>CM062806.1:994325911-999307489 GCA_031772625.1 Pinus tabuliformis | reverse complement strand
GAGGATAGGTTGCTCAAAGGATGAGAAACAATTTTCAGTAGGGGGGTATGATGGGACTCAAGATTATACAAACATTAAGGCCCATCTAACCTTTCTTAAGAAAATGAAGGCTATACTAAACCTATCCTTCTACACTTAATAATGTTTTTTTTAGCTTTAATATGCTCTTAGGAAGGTTTAGAGATGATTGCATATTATGTGCCTAATATTATTTATTTTTGTAGAAAAGTGTGAGAATATTGGGCAGATTATGAAGATTTGGAGGATGAGATCATTTAGGGACTTGATCCCTACTATAGGAGGATAAATATTCGATGATAAATAAACAGGATATTATGAAATTATTGAAAAAATTCTGGAGCTCCAGTGATTGAGAACGTCTAGGAATATGTTCCCTCTCATTTAATGCAAATTCCTAGTGTTGGGAACCATATCCACTATTTGACGTATTTTGGAGGGAAATTTTTCTCCCTTGAAGGAGAATGCTTCCCCATCATTTATTACAAGTAATAATTCAAATGTGCCTCTAGAGGCATGTATTTCTTAGTCTTCTTGTGGAGAAAACATGTATTTTTGCAGCTCCACTTTCATTTCTAGCAGGGATGTAATTGGATTGATTCAAATAATGAAGCTTGGTGCCATTGTTAGATTCTAAAGCTTGGTCTCCTTCATAGGAATCTAATTTTCCTTGGTCTTGGCCATCCCAGGAGCCTCAGAGCCCTTTTGTATAATTTATTTTTTCTTCTTTTCACTTCTTATTCACATGCATCTCTTATTCTTGTTTTTCCTATTTCTGCATTTAGTATTGATGATTTTTTGTTGTAGGATTGGGTTAAATGGTTGAAGTGAGTTATTTTGTAGGTTATTTATAGAGTCACAAGCATTATTTCATCCTTGGAATAGATTTGGAAGGTCATAGACATCATTGAGCTACTTGGATTAGTTTACTTATTCACAAATCTAAAATTTCTGGAAGTCCCTTGTAGCAAATAGTAGTAATTTTCTGCTATTTTTAGAACATGCTAATGAAATTAATTTGAGTTTATTCCACTTGAATTAGATCATAAAAACATTCAATTTAATAACAAAATTTACCCCATTGCATTTTCACTTGATTAGGTTAGGAATTTGATAGGTTAACTAGCTCACTAGTTCTTGAATTTCCAAATTTTAGACTAGTAATTTTCTACTATTTTTTAGCACATGTGAACAAGCATATTTTAGAGTGATTCCACTTGGAATGGATACCTATGCATCCTAATCATTAAAAAAAATATTCCATCCCATTTTCATTTGATTTTCTTCATCATTCGGTGAGTTATCTCGTTTTGTAGAAAACCTATAACTTCTTGTAGCAAACCGGTAACTTCTTGTAGCAAACCTGTAACACCACTTTCCTTCATCAGTTTTTATCCCCATTGTAACTATGTCTTAATCTATATAATGACCCCCAAATATGATTTTATTATCAGGGGAAGCTCCTAAGACACTCCAACGCTTCCTTTTCTTCACTGCAAAAAATAGTATACCTAGTTTTTTTAATCACAAGTACGATGCAAGTAGGTTACTAGTTTACAAGCAAGTGTGAAGTAGGTAGATGGTACATGCAATTATTATTTGTAGTTTGATGAATTATGCAAGATAAAATGGCTTTATTTATGCAAATATATTAACCTTTTTCCTTTCATGGATTTATTAGTTAGCACTTACAAGTTGAGCAAGTAGCATTTCCATTTCTTGCAAATAGAATAAAATAATTCCATTTTTGCAATTAGTTACATCTTAAGTTTGTATGAACCCCGGGTTGATAATTAAAGATAGTAGCCTTGGGAGTTGCAACATTCTTGTTTCAATACTGGGGCTCATCACCATGTGTGGAATTTGAAGAAGACTTTAAAAATCCAAAATCATATCTCTAGTTGAGGGTTCAAGGAGTGAAAACTTACTCCTAGTTAGATATAAACGTATGTTAAGTACTAGGTTGCCAAGAGGAGTATTTGTTCCATTCTATAGTATTATGTTTTTTTCCAAAAAGGAACAAAGAAACTAGGAGTGGAAAGTAGAGAGTAGATCATCGAGCATTAAGGTTCCATCGCAGATTTGTAGGCCGTAGGTCTTAGGTAACTCTATAAAGACTACCTCTTACTGTGCTACTACTTGCTTGTTTTCATACTAGAGAAAAGAGAGTAGAGTAGCCTCACCTTGTATTTGGGTTTTCCTTATAAGGGTTTTTCCGAGGGTAAAACTTGTGTCTATTATGGATGGTGTTTGTGTGTATTTATTTTTTTCTATATTTCTTGAATTTTAGTTATTTTATTCATTTATGCATAAAATCAACTATTAAAGAATCTAAGATCGAAAGGAAAATTAACCTACATAGTATATATCTTGGTTATTTTATCAAATCTATTCTGGAAAATTGTTCTAGTGGAATTTCCATGGTAATTTACAAATCAATTATCCTACTTTCAATAATAAAATTTCATAATATTTGTTTAGACTATGATGCAACCAATTAAAAATCAACACATACTATCACAACCAAGTCAATGGTCATATAGAGGTAGTTAATAAGTCCTTGGAACTTATTTTAGATGTCTTCCATTAGAACAACATCTCTAGTAAGTCAAATGGCTACCCCTTGTAGAATAGATATATAATTCTAGCTATCATGGTGCTACCAAAATGTCACTCTATAAGTTTTTCTATAAACCAAAAACCCAATTCTATGGCATCATAATTACCAAGCACATCCAAGGTTCATGAAATGGATATCACTCATAAACCAAGCACTAGATTTCTCAATACACTTAAGAATAAGTTGGTGTTGGCTCAAAAAAAATGAAGCAATAAGGAAATCAACATTGATAAGAGTTTATCTTTGAAGAATGGTATTAGATGTTTATATATACCCAGCTTTGTATGTAGACATCTTTGAGCAAGAACTGTGACCAAAATCTAGCACCAAAGTTAATTTTATATGTTTTTCACTAGACCAATATATCTAGTAAGTCAAATGGCTACCCCTTGTAGAATAGATATATAATTAAAGTATCATGGTGCTACCAAAATGTAACTCTATGAGTAAATATCTATAAAGTAAAAATCTAATTCTATGGCATCATAATTACTAGGCACAGCCAAGGTTCATGAGATGGATATTGCTCATAAACCAAGAGATAGATTTCTCAATACACCTAAAAATAATTTGGTGTTGGTTCAAAATAAAATGAAACAATAAGGAAATCAACATTGCTAAGAGTTTATATTTGAAGAAGGGTATTAGATGCTTCTGTATACCCAACTTTATATGTAGACATCTCTCAACAAAAAAGGTGGCAAAAATTTAGCACCAAATATCTATGGCCCCCATCCTCCAATGAATTAGACAAGTTACTTATAGATTAGCCCTCCATTCCCACTTTGATATCCACCTATATTTTCCTGTGTATTACTTGAATGAATCCTTTAGTCCAAATTGTTGACTTTAGACTAGTCTCCTTGAAATTGGTTAACATGGTTTTATTTGTTTATAATTTTAGGCTATGCTATACCAATAATAGTGTTAATGCCATTAATGCATTATCTAGGAAGTTTTGATATAGTTTAATGATAACAACCTAAATATTCCATCTGGGAAAGAATGAGGATTTTACATTAATTTCCAACATCTCTAAACTAAAGGACAATGGCACTTTAAAAGGGAAGGTATTTTAGGGTCCTACCATATCACCTTTAGTTATGGGTACTTAGGAGTTAATTAATTAATCTATGGTGGTCATTTTATTTGGATGAGGTTCACAAAAAAATTTGATATGTGGTAAATTGATTTAAATGGGTTGGCTCTATTAATTATATCCTACTATGTGGTTGATACTCACTCATAAATGTGGCCTAACATTACTTTTGATACCACTAATGTTTAGGTTTTGTGTGGATAGAAACTATTTAGAGGTAAAATTTATGTAATGTTTTTGTGAAAGATTATCTGTATTAGAACATAATTATCTAGAGCTTTCCCATTTGAATATTCATGTGGAATTTAAAATATGATTAAAATGTTTATTTATTTAGGTGAAAAATTTTGGTTTGGTCTCTTTTGTTTCTACAATTTCAATTTATTCATATATTTCTTGTAGTTTCCTAGTTTTTCTATATTGGTATAAGGATTAGAAAATGGTAAAGGATTTGCAACAATGGAGATAAAATGAGAATAAATGGAAAAAAATAGAGAGAATGAAAATTATGTTATGAATAAAACTTTATATAAGAAAGTAACTTCCATCTTTGACAATTTTTAATGACTTGTATCATAAGATATCACAAATTAATATTAATATTATTTATAGAATTTTTGGATTAAGACTATTGAAAATCAATTTTTCCCTGTCTTGTAGATATAGATATGGAATTTGTGAATATTTCAACAATAAAATAATTATAGTATTTGTAGATAAAGTAACAATCACACTTTTTATATCTCAATCCTCATTCTACATTGCATTAAATATTTATCAAAACCCATAACTTCTCAATCCACATACTTCTTTAACCTCGAAAAAATTAATAATTAGTGTAATAGTGATATCCATGCATATACATCTTTAATTGTTGTATATTAGTTTTGAAATTTGATATTATAAAAGTTGTATATTAATGGTGAAAATTGATATTATTAAAAGGATCACAATATTTTGGTTTTATCTCTTTGTTCCTAATATTTCAATTTATTCATATATTGCTCTTAGTTTCTTACTTTTTGATGATGATGATGGTGGTTAACGTCCACTGAGACCAAATTGGTCTATCGGACCTATAATTTTCTTAGTTCTTAATTGTCTAGCTTCTCGTCTTTCTTGGCAAGATTGGTGTTGTAGCTTTCTTTTTTTTCTCTATGGTCTTCCAACTTCCTTTATCTTGCATCTCCTTCATCTCTTCTAGTTCTTGGGACATTGGTGTCTTAGCTTCGCGATCTGTTGTGTTCGTCCTTTTGAAGATAGTTGGAGAAGAAGTTTGGTCTGGGAGATCTACTTTGCTATTAAATGAAGATTTATTTTGTGCGGTATTCGAATCCTCATAACTTGAGGGGTTGTTGATTTCACTTTTTCTCTATTGGGTAGGGCTTTCCCCCCACTTGTCTTGAGAGTTGTTCCTTTCTTGCCCGATTTCTTGTGATTCAAAGTTTTCTGGAGAGTATTCTTCTTTGATGACAGTGTAATGTTCTTTTTCTGCTCCTTCCCACCATGTAGAGCTGTGGTGATTCTTTTTAGTAGAATTTTTCTGGGAGGCTTTTGGGCAATTTTTGGCTAGATGGTCTGTCCCAAAGCAGGATCGACATCTGAAGAGGACACTTTCATAACCGAGTTTCTGGTTGCACACATATTCTTTACTTGTTAGATTTATTTCAGTTGGGAATCCAGAGTTGAAGTCCATTTCCACACAGATCCATGCATGGGTGGTTCTGGCATATTCCTCTATTTCTGGGCATTTGCAGTAAAATTTCCCAATTGCATTTCCAATGGCTTTTAGTAAGGAGAAATTCCAGAGATGCAAGGGTAGGTTTGGCAATCTCACCCAAATTGGTGCTGAGGTTATGAATGTTGAGGGATTGAATAATTGGTTCCATGGCTTCATGAATAGGCCTGAGTTTTCCCAAAACCAAGGGTCGGAATCTAAAATGATTGTATACTTTTTATGGTTTTCAAAATCTACTATAAAGAAACCCCTAGCATAGAGGTAGATATTAATTTCATTAGAAATGACAGGCTTCCATACCTCCGAGATCCAACTGTGGGGAGCTGTCAGTGGCGGCCAAAAACCATTGAACCGGCAGATTAGGGCACTTTAAGAAAACTTCAAAGCCTCATTGAGTGAGGCCTGGACCACCTGGACAGTGGGAGCTGGGGATTCACTGATGATATGGGTAGGAGCTTGCCCCCGAGAGGCGGACGGACTGAGCCAACAACTATCTTCACGAAGCTGGGAGCCATCTGGATCTCGATGATTCCCAAGCTTATGTATGCCCCTGTGGAAGAATGAAAAATACCTACAGAAGAATGCGACCTGGAATAAAATGTGACACCTAACTACGGATCTGTAGTAACCAGATCAGAAAAAAGGGCTTTAACCCTAGCAGATACCGATCAGATCAGCGGAATCCTACAAGGATCATATCCTCGCACAGCATCAAATAAATGGCCTCAAATCAGAAGAATGAAAACCTGGAATAAAATGTGACCCCCAACTGTGGATCTGCAGTAACCAGATGGGGAGAAAAGGGCTTCAACCCCAACAGAGACCGATCAGATCAGCGGAATCCTACAAGGATCGTATCCTCGCAAAAGCATCCAAGAAATGGCCTCAGATCAGAGGAATGCAAACCTGGAACAAAATGTGACACCCAATTGCAAATCTGCAGTAACCAGATCGGGAGAAAAGGGCTTCAACCCCAGTAGAGACCGATCAGATCATCGGAATCCTACAAGGATCATAACCTCGCACAGGCATCCAAGAAATGGCCTCAAATCAGAAGAATGCGAACTTGGAATAAAATGTGACACCCAACTGCAGATTTGCAGTAACCAGATCGGGAGAAAAGGGCTTCAACCCCAGCAGAGACCAATCAGATCAGCAGAAGAATGCGAACCTTAGCGGAAGAATGCGAACCTGAGAGAGGTGCCAATCAGATCAGCGGAAGAATGTAAATTATATTAGTATAAGGATTGACATATGGTGAGGGATTTGCAACAATTGAGAAAAAATAGAGCAAAATGAAGAAAATGAGAATGATGTTATGAATCAAACTTTATATAAGAAAATAACTTCCATCGTTAACTTTTTTAGTGGCTTTTTATTATAAGATATCATAATTAATAGTTAATATTAATATTATTTATAGATTGTTTTAATTAAAACCATTGAATTTTTTTTTTTTCGTCTCTCTTAGATCTTGATATGGACTTTGAACAATAAAATAATTATAATATTTGCAGATAAAACAACAATCATACTTTATATATTTAAGTCATAATTCTACATGGTATTAAATATTTATCAAAACCCATATCTTTTCGATACAATGACAACATTTTCTTTTACATTTTGATGCAATTTACCGGATATATTTACTAATGAGTATAATAATATCCATACATATACATAATTAAATGTAGTATATTAATATTAAAATTTAATATGTAAAAAAATTATAATATTGAAATATGAATACAAATTATTATAATGAGATATCAATAATTTTATAATTAAAATTTACACTTTTATATATTTTATAAATCTAATTTTCACGGTATTTATATTTTTATTTAATATTCACATTATTATAATTTAATTATAAATAATAAAACCTAATACTAATATAATTTGTTGTTTAAATGGATATCTTGTTTTTGTTTGAAATAATTTTTATTAATAATAACATCTATAATTTATATATACCTATTTACTATGAGATACAATAATCTAGTAAAGTCTTTAATGATTAGTAGAAGTGTTTTAAGTCTTTAATGTAATTTCTTTTCTATTCCTCGTTCTTAATGTAACTCTTTTTTATTCATTTTTCATGGTTCTTTAGATGAATAAAGTGAAATATATTATTTATTATTAATTTTAAAAATGTTAATTTATTTATTATTATAATAATATATTAATTTAAGTAATATTTATTATAACTATATTTATTTACTTAAATATATTATTTATTATTAAATTAAATTTATTATATTTATTTAATATTTTAATAATAATATATTAATTTAAATTATATTTATTATAAATTATTTATTTATTAGGTATAAAAAATTAATAAGGAGCATATTGTTGAGATACTTTTTGTGTAATATGTTATTAGTCTAAAATACATATTTCATTACTTAATCTCCCATTAAAATTAATAATAGTGATAAATATCAATCCCCTATCACACAAATAAAAGACACTACTCGCTATTAATTCTTATATATAAAAATAAAATTAACCTCGTTAGTCCAAGAAGTAAATAAACACGACCATCCCATTATGAATAATAAATCAAACTTTAAAAAAGGTGGCCATTGAAAGGTGTTCGCGTGTGTTGTAAGTGTATTAAAGATGCACAATTACCGAATTGAAAGATTCTGATATAAATGCATTGACAAAATGTCATTTACTTCTTGTCTTCGCACATTGTTCCATAATGGTGTTGTGTTCGATTGAGTGTTGAATATATATTTCTTGGATATAATAAAGTTAGTGAATATATATATATATATAGACGTGGTTTTGGTAATTCAGAAGACATATGTTTATAATATAGATGAGTAACATTGTTAGGTCATATAAATAATTTTTATCAGAAATTAAAAATATATATATAAATTTATATAAGTGATGATTGAAATTTCGAAAATAAATTATAAAATTATGTCAGTCTATGTTAAAATATTTATAAAATATTAAATTATTGTCAATTATAATAAAAGAATAATTTTAAATATTATATAATAATATAGTCATTTCATGTTTTATTTTTATATTTTTAATTTGGTTAAGAGTTTATTTTTTTGGGGATATAAAAAGATAGGTTAAGAGGTATTTAACAAGAGTGAAAGTTTGCTTTTTTATGGATTATTAGTGGGTAGTTTCAGTAGTGTGGTTTTTCTTGAATAATAGTGATGAATCACCCTGCACCTTTTACAGATCACCAATGGGTAATTCCAGATAACTTAATTTTCCTTAAATAAAACGAGTCAATCTCCATTCACCAATAACAATCATAAATAATTATCCTCAATAATAATTTGACCACTAAATTATTATTAAAAAACATTTAAATAAATAATTATGACGGTCCCATTAATAATGCACACATCAGTATGTACATGAACGATGTGTATGACCACTAAATATTATTAAAAAAACATTTAAATAAATAATTATGACCTATAGTGTTCGGTCCTATTTAATAATGGACACATCAGTGGGAAACTCCTATTTCCACCACTATAGCCTCATTAATGCACGCTACATGCGCAGGAGATAACCCATATAACACGCGCCCCGTGTAACGCGCTGTTATTTATTTTTTAATCTAGTCATCAGCCACTATCATGCGCATGTAGCCACGCATTAATGAGATAGTAGTAGAAATAGGAGTTTCCCACATCATTGTGTAGATTAACGATGTGTATGTTCATGATCTAGTCATCCAACCCATTAAAATAAAATAAAACTTCAAGCCAGTTTTTGTTTTCCAATAACTCACACTTTGGGATTACCTCATAATGTATGGAATGGATATAGACATTGGAAAAGTATAAGGTTTAAATATTGTTCCTTTTTATAAAAGTTTATATCACGTTGATAAAGTAATAAGGTTTTACCTAAAAAGTTTATCACATTGATAACAAAGTTTGATATAGACATTTTTAAATCTTTGAATAAGTATATGGTTTAAACATTGTTTTTTATTATAAGTTTATATCGCATTGAGAAATTAATAATGATTGTAAAGAGAGTTCATTAAATAAAATAAAGTTTATGTAGTGATAACGAAAAATTATTTAAGAGATAATAGATATAGAAAGGTTAGGTTTTCATTTTTTTTAAATATTAATTTAAATATTCATTGTGAATTTAACCTAATCATGAAGAATACTACGGAATTAAATCAGAAATAAACAAAGTTACCCTTCTACCATCTTTCTATATCATATTAAATAGGTGAAACAATTAGGAATCTAAATATAGAATAATTAACCAATTTGTGCACATTCAAATTTTAAGAAAGTTAAATTAGGAAAGTATATATGGGAAGGGTTGGTTTCCCTTCTCAATGTTATTGGTGGGTAGTGAAAAATGGGCTAATGCCAAAATGTATTGTAATAGATAATATAATCAAAAAGTGTTACTAAATGTTTTAGAAGATGAGTATATGGATTTATTAGAAATATGGGTAAATTTTAAATATAAGATGATAAGGATAGGTGATCTACATTAGATTATTATATAATTTAATATATTTTGATGTTTTTAGAATAGAAGAGTTGGAGGAATTAGTTTGTAGTAATTATTTTTATCTGTGGGTATTGCTTTGGAGAATTATGGTATGAAACTTAGTAGGGTTATTTTGAGAGTGCAAATGAGGTTTTTGTGGGGTAAATATGTCTTGCTTGATTGTGGATCCTATGATGTTGTTCTATACTTAAAGATATTTTCAATGATGCAAAAATAATTTCGATTGATGTTTGTATGTAATAGTTGACCTACGATGTTTGACCACCATGGCACAAGTGGACACCATGACATCTGTTGAAAATGGCAACAAGAAATGCTAAAAATAGAAGTTAAAAAAAAAAAGCACTACTAAAAATAGCAGTTTGGGTACCAGTGCTGGATTGGGCAACAGGGAATGAAAAATGGAAGTGCTAAAAATAGAAGTTCTATTTTTAGCTGTTCGTGATATATTCCTATTTGTAGTCAGTCCCTGGACTAAAATAGAAAGTAAAATTCGAATTTGATATTAACAGCAGTTTGTAAATTAATTAATTAATTCAGTTTGAGTTAATTAGTTAAGGAAAAACAAACTTGAAGTCTATGTGAGGACATGCAACATTTATCTATTAATTGAGGAATTTATCCATCAGTTAAAGAGATAAGGATGAGTTGTAATTAGTTGGCTCAGTTAACTGAGTCAAGTCCAGTTAGATTAATTTAACAGGTTGTTAAATTAATGAGAGTTCAGTTAGTTAATGCTTGCATGCATGTAACTACTATATTTCAGATAACTGAAGATTCACTCATGGATAACTCATGCATGTCAGTTCAGACAGAAACCTAGTTGAGATCAGAGAAGGGACATGTACTATCAGTTGGATGGATTTTTCCTATAAAGGAAAATCATCCAAGCAGAAGGATTAAGGTTCCTTGAGGATTGTGTAGTTTTACAGGGTGTGAGATCAGTGTTACACTTGGTAACAGGAGGATCACCCAGGAAAAACTGCACAAGGAAATAGGAGGCTTGGAGGGCAGAGGAGAAGGCTTAGGAGAAGTCTTGATTGCCTGTGAGCATCCAGGAGGATTGCACTGAGAGCTAGCTAGCTGTGAGAGCTAAGGCTTTGTGTAATCCTGATGTATTTCCACCTTCATCTGTGAGGATTGTATTGAGAGCTGGCTAGCTGTGTGAGAGCTAAGGCTTTGTATAAATCCTATGTATGATAATACAGAGATGGGGTTTTAGGCTGGTGCTTTCCCCGGGTAAATTCTTTTGTGTTATGTGTGATTGATTCCTTCTTGTCGGTTATATGTGTTCTTATTGATGTTGCTCATGTTCGATTAAGCTTCCGCTAAATTGTTTGTAGAAGTAGATCAAGTTTTTTGCTTTAGTAAATTGTATTACCAGGTGATCTATAGTGGGAATTTCTACATGGTATCAGAGGTAGCTGATTTGTAGAAAAATTCTACATGGTATCAGAGCACAGGTGATCAAGGAAGAACAATATACTGAGAGGAGATTTCAAAGTTTTGAGTTTTGGGCCGAGAGTTTGCAGAGCATATTTGAAAATTTTTGTACAAAATTTTCAGAAACAAATAGCAGATTTGGATTCCTTGCGGAAAAATACCCAAAATCAACAAAAAAATCAGCTAAATCAAAGTTCGGATGAGGGAGATATCGCTGATTTAAAATCAGCTATTTTTCTAGAAAATTTCGTGACGGCGGAAAGATGAAACAGATTGGTGTGCTAGCCAAGGACCTGTATGCACTTGATGTACAAGATGCATGCAAAGCCTTGAGGAGCAAGGCAAAGGTTAGATACTTGGTGGTTGAGAGGGAGAGTAAACTACCTCTCAACATGCAGCGCCAGAAGAAGTCTCAGACAATTGTGGAAGAGCCACAATTGGTGAAGCAACTTCAGGAGGTTGTGGAGTAGCTACAACTAGAGAAGCTGAGAGGAGATCGAGTAGAGACATCTACTCATGCAGAGACCTCTAGTAGGGGGAAACTTCGAGCCAGGTGGGCAGAGGGATCACATGCAGCCATACCTCCAGGGAGGAGGTGGGGTGATGTGGAGTGATCGTCCCAAGGGAGGGGTAGGATCCTTGTAGGATCTTGATATCCAACCTCTTTGATTCGACTTTGTTATAGGAGTCAGATGAGGAGTAGCAGAACTGACTGATTGGGTAGAGACAGATGTAGATGGAGTGGTAGAGAGAGCTACAGTGCAGGGAATCCCAAGACAGTGCAGAGCTAGCAGGCTGCAACAATGCAAGAGGCACAAGTGTGTTGCACTAGTGCAGGGTAGCACAGAGAGGTGTGCAATAGTGTGAGATGCATGGAGATGTTGCAGTAGCGCAGAGGTCAGAGAGGGAGCACTTGTCAGTAGCAGGTAGAGCTTCAGCATCAAAGTATGTTTCTAGCCCAACACAGAGGTCAGTTGGGAGATTTTTTTGTTCCGAGAGTTGCAGGAGCAACCACACTTGGTAGAAGTGTTGCATGCAGAACATTTCGGAGGTACAGGATTGGGTTCGAGAGGAAGCCTTTCTTGTTGAGAGGGAGTGTTGAAAATGACAACAAGAAATGCTAAAAATAGAAGTGCTAAAAATAGAAGTTCTAAAAATAGCATTGTTAAAAATAGCAGTTTGGGTACCAGTGCTGGATTGGGCAACAAGGAATGAAAAATGGAAGTGCTAAAAATAGAAGTTCTATTTTTAGCAATTCAGGATGATTCCTATTTTTAGTCAGTCCCTAACTAAAATAGAATGTAAAATTTGAATTTGATATTAACAGCAGTTTGTAAATTAATTAATTAATTCAGTTTGAGTTAATTAGTTAAGGAAAAACAAACTTGAAGTCTATGTGAGGACATGCAACAGTTTATCTATTAATTGAGGAATTTATCCATCAGTTAAAGAGATAAGGATGAGTTGTAATATCAAGTTGTAATTAGTTGGCTCAATTAATTGAGTCAAGTCCAGTTAGATTAATTTAACAGGATGTTAAATTAATGAGAGTTCAGTTAGTTAATGCTTGCATGCATGTAACTATTGTATTTCAGATAACTGAAGATTCACTCATGGATAACTCATGCATGTCAGTTCAGACAGAGACCCGATTGAGATCAGAGAATGGATAGTGTACTATCAGTTGGATGGATTTTTCCTATAAAGGAAAATCATCCAAGCAGAAGGATTAAGGTTCCTTGAGGATTGTGTAGTTTTATAGGCTGTGAGATCAGTGTGAGAGATCAGTGTTACACTTGGTAACAGGAGGATCACTCAGGAAAAATTGCACAAGGAAATAGGAGGCTTGGAGGGCAGAGGAGAAGGCTTAGGAGAAGTCTTGATTGCCTGTGAGCATCGAGGAGGATTGCACTGAGAGCTAGCTAGCTGTGAGAGCTAAGGCTTTGTGTAATATTGATGTATTTCCACCTTCATCTGTGAGGATTGTACTGAGAGCTAGCTAGTTGTGTGAGAGCTAAGGCTTTGTATAAATCCTATGTATGATAATACAGAGATGGGGTTTTAGGCTGGTGCTTTCCCCGGGTAAATTCTTCTATGTTATGTGTGATTGATTCCTTCTTGTCAGTTATATGTGTTCTTATTGATGTTGCTCATGTTCGATTAAGCTTCCGCTAAATTGTTTGTAGAAGTAGATCAAGTGTTTTTCTTTAATACATTGTATTACCAGGTGATCTACAGTGGGAATTTCTACATGGTATCAGAGGTAGTTGATTTGTAGAAAAATTCTACAACATCCCCGATCACTAATACAAAAGGGGATACCCACATGAGGACTATGAACAAAACTCTAGAAGGGTCAAATTTGTAAGTCTAGTTGAGAGATAATTAGCTATCGGTCTATGATATAACTAGGCCACCAGGAGGAAAGGGGTTCCCATTGTATTCGATTGTATCTTGTTCCATAGTACATAAAAGAAATTGGGAGTGGGAGTGAGAAAACATAATAGAGGGTGTTGGTGTTATAAAGAAACCTATAAAACCATAGGTCTAAGTGACTCCATAGAGAGTTCCTTCTCCTTTGTACATGCATTATTTCCATTCTAGACAAGAGATAACATAACCACCTCACCTTCTAGATGCCTATATAGATTTAACAGATGATACAATTTTGTATAATAGTTCCAAAAATACAAGGCTATGGCAAATGACCTTTGGTAGATTAGGTTGAAGGGAGAACTTCCAACCAATGCTAAATGGTACTCAAGGGAGAAGGTAGAGGAAAAATTTCCTCACCTCATTTATTAAAAATTTCGAATGCCAAAATCCTCCAAAAATTGGGAGGTATGATCCAGTATTGGGTAATGATATAATATTTCATCTATCTTGATGCTTTTAAAGTGGAAAAAATTGAAGAATCATCTCACAAGAGAAACTTTATCGATGGGACCCTATTTGATGAATTGATGTATGAAACCTTCTAAGGAATTTTGAGGCCTTAAATGACAAGTTTTGAGGGGTAAAAATTTCATCCTTAAGCATTCAGGCCCCAATATGTTGTTCTAAACACTCAAATATATTTCCAATAGTGTCAGAATCACATCAATGAGAGTTCGTGTCCAAATATTATTCCTCCTGGATGTTGACCTACCATGTTTGACCACCATTACATGAGTATATGCCACATCAACCTATGTTACTCATGAAAAATTGGACAGCCACATGAGGACTATGTTTAAGACTCTAGAAGGGTCAAAGTTGCAACTCTAGTTAATAGTTGAAGGAATCAAATTGTTAGATCAACTACAACAACCACCTCATTTTCTCTAAGTGTCACTTATTCCTAGAGAAATATGAGAGTCCGTCCTTCTTAAGAGTCTCAACATAACCCTTCTATTCTTGATCTTAGCTTTCATCAGTTAAATTAACTCTTATATTGGTCCTGACATCCCTTAGATGAACTTTCAATAGGATTTTGAAATTTTCTCAACCCAAGAATACGGGCCTAGAAGTTCCTCAACCAAATGATAAAGGGTTGGGATATTAACTAGTCTTGTAATACAACATTGGGAAATGGGTCATACCAGTGATACAACACTCTAAAAATTGCTCAACCAAATAATATGGCATGTAACAACCCTTGGTTGATTTTACATGTAAATAAAATAAGACCAAGGTCATGGGACATGGATTCCAAGTTTAATGTTGGGAAAAATATAGTGATGGATATCACTAGTGATTAATTAATGGCTATGGAAATTGGTAAAGAAAAAGTGGCAATAATTGGAATTTTATTTATGAAATAAAATAGAAAAAGAGAAAGGGAAGACGAAGAGCCACAAATTTGCATGAGAGGGAAATTGAACGAAAAATGAAGGAAAATGAAGAAAATAGAGGCCTCAATAATAAAAAGGCTTATGAGGATCAATTTCTAGCCTTTTGACAGTTTTGGGTTGAGGTCTCTTCCATTCTCTCATTCTATCAAACTCTTGTACACCTAGAGCATTCTTGGAGCACTTTAGTATTCCCTTGGATTTCGAGAAAGAAGGAAAAGGAAAGTAGGAAATAACAAGGAAACAGATGGATCAACAACTACAACTAGATCACATTGCAGGTAACATGTTACATGTGTGATTTCCTCCTTGATTTTATCGATGCATGGTATATCCATGTGATTTTCTAGTTATGTGTTGTCATTGGCATGGAGATTGCCTAGATTGACAATGGTTTTATCCTTCCATTCCAATTTCCTGGATATCCATGGTGTTGTTGGTTTTCCACTTTGTTTTTTTATGATTGGTGCTCATTTTCCTTATAGTTGTGGATTAGAATAAATGCTCTGGAAGGCCCATAAAAACTTGGGTTGAGGTACTAGTCATCGCGCCTAGGTTGGGAAAAAATGTTTGGAGCCCTTCATGGGTTGAGTTACTAGCTCGTGAAGCTAGTTTGGACAAATGCTCTAAAATCATGGAAGGTTTTGGCTTAAGTTACTAGTTCATGGAACTTTACATAGCTTGGGTAGAGACTGATTTAGATGGTGTTAGTGATGTCTAACCATGGAGGTGGAATCACTATGGTTGAGGGTTGAGGTGGTTTGGACTCTTGAAGCCTTGGTTTTTTTTTATCTTGGTTTATTCCATGAGATCCCACATTCATGCTTGGAATATGGCACAAGGGTAACTCGCTAAAAGAAGATTTGGTTCAGCCCAATCTATGGTCGGGTGGTACGTGGAAGTCCTTGACTTGGTTGGTATTTTCCTATGTTAATATGAGACATTTCCTTATTGTGATCTATGAGAATTTGTAGTATTATATTGGTGATATTATGGCTGAGTTTCCATGGTTTCTATGCTGGTTATTTTATGGTTATATGTTGGTTATATGATGTGTACCATCTATGGCTCTTGTCATGAATCATTTAGTTATTGATTGATTGATGAATGTATGGACTAATAAGTGTTGTTGCAACTATGTGGAGAGGGCATAGAGCCTTCTTGGTCATTCTTAGATGAATCTCATACTCTTATGATCAGATATGTATTCATAACCTATACCTATTATGTTTGCCATGTGTTTGACGAAATGTTTGTTATGGATTAGGCATCTATGGGTATACTTCTTCTTCAAGTTTTATATGATTAGGTTTTTCATTATGAATTGTTAGAGGCAGTTATGGGTAGTGGTCTGGAGGCTGGCCTAGAAAAGTGGCTCAAATATTGGGACCACACCCTCTAAACTTGATATTTTGAGCTATAACTGCATGGAAGCAGTGGCATGTGTGCTGTTGGAGCCTTATAATTGCACCCTTGCCTTGTTGTTCATGTCGTTGGGGCTTAAGATGTGAGAAAAGTAACCCTAAATCAAGGTTTGGTCACCTGGGGTGGTCCTTTAGTCCCTTGTGTCCTATAGCCTAGAGTGATGCTTGTGAGAAGTCAGTTGTTAGCCTATTGACGGTGCTAGAAATTCGTCAACTAAGGGGGGCTACCTAATGTGAAGTCCCAATTAGACCTCACATCCTTTGGAATAGGAGCCCCATATGAGATGTTGACCCAGCTACCACGTATTTGTGTAGGCTTGACTTGGCTAAAAAATCTTAGCACAAGAGAGTTATGCATAGGTAATCTGGGATCAACAAGTGAGTATGCCTGGTAAGTGTTCGGTGTATGTGTGTCAAGATTATTCTACTTCGGAGGGAGAGGAAAGTGAGTCTCTAGGAGAGAGGTAATAGTATCACCATGGTAAAGACAAACATACATATAAAATATCCATCTGACATTCAGAAGAATGGTCCACAAAGATGTGATGGTAATTGCAACCATTATAAGAAAGAAAGATGTTTCTAACATCCAACGGAATAATCCACGGGATACAACAATTATAGCAACCATTACAACACATTCTCAATATGGTAAGTACTAAAATAACTGAAACAATTCAAATACTTTAGCACAGATGAAAGAAAACATGAATTAAAAACATCCATAGAATAGTCTTACAAATATTTATAATTCATGCAGGAAGAACATGTTGGCCATAAGGCTTCTAATATTAAGTAAAATTCCCAAGATACATGAATACAATGAACACCACTAGCTCCAGTGGTGGAGCATTGGAGCCACTCCTTGCTCCCCAAAAGCATTAGCTTGTCTCTTTGATGCCTTGTGGGAGGAGCCAAGATGAAAAGTCATTTTCTCATACAATAACGGTATATATATAACCAATGGGGTGATGCTTCACCTCCTTGTGACTCTTTGAAAACCCTCATGACTATTTAATTTCCTATAAAATTTTTGGCTTTACATGACTCTTGACATTCTGTATGTGTCCTTTGGACATCCACTTTATAATACATTTATAATATATAATTACATAATCCACAATAATGGTGTGGCATATGATGACTCATGACATGTTACTTCTAGCATGGACTACGTAATTACATGGAAATTTCAAGCCATTCTTGTTTCTCCTTGCTATATGTATTCTTCATTATGCTCTTCTATGCTCCTCCATATGGCTTAGAGGTAAGGATTCTTCAATGATATCAAGTCTTGAGCTGTGGTTGCAAACTTGTGTCCCTTTTTTTCCCTTGATTGATCACCTTGCATAATCAGCTATAAGGATGTCTTTCAACATGTTTCCCTTATCCATCTCCTTCTTCATCATCTTTTCATGGTATGATATAGTACTTGCATCTACAATTCACTCATGATAAGATGACATCAGTTTGATAAACCCCTAGTCTAAGATGGTACATGCTTATCCACTGACTCAGTCAGAACCAATTGGTAGGATGAGGGAGAGGCTTAGTGGCTACCCAATTGCACAACTCAGGTAGCCAGGGGTGGAGATTGAGCCTTGAGACTGCATAATGTGCAGTTTTGGATGGACTGGGCATTCAGATTACATAGTTTTGGGACTCAATGAGCCGGGTCGATGGGTTTTTCACTGCTTTAGACAACTGCACAGTTTTGAGAGGTAGATAATACCTGGTGATTGTGCAACTCAAGATATCAAGGGTTGAGCTTGAGCTTAGAGAATGTGAAATTCACATTTGAGGCCAGGTTGGAGGGCTGGATTGCATAATTATGGGGGGACAAGGTCTGGGATTGATCACTAGAACTGTGCATTGAAAATTCCTAGAAGGAAGGAACTACGCATTGCACAATGTCTAGGGGTAGGTTTGCATCTTGAGGGTTGGAAACACATAATGGATAGTTGAGGATGGTCAAATGAGGCTAAGTTGTTGGGGAAATTTATGAAAATTGGTTAGGTGTGGGATAAATGATATGACTTGAATGTGTTGACACACTTAGAACACTTGATGATGCAAAAACATAGACAAACCATGACACATGAACAACACATGTCCGTCAATGCAATAACTTTGTGATTACTTATGACAAGTGTGACACTAAAGATACACTTTTTGATGACCGTGACGACACCTGTTTGACAGTGCTTACAACTTTGGGAATGAGTGCGACAAGTTTTTACATGGTAAGATCAAATGATTCACACAAATATAACCCTTTGAAACCACCAAAACAAGCTTTTATAAATTGTGCAACACTCGACATGTGAAAATATGACATTTTTATTTTCTTGCAAAAGGGATCAAAACACTTAAAGAAAACAAATGGAATGGATCTCAATGTTTTCGACGAAAATATACAAGATGAAGGTAGGCTCTAAAATTTGGTACATGCCAAAATTTTGGAGGGTGTTGTTGCAGCGAGAACACTTGGCGACACCCTAGTCGAATTCCAGCTTCTCTGCCTTGTTTTAACTCCTTTGTGCAAGGCCTCAGTTCTTCAAGGAGTATTGATTCATCATGTAGATCAATTTGGATTCCCCATTTACCCACGTGAGTAACCATGGTCCCCCTTTGTGCCTTCTTAGTTGAACAAAAGCATGAGATTCAATAATATTGCAATTTTTTGAATAATAAAGGGTAGCGAAGTTCATGAACTTTGGAGTTTTAGAGTATAGTTTTTCATCTTTGGTGTTTCTCCGTTACTAGTAGGCCTAGAAAATACACTGGTAGATTCACTACAAGAACATGAACATTTCTTCGCTACTAGCGAGCCTAGACAATACCCTGATAGAGTTTCTTGCTTCACCTCCATGCGTAAGAATCCCTTCTCTTCTTTCACCTTTATTTATATATTTAAAGAGGACTATGCATTGGCACTTATTTATTTTATGGTCAAAAGAGGGATCTTGATTACTGAGAACATGAGAGGTTTTTCCTTTACAGAAGCATATAGAGACCTCTAATTTAGGTTTTCTCATTTAGATTTTCCCCCTTTTTTTCTTCTATAGATTATATAAGTGTAAAAACACCAAGACACAAGAACTGAGAGTGGGCATAAGGTTTCCAAAATAGTCACAGGTATCATGGTTTAACCAAAAATATCCTTACAAACGAATTGTATTTTCCATCATAACTTCATTTACCAAAAGATGTAACCATTGCAAAGAAGGAGAATTGAAGGTTAGCCAAATTTTGTAGTGTCACAAGACTTTTTAAATTTTCCACATTGGCTTTTGAGCCAAAAAAAAATCTTCATGCAAGGTCTTAGAAAACAAAAGAAAACACAAACACACAATAAGGAAACAAAACCAGAAGACAAAATGGAAGGAGGCTAACCAAAACAATGATGAAAAAACACAAGAAAAGCTACAAAAAGAATGCAGGATGGATCTGCAGGTAAACTATTATGCAACTATACCTATTCCTAACCTAATCATCTTGACGGTCAACGTCACATTAATGAAATTTCTAATGAAGCCACCCTAATTGCTTCTAACCTACATTCACGAAGATATAAGCAATTAAAAATGATATAAAGAAATGTGTAACAAAATAGATAAGAACTTCAATAACTTGCACAAAAATTTAAAGGTATTTCCTTTAGCAGAAAGATAGTCCATAGCCACTACTTCTAATCAATTCACATTCTTACTTTTTTGATTAAAACCATCATTCAAAAAATCTTGGAAGCTCCTTGTGAATGTGTATTCAAATACACCAAACTCCTTAGTAAGCATGCAAAAGATCGAAACTTGTTATTTGTGACTGAGCTTGCCAAGTAAGATTTCTACAACCATTCATCGATTGGATCATAAAATTCGTGAAAATTCTCTTGAAAACCCTGAAAGTTTTAAAAAGATAAATTTTCAATTAGAGACACACGATTATGATGGGAATCTCATAAGGAAAATAGATCTGATCATACTCAGCAAGCATGTCAAGATAGTGAGGATTTGACATAACCATCAATGAGTGTGGAAGTGCCTCAACTGCTTGACAAGTACCTAGATAGTGAGATGTTAAACCAAAAGTATTAAAGGGTGTAAAAAAATTGTCGTTGAATGTGCCAATGGGAAAATAGTAAGTTGAACAATAGTCATCAGAGACATAATCATGATCATATGAGCTAATTAAAGCATCAAATTCCTAGTTTGTAATTACCAGAGATAAATCAACTTGAGCAGTTTCGAAAATTCTCTACATCATAGAATCATCTTTCTCGCATGATGAGTGTAACAAACTATTTTCTTGTAATTGGTTACACATTGCACTAGCATCGTAATTGTCAAAATAAGTAAAAGGGAATGCTAGTATAGTAAACAAATGAAACTAGTTAGGTTAAAACGAGTGAAGAAGAATTTGATTCGTCAAATAATCCCTGCATTCACTAGCGCTCAAGAGGATTTCAGGTTCGATGAGAAAAATATTAGCATCAAAATATTCACAAGAAGGACCAGGAGTTGATTGTTTTCAAAAGGATGTGATAGGCACGAATGCCTTTCCCAAAGATAATCTTTAGAATAATAAACTTCACAATTCTATGCTTTTGTGAGAGGCACACTCTCCAAAACTGAGTTAAGAGCAAGAGTTTTTCATGGGGATGAATCAACTGAAATATGGAATTCAATCTGATAAAAAACGTAATATTGAATATTTGAAGGATTATATCCGCACTTCCAAACATATTTCAAGAAGGAATTTACATGGATCAAAGTCACACAAGAAGAATAATTTTTCCAGGAAAACTCGACTTGACTCAGTTCGGGGATCTTACCAAAGTTTTGAGGTCCTAACATAACCATCAATGGAAGTTGAACTGCCTCGACTGCCTAACAAGTCCTGAAAATTTAGAGTATTATAAAATCACATTTTGATTGAAGTAGATCATCCATGGTGTGCGGACAACTTCTTTCACTGATTTTAATGAGATTAGTATCAATCGGATGGGAACAATCTCTATCGTTGATTGATCATATTTGAAAACTTTGACAACCAGATTGATCAAGTCGAAAGATTCTTCTGATCGCAAGTCTAGAGATGTATGAATTGGATAAATTTCATGAGCAAGCTTATTTGAAGAGTTTTCTTCATGCAAAACAAGAGATGATATGGGATGGAAAGGATACTCAATGATCTGATTATTTTCTATTTCATCATGGAAAACCTCACTACCTTGTATCAATTGAGAAGTGACCTCATTCGATGAATAACTTGAAGAGCATGGAGTATCTTCATCACATGTAGATGCATCACAGACATGTGAGCATAAGAGATATTGGGATGGAGAGGAAGTTTCGATAAGAACACTTTCCTCATCTGGATTAGATCCTAGATCTAATTCTGCCATATCAACATCTTTTGGAGGAACCAAAAAAACTGGTTGGTGCACTTGAGCATTCGTAATAATCATCATTTGAATGATTGTTGCCCAAGAATACGGATCTGGAAAAATTGATTTCATTTGATTCACTAACGAGATTAGAAGATTGAACATCATCCAATAATGTGAGAGCATGAACTTGACATTAAGGATTTTGAAAGAGATAAGAAATAATGAAATAATCTTCACCATCCTACTCCTCTACCCCTATAATCTAGCTACCTTGAACCTTATTACAGTTTGGACCAGCAACTCGAAAATTAAGTGAGTGTGAAAAACTAGTTGGTGGAGCAGATTAATCAGGCAAATCGCAGTACAAAGAGTCATGACATGTAGATGATAGAGGATGATAGAAAACCAAATAGGGTTCGATACTAGAGTTATGAATGTTGATACCATCTTGAGGAATGAAAAAATTGCTTTCACCATAGGCTTTATGAGCCATTCCGAGATTTCCTCTATTACATTTGAATCACGACAAGCAAAGGGGGATGAGAAGATGGATCAAGAATTTGATATGCAAATTTCCCAACTTTAATATCATTGCACGGAGGCACCCTCATCGGAACTAGAAATGGGGGAGGACAAGGAACAAAAGGAGTAGTCAATTCCTCCTTCGAAATTAGGGGTGTCTCTTGATTTACAGGGGTTGGGGAATAAGATACATCAGGTGGTTTGGATTCACCGTACAAAGAGATATGAACGAAATGCTTAAACTTTTGTTTCAAGAAATCCCAATCTATATCTTCTTCAAGAAATTCATAACAAAGGTGAATGAATCGTTTAGAGAACTCCTCAACTGATTCATCAAGATCCATTCTAAGTTGGTCAGTTATTTTATAAACATCTCAGTAATCATACCTATAAAATTCTAAATGAAGCTCCTCGACAAGATGGTTAAAAGAATGAATGGAAATAGGTGGTAGAGTGTGACACCACTGACTAACCCGACCTTCAAGGGTGGGCCAAAAAATAATACAAGTCACATCTTCAAAATAAATTTCATAATATTCACAAAACTTAAGAAAAATATATGCATGCTTGGCAAAGGATGTATCACCCTCACCATCAAACTTGAGTTGAGACAATTCATGGAGAGACTCATTAGGGATTGAAATTTCACCAGCGGACAGGTTAGAAAAATACCTCGAGATTATGATTTGAGGATGAGCCATTTACGATAAGAGATTCAAATCATAATCAAAGGGCTCATCTTGTCATCTAGCCCTCCTTCTAACACCATTTTCTTGATGGTGCTATAAATCCGTCAAACAAGGGAGTCTCCCCGATGTGAAGTCCTAATTAGACCTCATATCGTTTGGAACAGGAGCCCGATACGGGATCTCAGTGCGAATGCCATGTATTCTTGTAGGTTTTCCTTGGCTAGAAAACTCACCACAAGAGAGTTATGCATAGGTAATCTTGGATCAACAAGTGAGTATGCCTAGTGAGTGTTTGGTTGTCTGTGTTTCAAGATTATTCTACTATGGAAGGAGAGGAAAGTGAGCCTCTAGGAGAGAGGAAATAGTACCACCCTGGTAGACACACACACACACAAAATATATGTCTAACATATAGTATAATAGTCCACAAAGATGCGACATTCATTGCAACCATTATAAGAAAGAGATGTTTCTCTAACATCCAGCGGAATAGGCCACAAGGTTGCAATAGTTATAAAAAAGTTACAACACATTCTCAATATGATCAGTACTAAAATAACTGAAATATTTCAACTACTTTAGCACAGATGAAAGAAAACATGAATTACAAACATCCATGGAATAGTCTTACAAATATTCATAATTCATGTAAGAAGAACGTGTTGGCCATGAGGCTTTTGATATTAACTAAAATTCCCAAGACGCATGTATACAATGAACACCACTAGCTCAAATAGTGGAGCGTTGGAGCCACTCCTTGCTCCCTAAAGGAACTAGCTTATCTCTTTGATGCCTTGCAGGAGGAGCCAAGGTGAAAATTATTTTGCTCATACAATGAGGGTGTATATATAACCAATGGGGTCATGCTTCACCTCCTTGTGAATCGTTGACTACACTAATGATTGTTTGACTTCATATGAATTTTCAGATTTACATGACTCTTTACATTCTATATGTGTCCTTTTAACTTCCACTTTACAATACATTTTTAATAGATAATTACACAATCCACAATAATGATGTGGTATATGACGACTCATTACATGACATGACATGACACTGCTAGCATGGAATGCATGATGTCATGGAAATGTCAATCCATTCTTGTTTCTCCTTGCTATGTGTCCTCTTGAGTATGCTACTCTATCCTCCTCCATATGGCTTAGAGGTAAGGATTATTCAATGATATCAAGTCTTGAGCCGTGGTCGCAAACTGGTGTCACTTTGTTTTCTCTTGATTAATCAGATTGCATAATCATCTACAAGGATGTCTTTCAACATGTTTCCTTTATCCATCTCCTTCTTCATCATCTTTTCATAGTATGATAGAGTACTTGCATCTAAAATTCAATCATGAGGAGACGACCTCATCTCGATAAACCCCTAGTCTAATATGGGGCATGTTGATCCATTAAATGATCCAGAACCGAGTGACAGGCTAAGGGAGAGGCTCAGTGACTAGGCAATTGTGCAACTTAGGAAGTCAGGGGTGGAGCTTTTGCCTTTAGACTATCCAATGTGCACTTCAGGTTGGACTAGGAAGGCATATTACACAATTTTTGGACTCAGTGAACGAGGATGAGGGGCTTTTCATTGTTTTAGACAACTACACAGTTTTGACAGGAAGAGTAGACTTGGTGATTGCGCAATTGTTATGCTCAAGATCTCAAGGGTTGAGTTTGAGCTAAGATACTGTGTAATGTGCAGTTGAGGCTAGGTTGGAGTGTTGAATTGTGTAATTCTTGGGGGAAAGGTCTCAACTTGATCACTAGAATTGCGCAGTGCATAGTCTCAGAAGGAAGAAACTGCGTATTGCGCAGTGTCAAGGGGTAGGGTTACAGCTTGAGGGTTGTAATTTCACAATGCGCAGTTGAGGAAGGCTACATGAGGATAAGTTTCTAGGGAAATTTATGAAATTTGGCTAAGTGTGGGATTAGTGAGATGATGTGGATAGTGATATCACTTGAACGTGATCACACACTTAGAACACTTGACGACACAACAACATAGATCATCCATGACACATGAAAAACACATTTCCCTCAGTGAAACAACTTTTTAATGACTTACAACAAGTGCGAAACTAAAGATACACTTTGCGACAACCGTGACGACACTTATGTGATAATGCTTACAACTTTGGGAATGCATGCGACAAATGTTTACATGGTAAGATCAACTAATTCACGCAAATATAACCCCTTGAAACCATGAATACAATATTTTACACATTGTGAAACACTTGACATGCCAAAAGACGACATTTTTATTTTCTTGCAAAAGGGACCAAAACCCTTAAAGAAAACATATGGAATGGATCTCAATGTTTGCGATGACAATATACAAGATGAAGGTAGTCATTGAAATTTGGTGCAGGCCAAAATTTCAGAGGGTGTTGTAGTAGTGACAACACAACCCCACTTTCATAACTGAAGCTTGGAGTTCGAGTCATGTCATAGTAACTCTTCGTCTCATGTTTACCCTAGTAGGTCGGTGAAGTTGGGTAAATGTGGTAGGGGTGCTTACAGGGTGGTATTAGAGTGATTTTACATTATATTTAGGTGATATATGATACCATAGGGTGGTATTAGAGCTTCCAAGTGCAAACACTTGGATGGGATGGACGAAATGTGTTTATCATGAATGCATGTTAGTTGTCTATGTGTTTATTATGCATGCATTGTGATGGTCACCATTGTTGTGGTTTTGTGTTGTCATGATGGTGATGTTGGGATGATTGATCTGTTGATTTCATTATGTATACATATGTTGTATTAACCTGGATTAACTGTGTGGATGAAATAACCTCCCCTAAAATTCAATGAGTATGTTTGATTATGTTTATATTTGGTTATCTAGCACGGTATGTTTTGCAGGAAGTAGAAGACTAGAGATGACAAGAAAAATGGTGGATTACAGTTCACATGATTCCCCTTATAGATGAGATGAGAAACAAAGAGATGGTTACTCTCCTAACATAGCAGATACCTTGATAAATTTAAAGGAAAAGATCAAAAGTTGTAAGGCAGATAATGATAGGATAATTCAATCATGGGAAAGACTTTCTAGAGCAAAGGAAAAGAAAGAAGAG
This sequence comes from Pinus tabuliformis, assembly GCA_031772625.1. NCBI lineage: Eukaryota > Viridiplantae > Streptophyta > Pinopsida > Pinales > Pinaceae > Pinus > Pinus tabuliformis. Next base: position 999,281,087 of record CM062806.1, on the reverse strand, counting down.
GTCAATGCAGTGACCCTTTAGAGCTTATCAGAATTGCAAAGATAGGGACAACCAATAATTAGTTATGGATAGGAGGAAAGGATTAATGGGGCATATGGAAGCATTTCTCATGGAGGGCACAGGTTAGACAGAGATGACACAGTTAGAGGTGGTAGATGGAAGGATACACTTGACATAAGAGGTAGTGGTTATGGATTCTATTCTAGTTTTGGATCATATAAAAAAATGGTCATCACTGTTACCATTCTTACAGGAGGAATGAGAAGTAGTACTTGTTGGATGAGTTCAAGAAGGTCAATCCTCCTACATTCGATGGAGAGTTTAAGAAATTAGAATATGTAGAAGCATGGTTGCTTGGGATGAAGTTATTTGAGCTACATGATTATATAGAGAATATGAAGGCCAAAATATCTATTTTCAATCTCAAGGGAAAAGAAAAACGTACATCTGGTGGGAAGATGTGAAGCATGTCAGAATCATAAATATAGAGGAGTTGAGCTTGCATGAGTTCAAAAGACTCTTTAGAAATAAGTACTTATCATAGAGTTACTATGATGGTAAGGCTAAGGAGTTTATGAATTGAATATGGGATCCATGATAGATGAATAGTATAAGACTATGTTTCTTGAGTTGTTGAGGTATGTGCCTTATCTTAAGGATGAGAAAAAAAAGGTCCAAATATTTGTTACTGGATTTCCATTAGCATTTAAGGATCAAATTGAGTATGATAAGCCTCAAACATTAGAGGAAGTAATTGGGAAGTTCAAACATTGTTATGAGTAGGATAAGCATAAGTCAAAACCTAAGCAGGGTTGGAAAGGTAATGAAAAGAGTAAGGGAAAGTGGGATAAGAAGGTAGGAAGACCTCATGATGCAGGTAACAAGGAGAATGGAGTGTCATTTAAGAAATTCAATACAGTTGACAAATGACTGAGATTTCGGTCTAAGGAGCAAAACAAGTGTCATGGCAGGAAGCCTTTGCGGTGTTGGACTTCTGTCAAGGAGCATTGCAAGAGATATTGTCCACAACATCAGGGTGGAAGGCCTGGTATTTATAGTGATCAGGAGGCACATAGAGTTGGGGATGTTGTGAAGATTCCAAAGTATTCCTTAGATTTATACATCATTGGATAATAGGAAGGTTAATCATCAGCCATCTATTACCAAGATGGAATGTAAATTGTGTGATCAAGTTGTTTCTATTTTTATTGAACTTAGATCTAACTATAGTTATATCACTATTTACCTCATGGATAAGTGTTTATTTAATAAAGAAGTACATGCGTAGTCTTGCTTTGTGTAGCTAGCTACAAGTACCAAGAAAAGAGTTCATCATTGGGTGAGATATTGTGCATTTGAGTTAAATGGTATCCCTACATCAGCACATCTAAATGTGCAACCATTGGGATCATACAATATGATTTTGGGTATGGATTGGTTGTACGTTCGCAGGACTAAAGTGGTTTGCTATGATAAGGCTATTGAATGCTTCGATGATGATGGAGAGAGTAGAATCATGCAGGTTAAGAATAAACCTACATCAGTGAGAATGGTTACAACTATGTGGGAAAAGTGTAGTAGTAGTAAAGGGTGTGTCTTGTTTTCAGTTTATATTTATAGTGAAAAAGGGAAGGATGTTGAGGATACTGAAGTATTGAAGACATATCTGATTTTGTAGCAGTTTCAGGATGTATTTCCAACAAATATTTTAGAGGTATCGCCTCATAGGTAAGTGGAATTTTCTATTGAGTTGATGCTGGGAGAAACACCAGCATCTAATGCACCGTATACAATTAGCACTCCAGAGTTGGTGGAATCAAAGTTGAAGCTTAAGGAAATGATTGAGAAGCGAGACATTAGGCCAAATGTGTTGCCTTGGGGTGCACCAATATTGTTTTTGAAGAAGAAGGATGGTACTCTTAGGTTGTGTATTGATTACAGGTAGTTGAATAAGGTGACTATCAAGAAAAAATACCCTTTTTTGTGGATTGATGACTTGTTCGATCAGTTAAAAGGAACATCAATGTTCTTGAATATTGACTTGAGATCAAGATATCATTAAGTATGCATCAAATAAGAGGACATCTACAAAAGCACATTCTGGACCAGGTATGGGCATTATGAGTTTGTCATGGTACCTTTTGGTTTGACTAATACTCCAACTACTTTCATGTGTTTCATGAATAATGTGTTGCATCCTTATCTATATAAGTTTGTGATAGTATTCATTGATGATATATTCATATATTATAAGAATGAGAAAGAGCTTGTAGAACACCTAGCAACAGTATTAAGATTGTTAAGAGAGAACCAATTGTATTCCAAGCTTAGTAACTGAAGTTTCTATCAAATATAATTTCATTACTTAGGGCGGGTTGTTTCTAAGGAAGGTATAGTAGTGGACCCAAAAAATATCATAGCTATCATGGAATGGAAACTCCTAGGAATGTGGATGAGGTTAGATCATTTATGGGACTAGTACATTACTACAGGTGGTTCATCAGGAACTTCTCATGGATTTCCTATCCTATTACATCTTTGCAGTGAAAAGGAAAGAAGTTTGAATGGATTGAGGAGTGTGCATCTAGTTTTGAGCAATTGAAGAATTTGCTTAAAAATTCTCTGGTCTTGAAGATTGCAAATCTAGATAAAGAGTTTGTGGTATTGTTATCGGGAAATCTAGTGTCCACTCGGAGCTGCTACTCCCACTAAGACTGGTAGCTATCTTAGAAACAAACAAACTAAAACTACTTTCGCTTTCCTTTATGAGAAGTAGATAAGAGGGGAACAAAGGACACCAACCTCAGTCTTGCGCTTGGTTCCTCTCCCTTCTGACAGATCCTTGCCATTTTCTTTCATCTACACAGCTTCAAAGAGCACCTGTGGAATCAAAGCAGCATAATACTATCGAAGAACCGAGATCTACAATCATAAACAATATAGGACCAGATATATATTGACCACACAAATGCATATATCATAAAACATACAAGAATGTGGAGGAAAACTTGAATAGCTTTATTGATATCAAGAATAGAAAAGAGGATTACAACCAATTGTTCTGACCCAGCGTCATCCTCCCAGCATTAAATCCCTTCTTCACCTGATGAAAAGCTTAGATCGCCCAGCACTATGATGTTCCACCAAGAAACCAACATCACTTCCTTACAAGATACAAAATTCCAGCCTCTGGATCTCTGGGATGAGGGATCCATATATAGATAATTGCAGGGGGGTGAGTCATCTTCTGGGATTTTGATTAGTGTCCTCTCTCTGATAGTTCTTGATTCCACTTGGATATTGATGATCTCTTACTCATCCCTGGGCGAATTGAGAGAGGCAAGTGTCATAGGAGAAGTTTTTGGAAGAATCTATGATCATCCACCTCGCAAACTGTCTCTACCATTTGTCCACTCTCGCCCATCGCACCCTATAGAAGGGATTTTCAGTATGAATTGCACCCTTTACACTGGGTAGGTGGGATGCATCGCACCCTTAGCACTGAGCAACCTGTATGATCTAGTTTTGATCAGTTCTGAGCAGTTTCCTGTGGAGAACTTCTGGGAGATGATGTAATCATTTGACCTTGTTCCTTTAGGGTATGAAACAACACTTTTAGGGACTTAGAAGCCCTTGGTTTATCGACATGTATGACTGGGGTTGCAGTGCCCAAAAATGTCTATAACGTTTGCCCCCTAAAGCATGAGGTCATTAATCTTTTGATGTCGGGTGAAATGCTTTATCATGAGGATTCGAAGTTTTTTCGAGCTGGAAGGTGACATGTAATAAGATACAATACAATACATTATCTTCATAATATTTTTCATGATCTAGCTGAGGCAGGCATTCCCATGCTCAGCTTTATAAATTCATTTTCATGTACATAAGACAGACAACCGTCTGTGTGGCAGACTGATGATTCTGATAGAGTCATCATCCTTTGATTCAGATGATCATCTGTGCAGCAGAAATGTACATTTGATGTCATTATTTTCCTGAATATATCGCAGCCCATATGGATGAAACTAGATCCGGGGTCTTCAAACTCGTCCAATCTTCACTCGGAGTACAAGTGGATCCATGTGAAAGATGTTCTGGAGTCGAACATGGAAAGACATCGCCTGATTAACAACTAATGATGTAAGCTGTTAACAAGCGTGAGTGGAATCACCGATAATGATGATGACCCTCAAGGTACTACAGTACAATTCGCGTGGTGTGAAAAGGGACTTGGTGTCTAACACCACGCAAAATCTTTCGGTCGAAGGCCATTGATGTAAACCTGTCACCGGAAGTGAGAAACTTGCCATTGAGGCATGCAAGCTTCAAAGTACTAGGGTTGTTCCTAATTCAACTTCTTGGATAATGAGCTGATGTTGAAAAGAAGTGACCCATCATAGGAAGGCCTTAATGAATCCCACATCTAAGACACAGAACGGAGTAAATGATTTTTTGAGGTGAAAACGATCTGATGATACAGGGTTCAGGGTGGCGGTCATGAAAGAATGGAGTGTGAATGTATTGCAATGGATGAGACACAGGTGAATTCTCTGAGCGACTTCTCTTGAACATACCGGCGACACTGACATGGATTGGTAGCGTTAACCCCAAATATGGATGGTGTGATGGACCAATGGTGATATGACCGGTGAACGGAATAACCCAACCTGACTCGGATGTGGAGTGAAAGTGTCATGTTCAAGAGCAACTTGCTACCAATAAAGTTTCTTCAAGTTTTCTTCCCAATTTTTCCCCAATCATTGCTGACTAGTACCTCTTTATTTTTGTCAAGCTTGAGGAGGATAACATATTCTTGTTCTATAATTTTCCCTTCAGGAAAACCCGTCACTATGTTTTAACGAGCCTAGCGACATTGAAACTCGTTCTTGTCTATATGGACAAGTTTTTCGCTATTCGGTTTTAACGAGTTTAACGACAAAGATAACTTGGTCCTTTTCAATTTTAGAGAGCTTGAAAGGGACATAAAGGAAAATCCAATAATCCTTTTTCATCATATAATCCCTTAAGTCCTAAAAAGTATAAAATAATATGAAAGGGATGAATTTTCGGTAATTTTAACGAGCCAAACAAAACAAGCGCTCGATCTTTTTGTGTAATAATCCCTCAGGTACAAAAAGATTAAAATCTAGAGGAGGGATAACACTTCTGCTAGCTTTAACAAGATGGAGAGGCCAATTGCTCGGCAATCTTTTCATATTTTACGAGTCAGACGAAAAGAGCTTAAAGGAGACTCATTTTTGAGAAACGAGTGATAATTTCAGGTAGCAGCTAATTCCAGGTAAGGTTTGGAATTTTCCAATCATGGTAGTGTCACAAGGATGGCTAACAGGATCACTTGTTGCAGCTGTTCCTCAAAAGGGGTAAACAATCAAATGGAGGTGAATGATCAGCTAAAACAGAGTGGAGGTGATGGTAAGAACACGACCAGGGCTCAAAAGCTGATGATAATGCGTTCACAATGGTTATTTACCAGGGATTGGTTCATTTTTTAATGAGCTTAAACTCTGGGGGAATGTTTGCTCATTGCTAAGGTTTAACTTTTAACGAGCTTGAACTTCAAATAAAAACTGCTCGTGCCAGTCGTATAATAAGGATGTCTCATTGATAGGTTCAATTTTTAGGGAGCTTGCACCATTCGAAACTTTGCTCCGGATCCTTTCATTATGCAAGCTAGGAACGACCAATCCTACAAGTTTAAAGGGTTGAGAAACTAAAAACTAAGAAAATAAATGGTCACTCTTTACTTTCAGGCAAAAAGGTTTGCATGCCCCCAGGCATAGCAAAGTAGAGTTTCCAGGTTACCATAAGATTATTCCATCCACGTTGCAGACAAAACACTTCCTTGGCGATGTCCACCGAAATAGACAAAGGTGAGTGGCGCGGTCGCCTCCACTCACATAACTTTGACGAAGGAATCTTATTCCAGTCTAATCCCATTTTCCTAAACAGATGGGTGTGTCAGACTAGTCATATATCCTACGCGAAAACGTACCCTATGCCCAAGGTTTTCCTGCCGAAATAGACTAGGGTGCATGCCCCCTGGGTTTTAGTCATGTCCCCCCGAATCACTCGCGCTCTTCAGGTGGAAGAACTGGAGATTGATGGGACATTCCTTGCATGAAAAGAACATTTAGGGATGGCATTTTACTATTAGATATGTGTGGTCCGGGGAACGAAAGCTGGTCTACGAGCTTGACGACTCGGCCTTCATGCGGAAAACACATTACTCTAAAGAGTGAGGAGACAATGGCTCCCATGCTATAAATATAGTTGCGCCTGAGGAGTATATTAGAATCTAGAGGTCCTTGGACTACCATTACGTTCATATAGATGGTTTTCCTTCTCAACGTTATGGGCACATTGGGAAGGATCCCTAACGGTCGACTAGTTCCTTTGTCAAAGCCTGTCAGATTTCTCATTTTAGGTAGAAGTGATGGCGAACCAAGCGATTCCCAAGTAGTTGAGGAAAGGATACTCACAGAAGCCCCTTCATCTATGATGGTACCGACCATGATCATTTTGAAAGCTTGTACAATGATTCGGAATGGTACATTAGCCGGTACACGGGGTTTGCCTAGTAGATTCCAATCGAAGGAAATGACTAGGTTGCTTGGAGGTGGGACTAAATAAACGGCCAGATATGACTCTGACGAACTTCCTGCGGTAAAGGAACGGGTAGATTGCCTCCATGTTCATCAGAGTCTATGTTTACGAAAAGAATTTGAACGGTGTCATTCTCATTCTCTTCGGTGATTGTGTCATCTGAAGATGGACCTTCCGAAGACAAGACTGGGTCGACTATCGCCTCAAACTTTTGAATTTCATCTGGTATGGATTCAGAGGGTTTATCTTCAATGACAGATGCTTCGACCGACCATAATGGCGTCTTGGTCAGATTTTCAACTAGTGACAGACTCGGCGAGAGTTTCTTATATCCAAGAGGAAGCCAGACAGTTATCCAAAACTCTTTTAGATTTGTCTAGGAAGGGACAACGGTGCATGACGTGATCGCCTTCACACAGTTTACAAGGAAATTTACATTTCCTTTTCTGTCCAAATGCTTCGCTTTCACTAGTTGATGGTGTACTTTAAACATGATCTTCAAAGGTCGATGACACCAGATTTTGGAAACGAGGAGACCAATCCCTTAAGATCCGAGGGATGCAAGGACAATCTCGATGATAGTGGTCTCCTTTGTAAATGACACATGGAGATTTAGGCTTGGATGGTGCAGTGTGTGGATTTTCACTAGATGATGCTCGGTTACCCCTTTTTGCCTTTGGCTCCTTCTTCTTCTTCTCTTTCTTCTCCTTCCCCTTCTTCTCCTTCGTAGTTACTTGATTTTGGCTTTACTAGCTTCCTGAAGCGAAGAGGAAGGAGGAGAGGGAGAATCGGATGAAGTAGAAGGTTGGGGGGTAACTTTAGTATCATCTATTTGCCAACTTGATTATTCAGGAATCACGGTGTTCTGAACGATGGAGGTCGAGAAGAGCCATATTGGAAAGCCAATCATCAATCCTGGAAGTGACAATGTGGCCATATGAGGTGCACCAACATCTCCCCAAGAGGAGAAAGGACTAGGATTTCCTCCAAGGGGAAATCCTTGGTTGGTGGACTCCATTTTTCTCAACCTAAGACCAACGCGGGAATGGTGATATTATTCTGATTAAAATAAATTTTAGATGCTTGGACACAACTTGTTTTTTCAATTTTTAAGAGTCGAGAAAAAGCAAAAGATGACTCTAGTCGCCTTCGATTTTTAATGAGCCTGAAGTGACAAGTTCTCAAATGGACCTTTTCCTTTAAGGAGTCTGAAAAGGAATGAAAGAGACTGCTCTGGAAATCTAGACAGAGGGATTACCAAACCAATCGCAAAACTGCAGAATACTTTTTACGGTACAACAGTCAATCTTCTTGAATGTTGTGTTCAGTGCATTGCGACCGATAGGGCATCAGACACGGCTTCCTATGGATAAAGGATATAGCCTATTGTGGTCTCCCAATATATACTCAATAGTACGTGGGAGCACAAGTCCGTATTGGCACTAGTTGTCTCAAAGAGGAGGAATCACCCAACCAACAATGAAAGCGACAGTTACCAGGCTTTATGATGCCGGAATATGTCTCTAGCCTAGACTTCTAGATGTTGTGCATTAGGTTCCAAAGCGTTTTTATGTTCATTGAATTTATTTTACAGTTGATCTTTCTTAAGAAATTGGATTTCAGGTTCACCGCATGATGTAGATGTACAATTCCTAAAATGCAGTCTAAGATGATAAACAATCGTTTAATCTTCTTTTTTCAATGAAAATACTAGCTACTAAAGAAAGAGAGATGACATTCTTTCAACATAGAGCAGAGAGCACACACTAGATGCACTGTCCTAAATCAAACCAACAAGCAGTCTAAATGCAAATGCACATGCATGTATTTCTTTTCAGCTTTCTTAATGTGTGAATGACAAGAAGAATGCTAAGTACAAATCTGAATTATCTTTTCAAAGCAACAATACTAACAAAATTCTCTTCAAAAATGAAAGGAAGATAATGACGACACTTTGCTATTTTGAATTGAAAACTACTTTCGACACTTGAAAAGCTACTAATTCAAATCAAATACAAGAGTAACTGTATAATCGACCATCGAGAACAATAGAATTCTTTTCTTTGACTAAAAACGACACTTGCGACACTTTCAAATCAAAAGACGACAGTTTGATTATGCTACTTCTTTGTAAAAGAGAACTGAAAATGGCACACAATACATAAAAAAAATCATAGTTCTTTGCACAATGGAGGTGGAATGATGGAAAGGAAGAGGGTTTCCACAGTGGTATACTGATCACAAATAGCAAAACTCTTGAATAAAGCTGAAGAGAGTGAACACAGAAACCAAAATCTGAGAGTAGAAGAGGTCTTGTCTGATTAGCGCACCTGCAACACAGGGAAAGTGTGATGTATCGCACCTATTGCACACAGGAGGTGCGATGCATCTAGATTCGCAAGAGGAGAAGGTGCGATGGTCCAAGGATGAGACTTCAACTGGGTTTTGGGTCACTGTTTGTAGCTCAGTTCAGGGATTTAGGCCGAGCAAGTGATGTTCAGTAAATATAAATCACAGGGGTTGATCTAGTGAGGTTACTAGAGCCACCACTAGGGCAATTAGAAGGTTTGCAAATCGATTGTTCAGTTTATAAACAAAACCTGGAGATAGACTGAAGCAGCATTGATCTACTTTGCACTTTCATAACAAATGCAGTTCGAAGGCTAGCTGGCTTAACTTCAAGCTCCGTCTGTAATTTTATAAAACAAACAAATATAGACAAGCAAACAATCTATTCGCTCCCCAACGGAGTCACCATTTTGTTATCGAGAAATCTAGTGTCCACTCGGAGCTGCTACTCCCACTAAGACTGGTAGCTATCTTAGAAACAAACAAACTAAAACTACTTTCGCTTTTCTTTATGAGAAGTAGATAAGAGGGGAACAAAGGACACCAACCTCAGTCTTGCGCTTGGTTCCTCGCTTGGTTCCTCTGGCTTCTGACAGATCCTTGCCACTTTTCTTTCGTCTAGACAGCTTCAAAGAGCACCTATGGAATCAAAGCAACATAATACTATCAAAGAACCGAGATCTACAATCATAAACAATATAGAACCAGATATATATTGACCACACAAATGCATATATCATCAAACATACAAGAATGTGGAGGAAAACATGAATAGCTTTATTAATATCAAGAATAGAAAAGAGGATTATAGCCAATTATTCTAACCCAACGTCATCCTCCTAGCATGAAAGCCCTTCTTCACCTCATGAAAAGCATAGATCACCCAACACTATGATGTTCCACCAAGAAACCAACATCACTTCCTTACAAGATACAAAATTCCAGCCTCTGGATCTCTGGGATGAGGGATAAATATACAAATGATTACAGGGGGGTGAGTCAGCTTCTAGGATTTTGATTAGTGTCCTCTTTTTGATAGTTCTTGATTCCACTTAGAGATTGATGATCTCTTACTCATCCCTGGGCGATTGAGAGAGGCAAGTGTCATAGGAGAAGTTTCTGGAAGATTCTATGATCATCCACCTCGCAAACTGTCTCTGCCATTTGTCCACTCTCACCCATCACACCCCACAGAAGGGATTTTCAGTATGCATCGCACCCTTTACACTAGACAGGTGGGATGCATCGCACCCTTAGCACTGAGCAACTTGTATGGTCCAGTTTTGACTAGTTCTGAGCAGTTTCTTGTGGAGAACATCTGGGAGATGATGTAATCAGCTGACCTTGCTCCTTTAGGGTATGAAACAACACTTTTAGGGACTCAGGAGCCCTTGGTTTATGGACATGTATGATTGGGGTTACAGTGCCCAAAAATGTCTATAACAGGTATGTAAAGATGCTTGCAAGAGAGGACTTGGTGGAGTATCGATCCAGGAAGGACATGTGATATGAAATGAGTTAAGGAAGTTAAATGAGCACAAGCTTAACTATGTGACTCATGATCTTGAGTTGGTAGATATCATTCATGCATTGAGGATGTGGAGACACTATATTCTTAGAAGGAGGTTAATTTTGATGAGTGATCACAATGGGATGCAGTACTTGTTTGATTAACCTAATCTGAATTTCAGGCAAGCTAGATGGTTGGCTACTCTCACTGAGTTGCATATGATCTTAGTAGAAATGAGAACAAGGTTACAAATGATTTTAGTAGAAGAGTATAGGTGAATCATATTGTAGCAGTGAGTGCTTATGGGACAGACTTGTAGGAGAGGATCTTGCATGGATGACAACAGGATGACAACTGCCAACAACTTAAGCATAGATTACTACAACCGGGTATAGGTGACTAGGATGTGGATTATCATCTCACAACAAATGATTTGGTCAAATTTAGGGACATAATCTATGTGTTGGACAACAATGAGCTCAAAAAGCTTATCTTGATGGAATTTCATGTCAAGCCAGAATTAGGTCACCCGGGATATCAAAAGACATTGATAGCAGTTAAGAAATTTTATCATTGGACACAATTGAAGAAAGAGGTGGTTGAGTTTGTTGTGAGATATTGGGATTGTCAGCAGGTAAAACCAGAGTGTAAGAATCTAGGTGGTTTATTGCAGTTGATTCTAATTCCAGAGTAGAAATTGGAGGTCATTTCCATGGACATCATTACAGGTTTTCCGTGGACATCAAAGAAGGATGACTCCATTATAGTTGTGGTTGACAAGTTGACCAAGGTGGCTCACTTAATTGTGATGAAGTCTACAAACTCAGATAGTGACATAGCTCATATTTTCATCAGAGAGATAGTGAGATTGCGTGGTGTTCCTAAGAATATTGTATCCGACAAAGATTCCAAGTTCACTTCCAGGTTTTGGAAAGAGTATTTTACAGGTTTGGGGATAGAGTTGGATTTCAATAAAAATTATCATTTGTAGATAGATGGACATACATATAGGGTCAACAGGACTCTTAGGCATATGTTGAGGATGTATGTCACGCATTAGTAGAGGAAGTGGGAATAGTATCTTCCACTGGTAAAGGTTGCATATAATAATGTGTATCAGGAGTCCTTGAAGATGAGTCTTCTTGAGGCACTTTATGGGTGGAGTTTTAATACTCCTATCAGGTGGAGTGATCCAATGAATATGTTACTGATTAGACCAGATACATTGGTAGAGATGAAACATGAAATTCAAGTTATCAAGAGGAATTTGAAGGTAACATGGGACAGGAAGAAAAGATATGCAAATCAATGCAAGGAATTTAAGGAGTTTTATGTTGGGAGGATGTGTACTTGCGCATCAATCCCATGATGAGCTCCTTGAGGATTGAATCATGTGCTGAGATGGAACCTTGGTATTGCGTGCCTTTCAAGATCCTTGAGAGGATTAGATGAGTGGCCTATCCACTTGCATTGCCTCCAACAATGAAATTCCATGATGTGTTCCATGTTTCATTACTTAACAGTAGGGGTGATTTTAGGGGCGAATGTTCGCCCTTTGGCGAAATTAAGGGGTTTTAAATTTTTAGTGGGCGATTATTTTGTATCATAGTACATTTTTACAAATCACCTAAAATAGCCCACCTTATTTTATGGAGAGGGTAAAAATGGTAAATTTAGCCCTTGAAAGTAAGAGTTACAACCTTCCATTTGCCCATTTTCAAGAATAGGTTTTATTTAAGTGAATCCATTCGCCCATTTTCAAGAATAAGTTTTATTTAAGTGAATCCTATGGGCCAAAGGCCCAAATACCATATTTATAAAAGAGGTATGGTAAATTAATAAAAATATAAATAAATGAGAAGTATGGTAAATAAATAAAACATTTTTTATATTTACTCCATAAGTCACCTTATATACATGCAAGGGTGTAAACAAATAAAATATAAGTAAAGTGGAGGTATGGTAAATAAATAAAACGTTTTTTTATACTTCCTCAAAAGGTATGGTAAATAAATAAAAATATAAATAAACTAGACGCATGGTAAATAAATAAAACCTCTTTTTATATTTAGTCCATAACCCTCGTTCTATTTATGAAGGCTCAAGAAAGAGGTTTTATTTAAGTGAATCCTATGGGCCAAATACCATATTTGTAAAAGAGGTATGGTAAATTAATAAAAATATAAATAAACTAGAGGTATGGTAAACAAATAAAACATTTTTTTATATTTAGTCCATAACCCTCGTTCTATTTATGAAGGCTCAAGAAAGAGGTTTTATTTAAGTGAATCCTATGAGCCAAATACCATATTTTCAAAAGAGGTATGGTAAATTAATAAAAATATAAATAAACGAGAGGTATGGTAAACAAATAAAACATTTTTTTCTATTTACTCCATAAGTCACCTTATATTTACGAACACTCAAAAAATGCGTTATATTTAGGTGAAACCTATGGGCAAAATACTATGGGACAAATACCATGGACTAGATTGTTATTAATACCATGCAAAAAAAACATTATTAACCCTAATATTAGTATTAATAAAAATAAAAATGGCACATGGTATTGACCCATGGTATTCACCTGGAATGTAGCCTATTTAAATGGGGGAATTAAACCAACATAGATCCATCTTTACTCTAGATCTACTAACCCCCGAGAGGTATCAAATATCGTGATATGCAAACTAGCATAGAGTGAAAAAATATTTGATCCGATCAAGAGTAAAAATGGATGTTGTAATTTAATGTATGTTAAACATTTTAGCTTGGTTAAAATAAAAAATAAAATAAAAATCAACTATTAATTTTATTAATTTTTATAAATTACTAATAGTAATTTTTAAGCTCCAGGTTTATGATAACCCATGGTATTGACCCATGGTAATACCATGGTATTCATGTGAGCATAAACTATTTAAAGGGGAAATTCTATCATCTTACATCCATCTTAATTCTGGGTCTACCAAGTGCTCAGAGGGATAAATATATTTCATCCCCCTAAGAGTGGTAGATGTGGAGTTAAGATGGATATAGGTTGGTTTTTATGATAATGAAGATATTAAATAGACTTAGGAAATTATATTGTAAAAACATCTTAAGGTGAATGGTTAAAGCATAGACATTGGACAAGTATATTTGTATACTTCTGTTTTAAACTGAAACAAATCCAGAGCTAAAAGGAACAAACAGACTGTAACTTGGGTAATTTCTCTAATTGCAAACAGGAACATACTTGTGTATTGGCAGGGTGGTTACGAGTTCCCTAGAAGTGATGAATTTGAATTTTTCTTGGTTTTATATATAGTATTAGGTTTTTTCTCATGCTTTCTGTGAATGGCACGGGTGAATTTTATCCTACACCTACTAGGTTATCGATATGTAATTTCGGTAATTTTGATTTCAAAAGATATTTTAAAGAAATGCAATGATTTCATTTGTGTATTCAATAAACACAAGATCTTATAATTGAATAAAATATGCGCTATGCCTAGTGAGAGATTCGCCAAAAAACTATATATACATATCACATTATTGATAAAATCGCCTTCCATTTTTCCTATATACCATGGAGATTCGCCCATTTATTATACATGTAAATTTAGGGGGGTTCTTAAAATTTTCCCTGCTTAACAGGTATGTACAGGATGTTGATCATGTGATTGAATGGTTTGTATTACAGGTGGAACCAGATGGACAATTCTAGCCATAAACTCATTTCATACTGTAGAGAAAACAAATCATGCTCCAGAATAGAGTAATCAAACAGGTTAAAGTGCAATGGAAGCACTTTGGGCCTAATGAAGCTACATGGGCTATGGATGATCAAATGTGGGCTATGTATCCTTCATTATTTGTTGTTCGAGTAAATGATTTTTTGGTATATGTATAAGTGTCTATGGATGTTGTTGTAAATACTGCAATGAGCTATGTTATAAATCTCCAAAAAGCAGTATGATTGTCAGGTTTGTTATGTTGGTCACGGTTTGTAGTAGTTGACATTGAAAATACATCATCTAGATTTGTTATAAAGCTCCATGAGAACTATGTTTTGTTTTCAGCGATTTGTTGATCATAGGTGTCATAGAACATTGAGGATAGTGTTCCCCCAAGGGGGAGGGTTTTGTAACAACCCCTGGATGATTTTCCATGTAAATAAAATAAGACTAAGGTCATGGGACACATATTCCAAGGTAAATGTTGGGAAAAATATATTGATGGGTATCACTCATGATTAATTCATGTCTATGGAAATTAGCAAAGGCATTGGCAGAGGCAAAGTGGCAATAATTGGAATTGTATTTATGAAATAAAAGAAACTAGGAGAAAAGGAAGATGAATAGTCACAAATTTTCATAAGAGGTAAATTAAAGGAAACCTAAAGGAAAATGAAGAAAATAGAAGCCCTAATGATGAAAAGGCTTATGAGGATAAAGTTTTATCCTTTTGATAGATTTGGGTTGAGCTTTCTTCCATTCTCACATTTTGTCATACTCTTGCACACTTAGAGCATTTGTGCAGCATACTTGGAGCACTCTATTATTCACTTGGATTTGGAGAAAGAAGGAAAAGGAAAGTAGGAAAGCACAAGAGAATAGGTGGATCAACAACTAAAACTAGATTGTGTTACTGGTAACAGGTTTCATACATGATTTCCTTGCTGATTTTATGGATGCATTGTATATGCATGCAATTTTCTAGTTATGTGTTTTCATTGGCATGGAGATTTCCTAGATTAACAGTGGTTTTAGCCTTACCTTGTCATTTCCTAAATAGTCATGGTGTTGTGGGTTTTACACTTAGTTGTCTTTCTGATTGGTGTTCATTTTCCTTATGGTTGTGGGTTGGAACAAATTCTCTAGAAGTCCTGGAACAACTTGGGTTGAGTTACTAGTCCTAGAGGTTAGGTTGGGACAAACACTTTCGATCCCTTGGTGGGTTGAGTTACTAGTTCCTGGAGCTAGTTTGGAAAAACACTCTGGAGCCCAAGATGTCTATGGGTTGAGTTACTAGATCCTAGAGCCCTGGACAACTTGCGTAGAGATCGATCTGGTTGGTGTTAGTAATGTCCAACTATGGAGGTGGAATCACTATGTTTGAGGGTTGAGGTGGTTTAGCCTATGGAAGCCTTGTTTTAGTTTTGTCCTTGTTTATTCCATGAGATCCCATATTCATGCTTGTAATATGGTGTTGTAAATAATACTAAGAGGGGGGGTGAATCAGTATTAGCAAGTCAATAATTTTTCATTTCCATAATCAGATTCATATACGCTACTTCAGTTAATGGAACTCGCGTGTATACACAACTATGTTTAAGGAAACTAGCATATATCTAGCAAACTTATGATTCAATTAATTCATCATATGTTGATCTTTAATTAGTGCATCAGAACCATATAACAGTAACTAGGTGTAGTAAAAATAGAACAATCAATCACACATATGAACACAAGATATAAGGTGGAAACCTAATTTGGGTGAAAACCACCTACTGCAATCGTCTCTATCTTCTTTTTAATAATAAGAAAATTCTATTTACAATTTTTGTACTGGTGCAGTCTTATACCAGTACGCAGGCTTCTACCTGCAGAAGGCTACAACCTTCTCTTTTCTTCCAGGGACCACGTTTCATAAATTTTCATACTAGATCCATTAATAACATCATTCAATTATCTACATAAACCTATCTCATTTGCACCAATCACAATTGAATCAATCAATCACTTTGACAACCCTTCAATCTGATCTTTCAGGATGCTGTAACCAGAATACAGTAACCAGAACCCAGAATACTACAGCAACAAACAGAAGTAGCTAAAACATATTTTATAAGGTATACGCTACTTCTATGTGTCTAACCTGCGTGCATACGCACTTTCCTCAAGGCGAACCTACGTACAGATCTGCAAATCAAATTTATAATGTATATGTTGTTTTGATATGAAGAACTGACATGTATACGTGCCTTTTCTAAAGAGAACCTGCGTAAAGATCTATAAATGATGATTTAAACATTACCACAATTCCAGACTTTAGTTATACCCAGATTATCATATTTACAGACTACAACATGCACTAGTTATTCAGATAAATGATCAAACCACATAAAGATAATTCACTTCAAGCCTTAAGATCTTAACCCATCATTAGATCTTATCCTTCATCAAGTGGTAAGGTTCATCCTCGATTCAGATCCAGCTATGCACCATAACCCAATAACCTGTATACTAGATCTTACTCTTCATCAGATATTCAATGCTTGAGTGCTTGCCCTAATGATCTTCCCTTCCTTTTATAGTCTTAGACCTTACTCAACACCATGAACCAAAACCACTTAGGACCAATACCTGGGGTCAATACCTCGGACCAGATACCTTGGACCAATACCATGGATCAAAATACCATGGACCAAATACCTTGGACCAAAATTTAGTTTTCCAAGATATACATGCCTTGCATTTTGTGAAAGTGTGTGTGTACGTATATGCAACTTGTATAAATAGAATCCGCGTGTATATGTGGCTTGGCCAATGGTGGACCTGCGTATACCTCTCTTTCTTCATCTTGTGAAGTCTGATCTAAACCCTATGCTATTATGCTACTAAATTGTGATTTGCCATCTAAGTTAGTTGCCATCAAGGACAACACCTATGTCATAAAGCCAAAAATCTCCCCCTTTGGACTTGATGGCAACCCCAAGTCACTCCCCCTTTGTCATCAAGGGCAAAGGGTCATTCTCCCCTTGAGTACATGCTGAATTCTCTAATATGTTGAAGTGTGCTAATTGAGCTCCATGAACGAGTCCATGTTCCCCCTGAATATAAGCAAGGTCTGCAAAAAGATGTTCTAAAAGAAGAACATGACTCTATACGTACATCATAAAGGACCTTCCTATCACCAATGACTCATACATACATCCATATCCCAACCAAGTGGGGATATACCAATTGTTTATATTACATCATCCATCCCATGCATAGTGGGGTAACAAATTAGGTCATTTCATGACCTTTACATTAAAATATATACATGAAATATATAACAGAGACCAAATATCTTAAACAAGACCATGATAGTCATCAACAACTATATCAACAACATTTGTCAATCAGCATCTAGACCAGCAACCATGTTCTCCCCCTGAACCTATTCCACCTGAATCAAAAACAACTATGTGAATCTCTACCAAGATCTTCTAAGATAATGCCAACAATGCATTATTAGAAGCATATGCTCCCCCTGAACCTATGTTGGATGATCATTGTCAGATATGATCTTTTCATATAATAGAAGAGTTATCAAGGCATCATCATCAATCAGATATACATCAAGTTATCAACAACTTATGAGAGCCAACATATTTCCACATGTCATCCACAGACTGTAACCATCATCAAGCAAAGAAGATAATTCGCTAAACCATATCAGACCCGTTTTTTCCTGAGTTTGCCCCCCTGCTTTTCCTGAAACCAACATATACGCAACTGTATCCACAGATTCCAACGTATGTACATGACTACGCTTCATGAAACTCACGTATAACCACCTTTCTCTAAAACATATAGGTTTTAATAGCAAAATGATGCATCAACTACTCCCAGCTTCTGTCTGAGATATTAAAATGTCTCTCTAGGTAGTGGATTGGTGAATATATCAACACCTTGTTCTTTGGAGGGAACATACTCCAATTTGACCTTTTGTTTAAGCACTTGTTCACGTAGAAAATGGTATTTGATGGGTATGTGCTTGGTCTTGGAATGCATGATTGGATTCTTTGAAATACTGATGGCACTTGTATTATCACATAGAATGGAGATGGGTGGAGTACATGTGATCTGAATGTCTTGCAATGTTTGCATCATCCAAAGGAGTTGTGTGCAGCAAGATGCAGCAACCACATATTCTGCTTCAGCAGTAGATAATGCAATTGAACTTTGTTTCTTGCCGAACCAAGACACTAATCTGGAACCCGTATAGAATGCACCACCACTAGTTCTTTTTCTGTCATCAACGTTTCCTGCCCAATCTGCATCTGTATATGCATGAAGTGTAATATCTGTATCTCTAGAATACCATAAACCAAAATTTTGTGTTCCTTGAAGATATTTGAAAATCCTTTTGACTGCCTGAAGGTGTGTGTTATCACTCAAGAAAAAATTTCTAAATTGTTCACATCAGTTCGAATGTTTGTCAAAGGGTTGGTGTCAGTTTTGGGTCTAGTATTTTCATCTGTTTTTAGAGTCTAAACAGTTTGAATAGGGGTCTTGTTAAGAGTCTTGTTAGTATGTCAAAAGGGGTCAATTCTCTGTTTTATCCATCATTGGTCTAACATCACACCTAAGCTCCATATGTCAATCCTATTTCAAAGACGAAGTCAGGGATTTGTGCTGATCCATAGCAAATCTTATCCAACTGTCAAATTTATCAAAATCCGTTATCTTTCTGCATCACCATTTATCAGCTCATACCCTTTGCCTATCAATTCGACCGCTTATCCCCATCATTAGGTCATTAGGTGTCGTGGTACGCTCAGATTGCAAGTTGCAAAAGAAGCCAAGTAATCACAGTCTTAATTATGTTTATGTTCATGCATGGGGATGAATTTGAGCGAACTACAGGAGGATATTATCGAGCACATGGTCGTGCAGATGAAACAGTGAACCTTGGGGCATAAAGGTAAGCTAAATTGAGATTGTGCGTGTTTGTAATGGTGTAGATGGAAGGGTATTGGAAACTGCTGCAATCGAAATTCCAACACAAGAATGTGGTGCCTGAACATAATGTGTTCCTTCAGGTTTATTATAAATTTAGTACCATTTCAATGCTAGCAGAGCCACTGATGTTGGTCACCAGTTTCTTCTGCTCCTTTCTGGCTTGCATATTGTATTCACATTCCGATTTTTCAATTTCAAAGTCATCAGTTTCATACCTTGCTAAACTACAGCGAGAAGAGGTCCAAGATGCCATTCAGCGCCTACAAAATGTCATGAATTTGCACTTAACTGTCAATGAAAAACCTGAGACCTCATTGCGTGATCTTGCACGGACTGGAGACATACAAACTTGCAAGGTTGTTTGGAAGGTAGCTAATGCGACATTGCTTCCATGATCTGATAGAGCTCTTTCGCATCGGTGGCAAGGCTCTTGATACCAACTATATCTTCATGGGCGACTATGTTGATCGTGGATACTACTCTGTTGAGACCGTGTCGTTGCTGGTTGCTTTGAAAGTGCGCTACAAGGATAAAATTACCATATTACGAGGAAACCATGAAAGCAGGCAGATTACTCAAGTGTATGGATTTTATGACGAGTGCTTAAGAAAATATGGGAATGCAAATGTGTGGAAGTATTGGAAAGGGGGAAATAGTAGATCGACTTTGGAGGGGTTATATGGGATTGACGGAAGAGGAACAGGAGAAAGCACATCAAGAAAGGCTTAGACCAAATGAGGAAACTGTGTTGGAGAAAGTTGAAAATGAAATAGGTTTGGAAAAAGCTGAGAAAGAAGTAGGGTCCTGCAATGAGAATGGTGACGTAATAAATGGTATCCAGAATGAAGTAGCAAGTTGCTTCCAGGGTAGCAGTGCTACTAATTGCTGTCAAAACTCAACACTGGAGGAAAATGTTCAATGCGATGAGTTGGATATGAAGCTAACTAATAAAAACATTGAAGGTAGCGTGGAAAGTCATCCCACTCACTCAAGCAAACACACTTTACAATATGCGAGGGGCGGGATGGAACAGAAACTTCAAATGGAGATGTTTTGATATTTCCAGATATGATCAGATACAAGGGGTTGACACACTTTGATGTTGATACCTTTGTGGAAGAGGTGATTTTCAAAGATACAGAATGGCTTTCAGGAAATCCTGAAATACTCACTGGATCACATATCTTTGTGTGTTCACATACTAGTCGAGATCGAAGGTGTGGTGTTTGTGGACCTGCTCTTATCAAGAGATTAAAAGAAGATATAGAATCTCGAGGCCTTAAAGGTCATGTAGCTGTGAATCCATGCTCACATGTTAGTGGTCACAAATACGCTGGGAACCTTATAATATATGGTCCAAATGTTGATGGTGAAGTTACTGGTCACTGGTATGGCTATGTTACTCCAGATGATGTGCCAATTCTCCTAGATCAGCACTTTTACAGATCTATTTGACTACCTTCCCCTGACAAAGATATTGTGAAGGAGTCAAAGTCTATACTTGATTTCTTGCAGTCTTCCTCCCAAGCATTGCATATTTTGCCCAAGGTAGAAGAGTTGATTCATAAAGAGAAAGAAAAGCAGGACAATTTAATTCAGAAACATACTATAGTAGTTGATAGCTACGATAAGAAGATACCAAGTGAGTAGATTGACAGTCGCATAGCTTCTCATGAACAGAAGCTTATATCTTATGTCATCTTCACTTACCATTATATCGGCAATGCAAGGTTACAGTTGGTCAATGTATCTCAGTTTGTTTTATTTAGCATTATTTGTTGAAACTGTATTTGATAGGCCAAAGCTAGGTTGATTTCAAGAAAAAGGAGGCGAGATACATCAGAATGGTTAACAGGCAACTGAGAGCTGGGATCAAAGTTATGAAAAGGCAAATTGAGGATTTAAAGATGCAGCTAAGCCAACAGAAAAAATTTCCTTAAGGAAGTCACACATCAAGTAAGGTTATGTTCCAAATTTTGATGGTTTTCCTTGTTACATTTTTTCTTGAAGAATGATACGTCTCCACTCAGTTTTGAAAAGCTTTGGAGCAGCTGAAAAGAATATTTAAATATAAGGAAGCCCAAGATAGCAAACTTTTGGTATTAAGCTGTGTTTTGGTGATTACACAGCAGTTTCGTAGCGCGCTACGAAACTGCTGAAGATGATGCCTAATGCACAACAGTTTCGTAGCGCACTACGAAACTGCTGTAGCTACATAATTAAAACTCAGTCAACCAATTTTGAGGGACCGAGGGAAAATTTTTGAAAAAGGAATTTCTTCAAAGGATCATGTAACAGGTGTCAACATTCAACAAGGGAAAAACA
Organism: Pinus tabuliformis; assembly: GCA_031772625.1. NCBI lineage: Eukaryota > Viridiplantae > Streptophyta > Pinopsida > Pinales > Pinaceae > Pinus > Pinus tabuliformis. The sequence continues at coordinate 999,259,562 of CM062806.1, read as the reverse complement.
GGTGGAGGAAACATATATTTGAACTTTAAACTTTTTGTTATAAAGTGATCATAGTTACTACAGTTCATGATATGTCAGACAGCTTGGAGGAGGTCTTGTCTTCACACATGGGAAAGGTCGACAGCACATAAAGGACGTGGCACTCTAATACATTTTTGTATAATAAAAAAGAGAAGGACATGGTTCATTGGTTTCGAATATCTTTGAGGAAAACCAAAAGCAGATAAACAGGGGCAGTTTCCTACTTTTCAGGAGCAATTGAGAAGATGTGACATTAAGGGCCAGCAGGCAGCTACAAACACCTACCACAGCTAAACTAAAAGAGACCACTTGTCAAAGAACGAGAATTGATTGTAATTAATGCTATTATTAGCATGATATGGAGTTAGACTCCTATTTGCCTTAGGTTTCTAAAAAGTCTAGTTAGCAGTTTGTTACATTTAATAGGTAGTTAAAGTTTGAATAGGTGTCATAAGAAGTAGAATTCGAGTTCCCCTCATGTTGGAGGAGGAATCTCAGCCTTGTAAAAGAATTCTATATATAGGAGAGAGGGCAATGTACCAAGGGAGGGAAAATTTCAGAGAAATTGGAACTATTGTGCTATGTATATGACTCTGTTTTAGTAATACAAGACTTGGCTTTACTTCTCAGGAATCAGAAGGAGTTTACTGTTCAAAATGTTGTGTATCATCCTCTCTTTAGTATTTGCAGTGGTATAGATGTGTGATTACTTAGAAATCACTATTTGTGCTCTAATTTCCTTCACATATTTATAAACTGTGTTGTCCTGTATGTTTCTGGTGTATTCTGAATGGTTAAATTTTGTATGCCCTGACTTCTATGTAAGGTTGATATCATTGTTATACTGAAACAAATTTGACTCCATAAGCCCAATGGATACTTTCTAGTTGTGTTTCCACCACTCATATTTTTACATTTGTTTCACAAGAGTTAGCCATATTAATCATAATAAAAAACATTAATCCTTTGAGAGAGCCCTCTCTGGTTGGGGAGGCTAAGCCTCAGCCTAAAGTAGGTTTGAAATAGTTACTTAAGGTCTTCCTGGTCAGTAGCCTTCCAAATGCATATAACAACACAATATTCAGAGATACACAAGAATATGGAGCAAAACTCAAATAGCTTTATTAGTAAAAGTTGTAGGAGAGAGGATTACAACCACTTGGTCTAACCCAACACCATCCTCCTAGCTTGAAAGCCCTCTTCACCTCACACAAAGCAAGATCACCCAACAATGTCCTCAAAGAGAAACCAGCAACACCTCTTTGCAAATTACCCAATTCCAACCTTTGGATCTCTTGGATGAGGGATCCATTTACAGATATTTGCAGGGGGGTGAGTCAGCTTCTGGGATTTTGATTAGTGTAATCTCTCTGATAGTTCCTGGTTCCACATGGAGATTTTAGATCTCTTACTCATCCTTAGGCGAACTCAGAGAGGCAAGTGTCAAATGAGCAGTTTCTAGAAGATTGTCTGGGTTTCCACCTAGCAAACTGCTTGTGCCATTTGTCTGCTCTCGCTCATCGCACCCTATAGAAGGGCTTTCTAGTATGCATCGCACTTTTTGCATGTGGCAGGTCAGATGCATCGCACCTTGAGCACTGGGCAGTCTGTATGGTCCTGCTTTGACTAGCTCTGAGTAGCTTTTCATGGAGAATTTTTGGGAGATGATGTAATCAGCTGAACTTGCTCCTTTAGGGTATGAAACAACACTTTTAGGGACTTAGAAGCCCTTGGTTTATGGACATATGTGATTGGGGTTGCAGTGACCAAATATGTCTATAACACCCCTGTGAAAGAATGAAAAATACCTGCGGAAGAATGCGACCCTGGAATAAAATGTGACACCCAGCTGCGGATCTGCAGTAACCAGATCAGGAAAAAAGGGCTTCAACCCTAGCAGAGACCGATCAGATCAGCGGAATCCTACAAGGATCATATCCTCGCACAGGCATCAAAGAAATGGCCTCAGATCAGAAGAATGCAAACCTGGAATAAAATGTGACCCCCAACTGTGGATCTGCAGTAACCAGATGGGGAGAAAAGGGCTTCAACCCCAACAGAGACCGATCAGATCAGCGGAATCCTACAAGGACTGTATCCTCGCACAGGCATCCAAGAAATGGCCTCAGATCAGAGGAATGAAAACCTAGAACAAAAATGTGACACCCAACTGCAGATCAGCAGTAACCAGATCGAGAGAAAAGGGATTCAACCCTAGTAGAGACCGATCAGATCATCAGAATCCTACAAGGATCATAACCTCGCACAGGCATCTAAGAAATGGCCTCAGATCAGAAGACTGTGAACTTGGAATAAAATGTGACACCCAACTATAGATTTGCAGTAACCAGATTGAGAGAAAAGGGCTTCAACCCTAGCAGAGACCAATCAGATCAACAGAAGAATGCGAACCTTAGCAGAAGAATGCGAACCTGAGAGAGGTTCCAATCAGATCAGCGGAAGAATGTAAATTATATTAGTATAAGGATTGACATATGGTGAGGGATTTGCAACAATTGAGAAAAAAATGAGAGAAAATAGAACAAAATGAAGAAAATAAGAACGATGTTATGAATGAAACTTTATATAAGAAAATAACTTCCATCCTTGACTTTTTTAGTGGCTTTTTATTATAAGATATCACAATTAATAGTTAATATTAATATTATTTATAAATTGTTTCAATTAAAACTATTGAATTTTTTTTTTTCATCTCTATTAGATCTTGATATGGACTTTGTGAATATTTCAACAATAAAATAATTATAATATTTGCAGATAAAATAACAATCATACTTTATATATTTAAGTCATAATTCTACATTGTATTAAATATTTATCAAAACCCATATCTTTTGGATACAATGAAAACATTTTCTTTTACATTTTGATTCAATTTAACAGGATATATTTGACAACATTTTCTTTTACATTTTGATTCAATTTAACAAGATATATTTACTAATGAGTATAATAATATGCATGCATATACATAATTAAATGTAGTATATTAATATTAAAATTTAATATATAAAAAATAATAATACTGAAATTTGAATACAAATTATTATAATGAGATATCAATAATTTTATAATTAAAATTTACACTTTTATATATTTTATAAATCTAATTTTCACGGTATTTATATTTTTATTTAATGTTCACATTATTATAATTTAATTATAAATAATAAAAACTAATACTAATATAATTTGTTGTTTAAATGGATATCTTGTTTTTGTTTGAAATAATTTTTATAAATAATAACATCTATAATATATATAATTTATATATACCTATTTCATGTTGTTTTTGTTTGAAATAATTTTTATAAATAATAACATCTATAATTTCTATATACCTATTTCATGTGAGATACAATAATCTAGTAAAGTTTTTAATGATTTTTTTTCAGAGAAAAAAAAACTTAATATATTATATGAGGAATATAAAATGACTGAGATACATCCGCAGATTCAGATCTGTAGTTCACAGATAGTCTTGAGCTAAAAACCTATGATCTATAGAGAATACATAATGTCTATGAAATCAAATTGAAAATCTTTGTATCAAAAACTCTGTATATAGTGACTATCATGCAAAACAGAACATTAAAAGTCTGGTAAGGCAAAATCATTGATCTGATAAGTGGAATCATCCGATACTATCTCAAGATGCCAGAATCCAGAAGAGGAAGAAAGACCCATTTTAGAAAGTGCGTCGGCTGTTGAGTTTTTGTCCCTGTTGATGTGCTGAATAGTGCAATTCTCCATGCGGGTCCAGTAGAAGTTGATCCTGTCTCTCCATCCAGTCAGATGTTGTGCCAAAATGGAATTTTTCCTGTTTACCGAATCTACCCATAGCTTGGAATCGCCAAAGATAGCCACCTGCTAAATCTCTAGGAAAATACAAAATTTTAAAAGACCTGTGAGGGCTATGGCTTCAGCCAGATTGTTGGAACCCTGTCCACCGTGCTAGAAAGAAGAGAAATGAGACTTTTCAGATATCTTTATGTGGAATCCACATCCACATTGACCCTTTTGAGTTGCCCCGTCGAAAACTGCTGTCGGCTGAGGAAGATGAGCAGGAGAAGACCTGGCTGGGGATTTGTATAGGTTCTTATTTTTCTTCTGTGGGAGCGATTCTAAATAAGCAGAGATTGAATCAAAAGCTTTAGCAGAAGAAAATTTCGAGTGGTTGAAGATACAGTTGTTGCGCCATTTCCAGATAAACCACATGGTTAAGATGCATATTCTACGCCATAGGATATGTCTCTTGCTGCATTCTATGAACCATACCTGGATCGAAACTTGCATATCTAGCTTGAAACCATAGACTCTTTCTAATTCCTGCCATATGAGATATGTTTGCTTGCATTTGAGAAATATATGTAAGTTTGATTCCTCGTCTTCTCTGCATAATGAACAAATGTTAGGTCCATTACATCCCCTCTTCAATAAGTTCTCCCAGGTCAAGTTTCAATTGTGAAATGTGAGCCATGAGAAAAGAATCATCTTCAAAGGGCAACTCTTTTTTATTCATAGTTTTTCATGGTTCTTTAGATGAATGAAGTGAAATATATGATTTATTATTAATTTAAAAATGTTAATTTATTTATTATTATAATAATATATTAATTTAAGTAATATTTATTATAACTAGTTTATTTACTTAAATATATTATTTATTATTAATTAAATTTATTTAATATTATAATAATAATATATTAATTTAAATTATATTAATTATAAATTATTTATTTATTAGGTATAAAAAAATTAATAAGTAGTATATTGTTGAGATACTTTTTGTGTAATATGTTATTAGTCTAAAATACATATTTCATTACTTAATCTCACATTAAAATTAATAATATTGATAAAAATCAATCGCCTATCACACAAATAAAAGACGCTACTCGCTATTAATTCATATATATATATAAAATTAACCTCGTTAGCCCAAGAAGTAAATAAACACGACCATCCCATTATGAATAATAAATCAAACTTTAAAAAAGGTGGCCATTGAAAGGTGTTCGCGTGTGTTGTAAGTGTATTAAAGATGCACAATTACCGAATTGAAAGAGTCTGATATAAATGCATCGACAAAATGTCATTTACTTCTTGTCTTCGCACATTGTTCCATAATGGTGTTGTGTTCGATTGAGCGTTGAATATATATTTCTTGGATATAATAAAGTTAGCGAATATATATATATATAGACATGTGGTTTTGGTAATTCAGAAGACATATGTTTAGAATATAGATATATAAGTAACATTGTTAGGTCATATAAATAATTTTTATCAGAAATAAAAAAATATATATAAATTTATATAAGTGATGAGCGAAATTTCGAAAATAAATTATAAAATTATGTCAGTTTATGTTAAAATATTTATAAAATATTAAATTATTATCCATTATAATGAAAGAATAATATTCAATATTATATAATGATATAGTCCTTTCATGTTTTATTTTTATATTTTTAATTTGGTTAAGAGTTTATAAAACGATAGGTTAAGAGGTATCTAACAAGAGTGAAAGTTAGTTTTTTTATGATTATTAGTGGGTAGTTTCAGTAGTGTGGTTTTTCTTGAATAATAGTGATGAATCACCCTACACTCTTTAGAGATCACCAATGGGTAATTCCAGATAACTTAATTTTCCTTAAATAAGAGTCAACCTACATTCACCAATAACAATCAGAAATAATTATCCTCAATAATAATTTGACCACTAAATTATTATTAAAAAAACATTTAAATAAATAATTATGACCTATAGTGTTCGGTCCTATTAATAATGGACACATCAGTGTGTAGATGAACGATGTGTATGTTCATGATAACTAATCATCCAACCCATTAAAATAAAATAAAACTAAACTTCAAGCCAAGTTTTTGTTTTCCAATAACTCACACTTTGGGATTACCTCATAATGTATGGAATGGATATAGACATTGGAAAAGGTATAAGGATTAAATATGGTTCCTTTTTATAAGGTTTTACCTAAAAAGTTTATCACATTGATAACAAAGTTTGATATAGACATTTTTAAATCTTTGAATAGGTATATGGTTTAAACATTGTTTTCTATTATAAGTTTATGTCGCATTGAGAAATTAATAATGATTGTAAAGAAAGTTCATTAAATAAAATAAAGTTTATGTAGTGATAACGAAAAATTATTTAAGAGACCATAGATATAGAAAGGTTAGGTTTTCATTTTTTTTGAAAATATTAATTTAAATATTCATCGTGAATTTAACCTAATCATGAAGAATACTACGAAATTAAATCAGAAATAAACAAAGTTACCCTTCTACCATCTTTCTATATCATATTAAATAAGTGAAACAATTAGGATAGGTGATCTACATTAGATTATTATATAATTTTTAATATATTTTGATGTTTCTAGAATATAAGAGTTGGAGGAATTAGTTTGTAGTAACAATGTTTATCTGTGGGTATTGCTTTGGAGAATTATGGTATGAAATTTCTTAGGGTCATTTTGAGACTGCAAATGAGGTTTTTGTGGGGTAAATATGTCCTGCTTGATTGTGGACCCCATGATGTTGTTCTACACTTAAAGACATTTTGAATGATTCAAAAATAATGTCGATTGATGTTTGTATGTAATAGTTGACCTACGATGTTTGACCACCATGGCACAAGTGGATGCCATGACATCTGTTGAAAATGGCAACAAGAAATGCTAAAAATAGAAGTACTAAAAATAGAAGTTCTAAAAATAGAACTACTAAAAATAGCAATTTGGGTACCAGTGCTGGATTGGGTAACAAGGAATGGAAAATGGAAGTGCTAAAAATAGAAGTTCTATTTTTAGCAGTTTGTGATGGATTCCTATTTTTAGTCAGTGCCTGGACTAAAATAGAAAGTAGAATTTGAAATTGATATTAACAGTAATTTGTAAATTAATTAAGTTTGAGTTAATTAGTTAAGGAAAAACAAACTTGAAGTCTATGTGAGGACATGCAACAGTTTATCTATTAATTGAGGAATTATCCATAAGTTAAAGAGATAAGGATGAGTTGTAATTAGTTGGCTCAGTTAACTGAGTCAAGTCCAGTTAGATTAATTTAACAGGTTGTTAAATTAATGAGAGTTTAGTTAGTTAATGCTTGCATGCATGTAACTACTATATTTCAGATAACTAAAGATTCACTCATGGATAACTCATGCATGTCAGTTCAGACAGAAACCTAGTTGAGATTAGAGAAGGGACAATGTACTATCAGTTGGATGGATTTTTCCTATAAAGGAAAATCATCCAAGTAGAAGGATTAAGGTTCCTTGAGGATTGTGCAGTTTTACAGGGTGTGAGATTAGTGTGAGAGATCATTGTTACACTTGGCAACAGGAGGATCACCCGTGAAAAACTGCACAAGGAAATAGGAGGCTTGGAGGGCAGAGGAGAAGGCTTAGGGGAAGTCTTGATTGCCTGTGAGCATCCAGGAGGATTGCATTGAGAGCTAGCTAGCTGTGAGAGCTAAGGCTTTGTGTAATCCTGATGTATTTCCACCTTCATCTGTGAGAATTGTACTGAGAGCTGGCTAGTTGTGTGAGAGCTAAGGCTTTGTATAAATCCTATGTATGATAATACAGAGATGGGGTTTTAGGCTAGTGCTTTCCCCGGGTAAATTATTCTATGTTATGTGTGATTGATTCCTTCTTGTCGGTTATATGTGTTCTTATTGATGTTGCTCATGTTCGATTAAGCTTCCGCTAAATTGTTTGTAGAAGTAGATCAAGTGTTTTGCTTTAGTACATTGTATTACTAGGTGATCTACAGTGGGAATTTCTACATGGTATCAGAGGTGGCTGATTTGTAGAAAAATTCTACATGGTATCAGAGCACAGGTGATCAAGGAAGAACAGTATACTGAGAGGAGATTTCAAAGTTTTGAGTTTTGGGCCGAGATTTTGTAGAGCATATTTGAAAATTTATGTACAAAATTTTCAAAAACAAATAGCAGATTTGGATTCCTTGCAGAAAAATACCCAAAAAAAAAAAAAAAAAAACGGCTGAATTGGAGTTCGGATGAGGGAGATATCACTGATTTAAAATCAGCGATTTTCTAGAAAATTTCGTGACGGTGAGAAAGATGAAACAAATTGGTGTGCTAGCCAAGGACCTGTATGCACTTGAGGTACAAGATGCATGCAAAGCCTTGAGGAGCAAGGAAAATGTTTGATACATGGTGGTTGAGAGGGAGAGTAAATTACCTCTCAACATGCAGCACCAGAAGAAGTCTTAGACAATTGTGGAAGAGCCACAATTGGTGAAGCAGCTTCAGGAGGTTGTGGAGTAGCTACAACTAGAGAAACTGAGAGGAAATCGAGTAGAGACATCTACTCATGTAGAGACCTCTAGTAGGGGGAAACTTCAAGCCAGGTAGGTAGAGGGATCACATGCAGCTATACTTCCAGGGAGGAGGTGGGGTGATGTGGAGTGATCGTCCCAAGGAGGAGGGGCAGGATCCTTGAGGTATTCGACCTCTTTGATTCGACTTTTCTACAGGAGTCCTGATGAGGAGTAGCAAAACTGACTGATTGGGTAGAGACAGATGCAGATGGAGTGGCAGAGAGAGCTACAGTGCAGGGAATCCCAGGACAACGCAGAGCTAGTAGGCTGCAACAATGCGAGAGGCACAAGTGTGTTGCATCAGTGCAGGGTAGCACAAAGAGGTGTGCAACGGTGTGAGATGCATGGAGATGTTGCAGTAGCACAGAGGTCAGAGAGGGAGCACTTGTCAGTAGCAGGTAGAGCTTCAGCATCAGAGTATGTTTCTAGCCCAACAGAGAGGTGAGTTGGGAGTTTTTTTTGTTCTGAGAGTTGCAGGAGCAACCACACTTGGTAGAAGTGTTGCATGCAGAACATTTCAGAGGTACAGGATCAGGATCGAGAGGAAGCCTTTCTTGTTGAGAGGTAGTGTTGAAAATGACAAAAATAAATGCTAAAAATAGAAGTGCTAAAAATAAAACTTCTAAAAATAGCACTGCTAAAAATAGCAGTTTGGGTACCAGTGCTAGATTGGGCAACAGGGAATGAAAAATGGAAGTGCTAAAAATAGAAGTTCTATTTTTAACAATTCAGGATGATTCCTATTTTTAGTCAGTCCCTAGACTAAAATAGAACGTAAAATTCGAATTTTATATTAACAATAGTTTGTAAATTAATTAATTAATTCAGTTTGAGTTAATTAGTTAAGGAAAAACAAACTTGAAGTCTATGTGAGGACATGCAACAGTTTATCTATTAATTGAGGAATTTATCCATCAGTTAAAGAGATAAGGATGAGTTGTAATATTAAGTTGTAATTAGTTGGCTCAATTAACTGAGTCAAGTCTAGTTAGATTAATTTAACAGGTTGTTAAATTAATGAGAGTTCAGTTAGTTAATGCTTGCATGCATGTAACTACTGTATTTCAGATAATTGAAGATTCACTCATGGATAACTCATGCATGTCAGTTTAGACAGAGACCCAATTGAGATCAGAGAAGGGACATTGTACTATCAGTTGGATGGATTTTTCCTATAAAGGAAAATCATCCAAGTAGAAGGATTAAGGTTCCTTGAGGATTGTGCAGTTTTATAGGGTGTGAGATCAGTGTGAGAGATCAATGTTACACTTGGTAACAGGAGGATCACTCAGGAAAAATTGCACAAGGAAATAGGAGGCTTGGAGGGTAGAGGAGAAGGCTTAGGAGAAGTCTTGATTGCGTGTGAGCATCGAGGAGGATTGTACTGAGAGCTAGCTAGCTGTGAGAGGTAAGGTTTTGTGTAATCCTGATGTATTTCCACCTTCATCTGTGAGGATCGTACTAAGAGCTAGCTAGTTTTGTGAGAGCTAAGGCTTTGTATAAATCCTATGTATGATAATATAGAGATGGGGTTTTAGGCTGGTGCTTTCCCCGGGTAAATTCTTCTATGTTATGTGTGATTGATTCCTTCTTGTCAGTTATATGTGTTCTTATTGATGTTGCTCATGTTTGATTAAGCTTCCGCTAAATTGTTTGTAGAAGTAGATCAAGTGTTTTTCTTTAGTACATTGTATTACCAGGTGATCTACAGTGGGAATTTCTACATGGTATCAGAGATAGCTGATTTGTAGAAAAATTCTACAACATCCCCGATCACTAATACAAAAGGGGATACCCACATGAGGACTATGAACAAAACTCTAGAAGGGTCAAATTTGTAAGTCTAGTTGAGAGATAATTAGCTATCGGTCTATGATATAACTAGGCCACCAGGTGGAAAGGGGTTCCCATTGTATTCGATTGTATCTTGTTCCATAGTAGATAAAAGAAATTGGGAGTGGGAGTGAGAAAACATAATAGAGGGTCTTGGTGTTATATAGAATCCTATCAAACCATAGGTCTAAGTGAATCCATAGAGAGTTCCTTCTCCTTTGTACATGCATTATTTCCATTCTAGACAAGAGATAACATAACCACCTCACCTTCTAGATGCCTATATAGATTTAACAGATGATACAATTTTTTATAATAGTTCCAAAAATACAAGGCTATGGCAAATGACCTTTGGTAGATTAGGTTGAAGGGAGAACTTCCAACCAATGCTAAATGGTACTCAAGGGAGAAGGTAGAGGAAAAATTTCCTCACCTCATTTATTAAAAATTTCGAATGCCAAAATCCTCCAAAAATTGGGAGGTATGATCCAGTATTGGATAATGATATAATATTTCATCTATCTTGATGCTTTTAAAGTGGAAAAAATTGAAGAATCATCTCACAAGAGAAACTTTATCGATGGGACCCTATCTAATGAATTGATGTATGAAACCTTCTAAGGAATTTTGAGGCCTTAAATGACAAGTTTTGAGGGGTAAAAATTTCTTCCTTAAGCATCAAGCCCCAATATGTTGTTCTAAACACTCAAATATATTTCCAATAGTGTCACAATCACATCAACCAGAGTTCGTGTCCAAATATTATTCCTCTTGGATTTCGACCTACCATGTTTGACTACCATTACACAAGTATATGCCACATCAACCTCTGTTACTCATGAAAAATTGGATAGCCACATGAGGACTATGTTTAAGAATCTAGAAGGGTCAAAGTTGCAACTCTAGTTAATAGTTGAAGGAATCAAATTGTTGTAGCAACTACAACAACCCCCTCATTTTCTCTAAGTGTCACTTATTCCTAGAGAAATATGAGGGTTCGTCCTTCTTAAGAGTCTCAACATAACTCTTCTATTCTTGATCTTAGCTTTCGTCAGTTAAATTAACTCTTATATTGGTCGTGACATCCCTTCAGATGAACTTTCAATAGGATTTTGAAAAGTTTCTCAACCCAAGAATATGGGCCTGGAAGTTCCTCAACCAAATGATAAAGGGTTGGGATATTAACTAGTCTTGTAATGTAACATTGGGAAATGGGTCATCCCGGTGATACAACACTCTAAAAATTTCTCAACCAAATAATATGGCATTTAACAACCCTTTGTTGATTTTCCATGTAAATAAAATAAGACCAAGGTCATGGGACATGGATTCCAAGTTGAATGTTGGGAAAAATATAGTGATGGATATCACTAGTGATTAATTAATGGCTATGGAAATGGGTAAAGAAAAAGTGGCAATAATTGGAATTTTATTTATGAAATAAAATAAAAAAATAGAAAGGGAAGACGAAGAGCCACAACTTTGCATGAGAGGGAAATTGAACGAAAAATGAAGGAAAATGAAGAAAATAGAGGCCTCAATGATAAAAAGGCTTATGAGGATCAATTTCTAGCCTTTCGATAGTTTTGGGTTGAGGTCTCTTCCATTCTCTCATTCTATCAAACTCTTGCACACTTAGAAAATTCTTGGAGCACTTTAGTATTCCCTTGGATTTCGAGAAAGAAGGAGGAAAGTAGGAAAGAACAAGGAAACAGGTGGATCAACAACTACAACTAGATCACATTGCAGGTAACATGTTACATGTGTGATTTCCTCCTTGAATTTATCAACGCATGGTATACGCATGTGATTTTCTAGTTATGTGTTGTCATTGGCATGGAGATTGCCTAGATTGACAGTGGTTTTATCCTTCCATTCCAATTTCCTGGATATCCATGGTGTTGTTGGTTTTCCACTTGGTTTTTTTATGATTGGTGCTCATTTTCCTTATAGTTGTGGGTTGGAACAAATGCTCTAGAAGCCCTAGAAAAACTTGGGTTGAGTTACTAGTTATCGAGCCTAGGTTGGGAAGAAATCTTTGGAGCCCTTCGTGGGTTGAGTTACTAGCTCATGAAGCCAGTTTGGACAAATGCTCTAAAACCATGGAAGGTTTTGGCTTGAGTTACTAGTTCATGGAACTTTAGATAGCTTGGGTAGAGACTGATTTGGATGGTGTTAGTGATGTATAACCATGGAGGTGGAATCACTATGATTGAGGTTGAGGTGGTTTGGACTCTTGAAGCCTTGTTTTTTTTTTTATCTTGGTTTATTCAATGAGATCCCACATTCATGCTTGGAATATGGCACAAGGGTAATTGGCTAAAAGAAAGATTTGGTTCAGCCCAATCTATGGTCAAGTGGTACGTGGAAGTCCTTGACTTGGTTGGTATTTTCCTATGTTAATATGAGACATTTCCTTATTGTAATCTATGAGCATTTGAAGTATTAAATTGGTGATATTATGACTGAGTTTCCATGGTTTCTATGCTGGTTATTTTATGGTTATATGTTGGTTATATGATGTGTACCATCTATGGCTCTTGTCATGAATCATTTAGTTATTGATTGATTGATGAATGTATGGACTAATAAGTGTTCTTGCAACTATGTAGAGAAGGCATAGAGCCTTCTTGGTCATTCTTAGATGGATCTCATACTCTTATGATCAATTATGCATTCATAACCTATACCTATTATGTTTGCCATGTGTTTGACGAAATGTTTGTTATGGATTAGGCATCTATGGGTATAGTTCTTCTTCAAGTTTTGTATGATTAGGTTTTTCATTATGTTATTTTTTGTTATGAAGAGTTAGAGGAAGTTATGGGTAGTGGTCTGGAGGCTGGCCTAGAAAAGTTGCTCAAATCTTGGGACCACACCCTCTAAACTTGATATTTCAAGCTATAATTGCATGAAAGCCATGGCATGTGTGTTGTTGGACCCTTATAATTGAACCCTTGCCTTGTTTTTCATGTCGTTGGGGCTTAAGATGTGAGAAAAGAAACCCTAAATCAAGGTTTGGTCACCTGGGGTGGTCCTTTGGTCCCTTAGTGTCTTATATCCCAGAGTGATGCTTGTGAGAAGTCAGTTGTTAGCCTATTGACGGTGCTGGAAATTCGTCAACTAAGGGGGGATACCTGATGTGAAGTCCCAATTAGACCTCACACCCTTTGGAATAGGAGCCCCATCTGAGATGTTGACCCAACTACCATGTATTTGTGTAGGCTTGACTTGGCTAAAAAACTTAGCACAAGAGAGTTATGCATAGGTAATCTAGGATCAACAAGTGAGTATGCCTGGTGAGTGTTCAGTTGTATGTGTGTCAAGATTCTTCTACTTCGGAAGGAGAGGAAAGTGAGTCTCTAGGAGAGAGGTAATAGTATCAACCTGGTAAAGACAAACATACATATAAAATATCCATCTAACATTCAGAAGAATGGTCCACAAAGATGTGATGGTCATTGCAACCATTATAAGAAAGAAAGATGTGTCTAACATCCAATGGAATAATCCACAGGATGTGACAATTATAGCAACCATTACAACACATTCTCAATATGGTAAGTACTAAAATAACTAAAACAATTCAAATACTTTAGCACAGATGAAAGAAAACATGAATTAAAAACATCCATAGAATAGTCTTACAAATATTCATAATTCATGCAGGAAGAACATGTTGGCCATAAGGCTTCTAATATTAAGTAAAAGTCCCAAGATACATGAATAGAACAAACACCACTAGCTCTAGTGGTGGAGCATTGGAGCCACTCCTTGCTCCCCAAAAGCATTAGCTTGTCTCTCTGATGCCTTGTGGGAGGAGCCAAGATGAAAAGTCATTTTCTCATACAATAACGGTATATATATAACCAATGGGGTGATGCTTCACCTCCTTGTGACTCTTTGACAACCCTCATGACTGTTTGATTTCCTATGAATTTTTGGCTTTACATGACTCTTGACATTCTGTATGTGTCCTTTGGACATCCACTTTATAATACATTTATAATATATAATTACATAATCCACAATAATGGTGTGGCATATGATGACTCATGACATGTTACTTCTAACATGGACTACATAATTACATGGAAATTTCAAGTCATTCTTGTTGCTCCTTGCTATGTGTCTTCTTCAGTATGCTCTTCTATCCTCCTCCATATGGCTTAGAGGTAAGGAATCTTCAATGATATCAAGTCTTGAGCTGTGGTCGCAAACTTGTTTCCATTTGTTTCCCTTGATTGATCACCTTGCATAATCATCTATAAGGATGTCTTTCAACATGTTTTCCTTATCCATCTCCTTCTTCATCATCCTCTCATGGTATGATATAATACTTGCATCTGCAATTCACTCGCGATGATACGACATCAGTTTGATAAACACCTAGTCTAAGATGGTACATGCTTATCCACTGACTCAGTCGGAACCAACTGGTAGGATGAGGGAGAGGCTCAGGGGCTACCCAATTGCACAACTCAGGTAGCCAGGGGTGGAGCTTGAGCCTTGAGAATGCATAATTTGCAGTTCTGATTGGACTGGGCATTCAGATTGCATAGTTTTGGGACTCAATGAGCCGGGTTGATGGGTTTTTCACTACTTTAGACAACTGCACAATTTTGAGAGGTAGAGAATACCTGGTGATTATGTAACTCAAGATATCAAGGGTTGATCTTGAGCTTAGAGAATGTGAAATTCACATTTGAGGCCAGGTTGGAGGGCTGGATTGCATAATTCTGGGGGGACAAGGTCTGGGATTGATCACTAGAACTGTGCATTGAAACGTCTTGGAAGGAAGGAACTACGCATTACATAATGTCTAGGGGTAGGTTTGCACCTTGAGGGTTGGAAATGCACAATGGATAGTTGAGGATGGTCAAATGAGGCTAAGTTGTCGTGGAAATTTATGAAAATTGGTTAGGTGTGGGATAAATGATATGACTTGAATGTGATGACACACTTAGAACACTTGATGATGCAAAAACATAGACAAACCATGACATATGAACAACACATTTCCCTCAATGCAATAACTTTGTGATGACTTATGACAAGTGTGACACTAAAGATACACTTTTTGATGACCATGACGACACCTGTTTGACAGTGCTTACAACTTTGGGAATGAGTGCAACAAGTGTTTACATGGTAATATCAAATGATTCACACAAATATAACCCCTTGAAACCACCAAAACAAGATTTTATAAATTGTGCAACACTCGACATGTGAAAATATGACATTTTTATTTTCTTGCAAAAGGGATCAAAACACTTAAAGAAAAAAATGGAATGGATCTCAATGTTTTCAACGAAAATATACAAGACGAAGTTAGGCTATAAAATTTTGTACATGCCAAAATTTTGGAGTGTGTTGTTGCAGCGAGAACACTTGGTGACACCCTAGTCGAATTCCAGCTTCTCTGCCTCGTTTTAACTCCTTTGTGCAAGGCCTCAATTCTTCAAGGAGTATTGATTCATCATGTAGATCAATTTGGATTCCCCATTTATCCACGTGAGTAACCATGGTCCCCCTTTGTACCTTATTAGTTGAACAAAAGCATGAGATTTAATAATATCGCAATTTTTTGAATAAGAAAGGGTAGTGAAGTTCATGAGCTTTAGAGTTTTAGAGTATAGTTTTTCATCTTTGGTGTTTCTCCGTTACTAGCAGGCCTAGAAAATACACTGGTAGATTCACTACAAGAACCTGAACATTTCTTCGCTACCAGCGAGCCTAGACAATACCCTAATAGAGTTTCTTGCTTCACCTCCCTGCGTAAGAATCATTTCTCTTCTTTCACCTTTATTTATATATTTAAAGAGGACTGTGCATTGGCACTTATTTATTTTATGGTCAGAAGAGGGATCCTAAATATTGAGAACATGAGAGATTGTTCCTTTACAGAAGCATATAGAGACCTATAATTTAGGTTTTCTCATTTAGATTTTCCCCCTTTTCTCCTTCTACATATTGTATAAGAGTAAAAACACCAAGACACAAGAACCGAGAGTGGGCATAAGGTTTCCAAAATAGTCACAGGTATCATGGTTTAACCAAAAATATCCTTACAAACGAATTGTATTTTCCATCATAACTTCATTTACCAAAAGATGTAACCATTGCAAACAAGGAGAACTGAAGGTTAGCCAAATTTTGTAGTGTCACAAGACTTTTTTAATTTTCCACATTGGTTTTTGAGCCAAAAAAAATCTTCATGCAAGGTCTTAGAAAACAAAAGAAAACACAAACACACAATAAGGAAACAAAACCAGAAGACAAAATGGAAGGAGGCTAACCAAAACAATGATGATAAAACACAAGAAAAGCTACAAAAACTAAATGCAGGATGGATCTGTAGGTAAACTAATATGCAACTATACCTACTCCTAACCTAATCATCTTGACGGTCAACGTCACATATAATGAAATTTTTAATGAAGCCACCCTAATTGCTTCTAACCTACATTCACGAAGATGTAAGCAATTAAAAATGATATAAAGAAATGTGTAACAAAATAGATAAGAACTTCAATAACTTGCACAAAAATTAAAGGTATTTGCTTCCAGCAGAAAGATAGTCCATAGCCACTACTTCTAATCAATTCACATTCTTACCTTTTTTATTAAAACCATCATTCAACAAACCTTGGAAGCTCCTTGCGAATGTGTATTCAACTACACCAAACTCCTTAGTAAGCATGCGGAAAGATCGAAACTTGTTATTTGTGACTGAGCTTTCCAAGTAAGATTTCTACAACCATTCATCGATTGGATCATAAAATTCGTGACAATTCTCTTGAAAACCCTGAAAGTTTTGAAAAGATAAATTTTCAATTAGAGACACGGGATTATGATGGGAATCTCACGAGGGAAAATAGATCTGAACATATTAAGAAAACATGTCAAGATAGTGAGGATTTGACATAACCATCAATTAGTGTGGAAGTGCCTCAACTGCTTGACAAGTACCTAGATAGTGAGATGTTAAACCAAAAGTATTAAAGGGTGTAAAAAAATTGTTGTTGAATGTGCCAATGGGAAAATAGTAAGTTGAACAACAGTCATCAGAGACATAATCATGATCATATGAGATGATTAAAGCATTAGATTCCCAGTTTGTAATTAACAGAGATAAATCAACTTGAGAAGTTTCAAAAATTCTCTACATCATAGAATCATCTTCCTCGCATGATGAGTGTAACAAACTATTTTCTTATAATTGGTTACACATTGCACTAGCATTGTAATTGTCAAAAGAAGTAATAAGGAATGCTAGTATAGTAAACAAATGAAACTAGTTAGGTTAAAACGAGTGAAGAAGAATTTGATTTGTTAAATAATCCATGCATTCACTAGTGCTCAAGAGGATTTCAGGTTCGATGAAGAAAAGTATTAGCATCAGAATATTCAAAAGGACCAGGAGTTGATTGTTTTCAAAAGGATGTGATAGGCAGGAATGCCTTTCCCAAAGATAATCTTTAGAATAATAAACTTCACAATTCTATGCTTTTGTGAGAGGCACACTCTCCAAAACTGAGTTAAGAGCAAGAGTTTTTCATGGGGATGAATCAACTGAAATATGGAATTGAATCTGATCAAAAACCTAATCTTGAATATTTGAAGGATTATATCCGCACTTCCAAACATATTTCAAGAAGGAATTTACATGGATCAATGTCACGCAGAAAGAATAATTTTTCCAGGAAAACTAGACTTGACTCAGTTTGGGGATCTTACCAAAGTTGTGAGGTCTTGACATAACCATCAATGGAAGTTGAACTGCCTCGACTGCCTAACAAGTCCTAAAAATTTAAAGTATTATAAAATCACATTTTTATTGAAGTAGATCATCCATGGTGTGAGGACAACTTCTTTCACTGATTTTAATGAGATTAGTATCAATCGGATGGGAACAATCTCTATCATTGATTTAATCATATTTGACAACTTTGACAACCAGATTAATCAAGTCAAAAGATTCTTCTGATCGCAAGTCTAGAGATGTATGAATTGGATAATTTCATGAGCAAGCTTATTTGAAGAGTTTTCTTCATGCAAAAAAAGAGATGATATGGGATGGAAAGGATACTCAATGATCTAATTATTTTCTATTTCATCATGGAAAACCTCGCTACCTTGTATCAATTGAGAAGTGACCTCATTCGATGAATAACTTGAAGAGCATGGAGTATCTTCATCGCATGTAGATGCATCAAAAACATGTGAGCATAAGAGATATTGGGATGGAGAGGAAGTTTCGATAAGAACACTTTCCTCAGCTGGATTAGATCCCAGATCTAATTCTGCCAGATCAACATCTTTTGGAGGAACCAAAAAAACGGGTTGGTGCACTTGGGCATTTTTCATCATGTACATTAATAGAATAATCATCGTCTGAATGATTGTTTCCCAAGAATACGGATCTGAACAAATTGATTTCATTTGATTCACTAATGAGATTAGAAGATTGAAAATCATCCAAGAATGTGAGAGCATGAACATGACATTAAGGATTTTGAAATAGATAAGAAATAATGAAATAATCTTCACCATCCTACTCCTCTACCCGTGTAATCTAACTACCTTGAACCTTATTACAGTTTGGGCCAGCAACTCGAAAATTAAGAGAGTGTAAAAAACTAGTTGGTGGAGTAGATTAATCAAGCAAATCACAGTACAAAGAGTCATGACATGTAGATGATAGAAAACCAAATAGGATTCAATACTAGAGTTATGAATGTTGATACCATCTTGAGGAATGAAAAAATTAAATTGGCTTTCACCATAGGCTTTTTGAGCCATTCCGAGATTTCCTCTATTACATTTGAATCACGAAAAGAAAAAGGGGGATGAGAAGATGGATCAAGAATTTGATATGAAAATTTCCCAACTTTAATATCATTGCACGGAGGCACCCTCATTGGAACTAGAAATGGGGGAGGACAAGGAACAAAAGGAGTAGTCAATTCCTCCTCTGAAATTATGGGTGTCTCTTGATTTACAGGGGTTGGGGAATAAGATACATCAGGTGGTTAGGATTCACCGTACAAAGAGATATGAACGAAATTCATAAACTTTTGTTTTAAGAAATCCCAATCCATATCTTCTTCAGGAAATTCATAACAAAGGTGAATGAATCATTTAGAGAAATCCTCAACTGATTCATCAAGATCCATTCTAAGTTGGTCAGTTATTTTATAAAAATCTCAGTAATCATACCTATAAAATGTTAAATTAAGCTCCTTGACAAGATGGTTAAGGGAATGAATGGAAATAGGTGGTAGAGTGTGACACCACTGGCTAACCCGACCTTCAAGGGTGGGCCAGAAAATAATACAAGTCACATCTTCAAAATAAATTTCATAATATTCACAAAACTTAAGAAAAATATATGCATGCTTGGAAAAGGATGTATCACCCTCACCATCAAACTTTAGTTGAGACAACTCATGGAGAGACTCATTGGGGATTGAAATTTCACCAGTGGATAGGTTAGAAAAATACCTCGGGAGTATGATTTGAGGATGACCATTTATGATAAGAGATTCAAATCATAATCAAAGGGCTCATCTTGTCATCTAGCCCTCCTTCTAGCACCATTTTCTTGACGGTGCTAGAAATCCATCAACCAAGGGGGTCTCCCCGATGTGAAGTCCCAATTAGACCTCATATCGTTTGGAATAGGAGCCCCATTCGGGATATCAGCCCGAATTCCATGTATTCTTGTAGGTTTTCCTTCGCTAGAAAACTCACCACAAGAGAATTATGCATAGGTAATCTTGGATCAACAAGTGAGTATGCCTAGTGATTGTTTGGTTGTCTATGTTTCAAGATTCTTCTACTATGGAAGGAGAGGAAAGTGAGCCTCTAGGAGAGAGGAAATAGTACCACCCTGGTAGACACACACACACACAAAATATATGTCTAACATACAGTAGAATAGTCCACAAAGATGTGACATTCATTGCAACCATTATAAGAAAGAAATGTTTCTCTAACATCCAGTGGAATAGGCCACAAGGTTGCAATAGTTATAAAAAAGTTACAACACATTCTCAATATGATAAGTACTAAAATAACTGAAATATTTCAACTACTTTAGCACAGATGAAAGAAAACATGAATTACAAACATCCATGGAATAGTCTTACAAATATTCATACTTCATGTAAGAAGAATGTGTTGGCCATTAGGATTTTGATATTAACTAAAATTCCCAAGACACATGTATACAATGAACACTACTAGCTCAAATAGTGGAGCATTGGAGCCACTCCTTGCTCCCTAAAGGAACTAGCTTGTCTCTTTGATGCCTTGCAGGAGGAGCCAAGGTGAAAATTATTTTGCTCATACAATGAGGGTGTATATATAACCAATGGGGTCATGCTTCACTTCCTTGTGAATCTTTGACTACCCTCGTGATTGTTTGACTTCATATGGATTTTCATATTTACATGACTCTTTACATTCTATATGTGTCCTTTTAACTTCCACTTCACAATACATTTTTAATAGATAATTACACAATCCACAATAATGATGTGGTATATGACGACTCATTACATGACATGACATGACACTGCTAGCATGGAATGCATGATGTCATGGAAATGTCAATCCATTCTTGTTTCTCCTTGCTATGTGTCCTCTTAAGTATGCTATTCTATCCTCCTCCATATGGCTTAGAGGTAAGGATTATTCAATGATATCAAAACTGGTGTCACTTTGTTTTCTCTTGATTAATCGGATTGCATAATAATCTACAAGGATGTCTTTCAACATGTTTCCTTTATCCATCTCCTTCTTCATCATATTTTCATAGTATGATAGAGTACTTGCATCTAAAATTCAATCATGAGGAGACGACATCAACTCGATAAACCCCTAGTCTAATATGGGGCATGTTGATCCATTAAATGATCTAGAACCGAGTGGCAGGCTAAGGGAGAGGCTCAGTGACTACGCAATTGTGAAACTTAGGAAGTTAGGGGTGGAGCTTATGCCTTGAGACTATGCAATGTGCACTTCAAGATGGACTAGGAAGGCATATTACACAATTTTGGGACTCAGTGAGCCAGGATGAGGGGCTTTCCATTGTTTCAGACAACTACACAGTTTTGACAGGAAGAGTAGACTTGGTGATTGCGCAATTGTTATGCTCAAGATCTCAAGGGTTGAGATTGAGCTAAGATACTGTGTAATGTGCAGTTGACGCTATGTTGGAGTGTTGAATTGTGTAATTCTTGGGGGCAAGGTCCCGACTTGATCACTAGAATTGCGCAGTGCATAGTCTCGGAAGGAAGAAACTGCGTATTACGCAGTGTCAAGGGGTAGGGTTACAGCTTGAGGGTTGTAATTTCACAATGCACAGTTGAGGAAGGCTGCATGAGGCTAAGTTTCTAGGGAAATTTCTGAAATTTGGCTAAGTGTGGGATCAGTGAGATGATGTGGATAGTGATATCACTTGAATGTGATCACACACTTAGAACACTTGACGACACAACAACATAGATCATCCATGACACATGAAAAACACATTTCCCTTAGTGAAATAACTTTTCAATGACTTACAACAAGTGCGAAACTAAATATACACTTTGCGACAACCGTGACGACATTTATGTGATAATGCTTACAACTTTGGGAATGCATGCGACAAATGTTTACATGGTAAGATCAACTAATTCACGCAAACATAACCCCTTGAAACCACGAATACAATATTTTATACACTGTGCAACACTTGACATGCCAAAAGACGACATTTTTCTTTTCTTGCAAAAGGGACCAAAACCCTTAAAGAAAACATATGGAATGGATCTCAATGTTTCCGAAGACAATATACAAAATGAAGGTAGTCATTGAAATTTGGTGCAGGCCAAAATTTCAAAGGGTGTTGTAGTAGTGACAACACAACCACACTTTCATAACTGAAGCTTGGAGGTCAAGTCATGTCATAGTAACTCTTCGTCTCATGTTTACCCTGGTAGGTTAGTGAAGTTGGGTAAATGTGGTAGGGGTGGTTACAAGGTGGTATTAGAGTGAGTTTACATTATATTTAGGTGATATATGATACCATAGGGTGGTATTAGAGCTTCCAAGTGCAAACACTTGGATGGGATGGATGAAATGTGTTTATCATGCATGCATGTTAGTTGTCTATGTGCTTATTATGCATGCATTGTGATGGTCATTGTTGTGGTTTTGTGTCATCATGATGGTGATGTTGGGATGATTGATCTATTGATTTCATTATGTATACATATGTTGTACTAATCTGGATTAATTGTGTGGATCAAATAACCTCCCCTAAACTTCAGTGAGTATGTTTGATTATGTTTATATTTGGTTATCTAGCATGGTATGTTTTGCATGAAGTAGAAGACTAGAGATGAAAAGAAAAATGGTGGATTACAGTTCACATGATTCCCCTTATAGATGAGATGAGAAACAAAGAGATGGTTACTCTCCTAACATAGCACATACCTTCATAAGTTTAAAGGAAACGATCAAAATTTGTAAGGCAGATAATGACAGGATAATTCAGTCAAGGAAAGACTTTCTAAAGCAAAGGAAAAGAAAGAAGCGGTCAATGCAGTGACCCTTTAGAGCTTATCAGAATTGCAAAGGCAAGGACAACCAATAATTAGTTATGGATATGAGGAAAAGATTAATGGGGCATATGGAAGCAGTTCTCATGGAGGGCACAGGTCAGATAGAGATGACACAATTAGAGGTGGTAGATGGAAGGATACACTTGACATAAGAGGAAGTGGTTATGGATTCTATTCTAGTTTTGGGTCATAGAAAAAAATGGTCATCACTATTACCATTCTTACAGGAGGAATGAGAAGTAGTACTTGTTGGATGAGTTCAAGAAGGTCAATCCTCCTACATTCGATGGAGAGTTTAAGAAATCAGAATATGTACAAGCATGGTTGCTTGGGATGAAGTTATTTGAGATACATGATTATATAGAGAATATGAAGGCCAAAATATCTATTTTAATCTCAAGGGAAAAGAAAAACGTACATCTGGTGGGAAGATGTGAAGCATTTCAGAATCATAAATATAGAGGAGTTGAGCTTACATGAGTTCAAAAGACTCTTTAGAAAGAAGTACTTATCAGAGAGTTACTATGATGGTAAGGCTAAGGAGTTATATGAATTGAATATGGGATCCATGATAGATGAATAGTATAAGACTATGTTTCTTGAGTTGTTGAGGTATGTGCCTTATCTTAAGGATGAGAAAACAAAGGTCCAAATATTTGTTACTAGATTTCCATTAGCATTTAAGGATCAGATTGAGTATGATAAGCCTCAAACATTAGAGGAAGTAATTGGGAAGTTCAAGCATTGTTATGAGTAGGATAAGCATAAGTCAAGACCTAAGCAGGGTTGGAAAGTTAATGAAAAGAGTAAGGGAAAGTGGGATAAGAAGCGAGGAAGACCTCATGATGCGGGTAACAAGGAGAATGGAGTGTCGTTTAAGAAATTCAATGCAGTTGACAAATGACCGAGATTTCAGTCTAAGGAGTAGAATGAGGGCCATGGCAGGAAGCCTTTGTGGTGTTTGACTTGTGTCAAGGAGCATTGCAAGAGATATTGTCCACAAAATTAGGGTGGAAGGCCTTGTATTTATAGTGATCAGGAGGCACATAGAGTTGGGGATGTTGTGAAGATTCCAGAGTATTCCTTAGATTTATACATCATTGGATAATAGGAAGGCTAATCATCAACCATCTATTACCAGGATGGAAGGTAAACAACTTGTTTCTATTTTTATTGACCTTAGATCTAGCTATAGTTATATCACTATTTACCTCATGGATAAGTGTTTATTTAACAAAGAAGTACATGCGTAGTCTTGGTTGGTGTAGTTGGCTACAAGTACCAAGAAAAGAGTTCATCATTGGGTGAGATATTATGCATTTGAGTTAAATGGTATCCCTACATCAACACATCTAAATGTGCTGCCATTGGGATCATACAATATGCTTTTGGGTATGGATTGGTTGTACATTCGTAGGACTAAAGTGGTTTGCTATGATAAGGCTATTGAATGCTTCAATGATGATGGAGAGAGTAGAATCTTGCAAGTTAAGAATAAACCTACATCAGTGAGAATGGTTACAACTATGTGGGAAAAGCATAGTAGTAGTAAAGGGTGCGTCTTGTTTTCAGTTTATATTTATAGTGAAAAAGGGAAGGATGTTGAGGATACTAAAGTATTGAAGATGTATCTAATTTTGCAGCAGTTTCAGGATGTATTTCCAACAAATATTTTAGAGGTATCGCCTCATAGGTAAGTGGACTTTTCTATTGAGTTGATGCTGGGAGAAACACCAACATCTAATGCACCGTATACAATTAGCACTCTAGAGTTGGTGGAATCAAAGTTGAAACTTAAGGAAATGATAGAGAAGCGAGACATTAGGCCAAATGTGTTGCCTTGGGGTGCACCAATATTGTTTTTGAAGAAGGATGATGGTACTCTTAGGTTGTGTATTGATTACAGGTAGTTGAATAAGGTGACTATCAAGAAAAAATACCCATTTTTGTGGATTGATGACTTGTTCGATCAGTTAAAAGGAACATCAATGTTCTTGAATATTGACTTGAGATCAGGATATCATTAAGTATGAATCAAAGAAGAGGACATCTACAAAAGCACATTCTAAACTAGGTATGGGAATTATGAGTTTGTCATGGTACCTTTTGGTTTGACTAATACTCCAACTACTTTCATGTGTTTCATGAATAGTGTGTTGCATCCTTATCTATATAAGTTTGTGATAGTATTCATTGATGATATATTGATATATTATAAGAATGAGAAAGAGCATGCAGAACACCTAGCAATAGTATTAAGATTGTTAAGAGAGAACCACTTGTATTCCAAGCTTAGTAAGTGAAGTTTCTTTCAATTATAATTTCATTACTTAGGGCGCATTGTTTCTAAGGAAGGTATAGTAGTGGACCCAAAAAATATCATAGCTATCATGGAATGGGAAACTCCTAGGAATGTGGATGAGGTTAGATAATTTATGGGACTAGTACGTTACTACATGTGGTTCATCAGGAACTTCTCATGGATTTCCTATCCTATTACATCTTTGTAGCGAAAAGGAGAGAAGTCTGAATGGATTGAGGAGTGTGCATCTAGTTTTGAGAAATTGAAGAATTTGCTTAAAAATTATCTGGTCTTGAAGATTACAAATCCAGATAAAGAGTTTGTGGTATGTAAAGATGCTTGCAAGAGACGACTTTGTGGAGTATCGATCTAGGAAGGACAGGTGATATGAAATGAGTTAAGGAAGTTGAACGAGCACAAGCTTAACTATGTGACTCATCATCTTGAGTTGGTAGATATCATTCATGCATTGAAGATGTGGAGATGCTATATTCTTAGAAGGAGGTTAATTTTGATGGGTGATCACAATGGGATGCAGTACTTGTTTGATCGACCTAATCTGAATTTCAGGCAAGCTAGATGGTTGGCTACTCTCACTGAGTTGCATATGATCTTAGTAGAAATGAGAACAAGGTTGCAAATGATTTTAGTAGAAGAGTATAGGTGAATCATATTGTAGCAGTGAGTGCTTATGGGACAGACTTGTAGGAGAGGATCTTGCATGGACGACAACAGGATGACAAATGCCAACAACTTAAGCATAGATTACTACAACTGGGTATAGGTGACTAGGATGTGGATTATCATCTCACAACAAATGATTTTGTCAAATTTAGGAACATAATCTATGTGTTGGACAACTATGAGCTCAAGAAGCTTAGCTTGATGGAATCTCATGTCAAGCCATAATCAGGTCACCCGAGATATCAAAAGACATTGATAGCAGTTAAGAAATTTTATCATTAGACACACTTGAAGAAAGAGGTGGTTGAGTTTGTTATGAGATATTAGGATTGTCAGCAGGTAAAAGCAGAGTGTAAGAATCTAGGTGGTTTGTTGCAGTTGATTCTGATTCCACAGTAGAAATTGGAGGTCATTTCCATGGACATCATTACAGGTTTTCCGTGGACATCAAACAAGAATGACTCCATTATAGTTGTGGTTGACAAGTTGACCAAGGTGGCTCACTTAATTGTGATGAAGTCTATGAACTCAGCTAGTGACATAGCTCATATTTTCATTAGAGAGATAGTGAGATTGCATGGTGTTCCTAAGAATATTGTATCCTACAAAGATTCCAAGTTCAATTCCGGGTTTTGGAAAGAGTATTTTACAGGTTTGGGGATAGAGTTGGATTTCAATACAACTTATCATTTGTAGATATATGAATATACATATAGGGTCAACAAGACTCTTAGGCATATGTTGAGGATGTATGTCACGCATTAGTAGAGGAAGTGGGAATAGTATCTTCCACTGGTAAAGGTTTCATATAATAATGTGTATCAGGAGTCCTTGAAGATGAGTCTGTTTGAGGCACTTTATGGGTGGAGTTGTAATACTCCTATCAGGTGGAGTGATCCAATGAATATGGTACTGATTGGACCAGATACATTGGTAGAGATGAAACATGAAATTCAAGTTATCAAGAGGAATTTGAAGGTAACACAGGACAGGAAGAAAATATATGCAAATCAACGCAGGGAATTTAAGGAGTTTTAGGTTGGGAGGATGTGTACTTGCGCATCAATCCCATGATGAGCTCCTTGAGGATTGGATCATGTGTCGAGCTGGAACCTTGGTATTGCGTGCCTTTCAAGATGCTTGAGAGGATTGGATGAGTGGCCTATCGACTTGCACTGCCTCCAACAATGAAATTCCATGACGTGTGTCATGTTTCATTACTTAATAGGTATGTACAGGATGTTGATCATGTAATTGAATGGTTTGTATTACAGGTGGAACCAAATGGACAATTCTAGCCATAAACTCATTTCATACTGTAGAGAAAACAAATCTTGCTCCTGAATAGAGTAATCAAGCAGGTTAAAGTGCAATGGAAGCACTTTGGGCCTAATGAAGCTACATGGGATATGGATGATCAGATGTGGGATATGTATCCTTCATTATTTGTTGTTCGAGTAAATGATTTTTTGGTATATGTATAAGTGTATATGGATGTTGTTGTAAATACCACAATGAGCTATGTTATAAATCTCCAAAAAGTAGTATGATTGTTAGGTTTGTTATGTTGGTCATGGTTTGTAGTAGTTGACATTGAAAATACATCATCCAGATTTGTTATAAAGCTCCATGAGAAGTATGTTTTGTTTTCAGCGATTTGCTGATCTTAGGTGTCATAGAACATTGAGGATAGTGTTCCCCCAAGGGGGAGGGTTTTGTAACAACCCCTGGATGATTTTCAATGTAAATAAAATAAGACTAAGGTCATGGGACACATATTCCAAGCTAAACATTGGGAAAAATATATTGATGGGTATCACTCATGATTAATTCATGTTTATGGAAATTAGCAAAGGTATTGGCAGATGAAAAGTGGCAATAATTGGAATTGTATTTATGAAATAAAGGAAAATAGGAGAAAAGGAAGATGAATAGTCAAAAATTTGCATGAAAGGTAAATTAAAGGGAACCTAAAGGAAAATGAAGAAAATAGAAGCCCTAATGATGAAAAGGCTTATGAGGATAAAGTGTTATCCTTTTGATAGATTTGGGTTGAGCTTTCTTCCATTCTCACATTTTGTCATACTCTTTCACACCTAGAGCATTTGTGCAACATACTTGGAGCACTCTATTATTCACTTGGATTTGGAGAAAGAAGGAAAAGGAAAGTAGGAAAGCACAAGGGAATAGGTGGATCAACAACCAAAACTAGATTGCGTTACTGGTAATAGGTTTCATACATCATTTCCTCGCTGATTTTCTGATGCATTGTATATGCATGCAATTTTCTAGTTATGTGTTGTCATTGGCATGGAGATTTCCTAGATTAACAGTGGTTTTAGCCTTACCTTTTCATTTCCTAGATAGTCATGGTGTTGTGGGTTTTACACTTAGTTGTCCTTCTGATTGGTGTTCATTTTCCTTATGGTTGTGTGTTGGAAAAAATGCTCTGGAAGCCCTGGAACAACTTGGGTTGAGTTACTAGCCTTGGAGGCTTGGTTGGGACAAACACTTTCGATCCCTTGGTGGGTTGAGTTACTAGTTCCTGGAGCTAGGTTGGAAAAGTGCTCTAGAGCCCAAGATGTCTATGGGTTGAGTTACTAGATCCTAGAGCCCTGGACAACTTATGTAGAGATCGATCTGGTTGGTGTTAGTGATGTCCAACTGTGGAGGTGGAATCACTGTGTTTGAGGGTTGAGGTGGTTTAGCCTATGGAAGCCTTGTTTTGGTTTTGTCTTTGTTTATTCCATGAGATCCCACATTCATGCTTGGAATATGGTGTTGGAAATAATACTAAGAGGGGGGGTGAATCAATATTAGCAAGTCAATAATTTTTCATTTCCATAATCAGATTCATATACGCTACTTTAGTTAATGGAATTCGCGTGTATATGCAACTGTGTTTAAGGAAACTAGCGTATATCCAGCAAACTTATGATTTAGTTAATTCATCATATGTTGATATTTAATTAGTGCATCAGAACCATATAACATTAACTAGGTGCAGTAAAAATAGAATAGTCAATCACACATATGAACACAAGATATAAGGTGGAAACCCAATGTGGGTGAAAACCACCTACTGTAGTCATCTCTATCTTCTTTTTAATAATAAGAAAATTCTATTTACAATTTTTGTATTGGTGCAGTCTTATACCAGTACACAGGCTTCTACCTGCAGAAGGCTACAACCTTCTCTTTTCTTCCAGGGACCACGTTTCATAATTTTTCATACTAGATCCATCAATAACATCATTCAATTATCTACATAAACCTATCTCCTTTGCGCCAATCACAACTGGATCAATCAATCACTTTGACAACCCTTCAATCTAATCTTTCAGGATGATGTAACCAGAATACAGTAACCAGAACCCAAGCCAGAACCCAGAATACTGCAGCAACAAACAGAAGCAGCTAAAACATATTTTATAAGGTATACACTACTTCTATGTGTCTAACTTGCGTGCATACGCGCTTTCCTCAAGGCGAACCTGCGTACAGATCTGCAAATCAAATTTATGATGTATATGTTTTCATATGTAGAACCAACGTGCATACACACCTTTTTTAAAGTGAACCTGCATACAGATTTGTAAATGATGATTTAAACATTACCACAATTCCAGACTTTAGTTATACCCAGATCATCATATTTACAAACTACAACATGCGCTAGTTATTTAGATAAATCATCAAACCACATAAAGATAATTTGCTTCAAGCCTTAAGATCTTGACCCATCATTAGATCTTATCCTTCATCAAGTGCTAAGGTTCATCCTCGATTCAGATCCAGCTATGCACCATAACCCAATAACCTGTATACTAGATCTTACTCTTCATCAGATATTCAATGCTTGAGTGCTTACTCTAATGATCTTCCCTTCCTTTTATAGTCTTAGACCTTACTCAATACCATGGACCAAAACCACTAAGGACCAATACCTGGGGTCAATACCACTATTTCTTTTTTTTTCATCAAAGTTTCCTGCCCAATCTGCATCTGTATATGCATGAAGTGTAATATCTGTATCTCTAAGATACCATAAACCAAAATTTTGTGTTCCTTGAAGATATTTGAAAATCCTTTTGACTGCCTAAAGGTGTGATTCCTTTGGATTTTCTTGGAATCTTCCAACTATTCCTACTGCATGCATGATGTCTGGTCGGGTACTTGTTAGATAAAGCAGACTATCAATCATGGATCTATAAGTTGGTTGATGTACTGTTGTTGATTCATCATTTGAGCAAAGATTGCAACCTATTACCATTGGGGTACATACTGGTTTAGAATCTTCCATGCTGTATTTTTTTAAGATCTGTTTGAGATATTTTGTTTGTGACAGAAAAATACCATCTTTATTTTGTTGAACTTGTAGTCCAATAAAATATGTAAGCTCACCAAGCAGGGACATTTCAAATTCTTGCTGCATTACCGAAGCAAAATTCCGACTCATGGCTTCTTCATTGCTACCAAAAATGATATCATCAACATACACAAAAAGTATTAGCAATTATTATTTTCAATCTTTGTATATAGATTGCTATCAGTTGATCCCTTTGAAAAACCTTGTTGATGGAGATATTTGTCAAGACGGTAATACCAGACCCTTGGAGCTTGTTTTAGATCATAAAGAGCCTTTCTGAGTCTGCATACTAGTGTTGCATCATTTCCAAGAATGAATCCATCCGGTTGCTCAATATAGACTTCTTCTACTAAGTCTCCATTAAGAAAGGTAGATTTTACATCCATTTGGTATACTTTGAATTTCTGAAAGCTAGAAAGAGCAAGGCAGATTCTTATGGCTTCAAGTCTAGCAACAGGTGCAAAAGTTTCTTCAAAATCTATACCTTCTTGTTGAGCATATACTTTACAAACAAGTCTGGCCTTGTTTCTAATAACTTCTCCATTTTCATTCAGCTTGTTTTTGAATATCCATTTAGTTCCTATGATATTCTTATCATGAGGTCTAGGAACTAATTCCCAAGTATTATTATTTTCAATTTTCTCAAGTTCTTCATTCATGGCCTTGACCAAACATTCATCTTTGCATGCTTCATTTACATTTTGATGTTCAATGGAGGGTAGCAATGCTAGATAGCTTGAAGCTTCCATAATAGTTCTTCTTGTTTGCACACTTGCCTCTTTCTGTCCCAAAATTTGAGTCTCTAGATGATTTTTTGAACATACCTGGACGGAGTCTTTTCTTCTACTGTTATCTCTTCTTCTAGTCCTTCATTGGTTTCTTCTTCAGAATTAGTGTGATTTGATGTGGGGGGATAATCCTCATCTTCTTCATAATCTTTGGGTTTTATTTGTTTTGGATTTTTCATGCTTCATCAACCACAACATCAATATTTTCAATAATTTTCCCAAGTCTTTTATTATAACATTTATATCCTTTAATTCAGGAAGAGTAACCAAGGAGAATACTTTCATCTGCTCTGGGTTCAAACTTACCATGTTTTTCATCAGTCCTTTTGATGTAACATTTGCTTTGAAAAAATTTGAAGTATTTTACAGTAGGAGTCTTACCATACCAAAGTTCATGTGGAGTTTTAGTGCTGTTTACCCGAACATTTGCTTGGTTGAGAATAGTGACAACAGTGAATGCAACTTCACCTCAGAAGGTTACAAGAGTTCCAGACTCGCCTAGCATAGCACAAGCCATTTGTTGAACAGTTCTGTTCATCCTTTCTACCACTCCATTTTGCTGAGGAGTCCTTGCGGTGGAGAATTGCCTTTTTATTCCATGTTCTTTACAAAAGTCAAAGAATTCATCCGAGGTAAATTCCCCTCCTTGATTAGATCTGAGGCATTTGATTTTGCGATTTGATTCATTTTCAACCAAAGCTTTGAAGGCTTTGAACTTTTCAAATGCTCCATCTTTATGCTTTAGAAGTCCTATCCAACACATTCTGGAAAAATCATCAATGAACAATATAAAGTATTCTTCTCCACGAGGTGACTTTTTCCTTGATGGTCCACATAAATCAGTATGAACAAGTTCAAGAGGCTTACTAGCTTATCCTTCCTTTTCAAGGAAGTGCAATCTCGTTTGCTTAACAAATTGGCATGATTTGCATATTGTATTTTCTGGAATGCTAATATTAGGAAGATCACAAACAACCTGGAATCTACATGCTTTTCTTATTTGAGAAAAGCTTAGATTGCACAATCTTTTGTGCCATAGCCAATGTTCATCATTTTTGCTTAGATAGCAGTGTTGTTGTCCTCCCTTGAGTATGTATAAGTTGTTTGGAGTTCTTATACCTTTGATCACGGTTTCTCCTATATCAAGCTGACAAACAACACATCCATTTGACCGAAATACTACTTCATTTCCTTGATCACACATTTGACTGACACTCAACAGGTTATGCTTTAAACCATCAACATACATAACATTCCCAGCTTTAACTTTTTCTTTTAAGAGAACAGAGCCTTTAAATTTTATGATAGCAAGAGTGTCATTTCCAAATGAGACCTTCTTTTCCTTTTCTAGGGCATTATATGAGTGACGTTTTTCTTTGTCACCTATCATGTGTTTTGAGCATCCACTGTCGATGTACCACTGATTTTCTTGTCCTTCTGCATACAAGGAAATGCCACATCTTTCTGTTTACGGTTCTTTCTTTCTCCATATTTTGGGACTTAAATAAATTTGTTCCTTTTGAGATACTTGCTGAAATTTACTCCTACATTTAGATTCTTCATGGCCAAAGTTGTTACAGATTGAGCATTCTATTTCATTTTCAAGAGGAGAAAAGTTATTATAGGAACTTTTCTTGATCCCTATCACATTTCTTTGATTTCATGCTTCTCTAGTCATGATGGTCTTGTAAGCAACACATTGAGCAGCTTTGTGTCCAAAGTTATGACATGAAAAACATTGACCATTAAAGAAGTTCCTGCGATTATTGAATCTACTGACCTGGTGATTGTAGTTTCTATTGATATTCATCCTTGAAGCAAATTGAGTATGATTTACCTGGGGTTGGTTGTGGCTTCTGTTCATCCTTGAAGTAAATTGAGCTTGATTTTCCTGGTGATTTGCTTTATGCCTTTGCTGACGATTGTCAAACTGTTCACTGCTCTTTGTTGCATCAAGATAGCTTTTAGTGGAGGTTGACAACTTCTGTGATTGAGATGCTTCTTCAGTATATCCAAGACCTGTCTTTATCAGAGGAGAATGATGTACTTTGATAATTTCATTTAAGGTTTCTGATCCTTTAGAAAATCTAAGATTGAGAGCTTTTGTTTTCTCAATATCCTTTCTTAGACCCACAATTTCACATTCTAGTTTTTCATTGTGTTTTTCTCTTTCAGCAAGTTGGAATGTCAAAGTGTCTATAATCATATTCTTTTCTTCTAAACAGATTTTGAGTTTAGAGATTTCTTCATAAAGGTCATCTTCATCTAAAGCATCCAAGAAATCATCATCTTCATAAGCCATTAGAAGTCTATAGTCATTACTATTTTCATCTTCATCACTAATTGATAAACCATCTCTATCTTCATGAGTATAGTAGCTTTTCTTACTTACACTTTGTTTTCTATTCCATTTTGCGGATTCCTTAACTTTATCAAATTTGTCTTTATGAGGAAATTTGGTAGCATAATGACTGACTCTTCCACAAGAAAAACATTTGAAGGGTAGTTTACCTCTGAATCTTCCGAAACCCCGTTGAAGGTTCTTGATAAAGTTTTCTTCTTCTTCTCCTTCTGAAATATGTTCTGATTCATTGAGTTCTTATTTTCCTTTTTCTGAAGCTTTAAATGCAACTTCTCTCATATCTGATGGACCTCCTTTTCTCATCTCAAAGGCAGTTAAGATTTCGTGCAGTTGTGTCATAGTAATAGTCTGTAGATCCTGCTTTTCTTCTATGGCAGATACTTTTGATTCAAACTTAGTAGACAAGGATCTTAAAAAAATTTCAACTAACTAACTTCCTTTATATCTTCACCCAGATTCTTCATGCAATTAACAATCTCATCTATACGTAAGAAGTAACTAGCTATGCTTTCATTATTGTGCATCTTGAGAGTTTCATATTGAATTTTGAGAGTTTGCAGTTTAGCACGTTTTACCTGAGAGTCTCCTTCGTAGCTTAGAACAATTTTGTCCCATATTTCTTTGGCAGATTTGAGTTGCATAACTTTGACAAACTCTGATGGTGACAGACTTCCCAATAATGTATTGACAACCTTGGCATTGGTTTCATATTTCTTTTTACCTGCCCCATCTGTAGGAATTGCTGATGGAAATGTATATCCTCCTTCCATGATTTCCCATGTTATGCCTCTATACCAATAGGTGTCATATATCATGATTGACTTGATGAGTTATGTAATATGTTCATACCTTTACTTGTTTCAAAGATTTTCCATATTTGTAAAAAAATCACAAAATTTTAAAACTGTAAAGAGGGTATACCCTAAAAGAAAAATTAAAGGGTCAAAAGAATAATAAGATGGTAAAAAAAATGAAAGAAAATGAACCCAAACAAAAAGAAATACCAGGAAAGTGTGCAAGTCTAAATGCCACTACTTTTTACTTTTGTGTAATAAACAATTGTGTATAGCTTGTCACTTATGCCACAATTCATGAATAGTCAAACAGTTTAAACTTGGCTAGTTCATATTTCAATTTCATGCTGTAGAAATAGAGAATAAATATCTGACCAAACAGTGTAATCTTGGCAAATTATTAGATAGGTAGAGTGGAAAAGGAACCCAACAGTTTAATCTGAGCCCTTGGATGTAATAAGTGTAGACTTAGATAGGCATCGTCACGTAAAAGAAAAAGAGTTTGATAAGGGTTTTCCAGTCTAAGTGCACCCAAATAAATAAGTAAAAATGCCAAGTTAAAGTAGGTAGGGTAGGTAGATGATGGTTGTAGAATGATATGTGGTGAATGATGATTTTAAATGTTTAAATATTTTACTTTCATCACAAGGCAAGGGCATGTATTACATTGAAGGCACCTCAAGCAAGCAAAGTCAAACAATTAACTTCCCTACTCATTTCCCCTAAAATTTCACTAATTTCTCCTTAGTGCCTAAGTATTTATTAAATTTGAGGGGCTTAGAGCATTTCTCTAACTTCTGGAGGGACCGGACCCTGGACCCAACAATTTATAAAGCCTAAGTACTTAAGTCCATTCATCAATAATCATATCCCTTCATAAATCATTCATTCCCTTCATAAGTCTTTCCTAAGTAAAATCCTATTTTACTTAGGGAAATTAAAGCAATTTCCATTAAAACCTTAATTTCTCATTTAGCCTAAGTTTAAATACACACACCAAATGTTTTATACTTAGCACTTTTCCACTCCATAAGGTCATATTAACTATTAACTTATTAATATTTAAATCCCCTATAAAAATCTACCCGTTCCCGTATTACTTTGACTATGTAAAAATCCCGAAATACTATATATCCCACCCCTTTGGTTAAAATATAACCATAATATATTAATAAATGGGATTAATGAGTTAATAAGTAACCCATTAACAGCTCTGACTCCCCGCCTACATTGAAAAAAGGGTTAATTAACCCTCATGGTTAATTAATAACTTCCCTAGCCAATCCCGCCGCTCCCGATATAATTAAATAATCCTTAATTATATCGGGTTTGCCTCCATTAAACCCCCATCTCTCCGCAATCCCTGAAAGCCATCATATTACGCTGCCCAGATCCAATGGCTGTCATGCATATCGCATGACCCTTTGCGACAATGCATTAGTGTGCGACGCAAAGCGGTTTTCTGTACAGTGCCTCCGCCACGCGTCGATCATCCTATGGAATCACTGGCCCAAGCCTAAATACCGCCCCTCTTCCATAAGCGGTGCGATATAAACCACTTACCGCCCTCCCACTAAATGAAAAAACATCACGTCATTTGCCCGCTGATGCCACCTGTCCAGAATCCCGAAACCCGCCAATTCTTGACTTTTGTATATAAAACAAAATAAATTGTTTTTGTCGTTTATTCTGCAAACCTGTACATCCATGCAAATACGACGACAAGGTCAACCTTCCTGTACCTTCAGCTGCCAACCAGCTTCAACCTTTGCAGCCGACGTCGCCCAGAGCTATCCAGTCACACCCAATACTTGCATTCCATTGCATGCCCCAATAACATGTATTTATCAATTTCCCGATAAGAAAACCCTGCAAATACTTGTTTTCCACTGAAAACTAATTAAAATGCCAAAATTCAGCATAGTTCTGATTACTACAATTGTAATTCAAGTCCCCCAGGCCCTTGGTTTCACCAATTTCACAAAGAAAATCTCAGTTTCCTTTCTGAATCCACAAGAACCGGAATGGAAACCCCAGTAGCCCTAAACATTGCTCCCATTACCACCCCTCACCGTGATTTAGACTATCTTCCTCTGGAAGACAAGGATTTTCAAATAAAGGACCTAATCACTGATAAATACCACCTCAAAGTCTTTTGCCAATGCCAAGATAACCATTTGAATGGCTACGATGCCATGGGACTGTGGGAATCCAACCTCCCAATGTATTTTCTCCCCTCTGTGCATGTTTTCCCTGACATAATCCATCAGTTCCATGCAAATTATGACCCCATCCGCAGAGCAATCATGTCTCCCAACCAAACAGTCCTCTTCACAATAACTGCTGAATCAATCAATGAGATGCTGCAATTTCATCCTAGTCAGGCCCTCACCCCCATTTCCATTGGAAATTTACTTGAGAAATCAACTAAATTGTCCCAAGATGAGCTCAATCACCTCAGTCAGACCTTCATATTACAAAAGTATCAAACTAAAGATACCCTCTCCTTATATGTCAGTTTTCTTCACAAATACAGGAAAAATCA
Organism: Pinus tabuliformis; assembly: GCA_031772625.1. NCBI lineage: Eukaryota > Viridiplantae > Streptophyta > Pinopsida > Pinales > Pinaceae > Pinus > Pinus tabuliformis. Next base: position 999,222,845 of record CM062806.1, on the reverse strand, counting down.
TAGTTGATATGATATCAGCAGTCATGGGATTCAACACTAGTGAATATGTAGATGAATTGACCCTAGTGATGATGTCTATCTTTACCCCGGACAACCTCCTGCTATCAAGTATGATTATGCCTCTTATATTGCTGAGAAAATTCATGATCAGTTCATGAGACTGGAGAATGAAAAGGTTTTCAAATATTCCACCTTCATATATCACCTCATCCTCTACTATCAATCAGACAAATTCCCATTTTCTGTCAAGAAACTTGATACTAAGGGTAATCCAAGGTCTGTCATCTTTTGGACTTCTATCTTCCATGAATCTTTTGCTTGCCCTTATTCCTATAATGAGTTCATTGATCAGTTTGTCCACCCAGTGACCACCTTGCTGATAGGGAATTCCCCTCCTAGAATTAGTGATGACATCAAAAGGATCCTACAGCTATCCAAACAGTACAGAGTGGGTGAATGGTATTTATACCAAAATCACACAGAAATCAGGGTATATGGGTGTGAGCTTTCCCCATTCAAGCTACCTAAATATGTTCCAATGAGACTGTTTGCATTAGAATATTATAGACAGATGATACACTCAGATTTGACACATTTTACTAAGGCCAAGAAGAAAGCACAACTCAGAATCAAGGACCACTTAGGCCCATTTGTCTGCAATAGTAGGGAAGCATGGAAAGCAGCAAAGCAAATTCTAGAAGACCATCTGAAACTAAGCAAAAGTTTTAATTGGACTCCATATGATCCCCATAGTTTTATCTGTGATAGGAGGATGAAAAATAGACTATCACCATACTTGCATCACAGAATTCCAGAAATTGAGCAATTTTCCAACATGGATGAATGGAGGGAGGGGACCCTAATAGAAACAGATAGTGAGCAGGTCAATATAGAAAATGTAATGAAGGATCTTGAAAAAACATTTGACCTGGATTCTTTTGGACAGGTACAATTTGAAACTTCTCAAAAGCCAACATCAGGAATTAGTGCCTCAACAGCTAATACCTCACAAAGGCACTCACAGGAGACCAGTGCACCACTTATAGAGACATCACAGGGAAAAGGAAAGGACACCAACACTCCAGCAACGAAACAATCAACCATGTCAAAGCAGCCAGAAACCTCTCAGGAGCAGGCTCAAACACAGGCCCACCCAACTCAAGTCAACATGGGAGAGCCCCCAATTTTACAAACTCCTCTGAATGAGGAAAGGAACAAAAAGAGAGATAGGGAAGTAGCTACACCTACTAGTGGCCCATCAGACTAACTTGGTGCTAAGATGCACAAGCTAAATCCCCTTTCAGAGGAGGAATTTTTTGAAGATACTACAACTACTAAAAAAAAAAGAAGGTGTAGATAGCTAACATACTTTCCCAGCAGGTGGGAAACCTTCTAGCTCATAGAGACAGGAACTGGAAAGGCAACAAAGTGCTGAAGTGTCATCCTTCAGGCCTCCAAGAAATAAGAACCTAGATATTAAAAAGAAATTCAAAGAGATAAAGTCTAAAAATAAACCATTAAGGGCCCAAGTTTATAATCAGTATTTGAAAATGGCCCCCACAAATCAAACTAGGTTGATGTCAGCCTATGACATCAAAGAAGGCAAGATGCAGATGAGCTTCTCCAAGCCCAAAGTAAAACAGCCTCAATCAATTACAGACTAACTCAAAATTGATTTTGAAGTCATGGCCAAGGACATTCACCCCCTAGATCAGATTGAACTGCACAAGCAGACAGGGGAAATGGTATATTCAACATTGACTAGTAAAGCTATGATGGCCCAAAGACTAGAAAATTCTTTGAATAATACAACTGCTCAGTTACAGCTGGAAAGAGCCTCCTCACAGGCTAAAGATAATAGAATTAAATCTTTGGAGGAATTGGTTATTGGACTGGGCCATAACCCAAAAGATGTGAAGGTTGCAGAGGCCTTGATAAAGAAGAAAGATGAAGACATAGCTGCCTTAAGAAAGTAGTTAAAGTTGCCTCCATCAAGGCATCCACAAACTACTGAGGTGATTCAAAAGAAATCTGAAGAAGAGCTTATGGACTTGGTCCTCAAGCTTAATGAACAATTGAAGGAAACTGAGAAAGAATTAGAAAAATAATTGAAAAGAAGGCAGAGTGAGTCGACCACTCAGCCTCAAAATGTGATACCAGTGGTCTCAATGGAAATCCCCTCAACACTTGCTACAGCTCTGGCACCAAATGTCCCTTTGGTCACAGCAGAAGTAATCACAGGTACAAGCACAGGAACAGCACCAGCAGGAACTTCAGGTCTGAGTACAGAGGAATTAATAAAGTCCATGGAGGAAATAAAACTACAAGTTTCTGAACTCCAGAAGGTAAAAGAAAAATTTGTCAATTTAGAGCAGAAATATTATGTTTCAAAGGCTAATTTTGCTGAAGAAATGAGGAAGAATAAAGGCTTGACACAGCAGGTGAAAGCTCTAGAAAAGGACCTCACCTTTGAAAAGCCCTTAACAGATATTAGGAGGATTCTTTGGACCAACATCACTCAGTCAATAAATGATGTTTGGTCCTCAATACAAATAATTTTTGAACAGATTGATTTATTGAAAGTAGCCCTTGAAGAGATTTAGAAAACCAAAGAAGAGTTAGGAAGGAAACCTGAGGAGGCCATCAGGCTAATAAATTTTTTGAACAGCAAAAATAGGTACCAGCTAGAAGAGCTGGGTATTGAAGATAGAACAACCACCATCCTAGAAATCAAAAAGGTATTAACCAAAAGGTCACTTATGCATAATTTGGAAAGGAGGTGCCAGAACATGCAAGAAGAAATTGATGATTTCATGGAGAAATTTGGTATTTTTCAAAGAAAAGGGCTTCCTAGTCCTTTAGTAATTAATGATAAATCGATGAGGCATGAAGACTACATGGATAAGTTGGCCCAGTATGTAAACAATCAGCCCAATTCATCAGTAAGTGCATCTGCACCCAAGGCATTACCAATAGGCAGAGTTCTCTATGACAATCTAGAGAACCTTTTTTATGTTGAACATGAGATAAAACATTGGTTTTCAGTTCAGCCTAATTTTTCCAAATATACTAAAACTGATGAAATCTTTAGGAAGCTTCAAAGGACCAAAATACCAAAGGAAAACTGGTGGACAGACATGATAGAAATTTTGTAATTTACTTTGGTAAAATCAAATATTTACCATGGTCAGTTTTGGTAAAAGAAGGTGAATGAGGATAAAGCAGGTAAAGTGTATCAAAACAGGTTAAAGAGTATCAGTCCAAAGTCAAAAGCCGGCGGCCAGCACAAAATTACAAGCTAGATAGCAAGATGCCCAATCATAGGGCTTGCCTCCAGCTCATTCACAAAAATAGGGACAACAAGGCAACAGATCAATTTTATCTTCTATATTCGAGACCATCTGTCTCTACTATTATGTAACATATAGTTAGGCTTCCTAGATTATATCTCTCTTTGTTAAGAGATATTTTATTGTAAATTTTTGTATAAATACTCACTCATTCGAAGTATTGAGTGTGGATTCTTAGACATTTCTATAGACTTATTATTTTGGAAAAGAAAAGTTGTTGATCAACTCTTGTATGGCTGGCTAGATGGAGAAATAAAGCAAGGAACTTTCTTACAGGATTCATGTGTCAAATATTGGACAAATAAGTATTCTATATCTCATGTGTTACTGTTTTCTGGTTTATTATTTCGCTTGTGTTCAAGTCTAAACATTAAAATGAAAAATTATATTTCAGAAAGTGCTTAAGTGCAATCTGTCTTTAAAATCATTTTTATTCTAAATGTTTTCCTCTAAACTATCATAAGCAAGGAATTCTTATCTGCTCTTTGCTTCATAGTTTAATCATTTTGATCATTTAGTAAGAAAAACTTAATTTATTTTTATTAGTGATCATTCATTTTCCCTTCTTTTGAAACATGTTGAAGGATTCTTAACTACCCTTCATCCCTTTCAAAGCCATTCCATTCTTTCAAGTTACCATTTGTTCCTTGTTTAACTATCTTGCCCTGTTAAGCCCTCCTTTGTTGAATCATCCAAATCTAGTTTAGCCATCTGCAGTTGACTCCATAGCCCAATGGCCTGATCTACTCTGTTCTATCCATCTGCTTCTAAATTCCACCACCAAACACAATCAAAACCCCCAAGCTTTCATAACTAGCCTAATATCTTATAAAACCAAGCTAAATCTTAAAGAGAGAGCCCTCTCTGGGTACAGATTGGCTAGATTCTGTACCTAAAAGTTGGTTTGTGGTTACCTCAGACCCCTTTCCCTCTTCTTACAACTTCAGGGAAAATCTGAGTGATAACATCCCAGACATCTATTCCAAGAGATTGAAGATAGGCTGTGGTTCTTACTTTCCAATAAACAAAGTTGCTCCTATCAAAGATTGGCGGTCTAATGGATCCCTTTCTTTCTTGATTACTCATGATGATGGATCTTCCTTCAAGAAATCAAGCTTCTTTTGAAGGACCTGTTCTGATACCAATTGTTGGAAATAATATTGAGAGGGGGGGTGAATCAGTATTAGCAAGTCAATAAATTTTCATTTCCATAATCAGATTCATATACGCTACTTCAGTTAATGGAACTCACGTGTATATGCAATTGTGTTTAAGGCAACTAGCATATATCCAACAAACTTATGATTCAATTAATTCATCATTTGTTGATCTTTAATCAGTGCATCAGAACCATATAATAGTAACTAGGTGTAGTAAAAACAAAATAGTCAATCACACATATGAACACAAGATGTAAGGTGGAAACCCAATGTGGGTGAAAACCACCTACTGCAATTGTCTTTGTCTTCTTTTTAATAATAAGAAAATTTTGTTTACAATTTTTGTACTGGTGCAGTCTTATACCAGTACACAAGCTTCTACCTGTAGAAGGCTACAACCTTCTCTCGTTCTCCAGGTTCTACTGGAAGGGAGCTACAACCCCCTAGCTCTTGTACTAGCTAATATATTTACTAGTACAAAAGTGCCGACCTACAGAAGGCTACAACCTTCTCTTTTCTTCCAGGGACCACGTTTCATAAATTTTCATATTGGATCCATCAATAACATCATTCAATATATCTACATAACCAATCTCCTTTGCACCAATCATAACTGAATCAATCAATCACTTTGACAACCCTTCAATCTGATCTTTCAGGATTCTATAACTAGAATATAGTAACCAGAACCCAAGCCAGAACCCAGAATAGTACAAAAACAAACAGAAGCAGCTAAAATATATTTTATAAGGTATACGCTACTTCTATGTGTCTAACCTATGTGCATATGCACTTTCCTCAAGGCGAACCTGCGTGCAGATCTGCAAATCAAATTTATGATGTATATGCTATTTTGATATGTAGAACCGACATAAATACATGCCTTTTCTAAAGTGAACCTGCGTACAGATCTGTGGTCCACTTTATGTATAAATTCTCATATCTTCTGACAGGGTAGTACCGCTCCTTGATGGCATCCCGGAATGAATTCCAAGTGGGTGCAACTGAAAATAGTGAGCCTGTACTTTCATCCTTCTGCTTGTAGTAGGTTTCCAACTAGTCCTTTTCTACGATGGAAAAGGCAATTTTAGACAGCAAATCGTTGGTGGTAGATTTCCAAAAAAACGTCGTTTAGGGCCTAAAAATGGCTCCTAAAGTTTTGGACCCAAAAAACTGCTAGAAATAGTAAATTGTGCTACAATTAAGGAAACTGAAAAACTGAAAGAAGCAATGGTGGGAGTCCAAGTGGAATTGGTGGGTGGCCACCAATATCCACCTAGATCATTAGGACTTTTGCTTAATTCAAAAACATGTTAACGCGAGCACGTTCTCACACATGTTTTGTATATGGTTGTAAGACTACTCTTTAAACATTTGTAATACATGTTTTCTTAACCTCAACTAAGATAGTTGAACTACTTTGGTTGTTTCAGGACTTACATTGTTGAAGATGTGCTTTATAGATTATCATTGTTGTCTCGTCCTTGTGGACTACTCTACAAGACATTAGAAAAACCTGTCTCGTTTACTGGTTATAACGACCATCACATCTGTGTGGACTACTTTGCTATATGGTGTACGTGTTTTCCCTTGTACTTTCATTTTAATGACTGTTGCATCCTTGTGGACTATTCTGTTGGATGCTGGACATACCCTTTCTGGTTCGCGTGTCTCTCTTCCTGGGTGGTACTACTACCTCTCATTTAGAGTCTCACTTTACTCCCCCCACTTTGTAGTAAGAGAACCTTGACACAGTTACATTACACACTCACCAAGCACACCTACCTTGTTGTTTGAAGATACCATCGTAACACTCTCATGTGCTGAAAGCTCGAGCCAAGACAGATCTCTAAGTATATGGCAATGAGGACTTCATACTGGATGGGACTCCTACACCAAACTGTGTGAGGTCTAGTTGGGACTTCACATCGGGGAGATCCCCTTGTTGGATGGATTTCCAACACTATCAAGAAATATATTTCCATTTTAATACATAATGAGGTAGCTATATAATCCCCCATTGGATCTCACTTATAGAATCCACCATTATATAATACTTATAAACAAAGGAATTACAATTGGAAAAGAAATACAATATACCTTGTATTCATCATTAAATAAGATTGCAAAGTAGTCATCCATTATTTTCATTAGGATTTAACCATAATATACCTAACATAGACATATTACCCTGGATTTTGGTTTCAAGCAATGACATTCCCAAAATCTACAACAACTTAATATACAAGGTTAGCTATCTAAATATGTTTCCAAATAGCTTGTCAAACATGAGTTTAAGGTTGTTATAAGATATGTCATACTAGTAGCAATCATATAGAATTAATCAACATCCATTTTCATTCATCTTCTTATTGGAACCATTCATGTGGGCTAAGGAATAACAATTTAGGGTCTAAGCCATCATAATGCCGAAAAACATGTCAAGGGTGTGCATTTTTATTTTACAAGTGTGCATTTCTCATTAACAATGTGTATGTATTCCTTGTTAATATGTAAACATGCAATCCCATGTATTCAAAATTAATTTTCAACTTTAAGTTCATATTTTCCTCAATCCCATGTTTTCATGTAATTTCACATGGTCAACATCTAATTACCAACACAAGGCATGCATCTTTCTCCACGGTGTGTGCATTTTCTTTTATCATTCCTTGTTTTCATTCATTTTTCCCTTTTAGGGCATGAATTTTTTACCATGTGATGTGCATAATTTATCTGAAGGATTGGATGTTCCATAAACCTACATGTTTTAGTTTCTACCACAACACCTGAAATTTAATATATCACTCAAATTTTGGGGCCCCTTCTGCTTCTCAAGGCTCCAATGGTTATGTCTATGTCTTAGATTGATCAGATCTTTCAATGACCTAACTTCCATCAAATCTTATGCTTGCTCATACTTTCATGATGCATATTGTGCATGTTCATATTTCCTTCTATTCATCCTCATTCTCTTGAATACATCATGCTTTGTATAGTGATTTTTTTATTCATGCACATTCAAGCCCTAGGTATCCATGTTATGCATTGGAAATGACAAGCAGACATATTGTTTTGTTGGTTGTTTAATTTTTCTTTCATTCTATGATTTGAATCTTCAAGTCTCAACCTTCACAGATATTTCATGGCATTTTTAAGTCATGCTAGTTTCATAATAGTTATTGGAGATTTCGTTCTACATTGATTCCTTTTGGTTATTAATTCAGTTCATGTGCTTGAATATTGAATTTTTTTTCAAACTCAATTATCTTTTGCCAAATTAATGCAACCTCCAACACTTTATTTTTTACTATTGCTTGTTATTTTTTTTTTAAGGAATGTGATGATGATGCAAGATCTAAATTCTGATAAGTCTTTGGTCATGAATGGGGTAATGAATTACAGAGTGAATCTTCAAATACACTTTATACATTAAACTTGTTTCAAGAGAAGGCATTAGAAACATATTTATTACTTGTATTTGCAAATCCTTTGGAGGTTTCTTTTAGTTTCTCTTGGAGCTAATGTTAGCAAATTATAAATGAATAAGATTGGTCACTGAAGATCATGTATGTTTGTTTTACAAAGTCCAGATGTAATGTTGAAAAAGAAAACTTGTATGCATTTCATTTCCTAATTGAACTAAAGAATGTGCATTATTCCTCAAGCTCATACTCTATAAACCTATATTAGGTTTAAAATGAAATCAAGCAACCATTGTATGTTTCAAGCTTCACTCTTGTCACTTCAAAGAACAAGTCTTTACACATAAAATCTAAGAAGCTAATGGCATGAATGATTTTTAATAAGAAATAGAAGAAGCATGAAATTCATATGAAAAAAGTGCTCACTCTCATTAATGAATAGATTTTTTTTTTTAATTATCTCATATGCAAATGTTAAATTTTCTTTTACTTCTTATTAGTCTCTTAAGCTCCCTTTTTTTAGTTTTGCCAGGTTTAATAAAAGTGTTGAAAAACAATTTAGAGGAGCATTGAGAAACAATTTAAGGGAGCATTTAAAACAACACATAGCAAAGAATAATGCATGAAAACGGTGCATTAAAGAAGAAATTTGAAAAAATAATAAAAAAGGTAGTACATTGACCCAAAAAAACAATACATTGAAATAATAAAAAAAGGCATCACAATGAAATAAAAAAGGGAGTCACATGGAAATAATAAAATCAAGTAGCGTTGAAGATCATTTAAAGGAAACATTAAGAAACATTTAAATAATCAGTTAATAGTAGATATAGAAAATATCTACTATAGAAAATACATTGCTTGGAATGCATATCAAATGCATTGATGAGATTAAATAGTGTATTGAGAATGCATTGATGCATTGATGAGATCAAATGCATTCAATGAAATCCATTCTTTGAATGTAATTTAAATCCATCTAAAGAGTGATGCGTTCAATTAATATTACAATTGCATTCAATTAATATTAATATCATAAGTTGTGTTGAATAACAATGTATCGTTGGAGAACCATGCAAAGCATCATTGAAAGATTATTAATAAATGAAATAATATGCCAAGATGCATGTAAAGCATGCAATAATGGAAATTATGTGAAGGTCCATTTATCATCATTGCAAAGTTACATATGAGTGCTAGGAATGTGTGCATTAAACACTGCAAATTTATACATTATTACATGTTAAACAATGAAAAGGTTTTATATCAAACGAGTGAAAAAGTGCGTATCAAAGTCAAATACATACAATCCAATACAATATTGCAAGGATACGATATGAAATGATGATGCAAATGTGTGAGAGAGATAAGGAAAATGTTTGGATGGAATTGAAAGGGCTACACAAACAATATATTAAACAAGGCATTGAAGATTTAATGATGGTGCATTTTAGATAATATCTTAATAATGATGTGTTGAACAGGTTACATTAAACATGGCAAATGCTGCAATGATGATTGTAATAATGTTGGAAACCTTTGAGCACTACTGAGGTAGAATGAATCAGTACTGTGATTTCTTAATTTTTTTTACCAATTAAAATCTTCTCTACTAAATCACACATGTATTAACCAATAGCTAACAACAAATCATGACATGGGCACAATATGAGAAAAGACTAAAAACCATAAGCAGTGACATAAATAATAAACTATGCACACAATCACATCATCACACATAAGACACAAGATATCTGGTGGAAACCCTTTCAGGAGAAAAGAAACCCTTTTTGTTGTCGTGCTGCTTTGAATCTCTTTTATGTCAATCAATTTGTCTTTTACATAGTTATTTGACTCCCATCAGCCTAGACACTTGACCTTATATACAATAGTCCAACACTGATAATCTAAGAGACTCAATTATATTGATCAGGTTGGAATACTTTGTTCTCACACAGATCTACGAACTGCCATCTGTTGAAGGTTGCCACGATCAACAATCCTCACCCAACTTTGATTGGATAGAGAAATTGTTCATTTCACTGAAGATTTTGAATCACTGCACCAATCTCATGAAGTCTCTTCTCCTCTACACTATGCAGACCTCATTTCATATATTTTCACACTAGATCCAAGTCTTTCTGGCCAACTCGCTTCAACTCTGAAATATGATCTCTAGAAGAAAGACACCATCAATAAATTAGATAAAAACACCACAAACATATGCTCTCCACTAAATAAAAAATAGCGGCCTCAATACAACCATCAAATATGCAACAATACAATCAAACAATAGCACAAACATATCACACACTCAGCCATAATATCAAACCTTCAATAAATTGGCAACAACAAAGAAATCAACCATGAATCTTATTTGCAAAATAATACTCCTCTTAAGAAATATGAAACATACTTCAGATTTTCTCACTTCTTTATCATTTTGACTCATACACTGAAGTACTTCTACTCACAAATACGTCTGAAGCATATTGACTCTATGCAGCCTTCTCTCACTCACATACACACATAATCAACCATCACTTAGGTTTGAAGTGAAGAATATAAAACATGTAGGGTGAAATTTACTTTTGGACTCAGATCAAGAGTGTAGAAACTTGACAAAATCCAACCATAATCATCATTATTTGTGCAATAAAGGTGTTCACATGCATTGGAGGACTTAATCAAACATTTTTGACCTTTAACAATTAATCTAGAAGCCTCTTGATATTTCCAAGTTGAAATAATATGGATGTGCGCAAGGAATGTGAATAAATTCTAGTTAAAGACACAACCACATGGACAAAACTAGTTTATCTAGGTTGCAACCGCATGCATAGGATTGTATCCATGCGGTTGGATCCTTTCAACCATATGCACAAGCCGACATGGGTGCGGTTGGGGCAAACAATTGTCAGAGCCCAATCAAAACACCTAAGCTCATACTCAAACTTCTTACAGAGCTTGACAAGCCTCTGTAGGACCTCTGGAAGCCACTGTCGCCTCTGCAACACTTTTGAAAATAGCCTAAGCCTGTCTCCTAAGTGTCACATTCAATTTGACCTAAGGGCCAACAAAAAAGGTTTGTCATGACTACTAATAAGTCCTCCACTCTCCACAAGCACCTTCACAAGCTCCAACACATGTGTACACCACTATAGCATATCAACACTGTTAGATTCAGTCTTGTTAGTCCTCCGTCAGAGATCAAAACTCTTTCTGAATTTCATTTTTAGGTGTCTCGCTCCATTCACTCAGTTGCATTCCGCTAGGGGCATGCCATAATCTGTCGGAAAGGTCATGTCAGTCATTTCCCCTCATGTCTGGCACATGCTGGCTTAAGTCTTTTGTCAAGGTTCACTAAAGTCCATGACAATCAATGTTCGATCTTTTAATGGACGAGAGTTATTTTTAGTCATTAAGTATAGGCATCAGATAAATTGGTCTTCAAACATGTCCAATAAAGCCATGCAGGCCAGAGGGAGGCCCTTACAAAGTTATGATTCAGAGATTTTCATCGTCATGTTGACAGATTACAACTGTTCTTCAAAACTCTGTTTTGAAGAAAAGTCAAACAGTGTGTCATTTGTGCTAATTTTCAAAAAAGACTCTAGTTGATTTCTTCAGGTGCAGTCATGGTTTCCTTGGCCAAATTCCATGTCGTGCGACCCCTGCAAAAGTGCCAAAAAATTTCATCATTTTAGCTAAAAATTCAAAGGGAAAAGTGAAATTCAGTGTTGCATTAAATCAGTGAAAAGTGTCAAAACAAAACATTAGCAAAATGGGTTTTGGAGAAGAAAATATCAAACCCATGAATTCAAAGCCTTTATATAAAAGTTTCTAGAAGAAACAAAGTCATTGTGAACACCAAGGAATAGAGAAACATTGCAAAGTGAGTGTGAGAGTGCAAGCACGCGTTTGGAGTGAGTTTGGAGTCATTTTCAGGAGCGCGGCGCACACACAGAGGGGCGCGACGCACATAGGGAGCGCGGTGCACAGAGCGCGACCTCGAAGTGTAAAGTTAACACGAGCGCGATGCATATACCGAGCGCAGCGCACTGGGTTTGTTGCGCGGCGCACACCCATAGAGGCCCGAATTTGTGCCAAACTTGCAACCAATCATTTCAAAACCCTTCAAATTGACAGATAGGCTCTATATCGTGGCTTGCTCATCAAATTTTATGGAATGTAGTGATGGTTCATGGCCGTTTAGAGTTGCAATAAAAATTCCTAAAACCTACCACTAGAAAACATCAAAGCCATTGTTGCTAGGGTTGCAAACTTGTGGTATCGATGCCATGGCTCCTCTTTCACCTCTCATTTTTTCACTCCTTTCCATTGTTCCCTTCCCCCCTATCCCATTTTTCCCTATTTTCCCTACCCTAAAACATTACTAAACCCATATTCCCTATCCCTCCACTCATTGGTCAATGTAAACCCCAAAAGCCTACCCTATAAAATCCCCAAACCCTCCTACATATCCCTAAACAAAATTTCCCCCCATAAACCCTATTCCCATCATATTATTCCCCTTCCTAACACTCCCTTTTTGCATTGTTCCCCTTGGTGGCAGATCTCACAACAACACCTAGTTTCATACCATCATTAAAGGGCAGTCCAAGCATAGTACACATACAACAGTCATGGCATCTGAGCATTCAACGGAGTATGAGATGGAAACACAAAGTGATTCATCCTCGGAAGAAAAGGCTCCCCAAAGACATCACAAAAGTGGCAAACATGTTAGGGATGAGCCAACCACCCTGACTGAATTGCAGGGCTGCCCTCTTGCTATGTCATGTTTCCAGCATCTATCATGTTTTGAGTTTTGTCAATGGGTGGCTAATGTTCGAGTTCATCATGAGTTGGCCCATCTTTTTGTGCTTCACCTACATGGAGATCACTCTATCTTGGTCGGCGTCACCTTCACACTGACACCTGAAACTATCTCATTAGCAACCGGCATACCGAATGTTGGAGAACCATGGCACAAGAAACAGAAGGTTGATCGGCAGCATTATGAGCCTTACATTAAGGCCACTTTCTTGAGGCAGCTCATAAGAGTCTTTCCATTCCAATATTTGAAAGATGAATATGCTCCACCCATGAAGTTGATCATGAAGTACTTCAGCTGTGAGGGGAGGTTCTCTCGTTTATATGCCTATCACATCAGGTTGCTCATGCACTTTACCAGGGTACGGATGTTGAACATCCCATATTTCATTTGCAGGAACATAGAGAGGATGAACACCTTCATGCAGCACAAGACACCTCAGCAGCAACTTAACAGTGTTTATCACTTTGTTCTTATTAAGATTTTGGTGGTTCATCAACTGGATTGCAGGGCATTACTTGGGATGATTTCATCTCCCGTGACCTCTTCAACACTTCACAGGTATTATTAGAGGTTAAGTATGAGGGTGAACCTTCTCGTCGGTATGAGCGCCATGAGACTGCTAGTGTGCCGGTTTTCATCACATATTAGAAAGGCACCAGAAGTTTGTTTGCAGCAGCAAAGCAAGTGTTATCTCCACCCGGGGTGGAAGGGGACTTGCTTCCTCCATTAGCATCATAGGAACATGACGAAGGCAAGGAGCCAATGCAGGATGAGGGGCCTTTAGGTGAGCCATCAAGTGAACAAGAGACCGAATTCGTTCTCCTTCATGATGATGATATAGATACAGAACCGACAAGTGCACAGCTTCAAGAGATCATCCAAGAGCAGAAAGCAGAGATTCAAGCCTTGTCCCTTGATTTGGAAAGAGCCAAATGCAACATGAAATATCTTGAGCAGAGGAACAAATAGCTGGAGGATCAGCAAGCGATCATGGAGCTACAAAACATTCGTGAGCATCGCCAAGCTGCACAAAGGAGAAGAGTTGAGCTCACGTCATTAGAGCAAGAGATTAATGAGGATCGGGAGGCCAATCTCAAGAGAGTTAACATGCACTTGGAGAGGCTACTGGACAAGGCTGACAAGGACCATGCATTGCTAAGACAAATGGCTTTCGACTACATGGCACGAGACAAAGTGTGCAAGGCCCGAATCAGGAATTTGAAGGCGAAATTAAGGAAGGCAATCAAGAAGCAAAAGAGGCAAAGCGAGCTCGATCAACTTCGGATATTGGCTGAAGCCTCTTTGGCCTAGCATAACACTTGATAAGGAAGCTCCAACCCAAATTTCAAGAAATTTGGGGCAATTTTTGTCACATGGCAAATTTTTGGTCACAACATAGGTTTGTTCTCCCTGTGCAAGATCCAAATCACAAATGGCTTGCATTTTTTGATTCAGCATGAAAAATCATGCCTGTTGGTGCATGGACAAGAAATTTGGGCATGATTTGAGTCCCCAGGAGGTAAAAAACACTCAAAAAATGACCTCTCTGCCCCTATTTTGACACACAGGAAGCAGTCTTGGGAGAATGAAGTTTTGGAGGGGCAAATGAGCACCAAATTCAGAAATTCCACTTGGGTTGGAATGTAGACAAGCCAGGATTTCCAACAAGCACACTTGGGCACAATTTGGACTCCTACAGGTACCTCAAAATCACCTCCAAAGTGTCACGACGCATATAGATTTGGGCGTGGCGCATATAAATCCAAAGGCCAAAATCACTTCTGCTCCGCGACATTTCGATTCGCGACTTTATCCCAGTGGGCCCGCTCATTTACACTATATTTTTTTCGGTAACTAAGGCAATGTTTAAAAATTATTTTCACTAAAGGTGGGCTCCTATCTAAGTGGCAAAGGAAGGCGAGCAGTCACCCAAGCCATTTGTCATTTCTGTAACACTACACCTGTAACTAATGGTTGGCTTTCCATTTCCAGTTTGTAATCATTTGAAAAACTCCCCAACTGTGGGTTGTTCTATTTCCCAATGGCATAGTCTATTTATTTTAAGCAACACTATTTGCAAAGGGTTGGAATTTCTGGGAAACTGTGGGAGAGACACCTAGTCACTCACTGTACATTTTGACAGAGAATTAATGAAAGATTGCAGCTCTGGTTCATGAGATTCCTGTGGCGTGAGTTTAGAAAATGTATCCTCTTTATGTTTCATATGTATTTCGTTATGTTTCATATTTTCATTCATATTCATTTCCAGTGAAAGCTTTCTAAGTAGTGTACTGCTCTGCCTTGGGATAGTTTTCACGTTCTACGTTTTCTTCTGTTGAAAAGGATTCATGTATTTATGCCCTTTTCACACTCTTAAACAATCTCTCCACTCCATATTATTTAGAATCTAATTGCTAGACTTTCTGCCTGTCTTGCCTCACGAAATAATCTGCGTCTTTGAGTTAAATTCTCTGATCATGCTGTTCCTTGGCCCCCACACATCCCATAAAACTCAGTCATTTTTCAAAATACCCCTTTCATATTTATTTACCTAGCCTAAAATCAGTATTCATTTTTGAGTCATCTCAGACCCTATTTTTTTTTTCCTGAGTGTGACCTGGAGAGAGCCCTCTCCTGTTCTGGTAGGGCTAGCTACCAGACTGAGCGTGGTTTGTGGTTACCCTGAATTTTGCCTTCTTTCAGCCTAAGGCAGATTTAGGTGCTAACATAGTGGCAACTCTGCTGGGGAGAAATTCTTTATTTGTTAGTCTTCTCTGTTGCATAAATGGCAGGCTTAACCCACAAACACCCCATAATTATGATAATTCTAAGCTTCCGGATGATAAGTTTAGGATTTGATAGGCTGAGTAAGTTGTTCATGTCCTTCTGATTTTTTTGAAAATAGCACGCTAGCTTCGAGACAATATACCAGAGCCAATCCAGATCTAGATCCTCCTCATATCTACGAAAACCCCAACTTGATTCCAAGACTCCTTCGTTAAGAGAGCTCTATAACTCTCGTGTTCAAATCCTATTCATGTCCTGACATTTTTGAGTATCTTGAAGAGCTTGAGTTTGATGAGTGGTTTGAAATATCATTGTTCGGGACCAAATCCGAAGGGGTTGTTGACTATACTGTCCCCAATCCACAATTTCTTGTAGACCTAGAAATTGAAAGGGCTAACCGGTCAATTGATAATTATATTGCGACACAGCTTCAAACTCAAATTTTTAATTCCCTACAAACTGCACACACTCATCCAACACCTCCAAGACCAAATCCACCAAGAGTGATGGCTGCCCGTTTTGCACCTCTTGTGCTACCTCAAGTTCTAGATGATATGCATGCAGATTATCAAAGAAAAATCCCTTTGTTTGATGGTGCCCCTCACAGCGTTACCGCTCAGCAACATGTAGACAAAATGGCAGATTTCTATGACCTTCATGAGATCGATGCAGAAAACGTAGGAATGAAACTCTTTGTACAGACATTTGCAGGTGAAGTTAGGAAATGGTTCAGAGGTTTGCCGGTTGCACGTATCGCTACCTTGGCCGAACGGCAAAGACAATTTTTAGACCGCTGGGAAGTGAAAAAGAATCCTCTTCAAATTCTTGCTGAGTATGAGCATATCAAATGAAATGCTGGTGAGTCGGTCCAAGACTACTGTATTAGATTCAATTCCGTTTATAATGAGATTCCTGATCATCTGAGGCCACCTGTGGGACTAGCTATGATGAAATTTCTGGATGGCTTTGATGATAACATGGGTTATCAACTGGGAGAGAGAGAGCCGGCTACAATGGAAGACATGCAGAAAATCATGGTCAGCGTTGAAGCAAATCTGTTGTCCAAAAGAGCTAGAGTGAAAGCAAAAAAGAAGGTCACAGTCAAGGAAGAGTCTTCCTCGATGGATCAATTACTCAAGAAGGTAGAGCAGATGCTTGAAAGGGTGAAACTCGACAAACCTGAGCCACGAGTTAGAAATCCTAACTTTCGTGGCCAGCAGCAGCCACAATATAGGATAAGGAAGAGAGATCAATGAGCCCAAGATCAAACAGCACAGCAGCTAGTACAGCCACCTTTGCAGCAAAAGTTTGTGCACAGATCAGAGTCTGACAAGGAAGGGAAGGTAATAGGGGAAGAGAACTACTTCTTTACTCCGGATGATTTTCCTACTTACATTACTGAAGAGGAGGAGTATGCGGAAAGTTCAGCTGCACACAACGACGCAGATTTCATTCTAGCAAGTGACACAACTTTTGAAGAAGAGTTAGAGGAGTATCAAAGAGGCTATATGAATGCTCTGTCTGCTCAGCAGCGGCAATATTCACTTAGAAACAGGGATGTGCCAGTTAACCCAATTTAGAAGAGGAAGGAAGTTTCGGCATCAAAGAATGATTCATCAGTTGCACAAAAGAAAGGCAAAGAGGCACTTGGACCTGACAGTAGTAATTCACCATCAACAGAAAAACCAAATCAGCAAATTGTATCGAGAGAAAAGGAAAAGAAAGAAGCCCCAGTCAAAGAGGTAGAAAATACTTCTGCTTTTAGTTTAGAGATGAAATTTCTAAATTGAAGATATCCATTCCCTTGACTGAAATAATGAAGAACAACAGTTATAGAGGGCAAGTTTCTAAAATTTTAAACTGTGATCCAATGTCTGATATGGTGAATGTCGAAGATGATCAACCCGAAATGATTTTTTGGCCAACATTGAATGGTGAGTCTCCAGACAATGATGTGCCCCCTTTTTATATCAGTTTAAGATTGCATCATTTTGTGTTACACAATGCCATGTTCGATTTCGAAGATTCTCACAATCTCATGCCCAAGGCTATCATGGATAAGCTGGGTTTGGACATCACCCGGAAATACCATGATCTCTATTCGTTTGATTCCAGCAGAGTAAGATGTATCAGGCTCATCAAAGACTTGGTTGTAAGTCTAGATCAAATCCCAGTGAAGAATGTTTTGATGGATATTGTAGTAGCGGATATTCCTCCCAGGTTCGGCATGCTTCTTTGCAGGTCTTGGGCAGTGAAAATGAAAGGGACACTACAACTTGATTTCTCCTATGCAACAATTCTGGTGTTTGGTCAGATGAGAAAACTGTATCGGGAACAAAAAATGAAATACATGATTACAAGCAAGGAGAAACCCATTAATCATCCAATTAATTATGTACATACAGATATAGAGTCTTTCTTTTGTATTCAGATAGTTTTAACGATGTAGATAGTCAGTTAGTTGAAGCAGAAAGTATTCCAGAAATAGTAGAAAATTTCAGAGAAGTTTTAAAGAAAGAAGGACGAGAACAGAAAAAACACCATTGAGAAATCAGCTGAAGGTAATGGACAGCAAGCAGGAAAAACAGAGCCAGCAGAATTTCAGCACTTGGGAGAAGAGGAAGAAGGCTTGTGGACCATGGACTTCGATGGAGCAGTGGGAAATGATGGTGCTGGAATTGGAATTTGGGTACGCAGTCCTTTCTCTGCCCCGAAAAAGGTGCCTAGTAATGTGCGGGTGTGCTCTTACAAATTAGCTTTTGATTGTTCAAACAATGAGGCTGAGTATGAAGCTCTGATTGCTGGCCTAAAGATTCTAAGAAAGCTGAATGCTAAGAGGATTGCAATATATGGCAACTCCGAATTGCTGATTAAGCAGATCACAGGCGAATATCAAGCAAAGCATCCTTGGATGCGGCCTTACTGGAATGCAGTCCTAGACATCCTGAAATTATTTTCAGAATATACCTTGACATGTGTGCCTCGTGTTCAAAACAACATTGCTGATGCTCTTGCTAAGGCAGCCAGTAGTTTGAAGATTCCAATGAACTCCAGTAATAAATTCGAAATCCATGTCAAGCATTGTCCGACTGCCCCTGAAAATCAAAGGTATTGGCAAGTCTTCCAAGATGATGAGGAGATTGATGATTTTCTGCAAAACAAAGGTAAGTTCAAAGAGACCTCAATTGATGAAGAAAATGATGATGGCAAAGATGAGGTGCAGATCAATCAAATGGACGTATTGCAACTGAAGGATAACATCATCCCTAAAGGCTTGATACCTTTAGAAGAACTCTTTGATCAAGATGACATAGCCCGCAAACCAACATTGCAACCAACAGAGAAGGGTGTTGAAGAGGTCAATATCGAAACAACTGCTAATCCTAAAATGGTAAAACTGTATAAAGCATTGCCACAAAATATGCAAGCCAAATATATCAATTTGTTGTCCTCATTTGTTGACGTGTTTTCTTGGTATTATTCTGACTTGAAGACATACGATACTAATATCATTCAGCACACTATACCCATTAAGCCTAATTAGAAACCTTTTAGATAGAAGTTGAGAAGACTAAATCCAAAACTGCTGCCATCAATTGAAAAGGAGATAAACAGGTTGTACAAATCAGGAATCATCGTTCCCATCAGATTTTTGGATTGGATCTCCAATTTGGTGCCCGTGCGGAAGAAGACAGGTGAGATTCGCTTGTGCATTGATTTTAGGAATCTCAATAAAGTTTCATTGAAAGATAACTATCCACTTCCCAAAATGGATCATATACTTCAGTGAGTAGTTGGGGCATCTCGTATGTCACTACTTGACGGTTATTCTGGATATAACCAAATTTCAGTCCATGAAGATGACCAAGACAAGACAACATTCACTACTCCCTGGGGAACTTTTCATTACGCTAAAATGCCTTTCGGTTTGAAGAACGCGGGTGCCACCTTTCAGCGGGCAATGGACTTGGCTTTCGCAAATGAGAAGGATGTCTTTTTGGTTGTATACCTTGATGATCTGACGGTGTTTTCCAAATCTGATGAAGAACACATGTATCATCTGAAAACCATCTTTTAAAAGTGCAGAAAATATGGTCTATCGCTGAATACGAAAAAATAGCTTGTTTGCCATGGAGGAGGGCAAAATACTTGGGCACATCATCTCAAAATACGATATTCGTATTGATCTTGCACGTGTACAAGCAATTCAGCAAATCAATCTACCCCGGAATAAGAAGGAGATTCAATCTTTCAATGGTAAGATGAATTTTATACGTCGCTTTGTACCTAATCTTGCTGAACACTTAAGATAGATTACCAACATGCTTAAAAAGGATAGCCAAGTGAAGTGGACGGAAGAGGCGGTCAAATATTTCAACTTAGTCAAATTGGCTCTTTCCTCAGCTCCAGTTCTAATCAGCCCGGAATACACTTAGGATTTTATATTGTTTTTATTCGCTTCGGAGCATACTATGGCAGCGGTGTTGATGCATAAAAGAGATGATCATGAAAGACACATTGCTTTCTTCAGCTGAGCTATAAGAGATGCAGCCTTAAAGTACAACATCATTGAAAAGCAAGCCCTTGCACTTGTGAAAGCATTGAAAGATTTTCGGGTATACATTCTGCATTCTCATATTTTGGCTTATGTTCCTAACGCTGCTGTCAAGGATGTTTTAGTGCAGACGGATTCGGAAGGAAGACGAGGCAAGTGGATTGCATCTTTGTTGGAATATGATGTGGAAATAAAGCCCACAAAGCTTGTTAAAGGATAGGGATTGGCAAAGATAATGTCCGAATCAAACTTGCACGCATTAGACATAAATCTGATCGCTGCTATGTCCGATGAGAATGAGGAAGGTTCCTCAATTCAGGTATCTGAAATTTTTTCTCTTTCTCCGTGGTATTCAGATATCATATATGTGCTTCAAAATTTTTCACCACCACCCGAATGACTAGAAACAAAAGTAGAACTCTTAAACTAAAGGCTGCTAAGTTTTGCATTCTAAATTCTGCACTTTATTGGAAAGATCCCGGTGGAATCCTCTTGAATTGTTTGGTGGAAGAAGAAGTAAAGCAGGTCATGGAGGATTTCCACGAAGGGGATTGTGTTGGTCACCTTTTTTGGAAAACAACAACAAATAAAGTTTTGAGAGTAGGATACTATTGGCCAACATTGTTTGCTGATGTATATAAGGTTGTCAAGAGTTGTCATAAATGCCAGATTTTTGAAGGAAGGCAGAAATTACAGCCTTTGCCGCTTAAACCCATTGAGGTGAGTGCCCCTTTTCAGCAATGGGGGTTGGATTTCATTGGTGAAATTCATCCCACTTCTTCGGGTCAGCATCGATGGATTCTCACGGTGATAGATTACTTCACAAAATGGATCGAAGCAATTCTCACCAGACAAGCTACAGATGCGGTAATTATTTCATTCCTCGAAAATAACATCTTGTCTCGCTTTGGTTGTCTGAATAAGTTAATCACTGATAACACAAAAGATTTCAAATAAAAAAGGATGGTAGAGTTTTGTCATAAATATCACATCATTTTGGGTCACTCAACTGCCTATCATCCGCAAGGCAATGGATTGGCGGAGTCCTCTAACAAATCTTTGGTCAACATCATTAATAAGCTGCTGGAAATCAACAAGAAGAGCTGGCATAAGAATTTGGTCAATGCACTTTGGGCAGATTGGGTCAGTCAAAAGAAATCCATTGGTATGTCCCCCTTTGAGCTTGTGTATGGAGTTGATTCCTTGTTTTCTACCTCTCTTGCAGCCCCTGTAGTCAAACTTCTTCAGGAAGCCGGCAATGAAGATGATCCTATGCAGAGAAGATTGAATCAAATGATCCATTTGCCGCAGACCAGAGAAGAAGTTTTTCAAAACACATCCAAGTTGTAGGAGAAGATTAAGAAAATTTATGACAGAAAAGCAAAGGTGGACAAATTTCAGCTGGATGACGTAGTGCTGAAGTGGGATGCAAGGAATGAGGAAAATGGTACGCACGGTAAATTCGAGAATCTCTAGAAAGGTCCCTTCAATATTGCAGCATATCGGGGTCAGAATGCCTTTCTTCTGAAGGAAATGAACGGGGAAGATTGTCCAGGAGGGCCGATCAATGGTCGGTTGCTCAAGCGGTACCACTTCTGAGTTGTTTCTACTACCTCCATTGTCACTGTAAATACCATTTTATTTCAGTTTTGGTTTGATTTTGTCTAGTCAGTATTTGAGTGATTTTAAGTCCAAATTTGAGTCAGTTCGAGTCAAGTTTCAGTCAATAAATGAGTCAAGAGTTGCATTTCGTTTGTCGAAATGATGACTCCATAGCCCAATGGATGAAGGCACTGTCTGCTCTCCCAAAGATCTACCGTTCTTGGCACCTCCAAGGAGCTACCATCCCCATTGGAGCCAATGTTAGAGTCGGTCATGTTAGTCCTCTGACAGAGATCAAAACTCTTTCTACATTTCATTTTTAGGTGTCTTGCTCCATTCACTTAGCTGCATTCCGCTAGGGGCATGCCATAATCTGTCGGAAAGGTCATGTCAGTCATTTCCCCTCATGTCTGGCACCTGCTGGCTTAAGTCTTTTGTCAAGGTCCACTAAAGTCCATGGCAGTCGATGTTCGATCTTTTAATGGAAGAGAGTCATTTTAAGTCATTAGGTCTAGGGATCAGATAAATTAGTCTTCAAACATGTCCAATAAATCCATGCAGGCCAGAGGGAGACCCTTACAAAATTATGATTCAGAGATTTTCATCGTCATGTTGGCAGATTACGACTGCTCTTCAAAACTTTGTTTTCAAGAAAAGTCAAACAGTGTGTCATTTGTGATAATTTTCAAAAAATTCTCCAGTTGATTTCTTCAGGTGTAGTCATGTTTTCCTTGGCCAAATGCCATGTCGTGTGACCCCTGCAAAACTGCAAAAAAAATTCATCATTTTAGCTAAAAATTCAAAGGGAAAAGTGAAATTCAGTGTTGCATTAAATCAGTGAAAAGTGTCAAAACAAAACATTAGCAAAATGGGTTTTGGAGAAGAAAAAATCAAACCCATGACTTCAAAGCCCTTATATACAAGTTTCCACAAGAAACAAAGTCATTGTGAACACCAAGGAAGAGAGAAACATTACAAAGTGAGTGTGAGAGTGCAAGCACGCGTTTGGAGTGAGTTTGGAGTCGTTTTCAAGAGCACGGTGCACACATAGAGGGGCGCGGCGCACATAGGGAGCGCGGCGCACATAGGGAGCGTGGCGCACAGAGCGCGACCCCGCAGTGTAAAGTTAACACGGGCGCGACGCATATACCGAGCACGGCGCACTGGGTTTGTTGCGCAACGCACACCCTCAAAGGCCCGAATTTGTGCCAAACTTGCAACCAATCATTTTGAAACCCTTCAAATTGACAGGTAGGCTCTATATCTTGGCTTGCTCATCAAATTTTATGGAATGTAGTGATAGTTCATGGCCGTTTAGAGTTGCAATAAAAATGCCTAAAACCTACCACTAGAAAACATCAAAGCCATTATTGCTAGGGTTGCAAACTTGTGGTATCGATTCCAAGGCTCCTCTTTCACCTCTCATTTTTTCACTCCTTTCCATTGTTCCCTTTCCCCCTATCCCATTTTTCCCTATTTTCCCTACCCTAAAATATTACTAAACCCATATACCCTATCCCTCCACTTATTGGTCAATGTAAACCCGAAAACCATACCCTATAAAATCCCCAAACCCTCCTACATATCCCTAAACAAAATTTCCACCCATAACCCCTATTCCCATCATATTATTCCCCTTCCTAACACTCCCTTTTTGCATTGTTCCCCTTGGTGGCAAATCTCACAACAACACCTAGTTTCATACCATCATCAAAGGGCAGTCCAAGCACAATACACATACAACAGTCATGGCATCTGAGCATTCATCGGAGTATGAGATGGAAACACAAAGTGATTCATCCTCGGAAGAATAGGCTCCCCAGAGACATCACAAAAGTGGCAAACATGTTAGGGATGAGCCAACCACCCTCACTGAATTGCAAGCCTGCCCTCTTGCTATGTCATGTTTCCAGCATCTATCATGTTTTGAGTTTTGTCAAAGGGTGGCTAATGTTTGAGTTCATCATGAGTTGGCCCATCTTTTGGTGCTTCACCTACATGGAGATCACTCTATCTTGGATGGTGTCACCTTCACACTGACACCTGAAACTGTCTCATTAGCAACCGGCATACTGAATGTTGGAGAACCATGGCACAAGAAACAGAAGCTTGATTGGCAACATTATGAGCCTTACATTAAGGCCACTTTCTTGAGGCAGCTCACAAGAGTCTTTCCATTCCGATATTTGAAAGATGAATATGCTCCACTCATGAAGTTGATCATGAAGTACTTAAGCTGTGAGGGGAGGTTCTCTCGTCTATATGCCTATCACATCAGGTTGCTCATGCACTTTACGAGGGTATGGATGATGAACATCCCATATTTCATTTGTAGGAACATAGAGAGGATGAACACCTTCATTCAACACAAGACCCCTTAGTAGCAACTTAACAGTGTTTATCACTTTGCTCTTATTAAGATTTTGGTGGTTCATCAGCTGGGATTGCAGGGCATTACTTGGGATGATTTCATCTCCCGTGACCTCTTCAGCACTTCACAGTTATTATCAGAGGTTAAGCATGAGGGTGAACCTTCTCATCGGTATGAGCGCCATGAGACTACTAGTGTGCCAGTTTTCATCACATATCAGAAAGGCACCAGACGTTTGTCTGCAGCGGCAAAGCGAGTGTTATCTCCACCCGGGGTGGAAGGGGCCTCGCTTCTTCCATCAGCATCACAAGAACAGGACAAAGGCAAGGAGTCAATGCAGGATGAGGGGCCTTCAGGTGAACGAGAGACCGAATTCGTTCTCCTTCATGATGATGATACAGATACAGAACCGACAAGTGCACAACTTAAAGAGATCATCCAGGAGCAGAAAGCAGAGATTCAAGCCTTGTCCCTTGATTTGGAAAGAGCCAAATGGAACATGAAATGTCTGGTGCAGAGGAACAAACAGCTGGAGGATCATCAAGCAATCATGGAGCTACAAAACATTCGTGAGCATCGCCAAGCTACACAAAGGAGAAGAGTTGAGCTCACGTCATTGGGGAAAGAGATTAATGAGTAACGGGAGGCCAATCTCAAGAGAGTTAACATGCACTTGGAGAGGCTGCTGGACAAGGCTGATAAGGACCATGCATTTCTGAGACACATGGATTTCCACTACATGGCGCGAAACAAAGTGTGCAAGGCCCGAATTAGGAATTTGAAGGCGAAATTGAGGAAGGCAATCAAGAAGCAACAGAGGCAAAGGGAGTTCGATCGACTTCATATATTGGCTGAAGCCTCTTTGGCCTAGCATAACACTTGATAAGGAAGCTCCTACCCAAATTTCAAGAAATTTGGGGCAATTTTGGTCACATGGCAAATTTTTGGTCATAACACAGGTTTTTTCTCCTTGTGCGCCGTGCCACTGGCGCGACGCTTAGGATTGGAAGCTCCAAATCAAAAATGGCTTGCATTTTTGGATTCAACATGAAAAATAATGCCTTTTGGTGCATGGACAAGAAATTTGGGCATGATTTGAGTCCCCAGGAGGTAAAAAACACTCAAAAAATGATCTCTCTGCCCCTATTTTGACACATAGGAAGCAGTCTTGGGAGAATGAAGCTTTGGAGGGGAAAATAAGCACTAAATTCGGAAATTCCACTTGGGATGGAAAGTAGACAGGCCAGGCTTTCCAACAAGCACACTTGGGCACAATTTGTACTCCCGCAGGTACCTCAAAATCGCCTCCAAAGTGGCGCAACGCATATAGATTTGGGCGCGGCACATATAAACCCAAAGGCCAAAATCACTTCCGCTCCGCGAAATTTCGATTCACGACTTTCTCCAAGTGGGCCCGCTCATTTACACTATATTTTCTCGGTAACTAAGGCAATGTTTAAAAAGTATTTTCACTAAAGGTGGGCTCCTATCCAAGTGGCAAAGAAAGGCGAGTAGTCACCCAAGCCATTTGTCATTTCTATAACACTACACCTGTAACTAATGGTTGGATTTCCATTTCCAGTTTGTAATCATTTGAAAAACTCCCCAACTGTGGGTCGTTCTATTTCCCAATGGCATAGTCTATTTATTGTAAGCAACACTATTTGCAAAGGGTTGGAATTTCTGGGAAACTGTGGGAGAGACACCCAGTCACTCACTATACATTTTGACAGAGAATTAATGAAAGATTTCATCTCTGGTTCATGAGATTCCTGTGGCGTGAGTTTAGCAAATGTATCTTCTTTATGTTTCATATGTATTTCGTTATGTTTCATATTTTCATTCATATTCATTTCCAGTGAAATATTTCTAAGTAAAAAGGTAGAATTCAGTGTATTGCTCTGCCTTGGGATAGTTTTCACGTTTTATGTTTTCTTCTGTTGAAAAGGATTCATGTATTTATGCCCTTTTCACACTCTTAAACAATCTCTCCACTCCATATTATTTTGAATCTAATTGCTAGACTTTCTGCCTGCCTTGCCTCATGAAATAATCTGCGTCTTTGAGTTAAATTATCTGCTTATGCTGTCCCTTAGCCCCACACATCCCAAAAAACTCAGTCATTTTTCAAAATACCTCTTTCATACTTATTTACCTAGCCTAAAATCAGTATTCATTTTTGAGTCATCTCAGACCCTATTGTTTATTTCCCTGAGTGTGACCCTGAGAGAGCCCTCTCCTGTTCCGGTAGGGCTAGCTACCAGGCTGAGTGTGCTTTGTGGTTACCTGAATTTTGCTTTCTTTCAGCCTAAGGCAGATTTAGGTGCTAACAAACACCATCATCATCATCATCATGAGGCCAATACACCACTATAAAAAGTCATCTCCATGAGCATAAGCATGAAGAACTAGATGAAGACCTAATTGCCAAGTCAACTAGTGTGCCAACTCAACAACATAAATGACACTTGAGCCATCATCTCCAGAACCTATAGATCTTCATCATCCACATATAGTAGCATCTCCAATGCCAATTATTGCATAACAAGGTAACACAAGGAAACACCTACATAAACACCACTAGCACATGAGGAACCATCAACCACACCAATGCCATCATCTGACCATCATATGTGTGACATGATAAGGTTGACATCAATGCCAACACAACAAGCTCAATGTCAACTCCACTAGCTACAACCATACTACAAGGAAGGCATCCAAACATTAGCTAAACTAGATATGGTTAACATCAATTCCAACATGAGCTAGCTGCCATTGTGAACTAATGCCAACATCAACTAGCTGGAACCATGCACACCATAATGCCAAGATATAATGTGTTTCATCATTCTATGTTGACATGAGAAGGTAATGTGGAGCCATACTGCAAGAAATCGTAACCATATAGCAGGCGTTAGACAAGGATTCTAGGCATGGGAAATACCTAACCCTAAAAAATGCCAACCTCGGTAATTCACGATGATTCCACTCCTCTACCTCCAATGTAATTCATGGATTCATGCACTAATCAATTATGCACTTGATGTCAATGAATTTCCATACCCATATCATTGATGTGAATATTTTGAGTTTACAGATAGAATTTGAATGAAATGAAACAATAGTTTTCGAAAGAAAAATAAATTATCTGTGGCCTAAACGATACCAACAATAAAGGGAAGGATGCTTACTGCTATGTTGTATTTTATGTTTTGTTAGGTTGAAATCCTACATCCACTGACCTAATAAGTGGTTACGCATGTGAAGAGAAAAAAAAATTCAAAGCAATGATGAGTTTAAAAGCAATATTATCACATATATTTTCCCAAGTCATTCGAGGGAAAAGAAGAGAAATGCATCTTCTTTAGTTGTGCACTGCAAGTTTGACAACGAAAATTTCTTCTAGAGGTGAATGGTTCAAGAATTCCATTGAAATGGAAAGGTGAAAGCTCCTTGTTTCAACTCTTTTACCAAATAATGAAGAGACTGAAGTCACAAAGGCACAACCAAATAATCAATTTCAACATCATAAAAAAGTCAACATTTTACAGCCATGAATTCCTTTGAGCCCCTAATGCTAGTTTTATGTATTATTTTATTGAAATGAAGTGAGTGAAGAAAAAATGTAGCATTCTCAATGTTTCACACAATACCCTAATTATTGGTTCCATTGCATGTAGGAAGAAGTCATTTGAGGATTGCTATAGTATATGGATTCATGCACTATGGCATTGGACCCATTGTGTTTTAATTTTTTTATTAAAAATATCATTGTTCTGTAATGGTTTATTTAAGCGTGAAAAACAATTAATCCTAAAAATCATAGTCATAGGAATATGTGAAAATAATGTGGAGATTTTATAAATCTAGCACTCCTTTAAAATGTCATGAAGGGTTGTGAGACACTTAGATGAAACTATACCTTAGCTTGCTATTATTTTTTATAGTTTATTATGTTGAAATATTTTACATTTTATTATCTTGCAACATTTTATGAAGTTCCTTAATTATTGGTTTCTTTCTTATAAGAATAAAGATAATTAGAACCCTACTACCTTACATAAATTCACTCTTTGTGGCATTGAATATAATATGTCTTGTCTTATTATGAATATTATTTTTTTCTAGATATAAAGAGAGAAATTCTCACAAGTTGATCTATGCAAGAAAGCGCCATAAACCCTAAACACTTTAGTCATAGGAATGTGTAAAGTGTTAATGCAAAAGTTTTAGAAATCAAACATCCCTATGAAAATTGAAATGATAATGAGGCATTGACTTGAGATTGTGCCTTAGCTTTCTGCAATTACCACCCTCTCCTTCCTTATTTTCTTTTATGATTTCAATGATTAAGGTTTATTCATTTATGCAGAGACATTGTGGGGCATTTAAATGCAAAGCCATGCATTATTAAGATGAATTTGGTTTTAATTGGAGAAATGAATAAGTTATTTTGATGATTATGTAGGTATATTACAATCACCTTGTATATGCGGCTTGGGTTCACCAAATGTAGTTGTCTCTAGCAAGCTCATGAATAAGATAAATCCACGACAAGAAGAACCTAATATCATTTAGAAGTTTGAGCTATTGATAAACTTGTCTGTCATAATGATTTGCATGCTCATGCCTCAAATCCTATTTCATTTCTTTTATTTTTGTAATTTTTGTGTCAATAATAAATAATAGGAGTCATCCAAGAGTCACTTGGAATCTAAAGAGTTATGTATATCGAATGGGTAATGAGGGAATCTCAAGATTATTGGGGGAGGTGGACAATCACCCACCTATTTTCACAAAATTCCCTCATGCCTACTTTGTAAAAGGGGCTTTTGGAATTTGAATGGTATATCATAGTTGTATCATTATAGGCTTTGAGCACATCTTCTTTACCTAGTTGATAGGTCAAGTGATTGTGAGGCTAGGGCTTCTGTTTTGAAGATCATATGAACTTCTCTCATCTCATTATTGGGTTTTGAGAAGCTTTCAACCCATGTGCTTGGATTTACCAACATTTAATGAGAATTTCTTCAGTTATTTCATTGATTCCAATGCATGTTAATAACACTTGTAATGGCTATCCATGCTTTTGTTGTTTATACATGTGTGTTTACATATTGGGTGGATGTTTATGAACCAATTTGCTGCATGTAGCTTATGTGCTTGCTTTGAATCTCTACTCTTCATTCAATGTTCATGTTAGTAATTGATTGAGAACTAATTTTTAGTTAGTTCCTAACACTTTCTTACTTGTGTGTGTCTTGGTTAGTCTGAGTTATCTGATTATCTCTTAAGACATGATATTTCTAATTGTTTTGTTGTTAGTTTCGTGTATTATGTTCTACTAACCATCAATGGAGGGTTAATTTTATCCTCATTCCTTAATAATTTTACACTTGGTCTCACATTTACTTCTTTGCATTTGAAATTAAAGAGTAACACACAAACATGGTGGCATCTAGGCCCAAAAATCGGATGGGGCCACTATCCCAATGGTGTGAGGTATAATTTGGATTTCATATGGAGGAGACCCCATATTGTTGGTAGAAAATCCAGCACCATCAACATATTTTGCACTAGAAGAAGGGAATATGACAAGTTGACCCTATGGACTCTGGTTTTACATATTTGACCTTGAAATGGCTCCTTCCCATATCTTTATTATGTGTTCTTTTCCAAAAAAGGGTAAATATTTCAATACCTAGGAAGTTATTCAATCTATTGTCAAAGAATAAGTTTGACAGTGAAGGGGAAATCTCCCCATTTGAGCATATCTTACAATTTCTTGATATTTGTGTTGAAAATGATGTTAATTACAATTGTCTCCTATGTAGACTTTTCTTTACCACCTTTCAAGGTTACATCATGTCATGGTGTGATACCTTGTCGTATCATTCTATTCATTCTTTTAAATAGTTCATAGATGAGTTTTTGTTTGCTTTTCAAGAATCTACTTTCAAGGATTTATTTAAGGAGATTGATGAACTTGGAATGACACTGGACGAATCAGTTGATTATTTTTCAAAGATATTTCTTAACATCTTCTATAAAATCCCTGCGAAAGATAAGGATTGGTATCATCTAATAAGATAGTTTCTGCATCTACTTGGCCTTTCTGAGAGAGAATCAAAACTAAATTGAATATTGATAGTCAAAAATAAAAAGATTCAAAATATTATGTTCTCTAATTTCATTATGCCTACTTTTGTTGTTGGTCCAAGTCAAAGAAAACCTCTTATTTCAGAGGAGGAAATGGTTCCTTGTGATTTTCGTATTCCTCCTTCATATTCATTATCAAATGAAAATGATTCTTGTTTAGACATGCAAATATCTTTCGATATTGAATCAGGTAATGAGGAAACATTGTATGGAAAGATAAAAGTTATCTTCATTCAGAAGCCCATATAAACTCAGTTGAAGTTGAGAAAGCTCAATCTGGAAATCATGTTGGTCTACCATCCTTTGATTACCATGTTAGTGAAACTTATGATTTATTTAATCTTCTATCTCCTCATGATATTATATACTTTCGCCTCCTTTCTAAGACCAAGGCATTGTCTTGGATGATAGAGGATTTTATATTGACTTCAAAGAACATAGCATGCACATTGATCCATTGTTTTCTCAAGCTGATACTAATGTGTGAGATTTGAATCTTGAATCATATTTATTAGAATTGATGCCTCTTCACCTTACCCATTTCATCTTCCTTTGCCTTTAACACCTTTCATATTGTACCCTGATTTGTTTAATGAATCTGTTGTATCAAAAATTTCTTCAAAACCTTTAGATATTTGTGTTACTAGTCTTGATTGCAATCAGGTACATGATGGTGTGGTTTCTGTAGTTTTTAACCATGTACAAAAATTACTTGCAAAATAATATACAAGGGCAAGAACATGAAAAATATACACAAATATTTTCTCCTAGATCCCAAAACCAGGAAAACCATATTGATTTTTCATTATTTTCCTTTCAATATTACAATAAATTATATACATGTTGAAGCATTCATAAACACCAATCCATTAACCCTGGATTAGAAAATAACCATAATTCCCTTGACAGGATCTAGAAAATACCATGGGAAAAATCCATCATGCCCAAAGCCATGCACAAGAAACCATGTGAAAAGCCATGGATAGGTCCACCACCATCCTTCGGTTTTCCCACAATCCTTGGGTTTGCCCAACCATCATTGGGTTCACATAAAAAAAAAACAATTTCACAACTTGAAGATGAAAAGAATGAATCCAATTCTTATGATCTATTTAATCTGCAACCTTTAACAAGTGAAGATAAAGATTCTATATCTCTAAAAGCTCAAGAATTTCCTTCAATTAATTCATCCTCCTTCTTAATCCATGAAGAGTCTTATGTGTTAAATGTCAAATATGATCAAATCGATGGATTTAAAAGTCGTCATCCTATTGATAATGTCTTCACTAATATCTTTAATGATAGTAGTTCACATTCAAATTCATATGAAATAGTATGTATTGTTATACATAGATTTGAAATGATTTATAGTGATGTAAATAAAGAAAGTGTGTAGAGAAGTGAACATGTCCAAGGAGAGAATGACCCCATCTACTTGTCTAAGGATGATTCAACCTCACAATGTCTTCAATATTCTTCTGCACAATCCCTTATCATCTTTCTCATTTTTTAGGGCAGTGTTGATTGTGTTGGATAACGCCAAGATATAGGAGTTCTCCCAGATATAAGGTCCAAATTAGACCTCATGCCGTTTGGTGTAGGAGTCCCATCTAGACTATGGCTTGAATTTCATTTACTTGAAGATATGCTTTGGATTTAATTGTTGGCATGAGAGAGAAGCGCAAATGTTCTTTCGAACAAGAAAGTGAGTGTTCCTTTTGGATGTTTGATTGCAGATGTATCAAGGTTCTCTTACTGCAAGAGAGAAAATAAAGTGAGCCTCTAAGAGAGAAGTAATAGTACTAGCATAATGGAGACACAAACATATGAGAAGCATTTGTCTAACATCAAGTAATATAGTTCACATAGATGCGATGATCATTATAAGCATTACAACACATTTGCAATAAGTTAAGCACCAAAGTCATCGAAATAGTTAAATTACTCCAGTGCAGGGGAGAAAAAAATGAACCATAAACATTCAAATAATAGTATTATAAATGTCTACAATCCATGTGTGAAATGTGTTGGCCTGGAAGGCTTCAATATTAAGAAAAATTCCCAATACATAAATACAATGAACATCACTAGCTCCAATAGTGGAGCATTAGAGCTGCTACTTGCTCCCTAAAAGTACTAACTTAGTCTCTCTAATGCTGTATGGGAGAAGCCAAGGTTAAAAGTCCTTTACATGAGAAGTGAGGATCCTTTTATAACTCGAGGCATAATATTTCACATCCCCATGACTCTTGACTTTCCAACTCCTAATGACCTTTGGACTTCTGAATGACTTTTGTAATTACATGTCATTTGGACTTCAATGACTCTTTTTTCCATACATGACTCTTGGACTTCCACTTATTTTTCTTTACAATGATTGCAACATTACATCACGACTTCCATATCATCATATGATGAAGACATGACATGTCACTATATTTGATGATTGGGACTAATAGTGACTTATGACATAGACTTTCTTCAATGGTGACATGACATTAAATTGTGTCTTCATTCTTCATGTAGCTTCGGATCTTTGATGCCTTCACCCTCCAAAGGTTCTTTGATCTTGGAGTCTTTAGGGTGCTTCAAACATCAAGCTTTCAATGTGTTCCTTATTCTTTAATGCTTCATTTATTTTTTCTCTTTTGTCGATTTTCCTCATGCATGCTTGCCATGTTGTTCCTGAGATACCTGTGGCTGTGATCACTCATGACAAACAAACATTGGCTTGAAAATCTCTTAATCTAACATGTTCTATGCAGATTTCGATGTTCATACCTTTTCAATACACTTTGGAAAGAGTAATGTGACCTTTTGGGAATAAGGGCACACTTTGAAAGTCTAAAGGGCTACAGGGGAGAGGCTTCACGGCTTCGACATGTGCTCATGCTCTCAAGAGGAAGAGATAATCAAGGTAGGGTGCATGTCACAAGTTCGAAGGAAAAAGGGGAAGGCTTCAGGCTTCCCTGGTGTGTTATGTGCTCAAGGGAGAGAGGGAAGGCACATGGAACACTCTTGAAGGTTGAAGGAGGAAGGCTTCATCCCTTCAAGGTGTGCTCATGTGATCAAGAGACCCAAGAGGGTGAAAGGTGCACTCTTGAAGGACGAACGAGGATGGATTTAGGCCTTCAGGGTGCACTCATGCACTCAAGAGGCCCAGGAGGGTGCATGGAACACTGTAGAAGGATTAAGGGTTGAGTTGAAGACCTTTAAGGTGTGCTCATGTGCTTAAGTATGGTGAAATTCTTCGAGTCAAAGGAATCTGCATGAAGGAAGACTTGGTTTCTTGAAGGGTGCAATTCAAAACAAGGAAGGCGAAGGGGTTGGGAGCGATCTTTACCCTTTTGGGGGGTTTAGGGTGCACTTACAAGTAATGCATGATTCCCAATAAAGGATTCAGAGTGTGTTTATGCAATCTTGGCCTTAATAAGTTCACTTTGAAGCAAAAATTTATCAAAGTCTGGAACATATTAAAAGGGGGAACATGTTGATTTTTAGACATAAAAATATGTAAGAAACACACCAACTAATCAAGAAAACTTAGAAAACCTTGAAAAATGATAAGTATACATTAAAATTCCACTATGCATGTATTCCCCAAGTACAACAGGTGAAGTGTGTGCGACTGCAACCAAAAAGTGTCGTGTTACAACCACATATATGATGCGACCATGAAATACACCAACGATGTTATACCAAATGTGATGAAACTTGGGAATAGTCAATAACACTTGAAACATATAGGATGACATCAAATGACACTTGATCACCAGGGTGACACTTGAAACAATGATAATCTAGGCCCCAAAATTTGAATGTAGTGCAATTTTTGGAGGGTGTTGTAGCAACGACAATACTTGGCAACACAATGAACGATATTAAGATTCTCTGTTTATGAAAATATTACAGTTAAAATGGTCATACCTTTAGGAAGTATTGACTCATCAAATATATTTCCTTGATTTCCCCGTTTCAACCTAGTTATATACATATCATCTCATTTTATTCTACTTGGTTGAACACACAAAAGATACACCATATAACAATTGTTTCAATCTAGGAAAGGGTAATGTGTGTGACAATTTTATGATATTCGAAGTATTATTTGTTATCTCTAGTGTTGTTATGATGCCAGTAAGACTAGACAGTACCTCGGTAAAATCACTTCAAGAGAAAAAATGTTTCTTGACTTCTAGCGAGCCTCGACAATATCCCGGCGAAGTCACTTTCTTCACCGCCCTGCGTGGGAATAATTTCTCTTATTTCACCCTTTATTCATTTATTTAATAGGGTTGTCCATCGTCACTTATTATTTTCAAAGGGCGGAATAGGGATCCTAACTTATTAAGAGCATAGGAGGTTTCCCCTTTATAAAAGTATTTTAAAACCTCTAATACTGGTTTGCTCGCTTTACATTTTCCCTTATCCTTTCTCGAATATATTGGATAAGAATTAACACAAAAGTATATTTATACCAACTTGAGCAGTTCAGATACTAGCATAGGCATAGATCT
The DNA here is from genome assembly GCA_031772625.1 of Pinus tabuliformis. NCBI lineage: Eukaryota > Viridiplantae > Streptophyta > Pinopsida > Pinales > Pinaceae > Pinus > Pinus tabuliformis. The sequence goes on along the minus strand of CM062806.1, from coordinate 999,188,076 downwards.
AATAAGATCCCTCAAGGTTCTATTTTTAGATATATCATATTTTCCATTCGGGCTTATCTCAACCTATGACATTTTCCCAAACAAATAATGAGAACAACCAAATGCCAAGCATTGTGGTTGACAAACTTCTCTTTTATTACACTACATAGTCATTTTGAGCCATGCAATTTTACACAAGGGTCGTATTTATATATAATTACCAAGTAAGAACATGACAAGACATGATACACATAACACACATATGACCGACATTGACGAAAAGGGACGAAAAGGGACGAAAAAGAAAAAGAGAAACTATATAGAAAGTATAGCTCGTAGATGTTATTGAAAATAATGTTTCAAATATCGGTCATTCACGGGAAGGGGTTTGATTTTCCAGTCCAAATATTTTAGCTTACAGGTATTATGACCAAGATTTTCATCGATGGTAATTGGTTTAATCCAAAAATGTTATAACTTCATGTGTTTTCCCTTTTCTATGTTGGGTTTATCCCACTTCAGTACTAGGTCACCCACATGGAAGCTATTTTCACCCATAGATTTCTTATGAAACCAACACTTTACACAATTTTTATAAGCAAAAAATCTCTCCTTTGCTTTGAGCCATTCTTCCTCGATTTTGAGTAAAGTGTTTATCCTTCTTTGAACCATAAGGAAAGGTTTACCTTGTGACTCCTGGGAGAGTTTTAAGGCTATAAGTTGTAGGTTCGAGGCCAAGATAGCTTCTTTACCTTAAACCAAAAATTACGACAAGGTCTTCAGGGAACACTTAGGAGTTACACGGTGAGCCCATACTACATTGATCAAAGTGTTATGCCAGTTCCTTTGCTAAGAGAAGATGGTTTTCTTGATTATGCGGATAATATTTTTGTTTGTAGATTTAGCTAAACCATTTCCCTGTGGGTAATAATTAGATGCATGCTTTAGCACAATCCAATTTTTTAATGTGAATTCATGAATTTTCAAAGATGAAAAGTAAGTTTCATTATCAAAGACAAGTGATGTTGGAATGCCAAACCTGGTTATAATTCTTTTTTGAAAAAAGTGGATCAATTCCTGGTAATTTACTTGTCTTAATAGAACTACCTCTTCCCACCGAGTGAAGTAGTCTATCATGGTCAGAATATATCTGTGTTGCTTTAACAAGTGAGGAAAATTTTCTTTGATAACATTTAGGCCCCACTATTGGAATGGTTCCTCAACTATTGTTGGTAGCAGTGGGGTGACCAACCTCTAATTTCAACAAGCACATCTCTAAGAAGCTAGGCTCTTGCAGACATAAGCATGGGCATATTTGAATAGTGTGGTCCAATAATAAGTAGCCCTCATAAATTTATGCATTTTAGTGTCACCCACATAATGACCACCTGTCGATCTATCATGCAAGTCTCTAAGTACCTTCTCTATATCTTGTGGCTCAAGGCATCTTAACAGGACACCATTGTAGTTCTTTCTAAAAATAACTCCATGAACTAGTTAGTACGATAGAGATTTTAAATGAATTTCCTTTTTTTATTTATTCGATAAGTGCATGGGAAACGTTCCATGCTCTATAAATTTTTGTATGCCAGCATACCATGGCAGTGTAGATGTGAAGTGAGGAACATGTTCAATATCATACATTTATTTCTCATGCTCCCAACATGAAAGATCTCGCTCACGAGAATCTCTAGCTTTGACTGCTAGCTTGCAAAGGCCATGGCGCTTTATGGTATGAACTTGTTTAAATTCCATATTATATTATTATAAGTAGATCATGCAATTCACCCTCTTCTCACCCATTTCATACTGCATGAATAGTGTTATTACCATTGGATGAGGTACAAATATTATCATCTGAGATTTTAAAATATAGGGCTTGAAATACTTAATTGCCTTGTATACAACATATGTTTTTTTCAATGGTAGGGTAATTTAATGTTGGCCCCTATAGGTTAGTGCTCATAAAAGAAATAGGTTGTGCATTTCCTTCAGTACCATTTTCAGTCAGTACGACTGCGATTGATGAATTTGAAGCAGAGGTAAGCAGGAAATCTTTGCCATAATCTAGACTGAATAACATGGGTGATGTTTGGAAAAATACTAAGAGGGGGGGTGAATTAGTACTTTCAAATCAATAACTTTTTTATTTCATATTCAAATTTCTATACGAGACTTTACTGAAAGGAACCCATGTGTATACGTGCATGTTCTTAAGACAACAAGCGCACATCGAGTAAACTTATGTTTCAGTTAATTCATCATATGTTTGTCTTCAACTAGTGCATCAGTACCTTATTAAACATTAGATAAACAATAATCATGTGTTGTAAGAACAAAATAATCCATCACACATAAGAAACACACATGAACACCAAGATTTAACGTGGAAACCCAATGCAGTAAAAGACCACCTACTATTTTTGCCTTTGTCTTATTTTAATATAAAGAAAAATATTTTTACAATCTTGTACTAGTGCATACTTATACCAGTACATGGGCACCCACCTACAGAAGGCTACAACCTTTGCTCATTCTCTAGCTCCTACTGGAAGATAGCTCCAACCCCCTGATCTGATCACCATCTACTACTGGCAAGAAGCTTCGACTTCCTCAATGAAGGATCCAACCCTCAGCAACATCCGTGGACCACGTTTCATGAATTTTCACACTGGGTTCACCTGCTTCAACACATCATAGATTGTAGGCCATGTTTCATGAAATTTTCAGACTAGACCCATTATCAACGTTTAAGCTCAATAACAATAATCAAACTATAAATCATCACTGTAACACAATCATCAATCTCTGACACAAATGAATCAATCAAGCACTGAAACCCAATCATCAATCCTAATCATCAATCTATGACACAACTAAATCAACCATTCACTGAAACCCAATCATCAATCTTTGACACAACTGAATCAACAATTCACTGAAACCCAATCATCAATCTCTGACACAACTGAATCAATCCATAAATGTCTGACACAACTGAATTAACCATCAATCTTTGACACAACTGAATTAACCAATCACTGAAACCCAATTATCATCTCTAACACTTAATCAAAACTCAACCAATCAACTGGAATAATCAAATCACTATATCCAGTACACAAAGATGAACCCAGAATATTGCATCAACACATAGAATCAACTCTAGTCTTGATCATTAAAATGTATATGCTACTTCAGTTAAGGAAACCCATGTGCATACATGTTTTTCTGTAGAGAAACCCACATATAGATCTTAAAATACTGAAAACTGAAAACTTGACTACTGCAATTTAGAAAAGATTACTGAGTCATACTGATATCTAATACAACACTCTGAATCAACCTCATAATTGTCTCTGATCTTCAATCCCAAACAACAAGTAATCTTAAAATTCTTCAATCAATCCATAACCACATTCAACTTCATCATTCAATCATTTCTACTTCAAACATTATCATTTAACCGAGATCAATCATAACAACATCATTGGCAGACAATAGAGAATAAGTAGTATTGATTAGATTGATCAATCATTTATGAATAGAAACCCCTTACTTTATATATGCTACTTTGAAGAGGCAAACCCGCATGTATACGCTTTTTTCCCAAGACGGACCGGTGTATATATCAACAAATTTTGACCCAAAATTATGCAGCTCTTCAGAACTTCAGAAAGACCCAGATCATAATATTCAAAGATAAAAACATGCATCAGTACTAAGATTTAGTGAATCCATGAGCAGATTATATAATGAACAGTCATTTCAGGTCTCATCATCCCGATCCATCATTGTATCCATCGGTGCATAATTATTTCAAATCAATGTGAGAATTATGTCCCTTACAATGCAAATATACTTCAGATTTAAGTATTCATCAAAAACCATTTCACATCTTTATATAGTTTGGCCCTTATCCAATACCATGGTTCAAAACTACATTAGTGTCGATGGTAAACTTTGACGAGATCAATATTCATTTTTGTGCTCATTACTATGGGCCAATACCATGATATTTAGAATACCATGGTCTAAAAACCATACACTACTTTTCTTCGCTGAACTCACATGCATACACGACTTGGCTTAACAAAACCCGCATATAGTTCTTGAACTTCCAATTTTATCATTCCTCTGAACTAGATCTTTTGAGCTGTCATGCATTCTATCACATTTGTCTTCATTATGATATTCTATTGTATTCATTCTGTCACCTCTGAACTGGTATGTGAATTCTGTTACAAGTGAGTTGCCATCAAGGACAATACATGCATGATAATGCCAACAATATCCCCCTTTGGACTTGATGGCAACCACTTTGGTGTTTGATCGGCACAACCTATAAATAAAATCCACCAAGCTTTTCAGAACACCAAGCTATTGTCCCCCTTTGACATCAAGGGAAAAGGGCGGACCAATGTTAAATGAATACTTCCATATCTAAACTGTTGGATATGAATGTTTGCCATGCTCTCCCTGAGCACATGACGAAATCTCTGACAGATGTAAAATGAAGTACATGATATGATTACTCAACTAAATATGACCTTCCTACCACCAAGGACCCATACTTACATCAACCACCTAGCCAAGTGGGATTACATAAACAAAACCACCCAACTAAGTGGGATTACATATTTGACATGAGCTCAAAAATCCATACATGATTGAATATTATAATTATTACATCTTAGGTCTTTTTATGACCTTTACATCAAATGATATACATGATATTTATGACAAGGACCAAAAGATCTTAAAAGTAGAAAAATTCAGCATCCAGAATGCCAACAATGCATTATATTCAACACAGTTAATTCTCCCCCTGACCCTGTGCCACATGTTCACTGACAGATCTGATCATTTCATATATCATTAAGAATCATCCAGGCATCATCATCAACTAGTTATACATCAAGACATCAACAAATTATGGGGGACAAAATCACTTCTAAATAGCATCAGCAAACTATAATCATCAACTAGCAAAACAGAAAACACAATTGATTGTTGAATGAACCATATCTGACTCTTTTCCCGAGTCTACCCCATTGTTTCTTCATCCAACCAACATATACGCGATTGTGTAGTTTCTAACTCACGTATATACATTTCTTTTCTTGCTAAGATCCGCATATGGAAAGTCGAATACTATAATTTTACACTTTCAACTCCCCTTGAGTCTATTTTGATTGTACCTGGTCCTAGAACTTTTGCTAAAACATCAGTTCCAAGAATACCATTACCATAATGGTTCTTTATGAGAGACTCCATTTTAGACTTGTCTCCATTCATTTGATGAGAACATCCATTATCTTTGTACCATTCATCTTTGTCTTCAAATGAGCAGGAAGCAATACCACACCTTATCTGATCTCCCTTTCCTTTCGTTTTGGTGGATCCATATTTTTTAGATTTTCTGATATCAATGTTCTTATTTGGTTGTTTACCATATTGTCTATGGCGATCCATAGACTTGTTCCTGCATTCCTTTTCTAGATGCACAAAATTTTTACAAGCATAACATATATGTTTCATATTCCTTCTATAACAATCAATGGCCTTGTGACCAAACATATTGCAAGAAAAGCAATATTCCTTAAAGTACCTGGAAGCTTATGATCTTTCTGTGAGACGGTTATTAGCTCGTAACATTCTACTTCTACACCTAGCTACAACATGTCCAAAATTATGACATATAGAACATTCAACATTATTGATCAGAGGAAAGAATCGATTAATACTTCTATAGTTAGGAATAAATGATTTTCTTTGAAGACTTTCTTTCCTTGGTTGTTGATGGGGTTTACTACTTATCTCCTTGATGAGAATTTCAGATTTTGCATTAGTATTCTTGCCTCAACTTGTGAGCTAGATTCACCTTTAATAATTTCATGAAAACAAAGACCAGATTTGATGGTAGGAGACCTTTGACTACTAAAAATATTATCCAACATCTTAGTACTATCTTGAAATCATAAAAGTTTATCCTTTTCTTCTAATTACCTTTTAGGATATTTACCTCAACCTAATATTGGTTTTCCTTTTCAAGATATTGCTTCTTCATGTTTTCTTCAAATTTTATTCCTTCTTCCACTTGTTTTAATTTGAGAATCTCATTTTCTTGTTCTTAAAATGCTTGAAGTAGTTCTTCCTTCTGCTTATTTTATTTTTCAAGATCTTCTTTTAGAGAGATGACCTTAGCTTCAATACTTTCATAGTAACTGGTTCTTTCTTTAAGTTCCTTGGTTGTTGTATTCTTTTCATTCACTTGATTTCTCAATGATGATACTTCATCCTACAACCTTTGACATTGATCTTCATTTTCCTTGTACTACCTTATTTTGTTTCCTTCCTCCAACCAAGTTTTTAACCTGGTAACCTCTTCTTTGCAGGTACATTCCCTTTTATCAAATAAATCTTGTTGATCTCTAATTTTATGTGTGAGCCTTTTAACTTCTACCTCTATTAGATTTATTTCAATTTCACCCATAAGAGAAAATTCAGTTGTTTCACCATCACATTCATTATCTTCAATATTGCATGAACAGAGAAAGATATCACTACAGGACCAAAAATCGGTACCTAATAATTATTTTCTTGTTCATATTCATTTTGAGGTGATTCTGAATCTAAATATTTTCTTCCACCTAATACCCAATCGTCTCTAACATTGTCATTGTTTCTTTGAGATGTATTTTTCCTTTGAAGTGCTTTCTTCTTTTGCTTCTTTCCCATTGTTTCAATGGATCTCCTCCGAGCAATCAAGTTTCTGCCAAAGGATCTACTCTAATACCAATTGTCGGGAAAAATACTGAAAGGGGGGGTGAATCAGTATTTTGAAATCAATAACTTTCTCATTGCATATTCAAATTTCTATATGCAACTTTACTGAAAGGAACCTGTTGAAATGGCAACAAGAAATGCTAAAAATAGAAATTTTATAAATAGCATCTTAGGTACTAGTGTTGGATATAGCAACAAGGAATGAAAAAATGGATAAGCTAAAAATAACATTGCTATAAATAGCATTTCGGTTTAGATTCCAATTTTAGTTAGTCCCTGAACTAAAATTGAGAAGTAAAATTCAAATTTGATCTTAGTAGATGTTTTTAAAATAATTAATTAATTCATCTTGAGTTAATTAGTTGTAGAAAATAAAACATGAAGTCTATGTGAAGACATGCAACAGTTTCCATTGATTGAGGAAATTATCCCTTGATTAAAGCAGATCAGGATGAGTTTTACTTTGAGTTGTAATTAGTTAGCTCAATTATCTGAGTTAAGTCTAGCTAGATTAGTTCCAACAGTTTGTGGAATTAATTGAGTTCAGTTAGTTAATGCATGCATGCATGTAACTGCTGCAGTTCAAATAACTAAATATTCTCTTATAAATAACTCATGCATGTCATTTCAATTAGAGACCTAGTTGATATCAGAGTATGGGACAATGTACTATCAGTTGGAGGATTTTTCCTATATAGGAAACTCATCCATGCAGAAGGAATTATCTCCTTCAGGATTATGCAGTTACTTCTGAGTTTAGTGAGCAGTGTGAAAGGTGAATTCACACAGGTGACAACATTGGACCCCAGGAGAAACTGCACAAGGAAATAGGAGGCTTGGAGGGTAGAGGAGAAGGTTTGTGAGAAGCCTATGACTATCTATGAGTAGCAGTTGGATTGTATTGAGAGCAGGATAGCTTGTGAGCTAATGTTTTGTGTAATTCGAACATATTTCCACTTGTATGATAATACAGAGATCAGGGTTTTTAGCTGAGGCTTTCCCCATAGTATTCTTCTGTGTTCATGTGTGATTGATTTCTCATTCTCAGTTATATGTGTTCTATTTGATTTTGTTCATATTCGATTAAGCTTCCGAAAGTTTTTTGTAGAGGTAGATCTTGTATTTTGCTTTAGTATATTGCATAATCTGTTGATCTACAGTGGGAATTTCTACATGGTATAGGAGCAAAGGTGATCAAAGCAAAGAACAGTATATAAAGAAGGGAGAAGTTCAAAGTTTCAAGTTCCTGATTATAGAATTCAAATTCTTATCACATCTCAAATTTCATCAATGGCGTTCAACAGTTTAAGACTCGAGTATGCCCTTGATAGCAGCATGAATTATATAGCCTGGAAGGATCGCATGGAAGTAGTATTAGAGGACAACAGTCTAAATGAATTCATTAATCAAGAAGTCCCCAAGCCAGCAACGGCTAATGCTACAAAATTGGCGGAATGGAAGAAATGTGTGGCTAGAGTGAGGAGAATCCTCCTAGAGGGAGTTCGAGACCACATTGTCTCGAGCCTCCATGTTGGAGACACCATTTTCGATGTGGAAAACATTGAAAGATCTATATCAGAATAGCAGCGGTCAGAGGAAGCTGGCGCTGAAAGAAAAGCTTTGGAAAATCAAGTGTGAAAAGGGCGAGATGATCTCTACATATTTGAACAGGCTCACCACCTGCAGGGATGATCTTGGAAGTGTAGGGATCATGATAGCCGATGATGACATGGTGAGTCTTGCACTCCTCGTTCTTCCTAAGAGCTGGCATAGCTACCAAGACTCGGTTAATGGAAGAGAGAAACTGCCAGATTGGGAACGACTTTGGTCGGATCTGATGCAGGAGGAGATAAGAAGAAGCACCAGAGATGGTTCTTCATCCAAGGAGGATGAAGAAAACTACGCCTTAGTGGGTAAGGAAAAGAAAGGGAAGGAGAAGGATTCTCACCCCAAGTCGAGTTCTTCCTATGGTGGGAAGAAGTTTGACAAATCAAAAGTGTGATGCTTTTGTTGTCATGAGGTGGGCCATTTTGCTACAAATTTTCCACTTAAGAAATCCAAGAATGGATCCAAGGAAGGATCTGAAGGTGAGGCATTGGCCTCACAGTTCGAGATGGATTTCACCCTCTTCGTATGCATGGTTTCATCCATGGTGGGATGTGGTTGGTTTCTTGATAGTGGAGCTTCATTCCACATGGCCAGTGATAAGAGTTTGTTCAGTACCTTGAAGGAGAAAGATCTCCAGATACTCATAGCGATGGGTAATGATGAAAAGTATAGTGTCTCAGGAGTAGGCACAGTTGTTTTTCAGAGGGAGCATGGAGCTTGCATTACCTTGATAGATGTGAAGTATGTGCCAGGACTGAAGAAAAACTTGGTATTAATCACAATGCTGGAAGACAAAGGCAATGATGTAGTCTTCAGTAAGGGAAAGGTTTTCCTTAGACATGTCACCACAAGACAGGTGAAGAAGATCGGTTCACGAGTCAAGAACTTGTATGCTCTTGAGGTTCAAGATGCATGCAAATCCTTGAGGAGCAAGGCAACTAATGGATACTTGGTGGTTTAGAGGGAGAGTACATTACATCTCAACATGCAGCACCAGAAGAAGTCTGAGACAATTATGGAGGAGCCACAATTGGTGAAGCAGCTTCAGGAGGTTGTGGAGTAGCCAAAACTAGAGAAGTCGAGAGGAGATCGAGTGGAGGCATCCACTCATGCAGAGACCTCCAGTAGGGGGAAATTTCGAGCCAAGTGGGAAGAGCGAGCACATGCATCCATACCTCCAAGTAGGAGGTGGTGCAATGTGGAATGACAGTCCCAAGAAGGCTGGAATAGGGGCAGGATCATTGAGGTACCCAATCTCTTTGATTAGACCTTGATGTGGGAGACCCGAAGAGGAGTATCAGGACTGGCTGAGTGGGTAGAGGCAGATGCAGATGGAGCGGTAGAGAGAGCTAAAGTGCAGGAATCCTAAGATAGTGCAGAGCTAGCAGGTTGCAACAATGCGAGAGGCATAGGAGTGTTGCACCAGTGCAGGATCGCACAGAGGGGTGTGCAACGGTGCAAGATTCATGGAGTGTTGTAGCAGCTCAAAGGTCACATAGGGAGCACTTGCCAGTGGCAGAGGGAGCTTCAGCATCAGAGGATGTTTCTAGCCCAACATGGAGGTCAGTTGGTAGATTTTTTTTGTTTCTAGATTTGTTGGAGCAACAATACTTTGGAGAAGTGTTGCATGCAGAACATTCCAAAGGTTCAGGATCGGGTTCGAGTTGAATGCCTTTCTTGTTGAGAGGGAGTGTTGAAAATGGCAACAAGAAATGCTAAAATTACAAATGCTATAAATAACATTACTATAAATAGCATCTCAGGTACCAGTGTTGGATATAGCAACAAGGAATCGAAAAATGGAAATGCTAAAAATATCATTGGTATAAATAGAATTTCGGGATAGATTCCAATTTTAGTTATCCCTGAACTAAAATTGAGAAGTAAAATTCAAATTTGATCTTAGCAGCTGTTTGTAAAATAATTAATTAATTCATCTTGAGTTAATTAGTTGTAGAAAATCAAACATGAAGTCTATGTGAAGACATGCAACAGTTTCTCCATTGATTTTGGAAGTTATTCCTTGATTAAAGGAGATCAGGATGAGTTGTACTTTGAGTTGTAATTAGTTAGCTCAGTTATCTGAGTTAAGTCCAGTTAGATTAGTTCCAATAGTTTGTGGAATTAATTGTGAGTTCAGTTAGTTAATGCATGCATGCATGTAACTGCAGTAGTTCAGATAACTAAATCTTCTCTCATAAATAACTCATGCATGTCAGTTCAGTTAGAGACCCAGTTGAGATCAGAGGATGGGAGAGTGTACTATCAGTTGGAGGATTTTTCCTATATAAGAAACTCATCCATGTAGAAGGAATTATATCTTTCAGGATTGCACAATTACTTCTGAGTTTAGTGAGCAGTGTGAGAGGTGAATTCACACAGGTGGCATCATTGGACCCTAGGAGAAACTACACAAGGAAATAGGAGGCCTGGAGGGCAGAGGAGAAAATTTGTGAGAAGCCTTTGACTATCTATGAGCAGCATTTGGATTGTACTGAGAGCAGGATCGCTTGTGAGCTAATGCTTTGTGTAATATGGACATATTTCCACTTGTATGATAATACAGAGATCAGGGTTTTTAGCTGAGTCTTTCCCCTAAGTATTCTTCTGTGTTCATGTGTGATTGATTTCTCATTCTCAGTTATATGTGTTCTATTTGACCTTGCTCATATTCGATTAAGCTTCTACAAGTTTGTTGTAGAAGTAGATCTTGTATTTTGCTTTAGTATATTGCATAATCTATTGATCTACAATGGGAATTTCTACAGAACCCGTGTGTGTACCCGACAGTTCTTTAGAAAACTAGCATACATCTAGCAAAATTATGTTTCAGTTAATTCATCATATGTTTGTCTTTAGCCAGTGCATAAGTACCTTATTAAACATTACATAAACAATAATCATGTGCTGTAAGAACAAAATAAGCCATGACACATAAGCAAACACATGAACACCAAGATTTAAGGTGGATTCCCAATATGGGAAAAAACCACATGTTGTTGTCATCTCTATCTTATTTTAATATAAAGAAAAATATTTTTACAATATTTTATTGGTGCAAACTTATACCACTACACAAGAACCCACCTTCAGAAGGATACAACCTTCACACGTTCTCTAGCTCCTACTGGAAGGGAGATCCAATCCCCTAATTTGATGACTAGCTACTATTGGAAGGAAGCTTTGAATTCCTCACTAAAGGCTCCAACCCTAAGCAACATCCATGGACCATGTTTCATGAATTTTGACACTGGATCCACCTGCTTCAACACATCATAACTTGTAGGCCATGTTTCATTAAATTTTCAGACTGGACCCATTATCAACATTTAAGATCAATACCAATAATAAAATTATAACTCATCATTGTAACACAGTCATCAATCTTTGACACAACTGATTAAATCAATCACTGAAACCCATTCATCAATCCCAATCATCAATCTTTGAGACAACTGAATCAACCATTCACTGAAACCCAATCATCAATCTCTGACACAATTGAATCAACCATTCACTAAAATCCGATCACCAATCTCTAACACAACTGAATCAATTCATCAACATCTGACGCAAATGAATTAACCAATCACTAAAACCCAATCATAAATCTCTTACGCTTAATCAAACCTCAACCAATCAACTCGAACAATTAGATCTCTGTAGCCAGTGCACAGAACTGAACCCAAAATACTGCATCTACACACAGAATCAACTACAGTCTTGATCATTTAAATGTATACGCTATTTCACTTAAGGCAACCCGTGTGCATATGCATTTTTCTGTAGACAAACCTGCCTATAGATCTTAAAATACTAAAAACTGAAAACTTGGCTACTACAATTCAAAAAATAATACTAAGTCATACTCAAATATACTACAACACTTTGAATCAATCACATAACTACCTCTAATCATCAATCACATAACTACCTCTAATCATCAATCACAATCAACAAGTAATCTTAACATTCTTCAATTAATCCATAACCACATTCAACTTCATCATTCAGTCATTTTTACTTCAAACATTATCATTTAACCGAGATCAATGATAAGGACATCATTGATATATAACAAAGAATCAGTAGTACTGATCAAATTGATCATTCATTTATGAATAGAAACCCCTTACTTTATATATTCTACTTTGAAGAGGAGAACCTGCGTGTATACACGCTTTTCCCGAGACCAACTAGCGTATAGATCTATAAATTTTGACCTAAAATTATGCAGCTTTTCATAACTTCAGAAAGACCCAGATCATAATATTCTGAGATAAAAACATGCGTCAGTATTAAGATCGAGAGGATCATATAATGAACAGTTATTTTAGGTCTCATGATTCTGATCCATCATTGTATTCATCGGTGCATAATTATTTCATATCAATGTGAGAATTATGGCCCTTACAATGCAAATATACTTCAGATTGAAGTATTCATCAAAAAACCTTTCACTTGCACACCTTATCACTTTGATCTTCACCTCTTTATATAGTTTGGCCCTTATCCAATAGCACAGGTCAAAACTACATTAGTGCTAGTGGTAATCTTTGACGGGATCCATATTTTGTTGTCATTCTCATTACTATGGGCCAATACCATGGTAAGGACCTGTTACATATCATTTTGTCACTGTCCTTGTACTTCCCATTCCTTGATCTTGGAGGACCTCTACAGTGAGCCCCGCATGCTTTTCCTTCATGAAGAAACTCCCATTGTGTCCCTCTTCATGAGCAGATAAAATCCATTTTGCACCATTTCCTCTGAAAATTCTATTTTTCCCAGTTTACAAGACTGGCATTAATGACCTTTGTCTCGCTCGCGATGATGTGTAGAGATTAGAACTATCCTCCATTCCAACCGGAGTGACTGAGCTGTGTTCTAGTAGCGTTGGTCCTGTTATGGAAAGTTTTTTAAATCAGGAGCTGAAGCTTCCAGCTCTAGAAGCTTCGTAACAAAAGTTTGGTAAATGGTTTCGCCAGATGGGGTCGAGGATGTGAGTTTGGGCTCCTTTCGCCTATAATGATGGAACTGCCTCAAGGGATAAGCCCTTCTACCATGAGAAAAGGATCCATCTCCCATCCATTCATCCTATATAAACCTCCCTTCTTCCCAAGCACAATCTAGTGTTGATATTGGTGTGCTAATGCTATTTTGGTTTGGAGTAGACAACAAGCTATTACTAGTTGTAGCTATCTAGTTGTGTGAGGGAGAAGTTTGATTTGGTTTGGAGTGAAACCTAAAGGGAAGAGCCTTAAAACTATTGTTGATTGAGGCCATCATGGAATGCTAGCAGAATTGTGTGGGAAACTGGCCTTGTCAGAGGAGGACTACAACGTCAAGACAAATGGTTGTAATTTCCCTTTGATGTTAATATATGCAACTATCTATTGATTTCCTACATGATTTGTCATCTTACATATTCATGGATTAATGTTTCTTGGCTTGTTAAGTAGGTTGAATTACAATTTGTCTATTACCACATTTGTTATTTGCTGTTGTTTACTTGTTTCAGGTACTTGAAGAAGGAAGTGAGAGATAGCTGGAGCGAGCAAGCAAGGACATCATCAAACAAGATAAGTGGACTAAGAGGTAGGCCATCTTAATTGGTTCTAGCCTAACAAAATCTTCCATAGAATCTATTTGTTGTGGCTAGACCCATTATCGGGCTAGAGGAATTCATTTATGTCCACACTTATAATTTTACTTCACTACAAATTTGTAACTCCACTAGGGATCCCAATCCTTTTGTTTGTCTTTGATTTCATGATTTCGTGAGAACATTTCTAGTTCCACGTTTTCCCTTTGGTTCTGTTTCTTTTCTCCTACTTACTAGTCTGAATCTAAAATTCATAGTAGCTGATTTGGTCCCTGTTTCAATTTTTTTTATTTTTTTCCTTAGCTCCCTTGATTAGCACGTTTAATTCGTTGATAGTCGCACCAATCAATGCTAGCTACTGAGAAATAGTCACACCAACTAGCCTCTAGCACTTTTTGTCAATTAGGTAGATGCATTAATGCATGTAAGTGAAGATTAGGGCCTGACCCGAATCTTGGCCAGTGTGTTATGCTCTTGTGATTTTGACCTCGTAGGTTTTTTGGACCGTTTTCTCCATGATTAGAAAGCTACTTTTCATTTGGTTTTGTTTGCTTGTTGGCTTATCATCTTTCTTCTTGATTGATTGAGTCATTGAGTGGCCAACGACACTAGGGCATCTAGTTGGTCATCTATTCAGCAGTTTGCGAACTCAGTAAGTCAGGTTGTAGGTGTACTTACTCTTTGCATTTTTTTTGGTCCTTTTACGACTTTGACCTCTTTTACACAAGTTTGAAAAGTTTTCGTTTGCTTGCCTAAATGTTTATTTTCCAGCATGGATTACATTGCTTGTCTTGTGTTTGGTAAATTAAGTGTTTCATTATTCTGAATGGGTTTCTATTTTCATGTGTTCATCTGCTTGAAGAGCTTATTGCCTCGAGAACTTTTTCACTGAAATCTTATATGTGAAAAGTTTGTTTCGTTGTTTCATGAAAAAGTATGAAATTCTAGCTTGTTGCATCATTATGCTACGATAACTTGCATCATTAGAAGGCTAGAATTGCATCGGCATTTGAGAAAGGAAGAGAATTTTTTATTTTTATTTTGAAAGGACTAATAGATAAGTGCTTGTCAGGAAATTAGGAATTGGAATGCATTTTTCATTAGTTTATTTTTTGAAAAAGTAAGGTAGTGAAAGATCATTTCATTTTCAGTTGCTTGATTGTTTGCATTTGATTGAGTAGTTTCTACCCTCTCTAATGTAGGAATTTCATCAAATTGAAAGGGTCTTGTCTCATTTAGTTGCACTTAAGGTTTTTCGAGTCGCATTGCTAAGACCTGAAAACTGAAACATAAATCAAGATCAACTTTAAAATGAATTCAATTAATCTAAGGCGCATTTGACATTAACAATCATATCTAGAAGGTCTAGGCTAGAAACATGTTCCGAAGTCTTTAAACATAGCAGTTGTCATTAGCTTCGGCATTAGACATCGCTAGTACATATTTGTGCTCCTCGTACCATCGAGTATATAACGAGAGACTCCACTAGGCTGCAATCCTTTTATCCTTAGGAAGCCAAGTTGGCTGCCTTGCAAACGTGATACACCAAACACAACATTCGGGGAGATTGCCTACTCATACTTCTTGGTTTGCTGGGAGGTATTCTGCAGTTCACGGTTTCCTAGTAATCCTATTTACCTAGATCATCTAGAACAGTCATTTGATCTTTTTGACTAATTAAACTTAACATAACATTCAAGCACTTGTCCTTTCGAGCTCGTTTCCAATCAAAAGTGATAGAGTCATCTTTGTTTCTTTCTCGACTCTTAAAAAATGAAAGATCACCAGTCTTTTATGAGTCTTAATAATTGATTTCCCATGATCCAAAACACCCTGTTAGTCTTTTTCTTAGACCAAATCATGAGTTTCCTTAAAAGAACATTTTAAAGCCTTGATGTTAATTGTTCTGTCAACTAAGACAAGGTCATCGTGGCTGAACCACCTGGTTCACCCAATTCCTCTTCCTCTTCTCCGTCTAAAATATTGTATGAGGATCTGTTTCCTGAGTTACCAGAGTCACTCGAGGACCAAGATGTTGAACTCGCAGTTGTTCTAAGAATTCAACCATTGTCATCTCGTCCTCTGCCTACTTTCGATACTGGGTCATCTGCTGATCTTCGTCCGGAATCTCCGAAAAATCTTGTTCAAACTCCAGAGAACTTGCTAACCACCGACGGTCAACTTGGACTGGTTATCTATCCTCTGAACCCTCTTTTTGACCCTATTTTGATATCACTGCAGCATCCTTACAGTCCGTACGACCATCCGGGTGTTCCTTTGGAACTATCCCCTCATACTCGTTTGGCCATTCGTCGTCGTTTGTTTTCAGACATGGAACCCGAAGGCGATGCTCCAGTCACATCTCCAGATGAGTTTGAAGTTTCTACTCCACACATTATTGAGGGGGAAGAATTGCCTTTTCCTCCCGAGGGTTTCCCCTTTTCAGAGGGTATTCCTGCCAGTTTGCCACCCAACTATGTGTCTTTGGCACAGTTGGTTTCAAGTACACCTAGTGCCTCATCACTTTACCATAACCCTGTTTGGGCGTTAGGTGCCATGCCTACTTCAGGTTCATTCGTTACAAACACGATTTCCCAACAGGCTATTACCTCAGTCCTAATGCAACCCACCATTTTGAATACCCTTGTTTCGTCAATCCCAGTTACTCGTCAGGCACAACCGACAGTTTCAAAGAATGTCTCTGTCAATTCCTCTATCCCTCTAGTTAGTGGCTAGGTTGTGCCACTGCCTTGGGGGTAGAACTTGAATGTTTCTATGGTGTCAAGTGCCACTAATGTGAGCGACTCACAAGGTCACATGCTTGTTATAAACTAGCCTTCTTCTGGTATTGTTCATAACCCTGCTGATCCTACTAGATCAAGTAATGTCCAGTACCAACAGGTTCAAAATCCCATAGGTCCATCTGGATCGAGCAATGTTCAGTATCAACAGCCCTATGGAGCTTAGGTCCAACACCAAAATCCTTACGTTCCATATGTTTCTCAAGGAATGGTGAATCATCCTTACACCCTCCAATATGGTCAGTACATCCAGCCTGGCTATGGCCAGATTCAGTTCAGCAATTTCCCGGGCACTGTTCAAGTACCCTTGTAGTAGCAAGGACAACCTCTACAACAACAAGGGCAACCTTTGTTACCACAAGGGTATCCTTTGCTGTAGCAAGGGCTCTCTGCATAACAGCAAGGGAAAATGATCCAGCAGCAAGGTCAACTGCAACAACAACATAATCAACCCTTGCAACAGTTGCAGCAAGCTGCGTAGCAACAGATGCAATATGCTCTGCGCACCTCTCAACCCATGTCCTCGCAAGGCCAACCTCTATAGCCCCAGGGAAAATTTTTACAACTGCAAGGTCAACCCTTGGAACAAAAAAACCAACCAAGGAAGCAGCTACCCTTGTATACATATCAACAAGGTCAACCCTTGCAGGGGCAAGGTCAAGGTCAAGTCTTGTAGCAATAGGCTCAAAATCCTCATGTCCTAGGTCAATAGGTATAGAATCCTGTCGGCCAAGGGCATTAGGTACATAATCCCTATTTCTAAGGGCAACAAGTGTATCAACCTTATGCCCAAGGACAACAGGTCCAAAACCCTCTTGTTCAAGGGCATCAGGTTCATCACCCGTATGTTCAAGGACAACAGGTCCCATATCCATATGTCCCAGGTCAATAGGCTCAACAGACTTTTAACCCGTATGTTGCTTATCAGCAGCCTATGGTTGGACAGTTCCAACGTATTCAAGGTCAAAATCCTCCCTATGGTCAAGGTAATCTGCAATGGGGGTAGCCTCATGTTGTAACATATTTTGACATACTGAAAATTATAAATTTTCAGTGTGAAATTGCCTTTTCTTCTGAGTTAAATATGAGGGCATATATAAATTTTATGCTTTCGGATGATTTTTTTATTTTTTATTTTTTATTTTTATATAATTTTAATTTTTTAAATAAATTATTTTTAATAAAAATATATAAGTTTATATTTTTTATTAACACACTTATTTAAAACATTAATTTTATGTTTAAGTGGGCCAAGCCTTAGTTGTCGACCGCACCAAATCTCGTTCCATTTAATTACTAGGACCCACATCTATCACCTCCGCCTTTGAAATCATGACCCCACGACCATTTCCACTCATGTGTTAAACACCCATCACCTCGCCTCTCATCCCGCACACCCTTCCATCATCTAATGGCCCACAGCCCTTTTCGGCCCTCATTTATCGTACGAACTTTATCTGGGGGGGGTTGGAAATAGGAATTTTCCCAAAATACCATCACAAACAACCTTTTCCACATTTTAGTGTTTCGGGACTTAAAATCCTGAAACCATTTACCGCCTTGACTTACTCCCAAACGCGGTTTACATCTATTCCATTATCGCCGCTCCTACATCATCGTCCACCTCCGCTCTCCTATCCATTGCATTCATTCCACTTCATCCACCACATCATCCATCTGCTGCCCTTCATCCAATAAAACTTCACCATGTCAGTTTCCCATTGCGCCACAACGCTCCTGTTCCATTGCTTGTCTCATGGTCATTGAAACTATGTTTTTCCTATACACCGCATTGATTTAAAACATGGTTTTCGAACCCATGAGAACTTATTTTCAGAAACTGAAAGACATGGTTTCTTCCAATATCCTTATTAACAAAAACCTCTCCCAGTTTTGTAACAACTCTTATGGTTTGGGAGATTTTAAAGAAACTTTGAAGACATATGTTCCCGAATTTTTCCTATTTAGTCATATTTGTGCAAAACATATTGTGGCCAATAAAAGGTGATTCTTGAGAAACTGAACGAGGTTTGTGTTCCTAATATTCTAAAGTAAAATAACCTAATTCAGATTTTACACAGCTATTACATAATCAGAGATACAAGTACATCTTCACAACATTTTTTTCGAACTGTGTAAATGCCCTTTTAGACATCTTTTTGTAGAAAGTATTGTGAACAACTGAGATCGGATTTGGGGAAACAAAGCGAGGTTTATCTCAAGAACATATTCATCTACAATAACCTCTCTTAATGTTCACAGAACTATATCGGATTGAGATATACAAAGGCATGACTGGACCCTATTCTGTAGGATTTCGGGACGAAAATGCTCAAAGACAGTTAGTGACTTGGAGGCCACCTCATCAAATATGAGTTGTAAACAATTTCGAATTTCTCTTCTTAGCAACAGAAATCCTCAAGGATAGTACCATAAATCTTCAAATAGTTTTAGTTACCTTTATTTGTGTTGTATTTTCGTAATACAATTTTCAGATATTTGTATTAGCCCTTGATATTTTTATCAAGATATTTTGTAATTTACTGTATAAATACTTTATCAATTGAAGTAATAAGGGTTGGCTTTTGATGCCAAGACTCTTCACTCTGTAATAAAGCTTCTATTATAGTTTTTCTAATGAAAGCCTTACGACTCTAGTTTTGACCGAATTTTGTGCTTCGAGTATGTTTTTCTAGTTTTTCATATCTTAGTTCTACACATGATAAAAGTGTTTATAGGAAGGTCTGCAAAATCATTATCTTTAGAAAGAGATTTGTTTATTGGACTATTTGTTCATCATAACTCCTCATTAACTGGTTTTGTTTTGTGCTTTCTGGCAGCCATTAAAAGAGATTAGCTTATTAGGTTATTTTTCTGAAATAGCTCCTCTTAGAATTGGTTTCAGTCTGGCCATTCTGTTTCCATTTAAATCTGTTTTGTTGGGTTGTAGAAATCTTCTACACACATCCAAATCTTCCTAGTGGTCAATTAATTAGTTTGGATAGTCAATTATTAGGAATCTCCTTACATTATTCTGCCAAATTCTTATACAAATCAAGTCGTTATGTCTGGTTAGAAGATGACACTTTCAAAAGGAACCCTATGAGAGAGCATGTAAATCATGAATAGGGATTATCATTGATCCCCAACCAACCCCAATTAAAACCATAAATCTGGCCTTTGTGCGTCAAAGGTTTTTGTTCAGTGACAGGTGAACAACGTTAAACAAAGCCTCGTAACAACTAAGGGAGCCCCCTCTGGTTCAAGGGCCAGCTTGAACCTAAAGGTTAGTTGAGTTGGTTTCCTGACGTAGTTTTGTAGCCAAGGACTGCCTACAGAAAACAGGTACAACATTTGGTGCCACTGCCAGGGAAGCAAAGTAAAAATCTATCTCCGGGGAATGATAAAGTTTAGATCTATTTCTTGCTGGTGAACAAGGAATATGCATTTGTATTGGTTGCATTATTTTCACCTATCGACTCCACTTTGTCGGATGGCGATTCCACTAGATTAGCGATCCCACTCGTGTTTTGGAATTCCAGCTGCCTTTACTACTATTCAAGGTTTGTTGATACTTGTAGTAAGCACTCCCTCTTAGCCTTGATCAAAAATCTAAAATGTCTACAGAGGATGCAACTTCTAAAGGATACATGTGAGTACAGGTTTTCTGTTGGAGTTTATGTTCATATTGTATATATTCTTCAGATTTTCAGCTATTGACAACGTGGTTTGTCAATAAATCCACTTTGCACTTGGTTACATTGGAAAGCAGATTACACCTAACAGTGTAAATTTTTTTAGTTCAGTTAGATAAAGGTGTGGGATTGATTAGCTACTTTCAGATTTAGTATGCAGTAGATCTACAATTGTTTCAGTTATATTTCAAGATTGTAGTATTACGTTTGGTTTGGTTGAGTGCAATGACTTTCAAGGGATTAATGGATTAACTCCATAGCCCATGAATTAGGCATTCTTGTTCTTATTTCCACTTACGGTGTTAATATTTTCACTTCAGTAGTTTTCAATCTAGAATTTTCAGTTTTCAGTATGAAAGAGTATTCGGATTAGTGCTGGCATATGGTTGCATTTCACGGTTGCAGGTTGCAGTCTGCACTAGCAGGCTATTCAAATGATAGGGTTGATCCAGGAGAGTTGATTATGGTAGATGATGGTTGATGATCAATTTTACAGTATGACTCCATGCTCAACCCTCAAGGCAACTGATCTGCTTGTTCTTTGCATCCCACAGGGGGAAGCAGTCCCCATTGGAGCCGATGTTGTAAGATATTTTGATACACTGAAAATTAAAAATTTTCAGTATCAAATTGCCTTTTCTTTTGAGTTAAATATGAGGGCATATATAAATTTTATGCTTTTAGATGATTTTGTTTTATTTATTTATTTATTTATTTATATAATTTTAATTTTTTAAATAAATTATTTTTAATAAAAATATATAAGTTCATATTTTTTATTAAAACATTTATTTAAAACATTAATTTTATGTTTAAGTGGGCCAAGCCTTAGTTTTTGACCCCACCAAATCCCATTCCATTTAATTCCGGGGACCCACAGTTTTCACCTCCGCCATCGAAATCATGACCCCACCACCATTACCGCTCATGTGTTAAACACCCATCACCTTGCCTCTCATCCCGCACACCTTCCATCATCTGATGGCCCACAACCCTTTTCGGTCCTCATTCGTCGTCCAAACTTTATTGGCGGGGGCGGGGTCCGAAATAGGTAGTTTCCCAAACCGCCATCATAAACAACCTTTTCCACATTTTAGTGTTTCGGGACTTAAGATCTCGAAACCATTTACCGCCTTGACTTACTCCCGAATGCGGTTTACATCTATTCCATTACCACCGCTCCTACGTCATCGTCCACCTCCACTCTCCTATTTGTTACATTCATTCCACTTCATCCACCACATCATCCATCTGCTGCTCCTCATCCAATAAAAATTCACCATGTCAGTTGCCCGTTGCGCCAAAACGCTCTCGTTCCATTGCCTGTATCATGGTCATTGAAACTATGTTTTCCTATACACCACTTTGATTTAAAACATGGTTTCCGAACCCTTGAGAATGTATTTTTAGAAACTGAAAGAGGTTGTTTCTTCCAATGTCCCTATTAACACAAACCTCTCCCATTTTTGTAACAGCTCTTATGGTTTGGGATATTTTAAAGAAACTTTGAAGACATATGTTCCCAAATTTTTCCTATTTAGTCATATTTTTGCAGAACAGATTGTGGCCAATAAAAGATTATTCTTGAGAAAATGAAGGAGGTTTATGTTCCTAAGATGCTAAAGTAAAATAAACTACTTCACATTTTACATAGATATTACATAATCAGAGATACAAGTACATCTTCACAGCCTATTTTTCAGACTGTGTAAATTCCTTTTTAGACATCTTTTTGCAGAAAGTATTGTGAACAGCTGAAGCCAAACTTTGGGAAACTCAGCGAGTTTATCTCAAGAACATATTCATCTACAATAACCTCTCTCATTTTTTATAGAAATATCTCAGATTGAGATATACAAAGGCATGACTGGACCCTATTCTGCAGGATTTCGAGAGGAAAATGCTCAAAGACAGTTAGTGACTTGGAGGCCACCTCATCAAATATGAGTTGTAAACAAATTCAAATTGCTCTTCTTAGCAACATAAATCCTCAAGCATAGTACCAAAAATCTTCAAATAGTTTTAGTTACCTTTATTTGTGTTCTATTTTTGTAATACAATTTTCAGATATTTGTAGTAGCCCTTGATATTTTTATCAAGATAATTTGTAATAAACTATATAAATACTTCATCAATTGAAGTAATAAGGGTTCGATTTTGATGCCAAGACTCTTCACTCTATAATAAAGATTTTGTTGTAGTTTTTCTAATGAAAGCCTTACTTCTCTAGTTTTGACAGAATTTTGTTCTTCGAGTATGTTTTTCTTGTTTTTCATATCTTATTTCTACACATGATAAAAGTGTTTATAGGAAGCTCTACAAAATAATTATCTTTAGAAAGAGAATTTTTTATTGGACTGTTTCTTCATCATAACTCCTCTTTAACTATTATTTTTTGTGCTTTCTAAGAGTCATTAAAAGAGATTAGCTTATTAGGCTATTTGTCTGAAATAACTCTTCTTAGAATTGGTTTTAGTCTAGCCATTCTGGTTCCCTTTAAATCTGTTTTGTTGGGCTATAGAAATCTTCTACATGCATCCAAATCTTCCTAGTGGTCAAGTAATCAGTCTGGCTACTCAATTATTAGGAATCTCCTTACGTTCTTCTGCCAAATTCTTATACAAATCAAGTCGTTATGTCAGGCTGGAAGCTGACACTTTCCAAAGGAACCCTGTGAGAGAGCCTTTAAATCATGAGTAGGGATTATCATTGATCGCCAACCACCCCCAATTAAAACCATAGATCTGGCCATTTTTCTTCAAAGGTTTTTGTTCAATGACATGTGAAAAACGTTAAACAAAGCCTTGTAACAACTAAGGGAGCCCCCTCTGGTTCAAGGGCCATCTTGAACCTAAAGGTTGGTTGAGTTGGTTTCCTGGCGTAGTTTTTGCAGCCAAGGATTGCCTACGGGAAATAGGTACAACACCTCAGATGCCATATGGCCAAAATCCCCCATTGTGGGGCTAAAATCCTTACTAGCATGGATGGGCTCTTCCCTATGGGCCCGCTAATCGATCTCCCATGCCTTTTAACACCCAATTGCCTTTATTGGCTACACTCGAGTTGCCAGATGTTTCCCAACTTAAGAATGACCCGATCCTTCATTCACCGTACTGGCCTCCAGTGCCATCCAAGATACCAGGTGATTGTCCAAAGTTCAATGGGAAAGGTAAAGAAGATCCTCAGGCCCATGTGATGACATATCACCTTTGGTGCTTATCGAACTCGTACGTGGATGATTCCATTCGTCTCCGTCTTTTCCAACAAACCCTCACGGGTGCTGCAGCGAAGTGGTACATTGAGCTACCTCGAAGCACTTACCATGACTTTAACTCTTTAGCCATGGATTTCCTCATGCATTTTCAGTTACCAGTTTGCTATGAGACTAGCACCTATTTTCTCACATCGCTTAAGCAAGATACTGCGACACACATCTCTAATCACATTCATGAATGGAGACGTAGACGTCCCTTAATAAAATTCAAGATTGTTGATCAGTTTTTGACTGAATGGTTCACCGAATCATTCGTAGCACCAATTTCTCACGATATATCTATGGGTGGATGCATCATTGAAGATCAGACCATCACTCGTGCCCAGTACTTGGATCTAGTTTACTCTCAGTCTGGAACTTTGTACGAGTTATTTCCCAATGCTCCATGACCATCATCTGATCCTGCACCATCCAAGTCACCAGCTGTACCTCTCGTTGATGGAGTTATTGGTTCCGAATACCAAACCCCTACTATAACTTCTTTCAAACAGAAGTCGGTCTTGAATTTTGTTCCTAATAGTTCATCCCAGAATCCACCTGGCCTTGGGAAAACATCAGAGGTCCATGTTATCAAGTCTACCACAACAGACAAATCCTCGAAAGGGAAAAAGAAATTCAAAGGCAAAGCTAAAGCCGATGCCTCGAAACAGGGTCTTGTTAGCCCTGCTACATAATTCGATATTTGCTGAGTCAAAGACATCGTGGCCGTGTGTTTTTTGCAAAATGGGAGCTCGCAACAGTTTAGTTTATCCTTCCCCCTTCATTTGCTTTATACCCTTATAACTCCTGCTATCCCTGTTTTTCTCCGTTTTGCCTCCAAAACCCTGTAAACCCCTTTCGGCCAAGCTCCTTAGTGCTAAAGTTTAACCCATGAGACCGCGGTCATATAACCGTGTGCATACGAAAAAGCGCTACCGGCGAGGCCCTCCCCTATCACATCAACCAACAATCGTGTGCATTATTCCCCCGCCGTCGATCGCATCCACTGTCGTGATCAGACTGTAGTCGCGCCTCCCACCGCTGCAACATACCTGCACGATAACCCGCGGGGAAAGCGGTTTCCCCACCATAACATTCGCCATGCATCGCAATTTTATTGCATCGCGCCCCCACATATAGAAACCGTCGTAGCTCCAAAGGTGGTGCGGGGAATACCACCCAACAATGAAACCATTTTTCACCTGCTCGTTAACATTCGCACACCTCTACCACCCAATAGCCGTCGGATCTGCCCGACCGCAATCTGACGGTCCACATTTCTCCTTTCGCATTTCCTCCTGATAGCCCCTGTAATCCGATCTCCTCCGTCCATCTGCTAGATGTAACAGCTTACAAGCAATTGCGCCTTCGTTTCCTCCTGATGCCACCCGCCAAGAGATCTCAGCCGTCTGTCTGTTCCATCCTGATTTGAATTTGAAACTACTTGTAAATGGTTAGCAAGGTATTCAATTTAGAAATATACATGTTTAAAATATGTCCATGTCTTGCAGAAAAGAAACAAATGAAATTTTCAGTTGTTCATGACCCATTTAAGTATAGCAGATTTATTTCCTTTTACTATTTAACAAACTAAAATGAATTTGTTCTGCAAAATAAATCAACCACAAATGCAAAAGAAGTTGATGAAGCAGTTCACCCCTCCTGGGCTACGTCTGCTGGGTCCAAGGCTCCCAAATGGGCCTGTACTTGTTTTGATTAAATTCTCAAATTGAATATACAGCTGAATAGAAGCATCTACAGGTGGAATAGATGGTAAAAACGGATTCAGAACACTTGAATCCTTCAGGATTGACTACTGGTTCACCTCAAATGGGTACCTGCAACCCTATACAGTCTTCCCAATACTGGGCCCTGGTGGCTCCTAGAACTTCCACGGCTCCAAAACCTCTGCAAATGACCTCAGAATGCTGTAATACCTATGCCAATGGCTTCAGAAGGTCGAAAATACCCAAAAAAAAAAAAAAAAAAATCGTCCAAAACCGCCTTTCCTAGCCAAAGTTATGGCCATTTACTCCCAACTGCCAGCTTGGCCTAAAATCACTCCAGCTAAAACTGGCTAACTGCCAGATAACCCCGCTAAATATGGGGCGGCCGCCAAATTTGGTGCCACCGCCAACAGATCCGCTAAATCTGCCATAACCGCCGGCTAACTGCAGTTTAACTCCGCATGTGACCGCAAATTCCGGGTTGGCTGTTTGCATGGGATTCCGTGCCAACGGTTAAGGTACAGGCCCACGGTCCAAGGGCGGAGGTCACATGGAATGGGGGCTGGCCGTTAGGGGCTGGCCCCCTTAGGGCCCCGCCCAAACCAACGTTAAAGTTCATATAACATTTAGGCCGCTCCTCTAACACGAACCATAGTTGTGGCGGAATGGTAAGGCGTAGCCTTTGTGTTCCGGAGGTCGCGGGATCGAACCTCATAAGATGCAAAAAAAACTTTTGATATGCACCATTGCCTCTGCTGACGTCATGCAGGCCACGTGGCGGCCTCTGAGCCTGCCACGTGGCAGCTTGCTATTGGCTGCCCAAATGGAATATTCCCTAGAATATTCCAAGGAATATTCTGTGGAATATTCTTTTTTTAATTTTTTTGAAAAATTCAAAATTTCAATGTTATTGAGAAATTCTTCTTTTTGGCATAACTTTCTCATACGGTGACCGTTTTTCGAACCATTTGTGGCGTCGGAATTAGGAAGATGAGCTCTATCCGATTGTTCAGGTTTGAACTAGTTCTGAGCATTTTAAATTTTGAGCATTTTACGACACTTGGGACATGAGCCCCTGATCACATCCAACGGCTAATATTCATTCCCTGCCCTCCATTCATTCCCCATGCAATTATCGTGTTTTTGGCCTATCCCATGCATCTGAAGGAAGAAGGCGATCACCCACCAGCGCTCTGCACAGTTAATCTTCAACTACCTCATTCAAGAGACAGCACGGCTAGGGAAGGAAAGTACAACCTCGAGCAGTTAAACGCCTTCAGCAGTTATGGAACTTGTTCCATACAGCATTCCATTAGTTCGTGAAGTACAACAGAGTACCATAAAGGGTCATTTTGTTCATTAAAATAGTAAGATTGTATCAGAGACCCATATCAAATAGTTAATGTGGTTGGTGGTCCTTTATGACCCCTCCACACAGACGATAGCAGATATTTTTGTAATCAACCTCCATATATACCCAGAAACAAGATGTAATGAGGGTTGATGGATATGGTTTTTGATGTAAGGTTCAACTTCTAGAGACTGTAACTACTGTGATACTTGCAGCGTCTGGTCTTCATTTTCAGCTAATGCAAGCTTCTTTTGTTGTTAATTGCTCACTTTCCACTTCTTCTTTGTTCTAGGCTGTGCCTGTTATGCATTTTTCATGTGCTCTTGATGTTTAGTATTAGAGGGGCTGTCATCCCAACTCTGTGTTAGAATCTAGTATGTATTATTGAAGGTGTATGCAAGTTTCTATTTTCTTGGTGCCAGAGAGCTATCATCCTGTCTGTGCATTGGGAAATAGATTTACAGACCTTTCTATTGGTTACAGCCGGCCATCACATGGTCTTGTGCATCTGCTGGTGTGGTCAGTATTCTCCATGTTCACTTATTCCTAAAACTATGAGTAATTGGTGGTCTAAAGCCTTGTAGTCTGAGGGTGTTCACTCATGTCTGGGGTTAAGCATAGTAGAAGTCGTTATCTGGCTTGAATATGCATCATTCCTTCCATTCATCCACCATTTTCCAACATTTTTGTTGAGTTTGTAATGTTCCCGAGCATCTCTGATATACAACCTAGGAGAGTTTTTTGGGGTGATAACATTAATTGGCGCCATTTCCAGGGAGAGGAGATTGAAGCTCCGCTTCCCTGGGAGAACGACACAGTTCCAGATTTTGATGATAGACAAGGTCTGGGCACATTTCTGGTTGTAATCATCTATCTGGCGACTCCATTGGGGGAAGACTAACCTTTGGTGACTCCACATTGAAGTTCTGGCTCAGTTTGTGAGACATACTTGAAGAAATCCTCAGAAATTATTAGCTGAACCAGTGCCTGACCCTGAGAGGACTGTCAAATCGAAGAAAGCATCACAGAAAGGGGCATCAGGATCAGGTAAGCCTAAGAAATCTCTCGCATCTCTGAAAGATAAAGTTATAGATGAAGATATATAGTTTGAATATTTAGAGCCCAACACTATTAATAGGGAATTTCCTTCAGAGACTAATACAACCCCTTGCCCATCTAGTTCCCCTTTGAATCGCATTCTAAAGAAAGCTTCCCATACAGTCCAAAACATCCCATTGTCTCTGCCATCCATCACATTACTTCCTACCATTCAATCTGCCAGTATCCTTCCACATATCCCAATCATGGCAGGCCAGCAAGCACCCACGAAGATAGAAAGAATTGTTGCTGCTAGATATGGACCCTTGGTCTTGCCTGTTCCTTTAAATCCCATGCCTGTGGGAGAATATCAAAAATATATGCCTAAGTTCATTGGCAGAGAGGGAGTAACAACTGAAAAACACCTTGAGGCCTTTTATAGTTATGCCGATAACTTAGATATAAGTGAAAATGATGTATGGATGAGAGTTTTTGTACAGAGCCTTGATGGAGGCTAGGAAGTGGTTCAGAGAACTAGCCCCTAGATCTATTGTTGATATTGAAGCCTTAGATGATGCGTTTTTGAAGCACTAGGGAGATAAAAAATGATTTTCTATATTACCATACTGAGTTTGGTAACTTGAAAAGGGAAAATGGTGAATCATTGCCTGATTTTAATAAAAGATTCAACTGTATGTTTAATAAGATACCAACTGAGGTAAAGCCTACTCCCACCGCTACCAAACTCACTTATGCCAATGATTTTGACTCTGATTTCTACCTGTTATTGAGAGAAATGAGATGTGCCACTCTAGCTGATATGCAGGATGCAGCACTAGAGGTGGAATCCAATATTATGGCTATAGAAAAGCTAAAAAGTCAAGCTAACAGAAGGACGCAGAGAGGTCAGGCTTCTACCTCCTCTACTTCATCTTCAGAACCTAAATTAGACAAAATGACTAAGATGATAGAGTCATTGGCTGCTAAAATATCTAAGCTGAAGGTTGAACAGAATTCAGGAAAGACAAGGTAGTAGAGCACATTTTCTCCAAGAAATCCAAATCCATTCAGAAGATCAAATGAGCAGTTATAAATAATTTAGAGGGGTGAAGAATCAAAAGAAGAATAGAAAGTTAAAGCGCCTTTCCAAAATGTAGTAATGGAGGAGGAACAGTTTGAAGATGAGGATGAAATTCACTGCATAGAAGATAAAGGCAGCGCTACATTTTTGACATTGGTTGCGTATGAAGAATCATTGCTGCAAGAACAAGACAGTCAAGAGTGGGACAGAGAAGTCGTTCTACAAACTGAGGAGCAGCGAAGATATAATTTGAGGTCACATGCGAAAAATGTCAAGGAGAATCCTGCCCAAAGAGCTGCTATCCAAACAGAGTAACGAAATATCAGACAGAGAAGGCTAACAGCTGACCCATTCATCCTAAAAGTACCAGTTCAAGAGGTAAGAGGTTCTGATAAGTTTCCTCCCTCTTTCAGCTTTGAGTCAGAAGTTCAGAAATTGAAAATATCTGTGCCCCTGATAGAGTTGGTAAAGAGTGAAATGTTTAGAAAGCCTATCCTTGAAGCCCTTGAGCTGGAAACCACACAGACCTCCACTGACTCTGTCAATTTGCAAGATGACAAGCCTGCCATTGTGCTTAGCCCCATGATTGAACCTGCTGATAATAATTCTCCATCTTTCTATGTCTCCTTGACCATTCATGACAAAATCCTCCACAACTGCCTGCTAGATATAGGGGCCAACCACAATTTGATGCTTAAAGCTGTCATGGAAGAGTTAGGCCTTGACATCACTAGACCATATCATGATTTATTTTCTTTTGATTCAAGGAAAGTGAAATGCCTAGGATTGATCAAAGATCTAGCCATTACCTTAACTCATCTGCCCATGAAGAGTATGATGATGGATATCGTGGTAGCAGATGTCCCTCCTAAGTTTGGCATGTTGTTGTCTAGAGGATGGATTAAGAGACTAGGTGGGACAGTACAGAATGATTTATCTTATGCTACTATCCTACTTTTTGGAGGAGAAAGTAGGAGATTGTACAGAGAAGCACAATTGGCATACATCATCAGTGATGAGAAGAATCCTACCAATCATCCCATATATGTTGTGGACACTGATTTTGGAGCATGTATTCTTCAAATAGAAGAATCTCAGAAGGCCTCAATGCAGATCAGGAAACCAACAGTTCAGGCCGAAGAAGAGCAAGGAGGTCGAGTTTGGGAGATGTTCTTTGATGGAGCATGTTCTAGGGAGACTGCAGGAGTAGGGGTGGTGCTGGTATCTCCAGAATAAGAAAGCACACATCTGTCTTTCAAGCTAGCTTTTCAAGTCACAAACAATATAGCAGAATATGAGGTTCTACTATTGGGCCTTAATGCAGCAAAAGACAGAGGAATCATGAACGTAAAGGTATTTGGAGATGCGGATTTGATCATTCAGCAAGTAAATAAAACATTTCAAGCAAAGCACCCAAGGCGGAAAGCATACAGAGACGAGGTATGGAGAATCAGATATTCTTTTGATTATTTCTGTATTTCATATATCCCTAGATCCAAAAATCAGCTTGCTAATTCCCTTGTTGTTTTTGCTAGTCTATTTATCCCTCCAATGCCTCCCAGACTAGTGTATGAAGTCCAAATGAAATACAAACCATCCTTGCCTGATAATGTCCAGCATTGGAAAGTTTTTGATGATGATGATAAGATAAATAGGTTTCTGCAAGTCATTGATGAGTTTTCCAAAATGCAAATTAACCAAGAGAATGAAGCCTTGCAAGAAACCCCCCAATCCCAGCTTAGAAATAAAGTTGGTAAAAATAGCATTGTCCAGCTTCCCAGCAATCATATTCCTAATGGTTTAATTCCTCTAGAAAGACTGTTTGACCAAAATGATGTGCCTTACAAGGCTGCCTAGAAAGAAGATCAATCTGCAGTCTATAAACATGATATAGGGAGTCCAGGTCAGCCTAGATACATAAATTTGTCCACCCATCTATCTGTTGACCAAAGTTATGAATACTGCAATTTAATGAAGCAATTTACTGATGTGTTTTCCTGGGAGTACAGTGATCTGAAAACATATGACAAAAAGATTATTCAGCATAAAGTCCTTCTAGAGAAAGATACCATTCCTTTCAAACAAAAGATGAGACCAATAAATCCTATGCTTCTTCCTCTAATTGAAAAAGAAATTAAAAATTTGCTCGCTAACAAGATTATAGTTCCTCTTATATATTCCAAATGGGTAACCAATCTAGTAGTGGTGAGGAAGAAAAGTGGTGAAATCAGACTGTGTGTTGATTTTAGAAACTTAAACAAATTCTCTAAGAAAGACAACTATCCTCTACCCAAGATGGAGCATTTGCTACAGAAGGTCTTAGGATCCAAAGTAATGTATTTCCTGGATGGATTTTCAAGTTTTAATCAAATTGCTGTGCACCCGGATGACCAAGAGAAGATTGCATTTACCACTCCTTGGGGCACTTTTATATATGCCAAGATGCCTTTTGGATTGATGAATGCTGGAGCCACCTTTCAGAGAGCTATGGATATAGAATTTGTGGGGGAGAAGGATAAATTTGTTCTTATCTACCTTGATGATATAACAGTATACTCCAACAGCCATCAAAACCATTTGCAGCATTTGAAAAAAGCGTTTCTGAAGTGTAGAAGGTTTGGGATTTCAGTCAATCCTAAAAAATCACAAATTGCTTTTAAAGAAGGCAAGCTATTGGGACATATTGTTTCTACTACAGTTGTTCGGATTGATCTAGAAAGAGTAAAAGCAATACATACTTTGCCTATCCCGAGATCAAAGAAGGATATTCAGTCCTTTTTGGGAAAAAAATTTTTGGTGAGGAGGCTTATACCAAATTTTGCAGAACTTATGAAGCATATTACCTCCATCTTGAAGAAGGGGTCATAAATCAGGTGGACTGATGTAGCAAGAAAATCATTTGATTCCATCAAGAAAGCTATTATGGAGGCTCCCACTTTGATAAGTCTAGATTACAGCAAGGAGTTCCATATATTCTCATTTGCCTCTAAAGATACTATTGCAGCAATTTTATTACAAGAAGATGATGAAGGTTCAGAGTATCTGGTGGCATTTTTCAGCAAAAGTTTGAGGAATGTTGAACTGAGGTATGACATTATTGAAAAACAAACA
Source organism: Pinus tabuliformis (assembly GCA_031772625.1). Lineage (NCBI taxonomy): Eukaryota > Viridiplantae > Streptophyta > Pinopsida > Pinales > Pinaceae > Pinus > Pinus tabuliformis. The sequence goes on along the minus strand of CM062806.1, from coordinate 999,156,038 downwards.
TATGCTCTTACCAAATCCTTGAAAGATTTCAGGGTTTACATTCTGCATTCCAAGATAATTGCATATGTATCCTCTGCTGCAATAAAAGATGTCTTAACACAACCTGATGCTGATGGAAGAAGGGCTAAATGGATTGCAAAGCTAATTGAATTTAATATAGAAATGAAGCCCACTAAGCTGGTCAGAGGTCATGGTCTTGCCAATTTATTAGCTGAAGAAAATTTCAAATCGTTGGATATTGACTTCTTGTGCACAATTGCAGAAAGTGGTCAGACAGAGGAAGAAGAGGAAGCAGCTAAACCAGAGAGAAAGCAGTTAGTGGCCAAAAATCTAGCTTCTTGTGATTGGTATTCTGCAATAGTTAATTTCTTGCTGAAGCTAGAAATCCCTTCAGAACTTACTCAAAGTCAAGCCAGAACTATCAAGATTAAGGTAGCTAAATATTGCATTAATGAAAATCTGCTCTATTGGAGGGATCCATCTAGAGTGCTTTTGAGGTGTCTGGACAAAGAGAAGTCAATGGAAGTTATGCAGTAGTTTCATTCCAGAATGTCTGGAGGGGACCATTATTAGAAGACTATAGCTCATAAAATTCTCAGAGCTGGATATTACTGGCCTTATTTATTTTCTTATGTATTTTCGTTTGTTAAATCTTGTGACAGGTGCCAAAGATTTGAAGGAAAACAACAGTTGAAGTCCCTGCCCTTAAAACCAATACATGCAAAAGGACCTTTTCAGCATGGGGCTTAGATTTCATTGGAGAAATCAATCCACATTCCACTGGCTAGCACAAATGGATATTAGTAGCCACTGATTATTTCACTAAGTGGATTGAAGCAGTCCCTACCAGGAAGGCCAATCATAATGTGGTCATGAAGTTTTTAATTGAAAATATCTTTACTAGATTTGGTTGTCCACACAAACTAGTCAAAGACAATGCAACAACCTTCAGGGAAAAAGAATTGGTGGATATGTGTGATTCAATGGGTATTAAACTCGTTCATTCCACCTCATACTATCCTCAAGGTAATGGTCTGGCAGAATCCTCTAATAAAAGCCTAATAAGGATAATTAAGAAGCTGTTAGAGGACAATAAAAAGAATTGGGATTCTAAGCTCAAGTATGCACTGTGGGCTGATAGAGTGACCATTAGAATATCCACGGGGAATTCTACTTTCAAGCTGGTATATGGTACTGAAGTTGTATTCCCAATTCAGTTGACTCTCCCTATGGCAAAGTTCCTTCAAGAAGAGCAGAATGAGGAAGAAGAAATGGCAAAGAGGATCACTGATTTAGCAGAGGTACATCAGATTAGAGAGTAGCTGGTTGAAAAGGTTGTAGCACATCAGAGAAAGATCAAGGATGCCTTTGACCAGAAGGCAAAGATAGATAATTTTCAGGTTGGAGACTTGATTTTGAAGTGGGATGCACTAAAAGAAAAGAAAGGCAATCATGGGAATTTTGATGCTTTTTGGATAGGGCCTTTCATCATTTCATAGATTCAAGGGAAAAACACCTTCATACTGAAAAGTATGGGAGGATAGGTAGTTTTTGATGGCCTAGTTAATGGGTGGTTCTTGAAAGTTTATGTTGTTTAATGTCTTTGGGCCTTATAGTTGTAAATATTTTACTTTATCAGTCTTAGTTTAGGTTCAATCAGACTCCATGCCCAATGGAACACTAAGAGTTTTGCTAATTTGTTTTTCATCAGGAAGGCATTGATCTGTAGGTTCTTGAGACCTCACAGGGACGATCTCATCCCCAGAAGGAGCCAGTGTTAGCCCTGCTACATAATTCGATATTTGTTGGGTCAAAGACATCGTGGCCGTGTGTTTTTTGCAAAAAGGGAGCTCGCAGCAGTTCAGTTTATCCTTCCCCCTTCATTTGCTTTATACCCTTATAACTCTCGCTATCCTTGTTTTTCTTCGTTTTGCCTCCAAAACCTTGTAAACCCCTTTTCGGCCAAGCTCCTCAATGCTGAAGTTTAACCCATGAGACCGTGGTCATATAACCACACACATACGAAAAAGCGCTACCGGCGAGGCCCTCCCCTGTCACATCAATCAACAAACGTGTGCATTATTCCCCCACTATCGATCACATCCACCACCACGATCGGATGGAAGTCATGCCTCCCACCGCTGAAACATACCCACGCGATAACCCGCGGGGAAAGCGGTTTCCCCACTGTAACATCTGCCACACGTTGCAATTTTATTGCATCGCGCCCCCGCATACGGAAACCACCGTAGCTCCAAAGGTAGTGCGGGGAATACCGCCCGCCAATGAAACCACCGTTCACCCGCTCGTTAACATTCGCACACCTCTGCCGCCCGATAGCCATCGGATCTGCCCAACCGTGATCCAACGGCCCACGTTTCTCCATTCGCATTTCCTCCTGATACCCCCTTTAATCCGATCTTCACCGTCCATCTACTAGATCTAACGGCTTACAAGCAATTGCACCTCTGTTTCCTCCCGATGCCGCCCGCCAAGAGATCTCAGCCATATGTCTGTTCCATCCAACGACTAATATTCATTCCCTGCCCTCCATTCATTCCCCATGCAGTTATCGTGTTTTTGGCCTGTCCCGTGCATCCAAAGGAAGAAGGCGATCACCCACCAGTGCTCTGCACAGTTAATCTTCAACTACCTCATTCAAGAGATAGCACGGCCAGGGAAGGAAAGTACAACCTCGAGTAGTTAAACGCCCTTAGCAGTTATGGAACTTGTTCCATACGGCATTCCACCGGTTCATGAAGTACAACAGAGTACCAGAAAGGGTCATTTTGTTCATTAAAACAATCAGATTGTATCAGAGACCCATATCAAATAGTTAATGTGGTTCGTGGTCCATTATGACCCCTCCACGTAGAGGATAGCAGATATTTTTGTAATCAACCTCCATATATACCCAAAAACAAGATGTAATGAGGGTTGATGGATATTGTTTTTGATGTAAGGTTCAACTTCTGGAGACTGTAACTACTATGATACCTGCAGTGTCTGGTCTTCATTTTCAGCTAATGCAAGCTTCTTTTGTTGTTAATTGCTCACTTTCCACTTCTTCTTTGTTCCAGGGTGTTCCTGTTATGCATTTTTCATGTGCTCTTGATGTTTAGCATTACAGGGGCTATCATCCCACCTCTATGTTAGAATCTGGTATGTATTATTGAAGGTGTATTCAGGTTTCTATTTTCTTGGTGCTAGATAGATGTCATCTTGTCATTGCATTAGGAAATAGATTTACAGACCTTTCTATTGGTTGCAGCCGGCCATCACATGGTCTTGTGCATCTGCTGGTGTGGTCAGTATTCTCCATGTTCACTTATTCCTAAAACTGTGAGTAATTTTTGGTCTAAAGCCTTGTAGTCTGAGGGTGTTCACCCATGTATGGGGTTAATCATAGTAGAAGTGGTTATCTAGCTTGAATATGCATCATTCCTTCCATTCATCCACCATTTTCCAACATTTTTGTTGAGTTTGTAATGTTCCCGAGCATCTCTGATATACAACCTAGGAGAGTTTTTTGGGGTGATAACAGGTCCTCCCAAATCGTCTGCTGGCGAATATTCACAACGGAAACCTAAGTATCCCTGCCTCATTTACGAGGAAGATCACTACACTAAGGATTTTCCCTGAAGATTCGAAGTTAGTCACTTGCTCAAAGGGACCCTCGTTGTCCTCAAAGAGCCATTTTCATCTCAGCAGACCCAAATGGTAGACCAACCCAAATATGCTTCCTCCAGATCTCAAGTGTTCATGATGAGTACGCCTATTAATGTGACTACTAGATCGAAAGGCTATCAAACTCTTTCTTCGGCAACTGGGAAAGAGAAGGAAGCCACACCTTCTTCTTCTACCCTAAGTTTTGGCCCTCTTCATATTGAGAGCCCTAACCCTAATTCTGCTATGAGGCCAACCTCTCGAGGTGTGCTGCGGAAATCCTCGTATAATCACAACGCCCGATCTGCTCAACACTACAATATTATTGAGGATTTGGCTCAGGCACTGTTAGCCATGTTGGCTCTCGAGGTGCTCCAAAGCTACCCATCGCAATGAAAATCTTTGTTGTCAACTATTGGGGGGATCGATCCCACTGATTCCAATTTGATATGTTTTGATCTAGAGAACCATGTTCCATGGCTCCCTCATCAGATTGCCTTTCTTATTCAGGTAGTCATCAATGAGAAGACCATCCACCGGACTATCATCAATGAAGGTGCTTCCACCTGCATCATGTCGACCTCATGTTGGAAGGCTATTGGTTCTCCTGCACTAAACCAATCTCCGAACACTTTGGAAGCTTTTGACGGCTGTGATTCGCGACCCTTCGGTGTCTTACCTAACCTTTCCATCACTCTGGAAGGCAATACAGTGTAAGTCGAAGTAGAAATTATTGACGTGAATCTCAATTATAGTATTCTACTCAGTCGGAGTTGGACCCATGTCATGCATCCCATGGCCTCCACTTTATTTCACGTGATTCGTTTTCCTCATTAGGGGAAGATTGTCACCATTGAATAGCTATCTTTCTTTGCCTCTTCCTCCTCAGATGGCAATGTTCCGTACATCAAGCACACTGGTGCTCCCTATGAGAGTGTGGGGGCAGGTCTCTTCAAAGATTCTACCTTAATGGGAATTTTTCCACTCCCACCTCCTCATGTTGCCTATGTCAACATGATCTTGATCAAATATGATCCTTGGGTCATACCTGCACCAGATCTTGTTGATAATTGGGGCGAGGTTATGCCTCTTAGTCTTGCTGAAGTCAATTACATGGAAATTGTTTCGATTTTGAAATATGCATCCTCTGATTCTCATATGTCAAAGACCACTTTTGATACATACTCTCAATCCCCGTGGCTTGGCACTTTGGAATTGCCTGATCCCTTAATCGAAACCTTCCTTGCTGATGAAGGTATCATGGAAGCCATGTCTCTCGAGGAACCACCATGGATCTATACTCATCATTGCTCCTCATTCCTGCCTCGCCTGACGGTCATGTCTACCTCTTTTGAAGAGTCCTCTTCTCCATTTCCCCCACCGATTGTTACTCATGAAATATGGTCGAAAGCAAATCTGGGTAATATTACCCAAACGATCTTGATTGACATTTCTATCAAACCCGGTATCATTGAACATGTTCATATTGGGGTAACTTGTTCTCTGGATGAGATCAAGACATATACTCATCTATTTCATGAATTTCATTATGTGTTTGTGTGGTCCTACAAAGAAATTCCCAACATTGATCCGAGCATTGTAGTGCATGAAATACCAACATATCTGCATGCAAATCTCGTTCGCCAACGGCTTCAACTGGTGCACCCTAGGAAGGCCGCTACTATCAAGGGTGAAGTGGAAAAGCTTTTCAAAGCTGGGTTCATCTATCCCATCCCCCTTACAGACTGGGTATCCAATATTGTCCCGATGACTAATAAACAAGGCACGATCCCCATTTGCGTTGATTATTGAGATCTCAATTGTGTCTATCCTAAAGAAAACTATCCTACTCCCTTCATTGATCAAATCATTGATGAATGTGTCAGGAGCTAGATATTTTCTTTTATGGATGATTTTTCTGGTCATAACCAGATCGACATCGCACCAAAAAATCAAGAAAAGATAGCTTTTATCTGTCCGTGGAGTATGTTCGCATACAAGAGGCTCCCTTTCAGCCTCAAAAATGATAGAGCCATGTTTCAAAAAGAAATGTCCTATGTGTTTCATGATATTCGCAACATTGTTTAGCCTTACTTTGATGACCTTCCACTCATTCTCGTAAGTGCCAAGATCACCCAAACCATCTTCGGTAGATTTTTCTGTGTTGCAGACACTATAACATTTGTTTAAACCCACACAAATGTGTTTTCTATGTAGAATCAGGATGACTCCTCGGCTTCATCATTTCCAAGGATGGTATTCACCTAGAATGGCTAAAAGTCGAGGCCATTGTAAATTTACCCCCTCCATCCTCACTGTACCAACTCCAGAGCCTACAAGGAAAGGTTAACTTTCTCTGTCATTTTATACCCAACTATGCTGGGCTAGCCATAGGATTTACCTAGTTGCTCAAATAGGAAATGCCCTTTGTATGGGACGAGGTGGCCCAAAAATCTTTTGATGATCTCAAGACTGTCCTCCTAAATGCTCCTCTATTGCATCTGTCGGACTATTATCAAGATTACTTCCTTTACCTAGTCGTGGTCCCTAGCACCATTGCTATGGTATTGGTCTAAGACAATGATAAAGGAAATGAACATGTAATCTACTACCTTAATCAGAATCTCCTCGACAGTAAAATGCGTTATGCACATGTTGAGAAGTTGGCTTTGGCTATCGTTCAGGCTGTTCAACGCTTTTAGCACTATATCATTTTGCACATGACTACAGTGATTTCTGAATGCAACCCCATGACCTATATCCTGACTCGTCAGTTGCTTGGGGGGGAAAATATTTTAAATGGATCGTGATCCTACAAGAATTTGATTTGGTCTTGACTACAACCAAATCTAAGAAGTCACTTGTTTTCATCGAATTGATTTGTTCCCTTCTCTCGAAGTCTCTCCCTGTTGGTGTAGATGAACAACTTCCAGATGAGACCCTTTTCCTGGTTGGCACCCTTGATCCATGGTAAGTGATATCATCGTGTATCTCCAGATGTCCACATTTTAGTCCGTGTTGACCAAGGATGATCGCCAAAGGATTCGACATCACTCCCAACCCTACCGTATTATTGGCGATACTTTATACCATGTCAGTGTCGATTCAGTTCTTCATTGATTCCTTACGATCGAGGAAGTTGAAAGAGTTCTCAATGATTACCACTCCAGGACATGTGGTGGTCATATGTCTAGTTATGATACAGCTCAAAAAATCCTTCGTGCTGGTTATTTATGGTCATCTATCTTCAAGGACTACATTCTTGTTGTTCACAAGTGCCACGAATGAAAAATTTACCAATGCAATATGTGTGCCCCACCCACTCACCTACACCCCGTCATTACCATTGGTCCTTTTTCCAAATGGGGCATCGATTATATGACATGTAACCCTCATTCGGCCGGGGAACATGGCTATATTATCGTTGCTGTGGATTATTTCACCAAATGGGCCGAAGCGATGCCTACATACTTTGCAGATGGTAAGAGGACATCTCAATTCCTTTTCAACCATGTTATTTCTAGGTTCGGCATACCCCAAGCCTTTGTCACAGACCATGGATCCCATTTCAGAGATTACATGATGGCTGAGCTGACATCTGCATTGGGCTTGCACCACGATGGCTCGACCCCATATTACCCTCAGGCCAACGGCCAAGTTGAAGCCGTGAACAAATTCTTGGTCACCATGTTTCAACGTACTATTGGGATGCACAAGTCAAATTGGCATCTCATGCTCTTTTCAACTATGTGGGCCTACCGAACTTCAACCAAAGATGCAACTGGTTTCACACCATTCTAGCTGGTCTATGGGAAGCAACATTGCCGATCGAATGCGAGATTCCTTCACTCAAGGTAGTTGTTGAACTCCTCCCTGAAACATCACCTCATGAGGAACGCTTCTTATACTTAGAACAACTGGATGAGACTCACTATCTCACTGCCTTGGTCATCGAAGCACAAAAGAAACAGGTCAAATCCCATTTCGATCAGTCGGTCTCCCCTCGCACATTCTTTGAGGGTAATTTGGTCTTACTATATTACCAAGCTAATGATAAGCTGGGGGCAGGAAAGTTCGAACCTATGTGGCATGGGCCCTACATCGTGAAATTCGTTTTGCAGAAATGAGCCTATGAGCTTATTGGTTATGAAGGAAACCCTCTCGATAAGCCCCGAAACAGGCTTTACCTCAAGAAGTACTATGCTTAGGTCATCTTGCATGGTTACTTATGTACATTAGTGTGTCATTCATTTTTGTGCAATGTGGTTTTGTGTGATAGTTTTCAAACAACTTTCGTGTTTACTATGCTTTTCTTGCTTTGTAGATGTCTGTGACTCCCGACATTGGTTTCATTGATGGTGCTTGCTGTAGCACCTGGAACCTATCATCTGTGGCATGGGCTATTTATTGTTGGAATTTTGGCTCAGGTGTGGCGCTATGATATAGGTGTTGTCCTTGATGGCAACTCTCTTTGATGATAGATCTTCGTTCAGACTACAAGAATGAAGAGAAATCTCATATACGCAGGTTAATTAAGTCAAAGTTGCGTATACACGCTGGTGATATGCATACTAAGTCGCGTATATGTAGGAGATCTATATACGAAGGCGCGTATACACGCAGATGCATGAACAGAAAAGGGCGTATATGTCGGGAAGTTTCCTTTTGGTCCATGGTAGTTAGTCCTCGGTACTTGTGCCCATGTCTTTGGACCAAAGCACCTCGACAGACGTGTAGATCTCTAGTTTTGAAGTTGATGGTTTTGGATTTCTATGGTTTTGGCTCTTGGTATTGAGCAAGGCCTAAGGCTATATAAGGAGAAGAAGATCATTAGGCAAGAACATCTTGAAAAGGCTTGAATATCTGAAAAAGAAAGAGATCTGGTATGCAGGTTCTGGGTTGCTTGATCTAAGCTAAGGAGAGATCACATCGGTTGATGGAAGTCTAGATCTAAGGATAGATCGAGGTCTATTGGTTTGAAATGCACTATTATGATATGGTTGATCATGCGTATTTCTAGATCTGCATACTGACGCAATGTTATGTTCTGGGTCTAACTGATGTCTGGTACAGCTGCAAGTTAAGAGAATTTATTTTTAGATCTGTACGCTATTTGCCTTCGGTAAAAGCGCGTGTATACGCGGGTTTCTCTCATTGAAGTAGCGTATATCTTTTGAAGTTTGATTTTGGGGTTGCAGTTGGATCTGACTGCTATTGCAAAGTTCTGTAATCTGCTCTGTGTTCTTGTGACTGGTGTTGACAGGTTTTTCAGTGGTTCAGTGATTCAAAGATTGATGATGCTAGTATTGGTTGTTTTGTGCTTCAATGATCTGTTGTGAAAGTTGAATGAATTGTGGTCTTCAGATTGTAATGTTGTGCTTCAGGAATATCCATTCTGAAAATGTATGAAAGGTGGTACCTGAAAGAAAGAAGATTGTAGGTCAGCACCTACGTACTAGTATCTTAGCTAGTACAAGAGCAAAGGGGGTTGGAGCTCCCTTCCAAGGAAGTTTGGAGAATGAGAGAAGGTTGTAGCCTTCTGCAGGTTGTAGCCTGCGTACTGGTATAAGGCTGCACCAGTACAAAAAGATTGTAAACTGAAGTTTCATATTAAAGAAAAATAGAGACAACTTGCAGCAGGTGGTTTTCACCCACATTGGGTTTCCACCTTATATCTTGGTGTTCATGTGTGTGGTTTTTGTGTGATGATCTGTTCTGTTATACTGCATCTGTTTTACTATCATGGTTAATAATGTCCTGATGCATTTACTGAAGATAAACTGTTGAATCATAAGTTTTCTGATTATACGCTGGTTTCTTTAGACACAGTAGCGTGTACACGCAGTTTTACTTAACTGAAGTAGCGTATATGTTTCTGAGCATTGAAAAAGTTTTACAGATCTGATAATACTGATTCACCCCCCCTCTCAGTATTATTTCCAACAATTGGTATCGGAGCAGGTCCTTCAGAGAAGCTTGATCGCTTGAAGGTAGATCATTCATCATGAGCAACTACGAGAAAGAAGCATCAATCAGGCCACCGGTTTTTGATGGGACAAACTTCAATTATTGGAAGGTAAGAGTTACTGCATATCTTCAATCTCTTGGTACAGAAGTTTGGGACATTGTAGAAACAGGCTATGCTTTTCCTTCAACTACTCCTACAGATCCAGCTGAGAAAAAGAAGTATGAAACAAATGCAAAAGCAGTCAGTACTCTATTAGGAAGTATATCCCAAACGGAATTCATGAAGGTAATGCACTTCAAATCCGCAAAAGAGATATGGGACAAAATGGTCACAAGATATGAAGGAGATGAACAGGTAAAGCGTGCTAAAATTCAAACTCTCAGGATTCAGTATGAGACTCTCAAGATGTATAATGATGAAAGTGTGGCTAATTATTTTCTTCGGGTAGATGAGATTGTTAATTGTATGAAAAATTTGGGTGAAGAAATAAAAGAGGCTATAGTAGTTGAAAAGGTTCTAAGATCATTGTCCCCCAAGTTTGAATCTAAAGTATCTGCAATAGAAGAAAAGGAAAATATCCGAATTCTCACTATGTCTCAGCTTCATGGAATTCTAACCGCTTATGAAATGAGAAAGGGAGGTCCATCAGACAGAAGAGAAGCTGCCTTCAAAGCTTCAGGCAAAGAAGATTATTATGAAGCAAATCATGTGCCAGAAGATGAAGAAGAAGAATCAAATTTTGTCAGAAATCTTCAAAGGGGTTCCGGAAGGTTCAGAGGTAAGTTACCTTTTAAATGTTTTGCTTGTGGAAGAGTAGGTCATTATGCTGCCAAATGTCCTCACAAAGATAAGAATGACAAGGGAAAGGAACCTGTTAGATGGAACAAGAAACAGAATGAAAAGAAGAAAAGCTATTACACTCATGAGGATAGTGATGGTCTTTCAAATAGTGATGAAGATGAACAAGGTAATAGATATAAACTTTTAATGGCTTTTGAAGATGATGACTACATGGATGCTATAGATGTAGAAGGCTTTTATGAAGAAATGAAAGATCTCAAAGTTTGTTTAGAAGAGAAGAATGCTATTATTGATTCTCTACAATGTCAACTAGCTGAAAAGGAAAAACATCTTGAAAAATTGGAATGTGAGATTGTTTGTCTTAGAAAGGAGATTGAGAAAACCAAAGCAATTAATCTTAAGTTTGTTAAAGGATCTGAAACCTTGGATGAGATTATCAATGTGCAGCGATCTCCTCTGATCAAGACAGGTCTTGGATATAATGGAGAAACATCTCAAGCCTCTACCTCTAAAAGTTATCTTGATGCAGCAAGGAGAAGCGAGCAAAGGCCAAATAAAAGTCATCAGGTGAATCAGGGACAGTTTATCTCAAGAACAAATAAAGACCATCAAGAAATTCAGGGACAAACTGCCTTAAGGACAAACAGAAGCTACAATCAGCCACAGGTAAAATCTTCCCAATTTGCTCCAAGAATGAATAGAAGCTACAATCGGTTGGATGATAGATCTGATTATCGCAGAAGTTTCTTTAATGGCCAATGCTTTTCTTGCCATAACTTCGGTCACAAAGCAGCTCAATGTGTTGCCTACAAAACAATCATGACTAGAGAAGCTCAAAAGCAAGGGAGAATGATTGGAACCATGAAAAGGACTTATAACAATTTTTCGGTTCTTGAAAATGAAGTTGAATGCTCTATTTGTAATAACTTTGGTCATGAAGACTCTGAATGCAGGAGCAGATTCTGGAAGACAACTCAGAAGGAACAAACCTCAAATGTTAGAACATGGAGAATAAAAGAATCACAACCAGAAAGATGTGGGATAGCCTTTTATGCAGAAGGTCAAGAAAGTCTATGGTACATTGACAGCGGATGTTCGAAGCATATGACAGGGGACAAAGAAAAGCTTGAGTCATATACTGCATTAGAAAAAGGGAAGAAAGTTTCTTTTGGGAACGATATCTCTGCAGCAATAAAAGGAAAAGGTGTTGCTCCGTTGAAAGAGAAAGTCAAAGCAGGAAATGTTTTATATGTTGATGGATTGAAGCATAATCTTCTAAGTGTCAGTCAGATGTGCGATCAAGGAACCGAGGTAATATTTAGATCAAATGGATGTTGTGTTCGCGATCTTGATACAGGTAAAACTGTGATCAAAGGAAGAAGGACTCCAAATAATCTATATATCTTTGAGGAAGGACAACAATGCTACTTAAGCAAGAATGATGAACATTGGCTATGGCATCGGAGGTTGGGGCATCTAAGCTTTTCACAAATAAGGAAAGCATGCAAATATCAGGCAGTTCGTGGTCTTCCAGATATCAAAATTCCAGACAATACCATATGCAAATCTTGTCAGTTTGGAAAGCAAACCAGAACTAACTTTCCAGAGAAGGAAGGATCAGCTAGCATGCCTCTTGAGCTAGTCCATACAGATGTTTGTGGTCCATTTAGGAAAAGGACACCTCGAGGAGAAGAATATTTGATATTATTTATTGACGATTTCTCCAGATTTGTTTGGTTAGGGCTTATGAAGCACAAAGATGAAGCATTCGAAAAATTCAAATCCTTCAAAGCCTTGGTTGAGAATGAATCAGGACACAAAATTAAGTGCCTCAGATCTGACAGAGGTGGGGAGTTCACTTCAAATGAATTTTTCGATTTCTGTGAAGAACATGGGATAAGAAGAGAATTCTCTACAGCTAGAACTCCTCAGCAAAATGGGGTTGTGGAAAGAATGAACAGAACAATCCAACAAATGGCTCGTGCTATGCTTGATGAATCAGGTACTCCCGCAACCTTCTGGGGTGAAGCTGCACATGCTGCGGTTATTATTCTTAACAAAACAAATGTCCGAGTAAACAGCACTCAAACACCTCATGAGCTCTGGAGTGGTGAGACTCCTTCTGTGAAGCACTTCAAAATCTTTGGGAGCAAATGCTATATTAAGAATACTGATGAGCAACTTGGAAAACTTGAACCAAGAGCAGATGAGGGCATTCTTCTTGGTTATTCTCCACATAGCAAAGCATACAAGTGCTACAATAAAAGACTTGGCAGAATTGTTGACAGCATTGATCTAGTGGTTGATGAGAAGGGATATATTCCTAGGCAAGTTCATCATGAAGACATTGAAGAAGATGAAGGCTACCCTCAAAGGCGGAATGATGAAGAAGAAGAACCTCAAGAAGAAGAAGAACCTCAAGAAGAACTAGAGGAGCAGACAAGAATAGAAGAGAAGACTCCATCCAGATATGTTCAAAAGAATCATCCAGAATCTCAGATTGTGGGGCAGAAAGAAGCAGGAGTACAAACAAGAAGGACACTTGCAGAAGCTTCAAGCTATTTGGCATTACTCTCCTCCACTGAACCACAAAATGTGAAAGAGGCATGCAAAGATGAATGTTGGGTCAAAGCAATGGATGAAGAACTTGAGCAGATAGAAAAGAACAACACTTGGGAACTGGTCCCTAGACCAAAAGATAAGAATGTCATAGGGACAAAATGGGTCTTCAAAAATAAATTGAATGAAAATGGAGAAGTAATTAGAAACAAGGCCAGACTTGTTTGTAAAGGGTATGCGCAGCAAGAAGGAATAGATTTTGAAGAGACCTTTGCTCCTGTAGCAAGACTTGAGGCCATCCGAATGTTCCTTGCTCTCTCAAGCTTTCAAAACTTCAAGGTATTTCAAATGGACGTGAAATCAGCTTTTCTGAATGGAGACTTAGAAGAAGAAGTATATATTGAGCAGCTAGATGGTTTCATTCTTGGGAATGATCCAAACCTTGTATGCAGATTGAAAAAGGCTCTCTATGGACTCAAACAAGCTCTAAGGGCTTGGTACTATCGGTTGGACAAATATCTTCACCAACAAGGCTTTTCAAAAGGATCAGCAGATAGCAATCTCTATATAAAAGTTGAAAATAACAAATTGCTAATTCTTGTTGTTTATGTAGATGATATTATCTTTGGCAACAAGGAAGAGACTATGAGTCAAAACTTTGCCTTGGTTATGCAGAAAGAATTCGAAATGTCACTACTTGGAGAATTGACATATTTTCTTGGATTGCAAATCCAACAAAATGAAGGAGGTATATTCTTGTCTCAAACCAAATACCTCAAGCAGATCTTGAAGAAGTATGGCATGGAAGAGTCAAAGCCAGTATGTACACCCATGGTTACAGGATGCAGCCTCAGTGCAAATGATGAATCAGCAGCCGTTCACCAACCCACTTATAGATCCATGATTGGGAGTTTTCTTTATTTGACAGGTACCCGACCAGATATTACACATGCAGTAGGAATTGTTGGAAGATTTCAAGCCAACCCAAAGGAAACTCATCTTCAGGCAGTCAAAAGAATCTTCAAGTATCTTCAAGGGACCCAAAACTATGGCTTATGGTATCCTAGAAATACAGATCTCACTCTTCATGCTTACACAGATGCAGATTGGGCTGGAAGTGTGGATGATAGGAAAAGCACAAGTGGTGGTGCCTTCTTCATGGGTTCCAGATTAGTATCATGGTTCAGCAAGAAACAGAGTTCGATTGCCTTATCTACAGCTGAAGCAGAATATGTGGCTGCGGCATCTTGTTGCACACAACTTCTTTGGATGATGCAGACCTTGCAGGACTTTCAAATCACTTGCACTCCACCAGTATCTATCTTATGTGACAATACAAGTGCAATCAGCATTTCAAAGAATCCAGTCATGCACTCAAAGACCAAGCACATACCAATCAAGTACCATTTTCTTCGGGAGCAAGTGCTTGAGCAGAAGGTCAAGTTGGAGTATGTTCCTTCTAAGGAACAAGTTGCTGATATTCTCACAAAACCACTGCCCAGGGAAACTTTTGAATATCTCAGACAAAAGCTGGGAGTAGTTGATGCTTCATCTTGCTGTTGAAGCATGTTTGTTCTACAGAAAAGTTGGTATACGCAGGTTACGTAAAGGATATCCGCGTATATACGCCTATTGGTGCGGGGTAAGTCGCGTGTATGTTGTACGCTTGTTGCAGAAAGTATATCCGCGTACATACGCTAGTTTATGTAGGAGAAATCGCGTATATGGAGTTCTGAACAGCAAGGGCAAACTCTGGTTTGAAAAGGTCTGAGATGGGTATGTCAGAATTCATCAGACTCAGTTTCAGGGGGTGCAGCAGGCACAGGTTCAGGGGGAGCAGCTTAAAAGTCTCATTAAGCATTGTTGGCATTTAGATGTTTTGGTTGTTGGTTTCAAGAGAAGGAGCTCAGAAAGAAATCCTGGTTGCTGATCTAAAAGATGTTTATCAGATGCTGTTGGTGACTTTCATAAGTCTTGGTCTAGATCTGTTGTCTCTATGTCATGTCTCTTTTTTGTGATATCTCTTTTATGGTGTCAAGGTCATGTAACGGCCTATGTTGGTTTCCCCACTATGCCTGGGATGAATGATGTAATATAATTGATTGTTTCTGATGTGTCCCCTCTTGGTAGGGAGTATGGATGTATGTATTGAGTCTTTTGGTGATAGGAAGGTCCCTTATGGTGTATAAGTCTTGGTTCTTGTTGAAGAACATCTTTTGCAGATCTGGCCTACAGTCAGGGGGAGCATGTTTCAGCACAGCCAAGTAGAGGTATCAGCATGTACTCAGGGGGAGCACAGCCCTTTGCCCTTGATGACAAAGGGGGAGAATGATTCTAAGGATCTGAAGGTTGCCATCAAGTCCAAAGGGGGAGATTGTTGGCATTTTGGCTCAGGTGTGGCGCTATGATACAGGTGTTGTCATTGATGGAAACTCTCTTTGATGATAGATCTCCGTTCAGACTACAAGAATGAAGAGAAATCTCATATACGCAGGTTAATTAAGTCAAAGTTGCGTATACACGCTGGTGATATGCATACTAAGTCGCGTATACGCAGGAGATCTATATACG
Source organism: Pinus tabuliformis (assembly GCA_031772625.1). Classification (NCBI taxonomy): domain Eukaryota; kingdom Viridiplantae; phylum Streptophyta; class Pinopsida; order Pinales; family Pinaceae; genus Pinus; species Pinus tabuliformis. The sequence continues at coordinate 999,140,473 of CM062806.1, read as the reverse complement.
AAGGCGCGTATACACGCAGATGCATGAACAGAAAAGGGCGTATATGTCGGGAAGTTTCCTTTTGGTCCATGGTAGTTAGTCCTCGGTACTTGTGCCCATGTCTTTGGACCAAAGTACCTCGACAGACGTGTAGATCTCTAGTTTTGAAGTTGATGGTTTTGGATTTCTATGGTTTTGGCTCTTGGTATTGAGCAAGGCCTAAGGCTATATAAGGAGAAGAAGATCATTAGGCAAGAACATCTTGAAAAGGCTTGAATATCTGAAAAAGAAAGAGATCTGGTATGCAGGTTCTGGGTTGCTTGATCTAAGCTAAGGAGAGATCACATCGGTTGATGGAAGTCTAGATCTAAGGATAGATCGAGGTCTATTGGTTTGAAATGCACTATTATGATATGGTTGATCATGCGTATTTCTAGATCTGCATACTGACGCAATGTTATGTTCTGGGTCTAACTGATGTCTGGTACAACTGCAAGTTAAGAGAATTTATTTTTAGATCTGTACGCTGTTTGCCTTCGGTAAAAGCGCGTGTATACGCGGGTTTCTCTCATTGAAGTAGCGTATATCTTTTGAAGTTTGATTTTGGGGTTGTAGTTGGATCTGACTGCTATTGCAGAGTTCTGTAATCTGCTCTGTGTTCTTGTGACTGGTGTTGACAGGTTTTTCAGTGGTTCAGTGATTCAAAGATTGATGATGCTAATATTGGTTGTTTTGTGCTTCAATGATCTGTTGTGAAAGTTGAATGAATTGTGGTCTTCAGATTGTAATGTTGTGCTTCAGGAATATCCAGTCTGAAAATGTATGAAAGGTGGTACCTGAAAGAAAGAAGATTGTAGGTCAGCACCTACGTACTAGTATCTTAGCTAGTACAAGAGCAAAGGGGGTTGGAGCTCCCTTCCAAGGAAGTTTGGAGAACGAGAGAAGGTTGTAGCCTTCTGCAGGTTGTAGCCTGCGTACTGGTATAAGGTTGCACCAGTACAAAAAGATTGTAAACTGAAGTTTCATATTAAAGAAAGATAGAGACAACTTGCAGCAGGTGGTTTTCACCCACATTGGGTTTCCACCTTATATCTTGGTGTTCATGTGTGTGGTTTTTGTGTGATGATCTGTTCTGTTATACTGCATCTGTTTTACTATCATGGTTAATAATGTCCTGATGCATTTACTGAAGATAAACTGCTGAATCATAGGTTTTCTGATTATACACTGGTTTCTTTAGACACAGTAGCGTGTACACGCAGTTTTACTTAACTGAAGTAGCGTATATGTTTCTGAGCATTGAAAAAGTTTTACAGATCTGATAATACTGATTCACCCCCCCTCTCAGTATTATTTCCAACATTTATGACGCTAACGGTGAGTTGATTGACCTTCAAGGTATCTGTCTAGGTCGCACAACCAAAAACATTGTTGAATATAGTGTGGTCATTGAACTATTGTCAGAACCGATTGCTCTCAGAATTAGAGAACTGGTTGTCAACCTGGATTCACAACTTGTCATCCTTCAACTCAATGGGAAATATTACATCAGAAACCCTCAAATATTGAGAATGTATCTCCATATCCATCTATTGGAAAGGAATTTTTATTACATTACATATCATCATCTTCGTAGGCACATGAATAAATTGACAGATGCATTAGCTAATCATGTGTTGGATAGACATTTACGAAACATGTAAAAGATAAAACAAACTATTTGTAACATAGTAGATAAGAAAATAAAACATATATATATATGGTGATAATGTTTGATACATTAGAAACCCAAAAAAATAATATGTGTGTCTAAAATAACATCGGTGGCTCACAGACCTCATATATATGTGGCACACATGCCTCAAAAAATATGTAAGTGTTGGACCTAGGAACTAGTTAGCATGGTGATCGTGGTATAAGATATGGCTCGTGCAACACAAGTCAACAATCGGTGGATCCGCTCCGAGACTCCCACCGTGTGTCTCTGGTACTGACGGGGAATGTCTCCTACCAGAGCATACTCCGGGATAACACAAGTCAACCCCTCATGGTTCCTCGTGATCTCCTCCTCATTGTCACTCCCTTCTTGATAAGGAGCGACAACATCAATGGGGTGGGGAACATGCCTAGCTATTGGGGACATCCCAACAGGCCACTCTGGTCCAACGTCTGAATTAACTAGAGAAATGTTATAAGCACATATGTACCATAAACAATTAAAAAATCTCAAATTTAAAACTTTTTATTTTTTACCTTCATCATCGAAGTCCTCTCCATCTAGTAAGGGCATATTTGGATCTCCATAGAAATCAGTGCCATTGTATGGCCAATCCTCCACGACAATTTTCTGTCATCGTAGCCACGAAAAGAATGCAGGTCAGTATGACATGTGCTAACCCCTAGTGATCTTGGGCATCAAACGGATCCAATAGGCCATCCACGGATCACATGGCATAGGAGGATCCATCTTAGTTAGCTGATACTGGAACACTGGTACTCGTTCCAGGAAGAAGGTCACAAGCACTAATCTGAAGCAAAATTACTTAAGATTCCTTGCCTTGGCTTTGGATAGCTAGCGCTTGATGTTCATCTTCATGGCTTCTACCCAGTTGAAGATCATAGGAGTTGTGCAGTCAATAGCATAAAGGAACTTCAACTTGTTAGTCTCATGTTCCACCTGGGACACCGCCACTCTATTTATAGTTAATAGAAGCACCCTCAGTATCAGATCTCGAACATTATCTTCCCACTTTTGGATTTTAGGGCCTCAAGGTAGTGTTCAACAAGCAAGGAAGATATGCTTTCCCCAATTGGTCATGACCCATACACGTTCACTGGTTCCCCTCTGTGGAACAGTCAAGTGATGAAGTATATATATGAAGTTTCCAACTCCAGCTCCTGATCACCAATGACAAAAATCTCCCGATTAATGTCCCAAAGACTAATAAGGTACTAAAGAAACTCAGGTTGGGGCCGCATCCCTAGTGTAAGAAAGAATTTGAGGAGCCCACAAGCCCTCAAAGCTTCCAGGCAATTTGGGTCATTCATTACCTGGATGTCAACATCCTCATATTCCCGTTCTTTCTAGTCCACCATTTTTCAACAATTATTTCCTACAAAAGCCATTAATTTGAGTCAATAATCATCCTTTGCCCATAAAATTTAAGTTCAAACGGTAAATTTTTGAGAAAATAGGGTTTTTCCCAATGCATGGCATTGGCGCCCCTATTTTATAAATAGTTGCGCCGATCGGTGCAGATGGCTGTGTTAATCACCCTTGGCCGGCACGATTCTGTGCCCAGAAATCGTGCTGACCAAGGGCAAATTTTTTTTTCAAAAACCTCCTCAAAAAACTAAAAAGGTGGTTAAAAGAATAAATAAAGAACATGAAAACGGAGCTCAGGGCTTTCGCTGTTACCTGGAACTGGTGGCCCATTGTTTGACCTCCCGGATCTCCCGCAACTACTCCAGAATAATTTGGGAAAAAGTGAGTAAAAAGTCTTCATAGCAAAGTTAAAATGGTAAATGGTAACAATATATTTACTTTTCCCCTTTTTATTCATTTTTCCATTAAAATATCAACTTTTTGTAAATATGTTGACCTATTTTGCCTCAAGGACTTGATAATACACTTTACCTTACTTGTGCAGTGACAGGTGATGGATGTTCAATGCTGATAATGAGTCACGTTTCAGCTCTTTTCTCGACTCGTTAAACTTATATGAAAATATTTCCGAGTGACTCGTAAAAGAAAATAAAATGGGGGGTTCCCTTTTAGCTCTTTTCCGACTCTTTAAAAGTGAAAATATGGTCGAACCCTTGTCATTTCAAACTCATTAATGGATGCGAAATGTCATGCACCCAGTATAAGTTTACCCATTTTTTGGACTAGGAGGCACTATTTAGAAAAAAAGTACTCCTTGACTAAAATGGTCAAGCGTTTTTCTCAAGTATTGTTTTCTACATTTTCGGGCTCGAGAGACAAATTTATGAAAAGGGGCCATATGGAGTTTTCTTTTACGTGTCTTTTTCAAACTCTCTATCATGAGAAAGATACCGAGGTACACCTTTGTCGGACTCGTTAAACTATTAAACGACATTGGATTCATCACCATGACAAACATGACTTTCTTCTTCCTCGAGCTTGTCAAACTTACTAGGTCGGATTCGTCCGAAGGATGAACTTGTAGTGCAAGCACATGCTATCCCCTTCAAGCATGCGATTAAAAAATAATTGGGGTACCTGCCAAAAATGGTGGGGGAAAATTTGGAAATATATCAGTCATGTCGGAAACTCACTCTTGAACATGACAATCTTTGCTTCATGTCAGGTTGGGACATCCTCCTTTGCATTGTTGACCTTCCTAGGTTTGGGCCGTTTATTTTTGCCTCCATTTGATCTCTGCCATGTCATCATGACCACCGATCCCATGGATCCAAAAGCTGCGAAACTTCAAGTTGTGTTGTCAATATGTTCAAGAGTTGTCCTTCTGCAGTTATACTTACCTCTGATTCTCTGTATCATCCAAAATCATTTTGCATCCTCCTGTCTCACGTCGATGATATGGGATTCATTATGGCCCTCCTTCGACATAGTCACTTTTCATCAACTTCAACTCATTATCTGGGAAGTTGATTGAGAGACTCCTTTCCGGTACCTTAGAGCTTGCATGCGCTAATGGCAAGTTCTTCACACTTGATGACAAGCTCACATCATTGGCTTTCATTCGAGTGATTTCACGGGTGTTCGACTTCAGTTCCTTTATTCACATTCCGTGGATTGTGCTGATAGTACCTTGAGGACCATTATCATTATTGGTGGTTTCTCTTGGGCATGTTAAAAATTTACATCATTGACTAGTAATCAAGTGACTTTCTAGCATGTTCGACGTCAACACATCTATTCACATGTTATAATTTGTACTTTGATTAGGTCGTGTAAGAGCGCAAGACCCTAGACTCAAATCACAAAAGGTCTAGGTTGTGAAGTGATGTGACTTGGTTATGTTGATATGTATGTCTCTTTTAGATGGATGGATGCGACCATACCATGAGTTATCATATGTGATCCTTCTCATTATTGGATGGTTGTGACCATACCTTGGTTTCGTTATGATCCTCTTTGACGAATGGCTGCACCCATACCTGGATCCATTTACATGATCGTTCTCTAGATGGCTGCATCCATGCCACGATTCATGTATCATTTGACAGGGATCTCAGTCTATGTATATGTATATGTACTTGCTTTCACAGATTTTCCGACGACAAACTATGGTTCCCCACACTGATTTATAAAGCATTTCATCCCTCACTCTAGCTCTTCCTTCACGCTTTAGGGGGCATCTGTTACACATGTTTTTGTCACTATCCCTATACTCCCAATTCCTTGATCCTAGAGGACTTCTACAGTAAACCCTGCATGCTTTTCCTTCATGAAGAAAATCCCATTGTGTCCCTCTTCATGAGCAGATAAAATCCCTTTTGCACCATTTCCCTTGAAAGTTCTATTTTGCCTAGTTTACAAGACCAGTGCTAATGACCTTTATCTCCCCCACGTTTATGTGTAGAGATTAACACTATCCCTCACACCGACCAGAATGACTAAGCTGTGTTCCAATCGCGTCAGTCCTGTTATGGAAAGTTTTTTAAATTAGGAGTCGAAGCTTCCAGCTCTAGAAGCTTCATAACGGAAATCTAGTAAATGGTTTGCCCAGATGGGATCGAGGACGTAAGTTTGGGCTTATTTCCCCTATAATTATGGAACTACCTCAAGAGATAAGCCCTTCTCCCATGAGAAAAGGATCCATCTCTCATCCATTCATCCTATATAAACCTCCCTTCTTCCCAAGCACAAGCTAGTGTTGATATTGGTGTGCTAATGCTATTTTGGTTTGGAGTAGAAAACAAGCTATTACTAGTTGTAGCTATCTACTTGTGTGAGGGAGAAGTGTGATTTGGTTTGGAGTAAAGCCTAAAGGGAAGAGTCTTAAAACTATTGTTGATTGAGGCCATTATGGAATGATAGAAAAAGTGTGTGGGAACCTGGTCTTGTTAGAGGAGTGCAACGTCAAGACAAATGGTTGTAATCTCTATTTGAAGTTAATATATGCAACTATCGATTGATTTCCTACATGATTTTTTATCTTTCATATTCATGGCTTAATGTTTCTTGACTTGTTAAGAATGTTGAATTACAATTTGTCTTTTATCATGTTTGTTGTTTGTTGTTGTTTACTTGTTTCAGGTACTTGAAGAAGGAATTGAGAGATAGCTAGAGCAAGCAAGCAAGGACATCATCAAATAGGATAAGCAGACTAAGAAGTAGGCCCTCGTAATTGGTTCTAACCTAAGGAAATCTTCGATAGAATGTATCTGTTGTGGCTAGACCCATTATTAGGATAAAGGAATTCGTTTGTGTCCGCACTTATAATTTTACTTCACTACAGGACCCCTAGTATTTAGAATACCATGGTGTAAAAACCATATGCTAATTTTCTTCACTAAACTTGTGTCCATACACGACTTGGATTAACAGAACCCGCTTATAGTTCTTGAACTTCCAATTTTATCATTCCTCTTAACTGAATCTTCTGAACTGTCATGCATTCTATCACATTTGTATTCACTCTGGTATTCTATTGTATTCATTCTATCACCTCTAAATTGATCTGTGAATTATGTTACAAGTGAGTTGCCATCAAGGATAACACATGCATCATAATGCCAACATGTGCATCACAATACCCTACTTGATTTAGCGAAGGCATCCTTTTCTTGTTCATCCCATTTATATGATGCATCTTCTTAAATCATCTCTTCTATAGGCTTAACTAGCTGAGCATAATTAGAGATGAATTTTCTTAGGAAATTGATATTTCCTAAGAAAGATTACGTAGCCTCCTTATTCACTAGAAATAGGATTTGTGTAATGGATTTGACCATCTTTGGATCAATTTTAATTCCTCCTTTTGCAATGATGTGCCCTAAGAGAGTCCCTTTTGACACACCAAAGACACTTTTCTTGGAGTTGAAAGAATATCATACTTTTGACACCACTCAAATATCTATTTCAGATGATGTACATGATCTAATCTTCTCTTATAAAACATAGTAACATCATCCAAATAAAAAAATATGCTCTGACCGATAAGGCAACAGAAAGCAATGTCCATCGCTCTTTGAAAAGTAGCACCAACGTTGATAAGTCCAAATGGCATCCTCTTGGAAGTGAATGTTCCCCATTTGGTCTTGAAGGTAGTCTTAAATTGATATGGTTCTTCTACTAGAACTTTATTGTAACCAAAGAAACCATCTACTAGTGAGAACATCTCAAACCTAGAAATTGTATAGAGGATTTGTTCTATGGAGGGCAGTGGATAATTTTCTTTATCAGACACCCGATTGAGATTGTGTAAATATACAAATAACCTTATTTCACTAGAATTCTTCCTAACTAGGACCAGATTTGAAACCAAAGTGTAGTGTCTAACTTTAAAAATAATTTGAGCATCGAGTAGCTTCCTCAATTCCTTTTGTATGAGGGGTTCTAGCGTTGGATGGACTTTCCTTAGTCTCTACTAGAAAGGTTTTACCCCTTCTTTTATTGGAATGACGTGACGGATAATATGAGTATCATATCTCTCTAAATCACCATATGTCCATGAAAAAACATCATGGTACTATTTGAATAAGCCTATAAATTCAATTGGTTCCCGTGGATAACAGAATGTACCGAGGTTTACATATTTTGGATCATCTTGAGTTCCTAGTTTGACTTGTTCAAATGATAAAGCTGAACTTTGAGTCTTTTTGATAGCTGTTCCTCTAAATTGGTTATGCATGCCATATAACTTCTCAAGGGACACCAAAACTTTGGGCATAGTGTTTCCTTTCATTGCACTAGATGCCTCCTACAAATTCTGATCGTGCTCATCCTCTTCTGTGGTAGCATATTTAAATATGTCAGCATTGGCCATAAAGTGCAGTATCTGTTGGTCGTCATTGAAAACATGTAAATTAGAGACATTGTCAGGCACGGATGGTTTGTATATAATTTCAATAGAAAAACCACTTTTCAGTGGCGACATCCTAGCATTTTCATTTTTTAATTCATCTGCTACAACATTTCGAATCCTCGGAACATAAATTATATTAAAATCTTTAAAATGAGTAATTAAATGCCATACCTCATGTTGGTAGTTTTTCAGATTCGATGAAACACAATGGATAGTATCTCATACCTGATGAGTGACCAACTCTGAGTCACCAATTACCTTGAGAATTTCTACCTTTAGATCGATGACTTTCTTTAATCCAAGTATCAGTGCTTCATATTTCGTAGTATTATTAGTGCACTCGAACATGAGGTGGCATGAAAGGATATGCATCTTGTTAGAAAATTATATATTACAGAGCAATGGATAAAATATATTGCAGAAATATAAATATAGAAAATGCATAAAACAAGAGATACACAGATATACATGGTTCACCCAATTTGGGCTACGTCCATGGAGAAACAACTAGTCCTTCCTTTTATATTATCCAGCAAATTGAAGAGATACAACCTACAATAGATCCGTTGTAATTCCCTCTTCACTCTCACACAATCTCCTCTCTCTTTCTTGCTTAGAATATAGATCTACATAGATGCAATACAATTCCCTCATATATAGTAAGGTGTTTCCTTCTAGGGAAAAAAACCATAAATTAAACATAACTTCTACCCTTAGATCTTCGCCTAATGAATAGCCTAGATTGACTACGAAATTACAACATTTTACAGGGCAATTTTACATCTATTTTCAGCTTCAGGGGCACTGCCCTTGATCCCCCGCCAGGGGGGGGCTCCAAATAATCGTCGTCGCCCCCCCCCCCCTGAACCCCCCTGGTAGTGAACATTTTATGGCATTTCTGCCACATTACGAAATGTGGTCTAATGCAGCGAAACCTCTGAATAAAGAAGATAATCAGGCCCCACACTTAATAATCTCCCACTTTGAGACTGATTATAGAAACTCCACCGCTGCTTCATTTGCTGGAAAATGGCTTCACTTTGGACCTGGTTGTTTCTCATCTTCTTCATCATACTTGAAGACCAATTGAAACTGAGAAGAATCTCACTTTCTTTGGTTACAACTTTTGTTAACATATCTGCAGGATTTTGGCTAGTGTGTATCTTTTCTAGCTTCAACTGTCCATCTTCCAAGGTTGATCGTATGAAATGGTACTTGAGTTGTATATGTTTAGTCTTGGAATGAAATACAGAGTTCTTTGCAAGATGTATGGCACTCTGGCTGTCACTGTATAACCTTCCCAACTACTGCCTCTTACCTAATTCATCTAGAGACCTTTGTAACCAAATAATTTCTTTACTACCCTATTTAGTGGCAACATACTCTTCTTTCGTTGTTGAGAGTGTAACAATAATTTGCAGTTTTGAAACCCAACTAACAGTTTTTCCACCTACAGTAAACACATACCCTGTGGTTCTCCTCATGTTATCTCTATCACCCTCATATCTGCATCAACATATCCCTGTATAGCAATGTTTGAACCACCAAAGAATAATGCTTGATTTGTGGTACGTCTCAAATACCTAAGAATCCACTTCACCACCATCCAATGTTTTTTTCCTGGATTGTTCATGTACCTGCTTACAACTCCCACTGCATGTGCAATATTAGACCTTGTGCAGACCATTTCATACATTAAGCTTCCAATTGCTAATGCATATGGAACTTTAGACATATAAACCATTTCTTCTTGAGTCTTGGGACACACCTCCTTACTTAGTTTGAAATGGCTAGCCAAAGGTATACTAACTGGCTTTGAATTTTGCATATTAAATCTTTTCAACACCTTTTTAATGTACTCACTCTGAGACAATGTTAATTTTCGATTCTTCCTATCTCTAGTTATTCTCATACCAAGGATTTTTTTGCAGCACCCAAATCCTTCATTGCAAATGAGTTCACAGATTTCCTTTTGAGCACATTTATTTCCTGTGTTATACTCTTAACCTGAAAGACGATACAAGAATACCAAATATGCGCAGAAATATACCCAGAACATAGAACAGTGAGAAATAATAGTCGGTATTTTATTATTTAGATAGTAATGTTCACTTGCCTCTTCGAGGGGGCAACCTCCAATAGAGCATAGCTCGATTACAAAATAAGACACGATGCTCCTCGCAGGGAGTCTCTATCCTTTATATATGACTCATACATGCAATACCATGGAGCAATACCATGGTTCTTATTAATACCATCTATCTAATACCATGGCCCATTTGCAACTAACTGTGGTCCCATCATTAAATGTGGGTTAACCACTTACAATTATTAATATGGGCTTTATTGACTCGTTACTTAACTATAACTATGACTCGATCCTACTACATAAATAAGGGGGTTACATTGGGACCCTAACATGCCCTCCCCCTTAAGAATAGCCTTGTCCTCAAGCCTGAAGCCATGGAAACTATTGAAGAATAGTGGCTGGTTCCCAGGTTGCATCTTCCGGAGAGGTGTCTTTCCACTTGGCGAGGACTTCCTTGATCGTGCGGCCACACAGGTGCCGTTCTCGTGTGTCTAGGACCTGTTCAGGTTGGAGCCAGATTGACCCTTCATCTAATTCAGGTAGACTGGTTTGAATTCTGCAATTGTTCCCAATCACTTTCTTGAGGCATGAGACATGGAAAATTGGATGGATTTTTGCAGTGGGTGGCAATGCTAGCTTGTAGGCCACTTCTCCAATGCGCTGAAGTACTCGATATGGTCCATAGAATTTTGGAGATAGTTTTTGACAACCCTTGTCTTTGAGTGATGTTTGCTTATATGGTTGCAGCCTCAAAAATACCTGATCCCCTTCTTGAAATTGGTGTTCTGAGTGATGCTGATCTACTTGTTGCTTCATGCGGTTTTGAGCTTGATGAAGATTCTCTCTAAGATGGGCAAGCATAGTTGTGCGGTTCTATAGGAGTTGATCCACTGCTTGCACCTTTGAGCACCCCTTGATATAAGAAGTAGGGGAAGGAGGGAGTTGACCATAAACTACTTCATAGGGAGTCACTTTGGTGGTGGCATGATAGTTGGTGTTATACCACCATTCAACTAGAGGTAACCACTGTACCCAAAGATGTTGATTTTCGAAAGTGAAACACCTAAGGTAGGTTTCTAGACATTTGTTGACTACTTTAGTTTGACCATCTGTTTGTGGATGATAGGAAGTACTGAGTTTTAGCTGGGTACCTTGTAGCCTGAAGAGTTCCTGCCAAAAATTACTGGTGAATATCGGGTCACGATCAGACACAATAGAAGTGGGCATGCCATGCAATTTGAAGATCTGATCCATGAAAGATTGAGTGACCAAAGTCGGTGTAAAAGGGTGGGGAAGGGCACAAAAATGAGCATACTTAGAAAGTCGGTCCACAACCACCATGATGACGAACTTGTTTCCTGACTTTGGAAGACCTATAATGAAATCCATAGAAACCTCTATCCATATTGATGTCGGGATGGGAAATGGTTGTAATGTGCCTGGTGCTTTGACTATCTCCCCTTTGTGGCGCTGACAGACATTGCATTCTACTACAAAAGTAAGAATGTCCTTTTTCATGTCTGTCCAAAAAAATGACCTTCTAGTGCGAGCATAAGTCTTCTGAAAACTTGAATGTCCTGTAGTGGGGGATGAGTGCAATTTCGCCAAAATGCAGCTTTTGAGGGTGGATGTTGGTGATATTATGACTCTGTCCTTGTAGTGAAGAATCTCATCCTGCCACAAGTAGCCCTTGGTGTAATTTGGATCCGCCTGCAATTGAGTAATGAGTTGGGAGAGCCCATGATGTGAAAACCATTCCTTGCGAGCATCTTCAATCCATTCTGCAATGGGAAGGGAAATTGCGAGCAGGGTACTTTCCTCCTCAAATTGGCGAGATAATGCATCCGCTACAATATTTTCGCACCCTTTCTTGTAAATGATCTCATAATCATATCCTAGCATTTTGGCGAGCCATTTATTTTGTTGTGGTGAGGATACCTGTTGCTCCAAAAAATATTTAAGAATGTGATGGTCTATACGGATTTGAAAACGTCACCCCAATAAGGTCGCTAGGTATCTACTGCATGTAAGATGGACATCATTTCATTTTCATAGGTAGATTGTCCCAGATTCTTCCCACTTAGTTGTTGGCTTGTGAAGGCCAAGGGTCAACCTTTCTGCATTAAGACCGCCCCAATCAACGTACCCAAAGCATCACATTCAATGACAAAAGGTTTGGTGAAGTCGAGTAGTGCTAAGACTGGAGTGGAACACATGGCATTTTTGAGAGCTGTAAAGGCCTGTTGTGCTTCATCATTCTAGAGGAATGAATTTTTCTTGAGTTGAGTGAGGGGCTTCACAATGCGACCATAATTACAGACAAATTTGAAATAGTAGCCCGTGAGACCTAAAAATACTCTCAGGCTCTTCAAGGTCTTAGGTTGAGGCCAATCCTGCATTGCCTGCATCTTTTTGGGGTCCACCCTGACACATTCACGGCCCACAATGTGGCCTAAATACTCAAATTCTTCCATGCCAAAAGAACACTTGGACAGCTTAACAAATAATTTATGTTGGTGTAGAACTTACAAGAGCAGATCTACATGCTGGAGATGTGTGGCCCAAGTGCGACTGTAGATGAGGATGTCATCAAAGAAAACAAGGACAAATTTTCTGAGATATGGTTTGAGGAGGTGGTTCATAAGGCTCTGAAAAGTAGATGAGGCATTACAAAGACCGAATGGCTTGACCAGGAACTCATAATGGCCTTCATGAGTTTTGAAAGCAGTCTTTGGAATGTCGACTTCTTTCATGAGAATTTGGTGGTAGCCTGAACGAAGATCCAGCTTAGTGAATAATTGAGCCCCATTTAGCTCATCCAGAAAATCATCAACAATCGGGATGGGAAATTTATCTTTGACTTTCAACTTATTGAGCACCCTGATGTCTGGACACATACGACATTCCCCATCTTTCTTGAGCACCATGACCACCGGTGATGAATAAGGACTAATGCTGGGACGAATGCTGTCTGCTTCCAAAAGTTCCTTGATTATTTTCTCTATTTCATTCTTTTGGGTGAACGGATATCTATATGGGCGCACATTTGGTGGTTGGGCCCCTGGAACCAAAGTGATGCTATGATCATGTTCCCCTCTCGAGGGTGGAAGCTCATGAGGCTTGTCAAGGACTAGCAGATGATTATTTAAAATCTCTTGCATCTCAGGATGAATCGGAAGAGAATTGGGTTCGACGGCCTGGATGGCATTAAATTGAGCTATAACTCCATGATGGCCCTTTTTTAACAATTTTTCCTTCCTATGTGAGCTGATGATAGAGGAAGCTCCCGCCTGGAGTCCGCAGAGGGTATGTGTGTAATCGTTCTACTTAAAGCTCATATATAACTCCTGGAAATCCATTGTGATTGGCCCAAGTGTGCGAAGCCATTCAGCACTGAGGACAATGTCGCACCCACCCATGTGTATGGCAAACATGTGGGTCTTCAACTGATAATCACCCATTTGAAGTTTGACATTTTCACAGCAGCCGTCACATTTCATTGTTCCCCCATCCGCAATTTGGACTTGGAAGTTAGAAACTACTTGTAAAAAATAATGCACTACTTCTGTAATTTTTTGATGGATAAAATTATGTGTACCTCCACTATCAATCAGGACTACTACTAGGTGATGCTTAATAAAACCTCTGATTTTGAGAGTTTGAGGTGAAGAAATCCCTGCCAAAGCATGCAGTGAAATAATTGGTTCGTCAGGGACATTGTCTTTCTGGGTGTCCTCTTCTTCCTCCTCAGGTTCCTCAAGTGGTGGGGCTTCCTCTGATGAGCTGTGATCAGTGGCATCAATTTGAAAGAATTTTTGCTCCTTGCATTTATGACCGAGGGAGTATTTTTCATCACATTAGTAACATTTTCCCTGCTTTCATCTTTCTGCCATTTCTGCAGGTGACACCTTTTGAACCTTAAGTGTTTGAGTAGTGTTGTGAGCCTGTGGGGGGCGACCCTTGGCGGCGAAATTTAGGTGATTGGACTGGGCCACTAATGCACGTTCAACGTTATGAGCTACCTTGCAAGCCTCCGACCATGTGGGAAGGTGGTGCAGTGGGACATGAGCTTGTATGGCCTCTTTAAGACCACTGATAAAACATTCAGTGTAGAACGCATCTTCGAGACCCATAGTGCGGAAAACTAAGGCTTCAAAGGCTGTAATATATTCATCCACTGTGCCAGTCTGTCGAAGCTTAGTGAGATGACCCAAAAAAGCAAAGTCATGGTCAAAGCGCTCTATAAGATCTTTTTTGAAGGTGTCCCATGTCAAGGGCCTTCCATTGCAACATTGATGCCATTGCCACCATTGCCATCTTTCATTGTCCAAGTACATGCTCCCTACCATAAGCTGAGTCTCATTATCCAAGATGTAATTCAGATTGAAATACTGCTCCATTTGTGCTACCCATGCTGCCAGGTTAGAACCATCAAATTTATGCATATCCAGCTTGGGTGGTCACGGACGGGATTGTTGGTGGGTGCCCCAGAGGTGAAGAGAGTGGCTAGACTCACCCTCACTGTGTTCATTGCCAATATACACCTCCTCGCAGGCTTCTGCCTTGCCCTTAGACAGTGTGTTAGTTATTGTCGTCACCTGGTCTTGGATATCTTTCAAGGCTTGTTCAAGTTTATCGATCTTCTCATTGCCATAGCTTGAGCTCTAGTTTCTACCATGCACCAATCTGATGTACTTGAAATTTGGGACGGCCTGAATTTTTTTTGGCACTACAATTGAATGGGACCTTCTTGCTCAGCTCGTTGTCCTGATTCTTATGGGCTAAGTCACCAATAAGTGCTCTGGGGGGTCTCAGAATTTTTTTTGGGCACTACAATTGAATGGTACCTTCTTTCTCAGCTCGTCATCCTAATTCTTATGGGCTAAGTCACCAATAAGTGCTCTGGGGGGTCTCAGAATTTTTACTTTTTTTTTTCCTGAAAACTCCTGACGGAGTTTTACTCCTTGCTTAGGAATAATGCAGTTGTCGAATCTCCGAATTGTCAATGCTGCCAAAAGCCCTGCGAAAATCACGCCCAGGTATAGGAACCCACACAACTACTCAAATCTGGATGGCATATCTGATGGTTCTGAGAGATCTGAATGGCTGATTGGAGAGATCTTGAATGGCAAACTAGATTTCTGCTACGGATCTGATGGATCTAATAGATCTGAATGGCTTTCTGATAAATCTGAACGGTGGGACTAGTTGTTTCTTCTACTGTAAAACCCCTCACTTGTGAGATCTGATCTGGCCAAGATTATGCGTGATCCAAAGATAGAGAAGGGAACTATGGTCTTGAGGAGTGTTAGGTGCTACAAATTGCAATATACATAAGGGTCTGACAGTAGTACTCGGCCCAATGTTTCAGGGCACTAACTAAGGAGGATCAACTGTACCCTTAACCGTACAACCCAACTACCCTATAGTACAGGCGAGTAATCTCTCCGAGTGTTGTTCTCGGTGTACTGTAGCAGCAAGATGCCCGATGGTTTATCTATGGAGAGGTTTCAATGGAGCTAGGGGGCTTCCTATATACCTAGAGGGTACTTGGAAGACAGTCCATGCGCGGTTCTGTCTAATGCGCTACTACTTGAAGGGGTACCCATAGGGGTTACAAGGGAGTCCAACAAGCGTGACCACCTCTTGTATTTCCTGTGTGCATGCCTCCCAAATCCACAGGTTTATGCGCTCAACGACAAATCCCGTGGTTTAAAGACGTCGAAACACGTCTCTAGCCAAAAAAAAAATTGCTAAGAAATGGAGATCCCACGAGCCCTGCAAAGCCCTCTGATACCAATTTTTATACTCTTAACCTGCAAGACGATACAAGAATACCAAATATGCGTAGAAATATACCCAGAACATAGAACAGTGAGAAACAATAGCCGGTATTTTATTATTCAGATAGCAATGTTCACTTGCCTCTTCGAGGGGGCAACCTCCAATAGAGCAGAGCTCGATTACAAAATAAGACACGATGCTCCTCGCAGGGAGTCTCTATCCTTTATATATGATTCATACTGCAATACCATGGAGCAATACCATGGTTCTTATTAATACCATCTATCTAATACCATGGCCCATTTGCAACTAACTGTGGTCCCGTCATTAAATGCGGGTTAACCATTTACAATTATTAATATGGGCTTTATTCACTCGTTACTTAACTATAACTATGACTCGATCCTACTACATAAATAAGGGGGTTAGGGTGGGACCCTAACATCCTGCATGTTAGAACCTGCAGCAAGCATGTCAACTAGATACAATAACAATATAATATAGTTTCCATCATTTTGCCTTTTGAGATAAACACAATGATCAGAGTGACATCTAGTATAGCGTTGTTCAGCCTAAACCTATCAAATTTTAGATACCACTACCTTGGAGCCTATTTTAAACCATACAAGCTCTTCTTCACCCTGCACACTAGTTTCTCCTTTCCTTTTACCTCATATCCTTGTGATAACTGCATATATATCTCTTCCTCCAGATCCCCATGGAGAAAGGTTTTCTTTACATCTAACTGCTCAAGATGAAAATCTTCAGCTGCTACTAGACTTAAAATAGTTATGATTGAAGTCATTTTAACAACAGGAGAAAATATCTCATCAAAGTCTATAACCTTTTTCTGTGAAAACTCCTTCACAACTAGTCTAGCTTATACCCTTTTCTACCTCCATCTTCTTCCTTCAACCTATCAACCCATTTATTCTGCAATGTTGTTTTATCTATAGGCAACCTAACTAAGTCCCAAGTTCTATTATGTGCTAAGAATTCCATCTCTTCTTCCATATCTTGCTCCCACTTCTTCCTAGTTTCTACCTGCACTGCTTCTTCATAAGATATTGGTTCATCAGAATCAGTCAACAATACATAGTATAATGAAGGAGAGTATTTTCTAGAGGGTCTACTTATCCTGATAGATCTTCTGCCACCACTTTCAAGTGTTTGGGGTGCTTGTTGCTATTTTGGTTGTTGTTGTTATTGATCATTATGATTTTCAGGAAGCATCACTTTTTCTGTGATGTCATCAAGAACTATGTATTCTCTGTTTTCTTTTCCTGTTTCTTTTCCTACATCTAATCTTTATACAAAACCTTTTCATTGAATATGACATCTCTCCTCCTAATGATTTTTTGTTTTTAATAATCATAAAATCGATAACCAAAATCATTAACACCATATCCAATAAAGGTACATTTCTTTAATTTTTCCTCAAGATTTGTTCTATTTTCTTTATTAATGTGGACAAAGGCTTCACAACCAAAAGTATTTAAAAAAGATTCGTTTACCTTTTTACTTGTCCATGCCTCCTCTAGAATACCACCATCCAAGGAACTTGAAGGCCCTCTATTTATTAGATAAACAACAGTATCTATAGCATCTGCCCAAAATTGTAAAGGCAATCCTGCATGCAATCTCATGCGCCTTGCATGCTCCATGATTGTCCTGTTCATCCTTTCTGACACACCATTTTCTTGTGGTGTTCCTAGAACTGTCTTCTCTCTATGAATTCCATTCTCTAAAAAATAAATATCAAGTTCTTTGCTACAATATTCACCTCCATTGTCTGATCTGAGACACTTCAACCTTTTTCCTATCTCATTTTCAACCAAAGCTTTCCATTTCTTGAAAGTAACAAATACATTAGATTTATTTCGAATAAAATAAATCCAAGTTTTTCTGGTTGCATCATCAATAAAAGTAACATAATAAGGAGAGCTATCGAGAGATGATACCTGAGCAGGTGCCCATACATCTATATGCACAAACTCTAATTTTTCTCTCTTCTTTTATTTCCCAACTCTAAGGAATCTGACTCTCTTTTGTTTTCCATAAACACAATTCTCACATAATTTTAAATCAACATGCTTCAAAGCTGGCAACAAATTTCTTGAGTGAAGAATTTGCATCCCCTTCTCACTCATGTGCCTAAGCTTATGATGCCACAGTGTCGTATCTTCTCCTGTAGAGGTTAAAGAATTAACATAATTGGAAATACCATTACATAAATACAATGTTCCAACCTTTTCTCATTTTTCTATTATCAAGGCTCCTTTAGTGACCTTCCAGGTTTTATCTATAAAAGTAGTCACACAACCTTCACCTCCCAACTTCTCTATTGAAATCAGATTTTTCTTTAGATCTGGAACATGCCTTACCTCCTTCAATAGCCATTGATTTACATTCTACTGTTTTATGAAAACTATACCCGTTCCAATGATTTTACAGGGTTTATCATCACCCAATCAAAATTGTCCAAAATCTCCTTGAACATAATCATGAAAATGTTTCCTATCAGGTGTGGCATGGAATGAGGCCCCTGAATCTACCACTCATGCATCAATAATATTTTCTAATGAAAGAATCAAAGCATCTTGCACCACATCACCTGTCACATTTGCTTCATGATTGTTTTCTTGTTGCACGTCTCCTTCTTTTCCTTTTTGAGACTTGTTAGCTTCTAATATTACAACATTAACTACAGATTCAAGGGAACTGGAAGACTTATAAGACACCTTTTGAGAGGAAGAAGCTTTGTCACCTGGCGAAGATTATGAAAAGGCATGGAGAAGTAGCTCACGCTATATTGCTATCCTTACAAGCTCATTGATGGAAATATTGGCGTGAGCTCTCTTTAAATATTCAACATTATTATAATCAATGGTTTTACTTCTAACATGTTGTGCTAAAGTGTCTACAAGAGTAACTTTATTTGACACTTCTAGAGTGATGGACTTAATTTTACTGTTGGAGGAAGTGTTCTTGGAAGTGGTTGTATTTCCATATTTATTCTATGCATTCTAAGTACAATTTACCCATGGTGAGATCCTTCTTAACAATTTCTCCTTTAATTTATGTCTTGTCACCTCCTATTCAGAAAAAATCCCTTTTCTCCTCAAACTATATCGACCATTTTTCTTCTCACGGGGCGCCTCACTCAATGGTGGTTCTTCAATACTCTTCTTTTTAGCATTATAGATACAATCAAAGTATTCACTACATGTCCAATGCTTGCACTTTCCTCATTCATAGCAGGTTATTATGTTTCTTCCATTTTTTCCATCTGCCAATCTGCTAATAAGGAATCCACAATATGTGCAACCAGAGCATTCATGTTGTGGTTCCACTGTGGACATGTCTTTTCTAAATGATATTCTTGATGGAAAGAGTAATAATTGTCCATACCCATACTTTCTATATTCAACACAACATTTGAACTTTTGGAAAACTTTGTAGGTTGATTTTTTTTGTTATTAGTACTATTTCTTTGAAATAAGAAGGACTTAGGAGGCTTGCTGCTATTAGAAGTCTCGCTTCACCTTCTCTTTAATTCTAAAATTTCATTGGTAAGCACTTTCATTGTTCTAGTCAATCTTTCAATATCTAATGACTCCTTATCTTAAGCCTTATTTGAAGAAGGATGAAACTTCCTACTAGTTTCCTTGGAGTCTTTTGATTCATCATCATCAGTAATAACTCCAATAGCGTGCAAATCCTTATCGATGGTGATTGCTTATGCACAGTTTTGTGCCAATGTTTCCTTTTCATCTCTTTTAAAAAATGAGGAAATGTTAGTGGGAAAGGAATCTTTGTAACAATCAATAGTAATTGAATCATGCAATAGCCTGCATGGGGGAAACTTTTACAATATGCGATTAAACTTTTGATTAAAATATTTCACTTTCTCCTTTCCCCCATTTTACTATTTTCGACCTCTTTCAGTGACGTGGTGGAAGTGTTGTTGTTAGCAAATTTCTCTAGAAATAACTTCTTAAACTCCCTACAGCTATGGACCAAATTCATATGCAGACTATGGTACCATGTTGTTGCTCTACCTTATAACATAAAAGGAAAACATTTTCAAGAAACATCCTCATACCTTATTTTCAGCATCTACAGATGCTTGTAGAAATTTTCGATGTGATCTTCCACCTTTGTCCTTTTAACTAGATCAAAATTTGATAACAACTTTTCCAGATGTCTAGGCACCTTATGAAGATTATCCAAAAAGTCTAGGTCGACCGTGTCTTCATCTCTAGTTTCCTCCTCCTTTTTAGAATCCAAGGAGCCTCCTCCTTGACTGTCTAAATTGTCGTTGAATTCAAAATTTCCTTTAGAAAGCATGATATCTTCCTCATACCCTTTGTTACACTAAAAAATGTCACCATGACTATTTGCAGTTAGTATGGCTCCATCCACTGTCATACTATCCTCGTTGGCAAGTCTCATGCCTCTGCTCTTCATGTCAAACTTCAATAAAGAGAGAAAAGTCATTTAAAGTCAATTATCTCTGGTACGCAGTTTCTCTTAGCCTTACCTGTGTGTACGCAACCCAAGTTCACAATACCTGCGTACTTGTACGCTCTGTATGTAAGCGGGTGGGTGTGTACTCCTGTAAAGGTCAAAAGGCGCAAGTTTCACTCTAAAAAAGTTACTTGTGGTCATTTCTAGAGCATTCTAGAAGCTTGTTTGACGTGTATGAAGCGCCTCCAGATGGTTCATGTATCCCTACCAAAGAGGAACTTATCCCATCAAGAGGGGAGCTATCCCATCCAAAGAGGGGCTTATCCCATTGATGGTGGACCTGAATAACTTCCTCTAGAGCACTATAAATACAAGCATTGGGCCAAAGGGAGGGGAGGTTAAAAGCTGAACATTCCTAAGGGTAGATGCTGCCGGAATTAGGACTTCCTTGTAGAAGCTTGTGAGGAGAGATTACCATCTTTGCTTGTTCTATTTGGAAGTGGGTGAGCTGATCAGAGTAAAGGAGAACTCTTGTAGACCTTGGGAGGGACTTGCACAACACCAAGGCTCAGGTTGTAATGGTTCCTTTTGTTACCTTTTAATACAAATTAGTCCATTCTTCTCAACAATTTGTTATTTATGAGTTGTTTCATATACTCCTTGGTCTATATGTTAAATATGTTTTATTTTATGTGATATTCAGGTGCTATTTAATTGTTTGATTGTTAGTGAATGCAGGTTTCGAAGGGAAGGAGGAGCTCATCCGGATCAACGAAGCTGGACTACTACAACAGCGTTGGGTTACAGGTAGGATCTAAACACTTGATTTCTCATATTGTAAAAGCATATTTAGAGAAGGATTGCTCTCATTTGTCTTGTTTGTCACTAGAAAGTCTTAGGCTTCTAGGGAGGTCGGTTGTGTCCGCACTAACGACTCTTTCCGTGTGACAAAATGGCGACTCCACTGGGGACTCCATGAATGTGTTTGAGTTCTTTTTGATTTGATATTTTGGTCTGAGAAAAATCGCTTGTTTTCTGATTTTTGGCTGTCTAACTGTGTATTTGGGTGGGTTAGCTTAGAGTCAATTTAGATTTTTATTTTTCTTAGCTTTGCCAGCAGTACACAGCTTCTGAGTTAGGCACAATGTGTACTTGTACGCACTGCGTCTTTGTGCACAGGGCGTCCCCGCACCTGTGTCAACATATCACCTGCGTATCCCTATCAAATTTGAGAAAATTTCATTTTTCCTCTTTTTGCTCTTTAGATTTTGTTTTTACTTTGTTTTTACTGCCCAGATCCATTAGTTTACTGTCAGAGATCTTCACCTGAACTTGTCCCGTTAGTATCGAGGGTTTTGGTGGAATTCATAGGGATTTTGTTGTAATGGTTAAGTCGAAAAGCTGTTGAAAGCAGGTTTCATTTATCCGATCCTGTTAACGGATTGGGTATCGAATATTGTTCCGGTTAACAAGAAACAAGGAACAATAAGAATATGTATCGACTATAGGGATATAAATCGTGTTTGTCCAAAAGACAACTATCCCACGCCCTATATCGATCAAATAATTGATGATTGTGCCGGCAGTGAAATATTTTTCTTTATGGACGGTTTTTCCGGTTACAACCAAATCAATATTCTACCTACCGATCAACCAAAAACGGCTTTCATTTGTCCCTGGGGGACATTTTCTTACTGCAAATTACCTTTTGGACTTAAGAATGCCAGAGCCACTTTCCAACGGGCAATGTCTTACGCGTTTCATGACATCAAACACATTGTGCAACCGTATCTCGATGATTTGCCTGCTCATTCTTTACATCGAGCTGATCACCTTGTTCACTTACGCGCTATCTTTATGAGGTGTCGGCATTATCGAATTCGTTTGAACCCACACAAATGTGTCTTCTGCATAGAAGTGGGACGATTGCTAGGATTTGTCGTTTCAAAAGCCGGTATCCGCGTCGATCCCTCGAAGGTCGAAGCTATCATCAAATTGCCTCCTCCTTCGATTTTGCGCCAACTCCAAAGTTTGCAAGGGAAAGCAAACTTTTTACGTCGATTCATTCCTAACTACGCCAAGGTTACAAAGGGTTTCACCCGGTTGTTGAAACAAAATGCACAATTCTCTTGGGATGAGATAGCTCAGAAATCTTTTGATGCACTTAAGCACGTGTTGACCCATGCACTGTTGCTGCATCCTCCCAACTACAACTAGGACTACTTTTTGTATCTCGCCGCCTCCCACTCCACCATTGGAATGGTCTTAGTTCAGGAAGACGAATTCGGAACGGAACATGTGATATATTATCTTAGTTGGACATTAAATCCCACTGAGCTAAAATATTCGCATGTGGAGAAATTGGCCCTGGCAGCTGTTCAGGCTATCCAGCGTTTTCGTCATTACATTCTTCTCCGTAAAACTATAGTGATTTCGGATTGCAACCCTATGATTTATATTTTGACTAAACAATTGCTAGGGGGCAAGTACTCCAAATGGATTGTTATCCTGCAGGAGTTTGATTTGGAATTCGAGAAGTCTAAGTCTAAGAAATCCTTAGTTTTTGCGGAATTGATGTGTGACTTCCCGCGTGCTGACACGGAAACTGTGGCAGAGGAACCCATTGCGGACGAATCTCTATTTCTTATCAACACTTTAGATCCGTGGTATGGAGATATAATCGTCTATCTCCAAACCCAATCCTTTCGGCCCGAAGCTTCAAAGTCGGAACGTCGGAAAATTCGATTCCAGTACCAACAGTACAATATAATTGGAGATACTCTTTATCGTCGTGGGGCGGACTTAATTTTTCATCGTTATTTAACTCACGAAGAGGCAGAAAGGGTTATGAATGACTGCCATTCTGGAGCATGTGGCGGTCATATGTCTGGGTATGCCACAGCTCAGAAGGTGTTGCGTGCTGGCTATTTCTGGCCGTCCATGTTTAAAGATTGTATCATTGCGGTCCGAAAATGCCACAACTGTCAAGTGTTTGATCGCAAGATGCGCGCACCACCTGCTCCTCTCCACCCTATAATTGTCGTTGGTCCTTTTGCTAAACGGGGTATCGATTTTATTACAAGTAACCCTCACTCGGCCGGGGGGCATGCGTATATCATCCTTGCGGTTGATTATTTTACTAAGTGGGCCGAGGCGATGCCTACATTCGAGGCAGATGGCAAGACAGCTACGATTTCCGTATTCAATCATATTATTGCTAGGTTTGGTGTCCCACAAGCGATAATCACTGACCATGGGCGCCATTTTCGAAACATTATGATGACAGAACTTACAAGCCAGCTTGGTTTACGCCATGATAGTTCTACTCCTTATTATCCTCAAGAAAACGGTTTGGTTGAATCCATCAACAAAGTTCTAGTTATCATGATCCGACGAATCATTGGTATTCATCGATCGAATTGGCATAACATGTTATTTTCAGCACTTTGGGCGTACCGAACCTCAGTGAAAACATCAACAGGGTTTACTCCTTTCCAACTAGTTTATGGTTTGGAAGCAGTGTTTCCCATTGAATGCGAAATCCCATCATTTCTAATGGCTATCGAGTTAGTTTCTATGCATGGGGTGAGCCTCGGTCAAACAACAAACAACATTGCAGAATACAGTGCAGTGATTGAATTATTATCTGAATCTATTTCATTTGGGATTCGGAGTTTGATAGTGAGGTTAGATTCTGAACTCGTTGTATTATAGCTTAATAGAGTCTATGCCATTAGAAATCCAGTGTTATTAATATTGTTTTTGAGGGTGCGTCTCTTGGAACATGAATTTGATTACATTGAATATCAGCATATTCCAAGGTCTTTAAATACATTAGCAGATGCAATGGCGTCTCGAATGTTAAATAGACATTTGTAACAATCATAAATGTAAATTTATAAACATTTCATCACATATGTTTAACAAAATAAGCCGGTAATAATGATATATATATAAATAGGAGTGTGTCAAAAAATATACATCGTCTTCGATCATAGGTTGAAAAACACCTTATGATCGGCAAAAATGATAAGTACAAAAAACCAAAAATGTCACATGTGTCTACGAAAGTGACTAGCCAATCACTGGTGGTGCTCTCTATATGAGACCACTGCCCGCGCTACCCTACATAGGAACCTCCTGAAAGGTCCTGGGACTGCGACCACATAGCGCTGAAGTCGGATAGGAATATCGTCTATAGTCGTCTCTGGTATGCCCGCCGTGAGACGCTCTAGTCCTGTTCCAGCTCGGCTAAGGTCTTTGCGGCCGCATCCTGTGGGGCTGGTGCTGGTGCAACTGGTACTCTTCGCTCAAAAGCCCGGAAATTGGCCAGACGCCGTGGGCCTACATATGCATTTTGAAAATTTTTGCTGTCAGTTTTGAGACGATATATAAAAAACAAAAAAAAATAGATAATTTAAAAACTTGTGAAAAATGAAATACCTCTGTCGTCCCATTGTTCTCCCTGTGGAAGAACCATGTCTAGATCATTGCGAAAATCTACTCCAGCATAAGGAAAATCCTGAATCGCAAAGACCTGGCTCTCCAACCAGTGAAAGTAACCCGCAGGAAATCGGACAACCCCCGCTCCCTCATCAGGATGCCAGGCCATTACCGAAACCCATCGCGTCAACTTAGGTTCCCAAGGAGGCCCAACTGGAACAGTAAGATGCTGGGGGATCAGCAT
Organism: Pinus tabuliformis; assembly: GCA_031772625.1. NCBI lineage: Eukaryota > Viridiplantae > Streptophyta > Pinopsida > Pinales > Pinaceae > Pinus > Pinus tabuliformis. The sequence goes on along the minus strand of CM062806.1, from coordinate 999,115,446 downwards.
TGGAACTCTCTCTAGGGCAAAGCTCACAACTAAAGGCCCATATCCAAAGGTCTTCAATTGTCCGTTCTTTTCCCTAGTCAGTTGGCCTTTCATATTGGCTAGCACAGCATCGCACCAGTTGAAAATGGTGCCTCGGAAGCAATCTATAGCCATCCGCATTTGGGAACCAGTGGCTATGTGAAAAGCGGCAGCACCGCAAAGTCTGGTAACTGTAAAGGCAATTACCATAAGTTCAGGTCGGGATATGTATTTGATTTCTATCCCCTTCTCCTGGTTTTGATTGTTGCACCACTCTAGCCAGAGACTAGCAAGGGATTGGCCACCCGGCCTAGTCCCGAATAGAGAGAGTTGCTCGCCCCTGTTAGGCAAGCCAGTGAGGAAATATATGTCGGAGGACTCTATCTCGAGCTGGTGTTCTCCGATGTAGAAACATTGATCCTGAATGTTCCACCTTTCAACCAGCCACTCTAAGAATGGCACCTGGGCCCTCATGCCAGGTATGGCCCAGTACCTGTAAAGACCGCATGCCTTTAAAGCATCAATGGAAGGTTGATGACCTATTGCGGCCAAATCGACATCTTCGTGTTCTCTTTCACGCCAATCTAGCATGGTGGGAAATCTACACACCAAAAAACATTGATTAGAATTCATTAAATCAAATTTTGATGGTTAGATTTTGAGTTTGGGTTTTGAAAATCCGCTTTGCGCGGAGTACGCACCCCGCGTTCAAAAAACAGAGTGTGGGTACGCAGTTGTTCTGAAGGTGGGCTGCGTACTCTGACCATTTTCCCATATACGAAAATGTCGGGGTACGCAGGTCACCCATGGGGCACCTGCGTCCCCCGAAAAGCGGACCCTAAAACTCCAAACCCTCCAAAAAATCAAACTAGAACTTAAAATGAAATTCTAAACGGATGAAATTGAAGAGGAGGTTGTTGTGAAATACCTGAAAGAGACGGCACTCGATTCCGACGGTCGGATTCTCCGCAAAGTCCACGGGAAGTTTCTTGCCAAAAGCCCTTTTCTCACCCTCAACAGTAAAATGGTAAAAATGACATGGTAAAAAGTCTTTTTATAGGTTTTTTGGATAAATGAATGCTAAGTTTGTTTATTTTTCACCATGAAAGGATGTTTTTCAATGTATTTTTGCCCATCTTAAACAGGTATGAGTAATGTGTTGTTTTTGTGCAGGACAAAAGGACTTTAGGGTAAAATCATCATTTTTCACGAACCAAGACATCAGAGTCATATTTTAAGCCCTTTTCTGACTCCTAAAACATGAAAAGATTTCCGAGCGTTTCTTTTACACTCGTTAAAACGGAATTAAAAGACGGTCCTCTTACAGCGCTTTTCTGACCGCAAAAACAAGAAAAGATTGCCGGATTTTTGTCGTTTCAAATTCGATACTGGAAATAAAACGACATGCCTCTGATCACTTTTTACTTTTCAGGTCAAAGGCATTAATCATGAAAGTACTCCTTGGTCGCAAGATCAAGCGGTTCTCTCAGGTATTATTTTATACTTTTTCGGGCTTGAGAGACACAAATTTACGAAAAAGTTCACCTTGGAGTCTTCTTTAGTTTTTTCAGACTCTCTAAAATTGAAAAACGCTGAGTTTCTCCTATACTGGACTCGTTAAAATTTCACAGTAAAGGACTTGTTCGATTACAAACAGGAACGGACCACTCCTTCTTAGGGTCCGAATCAAAACTAAGTTGGACTCATCCGAAGGATGAGCTTATAATCAAGCATATGTTATCCTCCTCAAGCTTGTAAAAAATAAAGAGGTACTTGCCAGAAATGGTGGGGGAAAAGAGAGAAGAATGAACCTATTTGTTATCCTTTGTTACAGAAGAACCTTATCACCGCTCTTGAACACGACACTTTTTATTCACCTGGGTTGGGAAATCCTTTGCCTTAAAGCTGATAAAACCATTTTGAAAGTCTTCAACCGTTTATGGGTATTAACTTTGGGTCAATCGTCACCAAGCCATCTGTCGTGTCGTTATGTGTTCAAGAGGTCTCTGCAAATAAACTATTCATATGCAAAATACTTGTCATCCATTTGACCATCCCTGAGTCAGTCCTTACAGAAACATTTCTTCAACTTGAACAATGATTTCGTGTTGTGGGCTTGCCTGCAACGGGTCGCTTTCTATCGACATCAGCACATTATCTAGAAAGATGACTTAGAAATCGTCAGTACCTTGAAGTCTGCATGCATCAATGGCAGGTTTCTCGCCTTTGACGACAGTTTACATCATTGACTTTCGATCGAAGGATTCTGTGACGTGTTCGACATCAACTCATTCATTCACATTTCATGGATTGTACTGGGTACTTTGAGAACCATTGACATCACTGGTGGTCTCTCTCACACTTGTTAACAGTTTACATCATCGACTGGTAATCAAGTGGTTTCTACCATGTTCGACATCAACTCATTTATTCGCATGGATAGTATCGTACCAATTCAGGAAGTAGAGATGAAGACCTTGGATCTAGTTTCCACCATCTAGGCTGCGAGGAGTTTTGTATTCATTATATAGTAGACTAATCATAAACAGATGGCTGCGTCCATACTGTGTCTACAAAAGTCTACGATTGTGATGTACTGCAAAATCATTCTTGTATCAGAGCAGTAGTTAGATTGTTAGTTAAAGTTTTCAATCTGAGTATGGGAATGCCTACCTCAGCGATGATATCATCTTATATATGTATTTTGTGTTGAATATTTGCAGGTTCTGACCGGGCTCTCCACAAGATACTCCTTGAAATGATAAAGTACTTCACCCTTCCTAGATCATATAAGACCCTAATCTACTACAGGCTTCGCACTTTAGGGGGCAATCTGTTACACTAAAAAATGTCACCATGACTATTTGCAGTTAGTATGGCTCCATCCACTGTCATACTATCCTCGTTGGCAAGTCTCATGCCTCTGCTCTTCATGTCAAACTTCAAGAAAGAGAGAAAAGTCATTTAAAGTCAATTATCTCTGGTACGCAGTTTCTCTTAGCCTTACCTGCGTGTACACAACCCAAGTTCACAATACCTGCGTACTTGTATGCTCTATATGTAAGTGGGTGGGTGCGTACTCCTGTAAAGGTCAAAAGGCGCAAGTTTCACTCTAAAAAAGTTACTTGTGGTCATTTCTAGAGCATTCTAGAAGCTTGTTTGACGTGTATGAAGTGCCTCCAGATGGTTCATGTATCCCTACCAAAGAGGAACTTATCCCATCAAGAGGGGAGCTATCCCATCCAAAGAGGGGCTTATCCCATTGATGGTGGACCTGAATAACTTCCTCTAGAGCACTATAAATACAGGAATTGGGCCAAAGGGAGGGGAGGTTAAAAGCTGAACATTCCTAAGGGTAGATGCTGCCGGAATTAGGACTTCCTTGTAGAAGCTTGTGAGGAGAGATTACCATCTTTGCTTGTTCTATTTGGAAGTGGGTGAGCTGATCAGAGTAAAGGAGAACTCTTGTGGACCCTGGGAGGGACTTGCACAACAACAAGGCTCAGGTTGTAATGGTTCCTTTTGTTACTTTTTAATACAAATTAGTCCATTCTTCTCAACAATTTGTTATTTATGAGTTGTTTCATATACTCCTTGGTCTGTATGTTAAATATGTTTTATTTTATGTGATATTCAGGTGCTATTTAATCATTTGATTGTTAGTGAATGTAGGTTTCGAAGGGAAGGAGGAGCTCATCCGGATCAATGAAGCTGGACTACTACAACAGCGTTGGGTTACATGAAGGATCTAAACACTTGATTTCTCATATTGTAAAAGCATATTTAGAGATGGATTGCTCTCATTTGTCTTGTTTGTCACTAGAAAGTCTTAGGTTTCTAGGGAGGTCGGTTGTGTCCGCACTAACGACTCTTTCCGTGTGACACCCTTCCTTAACGGCTGAAAGTGGATCTTGTTGAATCATGTTTTTAGAGGATTATGCTAACTCTTCAAGAGTGTAGAAAACCAAATATTCCACTGTAGAGACTAATATACCGGTACAAATTGTTTCTTTCTTCTTCGGGTAACGTACAAAATTTTGTACAATTGGATGTAAACATATTTCCTTAGCAAACAGATGGGTTATAGGTCGAATTGCTCAAATTTGGTCACCTATAACCTCATATGTCAACTCAGGGCCACACTAAGAGATCCCACCTACTTCAGGAATATGAGTTGGAATAGTGCTTGGAATGTTGCTACCTTGTCCAGGAGATTAATGGTTAGGGTGTGTGGAGTTATCAACCTTAAAAAATTGGATTCCCTCCTTCTAGCACCAAAATATTGACAATTTTGGATGCCTCCAACATACAGGGGATCTCCCTTATATAAGGCCACAATTAGACCTAACACCATTTGGTGTAGGAATCCCATCTAGAATACGACATGACTATAGTTTAATTAAATATATGCCTTGGCTTCAAATGTCAACATGATAGAGAATCACAAATGTCCTTTCGAATGAGCAAGTGAGTGGGCCTTGTGAATGGTCGATCGTAGATGTATTAAGGTTATCTTACTACAAGGTAGAAGATAAAGTGAGCCTCTAAGAGAGAAGTAAAACTCTATAATAGGTCATTCCTCCTCTATCTTAAACTATATTCACCTGTATGGATTCATTATTTAGTAATAGTACTACTCTAATGGAGAGACCCACAGCTGATAAATATTCGTCTAAAATCAAGTACAATAGTTCACATACATGTTGTGATATTTATAAGAATTACAACACATTTCTAACAAGTTAAGCACCGAAGTCCGCTAAATAGTTCAATTACACAAGTAAAAGTGAAAGAAAACATGAAACATAAACATTCAAAGAATAGTCGTAGAAACATCTACAATCAATGTGTGAAAATGTGTTGGCCTAGAAGGTTTCGATATTAAGCAAAAGTCCCAAGATACATAAATACAATGAACATCACTAGATCCAATAGTGGAGCGTTAGAGCCACTACTTGCTCCCTAAAAGTACTAACTCGGCCTCTGTAATGCCTTACGGGAGAAGTCAAGGTTAAAATTCCTTTATATGAGAATTGAAGATCATGTTATAGCTTGAGGCATGACATTTCACAGATTCCCCATCACTCTTGATAATCCAACTCATAATTACCTTTGGAATTCTACAACCTTTGGACTTCCAAATGACTTTTGCAATTACATATGACTTATGGAATTACATTTCTTTTGGATTTCCATGACTCTTAGACTTCCACTTATTTGTCTTTACAATGATTACAACATTACATCACAACTTCCACATCATCATATGATGAATATATGACATGTCACTATATTTGATGATTGGGACTAATAGTGACTTATGACATGGACTTCTTCCAGTGGTGACATGGCTGCCACTTATGTCTTCATTATTCATGTAGCTTGGGATCTTTGATGCCTTCACCCTCCAAAGGGTATTTGATCTTGGAGTCTGTAGGGTGCTTCGATCATCAATATTTCAATGTTTTCTTTGTTCTTCAATGCTTCCTTTTCCATATTCTTTTCTTGATCTTCCTCATGTGTGCTCGCCATGTTATTCCTGAGATACATGTGGCTGAAATCACTCATGACAGTAACCATCAGCCTAAAAATATCCTAGTCTAACATGGTTTATGTAGATTTATTTGTTCATTCCTTTTTAGTGCACTTTTGAAAGAGTAAGGAGAGCTTTTGGGCACAAGGGAACACTTTAAAAGGTTGAAGGGCTGAAAAGGGAGAGGCTTATGGGCTTTGGCATGTGCTCATGTTCTCAAGAGGAAGAGACAATCAAGGTAAGGTGCATGGTGCAAGTCCAAAGGATGAAAGGGAAGGATTCAAGCTTCCCAAGTGAACTATGTGCTCAAGGGAGAGAGGGAGGACACAATTCACCTTCCTGAAGGCTGAAGGAGGAAGGTTTGAAGCTTTTTGGGTTCTCTCATGTGCTCAAAAGGTGTGGGATGGTGCAGGATCCATTCCTAAAGGATGAAGGAAGAAGGATTCAGGCCTTCAAGGTGCACTCATGTTCTCAACAGGTTCAGGAGGGTTCATAGCGCACTATGGAAGGATGAAGGTTTGATATTAAGGCCTTTGGGGTGTGCTCATGCACTCAATAAGGGCGCACTTCTTTGAGTCGAAGTGGTGTGCTCAAAGTAAGACTTGGTTTCTTGAAGGGTCCAATTTGGAAAAAGGAAGGGGAAAGGGCTTGGGAAGTGCACTTTGCGCTCTGGGAGGGAACATCTCGCACTTAAAACCAACAAAGGATTCCTAATTAAGGCTCATAGTGTTCACATGCACTCTTGGCCTTAATGGGTTCACTTTGAAATTAAAATTTGTCAAAGTGTAGAAGATAGGAAAATAGGAGAATATGATGAGTTTTAGACATAAAACCATGTGTGACACATGCCAACTCATCGCAAAAACTTATAAAATATTAAACAACAATAAGTATACATCAAAATTCCTCTTTTCATGCATTCCCCAAGTACAATGGGTGCAGTATGTGCAACTGTGACCACAAAGTATTGTTTTACAACCATAAAGATGACGCAACCAGAAATACACCAAATATGTTCTACCAAATGTGACGACACTTGAGAACACTCAAGAACACTTGAAACATATAGGAATACATGAAACAACACTTGAAAGCCAAGGTGACACTTGACATGATGATAAAGTACGATCCAAAATTTGAATGTAGTGCAATTTTTGGAGGGCATTGTAGCATCGACAATAGGTAGGAAATTCCACCTCACTATTATGTTTTAATATTGGAAAATGTGACAACATGCATATATAAAAACACCATTATAAAGTTAATTTGGAGTTAAAGGTAAGATAGACATGTTATTTTAGGGTTACATGAATGATATAATATATATATATATATATATATATATATATATATATATATATATATATATATATATATATATATATATCAAATGTTTTATAATGACATGATGCTAGGCCATGCTACACACTGAATAAATGGATATGGAAAATAACCATTCCAATTGGAGTTATTAAGTCAGCTACTAGAGTTATAGGAAGACTTGGTGGTACAGGAAATCATTTTTTAAGGAATATCAACACACATATATGTAAGTAATTATAAATTCCACCTTTTTGTTATTTTTTTTTCCTGCATGTAATAATTTTTCCACCTTTGATTTTTAGTAATAGCATAGTTATCAAACTATTTCCTTTTAGCCAATATCCACATGTTTTCAAGCATGCTAATTCTTTTGGTCCATTTCCCATTGGATTTCTTGAGCTAACTATTGGGGATATGTGAGGGTCTATTAGCGTAGTAGATCGCATGCCAAGAAATATGATCATACACATACTTGAAAGTAAGTGTAACTTCTACCTTTGTGCTTTTGTTATTCCCTACAAGTAACAAATCCTCACATATTTCTTACTAAATAGGGACATCATTAGCTTCTAGAGGAGATACAATAATGTCCCATGAAAATAAATGTCCCTATTGTGTGTATACAAATACCTAATGCACAATTGGTTTCTTTGAACATATGTCCAATAATGGTTTCAAACCAAAAATTTGCTCATCATCAAATACTCAATGATCCAAGATGGGCCACTTCTAAGGATTTAATTATGGGTTCCACAATGGTTTATTACTATTGGTTGTGCTAAAATTTCTAGGGTATTTTTCATTTTGACATGCCCCTTGAATAGAAAAATTACTCTAAGAAATAAAAAGGAATGAAAAATAAGTTGATCTCTAATTGCAAAAGAAACACATACTATCTCTATAATAATCCAAGAGATAGACAACATTCAACTACAAAATCTTGGCTAGGAAGTTTACTTCTCATTTAACCATAGAGTAGAAGTAATTCTAACAACATATTTAAATCCCCTTGAATACAAAATTTCCCAACCCCTTTTCCATGGGGCATAACCTATATATATATATATATATATATATATATATAGTATTAAAAAAAGCATTTCCATGCTCCTTGAATCTAGGAAGGTCTAATCATGAAACTAAATTTGGTGCTCCAATCTGGCATGCACTTATCAAGGATAAAATTAAATAGCTAAATTTAAATATTCACCCATTATGTGCTAGCCACATGGCTTCCTTAGCATGTTAGAATCAATTACATAATTAGTCATTGCAATGGCAAGTCTAATTTGTTGTTGACACATATTTTTTCACCCCAATTTATAGTGAGCTTCATTATTTATTCTACAACCTTAGTGAAGTGTTTCAATCAATAAACTCTTTCATTGTTGGTATTTAGCTTTTTTTTCATGCACTTGCACCTCTCGATCATCATCCTCTCTGATTCTCTCTTTTACTTTCCCTAATTTGGATTTTCTCCCAGCTCTTGAGACCCATGGCTTCTATCTACAAATTTAATTTTGAGTACCTTTACTTGAATGATCTATTATATAGTAGTAATTAGAGATTAATATTAGCATATATACCATGAATATTGAATCAGTAAAGCTAGGGAAACTAGGATGCTGATCCCATTGGTTTCCAATGTGACTTTGACCGATGATTACTCATGAATACCTAAAGCTTGGTAGGCATGCCCTTCCCCCACTTTTTGTTGACTTGGTTAGACTGGATTCTACTAACGTGTTCATTTTTCCCTATGAAATATTTCTCAAACCCATACAAATTCTAGGGCAAACATTCCTCCGTATAAAAAAATATTCACCCCATGCAATTATGTCATCTCCTACATGGGTTGAGATATACACTATTGAATTTAAATGGTGTATATCCTGACTTATATACCATTCGATGCATTATTGCAAGGTGCATATTGTTTCTAGAAAAGGACATGTAGCGGGGGACTTTTTTTCTTGAGGTGAGGTGATAATATCCCATAACTTGTTTACAAACTCTAGGGGACATACTTAGTTTTCCACTTCCTCCCATTCCTTTCCATTATGTTGGAATACCAACGCCAACACTTAAATTTTCTCGTAGCCTTACTCAAGCAGTATTTTGATCTAGGGACAGGCAATTTGTATTGGCTTACCATCTTGATTGAAAACTTTGTGAATTCAATGAAGGTGGAGATATTAATAGTATCACAAATGCTAATAAAACCCTTTGAAGGGAAAGGGATGTAATAATATGGGTTTCAATAAGAAATTTATAGATTGGATATCAAGATTTTAAGATCACTACAATGCTTATCCTAATATTTCTTGTTGCATTGTTCACTTGGGAGAAAATCTTCATTTATAATTCTTGATTTCCTTATTATACCCCAAGTTTTGAAAATAGATTTAATTCATAGTTTAATTTCTTTCCAAATGTTTATTATTTATTCTTATTAAATGTGATTGAAATGACCTTACCCTCGAGAGACAGACCAATGCATGGGAGGTATATTGGCTAAATGCAATACATGCCATGTATTACTACTAGCAAGCCTTAGGTTTCTAGACCACCTAATTGATGTAAGGTTCACATTACTTATCCATATGGGATTGGGGCATGTTTCACGAGATAAGACTGGATTGGATACTTAAATGATCCTTGAAAAGGGTTAATTTTTGGTGGTTTAAAGGTGAGAAGGATCACACGTGGATGATGATAGAGATGATGTGTGGATTAATGAAAAATGACACAGAGATGAATGACATAAATGACAAGTGGGTGATGATATGTAGGGCACATTCTCAAAAGTCATAAAAATGGCTAAGTGTTGAAATTGTCTCTATTGATGCTATATGTACTATAGACCAAAAGAAATTTAGGACTTCATACCTACAAAATGACACAAATGAGGTATGTGATCATCATATATGAAATAAAACCAAGTTTTAAAGAAATTCAAAATGAGTGCTACAATACTTTGGGCATAAAGTGACTATCGTGGAACATTAGGCGAGTGTACTTCATAGGTAAATGTTATAAATTTAGCAGTGCAAAATGAGTGTTATAAGACTTCAAAATTAAAGTGAGTTATGTGGAACATACGGTGGGTGGACTTCGAAGGTAAATGCTCATCTCATAGGTAACAATATTATAACTTTTTTTGTAAATAAGAACACTAGCTACTTTTACTAGTGAAATAGTTTTATACTAACCAATGTGATAATCAATAATAGACCTAATCCAGATGAAAATAGAATAACTACATTCATTTAACAACACTTTTGCAATATTTAACAACAAAATTAATTTGTCTTTTATCTTTATGACTCCTTTCCAATTTGCAGCATTGTCTATTACAAAAAATTTCCTATGTTTTTTAACCTTCCTTAGGTATAAAAATATATTAAGGGAATTAACATCCTAAGTCCATTACAAAATTCTAAAATAAGTATTTTTCGGGAGAACTAATTAATTTATAAAACACCTAAAAAATTTTATGTTTGTGGAAAACCCTGTGAACAATTTTTGAAACCAACATTTCAGAATAGCTTAGTGAGTCCATCATCAGGGCAATGAGATTTGTATTTGAGAAGAGAGAGTGTGAAATCATGGAGCTATTAATAGTTAATAGAAAAATATTTGATGTCTTCCTTTATTGTCGGCTCTCAATTGACTAACTGATTAATAATTATTTATTTATTTATTTAAACATTTCTTCATTTATTTATTTATTTTTATTTTTTAGTTATTTATTTTTTTGGTTTGATTAGTGATTGATTATATTTAAATTTTATTTTTTTATTTATTTTTTTTATTTTTTTTAAGATTCTATGTTATATATTTAAGTTCTTTGTTATTTATTAAATGCTTTACTAGTAATTTATATAATTTTGAAGTTAGTTTGAAGGTTTATTTAAGTTGTCTTATTAAAATTATATTTAGAAGAGAGTTAACGTTGGTTATATATATATATATATATATATATATATATATATATATATATATATATATATATATATATATATATATATATATATATATATATATATATATATTATTATTTTATTTTATTTTATTTTAACTATGAATGTTTGTATATTTGTATTTACTGCTTTTTTATTTTATTTAATAAGGGTTTCTAGGTGCTACTTAATTTTAGTCCGTCATCTCTATTCATGTTGTTGGAGGATTTTTCAATTTCAATTGCCTCTTTCACCCTTCTTTTTAAATAATGGTCTTCCTTGTGAATTAATTTTGCTTGTTCCATACAAATATAGTGTGAGGAAGAACATGCATGCTCTGCCAGACCTGATTTTTCCGACCTGTTTCTTGTAATATCATTAATGTGTTCTTTTAACCTTATGCCAAAGGATCTCCCTGTTTCACCTATATATACTTTTCCACATGAGCAGGGAACTGAGTATACTCCTTTGTGATCTTTTGGGTCTATTAAGTCCTTAGCAGAATCGAGCATGCTTTTGATGGTGTTAGGGGGCGTGAAGGCAACCATTATGTTATGCTTGGAGAGAATTCTTGCTTTCTTATTTTATTTAATAAGGGTTTCTAGGTGCTACTTAATTTTAGTCCGTCATCTCTATTCATGTTGTTGGAGGATTTTTCAATTTCAATTGCCTCTTTCACCCTTCTTTTTAAATAATGGTCTTCCTTGTGAATTAATTTTGCTTGTTCCATACAAATATAGTGTGAGGAAGAACATGCATGCTCTGCCAGACCTGATTTTTCCGACCTGTTTCTTGTAATATCATTAATGTGTTCTTTTAACCTTATGCCAAAGGATCTCCCTGTTTCACCTATATATACTTTTCCACATGAGCAGGGAACTGAGTATACTCCTTTGTGATCTTTTGGGTCTATTAAGTCCTTAGCAGAATCGAGCATGCTTTTGATGGTGTTAGGGGGCGTGAAGGCAACCATTATGTTATGCTTGGAGAGAATTCTTGCCAGAATTCTCTCCAAGCATAACATACTGGTTGCCTTCACGCCCCCTAACACCATCAAAAGCATGCTCGATTCTGCTAAGGACTTAATAGACCCAAAAGATCACAAAGGAGTATACTCAGTTCCCTGCTCATGTGGAAAAGTATATATAGGTGAAACAGGGAGATCCTTTGGCATAAGGTTAAAAGAACACATTAATGATATTACAAGAAACAGGTCGGAAAAATCAGGTCTGGCAGAGCATGCATGTTCTTCCTCACACTATATTTGTATGGAACAAGCAAAATTAATTCACAAGGAAGACCATTATTTAAAAAGAAGGGTGAAAGAGGCAATTGAAATTGAAAAATCCTCCAACAACATGAATAGAGATGACGGACTAAAATTAAGTAGCACCTGGAAACCCTTATTAAATAAAATAAAAAAGTAGTAAATACAAATATACAAACATTCATAATTAAAATAAAATAAAATAACCAACGCTAACTCTCTTCTAAATATAATTTTAATAAGACAACTTAAATAAACCTTCAAAATAACTTCAAAATTATATACATTACTAGTAAAGCATTTAATACATAACAAAGAACTTAAATATATAACATAGAATCTTAAAAATAATAATAATAATAATAAATAAATAAATAAAAATAAAATAAAATAAAAATAAATAAATTTAAATATAATCAATCACTAATCAAACCAAAAAAAATAAAATAATAAATAATTAAATATTAATCAGTTAGTCAATTGAAAGCCGACAATAAAAGAAGACATCAAATATTTTTCTATTAACTATTAATAGCTCCATGATTTCACGCTCTCTCTTCTCAAATACAAATCTCATTGCCCTGATGATGGACTCACTAAGCTAGTCGAAACGTCGGTTTCAAAAAGTGTTCACAGGTTTTTCCACAAACATAAAAATTCTACCAACCTGTATGGACTCTCTCTTTAACACACCTAAAAATTGTCAACTATATTTGAAATTTCATATATAAATTGACTAATGGGTTATCTCCTATGAGCTATTCTAAAATACCCATGTTCTATCCTTACTTCATGAGATATTTATTAACTAAGGCCTCTTCCATGACATGATGGACCAACAATGGAAGCGAATGGAAATTAGACTACAAAGTACATGAAATTCACCACCCAAAGAAACAAGATGATAGAGTGTTAGGAAAATTGAGAGGATAAAAGCTTGAGAACACTTTGTGGACCAAAATTATGAAAGGGAGTGGAAAAGTCATGAAAGAGGGGGACCCATATTGTTCTAGCCCAAATAATTCTAAGAGAAGTTCCTAGTGCATTGATAGAGGAGAAATGATGTTGTAATGAGGAGGAAAGGAGGGTTATCAAGCATCAACTTCAGAAGAACATTCCCAACAAACACTTTAGATTCATCATCCTAGGCCTAGAATCTAAAATTTACCTTTCTTTTGAATCGAAACTTTAATATTGACAAATATTTGTTTTCTATCACTATAATTTTACATAATATGTAGATTTATGAATGCTGAAATCCTCTTATGATATTATATACATGTGTCTAGAAAAATACTGAGAGGGGGTGGGGGGCGAATCAGTATTTGAATCTCACTTAAACTTTTATTTTCTTACTCATATTTCTGTAAGCAACTTTACTAAAAGAAAACTGCGTATATACACGACTATTATTCAGACAACTAGAGTATATCTAGTTAACTTATTTTTGAATTAATTCATGATGTGTTTGTCTTGAACCAGTGTATCAAAACCTGATTAAGCATTACATAAACAGTAACTATGTGCAGTAAGAAAAAAATAAACAACCACACATAAGTGATATGCATGAACAACATGATTTTAGGTAGAAACTCAATATGGGAAAAAACCACCATTGTTGTCGTCTTTGTCTTTATATTTTATTATAAATAAAAACATATTACAATATTGTATTGGTGTAGACTCATACCAGCATGCAGGCACCCACATGCAGAAGGCTACAACCTTCTCTCATTCTCTAGCACCCACTGGAAGGGAGATCCAGCCCCCTGATCTCATTTACTGGTGCCCACCGGAAGGGAGATCCTACCCCCTAATCTGTTTTACCAGCTACCACTAGAAGGAAGATTCGACTCCCTTACTAAAGGCTCCAACCCTTAGCACCACGTGGACCATGTTTCATAAATTTTCACACTAGATCCACCTGATACAAAACATCAGAACTTGTAGGCCACTTTTCATTAAATTTTCAAACTGGACCCACTACCATCGTTTAAGCCCAATACCAAATATTTAAAATTGAAACTAATCAAAACAAAAAATCACTCAATCATTGAACCAACCGAATCAACCAATCACTGAACCAACTGAGAGCCAAATAAATCAACTTATTCTCAACCAATCAAAGTAGTTAGATCATTGTAATCAGAATACCTATATTGAACCAAAACATTATATCAACTCATTCAACCAACTGAAAACCCTGATCAATAAAATGTCAAAATATATATGCTACCTTACTTTAGAAAATTTGTGTATGTATGTGACTTCCTTGAAGAATACTTGCATACATATCTCAAAACATGGAACCCTAAAACTCAATCACTATCATTCTCAAATAAACACTGAGTTACACCCTAAACCACTAAATCATTCTAAACTAATCACAGAACCATCACAGGTCTTCAATCACATATAGCTAGAAGCATCATCATTCTTCAATCAATCAATTCAACTTCAATCATCACTGTTAAACCTAGATCATCAAGTAAGTCTTCATTGACAGATAGAAGAAACACAACAAGACTGATTAGACTAATCATACATCTTACATAGCAAAACCCTATCTTATATACGCACTTTCCATAAAACACTTACGCATGTATAAGCACTCTTCATGAATGAAATCTGTGTACAGATATGTCCAAGTTGCAGAATCGACACGTGATTTACCAAAATTAAACCCGCGTATGTACACACCTTTCAAGTTTTCAAACCCACATACATATTTGCAGCTATTGACTTATGGCATCACTGCACAGTAGACCTTTAGAACAAACCCATCTCTTGGCATACATAATAAAATATGTGGCATACATAAATGTTACAGATCAAATCAACCCATTATCAATATAGTCATTTCAGATCTATTGGATCTGATCCATTATCAAATTCCTTGTTGCATACCTAGTTTCAGATCAAATAATTCATTAATAGCCCATTACATGCACACTTGCTTCAGATCTAACTATTCATGAAATATTCATCACTTCCACACACACAAACACTTTGATCTTAATCTAATTATATAGCTTAGGCCTTATCCAATACCACAGGTCAAATCCTTAGTAATGTCGATGGTATTCTTTGATAGGATCAAGTATTTGTTGCTAGGCTCAATACTATGGGTCAATACCATGGTAAATATCCTTGGTATTTAGAATACCATGGTGCGGAAATTGTACGCGCCTTTTCTTTTTCAAACCTGCATGTGTACACAGCTTTGCTTCACACAACCTGTGTGTATCTATCTAAACATCCCCTTTAGAATTCCTCTCTCTCTGAACTGCTATTCCTTTGTCCAAACCCTTTGTCATATGTAGACACATCCTATTGGCATCTTCATCAAGTAACTTGCCATCAAAAGAAAACTGGTCAAGTAGGTTGCCATCAAGGACAACACATTAGTCATAATGCCAACAATCTCCCCCTTTGGACTTGCTGGCAACTCAAGAACCAAATTACTCTCCCCCTTTACATTCAAGGGAAAAGAGATGACTAGTGTTGAATGAAAGATTCTTTATCCTTGTTGACATGAGCGTTGTAGATCTGATATGCTCATGAATATTGAATACTAACCATTCTCCCCTTGAGCACATGCTAAATTTTATGAAGATATACAAATAAGTACATGACTCTATGACTCAACTAGACATGACCTTTACTATCACCAATGACCCAAGCTTACATTGAATGCCCAACATAGTGGGGTTACAAACTACATCACATGCCTAAAAGGATGGTATTACATGACTTGATCGCAATATACATGACTGAATTTTACAATGATTTATAACATAGGTATTTACATGACCTTTACATTAAGAGACAGATATGGAATTTATAACCAAAACAAAAGACCTCAATAAGACCATGATAGTCATCAACAACTATCATACACCATATAGGATCTGTACCATAAGCATCTATCAGCAGCAACATGCACATTTTCATCATCAATTTGCAAGATAAGACAATGTAGCTTTAATACATCAATCTGTGACGAAGTATGCTGCATGACATTTTCATAGAGATCTATTATCAACTCATCCTCTTGACCTCATCAAGGTCAACTTGCTCTTTCCCTTAGTAGGAAGAGCCTCAATCCATGTTCATAAAAGCATAGTGTTGTACCTGTTTCCCATAGGCAGTCCTTGGCTGCAAAAACTATGCTAGGAAAACAACTCAACCAGCCTTTAGGTTCAAGTTGGCCCTTGAACCAGAGGGGGCTCCCTCAATGTTTACAAGGCATTGTTTAACATTGTTCACCTGTCACTGAACATCAGCCTATGAAGCACAATGGCCAGATTTAAGGTTTTAATTGGGGATGGTTGGTAATCAATGATAATCCATAATCATGATTAAAGGCCTCTCTCACAGGGTCCCTTCTGAAAGTGTTAGTTTCCAGCCTGACAGAATGACTTAGCTTTTTCAAGAATTATGGTAGAAGAATATAAGTGGATTCCAAATAATTGAGCAGTCAGACTGGCTACTTAACAACTAGGGAAATTTAGATGCATGTAGAAGATTTCTACAACCCAACAAAAACATAGTCAAAGGTAACAAAAGGCCAAAGTGAAACCGATTCCAAGAGGAGCTATTTCAGATAGATAGTCTAATAAGTTAATCTCTTTTAATGGCTATCAAAAAACATAAATTAAAAACCAACCAAAGAGGAGTTATATTGGACAAACAGTCCAATAAGCTGATCTCTTTCTAAAGGTTATGATTTTACAGGGAATTTTAGAGAGATTAAGACTTAATCTACCTTACCTAGACCTTCCTACAATTTCTTTGAACATATGTAGAAACAAGTTATGAAAACACTAGAAAGACATACGAGAAACACAAAATTCTGTCATAACTGGAGCCAGAAGGCTTTCATTAGAATTCTACAAGAGAAGCTATTACATAGTTTAAGAGCCTTGGCATCAAAATCCAACACCTTTCATCTCAATTGATGAAGTATTTATACAAGTATTACAAAATATCTTGATTTAAAATATCAATATTTGTTACAAATATCTCTAGAATAATATCCTAAACAATATACTAAAGATAAAACAATTCCTGGATACTCTGCCAGAAATTTGGAACAGTTTGAAAGTATTGTGCCTTGATATTTGGAATTGGTTGAATGACTGCTGAAAATATGCAACATAATCCTCAATCTGTTGATCCTCTATTGCTAAGTGTTTTAGACTGATCTTCATTCCCCTAAGGTCTAGAAAAAGGTTGAAACTGTTTTCCCATAATCTGCTAATTGTCCCTTTAAATCTGATTGGTTTGCCATCTGCCCCTTTGAATTCTATTTTTGTCATTTCTGATTTTCATCATCCTTTATTTTGTCACAAATATTTGAGGAATATAAAATTTTCAAATATTTGATTAAACTCTCAAATGAATTTCAAGATTTATAATTTCAATATATTTATTTAAATGAATTGATAAACCATCTGGTTTTCCAAATCGTGTACTGTTTTCCATTTCCATGGATTTAGAAAACCGTGTGTACTTTTAAAATCCATGGCTTGTTTCTCCTTTCCACCTTTCTCTGTAAATTTATTTCATGCCTCTAAATTCCTTTTACCCTTGTAAAATACCTATTTTGCAAAACCATGTGTTGATTTGTGTGGTTGGTAGCGTATTTTCACTTTAATCTTTTACTTTCACATGCAACATGATTTTACACCCGTAAATTGATTTCACCATGCCTGTAAATGATTTCACCATGGCTGTAAATTGCTTTCACCATGTTTCTTTTACCTTAATCTCCTATCTTGAAATGCATTTGCATTTACATGAATGCTATCTTTGCTCACCTGTACATTAATTTCATATGAAATTTTCCCTTTTATTTTTTCTGATAAATTCATGGCATCGATAAATTTCATTTTATGTGTTGCTGTAAAATCATTTTACACTTATTTCATTTCACCAACTTGGTATTCCATCTATGAATTTCCTTTAAAATGTAATTTCACCTTATATTTGCGTTTGGCCTCCCATCCACATAGCATTTATTTCATAATCGTATCAAATTCCATTCCCGCCACATTTATAAAAGTCAAACAATAAAGTTCATGGTTTTCGAGGGGGGTAGTGGTAAGTGGTTTAGGAAGGGGGGTGTGAAATTACAAGGTGGTGACACGCAGGTTTCGGGTCCCAAAAGTATTTTTAACCATTGGATTAATGTGCCCATATCTCAAGGCATGGGAAAAAGGAGTGAGGGCCATAAGTTTACCTTCTGACTTGGTTTGAAATTACGATCGAATTTTTATAATATAATTTTAATTTAAAGTACATATTTCCATAAAAATATATAATTATATTTTTCTAAAAATAAGATATTTTAAATTAAAATTAATCTATGTAAAATAATAAACCATTCAAAATCATAACAATTATATCTCTCATCATTTAGCCTAGAAGGAAAGTGACAATTTCTCACATAATTTTTTTAAAATTTTTAGTGTGCCAAAATATGTTAAACCATTGGCTCCAATGGTGATTGCTTCCCCCTGCGAGATGCAGAGATCTAGTATACCATATGCCTTATGTGTTAGGCATGGAGTCATACCATAAAATCATTGATCACTGATTTTCCATCATGTAATGTATAGCCAATACCCATCATCAAGCTACTGCATATTAAACCTGCAACTGTGAATGGAAACTTATATTGCCTGCACTAATCCAGAGACTTATTCATTCTGAAATCTGAAAATTGAAAACTGTTGAAGTGAAAAAACTGACACTGTATGTGGAAATAAGCACAATATTGCCTAATTCATGGGCTATGGAGTCAATCAATTAATCCCTTGGAAATCATTACACTCTACCAAACCAAACTTAATACTGCAAACTTGAAATATAATTGAAACAATTGTAGATCTACTGCATCCAGAATCTGAAAGTAGCTAATCAATCCCACACCTTTATCAAATTGAACTAGAAAATTTTACAGTGTTAGGTGTAATCTGCTTTCCAACGTAACCAAGTGCGGAGTGGGTTTATTGACAATTCATGTTGCTAGCAGCTAAAAAATAAAAAATATATACAATATGAACATAAAATCCCATGGAAAACTTATACTCACAAGTGTACTTTAGAAGCTCCATCCTCTGTAGACATTTTAGATTTTTGACCATGGCTGAGAGGGAAAGAAATATATTGCTAATTGCAAGTATCAATGAACCTTGCATAGCAGTAAAGAAAGCTGAAATTTCAAAATAGTAGGATCAGTTACCGAGTGGAATTGCCGTATGAAAAAGTTGAGTCGCTAGGTGAAAGAAATGAAACCAATAATAAAAACCTACTCCTTGTTCACCAACAAGGAATAGATCTAATATTTATCATTCCCCTAAGAAAGGTATCTTCATTACTTCGCTCCCTGGCAATGACGCCAATCTGATGTTGTCCTTTGAGATAACCAAAGGTCAATTGGTTATGCCAAAGCATCTATAATGTTTTTTTTTTATTTTGATTTAGTTGGAAGACCAATGTATAAAACAAATTATAAAAATAATGCTCAACCTTTGAATAATACTAACAAGTAAACAAAGGGCTGCTATTTAATTCCCATAGTGATTCAAGTTTTGTTGATGTCAAGTAGAAGACGTAAGAAAATATGATTACTTTAGTTTTAGACAGAAGATTAAATAATCATAAGCTAGAAAACCTTTAATAAATTTTTGAAGATTTAAAAAAATATACTTAAGATTATAAAGATACTAATAATTTCATGATTTAGAGTGAGATACTTAAACAAATAGTTTAGTAACCCATTCTCTTTTAATGATTACAACTTCAGAAAAGAAATAATAATAACTGAAACACAATCAGACTTACCAAATTGCCTTTATAAAACTTAAACATATGTTGAATACATAATGGAAGATGTACTGGAAAAACTTACAAGAGAAACAAATTGTGTGGAACAAAATTTAGAATCCTCTGCTTTATTAATGATCCAGAAAAGTTGTGTACATGGAATTCTTAAAAGATGCTTATGCAAGGGTGAAAACCTTAATAACTCGTAGAAGAGAATTATTTATGCTAGTTTGGATAGTAAACAAAATATCCTAAACTGATTACAAAAATAGCTTGAAAGAAAATAGGAAAAGAAAATTGTTGAATGATGTGTCCCTATTAGGCAGGAAGTTGTTGATGACTGTTCCTTCAAAAACGGTTGTGTTGTCTTCTTTTTGGGATGGAAAGTTAATCAATTGTTTCACATAATTGATCCCACCTCTCCTCGCTTAGTATCTCCAAATTTACCATTATTCTAAATATCTCATCAACTTTAGTGTATCTTTCAAAATTCGGTTTAGTGAGAAAAAGATGTCCAACTTCATATTTGATTGTGAGGTCAAGGCTCAAAGCTTCCAAAAACTCTTTGCCAATAATCTGTCTTTTTATCCCTGCAAATTGACTGTTATCTGCTACAATAGTATATAATTTTTCACAGTAACCGTCCAATTTGATTAACTGATCATTTGATGACACTAACTCTGGTAAACCTTTCTTATTCAACTTGCTAAACTTAGAATGAAACCTTTGGACTGAAATGTCCAAAGCTTCACACATCTTTTTTCAGTTGAGTCAGTAGATTCTTCTTCATTAGGACTTTCTTAATTTCCAAAATAGTAGTTGTCCTATCTGGAATATTTATCTCTTGTAACTGTTGCTTAGTCTTAGAGTTTAATACTTTGTTCATCCCTGCTACTTCTTTGGGTTTTGTCTTCAATGCTTCCCTCTGATTATTTATCTCTATCCTAGATCTGGCAATCAATTCTTGTTGCTCAAAAATAATTTGTATAGATGGCCATACTTCTGTTATGGAGTGGTTGATGTCTAACCAGATGTCCTCTTTGGCCTAGGCCAAAGTGTCTACGATTAGAGTCTTACTCTCTAATTGTTTAACCTTGAGTCCTAACTTGTGTGACATTTTCATTTCCACTACATACAAGGTATCATTATTTACCTTCTGTGACTCCAGGGTTCGGAACTTCTGGAGTAACTTTTCATTCTGTTGCTTTTATGTTTGTAACTCCTGTGATAACCTTGATGTTTCAACTGTTGTTGATGATGAAGAAATGTCAGTGGGGGATGAACTTGGCTTTGTACTTTCGATGGGAATTGTTGTTACTGAGGTCATAAGAAGCTATGCTGCCTTTTTTTCCTTGAGTAGTTGTTCTATCTTCTCTTCCATATTATTGATCTGTATGTTTTTCTCAATAATGAGCTTCAACATCTCCTCCCTTTGTTGTTCATTTTCTACCATCTCTCTCGTTTGTGGATCCTCAGTTGAAGGCAGTTTCAACTATTTCTCAAGGCTTCTATCTCTGTATTCTTTTTCTTGAGTATTTCTTCAATTTATTTAGAGTCTTGGGGATCATATCCAATTTTAACAATAATATCTTCTAAAGAATTTAATTTGTTATCTTCTAAAGAATTTAATTTTTTATATTTAGCTAAAGATGACAGTTTTTCAATCTCAAGTTGTGACTGCACATTTGACAAGGCAGTTTTGAGCTTAGAAAGAGACATGGCAGTTGTAGTCATTGTTGAAAATAACATTTCACCTGATTGCCTATGAAAATCCATTTGATCAATAGGATGTATCTGGTTTACATCAAATGAAAATATGGTCTTCTTGTAATCTATTATGGATTTAGGAAATGGAATTTGAGCCTGCAAAAATGCCATTTGTATCCTTCCTCTTTCACTATCAAAGGCAGAGAGAAGTCTGTGCTGAGAAGTGGATTTCTGTTTCCAAAACTGACTATACATTTGTGACTTAAGATTTTCATTCTTTTGTTTAATTTCTAGAAACCTTGAGAAGGTATTAGTGTCTTCTAATGAGCTAATCTCAGTTGACTGAATAATCTCCATAGGTTCAGTTGAAGAAGGATTTGAAGAAGTAGAACAAGGTTTGGGATCAATGGTCCCTGCTAAAGAAATATCTTCTAAATCTCCAAGATCAATTATTTCTGGCGACTTGCTTCCTAATGATATTGGCAATCCGGTGTTCAATTTCTTTTGTAATATAGAATACTCTTTAATGGATTATGTAGCTGACTGGGTTTCCTCTTTGGCTCTTTTTTGTTGAGTACTCTGAGTGACTAGAGTATTTACGTGTAGAGTAGTTATAACCTGTTCATTTGCTTCTAAGAGATTTCCTTAAGACCACTGCTCCTGGTTCATAAACTTCTCCAATTCTAGCCTGGGGGTATGGTTGTAAGGTGTTGCCTTGAATTGAACTCTCAAGGCTGAAATGATCCCAAAAGGATCATAAGACTAGGTGGTGACACGTAGGTTTCAAGGCCTGCCATTAAAACTACTTTTTGACCCCCCCCCAAAAGTATTTTTAACCCTTGGATTAATATGCCCATATCTCTAGGCATGGGAAAAAGGGGGGCTTTAAACATATGATTGCGGGGGCCATAAGTTTACGTTTTGACTTGGCTTGAAATTACGATCGAATTTTTATAATATAATTTTAATTTAAAGTAAATATTTCCATAAAAATATATAATTATATTTTTATAAAAATAATATATTTTAAATTAAAATTAATATATATAAAAGAATAAACCATTCAAAAAAATAATAATTATATCTCTTAGCATTTAGCCCAGAAGGAAAGTGGAAATTTCTCATTGATTTTTTTTTTAAATTTTCAGTGTGCCAAAATCTGTTACAACATCGACTCCGATGGGGACTACTTCCCCCTGCGGGATGCAGAGATCTAGTATACTAGATGCCTTATGTGTTGGGAATGGAGTCATACCATAAAATCATTGATCATTGATATGCCATCATGTAATGTATAGCCAATACCTATCATCCAGCTACTACATATTAAACCTGCAACTGTGAATGGCAACTTATATAGCCTACACTAATCTAGAGACTTATTCATTCTGAAATCTGAAAATTGAAAACTGTTGAAGTGAAACAAC
Organism: Pinus tabuliformis; assembly: GCA_031772625.1. Taxonomy (NCBI): domain Eukaryota; kingdom Viridiplantae; phylum Streptophyta; class Pinopsida; order Pinales; family Pinaceae; genus Pinus; species Pinus tabuliformis. The sequence continues at coordinate 999,092,376 of CM062806.1, read as the reverse complement.
TAACACTGTAAGTGGAAATAAACATAATATTGCCTAATTCATGGGCTATGGAGGCAATCAGTTAATCCCTTGGAAATCATTGCACTCTACCAAACCAAACTTAATACTACAAACTTGAAATATAAGTGAAACAATTGTAGATCTACTGCACCTTGAATCTGAAAGTAGTTAATCAATCCCACATGTCTATCTAACTGAACTGGAAAATTCTACACTGTTAGGTGTAATATGCTTTCCAATGTAACCAAGTGCAAAGTGGATTTATTAACAAACCATGTTGTCAACAGCTGAAAATCTGAAGAATATATATAATATGAACATAAAATCCCATGGAGAACTTATACTCATAGGTGTACTTTAAAAGTTGCATCCTCTATAGACATTTTAGATTTTTGACCATGGCTGAGAGGGAAAGACATACACTGTTGATTGCAAGTATCAACGAACCTTGTATAGTAGTAAAGGCAGCTGAAATTTCGAAACAATGGGATCAGTTACCCAGTGGAATTGCCATATGACAAAGTGGAGCCGTCAAGTGAAAGAAATGAAACCAATAATAAATGCCTACTCCTTGTTCACCAGCAAGGAATAGATCTAATATTTATTGTTCCCCTGAGAAAGATATCTTCGTTACTTCGCTCCTCGGCAATGACGCCAATCTAATGTTGTCCTTTGAGATAACCTAAGGTCAATTGGCTATGCCAAAGCATCTATAATGTTTTTTGATTTTGGTTTAGTTGGAAGACCAATGTATGAAACAAATTATAAAAATAATGCTCAACCTTTTGAATAATACTAACAAGTAAACAAAGGGCTACGATTTAATTCCCACAGTGATTCAGGTTTTTTTGATGTCAAGTAGAACATGTACAAAAATATGATTAATTTAGTTTCAGACAGAAGATTAAATAATCATAAGCAAGAAAACATTCAATAAATTTTTGAAGATTTAACAAAATATACTTAATATTATAAAGATATTGATAATTTCATGATTTAGAGGGAGATACTTAAACAAATAGTTCAGTAACTCATTCACTTTTAATGATTATAACTTCAGAAAGGAAATAATAATAACTAAAACACAATCAGAATTACCACATTACCTTTATAAAACTTAAATGTATGCAGAATACATAATGGAAGATGTACTGGAAAAACTTACAAGAGAAACAAATTGTGTGGAACAAAACTCAAAATCCTCTTATTTATTATTAATGATCCAGAAAAGCTGTGTACATGGAATTCTTACAAGATGCTTATGTAAGGGTGAAAACCTTAATAACTCATAGAAGAGAATTATTTATACTAGTTTGGATAATAAACAAAATATCCTAAATTGATTACAAAAATAGCTTGAAAGAAAATAGGAAAAGAAAATTGTTGAATGATGTGTCCCTATTAGGCAGGAAGTTGTTGATGACTGTTCCTTCAAAAACGGTTGTGTTGTCTTCTTGTTGGGATGGAAAGTTAATCAATTGTTTCACATAATTGATCCCACCTTTCCTCGCTTGGTATCTCTAGATTTACCATTCTTCTAAATATCTCATCAACTTTGGTGTATATTTCAAAATTGGGTTTAGTGAGAAAAAGATTTCCAACTTCATATTTGATTGTGAGGTCAAGGCTCAAAGCTTCCAAAAACTCTTTGCTAGTAATTTGTATTTTTATCCCTACAAATTGGTTGTTATCTGCTGCAATAGTATATAATTTTTCGCAGTAATCATCCAATTTGATTAACTGATCATTTGATGACACTAACTATGGTAAACCTTTCTTATTCAACATACTGAACTTAGAATGAAACCTTCAGACTGTAATGTTCAAAGCTTCACACTCTGTTTTCAGCTAAGTCAGTAGATTCTTCTTCATTAGGACTTTCTTAATCTCCAAAATAGTACTTGTCCTATCTGGAATATTTATAACTATTGCTTAGTCTTAGAGTTTAATACCTTTATCATCCATGCTACTTCTTTGGGTTTTGTCTTCAATGCTTCCCTCTGATTATCTATCTCTGTCCTAGATCTGGCAATCAATTCTTATTGCTCAAAAATAATTTGTATGGATGGCCATACTTCTGTTATGGAGTGGTTGATGTCTAACCAGATGTCCTCTTTGGCCTGGGCCAAAGTGTCTGCCATTAGAGTCTTACTCTCTAATTGTTTAACCTTGAGTTCTAACCTATGTTACATTTGCATTTCCTCTACATACAAGGTATCATTATTTACCTTCTGTGACTCTAGGGTTTGGAACTTCTAGAGTAACTTTTCATTCTGTTGTTTTTGTGCCTGTAACTCCTGTGATAACCTTGATATTTCAACTATTGTTGATGATGAAGCAATTTCAATGGGGGATGAACTTGGCTCTGTACTTGACATGGGAATTGTTGTTACTGGGGTCACAGGAAGCTATGCTGCCTCTTTTTCCTTGAGCAATTGTTCTATCTGCTATTCCATATTCTTGATCTGTATGTTTTGCTCAATAATGAGCTTCAACACCTCCTCCCTTTTTTGTTCATTTTCTACCATATTTATGTTTTTTGGATCTTCAGTTGAAGGCAATTTCAACCTTTTCTTCAAGGTTGCTATCTCTGTATTCTTCTTCTTGAGTATTTCTTCAATTGCTTTATAGTCTTGGGGATCATATCCAATTTTAAAAATAAGATCTTATGAATAATTGAATTTGTTATGTTTAGCTAAATATGACAATTTTTCAATCTCAAGTTGTGATTGCATATTTGACAAGGCAGTTCTGAGCTTAGAAAGAGACATGGCAATTGTAGTCATTGTTGAAAATAACATTTCACCTGATTTCTTATGAAAATCCATTTGATCAATAGGATGTATCTGGTTTACATCAAATGAAAATATGGTCTTCTTGTAATCTGTTGTGGATTTACGAAATGGAGTTTGAGCCGGCAAAAATGCCATTTGCATCCTTCCTCTTTCACTATCAAAGGCAAAGAGAAGTCTGTGCTAAGAAGTTAATGTCTGTTTCCAAAACTGACTATAAATTTGTGACTTAAGATTTTCATTCTTTTGTTTAATTTCCAAAAATATTTAGAAGATGATAGTGTCTTTTGATGAGCAGATCTTAGTTGATTATATAATCTCCATAGGTTCAGTTGAAGAAGGAGTTGAAGAAGTAGAAGGAGGTTTGGGATCAATGATCCCTGCTGATGAAATATCTTCTAAATCTCCAAGATCAATTATTTCGGTGGCTTGCTTCCTGATGATATTGACAATCTGGTGTTCAATTTCTTTTGTAGTATAGAATACTCTTTAATGGATTATGTAGCTGACTGAGTTTCCTCTCTGGCTCTTTTTTGTTGAGTACTCTGAGTGACTAGAGTATTTACCTGTTGAGTGGTTGTAACCTGTTCATCTACTTCTAAGAGAGTTCCTTAAGACCACTACTCTTGGTTCATAAACTTCTCCAATTCTAGCCCGGGAGTATGGTTTCAAGGTGTTGCCTTCAATTGAACTCTCTGGGCTGAAATGATCCCAAAATGATCATAAGACCAGGTGAAGCTTGGCTGAAAATTCATGTTCTTCAATAATTTGTCTACCTCTGTACCTATAGACCTAGTATTACAGATGAATGTCCCTACCTTGGCTTTGAGTTTGAACTGTGACTTTTTTTTACTTGAGGCAAAATGGACTTCATCCATATGTGTCATCTGCATGATGTATTCCAGTGAGAATATCCTCATTGGCACATACTTAGGCAGTTTGTATGGAGCTAACTTACTACCACATATCCTAATTTCAGTGTACTTCTGGTACAGATACCAGTCACCAGTCTTGGTCTGTTCAGATAGGTGCAATATTTTCTTAATTTCTTCTCCAATTCTGGGCTCTGCCTGGCCATTGACTAATTGAAGAACTGGATGTACAAAAGTATCTATAAACTAAGACATATTGGATGTGGAGCATGATTGTTCAAAGGTGTTTGTTTCAGCTGGATGTATACCCCAGGAGTTTGTACACCCCTCCATGCGGGGGGGTGCGGGGGGACTTGTCCCCCCCTTCCAGGGGTCCGAGGGGGCCAATCCCTCCTGGATGGGGGGTATGGGGGCTAGCGGTCCCCTGAAGCTAAAAAAAATAGATGTAAAATTGCCTTGTAAAAGTATAGTAATTTCTAGTCAATCTGGGCCGATCATTAGGCGGATGATATGACAGTAGAACTTATGTTTAGTTTAGGGTTTTTCCCTAGAAGGCAACCCCTCTCTTTGTATGAGGGAATTGTATTAAGTCTATGTAATATATGTTTATTCTCCAAGCGAGAAGTAGGGAGGTGAGACTGTGAGAGAAAACAGAGGATATTACAACAGATCTGTTGTAGGTTGTGTCTCTTCATTTTGCTGGATAATAGAAAGGAAGGATTGGCTGTTTGGGGGGGACATAGCCCAAACTGGGTGAACCATGTATATCTGTGTCTCGTTTTATGTGTTTTCTGTGTTTATATTTCTATAATATTTTGTGTTCCATTGCTCCGTAATATATAATTTTCTAACAAGACAATGTAAACTTTGATGATGATGCTTTAACTAACTCTGTCTAGTGAATCACCGATTGATTCATTCCTTTCTCATCTTGCGTGTTAAGTTGAATTTGCAATGAATCTCCTTGTTGAAAAAAATCAAACGAATTATGACTAGGCTATATCTGAACACTCCTTGTGTGGTAAAATTCATAAATTGTTCATGTATATTATCAGCCAAGAATTGGCTATAATTACACATGAAAACAGGTTGATATTCCTTAATGAAAATGGAAAAGAATCCAAGGATGGAATCATCAACAAGTTGATCATTTTCATAGCCTAGGAGGTATGATAGCAAGGAGATGATATTTCTAGTGGCTTCAGGGAACATAGAAGATGAATAAGGTGGGTTTCTCTTAGGTAATTCAACATCTTCTGGTAGAAAAAGTTCAAAAATAAGGGCACTATGTGGGAAGGTGAGTTTATTATAAAGGTCCATGACAGCTGTTGGTGAGAAATAGTTGAGGGATTCAAATGAAGGTATCATCAGCATTTGTTTTATACTCTGAGTAGTAATGGTGATCAAGATTTTTCCATCCTGAGTCATCATTGTTCTGTGCACATGATCATACCTGGCTTGACACCAAGTGATCAAATCAGGGAAATGATGAGTTTTGGGAAAGGAGAATAAAGGCAAAAGTGTATCCCAGAAACACATGGGATCTTCGTTATCTGTATATTTCTACTTTAGCCACAAATGCAATTCGGGGAAATTGAATTTGCATTCATAGTCTGTGACTTTGAATAGGGAGTCTACAAGGGGAAGGTGATCCAAGTCAAGCAAGGTTGTAGATGGATTCTCTTCTTTGGCAGTTTTCTATGTTTTAATTTTGGGGGCCATCTTGCTATAGGGGGGGAATATGAAAATTGATTTAACTGAAGGATGGATGACAGGGAAAATATACACAGGAAAAATAAAGCTTTCGACGATATGGATGGAAGAAGAAAAGTGGTGAAAGGTACAGCCATGGGCTATTTATAAGTAGAATTGGGCTTAATTTTCTGTTTAACATCGAACCATAAGCAATTTATTACAGAGGAGCAAGATTAATTGTCCAACGGGAGGGTAAAACGGTTAAATGAGCCTGGAAACGGGATAGGAACGTATGGTGCAACGACTTTATGACGTGCCGGCTTGTTATTGGGTGAGGGATAATGGACAGGTAACAGATTTATGACGTGGTGCCTTCTATATGGAGAAGGGGATCACGGGTGGATGATATGGCACGGAAGCGATGTCAACCATTGGAAGGCTGGAAACCGTTGGCAGGATTTCAAGAGGGTGGTGAGGTGGTTTATGGTTTTGGGATTTGGGGGCCCGAAATATTATGGGAGTGACACGTAGCAAAAATTGGTGGCCATTCAAACAACTTTTCGAATCCCCCCCACGTTAACAGGAAACAACTAAAAGGGGGACGAAATTCTACCTCCACCGTTGATCCAGGCAGCATTGGTCATGTTTGTTGAAAAGTGTTGGGAGTTTATCCGGCGTTGATTTAACTTTTTGTCATTTTGTGACTTTAGACAATTTAGCACCCTTTTCTTTTTATAACCTTATGTTAAAATAAATTAAACTTCAAAATGAAAGCTTAACTTTATAATCAAGAAAAACACATTTTTGATGGCGCATTTAAACTGGCTGCCTCAAATTTATTTGATTTTCAACTAAAGCAATGTTTTTTCTTTCGTTTGCTTGTCTAACATTTTATTTGATTTTTCCTTCCTTTTTTAGGGCAATCTAACCTATCATTTTTTCTGATATGGACATGAAATAAAATATTCCTAACATTTTGTTTTGTATTTTTCTTTTTGTCCATATCTTAACTTAACATTTTATCATATTTTATTTTTATTTTTCTAATATGCTAACTTCTCACAACCAAAATTGTTGCAACACATAGCAACATATATTTGCATGCATCAATCAACATTATCATCATCAAATAATAAGGTTTTATACTGAAGCTCTGTTTATCTCCTTGAACTTATGAAGATCAACATGTAAGAAACATAACACATGTACTATATGCATAATCAAAAGAATCTTCCATCATCATAAATATGATCAGTAACATCATAACAACTATGTGGCTCAATCAATATATAAGTATCATCCATGATTTCATCATAGGAAACCCATGATCGCAGCATAGCATGATGCATCATTCAAAAAATTTAGCAACATGAGAATCATTACATAACACTAAATTGTCAAGCAATCATAATGCCAACAATGCATTATTAGAAGCATAGAAAGTACTCCCCTTGAACCTATGCCAACTTTTCATTTTTATGTCTAATCACATCAACTCATCCATTAGTAAGGTCATCAAATCAACTTCATCAATCAGTAAATCCATGTCATTAATGCCATATTGTAGCAATTCATAAAAAATCATTAGTCAATACCACTTCTAAGTAGCATCCACATTTTGTAGCTACCAACATCAAAACAGGAAAGACAAATAATAGTCTGAAGCATATCATAGCTTTTCCTTGAGTCTGTCTAACATAGGAAAAAAATACACAATTTCTTCTATCAAAACTCGTGTATGTATGCAACTGTCCTTTATAATATCTGTGTATAGAAAGTAAAATGTTGATAATTTATAACCACAACTCCCCTTGAGCATGTTCTATTTGTACTTGCTCATTGTTAGTTCATTAGATGCACTGCTAGTAATGTAAGCAACATGAATATAAAAAAACCACGGGATTCATCATCAATACAACATATGTATTACCCCCCTTAGATTACACATCACTGATCCTCAGGACCTGATAGTCATCTTCTGCTCTTATGAGTTCATGTAGCTCACATCACTTCTACATTCACTACGAGAAGTAAGCTTTAAGAACTAATGTATTGCCTTAGGGTCAATCTTCCGTACATTTCTGAATGAGATTCCTTCTTCCTCCATATCTACTTGCAATATCTAATTATGTGCTGGAACTGATCCCACCTCCTGGTTTTGTTGTGCATACTTGAGCTGCAATTAGTTGCCTTCTGCCCAAATGAGTTACAAAAGAAGCAATATCCATAAAACCATCCTTTGTGCCTAGGAATATATCTCATCCTTGATCTTGGAGATGTGTGACTTGATTCAGATTTCCCTTGAACACACTATAATAGTTTTTGTCATCACATTGTGTATGATCTTACCCAATGCATTGTAAGTATGTTCTCGTCCTAACTTTCCAAAAGACAAAGTTAGTTCCTTTAAATAAAGGCGGCCTGATATAAAATACTCCTTGACTACTCATCTTGATGGATCTCCTTCAATCTATCAAGCTTCTTTTGAAGGACCTTCTCTCATACCAATTTTTGGGAAAATTAATGAGAGATGGGGGTGAATCAATATTTAAAAATCAATTAATTTTTTCTTTTCTTACTCATATTTCTGTACACAACTTTACGGAAAGAAACGTTTGTATATACGCAACTATTTTGTAGACAACTAGCTTATATCTAGTTAATTTAACTTTCAATTAATTTGTCATCTATTTGTATTGAAACGATGTATCAGAACCTCACTAAGCATTAGTTAAATAGTAATTATGTGCACTAAGAAAAAAATAAACCATCACACATAAGCGACACACATGAACACTGGGATTTTAGGTGGAAACCCAATTCTGGAAAAAACCACTGTTGTTGTCGTCTTTGTCTTTATCTTTTATTATAAAAAAATATATTACAGCCTTGTACTAGTGAAGACTCATACTAGCATGTAGGCACCCACCTATAGAAGGAAACAACCTTCTCTCATTCTAAAGCACCCATTGGAAGGCAACTCCAACTGCCTGATCTCATTTATCAGTGCCTATCGAAAGGGAGATCCTACCCCCTAATCTGCTTTACTAGCTACCACTGGAAGGAGGTTTTGACTCCCTTAATGAAGGCTCCAACCCTCAACACCAGCATGGACTATGTTTCATAAATTTTCACATTGGATCCACGTGATAGAAAACATCACAACTTGTAGACCACTTTTCATCAAATTTTCAGACTGAACCCACTACCATCATTTAAGCCCAATACCAAATATTAAAAATGAAATTTATCACTACAAAAAATCACTCAATCATTGAACCAACTAAACAAACCGACCACTGAACCAACTGAGACCCAAATCAATCAAATTATTCTCAACCAACCAAAGCAGTTAGATAATTTTAATCAGAATATCAATATTAAACCCAAACACTACATCAACTCACTTAACCAACTGAAGTCCCTGATTAAAAAATGTCAGAATATATGCACTACTTTACTTTAACAAATCCGTGTGTATACGTGACTTCCTTGAAGCATACATGGGTAAAAATCTCAAAACATTGAACCCTGAAACTAAATCATTGCCATTCTGAAAAGAACACTGAGTTACACCTTGAACCATTGAATCATTCTGAAATAATCATAGAACCATCAAAGATCTTCAATCACATACAACTAGTAGCATCATGATTCTTCAATAACCAATTCAACTTCAATCGTCACTATTAAACCCATATCACAAGTAAGACTTCATTGACAGACAACAGAAACACAACAAGACTGATTAGACTGATCAAACATCTTATTCACCAAAACCCTAGCTTATATATGCACTTTCCATAAAACACTTCCCCATGTATACGTTCTCTTCATGAATCAAACCCACACATAGATCTGTCCAAAGTGAAAAATCAACACGCAACTTACCAGCATTAAACTCGCATATGTACAAGCCTTTTGGGTTATCAAACCCGCGTAAATATCTACAACTATTTAATTATATCTTCATTACACATAAAACCTTCAAAACATACCCATCTCTCGACATAAGTAATAAAATATGCATCATACATAAATATTATAGATCAATCAATCCATTATCAATATAGTCATTTCAGATCTATTGGATCTGATCCATCATCAAATTCTTGGGTGTATACTTAGTTTCAGATCAAACAATTCATTAATAGCCCATTACATGCACACTTTCTTCAGATCTAACTATTCATGAAATATCCATCACTTTCACATACATAAACACTTTGATCTTAATCTCCTTATATAACTTAGGCCTTATCCAATATCACAGGTCAAATCCTTAGTAATGTCGATGGTATTCTTTGACGGGATCAAATATCTATTGTTGTTCTCAATACTATGGGTCAATACCATGGTAAATAACCTTAGTATTTCGAATACCATGGTGTGGAAACTGTACACGTTGTTTCTTCTTCATACACGCGTGTGTACACGAATTTTCTTCACAAAACCCATGTGTATCTATCAAAACGTCCCCTTCAACATTCCTTTGTCTATAAACTGCTATTCCTTTGTCCAAACTCTCTATCATATGTAGACACATCCTGTTGGTGTCTGCATCAAGTAGGTTTCCATCATGGACAACACATTAGTCACAATTCCAACAATCTCCCCCTTTGGAATTGATGGAAACTCAAGCACCAAGTTACTCTTACCCTTTGATATCAAGGGAAAAGGGCTAACCAATGTTGAATGAAGAATTCTTTTTCCTTGGTTACATGAGCATTGTAGATATGATATGTTGAGTATGAATAATGAATACTGACCATGTTCCCCCTTAGCACATGCTGAATTTTCTGAATATATACAAAGAAGTAAATGACCCTATGACTCACCAAACATGACCTCTCCTATCACCAATGACTCATGCTTAAATTGATCACCCAAAACAGTGGGGTTAAAAACTACATCACATGCCCAAAAGGATGGGATTACATTACTTGACCACAATATACATGACTGAATTTCACAAAGATTTATAACATAGGTCTTTACATGAACTTTACATCAAGAGATAGATATGGAATTTATAGCCAAAACAAAATACCTCAATAGGACCATGATAGTTATCAACAACTATCTTACACCATATAGGATCTACACCATAAGCACATGTCAGTGGAAACATGAATAACAACATGCACATTTTCATCATCAATTTGCAAGATAAGACAATGTAGCTTTAATATCATAAACCTGTGACCAAGTATGTTATGAAACCAGCTCACAGAAAGATAGAAAAGATAGATCAATGCCTTAGAATTCAGCCTCTTCGAGAGGGCAACTTCCTTTACATTATATAAATGAACAATTCTTGGCTGACACAAATGAAAAGACCTCCTTTCTATATATAGGAGTCTAAGGGGTCATAACATAATCAGAGCTGACATAACAATAATAATGTAAGGGCACAATAATAACAATAGTGGGCTTCTATGGGGAACAATAGTAACAATATGGGGACTACATGGGCACAACAATATAATAAGGGGGTTGAACTAATAACAATAAGGGGTTACAATAGTAGTATAGGGGCCTAACATGCCCCTCTCCTTCAAAAAGTGTTGTCCTCAATGCTTGAGTAATTCTTGATGCTTCTGTATAAAATTCTTGTCCTCCCATGTGGAATCTTCAGCGAGTAAGTTCTTCCACTTGATGAGATAATCTGAAATTGATTGATTTCGTAGATGTCGGGTTCTTTTTTCTATGACTGCTCCAGGTTCCAATATGATTTTTCCTTCCTCTTCAGGTTCTGGCGATATTGTTTGAATTGGGATCTTCTACAACTTTTGAATGAGTGGCCATACTTCTTCGTCCTTCTTCCATTCATCCCTTGCATCATTTATCCAATCTAGTTGGATAATAGAAATGGCACAAAATAATGCTTCCACATCCTCATCCTTGAAGAGTCTTCCCATTCGGTAAGGTCTCCATTTTTTAAGTGCATGTAGCATTTCCAAAATTTCCCTCTCATAAATAGCTTGCTTGAGATGTAGCAGTAAAAATACCCAATCACCTACATCAAAACATTTTTCACTACGATGTTGATCTACCTGTTGTTTCGTTTGATTTTGCACCGAAGTGGCATTATCCTTTAAAAGTTGGAGAAATTGTTGTTGATGCTCGATGTGATCTTTCACTGCTTGAACCTTTTTCTTCTTGATATGTCCTTCTATCTCTAGAGTTTGAGGAGTGGTAATTTCTTCCAATCCTTTACAAGATATGGTCAGATTCATTTCTTGATGCTCGATGTGATCTTTCACTTCTTGAACATTTTTCTTCTTGATATGTCCTTCTATCTTAATAGTTTGACGAGTGGTAATTTTGACCAATGAATTACAAGATATGGTTGGATTCTTTTCTTCTTTCTCGATGTGATCTTTCACTTCTTGCACCTTTTTCTTCTTGATATGTCCTTCTATCTTAAGAGTTTTAGGAGTGGTAATTCTTGCCAACGCTTTACAAGATATGGTCTGATTCATTTCTTCTTTCTCTGGGGTGGGGTCCTGGCATATATCCTCTTCTTTTAATGTTTCTTGATCCTTTTCTTCCTCCTCTTCATATCCTATGTAAAATAATTTCTTCTCAGCACACTTATGACCTTTAGTGCATTTTCTATCACAATTGTAACAAAGCCCTTTTTCTCTTTTTTCTTCAAATTGTTGTGGTGTAGCCCTTGTAGGTTGTGGAAGGTTAGGAGAAACAACACTTCCATATTTATAGTTGTGAGGGGTATGCTTCCTGGTTTCCATAATTTTGCTTTCCACTATGTCACAAAGCCCTTTTACTCTTTCCAATTGTTGTGGTGTTGCTCTAAAGAAGGTGTTGCTCTTTATATCCTCATAATGTGCTATCATTTCCTCCGTGAAAATTGACCACGTAACAAGTTGTTTACGAGAACAAAACCCTTCATACCATAAAAATTGATCCAGTTCTAAATATGAAGATGCAATACATACCTTTTGTAACAGTGGTACACCATGTAGATCAAAATATTGCTCCATCTGAAGTATCCAATTTATCGGATCATTTCCATCAAACTTCCTCATCTTGCATTTTCTTGATTTTAGGAGCTCAATCTTGAAACGACTGTAACTCTGTACTTTCAGATCATCCAGTTCTAAAATTGTGACCTGCAGTAGCCCTCTATGTCCTCTTTCCAATGCCACCATTTTGATCCAAATTGGATTCTCCAAGGAAGAGTTATACCAAATCTCCCACAGTGACCTGATTATAGACTAGTTCAGTAGAGCGAACTTGTACGACGTGCCATGAGTCACTGTTTCGACCTTTGGCTCTAAATAACATATACAAGAAACTACAGTCCGTCCTATTTCTTTACCTTCTTACGAAATTTCAATTCGATGCTCAGAAAGAAAGTTATGACGACTTTCCCTAGGTCACCTATTTGGAATGTAATTCAGGAGTCTGCAAAAAGACCAACTTCCTCAGATCATATCTCCGCAAATATAGCGCAAAAAGATCTGAAATTTTGATCCGAGGTTCAGTGCAATTTCTTCTCAAATGGGTTCTTTTTTTAACTTCTGAAACATCGCATAAAACAAGTTATAGCGAAAATGCCACAATGACCTATTTGGAGCACCGAAACCCTAGAATCCAAAGCTCTGATACCAAATGTTATGAAACCAGATCACAAAAAGATAGAAAAGATAGATCAACGCCTTAGAATTTAGCCTCTTTGAGGGGGAAACCTCCTTTACATTACATAAATGAAAAATTCTTGGATGATACAAATGAAAAGACCTCCTTTCTATATATAGGAGTCTAAGGGGTCATAACATAATCAGAGCCGACATAACAATAATAATGTAAGGGCACAATAATAACAATAGTGGGCTTCTATGGGGCACAATAGTAACAATATGGGGACTACATGGGCACAACAATATAATAAGGGTGTTGTACTAATAAAAATAATGGGTTACACTAGTAGTATAGGGGCCTAACAAAGTATGTTGCATGAGATTTTCCATAAATATCTATTATCAACTCACCCTCTTGACCTCATCAAGGTCAAAGTAATTTTTCCCTTAGTAGGAATAGCCTCAATCCATTTTCATCAAAGCATAGCAACATGTATTTTCATGCATCAATAAACATTATCCTCATCAAATAATAAGGTTGTATACTCAAGCTTTGTCTATCTCCTTAAACTTAGGAAGATCAACATGTAAGCAACATAATATAAGTACCATATGCATCATCAAAAGAGTCTTCCATCACCATAAATAGGATCAGTAGCATCATAACAACTATGTGGCTCAAGAAATATATAAGTATCATCCATGATTTCATCATAGGCAACTCATGACCGCAACATACCATGATGCATCATTCAAAAAATTTAGCAACATGAGAATCATTAATATAAGCATCATAATGTAACAAGATATTATCAAGCAATCATAATGCCAATAATTCAGTATTATAAGCATAGAAAATACCCCCCCTCCCCAAACCTATGCCAATTGTTCATTGTCAAGTCTGATCACATCAACTCATCCATTAGTAAGGTCATCAAAGAATCTCCATCAATGTCATATTGCAACAATTCATAAATCATCATTAGCCAATACCACTTCTAAGTAGCATCCATAGATTGTAACTATCAGCATCAGAACAAGAAAGCCAAATAACTGCCTGAAGCATATCATAGCCTTTCCATAATTCTGTCCAACTATTTCTTCACCATAGGAAAAAACGCAATTTTATATTTCAGAAATCACATATATACATGACTGTCCTTTATAATATCCATGTATAGAAAGTAAAATGTTGATATTTTATAACCGCAACTCCCCCTGTGCCTGCTCTGTTTGCACATGTTCATTGTTACTTCATCATATGAACTATCAGTAATGTAAGCAACATTAATATAAAAAAAACACCATGGGATTCATCATCAATACAACATATGTATTTGTCCCCCTTAGATTACACATCACTAATCCTCAGGACCTGAGAGTCATATTTTGCTCTTATGAGGTCATGTACCTCAGATCACTTCTACATTCACTATGAGAAGTAAGATTTAAGAAATAATGGATTGCCTTAGGTTCAATCTTCCCTACGTTTCTGAATGAGATTGCTTCTTCCTCCATATCTGATTGCAATTTCTAATTATGTGTTGGAACTTATCCCACCTCCTGGTTTTGTTCTACATACTTGACCTAGAATCAATGGCCTTATGCCCAAATGAGTTACAAGAGAAACAACTTCCATAAAACCATTCTTCGTTCCTAGGAATATATCTTGTCCTTGATCTAGGAGATGTGTGACTCGATTCATATTTCCCTTGAACAAAACTATACTAGTCTTTGTCATCACATTGTGTATGATCATACCCAATGCTTGTCTTGATAAAAGGAGAGAATTGTTCATTAATAATATTCTCTAGAGACTCATATGCTTTTCCCATTTGTTTATCTTCTCATAATCTTCCTGTAGGGTCATAATTTTAGATTCTAATGTTTCACATTGCTTTTCCTTTTCCCAAAGTTGTTTTCTTATGCTTTCAGTTCTTCTATTAGATGCTTCTAATTCGATCTTTAACATGTTGATTTCATCAATCATAATATTTTATTTTGATTCCAACTCTTTGTTAAAATTCTCGAGTTTATCATTCTCATTTAGAGCTTTCATTAAATCATCTATCTCACAACTATCTGATTCATGTACTTCTTGATCTTCAAAAGACTAAATACAAGATAATCTGAATCTAAATTTTATTGGTTTTCGGATGTGATATGACTATCTTCATTAGAATAAAATATTTTCTTATCAGATAACTTTTTGTAGAAATATTCCTTCCATTTTCTTTATGATGTTATCTATAAGGACATTTGGATGCATAATGGCCTACTCTTCCACAAGCAAAACATTTAAAGCGAAGCTTACCTCTGAATTTTCTAGTTCCCACTTGCAACCTTCTTAAGAAGTTTGCTTCTTCCTCATATGATATGTAGCTTGTGACTTTGAGTGATTCCTTTTTTTTCCCTTTATATGTGGCTTTGAAGGTTTCTTCTCTCATGTTTGAAGGACCACCTTTCCTCATCTCAAATGCTTTCAATATTCCATGGAGTTGATCAAGTGTGATATTTTTCAGATCCTACATTTCTTCAATAACCTAGACTTTAGAATCGAACTTCGGAGTTAGTGATCTCAAAATATTCTCAAAAATAGTAGCATATTTTATTTCATCGCCAATATTTCTCATGGAATTAACAATTTCATCTACTCTAAGGAAAAATGTTGCAATGCTTTCATCATCATGCATTTTCAATGTCTCTTACTGTATTCTTAATGTTTGGAGTTTAGCACATTTTACCTTGGTGTTGCCTTGATAAATTTGGATAAGCTTATCCCACATGTGCTTTTTTGTCTTCAGTTGCATTACTTTAATGAACTCGGACTCAGCCAGACTTCCCAAGATGGAATTCACAACCTTTGCATTTATTTCATATTGTTTCATTTTTGCAGTATTTGTGGGAATGGTGACTGGATATTGGTATCCACTTTCAACAATTTCCCATACATCATCTCCCAATGACTGTAGGTATTCTCTTGTCATGAATTTCCAAAAGACAAAGTTAGTTCCATTGAATAAAGGTGGTCTGATAGAAAATACTCATTCTTGACTACTCAACTTGAGGGATCTCCTTCAAGAGATCAAGCTTCTTCTGAAGGACTTTCTCTAATACTAATTGTTGGGAAAAATAATGAGATTGGGGGGGGGGGGTGGTTGGATCAATATCTAAAACTCACTTAAACTTTACTTTTCTTACTCATATTCATGTATGCAACTTTACTGAAAGACACATGCGTATATGCGTGATTGTTATAAAGACAACTAACATATATCTAGTTAACTTACTTTTCAATTAATTCATCATTTTTTTTTGTCTTGAACCAGTGTAGAAGAACCTCATTAAGCATTAGCCAAATAGTAACTATGTGCAGTAAGAACAAAATAAATCATCACACATAAGAGACACACATGAACACCAAGATTTTAGGTGGAAACCCAATGTGGGAAAAAACCAACTCTACTATCGTCTATCTCTTTATATTTTATTATAAAGAAAAACATATTAAAATCTTGTACTGGTGCAGACTCATACCAGTGCACAGGCACCCACCTGTAGAAGGCTACAACCTTCTCTTGTTCTCCAGCACCCACTGGAAGGGAGCTCCAACCCCCTGATCTTGTTTATCGGCGCCCTCTGGAAGGGAGCACCTAACCCTGATCTATTTTACTAGCTACCACTGGAAGGAAGCTTTGACTCCCTTACTCAAGGCTCCAACCCTCAACACCACCATGGACCATGTTTCATAAATTTTCACACTAGATCCATGTGATAAAAAATGTCACAACTTGTAGGCCGTGTTTCATCAATTTTTTAGAATAGACCCACTACCATCATTTAAGCCCAATACCAAATATTAAAACTAAAACTTATCACTGCAACAAATCACTCAACCATTGAACCAATTAAATCAAACAATCACTGAACCAATTGAAACCCAAATCAATCAACTTATTCTTGACTAACCAAAGTAGTTAGATAATTGTAATTAGAATACTAATATTGAACCCAAACACTACATCAACTCACTGAACCAACTGAAAACCCTGATCAATAAAATGTCAGAATATATACACTACTTTAGTTTAGCAAATATGTGTGTATATGTGAAGCATACCTGTGTACATATCTCAAAATATTGAACCTTGAAACTGAATTATTGTCATTCTCAAACAAACACTGAGTTACACCCTGAACAACTAAATCATTTTGAAATAATCACAGAACCATCATGGATCTTCAATCACATACATCTAGCAGCATCATCATTCTTCAATCATTTAATTCAACTTCAATTATCATTGTTGAACCCATATCATCAAGTAAGACTTCATTGACAGACAACAGAAACATAACAAGACTGATTTGACTGATCATACATCTTATTGAGAAAAACCATAACTTATATACATTCTTTCCAGAAAACATTTTTGTGTGTATACGCTCTCTTCATGAATCAAACTCGCGTACATATCTTTCCAAAGTGCAGAATCGACACACGACTTATTAGCATTAAACCCGTGTACATATGTGCCTTTCAGGTTATCAAACCCATGTACATATCTACAACTATTGACTTATAGCTTCACTACAGATAAAAACTTCAGAACAAACCCATCTCTCAGCATACATAATAAAATCCATTACCAATATAGTCATTTAGATCTATTGGATCTGATCCATCATCAAATTCATAGGTGCATACATAGTTTTAGATCAAACAATTCATTAATATCCCATTAGATGCACACTTGATTTATATCTAACTATTCATGAAATATTCATCACTTGCACACACACAAACACTTTGATCTTAATCTCCTTATATAGTTTAGGACTTATCCAATACCATAGGTTGAATCCTTAGTAATGCCAATGGTATTCTTTGAAAGGATAAAATATTTTTTGTTGGGCTCAATACTATTGGTCAATACCATGGTAAATACCCTTGGTATTTAGAATACCATGGTGTGCAAGTTGTACGCGCCTTTTCTTCTTCATAACAGTGTGTGTAAGCGACTTCGTGTCACAGAACCTGTCTATATCTATCAAAACATGCCATTCAACATTCCTCTGTCTTTGAACTGCTATTCCTCTGTCCAAACTCTCTTTCATATGTAGACACATCCTGTTGACATCTTCATCAAGTAGGTTTCCATCAAAAGACAACTCATCAAGTAGGTTACCATCAAGGACAACACCAACAACATGAAATTCCTACATCGATTAACAAATGTAAAAATATTTTATGATATCATATACATTAAATTCCCATACCACGAGGAAGGCGAACGATCTGGGTTGATGTGATCAATGCTTGATGGATGGAATTATGTTGAACATGAATCAAAAAACTAGGTACTAATAAAATGAGGAAACCAATTTTAGTTGTGCAAATCTAACATTGCATATTGTTCAATCTCATGTATGCCTTTTATTATTATTAATTGAAAGGTTTTCTTTGGCTACATTTTTCATGTATTCAATTCAATGTGAATTTAAAAAAAAAATTGCAATTGTAATATTTTATGCATAATGAATATATTTTAAATGTTGGGCCTATAGTATACACCTCTACAATGGGATTAGGCACACCATTTTTTTCTTTATTTTGGCTCACGAAATGCATGCCCAATCTCTCGAAATGCATACTCAACCTCAAGAAATGTATGCCCTGCCTCAGTAAATGCATGTCATATCTCAAGAAACGCATGCCATGCCTTAGGAAATGAAAATTTTTCTTTTGACACTTCAACAAATTAAATTTTTAACAATTCTATCTTGGCATCCTACTGCCAATGATTTTTTCTATAGTTGTCCACTTTGATGGAATTGGAACTCAACCCTCTTTTATGGTATTCATAGAATCCATTTGGTGATGAAATATGTTTATTGTTATCTTGAGGCATGAGTATACCTTGAAAACCTCCCAAAATATTCTAAAGAAGTCGATGAATAATGAAGGTGAGACATTGACTTCCACTTCACTACTAAATATTGTTTGATTAATTTTTTAGTTGAAGGAAGAGAAGTTGAATCCTCATGATTCTTTGCATTTGGTTGTTTAATTTGTAAATATAAAATTTTATCAACCTTGTACATGGGATTAACACATTGATCGAAGGAGAAAACTCCATATGTGAAGAGATACAAATTTTAGTGGTGGAATCAAGCAATTAAAATGACATACAACAAGACATATATCACAACCGTATGTGCCTAAAAACTAGTTAGGGTGCTTATGTCCAATGCATCATAAGCATGGGTTTAAATGTACAATAACAATTCATTTTTATACAATTTTCTCTCTCATCATAACTTCGACACCCTCGATGAATATCCATTGTAACATACCCGCCTTATTTTCCTCACAAATTCCTTCCTCTTTGTCTCTATTTCAACAAAAGGTGCATGATATTATCACTATTATGATGAGTAGATAGTTGAAATTTTCGTGGATTAAATTTCTCTATAGTTGCCATGTGGCGATAATTTTTTTTTTTTGAAGAAATACCATTATATATTTTTGTTAGAGGTTCAATGGAAAGGCTCATCAATATTTTGGCATGATTACATCACTCTATAGCTACCACAAGGATGCTTTGTGTTCCAAATATAAGATTGCAGGAGAGCACTAAATGTATGAAAATGACATACAAGGGTCGATGATGCAAAAAAACCTCTTCAACAAACACTCCTAATCGGATTCATTGGAACACCTGATGTGTATTTATTGAACTAGTGTCATAATGATGTCAAAGATTATGCCATATGTACTAGTGATTTTGATCCATGAAAAATCTCGAGATATAAATTTTCCCCATGGTTCAACCCTTATAATTACTCTGGAATAACAAATTGTTCATTAAATGTTTCAGATGCACTTTTAGAATTTCTAAAGTGGTATATTTGGGTCACATTTTAAGTAGGATGGGATGGGAGTTGACACTAGGAAAATTAAGGTAATGAATTATTATATATGCCAAATGACTCTCAAAAGTTTGTGGATTTTCCTTGCCCTTACTAGCTACTACAGGAAATTTGTGAAGAAATATGGTAGAATTGCAACCCAATTTATTGGAATTGTGATTACACTAGGAGGCGAATTAGTGTAATGGCTAATTT
The DNA here is from genome assembly GCA_031772625.1 of Pinus tabuliformis. Classification (NCBI taxonomy): domain Eukaryota; kingdom Viridiplantae; phylum Streptophyta; class Pinopsida; order Pinales; family Pinaceae; genus Pinus; species Pinus tabuliformis. The sequence continues at coordinate 999,072,282 of CM062806.1, read as the reverse complement.
AATCAATTAAAAACAATTTTAGAATTAATCATAACCAAAACCATAAGAGCGTTTCAATACATGTGAACACCAAATATATGTGGAAACCCTTGTAGGATAAAACCATAAATATTCTTATCTTCTTCAATATTTAATTACATCAATTTGTAGGCATTGTAAATTTCGCCTCCCACATTTACCCAAATTCACCAGCTCGCCAAGGTAAACATGAGACGAGTGTCACTATGACATGACATGACCTCCAAATTCTCATTATGGAAGCGGGGCTGACACACTAACACTTACAAACATCCTACAGGGGCTACAAATCACCCATGAGCTCAAGGAAGACTCCAGGTAGTCAATCCCTGAGTTGGAACCTTTTTTCTTTGACCTAGAACCCAAACCACATGAATAATAAGGCAAGGGTGTGGTTATAGGTATCCAACCATATGTATAGGCCTTCTTCCATGTGGTTATGGACTAAATTATTCATTTTAGTGCTTGCGGTCATGAGATCTAAGCCACTTTTCCAGGCTAGCCTCCATACCACTACCAAAAACTTATTGTAACATTTCATAATCACATTTGGCATAGCAACAATGATAAACCATCAAACTTGAATTAGAAACTTGACCTAAACTGCCTAGAAAACACTAGACATTTTGTCAAACATATGGTAAACATGTAAGCTACATGTAATGAATGAATATATGAGTGTAAATATTTTTACTTTAGATGAGAATCACCAAGAAGGCCTAATTCCCTCTTAAGTAGATGCAACAAAACTAGTTAATCCATGCATTCATCAACCATTTGATAACTTATCAAAACATGTGAAGGGTCATAGATATATTGCATCATATAACCAACATAGAGACCATGGAAAATCATCCATAACATAACCATCATAATCAATACATATGCTCATAGATCACAATAGGAAAATTCCTCATATTAACATATGAAATGCCAACCAACTCATGGACTTCCACGTACCACCTGACCATAGGTTGGGTTGAACCAAATCTCTCTCTCAACTAATCACCCTTGTGCCATATTATAAGCATGAATGTGGTATGTTGTGGAGTAAAGAAAGACAAAACCAACCAGGGCTTCTAGAGGCCAAACCACCTCAACCCTCAACCAAAGTGATTCCACCTCTATAGTCTGGAAATCACTAACACCAACCAGATCAATCTCTACCCAAGTTTTCCAGAGCTCTAGAAACTAGTAACTCAACCCACAACCTTTTAGGGCTCCCTAGCATTTGTTCCAACCACGGTTCTAGGGACTAATAACTCAACCCACCAAGTGCTCCAGAGAATTTGTCCCAAACAACAGCTCCAAGAACTATTAACTCAACCTTTGCTCCAGAGCTTCCATAGAATTTGTTCCGACCCACAACCATCAAGAAATTAAGAACCAATCAATAAAAACAAGTGGAAAAACCCACAACTCCATGGCTATCCTAGAAATGGAAAGACAAGGCTAAAACCTCTATTAATCAAGGTAAATCTCCATGCCATGACAACACATAACCAGAGAATCACATGCATATACCATGCATCCAAAAATCAGCAAGGAAATCACACATGCAACCTGTTACCTACAAAACAATCCAATTGTAGCAGTTGATCCAATTGTTTCCTTGCGCTTCCCTGCTTTCCTTTTCCTTCTTTCTCCAAATCAAAATGAATACTAGAGTTCTCCATTAATGTTCTAAGTTTGCAAGAGTATGATAGAATGAAAGAATGAAATGAGAGCTCCAAAGTTGAATTGACAAAAAGTTGTGGATTGATCCTCATAAAACCTTTTTATCATTGAGGCCTCTATTTTCTTCATTTTCCTTCATTTTCCTTCTAATTTCCTTAGCATGCAAATTTGTGTCTCTTCACCTTATTTTCTCCTATTTTCCTTTATTTCTCATAAATAATTGCAATTATTGCCTCTTTTACTTTACCAATTCCTTTTCCAATTTCCATAGCCATTAATTAATCACAAGTGATGCCCACTAAATTATTTTTCCAAACATTCATCTTGGAATACATGTCTCATGACCTTGTTCTTATTTTATTTACATGGAAAACAGGGGTCGGTACAAACCCCTCCCCCTTGGGGGAACATCATAATCGGTGTTCTATGACATCTATGACTAGAAAACCACTAAAACAAAACATACTTGTCATGGAGCTTTATAACATAGCTTGATGCAGTATTACAATGACATCCTACTGAAAGAAAAACAAACTTATCACTTATTGGAGGTTTATAACACAACTCATTGCAGTATCTACAACAACATCCAGCAAATAATGAAGTATAAAAAGCACACATTTGATTAATCATCTCCCATGTATCTTCATCAATCTCAAAGTTCCTCCATTGCACGTTGACCTACTTGATTACTCTGTTCCATAGAATGAGTTACTTCCACTACAATATACATTGTGGTTTTGGATGGAATTCTCCCTCTAGTTCCACCTACAATACAAACTAGTCAATCACATGATCAACATCCTGGGCATGCTTCTTAAGTAATGAAACATGGAAAACATCATGTAATATCATTATTAGAGGCAATGCAAGTATGTATGCCACGAGCCCGATCCTCTCAAGGTTCACAATACCAAGGTGCCATCTTGGCAGATGGCCCAATCCTGAAGGAGATCCTCTTGGGCTTGATGTGCATGTACACATGCTCCCCAACTTGAAACTCCTTGAATGTCCTATGTTGATTTGCATAACTCTTCTGTCTATCCTGTGTTGCCCTTAAATTCCTTTTGATAACCTGCATTTCCTATTCCATCTCATCCAACATATCTGGTCCAATCAGCACCCTGTTAACTTGATCACTCCATATGATAGGAGTATTACAACTCTGCTCATAAAGAACCTCAAATGGACTCATCTTAAAGGATTCCTGATACCCATTGTTATATGCAACTATACCATTGGAAGATACTCTTCCCACTTCCATTGTTGATTCATAATGTAAATCCTCAGCATATCCTCAATAAATATGCTCACCCTCTCTATCTTCCCATCTGTATGCGGATGATAAGTTGTGTTGAAAGCCAAATTTTTCCCCAAACCTGCAAACAACAACTTCCATAACCTAGAAGTGAGATTGGAATCTTCATATAATATGATATTCTTGGGAACACCATGCAATCTCAATATCCCGCTGATAAAGGTCTGAGCTACCTCACTAGCTAAATTCATAGATTATAGTGCAATGAAGTGAGCTACCTTATTTAACCTATAAAACACAACCATGATGGAATCATGTTGTCTCAATGTCTTCAAAAAACTTGTAATGAAGTCCATGGAAATGACCTCCCATTTCCATTTTGGAATCAAGATCAGTTGTAACAAACCACCTAGATTCTTAAACTATGCCTTTACCTGCTGGCAGTCCAAACATCTCGCAACAAAATCATCCACCTCTTTCTTCAAGTTCATCCAATGATATAATTTCTTAACTATTTTCAATGTCTTCTAATATCCTAGGTGACTTGAATATGGCTTAAAATGAAACTCCCTCGAGATAATCTTCTTAAGCTCATTGTCATCTGGCACATAAATCTCGTTCTTGAATCTAACCAAGCCATCTGTTGTGAGATGAAACTCCTCATCCCTATCACCTTCACTTTGTTGTTGTTGTTATATGGAAAATTCACTCCTGTAGACAAAAATGAACTCCCTAGATCTAGTGGTCTGATCTGGAACAACAGAGGGAAAAAGGATCTATGTTTTTCTTTGGAAGATTAGAATATAGAAAAGAGACCTACCAAGAATTTGTAGTAAGTCCTCCTCTTCTCTTTTCTTGTGAGCTCCAACTCTAGCTCAATGCGTAATAAATGGAACCTGTAACAATGACTAAAACAAGAAAGAGAACTACAATATCCACATAGCATAAACTAATGTCTCTAATCAGTTAGTCAAATGGAATTGAAATACATAAGAATCAACATGACACAAGTATAGGAAAACATAATGTCTTTTGTATTAATAAATGAAGGAGAGAGTTACAACCATTTATAGATGCTTGACTTTGTAGATGTATCCCAAATTTTCCTATCCTTCATTTCCACAAAGAAAACCTCCATACTCAACCTTAATGCATAAATGGATGATGATTCCTTAAGCTCAAACTAGCAGCATGAGGGCACTAGTAATCTAAAATATCCAACCCAGACTTTATGGGAGGCTAATAAATTTATAGGGTGAAAATGGTATTTAAGGATTTACCAATCTACGCTTGATATCCACATATGAAGGAGGATAAGCTCGAAAGATAAGAGATAAGACCTGTAGAGAAGGAATTTTAAATCTTTATCCATGGTAAATGGTTAAAAATGCCATAGAAGCTTATGGAAGGAGAAGTTTCGTAAATATTTTTTATTTTTCCCAAAATTATATAACTATCACACCTACAAAGTAGAGGAGCCTTTGTTGATCAGTGCAGGTGCTCAGTTATTCAACTTACAACCATTGCAGGTGGACTAAAGTGCAGGGTGCACTGGGGCTAAAACATGGTTTTTGAGTTGATTGATCCAGAAAATCAGACTTTTTGGAGAGTTTATGCTTAGGGATTTTCAAAGGGATAATGAAAAAGTGTTAAGGATTCTGATTGATCTAGGTTTTTAGGCCTTTTCAGTGAATGCGACAAAATGACCTGTAATAGATTGCCCATTAAAGTAAAAAGTTAGAAGAAGTGGCTAAGGATTGAAGTTCTTTACCTTGTGACACGTTTAGATCAAGAAACAATTGGTCGAGATCACCATCTGTTACAATACATATTATCATCGTGATATCATTACCGAGGAAGGCATACCCTTGATCAACATATAAGTCAATATCACATGTAGAATGATCAAGAAGTCTCATCCACTAATGCCATAATGTGGAACCTGATGAGCCCCAATTTTTGGTAACAATTTGGGCTCATTTGGCCTACTGACCTTGCTCAACCCTTCATCTTTTATCACTTATGCATCATTTCTTAGTATATTCGTGTTATTTGTAGGAAGAAGGGTAGGCATTATTCCTATGTGACTAATACATGATGATTTCAGGTTTTTTGACATTAAATGGAGCAAAGACCACGCAAATAGAGACAAGGAGACAGAAAAGGTGGCATTGCAGGTTTATAGGGAGGTTATCCACAGTCTTGAATGACCTCCCTCGTGATCTCCACCCTAACTCCGAGCTCCAACAGCTATCCACACCGAGCTAAAAGGCAAACAACGGATTCTACAGGAACAACAGTTCACTTTCAGTTGGACATCCAAGCTCCACTAATTGAGGAAGCCAGCTTGATCCTCATCATGTATAAATATTGAGGCCGTAGCCTTTGATAGGAGCTTTTTGAACTTTTGAACTACTATTGCAATTTCTAAGCACGAGCTACAGCTCGGTTTTTGTTTTTTGTAAGCCAGTTTTGGCATGTTATTAGACTCATGATTATTTAATAAAGGCAGGCAGCTTTGGATTCAATTCTGAGTTCTTAAGGGAGCTATAGCTCTCAGGTTAGGGCCCAACTTGAGAGCAATAGACCTCCTTTTCCTTGTATTGTTACTTGTCTTTCCTTTCAACACTTCATTTCTTTGCTTTGACATGCATTTGAAAAACACAGTCTGCTGATTTAATTTCTTTAATGTGATTGAGTAGGACTAGTTTATGGTTAAAGTGCTTTCAGTAGCTTAGATTAGAGTAGGAGGATTAGCATTCATTAGAGCTCCAAGAAAAGGTTGATAGTGCACTCACTGCCATCTCTGTTTAGAGATTGGGGGTGTAGACCGTACCAACCACCAAAAAAACGCAGTCTTATACGTTCATGCAAGCTGCAACACAGTCATTTCAATTGTAGATCCATCCATGCATTCTGATCTTAAGCAATACTCCTTCGTTCCAACACCATGCACGATTTCTCTCCAAAGTTTACATTGTTGTTCGTTGGTTTAATAACACAGTTAGAATAGGTGGATGAATTCTCGGTTTTATGCAAGACATAGAGGATTTGTTTCATTTACACTGCGCAGCATTGTTCTATTATCTTCTTCTTCTTCTCCATCGTGCCCAAGTCGCCTGCTCATCCTCTGTTCAGCTCGTTTGCCTTCCAACCCTTCTACTGTTCACGTAGCTCCATCTTTTTGACTTTTCATTGCTTCCACCCTTCTATCCACCAACCAACTGCATCCACTCTCTCTCCATCCCATCTCTCTGTCCCTGAGCCATCACAAGCTCCCTTTTCATCCTACCTATCCACTCATACAGCTCCTCGACTCCTCCATCACCGAAAACTCCAACCGCAGCACATCCTGTAGAATTTAGCAGACTTCCTGTAGAAATCCCGAGTTTCCTGTAGGATCCCCTGCAGACATCCTGTAGAAGCCTGCAAACTCGGTTGCCAAGCACTTGAACATTGTGGACTTCTGTGGAATGATGTTAGAGATCCCCTGGAACCTCTCCTAGCCTTCATGACCTTTTTCCAGCCTTCCTTCCCTCCGAACTACCCTTGCACAGTCAAAACCTAATAAGAAACAAAGTCATAATAACTCCAACCACTTAAGCAAAAATACAAAAATGTGTTCTTTTCAATGGAAGTAGTTTAAATTCATGCATCTCATATCACTAGAAGTAATGGCATCATTTCTAGAAGTTTGCACTCCCACCATTGCATCATAGAGATTAAACTAGTTAGATTAGGGTTTACTAGGGTTTCCATGTTTGGTTGGCTTTCAGTTCATTCTTGCAAAGTAGGTTAATTTCCTTTAAGATAGCCTTCGTTCATCATCTAGAAAGCTTCTTCTGAGAACATATAGAAGTTGGCTTGAGCCCTAGCGGACTTGTGCCAGCTGACCAAGTGACAGCTGTGACAAGAGCTAGTACTTGTGCATACATCACCGTCGCTTCCAAGTTTGTTACGAACTACTGGGTTGATAAAATTAGAGATAGGAAGCTCCAGGAGTTGTAGCATTATTGCTACAATACTGGAGCCCACCAGAACCATGCTTTGATAACTATCTCAATGATCATAGCCATCATACTTTGTGATCTTGTATGATCCCTAAAATCAAACCCCAGATGGATGTAACTAGATACAGGGTCTTCTACCTCGTCACTCAATAGTACGACTCTAACCATGTGAATAAATGAGTTGGAGTTGAACATGGTAGACACCATTTGATTACAAGCCAATGATGTAAGTTGTTAACAGATGCGAGAAAAACCACCAATAATGATAATGGCTCTCAAGGTATTATAGTACAATCTATGTGGTGTGTATGAATGAGCTAAAGTCGAACACCACACAAAATATTCTGGTCAAAGTCCAACGATGAGGATCTATCGCTGAGAGCAAGGAAACTTGCCATTGAGGTATGTAAGCTCCAAGGTACTAAATTGAGTTTCTATGCCAACTTCCTGGATAATGAGCTCATTTTGATAGGAAGTGACCCATCACAGGAGGGCCTTGATGTATTTGTCATGAATGACATGAAATGAGTATCAAAATTTGACATAATGATGTTGATACAGAGCTGGTTTAGGAGCGACATACATGAAATGAGGCTTAAGGTATTGTAGCAGATGTCAACTGAGGGACTTCTCTTTAAAATATCGGTGACACTATATGGAGTCGGAAGCATTGAATCAAAATAAATTACAATGGCTTTTGATATGATGTGATTAACCGAAGAGGCATGCAGATTTCCCAACCTAACAATCATAGAGGTGAAGTGAAAGAGTGTCATGTTCAAAAGTGACTCATTTCCATTAATAGGTTGAGTACTCTTTTTTCCCAATTTCCCCCACCATTTCTGGTTAGTACCTTCTTGTTTTTAACAACCTTCATGAGGATAACATATTCTTGATGTATAAGTTCATCCTTTGGATGAATCCTTTTGAGTATTTTTAACAAACTCTGAGAAGAAGTGGTTTTCTCTCGTCATGTTTAATTTGTCCAACATTTTTTGATGATTTTACGAGTCTATCAAAGGTATAATTAAACTTATTTTTCATGTTTAGAGAGTTTTAAAAGGAGTTGAAAAAGAAAACTCCAAAGGTTCATTTTTGTAAATTTAGTCTCTTGAGTCCAAAAAAAGCATAAAATGGTACTCAGGATAACATTTTAGTCATGTTCCACTAAAATATTCTTTTTTTCTAAATAGTCTATCCCAGTCCATAAAAGGTTTAAACTTATACTAGGCAGACGTCATCTCATTTTATTTAACGAGTTCAAAAAGATAGGTGCTCAACAATATTTTCATGTTTTGAGAGTCTGAAAAGAACTGGAAAAGGACTCCATGTGGTTCCTTTTTCATAAGTTTATAGAGCCTGAAAAAGTGATAAAAGTATTCTCATTCATCAAAATTACTTGTATTGAACTTAAAATTTATATCAAACCCTTTAATTAGCCTTTAACTTGCTCAGAACAACATAAAATGATTTAAAATGTATGCTATATGGTAAAATTAGGTCAAAAATATCAAAATTATATTAAAATAATAATTAAATTGACCATAAATAGGAAAAAGTAAAAATATTTTTTACCATTTTCATTTTACCTCTTGTGAGGCTCTAACTGCATTTAACCCTCAAACTTCAGTAGGTGATTGCACCAATTTGGTGGATCATCTCTAGTGTTGTCAGTTCCAGGTAGGAGATCTATCCTTTCTCTCTCTTTTCATGGTTTTAATTTTTCATTTGATGCAATTTTTTGAGAGTCCTCAACATTTTAGAGTGTAAATTTTGGCCCTAGGACCATTTCACCCCATCGTGCCCTCTCTATATCGAATGGTGTGATGGGTTTACCTGATCCCCACTAGGAAGAGCAGATCAATGCACCTACCAAGAAGGCAATGTGTGTTGGGTCGCAGTATCCCTTGAAAGGAAGGTGTGATTGGTGTAGCTGGAGAAAGAATTTAATGTTTTTAAGCTAGGTTTTTCTCAAATTTTTTGTACAAGGTTAATTCTAGTGTTTTTCTTGTGATTTTGCAGCTATTAACTAGAGAAAAAATGGTTCTAATCTTGAGAGAAGGAGAACATTAATCCTAAGATTTGGATGTTGCCAATGACCCAAAACAATAAGAGCCTTAAGGAATTATGGATTCCTTACGTTTTTGTGATTCCAGACATAAGAGCTTAGCTTGAGTTACTAGAATATATGGTCAAGGCATGGGATATTTAGGGATAGTGCTTCAATATCAAAGCATGTACTGTCACAATAGAGGTGGAAGATATTGATTTTCTTACAGTTTTGTCTCAGAGAGGAGCTCTTACCTAGTTATCTAGCATGAGAAGAGGCAGTGAAACTATTAAGAACTATGTAGGTGTGCATTATAGGCCTTGTTCTCAAGTAACAAAGGTCGAAAAGAGTTACACTTGTGAAAACATTCCGGCGGTCTGAGCTTTTTCGGATTCGATCCCGGGACCTGCTGCTTAGCTCGATCGCCGATGGCTCCTGCGTTCAAACAAGGGCACAGACCCGAGGCGGAAGGGGATTCGATCTCTGCATTAGAGATGGTTCTACGCCCTAATCGCATCTGTAAAACCCTCGATTCGCCCATAAGCCAACAACTTGGAGCTGCAAGACCAGCACTGGCCTTTTTTGCGCCGCCGAGAGCAAGGGTTACATTATATTTGCAGGAGATAGGGTTCAAACGCAGCACGGAGGCTCGGATCCGGCCGGATCTATTACAGGAGGCGAAAATTGGTGGTAAACCCCCAATCGGCACAAATAGATCGGCTATATTGCTGAAATGCACACGGATCGGACGGTGGAAAGCTTGCTCGGTTCACGCCGTCTCCAAGAGGACAGAAAAGCCGCCGCAGACAACAGAGCCGGGTAAATCGGAGGTGAGGGCAATAACTTGGCCCCAGCCAGATCCAGAAAACGAATATGCAGCAGAAGACCGATACTCAGGTGGAGCAGCACATAGATCTACAGTACTTGGTAACAGATCGGGTCATGGGCTTTCAGATCTAGACCTCTGTAGAGCAGATCTACCTCTATGCAGGTCAGATCTGGAAACACACTCACCAGAAAAGACGAGTAAAGATAAAAAAAGCTCTCTCTTTATTAAATCTATGGGAGGGAACACAATATGCATCGAAATAGGGACATGGGAGGCAACAGAAATCCTCAAACAAAGGATAAATTAAATACTGGAATCCCACCATACAAACAACTCCTCCTCTACGCAGGGAAGGTAATTCAGGAGGGGTTCAAACTAATGGAATACGGTATAGCAAAAGACTCTACCATCTGTCTCAGCACAAGATTGCGCGGAGGCTGCCCCGGCTCAAGTTCAAAAGGACCTGTTTCCTTCAAAGATGCAGTCAAAGGGAATATGGAACCACAAAAGAAACCAGAACAGCAAGCTACAACACCAGGGGCATACATTGTTGAGCAGACAACACAGAACCCTGCATTAGCAATCTCCATACCAGAGGTAAATGAAATACAAACTGATTATTTAACTAAAGCAGTGATATGCAGGTTCAATGGATTTTGGCCCAAACCGGAAGCCCTTCGTCAATGGATCTACTCCATATGGACAGAAAACTGTGATATCCATCTCTGTTCAAAAGGATTCTTTATTGTCAAATTTGACACCATAAAGGACAAAGAATATGCTTTGAACGAAGGACCATGGTTTTGGGGAAACGCTGGCCTTTTCGTGAAACCTTGGTTCCCAGATTTCGATCCAAACAGCATGGTGGTCACCAAAATGCCAGTTTGGGTAAAATTGTTTAACCTTCCTATACACTTTTGGCACTACAAAGTACTGGAAGGAATAGGCAATACCCTGGGATCTTTTTTAAAAGCAGATCATGAGCGCCTATCCAAGGATATCTACACATTTGCCAGGATATGTGTGGAGGTAGACCTCAGTCAAGGCCTACCAGAGCACATTATCCTAATACATAATGGAAAACAATGGACACAACCACTGGATTATGAAAACACCGCCTTTCGCTGCCGCATATGTCGACAAACAGGTCATCTACAGAGTACATGCCCACAAAACAAAAAAGATAGGAAAAGGAGACAACCACCAAAACCGAAAGGATGGCAATTTTCAGCCACATGGGCAGAGGATGTAGAAGAGGATAAAGAAGAGGAAATGAATGCGGGAACCACCAGCAATCTACAAGAAGATGAAGACGGAAAGAATAACCCAGAAATCAGCAAAGCAAGCTATCCACACCACCTACAGAATAATGAATATCTGATCGAAGGAGCAATAGACACAAATGCAGGTAACCCACAGCAGCAATATGAGAACACCAGGCAGGAAATTGGAGGCAGCAAACGAGCATACTCGCCAACAAGCACAGATTCTGAAAAGGACAACATGGCTGCCACAAATGAAACACAAATGATTATTGTAACAGCTCCGCCTAACAATGAAGGTTGGCGGAAAGTGGAAAAAAAGAAGGGTAGGAAAGTCTAGATTGTCTATTTGATTGATTATTAGCTCCTGATTAGCAGGACAAGTTTTGTTACAGCATATGCTATACAGCATCTACAACATGTAATTTTACTCATAATGAATAAAATTACGATTTTTCCAGTGGAAAAAAAAACAAAGGTCGAAAAGACAGATATTAAGGATTTTATTCAACTGCCTCTCTCGATGATCATTTTCACCATCACTTGATTGGTTGGTAATGCTGCTTTGCATGTGGCTACCAATCCCCAAATTCAATATGAATTGGAATGCATAGAACCTATTTTTTTCAACTTAAGTGAAGGGGTATTGAAAGAATTAAAGGAATAACTCAACAAAGTAAAGGATGGGTGATTGAACAACTTTGGATATGTTTCTATTCTGATACCATTCGCTCTACATAGGATACCATTTCTTCATCCTCAATAGGTTTCACTCAAGCTTCCAGGTCATAGGGTTCCACAGATGAGGCAATGGGTAGATCTCATGTCTCTTCATGGGGGTACATTTGCAATGATTTTTACCCATACTTTCTTTCGGTGGCTTTGGGTACAACTTATCATGATTGAGGACTATCCATGTGCTAGAATTAATTTATGAGGAGACCCAAAGCTCGCTTTACCTAAAGGCGAGTAATGGGGTGATATAGGTAGAGAAATTTCATCTTGAAATTTTTTATTTCTTTTTGGATTTTATAAAAAAAATGTTTTTAATGTAAGAGAGACTGACTATTAGCTTCACATGTTGATATTCAACCAGTACAAATAGTAGGCTCATCGTATCTTTAGCCACGATGAGAGCCACAACTTGCAGCAATTGGAGTTGCTACGGGGGCAGAGGAGGAGATGCAAGATCTCAACATAGCTAAGACTCTTATCAAGTTTAAGCACCATGTTGAGGGATTTACCCATAGTGTGCCAAAGACCAAGGTTAATGAGATCCCTATGCAATTGCAACGATACACTATTGGAGTGCCAGATCACCTTAGTTGGTTGTTGTTCAATGTTGAATGCATGATTGTTTGTTATTGCAATCATCACCGGGATTAGTTGATTAGGAGGCCTTTGAGCCATATCTTTTCTACATTTATTTTTATCTTCTAGGTCATTTGGCCTTATGTGTCTCAGACGCAGTTTTTGTAAACCAAACTCTATATATTTATCTATCGATGTTTCATATTTTCTCTATTTTCTTGTTCAATGTGTGATGTTTGGTTGAAATATTACATGTGTTGCAAATTTTTGTCTAAAACATAATTGGCTAATAAATCAGTTAATGTATTTATAGTTCTAGGGATATGTTGATATTGAATGGAATCAAAATTTCGTTCTAGAAGTTGAACCCTTAAAAACATGCATAGCATAGTTGGACTTCATACTGAATAGACTCTTTCAAATGTAGTACTATGATTTGTGAATAAATTTTTACCATCAAATGGTGAATGCCACGTGAAATAACGTCAGACAAAAAATTTATCACTCCGCTATACTCAGCGATATTATTAGTTGAGTGATCGATACAAATCCCTTGTAGGCTCACTAACTCGCCATTTTGGAGTGTAAATATCCCACGCCGCAAGGTAAAGGCTTTGAGTACTACGACTAGAACCATCAGCATAACCAACATATGGTTGATGGAACGTCGACTTCTTCAAATCAAATTTAATTCAATATTAACAGAAAGAGTAGGAAGCTCTAAAGGAAACACACTGCAAACACACTAACACACCTATATAGTATGTACACAATAACTATGAAAATGTAATCTATGCATTGTATTTTTTGAGGTACAAAAAATTTATGGGTTGTGCCAAAGGAATTCCATCAAAATCAATGAGCTCATAAGCCCCATTTGCAAGTACATGTTTGACTATATACAGGCCTAGACACATTGGTTCGAGCTCTCCAACCCCTAAATTATCATCTTCCTGATCGTATAAAAGGGCTAGATCATCTTCTAAGAAGGCACTAGGTTTAAATTTTTTGGCATATTGTGCTTTGATGTGTTTCTTGTGGGCCTCACTAGCCATTGCGGTATCGCATCAGGTCTCATCGAAATGTGTTAGATACAAAAAATGATCTTCTTCTATGGAGGTTGTGGGAAGAAGCTCAACTATAAGCTTTAAACATGGAATCTCACATTCAATGGGAAGGAGTGCTTCTAGACCATACACCAACTAAAGTGGTGTAAATCTAGTTGCAATTCAAATAGATGTTTGGTATGCCCACAAAGAAGCAAAAATAATGAGGTACCAATTCGTCTTATGAATCCCCATCATGCGTTGCAGCATTGTTTTCAAAACCTTGTTAATGGCTTCTTCTTGCCCATTGGCTTGTGGGTAATAGGGATTTGAGCTATCATGTTCAATGCCCAACTTGGTAGTAAGTTCAGATATCATGTAACTTCGGAAGTGTTTACCATGGTCTGTAACAATAACTTGTGGTACACAAAATATAGAAATGACATGATTAAAAAGAAATAATGAAGTTGTTTTATCATCACTTCAACCCATTTGGTAAAATAATCTACAACCATAATAATGTAGTCATGTCTTCTGGTTGAATGAGGATTACAGGTCATAAAGTCAATGCCCCAATTCGTAAAGGGACCAATAGTGATAACATGATGCATAGCAGTAGGTGGACCATGAGTTTTACAATAATAAATTTGGTAAGCGTGACACTTTTGGACTACAAGGATGCAACCTCAAAACATGGTTGAAAAAAGTTAACCGGCTTACAAAATATTTCAAGCGGTGGCACAACCAGACATATGTCTGCCACATGCTCTAGCATGAATTTCGTTCAAAGCCTTCTTGGCCACCTCATGGGTGAGGCACAATATAAATATCGTATCGATACTATGTGATAGAGAGTGTCACCAAGTCTAACGTAATTTAGAACCCGGTATCGAATGTGTCGCTAATCAAAGCGCGAGGTATTAGGCTGGAAATTTTGGGTATGAAGATAGATCATGATATATCCATACCAAGGATCAGATGAATCAATTAGAAACAATGAATCATCAAGAATAGAATCATCAAATGTAGACTTAGTTTCAAATGAGGAAAAGTTTCATATCAGTTCAATGAAGACAAGGGACTTCTTAGAATTGGATTTGATGAATTCCAAATCAAACTCTTAGAGAATAACAATTCATTTACAATATTTCACCCCCCAACAATTGACGTGACAAAATGTATGGCATCAGGTAGCAATCACAAACTACCATAGTCTTCTGAAGCAATATGTAGTGGAGAAATCTCTAGACAACTTGCACAGTTGCTAAAGATAAGTTTTCGACATGAGTGTATTTGATTTCATTGTCATCTAAATTTTGACTCAAGTAATAGATAGGATGTTCCTCCCCTAAATCATCTTCTTGGACCAATACCATGGCAATGGTGGAAGCAACTGCAACAAGATAGAGGAAATAGTTGTGTTGATAATTAGCGGGATACAATAATGATCCTCAATCTAAGATATATTTCAAGTCATCAAGATCCTTTTCGATTGTATCATCCCAATGGAAGGGAACCCCTTTTTCAGTAGGTGATTAAATCCTTTTGTAATTTCTGCATAATTTGGGAAAAATCTTCGTAGGAATTTAGCCTTCACATAGAGGTAGTAACTGAACTAGTGAGGAAGGTTAAGGAAAATCAAGAATTGCCTGTACTTTGAGTGGATCGATGTGGATTTATTGCTTCAACACAACGAAGCCGAGAAGTCTACTGGATTAGACACAAAACACATATTTGTGTGGATTAATCTGATATTGTAATGCCAACAACATAGAAAAATTTCCTTGAGATGCATTGAATGATCCTCACGACATTTGGAGTGGGCGGGTAAATCATCCAAATAAGGTTGTACAATGTGCTTGATCTCATGGAAGGCATAATTCATGGCCTTCTGGAAAGTTTCACAATTGTTCTTTAGATTGAAGCAAGTTTTTGATATGAAAACATGCCCCATGGACAACTAAATGCAACCTTATGTTCGTCTGATGGGAGTATGTTGATTTGATTATAACCAAAAAAACCATCCATGAACGAAAAAAAATTCTTCCATCATAGTCATCAACAATTTGGTCAATAATGGGGTTGGGAAGTTGTCTTTTATAAGCACAGTTAATATATCAATAGTCAATGCATACTATAATCGTTCCTTTTTTCTTCATCATAGGGACTATGTTTGAGACCCAATCAGAGAGAGGAGTTGGATAAACAAATCTAGCATGCAAAAGTTTTTCAACCTTTACTTTGATTGTGCTAGCTTTCATAGGGTGGACATAATGTAAGTGTTGGCAAATCAACTTAGCATCTAGATAAGTTTTGATCTCATGTACCATGATATTTGGATCAATACTTGTCATCTCTTCATATGTACAGGAGAAAATGT
This sequence comes from Pinus tabuliformis, assembly GCA_031772625.1. Classification (NCBI taxonomy): domain Eukaryota; kingdom Viridiplantae; phylum Streptophyta; class Pinopsida; order Pinales; family Pinaceae; genus Pinus; species Pinus tabuliformis. Next base: position 999,056,441 of record CM062806.1, on the reverse strand, counting down.
CAAGGAATTCTTAAAAATGGGCTTTATTAATATTGACCTCATCACAAAAACAAGATGCACCAATATGGACATTTTCAATAAATCTGAGTTTAATTGAAATATTGAGAGGAATTGTCTCTTAAATATTCGCTAAGTTCCTCTCAGAATCGATGTCATGAATGTAGAATAAATCCTTAAATTTCATAGTAATATTGGGTGAATAAACATCTCCAAGATTATTCTCAAGGGTTTCAGGTAAAGAGAAATGATTGTGGTTATTTTCCCATGGTGTGTCATTTGACATCATGATTTCCATGATGCTTTCATTAGAAGATAATGTACCGATGAAAGGGTCAGAAGATGAACAAAAATATTGGTAATGATTAACCCAATTTATTGAGGAATTGAAATCAAAAAATTTTGAACGGGCTGAAGAAATTACTTCATATTCAATCTCAATGGGATGGAGTGGCATACGGTAACCAAATGCATCAGAATCAGAAATGTAAGGCACTATCTACAAATTAGACAAAATATTAAAAGAGGAAATAATATTAACAAAGGAAACCAAATTGGGAATGTTAAGAAGAGGGAGTGAAAGAGCTCCCATTAAAGAGGAATCTTTAAGAAATCCTACCCTGATATGTTGAAAAGGCTGTGGGGATTCACCCACAAGTGGAATGCTTCCATAAGTTTTATAATTATTGGAAAAAAAGGTAAGTTGATCGATGGCCATGATGCCCCCATGGTCAGGGAAAGAAATCATCTTGAAATAGGTCGAGACCACAGATGCCATGGCATAAATCCATGTGTGACCTAGTAAGAGGTTATAATCCAATGGTCCATCTATAACTTCAACTTCTAGTGAAACTGTTTTTCCAGCTAATTCTACTTGCAATGAATTCAAAATTACATAATGTTTGAAACCTCTTCCATAAAAATCCTTAAGATTGGTGGGTGACTTATTAAGTTGTGGAGAACCAATGGATTTCCAACAAGAAAGTGACATGATACAATTTGAAGCACCTTCGTCGACAATTGTCTGATGAATAGTTTTACTTCTAACAACAACTTGGATCATGAATTCTAGTTCGGGTGGAATTTTAGGAATTTTGTCACTGTCCTTGTACTCCCCGTCTATGATCCTGGAGGACCTCTACAATGTACCCAATATGCTTTCCCATCATGAAGAAACTCCCAGTATATCCCTCTTCATGAGCATAATAATTCCCCTTTGCAACATTTCCCAAGAATCTTCCTTCTATCCCAGTTTACAAGACTGGTGCTACTGACTAGTTTTCTCCTCATGCCGATTTGCAGAGATTAAAACTAGCCTTCATGTTGTTTGGAGTGACTGAGCCCTTTTCTAGTCGCGTCGATTCTATTTTGGAAGTTTTTTTAAATAAGGAGTCGAAGCTTCCATATCTAAAAGCTTCGTAATGGAAGTCGGGTAGATAGTTGGGCTAGATAGAGCTGAGGAAGTCATTTTGGGCTCCTATCCCCTATTAGGATGGAACAACCTCAAGAGATAAGACCTTCTCCCATGATGAGAGGAACCATCCCCCATCCATCCAAGCTATATAAACCTCTCCTTTTCCCAAGCAAAAGCTAGTTGGAGTTTTGGAGCAAGTTTGAATAATTAGCAAGTCATCTATAGCTTGTAGCTTTCTAGTGTATTCTTGAGGGAGAATAGTATGATTTTGGTTTGGTTTGAGACTAGAGGGAAACAGGCCTTAAAACTTTCATTATTGAGGCTATCCATGAAGTGCTAGCAGAAGTGTGGGAACCTAGATACGTCGGAGGAGACCAACAACGTCAAGGCACTGATTGTAATCTCTTTATAATTTATATAAATGAAACTATTGATTGATTTCCTACATGAAGTATCATTTTACATCTTTATGGCTTAATGTTCCTTGACCTATTAACTAGGTTGAATATAATATTGTATGTTATCACGTTTTTTGTTGTTTTTGTTTACTTGTTTCGGGTATTTGAAGGAAGGAAACGAGAGATAGCTGGAGTGAGGAAGCAGGATCGTCATCAAGCAGAATAGTGTTCTAAGAGGTAGGCCCTCTTAATTGATTCTAGCTTAAGGAGATTTTCCATAGATTGTTTTTTTGTGGCTAGACCCACCCTCTCGGGCTAGAGGAATTGTTTGTGTTCGCACTGAGAATTTACCTGCACCAAAAATTGGCGACTCCACTAGGGAGCCAATCCTTCTATTTGATTGATTGTCGTTTTATGGTTTTGTGTGAAATTTTCTAGTATCACCATTTCCCTTTAGTGTTCTCTTCTTTGCCCCATTTACTGCTCTGAGCTTGAAAGTTACAGTGGCAAGTCTGGTCTTAGCCTTTGAAAATTTTTATTTTTTCCTTGAATCCTTGGTCAGTGCGAGTTTCTCAAAAGCAATCACGTTGACCCCCTTTTGGCACATGTTTTCAGTTAGGCACTCATGCCGATTACTATAGGTGAAGATCATGGTTTATCCTAGATCATATTTATTGTGTCTTGCCCTTCTAATCCCTATCTCTCAGCTTGTTTTAACTATGTTTTCCCTGGCTGGAAAGATCTTTTAGCTTTGTTTGTATGATTGGTTGATTTTCATTTTATTCACTTGGTTTCTTGAGTTCTTGGATGGTGTATAACCCTATGGCGTCTAGATTGTCACCCATTCACTTGTTTACATGCTCAGAAATTCAAGTCGATAGTCAAATTTCCTCCTTGCATTTCATTTGATTAGCCCTTTTGTTGCTTTGATTTCCATTTAACAAGTTTGAAAAGTTTCGTTTAGTGTTTGAGCATCTCTTTTTGAGCATAGATCACATTACCCATCTTGTTTGGTTCAGTCTTTGCTTCATTAGTTTTAAAGGAATTCTCTTTTGCGCTTTGTGCTTACTTTTGATTGATTGTATTGGAAATATTTCATTGAAGTGTTTGTGAAAGATTCATTACATCATTTCATTGAAAAATACATAATTATAGTTTTCTGAATCAATATGTTACGTTAGTTAGCATCATTGAATGCTAGAGTTGCATTGTCACTTGCATTGGAAAATAAATGAATTCTCTTTACTAGTGAAAGGGCTACTTGAAGTGCATTTGATAAGAAAGTTAGGAATTGGAAAGAGTTTTTCCGTCATTTTGTTTTCAAAAGAGAAATAGTGAAAAAGTCATTTTTCTTTCAATTGCTTATTTTATTGCATTTGAGTGTGTTTTCTACTCTCATTAGTGTAGACAATTCATCGAACTGAAAGGGTCTTGTCTCATTTAGCTGCATATAGGTGTTTTTCAAGTCACATCGATAAGGCTTGAAAACCGAGACATAACTCACGATAAACTCTAGAACATACTCAATTAACCTAAGGTTTATTTGAAATCTAATGATCACATCTTGGAAGTTCTAGGCTAAAGACGTGTTCTGACATCTTAAAACCTAGTCGTTGTCATTCACTTTGGCACTAGACAGCACTAGTACGGACTTGTGCCCCAAGTACCATCGCGTATATAAAGGGAGACACTAGTAGGTTGCAATCCTTTATCCATAGGAAGCCAAGTATGCCACCTTGTAAATGTGATATAGCAAACACAACATTTTGGGAGATTGCTTGCCCGTACTTCTCGGTTTGCCGAGAGGTATTCTGCAGTTCACGGTTGCCTGGTAATCTCTTTTACCTAGATCATCCTGAGTAGTCATTTTGATCTTTTTGACTCCCTAAATATAAAATATCACCTAAGTGCTTATCCTTTCGAGCTCGTTTCAAACCGAAAGTGATAGAGTCGCCTTTGCTTCTTTCTCGACTCTTAAAACATGAAAGAGCACCTGTTTGTTTTTACGTCCCCATGATCTTATAACATTCTTGCTATTCCTTTTAGACCACATCGTGAGTATACCTTTAAATACATTTTAAAGCCATTGAAATCAATCTCTTTTCCAGTTATTTGAGACAAAATCATCATGGCTGAACCAACTGGTTCACCTAGTTCCTCTTCCTCTCCTCTATTTTAAAGATTGTCTGAGGATCCTTTTCATGAATTTCCATGGTCGCTTGAGGACCAAGCTGTTGAGCTTGGAATTGTTTTGAGTATTCAACCTTTTTCATCTCATCCTCCCCCTTTAGATACTAGGTCACTTTCTGACATTGGCTCGAAATATCTAATAACCCTATCCAAACTCCCAAGAATCTGCCGACTTCTGAAAGTTAGCTTGGAATGGCTATTTATCCTTCAAATCCTTTTTTCGATCCTGTTGTGATATCATCGCAGCATCCGTACAATCCACACAATCACCCAGGTATTCCTTTGGAATTATACCCTTGAACGTCTTCGGTACTCTGTCGTCATCTATTTTCACCCATGGAATCAGAAGGCGAAATCCTAATCTCCTCTCTAGGTCACTCAGAGGTTTCCACTCCATGCACAGTCGAGGAGTAGGAATATCCTTTCCCTCTTGAAGGTTTTGCTTACATGGGAAGCCTTTCGACTAGCGTTCATCCTGAGTTACCGCGTATTTACGTAACTTTAGCTCAGTTGGTTTCAGGAAAGCCTATTGCCTCATCATCGTATCACAACCCTATTTGGGCATCTGGTGCTATGCCTACCATAGGTCCATTCATTCAAAGCGAACCTCCCAACAGACGGTGATTTCTATAGTTACTTCAGTCCTAGTGCAACCCACCACTCCAAATCCTCTTGTTTCGTTGGTTCAAGTAACCTGTCTGGTTCAACTAACGATCTCGAATCATGTCGCTGTCAGTTATTCCATCCCTCCAGTAAGTGGACACGATATCCCACCACCTGGGGAGCAGAGTCCGAATGTTTATATGATGTTTGGCACAACCAATTTGATTGGCTCACAACCTCACGTGGTGGGGATGAACCAACCCTCTTCAGGTGCCATCTCAAATCCTGTTGGTCGTGTTGGATCAAGTAATGTCTAGTACGAACAACCCATTGTCGGTCCATCTGGGTCAAGTCATTGTTGGGAAAGGGTTCCTCCAATGACATTTTTGGGGCTAAAAGCCCATGTTTTGGGTCAATTTTGTAATAAAGTTGTAAAGTCTCCACATTTTGTGGTCGCGGAGCGCGAAGGTGTCAAGAGTCATAAAGGGTTGTCCACCCTTATTTTTTAAAGTGTAAAGTCGGTTGTAAAGATCCACCCATGGTTCGTGGACCATGGGATTGTATAAAAAGGAGCTAAGTAAGTAACCTCTAAGTAGTTTTCAGAAGTTTTTAGGAAAGAATGAAGTGAAGAGTCTTGGTAGAGAAGTCTAAGTGTTGTGGGTCTTAGCGTAGGTAGAGGCTCTGTAGCTGAGTGTGCAGAGGCCTAGGGTGGAAGTCCGTAGCTGAGTGCATGGACCCTTGCAGCTGTGTGCATAGGGCGGATAGAGTCTATATCAAAATGAAGATATCACTAAAGAGAAGTATTCTACAAATTCTACGTATTTATTTCTTGTTAATGCATCTAGTTATATTGTGTTTCGGGTTTAATTTACAATGTTCATGTGATGCGCGAATGTATGTGACTGTATTAGTTAGTCTAACGCAAGTAAGAATATTTGTTTATGTGGCGCTAACTATGGTTGATAAGTAAGACAAGTAAAACACTTATCTTACTGTGGTACGCACAAGGGTTACCTTTTGGTCCAGTAGGTTCTACCAATTACTTTGGGCAGCTTGGTGCCTTTGAAAATCCAGGTCATTCTTTTCAGACTTTTTGGAACTCTACCCCATCTGGATGGAATCCCCAAGGTCCCCCACGACTTCCTTTTCTGGCCACGCTTAATCTGCCAGATTTAACTAAGTTGACAAATGATCCAATTAGATACAATCTGGCTTGGCCTCTAGTCCCAACCAAACTTCCATCAGATATTCCAAAATTCGAAGGGAAGAGTGGTGAAGACCCAGGTGACCATGTAACCACATTCCATTTATGGTGCTCATCCAATTCCCTGATCGATGATTCGATTAGGTTGAGGTTATTTAAATGATCCTTAACCTGGTGTTACACAGTAATTTGTCACTGTCTCCCTATCAGTCTCCCTACTATGTCATGAGTTCAAATTAATCATGCTCATGCTCTCTAATTTTTCAAAATGACCCACTTTGCCAAAGATTTTCCCATCATTGCGACTGTTATTAAAATAACCGCGCTGACTCGCGCCTCATAATGCAACGAATGCGCTGCCAGTGCGGAAGCACACGTGTTTCTCGCGCTGGTCGAATTTCATGAACCAGCGCATCTTCTATTCATATTGGGTCGCGCTGACATAACCTTCCCTATTATTCAGATGCAATGTCAGCGCTCCAGTGCAGTTATACACCTGCGCTGATCTTGTTTGGGCGAGTTTGTTCTAATAGTCGGCCTTCCAGATGACTCCAGACCTGGTTGTTGGCCTTGTAAATGTCGCTCTCCCTTCTCTGGCATGTCTGTTTCGTCATTTAAGCCACCTTCCTTGGAGATAAGCTCATCCTCCCACCATTCATGGAGACTCCTTCTCCTATTTAAGCCTCTACCATTCCCATGAGCAGCTAGTTTTTGGACAGTGTGGAATTGATAGTGCTTAGAGTGTTGCTGCTAGTGTGTGAATTTGATAGGTAGTTGGTGTGACAAGTGTGGGATTGCTAGAGAGCTCAAGGAAGGTTGTGAAGTGTTGCTTTCTTGTGTAAACTTATGTGAGAGAGAGTTTTTGTCTTGGGAGATTTACCTCGAAGGGTGAATGCTTAAGAGACTTGCTGGCTGGACCCTCTTGAGAAGGATTCGACGTCAGAACTTTGGTTGTACTCCTCTCTGTTATTGATTAATAATAGATGACTACTATTATGGTTCCACTCTCATTTGTCTTTGTAATGGTTAATGTGAGTTATGTCCATTCTCACTGATGTATAATTGCATTTATTAGATTTCACGCTTGTGTTTGTGTTTCTCTTTGTGTGTGCAGGTGTCTATTCACGAGGATCGTGGAGGATTGTGACCGGCCAAAGCGAAGGAGCGAGAGCGACGTCTCTTCATCAAACGTTAGCGTTGGAATCCAAGTAGGTTTTCATTGCCTACCTTTTATTTGCAATTAGGAACTTGCATGGTAGCATTGACTGATTGTTGCTAGACCCATTCTCGGCTAGTAGGGATCGCCTCTATCCGTAGAGGGGATTTACCTCTCCAACAATTTGGCTAGTAGGGAACGCTTCTAATGGAAATGCTTCTCAGGGCCAATCTAATTCTGGAAGTACCTTCGAGGTAAACACCGTTCAGTCCACCACGGCAGATAAATCCTCGAAAGGGAAAAAGAAAGGGAAAGCCAAGAATAAATCCGAACAGCCCAAACAGGATTCCCCTAAGCCTCCACCCGAGGAAGGAGCCAAACGAAAACCTAAGTATCCTTGTCTTATCTGTGATGAGGATCACTACACTAAGGACTACCCAAGGCGGTCCGAAGTTAGTCGATTATTGAAAGGTGCTCCTGGGACTCCTGCCGTGCTTAAAGAACCTTTCCCTTCCCAGCAAACTCAAATGGTGGCAGACCCATCTCAACCCTCTTCCTCGTTTGGCTCTCAAGTATTCATGGCTGGAACGATTCCCATCCATGTCACCACTCGAGCGAAAGAATATCCCTCTCCTGCCGGGAAAGAGCCGGAGGTCCCCTCCAGCGCTCCTCCGTCCAGTTCTGGTCCTCTCCACATCGAAAGACCCAGCACTGAGACGATCCCCCGACCCCCTCCGAAAGGTGTACTCCGGAAGTCGTCTTACAACCCTAATGCTCATGCTGCCCAGCATTATAGCATTGTTGAGGACTTAGCTCAGGCTCCGTCTGCTATGTCCGCTCTAGAAGTCCTCCAGAGCTGCCCCTCCCAGAGGAAGTCCTTGCTATCGGCTATCGGTGGCATAGACCCGGCTGATTCAGATTTGATTTCTTTCGATCTCGAGGGTTTTACGCCGAGACTGCCTCACCAAGTCGCTTTCCTTATACAGGTCATCATCAATGGCAAAACGATTCATCGTACAGTCATTGATGAAGGTGCCTCGACTTGCATCATGTCTGTTGCTTGTTGGAAGGCTATTGGTTCTCCTACGTTAAGTCAGTCTCCTACGACATTAGAAGCCTTTGATGGAAGAGAGTCCTATCCTTACGGTATCCTCCAACGCTTGCCCATCTCTTTGGAAGGGAAGACGGTAGAAGTGGAGGTCGAAGTTGTCGACGCCAATCTTACCTACAACCTCCTCCTCGGACATAGCTGGACATACGCCATGCAAGCCGTGGCTTCCTCCCTTTTCCATGTCATTCGTTTCCCTCATCAAGGGAAGATTATCACGGTGGACCAGCTCTCCTTCTTCGCCTCTTCTTCCGAAGGTAATGTGTCGTTCATGGAGCATACCTCTAAATCATTCGAGAATGTGGGAGCTGGGCTCTTTAAAGATCCCGCCCTCATGGGTGTCTTTCCCCTTCCACCTCCGAATCTCACCCCTATTAACATGATTTCCGTACGTTCTGATCCGTGGGTTCTTCCTCCCGCTAATCAGATAGACTCCTGGGGTGATATGATGCCGTTGAGTCCTGCCGAGCTCAACTACGTCGAAATCGTTGTTGCATCGGTTCCACCTCCCGAACCTGCTCTTTCGAGCGGTGTTCCTGATTCGTATGTTCATTTCCCTTGGCTTGGAGATGATTCTACGTCAGATCCATTAAAGGAAATATTTCCTTCCGATGAAGCCATCATAGAGACCATGTCTCTCGAAGATCTCCCTTGGTCAGATCATCACCACCGCTCTTCCTTTCTCCCTGCCCATCAGGAAATGATCGCATGTCTTGAGCGGTTTGCTCCGTGCATCCCATCCTCGCCCCTCCAAATGCCTATTCAAATTTACCTAGTATTTTCCGAGGGCAATATGGGAAACATTACGCAAACCCAACCTATCGACATCTCTGTGGAACCAGGGATTGTCGAGCACATTCATATTGGAGTCACTTGCACTCCAGAGGAAGTTCAACTCTACACTGACTTATTTCGCAAATTTCATGATGTCTTTGCTTGGTCCTATGAAGAAATGCCTGGCATCGACCCTAGTATAGTGGTGCACGAGATACCTACGTATCCAGGTGCTAAGCTTGTTCGTCAGCGCTTACGCCCTGTGCACCCCCGAAAGGCCGCAGCCATCAAAGCAGAAGTCGAGAAGCTTCTCAAGGCTGGTTTCATTTACCCCATTCCACTGACGGATTGGGTTTCTAATATAGTCCCTGTGAACAAAAAACAGGGCACTATCCGAGTCTGTGTTGATTATCGTGATATCAATTGTCCCTGTCCTAAGGATAACTTCCCTACACCCTTCATCGATCAGCTTATCGATGAGTGCGCAGGAAGCGAAATTTACTCGTTTATGGACGGCTTCTCTGGATATAACCAGATCAACATTGCACCCGCTGATCAACATAAGACGACTTTTATCTATCCTTGGGGCACTTTTTCCTATAAGAAGCTCCCTTTCGGTCTAAAGAATGCCGGCGCTACATTCCAACGTGCAATGTCCTATGCCTTTCATGACATTCGTCACATCATACATTTGTACCTGGATGACCTCCCAGCTCATTCAGTCAAGCGTTAGGACCATCCCTCCCATCTTCGCGAAATTTTTCTCCGCTGTCGACACTACCGTATTAGGCTCAATCCTCATAAGTGTGTCTTCTACGTTGAATCGGGCCGACTACTCGAGCTTATCATCTCCTGAGAAGGCATCCGTCTGGATCCCCTCAGAGTTGAGGCCATTCTGAATCTTCCTCCCCCTGCTTCTTTGCAGCAGTTGCAGAGCTTGCAGGGCAAAGCAAATTTCCTTAGACGATTCATTCCAAATTATGCCGAGGTGGCTAAGGGTTTCACACGGTTGTTGAAGCGAGACACACCCTTTCATTGGGATGCTATCGCTCAGGAGTTTTTTGAGCGACTAAAGGGCCTCCTTGTCTCTGCTCCATTATTAAGACCTCTGAACTACCATAGTGATTATACTCTCTATCTGGCTGCCGCCGATACCACTATCGGCATGGTTATAGTGCAGGATGATGATGACGACAATGAGCACGTTATCTATTACCTCAGCCACAACCTCTAAAAAACAGAAACTCGCTACACTTACGTCGAGGAGTTGGCATTGGCTGCTGTCTGCGCCGTCCAACGTTTTCGGAATTATATCCTATTGCGCACCACGACCGTGATTTCTGACTGCAACCCAATGACGTACATTTTGTCGCGTCAGTTGCTGGGGGGCAAATACTCAAAATGGATCGTAATCCTTCAAGAGTTTGACTTGGAATTTACTGTTGCCAAGTCTAAGAAGTCTCTGGTCTTTGCTGAATTGCTCTATTCTTTGCCATCTCCTTTTGCACCCTCTCTTTCGGAAGAGCATATCCCGGACGAAACGTTGTTTCTAATCATCACCCTCAACCCTTGGTATGGGGACATCATAGTATATTTGCAGACGTCTTCCTTCCATCCCAATGTATCGAAAGACGCTCGACGAAGGATTCGTCATCAATCTCAACCCTATCGCATTATTGGCGATACCCTGTACCGCCACGGCGCTGATTTTGTTCTCCGCCGATGTTTGACTCTCGAGGAGGCTGAGCGGGTGTTGAATGACTACCACTCCAGTACTTGTGGTGGTCACATGTCCGGCTATGCCACCGCCCAGAAAATCCTTCGTGCTGGTTATTTCTGGCCTTCTATTTTCAAGGATTGCATCCTTGCCGTCCGTTCATGCCATGAATGCCAGATCTACCACCGGAAAATGCGTGCACCTCCTGCACCACTGCACCCTGTTGTTACCGTAGGTCCTTTTTCCAAATGGGGCATCGATTATTAATCCTGTAACCCTCGTTCGGCTGGGGGGAATGGATATATCATCGTTGCCGTGGATTATTTCACCAAATGGGCCGAAGCGATGCCTATATTGAATGAAGACTATCACACAGCAGCGCAGTTTTTGTTTAATCATGTCATTACACAGTTTGGAGTCCCTCAGGCTATCGTCACAGATCACGAAAAGCATTTCCGTAATCACATGATGACGGAACTAACAACCCAACTAGGCTTGCGTCAAGATAGTTCGACGCCGTACTACCCTCAATCCAATGGCCAAGTTGAAGCCGTGAAAAAAGTCTTGATCACAATGCTCCAATGTACCGTTCGTACACACAAGTCTAATTGGCATCTGATGTTGTTCCCCACCTTGTTGGCCTACCGGACCTCTGTGAAGGACGCCACCGGTTTCACCCCTTTTCAGCTAGTTTATGGACTGGAGGCCACCCTTCCTATTAAATGTGAGATTCCTTCGTTAAAGTTAGCTGTCGAGTTGCTTCCCAACACCACTCTGGTGGAGGAACGGCTTCTTTATTTAGAACGGCTAGACGAGACCCGTCGCTTAGCTTCTCTAGCTATCGAAGCACAGAAGAAGAGAGTTAAGGCTCACTTCGACAATACCATTCAACCTCGTTCCTTTGTTGAAGGAGATCTAGTATTGCTCTATGATCAAGCTAAGGATAAGCTAGGGGCAGGTAAACTCGAACCCATGTGGCTAGGCCCCTATATTGTGAAGAGAGTTTTTCAGAAGGGGGCATATAAGTTGATTGACTATGAAGGAAATCCTCTCGATAAGCCCCGTAACGGGCTTTATTTGAAAAAATACTATGCATGATTTCGTGCACCTAGTTTTTACATACGTGTGTTTTTAGCAAGTGTGTTATGTGTGTATGATTTCACGTTTTGCTTTGGTGTGAAGGCGTGTTTTCCTCTTATTGTGCTTTCTGCTTCTTGTGCAGATGTCTAGAGCACCTTATGTTGGTTTCGCTGATGGTGCCTGTCGTAGCACTTGTAATTTGTCTTCTGCGGCGTGGGCGATCTATGATCCTCACGGAGAGTTGCTAGATCTTCAAGGTGTGTGCTTGGGTCGTACCACTAACAATGTTGCCGAATACAGTGCTGTAATTGAGTTATTAGTTGAAGCAGTTGATCTCGGCATTCATGCATTGGTGGTGAACCTGGACTCTCAACCTGTCGTCCATCAACTCAATGGGCGATATTCTGTCAGAGACCAACGCATTCTAATGTTGTATTTACGTGTAAGATTGTTAGAAAGGAATTTTGATTACATCACATATCAACATATTCCGAGACGATTAAACACATTAACTGATGCATTGGCAAACCATGTATTAGACAGACATTTGCGTAACAGATAAACATTATACAAGAAGACATAGAAAACATAATAAGACCATAGGATAAGCATATGTATATATATATGTATATCATAATGTTTGCACCGTGTGCATCAAAAATAAAATCCTTTTCCAAGCATAGTTTGCATGTGTGTTGTCATGTGTGCTTTTAAGCTTGCGTAAAAATTAAAATATGTGGGTCGTATGTTATGCAACTGATACATTAGATTACATTTGTGTTAGACATTTGCATAGCATATAAAAACATCATCACATGTAAAAGATCCATCCAAAATCGGTATATATATATATATATATATATCATGTGGCGCACCAAGGCGCTCAAAAATAAGTGTATATGTCTAGATAAGGCCTGTGTTCTCAGTACATCTGAGACGCATGTCTCTCAAAAAACATCAGTAGGAAATAAGACCTAGATGTCTACTGTGGTGGGTTATGCTCTCTGTATACTACAGCCGCCCGTGCCACCCGCCTCAAAAGGCGGTGCATCCTGGGTTCTACCCCCACTGTATGGATCTGAGATGCTATGGGGACCTCCTCTATCCCCTGGTAATCTGGAATCCCCGCCAGTAAGCCCTCGAGGTTCTGTATCACAGTCTCCATCGTATCGACTCCTGGAGGAGCCAGGGCCAGGGCTCCAATGCCTTGTGCCTCTCTCCGCGCCTCTGGGGCCAGACCAAGGGGTCTCGTCGGTCCTACATCTGCATACCATAGCATTCATCGTAAAGACATGTACATGAAAAATTAAAAACATTACAAAAAATTAAAAATTAAAAAGAGATCAAGTGGCTTACCACCATCGTCCCAATGCTCTCCCGCAGGCAGTGGCATGTCTGGATCTCCACGGAAGTCTATGCCAGCATATGGCCAGTCCTCCACAAAAATAACCTGCCGATCCAGCCACTCTCGGAAATATACTCCCCATGCCACTGGTCGGCCGCCACCTCCTCGCGGCATGACATGGCCCCATCGACTAGCCCTCGTCTCTCGGGGGCCTCTGGGTGGATCCATGACCATGTCCTGTAGCTGTAATGCCGGTACCCGCTCCAGCATGAGCGGGAGTAAAATCGACCCATAGCCAAACTGCTTCGACTCACCACGTCGGCAGTTGCTCAGCTGTCTCTTCATACTGGTTGTTACTGCTGCTGCCCAGTTGAATATGGTGGGATTCAAACACTCGAGAGCTAATAGGAGATGGGTCTTCGAAGCCTCGTGATTGGCCAAGGAGCCCGCTGCCCGGGTCACCATGAAGAGTATGGTTCGAAGGACGATGTCCTCCACCGTAGGAATAGCTACCTTCCCACTCCGCGTTTTGCGTGCCTGTGGGCACACCCGAGCCATCAGCATATCTAGGGTTTCACCACTGGGTCACTGCCCCTCCAGAATGGGCATCTCACCTCGACGTGATAACCCGGTCAAAAAATAGATATCCGTATAATCGAACTCGATATCTCGGCCTCGAATCACAAACTTCCCATCAACAGGATTCCAGGCTCTGATTAGGAACTCGAGAAGATCAGGCTGTGCTCGCAGGCACGGAGTTAGGAAGAATTTGAGCAACCCTCATGCCCGCATTGCATTATGGCACCCAGCATCGGCGAATGCCGCTATATCCTCATTATCATGAGCTTGCTCTTGCCAAACAAATGCCATTTTGTCCTGCATGGCCACAAAAAATCATTAGAGCCCTGACCGTTAAAATTTACACGTTCAAATTGTTAAAAATTTAGTTTCGCGGCGTCAGCGCGACTGTTTTTAAAACAATCACGCTGATAATGGCGCCCTTTGATATTTTTCTTGGGTCAGCGCGGAAGCACACGTGTTTTCCGCGCTGATCCGGGGGTGGTATGTGTAAATATTATTCGATCAGCGCGGACCCGATGAGGAAATCCACGCTGACCGAGAGCGAATTGAAGTCCAAAAAATTCGCCCAAACTAGCACTTCCCACCGTGAAAATGCGGCTAAAATGCTTCAAAATGGAGCGCAAGAGAAGGAGAACCTACCTGGAACAGATTGCAGGGTGGTTGATGTCCGCACGGGATGGAATTTGGTTCGTCAAGCTTGCAGCTCCACAACGTCCTCCATGGCTCAAAATCGTAACAATGGTAAAAACCTCCTTTTACCCCCCTATTTATGGTAAAAATTTTATAATTAACTATCATGTGGGATTTTGTGATGTTTTTTACCATGTGCTTAGTGCCAATGTCGTTTTACTATGTTTTTGTGCATGTGGTACATATTATCTCGAAAAGGTTTACGGGTGCGGTGTTTCTTGTGCAGATTCTCATACCGGTGAGGTCATGACGGTCCTATACACACTTGGTCCCGCAGCGTCGTCTTTAAGCTCTTTTTCGACGTAAAGCAAGAAAAGATGGCTGAGCCCCCCTCTCGACTCGTTAAAAAGAACGAGAGGCGGTTGCCTTTAAAGCTCTTTTTTCGACCGTTTAAACTAAAAAGATTGCCGGGTGTTTGTCGTTTCGAACTCGTTATTGGCTCCAAAACGACGTACTTCTAACCGCTTTTCTACTTTTTCGGGTCAAAGTCACTACTTACGAAAAGTACTCCTCGATCATACTGGTCGGGCGGTTCTTTCGAGCATTGTTTTATACTTTTTCGGGCTCGAGAGACACAACTTTACGAAAAAGGACCCCCCTGGAGTTTTCTTTTCCGCTGTCTTTTCAGACTCTCTAAACAGGAAAATACGCCGAGTTCTTCCTTTGTCAGACTCGTTAAAACTTAATGACATCGGACACCGTCGAAATGACGCTTTCCAAGCATATTCTATCCCCGTCAAGCTTGTCGTCCAAAAATAATCAGGGTACCTGCCAGAAATGGTGGGGAAAATGGAACTGTAATAATTGTCGTGTCGGCAGTATGTCGCTCTTAAACATGGCACTAGTCTACATTCGTGTCTGGGTGGGGATTTCTCATCTTGTTTTACACTAGCCTCCGTGGGTTTGGGTTATCCTATTTGGTCTCTCATCTGCTCATTGCCTTGTAACCATGACCTCTGCTCATTTGATGTCAGATACTGCCAAATCCACTGTCGTGCCGCCGATATGTTCAAGGGAAGTTGACCTCTGCAAAATTACAACCTCCCTCTGATACCTCACACAACATATCTTATCCTTCTCTGTCTCGTGTCGATGATGTGGGAAGCATTATGGCCCACCTTCGATCAAGCTTACTTCCTGTCGACTTCAGCTCATTATCCAGGAAGGTGACTAGGAGACTCCCTTCAGGTGCCTTAGAGCCTGCATGCCTCAATGGCAGGTTCTTCGTGTTCGACGTGAGGTTTTCATCATTGGCCTCCGATCGAATGATTCTGCAGGTGTTCGACACCAGCTCATTGATTCACACGTCGCAGATTGTACCTATAAGTACCTTGAGGACCATTGTCATTATTGGTGGTACCTCTCGCGTCTGTTAACAGTTTTCATTATTGACTGGTAATCGGACGATGTTCATGCATGTTCGACTTCAGCTCATGTATTCACATGCTTGAACTTGTACTTTGTTCGGGTCAGGATGGAGCGCAAGACCCTGGAATTTTGTCTATTGCAATCCAGGTTGCGATTTTGTGGATTATTATTACATGACTCGTTGATGGATGGCTGCGCCCATACCTGAGTCTTTTGGGATGGCTGCGACCATACCTTATTATCATCATGGTCTCTTCAGCTGGGTGGCTGCGTCCATACCACAGACCTTCTTCGTATGTCTTTTGGATGGCTGCGCCCATGCCTAGACTACATGTAATAGATTCTCAGAGATATCAGTTGTACATACGTGCAGATTCTTCCTGGTGGTGTTCCAGTTCAGCGAGTTTTGTAAAGCATTTCACCCCTCCCACTCTCTCGGGCTTCATGCTTTAGGGGGCATCTGTTACACAGTAATTTGTCACTGTCTCCCTGTCAGTCTCCCTACTGTGTCATGAGTTCAAATTAATCATGCTCATGCTCTCTAATGTTGCCAAATGACCCACTTTGCCGAAGTTTTTCCCATCACCGCGACTGTTATTAAAATAACTGCACTTACTCGCGCCTCATAATGCAACGAATGCGCTGCCAGCGCGGAAGCACACATGTTTCCCGCGCTGGTCGAATTTCATGAACCAGCGCATCTTCTATTCATATTGGGTCGCGCTGACATAACCTTCCCTGTTATTCAGATGCGATGTCAGCGCTCCAGTGCAGTTATACACCCGCGCTGATCTTGTTTGGGCGAGTTTGTTCTAACAGCCGGCCTTCCAGATGACTCCAGACCTGGTTGTTGGCCTTGTAAATGTTGCCCTCCCTTCTCTGGCATGTCTGTTTCGTCATTTGAGCCACCTTCCTTGGAGATAAGCTCATCCTCCCACCATTCATGGAGACTCCTTCTCCTATTTAAGCCTCTACCATTCCCATGAGCAGCTAGTTTGGACAGTGTGGAATTGATAGTGCTTAGAGTGTTGCTGCTAGTGTGTGAATTTGATAGGTAGTTGGTGTGACAAGTGTGGGATTGCTAGAGAGCTTAAGGAAGGTTGTGAAGTGTTGCTTTCTTGTGTAAACTTGTGTGAGAAAGAGTTTTTGTCTTAGGAGATTTACCTCCAAGGGTGAATGCTTAAGAGACTTGCTGACTGGACCCTCTTGAGAAGGATTCGACGTCAGAACTTTGGTTGTACTCCTCTCTGTTATTGATTAATAATAGATGACTACTATTATGGTTCCACTCTCATTTGTCTTTGTAATGGTTAATGTGAGTTATGTCCATTCTCACTGATGTATAATTGCATTTATTAGATTTCACGCTTGTGTTTGTGTGTCTCTTTGTGTGTGTAGGTCTCTATTCACGAGGATCGTGGAGGATTGTGACCGGCCAAAGCGAAGGAGCGAGAGCGAAGTCTCTTCATCAAACGTTAGCATTGGAATCCAAGTAGGTTTTCATTGCCTACCTTTTATTTGCAATTAGGAACTTGCATCGTAGCATTGACTGATTGTTGCTAGACCCGTTCTGGGCTAGTAGGGATCGCCTCTATCCGTAGAGGGGATTTACCTCTCCAACACGTGGAATGCAGCTAAGTGGCATATAGAGTTGCCAGGGGGCACCTTTACTTCTTTCGCTGATTTGGCTAACATTTTCTTAAACCATTTTCAGTTGCCTGTCCATTACAAAGCCATAACTGAGATTCTGCCCAATTTTCATCAGGACACAGGTACTCACTTTTTGGATCATATCCAAGAATGGAGATGGAGAAAAAGGCTTATCAAAGCTGAAATTCCACCAAAATTCCATCTCGAATGGTTTTTAAAATCATTACAACCCGAGATCTCCAAGGATGTTTCTATGTCAGGTGTTTATTCAGAAGAGCAGGCTATCTTTCACACGCAGTGGTTAGAACTGATATATTCTCAGTCTGGGACTCTTCAAAAAAGCTTACCTGATGGTCCTAGATCCATGGTTGATGTAGCCAAACCGAAGCCAAGCCCTCATGTTGATGGTATAGTTGGATTGGTTGATGAAAATACAGTGAACCCTTTGAGCCAATTGCAGCAGTCGTCTCTACAAACTGCTTCTTCTAATCAGGCGGCACCGTCTACTCTTTCCCCTTCCCAAACTTCTTCCATAAACGTCGTTTAGGCCTCTAACCCCAAAGGAAATCAACAATCCAATGGGAAGAAGAAGGGACGAGGTAAAAATAAGAATCAGGAAGGGAAGGGTAATGCAAACAAGCCCGGCGATGGTGCCGATGAGGGTAGAAATGAGTCTAAGAAGAAAGTTAAATTTCCATGCAAGTTATGCAGTGGAGATCATTTGACTCATCTCTGCCCGAAAATTCAAGATGCTTAGCACTTGTTAGTATAGCAAGGGTCTTCTAGCTCCCAAGCTGTCTTAACTAACCCTTTCCCCCAAGGGCAGCAGTTGCTTGTTGGCGCAAACTCAAACCATAGTACCTTTGCAGGGGGAAACCAGGAAGGGGAAAATTCCTCAAATGTTTTCATGATGAGTTCTCATGTCAATGTGGCTACACGAGCTTGTGATTATGGTGAAGCAGAAACATCTAAGGATAAATTTGTTCCTGAAACTATGGACCCACTTCATATTGAGTGACCCTCTGTCGATTCTATACCTCGGGTACCGAAAGGTTCCGCCAGGCGCGCGACTATTAACCCTAATGCTAGTGCAGCCCAGAACTACTCGATTATAGAATATCTGGCTCAAAGTCCTTGCACTATGTCTACTTTAGAGGTACTCTAGTCGTGTCCAACTCAACGAAGTGCTTTGCTTTTGGCGATCGGGGTAGTAGATCCAAGAAATTCCTTAGTACTCACTTTTGATATGCTTAATGTCAAAAAGAGACTTCCTCATCATATGGCTTTCCAAATAAAGTCTACCTACTGAAAAACTAATATTTTTCGAACAGTTATAGATGAGGGAGTTTCCACATGCGTAATGTCTATGTCATGTTGGAAGGCCATTGGATCGCCTTTAGTTGTTCCTTCACCCACTCTCTTGACAGCATTTGACGAACATTCTCATAGGCCACACGGGATTATCCCGGCCTTTCCTATATGTGTTGGAGGGAAGGTCATTAATATCAAAGTAGAAATCGTTGATGCCAACCTGGATTACAATCTCCTCTTAGGAAGGAATTGGATTTATGAAATGGATGCCATAGTGTCATCTTTATTCTGCATCCTCTATTTTCCTCATGAGGGGAGAATTGTTAAAGTTGATCAATTGGATTATTCTCTAGGTGATCCTCGTGAAACTTCGGATTCTACGATTCCATTAGTCGATAACCCCCATCAACCTATCGAGAATTTAAGTGTTGGGATGTACTCTTCATTGATGGGTATATTTGATCTTCCCACTCCTATAGCTAGAATCAATGCCATTTCATCCTCTAAAGAGTCTTCACAGGAAGAGTTCTTTCAAACTCATTATTTTTCAGACCCTTGGACCTTACCTTCACCTACAACCACATTAGATGAAGGGCAGGTTTGTGAAATGGAATTCCCTATGTCTGCAGTAGAGCTTAGATATGAATCTATCCATAGTTCTACAGACGATCGTCCCACTCTTTCTTCAGAGGAGGAGTTGGATGGTGATGTGGCCCCTACTTGGACCATTGACTCCACTTCTGCTTTGGATTGCTTAGATACAGTTTTTCCATCTGACAAATCAATTTTTGAAGCAATGACGATAGTAGATCAACCATTGGAATATTTATATCATCATTCATATTTTCGTCCCCCTTTTCATGAAGTCGAGTCTAGGTCCTCCGATCTGCTTACTAGTAATGTTTGCACAGTTTCAAATCCTTTGGCTCCAACACAATCATATGTCGAAGGTAATATATTGATTGGCTCAAGAACTGTACCTATAAACATCTCTAGAAACAGGTTGGCGAAGCCCCCACATGGGATCTACCTTAAGAAGCATTTTGTTTAGGTTTCGGCCAAGCAATTACTTCTTTGTATATATTATATTTTGTGCATATTTTGTGGGGCATGTTGTGATATTGATCATTCATCAAGATAAAAACAAACATCAAAAATTTGGAACTGTATATATATATATAGATATATATATATATATATATATATATATATATATATATATATATATATATATATAGATATATATATATATCATAAAACTGCCCGTGTGTACATAAAGTGTTCAAAAATAATATACGAAATTGGGACTAAATGCCCATAATCATGTCCAGTCTATCTATCGACCCGGCTCAGGATGAGTGGCTACGAAGGTGATCAATGCATTGACCACACGCCGAAGTATGCGAACCCAGTCTCGTGGTACTCCTACCACGTGGCGTTGCATCTCCTCAGGTAGGTCCTCCATGGCCACCATCAATACCTGGTGAGTCAATCTCACCAAGTTTCTTTGGACTGCATATAAGACCCTCTCTGTCTCAGCAGCCGCCTCTTCGGCACCTCTTCCATGACACCTGTGGCACGGGAATCCGTTTGGTCTTACCGGACCCACATCTAGAACATGATCTTTATGTCAGTATTTTAATCCCATCAAAAATATTTCTAAGTTAATTTTCATATTTAAAAACATAAAAAAAATCTTTAAAATTGATAAAAACTTAAAAAATTGTTACCTATCTCTCCCCATGCTGCGTTTGGTGGCAGCACCAAGTCTAGATCTCCTCGGAAATCCATACTAGAATAGGGATAGTCGTCGACGGTGATGATTTGTTGTTTCCACCAGGAGAAGAACTCATCATCAAAAGCATTCCTTGGCATGTCCCCACCTCCAAGGTGCTATATCAGGTCATCCCACCTACCCATCCAAGGATCTCCAGGGCTACTGATAGAGACTGATACTCCGGGACATAGTCCAGGAACCTTCTTGAAGAAGGAGCATAAAATAGTCCCATATTCGAAATTTTTGGTCTGCCCTTTCTGAATAGAGGACAACTGGCTCTTCATATTGGTAAGAGGTGTACACCAATCAAAAACAGTGGTGAGGCACTCCACGGCCAAGCTCATGGATACTCATGAAGCTTGGTGCAATGAGGCTGATCCGTTTATCCTAGCTATGGTGAACAGTAGAATCCTCAGGGATAAGCTCTCCACATGTTTTATTGGAATCTAACTTCCAATTTTTTCTGGATGCCCAGGACAGTAAATGTGTACGTAGTCTTCCACTGAAAGACTACCTCGTGTCTGGCCAGTCGAATGTACAACTTCTCCTCTCCGAGAGAGACCAGTGATAAAGTAAATATCCTCCACCTCTATCCTCAAAGGAATCTGATCAATCATAAATGCATCATCTTCGACACTCCAATAGTGGATTAGCATTTCAAGCAAAAGATTGTTGGCTTTCATGTTGGGCATTTTGAAAATTTTCAACAAGCCACATCCCCTCAATGCATCTAATGCCTGTTGATCATTCATAACTTCATTATCAATTGTGGTATGTTCCCTCTCTCTCCATGTGATTGTCATCCTGAAAAAAATTGAATTTCAACCGTTAGATTTTTGTATTTAAATTTCAAACCGTGTATACACGGGTCCCTTTCACACACAGTCGTGTGTAGAGTCGTCGTATACATGGGTCGATAACATCCAACCCGCATATACGCCGAGTCGAAATTTTTAACATAAATTCCTACAGTAAAACCTTAATAAAAATTTCTAAAAAAAATCACAAAGTAATGCGAGCTTAAATTGAGGGTTACTTGATGATTTTTATCCAATTTGAACCGTCCAATTCTTTGGGGGGAAAGTTTGCTCTTTTTTCTTGATAGATTTTGCTCTCAACACAAATGACACAAATGGTGAGTCAAAAGGTCATTTTATAGCTTTGAAATTGTCTCATGAATCTTTTAACTTGTGAGCTTGGATTGTCAGGAATAGGTTGTTTTTTCATGACATTTTGGATGCTTCTTCGTGATTTCAT
Source organism: Pinus tabuliformis (assembly GCA_031772625.1). Classification (NCBI taxonomy): domain Eukaryota; kingdom Viridiplantae; phylum Streptophyta; class Pinopsida; order Pinales; family Pinaceae; genus Pinus; species Pinus tabuliformis. The sequence goes on along the minus strand of CM062806.1, from coordinate 999,034,820 downwards.
TTCAGTTCCATGACCATTGACCCATCATGGCAGGTATCATTTACTCACTAGCATATAGGTTAGGGAAACCATTTTTTCTGTTGCATCTTGCATACTAGCCTCCATTTGTCAATACACTTGCCATAGGGTTGACCCCATCATTTCTTGGTTAGCAATCCATGTTCACTCACTGATTTTTAAATCATGACATGATGGTAGAGCCGTCCTTTACATGGGCATCATAGTTAGCACCTCACTGACAATTGTTGCTCATGTTGTTATATTGAGTAGTCTCGGGAGTCCTCTTTAGTCCCACCATGACTTGTGCATTGAAGACTCATTCTCTTTGCTTCTTCGCTTCGTTATGGCCTTATATCCTAGAGGCTCCTTTGTGTTGAGTTGTACTGCTGCATTGTATTTTGACTATTTGCACCTTTTGGCCTTGAGCCGGCTTCACTTGGACTCATGTTTAAGCCACTTATTGGACCATGTCTTCTGCAAACTCAAACCTACAATCACTTAGCTTCTACAACTTGACACACCCTTTGATCTGTGGAAGGAACATCCATTTGAGTGCCCTTGACCAGTTTCACCTCCCTGCATTAAGCATAGGAGTGTTCCCATCCCAGGAACTAGATCATATTTTTGACTAACACTCATTCTTTCCACTATACTATAGCATTATTTTATTCTTTTTCCAACATAAAGAAAAAGACAAAAAAACTATATATTCCAAAAAGAGCGGGAATGGGACAACATTTCCATATATTGTTGGTAGCTAGAGTCAGTTGTGTCGCCCTTGAACAAAGCACTCAAAAGAAAGTCTCTCCTCCATTTTGAGCGGGATTTAGTTTGACTTAGGTACGCCTTAACCTTGTTGTTGTGTCAGTTCTCCTCCGGTTGGTTATCTCTTCCAATCATATGGAGAGTTTGTTCGTGCCTCTTGCATGACAAACTTATACATAGTTATCATATGCTACCACATAGTCATCATTGAGTCGTGCTTTTGTTCAAGGGAAGTAAGCCTGATTCGGCCTCTCTACGGTGTCTCTTGACCTACTTTTCAGTCGGCCATCCCTGGTTTTCAGTGTCATTTTTTTCATCACATTAGTTATATTGGTACTTTGCTCGTGCCAGTCTGAGAAGGTCTCCATTGACTTCTTGCAGGTGAGTCTTATCCTTATTGACGATGACATATTTCTCTGAGGAAAGGCCTAGAGCTACACCCTAGCCCTATTTTCATTATTGATAGGTCATCTTGTGCTCAGCATCGATCAGTATCATGGGTCTTTGACTGAGTGGTTGCCCTTGTGTTCGACATTAGCTTTCATTATCACAAATTGGGATTCATGCAGTGCCTTGGTTTTTGACCCTATTTTTGGATTCCTTGCCTCTGTGTTAGCTTTCATTATTGGTTGGTTCAAAGGGTTTCTATCATGTGCTAGCTACATCTTGTGTACGCCAGAAACGTGCTTTGGTTGGGTTACTACATCTTTTTTGTCCAATTCCTACCACATTATTGGCTTACGGGTTACACTCGTGCTAGATTGAAGAAGGATGCCTTAATGCCTTCCTTTTAGAGGATCTTTTCTTGTCGACTACGACTCATTTCTCTAGGGAAAAGATCTAGAGTCCATTTGGAAATACCTTGGGGTTTGCAGTCATCAGTGGTAGATCCTTCGCTATCGACAGTGAGAAACCATCATTGTCCCCTGATTTATAGATTCTTCCAGGTGTTTGACCTCATCTCATTCATTCACACTTGTTAGATTGTACGGGGTACCTTGACTCTCATTATCATTATCGGTGAGTAATCTCGCGTTTGTTAATGGTATACATCAATGACCGATAATCAAATGATTTCTCACGTGGTTGACTTCAGATCATTTATTCCCATCGTGTAGAAATGTACCACGGCGGTCGGTGAACACCTCGGGTTGCATCAACATTCTTTGGTTCACTTGTCAGTTGCTCCCGTTGCTACTTGTTGACACCATCCACATTATATGTTGCAGTCCTTCATAACGACATCTTATATACTGGCATCCGAGTTGCGATGTAGTATCATCTTATTCCATCATGTTCATTTGGTACTATTGGGATCAGTTTTTGACATCAGTGATCAGCTTCATTGATCATATTCTTATATGTGATATTCATACATGTACTTGTTCGATCACAATCAGATGATCCATTATGTACTTTCAGTTCTTTATATTTGTATACATTATGGATCTGCTTGTACTTGATATGCAGACATGCTTTACTTTCTTTGAGCATGGGTATGCCTGCTTCAGACAGTTGTTTCTTTCTGATCTTCTTTTGATGGCTTGGCACGCTGAAATCAGGTGAAGTCCTTCTCAGTTTCGACAGGTTTCCTTTCCATATACTTAATACATTTTGGCCATCATGTACCCTTTATGACCTCATATATTAGGGGGCATCTGTTATAGCTCCCAATATCACCCTTGGTATTTGTGATGCTTGGTTTATGGCCTAGGGCAACCCCTCCTTCCAGACTTAGTCCAAATATTTAAAAAAAAGGTGTTTTACTTCCTGTACACTACTTTGCCCTGTGATAAAAGAATTTACACACGGGTTAGTCAATACCCAACTCGCGTATATGTGTTAAAAGACTTAAAAAAAATAAATTTCCTTAACCATGGCCAGAGTTCATGGGTTTTACCTGTTGATTACCTCGTAGTGCCCATGGCCCAACTGTTCCCAATTGTTTCCCAACTAAAAAACTAATTGGGAGAAGTATAAATAAGACTTCTATGGAAAGGCCATAAGGAGGAGAGAGGAGATAGAATTACTATACTAAGATTATCCCCTGACCAAGTCTGAAGTATCCATATGCTTCAAGCACTTCCCCAAGTTCAAGAAACCCTTGTTTCCTTGAGTGTTGATATTCTCCCACTTGCTTGAGATATCATGGTATTGGTTATGGAAGGAGGCTATTAAAGACTAGGATTGGATGGACCTGGAGGATAGTTCCGCTTGGAGCTGGAAGAAGAAGACTCAGGTGAACTCTTTCCATGTTTATTATAGTTTTCTACAATAAAAAGAAACATTGTGTTATGAAACCAGCTCAAGAAAAGATAGATCAACGCCTTAGAATTCAACCTCTTCGAGGGTGCAACCTCCTTTACATTACATAAATGAAAAATTCTTGGATGATACAAATGAAAAAACCTCCTTTCTATATATAGGAGTCTAAGGAGTCACAATATAATCCAGCCAACCTAAGAATAATAATATAAAGCCACAAAAATAACAATAGAGGGATTCTATGGGGCACAGTAATAACAATATGGGGGCAATAGGGGCACAACAATATCAATAAGGGGTATAACTACAATAGTAATGGGGTAATCACTAGTATTATAGGGACCCAACATGCCTCTCTCCTTCAAAAAGTGTTGTCCTCAATGCTTGAGTAGTTTTGGATACTTCTGCATAAAATTATCATCCTCCCATGTGGAATCTTCAGCGGATAAGTTCTTCCACTTGATAAGATACTCTGAAATTGAACGATTTCGTAGCTATCGAGTTCTTGTTTCTGTGACTTCTTACGGTTCCAATATAATTTTTCCTTCCTTGTCAAGTTTTGCAATATTGTTTTAAATGGGAGCTTGTCACCTATAACCTTCTTTAAACATGAAACATGGAAAACTGGGTGCAATCGAGAAGCTGCAGGAAGCTCCAATTTGTATGCCATAGTACCAATCTTTTGCAACACCTTGTACGGACCATAATACTTTGGTGATAATTTATTATCCTTCTTATCTTGCTTGAGGGACATTTGCTTATATGGTTGTAGTCGTAGGAATACCCAATCACCTACATCAAAAATTTTTTCACTGAGATGTTGATCTGCCTGTTGTTTCATTCTATTCTGTGCCAACACGAGGTTATCCTTTAAGAGTTGGAGGACTTGTTGTTGATGTTCGATGTGATGTTCCACTGCCTGAACCTTAGAATTTTCTCTTAAATATGATGTGATGGATGGTGGTTGATACCCATAAAGTGCCATAAATGGGGTCATTTTTGTTGTTGTATGGAAGGAAGTGTTATACCACCATTCAGCCAGAGGCAACCATTTGACCCAATGTGTTTGTTTATTAGATACAAAGCAACGAAGATATCCTTCCAAACATTTGTTTACTATCTCAGTTTGCCCATCAGATTGAGGATGATAAGATGAGCTATGAGCTAACTGAGTACCAAGACAAGAAAATAATTTTGTCCAAAAATTTCTAGTGAAAATGGGATCTCTGTCACTTACAATAATCTTTGGGTTTCCATGTAGCTTTTGAATTGTTTCCATAAATGTAGTAGAAACTGTACTGGCTTTAAATGGATGTGATAATGCACAAAAGTGTGCATACTTGGCAAGTCTGTCAACTACCACCATGATGACACTCTTTCCCTCAGACTTGGGTAATCCTATGATAAAATCCATTGAAACCTCCTCCCATCATTGGCTTGGAATGGATAAAGGTTGTAATAGACCTAGTGTCTTAATTGTTTCAACTTTATTTTGTTGGCAAAACAAACATTCAGCCACAAAATTTTGAATATCTGATTTAAGGCCATCCCAAAATAATTCCTTCTTAACCCTGTGGTAAGTTTTTCTAAATCCTGAGTGCCCTCCTAAGGGAGAAGTGTGCAATTCCATAAGAATCTTGTCATGCGGAAAGAGTCGTTAGTGCGGACACAACCGACCTCCCTAGAAGCAAAAGCTTTCTAGTGACAAACAAGACAAATAAAGCTACTTTTCTCTAAACATGCACTACAAATACAAGTAATCAGGGGATCTTTAACATACCTCTAAGCCAACGCTTTGTAGTAGTCCAGCCTCGCCGATCCGGATGAGCTCCCCCTTCTCTTCGAAACCTGCATTCACTAACAAGCCAAAAGATTAAATAGCACCTGATAAACTCATAAAACAATACATATCTATCATATAGACCAAGGAGTATATGAAACAAACCATGAATAACAATTTGTTGAGAAAAATAAGTTCATTTGCATTAAAAGGTAACAAAAGGAACCATTACAACCTGAGCCTTGGTGTTGTGCAAGTCCCTCCTAGGGTCCAGCAAGAGTTTTCCTTTACTTTGATCAGCTCACCCACTCTCAAATAAGGCTAGGAAAGGATGGGAATCTCTCCTCTCAAGCTTTACAAGGGAGTCCTAATTCCAGCAGCATCTACCCTTAGGAATGTTCAGCTTTCAACCTCCCTCCCTTTGGCCCAATCTCTGTATTTATAGTGCTCTAGAGGAAGTTATTCAGGTCCACCATCAATGGGATAAGCCCCTCTTTGGATGGGATAGCTCCCCTCTTGATGGGATAAGTTCCTCTTTGGTAGGGATACATGAACCATCTGGAGGCGCTCCATACACGTCAAACAAGCTTCTAGAAGGCTCTAGAAATGACCACAAGTAACTTTTTTGGAGTGAAACTTGCGCCTTTTGACCTTTACAGGAGTACGCACCCATTACTTTACATACAGAGCGTACAAGTACGCAGGTATTGTGAACTTGGAGTGCGTACACACAGGTAAGGCTAAGAGAAACTGCGTACCCAGAGATATATAGATTTTTAATGACTTTCTCTCTTTCTTGAAGTTTGACATGGAGAGCAGAGGTATGAGGCTTGCCAAGGAGGATAGTATGACAGTTGATGGAGCCATACTAACTGAAAATAGTCATGGTGAAAAATTTTAGTGTAACAGATTTCCCCCTAAAGTGCGAAGCCTGTAGTAGATAAGGGTTTCATATTTTCTAGGAAGGGTGAAGTACTTTATCATTTCAAGGATTATCTTGTGGAGAGCCCAGTCGGAACCTACAAATATTCAACACAAAATACATATATATGATCATATCATCGCTGAGGTAGGCATTCCCATACTCAGATTGAAAACTTTAACTAATTGACTATCTACTGCTCTGACACAAGAATGATTCTGCAGTACATCATAATCATAGACTTTTGTAGACACAGTATGGATGCAGGCATCTGTTTATGATTAATCTATTGTACAATGAATACAAAACTCCTCGCAGCCTGGATGGTGGAAACTAGATCCAGGGTCTTCATTTCTACTTCCCGAACAGGTACGATTCTATCCATGCGAATAAATGAGTTGATGTCGAACATGGTAGAAACCACTTGATTACCATTCAATGATGTAAACTGTTAACAAGCGTGAGAGAGACCACCAGTGATGTCAATGGTTCTCAAAGTACCCAGTACAATCCATGAGATGTGAATGAATGAGTTGAAGTCGAACATTTCACGGAATCCTTCGATCGAAAGTCAATGATGTAAACTATCGTCAAAGGCGAGAAACCTGCCATTGATGCATGCAGACTTCAAGGTACTGACGATTCCTAGGTCATCTTTCTAGATAATGTGCTGATGTCGATAGAAAGCGACCCATTGCAGGCAAGCCCACAACACGAAATCATAGATCAAGTTGAAGAAATGTAGCTGTAAGGACTGACTCAGGGATGGTCAAAATGGATGATAAGTATTTTGCAGATGAATGTTTATTGCAGAGACGTCTTTGAACACATAACGACACGACAGATGGCTTGGTGACATTTGACCCAAAGTTAATACCCGGTTAAAGACTTTCAATGTGGTTTGATCAACTGTGAGGCAAAGGATTTCCCAACCCAGGTGAATGAAAGTGTCGTGTTCAAGAGTGGTAATAAGGCTTCTTCTGAGACAAAGGATAACAAATGGGCTCATTTTTCTCTCTTTTCCCCCACCATTTCTGGCAAGTACCTCTTTATTTTTTACAAGCTTGAGGAGGATAACATATGCTTGATTATAAGCTCATCCTTCGGATGAGTCCAACTTAGTTTTGATTCGAACCCTAAGAAGGAGTGGTCCATTCCTATTTGTAATCGAACAGGTCCTTTACTGTGAAATTTTAACGAGTCCAGTATAGGAGAAACTCGGCGTTTTTCATTTTTAGAGAGTCTGAAAAAACTAAAGAAGACTCCAGGTTGAACTTTTTCGTAAAGTTGTGTCTCCCAAGCCCGAAAAAGTATAAAATAATACCTAAGAGAACCGCTTAGTCTTGTGACCAGGGAGTACTTTCATGATTAGTGCCTCTGACCTGAAAAGTAAAAAGCGATCAAGGACACGTCGTTTTATTTCCATATCGAGTTTGAAACGACAAAAACCCGACAATCTTTTCCTGTTTTTACGGTCAGAAAAGAGCTATAAGGGGACCGTCTTTTAATTTCATTTTAACGAGTGTAAAAGAAACGCTTGGCGATCTTTTCATGTTTTAGGAGTCAGAAAAGGGCTTAAAAGATGACTCTGATGTTTTGGTTCGTGAAAAATGGTAATTTTCTTTGAAAGTCCTATTGTCCTGCACAAAAACGACACATTACTCATACCTGTTTAAGATAAGCAAAAATGCATTGAGAAATATCCTTCCATGGTGAAAAATAAACAAATTTAGCATTCATTTATCCAAAAAACCTATAAAAAGACTTTTTACCATGTCATTTTTACCATTTTACTGTTGAAGGAGAGAAAAGGGCTTTTGGCAAGAAACTTCCCGTGGACTTTGCGGAGAATCCGACCGTCGGAATCGAGTGTCGTCTCTTTCAAGTATTTCACAACATCCTCCTCTTTGTTTTCATCCGTTTAGAATTTCATTTCAAGCCCTATTTTGATTTTTTGAGGGCTTTGGGGTTTTAGGATCCGCCTTTCGGGGTACGCAGGTGCCCCATGGGTGACCTGCGTACCCCGACAGTTTCGTTTATGGGAAAATGGCGGGAGTACGCAGCCTGCCTTCAGAACAGCTGCGTCCATACCCTCTGTTTCTGAACGCGGGGTGCGTACTCCATGCAAAGCAATTTCAAAACGCCAAATCTCAAAACCTAACCATCAAATTTTTATTTAATGAATTCTAATGAATGTTTTCTGGTGTTTAGATTGCCCACCATGCTTGATTGGCGCGAAAGAGAACACGAAGATGTCGATTTGGCCGCAATAGATCATCAACCCTCCATTGATGCTTTGAAGGCATGCGGTCTCTACAAATACTGGGCCATACCTGGCATGAGGGCCCAGGTGCGATTCTTAGAATGGCTGGTTGAAAGGTGGAACGTCCAGGATCAATGCTTCTACATCGGAGGGCACCAGCTCGAGATAGAGCCCTCAGACATATATTTTCTCACTGGTTTGCCTAATAGGGGCGAGCAACTGACTCTGTCCGGGACTAGGCCGGGTGGCCAATCCCTTGCTAGCCTCCGGCTAGAGTGGTGCAACAATCAAAACCAGGAGAAAGGGATAGAAATCAAATACATATCCCTGCCCGAACTTATGGTAATTGCCTTTACAGTTACCAAAATCTGCGGCGCAGCCGTCTTGCACATTGCCACCGGGTCTTAAATGTGGATGGCGATAGATTGCTACCGAGGCACCATTTTCAATTGGTGTGACGCTGTGTTGGCCAATATGAAGGGCCAACTGACTAGGGCAAAGAACGGACAATTAAAGACCTTTGGGTATGGGCCTTTAGTTGTGAGCTTTGCCCTAGAGAGGGTTTCGATGTTGATCCCACAGCATCTCACTGTTCCAGCTGGGCCTCCTCGGGAGCCAAAGTTGATGCGATGAGTTACGGTAATGGCCCGGCATCCTGATGAGGGAGCGGGAGTTGTTCGATTTCCTGCGGGTTACTTTCACTGGTTGGAGGACCAGGTCTTTGCAATTCAGGACTTTCCTTATGCCGGAGTAGATTTTCGCGGTGATCCGGACATGGTTCTTCCACAGGGAGAACAATGGGACGACAGAGGTATTTCTTTTTAACAAGTTTTTTAATTTTTTACTTTTTATTTGTTTTTATATCGTCTCAAAACTAACAGTGACAAATTTCAAAATGCAGATGTAGGTCCACAGTGTCCGGCCAATCTCCGGCCATTCAGGAGGAGAGTACCAGTTGCACCAACACCGGCCCCACAGGATGCGGCCGCAGAGACCTTAGCCGAGCTGGAACAGGACCTAGAGCGTCTCACGGCGGACATACCAGAGACGACTATAGACGATATTCCTATCCGACTTCAGCGCTATGTGGTCGCAGTCCCAGGACCTTTCAAGAGGTTCTTGTGTAGGGTAGCGCGGGCAGTGGTCTCGTATAGAGAGCACCACCAGTGATTGGCTAGTCACTTTTTGTAGACACATATGACATTTTCAGTTTTTTGTACTTATCATTTTTGCCGATCATAAGGTGTTTTTCAACCTATGATCGAAGACGATGTATATTTTTGACACACTCCTATCTATATATATATCATTATTACCGGCTTATCTTGTTAAACATGTATGATGAAATGTTTTTAAATTTACATTTATGATTATCGCAAATGTCTGTCTAACATTCGAGAAGCAATTGCATCTGTTAATGTATTTAATGACCTTGGAATATGCTGATATTCAATGTAATCAAATTCACGTTCCAAGAGGTGCACTCTCAAAAATAACCTTAATAACACTGGATTTCTAATGGCATATACTCTATTAAGCTGTAATACAACGAGTTTAGAATCTAACCTCACTATCAAACAATGAATCCCAAATGAAATAGATTCAGATAATAACTCAATCACTACACTGTATTCTGCAATGTTGTTTGTTGTTTGACCAAGGCTCACCCCATGCATAGAAACTAACTCGTCAGAGGGCGAATAGATAACCCATGCTATGGAAGAGATATTCCGTGTACTACGACAAGCACCATCAGCAAATCCAATGTACGTTTGGAGAGGCGTCGACATCTGCAATATCAAGAGTAAAACCAAGATAAGCCAGAATAACGACGAAAAACACACTCTCTAAGCTAAGCACACTGTCTATACTAACAAACACACCAGCTAGAAAGAAAAACTAACCTAACTAAATCTCCACACCCATCATTTAAGCATAATACCTCTTTAGGTAAAGTCCATTTCTGGGCTTACCCAAAGAGTCCCCATCAAAATCTACCAGCTCATAGGCCCCTTTTGCTAGCTTTCGCTTGACAATGTAGGGCCCATGCCACATAGGAACGAATTTACTAGCACCTAATTTATCATTAGCTTGATCATATAATAGCACTAGGTCTCCTTCCGAAAAATTACGAGGGGTCACGTTACGATCATACTGAGATTTCATCCTTTTTGCGTGAGTCTCAATTGCCAATGCAGTGTCACGTCGAGTCTCATCTAATTTAGCTAAGTATAATAGACGGTTCTCCTCTTCGGAAGTAGCTGGAAGTAATTCGATAGCCATTTGAAGTGATGGGATTTCGCATTCAATGGGCAACACTGCTTCCAAACCATAAACTAGTTGGAAAGGAGTGAACCTTGTTGATGTTTTCACTGAGGTTCGGTACGCCCAAAGCGCTGAAAATAACATGTTGTGCCAATTCGACCGATGAATACCAATGATTCGTCGGATCATGATAACTAGAACTTTGTTGATGGACTCAACCAAACCGTTTGCTTGGGGATAATAAGGAGTAGAACTATCATGACGCAAACCAAGCTGGCTTGTAAGTTCTGTCATCATAATGTTTCGAAAATGGCGCCCATGGTCAGTGATTATCGCTTGTGGGACACCAAACCTAGCAATAATATGATTGAATACGAAAATCGCAGCTGTCTTGCCGTCAGCCTCGAATGTAGGCATCGCCTCGGCCCACTTAGTAAAATAATCAACCGCAAGGATGATATACGCATGCCCCCCGACCGAGTGAGGGTTACATGTAATAAAGTCGATACCCCATTTAGCAAAAGGACCAATGGTAATTATAGGGTGGAGAGGAGCAGGTGGTGCGCGCATCTTGCGATCAAACACTTGACAGTTGTGGCATTTTCGGACCGCAATGATACAATCTTTAAACATGGACGGCCAGAAGTAGCCAGCACGCAACACCTTCTGGGTTGTGGCATACCCAGACATATGACCGCCACACGCTCCAGAATGACAGTCATTCATAAGCCTTTCTGCCTCTTCATGAGTTAAGAAACGACGAAAAACCAAGTCCGCCCCACGACGATAAAGAGTATCTCCAATAATTTTGTACTGTTGGGACTGGAATCGAATTTTTCGGCGTTCCGACTTTGAAGCTTCGGGCCGAAAGGATTGGGTTTGGAGATAGAAAATTATATCTACATACCACGGATCTAAAGTGCTGATGAGAAACAGAGATTTGTCCGCAGTGGGTTCCTCTACCACAGTTTCTGTGTCAGCACTCGGGAAGTCACACATCAATTCCGCAAAAACTAAAGATTTCTTAGACTTGGATTTTTCAAACTCCAAGTCGAACTCTTGCAAGATAACAATCCATTTAGAGTACTTGCCCCCTAGCAATTTTTTAGTCAAAATATAAATCATAGGGTTGCAATCCGAAATAACTGTAGTTTTACGGAGAAGAATGTAATGACGAAAATGCTGGACAGCCTGAACAGCTGCCAGGGCCAATTTCTCCACATGCGAATATTTTAGCTCAGTGGGATTTAACGTCCGACTAAGATAATATATCACATGTTCCGTGTCGAATTCATCTTCCTGTACTAAGACCATTCCAATAGTGGAATGAGCGGCGGCGAGGTACAAAAAGTAATCCTGGTTGTAGTTGGGAGGATGCAGCAACGGTGCATGGGTCAACGCGTGCTTTAGTGCATCAAAAGATTTCTGAGCTATCTCATCCCAAGAGAATTGAGCGTTTTGTTTCAACAACTGGGTAAAACCCTTGGTAATCTTGGCGTAGTTAGGAATGAATCGGCGTAAAAAGTTTGCTTTCCCTTGCAAACTTTGGAGTTGGCGCAAACTCGAAGGAGGAGGCAATTTGATGATAGCTTCGACCTTCAAGGGATCGATGCGAATGCCGGCTTTTGAAACGAAAAATCCTAGCAATCGTCCCACTTCGATGCAGAAGACACATTTGTGTGGGTTCAATCGTATACGATAATGCCTACACCTCATAAAAATTGCTCGTAAATGGACAAGGTGATCGGCTCGACGTAAAGAGTGAGCGGGCAAGTCATCGAGATACGGTTGCACAATGTGCTTGATGTCATGAAATGCATAAGACATCGCCCTTTGAAAAGTGGCTCCGGCATTCTTAAGCCCAAAAGGTAGTTTGCAATAAGCAAATTTCCCCCATGGACAAATGAAAGCCGTTTTTGGTTGATCGGCAGGTAGAATATTGATTTGGTTGTAACCGGAAAAACCATCCATAAAGGAAAATATTTCACTTCCGGCACAATCATCAATTATTTGATCGATATAGGGCGTTGGATAGTTGTCCTTGGGACAAGCACGATTGATATCCCTATAGTCGATACATATTCTTATTGTTCCCTGCTTCTTGTTAACCGGAACAATATTCGATACCCAATCCGTCAACGGGATCGGATAAATGAAACCTGCTTTCAACAGCTTCTCAACTTCTGCTTTAATTGCAGCCGCTTTCCGAGGGTGGATCTGACGCAGACGTTTCCGAATGGGTTTAGCGTCCGGGTAAGTCTTTATCTCATGAACAACAATGGAGGGATCAATTCCTGGCATTTCCTCATAGGACTGGGCAAACACGTCGCGGAATTCTTGAAATAGGGCCTTGTATGTTTGAATTTCGTCATCTGAACACGAGGCACCTATATGAATGTGTTCAAAAATTCCAAGCTTCACTGAAATGTCAATGGGAATAGTGCGAGAAACATTTCCCAAATTCAGCTCTGAATCAGGATGTTTCATTGGACTCTGAGCGTCTTTGACATATTCAGCTGTAAAAATTGATGAGAAATCGTTTTCAAAACGATCATCCTCAGGTAAAAACGAAGATCTATGATGGAGATCTTCCCATGGTAAATCGTCTACGCACAGGACTTCACAAAGTTGCTCGTCAGATGACACAACTTCGGGAAATGTTATTAACTCTGAGGATGACGCGAAAAGGGATTCCTCGCGAACCACATTCATTTGGTCAATTTGGGTTGAACTTGAGTCGGAAAAAGACTGCACGGCCTCATAAGCAATTTCATATGGACTCAAAGGCATTACATTACCGAATGAGTCTATCTCAGATTCAGATGGGACAATCCAAGGATCATCATAAACAATAGTGTCTGAAGTAATCATATGAATGGATGCGAATGAAGGGTCTGCATTGATCAGAGGAAAAGGAAAAGTTCCCAGTAAACCGGAATCTTTAACTAATCCTACGCCAACATCCTTATAAGGGATAGTCGTTTTACCGACATGATGGATACTCTCTGAAGAGGCTGGGTCGAATGAAAAATAAGCCAGCTGGTCTATTGTCACGATCTTACCATTATGTGGAAACTTTATGACTCTGAAGACCGATGAAACGACTGTTGTCATAGCGTAAGACCAACTTCGACCCAACAGAAGGTTGTAGTCTAGAGGGGCATCAACCACCTCCACATCTAGACTAACGGTTTTTCCTTCAAACCCTATAGGCAAATCCTGTAAAATGCCAAACGGATGGAACCCACGGCCATAAAAGGCCTTAAGAATAGTCGGGGATTGGTTCAGCGAAGGAGAACCAAGCAATCTCCAACACCGAATCGAAATAATACACGTGGAAGCTCCCTCATCAATTACAGTCCGATGAATAGGCCTGTTTTTGACTATCACTGGAATCTGGGAAGCCATCTGATGAGGGAGACGCGGTGTACTATTTTCTAGATCAAAGATTATCAGGTTCGGGTCCTGAACATCAACAGCTCCTATAGCCGACAAAAGTAATTTTCGTTGTGCTGGGCATGATTGCAGCACTTCTAAAGCCGACATTGCTGAGGGTGAAACAGCTAAATCCTCAACAATGTTGTAATTCTGGGCCGCTCTCACATGTGGATTGAATGCAGACCTTCGAAGTACACCCTTGGCGGGCAGTTTTATTACTAAGTCAGGGTTAGGTTTCTCGATCTGTAGTGGATCGGAACTGGGAGCTGAGGTTGATGGATTTGAACGAGAAGATTCTGCTTCTTTCGATCCATCAACAGGACTTTTACTACCATAATCGTGAGATCGAGTCGCAATCCTTACATGAGACATCATCAATATGGGTTCTTCAGTGGCACTCGAGGAAGAACCTATCATCTTACTCTCCTGCTTTGGAAATGGATCTTTCAAAACAGCAGGAGTTGAGGAACCTTTGACAATTTTCACAACCTTGGCCCGATTGGGGCAATCTCTTGTAAAATGATCCTCTTCACAAATTAGACAAGGATATCGAGGTTTGCACTTTTCATCATTGGATTCCGACTTTTCTGTTTTCTCCTTTGGAGTCTTGTCTGCTTTACCCTTCTTCTTACCCTTCTTCTTCCCACTGTTTTTTGATTTAGCCGTAGATGACTCTACAGCGTGAATATCGGCGGAAATTTCAGGAGAAGACTCTCCTGTCGGGGAATCTGGTAAGGTTATAATGGGCGAAGAATTATTTGAAGATTTCTTCTTGCTTTTAGTATTTACCGTACCAATCATGCCATCAGCAACATGAGATCCCGAAGGAGCAGCAGCGATTTGATTTGACTTTGGAAGATCTGGGATCTTTTCATGTAACGTACCTGACTGAGTGTAAACTAAGTCAAGGTACTGCGCTTGAGCAATTACTTGTTCTTTAGTAACTACTCCGGCCTTAGCTACATCTTCAGAAATCTTTGGTAATAATGATTTAACAAACCATTCAGCTAAGATTTGGTCCGGAATAAAAACTTTCACTAATCGCCGTCGACGTCTCCATTCATGGATATGATCGGAAATATAAGTGGAGGTCGACTGTTTTAATGAAGTTAATAGCTCCGTACCATTATCATATCTGACCGGCAACTGAAAATGAGTTAGGAACGAGGTAGCTAACTGACTAAAATTGTAAAAAGAGGCCCGTGGTAACTCAATGTACCACTTGGCCGCGAGACCAATGAGCGTACGCTGGAAAAGACGTAAGCGGATCAAATCATCCGAGATGGAATTTGAAGCACACCAGAGGTGGTAAGTCATCACGTGATTGAACGGATCCTCTCCGGACTTACCTTCGAACTTGGGTATATCACTAGGCAACTTATTTGGCATTGGCGGCTAGAACGGAAGATATTGTATTGGATCGTTCGTTAGGCGCGTCAAGTCTGGTAAATCCAAAGTTGCGATAAACGGTAATTTCCAATTAGGATCCCTAAAAATTTGGGTCACAAGACCAGTCCCAGGAGGAAGATATCCAGGATAACTTGGAACAGGAATCGCATTCGGGATATTATATCCTCCTGGAAAACCAGGATTAACTGGACCGTACTGGGGTTGCTGAGGTTGTTGATAAGTGTACCCAGGATACGGTTGATTCTGGTAAACCGGCTGTTGGACAGCAGGTCCGTATTGGTACTGTCCCTGGTACGGTTGATAAGCGAATTGTGGTTGACTAGTGACAACCGTACTTAAACCAGGTTGTCCTGTAGGCATCTGAACCGTAGTTTGAATTGTAGATCCAGACAATGGTAAAGATGTCTGAGGAGTAGTTGCAAAGACAGTAGAAACTGGCGCTGTCGATACTCCAGAAGCAAGTGTGGTGGAAGGAGCAAATGTTGCGGTAGTTGCAGCAGCCATTGTTTGAGATGGAGTACTAGGTGCAATTGGCGGCTGAGTAACTACCGAAGTTACAGAAGTTTGAACATTAGACTGGACTGGTTGCTGGGATGGACCAGCAACTAAAGGTTGTCCAGCTTGAGATGACAACTGTATACTTGGCTGCAATACCTGTTGAACTTGCGATGGATCCCACACTATGTTCATTCTGGGGTATTGACCCATGACAGGTTGAGGATATTCAGATCCATAACTGGATTGAGGATAGGATTGATAACTGAAAGGCACAGTTCCCGTACCTTGAACATATGACTGACCTTGAGGTGGTTGATAACCTTGACTTGAGTATTGACCTTGAGGTTGATAACCTTGAGGTAAATACTGATACTGGGGTTGACCTTGACCTTGAGGTTGATACCCTTGAGGTAAATACTGATACTGAGGTTGACCCTGGGGTACATATTGAGGCTGGGGTTGACCTTGAGGAATGTATTATACTATGGGTACATACTGTCCTTGAGGTTGCCCCCCAGACACAAGTTGTGTACCTTGAGGTTGCCCCCCAGGCGTTAATTGAGGCTGCCCCCCAGGCGATAATTGGCCACCTTGAGGTTGAGAAATGGGAACTGAACCTGACATCATATAAATGTCCCCTACACCCAACGGTTTATTACCATTGTTTCCAACTAATAACCCATGATCAATGGGTTGAGGAGATGCCCCCGCAAAAGTACCAGAAAGTGACTGATACCCGGAGGGAACAGAAGGACCGTCGTACAAGAAAGATTCAGGAGATTGAGTGAACACAGACGACTAACCAGACATATTTACAGGAGTATAAATACCTCCGGGTGGAAAAGGAATTCGAGGTGGAGAAAAACTTATCCCTGAGTTGTCTAAATAATTGGTTAACGAAAGGTACCAAGTAGTACTTCTAGGAGGACTGTAAAAGATAGATTCACGCTCCCTTAGATCAATAGTAGGTTGATCTTCAAGGATAGATACGCCTAATTCTTCCTCTGGAGCAAGTTCTTCAATAGCTATCAAACCAGCAGGAAGATTTTCGGTGATGACTCTTTCTACCCTAGGTGAATCTGGTGCACTAGAAGTTGGAGTAACAGCTTCAGATACTTCAGGTTCTTCGCCTATATCACTAGTAGATGAAAAACTACCAGCAAGCTCAGAAACTGCAACTGCTTCAGGATTATAACCTGTTTCTAGACCTTGGTAATCTGGGTGGACTACCAACGACGATTCTCCTTCTTCAGGTGAACCTACTTTACTGCCACTAGGAGTAACAAGGACCTTTAAACCTTCGTAATGACTTGGGACGTCTTGAGGAGGGTCACCCCGAAGTCTACAGGATTTCCTCAACAATTCGGCCACAGAAACAATCTCAGGAGACTTGCCCCGAAGTCGACGGGACTGTCTCGGTAATTCCGCCACAGTTAAAAATTTTTAACTACTGCACACGCAAACAAAGTAAAATCTCAAACAAACCACCTAAAGTCTCTAAAGAGCCAAACAAATTTGAATCACACGCCTAAAGAATCTAGGGCGTCAAACCCTGCACAAACAGTAGCCTTCCAGACCGAAAACACTAGTTGGTGATGAAGCCCAACATCGCCGAATTTAGTACAGAAGTGGAGGGTGGAACAGTTACCCCGGCAACCTGCTTAATGAATAGACCGGCACAAGTTCCTCCACTTTAACCGTCTCGAGTGAAGTGAACCCCCCGGAAAATCCAAGTGAGTCTAGCCGACGTCTGCTCCAGGTACAGTGGGATCTTCCCTCCACCGTCACCTCGGTAGAATCCTAAAGATAATGGTCACTAAGGTTACCAACAGCAACAAATTCACCTGGGGGAACAGTCTACACTCTGACAGCACGCAAGGGCAGAGTATCAAGCTCAATCCCCTTGCCGGCTCCTTGACAATAATCCAAGGTTTACCGACAAGTGACCCATGGCTCCTCGACAATGGTTAATCTGAGGTTTACCGTTTGTAATACGTGCGTGTCTGGCGTCGTTCCCAACGAGGGAGGATTGATCCCCTCACTGGTTCGGACACGAGCTCGTGCTTCTCCTTTAAGAGGAGATTTCCCAGAGTACAAATGAAACAGTTAGATTTATCCTACCACAAGATGAGCTACTTGTTTGGTTTTGCTGTCTTGGAGAGTTAATTACTCTCATACTCCAAAACACTAGCCTAATCTATATTGGTGTTTCAGATCCCTAGTAAATAAAAGTTACTAAGTTGATTTTACTTTAAGCGTTAATTTTATGGCTTTTTTAAGACAAAAGGTAGTGGAGATGAAACTGGTGGTGTGTAGACTCGACCGAAATCCACTAAAAAGATGCATTTAGGATGATTTACACTAATTTTTCCTTTTTCAATGAATTTCCTAGCTAAGAGAGTTGGAGAATGCAAATTTGAAATAAAAACAGCTTTCTTGGCAATGAAAACAAAGAAACAAACTCTTTTCCTTTTCAAAACATACGACACATGACCACTATTCACTTCACGAAAATTCATTTTCTTTCAAAGACACAAATGCTACCAAAGCAAACTTTCCTTCAAAAGATATTTTTGTATTTTTTCCTAATTAATAAAGCATGTAAAACTTACTTTAACAAAAATCAAAGTTAAAAAAGCTATGGCAACCAAATCAACTTAATTTCACACAAAAGCAAATCTAAGAGAAATAAATATAAAAGTAAATCTAACGAGTCAAAAGCTTACTAAAGATGATTCCTGGATGTTTTACTCAGTCAAAATGTAACTAAGGACTAGTGAATGCAGAACCAAAAAGTAGTCAAAACAAAAATCAAAATCTTTTTGTTCTTTTCTCAAGAATAAAATTCAAAGTTCAAATAACAAACTTTTCGAGATTTGCAAAGAGAAGACACAAAGGTAGGTTTCTCACAAGGGTGAATTCTATGACAGGCCCGACTCCTAAGAGGACTGAACAAAACAAAGGAGATCCAAAGTTCGACAACCTCTAATGCCAAAGTCACTACAGGACCAGTTAAAAATCAAACCCTAAGGCAAAATCCCTATGAATTTTACTAAAACCCTCGACACTAACGGAACAAGCTTAGGTGAAGATTTATGGCAGAAAACTAATAGATCTGGGCAGAAAAACAAATGAAAAACAAAATGTAAAAGGCAAAAAAGAAGGAAAATAAAATTTTCTTAGTTTTGACAGGGGTACGCAGGCGACCTGTTTGCACAGGTGTGGGCACGCTCTGTGCACAAAGCGACAGTGCGTACAGGTACGCACTGTGCTACACTCAGAGGCTGCGTACTTCTAGCAAAACAAAGAAAAACTAAAATCTAATTTAACCCTAAGCTAGCCCACCCAAATACACAGTCAGACAGCCAAAAACCAGAAAACAAATAACTTTTCTCAGATCAAAAGTTCATACAAAGGAAAAAACATTCACATTAATGGAATCCCCAGCGGAGTCGCCATTTTTTCATGCGGAAAGAGTTGTTAGTGCGGACACAACCGACCTCCCTAGAAGCAAAATCTTTCTAGTGACAAACAAGACAAATAAAGCTACTTTTCTCTAAACATGCATTGCAAATACAAGTAATCATGGGATCTTTAACATACCTCTAAGCCAACGCTTTGTAGTAGTCCAGCCTCGCCGATCCGGATGAGCTCCTCCTTCTCTTCGAAACCTGCATTCACTAACAAGCCAAAAGATTAAATAGCACCTGATAAACTCATAAAACAATACATATCTATCATATAGACCAAGGAGTATATGAAACAAACCATGAATAACAATCTGTTGAGAAAAATAAGTTCATTTGCATTAAAAGGTAACAAAAGGAACCATTACAACCTGAGCCTTGGTGTTGTGCAAGTCCCTCCTAGGTTCCAGCAAGAGTTTTCCTTTACTTTGATCAGCTCACCCACTCTCAAATAAGGCTAGGAAAGGATGGGAATCTCTCCTCTCAAGCTTTACAAGGGAGTCCTAATTCCAGCAGCATCTACCCTTAGGAATGTTCAGCTTTCAACCTCCCTCCCTTTGGCCCAATGCCTGTATTTATAGTGCTCTAGAGGAAGTTATTCAGGTCCACCATCAATGGGATAAGCCCCTCTTTGGATGGGATAGCTCCCCTCTTGATGGGATAAGTTCCTCTTTGGTAGGGATACATGAACCATCTGGAGGCGCTCCATACACGTCAAACAAGCTTCTAGAAGGCTCTAGAAATGACCACAAGTAACTTTTTTGGAGTGAAACTTGCGCCTTTTGACCTTTACAGGAGTACGCACCCATTGCTTTACATACAAAGCGTACAATTACGCAGGTATTGTGAACTTGGAGTGCGTACACGCAGGTAAGGCTAAGAGAAACTGCGTACCCAGAGATATATAGATTTTTAATGACTTTCTCTCTTTCTTGAAGTTTGACATGGAGAGCAGAGGTATGAGGCTTGCCAAGGAGGATAGTATGACAGTTGATGGAGCCATACTAACTTCAAATAGTCATGGTGACAAATTTTAGTGTAACAAATCTTTTGTTTTAGCTGGGAATTCTTACAGAGGTATAAGCGATCTTTGTACCATAACGAATCATTTTTCCAGCTAAATGTACCAGACGTACTGGAATCTTGTTGTAACTTTCGAATAAGTGCCCACACTTCTTCGTCATTCTTCCATTCCTCCCTTGCTTCATTTATCCAATCTGGTTGGATAATAGAAATGGCGCACAACAATGCTTCCACATCCTCATCCTTTCTTGAGAGTGCATCTGCCACCACATTTTGCTTCCCTTTTTTGTAGATGATTTCAAAGTCATAACCAAACATCTTTGTGACCCACTTTTGTTGCTCTTCAGAGGATAATATTTGTTGTAAAAAGTATTTAAGGCTATCAAGATCTGTTTTTACCTTGAAGTGTCTACCCATTAGGTAGGGTCACCATTTCTTAAGTGCATGGAGTATTGCCAACATTTCCTTCTCACAAATAGCTTTGCTTAAAAACTTTCCCTTGATTGGACGACTTTCAAAAGCAATGGGTCTTTCATCTTGCATTAGAACAGCACCAATTCCATTTCCTGAAGCATCACATTCCACAATAAAGGTTTTTGTTAAGTCTGGTGTAGCTAAGACCGGTGCTTGGCACATTACCTCTTTAAGATGTTCAAAGGCCTTTGTTGCTTTCGGAGTCCATGAAAATGCATCTTTCTTCAATAATGTTGTTAGAGGTGTTGCTATTCTCTCATAATTCTTAACAAACTTGCGATAATACCCTGTCAACCCGAGAAATCCTCGCAGATGCTTGATGGATGTGGGGATTTTTCATTCCTTAATGGCTTTAATTGTGCTAGGGTCTACCTTAACTCCTTCATGAGATACAATATGACCCAAATATTCCACCTCCTGGACTCCAAAGAAACATTTGGATATTTTTGCATATAATTGTTTCTCCTTCAATAGTTGTAGCACCTTGTCAACATTTTCAACATGATCCTTCCAAGACTTGCTGTAGATTAGTATATCATCAAAAAATACTAACACAAATTTTCTAAGGAATGGTTTGAAAATTGAATTCATCAAACCTTGAAATGTTGAAGGTGCATTGGTAAGGCCAAAAGGCATGACCAAAAATTCATAATGACCCTCATGAGTTCTAAATGTTGTTTTCGGAATGTCTTCAGTCTTCATTCTGATTTGATGATATCCTGAACGAAGATCCAACTTGGTGAAGTAAATTGATCCATGCAATTCATCCAGTAATTCATCAATGACAGGAATGGGGAACTTATCTTTAATAGTGAGCTTGTTGAGCTCCCTATAATCCAGACACATGCGCCATGATCCATCCTTCTTGTGCACCAATACTACTGGAGCAGAGAAAGAACTTTGACTCGGTTGAATTATACCAGCCTCTAGCATTTCTGTGACCATATGTTCAATTTCACTCTTTTGGACATAGGGATATTTTTACGGCCTGATGTTTGGAGGAACACTTCCTGGAATCAGATGAATAGCATGATCATGATCACGCATAGGTGGGAGACCTTTGGGAGTCTCAAATACCTTGGAATGATTGTCCAAGACTTTTTGGAGATCTGGAGAAATAGATGATTCTGATGTGGACACATCTAGCGAGCATAATTGTGCAATTACACCTCTTTGCTCCTTTTTTAGAAGCTTTGTCATACTATTAGAGTTGATTATCTTTCCTGGTTTCCCTGCAATACCCCTTAATTCAACTTCCTTTCCTTCCATAGAAAATTTGATGAAAAGTTCTTGAAAATTAAAAGCTATTGTACCCAGGGATTGTAGCCATTGGACTCCTAGTACAACATCAGCACCTCCCATTGGAATGGAAAGCATTGGGCTAGTCAATACATATTCTCCCATGGATAGCTTGATATTATGGCACTTTCTAGAGAAATTTATTGTTCCTCCATTTGCAATCATCACTTGACACTCTGGTGCTGGATATAGGAAGCAATTCAATTCTTTTGCTACCTTACAATGAATAAAATTGTGGGTGCTTCCTGAATCAATCAACACTATTACCTTTTTCTTCTTGATTTGTCCTTCTATCTTGATGGTTTGAGGAGTGGTAATTCCCCCCAATGCATTACAAGATATGGTCGGATTTATTTGTTCTTCATCTAGGCTTTGTTCCTGGAGTATATCCTCTTCTTTTTTACCTTTCTTGCTCCTTTTCTTCTTCCTCTTCACAATCTATGTAGAATAATTTCTTCTCAGCACACTTATGACCTTTAGTGTATTTTCTATCACAACTGTAACAAAGCCCTTTTTCTCTTTTTTCTTCCAATTGTTGTGGTGTCAACCTTATAGGTTGTGGAAGACTAGGTTCAACAACACTTCCGTTTTTATAGTTGTGAGTGGTATGCTTCCTGGTTGCCATAATTTTTCTTTCCATTTTTCTTGCTAACCTGAATGCCTTCTCTAATGAATCAGGTTCCCAAAGGTGAACATCATGTTGGATATTATCCTTTAAAGACCCTATGAACACATCAATCCTATGCTCCTCTGGAATATCTTTTACCCTTATGTTCAATTTTTGTAACTCTTCAATGTGCTTCATTATTGAACCCTTTTGTTTGAGACTTATCAATTGGCTAAAAAAAGTGTTGCTTTTTGTATCCTCATAATGTGCTATCAATTATTCCGTAAAAATTGCCCAAGTGATAAATGGTTTACGAAAGCAAAGCCATTGATACCATACAAACTGATTTGGTTCAAAATATAAAGTTGCCATACGTACATTTTGTGTGTTTTGCACATTATTGAGATCGAAGAATTGCTCCATCTGTAATATCCATGTGGCAGGATCCTTGCCATCAAACTTCTTCATATCGATTTTTGGAATATGGTGAGTCTTCGATCCAACATTAGCATCTATGGAATCATGATTAACATTTCTTTTGTTATCATCATGAGTTTCCTTTAGTACCCTTTCACCCTTAGGGACCATTTCTTGTAGCAACTTATTCATATTTATCTTCAATTCGTCCATGTCTGTCTTCAAATCTATCTTCAAATCATCCATCTTAGCTTCCACGTCAATCATCTTAGCTTCTACGCCTTTCTTTAAACAGTCCATCTTAGCTTCTACACCTTTCTTTAAACCATCCATCTTAGCTTCACACCTTTCTTTAAACCATCCATCTTAGATTTTGTTCCTTTTTGTGCAAGGGACAGTTGTTGCACTTGGTCTTGTAATTTTGATATATCATGTTGCATTTCTTCCTCTTCTTCATGAGTCATGCTAGAGATTTCAGGTTCCTTACTAGGTGTTTGAATTTTCTTTCCTTGAGCATCAGTTACCGATAATAATGCTCTACTATGCCCTTTGAATTCCTTCAAAATAAATTTTCAAACCAAGCTTAAGCAAAAATTTAAGAAAATATACACACCTTTTTTCACTTTGTAGGAGCTCGATATTTCCTCTAATGTATCTATGTACTTTCCATTCATCTAGTTCTGAATTTTTGAGCTGTAGTAGCCCTCTGTGTCCTCTTTCCAATGCCACAAGTCTGACCCAAATTGGATTCTCCAAGGAAGAGTTATGTAAAATCTCCCGTAGTGACTTACTTATAGACTAGTTCAGTATAGCGAACTTGTACGACCTGCCACGAGTCACTGTTTTGACCTTTGGATCTGAAAAATGCATACAAGCAACTACAGTCCATCCTCTTTCTATACCTTCTTACAAAATTTCAATCTGATCCCCAGAGAGAAATTTATGACGATTTTCCCCAGGTCACCTGTTTTGAATGTAATTCAGGATTCTGCAAAAAGACCAACTTCCGCATATCATATCTCCGTAAATATAGTGCGAAAAGCTCTGAAATTCAGATCCAAGATTCAACGTGATTTCTTCTCAAATGGGTTTTTTTTTCTACTTCTGAAACGTCACAGAAAAAAAGTTATAGCGAAAATTCCGCGATTACCTGTTTGGAGCAGCGAAACCCTAGAATCCAAAGCTCTGATACCAAATGTTATGAAACTAGCTCAAGAAAAGATAGAAAAGATAGATCAACGCCTTAGTATTCAGCCTCTTCGAGGGGGAAACATCCTTTACATTACATAAATGAGCAATTCTTGGATGATACAAATGACAAAACCTCCTTTCTATATATAGGAGTCTAAGGAGTCACAATATAATCTAGCCGACCTAACAATAATAATATAAAGCCACAAAAATAACAATAGAGGGATTCTATGGGGCACAGTAATAACAATATGGGGGAAATAGGGGCACAGCAATATTAATAAGGGGTATAACTACAATAGTAATGGGGTAATCACTAGTATTATAGGGACCCAACACGTTGTCTTGTTCCTAAGATTGACCTTGTTTATGCATCAGATGTTGTTGTAACTCATGTATGAATGTCATTTGGATGTATAACTGATCATCTTACTTATATGATATAAAGTTGATTTCATTGAAATGTTTTATCTATATGCTGCAATGTATGTTTGGATTGGTTGATTTAAATATTCGAAGATCATCAAGAGTTGCAAAGGGTCTGAACCTTGCTGGAACTACCCAAACGAGGGACATCTGGGTATGTTCATCCATACATAGTTTGTTTATTTAAGCATGTTTCCTGAGTTGTATGCGTGTTTCTGGATGTAGATTATTCTTGCTTTGTTGGGTTTCTAACCCAAATCCCTAGGGTACTTATTCTCGTAACACAAAGGAGACACAAGAACTATTGAATAGCATCATGTCGACACCGGAAGAAGCTATGGATGATGAAGCAGTGATAGTCGAGGGGTTTGTGCTGGAATTTGTTAGGGAGGTAGAGGGAGTTGCTCCAGAGGTTGCATAGGTATTAGTTGAAGTTCCCAAACCACCATAGACACCTTAACTGAAGCCAACCCTAACCAAGGAGAGTGCGAAGGATAAAAGGGGAAAGCAGGCTGAGAAATCGGTGCACGCGTCGCTGAGAAGAAACCCACCAAAGGACAAGCCCACCACACAAGAAAAAGACAAAGCCATTAACTTGGAGCCAGAGGAAGAAGAAATTGAGGACATCCTGATGGATGATGAGGACTTGGGGGTATAAGTGGAGGAAGTTGAAGTCCAGGGTGTTAACCCTATCACTAAGTTGCCCGAGTTCATCCCTCCATGCAAGGGTAAGACCTAGGTTCCAAAGGACATTGAGGAAAGCAAGGTCCCCTTGCAAACCCCTTTGCTACCAGACAAGATTGTATTTGAAGGACCGCGCTTGGGGCGGGTTCCTTCGTTAAAACTGGAAGATTGGTACTTAGCTAACCATGAGAAGTTCCCGCACTTAGCGACAGAGTAGCTAATATGTTGTATTATTGACACAACCACTGGGATGACTGCATTAGAACCATGGAAGTGGCTTAGGGGACTATACAAGGCAGGTTTTCTCAACCTTCTACGGGTGTCGCACTACAATCACACCCCCATTACAGTCTTAGTCATCAAGCAACTATTATGCTTGGTGCATGATGGGTGTTTGTGGCTGAAGGAGCCAATACCCATCACCAATAGATTGATCCATAGGATCACATGGCTGCCCTACATAGGGGAAAATCCAGCCATGATGTTTGGCGGAAAAGGTGGCGAGCAAACCCTCGCGAAGGCCGTGAAGGAGAAATTCAAGCTCGCGAACGAGCTGCGAGGCTACGCCATCTCGAGTATTTGCAACCCTGCAGTCAAGGTGGCCATGCAGATTTTGGCGGGAAAGGTTACGGGGAAGTGTCACACACATGAAGTGTCGGCGCCAGTCGTTGCTCTTGCAGCCTAATGCGTTGAAGGATTCCAGTTCAATTGGGCACACTATCTCTGTGATGAGTTCCTTGCAAACTACCGCGAGGCATCAGAGCTTAGCAAGACCTTACACTATGCGTGGCTCTAGCTATCTATTGTGTTGGTAGCATGGAAGCTACCGGGAGACAGTCAATTCCCCTTGGTCATGTTGGACTTACCAGAAGCAGCGAATTATTCTTCGCTGTGGGTGACCAAGGATGCTCAGTGCATCAAGGATAACAAGATCTTCTGGATCTTGATGGAAATGAACATCCACATAGCTATCAATTTCAAAGCGCGGTTGTTGCCTACTGTGTTTTCCAACCTACAGGGGTACAGAGAGTTCAAGGTAGAATTTCACCGTGTGTTGATAAGGGCAACGAAGGACCCTGAATAGACATGGTATGACTTTCCTTGGTAACAGATGACGCAATTGATGCAGTACTTGATCGCTAGTCGGAAGAGTGGCACACTACCACAAACTTGGCAGTGGGGGCAAGAAAGTCCACCACGCAGCGCAAAAAGGAGGAGCTCAAGCTCAATATGGCGCAGCTGGCTGAGAAGAGGAAGAAGGAAGTTGTTGACAAGGCCTAGGCAAAGCACAATGATGCTCAACAAACAAGTGAAACAGAGTGTGGCTCTGACAAAGGCGCGAGGTCACCTTCGCTCGACACTGAGGAAGAAATGGATGAGCAAACAGAGTAGCATGGTGCGAAGCTGCAGAATATGTTGGCCAACATCAACCATCCAAGGGAACAAGAGAAAGTGGGGTTGAGGAAGAAATCCAAGGTCACTAAGGCGTCACTAGACCCAATCACCCTCACAGAGGGTGATTTGCATGACATTGGAGACATGGTGCGGGATGTCACTGTGGAGGCATGACAGCAGTTCGAGTAGCAGAAGCAACTACTATTGGGGCCATCTAGACAGGTCTATAGGAGCTGCGACCCGCGCATCACAGGCTGGCACGGTGTCCACCAGCCTCGCTATCAGCACTTTAGAAGCTATCAAGAAGCTGCGTGTGAAGGTCTCTAGCATTATAGTGCCGCTGGATGGAGCACTAACCATAGAGAATGAAGATGGCAGGCCATTGTCAGCTCCCTCAAGGGAGTGGGGTTGAACATAGCAGCGCTCCCAGCGAGGCAGTCCACCTATTGTAGGATGGAGTGATCAAGGAGCTAAGGGCCCATGAACGTCGCACTTTATAGGTGATTAGTGAGCAGAGGATTAATAATGAACATATGGCCCTACATTGAGACTCTTCCATCACCACTGTGATCGAGGTAACTAACCAAAACAAGTGTATATTTTAGGTCATGGAGGAGGCATGCCGAATGGTCCTAGAGTTGGCCATTCCTGAGGAAGAACCGGTTGAGGTGCGCATTCACAAGCTTGCTACAGGGGTGCGTGACGCTCGCACATAGATGGCTAGGGTTCAACTAGAGCTGAACCTATAGATTGTAGATTTACGGTTGAAGGCCTAGCCTTCAACTCCACCAAAAGTAAAGGAGAAGTGTGCAACTGCTATCATTGAGGCAATAGTGGCGATAGATAGTGCAGTAACAGACTACACACAAATTTTTGAATAGTCGTTCGAGGTCTTGACGAGCTTGCAGGAGGACCCTACTGTACAATGACTGGAGACAGAGGCGCGAGAATTGTAGCAGCTCTATGACTAGGTAAAAGGTATAGTGTGAATTGTCGCTCTCACACAAAGACTAGCGAAGCTGTAGGAGGCCAAACAATTGAACGATAGGTAGATGCAGAGTAGCACAAGGAAGGATTGTTGAAGGCATGCTTGAAGCCCTAGTTGGATGAGGCTTATTCGGTCATGACCTCTATTGAAGGTAAGATTTCTCATCTGCAAGCAACTCAGCAGAATCTTTAGGCCAACAGTTCAGGACCAACGACCAAGTAGTTGGTTGAAGAAGCGAAGCAGGCCGACGCACAGTGCACTGCTGAGGTTTTGGTCATACAGGTTGAACTGGGAGGTCTTCATGCCAAGATCTCTGCACCTCCAGAGTGACTCGAGGGCGAGTCACCATGTTTGTTTTGGGGGTCTGTTGGGAACAGGTTCCCCCAAGGACAGTTTTGGGAATAAAAGCCCATGTTTTGGGTCAATTTTGTAATAAAGATGTAAAGTCTCTGCATTTTGTGGTCGCGGAGCGTGAAGGTGTCAAGAGTCACAAAGGGTTGTCTGCCCTTATTTTGTAAAGTGTAAAGTCGGTTGTAAAGATCCACCCATGGTCCGCCGACCATGGGATTGTATAAAAAGGAGCTAAGTAAGCTCTAAGTAGTTTTGAGAAGCTTTTAGCGAAGAATGAAGTGAAGAGTCTTGGTAGAGAAGTCTAAGTGTTGTGGGTCTTAGCGTAGGTAGAGGCTCTGTAGTTGAGTGCACGGACCCCTGTAGATATGTGCACAGGGCGAATAAAGTCTGTATCAAACCGAAGATATCAATAAAGAAAAGTATTCTACAAATTCTGTGTATTTATTTCTGGTTAATGCATCTATTTATATTACATTTTGAGCTTAATTTACAATGTTCATGTGATGCGTGAATGTATGTGACTGTATTAGTTAATCAAATGCAAGTAGGAATATTTGTTTATGTGGTGCTAGCTGTGGTTGATTAGTAAGATAAGTAAAACACTTCAGATAACTAGGGAACCTATACAATACGTTGTCCTAGCAGCGTGAAAGTACCTGGATCATGGGTTAAGGCTGCGCAAAGGTCAATTGTACACATTCACGGAGGTACACAGTCATGTCCAGTACCAACAACCCAATGTTGGTCCGTCTGGAACAAGTCAGGTCCAGTACCAGCAACCCAACATGGCTCACAATTAGTACCAACCTCCTTATGGTCCATATGGTTCACAAGCGATGGCTAATCTGCCATACGTCCCTCGTCTTGGACCTTATGTCCAACCTGGTCTGTCCGCTGCGCTCGGTGGGTATGGCCAGATACAATTCCAAAACTTTCAAGCTCTCATTCCAGGAACAATGCGAGTACCTTTACAACAGCAAGGACAACTCCTGCAGTAGCAAGGGCAACCTTTGTTGCAACAAGGGCCATCCATGTAGTAGCAAGGCCAACCTTCATTGCAGTAAGGGCAATCCATGCAGTAGTAAGGCCAGATGATGCACAGCAAGGACAACTGCAACAACTACAGGTTCAACCCTCGCAACAATTGCAGCAAACCATGTAGCTGCAAATGCAGCTTGCACTGTGTTGGCTTAGTGGGACCTGACCCAGGTTTAGAAGTGATTTAGCCAAGTAAATCTTAGTACTACTGGCCCTTTCAAAAACAGTCCATGGTGCACGGACTGAGGTCTCACCCAAAGTAGTATGGGAGGGTGCTAGAACCAGGTTTCACACCCTGGGGATGTCTGATATGAGGTGATTTGTACACGATCTAACCTTCGCACTTACTGCGTTGCACACACCAGCGGGTGCCCCACGCCCTACGATATTGTCTTCGCACAGTTCTAGCCGTAGTGCGACCCATCTTATTTACCCAAGTTTTTCTTAGTTAGGTTCTGTTAGCCGATTACTTAGATTATTTTCATATATAAGCATTCATAAAGGTATTCATCAACTGCGCGCAGTAAATAAACAGAATAAAAGTAATGTATAACATCAAAATACAGAGTCAAGAACAGATGCATAGAGTAAACTTCTATTTATTAAATTTCAATTCCAAATATAGACCTGACTCCGCCCTATGGATTCAACTGCAGGGGTCTGCGCACTCAGCTACGGACGCTTCTAGGCCTCTGCGCACTTAGTTGCAGAGCCTCCTCCTACTACTATGACCCAGTACACTTCATATTCCCCTCTAACCTTGAACCATTCCTTTTCTATTCTATCTATCCTTCACTACCTTTACAGCTAGAGCCTCGCTCTATTTATACAATCCCATGTCCGCGGACCATGGGTAGGCAAACACACTTTACATTAAATTACAATATTTTAGGTCAGACAACCCTATGACTCCTCCTAGACTTTGCGCTCCACGCCCGCAATTTATGGAGTCTTATAATCATATTGACCAAAACTTGGGATTTTAGCCTCAAAACATGTTTCAGGGGATCCCATGCCCAACAGGCCCCCAACACAATCATTATGACTCGTCTCGAGTCACTCTGATGGTGCGGCGATCTTGGCATGGAGACCCTCCAACTATGCCTTTGTTGTGCAAAGGTCCGCAAAACACTATTTTGCCATCTGTTGGATCTGCTCTACTCTTTCAGCTGAATGCTCACTTTCAGTGGAAAATCCCTATATTAAGGCATGCATCACCTTCATCTATGCGAGCTTCCCTTTGATATCGACAGTGATGAGGAATGCCTCATCAACCCAAGGCTGGACATGCACTTTGAGTACTGCCTATTTTTGTCGCGCGGCATCCACCTGTTCTTTCAATGCCTACGCCTGCTGTAACTTCAGCAACTATTGGGTCAGAACAATTGTCTGTGCCATTCCACACACACTGTCATACTGCACTTGAAGCTCCCGTGCCTCTATTTCCGGGCGTTGTATGGTGGGGTCCTCCTCTAAGGAAGTGAGGACCGCGAAGGATTCTTCCAACATAGTAGTACAGTTCTACACTGCTTTTCCTATTTCCTCCAGCGCTTTTTGGATAGCACCAGCGCATTGTTCCCTAGCTTCCGGGGACATGGATGACTACGCCTTTAATCGTAGTTCAACAATCTGAAGGTTTAGGTCCAACTGTATCCTCATTGTTTCCTCCTTTGCCTTGCATAATCCATTGGCCAATTTGTGAATTCGCACTCCTACTGGTAGATCTGTCGCAATTTCTAGCTCTAGGATGCGACGACATGCTTCCTCTACTATTTTCTCTAGTTGTTGATTATGTGCTAGCACTTCATCATGTTGTAGACTAAGCTACTCAATGTTGATTCTCTGTTTGCTGAGAATCTGTACTGCGCGGCCTTCCCTAGCATGGATTTCTATTGTCACTCTGTCTTGTAGCTGGTATAATGTATCCCGCAGAAGGGTAGCCAAGTTTAGGTTAAATCCCTTGATCCGGCCCACCGCGGCTCTGTCCTTCATGTTGTCTGTTGTTAGTGCTCCTTCTAGCAGCATGATGGTGTTAACCATTATGGCCCACAACAACTGCTCCATTGCTGATGTACCTGTGGCACCATAGGTGGCTACCGTTTCCTCCTGTGGGGGCCACTCCTAAAGTTCTTGCAGCTGGGCCATGAGGGCCCCCAACACATTTTGCTGCTCCGTCATTGCTTCCTGGAGTGCTTCCCTGGTGACCTCACGAACTATGTCGCCAATGTCATAGAAGTCACCCTCTATTAGTGTAATAGGTTCACTTTCCAATTTTGAAGCCTTGGTCTTCTTTCGTGGGCCTGCTCATTTCTTACTGCACAACTGTTTTAGTTGTGTAGATGTCGTGCTTGGGTCCATGCTTTCCGATGGGTCCTCTATTCCCTGTCCCATGGTCAAGTCCAGGCCTCCTTCCTCCCATGTCATGGTGGCCCTTGTTACCTGTGCTGTTGCTACTTTTTTGGCAGCCTTGGTCTACTCTATGATAGCCTTCGCTGCCTCACGGAAAGCCCTTACCTTCGTTGCCAATTTCTCATTGTGCTTCTGCTGAGCCAACAACTTGGTGGCATCCTTCTATTTTTGTACCGTTGTCTTATCGCGCGCTGCCAGATCCGGGGCGCGCCACTAAGGAGGCCATGAGTCAAGCACAGTGAAAATGGCATCATCAATCATGATGAAAGGGAGTTTGGTCCAATTCTGCACCGGATCCTTACGCACCTTAATATACACATTGTGCATATCCACCTTGAAGTCTGCAAAGCTCCACAAATTGTTGTACACTATGGGGGATAGGCGCAGCCTTTTGTTGATTCACATCCGGATGCTTACCTCCATGAGCACCCAGAATATCTTGGTCTCACAGATCCTCATGGCGTCCTTCGTAGCCCAGAGCGATGTGTATTTTTCCCCCTCTGGCAAGTCCTGTTCAAGAGGTAGGAACTGACTGTCCTCAGGCAGTTCCTCGGTCACCAATAAGATAGATAAGAGCAACCACACGTAGTGGAAGTTCTTGCCCTGATCCTAACCTCCTTTGCAGTTGGTTAGGAATTATTCACAGAGGAATTCGGCTCAGTTGAATTGGACCCCTTCCGCGCATTGTTCGGCCAGTGCGACGACCATCATTGGTACCTCATTTCCACGACATTTTCTCATCACCTTCCCGGCCAGCAGCTGGGTGACTACGCGAACCCCTTTGTCTTGAATACTACTAATTACGTAGCCTCTCTGCTTCTTTTCCAACTTGTATTTCTTCTTCATGGCCTCTGCAAGCTCCAAATCTCCACTTTTTCCAACTATTTCCGTGGGGTCCCTTCCCTTACAGGGAAGCCAAAAAATTCTATGAATAAGCTCCATCGTGATGGGAATAGGCTCCTCGAGCCACAAGTACCCATCATGCACCAGGAAAAGCAATTGCCTAATGGAAAATATCGTGATCGGTGCCCGGCAAAAGTGTGGAATCCATAGTAGGTGGAGTAGCCCAGCCTCCTCCACACCGCACAGCCATTTCCGTGGCTCTAGCATTGTAACTAACCCTTCCTTAATCTGTTTCATGAGGTTGCAAGTTTCCAAATGTGGGAACTTTTCACTATCCAGAAGGTCCTAATATTCAAATTTCATCATGGGCACGTGGCCCAAGACCAAGCCTCCAAAAAAATTCCATTTGGGAGGAGCGAGGTTTGGAGTGCGCTCTTAGCGGCATCCAAATCCTTAGGTACTTTTTCTTTCCCTTTTTGTGGAGGGACATACTTGAGCAGTTTTGTTATAGCATGCACTGGGTGGATGTCTTCTTCCATTTCTTCATCCACCTCTATCTCCTCTACGGAAGCCAGGAGGTCCTCCTCCTCGTCATCGATCTCAAGGTTAATAGTCTTGCCCTTGTCTTCCATAGAAAGTTTACCAAACCGCGGATTTCGCAGAGACATGCGGATTGGTCCCACTACTTGTGTATCCATCTTGGGCCTCAGCGTCCGGGGCGATTTTGAAATTTTTGGTGCATCCGCCACATGCACCGTAGGGCTCTCCGTAGCTTCCCTAGTAGTACTCTCTAGAAATCCCACACCTCTCCTGGTAGTTGTCATCTTGTTCGAGCTGTCTGTAGTTGTTCGCGACTTTGGAGGCTCAAACACCGCTTGGCGCTCAACACTCTATGCCCTTTGTAATAGCTCAAATCTCAAACAAACAAGTGTTGTCTCGTGGCCAGCGTTGCTAGTTTTATAGCGTCTTTCAAATTTGAATTTGAACACTGCCCCCATTTTTTAGCCATTAATGCCTTCTTGGTGACAGATCGTCCCAAATCTAGCTCTTAATTCATGTCTTAATTGCCTGTCGCCTACTCCTCTTTGTCTTAAATTGGACATCTTGTCATGAACAGTGACACCAACGGTCACTTCCCAGCCTACTTGCATGGCAGTGTAGCAGCTTTTGCCTGGGCGCAACCCTTGTGACATGTCAATCCTGCATGCAATCTCCTTATCGCGTAGCTCCATCATAGATTCTTTTATAATCCCACGCTCTCTTTCAACTGCTTGGAGCATTAAGACTGTGCTCCCTACGGCTAG
This sequence comes from Pinus tabuliformis, assembly GCA_031772625.1. Classification (NCBI taxonomy): domain Eukaryota; kingdom Viridiplantae; phylum Streptophyta; class Pinopsida; order Pinales; family Pinaceae; genus Pinus; species Pinus tabuliformis. The sequence continues at coordinate 999,001,298 of CM062806.1, read as the reverse complement.
TCAGTTGGTCGCACCACCTGTGCAAGACTTCAATTCACCTTCCAGCATAGTCCGTGGGCACTCCTCAATTATCCTCGTGACAGTTAGCACTGCACATTCTTCCTTATGTGGTGCGCTCCCCTGGTTACTTTGTTTGGTAAGGTGCGATCGCAGCCATGGTAGCAGAGTCACAAATTCTCAGCAACAATCTTCTAATGCAGTAGTATGGCTGTCCATATCTTGCCTTGTCACTCTTAGTTTATCAAAGAGACATGCTTGCAGGGTTTTGGTTTCCAGTTTTTTGATTTCCGCATCCACTAACTTGCTTTTCTTCCTCAGGCCTACCCGATATTCTTCGATTTTGTGAAGCTTAAAGTTCCCTCGCTGAATGGCTTCCTGAATCCGCATATGTTTTCCCTCGTGTTGCTGCATAATTCCTTCATCCTAGTCCTCGCGTACTATCCCAACTGTGGGATCTATTGCGTGAGGATTCCTTTCCTCCAAAATTATGGTCTCGACTCTGATCCTCAGCTCTGGAATCATCTCCGCGCTCAGGTTTTTGCGCATGACCCTATAGGCGCATCAACCCGCTGGCATGCATAGGTCCCAATCAGTTCATCTCTCTTGGCGAACCTTGTTCAGGACTTTGCATACCTTATTGAATGCTTCCACGTGGAACATTTGTGGTGCACATCGCCTTTCCTGTTGCTGTGTCCTATTCTGATTTTTGATCCTGAGTTTGGGGTGTGCTTGTGTGGGCTGCATAACACATGTCTGTACCCATCGAGACAGGTGGGCACGCAATTTGCTCCACCCTTACTGACTGATTCTTGTTCGAATCTGGGGGCTTCCAAACCATAGGCGCATCATCCTTCTACATCCATGCCAGTCCTCAAAATTTCCTTGATGTGTACCCCACCATCGTGCGGGTGTTGTGCACAGTGCCCATTTCATTTCATCGAACCACTGATGTTTCAGCACTGTGCTTTCAAATTTACTCGGGAATTAATTCACCACCATCAATCCATCATATGTCGGCAACTCCCTTGCCTCTATTTTCACGCAACACAGTGATCTAACCATCATTTTGCAACTCAGCATCGTCACTTCGTGCAACCAATTCTGCCATCGCTCTACTTCTTCATCTGAATCCGAAGTGCAAGAGCTTTCACACTCCCACGAGATCCTCCCATCTGTTGTTGATTTCACCCAATCTTGGTCTCACGCAGTTATCTTGTAAATACAATCAAGATCATTGTCGTTATCATCGTCGCGCACTGGTTCAGTGTAGCGCTCTCCTTCAACTGGGTCCAAAGGGACTACTACGCGTAGTGACATTTTCTCGAAGATCATCTTGTGCTTCTTCAAGTTGATGACTCTATTCATATCAGTGGCCTAGTCTATTCCTAATAGCGCGGGATAGGGATTGTTGTCATCGACAATCTCTATTACTTCAAAATCCACCTACGCGCTCGCACCTTCGATATCAACTGCTACTCCTTGCAACCTTCCCACAGGAAAATTCGTCTATCGGTTCACCATTCATAACTAAATAGGGGACCATTGCAATGCGGGCCTACCCATGCATTCCCATGTTTTCTTTCGTAATACATTCACATCCGAACCCAGATCTAGGATTACCTGATCCATTTCATATTCCCCAATCTGTGCAGTCAACCTCATTTCCCTTCCAGTGCACAATGCATGCTTCCCCAATTTCTAGACTACGTGTGGTTCTCCTAACCCTGCACACCTATTGATCAGTTCCTGTAGTCCTTTAACTACCTTGTTGTCATGCACCAGTTTCATGCATGTCTCCAGAAAGGTAGTGCGCATTGAAGGATCCATTCTTGGCTCTGGTTTATCCTCACTACCTGAAGTGGAGGCCTCCACGAAGCTCTTCTTAGCTTCCATGAATGTCTCCTTTGCGTGTTCTAAGTCAAACTAGGGTTCCTTTGTAGGAGCCTTGCGAACTCACATACTTTCCTCTGGCTGCTTCCTCGTATCCTCTCCCGTGGTCGTGCCGCTTCTGAGAACTATGTTTACATTTGGGTATTCTTGGCACAGCTCAACCCTCATCATTTGTATATTCTGAGTTAGAGGAGGCTGGAATACCCCTTTTTCATGCATCTTTGTGATCAATGTAGGACAGTCTATTGTTTCATGATAAAACTGAGCACAATACGAATAGGATATCCTTGTCGAGTTGGTACAATCGCGAGCATAGTGCCCTGGTCCTCTGTAATTGTAACAAATTAATTGTCTTTGGCCCCTTCCTGGTGCCATTCCACCTCATCCTCGACCTCGCCCCTAAAATCCAGCATGCGCCATCCCCGCATATGGGTCGAGGGCTCGTGTTTCCATCTACATCCAATAGGCAAGGGTCCGATCCATCATTAGCTCATAACTGCGGCAAGTGCACTCATCGTGGCCTACTGACCTGCAGAATTACAAAACAATTGTTGGGGTGTTTGTGTATATTTATGCAACAAATGACAATTATTCGTTGTTTGCTTCCCTCCTATCTAACAGATCATGCACCATAAAGAGGGTGCCATGCTCGGCCCTGCCTGTGCCTCTGGTCTCAATGGCATTGGCCCTCCTCTTGCCAAGTAGTTTGCGAATACTAGATAGTGATCCTTGTCATGGCCCTGGCCTTTGAATTTTATGCACCATACTTCCTCGCGCGGCTATGGCCGTGGTGCCCTATCCTACTTCAAGTTTTGCATTTCCAAACACAGATTTTGCAGTTGTGACCTGCAATACTGTCTTCATGCAGTTCTAGCCGCAGCACAACCTGTGTTATTTACCTAAGTCTTCCTTAGTTAGGCTCTGTTAGCTAATTACTTAGATTATTTTCATATATAAGCATTCATACAAGTATTCATCAATTGCACATAGTAAATAAACAGAGTAAAAGTAATGTATAACATCAAAATACGGAGTCAAGAACAGATGCACAGAGTAAACTTCTCTTTATTAACTTTCAATTCCAAATACAAACCCGAATCATATCTGCACACTCAGCTGTAGGGGTCCACGCACTCAGTTGCGAACTCTTCTAGGCCTCTACGCACTCAAATAAAGAGCCTCATCCTACTATTATGACCCAGTACACTTCAGATTCCCCTCTAACCTTGAACCATGCCTTTTCTATTCTATCTATCCTTCACTACCTTTACAACTTAGAGCCTTGCTCTATTTATACAATCCCAAGGTCTGGGGACCATGGGTAGGCCGAAACACTTTACATTAAATTACAATATTTTAGGGCGGACAGCCCTATGACTCCTCCTAGACTTTGCGCTCCGCGCCCGCAATTCGTGGAGTCTTACAATCTTATTGACCAAAACTTGGGCTTTGATCCTCAAAACGTGTTGTAGGGGATCCCATGCCCAACACACCGCAATCCTCCTAGCATATGCCTTCGCAAGGTCAACCTTTGCAGCCACAAGGACAACCTTTATAGCCGCAAGGTCAACCCTTGCAGCAACAAGGTCAACCTTTGCAGCTGCAGGGACAACCTTTACAGCCTCAAGGTCAACCCTTGCAGCAACAAGGTCAACCCGGGCAGCAGAAACCCTTATACTCATATCAACAGTGTCAACCCTTACAAGGGAAAGGCCAGGGTTAAGTCCTGTAGCAGAAGGCGCAGAATCCTTATGTCCAAGGGCAACAACTTCAGCCTCCCTTTTTCCAAGGATAGCAAGTCCAAAATCCTTATGTCCAAGGATAGCAAGTGCATAATCCTTCTGTCCAAGGGCAACAGGTCCAAAACCCTTTCGTCCAGGGGCAACAGGTCCAAAACCCTTATGCTCAGGGACATCAGTGCAAAAACCATATGTCCAAGGTTAGCAGGCTCAACAGCATCTTAACCAATATGTTGCTTATCAATAGCCTCTGGCTGGAAAATTCCAAGGTTTTCTAACCACAATCCTCCCTACGGGCAAGGTAACCTATAGTGGAGGCTAAAAATAAAATTCCTTATGGACAAAATCCTTACCAGCAGGGATGGTCCCCACCAGTTGGGCCCTCTTTTTGACCTAAAATGCCTTTCAATACCAAATTTCAATTATTGGCTACGCTGGAATTTCCAGATGTGTTTAGACTCACGAATGACCCGATCCTTCATTCGCCATACTAGCCTCCAGTTCTGTCCAAGATTCCGACAAATTGTCCAAAAGTTTGAAGGAAAAGTGAAAGAGGATCCTCAAGCCCGCGTGATGACATATCACCTCTGGTGCTCCTCAAATTCCTACGTTGACGTTTCCATTCGTCTTTGTCTTTCCCAACGAACTCTTACAGGGGCTGCAGCGAAATGGTATATCGAGCTACCTCAGAATACCTATCATGAATTTAACACTCTCACCATGGCCTTTCTCACACATTTCCAGCTGCCGATTTGCTATGAAACTGACACCCATTTGTTAACGTCGCTCAAGCAAGACACTGTGACTCACATCTCCAATCACATCCATGAATGGAGACGTAAGCGCCGCCTGATTAAGTTTGAAATTGCAGATCATTTGTTGACCGAGTGGTTCACCAAGTCATTTGTCAACAAGATTGCTCAAGACATTGTTATGGGTGGATGCATCACTGAGGAACAAGCCATCACAAGTGCCCAGTATCTAGACCTTGTTTATTCACATTCCGACAAGTTATATGATATGTTAACCGATGTGCCCAGACCATTGTCTAATTTGACGACATCTAAGTCTCCGGCTACCCCTCCTGTTGATGGAGAAATTGGTTCAGTGACTCAGACCCCTACAAAGTCTTCTTCTAAATAGAAGTCGGTCTCCAACACTAGTCCCAATGATTCCTCTTGCAATTAAACTGGCCCTGGTAAAACCTCGAAGGTTCACGTAATCAAGTCTACCACAGTGGATAAATCCTCTAAAGTTAAGAATAAAGGAAAAGGAAAGGGTAAAGCTGATGCCCAAAAACAGGGTCCTCCTAAGTCATCTACTGGTGATACTTCCTAGTGGAAACTCAAGTATCCATGCCTCATCTGTGAGGAGGATCACTATACTAAGGATTGTCCTAGGCGTTCTGAAGTTAGTCGGTTGCTCAAAGGGACCCTACTTGTCTTGAAACAACCCTTTCCATCCCAGTAGATTCAAATGGTAGACCAGCCTCAGTCATCTGCTTCCTCGGTTTCACAAGTGTTAATGATGAGTACCTCAATCAACATGGCTACCAGGTCAAAGGATTATCAAACTCCTACCCCATCTATAGGAAAAAAGAAATAAGGTACCCCTTCTTCTTCTGTCTCGTCCAGTTCTGGTCCTCTACATATAGATTGACATAATCCTGATTCTGCCATTCGACCACCTTCTTGAGGTGTGCTTCGAAAGTCCCCGTACAATTATAACGCTCGAGCCATGCAACATTATAACTTTGTTGAAGATTTGGCTCAAGCGCCATCAACTATGTCTGCTTTCGAAGTCCTTCAAAGCTTTCCTTCTCAGTGGAAATCATTACTGTCGGCTATTGGGGGTATTGATCCAGCTAACTCTAATCTCATCTATTTCGACCTAGAAAACCATGTTCCACGTTTACCTCATCAAATTTCCTTTCTCAATTCAGGTAATCATAAATGATATAACCATTCATAGCACCATCATCAATGACGGTGCTTCTACCTGCATCATGTCTATCACTTGTTGGAAGGAAATTTGTTCACCTACTCTAAACCAGTCCCGTAACACTCTGGAAGCATTTGACGGGCACGATTCGTGACCTTTTGATGTACTTCCCAACCTTGCCATTACTTTGGTGAGAAATATGGTACACATTGAAGTAGAGATCGTTGATGCTAATATTGAATAAAATCTTCTACTCGGACGGAGCTAGACCCATGCCATGCATGCTGTAGCCTCCTCCCTTTTCCATGTGATTTGTTTTCCCCATCAAGGGAAGATAGCCAAGGTCGACCAACTGTCCTTCTTTGCCTCTTCCTCTTTGGATGGAAATGTTCCATATGTCAAGGAACATCGGTGCTCCTTATGAGAGTTGTTGAGTTACAAAATGGGTATGTATTTACTCTTAATTCCATCACCTTTTTCCTCTTTTCTTATCTCTTTCATATCTTAATATGCTAACATGTTGATGGATTATGATAAGAAATGGATGAAATATTCTCAGTTAAGATTTATCCATCGTAACTAACTTTTACTCCTCTTTATGTAGAAAAAACAATGAAAGGAACAATTTTTGTTCCCTAGTGATGGAACAACATAAACCAACAAAGAAAGAATGGACCATATCGGTTGCGGTCAGGTCGGAGGACGAATTAGGAGGATCAACACCAGATATGTAGCGTGTCTAAAGATAGCATTCAGTTGTGAATCCCTCAGGATCAGGAGATCCTGAGGGATCACATTTATCTTTTACCTCTTTCTGACTATAAAAGCAAACGATTGTAGGAGGAAAGGGGATGGATCTTTGTTATTTCAAATTGTAATTTTAATTTACAAACTCGTGTTATTGGAGAACACGACCATATTATAATGAGACTTGAGTTCAATGATTAATATATAATTGTCGTTTCTATTCATTTGCATTCTTTGAAGTAGCTCAGTAGTGTTCGCTGGTGGCTAAGGGCCCGACCTCTGGTGGATGAAACTGCTCTCTTGTGTTATATATTTATGATTCTCGCAAGTTTGATTGGTTTGATAATTTTCCCATTTCCTGTGAGTTTATCTTATTTTTTATTTACCGCTTTCCTGTATTGAAGTTGTACATTTTCTTTACATGTTTTGCAGCATTGTCATTTGATTCGATTTATGCTTATTGTAGATTAAATTATTTAGCCGTTAAGACAGTGAATCATATTGATTTAATCAGCTGTAAGAGTTTGGTTATTGCTATTGAACTCTCAGATTGATATCATTTCCATTTGGATTGCTTCGTAGAGATTGAGTATGATTTAGATTGAATCAGCTAAGAAGAGATTGGTTATTGCTACTATGCTCTCGGCTGATGCTATTGTTAATTGAATTGCTTGTGTGAGATTTGATTATGATTTCAGTAGAGGATTGAGTCTTGAAGCTTAGATGTCATATTTCCTTTAATAATTGCAATTTGAGTTTTATAAATGCATCCGTTTACTCTTGTATCAAAGGTTTATACTTCATTTTAAGAAACATTACTCTCTGGATTCATAGCATGCACATATTGTGTACACTCTTGGAATCAGAGGACTTGCCTGGGTTGATGATTAGTGTGGGGTAATTAGGATTTTTAAAAGACACCTTTTATCAACCAACATTTTGGCACCATTGTTGGGGAGAGTGTCGACATTTTACAAAGAGTGATGTATATCTGATAACTTTTGTTGGGAAAGAATTGGGTATTGAAAACAGAAGGTAAGACCTTACGTAACGAGAAAGTAAAGTGCTTGCTCCTCCACTCGCTTTTCAGCACTTACAGAAAAGTGAAATAGGTGCTTGATGTTTGTCTGTTGAGAGAGAGTTGGGTATTAAAAATGGAAGGTAAGAACCTGTGTACAGAGCAAGTAAAATGCCTGCACCCCTGCCCGCTTTCCAGTAGAATTACTAGGAATTTAAGGTAGAAATAAACATTTGAATTTTTGCATGAATGGCTAAGAAGAAAATACCATAAAACAATACAATCCCGCATCCCAAACCTGAAAAATATAAGGGACTGGTGACCCTTGATGACCAACTTTTATTGATGACATCTTAAGAAAAGTTGAATCTCAGCAATCAGTAGGTCCCCGAACCATTGCTTCTAGACAACCTACTATCTCCCTTCGGGCCATAGGCTCACCATCTGTAGCCTATGCTGAGGTCCATAGTAAAACTGAAGGGACTGAGCAGAGTTTTCAAGATATTGAAAATTCACGACCAATTCCCTCACAAGAAGGGATTCTTGCAACATCCGTGAAGGAGGAGGAGAAACAGGGGAAACAGACCAACCAAGATCCCCTCAGGTAGTAATTGAGCAGAGGACACTTAGTGTCCCAGGTCAAGGAAGTGTTGTTAGGATCATTCCCACCTTCTCTAGACATCCTAAGGATAACTCTCTAGCTCCAGAGATCCCGAAAAGGTACTGACATATCTTTGATCAAATGGCCAATAATCCACAAACACCCTAAACCTCTACATTACAGTATCTTATTGTTGACACAGCTATCAACACCCCGATGAAAGCTATCCCTCTACAAAATATTTCCACCCTTCATGGACTCACTTCAGAAGATTCAGATGTGTTCCTGTTTGAGTTCGACGTCCTATGTCGGGGTTATGGTTACACCACCGACCCCTAGAAACTAAAGTTGTTTCCCTCCACTTTAAAGCGAGTAGCCTTGCGTTGGTTTATGGGACTGGGTGGTGGCACCATAAATGGTTGGGACCAAATGAAGACTGCTTTCCTTAAAAAATATCAAGATTATTGCAGATCTAGAGAACTAAAAGATGAGATATTCCAAATGGTAGCAAGGCCTAGTGAAACTTTGGAAGAGTATGTGGAGCATTTCCAATATAACCTCCAAAGGTCTCCCTACGCAAATCTGCCTCTGCCTGATAATGTGCTAAAAACCATGCTGATTAAAGGGATGAAATACTAATGGATAGAGAAATTAAATATTATGGGTAAAGGTGATATCTATCAAGAAGACTATGCTAACATTATTTATTTGTGTATCAGGTTCTCGAGGGGCAGTACAAGACTGAAACCAGCAGAATGCGATATGATCACTAGGGATAGCAAAATCTCTGGCGGAAGCATTACTCATACTAAAATCAGAAACCTGCTAGATGATTTCAAAACGGATATCTTGGGAACCTTGACAACACAATTAGACATCATGCAAGCCAATTAGAAGCAGGCCAAAGTAGAATAGAACCTGATTATTTTTTGTCCTCAATGCAGGAAGAAACATAGTCATAAAGAATATCCATTGGATATGGTACAGATCTATGCCATTTGCACTAAAGAACATGTCATATAAAATTTCCCATCTCTCCTAGGATTAAAAGCGGTCTTCAAAGAGGCAGAGGAAGAAATGGAACCAGTCTACCTATTAAAACAGCATCGCCAACAGCAAGCACGACAAACATGTATGCCTACCAACCCATCTTCATTCTTTCAACCCTCACAACATAATTCTCAGAAATACACAGGGGATACATGGCAGAACCGGCCAACTTTTCCTAATTGGTCATGACAAGAATTTTCTATGCCACCTTGGTCCAATCAGTCAAATCCAAGCAATAGTTGGCCAAATCCCTCTTATTTTCCACCATTCTGGTAGAACAATCCATATCCATCTAAATGGTCCCCCTCCACTTCAAAAAACCAAAACTGGCAATCAAGCTGGCAAAGACTTATGAACCAGCTAGCAGGGACAATCCCCCTGCCTAAACCTACGCTACCAGCACCTTACATGTTATAGCATAATCCTCAACCCAATCTACAACCACAGCTCCCAGCCCAGCCCAACCCAAATCCTAACAACCGACCAGTCCAGTCGGTACAAATTATTGAAGGTTTGGATCCGGAAACTGAGTTGAGAGAGTGTAATGAACTCAAATTGAGGTCTGGACAAATAATTGAGTTAGAGGGTGATAAACATATGCAATTGGAAGAACCACTACCTGTAGAACAAACACCTCAAAGGAAGGATACAGTCAAACAGAAAAGTCACGAACAAACTATTACCTCTTCTCCACCATTCCCAGAAATATTGATTATACCTCACCCAATCAAATATCCCGATTTCGATCTCCTGGGAGAATTAAAAAAACTTTATGTAAAAATACCCCTCCTCCAGGCTATTCAGGACATTCCAATCTATGCAAAATCCATTAAGGAATTGTGTACCAAAAATCCTACGAGGAAAATAAAAGTAACACCAACTATCCATGTAGTCGGAACTTTGTCTGATTTATTATTAGGTAGAGAAATACCGGTGAAATATGATGACCCAGGAAACCCTATAGTCACAGTACAAATAAATGGATGTTCCTTTCCCAATGCGCTAGTCGATCTAGGGGCAGCCATCAATATTCTCACAACAACATCTTGTCAGAGACTTGGCATCACAACATTAGATCCAACTATGACCTTGCTGGAACTGGCTGATCGATCAGTTATTAAACTAGAAGGGACATTACAGGATGTAATGGTGTCTGTAGATCCTTGGGAGTACCTAGCATATTTCTTGATCATTAATCCTAGAAATCGACTAGATGGACATCCTCTAATATTAGGAAGACCTTGGATAGCGACCACAAATGCTTATATAAGCTGTCAAACAGACAGTATGACTATAGCTAGAGGAAACAATGTGAAGAACCTAGCTTTATATCCTCCCGCTCAGCCAAGCCTAACTATAATTAAAACTAGGAAGCAACCTGTAACATATTTAACTGAAAATATTTGATCACCACTAACCGTAGCAGATGTTCTTGAATTTAAGAATCAAACAGAGGATGACATTATTAACACTTACATTAACCACCCAGCTGCCGTATTTAATCTAAAATGTCACATAATTGAAGCAGCCCTGGATAACGAAATGGAAGAAGATCCTTTAAAAGATATCAATGACCAAAAAATACCAACAAAAACTATTTATAATAGTAAACCCATTGAATTGAGCCAGGGAAAGTCCTAAACATTAACAAAAACCTGAATGATGACCAGCAGCAGAGGCTTATCCAACTCCTTAGAAAATATAAAGGGGATTTTGCTTGGGATTACCTAGATATGAAAGGGATTGACCCCTAATTATGTATGCACCACATATACACTGAAAAAGATTCAAAACCAATTTGACAACCTCAACGAAGATTAAATCCTCAACTAAAATATGTTGTTAAAGACGAACTACAAAAACTATTAGATGTAAATTTCATCTTTCCTATGTCTGATAGCAAATGGGTTTCTCTATTAGTTGTTGTTCCTAAAAAGAATTGGAAGTGGTGTATATGTGTTGATTACATAGAGCTTAATAAAGCAACACAAAAATATCATTTTCCCCTTCCGTTCATCGACCAGGTTCTAGACACATTGGCAGGTAAAAAAAATTTCTCTTTCCTGGATGGCTTTAGTGGCTACAACCAAATCCAAATTGCCCCTGAAGACCAAGACAAGACTACCTTCACCTTCCCCTAGGGGACATTTTCTTACAGGGTTTACCTTTTTTACGGTGCAATGCACTTGCCACATTCTAGAGAGCCATACTCAGCATTTTTGCAGACTTGATAAATGAGGGATTAGAGGTGTACGTGGACGATTTTACACCCTATGGAGATGACTTCGAGATAGCATTACAGACACTGGAGAAAGTCCTGGAAAGATGCATTGCTACTAGGCTCTACTTAAGCCACAAGAAATGCCACATGATGATGACCGAAGGCCTGATCCTAGGTCATTACATCTCATCACTTGGAATTCAGGTAGATCTAGCAAAAATTTAGGTAATCCTCTTACTACCTACCCCTGCACTCAAACTGAGGTACATAGTTTTTTGGTATTTTCTAGGTATTATCAAAGATTTATAAGAAACTTCTCCCAAATTACTGCACCATTATATGCTTTGACAGGAAATATTGATTTTATATGGACTGACAAATGTGACATTGCCTTTGTAGAATTAAAACGGCTAGTATCAACACCCTTAGTATTACGGGGCCCAAACTGGGATTTACCATTCCAGATTTCATCTGATGCATCAGACACGGCCATTTGAGTAGTTCTCGGCCAAGAGGAAGACAAGAAACCCTATGCGATATACTACATCAGCAAAAATTTAACTCTTGCTGAGTTGAATTACACCATAACCGAGAAAGAGTTTCTAGCTGTAATTTATGCTATTAACAAATTCAGACACTATATAATAGGATACCCTACTGATCACTCTGCTATCAAATATTTAGCTAATAAACCTATTATGAATGGAAGAGTGACACGATGGTTAATCCTTTTGTAGGAATTTGACATAAAAATCAAGGATCGACCAGGAAAGGAAAATCTGGTGGTAGATTTCCTCTCACATGTGCCAAGAACAGACGACGCAATGGCAATAGAAGACCAGTTCCCCGATGAGCACCTATTTGTTGTGACCGTGAAAACACCGTGGTACACAGATTTCGCAAATTACCTACCAGTGGGAAAATTACCCAAGCACCTGACACCCAGAGAAAGAAAATTAATAGTGCAACGTCGCACTCAGTTCTCTTGGATTGGAGGATACCTCTTTCACAAAGGAGCTGATATGCATATCCGTAGGTGTGTTAGGGAAGACAAAATCTATGATATCCTAAAAGCCTGCCATGATGGAACTTGTGGCGGACACTTTGTAGACTCCAGAACTGGACATTAAGTCTTACATATGGGCTATTATTGGCCCACCATTTTTAAGGACGCGAAGAAATTTGTCCAGGCATGCAATAGCTACCAAAGAATGGGTCACCTTCGCCAATCTGACGAGATGCCCCTACATCCACAGTTAGTCATCGAACCTTTTGAACGTTGGGTGTTAGATTTCATTGGCTCAATAAACCCATCATCTAATCAAAAGGCATATATACTGGTTGCAATGGAATATGTGGCTAAATGGGTGGAGGTAGAAGCATTACCAAGGGCAATAGAGGACATAGTAATCCACTTTCTTTTCCAAATTTTCGTGTGGTATGGCTTGCCCAGAGAAATAATTACGGATGGAGGGCCACAATTTGTAGGCCATAAGATTGCTACTACACTAAAAAATCATCACATTTTGCACAGAATCACATCTCCATACCACCCGCAGGCAAACAGCCAGGTAGAAAGTACCAACAAAGTAATCAAGGCCATTCTAACAAAGACAATCACCTCACATAGATGTGACTAGGCTACCCGATTGCCAGAAGCCCTGTGGGCATATTGCACGACTTGGAGGAATACCACAGGATACTCCCCATATCAGCTAGTGTTTGGCAAGGAACCTATCTTCCCCATAGAATTTGAAATTCAGACATTGAGGATAGCCCAAGAAGTAGGGCTAGATTTGAATGAAGCATAGGTTAACAGACTACATCAAATCAATGAATTGGATGAAATCCTGCTATCAGCGCTTTAGCATACTGCACTAATTCAACAAAAAAGAGAAAAATGGCATGATTCCCTCATTAAGAAAAAGATATTCCATGAAGGTGACTGGGCACTTCTGTACGATTCTAGGTTCCAGGATTTCCCGGGCAAACTCCAGACTAAATGGTTAGGTCCCTACGAGATACAAGAGGTGCACGATAATGGCACCCTTACATTAGCCACCATTGATGGGTCTCGCTACTCTTTTAAAGCAAATGGAAATCAAGTACGCCTCTACCACAAACCACTTACAAGGGAATCCTTTTGCCAACAGATAAGTGAATATTTCACGATACAAATTCTCAATGAAGAGGTCAACTCTTCAATAGCACCTATCTAGTGAAGAATTTATTTTTTTGAAATCTGTACATAAATTTGCTTTTCTATTTTCTTTCTATTTGATTGGATTTGCTTAGAACAATAGAGATGATTGTTTATTAGTTTTTTCCTATTTTCCTTTGTTGTTCCCTACAGGGAACAACTGTTGTTCCCTATAGGGAACATCACTTTTTCGTGTGCATTTTTCTTTGTTGTTCCCTACAGGGAACAGTTGTTGTTCCCTATAGGGAAAAACACTTTTCGTGTGTATTTTGCTCTATTGTTCCCTAAAGGGAACAACTGTTGTTCCCTATAGGGAACAACACTTTTTTGCATGCATTTTTCTCTGTTGTTCCCTACAGGGAATAGTTGTTGTTCCCTATAGGGAACAACAATTTTCGTGTGTATTTTCCTTGTTGTTCCCTACAGGGAACAGTTGTTGTTCCCTATAGGGAACAACAATTTTCATGTGTATTTTCCTTCTTGTTCCCTACAAGGAACAATAATTTTCGTGTGTATTTTTCCTTGTTGTTCCCTACAAGGAGCAGTTGTTGTTCCCTATAGGGAACAACACTTTTTGCATGTATTTTTCCTTTGTTGTTCCCTAAAGGGAACAGTTGTTGTTCCCTATAAGGAACATCACCTTTTTTTTGTGTTTTTCTTTATTTTTCCCTACAGGGAACAACACTTTTTGTGTGGGTTTTCTTTTGTTGTTCCCTTTAGGGAACAACACCTTGTGAGTATTTTTGAGAACACCTTTTCTCCCCCTTGCATGATCACCCCTAGACCATCCTAGTTCACTCTTTATGATCCTCTTTATGGCATAAAAGTACAATACATATTTAATGACAACAAGTATGGAGTCTACTGAAACAAGAAAATATCTTGAATATTATCATCTTTAACAAGGTTGCTTTGTGATGATCAAAAAAGAAAGGACACAATTATCTATATCACTTCATTGTCCTCATTTCCACTATAAATCAAACTGATTGATTATTTATACCATGTTGGTTCTCCCCTGTCCCATATAAATCTCTCTGTTTATTATCAATAATATTATGGGTATATTTTTTCTATTGATATGTTCAAACTTTTTCTGCCATCCCTACTCTTAAGGAGTACTGAGCCACCCTATATATATAAAATGGGGAGTGTTAAATAAATATTTTCACTAACAATTTAATGATTTTTTTCCACGGATGGAGGATAGGGGGTCTCATCACAAGCCAACCTACCATGATCATAAGGAAGGAACAAAGTGGAATTCCCACTATGGCCAACACACCAGGGATATGATCCAATGGATGCATCAAGAAACAAAGTCCTTGGAACTGGAGGTCTCATCACGAGTCGACCTAACCACTTTCGCTACTTTCCAGTGAATGGCAATCTATTCATCTGGTTACCATGCCAGCACATTGGTCTCTACTATGGACATCATAATACACTTCCCCAATTCTACATAGAGGACCATGGTTCCCAAGGGTTAGAAAGAAACTCTGTCGAGGCTATGGATGCTTGCAGGCAACAGAAGCTTTGCTTATGGTATTGAAGTTTTATTTTCTACATCAATAATTATTATAATGCCCTCTTCTTATGTTTCTATTTTTTTTCTATGGAGAGATTATGTCCCTAACTTACCTTGAACCTTTATGCATGAGTTAATCTTTTAAAATCAGTCACAACAGTTTTAAGTGGAATAATGGTGGTAAAGCATTATTTCTTGCATATGCTGTCATTTTTCTTTATCGCATCACCTCACGACATCTTATCACTTATTGATAATTCTTGTTACATGCATTTTTTTCATTACTCCAATGTCCTTTATGATCCTTACATTAATGTACGTACCTTGCCACTTTCATTAACCAATCCATCACCCCTGTACTTTGCCGCCAGCACGTCATCATTTCATTCATTCAGTCATAGGCAACCTATCATTTCAAAAGGGGGCAAGGACCTCTAGTATACTTATGCATGCACTGTCATCTTTTCATTTGATTTTGTAGAATGATACGACACCCCATGATCACAGAGCATGTGGCATTATAACAATCCTCGATAATGGTATTTATGTTATAAAGCATCACCCGATAGAGCCATTACAACCATTTGTTGTTCCATCTCTCGGCTTTGTTCGTTGTTGTGCTTTCCCCATTACACTCATTGTTTGCAGAAGTCAAGCATCATGGGAGGAACAACAGTGTGCCAAGAACCCTTAACACTGGTTATCTCCAATGAAGCCAGGGAAATTCTAGCTCGCGCAAGATGGACAACATATTTTACAAGATTTCAACCCCCCAATGAGGAAATCACCATCGAATTTTTACGGCATCTACAAAATCGACAATCCTTGATAAGAGGAAAACAAATCATCGTAACAGATGTTGTGATAGCAGAAGTGTCTAGGTTGCCGGCAGAAGGACCAGTATGGGCTGGAAAGTGATTAAAGCTGCATGACGCTATGGAGGCTTTTATGGATGAAGGTCAGGAGCTAATCAAGAAGGGCAAAGGAATTCGTTCATCTTCTCTCGGAGAGCCATGGGGGAGAATTGGCATGAATTTTCCAGAATTATATTACCTGTAATGGGCGTAAAGACATGGTAAGGCCATGGCAACTCAAACTTTTAGTAGGTTTAAAAAAATGCTCTATTAATTATCCTGCACTGTTGAATTCTTTACTTCATGACACTACCAAGAGGCTGAGACAGTCCCAACACACAGAAACAGTAGTTAGCCACCATTGTCTGATCAGGTTAGTAGTTAGCCATAACCTTGCCCAACAAAAATCAACCTGGGATGATCTAATATTGGCCCTCGAAGAGGTGAAGACCTGCTAGCACCTAACCCTGTCCCAAAAAGAAAGAGGACTACCTTTTTAGGAAGCATACCTCACAAACACAGATGATCCACAAGGTTGAAGTCAAAACAAGGAGCGTCTAAAAATCCTCAAGGCAGCGCTAGTCAACCCATAGAATTATCCAACCTAGAAAATGAACCAGACTTGCAACTAGAGTTAGAAGGAAAAGATAACCCTGAACCAGAACTTGAAGAAGGAGTAGGGCATTCTAACGATGAACAAATAAACAAATTAGGACTTCCACCAACACCAAATATGAGTTCCCAAGACGATCTGTTGCACGATTTCAAGACAGGGATGGCCTAGGTCCTAGCCAACATGAATGTCTACATGTAGCATGAAGGACTGCTCAATCTTAACTTAGGAGAAACCTAATCTCTCGGGAATTCTGGCTATACCAAAATTCTGTCTCCCTCAAAAGATACAAGCCGCAAAGCGAAAATAGGTACAGAGGCCACTCAGGAATTAGAGAACCAATATGGTGACATGCTACCAGTGGAAAACGACCATGAAGGTCTAAACATAGAAAACATAGGCCAAGAAGAGGAAGCAGAGACAAAGATTATTCGGGAATCTGATAATCAATCTGGAGGCACGGTCTTATTCGAACAAATCTAGGGTGAACAACCAAGCTCTTTAGAGACAAAAGATATTAACGAGACTATCAGCAGACAAGTTACTCCTTCAAAAAGGTATAGAGCCAAATTGAAGAAGCTAAGAAAATAACACCAGAAGCTTCGCAAGACGGTCAAGAGGCTCTGAACAAAAATAAAATAAATCACAACGAGAAAGGTTCCGAACAATACCCCTGAGGTAGTAAATGAGGTCATGCAAATGAGATTATATGAAGATAGGGCTACAGGAACTCAAACTGAGCCCATACCTGCTCAAACAGTCATCACTCAAGAGGAACAACATGCAGAGTTAGTAGACGTAGCTACTCAGATGGAGGTTTGGACCTCCCACAACAAAGAAGTACAGACAGAATATGTACACTCTTATAATATGGGCACTCAAATGGAGGGTTGGACTTCCCGCAATAAAGAAATATAGATAGAAGATATCCATTCTCATAGCATAAGCACTCAGACAGGAATACAATCCAAAGACATCATGACATACCATGACCCCATTATACTGAATCTTCAGGAAGAATTGGCACAAGCTCGGCTCGCGTTGGAATGACTTGAACAAGAAACCGTTTCCTGGTAGAAATATCAAGAGCTATAGAAACAACTTCAGGAAATGAATACAACAGAGAGCGAGACTTTCGACAGATGCAGAAAGGCGGAAGAAAAAATGGAGAAGATCAAGCTCAAACTAGACAAAGTCATAAGTCAGACAAACACCATCTGCTCACTGTATACGGATGTCCTGGCATGTAGGTCTCCTGCCACCAATTATGCCTTGTTTTTGTTAGAACGGTACCTGTTGTTGAAAATTAAAGCAGTGAGAGTTGGTAAACCAATTGAATTAAGAACAATAGAAGATTTTATAAATTTCTACAAGCAACATGGTGTAAAGGTCCAAAGGCTTCTTTGTGAGCTTTACCTGCACAATTTTATATTAGAGAACGAGGTGGAAAAGAACCCTAACCCTTTTATAGGAGATGTTCAATTCCAAGATTTTATTTCGTTTGTAGTTAACCAACTCAAATTGTTCAAAGCTTATAATGCATTTCAAAGACAGGAACATGGATTGGATCTTTGGGTGAGAAGTGAACCTAAGCACCCCTTACAAATGTTTACCAACCATAAGAGTCTAATGACATGAGAAGGGGTGATTAAAACTTTAGGGCCCATTCACAAGGAGATTGCACAGAAAGGAGCATCATATTTCCTCTCCATTCAAGAAATATCTCTGGATGCATCTAAGCTCAGGTGGACAGTCTCCACTAGTAGTGTGCAAGATAGGGAACCATTTAATTACAGAAATTTTAAAGCAGTTGCAGCCCGTCTGGTCACCTATAGCAATCTTATTTTGAAAGAAGGACCTTATTGGTTAGGATGTTGGTTTTGGAGCCCCATTATTTGGTATCCCCCTGAAGGTTATCGAGCTATCTACGGATTGCCTGAAGGTAAGGAAGGGCCCGCCTTTGCGCTCCTGGCTCAACATCATGGTTTTAGACCGATTTTTGGCGCTCCCTCTCCAACCTACTCTTTAACTGCACTGCATAAGAACTACTTACTTTTCATGAGGACATGAAACAAGGTAATCAAGGGAGTATGTTGAGTTACGAAATGGGTATGTATTTACTCTTAATTCCATCACCTTTTTCCTCTTTTCTTATCTCTTTCATATCTTAATATGCTAAGATATTAATGGATTATGATAAGAAATGGATGAACTATTCTCAGTTAATATTTAGCCATCATAACTAACTTTTACCCCTCTTTATACAGAAAAACAACGAAAGGAACAGTTGTTGTTCCCTACTGATGGAACAACATAAACCAACAAAGGAATAATGGAGTGTGTCGGTTGCAGTCAAGTCGGAGGACGAATCAAGAGGATCAATGCTAGATATGAAGGGAGTCTAAAGATAGCATTCAACATTTATCTTTTACCTCTTTCTGACTATAAAAGAAAATGATTGTAGGAGGAAAGGGGATGGATCTTTGTTATTTAAAATTGTAATTGTAATTTACATACTCGTGCTGTTAGAGAACACGACCATATTGTAATGAGACTTGAGTTCAATGATTAATATATAATTGACATTTTTGTTCATTCACATTCTATGAAGTAGCTCAGCAGTGTTCGCTGGTGGCTAAGGGCCCGGCCTCTAGTGGATGAAACTTCTCTCTTGTGTTATATATTTATGATTCTTGCAAGTTTGATTGGTTTGATAATTTTCCCATTTCCTGTGAGTTTATCTTATTTTTTATTTACCACTTTCCTGTATTGAAGTTGTACATTTTCTTTAAATGTTTTGCAGCATTGTCATTTGATTCGATTTACTCTTATTGTAGATTAAATTATTTAGCCATTAAGATAGTGAATCATATTGATTTAATCAGTTGTAAGAGTTTGGTTATCATTATTGAACTCTCAGATTGATATCATTTCCATTTGGATTGCTTCGTAGAGATTGAGTATGATTTAGATTGAATTAGCTAAGAAGAGATTGGTTATTGCTACTATGTTCTCGGCTGATGCTATTGTTAATTGAATTGCTTGTGTGAGATTTGATTATGGTTTCAGTAGAGGATTGAGTCTTGAAGCTTAGATGTTATATTTCCTTTAATAATTTCAATGTGAGTTTTATAAATGCATCTGTTTACTCTTGTATCAAAGGTTTATACTTCATTTTAAGAAACATTACTCTCTAGATTCATAGCATGCACATATTGTGTACACTCTTGGAATAAAAGGACTTGCCCGGGTTGATGATTAATGTGGGGTAATTAGGAGTTTTAAAATACACCTTTTATCAACCAAAAAGAGTGTGGGGGTAGGACTCTTTAAAGATTCTACCTTGATGGGCATCTTTCCGCTCCCATCTCCTCATGTTGCCTCTTTCAACATGATTTCGATCAAGTCTAATCCTTGGGTCATTCCTTCACCGGATCTTGTTGATACATGGGGTGAGGTTATGCCGTTAAGTCCTGCTGAAATTGATTACGTGGAAATTATTTCGACTTCACCTCAGTATCCTATGATCATCCTATTTTGAGAACATATCTCGATGCGTATTCTCAATCCCCGTGGCTTGGATCCTCAGAATATCCCGACCCCTTAGCCGAGACATTTCTTTCTAACAAGAGTATCATGGAAGTAATGTCTTTGGAGGATGTACCTTGGAACGATACTCATCATCGTTCCTCGTTCTTGCATGGCTCGGTGGTCATGTCTACTTGTCTCGAGGAGTTCTCCTCTCAGTTCCCGTCCCTACCACTTCAGATGCTGATCATAACTCATGAAGTTTGGTCGAAAGGGAACATGGGTAACATTACCCAAATGATGCCAATTGATATTTTTGTCAAACTTGGTGTCAATGAAAATGTCCATATCAGGGTAACTTGTTCTCCAGAAGAGATCAAGATCTACACTCATTTGTTCCAAGAGTTTCGGGATGTTTTTACGTGGTCATATGAGGAATGCCCGACATTGACCCAAGTATAATCGTTCACAAGATTCCAAGTTATCCTCATGCGAAGCCCATTCACCAACGGCTTCATCCAGTGCACCCTAGAAAAGTGGACACCATTAAGGGTGAAGTTGAAAAACTTCTGAAAGATGGATTTATTTATCTGATCGCTCTTATGGATTGAGTGTCAAATATTGTACTGGTGACAAAGAAACAAGGCACTATTTTCGTTTGTGTCGATTACCATGATCTCAATCTTGCCTGTCCTAAGGATAATTACCCCACTCCCTCCATTGACCAGATCATTGATGAATGTGTTGGGAGTGAATTCGTTTCCTTTATGGAATGTTTTTCTGGCTACAACCAGATAAAAATTGGGCCCACTAATCAAGACAAGATAGCCTTTATTTGTTTGTGAGGGACCTTCACTTATAAAAAGCTCCCTTCCGGCCTTAAGAATGTTGGGGCCACATTTCATAGAGTGACGTCTTATGCGTTCCATGACATTTGAAACATTGTTCAACCTTACTTGGATGATCTCCCCACTCATTCTTGTAAATTCCATGATCACCCTGATCATCTCCGAAAAAGAATTGTTCGCTGTAGACACTACATGATCCTGCTAAATCGGCATAAATGTGTCTTCTCTTTCGTATCTGGATGACTCCTTGGCTTTATCATTTTGAAGGAAGGCATTTGCCTCGATCCTCTTAACGTCGAGGCCATAGTTAATTTAACCCCTCCGTTTTCATTGCATCAACTGCATAGTCTGCAGGGAAAATCAAATTTCCTCTTTCATTTCATACTGAACTATGATTATCTAGATCCAGGGTTCACCCTGTTGCTTAAGAAAGGAACCTCGTTTTTCTGGGATGAGGTTTCTCAAAAGTCTTTCACTAACCTAAAGATTGTCCTCATCAATTCTCCTTTGCTGCATCCCCCAAACTATCATCGCGATTACTTCCTTTATCTAGTTACAGCTTCTAGTATCATCATATGGTGCTGGTACAGGATGATGACGAAGGAAATGAACATGTTATTTTCTACCTCAATCACAATATCCTTGACACCGAAATGCGTTATGCTCATGTCGAGAAGTTGGCTTTGGATGTTGTGTAGGTTGATTAGTGCTTTTGGCATTACATTCTACTCCCCACTAGCACTGTGATTTCATAATGCAACCCCATGACCTACCTCCTGACTCGTCAGTTGCTAGGGGGAAGTGTTCGAAGTGGATTTTTATTCTCAAAGGATTTGATTTGGTGTTTACTACTGCCAAATCCAAGAAATCATTTGTCTTTGCAGATTTTCTTTTCTCCATTCCCTCCGCTTCTCTCCCTGCGAGTGTCGATCAGTATCTCCCAGACAAGACTCTTTTCTTAATTATCACCCTCGACCCCTGGTGTCAAGGCTTCGGGTGATGGTGTGACGGGCGCCGGGCACGGGCGCACGATGGGCATGCGCGACAGCCAATATTGCGACGAGCTGCGATGGAGTGCGACACAATTGCGACGAGCTGCGGTAGGACTTGCGACGAAACCTGCGACGTTAGTAAAACTCACGAAAATTGGCTAAGTTTTATCACACGTGAACGCATATATCATGAGAGCGTGCAAAGAGTTTATATGCATGGCACGTGGGCATAAGACTTTTAACCAAGCCGACATGCTAAAACAAGCTTGAAGGGCGTTCATAATATGATTTAGGAGGTCGGCCCAAAAGGTTAGACGCAAGTTAACATGCGTATAAATAGAGATGGCTGCTCCTAATTTGTGACAACCAACTTCGCTCACCTTTCATACGCTCAAGGGGTAAAAACACTTGCGCAGATTTGGAGGTAGATACGCATACCTCATGCATAGTCCAACCCAAGTGCGAGGTGGAAGTGTCTTGTGGCTTGAGGTATGAAGGTTCAATTGTGAGTGCAGATTTGGGTTTCTAAGTGCCGGTTTGGGTGAGGCAAGTGTGCCGAGGTCCAGATTATGTGCAGATTGTGTGCAGGACTTGACAGAGTAAGATAGGTGGCCCGGGTGGGCATTCTTCTTTGTGCAAGAGTGCATATGATTGTGAAAGGCTGTTCTATGCCTTGATTGTAAAAATATTCTAAGTATTGGCTTGAAAATTGTCAAGAATTACTTGTGTTGTAATACTGAAGAAGTTGTTATAATATATTGTTGGGCAGACTTTCTGGGAGTTGCCCCTCCCTTTGTACTTGCTTATTGTTGATGTTCTCGGTTTGTTGTACATGCTTAATAAATGAGAATGATCTTCGTCAAAGTATAAAGGATAATACTTTACTCGGTTGCAAAAACATAAGTTAAGTATGTTCATGTTGGAATAGGCGTAGTCCATAAACGTTAGTATTGTTAAAAAGAAAGCATTCGGTGGTGCCGCACCTCGCTACAAGCGGTTGGAAGATCACCGCAGGTGTAGGGGCGTGACAGTTGGTATCAGAGCAAAGGTTGCTCGTGACAGTGACAAGGGTACTTGTAGGTGAAGGAGACCGTTTCACACGAAGTGAGACAAGGGTCGGTTCAGGTTGCAGGTGAAGATGTCTATCTTGCATAAATTGGGTTATACATCCTTCGAAGAATTCGAAGGAAGTCTACTTGAAGTTTCAAAATAAGTAAAACAAGGATTTGTACAATGTGGCAAAAGGTTGTTTGAAACAAAAGATGCTCTTCGTGCCTTGGTTAAGGAAGGGATTTCTGATGAGAATAGAGAGGAAGCTCTTCGACTTGCAAGGGAAGCAGACTTGATTGAAGCAGAACTCAAGGAGCTCAAGGTAAGACAGAAGTTGAACCAGAAGAAGTGGGATTGCCTAGCTCTTGAGAGACACCTCCTGGCCTTGAAGAGGGAGGCTGAAGCTGAGAAAGAGCTTCTTCAACCCGGCTGGGCAATGGAGCAAGGTGAAGTTGCAGATTGTGCCAACAAGGAAGAGGAAGCCGTGATAGAGGAAGATGTTGCAGACATGACTACGATAGAGGATGAAATTGAAGATGATCAAGTTGAACCAGGATCGTGCAGTTTGTCAACATGTATGAATGAGGTCACTCACATGGAGGAACCTCATGATGATGAAGTAAGTAATAATACTTGTGTTTCATTTGGGCATTTGGGAGATGGACCTTGTGCAATGAAGGGTGAAGCCAGTTTGCCAAGGCAAGAGGACATCTTACCATGGATGACTATGATGGAACCTTGTATGGAAGAGCAAGGATTGTCAGTTGTTGGAAAGCTTGTTGGGGTTACTTGTGACCTTATGATGAAAGGTGCAAGGACCCGGGACAAGGGTGGAACTTGATGATCATTGTGGAGGATTGAGTCATGCTTTAGCCACATGGAGAATTGGCTAAGTGCCCAGCATGACTCATGGACAGACTGAGGAGGGCACACGCTTGTGATGTTTTGGGTGGACTTCTCATGGCCAAGACCAAGAGCAAGTCTTGATGGACACTTTGGTGGAGGAGCTATGGTGAAGAGACTCATGACATGATGATGATGAGATGGTTGGGTGACCGAGTTCACTAAACCGAAGATCGAAGACTTGGATGGGATGGCCAGATGTTGTGATGTGTCTACTTGGTTGGACTACATGGGCAGCTTAGTCATGGACATCAGGTTGGAGACTTGAAAACATGAAGCATGGCAGACCTATGCAAGGACATTGTGTGGAAGCACTTGTAGAGATGTCAAGGGACATCCAAAGAAGAGTGCTAAGGCAGGAATGTTATGCAGGAGGACTTGCTAGTGTGACATGGGAACTTGAGGATGGCACATCGTAGATGATGAAGAGGACTTCATGGACCTGAATGGGGCACATCGAGAGTTGATAAGATTGAAGACTTGGATGGACTTGTGAGCAGCTATGGAGCATTCCTATTATATGGGAATGGGTTATGGAGCTCATGAGGACATGAGATTGTTGTGACTTTTAGAGACTTCATGTATGGTGGACTTAAAGGTCTAATGCATTGAGGAGCTGAGGTCAGATGACTTTGATGCAGTATGAGAGGCATACTTTCAAAGTGCATGGACATGGCTTGGGAGAACTTGATGTAGAGGATCGATAAGAGGCACTTTGAGGTGATGAAGTTACAATGATGGTGATGATGCTTTGGTGATACACTTGAGCATGGGTTGAGCCGAGACTCAACGACTTCTATACATGAGAGCTGATTTGATCAAGGATCATGGGCAGCACATGGATAGGTGAGACAAGTGCATACTTGTTTCTATGAAGACTTGAGGATGGCACATTGCAGATGATGGAGAGGGCTTCATGGACCTGAATGGGGCACATCGAGAGTCGGTTTGATGAGATGATCTCTTCACTTTGGAGAAAACACACACATGGGCAACATAGTGCAGATAACAGTGGTTCTACATATGTTGCGGTGATGTTTGCCTTATGTGGGGAAGTCAACATCATGGATGACGGTATGTTGTCGAGGACGACAACGATTTCAGGTGGAGGAGAATGTCAGGGCTTCGGGTGATGGTGCGACGGGCGCCGGGCACGGGCGCACGATGGGTGCGCGCGACAGCCAAGATTGCGACGAGCTGCAATGGAGCGCGACACGATTGCGATGAGCTACGGTAGGACTTTTGACGAAACCTGCGACGTTAGTAAAACTCACGAAAATTGGCTAAGTGTTATCACACGTGAACGCATATATTATGAGAGCGTGCAAGGAGTTTATATGCATGGCACGTGGGCATAAGACTTTTAACCAAGCCGACATGCTAAAACAAGCTTGAAGGGCGTTCATAATATGATTTAGGAGGTCGGCCCAAAAGGTTAGACGCAAGTTAAGATGCGTATAAATAGAGATGGCTGCTCCTCATTTGTGACAACCAACTTCACTCACCTTTCATACGCTCAAGGGGTAAAAACACTTGCGCAAATTTGGAGGTAGATACGCATACCTCATGCGTAGTCCAACCCAAGTGCGAGGTGGAAGTGTCTTGTGGCTTGAGGTATGAAGGTTCAGTTGTGAGTGCAAATTTGGGTTTCTAATTGCCGGTTTGGGTGAGGCAAGTGTGCCGAGGTCCAGATTATGTGCAGATTGTGTGCAGGGCTTGACAGAGTAAGATAGGTGGCCCGAGTGGGCATTATTCTTTGTGCAAGAGTGCATATGATTGTGAAAGGCTGTTCTATGCCTTGATTGTAAAAATATTCTAAGTATTGGCTTGAAAATTGTCAATCATTACTTGTGTTGTAATACTGAAGAAGCTGTTATAATATATTGTTGGGCAGACTTTCTGGGAGTTTCCCCTCCCTTTGTACTTGCTTATTGTTGATGTTCTCGGTTTGTTGTACATGGTTAATAAATGAGAATGATCTTCATTAAAGTATAAAGGATAATACTTTACTCGGTTGCAAAAACATAAGTTAAGTATGTTCATGTTGGAATAGGCGTAGTCCATAAACGTTAGTATTGTTAAAAAGAAAGCGTTCGGTGGTGCCGCACCTCGCTACAAGCGGTTGGAAGATCACCGCAGGTGTAGGGGCGTGACACCTGGTACGGTGATATCATCGTATATCTCCAAACATCCACCTTCTGGTCTGTGTTGACCAAGGATGATCACCAATGCATTCGGCATCAATCTCAACCTTACTGTATCATTGGAGATACTTTATACTGCATTAGTATCGATTCAATTCTTCGCCACTATCTCACTCTCAAGGAGGCTACGAGAGTCTTGAATGACTGCCATTCTGGCATATGTGGTGGTCACCTATTTGGATATGATACTATTCAAAAAATCCTTCGTGCTGGTTATTTTTAGCCCTCTATCTTCAAGGAGTGCATCCTTACCATATGCAAGTGCCATGAGTGCCAAATTTATCAATGTAAGATGCGTGCCCCACCTGCTCACCTACACCCCATCATAACCATTGGTCCTTTTTCCAAATGGGAATTTACTATATGACCTGTAACCCTCGTTCGACCTGTTAGCGCTTGAGATTTCACCCTAGGCTGAGGAAGGTAAACCTTCAAGGCAACATCAAACCATTTCACCTCGTAGCTAGCCCTACGGGGTATGAGAAGGCTCTCTCCGGTCAATCTCAGTAAAATATTCAATGGACAGAGATGACCAATACAGTGACACTGATATTAGGCTAGTAAACCGATTAAAAGGTTGATTTGGGGGTTTTTGGGGTTTTTTTGGTGGCAATTGGAGGGAGTGCAATTCAGGGTGCGGGGATTGAGCTCAGGTTTTGCAGGTGGGTCTTTGGGGCAAGGTAGGAGTTTGTGCTGATGCCTTTAGCTGAGATGGATGATCAAGGAAGAATGATAAGAAGGCTAAAGAGGGCAAACAATGACTTTGAATCCTCTCTAGACAGTGGAAAACATAAACATTAAACAAATTTGAAAGCTGAGCATGGCAAGCATGAATTCAAACTTTATCACTTCATTTGTTTAATAAGCTGCAGTAAAGAAAGAGATGGAACACATAAACACACTTACAATTACAATAAGAGAACACACCATCAACACAAGAGTCCACAAGAATCCCAATGATGTCTGCAAAACCCTGGTCTTCCTTTTCCTCAAATTGCAGAGATACAAGTAAAATATGCAATAGGAGCTTCTCCCTCAAAAGTCCAACCATGAAAATGAGCAAGAGAAGGCATAATATAGATCATCTAACTCCTTTCCCCACCTCTAGGGGTCGAGCTCAGCTTCCTAGGAGTTGTTTCAACTAATTCTAAACTGAGCACTAGATAATAGGCAGTCAAAACAACTTGCCTCTAAAACTTAGCTAACTCATCCATGCATTAAATATTCACTATTTACATCAAGGAAGCTTCTAGAAGGGTTAAGAGAGATTAAATCTATTAATGTGCCATGAAAATTATCCATACATCCATCATTTACAAGTACAAATGATCAACCAAGGTAAAAAACAGAGTTTGCAGCCCTGAAAAGTCAAAACTGGCAATTTTAGCTCGAGTGGTCGCGCCCCCTGCTCGAGTGGTCGCGCCCCTTTGCAGCACTTTTTGAGTGGGTTCCAGTTGTCCAAATCAAGTGAAATATGGCTCATTGGAAATATATGTGTGTATACTTTCCATCCCAAGTGGAATTTCTGGATTTGGAGTTGATTTGACCCCTCAAAAGTCAATTCTCCCAAGGTCACTTTCTGCAACTCAAAAAGTGGGCAGAAAGTCAAAATTTTGATGTATTTTGAGCTTTTGGAGGCCCAAATCTCAAAATCAAGTTGACCCCAAGTATAGGTAATTCTATTTTTTGCATGCCCTTTCCAAAAATGTCAACTTTTTGTGATTCTGAGCAGTCCTCCCGAGTGGTCGCGCGGGGGGTGAGACCACTCCACAGGCCAAAACCTGTAAAATTCTCAAAAAATTCACAAATGACAAAATTTTCTCCAAATTTCTTGAAATTTGGGCTGGGAGTCCCCAATCAAGTACCATGCTCATTAAAAGAGGCTTTGGCCAAAGTTTGGAGTGGATCGGGCGTTTTCCTTCGTTTTTTGTGCTTTGGCCAACCGTCCTTGGAGCACCTTCGTTCTCGCCGGTATTTTTGACATTTCTCTCAAACCATGACACCTGTGTAAAAAGTGAAGGAGGTTTTTCTTCTTTGGCATGTTATGGACAAAAACCTCTCTCAGTTTTCCAAAATGCATCTTTGATTGCTCTGAAACATCATTTGAGTGAAACTTGTCCCGATGTGTGAAACAAGGAATTTTGTCGAAATGGAGCGAAATGAAGGGGATAGGGGGCTTCTAAATTCTTGGGGAAATTTTTGGAAGTAGGGAGGGATGTTAGGAAGCAGGGGAAAGTGGAATCTCAGATATTGAGTGAGGGGAAGGGGTCGAAAAGGGAAAAACACAGGCCAAACCTAGAAAATTGCCAGGTTGTAGCTAGAAACTAGGGTTTGTACAAAAATGAGGAATTTGGCGGATCTAAGGGATGGGAAGTGTTTGTTAAGGTACTTTAAGGATAGGGGAAGGTGTATGAACATCAGGAAACAAGTTTTGCCGATGATTTGACCGTCCAAGAGAAATTGGCTTCAAAACCCTAGGAGAGGGAAATGACCTTGCCTAGGTGCAACTGAAGCATGAACAAGGTGTGAAATGACTCATTAGACACTGACATAATAATGAAAACCCTATGAATGATGATAAACTCAGCTGAATGGTGACATGGACTGACATTTGGGCAAACCCTAGACCTAATGCCTAGTGACCAAATTTTGCTTGAAGACTCACTGAAATGACAAAATTTGACCTTGACACTTTGAGACCACTTTGTAAGAGCATATTTGATCACTGATGGAGGGCTTTCAAGACCGACACTAACACGACCGAGGGCATGGTTATATTATCATTGTTGTGGACTATTTCACGAAATGGGCCAAAGCGATGCCTACATACTCTTCGGATGGTAAAACGACGGTTAATTTCTATTCAATCACGTTATTTCTAGGTTTGGAGTGCCTCAAGCCATTGTCATCGACCACAACTCCCATTTTCGAGATTACATGATGGCTAAGTTGACTTCTACATTGGGCTTGTGCCACGATGGCTCAACCCCATACTACCCTCAGACCAATGTCCAAGTTGAAGCTGTGAACAAAGTTTTGGTCACAATGCTTCAGCACACCATTGGGATGCACAAGTCAAATTGGAATCTCATGCTCCTTTTAGCTCTATGGGCTTACTGAACCTCGACCAAGGATGCAACTGGATTCAGACCGTTCCAGCTATTCTACGGTTTGGAAGCAACTTTACCGATTGAGTGCAAAATTCAATCCCTCAAGCTAGTTGTCAAACTTTTCGCCGAGACCTCACCTCAGGAAGAGCCTCTCTTGTACCTAGAACGACTTGATGAGACTCATCGTCTTACTGCTTTGATCATCGAAGCATAGAAAAAGTGAGTCAAATCCCATTTTGATAAGTCTGTCTCCCCTTGAGCTTTTTCCAAGGGTGATTTGGTTCTTCTGTATGATCAGGCTAATGATAAGCTGGGGGCAGGCAAGTTCGAACCCATGTGGCATGGACCCTACATTGTTAAACGTGTGTTATAGAAAGGGGCTTATGACCTTATTGACTATGAGGGAAATCCCTTAGACAAGCCCGGGAATGGGATTTATCTCAAAAATTACTATGCTTAGGTCATATTGCATGGTTATGTTTGTACAATAGTGTGTTATTCATTTAATGTACAGTGTGGTTTGGTGTGTTGTTTTGCAAGCAACTTTCCTTCTTATTATCATTATGCCTGCTTTGTAGATGTTAGTGTCTCCTCACATCGGTTTTGCTGATGGTGCTTGCCGTAGTACCTGGAATCTATCATCCGCGGCATGGGCCATTTATGACCGCCATGGTGAGTTGATTTACCTTCAAGGCATATGTCTAGGTCAAACAACTAATAACATCATTGAGTATAGCATAGTTATCGAATTGTTGTCAGAAGCTATTGCTCTTGGCATAAGGGAATTGGTTGTCAAACTTGATTCACAACTTCTTGTTCTTCAACTTAACGACCAATATTCCGTCAGAAACCCTTAGATATTGAGAATGTATCTACATATTCATCTACCAGAAACAAATTTTGATTACATTACGTATCATCATATTCCTAGACACATGAATACTTTGACAGATGCATTAGCTAATTATTTGCTGGATAGACATTTGCGAAACATGTAAAAACTCAAAAAACAAAATCATTTGTACCAAAGTAAGCAAGGAAGTACAACATAGATATATGTGTGTCAGTAATGTTTGTCATACATCAAAACCTCAAAAAATAATGTGTATTCAAAATAAATTGGTGGCTCGCAGGCCTTATACATCCATGGCTCACAGGCCTCAAAAATGTGGAATTCTAGACCTATGCACTAAATAGCATGATGCTCATGATAGCATGTAACTTTTTGGACTATGCGAGTTAGCAGTCGACGGATCTGATCTGACACCCCCACTGTATGTGTTATGGGAAAATTTAATGTTTCTTCAAACGACTAACCCATAGACATAGTAGCAAGTCTAGAACAATAGCCAAAGTAATTTCAATGTTTTTCCTATAGCTAACAGATAAAAGAAAGAGGAACAAAAGAACCAACCTGTGTCTCTCACTCTATCCTTCTTCCCTTTGACCGCTTTTGCCACTCCCTCCCGTACTTAACTTGCTTGGAAGGTACCTGCACACAAGCTGAGACAAAAAACCATCAAAGCATACATATCGATCTGTTAACTAAACATATTATAGAATCGAAAGTACAATATACATCATATGAACACATGAATGGGAAAAAACATAGAACTCTTTATTGATTCAGGAAAGATTACAACCCTTGAAGCCATGTTCGATTTAGCATCATCCTTCCATCTTCAAACCCTTCTCTCCTCATGAAACAACAATTTGACATGATAACATTACTCTCTTTCAAGTCTCACTCAAACAGCATTTCCTTAACTCACAAAGTTCCAACCTCCCCTAGCCTTTGAAGGCTTGCTCCATTTATAGCTGAATGGAGGAGGTTAAGCCATTAATGGCCCTCATGAATGCTTTGCCATTTTTGGGAATTGGTTCCATGGAGGAGGGGATAATGGATTAAGGTACATTCATCTTCTTCCTCATCCAAAAGCAAGCCCAATCCATCTGGAAACTTCCAGAAGCATCCATTGGATGAGGAATACAATGGATTTATTTCAAAAATTCAATGGATCTCCCTCATCACAGGTCAAACAAAGGCTACGTGCGATGCATAGCACCTAGATAGTGTAGTTACTGCAATGCATTGTAGCCTAATAAAGGGTCACCTGTGCTGATCTCTCTAGGGGCATTTTTTGGATGAATGGTGTCATAAAACTCTTGAGAAGCAAGCATGATGTAGGTTGACTTCATTAGGGAATGAAAACAATTGAATTATGGGTTGATGTACCCTAATTATACGGATCTGGAAGCTGGGGTTGATGTGCCCAAATTTTCCTGTAACAGTATGCCTCTGGTATTGGCGTTTGACATCACTCATCTGGGCATACTCTAGGATCCCATGGGTCAAAACCTCGAATTCCGCACAATCTCCTCCTCGTTGTCACTTCCCTCCTGGTAAGGAGCGACCTCGAACTACCGAGCAACATGCCTAGTGATTGGGGACATCTAGAGAGGGCATTCTGGTAAAACATCTGCATTCATAAAATCAAAATGTCATGAACACATATATCTCAAAAATAATAAAAAACATCAAAAGTTAAAATTGTTTGTTTTTTACCTCCATCATCATAATCCTCCCCCTCTGGAAGCGGCATATCTGAATCTCCGCAGAAGTTGGTACCGCTATAAGGCCAATCCTCCACTACAATCAGTTGTCATCGTAGCCACCAGAAAAAGGCAGTCGTATAGGACATCTGATGGCCCCTGGTAATACTAGGCATCAACTCACTCCAACGAACCATCAGTGGATCTCGTGGCATCGGTGATTCCACCTCAACTAGCTGGTAGTGGAACAGCAGAACCCGCTCCAGGAAGAAGGTCACTAGCACAGACCCATAGCAAAATTGCTTTAGGTTTCCCCCCTTAGCTTTTGATAGTTGGTGCTTCATGTTGACTTTCATAGCTTCTGCCCAGTTGAAGATAGTGGATGTCGTGCAGGCGATATCATACTGAAATTTCAACTTGTTAGTCTCATGCGGCACTTTAGACCCAGCCACTCTGTTTATGGTCAGAAATAACACTCTCAATACAAGATCCCGAACAGTCATAATCTTGATCTTTCCACTTTTGATTTGAGTAGCATGGTCACACTTGCCCCAATCGGCCTTGACCCATATAGATAGACTGGCTCCCCTATTCGAGACAGTTCTATGATGAAATAAATGTCTGAAGTTTCCAACTTCAACTCTTGGTCACCAATGATGAAGATTTCCCGATTCACATCCCAGAAATTGATCAAATACCGTAGAAATTTGGGTTGAGCCTATAGACCTGGTGTAAGGAAGAATTTTAGGAGCCCACAGTTCCTCAAAGAATCCAATCAATTTGGTTCAGCCATTTCTTGGTTTTCAATATCCTCATGCTCGTGTTCCTTCCAATCCACCATTTTTCATGATTTTTTCCCTCCAAAAAACATATAATCAAGTGAATAACCATATTTGGCCAGAGAAATTTGGATTCAAACAGTCAAATTGAGCAAAAGAATGAAATATTTTTTGTTCACAGCGCCGATGGTACGGTTGACATTTTTAGCAACCCCCGATCGATGCGATTCCATGCTCGGAAATCGTGTCGACTAAGGGAAATTTTTTTTTGCCAAAACCTCCTCATGAAATCCAAAATATGGATAAAAACAGGTGAACTTAGTATGAAAATGAAGCTTAAGGTCTTGGCTCTTACCTGCAACTAACTGCTCAACAAATGACCTCCCTGATCTCCCCAATTTGCTCTGGAAAAATTAGGGCACCAATGGGTAAAAAGATCTTCACGCAAAGGTAAAATCGTAAATGATAAAAAATAATTAGTTTTGCCTCCTTTTATTCATTTTTTCATGAAATATTAGGGTTTTTGAGTATTTTTGACCTATTTTACCTCAGTGCTGGATAATGCATTTACCTTTTTGTGCAGCAATAGGTGACATATTGTCAATCATGGTACTAGAGTCACATTTCAACACTTTTCTTGACTCGTAAAACTCAAATGAAAATATCATCGAGTATTTTTCCCTTTTTGACCCGTAAAAGATAATAAAATGGGGGGTCTACTTTCAAGATCTTTTCTGACTCTTTAAACACGAAAATATTGTTGAGCTCTTGTCATTTTGAACTTGTTAAAGGCTGCCAAACATCGTTCACCCAATATATGTTTACCCCTTTTTCGGGCTGGGATGCACTACTTAAGAAAAAGATACTCCTTGACTAAAATGGTCAAGCAATTCTCTCAAGTATCATTTTCTGCCTTTTCAGGCTCGAGAGACACAAATGTATGAAAAGAGACCATGTGGAGTTTTCTTTTCTGAGTCTTTTTCAAACTCTCTAAATATGAAAAAGATACCGAGTTACACCTTTGTCGGACTCGTTAAAACATTAAATGACATTGGATTCGTCGCCATGGCGAACGTGAGCTTCTCCTTCCTAGGGCTCATTAAACTTACTAGGTCGGATTCATCCAAAGGATGAACTTACAATGCAAGCATATCTTATCCCCTTCAAGCTTGTGATAAAAAATAATTCGGGTACCTGCCAGAAATGGTGGGGGGAAATTGGAAATTCTATCAGTTGTGTCGGTAGCTCACTCCTGAACATGACACATTCTGCTTCGTATTGGGTTGGGATATCCTCCTTTTCATCATTGACCTTCCTGGGTTGGGCCGCTCATTTTTTCCTTCCATTTGATCTCTGCCACGTCATCATGACGACCGATCCTATGGATCCAAAATCTGCCAAGCTCCGTAATCTTGTCACTGATATGTTCAAGAGTTAGTCCCTTTGTAGTTACACTTACTCCTGATTCTCTCTATCATCTGAAATCATTCGCATCCCTTTGTCTCATCTAGATGATGTGGGATACATCATGGCCCTCCTTTGACATGGTCACTTCCTATTGACTTCAGCTCATTATCCAGGAAGTTGACCAAGAGACTGCCTTCCAGTACCTTAGAGCTTGCATGCCGTAATGGCAAGTTCTTCACACTTAACGACAAGCTCACATCATTGGCTTTCGATCAGGTGATTTCACATATGTTCGACATCAGTTCCTTTATTTACATTCTGTGAACTATGTTATCAGTACCTTGAGAGCCATTGTCATTATTTGTGGTTTCTCTCGTGCTTGTTAATGGTTCACATCATTGACTGGTAATCAAGCGACTTCCTAGCATGTTTGACTTCAACACATTCATTCACATGTTAGGATTTGTACTTTGATTGGGTCGTTTAGAGCGCAAGACCTTGGGCTAATATTACATAAGTCCAGGTTATGAGGTAATGTGACATGATCATGTTAATATATATGTCTCTTTCAGATGGATGGCTACGACCATACCATGAGTTATTATATGTGATCCCTATAATTATTGGATGGCTGTGACCATACCTTGGTTTCATTATGATCCTTTCTACTAGATGGTTGCGCCCATGCCTTGGATCCATTTACATGATAATTCTATGGATGGCTACGTCCATACCACAATTCATGTATCATTATTCAGAGTTTTTAGTGATGTATATGTATCTGTGCTTGCTTGCAGGTTTCCAACAACGGACTCCAATTCCCCTCTTCCACTTGTAAAGCATTTCACCCCTCCCTCTAGTTCGACCTTCATGCTTTAGGGGGAATCTGTTACACAACATTTTGTCACTCTGCCTATACTCCCCATCTATGATCCTTGAGGACCTCTACAATGTACCTGATATGCTTTCCCATCATGAAGAAACTCCCAGTATGTCCCTCTTCATGGGCATAATAATTCCCCTTTGCATCATTCCCAAGAATATTCCTTCTATCCCAATTTACAAGACTGGCGCTACTAACCAGTTTTCTCCTTGCTCTGAATTGCAGAGATTAAAACTAGCCCTCGCACCGTTCGGAGTGATTGATCTCTTTTCCAGTCACGTTGATCCTATTTTTGAAGGTTTTTTAAATACGGAGTCGAAGCTTCCATGCCTAGAAGCTTCAAAATAAAAGTCTGGTAGATGGTTGGGCCAGATAGAGCTGAGGAAGTTAGTTTGGGCTACTTTCCCCTATTAGGATGGAACAACCTCAAGAGATAAGACCTTCTCCCATGATGAGAGGAACCATCTCCCATCCATCAAATCTATACAAACCTCTCTTTTTCCCACGCAAAAGATAGTTGGAGTTTTGGAGCAAGTTTGAATAATTATGAAGCCATCTACAACTTGTAGCTTTCTAGTGTATGCTTGCGGGAGAATAGTGTGAGACTATAGGGAAAGATGCCTTAAAACTTTCATTGTTGAGGCTATCCATGAAGTAGTAGGAGAAGTGTGGGAACCCGGATATGTCAGAGGAAACTAGCAACATCAAGGCACTGGTTGTAATCTCTTTCTGATTTATATAAATGCAACTATTGATTGATTTCCTACATGAAGTATCATTTTACATCTTTATGGCTTAATGTTCCTTAACCTATTAAGCAGGCTGAATACAATATTGTATGTTATCACTTTTGTTGTTGTTGTTGTTTACTTGTTTCAGGTATTCGAAGGAAGGAAACGGGAGATAGCTGGAGTGAGGAAGTAGGATCATCATCAAGTGGAATAGCATTCTAAGAGGTAGGCCCTCTTAGTTGATTCTAGCTAAAGGAGATTTTCCATAGATTTTTTGTTTGTCGCTAGACCTGCTCTCTTAGGCTAGAGGAATTGTTTGTGTCCGCACTGAGAATTTACCTACACCACAAGAGATCGATTATTTGTTTTTTCTAGCAAATAATTGTCTTTATTTTTCTTTACTTTACCTTCCTTCTTACTTCCAGGTTGATGAGACTTGAGTTTTGTAGATTGAATGACATTAATCTCGGAAGTAGTCACAAGAGTAGAAGAGGATGGGTTTTGAATAGTCATAGTAGGAGATGAACAAAATAGTTTACTTATTGTCTATTAACTAACATAACCAATCACACCATCAATGAAATGTGACTCTTTAGAGGGAGGTGCTTGAACAATATGCTAAGGTCGCAAAGCATTGGGTATCTTGCTATAGAGCATGCCATATTGAGTATAAATCAAATCAAGGTATTAGGCATGAGAAATAACCTGCCCTTTAGTAAAAACTTCACCTTTAGCAACATCTTCAATTATATGTGGAAACAAGGATTTGATAAACAATTTGACCAATAACTCATCAGGAATGAAAGTTTTGACCAATTTACATCGACACCTCCACTCATGAATATGATAAGAAATAAGAGTGGAGTCAGACTGTTTCAAAGAGGTCAAAATATCAGTTCCAGTTTCATAGTGGATAGGAAATTGAAAATGGGTCAAAAACGTAGTTGCCAAGGCATTGAAATTGTTAAATGAAGCTCATTTCAATTTAACATACTACTTAGTTATCATACTAGTAAGATTTCTCTTGAAAATCTGTAAACAAATTGAATCAAAATTCAAGGAGTTGGATGAACACCATAAATCATAGGTCATAACATGAGTAGATGGGTATTCTCCAATATTTCCATTAAATTTGGGAATATTGCTCCGCAATTTGGTAGGAATGGTCAGCCACCACTGAGAATTAAAAATAGGATTATTTTTTAGTCATGTCAAATCTAGTAATTCGAGGGTCACAACAAATGGAAGCTACCTATTAAAGTTTGATGGAGGATATCCTGGGTATGATGGAATCATTTGAGCAATGGGTATTTTCATTCCATGATAGGGAGGATTTTGAAAACCAGGATAAATGTGGCCAAGTTGTCCAGTTCCATAATAACCCTGAAAAGGTTGAAATGGTTGTGTTTGAATGTGTTGACCTTGATAAGGCATATACATAATAGTAGTTTCAATGAAAGGAATTTGTGAGATACTTTGGAATGGTTTCTCAAAGGGATTTTGCATCGTCCCTACATTGGGTTGACCGATTAGTTCCTGTGTCATAGCATATACATGATGATTTACTTGCATTTGAGGCATAGACTGACCAAATGGCAAGGTTTGTAATACACCCTAAAGAGGCTGGGTAAGTTGGATTTGAGAGATCCTAGATACCTGTGGAATAGGTTTTGTTTGAGATGCAACCTGGATAAATTGACTTGCGTGAGGTAAAACTTGGGTAGGTTGAGGCATGGATTGAATAGGTTGTCATGTAGAAACCTGGGGTGCGACTGAGGTGGGTTGAGAAGTTGGAAGTGGATTCAAAACCAAATCAGGTTGAACATGCGACATAGGATTCCAAGGATTAGAAGCCATTCTTGGAAATGGAGGACTTGAATAGGATGGATCACCAATTTGTGACCTTTGATTAGCAAGCGGGGACATGCAAGAAACAGGTTTCCCCCCTGTTGGGGGATAAAGAGAATATGGAGGTAAATTCCCTCCAGGAGGAGAGCATAGAATGGGATGGAGTAGGTTGTTGTAAAAGTTCCAATCCATTAATAAACAAGCCATATTGCTACTCCAAAGAAGGTTAGAGCGCAACAATTGGGATAGGTTGTGGGGTGCTCATCAAAGAGGTACTGAATAACATTCTAGATGAAGATGGAAAAGGGTAAGTCCATAGACTATTCAATGCACTAGAAAACATTCTAGACAATGAATGGTAGCCCAGTGGCACCAATGGACCACCATACAAATTGGTTTCTAGTTATTTTTCAAACATAGAATTAGTTGCAAGTTTGGTTGACTCACTCATGATAGAAGATATGGGTTGAGAAACCATTTTTGACTCAGTCATGGTTAAACTTCCCAAAGAAGTTTTCCAAGGGAAACCCAAAGGAGAGTTGAAATGAGCAGTGTTGGGTGTAGGAGTGTGTATTGGAATATGAGGAGTAAGGAAAGGATGATCTTGATAGAGAGGATTCCCTCTTAAATGGATAGGAGATGAAGGTCAAGACTCTTCAATAATTTCCTCAATACTCAAAATACTAGGTGAAAGTTTTTCTCCATCGGAACCAAAATATACGGGTTGTGGTTGGGTCAAAGGTAGAGGAAGACAAGGAAAAGGCCTTGAATTAATCGGTTCAATTAACTGAGGCTCTTCAAGTTGTATAACCTTAGGTTTTAATGTATCTGAATTTGGAAATTTAGGTTCAATGACCTCAGGTAGTGAACTTTCAAGGATTTTAGTTTTGACTGCATCAAACTCACCAACAGGTAAAGATGTAATTTCAGGGTCAGTACTTATGGGAAGTGATGATTTTGGTTGATTAATTTCAGATGTAGTTCTGGAAGGGGAAGCTTTCGAAGTACCATTTTTGGTATTTTTCATCTTTTGATTCTTTCAATGGCTAGGTGTTGCCTCTAGAGGTAAAGTAGGAAATATTTTCATTCTACATTAACAACAAGGTTATTGAGGGCATTCTTCCAAGATGGATTAATAAATTTTATAAATTAAAAATACAAAAAACAAAACAAAGGGGTAACTAGTCAGATAAGGATTACCAAGTCACTATGAACTACAAAATATTGTTTCCAGTATGTGTAGGAAACATCCCCGAATTCTGCTTTTAGTGTATCATTTGGATAAGGAAGTCATCTCGGTTACCTATGGCAAGATAGCAACCTATAGGGGACTTCCAAAATATACCCAAGTGTATGTGGAACCGCGGGTAGTGGTATTTCTATCTATCGTGTCTTGTATGATATGAAGTATTCCAATATACTTTTCATACATGGAGAACCATTTGATATACCCAAAGGTACGTGGTGAACAATCTGATATACTTATGTAGGTGGAATACCGACTACCCCCGGAATGCAGCAAACAAGTAATGAAAGCTCCTATGTTTAAATATGTTAGAACATGTCTCTAGCCTAGACCTCTATGTGTATCGCTAATGTTCCAAATGCTCCTTATATTGATTGAGTAAATTTTAGAAGTTGATCTTCAATTATGTTTTAGTTTCAAGTCTCACAGCACGATTTCACCTAAATTCCCTATGATAAAACTAGTATGATAACAAGAAATCTTTTACTTTTCGATGAAGATCTATCTATGAGAGGGAAGAGACAAACAATAGTTCAATAATCCATAATGTAACAAACAAAGCTTCCTATAAATATCTTTTAATGTGACTCCTCCAATTCAAATACAAAACCCTATATGTAACGCAAATAATGAAATATTTTAATTCCCTTTCCTTTCAATTTTCAAATGCGATGAAAACTAAAATGAAATTAGATCATTGATAAAATAAATCACACAGAATGAAACTATAATATATAAATTTCTTCAAGTAATCAACAATAAAGCCAAAATTTTACAAAGACCTACTTGATAAGAAGAAATAAAAAATCAAAGAAACTCTCATCAAAGGCTAACAAAATAAAATGTAAACGCTATAATGGATTTACAGAGATGCAAACACATTCATAGACTCAAGAAAACATTATGGATCAAAACATAATGGAGAGAAAGGAAAAAAATGAAATTTTTCATTCTACAGGACCATTGCATGTGCAGAGTGGACACCAATGCAAACCATCACACTTCCAAAGAGAAGAGACAACGTTGGGTCACTCTCTCTAAAAAAAATATTGTAGTGGGGCTAATTTGGTCAAAATATGATACAAAGAACCCTACCAAGCTCAAAATTGTGTTTTATTAAGGTCAATCATTATTTGAATAATTCAATTAAGGTCACTTTGAAAGGTAAAATGCATAGGCCAAGGAAACCACTAAGGGAAATCTCTATCCTTGATATGTTTGCTAATGTTTTATATGGTAAATTCACTTCTGCGGACAAAAATGAACTCCCTAGACCTAGTGGTATGATATAGAACAATAGAAGGAAAAAAAGGTCTATGTTTTCCTTAGAGAGATTATAATATGGAAAAGAGACCTACCTGGAATTTGTAGTAAGTCCTCCTCTTCTTTTTCCATGTGAGCTCCAACTCTAGCTCTAAGCGCTATAAATGAAACCTACAACAATGACTAAAATAAGTAAGATAACTACAATATCCGTATAGCATAAACTAATGTCTCTAATCAATGATTCAAATGGAATTGAAATACATGATCATAAACATGAAACAAGTATAGGAAAACATAGTGCTTTTTGTATTAATAGATGAAAGAGAGAGTTACAACCATTTATAGATGCTTAACTTTCTAGATGTCTCCCCAATTGTTTCATCCTTCCTTTCCATAAAGAAAACCTCCACACTCAACCCTAATGCATAAATGGATGATGATTCCCTAAGCTCAAAGTAGCGACATGAGGGAACTAGTAATCTCTAAAAGGAAACCCAAACTCTATGGGAGGAATAAAATTTATTGGGTGAAAATGGTAGCTCCAATCTAGGCTTGAGATCCACATATTAAGGATGATAAGCTTAAAAGATAAGAGATAAGAAATCCAAAGAAGGAATTTAAGATATCTATCCATGATAAATGGTTAAAACCACCATAGAAGCTTTTGGAAGGCGAAGTTTTGTAAATATTTTTTATTTTTCCAAAAATTCTAGAACCATTGCACTTGCAAAGTAAAGGAACGTGTGTTGATCCATGCAGGTGCTTAGTTATGCACCTTGAAACCATTGCAGGTGTTTTGAAGTGCAGGGTGTGTTGGGGCTAGAAAGTTTGTTTTTGAGTTAATTGACATAGAAAGTGAGAATTTTTGGAGACGTGATGCTTAGGGCTTTGCAAAGGGATAATGAGAAAGTGTTACGGATGTCAATTGATCTAAGATTCCATGCCTTTTGAGTGAATGCAACAAAATGACTTGTAACAGCGATACCTTGTGCCTCAACTATTTATACCTATCACCATGTTTCCATACCTACAAGATCCACTCCTGCAAGTCCTTCTCATAAGAACTCACTATCATAATGTGATTCACCTGCACTCTTCTACTGAGAGCATATGCAA
Organism: Pinus tabuliformis; assembly: GCA_031772625.1. Classification (NCBI taxonomy): domain Eukaryota; kingdom Viridiplantae; phylum Streptophyta; class Pinopsida; order Pinales; family Pinaceae; genus Pinus; species Pinus tabuliformis. Next base: position 998,960,432 of record CM062806.1, on the reverse strand, counting down.
CCATGTTCTCCTTTCCCTTAATGTACGTAATCATGAAGTCAAACTCACTGAGGGTAGCCAACCATCTAGATTTCCTAGAATTCAGGTTGGGTTAGTAAAACAAATACCTCAACCCACTATGATCACTCATTAAGATGAACTTCCTACCTAGAAGATAATGTCTCCACATCTTCAATGCATGAATGATATTTTCCAACTCAAGATCACAAGTCACATAGTTCTACTCATGCTCATTCAACTTCATTGACTGATAGCATATTGTCTATCCTTCTTATTTTAGGACTCCATCAAGTTATCTCTTGAAAGCATCTATACATGCCACGAACTCTATATCAAGATCTGTAATCTTCAAGATCATATCATTTATAAGAAAATGCTTCAACTACTCAAAACTAATTGCACACTCCTCAGTCTGTTCAAAATTCTTTCCTTTCCTCTAAAAATATGTAATGGGATAGGTAATCCATGAGAAGTTCCTAATGAACCTTCTGTAATAACCTACTAATCCTGTGAATAATTTGAGCTCAACCACATTCCTTGAAGTCATTCATTCCATGATAGCTATAATATTTTTTGGGTCCACTACTATAACTTCCTTGGAAACAACATGTCCCTAGTAATGAACTTCAGTCTGAAAGAAATTGCACTTGCTAAGCATGGTGTACAATTAATGCTCTCTCAACAATCTTAACACTACTGCTAGGTGCTCTGCATGCTCTTCCTCATTCTTATAATATATAAATATACCATCAATGAACACTATCACAAATGTGACTAGATAAGGATGCAACACACTATTCATCAAACACATGAAAGTAGCTATAGCATTAGTAAGGCCAAAAGGAACTACCGCAAACTCATAATTCCCATACCTCATACAAAATGTGGTCTTGTAGATGTCCTCTTCTTTAATGCATACCTAATGATATATTAATCTCATGTCAATATTTGAGAAAATTGTTGCTCCCTTCAACTGGTCAAACAAGTCATCAATTCATGGCAAAGGATACCTATTCTTGATAGTCACCTTTTTCAACTTCCTGTAATCAATACACAACCTAAGAGTGTCATCCTTCTTCTCCAAAAACAACATTTGTGCATCCCAAGGTGATACACTTGTTCTAACAATAATTTCCTTAAGTTGCAACTTCAATTCCACCAACTTTGGAGTACTTATTTTATAAGGTGTCTTAGATGTTCGTGCTTCTCCTGGTACCAAATAAATAAAAAAATCCACTTCCCTATGAGGTGATAACTTTGAAATATATACTAGAAATACTTCCTGAAACTACTACAAAGCCGAATACCTCTTGAAGACTTCAACGTCATAAACATCCTTCCCTTTGTCACTAGAAATATCAACTACAAAAAATACACACCCTTCCCTACAACTATGTTTTTCCTACATAGCTTTAACCATTATCACTGATGTAGGCTTCTTCTTTCCCTACAAAATTATCCTCTCCCCATCATCATTCAGGAACTCAATAGCCTTATCATATAAATCTACCTTATTCATGTGAATGTACAACCAATCCATTCATCAAAGCATATTGTATGATCCCAAAGGTAGCACATTTAGATGTGTGGATGTAGGAATTCCATTCAACACAAATGCACAAGCCCTTACTCAACGATGAACTCTTTTCTTGGTCCCTATATCCAACAACACCAACCAAGATTTTGCATGCACTTCTTTATTCAAGCAACACTTATCCACTAGTTCATGCTTCTACATCCCAAGTAGTCATGGTTCTACATCTTCTGATGTCTTCAATTGTCCATTGAATGTAGGAGGTTTGGATTTCTTAAATGCATCTGGAAAGTACCCCGTTGTTAGAAAATTAATTAACAGAGCAATTAAATACACAAAATATTGTAGAAACACAAATAAAAAAACACATAAAATAAGAGAGAGCAATTTGGGCTATGTCCAAGAAGAAATAACCAGTCCTTCATTTTTTATTATCTAGCAAAATGAAGAGATACAACCTACAATAGATTTGTTGTAATTTACTCTTCACTCTCACATAGTCTCTTCTCTCTTTCTTGCTCATAATAATAATCCGTAGCCACAATACAATTCCCTCATATAAATCAAGGGCTTATTTCTAGGGAAAAAAAAACATAAATTAACATAACTTCTACCATCATATCGTTCACCTAATGAACAATCCATATTGACTATGAAATTACAATATTTTACAAGGCAATCTTTCATCTATTTTTAGCTTCGGGGGCACTGCCCCCAAATGCCTGCCCAGGGGGGGGCTTGAAACATGCAGTCGCAGTGCAATATCAAGTCTTGTGCAGACCATTGCATACATTAATCTTCCAATAGTTTATGCATATGGAACTTTACACATATTCCATCTCTTCTTGGGTCTTGGGACACATCTCCTTACTTAGTTTGAAATGGCTAGCGAAAGGTGTATTAACTAGTCTTTTATTCTACATATTAAATCTTTCCAACACCTTTTCTAGGTACTCACTCAAAGACAATGTTAATTTGCAATTTTTATTGTCTCTAGTTATTCTCGTACCAAGGATTTGTTTTGTAGCACCCAAATCCTTCATTGCAAATGAATTTTCCAATTTTCCTTTGAGCAAATTTATTTCTTGCATGTTAGACCTTGCAACAAGAATGTAATATACATACAATAGAAATATAATATAGTTTTCATCATTTTTCCTTTTAAAATAAACACAATCATCATAGTCACATCTAGTATAACCTTGTTCAAACATAAACCTATAAAATTTTAGATACCACTGCCTTGGAGCCTGTTTTAAGCCATACACTCTATTTTTTAATTTGCACACCAATTTCTCATTCCCTTTGACCTCATATCCTTGTGGCTATTGCATTTATATTTCTTCCTAAAAATGCCCATGGAGAAAGGTTGTCTTTACATCTAACTACTCAAGATGAAAATCTTCTTCTTCCACTAGACTTAAAATAGTTCTGATTGAAGTCATTTTAACAATAGGAGAAATAATTTCATCAAAGTTTATACCTTTATATTGTATAAATCCCTTCACCACAAGTATAGCCTTATATCTCTGTTTACCTCCATCTTCTTCCTTCAACCTACAAACCCATTTATTCTGTGATGTTGTTTTACCAACAAACAAATTGACTATTGGCTTGAGGGGGCCTGACCCAGGTTCGGAGTTATTTAGCCAAACAAATCCCTGTACTACTGGCCCTTTCGAAAACAGCCTATGGAGTGTGGACTGAGGTCTCACCCGAAGTAGTATGGGGGGATGCTGGAACCAAGTTTCTGCACCCTTGAGATGTCTGAGGGGTCGATTTAGTCAACTGTGAATACCTTTGTGCAAGTCACTTCGCACACTTCCTGTACTACGAGGCCTTTGCACTCTGCTATAATCGCCTTCACGTATCCCTAATTAGGGGCTGAGGTGATTTCGCGTTGCTCAAACAGCGATCTGCACTCTTTCCCTACGTTACACTGTGGATTTTACTTATCTTCTTATAATTGTTACTTAACTTCATGTAAATAGATGCTTATCTTATATTCGCTTACTCAACAAATTCATATAAGTTCGCACAACAAATAAATAGTAAACTTGCAATTCATACCCAATATACTTCAATGCATAAAATAGGAAAAAGGCACACAGAATGATAAGAAACTTCTCTATATTATTTTCTCAACGGTTACAAACTCGACTCACCCTGTGCACACTCAGTTGTGGACTACTAGGCCTCTGCGCACTCATCTGTAGAGCCTTCTCTTACTCTACGAGCCAAAGACACGACTCAATGCTTCCACTTAAACTCAATGCTTCATCTTCTCTTTGATTGTTCAATCTCCATTTACACTAAGAGCCTCGCTCTATTTATACAATCCCATGATCCACAGACCATGGGTATAACTCTCAAGACGACACTACATTAAAAAAGTAAGGGCGGACAACCCTATGACTCAATTACAACTTCACACTCCACGCCCACAAATCGCAGAGTCTTTACATCGAACTTACTCAAAAATTGGGATTTAAGCCCCAAAACTTGCCTTGGGGGATCTCACACCCAACAAGCCCCCAACACAAAAATCGTGACTTCCCCTCGAGTCACATTGTCGGTGCAGAGATCTTCACGTGGAGACCTCCCAACTCTGCTCGAACTGCTGCAAGGTCAGTAGCGCACTGAGCGGCTTCCTGTTGTATCTCCTAGACGCGTTGTTCAAAGACTGCGGCATCTGAACTGCTTCCCTGTATCTACTCCTGTGTTCCTTGCATTTGTGCAAGCTTGCTTTCAATCGTTGTTGTGACGATGAAGGCCTCATCGATCCATGGTTGGACACGCACCTTTAGAACTGCTTCTTTGTGTCGCACTGTGTCTACTTGCTCCTCAAGCACTTTTGCCTATTGCATTATTGCAAGCCTTTGTGTAAGGGCCACTTTCTATGTGGTCCCTTTGACATCATCATACTGTTGCTATAGCTCACACGCCTCTGTTTCTAAGCATTGCGTGTTCGGGTCCTCCTACAAAGTGGTTAGGACCTCGAATGACTCTTCCAACATTTTGGTGCAGTCCTTTACTGCACTACTGATCTCTTCAATTCCCACCGTGATGGCGCTAGCACGTTGTTACCTTACCTTTGGAGGAGTTGAAGGTTGCACCTTCAACCATAACTCTGTTATCTGAAGGTTCAGCTCCAGCTAAACCTTGGCTATCTCTTCTTGCGCCTCACGCACTCCTACTGCTAACCTCTAGATGCGCACCTCTGTTGGTGCCTCTGCTGGGATGGCCAACTCAGGGACCATCTGGAAGGCCTCCTCAACCACCTGCACCATCTATCAGTTATGCGCGACTACCTCATCACGTTGCAGGCTTAATTGCTCTATGTTGATTCTTTGTTCGCTTAACACCTATAGCGCACAACCCTCCCTGGCCCGCAGCTCGGCAGTCACTCTGTCCTGCAGGACATAGAACGTCTCTTGAGGGAGCGTAGCCATGTTGATTCCTACTCCTTTCAATGCACTAATCGTGGCCCTATCAGCCTTGTTTTTTGTAACCAGTACCCCCTCTGGTAGCACTATTGTGTCGGTCATGTGGGCACGCAACATTTCCTCAGCCACGGTCATTCCTACTACAAGGCTAGTCGAGAGAGTATTAGCCTGGGGAGTGCACACCTACAACTCCTGAATCTATGCCCGAAGGGCCCCCAACACAATTTGATTCTCCTCTGCCAATTGATGGAGGACCTCTGTGGTGACATCATGCACCACCTCCCCTATATCATGCAGATCTCCCTCAGTGAGGGTGATCGGGTCAAAATAACTCTTAGATGCTTTCGACTTCTTTTTCGGCCCCACCTTCTCTCTCAAGTTCTATTGCTTTAACTATATTGTCAATGTTCGTAGGTCCGCAACACCCTCCTTTGTCTCTGTCTCCATTTCTTGTTCCTGCTCAGGCGAATGTGACTTCTGGCCCTCGCGCTCCTTCTCTACTCCCTTTTGTGCTTCTATTGCAGCCTTCGTAGCATCCCGTGCCTATGTTGTTGCTACCTCTTTCCTTCTCTTCTCTGCCAACTATGCTACCCATAGTTTTGCCTCCTCCTTCTTTTTCTGTGCAGTAGACTTCTCTGTTTCCATCGCGGCAATGGCTAGAGCCTGCCATGCCGACGGCCATGCCTCAAGTACGTTGAATATAACATCATCCATGGCTAGGTATGGTAGTTCATTCCACTTCTTCGCGGGGTCCTTGTGCACCCTGATGTAGACGTGATGGAAGTCCGCCTTAAACTCTGTGAAGCTTTGTAGGCTATTATAGACAGTGGGTGATAACCGTAGCTTGCGGTTAATCCCCATTCTGATGTTCATCTCCATGAACACCCAGAATATTTTACTGTCTCGGATCTTGCGCACATCTTTAGTGGCCCACAGTGAAGCATACTTCGTGGCCTCTAGGAGATCCCTCTCAATTGGGGGGAACTGGCTATCCTCAGGCAATTCCCCAGCCACCAGCACTATGGACAGCAAAAGCCATGCATAGTGGAAGGTCTTCCCCTGTTCCTGTGCCTCGCAGCAATTCTCCAAGAATTCCTTGCACAAGTACTCTGACCAGTTAAACTGGATGCCCTCTGCACACTGCGCGACAAGTGCTATCACTGATGCGGGCACCTCATCCGCAAGGCACTTCCGCATAACCTTGCCAGCCAGTATCTAGGTCGCAACTTTGAATACCTTATTGTTGATATTCGATATCGCCTCCGCGATGGCCAAGTCGGTGCTCTTTCCCTCCGAAATATCTGCTGGGTCCTCCCCCTTACAAGGGAGTTGGGTAATTCTATGAATCAGGTGGTCCGTGATGGGGATGGGCTCCTCTAGCCACAAACACCCATCATGCACTAGGTAAAGCAGCTACCTGATGACAAAGATAGTTACTGGGGCGTAATGGTAATGTGGCACCCAGAGCAGGTTCAACAACCTACCCCTCGCAACCACTTGTGTGGCTCCAACTCTACAACTCTCACACCCGTGTTTTTCTTTGGCTTCATGAGCTACATGGTTTCCAAGTGTGGGAAATTTTTGTGGTTCGCAAGATCCCAGTCTTCAAACTTTAGATGCGACACCCATCCCAAGTGCACTCCTTCAAAAATGATATCGTCAGGTAGCAGTGGAGTCTGCAGAGAGCTCTTTCTCTCATCTAGGTCCTTGGGCACCTTTTCCTTTCCCTTCCGTGGAGGAACATACACAAGTAGTCTGGTCGAAGGGTCTGCACCCTTGGTTTCTTCCTCCATTTCTTTGTCCTCCTCCTCTTCCACCAAGATTTCCTCAAGGTCTTCCTCCTCCTCATCGGTTTCCACATTAACTGCTTTCCCCTTTTCTTCCATGGTCAGTTTAGTTCTCAGCGGGTTTCGAGGGGACATGCACATTGGAATCATAGGTTGCTTATCCTTCTTGGGCCTTGGAATGTGTGACAATTTAGGGATTTCCATGACTATCCTGGTGCTTTTAGGGGCATCTCCTACTATTATGGCCTGCACGGCCTCTTCAGCAATCATTTCACCAATATTCATGGCTTCCTCTGGTGTGGTCATACTGCTGCTCCACAAATCTCTCAATGGCTCAGGTAAGTGCTCAAACAATGCCTTCGACTTCAACAAATCAAATGGATCTAGGTTCATACATCTCTAGGCACACAATAGCTTGATTCTCAAATGGCCAAGTGTTGCTTGATGGGAAACCCTTTGCAATTTATAGCGCCTTTTGAATTCAAATTCAACCATTCCCCCCAAATACGGTTCATTAATGCTCCCTTAGCGGCATATTTTCCCAAATCTTGCCCATAAAGCTCGCCTTAAATGCTTGTCACCCACTCCATTTGGTCTCAAACCAAGCATCACATTATGAATAGTGACTATAACAGTCACTTTCCAGCCAACCCGTACAGCAGCGCAACTACCCTTGCACTGTAGCGGACCTTGTGACACTTCGCTCCTGCATGCAACCTTGATATTGTGCAGCTCTTGGGAAAAGTAGTTTATTGTCCTACACCTCCTTTCAACTTCCTGGAGCACTAAGACTGTGCTTCCCACGGCTAGTCAAGTGGTTGATCCACCTGTATACGGCTTCAATCAACCTTCAATCACTTTTTCTGGGAAAATTATGCCTTTTAACTTTACTATCTACATCGCGCACTTTTCCATCTGCATCGCGCCATCATTTGTGATCCCCTTAGTAATACACAATCCAATCTAAGGCATCAAGCTGATCAACTCTCGGAGGTAGCCTCCAAATTTATCGATGTAATCATGCGCATCCCATTTTATCACCACAGTTTTCTTATAAGAAAGTCCTTCTTTATTCCTTCCTCATGTTTCTTGATTTCTTCTTCCGACATGGCACTTTTCACTCTTAACTTAACTCTTTCCTTCATGAGTTCTTGGAGCCTAAGATCACACTGTTGGATCTCTTCATCAAGTCCGAAGCATTCTTTTTCATCCAGTTGCACGATCCCTTCTTCCAAGGCTCCTCGAACCGTCATATCCATAGGCTTTGTTATGCGCAAACTAGGCATAATATACTCCATTGGTATTATAGCATTTGCTCCATAGGTTAGCCTAGAAGGTGTCTATCCCATTAGTTTCTTGAACGTTGTCCTATAAGCCCACAAAATTGTTGGTATGCGTAGGTCCCAATCACTTCACTATGCGTTACATACCTTGTTCAGTGCTTCGCACACTTTGTTAAATGTTTCTGCGTGGGTAACCTTTTGCACACTCGTTCTTTCCACACTTTGTCATTCCAAATTGAGGGGCCATTCACGCAATTTCCCCCCCAACACATGCTTATTTATCATGTTCCCAACGCGAAGTCCATGTGCATCCGCACAAGTTGTTTACCACATGCCTATACCCACCTGGACAGATGCACACGCGGACCATCCCGTACAATGTATTTATCTGCTAGTCACACCTTAGGCTTCCCAAAACACATGCGCATCATTCTCCTACATTCGCGCTAGTCCTTGAAGCTTCCTTGGTGCATACCCCACCACCTCATGGGCGTAGCACACAGTACCCACTTCAAAGCCTGAAAACGTTGCTTTTCCAGCATCTACCTCACCTAATCCATCATAGGTAGGAAGATCCCTCACTTATGTCGATACGCACCGTAGTGATCTTGTCATCATGTTACGGTTTAACGTGGTTACCTCGTGTAACTGGTTTTTCCACTGCTCTATCTCCTCATGCGAATCTGAAGTATAGGAGCTTTCGCACTCCCATGAAATTCGTCCATCCACAGTAGGATTTACCCAGTCTTGCTCTCGCGTAGTTATTTTGTAGATGCAGTCCAAATCATTGTCACATTCATAGTCGTGCACTGGCTCTATATAGCACGATCCCTCAGCAAGGTCCAAAGTTATAACTATGCGTAGAGACCTCTTCTCAAAAATCATCTTGCGCTTCTTCAAATTAATCACCCCATTCATGTCAGTGGCCCAATCGATTCCTAAGAGCGCAAGGTAGGGATTGCTATCATAAACAATCTCTATCACTTCAAAGTCTGCTAGCACGCTCACCCCTTTGATATCCATGGTGATTCCCTACAATCTCTCCATAGGTATTATCTTTTGCTAATTCGCCATTTGCAGCTAGATAGGAGACCATTGCAGCATAGGTCTTCCCATGTGCTCCCATGTCTACTACGGTAGAACGTTCGCGTCCGATCCTAGGTCTAGAATTACTTGGTCCATCTCATATTCTCCAATCTTTGTGTCAACCTCATTTCTCTTCCCGTCCTCGTCACATGATTTCCAATCTTCTGGACTACGCATGGTTCTCTTGGCGCGGTCCCAGCACATCTATTAATGAGTTCCAGTAATCCCTTTATAGCCTTATTATCACACAGTAGATTCATGCATGTTTCTAGGAATGTTGTAAGCATAGATGGGTCCATTTCCAACTCCGGTCTATCCTTTCTTCCTGAAGTGGAAACATCAGCGAAGCTCTTCTTAGCTTCCATGAAAGTTTCCTTAGCGTGCTCCAAATCAAACTTTGCTTCTTTCGTTAGAGCATTGCAAACCCAAGTACTACCTTTGTGTTTTTTGCCTTTATGATCTCCCGTTGTAATTCCACTTCAGAGCACAATGTTCACATTTGGATCTTCCTCGTGTAACTCAGACCTCATCATCTGCAGGTTTTAAGTTGAGGGAGGTGGTAGCGCTCCCTTCTCGCGCATCCTAGTTGTCAGCATAGGACAATCCTCCGTCTCATGATCAAACAAGGTATAATATAGACATGATGGACGCATTAGATTCATACAATCATGGGCATAATGTCCTGGCCCTCTACAATTGTAACATATCAATTGTCCGCAACTTCTTTCAGGTCTTCCTCGACCTCGGCCTCGCCCATGCCCCAGAAATCTGGTTTGCACCACTCCTGCATTTTTGTCAAGGGGCCGCATTTCAACCTGAAATCTGTAGGTGGGAGTTATATCCATCATCAGCTCATAGCTTCTACAAGTGTGCTCATTGTGTCTAACCGATCTACAAAAATTACAGAACAACTGTTGCGAATTCTGTGTGTACTTCTGTAACAAATGGCAGTTGTCCGTAGCATGCTTTCCTCCTATTTGACAAATTGCGCACCACAAAGCAGGTATCACGCTAGGTCTTGCTTGTGCCTCCAGTCTTAATGGCATCGTTCCTCCGCCCACGAGGTAATTCGTGAACATTAGGCAATGGTCATTCTCATGAACTTGACCCTTACATTTAACACACCATACCTCTTCACGCACCTCTGGTCGAACTGTCCTGTCCTGTTTTAGACTTTGCATCTCAAGGCATAAGTTTTTCAACTGCGCGTGGATCCGCTGAACTCCCAGGTTAGGATCCTATATCAAGGTCTCATGCAACCTCATTGCAATCTCTGATGCCTCTACCTGAGTTGTTAACCTTTGTTGCAATAGCGCATTCCTCAAATGCGACGTTAGCGATGCTAGAAACAATTCATTGTGTTTTCCATCCGTCAAATTCATATTAGCTTCGCGAATCGTGCACTTCAGCCTCTGATCTAGCTCCCAAGGAGTCTTTCCTAATAGCATTGTGATCTCTTTGAATCCAATGATTGAGTGTGCCTCTGACTTCGGCCTACTAAATTCTCTGTTCAGCGCAATTTGGATATCCGCGATCCCCACATTTGGATTGTCATTAGAATGCTTAATATACCAGGTCAACGCGTGATCCTATAGAGCGTTGACCAGCGTCACTTTCTTTATATTATCATCTGTAACTCCCTGTGCTTCCCATACGGCTCTTATCACGAACAAAACTGATCTGGATCTTCATTTCCTACTCCCTTGAACACATGCAACTTTATTGCGCTTGCCATATTGACTCGCAGTGGTGGCAGAGGTGGTACGAGTGAAGATGGAGGTGAAGGCGATGAAGCTAGTGGTGGTGTGGGTGGGGGTGGTATGCGCAAAATCATCTACCTTATCAAATTGATCGCACTTCGCGGCAAGACCTTCGCGAGCTCTTCCTCGTCCCTTCGCGGAGGTGAAATCAAAGGACTATTCTCTGGTCCCTTACTTCCTTCATTTCTGTAGGTTTTTCCACTTCGCGTAGCTCCAGACATCAAGGTAATTGCATAACCCTCTTTTCACACAATAACATTTTAATCCAAGTATTCAGAGATTTTATGTATTTACCTCATGGTCCTTTGAGGAAGCGTTGCTCTGCCTCGCTATAGCTAACTAAAGTATCTACCGCGAACTTAGTAATGAATCCTCCTATAATCCGATCGAGCCAGTGATCAATAGTGCGCACAATCTTATCCTCCGATGCTTCCAATATGTGCACCAACTCTGGGGTCCACAAAATAGGATTTTTGAGCTTCCACCTTCCTTCACTATCCGCTAGCTTTGTGATCCACTCGTAAAGCTCAGTAGGGAAATATGCGAAGAAAATTTCATGGATCTCTATGTACAGGTAGCAGTCTTACCACTCTTCTTTTGTCAGTAGTGGATTCTTGTTCTCCTGTGCCGAGAACTCGTGAATTCTCCTGTCCAACCAACCTTCAATTTCCTTCTTAGTTGGATTCTAATGATACGACATCAGACATCTCTATGTAGATTCTGGTCCCGACAACAGAACAGTTTGTTGGATTGAGGGTGCCTGACCTAGGTTCAGAGTTATTTGGCCAAACAAATCCCTGTACTACTAGCCCTTTCGGCAACAGCATGCAGAGCGTGGACTGAGGTCTCACCCGAAGCAGTATGGGGGGATGTTGGAACCAAGTTTTTGCACGCTTGAGATGTTTGAGGGGTCAATTTAGTCCAACTGTGAATACCTTTGCATAGGTCACTTCGCGCACTTCCCTAACCTGCAAGTCCTGCGTGACCTATTATAATTTTCTTCGCACAGCCCTCACCAAGGTCTAAGGTGCTTCCGCGCTGCTAAGGCAGTGATCTGCGCCCTTTTCCTAAGTCACACTACAGATTTTACTTATCCTCTTATAACTATTAGTTAACTTCGTGTAAACATATGCTTATCCTATATTTGCTTATTAAACACATTTATATAAGTTCGTGCAACAAATAAAAAGAAAACTTGCAATTCATACCCAATAGACTTCAATGCATAAAACAGGAAAAAGGCACACAGAATGATAAGAAACTTCTATTTATTATTACTTCAATCGGTTATAGACTCACCCCGCCCTGCACACTTGGCTGCAGGGGTCCACGCATTTAGCTGCAAACAACTAGGCCTCTTCGCACTCAGCTGCAAAGCCTTCTCCTACTCTACAACCCAAAGATTCGACTTTACACTTCAACTTAGACTCAATGCTTCATCTTCTCTTAGATTGTTTGATGTCCCTTTACACTTAGAGCCTCTCTCTATTTATACAATCCCATGGTCTAGGGACCATGGGTAGAACTCTCAAGTTGATGCTACATTATAACAGTAAGGGCGAACAACCCTATGACTCAATTATAACTTCGGCTCCACGCCCACAAATCGCGGAGTCTTTACATTGGACTTAGTCAAAACTTGGGCTTTAAGCCCCAAAACTTGTCTTGGGGGATCTCGTGCCCAACATTGACTAAGTCCCAAGTCTTGTTCTGCATCAAGGAGTCCATCTCTTCTTCCATGGCTTGCTCCCACTTCTTCCTGGTTTCTACCTACAATGCTTCTTCATATCTTTCTTATTCACTAGAATCTATCAACAATACATAATATAATGAAGGAGAGTATCATTCATGGGGTCCACTTATCTTGCTATATATTCTAGTACCACTTTCAGGTGTTTGAGGTGCTTGTTGTTGTTGTTGTTGTTGATGTTGTTGTGGCTGCTAATCATTATGATTTCCAAGGACCTTTACTTTTTTTGTGATCTCATCAAGGACTACGTATTCTTTGTTTTATTTTTCCTATTTCTTTCCCTACATTTGATCCTTATACAATACCTTTCCATTAAATATCACATATCTTCTCCTAATGCTTTTTTAATTTTCATAATCATATAAGAGATAACTAAAATAATTTAGAACATATCTAATAAAGGTAAATTTCTTTGATTTTGCCTCAAGTTTGTTCTATTCTCTTTATTGATGTGGACAAATGCTTCACAACTGAAAGTCTTTAAAAATGAGTAGTTTACCTTTTTACCTGTCCATGCCTCCTCTACAATACCACCATACAAAGAACTTAAAGGCCCTCTATTTATTAGATAAACAACAATATCTACAGCATTTTCTCAAAATTGTAAGGGAAATTCTGCATGCAATGTCATGCACCTTACACACTCCATGATTTTCATGTTCATCCTTTCTGACACACCATTTTCCCATGGTGTTCTTGGAACTTTCTTCTCTTTGCGAATTCCATGCTCTAAATAGTAGTTATAAAACTCTTTGTTGTAGTAATCACCTCCATTGTATGATCTAAGACACTTCAACTTATTTCTTGTCTCATTCTCAACCAAATATTTCTATTTCTTGAAAGTATCAAATACATCAAGTTTATTTTGAATACAATAAATCTAGGTTTTCCTAGTTGCATCATCAATAAAAGTAACATAATAACAAGAACCACCGAGAGATTATACTTGAGCACATCCCCATACATCTGTATGCACAAGATCTAATTTTTCGCTCTTCTTTTCCTTCCAAACTCTGATAAATATGACTCTCTTTTGTTTTCCATAAACACGATTTTCACATAAATCCAAATCAACAACATACTTCAAACCGGGAAACAAATTTCTTGAGTGAAGAATCTACATGCCCTTCACACTCATGTGCCCTAGCCTATGATGCCAGCATGTCATATTTTCTCCTGTGGAGGTTAAATCATTAACAAAATTAGAAATACTATTGCATAAATACAATGTACCAACCATTTCTCCTTTTGTTATTACCAGGGATCCTTTAGTGACCTTCCAAGTTTTGTTTGTAAAATTAGTTACACAACCTTCACCTCCCAACTGCCCAGTTGAAATTAGATTTTTCTTCAGATCTAGCACATGCCTTACCTCCTTCAATATCCATAGGTTTCCATTATGTTTCTTTATAAAAACCTTACCCATTCCAACGATTTTACAGGGTTTGTCATCACCTAGATGGACCTATCCAAAATATCCTTGAACATAGTCATGAAAATGTGTCCTATCAGGTGTGGCATGGAATGAGGCCCTTGAATCTACCACCCAAACATTAATAATATTCTCTAATGAAATAATCAAATCATCTTGAAACACAGCACCTGTCACATTCACTTCATGATTTCTCTCTTTCTATCCATCTCCTTCTTTTCCCTTCCGATATTTTTACAGTCATTCTTCAGGTGTCCTTTCTTCCCACATTTCTAGCACACTTTCCTTGATCTAGATTTGGATCTGCATTTTCTTGACTTACTACAATTCCCTAGGCTGCTTCCTTTTTCCATTTTACTTCCCTTAGTCTCTATACTCAAAGAATTACTTGATGTCTCACTATATATTTTCTGTCGCATTTCCTCACTAAGGATGGCACCAACAACATCATCAAAGTTTAAATTACTAGATCCAAAGATAGAGTTACTAATAGCCATAACTAATCCATTCCAATTTTCTAGAAATGAGCACAGAAATTATATATCCCTAACTTCATCATCAAAATTTAACCCTACAGAACTTAATTGACTTGTAACCATGTTAAATTCATTTAAATGATCAACAACAGATTTTCCTTCTAACATCTTAATATTAAATTGATGCTTCATAAGAAATACCTTACTTGAGGTTGAGGGTTTTTCATATAGTTTGGCCAATGTTGTTGTTACACCTTCTGGTTTCGTTTCCTTTGAAATGTTGAATGCCACTGATGCTGCTAGATGCAGTTGTATTGTTCCTAGTGCCTTTCTATCAAGAGTCTCCCATTTTTTTTCTGTCATACTCGTCGACTTATTTGGTTCTTCGCTCAATGGTAGGTAGAAATGTTTATGATACATATAATATTCCATTTGCATATTCCACAGTTTGTAGTTTTGGCCATTAAAGCTCTTGACCCTAAACCTACCATATTTTTCCATTGCTCCCACTTGAGCCAGGAACCCTTCTCTCAAGCGAGTTTATCAGCCAAATAAACCTTCGGCTTTGATACCATTTGTTAGAAAATTAATTAACGTAACAATGAAATACACAAAATATTTCAGAAACATAAATACATAAACACATAAAACAACAAAGACACATATATACATGGTTCACCCAATTTGGGCTACATCCATGGAGAAACATCTAGTCCTTCCTTTTATATTATCTTCCACAGCTGGTAGTTTTGGCCATTAAATTTCTCGACCCTAAACCTACCATATTTTGCCATTGATCCCACTCGAACCAAGAACCCTTCTCTCCTGCGAGTTTATCAACCAAATAAACCTTCACCTCTAATACCAGTTGTTAGAAAATTAATTAACATAACAATGAAATACACAAAATATTTCAGAAGAATAAATGCATAAACACATAAAACAAGAGAGACACATATATACATGTTTCACCCAATTTGGGCTACATCGATGGAGAAGCATCCAATCCTTCCTTTTATATTATCTAGAAAAATGAAGAAATGCAACCTACAGTAGACTCATTGTAATTTCCTATTCTCTCTCACACAATTCCCTCTCCCTTTCTCACTCAGAATAATAATCCATAGCCATAATACAATTCCCTCATATAAACTGAGGGTTTCCTTCTAGGTAAAAAAACCCTAAATTAACATAACTTTTATGTCATATCATGCACCTAATGAATTGCCCAAAATGACTATGAAATTACAATATTTTACAAGGAATTTTTTCATCTATTTTTAGCTTCAGGGGCGTTTCCCCCAAACCCCTACCATGGGGGCTTCAAACATGCATTCATCCCCTTGGACCCCCCAGGAAGCATTAGTGGGGGGGAAAACCTCCCTCACACCCCCCCATCAGAGATTGGGATTCAAACGCGGATGGAACAAGACCTCTGAATCAGGAAGATAATCGGGCTCCACATCCAACACCCCTCTCACTCCTCCTATAAGGATGATAGTGGTGATGACCATGATGCCTCTCAGATCCAGAACTAGAATAGAACCCATAACCACTACCTCTCTTATTAGGTGTATCCATCCATCTAACACCTCTAATTATATCATCATTTTCTGACTTGTATCTTTTATACTCCTATACCAATAGGTGTCACATTTCATGATTAACTGGTTGAGCTCTATAATATGTTCATCCTTTTCCTTGTTGCAAAGGTTTCCATATTATCAAAAAATCAAAAAATTTAAAAAATGTAAAGAGGGTATACCCTAAAAGAAAAAGCAAAGGGTAAAAAGAATAAAATGGGCAAAAGAAAAATGAGAAGAAATGAACCCCAAATAAAGAAAGACCAGGAAAGTGTGCAAGTCCAAATGCCACTACTATTTCATTTTCTATAAATAAAGCATTGTGTGCAGCTTGTTGAACTTTATGCCACAATTGATGAATGGCCAAACAGCTTAATCTTGGCTAGTTCATCTTTGAATTTCTTGTTTTAGAGATAGAGAATAAAAATCTGTCCAAACTATTTAATCTTGCCAGATGAGTAGACAGGTAGAGAAGCAAAGGAGCTCAATAGTTCAATCTAAGCCCTTGGATGTAATAAGCGCAGACTTAGGTAGGCTTACCATACAAAGAAAAGAAAATTTGAAAAGGGTTTGCCAGTCTAAGTGCACCCAAAAAGAGTGAAGAAAAAATGCTAGGCCAAGTAGGCTGGGTAGGTAGAATGGTGTTACAGAATGAGACTTGTGATGTATTATGTTTCTAAAAATATGTGCTAACTTTCACTCTATCACAAGTGCCATGGCGGACATTACTCTTGATGCAACTCGAGCGAGGCAGATTCATAACTAACTTCCCTTTGTATTTTCTCCCAAATCATTTACTAATTTCCCCCAAAGGTATTAAGATCTGCTTGATATCACTAAAATCACTCATTTCATTTCATAAACATTGCCTAAGTACAACCCTGTTTTGCTTAGGACAATGGCCATCTTTCTTCTATAAACCCCTTTTTTTCCACTACAGCCTAAGTTTTAATGCAAAAACATGTTAACTTAGCGCTGGTTCATTTCAGAAAAATCATATTAACGATTAACCATTATTATATAACTCCCTTTAAAATATTTCCCTTCCTCGTATTATGTAAATATAATAAAAACCCCAAAAATGCATATCCCACCCCCGGTTAAACTATAACCATAGCCACTATACAAGCAAGGGATTAATAGATTCATTTGGAATTTATTAATAACCTCCCCGCATGCTCAAAGAATTAATTAACCCCTACTTAATTAATAACTAAAACAACCCCACCAACCAATAAAAACAGTCCCGAAATGATTTATTAATGTTGATTATATCGGTCCCACACCATAAACTCCCTGCCATCTTCGCTGAGCACCCACCGTCCGATCAACCCTAATCCATCCAATGGTCCAAAATCATTTTGCACCCCCCTTCATCGTCGAACGATAACGTGCGGGGAGCCAGCAGTATTAGCGCCCATACTCTGCCACGTGTCGAGCTCCGTCTATGCTCACTCCCTCCCTGCCCGAAACCGCCCAGCCCCAAAAGCGATGCGAGCAAAACCGCTTACCACCGCCCCCCGCTGACGTCATCCTGCCACATCAACTTCTGCTGACGTCACCACCATGTCACCTGCCATGACCTCCGCCACATCATCTTCCCCGTATTTCCGCTTACGTCACTCGCCCATTAAAACCAAAAAATCCCGCCAAGCTTCATTTTGTCAATAAAAGGGTAAAAATATCATTTTTTCTGTATATCGCGCTCTAAGCATAAAAGCAACCAAAATCAAATGTTCCAGGTTTAGACCGCCTCCGACTAGAAAGGGCTACACCGACGGGCTCACGGCCATTCAAACTACAGCATGCAGTGTTCCTCTGAAAACATAGGTACCTTTTCCAGCTATCTCCAAACAAATTTGCTATCAGTGCATCATTTACCATGGTTTCTTAGCAAATCTCCACAGAACTCGACATACCAGCCATGGAGATATCCATAGCCGCGCTTGTCCTTGGAGAAAGGAAAATTTTGGGTGAAATGATAGACAGTGGTGAGCAGGGGTCAGTTCAGCATTAAAGAGCATCAAAAACAAGTCAAAGAGTATCAGATGAGCATTAAAGTGTATCAGATCAGCATTGAAGAATGTCAGAGTAGAATTAAAAGTAGCAGATCAGAATTGAAGAGCACATTGAAGACATACAATCGGCGCAGAGCTACTACAGAAGACAACAGCAGGCCAAACCCTAAAGGCCTGCCTCTAGCACAACATCAGTTATCTTTCTCGAGCTGCTTCTATGTTACTTGTAAACTATTTTAGGTTAAAACTAGATATTATCTCATAGTTGTGATGAGATATCTCTTACATATTTTTGTTGTATATATACCCCCTCGATTAGAGTAGTGAGGAGGTTGGGTAGTGCGTGTGGATTTCCTAGACTTTGTTGTAACTCAGATACTTTGGAATAAAGAGTTGTTAGAATCAACTGTTGTTTGACCTACTGGATGAAGAATTGAAGCAGAGGACTTGTCACAGAATTCTTGAATCAACCTCCAGATCAATAAGTCCCTTATATCTTGTGTTTTACAGTTTTCACGTTTATTATATCACCTGTGTTTCATAATCTTAATGGTAAAGAAAAAGGTTAATCAGAATTTGCTTAACTACACTCTGTTTTTAGTCTTTATTATTCTTTGTGTTTTCTTCAGAATTAGCATAAACAATGAATTCTTAATTTCTCATGTTTCCTGGTTCTCTCATGTTGAGTATTTGCTAAGGAATTCTTAACTGCTCCTTATCAGTAATCATCCATTTTCCCTCTTTCAATATGTTGAAGGATTCTTAACTACCCTTCACCCATTTGAGCCCATTCCATTTGATTCCAGCCTTTATTTATTCCCTATTTGACTACCTTGATCTGTGATGCCATCCTCTGTTAGAAACCAAATCCAGAAAGCCATCCTGCTTTGACTCCATCATGCCCAATGGACTGAACTATTCTGTTTTACCTTACTGTTCTATGGAATCTCACCACCCAAACTAAAACAAAAACCCCTGTACTTCATAACTAACCTAATACCTTAAAAAACAAAGCTATATCATAAAGAGAGAGCCCTCTCTAGATACAGATTGGCTAGATTCTGTATCTAAAAGATTGCTTTGTGGTTACCTCAGTAGTATTTCCTTTCTTACAACTTTGGGGAAAAACCCGAGTGATAATATCATTGGCAACTTCACTAGGGACCTGAATAATTGTTTGTTACTATTGTTTATTTCACAAGCTACAGATGGAGCCTGAAGTTAGCCAAGTAGCCTTTGAAATGCCTTTGCTTTGCAATTGTAGAAGTAAATGAATGCTGCTTCAGTCTATCTCTGGTCTAGTTTATGTATTAAACTGTTAGTTTCAAATCCTTGATCAGTTCCTCTTTTCAAAAAAGTCTTTAGGATATTTCAAAACTCTCACATCTAAAAACCTCCTAGAAGAGACTGTTAAAAGTTGTATTGTCAAAAATATCTCAAGAAAAACCAAAAACACAACTACAAACCTGGCCTCAGAAAAGATTCATTACACCAGATCGAATCCTGATCCTAATCCTCCATCTGTACTTGAAAATCCTAATCTGATTCCTGGGATTCTTAGAAGACAAGAGATCCAAGAAAATTCTGCTAGTTCACAGTTTGATAAACATTTGCAGAACTCCATTCAATCTGAGCTTACCTCTGAAAAAACACCAAACCTTTCTATGATTACTGCAGCTTCTCCAAGTTCACCATCAACACCTTCAACTATCCTTTCCACTCCTCCATCTACAACACACATTCCCATTGTTGTCCCTCCTCCCCCAGTTGTCACATCTATTGCTGCAACTATGGCAAACCGATATACTCCTCTAAACTTGCCTACCAATCCAAGGGCTATGCCTCAAGACTATCAAAGTAAAATCACTTATTTTGAAGGTACTGCTACTTACACGGCTCAACAACATATGACTATTTTGAAAACTATGAGATTGATGATGATGATGTTAGGATGAAAGTATTTGTTCAAAGTTTAACTGGAGATGTTAGAACCTAGTTTAGAGCCCTCCCTGCAAATAGTATCAATGACCCACAAGCTCTTTATCAGACCTTCTTGAACATATGGGAAAACAAGAAAGATCCTCTCCACATTTTATCAGAGTATGAGAACCTAAGAAGAGGTACATAAGAAACTGTCCAATATTACTGTACCAAATTCAATAATGTTTATAACGTTATTCCTCAAAATCTCAGACCTCCTCCAGGTTTGGTCTTGATCAAATTCCCTCATGCATTTTACTCTGATATGGCATACCAACTTAGGGAAAGAGCTCCTCGAAACTTAGAAGAGATTCAGAGTATAGCTGTCAGTGTTGAGGCCAACCTGATATCTAAACGATCTAGAGCCAGAGCGGAAAGGAGAGCACCTTTTAAAGAAGAACCTTCTACCTTTGAACAGAAATTAGATGCAATTATTAAAGGAATGGATAGACTTGGAGATAGAGTGGAAACAATCGAGAGAAAATCCCCATGGGATGGTCAACCAAGCAACACTGGGAGAAATCCAAATTTCAGGAAAAATCAAAACCCTAACACTAGAAAGATAGGGCCTGACCAAAATATTAGGCCCCCATTTCAAGAAAATTATGATGAAGCCTCAACTTTTGATGAACCAACAAAAGAATCTCAAATTAATCTAATGGGACTCAACAATGAACAACAAGTTTTCTTGACCCAAGAGGATCAAGAAGCTCACATCCTTGAACAATTCCAAACTCAGTCAGGTGAATCATTTGACTTTAGGGAGGGATATGATACAGCCATTTATGAAGTCCACAAACAATATAATCTAAGGAGCAGAAGAATAGATGTCCCTGAAATCAGCAAACAGAAAAATACCAATCAGCCTAACAAAGGTAAGATCAATAATCCCCCTGTACATATTCTTTCTAAAACAGACCCTAACCCTGATAACCCAATTTTTGAAGATATATCAGACAATCAAACACCCAACAAACAACCTTCCACTTCCATTCATGCTAAAGGAAAATAAGAAGAGCCTCTAGAACTTGATTTGAAAGAAACTTCAGCCCATAATCCCACTCCTAAAGAGGAGAAAAACGAAGAAAATTCAGCTGTTCGAAATACAAGAACTCGGACCGAAAAACCTTTTAATCTTGAGACAGAAGTAGGCAAACTAAAGATAGTTGTTTCATTATCAGAATTAGCTAAACATGATATCTACAAAAGTCAAATCAGCAGATCACTCAAAATTTCTGTGAATGAAGATTCAGTAAACGTTTTTGATGACCAGCCGAAATTGATATTTGGCCTTGAAGTAAATGGAAAAATAGCAGAGGGAGAATTTCCTCCTTTCTATGTAGGCTTAAACATTCATGATAAAATACTCCATAATGCCATGTTTGATTCTGGTGTTTCCCATAACTTAATGCCTAAATATGTAATGGAGAAACTTGACCTTGACATCACCAGGCCGTATAAAGACCTTTTCTCTTTTGATTCAAGTCAGGTCAAATGTTTGGGTTTAATCAAAGACTTATGTGTGTCACTAGTCCATTATCCTGCCAAAACCATCTTAATGGACATAGTAGTAGCTGATATTCCTCCAACGTATGGTATGTTATTGTCTAGATCTTGGGGTGCAAAGCTTCAAGGATCTCTACAGTTGGACATGTCTTACGCTACTATTTCAGTGTTTGGCCAACCAAAGAGACTATACAGAGAAACCTTAATGAAGTATGTAGTAAGCAATCAAGAGAAACCTCAAAATTTCCCAATCTACTCAATACATTCAGATATGGATTCTTTTATCCTTTACAATGCTAAAATTGGTCCCACACATGAAATAAAAGTTCTGACAAATGAAACAGATAAAATTGCAAATGAAAGGTCTAATGTCCGAATCCAAGAGATCTCTAAAAATCATGACACATCAGATAAACCAAAAGGAACTAAAAAACCAGATCTCCCTGTTGAACAGATCCCTGAAACTCCAGATATAAATCATAAACATGAAATCCTTTGGTACTTAGAATTTGATGGTTCTGTGAACAAATTAGAAGCAGGGGCGGGAGTTTGGGTGCATAATCTTGAAAATAATCATGTTGAAGGTCATGCCTACAGGTTGAACTTTAGATGCACTAATAATATGGCTGAATATGAAGCTCTGTTGCTAGGTCTTAAACTGGTCAAGAAATTGGGAGCAACTAGAGTGTCAGTCCTAGGAGATTCTAATTTAATCATTCAACAGATAAAAGGGAAATTCTTGACAAATGATCCCAGATTGAGAGAATACAGAGGAATAGCTATAGAAATCCTCAATACATTCCTGGAAACTCAGCTTGCCAAAATCCCAAGAAAACATAAGTTGCAAGCTCATAGCCTAGCAATGTTTGCCAGCACATGTAGATTACCATTTGAACCAAATCATCAATTAACAATAGAAATTAGACATAGGCCAGCCATACCTGATAATGTGAAGAACTGGCAAGCGTTTGACAGTGATAACCAGATCAACAAATTTTTGACCCTAGAAGAAGAATTTTGCAGCACTAACGTTGACGGAGATATAGTCTATGACTTCGATCCAGCAAATCAGTTAGAAACAGACATTTCAACAGAAAGTGCAACTCAAATGCTTCAACCAACGAACTTTACCAAAGAGGAAATACAAGATCTTAAAGAAACAGATGTTGATGAGATTATTGAAGGAGAATCTGAAATCATCGATTTGAAAGACAATCATTTTCCCAAAGAATTAACTCCTTTGGAAGATCTCTTTGATTTCAACGATATTCCAAAGAAACCTCAGATGGAACCTCCAAAAGCAGACATTGAAGACTACAACATAGGAATTGAACGAAATCCAAAAATGATAAAATTGTCCAAGTCTTTGCCCCCTGATCAAAAACTTAAGTATGTTGAACTGATCAAATAATTCCAGAATGTTTTTGCTTGGAGCTATGAAGACCTGAAATCTTATGACACCTCTGTAATTCAGCATATAATACCCCTCAAGGAAAATCAAAAATCAGAAGAATCAACCATGTACTGCTTCCTTTAATAGAAAAAGAAATCAAACGAATTCATGATGCAGGGATAATTTCTCCAATCAAGTTTTCAGAGTGGGTATCTAATTTAGTGCCTACTAGGAAGAAAACAGGAGAAATCAGATTATGTGTTGACTTAAGGAATGTAAACAAGGTTTCTTTGAAAGACAACTACCCTTTACCTAAGATGGATCATATTTTACAAAGAGTAGTAGGTGCTTCTAGGATTTCACTTTTGGATGGGTTTTCAGGTTTTAATCAGATTCTGGTTCATCCTGATGACCAAGAAAAGACTGCATTTACAACACCATGGGGTACATTCAAATATGTTAAAATGCCATTCGGACTCAAGAATGCAGGGGCAACTTTTCAACGAGTAATGGACATAGCTTTTGCAAAAGAAATTCACAATTTCCTGATTGTATATCTAGATGACCTCACTGTGTTTTCTAGTTCATATCAGCAACATTTAGATCATTTGAGACAAGTGTTCCTAAAATGCAGAGAATATGGTATTTCATTAAATCTAAAAAGTCTTTGTTTGGTCTAGAAGAAGGCAAACTGTTAGGCCATATCATCTCCGAAGATGGCATCAGAATTGACCCTGCTAGAATAGAAGCTATTTTGCAAATACCCCACGCCAGAAATGTCAAAGAACTTCAAGCTTTCCTAGAGATGATTAACTTTTTGAGAAGATTCATATCTAATTTGGTTGAATTAATTAGATTGCTGAACAATATGTTAAAAAGGATTCAAAGGTTAAATGGACAGTAGAAGCCAAACAAGCATTTGAAGAAATTAAAATGGCTTTGACCAGAACACCAGTCCTTACAAGTCCAAAGTTCGACAGAGACTTCATAATTTTCTCATTTGCATTAGAACACACCATAGCAGCTATTTTACTGCAAAAATATGACCAAGGATGTGAAAAACCCATAGCCTTTTTTAGTAAAGCACCTAGAGATGACCTCTGAATTACAAAATCATGGAAAAACAAGCTCATGCACTTGTGAAAGCCATTCAAGACTTCAGAGTCTATATACTATACTCACATGTAATAGCTTATGTGCCAAATGCTGTTGTCAAAGACATCCTGACTTAGGATGGAATTGAAGGCAAACGAGGTAAATGGATAGCTAAAATATTGGAGTATGATATTGAAATAAAACCTACAAAGCTGATAAAAGGACAGGGATTAGCTAAACTCATGACTAAAACAAACTTTCAAGCCCTAGATATTAATGAACTGGATAATGAACAGGAGATGGCGACTCCACAAATTAGCCAGGCCTTCTTAGAATCACCTTGGTATGCTGATATAATTCATGTATTATTAAACCTGCAGGCTCCTACAGGGTTATCCAAAACAAAGAAAAGGTTTTTAAAGATGAAAGCTTCAAAATTCTGTATTTTAGATGGTGCTCTTTTTTGGAAAAATCATGAATGTATTTTATTGAATTGTTTAATAAAAGAAGAAGCTGACAAAGTTCTCAAAGAATTTCATGCAGGGGACTACAGAGGACACCTTTACTAGAAATCAACTATAGACAAAATCCTAAGGGCTAGATTTTACTGGCCAACCTTGTTCGCTGATGTAAAGAAGTTTGTCACTGCTTTCCACAAATGCCAAATTTTTGAAGGCAAAAGGAAATTGTTACCCTTACCCTTGAGACCAATTGCCACTAAAAAACCCTTTCAACAATGGGGTTTGGACTTCATTGGAGAAATACACCCTTCCTCATATGGCCAACATAAATGGATTCTTACTGCCATAGACTATTTCACCAAGTGGATAGAAGCCATTCCTTCCAGAAAAACCAATGATACAGTGATTATAGGATTCCTAGAAACCAACATCTTGTCTAGATTTGGCTGTCCTAAAAAGATCATAACCGACAATGTTGTTGCCTTCAAATCCAAGAAACTAATAAATTTCTGTAGCAAATACCATATCACTTTAGGCCATTCCATAGCCTATTACTCTCAAGGTAATGGTCTAGCTAATTCTTCCAATAAAATCCTGATCAATATTATTAAGAAATTTTTGGAAGAGAACAAGAAAAACTGGCACAAGAAACTCACAAATGCACTATGGGCAAACAAACTTACTACAAAGAGATCTATTGGAACTAGCCCTTATGAGCTAGTTTATGGCATGGAGGTTGTATTTACTTCATATTTAGGAGTTCCTGTGATGAAATTGCTGCAAGAAGCTCAGGTGGAACCCAATGACATTCAAAGGAGAATAAATCAGACCATCCATTTGCAGCAGAACAAAGAAGAATTGCACCAAATATCCCAAGTGTTACAAGAAAAACTCAAGAAAATATTTGATAAAAGGACCAAAGCAAAATATTTCTACATTGGAGACAAAGTCCTAAAGTGGGATTCCAGGAGAGAAGACAAAGAAAAACATGGGAAGTTTGACTTCCTATGGAAAGGGCCATTTATCATCCAGGCATTGCAAGGGAATAATACTTACTTTCTGAATAGCCTGGATGGTACAGAAACAGAAGAAGGGCCAGTCAATGGTCGAATGCTGAAACATTACCTTGATCCGATTTTTTGATGTATTTTGACTCTAACATGTACATACTATTTCCTTGATAATGTCACAGTTTTAAATGGGATAGTAACTTGTTGCAGTTAAAGCCCGAAGAGAAGGCCCTAAGCTACACAAGTGTGCTGTCATACATACTATAAAGCAATCAGCTAAAGGAGATTTTATAACACAATCCAAGTTATTCACGAGGCTCTCTGACCTACTATTCTTGACTTTCCACCAGGGAAATCCATCCCCAAGTGGAGCCACTGTTATACTCCTATACCAATAGGTGTCATGTTTCATGATTGACTGGTTGAGCTCTGTAATATGTTCATCCTTTTCCTTGTTGCAAAGGTTTCCATATTATCAAAAAATCAAAAAATTTAAAAAATGTAAAGAGGGTATACCCTAAAAGAAAAATCAAAGGGCTAAAAGAATAAAATGGTCAAAAGAAAAATGAGAAGAAATGAACCCCAAATAAAGAAAGACCAGGAAAGTGTGCAAGTCCAAATGCCACTACTATTTCATTTTCTGTAAATAAAGCATTGTGTGCAGCTTGTTGAACTTTATGCCACAATTGATGAATGGCCAAATAGCTTAATCTTGGCTAGTTCATGTTTGAATTTCTTGTTTTAGAGATAGAGAATAAAAATCTGTCCAAACTGTTTAATCTTGGCAGATGAGTAGATCGGTAGAGAAGCAAAGGAGCTCAATAGTTCAATCTGAGCCCTTGGATGTAATAAGTGCAGACTTAGGCAGGCTTACCATACAAAGAAAAGAAAAGTTGAAAAGGTCTGCCAGTCTAAGTTCACCCAAAAAGAGTGAAGAAAAAATGCTAGGCCAAGTAGGCTGGGTAGGTAGAACGGTGTTGCAGAATGAGACTTGTGATGTATTGTGTTTCTAAAAATATGTGTTAACTTTCACTCTATCACAAGTGCCATGGCAGATATTACTCTTGATGAAGCTCGAGCGAGGCAGATTCATAACTAACTTCACTTCATATTTTCTCCCAAATCATTTACTAATTTCCCCCAAAGGTATTAATATCTGCTTGATATCACTAAAATCACTCATTTCATTTCATAAACATTGCCTAAGTACAACCGTGTTTTGCTAAGGAAAATGGCCATCTTTCTTGTATAAACCCCTTTTTTTCCACTACAGCCTAAGTTTGAATGCAAAAACATGTTAACTTAGCGCTCGTTCATTTCAAAAAAATCATATTAACGATTAACCATTATTATATAACTCCCTTTAAAATATTTCCCTTCCTCGTATTATGTAAATATAATAAAAACCCCAAAAAATACATATCCCACCCCCGGTTAAACTATAGCCATAGTCACTATACAAGCAAGGGATTAATAGATTCATTTGGAATTTATTAATAACCTCCCCGTGCTCAAAGAATTAATTAACCCCTCGTTCATTAATAACTAAACCAACCCCGCCAACCAATAAAAACAATCCTGATATGATTTATTAACGTTGATTATATCGGTCCGACACTAAGAACCCTCCTCCATCTCCGTACCGTTCGATCAACCCTCATCCATCCAATGGTCCAAAATCATTTCGCACACCCCTTCATCATCAAACGATAACGTGCAGGGAACCGGCGGTATTGGCGCCCATACTCTGCCACGCATTGAGCTCCCGCTATGCTCGCTCCCTCCCCGCCCGAAACCGCCCAGCCCCAAAAGCGGTGCGGGCAAAACTGCTTACCACCACCCCCCACTGATGTCATCCTGCCACATCACATTTTGTTGACGTCACCACCATGTCACCTGCCACGACCTCCGCCATGTCATCAGCCCAGTATTTCCGCTTATGTCACTTGCCCATTAAAACCAAAAAATCCCACCAAGCTTCATTTTCTCAATAAAAGGGTAAAAATATCATTTATTCTATGTTTTTCTGTATATCGCGCTTCAAGCGTAAAAGCAAACAGAATCAAATGTTCTAGGTTCAGACCGCCTCTGACCAGAAAAGGCTACACCGACGGGCTCACGACCATTCAAACTACAGCATGCAGTGTTCCTCTGAAAACACAGGTACCTTTTCCAACTATCTCCAAACAAATCGGCTATCAGTGCATCATTTACTGTGGTTTCTTAGCAAATCTCCACAGAACTCGACATACCAACCATGGAGATATCCATAGCCGCACTTGTCCTTGGAGAAAGGAAAATTTTGGGCAAAATGCCAAACAGTGGTGAGCAGGGGTCAGTTCAGCAGTAAAGGGCATCAAAAACAAGTCAAAGAGTATCAGACGAGCATTAAAGTGTATCAGATCAGCATTGAAGAATGTCAGAACAGAATTAAAAGCATCAGATCAGAATTGAAGAGCACATTTAAGACATACAGTCGGCGCAGAGCTACTACAGAAGACAACTGCAGACTAAACCCTAAAGTCCTGCCTTCAGCACAACATCAGTTATCTTTCTCGAGCCGCTTCTATGTTACTTGTAAACTATTTTAGGTTAAAACTAGATATTATCTCACAGTTGTGATGAGATATCTCTTATACATATTTTTGTTGTATCTATACCCCCTCGATTAGAGTAGTGAGGAGGTTGGGTAGTGTGTGTGGATTTCTTAGACTTTGTTGTAACTCAGATACTTTGGAATAAAGAGCTATTAGAATCAACTGTTGTTTGACCTACTGGATGAAGAATTGAAGCAGAGGACTTGTCACAGAATTCTTGAATCAACCTCCGGATCAATAAGTCCCTTATATCTTGTGTTTTACAGTTTTCATGTTTATTATATCACCTGTGTTTCATAATCTGAATGGTAAAGAAAAAGGTTAATTCAGAATTTGCTTAACTACACTCTATTTTCAGTCTTTATTATTCTCTGTGTTTTCTTCAGAATTAGCATAAACAGTGAATTCTTAATTGCTCATGTTTCCTGATTCTCTCATGTTGAGTATTTGCTAAGGAATTCTTAACTACTCCTTATCAATAATCATCCATTTTCCCTCTTTCAATATGTTGAAGGATTCTTAACTGCCCTTCACCCATTTGAGCCCATTCCATCTGATTCCAGCCTTTATTTGTTCCCTATTTGACTACCTTGCTCTGTGATGCCATCCTCTGTTAGAAACCAAATCCAGAAAGCCATCCTGCTTTGACTCCATCATGCCCAATGGACTGAACTATTCTATTTTACCTCACTGTTCTATGGAATCTCACCACCCAAACTCAAACAAAAACCCCTATACTTCATAACTAACCTAATACCTTAAAAAACAAAGCTAAATCATAAAGAGAGAGCCCTCTCTAGATATAGATTGGCTAGATTCTGTATCTAAAATATTGATCTATGGTTACCTCGACAGTATTCCCTTTCTTACAACTTTGGGGAAAAACCTGAGTGATAATAGTATCCTCCATGATATGTTCTACCAAATTCCCCATTAGCCCTTTCCTCCTATCCATAATTGATTCTTGGTTGTCCCTATCTTTGCAATCTAATAAACTCTAAAGGATCACTACATTGACCTTTTCTTGATTTTCCTGAGCTCTGACAAATATTTCTTATTACTAAATTATAACTTCATTATCTACTTTTATTATTTCTTCCTTTAGACTTCTTAGTGTGTCTGATATTTCAGGAGAGTATTCATCTCCTTTTTTCTCATATGATTTATAAGGAGAGTCACATGAACTATAATCCACCATTATGCTTGTCATATATGATCTCCTTCTTCCTATAAACATACCATGTTAGATAAACCAAATATAAACACAATCAAACATATCTTAGTGTGTTTTAGGGGAGGTTATCTCTTCTGCACAAATCAGTCTATATTAGCATGATATACATGTATATACATAATGGCACTAACAAATCAGCATCATCAACCTCTACATGGCGACATAAAATGAAACATTGACCATCACGAGAAATAACCAACATGCATGCATGTTGAATACCTGGACAATCATACATGCATACATAATAATCACATCTAGCCCATCCAGTCCAAGTGTTTGAACCTGGAAGCTCTAATACCACCATGCGGTATCATATATCACCCAAAGACAATGAAACCTCACTCTCATACCACGTTTTAATGTCTCCTACCACATTTACCCAAATTCACTAGCTCGTTAAGGTATGCATGATATCAGTGTGACTATGATATGACCCGACCTCCAAGCTCTAGTGATGGAAGTGGGGTCAACACACCGACACTTACAGACATCCTACAGGGACTACAGATCACCCAGGAGCTGAAGAAACACCCCAGGTGGTCAATCCCTGAGTTGGAACCTTTTTTCTTTGACTTAAAACCCCAACTGCATGCATAAAAAGGAAAGGATGTGGTTATAGGCCTCCAACTGCACACATAGGCCTGCTTCCATGCAGTTATGGCCTAAATTCTTGAATTAAGTGCTTGTGGTTCCATTATCTGAGCCACTTTTCCAGGCCAGCCTCTAGACCACTACCCATAACTTCTTGTAACTTTCCATAATCACATTTGACATAGAAATAATGTTAAACCTTCAAACTTGAATCAGAAACTTGACCTATAATTCCTATAATACACTAGATATTTCATCAAACATATGGTAAATGTAACCACCCTTCTCCCACACTTACCCAAGTTTATCGGTCCACTGAGGTAAATATGTGGTGAAGAGTAAATATGATACGATTTAACCTCCTACATAACCTTAACAAAGTGTAATCAACAAAA
This sequence comes from Pinus tabuliformis, assembly GCA_031772625.1. NCBI lineage: Eukaryota > Viridiplantae > Streptophyta > Pinopsida > Pinales > Pinaceae > Pinus > Pinus tabuliformis. The sequence continues at coordinate 998,930,015 of CM062806.1, read as the reverse complement.
TAAAACCTTACTAACCTTCCTTGGGAGCTACAAGAATACCAAGGGCTAAACCACCCTTCCAGGTATCCAAACCCTGAGTTAACTTTCCTTTTCACTGATATGGACTCCCACTCACACGCAAAAGCATGCATCCATGTGACTGCAGTCTTTTTCAGTTGATTTTGTGCTTGAGACCACGAAATATGTGCCACCTTTTCATGGCTAGAGTCCAGGTCATTTCCCAGAACTTCGGGAGACTTTCCAAGACAATAAATGACACCAAGACAAAGTTGCTAACACAAAAATTGATCAAGGACTTGACCTAACCCATCCTGGCCATTAGAGTCATTATGTCAAACACATCTTTGAACATGTAATCTACATGTCATAACAACATATCTAAACATAGGGATCTCATACTCATCAAGAAGGTCTAATTCCCTCTCATATTAGCTGCAATAGCATATATTAGGACATGTATTCGATAACCAATCACATATTCATCAAACATGTCAAGAGCCATAAACAATATACATCATATAACCATTTAATAACCAACCTATAACCCACAGTATCTCAGCCATAATGTCACCATTATAATCAATACATGTTCATAGATTATAATAGCAAATATCCCTTATTAACATATGAAAATTCCAACCAAGTCAGGGACTTCCACATACCACCCGACCATAGACTCGGTTGACCCAAATCTTTCTTTCAGCCAGTCACCCCTATGCCATATTCTAAGCATGAATGTGGGATCTCATGGACTAACCAAAAGAAAACCAAACCACGGCTTTCAAAGGCTAAACCACCTCAACCCTCAACCAGTGATTCCACCTCACAATTGGACATCACTAACCATCACTAGATCGGTAATCATCCAAGTTGTCTAGAGCTCCAAAGCATTTGTTCCAACTTGGTTTCTAGGACTAGTAACTCAACGCACAGTTATCATCGTGCTCAGAGTGTTTTTCCAACCAAGGATTCCACGACTACTAAATCAACCCACCAAGGTCTCCAAAGTGTTTTTGCAACCAAGGTTTCCAAGAATAGTAACTCAACCTAAGCTATTACAAGGCTTCCAGAGTGTTTGTCCAACCAAGTCTCCATGAACTAGTAACTCAACCGAAAACCATAAGGAACATGAGCACCAACAAGAAAACAAGGATAAACCCACAATACCATCGCTATCCAGGAAATGGAAAGGCTAGGAAAATATACTATCAATCTAGGAAATCCTCCATGCCAATGACAAATCATAACCAAGAAACCACATGCATGTGCCATGCATGTCAAAAATATCAAGGAAACCATACATGCAACTCGATACTTACAAAGAAATCAAGTTGTAGTCGTTGATCAACTGGTTCCCTTGTGCTCTCCTTCTTTTCCTCTTTCTTATTTCTCCAAATCCAAAGTATGCCACAATACTCCAAGGGTGCTCCAAGAAAACTCTAAGTGTTTAAGAGTATGAGAGAGAGAAAAGAGTAGAGAGCTCCAAGCTAAAAATGACAAAAGCTTCAACTAACTAAAGCAATGCACTAATCCTCAGAAGTATTTTTTATCAATGAGGCCTCTATTTTATTCAATTTCCATTATTTTTCCATCATTTTCCTCCTCGCATGCAACTTGTGACCATTCACCTTCTTTTTCTCCTAATTTCCTTTATTTTCATAAAGAAAATATCAATTAATGCCTCTTTGTCTTTCAAAAGTCTTTGTCATTGCCTTTGCCAATGTCCTTAGCCATAATAAACCAAATGAATATCCACTAGGATTTTTTTCCCAACATTTAGCTTGGAATGTGTGTCGTATAACCTTGGTCTTATTTATTTTTTACACGGAAAATCAGCTAGGGTTGTTACAGAACCCTCCCCCTTGGGGGAACACCATCCTTAATGTTCAATGACACCTATAAACTAGCAAACTGTTGAAAACAAAAAATACTTCCTATGGATATTTATAACATAGCTCATTGCAGTATTTACAATGACCACTACTGAAAACATGACAAACATACCATTTACTAGGGCTTTATAACGCAACTCATTATGATATTTACAATAACAACCAAATATACTCTCATGCACATTTGCTTCAGCTAGCAAATAAACATATTGTCTATGGAGCTTTATAAACACAACTTGATATAGTATTTACAATAATATACACATATGCACATATGCACATTTTCTCAACCAACAAATAAAGGATACAATGCCCATATCATCCACAAGGGAATCCAAATGCTCACACCTCCACCCTCAAAGTAATACCGGGATTCACCTCCTTCCTAGGTAGTTCAGAATCCACTGCCAAAGTCAAAGTTTCATCCAATTTCTAGTGTTACAATCCTATGCCACTTCTCTTAGTGAACATTTACTCACTCATTGTTCCAGGGCACACTCCCAATGTGCATATGATTCCATCTAGCAATGCTAATGACCAAAACAAATCCATCACCGACCTTCCCTTCTCTGCTACACAGTCCCTCAGGAAATATGGTCACCCCCTTCCATGTAGTCACTCACCTTACAAGTTCCCCGACATCCCATTTCCTAGGTGATCCATCCCTTGGAAAGGTTTCCTTGCATCAGAGGATACAAAAACCAAGGCATATCCCTGCCTCAAAACCATGATACTGGTCATATCATGCTCATGGAAATCAATGGAAACTATTGGGTACCAATGTCCAACAATGGCCCTACTCTTGAATGTTCTACTAGCATACTATTGCATGTTTCAATTCCTTGTTTTGTTGTTGCTAATTCTTGTAATCAGTTTCAACCACCTAGTCCATGCATTTCCATGCTTTCTTGTACCAAGCATACAATTCCCATTAGATCCAAAGCGGATTGAAATAAATTTAAATCATAGCTCATTTGTGGCCCATTAATAATGTATACTTGCACTTATGTTCTCTTCTTGTCACAACAAACCAAACCAAATCTTGACCAAATCATCATGTATAAACATATCAAATCTTGTTAGCTCAAAACACAACCATCATTGATCAAAATCATGAATCACATGCAATCATCATAAATCAGAATCATAAATCACATGTAAACATCATAAATCATAATCATAGATCACATGCAAAATAAAATTGAAATAAAATACTGATACTTATCCTTTAATCAGTCCTTTTCTTCTACCTTTGTCCTTTGTCTTTTCTGTACACATACTGGATTGGTTGCCACACTCGGCAAGCACCTAGTGCCTTCTCTTCTCTTCAATCGCATACACATACACACAATGTACATTACACACATACACCCACACAAAACACCACACAATACATGCACCTATACCCAGTTTTCAACACAACACGTACATGTACACGTAGTGTAAAACACAACACATACACCTATACCCAGTGCAAAACACAACACATACACCTACACTTGGTGTACAACACAATACAAAATGAATACACATGTCACAATACATCAGATATGCAATCCCTGTAGTGCAATAACATGGTACCACACATGCACAACATAATGTGTATGACATGTACACAATACCACATGTACATAGTGCTAGTTGAACAATGTGTACACAACACCACCTGCACAACATGTACATAACACTACTTGTACACAGCACCACATGCATGATGTGTACACAACACCATATGCATGACATGTACACAGCATCACCTACACACATCACCCCATGTACAACATTTACACAACACCACATGCACACACCACCACATGTACTCATGCACACAACACCACATGTACATAGAACCACATATACAACATGAAGGCAACACCATATGTGCACAACACCACATATGCAACATGCACAAAGCACCAAATAAATGACATAATAAAAAATGCACATAACACCACATAAACACTCAAACACAAAATAAATGACAAAATCAAACTCCAACATGCACATAGTGAACATAAACATGAACATAACACCACATGTACATGCACATAACTCTTGTTAGTGAACATTTACCAACATGGACATAACACCCAAACACTCAAACACCAAATAAATGACATAATCAAACTCATACCTCAATCTATCTCAGGGGAGGCTATCACATTTTCACAAGTCAATCTAGATTAGTGTGACACAATATCACAATTATATCAACTCATGCCTAAGTATCATAACCATAATCATCTTCATAGACCAATCCATATTAGCATGATACATATAACATCAATATCCTAAGTACAATGACCATAACCATCATGCATATGACCACAATTGATATAGCAACAAGTTACTATCCTTCATGACTAACTGACGCATGTACATATGATCACGCCAATTAACTAAAATCTATCATACATGTAACCACAACAACAATAGAATGACAAACATGTATATAACCCTAATTCATATAACAATCCATTAACTAACATACCTTCATGCCAAACATACAATACATGTATGACGATCTGATATTACCCCAAAGTCTAGCGCTGCAAACTCGCTCTAATAGTTTGTATCTCCTGCTCTATCTTAGTCTATCAGCATCATATTGTACCAACAACATCATGATGACATAACTACATACAATGATCTCACGGTGCATATCTAACTTATTATGCATGCATAACCATAACCATAACAATGCATGCACAACAACCTATAGACACTGACATGCATAATAAATGGACATACAACTAGCATGTATTCATGAAAAGCATATCCCAACCAAAACATCAGTAACTTATACATGTCAACACAATTGTAACAATGACCACAACCATACATACATAATAAGCACATATACAACCTACATGCATGCATGACAACCACATTCTGCCCATCTAGTACAAGGGTTTAACTATGCTCTGGTAGCAATTTTTGGTGTCATACATCACCCAAAGAGAACAAAGTAGGCTTTGATACCACTTTGAACCACCTTCCTCCTACACTTACCCAACTTTACCGGTCCACTGGGGTAAATATGTGACGAATAGTTACTATGATATTATTCAACCTCCTACATCACCTTAAGGAAGTGGAATCGACAAAACAAAACCTTACTGACATTCCTCAAGTGTTATAGGACCCCCAAGTGCTAAACCACCCTTCCAGGTGTCCAAACCCTAAGTTAACTTTCATTTTCACTGATATGGACTCATAGTTGCATGCATCCATGTCATTGTAGGCCTCCAATTGCATGCAAAAGCCTGCATCAATGTGATTGTAGGCCTTCAATCGCATGCATAACCACTACAAGAGTGTGACTGCAGTCTTTTTAAGCCATTTCTATGCCTAAGACTCCAAAATTTGTGCCACCTTTTCAGGGCTAGACTCCAGATAACTACCGAGAAATTGAGGATACTTTCCAAGACAATAAATGACACCAAGACAAAGCCTCTAACACAAAACTTGATCAATGACTTGACCTAACCCATCCTATCCATGACAGACATTCCATCAAAGACATCATGAACATGTAATATATAGGTCATAACAACATATCTGAACATATGGATCTCATACTTATCTGAGAATCGTCAAGAAGTTCTAATGCCCTCTCAAATTAGCTATGATAACATCTATTAGGTCATGCATTCCATAACCAATCACATATTCATCAAACATGTCAAGATCCATCAACAATATACATCATATAACTAGTATATAATGAGCTAATAACCAAACTATAACCCATGACAACTCAGTCATAATGTTACCATCATAATCAATACATATGCTTATATATCACAATATAAAATACCACTTATTAACATATGAAAATGCCAACCAAATCAAGGACTTCCACATACCACCCGACCATAGACTGGGCTGAAACAAATCTTTCTTTTAGCTAGTCACCCCCATGCCATATTCCAAGCATGAATGTAGAATCACATGGAATAATCAAAACAAAATCAAACCAGGGCTTCCAGAAGCCAAATCACCTCAACCCTCAACCAGTGATTCCACCTTACGGTCGAACATCACTAACCATCACTAGATCGGTCTCCATCCAAGTTGTCCAAACCTCCAGAGCATTTTTTCCAACCCATCTTCCAGGACTAGTAACTCAACCCACCAAAGGATCTAGAGCATTTTTCCAACCAAGGCTTCCAAGACTAGTAACTCAACCCAAGCTATTACAGGGCTTCTAGATCATTTGTCCAACCAAGGCTCCAGGAACTAGTAACTCAACCCACATTCATAAGGAACATTAGCACCAACTAGAAAACAAGGATAAACCCACAACACCATGGCTATCCAGGAAATGGCAAGGCTAGGAAAAACCATTTTCAATCTAGGCAATCCTCCATGCCAATGACAAATCATAACCAAGAAACCACATGCATGTGCCATGCATGATAAAACTAGCATGGAAACCATACATGAAAATTCATACCCGCAAAGAAATCTAGATGTAGTCAATGATCCATCAATTCCCTTGCACTCTCCCTCTTTTCCTTTTCCTTATTTATCTAGATCCAATGTATGGCATAATAATCCAAAAGTGTTGCAAGAAAATCTAAGAGTGCAATAGTATGAAAGAGAGAATAAAGTAGAGAGCTCTGAGCTAAAAATAGCAAAACATTCAACTGACAAAATCCATGAAATGATCCTCATAAGCCTTTTTATCAATGAGGCCTCTATTTTCTTCAATTTCCATTACTTTTCCTTCATCTTTCTCCTTGCATGCAACCTGTGACCTTTCACCTTCATTTTCTCCTAATTTCCTTTATTTCCACAAATAAAATTCCAATTAATGCCTCTTTGCCTTTCCAAAGCTTTTTCCATTGCCTTTTCCAATTTCCTTAGTCGTAATAAACCAAATGAACACCCACTAGGATGTTTTGCCCAACATTCAGCTTAGAATAAGTTTCCCATGACCTTGGCCTTATTTGTTTTTTACATGGAAAATCAACCAAGGTTGTTACAATAAACATGTATTCTATAAGTCATGAATGCATATGTGAGTGTAAATCTCTGTAATTTAGTTGAGAATCATCGAGAAGGTCTAATTTCCTCTCAAGTAGCGGCAACAACACTAGTTAGTCCATGCATTCATCAACCATTTGATATATTACATCATATAGGAAACATATAACCAGCAAATAACCAACATAGGAACCATGACAAATTATCTATAACATCACCATCATAATCAATACATATGCTCATAGATCACAATAGGAAAATACCTGATATTAACATATGAAAATTCCAACCAAGTTAGGGACTTTGACGTACCACACGACCATAGATTGGGTTGAACCAAATATCTCTTTCATCCAATCACCCTTGCACCATATTCTTAGCATGAATGTCATATATCATGAACTAAACCAAGCCAAAACCAACCAAGGATTCTAGAGGCCAAACCGTATCAACCCTCAACCATAGTGATTCCACCTCTATGGTCTAGAAATCACTAACACCAACTAGACTGATCTCTACCCAAGTTGTATAGGGCTCCAAGAACTATTAAATCAACCCAAAGCCTTCCAAGGCTCTAGAGTATTTGTTCTAACAGTGTCTCCAAGGACTAGTAACTCAACCCACCATGGGCTCTAGAGCGTTTCTCTGAACTAGTGGCTCCAGGAACTAGTAACTCATACCAAGTTGTTTCAGGGCTTCTAGAGAATTTGTTCTAACCCACAACCGTCGAGAACCTGAGCACCAATCAACAAAAACAAGTGTAAAAACCCACAACTTCATGGCTATCCAGGAAATGGAAAGGAAACTCTAAAACCATTGTCAATCCATGAAAATATCCATGCCAATGACAACACATAACATGATAATCATATGCATATACCATGCATCCAAAAACCAACAAGGAAATCACACATGCAGCCTGCTACCTACAAAACAATCTAGTTGTAACCATTGATCCAACTATTTCCTTGTGCTTCCCTACTTTCCTTTGCCATCTTTCTCCAAATCCTAGTGAATACTAGAGTGCTCCAAGAATTCTCTAAGTCTGCAAGAGTATGAGAGAATGAAATAATGAAATGAGAGCTCCAAAGATGAACTAACAAAAGGTTGTGAATTGGTCCTCAGAAGACTTTTTATCATAGAGGCCTCTATTTTCTTCATTTTCCCTCTAATTTCCTTAGCATGCAAATATGTGTCTCTTCACCTTCTTTTTCTCATGTTTTCGTTTATTTCTCATAAACAAATGCCAATTATTGCCTCTTTTCCTTTTCCAATGCCTTTTCTTATTTCCATACCCATTGATTAATCACAAGTGATTCTCACTAAAGTACTTTTCCCAACGTTCAGCTTGGAATACATGTCCCATGACCTTGGTCTTATTTTATTTACATGGAAAATCAACCAAGGGTTGTTATAGGCACCAATGTACTGGGCGCACCAACCCCCAAAATATATGCAAGCACCAACTTTCTATAGGATCCAACCTAATTAAGGCACTAACTTCTAAAATATGCAAGAACCAACTTGTTTTAGGCTCCAATCAGATTAAGGCACCAACCCCCTTCACCAAAACATAGTGGACCACTTTTCACAATCTTTCAAACTAGATCCACAACCTCAAAACAAAATAAATTCTCCTAACATATATGATCATATCAATACAACTTCAACCTTCTCTTTAATCATCAATTAGTAACATCTTCTTCATACTATGATTAAACTTGTTCATGGTCTCCATAACATTTTGACAACAACAAAAGAAATATGGCCTCTTTTCCTCGAAATTATGTCTTCATGACTTTTCATGTCTCCCTTTCAGATCACAAAAAATTATTTCCATTTCCCCCTTTTCAAAAAATAATTTGCACCTCAAGGTAACCCACTAAACATTATAAAAAATACCTATTTGAGAAAATGACCTCAACGGGTCGACTGGAGGTACCTTTCAAATTCATTGTCTGCAAAATGCACTTTTTGGTGTGTGTTTGACCAAATGTACCCCACCAGCTTGACAAAGTGTGCGAATCTGGATCGACAAAAAGCCCCTTTTCATTGGGGTAATTCCAATTGTCATAATATATTTAACCTCGAATTCAAAATCATGACCACGTCACCAAAGTGCCACATGTCATGATTTTTCCACATAAACCATCTCTACTTCTACCAGATCAACCATCTCTAATATGTTAACCATCTTTGTCATGTCAACTATCTATGCTTGTGCCACATCAACTAGATCAACATATTCATGTCAAAAATGTGTTATATTGGGCCTACCATGTGTCTTGATTTTTCCACATCAATGATCTTTTCTTATTCCACGTTAAGCAGATAGTACATCAGATAGTACATCGAACCTGCCATATCACATAGGTAGACATGTCACATTGGTGTTATACTAGACCCACCACATAACACGTGTATGCCATCAAGTTCATCACATGTGTTACACCAATCTCGACACATCAAAGGTATGCCATCAAATACATGTTGGAACAATATAAAGTTCCTTATTATATTATTATTATTCAATGTGGAATGGGGTTGGACCCTTCTTAGTTCCCAAGTGGAACCATAACACCACCCAAAATAACCTGTTGATTAAATGTCATGCAACTTGATCCATCTACCGTCATTAATCACCCAAGCCAAACTCTAACCTCCTGATCTTCTTATCAAAGATGTGCATTGGTAAATGAATTTGGGATTTTACCCCTTTTACTCCGTTACAAACATGCTTGACTTTAGATCAATGTTTCTCCTTAACCTGTGGAAGTTTCACTAAGTGCCATATATTAATGAAAAATTCTCATAAAGCACTATCCAACCAAATTATTTACAATTTTTTTTATTAACATAAATCTAAAAAATTCTCAATAATATTTAGGCTAAGTCGCTAATATTTCCAAGGTGTCATGTTCAAAAAGGCCTTTATTCTTATTTTAGAGGTGTTTGACCAATTGTAGTATAATATTGGAAAGCTCTAGAAGTGGACTATCCAACCAAACCTTCTACATGCTCATTTGGTCATCATAACCTCAAAAAATTCTCAATAATATTTCCAAGTCATTGTATCTAAGATATCTCACATTCTTTTACATTGAAGACACTTGATTTTCCAAGGCATCATACATCCTTTAACATGAATGACATGACATTGGTTGTCATCAATGACAACACTATGCCCAATAATCTCCCCCTTTTTCATTGATGGACACACAACTGGACATTGATGGCAATGGAGGAAACTCCCCCTATCAGCCTGATCTAGGTGGATATTGGTGGCCACTCGCCAAGTCCACTTGGATCCCCACCATTTTTTCTTTCAGCTTTTCAGTTTCCTTAATTGTAGCATAGTTTACTATTTTTAGCAATTTTTCGAGTCCTGAACTTCCGAAGCCGTTTGGAGGCCCTAAACGACTTCTTTTGGGAAAACTGGGAGCAACATGGGTCCGTGGATCAATGTTACTCTTCCAAAAGTTGTAGTTCTTAGATAGATATTTCTAACGAGATATTTTGCACGTCAAACAGAGATCGTATGCCAAAGTTACGACCCTGGGAAGTTGATGTACCAATTTACCCAAACGAGGCCCCCAGTTTGGCGTTTCATCTTCTAGGGTTAGGTTTTTGGATGTTTAGGGTTTTCCATTATTTCTCAACAATAAATAGGCCTTCGAGCCTCATTGTACCATAGTTTAGAGGCATGTAGCTGCCACATCTCTTCTTAGAGATAAGCTACCATCGCCCTAGCTCGTTTATTTCCATTTCTGTTTGTAAGCATATTTTAGTATTTTACATTAATGAAATGAAGGATTATTTCCACTGTATCTTTGTGTGTTTATGGTTACCTCTGTAATTTGTTGTGTTCTTGTTTAATTTGGATTAGTGGTATCAGAGTGGTCTATTTTTTCTCTATTTTTCTTTGCATGTCCCCAATGAGGTTAGGATATAAGGAGTTAGGGCTTGAATTGGTCAAACCTTTGCAAGACCAGCCTCGCAAATCCCGACGGCCTCCCATGGTGAATGAAAAGAAAGATGAGGGGGCAGGAGATCCTATCAAAATCTTGCTCGAAGAAGCCCTCGAGCAACAAAGGAATGCGATGATGGATAGCTTTGCCCAGATCCTTCAGCGGCTACCCAGGGGCGATGCATCAACTTCCAACAACTTCTCTAGAAATGCTACATCATTTAAGGTACAAGTTAATTTTGAAATCCCCATATTCGAGGGTTAGATAGACGCAGATGTCGTTGACAAATGGTTAAATCTACTAAAGGGTTATTTTTCTATTCATGATTTTTCCAGTCGAGAAAAGATTATTTTCGCTCTTCTCAAAGCAGCCCTCCACATCAAGGATTGGTCGGAAACCTACTGTGAGCAGAAGGATGAAAGTACAGGCTCACTATTTTCAGCCACACCCACTCAGAATTCATTCCAGGATGTCATCAAGGAGCAATACTACCTTGTCAGAAGCTATGAGGATCAATACATAAAGTGGACCACGCTACGGTAGGGAAGGGACCAAGATGTGCCAGAGTTTACCAATATTTTCCATACCCTTCACAAAAAGTTGGGTATCAAGGATTCAAAGTAGCATTTGGTACTCAAATACCGCAGCTGTCTAAACAACTACATCCAGGAAGAAATAGAATTCATGAACATCTCCTCGCTTAGCATGGCACATCGATATGCCGTCAAGGTCAAGCAAAAGTTTAAACAGAAGAAGCGAGACTTTGGATCTGCAAAACTGAAGTAAGGGAAAGGTTCCCCCAAACTGCAAAGGTGGGGCAGCCCAAGACAACCCTCCAAAGTTGCAAGCAAAGAACAGCACCATGAAGCTGAAAAAGGACATGAGAAAGTGGTGTGAGTTCCATAAGAGCTCCACTCACAACATAAGTGAGTGTCGGGCCAAGCAGTCACTGGTGGCTGAGTTAAAATTTTTAGAATCAGTTGCATGTTCCAACTCTGAGTTAGAACCTGACAAGGGGAATGACGAAGAGAAGTATACTATCAATGTGGAGCCCAATGCCACCATTACACCACGAAGATCCAGAGGAGGAGGAGCGTCTCTTCCACTCCTAGATGTGGGTAAATGGATTCTCGCTACAGTTCATTATCGACAGTGGGAGCCAAAAGAACCTCATTTCAGCAGAGGTCGTGAAGCGGCTAGGCTTACCAACCACAACAAATCCACAACCATACACCATCAGGTGGCTTCACCAAGGACAGGATATTCGCGTGAGCTAGTAGTGTCACCTTCCATACAACATCAAGCCCTTCACGAACGAGGTATTGTGTGACATTACTCCCCTTGAAGTTTGTGATGTATTATTAGGACAACCATACTTGTGGAAGCGACATGTTGTGTATGAATCAAGGCCCCATGCTATTATTATTACTTTGGGAACTAAGTTGTACAGGATACCAAAGGTAGCACCGCCTACCGCCATCTCTTTGGTTACTGCAAAACAATGCAGTAAGCTCATTTCCAAAACCAGAAAATTTGTTTTCATGATTATACGCCCTCAAGGAAAGAAGAAGACGGTGGCTGCGACCTCCAGACAGGGCCCCTCCACATGACAACTACATATGGACAAGGTTGTGAAGGAGTACGAGGACATCTTTACCTCCCCCATAAGGGTTCCTCTGCACTATCAGGTCAATCACTCCATCGATCTGACCCCAGGTGTGCCACTGCCCAATGGGTCAATCTATCGGCGCTCCATTCTGGAGAACGATTAAATCAAGAGGCAGATTCAGGAGCTGCTGTAGAAAGGTCACATATGTCCGGGTTCATCGCCCTATGGGAGCCCGATCGTGTTGGTATAGAAGAAGGATGGGACTTGGAGACTCTGTATTGACTATCGGGCACTGAACAAGATCACTATCCGTAATAGGTACCTGATCCCACAGATTGATGACCTCCTGGACCAACTGAAGGGGAAAAATATTTCAGCAAGATTGATTTGAAGTCAGGATATCACCAGGTACCAATTGAACTCTCTGATGTGTGGAAGGCTACCTTCAAAGCCAAGGAGGGCCTTTTCGAACGGTTGGTTATGCCTTTTGGATTGACAAATGCTCCTGCAACCTTCATGAGGCTAATGGATGACATCTTGCGGCCATTCACCAACTCATTTGTAGTGGTATACTTGGATGACATCCTGATCTTCAGCTAGAGTTGGGAAGAGCACCTCCACCACATATGAAATGTTCTCCAAACACTACGGCAACATAAGTTATGTGCCAATTTGGAGAAATTCACTTTTGGCATGACCCAGGTTCAATATCTGGGATACATTATTGATGAACAGGGGGGTGCATGTGGATCTAGCCAAGATCCAAGTAATTCATGATTGGCCATCTCCAACCACTCTCACAAAGCTCCGCAGCTTTCTAGGTCTGGCCAACTTCTATCGCAAGTTCATGTTGGGATTTTCTCATATCACTTGGCCCTTGAGTCAAGTCACCAAGGGAGGAGCGAAATAAAAATTCTTTTGGCATGAATCTCAATAGAAGGCATTCACAGAGTTGAAATATCGCCTTTGCTCGGCACCAGTGCTCACATTACCAGACTTGCAACAACCATTTAAGGTCGAGACAAATGCCTCTGACTATGCTATTGGGGTAGTCCTTACTCAACACGAGCATCCAGTGGCATATCATAGTGAGGCACTTTCAAATATAGTTCGGAAGTATCCCACTAATGACAAAGAGATGTATTCCATTGTGCAGGCCTACTGACAATGGAAGCATTAAATTTTGAGGAAGGAAACAGTCATCCACACAGATCACCGACCCCTACAGTTCATACAAACCCAAGGGAAATTGCAGAATGATCACCATCAGAAGTGGTCCACATACCTACAACAGTTCCATTTGAATATCAATTATAAGAAGGGCAGCACCAATAATGTTGTAGATTGCCTTAGTCGACCACCAATCATGGCATTAACCACCGTGCTCAACTCTTGTGGGCACGAGACTTCTGATTGGCCACTTCTCTACAAAAGCGACCCAAAATTCAGCCACACATTCCAGACACTCTTGGAGGGTCAGTATGTTCCAGATTTTCACCTCCAGGATGCCCTGTTATGCCACCTAGGTCACCTTTGTGTTCCTTCAAGTGAGTGTGCCAAGATGATTTGGGAAGCACACTACAGTTGGGCTGATGGGCATTTCGGGGTCGAGAAAATGGTGGCAGTACTGCAGATGTATTTCTATTGACCGAATCTTCGACAGGTTGTCGGGAAGTACATGAGATCATGCACTGCCTGCGCCATTGCCAAACTGACCATCAACAAGCAAGGCCTCTATACCCCACTACCTACCCCGAGTTGACCTTGGGAATCCATCTCCATGGATTAAATGTGAGGCCTTCCTTCCACTAACCATGGAAATGACTGTGTTTTTGTGGTCATCGATAGGTTCTCGAAGATGGCCATTATGGCGGCCTGCGAAAAGAATATCATAGCAGAAGCCACTGCTAAACTCTTCTTTGAATGAGTGTGGGTACACTTTGGGATCCCACAGTATATCATCTCAGATTGGGACAGTAGGTTCCTCAGTACATTTTGGTCCAGTCTCTGGTCGATGCTAGACATCAAATTCACTAAGTCCACAACCTTCCATCCTCAAACTGATGGCCAGACAGAGGTTGTCAATAGGATGATCGTACACATTTTGTGCATGTACAACTCAAAGCATCCACGCACATGGGACGAGAGCATCCCCTGTGTTCAACACAGCTACAACCAGGCTCTCCACAGCTTGACTGGCCACAGCCCTTTTCAGGTGGGCTTGGGATTCCAACCATTATGTCCCATTGATGTGGCCATGCCATTTGCAGCTACTCACGCAGATTCGGCTCATGTCCAGTCCGAAACAAATAACAAAAATAGCTTCATTGAGTACATCCAACATATTTTCCAATAGGTCCATGACATTCTAGAGAAATCAAATGCCAAGTACAAGCAGCGACATGATCAACATCGGGTGCCACACAAGTTTCAGGTGGGCGACAAAGTCTGGTTACATTTGCAAAAGGAATGCCTTACCAGAGCCTATCAGAAACTCAGACCACTCCAATATGGTCCTTACACCATTACCAAGGTTATGGGAGACAATTCACTTAAGCTCAACATTCCCCCATTCCTTGGCCTGCACCCAGTGTTCAATGTGGACCACCTTCGGCCATACTTTCCACCATTACTAGACACATCTGACATTGCAGAACAACTCACACCCCACATATTTAAATCCAGATTGCATGGAACAAGTTGCAACTGATCGAATAATGGACACACAGATCAAGCACACTCACCAACAGAATATCCAACTGTATCGAGTTATCAAAGCAGGCCAAATCCTTCACCAGGGCAAGTGGCTCACGAGGGACCAAGTTCAACAGAAGTTTCCTCATCTCATGGAGGAACTCAACGCAATGGGGACCATTGCCTCCTAAGGGGGGAGGAATGATCCAAGTGGATATTGGTGGCCACCCGCCAAGTCCACTTGGATCCCCACCATCTTTTCTTTCAGCTTTTCATTTTCCTTAATTGTAGCACAATTTACTATTTTTAGTAGTTTTTCGGGTCTTGAACTTCCGAAGCCATTTTGAGGCCCTAAACAACGTTTTTTGGGAAAACTGGGAGCAACATGGGTACATGTATCAATGTTTCTCTTCCAAAAGTTGTATTTCTTGGATAGATCTTTCTAACGAGATATTGTGCACATCAAACGGAGATTGTATGCCAAAGTTACGACCCTGGGAAGTTGATGTACCAATTTACCCAAACGAGGCCCATAGTTTGGCATTTCATCTTCTAGGGTTAGGTTTTTGGATGTTTAGGGTTTTCCATTATTTCTCAACAATAAATAGGCCTTTGAGCCTCATTGTAACACAATTCAAAGGCATGTAGCCACCAATTCTCTTCTCAGAGATAAGCTACCATTGCCCTAGATGGTTTATTTCCATTTCTATTTGTAAGCATATTTCAGTATTTTACATTAATGAAACGAAGTATTATTTCCACTGCATCTTTGTGTTTATGGTTACCTCTGTAATTTTTTTTGTTCCTGTTTAAATCTGGATCACAGCCTACTACAAAATTTATCCTTGTGATATAGGCAATTTTTCCAATATCCCCCCCTTTGAAATCAATGGAAAAGGGACCCACTAATAATGGTTTCTCATCCATTGGCCAATGATGAAAAATTACTCTTCTGAAGATATTGCTTATGCTTATTGACATACTCCCCCTATGAATAGGCTCTCCCCTTGTGAATAAAGTATCTTCCTATAAAGCTTCCTACTACAAACATACTCCCCTTGTCAGTAAGCTGAAGGTCAGCCCCTATACTTATTTTACATCTAGCATATCATTGAACCATTCTTTTTTATGAGGAATAAATTACTCCCATTTTCTGTCTAAGATATTCAATGCTTTCTCTTAGTAAAGGTTTAGTAAATATTTCTACAATTTTTTCTTTTGTTGGAATGTATTCCAATTTGACAATCCCATCAAAGACTTTTTCTCAAAGGAAATGGTACTTGATAGGAATGTGCTTCATTTTAGAGTAAATTATATGTTTTTTTGAGATATTGATAGCATTGGTATTGTCACACATTATGAGAATAGGCTAATCACCATTTTCTTGAAGCTCCTTGAGATTTTTCTTCATCCATAAGGCTTGAGTACAACAAGATGCTTCTGCAATATATTCTTCTTCAATAGTGGATAGAGAAATTGAAGTTTGTTTCTTGTTAAGCCATGAATTGAACAGTTGCCTAGAAAGAAAGCTCCTCCACTAGTGGTCTTATTGTCATCAATACTTCTAGCCCAATATGTATCTGTATAATCTTAGGGTGTATGGATTGTTCCCCTTAGATACCACAAACCATAATCCATAGTTCCCTGTAAATATATAAATATTCTTTTCACTTCATTCACATGACTCCTTAGGGCATGATTGAAATGGTCCCATAAATCCTACTACTTGCATAATGTCTAGTCTTGACATTGTTAAGTAAAGTAGGTTGTCAATCATATACATGTGTGTGGTTTGGTTTACTTCTAGAGACTCACCATCCTTGCTAATTTTGTAACATGTACCCATAGGAGTGCTCACAAAAGCATGGTTTCCCATACTAAATTTATTCATTATTTCCTTAAGGTACTTGGTATGAGAGATGAAAATTATTTTTTCTAATTGATCAACCTACAAGCTAAGAAAGAAATATAATACCCCTAGCATAAACATCTCAAATTCCTTCTACATTTTAGCTATAAACTTTTTCTCATGGAATCATCATCACTTCGAAATATCATGCCATCCACATAGACAACAATAATTAGCATGTTATATTTTTTACTCCTAATGTAAATATTGTTGTTTGTTGTACCCCTTTTGAAACCCTATTGCTAAATATTTATCCAATCTTGAATCTAGACCCTAGGCGCCTATTTCAAACCATACAAGGATTTCTTCTACATACATGATCCTTGTCTTTAAATAGTGGAAATCCTTCTAGATACTCAACATGCACTTCTTCTTGAAGTTCAACATTCAAAAATGTTCATTTTACAACCATTAGATAAATCATGAACCCTTTAAAACATGCAAAGGCCAAAAACATCCTAATTTCTTAAGTCTAGCTACTAGAGAAAATGTTTCTTCAAATTCCATACCTCTAACTTGTGCATATCCTTTACATACGAGTCTTTCCTTATTCCTTACTAATTTTTCATCGTCATTGAGTTTGTTTCTATAGACTCATTTGGTTCCACTTACACTTTTTCCTTTCGATCTTAGAACATATTCCCAAGTCCCATTTTTCTCTATATGATCTAGCTCTTCATTCATAGCTTTGACCCAATGTTAAACTTGACTAACCTGAGGAAACTTTTAAGGCTTCATTAAGAACATGAAGGCTAGGTTCTTTTGGTTAGATGCACTGGAAATATTTCTTCTTGTTTAAACTCTTGATTCCCTATTTCCCACAATTTTATTATCTGGATGATTCTTTTGAACATATTTGGATGTCATTTTTTAATACAATGACTCATCTTCTCCTATTTGATCTTCGTCATGCACTTCATCCTCATTTCCACTTGATTTTTATTCTTGGTAGATAATATGTTGTGAATAGGCTAAGGAAAGAGCTTCATCTACTTTTAGATCAATGCCTTCAACAAATTTCTGGTTCCTTTTGTTATAACATCTGTATCATTTGCTTCTGTAAGCATATGCTAGAAATTTTCCTTCGTCATCTATGGAACTAAATTTTACTATATTATCTTCATTTACTTTAATGTAGAATTTGCTTCCAAAATCTCTAAAATATTTTATTGTGGTTGGTCTACTTTCGAATCATGGAAGCTTGTCATCCACTAGCTCTCTCATTTATATTGTTGGCATTATGACACAGATTTGGCACTATAACACAGGTGTTGTCCTTGATGGGAACTCACTCAGATGATAGATCAAAGTTCAGACTTACAGAATGAAGAAAGCGAGGTATATGCAGGTTCCCCATTGACCAAGCCACGTGTACACGCAAGTTAGCAGACCAAAAGGAGCGTATAATGTACACACGCACTTTCACAGAAGGAAAGGTGCGCACATGTTGGAAAACTAAGTCTTGGTCTGTGGTATTTGGTCCGTGGTATTTGGCCCATGGCATTTTGATCCATGGTATTGGTCCAAGGTATCTGGTCCGAAGTGTTGACCCTGGGTATTTGGTCCAAGGTATTTTTCCTAAGTGGTTTTGGTCCATCGTATTGAGCAAGGCCTAAGACTATAAAAGGAGGAGAAGATCATTAGGCAAAGCCACTCAAGAATTGAATATTTGATTAAGAGAAAGATCTAGTATACAGGTTATTGGGTTATGGTGTATAGCTGGATCTGAACCAAGGATGAACCCTAGTGCTTGATGAAGGATAAGATCTAATGATGGGTCAAGATCTTAAGGCTTGAAGTGAAGTATCTTTATGTGGTTTTGGTCATTTATCTGAATAACTGGTGCATGTTGTAGTCTGTAAATATGATGATCTGGGTATAACTGAATTCTGAAATTGTTGTAAAGTTTAAATCATCATTTACAGATCTGTACGCAAGTTCACTTTAGAAAAGGCATGTATACACACTGGTTCTGCATATCAAAACAACGTATACATCTTAAATTTGATTTGCAGATCTATACGCAGGTTCGCCTTGAGAAAAGATCCTATCCACGCAGGTTTATACACCCGCGTATATACACAACTATGTATAAGGAAACCCGCGTATACAATGAAAACTTTTAATTTAATTTATCTTTCAGATGTTGATTGTTAATCTGTGTATCAGAATCAAATAACCAATAACCAAAAACAGTAAAACAGAGCAGAAGACAATCATACACAATAACATAAGATATAAGGTGGAAACCCAATGTAGGTGAAAACAACCTGCTACAATTCGTCTCTATCTTCTTTTAATTAGAAACTTCTTTTTACAATGTACTGGTGTAGTCCTTACCAGTACGCAGGCTGCAACCTGTAGAGAGCTACAACCCTCTCTCGTTCTCCAGCTTCTCCTGGAAAGGAGCTACAACCCCCTTAGCTCTTGCACTAGCCAAGATACTAATATGTAGGTGCTGACCTACAGAAGGCTACAACCTTCTCTTTCTTCCAGGGACCATGTTTCATAAATTTTCAGACTGGATCCATGAACATCAATCAATCATCAAGAATTTCTGCATCAAACAATCTCCTTTTCACCAATTAGAACTGAATCAAGTAGATACTTCTCTGACAGCTGTACCCAAAACACAGTAACAGCAACAAAACACCAAATTTTGAACCCAAAACACTGCAGTAATAAACAGAAGCAGCTAGATCACATTTCACAAGATATGCGCTACTTCAATAACCTGAAACTTGCGTGCATACACTTCTGTGTGTGGATAAACCTGCGTATATGTTGTTTTTATTCACTGAACCAGCGTGTATACGTGCCTTAGCTTCACTGAACCTGTGTACAGATCTATAAAGGATAATTCACTCTTTCAAATATTCAGACACAGATTAACCCAGATTATCAAATTTATAGATCAAGCATGCGCCACATATAACAGATCAAAATCATACAAAGATACTATCATTCAAGCCAAAAGATTATGACCCATCAATAGAACTTATCCTTCTTTGCGCTAAGGTTCCTCCTTCATTCAGATCCAGATCTGCACCATAACCCCAATCACCAATATTTCAGATCTAGCGCTTATTCGATATTCAATTAATTTAGATCATCCTTTGCCAAATGATCTCCTTCCTCTTTTATAGTCTTAGGCTTTTCACAATACCACGGTCCAAAACCATAATAAAACAATACCAAGGACCCAATACTTGGGATCAACACTTCTAACGAGATACCATGGTCCAAAACCATAGGTTCAAATACCAAGGACTAACTACCACGGACCAAAAGTAAGTTCTCCAACATATACATGCTTTTCCTTGCATGAAAGTGCGTGTATATGCATACGCGCCTTTGTAACATCTAACCCGCGTGTATACGCGCCTTCGTCTAGGTGAACTTGCGTATATGTCTTTTCCTTCATTCTGAAGGCCTGAACTGAGATCTGTCACCAGAGAGAGTTGCCATCAAGGACAACACCTGTGCCATAGCTCCAAACCTGTGCCATAATGCCAACAATCTTCCCCTTTGGACTTGATGGAAATCCCAAGATCCTCAAAGTCATTCTCTCCCTTTGTCATCAAGGGAAAAGGGTTGTGCTCCCCCTAAGTACATGCTAAAATCTCTGTGCTGTTGTGCTAACCATGCTCCCCCTGACTATAGGCAAGATTTGCAAAAAGATGTTCTTCAAGAAAAACCATGACATAAAAGACCTTCCTATCACCAAAAGACTCAATACATACATCCATCACCCAACCAAGTGGGGATGATCCACCCAACAAAGTGGGGATACATAAAAAATTTACATATGATATCCAAGTACATTACATCTTCATCCCAGGCATAGTGGGGAAACCAAAATAGGCTGTTACATGACCTTAACACCATAAAAGAGATACATGACATAGAGACGAAATGACTTATGATAGTCACTAATAACTGATATCAGCAGCATCTGTCAATCACCGTTCAGATCAGCAGCCAAGATTTTCTTCTGTTCTCCCTCTGCCTCTGTTCCACCTAAAACCAACAACAGCTGTGAACTAGAACCAAAATCTTCTAAGATAATGCCAATAATGCATCATTAGAAGTTTATCTGCTCCCCCTGAACCTGTGCCGGATGGTCTCTGTCAGACCTATATCAGAATATCTTCAACCATCACCTGTCCCTACTGATATCCATCAAGCCTCCGTATACGCGACTGTCTCTGCACAAACCGGCATATATACGCAGATCCTCGTCAAGCAACACGCGTACACCCATTTTCTCTTAAACATACAAGATTTAATAGCAAGATGATGCATCAACTACTCCCAGCTTCTGTCTGAGGTATTCAAAAGTTTCCCTAGGTAGTGGTTTGGTGAGAATATCAGCAACTTGTTCCTTAGAAGGAACATACTCCAATTTGACCTTTTGTTCCAACACTTGTTCCCAGAGAAAGTGATACTTTATTGGTATGTGCTTGGTCTTTGAATGCATGACTGGGTTCTTTGAAATGTTGATTACACTTGTATTATCACATAAGATGGAGATAGGTGGTGTACAAGTGATCTGAAAATCCTGTAAGGTTTGCATCATCCAAAGGAGTTGAGTGCAGCAGCCACATATTCCACTTCAGCTGTAGATAAAGCAATCGAACTCTGTTTCTTGCTTAACCAAGATACTAATCTAGAACCCATAAAGAATGCACCACCACTTGTGCTCTTTCTGTCATCCACGCTTCCAACCCAATCTGCATCTGTATAAGCATGAAGAGTGAGATCTGTATCTCTAGGATACCATAACCCATAGTTTTGAGTTCCTTGAAGATACTTGAAAATTCTCTTCACTGCCCGAAGATGAGTTTCCTTTGGATTTGCCTGAAATCTTCCAACTATTCCCACTGCATGCATGATGTCTGGTCAGGTACCTGTCAAATAAAGTAGACTTCCAATCATAGATCTATAGGTTGGTTGATGCACTGCTGCTGATTCATCATTTGCACTGAGGCTGCATCCTGTCACCATGGGGGTACATACTGGTTTTGCATCTTCCATGCCATATTTCTTCAAGATCTGCTTGAGATACTTGGTTTGAGACAAAAAGATACCGCCTTCATTTTGTTGGATTTGCAATCCAAGAAAATATGTCAGTTTTCCAAGCAAAGACATTTCGAATTCTTTTTGCATCACCAAGGCAAAGCTTTGACTCATAGCTTCTTCATTGCTGCCAAAGATAATATCATCTACATACACAAAAAGTATTAGCAATTTGTCATTTTCAAATTTTATATAAAGATTGCTATCTGCTGATCCTTTTGAAAAACCTTGTTGATGAAGATATTTGTCCAAACGGTAGTACCAAGCCCTTGGAGCCTGTTTAAGACCATAGAGAGCCTTTTTTAGTCTGCAAACAAGATTTGGATCATTCCCAAGAATGAAACCATCTGGTTGCTCAATGTACACTTCTTCTTCTAAGTCTCCATTCAGAAAGGCTGATTTCATATCCATTTGAAATACTTTGAACTTCTGAAAGCTAGAGAAAGCAATGAACATTCTGATAGCCTCAATTCTAGCAATGGGAGCAAAAGTTTCTTCAAAGTCTATTCCTTATTGTTGAGCATACCCTTTATAGACAAGTCTGGCCTTGTTTCTAATCACTTCCCCATTTTCATTCAACTTATTTTTAAAGATCCATTTTGTCCCTATGACATTCTTATATTTTGGTCTAGGAATCAACTCCCAAGTGTTATTCTTTTCAATCTGCTCAAGTTATTCATCCGTTGCCTTGACCCAGCATTCATCTTTGCATGCCTCTTTTACATTTTGTGGTTTAGTGGAGGAGAGCAATGCCAAATAGCGCGAGGCTTCTGCAATTGTTCTTCTTGTTTGTATACCTGCCTCTTTCTGCCCCAAAATTTGAGATTCTGGATGATTCTTCTGAACGTACCTAGATGGAGTCTTTTCTTCTATCCTTATCTGTTCCTCTGGTGCCTCTTGAGGTTCTTCTTCATCATCAGTCTGATTTGAAGGATGGTATTCATCCTCTTCGATATTTTCATAAGTTACTTTCCTAGGAATGTTTCCTTCTTCATCAACCACTACATCAATGTTGTCAACAATTCTTCCAAGTCTTTTATTGTAACACTTATATGCTTTTCTGTGGGGAGAATAACCAAGGAGAATGCCTTCATCTGCTCTAGGTTCAAAATTGCCAAGATGTTCATCATTATTCTTAATATAGCATTTGCTTCCAAAAATTTTGAAATGTTTTACTAGAAGGAGTCTCACCATACCAGAGCTCATGAGGAGTTTGCGTCTTGTTCACCCAGACATTTGTTTTGTTGAGAATAAAAACCGCAGCAAATGCAGCTTCACCCCAGAAGGTTGCGAGGGTTCCAGACTCATCAAGCATAGCACGAGCCATTTGTTGAACCGTTCTGTTCATCCTTTCCACTACTCCATTTTGATGAGGAGTCCTAGCTATAGAGAATTCCCTTCTTATTCCATGTTATTCACAAAAATCGAAAAATTCATTTGAGGTAAACTCCCCACCTCTATCAGACCTGAGGCACTTAA
This sequence comes from Pinus tabuliformis, assembly GCA_031772625.1. Classification (NCBI taxonomy): domain Eukaryota; kingdom Viridiplantae; phylum Streptophyta; class Pinopsida; order Pinales; family Pinaceae; genus Pinus; species Pinus tabuliformis. The sequence goes on along the minus strand of CM062806.1, from coordinate 998,906,393 downwards.
TTTTGTGATCTGATTCGTTTTCAACCAGGGCTTTGAAAGATTTGAATTTTTTGAAAGCTTCGTCTTTGTGCTTCATAAGTCCTATCCAAACCATCCTGGAGAAGTCGTCAATAAATAATATAAAGTATTCCTCTCCTCGAGGTGACCTTTTCCTAGATGGACCACATACATCTATATGGACTAGTTCAAGAGGCCTGCTAGCTGATCCTTCCTTCTTAGGGAAGTTAGTTCTGCTTTGCTTACCAAACTGACATGATTTGCATATTGTATTGTCTGGAATTCTGATGTCTGGAAGACCACGAACTACCTAGTATTTGCATGCTTTCCTTATCTTTGGAAAGCTTAGATGCCCCAACCTCTGGTGCCATAACCAGTGTTCATCATTCTTGCTCAAATAGCATTGTTGTTGTCCTTCTTCAAATATGTATAAATTATTTGGAGTTCTTATGCCTTTGATCACTGTTTTTCCTGTATCAAGATCACGAACACTACATCCATTTGATCGAAATATTACCTCAGTTCCTTGATCGCACATCTAACTAACACTCAGTAAATTATGCTTCAAGCCATCAACATACAAAACATTTCCAGCTTTGACTTTTTCTTTCAACTGAACAGTGCCTTTTCCTTTTATGACTGCAGGGGTATCATTTCCAAAAGAAACTTTCTTTCCTTTTTCTAAATCACTATATGATTGAAGTTTTTCTTTATCACCTGTCATATGCTTCGAACATCCACTGTCGATGTACCATTCATTTTCCTGTCCTTCTGCATATAAAGCTATCCCACATCTTTCTGGTTGCGGTTCCTTCATTCTCCATATTCTGGCATTTGAGGTTTGTTCCTTCTGAGTTGTCTTCTGAAACCTGCTCCTGCATTCAGAATCTTCATGACCGAAGTTATTACAAATAGAACATTCAATTTCATTTTCAAGGGTGGAAAATTTGTTATAGGTCCTTTTCATGATTCCAGTCATACTTCTTTGTTTTTGAGCTTCTCTAGTCATGATTGTCTTATAGGCAACACATTGAGCTGCTTTGTGACCAAAGTTATGGCAGGAGAAACATTGGCCATTGAAGAAACTCCTGCGACTATCAAATCTATCAACCAACCGATTGTAGTTTCTACTGACATCCATTCTTGAGGCAAATTGGGAATATTTTACCTATGGCTGGTTGTGGCTTTTGTTTGTCCTTAAGGTAGATTTCCCCCGATTTTCTTGATAGTCTTTGTTCATTCTTGAGGTAAACTGTCCCTAATTTACCTGATGATTTCTATTAGGCCTTTGCTCGCTCCACCTTGCTGCATCAAGATAACTTTTGGAGGTGGATGCTTGAGATGCTTCTCCATTGTATCCCAGACCTGTCTTGATTAGTGGAGAACGTTTCACATTGATAATCTTATCTAGAGTTTCAGATCCTTTAACAAATTTAAGATTAAGAGCTTTTTTTTTCTCAATCTCTTTTCTAAGACCAACAATTTCACATTCCAATTTTTCATGATGTTTTTCCCTTTCAGCCAGTTGACATTGCAAAGAATCAATAATCACATTTTTCTCTTCTAAACAAATTTTGAGTTTAGAAATATCTTCATAAAGACCTTCTTCATCTATAGCATCCATGTAATCATCATCTTCAAAAGCCATTAAAAGTTTATAATTATTACCTCATTCATCTTCGTCACTATTTGAAAGTCCATCACTATCTTCATGAGTGTAATAGCTTTTCTTATTTTCATTCTGCTTATTGTTCCATATAACAGGTTCCTTCCCCTTGTCAATCTTATCCTTATGAGGACATTTGGCAGCATAGTGACCGACTCTTCCACAAGCAAAGCATTTGAAAGGTAACTTACCTCAGAATCGTCCAGCACCCCGTTGAAGGTTTTTGACAAAATTTAATTCTTCTTCTTCTTTTGACACGTGTCCTGACTCACAGTAATCTCCTTTGCCTAAAACCTTGAAGGCAGCTTCTCTCCTGTCTGATGGTCCTCCTTTCCTCATTTCATAAGCAGTCAGAATTATGTGCAACTGTGACATGGTAAGGTTTTGTAGATTCTCTTTTTCTTCTATTACAGAAACTTTAGATTCAAACCTAGGGGACAAAGATCTTAGAACCTTTTCAACCACAACAACCTCTTTTATTTCTTCACCCAAATTTTTCATACAATTAACAATCTCATATACACAAAGAAAATAGTTAGCCACACTTTCATCATTGTGCATTTTGAGATTTTCATACTGAATTCTGAGGGTTTGAAGTTTTGCTCGCTTTACCTGTTCATCTCCTTCATAGCTCAGAACAATCTTGTCCCATATTTCTTTTGCGGATTTATACTGCATAAATTTCATGACTTCTGATTGAGATAGACATCCTAATAGAGTATTGACAGCCTTTGCATTTGTTTCATATTTCTTCTTCTCAGCTAGATCTGTAGGAGTTGCTGATGGAAAAGTGTACCCTGTATCTATGATATCCCAGACTTCTGTACCAAGATATTGAAGATAGGTAGTAATTCTTACCTTCCAATATACGAAGTTTGTTCCATCAAAAATTGGTGGCCTGATAGATGCTTCTCTCTCGTAGTTGCTCATGATGATGGATCTTCCTTCAAGCGATCAAGCTTCTTCAAAAGGACCTGCTCTAATACCAATTGTTGGAAATAATACTGAGAGGGGGGGTGAATCAGTATTATCAAGTCAAATATTCCCTTTTTCAAATCCAGATAATATATGTTACTTCAGTTAATTAAACCCGCTTATATACACAACTATGTATAAGGAAACCCGCGTATACAATGCAAACTTATAATTTACTTTATCTTTCAGATGTTGATTGTTAATTTGTGTATCAGAATCAAATAACCAGTAACCAGAAACAGTAAAACAGAGTAGAAGACAATCATACACAAGAACACAAGATATAAGGTGGAAACCCAATGTGGGTGAAAACCACCTACTGCAATTCGTCTCTATCTTCTTTTAAATAGAAACTCCTTTTTACAATGTACTGGTGTAGTCCTTTACCAGTATGCAGGCTGCAACTTGCAGAGAGCTACAACCCTCTCTCGTTCTCCAGCTTCTCCTAGAAGGGAGCTACAACCCCCTTAGCTCTTGCACTAGCCAAGATACTAGTACGTAGGTGCTGACCTACAGAAGGCTACAACCTTCTCTTTCTTCCAGGGACCACGTTTCATAAATTTTCAGACTGGATCCATGAACATCAATCAATCATCAAGAATTTCTGCATCAAACAATCTCCTTTTCACCAATTAGAACTGAATCAAGTAGATACTTCTCTGACAGTTGTACCCAAAACACAGTAACAGTAACAACACACCAAATTCTGAACCCAGAACACTGCAGTAATAAACAGAAGCAGCTAGATCACATTTCACAAGATATACGCTACTTCAATAACCTGAAACCTGCGTGCATACGCTTCTGTGTGTGGAGAAACCTGCGTATACGCTGTTTTTATTCACTGAACCAGCGTGTATACGCGCCTTAGCTTCACTGAACCTGCGTACAGATCTATAAAGGATAATTCACTCTTTCAAATATTCAGACACTGATTAACCCAGATTATCAGATTTATAGATCAAGCATGTGCCACATATAACAGATCAAAATCATACAAAGATACTATCATTCAAGCCAAAAGATTATGACCCATCAATAGAACTTATCCTTCTTTGCGCTAAGGTTCCTCCTTCATTCAGATCTAGATCTGCACCATAACCCCAATCACCAATATTTCAGATCTAGCACTTATTCGATATTCAATTAATTCAGATCATCCTTTTCCAAATGATCTCCTTCACCTTTTATAGTCTTAGGCTTTTAACAATACCACGGTCCAAAACCATAATAAAACAATACCAAGGACCCAATACTTGGGATCAACACTTCTGACGAGATACCATGGTCCAAAACCATAGGTTCAAACACCAAGGACTAACTACCACGGACCAAAAGTAAGTTCTCCAACATATACGCGCGTTTCCTTGCATGAAAGTGCGTGTATATGCATACGCGCCTTTGTAATGTCTAACCTGCGTGTATACGCGCCTTCGTCTAGGTGAACCTGCATATATGTCTTTTCCTTCATTCTGAAGGCCTGAACTGAGATCTGTCACCAGAGAGAGTTGCCATCAAGGACAACACCTGTGCCATAGCTCCAAACCTGTGCCATAATGCCAACAATTATAAATCTATATAATATATATTCATGCATAATACATTTATATAAAATAACTTTATTTTATAAATCATTAGTTTTATAAGATTCTATATACATAATTTTACCAGAATTTATTATTAAATTACTACTATAGTTTAAAATAATATATATATATATATATATAACTTTATTATATAATACTTTGTCATATAGTTATAATTTATATTCTTCTGCGATGGGATTTTTAGGTTTAACTCTTTTATATTAATTTATCATTTAATTAGTTATTTTTTCATCCTTTTAGGGTTTTTGATTGATTCTTCACACTCTTTTCTCTAACTATTTATTTACCTATGTGCTCTTCACTTTTCCTCATGTCTTGAAGATGAATCAAATTGGTGATTCTAAAATGTCGACAAGAATCCATGAAACTATGGAGTTTCCTCCATTGATCAACAATCCCGACCATAGAAATCTAAAAACTATACATCATACCTTCTTTGACATTGATGAAATATGATCTTCCAAGGCATCATGCTTCCTTTGAAATTAATGGCATGACATTGGTTGTCATCAATGACAACACTATGCTCAACACTATCAACCTATGTGCTAGAAAATAATGCTTTTGTATGATTTCATAGAGCACATATTTCACCCCTTCAAGGATGTTATGTGTATTAAACTATTCTTGTTAACAGAATACCTCACTAAGACCTTCGTCCTATAATGTGATGTCTTTGGAAAAGGTATTGAGTTAGTCTTGATGAAAAAGGGGCACCATTACCATTCACTAGTAAAAAATGACGTGATAAAATTTTAGGATAGTCGCATATAAAAAATTAAGTATGATCATCCTTCACACAATTGGTACATAGTACCCTTATATAATTGACTATCCTTTTCATATCTACATAGAGCATATTAGTTCAAAATACTTTTTAGAACATTTATTGTCTTTGGTAGAACAAGAAAAGTGGATCACCAATATTTTATGTTATGACTACAAGATCACCTATAAGAATATTAGGCACTAGTAAAAAATGATGTGATAAATGCTAGGATAGTCTCATATAAAAAATAAATTATGATCACCCTTCACACAATTGGTACATAGTACCCTTACGTAATTGACCATCCTTCTCATATCTAGATAGAGCATATTAGTTCAAAATACTTTTTAGAACATTTATTGTCTTCACTAGAACAAGAAAAGTGGATCATCAATACTTTATATTATGACTACAAGATCATCTATAAGAATATTAGGCACTAGTAAAAAATGATGTGATAAAATGTTAGGATAGTCTCGTATAAAAAATAAATTATGATCATCCTTCACATAATTGGTACATAGTACCCTTACGTAATTGACCGTCCTTTTAATATCTAGATAGAGCATATTAGTTCAAAATACTTTTTAGAACATTTATTGTCTTCACTAGAACAAGAAAAGTAGATCACCAATATTTTATGTTATGACTACAAGATCACCTATAAGAATATTAGGATAATATGATGGTTGACACATTTTCTTACAGGTTAGAGGAGGTGTGGTCATTATTTTCTTTAACCTTATTAGTGATAGAGTGGATACAAAATATATTCTATAAATAGTTGTTTAATTTTCATATAGTTTATATCCTTTGATATTATTATAAGAGGTCCCAATCGTTCCTATGGGGAATACTTAGTAGAAAATGTATTACATTATAAAAGGAATATATTTTTGGTGCATAACTTTTCTTTGAAACCATGGGCATTGAAGGAGTTGCATTCCTCTCCCATAATAGGTCACTCTAGCTTTTAGAAAATGCATGAATGGATTAAGCGTTCATTCTTTTTGGATGACATAAATAATGACATCCATAGTACTTTCATATTAGAATGAGGAAAAATGGTGAAACAATGAAGCGCCTAGGAGTTTGTAACCCCTAAAAATCCATGCAATGATTTGGGTTAACTTTTCAAGGATTTTATCTTTATGATTCCTAAAAAAATAAATAATTTTTCACCATGGTGGTTGTTGACTACTCTTCAAATATTCCAAATTTTTTTCTCTTCACCATCTATTTAATCCATATATAATTGCATAAGTATTTATGGATCATATTTTTAAACTAAATGGAATACTTAATTCAATTGTTAAGTTTAGACCATGATGATATTAGGCCATAATCCCTAACCTTAATGAAGAGTGCTACATTTGGTTACAACTTAGGGTTGTATTGGTCAATCAAGAGTGTTAATTAAACTAGCACATTATATAGGAAGTCTTGATATTAAGCGGAATGATATGTAACCTAAAGATTCCACTATGAAATAACCATGATTTTATAGTAGTTTTCTCATCCAACCCTGAGGACAAAACTACTTTGGAAGGTGGAAGCCATGTTAGGTTCCTACACTAACCCATCTTATTATGGGTACTTAGGAGTTAGTTAATTAATGTATGGTGGTCATCCTCTTTGAATAGGATTCACCTCTTAATTAGTATATGGCTAGTTTACTAAACAATCATACTTATTTAATAAAGCCCAGAAGATCCCGCAATGAATTGGAGAGGTCACCTACATATTAGTTATCATATCCCACTCCAAGATTTAGCTTGTTTTGCATGTTTCGTATTTGAAGAAATTTCTTATAACAAATTGTTAAGTTTAGACCATGATAAGATTAGGCCATCCTCCCTAACCTTAAGGAAGAGTGTTACATTTGGTTACAACTTAGGGTTATATTGGTCAATAAAGAGTGTTAATTACACTACCACATTATCTAGGAAGTCTTGATATTAAGTGGAATAATATGTAACCTAAAGATGCCACTATGAACTAACCATGATTTTATAGTAGTTTTCTCATCTAACCTTGACGAAAACACTTATTTATAAGGTGGAAGGAATGTTAGGGTCATACACTAATCCCTCTAATTATGGGTAATCAGGATTTAGTTAATTAAGTATGATGTCCATCCTCTTTGAATAATATCCACCTTGTAATTAGTGTGTGACAAATTAACTACAGTTCCATACTTATTTAATAAAACCTAGTAGATAGTTAATAGTCATCTATAAAGGTGGCCTAGTCATCAACATTGGGACCACTAGTGGTTAAGATTTGATTACCTAATAGAATTTATTTATAGAGGTAGAAGCTATGTAATGGTTTTTTTTTATGGATTATCATTGTGTTGGAGTACTTCTCATTTAGAGATTACCACCTCAAAGAGGCATTTAAGTATTACTCACCTTGAGAATATCAATAATGTGTTCTATTTTTGCAAGTGCAATATTATAATTTTGTCTTAATTACTTCCTAAAAATTGTTTTTCTTCATATATTTCTCTTGTATCTCTATATATGATATATAACTACACTACAATAATGGAAAATAGAAAAAATAGTAAGGGATTTGAAATGACTGAGGCGCATTGGAATAAAATGGAGAGATTAAGAGTGATATTGATAAATGATACTTTCTTTTTCTAGCTAATTATCTCAAAGGAAACACCATGGGAACTTCCTCTCGTTTCAAGGATGGTCCTTAGGGTAAAAACTAGATTCTTGATCACATAAATTCAAGCCAACAACGTATGAACAACGATTTTTCACTATGACACAATATGTCACAAAGTGGGATTTGAATCTAGGTGGGGTGGATGATATCGTTTCTTGAAAACCACCCAACCTACACTTCGTTGAAAAATAAATGAGAGTTTATTTGAGAAGATAATTTCCATGCATGTGATTTTTAATTACTCGTATCATCATGTATGATATCATATATTAGTAGCCATTATTTATATATTGGTTCAAATTAATTCTATTGAATATTAGTCACTCTCTTCTCTCCTAATCTAAGGTGTGGGCTCTATGAATATTTCCACAATGATCTAGTTATAGTGTTTGTAGATAAGGTAAAATGTGAACCCATAGTCTTAATTTTGTATATATTGATTCTTATTGTAGAATGTGTTAAATATTTATCAAAACTTAAAACTCTTCAATACAATGAAAACACATGTCTACATTTTTCTTCTCTTTATTCTTTGATATATTTAGTAATGTATTTCATAGTGTTTGGCATGTACATACAAAACTAAGTGTTTTACGTCATAATACAAATTCATAATATAAAAATCCAAACACATAATATTGTAATTTGATTTTAACAAATTTGTAATAAAAATCCACACATTCATAATCAAAATTGACACTTTTAGAATTTAAATTCACACTTTTGGGCTTCTGGGAATCTAATTTTCATACTTGATATTCACAATTTTGATGTTGACACTTTGGGAACCCAATATTCACACTTTCATAATCTATATTCTACGTGATAAGACCATTTATTTTTAAAAATAAATGATTATCCATTGTATTAAAAATGGTTTCAATTGTACCATACAACAAGTTAATACAAAGTAAAAGATTATTCAATTTGAAAATAGTCCTTCAAAAGGATCCAAAATCTCAAAAATTTTGCCTAGTAGTTAAGTTATTCTGGTTATCTTAGATATATATCTATGCAATCGACTTGTATAATGCCTCACAAACTAAGCTAATAAAAAAACAACTTTGCAATACAAGGGAAACCATGAAATTAGTTGAAGTTGTTCCATTAAGGGTTTCCTATTTGATGTCAAGTTGAAGATTGGGTTCCAAATCTATGATTTGCATCTTTGTGTCACCTTCATCTTATTGAACAATATCATCCTCTTTCACCATAGGTTATATTGAACCAATGGAGGTATCTGGAGGAGGAACCAAGGGATGTGAGGATTCTCCATCAAAGCACAAGCTATAAAACTAATATTAATACTAATTAATACAAAATACTATTGATTGTTTCCATCTTCTTCATCTATTCATTTTGGTAGTTCATGGACGCTGTAATCTCTATGTCCTTGATGGAAAGATGTGTGAGAATTAAGGAGAGGTGGAAATTCCTAAGTATCAACTAGTTAGAACTACACTTGCAAACACCTCTTTACAAATCCATAATCTCACATGCAGTGCATCTGTAAAATTGGTTATGGTAGTCCACCATTGTATTGTCACACCAAAGGATGATGATGCAAATCTAGTCCTAACCATGCTTTCATCCTAATTCCAACTCAATAGATGCCGAAATTCTTTTGATCAAATAGTGTAAGTGACAACAAAACTAAATCACCATGATTCCAAGGAAGCTTCAAATGATATCCAAGATCATAAATGGACCATACTAATACTATCCACAAACACCTAGTAGTGAACAAATATCAAAGTCTTAAAAATCTAGAGCATAATACCATATATCAAGTGTTGATCCATCTAAAAAAGATCAACATAACTTAGCATAGACACTGATGAATATAGATATATATTAACACCCAAAAGTGTTAATTTCCATCCTTTCATCTTTTCCATACAATATCACCACCCAAAGGTACTAATGCTCACCCTTTCATCCCTACCATGCAATGTCACCTATCACTTTTCATAGTAGTAATCATTATAATGTTTGAACTTGATTTTCCTAAAAAATAAGACCATTCTAATCCTCCCCAATTTGTTTCGAGCACTTTAACTTCTAGTCCAAATTCTCAATATCTTTTTTGAATCTCCCATAAAACCAAAGTAAAAAAATTCAATAGTTTCAAAATTTTGATGATATTTAAACAAAAACAACTTAATCATTTATCCTCCCGTATTATCATACATTTGTTAAATAATAACCTATGAATCACCCACAACTAGGTTCTAAAAAAAACCCTCTTTCTTGAGCCAAAAAGTCTTTGACACAATGTTAGGACCTCAAAATCATATTTTAAAGCTTATTTCCTCAATTCCTTCATAATTTGAATAACCCACAACTAGGTTCTTAAAAAGAAAAGCCCTTTTTCTTGAGACAAAGAAGTCTTTGACACAATGCTAGGACCTCAAAATCATATTTTAAAGCTTATTTCCTCAATTCCTTCATAATTTAGAATAACCCTCGTCCCCACCCCTGCACGTGCCTCTGCGTTCCTTCATAATTTAGAATAACAACCGCCGCCCTCCCACCACAGCACGTGCCTCTACCTCCCCTCCTCATTGACTCCAGTGATTATTTGAATAAATATGTTATTTTTTTTTGTTAAAATAGTTTTTTAATAAACACACAACAAATATAACTATTTAAAATGAAATCTTATGTATGGCCGAAAGTGTTAAAGATGCTTTTCTTGTGGACCATTCACGAGGTCAGTGCCACTTGGGAAATCAATAACACCGTGTGTTTACTAAGGAGGCATTCCTCCATTAACTTGGTTGAATATTAATCACCACTTATTGTATATGTCTCAGCAATTTCTATGAAATTTCTATAAGTTTTGTATTTTATAAATTATTAAGTCGAGAGGTTTATTTTACAGTGTAGTATGAGAGGTGTGTAATTTTGTCTATTGGTCAATGTCTTTTTAAAATAAAAATAAAAAAATAAAAAATAAAAATTATGTTTTAAATAAAAAAATAATGTCTATTATAATTTAAAAAAAAAATATGTTGTAAAATAATTAGAAGTAAAAAAATGTGTAAATCAGATATTTAAATCTTATACTTTTTCATAAATATTTCAACAAGATATTTAAGTAAATTAATTGAAGATCTATGTTAACTAATTTATGTCGATATCAACTTCATATATTTATATCTATATATCTATAACACATTGTATTTTGCACTCTAAAAAAAATTGCACATAAAGAAATTTGATTCCTCTCATCTTATGTTAGATCCGTATTTAAGATGAAGCTATGCTAGTATTTAAATCATCTAATTGTATTTAGATATTTTTTGTATATCATTTAATTAAATACAAAGTCTAGGCTACAAACTTAATTTAGATATTTTGATATATTTATATCAATTTAGATAATTGTTAATTGTTCCTTATGCTTATAAATAATTTTGTTTCTCAACTTTCAAGGATAAGATTTTAAATACTTCATTTTATTTAGTTGATATACATATTTTCCAAACAAAATACTATTTTTTAAAAATAAAATGATATTAATAAACAATGAAAATAAATTAATAAAATTATATTATATAAATTATTTATTAATTATGTACCAATATTATTCTTATTATTTTAAAATTTAAAAAGTCATTAAATAAGAGTTAAAGGTAAGTTTACTTTAAAGATTATCATTTCATTCTAGACCATTTTGTTATGTTTGGGATCATTGCAAAGGAGTTTCACTATAATAAAACCAATATCCTTTTTTGTTTCATTAATTTTAGGAAATCTTTTCACGCAATGCTCAAGAGTAACCTTTGGAATAGATTAGAAAAGGTAAAAGTTCCTTTTACAATAAGTGTATCAAAACATTATTACCAAGTTTAGAAACACTAAAGGTTAGTTAAAATAAATTAACTATAATATAAGAGTCAAACAAGGTCTTTATGTTGATGATATTTTTCTTTTGGTGAGGAATCTCTATGGCCTTGGTAAGTAACTAAGAATAATCTTTGACTTCTCTAGTATGAGTATATTGTGAATACTTATAAAATGAAGATTATGATAATTAAATCCAAAAATATCACCCATGATACCTTTGTATATGACAACAATAACTTGGACGAAGTACTTTCATACAAATATCTCGAAATCCATATTCATCACAAGCTCAATTGGAATTATAACATTGTGAAAATTATAAAGGGAGAGTGGAAAACTTATCATGGGTTTCAATCATAAGGTAGTGGACCTTTGGTTATAGGATAAGAGAAAGCTTTACTTTGAGACTCTTGTCAATTAGATTATCTTATATGGATGCAAATTTTGAGGTTGTAGCATCTCTAGAGAATCCTTGAGAAAGATAAGGCAGATCCAAAATAATTTTATAACCCATAATTGAAAATTAAAGGCAATACAACCTATCATATTCTCTCGGTAGAAGAAAGCCTTTCCCCCACTAAGAACATGGAAATTATTAGTTACTTTTTGTACAAGAGTAATATAAACAACATGGATAGCAAGAGGCTCCCTAAAATCCCTTCAAAGTCCATCCAAATCCACCAACAACTCAAACAAAAATGACTTAAAAATGTGAAATCTTGGCTATATCATTAGGAAATATAATAATATATCGTTATGCATAATACCAAAAATATTAGAAATGTTATTATAATTAATTTTAAAACGAATTTTAAAACTAGGTATTGGACTATTCTAAAGAGATCTCTCCCACCTTATTTAAGATTTACTAAACCAATTTTAATATTAGTAAACATTAATCATCAATAAAATTAATACAATAACTTAAAAAACTTTATTTTAAAATTTATATTATAAATATATAACGTTAATTAACCTATTATTTGAAAATATAATGATAAGGGCTTTCTTTTACCAATGTTATAATTGTTAAATGCTAATCATAACCTCATTATAACCATGTACATATATAATAATAGATTTGAACTGAAAGCTCTTTTTAAAATAAATAATGAAGTCAATGTGTTGTCATAAGGCCTATGGCAATTTTAATGTAGTAGGAAATTTACAGCTGATTAATACTTTTTTTACAAGTTTTGATGGATTGTGTTTGGTATGCTCAGAAAGGTAAGTATATGCATTTTGTCTTTTGAAATTAAAATATTTTGTCGGGTGCGTTAAGCAAAATAAATAACATGCATTTTGTCTGTGTAACTAATATGTTAATAGATATAATTAATATCTTAATAGATAAAAAATGTTAATACTCAAAAAGATATAGAATTAATTTTTTCAATAACTTTCGTAAATATTAGTTTAATTTTATGTTTGAAATAAATTTTGTTAAAAAAAAAAAACGAATTAAATTGAACACGTTATAGGTTTGTTTAAACGTCCTTTCAAAGCCCTTCTTACTATCTGACTTCAATTTGGTTTCACTTCTATTCACGCACCAACTAAAATGTCGATTGAAAGAAACAAACTATCAAAATAAAAAAGGTCCTTTTATTCCCTTTTTTGGAGGGTCAAGACAAGGGTCCCAAACAAGCTTTGAAAGAACGGAAAAAGGGTCGGAAGGTACAACTATGAAACATGATGCCGTTGTGATAGCTTCAATCAATAATTACGTGGCAATCTTAGCTTTACTTTACTGCATTGATGATAGTACAACCACACACAATCATATTGGAGGTTGTCTAGTAAACGTAGTTACACTAACATTTTACCCTTAACATATAAGGGTGGGGATAAAAAGAAATATTATTCGGAGAAATAGGTGACTTAGGAATGTTATATGTTTTTTTTTTTTTCCTTCATCCAATTCTATAATAAAATTTTCGTGAAATTATAGTTTTTGTTGTTTAAATTGTATTTTTTAATATATAAATGTATTTAATATTTCTAAAATCTTGTGCGACACTCAAATTGTATAAATTTAACAGTACAAATTTATTGTGTCAACATGCCCAGGAAAAAGGCCAAAATGTAGGAAATTTGGACTATAGTATATGTGCATGGGTGGTGGCATCGTGATTGCACCACATGTTAAGAGATTAACATCTATTGTGAAGTTTGTTCATACTATTTTACGCACCCATTTCCGCGTTGTAATTTCTATAAGCATGATGGGACAAAATGATCCATACCCACTAGTAGTACATCATTTGTACATAGGAATCATCTTTGATGCACCATATATAGGGAGATGTGGTGATCATTGGGAAATTGAGTCATTGTTTTATGTGTCCATCTCCACATCATAATGGCTTGATAAACCATGGAATGACAAGATCTAAAACAACTTTTCATGTCAGACACACACAAACATTGACATCTTGAGCCTAGCATGTGCAAGAATATGTAGTGATCACTATGGAAATTGACCATACTACTCTATGCTTTTGAATCCACATTGAGGTTGTCATACACAACGTGGAATAACAAAGGTTTTTCCTCACACACATACATATATATCTAGGGAAATTTACCATGTATCTTAATCTACAAATATCAATCTTTTACTATCCATTATTGAGGTTTGCAATTACACCAAAACCCACAAGCATTAGCAAACTTCCAAACCCTTACCATGGTCCATTACCTTTAGTGAGAAATTAATCCCATGTTCCCAATGTGGTAATTAATCCACATAATTGATTCCCCATGAGGTGAGTGTGACAATTACTCCAACATCCCTTACTTTTAGAACTATTGGTGTATCAACCTCATTAAGTGCACTAAAATAAAAGTGGGATAGCCCATTTAAAAAGGTATGTCTTCTCTTTATGATATATCTAGTTACCAAAATGATAAATGATTACTTAAATGAGTCACTCTGTAAAGTCACAAGGAAATAATTCATGGAAGTTTTTCTTAAGCATCTTAATATGTAGAGTGTTGTATAAAGTGTTTTATATGCATGTGTTGTGGCCTCATATTTAGTACATCACATGCAGTGAGATGTGACACCCATTATGGAATCCAATTATACTTCTCTTCTCACTCAAATCCACATTGCAATGATCATACACACCATAAAATGATGGGATTTTATTTGTACACTAGAATCTACACCCTTTAGTCCAATGAGGATGTTCTTTTATAATATCCATCATTTTCTCAATACAACAAAAGAGATATGACATGGTAATCATATTGTTCTACATAACTTATTCCATATCATAGTCATGGTACATGCCATATAACAACAAAATCCGCAACCATACATTCTATGCCATATGCATAATAGTGACACCATCTCTGATACATCATGTGTAATTTTTTTTAAATAGAAAAATGATGGTTATGCTTGTACTCATATGACATTGATCAATCTCAATTACTATCACTATAACTTCTAAATAAAATCACACACATATACATGATTCACACACTAAATCATAAAGATTTAAAATAAAATCACATACTTTACATGAAACTTTATAACATAACCATCACCCATTACATTTCACCATAAAAAAATACCACATATATAATTAAACATGATTTTTATATTAAATTAATTTCACTACACTTTTTGTATATCACATTACAATCATTATAATACGCACAAAAAATGAGATCTTTATCTTCTCAATAAAATCCATATAGTTGAGTCCAACATAGTTATGTATTGTACCATATTTATCTTCCTCCAAACGCAACAAAACAAAAGAGACATTAGGAGACATAAGAATACGATGCTGTAAAGTAAAGAAGCATGGTGTTTAATATTATCCTCTTCTAAACACATCAAAACAAATGAAATATAAAATAATAGTCTTCCAAACACATCAAAACAAAAGAAATATAAAATAATAATGTCTAGGTTAAAAGAAATGATGCGCCCATTCAGAAAAAGAGGGAGATGAGATAATAAGGTTTAAACTAAAGACAATAAAGGGTCATATTCATATAATTCTAAAGAGCAAAAAAAAATATCTTTTCGCTTCAAATTAAAAGCAATTATAAAAAATTCAATTAAATTACTTAAAAAAATAATATTTATAATTACTAGTATTTAATAAATTTATATATACGAATTAGATAATAATGTTTCAATTATTATGTATTTAAAATTATCTATAATAAATTTATTAAAAAATTAAATTCAATAATGTTTGATGTAAAAGACGAGTTCTATATAATTATAATTCTAAATAATGTTTTATCTATTTAAAATTATTTATAATAAATTCATTAAAAAATATATACACGATAATAATGTTTGAGCTAAAAGATAAGAGAGTTCTATATAATTCTAAATCTAAAAAAGGTGTTATTTTACATTTTTAATAGAGGATATATCACATCCATTTATAATTTTTTATTTTTAAATTAATTTTTATACTAAAAGTTTGCAATCTTAATCTTAATAATATATATTTTTCTTAAAGTGATGGTGTGTTCGATGATAAGCTTATTTAAAAAAAGAAAGGTAAGATAATAATATTTGAGCTAAAAAGATAAAAGAGATTTGTACAATTTTGAAAAATTAATTTATTACCTAATATTTAAAAAAAAAAATATTACATTAATTTATAATTTTTTATTTTTAAATTTACATTTTAAATATTATTTAATTTATATTAAACTTTTCATAATTATCTTATAATTATTAAATATTTAAAATTATTTCTAACACGTGTTTGATAATAAGGTCATTTATCCCGGATGCAGGTGGCACCATCAATCTTACTGTTTCCCATGCAAGGAATTAATGTGCGATACTACCAGCTACAGAGCAGCGTGGCCCTCCGGGACTTAAACTCACGCGAGCTGGGGAAAGTTATTAATGCTGGATCGGTTGGCGGATTCGCATTTATGCACTGCGCTGATCAACGCAACATTCCCTCAGTTATAATCATGCTGCTCCATAGTTATTTCACCATGCCTTGTGCTCAGTTGCTCGACAACGGAACCTAGTTTGCGGAGGCTGTTGGTGATGGACTGATTCTGGTTCACTGCCGCGAGCTCCAAGCCAACTCTATCAAGGGTAAGTTCTCCCCTGTTCTGGATTCACGCATTGTGTTGTTGTCTGCAAGTTCTGTTGTATTGTGTTGTCGTTTGCAAGTTCTGTTGGGCATCCCTCTCGCCTCAACCGACTCTGTTCTGTTGGTTCTCCTGTCCATAATCCATTTGCGCCCTACCTCCTGTCTGTCATCATGGTTCGTTCGGGCAAGAGGCATCGTTCAGGGGGGCGTCGTGACAGCCACTTGCATCCCCCAGCCGGTCATGCTATGGAAACTGCGCCGGAACCCTTCAATCCCTCCCCCGTCCATGAAGCTGGGCCATCTTTAAGCTCTGGTCGTAAGCCTATTCCGAACAGTGCCTTCCAAACCACGCACTTTAAATTTCAAAGTAATTTGCATAGGCCCCTTATTACTGCTCACATCACCATTATTCTTTCGGAAGAGGAAAATCAGGTCTCCCCTCTGGCCTGCATTGCCCCTGATCCTTCCCAAAGCAGTGAGCATTCCACGGACAAAGACAGCTTGGAGAATTGGAAAAATGAGAAGTTTGAACAGGAGGAATTTCTCAAAAATCTTCCTCCCCTTGAAGATACAGGACCTGCTGCTGAGGAAGGGACTCATGGTGAAGCAAGCCATGACATGGCAATCCCTGGCAGCGACTTGGGCGGCAATGAAGATCTGAAGACTGGTGATGCAGGTCTGGCTGAGTGGAAGAACCATGGCATGGAAAAGGAGAAGTAGCGCCACCTGGGACTGCCTCCTTTTTTTGTTTCGGCTACTGTTTCAGGCTCACGGTCAAGGTTCAGTGCTAATGTCCTACTGTTTTTGGCTTCCAGCTGGGGATTTGGTGACACATTATGTGCTGGTTTGCAATGATTTTGTGTCTCTGTACTGGCTCAGTTCTCCTTCTCTGCAAAACATGTCTCTCTTTATGTCTTTTATCTGGTTTCTTGATCCTTGTAACTAGTTTCCCCAGCTTATGTTTGTAAAGGGGCAGTTCTGTTCTGTTGAGGGCTTCCAAGCCTCGATACTATGTAAAAATATTTTGCCTTACAGTTAATAGAATTTAGTATTTGCAGAGAAAAAAAAAAGACCATTTAAAAAAAAAGACATGAGATAATAATATTTGAGTTAAAAAGATAAGAGATAAGACCATTTAAAAAAAGACATGAGATAATAATATTTGAGTTAAAAAGATAAGAGATAAGACCATTTAAAAAAAGAGACCTGAGATAATAATATTTGAGTTAAAAAACAAGAGAGGTCTGTACAATTCCAAACTGAAAAATTAATTTACTGCTTAATATTTTAATTTATATTAAACTTTTCATTATTATCTTTTAATTATTAAGTATTTGAAATTATTTCTATGCATGTGTTTGATGACATTTAAAAAAAACAACCTGAGATAATTATATTTGAGCTAAAAAAAAGTTTGTATAATTCCAAACTGAAAAATTACTTTATTACCTAAAATTAAAAATTAAAAATAAAAAAATACTATTACATCAACCTATAAATTTTTATTTTTAAATTTACAATTAAATTATTATTTATTTATTATTAAACTTTTCATAATTATTTTATAATTATTAAGTATTTAAAGCTATTCCTAACACGCGTTCGATGATAAGGCCGTTTAAAAAAAGAGATCTGACATAATAATATTTGAGCTAAAAAAACATTGTACCACTGCAAAGTGAAAAATTAATTTACTACCTAATATTTTAAAAGAAGATACTATTACATCAATTTATAACTATTATTTTTTAAATTTACATCTAAAATATCATTTAATTTATATTAATTTTTCATAATGATTTTATAATTATTAAATATTTGAAATTATTTTTAATCCAGGTTTGATGATAAGGTCATTTAAAAAACCAGTTGTTTTTAGTGTTTTTTTGGAAGTTTTTTGATGAGTTTTTCCAGTTTAATTTCTCTAAAATCCGATAGGAATTTATTGAAATCACAAGTTTTATAAGTAACCCTGCACAATCAAAGTGCTTTAGGGGTTTTTCAGGGTGTTGAATCCATATATAGTCAACAAACCAATTTAAATAACACAAATTAAGAATTCACCTCAAATTTTTTGTTGCCAGATTCTAACACAGAAAAGTCCAAAAAATCACACTAAAAACAACTCCTTTAAAAAAAATTGTGAGATAATAATATTTGAGTTAAAAAAAAATAAAAAAAAAGTTTATACCATTCTAAACTGAAAAATTAATTTATTACCTAATCTTTAAAAAGAAAATACTATTACATCAACTTATAAATTTTAAATTTTGAATTCACATTTAAAATATTATTTAATTTATATTAAACTTTTCATAATTTTATAATTATTAAGTATTTGAAATTATTCCTAACACATGCGTTTGATGATAAGGCCATTTAAAAAAAGAGATGTGAGATAATAATATTTGAGTTAAAAAAATAAGAAGTTTGTACCATTCCAAACTCGAAAATTAATTTATTACCTAATAGTTTTTTTTTATTGATATTAAACTTTTCATAATTTTATAATTATTAAGTACTTGAAATTATTCCTAACACATGTGTTTGCCGATAAGGCCATTTAAAGAAAGAGATGTGAGATAATAATATTTGAGTTAAAAAAATAAGAAGTTTTTACAATTCCAAACTGGGAAATTAATTTATTACCTAATAGTTTTAAAAAGGTTAGTATTACATCAATTGATAAATTTTTATTTTTAAATATACAATTCCAAACTGGAAAATTAATTTATTACTTATTAGTTTAAAAAAGGTTAGTATTACATCAATTGATAAATTTTTATTTTTAAATTCACATTTAAAATATTATTTAATTTATATTAAACTTTTCATAATTATTAAGTATTTAAAATTATTTTTCACATGTTGATCAGGATATCAAGTTAAAATAATTTTTTATATATAATTATTTTTAATAGCTATTTTATAATTAAATATATAATATTTTAATAAATAATTTTTAACAATTAATTTTAAAATATTATTTTATTTATTTTATTAACTAATTGACAAATGGTTTGTTTTTAATAGCTAATTCTGGGAAATGATGCATCCATGCTATTTATCCTTGAAGGTCGATTGATTTTTTCACTCGTCTTGAGGATGAACCACATTAGTGGTTAGAAACGTGGACCAAATCCTAATGATGTGATTAATCCGAAAGACATTTATCTACATTATAGATCACAAAAGTTTTAGATATAATATTATTCTATTTTCAAATAATAAATTTTCCTTGATAATTTTTAATTTCTTAAATAAAATTTTATGTTTCATTAAATCTAAATTACATTTTCAATATTTTTGAAAAAACTTTATACACTCTCTATTTTTTCTTTTTCTTTTGTATGTTGATTTTCAATTACTAACTGCAATAATGCATTCATGCTATTTATTCCTGGAGATCTATTCATTTTTTGACCTTATCCTAAAGATAAAAATAATCACATTAGTAATGTGATTAATCATAAAAACATTTATCTATAATATAAATCAGAAAAATCTTAGATCTAATATTTTTCTTTTCTATTTTTCAAATAAAATTTTATAAGGTTGCTTTGATTAAATCTATACACTCCCTGCTTTTTCTTTTTCTTTTTCTTTTGTATGCTTTTTTTTGGTCCCATTGACTCGGGTGTATACATGAGTCTTAGAATAATGCCCTTCACCCTTACACTGATTCAGTCTCTATCCACGTGACCCTCACAAGCAGAGCAATTAAATCATTTAACTAGTCACTGCCATTAACAGAGTTGAAGGGGACAACTTCTTTTTTAATTTTTTTTCTCCTCCCCTGGATGTTTCAGTCTTAGTGTTGAAGGCAGTCTTAATGTTGAAGTCAGCTAGTGCCCAGGTCTCCGGGTTCAACTTTAGTTGGTGGAATCTTTGCAATAGTTTAGAGGAGAGGTGGCCGACACAGAGACAGAGAAGCACCATGAGGGAATCCTCGTCACATGAATTTTAATGCTTTTCTAATCTGAGCACTCACATTTAAAAATTGGGAAGCATTTCAAACTACAGAGACATGTGTAATCACACCACACAGAAATGCACCAAGTTGGTCTCAAATAAAATCTAATCTAATGGCGCTGTGCGGTCACCAAGTTGGTCTCAAATAAAATCTAATCTAATGGCGCTGTGCGGTTGCATTCCCAATAAAAACATGATGGCTGTCGTATGAGCAAACGTGGGATTAAATAGTGACCTCGGCATGTGAGGGCGGTGGTCTCGGAATTCGGCCGGGCAGTCGAATCTCTGCACGCAAAAGAGGAATCCGCTAGCGCTGCATTATTGTTTTATTATGGAATTTGCCGATTTGGCCCCGCAGACAGACCGCCGCTCTGTTACTTTGCCTTTTCTTTTGCTTTCCCCATAGTCATGTGGGACTGGCACTTACTGTTTGGAGTCTTAATGATGTAACAAAGCATATTTTTCCGCAAATTATTTGATAAATTTTGAAGTGTGATCAGAGCTACATTATGGTTTAAGGTTTAAGTTATTTGATAAATTTTGAAGTGTCTATCAGAGCTGCATTATGGTTTATGGTTTAAGTTATTTGATAGATTTTGAAGTTTCAATCAGAGCTACATTATGGTTTATGGTTTAAGTTTAGAGGTTTATTATGTTTTAAGTTTAGAGTTTTATTATGATTTAAGTTTAATGCATAGTTTCTCTGAACTCTCAATAGGCTTTATATCAGTTGGAAAATTGCTTAGATTTTACTATTTATATTCTGGCGAATTTTTAAATTAATAATAATTAAAAAACTGTATTAATTTTATATATCGTTAGTAGTATTTTTTGGTAAGTTTGATAAGATTTTTTGGTTTTCATGCTTACATTTTATTATTCACTCTATTATGGTGAGGGTAGCACAAGATTTGAAAGCAAGATTATTTCCATGGCCTTTGCCACTTGAGCTATCCCAAAAAGACATATAATTGTAGTTTTGAATCAATGTAATTTTATTTTAAATTTGCTATATTCATATTCTTTTTAAATGTAATAACAATGTTTCAAAATAATTTTCCAACTTTAAAACAACCCAAATCATCAAACATGGTAATCTCATTGTTTTAATTTAATTATGTAATAAATGATTTTTTTAATAGCATAGTAATCTCATTGTTTTAAGTTAATCATGTAATAATTGAACTTTTTTTTGGCAATAAATTTGACATGAATTTGATAAAAATTTCAAACATGATTGAAATCTTGTTATTATTATATAGTAAAATGATGTTTTAAAGATTATTTCCAATTCTCTATGATCTAAATTATTGGTAAACTAATTATAATTTCAAATAGCTATAAATTCTCCTTTAAATTTATAAACTCTAAATTTTGTAGATGGATAATCAATTATTTACTAATCAATGTTTTTTTTTTTTTTTTTTTTTTTTTTTTTTTTTTTCTAGTTAAAACTACCTAAGTACCCACGGAGGATTTGAACTGGTGACCTATCGCAAGGAGTGCTTTATCGTCAATCCAAAGCCCTGTAGGCATTGACTAATCAATGTTATGGTATTACTCTATTTGAAATAAGATGATCTTGGAATAATATATCATTTTGCAATAAATAATAAATTTGATATAAATGATATAAAATTGTCAATTTCAATAAAAATTCAATTGTGATTCAAGTTTAGTATACTCATTTCAATTAATCAAACACATTTAAAAATCAATTAGAATTGTAATTTGTTATAAATTCTATCATAAATTTGTTAAAATCCAAATTCTGAATATAATATTATATGCCACAAAATTTATATCCAAATCTAAATATGTTAAAACTATTAAACCATCAATAATTTTTAGAAATAAAATACCTATATAATATAAACCCAAATATAATATATAAGTATAACGAAAACTCAAAAATAAACTTAACCCAACCAAATTTTAAACAAATTCAAATTAATTAAAATTCTAAATCTTTTATTTCAACCTTAAATTTACTGCTTCTAAATTTTGTATTAACTTTCTTACACAAATTTTTAAACTAATTAAAATTATGATATGTATTTATATAAATTTTCATTTTACTCACCTAAATAAAATTAAAAAATCCATTATTATTCCACATCTTTATAAACTCTTCTTTCAAATTTGGTATATCCAAACTTTATACATAATATCGTGACTTTATATATTATACTTTTAAATCAATATATTACCAAACTTTAGATATAATATCCTGACTTTGTACATTATACTTTTAAGTTAATATATATATATATAATTTAGTATATCCAAACTTTATACATAATATCACATATTAAGGAAGATTTCTCGATATGAATTACATAGCTTTCAATTTACTATATCCAAACTTTATACATAATAAGAAAAATATATCAAATGTGAATTACATAGTTTGATATGTTAGAAGCATTGTGCCCCATCATAAATTGCATTTATACATAATAAGAAAAATATATCAAATGTGAATTACATAGTTTGATATGTTAGAAGCATTGTGCCCCATCATAAATTGCATTTATACATAATAAGAAAAATATATCAAATGTGAATTACATAGTTTGATATGTTAGAAGCATTGTGCCCCATTATAAATTACATTTATACATAATATGAAAAATATATCAAATGTGAATTACATAGTTTGATAGGTCAGAAGCATTGTGCCCCATTATAAATTGCATAGTATAACACGCCACAAAAGGTTTCGACCACTTGTATAAATCGATCCATATCTCATAGCAATCAACTCAAAATTCCAAATGAATAAAAGAAATCCAACTTCCTAGATTCCGGCCACACTGAAAATTTGCGGCTCCGACCTGTCCCACTCGGGCCGGTCGGACGGACGGACGGACAAACCCATCATATAACAAAGGGGTGCCCCGTTCTCCTGTTATCTGTTCCCCTCCTGATTCACCTCACCCACCCCAGATTGCCTGGTTCCTGTACTTCTTCTTATCCCACACCCCTCGCGGCACTGAATACAATACAATGTGATGATGGATTAAGTGCACAGCCCTAGTGTTACTCCTACCTCATGTCCCTCGCCTCGCCCGATGGTGATCGATCTCGTCGGATCAAGCTTGCACAATCCCCAAACTCTATGCAAATTTCTTGGGCTCCGATATTGAATTTGTTCGGCCCGATGGAAGGCCGGAGTTCAATGCCGATCGTTTTCTTTCTTATTATCATCCCATGGACGGCCTTCGCCGTCAATCAAGAAGGGCAGGCGCTGCTAACCTGGAAGAAAACTCTTGGCGATGGAACTTCATGGCCTTTCTTCGAATCGTGGGATCCTCGGCATGAAAATCCCTGTAAATGGACCGGTGTGATTTGCTCTCTGGATCATGAAAATCTCGTTACAGAGATTAATATTCAGTCTGTGCAAATCGCAGGCAATGTTCCTACTCAGTTTGCAGTTCTTGGATCTCTTCGGTCGCTCGTTATTTCTGCAGCGAATTTGACTGGAAGCATTCCTGCAGAGATTGGAGGTTATGAGAGCTTAGAGATTCTGGATCTGAGCGGGAATAGGTTAAGAGGAAATATTCCTGCAGAAATTTCTAAGCTCAAGAACTTGAAGTCTCTGATCCTCAATTCGAACCAGCTCCAGGGGAGCATTCCAGCTGAGATTGGAAATTGTCATAATCTTGTGGATCTTGTTGTTTTCGATAATCAGCTGAGCGGCAAAATTCCGGCAGAGCTCGGCCGTTTGGCTAATCTGGAAGTCTTTAGAGCAGGCGGTAATGAGAATATTGAAGGCACGTTGCCAGATGAATTAAGCAACTGTACCAATCTTGTAACATTGGGATTAGCAGAGACTAATATCTCTGGCAAAATTCCTTTATCGTTTGGATCTTTAAAGAAGCTCCAAACCCTAGCAATATATACTGCTTTTCTCTCTGGAACTATACCGGCAGAATTGGGGAACTGTTCTGAGCTTGTGAATTTGTATCTCTATGAAAATAGACTTTCCGGAGCGATTCCCCGAGAGCTCGGGAAGCTGCAGAAGCTTGAAAAGCTGTATCTCTGGGACAACGAGCTAGCCGGGAGCATACCCGCAGAGCTCGGTAGCTGTAGTTCTTTGAAGTTCGTCGATTTGTCGACCAATTACTTGTCCGGTAGCATTCCAGATTCTTTTGGGAGTTTGAAAAATTTAAGCGAGCTTGAGATCACTGACAACAATGTCTCCGGTTCGATTCCTGCGGCTCTTGCTAATTGCACAGAGCTTACTCAGATTCAGCTCTATAATAACCAGATTTCGGGACAAATGCCTGCTGAGCTGGGGGCTTTGAAGAAATTAACAGTGCTGTTTCTATGGCAAAATAATCTGGAAGGCCCCATTCCTTCTAGTCTAGGTAGCTGTGATAATCTCCAGTCCTTGGATCTTTCTCACAATCGGTTAACTGGAAGCATTCCGCCGAGTTTATTTGAAATAAAGAATCTGACAAAGTTGCTGCTTCTGTCGAATGAGCTCACCGGAGCTTTGCCGCCGGAGATTGGAAACTGTGTGGCTCTGTCGCGCTTGCGTCTTGGGAATAATAGGTTGCTGAATCAGATTCCTAGAGAGATTGGAAAGCTGGAGAATCTTGTTTTTCTGGACCTTGCAATGAATCAGTTTTCTGGTTCTATTCCTGCAGAGATTGGAGGATGTTCTCAGCTTCAAATGCTGGATCTTCATGGAAATCGACTAGGCGGTGAACTTCCGAGGGCTCTTGGGTTCTTGCACGGTTTGCAAGTCGTTGATTTGTCTGCTAATGAATTGAGCGGGCTGATTCCGGCAAATCTTGGAAATCTGGTTGCCCTGACTAAGCTTACTTTGAATGGAAATGCTCTGTCTGGTGCTATACCATGGGAGATCAGCCGGTGTACCAATTTGCAGTTACTAGACTTGAGCTTAAATCGATTTTCAGGGCAAATTCCTCCAGAAATGGGAAAAATGCAAGCGCTGGAAATTGCATTGAATTTGAGCTGGAACAATCTTTCCGGCTCAATTCCGGCACAATTTTCCGGTCTTACTAAACTGGCATCTTTAGATCTTTCCCACAATTTGCTCTCTGGAAATTTATCTGCTCTTGCTCAGCTTCAGAATCTTGTTTTTCTCAACATTTCTTTCAACGATTTTTCCGGGTCTCTGCCTGATACCAGTCTTTTCAGATCTTTGCCTGCCAGCGACCTATCCGGCAACGCGGCTCTGTGCACCTCGGAGGAAGTTTGCTTCATGAGCAGCGGCGCGCCTTCGAACAGAGAGTCCTTTGAGGTAAAACTGGTAATGATTCTTCTGTTCAGTGTCACGGCTGTAATGATGATTCTGGGCATCTGGCTCGTGACACGAGTCCGGCGAATGGGTGACCGGCAAATGGAGGATTCCGAGATCGGGTGGCCATGGCAGATGACCACGTTTCAGAAACTCAATTTCTCGGCCGACGACGTCGTGGACGCGCTGGTTGACAGTAACATTATCGGAAAAGGATGTTCCGGCGTGGTCTACAAGGCCGAGATGGGCAACGGGGACGTTATAGCAGTGAAGAAGCTGTGGACTGGGAAGGAGTCGGAATGTGAGAAAGTCCGGGAACGGGACTCTTTTTCGGCCGAGGTGAACACTCTGGGCGCCATCCGCCATAGAAATATCGTTCGGCTCCTCGGGTGCTGCACAAACGGGCGATCGAAGCTTTTGATGTACGATTACATGCCCAACGGGAGCTTGGGCGGGCTCTTGCACGAGAAGAGAAGTATGCTGGATTGGGAAATTAGGTATAACATAGTGCTGGGAGCTGCGCAGGGGTTGTCCTATCTGCATCATGATTGCAGGCCGCCCATACTCCATCGAGATGTTAAGGCCAATAATATATTGTTGGGCAGTCAGTATGAGCCTTATCTCGCAGACTTTGGTCTCGCCAAGCTTGTGGATTCAGCAGATTTCAATAGATCTTCGACAACAGTAGCTGGATCTTATGGTTACATAGCTCCTGGTAAGTAGTTTTCTTTTTCTGGAACGTGTTATACCAGTGTGTTTTCTGAATGCATTTCATAAATTTCTATTTTCAACTTTAATATGTTATTTAAAAAAAAAAACTATAGTTGTCTTTTTTCTTATTATTATTTTAATTTTTAATTTCTTTTTATTTTCGGACCAAAAATTTCAAAATTTAGTATGCTTAACTTACAATAGTAGACGATGTCCTTATAATAAATAGTAGACAATGTCTAGGGGTTATTTAATTTAATATTTTTATTTTTATAATAGTTACACAATATTTTTAATTTCTTTTTATTTTGCATTTTATTTAGTTGGATTCGGACCAAAAATATCAAAATTTACAATACTTAACTTACAATAGTTAAACAATGTCCAGGAGTTATTTAAAATATTTTTATTTTTATTAGTATAGTAAGACAATGTCCAGGGGTTATTTAAAATATTTTTATTTTTATTAGTATAGTTAGACAATGTCCAGGGGTTATTAAAAATATTTTTATTTTTATTAGTATAGTTTAAGAAAGTGTATATATTGGATTTCTTTGATTAATGAGGTGAGTGGAAATGTATATACTGTACTTTTTATTAATAAAATTTATGAAAAATTACATATTTGATATATATATATGGTTGAGTGTAGGTTTCTAGCTTGTTTTTTTGATGGAAAAATAAGTTACTAAAGGTGCAATGTTATGATTAAGATGGTGTAAGAGCTTAATTTTTAATTAAAATAGCTTCCATCGTGAACTATATTTATTTATATTTTAAATATAGTTTATTAGAATTTATATTTCTAATTTTTCTTTATTAATATGAGTTTAATAATTGAATTAAGATTTCGTAAATTATATTATGAAAAGTGAATTTTTCAAGTAAAAATTACATCATCAAATCAAATTTTTTTTATTTTTTATAAATTAAACAATTAAATATATTTTTAAATTCAATACCTTTTGTCACTTATTATTATTATTTACAAATATTCACACTTCCATTAAAATCTTATTCTATTATGTAAATAAATAGAAGAATGTAATAATTAAAAAAATAAGATAAAACATTTTTACTTAGATTATAAGATTTATCCCTTGAAGCATTGCTGTGTGAGGGTATTAGATAGAAACCTTGAGTAAAAAAAAATCCAATCCTATGAATGGTATGTGTATGCCTGAATACTTCTGGTATCTGATTTCTTACCAAAAACTACTTGCAATTGGCAGACAAATTTATATTAAGAGTTTCTTTTGTTTAAATATTTAAATTTATAGATATATATTTATAAGATTATATAAAAATTTATATTAAGTGTTTTTTGTTTAAATATTTAAATTTATAGATATATATTTTTGTATTTATATGGCAAAGTGTTTTAAAATATAATACATTTAATTATATATTTTTATTTATTTTATTAGTATATATGAAACATTATTTAAATATTTATATTAATTCAAGTTTGTTTTTTTATTGATTAGTCTTATTATTGCTCGGTGTGGCAATCCAATTGGTTCAAGTTTTTTTTTGAAAAATTAACCAACATTGAATAATGGTTGAATATAAAAAAGAAAAAAGTTTAATTATTAAATGTTTTTGTTTTTGGGTTAGAATTATGTCATATATTTTTTTACGGGATTTAAATGTTTTAAAATGTTTTTTTTTTTTTTTTAAATTTGTTAATGAATTTGTCTATCAGTTTTAAGTAGACAGTGATTGGGTTTTGTTAAGATAGTTTTTAATATGAAGTCACTGAATTTATTCCAGAAATAATTGGAGTGATATATTATTTCAAACATAATTGGAAAGATATATTAAATATGAAAAAGATATAATCCTGCCACCAAAAAATATATTAATAAATTAAACTTAATAAAAGATGAAATTCTTTACCGCATTTCAATCAAAATTGCCATCAAGGAAAAATTTTCATATATATATAAATAATTATGATATGTTGTCATATTCAGAATAATCATGAAAGTGATCGTGATGACTGACAAAATCTCATTGCACCGTGACCAGAATACGGATACACCATGAAAATAACGCAGAAAATCGATGTGTACAGTTTCGGCGTGGTTCTGTTGGAGGTGGTAACCGGAAAGCAGCCCATCGACCCGACCATTCCCGAAGGCGTCCATTTGGTGGAGTGGGCGCGAGACGCAGTGCAGAGCAACAAGCTGGCCGACTCGGCGGAGGTAATCGATCCGAGACTCCAAGGCCGGCCCGACACACAGATCCAAGAAATGCTGCAGGTGCTGGGCGTCGCCTTCCTCTGCGTCAATTCCAATCCCGACGAAAGGCCGACCATGAAAGACGTGGCGGCGCTCCTGAAAGAAATCCGCCACGACTGCCATGACTATAACGGCAAGGCCGACCTTCTGCTCAAACAAACTCCTGCGCCCGGCTCGACCCGGTCACCGAACCCTACCGCGGACGCCCGATCTCCCGTAGGGTCCTCCTTTGGTCTCGATTACTCTTCGGCTTCGACAACCGCCCACGAATCCTATTCGCTGCATTCTTCAGTTTCCAATGTAATTTGAATATAGCATTAATGCATTTTATCAAATTTAATATGTGAGCAAGGCATTACATAAAATTAGAGTAGTCAATGTAAAGTTGTTAGCCATTATTCTTGGAGCCCATACGTCGAGTTCCAGTCATGCAGTTATTTTTATGAGAGAACAATGTAGTGTAGGGTGGTTTAATTAGGAGGAGGATCCGACATCTGATACATCTCTCCAGGAGGTATCAACAACTATGTAAAATGGGGCAATACACACAATTGTATTCATATATAGTACACAGCTCGGGACCGGACCGCTTATTAGAACAGCATCTATTTTGATTTGGTGAATAGCATAGTAAAATCAAGAGAACACTGAGGAAACACACTTTCCTTTCCTTACAGGTCCATAATAAACTGGTGTATCAAACCATAAAATAAGATGTTACTTTTACCTTTCGAAGTGGTGCATCCAAACATAAAAATAAGATTTACTTAAAATACTCTTTCTGAGTTTCTGACAGATTCATAATAGACCGGTGTATCTCATCATAAAACTAAGATGCTGTAATTTTCAAAGTGGGGCAGCCTAGGAATTATTTAAATATTTTTTGTCAGTTCCTTACAGATTCATAACAAATTTGTGTATCCAAACATAAAATATATAAATATTTTTCTGAGCTACTCACAAATTCATAATAATTTTGTGTATTATAATTTTCAAAGTGGGTGAGCCTAAGATTTATTTAAATATTTTTGGAGATTTATTTAAATATTTTTGGTATGATTTGATTATTAAGTGTATAAAGATATACATATTTTATCTCTCTGGTTTTAAACTTGTGACTTCTTAGGAAGAAACACATGCTCTTTATCATTAGGTTCACTAAATTTGTGTATTTCACCATACAATAAAATAAGAGTTAATTAATAAAATAAGAGTGTCCTCTAACTAATATGCAAAAAAAAACATAAAGTAAAATAGTAATATCTTTTAACTAATATAATTTTTTTTATAGAAATATCATAATAAAAAATTGGGATTGTAAATTTAAATTGTATAAATTTTCAAGAAATTGAATTTATTTATATATTCAAAAATACATTTTAAATAACATAAATCAAAATCTCATTCAAATTTATATTATCAAATTTTAATTAAATAAATAAAATATATTAAAAAAATAATAAAAAAATAAGATACCTATAAAATTAAAATTTTATTTAATTACTTTTTAAAGGAGATATTGATATTAAAAAATAGAGAAACAATAAAAGTTCATAACTAATTTTGAAATTGAATTATAATTTTTGAACAAAGATTTCTTCTTCTTTTATATATATATATATATATATATATATAAACCACATTAAAATTATTAATGTGGTTGATATAGCGGAAGACTTCATAAAAAAAAAAAAAAAAAAACATTTGCAGAAATAATGCCTTGCCAATGCACACATTTACATGATTAACCATGTATAAAAAGGTTATGGGTCAACTTCAACTTGAGAAAAAAAAAAGAATTAAAAATCTTATTGTAAAATGGACAATTTTTCTAAATAAAGTTTGCTTATATATTAATATACCCATCTAATTAGAATATGAACTTATTAGAATTGGAATAATCTCATCCCTAGGAAATTCGTGGGCTAGGAGCCATGTGGCACAAATCTAATTTAACTTGAGAAGAAAAAAGGAATTACACATCTTAATGTAAAATAGACTATTTCCCTAAATAAAATTTGCTTATATATTAATTTCCCAATCTAATTAGAATATGAATTTATTAGAATTGGAATAATCTCAAATCCCTCGGAAAATGGTGAGTGGGGAGCCACTCGCCACAAATCTAATTTTTTTAATTTATTAAAAGTCAGTATAACCTAACAAACTCTGTAACACACTACAACCATTGATAAGCATTCAAACAAAGCATATTCATTGGAAATGGATTCCATTATATATTAAAAATCACTTCAATAAAATTTATGTTTTAATGAGTATTTATATATTTTATAAATTTGAATGGTTTATTTAACATTAATTTAGATTATGTAATGGTTTGTATGATATTATTGTAATTTTTAAAATTAAATTTAAAAGGAAAAGGGAAAGTCCAAATCTTTCCATGTTTTAAAAATAAGAAATAATTTTAAAATTATTTATTTATTTAATTTTATTTAAAAACGGTTATATATTAAAATAATAAACAAAAAAAAGTGATAATTACTTCAAGGGAAACTAACCACCATTTAACTAATATGTATCTATGGAAACTTACGCTGGCCAAAAATAACATGAAGTCCCAAAATAATTTTAGACACCCTCTTGTAAGTGTATATCAATTGACCTTCCTAGATGAACAATATGACAAAAGAAACTAAGCCCTTAAGGAGGTGGTGGGTGGAGTTGTTCCTTTGCCTCCGTTTACTTAAAGCTAGTAATGGGTTCAAAATGCTTCATCTATGGTTATGGAGTTGATATTTTTTTTCTTCCTAGATGATATTGTTTCTTCTTAATTATGATGTGTGTCTTTCTTTTTGGCTAGTGTTACTAAAAAATTAGTACCATATACTTTTTTGTATATATCAATTCAAATTTTTCTTCAAAGATCCAAAGTATGTGCACGATATCTTATGGATAACATGATTTTTTCTAATGCATATGATACAATAGTTTTTGTCATCCAATATGTCTCTGTAATTTCCAATTTTAAAATAGATTAGGTTAAATAAATATCCTTTTTGTGTTTCCAATTCTTAAATAGATTAGGTTAAATAAATATCCTTTAATATTTTATAAATTTTAGTCCTTTAATAGGACACAATTTTTTTCCTCTTCCTTCTTGTCCACATCCTTAAGCAACATTACACCTCCTCTAAAAACTAGACTATGGTACATGTTTTCCACTACCCCAGTCTTCTTTGTTGTTCAAGAGGAGTAAGGGGGTTTGGAGCAAGAGATTTTTGGCCTCTCGACCCATATCCTCTCCTCTTCTTCTCCCCATGGCCCTATCCCATGTCTCTTACCATTGTGCTTCAAGAAAGTGATGACACCAACAAGAATTCACCCCTAAACCATGTAGACTCCCTTAGCATATTGAGACCACCTCGAGTTCAAGATAAATCCAAAAACCTCCATTGCAATGGGATTTCCTATCTCTACACCCTAGATGACTCAAATAGCTAAGACTATTGTTTCTCAATTACCCTCTGAAAGGAATCACCCCCTTTGAATCTTACAAGCCAAGTGACTGTGAAATGGTGCCAAAGAGAAATTAAACTTTGAAATTAAAAGAGCAAAAAAAAAACCCACCTCACCATCTCAAAAATGGAGTACTTAGACTCTCTTGTTTTTTAGTTCTCCATTATTTTTCTATTTTCACTCTCCATAATTATTAACCATCCAAAACTAACAATCTCATTTAAAAAAATTATACCCCTCCTCATTACTCCCATAATTAATTAAACCTCAAATCATATTGTTATCCTTACTCAATAATGAGAAGAATCACCTACCATGTTCCATTGCTAATTATTTATCCTTTGTTCAATAATGAAAACCATTACCTACTATGTAAAGACACATATACTAATAAACATTATCCAAAATTACATTATTTAGTAATTACATTATTTATTACTAATATTATTTATTGTATTTTTTCCTTTCATTTCTGAATTTAATTTCAAATTTTATTTCACAGTAATTCGTTAACTTTAAAAATATTTTCTTAAACTTATTTATTAACCATTTGCAAACTCTTATCTATCATTAATTTCATTCAGTTTTTTCTCAATAATTAATTTTGTTCACTTTTTGCTGTAGCATATTAAGAACTTCCTAACGAATATGATGTAGTTGATCTTAAATTGTGCGGCAAACACTTTATCAAGCTAGTTATAATTATTGTCAATATTTTTTAATTAATTTAATTAAAAATATATTTTAAAATTAATGTTAATAAAATTATAAAATTATTAATTAATTTTTTAAATTAATATTTATTATTTTTAAAATTAAATTAAATATTTTTAATATATATTTTAATTTATTTTTTGGATTTGGAGTATGTCTTTAAAAAAAAATTATTTGTTTAAGAATTTGTTTTTCTTATATATAAAGAAATATGTTAAAAGTCTAAAACTTAAAGACATTTGAAATGGTTTTCCTTGAATAAATGGTGATGAATCAGCCTATATTTGAAAATATCAGCTAATGATAATTGTCCTCATTTCCCATTACTAATTTTGACAACTGAGTTATGAAAATTTGATATATATATATATATATATATATATATATATATATATATATATATATTAGTTTAATTAAAAATAAAATTATTTGTTTAAGAATTTGTTTTTCTTATATGTAAAGAAACATGTTAAAAGTCCAAGACTCAAAGACATCTGGAGTGATTTCCCTTGAATAAATGGTCATGAATCAGCCTACATTTGTGAATATCAACCAATGATAATTTTCCTCATTCCCCATTACTAATTTTGACAATTAAATTATGAAAATTTGTATTATATAAAAAAAAAAAAAATTATAAATATTTTTCTCTCATCAATTTTGACTAAAATTTAGTAGAAATCTTTTACAAATATCTAATTTAAATTTTTTAATTTATAGAATTCATATGTCTCATAATTTAAATCTATTTACACATTTAAAAATTTATTCTAATAACAAAAAATCATAACCCCAATTAAAATTTAACACCAAATTCAATGAAAAACATCATTTCATTTATTAATTAAATTCCATGATATCCTCTATCTGTCATATGCTGGTGGGTATCCCCTGATCATAGCCCAGGGCAGCTAGGTAAGTACGAAATGAAGGCCAAACCAAAATTTATCTCTACGTTACATTAGCCCTTACGAAAGAAGCCCACCATGCATGCCACCAAAGAACAAGTTAGATAAAAGCTTATGGTCTATCCAACATTAACAAGACAAAATGTACTTGGCAGTTGAAACGTGTAAAGAGAAGATGAACAATACTAATCAGTGGGCGTTGCTGTACTGGCAGACCCAAAACCAATGATTGTAGCTATTCATTTACGGCCACTGGCACTCATTAGTTCCTCCTGGCTTATATTCACCTTACAGCCCGTATACCAGCCATTAGGAATAGTCTAAACAGCCCCACGTTTTCGCAAGGAAAGCCACAGAAATTTTGGAATGATTTTGAGAAAACTTGGAAATTTTTGAAAATGGGGATTACAGTTAGGGATTTTGGGTGCCTAGAAATGGAGTCGTCTAAAG
Source organism: Pinus tabuliformis (assembly GCA_031772625.1). Lineage (NCBI taxonomy): Eukaryota > Viridiplantae > Streptophyta > Pinopsida > Pinales > Pinaceae > Pinus > Pinus tabuliformis. Next base: position 998,872,002 of record CM062806.1, on the reverse strand, counting down.
AGGGGGAGGAATTGCCTGGACAGCCAAAAGTGACTGTCAAAATTTCAAAAAATCTTGCAGAAACAGTGTTTGAATCGTGTTTTTGATGTTAGAAATGGATTCAGCACCATCAAATTCAAGAAACCTAAAATTTTGAAGTTTAACAGCTATAACTTGGATTTACAAAAATCTTTGCCGGATTTTCTCTAAATATATCCGGAATTTCCATAACTTTCCGACAATTCCTCCCACTAATTAGACTACTACCCAGAAATTCCTAATAATGTTAACTCCTTGGTACCAATTAATGGCGTTGACTCTATTCCTTTCTTTCGTACAAAATAATTTAAAGACTTTCAAAATTAGATTTCTTAAACAATTTCTCACCAAATTTCTATTAAAAAAATTCATTTGAAAATGTAAACTTGTCAGACAACAACGCCTTCAAATTCGACGGTCTGTGGTGGCGCCCCACCATAGCCGGGTGGATACGCGCAGCAGTCTTGAATCCCGCAGAAATGCCTGAATGAATTGTTTGAACTTCGGACACTCAGGTTCCTCTTCCAATAATTTTTCGTTGAAACATATCTTTTCTTTATTGATGTGATGGGACATGAAGCACTGATAAGCAAAAAGAAGGTCGGTCAGATTAAGATTGGATGGCATGCAAGACTGGACTATGGTTGTTTGGACTTTGTGGGAGGCATGAAATTGACAGCACCATAAGGTGAAATTGATACTTATGTCTTATTTCACAAACTAAACGATCCATGCACAGAATTTCACAGAATCGAATTAGATAAGAACTATCACTTCCATTATTGCACGGATGGAAAGAAGCGCGGTGCTGTACAGTCCGGGTGGGGATATGTCTGTCTGTTTTTTGGAGGACAATGTTAGAAATTGCAAACATAAAGTACACACCAGGGCGGTGGGGATGCATTTGTGGGTAACAAATGTACATTTTTGTTCTTCACTACTCAATTTTTGAGAGATTGAAGTGTAGATTTGTAATGATTATGCTGTTCTTCCCTGCTCATTTTCTGAGAGATGGAGATGGAACTTGGAAGTGTAGGTGTGTAATGATTAAGCTGTGGAAGATGAGATAATGCATTGTATGAGAGAATCTCAAACCTCCAAACTCTTATCGGTGTGAACATATAATTTGACTTATAATATGCTCAGATATGTACATCATGAATAATTTTTCAAGCTATGATCAAAATGACTTTATTCAAATCATGACCATAATCATGTGGGCTTTTTTATGTGAAGACTTGCAATGCATTTACAATAAGGATGCGAGTGATTGGCTTACAATCTCCTCATGCTGATGTGGAATTTGAGTTGGGCTTTGTGAAGATTTAATATATAGATAAAAATGATATGAGGAGAATCTTTTAAGATGTTTTCATGATGATGTTAAATTAATATTGAGATTGTTGGGTTTATGTATTTAAAAATATTTTTTTATATAGTAGGAAAACCTATCATAATTTAGTTGTTAAACAAGAGAGGACAACCATCCCTGGTTGCTGATCACAAATGCAGATTACCTCATAACTGTTATTCAAAGAAAACGAGGTCACCTGGAATTGCTCGTTGGTGGTCCATAAGGGAATAGGTTTTCAATCCTACAAAATGTCTCTGGGTCTTGGACTGTTAACCTATTTCCTAACTACCCAAAACATATAAATCATAACCATACCCAAAGACATATAAATAATATACAATTATATAATTTAAAGTAGTATTAAATTTTATTTTTATTCATAATTTATCATTTAAGAGTATTACTCTATGGAAAAATGATATAGATATCTTTAAAAAAAATATTATAGGATTTTGATAAGATATCTATTATTGTTTGTTGTTCAACTTATTGTAATTTTTCTAAATATAAAAATATGCATCTTGATATGTTTTTGTGTGGTCTAAGATTGAGATATTGGTTTGGATGTTTAGGGGTGTTTTGTTAACAATAAAGTGTCTTGTTTAAGAACAAGGGGTCTCCAAGATATATAGGAACAAGGGGTCTCCAAGATATAGAGTCTCAATCATATTTTACATGGTTTGGAATAGGTAACTTATTTCGATTTTGGGCTCACAATTGTTACTATTGGATGTGCAAGGGATTGTGAAATTCAAGATGCTAATTCTTTCTAATATACTGTAGAATGTTGCATTCTCTAACCTATCCTAGCTAGTAGCATATTTTAGCTATTAAACATGAGATTGGGTTATTTTTTTATTAGTAGTTTGGAATATAAAGTTGTTCAATAAAAGAAGCACATAAACATGAAAAGGAAAGGAAAGGAAAGAAATCCATGGTTATATTATTGTTCACAATTATTTCAAAGAAAACATTTGAAAAGGTTAAAACAAGAACTCTCATACTCATTGTGGAAAAGTCATTGGCCTTGGGGATTCTTCTCATTAAAAATTCTCAAAGAGTTTACAAACTACCAATAAGTAGAAGGCCCCACCAAAAAATTGGCAATAATGGCTTCTTCTCATTCAAAATTTTTGAAGAGTAGAAACTATCAATAACCAAAAAACTCCTCCTACAACAAGATTGGCTTTTAAAACCTTCAATCTATAACTACTTTCTCTCTCCTTAGTTTCTATTTGGAAATTATGAACTTTTAAACTTCCCTTCTTGATTCTTTCTAAAGAATATTCTATATTTCAACTTATCCTCAACCATGCTTTTTTTTGTATGTAGGAACCCACCAATCATGTTGTGAAGATATGCCAAGTATGCACCCAAAATTAATTTGCTCAAAGATAATTTTATAATATGCTAATTCTATTATTTGCTCAAAGATAATTTTATAATATGCTAATTCTATTGACATGGGCCCCATTGTCCTCTTTAATGTAATAAGGAAGGAATTAATTAAATTATTTTCTTTAGAGGCGCTAGCAATATATTCCTTTAAGGTCTCCTTGTAATTATTTGGAGTCATCCCAATTGTGATTCCCTTGTTTCTAATGCTTCCTTTTAGCTATTTAAGATATCTATCATAGGTATTGGTGCACCTATGCCTCCAAGTGATGGAAAGTGACATCTTTCAATTATGTTTCGAGCACCAAGGTGTAAATGTTCACAACTGTTTAAGGAAGAAGTGACATCTTTCCCTAGTGATGTACTTATTGCTTGATAGATTTCCAAGGCAACACAATTAAACTAATTTTCTTTTTTCGTCATCCTATTTAGTCTTGTGTGGTCTTATTTTCTTCTACTTGCCATTTTTTTAGTTCATCCATCCTAAGTACACTCCATAAAACACTACGTTTTCTGTCTTTAATGTTTTCAAGGTAGGTGAGATATTGGGTGGCATAACAAAGGGACTCACATAGATTAGCATACATTTGATTCTAAATGATTTTGAGTTCCACTTGGAATTCAAAGGTGCAAGATCTCAAATAAGTTGATCATGTCTAATTTGTAATGGACGAGCTCATTCCATATTTTCTACCTTATGTTTATATTCTTGAATTTCCTTGGTCACGCTTTGAATCTGAAATACTAAATCTTTGAACACCTGACACATGCAGAAGTCATGGAAATATTATTTTTTCTCATGCCTACCATTAGTAGTGAATTAATAGTGACTCTGAGTTCAAGAACTCTCAGTAATTTGATTTTCTTATATGATTGTTTTACTACTCTACCTTTTGTCATGTTAAAAACAAAAGTGACTACATTTAACTTAGAAGGGGTGAATTTCCCAAACTAAAGTCACCTAGAGGCAAATAACGCCCTATGATGGATGTTCCTAGGAACTGCACATAGTTTTAGGATAGGACTAGACATAGCTTAAAGATAGGAATCTTCAATATCCATAGAATTTGACCCTCTATATTCCCTTTTCCTTCTCACTTCCTCTTCCTTATTTCTTACTTCTTCTCCTTCCTCCTGTAGAAATTAATGTGTAGATTCTAAACTGCTCATGAAATTTTCTAAATCACAAGAACAGAAGCTACTCTACTAATTTGTGGAAGTAAATTCATGATCGAGAACACAAATCATTAACATGCATCAATATTTAACACACATACACAAATATTTATCTAGGGGAAAGCAACTTCTCAAAACTCCTTACTATTTGTATCGTATTAATCAAAGAATCTGGATGAATACAATATGATCTGCTCAAGGTTGCGCTCAACTTGCACCTGTATCTTCTTTCCCCTTCCTGAATGACTGACTTTGACCAATACATAGCCAAAATGTCAAGCCTCCAAGCCCCTATTTCCTTGCGCTATTCCTCAAGGAATTAGCCCCCTATTAGTTAGGAAACTCCTTAATTTGGATTATGTAATTCCGATAGGTCCTCTAACTACATGCATGACCTGTACAACTTGGAATAGTTTACAACTGATAGTACACTGCCCTTGAAATCCAATCTCAACTGGGTAACTCGAATTCTCTGCATGCAACAATTATTTTGGGTTGATTGATCAGATAATTGGATCATCACTCAGTCTGAAAAAAGTTACACACCCTTGTCACTTAGTGTGAAAAAAGTTACACACCCTTAACTTGACCTCCACTAGTTCTACTAACAGTGAGAGCTAATTACACTGACAATAACTCAAATTAAATGAAATAGATTGCTACAAATTAGTAATCAATCATGTATAAATGAAATCAAGTGTCTCCAACTTGAATTTACTGAGTTTACTAAGTGACAAGAGCCATGTCACCTCAGTTAACTACCTCCAAGTATTCTGCTGAAATTGAAATTCGAATTTTTCCTAATTTAATCAAGGGAAAATTAAATTATGAATTTCTTGTTACATTTTCAACACTCCCTCTCAGCAAGAAAGGGATTCACATCTACCTCGATCTTACACCTTTGGAATGTATTGCACGAAACAATTATCTTTGTTGTTTCTTCTACTGCAACATATGCAACTCAGAAGAATCCAAAAGTAGATTGAATCAATTGTTTCTACAGTTGTCTACTGGGAAAATTATGTTGTTTCTAACTCTGCTACTGAGCCTCCTGCTCTGCTATCAACACTCCTTTGCACTCATTATTTTACTGAAATTGATCCTCCTACTACCGAATAATGTGGGCCCTTGTAGCAAGGGTAATGATCCATAAGACAAACACACCTCAATGGACCCTACCCAAATTTCTGCATTCTTGGACTAAGGGTCTACATCGCTCCATCTCGCTCCACCTTGCTCCACCTCACTCCACCTCGCTCCTGGAGATATAACTACGTGTGCTCCCTCTGCCCACTTAGATCGAACTAACCCCCTGTTGGAGGTCTCTGCTTGAGTGGATGTCTCCACTCTTCCTCCTGTTAGCTTCTCCATTTGTGGTTGCTCCACAACTTCATGAGGTTGCTTCTAAGGATGCATGTTGAGAGGTATAACATGTTCCCTCTCAACCACCAAATCTCTAGTCTCTACCTTACTCCTCAAGGCTTTGCATGCATTTTCTACCTCAAGTACATACAGGTTCACCGTTCTTGATTCAAACCCCTATCTGCTTCACCTATCTCATGTCTCAGGAAAGCCTTCCCTTTGTTGAATATCACATCGTAGCCATGATCTTCCAATATAGCTATGAGACAAGATTCTTCTTTAGACCCAAAACAAACATCACATCCTTGAGTCTTAGAGGGGAGCCTTAATCCCTTTGAAAGGTGACATTACCAATCTTGATCGCACTGTACCTTTCATCATCTCTACACTCAATGTTCATCTTGATATCTTTCTCCTCCAAATCACTAAAACATTATTCGTTTCCCGTCATATGGAACGAGGCACCACTATCAAGGTACCACATGATCCCCATCAATGTGCTCACATGCATGTGATGAGAGTGAATGCAAGATCAAACTATGAAGCCAAAGCTTCACCTATTGCTGATATTGTAAGCTCCTTCTTGCTTTCCTTCTTGTGTGGACACTTCATGGAATAGTTCCTGAATTCATGACAGTGAAAGCACTTGATTTTGGACAAGTCTTTTTGCTTTCCCTCTTGGCTAGAATGAGCCTCACCTTGGGACTTATTCCTCTTGGCCTTCTTTCCCTTGCTGACTAATGAAAAATTTTCTTCCTTTTCTTTTGACAAGGTCCCATCTTTGTTGCTCTGCCTTATTTCTTCCTACACTAGATCGTACCATAACGCTCCTATCTTGGTAGTTTCTCTATACCATTTACCAAATCTTGATAACTATGCCAACTCTTGGGAAGGCCCAAGAGGGCTAGAGCTACTAGATCTTCTTCAGGGACAGTAATACCGACCTTGCCAAGTTCATCATGACATTGTGTAAACTTGCTCAGGTACTGCAGAATTGTTTCATTTTTTTGCATCTTAATACTTCAAAGCTTGTCCTTGAGTGCCAGCTTCCTGTGGTCACTATTGTTCTCAAACAACCTTGTCAGTGTTTTCCACATCATGAATGAAGTCTCTTTCCCATGGAGAGTCGAGACAATATGATCTTGAACTCCCTCCAATATGATACTCCTCGCTTTAGCCACATCCTTCTACCACTTAGCAAGACCTTGGGCATCAGATGCTGGGGGTTTCACTACATCTTTCCTAATGTATTATAGCATCCCTTTATCATGCAATATTGCCTCCATCCATATCTTCCATGCCAAAAAAATTGTGGTTCCTTCCAAAAGCATACTCAAGCCTGAGTCCATTTAAAGCCATCTTCTCAATTCTAGAGAAAACATATAACATTGATCTTCAAATTTGAGCCTCCTGCAATGACAAATTTGAAATCTCTTCTCTATTATGAATCTAGCTTTGATACCATGTAGAAGTTAATGCGTATATTCTGAACTTCTCATGAAATTTTCTAAATCATAAGACTAGAAGCTACTCTACTGATCCGTGGAAGTAAATTCACGATCAAGAACACAAATCATTAACATGCATCAAGATTTAACACACATACACAAAGATTTATCTAAGGGAGAGAAATTGTTGAAAACCCCTTACCATCTGTATTTTGTTAATCAAAGAATCTGGATAAATAAAATATGCTTTGCTCAAGGTTGATCTGAATGTGCACCTATATCTTCTATCCTTTTCCTGACTGACTGACTTTGGACAATACTTCGCCAAAATTTTGAGCCTCCAAGACCCTATTTCCTTGCATTGTTCCTCAAGGAATTAGCCCCTATTAATTAGGAAATTCCTCAATTTGGATTGCAAAAATCCTATAGGTCCTTCTTTGATTACATGGATGACCTATACAACTTGGAATAGTTTACAACTGATACTACATTGCTCTTGAACTCCAATCTCAACTGGGTAACTCGAATTTTCTACATGCAACAATTATTTTGGGTTGATTGATCAGTTAACTAGATGATCACTTAATGTGAAAAAATTTACATACCCTTAACTTAACCTCCAGTACTAGTTCTACTAATGGTGAGAACTAGTTACACTGACAATAACTCAAATTAAATGAAACAAATTGCTACAAATTAGAAATAAATCATGTAGAACTACACTCAAGTGTCTCCAACTCGAATTTACTAAGTTAACTAAGTGACAAGAGCCATGTCATGTTAGTTAACTACCTCCAAGTATTCTTCTTAAATTGGAATTCGAATTTCTCCTAATTTAATAAAGGGAAAATTAAATTATGAATTTCTTGTTGCATTTTCAACAACTCCTTCCTGGCCTATTCTTCTTAGGCCAATCTCAAGTCCTCATTTATTTTCTTTTCATTAACTTATTTTTAGAGTATAAATGCTTTATTTTCCTTTTTCAAGTCTTTTCTTTCTATTATTTATGCTACTTTTTCAAGTCTCTTCTTTTGCATTCGCTTTCTTTCCATCTATTCTTTCCTCTTATCATTTATCTTTTAGTTGCTAATCCTTATTTTTAAATCTACTTCATCAAGGGATGTGGATTTTCTATGCACTTCCTCCTCTTGATATACTTCATTTTGGTAGGACCGTTTGTATTTGTATAGAAGGTAGTAGAGACTAAATGTGTTTAGTGGATAATGCCTTCTAAATCTTCCTTCTCCAAATTAAAAGGTGGTTAGGGTTTCTACCTTTGAAATTGACTCTTTTACATTTTTGAAAGCAGTGACATATGGGTTGCCCTAGTGGCCCCAAAAATATTGATATAATTTTCTCAATCTATAAAATACTATTCATACTATGGGGTGCATTTTGTAGGTTTTGAAAAAAATTAGTTTATGAACGGGAGATATGAACTACTCACAAACATGTATGGGTGCCTCATTGGGCTACCATTATCATCCCATACTTGGAATTTTTTTTCCATATATACAATGTCAATTAAATAACGGGACATAAAAAATGTTGGATGCATGCCTTGGGTTGTGTGTTTGGTGATGGAGACAACTTGATCCATTGTTGCTAATAGCTTGGAGCCCTAATTAATGATTGTGCTAGTCTTATTAACAACATAAACCATTAGTCCCAACGATTCTTTGAATTTTGTAGCATAAATTTCATCCCCATACAATATTTTAATAAAGCAACCATGATCTTTAATGGTGTTTTTAAGGACTTGGTTGGGTAAGTTCCCAATCTCTTACATATGAATGTTTTCATATTAAGCCATGATCTTTTGATAATATCCCAATAGTTCAAGGGAACTTGTAGTTATCCATTCCTTAGAGAGCTCAACAACTAGTTGGTGAAACTTGTAGCAGACTTATAAAGTTAAATGATAGAATGAGGCAATAACTTTTCTGAAAATATCATTAACTAATATTTTTTCAATATCCACTTCATTGATAAGCCATGATATGAATTCAATGCAAGGGAAAACCATAGGATTTCCTGTGACATCATGTAATCTTTATTTCTTAATTTGTTGGTAGACGTCAGTGTTTAAATTTGCCTAAATTTACAAACCAATAGTGGAGTTAGATATTAAATCAACGTAAAGTACCTATTTTAGGAAAATTTCTTCTCTTAAAATAAAAAAATCAAAGGCATAATTTTTAGAGAAGTGGTTTCAGGAATCATATCTTTTGGTGTTGGGAATTCTAGGACGATTCCAAACATTTCAACCATACATTTCACTTTTTATATGTTTCTTAGCTTCTAGATTGAACACTATTAGTCTTAGTCTAAAGGAAATAATAAAATGAGAAAAATTCATTGAGGCAATAATAGTGGTGAATGTATATCCCATTTCAAACATTACACCTCTCTTCTCTTCTTGTAGTTTATGGTTTGAGAACTTAAAGAATACTTCACATTTTAAGGGTAGAATCTAAAAATATATTGAAAAGATGAGGACAATTTGATAATGGCTTGTATTATGAATTGGAGACTGTGAATTCCCTTAAAAAGGAGCCATTTTCAAATTGGAATTGAAATTTAAAGTCCTTGGAACACTTCTTTGAATTATTAGGGATATTTTTTCTATTTGCATTCAAAGTATTTGTGATAAATATGGCATGGAAATCCCAATGAAGTGGAGGATATACTTTTGAAGAAAATGTGGAGAATCATTATATAAATGAAATAGATAATAGATCCATGGATAACAATGGAATAATAACATATTTAAACTAAGTGATGAGGAATACCAATTAGTTAGGATAGAGGGGGAGAGTTCCCAAGTCGAGAAAATGAGATAGAGGAGTGATTTTATGGGTTTCTTTTTCTCAATTTCACTTTTCTTTTGGCACACTTCTTTGTTTTGGAATGATGATATAGGGGAAAGGGTTCCCCTTTCTCAATAGTTTGAAACCAAGACCTAAAACTCATTTTAGAAAACCTATTTTGTCCATGTATCTATCAAAATTTTCTCAATTTGTGGTGGTCTAGGGTTCACTTGAATTGTCCATTTCTACGTTTGTGTTTGTGTTTATAAGAATTACATTGAGGAAATATATGATTATTTTCCCACTATTTATTACACTACAATGAGACAATGAATCAATTAACTTACACCAAACACTTAATTAGGTGAAGGTGGACTTATCACTTCATAAAGTCTAAGTGAATTTTAATGAATAATTATCAAATTGGCTTCATTGTGTGGTAAAAAGAGAGAGTTTTGGTTTTCAGCATGTGAGGTTTTTTGTATGATTTATTGATTAGGTAGAAATCAAAACAAAAAGAAAGCCCTAAGGACAAATGATATCTTGAAGGAAGAGAAAAACAAGACTCCATTTAGAGGTGTAATACTCACCTAGAATTAGTTAGCAAGTGGAATAGTCAAGTGGGTGGCCTCTTTCATCACCATTGGCACAAGGGTATTTTTGTGATGCTTACTCTCAATCAATTATTAGTGTGCTCCAATGATAGAGGTGAAAATTTAAAATAAGAAACGAAACCTTTGATCATCTTTTATAAGAAAACCATGAACTTTTTTAGCCACTTTTCCCTCTTTAAAAGGGTCACCTCACACATTTTACACATTGAGAAATTTTGGTCAATTGTGTTTTGTCATATTCTAAGAATTTATCTTTTTGTTTGAGACATGGAGTGATGAGGAGTTTTCTATTTGGCCAATAGCATTTTTGTGTCACACCCTTAAAAAATTTAGCCTACGGTGTGTCACATGAAGGGAAATTTTCCACTCTAAAATATGTCATAGGAGGGGATAAATTTATTGGTTGTGATATGACATATGGGGCATCTTTTTCTCTTATGATATGTTGAAACAAAGAAAATTTCTAACCTTGTGATAAGTCAAAAAAAAAAAATTGACCTTGTTATAAGTCATGACGAGGAAACTTTTCAAGCTTGTGATACAATGCAAGATATAAATTTTTCGAGGTCACAATACATCACAAAAAAATAAACATTTCAAGGATTTGATACATCATAAGAAGGAGAATTTTCCAATTTAAAAAGGATTGCAACATTGGAAATTTTCACGAAGTTGTGAATTTTGAATTTTCCCTTTCCTTGAGAAGTGTGTTGTATCACAAAATTGGAACTTTTCTAACTTTGCATTGTATCACTTTAAATATAACTTTTTCTATGACATGTCATGAACTTGGAAACTTTTCAAAGTTTTGGTATAGTGCAATCTAGAAAATTATAAAAGTTGTGATTCAATGTACTTAAGAGTTTTCTCAATGAAAATTAAACCAAAAGAAGGAAATTGACTTGAAATTTGACGGAGTTCTTCAAAATTGTTTGAAACTTATTCAAAGTGAAAATTATCTAAGTCATGATATAAAAGATTGTAAGACTAGTTGTCTAGGATTTAAAGACAAAAAAGGAGGGGCCCCAACCCCATTTTGTCTTTGTCTCATGAGAAAGGAAAAAAGGTTATAGGGAAATTATTGCTTGCTCAACAATGAGTGACACATTGAGAGAATATATAGGAATTTATAAATAAGCTATTAGATAATTACACGTTCTAAGGAGGAAAACATTTACCTATTATGAAGAATCTTTAATTCAACTCCATGGGTTCCCACTAGAACTTTTACTATGGATGAAATTAATGAGAAATCACAACAAGATTGAAAAAATTATTAGATATACCTTGTAAGGCCAAAATACTGAGTTTATTTTCTAAATTAGTTCGTCCTTAGAAGCCAACATAGTGTCATAGATTTGTTACAAATAAAGGATTTTGAATATTTATTCAAGCATGTAGCATGTATTTTTTTCTTGTTCTCTTGATGTTACATTGATGCCAGTGAGCATCCAGAGCCTTGATGGAGACATTGCAATATCACAAGCCTTTCTACACTACTAATGATTATCCATGGCCTTGAGATAATACTTACATGTCCAACATGATTTGAAATGCCTTTCCCAAGCCTTTACCTTTTGATTTTTTTTTTATTTTTTTTTAACTAAAACGGTTATGAATTTTATTTATATGTTAAAACAGAGAGGGTCTTTGCCGAGGCAGCCCTACATACATGGCTATAATCCTACTTTTGCTGCCTTTGGAATGTGGCAGTTTCACAAATTATGGAAAAGAGTTTCCCCATTTACATTTAAGATCCCTTTCATGAGAGTGCTACCTAAGTTCGCCATGCGATCTGCTTCCTTGTTGGAATTTCTGAGAATATGATAAAATTTATATGAATCAAAGCTCTGAAGGACCATCTTCAGTCTGTCCATGATTTTGTTGAGTCCAACATTGTTGAAATATTCCTCCTTGATTAGTTTTTTAATTAAAATTTCTGAGTCTCCAAATACTTGAATATCTTTGGCTCTTTTCTCTCTGGCAATGTGGCAGGCCTTAAGCAGCCCCAGAATCTCCGCTTGATTGTTTGTTTTCTCACCAAGACCCCAGGCAAAAGAAACAGTGGAGAGCCCTTCCGTGAAGTAGATGATCCCACCAGCGCCTGCGGCTCCGGGATTCCCTTTGGACGCTCCATCAAAGAAAATAGTAGTTAGATTTTGGGCCCTCCACCAGCTTTGAAAGATGTCATCAGTCTCTCTTTTTCTCCAATCCGGGTTTGCTTTCAGGGGTGAGATTCTGTACTTTCGGGGATGTGGCTCCAAGGCAAGCCACCTCTTTTCTTCCGGCCTGAGCAAGGGGTCTTCCTTGAAATATTGTTGCTGAGCCGCTTCCAATAGAAGGGCCTTAGCTTTTGCAGCAACTTGGGTCGGGGAGTACTGCATATCATTGAATATCTGCTGATTTCTAGTTAACCACAATTGCCAGCATACAAATTTGGGCAGCGCTATCCAAACTTTGCGCCAAAAGGACTTGGGAGGGGTACTTATGGGGTAGCTGGCACTCCATGTCGCAAATAGATCTGAGACAGAGGTTTGCTGAGGGATAGAGATCTGGAAATCATGGAGAAGAAGCCCCCATACCTCCTTGGCAAAAGGGCAGTCCAGAAACAAGTGCTGGGCAGTTTCTAGATGACATCTGCAGAGTGCACATCTATGAGGCCCTTCAATCTTCCTTTTTGCCAGATTGTCCCCTGTCAATAACTTGTTGTGTACCAAGGTCCAGAAGAAAAAATTTATTTTTGGGAGAGCTAACGGCTCCCAAACCTGCTTCCAAAAGGCGGGAGTATGGTGGCTGTTCCTAGATCCCTGAAGAGTCCTATATCCCTCTGCTGAGGTGTATACTCCAGACTGTCCCCATCCCCATCTATCCTTCTTGAATCTGCTGACAGGAGTGGCATCTTCGAGCAGGTCCTCAAGCTGAATCGATTGGTCTCTTAGGCGCTCTGGGACTCCATGGAAATCCCATATTATCCATTCTCCACGGTTGTCCCAGCTTGCCAGATCATAAACTCTATTTACTCCTGCTCGTTCAAGCCAATTTCTGAGCTCAGCGATATCTTCTCTTTCCGCCAGCGGTTCTTTTCCCATAATTCGGTCTTTCCATAAGTGAGTGGACTTGCCATTTCCGGGAATTCTGTACATGTGTTTTTTAAAGAACTCAATGCTCTTGTAGAGCTATAAAAGGGTCTCTTTCACCTCTAATTACTTCACATTAATATGTCAATCCAGGAGCGTTTTGTTATTTCAAAGAGTGTCTCAGTATGAGGCTATCATTTGCCAGAGTAATGCCAGTAGTACAATGTTTAGAAATACAAGAGTAAACGGATGCTTATCTACAACTAAACTACTTCAAAAGAGTAAATCGCACACTCAGCAGACTAGGCAACTTATCAGTCAAGGGTTCAGTAGTGATAACCCATCCCTTTGGAAACTGATGAAAAGGAAATTAGAGAACAGACCGTGGATATGGGAGCTAGACAGTAAATGCCAAGGCTCACTACAGCATTAGATCGTCTCCCACACCAAAATAACAAACGCCAACAAATGGAATGACAGATAAGAAAATGGAACAGCAAATAAGAAATCGAACAACAAGTCTGTAATGGAACATCAATTCTTAAATGGAACAACAGCTATGAAATAGAACAGCAACTAAGTCTCGCGAGCAATAACAAACTTAATCTACCAAATCAAATGCATTAATCATAATCAAACACCAATCTTTTACTCTTAAGGCAGATCAAACAGCACACACCAATGGAACAGTACTGATTACTGATAAGTTATGGAATAACGCTTAAAAACCATATACGCACACAACACTCTTAAAGAGTAATTTGATCCAAATATCGATCTCAGTTAAAAGGAATACGACTGCATCTCAAAATAGAACAACATCATTCATCAATTCAACAATCGTAAAGACCATAACTCCCAAGATAAATTTTGTAACGCGAATGAACAGGTGCACAACACAAAATCTCTGTAATGGGATAGTAACAGTATTCTGTTAAGACTAGTAATATTCAATCAACTCTGAAAGGAACAGTAATATGATGCAGAGTCAATACAATAGTTTTGTCTGTGGAAATCTTAATGAATTAAACATAACAGATCATTTGATGTAAACTTATAAAGCATATCAGATTACCAAATAATGATGATAAGCAAACCACGCAGAAACCAAATCGAAATAATACAGGAGCAAGTGTCCTCCAGGGCCGGGCCCTTAGCCTCCAGGGGTACACCGCTTTAGGTTAATCCAGACTCAGAGATGAAGTAATCACCAAGTTTGTATTAATGCATGAACTAAGATTACAATGAACCAGTTCTTATCGAGACTCGATGATCAAGGTTTTGATCTTAACAGAAATTATATAAAAGCGTAATCATGTCTAACTCTCCTCTGAGCTAACAATGTTGTCCCTTTTATAAGGGTGACGACGGAGATGTCTAAGTATAAAAATAGATAAAACAGCGATCCCTCAGGATCAAGGATCCTGAGGGATTCGCCAAACCGTTAATCCTTGATCATCTATTTTCTCTCCTGCGCTGAGCTGGTGTCTCCACCTCCTTTTCAGGGCCGATTTGCTTTGATCTACTTAGCCTTGTTTGCATTCGGTCTCCCGTCAAAGGGACAGCGGTTATCTCATCCTTGTCATTTCCTTTGGAACTGCAACTTCTCATTTTCACTCTTCCTTGCATAAGGAAATGACAATTGTCAGCGTTTTAGTCTTGCATATTAAACTCACATGTTTTGTTATAATTCTTTATCGTTTTCCAAGTTCATGATGCAAAAAGGTTTGCAAGTTCTATTGAAAAGATACTAAAATGATCATCAAAAACATACATTTTTAGTACTCCACACACCCGCCTGCTGACCCTGTTTCATGCCCTCATGAAAACGTTGTAGTTGAGATGCACGGCAGTGAGAGAATAGGCTAGAGATGGAATCTCATGCGGAGGCCTACAACCATGATGAGTAACTAGGTAGTCAAAGAAATGGCCTGTCGGACCCTCGGGCATCTCATACAAGGCTTGGTATCTGGGTGCAGGGTGCCAAATAATTGGACTCCGGAACCTATATCCTAACCAGGATGGCCCTACTCTCAAAATGATTTCGCCATAAAGGTGCAAACGATTGGCAGCTAATTTAAAATTTTCATACTTGAATGGTTCCCTGAGCTGGATATTCGGATTAGAGATTTGATACCGAAATTTAGCTGCATCAATGGCAAGGTCTTTGATAGAAATAAAGTATTCTAATCCCTATCGAATGAGTGCCTCATGCATGGGTCCTAATGTTTCAATGACACCCGGAGTCTTCATGAGGTTTCTATGTGCTTTCCAGAACTGTACTGGGTTCCTAGGCTCAACCTTTACCCACAAATCTAAGCCGTTTTCTTGCCTCTGGAAAGTATTATAGGCTTTGAGCCATTTAATCTTATTAACCCCAAATGAGATGAATGCCTGCAATTGGATGTTTCCAACAAAGGGGCCAGGGTTCAGCTCAGTCTCCTGGTCTAGTACAAGGTTATGTAAATAGAACTCACACAAAAGTCTCTGGACTTTTACCCCATAGTGCTTACAGCAGTCTATAAAATCATTGACAATGTTAATTTGTATGGGAGCACCTGCTTTAACAGCTTTTATTTTTAATTGCAAATACCGTTCCAGTAAAAACAAGGCATAATTTTTGGCAGGGGCTCTACATGCTAAGACGTCATTGTATAAAGAACACAAGGTATCCATCTGCTTGATAACAATATCTAGCCTACGAGTTACCTTTGCAACTTTCTCTTGTTCCTTCCGCCAACCTTCAAAAGCCTGGCTTTCGGATTGATTGATGTTCCTAAGTTGCTGTTGTAGCTCTTCATACTTTTTGCGAGGGACCATTTGCTCTCTAAGCTTTTCTGCTTCTTGCTAGGCTTGCTTCAACCCTTTTCGCAGGGTTACTGTTTTTGGATCTCTTCTCCATGCAGCAGTGGAGGCTGGGAGTTTTACCTGAACTTTCCTATTGCATTGCTTTGAGTTCAGAACCCTTATCACTCCTAAAAGTGGTGCCTCCATCTGAATTTCCTTATCACAGGTCATCATATCATCCATTTCTATTTTAACGTGAATATCAGTCTGTTGCTATTCCTTTTCAAATGGAACAACAATCTGTTCCTCAGCATCATTTGGAATAGCAGCTGGGTTTTCGACAGGGTTTTGAACAGCAGGATGAATTCTGATCCTCCGCCCCTTTGCCTTGCGGGGTTTTGCTGGAGTGGTCACCTTTTTCCTTCCTGAAGTCCTTTTTACCCTCTGCCTTGCTTTCAGGATCCTAATCTGCTGGTGGAGCTGGACTATTATGTTCAATAATCTCTGCTGTTCCTTTCACAATTCTTTAATTTCCAAAATTTCGTTAGAAGGAACAGCAGGTTGTTCACTGTGGCCTGGACTGTGACTAGTCCCTGGATCTTCCTTCTGGGGTGTTTCTTCATTGCTCTGCTCTGGTTGTTCTGGGGTAGGAACCCTAACTGGTTCTGTCAATTCTTGGGAAACTTCTTTTTCTGCCCCTGCTTCCTCCAAAATTTCTTTCGGTGTCTTCTGGGTAGGAACAGATTGCTCCTGTTCAGTATCTCCTATTGTTTCTTTATCATGAACAGGCATATTTTCTTCTTCTTCCTCCTTTGCATGTGGTTTTTCAGGTGCATTTTCCTCCTGGAGTTTCGTTTTGTTATGGAGGTTCGATGGGCTGGAAGGTTGGCCATATTCACCCATACTGGCCAAGACTACGGCCAATTTGTCTTCTCCCACTGGGTCCTGCAATGGGCTACCTTCCTACTGTTCCATTTCCTCCTCCTGCTTAGATTGCTCAGCTTCTGTTTCAGAATGCTCAGCTTCTGTTTCAGACTGCTCGGCTCCTTCCTCATTTTCTTCTTCGGATTGCTCGGCCTCCTCTTCAGATTGCTCGGCCTCTTCTTTCTCTTCTCCTTCAGATTGCTCGGCCTCTTCTTCTGGCCGTGAGGGTTGCTCATCTTCAATTTCTACTGGTCGGCTGGTGTTTTCCTGGAGCTTTTCCAGCCTCCCTCGTATTCGTGCTAACCGGACCGATTTCCTGCGTTTTTCTGGTTGTTCGGGTGTACCGGTGGCATGCTTACGCTTTGCCGATTCCTTGTGTTTTTCTGGACGCTCGGATGTACTAGTGACATGTTTCTGTTTTGCTAATTCTCTGCATTTTTCTGGACGCTCTGGTGTACTAGTGGCATGCTTACGTTTTGGGGATGGTGTTGTCAACCCCCCATCTATCATTGTAATTAGCTCTTCCCAGCTACTCTGCTACTGGGTGAGGCTATGACTAACAATTAACCGAATTAACCCATGATGACTAACAACTGACTCTACATGCTGTGCCTTTTTGAAGCTCCGTGTAACGTCATGAAGTAACGAATTCAAAAGTGCAGGTAAATTTACAGAGCATTTCTGCTTTAGAACAGCTAAGATTTTAAGATGTCGTGGTCTTACCACATATTTTCTACCCTTGCAGGTGATGTAGCTTTGAACGGTCCTTGCCAATTCTGCCCAGGGCTCTCCTAGCGTTGCTGGCAGAACACCCTTTCCTTTAATTGCCAGGCTCCGGCCTTCGTCATGGAAGATCTCTATAATCTTCTGTAATCTCTCCTTTTTTAACGTCCATATAGGTCCGGTGGCTGGTAGTCCCGAGACTTCTGCGATTATGTCATCAGTGACTGCTATATGTCTCCCCCTCACTGTGGAGTAATCCTCTTGCAAATTCTGCAGGAATTCAATTGCCACTGTCTTGTTAGACTCCTGCAAGCGGTTGAGATAAGTCAGCCACCCTGCTCTTGCTAGGATTTCCCAGGTAGCAGCGGAGACTGTCAACACCTGCGGTTCCCTCCGGATCGCTCTTCCTCCCATGGTTTCACTGTGAATTCTCAATGGAACGGCAGTTGTTCGTGCTGTTGAAACACAGAGAGGGTAATAGACGCAAGACTTGTTTGAAAAAAACAGAGTATACAACAGAAATGGCTTATGAACAACAATTCGTGCAGGAAAAATAAAAATAGTATGCCGTTGAGCCATGCCATACCCTAGTACACAATTTTCCCAAATAGTAAGCTGACACGTAATCCAGGTAATAATGAGGTTAACCTCCCCCCCCGCAATGTGATAGGTTGTCCCAACCGTCAAATAAAGGAGCAGCGCCCGTTCTGAAACAGAGTCATAAAGGAACATCGTATAAAAATATGCCATGTTTAGAAAAACAACAAATTACCAAAATCGAGGTGTAGAGTTAGATCGCTTATTACGTAAGAGGCTGTTGTGATATGATGCGAGGCTGAGAGGAGAGGACATCTGTCGTACTTTCTAAATCTCCTGCGGTCATTGTCAATTACTCTGTCATGATTGGTGATAATAGATTTGCATACGGTATATAATTCGGGAAATGATATATGATTAATTACTAAGGTGTAAGAAACAAAAGGGTGTTAATAACTCACCTATTGGTGTAAATAATGTGACTCTGATACCATTAACAGTGCTCTACTGCCGACAGGTGTCCATAACCTTGGCAGAGTTGTTTATTTCACCCATGGAACCATGATCCTTTGTGTATACTTAGGGAATGTTGTGTAATGTCAAAATGTAGGCCATTATGCTGGCTTGGTGACCAATTAACCATAATGCCATTCACGAGGAAGGAGCAAAATGTGGGCAGGCCGGCTCGTGATGAGACCTCCTGTTCCAAGGGTTGTTTATTTGATATACCTTTTGGACCATATCCCTGGTGTGGTGGCCATAGTGGGAATGCCACTTCGCTTTCGTCCTCATGATCATGGTAGGTTGGCTCTTGATGAGACCCCCTATCCTGCATTTGACAACTTATAACTCATGTTTACTTTTTTCTTTCTTTTTTATAAAGTACTTTCCCTTATTTATACACAAGGGGTGGTTCAACACTCCTTAAGAGTAGGAATGGTGGAAGAAGTCTTTAACATCTCAATAGGAAGATATAAACCCTTTGCTCTTATTCCTAAATAATAATCAAAGAGGATGAAAAAAGGGTCGTCATGATGAAGATGAACAATCATAGCAGAATTAGTAGAACAATGACAGCAAAAGATGATAAATAAGTGTGTCCTTCCTTTTTTCCTCTTACCAATGCAGAGCCTTATAAAGATAGCGATTTATGATTAGCTGATTTCAGTATGTTGAGGTTTTGTATCCATTGCATAAATGCATAGCTGTATTCTAAAAGACTTGAAAGAACAGGAGCAATAAGCATCCTTAATTTAGATCAGCAAAAGGGACAAGCTGTTTCATAAGGAGAGCAAAAGCATGCAAGTGGTGTTCCTTTTGGAAAAAGGGCCAACAAGAGACCTCAAATAGCAGAAAATGCAAATGTCGTTCCTTTGAAAAAGGAACAGCAGAACATTCCAATGCCGTTCCTTTGAGAAAGGAACAACAAAATCAAAAATATGTTGTTCCTTTGGAAAAGGAACAGAAAACACATGGAAATGCCGTTCCTTTTGAAAAAGGAACAGCAGGAACCAAAAAAAATGTTGTTCCTTTGAAAAAGGAACAACAAAAGACGCAAAAATGTCGTTCTTTTGGAAAAGGAACAGCAGAAATGAAAAATGTTGTTCCTTTGGAAAAAGGAACAACAAACACACAAAGATGCAGTTCCTTTGGAAAAGGAACAACGAAAATCGAACATGTTGTTCCTTTGGAAAAGGAACAGCAAAACACACAGATATGTCGTTCCTTTGAAAAAGGAACAGCAGAAATCGAAATGTTGTTCCTTTAGAAAAGGAACAACAGAAATCGAAATGTTGTTCCTTTAGAAAAGGAACAACAGAACAGGCAAATGCCGTTCCTTTGGAAAAGGAACAACACAAAATCAAGAATGTTGTTCCTTTGGAAAAGGAACAACAGAAACACACAAATGCCATTCCTTTGGAAAAGGAACGGAAAAAATCGAAAATGTTGTTCCTTTGGAAAAGGAACAACAAAACACACAAAAATAAAGAAAAAGATCCTAATTACAACGAGATGACGGTTGATCCAACGGAGTTTGCTCTTTTTGAAAAAGGAACAGCCGGAAGAAAATGTTGTTCTTTTGAAAAAAAGGAACAGCAAAACATTAATTCAAAAATATGTAGACAAAAAATGATTTAAAAGAAAAAAGAACTTATGTACAAATTGTAAAAAGAAATGAATTCCTTAATGAATTACAGGTGAGGAAGACTTCTCTTCCTCCCCCAGAATCTCCATATCAGAGTCTCGGCGTAGCTGTTGGAAAAAGGACCCCTGAGTGAGTGGTTTGCGATAGAGGCGAACTCGGTGGCCATTTGCCTTGAAGGCATATCCAGAACCATCAATAGTGATTAGAGTAAGGGTCCCATTGTCATGTACCTTCTGGATTTCATATGGTCCCAACCAATGAGTCTGGAGTTTCCCAGGGAAGTCTTGAAACCTGGAGTTGTAAAACAGAGCTCAGTCTCCCTCGTGGAAGACTTTGTTTTTAATGAGAGCATGATGCCATTTAGCTCACTGCTGTTGGATTAGGGCAGTATTTTGAAGTGCAGAGAGCCTAATTTCGTCCAACTCACTGATCTGCTGCAATCAATTAATCTGTGCCTCGCTTAGATCTAAGCCAACTTCCTGTGTTGTCCGTAATGTTTGGATTTCCAATTCTATAGGGAAAATGAGTTGTTTTCCAAACACTAATTGGTAAGGTGAGTAACCAGTGGTGCTTCTCCATGTTGTTCTGTAAGCCCAGAGTGATTCAGGTAGTCTGGTAGCCCAATCACGTCTATGGGATGCAATGGTTTTCGTTAAAATTGCTTCTATTATTTTATTGCTGCTTTCTACCTGTCCATTCGCTTGTGGGTGGTATGGAGTAGTGATTTTATGCTGGACGTGATAGTTGTTGAGTGTTGCAGCTAATCTATTCCCAACAAACTGTGGTCCACAGTCTGTAATTATTTCTCTTGGAAGGCCATAACGTACAAATAGATGGAACAAGAACTGTATGACAGAGTCCTCTGTAGCTCTAGGCAATGGTTCTGCTTCAACCCACTTGGTGACATATTCTGCTACCACCAAAATATATGTTTTCTGATTTGATGATGGGTTGATAGGTCCAACGATATCAAGAGCCCATCGTTCGAATGGTTCAATGACTAACTGTGGTTTCAGAGGCATCTCATCAGACTGACCAGGGCGTCCTACTCGCTGGCAGCTGTCACAGGCTTGGACAAATTTCTTTGCATCTTTGAAAATCGTGGGCCAATAATATCCTGTCTGCAACACCTTATGTCCAGTTCTGCGCTCGGCAAAATGTCCACCACATGGTCCATCATGACAGGCTTTTAAAATGTCAAATATTTCATCTTCTCGAACGCTTCTCCTGATATGCATGTCTGCCCCTGTGTGAAACAAATAGCCCCTGATCCACGAGAATCAAGCACTCTTCTGAATAATCCGCTTCCGCTCATTAGGGGTTAGGTGTTTTGGTAATTTACCTACTGCGAGGTAATTGGCAACATCAACATACCAGGGTGTTTGAACAGCAACAACAAACAAATGCTCGTCTGGAAATTGATCTTCAACTGCTGTTGCATCGATTGGCTTTGGAATTCTTGAGATAAAATCGGCTACAGGGTTTTGTTTGCTAGGTCGATCCTTGATTGTGATATCAAATTCCTGCAATAGAATTAGCCATCTAGTTATTCTGCCATTTGTGACAAGCTTATTTGCTAAATATCTTATGGTAGAATGATTTGTATACAAGATAACAAGATATCCAGTAATGTAATGTCTAAACTTATTGACAGCATGTATTACAGCTAGGAATTCTTTTTCAGTAACAGTGTAATTTAATTCAGTAGGGGATAAATTTTTGCTGATGTAATAAATAGCATATGGATTTTTATCCTCTTCCTACCCAAGGACTGATCCAATGGCTATATCTGAGGCATCAGATGATATCTGGAATGGCAAATCCCAATTTGGTCCTCGAAGGACTGGGGCTATGGATACAAGCTTCTTCAGATCCTTGAAAGCACGTTCACATTTTTCTATCCAAAGAAAATCAACGTTACCAGTTAGTGCATATAGAGGTGCAGCAATGTGCGAATAATGTTCTATAAATCGCCTATAATAACCAGAAAATCCAAGAAAACTGCGTACCTCTGTTTGAGTGGTAGGAGTGGGAATAAGAAAAAGTATTTGGATTTTGGTCGGGTCTACCTGAATTCCAGTTGCTAAAACATAGTGTCCTAAGATAAGTCCTTCACTCATCATCATATAACATTTTTCGTGGCTTAAGCAAAGCCTGGTAGCAATGCAGCGTTGTAGGACTTTTTCTAGGGTGTCCAATGCTGGATCAAAATTATCTCCATATGGTGTAAAGTCATCCATGTATACTTCAAGTCCATCATTTATTAAATTTGAAAAAATGCTAAGGATAGCCCTTTGGAATGTGGCAGGAGCATTGCATAAGCCAAAAGGTAGAACTCGATAGGCAAATGTTCCCCAAGGACAAGTAAAAGTAGTTTTGTCTTGGTCTTCAAGGACGATCTGAATCTGATTGTATCCACTGAAGCCATCCAGGAAAGAAAAGAATTTCTTTCCTGCTAAAGTATCTAATACTTGGTCTATGAATGGGAGAGGAAAGTGGTCTTTTTGTGTTGCTTTATTTAGCTCCCTGTAATCCACACAGATTCTCCATTTCCCATTCTTTTTTGGTACCACCACGAGCGGAGAGACCCATTTAATATCAGAGATAGGATAGATAAAATTGACATCTAAAAGTTTTTGAAGTTCAAATTTTACCACATCTTTTAGATGAGGATTAAGTCTCCTTTGACGAATAGGTCTGGCATCCTTTTCTATATAAATGTGGTGTGTACATAATTGGGGGTCAATTCCTTTCATAGCAGGGTAATCCCATGCAAATGCTTCTTTATATTTTGTTAGCAACTGGATGAGCTTCATTTATTGTTCAGGTGTGAGGTTGGCATTAATATTTAAGGTTTTTCCCGGTTCAATTTCCACAATTTTACTATTTGCAACAGAAGTAACAGGTATTGTTTGATCATGTTTATCTTTCAGAGGATCTTCTTCTAATTCGTTATCAAATGCTGCTTCTATCATGTGACAATGTGTGTAGGATCTAGATTCAGTTTGACTAATAAAATTATTAATGGCATCATCTTCTGTTTGGTTTTAAAATCAAGTGCCTCTTGTATAGTTAATGGAGATCTAATGTTATCAGTAAGGTATGATACAGGGTGCTTATTAGTTTTGATTATTGTGACACTTGGCTGCGCTGGAGGATATAGAACTAAATTCTTGATATTTGGTCCTTTGGTTATGGTCATATTTCCTTGCCGGCAGCCAATGTAAGCATCGGTAGTGGCAAGCCAAGGTCTACCTAAAATCAGCGGGTGTCCATCAAGTCGTGTTTTGGGATTTATTATCAGGAAATCGGTTGGATATTCCCATGAATCAACAGAAACCATGACATCATGTAGAGTACCCTTCGGCCTAACCACATATCGGTCAGCCAACTCTAGCAAGGTAGAGGTGGGTTCTACAGATGTAATGCCCAGCTTTTGGCAAGTAGTGGTTGTTAAGATATTAATTGCAGCTCCTAGATCAACTAAGGCATTAGACAGGGTCTGACCATAAATTTGGACAGTTACAATTGGATTTCCTGGGTCTTCATATTTAATGGGTGTTTCTTTCCCTGATAGTAAGTCAGATAAAGTGCCGACTACTTGGACTCTTGGATTATTTGTTATATTCCTCCTTGGTTTCTTTATGCACAATCCTTTGATAGTTTTTGCGTATATGGGGATGTCTTGAATGGCTTGGAGGAATGGAATTTTTATGTACAGGTTTTGTAATTCTCCCAGAATGTCAAAGTCAGGATATTGTATAGGTCGAGGTATGACTAATCGTTCTGGGAACAAAGGAGAGGATGTGGTTGCTTGATTATGGGTTTGCTGTTTATTCATGTCCTCTTGTTGTGACAGATGTTCTCTGGGTAACTGATCTTCAATCTGAATTATCTTATCTCCCTCGGTTTCAATAATACGCCCAGATCTTAACTGAAGATCATTGCACTCCCTTAGATCAGCTCCTATTTCTGGTGTTTCTATAATTTGGAGAGATTGGACCGGTCTGTTATTTGGATTGGGGTTGGGTTGGGCTGGGAGTTATGGTCTCAGATTAGACTGGGGATTTTGTTGTAAGGCTGGCAGTGTAGGTTGAGGGAGCGAAATAGTTCCTACTGGCTGATGCATCGGTCTCTGCCAGTTTGTCTGCCAGGCTAAACTTTGTGAAGTAGGGGGAGTCCATTGTGGAGGATATGGGTTACCTTGCCAATATGGTGGAGTATAAGGAAAATTCGGCCAACCAGATTGGCTTGCCTGATTCAGCCACGGGTTTGAAGAAGGAAACGACTGTGGTGACCAGTTTGAAAATGGGGGTTGGGACTGACTTTGCCACATACTATATTGTTGAGCATTATACTGTGGAGGTTGAAAAGAAGAATTTGGGTCTGGAAACATACCAGATTGTCTCGGCTGCCACTGACGGCGCTGGTTGATCAAATACACCGATTCTGGTTCTTCTTCCGCTTCCTTATATACCGCTTTCAATCCAGGAAGTGAGGGGCAGTTCTCCGTAAGGTGATCCTTTGTACAGATGGCGCATGTTTGGACTGTATCTAGTGGACACTCCTTGTGACTATGCTTTTTCCTGCATCGGGGACAGAAGATCGCCAAATTCTGTTCTGCCTCCATTTGCTTCTGTTTAGCCGATCGTGTTCTGCTGATTTTACTCTTGTGCTGCCTCTCGAGCTCCTGATACATAAATCAATAATGTCAGCAAAATTCTCTTGATAAATATCCCCTTTTCCCATGATGTTTAATGTTTTGATCCATTGTTCCTTCATGCCCCTTATCAATGCAGTTTTTAACACATTATCAGGTAAAGATAGTGATGCATAAGGAGATCTTTGTAGATTGTACTGGAAACGTTCCACATACTCCTCTAATGTTTCATTCGGTCTAGCTGTCATCTGGAATATTTTGTCCTTTAGTTCTCTAGACCTACAATAATCCTGATATTTTTTAGAAAAGACTCTTTAATTTGATCCCAGTTATTTATAACCCCGCCACCTAATCCCATAAACCATCTTAAAGCAGCCCCTTTTAATGTAGAGGGAAATAGTTTCAATTTCTGGGGGTCGGTGGTGTAATCATATCCCCTGCACAACACATCAGATTCAAATAAAAATGCATTCGGATCTTCTGATGTGAGACCGTGAAATGTAGGGACATGTTGAAGAGGGATTGCTTTCATAGGTGCATTTGCTGCAGAATCCACTATAGGGTATTGTAATGTAGAGGTTTGAGTGTTTGGCTGATTTTGAGCCATAGGGTCGAATATATGCCAATAACCTTCTGGGATATCTAGGAGGGTATTCCTAGGTTGAGAGGGAATGGCTTTGACAGGAATAGTTTTAATAGCACTTCCTCTATCTGGGATAATGAGAATGCTTGATGTCTGAGGAGATTGGGTTCCTTCAACAATGATTTTTGCAGCACTCCCCTTGTCTGGGCTATTTAATGGCTGATTTGTTCCAATAGGAGATCTTGGTTCCTCGGTTTCCCCTGTTTCTCCTTCTCCTTCACAAAGATTGCTGAAATTCCCTTCCTGCAATAGTTCTGGAGTAGAATTTTCAATTTCTTGAAAGTCCTGCTCTTCAGTTTGACTATGCACCTCAGCAAAGGCTACAGATGGTGATCCTGTGGCCTGAAGGGAACTAGTAGGTTGTTTAGAAATGATTTTCCTGGGTCCTACTGATGGCTAAGATTCTGCTTTCTTGTAGATTTCGTCTATGAAGGTCATTCAGCCAAGGGTCACCGGCCCCTTAGCTTTTTCTGGCTTGGGTGGAGGTTTGGTATTTTTTTTTTCTGGTTTTTTCTGGTTAGTCATGCACTCAAATGAACTACTAAATTCTATTCAAACAAAGCAACAACAAATCTGTTAGGAAAGCGGACAAAGGAGCAGGGATTTTACATGCTCTGTACGTAGGTTCTTACCTTCCATTTTTAAAATCCAACTCTTCCCTAGCAGGTTCGTACACTACTCTGAAAAAAGGACAAATGGCTACACTCTTTCCCCGGCAACGACACCAAAATGTAGAGCTATAAAAAGGGTCTCTTTCACCTCTAATTACCTCACATTAATATGTTAATCCAGGAGTGTTTTGTTATTTCAAAGAGTGTCTCAGTCTGAGGCTATAATTTGCCAGAGTAATGCTAGTAGTACAGTGTTCAGAAATACAAGAGTAAACGGATGCTTTTCTACAACTAAACTACTTCAAAAGAGTAAATCACACACTCAACAGACTAGGCAACTTATTAGTCAAGGGTTTGGTAGTGATAACCCATCCCTTTGGAAACTGATGAAAAGGAAATTAGAGAACAGACCGTGGATATGGGAGCCAGACAGTAAATGCCAAGGCTCACTACAGCCTTAGATCGTCTCCCACACCAAAATAACAAATGCCAACAAATGGAATGGTAGATAAGAAAATGGAACAGAAAATAAGAAATCGAACAGCAAGTCTGTAATGGAACAACAATTCTTAAATGGAATAACAGCTATGAAATAGAACAACAACTAAGTCTCGCGAGCAGTAACAAACTTAATCTACCAAATCAAATGAATTAATCATAATCAAACAACAATCTTTCACTCTTAAGGCAGATCAAACAACACACACCAATGGAACAGTACTGATTACTGATAAGTTATGGAACAACACTTAAAAACCATATACGCACATAGCACGCTTAAAGAGTAATCTGATCCAAATATCAATCTCAGTTAAAAGGAATACGACTGCATCTCAAAATAGAACAACATCGTTCATCAATTCAACAATCGTAAAGACCATAACTCCCAAGATAAATTTTGTAACGCGAATGAACAGGTGCACAGCACAAAAGCTCTGTAATGGGATAGTAACAGTATTATGTTAAGACTAGTAATATTCAATCAACTCTGAAAGGAACAGCAATATGATGCAGAGTCAATACAATAGTTCTGTTTGTGGAAACCTTAATGAATTAAACATAACAAAGCATGTGATGTAAACTTATAAAGCATATCAGATTACCAAATAACGACAATAAGCAAACCACGCAGAAACCAAATCGTAATAATACGGGAGCAAGTGTCCTCCAGGGCCAGGCCCTTAGCCTCCAGGGGTACACCGCTTTAGGTTAATCCAGACTCAGAGATGAAGTAATCACCAAGTTTGTATTAATGCATGAAATAAGATTACAATGAACCAGTTCTTATCGAGACTCGATGCTCAAGGTTTTGATCTTAACAGAAATATCATAAAAGCGTAATCATGTCTAACTCTCCTCCGAACTAACAATGTTGTCCCTTTTATAAGGGTGACAGCAGAGACGTCTAAGTATAAAAATAGATAAAATAGCGATCCCTCAGGATCAAGGATCCTGAGGGATTCGCCGAACCGTTAATCCTTAATCATCTCTTTTCTCTCCTGCGTCGAGCTAGTCTCTCCACCTCCTTTTCAGGGCCGATTTGCTTTGATCTGCTTAGCCTTGTTTGCATTCGGTCTCCCGTCAAAGGGACAACGGTTATCTCATCCTTGTCCTTTCCTTTGGAACTGCAACTTCTCGTTTTCACTCTTCCCTGCATAAGGAAATGACAATTGTCAGCGTTTCAGTCTTGCATATTAAACTCACATGTTTTGTTATAATTCTTTATCATTTTCCAAGTTCATGATGCAAAAAGGTTTGCAAGTTCTACTGAAAAGATACTAAAATGATCATCAAAAACATACCTTTTTAGTACTCCACAGCTCTTACAACAGAGCCTCCATACCTGCGAACAGGACGTTGTAGACTGCAGTTGCATTTTGCTGAGCGCTTCTTTATCTGTGTATTTTGAGAGTAAAATTATGCTGATTGGATGGGAGGGGTCGTTGATTATTTTCCATAATAGTTTGCCGCCCAGCGATTTGTTAACAAGGGAGGGGTCCCGAATTTGAAGTCCGCCCTCATCAATTGGCCTCTTAACCGTGTCCCAATTAACTAAGTGCATCTTTTTATCGTTGCCTTTCCCGCCTTGCCATAGGAAATTCCTGAGAAGGGTAGCAATCTGATCCGTGACATGTCTGGGGGCAAGGAGAAACGTTGCCTGATAAATGGGCAGAGCTGACAGCTGAGATTTAATTAGAATGGTTTTGCCGCCTTTTGTTAACCAGTATCCTCCCCAGGCAGCAATTTTGGATTTGATTTTGCTGATAATGTGAGTCCATAGAGACCTCTTGTTCACCCCTGAGGAAATGGGAAGACCAAGATATCTGAAGCTGTCCCATTTGGCATGACCTTTGAACCCAAGGATCTTCGATATATTGGTGATCTCTTGCTGTTCAGTGTTCCAACTGTAGATTTCGCTTTTGCTCTCATTGATAAGAGCACCAGTCACCCTGCAATAACTTTTCAGCACATTGTCGAAAGCTTTCGCTATTCTGGTGGAAACGCCTCCAAGGAGCAGAGAATCGTCCGCGAAGAGGGCATGGTTTAGTGGAGTTGCTACATTAGAAGGTTTGAGCCCCGGGAGGGAGCCAACGGTTTTTTCAGCTGCTAGCTTTCTACTGAGAGAGTCGGCCATGAGGATATACAGGAAGGGAGAGAGAGGGCATCCCTGCCTGATACCTCTCTGAGCTTGGAAGAAGTTGGTTGGACGACCGTTGATGAGGGGGGCAATCCACGGGGATTCTATACATGCTTTAATGAGCTGGACAAAATGCTGAGAGAAACCAAAAGAAAGCAGAACTTTGCATAGGAACAAGCGATTTACTCTATCGAATGCATTCGCCATATCGAGTTTGATCAACATACCTTTCTCACCCCGCTGTTTGCTTGAATGGATGGTCTCCTGAACTTGAATGACATTGTCCATAATATATCTGCCTTCCACGAACCCGCCTTGAGTGCTGGAAATCAACTTTTTGAGCAGAGGCTTGAGTCGATTTGCAAGGAGTTTGGCTATGATTTTGTAAGAAGCATTACACAGCGAGATAGGCCTGAATCTTGCAAAGGTGTCTGGATTGGTTTCCTTGGGGATTAAAGCTAGATAGGTGGAGTTGATGCCTCCTCCTATCTTTGCTTTTCTCATAAAACCTCTAATCATTTTAAGGAGATCTGTTTTGATAACTTCCCAACAGGATTGATAAAAATGGATTGTGAATCCGTCAGGCCCAGGGGCCTTGTCGACTTCCATTGACCAGATTACCTTGATAACCTCCTCATTTGTAATGGGTCTGCATAGGGCTGTGTTTTCATCTGCGTTAACAAGGAGGGGAATATTGGATAAGAAATTAGAGACTTCCTCTTCATCGCCTTGGATTCCATTGTTGTATAGATTCCTGAAGTGGGTTTCAGCAGCGCCTTTCACCTGGTCGAAGCCTTTGCAGACTTGTCCCTCCAAGGTTTTAATTTCCGCTATATGGTTCCGGGACAGTCTAGCTCTGTATTGTCTGTGGAAGTAAGAAGTGTTCCGGTCCCCTGCCTTTAACCATAAACTTCTAGACTTTAATCTCCAGTATTCTTCTTCAGTTCGGAAGGATTGGTAGGTGGATCGTTGTGCTTTAACTTCCTCGTCCAAAAGTTCTGCTGTAATATCTTTATTCTCCATTTCCGTTTGCATTGAGTGCAGCCTCTGAACTGCCTCTTTTCTTTGGTTGGTTGGATTGGGGTCTGGCTTTTTTATCCACTCCTTCAACGCATATTTTGTAGCCTTCAACTTCTGTTCCCAGATGTAGCTAGGGGAGCCTGTGATGGGTTTGGCCCATGCAGCTTTCACTGTCTCAATAAAGCCCACTTTCTCGATCCATAGAGGGCTGAATCGAAAGGGAATGGGGCCCAGATCTTCTTCATCTTCCAATAGGAGCTGTATTGGCTTATGATCAGAAGTCAATTTGGGCAGGATTTTTGTGGTGGCGATCTTTTTGTTCAACAAAAGGGCGCTTTGGACCAGAAATCTGTCCAGCCGGGCAGAGATATGTTCCGGCCCAGCACGATTATTTGACCATGTATACAGCCCATGGACTGGAGGGAAGTCTAAGAGGTCCCAGTTCTGAACGAGTTCCTCCACCGTGGCCAGCATGGAGTCTCTGGTGCTGGAACCTCCCCTCTTCTCTTTTGGCTTCAGGACTATATTTAAATCTCCTGCTATGATAATATTATTTGGGGAATGTTGTTCTAGATAAGATGATAAAGAGTACCAACATTCTCTTTTTTCTGCATAATTTACCGGAACATACAGATTGAAGAGAGAGACAGTCAACTTACTAACTTTGTGCGTCAATTCAGTGTATATCCAATGCTGAGTTTCTTGAAAATTATTGAGCTGGAATGTGCTATCTGACCAAAGAGTAGCCAATCCTCCGGAGGTGCCCCTTGCGCTGACTGCCTTGCCTATATTTTTATTCCACTTTAGCCTGCTGATATCTAGAAGGGAATGCCCTTCAATCTTGGTCTCTTGGAGCATGAGGATGTCTGAGGGTTCAACTTTAAGAAGATCCTTGACTGCTTCTAGTTTTGCAGGGCTCCCCAGTCCTCTGCAATTCCAAGAGACGAACTTCATTATTTACTTAGTGGAGGGGTGGGACCTCCCTTGGAAGGTCTCGGCCTGATGTTTCGCCCAATGGACATTTCTATTGTGGCTTGGCTCCCTTGGGTTTTAAGTCTTTCAGCCTCTTCTTCTCTCATTTCTTTACGGGATTTTCTTCCAGCTCTTTTAGTAGGGCGCTCATAGACTTCATCCTCCGAAGATCCTGAGCTTTCTATTGTTTTTTTCTTTGTAACTTCTGCATATGAAGGGTTGGACGGGCTGCCCTGTGAGGCTTCGGTCTGCTTTTCTTTCTCACCTTCTTTGCATGGAGGGGTGCTTTCTACATGCACCAGGTTTTCTTGCTCCAGATCTGTTGGGTTGATCTGTATGCTTGTTGTCCCTTGTACGTTTGCTTCATCTTCTTGGTTGGGCTTGGAACTGCTTGGCATCCCTGTCATCTTTCCTTTGCTAGGACCTTTTTTTGGGTGTGTTGTTTTCTGGACTAGAGTCCATTGTTCCTCTTTTTGTTTGTCTGGTTGCTCTTCTGCCTTCTTCTTGCAATACTTCGCGAAGTGTCCATGCTCGTGGCAATGTCTGCATTTGAACGGAAGCTGTTCGTAGTCCAGTTCTTGGACATGCACCCAACCTGCAACTGTAAGTTTGATTGCTTCTGGTAACCCCTCCTCCAGATCGACTTCAACACATATTCGGGCACATGAATACTGATCTTTTCTTGCATCTTTGTCAAAGTATTTCCCCAGCACATTGCCGATATTTTCACCTTTTGATTTTATTTTGAGCGAGAGGTGTATGGGGAATATCAATAATCTAGGATGATGACCATTATCTAAGAAACAGTTTTAGATATGCCTAAATTAATGATAAACATCTCCTTATACATATAGCCCTAGACACAATATTGGACTATAAATATATCAAGAGCTATAATTTTTTGTGTGTATGGATGGAGCCTTGGAAATGACTATTAAGCTACCCAAAACCTAAGCTTTGAGCTATTCATAGACATCCATTGTCCAAGTAGTGTTTCACCATTGAGTAGAGCCTTAGATTCC
The DNA here is from genome assembly GCA_031772625.1 of Pinus tabuliformis. NCBI lineage: Eukaryota > Viridiplantae > Streptophyta > Pinopsida > Pinales > Pinaceae > Pinus > Pinus tabuliformis. Next base: position 998,840,065 of record CM062806.1, on the reverse strand, counting down.
AAACTTACTATATTGATTAAAGATAGTTTTGTGAACCAATGTTTTATCTGTTGGGTTCAAAGGAGAGTTCCATGTCTCCAATTAGTTGGGTTAGGAGTCTTGAAGAAATCATAAAACTCACAATGTACATTTAACCATTTTTTAGGTGAAAATTGAAAAAAACTATTTTCTAAAAGAAAATAACTTAAGAAAAGATGGTGATTGTGTGATCAAAGTTAAAAAAAAGAAGGAAATTATGAGTATTCTAAATGAAAATAACAAAAGTGTATGGAGATTCAAATGAAATTTTTAAAATGGACAACAAAGGAAATCAACTTATGTATGGGCTAACTACATAGGAGTTATCCAACTAAAATACCTCTTCATAATTTATTCTGCATTGATAGGAATCATATTTACTTCTCCTTATAACTTTTGCATTTTATACATTCCTAGGCTAAGATTTTCAATCACTTGGAAAGGACCAAACCATATACATTGGACTTTAGTGTGTTTAACTTTTTCTTCATGTGGTTTGTCCCATTTTAAGACTAGATCCCCCAAAGAAATATTTCTCTCCTACTGAAAATTTATGAACCCACATGTTAATTATTTTTTCATTTAAAATAAATCCATTCTTCTCATTACCTCTTTATTCTTTCAATTAAGTAGGGTATCAGCCCACTTCTAGATGGCTAGGTAGATCTGCCCTTATGACATTTGAGATAATTGGTGAGACAGAAAGAATATATTTGAAGGAAAAATGGATTCTTTTCCATGAAATAGGAAGTAAGGAGAAGTTACTAGAGATGATTTAGGAGTTTCTTTATCAATCCATAGAGCATTTGGTAAGGAATTGTGCCAATTCCTCTAGTAATCAAACACAATTTTCTTTACAGTGTAGATTGAGTTTATATTATTTGACTTAGATAAACCATTGCCATGTGATTAATTATTAGATTATTATAATAGGATAATCCCCTTTTCGAAATAAAAACTAGTCAACTTCAAACAATAAAAGTAAATAAAATTATAAAAATCAAGTGTCATGGCATGCTAATCAGATGTTTCTATGGTAATTGTATGATTTCTTACTTCTTTACCTTAATTAGCATTGCAACTTCATCCCATCATGTAAAATGCATTATATAGCTCATGATGCATTTGTGTTTCCTAAAGGATTTTAGGTTGATCTCACAAATGATATCCAAATAAAACTTTAAAAGGTACTTCAATCATCACAAGTTCCAAAGAGCAATTGGTTTCTTCTCCTTTCCAACATAGTTCTAAAATATCTTTCATTATGGATGTATTTGTAAACTCTATTATCCAATAATAACCATCTCTCAGTATCTAATGAGTTGTTGTTTCACCTTTGAAATTTCCCCCAACTACTCAATCATGTAGTTCTATGAGGACTCTGTTAGCATCATGTTTTTTAAGACATCTAAGAAATGCACCATCATAATTTTTTTTTAAATAGGACACCAATGATAAGTTGATACTTAGATTATTTAAGCCTTATTGCTCTCTTCTATTTGTGATTGAGATGAATGGAAGTAATTCATTGTTGTAATAGTATTTCAAGTCGTTCTATAAAGAGTTTATTTCAATAAGAACATAAAACATTTCTTTAGTATAAAGTGATCTTTCATTTTCCAGACCTTCCTCTAATGAATGAACTAGATCCTTCTACTGCTAGCTTACATAAACCTTGAACTATGACTATGGTGGGTAGGTTTTAACTATAAACAATATTCCTGGATGGCTATAATCTAATTTCCTCTTCATTCCTTAGGTTCCTTTTGCATGAACAATGACCTTAGAGCTAGTTGGTATTGAAAATTATTGATATTGATGTCAAAGGTTGTCCAAATAAAAGTGGAATTTACATATTCAAATAGAATATTCCAATACATTTCCAAATCTATATGAAACTACCTCTAATTCCATAGGAATAAAGAGATATGAAATATTTTATTTAGATGACCCAACTAAAGTACAAGCAGGCCCCACTTGGATACCCCATATTTGAAGGAATCTTTACTCTAATTACCTAGATCAAATGGAAGCATAATATATATGGTTTGAAAGCATATTTCTAGACCTTTTGAATGGTATACGGCATGACGTATAACTCCTCACGTTGAGGAGAAATGGATATTTTAACCTTCACTATCCATTCTACTAGCTGCACCAATCGGCCTAGCTAGTGGACAAGTCAACCCTTTCCCCATGTCTAAACACATTATAAATAGGTGTGAGAAGGAATATTTATAACCATTTTACTCAAGAATTCATTTTTATGTTTAGAAGATAAAAGGAGAAGGCTCAAAGTTCATACCTCATGAACTAAGAAGAAGTGAAGTGAAGCAGAGTTGAAGCAACTTTCTATGGAATGGTTTTGACACATATTTTGAAAGGTTTTTAGTATGTTTGAGGTTTATTTTTCAGGGATGATTACTATTGTTTTTAAAGACAAGTTTTAGGGCACCATTTTTGTTGTTTGAAGGCCAAGTTTCAGGAAACAATTTTTGTTGTTTGAAGGCTGAGTTTCAGGGTTGATTGTTGTTATTTGAAGATCTAGTTTAGATCTGAGTTGAAGTCCATTTTCTATTATATTGAATGTTGGATTTATGTTGGATCTTGCAATTAATATAAGATAATATGGTGCTTACTGAGGATTGGTTTCCTCATATTATTGACAGGATGGAGCCTAGAGTTTTGTAAGTTGGTGCTTATAGAATATTAATGTCCTCACAAGACATTGTAATATTAATGTCATCAAATTCACATCACATAATCAAGCATCCACAATGTATGAATGCATATATTATAGCGCAAATCAAAATTTGAAGAAGAAATACTTGAAAACATTCTCAATATTTCTAACAATTAGTATCACAACAAGATTTTTCAGGAACAATCTAAAATTGGAAAAAGATATTATAGGGGGGCACGGCTAATAGAGAAGAATCTATTAGAATTATTTTCTTTGATGGAACACATTTTTCCATTTGGAAGATAAGAATGAGAATGTACTTGATGTGTCTTGGTGGTGAAGTTTTGCAGTCTGTTACATATGGATATAAGGTTCTATCCTCTCCTCTAGCTAATCAATATGGGAGAAAGGTTTATGTCTCCAATGCAAAATATATGAACTCCATTTTAAGTGGCTAGTCAAATTTATAATTTTATTAATTTATGCAGTGTGAATTATCTAAATAGATGCAAGACAAGCTTGTAAACAACTATGAAGGAGATGACAAAGTAAAGAAGGCAATGCTTTAAACTTTCTAGAGAAAATTTGAAAACTTGAAAATGAATGATGAAGAAGATGTTGCTTCTTATTTTCTTTGAGTAGATGAAGTGGTTAATTCTCTTAAATTATTTGGTGAAGAATTTAAAGAAACAATAGTTTTTAAAATAATTTTGAGGTTTCTTTCTCTACGTTTTGATGCCAAGGTCTTTTCCATAGAATAATTAAGGGATTTGGAGAATATGAAAATGGATGAGCTTCATATAATTCTCATTGCATATGAAATGAGGACGAGAAACCCATCACATAAGGAAGCCACATTTAAAGCATCTAAGAAGTCAAGTGAATGCAAGTTTGTTGATTGTTCCACTGGGGAATCTAATACATAAATGGCTCAACTAGTCAAAAAACTAAAGAAAATTAAAAATTCAAAGGTAAGTTACCTCTTATCTATTTTAAATTTGGTGAGATAGGACATTTTTCTACTAAGTGTCCTTACAAGGAAGGTATTATGATGAAGAAGAACCTACAAAAGGGCCTTCAAAGGAAAATATCCAAAAAAGAAAAATCTATTTTCTAAAGAGGATAATATTTTTCTAAAGAAGAAGAATATGATTATGATGATGATAGAATAGAGACCCTATCTTTAGCCACAAATGAGGAATCCAACATAGAAAATTTAGAGGAGAAAAAAGAAAAGGATAAGGAGAAAGTGTTGAAGGAATGGTGGATCTTGAAGCATAACTTATCAGTGCATTAGAAGAAATTGATATCCTAGAGAAGAAGAATGAGAAACTATCCAAGGAAATAATATTCAACAAGACTAAAAGAAAGGAAGAAAAAATATTGGAAGAAGTGTTGAACAATCACCTAAAATAAAAGGAAGAAAATTATGAAAATATTGAAGCATAAATTTTCTCATTAAGGAAAGAGCTAGATAAGCTTGACAAAAACATGAAAATCACTCAAAACTTGAATGTTATTCTTTACAATCAAACACCACCTTATGAAAATATTGTTCTTGGTTATATGGGTGATATTTCATACAAATAATATGCAAAAATAAAGTTACCAAGTAAGGAAGTTGAGGAAAAACTTGAAAATTTTAATCTTAGCAATAGCAAGGACAAGAGACGAGAGGAGTATGGAAATACTACTACACCAAAAGTCTATGTTCATGCTCTCAAGAAGTTCATTCACAATGCATGTACCAATCCAATAAGGGACAAGGACTAACAATATTCTTCCAAGAAGATAAACTCTAGAATGACTACTCCATTATGACAATGATATGCAACTATGTATCAAACTAATTTTCTTGGTCATTGTTTCTTATGGAAAAAATTTTGACATCAAGTAAGAGAGTGTAAAGATTATAATGATTATGACAAAGGCTCTCACCAAACCTCTAATAATATGCTTGTAAACTACAAAACTAGAGATATTGATGACTTCAATAATATAAATCATAATTGGTTTGCTCCATTATCCAAGTATAGTGTAGAGTGTTACATATGCAAAAAAATTAAACATATGTCACAAGGTTGTCCTACAAATTGAAGAGAATGGTTTTGGAAGAAAAAACAGAAAGAATCATGAGTAGAAAAATGAAAGTTAGCTAAGTATGCTCGAAACAATCAAAGTTAGTGGTGCATTAATAGTAGGTGTTCTAAACACAGGACCAGATATCAAAATAAATTTATTACTCTAAAAGAAGAAAAAGGAGGAAATGTGTCTTTTAGAGATAATGGATATTCAAGAATCATTGGTAGAGGTATCGTAATCTTTAACAATGGTAGGAATAAAGAAAAAAAAGTTTTGTAGGTTGAAGGACTCAAACATAATATTTTATGTGTTAGCCATGTAATTAATGTTATTGTAACTAAACCCCTCCTAACCCTAGCACAAAACATAGGATTGAAGGAGGTGGTTACTATGTGGACCCAATATCCAAGTAGCATTATGGAAATGTGGTCTAATTTTTTTGATCCTTTTCATCTTCCTTAAGAATTCAAAAGGATGACATCGATGTGTTCATCTCGTCGAGATGATTTCGACAATATAAATTTTTCCCTAATCCAGTATCTAGATCGAAAGATATGAGCTTTTAAGGCTTATATAAATTGTTAATGGCATGTCATCAACCCACCACATGATTCCCACATTGTTTTCCTAATCGTCCTCCTCACCGCCACTTGGAAACGTTGTATTAGTTGTCGACCCATTTATGCTCCCACTCTTATGTAAGAACACATGCATCCCTTCTCCATTGTGCCCTTACATGATATACAGTAGCAGTGACACACTCAGGCTCCCTCCTACCATGTCATCTCGGAGGTAATCCTTCTCGGAGGAAACATCTCAGAGGAAACTCCCTTCTTGGAGGAAACCCATCTCGGAGGAAACCCCATCTTTGACGAAACTCAATCTCGAAGAAAACCTATCTTAGAGAAAACTCCTCTCAAAGAAAACTCACCTCGGAGGAAATTCACCCCAAACAAAACTCCTTAGATGAAACTCATCTCAAAGGAAATTCACCTCATATGAAACTCCTCGAAAAAAATCGAGATCTAAGTTTGTAAACCATTGAGGCGAGGTTTTACCAACAATTAATAGAGGTGGAACTTGTTAAGAAAACAAAGAATGTTTCCATCCTCGAGGTTTGTCAAGTCAATGCGCTGAGACAGAATATAAAACATGGCAGTTGGTGAGAACCTGTTATTGTCTCATGATAGACTCTCAAAGGTTATTCCTTAGCTAGAATAATATTAGAAAAAAGTCAAAGGAGGCACAAATGATGCGGTTCCAAAGCGTCAAGGTATGAGATTCCAAGGCTCTGAGGTTCTGAGACCTAGGTCTCAGGGTAGATGTCATATGAGTGAGAGTTGAAAATTCCTAGAGATAACAAATATGGGATCATTCCCTTTACTAGTTATACACCACGCATGAAGAAACTTGGGTTGTGTCCCAGAGAATTTGGGCTTGCTCTAGGACTTAACCCATCACACTCAATGACTTTCATCAATATATATACATATTTGGAACAAGTGTACCCTTGCTAAGCTTTTATATGGTCTAGGCACTTCACAATCTATAGATTGCGAGCTTAAACATTATTCATTTGCACAAGAACACTAGGTCATCCCTCCTAAGCTTTTCTATCAGGAATCAAGGCCTATGAGTCAAATTATTTCATATGAATCTTTATATTTATTTTACCATAGATTATTTTATTTCTCGTGCATAGGCATATAGATAATTTGTATGCTTAGGAACAACATAGGAATAACCCATTCCTTAGGTAATTAATCAAGAATCGACCTCTCATTTCTATACAAAAAATAGGCATTACATACTATAATATGAGACCATTACACACATATTATTCACCAAACTACAAATATAAAATTTTCAAGCATTTTACCCATAAATATATTGCATAAATTAAAACAAAACCTTTGACAATCCAATAATTTTCATTCCACAAATAAATGTACCATTGTTACCCAACAATGCAACATCATTCAATGTCATGCAACAATTTCACGAAAAAAAAAAAACAAAAAAACAAAATTAGGTTCACTACTCTAAGTTAACACATATAATTAAAATAAAGAAAAATACCAATTGAAGGTAGGACTTTGATTTTCCACCCAAATATAGACCTATTTTAGTCATAATTACTTACAATAGTCATCCCCAAGCCATAGCCATGATCTAAAGAGAATTCCTTTTCAGCAGCCTGTTGACAGTGTTGGATGCCGCCAACATTGTAAGGGGATATCCTTGATATGATTTCCCAATTAGACCTCACATCATTCAGTGTGTGAGTCCCATCCAATTATACGATCTGGCTACCGTTGAAATGGTTTTCTATGATATTCCTTGGTTACAATCGAACATAAGAGAATGAAATGGCTCTTTGGGTAAAAAAGAATGTGAGATTTGTGAGACACTCAATGTAAGGTATACGAGGGAGACTTGCTCGGATGGTGAGGGAAACGAGCTACTGATTATAAAATTAATAGTATTATCCTAAAGGGGGACCCGAGGATAGAGACAAACAATTGTTGAGTACCTGCAGATTAGTCCACATAATAAACCAAAATCGTTAAAGCATAACAACATTCATTCAATAACAACCATAACTAAGCAACGAATTAGTTCATTAACCTAGTATGTAAATAAAGAAACATATACCATAAACATAGCCAGAATAGTCCAACTATATCTATGATACATGTATGAAAGAATGTCATCTCATTAAGCTTTTGAGTATAAGTGTAAGATCCTAAGAAGATTGTTACATGAATGAAACAATGTATCCAATAGTGGAACACGAAGCCGCAACTTGATTCTCCAAAGAATAATCTATCTCCTATGTAGTACAAGAGAAGCCAAGTCTAAGCCTCCCAAAAATACTCTTGCTTGAGTTATGAGGAGTTATTTATAACAAACACAATGACCTTTAAGCTTCCCATGACTCTTTTGAATTCTATGACTGTTCACATTCTAGCATGACTCATTACATTCCAATATGTGGCTTTTCATATTCCTCATGTGTCCCCCAAACTTAATTATATAACATTTATTACATAAAACAAAATACAAATGAGATGGTGGCCTAATAAGACAACACTGCTAAAAGGAAAAATACTCGTCAAATGGATAGACCATTTTCTTCTTCATGGAGTTCACTTGTGATGTAAGTCTTCCATGCTTTGAACTCCTTTATGATGTCTTTGATCCAATCTGGCAAGTCCACTTTGTATCGCATCTTCACCTCCAATGCCTCTGTCAGTATGCTCTTGGAGCTTGATTGCACATTATTCCATAGCATGAAAGCTTCATGTGTGCTTTGACTAGTGCAAAGGCATACTGTTGAATAGTGTCTTTGGCTACCTCCAAGCCTTCCCGTTCTATTTCCTTCTTGATTTGTTCAATATATTCTCTAATCTCCTAGAAGACGACCTCCTTGCCTCTAATTGTTTCAACAAATATGATGGTAGGCATCATGTGCTTGCGTGTAAGAGACTCAAACCCCTTATGTAGTCAGTTGTAGGAAGCCATAGTGTTAATCAACTGTGCTCCAATATGTGAGTAGTTCTATAGGTGGATTCTCAACTAAATTTTGTCTATTTCTGCGGTAATCTTATTCTTCCTTTCTAAATGTTGCGGAGAATCCTGATATTTGATGGTCCATTCCTACACCTAGTCAAATACTCTGTTTGCTATATTCAGGAGTTTCACCACTTCCTATGCATTCTTTTGAATGTCAATGAGAGGATCCATGACCTGTTGTATAAGCATCATCTCATCATATATTCGTACCATGGTATCCTCCATTAGTCCCAACTCTTCTAGCATTTCCAACTACCATTCTGCAGTACTGAAGTTTTATGATGACAACCACTAGTTCTCTACTGTGAGATGTTCTACCTTTTGTTTCATCGTAGCCAATTCTCTTTTCAATATGACATTCTCACCCAATAAGTACTTTCAGTTATCTTGTGCCATTGTAACGTATGCAACATTTTTCTCCATGATTTCCCTTGGATTTCTTCTAGTGTTGGAAGTAATCACCCTCTCTGTAGACACTGATACTAGATTTTGAGGATCCTGTGGGAAGTACTTGTGCCCTTGTTGTATGATACTCTTCCTCAGTTGATCAAAGGTTATACTGCATACATCCATGGCTCAGTCTACTGGTGGAGGTGTAATCCCCATCTCTCCAAATGGAATATGATCGCCTATGAGGGGATGCTCCCCTGGCGCACCTGGTTCTTCCTCCATTGGCTGAATGGTATATTCTTCCTTGAACTTATATTATTCTAGATCCTGATTCAATTGTTATGCTTCCAATCTATATGTTGCTTCATCCTCCTGGGACTACCTCTACTTCTCTTCTTCTATCTTCCTCCTTTCTTCGTATACTTCTTGTTGCTCTTTAAGCAACTCATCTTGCTGGCTTTTCTTCTCCTCTTCTTCTGTTTCTACTCTCTCTTGCTTTTCTTGTCTAGTTCCCAAGCTTAAGGGATCAACATTCCATTTTCTTTTTGCTCTTGTTTGTCGAGGAATATCTGATCCTTTTCTTGGGAGATGGTTTCCTAAATTAAGGTGTTATATCCTCCTCCTCCTCCTCCTCCTGAGCTAGTGGATCATGGGGTGAACTAGCCTCTAGAAGTAGATGTGTCTTCATTCTGACATTGTGCCAGTTCTTTATCTTTTCATCTTCAGCTTTGGACAATGATGAATACCCCATCTTATGACCGATCCTTTGATAATGTTGTCTGGAAATTTGTCTAGGATGATATGAATGGAAGTATCTGGTGGTGAAGTGTAGGCAATCCAAATCTTTTATCTTTATTGTCGTAGCCTTGTGTGATCTGAAATGATCATAAGTTAAAACTGATGTAGAATTGATTAGCCATTAATGAATAGAATGTTAACTAAAAGTGCAAAAACCGAGAGAACTTCCTGAGAAGAAAGACTTTACGATAGTTGATAAAACATAAGTAAGATGCAAAATAGTAATGAAAACAGTGAATACACAGTGATACCAGATAACAAGATTGATTGTGGAGTTCGTCCCAAATGGACTACATCTCTGGGTCTGCTTTCAAAATGGGCGACCACTTTATTAGGATTGAAACCAAGGAGATCGATTACACAAATAATTGACCAAATTAAACATGAACGCAGACACTTCTGATCACTATCATAAGGATGCTATCTAAACTAGCTTTCTAATGCCTGTCACAGTTCCCAAATCCAACTCCCAATGCTCCCGTTACACTAAAAACAAAACAACCTCTAACCTCCAAAATCTGCATACCAAAACTTCAAAACCACTTTAATGCAATTCAATGAGCAAAATTCCTTTTTAAAAGCCTGCAAGAACACTCAAAACTCCTCAGGCTGAATTTGGGATGAACAAGTTGCATTCTAGGTTTGTTTTGGGTCTTGGTATAGTCATGAAATGACACCTAGGATAAGGTTCATGGTCCTCGAATTAATGTTTTAAACAAATTTGTAACAAAACCCATTTTTAAAATTTATAATAAAGTGGAACCCACTGGAGGCTTGCTGACCGGGCGAAGGAGGTTGACCACCCACATGTGAACAAGGTGGTCTAAATGTTGTTTGACATCTTGTGGTTTATCTGCCCGGCAGTTCCGGTTTGTTGACGGTGACAGTGTTATGTGAACAGCGCATTCCTTTGGTAGTTGCAGTAACTGTGCGGTAACTGCCATGGTTACACTAACTGTGTGGTGATGACCTTGTTGTTCACATGTAACAACCCGACACGGTTAATGCAACTTCGCCAAACTGCTGTCCCCTCTCACGGTGACCACCCGGATAATTCTGCGTTCACTTGCCGCAGTCCTGCTGCGGTTAAGACCAACGGTTAGGGTCTGTGGGTTTGTTGGTAATGTTTTTACAATTTATTAAAGTGTTGCACCAAGGACGAATGGTTGTGGTGTTAGGGTTAAGGTTCCTAGGTGTAAGTTAAGGTTTTTCCACCATAGTTATGTAGAGCTAGCTGTTAGGCTTAGGTTTTTAGTACAATATACAAGCCTTTAGACTTTTGTACATCATAAAAACACTTTTATAATAAATTGTCACAATGTGACATCAAACCCATAAAGCACATCACTAAACCAAACACCACTGACGAAGACTAAACGCTTTCGAGAACTGCATGTTGATGATGAACCAAACCTGTGTAACTGATCTAACAAGATCCTCCTGGATTAATCCTCTCCACTTAAAAGCTTTTGGACCACAAAAGTTTGATTTTAAGCAGATACCAGGTGAGGGTATAATCCCCTCACTTTTCTGATCTCCATCCACTTTGCCTTGCTCAGATTCATGCCCTTGAGTCCTACTCGAAGATATTCAACATATCCACACCTCGAAGATCAGATCTTCCTTTCCAAGATGATATCTTCCTCCAACTCATTCATATACTTAGGTGCCAAATCATCAATAGTCGGAATCTGTGTATCTTCCTCAGGATCCATGGTCATCGAAGGTTCATACAATTTCAGATTTTCCACATTTACAACTGAGTAGATTTGCATGTGAGGAGGTAAATTAAATCTAGAAGCATTATTTCCAATCTTTTCCATAATGTTGAAAGGGCCATACCTGATGGGTTTTAATTTCTTACCTTCTCCTTTCAACTTGTCTTTACTGATATACAACCATACCTGATCGACTCGATGCTTGTCATGGCACATTTTATACTTGTCCTAACTCTTCTCTAACTGATCTTGCACTGCTGCATGTAGCTATTGTATCCATTGAATGAACTTAACTACTTTTTTCACATCATCATGTTCACCCACATTATCCTCTTCACCAAACATGAAATCCATTGGTGACTTCAATAGATACCCAAAACATGTTTCAAATGGCGATCAATTAATGGGTGAATGTAAGGCTCAATTGTAAGCATGATGCACATAAGATAAAGATTCATCCCATAATTTAGGATGTTTACTGCAATACACTTGGAGAATATGTATGACTGTCCTGTTCACCACTTCAGTTTGTCCGTCAGTTTGTGGATGAAAAGTTGTGCTCTTCTTCAACTTTGTGTCCATGAGTTCCCATAAAGTGGACCAAATTTCTCCTACAAAGCGAGTGTCTCGATCAGAAATAATATAAGTAGGTAACCCAAAATGAACCCATACCTGATTGAAGAACATCTTTGCATTCTGCTTAGCTGTCACTTTCTTTTTGCATGGAACAAGAATACACATTTTGTTGAATCTTTTGACCACAACATACATGTAATCATGCCCTCTCCTGGACATAGGAAGTCCTCCAACAAAATCCATGGAAATACTGTCCCATGGTCACAAAGGAACTAGAAGTGGCATGTATAAACCAATATTTCGATTGCCTGGTTTGTTATTCAAACACATCACACATCCTTTAATGTATTTAGCAATAGTTTCATACATACGAGGCCAGTAACAATACCTTTGAACTTGTGCCATTGTTTTTCTTACTCCAAAACATCCTGAAATGCGAGAAGAATGTGCTTCCCAGACAACATGCACTCTTTCTGTCTATGGTATGCATAACTTACCCAGATGATATAACAGCCTATCATAAACATGATAATTGATTTCTTCCACCTGAGTACCATGAGTTAGTGAACCATAAATATCTTTGAAATCAACATCCGTTCTATATTGTTCTATATAACTTTCATGCTTTAAAGAACTACTATGTAGAACTATAGAAGCATTCAAAGATGGCCTAGATAACACATCAGCTACTTTGTTTGTGACACCTTATTTGTACTTAACTACTAAGTGAAATTGCTGAAGAAATCCCATCCATCTGTAATGACAAGATTTTTGCAACTTAGTTTGAGATTGTAAGTACTGAAGTGGTTGATGATTTGTGTGAATCATTGTTTCCTTACCCATTAAATAATGTTTCCACTTCTTAACACTTTCAACCAAAGAAAATAGTTCTTTATCATATGTCGGATAATTCATTATTGCCTTAGAAAAATTTTCTGAATGAAAACAAATTGGTTTCCCTTTTTGAAGTAAGACTGCACCCATTGCATAACCACTAGCATTTGTTTCAATTTCAAATGGCTATTGAATATCTGGTAAAGCTAAGATTGGTGTTGTGACTATTTTCTACTTAAGTGTATCAAAAGCTTTTTGTTGTTTACCTCCCCACTGAAAGGGAACTTTAGAACCTGTTAAAGCATGTAACGGTGAAGCAATCAAAGAAAACTGAGCAATAAATTTTCTCCAATACTGAATTGCACCTAAAAAACTTCTAACTTCAGTCACATTCTGTGGTCTTGGCCACTTAACAATCACATTGATTTTAGCTGGATCTATTTTTAAACTTCCACCTCCAACTATGTAACCAAGATAATTTAGTGAAGTTTTCCCAAACTCACATTTGGAAAGTTTAAGGTACAACTTTTCTCTGTGCAATACTTTGAAAACCTGCTTAACATGTTCTTCTATACTGGAACTGAAAATCAGAATGTCATCTAAGTAGATTATGACAAATTTATCAATGTATGGGCGGAAAACATCATTCATAACCTGCATGAAAGTTGTTGGTGCATTACACAAACCAAAAGGCATTACCAACCATTCAAATAGTCCCTGTCTAGTTTTGAATACAGTCTTCCAGATGTCATTTTCTACTATGTAGATTTGATGATACCCACGTCTTAAATCTAACTTAGTGAAATAGACAACATTTTTCAGTTGATCAAGTAAATCATCTATCCTGGGAAGAGGATACCTATTTTTGATTGTTATCTTATTTAAGGCCCTGAAGTCGACACACATTCTCCATGTCCCGTCTTTCTTAGGAACCAAAATTATGGGTGATCCACATGGATATGAACTAGGTCTAATAAAACCTTTTTCAACCAATTCTTATATTTGTTTCTTTATTTCTTTGTTCTCTATAACAGATATGCGATACATTCCAATATTAGGAGGAGGTTCATATGACATTAATTGTATTTCATGTTGTATTTCTCTTTGAGGAGGAATATTTTTTGGTTCCTTAAATAGATTTTGAAAAGAATCTACCACTTTAACCAATCTATCTTTGAACTGAGATTCACAACCTAAAAAAGCATCCTATCGATCCTGATGTTGTTCTTTCACAACCATAAGCACATATTTCTTACTTGAACTTATTAATCACTTCATGTGATTAACTGAAACTAAATCCAAGTGTGTTTTAAGTTTATGTGCCCTGACAATAAATTCAATCCCATCTTTCTTACGATGATATTTATGCTTTTTCCCTTTAAAACACAGCATCACGATCATAGAGGTAAGGACTTCCTAGCACTACTCCACATATATCTACTGCAATCACATTTAAATCTACTTCATCAATGTAGTGATTTGTTATGGCAAATTTTAATCGACACTGCTTTGTGACATTAATCCGAGTCTCTTTATTCAGCCAACCTAGAGGGTATGGTCTTGGATGATTATGTGTCTCCAAACCCAATTTCTTAACTAAATATTCATATATTAAATTTTCCTATGATCCACTGTCAAATAATGTATCTATCTTTGTGTTCTTAGAAGTTATCCTTATGTGAAACAATTCAACCATTTTATCATCATTTAGATGATTTCGGTTTGAAGAAGGTATAGAAGTCTTAGAACTTGAACCAATATCAGAAGTTTTACCTATTCAAACCATTGCGGTTTATTTTGCCTTCAACACCTGAGTCGGAGCCCAAATCTTGTTCGATTACAGTATTGGCCCTCTTTTCACCTTTCTTCTTCTAAAACTTCTTCATTTTTAGTTCTGGGTGAAGTTTCCAACATTTGGACTCATCATGTCCGATCCTCTGGCAATGAGTACAAGTAGGTCTTTCACCTTCCTTCTGAGCGTCGCTGATCTCTTTCCCTTCAGATTACCCTTGTTCTTGCTGTATTTGGAATCCTTGATTTTCAATTGTCTGGATGGTTTCTGTGAAAACTTGAATGTTCTCCCACCTGATTCAATATGTATGGCCTGAACACACACTTCATCAAAATCATGAGGATTAAACATCAATAATGTATGCTGCAAATATGAATGTAAACTGCCCATGTATTTTAATAAAGTTTCATGTGTATCCAATGAAATACCAAGCTCCAATGCTTTCTTTCTGTATTCTTGACTAAACTCCTGAGTAAACTTCTAAACACTCTGCCCTTTACCTTGCCTCATATGCTACCAATCAATAACAACTTGTTGCATGTATCCCAAAGGATAGATTACATAGAGAATTGACTAGACTGAACATGCACATAGATACTTATGATCACTGGCATAAGGAATCTCTCTGAACCAGCTTTTCAACGCCTATCACGGTTCCCAATTCTGACTCCCGATGCTCCTATTACACTAAAAACAAAACAACCTCTAACCTCCAAAATTTGCATACCAAAACTTCAAAACCACTCTAATGCACTTCAATGAGAAAACTGCATTTTTAAAAGCCTGCAAGAACACTCAAACCTCCTCAGGATGAATTCAGGATGAACAAGCTGCATTCTGGGGTTGTTTTGGGTCTCGATCTAGTCATGAAATGACACCTAGGATAAGGTTCATGGTCCTTGAATTAATGTTTTAAACAAATTTGTAACAAAACCCATTTTTAAACTTTATAATAAAGTGGAACCTGCTGGAGGCTTGCTGATTGGGCGGAGGAGGTTGACCGCCTGGTCTAACCATTTTTTGACATCTAATGGATTATCCTTCCGGCAGTTCTGGTTGGTTAATGGTGACAGTATTATGTGAACAACTCATTACTCCTGCAGTTGTGGCAATGACGTAGTAACTACTATGGTTACACTGACTGTGCGGTGATGACCTTGATGTTCACATGTCACAACCTGACACGGTTAATACAACTCTACCCAACTGCTATCCCCGCTCGTGGTGACCACCCGACTAACTTTGCGTTCACTTGTCATGGTCTTGCTATGGTTAAGACCAACGGTTAGGGTCTGTGGGTTTGTTTGTAATGTTTTTATAATGTATTAAAGTGTTGCACCATGATCGAATGGTTGTAGTGTTAGGGTTTAGGTTCCTAGGTGTAAGTTAAGGTTTGTCCATCATAGTTATGTATAGCTAGGTGTTAGGCTTAGGTTTTTAGTACAATATATAAGGCTTTAGACTTTTGTAGATCATAAAAACAATTTTACAATAAATTGTCATAATGTGACATCAAACCCATAAAGCACATCACTAAACCAAACACTACTAATGAAGACTGAACGCCACCCAGAACTGCATGCTGACGATGAACCAAACCTGTGTAACTGATCTAACAAGATCCTCCTGGATCAATCCTCTCCACTTGAAAGCTTTTGGACCACAAAAGTTTGATTTTAAGCAGATACCAGGTGAGGGTACAGTTCCCTCACTTTTCCGATCTCCATCCACCTTGCCTTGCTCGGATTCATGCCCTTGAGTCCTACTCGAATATATTCAACATCTCCACGTCTCGAAGATCGCATCTTCTTATCCAAGATGATATCTTCTTGCAACTCATTCATATACTCAGGTGCTAAATCATCAATAGTTGAAATTTGTGTATCTTCCTCGGGATCCATGATCATCAGAGGTTCATACAATTTCAAATTTTCCACATTTACAACTAAGTAGATTCGCATGTAAGGAGGTAAATTTAATCAAAAAGCATTATTTCCAATATTTTCCATAAACTTGAAAGGGCCATACCTCATGGGTTTCAGTTTCTTACCTTCTCCTTTCAACCTGTCTTTACTGATATACAACCATACCTCATCATCGATCTGAAAATGATGATCAACTTGATGCTTATCATGGTGCATTTTATACTTGGCTTGAATCTTCTCTAACTAATCCTGCACTACTACATGTATCTATTGTATCCGTTGAATGAACTTAACTGTTTTGTTCACATCATCATGTTCACTCACATTATCCTCTTCACCAAACATGAAATCCATCGGTGACTTTGGTAGATACCCAAAACATGTTTCAAATGGCGATCGATTAGTGGATGAGTGTAAGGCTCAATTGTAAGCATGCTGCACATAAGATAAAGATTCATCCCAAAATTTAGGATGTTTACTACAATACCCTCAAAGAATATGTGTGATTGTCATGCTCACCACTTCAGTTTGTCCATCGGTTTGTGGATGAAACGTTGTGCTCTTCTTTAGCTTTGCATCCATGAGTTCCCATAAAGTGGACTAAAATTCTCCTACAAAGCGAGTGTCTTGATCAGAAATAATAGAAGTATCTAACCCAAAATGAACCCATACCTGATCGAAGAACATCTTTGCAGTCTGTTCAGCTGTCACTTGCTTTTTGCATGGAACAAGAATACACATTTTGCTGAATCTGTCGACCACAACATACAGGTAATCATGCCCTCTCCTAGACATAGGAAGTCCTCCAACAAAATCCATGGAAATATTGTCCCATGGTCGCAAAAGAACTGGAAGTGGCATATATAAACCAATCTTTCAATTGCCTGGTTTGCTGGTCGAACACATCACACATCCTTTAATTTATTTAGTAATAGTTTCATACATATGAGGCTAGTAACAATACCTTTGAACTTGTGCCATTGTTTTTCTTACTCCAAAATGTCCTAAAATGCGAGAAGAATGTGCTTCCCAGACAACATGCGCTCTTTCTGTTTGTGGTATGCATAACTTACCCAGATGATATAACAACCTGTCATGAACATGATAATTAATTTCTTCCACATGAGTAACATGAGTTAGTGATCCATATATATCTTAGAAATCAACATCAGTTCTATATTTTTCTATATAACTTTCATGCTTTAAATAACTACTACGTAGAACTACGAAAGCATTCCAAGATGGCCTAGATAACACATCAGCTACTTTGTTTGTGACACCTTTATTGTACTTAATTACTAAGTGAAATTGCTGAAGAAATCTCATCCATCTGTAATGACGAGATTGTTGCAACTTAGTTTGAGACTGTAAGTATTGAAGTGGCTAATGATCTGTGCGAATCATTGTTTCCTTACCCATTAAATAATGTTTCCACTTCTTAAAACTTTCAAACAAAGAAAATAGTTCTTTATCATATGTCGGATAAGTCATCACTGCCTTAGAAAAAGTTTCTAAATGAAAACAAATTGGTTTCCTTTTTTGAAGTAAGACTGCACCCATTGCATAACCACTAGCATCTGTTTCAATTTCAAATGGTTGTTGAATATCTAGTAAAGCTAAGATTGGTGCTGTGACTATTTTTTGCTTAACTGTATCAAAATATTTTTGTTGTTTGCCTCCCCACTGAAAGGGAACTTTAGAACCTATTAAAGCATGTAATGATGAAGCAATCAAAGAAAACTGAGCAATAAATTTTCTCCAATAGTGAATTTCCCTAAAAAACCTTCTAACTTCAGTCAGATTCTATGGTATTGGCCACTTAACATTCACATCAATTTTAGCTAGATCTATTTTTAGACTTCCACCTCCAACTATGTAACCATGATAATTTAGTGAAGTTTTCCCAAACTCACATTTGGAAAGTTTAAGGTACTTTTCTCTGTCCAATACTTCGAAAACCTGCTTAACATGTTCTTCTATACTGGAACTGAAAATCAGAATGTCATCTGAGTAGATTATGAAAAATTTATCAATGTATGGGTAGAAAACATCATTCATAACCCGGATGAAAGTTGTTGGTGCATTACATAAACCAAAAGGCATTACCAGCCATTCAAATAGTCCATGTCTAGTTTTGAATGCAGTCTTCCAGATGTCATTTTCTGCTATGCGGATTCGATGATTCCCACTTCTTAAATCTACCTTAGTGAAATAGACAGCATTTTCCAGTTGATCATGTAAATCATCTATCTTGGGAAGAGGATGCCTATTTTTGATTGTTATCTTGTTTAAGGCCCTGAAGTCGACACACATTCTCCATGTCACGTCTTTCTTAGGAACCAAAATTATGGGTGATCCACATGGAGATGAACTAGGTTGAATAAAACCTTTTTCAACCAGTTCTTGTATTTATTTCTTTATTTCTTCATTCTCTATAATTGATAGGTGATAGATTCCAATATTAGGAGGAGTGGCATCTGACATTAGATGTATTTCATGTTGTATTTCTCTTTTACGAGGAAGATTTTTTGGTTCCTTAATTAGATTTTGAAAAGAATCTACCACTTTAACCAATCTATCTTTGAACTGAGATTCACAACCTAAAAAAGCATCCTGTCGATCCTGATGTTGTTCTTTCACAACCATAAGCACATATTTCTTACTTGAACTTATTAATCTCTTCATATGATTAACTAAAACTAAATCCAAGTGTGTTTTAAGTTTATGTGCCTTGAAAATAAATTCAATCCCATCTTTCTTAGGATGATATTTATGCTCTTTCCTATAAAACACTGCATCACGATCATAGAGATAAGGACTTCCTAGCACTACTCCACATATATCTACTGCAATCACATCTAAATCGACTTCATCATTGTAGTGATTTGTTATGGAAAATTTTAATCGACACTGCTTTGTGACATTAATCTGAGTCTCTTTATTCAGCCAACCTAGAGGGTATGGTCTTGGATGATTATGTGTCTCCAAACCAAATTTCTTAACTAAATCTTCAGATATTAAATTTTCCTGTGATCCACTGTCAAATAATATATCTATATTTGTGTGCTTAGACATTATTCTTATGTGAAATAATTCAACCCTTTTATCCTCATTTAGATGATTTTGGTTTGAAGAAGGTATATAAGTGTTACAACTTGAACCAATATCAGATGTTTTGCTTATTGAAACCATTGCGGTTATTTTACCTTCATCACCTGAGTCAGAGCCCAAATCTTGTTGGATTGTTGTATTGGCCTTCTTTTCACCTTTCTTCTTCTAAAACTTCTCCAGTTTGAGTTATGGGTGAAGTTTCCAACATTTGGACTCATCCTGTGAGATCCTCTAGCAATGAGTACAAGTAGGTCTTTCACCTTCCTTCTAAGCTGTCGTTGATCTCTTTTCCTTTAGATTACCCTTCTTCTTGCTGTCTTTGGAATACTTGATTTCTAATTGTCTAGATGGTTTCTATGAAAACTTGAATGGTCTACCACCTGATTCAATATGCATGGCCTGAACACACACTTGATCAAAATCAGGAGGATTAAACATCAATAGTGTATGCTGCAAATATGAATGTAAACTGTCGATGTATTTTAATAAAGTTTTATGTGTATCCAATGAAATACTAAGTGCCAATGCTTTCTTTCTGAACTCCTGAGTAAACTCCTGAACACTCTACCCTTTACCTTGCCTTAGATGTTGCCAATCAATAACAGCTTGTTGCATGTATCCCAAATGATAGAATTCTTTCCTAATATCTTTTAAAAGCTTAGACCATGAAGAGATGCTTTTTCCTTTTCACTTTACATCTATTTTAGTTTTACTTTCCCACCAAATTAAATTTGTTCCCCCCATTCTAAGTGTAGCTAACTAAATTTTCATTTTATCATCAGAGATGTTCTGAATACGACAATACACTTCTAACTGCTTAATCCAGTTATCTAACTTTTCAGGAATCATTTCACCATCATAAATAGGTAATTCAAATTTTACATCAAGTTTCAAAAGTGAGGTTTTCTTTGGTTTCTTTTCTGTTTCAGATTTTGTACTCGAAGAAGAAGAAGAAGAAGAAGAGGATGATGGAGATGATGGAGGTGAAGGTGGTTTATCAACCTTGCCTTTACCTTTTTCCTTCTTTGATGTCTTTGAAGAAGAAGCTACATCTCTCGCTTTCTTGTCTTTGTAAAGTTCTCCCAACATCTACTGCATAGTCAAAAATGCTTGCTGAAACTATTCATCACTCATCTTAGTTTCAGTATTTTCACTTGCATCAAATCCTGTCATGGTCGACTTATGAATGACTCATCACTTTCCAATCTCTGGATCAATCTGCTCAAGGATTCCTTCTCCATGTTGCGACTTTGACCTAGTTAACATTCAATGGAAAATTCTATAAACGCAACCTGCTCTGATACCAAATTATATGATATGAAATGATCATAAGTTAAAACTAATGTAGATTTGATTAGCCATTAATGAATAGAATGTTAACTAAAAGTGCAAAAAACGAGAGAACTGCCTGAGAAGAAAGACTTTACGACAGCTGATAAAACATAAGTAAGATGCAAAATAGTAATGAAAACAACGAATACACAGTGATACCAGACAACAATATTGATTACAAAGTTTGTCCCTGATGGACTACGTCTCCGGGTCCACTTTCAAGATGGGCGACTACTTTATTAGGATTGAAGCCAAGGAGATCGATTACACAGAGAATTGACCAAACTAAAAGAGCATGTAGGCACTTCTAATCATTGTCATAAAGAAGCTCTTTGAACCATATTTCCAATGCCTATCATGGTTTCCAATTCCGACTCCCGATGCTCCTATTAAACTAAAAACAAAACAACTTCGAACCTCCATAATATGCATACCAAAACTTCAAAACCACTCTAGTGCACTTCAATGAGTAAAATTCCTTTTTAAAAGCCTGCAAGAACACTCAAACCTCCTCAAGCTGAATTCGGGATGAACAAGCTGCATTCTGGGGTTGTTCTGGGTCTCGGTCTAGTAATGAATTGACACCTAGGATAAGGTTCATGGTCCTTGAATTAATGTTTTAAACAAATTTGTAACAAAGCCCATTTTTAAACTTTATAATAAAGTGGAACCCGTTGGCGGCTTGCTGACTGGGTGGAGGAGGTTGACCGCCCGAATGTGAATAGGGAAATCAAACCGTTGTTTGACATCTGGTGGTTTATCTGCTCAATGGTTCCGATTGGTTGACGGTGACAGTGTTATGTGAACAGTGCATTCCTTCAGTGGTTGCAAAAATGGCGCGGTAACTGCTATGGTTACACTGATTGTGCAGTGATGAACTTGTTGTTCACATGTCACAACCCAACACGGTTAATGCAACTCTGCCCAACTGCTATCGCCGCTCGAGGTGACCGCCTGGCTAACTTTGCATTCACTTTTCGCAGTCTTGCTGCGTTTAAGACCAACGGTTAGGGTCTGTGGCTTTGTTTGTAATGTTTTTACAATGTATTAAAGTGTTGCACCATGGTCAAATGGTTGTAGTGTTAGGGTTTAGGTTCCTAGGTGTAAGTTAAGGTTTTTCCACCATAGTTATGTAGAGCTAGGTGTTAGGCTTAGGTTTTTAGTACAATATATAAGCCTTTAGACTTTTGTACATCATAAAAACACTTTTACAATAAATTGTCACAATGTGACATCAAACCCATAAGGCACATCACTGAACCAAACACTACTGATGAAGACTGAACATTGCCCATAACTACATGCTAACAATGACCCGAACATGTGTAACTGATCTAACAAGATCCTCCTGGATAAATCCTCTCTACTTGAAACCTTTTGGACCACAAGAGTTTGATTTTAAGTAGATACTAGGTGAGGGTATAGTTCCCTCACTTTTCTGATCTCCATCCACCTTTCCTTGCTCGGATTCATGCCCTTGAGTCCTACTCAAAGATATTAAACATTTATATGCCTCGAAGATCGAATCTTCCTGTCCAAGATGATATCTTCCTGCAACTATTTCATATACTCAGGTGCCAAGTCATCAATAGTCGGAATCTATGTATCTTCCTCAGGATCCATGATCATCGGAGGTTCATACAATTTCAGATTTTCCACATTTACAACTGAGTAGATTCGCATGTAAGGAGGTAAATTTAACAAAAAAACATTATTTCCAATCTTTTCCATAATCTTGAAAGGGCCATACCTGATGGGTTTTAGTTTCTTACCTTCTCCTTTCAACCTATCTTTACTGATATACAACCATACCTGATCACCGACCTGAAAATGATGATCGAATCAATGCTTGTCATGGCACATTTTATACTTGGCCTAACTCTTCTATAACTGATCCTACACTACTGCATGTATCTGTTGTATCCGTTGAATGAACTTAACTGCTTTGTTCACATCATCATGTTCACCCACTTTATCCTCTTCACCAAACATGAAATCCATTGGTGACTTCGGTAGATACCCAAAACATGTTTCAAATGGCGATCGATTAGTGGATGAATGTAAGGCTCGATTGTAAGCATGTTGCACATAAGATAAAGATTCATCCCACAATTTAGGATGTTTACTGCAATACCCTCAGAGAATATGTATGACTGTCCTGTTCACCACTTCAGTTTGTCCATTGGTATGTGGATGAAAAGTTGTGCTCTTCTTCAGCTTTGTGTCCATGAGTTCCCATAAAGTGGACCAAAATTCTCCTACAAAACGAGTGTCTCGATCAGAAATAATAGAAGTAGGTAACCCAAAATGAACCCATACCTGATCGAAGAACATCTTTGCAGTCTATTCAGCTGTCACTTGCTTTTTGCATGGAACAAGAATACACAATTTTCTGAATCTATTGACCACAACATACAGGTAATCATGCCCTCTCCTAGACATAGGAAGTCCTCCAACAAAATCCATGGAAATACTGTCCCATGGTCGCAAAGGAATTGGAAGTGGCATGTATAAACCAATCTTTCGATTACCTGGTTTGTTGGTCAAACACATCACACATCCTTTAATGTATTTAGCAACAGTTTCATACATACGAGGCCAGTAACAATGCTTTGAACTTGTGCCATTGTTTTGCTTACTCCAAAATGTCCTGAAATGCAAGAAGAATGTGCTTCCCTAACAACATGCGCTCTTTCTGTCTGTGGTATGCATAACTTACCCAGATGATATAACAACCTGTCATGAACATGATAATTGGTTTCTTCCGCCTGAGTACCATGAGTTAGTGATTCATAAATATCTTTGAAATCAACATCTATTCTATATAGTTCTATATAACTTTCATGCTTTAAAGAACTACTTTGTAGAACTCCGAAAGCATTAAAAGATGGTCTGGACAACATATCATCTACTTTGTTTGTGACACCTTTCTTATACTTACTTACTAAGTGAAATTTCTGAATAAATCCCATCCATCTATAATGATGAGATTGTTGTAAATTAGTTTGAGACTGTAAGTACTTAAGCGACTGATGATCTGTGTGAATCACTGTTTCCTTACCCATTAAATAATGTTTCCACTTCTTAACACTTTCAACCAAAGCAAATATTTCTTTATCATATGTCGGATAATTCATTACTACATTAGAAAAAGTTTTTGAATGAAAACAAATTGGTTTCCTTTTTTGAAGTAAGATTGCACCCATTGCATGACCACTAGCATCTGTTTCAATTTCAAATGGCTGTTGAATATCTGGTAAAGCTAAGATTGGTGTTGCGACTATTTTATTCTTAAGTGTATCAAAAGCTTTTTGTTGTTTACCTCCCCACTGAAAGGGAACTTTAGACCCTGTTAAAGCATGTAACGACGAAGCAATCAAAGAAAACCGAGCAATAAATTTTCTCCAATACTGAATTGCACCTAAAAAACTTCTAACTCCAGTCACATTCTGTGGTCTTGGCCACTTAACAATCACATTGACATTAGCTAGATCTATTTTTAGACTTCCACCTCCAACTATGTAACCAAGATAAGTTAGTGAATTTTTCCCAAACACACATCTGGAAAGTTTAAGGTACAACTTTTGTCTATCCAATACTTCAAAAACCTGCTTAATATGTTCTTCTATACTGGAGCTGAAAATAAGAATGTCATCTAAGTAGAATATGACAAATTTATCAATGTATGGGCGGAAAACATCATTCGTAACCCGCATGAAAGTTGCTAGTGCATTACACAAACCAAAAGGCATTACCAACAATTCAAATAGTCCCTGTCTAGTATTGAATGCAATCTTCCAAATGTCATTTTCTGCTATGCGGATTTGATGATACCCACTTCTTAAATCTAACTTAGTGAAATAGACAACATTTTTCAGTTGATCAAGTAAATCATCTATCTTGGGAAGAGGATACCTGTCTTTTATTGTTATCTTGTTTAAGGCCCTAAAGTCGACACACTTTCTCCATGTCTCGTGTTTCTTAGGAACCAAAATTATGGGTGATCCACATGGAGATGAACTAGGTCGAATAAGACCTTTTTCAACCAATTCTTGTATTTGTTTCTTTATTTCTCTGTTCTCTATAACTGATAGGTGATACATTCCAATATTAGGAAGAGAGGCATCTGACATTAATTCTATTTCATGTTGTATTTCTCTTTTAGGAGGAAGATTTTTTGGTTCCTTAAATAGATTTTTAAAAGAATATACCACTTTAACCAATCTATCTTTGAATTGAGATTCAAAACCTGAAAAAGCATCATTTCGATCCTGATGTTGTTATTTCACAACCATAAGCACATATTTCTTACTTGAACTTATCAATCTCTTCATCTGATTAACTGAAACGAAATCCAAGTGTGTTTTAAGTTTATGTGCCCTAACAATAAATTCAATCCCATCTTTATTGAGATGATATTTGTGCTCTTTCCTATAAAACACTACATCACGATCATAGAGATAAGGACTTCCTAGCACTACTCCACATATATCTACTGGAATCACATCTAAATCTACTTCATCAGTGTAGTGATTTGTTATGGAAAATTTTAATCGACACTGCTTTGTGACATTAATCTGAGTCTATTTATTCAGCCAACCTAGAGGGTATGGTCTTGGATGATTATGTGTCTCCAAACCTAATATCTGAACTAAATCTTCATATATTAAATTTGCCTGTGATCCACTATAAAATAATGTATATATCATTGTGTGCTTAGAAGTTATCCTTATGTGAAATAATTCAACCCTTTTATCCTCATTTAGATGATTTCAGTTGGAAGAAGGTATAGAAGTGTTAGAACTTGAACCAGTATCAGAAATTTTACCTGTTGAAACCATTTCTGTTATTTTACGTTCATCACCTGATTCAGAGCCCAAATATTGTTGGATTGATGTATTGGCCTTCTTTTCACCTTTCTTCTTCTAAAACTTCTTCACTTTGAGTTCTGGGTGAAGTTTCCAACAGTTGGACTCATCATGTCCGATCCTCTGGCAATGAGTACAAGTAGGTCTTTCACCATCCTTCTAAGCTGTCGCTGATCTCTTTCCCTTCAGATTACCCTTCTTCTTGTGACAAGTCTTCGGAATCCTTGATTTCCAATTGTCTGGATGGTTTTTGTGAAAACTTGAATGGTCTGCCACCTGATTCAACATTTATGGCCTGAACACACACTTCATCAAAATCATCAGTATTAAACATCAAATAATGTATGTTGCAAATATGAATGTAAATTGTCAATGTATTAATAAAGTTTCACGTGTATCCAATGAAATACCAAGCATCAATGCTTTCTTTCTGAACTCCTGAGTAAAATCCTGAACACTTTGCCCTTTACCTTGCCTCAGATGCTGCCAATCAATAAAAGCTTGCTGCATGTATCCCAAAGGATAGAATTGTTTCCTAAGAGATTTTAAAAACTTAGACCATGAAGAGATGATTTTTCCTTTTTTCTTTAAATCTATTTGAGTTTTACTTTCCCACCAAATTAAAGTTTCCCCCCCCCATTCTCTGTGTAGCTAATACGACAATACACTTCTAACTGCTTAATCCAGTTATCTAACTTCTTAGGATTCATTTCACCATCATAAATAGGTAATTCAAATTTTACATCAAGTTTCAAAAGAGAGGTTTTCTTCGGTTTCTTTTCTATTTCAGATTCTAAATTGGAAGAATAAGAAGAAGAAGAGGATGATGGAGATGATGGAGGTGAAGGTGGTTTATCAGCCTTGCCTTTACCCTTTTCCTTCTTCGATGTCTTTGAAGAAGAAGCTACATCTCTCGCCTTCTTGTCTTTGTAAATTTCTCCCAACATCTACTACATAGTCAAAAATGCTTGCTGAAACTGTTCATCACTCATCTTAGTTTCAACATTTTCACCTGAATCAGATCTTGTCATGGTCGACATATGAACGAATCGTCGCTTTCCAATCTCTAGATCAATCTGCTCAAGGATTCCTTCTCCACGTTGTGACTTTGACCTGGTTAACATTCAATGGAAAATTCTACAAATGCAACCTACTCTGATACCAGATTATATGATCTGAAATTATCATAAGTTAAAACTGATGTTGAATTGATAAGACATTAATGAATAGAACGTTAACTGAAAGTGCGGAAACCGAGAGAACTGCTTGAAAAGAAAGACTTTACGACAGCTTATAAAACATAAGTAAGATGCAAAATAGTAATGAAAACAATGAATACACAGTGATCCCAGACAACAAGATTGATTACGAGCTTCGTCCTTGATGGACTACATCTCCGGGTCTGCTTTCAAGATGAGCAACTGCTTTATTAGAATTGAAACCAAGGAGATCGATTACACAGAGAAATGACCAAACTGAACGTACATGCAGGCACTTTTGATCACTGTCATAAGGAAGCTCTCTGAACGAGATTTCCAACACCTGTCAGAGTTCCCAATTCCGACTCTCGATGCTCCTATTACACTAAAAACAAAATAGCCTCTAACCTCTAGAATCTGCATACCAAAACTTCAAAACCACTACAATTCACTTTAATGAGAAAATTGCCTTTTTAAAAGCCTGCAAGAACACTCAAACCTCCTCAAGCTGAATTCGGGATGAACAAGCTGCATTATGGGGTTGTTTTGGGTCTCGGTCTAGTCATGAAATGACACCTAGGATAAGGTTCATGGTCCTCGAATTAATGTTTTAAACAAATTTGTAACGAAACCCATTTTTAAACTTTATAATAAAGTGGAACCCACTGGCGGCTTGCTGACGGGGCGGAGGAGTTTGACCGCCTGCATGTGAACATGGCGGTCTAACCGTTGTTTGACATCTGGTGGTTTATCTGCCTGGTGGTTCCGATTGGTTGATGGTGACATTGTTATGTGAACAACGCATTCCTCCGGTGGTTGTGGCAACGACGCAGTAATTACTATGGTTACACTGACTGTGTGCTGATGACCTTGCTATTCACATGTCACAATCCGACACGGTTAATGAAACTACGCCCAACTGCTATCCCTACTTGTAGTGACCGCCCTACTAACTCTGCGTTCACTTGTCGTAGTCTCGCTATAGTTAAGACCAATGGTTAGGGTCTGTGGGTTTGTTTGTAATGTTTTCACAATGTATTAAAGTGTTGCACCATGGCTGAATGGTTGTAGTGTTAGGGTTTAGGTTCCTAGGTGTAAGTTAAGGTTTGTCCACCATATTTATGTAGAGA
Source organism: Pinus tabuliformis (assembly GCA_031772625.1). Taxonomy (NCBI): domain Eukaryota; kingdom Viridiplantae; phylum Streptophyta; class Pinopsida; order Pinales; family Pinaceae; genus Pinus; species Pinus tabuliformis. The sequence continues at coordinate 998,812,033 of CM062806.1, read as the reverse complement.
TAGGTGTTAGGCTTAGGTTTTTAGTGCAATATATGAGCCTTTAGAATTTTGTACATCATAAAAACACTTTTACAATAAATTGTCACAATGTGACATCAAACCCATAAAGCACATCACTGAACCAAACACTACTGATGAATACTAAACACTGCCCAGAATTGCATGCTGACAATGAACCAAACCTGTGTAACTAATCTAACAAGATCCTCCTGGATCATTTTGACTCTTTAATTCATACAGTCTGATCCTCAATAGAAAGATATGCCATGGGGATTTCTTCCTCTTGTGAATAATTTATGATATCCCTTATCCAGTTGATTTGAAAACTCTTGCATGACCAATTTGTGAGTCACATATCTAGTCATAACATGAGGGGATATTTGACAATTGAAGCATATGATGTATGCACCCTCTAGAGATGAAAACCACTATGTGATATCTCAAAGGGACTCCTTCACATGATCGATCATACAAGGAGGATCGATCTCAAAAATCATGTGAAGGATTAGTGCAAAGAAGTGTTCATCTGTTTTTTGATATATGCTTCTAAAGATCAAATTAGATAACACTTTGCAGTGGAAGTAAACTGGGAACTTCTCCTAAGATTCCAATTCCATTTCATTCCCAGGAACATGTATCGTGTATAGATTCTATCTAAAAGAAATGAATACATGTAGAATTTTGGTGCCTGGTTCGCTTGTAAAAATTCTTTTTCCAATCCCACCCGATGCTACAACTCAAATGGTAAGATATCCACCCAATGGAAAAATTTTCCACATGTCACTACTATATTGAGCATGTATATCTAGTTCTCTTGGAAAACCTCGGTGTTTTTAAGCCCATATAAGCGACAAAACATAGCTAGTATGTACTGATAGACATCTTTGAGAATATTAGTCAAATACACTGCAAATGGGTGATGGTGGAACTTATTTGGCTCTTGACACCATGTTTTGATAACATCTGTAGTGTCAAGGGTTTCCCATCTTGTGTAAAAGTAATCATTGGCATATTCAGTGGGCGTGAGCATCTTATAATATGTCTGCATGTCTTCGCCAATATGGGTGGCAAGTTGACCGACATCTTACTGCGTAGCACAACATGAGAATCATCCATGTGTGTAATGATCCATTAAATTACTTTTGCACATGGAATGACCAGGAATCTACATGTGATCCTATGCATTCTAGTCTTCTTGATATTGATATATGCATGCGAATATTCTAAGTCCCCAGGAAACATCTCCTGCGTGAATTTTTTGTATATTTTTCTCCAAGTGACATCTGTGCCTTTATCAATAAAGCACTGGGTATCTATTTATATGGGAACATTGGGCCTTGTAACATCCACGGGTTCATCAATGCTTAATTCTTAAAGTTTTTTTGACGTCACTTTGCGAGGTAGCATGTCTCCAACATATGATGACAAAGTGGCAACACTTGTAGCAGGAGCACATATTTGGGGAAGCACACTCATAGTGATAGTATTAGTTTAAAAAAACTTAACTATGCAACAATACTTGTAAATTAGTTCAAAGAGACATTATAGACTATAGATCAAGAAAAATTATGAATGATAGCCTAAAATAACTTGCATGTAAGAGGAAATACACATTAAAACTAGGAGGGTAAACTTTCAAAGCATGAAGGGGACATGCATGGTCATTCAGGGCTTTGTAGTGTGCTCATGCACTCAAGAAAGGAAGAAAAATCAACAAGGGCACACTGTTGCACCCTGAAGGGTTGAAGGGGGGAAAAATGGGCCTTAATGTCTTCTCTGTGCTCTCATAAGCTAAAGGAGACAAGGAGGGCACGCTCTTGCACTCTGAAGGGATGAAGTATGAGAGAAACAAAGCTTCGGGTCTTCACAATGCACCGAAGAAAAAGGAGGGTGCATTGTCGCATGCCAAAGGGATTAATGAATGTTGATTTGTTCCTTTGTGATGCACTCACGCGCTCTAAGGAAAAGAGGGAACACTGTAGCACTCTGAAGGGTTGAAGGGAAAGGCTCGGCGTACCTTCATGATGCACTCAGGAAGAAAACTTGGTCACATAGGGTGCCATTTTCGATTCTAATGGATCTTTGATCTCAAAGAGTGTGCTCTGCTTGTGAAGAGCTCAAGAACAAGTTTAAACAACATAATTTGATGATTAGATGAGGAGGAGAATGATATGAAAGGCTTTATAGTTGTTGTTGCATGCATGGTGGAAGATGGAAGGTTTTAAGAATGTGAAGAGTTACTTGCATGTGATAGTGGATTAGTACTTGCAAGATGAATATTCAACAAAATTCCATCAAACAAACTTCAAAACAAGTGTTTGAAAGCAAGAAAAGCAAGATTTGATAGTGAAATCATGAAAAACAATGAAATGATTGAGCATGCAAACTTACTTGTTGCACTAGTTAATGAAGAGCTTATTGATTTCCCAGTTGTGTGCTTAACTTAGATGAAATGATTATGCAAAGAATGATTAACTGAGTATATTTAAAGAAATTAACATGCAAAATTGTTCCATGCATGAGTGCCACTTGTCGTCGCATGAAAGGGTTAGTTAAGGGGAGTTAAAGGGGAATCCTAATTTCTAGGAGTGCGCTCATGCAACAAGTTGGATCACGCATGCAAATGGATAGGGTGCATGTCTTTGACACAAGGAGTGCACTCAGGTAGGATGCACTTGTTCATCTTGAATGAATGTGCTCAAGGCGGGTGCACTCCTTCAGCCCGAAGAAGTTCTCTTAACTCAATTGGATGCCTTTGTCAACTTAAAGTGTGATTTTTCTTTTGTGATAGATTTTCTTGCTTTTTTCTTGCTTTTTCCTCTTGTGTGTGTTTTTTTGAATGTGTGCATGGTGAGAAGGAAAGTTTCTAAGTCTAGAAGATTGTGAATGCACCTAACCATAAATTACTAACTCAAACGATTCTCATGGTTAAGTGGAGATGCATAAAAAACATCAACTTAGGAGGATGTGACATTAGGAGATAACACACAAATAAAACATCAAACCACATAATGATACAAGGGGGGATTGAAATGATAGTTCGTGTAGGCTCCAAAATTGACATGGGAAAATTTTTTGGAGGGTCGTTGTCGCAACGACAACATTGGTGACACACTAGGAGAAGTCAATATTCTCTGAAATAGTTTCATTATGAGTGCAAAGTCTCATTTCTCCAGTAAGTATTGATTCTATCAATGAGTTCCCTTCAGCTCCCCATTGTACCTGGTTAAGATATAGTATTCCCTATCCCATTACTTGACACAACACAACATATATAACCATCCATATCATTATCTTGTCGATGAAATTAAGGTTAATATATTACAACAAAATAAAAACAATAAGAGTATTGAGTTTTATATCTCTGGTATTGCTCCGCTGCAAGTAGGCCTGGACAGTACCCCGACGGAGTCGCTTTAGGAACATAATTTTTTCTTCACTGCCAGCGAGCCTAGACAGTACCTCGGCGAAGTCACTTGCTTCACTTCCATGCACAGGAAATCTTTATCTTCTTTCACCCTTTTATATTTTTTCTTTTCATAGTATTGTGCATAGCCACTTATAAAATTGAACGAGTGAAAAAGGGATCCCAACATATTGAGAGCAGAAGAGGTTGTTCCTTCAGAGACAATTTTTATACCTTTGATGTTTTGATCGCTAAAATGTGTCCCCCTATCTTATTATACACAGATATATAAGCAAGAACACACCATTCATAACATGACCAAGTGCGGGAATGACAATCCAAAATAGGTACAGGTTTCATGTTTTGCCTACAACTTCCCAGTTAAAGGATCATATTTTCCGTCAGAAAATCATTGACTCTAAATATGTAAGACATATCAAGGAAGAGGGTGATAGCTAATTCAATGGTTGTGTGTTGCTACAACTTGCCTTTCAAAAAATATTAGCCACATCGCCTTGAAGCTCAAAACTGGCTTATTCAAAGAAAAATCAAACCGAAAGAATGAAACCAAAGTATGAGAAAAAGAAAAGATAATGTAATGAATCTAACTATATGCAACCTAACCTAACCGAAAATAAACTATGAAAGTTCTTATTATATAAAATGGAACTTCCAATGTAACCACAAAATATACTCTTGACCTCTAGACTAAGAGATATGATCATGAAAAGTCAAACAAAAAAATAGTGCAATGCACAAGAGAAATCGTGCAAGCATATGCACTGACCAACAGAAATAGGAAGTGAAGTCACAACAATGCATTACACTTGACTATTCTACCAAACAGGGAGCTTCACAACAACAATAATCATTGGGCCAATGACCATATATGACTTGACGAAGCGCGTGCAAGTACATGCCATAAGACACGGGCCCAAACTGAAAATACTCTTCTAATTAATCTACAACAGGGTCATGGAAACAAACTTTAGTGAAAGATATAAAAAAAAGACTACAGAAAGAAAAATCCATGTCATCAAGTTGACCACAATCCAAGTTGTCGTGCGTGTAAGATTCTTTGATAAATTATGTAAAAGATTCATTAAGATTCTTATCTGTTTCTACATTGCAGATGGTTGAAAAATTTTACATGAAGAAAATGAGTGTCCCTCAGGAGGGAGTCAACATCCCATGTGATGACATCAATGAGAAAGTTGTGCAGAAAAATCAAAAACTGACCGAACATGACATAACCATTAGCCTTGGTTGAAGTATCTTACTTAGCTGACTTAACTTTGAAACCTGACAAGATTGGTAATCAATCTGGGAAAACATTTAAATCATGAGATTCAAAAGAAGATATATTTTCAAGATTATTATTAAAAAATTCAATGATAAGTGATTCATCTTCTTGATTGAAACGAGGTATACCTGAAATAATATCTTTAATAATTGTGTCAGACTCTTTTTGAAACTCCTGTAGATCCAAATATTCACATAGAAATAGAGATTCATATGAATTACTTGAACAATCATTACCATATAATTCAAAGAGAAGAAAATCATCAAGGCCATGATCATCCAAGGGTTCATCTTGATTAATGGGTGAAATAGCGATGGGGGGAATGCCAAGATTTGAAGATGGTTTATTGACAAGGTTAGATGAATCACCATCGAAGGAAATACATGAAAGAAATATAAGTTCTTCATCCACAAGATGGTCTTATGATTTAATGATTGGTCTAGGTACAACATACTAAACATCAAAGGGAGGAGGACATAGGACAAAGAGCATATCTAGTTCTTGCCTCGAATGTTGAAATTATTCCTGATTAGGTGGATCTATTTCAAAATATTTCATTGACATCTGGACTAAGAATTGAAACTTCTCATCCAAGAAATGCCAATCCACGTCCTCATCCAGAAATTGAAAACAAAGGTGAAGGGACTGATCAACAAAATGATCATGAGATTTAGTCAATTCCATTCTAAGTTGAACAATTTCATCAATAACATCCTGATATTGATATTTGTTAAAAAATTGATGAAGCTCATTAACCAAGTGATTGAAAGATGTGATAGAAACAGTGGGTAGAGAGTAGCACCATTTCTTCACATGATCATCCAATGTAAGGGAAACAAACGTGCAATGATTTCTTCTGAATAAACACCATTCAGAAGGGAGAATTGAACAAATTTGTTGGATTGAGGGGCCCTGATCCAAGTTCAACATTAATTAGCCAAACAAATCACTACACTACTGGCCCTTTCGGCATTAGACCGCGGAGCGTGGACCGACGTCTCACTCGAAGAAGTATGGGGGGATGTTGGAACCAAGTTTCCGCACCCTAAGATGGTTATGATGTCATTTGACTCCCTCTATCCCTGCCCTCGCACAGGTTGCTCTGCTATAGGGCTTGCAAGACTAGCCCTCTATTCCAGCCTTCAATACCTCTGCGAAAGGGTACAATCGACCTTCGCGTAGCCCTAACCTGTTGTTGGCTTATGGGGCTTGACCTAGGTTCAACGTTAGGTAGCCAAAAAAATCCATACACTACTGGCCCTTTCGGCATCAACCCGTGAAGCGCGGATTGAAGTCTCACCTAAAGCAGTATGGGGGGATGCTGGAACCAAGTTTCTGCACCCTTGAGATGGATGTGATGTCTGTTTATTCCAACTATACCTGCCTTCACGTAGGTTACTTATCCCTCTATTCTACCCTTCAGTATCTTCGCGAAATGTTACAATCGACTTCCACACAACCCTAACCAGGGGCCGATATGATTTTGCACTACTAGGGCAGCAAACTTTGATATTTCCAAAAATACGCTAAGTATCTTACTTATCTTATTAGCAGATCTTAGTTAGCTTCGCATAAACAGTGGTTCTTACTTGCATTCACTTAACCAATACAGTTATACACATTCACGCATCATATAAGCATTAGAAGTGAAATTCATACCCAATATAATAGATGCATAAATAGGAAATAAAGACACATAAATTATAGAACACTTCTCTTTATTGATAATTCCACATGGTTATAGACTCAACTCACCCTATGCACTCCACTTCATGGGTCTGCACACTCAGCTGTGGACTTCTAGGCCTCTATGCACTCAGCTGCAGAGCCTCTATCTATGCTACGACCCAAACTTAGACTTCTACTCCAAAGATATGACTCAATTCTTTGTCATTGATTTCATGCCTTTAGCTACTTAGAGCTTTTCTCTATTTATACAATCCCATGGTCTGCGGACCAAGGGTAGATCTTTTACAACCGACATTACATTATCAAAATAAGGGCGGACAACCCTATGACTCTTTAACATCTATGCGCTCCGCGACCACAAAATGTGGATTCTTTACATTAAGATTAAAAAAATTGGACCAAAATATGGGCTTTAAGCCCCAAAACTGCTCTTGGGGGATCCTGCACCCAACACTTGCTTCTCAGGTATTTTCACGCTGCTAAGGCAGTGTGCTGTGTAGATTCCCCAATTAATCTAAGTGACTTGCTTATCTTATCAAACAATTATAGTTAACAATGCGTAAACAAATATTCATAAATGCGTTCAGTTATTCAATGTAATTGCATTCATTCGTGCGTCACATAAGCATAATAACGAAAATTCATACATAACATATCAAGATGCATCAATAGAACAAAGACACAGAAATTGCAGAACATCTCTCTTTATTGATATCTTCCAGGTGTTTACAAACTCTGTCCACCCTACGCACACAGCTGCAGGGGTCTGCGCACTTAGCTGCGGACTTCCTACCCTAGGCCTCCACGCTCAGCTGTAGAGCCTCTACCTATGCTATGACCCAAGACTTAAACTTCTTACTTTAGAGCTATGACTCTCTTACATGAGTGATGCCTCTAATTACTTAGAGCTTAGCTCTTTTTATACAATCCCATGGTTTGCGGACCATGGGTAGGTCTCTTACTGCCGACTTTACTTTAAAAAACTAATGGCAGACTACCCTTTTTGACACATGACACCTTCGTGCTCCGTGACCACAAAATGCAGAGTCTTTACAATATTATTAAAAAGTTTGACTCAAACATGAGCTTTTAGCCCCAAAACTGCCCTTGGGGGATCCTGCTCCCAACAGGCCCCCAACACAAACATCGTGACTCGCCCTCGAGTCACTCGGTAGGCGTGGAGATCTTTGCACGAATCCCGTTCAGCTTGACCCAGATGACAACTACCTTGGTCATGCACTGAGTTGCCACCTGCTTCGCGTCTTCCATTGTCTTCTCAGTCACTACTTCTACACTATCATCTTGAAGTTTTTGTTGCGTTGCTTGTAGAGTTGCAAGCTTTCCTTCTATATTTCCTGCGACCACGTAAGCTTCCTCCAACAAGGGCTTTAGTCTTGCCTTCAGTACTGCTTCCTTGTGCAGTGCTTCATCCACCTCTTCCTTCAGCTGCTTGGCCTCCTGCAACTTGGCTAACCTCTGTGTTAGCGCGGAGGTTCACGCTATGCCCTTAACTTTATCATAGCGTTGTTGTATCTCGCATGCTTCAGTATTTAGCCTCTATATATTTGGGTCCTCCTACAAGCTTGTCAGGACCTCAAATGACTGCTTGAACAACTGTGTGCAGTCTGCTACTGCACTTTCCACCACTGCTACTACCTCTGTGACAGTGCCTGCCCACTGTTCTTTTACTTCTGGTAGTGTTGAAGGATGGGCCCTTAACTGTAGCTCTGTAATTTGTAGGTTCAGCTCCAACTGAACCCACGCCATCTCAGTCTGAGTGTCGTGCACCCCTGTGGCCAACTTGTGGATGTGTACCTCGACTGGCTCTTCCTCCGGAATGGCCAACTTTGGGACCATTCTGCATGCCTCCTCAATGACTTGCATAATCTTCTTGCTCTAATTAGTCACTTCAGTCTTAGCGGTGATGACAGTGTTTCTCTATAGGGACATATGTTCATTGTTTATCTATTGTTTGCTAATTACCTGGAGGGCGCGGTGCTCACGTGCCCTCAGTTCTGTAATTACTCCATCCTGAAAGAGGTGGAGTGCTTCGCACATAAGCGCTTCCAGATTCAACCCAACTCCCTTCAAGGCACTGACAGTGGGCCTGTCAGCCTCATTTTCTATGGTGAGTGCCCCATCCGATAGCACTATCGCACTGGAAGTCTTTGTGCGCAACATATCGGCAGCCTCTGAAGTGCCGATAGCCAAGCTGGTAGACACCGTGCCAGTTTGTGATGCACGAGTTTTCAACTTCTACAACCCAGTCTGGATGGCCCCTAGGATGATAGTTGTTGTTGTTCAAATTGTTGCAAGGCATCTGCAGTGACATCTTTGACTGTGTCACCAATATCATGTAGATCACCCTCTGTTAATGTGATGGGGTCCAGTGAGGTCTTGGTTGCCTTTGACTTCTCCATGGGCCCTCCCTTCTCCAGCTCTCATGGAAGCTTGATGCGAACGGACATCTCCTGAGGTTCTGCATTGTGTTGTTCATCTATTTCATCCTCGGTCTCAGGTGAAGGTGACCATGCACCTTTATCAAAGCCTCGCTCTATCCCACATGTCTGCTTCACGGCCTCACACTCTGCCTAAGCCTTAGCATTAGCCTCCTTTTTCCTTTTCTCGACCAGCTATTCCATCTTTAGCTTGGAATCCTCCTTCTTCTTCTGCGCGACAAACTGGCTCCCACTAACTGCCAAGTCCATCGTAGTGTGCCACCCCGTCAGCCATTGATCAAGCACTGCATCAATGGTGTCATCCGTGGCCAAAGACGACAAGTCATACCACTTCTATGTAGGGTCCTTCCACGTCTTTATTGATACTTGAAGGAAATCAGCCTTAAACTTGGCATAGTCCTGTAGGTTAGGATACACCGTGAGCGAAAATTACAGCTTGTGATTGATGGCCATCCTGATATTCATCTCCATCAAGATCCAGAAGATCTTGTTGTCCCAGACTCACTGCACGTCCTTGGTCACCAATAGCGAAGTGTACTTCGCTGCTTCAGGGAGGCCTGGCATGACCGAAGGGAATTGGCTGTCCTTTGGTAGCTCCCACACTACTAGAAAAATCGACAGCAAGAGCCACGCATAGTGGAATTTCTTGCTGAGCTCTTGTGCTTCACGGAAATTCGCCAAGAACTCTCCACAAAGGTAGTCCAACTAGTTGAACTGGACTCCTTCAGCACACTGCTATGTGAGCGCGAAGACAGGCGCAAGCACCTCATCAATGCGACACTTCCACATCACCTTCCCTGTGAGGATCTGCGTTGCTACCTTCATAGCGGGGTCGCAGATGCTAGAGATAGCGTACCTGTGTGACTTTTTCACCAGCTTAAATTTCTCCTTCATTGACTCTGCGAGAGCCTGCTTGCCACCCTTGCCACCAAAGATCATAATTGGATTCTCACCTGTATACGGCAGGCGCATTAATCAACCTGTCTGTGATGGGTATCGACGCCTCTAACCATAGACACCCATCATGCACCAGGCACAGTAGCTGCTTGATGATCAAAACTATCACTGGGGTGCAGTTATAGTGTGGCACCCAGAGCAGGTTGAGCAATCCTACCTTATCTACTCCCTTGAGCCACCTCCATGGCTCCAGTGCGTTCATTCCCATATTCGTATCTATGATGCGATGCATCAACTTCTCGGTCACCGGGTGTGGGAACTTCTAGTGGTCTGCCAAGTCCAAGTCTTCAAGCTTCAGTATCGGTACTCGTGCCAAACATGAACCATCAAAAGAAATTTCATTTGACAACAGAGGGGTTTGCAGGGGAGTTTTGCTCTCATTAATGTCCTTAGGGACCTTGGACCTAGGTTTGCGCGGAGGGACATACCCCAGAAACTGCGTAATAGGGTCCACACCCTGGGCTTTGACCTCCTCCACTTCCATTCCCACATCCTCATTGTCCATTAGGATGTCTTCGATATCTTCCTCCTATGGTTCTAAGTTTATAGCCTTGCCTTTCTCCTATGCAGTGGGCTTTGGTGGGTTTCTCCTTGGCGATATGCGCACCGGTATTGCAGGTTATTTTCGCTTCTTCTCCTTCACAGTCTCCTTATTTGGGGTTGGATTTGGTCTCAACATTCTTGGTGATTTAGGGACCTCTGCCAATACTTCGGCCACTTCTGGAGTAACTACGTCTGCCTCTATATCTATTTCCTATGTCGGCTCCTCTACTACTTGTTCGGTATTTATAACTTCTGGGGGTGCTGACATAACACTCTCTAATAGTGCTCGTGACGTCTCAGGCAAGTTCGCAAATGTAGGAGTCTGTTTGAAAGCCTCGAAGAACTCTCGGTCCATAGGTGTCTAAGAGCTCAACAATTGAATACTAAAAATGCCAAGTGTTTCTTGCTGGAAAACCACTTGTAATTTATAGGGCATTTTGAGTTCAAATTTGACCGTTCCCCCAAAATCAATTCATTAATGCTGGATTAGCGACAGATTTTCAAGGATCTGAACCATAAATTTCGTCTTGAATGTTGGCCAACAGCTCCATTTGGCCTCACTTCTGCTGTCAAATCATGAATAGTGACTGTAACAGTCACTTTTCGGCCGACCTACGTGATTTCGCCTTGGGTAGCGTAGCTCCCTCCACACTACCATGGACCCTTTGCCACTTCCTTGCTTCGTACCATTTTCCAATCGCACAACTCCCCAACCTGGGCAGTGTAGTTTATAGTCCCATGCCTCCTTTCAGTTGCCTAGAATGCTAAGACTATTCTAGCTTCATTTAGTCGCATGGCCGGACCGCCGGTGTATGGCTTCAAGCGACTGTCATTCACCTTTCCTAGGAAGGGTTCTCCATTAAAATTTAAATTTGACCAACTATACCGCTCCTTCATCGGTAATCTCCTTAATGACATAAGGCCCTAACTAGTGCATCCTGAACTTCCCTGGAAATTTATCAAACTTACTATCATATAGCAAAACCAAGTCATTTACCTTAAAGGTGTGCATCTTGATGTGTCGATCATGCCATGCCTTTTCGCGCTGCTTTTGGACCTGTTGGTGAAATCCAACTAAAAATATCTCTTCCTTGAGTTCATCCAGCTATGCTAGCCTCTCCTCCAGGGCTCCACGATCATCATACCTGTGAGCGCTACAATGTGCAAACTAGGCACAATATATTCCATAGGCATTACCGCTTCAAGACCATAGACAAGCCTAAAGAGGGTTTGTCTAGTCAACTTTTTGCATGTCGTTCAATAAGCACATAATACTGCAAGTATGTGTAGGTCCCAATCACTTCGCTGAGCATTGGAAACCTTGGTCAACGCATTTTCGAGCACCTTATTGAATGCTTCCACCGTCCCATTAGCCTACAGGTGATAAGGCGTGCTCTTCTGGTGATATACCTGAAATTCCTCTGTTAGCACGTTGATTGTCTCATTCAGGAAGTGCATACCGCGATAACTCATCAAGATATTTGGACAACCAAATCACATCAGTACATGCTCAAAGAAGAACTTTGCAGCGGTCGTGCCTGTGTAATTCTTCACAAGTTGTGCCTCCACCCAACGAGTCAAATACTATGTCGTGGTGATAATGTACCTTACTCCTAGCTTTCCTTGGGGCTGAATGGGTCCCACAAAATCTATCACCCACTTCTCAAAGGGTTGCAACGTCATCTATGGATTCAAAGGCATCTCATCCCTTCGCGATGGCGTGACAATCCTTTGACACACATCACATGCCTTGCAATATTCTTTTGAGTCCTCAAGGAGGGTTGGCCACCACAGCCCTCCACATAGAATCTTCTGTGCAGATACTCTCCCTACATAATTTCCTCCCACGGTGCCCCCATGAATGTCCATGAGGATGCTACTTCTTTCAAACTCAGGTACATATCGTCGCAATATCTCATCAGACCCCATTTTGTATAGATGCCCAGCTATGACATAGAAATCTGTCACGTGCACCACTAGTTCCTTCTTCTGCTGGACAGTGTTGTCAGGCGGAAAGAGTCGATTGTGCGGACACAACCAACCTCCCTAGGAGCCTAAGACTCTCTAGTGACAAACAAGACAAACAAGAGCAATCCTTCTCTAAACATGCATTTACTATATGGGAAATCAAGTGTTTAGATCCTACCTGTAGTCCAACGCTGTTGTAGCAGTCCAGCTCTGCTGATCCGGATGAGCTCCTCCTTCACTTTGAAACCTGCATACACTAACAATCAAACGATTAAATAGCACTTGATAATCTCATAGAATAAAACATATTTAACACATAGACCAAGGAGTACATGAAACAACTCATAAATAACAAGTTATTGAGAAGAATGGACTCATTTGCATTTAATAGGTAACAAAAGGAACAAATACAACCTGAGCCTTGGTGTTGTGCAAGTCCCTCCTTGGGTCCATCAAGAATTCTCCTTTACTGTGACAAAGCTCACCCACTTCCAAATAGAACAAGCAAAGATGGCAATCTCTCCTCACAAGCTTCTAAATGGGAGTCCTAATTCCTGCAGCATTTACCCTTAGAAATGTATAGCTTCCAACCTCCTTTCCTTCTGGCCCAATGCCTGTATTTATAGTGCTCAAGAGGAAGTTAATCAGGTCCACCATCAATGGGATAATCCCCTCTTTGGATGGGATAGCTCCCTTATTGATGGGATAAGTTCCTCTTTGGTAGGAGTGCATGAACCATCTGGAGGCGCTCAATACACGTCGAACAACCTTCTAGAATGCTCTAGAAATGACCACAAGTAACTTTTTAAAGATGAAACTTGCGCACTTTAACCTTTACAGGGGGACGCACCTGCCCCTTTACATACAGAGCGTCCAAAGACGCAGCTTTTGTGAACATTGGGTGCGTCCCCGCAGGTAAGGTTGAGAGAACCTGCGTCCCCAGAGATAAACACATTTAGAAAGAATTTCTCTCTTTTTTGGAGTTTGACATGGAGAGCAGAGGCATAAGACTTGCCTAAGAGGGTAGCATGACTGTTGATAGAGCCATACTAACTGTAAATAGTCATGGTGACATTTTTTAGTGTAACAGATTGCCCCCTAAAGTGCGAAGCCTGTAATAGATTAGGGTTTTGTATTATCTAGGAAGGGTGAAGCGCTTTATCATTTCAAGGATTATCTCGTGGAGAGCCTGGTCAGAACTTGCAATTTTCAACACAAAATACATGTATAAGATTATATCATCACTGAGGTAGGCATTCCCATACTCAGATTAAAACTTTAACTAACAGACTAACTACTCTGATATAGGAATGATCTTGCAGTACATCATAATCATAGACTTTTGTAGACACAGTATGGGCGCAGCCATCTGTTTATGATTAGTCTACATAGATAATGAATACAAAACTCCTCGCAACCTGGATGGTGGAAACTAGATCCAGGGTCTTCATTTCTACTTCCCGAATTGGTACGATTCTAGCCATGCGAATAAATGAGTTGATGTCGAACATGGTAGAAACCACTTGATTACCAGTCGATGATGTAAACTGTTAACAAGCGTGAGAGAGACCACCAGTAATGTCAATGGTTCTCAAAGTACCCAATACAATCCATGAGATGTGAATGAATGAGTTGATGTCGAACATTTCACGGAATCCTTCGATCGAAAGTCAATGATGTAAACTGACGTCAAAGGCGAGAAACATGCCATTGATGCATGCATTCAAGGTACTGACGATTTGTAAGTCATCTCTCTAGATAATGTGCTGATGTCGATAGAAAGCGACCCGTTGCAGGCAAGCCCGCAACATGAAATCATTGCTCAAGTTGAAGAAATGTTGTTGTAAGGACTGACTCAGGGATGGTCAAATGGATGACAAGTATTTTGCAGATGAAATTTTTGCTTGCAAACCTCTTGAACACATAACGACACAACAGATGGCTTGGTAATAAACGACTCAAAGTTAATCCCCGGAACCCGGCTGAAGACTTTCAAAGTGGTTTGATCAACTATGAGGTAAAAAATTTCCCAACTCAGGTGAATGAAAAGTGTCGTGTTCAAGAGTGGTAATAAAGTTTCTTCTGAGACAAAAGGTAACAAATAAGCTCATTCTTCTCTCTTTTCCCCCACCATTTCTGGCAAGTACCTCTTTATTTTTAACAAGCTTGAGGAGGATAACATATGCTTGATTATAAGCTCATCCTTCGGATGAGTCCAACCTAGTTTTGATTCGAACCCTAGGAAGGAGCGGTTCGTTCCTGTTTGTAATTGAACAGGTCCTTTACTGTGAAATGTTTAACGAGCCCAGTATAGGAAAAACTCGGCGTTTTTCAATTTTAGAGAGTCTGAAAAACTTAAGAAGACTCCAAGTTGAACTTTTTCGTAGATTTGTGTCCCTCAAGCCCGAAAAAGTATAAAATAATACCTGGGGGAACCGCTTGATCTTGCGACCAAGGAGTACTTTCATAATTAGTGTCACTGACCTGAAAAGTAAAAAGCGATCAAGGACACGTCGTTTCATTTCCGTATCGAGTTTGAAACGACAAAAACCCGGCAATCTTTTCCTGATTTTACGGTCAGAAAAGAGCTATAAGGGGACCGTCTTTTAATTCCGTTTTAACGAGTGTAAAAGAAACGCTTGGCAATCTTTTCATTTTTTAGGAGTCAGAAAAGGGTTTAAAAGATGACTCTGATATTTTGGTTCGTGAAAAATGACAATTTTCCCTCTAAATCCCTTTGTCTTGCACAAAAACGACACATTACTCATACCTGTTTAAGATAGGCAAAAATACATCGAAAAACATCCTTCCATGGTGAAAAATGAACAAATTCATCCAAAAAACCTATAAAAAGACTTTTTACCATGTCATTTTTACCATTTTACTGTTGAGGTTGAAAAAAGGGCTTTTGGCAAGAAACTTCCCGTGGTCGCTGTGGAAAATCCGACCGTCAGAATCGAACGCCGTCTCTTCCAGGTATTTTACAACATCCTACTCTTCAATTTCATCCGATTAAAATTGTGTTTTAGGTTTTAGTTTTTATTTTTGGGGGGTTTTGGGTTTCAAAATGCGCTCTGCGGTGGACACAGGTGCCCTTCGGGTGACCTACGTCCCCCGACTTTTTCCTACACAGGAAAAAGGTTGGGGGGCGCAGCCCACCTTCAGGCCAGCTGCGTCCCGACGCCCTGTGTTCTAAACGCGGGGTGCGTCCCCCGTGAAAGGCGGAATTTGAAACCCCAATCTCCACAAATAACCATTCAAATTTCCCCAAATCAATTCTAATCATTGTTTCTTGGTGTGTAGGGCACTCACCATGTTGGATTGGAGAGAAAGAGAGCATGAAGACGTTGATTTAGCTGCAATTGAACATCAACCTTCCATTGATGCCCTAAAAGCATGCGGGCTATATAAATACTGGGCCATACCTAGCATGAGGGCTCAGGTGAGATTCTTGGAATGGCTGGTTGAGAGATGGAACGTTCAAGAGCAATGCTTTTACATCGGAGGGCATCAGCTCGAGATAGAGCCCTCTGATGTATACTTTCTCACTGGCTTGCCAAATAGAGGCGAGCAACTCAATCTAGCCGGGACTAGGCCGGGTGGCCAATCCCTTGCTAGTTTCCGGGCAGATTGGTGCACTCCCAATGCACACCATGCGAAAGGCGTGGAAATCAAACACATCTCTCTGCGTGAACTCAAAGTTATAGCTTTCATGGTTACCAGAATTTGCGGTGCAGCCGCTTTATATATTGCCTCTGGGTCCCAAATGCGAATGGCGATTGACTGTTACCAAGGCACCATTTTCAACTGGTGTGATGCTGTGTCAGCTAACATGAAGAGCCAACTGACTAGGGCAAAGAACAGATGACTGAAGACCTTTGGATATGGGCCTCTAGTCGTGAGCTTTGCCTTAGAGAGAGTTCTGATGCTGATCCCTCAACAACTCACTGTTGATATCTTGGGTCCTCGGGAGCCAAAGCTGGTACGATGGGTTGCGGTGATGGCCCGGCATCCTGACGAGGGCACGGCGATTGTTCGATTCTCTGATAGTTATTTTCACTGGTTAGAGGACCAGGTTTTTTCGATCCAGGACTTTCCGTATGCCGGAGTAGATTTTCGAGGTGATCCGGACATGGTTCTTCCATAGGGAGAACAATGGGATGACAGAGGTACTTTATTTTTCACAAGTTTTCAAATTATGTATTTTTTTTTTTTTTTTTTTTTTTTATATATATCGTCTCAAAACTGACAGTAAAAATTTTCAAAATGCAGATGTTGGTCCACAGCGCCCAGCCAACCTCCGGCATTTTGAGAGGAGACATCCAGTTGCACCGGTACCAGCCCCACAGGACGCGGCTGCAGAGTCACTAGCTGAGTTGGAGCAGGATCTAGAGCGTCTGACGGCAGATATGCCTGAGACTACCATAGATGATATTCCTATCAGACTTCAGCGCTATGTAGTTGCAGTCCCTGGACCGTTTAGGAGATTTTTGTGTAAGGTAGCCCGTGCAGTGGTGTCATATAGGGAGCACCACTAGTGATTGGCTAGTCACTTTGTAGACACATGTGACATTTTTGAATTTTTGTACTTTATCATTTTTGTCGATCATAAGGTGTTTTTCAACCTATGATCGAAGACGATGTATATTTTTTGACACACTCTTATCTATATATATATCACTATTACCGGCTTATCTTGTTTAACATATGTGATGAAATGTTTTTAAATTTACTTGCATGATTATCGTAAATGTCTGTCCAACATTCGAGAAGCAATTGCATCTGCTAATGTATTGAAAGACCTTGGAATATGCTGATATTCAATGTAATCAAATTCACGTTCCAAGAGATGCACTCTCAAAAACAACCTTAATAACACAGGATTTCTAATGGCATAAACTCTATTAAGCTGTAATACAACAAGTTCAGAATCTAACCTCACTATCAAACGTCGAATTCCAAATGAAATAGATTCGGATAATAATTCAACCACTGCACTGTATTCTGCAATGTTGTTCGTTGTTTGACCGAGGCTTACCCCATGCATAGAAACTAACTCGTCAGAGGGTGAATAGATAACCCAAGCTGCGGAAGAGATATTCCGTGTACTACGACAAGCACCATCAGCAAATCCAATGTATGTTTGGAGAGGCGTCGACATCTGCAATATCAAGAGTAAAACCAAGATAAGCCAGAATAACGACGAAAAACACACTCTCTAAGCTAAGCACACTAACTAACTAACAAACATACTAGCTAGAAAGAAAACCTAACCTAACTAAAAATTCTCCATACCCACCATTTAAGCATAATACCTCTTTAGGTAAAGTCCATTTCTGGGTTTACCCAAAGTGTCCCCATCAAAATCTACCAGCTCATAAGCCCCTTTTGCTAGATTTCGCTTTACAATGTAGGGTCCATGCCACATAGGAACGAATTTTCCAGCACCTAGCTTATCGTTAGCTTGATCATATAATAGCACTAGGTCTCCCTCCGAAAAACTTCGAGGGGTCACATTTCTATCATACTGAGCTTTCATTCGCTTCGCGTGAGTCTCGATTGCCAATGCAGCGTCGCGTCGAGTCTCATCTAATTTAGCTAAGTACAATAAACGTTTCTCCTCTTCGGAAGTAGCGGGAAGTAATTCGACAGCCATTTGAAGTGATGGGATTTCGCATTTAATGGGTAACACAACTTTCAAGCCATAAACTAGCTGGAAAGGAGTGAACCCTGTTGAAGTTTTCACTGAGGTTCGGTATGCCCATAGCGCTGAAAATAACATGTTGTGCCAATTCGACCGATGAATACCAATGGTTCGTCGGATCATGATAACTAGAACTTTGTTGATAGACTCAACCAAACCATTGGCTTGCTAATAATAAGGAGTAGAGCTATCGTGGCGCAAACCAAGCTGGCTTGTAAGCTCAGTCATCATGATGTTTCGAAAATGGCTCCCATGGTCAGTAATGATTGCTTGTGGGACACCAAACCTAGTTATAATATGATTGAATATGAAAACTGCAGCTGTTTTGCCGCTTGCATCGAATGTAGGCATCGCCTCGGCCCATTTAGTAAAATAATCAACCGCGAGGATGATATACGCATGCCCCCCGGCCGAGTGAGGGTTACAAGTAATAAAGTCGATACCCCATTTGGCGAATGGACCAACGGCAATTATAGGGTGGAGAGGAGCAGGTGGTGCGCGCATCTTGCGATCAAACACTTGACAGTTGTGGCACTTCCGGACTGCAATGATACAGTCTTTAAACATAGACAGCCAGAAATAGCCAGCGCGCAACACCTTCTAAGCTGTGGCATACCCAGACATATGACCGCCACATGCTCCAGAGTGACAATCATTCAAAACCCTCTCAGCCTCTTCGTGAGTTAAACAACGTCGAAAAACTAAGTCTGCCCCCCGGCGATAAAGTGTATCTCCAATAATTTTGTATTGCTGGGATTGAAACCGAATTTTTCGACGTTCCGCCTTTGAAGCTTCAGGCCGAAAGGTTTGGGTTTGGAGATAGATGATTATATCCCCGTACCACGAATCTAAAGTACTGATAAGAAACAAAGATTCGTCCGCAATGGACTCCTTTGCCACAGTCTCTGTGTCAGCACGAGGGAAATCACACATCAATTCCGCAAAAACTAAGGATTTCTTAGACTTGGACTTCTCGAACTCCAAGTCGAACTCTTGCAGGATAACAATCCATTTATAGTACTTTCCCCCTAGCAATTGTTTTGTCAAAATGTAAATCATAGGGTTGCAATCCGAAATAACTGTAGTTTTACGGAGAAGAATGTAGTGACGAAAACGCTGGACAGCTTGAACGGCTGCCAGGGCCAATTTCTCCACATGCGAATATTTTAGCTCAGTGGGATTTAAGGTCCTACTAAGATAATATATCACATGTTCCGCTCCGAATTCATCTTCTTGAACTAACACCATTCCAATGGTGGAATGCGAAGCTGCGAGGTATAAGAAGTAGTCCTGGTTGTAGTTGGGAGGATGCAACAACGGTGCATGGGTCAACGCGTGTTTAAGTGCATCAAAAGATTGTTGGGCAATCTCGTCCCAAAAGAATTGAGCGTTCTGTTTCAACAACCGTGTAAAACCTTTAGTGACCTCGGCGTAGTTTGGGATGAATCGGCGTAAAAATTTCGCTTTCCCTTGCAAACTTTGGAGTTGGCGCAAACTCGAAGGAGGAGGCAATTTGATGATAGCTTCGACCTTCGAGGGATCGACGCGAATGCCGGCTTTTGAAACAACAAATCCCAGCAATCGACCTGTTTCTATACAGAAAACACACTTGTGGGGATTCAACCGAATTCGATAATGCCTACACCTCATAAAGATTGCTCGTAAGTGGACAAGGTGATCAGCTCGATGTAAAGAATGAGCAGGCAAATCATCGAGATATGGTTGCACAATGTGCTTGATGTCATGAAATGCGTAAGACATCGCCCGTTGAAAAGTGGCCCCGGCATTCTTAAGCCCAAAAGGTAATTTGCAATAAGCAAATGTCCCCCATGGACAAATGAATGCCGTTTTTGGTTGGTCGGCAGGTAGAATATTGATTTGATTATAGCCCGAAAAACCATCCATAAAGGAAAACATTTCACTTCCGGCACAATCATCAATAATTTGATCGATATAAGGCGTAGGATAGTTGTCTTTTGGACAAGCTCGATTTATATCCCTATAGTCGATACAGATTCTTATTGTTCCTTGTTTCTTGTTGACCGGAACAATATTCGATACCCAATCCGTTAACGGGATCGGATAAATGAAACCTACTTTCAACAGTTTTCGACTTCTGCTTTAATCGCAGCCGCTTTTCGAGGGTGAATCTGACGCAACCGTTGTCGGACGGGTTTAGCATCCGGGTAGGTTTTTATTTCATGAACAACAATGGCAGGATCGATTCCCGGCATTTCCTCGTAAGACCAGGCAAACACATCGAGGAATTCTTGGAATAGGGCCTTGTAAGTTTGGATTTCATCTTCTGTACATGCGGCA
This sequence comes from Pinus tabuliformis, assembly GCA_031772625.1. Lineage (NCBI taxonomy): Eukaryota > Viridiplantae > Streptophyta > Pinopsida > Pinales > Pinaceae > Pinus > Pinus tabuliformis. Next base: position 998,791,685 of record CM062806.1, on the reverse strand, counting down.
CCTATATGAATGTTCTCCTCAATTCCGGGCTTCACTGAAATATCAATGGGAATAGTGCGAGAAATATTCCCTAAATTCAACTCTGAATCAGAATGTTTCGTTGGATCCTGAGCGTCTTTTACATATTCAGCGGTAAAATAGATGAAAAATCATTTTCAAATGCATCATCCTTAGGTAAAAACGAAGATCTGTGATGGAGATCTTCCCATGGTAGATCGTCTACACTTAGGATTTCGCGAAGTTGTTCGTCAGATGACACGACTTCGGGAAACGCTATCCGTTCTAAGGTTGAGGTGAAAAGTGATTCTTCACTGACCACATTCATTTGGTCGATTTGGGTTGAACGCGAGTCGGTAAAAGACATGAAAGCTTCATAAGCAATTTCATATGGACTCAAAGGCATAGCATCACCGAATGAGTCTATCTCAGATTCAGATGGGACAATCCAAGGATCATCATAAATAATGTTTTCTGATGTAATCATATGAATTGATGCAAATGAAGGGTCTGCGTTGATTGGAGGGAAAGGAAAAGTTCCCAGTAAACCGGAATCTTTAACTAAACCTACGCCAACGTCCCTATAAGGGATTGTCGTCTTACCGACATGCTGGATACTCTCTTAAGAGGCTGGGTCGGATGAAAAGTATGTCAGCTGATCAATAGTCACGATCTTACCGTTATGTGGAAACTTAATTACTCTGAAGACCGATGAAACGACCGCTGTCATAGCATATGACCAACTTCGACCCAAAAGAAGGTTGTAGTCTAGAGGGGCATCAACCACTTCCACATCCAGACTAACGGTTTTACCTTCTACCCCTATAGGCAATTCCTGTAGAATACCAAACGGACGGAACCCACGGCCATCAAAGGCCTTAAGGATGGTGGGGGATTGGTTCAACGAAGGAGAACCAAGAGATCTCCAACATTGAATCGACATAATACACGTAGAGGCTCCCTCATCAATCACAGTCCGATGAATAGGCCTGTTTTTGACTATCACTGGGATTTGGAAAGCCATTTGATGGGGGAGACGTGGTGTACTATTTTCTAGATCGAAGATTATTAGATTCGGATCCTGAACATCAACAGCTCCGATAGCCGACAAAAGTAATTTTCGTTGTGCTGGGCATGATTGCAGCACTTCTAACGCCGACATTGCTGAGGGTGAAACAGCTAAGTCCTCAACAATGTTGTAATTCTGGGCTGCTCTCGCATGTGGATTGAAAGCAGACCTTCGAAGTACACCCTTGGCGGGCGGTTTGATTACTAAGTCCGGGTTAGGTTTTTCGATCTGTAGTGGATCGGAACCAGGAGCTGAGGTTGATGGGTTAGAGTGAGAAGATTCTGCTTCCTTACCATCAACAGGATTCTTACTACCATAATCTTGCGATCGAGTCGCAATCCTCACATGAGACATCATCAAAATGGGTTCTTCACTGGCATTCGAGGAAGAACCTATCATTTTATTCTCCTGCTCCGGAAATGGATTTTTTAACACAGCAGGAGTGGGAGAACCTTTGACTATTTTCACAACCTCGGCCCGATGAGGGCAATCTCTCGTAAAATGATCCTCTTCACAAATAAGACAAGGATATCGAGGTTTGCGCTTTTCGTCATTGGTTTCCGACTTTTCCGTTTTCTCCTTCGGAGCCTTGTCTGCTTTAGCCTTCTTCTTTCCACCGTTTTTTGATTTGGCCGTAGATGTCTCTACAGCGTGAATATCGGCGGTAAGTTCAGGAGAAGACTCTCCTGTCAGGGAATCAGGCAAAGTGATAATAGGAGTAGTTGAAGCCTTGGAAGACTTCTTCTTGCTCTTTGTATTCACGATACCAATCATACCATCAGCGGCATGAGATCCCGAAGGAGCAACAGCGATTTGATTCGACTTTGGAAGATCCGGAATCTTCTCGTGTAACGTACCCGACTGAGTGTAAACTAAGTCAAGGTATTGCGCCTGAGCAATGACTTGCTCCTCAGTAACTACTCCGGCCTTAGCTACATCTTCAGTAATCTTCGGTAATAATGATTTAACAAACCATTCAGCTAAGATTTGGTCCGGGATAAAAACTTTCACTAGCCTTCTTCGACGTCTCCACTCATGAATGTGATCAGAAATATACGTGGACGTTGATTGTTTTAGTGAAGTTAATAACTCCGTGCCGTTATCGTATCTGACCGGCAACTGAAAGTGATTAAGAACGAGGTAGCTAACTGGCTAAAATTGTAAAAAGAGGCCCGTGGTAACTCAATGTACCACTTGGCCGCGAGACCAATGAGTGTACGCTGGAAAAGACGTAAGCGGATCGAATCATCCGAGATAGAATTTGAAGCACACCAGAGGTGGTAAGTCATCACGTGATTGGACGGATCCTCTCCAGACTTACCTTCGAACTTGGGTATATCACTGGGCACTTATTTGGCATTGGCGGCCAGAACTGAAGATATTGAATTGGATCGTTCGTTAGGCACGTCAAGTCTGGTAAATCCAAAGTTGCGATAAACGGTAACACCGGTTAGGATCTCTAAAACTCTGGGTCACAAGACCAGCCCCAGGAGGAGGATATCCAGGATAACTAGGAACAGGAGTCGCATTTGGGATATTATATCCTCCTGGAAAACCAGGATTAACCGGACCGTACTGGGGTTGTTGAGGTTGTTGATAAGTGTACCCAGGATACGGTTGATACTGGTAAACCGGTTGTTGGACAGCTTGCCCAGGTTGGTACTGTCCCTGGTACGGTGGTTGAACAAATTGAGGTTGAGTAGTGACAACCGTACTTATACCAGGCTGACCCGCAGGCATCTGGACCGTGGTTTGAATCGTAGATCCAGACAACGGTAAAGATGTCTGAGGAGTGGTTACAGAGACAGTAGAAACCGGAGCCGTCGATACTCCAGAAGTAAGTATGGTAGATGTGGCGGTAGTTGCAGCAGCCGTTTGAGATGGAGTACTAGGTGCGATTGGCGGCTGAGTAACTACCGAAGTTACAGAAGTTTGAACATTTGACTGGACAGGTTGCGGTTGCTGGGGTGGACCAGAAACTACGGGTTGTCCAGCTTGAGGAACCAACTGTATACTTGGCTGCAACACCTGTTGACCCTGTGATGGATCCCACACTAACATTCCGGGGTATTGACCCGTAACAGGTTGAGGATACTGAGATCCATAACCGGATTGAGGATAGGATTGATAATTGTAAGGTGCAGTTCCCATACTTGGAACATATGATTGACCTTGAGGCGGTTGATAACCTTGACTCGAGTATTGACCTTGAGGTTGATAACCTTGAGGTAAATACGGATACTGGGGTTGACCTTGACCTTGAGGTTGGTACCCTTGAGGTTGATACCCTTGGGGTTGATACCCTTGGGGTTGCCATCCTTGAGGTTGCCATCCTTGAGGTTGATATTGATACTGAGGTTGACCCTGGGGTACATATTGAGGCTGGGGTTGACCTTGAGGCATGTATTGCTCCATAGGCGCATACTGACCTTGAGGTTGCCCCCCAGACACGAATGGTGTACCTTGAGGTTGCCCCCCAGGCGTTAACTGAGGCTGCCCCCCAGGCGGTAATTGGCCACCTTGAGGTTGGGAAACGGGAACTGAACTTGACATCATGTAAATGTCTCCTACACCCAATGGTATATTACCACTGTTTCCAGTTAATAACCCATGATCAACGGGTTGAGGAGATGCCCCCGCAAAAGTACCAGAAAGTGCTTGATACCCAGTGGGAACAGAAGGACCGCCGTGTAAGAAAGATTCAGGACTTTGCGTAAACACGGACGACTGACCAGACATATTTACAGGAGTATGAATACCTCCAGGTGGAAAAGGAGTACGAGGTGTAGAAAAACCTAGCCCGAAGTTGTCTAAATAATTGGTTAACGAAAGGTACCAAGTAGTACTTCTAGGAGGACTGTAAAAGATAGATTCACGCTCCCTTAGATCAATAGTAAGTTGATCTTCAAGGTTAGAGACGCCTATTTCTTCCTCTGGAGCAAGTTCTTCGATAGCAATCAAACCAGTAGGAAGATTTTTGGTGATAATTCTTTCTATTCTCGGTGAATCTGGAACACTAGAAGTTGGAGTAACAGGTTCAGATATTTCAGGTTCTTCGCCTGTATCACTAGCAAACGAAAAGCTACCAACAAGCTCAGAAACTGTAACAGCTTCAGGATTATAACCTGTCTCTAAACTTTGGTAATCTGGATGGACTACCAAGGAAGATTCTCCTTCTTCAGGTGAACCTACTCTACTGCCACTAGGAGGAGTTACAAGGACCTTCAACCCTTCGTACTGACCCGGAATATCTTCAGGAGATCCACCCCGCGATCTACGGAGTTTTCTTAACAAATTTGTTCCAGTAACAATTTCAGGTGACTTGCCCCGAAGTCTACGGGACTGTCTCGGTAATTCCACCACAGCTAAAAACTTTTAACTACTACACACGAAAACAAAATAAAATTTCAAATCAAACCACCTAAAGTCTCTAAAGAACCAAACAAATTTGAAGCATACGCCTAAAGAATCTAGGGCGTCAAACCAAGCACAAACAGTAGCCTTCCAGACCGAAAGCGCTAGTTGGTGATGAAGCCCAACATCGCTGGTTTCAGTACAGAAGTGGCGGGTGGAACAGTTACCCCGGCAACTTGCTTAATGAATAGACTGGACCAAGTTCCTCCACTTTAACCGTCTCGAGTGAAGTGAACCCCCCAGAAAATCCAAGTGAGTCTAGCCGACGTCTGCTCCAGGTACAGTGGGATCTTCCCTCCACCGTCACCTCGGTAGAATCCTAAAGATAATGGTCACTAAGGTTACCAACCGCAACAAATGCACCTGGGGGAACAGTCTAAACTCCGACAGCACGCAAGGGCAGAGTAGCAATCTCAATCCCCTTGCCGGCTCCTTGACAATAATCCAAGGTTTACCGACAAGTGACCCCTGGCTCCTCGACAATGGTTAATCCGAGGTTTACCGTTTGTAATACGTGCGTGTCTGGCGTCGTTCCCAACGAGGGGGGATTGATCCCCTCACTAGTTCGGACACGAGCTCGTGCTTCTCCTTTAAGAGGAGCTTTCCCAGAGTACAAATGAGACAATTGGATTTATTCTATCACAAGATAAGCTACTTGTTTGGTTTTCTTGTCTTGGAGAGTTAATTACTCACCTACTCCAAGACACTAGCCTGATCTAAATTGGTGTTTCAGAGCCCTAGTAAATAAAAGTTACTACGTCGATTTTACTTTAAGCGCTAATTTTATGGTTTTTCTTAAAGACAAAAGGTAGCGGAAGTGAAACCAATGGTGTGTAGACTCGACTCAAACCACTACAAAGATGCACCTAAGATGATTTACGCTACTTTTCTTTTTCAATGAAATTCTTAACTAAGAGAGTTGGGAGATGCAAATTTTATAAAAAACAACTTTCTCAGTAAAGACAATCAAAGAAACAATTCTCTTTATCTTTTCAAGCATACAAACATGACCACTCCTTACGTGCACGAAAAACTCTTTTTCTTTCAAAACTTTTCAAAGCTACTTGAAACAAAACTTTTCAAAGGAGATGTTTTTGTATTTTCTCTTTTTAATAAAGCATATAAATCTATCTTAACGAAAATCAATCTCAAAAGCTATAAAATCTATGAAAACTTGACTCACAAGAAAATCAAAAGAAATTTACTCTAAGCAAACCTAACAAGGCAAAAGATCACAAAGATGATTCTAGGTTGTTTTACTTGACCAAAATCAAATCAAGGACCACCTAATGCAGAATCAAAAGACTAGTCAAAACAAAACTCAAATCTTTTTGTTCTTTTTGTAAAATGGAATTCAAGACTCAATCAACAAGTACTTCGAAATTTGGCCAAAGAGACAACTCAATGGTAAATTGCTCTCACAGGTAGACTTTATGACAGGTCTGACTTCTAAGAATGCTGACAAAACCAGAGAGATCTAAGGCTTGGCAACTTCTACCGTCAAAGTCACTACAAGACCTACTCAAAAATCAAACCCTAGGGCTTAAACTTCTATGAAATCCACTAAAACACTCAATGCTATCGAAACAAGTTCAGGTGAAGATCTTTGACAAGGGACTAATGAATCTGGGCAGTAAAAACTAAGAAAAAGCAAAATCTAAGAGCAAAAATGCAAAAAATGGAATTTTCTCAAATTTTAGCAGGGGACGCAGGCGACCCGTTAGAACAGGTGTGGGCCCGCTCTGTGCACACAGCGACAGTGCGTCCAGGGACGCACTGTGCAATACTCAGAGGGTGCGTCCTACTGGAAAATTCAAGAAAAACCAAAATGAATCTAACCCTAAGCTAACCCACCCAAAGACAAAGTCACAGAGCCAAAAACCAGAAAAATAAACCAATTTTCTCAGAGCAAAGTTCATACAAAGGAAAAGACTTTTCACATCAATGGATTCCCCAGCGGAGTCGCCAATTTGTCAGGCGGAAAGAGTCGATTGTGCGGACACAACCAACCTCCCTAGGAGCCTAAGACTCTCTAGTGACAAACAAGACAAACAAGAGCAATCCTTCTCTAAACATGCATTTACTATATGGGAAATCAAGTGTTTAGATCCTACCTGTAGTCCAACACTGTTGTAGCAGTCCAGCTCCGCTGATCCGGATGAGCTCCTCCTTCACTTTGAAACCTGCATACACTAACAATCAAACGATTAAATAGCACTTGATAATCTCATAGAATAAAACATATTTAACACATAGACCAAGGAGTACATGAAACAACTCATAAATAAAAAGTTATTGAGAAGAATGGACTCATTTGCATTTAATAGGTAACAAAAGGAACAAATACAACCTGAGCCTTGGTGTTGTGCAAGTCCCTCCCAGGGTCCATCAAGAATTCTCCTTTACTTTGACAAAGCTCGCCCACTTCCAAATAGAACAAGCAAAGATGGCAATCTCTCCTCACAAGCTTCTAAATGGGAGTCCTAATTCCTGCAGCATTTACCCTTAGAAATGTATAGCTTCCAACCTCCTTTCCTTCTGGCCCAATGTCTATATTTATAGTGCTCAAGAGGAAGTTAATCAGGTCCACTATCAATGGGATAATCCCCTCTTTGGATGGGATAGCTCCCTTATTGATGGGATAAGTTCCTCTTTGGTAGGAGTGCATGAACCATCTGGAGGCGCTCAATACACATCGAACAACCTTCTAGAATGCTCTAGAAATGACCACAAGTAACTTTTTAAAGATGAAACTTGCGCACTTTAACCTTTACAGGGGGACGCACCTGCCCCTTTACATACAGAGCGTCCAAAGACGCAGCCTTTGTGAACATTGGGTGCGTCCCCGCAGGTAAGGTTGAGAGAACCTGCGTCCCCAGAGATAAACACATTTAGAAAGACTTTCTCTCTTTTTTGGAGTTTGACATGGAGAGCAGAGGCATAAGACTTGCCTACGAGGGTAGCATGACTGTTGATAGAGCCATACTAACTGTAAATAGTCATGGTGACATTTTTTAGTGTAACAAGTGTATCCTTCCTGGGTAGTTCCTATTATTAGGAGATGTATTGTATCCTTGAAATGACCATCCGTGATGCGCACTACAAATATTTGCGCATTAGGCAATCCCTCCTCCAAATTAGTGGGCTCTTCTCCTGTTTCGATGCACAACAGATGGTCTAGGCCTGCGTTCAATCATCCAGGCTTCACAATAAATTCAAAATGATATTCCTAGAATAATAAGAGACACCTACAGATCCTCGCCCCCAACACAGGCTTATTGACCAGGTACTTCAGCACAGAGTGATCAGTATACATCTTAAAATGGCCTCCTAGCAAGTAGTGCATATACTTCTAGAGTGCATACACCATACATAGCCCTTCGCGCTCGGTGGTGGAGTAGTCATTCTCCGCTTTGGATAATCTTCGGCTTGTGAATGCGATAGGATGGTCCAAGCCTTCTCTGCCAGCCTGTGTTAGTATTGCTTCCAGCGCTATACATGACGCGTCGACATGCACATGAAACTATTTCTTCCAGTCTGGGAAGACTAGAATCGACGCGGTGACCATATTTTCTTTTAATATATCCAAGCTCTTCTTACAGTCATCGTTCTAGCATAATGTGACATCCTTCTTCAACAATTTTTCCATAGGCACGGTGATCTGGGCATAGCCTTTGATAAACTTTTTGTAATATCCCATATGTCCCAGGGTAGCGCACAACTACTTCACACTCCTCGGTGCTTCCAAGTTCAATATCACTGCTATCTTTGCGGGATCTACCATCATTCCTTGTCTGCAAACAACACGCCCCAACAGGTTCCCAAAATAAACACAAAACATACACTTCTTGATATTGAGCGTGATCTGGTATCTTCGACAGGTATCTAGCATTAGGCGCAAGCTTGCTACATGGCGTTTTACCATCCCAAACATGATCCAGTCATCAAAATATACCTCCAGGAACTTATGAATAAATTCCTTGAACGTAGCCAAAACTACGCACAAGAAGATCACAGGCGCATTCTTCAATCCAAACGGCATCACAGTGTACTAAAAACAACCCCACTTAGTCACGAAGGTTGTCTTGCTCCTATCCTATGGTGTGATTTTGATCTGGTGGTATATCGAGAACCGATCAGTAAATGAATATGCTTCTTGGCCACCTACATTTTCCAACACTTCAACACTTTATCAGTGAATGAAGTTAGGAAAGAATCATGTACACAAGCGTCATTCGTCTTTCTGAGATCCACGCATATCCTTATTTCATCCTTCTGCTTTTCTTCCTGTACCACCATTGGGCTTACCCAGTTAGATTATTCCATAGGCTCAATGATACCTGTCGTGAGCATCTTGTCTAGCTCTAAGTGGACCTTCTCCTTATATTTCAGATTGAGATGGTAAGGCCTTTTCTTAACTAGCTTCACTTCGGGTTTCAACGTGATCTTCATCATACCTAGGTCCCCGATTATCCCTTTCAGATCCGTAAACTTGGTAGGGAATAAATCCTGGTATTTACAGAGAAATTCAGTAACCTTATCCACCATCGCGTCGTCCCAGTAGTCTCTAATCTTTGCAAATTTGGGTTCTACCTCCATACCAATGTTTACTTGCTTCATTTTCAATGGTGCGGTTATATTAGGGTTCTCAATCTACAGTACTTTAACCTCGCGATGACATTCTGTTTCCGAAATTTTAATCTTCCGCAGATCCTCATCCTCTTCTTCAGTAATTATATTATAACATTCCAGCGTATGACTCAGCTGAGTAGCCCATTCAGGTTGAATCCGATCTAAAGGATCCTGCGGTATCCTAAAGATTGGTGCTTTCACTTCTTGTAGCACTTCATCAATAATGTAAAACCCATCCTCAAAACTGAACGTCATCATGAATCCCTCTCGTATGATATCGCATTCGCTTGTACCATGGCGGAGCTCTATTTCTATGTACAAATTCATCGGGACAACATGCAGGGTATGACAGAACAAGTGCACCCATTCAGGTTGGGGCTTTTCTCCATAAGCCTGGGCCCATTTGGCCAAATGCATGCGTGGATCATCCTATATCATACTTATCTATCATTCACATTTTAGGCTTCCCAAATCATGTTCTCATCATCCTCTTACATTCGCGCCAATCATCAAAGCTCCCCTTATGCGTACCCCACCATCTTGCGGGCGTAGTGCGTAGTGCCCAGTCCAAAGCCTGGAAGCGCTACTTTTCCAATACCTCCCTCTCAAATGCATCCAAAAAGATATCTACCTCATTCAGGCCATCATAAGTAGGCATATTTCTTACCTCTGAGGACACACAGTGCAGCGATCGAGTCATCATGTTGCAATTCAGTGTAGTTACTTCATGTAACCGATTCTACCAATGTTTTATCTCTTCGTCGGAGTACGAAGTGTATGAACTCTCACGATCCCAAGTAATTCATCCATCTGTAGTGGAATTCACCCAATATTTGTCTCATGCTATTATCTTATAGATACATTCCAAATCGTCATCACTCTCATAATCGTGGACTAGTTATGTATAGCGTGTTCCTTCAGCAGGATCTGGGGGTACCATTACGCGTAGCGATTGCTTCTAAAATATCATCTTTTGCTTCTTTAGGTCAATTACCCCATTCATACCAGTAGCCCAGTAAATTCCCAAGAGTGCAAGATAGGGATTTTTACCATCCACTATCTCTATTACTTCAAAATCAGCCAGCACGCTTGCACCTTCAATATCATAGTCAACCCCTGCAGCCATCCCATGGGGATGATCTTCTGCTGATTTGCCATCCTCAATTGAATCGGAAACCATTGCAGCACAGGTCTCCCCATTCATTCCCAAGTCTACTTTGGTAGGACATTCGCATCTGACCCCAGGTGCAAAATAACCTAATCCATTTCATACTCTCCTATCTGCGCAGTCAGTCTCATCTCCCATCCCTACATGCGGCTCACTCAGCTCAGTCTCATCTCCCATCTATCGATGAGCTCTTGTAACCCTTTCACAGCCTTACAATCACACAATAACTTCATACAGGTCTCCAAGAAATTTGTGAGCATAGAGGGGTCCATCTCCTACTCAGGCTTATCCTTGCTTCCTAAGGTGGAGGCCTTAGTGAAGCTCTTCTTAGCTTCCATGAAGGTTTCACGTGCGCGCTCCAAATCAAACTCAGCCTCCTTTGTTGAAGCTTTGCGGACCCATGTACTGTCTTCTAGTTGTTTCCCCTTGTCATCCCCTATCGCGATCCCACTTCTAAGTACTATATTTACGTTTGGATCCTCTTCGCGCAGCTCAAAACTCATCATCTACAGGTTCTAAGTCGGTGGAGGGGGTAGCGCCCCTTTTTCACGTATCCTAGCTATCAGTGTAGGACAGTATTCTTTTTTATGATCGAGCAGCGTACAATACTTGCATGACGGATGCATTGGGTTAGTGAAATCGCGGGCATAATATCCCATTCCTCTGCAATTGTAGTAGATCAATTGTCCCCGACCTCTACCAGGGCCTCCTCCATCTCGGCCTCGTCTACACCCCTGAAATCATGTCTGCGCCATCCCTGTGCTCTGGTCAATGGGCTACGTTTCTGCCTAAACCCTATAGGCATGGGTTCTATCCATCATCAATTCATAACTCCTTCAATTACGCTCATCATGCCCTACCGACCTACAAATTGTTGCGGTGTCTGTACAAGCTTCTACAACTAGTGGCAATTATCTGTGGCATGTTTTCTTGCTACCTGATAGATAGTGCACCATAATGTAGGCCCCACGTTTGGTCCTGCTTGAGATTCTGGCCTTAAAGGCATCGGTCCTCCTCCTGTAAGGTAGTTCACAAAGATCGGACAATGGTCTTTTTCATGTCCCTGACTTTTACATTTCAAACACCATACCTCTTCGCACACTTCTAGTTGAACTATCCTATCCTACTTCAAGCTTTTCATCTCAAGGAAAATATTTTTCAACTGCACATGGATCTGTTGAACCCCCAGGTTTGGATCTTGCATTGGAGTTTCATGTAGTCTCATGGAAATCTCTAAGGCCTCCACCTGAGTGGTTATCTTCTGCTACGATAGTGCAACCCTTAAGTGTGGCAGGAGCGAAGCCACAAACCACTCGCGATGATGTCCATCTGTCAAATTCATGTTGGCTTCGCAGATTGTACACTTCAACCTCTGATCTAGTTCCCAAGGTGTCTTGCCTGGTTGCATTGCGATTTCATTGAACCCTACAATAGACTGTGCTTCAGATTTAGGCCTATTGAATTCTCTATTCAGTGTTGTCTGGATGTCTACCATTCCAACATTCAGGTTATCATTAGCATACTTGATATACTGTGTTAGCACGCGATCCTACAAAGTACTAACCAAATGCGCCTTCTTCATGTTGTCATCTGTAACGCCCTGAGCTTCCCATACATCTTTTACAATGAACTAGAATTGGTCCAGGTCCTCATTTCCAAAGCCCTGAACAAAGGCAGCGTCATCGAGTTTTCCATACTGAACTGTGGTGGAGGTGGAGGTGGTACGGGTGAAGTTGGAGGTGATGGTGTTGAAGTCAGAGGTGAAATCAATGGACTATACTCTGGACCCTTTTTTACTTCGAGGAGAAACCTTCACTATCCATTCTTTGTCACCTCACAGAGGTGAAATCAGTGGACTATACTCCGGACCCTTTTTTCCTTTGTTCCTGTAAGTTTTTCCACTTCGCGTTGTTTCTAACATCAAGGTAGCTGCATAACCCATTTTTCACAAAATATTTTAATCTAGGTATTCAAAGATTTCACGTACTTACCTTGTGGTCCTTTGAAAAAGCGTCACTCCGCCTCACTGTAGCTGACTGAGGTGTCGACCGCAAATTCAATTATAAATCCTTCTATGATGCAATCAAGCTAATGATCAATAGCGCAAGCAATCTTGTTCTCAGATGCTTCCAATTTCTGTATTAGCTTCGGGGTCCAGACAATAGGACTGTCAAGTTTCCACCTTCCTTGGCTATCTTCTAGCTTCGCGATCCACTTGTATAGCTCAATTAGGAAGGAGCAGAAAAAGATCTCGTGGATATTTGTGTACAGGTATCTGTCCAACCACTATTCCTTTCTCAGTCGCAGGGTTTCTGTTCTCCTGTGCCACAAATTCATGGATATTTCTATCCAACCCATCTTCGATCTCCTTCTTAGTTAGATTCCAGTGATATGACATCACACATCTCTTATGCAGATTCCGGTCCTGACAACGGAACCATTTTTTGGCTTGAGGGGGCCTGACCCAGGTTCAATGTTAATTAGCCAAACAAATCCCTACACTACTGGCCCTTTCGGCATTAGCCCGCGAAGCAGGGACTGACATCTCACCCGAAGTAGTATGGGGGGATGATGGAACCAATATTTTTCACCCTGAGACGGTTATGATGTTGTTTGATTCCCTCTATCCCTACCCTCACGTAGGTTGCTTCGCTCTAGGTCTTGCAAGACTAGCCCTCTATTCCAGCCTTCAATACCTCAGCGAAAGGGTACGATCGACCTTTGCACAGCCCTAACCTGCTACTCAGGTACTTTCACACTGCTAAGGCAATGTGTTGTGCAAATTCCCCAGTTAATCTAAGTGACTTGCTTATCTTATCAAACAATCATAGTTAACACCGTTTCAACTTATATTCGTAAATTTGTTCAATTATTAAATGTAATTGCATTCATTCATGCATCACATAAGCATAATAACAGAAATTCATACATAACATATCAAGATGCATCAATGGAACAAAGACACAGAAATTGCAGAACATATCTCTTTATTGATATCTTCGAAGTGTTTACAAACTCTGTCCACTCTGCGCACATAGCTGCAAGGGTCTGCGCACACAGCTGTAGGGGTCTGCGCACTCAGCTACAGACTTCCTACCCTAGGCCTCTGTGCACTCAGCTGCAGAGCCTCTAGCTATGCTACGACCCAAGATTAGACTTATTAATTCAGAGCTACGACTCTCTTATATGAGCAATGCCTCTAATTACTTAGATCTTAGCTCTTTTTATACAATCCCATGGTCCACAAACCATGGGCGGACTACCCTTTTTGACACATGACACCTTCGCACTCTGCAACCACAAAATGCGAAGTCTTTACAATCTTATTACAAATTTGACTCAAACATGGGCTTTTAGCCCCAAAACTGCCTTTGGGGGATCCCTCTCCCAACAAAAATCAACAACATAATCAAGGGTAGTTGTTGTACCCTTGTTGTTATCACCAAAAAAGCCATTTCTAACTAGGTGAATTGAAATACACCGTGTAGGATTTATTTTACCATAGTAAAATCACTTTCAACATGGGAAATAATTTAGTAAACCATTTTTATTAAATTATTTTCTGATTAAAATTTAAAAACCCCAAGAGAATAATTGAGTAAATCATTATTTATTATTTATTTAATTTTCTCTAGGAATAATTATTAAATTATTGTTTGATAATTATTCCTTGTCACATTTGACTAAATCCCCTAGGAATAATTAAATAAATCACTATTGATTTATTATTCCTTAATTTTATTATTGGAATAATTGTTAAATAACTATTTAATAATTATTTCAATTTCACACCATTCTTGATCCTCGTGAAATAATTAACAAATCATTTTATTTGTTAATTATTTCTAAATAAATATATTTGACCATTTTGAATATCTTTTCTCTTTCCAAAAAATATAATAATGTATTCCTAATGGCTAGATCTTGATTTGGTCAATATTGTTTTATTATTCTCCATTTTCGAGATTAAATCAATACTTTGTTATAAATAGGAGGCTTTTCCATTCATTCTTCATCATGATCATTATCATCGTCACCATTATCATCTATTTTTATTTGAGCTCCCACTTGAGTTCTCCACATTGTTTTGGATTTTTCACACATTGAGAGAGAGAATCGATTAATAAAGCATCAATGGACCCCACCCCCCCTCCACAAAGGGGGATTTGCACACCCTTTTGTAGATCTTCTTCACCAAATGTTATCAATAAAAAAATTATTATTCATTTTAAAAGTCTTTCCATTTAGGTTATTACATTAGATATATATTGTTTTTCGTTGTTTTGGATCGCATATGTTGTTTGTCATGAATTTTTCTAGTTTTATTATTGTACATCTGAAGCGTAAGCATCCACAAATTGTTGTTAGGGTCATGTATCACTAGTGAATTAAGTGAGCTATTTTTGGCACACCTTCCAAGAAATTTCATACTAACAAATGGCGACTCCACTAGTATAATAAGAACGTTCTTGGGTGACTAAAGTTTCAGTAAATTTCAGACTTTTCTACAACTATTTATAGCCTCTCAATTTCTATTTATAGTATTCTTTCCTTTTTGTAAAATTTTCGAATTCTGGTGGTTATCTGGCTCTTTTCGCAAGTCATAGGTACCAGCCGAGCAAGAGAAAACAAAATCCGTGCAAGATCCGTCAACCGAGAGTCTCGGGAGAAAAACGTAATTTTCAGCCCCATATCTATGTTCCAAAGTGCACCTTTTAGCTCAATAGCTATGTTTTCCACTATTTCTTGGTCAGTACCAGCGTTTTGCAAATTTTCCGAGAATTTTTTAGACTTGCTGAGAGTGTTGTGTGTAGACTAGGAAGGGTTTCTTATCTCTATGTCAGTCTCCCCTAGGCCTATATTCTTTTAGAGTTTCTCTTTAAGGAAGGAAAAAGCCCCATAGGGTTTAGAGTAACCTCCACATTATTAAGAAGAGATTGGTTGTGTGAGGAGTGTAGGGTTTCAACCTTTTCAGCCACTGATTTTCAGGATATGATCCATTACTTTAAACACTTTTGAATAGGTTTATTTTACATTTTCTCCCTTTAGATTTTGGGTTTTTCCTTGCCCTTAGGATCCCCTTGAGAATCCTAGGTTTTTAGAGCTTCTTTCCTATCCTTTGCAGCATTTGTCATCTTTGATTTATTTTTTTGTGTTTACACCATTTACAGTAGATTAGTTCCTCTAAATATTAGTCCCTTTGACATTAGGACTTTTTGGTCGAGTTTTGTGTGCTTGATTGGTTGTTTATTTTTTTGTCATTTTCAGCATTATTTACAATATTTCAACACTTTATTTTCAGCAGCACATGGCACCATACAAAATTCTCAATTAACTCATCCACTTGACACATTATTTTTACACACTCACACCCTAAGCTAACATGAGCTTGGTTAACGCCACCAAGCCAAGACTTGAAACACTACACCTTAATAATTCAACATACATAGATTAAGCCCACTTGGGCACTAGGGGCAAAAAATATTTGTAGTTTAGGTATAGGATCAGTTGGATAGGCTTCCAATAACACCCATCAATCACTTACATTGAGAGATAGAAGTTCACATATTAGGGAGCTTAAAATCCTTCACCATCCCATGGTCCAAATCCGAAGTCTGTCAGAAACCCGATTCAGAGGGGGTTAGGCTAGGTCATCATGCGAGCAATTCTCCTCGGTGCTACCACACCCATGGCAAGGAATATCATGTGTTGGATGATCACCAAGAAGCTCAAGACCCGACCAACGCCAAGGGACAAAGGTAGGGAAAATTTTAAGGATGAACATTCGTCTTAAAGTTTAGAAATCTTGGAGAATCTTACTAGTCCCGAATTTCAAATTATAAAATGTTTCTTGATATCTTCATAAAAGCATGGAAATTTCTAATAGTTTTATATATAGTATTTATACAGTTTTTCCAAATTTTAAGGTAAAATAATTTTATATTATAAAATTTGAGTGAATCATTTTTAGAAAAAAAATGTACATTGGCGAATCTTTTTTTAGAAAAACAATGGAAAACTAGACCACTTGTGAATATTAGTCCTTATAATTTTATGTGGACGAAGGTAACCATAGTGACCAATATTAGGAAAACACCCTATAGGACTAGCTGTGGGAAGCAACTAGTTCTCTACCCTACCTTTCTCTGGACAACTCTGCTTGTGAAGATGAGATTCCATCAAGTAAGAAGTTCTTTGTAAGGCCATCTCAAACAAGATATTTAGGATTATTTGAGGATTTAGACCACCTATAGGCTAGAGGTCATTTTCTTTGATAAGATGTGCTTGCTTGTATTAAAGTAGCATCGTTAATATAGTTAGTTTCCACTTGAAACCACAGCTCTAGGTGTTTTCTTGTTGTTTGTTACTCTTTTACTCCTATCATCACCATTTAGTCATTCGATTCGTTGTTGTCTTGACATCATTGCGTCCCCTAGGCATTTGTCGTAGAGAATTTGAGGCCTTCGTCCTCAGTTTCCATTAGGACATATTACTCCTCCACATCGAGTTAGAGTTAATCCTCCCAGTCCTCCATCAAGTCACCATTCTTACTCTGGTTCTACTAATTCTTCTAGTTCTTCCTTTGAGTCTGCATCTTCTTAACCTCGTACTGTCACCATGTCAGGAACCAATGTGGGTGCGGGAAAATAAGGTGGTATCCCAAGTATTAACCAAGGTGACCCCACAAGTGGGACCTCTACCGATATGGTCGCTCCTACTCCATTACTTCCTTTTATGGTTGGCTTGAGTCTCCCTGATTTCAACCATCTCATCAACGATCCTCTTCTCCATGGTCCCAATGGGCTAGTTATGCCTACTAAACTCCCTTTTGACATCCCTAAGTTTGAAGGTAATCCTAGAGAAGATCCCACAAATCATTTTTGTCTCATTCCATATATGGTGTTCATCCAATTCTATCGCTGAAGACTCCATCTATCTCCATCTATTCCAATGCACTCTTACTGGAGTTGTTGATAAGTGGTATGTCGATCAACCCAGAGCCTCTCATTCCACTTTTGTGACTTTTTCCAAATATTTCCTTGCCTATTTCCAATTACCTATCCATTATGAAACTGGTACCAAACTATTCACTTCTTTCTGTCAAACTTCAGCCACTCACCTATCCAACCATGTTCACGAATGGCGTAGAATGAGGAGCATATGTAGAGATCCTGAATTCGAAGACCGCATCTATATGGATTTGTTCTTAGATCTCTTTTTTCCCCCATTGTGAAAGATGGCGCTTATCACTTCCCCCAATCTGAGAAATATGTGCTCCAAGTAGCCTTGAAATCTGATATGATCTATGCCCAGTCAAGTTATGTTTATACTTTCATTCTTAATCTATCTCAGCCTGGCGCTCCTAATGCATCAGGGGAATCTCACGTCGCTGATGATATTTTTGGAACCATTTCACACCCTCAAATTCAACCATATGCTCCACCTTCAATGAGTTATGGTAAACCCTTGGGAGGGAGTAGTTCCTCTTACACCTACCCCTCCCCCAATATTCCACATGGAAACTCTTATCCAGGTCCCAGCACGTCATATAAATATCCCCATCTGCATCAATAGATGCTAGGGCCAACTATTTCTCCACCTATTTATCCTAATGTTGCCCCATCTCCTTATTATATGTATGCATCACCTAACACTCCAGCCTTGCCGACACTAGCGCCCTGGCCACACATGCCTCCTCCACCTACCACAACAACAACCTCCTTCACAAAATCAATTGTATGCTCAGCAGAACATAACCAATCCCCCTAACCCCAAGAAAAGGAACAAGGGGAAAGGTAATCGGAACTAGTAATCTTAAGGTAATCAAGGTAGCTGGGGTCCACCACCTAATGCACCTCAGGGACACCAATCTAACCCCGCAACCTAGCAACAAGGTGGACAAACCAAGCAAAAAATGGATCTTCGTATGAACAAACCTTATGCCTGTTGTGGAGTACGTGGCCATTATACTCATGAGTGTCCCCTTTTACCTCGGATGTGTCAAGTATGGGAATCTCAAGCAACTTCTTCTAGAGGGTCACATCCCATAACTCCTCCTCCTCCTCCTATTTCATCTCAACCAGCTGTGTTTACTAATCCTTTTCCTCACCAAGGATATCTTAGTGCTCAACCTACACAAGGTCATGCAACTCCCCTACCTCCACCATATGGTCACAATGATTATTAGATCCTTATGATGAATTCTTATGAGTTCAATACCAAACAGGTCAACCTTCAAACTTGATCACACTAATATGATAAACCACCTACTAAGTCGGAGACTGAGTCCCAACCTCAAGTTTCCATAGAACCTCTTTCATCATCAAATGGTACCTTACATATCCCTCCACCTAAGGTATAAGTTATCCCCAAAGTTCCATTACATCGAAAAGTTACTTCTGCTAAATTCGCCCATACCTATAATATAGTAGATGACTTGGCATAATCTCCTGCTACCATGTTAACAATGGAAGTCCTCCAGATGTGCCCATCTCAAGGAAAATCTCTACTCTCAAATTTGGGTGTTTTGGATCCCCATGACAATCGTGTGATTGTATTTGACGTTGAAAAGTTGAAACATCCTCCCCTCCCTTCATCCATCGCATTTCAAATATTAGTCTCCATAAGACACACCATTGTTTAGCGGTGTATCATAGATGAAGGCACCTCCACCTATGTGATTCCTACTAGTGTTTGGAAGCAACTTGGTTCACCGGAACTATCCCTTTCCACCATCACTCTCTGTGCTTGGGATGTACATCCTTCACAACCCCTTGCTTATATCACAACTGCCCTATCACTGTTTCTGGCAAGACTGTCTATATTGACATCGAAGTCATTGATGCCCCATTAGATTACAACATCGTTTTGGGTTGTAGTTATACCTATGCTATGGCAGTTATCAAATCTTTAGTTCATCATAAGATGTGCGTCCCTAGTAATGGAAAGATTGTCACTATCGATCAATTGGCATACTATGATCCTAAGTCTCAGAATTCACCTCAGTCCACGATCTCATCGATGACTGGAAATCATAATGTCTCATCTCTCACCAATGTCTCTCTTGGAGTCTATA
This sequence comes from Pinus tabuliformis, assembly GCA_031772625.1. NCBI lineage: Eukaryota > Viridiplantae > Streptophyta > Pinopsida > Pinales > Pinaceae > Pinus > Pinus tabuliformis. The sequence continues at coordinate 998,772,329 of CM062806.1, read as the reverse complement.
AATATTCCACCTTACTTGGTGCTTATTATGGTCCACCACCTACTCCTTCTTACCCTAACTCAACCAATGTTTGCATGCTCCAAGCATCATGGGACGCCCATAAACGGTTTGGTATTCCTTCAAAATAGCCAACACCTCGACAACCTACTATCCACAACTCAACTAATCCTTCCGTTATCACTCCTTAAGGACCCTTCCTTCTGCTAGTATCTCTCGTAGTCCTTTTTAGCTTGGAACCATTCTCCTAGGTCTCAACCATATCGAAGTAATTCCCTCTAGTAATTAACCTTCTGGTCATACAACATTCTTATTTCCACCCCCAAGAGTTTATTCTACACCTACTATGGCTACATTGAGTTTACCTAAAATTACCTTTGGGATCCCAATCTGGTACATTGATCCTCCCACAAACGCTCCCCCAAATCAACTCAAAGCTTACACTGCTTTGACCCAAGTTCAAACTATTGTTTCTACCCCTTCATTTGCTTCAATTCCACATTAACCTCAACAGGAACCTACTCCTATTGTGAAAGTGTCTGTTGAGGGGGGAAAGCTCAAAAAAAGGGAACCAAAGGCAAGGCACCCCCAATAACTATAGCCCCTACTAAGCTCCTAAAATCGTATTCCTCCATGCGCTTTATGTGATGTTATTGGTCATGCCACCAATAATTTTCCTAAACTCCCTCATATCAATAATGTGGTCTCTAATACCTTCCCTTATTCTAACTTTCCTAAGGTCCATGTCACCTTACCCAAGTCAGCTAATAATAATAGATTATTACGCATGAATCACCCCTATGCTTTGTGTGATAATTATGGCCATTATTCTCATCGCTATCCCTATCTCGAATATTTTTGTGATACACTTCAAGTGCTTCAATAATTAGAGGCCACCTGTAGTGATTCCACCTCTCCTCTACCTATAGATTTTGGTCCCACCCCTATGCTAGAACAAGAGGTCTCTCAACCACCCATTATGATCCCTCCCCCTGATGTCGAGATAACGGATAGTACCACTCCTATTCTCTGTTGGTCATCATCCATGAGATCGATGTGTTGGGACTCCCTTGATGTATCATGTTGTGATTTTATTGAACCCTCTCCGATGAACACTTCGGTCTCAACATCAACAGATCTTACATATACTAGTTACCTATCTCCCAGCCTTGACGGTGCACATATGAACCTTGTCCCTCATGAAGGTGCCTAAGGTAGATGCTCTTCATCATGTGGTCTCTCTTCCTCCAGTCCCCCCATATTCCGTTCTGATGAAGACATCATGGAAGCCATGACCACCCCTGACTAGCCTTGGGAGGATATGCACCATTGTGTGTATGTCCTCTCATAGCAAACCCACGACCAATATGTTGTGGAGTCTAAAGACTTCATCCATGGTGAGGTTGATTTGTTCAATAACCTCTTACTTCAAACCCATGAATTTGAACCGCATAAAACTTGTGGTCATTACATTACCACTCAATGTTTGGGTAAAGGGGCATCCATTTTTTAGAGTCCAGGAGAAGAAATTCCCCCCAACCCTCCTAGTGCATCTGGTAGTGTCGAATCTAGTACGATTATTCTTCCACATTTAGAAGAACCTCTAAAGTCTCATATCACTTCAGATCACTCTTGGGATTATCCACTTACTCATCCCTCCATCTTACCTCAACAACCCAATCCCTTCGCCATTGTCATTGTTCAATCACCATGTTTTGTAGGTGAGCATCATTTCATTATATCTTAAGCTTCTCTTTGGTATAGTAACATCATTTATGCGAACCCATAAATTCAGTCCATTTGAATTATATATACAATGCAAAACGAGATTGGTAATTCAATATTTTCTTTCTCTAACTGTATCTATCCACTCTTCTCACAAGAAGACATCCATAACATAAACAAATGGTGAACCACATCATCAAAATGTGTTTAGAGTCCATTATCCTAAATACATTTGGCATGCCCATAGCATGCTACATTCATCCATACCAAACTAGGGGGAACCTATGCCCCTACATCTCCTCATCATCCCCTTGAGGATCTCGTGCCTGCAGGATGAGCTGCTTGAATCCTTGATTTGATCACTTGGAACACAATGGTACTCCACAAACTCATCCAACCAGGGTAAATAATTCCCACCTGATAAGTCCCCTCCCTCATCACATGTTGAGGGGAAATATCTCATACTTGGGGGCATGTTTGCTCCTAGCTACTTTCTCACTTGATTAACATAAGTCTCGGCCTAGACCCCAATGATCTAGGTATGGTTGATTATCCTTTCTTTCCTAGGATGGTTTTTCCTAACGACCTCTCTGACAAGCCATATACACATCACATATTGTAGATGTTTGATACCATATATTTAAAATTCTACTCTATTTGATACCACACGTACCACCCAGTCGCCATGTTTGACATGGTGGGCGAGGATGGTCCTAGACCTTCTATAGTAGTTCATTCCTATATTCCTTTCTTACGTTGATTCTTCACCGGGAACCATCCTTCCAAGAAGAATTAAGGCCATCATTTAGACTAGTAAGGAAACCTACCTGAAAGTCGCAGATCTTGATTTCAACAGTTAGTTTGTCTACTTCGATCTCCACAAGATTTAGGGCCTTCTCCAAGTTCTCCAACTACTCACTATGAATTGGATTTGGGGGAAAAATCCCTTTTATAAGAAAAACCCTAGTTTTTTTGTCAACCATTATGACCAAATCATCGCTCCATTTGACAAACCGTCCACACTATTGGAACGCTTTCACCGAGTTCTATAATGGGCCTCCATTTTTTCCATAAGGTTTCACTTTGCCACCAATTAAAACTGAACTTCTTCATATGAGTCGCCTGTACTTTAGTATCACTTTTCCTTGGCACTTGTCAACTTGTGTGTTGATTTTCGTCATGAGTAACCATTATTTACTTATTTTTTCATGGTCCCTCTACCCCCCCTCCCCCATGTGGCAGCATCATCGAGTCACCCTTATTCAGAGCATCCCAGATGAGTCACCCTCGTACCCATGGAGTCTGTTTCAAGTCCCCTTGAGTCCTGTTATAGTATTCCATACATCTTTTTGTAGCATCCATCCCATTTTATTCATATTTGGCCTCCAGCAACATTGCTACATCTTTGAAAAGCCCCCGTCTGATTAATTGACCATCCCCTCTAGAATCGAGTCAATCACTTCTAAGTCAACCATATATATATATATATATATTGGTTGTGGTTCACAGACACCCTGGTCAACAGGTGGCGCTATGTCCACGGAAAAATCTAGGATGATCGACCCCGAAGGGAATCTATCCCCACGGCCCACTAGCTAGGCCTAACCCCAAGCGCTTCAGGGAGAATGGACCCTGTGACCTCCCGATGACGAGGCACTGATTTTGACCAACTGAGCTAACTCTTGGGGCTATATATATATATATATATATATATATATATATATATATATATATATATATATATATATATATATATATATATATATATATATATCCCTTTACTCATTTTCTCTTTATTTTTCTATTTTTCTATTTATTTTTCTCATTTTTTTCATTTCTTTCTTTCTTTTCTTTTTCTATATTTCTATTTTTCTTTTTCAAGATAAAATAAAAACTAGGGTAAAAATAAGTTACAACACATTCTTTCATGGCTTCATCTATAAATTTGGGTGGTATGGAACCAAATATTATCTCATGGAGATTACATAATGCAAATTTCATAAAAATGTTCCTTAGAACTTTCTTCCCACAATTTAGAATTATAAATATGCACGTGTCCAAAACTAAGGGTCCAATGCCAATTTATTAGAGGGAAGGGGTGTGAATGCAATTGGAATCTATTAAATAAGCTAACATATAAAAAGGGGGAGTTACTCCTCCTAATTATATCTTAAGGAATGACTCAATGTTCCTATAGAGGTTATCAAATAGGATATCATCTTAATTGAAGACAAAGCCATGTAATGCTTTGTGCGTGATCAGGACCCAATCTAGCCAGAGTTGAGAAGGGTTCTTCTCGTCATATAATAAACTCATCAAGGTGGTGTCATAGTAATGTACTACCTTGTAGAAGGAAGTGGCGTATCTTTGGGAGATCTCTACATGGAATTTATTTTTGTCTTCACATTAATATCGAATTAATTGAGGAATTTCTAAATCAAATTGCACACAGTCTTCATTATGAAACTATTGAAGAAAAGAACTATTATAAGTGAGTTCAGATTGAGGAAGTTAATAAATTACATCTATGTCTTTGGGCTTCAAGGATCCAATTATGGTCCTTTGGCTTTTACAAAGTGTCTACATCATGAGGTCCACATGGTCGAGTGCCTACCAGACCATGTTTGTGTAGGGAACTAGCATGATTTTGGTTTTTATCTCGTGCAAACAAGACTTTTCAATGTCTTGTAAAGTGGCACATTCTTCAATTTCTAAGTCTCAATAGTTTGGTTCTTCCAAGAACCTATATATTTCGGAAAAGGATTTTCTCCTTGGATGCAATTTATAATTGATTTATGAGGATAGGGCAGAATTCAGGTTATTAGCCTCTATGTCCTCAACCTACTGGATCTACTTTTACCTCCTCCCTTTCCTAGGGGTCATAATAATCCTTGTTGCAGCCAATTGAAGAGTGAAGTTTGAAAATTTCCACAAGAAGAAACAAGAATTAGTAGAGAATACACACAGTAATTGCACACTTAGAAAATAGCTAGGAAATTGATTGTTTGGGAATTATTGTATGCATTTGAGGTGGTTAGTTGTTATTAATATTAAGTAATGTGAATGATGCGAACACAACTGTGAAGAAATTGGCAACGAACTCAATGAATAGAGAATTGAAGTCATGGAGAGACTACCATAGGTTGCGATAGATCCATTTGAGGCATTTAAGGCTTAAACCTTTATTGAAAATTTATTAAATACAAATACTTATTTATCAAGCTAAAACATGATTTAACTTTATTATCATATATTGGGCAATAATTGTGGTGTTTGTTATGTGAAAGTTCCCATGTCTGACATGATATGGAAATAGCAATGATGTGGGTAGAGTGATGTGGAAATTCCATGTAGATGTCATGTGTCACTTAGAAATAGCCTTATGATACGAATGATTTGGTGAAAAATGAGTGATAGGTGTCTTGTAATGTGGCAAGGTTGCCACGTGTCATGATGACACATGTAATTGATCTACTCTGCAAATATATAAAATTTTCAAATATGCCCAATAGATGCAAATAATCCCAAGAGAAGAACAAAATATGGAATCTTCGGATCTTTATTAATATCAAAACCCTTGAGGTAGGGCAACACCATACAACTACTCCTTAAGGAAGGAGATCACTCCACAAGCCATATGCTTGTCAATACAATAATACTTGACATCTCTCAATGGAGAGTCTCTAGCCTCTATATAGGCTTCATACATACAATACCATGAGTCATTACCATGGGTCTCTCAATACCATACATCAAATACAATGGGCTTATCACATTATTCCTTAACTTCTTGTGGTCCCTTGCATAATGTGGGTTAACCACTTTATTTATTAATTATGGCCCATCACATTATTACATTATTCCCTTGGGTACCTCCCTCTATACCCCATAATATCCCCCCTAGGTATACTACATTCCACCCCTATTAAACATGTTTCATCCCTGAAACATGAGAAGAACACAAATAATAAGATCTAATCAAAAGAGTAGTCCATTGGTACCATGCCCATGCATCTAGCCATCCTAGAGAAAGGTGAACCCTCGATCTAGCTGGTGCCTCGCTCACTTGAGATGGAAGTTGTTTCCGGTGGTTCCTCTGCGTCGATGTGTTGTGGGTGGATCACCGCACCTATTCGTGTATCATATAGGGGTTGTTGTTCTTGGTTCTAATTCTTTTCCCCCTTGCTAGTTGTTGTCTGGTTGGGTGGTGTGGGTGGTGATATGCTGAAATTTTAACTGATGGTGTATCTTTCTTCAATTCACCACCTGATGGATCTTGAGTGGTATATGGTACCTGTTGTGGCACCTATGGTTGTTTCTTGTCTTCCATTATTACTTCCACCATAGACTCCTTATCTTATGTGTCAGTCCCTGGAGCGTTTTCTGCTTGGGCCTCCTTTGGCTCTACTTGTTTATTGATGGAAATATCCTATAATGTAATTTTCTTCTTTTTATACCAGAGCTTTGGGAATTTCTTCTGCACATTAATATTGATAGTACCAACATACTCAATCCAAGTGTATCCCAAAAAAACATCCACATAAACCATATCTGAAAAAACACATACTTATCTATAGAAATATTCAAATCTTTATAAATTTGAACAACTTCATCATCATCCTGTGTGTGCTTAATATGTTGGACTGGGACTTGAATTTTTTTGCCAAATTAACAATGATAAAATTATACTTGCAACTAGGATTGATCAACACAATGATCTTCTATTTCCGAATACTTCCATGGACCTTTAATAAAGGGATACCAACAAAAAATAACCCCTTATATTTCTCATTATCATGTTTTCTAGTATGAGACCATTTTTCCAAAAGAAATTTTTCAAATTCTTCATTGGAAAGGCCTACCAACTTATTTTTGTCAAGTGAGTCCCACCATATAGCAGCCTCATCTTTAAAAAGAATCCATGTGGCACTTTGCCAAAATCTCAATTGTTTTGACTTTTCCCTTTTTAAGAATTATTCAATAGTAGGGCCATCAACATTTCCTGTAAAACATAGCTTAGTAGAAGCCATGCAGAAGAATGAGGGTTTTGAAAAAATTACCTACTTTGTGCAACAAATTTTAAAAAGACCACAACTCAGTCAATATCACTCAAAATCCTTATAAGTTATTATAGCCCTTTTTCGAAAATGGAACGACCATTCTGCATCTTCCCATGTCATTGAAATCCTTATCTAGGCAATCTGGAAACACAGATTCGCGCTACAACTGTTCCGTCGTTACAATAAATTATGAAGAAAAAAAATATAAATAAATAAATAAAAATAAATAAAAGATAAAAATAAATAAATAAATAAAATATAATAATTTTAAATCAGTGATTTCTCCCTAATATGGACTCTGATTGGATTGGTTGTTTTTTTTAATTGGGTTATTTTTCAATAGGATCTCATATATGCAAATATTTTTCCAAAATTCCCCACAAAAAGGGAAAAAAGTTACTAGAGAGCCATCGTCCACCAATTTTCGCCAAAAAAAATTTCTGCAAGGCAACTGATTTTAAATCAGTGATATCTCCCTCATCCGGACTCCAATTCGATTTTTTTTTAATTAGGTATATTTTTGAAAGGAATTCATATCTTTTGTTTTTATTTCACAAATTTATCACCAAAAAAATTAGATCTGATGCAAACTCGTCGCCCTAAAAATGAAAAAAAAATAACTCTCCACTTTGCCCTAGAAAGAGCTCTGATACTATTTCTAATATATCTGACCTGCAAATAAATTACATTTGAAAATATGCCCAATAGATGCAAATAATCCCAAGAGAAGAAAAAATATGGAATCTTCAAATCTTTATTAATATCAAAACCCTTGAGGTAGGGAAACACCATACAACTACTCCTTAAGGAAGGAGATTACTCCACAAGCCATATGTTTTTCAATACAATAATCTTTGACATATCTCAATGGGGATTCTCTAGCCTCTATATAGGCTTCATACATACAATACCATAAGTCATTAATATGGTTCTCTTAATACCATACATCTAATACAATGGGTGATGAGCCTCATCATTGAGTAATTATATGGGCCTTAATTGGCCTTAATTTACCTCCTAGCTTAGTCAAACCAACTATTCTCACAACTTATTGCATACTTTTGATTATATTTTGTTTATGAATTGAGTAGAGTTGAATATTTTGCTTTGTGGTCTAATGTGCATGTAATGTAGGAATAAAGGATAAAAGCAAGGAAAATGTAGGGATAAAAAGATATCAACAAGGAACTATGGTAAAAGACCTTGGTAAAAACTCGAATTGGACAAGGGAGAGGAATTACAGGAGGTAAATCCTCCTCACTTACTGCCCTTCCATTTGAATATCCCTCCATCAACTGAAAGTACAATCAACCAAGCAAGTGAGAGCGCAAAACAAGCAAAATTAAGAGTACTAGAAGGCATCCAAGCAAGTGAAAGTACAAGCAGCCTCCCTACTAGAAGGAAGCCGAGCTAGTGAAAGGGAAAGCACGAGTTTATCATTGAATTGGGAGATGTGCCTGCCTAATTTTGAGGAAGTCATTGGAGACTTCAGATGTATAAGTAGAGAGGCTTAGGACCTCAGTTTTTTTAGTAAGTTATCAAGCATTAGAAGTATTCGGACTTTTTACTCTACTTTGTGTCCAAGTGCAGATTTGTAATAGTTTTGATGCAATACAGTGTTCTTTTATAATGAATATGAGTTTTGTTTTGAGCTAGCACTAAGTTAACTCAGAGGGCTAAAGCTCTTGGCCCTTGGGTTAGGGCCTGACCCTAGCAGCCAAAGATCCTCTTTATTGTATTGTTAAGTAGCATAGTTTCATGTTTTCTATTCATTTACTTAAGTAGTTCATTTCCATTACAGAGGTTTATTGTTTAATTGTTCATTTGTTTAAGTAGTTGCAGTCTCATTACAGTAGTGTAGAGTAGATCACTTATGATTTCATTCAGTTAGTAGGTTGGCAAAGAAAAGATCCACAATGTTTCTCACATATGTCTTGGCCTCACCTCTTCCCTCTGGGACCATGATGTGAGGAAGAAACCCTGTAGCAACTCCAAAAATGCAGGGTTTTGGTTTTCACAGGGAGTTCATTGTTTAACGCAGTCACTGGGTTCATGAAATTGTTACTCTATTCCTTTTATGATCATTTTCTCCTTCACTCTCTTCCCGTCATTTGATCTCCCTCACATCCCTTTCATTCTCCTTCAGCATGAAAAGTTGAGCGGAAGCTGTTAATCCATGTTCAAATGGTTTTTACCCGTAGATCGCCTCACACAGCAAAACTGACCAATCACTGCCCGAATTCACTTTTAGCGGTTGACTTCGTGCACTTTAAATCCCAACTGTCGATCTGCCTTGTCAGATCTGATGGCTATCATGCACCCACTCACCAACCAGCTCGATCAAACTCCATTGTTGACCTGCCTCGCCAGATCCGACGGCTATCATGCCATATCGCGTGGATTTTTGTCCGATCGTTATCCACCCGAGGGCACGCGAAATGGGTGGTTTCCCCGTGCTACATGTCGGCCGGGGAGGCTAATCGCATGAAATTTGAGAAAACTGCTTACAGCTTTGAGGGCACGTGAAATACTGCTTACCGTCCTCTAAACCCACTCCCTCATTTCTGCACATTCCTTTAAGCGCTCCAATCTCCACCATCGATCTGTCTCCTGATCTGAAGGCCATCTCATCACCCGATACAATTTTCGCACATTGCTTCTTCCTGCGATCTAATATCCACCTTCCATCTACCGATTAATCCTGTCTGTTCATCTCTTGATTCCACCCGTGCAGTATAATCTCCACTGTTCATCATGTAGTTAACCATGTTCGCTCGTCTAGCTACGTATCCTCCTGCGCTCCGATCTCAGCCATTTGTTTTCCTTTCACCCGCTTGATCCAACGGTTCTCAGGCACTGTTTCTCCTTCACATCCTCTTTTCACCAATTTTACCTCTCTCTGATTCTTCCACTTAGACACAAACTTAGCTTAGTTTCCATTATTTACTCCTTAGTCTAGGTTTGATTCTTTTACTTCTACAACTTGGATAACTAGCATTAGATTAGTGATTGATATAGTAATTCTGCTTAGCATAGTTGTTTAATTGGTTAGCTAGGGTCTGGTGTGAGTTTAGCATTATACATGATTACTTTCTTCATTTCTACAGTAGAATAGCTCTCCCCTAGAATAGGTTTTCTCTCCTTCCATTAAATCAAGCTTCTTCTGACCCTATAGAAGTCCGGCTTGGAACCCCTGGGGTCTCTTTCCAGATGAGTAGCGACAACTAGGAGTACATTCACTTCTACTTGTGTATATAGCCTAATCATCTCCAACTTTGTACGAACCCCGGGTTGATAAGTAAAGCTGGTAGCCTTGGGAGCAACAATACCTAGGCTCATCACTTTTTGGCACCGTTGTCGGGGTTCCAAGCCAAACTTCTATAGGGTCAGAAGAAGCTTGATTTTGATGGAAGGAGAGCAAACCTATTCTAGGGGAGAGCTATTCTACTGCAAAAATGAAGAAAGCAATCATGTAATGCTAAACTCACACCAGACCCTAGCTAACCAATTAAACAACTATGCTAAGCAGAATTACTAGATCAATCACTAATCTAATGCTAATTATCTAAGTTGCAGAAGTAAAAGCATCAAAACTAGACTAAGGGGTAAACAATGGAAACTAAGCTAAGTCTGTGTCTAAGCGGAAGAAGCAATCGGAGGTCAAATTGGTGAAAAGAGGATGTGAGGGAGCAACAACACCTGAGAACTGTTGGATCAAACGGGTGAAAGGCAAATGAACAGCTAAGATCGGATCGTAGGAGGGTACATAGGTAGATGGGAAAACAGGGTTAACTACAGTATGAATGGTGGAGATTATGCCGCACATTTGGAGTCAAGAGATGGATAGACAAGATTAATTGACAGATGGACTGCAGAGATTAGATCATGTGAAGAAGCAACGTGCAGAAATGGTATCAGGTGATGAGATGGTTATCAGATCAGGAGACAGATCGACGGTGGAGATTGGAGCGCTTAAAGGAACGTGCAGAATGAGGGAGCGGGTTTAAAGGGCGGTAAGCAGTATTTCGTGTGCCCTCAAATCTCTAAGCAATGTTCTCAAATTTCACACGATTAGCCTCCCCAGCCGACACGTAGCACGGGGAAACCACCCATTTCGCGTGCCCTTAGGCAGATAACGATCAAATAGAAGTTCACGTGATATGGCGCAATAGCCGTCGGATCTGGCGGGGCAGATCAACGATGGAGTTTGACCGAGTTGGTTGGTGAGAAAGTGTGCGATAGCCATCAGATCTGACAAAGTAGATCGACGGTTGGGATTTAAAGTGCACAAAGTCAAGCGCTAAAATTGAATTCGGGCAGTGACTGATTAGTTTTGCTATGTGAGGCGATCTACAGGTAAAAATAGTTTGAACGTGGATTAACAGCTTCCGCTCAACTTTTCATGCTAAAGGAGAATGAAAGGGATGTGAGGGAGATCAAATGACAAGAAGAGAGTGAAGGAGAAGATGATCATAAAAGGAACAGAGTAACAATGTAATGAACCCAGTGACTGTGTTAAACAACAAACTCCCTGTGAAAACCAAAACCCCGTGTTTTTGGAGTTGTTGAAGGGTTTCTTCATCACGTCATGGTCCCAGAGGGAGGAAGTGAGGCTGAGACACCTGTGAGCAACCTTGTGGATCTTTTCTTTGCCAACCTACTAACTAAATGAAATCATAAATGATCTACTCTACACTACTGTAATTAGACTGCAACTACTTAAACAAATGAACAGTTAAACAATAAACCTCTGAAATGGAAATGAACTACTTAAGCAGATGAAAAGAAAATAGGAAACTATGCTACCTAACAATACAATAAAGAGGAGCTTTCGCTGCTAGGGTCAGGCCCTAACCCAAGAGCTTCAGCCCTCTGAGTTAACTCAGTGCTGGCTCAAAACAAAACTCATATTCATTATAAAAGAACATTGTATTACATCAAAACTGTTACAAGTCTGCACTTGGACACAAAGTAGAGTAAAAAGTCTGAATACTTCTAATGCTTGCTAACAGCTTTGAGGACACACGAAATACTACTTACTGCCCTCTAAACCCGCTCCCTCATTTCTGCACGTTCCTTTAAGTGCTCCAATCTCCACCATCGATCTGTCTCCTGATCCGACGGCCATCGCATCACCTAATACCATTTCCGCACATTACTTCTACCCGCAATCTAATCTCTACTGTCCATCTAGCGATTAATCATGTATGTCCATCTCCTGACTCCACCCGCACGGTATAATCTCCACCATTCATCCTATAGTTAACCATGTTCGCCCATCTACCTACGTACCCTCCTGCGATCCAATCTCAGTCATTTGTTTGCCTTTCACCTGCCTGATCCAATGGTTATAAGGCGTTGTTTCTCCCTCACGTCCTCTTTTTACCAATTTGACCTCCAACTGCTTCTTCCGCTTAGACACAAACTTAGCTTAGTTTCCATTTTTTACCCCTTAGTCTAGTTTTATGCTTTTACTTCTGCAACGTTGATAATTAGCATTAGATTAGTGATTGATCTAGTAATTCTGCTTAGTATAGTTGTTTAATTGGTTAGCTAGGTTTTGGTGTGAGTTTAGCATTACATGATTGTTTTCTTCATTTCTGCAGTAGAATAGCTCTCCCCTAGAATAGGTTTGATCTCCTTCCATTAAAATCAAGCTTCTTCTGACCCTATAGAAGTCTTTCTTGTAACCCCTGGGGTCTCTTGCCAGAGGAGCAGTGACAACAGGTAGCACCTTCACTTCTGGTTGTGTATATAGCGCAATCACCTCCAAGTTTGTATGAAACCCGGGTTGATAAGTAAATCTGGTAGCCCTGGGAGTTGCAGCATTCTTGCTGCAATACCTAGGCTCATCACTTTTTGGTGTCGTTGCTGGGGAGGTGTCAGAGTAGGATGTGAATTACTGTTTTCTTCTATTTCTAGTCTCTAACTTTCCTTTCTTCTACTTCTAGTCTTCAACTTTCTTCCATTAGTTTATTTCTGCAAAAGTAATCTAGTTTCTTTCTTTCATTTGTCATTTATCTTCTTTCCTTTCCATTCTGCAAGTTAAATCTAGTTTCCTTTCCATTTTGCAAGTAGAATTTCAATTCAGCAAGTAGTTTCTTTTTGTTAGTATTTTTTCATTCAATTAAGCAATTTCATTCTGCAAGTAGTTTTCTTTCTATTAGTAGTCTTTCATTTAGCAATTTCAGTTTAGCAGGTAGTTTCCTTTTTGTTAGTAATTTTCATTCAATCAGCAATTTCCTTTCTGTAGAGTACTTTCCAGCTTTAAAGAAAAATCTTGCAAAAAACCAAAACCATTTCCTTTCATGCCTCGTAGGAATAGGTATAATTCAGGAAAATTCTTTCCAAATACCCCCACTACATCCAACAGTCAACCTTCTCTCTTCTTCGGTTACTGTGAATTGGAAGAACCTTTATGTGAGCAACTTGACATATTTGAAGAACCTATAGGGGAAGAAGAAGAGGAAGAACCCATTCCTACTGAACTAATGGCTGAAAACGAAGATGAAAAAGGAAATAGAGAGAGAATTGAGAGTGCCTTCCCCATTAGGGAAACCAATGGGGACACTAAAATGAAGAATATAAGCCCCTCTGCTCTACCTCATTTCCATGGCTTGACCATAGAGGACCCTGACACTTTCCTGTTTGAGTTTGTTGTTATATGCCGAACCTATGACTATACAGAGGATGAGAAAAAGTTAACACTGTTTCCATCTACCCTCAAGGATGCAACATTACGTTGGTTCATGGGTTTACCTAGAGATAGCATCATAACTTGGGCTCAGATGCAGCAGGCCTTTAATAACAAATATAGCGACTACTGTAGGTCAAAAGACACTAAAGAAGAGATTTTTAGGATGACCATAGGCCAAGATGAATCCTTAGAAGACTATGAAGAAATATTCCAGCTCAGTTACAAAAGGGTCAGGTGCACACTTGACCCTGAGTCACTGAAGTTGGTCCTGCTTAGAGGAGTAAGGGAGGATATCCTAGATACCTTGCATTTGTTAGCAGGAGGAGATATCTACCAACTACCCTATGAGGATATCAAGACTATCTTTAGAAACCATTCTAAGGAAACCAAGAAAAAGGGTAGGAGTAGTCAACCTATGGCCAATACATCATCTTCCAACTCATCCATCAAGGGTGAAATTGGAAGTATGCTGGAGGACTTCAAAAGTGAGATGTTGAAAACCCTTGCCTTGCAATTGGATTCCATGAATATCAAAAGGAAGCAAGAGGAAGCAGAGAGAGCCTTAGCCATATTTTGTCTTATATGCACCAGGAGGCATCTTAGGAATGAATGCCCATTGAACTGTATTGAGATTTTCTAAGTCTGTGAATAAAACCACTCCACAGACAAGTGCCCTTCTTTTCCTAGACTCAAATCTATATATAAAGGAGTTGAAGGGGTCATTGAGCAGCTTTGCTACATCAACCAAAGGAGACCTCCTGGGCCTAGACCATACCAGCAGGGTATGCAAGCATCATCTCATGCATATTACAGACTCAACCAAACCACAACTATACCTTCTTGAGGACCCCCTGCTCAACCTTCTTGTCCTACACCCCCTTCTTGGTCCTATGCAGCTGAGTATCATTCCCAACTAGCCAACCAATCATTGCAACCTTACATTCAGCAACAACATCAGTGGAATACCCCACCTGAGGGGTGGAGGCCCCAAGTCAACAATGTTCCAGCCCTATTGCCTCCACCACCTACCCAACCACAACTCATGCACTCTACTCCACCTAGGAAACCCCAGATGCCTGTCCAACCAAATCCAAACCCAAAAAATAGGCGGGCTCAACAAGGATACGATGGCGATACATCATACCCAACTTATGTTGTAGAAATCCAGGAGATCAACCTAAGATCTGGGAGAATTCTCCAGATAACCAACCTCCCTCTCCACATAGAGAGGTTGAGGAAGAAAGAGAGGAAAGAAACCTTAAATCAAATCCACCCTTTCCTGAAAGATTAGCCCATCTCTTTCTACTTTAGAAGAGGAACAATTATGAAAATTGTTGAAAGAGAACCTAGAAGCCTTCGCTTGGAGCTATAAGGAAATGAAGGGAGTACACCCCTCAGTGTGTACTCACCACATATACATCAAGGAAGGTTGCAAGCCAGTTAGGAAACCACAAAGGAGAATGAATTCAACCCTTAAAGACATTGTCAAATAAGAACTACAAAAACTGTTAGATGCAGGGTTCATTTACCCTATCTCTAACAGTGAGTGGGTCTCTCCTTTAGTGTTAGTTCCCAAGAAGAATGGTAAGGGGAGGATTTGTGTCGATTATAGGGAGTTTAACAAAGCCACAAAGAAGGATCATTTTCCCCTACCCTTCATTGACCAAGTGCTAGATGGCCTGGCAGGCAAGAAGTTCTTTTCTTTCCTAGATGGATTCAATGGGTACAACCAAATCCAAATTTACCCAAAAGACCAGGATAAAACCACATTCACCTGTCCTTGGGGTACTTTTTCCTATAGGGTCCTCCCTTTTGGCTTATGCAATGCTCCTGCCACTTTCCAAAGAGAAGTCTTGAGTATTTTTACTGAACTAGTGCATGACGCTGTGGAAATCTATATGGATGATTTTACACCTTATGGCTGTGATTTCCAAGAAGCCCTGACTAACCTAGGCAAAGTATTACGTAAATACATTGAAATGAACCTGTCTCTCAGTCCAGAAAAATGTGAATTCTTAATGACTGAAGGGGTTGTGCTAGGTCATTCCATATCTCAGCAAGGACTATAGGTGGACCCAAACAAAATAGCCATCATCCAAAGGGTCCCACCTCCACAAAAGCAGAGAGATGTCAGGAGTTTCTTGGGGTTAGTTGGATACTATAGAAGGTTCATAAAGGACTTCAGCAAGTTAGCCTCTCCTTTGTTTGGATTGTTGGCCAAAGATTCTAAATTTATATGGTCAAAGAGCTATCAAGAGGCCCTATATATTCTAAAGGGTAAATTAACCACTACGCCAATCCTTAGAGGCCCAAATTGGGCCCTCCCTTTTCATATCCATGTTGATGTGTCACATAAAGCCATAGGAGCAGCCTTAGGTCAGGTAGAGGAGAAATTGCCTTATGACATCTACTTTACCAATAAAAACCTGTCAAAGGATGAGTTAAATTATACTGTGACCGAAAAAGAACTCCTGGCTGTTGTGCATTCATTGAACAAGTTTAGGCATTACATTACAGGCTATCAGACATTTGTGCATACTGATCATGCTGCAATTAAATATTTAATGAACAAACCAGATGTAAATGTTAGAATAATAAGATGGTTACTTTTATTGCAGCAGTTTGATCTAACTATTGTTGATAAGCCCGATAAGGAGAATTTTGTTGTTGACTTTCTATCAAGGATGAATTTTCTTGTAGGTGAAGAAGGAATGGTGTATGATCAGTAACTAGACGAGCTGTTAAACACACATGGATAGAAAGAACAATATGAAAGATAAATCATGAGAGTACAATTTTTATTAACAAATGATTTACATTTATAGTACAATATGTGACCGTTGGGTTTCACATCCCAAGGTCTCTTGGACTACCTTGTCTATTCGGCTTCCACACTAACCCATTGAGGATTACGTGTCCAACATTCCCCCCCTTAATCCAAAGGGTTATGTATGAGTCCAAGAAGAGAGCTGTATTACAAAATGTGCAAAAATGCATGGCAGCACTAGGCATAATGTGCTCTATGAAATGTTGGTATAAAGGGCAGTGGTTTAAGGATGACCACCAACACTGGAACGCTTAGTGCAGTTCCCGGAACTCTTCCAAAACTGGCAAGAAGCTAAAGTCTTCTGCTAGAGGAAGTGCTCCTATTGTTTTGAAGAGGAAAACCTTCAACCATGAAAGGGAGGTCTCACCTCGCATAAAAGGGAGAACTTCAACCTGAAAAGGGAAGTCTCAAGCTGTGATGGTTTAAGGATGACCAACAACTTTGGAATGCTCAATGCAATTCCTGGAACTCTTCCAAAACTGGCAAGAAGCTGGAGTCTTCTGCTAGAGGAAGTGTTCTCAATTTTGTTCCTGGAATTCTTCCGAAACTGGCAAGAAGCTGAAGTCTTCTGCTAGAGGAAGTGCCCCAGATTGCCAACTGAAGGCATGTTTACAGGCATCTTTGTTTCTGGCTACAACTCTGAAACTGGTGTGGCAGGTTGTGGCTCAGGCTCACTTGATGTGACTTTGAAACTTGTAGATGACCATCATTTCCCCCCTTGTCAGATACAAGGTGAGATGATGGAGAAAACTCAACTGCAAGACTGTTCGATACTCTGGAACAAGTTCTGACATGTGTTTGGAATATCTTCTTGGCTGTTGATGCCCATTTCCAAGAAGCGATCCATCCAAGATGAATCTTTGTTATTGCAAGACGTTTGTTTCTGAAGAATCTGTGTGAAGAATCGCTGGTTTTATGACAGTGCTTACATGGATGAAGATCAAAACAGTGATCTTTCAAATGGCCAACTCGGTCAAAGTGTTGGCATTTCACAATCTGTTGTTGTTTTTGTTGTTGTGGAAGAGGGGCAGAGTCTGGAATAGCTGGAGGTGAACTGTCATGAGGAGCAGGTGAACTATCATGAATGAATCCAGCACTCTGAAACTGAATGGGCTTGGCATAGTCTGGAATATGAAAGGACAAGTCCTTGTCATATCCAAGACCTGTTCTGTGCTTGTTATGGATAAGTTGTTCCCAAGGTCTGATGATGGGCTTGGGAAGTGCAGACTGAGTTTCTACATCTGCATGTACAATTGCTTCTTTATTGGGCACTGGATCTTAATGAACTTCAACAGTATTGTCTTGCTGTTTATGGGAGTCTATTTCATTGTTCTGAACAGAAACAGGTTCAGAATGATGACTCCTCTATTTTAATTCTTCTTGTTGTAGCTTTGTCTCAAGCTGCAAAAACTCAATATTCTCTTGTGCATTTTGTAGACATATTTTAATATTGAATAGAGAGGTTTTTTTTATCTTAACCATCTCATCAATAGTGGAATGTATCAGAGTATTTAACAACTCTAATGGATTATCAAGTCTGGTCATTTTCTTCATTATCTTATACGTTAAAGAAACTGATCACAACTATCAACTAGTGAAGAAGAAGCAACAATCACTCACAATTCAATGTCACTGCAATATCCTTTATAAATGTCAGCAAATGATCAGTGTGCAACATAAAAGATTACAATCAGCCCACCAAACTCTTTATGCAGCAGTGGAATCAAGGAATCAATGCACTATAATGAGTTTTAAATACAGTGCTACACTGGAGCAGCAACAACTGCAAACTTGCTTGGATCCTTCAAATACTCGTTCACTTTTCAACGTATATCAACACTTCAGTATCAGCTAGTGAGAAGAATATACAGCCACACAAACAGCCTCTCTCACCCCACCAAATGGGCAGAATAATTTATCTTCAAAGCTATCTCAATCCAAATTCACAAGAAATATCAAAGATATATGTGAACAAATTATTTTCATCTTCATGGCATCATTGGTTTCAAATCCTCAACTAGCAATGGCCCCTGGATTTGTTCCCTTCGCAAATGCAACACAAGGAATACAATTTAGATGCAGATCACCTATGGATATAATGAGTATTTCAGCCTCCAATTTGACTCCTTAATAAATTTGGCATAGGCAATATTTGGAACACATACTCGCCCTTGACACCTTGAGATTTCAGAGCACAATTAAGTCTGAAAACACAACTCAATCCTCAGGTAATGTAACAGATAATGCATCCCTTATTGTCTGATCATAGACCCTGTGATATGTAATTCAAACTTCAGATCTGGAAAATTAAATGAAGAACTGTTTTTAGCCATAACATACTTGTTCCTTCAGAAATTACAAAATATAGCAGAGCTTTAACATTTGATGAGGGAAACCTGGTGTAATTTCTCCACAAAGATCTCAGCCTTTGACAGTCAGATGGAGCCAAGAATAAACAATTTTCTGTTTTCTATGTTCAGCCCTTTTTCGTTGGTGTAAACACTATACACCAAGTGAATTACACTCCTAAATTATCTCTCAACATAAAATCTTTGGTATTTTACGACCCTCTCAAAGCATAAAATAATTTTAAAGTGCACAACAATGCAACGTAATCCATGATTCAACTCATAGAGACTGATTCCTTATGAATAATATGCACAAAGAATAATATAAATCACTGCTTCAAGGCTTACAGGCAGCTCACAGGTGTGCCTATTGGACAATGCTTCTGGTGTACTGCTATTGGCATTGGTATTTTCTATTTCAAGGTGCAGATATACCAATGTGAGTCACATTGTAACTCCTCATTCCTCCATCAAAATATAAAAATCGCTGATTTTGACTGTTCAAGTAACGGCTAGCAGACTTTTTTTTTTTTGAATGGCTGAAGCGAAATCACTGGATGGCACAAGAAGACGAGCAAAAGAGACACAAGAAAACAACGATTCCACTGAAAATCCACGCATGTAAATAACATTATATGATTTTCAATTGCCAAGCGACCTCTATTTATCTGTCACCGTTGAATGAATACACAACACCTTCGATTTCCAAGAACTTCAAGCCCAGGGTGACGCTACCGCCATTACCGCAGAACAGAACTGTGCTCATCTCTCGTTGACTTCAAGAGATAAACGCTCAACTTCACCATCCTTTTTAATCGCTCCAAGCTCGAGCTTGTGTGTCTGCGCCTGAACTTGAGCAAGTTCAGTGGCCCGCGCCTGATACCTTCAACGAGAGATGAGCGTAGTGCTCTTCAAGCCAAATTGCATGAAAATGAAGCGGAACTTGCCCACTCACGCACAACACAGGCTCGCCTTTTACAGGAGAAGGAGCTCACTGAGAAGCACAACACCTGGTTAAATGAGGAGTTAACGTCTAAAGTGGATGCAATTCTACAGCAGCGCCAAACCAGTGCGGAAATAGAGGCAGATCTTTCTGCTAAACTTGCAGATGCTGAAAGTAAAGGAACTGAATCTCTGGCAGCACTAGAAAAGGAGTCCACGATCCCTTCCAAAACACATCTCCACTCATGAAAAGAAGGTCACCACATCTCCACGCATCAACAGCACATCTCCACGATCAAAGTAGACAGAAACTGCCTTAAATGTAAGCCAGAGTATAGAGCAGGCGTGGAACTGAATATGATGAGGAGTTTCGAAGCAAACTCCACAGGGTTATCGCCTACGGCAAGGAAGAAAAAAAGGCGAAACAGACTTTGGGCAGCGCTGCTTTCAGCGTATCAAGAGTGCGGTTGGTAAAGGCATTGCCATGAACATCAACGGGAAGGTGGAAGAACAAAGAGCGGGTGAAAATCTGGTAAGGAGTATACAACAGGTGAGCGGCTATTCGAATCCTCTAGGACGGGCGTTTTAATAGTTTAAAGGTTATATATTTGTGCACGCGCTAAAGACAACAGTGCCCGTTCGGACTCAAATACAAAGTTAAACTATTTAAGCAATCAGACAAATGAGATAATCGTTGTAATGTTATCCTTCGATTGTCATAAATTGATACAATCTGCAATATCCACCAGCTTCATAAGAGTCTGTCAGTTGAATTTCAGGCGACCAACATTTAGCAGAATGTCCAACGCATGTCAAGTGAATGTCAGGCAACAGTTTAATGCTAAGCATAGGTTTTATAAATGGACTATGGCAGAGAATGAGAGCGTAGGTACAGAGAGCGCAGGTACGACAGACAGAACGCAGGTAATGTTAGACAGAGAGTCGTAAAACAGCCAAATTCAGGTGCAGCGAATACAGTGCTAGAGGTTAGGTAGGAGAGGCAGCAAATTTCTGGCGGACAATGAATTAATGGAGCGTTATAGGTAATGGACAGAACTAGCAGGTCTGCACACAGTAAAACGCTTTATAAGGTGGCAATTCTACTCAATTCTGATTAGGAGAAAGGCAGAACTGACATATATATAGAGACCACAAAACAAGTAGCTCAAATTGGAGCAAGACCAGCAATCGCCTGCTCCGATACCATGTTAAACACACATGGGTAGCAAGAACAATATGAAAGATAAATCATGAGAGTACAATTTTTATTAACAAATGATTTACATTTATTGTACAATATGTGACTGTTGGGTTTCACATCCCAAGGTCTCTTGGACTAATTTGTCTATTCGGCTTCCACACTAACCCATTGAGGATTAGGTGTCCAACACGATCATTTGTTTGCTATTTCAGTGCTCTCCCCATGGTTTGCTGATATAGCAAACTATTTGGTATCAGCGTAGTTCCCACCAAACCTACCCTCCAGAGAAAAGAGAAAGATAATCAGGAAAAGTGCCCCCTTCACCTAGATTGGGGGCAATCTATTCAAACTTGGCCTAGATCAAATCTTGAGAAGATGTGTAAGGGAAGAGGAAGTCTTTGACATCCTTCTGACCTATCATGATGGGCCTTGTGGAGGTCACTTTGCAGCAAAGAGGACAACATTCAAAGTGTTGCAAGCAGGCTATTATTTGCCTACTCTTCATCAGGATGTGAGCAAGTACCTTATTCAGTGTGATTGGTGCCAAAGGATGGGAAAGCCTACTCCAATATATGAGATGCCCCTACAACCTCAAGTGACTTTCGACCCATTTGACAAGTAGGGAATGGACTTCATTGGGCCTATCAATCCTCCTTCAAAGAAAAAATAGCACATTATTATGTGCACTAATTTCTTGACTAAGTGGGCTGAAACCAAGGCAATTAAGGCAGCAACAGAAGAAAAGGTGGCTGAGTTCCTAAGGGAGAATATATTCTACAAATTTGGGTACCCTAGAGAGCTAGTCATAGACCAAGGCAGCCAGTTTACCTCCAGCATGATTGAGGAACTACTCAAGCATCAAAAAATCAAGCATAGGACCTCCACTCCTTATCATCCACAAGCTAATGGGCAAGTGGAGGTGACCAACAGAGCACTGGAGAACATTCTAACCAAGGTAGTGAACAATGATAGAAAGGATTGGGAAGAAAGACTAGTTGAGGCCACCTAGGCTTATAATACAACATGGAAGACCACCACTGGGTTTACACCCTATGAGCTGGTCTATGGGAAGAAGGCTTTGCTTTCCATTGAATTTGAATATAATACATTGAGGATGGAAGCCCAACTATATCTGGATCTCAGTCATGCATAGAAAGAAAGATTGTTCCATTTGAATGGCTTAGATGAATTCAGAATGCAGGTCCTCCTCCACACAGAGATAGTTCATCTTCAGAGAAAAATCTGGCATGACAAGCACATTAAGGTGAATAAATTTCAAGAAGGAGACTGGGCATTGTTATATGACTTCGGGTATAAAGAATTCAAAGGCAAGCTAAGCAAAATATGGCCCCAACCTTATGTGGTGGAAAGATGCCATGACAATGGTTCAGTTCAGATCAGAACTATAGATGAAGAAGCCATTCCATTCTAGTTAATGGACATAGACTGAAAATGTACAAGAGGCATTTATCTAAACAAGAGTTCATTGACAGTATCAATAAGACGGTGATGATGGTGTAGCAAGTTTCAGCTCCTACCTCACCAGGTCACTGAAAAAAGAAAAAACAGAATAAGGATTCGGGTGAAAACCTCCATGAGGCACTTGAGTCCCATCTTTGGGTTGAAAACCTCCATGAGGTGGCCCAAGGATGAGAAAAATGGAAAGAAAAATAAGATCCTTGGGTGAAAACCTTCCTTGAGGCGCACAGGGCAAATATCTAGCGTGAAAACCTCTCTGACGCATCCTAGGTGTTTTTGTTTTTTTTAATATATAATAAGAGAAAAAATAAAAAAACATAATTGTTATTTGTAAGAGGATGAGAAAGACAATCAGGGAGCAAATAGAAGATCCAAAGGGGGCCTTGCCTCACATATGTTCATTTGCTCCACTCCTTACAATGCATCCCTCCATAAATTCCATTGTTTTTCACTTCATTGCTCCAATTCAGGTGAAAATTGTGTTTTCTACAGGGACCCCTCACCTCATCCACTACCATCATCCCTGCCTTCACACACACTCCTACTCCCCCTGACCATACAGTAGCAGCAGCATCAGATCTGCAATCAAGAAACCATCAACAGACAGCAGAGGAGGAAGAAGAATGACATTCAAGAGCACCTCTGATCTTTGACAACTACAGTGTGCCATTAAGTCCACAGGTAAGTATCCTTTTCACTCACTCATATTCATCATTTGATCACAAGTTTTAATGGTTAAGAGGTAGTTGTTTTGTAAGTAAAAAGGTGGCCAGATTCCTCTAAAAGAAAAAAAAGAGGCTAGTGGATTACATACACAGGAAACTCTTTTTTCTCAAGAATTTGTTCATTTCCTCTTCAAGCCTCACAAGCAAGATTCTCATAAAGGATATCTCATGTGAGGGTAGATACAATATCGTTTATGGCTACCATTTTAGAATGCCTAAGGAACTAAGATTTGGGGTTGAAACACCAGTTCACCAAAGATTCAGCATACCCTATTTTTTTATGCAATCACTCATGGACTCCAACAGCAAAGTAAATAAAGGAAATTCCCAACCGTTGGCTCACCATGGGTTGATCAAAATCCTCATTGAGGATGCCCTCCTAAACCCCAGGATCCCTATAACATGGACAATCTTCAATGACTTACTAGTAGAGGATGACATCAGAACCTTCATCTATGGTGTTAGTCCTTCTATCAGTGAGGAGGAGGCAAAACAAGAAGAAGAAGATACAAAGCTAGATAGGGATGAGATGGATAAGGAAGAAACTAATACAGAGGGACATGATGAAGAAGACACTAATACAAAGGAACATGATGTTGAAACAGAAGAGGAAGAAGGCATTGAAACCAAAAAGAAAAAAGAAAGAGCAACAAGAAACAAAAGAGCTAAGTGGCTTCAAGGACAGAGAAGCAGTTGAACAATCAAATCCCATGGCCCTAATCCACACCAATAATCTAATTGCAAATGATCCTCAGCTGGCACTTAGATATCTTGCTATGCAAGAGAAAGCAATTTCACATTTTGAAGACATGTTTAGGTTGCTAAGAAATGATAATATACATGCCTGCATAAGGAGATGGAAAACACTGCCACATAGCTTGAAGATCATATATTATCAGTGGCAGTAAGTACAAACGAAAGAAGGCTTCTACGTGCAAGAAGAATAGACCACAGCAGAAACATAGGATGTCAGAGAGGCTACCAGAGGCACCAAGTTGCTCAGAGGATGAGAAACACTTTCAGTAGGGGGGTGATGATGAGACTCATCATTGAGTAATTATATGGGCCTTAATTCACCTCCTAGTTTAGTCAAACCAACTATTCTCACAACTTATTGCATACTTTTGATTATATTTTGTTTATGAATTGAGTAGAGTTGGATATTTTTCTTTGTGGTCTAATGTGCATGTAATGCAGGAATAAAGGATAAAAGCAAGGAAAATGCAGGGATAAAAAGATATCAATAAGAAACTATGGTAAAATACCTTGGTAAAAACTCGAATGGGACAAGGCAGAGGAATTATAGGAGGTAAATCCTCCTCATTTACCGCCCCTCCATTTGAATATCCCTCCATCAGCTGAAAGTACAAAAAACCAAGAAATTGAGAGCGCAAAACAAGCCAAATCAAGAGTACTAGAAGGCAGCCAAGCAAGTGAAAATATAAGCAGCCTCCCTACTAGAAGGCAGTCAAGCTAGTGAAAGGGAAAGCATGAGTTTATCATTGAATTTGGAGTTGTGCCTCCCTAATTTTGAGGAAGTTGTTGGAGACTTCAGATGTATAAGTAGAGAGGCTAGGAATTCAATTTTTTTAGTCAGTTAGCATTACAAGTATTCAGACTTTTTATTCTACTTTGTGTCCAAGTGTAGACTTGTAACAGTTTTGATGTAATACAGTGTTCTTATATAATGAAGATGAGTTTTGTTTTGAGCCAGCACTGAGTTAATTCATAGGGTTGAAGATCTTGGGTTAGGGCCCAACCCTTGTAGCAAAAGCTCCTCTTTATTGTATTGTTAAGTAGCATAGTTCCCTGTTTTTTGTTCATCTGCTTAATTATTTCATTTCCATTACAGAGGTTTATTGTTTAACTTTTCATTTGTTTAAGTAGTTGCAGTCTCATTACAGTAGTGCAGAGTAGATCATTTATGATTTCATTCAGTCAGTAGGTTGGCAAAGAAAATATCCACAAGGTTGCTCACATGTGTCTTGGCCTCACCTCCTACCTCTGGGACCATGACATAAGGAAGAAACCCTGCAACAACTCCAAAAACACAGGGTTTTGGTTTTCACAGGGAGTTTGTTGTTTAACACAGTCATTGGGTTCATTACATTGTTACTTTATTCCTTTTATGATCAACTTTTCCTTCGCTCTCTTCCCATCATTTGATCTCCCTCACACCCCTTTCATTCTCATTCAGCATGAAACACTGAGCGGAAGTTGTTAATCCACGTTCAAACGGTTTTTACCCGTAGATCGCCTCACACAGCAAAACTGACCAATCACCGCCCGAATTCACTTTTAGCGGTTGACTTCGTGCACTTAAAATCCCAACCATCGATCTACTTTGTCAGATCCGATGGCTATCACGCACCCACCCACCAACTAGCTCGATCAAACTCCACCATTGATCTACCCCACCAAATCCAACAACTATCGCGCCATATCGCATGGATTTCTTTCTAATCGTTATACGCCCGAGGGCATGCAAAATGGGTGGTTTCCCCATCCTACGTGTCGACCAGGGAGGCTAATCGCGTCAAATTTGAGAAAACCACTTACATCTTTAAGGGCACGCGAAATACTGCTTACCGCCCTCTAAACCCACTCCCTCATTTCTGCATGTTCCTTTAAGCACTCCAATCTCCCCCATCGATCTGTCTCCTGGTCTTACAGCTATCACATCATCCGATACCATTTTCGCACGTTTCTTCTGCCCACAATCTAATCTCCACCGTCCATTTTCCGATTAATCCTATCTTTCCATCTCCTGACTCCACCCATATGGTATAATCTCCACCGTTCATACTGTAGTTAACCCTGTTCACCCATCTACCTACGTACCCTCCTGCAATTTGATCTTAGCCATTCGTTTGCCTTTCACCCACCTAATCCAATGGTTCTCAGGCGTTGTTGCTCCCTCACATCCTCTTTTCACCAATTTGACCTCCGACTGCTTCTTCTGCTTAGACATAGACTTAGCTTAGTTTCCATTGTTTACCCCTTAGTCTAGGTTTGATTCTTTTACTTCTGCAACTTGGATAATTAGCATTAGATTAGTGATTGATCTAGTAATTCTGCTTAACATAGTTGTATAATTAGTTAGCTAGGTTCTGGTGTGAGTTTAGCATTACATGATTTCTTTCTTCATTTCTACAGTAGAATAGCTCTCCCCTAGAATAGGTTTGCTCTCCTTCCATCAAAATTAAGCTTCTTCTGACCCTATAGAAGTCCGGCTTGGAACCCCTGGGGTCTCTTTCCAGATGAGTAGTGACAATAGGATGTACCTTCACTTCTACTTATGTATATAGCACAGTCACCTCCAAGTTTGTATGAACCCCGAGTTGATAAGTAAAGCTGGTAGCCATGGGAGTTGCAGCATTCTTGCTGCAATACCTAGGCTCATCAATGGGCTTATCACATTATTCATTAACTTCTTGTGGTCCCTTACATAATGTGGGTTAACCACTTTATTTATTAATTATGGTTCATCACATTATTACATTATTCCCTTGGGTACCTCCCTATGTACCCCATAATACACCCCCTACGTATACTACATTCCACCCCCCTTAAACATGTTTCTTCCTTGAAACATGAGAAGAACACAAATAATAAGATCTACTCAAAAGGGTAGTCCACTAGTACCATGCACATGCATCTAGCCATCCTAAAGAAAGGTGAACACTCGATCTAGCTGGTGCCTTGCTCGCTTGAGATGGAATTTGTTTCTTGTGGTCCCTTGTATAATGTGGGTTAACCACTTTATTTATTAATTATGGCCTATCACATTATTACATTATTCCCTTGGGTACCTCCCTTTGTACCCCATAATATCCCTTGGGTGCTCTGATTCCACTTGTAATAGATCTTACCTACAAATATATTAAATTTGCAAATATGCCCAATAGATGCAAATAATCCCAAGAGAAGAACAAAATATGGAATCTTCATATCTTTATTAATATCAAAACCCTTGAGGTAGGGCAACACCATACAACTACTCCTTAAGGAAGGAGATCACTCCACGATCCATATGCTTATCAATACAATAATCCTTGACATCTCTCAATGGGGAGTCTCTAGCCTCTATATAGGCTTCATACATACAATACCTTGGGTCATTACCATGTTTCTTTCAATACCGTACATCTAATACAATGGACTTATCACATTATTCCTTAACTTCTTATGGTTCCTTGCATAATGTGGGTTAACCAATTTATTTATTAATTATGGCCCATCAAATTATTACATTATTCCCTTGGGTACCTGCCTCTATACCCCATAATATCCCCCCTAGGTATACTACAACACATAGTCCTGGAATTCCAAAGTGGAACAAAGTGGAGTTACATATCAACACCAAGCCATCAGGAGATTTGAAGGTGCTAAAATGTAAGGTTCAAATGAATGTCGATATCTAAGAACATGGATTACCTTTTCACAACATGATGGAGGGTGGGGAGGGATTTAAATAACGAAAAACTTGTTGGATTGTTAGGATCTCAGGACTGTGAAGAGTTTTGAAAATATTTGCATAGAAACATGCCTCTGATGACCGATATCTTGAATTGGAGATATTCTTGTTAATTGGAAGATTGTTACTTGACAGAGTAATCCATAAAGCATGGAGGGATGAGATGTTGCAGGATCATATCAATCATTAACAATTTTTTGTAAGCATTGGTTTGATGCCTTGATACTAAACCATTGGGGCTTGATAAATTTTAATGTAAAAATGTATTTACAAGAGGGATATACAACTAAAGTTTTAAGTGTATTTGAACAAGGTTTAGATTTTTTTACAAAGGGAAATTTACATCTCTCAATGGGGAGTCTCTAGCCTCCATATAGGCTTCACACATACAATATCATGGGTCATTAACATGGTTCTCTCAATACCATAAATCTAATACAATGGGCTTATCACATTATTCCTTAACTTCTTGTGGTTCCTTGCATAATGTGGGTTAACCAATTTATTTATTAATTATGTCCCATCACATTATTACATTATTCCCTTGGGTATCTACCTACATACCACATAATATCCCCCCAGGTATACTACAACACATAGGCCTGGAACTCCAAAGTGGAACAAAGTGGAGTTGCATATTGATACCAAGCCATCAGGATATTTGAAGGTATAAAAATGTAAGGTTCACATGAATGTCTATGTTCAAGAGTGTGGATTACTTTTTTGCAACCTAATAGTGGGAGTTAAATAACGAAAAACGTGTTGTATTGTTAGGTTCTTAGGACTGTGAAGAGTTTTGAAAATGTTTGCATAGAAACATGCCTCCGATGACCGATATCATGAATTGGAGATATTCTTGTTAATTGGAAGATTGTTATTTGACAGAGTAATCCATAAAGCCTAGAGGAATTGGATCTTGCGGGATCCTATGGATCATTAACAAGTTCTTGTAAGAATTGGTTTGATGCCTTGATACTAAACCATTGGGGCTTGATACATTTTAATGTAACAATGTATTTACAAGAGGGATATACAACTAAAGTTTTAAGTGTATATGAACAAGGTTTAGATTTTTTTACAAAGGGAAATTTTAAAAATTTAGGAACTTAATGGTCCCCATCATTTTTATTTACATTGAAAATAATGATGATCTTATCACATCACAACATGGTGGTAAATCCATAGATTCACTTAATATCCATCAAGAAGTTTAAAAATTATTTTTACATTGAGTTTTGGGGTATTCACATGTAATGAAACAAAAGTAGTCGTGATACTCTAATATCTCTCATTCCTTCACGGTCATAAGAAAGGATAAGTAATTATTATCATAAATCCAATGCTCATCATTTGAGCTATAAAACATGTGACCTCCCCTACCCTAAACTATATAAAATACACCAAAGATCCCTTATTCTACTAAGTGATTTTCAATTAATGTCATTTCTTCAAGTTAAAAGGAAATTGAAAGAGGAATCTAATTAAAGGGTCCCTGATTAGATCTAGAACCTCAAGATCATTTGTGGAAATGGAGTGATGCTTGAGCAAGTGTTTGGCTTTCTCATATTCAATGTTTAGTTGCATGCCTTTATGATCTAAAGGGATATTTAGACAATTATTATCCTAAAACGTGCTAGTTAGTCTTCATAAAGCATCTTATTAAGTGCACCATGAGGTCTTGAGCAATAAAACATCCAATTAAGGTGCTAAATTTTTTAAATAAAACTATAAATAAATTCAAAATTTAGCAAAGTTGCCTCTCCTTCATTTTTAGAGGTGGATTCTAGTAAAAACAAATGAGTAGAGGTTTTAGCACATGCTTCTTTTTCTTATGCACCTCAACCATTACGACACACCCATGCATGCTAATATCAAATTCTCCAACAATCCATGACCTTAGGCACACTATAGAAACAACATGATAAAAATGAATCAATGCTCCACTTTGTCGAAGGCACAACAGTGCTTCACATTCATATAGATGCACCAAAACTTCTAAAATAATTTGCATTTTAGTGCCAACAACCCAAAATTACATTGATGCTCCACTCTAGACTAGGTGTTTCCATGTTCCACATTAATTTAGGAGCACTTATGATCTATGACCCATGTGCATTGAATGTCAATAACCCAAAAGGACACTCATGCTTCACTTCTAACTGGGCACATTGATGTTCCCCATTGTTATTGATGCACTAGGGCTCCTCTTAAGTGTGGAAGAAATGGTGCTTTTATTTGGTATGGAAGCACCAGTTCCCCTCTTTGTTACATGGAAATAAATGGTTATCCTAATATATCAAAGTACCAAATAATAATTCATAATTATTTTTAATTTATCAAAAGAAGTGTGAAGAGTGCTAAGATGACCTTTTAAAAAAGTAAAAAGTAAAGATTTCTTCATTTCTTCATTTCACATGCATAGAGAGAAAGAGGAGGTGGTTCTAAAAAATAATGCAATACAAATCCCCATGAATACAAGGAAAAATAAAGAGTATTACAATGAAGTAACCCTTTTTCCCTCTTCATTATTTTATTTTTCGTGTTAACTTTTTCCTATTTTTTCCTTTTCTCATTATCATTCCAATCATTTGTTTTGTTATTTTTATTTTGGTTTGAGGTTTTTTTCCTCAATTTTGCAAGTTAATGGTATATTGATTTTAGGGTTTTACATCAACAAATATAGTTATAAAACAAGGGTAGAATTCAATGAATTCTTCCTTAATGACTTTGGAGCATTGATACTCCTCATAAGTATGAAAGAACCAATGTTTCTCTTTGGTAGGGAAGATGTAGAAATTTTGAATAATTAATCACTTATTCACAGAGATTATCCCGATTATACACTATTGTGGAATACATACACAATACATAACCTCCTCTACGTTGATCATCAATTTAGCAACATTAAAATCAATGAAACATCAATCGCATGCGCACATTAACACAGTATGTAACCCGGGGAAAGCATACAGCTGAAAACCCCACACTATCTGTATATTATAATGATTGAGAACATGTAACAATACATAGTACAATACTCCTCACAAGTACTCAGTACTATCTCCACCTGTTACACACAAACTAGCTCAGATCTGATGCCTCAAATCTCCTCCACTGTTTTCCTGCCTCCACTGCGCAATCCTGCAAGAGAATCAATCACTCTGTGAAATTGAATTCCTTTGGTTATACAACGCAAGCCTCATGGGAAATCTCCATCCATGCATGTGCAAATCTCTTGCACAACTATAGTCACAACTGATAGCAATCTCAACCTCTAACACCTGTCTCCACTGAACTGTACATGCACTGAGTTAACTGATGTATTCTTCGGTTGCTTTATGAGTTAATAATTAGTGAATTAATTAATAATTAATTCACACAACTCATCACTAGTGTATTCTTTAGTTAGACTAAAGCACAACTAGTTCAACCAAGTCAAACTGAACACAACTCCATCGACTCCACAATCAAGTCCACCAAACTCAACCACATGAGTTCTAACTGAAGTCCTGCATGCAATAGCTCAACTGACCCACAAGAAAAGTGTATTTCCTTCTGACAACTGCATGTGCCACATCTGTAGCTCAAACTGAAGTGCTCCAAGAGGATAAGATAATGATTATAGTCCAAATATTATTATGAGACAATAATATTTGATTGTTCTATTTTTAGCCTAGCAGTCTAAAATAGAAACCGCCCATATGTCTAAAAATAGAAGTCCATTTATTTTTACCAACATGACCAATCATCCACAAATAGCATCCTACAACTCATAGACCATGATCCATATGTCTAAAAATAGACTTTGCGCCAAAAATAGCCTGCAGGCCCACTTAGTGAAGGCGACTTCTTTCCACTAAGCTCCATCATCTTGTTGCATTCTCAACACTCCCTCTCAACAAGATATGGATTATTAGCAACCCCTATCCTGCCTCGGTGGTATTCAAATTTTCTCCTGGTGAGCGCCTTCGTCAAGATATCAGCATCCTAATCCTCTGTTGGAATGTATGAAAGTAACATGACCCTCCGCTGCACACAATCTCTGATATGATGGTACCTGATGTCAATGCGCTTGGATCTATCATGAAATACTGGATTAGCCGAGATTTTAATGCAACTCTGGTTATCACAGTAAATCACAGTAGGCTCCAAGTGAGAACCGAACAACCCGACCAGGATCTACCTCATCCATATAGCCTCGCATGCAGCCAAACTTGCTGCCATATACTTGGCCTCTGCTGAACTGAGTGCCACAGATCTCTGCTTCCTGTTGTACCAAGAAACTGTTGTCGACCCGATATTGAAGACCCCTCCTGATGTGCTCTTTCTGTCCGTTGGGCTTCCTGCCCAATCTGCATCCGTGAAGCCACATAGCTTCACCTCATCCTCCTGTCTATACCACAATCCATATCCCGATGTGCCTCTCAGATAATGCAATACATGCTTGCCTACCTTCCAGAAGAGCTTGGTTGGCTTAACCATAGCTTGTGAAAGCTGGTTAATAGCATAGCATATATCGGGTCATGTATTAACCAGATACATAAGCGACCCCACCAACTGTCGATAAATAGTGGCATCCACTACCTCCGCCGAAGTAGCATCCTCCTTCCTCCAACCTCCAGGAAGAGGAGTATCAACAGGGTTGCAGCCATGCATGTTGAACTTCTCTAGTATCTCCCGAGCATACTTACCCTGAGAAACAAATAGTGCATCACTGTGCTGTCAGATTTCCAATCCCAAAAAATAATGAAGGAGGCCCAAGTCCTTCATCTCAAACTCCTTAGCAAGATCATCCTTGCATGGAAGTATCAACAACATTCACCTGTTAGAATCAAATCATCTACATAAAGTACAATGATAAGCAACTTACCCTCCACCACAATCTGGTATAGGTTAGGATCCGCCTCACTCTTGGAGAATCCAAGTCTGGTGAAATAACTGTCTATCCGTGTGTACCAAGCACGTGGTGCTTGTTTCAACCCATACAGCACTCTCTTGAGCCTGCACACATGCGACTCGCTGCTGAAGATCTCGAAACCTTCAGGCTGCTCTATGTACACCTCCTCCTCAATGACTCCATTAAGGAACGCAGTCTTCACATCCATCTGATGAATGTGCCACCCCATCTACGCTGAGAGAGCAAGAATCGTCCATATGGAAGAATACCTTGCGACAGGTGCAAAGGTCTCCTCATAATCGATCCCCTCTATCTTTGAAAAGCCTCGAGCAACAAATCTTGCCTTGTACTTCTCCACACTCCCGTCAGCTATCTTCTTAACTTTGTAGATCCATCTCGAACCCACCACTAATTTCCCTTCCGGTCTTGGGACAATCTCCCATGCACTGTTTCTGACAATCGAATCATACTCTTCCACCATGGCATCTACCCATGCGGGATCCTCCACAGCTTCCTCGAAAGAGGATGGCTCAGTCACAACACATTTGCTCACAAGAGCCATGTATCCAGTGTATCGATCAGGTGACTGTCTCTGTCTACGTTGAGCTGTAGGTGGTCCTACAACCTTCTCTACATCTTGAGCCAGTCGCTCAGCTTCTGTCAAGCGCTTTCGCCCTCTGATGGTTGGCGTTGCATGAGTGGTCTCTTCCACTCCATGAACTTCATCTTGTGGCTGATCCATGTCCTGAAGCTCATCCTTAGGAACTAATAGCTCCTCATCTGCATGCAAGTGTGGCTCCCTCTCAAGCGAACACTTCATGGCTTTCTCCTCCTGAAATTTTATATCCCGTCGCACAACAGTCTTGCCACTGTCTGGCAAATACACACGATAGTTGTGGGGTGTATCAGTGTACCCCACAAATATCCCAACCTCTGCGGTTGGCTCCAACTTCTTCCTGGCATCCTTCGTCACATGCATGTAAACGTTAGCACCAAAAATCCTCAAATGAGAAAGATCAGGCTTCTTACCAGAATAAGCCTCCTCGGGTGTACTCATGCCAAGTATCCTGTGAGGACAACGGTTATGCACATATACTACAGTATTTCATGCTTCTGCCCACAAGTGAAGGGGTAGGCCTTGATCATGAAACATCGCCCATGCAACACCCACGATCATTCTGTTCTTCCGCTCAGCAACCCTGTTCTGCTGTGGGTTATGGGGAGCTATGAGCTCTCTTCGAATCCCTTCTGCGCTGCAGAAATCCTTGAACTCGCCAGAGATGTATTCACCACCATTGTCGCTCCTAAGAGCCTTCACCTTCTTCCCTGACTCCTTCTCGACCAGTGCTTTGAACTCACAGAACTTTGAGTATGTCTCGCTCTTCTTCTGCATGAAGAAGATCCAACACTTTCGAGAGAAATCATCAACAAAGATCACATAATACCTGTGTTTTGCTGTCGAAGCAACTGAGAAAGGTCCACACACGTCTGTGTGAATTCTCTCAAGGATCGTCGTGGCGCGACTATCCTTCTCATGAAAGGTGGATTTCACGAACTTTCCCAAAGTACACCCCTTGCACTGATCTGACTGCGCAAGAGTGCCTTTAGGAAGCCCAGTAGTGATCTGTTGCAGTATCTTCAAGGCTCCATGGTGAAGGTGACCCAATCTCCTATGCCACAGCTCGCCATCATCCTGGCTCACCAATCCTTCTGCCTTGCATGCCATTGCTACGCAGCCATCTACATGCAACTAATAAAGGTTCCTGACTCGAACCCCTATCTTGCAGGTTTCTCCAGTTGTCTTACTGTGCAGGAAAGCCTTTCCCTCGCTGAAAACAACATCATATCCCTTGTCTTCTAACATCGCCACAGAGATAAGATTCTTCTTCAATCCTGGAACATGCATCACTTCCTTCAATACAAAGGGTTTACCAGACTCCCTCTTAAAGGAAATGGTACCGATACCGGTCGCACTCTATCTACCATCATTGCCCATCTCGATGTGCACTCCAAGATCTTTCTCCTCCAGATCAGAAAACAAATCTCAATCTCTTGTCATGTGAAAAGACGCACCACTGTCCAAGAACCACACCGATCCCATCACACTTGAAACCAAGCATGTGATCAATGAAAAATCAAGCTCAAACTGCAAGGCTAAGGCCTCTCCTGCTGCAGATCCAGCAGCTTGCTTGTTCTTCTTCTTTTGCTAACAATTAGTGGCATAGTTTCCTTGCTGGTGATAGTGAAAGCACTTCACCTTGGAAATGTCTTGCTTCTTGCCTTTCGCAGCGGAATGAGAAGCTTTCTTGTTCTTCCCCTTCTTTTCTTTGGCAGTCAAAGCACAATTTTCTTCATCAGGTGCCTTTGATGAAGATCCGTCCCTGGTATTCCGCCTTATCTCCTCCTGCACAAGATCTGACCAAAGTCTCTCCCATCCTGGCAATTTCTCCCGACCATTGACAGAGTCCTAATAGGAATGCCAAATGTTCAGAAGACCAAGGAGAGCCAAGCTCACCAAGTCCTCATCATCGACAGTCACCGCCACACTTCCCAGCTCATCCCTGCACTGAGTGAACTTCGTGAGATACTTGGGCATACTGTCTCCCTTCTCGCATTTAATGTTTCTGAGTTTATCCTTGAGCACCAGCTTCCTCTGATTGCTCTTGCTTTGGAATAGATTTGTCAACGCTTTCCATATCAAGTATGGAGAAGCCTTTCCATGCAAGCTGGACACAATGTGATCCTTCACGCCCTCCAACAGAATCCTTCGACACTTTGTTGTCTTCTTTTGCCAAACCTCAGCTTCGGCAGCATCAATAGGCTTTGGGACCTCAGCCTCTATGAACTCCTTCAGCCCATTATCATCTAAAACTTCCTCCATCTGTCCTTCCATGCAATATAGTTCGAGCTGCCCTCAAGAGCATACTCCAATCTCAATCTGTTGAAAGACATTGCCACGTTGATACCAAGAAAACACTGCTGCAAATTCGAATTCCACCAACTCAAAACTCAACCACCTCTGATCTAAAATTCGTGAGAACAAAGTATTTCTCATACAGAGATTGAATGTATGGGCTTTTACCGAATATCTCACCTTCCAAAGGAAGGATGAATCCAGAGGCTACCTAGCACGATTATAGACTCTGCCTGAAGAAATAAAATGTAAACACTTTCTTAATAGTAGATCTGATGATCAACAGCTCCGACACCATGTAGAAATTTTGAATAATTAATCACTTATTCACAGAGATTATCCTAATTATACACTATTGTGGAATACATGCACAATACATAACCTCCTCTACGTTGATCATCAATTTAGCAGCATTAAAATCAATGAAACATCAATCGCATGCGCACATTAACACAGTATGTAACCCGAGAAAAGCATACAGCTGAAAACCCCACACTATCTGTTTATTATAATGATTGAGAACATGTAACAATACATAGTACAATACTCCTCACAAGTACTCAGTACTATCTCCACCTGTTACACACAAACTAGCTCAGATCTGATGCCTCAAATCTCCTCCACTGTTTGCCTGCCTCCACTGTGCAATCCTGCAAGAGAATCAATCACTCTGTGAAATCAAATTCCTTTGGTTATACTACGCAAGCCTCATGGGCAGTCTCCATCCATGCATGTGCAAACCTCATGCACAACTATAGTCACAACTAATAGCAATCTCAACCTCTAACACCTGTCTCCGCTGAATTGTACATGCACTGAGTTAACTGATGTATTCTTCAGTTGCTTTATGGGTTAATAATTAGTGAATTAATTAATAATTAATTCACACAACTCATCACTAGTGTATTCTTTAGTTAGACTAAAGTACAACTAATTCAACCAAGTCAAGTTGAACACAACTCCATCAACTCCACAATCAACTCCACCAAACTCAACCACATGAGTTCTAACTGAAATCCTGCATGCAATAGCTCAACTGACCCACAAGAAAAGCGTATTTCCTTCTGACAGTTGCATGTGCCACATCTGTAGCTCAAACTGAAGTGCTCCAAGAGGATATGATAATGATTATAGTCCAAATATTATTATGAGACAATAATATTTGACTATTCTATTTTTAGCCTGGCAATCTAAAAATAGAAACCACCCAAATGTCTAAAAATAGAAGTCCATCTATTTTTACCAACATGACCAATAATCCACAAATAGCATCCTGCAACTCATAGACCATGATCCATATGTCTAAAAATAGACTTTGCGCCAAAAATAGCCTGCGGACCCACTTAGTGAAGTCAACTTCTTTCCACTAAGCTCCATCATCTTGTTGCATTCTCAACAGATTGATCCTCCTATTAGGTAAGGAAGCACTAGTACTCCTCTTTGTCATGTAAACTAATGGGCCTATAAAATAGGTAAATTATAAGGCCCATTAGTCCATTCCTAGGCACATAAAATGATGTTTGACCATATTTTCAATCTTAATGATATATTTTCCTAGTTTAATGAGTTCCTAAAGGATTCAATGTGGTTTTCATGCTTTATTTGCCTTAACATTTTTATTTTTCAAGATTTACAAAGATATTGAATAGATTCTAAGGAATCCAATAGTGGAAATATTCTAGGGACTTTCTCCTTACAACGGGAAGACTCAA
Organism: Pinus tabuliformis; assembly: GCA_031772625.1. NCBI lineage: Eukaryota > Viridiplantae > Streptophyta > Pinopsida > Pinales > Pinaceae > Pinus > Pinus tabuliformis. Next base: position 998,735,328 of record CM062806.1, on the reverse strand, counting down.
ACTCGATTGGCTTAGGACATTGAATTCCTCCTCCTATTCTTGTGAGTTGGACCTAGGACAAGATCCTCTTTTTCTAGGATTTTTGGAGGGAAATTCAACCCTCTTCTCAAGGAGTTTGATCCCCCACTTGATGTATAAATAAGAGACTCGAATTTTCCCTAGATGTAGTATAATAATAGTATAAAAGGAAGATTATGATTTTTTAGTATTTTGAGAAAGTTTTGCAGCATTGTAGCGCAAGACATATTTTCCGTTAATGGAAGTAGTTCCTCATTTTAGCTCTTAGCTTGAATCTTATTCAAGGAATCTGAGCATCCTTGGTTTGAGCCCACCCTAGGAGCTTCAAATCCCTCTTGTACTTTTGTTGATATTATTTTAATGCTTTGCATTTGTATTATTTAAGATTTGAAATTATCATTTCTAGAAATTAAAGTTTGATGGTTTTATGCATGGTTAAGTAGGTAGTTTCTTGAGGTGATATTATTTGAAGTTCATTTATGCAATATGTAGGCCTTATTTATCATTCATATCACTTATCAATGCATCATTACTTCTTTTTCCATTCCACTCCCTCTATTATTAATTCTGCAATGTGTGTTTTTACTATGAAATTAATATTATGGTTACAAGGAATAGACAAAGCTTGATTTTGTGATGATAAAGCATAGATTAGTTTGTCCCGTGCCTTTTCCAATTGAATAAAATCATTCTCTATCATTCCTACCTCACTTATTCACCTTATATTTGCATTCTAACTATTGTACTAGCTCGCTAGACTTTTCTTATGGAAAAACAAGGAATCTTGTAGTTGTACACAAATAATCCATTTCTCTTGCCAAGTTCATCAGTAAATTCTTGATTTAGCATCAAAACATGTCTAGGATGTGGATGGTGGAATTTAGAAGCATATACACCTCACAATGTTTCCTTTAGATGCTTTTACTAAATGCTTTCTAGGTGCCTTTTTTCTACAAAATAGGTTTCAAATCCGCAAATCCTTTTCATTTATTGCAAATAGTATAGGTTTGTATCATTTCATTTCTAAAAGTTACTTCTAAAAATTTACTTTCTTGTAGCATAGTTAGACTAGAAGCTTAACCTAGTTTTTGTTCATATAGCCTTCACTCCAACACCTCTCACTTGTATAAGAATTTAAAGAGGAAGAAAATAGTGCATATTTCACACACAGTTATGACCCCACTTAAGTTTGTGTGAAGCTCAGATTGATAATTAAATTTGATACCCTTGGAGTTACAACATTGTTGCTACAATACTAAGGGTCATCATAAACATTGATGTTGGGCTCAAGCTTGTGGTCAGAATAGTTAACTTGGCCTCTTTTAGTTCTTTGGCACTCTAATAGTTCATGATTTCAAACGAAATGAAGTGTTTTTGGGGATTGTAATGCCTATTATCCTATCTCAAGATGCTCTTGTTTCCAAGGAATGATACAAAATCTATGGTGAACATTTTTCTATATTATTCCTATGTATTTTGACTCAAGATTATCCACATCACCTAGTGGCCTAGTGGATACCTCTACCATTGATTGGAAAAAAGATGCTCCTAATTCATTAAGACATAAAACAATAATCTATAAATTTATTCACACATTTAAAAAAGGATAAGGAAAACTACAATATAACTCTTAAAAAGGGAAAGGTGAGGGTTTGTTTCATTTTAACATTTCACATGAGAGAATGGGAAGAGGATGTGTTTCTACAAGAGAATGAACTATAAATAGTTGCAAATGGAAGGAAAGACAAAGAGTATTTCTACAAGGTAACCCCTTTCCTCCCTCTTCATTATTTTGCTTTTCCCCGTTATAGATTTTATTTATGTTAGTTTCTATATGTCACTATTGTTCCTAATTTTTTCACTAATTTTGCTAGGATTTTTTTATATTGGTTTGAGGGTTTTCCTCTATGTTGCATGTTAATGGTTGATTTATCTTAGATTATTATATCAACATATATGGCTAGAAAATAAGGAGAAAGTTCAACCAAGAAATGGTTAAATTGTTGTGTAACCATATACTTGTTTTAGGTATGGAAGCGCCAATGCTCTTCTTTGGTACATTGGAAGCAATAGTAATCCTAATACACTGAAGCATCAAATATTAATTTGTATTTTTTTAGTTTATTAAAAGAGGCAAGAAAAACTACAGTAAAACTCTTAAAAAGAGCAAAAAGTGAGGGTTTGTTTTATTTGTCCATTTCACATCAGAAAATAGGAAGAGGAATTCCTTATATAAGAGGATGAAATACAATAGACATGAATGAAAATAAAGGCAAAGGGAATTGCATCAAGGTAACTCATGTTTTATCCCTCTTTATTATTCCTTTGTCACCAATATTGATGTTATTTCCTTGTGTTTCCATTTCTCATTATTGTTATGTTGATTTTTTTGTAGCATCGGATGTGCTCTAGCTCCGAAATTTTGTGGAGGGGTTGTGACACATGAGATCTCCAAGACCCAGAAATCGTTTGGTGAAATTCCACCCAGATTGTATTTTATTAGAATAATTAATATTTTTAATGGGGTTCCTAAGTCTAAACTTAGGAATATTAAAATAATGATGAGTATTAATGAAAATATGGGTCAGAAGCTTCTAAGAGACAAGGATCAAGTCTAATTTAATCTTAGTCATAGATTACAGATTAGATCACGGTCGTTGATTTCTCAACTGGAAAAGTATAAAGGAAGGCTTGGGGTCAGTTGGAGAACACATACTGAGAGATTGAAGAAATCGATTTTGTGAGGTGAGAAGTACTTATGAGGGAAATCGATTGGGGAGATCTTGCAGCTAAGGGGAAGTGATAGTTCAGGAATACTGATAGAGAGGCGGAGAGAATATTGTGGAGGTAGTGCAATAGCTAGGAAGAGCTGACATTGGGCCAGTCTGGGCCCACGTAGCCTTGACACAGAGCTAGAAGGGTCAGCACAGAGGGAGAGAGTTTCCTTCCACACAGAGAGCCGAAACTATCGATAACTTCCAGAACAATCGGGAAAGCTGACACAGTGGGAAGAAGAGATGACGCAGAGCCTTAGAGAGCTCCACACAAGCCCACGCAGTTACTACGAAGGGGCATCACAGTTGTAGCTAAGGTCAGCTAGTTGTGTTGCCAAATCAGCAAGAATCTGCCGGGTGAAGTGAGGTAAAACTCGCTCAGCTTTTCCGCCATTGTTCTTCTCTGTCACTGGTTTTGCGGGAGGGCAACCTAAATTTGTATTTAGAAATTCTACTTAATCATAGAAAACCCTCAGAGCTACTGCACCAATTTTCCTGCATTGGGTTTTTTCGGGGACGTTTAGTCCAAAAATAAGTGTGTCCTTTGTGTGTTCATCTCATTTATTTTTCAGTACTTAATTTGTATATTGGTGTAGGCTGCAGTGTATTTACATTAATATTTTCCAAGTATTTTTGAAAAATAACTTGTTAAATGAAGAAAACATGTAGGTAATGCAAATTAGTTTACTGCAGTAGGATTTCTGACGTGTTCGATTCGGAAATTTTCACATGGTATCAAAGTGATTGCAGATCAATGACGCCTAAAGCCATCGGTGAAAGAACAAAATAAAATCTTTGTGCGAAGGTAGTTGTCCCGAGAGACATCATAGTTTCTGGCCTAGAGAGCATAGGAGGGGTGACGCAGTCACCAAGGGAGGCTCACGTAGAGCCTACGTCAGCCTTATTGGGTGACATTGTTGTTGTAGAGGGTGGTGTAGTGCTTTTTGGGCCAGCGCAGAGACTTTTGAGTCTCTGTTGAGACCACACAGTATCCTCGGAATAAGGGCAAAGAAGAGAAGTCTGACTCAAAGGCTTCTTTAGTGAAAGATGGAAAAGAGGATGATGATGAGGATTGAGCCATGAGTGCTCATGCACCTCTAGAAAAGAGGTGGGGCGATATTGAGCTGTAGTCGAGAGGACTACAAAATGGGGGCAAGATCCTTGAGGTGCCCAAGCTCTTGAATCACATATGGCTATGGGAGCCCTTAGTGATAGTAGGAGAAAGACGAGAGTCAGTTGGTACAAGGGATGATGGAGCAACATTGGCAGATTTAGAGTACCAAAGTATGAAGCAGTGTAGTGGAGTGTTGTAGTAGTGCGGAAGGCATAGAGCAGATACAACAACAGCGCAGTAGCATCAGAGGGTCAGCACAGATTAGTAGTAGAGGTAGCTTCAGTGTCGAGGGGCATCTAGACTGACCATCCTGTCAATTGCATACTTCTCAGGAACTGAGTTGCACTGCAGCAGTTAGCAGTGGTTGTGATATGGGCAACATGATGCAGCATATTAAGAGGGAGATATAGTACAGATACAGTAGTGACAGTGGCAGTGTAAAGGGTAGCAGTACATATTACAACATCACAGTAGATGAAGGGCAGTAGGTCGAGCATCAACAACACAGAGGACCAATGTCGTGGATCAGTGTGAAACTTTTCTTCGGAAGTATTGCTAGAGCACATTCCTCACTAAGATGGAGTGTTTATTTTTGGGTAGCATCGGATGTGCTTTAGCTACGAAATTTTGTGGAGGGGCTAGGACACATGAGATATCCAAGAATCAAAAATTGTTTGGTGAAATTCCACTTGGATTATATTTTATTAAAATAATTCATATTTTTAATGGGGTTCCTAAGTCTAAACTTAGGAAAATTAAAATATTAATGGGTATTAATGAAAATATGGGTGAGAAGCTTCTAAGAGACGAGGATCAAGTCTAATTTAATCTTAGTCATTGATTAAAGATTAGATCACAGTCATTGATTTCTCAACAGGAAAAGTATAAAGGAAGGCTTGGGTTTAGTTGGAGAACACATACAGAGAGATTGAGGAAATTGATTTTCTGAGGTGAGAAGTTCTCAAGAGGGAAATCAAATGGGGATATATTGCAGCTGATGGGCAATGATAGTTTGGGAATACTGATAGAGAGATGGTGAGAAGCTTGTGGAGGTAGCACAGTAGCCAGGAAGAGATGACATTGAGCCAGTATGGGCCCTAGCAGCCTTGACACAGAGCCAGAAGGGCTAGCATAGAGAGAGAGAGAGCTTCCTTCCACACAGAGAGTCGAAACTGCCAGGAACTACCAGAACAACCGGGAAAGCTAATGCAGTGGGTAGAAGAGTTTACACAGAGCCTCAGAGAGCTCCACCCAATTACTGCGAAGGGGCAACGCACTTGTAGCTGGGGCCATCCATTTTTGCTACCAGATCAACTGGAATCTGCCGGTTGAAGTGAGGTAAAACTCACTCAGGTTTTCCACCATTATATTTCTCTATCACTGGTTTTCCGGGAGAGAAACCATCATTTGTATTCAGAACTTCTACTTAATAATAGAAAATCCTTAGAGTTGTTACACCGGTTTTCCCACATTGGGTTTTTCTGGGGACGTTTAGTCCAAAAATGAGTGTGTCCTTTGTGTGTTTGTCTCATTTATTTTTCAGTACTTGATCTATATATTGGTGTAGGCTACAGTGTATTTACATTAATATTTTCCATATATTTCTAAAAATAACTTATTAAATGAAGAGAACAAGTAGGTAATTGTTATAGACATTTTTGTGCCTTACAGCTATAAGCATGAAATGTCCATAATCCAAGGGATCCAAAGTCCCTAAAATTGTTGTTCCTGCCCCTAAAGGAACAAGGTCAACCAATGACAGCTTCTCCCAAAAGTTCTCCACCAGAAACTGCTCAAAACTAGTCAAATCAGGATCAATTCAGAAGCTCCACTAGCTGCCTGCGTTGCAAAGCACCCAAATGCACTGGCTAGGTGCGTTGCAACGCACTTGAATGCACTACCCAGGTGCGTTGAGTGGGAAATGACAAGTGGCAGAGTCATTCAACGAGGTGGAGAGACAATGGAAGCTTCCAGAATCTTCTCCAATGACACTTGCCTCACTGAATTCTACCTGTGATGAGTAAGAGGCTCTCAGTCTCCAAGTGGAAGCAAGAACTGACAGAGAGAGGCCACAAGTCAAAACATAAGCTGACTCATCCTGTCTCATCCTCTCTGCTTACATCTATATATGGATCCCTCATCCCAGAGATCCAGAGGCTGGAATTTTGTACTTTGCAGAGAATTGCTGTTGGTTTGAGATTGAGATTAGTACATTGGGTGATTTATGCTTTGTTGGAGGTGAGGAAGGGATTCCTTTGCTGGGAGGTAGATGCTGGATCAGGACTCACTTGGTTGTATCTCCTCTTGGAATTTCTTATCATATCAATAAAACTATTTGAGTTTCTCCTACATGCTATGTATCAATGATGTTTTGTTATATTTGCATGTTTAGCTTAATCTGATCCTAAGCTTTTTATGAATGTAAATCTATATCTCCGTGTAGTTTCTCTCTTCTGTGATCTTGCAGGAATTTGGTGAAGCTGGGCCGATAAGAGAGCAGAGAGCTGGGAGCTATTGAAGAGAGGAGCGATTGGATCAACAAACTAGCGCAAGACACAGGTTAGTTTATCCTTCCTCTTCGTTTACATTTCATAAAGAAGAATACTCAAGTAGTTTTTCCTTATTTGTTGCTAAGGCACTGTCACACCTTAGAGTGGGATAGGGGCGTTCTGAATAGATACTTTTCCCAACAACAGAATGGTGACTCCACTAGGGATCGTATCTAGTTAGTTTATTTGTGTTTCTATTGTTGTTCTTCTCATAAACTTAGGAGTGGCGAATCAAACTGCATTTGCCATTTACAAATGCAAAGTAGAGATCTGCTACTCTAGTCCATTCACTGGGCCTGTTTATGATCTGAACAGCTGATCCAAAAATGCTCTAGTTGCCCTTTGTGATAGCTCTTAGTCCTCCTTTAAATCATCCCTCTAATTGTACCTTACTGATAGCTTTTATCCGGCCAAAAACCATAGATTAAACTGCAAGCCGTGACCCAGAACCCAGAGAAAATTTTCGTTTCTGCTTCAGCGCAGGCTCTGTGAAGAGGTTCTGCATTTCAACGCAGGTCCCGAGAGGGCTACCTGCGCTGCAATTCAATTTCTCTGTGCAACAGGTGCACTGATCAGCCTTTGCCCTGTGCAGCTGTGGTTCTTTGCTTCATTTTGTTCAGTTTTATCTCTGATTTTTGCAGCCTGTTATCAGTGTGTGTACCTATCTGAAAACCCCTTTTCTTTGCCTTAATTCCGCCTTAGTTGTATAAAAGAAACTGTATTTGTTTTTGTGTATTTGTTACATCATTTACAGTTTCCCATTACAAAAGTAAACTAGTCATACTGTCGCCCTTAGATCTAGACCTATCGTAAGTGTCGTTTTGATCTTAGGAGTAAGTGTGTTTGCTGTTGACAGTTGATTGCGCTTTTACTTTTGTCTTTTGGATTGAATTTGTGAATTTCTAGTGTCGAAACAAGTGTTTACTTCAAAATCATAAAGTGTCGTAATCGTCTTTTTTGATTTCGAAAAGAAGCTTGTTTGTTTTTTTTCACTTGAAATCGAATTCAAATTTGTACAACAACTTTCTTTTTAGGCATCAATATTAAGAAAGTGAAAACAAATACATGCACAAGTGCATTTGCATTTTGACAGTTTGTATGGTTTGATTTAGGAAAAGTGCATTTACAGTGTGCTCTATGCTCTTTGAGAAAAGATTGTGTCTTTCTTTTCCCCTTGTAGCTAGGATTTTCATTGTTGAAAAGAGATAAAAGCTTGCTTATCATCTTTAGACTGCATTTAGGAATTGTATCTACATCTCGTGGTGATCCAAAAAGGCAAACTTCTAAGAAAGATCAACCTAAAATAAATTGAATGAACTTAACAACGCTTTGTAACTTAACGCACAACATAGAGGTCTAGGCTAGAGACGTGTTCCGGCGTCGTAAAACCTGGTGACTGTCGGCCTCACTGATGGTTGGGTGATTCCTCCTGAGAGACGATAAGTGCCAGTACGGATTGTGCTCCCATGTACCGTCGAGTATATATTGGGAGACCCCTATAGGCATAAAACCTTTATCCATAGGAAGCCGTGTCGGCCGCCCTACTGATCGCAATGCACTGAACACAGCATTCGGGAAGATTGACCTCCCGTACCCTAAAAAGTATTCTGCGGTTTTGCGATTGGTTTGGCACACCCTCTACCTAGATCTCCAGAGCAGTCCCTTTCGTTCCTTTTCAGACTCCTTAACAGAAAAGGTCCATCTGAGCACTTGTCACTTCAGGCTCATTAAAAGTCAAAGGAGACTAGAGTCATATTTTTCTTTTTCTCGACTCTTTAAAATTGAAAAAGCAAGTTGTGTCCAAGCGTCGTTAAAATTTATTTTAAACGGAATATTCATACCCTTTTTCCTGCGTTGATCTTTAGGTTGAGAAAATGGAGCCTACCAACCAAGGAATTCCCCTTGATGGAAATCCTACTCCCTTCTCCTCTTGGGGAGATGTTGGTGCGCCCCATATGGCCACATTGTCGCTTCCAGGACTGACAATTAGCTTGCCGGTCTGGCTCTTCTCAACCAATGTCGTCCAGAACACCACTATTCCTGAACAGTCGAATCGGCAGTTAGACCAGTCCAGAGTTACCCACCAACCTTCCACTTCCTCTAATTCTTCCTCTCCTCCTTCCTCTTCGCTTGATGGGGCTGGCAAAGCCAAAAGTCAAGTTCCTAAGGAGAAGAAGGAAAAGAAGAAGAAAGAGAAGAAGAAGAAGGAGCCAAAAGCGACTGGGGGCAAACGAGTGTCGTCTAACGAAAATCCACACACTGCACTGACCAGGCCTAAATCGCTATGTGTCATTTGCAAGGGATACCACTTTCACAGAGATTGTCCTTGCATCCCTCGGATACTAAGGGACTGGTCTCCCCGTTTGCACAATTCGGTGGCGTCAACCTCTGATAGCCATGTTGAAAGCACACCGTCAACTAGTGAAAGTGAAGTCCCGGGACAAAAAGGGAGAGCTAGATCTCCTTGTAAACTGTGCGAAGGCAATCACGCCATCCACCGTTGTCCCTTCTTAGACGAAGCTAAAAGAGTTTTGGATGATCGTCCGGTTTCACCGTTACGACTTCCTCCTGGATATAAAAAACTCTTGCCGAGTCCTTCGTTAGTTGAAAATCCAGCTGGCCCGCTCAAGTGGTCAGCTGAAGCACCGGTCATTGAAGATGAACCAGCTGAATCCATACCCGACGAAAGTCAAAAGGTCGAGGCGGAAGTTGACCCGGTCTTGCCTTCAGAGGTTTTATCTTCGAATGATACAGTCACTGAGGAGAATAAGGATGACACCGTCCAAATTCTCTTCATCAACACAGACTCCGACGAACACGGGGGCAACCTACCCATTCCTTTATCGCAGGAAGGAAGTTCGTCAGAGCCGTACCCGGCCGTCTACTCGGTCCCACCACCAAGCAACCTAGTTGTATCCTTCGACTGGAACCAACTAGGCAGACCCCGTTTGCCAGCAAGCATACCATTCCGAATTATCGTTCAAATATAAAGAATGGTCATGGCTGGCACCATCATTGATGAGGGGGCATCTATGAGTATCCTTTCCTCTATTGCTTGGAAAGCGCTTGGTTCGCCATCGCTTTTGCCTGAAATGAGAAATCTGACAGGCTTCGATAAAGGAACCAGTCGACCTTTAGGGATCATCCCCAATGTGCCCATAACATTGAAAGGGAAGACCATTCAAATGAACGTGATGGTCGTTCAAGGACCCTTGGATTATAACCTACTCCTTGGACGAGACTATATATATTGCATGGGAGCCATCGCCTCCTCACTCTTTAGAGTAATGTGTTTTCCACACGAAGGAAGAGTGGTCAAGCTCGTAGACCAGCTTTCATTTCCCGGATCACGCATCGCAAATAGTCATATACCATCCCTAAATGGTCTCTTCACGCAAGAAATGTCTCAACCCACGGTCCGTCCTCCCGATGAGCGCGAGTAATTCGGAAGGATATGACTGGAACCCAGGGGGCATGCGTCCTGGTCTGCTTCAGTAGGAAAACTTCGGGTATAGGGTAGGTTTCCGCGGGAGAATATGACTAGTTTGTACCCCGTCCGTGATTGAGATAGGGGTTATTCTGGAATAATATTCTCTTATCAAAGTTATGAGTGTGGCGCTCGTTGTCACTCACCTTTGTTTATCTTGGTAGACACCGCCGAAGAAGTGTTTTGTTTGCACCGCGAATCGAGCAATCTTTGGGTGACCTGTAAGAGGTAGGCCTCTCCCGATAAAACAAATGTTTTATTGGACTAAAGAAGGGGTAACCTTGAAACCATACTTTATACCTGGGGGCATGCAAATCTTTTGGAGTGCAAGCAAGGGGCGGCTATTTATTTTTTAAATTTTTAGGTCCTCCCTTTAAACCTGTAGGCTAACCCTTTAAACTCGTAGGATTAGTCATTTCCTAACTTGCGTAAAGAAAGGATGTGGAGCAAAAATCTAAATGTTTCCATTTTATATAAGACATTCTTATCATATGACTGGATAATCGAGCAGTTTTAGCACATAGTTCATGCTCGTTAAAAAATAAACATAAGATCGAGCAAGTGTTTCAACCCGCGTTTAAGCTCGTTAAAAAATGAACTATCCTCCGGTAAATAACCACCATGAATGTAACATTATTAGCCATTAAAGCCTTGGTCATGTTTGCACCGTCACCTCCACTTTTTCATTGGCCGATCATTCACCTCCATTTGATTGTTTACCCATTTTGAGGAACAGCTGCGAAGAGTGATTTCACTAGCCATCCTTGTGACACTGCCGTGATTGGAAAATTCCAACCCTTACCTGGAATCAGATGCTACCCATTTTATCACTCGTTCCTCAAAAGACGAGTCTTCTTTAAGCTCTTTTCATCTGACTGGTAAAATATGAAAAGATTGCCAAGTTTTGGCCTTCCAGCTCGTAAAAGCGACCGGAAGTGCTATCCCTCCTCTAGATTTTAATCTTTTTGGACCTGAGGGATTATTGCACAAAAAGATCGAGCGCTTGTTTTGTTCGGCTTGTTAAAACTATCGAAATTTCATCCCTTCTGTATTGTTTTATACTTTTTCGGACTTAAGGGATTAGATGACGAAAAAGGACTTCCGGAGTTACCTTTACGTTCCTTTTCAGACTCCCTAAAAAGGAAAAGGACCGAGTTATCTTTGTCGTTAAACTCGTTAAAAAGATTAATAGCGACAAACTTGTCTTTAGATGAGAACGAGTTTCACTATCGCTAGGCTCGTTAAAACATAGCAATGGGTTTGCCCTAAGGGCAAATTATAGAACAAGCATATGTTATCCTCCTCAAGCTTGACAAAAATAAAGAGGTACTGGTCAGGACTGGGGAAAAATTGGGAAGAAACTCAAAGAACCTTTATTGGTAGCAAGTCGCTCTTGAACATGACACTTCCACTCCGTGCCAGAGTCGGGTTGGGTTGTTTCATTCACCAGTCACATCACCATGGTCTTGCCATACCATCCACCTTTGGGGTAAATGCTACCAATCCATCATATAAGTGTCGCCGATATGTTCAAGAGAAGTCATCCAGAGAAGTCACCCGTGTCCCATCCACTGCCATACATTATACTTCATTCTTTCATGACCGCCACCCTGAACCATATATCATCAGATCGTTTTCACCTCCATCAAAATCATTTGCTCCGTTCCGTGTCATTGATGTGGGATTCATTAAGGCCCTCCTTTGACGGATCGCTTCTTGTCGACATCAGCTCATTATCCAAGAAGTTGATCTAGGAACACCCCCTTCAGTACTTTGAAGCTTGCATGCCTCAATGGCAAGTTTCTCACTTCCGGCGACAGGTATACATCAATGACCTTCGACCGAAAGATTTTGCGTGGTGCTCGACGCCAAGTCATTTATTCACACCACGTGAATTGTACTGCAGTACCTTGAGGGTCATTATCATTATCGGTGATTCCTCTCGCGCTTGTTAACAGTTTACATCATTAACTGGTAATCAAGCGATGTCTTTCCATGTTCGACTTCGAAACATTTCTCACATGGATCGACTTGTACTCAGAGTGAAGATCGGACGAGATTGAAGACCCCGGATCTAGTTTCATCCATCCGAGCTGCGATATATATTCAGGAAAAATAAAGACATTGACATGTACAGCATTGCAGAACAGATAATCATCCTACCAAAAGGATGATGATTTCATCAGAATCATTAATCTACCATCAGACGATTGTCTGTCCTATGTACATAAAAATGAATTTATAAAGCTGAGAATGGGAATGCCCGCCTCAGCTAGATCATGAAAACTGTATGAAAATAATGTATTGTATTGTATCTTATTACAGGTCTCTTCCCAGCATTGAAAGAACTTCGGATCCTCCTAATAAAGCATTTCACCCGATAAACAGCCTCATACTTTAGGGGGCAACTATTATAGACATTTTTGTGCCTTACAGCTATAAGCATGAAATGTCCATAATCCAAGGGATCCAAAGTCCCTAAAAGTGTTGTTCCTACCCCTAAAGGAACAAGGTCAACCAATGATAGCTTCTCCCAGAAGTTCTCCACCAGAAACTGCTCAAAACTAGTCAAATGAGGATCAATTCAGAAGCTCCACTAGCTGCCTGCGTTGCAAAGAACCCAAATGCACTGGCTAGGTGCGTTGCAACGCACTTGAATGCACTACCCAGGTGCGTTGAGCGGGAAATGACAAGTGGCAGAGTCATTCAACGAGGTGGAGAGACAATGGAAGCTTCCAGAATCTTCTCCAATGACACTTGCCTCACTGAATTCGACCTGTGATGAGTAAGAGGCTCTTAGTCTCCAAGTGGAAGCAAGAACTGACAGAGAGAGGCCACAAGTCAAAACATAAGCTGACTCATCCTGACTCATCCTCTCTGCTTACATATATATATGGATCCCTCATCCCAGAGATCCAGAGGCTGGAATTTTGTACTTTGCAGAGAATTGCTGTTGGTTTGAGATTGAGATTAGTACATTGGGTGATTTATGCTTTGTTGGAGGTGAGGAAGGGATTCCTTTGCTGGGAGGTAGATGTTGGATCAGGACTCACTTGGTTGTATCTCCTCTTGGACTTTCTTATCATATCAATAAAACTATTTGAGTTTCTCCTACATGCTATGTATCAATGATGTTTTGTTATATTTGCATGTTTAGCTTAATCTGATCCTAAGCTTTTTATGAATGTAAATCTATATCTCCGTGTAGTTTCTCTCTTCTGTGATCTTGCAGGAATTTGGTGAAGCTGGGCCGGTAAGAGAGCAGAGAGCTGGGAGCTATTGAAGAGAGGAGCGATTGGATCAACAAACTAGTGCAAGACACAGGTTAGTTTATCCTTCCTCTTCGTTTACATTTCATAAAGAAGAATACTCAAGTAGTTTTTCCTTGTTTGTTGCTAAGGCACTGTCACACCTTAGAGTGGGATAGGGGCGTTCTGAATAGATACTTTTCCCAACAAAAGTAATGCAAATCAGTTTACTGCAGTAGGATTTCTAACTTGTTTGATTCAGAAATTTTCACATGTTACTCTTTTTTAGTTGGCTTTGCTAGTTTTTTAACATGGGATTGAAGGTTTTCCCTTTATTTTGTAGGTTAATCATTGATTTTTTCTATGGTTTTACATCAAGGAATGTGGATATTAAATGAGCAACAAGTCCAACCAAGAAAGGGGAGAATTTTTAGTAGTGTAGGTGCATGACCAAAGAATTTTTCACATTCCATTCTTTGTAATTCATGAGGTTTCTCTATCCTACATGGTGTCCAGACTAGTTTTCTTAGAGCACAAATGCTTCTCTTTTGTCTAGGAGTACAAATGCTCCTTTTTTGTTAAATATAACTCGAGCTCATAGTCAACCTCTTTGGCATAAGAGCATATATTTTTCACTTTGGGCATATTATTTCTATTGGATGCACGATATTTGAGAGTTTCCATAAAAAATGTTCCATGCAATGATTAAGTGGTTTGGTAATTGTAAGAGATCCAGTCATTAAGTAACTTAACGATTTGGTGCTCACTATGGTTTTGTATGGGAAGTTCCACTAACCTTATTACATTATAAAACTTAATATCTCAATCTTAGTTATTGTATATATCAATCTTAAGGGGCCCTTATTAACGTTATTGCTATCTAAAAGTTGTTTGGCCCTTTTTATTATTGTCCTACAAGAATGTGATATTAGCAATGTTCACAGTTGCATAAAGGGTTGATTCAGTGAACTAAATATCACAAAGAGAACTCTCATTTCGACAAATGGAGTTTCATGTCTAACATGGGTCTCTTAAGGAAAATAATAAAATAATAGTTATGAGTTTTTAAAGGAAAAGAAAGAAAACTAATTATCTATTGTATTTTCAGCTTATCTCCTTCAACATTTACTCAAATTTCAAGTGTAGGTGTAACATCCCCAACCTACCCAACTGGGGAAATGCCACTCACAATGTTTTTGATATGTATAGTACATAAAAAATATAACATAACCGAAAAAATAACATAGATAACAACATGCATAATAACCATAAATACCACAAACAAGTTTGGGTACTCATCTGACAAATTTTCTGACTAACTGCAGATCGTGGATGTACCACTCATCCATAGACCATGTTTCTTTATCTCTCTTATAATTCAATCATCCTCAAGATAGGGCCATGACTCCACTATGGAAATTGATATTCAATATAGGTACATACCCAATACCAAATACGAATAGGGCCAAGGTACTAAACACTGGTAGCCTCCAACCAATAGGCTCACAACAAAAGCCACTAAAAGGTTTTATTATAAAATGGAATTCAAATGAAAGCATTGTGCTAATTTTGGCTTACACTAATAGACTGAAGCCCAAGTTCCCCATAGATGGTTGCAATACTTCATGCATTTAAGTTCCTTTGATATGTGTGTTAGTGATATAAATATAAGGAAATCAAAAGTGTAAGGATTACAAATATTACAAATACAACTCAACTATGGAATGAGAAGAGTATTCCTTACTAATGTAGGGAATCTTAACGAATGAGAGAAGAAAAAATTAGTCATCGTAGTGACATTTTATCAAGAAAACACACATTTTCACAACAATATCTTACTCAAACTCAATTTTTATTATGTAATCATGCACTTGCTTCAAAGAAGAAATGCTAGTGCATGCCTTGAAAACAGTGGATAGAGTGACCTAATTTAAATTTACACTTTCACCTACCATTTTGTTTAAAAATCCTCAAAGCCTCATTGTTATATCCACTCTAAACATACCCAGATATCAATGTAATCCATGACACCACATTTATTTGAGGAATATGTCAAACATATTCACAACATACTTCATAAACCCATATTTGATATAGATGATGATAGATTGTTCCCTCAAAAAAGTCATGTTCATATCCATATTTTCTTATATGGTCATGTGAGAGTTTCCCCCATATTAGAGATTCATGTTTGTTATATCCTACAAGAAAGAACCATAAGTTTTAGATTGCACTCGGACATTGTGTTCATTCATTTTGTATAAAACAACAATAACCTACTTTAGTTATCCTTGTTTAGAGAGCACATTTGTATTAACATAATACTTATTATTCATGGTAGGTGTGAGAACCATAAGGTTCTCCTGGGTTGACGTTGTTACCAATGTGATATCTTCTGAAGGTTGAAATTTATGTCGTATGTAATTAAAAACCACAGAAAATTGTCAGTATCCCAATTGTGTTGGATTTTAACCATAAGAAAACAAAGTGTGGCATGCTCTTATGATGAATATTCAGTCTCACTTTACCATCACTATCGTGGGCATGTTTCAAAATCATTGAATTTCATGTATATCATATAATTTAGATCATAGAAGTCCATGAAACTAAATTTGGTTTACACATTTTGTCAAATAGTTTGTAGGAATTCTAATATTTTCACTTTTGTGCTTTGTTCTTAGCCTATGTAGCCCAAATGTTGTATCCTAGGCTCTAACACCACTTGTGACATCCCTCAGGTATGCAACTAGGGTGATGCCACTCATAGTGTTGTTGATACCATACAACACATAAAAAATACAGCATAACCAGAAAATAAAATAAATAAATAAAGGCATAATAACCATAAATAAATTTAACAAGTTTGGGAAATCATCTGATATTTTTTTTTGACTAATTGCAGACTGTGTATGTACCATCTAGAAATAGATAACACTGCTCCATCTCTCTTAGCATTCGATCACCCCCAAGCTAGGGTTGTGACTCCACTATGGCAATGACCACTTGAGCCAAGTATGTACCCAGTTCCAAATAAGAATAGGGCCAAGGCACCAAACCTCAAGAGCCTCCAACCAACAAGCCTACATCCCCTATCAACCCCACACCCAAGTAGTGCACCACCATCTCTGTATTCACAATCCCTCGGACTATGTCGCTACCTTCAAGATGACTAACTCAAATCGGCTAGGGATATCTCAAAACCTTGTCACTTCCAAGAGTTTCTACTACACTTAGGTGTCTTCAGGTACCCTCAAGGCCCTCACACAAGGACACCTATCCCTTACTAATCAATATCCAACTAAACAAGGAAAAAAAATTTCATAGGTTGGGATTCCCTCTAATTTGTATTATAGCAATATATTATAATCAGGGAAAATTTTAAGGATGGAAGTTTATCTTAAAGTTTAGAAACCTTGGTGAATGTTACTAGTCCCTAATATGCAAATTGTAAAAATGTTGGTGATATTTTTGTAGAAATATTTAGATTTCCAATGATTTTATATTAGTCGATATAATATTTTGGTAATTTTTAAGGTAAAATAATGGTGTAATATAAAATTTGGGCAAATCATTTTAGAAAAAAATGGAAATTGACGAATCTTATTTTTGGAAAAAGCATGGAAAATTAGCCCCTAAAATTTTCCCTGATTGTAACATTATAATAGATGTTCCTATCAGCCCACTTTATCTTTTTTTTCGTGGAATCCTAGCCCCCCATGCTCTTTTCATCTAATGGCCTACAACTGTGATGTTATTTTTAATACATGTATTCTTTGCATGATATAGGTTCGCTAGCCTTATAACACACATGCTCTCTGGCCTAACCACATAGGCACATTGGCCTTAGAGCACATCAATACACTAACCCATTGGCTTTATAGATTTATATACACGAGCACACACACGACTATACAATCCAACTTACCAACTTATTTCACATGCATTGGCTTATAGCTTAAGTGTCATATGAACATATATTAAAATTTGAGGATCAAGTCAGGGGTATTACAGTGTGAACCCATCCAAAACATTCAATTAAATTCCACATCCAAAAAATGCTCACTTAGAATACTTTTGAGTAGACTCGCATAAAGCAAATTGAAAATACATGAAAAAGTGTGTTTCTTGAATTAAATATGCATCTAATTAGTACTTACTCTACATAATTTTTAGTAGACCCACAAAGAAAAAATTGAAAACACATGAAAAAATCATGTTTTTTTTTAAGAGATAAGCCTAAAATATAATTTAAAAAGTAGTTTTCTTCTTTCTCCTCCAAAAAATATTCACCCTTGAAGATGACATCATCATCTTAAATCTTATTGGTTATTTTAAAGTTGATTTTCTGGTACATTTTTTATTTTGAGAACCATTTTTTGCCTCGAAATTCAACTAATGCAAAATTTGAAATGAAACATATTAAAGTGGAAAAAGAAAAATATTATAGATACATTGAATTTGGGAAAATATATTGACACTTCAAAATTGGGAAAAAGAGTCTAATACAAATATTTATATTAGCATAGATCATATGACTTTCATAGAATCCTCTCTTTCTAAATGTTGAGGCCTCCTAAATTGATGGGTCTCCTACATAAATCTTCCTACCTTAAATATGCCCACAATAATATTCTATATATTCAACCTCACAAGCAATGTAAAATGAGTGTTGAATCTTATATATGCCTTGCTAATAAATATAATTGGGCTTCATTATTAGTATGGATAGAAGATGTGATATATACAAATATGAACATAACCATAAACAACAGCAAATAAAGAAAAATTCACCTAAGAACAATGGTTGTGCTTAATTGCTCAATAATATTTTATTTAAAGCCCTAGTGAAAACCCTTGTATCAAGAGCAAAACAACCCTAAAACCCACCCATTCTATCAACCAAACCATTTATATTCTATTAAAATTTATTTGCAATTTTTCTACTTTGCAGGGTTAAAAATTAAGTAAGTGAATCCCTAGAAAGAAATATCTGTAATCCCTATTTGTGGCTACTTATCTAACAAAAAAATACTTTAGTTTCAAAACCAGTTATTTTAAACAACAAAGATGGAAATGCAATGAATTACTTCTCAAAATATAGATATAATGAGGAAAAAATGGAAATTGAGAAATCTTAGGGATCCAAAGACCAAAACTTCAGTTAAGCACTCAACGAATATAATAAACCAACGATATAAAGAAATATGAAAAAAAAACATATATCAATATGGAAGTATACACGTAACTCAATGCATCTCCTAAAGGAGCGGATGGATGGCTGCACAGGATAGAAGCATTATGGAATAGCAGGATGGATTACACTATTTCTCATATTGACAGGCATAAAAACAAAAAAGCAGATGCTTTATCCAAAATGGGCCTATCTTCTCCCCAAGGCATTTGGAGGTTGCAGATCAAGATGGACAATATCACCTTCCAGATCCAGGACTTTAGTCTTCCGGGTACATAATTTTCTTTCTAATGAAGAATTTCTGGTATGTATCTACTTTTTCCTTTTTTGCCTGTTTCATTGCGAAGGTTTGCTCACATATATTTTGTTGCCATAAGAATCAATTTTCTCAGTATCTGTTGCTCATATATATCTATCCGCATATATTCTATTTTGTAGCGGAACTAGATATCTATTCTATGTTTTATATCCACAATATGTGGCTTTGAACACCATATCTGCCTCTGCTACCGGCTTTATCCTTCGATACATGTATATGTCTGTACATTCTCTTTTATGAATATAATACAAAATATATAGCTTTTTTTCATGTTGAAAACAAACCCATACTTTGATTTTGAATGTCTTTTTCTCAAACAATGAAGGGAAATTCAAATCGAATTTTGCATTCAGCGTATTGCATGAAAAAAATATTTTAATTATAAAAACAAAAGTAAAATAAAATGTCTTTATTTATTTAATTTTTTAAATTCGTCATTAGTTTTTTTTTATATATATTGATATGCATTAAGCATACCATGAGTTTTTCTCTTGATTAATTCTTGCACTTATATACCAAAGGGGTAGATAATAGTGTAAGGCTTACTCTGGAATACTAGTCATTCAAAAAACTATGACCTTCTAATAGTCATATACTTTCTTTAATACAATAACTGTAAATTAAAAGATGATATCCAAACAAAACTAACAAAAAGAGCGAAAAGTAAACTAAAGGATTGTTTGGAAAACCCATTGTAGATGTCTTAGTAAAAAATTATCATTGGAGAGGATGTAGATGAGTTCGCTTGAGGAGTCACTTGAGCTGGTGCATTGATGACCCTCGATATGTCTCATTGCCCATTAGATTCAGTGTTAGAATTGGAGACAATGTAGCATTCAATGTTGGACAATCTAGCTACAATGTCATCTAGGTTATATCTGATGTCTCGAAGGATACGCTTAATGTCTTCTTGTCATGAAAAGAGTTTATAATTATCAATCTATTTATCTCTTATCACCATACTGAGTAGGGTTTCCATTTTCCTATGTTGAGTAATCAAGTGGGGCAAGTGGATCTATCGGCTGCAATAGTTCCCTCGATTAGGGACCCATTTGAGGCTTCTCCCTCTAATGTATGTATCCGAGAAATAAGCTTGATCACTGAATTCCTTTGCCTCTAACTGGAGAATTTCTTCTCGAACTTCCAAAGGTGTTGCATCAAAGAAGTTAGATATAGATTCCCATCTGAATAGTCTTCCATGACGTGAGGAGGAGGGCCTCGAGGATCCTCACCTACGGTTGGAAGCCCATAAGCATGGTGCCATTGAAATGTAAAACCTGCAGTGAAAGAATTAACTTCTATTGATAAGGAAACACCAGGAAGGGTGGCTAAAGTTGAGAGATTGCAACTAAAGGAGATTGTGACTAGGAGAACAAGATTGTGAGAGTTGGACTAGAGAGAGTGCAAGTTTGAGACAATAATACTTCCTATTAAAACAAAATTGAAAAATTACTAGAGTACCATATCCCCCCAACCAAGACTGGACATTGGAAAGATATATTGGCTGGGTCCAACTTCTCATGGGTTGTTGAAGGCAGAACTACAACGAATTCAAAGAAGTAAAAATTACGAAGAACATTGACCTAACAGGAGGGTATTCGCCAATTATGAGACTTTTTTTACTAGGACGAGGACAAACTAGAAAGTACTCCTTCCAACTTCACTGCATGGACCACCCAAACTAAAGAATAATAGAGTTATAACTAATAGCAAGAAGAGTTGGACTAAATAACCCTAACTGGAGCAACCCAATATCATTAATGTAATAATTAGTTGGACTATGCAATACCAATACAAAGTTACTCAAGAAACATTGGTTATAATAAGGCCAACTTAAATTCAAAACTAAAACAAAAAGGAAGCCCAGATAAATAGGAACCTGAAACCTAACTTTGTCAAAAAAGGAGAACTAACTGGGAACAACACCTCCATGATGTCACTTCTAGGGCTTAAGAGAAATGACCTTATGCAATTGTGCTTGACAAATTGTCCCCAATGTAACAGTGAGGACGTTTCTCCTAGTGAATTCTTACGCCCCTCACTCCGCCACCCTATAACCCTCACCATGCAGATATATTGAGTCACATACATGAGGGGGGAGTCCCTTGGTATCCAGATGTGGTTTGGGAAACAACTGTGGAGCATTGGTAAGCTGAGAGCCATTATTTGCTCATTAATGAGCGCTCGCAATTTGTCAGTGTGACACACCAGGATCTTCAGGCCCATGATTGAAACAACAAAGTTGGTAGAGAAGAAAGGAATGATACCACATGCAGGGAAGATCGACCATGTTATGTGCATTTAAGTCACATGATGGTTGAGCTTAAATTACTTCCGAACGAGCTCTGGAGTTTCCACGCTTATGTCGTCGTCCTCTCGTTCGAGGTCCACCAATTGTTTAGCCATCCTGGGAATGTGCATGCTCATTATGAATACTCTTTGCAGGGAGAAGGGTACCCACGGGGCTGTTAACCAGAATCGAGGAAAGGCTGGTCAATTTTTGTTATCTTCGTACGTTATCGAAGACTTGGATTCTTTGTCAGAGATCACCCCATTGGGGAAAAATCAACTATCTCTATTCATTCCACTTAAAAAATAAATCAATACTTATATCCAAAATAACTTTATTTTAAATAACAAAGATAGAGAGACAATGGATTAGTTCTCTATAAGCTCTAATTGGCACATATATGCGAATCAAAATTTAAAACATAGAATATGCTAAATTATATTTAGTTAAGGAACCTATGATGGCATGACATATGTTGCAGTCCAAAGTACAAACAACACTAAAAAATAAATCAATACTTATATCCAAAACAACATTATTTTTAAAAAATAAATCAATACTTATATCCAAAATAACTTTATTTTAAATAACAAAGATAGAGAGACAATGGATTACTTCTCTATGAGCTCTAATTTGTACTTATATACAAATCAAAATTTAAAACATAGAATATGCTAAATTATATTTAGCTAAGGAACCTATGATGGCATGACATATGTTGCAATCCAAAGTACAAACAACACTTGAGTGCAAACAATGGAAAGGTAATAAAATCCCCAAGAAAAAAAAATGCATGATGCATATGACCACCGCAAAGAAAAAAATCCATTGAGGGAAATTGTATACACATACAAAGCTAATTTTTTAAGTTCATTGTAGGGGAATTTTGTAGGTTTACCTTGTTTGCATTGTTGAGAAGCCAAATTTGACACAAAAAATATGAACAACCATAGACACATGGAAAGATAAGGTATTAAGTTTAGTGTAGGGAAAAATTGTAGCCTTTGTCTTGTTTACATTGTTCATAAGCAAAAATCGACCATAAAAAATAAAATGAAGGCAAGGTCGACGACATGCTTAAAAAACATTGAACCCTATGACACGAGGAACTAGGGAAAAAATAACATGATATTTTCTCAAGTCAAGAAACAACCCTCCAAAGTGAGATAACATAACAAACAAACCCCCCCTGTCCCCTATAGGAACAAACAAGGCATCATCTACAACCCCAAACAGTTAGAAAGAACTCAACACATATTCTCCTACCACCAAGACCCTCACATCACAAATCCACAACAATAGGTAAGCCACGAAGACAAAACCAATATCATTCACAAGAGGAGACACACCAACGAAGTCTCCTATGAGCAAAACAACAAGTAAAATTTCACAATATCCACTTCCACTACCAATTTTGTGACTATTATGATCTCAACAATGTAAATCCACATCAACGGAGGAGGTCCTTCGAAATCCATATAAATTATTTAACTAACCACATTTACTTGAAACCAACAAGGGCTCCACAAGACAAATGACAAGATTGAGCCTCCCTTCAATCTCAACACCAACACAACAACTCGCAAGACCACATATAATCCATGTACTCACCACGAAGACCTTAACATCGCAATTACACAACAACAAATACACCAACAAGACAAGATGAACTAGAAACATAAATGCAACATTGATCATAGTGATGCACAAACTAATCAACCACCAAAATAGGAAGTGATGGATGAATGAAAAACATGAATCTATAAAGAAATAGAAACAAGTTATGAATTCCTTCTCACTACTAGATCCATTCACTATAAGCCCATAAGAGATTATCAACACAAACAATGAAGTGATATTGCATTCACACCTACCACCAATAGAATAATTATTAATATCCCTAACTCCTTTGTATCACTAATCCACATGATAGGAGGAGGTAGCTTTGAATCAACATCAACCAATATTTTCCATTCAAAATTGCCATATACACATTCAAAGCTAAGTTATTAGATTCATTGTAGGGAATGTTTATAGGCTTATGTTCTTTGCATTGTCGAGAAGCCAAATTTGACTACAAAATAATTCAAAGGAAAGGTCCATGACATGCTAATGAAATTTGAACCCTATTATCTAAGATACTAGAGAAAAATAACATGAATTTTTCTAAAGTCTATAAACCTCCATGAATTGGTATTTTCCTTGTAATGGTTGTTTGTGGATATGGCCCACAACACCTAGGATAGCATTGGGTTCACTCACATTCCATTATTAGCTGCAAGGATTCATGATCTATTATCTAAGGGGACTCTAAATGGATGTTATCTCAAAATGTGGTTGTAATATTCATTATATGAATCATCAAGTACCCCCTTGAGGTCCCGAATCTGAATAAGAGAAGTTACAAAATATATTGAGAATCATAAGTCAAAGTACTAAAATTGAGATAAAGACCCTAAGATCATTTATTTGTGTTTATTTTTAATATAGATTGTAAAAGTTGATATTGTCATTCATTTTTCCCCTTTAATATGTATGTTATTTTGTCTTTTTATTTAGATTCTTATTCATAAGGGGTTTTTCATAAGATACTCTCTATCACTTCAACTTCAACTTTAATCATGTTTCTGTTATCCAAAATTTGCTCAAACTTTGTTCTTGTTTTCCTACAACAATGTGATGTTAGCAATGTTCACAATTGTGTGAAGGGTTGTTTCATTGATCTAGAAGCCATAAAGAGCACTTTGAATGCCACCATTAGGAAATTTGAGCCCCAATTAAGATAATTTGAGGAATAAGATATTAAAGAAAAGAAGGAAAAAATATTGTAGATGCTTTGAAGTTGTGAAAATATATTGATACTTCAAAAAGGAATCTAATACAATCATTTTTATTATCATTAATTGCATAACTTTCACGGAATCCCCACTTTCTAAATGTTGAGGCCTGCTAGATTGATGGATCTCCTACATTAATGTTCTAACAATGGATATGCCCATGATAAGTTTTTCTACAATTCAATCTCATGCGAGATGTGAAATTATTATTGAACCTTATCTTTGCCTTTCACAATAAATGTAACTAGGCTTCAATGTCAGTATGGACAGAAGAGGTGATGTATGAAATATGAACACAACCAAAAACAATAATAGACAAGAGAACTTTCATCCTGAGCACAATGTTTGTGTTAAATCGATTAACAACTACATTATTAAAAAACCTAGGAAAAATATATATTGAGAAAGAACCTTGTCTCAATATCAAAACAACCGTACAACTCACGAAGTTTTATCAACCAAATCATTTATATCATACTAGAATTAATTCACAAGATTTATACTTTACATGGTTAAAAAATTAAAATTACAAATCCGTAGAAAAAAAAACCCATAATCCCTCTGTGTTGCTACTTGCATAACGAAGAAATATCGTATTTTCAAAACAAGTTATTTTAAACAACAAAGTTTGTGAGTCAACGAGTTATCTCTCAAAATATTAACACAATAAGAAAAATGGAAGTCAAGAAATTCTAGAAATTCAAATACAAAAAATACAGTTAAACACTCAATGAATATTATAAATCCCCAATAGAAAGAAATATGGCAGGAAAAAAAACTTGTTTGAAGAAAAAGGATCCATGTAGCCCCAAGGGTTAGCTTAATTGGTCGAGTTATCGTTAGGAAAAACCTTGCTAATGGGAGGTCAAAGGGTCAATTCTCCTCAATGTCCTCGGGGTTAGGCTCTGCTAATAAGCCAGTGGGATGTGATTCCTTTGGGTGGATCTGCCAAGATTTTCCTCCAAAGAAAAATAAATAAATAAAAAATAAAAAATCAATGTAACTCAATCCCTCTACCAATAAAACCATTATAATAGTTTGGAATTTATTTACACATTACATGCTAACAAACCTAAAATAGTGGAAATATAGAAGCAAGACCATGGTCTATATTCATTTTTTTCTTATGTAACAAACCAATACTATGATTTTTTAACAATCTTTTTTAAACAACAAAGGGAGATCAGAATTGATTTTCCCATTAAGCACATTACACGAAAAAAAAGGGAGAGAATTTAAATCATAACGACATAGAATTGAAAACCAAATATCTCTATTCATTCCACTCATAAATGAACCAATAGTTATATCCAAATAACACTATTTAAACAATAAAGGTAGAGAGACAATGGATTACCTTTATATGATATTAAACTTGCATAAATGTGCAAATCAAAATTTAAAACATTGAATACACTAGATTATATTGACTCATAGCACCCAAGTTGATACGAAAAATGTTGCATGCAATGTACAAACAACAATTTAGTGTAAACAGTCGAGAAATGATAGAAAACCAAAATAGATAAATGCATGTTTTATGCAACAACCATGAAGGGCATTGTCCATTAAAAAAAAACCATATACACATTTAAAGCTAAGTTATTAAGCGTTGTAGAGAAATATTGCAAGCTTACCATGTTTACATTGTTGAAAAGTCAAATCTAAATACAAAACAATTTGAACAACCATGCAATTATTCAAATCTAAGTTATTAAGTTCATTATGGGTAAAGTTTTTAGGGTTACCTTTTTTTCACTGTTAGGAAGCCAAATTTGACTACCAAAAGAATTGAAAGCAAGGTCCCTCACACATTAACAAAATTTGAATCCTATGACATGAGGTACTAGGGAAAAATAACATGTACTTTTATCAAGTTGAGAAAAAACTCTTCAAAGAAACCAAGCCCAACAAGTGGATCCTGTTATAGACATTTTTGTGCCTTACAGCTCTAAGCATGAAATGTCCATAAACCAAGGGATCCTAAGTCCCTAAAAGTGTTGTTCCGGCCCCTAAAGGAACAAGGTCAACTAATTACAGCTTCTCCCAGAAGTTCTCCACTAGAAACTGCTCAGAATCAGTCAAATCAGGATCATTTCAGCTGCTCCACTAGCTAGCTGCGTTGCATAGCACCCAAGTACACTAGCTAGGTGCGTTGCAATGCACCTAAAATCACTACCAGGGTGCGCTGAGCGGGAAATGACAAATGGCAGTGTCATTCCGCGAGGTGGATAGACAATGGAAGCTTCCAGAATCTTCCCCAATGACACTTGCCTCACTGAGTTCGACCAAGGATGAGTAAGAGGCTCTCAGTCTCCAAGTGGAAGCAAGAACTGACAGAGAGAAGCCACTAGTCAAATCATAAGCTGACTCATCCTCTTTGCATACATCTATATATGGATCCCTCATCCCAGAGATCCAGAGGCTGGAATTTTGTACATTGCAAAGAATTGCTATTGGTTTTGAGATAGAGATCAGAGTATTGGGTGATTTATGCTTTGTTGGAGGTGAAGAGGGGATTCCTTTGCTGGGGGGTTGATGCTGGATCAGGAATCATCGGTTGTAACTCCTCCTGGATCTTCTTGTTATATCAATAAAACTATTTGAGTTTCTCCTACATGCTTGTGTATCAATGATGTTTTGTTATATTTGCATGTTTAGCTTAAATCTGATCCTAAGCTATTTATGAATATAAATCCATGTCTTTGTGTAGTTTTCCTCTTCTGTGATCTTGCAGGAACTTGGTGAAGCTGGGCAAGTAAGGGAGCAGGTAGCTGGAAGCTGTCAAAGAGGAGAGAGATTGGATCAAAGGACTAGCGCAAGACACAGGTTGGTTCATCCTATTCCTCTTCGTTTATAGTTCATAAAGAAGAATACGAAAGTAGTTTTCTCTGTTTGTTTCTAAGGTATTGTCACACCTTAGTGGGATAGGGGCATTCTGAGTAGACACTTTTCCCGTTAACAAAATGGCGACTCCACTGGGGATCGTGTCTAGTTAGCTTGTTTGTGTTTCTCTTTTTGTTTGTTTCATAAACACAGAAGTAGCAATCGAACTGCATTTGCCATTATCAAATGCAAAGTAGACACCTGCTACTTCAATCCATTCACTGGATTTGTTTATGATTTGAACAGCTGATTCACAAATTATCTGATTACCCTTTGTGATAGCTCTTAGACCTCCTTTAAATCCACCCTCTGATTGTGCATTACTGATTGCTTTTACTCGGCCAAAAACCATAGATTAAACTGCAAACCGTGACCCAGAACCCAGATAGAATTCTCGTTTCTGCCACAGCGCAGGCTCTGTGAAGAGATTCTGCATTTCAACACAGTTCCCGAGAGGGCTACCTGCGCTGCAATTCAGTTTCTCTGTGTAACAGGTGCGCTGATCAGCCTAGCCCTGTGCAGCTGAGGTTCTTTGCTTCATTTTTTCAGTTTTGTCTCTGATTTTGCAGCCTGTGATCAGTGTGTGTCTGTTTAAAAACCCCTTTTCTTTTGCCTTAATTCCGCCTCCTTTGTACAAAAAGACTGTAGATGTTCTTTGTGTGTTTGTTACATCATTTACAGTTTTCCATTGAAAGAGTAGAATAATCATATTGTCGTCCTTGGATTTAGATCTGTCGTAAGTGTAAATTTTGATCTTAGGAGAAAGTTTATTTGCTGTTGACAGTCGATTATGCTTTTACTTTTGCCTTTGGTTTGAATTTGAGACTTTCTAGTGTCGAAACGAGTGTTTATTTCAAAATCATAAAGTGTCGTAATCATCTCTACCTTTTGATTTCGAAAAGAAGCTTGTTTGTGTTTGTCACTTGAAAGCAAATTCAGATTTGTACATCAACTTTCTTTTTAGGCATCAATATTAAGAAAGTGAAAACAAATACATGCATATGTGCATTTGCATATTGATAGTCTGCTTGGCTTGATTTAGGAAAAGTGCATTTACAGTGTGCTCTTTGCTCTTTGAGAAAAGATTGTGTCTTTCTTTTCCCCTTGTAGCTAGGATTTTCATTGCTGAAAAGAGATAAAAGTTTGCTTATCATCTTTAGATTGCATTTTAGGAATTACATCTACATCTCGTGGTGATCCCAAAAGGCAAACTTCTAAGAAAGATCAACTTAAAATAAATTGAATGAATTTAACAACGCTTTGGAACTTAACGCACAACATTTAGAGGTCTGGGCTAGAGACGTATTCCGGCGTCGTAAAGCATGGTAACTGTTGTCCTCACTGATGGTTGGGTGATTCCTCCACTTTGAGACGATAAGTGCCAATACGGACTTGTGCTCCCACGTACCGTCGAGTATATATTGGGAGACCCCTATAGGCTTAAAACCTTTTATCCATAGGAAGCCGTGTCGGCCGCCCTACTGATCGCAATGCACCGAACACAGAATTTGGGAAGATTGACTACCGTACCGTAAAAAGTATTCTGCAGTTTTGTGTTTGGTTTGGTACTCCCTCTACCTAGATCTCCTGAGCAGTCCCTTTCGTTCCTTTTCAGACTCCTTAACGGAAAAGGTCCATCTGAGCACTTGTCACTTCAGGCTCATTAAAAATCGAAGGAGACTAGAGTCATCTTTTGTTTTTTCTCGACTCTTTAAAACTGAAAAAACAAGTTGTGTCAAAGCGTCTAAAAATTTATTTTAAATGGAATATTCATACCATTTTCCTACGTTGATCTTAGGTTGAGAAAATGGAGTCTACCAACCAAGGAATTCCCCTTGGTGGAAATCCTAGTCCCTTCTCCTCTTGGGGAGATGTTGGTGCACCCCATATGGCCACATTGTCGCTTCCAGGACTGACAATTGGCTTGCCAGTCTGGCTCTTCTCAACCAATTTCGTTCAGAACACCACTATTCCTGAACAATCGAATCAACAATTAGACGAGTCCAGAGTTGCCCACCAACCATCTACTTCCTCTAATTCTCCCTCTCCTCCTTCCTCTTCGCTTGATAGGGCTGGCAAAGCCAAAAGTCAAGTTCCTAAGGAGAAGAAGAAGAAGGAGCCAAAGGCGAATGGGGGAAAACGAGTGTCGTCTAACGAAAATCCACACACTGCACCGACCAGGCCTAAATCGCCATGTGTCATTTGCAAAGGAGACCACTTTCACAGAGATTGTCCTTGCATCCCTCGGATACTAAGGGACTGGTCTCCTCGTTTTCACAATCCGGTGTCATCGACCTCTGATGATCATGTTGAAAGCACACCGTCAACTAGCGAAAGTGAAGCCCCAGGACAAAAAGGGAAAGCTAGATTTCCTTGTAAACTGTGCGAAGGCAATCATGCCATCCACCGTTGTCCCTTCTTAGACGAAGCGAAAAGAGTTTTGGATGATCGTCCGATTTCACCGTTACGACTTCCTCCTGGATATAAAAAAACTCTTGCCGAGTCCGTCGCTAGTTGAGAATCCAGTTGGCCCGCTCAAGTGGTCGGTTGAAGCACCTATCATCGAAGATAAACCATCTGAATCCATACCAGACGAAAGTCAAAGGGTCGAGACGGCAGTTGACCTGGTCTTGCCTTCAGAAGTTTTACCTTCAGATGATACAGTCACTGAAGAGAACAAGGATGACACCGTCCAAATTCTCTTCATCAACACAGACTCCGACGAACATGGGGGCAATCTACCCATTCCCTTACCGTAGGAGGGAAGTTCGTCAGAGCCATACCCGGCCATCTACTCGGTCCCACCTCCAAGCAACCTAGTTGTCTCCTTCGATTGGAATCAACTAGGCAGACCCCGTTTACCAGCAAGCATACCATTCTGAATTATCGTTCAAATATATAGAATGGTCATGGCTGGTACCATCATAGATGAGGGGGCTTCTATGAGTATCCTTTCCTCTATTGCTTGGAAAGCGCTTGGTTTGCCATCGCTGTTGCCTGAGATGAGAAATCTGACGGGCTTTGATAAAGGAACCAGTCGACCTTTAGGGATCCTTCCCGATGTGCCCATAACATTGAGAAGGAAGACAGTTCAAATGAACGTAATGGTTGTTCAAGGACCCTTGGATTATAACCTACTCCTTGGACGAGACTATATTTATTGCATGGGAGCCATCGTCTCCTCACTCTTTAGAGTAATGTGTTTTCCGCACGAAGGAAGAGTGGTCAAGCTCGTGGACCAGCTTTCATTTCCCGGATCACGCATCGCAAATAGTCATATACCATCCCCAAATGGTCTCTTCACGCAAGAAATGTCTCAATCTCCAGTCCATCCTCCCGATGAGCGCGAGTAATTCAGAGGGATATGACTGAAACCCAGGGGGCATGCACCCTGGTCTGCTTCGGCAGGAAAACTTTGGGTATAGGGTAGGTTTCCGCATGAGAATATGATTAGTCTATACCCTGTCCATGATTAGAAGAGGGGTTATTCAAGAACAAGATTCTTTTGTCAAAGTTATGTAAGTGGCGAGCACCGCCACTCACCTTTGTTTATCTCGGTAGACATCGCCGAAGAAGTGTTTTGTTTGCACTGCGAATAGAACAATCTTTGGGTAACCTGTAAGAGGTAGGCCTCTCTCGGTAAAACAAATGTTTTATTGGACTAAAGTAGAGGTAACTTTGAAACTCTGTTTTACACCTGGGGGCATGCAAACCTTTTGGAGTGCAAGCAAAGAGCGGTTATTTATCTGTTTTTTGGATTAGTCGTTTCCTAACTTGCATAAAGAAAGGATGTGGCGCAACAATCTAAAAGTTGCCATTTTATATGAGACATTCTTATCATATGACTGGATTAATCGAGCAGTTTTAGCACATAGTTCAAGCTCGTTAAAAAATAAACATAAGACATGAGCTAATTTTTCCACCCGCGTTTAAGCTCGTTAAAAAATGAACTATTCCCCGGTAAATAACCACCGTGAATGAAGCATTTCAGCCATTAAAGCCTTGGTCGTGTTTGCACCGTCACCTCCACTTTTCCATTGGCCGATCATTCACCTCCATTTGATTGTTTACGCATTTTGAGGAACAGCTGCGAAGAGTGATTTCACTAGCCATCCTTGTGACACTGTCGTGATTGGAAAATTCCAACCCTTACCTAGAATCAGCTGCTACCCATTTTATCACTCGTTCCTCAAAAGACGAGTCTTCTTTAAGCTCTTTTCAACTGACTCGTAAAATATGAAAAGATTGCCGAGTTTTGGCCTTCCAGCTCGTTAAAGCGACCGGAAGTGCTATCCCTCCTCTAGATTTTAATCTTTTTGGACCTGAGGGATTATTGCACAAAAAGATCGAGCACTTGTTTTGTTCGGCTCGTTAAAACTATCAAAAATTCATCCCTTCTGTATTTTTTTATACTTTTTCGGACTTAAGGGATTAGATGACGAAAAAGGAATTTCGGAGTTACCTTTACGTACCTTTTCAGACTCTCTAAAAATGAAAAGGACCAAGTTATCTTTGTCGTTAAACATGTTAAAAGGATTAATAGTGACAAACTTGTCTTTAGACGAGAACGAGTCTCACTATCGCTAGGCTCGTTAAAACATAGCGATGGGTTTGCCCGAAGGGAAAATTATAGAACAAGCACGTGTTATCCTCCTCAAGCTTGACAAAAATAAAGAGGTACTGGTCAGCAATGACTGGGGAAAAATTGGGAAGAAACTTAAAGAATCTTTATTGGTAGCAAGTCGCTCTTGAACATGACACTTCCACTCCGTGCCTGAGTCGGGTTGGGTTGTTTCATTCACCGGTCACATCACCATGGTCACGCCATACCATCCACATTTGGGGTAAATGCTACCAATCCATCACATAAGTGTCGCCGACATGCTCAAGAGAAGTCATCCAGAGAAGTCATCCGTGTCCCATCCACTACCATACATTACACTTCATTCTTTCATGACCGCCATCCTGAACCATATATCATCAGATAATTTTCACCTCCATCAAAATCATTTGCTCCGTTCCGTGTCATTGATGTGGGATTCATCAAGGCCCTCCTTTGACGGATCGCTTCTTGTCGACATCAGCTCATTATCCAAGAAGTTGATCTAGGAACACCCCATTCAATACTTTGAAGCTTGCATCCCTCAATGGCAAGTTTCTCACTTCCGGCGATAGGTATACATCAATGACCTTCGACCAAAAGATTTTGCGTGGTGTTCGACGCCAAGTCCTTTATTCACACCACGTGAATTGTACTGCAGTACCTTGAGGGTCATCATCATTATCGGTGATTCCTCTCGCGCTTGTTAACAGTTTACATCATTGACTGGTAATCAAGCGATGTCTTTCCATGTTCGACTTCAAAACATTTTTCACATGGATCGACTTGTACTTTGAGTGAAGATCGGACGAGATTGAAGACCCCGGATCTAGTTTCATCCATCCGGGCTGCGATATATATTTAGGAGAATAAAGACATTGAAATGTATAGCATTGCAGCACAGATAATCATCCTACCAAAAGGATGATGGCTCTATCAGAATCATCAGTCTACCATCAGACGATTGTCTGTTCTATGTACATGAAAATGAATTTATAAAGCTGAGCATGGGAATTCCCGCCTCAGCTAGATCATGAAAACAGTATGAAGATAATGTATTGTATGGTATCTTATTACAGGTCTCCTCCCAGCATTGAAAGAACTTCGGATCCTCCTAATAAAGCATTTCACCCGATAAACGGCCTCATACTTTAGGGGGCAACTGTTATAGACATTTTTGTGCCTTACAGCTCTAAGCATGAAATGTCCATAAACCAAGGGATCCTAAGTCCCTAAAAGTGTTGTTCCGGCCCCTAAAGGAACAAGGTCAACCAATTACAGCTTCTCCCAGAAGTTCTCCACCAGAAACTGCTCAGAATCAGTCAAATCAGGATCATTTCAGCTGCTCCACTAGCTAGCTGTGTTGCATAGAACCCAAGTACACTAGCTAGGTGCATTGCAATGCACCTAAAAGCACTACCAGGGTGCACTAAGCGGGAAATGACAAATGGCAGTGTCATTCTGCAAGGTGGACAGACAATGGAAGCTTCCAGAATCTTCCCTAATGACACTTGCCTCACTGAGTTCGACCAAGGATGAGTAAGAGGCTCTCAGTCTCCAAGTGGAAGCAAGAACTGACAGAGAGAAGCCACTAGTCAAATCATAAGCTGACTCATCCTCTTTGCATACATCTATATATGGATCCCTCATCCCAGAGATCCAGAGGCTGGAATTTTGTACATTGCAGAGAATTGCTGTTGGTTTTGAGATAGAGATCAGAGTATTGGGTGATTTATGCTTTGTTGGAGGTGGAGAGGGGATTCCTTTGCTGGGGGGTTGATGCTGGATCAGGAATCATCGGTTGTAACTCCTCCTGGATCTTCTTGTTATATCAATAAAACTATTTGATTTTCTCCTACATGCTTGTGTATCAATGATGTTTTGTTATATTTGCATGTTTAGCTTAAATCTGATCCTAAGCTATTTATGAATATAAATCCATGTCTTTGTGTAGTTTTCCTCTTCTGTGATCTTGCAGGAACTTGGTGAAGCTGGGCAAGTAAGGGAGCAGGTAGCTGGAAGCTGTCAAAGAGGAGAGAGATTGGATCAAAGGACTAGCGCAAGACACAGGTTGGTTCATCCTATTCCTCTTCGTTTATAGTTCATAAAGAAGAATACGAAAGTAGTTTTCTCTGTTTGTTTCTAAGGTACTATCACACCTTAGTGGGATAGGGGCGTTTTGAGTAGACACTTTTCCCGTTAACAGATCCCCATTATCTTGCTAAAGAATAACCAAGCTCCCATATCCAACCCCAAAATACTAGAAAGAACTCACAACATAACAAATTCACAACCCACCAAGACCCTCACATAACAAATTCACAACAATAAGAAAGCTAAGAAAAAAATTACTCGAACTCTTCCCAATTTGAGACACAACTCTACAAAGTGACCAAACCCAAAAAATAGAAACATCGTATCCCCCTAAGGAACAACCAGGCCCACATATTCAACCCTTGAAACAACTAGAAAGAAATCACCACATCCTCTCATGTCACTTAATGAGCACCAATATTGCAGCAAGAACGATGCAACTCCTCGGGCTACCAACTTTACTTTATCAACCTGGGGTTCGTACAAACTTGGAGGTGACAATGTTGTATACACAAGTAGATGCAATGGGTCCACTCTTTGTCACTTTTGAGCTGGCGATAGACCACTAGGGTTTCTCAAACTAACCTTCTATTGATTTAGAATAAGTTTGATTACCAATGGAGAAAGGGGAATTTTACCCTAATTGAGAGAATTGAAATATTGTCTACTGCAGTAATGAAAGACTGAAATAAAGGCTTTAAACACACCACACAGCTAACTACTTGTTAGATATATTGCTTTAGAAGAATCCTAAGCTAACATGTGTGTAATCCTAACTATCCTAGGCATGCAATCTGAGATAATCAAACACTTTATTGTTGTGCAGATGAATGAATACAATATCTTTGTTATTTTTGTTCTTTTTGTTCTTTTTGTCCTTTTTGTCCTTTTTGTGAAAAATTGAATGCTAATTCTTCTTGGTGGTATGACAGGTGGGCTAGATATGGTTATGAAAGGTCAGATGGCTTGGGAGGAAAGTAGGGGTCTTCTCCTATCTTTCTGGATGCTTTTTTCCACAAATCAGCCTCAAAACAAGCCACTATAGGTTGTCTTACATGATGTCCTAATGCACCTAGAGGATGTCCTAATGCTCCTACAGGATCCCTTGTATTCCTCTAGGATTTGGACGAAAGAAATAGGAGATATTTGGAAGGTGGTATAGGGCTTAGATAAGGTGAATTATGGAAGAAATAAGGCTAGGGAGTGGCTAGGACTTCCTCAGAACTCAAACCAAAGTTTGTAAGATGGTTGGATTTTCTCAACAAACATGGAGAGTTGTTCTTAGGGAATGATAAATTGGTTGATAGACTTAGTGGCTCTTGGTGATCATGGATAGATGAGGTTAGGCTGGCGATACTGATATGAGATCTTCCTACACTATTGAAACTCCTGCAATACACACATCACTGGCATTTACCCATGAATCATGTCAAACAAGAAAGATTTCCAATCAACATAAGAAAACAAAATTCCACTATTTAATTGCCTAGTTCATGCATGGAAATATTTGCAGAATTTTGTGAAACACCATGAGATATAATACAAGGTAGGAGATATCAGAGAGAAAAACTGAAACCTATTGTTTGAAACTGAAAACATACTAGCCTAATTAGAAGAAAACCCTAAATTCCATAAGAATTCAGAATTTCGTCTTTTTGGGGCTGAATAGGAGTTTTTCCTCAAACCATGGTCCCTGAAGGGAGGAGTGAGGCCAAATCCACCTGCTATCAGCCTTTTTGGTATTCCTTTATCTCTCTAAAGCTACTACTAAATCTATGCACAAATGGAAGTAAACTAATCAAATTCACCACAACTTGCAATGAAACAATGCTAAAATCAATTCAACAATTAATTTATGAACTAACCTATGCATACAAGTACAATAAGAGGAACCTCTGTTGCTAGGGTTGGACCCTAACCCAAGAGCTTCAGCCCTCTGATTCAACTCAGTGTTGGATCAAGGAAATGCTCATTCTCATTATCATATCAGAAAATCACATAACAATGTTTTTCCACAAAACTTCAACTCGAAAATACTTAGTGCTCTTACATAAAAAAATATGAATCCTAATGAGGCTCTATGCCTCCTTATTTATACAACTGAAGTCTCCAACAACTTCCTTAAATCTAGGGAGGCTTGGCTCCCAAACTCAAGATGAACTGGTTCTTAACTGTCACTGGCTCGACTGCCCATGATCTCCATGACTCGGTTGCTTGCAACTCTTAACTAGTGTGATTTGATTCAGAGATATTCAAATGAGTGAGGATTTAATAAGGAAGATCCATCTCCTACAATCTCTCCTTCTTGTCTTATTCGATTTCCTACACCTTAATTAGCCAAAATTGCCATGATTTGCTCCCAAAAACCTGTAATCAATACACATTAGACCACTAGACATAACATCTTACTTTTACTCAACTCATTAAGAAAAATATAATTAAAACATGTAAGGAATTATGAGAAGAGTTTATTTTAGTAAGCTTTGATGTGTATTAAGGTCCATATAGTTACCCAATGATGAGGCTCATCATCACCCCCTACTAAAAGTGCTGCTCATTCTCTGAGAAACTTAATCTATGTCCATGTCCTTAATTGCTCTAGTGGCCTCCCTGACATCCCATGATTCTGCTGTAGTTTCCTCTTCCTGTGATAAAATCCTG
Organism: Pinus tabuliformis; assembly: GCA_031772625.1. Classification (NCBI taxonomy): domain Eukaryota; kingdom Viridiplantae; phylum Streptophyta; class Pinopsida; order Pinales; family Pinaceae; genus Pinus; species Pinus tabuliformis. The sequence goes on along the minus strand of CM062806.1, from coordinate 998,699,260 downwards.
CCTTCCTCTCTATCTCTTCCCACTTCTTTCTTTCTTCTTCTTCTCTCCTCCCTTCCAACATTCTTAAAAGTAGTGGTGGACTGAATCTCAAGCCAATCCAAATGACTTCGAGTCTTTGTAGAGCCTTCTTATACATCGGTGTTCTATTTATTTCCTCTCTCATTCTCTAAGGAGAATGGTATTCTATGATTTTTAGGCTGTGAGGCAAGGTGTTCCACGTCCTTTGGCAAGCTTGCATGTTGTCATCTCCTAGCAATCTGAACATGTTTTCAAAGTGTGTGAATGCTTGTTCTTGTGCAGCAAGGTACCTAGGTGCAAGCTTAGGATCATTTTCAATGAGGTCGTGGTGCTGATGACATCCATTAGGTTAGGTTGTTCAGCTCTGGTCATGAGGAGTTCTGTCTCTTCTCTTGCCATTACCTTTTTCATCTCTGTAGCTCTTGCCTCCTCATGATTCATCCATGATGTTAAGGCCATCAGTTGCAAGTCTCCTAGTTTTGAATTTGGGTCCCACACATTCAAATTTGTCAAGGCCAAGTTGTGTAGGTAGAACTCAGACATTTTTTCTCTATCTTCCAAGGTGCTCTGATCACAAAGATCAATGAATTGTCTATAGTCTTGGAAGGGCATATTGCCTCACTATGCTAAATTCTTCATTTGGAATTGTAGCCATTTTTCCTTGAGATACAAGGCATAAGACTTTGTTGGCATCCTGCACTGGATTGCCTCCAAGGATAAACTGGCCATAGTTTCCAACTAGCTTTCCCTTTCTTGTAGTTGTCCCCTTAGCCATGCATTCTCTGCTTCTAACTGAGCTTTCATCATTGCCTCTCTATCCCTTATGCTGCTCAATTTTCTGCCCATCTCCTTCAATTTCTCCTTGATGTGACCTACATCCTCCACTCCTTTTGATTTGGAAATTTGCATCCACCTATGTGTCCTTTCCCTCTCCTTTTCAAGTTCAAAGAATAAGGGGATGGCAAACTTTTGTGGGATTACCCTACCTCCTTCAATGAATCTGTAGTAGGAGCTATGGTTGGGCTATGGACTAGGTTCCCTTAGTTCTTAGTATTCTTCATTTGTTTCTTGTGGAGTGATACCTTCTTGGTCCCTTTTTTGTACATCCCATAGGTTTGACAGGGCTTCCTGTAGGATGGCCTCTGCTTGCGTCTCCTATAGGAAACCTTTTCCTTTTGATGAGGCTGACCTTGTGACAGGCCTCCTAACATAAGTGATGGGAGATTTGGGAGAGGCTTGTCCTGATGATCCTTCTCCTTGAATTTTCTCTAGAGGGGCTACCTTTTCTTGCTGCTTTGGTGAATCCTCAATGACAATTAGAGTTTTTGTGGGGGTTTGAGGTCTTCCTTGCCTAATCCTTGTGCTCTTTCTTGTCCTGAAGTACAATGAGGTTTGTCTTTGCCTCCTCCCTTTTGACTTGATAGGTGTACTTAGGGCAGTAAGAGCAGTTGCTGCCTCTTTCTCAGTGGGTTCTGGAGATACCCTTGGTTATTCTTCTCCTTCTTTGTCTTGAACTGTAGACCTCTGTTCTTCCTTCTGTTCTGTCCCTTCTTTTCCATTCTCCTTCTCATCCTTGTCTTTCTCTTTCTTTTCTTCCTCTAGTTCCTCACTCTGCTCATATGTCTCTTCTTTTTCTCCTTCTTTCTCTTCATCATTCTCCTCCTCCTTTTCTTCCTCTTTTTCCTCCTCTGTTTCCTCTTCATTCTCCTCTTCTGTTTCCTCTTGATTTTCTTCTTCTGTCTCTTCTTCCCTTTCACTAGCAGTGGGGCTTTTGTCATATTCAAGAGCTTGAATTGCCCCTCTTGCCTTCATGTCTCTTAAGGTTGTCCATGTAATAGGGAGTCTTAGGTTTTGTAGAGCATCTTCTAGGAGGAGTTTGATCAACCCATGATGGGATAGTTGTTGATGTTTTCCCTCCTACACTTTGATGCTTATGTCTATCATTGATTGAAGATGAAATTAGGGTTACTTAATCTATTTGAGGAGGTGTGTCTACTCTAAATCTCAGTTCTTGTAGGAGTCTGAAGTGGTATCCATACACCACACTGTATCTCCCTTCAAATGATATGCATTTAATGGGGTGGTAACTAACTTCATTCCAAGGGTATGGAATGCTTCCTCTTCTGACCCCATTTTTTTCCTCCATTAGCTCCTCCCCTTATAAAAATAATTTCTTCTTTGCAAGGGTGTTGTTACCCTTATCTTCTTTTCTACATGGTAACCCTAAAGGGAATGTAGTGATTCTTCTTTTCAGGGGTAATTACTACAGATAGGCATTTCACCACAGCAGTGCATGGATCCTAGTGAGGGGTATGAGTGAGAGAGAAAAGTCTCTGGCCACCTCATCATCATATCCTCTCATCCTCTCAAAGAACCCCATCCATTGGTGCCTTGTGAAAATTTCTACTACAAGAGGATGTTGGTGGATCCTTACTGTGTTTGTGGGTTCCCTCTTGTTAAAACCTCTTGTCATATTTCCCTGGTAATTGTGGAGGCTTGTATGGATACAATTAAAGAATTCTGGTAGGTGAGAGAGGTTTGAATGTTAACTCTACATATAATTCTCCTAGACTGTAATTCCCTTAATCAGATTGATTATTTTCCTTCTTTTAACTAGAAAACATGGAAGGTATAGCTCCTACCTCACTTGTTACATTCTGTTGAGGAAAGCCTTTGATTTCTCCTCCCTTAGTGCACAATGATAATCTTATGGATTGACTGCTCTGTATCCTGTAGGTTTTCCTATAGAATCCTGTAGGTTTTCCTGTAGGATCCTGTAGGTATCCTGCGTTAAAAATGCTAACTGTCTCCTGTAAGTGCTGCTTCAAGAATGCTAAGAGAAACATCTTTTCGATGAATTCTCATGATTACTAATGCTCTCTTTGTATTGGAATCAGTTTTTTATTTCCATATATGGATGATCGTGTAGGATGGTGTGTTGGTTGTCTAAGTACGAGCACCTCCTTTTGGATCATTGGTCCCACTATCAGTCCATCATTCCACCTTACCTCGTAATCATCCCCCACTTCATTCCTCTGTAACTTAACCATTTTTGGCCTTATCTCCTTTTTCTTTTGATTTTACTATTGCCACATGTGGAGTGGTCTAAATGCTTTCTCCTCGTCAACTAGCTGAAGGTAGCCAAGTTAACTGACCACCTTTGCTTATAAAACCAACTCTCACATAATCCTACAGTTTTGATCATATCGTACTAATGAGAGAGCATGAGTAAGATGAAATACATGTGGGTAAGATGCTTTGATGATGATGCATGTTGGAGAGTGATGTCTATGTGTTGTGTTTTTGCTGCATATTCTTCTATGTATTGGCCTCTTTTGATGCTTGTTTCTTTTGATGTGCAGGTGATGGAGAGTGATGTTGGTGATCATGTTGTTACTGTTGAGCTCTGGAGGAGCTACCTCAACCTTGGAATCCTTGTGCCGAAGATGGTTGCAACCCTGTGAAGTTTCCTTTACAGGATGTCCTGTAGTTGCCTCTCCCCTAAACTTTCATCATTTTCCTTACTTTTGGAGCATGAGGGTTGTTGACATGAATGGAGAAGGGTTGTAGGGAATGGTAGGTGAGGGTTGTGGTATTCAGGTATGATCCCTGTTTTCTTCTTCTCTCCCTCTTCTATTTTTTGTTTTTTTTCTTCTGATGAGCACCAGTATTGTAACAAGAATGTTGCAACTCCTGGGGCTACCAACTTTACTTTATCAACCCAGGGTTTGTACAAACTTGGAGGTGACAATGTTGTATACGCAAGTAGATGAAATGGGTCCACTCTTTGTCACTGTTGAGCTAGCGATAGACCACTAGAGTTTCTCAAACTAGCCTTCTATTTATTTAGAAGAAGTTTGATTACCAATGGAGAAATGGGAATTTTACCCTAATTGAGAGAATTGAAATGTTGTCTACTGCAGTAATGAAAGACTAAAATAAATGCTTTAAACACACCATTCATCTAACTACCTGTTAAGAGATCTTGCTTCAGAATAATCCTAAGCTAACATGTGTGTAATCCTAACTATCCTAGGCATGCAATCTGAGATAATCAAACACTTTACTATTATGCAAATGAATGAATAAAATATCTTTGTTCTTTTTTTCCTTTTTGTGAAAATTTGAATGCTAATTCTTCTTGGTGGTATGGCAGGTGGGTTAGAGATGGTTGTGAAAGGTCAGATGGCTTGGGAGGCAAGTAGGGGTCTTCTCCTATCTTTATAGATGCTTTTTCCACAAATCAGCCTCAAAACAGGCCACTATAGGTCATCCTATAGGATGTCCTAATGCACCTATAGGATGTCCTAATGCTCCTACAAGATCCCCTGTATTCCTACAAGATCCATCCGAAAGCAATATGAGTGATTTGGAAGGTGGTATAGGACTTAGGGAAGGTGAATTATGGAAGAAATAAGGCACAGTAGTGGCTAGGACATCCTCAGAACACAAACCAAAGTTTGTAAGATGGTTAGATTCGCTCAACAAACATGGAGAGTTGTTCTTAGGGAATGATAAATTGGTTGATGGACTTAGTGGTTCTTGGTGATCATGGATGGATGAGGTTAGGTTGGGGCTGCTGACATGAGATATTCCTACACTATTGAAACTCCTGCAATACACACATCACTGGCATTTACCCATGAATCATGTCAAACAAGAAAGATTTCCAATCAACATAAGAAAACAAAATTCCACTATTTAATTAACTAGTTCATGCATGGAAATATTTGTAGAATTTTGTGAAACACCATGAGATCTAATACAAGGCTGGAGATATCAAAGATAAAAACTGAAACCTATTCTTTGAAACTGAAAAGATGTTGGCCTAATTAGTAGAAAACCCTAAATTCCATAAGAAATTAGAATTTTGTCTTTTTGGGGCTGAATAGGAGTTTTTCCTCAAACCATGGTCCTTAAAGGGAGGAGTGAGGCTAAATCCACCTTCTATCAACCTTTTTGGTATTCCTTTATCTCTCTAAATCTACTGCTAAAGCTATGCACAAATAGAAGCAAACTAATCAAATTCGTCATGACTTGCAATGAAACAATGCTAAAATCAATTCAACAATTAATCTATGAAATAACCTAAGCATACAAGTACTATAAGAGGAACCTCTGCTACTAGGTTTGGGCCCTAACCCAAGAGCTTCACCCTCTGGGTCAACTCAGCGTTGGACCAAGGAAATGCTTGTTCTCATTATCGTATCAAAAAATTACATAATAGTGTTTTTCCACAAAACTTCAACTTGAAAATACTTAGTGCTCTTACATAAAAAAATCTGAATCTAATGAGGCTTTAGGCCTCCTTATTTATACAGCTGAATTCTCCAACAACTTCCTTAGATCTAGGGAGGCTTGGCTCCCAAACTCAAGATGAACTAGTTCTTAACTATCACTGGCTCGGTTGCCCATGATCTCCATGACTCGGCTGCTTGCAACTTCAAGCTAGTGTGATTTGATTGAGGGATATTCAAATGAGTGAGGATTTAATGAGGAAGATACATCTCCTATAATCTCTCCTTCTTGTCTCATTCGAGTTCCTGCACCTTAATTAGCCAAAATTGACATGATTTGCTCCCAAAAACCTATAATCAATGTACATTAGACCACTAGACATAACATCTTACTTTTACTCATCTCATTAAGAAAAATATAATTAAAACATGTAAGGAATTATGAGAAGAGTTGATTTTAGTAAGCTTGGAGGTGTATTAAGGTCCATATAGTTACACAATGATGAGGTTCATCGTCACTAATACCCTAACATAACATATTCACAACAACATGCAATCCAAGAAGACAAAACCAATGTCATTCACATGAGTAGACACACCAACAAGGGCTCCTATGACTAACACAACAACTAGTAACATGTAACTACATCCACTCCCACTAGCATCATTATGACAATTAAGATCTCAATAGTGCAAGTCCACATTGATGGAGGAGGTTGTTTGGAATCCATAGAAACATTTGAACCAATCACATACATTTCAAACCAACAAAGGCTCCACAATACAAATTTCAAGGTTGAGCCTCCCTTCAATTTCAACACCAACATAACAACTCATAAGACCTCATCACCAAGACCTTAACAACACAATTCCACAACAACAAATGGACCAGCAAGACAAGAAGCTACAGATAAAATAGAAACATAAATGAAAGTGAATTCATACTGATGGACAAACTAATGAAACATGAAAACAAGAAGTGATGGGTGAACCAACAACAATTATCCATAACTAAAGAGAAACTAGCAATGATTTACCTTTCACTACTAACCTCACTCACTATAAACCCAAAAGATATTATCAACATGAACAATGAAGCAATCTTACATTCACACTTGCCACCAACAAAAAAATTAGCAATACCACTAACATATCGGTATAACAAATATGCATCATTGTAGGAGGTAGCTTTGAATCATCAACAACTAATTTTATCCATTCAAAGCTAAGTTATTAAATTTGATATAGGGAAATTGTGTAGGCTTACCTTGTTTCCATTATTGAGAAGCCAAATTTACTACAAAAAAATTCAAAGGTAAGGTCCATAACATTTGAACCCTATGACCTAAGGTATTACAGAAAAATAAGATGATTTTTTCTCAAGTCAAGAAACAACCCTCCAAGACAACCAAACCCAACAAATTAAACTCTCTAATCTCCTTAAGGAACAACCAAGCCCCCATATCCTACCCCAAACAACTAGAAAGAACACACCACATCCTCTCTTGTGGCCAACACCACAACCACAAAGACCTTCACGTCACAAATTCATAATAATGAGCAAGCCAAGAAGACAAAAGAAATATCATTCACAAGAGGAGACATACTAGAAAGGGCTCCTATGACTAACACAACAACTCATAAAATTTCACTATGTCCACTTCCACTGGCAACACTATGACTAATATATCTCCAAGTGCAAGTTCAAATCAATAGAGGAGGTAGTTTGGAATCCATAGAAACTATTGAACCAACCATATTCACTGCAAATCAACAAAGGCTCCACAACATAAAAGATAAATTTGAGCCTCCCTTCAATCTCACCACCAACACAACACCTCACATGAGTCTACTCACAACCAAGATCGTAATATCGCAATTCCACAACAACAAAAAATAGATTGAGAAGACATAACGCTATAGATACGATAACAACATAAACACAAAGGCACTCAGAGTGATGTACAAATTAATAAACCACCAAAACAAGAAGTGATAAATGAACCAACAATGCAAATTCATAACGAAGCAACAAACAAGCTAGGAATAAAATTGCAAAAGGAAATCACAACAATGGAGAAGCAACAGTGGTAGTTGAAACCACTAATTGCATTCACTACAAGGGACAAAATTGTGTTGCATGTAGGTCAGAGACTAATAAAAGAGTATAATGTATCTTATAATAATACAAGATTTTAAATGTATCATCTAATAAATGATTATATCGTGAACCATTTTCAAGAACCCATGGCCGCTAATGCAAATCTTATGTGATGATTTCAATGCCAGTTGTCCTCTATTAGATAGGGATCAAGGTTGGAATTTGAAAACAAAGCAACTCCTCACATTATGGTTTTCACAAGGTTTGAGGTTGAAATGCGAAAAGAATGCAATAAACATTATGGTTTTTGTTGGTTTTGAGAGTTTTGAGAATTGTATTAGTTAATGTGTTATATGGTTTTGTTGGTTTTGAGAATTATATTAGTTACTTTAATATATGTCATTAAAATTGGAGTGGTTTTTAGTGTAATTGTTTGGACTTTCTCGTGTTGGAATCTGGTGGAAAAGTTTGAGGTGAAACCTTGATTTGTATTATTTAAACTGGTTTTTTGACTGTATATATGGATTTAGCACCCTAAAAACCCCCAGTACACTTTGATTATGCAGGGGTTACCCATCAAGCTTGTGATTTCAATAAATTCCTGCTGGATTTTAGAGAAATTAGACCAAAAAAACCCACCAAAAAAGCTTCCAATAATGATTATGGAAAATAATAATTATGGAAAAATTTTAATTGTATTTTATGATAGAAAAATAATTAATTTGACATAGTAAATTTATTTGTCAAATTTCAAAGGATAATAAAGGTAACAATTTTATAATAAATTAATTTTGTGAATTGACATGATTTCATGACTAGTGAAATAGGGTGAATTCAATTTAATTATAAAAGGATTTGTTAAACTATAAAAGTATTTGTTAAATATTTGTAATGGTAAAATATATTATTTAATTAGAAGTGAATTGTTTATTTAGATTTTTATAGAAATCAAACGAATAGGAGTGTTTGGCAATTAAGTTAATTTACAAAGAAGGAACAAAAGTATTAGCACTTTTTGAGGTTTTAAATTGTTTCAACGTTTTACTAAAAAAAAAAAAGTAATCATTGTGAATTTAAGGACATCTTTCAAGTTCTTGAATATGCATGCTCCTCCAACTCCCTTAAACTAGTTATTATTTATCCAAAAGAATTTCTATTGCTCAACAAATTTCAAACAATATCATTTCCCCAAGTTAAGAGGCACTTCAATGAGGAAGCGAGTGAAATGGCCAATTTAAGGGCTCAAGAACTTAATGGTCATATGTGGACACGGAACAACATCCACAAGAGCATCTAATTCACCCATCTATGATTAGTTACATGGCTTAACAATCTAGAGGGGACTCTTGATGTGTATTGTCTAAAAGATTGGTTTTTTTATCTTCAAGATGCCTCTCCTCTAGCGCCCACCAAGGTCTCAAGTAATGAAATGGTCAACCAAGTGGCTAGGGAACCTAAGGGTCATATGTGGACATCAATCAACACATAAGAGAGCATTGGATTTCCTATATTCCATGATTACTTGCATGAGGGGACTTTCAATTAATGTCATCCGAAAAGGTGGTTGGTAATATTCATGACATGTATCATATGGTTGAGCTCTCAAATGCTTAAGAAAGAATACCAAATATATTGAAATCATAAGACTTATTACAAGCATTAGTAAAATTGCAGTTAAAGATCTATGAAGAGCAAATCCTAGGGCCACTTCCTCATGCTTAGCTCTAATGGAAATCATCCAAGTTGATGTGGAGATTCAATTAATTTTTACCTTCAATATGTATGGGATTTTGTCTTGATATTTCCATTCTTGTTCTTAGTAGACTCCTCATAGATCTTCTCCAGCGAGTTGATTTATCTCAAGACTACAACAATATCTTAAGTCAATGGTATATGGAAGTTGCTCTCCTTGTGATGAAGCATTGTGCCTATTGTCCTACAATATTGTAGTGTTGATAGTTGTGTGAAGATTTTCTCTAATGATCTAGAAGTGATGAAGAACACTCTCATTGTGGCCATCAAGAAATATAAACCATAGGAAGCGCAATTTGAGGCTAAACATGTTGAACTAAAGGAGGAAAAAAAACCTCTATCCATTTATGCTGCAAAAAATACTCCTACACTTGTAAATTGAGAAAAGGAATCTCATATAACTATTTATATTCTCATAAATCACATTACTTCCATGGAATCCTCACCTTTTGCATTTCAAGACCTATCAAATCAATTAGTCTCTCACATGAATCTTCTAACCCTAGATATTTCAATTGAAGATTCTTCTAAGTATGACACATGTATTAATAACTCGTTCCCATCAAAATACTAGAATTTTGAGATCAAATTGTTTTTTTATTTTAAATTATATTAAACAATAATTATATTTGATTTATAGGATACAATGCATTAAAACTTATTTATATAAATTTTGATAACATAATTTTCATATGTTCTTTTTTTATGCTTTCCATTTAAAATGTTTTGAAATTTAGGTTGTGATAAAATCTAATAATAAATAATAAATTAAATATCAATTTATAAATATTAAACCTAATTTTAAAATATAATAATATCCATCTTTTTATATATATATATATAACTTTTTTATAATTTGTTAATTAAAAAAATTAATTAATTAAATATGAAGAATTTCATTTCAAATTATTTATTTTAATTTCAATATTAAATAATTCAAAACTTAACTCCAAAAAACAATGACTTTATGCTATTAAAATGGTTAAATAATAATTATACTTTCCGAATGACACATATCGTTTATCAAAATAATAATAAAATATTATTACCGTTAACAAATTTTCAATTTATTATATAATAATTATACTTTCCGAATAAAACATATGGTTTATCAAAATAATAATAGCTTATTATTAGAATTAACAAATTTTCAATTTAATTTAAAATATAATATAATTTATAAAGAGTAGTTTGATTAATAAATTAAATGATTTTGTTTGGAGTATGTTTTTAAATCAATTTTGGTTAAGGAAGAGATTTTTAAAATTTATAATTTTCAAAATGTATTGGGAGTATTTTAAAGTGTTGAATCTATTTATGTATTGAAAATTACATTTTTGAATAACAAGAAATCATAATTTTGCTAGAAATTGTGTTACTAGATTTTAGCAAAAAAAATAATTTCATCTATTAGTTAGACTACGATTTTATAAAAATCACATTAATCTTTTAACGATAAAAGTATAAGAACTTTCATTTTCATTTTCAAACTCATTTACTCTATGTATAACAAGATAAATAGCTACAATGCAATATAGTCTCTTTCTCTACTACTAATTAATTGAATAAGGAAGTTTGGAATCCATATTTTGTCATTATTTGAGAATGTCTTAGCGTAATCTCTTTCTTTTTTTCTACGGCTAATTAATTGAATAAAGAAATTTAAAATCCATATTTTACCATTATTTGAGAATATCTTCTACAATCACACACGTTCCTCCACATTCTACACAATAAAACTCACCTCCACATTATGTACAATGAAAATTTCCTATACACCTCGGAAAAACATGATATCACAACTAAAAAAATTCCTCCAATGCAGAGGGTTTTCATTATGTTAAATTTTCTCCGTACTACACACAATGAGAAAGCTTCACATCATTCTTTATACACGGATGCATTTCTTCGTATTAAATATGATAAAAAGATGAAACAATTTTATTTTTGCAATAGATTTATAGTTTCTATATCATCAACTGTTCCATCAATGAATTCTATTTTATTTTAGAAAGTATATAACGACCATTGTCGCGTTGCCCATGAGTCATTAGTTGTCTTTCATGTCAAGTTTAGAAGTGTGGCTTTCTCGAGGTGAGTAACGTTTTAATGCAAACATGAACAAAGAGTCCTTTTAAAAAATAAAAAAAAAACACATGAAAAGGAAGTGAAAATAATATTTTAGTTGTTTAAATAATTGTAAATTAATGGTAATTTTTTAATGGCGAATACAGAGAATAATGATTTATATGATAATTAAATATAATTATTATATAATATATAATAATATTGTCTTTCTGTAAGCTTGGTGGGACTATATTTTCATGATGTCATATATATCACTTCGATTAAGGTGGGGAATTGAACTAGTGACTTCACATCAAAGAGTGCCTTAACAGAGACCCCTAGACATATACTATATAATAATAGTATTTTTTATCACTTGTTAATTAAAAAGAAATTTGATAAATTTCGTTTCAAATTATTTATTTTACATATCTGAATGAAGGCTTTTGTGAGTAGAATTATTTATAAAAATGTCTTCAAGATCTATCACATGAATGTTTTAGTTGCTGACATGTTTCGAACCAACTTATGTGGTTCATCTTAAGGACGATAAGATTAAGAAAATATGATATAATAATGTATAAAAGGAACAAGAAAATAAGGTCAAAGAAATTAACCATTAGAAAATTTATTTAAATTGTTCAATTAATTTTTGAAAAAATAAATAAATAAATAAATAAAATTAGTATAAAATTATATAATGGTTTATAATGGTTTATAAATATAAATAATTCTATAGAAGCATAATAATAATTCAATCATATTAAATTAGAGTATAAAATAATAATGATTTAATATTACTAAAAATTGGAATAAAATAGTATTATGGATAATTAAAGATAAAACTAAAGAAAAATAAATTTTAAATTTTAAATGAAATAAAAATAATTAAATATGAATACTCATATATATAGATAAGAAACAATAAAATTATAGCAAATAAATAAAAGAAACTTAAGGATAACAATAATATATAATAAAACAAAGAAATATAAGGATAACAATAATATATAATAAAATAGAGAGATTAAGGTTAATAAATTAAGGGAATAAAAGAATTAGAAAGATTTCTGAATTTAGAATTTTGTGATTTATATTTTGAATATGAGAATTTTTTTGGTAAAAATCATATTAGAAAAATTATGTTGACCTGTTTTGAATGTTCATCGTCACGATAAGATGGAGAATCAGATCTAGAGACTAGATTAAATAGAGATAGTGTCATGAAGAGATAATTAATTTAACGGTTAGAATAAAATGACTAATTTTAAATAAATAAATAAACAAATATTTATTAAAAACATGATAGATTATAATATTCAATTAAAAAGAGGATTAAAAATCCCACAAAATTAAATTTGATCAAAATTAACAAAAACATTATTAAAGGAATAAGTGAAAGTCAACCAAAATAAATCAGTACATAAAATAAAATAAAATAAATAATATCAAGGTTAATTTAAAGTTACCAACTAATTTATATTAAATTAAGTAAATAATTGATTTATTTAATTATTATTATTGTTATTATTAATATTATTAAAAAAAAATTTGGTAGAAATTACATAGGAGAATTTTTGCCTATGCATTTCAAACCATCCAGTGTGGTTCATTGCCAGGACAAGATGAAGAGGCAAACCATGGCACCAGCTTAAATAGAGAGCAATGTAGAGACCCTTAGTTCAGTTAACAGCTATAATAAACAACTAGTTTATATATATATATATATAGAGAGAGAGAGAGAGAGAGAGTTATTATTATTATTATTATTATTAGTTAACAGCTATAATAAATGGCTAGCTTATATATATATCTATATATATATATATATATATAGAGAGAGAGAGAGAGGGGGGGTGGCCTTATCAATTATTATTATTATTATTATTATTATTATTGTTGTTGTTGTTGTTGTTGTTGTTGTTAAAAAAACTTTAGGTAGAAATCACATAGGAGAATTTTTTCCTATGCGTTTCAAACCATCCAGTGTGGTTCATCGCCAGGACAAGGTGAAGAGACAGACCATGGCACCACGATAAATAGAAAGAAATATAGAGACCCTTAGTTCAGCGAACAACTATAATAAACGGTTAGTTTAGATACATATATATATATATAGAGAGAGAGAGAGAGAGAGAGAGACCCTTAGTTCAATTAATGGTTATAATAAATAGCTAGTTTATGAATAATATATATATATATATATATATATATATATATATATATATCTATATATATATATATAAATTAGTTGTTAACTGAACTAAAGGTCTCTACATTGTTCTCTATTTAAGTTGGTGCCATGGTCTGCCTCTTCAGCTTGTCCTGGCAATGAACCACACTTCATCTTGTCCTCACAATGAACCACATTGGATGGTTCAAAACGCACAGGCAAAAATTCTCCTATGTGATTTCTATTGAAAGTTTTTCTTAATTAAATAGGATCACAAAAGCCTAAATTCTGAAATTATTATTATTATTCTTAATGACCAAGAAAATAAAATATTGAAAGGAAAAAGTCAATATTATTTTAAAAAAGGAAAAGTGACTAAATCAATAATTAACATATTAAAAGTTTTTCCTGTATTCAAGCTTTTGTGATCCATAATGAATTAAGCAAAGTCTTTCGATAGAAATCACATAAGAAAAATCACCTGATGATGAACCACTCTTGTTGGTTCAAAATGTGTCAGCCAAAAAAATTATCTTATGTGATTTCTACCAAAAGACTTTGCTTAATATTAAAAGTTTGTTTATTTTTTTTATATAGAGAAAAGAAATTTGACCCAAAAAATTATATATATATATATATACAAAAAATAATTAATCTTAAATAAAAAATGAAATAAAAATAAAAGCCGTTAGAAATCATGTTGAAAATGCAACAAGATGATGGAGCTTAGTGGAAAGGAGTCGCCTTCACTAAGTGGGACCGCAGGCTATTTTTGGCGCAAAGTCTATTTTTAGACATATGGATCATGGTCTATGAGTTGCAGGATGCTATTTATGGATGATTGGTAATGTTGGGAAAAATAGATGGACTTCTATTTTTGGTTCACAGCGGAGTGATCATAGTCTATTTTTAGACTGCCAGGCTAAAAATAGAAACAATCAAATATTATTAGCCCTTAGTAATATTTGGACTCTAAACATTATCTTATTCTCTTGGAGCACTTTAGTTCGAGCTACAAATGTGGCACATGCAGCTGAAAAAAGGAATCACTTGGTTTCTTATGTGTTAATTGAGTTATTGCATGGAGGACTTCAGTTAGAACTCATGCATGTGAGTTCTGTGGAGTTGGATGTGGATTTGATGGAGTTGTGTTCAGTTTGACTTAGTTTAACTAGTTGTATTTAGTCTAACTAAAGAATACACTAGTGATGAGTTGTGTGAATTGATTGTTAATTAATTCACTAATTATTAATTCATAAAGAAACTAAAGAATACATCAGTTAACTCAGTGCATGGACAGTTCAACAGAGACAGGTGTTAGAGGTAAGTGAAAGGGTGAGTTGTGACTATCAGTTGTGCATGAGATTTTGCACATGCATGGATTGAGTAATGCCAATGAGGATTGCAGTGTGGGCCAATATCAAGGAAATTATAGCTTGTGCTCATGTGATTTCTCTTGCACATTGCGCAGTGGAGGTAGGCAAAGCAACGGATGAGATAGTACTGAGTAATTGTGAGGAGTATTGTACTATGTATTGTTACATGTTCTCAATCATTATAATATACAGATAGTGTGGGGTTTTCAGCTGTATGCTTTCCCCGAGTTACATACTGTGTTAATGTGTGCATGCAATTGATGTTTCATTGATTTTAATGCTGCTAAATTGATGATCAACATAGAGGAGATTATGTATTGTGCATGTATTCCGCAATAGTGTATAATCAGGATAATCTTTGTGAATAAGTGTCATATTATTCAAAATTTCTACAAATCACAAGGTAGGAAAAAAGGAAAATAATGACAAGTAACAAAGGAAGGGTGTAAAATTCAAGGTTAAAAGACAAAACAACCAGAGAAATAGAACCTAAGATGAAAAGGTAGGGATCCAACAACTACTAATTTTCCATCAACCATCTCTATTCAGGTTACTAGGCCTCCTTTCAATCTTTAAAGCTTCCCTAAACTTTTATTTTTAATTTACGATTAATTATTTTTACACTATGTAATCTTTTAATTTATTATTATTATTATTATTACTAGATATAAACTTTAATTTTTAATTTATGATTAATTATTTTTTGCATTATTTATTCTTATTATTATTATTTTATTTTATTTTATTTTATTTATTTGGTTAGATTTCTTTTCCCTAAATAAATAAACAAACTTTTAATAGATTAGTTATTGATTTAGTCTCCTTCCCTTTTTTAAAATAATCTTGACCTTTTTTTCCCACGGAAAAATCGGAATTTTATATTATAATGGAAAATTACATGTAGATGTCAGTGGCATATGTTGTACATGTGACTGTAGTCACCAAAGTAGTGTAAGTCTTTTCATAAAGCCCAAGAAGGGTGTATCATCATAGATCAGTATGTATTTACAAAAATGTTAACAAAATTTCAAAAATGTTATGTTCTATGAGTTCTTTGTTTGCTGATGCCTCAAAATGCTATGATAAATTAGGGCCTATCGGCCCTTTGCTGATTCTGTTCTATACAAGGTCTGTGATAGTACTGATAGGCCTGTCTTTGTCTTTCCTCCTGAATCAACCATTCTCCTCTGGGATGGTGCGCTGCCTCTTTGGAAAGTTGATCCACAAATTTGTTGCGCTCCCTGTAAATATGAGTACATGAAATCTGATCAAATTGTGATTTTAAAAACAATGCATCATCCAATATGTTCATGAGTGAATGAACATGGCATGTAGTTATGCAATTGAACCAATTTATGACAATCTTAGAGTCCCCAAAGACTTGTAATTGTCTACAGTTTTGGTTTAGTGCAAAATATAATAGATGGCGAAGCGAGGTGAGCTCAGCAAAATTGTTTGTGCCTGCACCCAGTCCCATACAAATGTGGAAAAAATGTGAATCGGTTAGGTGAAGTAGAATCGCTCCCCCACACCCTTGTTCTTATGTAGAACCATCAAAGTAGGCCTAGGGATGGGCATGATCTATAACTTCATCAGTGATTGTTCAAATCGAGGCAACCTGTTCCTCGTCCTGGATTTCATTATAATTGTTGCAAATTTTCGAGACAACAAGAGGTCATATGATATGTTTGTTGTTAAAAATGATATTGTTGCTGCATAGCTAGATATTCCAGCACATAATCAGAAGGAGGTTACAGGTTTTCATAGTGGGGGTTGCAGTCTCTTGACTTTTTCCATTCAATATTTTATTTTCTTGATCAATAACAACAACAACAACAATAATAATAATAAATCAACTATTTAATTAATTTAATATGAATTATTTGTTAAATTTGAATTATCCTTGACCTTGATATTATTTTATTTATTTTATTTTATGTATTCATTTATTTTGGTTGCACTTTGCTTATTCTTTTAATAACTTTATTATTAAATTTGACCCAATCTATTTTTTTGGGATTTTTAATCCTCTTTTTAATTAAATATTCTAATCCATCTCCTTTTTAATAAATATTTTTTAAATTCAAAATTAGTCGTTTTATTCTAACTGTTAGAATTAATTATCTCTTCATGACGCTATCTCTTAATCGTGTGACTAGATCTTATTCTTCATTTTGTCTTGATGATGAACCACATTGGATGGTTCAAAAGACGTCGACATAATTTTTCTAATGTGATTTTTACCGAAATATTTCTCATATTCAAATATAAATATTATTAATAAAATAAGGGATTAAATAGAAATAGTATATTATAAAGAAGAATTAAAGTATAAATGATTAAAATAAACTAAAAGGGGAAAGAGGAGGCAAAAAAGACTGTGGAGACAAATTAAAAAACTAAAGGAAGAAAGCATGAGAATCAAGGAGGCTTAGGGAGAAAGAAACAGATGCAACCTAAGAAGAAGAGAATTTTGAGAAGAGAATGGGCATCCAATTCCTACTAATTCTCTAGCCATCATCACTTCTCTATCTTGATTGCCTCCCTGAACTTTATGTGACGATAAATAAGGATCCTAGCAAGGAAATAAGCATCCTCAATGCAAATATGATGCTTCATTTTAACAAAAAGTTCAACAAGAGCCAAAGAGTGGGAGAAATTATGCCTGATGTCAGCAACATGCTCCTAAATTCTACGATTGATAGACCAACTTGTCTCACTTATATAAGGTTTCCTACATGATCAAGGGATCATGTAAACCCCCTTAGTGTTAGAGGGGTCAACTCGATCTTTGACGGACCTTAAGAAAGATCTTATAGTATTAAGAAACTTAAAGGTCGTTGAGATATTATTCTTCTTAAGAATATGAGGTAGCTTGTGTGTTGTTCCTTGAATAAAAGGAAGATGAACATTGGAAATATAATTGTTAGTATTAGCCCTAGCTCTAGGTCTTTTTACCACTTTTTTGAAGGCTTTCAAGCCTTGATGCTTACTATAACCATTGTTCATGAAAATATCTAAAAGGCAAGCTTTCTCATCATTGATAAGAAGATCATCATAAATCTTAAGAGCCCCAATAGCAAGGGTGTATAAAACACCAAATTTTTGTGCCGGGAGATGATGGGAATTGGCTTGGAGATATTTCTTAGTATGAGTTTTCTTGAAGAAAACTTGATGAGAGATAGAGCCATCCCCCTTCCTGGTGTTGAGGACATCAAGAAAGGGAATGTTGTCATTAAGTTCAAATATTTACTTTAAATATAAAATAATTCAAAACCTAACTTCAATAAAGAATGAATTTTATCATATTAAAATGGTTAAATAAAAATCATAATTTCCGAATATATAATAGAGTTTATCAAACTAATAATAAAATATTATTATATTTTTAAAAAATCAATTTAATTTAAAGTATAATATAGTTTATAAAAGAAGTAGTTTAATTAATAGACTAAATGACTCTTTTCTGGACACTTTTCAAATCAATTTTGGCCAAGGTATAGATTTTTAAAATTCATAATCTGCAAAGCGAATCTATAGTATTTTAAGGTGTTGAATCCATTTATGTATTCAAAACTACATTTTGAACAATAAGAAATCACATTTTTGCTAGAAATTGTTTTACTAGATTCTGGCCCAAAAAAAATCATTTCATCTACTAGTTAGATTATGACTTTATAAAATCATATTAATCCTTTAACGACAAAAGTTTAAGAACTTTCATTCTCATTTTCAGATTCATTTTACTCTATGAATAAAAAGATTAATAGCTATAATGTAGAATAGACCCTACCTCTATTGTTAATTAATTGATTAAGGCAGTGTGGGGTTCGTGTTTTGTCATTATTTAAGAATGCTTTTCACAATCATACATGCTTCCTCCACACCTTTGCATTCTACACAGTGAAAGGCACCTCTGCACTCCGTAGAATGAAAGATTCCTCTGCACCTTCGAAGAAACATGATAGTACAACTAATAAATATTCCCTGGAGTGCAGAGAGATTTCATTATGCAGAGTTTTCTCCACACTCCGCACAATGAGAAAAAATCTGCATAATTCTCTATACACGGATGTGTTTCTTCACACCAAGTACAAATTCATTAAATATGATAAGGAGTCAAAAAAAAATTACCTTTGCAATAGATTTATATTTTTTATATCATTAATTATGATTTTATATTTTACAGTTAAAACCATCAATGAATTCTATTTTATTTTAGAAAGCATATAATGATCATCATTGATTGAAACATATGGTTGGACATGCACATTGGCCATGTGTCATTACGTGTCTTCCATGTCAAGTTTATAAGTGTGGCTTTCTCGAGTTGAGTAACATTTTAATGAAAACATGAACGATAAGTCCTCTAAAAAAACAGAGGAAAACATGAATGGGAAGTGAAAATAATATTTTTGCTTTTTAAATAATTGTAAATCAATAGCATTGTCCACTAGCCTAACCTATTATGTGGGAGGCCACTAGCCTAATGTGCCGGAATGCAGAGAAACTATCCCACATAATACACACAACTCTACCATTGTGATTTCTCAGCCAAGTGCGGATAAATCACCATTCTTTGCATTCCCGCACATTAGGCTAGTGGTCTCCCACAAATTAGGCTAGGCTAGTGGACAACACCATTAATATACAATTATTTAAAAAGATAAAATATTATTTTCACATCCAGTCCATGTTTTCCTTTTCTTTATTTTTTTAAGAGGAATTTTGGTTCATCCTATCATTAAATAATTACTCATCTTGAGAAAGCCACATTAGGGAACTACAACATGATCGTTACGAGGTTTTGAGTTCAAGATTCGTTATCAAATGGCGAAATAGGGAGCAAATATACAACCTTCACTACAGTTTCTACGCTATAAATTGCATGCTCCACAAGGTTGTAGTGCGCCTTTGATACATTCAACTCCTCTTTTATCTAGATTGCTAAGTTGATAGAATTGTTCCATGGAAATGGTGGTCGTCCTTCAAGAAATTAGATTCAATAATTTAATTGTAACAAAGTTAGAATCTTTCAAAATATCTAGTGGAAAAAATCTTTCATATCATCCACTTTATTGAAATACATATCGATGTTATCCAACGAAATAATGATGCAAAAAACTGGCCTAACAATGCAAGGAATTGGCTTTCCGAGATGAATTCCATTCTTAGATAGGGAAATGAAATAGAAGACACTTGGTCATTGACTTCTCGATGTAAAAAGAACAAATGGATCAGAGATTTCACTTCAAAGACCGACGCGCATTTAGTGGGCAAAGGGTGAAGAAAGGGGGCCCAACCTTGACAAATATGGTGAAGTCTCAGCCCCGCGGAGGAGCCTCGGGTTGAGGCAGAAGACACAAGGAAGATAAAGGAAAAGATGTAGATCCATCTTCCAGTCAGACTGAGCGGCAAAGGACCACATGGCAAAGGATTAAGTGGCAGGAGACTGCACGACAAGGGGCTGCACCACAGGGGATGATGTAGAGGGGGACTGTGTGGTAGGAGACTATGTGGTAGATGGGTCGAAAAACAAATTTGGAGAATCTTCAGGACAATGTCAAGGCTTACTATGAAGGGACCACAACGCAGGTGAAACAAATGATTACGAACTGGGAGGTAGAGTTGAATTTGTAAGCTGATCCTGAACCGCCAGTCAAAGACTAGGGGGAACTAATCATGGACCTTGGGTAAACCTGCAGTCGTCTCACCCTTTTCAAATAGTCCATTCATATTTACTAGTTAATGAGGTGCATAGTGGCCAAAACAATGGTTGCGACCACCAACGCAGTGATGCATAGTGAGGTCGAGTCGAGTCTATAAGACATTCAAAATGAGCTCTAGCTTATCCAACGTCAGTTACAGAATTAGAATGCCCTTATGGGCTGCATCGAGCTGTAATCTGAATTACCAAGATCAAGTGCTAAAGATCCAGCTCTGATGGGATCGTTGGGTGATTAATGGGTTGAAGCTATGACTATTAATTTTGGTTTATTTTTTGTTGATTATGTAGGGTAGCATTTATGTTTTCAGTCTAATGTTTATTATTTGGTTTCCAGACTATCAGTCTTATAAGGCTTGGCTAAAAAGACTCAAAATATTTATGTTTTGGATGGCTTATAATGTGATTCGGTGACCAACAGACCTGGGTTCCAATTGGGAAAGTTGAGGCCACCGAATGACCCATGTATTTGTAACCTACATTTGTATAGATGAATGAATGAAAGGTACTTCTAAGCTTAAAAAAAAGATCGACGCGCATTTGAAAAATATTTCATGGATTAACTTGGAAAACTTATTTCACAAGATCAAACCACCAGTGCCCCAGGAGACAGAAGGCTCAACGAGCCACCAAAAGCTACCCCACAAGACAGAAGGTTGGACGAGACACCCATTATCACCGCTACAAGGTGTTTGCATCTGATACGATTAACATTTTGATTTTATCGTATTTTGAATGCTTTGTTCTATGAACATTTAAATATTTAGATTGCTAAACTCTATGAGCATATGTTCATTAAGTAAGTAATTAAAATACATTAGGAAGATTCAAAGAAGTAATTAACATATTACTAACGAAGAAGGTGAGAAGTGATACAGAAAAGATGAGAAGTGACATGAATTAATGAGTTTTGTTATATTAAAGTATTAAGTTCAAATATTCTATTTGGTATGTAAATTAATTTAATATAGGATAAGGCTATTGTGTTTGTGGAATTGCAAGTGAAAAAGGGGCATATTTCCTTTTGTCTTGCAGGTGACAGGTATTCCTCTCTGTGGTAATAGGATTACCTCACATCACCATGTGTGCATTTGTGTTTCAAGGGGTGTTATTTTTCCCTGCGATTTTGTGTTGTCGATTGAGCAATAAAAGCCAAATGTTATTTTGTCATTTGGGTTGCAGGTCATAGAGTTTGCCTGCATGACATTTGTGTTCATAAAATTATCAAAGTTGGGAGACATTAGGGTAAGTTACTTTAAAATACTCAGAGATAAATTAAGGCGCATTGATAGGAGTTGGAAATTGGGAAAGAAAGGAGACAACGTTGAAGCAGAAGTCACTGTGGATAGCCCAAGCCCCCTCTTTCGCTTTAGGATCACACGCCCTACTCCCAATTTCTTGACTTCTACCATTTTTCGCTATCCAGCATGAATTGGATCAACGAAATCACTAGATCTACAATCAATGGAAGACAACCCCATATTCTCTTAATCATGATTGACTGTGACATTTTTGGAATGATCAGAATTTTGAGTATTATCGAGGAGTATGACTTCCCTATGAGGCATTGCACCAGAGTCATGGAATCTTGCACTTCTGCAAGAATGAGTCATGGCCTTTCCATATACAACCAACAATAAAATCAGCATTGTTTGTATCGTGTGTCAGTAGATAAATTTTGAGGTATAAAATGGGCCTCCTAAGAAATATTATAAAATAATAGTGGAAATAATAAAATAACATCATCAAATTTTAGAAGGGAAAAAAAACTACACTTTCAACTTATCTCCATATAGTTTTACTCAAATGTTGAGTGGGAGCACTCATTGGATGCAAAATTTAATTCTTCATCCGAGTACCCGCGTTGCATACTTTTGATGGACCCTGCTACATAAAAAATGAGAAATACATGGAAAAACGTGATTGCAATCATGCTTTTCATGTATTTCTCATTTTTCATGCAAAAGGGTCCATTGAAAGTATGAAACATGGGTCCTCCTTGGATGAGGAATTAAATTTTGCATCCAAAAAGTGCTCTCACTCGAAATTTGAGTAATATCGTAGGGAAATAAGTTGAAAATACGAGTTGCAAACCTAGGTTTTATTTTTTTATCTTTTTACTTTTTTACTCCAAAAATGGTAAATCATCCCCCATGGTTGACATCATCATCTTGAATCCTATTGGTTCTTATGAATTTGATTTTGGTTGTACATTTTTGTTTTGAAACCCATTTTAGACCTCAAAATTTCTCTGATGATTGCAAAGTTGTGGTGTCATTAGAGTTCATTGTGTGGGAGTGCCGAGAAGTGCAGAGAAATCACCATTCTCCACATTCCTACACATTAGACTAGTGGCCTCCCCCACATTAGGCTAGGCTAGTGAGCCACATTTACCATTGTTACAATGAATTCGTCGAATCTGATTTCTACCATTTAAATGAAACAATTCTCTCAAATTAGCATTATGTATAAACAAAGAATTTAATGTATGGAAGGCACACTATGACCTTGTAGAGCATGCAAGTTGTGAAGGATATATATTTGCACCCTATTTCACCATTTAATAATGAATCTTGAACTCGAAAACTCGTAATTATCATGTTGTATTTCCCTAAGAGAGAACACAAAATTCATCACCAATGGAGCCATGACATCAATAAGAATTGTTAGATGGGAACTAGGATGGAGCATTCATGTCTTTTACACTAAGAAGCAAAGCCATTTCTTCTTTCTATGGTTTGCACTGCCACACCGGTCACAAGTGCAAACCGTTACATAGGAGGCAAGACATTAAACTCCGGAGGTGTGAAGCTTTTCTGGTTATGCAGTGCTCCACAACTCCAAACTCGCGGAGTTAAGCTCCGCATCTGTTGTGTAAGTGAGTAAAGTTCGGAGCCTTTTAACCTCTATTTTGTAGAAATTAAAAAGCCTCTTCTTTAACATACATTGTGTAAAAGTGTGTTGCAAGAGGTTGAGACATGTGAGCCACAGGTGGCGTTGGAAAGAGAGCAGATTGGTGAAGTGGTTGCTTTCCCAGTGTAAGGAGTGTGGGGTGCTTTGCGTTGCTATTTTCTCTACTCTGCACTACACACAATGTGGATTACTCTTCTCTTCCCTAAAATGAATATATTTCTATAAAATAATATATCTTCACACAAGATGGTTTAAGAGCGATTGATTTTTATAAGTTTTTATTTTTCTTTGACAATAAATAATAAACTAATTTAATAAACATACTATTGTTTAAGTGGGATGATGGAATTTAAATTTTATAACCATAATTGGCTATGTGAACATGTACACAAATTATAAAGCACACGGAATGTTTTTTACAAGTGTCAAGGGAGTGAGTGTCTAAAAAGTGCATGATTCTCGAAAACGTGCATTGCATGAAACTAATTAGTTTGTTTGAATATGATGTAGCTCTTCAAGCCTAATGGAGACCATTCAATGCTGGAGTTTACTTTGTTCCATAATATCCTTGAGTTATGAAATTTCATATGCATTAGTATAATAAATTTTGTATACATTGAATGTCTTTGTTTGATGCTTCGTTTGATTGGCACCTCCGCACGTATAATCATTGTGCGAAGGTGGTGTTGCAAATTTTAGTTGGGTTGATCGAGTGGAAAGATGAGTGGTTGGAGAGACGATGGCTAGGGTTGTCTGTGGAGGGTTTTTTATCGCCACCAATGAGCTCCAATTTCCTTAGAGGCTCATGGCCATCATAGAGGATGAGATCTATGTACCCATGACCCAGATTTGGTGGGAAGCAAGGAGCTAATGGGTTTTTCTGGCATACCTAAGGATTATAAAGATGATTTTGTTGGTTATCGATATTTCACATGCAGAAGGATTTTTTCCATCGTTTTCGAGTTATCTGAGGCTCATGTTGCTCCCTATTGCAGAGATATGTGGAAGTATGGACCATATCTGGTGGATATGTAGAATTTCATGAATAGTTTCTTTGCAAACAAGGCTTATTGCTAGTATTAAGTATATCCTAAGCATGATCCTTTCTCTTATGGAGTTGAAATGTGTAGATCAACTTGTGGGGCTCTTAATATTTTTATTTAATAGTGTGAAGAGGATTTGGTTATTGGAATGGGGGTTTCCATGTTTTGGTTGACACTTTTACTAATCTTATTTGTCCTCTTGCCCACATATCATAGCAGATATATTTTGGAAAATTACCTTACCACTTTCGTTGGAGTAGGTGGAAGGATTTCCCACAGATCTGATCAAAATTAGATCGGAGAAGAAGGAAGAGGGATATTTTCCAATTTTTGTAAAGAATATTAGGGGAAAACCCATTGTTCTTTGGACCAAGGGTTGAGATCTAATCAAAAATCTTAAACATAGTATTTAGAAAACCCTAGTATTGCAACTCTTTCTTAAAGTTTACTATATGAGGGAAGATTTCTCTAGGACTCTATTACAATGAAAGAGTACGACATTAAAGGCTAAATATGCAACAAATTAAAATCCCAATGTGTTTTTGGTTGCTAACCGAGAGGGAGCTGGGAGCTGCAACTTGAGCTAGGGTTGGAGTTGGCGCTAGCGTTTTGATTCAGGGTACCATGGCGGGAAGCGCAGGAGAGAGCACCGCTCCCTCCTACATTCAGGTAGTCATAGAAGGAAGTAAGGATGCAGGAAAGAAGCATTTCAAAAAACCTCTGGAGAAGGTTGCAAAAGCAAGAAGCAAGGGAACATTTGGAAGAAACGGACTTCAAGATCAGGAAGGGAATCAACAGGAAACAAGTAAAGAAAAAGAGAATGGAGGTAGCAGTTGAAAACCGGCTTCCATAAGGACAACTGGGGTCTGCAAACCCAAGTCAAGTGTCATTTCCCGGGTCATATTGAGCTATCCAGCGATATAAGCACATAGGGATCACATGACGGAACATGCGAACATATGCAAGTTCATGGGGTTATGGCCTATGAAGAGGGCATTACACGTCTAGATAAGGAGCCATTGGAAGCCAAAGGGAGAAATACATTTACATCTGGGTTCTAAGGGCTTCTTCACAGTGGTGTTCACAAGCCTAGAGGACAAAGGCAAAGTGTTTGAAGGGGGACCTTATTTCTATGTTGTGGCAGGACTCTACATGCGATTATGGATGATGAAATTTGTCCCAGAACGTGAAACATTCACATCAGTATTAGTTTGGGCCAGACTATACTCTCTCCCTCTGGATTATTGGCTACTAGAATATTTGAAAACAATAGGCAACAAGCTGGGGCATTTTCTAAAGATCTCAGAGGAAACTCTGAAAGGAAAATATACCTCCTTCGCACGAATATGTGTGGAAATGGACTTATTTGGAGCCCTTATGGAAGCAATAATTTTAGAAGCATATGATGAAGAATGGGTGCAGACTGTGGACTATGAGAACATACCATTTAGGTGTCTCAAATGCCATGAACATGGCCATCTACTCAGAGACTGCCCAACAATCAATATGGAAGGTAATGGGAAAACTATTGTGGATAGATATCATGAGGGTTTCACCAAGGTCAAAGGCAAAGGGAAAGGGGGTAAACATCCACACAAGAAGATAAATGAGGATAGATATACAAGACACAACAGTTTCAAGATCCTAGAGGAAGAAGAGGCGAACAAGGAGATAGTCCAGGCCATGGGGAACATAACCAAGGAGCAGGTTAAGGAAGCTAACATGGAGGGTATCACAGTAAACAACCAGCAAAAGGATGATCTACCAAGCTGTATGGAGATTAGTAGGGACCATGAGATGACCCCAGGTGAAACGCGAATGGAGGACCATGAACTACAGGAGATTCTAGATAGGGAAAATTTAGATCTAGAGAAATTTTTGGAACAAGGGACGAACATAGGAGTGGACTCCCTGCCAAAAGAGGATTATGACAGAGTACAACAGCTCTTTCTATGGAGGTCACAATCAAAGGGAGCTAGAGTCAAAAGAAATCATGAAAGCTAGGAGCCAAGTGGGGTCAAAGTGATGGAGAATTCACAAGCACAATCTCCAAAGAACTCAGGTAGGAAAAGAGGAAGAAAAAGACAGAATGAGTTGTTGAACGAATGTGGAAAACTATTGATCAACTCAAGTAAGATGAAAGATCTCACCAGTTATTCCTTTACTAACCTTTCTTGATGAAGCTTACAACCTGGAATATTAGAGGCATAGGGAATAGAAGGAAACAAAGGTATTAAGTAACAGAATGAAAGAAGAAAAACCAGATATGGTTTTTATTCAGGAGACAAAATGTTTGATGGATAAGATAAGAGAAATTCATAATAAGTGGTTAATCAAGTATGAGTATCTAGAGGTTAAGGCAAATAACTCGGTGGGGGGGATTCTCACGCTGTGGGATCAACAGAAATTTGGAATCCTGGATCCTTCAGCATCCAGGAACTATCTTTCCTTGGTATGTCAACCTATAGGTGATAAGGAGACATACATGATTACAAATGTTTATGGACCTCAAAAGCAAGTAGACAAAATCAAGCTTCTCACCTCCCTAGAGGATCTAAGAGCTAGACATCCCAATTTTCCCTGGATCGTTGTAGGAGATTCCAATATGATAAGATCTCTCTTAGAGAAAAAAGGAGGCACTAGATAGCTAGGTAGAGACTCCATGGCCTTCCAGAACTTCATTATGAACATGGGACTAGTGGACACTGAAACAATAAATGGAATCTTCACATGGAACAACAAAAGGGGAGGGGCTTCTCATGTTGCTTCCAAACTTGATAGATTTATTATTTCAGATGACCTCCTTCTCAAAGGACCCGCCATAACAGCTTCCATTCTGCCCTTTGGGGGATCGGATCACTGACTTGTACAGCTAGAAGCCACCTTTTTGGGCACACCGAGAAATAGACCTTTCAGGTTTGAAAATGCCTAGCTCTCACACCCTAAATTCACTAGTAACATTGATCAATGGTAGAGAGAGGAGTTGAATGTTCACGGCACAAAAATGTTCATGCTCTAGGAGAAACTTAAACATATCAAATCTAGACTTAAAGCTTGGAACAAAAGGGAATTTGGTGATATCTTTAAAGCCAAAAGAGAAACTGAGCAAAAGCTCCAGTAGATCAATCAAATCAACATCACAAATGGCTTCTCTGAAGAGTGGCAAAAACTAACTGACACTTTGCAGGAAGAATGGGAGGTTTGATGCTTACAAGAGGAAATCTTCTATAGGCAGAAATCAAGGATACAATGGATTAGAGAGGGAGAAAGAAATACAAAGTTCTTTCATAAATACACTATGGCTCATAGGGCACACAACAGAATCACAAAGATCAAATATTCTCAAGGTATTGAGCTTGTCTCTCACAATGATATGGAATTGGTTCTTGTACAACACTTCTTCAATATTGCAAAGGAGCCACTAGAGGATAGATCCAGGTTCATTGACCATTTCACTCAGTATATCCCTCAATTGGTTACCAGAGAGGACAACCACAATCTTAACAGGCCAGTATTGGAAGAGGAGGTCAATGAATTGATTAATAAAATGCAAAATGGTAAAGCACCAGGCCCAGATGGATTCAATGTAGACTTCTTCAAATCCTACTGGGAAACAGTCAAACAGGATATCCTCGAGGAAGTGGAAGACTCAAGGAAATCCAAAAAAGTACTAAAGGCTCTTAATGCTTCCTTCGTAGCTCTTATACCAAAGCAGGAAAATTCCATGACACCGGATGGTTTTTGACCCATAGCCTTATGTAATGTGGTGCATAAAATCATTTCCAAGGTCATAGCCAATAGACTCAAGCTCCTTCTACCTTCTCTCATCTCGGAGGAGCAAACAAGCTATGTGGAAGGAAGACAAATCCTCAACAATATCATCCAATCTCATGAGGTGGTACACTCACTCAAAAGCATCAAACAAGTTGGTATGATCATTTAGTTGGACCTAGCGAAAGCCTATGACAAACTAAGCTAGGCTTACATAAGAGCAATTCTAAAACCCTATGGCTTTGACCAAAATTGGATAAGATGGGTTATGGCACTAGTTACCATGACTAGTTTTT
This sequence comes from Pinus tabuliformis, assembly GCA_031772625.1. Classification (NCBI taxonomy): domain Eukaryota; kingdom Viridiplantae; phylum Streptophyta; class Pinopsida; order Pinales; family Pinaceae; genus Pinus; species Pinus tabuliformis. The sequence continues at coordinate 998,670,788 of CM062806.1, read as the reverse complement.
CCATACTGCTTAATGGAGCTCCATCAAGAACCTTCACACCCTCCAGAGGACTCAGACAAGGAGATCCGCTCTCACCGTTCCTCTTCATCCTCATGATGGAAGGGCTAGGTAGAGCGATCAAAATGGAAAATGTTGAAGGACGAATCCAGGGTATCAAACTCACCTCGGATGGAGCGGCAAACACTCATCAACAATTTGTGGATGACACAATGTTGCAAGGCATACCCACAGTCAGGGAAGCCAGAGCAATCAAAAACATCTTAAATGACTTTGCCAAGGCAGCAAGCACAAAGGTAAACCTCAACAACTCCAAAGTCTTTTTCTTTAACACTAATATTGTTATTCAAAGAAACATTACCATAATTCTTGGATTTCAAAGGGAACAGCTACCTTCCAAATATCGTGGCATTCCTCTGACTAACAAACCTCTAAGAAAGAAAGTGTGGGAGCCAATATTAAATAAACTTTAGGAAAACGTCAAAAAATGGACATGTAGGTCACTAAATTTGGCAAGGCACCTTGTGCTCACATAGGCGATCTTGCACGCCATTCCCATTTTCATGTTTTCAGCTCTTCCTGCTCCTCAAGGCATTAAGCAGCAGATAATAAGTATACAGAGGGGCTTTTTGTGGAGCAGAGGGGAAGAGAAAAAGAAGTGGGCTTTAGTAGCCTAGGACAAGATCTGCAAGGCCAAAAGCCATGGCGGTTTGGGGCTTCATGATCCTGAGACCCTTAGCAGAGTTTCGAGAGCTAAGATTTGGTGGAGATGGATCAAGGAGTCGACTGCCCCCTAGGCTAAGCTTTGGAAAAAAAGTATGCCAAGTATTGGCAAGAGAAGGATCACATTAGAATGTCAGGGCAAATCAAGGGCTTAAATATTTGGAACCTTGCCTGGGAAAATAAAATTATTATTCAACAACACTGTTTCTGGGAAATCCGAGCAGGGGACCTTGCTCGATTTTGGGAGGACAACTGGCAATAGGAACCCAACCTTTATAGGGATGAATTAGTAGATCTCAAAAGTGACACAGATAGCAAAGGTCTATTTTTGGTAAAAGATTTCTGGGACCAGGGAAGGAATAATGGAAAATGGAGGAATTGGAAGGTTCTAAGATACAGTGATGAGAGTCCTCTGAAGGCCAAGGCAGACGCTCTCGCCTAGGATCTAGAGCATAGAAGGATTTTGGTTTCCTCCTCACCTGACCAATTAAGATGGGGAAAGAACACCAAAGGTAACTTTAACCTCAAAGAGGCTAAACAGGAAGTTACAGGATTTAACTTTGTGAATCCTTATCAAGTCTAGAAGAAACTATGGCAAAGCCCCCACTAGATGAAAATAAAGTTATTCATCTAGCTAGTGCATCAAAGGAAGATCTTAACTTGGGAGAATCTCCTTAAAAAAGGCTTTATTGGCCCTTCCAAATGTTACCTCTGTGGCTCACGTGAGGAGACGATTGAACACCTTCTCAACCTCTGTCCTTTCACTTCGAAGGTGTGGGACTGGATGGCCTCAATCTTTAGACAAACTGATAGGGATAGTCTCAACATATCCAACACTTTGAAGAACAGGAGGAAGAATTTCTCAGGGAATGAGATTATTAATAAAGCCTGGATTCTGGTTCCAAGCTTTTTCATTTGGAATGTTTGGAAAGAGCGCAACAGTCGGATCTTCAAAAATAAAACAAGCAAGCCCTAACACATAATTGATCAAATTCTAAGGCAGCTCAAAGAAACAATAAGAAGCTTGTTGAGAACTCTTCCTAATGATCCTCCTCTACCCCAAGAGGAGAGTATTATACTTCACTTGGGTCTCCAGTCCATCAGTCCTCTGGGAATAATAAAGGGAGTGAGCCTAATAAATACAGGTGTTAACATTTGGGAGCCCCCTCCTTATGGTTTCTTAAAGGTTAATATTGATGGAGCATCTAAGGGCAACCCAGGATCAGCTGGCCTTGGGGGTGCCATAAGAGATTATCAGGGGAAAATAAAGAAAATCTTCTGTGGCCACTTGCAAAAGGCCACTTATAACATGGTTGAGCTCATGGCATTAGAGCAATGCTTGGAAATCCTGGTGGATTCAAATTCACACAATGTTATAATTGAAGCAGATTTGGAATTGATTATTAGAGCGGCCAAGAAAATATGCAATGGAACCTCTCCAAATAAATTTTCGAAGCATTGGAATCTTTTGCAGTTTTTTCACCGTATCTACTCCCACCTGCAAACCCTTAAAACTGTCAGATTTGTTCATGTGAAAAGGGAAGCTAACATGTTAGCGGATCGGTTGGCGAATGAAGGATTCACCAATAGGTATAGGGACTCTAGGTATGCTTGGGAGTCATTACCTACTAGAAAATTGTGGGAGGACTGTCTCTGCCAGGAGACCCAAGATATGGAACTATGGACTAACAGGATGGATCGCAGGGATTCAGGAGACAGATAAGAGGAGGGGGAACCCTAAACCGTCTGACCCTTTTTGTTTGGTTGTTTTCCAAAGCTCAGAGTTCTTTTGATTGAATGTTGAAAGGATTGACTCAGATAGTACCACAGGTTTGGTCGTCCTTTTTCATTTTGCTTAGTTGGGGTTTGACAGAGATTCTGGGTGGATTGGAATGGCTCAAAAACTGCCCACTGGACTGGACTGATGGACATCACTTGGCGATAGAGCATGTATGCTTTTCCGTGAAATAACCGACTAAAAATTACAAGTGGTATATCGGGGGGATCCAAATGGTTTCTGGTTTTTTGAGGTTGGCCCCCAATTCCACTCTTCGTGCGACACATTGCGGCGAGAGGTGAGAGAAAACTGCCCTCATCGGGTGGTTAACTCTCGCGCTTCTCGTCCTCCCGATATTCACGAAGGCCATTGGATCTAAGTCGGGTGATCAACGGTGGCGATTTGTTTGTGTTAGTTGGTTGAGAGTTTCGGACTCGAAAAATTTTAGAGTACTATGCTTATAATTTTCGTCGAGTCCGTTTGAAAGTTTTAAGTGTGGTTTGTGGTGGAACTTCTTGTGGACCCTCGGCAGGTCTTTTGTGGCCTTTTTGTGGCCCCCGATTCGGTGGACTCGTCTTCCGAGGAGTTCAAGGTTTCATTTGGTGCACATTAGCACTACCAGATGGTCTTTTGCCCTAATTGTTTGGCATTTTCTCCCAGTTTTTCTTGTTTAGGCTTCTCATGGTTTGGGGTGAGTGGTTCGGTTTCTGCCTGCCCTGCTGACTGATGAACTCTCACAGAGCGAGTGCAGCTTTATGTAAATTATGTATTATTGGCTAGCTTAATAGAAGGTCCTACTCTTACTTGATCAAAAAAAAAAAAAAAGAGTACGACATTAACCATTATTTTAAATCTGAGGTTGTGAGGGGGTGCCCAGAATTCTAGAAACCCCAATGGATCGGCTTAATATAAGGAATCTATTTGATACAAAAACCCTAGTGGATCATGATCCTTCAAGGATGCAGTGAAAGGAAGGACATAGAGTGAACAAAGTCAAAACATAACAGATCCTTACATTATTGAGTAGATGAAGCAAGCAATAGTCATGACAATAAATATAGTTGAGGTAAATGGCCTTTTCAATGTCCTCCAATCTAAAGCTATAATATGTAGATTCAATGGTTTATGGCCCAATCCAGAAGATCTACATTAATGGTTGTTCACCAATTGGACCTCGAATTGTGATATTTACTTGTGCACCAATGGATTATTTGTTATACAATTCGATACAAAAAAAGATCTAGAATTTTCTCTAAATGAGGGTAGTGGTTTTGGGGCAGAGTAGGACTATTTTTAACTCTGTGGTTTCAAGATTTCGACATTACATCAATGGTAGTTACAAAAATTCTAGTATGGGTGAGGTTACACAATCTCCCTCTACCTTTCTGGCACCATCAAGTGCTAGAAGGCATTGAAAATTCATTGGGAAAGTTTTTGAAGATGGATTCAGAAAGAACTGGAAATATATATAAATACATACAGATATATATAAATACATACAGATATATATACATACATACAGATATATATATATATATATATATATATATATATATATATATATATATATATATATATACACACATATATATACACACACACATATATATATAGATACATATATATACATATACATACATATACATATATATATATATACATGTACATATATATATGTATACATATACATATATATATATACATATATATATATAGATATATAAATATACATATATATATATAAATATACATATATATATATATATATATATATATACACACATATATATATATACATATATATATACATACATATATATATATATATATATATATATATATATATATATATATATATATATATATATATATATATACATACATATATATCTATATATATATATATATATATATATATATATATATATATATATATATATGCATATATATATATATATATATATACATATACATATACATATATATACATACACATACACATACACATACACATACACATACACATACACATACATATATATATATATATATATATATATATATATATATATATATATATATATAATTACTTATGTCAAGATTTGTGTAAAGATACACCTTAGCAAAGGTCTACCAAATCACATTCATTTGACTCAAAAAGACTTCAAGTGGACTCAACCAATGAATCTCTCAAGAAATTAGTTGTAATTCATTATTGTAATAAGTTAGAGTCTATCTTATTTTAGATTCAAGGATAGAGATTGTTAGCATAGAGCTAGGAGTTATAGATTTGTTGTTAGATCTATTAAAAATAGAGATTTGTTGTTAGATCTATTAAAAAAATAGAGATTTGTTGTTAGATATGGTTAGAGTGGTTATCGATGGATAAAAGGAAGGAAAATGTAATGAGCGAGAGAGGAGTAGAGCGAGTGTATAGAGAGAGGAGTGGATTGTATCCTTTTGGAGACAGAGGTCTTTTTCGGTGTAATCGGGCCTAAGGCCAAGACTCTGTTATTGTTTATTGTGAATAAATCAGTGTTGCGTGTATAATGTTATAAATAGCCATGGAGGCCTTTCAATGCATACTTTTTTTTATTCGGATGATATTGATGTTGTCCCTGTGTTTTCATATTTTATAATAGAAACCTTGTGTTAAAAGGATCATTTGGCGAGTGCATTCCATTGTTCTGGTTTCGCAAGCAGAAAACCCAAATACACTAAGTATCAGGCATAAAACCTTTCAGATTGAGAATCTAGACTTCAAATCATTATAGGCGGAAGTTTTAATGCTATCGAGTACGTGGAACCCATATAGCATCACCCCTATGTAATTACTTGTTATATCGCCGAAAGTCGTTTACAAAGAGAATCGCGCTAAAACACTTAGTGGATTCAGAAAGTTGGACTTGAAATTTTGTGCTCGGGAGTTTTGGGCCTTATCAGGTCTGATAATAGATCGCATCACGCAGTCGGATCGGCGCACGTCAAAGGCTTGTCACCAAACCTATGCGATACATGATTTCCGACACATATATCGCATCGGCATGTATGAAGTGGAGCGGTTAATTGGGTTATTGTAATCGCCGATAACGATAGCGATATCACATCGGACCATCCCAAGGGATAGCACTGATTGTTGTGACCACTGGAACCTCCAATCGCCAATACTGTGACTCAATCTGAGCCATTCGATCGGCCAGATCTAGATCTGTGGCATAACACATATATTTGTTTAAAAAGTGGGAAAATGCGTTGTTTTAGCATTTCCGAGGGTATTTTGATCCCGAAAGGGAAAAACACATTGTTTTAAGTTTTTTCAAAGGCTTTGGGTTCCGATAGGCAAAATGCATATATTTTGTGGAAAGGGGGTTAAGAGGAGTGATTGTTTGGTTTTATAGATCCAACTGTGAGTTTTTATTAAACCATTGTTTCCACTACATCAATTTTGATACTAGAGCAGAAGAAAGGGTGTTTGCAGCGAAAATGCCTCCAAGGAGAGGCATTGGTCGAGGAAAACCTAATCCAAATGCAATTCTACTATAAGAAGTACAGAGTTTGCGTATGCGGATGGAGTCAATTGAGACTGCCCAGAGAAGAGCCCCTGATGAAGGAGATGAAAGTTCTTTAGAAGAATCTCGTGCAAAGGAGATAGTAGACAAAAACAATGAAACTTCCAAGGTCCTTAAGATGTTGGTGAAAGTGGGAGGAAAACCTAAGGCGGAAATCCCTATGTATGAAGGGAGTCTGAACGCAAAAGAGCTAACAGATTGGAACAGATCCTTAGACCAGTACTTTGACTATGAAGAGATTAATGAGGGGAAGACAGTGAAGCTTGCAGTTACCAGATTTAAGGGTCATGCAGCCATCTGGTAGGATGAGGTACAGACATCAAGAACGAGGAAAGGGAAGTCCAAGATCAAGCTATGGGATAAAATGGTAAGTAAAATGAAAGCCAATTTTTTGCCTAAAAACTACCATTTGAATCTTTTTAAGCAATTTCAAAATTTAAAGCAAAAAGGAATTTCGGTTAAAGAATATACAGAGGAATTCTATAGATTGAATATTAGAGCAGTGCATGTAGTGGATGATGTGGAAAAGGTAGCTAGATATATAAATGGCTTAAGGTATGACATACAAGATGAGATTAGCTTGTTAAGTCTAGAAACTGTTGAGGAAGCCTATCAAGCAAGTTTGAAGGCAGAAGAAAAGATCTTGAGGAAACAGAACCAGAGAAATAAAGGAAAAAGCTTAGCAAGAGGTAGAGGAGCTACCAAATCAAGAGGACAACAACATCAGCATGAAGCAAGGAGCTCAAGTAGCAGACCACCACAGAGGGGAGAATCTAACAGAGGAATATTTGTTCCCATAGGAAGAGGGCGAGGAAGAGATGTTCAGTGTTATACATGTGGAGAATGGGGACATATGTCATGGGATTGTCCTCATAATAAACCAGCAAATCAGAGGAATGCAAATGTGGCTGAGGAAAAGCTAGAACCACCTCGACTTGTGGAAAAGGAAGAACCCCCTGAAGAAGGTGAATCGTTGTTATTGAGAATAACTTTGCTTAGAGCAGAGAAGGAGACTAGAGAACCTGCACAGAGGAAGAATTTGTTCAGAACTACTTGTAAGTCAAAAGGTAAGTGTTGCAAAGTGATAATTGACAGTGGAAGCACTGACAATCTTGTTTCTACAGAAATGGTGGACAAGCTTGGGCTAGCAAATACCATGCACCCTACTCCTTATAAAGTGTCATGGTTGCAGAAGGGACATCAGATCATTGTGACTAAACAGTGCAAGGTGGAGATACAAATTGGTACATATAAATATGTGATCTTATGTGATGTAATGCCCATGGATGTATGCCATGTATTGCTGGGAAGATTGTGGCAATTTGATCGGAAAGATATTCATGATGGAAGGAGAAATACTTATACTTTGGAGAAAGATGGAACTAAACACACATTGCTACCATTGAAGGACGATGTTGACAAAGGAACACCTGGAAGTAGTATTATCATGATAAGTGGAAAGGAGCTGCTGCAAGAAGTAGTGAAGAATGAGGAGCTGCATTTTTCTATTGTGGAAAGGCCAAAGGTAATCTTAACTTCTAGCAAGGGCTCCTATGACTAACACAACAACTCATAAAATTTCACTATATCCACTTCCACTGGCAACACTATGACTAATATATCTCCAAGTGCAAGTTCAAATCAATAGAGGAGGTAGTTTGGAATCCATAGAAACTATTGAACCAACCATATTCACTACAAATCAACAAAGGCTCCACAACATAAAAGATAAATTTGAGCCTCCCTTCAATCTCACCACCAACACAACACCTCACATGAGTCTACTCACAACCAAGATCGTAATATCGCAATTCCACAACAACAAAAAATAGATTGAGAAGACATAACACTATAGATACGATAACAACATAAACACAAAGGCACTCAGAGTGATGTACAAATTAATAAACCACCAAAACAAGAAGTGATAAATGAACCAACAATGCAAATTCATAACGAAGCAACAAACAAGCTAGGAATAAAATTGCAAAAGGAAATCACAACAATGGAGAAGCAATGGTGGTAGTTGAAACCACTAATTGCATTCACTACAAGGGACAAAATTGTGTTGCATGTAGGTCAAAGACTAATAAAAGAGTATAATGTATCTTATAATAATACAAGATTTTAAATGTATCATCTAATAAATGATTATATCATGAACCATTTTCAAGAACCCATGGCCGCTAATGCAAATCTTATGTGATGATTTCAATGCCAATTGTCCTCTATTAGATAGGGATCGAGGTTGGAATTTGAAAACAAAGCAACTCCTCACATTATGGTTTTCACAAGGTTCGAGGTTGAAATGCGAAAAGAATGCAATAAACATTATGGTTTTTGTTAGTTTTGAGAGTTTTGAGAATTGTATTAGTTAATGTGTTATATGGTTTTGTTGGTTTTGAGAATTATATTAGTTACTTTAATATATGTCATAAAAATTGGAGTGGTTTTTAGTGTAATTGTTTGGACTTTCTCGTGTTGGAATCTGGTGGAAAAGTTTGAGGTGAAATCTTGATTTGTATTATTTAAACTGGTTTTTTGATTGTATATATGGATTTAGCACCCTAAAAAACCCCTAGTACACTTTGATTATGCAGGGGTTACCCATCAAGCTTGTGATTTCAATAAATTCCTGCTGGATTTTAGAGAAATTAAGCCAAAAAAACCCACCAAAAAAGCTTCCAATAATGATTATGGAAAATAAAAATCAATAATAATTATGGAAAAAATTTAATTGTATTTTATGATAGAAAAATAATTAATTTTACATAGTAAATTTATTTTTCAAATTTCAAAGGATAATAAAGGTAACAATTTTATAATAAATTAATCTTTTGAATTGACATGATTTCATGACTAGTGAAATAGGGTGAATTCAATTTAATTATAAAAGGATTTGTTAAACTATAAAAGTATTTGTTAAATATTTGTAATGGTAAAATATATTATTTAATTAGAAGTGAATTGTTTATTTAGATTTTTATAGAAATCAAATGAATAGGAGTGTTTGGCAATTAAGTTGATTTACAAAGAAGGAACAAAAGTATTAGCACTTTTTGAGGTTTTAAATTGTTTCAACGTTTTAATAAATAAAAAAAAAAGTAATCATTATGAGTTTAAGGAACATCTTTCAAGTTCTTGAATATGCATGCTCCTCCAACTCCGTTAAACTAGTTATTATTTATCCAAAAGAATTTCTATTGCTCAACAAGTTTCAAACAATATCATTTCCCCAAGTTAAGAGGCACTTCAATGAGGAAGCGAGTGAAATGGCCAATTTAAGGGCTCAAGAACTTAATGGTCATATGCGGACATCAATCAACACATAAGAGAGCATTGGATTTCCTATATTCCATGATTACTTGCATGAGGGGACTTTCAATTAATGTCATCCGAAAAGGTGGTTGGTAATATTCATGACATGTATCATATGGTTGAGCTCTCAAATGCTTAAGAAAGAATACCAAATATATTGAAATCATAAGACTTATTACTAGCATTAGTAAAATTGCAGTGAAAGATTTATGAAGAGCAAATCCTAGGGCCACTTCCTTATGCTTAGCTCTAATGGAAATCATCCAAGTTGATGTGGAGATTCAATTAATTTTTACCTTCAATATGTATGGGATTTTGTCTTGATATTTCCATTCTCGTTCTTAGTAGATTCCTCATAGATCTTCTCCAGCGAGTTGATTTATCTCAAGACTACAACAATATCTTAAGTCAATGGTATATGGAAGTTGCTCTCCCTTGTGATGAAGCATTGTGCCTATTGTCCTACAATAGTGTAGTGTTCATAGTTGTGTGAAGATTTTCTCTAATGATCTAGAAGTGATGAAGAACACTCTCATTGTGGCCATCAAGAAATATAAACCATAGGAAGCGCAATTTGAGGCTAAACATGTTGAACTAAAGGAGGAAAAAAAACCTCTATCCATTTATGCTGCAAAAAATACTCCTACACTTGTAAATTGGGAAAAGGAATCTCATATAACTATTTATATTCTCATAAATCACATTACTTCCATGAAATCCTCACCTTTTGCCTTTCAAGACCTACCAAATCAATTAGTCTCTCACATGAATCTTCTAGCCCTAGATATTTCAATTGAAGATTCTTCTAAGTATAACACATGTATTAATAACTCGTTCCAATCAAAATACTAGAATTTTGAGATCAAATTATTTTTTATTTTAAATTATATTAAACAATAATTATATTTGATTTATAGAATACAATGCATTAAAACTTATTTATATAAATTTTGATAACATAATTTTCATATATTCTTTTGTATGCTTTCCATTTAAAATGTTTTGAAATTTAGGTTGTGATAAAATCTAATAATAAATAATAAATTAAATATCAATTTATAAACATTAAACCTAATTTTCAAATATAATAATATCCATCTCTTTATTTATATATATATAACTTTTTTATAATTAATTAATTAAAAATAATAATTAATTAAATACTAAGAATTTCATTTCAAATTATTTATTTTAATTTCAATATTAAATAATTCAAAACTTAACTCCAAAAAACAATGACTTTATGCTATTAAAATGGTTAAATAATAATTATACTTTCCGAATGACACATATCGTTTATCAAAATAATAATAAAATATTATTACCGTTAACAAATTTTCAATTTATTATATAATAATTATACTTTCCGAATAAAACATATGGTTTATCAAAATAATAATAGCTTATTATTAGAATTAACAAATTTTCAATTTAATTTAAAATATAATATAATTTATAAAGAGTAGTTTGATTAATAGATTAAATGATTTTCTATGGAGTATGTTTTTAAATCAATTTTGGTTACGGAAGAGATTTTTAAAATTCATAATTTTCAAAATGTATTTGGAGTATTTTAAAGTGTTGAATCTATTTATGTACTCAAAATTACATTTTTGAATAACAAGAAATCACAATTTTGCTAGAAATTGTTTTACTAGATTCTAGCAAAAAAAAATTCATCTATTAGTTAGACTAATATTTTATAAAAATCACATTAATCTTTTAACGATAAAAGTATAAAAACTTTCATTTTCATTTTCAAACTCATTTACTCTATGTATAACAAGATTAATAGCTACAATGCAACGTAGTCTCTTTCTCTACCGCTAATTAATTGAATAAAGAAGTTTGGAGTCCGTATTCTGTCATTATTTGAGAATGTCTTAGCGTAGTCTCTTTTTTTTTCTCTACGGCTAATTAATTGAATAAAAAAATTTTGGATCCATATTTTACCATTATTTGAGAATATCTTCTACAATCACACGCGTTCCTCCACATTCTACACAATGCAACTCACCTCCACATTCTGTACAATGAAAATTTCATATACACCTCGGGAAAACATGATATCACAACTAAAAAAATTCCTCCAATGCAGAGGGTTTTCATTATGTTAAATTTTCTCCGTACTACACACAATGAGAAAGCTTCACATCATTCTTTATACACGGATGCATTTCTTCGCACCAGGTACAAATTCATTGCATTTCTTGTTTTTTTTTATATAGAGAAAAGAAATTTGACCCCAAAATATATATATATTACATAATACAAAAAATATTTAATTGTAAATAAAAATGAAATAAAAATAAAAGCCGTTAGAAATCACAAGGTAGGAAGAAAGGAAAACAATGACAAGTAACAAAGGAAGGGTGGAAAATTCAAGGTTAAAAGACAAAACAACCAAAGAAATAGAACCTAAGATGAAAAGGCAGTGATCCAACAACTACTAATTGTCCATCCATCATCTCTATTCAGATTACTAGGCCTCCTTTCAATCTCTAAAGCTTCCCTAAACTTTTATTTCTAATTTACGATTAATTATTTTTACACTATGTAATCTTTTAATTTATTATTATTATTATTATTAGATATAAACTTTAATTTTTAATTTATGATTAATTATTTTTTGCATTATGTAATCTTATTATTATTATTATACTTTATTTTATTTCTTTTCCCTAAATAAATAAACAAACTTTTAATAGATTAGTTATTGATTTAGTCTCCTTCCCTTTTTTAAAATAATCTTGACCTTTTTTTCCCGGGGAAAAATCAGAATTTTGTATTATAATGGAAATTTACATGTTGTAGATGTCAATGGAATATGTTGTACCTGTGAGTGTAGTCACCAAAGTAGTGTAGCCTTTACATAAAGCCCAAGAAGGGTGTATCATCATAGATCAGTATGTATTTACAAAAATGTTAACAAAATTTCAAAAAATGTTATGTTCTGTGAGTTCTTTGTTTGTTGATGCCTCAAAATACTATGATAAATTAGGGCCTATCGGCCCTTTGCTGATTTTGTTCTATACAAGGTCTATGATAGTACTGATAGGCGGCAGGTCTGTCTCTGTCTTTCCTCCTGAATCATCCATTCTACTCTGGGATGGTGCGGTGCCTCTTTGGAAAGTTGATCCACAAATTTGTTGCGCTCCTTGTAAATATGAGTACATGAAATCTAATCAAATTGTGATTTTAAAAATAATGCATCATCCAATATGTTCTCGAGTGAATGAACATGGCATGTAGTTATCCAATTGAACCAATTTATGACAATCTTAGAGTCCCCAAATATTTGTAGTTGTCGACAGTTTTGGTTTAGTGCAAAATATAATAGATGGCGAAGCGAGGTGAGCTCAGCAAAATCGTTTGTGCCCGCACCCAATCCCATACAAATGTGGAAAAAATGTGAATCGGTTAGGTGAAGTAGAATCGCTCCCCCACACCCTTGTTCTTGTGTAGAACCATCAAAGTAGGCCTAGGGATGGGCATGATCTATAACTTCAACAATGATTGTTCAAATCGAGGCAACTTGTTCCTCGTCCTAGATTTCATTATAATTGTTGCAAATTTTTGAGACAACAAGAGGTCATATAATATGTTTGTTGTTAAAAATTATATTGTTGTTGCATAGCTAGATATTCCATCACATAACCAGAAGGAGGTTACAGGTTTTCATAGTGGGGGTTGCAGTGTCTTGACTTTTTCCATTCAATATTTTATTTTCTTGATCAATAACAATAATAATAATAATAAATCAACTATTTAATTAATTTAATATGAATTATTTGTTAAATTTGAATTATCCTTGACCTTGATATTATTTTATTTATTTTATTTTATGTGTTGATTTATTTTGGTTGCACTTTGCTTATTCTTTTAATAACTTTATTATTAAATTTGACCCAATCTATTTTTTTGGATTTTTAATCCTCTTTTTAATTGAATATTCTAATCCATCTCCTTTTTAATAAATATTTTTTTAATTCAAAATTAGTCATTTTATTCTAATTGTTAGAATTAATTATCTCTTCATGACGCTATCTCTATTTAATCAGGTGACTAGATCTTATTCTTCATTTTGTCCTGATGATGAACTACATTGGATGGTTCAAAAGACGTCGACATAATTTTTCTAATGTGATTTTTACCGAAATATTTCTCATATTCAAATAGAAATATCATTAATAAAGTAAGGGATTAAATAGAAATTGTATATTATATAGAAGAATTAAAGTATAAATGATTAAAATAAACTAAAAGGGGAAAGAGGAGGCGAAAAAGACTGTGGAGACAAATTAAAAAACTAAAGGAAGAAAGCATGAGAATCAAGGAGGCTTATGGAGAAAGAAATAGATGCAACCTAAGAAGAAGAGAATGGGCATCCAATTCCTTCTAATTCTCCAGCCATCATCCCTGTTCAAATTGTTGGCGGCTCACTTCTCTATCTTGATTGCCTCCCTAAACTTTATGTGATGATAAATAAGGATCCTAGCAAGGACATAAGCATCCTCAATGCAAATATGATGCTTCGTTTTAACAAAATGTTCAACAAGAGCCAAAGAGCGAGAGCGATTATGCCTGATGTTAGCAACGTGCTCCTGAATTCTATGATTGATAGACAAACTTGTCTCACTTATATAAGGTTTCCTACATGATCAAGGGATCATGTAAACCCCCTTAGTGTTAGAGGGGTCAACTCGATCTTTGACAGACCTTAAGAAAGATCTTTTAAGAAACTTAAAGGTCATTGAGATATTATTCTTCTTAAGAATATGAGGTAACTTGTGTGTTGTTCCTTAAATAAAAGGAAGATGAACATTGGAAATATAATTGTTAGTCTTAGCACTAGCTCTAGGTCTTTTTACCACTTTTTTGAAGGCTTTCAAGCCTTGATGCTTACTATAACCATTGTTCATGAAAATCTCTAAAAGGTGAGCTTTCTCATCATCGATAAGAATATTACCATAAATCTTAAGAGCCCCAGTAGCAAGGGCGTATAAAACACCAAATTTTTGTGCAGGGAGATGATGGGAATTGGCTTGGAGATATTGCTTAGTATGAGTTTTTTTGAAGAAAACTTGATGAGAGATAGAGCCATCCCCCTTCTTGGTGTTGAGGACATCAAGAAAGGGAATGTTGTCATTAAGTTCAAACATTTACTTTAAATATAAAATAATTCAAAACCTAACTTCAATAAAGAATGAATTTTATCATATTAAAATGGTTAAATAATAATCATAATTTCTAAATATATAATAGAGTTTATCAAACTAATAATAAAATATTATTATAATTTTAAAAAATCAATTTAATTTAAATTATAATATAGTTTATAAAAGAAGTAGTTTAATTAATAGACTAAATGACTCTTTTCTGGACACTTTTCAGATCAATTTTGGCCAAGGTATAGATTTTTAAAATTCATAATCTGCAAAGCGAATCAATAGTATTTTAAGGTGTTGAATCCATTTATGTATTCAAAATTACATTTTGAACAATAAGAAATCACATTTTTGCTAGAAATTGTTTTACTAGATTCTGGCCCAAAAAAAATCATTTCATCTACTAGTTAGATTATGACTTTATAAAATCATATTAATCCTTTAACGACAAAAGTTTAAGAACTTTCATTCTCATTTTCAGATTCATTTTACTCTATGAATAAAAATATTAATAGCTATAATGTAGAATAGACCCTACCTCTACTGTTAATTAATTGATTAATGCAGTGTGGGGTTCGTGTTTTGTCATTATTTGAGAATGATTTGCACAATCATACATGCTTCCTCCACACCTTTGCAATCTACATAGTGAAAGGCACCTCTGCACTCCGTAGAATGAAAGATTCCTCTGCACCTTCAAAGAAACATGATAGCACAACTAATAAATATTCCTTGGATTGCAAAGAGATTTCATTGTGCGGAGTTTTCTCCACACTCCGCACAATGAGAAAAAATCTACATAATTCTTTATACACGGATGCATTTCTTCACACTAGGTAAAAATTCACTGCAACAAATTCATTAAATATGATAAGGAGACAAAACAATTTTACCTTTGCAATAGATTTATAGTTTTTATATCATTAATTGTGATTTTATATTTTGCAGTTTAAAACCATCAATGAATTCTATTTTATTTCAGAAAGCATATAATGATCATCATTGATTGAAACATGTGGTTGGACATGCGCATTGGCAATGTGTCATTACGTGTCTTCCATGTCAAGTTTATAAGTGTGGCTTTCTCGAGTTGAGTAACATTTTAATGAAAACATGAATGATAAGTCCTCTAAAAAAATAGAGGAAAACATGAATGGGAAGTGAAAATAAGTTTTTTGTTTTTTAAATAATTGTAAATCAATAGCATTGTCCACTACCCTAACCTATTATGTGGGAGGCCACTAGCCTAATGTGCGGGAATGCGGAGAAACTATCCCACACAATACACACAACTATACCATTGTGTTTTCTCTGCCAAGTGCTGAGAAATCACCATTCTTTGCATTCCCGCACATTAGGCTAGTGGTCTCCCACAAATTAGGCTAGGCTAGTGGACAACACCATTAATATACAATTATTTAAAAAGATAAAATATTATTTTCACATCCAATCCATGTTTTCCTTTTCTTTATTCTTTTAAGAGGAATTTTGGTTCATACTATCATTAAATAATTACTCATCTTGAGAACGCCATATTAGGAAGCCACATTAGGGAACTACAACATGATCGTTAAGAGGTTTTGAGTTCAAGATTCGTTATCAAATGGCGAAATAGGGAGCAAATATACAGCCTTCACTACAGTTTCTACGCTAGAAATTGCATGCTCCACAAGGTCGTAGTGCGCCTTTGATACATTCAACTCCTCTTTTATCTAGACTTCTAAGTTGATAGAATTGTTCCATGGAAATGGTGGTCGTCCTTCAAAAAATCAGATTCAATAATTTAATTATAAAAAAGTTAGAATCTTTCAAAATATCTAGTGGAAAAAATCTATCATATCATCCACTTTATTGAAATATATATCGATGTTATCCAACGAAATAATGATGCAAGAAACTGGCCTAACAATGCAAGGAATTGGCTTTCCGAGATGAATTCCATTCTTAGATAGGGAAATGAAATAGAAGACACATGATCATTGACTTCTCGATGTAAAAAGAACAAATGGATCAGAGATTTCACTTCAAAGACCAACACGCATTTAGTGGGAAAAGGGTGAAGAAAGGGGGCCCGACCTTGACAGATATGGTGAAGTCTCAGCCCCGCGGATGAGCCTCGGGTTTAGGCGGAAGAGGCAGAAGACACAAGGAAGATAAAGGAAAAGATGTAGATCCATCTTCCAATCAGACTAAGCGGCAGAGGACCACGTGGCAAAGGACTGAGTGGCAGGAGATTGCACGGAAAGCGGCTGCGCCACAGGGGATGATGTAGAGGGGGACTGTGTGGTAGGAGACTATGTGGTAGATGGGTCGAAAAACAAATTTGGAGAATCTTCAGGACAGTGTCAAGGCTTACTGTGAAGGGACCACGACGCAGGTGAAACAATTGATTACGAACTGGGAAGTAGAGTTGAATTTGTAAGCTGAGCCTAAAATTCCAGTCAAAGACTGGGGGGAACTAATCATGGACCCTAGATAAGCGTGCGGTCGTCTCACCATTTTCAAATAGTCCATTCATATTTACTAGTTAATGAAGTGCATAGTGGCCAAAACAATGGTTGCAACCACCAACGCAGTGATGCACAGTGAGGTCGAGTCGAGTCTACAAGACATTCAAAACGAGCTCCAGCTTATCCAACGTCAATTACAGAATTAGAACGCCCTTATGGGCTGCATCAAGCCGCAATCTGAATTACCAGGATCAAGTGCTAAATATCCAGCTCTAATGGGATCGTCGGGTGACTAATGGGTTGAAGCTATGACTATTAATTTTGGTTTATTTTTTGTTATGTATGTCGGGTAGCATTTATGTTTTCAGTCTAATGTTTATTAGTTGGTTTCCAGACTATCACTCTTATAAGGCTTGGCTAAAAAGACTCAAACTATTTATGTTTTGGATGGCTTATAATGTGATTCGGTGACAAACAGACCTGGGTTCCAATTGGGAAAGTTGAGGCCACCGAATGACCCATGTATTTGTAACCTACATTTTTATAGATGAATGAATGAAAGGTACTTATAAGCTTAAAAAAAATATCGACGCGCATTTGAAAAATCTTTCATGGATTAACTTGGAAAACTTATTTCACAAGATCGAACCACCGGTGCCCAAGGAGACAGAAGGCTCAACGAGCCACCAAAAACTACCCACAAGACAGAAGGTTGGACGAGACAACCATTATTTCCGCTACAAGGTGTTTGCATATGATACGATTAACATTTTGATTTTATTGTATTTTGAATGCTTTGTTCTATGAACATTTAAATATTTAGATTGCTAAACTCTATGAGCATATGTTCATTAAGTAAGTAATTAAAATACGTTAGGAAGATTCAAAGAAGTAATTAACATATTACTAACGAAGAAGGTGAGAAGTGATACAGAAAAGATGAGAAGTGACATGAATTAATGAGTTTTGTTATATTAAAGTATTAAGTTCAAATATTCTCTTTGGATTGTAAATTAGTTGAATATAGGATAAGGCTATTGTGTTTGTGGAATTGCAAGTGAAAAAGGTGCATCTTTCCTTTTGTCTTGCAGGTGACAGGTATTCCTCCCTATGGTAATAGGATTACCTCACATCACCATGTGTGCATTTGTGTTTCAAGGGGTGTTATTTTTCCCTGTGATTTTGTGTTGTCGATTGAGCAATAAAAGCCAAATGTTATTTTGTCATTTGGGTTGCAGGTCATAGAGTTTGCCTGCATGACATTTGTGTTCATAAAATTATCAAAGTTGGGAGACATTAGGGGAAGTTACTTTAAAATGCTCAGAGATAAATTAAGGTGCATTGACAGGAGTAGGAAATTGGGAGAGAAAGGAGACAACGTCAAAGCAGAAGTCACTACGGATAGCCCAAGCCCCCTCTTTCGCTTTAGGCTCACACACCCTACTCCCAATTTCTTGACTTCTACCATTTTTCGCTATCCAGCATGAATTGGATCAACAAAATCACTAGATCTACAATCAATGGAAAACAACCCCATATGCTCTTAATCATGATCGACTGTGACATTTTTGGAATGATCAGAATTTCGAGTCTTTGGCGAGGAGGATGACTTCCCTATGAGGCATTGCACCAGAGTCATGGAATCTTGCACTTATGCATGGATGAGTCATGGCCTTTCCATATACAACCAACAGTAAAATCAGCATTATTTGTATTATGTGTCAATAGATAAATTTTGAGGTATAAAATGGGCCTCCTAAGAAATATTATAAAATAATAGTGGAAATAATAAAATAACATCATCAAATTTTAGAAGGGAAAAAGACTACACTTTCAAATTATCTCCATACAGTTTTACTCAAATGTTGAGTGGGAGCACTCATTGGATGCAAAATTTAATTCTTCATCCAAGGAGTACCCACGTTGCATAATTTTGATGGACCCTGCTACATAAAAAATGAGAAATACATGGAAAAATCTGATTGCAATCACGTTTTTCACGTATTTCTCATTTTTCATGCAGAAGGGTCCATCGAAAGTATGCAACATGGGTACTCCTTGGATGAGGAATTAAATTTTGCATCCAAAAAGTGCTCTCGCTCAAAATTTGAGTAAAATCGTAGGGAAATAAGTTGAAAATACGAGTTGAAAAAGTAGTTTTTATTTTTTTATCTTTTTACTTTTTTACTCCAAAAATGGTAAATCATCCCCCATGGTTGACATCATCATCTTGGATCCTATTGGTTCTTATAAATTTGATTTTGGTTGTACATTTTTGTTTTGAAACCCATTTTAGACCTCAAAATTTCTTTGATGATTGCAGAGTTGTGGTGTCATTAGAGTTCATTGTGTGGGGGTGCCGAGAAGTGAAGAGAAATCACCATTCTCCACATTCCTGCACAATAGACTAGTGGCCTCCCCCACATTAGGCTAGGCTAGTGAGCCACATTTACCATTGTTACAATGAATTCGTCAAATCTGATTTCTGCCATTTAAATGAAACAATTCTCTCAAATTAGCATTATGTATAAACAAAGAATTTAATGTATGGAAGGCACATTATGACCTTGTAGAGCATGCAAGTTGTGAAGGATATATATTTTCACCCTATTTCACCATTTAATAATGAATCTTGAACTTGAAAACTCGTAATTATCATGTTGTATTTCCCTAAGGGTGAACACAAAATTCATCACCAATGGAGCCATGACATCAATAAGAATTGTTAGATGGGAACTAGGATGGAGCATTCATGTCTTTTACACTAAGAAGCAATGCCATTTCCTCTTTCTATGGTTTGCACTTCCACACTGGTCACAAGTTCAAACCGTTACATAGGAGGCAAGACATTAAACTCTAGAGGTGTGAAGCTTTTCTGATTATGCAGTGCTCCACATCTCCAAACTAGCGGAGTTAAGCTCCGCATCTGTTGTGTAAGTGTAAGTGAGTAAAGTTCGGAGCCTTTTAACCTCTATTTTGTAGAAAGTAAAAAGCCTCTTCTTTAACAGACATTGTGTAAAAGTGTGTTGCAAGAAGTTGAGACATGTGAGCCACAGGTGGCATTGGAAAGAGAGCAGATTGGTGAAGTGGTTGCTTTCCCGTGTGCGGAGTGTGGGGTGCTTTGGTGGCATTTCTATTTTCTCTACTCTGAACTACACACAATGTGGATTACTCTTCTCTTCCCTCAAATGAATATATTTGTATAAAATAATATATCTTCGCACAAGATGGTTTAAGAGCGATTGATGTTTATAAGTTTTTATTTTTCTTTGACAATAAATAATAGACTAATTTAATAAACATACTATTGTTTAAGTGGGATGATAGAATTTAAATTTTATAACCATAATTGGCTATGTTAACATGTACACAAATTATAAAGCACACGGAATGTTTTTTACAAGTGTCAAGGGAGTGAGTGTCTAAAAAGTGCATGATTCTTGAAAACGCATTGCATGAAACTAATTAGTTTGTTTGAATATGATGTAGCTCTTCAAACCTAATGGAGACCATTCAATGCTGGAGTTTACTTTGTTCCATAATATCCTTGAGTTATGAAATTTCATATTCATTAGTATAATAAATTTTGTATACATTGAATGTCTTTGTTCAATGCTTCGTTCAATCAGCACCTCCGCACGTATAATCATTGTGCGAAGGTGGTGTTGCAAATTTCAGTTGGGTTGATCTAGTGGAAAGATGAGCGGTTGGAGAGACAATGGCTAGGGTTGTTTGTGGAGGGTTTTTTATCGCCACCAATGAGCTCCAAATTTCCTTAGAGGCTCATGGCCATCACAGAGGATGAGATCTATGTATCCATGACCCAAATTTGGTGGGAAGGAAGGAGCTAATGGGTTTTTCTAGCATACCTAAGGATTATAAAGATGATTTTGTTGGTTATTGATAGTTCACATGCAGAAGGATTTTTTCCACCGTTGTCGAGTTCTTTGAGGCTCATGTTGCTCCCTATTACATAGATCTGTGGAAGTATGGACCATATCTGGTAGATATGTAGGATTTCATGAATAGTTTCTTTGCAAACAAGGCTTATTGCTAGTATTAAGTATATCCTAAGCGTGATCCTTTCTCTTATGGAGTTGAGATGTGTAGATCGACTTGTGGGGCTCTCAATCTTTTTATTTAATAGTGTGAAGAGGATTTGGTTATTGGAATGGGGGTTTCCATGTTTTGGTTGACACTTTTACTAATCTTCTTTGTCCTCTTGCCCACATATTAGAGCAAATATATTTTGGAAAATTACCTTACCACTTTCGTTGGAGTAGGTGGAAGGATTTCCCACGGATCTTATCAAAATTAGATCGGAGAAGAAGGAAGATGGATCTTTTCCAATTTTTGTAAAGAATATTAGGGGAAAACCCATTGTTCTTTGGACCAAGGGTTGAGATCTAATCCAAAATCTTAAACATAGTATTCAGAAAACCCTAGTATTGCAACTCTTTCTTAAATTTTACTATATGAGGGAAGATTTATCTACGACTCTATTACAATGAAAGAGTACGACATTAAAGGCTAAATATGCAACAAATTAAAATCCCAATGTGTTTGGTTGCTAACCGAGAGTGAGCTAGGAGCCGCAACTTGAGCTAGGGTTGGATTTGGCGCTAGGGTTTTGATTCAGGGTACCATGGTGGGAAGCGCAGGGGGGAGCGTCGCTCCCTCCTACAGTCAGGTAGTCATAGAAGGAAGTAAGGACGTGGGAAATAAGCATTTCAAAAAACCTCTAGAGAGGGTTGCAGAAGCAAGAAGCAAGGGAACATTTGGAAGAAACAGACTTCAGGATCAGGAAGGGAATCAACAGGAAACAAGTAAAGAAAAGGAGAATGGAGGTAGTAGTGAAAAACCGGATTCCATAAGGACAACTGGGGTCTGCAAACCCAAATCAAGTGTCATTCCCCGGGTCATATTGAGCTATCCAGCGATATAAGCATATAGGGATCACATGATGGAACATGCGAACATATGCAAGTTCATGGGGTTATGGCCGACGAAGAGGGCATTACATGTCTAGATAAGGAGCCATTGGAAGCCAATGGGAGAAATACATTTACATCTGGGTTCTAAGGGCTTCTTCACAGTGGTGTTCACAAGCCTAGAGGACAAAGACAGAGTGTTCGAAGGGGGACCTTATTTCTATGTTGTGGCAGGACTCTACATGTTGCCATGGATGATGAACTTTGTCCTGGAACGTGAAACATTCACATCAGTACCAGTTTGGACCAGACTATACTCTCTCCCTCTAGATTATTGGATACCAGAATCTTTGAAAACCATAGGCAACAAGCTGGGGCATTTTCTAAAGATCTCAGAGGAAACTCTAAAAGGAAAATATACCTCCTTCGCCCGAATATGTGTGGAAATGGACCTATTTGGAGCCCTTCTGGAAGCGATAATTTTAGAAGTATATGATGAAGAATGGGTGCAAACTGTGGACTATGAGCACATACCATTTAGGTGTCTCAAATTCCATGAACATGGCCATCTATTCAGAGACTTCCCAACAATCAATATGGAAGGTAATGGGAAAACTATTGTGGATAGAGATCATGAGGGTTTCACCAAGGTCGGAGGCAAAGGGAAAGGGGGTAAATGTCCACGCAAGAAGATAAATGAGGATAGATATACAAGACACAACAGTTTCAAGATCCTAGAGGAAGAAGAGGGCAACAAGGAGATAGTCCAGGCCATGGAGAATGTAACCAAGGAGCATGTTAAGGAAGATGACATGGAGGGTATCAAAGTAAACAACCAGCAAAAGGATGATCTACCAAGTTGTATGGAGATCAGTAGGGACCATGAGATGACCCCAAGTGAAGCGAGAATGGAGGACCATGAACTACAGGAGATTCTAGATAGGGAAAATCTAGATCTAGAGAAATTTCTGGAACAAGGGAAGAACATAGGAGTGGACTCCCTGCCAAAAGAGGATTATGACAGAGTACAACAGCTCTTTCTATGGAGGTCACAATTGAAGGGAGCTAGAGTCAAAAGAAATCATGAAAGCCAGGAACCAAGTGGGGTCAAAGTGATGGAGAATTCACAAGCACAATCTCCAAAGAACTCAGGTAGGAAAAGAGGAAGAAAAATACAGAATGAGCTGCTGAACGAATGTGGAAAACTATTGATCAACTCAGGTAAGATGAAAGATCTCACCAGTTATTCCTTTACTAACCTTTCTTAATGAACCTCACAACCTAGAATATTAGAGGCATAGGGATTAGAAGGAAACAAAGGAATCTAAGTAACAGAATGAAAGAAGAAAAACCAGATATGGTTTTTATTCAGGAGACAAAATGTTTGATGGATAAGATAAGAGAAATTCATAATAAGTGGTTAATCAAGTATGAGTATCTAGAGGTTAGGCCAAATAACTCGGCGGGGGGGATTCTCATGCTGTGGGATCCACAGAAATTTGGAATCCTGGATGCTGAAGCATCCAAGAACTATCTTTCCTTGGTATGTCAACCTATAGGTGATAAGGAGACATACATGATTAACAATTTTTATGGACCTCAAAAGCAAGCAGAAAAACTCAAGCTTCTCACCTCCCTAGAGGATCTAAGAGCTAGACATCCCAATTTTCCCTAGATCATTGCAAGAGATTCCAATATGATAAGATCTCTTTTAGAGAAAAAAGGAGGCACTAGACAGCTAGGTGGAGACTCCATGGCCTTCCAGAACTTCATTATGAACATGGGACTAGTGGACACTGAAACAATAAATGGAACCTTCACATGGAACAAAAAAAGGGGAGGGGCTTCTCAAGTTGCTTCCAAACTTGATAGATTTATTATTTCAGAGGACGTCCTTCTCAAAGGACCCGCCATAACAGCTTCCATTCTGCCCTTTGGGGGATCGGATCACTGACTTGTATAGCTAGAAGCCACCTTTTTGGGCACACCGAGAAACAGACCTTTCAGGTTTGAAAATGCCTAGCTCTCACACCCTAAATTCACTAGTAACATTGATGAACGGTAGAGAGAGGAGTTGAACATTCAGGGCACAAAAATGTTCATGCTCTAGGAGAAACTTAAACGTATCAAATCTACACTTAAATCTTGGAACAAAAGGGAATTTGGCGATATCTTTAAAGCCAAAAGAGAAACTGAGCAGAAGCTCTAGGAGATCAATCAGATCAACATCACAGATGGCTTCTCCGAAGAGCGGCAAAAACTAACTGACGCTTTGCGGGAAGAATGGGAGGTTTGATGCTTATAAGAGGAAATCTTCTAGAGGCAGAAGTCAAGGATACAATGGATTAGAGAGGGAGAAAGAAATACAAAGTTCTTTCATAAATCCACTATGGCTCATAGGGCACACAACAGAATCACAAAGATCAGATATTCTCAAGGTATTGAGCTTGTATCTCACAATGATACAGAATCGGTTCTTGTACAACACTTCTTCAATATTGCAAAGGAGCCACTGGAGGATAGATCCAGATTCATTGACCATTTCACTCAGTATATCCCTCAGCTGGTTACCAGAGACGACAACCACAATCTTAACAGGCCAGTATTGGAAGAGGAGGTCAGTGAATTGATTAATGAAATGCAAAATGGTAAAGCACCAGGCCCAGATGGATTCAATGTAAACTTCTTCAAAGCCTACTGGGAAACAGTCGAACAGGATATCCTCGAGGACGTGGAAGACTCAAGAAAATCCAAAAAAGTATTGAAGGCTCTTAATGCTTCCTTCATAGCTCTTATCCCAAAGCAGGAAAATGCCATGACGCCGGATGGTTTTTGACCCATAGCCTTATGTAATGTGGTGTATAAAATCATTTCCAAGGTGATAGCCAATAGACTCAAGCCCCTTCTACCTTCTCTCATCTCGAAGGAGCAAATAAGCTATGTGGAAGGAAGACAAATCCTCAACAATATCATCCAAGCTCATGAGGTGGTACACTCTCTCAAAAGCAACAAACAAGCTGGTATGATCATTTAGTTGGACCTAGCGAAAGCCTATGACCAACTAAGCTGGTCTTACATAAGAGAAATTCTAGAAACCTATGGCTTTGACCAAAATTGGATAAGATGGGTTATGGCACTAGTTACCGTGACCAGTTTTTCCATACTTCTTAATGGAGCTCCATCAAGAACCTTCACACCCTCCAGAGGACTCAGACAAGGAGATCCGCTCTCACCGTTCATCTTCGTCCTGATGATAGAAGGGCTAAGTAGAGCGATCAAAATGGCAAATGTTGAAGGACGAATCCAGGGTATCAAACTCACCTCGGATGGAGCGGCAAACACTCATCAACAATTTGTGGATGACACAATGTTGCAAGGCATACCCACAGTCAGGGAAGCCAAAGCAATCAAAAACATCTTAAATTACTTTGCCAAGGCAACAGGTAAACCTCAACAAGTCCAAAGTCTTTTCTTTAGCACTAATATTGTTATTCAAAGAAACATTACCATAATTCTTGGATTTCAAAGGGAACAGCTACCTTCCAAATATCGTGGCATTCCTCTGACTAACAAACCTCTAAGCAAGAAAGTGTGGGAGCCAATATTAAATAAACTTTAGGACAAGGTCAAAAAATGGACATGTAGGTCACTAAATTTGGCAAGGTGCCTTGTGCTCACACAGGTGATCTTGCAGGCCATTCCCATTTTCATGTTTTCATCTCTTCCTGCTCCTCAATGCATTAAGCAGAAGATAAGAAGTATACAGAGGGGCTTTCTGTGGGGCAGAGGGGAAGAGAAAAAGAAGTGGGCTTTAGTAGCCTGGGACAAGCTCTGCAAGCCCAAAAGCCATGGTGGTTTGGGGCTTCATGATCCTGAGACCCTTAGCAGAGTTTCGGGAGCTAAGCTTTGGTGGAGATGGATCAAGGAGTTGACTGCCCCCTGGGCTAAGCTTTGGAAACAAAAGTATGCCAAGTATTGGCAGGAGAAGGATCACATTAGAATGTCAGGGCAAATCAGGGGCTTACATATTTGGAACCTTGCCTGGGAAAATAAAAGTATTGTTCAGCAACACTGTTTCTGGGAAATCCGAGCAGGGGACCTTGCTCAATTTGGGAGGAAAGTTGGCAACAAGAACCCAACCTTTATAGGGATGAATTAGTAGATCTCAAAAGTGACACAAATCGTAAAGGTCTGTTTTTGGTAAGAGATTCTGGGACCAAGGAAGGAATAATGGAAAATGGAGGAATTGGAAGGTTCTAAGATACATTGATGAGAGTCCTATGAAGGCCAAGGCAGATGCTCTCGCCCAGGATCTAGAGCATAGAAGGATTTTAGTTTCCTCCTTACCTGACCAATTAAGATGGGGAAAGAACACCGAAGGTAACTTTAACCTCAAAGAGGCTAAACAGGAAGTTACAGGATTTAACTTTGTGAATCCTGATCAAGTCTGGAAGAAACTATGGCAAAGTCCCCACTAGATGAAAATAAAGTTATTCATCTGGCTAGTGCATCAAAGGAAGATCTTAACTTGGGAGAATCTCCTAAAGAAAGGCTTTATTGGCCCTTCCAAATGTTACCTCTGTGGCTCACATGAGGAGACGATTGAACACCTTCTCAACCTCTGTCCTTTCACTTCCAAGGTGTGGGACTGGATGGCCTCAATCTTTAGACAAACTGATAGGGATAGTCTCAGCATATCCAACACTTTGAAGAACTGGAGGAAGAATTTCTTAGGGAATGAGATTATTAATAAAGCCTAGATTCTGGTTCCAGGCTTTGTCATTTGGAATGTTTGGAAAGAGCGCAACAGTCAGATCTTTAAAAATAAAACAAGCAAGCCCCAACACATAATTGATCAAATTCTAAGGCAGCTCAAAGACACAATAAGAAGCTTATTGAGAACTCTTCCTAAGGATCCTCCTCTACCCCAAGAGGAGAATATTATACTTCACTTGGGTCGCCAGTCCATTAATCCTCTGGGAATAATAAAGGAAGTGAGCCTAATAAATATAGGTGTTAACATTTGGGAGCCCCCTCCTTATGGTTTCTTAAAGGTTAATATTGATGGGGCATCTAAGGGCAACCCAAGATCAGTTGGCTTTGGGGGTGCTATAAGATATGATCAGGGGAAAATAAAGAAAATCTTTTGTGGCCACTTGCGAAAGGCCACTAATAACATGGTTGAGCTCATGGCATTAGAGCAATGCTTGGAAATCCTGCTGGATTCAAATTCACACAATGTTATAATTGAAGCAGATTCAGAATTGATTATTAGAGCGGCCAAGAAAATATGCAATGGAACCTCTCCAGATAAAGTGTCGAAGCATTGGAAGCTTTTGTAAGCTTTTCACTGTATTTACTCCCACCTACAAACCCTTAAAACTGTCAGATTTGTTCATGTGAAAAGGAAAGCTAACATGTTAGCGGATCAATTGGCGAACGAAGGAGTCACCAATAGGGACAGGGACTCTAGGTATGCTTGGGAGTCATTATCTACTAGAAAATTGTAGGAGGACTGTCTCTATCAGGTGACCCAAGATATGGAACTATGGAATAACAGGATGGATCGTAGGGATTCAGGAGACAGGCGGGAGGAGGGGGAACCCTAAACCGTCTAACCCTTTTTATCTGGTTGTTTTCCAAAGCTTGGAATTATTTTGAATGAATTTTGAAAGGACTGACTCAGATAGTACCACAGGTTTGGTCGTCCTCTTTCATTTTGCTTAGTTGGGGTTTGACAAAGATTATGGGTGGAATGGAATGGCTCAAAAACTGCCCACTAGACTGGACTGATGGGCATCACTTGCGATAGAGCGTGTATGCTTTTCCGTGAAATAACCGACTCAAAACCACAAGTGTTATATCGGGGGGGTCCGAATGGTTTCTGGTTTTTTTAGGTTGGCCCCCAATTCCACTCTTCATGCGACACATTGCGGCAAGAGGTGAGAGAAAACTGCCCTCATTGGGTGGTTAACTCTCGCGCTTCTCGTCCTCCCGATATTCATGAAGGCTGTTGAATCTAAGTCGGGTGATCAACGATGGTGATTTGTTTGTGTTAGTTGGCTGATAGTTTCGGACCCGAAAAATTTTAGAGTACTATGCTTATAATTTTTGTCGAGTCCTTTTGAAAGTTTTAATTGTGGTTTGTGGTGGAACTTCTTGTGGACCCTCGGCAGGTCTTTTGTGGCCTTTTTGTGGCCCCTGGTTCGGTGGACTCATCTTCCGAGGAGTTCAAGGTTTCATTTGGTGCACATCAGCACTACCAGATGGTCTTTTGCCCTAATTGTTTGGCAGTTTCTCCCCGGTTTTTCCTGTTTAGGCTTCTCATGGTTTGGGGTGAGTGGTTCGATTTCTGCCTGCCCTGCTGACTGATGAACTCTCACAGAGCGAGTGCAACTTTATGTAAATTATGTATTATTGGCTAGCTTAATAGAAGGTCCTACTCTTACTTGATCAAAAAAAAAAAAGAGTACAACATTAACCATTATTTTAAATCTGAGGTTGTGAGGGGGTGCCCAGAATTCTAGAAACCCCAGCGGATCCGCTTGATATAAGGAATCTATTTGATACACAAACCCTAGTGGATCAAGATCCTTCAAGGATGCAGTGCAAGGAACGACATAGAGTGAACAAAGACAAAACATAATAGATCCTTACATTAATGAGTAGATGAAGCAAGCAACAGTCATGACAATAAATATAGTTGAGGTAAATGGCCTTTTCAATGTCCTCCAATCTAAAGCTATAATATGTAGATTCAATGGTTTATGGCCCAATCCAGAAGATCTACATTAATGGGTGTTCACCAATTGGACCTCAAATTGTGATATTTACTTGTGCACCAATGGATTATTTGTTATACAATTCGAAAAGAAAAAAAAAGATCTAGAATTTTCTCTAAATGAGGGTAGTGGTTTTGGGGCAGAGTAGGACGAGTTTTAACTCTGTGGTTTCAAGATTTTGACGTTACATCAATGGTAGTTACAAAAATTCCAATATGGGTGAGGTTACACAATCTCCCTCTACCTTTCTGGCACCATCAAGTGCTAGAAGGCATTGGAAATTCATTGGGAAAGTTTTTGAAGATGGATTCAGAAAGAACTGGAAAAAAAAAATATATATATATATATATATATATATATATATATATATATATATATATATATATATATATATATAATTACTTATGTCAAGATTTGTGTAGAGATAGACCTTAGCAAAGGTCTACCAAATCACATTCATTTGACTCAAAAAGACTTCAAGTGGACTCAACCAATGAATCTCTCAAGAAATTAGTTGTAATTCATTATTGTAATAAGTTAGAGACTATCTTATTTTAGATTCAAAGATAGAGATTGTTAGCATAGAGCTAGGAGTTATAGATTTGTTGTTAGATCTATTAATAAAATTGAGATTTGCTGTTAGATATGGTTAGAGTGGTTATCGATGGATAAAAGGAAGGAAAATGTAATGAGTGAGAGAGGAGTAGAGCGAGTGTATAGAGAGAGGAGTGGAATGTATCCTTTTGGAGACAGAGGTCTTTTTCGGTGTAATCAGGCCTAAGGCTGAGACTCTGTTATTGTTTATTGTGAATAAATCAGTGTTGTGTGTATAATGTTATAAACAGCCATGGAGGCCTTTCAATGCTTACTTTTCTTTATTCGGATGATATTGATGTTGTCCCTATGTTTTTCATATTTTATAATAGAAACCTTGTGTTAAAAGGATCATTTGGCAAGTGCATTCCATTGTTCTGGTTTCGTAGGCAGAAAACCCAAATACACTAAGTATCGAGCATAAAACCTTTCAGATTGAGAATCTAGACTTCAAATCGTTATAGGCGAAAGTTTTAACGCTATCAAGTACACGAAAACCATATAGCATCACCCCTGTGTAATTACTTGTTATATCGCCAAAAGTCGTTTACAAAGAGAATCGCGCTAAAACACTTAGCGGATTCAGAAAGCCGGACTTGAAATTTTGTGCTCGAGAGTTTTGGGCCTTATCAGGTCCGATAATAGATCACATCGCGCAGTCAGATCGGCGCACGTCAAAGGCTTGTCACCAAACCTTTGCGATACGTGATTGCCGACACATATATCATGTTATGCTCCTATACCAATAGGTGTCATATTTCATGATTGACTGGTTAAAATCCCTAATATGTTCATCCTTTCCCTGCTGCAAAGGTTTCCATATTTTGAAAATATCAAAAAATTAAAAAATGAAAAGAGGGTATACCCTAAAAGAAAGATCAAAGGGTAAAAAGAATGAAATGGTCAAAGGAAAAATGAAAGAAATGAACCCCAAAAAAAAAATACCAGGAAAGTGTGCAAGCCCAAATGCCACTACTATTTCAAGTCTTGTAAATTAAAGTTTCATGTGCAGTTTGTTGAACTTTATGCTGCAATTGATGAATAGCCAAATAGCTTAATCTTGACTAGTTGATGTTTTAATTTCTTGTTTTAGATATAGAGGATGAAATTTGTCCAAACTGTTCAATCTTGGCAGATAAATAGTTAGGTAGAGAAGCAAAGGAGCTCAACTGTTAAATCTGAGCCCTTGGATGTGATAAGGGTACATCTAGATAGGATTGTAATCAAAAGAAAAAGGAAGAAAAAATGTTAGGTACTGTAGGCTGGGTAGGTAGTTCTGGTGTTGCAGCAAGCATGCTTATGATTAATTTTGTCTCTCAAAGATGTTTATCTTATGGTTATCATAAGTACCATGGCAACTGTTTGGTTAAAAATCAAGTGAGGCATGACTAACTTCCCTTCACACTTCTCCCAAAATCACTTACTAACCTTCCCCCAAGGATATTGAGATCTGCTCAAAACTCCTAAATCACTCCACCTCATTTCATGAAAAAGCCTGAGTAAAACAACATTCTTGCTTTAGGCAGAGAAGCCACATGTCTTGTGTAAAATCTTTTCATTCCCTTAAGCCTAAGTTGTTAAAATTCTATAACTTAGTGCTCTTTTTTCAACACATTTCTCATATTAACTCTAACCCTATTTTCTATAAATCCCGTGCAAAGGATTCCCATCCCTATATTATACATATAGATAAAAACCCCAAATTCTATTATCCCCACCCCCGGTTAAATTATAGCCATTTGTCAATGTTTTATAGGGGATTCAAGGTTTATCTGAAACCTTGTGAATAACCCTATCTGCATGACCTCGGGGTTAATTAACCGCCCGGGTTAATTAATAACCTAACTAAACCTACCCTGCGAACCAATAATAATCACCCCGAAGATTGTTAAATCATTCTTTAAATTATATGGGTCCCGCGTCGTAACCCTCCACCATCTCCATTGACCGCCAGCCGTCGGATTTGAGCCCGCCCATCCAACAGCCCACGATCATATCGCGACCCGCCTATCTGCTATACTTTAACTCCCGGGGGCCGGCGGTATTATCGCCGTACCATGGACACGCGGCTCCCTCCCACCATGCTCGCGGCCCTCCCCACCAAAAGTGTTTGAGCCGATAAATGGTGCGGGCCCAAACCACTTACCGCCTCCTGCTAACCCCGCCCGCTGACATCATCGCCACATCACCTCCACATCAGCATCTTGTACCCCTGCGTCACGACAAAACTTCACATCCCAATGACGTCATCCGACCAAAAAGCGCCAAAAAGCCCCACGAAGCCAATTTTTGTTAAAAACTCGTGAAAATGTCATTTTCACCCATTTCTCATTCATTTTTTCCGCAAAACTGTTGCATGCAAACTACGTCCAAGCAACTGCAGAAGTGTCCAGTGTGCCAGCTGACCAAAAAAAGTCCAGCATCCTGCTCCGTAGCTCGTCGGTCAACCTGCAATTGCCCTGTTCACCTCCAAAATACAGGTATTTACCCCGTCCCACCTCCCAAACCTGTATTTTCAGTTTTCCTCTGTAAATTATACCTATAAGAGCCAAATTCAAGCTGAAGCAGTCCATAATTGCCATACCAAGACATCCAGAACTGCTCTTTTGCCCGTTTTTCCCACAGAAACTTGACCTCCAGTTAAAAACACAGTAAACAAACATGGAAGCCCCTGTGGCCCTCAATGTCGCACCCCTCAATGCACCTCACAAAGACCAGGACTGGTTGCCCTTGGCTAACAAAGATTTTCAAATTAAAGAGTTATCTAGTGATATGAACCATCTCCAGGCATTTTGCAGAATTAGAAATAGTCATCTGAGTAACTCTGATATCCTTGGAATATGGGAATCTAATCTCCCCAGATATTACCTTCCCTCAGTCAATGTGTTCCCAGATCTTATCCACCAATGTTGTGCAAACTATGACCCTATCAGTAAAGCAGTTATGACTCCATCACAAACTATTCTTTTCTACATAACTGCTGAGTCTATCAATGAGATGTTACACTTCCAACAGGCGCAGCCCCTTGCTCCTCTTTCCATGGGATTTTTACTTGAGCAAGGCTCTCAATTGCCCAGTTCAGAAATAACCCGAGTTGCTAAGTTATTTATGAAGCCAGATTGCCAGCCTCAAGGCCCACCTCCCTATGTACATGCCTGGTTCACTGAAACTGGCAAGCTTATTCTTGACATCATATCCTTTATATTGGGATTCAAAAGTAGTGAATTTGTTGATGAGACCATCTTTGTTATGTTGTCAATGTTTACTCCAAGACAACCCCCTACTATCAAATATGATTATGCCTCTTTCATTGCTAATAAAATCAATGAGCAATTCATAAGTCTGGACAAAGAAGGAGTCTTCAAGTACACCTCATTCATATACCACCTTCTACTATATTATCAGATAGACAGCTTTTCATTTCCTATCAGAAAATTGGATTCTAAAGGAGAGAGGAGGTCTGTGATCTTTTGGACCTCAGTCTTCCACAATGTTTCTGAATCCCCTTATAGCTACTATGAATTCATTAACTGGTTTATACATCCAGCCTCCACTTTATTGATAGGAGCTCCTCCTCTTAGGCTCTCTGGGGATATAAAGAAGATTTTACAACTCTCCAAAAACTACAGAATAGGTGACTGGTACCTCTACCAGAATCACACCGAAATCAAAATATATGGCTGTGAACTGTGCCCTTATAAGTTGCCCAAATATGTGCCTATGAGACTATTTGCACTGGAGTATTTAAGGCAACTTATCAATGCAGCTTTAACTCACTTTTGCAATGTAAAGAAAAAGGCTCGGCTGAGAATAAGAAACCAATTAGGCCCTTTTATCATTAACAAGAGGGAAGCATGGGAAGATGCTGATAGGATATTGGGGGAAGAACTTAAATTGAAGAAAAGCTTCTGGTGGGTACCATATGACCCAAATAGCTTTATAAGTGACAGAAAAGTAAAAAATAGGCTATCGGCCTATAAACATTTTAGGATCCCTGAAATAGAGAAATTTGCTAATCAGGATGAGTGGGTAGAGGGTACATTAATAGAAGAACTTACTCAGCAAGAAGTGATGGAACAAGCTATGAAAGATCTTGAAAAGACCCTTGACCTGGACTCTTTTGGACAGGTATCTTTCAAGCTGCCTCAGCAAACCGGAGTGGGTACATCCTCTGCTGGAACTTCACAGCAACCTGTACAGGAAACCAGTGCACCAGGTACAGGGTCTTCTAAGGGCAAGGAAGTGGCAGGCACGGAGCAGCAAGCAATGACTGATCAGCAGGGGCAAATTCCTCTGGTCCAAACTAAAGCACCAGAGATACCAGCATTACAGACTCCTCTAAATGAGGAAAAGGGCAAGAAAAGAGACAAAGAAGAGGCCACACCCATCAGTGGACCTGCAGAACAGCCAGGTGCAAAAAGGAAAAGACTGAATCCTCTATCTGAAGAGGAAATCATTGAAGAAACAATAGAAAGTCTAAGAGGTGAGAAGGCAACCAGCCCACATACCACCCCAGTGATAGAGACATCAACCAGCTCACACAGGCAAGAGCTAGAAAGGCAGCATAATGTGGAAGTTTCA
Source organism: Pinus tabuliformis (assembly GCA_031772625.1). Taxonomy (NCBI): domain Eukaryota; kingdom Viridiplantae; phylum Streptophyta; class Pinopsida; order Pinales; family Pinaceae; genus Pinus; species Pinus tabuliformis. The sequence goes on along the minus strand of CM062806.1, from coordinate 998,636,898 downwards.
TCCACTAGGCCACCAAGTAAGCAAACCTCTAACATCAAAAGAACATTCACATAGATAAAGGCTAGAAATGATCCACTGAGGCTGTAGATTTACAATCAATATCTTAAGATGGCTCCCACAAAGCAGCAAAGATTGATGTCTGCTTATGACATAAAAGAGGGCAAGATGATCATGAGTTATTTCAAGCCCACGGTGCAGCAACCACAATCAACAGCTGATTATATCAAGACAAATATGGAGGTCTTGGCCAAAGACATTCATCCAATAGACCAGATTGAGCTGCACAAATAAACTGGAGAGATGGTGTATTCCACGCTAGCTGATAAAGCAATGTTGGCTCATAAATTGCAAAATTCCTTAAATAATACCTCTACTCAGTTAGACTTAGAGAAAGCTTCTTCTCTAGCAAGGGACAACAGGATAAAATCCTTGGAAGACATTATCATTGAACTGGGACATGATCCCAAAGATGCCAAAGGCATAAAAGCGCTAATGAATAAAAAGGAAGAGGACATTGCTGCCCTCAGAAAATAGCTCAAAATGCCTCCTTCTATGCACCCACAGACTGCAGATGTTGTGCAACAGAAATCCAAAGAGGACATGATGGACCTGCCCATGAGACTGAATGAAAGATTGGGTGAGACAGAGCAAGCATTGGAGAAAGCATTACAAGAAAAACAGGGAGAGTCGACCTCCCAGCCACTTGAAGTAGCTCCAACAGTCACAACTACCCCTCCCATAGTTATAACAGCAATGCCTCGCACTGTCCTGGTATCAATAGCAGAAATCACCACAGGTGCCTTAGCAATAGCAACAGCACCAGGCAGCAGTACAGCTATGACTACAGAGAAATTAATAAAAGCCATGGAGGAGTTGAAACTCCAAGTATCAGAGCTGAAGCAAGTCAAAGAAAAATTGGCAAAAGTTGAACAGAGCTATGATAAATCCAAGATGAATGTGGTAGAGAAAACAAGGGAGATCAAAGCATTGGAGAACAAGGTAAGAGCCTTAGAGAAGGATCTCTCTCTGGATAAGCCTCTAGCAGAAATCAGAGGAATTTTGTGGTCCAACATCACTCAATCCTTTAGTGATGTGTGGAGGTCTATTCAAACCATTTATGAACAAATTGATTTGATAAGAGTGGCCCAAGTGGAAATTCAGAAAACAAGAGCCTTATTGGGACAAATGCCTAAGCAAGCTAACAGGCTAATACATTTTTTGAATACCAAGACCAGTGAAGAACTAGAAGCAATGGATATTAGAGACAGAACAGGTACCATTCTGGACATCAAGAGATTTCTAACCATGAGAACTCTAATGCAAAACTTGGACAGAAGATGCCAGGACATGCAGGTAGAGATTGATTCTTTCACAAAAAAATTTACAGTCCTGCATCAAAAAGGTTTGCCAAGTCCTTTGGGAAGTAATGATCATCTAATGAATCACAAGGACTATGTACATAAATTAAATACATATGCTGCTAATCAAACTAATGCATCTTCAAGCACTTCAGGAGAGAAGGCACTTCCATCTGGCCAGTCCCTTTATGACAACCTGGAAAATCTATTCTACATAGAGCATGAGGTGAAGCATCTGTTCACCATCCCACCTAATTTCTTCAGGTACACAGAGACTGACGAAACTCTGAGGAAGCTGCAGAGACATAAATTACCAGGACCAGAATGGTGGCAAAGCATGTTAGAGATCCTGTAAATTTATCTTTGGTCAATGCAAAATTTTGGACCATCTACTATAATGCGCAGAACAGAAATGAATCACAGTCATGCGGGTCAAAGCGCATCACATCAGAGTTAAAGAAAGTCCAGCCAAGGCAGAATAACTAGCACAGAGGATCAGTAGAAGACAGCTGGGAACCGACTTGCAGCACCTACCTCCAGTACTTCTCATAAAGACGGAACAACCAGCGCAGCATGAATTTATTGCATCTATTTATTGTCTCCCTATTTTCGAGACTGTCTATCTCTATCTGTGTAAAAGAAGCATTAATTGTCAGCAGATATTATTTCTATCAGATATTTTGTATGATATCTTGACATTTTTGTATAAATACCCCCCCAGACGAAGTATTTGGGGTTGGTTGATTGGGAAGCATTCTCAGACTTTGCTGTAATTCTGAAGTTTTTTTTTTGGAATAAAAGGCTGTTGGAACCATTTTTGTCTGGCTTACTGAATGAGGAATTGATGCTAAGGACCATGCTACAGAATTCTTGAATCATCTTATGGATCAATAAGTCCCTTCTAACTTATGTTTTACAGTTTCTGTGTTTACTATATCATCTATGTTTCATGATCTAAATAATAGAGAAAAAGAATAACCCAAAATTTGCTTGATAGCACTCTGTGTTCAGTATTTGTTATTATTAATGTTTTCTTCAGAATTAGAATAAATAGTGAATTCTTAATTGCTCATGTTTCCCCTGGTTCTTCATCTTGAATATTCGCTAAGGAATTCTTAACTGCTCCTTAACAGTAGTCAGCCATTTTCCCTCTGTCAACATGATGAAGGATTCTTAATTGCCCTTCACCCATTGGCTTCATTCCATCTGATTTCAGCCTTTAAATTGTTCCATATTTGAGTACCTTGCTCTGTGATACCTCCTCTGTTAAGAAACCTGATCCAGGAAGCTACCCTCCTTTGACTCCATCATGCCCAATGGATTGAAACTCTTCAGTCTTACCTCAATGTTCTGTTGAATCTCCATTCCTCCAACCAAACACGAAACAAAACCCTTGCACTTCATAACTAGCCTAACATAATTCAAAACAAAGCTAAATTATAAAGAGAGAGCCCTCTCTGGATGTAGATTGGCTAGAATCTGTATCTAAAATATTGGTTTATGGTTACCTCGGCCGTATTCCCTTTCTTACAACTTTAGGGAACAACCTGAGTGATAACATATCGCATCGGCATGTATGAAGTGGGGTGGTTAATCGGGTTATTGTAATCGTCAATAATGATAGCAATATCACATCGGACCATCCCAAGGGATAGCGCTGATAGTTGTGACCACTGGAACCTCCAATCGCCAATACTACGACTCAATCTAAGCCGTTCGATCGGCCAGATCTAGATCTGTGGCATAACACATATATTTGTTTAAAAAGTGGGAAAAAGCGTTGTTTTAGCATTTCCGAGGGTATTTTGATCCCGAAAGGGAAAAACACATTGTTTTAAAGTTTTTTCAAAGGCTTTGGGTTCCGATAGGAAAAATGCCTATATTTTGTGGAAAGGGGGTTAAGCGGAGTGATTGTTGGGTTTTATAGATCCAACTGTGAGTTTTTATTAAACCATTGTTTCCACTACGTCACTTTTGGTATCAAAGCAGAAGAAAGGGTTGTTTGCAGCTAAAATGCCGCCAAGGAGAGGCATTGGTCGAGGAAAACCTGATCCAAATGCAATTCTACTGCAAGAAGTACGGAGTTTGCGTATGCGGATGGAGTCAATTGTGATTACCCAGAGAAGAGCCCCTGATGAAGGAGATGAAAGTTCTTTAGAAGAATATCCCGCAAAGGAGATAGTAGATAAAAACGATGAAACTACCAAGGTCCTTAAGATGTTGGCGAAAGTGGGAGGAAAACCTAAGGCGGAAATCCCTATGTATGAAGGGAGTATGAACGCAGAAGAGCTAACGGATTGGAACAGATCCTTAGACCAGTACTTTGACTATGAAGAGATTGATGAGGGGAAGAGAGTGAAGCTTGCAGTTACCAAATTGAAGGGTCACACAGCCATCTGGTGGGATGAGGTATAGACATCAAGAACGAGGAAAGGGAAGTCCAAGATCAAGCTATGGGATAAAATGGTAAGTAAAATCAAAGCCAATTTTTTGCCTAAAAACTACCATTTGAATATTTTTAAGCAATTGCAAAATTTAAAGCAAAAAGGAATGTCGGTTAAAGAATATATAGAATAATTTTATAGATTGAATATTAGAGCAGGGCATGTAGAGGATGATGTGGAAAAGGTAGCTAGATATATAAATGGCTTAAGGTATGACATACAATATGAGATTAGCTTTTTAAGTCTAGAAACTGTTGAGGAAGCCTATCAAGCAAGTTTGAAGGTAGAAGAAAAGATCTTGAGGAAACAGAACCAGAGAAATAAAGGAAAAAGCTCAGCAAGAGGTAGAGGAGCTACCAAATCAAGAGGACAACAGCATCAGCATGAAGTAGGGAGCTCAAGTAGCAGACCACCACAGAGGGGAGAATCTAACAGAGGAAGATTTGTGCCTAGAGGAAGAGGGCGAGGAAGAGATGTTCGGTGTTATACATGTGGAGAATGGGGACATATGTCATGGGATTGTCCTCATAATAAACCAGCAAGTCAAAGGAATGCAAATGTGGCTGAGGAAAAGCTAGAACCACCTCGACTTGTGGAAAAGGAAGAACCCCCTGAAGAAGGTGAATCGTTGTTATTGAGAAGAACTTTGCTTAGAGCAGAGAAGGAGACTAGAGAACCTACACAGAGGAAGAATTTGTTCAGAACTACTTGTAAGTCAAAAGGTAAGTGTTGCAAAGTGATAATTGACAGTGGAAGCACTGAAAATCTTGTTTCTACAGAAATGGTGGACAAGCTCGGGCTAGCAAAGACCATGCACCCTACTCCTTATAAAGTGTCATGGTTGCAAAAGGGACATCAGATCATTGTGACTAAACAGTGCAAGGTGGAGATACAAATTGGTACGTATAAAGATGTGATCTTATGTGATGTAATGCCCATGGATGTATGCCATGTATTGCTGGGAAGACCGTGGCAATTTGATCGGAAAGCTATTCATGATGGAAGGAGAAACACTTATACTTTGGAGAAAGATGGAATTAAACACACATTGCTGCCATTGAAGGACGATGCTGACAAAGGAACACCTGGAAGTAGTATTATGCTGATAAGTGGAAAGGAGTTGCTGCAGGAAGTAGTGAAGAATGAGGAGCTGCATTTTGCTATTGTGGAAAGGCCAAAGGTAATCTTAACTTCCACAAACTTGAATGATTTTCTTAAAGAAATTAAAATATTGTTAGATGATTTTGATGATATTATTGTGGATGAGTTGCCGAATGCATTACCACCGATTAGAAGTATTAGTCATCACATTAACTTAATACCAGGAGAAAGCTTGCCAAATAAAGAAGCATATAGATTAACTCCTCAAGAGAACGCAGAAGTTAGAAGGCAAGTGCAAGAGTTGATGGATAAGGGGCTGATCAGAGAAAGTCTTAGCCCATGTGTTGTACCAACAGTACTCAGTCCAAAGAAAGGAGGAGAATGGCGCATGTGCACAGATTCCAGAGCTATCAACAAAATCACAATCAGGTACAGATTTCCTTTGCCACAAATGGATGATTTAATGGACTGTTTGAGTGGATCAAAATACTTTACTAAAATAGATTTGAAAAGTGGATATCATCAAATAAGAATCTGAGAAGGTGATGAATGGAAAACTGCATTCAAAACAAATAGTGGGTTGTATGAGTGGTTAGTGATGCCTTTTGGGCTCACTAATGCACCCAGCACGTTCATGAGGTTAATGAATGAAGTCTTGAAGGAGTATGCAAGTAAATTTGTTATTGTGTACCTTCTTGATATTCTGGTTTTTGCTAAAAGTAAATAGGAACATTTAGAGCATCTTAAGTTTGTCCTAAGAACTCTGCAGAAAGAGAAACTACTAATAAATTTGAAGAAATGTAGTTTCATGAAGGAAGATCTGGTTTACTTGGGATTTGTAGTTTCCAAAGAAGGCTTGAAGATGGATCCAGAGAAGGTTCAAGCAATTTGGAACTGGCCTACTCCTAGAAGCATATTTGAGGTAAGAAGCTTCCATGAACTTGCAAGTTTTTTACAGAAAGTTTATAAAATGTTTTAGTAAAATTTGTGCACCAATCCTTGAGACAATCAAGGAGATCAATCAGCCATTTCAGTGGACAGAAGCAGCAGACAGAAGTTTTAACTTGCTGAAGAGGAAAATCACAGAGAAGCCGATTTTAGCTTTGCCAGATTTTGAGAAAGTATTTCAAGTAGAAACAGATGCTAGTGGGGTTGCAGTTGGCGCAATTCTAAGTCAAGAGCAAAGACCAATAGCATATTTCAGTGAGAAACTAAATGATGCAAAGAAGAAATATTCTTCTTATGATAAGGAGTTTTATGCTATTGTGCAGGCTTTGAAAAAGTGGAGACATTATTTGTTGCCAAAATAATTCATATTATATTCAGACAATCATGCCTTACAGTTTATCAATAACCAACCAAAGTTGAATAAAAAATATGCCAAGTGGGTAGAATTTCTACAAAGTTTTACTTTTGTCATAAAGCATAAGAGTGGTAAGTCAAATAAAGTAGCATATGCATTGAGCAGGGTAAGTTTTATTTTGCAAGAATTCAAAGTGGGCGTTGTAGGATTTGAGGAAATGATTGAAATGTACATGGATGATGAAGATTTCAGAGATATCTACACAACAGTTCAGAATCCAATGAGCCATAACAGAAGTCAGTGGTTGGACTACCTCATTCAAGGAGGCCTATTATTTAAAAGCAACAAGTTGTGTATTCCCAAATGTTCCATGAGGGAAAACATCATAAAGGAGAAACATAGTGGAGGATTATCTGGCCATTTTGGACAGGATAAAACCTTCGCTCAGGTGAATGCTTTTTATTATTGGCTAAAAATTAAAACTGATGTTAAAAAGTTTGTTGAGAAATGCATGATATATCAGCATGCAAAAGGAAGGAGTCAGAATATAGGACTATATCAGCCATTGCCCATACCAGACCAAAAGAGGGATGCAGTTAGCATGGATTTTGTTTTGGGATTACCAAAAAACCAGAGAGGGAATGATTCCATTTATGTTGTAGTAGATAGATTTTCTAAAATGGCACATTTCATTGCATGTAGGAAAACTAGTGATGCAACACACATAGCTAATTTATTCTTTTCATAGATTGTAAGATTGCATGAGTTACCTGTAAGTATTGTATCTAATCGAAATACCAAGTTTGTAGGGAATTTCTGGAGGACTCTTTAGAAGAAACTGGGAGCTAACCTCAGTTTTAGTTCAGCATACCATCCTCAAACAGATGGACAAACTGAAGTAGTGAATAGGAGCTTGGGGAATATATTAAGGAGTTTAGTATATCAGAATCCCAAACAGTGGGATTTGGCACTAGCTCAAGCTGAGTTTTCTTACAATGATACACCAAAACAAAGCACTGGAATGAGTCCATTTCAGATTGTCTTTGGAATGCATCCGAGGGGTGTGTATGAGCTCAGGGATTTAGGAAAATAGGAAACCAGGAGTGCAAGCGTTGAAGAATTTGCAGAACAGATGCAGAGATTACAGGAAGAAGTCAAAGGCAAATTACAGGAAAGCAGAAACAAATACAAATAGAGGGTAGATCTGAAAAGAAGGGAGCAAGAATTCCAAGTGGGAGACTTAGTGATGGTGCATTTTAGGAAAGAGAGATTTCCTACTAAAACTTACAACAAATTGAAAATGAAAAAGATAGGACCTTGCAAAATTGTCAGAAAATTTTCAGCCAATGCATATGAGATTGAGTTGCTAGAAGGGATTGGAATATCCCCCATTTTTAATGTTGCAAATTTATGTCCATACAGAGAGGCAGAGACAAAGTTGTAGGAGGAAGCTACAGGAGATGAAGTTCAAACCGTGAACTGGGAGGAACAAGTACCAAAAGCAGTCAAGAAAGAAGTTGAAGCTATCTTAGATCAAAGAGTATCCAAGAAAACTAGAGGGCAGACATATTTCCAGTATTTAGTCAAATGGAGAGGACAGCCAGTGGAAGATTCTAGTTGGTTCACTACAGCAGAATTGCAGAAGTATGGAGTAAGTCCTGAAAGTTTTAAGGGAAATTCTTTTCTTCCCCCAGAGTCTGATGCATGAGCATCTGGACTTAGCCAGCAATGTGAAACTTTGTTCACATGTTGTGGCTAAACAAGTTGAAATTCATTGACCTGATTGGTAGAAAGCCAGATTTACTAAGAGGGTTGGATCTCTCAAGAAATTAGTTGTAATTCATTATTGTAATAAGTTAGATATTGTCTTATTTTAGATTCAGAGATAGATATTGTTAGCATAGAGCTAGGAGTTAGAGATTTGTTGTTAGATCTATTAAAAATAGAGATTTGTTGTTAGATCTATTAAAAAATAGAGATTTGTTGTTAGATATGGTTAGAGTGGTTATTGATGGATAAAAGGAAGGAAAGTGCGAGTGTATAGAGAGAGGAGTGGATTGCATCTTTTTGGAGACAGAGGTCTTTTTCTGTGTAATCAGGCCTAAGGCTGAGACTCTATTATTGTTTATTGTGAATAAATAAGTGTTGCATGTATAATGTTATAAACAGTCGTGGAGGCCCTTCAAAGCTTACTTTTCTTTATTCAGATGATATTGATGTTGTCCCTGTGTTTTTCATATTTTATAATAGAAACCTTGTGCTAAAAGGATCATTTAGCGAGTGCATTCCATTGTTCTAGTTTCGCAAGAAGAAAACCCAAATACACTAAGTATCAGGTGTAAAACCTTTCGGATTGAGAATCCGGACTTCAAATCATTATAAGTGGAAGTTTTAACGCTATCGGGTACATGGAACCCATATAGCATCACCCCTGTGTAATTACTTGTTATATCGTCGAAAGTCTTTTACAAAGAGAATCGCGCTAAAACACTTAGCGGATTCAGAAAGGCGGACTTGAAATTTTATGCTCGGGAGTTTTGGGCCTTATCAGGTCCGATAATAGATCGCATCGTGCAATCGGATCGGCGCACGTCAAAGGCTTGTCACCAAACCTTTCCGATACGTGATTGCTGACACATATATCGCATTAGCATGTATGAAGTGGAGCGGTTAATCGGGTTATTGTAATCGCCGATAGCGATAGCGATATTGCATCGGACCATCCCAAGGGATAGCGCCAATAGTTGTGACCATTGGAACCTCCGATCGTCGATACTACGACTCAATCTGAGTCGTCCGATCGGCCAAATCTGGATCTGTGGCATAACACATATATTTGTTTAAAAAGTGGAAAAAAGCGTTATTTTAGCATTTCCAAGGGTATTTTGATCCCAAAAGAGAAAAAGGAAGTGTTTTAAAGTTTTTTCAAAGGCTTTGGGATCCGATAAGCAAAAGGCCTATATTTTGTGGAAAGGGGGTTAAGCGGAGTGATTATTGGGTTTTATAGATCCAACTGTGGGTTTTTATTAAACCATTATTTCTGTTGCGTCAACGGGCAAGGTGTTCAGATAGATTTGTGTGCATGCGCTGAGTTTAGCACAAGTTTGATCATCGTCATGCGTAGTAAATTAGCACGTGAGACTCCTCGTTGCAATTATAATCTATACAAATTAACCTAACAACTTTAAAATACATTTGTTCTTTTGTTCCTCTCCACTTTTAGACAGTTTCTATTTTTGTAATTTACACTTAAAATGACATAGTTTCGGAATAAACAAAGGCAAGGAAGTTCATATTTCATGTACAAAACCAGGAATACGGAACCATAGGTGTTTGCAACATTCCTTAAATAGTTGTATGCTTGCAATCTATTTGTCTTGAGATGTGATCGACTTCCAAATGTGAATAACTAAGCCAGTTGGGAATACGGATGAAGGAGATGATGGACAATTTTTGACTAAGGAGGCGGTGCAAATGGTAAAGAGTTTTAGCACCAAAATCACCCTTAGGCTTCCCAATTTCGTCGTCTTCCTCTACCATCAAAATGTGTTTTTTCCCTAAACAAAACCAAAACGAAACCACATCTTAGCAGTGCCTCATATTAAATGATAGTTCCTCTATATATAGGTCCTCGAACATTATAATTAGTGGTAGTTTCTTTTCTGGTTAGTTACATATGACTCGCAACTGAAAACATAATTTTGGCATACCTTCTTGAGCATTCATGTAGTTGACAAAAGAATAATCGAGTGACCATTGTGTGATCATGCCCCTACAAAGCCAAATGGATTGTAGGCTAGCTACCTGCTTGAAAACGTCATATAGCTACAACACATAAGTTTGACAGGAAATGTTAATACATTGTGCAAAGTGAGGAAGACTTGTTCAGTCTCTAACTCTTTACAATGGAGTCAGTTATAGTATCACTTGGTAGAGTAGTGGCATAACAATGTCAGTGCACTCACCAACGAAATGATCACTCACAAAATTATTTGTGAGGCATTGAAAAATACCAAAAATAAAAAGCCCTCCACTAGGGGAATCACGTAACATCAAGGCTCACTACTCACAAAATCAACATTTTTTCGATTTTAAAATTATTTGTGAGGCATTGACAAATACCAAAAATAAAAATCCCTCCACTAGGAGAATCATGTGACATTAAAGTTCGCTCAGCCAATAGAAAATTATAAAATAAGATTTCCAAAAATTAAAAAAGTACTTTTGAATTTACTAAAAATTAGGAATACTCAATATTTTCCCAAAACTTTAATTAAAATTGTAAAAACTCAACAAAATAATCAAAAATACAATTATTTATCAATATTAATAAGTTTTTTCATTTCATTAATAAAAAAAATTTAATGTATTAAAAAATAAATATATTATATATTATTTTTGTAGATTTTAATAATCAAATTTTTATATAACTAAATCATTTATTCCATAAACAAAAAAATTATACAGCAATTTAGTATCTAATTTAACCATAAAATTAAAATTAAATTATTATTATTATAAATATTTTTATTAAAAACCTAAAAAAACACCCCATTTAAATGATCCCTTAAAATTCCCATGCATTTAAATGATCACTTGAAATTCCCATGCATCTCTACTTTTATGATGAATTTTAATGCATATCCTATAATTTTATAAGGAAAGCAAATATATATGGTTTAGTTAGAATAAATTAGGTGAATAAGTGTATTTAATTTTTAAAATAAATTTTACATTTTTAATTAATGTGAATCATTTTTGAAATTTTACATTTTTAGTTAATGTGAATCATTTTTACATTGTCTTCGTAATAAACAAGAGCAACTGGTGTTGTCGTAGTCCCTGCCGGAATGAGGGAATGAAAACACCTGATGAAATCAGGGAATGGAAACAATTATGGATTCAATAGATATGCATTATAGCAAAGATGTATGATGTGCTTTAATAAATATATATGAAAATGTAATGCACATGCACATATCTTCTATATTAAATATGTGTGAAAAAATGTATACCATTTAGCTTAATAAATGTATATGAAAATGTAACACACATGTGCATATCTTCTAAAAAGCATTTTTTGAGAATGATTAAAAGAAGTGGCCAATATGGAAACTAATAAAATGAAAAACAAAAATAGAATATCTTAATAATATTTTAGTTGAATTGTAACATTGATGAAAAACTCTCATGAAAAAGTTTGAAGTGATAGAATCAATACATCGAGTAAGAAAATATGCTTTTGACTTCAGGGTTTGAGCAGAAATATGAATTTAACTGCGAGTTTAACAACGCAACATTTTTACTAAAGGATAAGCAACAGGAAAAAATTCTAGTAGCACACAATACTAGTCGTTTCTGAAAACCACGTAGTCTTTAAGAAACCAATAGACTTCAAATTTTGCATTAATGCCAGTTGTGAACACTTGCATAAAGGAAACCACGTGTTGTCTTCATGAACGCTTTTGCATAAAGTGAAGAAAAAAGAAACCATGTGTTGTCTTCAATTCCATGCCTCGGACATTGTCCCATGGAACTTCCAGAGAGAGTGAAAATACCAGCGACCCTTACCGTTTCATGCCCTTAACTGGAAAGCTGAAAGCCGCCATGAATACAATTCTCATGAACACAATTCTCAGAAATTCTAGTGCTCAAAAATGTCTCCATGCTTGGAAGCTCGCAGAAATGTTCCCATTCTCAGAATGGAAGCTCGCAGAAATGTTCCCATTCTCGGAATCTTGGAGCATGGGCTTGGACATGTAAGTTCCTCTAATCTTTTACCAAACTCCTTCCTACCATTTGTGATACCTCTAATACCAAAAATTGTTTCCTGCAAACATATTACACATATTTTTTGTTTTGGGGTTTAAACCGAGCTTTTGTCCAATTTCTGAATGGAACTCATTTATAGTTTTGGATTTCATCTTTTCATGTCGAGGGATCGATTTATTAGCACACAAATCAAGAACCTTCCTGACCATGAATATCATTTCAAATGCAAGATGTTGATTTCTACTTACCTGCTTCATTGTGGCGATATAAGAATCAATGATACTACGACTCCTGGTTTCTTTGAGGATGTTTTCCCACAATATTCAAAAGAAAAAAACAGCCTCAACATTTTCTTCAGTTGGACCAACCTTCGCATCTGTGGCCAACAAGTGCTGAATACAATGATGAACAATTTTTTCAGGTACCATCTTCTGCTTGAAAAGCTCCCCAATAAACCTAATGCTTCCCAGAATGTGAAGCTTTACTATCTTTTCCTTGTCACATTTCAGATTCTTGATCTAGGGCTAAAAAATATTTGATTTTAGCTCGCAGATTATTTGCACCCTCAAATTCTTCATGGCAAGTGTTAACAAGAATCCGCCTGAATGCTAATGGTTTTCCGTCCGTTCTTCAGGTGGAAATTGAGGTGGAACAACTCTATTAGTGGTGGCAGGACAGGCCCGAACCTTTTTCTTTGAGAAATAGTTAGTGATGAAAAAACAAACCTAGACCTCTCTCTCTGAGGCAGCCATAAAAGAAGAAAGAACAGGCCCGCTTCGCGAATATGCATACCCGAAGCATGGAATAACCTATCACAACCATCTAAAATATTTCTGAAATTCATATAAAATATTTCTGAAATCAGTCAGGATAGTACTAGACCTATAGTGCTATGCAAAGACATAGAATTATTTCATAGAAGTGTCCAAAGATATATTCACTAATGCACTTATTTGCAAAATTTTAGCTACACAAAAATCAAATCAATTTTCAGGTAATTGTAATTAGATTTTAGTAAACTTGGAGTTTTTTATCATCAATAATAGCACTACGAATCGATATTGATTTTCAATTATATTGATAGGCTAGGGTGATAGTGCGGGAAGGGTGGCAGTATGGTATTCATAGATAGTTATTCAATTATTATGAATAATTGTTGCATATAAATAAGGATCAAAAAATTTGTAACACCAGGACATAATAACCATATATAGAGTCGTTTGTTGCTAGCTTCTTCTCTTCCATATGTAGAGCCGTCCCTACCATCTTCTGCCAAAAATAAATATGGTCGCCTTTGCTGGCATCTTCTGCCAAACATAATCACGTCGACCTCCATTTGTAGAGTCGTTGCTAGATTTTCTCCTTAAAAAATCACCCTGCAATAACATTTCTTCCTAAAAATTCACTTTGCAATTGCGTAGAGGGCATGAAAAAAATCATTCTGCATATGCCTGGAGGGCATGAAAATTGGGTATCCTCTTGAAAGAAATCAAAATCACTCCTGAAGTACCTAAAGGGCATGACCATCAAAACCATTCCACAAATGTCTGGAGAGCATAATAATTCTTTGTGCTATGGTGCATGACAATTCTCTATGCTATGGAGCTGTAAGTTGAGATAAGCAAAAATTCTTTGTGCTATGGAGTTGTAAGCTGACATAAGAAAGAAATCAACATGACCATGCTACCATATTTACTTAGAACCAACACCAGTTGAGATAAGCAAAAATTCTTTGTGCTATGGAGTTGTAAGCTGAGATAAGCAAGAACTCAACATGAGCATGCTACGATATTTACTTACAACCAGCACCAGCCGAGATAAGCAAAAATTCTTTGTGCTATGGAGCTGTAAGCTAAGATAAGAAAGAACTCAACATGAGCATGCTACGATATTTACTTACAACCAGCACCAGTAGATGCTACGATATTTACTTAGAACCAACACCAGTAGATGACTCGTTTGAATACCAATGTGTTTTTGATGGATTGAAGAGGGGCAAGAGGATAGAACACATTGTCGTGGAATGAAGAGTGGGCAGGAGGATTGAACACGTGAGGTGACAAGTGGCAAGAAGAAGCGGTAGGTGGATCCGCGTAAACGCTAGTACATCCCAAAGTACTTGATTGCACTATGGTTGTTGGACCTTCGCGGCTCCAGAGGCAAACAAACAAAGTACCACGAGTCATCCATGCACATCGGCTCTTACATCTGTTACATGTCGCATTGGAATAAAACAATTAAAAAGTTAATAAAAATAAAAATATATATAAAAAATAAAATGAAATACAAACAAATATCATAGATGGACACATGAAGCTAGCATGTAGCCCACCCGCCGTTCTAGAATCCCATGCTAAAACTGGGTACCCGTTTTTAGATTCTATCTTCATGGCCTGAGGCTAGAGCTTCTCTCAGAGTCGTCCATTTCTGTTGCGTTCAACCCAACTAATGTAGCAACAGTAGCAGCAGGATAAATAATTGATTTTGTAAATTAAAGATTGCAATGAGAGCATGGTGTGGACAGAGTCAGCTAGAGAGAAGAGCATTGATTCATGTGTTCCAATGTGTGGGACTCTTAGTACATGCGATAGCATTGATGAAATTTTCAAGAGAAGTCGGAGCAGAAGTCAGAGCAGCACCATCACGCATTGATGAAAGTTTCAAGATTTCAAGAGTAGTGTGAGAAGCACCATCACCGGTTCTAGTAGTGTCAAGAGCAGTTTTAGTGGGTAGGTAAGAGATGGCATGGGTGCAGAGTCAAATATTTCTGAATGAAAAACCGTTGACAATCTCAAGAACGAAAGGCTTGAGTGTGCTGAAAGTGGGAAGAGTAGCCTGAGCGTGGCCAACTACAGAAGCAGTGTTAGTGACAACAATGAAAGTAACCGCAGTAGTTTGAGCAGTGCTCTAAACGAACCGCACAAAGGGAATGATGAAGATGGGATGCCATTCAGGCCGTAAAAGTCAAAGATGGCTTTTTGGATTTGAGTGATTTTAGGCTTCTGAAGCTCTTGGGAAGTGGGGATATTGGGAGTGTTTACTTAGCAGAGTTGAAGGGAAGCAATCGTAATGAAAGTAATGGATAAAGGGTCACTGGAAAACAAGAATGAGTCTCTCAGAATAAGTATCTCAGAGATTCTTTCTTGTTTAGATCATTCATTCTTACCGACATTGTATTCTCATTTCGAGATAGATAAGTTCGAAGTTTTCCTGCCTGGTCATGGAGAGTTTTGCGGTGGAGGGGATCTACATACCCTTAGGCAGCGATAACCTGGGAAATGCTTTTCTGAAGCTGCTTCACGGTGAGGTTGTCAACCTTTATGCATATGGAGATTTACATAGATCAAGTCTATATTAAGAAGTTACACTGTAGAAAATAAGAATTTAAGAATTGAGAGTTGAAGTTACACTGTAGAATAAGAATTTGAATGTTGTAAATTTTTTTTTTATTGCAGAGTGCATTATATATATATATATATATATATATATATATATATATATATATATATATATATATATATATATTAATATATTATACAAACTAAACTAGTGAGAGAGAAAATGCATAGAAACTATACAAAATGCATAAAAACTAAAACTTACAAAATGCATAGAAACTAAAACTTGTATAGGAACTGAAATTGTAGGTGAAACAACTTGCATAGGAACTGAAACTGAAACTTAAGATGAAAATGGTGAAACAACATGCATAGTAACTGAACTGAAACTTATGGTGAAAATTGCAATTTACCATTTGGTTTGGTTTTCTTTTTTGGCAGGTCACTATCTTTTTCTTCCTTTTGTGGGTGACGCGCTCTACGCCTTATACCGTAAGTCCTGCAAGGTTGGCAAAAATCAGTTGCAGTCATGCAATGTCTGCAAAAATCAGTTGCAGTGGTCGATTGCAGTCATGCAATGTCTGCAAAAATCAGTTGCAGTGGTCGATTGGCATAAATATGGTTCTTGAGACTGTTGAGAAACTCCATGACTAAGGTAATGGGCAGATGGGCTCTTAGGGAATGGGTAGACGGTTGAATCAAGTCCAACGCAATTGCATGTAGCTTGGCAGCTTGCCACGAAGCTTGTCACGAAATAAAACTTTCTAGTTTAAGTCGGCAACCAAAGTTTGGTTAATAAAATGCATTTTCCAACCTTTGCAAACTTTCTATAAAACTTTCTAGTTTAAGTCGGCAACCAAAGTTTGGATAAAATGAATTTGCCAACCTTTTTCAAAATGACACTTTGGATAAAATGGATTTGCCAACTTTCTTTTAAAATACAACTTTGGATAAAATACCTCACCGCGTTTTAAATGACATTGGGGCACGTGAGGTTTGCAATAAGAGGGCAAACTCAAAACATTGGTTAAAAATTTGATTGAAGAAAATTGTGAATCGTAAAGTTTGGTTAAAAAGCACAATTGAGCAAATTCTCGTGGTCAAACCATGAATTAATCTCCAATCAACGCTGGAGCGATCGCTATAGTCCCTGCATTGCCGTAGGCAGGGACTAATAAAAGGGAATATAATATAAAGTATTTGATGCTAGTAATGATGGAACTTTATAATAGGGGTGGCAGTTGCAGAGTCATTTTAGATTACGAAGGAAGTTAAAGGATTAATTTTGTATTGGGTTTTGGTTGACTTACAAATGATGATATAAAAGAAATGATACTCTTTTTAGCTTTTTCTAGATTTCAAGTAAGGAAAAGTAATTATTATCACAAACCTAAGGATCATCATTCGATTTCTAAAACCGATGTGTTGCATACATCAAAGTGCACTTCTCTTATTAAATGCTTTTCAAATAATGTTGTTTCTTGAAGTTAAAAGGAACTTCAAAGATGAAGTTAATTAAAGTGCCCCTAAGGAGCTCTAAACCTCAAATTCACTTGTGGACATGGAACGATGTCTAAGCAAGTGTTTGGTTGCATGGCTTTGTAATCTAAAGGGGTCTCTAGATGGTAATCAACCTAGAAGGTGGTTGCTAATATTCATGATGCATCTCATTAGGTGCACCATGAGTTCCCAAATAATGAAAAGGTCAACCAAGGTGCTTAGAAACTTTAAGTATCACTACAAGGAAAACACCAATTAGTGTAAGTTTTAGCGACTATACATCTTTTTATTCCAATTTTTAGACAAGGATTTTAATAGAAAAGAATAAGGAGAGGTATCAGCACATATTTTGTATCAATGTACCTCAATTATTACGACACACCCATGCATGTTAATATTGAACACACTACTTCTCCATGACCATAATCACACTAAAGGAATTAGTGTCCCACTTTGTCCAAGGCACACTTACGCTCCATATTGATGGACACGAAGGAATTAGTGTCTCTCTCTTAGGAATGGAATAATTAGCACTTTTATTTGGTACGGGAGCATAGTGCCCTCTTCGGTACATGGGAAGAATTTGTGTTCCTAATACATCGAATCACCAATTAATAATTCACATGTATTTTAACTTATTAAAAGAGGTGGGTGGGAAAATCATTAAGGTGACCTTTTAAAAAAGGAAAAGTAAAAGTTCGTTTCATTTTTTTATTTCACATGAGTAAAGAGGAAGAGGATGTGGTTATACAAGAGAATGAATTACAAATACTCATGAATACAAGGAGAAATAAAGTGTATTACAATGAAGTAACCATTTGCCCTCTTTATTATTTCATTTCTTCCCATTATTTTGTTTCCGTATTATTTTTCTTTTCTCACTATTGTTCCAAATTTCTTTATTTTTCTTTTCTCACTATTGTTCTAAGTTTCTTGTTAATATTGTTCTAAGTTTCTTGTTAATTTTGTTTTTCTCGGGTTTGGTTTCAAGGTTTTGCCTAATTTTTGTAGGTTAATGGTATATTTGTTTTAAGGTTCTATATTAACCAATATAACTATCAAATGAGGGAAATTTTAATAAATAAATGGATATTTTTTTGTGTAGTATGGGTGGATATTCATAGATGTTCTCACTTTCCTTATTCAAAGTTTTCTCACCTCCCTTTATTTGCAGGTTCATGAGATTTATTTGTGTAACATATTGTTCCTCCATGATTTTGGAGAATCAATACTCCTCATAAATATGGAAGCTACAATTCTTCTCTTTGGTATGGAAGCATTGATGCTTCTCTTAAGGAAGGAAGCACTAGTTTTCCTATTTGTTATGGAAACATTAATGTTGGTCTTGGGCTTGTGGGTAGAATAGTTAGTTTGGCCTCCTTTACTTTTTTAGGGCTCTAAGAGGTCACAAGTTCAAACCAAATGAATTTTTGATGGGTTTTGTAAAGTCCTATTATCCTATCCCAAGAGCATCTTGGTTCCAAGGAAGGGTATGGCTTCCATGTTGAGCATGTTGCTAAATTAGTCCTAAGTATGCATATTTAAGATTAGTCACATCACCCAGTGGTTTAGTGGATGCCTCTCCCATCAATTGGGAAAAAAATGGAAGAAATCGTACTCCTAATACATCAAAGAAATAAACAATAATTTGTATATTTTTTCACATTTTAAAAAAGGATTGAGAAACTACAACGTAATTCTTAAAAGGGGAGAGGCAGGGGTTTCTTTCATTTTAATATTCCACGTGAGAGGAGGAAGAGGAAGTGTCTCTACAAGAGGATGAAATACAAATAGGCATGAACGAAGGGAATGAAAAAGAGTATTGCTACAAGGTAACCTTTTTCTTCCTCTTCATTATTTCTTTTTTCCTAGTTATTGATTTTATTTATGTTATTTTCTATTTCTCATTATTGTTCCTAATTTTTTCATTGATTTTGTTATGTTTCGCTGTTGATTTGAAGGTTTCCCTTTATTTTGCAAGTTAATGGTTGGTTTATTTTAGATTTTTACATAAAACATATATGGCTAGCAAATTGGTACATTTTTTTGTACCATGTGCTTATTTTAGATATGGAAGCACCAATGCTCTTCTTTCATACATTGGAAGCACTAATTTTACTAATAAATTGAAGCACCAAATAATCATTTATATTTTTTTTTAAATGAAAAAAAAACTAAAATGCAAGTCTTAAAAGAAGAAAAAGTGGAAAAAGTGAGGGTTTGTTTCATTTCTCCATTCACATGAGAAAATAGGAAGAGGAAATCCCTTTACAAGACCAGACAATGAAATACAAATAAATATGAATACAAAGAAAGACAAAAATAATTGTATCAAGCTAACTTTTTTTCTCCATGTTCATTAGTTATGTGTCATCATTATTAATGTTATTTACTTGTATGTTCCATTTCGCATTATTGATCCTTATTTTCCAAGGGGCTTTTTTTTCCTTTTTTCTTTTTTCTTTTTAAGTTGGGTTGAATATTTTTCCTATATTTTGAAATTTAATCATGCATTTGGTTTAGGGTTTTACATATAAAAAAGATGGATATCAAATGAGGAGCAAGTTAAACCGAGAAAGGGAACACTTTTTGTAGTGTAGGTGCATGGCTAAAGGGATTTTCACCTCCATTTCTTTGTGATTTCATGACGCTTCTATAACCTACATGGTGTCTAATCTGGTGTTATTAGAGCATCAATGTTCATATTTTGTCTAAGAGCATTTTCAAGTCGCCAATTTGTCATCTTTTTCACCATTCAAAACACCTATTTTCAATCACTTTACCTCACTCATTCACTCGCCCATTACTAGTATTAACACATTTCTTCATAAATATACCATAACAAGCTTGCGAAAGTTAAAATCGTTAATTGTCATTATTTTCCTTTGTTTTTAATGAATTAGAAAGGATTATTGTTGGTTTTAGTAATGATGGTTTTCCTAGCTTGGTTCTTGTATCTTCTATGAAGTTCCTATAACCAGCCTCTGAAGTTGACATATTTTCATAGTGCTAGGGGACTTTATGTAACATGGGTTTTGATCCTAGGGATGTTTCCATGGATCTATATTGTTTAATTCATACCTAGGTTGACTCCACAAGATTTCAACTCATGATTTATAGCTCAGAAAACTTGTGCCAGGAAGAAATGAGTAATCAACTTTGGACACTATTTTCAAAGAAATTAAGAAGAATCTACAAAATACGAGACATGGGTTTTGTTCAAAACATCCCAAATTAAGGGAGACATGAGCATATTCTCCAAAAAGTGCATGGATTGGGAAATAATTGTGGGTCTTTATTATTGTGATCATATCTAAACTACATCCCAAGCAGAGCAATGAGTTAGCAAAAAGGAACTAACTCAAGCTATTCTTAGATGGTTTTAAGTTATACATATCATATGTAATCAAATATTTATTTTTTCTCCAACAAAGACCTACCAAAAACACACAATGACAACATTTTGTAACTTGATCATAGCTTGATAGTCCAAGATTTGGGGGAATTGGTTCGAATTCAACCCCTTACTCTTTTATGTAAATGTATGGATAGAAAGCATGATAGGAGGAGAAATCAATTTGTAATATCTTTATTGTGAGTATTTTTCTATCAATCTGATCATTGGGGATTGTTTGCACTCTACTTCCAGGTAATTTCTTGGGGCAAGTTAATGATATGCAGTGCATTGATGTTATCCTAAGTATGTTCCTATTGGAAATAATACTAAGAGGGGGGGGGGGGGGGGGGGGGGGCGGTGAATTAGTGTTATCAAATCAATAAAACTTTTCCATTTCCATATTAAGATTCATATACGCTACTTCAGTTAATGGAACCCGCGTGTATACGCAACTGTGTCTAATGCAACTAGCGTATATCTAGAATACTTATGATTCAGTTAATCCATTAAATTTTGATCTTTAGTTAGTGCATCAGAACTTCATTATCCATATGAATAGTAAGCAAGTGCAGTAAAACAGAACACACACAAGAAGCACACATGAACACCATGATATAAGGTGGAAACCCAATGTGGGTGAAAACCACCTGTAGCAATATGTCTCTATCTTCTTTCAATTAGAAACTTCTTTTTACAATGATTTTGTACTGGTGCAGTCCTTTACCAGTACACAGGCTAAAACCTTCTCTAGTTCTCCAGACTCTCGTGGAAGGGAGCTACAACCCCCTTAGTTCTTGTACTATCTGATGTACTAGTACGTAGGTGCCGACCTACAGAAGGCTACAACCTTCTCTTTCTTCCTCCAGGTACCACATTTCATACATTTTCAAACTGGATACTCCTGAAGCACAACACAATAATCTGAAGGTCACGTTTCATCCAATTTTCATACTGGACCCATCAATATCATTGAAACACAAAATCAATCAATACTAGCATCATCAATTTCTGAATCACTTGAAACATTGAAACCCTGTCAACAACACAGTCGCCAGAACACAAAGCAGACAACAGAACTCTGCAATAACAATCAGACCCAACTGCAACTTCAAATATCATACTTCATAATGTATATGCTACTACGATGAGCCAAACCCGCGTACATACGCGCTTTCACCAAAGCCAACCCTCATATAGATCTATAAATATTCAATCATGACTTGCATCTATTTCAAACTTAAGTTATACCCAGGTCAGAACATTACAAGCGTCAGTATATAGATCTAGAATAAGCATAATCAACCATATAGAGATAGTTCATTTCAAACCATTTGATCCCGGCGATCTATCCTTAGATCTTGTTCTCCATCAACCGGTGAGATTCCTCCTTATCTCAAATCAAGCAATGCATCATGAACCCATAACCTGCATACTGAATCTCATCCTTCATCAGATATTCAAGACTTTCTCAATGCCTTTGCCTAATGATATTCTTCCCCTTTTATAGTCTTAGGCCTTACTCAATACCATGGTCCAAAACCATTGAGAACCAATACTAGGGACCCAATAACTGGGTTCAACACTTCGGACGCAATACCAAGGACCAAAACCATAGGTCTAAATACCACGGACCCAAAAATAAGCTTTCCCACATGTACGCGCTTTTCCATGCATGAAAGTGCATGCATACACATACGCGACTTTTCGTCGGCAATCTCGTGTGTATACGTGCCTTTGTATTAGTGAAGCTGCGTGTATACCCTACTTGGTATATAGCCAACCTGCATATATACGCGACTTGGTACGTAGTGAACCTGCGTATAACCTGCTTGTATACCCTACTTGGTATATAGTGAACCTACATATGTACTATGAACCTGCATATATACTCTTCTTTCATCATTCTTTATAGTCTGATCATCAAATCTTTGCTACTGATCTGCTGCAATATGATCTGTCATCTGTTTGATTTACCATCAAGGACAACACTTGTCTCATAATGCCAACAATCTCCCCCTTTGGACTTGATGGCAAAGCTAACTTGTCATACTGACAACTGTCATCTGATTCCTTTGAGCTGTCTGGCATCCCATGCATTCAGTCACATCTGATATCTTCTTCTGTAAATTCATCTAGTTATAAATAGGTGAGATGTTCTTCTACGAGTGGGTTTCCATCAAGTACAACACATGCATCATAATGCCAACGATCTCCCCCTTTGGACTTGATGGCAACAACACCAGATCACTCTCCCCCTTTGACATCAAGGGCAAAATGCGGACCAAGATATTCTCTTTCCTTGATAAACATTATGTTGTCCATACTCCCCTTGAGTACCTGCTGAAATCTCTGAATGAGCTCCCCCTTTGTATATGCCAAGGTGTACCAATCTGTCCATGCTCCCTCTGAGTACATGCTGAAAGCTCTGCTCTTATTGTGTTGTTCATGCTCCCCCTGACTGTAAGCAAGGTCTGCAAAAAGATGTTCTACAAGAACATGACTCTATACATCATAAGTGACCTTCCTAGCATCAAACACTCATACATGCATCCATCTCCCAACCAAGTGGGGATATACCAGAATTGACTCATCTACCCAACCAAGTGGGGATACATAAGAAGTTTACATATGACAAATAAGTACATTACATTATTCATCACAGGCATAGTGGGGAAACCAACATAGGCCGTTACATGACCTTGATAAGACGATATATACATGACATAGAGATGAAATATTTAAAACAATCCTATGAAAGTCATCAAAAACATCTGTCAATCATCATTCAAATCAGCAACCATGTTCTCCTTCTGCACCTGTTCCACCTGAAATCAAATCATATACGCGACTGTATCCACAGAAACAAGCGTATATACGCGGATGTTCTTCATAAAACTCGCGTACAACCACTTCCAGATCAGCAACCTGTAAATGTCCTGTAACAAGGTATGTCTGCATATAGATATCAACTCATCATCATGAAATCACTATAACGATTGTGAAAAACACCATAGTCATCTCATCAAGATCTGCATGATCCAAGTATCATCACTTTGAGAACATCGACATCAAACAACATATGTAAGTATCAACCTATCATCATATAGGTAAGAACTCATCATCATCATGTCTCCAACAATGCAACTTTGAGTAATCATTCATGTATCCAGCATTATGTATCTTGAGCTCAAGATCATTTGCCAAGATTTCTTTATATCATCAACAATCCTCATCCACATGAGCGCCTGCATCATAACTGTATTATATGATCTTTATGCATAAGATGATAGCAGCATATGAGTAACTCATCATCAAGTGAGGAAGATGTGTATTCAAGCTTTGTACTTCTCCTTATCCTTATGAAGATCACCATGTAAGCACCATATATGCATCATCAAAGAATCAACCATAAATCTGATCTGAACATCAACTATGTAACCCCAAGAATCATATGAGACCATATCATAGCAAGATATATCATTTAGCCATATAAGCATCATCACCAAGGACTACCAACCATAATGCCAACAATGCATTATTGAAAGTATATGCTCCCCCTGAACCTGTGCCATCTTGTTTACTGTCAGATCTGATCATGCATATATCAGCAAGAAGTATCAAGGCATTATCATCATCAAGTTAGGATCAAAAACACTTCTAAACATCTTACAAGTTTCAAGGCATTTCCACACATCATCAGCAGATTGTAACCATTATCAAACAGAGCAAATAATGGACTGAATCATATCAGACGCCTTTTCTAAGCCTATCCCCACTGCTTTTCCTCAAACTGACATATACACGACTGTGCAGTGTCAAACTCACGTATATACGCGACTTCCCTTTATGCAACTTGCGTATGAGATTTAGGACACTGAAGTTTTACACTTTCAGCTCCCCCTGAGTCTGTTATGTCTGTATATGGTGTTGTGCCACATCTTCCTGACTGTACTTCCTTCTTCTTCCATATCTTCAAGTGTGATGATGTTTTCTCCTTTTGGTGTGGTGTCGTACCTTGTTCCTGCATTCCTTTGCTATATGTCCAAGCTTGTTACATGCATAACATCTCATATGTTTCATATTCCTCCGGTAGCATTCAGTAGCTTTGTGACCAAACATATTGCAAGAAAAACAATATCCCTTAAAGTACCTAGAATGTGATGATCTTTCTGCATAACAGTCTTGAACCACTCTTCTTCTGCATCTAGCTGCAACATGTCCAAGATCATGACATACATAACATTCAACATTATTCATTGGAGGAGTAATAGATTTTCTTTGAAGAATTTCTTTCCTTGACTGTTGATGGGGTTGACCTCTCATCTCCTTGTTGAGAATTTCAGATTTATCATTAGATTCCCTTGTCTTACTTTGTGAACTAGATTCTTCTTCAACAGATTCATGAAAACTAAGACCAGCTTTGATAGCAGGAGATCTTTTACTACTAAGAATATCATCCAAGATCTTAGTACTATCTTGAAATCGTAAGAGTTTATCTTTTTCTTCTAATTTATCTTTTAGAATATTTACCTCAACCTGATGTTGCTCTTCCTTTTCAAGATATTGCTTCTTCATGTTTTCTTCAACATTTCTTCCTTCTTCCAACTGATGTCTTAGATCAAGAACTTCATTTTCTTGTTTTTCATGAGCTTGGAGTAGTTCTTTATTCTGCTTCTTTGATTCTTCAAGATCTTCCTTTAGCGAGAGGATCGTAGCTTCAAGCCGTTCATAGTAACTGGATCTATCTCTGAGTTTCTTGATTGTTGTGCTTCTTTCATTTACTTCATTTCTTAATGATGTCACTTCATCCTGCAACTTTTGATATTTTTCCTTGAATAGCTTCCTTACCTTGTTACCTTCCTCTAGTTGAGCTTTTAGTCTGGTAGCTACTTCCTTGAAGGCACATTCCCTTTTGTTCAATAGATCTTTTTGATCTCTAATTTTGTCTGTTAGCCTTTTAAATTCTGCCTCTATTTGATATCTTTCTTGCTCACCCATAAGAGCAAATTCAGTTGTTTTTCTATCGCTTTCATCGTCTTCAAATGGATAAATAGATGTATCACCAGAGGATAACAAATTCATACCTGATAGATCTTGTTCATCCTCATTCTGAAGTGATTCTAAATCTGAAGTGCTTCTTCCACATAATCCCCAATCGATGCTCCCATTGTCATAGTTCTTCTGAGATGTCTTCTTCTTCTTAGGCGCTTTCTACTTAAGCTTCTTTCCCATTGATCTATGGATCTCCTTCAAGCGGTCAAGCTTCTACCAAAGGACCTACTCTGATCCCAATTGTTGGAAATAATACTGGGTGGGGTGAATCAGTATTATCAAATCAATAAAACTTTTCCATTTCCATATTAAGATTCATATACGCTACTTCAGTTAATGGAACCCGCGTGTATACGCAACTGTGTCTAATGCAACTAGTGTATATCCAGAATACTTATGATTCAGTTAATCCATTAAATGTTGATATTTAGTTAGTGCATTAGAACTTCATTATCCATATGAACAATAAGCAAGTGCAGTAAAATAGAACACACACAAGAAGCACACATGAACACCATGATATAAGGTGGAAACCCAATGTGGGTGAAAACCACCTGCAACAATATGTCTCTATCTTCTTTCAATTAGAAACTTCTTTTTACAATGGTTCTGTACTGGTGCAGTCCTTTACCAGTACGTAGGCTACAACCTGCAGAAGGCTACAACCTTCTCTCATTCTCCAGACTCTCCTGGAAGGGAGCTGATGTACTATTACGTAGGTGCTGACCTACAGAAGGCTACAACCTTCTCTTTCTTCCTCCAGGTACCACATTTCATACATTTTCAGACTAGATACTCCTAAAGCATAACAAAATAATCTGAAGGCCACGTTTCATCCAATTTTCATACTGGACCCATCAATATCATTGAAACACAAAATCAATCAATATTAGCATCATCAATTTCTGAATCACTTGAAACACTGAAACCCTGTCAACAACACAGTCGCCAGAACACAGAGCAGACAACAGAACTCTGCAATAACAATCAGACCCAACTGCAACTTCAAATATCATACTTCATAATGTATACGCTACTACGATGAGCCGAACCCCTGTACATACGCGCTTTCACCAAAGCCAACGCACGTACAGATCTATAAATATTCAATCATGACTTGCAGCTATTTCAAACTAAGTTATACCCAGGTCAGAACATTACAAGCGTCAGTATACAGATCTAGAATAAGCATAATCAACCATATAGAGATAGTTCATTTCGAACCATTTGATCCCGATCTATCCTTAGATCTTGTTCTCCATCAACCGGTGAGATTCCTCCTTAGCTCAGATCAAGCAATGCATCATGAACCCATAACCTGCATACTGAATCTCATCCTTCATCAGATATTCAAGACTTTCTGAATGCCTTTGCCTAATGATCTTCTTCCACGTTTATAGTCTTAGGCCTTACTCAATACCATGGTCCAAAACCATTGAGAACCAATACTAGGGACCCAATACCTGGGTTCAACACTTCAGTTGCAATACCAAGGACCAAAACCATAGGTCTAAATACCACGGACCCAAAAATAAGCTTTCCCACATGTACGCACTTTTCCGTGCACGAAAGTGCGTGCATATGCATACGCGACTTTTGGTCGACAATCCCGCGTGTATACGCGCCTTTGTATTAGTGAAGCTGCGTGTATAACCTGTGTGTATACCCTACTTGGTATATAGTGAACCTGCGTATATACGCGACTTGGTACATAGTGAACCTGCGTATAACCTGCTTGTATACCCTACTTGGTATATAGTGAACCTGCGTATGTACTCTGAACCTGCATATATACTCTTCTTTCATCATTCTTTGTAGTCTGATCATCAAATCTTTGCTACTGATCTGCTGCAATATGATCTGTCATCTGTGTGATTTGCCATCAAGGACAACACTTGTCTCATAATGCCAACAATCTCCCCCTTTGGACTTGATGGCAAAGCTAACTTGTCATACTGAGAACTGTCATCTAATTCCTTTGAGCTGTCCGGCATCCCATGCATTCAGCCACATCTGATATCTTCTTCTGTAAATTCATCTAGTTATAAATAGGTGAGATGTTCTTCTACGAGTGGGTTGCCATCAAGTACAACACATGCATCATAATTCCAACAGTTCCTTATGTAGCTTTGTGCATGGTTTATCTCTACATAGTAGGTGATGTAGTTAGTTGGGAGGGCCCAACACCCTAGCTACATCCTCTTTATAATATAGTGTTTGTTGATTTCTTGTGTATGCATGGTAATATCTTGTTCCTATGCTCTAATTTGATCTAGTTTTGATGGTAATTATATACATGGTTATATGCCATGTTGTGTGTTGTTTATATCATTGTTATTTTGTATAAGAATGAAATGACATTTGTTGTGTTTGTAGGTATACAATATCAGCTCCCTTTCCTTGTATAAAACGGAATACAAAGTTTGCATAACTAGTCTATGTATGAACTTTGTAATCAAACCTTCACCAAGCCTCACTTTCTCTCATACATGGATAGATAGGTTTGATTTCCTTTCATGTTTTAGAGTTACTTCAAGTTACATATGATTTGATTTTAAATTTTAAAGTGTTGTTTTTGCTGTGACAAACACCCTCCAAAATTTTGCCTACACTCAAATTTTGGAGCCTACAGTGGATCTCGTGATCGGTCATTCCGTATTCACTTCTCGGTCAGTTTATTCTTTTGAGCTCCCTTCTTCGATTGGAAGTGTCGAAGTCACTTGCTCACACATGCTCAGTCTGTAACAAGTGCATGAGCACTTTCTTTAACGCAAGCCTGAACAAGCATAGTGCGGTCGATCAAGACTGTGCCTGTGTGATGTCCAATCCATGTTGACAATTAGTGTGCACTAACATCGATAGTTTCTCATTTCTAGCTGCATTTGTACTTCTATTTCGGTGAGTTTTTCAAACAGTCACTTTGCGCACCTTTGTTTTCCGAGTGTCATTTTCATGTTTTCAGTTGTATTTTCCACTTTATTTCCCTTTAATTAGTGTCATTTTCATGTTATCTTCACCCTGGCATGTGTTGTTTTCACTGTCATTTTCATATCGCAACTATCGTTCGCACTTTTATTTTCATATAGCAAGTGTCGTATTTTGGCATGGGAACTGTCGCTTATCATGTAAAGTGTAGTTTGATTTGTTTTAGTGGAAATATTTGCATAATGAATGTTTATTATCGTGTAGACATGTTCCACACTCATTTCCAAATTTTCACACATTGTTGCACAAGTGTCGTCATTGTCATCGCGAAGATAATCTTTAGTATCGCACTTGGAATGGGTTGTCGCAATGTTTTTTCATTGAGGAAAGTATGTTGTTCATGTGTTTTGAGTTATCCTTGTTGTCTCGTCAAGTGAATTAAGTGTGTGATCATGTTCAAGTCTTGCTTTTATTCAACTTCCCCTCACTCATCCAACACTTAAGCAAAATTGGAAAAATTCTTAATCGGGCCACTCAGCCTTATCCAGCCCTCCTAAACTGTGCACTACGTAGTCTCAGTCCTCAAGCAACAACCTTGTCTCTTGGCACTACGTAATGTGGAATCTTTGCCTCCCATAACTGCACATTTCATAGCCTCAGTGTTCAAGCCCAGCCCCTGAGTACCAGAACTGTGCAATCTTTCTCTCTAGCCAAGCCATCACTGTGGATTGTGCAGTCTCAATCCTCAAGCCTCAGTCTTGAGCTCCTGAAATATGTAACTGTGCAATCACCTAGCCTCATATCCTTATAGTACTTTTCATTTCACAATTTCAGTGCTCAAGGCCAGGCCTTGGCCTCCAAAAGTGTGCAATTCAACCCTCGAGTCTGGCCCCAACTGCACATTGTTCAGTCTTTGAGCTCAATCCCAACTCTTGATCTCCTGAGTTGCAAAATCACCAAGTTTTGTCTACCTTACATAACTACGCAGTTGGTTGAAACAGTGCAAATCCCCTCAGCCCAAATCATTGAGTCCCAAAACTACGCAATCTTTCTATCTATTCTAGCCTAAACTATGCATTGTCCAGTCTCAAGGCTCAAGATTCACCTCTGACTACCTGAGCTACACAATTACGCAGTGACTGAGCCTCTCCCTTAGCCTTCCACCCAGTTCTGGATCAGTCGGTGGATCATCATGCAACATTTTAGACTAAGGGTTTATCGGACTAATGTCGTCTTATCATGAGTGGATTCCAAATGCACGAACTCTATCATGCTATGGAAATATGATGAAGAAGGGGATGGAAAAGGAGGACATGCTAAAGGACAAATATGGAGTTGAAGAGATAATATGATCATCATATGAGAAGACAAAGGAACACTAGATTATAACAGAAGATCAAATGTTAGGACCGCATGAAGACTCCATCTAATTCACAACCCTTTGGAGGGTGGATATGAAGAACAAAGCCTATCTCTCATGAACATGAAGCATTGCACATCTATTGTTGAAGACAAAGGATCAAAAAGAATGGTTCAACATTGTCATGTCATTAATAAGTCTTTTTCAGTAGTGTCATGCCATCTCATGTCATGACTCATCATATGCCACATCATTCTTGTGGATTATGTAGTTTCTTATTTGAAAATGTATTGTAAAGTGGAAGCCCAAAGGACATGTACAGAAGATGAAGATTCATGTAAAGTTGAAAAGTCATAGGAAGTCAAACAGTCATGAGGCTAGTCAAAGAGTTACAAGGGAGGTGAAGCATCACCCCATTGGTTATGTATACACCCTCATTATATGAGAAAAGGAATTTTCACCTTGGCCCCTCCTGCAAGGCATTAGAGAGACATCCTAGTTCTTTTGGGGAGCAATAAGTGGCTCCAACGCTCCACTCTTGGAGCTAGTGGTGTTCATTGTATACATGTGTCTTAGAATTTTTACTTAATATCAAAAGCCTTATGTCCAACGTGTTCTTCATGCATGGATTATGAATATTTTTAAGCCTATTCTGTGAATGTTTTTAATTCATGTTTTCATTCATATGTGCTAAAGTAGTTGAACTATTTCGGCTATTTTGGTACTTATCATATTCAGAATGTGTTATAATGGTAATTATCGATGTCGCATCCTCGTCGACTATTCTGGTGGATATTACACAGATCTTTCTTGTTGTAATGGTTGCAATGACCATCACATCTTTGTGGATTATTCTGTTGGATGTTGAATGGATTCTTCTTATTTATGTGTGTCTCTACTAGGGTGGTACTATTACCTCTCTCTTAGAGGCTCACTTCTCTCCTGATTCCATAGTAAAATAACTTTTACACACATACGACCAAACACTCACCAAGAAAAACCCCTTGCTTTTCGAGGGCACATTTTCACTCCTCTCTCTTGCTGATAGTTAGAGCCAAGGAAACTCTGTAAGAATATATGGCAGTCGAGCCGCTACCCTGGATGGGGCTCCTATTCCAAATAGTGTGAGGTCTAATTGGGACTTCACATCAAGGAGACCCCTTGGTTGACGGATTTCCAACACCATCAACAAAATGGTGCTAGAAGGAGGGCCAGATGACAAGTTGTGCCCATTGAGTCTGTTTTGAATCTCCTATCTTAAATGGATCTTTCCCAAATCATAATCCTAGAGTGTTTTTCTAACCTACCTCCTGGTAAACTTTCAATCTTCGTGGAACTTGTTCATGCCTTGTCTCAATTCAAGTTTAATGGCAAGGGTGGTATATTTTTATCCAGACACATAAATGATTTTCTTGGGTTTTGTAAATCTCTTGAAATTGATGATGAAGATGTTATGTGTATTTTATTCACCCTCACTCTTGAAGGTCATGTTGATTGATGGTGTCATACCTTACCATCTGCTTCCATTCACTCTTTTTATCAATTTACTAAGGAGCTTCACCAAGATTTTGATTGGTATGATTACCGAGATGTTCACAAAAGAATCAATCAACTTAGAATGGAGCCTGATGAATTAGTTGAGGGTTTTTCTAATAGATTCCTTCATTTATGTTATGAGTTTCTTGAAGAAGATATGGATCAAAATTTTTGTAAGAAAAAGTTTGAACATTTTGTTCAAATTTCTTTGAATTAATTTGAATCTAACCTCCTTATTTTTTTTCCGAAACTCTTGTAAACCATGAGAGACCTCTAATTTCAGAGGAGGAGCTTATTACTCCTTTTGTTTCTTTTCTTCCTCCTTTTCTATTCCCCATGTGGGTTCCTCCT
The DNA here is from genome assembly GCA_031772625.1 of Pinus tabuliformis. Lineage (NCBI taxonomy): Eukaryota > Viridiplantae > Streptophyta > Pinopsida > Pinales > Pinaceae > Pinus > Pinus tabuliformis. The sequence goes on along the minus strand of CM062806.1, from coordinate 998,605,461 downwards.
TACGATGATTGTAAAGTTGGGAAATTCACAAATCATATTCCTGATCCATCTTCTCATTTTTATTCTACTTTTCATGATTCAGATTCAATTGAGGAAATTCCAAAATGGATCATTAAACCCATGGTGAAGACTAACTCCTCCATTTCACAAGATGATGTTACTATTCATAACTCTAGTCTCGAATCTGATTTGGATTTTTGTTTTCCTCTATCATCTACATGTCATGACTTTTGCACTGTGATCATCCCGATTAATTGGCTTCACCAGCTATTTTTTCACACTCTCTTGATTTTTAAGTTGTTGGTATAAATTATGGTCATGTACAAGGCAATCACATTACACAGGTATAAGAGCAAGAAGTTGCAGATTCTTTCAATATTTCTTCTCTTTTTCAAAATTCTCCATGTAAAACATTATGCTTCCATTCTTGGATGATTTTCAATTTGTTGATCTCGATAATGAATCAAAATCAATCAATTCTTTGATTCAACCCATAGCCTTGGGAAACAATCATTCTGATGATGATGATTCTATTGATGTATGTGATCACGAATGCCCAAGTTCATTAGCTAATATTTTGGTTTCTCATGAAGATTTTAATTTAGATCTAAAATCTGATTCAGTAAATGAAGATGTTCTTATTGAAACTTCCTCTTCATCTCATTATCCCTTGTGTTCTGTTGTTTGTGATGCATCTACTTGCGATGGAGATATTCCATCCTTTTAAAGTTCTTCATCCGATGAGTTATTTTCTCAATTGATGCAAGGCAATGAGATTATCCATGATGAAAACAAAAACAATCAAATCATTAAGTACTCTTTCCATCCCTTGTCATCTCTTCTCTTGCATGAAGACAACTCTCCAAACTATCTTTCTCATGAAATTTCCCTGAATCATTTATCTTCATAATTATGATCAGAAGAATATTTCGATTTGAGTAAGTTGGTTGTTGAAGCTGAAAAACCTGGTTGAATCAGTGATAGATATGGATGCCATCCGGTGAATAGTGGTCTTATTGAAACTAGTGGTAGCAGTTATCTTCACACCATGCATGATCTAGTTCAATCTTCATGATGCGATTTTACAATCCTTGAAAGTTCTAGGACTTGTTAGGAAGTTGAGGCACTTCAACTTCCGTTAATGGTTATGTCAAGATCTCACAACTTTGGTAAGCCCCCTGAACTAAGTTAGATCAAGTTTCTTCCACAAAATCCTTCTCTTTGCATGGTTTCACATTATGTATATCTCTTTTTGAAATATGTTTGGTATCTCAGATGTAATCTTTCAAACTTTTGAGATTTTATTTCTTATCAAATTCAAGAATCCTCTTCAGTTGATCCATCTTCATGCAAATATCTCACATCAAACTTGGGTTTCGAATGTGTGTCTCTCATAAAGTCATGGAATTAAAAATTTGATCATTTTAAAGATCATCTTTGGCTGAAGGAATCATTTCTATCAGATTCATTTTTTAATAGTCAACTCCTAGTTTTTCTTGTAAATGTTGTATTGCAAATCTTTCCCTTTATCGCACCTGAAATCCTCTTGATTCATAATGAATGCACGAATCAAATTCATCTTCGTTCACTATGTTGTGACTAGTCTCATGTGTTTGTTATGTTGGCATACCTCTTAAATTCTTTTGATGATTACAATGATTGTATAGCTTGTTACAAGTCATAGGAAAGTGGTTTGTCACATTCGTCCTACGAGGAAGTTGGTTCAATTTCTCAAAGCATTCGCAGAGCTATTCAAACGGATTTATCTTTGTTAAGTACAAATTGGGAATCTAATGCTTTACTTAGCCCATATGATCATTTTTCTGTCTCTAATGATTGTCATTCAACTCATCATTTTCCCACCAGCACATCCAAAGGTGGTTGCTTTACAATGGTTCAACATTTCACTATTTGGCTATTTTTCGAGTAGTTGAGGCACTTCAGCCATCGCTAGTGGTAATGTTATGTCCTCAATATCTTGGCACGTTTTCTAAATATGATTAGATCTATTTTCCCTCACAAGGTCCTCATCGTAATCTCGTGCCTATAATTGAAAATTCATGTTTTAAAGATTTCTTGGTTTTCAAGAGGATTATCATGAATTTTACGATCCAATCATTGAATGTTTGGAACAATCTTACCTGGAAAATCTGTCGCAAACAACAAGTTTCGACCTTTCCTCACACTTACTAAGTAGTTCGGTGTAGATGGAGACACATCCGCGAGAAGGTTCTGACGTTTTTTGAATGATGGTTCTCATCAAAAGGGTAAGAATGTGAATTGTTTGAAACTAGTAACTATGAAATATATTTCTGCTAACAGGCAAGACCTTCAGTTTTTTGTGCAAGTTATACAAGCTCTTATCTTTTCCATTGCACATCATTTTATATTTGTTGTAATCGATTGCGTCTTTCTTATTATAGGTCGGGAACAATTATGGTGGCTACATTGGAAATTCCATTATACGTGACCCCAACCTTATAGGTAGTTAGGTTAGGAGTAAGTCTAGTTGCATATTAGTTTACCTGCACATTCATCCTGCATTCGTTTCTTCTGGTTTGTCTTGTGTTTTCTATTTTTGGTTTCACGTCATGTTTTAGTTTAGCCACTTTCTGTCTTGTATTTTTCATTTTTTTCCTTGTTGTGTGTTGTCTTTCCTTTTTTTTTTATCAAACATTACATGAAGATGCTATGTTGGCTCAAAAGGAAATATCGAAAAATAGAAAAGGACTTTTTGACACTTCAACATTTGGTTAACTCTCTATCCTTCTTTCTTGCCTTAGTTACATCTTATTTTTGATGATGTTCCGACGGAAAATACGATCCTTGCGTTAAGAAATCCTTGTATCAGACCATGACCTCCATGTCTATTCTAGAAACCTCATCCCTACACTCAAGTTTTTATGTTTCAGTGTTTTCAGGCTGATCCAATCAAGTAGAGAAGGACAAGGGAAAAATTTAAATGAGCAAACCTATATCAAATGTCTCTATATGCTTCTCTGAAGGGACAACCTCTTCCACTCTCAATAAGTCAGTATCCCTCTTCCACCCATGAAATAAATAAGTGTTGTTGGGAACGGGTCCCCTGGGGTCAATTTTGAGTTAAAAACCCAAGTTTTGGGGCAGAAGGCACGAATTTTGTATAAAGAAATGCAAAGTCTCCACATTTTGTGGTCGCAGAGCGTGAAGATATCAAGAGTCAAAAAGGGTTTCCGCCCTTAGTCTAGATAGGTTTTGTTCAGGGAAAATTTTAAGAACCCCCCCTAAATTTACATGTATAATAAATGGGCGAATCTCCATGGTATATAGGAAAAATGGAAGGCGATTTTATCAATAATATGATATGTATATATAATTTTTTGGCAAATCTCTCACCAAGCATGGCGAATATTTTACTCAATTATAAAATCTTGTGTTTATTGAATACACAAATGAAATCATTGCATTTCTTTAAAATATCTTTTGAAATCAAAATTACCCAAATTACATATCGATAACCTAGTGGGTGTAGGATAAAATTCACCCGTGCCATTCACAGAAAGCATGAGAAAAAACCTAATACTATATATAAAACCAAGAAAAATTCAAATTCATCACTTCTAGGGACCTTGTAACCACCCTGCCAATACACAAGTATGTTCCTGTTTGCAATTAAAAAAATTACCCAAATTACAATCTGTTTACTCCAGCATATGTTGGAAAGTTATAGAAGGATGACTAGTGCAATCAATCCATTCCTTTTAGCCCTGGATTTGTTTCAGTTTAAAACAGAAGTATACAAATATACTTGTCCAATGTCTATGCTTTAACCATTCACCTTAAGATGTTTTTACAATATAATTTCCTAAGTCTATTTAATATCTTCATTATCATAAAAACCAACCTATATCCATCTTAACTCCACATCTACCACTCTCAGGGGGATGAAATCTATTTATCCCTCTAAGCACTTGGTAGACCCAGAATTAAGATGGATTTAAGATGATAGAATTTCCCTTTAAATAGTCTATGCTCACATGAATACCATGGTATTACCATGGGTCAATACCATGGGTTATCATAAACCTGGAGCTTAAAAATTACTATTAGTAATTTATAAAAATTAATAGTTGATTTTTATTTTATTTTTATTTTAACCAAGCTAAAATGTTTAACATACATTAAATTACAACATCCATTTTTCTCTTGATCGGATCAAATATTTTTTCACTCTATGCTAGTTTGCATATCACGATATTTGATACCTCTCGGGGGTTAGTAGATCCATAGTAAAGATGGATCTATGCTGGTTTAATTCCCACATTTAAATAGGCTACATTCCAAGTGAATACCATGGGTCAATACCATATGCCATTTTGGTGAATACCATGGGTCAATACCATGTGCCATTTTTATTTTTATTAATACTAATATTAGGGTTAATAATGTTTTTTTGCATGGTATTAATAACAATCTAGTCCATGGTATTTGTCCCATAGTATTTTGCCCATAGGTTTCACCTAAATATAATGCATTTTTTGAGTGTTCGTAAATATAAGGTGACTTATGGAGTAAATATAAAAAAAATGTTTTATTTGTTTACCATACCCCTCGTTTATTTATATTTTTATTAATTTACCATACCTCTTTTACAAATATGGTATTTGCCATAGGATTCACTTAAATAAAACCTCTTTCTTGAGCCTTCATAAATAGAACGAGGGTTATGAACTAAATATAAAAAGAGGTTTTATTTATTTACCATGCGTCTAGTTTATTTATATTTTTATTTATTTACCATACCTTTTGAGTAAGTATAAAAAGACGTTTTATTTATTTACCATACCTCCACTTTACTTATATTTTTATTTGTTTACACCCTTGCATGGATATAAGGTGACTTATGGAGTAAATATAAAAAATGTTTTATTTATTTACCATACCTCTCATTTATTTATATTTTTATTAATTTACCATACCTCTTTTATAAATATGGTATTTTGGCCTTTGGCCCATAGGATTCACTTAAATAAAATCTATTCTTGAAAATGGGCAAATGAATTCACTTAAATAAAACCTATTCTTGAAAATGGGCGAATGGAAGGTTGTAACTCCTAATTTCAAGGGCTAAATTTAACTTTTTTATCCTCTCCTTTAAAATAAGATGGGCTATTTGAGGTGATTTGTAAAAATGTACTATGATACAAAATATTCGCCCACTAAAAATTTAAAACCCCTTAATTTCGCCAAAGGGCGAACATTCACCCCTAAAATTTTCTATCGTTTTGTTGGCTTGATGAGATCTTCCCTTGGTCCACAGACCATGGGATTGTATAAAAAGGAGGTCTCAAGAGGAGTCTAAGTCATTTTGGAGTCAGTTCAGTTAAGGAGAGTCATTGATAAGTTTGTAAAGGGGCTAAGAGCGAGAGTCTTAGCATAGGAAGAAGGCTCTACAGCTAAGTGCACAGAGGCCTAGGGTAGAAGTCTGCAGTTGAGTGCGCGGACCCCTACAGCTGTGTGCACAGGGTAGTCAAAGTCTGTACTGAACATCTAGATCATCAATAAAGAAGAGAATTATGAAATTGTTGTGTATTTTACTTCTGTCAATTGCATGCGATTATGTTATGTTAAGCACTGGGTTTATGTTCTATTACTAAATTGATGCATGAATCTATGTGTTTTCCTTTGTTATATGAACACAAGTAGAGATATATGTTTACGCAAAGATAATCTAAATTACATGATAGAATTGGCAAACACTTAAGATAATTCGGAGAACTATACAACAAAGTAGTTACAGAGGCATGTAAGTGCTGAGATCACTTGTTAGGGTTACGCAAAGGATGATCGCATACCTTCACGAAGGTTCTGAAAGACTAATAGAGAAGTACATCGATAAGCCATAAAGTCTTATCGATCTGTACGAAGGCGGGATTAAGGTATAAAACCAACATCACAACCATCTCGGGGTGCGAAAACTTGGTTTCTGCATCGCCACATACTGCTTCGGGTGAGACTTCAGTCCACGCTTTGTGGATTGATGCTGAAAGGGCTAGTAGTGTAGGGATTTGCTTGGCTGACTAAAAGCTGAACCTGGGTCAGGGCCCATCAAGCCAATAAGTGTCGATCCACAGTCGTATATAAATAAATAAATAAAGGGGAAAGAAGAGAAAGGATTCCTACGTAGAGAGGTGAAGCAAACAACTCCTTCGGGGTATCGTCTAGGCTCGATGGCAGTGGAGAAATTTTTGTGTTCCTGAAGTGACTCCATCGGGGTACTGTCTAGGCTTGCTGGTAGTGGAGCAACACAAAAGATGAAAAACTACACTTTGAAAATATAAAGATCATGAATTTCATTACCCTTTCCTGATTCAAAACATTGTGTGATCATTGACCTTATGTTTACCTTTAACCGAGTAAAGGAATGAAGGAGACTATGCTTATGCATGGGGTAAATGGGCAAGCCATCGTAATCTCAACGATGAGTCAATACTCCCTGAAGAACTAGACCTTGCAAGAAACAATTGACCAAGGCAGAGAAGTTTGATTTCAACCAGTGTGTCACCTCCAAAATTTTACCTACACTCAAAGTTTGGAGCCTATTGTGGATCTCACAATCGATCTTTCCGTATTCATTTCTCGGTCAATTGATGCTTTTGAGCTCCCTTATTGGATTGGAAGTGTCGAAGTCACTTTCTCACACATGCTCATTCTATAACAATTGCATGAGTGCATTATTTCATGTAAGCTTGAACAAGCATATCACGGTTGATCCAAAATGGATCTAGTAATAGACTTCTAAGTCTATAAATCTTCCTCACAGAGGAAAATGAAAGTCAAAGTATTCTCTTGGAAATAGTCTCATTGCATAGATCTCTTCATTTTGAATCTAACACAATTTGAATGGGCTAAAACAAACTTCGGATGAAGAAGTTATTGTAAAAAGAAATTTGCCCATTATCCTTAGAAAAGGAGGCAAATTCTTATAAAAGTGGACTTAAGGGCTCCTTAAAGAAAATCGCATCGGAAAGGTTCAAAGGGAGGACTTAACCAAAGGCGGAAGGACTCCCCAATAGCGATCTCTGATATATCGCATTGGAGGAAGGCCTTCATGCGATATCGGAACCCTAGGCAAGCGATTTGCGATTGCGATCGACTAATCAACGGATCAGCGATCGGCACAGTCAAAGGGAAGTTGTATAGACCTGGGCCATTGCAATTGTGATATACGATGGCGCCAATCAATGATAGCGCCGATGCGGGGGGGGCCGATAGCAATATGTCGATGCGATGGGACCGATAGAAATATGCGATGCGCCGATATCGACGATCGGTGATCGGTGGATCCCCAATATAAAGGGTCGTTGACATATGCGATTGTGATTTGCGATCAGGATGCAGACCTGATAGGTTTATAAGCACAATTTCATATCATTTGAAATCCGGATTTATGGGATTTCTTTGTATTTTCCCATGTATTTGGTTTTTGGCCATACACAATGCGATGGTGATATGCAATAGAATGACAAACCTGAGAGGATTATAGGGGTGATTCTATATTATTTGAGTTCCAGCAAAATGCTCCATGATGGGTTTTCATCAGTTTTCCTGTGTATTTCATTACGTGTTCGAACATGGTATTTCTGTAGGAGGAAGGCCGAATGGTTGGGTTTCCTGTGCCCGTCGATTCATTTCAATGGGACACTGATTCTTTTGTGAAAACGCGTGGTTTTCCATGATGGAGGACTGTAACCAAATGGGTACAAATACATAGGGAATGAAGTTGACAGGGATTCGTTGGGGAGGCCGCGAGAAAGTCTAGGCAGAGTAATGCATAGAGGACACTTGTACAATGCTAGCGAATCCATTGCCAAGGCACAGTGAATGCGTAGGTTCCGAGAGAGAGAGAGCTCGAAGAAGCTCAGAGAGCACAGAGAAGGCTCGGTTGCTGAGTGTGTGCATAGAGATAGCTCGAAGAAGCCCAGAGCTATTGGAACACTGAGGGATCCAAAGGGAAAGCTCAGTATATGCCAGGAGGGCAGTCTACAGAGTGAGGAATGCTTGCGCAGAGAAAAAGGTTCAATGAATTCTCAAAGGGAAGCTCAGAGAGCGCAGAGCCAGAGTGCTTGACAAAGGCATAGCCACCAGAGGTTGGAGGCAAAGCTGCAGAGCCAGAGAGATCAAATGGACTTCTAAAGAGCCATGATGCTACAATGAAGTTCAGAACAGCAAAGAGATCAAAACGATCAAGTTGTTGCTAGTGATTGTTGTACTGAAGACAGAAGGAGGATCCCAAAGACAATATAGAATTATGAGGGAGTCAGAGAGGCCAAAAGCTCAAGAAGCTCAGAGCACTAACTGAAGGAGTCAAGTCCAGAGAATCCTAGATCTATCTGCAAAACAAGGACAGCTAGGGGTAAGATGGCATTCTAAGCCCATTGGTTCATTTGTAAACCAATGGAGTTAAGTGTGGAACTTGTAAAAAGAATTTGAGCCATAATCCCAAAGAGCCTAGTCGAGTTGATTAGAGCTCAAGGAGACATAGCCCAAGATATCAGGGTGAACTCCATATTACGTTGTTGTCTTAATGTGTTTGCTTATTTGCTCCATTTACTGTTATGTGTGTTTATATATCAGTTTAAGCAAATGAACTTAAGGCAATCAAACAGTCTAAAAACAAACATAGGTATACACCTCTTTCAAGCACTTTTAATTCCGCAATTATCAATCATAAGCATAGATCTGGGGAATATATATAAGCTTTGGAGTGGGAGAGGTTCTTGTAAGTAGACAAGAAGCCTTTAGGCCCCATTTCAGATCAGATGGTATTAGAGCATCGAGTTGATTAACCCCACCTTCAAAGAAGGTGATATCAGAGTTGGTTATATCAGAGTAAGTTATACCAGAGCAGGTTGTATCATGATGCAAGTGGTACCCGATTAGAATGCTTGATTGACAGAGCAATCTATATGCTTGTTTGACTTGAAAGGTGTTCAAACAGTAGCAAGGATTTTGTTGTTTGATTGCTTGTAAACTAACTGTTGTTTGAGTTTGCAAAGGTTCAGGGAAAGTTGTTGATAGCTAAGTCCAGGAAAGGACAAGAAGGAAGAAGTGCTGAAGGAATTCTTCTTATCCCAAAGGACCTCAGAGCAATCCTTGAAGCACAAGAGGTTTGTTGCAAAAGGTTGCTTGAATAAGCTCTTTGTTAATATTGTTTGAAGTTCTTTTGTTTATTCTGATAATGACAACTTCTACAAGTGAGTCCTCAAATTCTTCTTTCTTCACAAGAGTCTTTCATGAAGACATGAAGCAAGACTTATTCATCATGATGGATATGGTGAGAGAAATGAGTGTTGGACTTCAAGAGCAGTTGAATTCCATGAAGGAAGATCAGCAATTGCTTTCTAACAAATTGCAAGAAATGGAAAGACAACTTCATATTGCAAATATGAACCTGGAAAGGATGCATGAGTTGGAGACACAACTCTTTATTGCCAAAGAAGCCTTAGTCAAGTATCAGCTTGAAGAAGAGGTAAATAATTCCAATTTGTCTTCAATTTCCTCTAAGAATATTTATGTTGGTTCTTTTGAAAAACATACCAAAGGCATAGGGTCCAAGTTAATGTCCAAGATGGGCTATGAAGGAAAAGGCTTGGGCAAACATGCACAAGGTATTATTGAGCCAATAATGGTTGAGGAAAGGCCTAAGTATTCGGGTCTTGGCTATGGAAAATCTTATGGAGAAAGTTCCAAAGCTACCATGAAGACAATTGAAATAGTTCCAAGAAGGAGTTTCAATTCAGGTCTTCTACCTCAAGAGTGTAAAGATTGTATTCATGGGGAATGCAATAGCTTAAAACATCACTTTCAAGAAGAAGGTTTTCATAAGCATACACTTGAACCAGAGAGTTGTGATAACTCTGAAACCATTGAAGAGGTTGATGGTGTTCCAAAGGGAGCTACTTCTTCATTCAATTCACCTCCTCATGAAGGTAATAAAGGTGAAAAACAAAGGTATAAATATGGTTCTAATCATATTCCTTTTGATTATGTAAAGCATGGTAAATTTCCATATAAGCATTGGAAAAGAATTGCATGTTCCTTTTGTGGTTGGGATAACCATAATGTTTCTAGCTGTTGGAAGAGGATGGCCACATGCAGGAAACTTTGGAAGGAAAAGAAGCAAGAAGCCAAAAGTCCCCTGGACAAGGCAAATCATGTTGTTGAGGAGATGCACATGTGTTGCACTTACTGCCATAAGCAAGGACATATTGCTGTAAAATGTTGGACTCTGAATCCAACAATGCTTCCACGAAACTTGAAAAAGGTGGAAAGAGAAAATGGCAGGAATGGAAATAAAGTTTCCATAAATGATGTGTTTCAGGATGATTCACATGTTGATGTTGATGTGCAGACAAAGGTAACACCTTTGAAATGGATTGGTAAGAAATGGTTAGAATTATTATCCAATGAAGATTTCATGTCTTTTGAAAATGCATCTATTTGCATTTCTTTGTTAATGGAATGCAAGTTACGAGTTTTTACCAAGAAGGTGAATGGAAAAAGTTGAGTAGGAGACTCACTTTATTGCTGCAACATTATATTCATTTTAGCTTCGAAAATACATTGTGCTTAAGCGAAAGTTGAAAGATGAAATTCATGCATAAGCATGATATGCATGAACACAGGGATGTTGATGATTTCCTTGTATTTGAACATGTATGTGTAATTAACTTGAAGGGTTGATTGCTTTGTTTTAAACATGCATGTAATGAAATATTGACTTGAGAAAAGTTGATTTGGTCTCCAAGATGGAGATGTTGATGAAGTGTTTCATCTTTGAAAAAAAAGTTCTTTTCCTACATGCTTGACTTGAAGGGTTAATTGTTTTAAAGGCTTGTTTTGTTGGCTTGTTATCTAGTCAATCATTTGTATGCAGATGTAAATACATGGAGGTGTTCACAAGATGTGAAATATTTTTCTTTTGATGAAGCAGTATTTTAGGCCATCCAGTTGTTGTCTGTAATCCTGTTGTTGTTAACAGTTGTTGTTGACAGTATGTCAAACAGGTACAAATGAAAATTTTGTGAAGAAGATGTAACTTCACATTTTTTTGAGCCACCTTGGATCAATGATCAAGGTAGAGAAGTTCAAACTACCTTCTATGACCTTCTCAGCAAGAGTTCTGCAGGAAGTCAAGGAGGAAGATAGTTCTTCCCAGGAGGACAAGCACATCCAGGAAGGAAGTGTTCAAAGGCTTTGGTTCAGAGGCACTATGCAAGGAAAGTGTATGGAGGCTAAAAGAAGAGGGTGAGGTACTCTAATTTACTGTTCATATTGGTATATGAGTCTTTTGGAGTCCAAAAGCTTTTTAGTGGGAAGGCGTGATCCAAATGGATCTAATAATAGACTTCTAAGTCTAAAAATCTTCCTCAAAGAGGAAAATGAAAGTCAAATGATGCTCTTGGAAATAGTCTCATTGCATAGATCTCTTCGTTCTAAATCTAACGCAATTTGAATGGGCTAAAACGAACTTTGGATGAAGAAGTTATTGTAAAAAGAAATTTGCCCATTATCCTTAGAAAAGGAGGAAAATTCTTATAAAAGTGGACTTAAGGGCTCCTTAAAGAAAATCGCATCAGAAAGGCTCAAAGGGAGGACTTAACCAAAGGCGGAAGGACTCCCCATAGCAATCTCCGATATATCGCATCAGAGGAAGGCCTTCATGCAATATCGAAACCCTGGGCAAGCGATTTGCGATTGTGATTGGCGGATCGACAGATCGGCACAGTCAAAGGGAAGTTGTATAGACCCAAGCCATTGCGATTACAATATGCTATCGCACCGATCAGTGATAGCGCTGATGCGAGGGGGCCGATAGTGATACGCCAATGCGATGGGGCCGATAGCGATATGCGATGCTCCGATATCAGCGATCGACAATCGGTGGATCCCCAACATAAAGGGTCGTTGACATAGGTGATTTTGATTTGTGATTAGGGTGTGGACCCAATAGGTTTGTAAGCATGATTTCATATCATTTGAAATCCGATTTATGGGATTTCTTTGTATTTTCCCGTGTATTGGGGATTTGGCCATACGCAATGCGATTGCGATATGTGATAAAATGATGGACCCAAGAGGATTATAGGGGCGATTCTATATTATTTGAGTTCCAAAAAAATGCTCCATGATGGGTTTTCATCAGTTTTCCTGTGTATTGCATTACGTGTTCGAACGCGGGATTTCTGCATGAGGAAGGCCGAATGGTTGGGTTTCCTGTGCCTGCCGATTCATTTCAATGGGACATTGATTCTTTTGTGAAAACACGTGGTTTTCCATGATGGAGAACTGTAACCAAATGGGTACAAATACATAGAGAACGCAGTTGGTAGGGATTCGCTGGGGAGGCCGCAAAAACACCCAGGCAGAGTAATGCACAGAGGACACTCATGTGATGCTGGGGAATCCATTGCCAAGGCATAGTGAATGCGTAGGTGAAGAGAGAGAGAGAACTCTAAGAAGCTCAGAGAACACAAAGAAGGCTCTGTTGCTGAGCGTGTGTGCAGAGACAGCTCGGAGAAGCCCAGAGTTGTTGGAACGCTGAGGAATCCAAAGGGAAAGCTCAGTTTATGCCAGGAGGGCAGTCTGCGTAGCGAGGAAGTCTCGTGCAGAGAAAAAGGCTTGGTGAATGCTCAAAGGGAAGCTCAGAGTGCCACAGAGCTAGAGCGCTTGACAGAGGCATAGCCATGAGAGGTTGGAGGCAAAGTTGCAGAGCCAGAGAGCTCAAATGGACTTCTAAAGAGCCATGAAGCTGTAATGAAGTTCAGAACAGCAAAGAGATCGAAACGATCAAGTTGTTGTTGGTGACTGTTGTATTGAAGACAGAAGAAGGATCCTAGAGACAATATAGAATTTTGGGGAGTCAAAGAGGCCAGAAGCTCAGAGCACTGACTGAAGGAGTCAAGTTCAGAGAAGCCTAGATCTGTCTACAGAACAAGGACAGCCAGGGGTAAGATGGCATTCTAAGCCCATTGGTTCATTTGTAAACCAATGGAGTTAAGTGTGGAACTTGTAAAAGAATTTAAGCCATAATCCCAAAGAGCCTAGTCGAGTTGATTAGAGCTCAAGGAGACGTAGCCCAAAATATCAAGGTGAACTCCATATTATGTTCTTGTCTTTATATGTTTGTTTATTTGCTGCATTTACTATTATGTGTGTTTATATATCAATTTAAGCAAATGAACTTAATGCACTCAAACAATCTAAAAACAAACATAGGCATACACCTCTTTCAAGCACTTTTAATTTTGCAATTATCAATCATAAGCATAGGTCTGGGGAATATATATAAGCTTTGGAGTGAAATAGGTTCTTGTAAGCAGACAAGAAGTCTTTAGGCCCCATTTCATATCAACGGTCCATTAATACTTGTCTTGTGTGATGTCCAATCCATGTCGATAGTCAATGCACTAACATCAAGAGTTTCTCACTTCTAGCTGTGTTTGTACTTATATTTCGGTGAGTTTTTCAAATTGTCACTTTGCGCAACTTTTTATTTCGTGAGTGTAGTTTTCATGTTTTCGCTTTCACTTTATTTCCCTCTAATTAGTGTCATTTTCATGTTATATTCCCCTGGCATTTTTTTTTTCACTGTCATTCACATATCACAATTATCGTTCGCACTTATATTTTCATATAGCAAGTGTCGTCTTTTGGCATGGGAATTGTCGCTTATTGTGTAAAGTGCATTTTTGGTTTGTTTCAGGGGAAATATTTATGATAATGAGTTGATCTTATCATGTAGACATGTTCCACACTCATTTCAAAAGTTTCACGCACTATCGCACAAGTGTCATCATTGTCGTCGCAAAGTGTATCTTTAGTGTCACACTTGGAATGAGTTGTCACAATGTTGTTGCATTGAGGAAAGTATGTTGTTCATGTGTTTTGAGTGTTCTATGTTGTGTCATCAAGTGAACTAAGTGTGTGATCATGTTCAAGTATTTATTTTATTCAACTTCCTCTCATTGATTCAACACTTAGTCAAAATTGGAAAAATTCCCCACCGGGCCACTTAGCCTCATCCAAACCTCCTGAACTGCACACTGCATAGTATCAATCCTCAAGAAGAAACCTTGTCTCTTGGCACTATGCAATGTGCAGTCTCTACCTCTGAGAACTATGTATTTCACAACCTTAATGCTCAATCCCAGCGCTTGAGTCCCATAATTGCGCAATCTTTCTCTCTAACCAAGCTAGCACTGCGCATCGCATAGTCTCAGTCCTCAAGTCTCAACATTGAGCTCCTGAACTACAACTACGTAATCACCTAGCCTCCTTTCCTTCCAGTACTACACATTTCGCAATTTCAATGCTCAAGCCCGGGCCTTAGCCTCCAAAACTATGGAATTCAGCCCTCCAATATGGACCCAACTGCGCATTGTGTAGTCTTTGAGCTCAATCCTATCTCTCAAGCTCCTTAGTTGTTTAATTGTGCAATCACTAGGTCTGTTCTACCTTAAAGAACTATGTAGTTGACTGAAACAGTGAAAAACACCTCAACCTAGCTCACTAAGTCCCAAAATTTCACAATCTTCCTGCCTAGTCCAGCCTAAACTACGGATTGCACAATCTCAAGGCTCAAGATTCACCCTTGACTGCCTAATTTTCACAATTGCATAGTCACTGAGCCTCTCCCTCAACCCGACACCTGGTTCTGGCTCAGTCAATGGATCATCATGCAACATATTAGACTAGGGGTTTATTGGACTAAAGTCGTCTTGTCATGAGTGGATTGCAGATGCAGGAACTCTATCATGCTATGGAAAGATGATGAAGAAAGGGATGGAAAAGGAGGACATGCTAAAGGACATTTATGTAGTTGAAGAAATAAGATGATGATCAGGGGAGAAGATGAAGGAACACTATATTACAATAGAAGATCAAAGATCAAAACTACATGAAGACTCCATCTGATTCACAACCCTTCGGAGGGTGGAGATGAAGAAAAAATCATATCCCTCATGAATATGAAGCATTTCACATCTATTGTTGAAGACAAAGGAGCAGCAAGAATGGATTGACATTTCCATGTCATTAAGAAGTCTTTGTTAGCAGAGTGTCATGCCATGTCATGTCATGAGTCGTCATATGCCACATTATTCTTGTGGATTATGTAATTTGTTATTCGAAAATGTATTGTAAAATGGAAGTCCAAAGGACATGTACAAAAGATGAATATTCATGTAAAGTTGAAAGTTCATTGGAATTCAAACATTCATGATGGTAGTCAAATAGTCACAAGGAGGTGAAGCATCACCCCATTGGTTATATATACACCCTCATTATATGAGAAAAGTACTTTTCACCTTGGATCCTCCCGCAAGGAATTAGAGAGACATAATAATTCTTTTGGGAAGCAAGGACTTGCTCCAACACTCCACTATTGGAGCTAGTGGTGTTCATTGTATACATGTGTCTTAGAAATTTTACTTAATAGCTTAAGCCTTATGGCCAGCACAAGTTTCACGCATGGATTATGAATATTTGTAAGACTATTATGTGAATGCTTGTAATTCATATTTTCTTTCATCTGTGCTAAAGTAGTTGAACTATTTCGGTTATTTTGGTACTTATTGTATTCTGAATGTGTTGTAATGGTAATTATCATTGTCACGTCCTCATGGACTATTCCACTGGATATTAGACAGATCTTTCTTGTTGTAATCGTTGCAATGACCATTGCATATTTGTGGGCTATTCTGCTAGATGTTGAATGGATTCTTCTTGTTTATGTGTTTCTCTACTAGGGTGGTAATATTACCTCTTTATTAGAGGCTCACTTATCTCGCCCCTATGCAATAAAATAACTTTGACACGCATACAACTGAACACTCACCAGGAACACCCCCTTGCTTTTCAAGGGCATATTTTCACTCCTCTCTCTTGCTAACAATTACAAGTAAGGAAAATATGTAAGAATATATGGTAGTTGGGTTGATACCCCAGATGGGGATCTTATTCTGAAAGGTGTGAGATCTAATTGGGACTTCACATCGAGGAGACCCCCTTGGTTGACATATTTCTAGCACTGTCAAAAAGTGTGTAGATCATGCACCTAGGGAAATGTCAAGCCTTGCTTCCCTCCTAGATGTGCAATGGTCGTCTGGCCTAGTTAGTGTGACAAATAGATATCTTGTCAATTAGGGACATCTTAGGTGACCCTTGTGATCTCAGTACATTTAGGATCCTTTCCCTTTCCCTACATAGTTTGGTGTGAATCTTTCGACCTGTAGCTTCGACATTGAATTGAATCCATACGAGATTGAGTTTAAGGTTGCATGAACAAGATATGAATGCAACCAGTGTCATGTGTAATAATATTATCTCGTGAAATCGATATAAAAATCTTCCATAAGTTTACTATCCAGAGGATGAGTTCCTTGTCGCTTTACTTTCGGCAAAAGTTCTCTTAAACAATAGTTGCTACAACCTAGGTCTCACTAAAGATAAGGTGTGAGTTTGCTACAACAAGGTAGGTCGCATAATGGCCCAAGATATATTTTGAAATATATATCCCAATCTTCCTTATGCTTATTGTCCAGTAGATAATACACCTATAGCCTTGTTTGGTGTGTTGCTCAGTTTTAGTTTCATTCTATAGAAATTTGTTAGGAAGAGTATTACTGCCTTCAACTCCACACATATCGTGTAGCATATCTAAGTTTAAGAAGTCTTGGTTGACAATTTAATGTAAATTAT
Source organism: Pinus tabuliformis (assembly GCA_031772625.1). Classification (NCBI taxonomy): domain Eukaryota; kingdom Viridiplantae; phylum Streptophyta; class Pinopsida; order Pinales; family Pinaceae; genus Pinus; species Pinus tabuliformis. The sequence goes on along the minus strand of CM062806.1, from coordinate 998,588,718 downwards.
TTAAGCAATTAAATTGATTGACATTTTTTGTATAGTTGTTGGGGTGGTACTAAAAGATATTAGGGCTTTGACAATTTTATATTTTATAATTAGGTTTTGTTCTCGTAAATTTCATTTATTTCTTTAAAGCATAAATGTTTTTATATTATTACCCCTAGACATTAATCCATGTGTTGACATGTTCTACTAGCTACCAAAAGAAGGATGCTAAAGAACTTGTTAAGAAATGCTACTCCAAGAAGTCTCTCAAATTCTGACAACAATCAAAGGAATATCTGCATCTCAGAAGGAGAAAATCTTAAGTGCAATTAGGAACATAACTACATCCCAAGGAGGAGCAGAAGAGCAGGGAATTCATGAGCAACATCCAAAACCAAATCTAGAAGCTCATGAACTACATCAAGAGGAAGACCCATAATCTTTCCTTGATCATCCTTGCCAATTTGTAGAAGAAACCAAAGAGTCATGGGGAACAATCGATGGAGAGCATATATTAGAACTTGATTTTGAGGAATTCCCTTCCTGCCTATCATCAAATACTTTGTACATTCAATAGAGAAATCAACAAGCCTTGGAAGATATGAATTTCTTAACAAAGGATGACATGCCAACAATTGATAATGAATTAAAGAACCAAGGACTAGATCACATTAAATCTTGGTTCCAAATTATTTTCAGCGCATAACATTCCTCCATCATTGAACAAATCCTGGCACCATGTCAGTCAAAGAAGTTAGTTCCTCATATTCTAGTATTTGTCAAAGAATATCTTTCAAATTTTAATATGAATACATTTGTAATTTTGTTGTGCAGGTGGCTTCATTGGAAATATTCCTACACTTGAGAAGATGTTTCCTTTTCAAGTAAATTAGGATAGTGTATATGAATAAATAATTAAAATGTTAAAAGATAAAAATAATTCTAACTATGAAAACCAGGATTCTTGCGCAGTTAGAAAAGGACTTTGCTTGAAATCCAAGTTATTGGTTGGAAAGTTCTCAATAATATTTTCATCATGTTTTTGTTCTTCTAAATCCTTCAAATTTTTGTATATCCTTGTGTTAGATGATGTGGGATACATTAGTGCCCTCCTGCTAACAAGTCTTGACCCATAGTACCATGAATCTTGCAGACATCAACGATAGGTTCTCGCATTGACAATTGCAGGAATACATCGATGTCTCTTAATTGTTCCATCTTGCAGATGACTTGAATCTCGCTCCTTCATTTGTACCTGGCAATATGTACTAAGGTACCTTGATGTTCATTGACATCAATGGTGATTTTTCTCACATTATTTAATGGCATACTTTAATGATCAGTAATCCAATGATAAATTTCCATGCTTGACTTCAGCACATTCATTTGCATGGCGATAGTTGTACTGTAAATTCAGGTCTCGGTGAAGACTTTATAAAGTACTCAACAACATTTCTAGCCTTTTTATTTCGTAAATAAGAAGGGAAAATTTATTTTTAGACAATCGGGGTAATAGAAAGTTAGCCTTCAACCTTTAAGAAGCTTTAGAAACCATGCTCATGCACCTACAGGTTTCCTGTAACCACCATGCAATCTATTAACCATTGTTACATGATGACCAATAGTGTGCTTGTTTAGATTTTCCATAAAAAACAATATTCATTAGCAGCCTTCATCATTATTGGTCTTAAATCCAACACAGTAGTTAGCCTCACATAGTCAATAGTCATCAGCATTTGATCTCCTATCACACTAGCTAATATACATCAGCATTGGTCTCAATGCTCTATTTTGGATAATCTCAAGTTGGGTTTCTTTTTATCAGCATACCTAGAAACTTTAACATATAGGTAAAACTTGAGCTCAAAATCAGCTTGAAAATTTAGGAATGATGATCAGAAAACTATTGTAAGCTTTACACATCTATCCTACTATTTCATTTGTCTTTTTCTCTTTGTAAAATATTTTTCTGATCTGTTTCAGCGCACATTTCCTATCATTCCCTTAATCCATTAGTTTGCAATACTCGTCGAGCACTATGATCCAACTCTTTCTTAGCATCTATATTAGTGTGTTTGTTTCTGTCCCAACTATTTAATATTTTCTCTCAATTCCCAACAGTCAAGTAGCACTCTATTCTCTTCACAGTGTGTTGTGCCATGCCATTTGTAATCAGGAATCACTTCATTTTATCCTTGAATGGGCAACTAGTGGTTTCCATGCATATCAAACCCCTACACTCTTTTATATAGTATGGAAAGGTAGGCTTCATCGTGGCTTCATCTCTTAGAATTTATGGATATAATTCTTCATCAAAATTAAGGAAATCCTCGAGATTGCAAAAAAATACTGAACTTCTTTGGAGATCATAGCTTACATTAGTACAATGTTGACTCTTGTACAAAAAAAATTAGAAGCCATGAAATTTGTTATAGACAAGGTCATGGAAGTGTTAGACCCTGATGTTGTTTTTGTGTGGATGCATTATTGTCATCTCATGGTGTTGGCCACCTTTTTAAGGAAGTAATTTAATAGGTTGAATCTTGGATTCTTCTTGCATATGACCATTACCTAACTCGGACTTCATTAGTTTCCATATGTTTGATTGTTCTCAACATTTTCTATCTCGTTGTAATAGGATGCTTTGTCTTCATTATGATTCAAAGAGGGGCTACATTGGATATGAATACTATGGTCACTCTATTGGTATCAATATTTTTCTAGTAGAAATTCACATGGGTCAACTTGAATCAGCTTTAATCTTTATACATGTCATCCATTGTTCAGCAATGACCCTCATGTTTCCATATGGAGGAAAACAACGGTTACAAAGGAATATTTTGGTCATAAATAAACTAAATCTTGTAATTAGTACTGTGAGAAGCCTCTCAAATGTGGACACCATTATTATGGTAGAATATTCCATGAAGGGTTGTGTGATCTATTTCAGGTTTTAGTAGAAGCCCCAAGCTTTTGTGGGAAAGAAGGAGATGATACATTTTGGTGATATGAAGATAGAATCGAAAAATTGGTGTATTTTCATGTAATAACCTATGTATGAATATTCTTTCCTATCAAAACCATAAGTGCAACATCATATTTCATTATGGATAATATGAAATGTTACCTAAGTAGATTGAGTCTTGCCCCTGTGGTAAAACCCAACTACAAAATAGCCAGAGGAAGAGTTGTATGGATCATGTGCCAACCCACTTTAGAGCATGTTGGATTTACTTTGATGCAATGTACCCTTATGCTATTAAGGAAGAATTTATTTTCTTCCTTCAATTCTCCTTTTCTAAGTTGAAATAATACAAATATTATTCTTTGGGAGCAGTAGAGCTCAAATGTATGGGAGTATGACTTTCGAAAAAAATAGTTATATTTGTACAAGATTCTAGAACTACTTCAACCTCTAATATGATTGTTCCTTTGTTTTAGTCAAGGGAAAATATTTTAAATGCTTTGTGAGGGAAGAATTGTCATATATGGATTGTTTTTTTCTCCTATGGTAGAGTATCTTCACATAAGCATTGGTTGCAGTGTTAATTTCGAGAGTGGTCCAACCAAGGTTAGAAAACAAATTAGTTTAAGTAATGGAAGCACTAATCGTGCACATCTCTACAAAAGATTATTTTTATTATGAATTTATAGTCCAGTGAGGAAGATAGTGCCAAAGAAAAATTTTAGAGAGCCTAAGAAATACAAAGGAAATATTGGGTTAGAGAAATGATGTTTATGAAAGGAGAAAATATTTATTTCAAATAGAAAATGAATCACCTTACTACCCTCCAGTTTCCTCTGCAATACAACCAGAGTATTGGAAGATTCTCTAGTAAGTTTATGCCCAAATCAGAATCAAACAAATATGAGTAGAAGAATAAGCTTGAGGAATATTGTGTAAACACATCTATGGCCAAGATCAAGGATAGGACAAATATAATGAGGTTTACTGAGAAAATCAAATTGGGATAATTTTCCCTATGTGTTGAGACTTACTTGCATGAAAAGTTTTTGTTGACTTGCAGGGTGTGAAGGACCCATGACGCCTAATTGCATTTAGAATTCAAAAATAAATAGAATTTCTTCTCATTTTCCTTGGTGTATCTATAAAGACCCACTCATTCACTACCCAAGATAGTCAATGGCCGCATTGAATACCATTTTAAGTAGAATTTCATTCTATGCAAATAAAATCTTACATCGAAATTAATAGACACAATATTGTATGTTTGTAGAAAGGTTGTTGAACTTCAAGAATTTGTGCTTCATATTTGATTTGGAAAGGATAAAAATTGAGTCATCTTTGTTTTGAGATGATGGAAAGATAGTGGCAAAGGCTATCTGATAATGGGGATTAATGGGGATAAATTTAGTGACTCTACTTCTTTGTTGGATTTGATGGAGATATTGTGGGATTTGATCAAATATTTTTTGGCTCATTACCATATTTAAGTCAATGGAAATGAATCATCGGTGTATATAGCTTTCAAAAAATCATGGTGATTGCCATATTCTCCCACGAGTTTCAAATATTCTCATTAAGAAACCATTATGCAACTTCTCCTTTTGCAAAAATTTATATTATTGTAAAGGACATTACAGGGGTTAGATATATTTGGCAATTATATCCTCAATGGTAAGCTTGATAAATCTAGTGGAGAAAAAGAGGAGTTCTTTGAGAAATTTAATAATGAAATTTCCATGGGTTTCAACCCAGATGTTGACTTGGTCATGTTGGGCAGTGAAAACCAAACAAAATACTAAATGGGAAATAGAGGGTGCCCATCTCGATTACTGTAAATTTCAAGAGGGTTCACAACATGAAAACTAATGTTCATTTCATTCTTGATGCATTGTGAAGCTCAACTGTGCCCGAAGTGTAGGATGATAAGATAATAAAGTGATAGGATTGGTTGGACTAGATTCCAATTTCAAGACATAACAATTATGTTTCAAGTACAAAGTTTCATCAAAACACTATTGATGACAAGGTCGCAAATGATGTCAAACTTGTTGAACTAGATAATAAAAGAAAATGTGATAGATCTATATATGATGTCACAAGTAGTAAAAATAAGAATAGGGTAGTATCCATGCAAGATGGTCTTATTAATCCCTTAACATTGAGCTCACCTGATGCTTCTAATGGGAAAAATTTAGCTAACATTGGAATGTGATATTCTAGAACATCTGATAGTGAAAGTGATGATCATATGGCATGTAGCTTGGATAAAAGTTTAATAACAGACTTGTAGAGCTAAGTAGGGTTGGGAATAGTTCTTCCTATAGGGACATATTTGATAATATTAATGATTTTAGGTAAAATAGTAGCAAAAGTATGGAGTCTTTCTCTCCACAAGCAAGTGTTTCCAATCAAAAAGATGTTACTAACACATAAGAAAGGACTAGTGTTTCAAGTAGGTTTGACAGTAATGGTATTAATATATCTCTATCTTCCAATGGGAGGTGGCTTGTCAAAAGCCTTTGGAAAAGTATACTTTTATGCTTGATGAAAAGGTGGAGTCTAGTAATATTACCAAAAAGGACAACTTTCCACCATTTAAAAGTTGGACGAATGATTAATATGATAGTCAAGATGTAAATGATCAGGGTGTGCACTATAACATACCCATATTTCACACCTAAAAGAAAATTATTTTTCTTCATTTACTTGATTAATATTATTGCTAATATTAACTATTGTACTTAGCACTTGCATAGTTCGACAAAAATGGTTATAATGTCTTGCACCCTTGGGTTGTGTATATCTACAAATAGTTAAAATTTTGTTTCCACTTTAATCTTCCTTCCATCATGGTTAATGATTTATCTTTGTTGTATGAATTTTCACTATGCATTTATGTATTGTACTCGTTATTCAAAATATTCCCCTTCGTGGTTAATAACCAAGATCCACATTTGGACTAACAGTGTTAAAGTCCCATCGGAAAGTCCTCAGGCGCATATAACCTAGGCACCATGGTTTAATGTGACTGTTCACTTGCACCATTTTCAGAAGGAATTCCCATGAACCCTTTTAAGTTATATTCATAGACTTTGGTTTCCATGTGGGATTTTAATGTGGCGCCTTTCCTCCTATGTGATTATGCACAGTCCACCCGGTATCATGAGCGTGGCCCATGCAGCCCTGCCCATGTGAATGTCACATGAGAAATGTACTAGGGCATGTTAACGATGGCGATGCTTCCTTGGTGCATCGAACGGTTATGATAATTTATTCATTCAACCCTGATCGTATGCCTTATTGTTTATTCATTTGGTTTTCATTTTTCTTTTCGGTGTGCGGCGGAGCGTCGCTCTAAGGTTTTTGGTGGTTCAAGGTTATCCATGGCCCTGGTTCAATTCTTATGGCGATATGGTTCTTGTTGCCTCTCTTATCTACTACCCAGAATGTCTATTGTTTTTTAGAGGACTTCGTCTACTAGCACAAGTATATCATTTGATTCATGGGTTTCATTATTGTCTCTCCTTTCGCTTTGTTTTTCTTACCCTGTCTGACTTAATGGTGTGAGCTACAAATTCAAGGCTCGCCCCTGGTGATTTTTTACTACTTGTTTCAGTAGCTGAAAAGCTGTTAAGCCTCCCAATTTTTCCTACTAGCACCATGGTGGACACTTGAGGTAAACATTTGAACTGTCATGGCTTGAATAGCTCAATGATGTCTCGGGGAACTATCCAAATGGGGTTTTGGGTCGACATCCTCATACCCTTAAAATTTATTTGGCAAAGATTTGGTTTTTCCGAAGATTTCGAGCAAATACACTACCTAACACTCATAGGGAAAGAGTGTATAGGTAAGAATTTTTTATTCTCATTCCCTCGGTTAGGGAATTTCATTAATGGTTCTGACATAGTTCTCTAGTGAACATCGCTATTTCATTTCTTAGGTTTCTCTGTAATATTTATTTTTTATAACATCGAGATGGATTCCAATTTGGCTCGCTTGTACAGAGGGTCGACACCCTGGACCAACTTAGCCCTCTAAAGGTATCATATCTTTCCTTTCTCTTGTATAATTTTGATAATTTTCTTATGGTTTTCTAATATGGATTCTTAACCTCCACTAACACTGGTGGTTTCAGGTTTGGTCATGGCACAAACGAAGCGTCCAATATGGAGTTTATCTTTTAACTTATGTTTCAACTCTTTGATTCTTTTGGCGTTGTTGTGCTTCCAGGTCAACTTCCTACCAGTGTTTACACTCCACATCCTAAGTTAAGGCTTTAGAAATTTTAGGAAAATTGATTCTCAAATCCTAAGCAGGGTTTCATATAATTTGGATAGATTATTGTATTTGACTAAATGGGTTATGTAGCCAATTGTGGCTCCCATCAAACTTATTTTTATTGAATTTGTGTTTAAATTTGGCCTTATGAATTGGGCGCAAATAATGGATGTATGGTCCTCATGAATTTAATTTAATTTTCTTGTATACGTATTGTGTCTTTCATCTCATTTTGACAGTGTATAAATTCTTTCACTCCTGAAATAAGTATTTTTCTTTGGGAGATTTCCCTACAAAATTGGGTTATCATAATTTCTATGGTACTAAGGTTTTCAATTGTATATTAGACCAAACATGTTTTATATATATATATATAGATATATATATATTTACAAGGAAAAGGAAAAGAAAATTTAAATTGTCTATTAGACCAAACATGTTATACATATACAAGGAAAATTTAAAGGATGGAAAATTTTCTTGAAGTTTAAAAATATTGGTGAATCTCACTAATCTCTAATATGCAAACTATAAAATGTTTATTGATATATTTGTAATTGTATTCAAATTTATAATGATTTTGATATATAGTGTCTATAATGTTGGCGATTTTTAAGTTAAAATAATTTTATATTCTAAAATTTGGGCGAATCATCCTTTATAAAAATTGGAAATTGTCGAATCTTTTTTATGGAAAAATCATGGAAAATTAATCCGCTGGACGAATATTAGCCCCTAAAATTTTCCGTATATATATATATATATATGAGAGGGGGTGAATCAGTATTGTAGAATTTTTATGAATTGAAAAAATTATTTTACTTTGTGCAAGAATATTGGGATACCATTAAATACTTCAGCAATTAATTTAAATAACAATATCAGGAATCAATTTCAGTAATCTCAATGGAACACACAAAGAACAAGTAAATTTTAAAAAATGCTCTTCAATTCATTCATAGGGAAAGATACAACTTCTTGTTACAATTATCTAGCTACAACCAGCAGGAATCTACAACTGAATGGAGCTACAACCCCAATTGTTTAGCAGCAACCACTAGAAGGAGCACCAATCTCTAATATGAAAGCTACAACTTTCTAGACACTCAATGGTTCATCTTTTATCCATTTTCACACTAGATCCATAAAAGCCTTCTCTTCCTTCAAAAATAATTTCACTTCAAACACCACCCAAAAATCACCTACAACAACACCACCATACCAAAACCTCGCTGCTCCAGAAGCTCTGTCTAAAACATATTTTCTCTCAATTCTTCTTATTCGGGCCAGGTTTTAAAGTTTTCCTTTTGCTAATTTTGGTCTCTTGCTATTTTCTCGAATTTCTACATGAATCATTATCTTTTTCTTTTTCTCGTTCAAGTTAGTCCTGTAAGACTGATGTTCATGTTTTCTTGAGGTCTCTATCGGTCCCAACCTTTTTTGTGATATTTCTATTAGTTTCAGTCAATTATGGATTTTTACAGAGTTAGTCAAGGTTTGCTAAAGTTGGCAATCCTCCAAATTTGGCCAAAGCTACCTCTTAACAGGTAGTTCCACCAAATCTTCCACTAAGATAGCTACCGACCCATCCATACAGCTATCGGATTCTCCTGTTGAAAATAGCTACCAACTCATCTGACCATGCCAGGCCTCCAGGCCTTTTAACATGTCGTTGCCTCTAAAAACACTCACGCTTACCAAACTAAGCTTTCCCAAGCCTTTTTCTCTTATAACGTGAATTCTGAAAAAAATCTTCCAATTTAAGCCTTTAGCACTAGTGTTGAAAGATTTCTCCATATGACTCGGTCCCGTGACCATCGGTTGGGTGCTGAGACGTTAAACCCTTTAAGGTCCTATCGAGGGCCTTATTACCTTTGTAAATTGATTTCCATGCCCTTGGTTCTCTTTTTAACGCAAAACAGTCGAATGTTAATCCAATGCTCAAAGCCCCCGATCATGACACTTCTCTTAAATTTCAATTATAAAAAGTTACAGATCTAGATTTTCTGGGCATGGCCCACCGTGCTTTACTCCTTCGTTGTGTGTTGGCTTTCTCAAGAGTGAATCCTAGGTCCCTTGGTGCCCAACACCTTTAAGAAACAAAATTTAACAAATAGTTAGGTGGGTTCTGACCTCCAGGTTTTCTCTGTTGTTTTTTCCTGTTATCTCGCCACCCCCGAGCTCTTTTGAATTATCAAATAGTTACAGGGTTTTGGGCTTCCAGGGTAGGCCCACTACCACTTAGTCGCTCCTATGTGTTGATAATAGTGTTGTCTTATTGTCCCACTCCACCTGGCTTCTTCTACTCCTGGCTCTTCAACTTTTGGATATGGCTCGCTTAACACTTCTGCTCCGCTGAGATGGAACCCAGATGCCCTGGTGCCCGGAAATTTTGGAAATTCATTTTCAAAAGAGTTATGGGATTCCAGTGTTCTAGGGTTTTAGGCCTTCCGGGTCTTCTTCTACACCATTCTATTTCCACCATGTTATGGGCTTCTGATACTTTTGGGGTTTCGGGGTTCTGGGCCTTTCGGGTCTTCTTCTACACCATTATATTTCCACCATGTCACAAGCTTTTGAGGCTTCCGAGGTTTCAAGATTCTGTTCATTTTTTACTTTTCTAGGACTAACTTTGACTACCTCTATCTTTTGATCTAGGAGATCATTTGAAGAATTATTTATGCCATTGGAAATGTTTTTCATGGAACTTTTCAGTTGAGTGGTTACGATGTATTATTTGAGCTCATTTTCCGCCTGATAAATGGCTTCAAACTCCCTATTATTCTTTTCGCCTTGACCCTTCTTCTTGTTACTGGAAGTTGTTCTTTCGAGACACATGTGCCACCTATTGACACCATTTTCAACCATCTACTTAATGGACACCCTATTGACATCAGGGACTATCTTGTTGACATCAATGAAAGCATATTTCCATCACACACACACACATATATATGGTTCATGTTTTCTTATAATCGTAATATATTGTTTGATAACTAAATTTCCATACCTGTCTTCTGTTACCCGTCCTTTGACTTATTGAGTTTGAGAGTAATAAGCCAATGACCATACTTGACGGGTCTAGGCCCTTACTATTAATTCGATTGGTTATATAATTAACTCTTAGTAAGGTTCTATTAGGGTATTATCATGCTTGTGTCCAAATGAGAAAGTTTTCCTACATAGATTGATTTGTTGATATGCCTTGCCTTTTCACCTATGCCACAAAGATATATATTTTTCATGTATACTTTTATTCAAACAGATTGGAATAATTAATTAATTTGTTCCTATGTATCTATGATACCAAATTTTTTCTTCTTATTTTTTCTGAAACCCACAGAGTATAAGAGCTAACAACTATTTTTGTAAGAACTCAACTAAGGTATTATTATGACAGTAGAGTAGTGTTTTCAATGTAATTTTCCTACTGTTATCTTGATGGACCATCCATTTTCCCTTAAGCAATAGTTGTCAAGGGATTCTTTTGGCTTACTAAAATATTGAGTTTGTAGGGCTATTATTAGGGGTTTTTATCACTACTAACCCTTGTGTGGAACCTTACACTCTTCACTTCAATTTATTCCTCCTATACAATTATTGTCATCATATTTCTTTTAATTTAATGAGGGGTAAGGTTACTAAAACAGTGACTTGGTTTACTTGAATATAGGCACCTTATTTCCTAATTAATTATTCTTGTCATCCTTATAAATAGAACATATATTTAATTAGGAATAGTAATAATTAGTTCTACTTTTTCCTTCTTATAGAAACTAATTTCATTCTATATGCATATATTTTACATCAATCTGGAATGCAATTCAATAATTTTCAATGTTGCTTTGCTACAATTTCTTTCTTCTAATTTTCTCAATTTTAAACATCAGTGAATAACTTCCAAAAAATAATTATAACTTAGATATCCAACCATATCAATTTCACAATGCAAGTAAAATGTCCTATCATCTATTATGTAGGGTGTAATAAATATATCTATATGTGTCTATGTTAATCCACTGCCACTTCTATCACTAATCAAGACAAAGTTAATAATCCAGATTATGTGCATGCATTCTTTTCTTCCTCAGACAAAATCCTTATTTCTGTAGTAAGCATCTACTCATATAACTTACATTACTTCTTTATTTAATTTCAGCTAAATAAAAGTAATGCATTTAGTAAGAATTCATGCATGCAAGAATATTTTAATTAAAGCTTTCATTTTCCAATCTATATGCTCATATATTACAGTAAACTCATAATCATATCTCCTCTTAATTAATATATTTTTAACATATTTTGTAGACATGCAACAAATCCTTATACCATTTGAGTCTATGCAGCCAGTCTTATATCAATCCTTTTCTGCTCAATTGAATTCAAGAATACACATGAGATATAATAAATGTAAATTGCTAACCGTAACAGACACTTAGGGAATATTCACGAACCGAGCACGTTCGACCTGACCATAAACTGCCTTTGCCAGTGCCTCCCAAGTTAAGATCTTATTTCCCTCTGGAATCAACATCCTCTTTGATTCCTAGGTGGTTTATTTTATAGAATTCGTCCTCAAATATTTTTAGCAACATCATGCTTTAAAGCCTACCAACCTTTTTGCCTAGGCCTTTTTGTTTTAGTTTTTTCTAAAAAGATTATTTTATTTTTATTTAAAGCATCCATTTCCCTCCCATGGTGCTTTATTCCACCCCACTTAGTATTTATCTCCAACTAAGTGATTAACATAATATTTCTCTCTCATTATGTTAATTTAAATTTTTTAAATTATTTTCTTCTAGGGATTTTTATGAGACTTTAGGGAAGGTCCATCATGCAGACTTGACCACCAACAACTTTTCCTAAGCTAACAAGAATTCTTCTAAAATCTAGTGTTATTTCTTAAATATTTCAATGAAATTTATTTATTAACTCAAATAATAATAAAATAATTACATCATCACGTAAGTCCCATCATAGCTTCCATAACCATTAAATCCAATAATAGCTCCATGTCTAAAAATAGTAAATTTTTAAAAAGCAAAGCCATAGGGGTGTTACATGCACTGACTGAATATTGTGACATGAAATTGAAAGATGAACAGGATTGAAAGGAGAGACGGGAGAGAGCAGGGTGAAATCTCAAATGAACTAGAAAATTCTATCAACGATGGCCTTTATTTTTATGAATAGAAGCTACTAAATGAGCAGTTAAAGAATAATCTAAGGAGTCAACTAGGCTTGAAAGCCAAACATGGTACAAATGATTCCAAGTCAGCTGGAAGTGGTTGTGGGACAAATTCTAAATCAAGTCTTAGTGGGATTCGAAGTAGCAACTATGAAGGATATGCACAATCTAATATAAGGAGGAGATCAAACAATGGTGGTGGAGGTAGAATACAGCCTTCACATAAAGAAAAATTATTTCCTAACAGTTCTTGAAATCAAAGCATGGGAATTTTCCACCAAAAAAGCATCATATCAGAAAGTCCACCTAGTAATTCTATTGGGTTTTTCTTTGGATCAACTCCAATAGACAACCAACTAGAAAATAAGAAAATGTAGCAAGTGCCCATGAATTGCAGACAAAGGTTTGGGATTTTTTGTTGTAAATTGTTCAAACTTATCAACCCTTAATTTAATTGATGAAGTCAAAGACGCGGGCTCTAAGATTAACTGACATTACTCTTTCTATAGTTGGGGCACTATGGTTAGTTTTTAACTGATATGTGGCTTGATATCCTTCTTAATGTCACAGAGAAGTGCTTCTTGACTATGGGGAATACAATGTTTTACATCCCCACATCATAGCTCTTTCCAGACCAATTCTTTTTGTTTTTAGCTCTACTTTGTTTGCATGAGCACATGAAAAAGTGTAGGAGTTAGGGAGATTTAGAGAATAGTCTTCTAGATTAATCACATCATAAGGATTAGGTCGATGTTTCAAACCAACTAATGTGGTTCATCCTCAATTTTTCATCATTTTCACCATTAAAAACATTTATTTTCAATCACTATGCCTCACTCATTTTCTTGTCCATTACCAATTTTAACATGTTTCTTCATAAATATACCCTGACAAGCTTACAAATGTTAAAATAGTTAACAGTCATTATTCTTCTTTAGTTTTAACAAGTTAGAAAGGATTATTGTTGGTTTCATTGAAGATGGTTTTCCTACCTTGGTTTATGTAGCTTTTATGTAGTTCTCATAACTAGTCTTCAAGGTTGGCATATTTACACAGCTCTAAGGGAAATTATGCAACATGGATTTGCTCCTAGGGATGTTGACATGGACCTACATTGTTGTTTTCATACCTAAGTTGACTCTACATGATTCTAACTCATGATTTATAGCTCATCCATCTTGTGTTAGGTACAAATGAGTAAATAACTTCGTACATAATTTTCAAAGCAATGAAGAAGAATCTAGAAAATTTGTGACATGGGTTTTGTTCAGAACATCCTCAAGTAAGTGAAATGTGAAAAAATTCTCCAGAAAGTGTGTGGACTTGGATATGTGCATGGTTCGTTTATAGGGATTCTTCTTGTTAAGGTTGTTTTTGAACGGAATCCCAAACGAAGCAATTGGTTATTAAAAAGGAACCAAATCAAGTTATTATTAGATGGTTTTAGGTTATATGAATCATATATAATCAGATATTGAGTTTTTCTCCAACTAAGATCTACCAAAAACACATAGAGACAATATTTTGTAAACTAATCATAACTTTATAGTCCAATATTTGGAGTAATTGATTCCAATTCACCCCCTTTTCACTTTTGTATAAATGTATGGATGGAGAGTAGATTGAGAGGAGAGATAGATCTATAATATCCTTATTGCACATTTGTTTTGATGGTTTGATCATTGGGGATTGTTCACACTTTTCTGGCGTGCAATTTTTTAAGGCGAGATAATGATATGTGGTGTGTTGGTGTTATCCCAAGTACGTTCTTTATGTATCTTTATGAGTGGTGTGGCTCTTTGCAATAGGAAATGCACTGATTAGGAGGGCCCACCTTCCCAGTTATGTTTTCTTTGTATTATATTGTCTGTTAATTTCTTGTGTATGCATGGCAATATCATATTCCTGTACTCTATTTTGATTCTAGTTTAAATATTATTTAGATACATGGTTATATGCCCTACTATATGTTGTTAATATCATTGTTATTTTGTAAAAGTATGCATTGATCTTTGTTGTGTTTGTAGGTATAAAATATCAACTCCCTTACCTTGTATAAAATAAAGTGTGCATAACTAGTTTGTATATGAGCTCTCTAATCAAACCTTGGCCACGCCTCTCTTTGTCCCATGCATGGATAGATCGGTTTAATTTCCTTGCAAAGTTTGGTGTTACTTCAAGTTACATATGATTTCATTTCGAATTGTAGAGTGTCAAGAGTTTGCATCAAGAGCAATGTCAAACTTTACTTCCCTCCCAATTATATAATGGTTGTTTATCCCAATCAATGTGACAGATAGATATATTTTCAATTAGGGGAATTGTGGGAAACCTTAGTGACATCAGTATATTCAGGATCCTTTCCCTTTCACTGCCTAGTTTGGTGTGAAAATTAGGACCTTTAGCATCCACAGTGAACTGAATCCATCTAAGATTGAATTGAAGGTTACATGGATGAGATATGAATGCAATAATTGTTCTATGAAATAAGATTGTCTCTTGAAATTCATATAACAATTTTCCTTAAGATTACTGTCTAGAGGATTAGTTCCATGTGGCTTTACTTTCTAATGTGTGCTCTTACATAGTTGCTACTACGACCTAGGTCTCGCTAACGATAGGGATTAAGGTTGCTACAACAAGGAACGGTGTAATGGCCAATCTTGTGAAATCTATATCATAATATTCCCTAAGATTACTATCCAGTAGATAAGGCCCATGTAGCCTTGGGTGGTGTGTTTCTCAATTTTATTTCCATTCTATAGCAATAAGTTAGGAAGACTATTACTTCCCTAAATATTGCACATATATTGTAGCATATCTAAGCCTACGAACTCTTGGTTAACAATTTAATGTTGAATATTTAAGTAATTATATTGACTAACAAGCACCAATCATTCCCTTTTTGTTTTAGAGAACTAAACCTAATAATGCACCTCGTTGGCATGAGAACATTGATTCTCCACTTTGGGCATCCTACTTCTAATGGATGCATGGTGTTGGAGAGTTTCCATCAATCATTTTTCATGCAATGAGTAACTTGTTTTGTAATTGTAAGAGATCCACTCATTGAGTCGCTTAAATGGTTTTGCACTCACCATGGTTTTGTATGGGTGGTCCCACTACCCTTATTACATTGTAAAACTTAATATCTCAAAATTAGTTATTGTACATTTTCATAATATCATTCTTTTATTTATTCATTCTATTTATTTGTTTCACATGTCTTATATCATATTCTTTATAGCTAAGATTTTACATTTTCAAATAATCAAAATTTATATTTTTTGTTAAATATTCTACAAGTATTTTAATTTTTTTTATCATAGATCAAAGAATGATAAGAACTGAAACTTGGAATATTCAAAATAATGTTAATTTTTCTTAGGGTTATATTTTTATTTTCTTAGATAATTACATTTCATCATTTACATATAGAATTCACCCCAGAACATCATAACATTATTCAGATTCACAACATTACTCAGTAGCATATGCAATTCTATAGAAAGAACAACAACATCATCAATGCAGCAAAACATAAAGGAACAATAGAAGAAAATAATCCACACATAGATACATTAGGATTGGTCAGAGAACAGGTCAAAACCCATTATGGGGAAAACCCTTTCAAATTCTTCATCTTATTAGATTGTCATTGAATGATTCAGCAAGAGATTACAATGATCCATATCCGCAACCATAAACCTATCCAGCAAAATCAACTAAACAATATCAATGAGATATACCCAAAAATGTTAACACTCAAAACCCTGATTCAGAAGTATGTGATCAACTAGCAATATCTACGGTCAATTGTCGAACACTGCGATCAATGAGTGAAATCTGTGGTCAACTGAGAAAACCAAACCCTAGGCCCCAACCGCTCCCAGAGAGTAGCGTGTGTGTGGTTGAAACCCTCCAACCAGACGCATGAGCCTATGAACCTTTGGTTATGACCGAAATCTTCGTGTGTCATGCATGTGGTTGGAAACCAAAAACCCTAGACACGTCTGAGCTTTGGACCTTGCAATCTTGGACTTGTGCGTGCGAACTTTCCACAAACTATCTAAGACCTATGCGAGCCAAACTAAAGAAATAAGAAGAATGATCATAATGATGATATTCAAATGAGGTTGAGGTCACTTGTATTTATATCCTTCCAAGGGTATCCAATTTTCTTTAGGGTTGACCTGATCAAATATGCACATGTGGTTTTTAATTAAAAGATATACTTTCCCTTGTCTGAATTGGGTGCTCCAATAGTCAAAATTGGTCCTCTCGAAAAGAGGAAACTTGTCCCATGGTTGGAATTTAACACTGAGCTACAAAATTAACACTCCCTCTCAGCTAGGGATAAATTCCAACTACATCATATAATAATCTCAAGTGTCATGTCATCAAATCATATCCAATCTCATCATCAAATGTCATCACTACTCATCTTTGCTCATTCCTGGTTATCTCTTGATTGTCCCTACTCATCTGTTGAGCATTCTCGAATCTAAAAGAAGAAGAATTTGATATCGGAGGGGAGCCTAAGCTACTACCCTGTATCCATTGGGGACCCACTACACCCACCCAAGATCACTGCCAGCAAGGAGTCCAATGGTACTACCCAAGAAACATCAGCAAGGAGCCAAATATATGACCTACATCAACATCTAAGAGACTATCTGAACCTGGAACAACATCTAGGAGCACATCTCAACTTGAAACCACATTGGTGAGCCTAGTCTCAACCCATAATCTCATGGGGGAGAAAAACATCTTCAACCCCATATCGAGCAATAGGTGATATACATGATCACATCTCACACATCCTATTTCCCACTAATCTTCCCAGCAATGACCCTCAAGAGTCATGTGGTAGAACACCTACATCATAATCACCTTTGGTTGTACACCCCCAAATACACTCTCAACTCGTTGGCGACACAGGGAGTAGTATTACCAACAAGCCTAACTTGTGGGTATAATGCCAACGGGGGTATAGTCTTCAAAGACCAATATAGGGGAGAAACATCTCCAACCCTTTGGGTAGCATATAGGGGATAAACATCTACAACCCTATTGTCTAGAGATCCCTCAATCCCGGGAGCCCTTCATATCAATTCCTCACCCTAGGAGCTCAGACAAGGGGGAAGAATTGGCTCAGTGTTCTCGATCAGCCCTACTCTTTATAGATCATAAACATATCATCATCCTCATATGTGGTACCTGCTTAATCATCATGTCACAATAAAATCAAATATATATATATATATATATATATAGATATATCACAAAAAGGATACTTTATTCATCCTCTCTCTCATGGAGGCAGTAACCACACACCTAAGCTTGCCTCGTACGGAAACACTTTCTCAATATATGAAGAGATCTTAGTCCCAACTATATAGGAAATTCTCTACCAATTGGATCCCACTCAATATTATCACAATGTATCCTGTCATATCCAGAACCTGCTCAAATAGCTCTCCAAAGAGATTCTTGAACCTGCCTCATAGCTAATCATGCTAGCAACATCGTACTCAACCTCAGTCATGATTAAAGATACAAACTTCTCATCCATAATATCATGGCATATCTTGTACTAAAATAAACACCTATATGTGCTCATCTCATCAATAAAAAATATTGATACATCCATTCAGTCACATATCATAGGAATAATATCACAGACCAAAAAAGTGATCGTCCCATGCAAATATATCGAAGGGTTCTCGGAGGCATCTCAATGTGTATGAAGCGACTCAATCAAATTTCATGCAAAACATATGGAACATCAATGCAGGTATTCATATGGAACATCAATTTAGGTGTTCATATGGAACATCAATGCTTCAATAAAATATCGATTTCCAAGTCAGGTTCAACAATATCCCTTCATAACTTCTTGAATTTTAATCAAAATGTCCAAGGATTTGCATTCCCACTTTCCAACAACTCTTTAATAGATTCACGATATAGATATATCTTTCCAAACTTTAGAACGTGATCCCTCATGCCATGATTCTTCATTTCGAACTTCAGAGGCCACCTCCCTCTTACTTTGATCATCAGAGGCTCATTACCTGTCAAGAATAGACAATCAGTACCAAAATCAAAATCATACCTTGGACCACTTTTTAAGTAGAGCTTTGGATTGACACATCTTTCTGACTTCACCAGATAACTGTCAAAGTGGGCATACCAAGCTTGGGGAACTTACTTCATGCAATGCTTTCTGCAAACATAACACTTGACAAAACCAATATGCTCAGTCTTACACAAATCAATATCATGCAAAAAAATCAACCAATTCAGCTTATAGATGCCAAATCAAAGCTAATATCAAAGGCATAAAAGTTTCTACCAATATCATTGTGACAAACTTCTTTGAACCAAATGTCAGGTAGAGCTCACAATCATCTATTAAGTCATGATTTCATCTATTGTCATGTCAAAAAATTTTATTAAGAAATATCAAATTCCATCATGCCATCATAACATGAATTGACAATGAGGTCAGAGATGGGTGCAGAGCTGTTGGCTCTGATGGTGCTGCTCCGTGAGTTTCATTGCTTCACAGAATTTGGCTAAGGCTTGATACCCTGAACCCTCTGCCTGTCGACAATGTGCACCAGCATCATTCTTGTGGTTACTCTGGGGTTCTTCGCTATCCATCGTGTCGTCTTTCTACCTGGAAATTGGCGAGGGTTTCTGCTCCAGCATCACGAGTTGTCAGAAGTTTTGGTGGAGTGGAGGCGGACCTAGTTGACTATACAGATGACCCATATGATTCGATACCTATCTGGACCACATCGCTCCCTCCGTTGTTGGAAGCCTCATTGTCTACACCCCCATATCCCCTAGTCGATTACCCTCATGTAGTTACTATGCCTATTCTATCGGATCCTACTCCTCATGTCTGGTTGATCCCCTACCTGATGCCTCTCTACCCTGGCCAGAATCAAACTACCTTCCCCCTTCTTCAGCATACGTACACTTCTTGGCTACCTACCTTGATACCACTTCACCCATTTACCCATCGATTTATTCCCTCTCTCCCTTCGTTGATGCTCCCCTTCACCTCCCTTCCTTAGCACTAGTTACCCTTCCCCTCGATATATCTTCTCGTCCTCCACCTAATCAGTGGGATACCCATTTCTCTCCCAAACCTCCCTATTCCAGTTTTTTTGAAGGCCCACTAATTAAATTAGCTGACTGCGAACTAGATCTTAGGGCAGAAGATTTAGACCCTCCTCTTGAACCCTCTACAGGCCCTCGGTCTAGCAAACAACCTAAAATAGTGAAAAAATCAAAGTGTGTCAAGGCTAAGAACAAGGACGATTCTCTTTGTTTCGACGAGGGGATTCAGATGGGGGATGTGGTGGATACGGCGGATCGTGTACTAGTAGGGAGGGTACGTGGTCATTCCTACTCTGCATCCAAACTCTGACAATGGGTCATTGAAATCAAGGGACAAATCCTCACTGAATTTCCAACTGTAACCACCCTTGCACGTGGTTGGTTCACTCTTCATTTTCAACGTGCGGACTACACTCTGTGGGTTCTCTCCAAATACTAGAATATCGAGCTTACTCTCATCCTGCTCAAGTGATGGAGCCCCCTTTTCGATCCAGAGAAGGAGAAATTGGGGGTTGGTCCTCTTTGGGTGAGGTTTCCAGGTTTGCCACTTCATTTCTGGTCGGAAGATATCTTTAAGCGAATTAGCAATGCTCTTAGCACCTATTTGGATCATGAAAAATCCTTTATTATATTTGGTAACATGTCTCTGGCTTGCATTCTGGTACACCTTGACACTAGAGAAGGGTTGGAGGAATAGATAACCCTTCATTGGAAGCACTTCACTCGCATTCAGATTCTGGATTACGAAGGGGTTCCCTTTAGGTGTCAGAGATGTCATAAGGTAGGACATTTATATAAGGAATGTCCTCTCTTTAATCCCGCCTCCCCCTGGAGGAACCGACTGAAGGCTCGGTGGATATTCAGGGATCGCAAGACCAGCATACACCCACTGTTACCGGACACTTGACTCTGGAAAGGCTCGGGAGAAGAAGCACAGTACGACTCGTATCCATCCTCCCTTGCCTCCTCTTACCAGATCCTGAGCAGCAGCTGCAGCAACGCTCTCATCGAGTAACCCTATTCTCTACAATATTGTTAATTCAATTGCTTTTTCAGAGTATTTAATGATTTCCTCATCTTCCCTTTGCACCACTGCATATGCATCTGCATCACCCTCCTTATCTTACCCCCTGCTTCTTCCCTCTCCCATATTTTCAAATATGCTCCCCTCCTTCATAGAGCTTTCTCTATCTTCTCCTCTGTCGGAGGCTTCAGACCCCTCTAGACCTACAACCTCAATCCGTGGATAGATCTTCTACCAAGGACTCTTGTGATATCAATATTTCTCCCCCCTAATGCCTCCTAAATCTGCTCGGGGTCGTCATTCTTCTATATCCAAATCCATTTATCAAGCTGGAATTGATGTCACAGTGGGTCGTCAACTCGCCATTGATTGGGTGCTAAGAGCACAGAGCACCCAGACATCTCTTCCCCCATGAAGTGGCTCTCCCTTAACTGGCGTGGGTTGGCTAGTCCTGCAAAAAAATTAGCCTTTAGAAGACTTATGGAAGTCAAGCAAGTGGATGTTCTATTCCTACAAGAAACCCTAGGACTTATTGATCTCAGTATTCTTGCTTTGGAATTTTGGTACCGGGATGCATTTCCATGCCCTTGATGTTTGAGGGAGATCAGGGGGTATTTATTATGGGTTTAACCCTAGGTCGATGAGGCTATCAAATGTACGGGGCAGGATTGGCTTCATTGGTGCAGATATATATTCATCTGATTTAGGCTTAGAGCTTCGACTGATAAATGTATATGGCCCCTGCCATAACCAAGCTGCTTACTGGGATCACTTACTCAATTCAGATCTTCTACAAGCCAAGAATATCATTATGGGTGGTGACTCAACTTTTCCATTGGACATGTTGAATCATGGGGACACAATGCCTAGATTGACCCCCTATCTGATACATTTGAGGCCATTCTTGAGGATCACCAATTCATTGACATCCCCATGGCACAACTTCAACCTACTTGGAGGAACAGGAGGAATGGTGAGACAATTTTGGCTCGAAGATTGGACCGGTTCCTTATTAAGGAGAGACTCATTGGTAGTCTCCATAATTACAAGATCAGGGGAATATCATATCACTCTCATATTTACCTTGAGATCAGGGGGAAGGACCGTAAACCTAAAGTTCCATTCAAATTAAATACTACATGGCTAAAGGATCCTGACTACTTTCGAATGGTCTCTGAATTTTGGAAGGCACATCTTCCTAATTCGGGCCTTTCCATTTTGGAAGGTTTCTCTAACAACCTTCCTAAACTCAAAAAATTAACCATGGGATGGGCCCATAACAAGTGATTGCAAGATGACAACACTCTTCACACTATTGAGCTCGAGATTGCTAGTCTAGAGGATGAGCAAGGAATGGGATTCTTGTCTACTGAAGCAAGACTCACCTCATCAACTTAGAGACTGAAAGGGATAGAATATTAAAGGATAAAGAGGAAACTTGGAGGCTCTGGAGCGGGCCTCTTTGGTTGAAAGAAGGAGATGACAATACAAAATTTTACCACCATTATTCCAATGGACATCGTGCAATCAACACCATTTGGTAGATGACAAATGAGGAAGGCCAGAGAGTACACTCCTTCCATCACTTGGCCTCTCTTGGCTCATCTCACTTCAAAAATATTTATAGAGCCCCCTAAGAAGTTACTTTGGTAGAAATTATTAGGGTTGCTGGCCTTTTTCCTCGCTTTGTTGATCAGGAGGTAGCTGAGGATCTCCTCAAGCCAGTTTCAATGGGGGAGCTGGAGAACACCCTCATATGGTTCAAGAAGGATAAAAGTCCTGGTCCAGATGGTTGGTTGGTTGAGTTCTATCTAGATTTTTTTGATATCATGGGGGAGGATTTGCTCTGTATCATTGAAGATTGTTGCACCAATGTTTGCATGTATGAGGCTTTCAATTCCACTTTCATAGCCCTCATCCCAAAATCTGATTATCCAAAATCCTTTAACGATTTTCGATCCATCTCACTCTGCAACTACATATATAAAATCATTTCCAAGATCATTGCAAACCGACTTAAGCCCATTCTCTCTGCCCATATCTCTCCTGAACAATTTCCTTTCCTTAATAACCGCCAGATACATGATGCGATTGGGACTGCCCAAGAATTTTTACACTCCCTCAAAACTAAGAAATTGAAAGGCACGATCCTTAAGATTAATCTTGCAAAGGCTTTCAACCACACCAGTTGGCTATACCTACGTATGTTACTAACCCATTTGGGCTTCCCATTGGTATTTTTCAATTGGATCATGTCTTGCATCACCAAGGTATCCTATAGTGTTCTCATCAATGGATCTGCCTCGCCATTTTTTCATGTAGAGAGGGGTCTCCGACAAGGTTGCCCCCTCTCTCCTCTCCTGTTCCTGCTCATAATGGAATGTCTTAGTCAGCTTATCACGGAAGATCACAGACTGGGACGCCTTCAGGGTATCAAGATCACCAACAATTGTATCTTATCACATTTACTTTTTGTAGATGATGTCTTAATATTCCTCAATGGCGAAATAGGTGACCTTTGTTTTCTCCATTCTACTATGCACTTATTTTGTTCTACAATAGGTATGGAGTGTAATGCCTGGAAATCCACTATTACGTCGTCAAGCTGCTCACCACATGAGATCCAATATTCTCTTCATAGAATCCCCAATTCTCTTCTATCCCTGGATGATGGCCTAAAGGACTTGGGATTTATACTTAAGCCTCTTCACCATAGGATCGCTGATTGGACTTGGCTGGTAGCCAAGATTGAAAGAAGACTTAACATTTGGCATCATAAATACCTATCTAGGGCTGATCGACTGGTTCTAATTAAATATGTTTTGGAAGCAAATCTAGTATACTGGATGTCCATGGCCTGGATCACAAAGGGTATTCTCTTGCAGATACAACAATTGTGCTACAGATTCCTATAGAAAGGGAGACAAGATGGTCACATTTATGCATGGGTTTGTTATGATTTGATTGCCCTTCCGAAGAAATGGGGAGGTTGGGGACTCAAAATCTTGAAGAATTCTCCACTGCACTTGCTTCCAAAATGGGTTGGCAGTTCGTCATGGAACATAGCTTATGGACAGAGGTTGTATATCATAAATGAATTTGTCCCCTTCACACACTTGAATGGATTTGACTTCCTTCCTGGAACAGGACAGGAATATCATCTATTTTGAGGGCATTATTAAATTCTATTTCGCATGTTCGTGATGGATTGACCTGGAGGATTAGGTTGGGCTCCTTAGTTCATGTGGGTATGGATCCATGGTCCGAGAGTGGTAATGCCTTCAGAATTCCACTTGATCTGATCAACTTTTTAAGTAATTCTGGTATCACCTATCTTGATCATATTGCAGACCCCGAAAATACTAATATTTTTTCTCTAGCTTGGAAATCGGCATTACATCTTGGTATCCCTAACATCTGGCACCAAGACTAGCTCAATTATACTAATTCTGTTACCGAATCACATGTCAGGATACTTGAAGGTGATGATGAACTGATATGGGCTTATGCTAAGCATGGTCACTACACCCCCAAGGATGGATACCATGTCATATACTATGACCACAAACCACCAGTCCTTGACTGGTGGTGGAGCCTATTGTGGAAGTTGAAATCCCCTCCCGCACCAAAATTTTCATGTGGTTTGTCCTTCATCACAAAGCTCCCATGGGAGATAACCTTATGAAGTGATCTTTTCATGGACCTACATGGTGTTGTTTATGTCGACAAGCCTTTGAATCTATTGAGCATCTCTTTATTCATTGTCCCATCATCAAGGAGTTTTGGACCCTGATACTCTCCTCTCTATCCATCACTTTTAGATGGCAAGGCAATACTATCCCAGAGGCTTGGAAATCATGGTGCTCATCGGATCTGCCACACAAAGCTAGGAATCTCCCATTACTGGTCTGTTGGGCCATCTGGTTATCACGGAACAAATCCATATTCTCTAATACCATGCCTCTCTCGAACCGAGCATCCGCCAATTTTTTGTCCATTTACTCCAATATACCTGATGATGATAGATATATTCCCATCGAACCATCACCCCTAAAGTCATCTACAAAATCTTACCATGGACCTATTTTGACGGATCTGCCCAAGCTCTGGACTGTGGGGTGAGAGAATTATTATACCTATGTGAGAACCACCACTTAAAAATTTAGATGGGGTTGGGTATGGGGACAAATAACTTTGTTGAACTTCTCACACTCAGACATCTATTTCAATTTGCATTAGAAAAGGAGTGTAGGCATCTACAAGTTTTTGGTGACTCCAATATAATTATTAATTGGTTCAACAACTTATCTATTTTCCATGCACAAACTCTCAAGCACATATTGGATGATGCACTATTATTAAGAGCCCAATTTGATACCATTGTTTGTCATCATATCTATAGGGAGCGCAACCGGATTTCTGATCAGTTTTCCAAGGAGGCTACGGTCTGGCCTCGGGGTATATGGTTGATATAGGAGCAAAAGGACATGGATCACTATGAATACTATCACCATCCATACATTGGCAACAGAATATAGGGGCTGAGAGGGCTTGTTTACATGTTGTTCTTTGAGCTACAGACAGTACATATTTTCACTGAACAGTTTATGTTTATATTATTTTTTATATGTAATTAAGCACATACTATCAATATACCCTACGGGGCTTTTTGTACATTGTATATCTGAATGGTGGTTCGCCACAACCTACAGCATATGCTTCTTCAAGCATCTACAACATGTAATTTTCAAATATTAATGGAAATTACGATTTTTCCTTGGGCAAAAAAAAACATGAATTGTCACTAGATGCAAATACATATACCAAGGATAAGTCACAACTATTTATACTTCAACCAATGTGCCAAAGCCAATTAATGCAATGCAAATTCAATGCCAACATCAATCATTGAGAGTCATTATGCCTACATAACACCATCATCAAGGCAAATCATCAGTCATCAAGTACCAAATCCGATCAAGACTCTAACTTGTTATCACTGTGAATTCAACAATCCATAAGTCAAAACATATCTATGAACCTAAGAATCATGTCAAATTCCTAAATAATCATCAACCATCCAATCCAATATGCTCACTACATCAAGCCAACAAGCCCAATCTTTTCAAACGCTTGCAATTATTATCAAATATTGTCATATACTAACTTCAATGATCAAATCAAAATAACATACTTATATGCATATTTTGGTCCCCTACAAACACAATTTTAGTCAACACATTTACATTCTCTTTAGTAATTCAAGAATTCAAACTTCCCTACTCATAGAACACTTTGATGTCTACTCCATATCTATAAGACTATCATACTCCAGGTGCACTTCTGATTTCGTGCATGAGGCTTCAAATTTTGTGACCTATAGGCATAACTACACCCATAGGCTTTCTTCCATGTGGCTGGGAAGATATAACTACACTCTTAAGCCTTCTTCCATGTGGTTGGGTTTATACTAAGGGAAACCCTCCCTCCTTAGACCAAAACTTGATGCAGAACAACAATTTCAGATACTTGTCTATTTATGTCCATAAAACTTTTTTCAACAGTAGAGAATCTTCCATATATTCGATGTAGGGATCTTATGAAGAGTCTCCCTCTTAATGAGCAACCACTTTAGACTTCATCCTTATCAACCTATCTATCATAATATTGTCATGCATCAACAAAACTATTAGATCATGAAATCAAACTATATCAGGTTTTAATACATATTATATTCATCATGGACATAAAATGCCAACATCAACTACTTCACCACACATATGAACATGACATCAAATTTTCATCAAGGGTTAGAGTCACATGATTAGGGAAATTTTCAAGTGCTTCATCATACTTTAAGGATCATAATCACTTCATCACTTCTTTTACATTTATTCAATCATCAAATCAGGGCATCCAATTTTACCATATGTCATAATTACTAAGCCAAGGTCAACAAGGAGATATTGAGCAATAATATTATTGTTACACTTCCATCATCATGGTTATCATGCTTATCACAAACACTATCAATAGTATCAAGCTACCATATATAAGAATCAATGTGCTAGCCTTCTTTATGGGATAAGGAAATCCACCATGTCTAAAATGAAAAGTGATTTCCAAATATCAAGAGCTTTGATATATCAAAAATCAATGTTTCTATGTAATTTTACCATGACTTAATAGAATGTAAGACACTTGTCCAATGCTAAGTGCATCATCTCATCATAATACCATGAATCAAACTTTTACTTTCATATGCATCACCCATTTGTGAAGGTGATATTCTCATCATACCTAAGGGGTTACCTTGCCATCCAATATTGTAGTTGAAAGATAACATTGAAACAATACACCATAAATACCTTGTAGTATTCAAACACCTTTGCACTTTGATAGTGGCAGCTAGAGAACTTTTTCAACTTTTCATCAGGTGCATGTTCTATTTTTCCAGTGCTAGCTCTTCTCTTCCTACACTAGCCATGATCCTCAAAAAGGATCCACTTATCACATCTCATAAAGGAGCTAGAAGTATCCAAATACTCAAGTATACATGCAGGAAGTATAAGAAATGATCACATCAATAAATCTAAACAAAAGTAAAGAAATGAAGAAGTAACATAAATTGAAAAAGTAATTATCTTCAATGAGAGGTGAGCTCTCCCTCTTGAACTAGCCTTCAAGAGTCATGATTTTCCATAACATTGATGCATTCATTCTATTCATCAACTCCAACAATAATCAGGCTTAATTCGGACTATCCCATCTAAGGCTACATCAAACCTATCGTAAGTGCTTGAATATCTTCACATCGATCATGGTAGGGTATCTAGAGTGCATATCTCAAACATTTGTGATAATCCAGGGTTTCTTCCAAACCTTAAGTTCATAATATCCATCAAACCTTAATGCAAAAATTGCAAAGGGTTACCTTCAAACCCTAGCATTCTTTTAGATCTCCATCATCTTCTCTTGCTTCTATCAATGGTGTCTTCATAGGGGTGATCTCAATGAATTTTCTTCAACCCAACTCTAATACCATGTTAATTTTTCTTAGGGATATATTGTTATTTGTTTTGATAATTGCATTTCATCATTTACGTATAGAATTCACCCCATAGCATCATAACATTATTCAATAACATATACAATTATATATAAATAAAAACATCATCATCAATGCAACGAAATATAAAGGAATGGGAAAAGAAAATAATTTACACATAGAGACACCAAGATTGGTCGAAGACAAGGGCAAACCCCACTATGGGGAAAACCCTTTCAAATTATTCTTCTTGTTAAATTTTCATTTAATGATTCAGCAAGAGAGTATAATGATCCATATAAACAACCATAAACTTGTCCATAAAAATCAACTAAACAATATCCATGAGATGAAACCAACAATGCTAGTGCTCAAAACCTTGATTCAGAAGCATGTGATCAACTTTCATTGTTTGTGGTCAGCTACAAAACCCTGCGAACAATGAGAAAAAATTGTGGTCAACTAAAAAACCAAACCCTAGGTCCCAACCGCACCCGGAGAGTGATGTGTGTGTGTTGAATCCCTCCAACTACACGCATGTTCCTATGAACTTGTGGTTATGACAAAAATATGCTTGTGTCATGCCTGCGACCAGGAGCCAAAAACCATAGACACGTGTGAGCTTCGTACCCTGTAATCTCGGACTTGTGTGAGTGAACTTTCCATGAACTATCTCAGACTTGTGTGATCCAAACCAATGAAAGAAGAAGAATTATCATAATGATGATATCCAAATGAGGTTCAGGTCACTTGTATTTATAGCCTTCCAAGGGTGTGAAATCTTCTTTTGGGTTGACCTGATCGCCATTCAATTTCTTCCCTTTAATATGTGTGGGATTTTGTATTTTTATTTACATTATTGTTCTTAAGGGATTCCATTAGGTCTTGTTTGCAAGGTTTATTTAGGTCATGTTTTTGTTATCTAAATGTTTTTGGGCGTTTTTTTCTTATTTTTTTACAAAAATGTGATGTTAATAATGTTCACATTTGTGTGAAGGCCCGATTGATTTGTCGATCTATATGCCATAAACAACACTCTTATTTTCTCCACTGGGGAATCTAAGATCTAGGTGACATAATTTTAGGTCAAACATATTGAAGCAAAGAAGGCAAAAGATCATAGATACATTGAAATTAAGAAAATATATTGGCACTTCAAGATTGGTAAAGGGAATATAATACAATTATTTCTACTATCATAAATTGTATGATTTTCATATAATACTCCCTTTCTACATGTTGATGCCTCCTATATTGATAGGTCTTCTACATGGATATTTCAACCTTAGATATGCCCACAATAATATTTTCTATTATTCAACCTCACATGCAGTGTAAAATGCGTATTGAACATGATGTGCCTTGCACAATAAATGTAACCAGGTTTCATTGTCAATATGGGCAGAAGAGGTGATGGATGCAAATATGAACACAACTAGAAGCAATAGCAAACACAGAAAAATTTACCTCAAGCATAATGGTTGTACTTGATTGCTCAACAAATAAATTATTAAAATCCCTAGTTAAAAGCATATATTGAGAAAGAACCTTGTCTCAATATAAAAACAACAATACAACTCACTCATGTTATCAACCAATCCATTTATATCATATTGGAATCGATTTGCAATTTTTCTACTTTACATGGTTAAAACATTAATATGGTGAATCCTGAGAAACAAAACCCATAATTTGTGTTTGTTGCTACCAACATAACAAAGTTCTTAAACAAGTTCTTTTAAACAACATAGTTGGAAAGCCAATGAATTACTTCCCAAAATATGAATACAATGAGAAAAATGGAAATTAAGAAATTTTGAGGATTCAAATACAAAAACTACAAGAAATCACTCAACAAATAAAATAAACCCTTGGTAGAAAGAAATATTAAAACATGCATGTAACTCAATTCTTCTCTTGGTGGAAACATTTACAACATTTTAGAAATGATTCTCACATTGCATCCATCGAATTCTAAAAACCGTCAAATAATAAAGACATGGAAGCAAAAGACATGAGTATACATTCATTTATTTTTATGTAACAAACCAATACTATGAAAAAATATTGGAATTGATTTTTGCATTAAGCACATTACATGAAAAAATATAATTTATATCATAAATACTTAAAAATAAAAATTAGTTATCTCTTTGCATTCCATTTACAAAACAAGTCAATACTTATATCCAAATAACTTTATTTTAAACAACAAAGGTAGAGAGACAATGTATGTCCTCCTTATGACCTCGAACTTGCAGAAATGTGCAAATCCAAATTTAAAACATTAAAGATGTTAAGTTATCTTTACATATATAACCTAAGACGGCATGACATATATTGCAATGAAACGTACAAACAACCTTTAGTGCAAACAATGAAAAGATAGTAGAAACCCCAAGCAAATAAATGCATGATGCATATGACCACCACCAAAAACATTGTTCTCTCAAAACAACTATACATACATTCAAATCTAAGTTACTAGGTTCATTGTAGGGAATTTTGTAGGCTTACCTTGTTTGCACTGTTGGGTAGCCAAATTCAACACAAAAAAATTGAATCATACACACATTCAAAGCTCAGTTGTTAAGTTCACTGTAGGGAAATTATTTAGTCTTACCTTGTTTGTGTTGTCCAGAATCCAAATTCAACGACAAAAGAAAATCAAGGCAAGGTCCATGACATGCTCATGAAAATTGAACCCTATGACATGAGGTAATTGGGAAAAAATAACATGAAATTTTCTCAATTTGAGAAACAACCCTCCAAATTGACCAAACCCAACAAATAGTTCCCCCCTGTCCCCCTAAGGAATAGCCAAGCCCCCATCTCTAACCCCAAACAACTAGAAATAACTCAACACATCCTCTCCTACCACCAAGGCCTTCACATCAAAAATTCATAACAACATGTAAGCCGATAAGACAAAACCAATATCATTCACAAGATGAGACAAACCAATAAGGGCTCCTCTAACTAACACGACAACAGTAAAATGTCACTACATCCACTTCCACCAAAAAATTATGACTACTATGATCTAAACAATGCAAGTCCTCATCAATGGAGGATGTAGTTTGGAATCCAGGAAAACTATGAATCAACCACATTCACTTGAAAACAACAAGAGCTCCACAACACAAATGACAACATTAAACCTCCTTTCAATCTCACCACCAACACAACTACTCATAATACATCACGTCATCCATTCACCATCAAGGCCTTGACAT
Organism: Pinus tabuliformis; assembly: GCA_031772625.1. NCBI lineage: Eukaryota > Viridiplantae > Streptophyta > Pinopsida > Pinales > Pinaceae > Pinus > Pinus tabuliformis. The sequence continues at coordinate 998,557,860 of CM062806.1, read as the reverse complement.
CAAAATTCCATAACAACAAATAGACCAACAAGACAAGAATATATAGATGAACTAGCAACGTAAATTCAAGGGAACTTATAGTGATGCATAATTTTACCAACCATCGGAACAATAAGTGGTCGATGAAACAAAACAAAAATCCATAAAGAAACAGAAATAAGCAATGAATTCACTCTCACTACTAGCCCCATTCACTATAACCCCACAAGAGAATATCAACACAAACAAGCAAGTGATCTTACATTCATGCCTACCACCAACAAAACAATTACCAAGATCCCTAACTCCTTTGTATCACTAATCCACATCATTAGAGGAGGTAGCTCTTAATCAACATCAACCAACATTGTCCATTCAAAACAACCGGATTCAAAGTTAAGTTATTAAGAATACTGTATGGAAAGTTTGTAGGTTGACATTGTTTTCATTGTTAAGAAGCCAAATTTGACTACAAAATAATTTGAAGGAGAGGTCCATGATGTACTAATGAAATTTGAAACCTATGGCTTGAGGTACTAAAGAAAAATAACATTAAATTTTCTCAAGCCGAGAAACCTCCACTAATTGGTGTTTTCCATGTAGTGGTTTTCTATGGATATGAAACAACACCTAAGAGAGCATTGGGTTCACTCATATTCCATGATTAGTTGCAAGGCTTCATGATGTATAGGTAACTCTAAATGGGTTCCATCTAAATGGTTGATAATCTTCATTATATGACACATCAAGTCCCCCTTGAGGTCTCAATTCCATAAGACAAGTTACTAAATATATTGAAATCATAAAATAGTAGTACTAGATTCTAAGGTCATTTACTTATGCGTATTTTTTAAATAGATTTCCTAGTTTGATATTTCCATTCAATTTCTTCCCTTTAATATGTATGGGACTTTGTCTTAATATTTAAATTCTTGTTCTTAGGGGATTTGTCATCAAATATTCCCCATCAAGTTGATTTGATTAATTTTTGTGTTATCTAAAAGTTGCTTGACCTTTGTGCTTGTTTTCCAACAACAATGTGATGTTAGCAATGTTCACAATTGTGTGAAGGGTTGCTTCACTGATCTAGAAGCCATAAATGGAACTCTCAATGTTACGATTGGGAATTTTGAGCCCTAGGTAGCATAACTTGAAGGAAAACATATTATAGTGGAGAAGGTAAAAGATCATAAGTACATTGAAGTTGTGTAAATATATTTAACTTCACACGGGAATATAATAAAAAAATTATGTTATCATAAATCATTTGACTTTTATAGAATCTTCACTTTCTACATGCTAAGGAATCCTAGATTAATGGGTCTCCTACATTAATATTCTAGCCTTGGATATGCCCATGATAAGTTTTTCTACGATTCAATCTCACATGTGTAAAATGAGTATTGAATCTTATCTATACTTTTCATAATAAATGTAACTAGGATTCATTGTCAATATGGACAAAAGAAGTGATGTGTGAAAATATGAACAAAACCAAAAACAATAGCATATGAGGTAACTTTCACCTCAAGCACAATGTTTGTGTTAAATCACTCAACAAATACACTATTAAAAGTTGTATATATATATATATATATATATATATATATATATATATATATATATATATATATATATATATATATATATATATATATGTATAAAGAAAGAACCTTGCCTCAAGATAAAAACAACCACAAAAAACACTCATTCTATCAATCAAACAATTTATAGCATACTAGAATTGATTCGTAAGTTTACTTTTCATGGTTTAAACATTGAAATGGTGAATCCCTAGAAAGAAAAACTCATAATCCATATTTATTACTACTTACATAATGTAGAAATATTTTAATTTCAAAACAAGTTCTTTTAAACAACGTAGCTAGAGACCCAATGACTTACCTCTCAAAATATTAACACATTGAGAAAATATGGAATTTAAAAATTCCTCGAAATTCAAACACAAAAATTATAGTCAATCACTCAATAAATATGATAAATCCTTGATAGAAAGAAATATGACCAAAAGAAAAATTTATCTCAGATAAAAGCATTCAACTCAATCCTTCTATAAGTGAAACCATTCATAATAGATTGGAATTTATTTGCACATCACATGTTGAAAAAACCTCAAATAGTCAAAAAAACAGAAGCAAAATACAATGATCTATATCCATTGCTTCTTATATAAAAAACCAATATTATGATTTTTGAACAACTTTTATTTAAACAACAAAGGGAAATTGGAAATGATTTTTTCATTAAGCACATTACATAAAAAAGATAATTTAAATCATAAAGTAAGAGAAGTAAAACCAACCAATATTATTTCTATTGATTCGAGTCACAAAACATACCAATATTTATCTCCAAACAATGTTATTTTAAACAACAAAGGTAGCGAGACAATGGATTGCCGCTCTATGAGCTTATGAGCTTAAAATTGTGCAAATGTGAAAATCAAAAAAGTTAATATGTTGAAGCTACTAGATTATATTTACCCAAAGAACCTAAGACATTATGACTTATCTCGCAATGCAAGGTACACACAACTCTTGAGTGTAAACAATGGAAAAATAATAGAAATCTTATGCAAAAAATTGCATGTTGTATACAACAACCACCAAAAACATTTCCCATTCTGAACAACCATATACACACTTAAGGTCAGTTTCGTTTATCTCGAGTGGTTGGGAGGAATGTTTGGGACCCTCCCAATCTAGTTTCAATTCCTATAAGTGACATAATGAGCTTTGATGTAATGGCTTCAATCCTATAATGTAATGGAATGAAACATATATATTCCTCAGGGGGAATATACAGTATTTTCCACATGGAAAAAAAATAAAAACCATATACACATTTAAGGCTAAGGTATTAAGCTTGTTGTAGAGAAATATTGTAGGCTTAACATGTTTGCATTATTGGGAAGCTACATTTGACTACAAAAAAATTTAACAACCATACACTTATTCAAAGCTAAGTTATTAAGTTCATTATGGAGAAAGTTTTTAGTCCTATCTTTTATACATTGTTGAGAAGCTAGATTTGACTATAAAAATGGAATCCAAGGTAAGGTCCGTGACATGCAAATGAATTTTGAATCCTATGGCATGAGGTACTGGGGAAAAATAGAACATTTTTTTCTCAAGTTTAGGAGCAACCCTCTGAAGCAACCGAAATCAGCAAACAAATTACCCCTATCCCCCTAAGGAATAACTAAGCCCCCATATCCAACCCCAAACAACTATAAATAACTCACCACATCCTCTCATGCCACCAAGACCCTTAGATTAGACATTCACAACAAGAAGCAAGCCAAGAAGAAAAAACCAATATTGTTCAGAAGAGGAGACACATCAACAAGGGATCCTATGACTAATAAATTAACTAGTAAGGTGTCATTGTATCCCCTCACACTAGAAACACCAATACAATTAAGATCTCAACAATGCAAGTCCACATTGATGGAGGAGGATTTTTGGAATCCATAGAAACAATTGAACCAATTGAACTCACTTCAAACCAATAAGGGCTCCAAAATACAAATGACAAATTTGAACCTCCCTTCAATCTCACCAACAACATGACAACTCGTAAGACCTCACTAAACCCACTCACCAACAAGACCTTAACATCACAATCCCACAACAGAAAATAGATAATAAAACAAGAAGCTACATATAAACTAGAAACGTAAGTGCAAGGGCACTCATAGTGATGCACAAATTGATGAACCACAAAAATAGGAAGTGATGGATGAACGAACAACACAAATCCATAATTAAAGAAAAAATAATGATGCATTCAATCTCTACTAACCCCATTTATTATAAACTCACAGTATATTACCAATACAAACAATGAAGCAATCTTTCATTCACACTTTTCAACAATAGAACAATTAGAAACACCATTGACACCTTTGTATCACAAATCCACATCATTGGAGGAGATATTTTTGAATTAACATCAATTGACATTGTTCATTCAGAAAAATCATACACACATTCAAAGATAAGTTATTAATTTCATTGTAAGGAAAGTTTGTAGGTTTACCTTGTTTTCATCGTCAAGTATCCCAATTTGATTGCAAAAAATTTGAAGGAAAGGTCCATGACATGCTAATGAAATTTGAAACCTATAATGACATGAGCTCCTAGAGAAAAATACCATGAACTTTTCTCAAGTCGAGAAACAACCCTCCAAAGTAACCAAAACCAACAAGAAGATCTCTCTAACCTCCCTAAGGAACAACCAAATCCCATTCTCCAACCCCAAAAAACTAGAAAAAACTCACCACATCCTCTCCTATCACCAACACTACCACCATCAAGACCCTCACATCACAAATTCATAACAACAACCAAGCTGAGAATACAAAGCCAATATCATTCACAAGAGGATACACACAAGCAAGGGCTCCTACAATTAACACAAAAACTAATAAAATGTCATTACATACACTTCCATCGGAAACACTATAACTAATAAGATCTCAACAATGCAAGTCCACATCGATGGAGGAGGTAGTTTGGAATCCATAAAAACTATTAATCCAACCACATTCACTTCAAACCAACAAGGGCTTCATAACACAAATGAAAAAGGTGAGCCTCCCTTCAATATCACCAGGAACACAACCACTCATAAGCCCTCACATTATCCACACAAAAAATAGACTAGGAAGACAAGAAGCTACAAATAAACTACCAGCATAAATGCAAGGAACTCATAGTGATACACAAATTAATGAACCACTAAAACAAGAAGTGATGGATGAACCAACAATATAGATCCATAATGAAACAAAAAATAGCAATGCATTCGCTCTCACTACTAAGCACATTCACAATAAACCCACAAGGTATTATCAACACAAACAACAAAGTAGTCTTTCATTCACATGTGTTGCCAGAAAAACAATTACCAAGACCAATAATAACTTGGTAACATAAATCCACAAAACAATCAACAAGACCAATAATAACTTGGATCATAAATCCACATCATTACAAGAGGCAACTTTGAATCAACAATAATAAACATGAAATGATATTCCAACTACCAAGCTCATTCACCTCTACCACCAACTACATTCAATGTAAACTAATAAGGGCTTGACAATAGAAACCATAGCATTGAGCTTCCATTATAAGCTACCAACCCAACAATATTAAAAATTTACAACAAACAAATCAAAAAAATAAGCAACATGAAAGAAACACACACGTTAGGAATAAAATTGCAAATGAAATCACAACAATGGACAAGCAAGAGTAGTAGCTGCCACCACTTATTACAAGCACTTACAGGAAGTGATAGAATTTTTGATACAAGCTTTCATACATGCCGATTATCCCCTGTTGTGTGAAAGGTATAGTCCTTGTCACAGACAAAAGAGTACAACATATGTTGTAATAATCTGAGATTTAAATGTATCATGTAATCAATTATTTATCGTTGACCATGTTCAGGAACCCATGGCCACTCACAACTTTAATGAAAATATTCTACTTGTGATGATTTCAATGCCAACCATTTTCTATATTATATAGGGATCAAGGTTGGACTTTGAAGAGGAAGCAATAGCTCACATTATGGTTTTCACAAGGGATCGAGGTTGGAATGAAAACAATTCTTTATATGAGGAGTTTGATGGTTTTGAAAACTACATTAAATAATGTATTTTATAAAAATTAATAATAATTATGGATCATTTTTAATCACTTTGGATGGTGAACAAATTAACGGTATCCCGCTCGTTAAATTCTATCACTAATAAGCCTAATAAATATAACAATTTAATTAATTTGCATCAAAATGTCTTTAAAGCCAAAGTAAAATGTTGTTTCTTCTTATTATGTAGAGGGATTTTCACTACCTCTAGGGAAATTTGGAGAATTTCCCAACTATCCTCTTTAAAAAAAACAAAAAAAAAACAAAATCAGACACTAGTTAGATAGTACAAAACATAAAAGGAGACAATATATGTTAGCAGACTTGTAGACCATTAAGAGTCAGAGGAAGAAATAGTTGCGTCCTTTACACTCGAATTGGGACGAGTGGGAATATTAGAATCACATTGAAGATGCCCTTCTACATGATTTAGCCTTGCATTGAGCCTATCCATGAAAAACGTTGATTCCTTCACATTATTTTAGTATCCACTAGCGAAGCAAACATAATATATCTCTCCACTTGTTTATCCTTTAGCACCATTCCAAGCAAGGCCTTCATCTTCCAGTGTAGTGCAATTGAGTTGAGGTATGGATTTCTCCATCCCTTAGTATGACCAAGGTCAGGAACCCAGCAATATAACCCCTCCATTATCTCATATTCAAAATAAGATTGTCTCAACACTCACCACAGATTCCAAATTCATAATTTCTCACTAAGTCACGGAAGGGACAACATTGAAATAAGTCTCAGCTGAGGCCTGGGAAAATATTTGGGCCCTACGTTGGCCCTATGAGTTGTTATCGCTGCCACCCCTCCTACTGCACATGTAATACTAGGGAGGCATGGCGAACGAGAGGGGCTTAGTCCTCAATTTTCCACACGAACGTCCATAGCAAGCGATCAAACGAGTGTGCCAACCTAGAACATGAACACTTACGATGCATTATCTAACACTAAAACCAATATCAACTCTAAACACTAGACACCAGTTCAGGCCAAGGGATGAACCACACCTACCAAGCACACAGGGGAAATAGTTACCTTCACCCTTAAAACCCACTCGTTTTTAGTGTTAAAGAAAAGCCACAAACAAACCCAAAGAAAATACATACCACAATTATACCCCTCTCCTTTAAACCAAGTGGTCAAATCTTCGAGTACCGACATGAACAAACCAAAAATAACTTGCAAAACCCGTCGACCAAGAAATAACCCAAAATTCCCACACCAGTATTAACTAGAACAGGGATCAATTTCTGTTGAATCGACCCTAGAGCCTAGCACACCAGATTTAACTAACAAAATAACTAGAATATGACTAACATTACTAGGTAGAGTGATAGAAAAATGGATAAAATCCAAAAAGAATAAAACCTAAGAATCCAAACCAGAATTGTCAAGGACGGGTAGTGACTGGCTTTCATTACCATTTTCCAGGTTCTTCTGAGAATCCCCACCTTTTCGACAAACTTTCATCGCTCTCCACCTTCAATCAAACCCCGAACAAAACAAAACTTTCTCAGCATAGGAGCCAAGCTCGGACCCTAGCAGCAGGGAGGTCGGCTCCTTGACCTCGCTCTAGAATCATCCTCTGTTTCTCACCTTTGAGTTTAAGTCTCTCCCCACCACCTCTGCGTTAATTTAATGGCCATTTGTTTCACCACATGCAAATTCATGTTGTGGGCGAGCCATACCCCCTGCCCTTTAATGCCCATCATGTTGGCAGGGTGGCGGGATCACCCCACGAGACCCCCTTTTGTTATTTGTGCCCACCCCCATTGCGTAACAATTTAGTTAATCTTTTAAATGAACATTTTATTTTTTTTAATATTAACCTTTTTAAATTTAAATTATTGATGAAATTATCTTCACAACTAACTAAATAAGAGAGAATTCAATTCAATTACAAATAATTTGTTATTTAGTAGTAATGATAGAATATTTATTCCCGGATAGGATGAAAATATTGCAAAGTGTGGGGGGGGGGCGGGCGGGGGGGGGGTGGGGGTGGGGTGGGGGACTCTACCACACCCCATTAAGCCAATTGTCTGGGGGGGCATGGGAGCATGCCCTCATAACCATGTTTATTAACTCATCACTCAAGGTGACCTCGGGAAAGCAGGATTGTTGGCCACCCAAACCATGATGAATTGTGTCATCATCATTAAATATTGGTTGCCTCCCTAGACCTGTATAGCTTAGCTCATGTGAAATCTAATCTCCCTCCCATGTTATTATTTCCTTTCCTCTCAACGTTATCACTCTCACTTGGATTATCTAGGTTTTGTCTTTCTTTTTTGTTGCCTCCTCCAAGCACCTGCTCAATTCACTCTGTGGGCACTAGTCAACCCACTTTTGTGAGCCTTAGCTAGGCTCAGTTCTTTTTCTCTTGAATTTTAGTTTCCCTTCCTTAATTGGAAAGTTCATCCCCTCCCCCACCCCCCACCCCCGACTAGATACGCAGAGGCATCGTTTATTTGGTTTCCAGGTATACTGTTTTGGTGTCATTGTTTCCTTTTCTAAATCAAAGAACAAAGCATGCAACAACTTTTCAAGCAACATTTCAGTGCAGGGTTGTTGAAATATTTTATGGGCATTGGATATCCTTGGCAGGCATCTTCATCATCTCTAATTTGCACTCCCTTTACTGTCTTGTTTTCATTCATGTGTATGTTCATTTTTTTCACTTTCATTTTTCCACCCCTTTGGTCGAGTGCTCCTCATGTGGCTCTATTTTAGATCATGTGGACTCGAATGTATTCCCTGGCTCACCTCCTATAGACTTGGGCACCCTCCAGTTTACCCCCTCAAACAATCTTATCCTTTCCCTTAATCTTGTATCACTCCCTCTTTGTGGTCGATTGTATGCTCCTATCTCCATAAATCCCCATATTTATCTAACTTCCTTCCTGCTGCTTCTCTCCCTTCCCCTTGTGTCTTCTCCCTATTGGCCCCTCTACATGTTCCCATCTCCCTCTAACTTTTCAGTCTTGTCTTCTTATCGTGGCCTTCCCCATGCCCCATTAGCATGCATGTGTATGTTAACAGGAGACATATTATCAAGAGTGGGCTTCTCGGGGTCACTCTCATACCCACCATCGACTGGAAGAAACATTTGCCAGGTTTTGAGACCTTACTCCAAGCCCCATTAAATAAGAGATAACTCACATGGAATGTAAGGGATCCTTAGCGTGATAGCAACTTTCAGATACTGAGGTTCTCACTAAGCTAGCTAACTGGGTGCCAGACATGGGTCACACAAGAAGTCGCTTTAACTAATAAATGTATACTATCAACTTATACCAACATCTGAAGTTTCTCCTCGGCCAGATATTGAAGGATCAGTTTGAGCATAGAGATGACATCCTCCACTCCTTAGAGCACCTACATCGTCATCTGAGGGATTTGTATCAGCGTTTGGGCATACCTCCTTCGACTGGTAGAAATATCGGCAATAATGAAGCTCCATTTCAGGTTTCTGCCACTTATTTTGAACCATCTACTTAGTTTATGTCATGCCCATGCATATTTTGAATTTTATCTTATTGTGTGCCCTCTTGACCTATATGTCTTGGTTTTCAATTTGTATCTTAGTCTTCCAGTTTTTTTGAACATTTTGATATCCTATCAGGGAAAATTTTAAGAACCACCCTAAATTTATATGTATAATAAATGGGCTAATTCCCATGATACATAGGAAAAATGGGAGGCGATTTTATCAATAATATAATATGTATATATAATTTTTTTGGCGAATATCTCACTAGATTATATTATCTTGTACAATGATGGAGAATCTTTCACTGAATTATAAAATCTTGTAAGATCTTGGCAAATCTTTTACTGAATAATAAAACATTGTGAAGTCTTGGAGAATGTTTTGTTAAAGTATGAAACAATATATGATGATAAGAAAACATATTCATTAAAATGTAATATACTAACATACATGTTTGGAAAAAAGAAACATAATATTCTCTTCCTACAAACAATGCTCCAATTTTCAGTGGCCGTGTCTGTCAAGGTTCTTATAATACACTCTTTCATAGCCTTCTATTAGTTTTGATAATATTCCACAACAAAGTTCTTGTAGGTGTTGATATTGACAATAAGTTCTGTCAAGGTAGGAGAGATTAATCTTTTCTCTACAACTTTTGTCAAGCTACCACTATTTTCAAGTTATCAAATTTCTTTCTTATTCCATAGACTCCAACTGCAAGATAAAAAAAAAAACACATCAAGTTTGTTTACCCAAACACGCCAACAAGTAGCAAGCCCCAACTATGTTATATAAGAAAGTATTAGGAATCCCAAAGGCTTGAAGGGGATCTAATTGAAAGAAGTGACCATTGTGAGAATCCTTCCAATCAATATATGAATATATAAATGTAGATTTATTATTATTTTAATTGGAAATCTTCAATTAAATAATAAAATTTAATTACATCTCTCCCAATCTAAATTGCTTATTAGCATAATTCACTACCCTCATAGGTCTCGCATTTTTTAACAGTGTTGTAACATGTAGATTAATTTCCTTTTTAGTGAACAATCTCCACCTTTTAGGAAAATATAGTGCAATGGCTCCAACCCCTACAGATCATTAGGAAAAACTAAGAATAGCACAAAAGATGAAAGGTTGTACAAACCAACTTATTTTTCAAACAACTAATCCAACATCAGTACCTAAACTTTTTCATGAAGATATCATATTGAAAATGTTTGAAAAATGGTGAGAAATCTTCTGCGTGACAAACTAAAAATAGCACAGAAGATGAAAGGTTGTACAAACCAGCTTATTTTTCAAACAACTAATCCAACATCAGTACCTAAAATTTTTCATGAAGATATCATATTGAGAATGTTTGAAAAATGGTGAGAAATCTTCTGCAAGGGTGATGCCGAAAGAGTGATAAGGTTTCATTGTTTTGAATTTTTTTTTGTTAAATCAGAAAAAGTTAAAAACCAATATTAATGGAGATATTGGTATTTTTTACTAAATTTTGTGAAGTGACTAAATGTAGCTTTAACCATTCACCTTAAGATGTTTTTACAATATAATTTCCTAAGTCTATTTAATATCTTCATTATCATAAAAACCAACCTATATCCATCTTAACTCCACATCTACCACTCTTAGGGGGATGAAATCTATTTATCCCTTTAAGTACTTGGTAGACCCAGAATTAAGATGGATCTAAGATGATAGAATTTCCCCTTTAAATAGTCTATGCTCACATGAATACCATGGTATTACCATGGGTCAATACCATGGGTTATCATAAACCTAGAGCTTAAAAATTACTATTAGTAATTTATAAAAATTAATAAAATTAATAATTGATTTTTATTTTATTTTTTATTTTAACCAAGTTAAAATGTTTAACGTACATTAAATTACAACATCCATTTTTACTCTTGATCCATTTTCACTCTATGCTAGTTTGCATATCACGATATTTGATCCCTCTCGGGGCATAGTAGATCCAGAGTAAAGATGGATATATGCTGGTTTAATTCCCCCATTTAAATAGGCTACATTCCACGTGAATACCATGGGTCAATACCATGTGCCATTTTTATTTTTATTAATACTAATATTAGGGTTAATAATGTTTTTTGCATGGTATTAATAATAATCTAGCCCATGGTATTTGGCCCATAGTATTTTGCCCATAGGTTTCACCTAAATATAGCACATTTTTTGAGTTTTCATAAATATAAGGTGACTTATGGAGTAAATATAAAAAAATGTTTTATTTGTTTACCATACCTATCGTTTATTTATATTTTTATTAATTTACCATACCTCTTTTACAAATATGGTATTTGGCCCATAGGATTCACTTAATAAAACCTCTTTTTTGAGCCTTCATAAATAGAAAGATGATTATGGACTAAATATAAAAAGAGGTTTTATTTATTTACCATACGTCTAGTTTATTTATATTTTTATTTGTTTACACCCTTGCATGTATATAAGGTGACTTATGAAGTAAATATAAAAATGTTTTATTTATTTACCATACCTCTCATTTATTTATATTTTTATTAATTTACCATACCTCTTTTATAAATATGGTATTTGGCCCATAGGATTCACTTAAATAAAACCTATTCTTGAAAATTAGGGCGAATGGAAGGTTGTAACTCCTAATTTCAAGGGCTAAATTTACCTTTTTTACCCTCTCCCTTAAAATAAGGTGGGCTATTTGAGGCGATTTGTAAAAATGTACTATGATACAAAATATTCGCCCACTAAAAATTTAAAACCCCTTAATTTCGCCAAAGGGCGAACATTCGCCGCTAAAATTTTCCATGTTATCCTATTTCTCTCTAAAAAGAGTGCAATTTTGGTTGTGGTTCGGTTTTCCTAGTGAAAGACTCACCTAAGATACTCAATTCTTTTATATACTTTCGAGTTTAGAAGGAAATAAAATATTTACCCAAAAAAAAATTGATGGAATATTTTATTAGTGGAAAGTACAATGGTTATTTAAATTTCTATAGAAATTAAAGGAACATGATTGCTTGAGAACTAAGTTGATTTAAGAAAAATGAAGCAAAATATTAATAGTATTTTGACATTTTGAATTGCTTTGTGGTTTTAATCAAAAAGAAGTGATCATTATGAATTCAAGAAATATCATTCGAGCTCAAAGTTATCAACTTAATGGGAATTGTGACCTCAAAATGAGAACTCTAAACCCAAAAAATCATATTTTTGTGTAAAAAAACATGTTCAAATAAAATAAAATAAAAAGTGATGGTGCATCACTCTTCATTAGGGGAATTTTGAGGTCTAAAATGGGTCTCATGAGGAAATTATAAAATAATAGTGGAATTAATAAAATAATATAAGATTACATCATCAAATTTTAAAGGAAAAAATAAAAAAAAAAAATTATTTTTTCAACTCGTATTTTCAACTTATCTCCTTATGAGTTTACTCAAATTTCGAGCGAAAACACTTGTTGGATGCAGAATTTGGTTCCTCATCCAAGGAGTACCCATGTTGCATACTTTTGATGGACCCTACTACACGAAAAATGAGAAATACATGAAAAACATGATTGCAATCATATTTTTTCATGTACTTCTCATTTTTCGTGTAGCAGGGTCCATCAAAAGTATGCAACATTGGTACTCCTTGGATGAGGAATTAAATTTTGCATCCAACGAGTACTCCCGCTCGAAATTTGAGTAACACCTTAGGGAGATAAGTTGAAAATATGAGTTGAAAAAGTAGTTTTATTATTTTATTATTTTTAATCTTTTTTCTTTTTTACTCCAAAAATGGTGAATCATCTCCCATGGTTCACATCATCATCTTGAATCCTATTGGTTCTTATAAAATTTATTTTGGTTGTACATTTTTCTTAGAAGACCCATTTTAGACCTCAAATTTCCCTAATGTTTGTTAAGATTAAAATTTGGGCAATTTTCAACCATGGCCTTAAAAATCAAATATCATGAATACGAAAAACCTTAAATTTCTAACATTTCCAATGATAGCATTAAAAGTCAAATATCATCACTACTAAAAAACTTAAAAATTAACTCCTAAATCAGAGAGGGGTTTGCATTTCATGGTTTACATAATACTTCATAACATGATGATTGACAATTAAATTACCTCCTATAAACTAAATATTTTATATAAAACATAATTTTATTTAAAATTTTATAAAATTAATTTTAAATTTAATTTAGAAATTTAAAACAAACAACCCAACAACTAAAATTCACTAAATTATTAATTAAAAATAAAAAATAAACGTACATATGTATTTAAAATGATAATTTAAAATATATATATATATATATATATATATATATATATATATATATATATATATATATATATATATATATATATATTAAAACAAATAATTAAAAGTCCATGGGGTGTAGCTCAATTAGTGATCACCTTATTATGAAGTAATATGTAAAGCATGAGATTCAAAGTTCAAATCTCTGTGGGTTAGACTAACTAAAAAAACATTGAAATAATTTTTAAAATTAGAAAAATAATAATACAAAATTATATTAAAACATAAATAAAAACTAAAATTTTAAAAATAAAAAATAAAACTTGAAAAATTACAAAATAACACAAACAAAAAAAATTAAAAAATAATGAAGACACAACCAAACACAAACATGGGGGTCAAGGGCAATGCCCAACTTCCCCCCTCCTATGCCACAATTCTGATTTCCCCATGCATTGATTTCCCCATGCATTCTACTGTGACAGGCACCATGAACCGCTCCTCTCTGCAGCAACTTTGGTTATCATGGAACTAACTTTTATGTTTCTTAAGATTTCAAGTTGAAATTGAAACTTCCATGTGGATAAGCAAACATATATATTTTCAAAAACTATATATATTAGTTTTAATTATATTAATAATTAAAAAGATATTATATTTGTTTTAGTGGAGTTTAGTGGTCACTAGGTGTCAGATTCAAACTTTATAGGAACAGGTTTAGGACGGAAGCCACTTTTGGAGGACTTAAATTATCTTAGGGGTCGTCTATTCTTTACTGAGTTTAGCTTCTTCCATCCAATAAATGGGTTGGTCCTAGCCTAGCTTTTTAAAATAAAATAAATTTAGTTTTTTATTTTTTTTATTTTTAAATTGTATATGCTATTTATTTTTTGAGTTTTATATATATATATATATATATATATATATATATATATATATATATATATATATAAATTTTAGTTGTTTTTTAATATTTTGGGTTTAGGTGATAAACTTTGGTTTGTTTTATTTATTTCTTTTGGGTAAAGAAGCTTTCAATTAGTTTCCAAATTTTTAAATAGATTTTATGAAGTTTATTAAAGTTTTGAAAAAAAATAAATATTAAACTGCATATTTTGAAAAAATAATTTTAAATTTTTTATAATGGAAATTGTTTCTTTTTAACTAGTTGATAACTAATTTTATGTGGTTTTAAATTGAATTGTGAGATATAAAAATTATATTAAAAATAGAAAATATAAAAAAAGTGTATATTCATGAAGTGTCATAATAATGATTGTTATTGCAGCTTTTGCACAATATAATGCCATGTGATAACTTCCCACCATAATTTAAGCAAGTAGTCACATAAAAAAATGGTGGACATCTATCTACATGGCATTATGTTGTGCAAATATTGCAATAACAATAATTATTAAAGTTTATTTGAGTATTTTTATATCATTACAATTTGTCATTTATTTATGGGAAGCTTTGTTCCCTTGTTTCATTGTGACAACACAAAAGAATATTGACGTTCATGTATAGGAGTGGGCAATTTATCTTGCATGTATTTCTAATGCAAAATGCTTATACCACAAACACACTATCCAATTTCCCAACGATTCTTGCAACCATCGCATCGATTGTTTTCATGCTTTCATGTTTTTCTCCATTCATGGGGATCCTGAAAACTACACTTGGGTTACCACAATCAATATATAATTAATCGCCAAGAAAACATTATAAACAATAGTCTCTAAGAAAGATTATAAATCTCACTTCACAGACACCCCTTCGTAAAAGAACTCGTAAATTGTTCTTGCACTTTTTATTTTCTTTTTTTTTTATTTAAAAATAACTTTCTAACCACAAATTATATAGAGTTCATCAACTATATAGAAACAATATTTTGATATCAATTTAATTTCAAAATATACTTTATAAAAATAAACGCATCCACAATAATTATAATATATTATTTTAATATATACATCTAATAATATGTAATGAATATCATAAATATTAAAAAAAAAAACAATATATCAATTACATTTATATACAATAGCATGAAATTTAAATAAATACACTTACCAAGAGTTTCAATTTTTCATTGTTGAAAGCATTTCTCTATATGCAATTTTAGTTCTTTATTGTTTTTACTTTAATTTAACTATCAATTATTTTTTGCATAAGAGACAAGTATTATGTAGCAACTGAAAATATGTTGGCTATATATATATATATATTTGCGTAAGAGGCAGGTACTAAATTTAAATTTAATATTTCACGGGTATTTTTCCTTTTTTTTAGTGCCTTTTCCTTTTTTAAGAAAAAAGATGTTTTCCAATAAAATTGTTTGTTCTTTTCATTTTTTTAAATTGATTTTTTTTTCGAAAAAAAAAAAAAATTATTCTGTTAATTTATTTTTTTAATATAGTTTATCTAGACAACAAACAATTAATAGGGGTGAGAGGAACCGAGGTTTGACCTTTCACCTCGGAGGAAACAAATAATTGGATTTTACAAGGCACGGGCTCTTTTTCAAGGTTTATTATTAGCAAAGAACAAAAACTTGGGGTCTTTGATTGTGTTGGGGGATTCTTATCTAGTCTTTCAATTTCTTGTGGTTAATCAACTCCCATGTTTTAAAAAGTTGAGAAATGTAGTTAGCCCCAAGGGTTAGCTCAATCAATTGAGTTCTTGTTGCAAAGTACCTCACCAATTGGGAGGTTGCAAGGTCAATCCTCCTCGATGCACTTAGGGTTAAGCTCTGCTAGTTTTTCCAGCAAGATGTGATCCCTTTAGGTTGATTTGCTCATATTTTCACACAAAAAAAGTTGAGAAATGTAGTCTAAATATTTTAAGAATTCTCCCTCCTTCCATAAATTTCTTTCATATTCTAAGATATAGCAATCAAGAGGCCAATAGCTTGGAAAATAAAGAGACCACTTTGAATCTAATTGATCTAGTGATTTATTATAAAGGGATATTTCACCCTTTACCTTGGTCTTTCAAAGGACATTATATTATATTATCAATATGGTCCCTATTCTTCACAATAAAATCCTTGTTAAGTAGGTGTGGGAACTATGGTTTAATTACCCATCACATATGGAGTTATTTGGCAACAGTGGATGTTCGCAACCATGTAAATATTTGGGTTATAATCGGAGTGACAAGCGAGCCATTTCACCCCTCTTGCTCCTCTATATATAGTCTATGTAACAACATGATGGATTATTTGCATCTAGAGGTTATGTCCTAGTACGGTCTATAAGAGTTATGTTTTGGTGATGCCATTGATGAGCATTTGGTATCATCAAGCGCTATTGGATGCATTGGCATCATAATCAATCTATTCTTTATTCATTCAACTCCAAATTGTGGTACGAGGCAAGGTACAAGGTATTAATGACATGGCACGTGCCAATTAAATGCCATGATGATTCAAGGTGGAAAATTGAAGAAAGGGTGCTAAGGGGATTGAGGGTGGTGGCAAAATATTAGGTTTACATCAATGGTTATTGAGCATCCTATTTCCCATGATTCACACCTCCTAATGATTCCTAGCTAAAATCAATGTGGGATGATTAGGGTAATTTCTAATTTCAATTTGGGAACTCTATGGATTTTCTCCTATAAATTTGACCATGGTGAGAAATTCCTTGTCTAATTTCCTCCCAATGATAATTGGTTTCATCTGTGGTGGCAAGAACACACAAGGGTATAGTGTTGGGATCTTAGTTGATGTAGCAAAACTTTGTTCTCTCTAGTGTTGGCTCGGTGGTTCCAACATCCTTATTTTTTATGGTTATAGGTTTGATTATTTTGATTTTATTATTATCAAATTTGGGTTTGGTTCTATGAGTTACACACACAATAGTAAATTTATAATTATTTTTAGCAGGGGAATATATGTGCCTGGGCGTGGTTGTTTTCTATGGAAGTAGTTTCAAGGTGTAATTTTATAGTCAGTTTGGCTTCCTTTATCTTCTTGTATTACCACAATTGAGGTATATTTTGGTATTTACAGACACAAAATATTGGCCTCCTTTCCATCAATTTGGGTACCAGTTGTCTAGGTTATCAAGGTAAGTTGGTTGTTAGTTGTGCAGTATCAATAATTATTGAGAGATACTTTGATATGGTTATTGACTCAATTTCCAAATCCTTCGTCATGAAAGACTCCCTTCAAGTGAAAATTCAAAAAGTGCAAGAAAAAACACTTTCTCTCCAGATCAATCATAACCAAATGGTGTCTAGTTTGACCACTACAATTGAACTTATAATTGAACATAGAGCCATCTTTCAAAGATTTCATAATGAAATTAGTGCCATTCAATAGAAAATAGAGGATCTGCAAGCTTCTCTTGGATAGAAAAAATCAATTCCATCCTCTGACAGTATTACATTGAATCCCCCTCTGCAGGTGTGCCCAAATTGAATCTTCCGGCAAAGAATGAAAAACTGGGTGTTGTATCAAGGGTTTTACCACATCATGAATAAATTGGATGGTCTTTTGACGGTGTCTATTTTTGGGAGTTTTCTCAAAAGAATATACTTCCCAGTGTTATAGTGTAAAGGATAGGAATAACTGGTATATTGTCTCACAAGTTTTGGAACCCAATATTTTGTATCTATTAGCTACATAGAAAAGCATGGCCATATTATTTTGATGTAACTATTGCATCCCCAACATAAATTTTTAGTAATGTGACTTATCGTTTCATTAAAAAATAATAATTAATTAATTAATTGACTAAAATCAATTAATAATAAAAATGATGCTCTTAAATTTAGAATCGATTTTAACGATTTTATTTTCAAGGGTACCAACTGTTAAAGACCATAATGTCAATTAATTTGTAATTTTAACTCCAAAAATAAATAAAATAAAATAAAAATTAGAAAATTTTAAAAAATGCTTTAAAAAATCCCATGGAGTCTTGGATAGACGGTGATCAGGTGCTCTGTTAAGACACTCCTTGATGTGAAGTCACCTGTTCAATTCGCCACCCCGATCGGGCTGATATATTAGAAATGATGAAGATGTAATCCCACCAAGCGTACAAAATAAAAATGCTTTAAAACAAAGGTAGATAAACTTGAAAAACACATAAAAAATCAATATTTGGAGAAAAAATAAAAAATGCTTAAAAAAACACCATTTGAAGCAAAATTAAAAGAATAAATAAATAAAGGAAAACTTGAAAAACGCTTAAAATACCAAAATTTAAAAAAATGTCAATAATCAATTCTTAAAGTTGTGATGGAAGGCTCTATGGCACCCGTCTCCTGGCAAATAGGGTTTTGCTAGCTAATGTTGATCGGTCATTTGTAGGATTCGCTAGAATTCGTAGCAGTGTTTGCAGATGATTTGTGCCTGGTCAGTGTCTACCATAGGGTTTTCATTGCAGAATTTGTGAATAACATTGTCCCCTATCTAATCTTTTGAACCTTTGCTCCTCAATCATGAAACATCAACAGACATGTTGAAGGTTATTGTGTGTGGCCACCACCGCCTTGCCCCAAGAAAACGTGATCTTATGGATTTCGTCACCATCAATAAAGAGGTATGACAATATTTATCACTCATACTAGTTTTTAAGGAGGTGTGATATTTCTAGGCTTGATTCATACTCGAGATGGTTGCTTCAAAGGGGTTGCTCCCCTGTTGGAAGTAAGATTATTATTGGTGTCAAAGGAGACACCAGCTCAAAGAAATGAGGTCTTAGGTTTGTAGAGGAAATTATTTTCTTTCCAACGAGCATTTACTTTCCTCTTAACTCCTTATGGTTTGAGATAAAACTATTTACAAGTTGGAATAATATATTTTTTCAACCTAGCGATCTTAAGCCTACATGTACAAGGTGGCTCCTCCTCCAAGAGTTGTGTCTCTTTGTAATAAGTTCAAATGTGTGTAAATATAAACTTGGACTCATTATTTTAGCCATCCAACTCGGTTCACACAAGAAGAAGTGCATACCAGAGCGAGGAAAGGAGTTCACAACTCATGAATTAAAAGAGGCAAAAGGACAAATATTGTTTTGGATCTTCTATTGGACAAATCTATTAGGCATTTTCTATGGATTGGTTTTCTCGATTACAGATCTGTGAGACGTTATCCTCGAACTTGTGGGAAATGAAAACTATAGATTATTGTTTGGGAAAGTATTGGTGAATTTCTTGTGTTATATATTTGTATACCCGTGGAGAACTTGTGGAGAAAAACTATTTTTTTGTTGAAGCCCAAATTGGTCAAAGTTGTGAATAAAACCTCTTTTTTTAAATTTCGAACTAGGCTCTCTCACTTAGGATCTATGAACAAAACTCACTATTTATTGCAAATCTATAACTCTCAAATGTATTGAACATCTCGGACCTTCGTACATGTGCAACCTATTCTCGGCCCTGTGGAAAGAAGTTCTCAACATCTTTTGAAGTGAAACCTCTTTTTTTGTAGACCTACAACAAGGGAGAAAAATTGCACATCTTCAAACTTTTGGTGACACTCTTTTTTCAAACCTGTGGAGGCACACTACTGAGGATAATGTCAGACCTGTGGTGACAACCTTTTTAGACCTATGGAGAATAACTTCAGACTTGTTTCAATCCTATGGAGACCATTATCGCATACATGTAGCTTGAATCCACTTCATAACTTGATAACTTTGGATCTGTGGAGTGTTTCTTCTTGATGTGGATAGCTCAGTTTGAAAAAAAATTATGAAGACCTTGCAAGAGACTTGAAGACTTGTTATTGGATCATTGAAGCAGATAAATTGGAGCAGGTTATAGACATTTTTTGTGCATGTTGGAACAGCCTATGGGCATGCTTCTTAAACACATTTTGAAGGTAGCTTTGTTGGAATAGAAGTCATTGTCACTTATGAAGTAATTCATTGATTTAATTTTGTTTTTTACCAAGTTGGAGCTTGGTGGGATTGTTGTCCTATCTATTTATCAAGTTAGTGCATGGTATTGATTGACAAGGTTGAAGTCCTCACCCAAGATTGTGTTCTTGAAAATTTTGTAAAGATTGGAGCCTAATTTTTTGAAAAAGGATTGGAGTCCTCATCATCTTGTTAATAAAATTAATTTCAATTTTATCTCTTATCTTCTAGTACATTTTGTGAAAAATCTTAACTGGTATAAATAATAATTGAAAGAAATATTGATTCAGCCCGCCCCCCCCCCCCCCCCCCCCCCCCCACACACACATCTTTTCCAACAATTGGTATTAGAACCAACTTATTCATCATCAACCTAACATTTGGAAGAAGGATTTTGAGTCACAATGGCCAGTAAGGATGTAGGAAGAGTCCCTCAATTTGATGGAACAAAGTTTTCTTTCTGGAAAGTTAGGATGGAATTTTACTTAATGTATCTTGGATTTGAATTTTGGCAATTTGTTGCAGATGGATACATGATCCCCTCTCCTCCTCCAACATATCTAGATGGAAAAAAGTCATACATGGAAAATGTGAAGGCATTAAATGCTATTTCAAGTGGTATGTCACATTCAAACTTCACTAAAGTCATAAGCATCAAAACAACTAAAGGGATGTGGGACAAGCTCATTACCATCTATGGAGATACAAAAGTTAAGAAGGTTAAGGCAGTTTGAAGGACTCTAAATAGATGAAGAAGAGGAAGTTGTCAACTCTCTCAAAGGGCTTGGTGAAGATATCAAGGAGAATACCATTGTGCAAAACGTTTTGAGATCTCTCCCAGAACTTTTTGATGCCAAAGTCAGTGCCATAGAAAATTTGAAAGACTTGGACACCTTATCAATGGATGAGTTTCATGGAATTCTCATTAGATATGAAATGAGAACAGGAAACTCAAATCACAAAGAAGTTGCATTTAAGGCATTAAAAGCATCAAGAAAAGGGAAGAATTGTAGTTGTAGCAGTGATGACTCTGATGTTGAAACAGAATTGGCACAATTTGTGAAGAAGCTAAAGAAAGGATCAAAAATCAAAGGTAAGTACCCTATCATTTGTTTTAAATGTGGTAAAATAGGACATTATGCTGCAAAGTTCCCCTTCAAGGATGATAGTGATGATGAAGATGGACCCAAAAGAAGAACATTCAAGAAGAAAGGACCAAACAAGAAGAATTTCTTCTCCAAACAAGAAAGTGATGATTCTAATGAAGATGAACCTAAGAGAAGATCATTCAAGAAGAAAGGCTCAACAAAAAGGAATTTATTCTCCAAGCAAGACAATGATGATTCTAATGAAGAAGATGACTATGTTGGAAGTAGTGAAGTATTATTCATGGCATTCACAAATGATAATGAACTTGAAGAAGAAGAAGAAGGAAATGTGGATGATTTGTTGATTAGTGCTATTGAAGAAAATGAAAAACTAAGGAAGAAGATCATCTCCCTCAAAACTGAAAAAGAAGAAGCAAAGAGGATAGAAGAAATCTTGAACAACAAGCTAAAGGAAAAAGAAGAAATATGTGAAAATTTAGAAGTTGAAGTTATCTCTCCAAAGAAGGAACTAAACCAGGTCAATAGAAGTTTGCAAATCTCTCAAACCCTTGATGTCACCCTCAACACTCAAAGACCACAAGATGAAAAATCAGGGCTTGGCTACATAGGTGAATCATCAAAACTCAAAGGAGAACACTAGTACTCATCATGAAGAAATGACAAAAAGCTATGTTGGTGTTCTTTGCAATTATCCAAGAGGAGAGAAGCAGCTCCATCCAAGTCAAAGATATCCTTACACTAATCTAAGGAATGAGAAGAAGTATTTTCCAGAAAAGGATGTCACATCAAGCCAAGGATATCCTAACACCTATCAAACTATTTTCCTCGGTCATTGTTTCTTTTGTAAAAAATTCGGTCATCAAGCTAAACATTGCAAGGCTTATGGAAGAAATAACAATGATAATTCAAGAATGTATAGGACTAATTTCCCAAATATTTCTATTGATTTAAGAAGACAAGATCATATCAAGACATATAACTCATTTGATTTGTTGTCAAAATATAGTCTACAATTATCCAAATGTAATAATCCAAGTCATGAAGCTCAAAATTGTCCACTTGAGTAGAAAGAAAATATTTGGAGAAGGAATAAATTCACTATAGAAAATTGTCGTATAGCTTTGTGTGCGCAAAATGAGGAAAACAAGTGGTTTGTAGATAGTAGATTTTCTAAGCATGTGACTGATGACCGAAAGAAGTTTATCTCACTAGACAAAAAGGATGGAAATGTATCTTTTGGAAGTGGATCCGCTAAAATTGTTGGTAAATGAATAGTGAGTCTCGTCAATGGCAAGAGAAAAGCACAAAATGAACTACTTGTTGAAGGACTCAAACACAATCTTCTAAGCATCAGCCAAATTTGTGACCAAGCACATAATGTCCTTTTGAATGCCAAGGATTGTGAGATAAGACAGTCTTCTTCAGGAAAAATTGTGGGAAAAGGAGTAAGAACAATAGATAATGTATACATTCTCAATGAAAATCAAGAAGAAAAATGTTACATGGGTCAAGTAGATAAAATTGGTTGTGGCACAAGTGATTGGGACATCTAAAGTTTGATAATTTGGTAAAGGTCACCAAATCTAAAGCAGTGAGAGACATTCCCATAATATCACAACCTTAAAAGGATATGTGTGCATCACGTCAACATGGAAATCAGACAAAGACCAATTTCAAGACTAAGTAATGTTCAACATCAAAGCCTCTGGAGATCATCCACGCGTATTTATGCAAACCAACCAGAACTCTAGCTCTATAAGAAGAAAGGTATTTTACACAATTTGTAGATGATTATACTATAATGATGTGGGTTTTTTTCATAAGATTCAAATCATAGGAACTCAAATGTTTTAATAATTTCAATGATCTTGTCGAAAATGAAAGGGCAACAAAAATCGAGTGCCTTAGAATAGATAGAGGTGAAGAATTTACTTCAAAATAATTCAATCAATTTTGTGAAACACATGGAATCAAAAGGAAAATCTTCGTTGCTAGAACTCCACAAAAAAATGGAGTAGTTGAAAGAAGGAATAGATTCGTACAAGAGACTGCAAGAACAATGTTGCTTGCAACTAATTTGCAACCCAAATTTTGGAGAGAAGCAGTTGGGGCAGCAATATATACTATGAATAGGGTTCAAATCCAAACAAAAAGTGAAAAAAATCCATATGAATTAGGGAAAGGAAGACCTGCTTCAGAAAAATATTTCAGAATATTTGGAAGTAAATGCTTTGTGAAGATCAATGATGATTCACCATGCAAGTTCGATTCTTGAGTTGATGAAGGAATATTTCTTGGATATTCTACAAGAAGCAAAGCCTACAACTGTTATATTAATTGGTTGCAAAAGGTAGTTGAAAGCATTGATGTAAATATTGATGAGGCACTTTCTGAAAAAAGAATTTGAAATCAATGAAGAAGATCCTATTCTTGGAGAACCTGAAGAAGATGCTACAAAGGAAGAAAATATGAAAGAAAATCAAAAGGAACCATCTCAAACTCCATCAAGGGAAAATTTCATTCAAAAGCATCATCTGGAAGGTCAAAATATTGGTGATTTAGATGATGAAATACAAACTCAAAGAAATATTACAAATACACCAAAAAGGAATGGCGTTGCCCAACTATCCATGATAGAACCAGAAATTTTCGCTCAGGCTAGTAAGGATCCTCATCAAATAAAAGAAATGGAAGAAGAGATGCATCAAATCAAAAAGAATGGAACATGGGAGTTAGTACCTTGTCCAAAAGAAAAAAATGTTATAGGAACCAAGTGGTTGTTCAATAAAATGATGAATGAAGATGGAAAAATTATCACAAACAATGCAAGATTGGTGTGCAAAGGGTACTCTCAAATTCAAGGAATTGACTTTGAAGAAACCTTTGCTCCCCTAGCCCTATTGGAAGTTATAAGGATGTTATTGACATTTTCTTACTCGAAAGGTTTTAAATTTTATCAAATGGACATAAAATCAAAATTTCGAAATGGTGACCTAAAGGAAGAAGTTTTCATGGAACAACTAGAAGGGTTTGATTTAGTAGAAGGAAAAGACTTCATTTTTGAATTGATTAAAGCATTATATCGATTAAAACAATATCCAAGAGCTTGATATGCTAGACTTGATCACTATCTTCAACAGCAAGGCTTCAAAAGAGGAGTTGCTAGAAGCAATCTTTACATGAATATAGACAAAGACAACTTGCTAATCACACTTTTGTACATTGATGACCTGATTTTTTCCAACCAAAATGATGAGATGAGTCATGAAAAATTGCTCAAAAAATATCTAAGTAATTTGAAATGTTTATGGTTGGTGAGTTATCTTACTTCCTTGGACTTCAAGTAAATTGAACCAAAGTATGTATGTTCATATCGCAAACAGAATATCTTAGAGATATGCTCAAGCAATTTGGGATGGAAGAATGTGCTATTGTGAGCACACCTATGACTATAGGTTGCAAACTAAGTAAAGATGATGAATCCCTTATCGTAGACGCTACTCTTTATAAATCAATAATTGGAGCCCTCTTATATCTAACAGCTTCACAGCGAGACATCATGTAGGCAGTAGGAATGGTGGCAAGATTCCAATCAGCCCCTAAGGAATCTCATATGCTAGTTGTAAAGAGAATACTCAGATATCTAAAAGGCACTCTTGATTTTGGATTATGGTATCCTAAGAGCACAACACTTACCTTTACATCCTACACTGATGCAGATTGGTCAAGAAGCATATGTGATTGAAAAAGTACCAATGGGAATGCTTTCTTTCTAGGATATTGTCTTGTATCTTGGCTTAGCACTAAAAAAATCATATATATGTCTCTCCACAACTGAAATTGAGTACAGAGTTGCAGCAGATTGTTGTACACAAATTATATGAATGAAGGAAGCATTGAAGGATGTCAACATAGAAACTAATCATCATCCACTATGACAACACTAGTGCAATAAGTCTCTCAAAGGATTCAATCATGCATTCAAAGACAAAACATGCCCCAATCAAGTATCACTTCCTCTGAGAACAGGTTGCAAAACAAAACTTCAAAATGGAGTATGTCAACACCAAGCGAAAATTGTAGATATCTTCACAAAACCCCTACCTCAAGAAGCATTTGAACATCTTCATCAAAATATGGGGGTAATCACTCTTGCATCTCATTAGACCATCCATTTTTTATTGATGTTAAAGGGGGGGAAGTATGAATATAGGGGGAGTAGAATGATGATAGGGGGAGCAACATGAGCAACATGATGACAGGGTGAGTAGCATGACCGAGGGAGCATTTTATAAGGAGTTTTTTCCATCAATAACAAAAGGGGGGATTGTTGGAAGTAAAATTGTCATTGATGTTAAAGGAGACACCAACTCAAAGAAGTGACCTAAGCCTACATGTTCAAGTTGGCTGCTCCTCCAAGAGTTGTTTCTCTTTGTAATAAATTCAAATGTGCATAAATATAAACTTGGACTCATCATTTCATCCATCCAACTTGATTCACACAAGAAGAAGTGAAAAGCAAAGCAAGGAAAGGAGTTCACAACTCATGAACTAAGAGAGTAAAAAGGACAAAGATTGTTTTTGATCTTCTATTGGATGAATTTGTTAGGAATTTTTCGTGGAATGGTTTTTTTTATTACAGATATCTGAGACACTATCCTCGAACTTGTGGGAGACCAAAACTATAAAGTCTAGAGGGAAATTATATCTCTGTCTACCCATGGAGAACTTGTGGAGCAAAAATATTTTTTTCTATTGAAGCCCAAATTAGTAAAATTTGTGAACAAAACCTCTTTTTTTCAATTTCGGACTAGGTTCTCTCACTTAGGATCTGTGAACAGAACTCACTATCTATTGAAAATCTATAACTCTTGGACATGTTGAAGATCTCAAACCTCCATACCTGTGAAACCTATTCTCATCCCTGTGGAAAGAAGTTCTCGACGTCTTCTGAATTGAAACCTCTTTTGTCGCATACCTACAACAAATAACAAAACTCGCACATCTTTGGACCTACGGTGACACTTCTTTTTTGAAGCTATCGAGGCACATTACTGAGGATAATTTCATATTTGTGGTGACCATATTTTCAGACCTGTGGAGGATAACTTCGAACCTATTTCAAAACTTTGTTGACCATTATCTTGGACTTGTAGGTTTAAGCCAGTTCAGAACTTGATAACTTTGGATCTGTGGAGCATTCATTCTTAACGTGGACAACTGAGTTTGAAATTTTTGAAGACCTTGTAGGAGACTTGAAGACTTGTTATTGGATCATTGAAGCAGATAAATTGGAGCAGATTGTAGACATTTCTTATGCATCTTGGAACAACATATGGACATGCTTGTTAAAAACATCTTAAAGGCAGCGTTGTTGGAATAGAATTCATTGTCACTTGCGAAGTAAGTCATTGAGTCAATTTTGTTTTTGACCAAGTTGGAGCTTGGTGGGATTGGTGTCCTAGTTATTTATCAAGTTGGTGCTTTGGATTGATTGAGAGTATTAAATTCCTCATCCAAGATTGGGGTCTTGGAAATTTTGTAAAGGTTGGAGCCTAATTTCTTGAAAGAGGATTGGAGTCCTCATCATCTTGTTAGTAAAATTATTTTCATTTTATCTCTTATCTTTTGGTTCATTTTGTGAAAAATGTTAACTAGCATAATAACAATAGAAAGAAATACTTATTCACCTCCCCCTCTCAGTATTTCCAACATTTCCCTCTGCTAGATGAGGTTGCAGCCTTCCAAGCCATCATAGCTTCATTCTCCAAAAAAACCCATATCTAAGGAAGCGCAAGAAAAAATTGTGAAGAAGGAGGAGAATATTCCACCGGTGGCACTTCATACAGGGTTTCAAAGAACTTCCTTGGCATATTCAGAGTGGGATTTAGTAGGGAAGTTCACAGGAATGTGGTCATCCCCAAGATCCAGGGAGTTATGGTTAGAGAAAACATGGAATCGACTAGTAAAAGGAAATATTAGAATGTATGCATGGGAGAATGGGTTTTTTTTTTCTTGTAAGAATTTAAGGAAGATAAAGATGTAATTTTTCGAAATAGACTATATTTTTTGGGGCCATAGGTATGTATCTAAAAGAATGGTCATTGGACTTTGACCCAAATGAGACATATCAAATGCAACTCATGTTTGGGTCAAGCTTCCTCGGCTTCCACTTTCATGTTGAAGTGATGATTGTCAAATGGGTTGAGTAAATATCTAGATAGGGGTGAATCCAAAGGATTTCAGTTTACATGTGCAAAAAATTGCATTGAATTAGATCTAGAGAAAGGGTTTCTCTAAAAAATAAATGTCACGCAGGGTGAATGGACTCATTATCAAACTCTTAACTACAATTAATTACCCTTCAAATGTAGATATTTCCATGAATATGGCCATTTTGCAAGAGATTGTAAGAAGTCACAGACAAGCAAAGGAGTGGATTCGACAACAGGACAAGAAGAACAGTGCCAAATGCAAAAAGAGGGAAGGAATAAAGGAAAATTGGCAGTAATGAAATCCCAATCAACACTGGGAAAAAATTTGTCCTCGACCTTGGAAATCCCTTTTGAGGTCTTGTAGTCTCAAGAAGAAAATGACAAGGAAGAAAATAATCAAATCAAAAGGAAAGGGGTTCCAGAAGAAGAATACAATAATCTTGATACAAAAGAAGGGGAAATTAAAAATCCAGAGAATTAAGCAATAATAGAGACCCTATAATCTCAAGAAGAAATCAAATAGAAAACATCGTAGAACAATAAGTGAAAAGAGGTTCCAAAGAAGGAAGAAGTAACTCCAGAAGTGAAGAAGGAGGAAATCCATGAAACAAAACCTATAGAAGAAATGATTTCAATGGCAAAGGAGAAACCCTTATCTAGGGCTCAGATCAATCATCAAAACTCCTCGGTTTTATATCAAATTGAAAACTCCATAAGGAATAAGGGGAAGAAAATCAAAATCATGCATATAATAGAAAAGGAATCAAAGGTCGGCACCAGGAAAATATTGACTAGATAGGAAAAAAGGAAAATGACTTGGGGAGATGAAAAAAGCAACTAAGAAATGGAAAGTTCCAAAAGAGGATAGGGGAGATACTCTACAAAGGAAGTCAAAGAGGCAGAAGTAGAATTTTTAAAAAAACTTGGAAGACAACCTCAAATCTATGATGTCTTCCAATTAGTGTATTGTAAACCCCTTTAGTAATAAATCAAAGAATAGTGAAAATGGAATGTAAATGTATTTGGATCTTGGGAGTATTATGGAAGAAATTTACTAGAATGGGATTGAAATTTTTATATCATGGGGTATTTGCTTGAGAGATTGGACTAAGTCTCCATGTTAAATCTGAATCTAGCAAGGAATATTGGAAAATTTGAAAAAATGTAACAGTTCTAGGCTAGATCCCATATTTCTTCTTCTAAAAACTCTCATAATCATTTCTTTGAAAAAAAATGGCAATACTACATATATTAGAATATTTAAAAAATCCAAAAAAAATTCCCCAAAAAAGGTTGATGCTACATCACCACTTTCAAAAAGAGCATAAAAATTATCATTAAATACAACCTCTAAAAAAATGAGAACTTGGTCCAGTTCTTGTTAACTTGGTAACCTTGTTATGCTTTTGCAACTCCCTTAAACTAGTTAGTATCTAGAAAATAACACTTCTATTTCTCAAAAAATTCCATACAGTATCATTTCTTCAAGTTAAAAGGAACTTTAATGAGGAAGTTGACGAAGTGTCCAATCGAACGGCTCAGTAATTGGAAGGTCATAGGTGGACATGGAACAACATGCAAAATAGAATCTAGTTCACCCACACATGATTAGTTATGTGGCTTACCAATATAGATGGGAGTCTTGATGGGTATTGTATAAAAGAGTGGTTTGTAATATTCATGATTTGTCTCCTCGAGTGCCCACCAAGGTATCAAGTAATGAAATGGCCAACCAAGTGGCTAGGGAACCTAAAGGTCATATGTGGATATCAAACAACCTCTAAAAGAGAACTAGGCTTGCATATATTCCAAGATTACTTGCATGAGGTGACTTTAGAGTGATTTCATATGAAAAGATGGTTGATAATATTCATCACATGTTTCATATTGTTGAGCTCTCAACTCCACCCAAGACAATATAAAATATATTGAAATCATCAGACTTATTACTAGCATTAGTAATTTCACATTGAAATAGTTATGAAGAGAAAAGCCTCTTAGGACCATTTCCTCATGCTTAGCTCTAATAGAGATCATTCAAGTTGATAAGGGGATTCAAATATTTTTTTCCCTTCAATATGTATGATATTTTGTCTTGGTGTTTCCATTCTTGTTCTTAGTAGATTCATTATTAGATTTTCTCCAACAAGTTGTTTTTTCTCGAGACTGCAACATTGTCTCATGTCTATGATATCTAAAAGTTACTCTCCCTTGTGATGAAGCATCATGCTTTTTGTCCTACAATAGTGTAGTGATCATAGTTGTGTGAAGGTTTCATTTGATGATCTAAAAGCAATGAAGAGCACTCTTGTTGTGGCGATGGGGAAATATGAACCCTAAGGGACACAAATTGAGGCTAAACATATTGAACCCTAATGCAAAAGAATTTCTATTTGTTGATGCTACTTCAACACTTTTAAATTGGAAAAAACAATATCATATAGCTATTTATATTCTCATAAATCACATGACTTCCATGGAATTCTCACTTTTTACATCTCAAGAGCTCTCAAATCAATTAGTCTCCCACATGACTCCATCCCTAGATATTTCAATGGGAAGTTCCTCTATCCATGACAATGGTATTAGTTGCTACTTCCAACTAAGGCACTAAAGTTTCCTAGTCAAATCATTTTTCATTTTAAATTGTATTAAACAATAATTATATTTGTTTTTTTTGGGTCATTGCATTAGTATTTATCTATATAATTTTGATAGCATCATTTTCATATCCTTTTTAATGCTTTACATTTGAAGTGTCTTGAAATTTTGGTTTTCATAAAATTCATAAGATAAATTTAAAAAAAGATCTTAAAATATTTATTTACATAAATATATTAATTTAATTTAAATATGTAACAACATCGATCTCCATAATGTTTGAAACCAAAAAATACAAATTTAAGACATTTTAGTTTCAAAATATTCATTTTACTTTATATGTTAATTAAATATAAATTTTATAAAATATATAATAACATTAATCTTTATAACTTTGTTAATTTATAAATCCTCGGATGGGGTATTTCACCCAGGACAGGTGGAAGGGCATGAAGTTGTTGCCCATCCAACCATACTAGAAGGAGGACATGACAATGATGCCCCTTAACATTCATTACACAATTCACATCATTTTAGGATTAACGAGCCTTAATTGTGTGCTTAATTGGCTAGTCATTTCAATTGTGCATGTGTTAATAGAATCTCTTCGCGATCCTGCACAAGTGTATTGGATAGTTAATCTTTTTTCACTAGGGAGCATAGTGTGGCTTCTTAGCAGGTCGATAGCTAGCACGTTGTTCATGTCATGAGGCCAACAATTTTTTCGGCATGTAGTATAATCCATCTACACGTGGGGGTGGTGGTTTACAAGATGTTTACTCTTAGTTCACGCACCTGGTGTATGACAACACTTGAAATTATGTGGAGCCATCAACTTGGTGCTCTATTATTTATTTGGCACAGTGTTTCTCCTCTGGCTCCTGATGACTTCTACCTTCTTGAATTTCAATTCCCCTTAGTTTTTCCTATTGTCTTGCCTCTGGATCTCACAGAGAAGGGGAAGCCTCCCTAGTTGATAATATTTCTCCCTATTAACTTTCCTCTTCTCTATCCTTACCCCTCGCTCACTTGGTTCTCGTCGGCTCTTCCTAGTTCTAGCCTCCCCCTCCATCTCCTTAGTTCCCCTTCACCCCCTTTAATGACACCTCCCTCCCCTCATTCGCCCTCCACTAACCTTGCTTCCATATTTGAGCCTCTCCATCACTCCACTTCTCCTCCTCACTCTTCAGTGGAAAGTGTATTTGCAGGGACTTAACATGCTAAGAAAACATGCATGGGTTTGTCATAGGGCTTCCTAATATAGGGACATTGGTTGTCCCAAAGCGCAAAAGCGAGCCAAAAGCTATGTGGCTTGGTAATGAAAATTCACTTCATTAGATGTTCATGGTGAAATTACATAAGTCGAGAGGACATCGTCGACGAATGATAGTGTGTCACTAGCTCAAAGGTCCTAGATTAGGTGGAAAGTTGGGAGTCTGACACTAGGCACTCTAAGGGTCACCTCAACCACTACATAAACATGGTTGACCTTTATTAGCACCTAAAGATTCTATCTGGACATGTTTAGGTGGATAGAAACATTTCTAGAGAATAGTTACTTCTCCAGCAGGGAGAACTGCAAATCTTGGTTTGTATATGGACAGTAGACTGGAAAGAATTGAGAACCATCTTGGTTTAACTCCAACACTAGCATGCTCTCCAAGAGGTAATGGGGATCCCATCCCTACAGCCTCATACTTTGGGAAAATATGATATTATCTATGTTTTATAATTTCAGGCATTTAGGCTTTGGTACTCCTTTTGTTTTGTTGCAGTGTATCCCAAGAGGCAATGACACTCAAATAAACTTGTTGCAGTTTTGGTTTTCAATTACCAAAAAAAAAAAATCAAGGTTTTAAGCAAACTATCATTTTGGGTGTGGTCTAGTTTCCTAATCCAGATCTTGGGGGATGCCCCCAAGTTCTAGAAAATTGAAATGGATCTTGGAGGGAGGCCCCAAAGATCTGAAATTTTGAAATTCCAGAAGAAAAGTGGAGAATACCTAGTAAACAAAACCACAAAAACTTTTTTTATTAAAATAGAGAATAACTATAAAAGCTAAATTGTGGTGGACAATCTGTCCATTTACAAAATGCAACTTGTTACTTATAGTCTTTTTTTAGTTATAATACCACAGGTAAATTCCATGGGTGGGTAGATACCATGGGTGATTGAATACCATGGGTGGATCTCACTTACAATACCATGGGTGGATGCCACGTACAATACCATGGGTGGATAAATACCTTGGGTGGATGAATACCATGGGTGGATGCCACTTACAATACCATGGGTATATTCCATGAGTGGATAAATACCATGGATCGATGAATACCATACATCAATCCAATTTCCATTCGGATGATTCCTCCCTCCTTAAGAAGCAATGGGTCCCATTGCGTGAAGTTCCCTCCTAAGAATCCTTTGCTGAATATGAAGAGTCACCAAAGAGAAGGTTTTTGTGTGGGTAACCCACAACTGTGATGAACGAAGATCCAATGATAGAGATACCCTGTAATGCTTGTGACCAATTGTGATACTGACAGTGTGCGGCCTAGAAAATGGACTTCAATGAAATGTGGGTTTGTGGATGACCCATAACCATGACAAACGAAGATCTGAGGATAGAGATACCCTGTAATGCTTGTGACCAACTATGATACTAACAATGTGCGGCCTAACAAATGGACTTTGATGGCAAGGATTTTGTGTGGTCGACCCATAATCGTGATGTTGACTATTGATGAAGTAGCATGTGCCTACATAGCCTGGGGTGGGAGGGCATGTCTCAAAAGAACCCAAGATGAATGTTGCTATGCTGAAACTGATGAATGTGAAGCAGGTGCATACTAAAGCAAGGTGGGAGGGCACGTCTCCAAAGTGAACCCGCTCTGAATGTTGCTCCAAATATAAAAACTAATTTAAAATGGGAATAACTCGGTCAATATAACTCAGAATAATTATTATAACCTGTTTTTGGAAATAGAATGACCATTCTGCATCTTCTCGTGACTCTGAAATCCCTATCTTGACACTCTAGAAACTCATATTCATGTTGCAAATGTCCCGTCGTGACAAAATTTCTAAAGATATAGTTGATTTTAAATTAGCGATATCTCCCTCATCCAAACTCTGATTCAATCATTTTTTTTTGAAATTGGGTGATTTTTCAAGAGGAGCTCAGATCTGCAATAAATTGTTATATACCTAGGGTATATAACAATCATATATTGTTTATGGGTTTATTTGCGTTATCATATATTTCTGGGTTAGAGCTATAACAAGTGGTATCATATCTATAATAAGTGGTATCAGAGCACTTTCTTGGGCAAAAAAGTGGAGAATTTTTTTTTTTTGGGCAGAATTTCAGGGGCGGCGAGTTTGCAAATCAGATATTTACGTGTTGGTGCAAGATCTACAAAATATAGTTGCATATCTAGATTCTATGTGAAAGAATACCCGATTTCAAAAAAAAAATCGGTCGAATCGGAGTCCGGATGAAGGAGATATCGCTGATTTAAAAATTAGTGGGGTTGTAGACAGTTTTTCGGGGCAGCGAGTTTGCGGCATAGATATGGACGTCCTGGTACAAGATCTACAAAATCTAATTAAAGATCTGGATTCTTGGTGAAAAAATACCCAATTTCAAAAAAAAATAGTCGAATTGGAGTCCGAATGAGGGAGATATCGCTGATTTAAAATCAACTCTTTTTTCAGAATTTTTGGTGATGGCGGGAGTGTTGCAACGCAGATCTAAAATTCCAGTGCCTGGATTAGGATTTCTATCACATGGGCAGATGCAGAATGGTTGTTCCATTTCCGAAAATAGGTCATAA
This sequence comes from Pinus tabuliformis, assembly GCA_031772625.1. Taxonomy (NCBI): domain Eukaryota; kingdom Viridiplantae; phylum Streptophyta; class Pinopsida; order Pinales; family Pinaceae; genus Pinus; species Pinus tabuliformis. Next base: position 998,523,788 of record CM062806.1, on the reverse strand, counting down.
TAGGGATTTTGAGCAATATTGATGGAATTGTGGCCATTTTAAATTTTCGCCAAGTAAGCGAAATTTTTTCAAAATATTTTTTATGGCAAATCCTAAGTTTACAAGAAAGATGATAGCCCTACTATTGAAGAATTCATACAAAGAATAAAGTTCAAATATGGGGTATTTTGGAAGGCTATAGTACAGCTTAATTTGACGGAAGAGGCTGACATATGGTAGAACTCACTTGGCATCAAACAGTTGTCTGAATTTCGGATGAAGAATTTGAAAAACTCCTTATGGGCAAATGGTCTTGTGTTAGAAAAATGAATGAGACACGTCAGGGGTTATGTTCTACTAGTGTCTCCTTATTGCAGGTTCATGGATTGATTCAGAAGGAGAAAATCATTGTGTCTATAAATCCGAGTTGCAAGCAAAATCTCATAAATGTCAACTTGGCAAAAAAATTACAAGTGCCAGCAAAACACATTGAAAACACACAGGATGTGCAAGTTTATAAATATTTGAAGCTGTCTATGGATAAGTATGTGTTGCATGGTGATTTTTATGCTTTAGATATGGATAACATGGATGTTGTTTTGGGATACCCTTGGATGGAATCAGTGGGTACTATCAATATTAATGTGCAGAAGAAATTCCTGAAACTCTGGTATAAAAAGAAGAAAATTACATTACAAGATATTTCAACCAATAAACAGGTAGAGTCCAAGGAGGCTGAAGCAGAAGATGTTCTAGGGACTAACATATCAGATGATGAGTCAGTGATGATCGACAATCAAACACAAACAGAGGTTGAAGCAGAAAATGTTACAGGTGCTGATACATCAGATGAGGGCTCAGTGGTTGAAGTAATATTGGAAGATAAGACACCACAGCAGGCACCACAACATAATAGTCAGGCTCCAGTAAGGGGTGAATTAAAGAAAAAGACACCGTGGGTTAAAACTTCAACATATCATCACCCACATCACCCTGCAAGACAACAACCAACAAGATGGCAACCAATTAGCCACAAGAACAACAACCCCCACAGGACAGATAGAGAGGAGCGAAGATCCACCTATTACACATCAACACAGAAGCGCTGCCACGGTCAACTTCCATCTCAAGCGAGCGAGGCACCAGCGAGATCGAGGGTTCACCTTTCTCTTGGATGGCTAGATGCACGTGCATGGTACCAATGGACTACTCTTTTGAGTAGATCTTATTATTTGTGTTCTTCCCATGTTTCGGGGATGAAACATGCTAAGGGGCGTGGAATGTTATATACCTAGGGGGGATAATATACGGTACAAAGGGAGGTACCCAAGGTAATAATGTAATAATGGGATGGGCCATAGTAATAAATAAGGTGGTTAACCCATATCATGTAAGGGACCACAAATAGTTAGTACTAATGTAATGGGCCCATGGTATTAGTTCGATGGTATGAGGGAACCATGGTAATGACCCATGGTATTGTATGTATAAGGCCTATATAGAGGCTAGAGACTCCACATGGAGAGATGTCAAGGATTATGGTATGAACAGGCAAATGGCTTGTGGAGTGTTCTCCTTTCTTAAGGAGTGAATGTATGGTGTTGCCCTACCTTAAGGGTTTGATATCAATAAGAGAATCATTTCTATCTATATTCAGATCTTGTTATTCTTGGATTTATTTATATTATCATATATTTCCAGGTTAGATCTATAACAAGTGGTATCAGAGCTATAACAAGTGGTATCAGATCTATAACATAAATCTTCTATAAATTTGCACAAAAAATGATAGGAGATCCGTCGTTCATGAATTTTCGTCGGAAAAAATTATGCAAAACAGCTGATTTTAAATCAGTGATATCTCTCACCGATCGAGATGCAAGCTATCCCTAGTGGGCTTGTATGGGCCCAAGGAATAATAAATTTCATTAATAATGTCCTGGCCACCCTCCGCATGTAGCCTTTACTTCGAGGGGTGGCGGAAAGCATGCGAGGGTAAATGCATGGGGGAAACAGTGTGTTAAGGACAGTTGGAGAGGGTAAAACCTTGTGTCGAATGTTGATGAGAGTAGTGTGGGTAATAACAATGATGTGGAAAGGGAGGGTGAGGGGAATTCATGACAGTGGGAGGCATTCGACATCCTCATAATTTGGTATTGAATCCTAGTATGTTATCGGTCACCATCCTGCAATTTTAGTTAGAATGGCGTTTTATATTCAGCCTCGTGTCAGGGAATGGACAATGTCTGAGCTGTGGGGTGATGGGTCTTGGAAGGGCCAAAGGCATAGCCTCACTGGGCTCTAGGTTAGGTCAGTGTCCATAGTTTTGCTTGTCCCTGTGTATGTGGAATTCGAGATCTGCTTGTCTCTCATGGGTGCATGCATGGTAGAGGGGGTCGAGCGTAGGGATGGTGAAAGTCTCCCACCCATGGGGATGGAAGTATGGACAAGGGGTTGGGTTTGCAGATATTAGGGGGGTAATTCAAACAGCTACGGTGAAGGGGGAGCCAGGGGCTCAAAAAAACCCATATATACCATCTGGTGGTAGAGGGGGAAGACAGAGAAGCCCATTCAGTAGTCAATCTGGTCATGTGGTCTCGAATTTCCTAGGTTGGGAACCTCAGCTCAAATGGTATTCATCTCAGGTATCGGGGGAGGGTGTAGAGTGACACCGAGCAATTGAAGCCAGCTATGGACAAAGCAGGCTTGATTCCCATTGCCTGGGCATTCTGTATGGGGTCGCTAAGAAAAGAGTTTGATGGGAAATGGGCTCAGTCTCATGGTCAGCTTGAAACCCACTTCACTCCTCGTAATTGTATTTGGTTAATGAAATCAATTAATGTTGGAAATTGTTGATATAGTACTAACGGCATGGTGATAGTGGGTATGGTTATGCATTGTTCATTTAAGCTCTGCACTGGATAGAGGAAGGCTTGCAATAACGATGGCATTAGAATCATGTGTTTGTATTCAATTACTTGTAGATGATGGAGTTGGTTCCTTACTCAGTTGGTGCCTTTTGAACTTGAAGCAAGTTTTCAGTGGGGGCGAGACTGCTAGAAATGTCGAGCACCCAACCTGCAGCCCTGGGCAGTAGACAAGTTGACAATGCAAGAAAGAGAAGAGCATTTCACAAATAGAGGTAGAAAAATGGCTCACGCAAAGGGGACAAAGAACAATGGAGGAGGAAACCGAGGTCAGGGGAGGTAGAGAAAGGTTGCCCCATCTCTGGGAAGCCAAACCATCTCCTCTAGTGGGGCGACAGGGACGGGACGGGGTCGTAAGCTAGCCTTGCATGTCATTAATGAAGCAGCCCAAGCTTACCATGCCAACATCTCCAACTTGGTTAAGCAATTAATAGCAGAGTGGGAAGAAGAAATCTAACAAACAGTGGAAGACTTCGATCTGGACCTGGATGAGTGGCAAGAAGTGGCCCCGGATCCAGGCCATACTCGAGGGAAAGTAACACAATACAAGCAAACTGTGTGCCTATTCTAGATGATGAAGAGCGTTCTGGCAAAAGCTCTGGAACAATTTCCTCTGGACATGCATTCAACCCCTCAGGGGCGTTCGATGAAGTTGGATTTCACCAAATAATTGCAAAAAAATCAGTTCCAGCTGCAGTAACAGAGTGGTCAGTTGAGTCAAATCGAGCATCACATCCCATGCATACCTCCCTCAGACCTTCCCGGTTCTACAATGAAGGACCCTACGCCAATGGATTCTGCTAATGATGAACAGTGACAGTGCACCCATGGTTTTCTTTTTGAATTCTTTGGTCATATCGTTTTAGACTTATTATCATTTACGCTTATAGTTATTTAGATAATAGGAAGTATAAATACTCTCAGGTTTATATCGCATGGCTAGACAGACTTATGATTTTTTTCTTATGGATGGCATATTTTGCAGTTAGGTGGCCAACAGACTTGGTTTCCCACTGGGCAGGTTGAGGTCACTTAACTCACGGACATATGGATGTAACCTACTTCATTTCCAAAAATTAATAGAAAGGTACCACCAAGCTTACCAAAAAAAAAATCAATAATATCTCCCTCATCCAAACTCTAATTCGGTCGATTTTTTTTTAATTTGGGTATTTTTTCACTAGGAATCCAGATCTGTTATTTATTTTTATAAATTTTCAATGAAAAAGTTTCATATCTGATCTGCAATCTCGCCGCCCAAAAAATTCCTGCAAAAAAAAATAAATAAATAAACCTCCTGCTTTGCCCAAGAAAATGCTCTGTAGAGGTTGTAGCATGTGCATGAAGTTTGTTGAAGATTGTTGCAAAACTTTGAAACTAAAATATGTGTCAAACCCTCATTCCCATGGAGTCGTAACCTGAATCTGATAACACTGATCCGGATCTTGGAGGGAAGCCCCCAAGATATAAAAAATTGAAATGGATCTTGGGGGGAGGCCCCCAAGATGTGAAAATTTGAAATGTCAAAAGAAAATTGGAGAACACCCAATAAACAAAACCACAAAAAAAAAAATATTAAAACAGATAATAACAATAAAAGCTACATTGTGGTGGACAATATATCCTTTTACAAAATGCAACTTGTTACTCATAGTATTTTTTTAGTTATAATACCATAAGTAAATTTCATGGGTGATTGAATACCATGGGTGGACCTCACTTACAATACCATGGGTGAATGACACTTACAATGCCATGGGTAAATTCCATGGGTGGATAAATACCTTGGGTGGATGCTACTTACAATACCATGGGTATATTCCATGAGTGGATAAATACCATGGGTGGATGTCAACTTTCATTTGGATCATTTCCCAAATAGTAAACTAGGCCATAATGCAAACTCATGATTATAAAGCAATATCTCCGATAAAATGAAATTATTTTACTTAAAAACAAAAGCAAAAAGACAAAAAAAAAATTCTTGTTAATCTATAAAATTAAAAAGACTTATGAAATTTTATTTCCAAATTATTTATTTTATATATTAAATAAATCAAAATTTAACTTCAAGAAACAATTAACTTGATTGTAACCTTGAGGGTTAGCTCAATTGGTCGAGTTCTCGTCATTAAATGCACCTTGCTATTGATAGGTCATGGGGTCAATTTTGCGCGATTCTCTCGGGGTTAAGACCCTGAATTGTTTATCATGAAGAGCAACAATTGTAATGCTAAATGTTTCTCTAGTCAAGCCATGATGGATATGTCGGAGTTCGTGTCTGGGATCAAACGTATTTTGGCCAGCTTCTAACCAAATTAATGGAATTACTGGAAGGGTTGTTCATAGCATTGAAACCAAATTAATAATGGAAGGGTTGTTCATAGCACTAAAACCAAATTAATAATGGAAGGGTTGTTCATAGATTAGTTGAAGAGAAGGAGAGGGAGTTTTATCAGCGCCAGATGAACACAAAAATTGAGCACTGAAACCAAATTAATTAATAATGGAATTACTGGAAGGGTTGTTCATAGCACTGAATGAAAGAGGATTAGTTGAAGAGAAGGAGAGGGAGTTTTATCAATGCCAGATGAACACCAAAATTGAGCTCAAGAGTAAAGTGGAGATGTTCGAGGATTAGTTGAAGAGAAGGAGAGGGATTTTTATCAACACCAGATGAACACCAAAATTGAACTCAAGAGTAAAGTGGAGATGTTCCTAGAAGGGTTGTTGATAGAATTGAATGAAAGAGGATTAGTTGAAGAGAAGGAGAGGGAGTTTTATTAGCGCTAGATGAACACCAAAATTGAGCTCAAGAGTAAAGTGGAGATGAAACAGGTTAAAGGGATTTTGCACATACCACTGGTTTTAATTGACTGGGCAAAAAACTAAATTTTTAGCACCCGATGTTCAGGCAGCAATAGTAACAACAATTACAGGCTAACCACACATTACAAAGCCGAAACCCACATTGTTTACAGGGTCTAGAGATAATTATGAAGTTGGATAGTTGGAGCCATGTCGGAAAATGCCAGTTGAACTAGTTACTGGATAGGCTGAAAGCCAAGAACTCCGATAAGCATCCTTTGATTTTTTGTGATCCCCACCGCATATGGAATATGGAGAATGTTTTAACCCGCTAACAATAAGAAATTTGCCCTATAAACAGATTCTAATTCCAATTTAAAACTCATGTAGTTTTGCTGTGAATTGTGAAAAAAACAAAAACACCCCCGAAGGAAAAAACCAAGGTAGAAGTAGGAAGAATGAGCATCTTGTTTTCAAATGCTCAGCCCAAAAAGGAATGTAACATTTTAATAGCACCCGAAAGAGAAAAACTTTAAGGAATTGACCCGAGAAACTTTAGACATATTCTATATCTCAGGGATTGCTTTCAAATAGTCCTGAGAAAAACATACTTTTTCAAACAGAAACCGTGATGTTTTTTCCTTTTGGTCCATGCAGCATCACCAACACGCCTTCTTCTTTGCCAGAATTCCATTAGACATGGTAGAATCACCATCTACCCAGGAGACAATGAAAAATTTAATGAAACCCCAGTTTGTTGCTATCAAAAACTTGGAAGAGGACACTGAAAGCCCAGTGGCCAAGCTTATATGGAGCAACAGTAATTATTCCACCCTACACACAATTCTTGCCATAGAATCCCTCCCTCCCTCCCTGTCAGGCGGAAAGAGTCGATAGTGCGGACACAACCAACCTCCCTAGGAGCCTAAGACTCTCTAGTGACAAACAAGACAAACAAGAGCAATCCTTCTCTAAACATGCATTTACTATATAAGAAATCAAGTGTTTAGATCCTACCTGTAATCCAACGCTGTTGTAGTAGTCCAGCCTCGCTGATCCGGATGAGCTCCTCCTTCACTTCGAAACCTGCATTCACTAACAATCAAACGATTAAATAGCACTTGATAATCTCATAAAATAAAACATGTTTAACACATAGACCAAGGAGTACATGAAACAACTCATAAATAACAAGTTATTGAGAAGAATGGACTCATTTGCATTAATAGGAAACAAAAGGAACAATTACAACCTGAGCCTTGGTGTTGTGCAAGTCCCTCCCAGGGTCCATCAAGAGTTCTCCTTTACTTTGACAAAGCTCACCCACTTCCAAATAGAACAAGCAAAGATGGCAATCTCTCCTCACAAGCTTCTAAATGGGAGTCCTAATTCCAGCAGCATCTACCCTTAGAAATGTTTAGCTTTCAACCTCCTCTCCCTTTGGCCCATGCCTGTATTTATAGTGCTCTAGAGGAAGTTATTCAGGTCCACCATCAATGGGATAATCCCCTCTTTGGATGGGATAGCTCCCTTATTGATGGGATAAGTTCCTCTTTGGTAGGGGTACATGAACCATCTGGAGGCGCTTCATACACGTCAAACATACTTCTAGAAGCCTCTAGAAATGACCACAAGTAACTTTTTAAAGATGAAACTTGCGCATTTTGACCTTTACAGGGGTACGCACCTGCCCCTTTACATACAGAGCGTACAAGTACGCAGCTTTTGTGAACATTAGGTGCGTATCCGCAGGTAAGGTTGAGAGAACCTGCGTACCTAGAGATAAATACATTTATAAAGACTTTCTCTCTTTTTGGAGTTTGACATGGAGAGAAGAGGCATAAGACTTGCCCAGTAGGATAGCATGACTGTTGATAGAGCCATACTAACTGTAAATAGCCATGGTGACATTTTTTAGTGTAACAGATTGCCCCCTAAAGTGTGAAGCCTGTAGTAGATTAGGGTTTTGTATTATCTAGGAAGGGTGAAGCGCTTTATCATTTCAAGGATTATCTCGTGGAGAGCCTGGTCAGAACCTGCAATTTTCAACACAAAATACATGTATAAGATTATATCATTGCTGAGGTAGGCATTCCCATACTCAGATCAAAACTTTAACTAACAGACTAACTACTCTGATACAGGAATGATCTTGCAGTACATCATAATCATAGACTTTTGTAGACACAGTATGGGCGCAGCCATCTGTTTATGATTAGTCTACTAGATAATGAATACAAAACTCCTCGCAGCCTGGATGGTGGAAACTAGATCCAGGGTCTTCATTTCTACTTCCCGAATTGGTACGATTCTAGCCATGCGAATAAATGAGTTGATGTCGAACATGGTAGAAACCACTTGATTACCAGTCGATGATGTAAACTGTTAACAAGTGTGAGAGAGACCACCAGTAATGTCAATGGTTCTCAAAGTACCCAGTACAATCCATGAGATGTGAATGAATGAGTTGATGTCGAACATTTCACGGAATCCTTCGATCGAAAGTCAATGATGTAAACTGACGTCAAAGGCGAGAAACCTGCCATTGATGCATGCAAACTTCAAGGTACTGATGATTTCTAAGTCATCTCTCTAGATAATGTGCTGATGTCGATAGAAAGCGACCCGTTGCAGGCAAGCCCACAACACGAAATCATTGATCAAGTTGAAGAAATGTTGCTGTAAGGACTGACTCAGGGATGGTCAAATGGATGACAAATATTTTGCAGATGAAAGTTTTGCTTGCAGACCTCTTGAACACATAACGACACAACAGATGGCTTGGTGATGAACGACTCAAAGTTAATCCCCGGAACCCGGCTGAAGACTTTCAAAGTGGTTTGATCAACTGTGAGGTAAAGGATTTCCCAACCCAGGTGAATGAAAAGTGTCGTGTTCAAGAGTGGTAATAAGGTTTCTTCTGAGACAAAGGATAACAAATAGGCTCATTCTTCTCTCTTTTCCCCCACCATTTCTGGCAAGTACCTCTTTATTTTTGGCAAGCTTGAGGAGGATAACATATGCTTGATTATAAGCTCATCCTTCGGATGAGTCCAACCTAGTTTTGATTCGAACCCTAGGAAGGAGTGGTTCGTTCCTGTTTGTAATTGAACAGGTCCTTTACTGTGAAATTTTAACGAGCCCAGTATAGGAGAAACTCGGCGTTTTTCAATTTTAGAGAGTCTGAAAAACTTAAGAAGACTCCAGGTTGAACTTTTTCGTAAATTTGTGTCCCCCAAGCCCGAAAAAGCATAAAATAATGCTTGGGAGAACCGCTTGATCTTGCGACCAAGGAGTACTTTCATGATTAGTGCCTCTGACCTGAAAAGTAAAAAGCGATCAAGGACACGTCGTTTTATTTCCATATCGAGTTTGAAACGACAAAAACCCGGCAATCTTTTCCTGATTTTACGCTCAGAAAAGAGCTATAAGGGGATCGTCTTTTAATTCCGTTTTAACGAGTGTAAAAGAAACGCTCGGCGATCTTTTCATGTTTTAGGAGTCAGAAAAGAGCTTAAAAGATGACTCTGATGTTTTGGTTCATGAAAAATGATGATTTTACTCTAAAGTCCTTTTGTCCTGCACAAAAACGACACATTACTCATACCTGTTTAAGATGGGTAAAAATACATTGAAAAATGTCCTTTCATGGTGAAAAATAAACAAACTTAGCATTCATTCATCCAAAAAACCTATAAAAAGACTTTTTACCATGTCATTTTTACCATTTTATTGTTGAGGTTGAGAAAAGGGCTTTTGACAAGAAACTTCCCGTGGAGATTGCAGAGAATCCGACCGTCAGAATCGAACGTCGTTTCACCAGGTATTCTACAACACCCCTCTCTTGTTTTCCATCCGTTTAGAATTCATTTTTAAGCTTTTATTTGGTTTTTTGGGGGTCTTGGGGTTTCAAGATGCGCCTTCGGGGTACGCAGGTCATGCACTACTGACCTGCGTACCCCGATATTTTCCAAATGGGAAAATTACGGGGTGTACGCACCTGGCCTTAAGGGAAGCTGCGTCCGGGCGCTCTGTCCCTAAAGGCCGGGGTGCGTACCCCGCAAAACATAAATTGAAACCCTCATACCTCCAAAATAGACCAAAATTTTTAAATTTTATGGATCCTAACTGATGTTTTATGATGTGCAGGGAGCACACCATGCTTGATTGGCGTGAAAGAGAGCACGAGGACGTTGATTTGGCCGCGATAGGTCATCAACCTTCCATTGATGCATTAAAAGCATGCGGACTGTACAAATACTGGGCCATACCTGGCATGAGGGGCCAAGTGTCGTTCCTTGAGTGGCTGGTTGAAAGGTGGAACATTCAAGAGCAATGTTTCTACATCGGAGAGCACCAGCTCGAGATAGAGCCCTCCGACATATATTTTCTCACTGGCTTGCCTAACAGGGGCGAGCAACTTTCTCTATTCGGGACTAGGCCGGGTGGCCAATCCCTTGCTAGTCTCCGACTAGAGTGGTGCAACAACCAAAACCATGAGAAGGGGATAGAAATCAAGTACATATCCCGACCTAAACTTATGGTGATAGCCTTTACTGTTACCAGACTTTGCGGCGCGGCCGCTTTGCACCAAGCCACCGGGTCCCAAATGCGGATGGCTATAGACTGCTTCCGAGGCACCATTTTCAACTGGTGCGATGTTGTGTTGGCTAATTTGAAGGGCCAACTAACCAGGGCAAAGAGAGGACAACTGAAGACCTTTGGATATGGGCCTTTAGTTGTAAGCTTTGCCCTAGAGAGAGTTCCAATGCTGGTCCCCCAGCATCTTACAGTTCCGGTTGGGGCTCCTCGGGAGCCTAAGTTGACGAGATGGGTTGCGGTAATGGCCCGGCATCCTGATGAGGGTGCAGCAGTTGTTCGATTTCCTGATGGTTACTTTCACTGGCTAGAGAGCCAGGTCTTTTCTATTCAGGACTTTCCTTATGCCGGAATGGATTTTCAGAATGATCCGGACATGGTTCTTCCACAGGGAGAACAGTGGGACGACAGAGGTATTTCATTTTTCACGAGTTTTCAAATTATGTATTTTTTTTTTTGTTTTTATATATCGCCTCAAAACTGACAACACAAATTTTCAAAATGCAGATGTAGGTCCACGGCGTCCAGCCAACCTCCGGGCTTTTGAGAGGAGAGTACCAGCTGTACCAGCACCAGCCCCACAGGGTGCGGCCGCAGAGACCTTAGCCGAGCTAGAACAGGATCTAGAGCGTCTGACGGCGGATATACCAGAGACCACCATAGATGATATTCCCATTCGACTTCAGCGCTATGTGGTCGCAGTCCCAGGACCTTTTAGGAGGTTCTTGTGTAGGGTAGCGCGAGCAGTGGCCTCGTATAGAGAGCACCACCAGTGATTGGCTAGTCACCTTTGTAGACACATATGACATTTTTGGTTTTTTGTACTTATCATTTTTGCCGATCATAAGGTGTTTTTCAACCTATGATCGAAGACGATGTATATTTTTGACACACTCCTATCTATATATATATGTCATTATTACCGGCTTATCTTGTTTAACATATGTGATGAAATGTTTTTAAATTTACTTGTATGATTATCGCAAATGTCTGTCCAACATTCGAGAAGCAACTGCATCTGCTAATGTATTTAAAGACCTTGGAATATGTTGATATTCAATGTAATCAAATTCACGTTCCAAGAGACGCACTCTCAAAAACAACCTTAATAACACAGGATTTCTAATGGCATATACTCTATTAAGCTGTAATACAACGAGTTCAGAATCTAACCTCACTATCAAACGTCGAATTCGAAATGAAATAGATTCAGACAATAATTCAACCACTGCACTGTATTCTGCAATGTTGTTCGTCGTTTGACCGAGGCTCACCCCATGCATAGAAACTAACTCGTCAGAGGGCGAATAGATAACCCAAGCTGCGGAAGAGATATTCCGTGTACTACGACAAGCACCATCGGCAAATCCAATGTACGTTTGGAGAGGCGTCGACATCTGCAATATCAAGAGTAAAACCAAGATAAGCCAGAATAACGACGAAAAACACACTTTCTAAGCTAATCACACTATCTAAACTAACAAACATACTAGCTAGAAAGAAAACCTAACCTAACTAAAATTCTCCATACCCACCATTTAAGCATAATACCTCTTTAGGTAAAGTCCATTTCTGGGTTTACCCAAAGAGTCCCCATCAAAATCTACCAGCTCATAGGCCCCTTTTGCTAGCTTTCGCTTTACAATATAGGGTCCATGCCACATAGGAACGAATTTTCCAGCACCTAGCTTATCGTTAGCTTGATCATATAACAGCACTAGGTCTCCCTCCGAAAAACTCCGAGGGGTCACATTTCTATCATACTGAGCTTTCATTCGCTTTGCGTGAGTCTCGATTGCCAATGCAGCGTCACGTCGAGTCTCATCTAATTGAGCTAAGTATAATAAACGTTTCTCCTCTTCGGAAGTAGCTGGGAGTAATTCGACAGCCATTTGAAGTGATGGGATTTCGCATTCAATGGGTAACACAGCTTCCAAGCCATAAACTAGCTGGAAAGGAGTGAACCCTGTTGAAGTTTTCACTGAAGTTCGGTATGCCCATAGCGCTGAAAATAACATGTTGTGCCAATTCGACCGATGAATACCAATGATTCGTCGGATCATGATAACCAAAACTTTGTTGATAGACTCAACCAAACCGTTGGCTTGCGGATAATAAGGAGTAGAGCTATCGTGGCGCAAACCAAGCTGGCTTGTAAGCTCAGTCATCATGATGTTTCGAAAATGGCTCCCATGGTCAGTGATGATTGCTTGTGGGACACCAAACCTAGTTATAATGTGATTGAATACGAAAACTGCAGCTGTTTTGCCACTTGCGTCGAATGTAGGCATCGCCTCGGCCCATTTAGTAAAATAATCAACCGTGAGGATGATATACGCATGCCCCCCGGCCGAGTGAGGGTTACAAGTAATAAAATCGATACCCCATTTGGCGAAAGGACCAACGGCAATTATAGGGTGGAGAGGAGCAGGTGGTGCGCGCATCTTGCGATCAAACACTTGACAGTTGTGGCATTTTCGGACCGCAATGATACAATCTTTAAACATGGACGGCCAGAAATAGCCAGCACGCAACACCTTCTGAGCTGTGGCATACCCAGACATATGACCGCCACATGCTCCAGAGTGACAATCATTCAAAACCCTCTCAGCCTCTTCGTGAGTTAAGCAACGTCGAAAAACTAAGTCTGCCCCCCGGCGATAAAGTGTATCGCCAAAAATTTTGTATTGTTGGGATTGAAACCGAATTTTTCGACGTTCCGACTTTGAAGCTTCAGGCCGAAAGGTTTGGGTTTGGAGATAGATGATTATATCCCCGTACCACGGATCTAAAGTACTGATAAGAAACAAAGATTCGTCCGCAATGGACTCCTCTGCCACAGTTTCTGTGTCAGCACGCGGGAAATCACACATCAATTCCGCAAAAACTAAGGATTTCTTAGACTTGGACTTCTCAAACTCCAAGTCGAACTCTTGCAGGATAACGATCCATTTAGAGTACTTGCCCCCTAGCATTTGTTTTGTCAAAATATAAATCATAGGGTTGCAATCCGAAATAACTGTAGTTTTACGGAGAAGAATGTAGTGACGAAAACGCTGGACAGCTTGAACGGCTGCCAGGGCCAATTTCTCCACATGCGAATATTTTAGCTCAGTGGGGTTTAATGTCCTACTAAGATAATATATCACATGTTCCGCTCCGAATTCATCTTCTTGAACTAACACCATTCCAATGGTGGAATGCGAAGCTGCGAGGTATAAGAAGTAGTCCTGGTTGTAGTTGGGAGGATGCAACAACGGTGCATGGGTCAACGCGTGCTTAAGTGCATCAAAAGATTGTTGGGCAATCTCATCCCAAAAGAATTGAGCGTTCTGTTTCAACAACCGTGTAAAACCTTTAGTGACCTCGGCGTAATTTGGAATGAATCGGCGTAAAAAGTTCGCTTTCCCTTGCAAACTTTGGAGTTGGCGCAAACTCGAAGGAGGAGGCAATTTGATGATAGCTTCGACCTTCGAGGGATCGACGCAAATGCCGGCTTTTGAAACAACAAATCCCAGCAATTGACCCGTCTCTATGCAGAACACACACTTGTGGGGATTCAACCGAATTCGATAATGCCGACACCTCATAAAGATTGCTCGTAAGTGGACAAGGTGATCAGCTCGATGTAAAGAATGAGCAGGCAAATCATCGAGGTACGGTTGCACAATGTGCTTGATGTCATGAAATGCGTAAGACATCGCCCGTTGAAAAGTGGCCCCGGCATTCTTAAGCCCAAAAGGTAATTTGCAATAAGCAAATGTCCCCCATGGACAAATGAATGCCGTTTTTGGTTGGTCGGCAGGTAGAATATTGATTTGATTATAGCCCGAAAAACCATCCATGAAGGAAAACATTTCACTTCCGGCACAATCATCAATAATTTGATCGATATAAGGCGTAGGATAGTTGTCTTTTGGACAAGCTCGATTTATATCCCTATAGTCGATACAGATTCTTATTGTTCCTTGTTTCTTGTTGACCGGAACAATATTCGATACCCAATCCGTTAACGGGATTGGATAAATGAAACCTGCTTTCAACAGCTTCTCGACTTCTGCTTTAATCGCAGCCGCTTTCCGAGGGTGAATCTGACGCAACCGTTGCCGGACGGGTTTAGCGTCCGGGTAGGTCTTTATTTCATGAACAACAATGGCAGGGTCGATTCCTGGCATTTCCTCGTAAGACCAGGCAAACACATCGCGGAATTCTTGGAATAGGGCCTTGTAAGTTTGAATTTCATCTTCTGTACATGAGGCACCTATATGAATGTTTTCCTCAATTCCGGGCTTCACTGAAATATCAATGGGAATAGTGCGAGAAATATTCCCTAAATTCAGCTCTGAATCAAAATGTTTCGTGGGATTCTGAGCGTTTTTGACATATTCAGCGGTAAAGATAGATGAAAAATCATTTTCAAAAGCATCATCCTTAGGTAAAAACGAAGATCTGTGATGGAGATCTTCCCATGGTAGATCGTCTACACTTAGGATTTCGCGAAGTTGCTCGTCAGATGACACGACTTCGGGAAACGCTATCCGTTCTAAGGTTGATGTGAAAAGTGATTCTTCACTGACCACATTCATTTGGTCGATTTGGGTTGAACGCGAGTCGGTAAAAGACATGACGGCTTCATAAGCAATTTCATATGGACTCAAAGGCATAGCATCACCGAATGAGTCTATCTCAGATTCAGATGGGACAATCCAAGGATCATCGTAAATAATGTTGTCTGATGTAATCATATGAATTGATGCAAATGAAGGGTCTGCGTTGATTGGAGGGAAAGGAAAAGTTCCCAGTAAACCGAAATCTTTAACTAAACCTACGCCAACGTCCTTATAAGGGATTGTCGTCTTACCGACATGCTGGATACTCTCTGAAGAGGCTGGGTCGGATGAAAAGTATGTCAGCTGATCAATTGTCACGATCTTACCGTTATGTGGAAACTTTATTACTCTGAAGACCGATGAAACGACCGCTGTCATAGCATATGACCAACTTCGACCCAAAAGAAGGTTGTAGTCTAGAGGGGCATCAACCACTTCCACATCCAGACTAACGGTTTTACCTTCTACCCCTATAGGCAATTCCTGTAGAATACCAAACGGACGGAACCCACGGCCATCAAAGGCCTTAAGGATGGTCGGGGATTGGTTCAACGAAGGAGAACCAAGCGATCTCCAACATTGAATCGACATAATACACGTAGAAGCTCCCTCATCAATCACAGTCCGATGAATAGGCCTGTTTTTGACTATCACTGGAATTTGGAAAGCCATTTGATGGGGTAGACGCGGTGTACTATTTTCTAGATCGAAGATTATCAGATTCGGGTCCTGAACATCAACAGCTCCGATAGCCGACAAAAGTAATTTTCGTTGTGCTGGGCATGATTGCAGCACTTCTAAAGCCGACATTGCTGAGAGTGAAACAGCTAAGTCCTCAACAATGTTGTAATTCTGGGCTGCTCTCGCATGTGGATTGAAAGCAGACCTTCGAAGTACACCCTTGGCGGGCGGTTTGATTACTAAGTCCGGGTTAGGTTTTTCGATCTGTAGTGGATCGGAACCAGGAGCTGAGGTTGATGGATTAGAATGAGAAGATTCTGCTTCCTTACCATCAACAGGATTCTTACTACCATAATCTTGCGATCGAGTCGCAATCCTCACATGAGACATCATCAAAATGGGTTCTTCACTGGCAGTCGAGGAAGAACCTATCATCTTACTCTCCTGCTTTGGAAATGGATCTTTTAACACAGCAGGAGTGGGAGAACCTTTGACTATTTTCACAACCTCGGCCCGATGAGGGCAATCTCTTGTAAAATGATCCTCTTCACAAATAAGACAAGGATATCGAGGTTTGCGCTTTTCGTCATTGGTTTCCGACTTTTCTGTTTTCTCCTTCGGAGCCTTGTCTGCTTTAGCCTTCTTCTTTCCTTTCTTCTTTCCACCATTTTTTGATTTGGCCGTAGATGACTCTACAGCGTGAATATCGGCGGAAAGTTCAGGAGAAGACTCTCCTGTCGAGGAATCAGGCAAAGTGATTATAGGAGTAGTAGAAGTCTTGGAAGATTTCTTCTTACTCTTTGTATTCACGATGCCAATCATACCATCAGCGGCATGAGATCCCGAAGGAGCAGCAGCGATTTGATTCGATTTTGGAAGATCTGGAATCTTCTCGTGTAACGTACCCGACTGAGTATAAACTAAGTCAAGGTACTGCGCCTGAGCAATGACTTGCTCCTCAGTAACTACTCCGGCCTTAGCTACATCTTCAGTAATCTTCGGTAATAATGATTTAACAAACCATTCAGCTAAGATTTGGTCCGGAATAAAAACTTTCACTAACCTTCTTCGACGTCTCCACTCATGAATGTGATCAGAAATATACGTGGACGTTGATTGTTTTAGTGAAGTTAATAACTCCGTGCCGTTATCGTATCTGACCGGCAACTGAAAGTGAGTTAAGAACGAGGTAGCTAACTGGCTAAAATTGTAAAAAGAGGCCCGTGGTAACTCAATGTACCACTTGGCCGCGAGACCAATGAGTGTACGCTGGAAAAGACGTAAGCGGATCGAATCATCCGAGATAGAATTTGAAGCACACCAGAGGTGGTAAGTCATCACATGATTGGACGGATCCTCTCCAGACTTACCTTCGAACTTGGGTATATCACTGGGCAACTTATTTGGCATTGGCGGCCAGAACGGAAGATATTGAATTGGATCGTTCGTTAGGCGCGTCAAGTCTGGTAAATCCAAAGTTGCGATAAACGGTAATTGCCGGTTAGGATCTCTAAAACTCTGGGTCACAAGACCAGTCCCAGGAGGAGGATATCCAGGATAACTAGGAACAGGAATCGCATTAGGGATATTATATCCTCCTGGAAAACCAGGATTAACCGGACCGTACTGGGGTTGTTGAGGTTGTTGATAAGTGTACCCAGGATACGGTTGATACTGGTAAACCGGCTGTTGGACAGCTTGCCCATGTTGGTACTGTCCCTGGTACGGTTGATGAACAAATTGAGGTTGAGTAGTGACAACCGTACTTATACCAGGCTGACCTATAGGCATCTGGACCATGGTTTGAATCGTAGATCATGACAACGGTAAAGATGTCTGAGGAGTGGTTGCAGAGACAGTAGAAACCGGAGCTGTCGATACTCCAGAAGTAAGCGCGGCAGATGTAGCGGTAGTTGCAGCAGCCATTTGAGATGGAGTACTAGGTGCAATTGGCAGCTGAGTAACTACCGAAGTTACAGAAGTTTGAACATTTGACTGGACAGGTTGCGGTTGCTGGGGTGGACCAGAAACTACGGGTTGTCCAGCTTGAGGTACCAACTGTATACTTGGCTGCAACACCTGTTGACCCTGTGATGGATCCCACACTATCATTCCGGGGTATTGACCCGTAACAGGTTGAGGATACTGAGATCCATAACCGGATTGAGGATAGGATTGATAATTGAAAGGTACAGTTCCCATACCTTGAACATATGACTGACCTTGAGGTGGTTGATAACCTTGACTCGAGTATTGACCTTGAGGTTGATAACCTTGAGGTAAATACGGATACTGGGGTTGACCTTGACCTTGAGGTTGATACCCTTGAGGTAAATATTGATACTGAGGTTGACCCTGGGGTACATATTGAGGCTGGGGTTGGCCTTGAGGCATGTATTGCACCATAGGTACATACTGACCTTGAGGTTGCCCCCCAGACACGATTTGTGTACCTTGAGGTTGCCCCCCAGGGGTTAATTGGGGTTGCCCCCCAGGCGGCAATTGGCCACCTTGAGGTTGAGAAACGGGAACTGAACCTGACATCATGTAAATGTCTCCTACACCCAATGGTATATTACCATTGTTTCCATCTAATAACCCATGATCAATGGGTTGAGGAGATGCCCCCGCAAAGGTACCAGAAAGTGATTGATACCCGGTGGGAACAGAAGGACCGCCGTGTAAGAAAGATTCAGGAGTTTGAGTAAACACGGACGACTGACCAGACATATTTACAGGAGTATAAATACCTCCAGGTGGAAAAGGAGTACGAGGTGTAGAAAAACCTACCCCTGAGTTGTCTAAATAATTGGTTAACGAAAGGTACCAAGTGGTACTTCTAGGAGGACTGTAAAAGATAGATTCACGCTCCCTGAGCTCAATAGTAAGTTGATCTTCAAGGTTAGAGATGCCTATTTCTTCCTCTGGAGCAAGTTCTTCAATAGCAATCAAACCAGTAGGAAGATTTTCGGTGATAACTCGTTCTACTCTTGGTGAATCTGGAACACTAGAAGTTGGAGTAACAGGTTCAGATATTTCAGGTTCTTCGCCTGTATCACTAGTAGACGAAAAACTACCAGCAAGCTCAGAAACTGTAACAGCTTCGGGATTATAAATTGTCTCTAGACTTTGGTAATCTGGATGGACTACCAAGGAAGATTCTCCTTCTTCAGGTGAACCTACTCTACTGCCACTAGGAGGAGTTACAAGGACCTTCAAACCTTCTAGATTACTCGGGTCGTCTCGAGGAGGTTCACCCCGAAGTCTACGGGATCTCCTCAACAATTCGGCCACAGAAACAACTTCAAGAGACTGGCCCCGAAGTCTACGGGACTGTCTCGGTAATTCCGCCACAGCTAAAAACTTTTAACTACTACACACGAAAACAAAGTAAAATCTCAAATCAAACCACCTAAAGTCTCTAAAGAACCAAACAAATTTGAAGCACATGCCTAAAGAATCTAGGGCATCAAACCAAGCACAAACAGTAGCCTTCCAGACCGAAAACGCTAGTTGGAGATGAAACCCAACATCGCCGGATTCAGTACAGAAGTGGCGGGTGGAACAGTTACCCCGGAAACCTGCTTAATGAATAGACTGGCACAAGTTCCTCCACTTTAACCGTCTCGAGTGAAGTGAACCCCCCGGAAAATCCAAGTGAGTCTAGCCGACGTCTGCTCCAGGTACAGTGGGATCTTCCCTCCACCGTCACCTCGGTAGAATCCTAAAGATAATGGTCACTAAGGCTACCAACCGCAACAAATGCACCTGGGGGAACAGTCTACACTCCGACAGCACGCAAGGGCAGAGTATCAAGCTCAATCCCCTTGCCGGTTCCTTGACAATAATCCAAGGTTTACCGACAAGTGACCCCTGGCTCCTCGACAATGGTTAATCCGAGGTTTACCGTTTGTAATACGTGCGTGTCTGGCGTCGTTCCCAACGAGGGAGGATTGATCCCCTCACTGGTTCGGACACGAGCTCGTGCTTCTCCTTTAAGAGGAGCTTTCCCAGAGTACAAATGAGACAATTGGATTTATTCTATCACAAGATAAGCTACTTGTTTGGTTTTGTTGTCTTGGAGAGTTAATTACTCTCCTACTCCAAGACACTAGCCTGATCTAAATTGGTGTTTCAGAGCCCTAGTAAATAAAAGTTACTAAGTTGATTTTACTTTAAGCGTTAATTTTATGGTTTTTCTTAAAGACAAAAGGTAGCGGAAATGAAACCAATGGTGTGTAGACTCGACTCAAACCACTACAAAGATGCACCTAAGATGATTTACGCTACTTTTCTCTTTCAATGAAACTCCTAACTAAGAGAGTTGGAAAATGCAAATTTTATAGAAAACAACTTTCTTAGTAAAGACAATCAAAGAAACAATTCTCTTTATCTTTGCAAGCATACAAACATGACCACTCCTTACGTGCACGAAAAATTCTTTTTCTTTCAAAATCCCTCAAAGCTACTTGAAACAAAACTTTTCAAAGGAGATGTTTTTGTATTTTCTCTTATTTAATAAAGCATTAAAATCTATTTTAACGAAAATCAATCTCAAAAGCTATAAAATCTATGAAAAATTGACTCACAAGCAAATCAAAAAGAAATTTACTCTAAGCAAACCTAACGAGGCAAAAGCCTACAAGGATGATTCTAGGTTGTTTTACTTGACCACAATCAAGCCAAGGACCAGCTAATGCAGAATCAAAAGACCAGTCAAAACAAAACTCAAATCTTTTTGTTCTTTTTGTAAAATGGAATTCAATACTCAATCAACAAGTACTTCGAAATTTGCCAAAGAGACAACTCAAAGGTAAGTTGCTCTCACAGGTAGACTTTACGACAGGTCCGACTCCTAAGAAGGCTGACAAAACCAGAGAGATCTAAGGCTTGACAACTTCTACCGCCAAAGTCACTACAGGACCTACTCAAAAATCAAACCCTAGGGCTTAAACTTCTATGAAATCCACTAAAACACTCAATGCTATCGAAACAAGTTCAGGTGAAGATCTTTGACAAGAGACTAATGGATCTGGGCAGTAAAAACAAAGAAAAAGCAAAATCTAAGAGGAAAAATGCAAAAAATGGAAATTTCTTTAATTTTTAGCAGGGTACGCAGGCAACCTGTTAAGCCAGGTGCAGGCCCGCTCTGTGCACACAGCAACAGTGCGTACAAGTACGCACTGTGCAATACTCAGAGGGTGCGTACTACTGAAAAAACCAAGAAAAACTAAATTCAATCTAACCCTAAGCTAACACATCCAAATATAAAGTCACAGAGCCAAAAACCAGAAAATAAATGACTTTTCTCAGATCAAAGTTGCATACAAAGGAAAAGACTTTCACATCAATGGAGTCCCCAGTGGAGTCGCCATTTTGTCAGGCGGAAAGAGTCGATAGTGCGGACACAACCAACCTCCCTAGGAGCCTAAGACTCTCTAGTGACAAACAAGACAAACAAGAGCAATCCTTCTCTAAACATGCATTTACTATATAAGAAATCAAGTGTTTAGATCCTACCTGTAATCCAACGCTGTTGTAGTAGTCCAGCCTCGCTGATCCGGATGAGCTCCTCCTTCACTTCAAAACCTGCATTCACTAACAATCAAACGATTAAATAGCACTTGATAATCTCATAAAATAAAACATGTTTAACACATAGACCAAGGAGTACATGAAACAACTCATAAATAACAAGTTATTGAGAAGAATGGACTCATTTGCATTAATAGGAAACAAAAAGAACAATTACAACCTGAGCCTTGGTGTTGTGCAAGTCCCTCCCAGGGTCCATCAAGAGTTCTCCTTTACTTTGACAAAGCTCACCCACTTCCAAATAGAACAAGCAAAGATGGCAATCTCTCCTCATAAGCTTCTAAATGGGAGTCCTAACTCCAGCAGCATCTACCCTTAGAAATGTTTAGCTTTCAACCTCCTCTCCCTTTGGCCCATGCCTGTATTTATAGTGCTCTAGAGGAAGTTATTCAGGTCCACCATCAATGGGATAATCCCCTCTTTGGATGGGATAGCTCCCTTATTGATGGGATAAGTTCCTCTTTGGTAGGGGTACATGAACCATCTGGAGGCGCTTCATACACGTCAAACATACTTCTAGAAGCCTCTAGAAATGACCACAAGTAACTTTTTAAAGATGAAACTTGCGCATTTTGACCTTTACAGGGGTACGCACCTGCCCCTTTACATACATAGCGTACAAGTACGCAGCTTTTGTGAACATTAGGTGTGTATCCGCAGGTAAGGTTGAGAGAACCTGCATACCCAGAGATAAATACATTTATAAAGACTTTCTCTCTTTTTGGAGTTTGACATGGAGAGCAGAGGCATAAGACTTGCCCAGGAGGATAGCATGACTGTTGATAGAGCCATACTAACTGTAAATAGCCATGGTGACATTTTTTAGTGTAACATTCCCTTCATCTCAGGATGCCTTTAGAATTCGTCCATTTCTTCATAACTCTCCCTGTATCACAGGAGACGAGCCATAGTCTGCCACCCTCTCTCAAGACAACCCTATAAGTTTTTCCGTCGGTTGAAGAATTTTTCCAGTCTGCTGCCAATTTTCTGGCAGTAGTGTTTGGATTCCATCCACATCTGACAACCAACACCATTAATTTGACTTGCTTCATTCACGTCACCTCCACACTTCTCAAGGCTAGCATCTATCGCCAAAATAGGATATATTCGATGACACATTCCCTTTGTCAGTTTGTGTAATAGAAAAGTCCAAATTGGGGAGGTTATCGGTGGCGCCTGGACACATTTCTCTGAGTCGACTATCAATTCCCCTGTGACGGCATGGAGCCAACCAAATCTGACAACAGATATCTTTTCTACTTGATATAAATGTGTCACTCACACTCTTCACTAGATTCATATTTATTCTCACATCAGGATTATCTGACGATTCATTCTTATTGTCAGTTTTTTAAATAGATAATCCTATTAGGTTTGTCATCAGTGGTGTTTGACCATAAAATACCTTTTAAGTCTCGGTACTTGCATTCTTCTGTAATTGCATGCTTTTTCGGAATTGTCAATCCCAAGAGGGATGTACATCTAATTCCGTCAAATTCGCAATCTACCTATATCGTTCAAGTCATATGTGAATGAAATAAAGATGTTAGGTATTGCCATATCACTCACCATACTTTTCTCAAAAATCCGATTAATATGGCGGATTACCCATCAGACGTCTCTGCCACCTCTGCACTCATACGTGCCACTGTGGAGGCTGAATCCAAGAGAATCGATGTTGACATCCATGTCAGCCAAAACAACCCTCGTTCACTTGATGCATGGCACTCTATATTGGGAGACAGTTTTATGCCAGATGATCCAAATCGGATCCATGAATGACTGTCATAATACCATGACTATATCGGGACGAAACAAATCCTTGAAGAATCCAAAACAGCAATCGAAAACACCCTGAACTAGTGGCCATGGCAGCCGGCGCGGAACGACGAGGACCTCGGTCAAAGCGTGCTGACCGAGGCCCATGGAGACTGCGCAGGAGGTCAAAATAGCCCCTGGGAGCCCCGGATCGGGAAAAGGAGCTGATTTTCGATGCATCGCTGGGCAAACAGGGCCGAAAAGGAGGAGCCTTAAGCACTCAGTCACGTTGGGAGCCAGGGGACCATGGGTAGAAAAACGAAAAGTGCCATCGTACGATGGTGGGACCCACAACCTGGAAACCAGTGGTTTGATCGGGGCGCCCTTGAACGGTAAGCGGTTTTGGAGAAAGCAGAGCGATCACACTCAGCGATTGACGCATGGCAGCGGAGGTGAGAGAAAAACTGCCGTGATCGCACGTTATCGGTCGAGCAAGTCAACCACGCTCGACGTGCGAATGACGTTGGATCTGGAGGAGCCTAGATCGAATGGCCGAGATTGCGTCCGATAGACAGAGCAGAACTGACAAGGAATTATGCCGCAATTTAAGGGGATTTGGAATCCGTTGACCGCCACGATGGAGAAAGGAACAAATCGACGAACAGGCTGGTGTTGTTCTGATGGGGACACATGGCTACTTCCTGAGTGTTTATGCTGACGCCGAACAGGGAACTCCAAGCACGCAGGCGGCAGGAGAATCGATGCAGGCGGAAGAGGAAACGAACAAGCATGGAGGCCGAATGGCTAAAGCCATGAACCGAGATAGTGAATGAGGATCGGAAGAGAGAACGAAGAGTCCAGGTGACCAAGAGAGACAGTGAACAGTGAACCCTGAAAGGAGGACTGAGCACAGAGCAGTAAAGCCAAGCAGAGGAGACAGAGGGCCGAGCTGACCACAGGGAGCATCTAGCACCAGAGAGCTTGAGGAATCAAGCCTTCCCATAGAGGAATCTATCCGGATTAAGCATCATAGTTGGCTCTTTCCACTGTAGACCGAGGGTCACAGAGCTGGTAGGAAGAACAAGAGTCTGTGTACTCCAAGTGGCTTGGGGAATCCAAGAACCACCCTGCCAAGCAAAATCTGCTTCAGGAGAACTCAAATTGAGTCCCTACATTGTAATTTCTCTGCTAAAAGACATAATAAAACAAGGCCACCACTGAAGCTGGACCAGAGACATAGCCCTGGAGAATAGGGTGAACTCCTTATTAAAAATTGTTTGTGTCTTTGTATTGCTTACTGTATTTCTCTGTTGTCTTTCCATTTATTTTTTGTGTATTGGCAATCTGATCGATCCGTTGTTTCAATAACACAGAACACACACACCAACACATGGGTCTGTAATACCTTTTTGTTTAATAAATCTTCACTGAGGTCACTCATAGGGTGATTATCAGATCAAGTGGTATCAAAGCTCTAGGCTGTAAGGTTGGACAAGCTTGTGTTGGTTTAGCTGTGAATGATCACTAGATCAAAGCTCAAATTAGGAGAAGGAGAGTTGGTGGAAACTAATCCTGAAATTGGGAGAGTCTATTCTCGAAAGACAATGGTAGAAGAAGGTTCTGCAGGGCCAGACTCTCAATTCATAGAAAGTTTCCTAGCTATAAAGTCCATGGTAGAAGAAATGTATAGGGACTTTAGAAAGCATAAGGGTGAAGATTCATCAGGCTCTAAGCAAGATAAACAAGAAGATGAATCTCATTCCCATGACCACTCCAAAGGAAAGGGGAAAGAAGAAAGCTTCCCTACACCTCCTAGTAGCCCTGTGCATAATAAGAAGGCATATTTGATTAAGTTAGATGTTAAATTTGATTTGCCTATATATGATGGAGAGTTGAATGCTGAAAAGTTGGACAACTAGATAAGACAAATTGATGTGTATTGCAGAGTACAAAATATAGACTCAGACAAGAGAAAGATTTAGCTGGCAAGCCTTCGCCTAGGGGGCACTGCCTTGGTTTGGTGGGAAGGCAAAACCCAAGCTGATATGAGGAAGCATGGTTAGACCATCTCTGTCTGGAGTGAATTTGTTACTGCAATCAAAAATTAGTTCTATCCATTGGCCTACATGCAACAAGCCATGATGAGTTGGCAAACTCTTCGGCAGTTGAAAGGGAAAAGTGTACAAGGGTATACTCAAGAGTTCCGAAAGAGAGCATTGATGTTGGGGATTTCATTAGACTCACCAGAAACTCTTTTGAAGTACATTGGTGGTCTACATAGCTACATGAGGCACACCATCCTCATGTTTAATCCCACTAGTATAGATGAGGTATCTGTACAAGCTACTCATCTAGAAGCTAGAGGAAAGAATGGGAATCCAGAAGTTGGGGGACCATCCCAACCCACTGTAAGCAAGAGCAAGGAGAAAAGAAAGCAGAAGTGGAAAGAAAGGAAGGCTAACACTGCACAGAAAGGCAAAGCCTCATGCACCCACTGTAAAAAGGAGGGGCATGATGATGAGCACTGTTAGATTCTACATCCAGAGCTGAGACCTAAGAAGTCTGAGGGAAAGAAGAAGAAGATCGTTGCAGCTATTCAGAAAGATTTGGGGTCAGACTCGGGAGATGAAACAATCGTTGCAGCCACAGGTATAAAAGGTAAGAATTCTGAAGCATCTACTAGTAATTCTGCTCAATCTGTTATTGATGAAGAACATGAGAGTAAAAGGCGTGAGCTTTTCCATATTCGAGTTGTTTCCAAATATCAAAAGATTGATACTTTGTTTGATAGTGGCTCACAAGTAAATCTAGTTTCTGAAGCAATTGTAAAGAAATTGGGATTAGCAACTACACCTCATAAGAAACCATACATGATAAAGCACAACTACAAGTGACTAGACAGTGCAAACTCAAGTTTTCTTTTGGGTCAGCATTTGTAGATGAGGTTGAGTTAGATGTAATTCCTTTGGATATATGTGGAATTGTTTTAGGAAGTCCTTACTTGTATGATAGAAAAGCTATTTTCTATAGAGCTGAGAACAAGTATCTACTTGTTAAAGAAGGAATCGAATACTTTGTAAGAGCTCATAAGCTCAAGAATAATTATACTCTCATAAACTCAGCACAGATGAAAAGAATGATAAATTCATGCAAACAATTCTTACTAATGGTTGTAAAGGAAAATAAAACTGATCAAACCAATGTATTTGAGGGCTGTAATTCTGATCAGCAAGCTGATATAGAAAATATTGTTTCAGAGTATGATGTCTTGTTTCAAGAACCTCAAGGTCTGCCACCCAAAAAGGGAATATAACATGATATTATTTTGCAGCAAGATGTTCCTTTGCCTAACATTGGGATGTACAGGTTATCTGCTTTAGAGAATTCTGAAATCAAGAAGCAAGTGCGGGAGTTGCTTGAGAAAGGGTTCATCAGGCCTAGCACATCACCATGTGGGTCACCAATCGTTTTGGTGAGGAAGAAAGATAGCTCATGGAGAATGTGCATTAATTATTGAGCACTGAATAAAATAATGATCAAAAATCGTTATCCCATTCCTCGCATAGATGATCTTTTAGATCAATTGAAGGAAGATGTTTATTTCACCAAGCTAGATTTGCATAGTGGATACCATCAGGTCAGAGTCACAGAGCAAGATGCATGGAAGACTGCTTTCAAAACAAAGCAGGGATTGTATGAATGGTTGGTTATGCCTTTTGGCTTGACCAATGCCCCTGCTACTTTCATGAGATTAATGAATGATGTACTCAGACCTTTTCTTGATGATTTTGTTATTGTGTATCTGGATGACATTCTGATTTTTAGTAAAACGTGGGAAGAACATTTAAAGCATGTTAAGCAGACATTAGATGTTTTGAAAAGAGAAAAACTTCATGTTAAACTCTCCAAATGTGAATTTGGCAAAACCTCTCTAAATTATTTGGGTCATATAGTAGGGGGAGGTGAATTGAAAATAGATCCCTCTAAAGTGGCAGTCATTGTAAACTGGCCTAAACCCAAGTCTGCTACAGAAGTGAGAAGCTTCTTAGGAGCAGCACAGTATTGGAGGAAGTTCATTTCAAATTTTTCCTCAATTGCAGCTCCCTTACATGCTTTGACAGGATTGAACAAGGTGTTTCAGTGGGGAGGCAAACAGCAGAAAGCCTTCGACACCTTGAAAGAAAAAATTAGTACAGCACCTGTACTAGCACTGCTAGATCTACAAAGACCATTTGAGATCCAAATTGATGCCAGTGACTATGCCATGGGAGCAGTGTTGACACAGCACGGTAAACCCATATGTTATCATTCTGAGACTTTTAATCTTGCAGTAGTCAACTATCCTACATATGATAAAGAATTGTATGCATTAGTTCAGAGTGTGAAAAAGTGGAAACGTTACTTAATGGGCAAAGAAACAGTAATACATACTGATCTTCAGCCACTTCAATATCTACACTCCCAAACTAAGTTGCAACAATCAAGACATTACAGATGGATGGGTTTTCTACAACAGTTTCATTTAGTCATCAGATATAAAAATGGCATACATAACAAGGTTGTAGACATGTTATCTAGACCCATTATAAATGCATCTACCATACTTAAGCATAATTTTGTGCTACATGAAAGCTACATAGAACAGTATGCTCAGGATATGGACTTTAAAGATGTATATGCAACTTTGAGTCAAGGCAAAAGAGTAGAAGAATTGGACTATCATGTAAAGGACTGACTCTTATACCATTGTGGGAAACTCTGCATTCCACAAACTGAGAGAGAAAAGATAATTAGGGAAGCACACACTTCTCTGATATCAGGTCACTTTGGGGTAAGTAAAACAGTTGCACAGCTGCAAAGGTTCTGTTATTGGCCAAGAATGAGTGAGACAGTTTCTAGATATGTAAAGGGGTGTGCTATGTGTGCTAAAAGCAAGCCCAGCAATAGAAAACTAGGCTTGTACACTCCATTGCCAGTTCCTTCTCACCCTTGGGAGAGCATTTCCATGGATTTTGTTGGAGGACTGCCTAAATCTAGGAAAGGTCATGATTATCTATATGTTGTTGTGGATAGGTTCAGCAAAATGTGTATTTTGATACCCTGTAGTAAACATATTACAGCTGAACAAACTGCAAAGTTATTCTTTGAACATGTATGGGTTCATTTTGGATTACCCACTTCTATTATATATGATCGAGACACCCAATTTATGGGAAAGTTTTTGTCCAGTCTGTGGGAACTAATGGACACCAAATTAAAGAAAAGCACAGCTTTTCATCCACAAACAGATGGCCATACAGAAGTAGTTAACAGGACAGTGATCCAGCTACTGAGAGGATATTGCAGCAAACACCCTAAGCTTTGGGATGAACACTTATGTTATGTGCAACATGCTTACAATAGAGCCAAACACTCTTCTACCCAGAGATCTCCTTTTGAGACCTGCTTTGGTTTCATACCAAGGTCTCCCTTGGATTTTGTCTTTGGTAAAGATACCATGGTTGATGGACACAGTGATGTGGACAAAGCAACTAGGTTCATTGAACAGATCCAGGAGATCCACCAGGTAGTACAGGAATAGCTGGAAAAGAGCCAGGCCAAGTACAAGGCTAGGCATGATAAGCATCGGATGGAGCATAGTTTTCAAGTTGGAGACCAAGTCTGGCTGTATATCAGCAAGGACAGGATGCAAGGTGAAGGTAAGAAGCTAAAACCTATCAGGTATGGACCCTTCAGGATACTTGAGAAGATTGGTGAAAATGCTTTTCACCTTGATCTGCCAGCTTACATGCACATCTACTCAGTCGTGAACGCAGATTGCTTGAGGTTGTTTGAACCTTCAATGATTGAGGACCCTGAAGAGCAGAGTCAATTGCCTTCTGTTGATGACCTACTACCTGAATATCTTAATGAGTTGCAGGAAGATACAATGCTGGACAGGAAGGTAAGGACGACGTGCAGTGGACAGGTGGAATACCTCATAATTGGGCTTAAAGGTTCGAAGCCGAGCAGTGCGAAGTGGATTGAGATTGGACAAGTGAGACAACAGTTTCCTCACTTAGTCGATGCTTGAAGAAAACCAACTTTTGGTGGTCCAAAAGCTTTTCAGTTGGGAGGTCGTGATCTGAATCGAATCCATAAACGACTGTCATAAGACCATGACTATATCGGGACGAAACAAATCCTTGAAGAATCCAAAACAGCAATCGAAAACACCCTGAACTAGTGGCCATGGCAGCTGGTGCAGAACGACGAGGACCTCGGTCAAAGCGCGCTGACCGAGGCCCATGGAGACTACATAGGAGGTCAAAATAGCCCCTGGGAGCCCTAGATCGGGAAAAGGAGCTAACTTTTTATGCATCGCTGGGAAAACAGGGCCGAAAAGGAGGAGCCTTAAGCACTCGGCCACGTTGGGAGCCAGGGGACTGTGGGCAGAAAAACGAAAAGCGCCATCGTATGAAGGTGGGACCCACAACCTGGAAACCGACGGTTTGATCGGGGCGCCCTTGAACGGTAAGCAGTTTTGGAGAAAGCGGAGCGATCACACTCAGCGATCGACGCATGGCAGCGGAGGTGAGAGAAAAACCGCCGTGATCACACATTATCGGTCGAGCAAGTCAACCGCGCTCGACGTTCAAATGACATTGGATCTGGAGGAGCCCAGATCAGACGGCCAAGATTGCGTCCGATAGACAGAGTGGAACTAACAGGGAATTAATTCGTGATTTAAGGGGATTTGGAATCCGTTGACCGCCACGATGGAGAAAGGAACGAATCGACAAAAAAGTTGACGTTGTTCCGATGGGGACACGTGGCTACTTCCTGAGCGTTTATGCTGATGTCGAACAAGGAACTCCAAGCACGCAGGCGGCAGGCGAATCGACGCAGGCGGAAGAGGAAACGAACAGGCATGGAGGTCGAATGGCTAAAGCCATGAACAGAGACAGTGAACGGGGATCGGAAGAGAGAACAAAGAGTCCAGGCGACCAAGAGAGACAGTGAACAGTGAACCCTGAGAGGAGGACTGAGCACAAAGAGTAGTAAAGCCAAGCAGAGGAGACAGAGGGTCAAGCTGACCACTGGGAGCATCGAGCACCAGAGAGCTTGAGGAATCAAGCCTTTCCATAGAGGAATCTGTCCGGATTGAGCATCATAGTTGGCTCTTTCCACTGTAGACCGAGGGTCACAGAGCTGGTAGGAAGAACAAGAGTCTGTGTACTCCAAGTAGCTTGGGGAATCCAAGAACCACCCTGCCAAGCAAAATCTGCTTCAGGAGAACTCAAATCAAGTCCCTGCATTGTAATTTCTCTGCTGAAAGACACAATAAAACAAGGCCACCACTGAAGCTGGACCGGAGACGTAGCCCTGGAGAATAGGGTGAACTCCTTATTAAAAAAAAATTATGTCTTTGTATTGCTTACTGTATTTCTCTGTTGTCTTTCCATTTATTTTCTGTGTATTGGCAATCTGATCGATTTGTTGTTTCAATAACACAGAACACACACACACCAGCACATGGGTCTGTAATACCTTTTTGTTTAATAAATCTTCACTGAGGTCACTCATAGGGTGATTATGAGATCACCAGATGTCACGGAGAGGTCTCTTGATCCTTTGGCTGATGGACATGTACAGCAACACCGTCGTTCCAAATATCGCTCCATTAAAACTTCCCCTCCTCCTCCTACACTAGCTTTGGATAGCGATACTCTAGTTGACCGAATTACTAGCCTACAAAAAAGAGCCCTAGTAGGTAGATGGTACTTTTCTGAGATGGAAGACTCAAATACACGTAAATGGATAGAGAAGAAGTGGAAATCGATGTTAGGGTACATGCCTACGGTCGTTAGGCTTCTGAAGGGATGGTACAGTTTTCACTTCCTCAGTCAGGAAGATTTGGAGAAAATTATAACTATTCCATGGATTCATGGGAAAAGTTTCTTGGCTCTCCATAAGTGGTACATTAGGTACAATCCCCTACGTAACACCCCCTCCAACAAGTTGGTATGGGTAAAATTACCAGGTCTCCCCCTAGAATTATGGACAAAACAAGCTCTTATTGACATCGGAAATGCAATTGGAAAATTTATATATGTGGACCCACGCTATCTGGGTGCACAAGACAAAAGGGTCGCCTGGATCCTTATTGAAAAGGATTACAGAGGGGGTTTCCCCGATCATATTGAGCTGCACTGGGGTGACATATTCTGATCTGAATTTGAAACTACTTGTAAATGGTTTGCAAGGTATTCAATTCAGATATATACATATTTAAAAGATGTCCATGTCTTGCAAAAAGAAAACAAATGAAAATTTCAGCTGTTCATGACCCATTTAAGCATAGCATATTTATTTCCTTTTACTGTTTAACACACTAAAATGAATTTTTTCTACAAAATAAATCAACCACAGATGCAAAAGAAGTTGATAAAGCAGTTCACCCCTCCTGGGCTACGTCTGCTGGGTCCAAAGCTCCCAAATGGGCCTGTCCTTGTTTTAATTAAATGCTCAAATTGAATATACAGCTGAATAGAAGCATCTACAAGTGGAACAGATCGTAAAAATGGATTTAGAACACTTGAATCCTTCAGGATTGACTACTGGTTCACCTCCAATGGATACCTGCAACCCTATACAGTCTTCACAATACTGGGCCCTGGTGGCTCCTAGAACTTTCACGGCTCCAAAACCTCTGCAAATGACCTCAGATGGTTGTAATACCTGCACTAACTGCTTCAGCAGGTCGAAAATACCCAAAATCAAAAAAAAATTCGTCCAAAACCACCTTTCCTAGCCAAAGTTATGGCCATTTACTCCCAACTGCCAGCTTGGCCTAAAAAAACTCTAGTTAAAACTGGTTGACTACCAGATAGCCCCGCTAAATATGGGGCGGCTGCCAAATTTGGCGCCACCGCCACTTCCGCCGCTAGCTGACCACTGGTTAACTCCGTTCTTGGCGCGCATGTGACCGAAATATCAGGGTGGCTGTTAGCATTGGATTCCGCACCAAGGTTAGGATCTAGGCCACGGTTTTCAGCACACAATCATATGGTATAGGGGCTGGCCGCTTAGGGGCTGGCCCCCTTCATTTCCCGCCCATCAACCATTTTAAACTTTAAATAAAATTTTATCCGCCAATCATTCAACGTCCATTGTAGTGGCCCAACGGTAAGCCAGATTGTTTGTAATACAGAGGTCGCGGGTTCGATCCTCCAACCATCCAAAATTTTAATATGCGCTTCCAACCTGATGCTGATGTCACCTGGGGCCACGTGGCGACCTCTGGGCCTGCCACGTGGCAGCTTTCTATTGGCTGTTCAAAGGGAATATTCCTTGGAATATTTCAAGGAATATTCTGTGGAATATCCTTTTTTTAATTTTTTTTTGAAAAATTCAAAATTCTAATGTTACTGAGAAATTCTTCTTTTTGCCATAACTTTCTCATACGGCGACCGTTTTTCAAACCGTTTGTGGGGCCAGAATCAAGAGGACGAGCACTTTCTAGTCATTCAACTTTGAACCAGTTCTGAGCATTTTAATTTTTGAGCATTTTACGACACTTAGGACATGAGCACCTGATCACGCCTCCCCATTGGGAAGCTTTTGGACCCCAAAAGCCTTCAACTACCTGTTAAAGAGGTGAGGGTACATCTCCCTCACTCTGTCCACCTCCATCCAGTTTGCCTTGTTCGGTTTGCTACCTTTGAAACCAACCTGAACATAATCTACACTGCCCCTCCTTGAAGTGTGTGTCCTTCTGTCAAGGATTGTATCTTCTTTCAGCTCATCTAAGAATTCTGGCGAGAAATATTCTATAGATGGCAGCTGAACAACACTTTCATGATTAGCAATCAAAGGAGGTTCATACAAACGTAAGTTCTCCACATTGACAACAGAATACATTTGCATGTAGGAAGGCAAATCTAATTGAAAAGCATTATTTCCAACCTTCTTGAGGATTTTGAATGGGCCATAACGAATAGACTTCAGCTTTTTACCTTCTCCTTGCATCCTTTCCTTATTATGTACAACCATACCTCATCCCCTTCTTGAAACTTGTGATCGACTCTATGCTTGTCGTGTCTTTCCTTGTACTTGCCTTGACTCTTCTCAAGTTGTTCTTGAATTTGCTGATGTATTTGTTGAATTCTTTCAATGAATGAACGAGCTTTGTCAATATCACTATGTCCCTCAATGGCAACATCTTTCTCAAGAATGAAATCAAGAGGTGATTTTGGCAACTAACCAAAACAAGCTTCAAACAGTGAGGTGTTTGTGGAAGAGTGCGTGGCACGGTTGTAAGCATGTTGTATGTAGTGCAAATGTTCATCCCAAAGCTTGGGATGCTTGCTGCAATATCCTCTCAAGAGGTGCACAATGGTTCTGTTCACAACTTCTGTTTGTCCATCTGTTTGCGGATGGAAAGCAGTACTTTTCTTCAACTTTGTGTCCATCATCTCCCATAGGTTGGACCAAAAATTCCCCACAAATCTGGAATCCCTGTCACTAATAATGGAAGTAGGCAAACCAAAGTGAATCCATACATGATGAAAAAATAATTCAGCAGTTTGTTCAGCAGTTATAGTTTTCTTACAAGGCATAAGTATACACATTTTGTTGAAACGATCAACTACTACATATAAATAATCATGCTGCTTTCTAGATTTTGGCAAACCTCCTACAAAATCCATAGAGATGCTCTCCCATGGTCTAGAAGGTACCGGCAAAGGAGTATACAAACCAAGCTTCCTATTACTAGGCTTGCTTGTAGCACATAATGAACAACCTCTTATGAACCTTGAAACAAAATCTACCATGCTAGGCCAATAGAAATACCTCTGTAGATGTGCAACTGTTTTGCTTACCCCAAAATGGCCAGTAATAAGAGAAGAATGAGCTTCTCTTATGAAATTTATTCTCTCCCCCTGTGGTATACACAACTTGCCCAAATGAAACAGCAAATTGTTATGCATGTGATAGTCATTTTCCTCTACATGATTCCCTTTACTCAAGTTAGCATACACATCTTTAAAGTCATCATCAGATGCATATTGTTCTATGTAACTATCATGTACAATGGAATCATTCTTAAGTAAAGTAACAACACCAATAATAGGCCTTGAAAGCATATCAGCAACTTTATTCAGAGTACCTTTCTTGTACCTTATTACCAAATGGAACTGTTGCAAGAAGCCCATCCATCTGAAGTGTCATGACTATTGTAACTTGCTTTGTGATTGCAAGTACTGTAAGGGCTGATGGTCGGTATGTATAACAGTTTCTTTGCCCATCAAATAGTGTTTCCACTTTTTGACGCTTTGTACCAACGCATACAACTCCTTATCATATGTAGGATAATTTACAACAGCACCATTAAAAGTTTCAGAATGAAAAGCAATAGGCTTACCATGCTGTAGAAGAACTGCACCCATGGCATAATCACTAGCATTGGTTTGTATCTCAAATGGTTGTCTCAAATCCGGTAATGCAAGGACTGGAGCTAAACTAATCTTCTCTTTCAAAGATTCGAAAGCTTTTTGCTGCTTGCCTCCCCATTGAAAAGCATGCTTCACACTTGTCACTACATGCATAGGAGCTGCTATAGAAGAGAAGTTAGAGATGAACTTCCTCCAATATTGAGCTGCACCCAAAAAACTTCTTACCTCTGTTATGGATTTGGGAGTAGGCCACTTCACAATAGCCTCGATCTTAGCAGGATCAATTCTCAAAGCACCTCCTCCTACTATGTGTCCCAAATAAACCAAAGAAGTCTTTCCAAATTCACACTTTGACATTTTAAGAAATAACTGATTCTTCTTCAAAACATCAAGTACTTTCCTAACATGCATGACATGATCTTCTCTAGACTTGCTGAAAATTAAGATGTCATTTAAGTAGACAATAACAAAATCATCAAAAAAAGGACACAAGACATCATCCATTACCCGCATGAAAGTTGCAGGTGCATTGCACAAACCAAACGGCATCACAAGCCACTCAAAGAGTCCTTGTTTGGTTTTAAAGGCTGTCTTCCAAATGTCACTTTCTTCAATTCTTACTTGATGATATCCACTGCGCAAGTCTAGCTTAGTGAAATATCGAGCATCTTTCAGCTGGTCTAGCAAATCATCTATCTTTGGGAGTGGGTAACGATTCTTTACCGTTATCTTGTTCAAGGCCCTGAAATCAACACACATACGCCAAGTGCCATCTTTCTTTGGAATCAATACAATCGGTGACCCACATGGCGAAGTACTTGGCCTTATGAAACCCTTGTCCAACAAGTCCTTGATTTGCTTCTTTATTTCAGCATTCTCCATAATAGACGTGCGGTACATGCCTATGTTTGGAAGAGGACAATCTGGATGCAAATGGATTTCATGTTGAATCTCCCTCGTAGGAGGCAAACCTGTTGGCTCCTGAAACATCTCATGATATGCATCAACTACATCATACAGTTCTGAATTAAGTTTTGGATCACAATTGTCAAATGACTCAGGATTCACATCAACCTTGGGCTTAATCATAAGAAGAACAAAATTCTTACTTGAATTGACCAGCCTTTTTACCTGTCCTGCATTCACCATCGCTATATTTGTCTTCTTGCGATGAGCTCTAACAATGAACTCCTTGCCATCTTTGAAAAGATGATATTTGTTTTCATGGCGATGAAAGATAGCTTTCCTGTCAAACAAGTAAGGACTTCCCAAAACAATTCCTGCTATATCAAAAGGTACCACATCAAGTTCAACTGTGTCAATAAAATGTGCAGTAATTGCAAAGCGCAATGTGCACTTCCTTGAAACTTGTAAATTTGCATCCTTGCAAATCCATCCAAGTGGATATGGCTTCGGATGTGGAACGGTCTCAAGTTTAAGCTGCTTGACCAAGTCCTCTGATATAAGGTTTGCTTGTGACCCACTATCAAAAAGTGTGTCAATTTTAGTATGTTTTGAAATCACCCTCACATGAAACAGTTCAATTCTTTCTTCCTCATTAGGAGCTTGTACATGACAGTTTGAGGTACTAGTGCTGGCTTGAGTTTCAATTTCTTTTCCCTTCAAGTTTTTCAAACCCATGGTTGCAATTTTGGTTTCATCACCTAAATCATCCCCTAAATCTTGTGGTGTAGATGTAGTAGCAGCAGTTTTCTGTTTCCCTTTGGATTTGTTAGATTGAGGTATTTTTTCAGGATGTAATTTCCAACAGTTTTTCTCCTCATGGCCTGGTTTAGAACAGTGTTTACAGATCACTTTCTCACTCTCCTGTTTGACATATGCATTCTTTTTGCCCTTTCCCTTGGAGGTTTTCTCTTTGTTTTTCCCCTTGGGGGGCTTGTTTCTACCCTCTTCAAATGTGTTTTTCCCCTTGCCTCTAAATGGGTAGCTTGGACACAAACCTCGTCCAGGCTAGTAGGGTTAAACATCAAGATGGTGTGTCTAAGGTAGCTATGCAAGCCACCAATGTATTTCAGCAAGGTTTCTTGGGTCTGTAAATCTACCCCTAACAAGAGAGCCCTT
Organism: Pinus tabuliformis; assembly: GCA_031772625.1. NCBI lineage: Eukaryota > Viridiplantae > Streptophyta > Pinopsida > Pinales > Pinaceae > Pinus > Pinus tabuliformis. The sequence goes on along the minus strand of CM062806.1, from coordinate 998,487,311 downwards.
CTCCTGAATTCTTGGGTGTAGTCTTGGACACTCTGACCCTTAAGTTGTCTAAAATTTTTCCAATTCATAATGGCTTTCTGCATGTGAGCAAGAGGATAAAACTGTTTTTTAATGGCTAACAGAAATTCAGGCCATGTTAAGGTAACCTTACCAAATTTCTTGATCTCCTCTTTAGTCTTGGCCTCCCATCAGACCAATGCTGCTCCATCCATTCTCAAAGAAGCCAACTGAATCTTGGTGGCATCATCATGCATATTCTGGATCCTCAAGTAAACTTCCAACTGCCTAATCCAGTTGTCATGCTTTTCTGCATTCACTTCACCATTAAACATAGGTAATTCGAATTTTACATCAAGCTTCAAAAAAGGACTTTTTCCAGAGGATTTATGCTTATGCATAGAAGAAGAAGACGAGGATGAAGAGGAAGAAGGTGACGATGGGGGTAGTGGATCACCATTACCTCCATGTCCTTTCTTGGAATGATCATCATCCTTCTTACCTCCCGAAGAGCCCTCTCCTTCATGTGGATGTTTGGACCCTTCTCCTGCCAATTTCTCATTTCTTTCTTGGTACAATATCGTCACCATTTCAGTGAGTCCAAGAAAGCCTTTCTGAAGACTCTTTCTTCTTCTTTTGGATCCATGTCTGTAGGAATTTCTCCTTCATGTGCAGACATTCTTGAAGCTTCTGCTGAGACTCTTAGGGGTGAAATTGAAGGTGGAGGTGATGGCTCTCTGGCCTTCCTTGACTGAGGATTCTCTCGTTCTCTAGTCAACTATCCTTCCCCTCTTTTAAGTTTCAACCTGGTAAGCATCAATACTTGCAAGACAGTTAGAAGATCTTTGCACAAAAACAATCAAAAGAAAACTACACCAAAGATTGACTGAAAGAGCATTTATCTACTTTGCAATTGTATAACAAGAGCATTTCGAAGGCTTCCTAGCTCGTTTCAGGCTCTGTCTATAGTTTATTTGACTGCTTTTGATACAAAGAAACAATAGCATAGCTCTGATACCAACTTGATCTAAATTTGAAACTACTTGTAAATGGTTTGCGAGTTATTCAATTCAGATATATACATATTTAAAAGATGTCCATGTCTTGCAAAAAGAAAACAAATGAAAATTTCAGTTGTTCATGACCCATTTAAGCATAGCAGATTTATTTCCTTTTACTGTTTAACACACTAAAACGAATTTGTTCTGCAAAATAAATCAACCACAGATGCAAAAGAAGTTGATAAAACAGTTCACCTCTCCTGGGCTACATCTGCTGGGTCCAAAGCTCCCAAATGGGCCTGTCCTTGTTTTAATTAAATGCTCAAATTGAATATACAGCTGAATAGAAGCATCTACAGGTGGAACATATGGTAAAAACGGATTCAGAACACTTGAATCCTTGAGGATTGACTACTGGTTCACCTCCAATGGATACCTGCAACCCCATACAGTCTTCACAATACTGGGCCCTGGTGGCTCCTAGAACTTTCATGGCTCCAAAACCTCTGCAAATGACCTCAGATGGCTATAAGACCTGCACTAACTGCTTCAGCAGGTCGAAAATACCCTAAATAAAAAAAAAAATTCGTCCAAAACCGCCTTTCCTAGCCAAAGTTATGGCCATTTACTCCCAACTGCCAGCTTGGCCTAAAAAAACTCCAGTTAAAACTGGCTGACTGCCAGATAGCCCCGCTAAATATGGGGCGGCCGCCAAATTTGGCGCCACCGCCAATTCCGCCGCTAGCTGACCGCCGGTTAACTCCGTTCTTGGCGCGCATGTGACCGAAATATCAGGGTGGCTGTTAGCATTGGATTCCGCGCCGGGGTTAGGATCTAGGCCACGGTTTTCAGCACACGATCATATGGTATGGGGGCTGGCCGCTTAGGGGCTGGCCCCCTTCATTTCCCGCCCATCAACCATTTTAAACTTTAAATAAAATTTTATCCGCCAATCATTCAACGTCCACTGTAGTGGCCCAACGGTAAGCCAGTTTGTTTGTAATACGGAGGTCGCGGGTTCGATCCTCCAACCATCCAAAATTTTAATATGCGCTTCCAACCTGATGCTGACGTCACCTGGGGCCACGTGGCGGCCTCCGGGCCTGCCATGTGGCAGCTTTCTATTGGATGTTCAAAGGGAATATTCCCTAGAATATTCCAAGGAATATTCTGTGAAATATTCTTTTTTTAATTTTTTTTTGAAAAATTCAAAATTCCAATGTTACTGAGAAATTCTTCTTTTTGCCATAACTTTCTCATACGACGACCGTTTTTCGAACTGTTTGCGGCACCAGAATCAAGAGGACGAGAAATTTCCAGTTTTTTAACTTTGAACCAGTTCTGAGCATTTTAAATTTTGAGCATTTTACAACACTTAAGACATGAGCACCTGATCATATTCCTTCAACAAAGACTGGATTATTGGGGAGTTCTGTTCAGATGCTCTTTTTGCCACAGAACCGGTCACATGCGACAACAGTGCCCTTTTCGGTCGGACGGTTGTTTCCATGGTAGAAAATGTTATAATGGAACCTCGGGACCTCTCTCGAAAATGGGTCGAAAAGGTCGTCAGAATAAAAAAGGAAAAGAGATCATGACACATAAGTATCCTCTTCAGCAATCAAGTACACACTCTCACCAGAACTCTCACCTTCCACATGCATTTGGATCAATTGTCTCTTCGCCCATTACTATCCCCTCATCTCCGATAAATTCGGCCAAATCGGATTTTCCGTCATCTGACAGCCCACTAGCATTTATGGCTCATCCGCCTCCAGAGCCTGTAAACTTCCAGGACATTCCTATCCCCTTGACAGCCACCCATCCATACCCAGATATTCCATCCACCTCACAAATAGCATATATTTCTCCTCCAGCTCTGCCACGTCGTCAATCAAAAGATAAAGGACCTTGTCTCAGTGTTACTCCGCCAAATTCCCCAACTGGTTCGCTGACAAATTCGGTGGGGAGTGACCTCGACCTACTGCTACAAAGAAAGACCCTTGACCTCCGTACTCTCACCATCCATAAACTAGTGGATAGCTCATCTCCCCATATCAGTCCAAACTCGGCGGGGAATATCACAGTACGCAAGAAACAAAACCGTGGCAGTCGCCACTTTCAGGGTCGTCCCAATAAAAATCCTTTCTCATCTCCTATGGACAAATTTCTTGTTGACATTCCCATAGCTGACATCTCCCCCTCACGGGCCCTTAGAGCATGGATGCCCGAAAAAGAACTACGATGATGTGCATCATCTCCCTCAATATTCAGGGTCTAGGGACTACCCCTAAATATCTAGCCCTCAAAAACCTGTTGTTATCTCTACACCCGTTCATTATTCTCATCCAAGAAACGATGCACAATGTTCCTGATACTATTGAGTACTTCCGGAAAATGTTTCCAACCTAGCATATAACTGCAACAGCTGCTATGGGTCTCTCGGGAGGTCTGGTGGCTTTATGGGATCCGAGATGGATTAACATGAAAGCTTTTAAATGCTTCGCTGGTATTCTCCTGGAGGGAAATATCCGTGGCATGCCGGGTTATGTTCATATCTTAAATATATATGCCCCATACAGAGAAAGAGGGGAATTCTGGGACAGATTCATATCATCTGGCATAATGGAACTACAGACCCTCATTATCGCAGGGGATCTAAACTGCACAATCAGCTTGGATGAAACTTGGGGTTGTCTCAAGAAAACTGACCCTCTGGCAGGGAAAATCCAAAATGCCATTATCATGAATAATTTTGTAGATATCTGCCCCTACAAAATCTCTCCGACATGGGACAATGGCCGCTCGGGCTCTGCATATGTGGCAAAAAGACTGGATCGATTCTTAATACATGAACAATTAATGGATCGATTGGGAGATGTCCGAGTAAATACCATCAGTAACTTTATATCTGATCATAGACCCATCACTCTACAATGGAGAGAAAGAGTACCCCGTTCGGGACTCCCTTTCAAATTCAATAGAACATTACTGCAAGATCCCGACTTCAATAAGATGGTACATGACACTTGGGAAAATTTTAATATTACGGGTTCTTCTCCTATGAACAGTGTACTGGAAAAACTCGATTCCCTCCGGGAATCAGTAAAATTATGGCAAAAAAAGAAAATTAGAGACAACAGAAAAGAACTTGTAAAAATCCAAGAACAACTGGACTATCTTCAGCTCTCCATGTCTGCACATTTCCTTCCAGAACATATCCGAGTCAACATTCAAAAACTGGAACATAGAAAGAAGGAAATTCTAATGACAGAAGAAGCGACATGGAGATTAAAGAGCAGAGCTCTCTAGTTAAATGAGGGAGACTGAAACACTAAATTCTTCCACAGATTCACAAATTTCCGTCGGAATATAAATTCCATATGGAAAATATCTGACACGGAAGGACGAACAATCTACACACAAGAAGAAATAAGTGATGCTGCTGTAAATCACTTTCAAAATGCTTATAGAAGGAATGAAGATGTCTCTGTGGAAGATATGGTCTGGGGTACTGAACCATATTCCAACATGTTTGATCAGGAGAAAAATGAGGAATTTATAAAGGAAGTCTCTGAGGAAGAACTGTTGGGGGTTCTCAAATCTTTTAAAAGTGACAAAAGTCCTGGGCCTGATGGATGGACTATTGAACTGTTTACTCATTTCTTTGATATTATCAAGATGGACCTGCTGGGTATGATCGAAGAATCAAGAAATATGGGCTATATTCAACAAAAAATGTCCTCAACATACATCGCCCTGATTCCGAAAAACAAATCTGCTGAGAACTTCTCGGACTTCAGACCCATCTCATTGTGCAATGTCATATATAAAATTATATCAAAGACTATTGCGGGGAGACTGCGCAATACCCTTTCACTGTACATTTCCCCTAAACAGCATGGTTTCCTTCTGGGAAGAATCATACACGATGTGGTGGCAAATGCACAGGAAAGTATGCACTCTATCCACACAAAGAACATGGACACGTTATTCTGCATGTAGATCTCTATAAAGCTTATGATTGTTTGGATTGGGGATTCCTTAGACTAATTCTCAGCAAGATCGGTATACAGCCAAGGTGTATAAACTGGATCATGGCATGTGTGGAAAATGTAAATTATGCAATCATCATCAACGTATTCCAACAAGATTCTTTCGGTCTGAAAGAGGTCTTGATCAAGGATGCTCTTTATCTCCATTATTATTCATCCTGATAATGGATTGCCTCAGTTTGCATATCAAAAGAGCGGTGATAGAGGGGCACTTCAAACCACTGAAGTTGGGCAACAATATAAACATCTCGCACAATCTCTTTGTCGATGACATCCTCATAATGGGTATGTTATGCCGCTTCTTTTGGTATTATCTTTTTAATATTTCTAACAGATTTGCAAATGCTTCGGGAATGTGCATGAATACCAACAAATCTGTCCTTTATTATAGTCAATCTGATATGATAACTATAACATATATAAAAGAATTATTTGGAATAGCAGCCAAACCTATGCAAAATGGTCTGAAGTATCTAGGGTATAGACTTAAACCATCATGTTATAGAATATCTTATTGGAAATGGCTCACAGAAAAATTCTATAAAAGAATTGCTGGATGGGAATTTAGATGTCTATCCATAGGGGGTAGGCCTATACTGTCACAAATAGTTCTAGCTCAGCTAGGGGTATATTGGGCACATCTTTTTCATCTCCCTTCCTCCATTTTAAATGATATAAACTGTCTTATGGCTAACTTCATCTGGGCAGGTGCACACAATAGGAAAAAATTCCATCTTACCAAGCTTTCAAATATAACTCTCCCAAAAAACATAGGTGGATGGGGAATTTTAGACCTTCGTCGCTTTGGCGAGGCTTTACTCATCAAATCACTCTAGAGGGGGTTATTTGGAGCAAGTAATTGGAGTAAGGTTATACAACACAAATATAAAAAAAACAAAGATTTCATTTTCTGGTACCGCTTGGGTTCAATTGGAAAAAAACAAGGTTCAGCAATATGGTCAAGCTTCCTAAAAATTGAGAAACGTTTCATTCAACTACTGACATGGAAATTCCAGACTGGAAATAATATCCTGATTGGTTTTGACCCAATTCTAGGTGCTGAACCGAAACTACCCATCTCAAACAATTTCACGTATATCCTAAATGACCATGGCTTCTTTTTCTAGGGCCAAGTTATAAAAGACTAGCAGGGAAATCTCCCTGTCTGGAAAAATGCAAACGAATTGGGATTAACTGATCACTTGAAAGAAGAATGGATTCAGATCATCACATCTATGAAACAATTGGGCATATGTCGATCAGGGACCCAAGATAAAATAATATGGTCGGGGAAAATGCTTTCTGACAACATAGTTGTAGAAGACGCCTACCAGACATTAACAAAAAGAATTGTGAGGAAAGAGGAGAATCATACCCTTTATGCCTTCTGGAAAACAAAAGCACCAAACAAAGTTATTATTTTCAGTTGGCTTGTTTACCATAATAGAAATCTTGTTTGGGAAAACTTGCAAAAAAGGAATTGGCATGGGTCGGGCATTTGCTGCATATGCAAAAACCACTCAGAAGAAAATGATCATATTTTTTTACATTGCCTCCCCACTACTTGGGTTTGGAAAAAAAATTCTTCCCTCATGGGCTTCCCCTATATTCAGCATTCTTGCATTAGAGATTCCTTGGAATGGTGGAGCACTCAGAAACCTGCCTGGTGAATTATACCTCTCTTCCTTTTCTGGGAAATCTAGAAATGGAGGAATAGAAGCATATTTCAAAACAATAGAGAAGTTTTCTCTATAATTATTGAAAAATAATCACAAATATTTCTTTTTATTCTGCACAGCCATTATGCTTTAAAGAGGAATTGAAAATGAAAAATGACTTACAATTCTCTTATCCTATGGGTTTTTTTGATGGGGCAACACAAGGAAACAAATGTGCATGTGGATTTTGGATTGCAATAAATGCTGACTTGATATACAGGATGCATTGGAAATGTGGTGCTGGTACTAATACTAAAGCTGAAGCAGTAGCTCTCTGGGGTCTCTTATGGTTCAATAGTTTCCTTGGAAACCCCGAGCTACACATATACGGTGATTCCAAAATCATAATCGACCAAGTCTTGGGGAGAGCATCCATCAACAATCCCAGACTACAAGGATGGATGGAAAGAATCGAACTTTTATGGAAAGCTCAAGACAGATACACAATCCAACACATTGAAAGACGTTTTAACAAGGATGCAGACAGACTATCAAAAAAAGGATTACAGGGAAGCAGTGATGATTGGTATCTAGAGATTACATGGGAGCAAATCATATTCGACATGGAGAGCCTTCCAAACCCGGGTTAACCATTTCTATGCAAGCCTCTCAAAGTTTTTGTGTAAAATATTGTTATATAGGTTGATAATGTACAATTTTCCCATGACTTCTCCTCGGGAGAATGAACACTCAGCAAAGTTCCCTAAAAAGGCTGACAAACTATTAGTAAAATTGTTGTGTTAGTTTTGCAGGGATACATTAAAAAAAAAAATTAAATAAATAAATAAATCTTTTTGAAGTTGTATGCCTGGCCACTGGGCAAAAATAGTGTCCTCTACGAGGGGCTTTCCTAAGCCTCCTCGTTAGATGGTGTCATTACAAAACAAAAGTCTTTTTTTCATACCTCTGCTGACCAAGCTGTATTATTTTTGATAAAAAACTTTTTTCTTCTCTGGATTGGTTTCACATGCTACAGGTCTTTCAGTGGCTACAGGTTTTCTCCAGAGAGGGGACTATCTCTTTTTAATAGGATGGCTACTCAATAATACAGCTACAACTGATGTTTTTGTCTACTCCATAGACTTTTGCTGCTGATATATGCTCCTTTCTGTCATATCAACACAGAACTGTATCATGCATATTATGTTATCTATTTTGCTTAGATGTTTTTGACTCTCGTTTCTTCAGAGTCACAGTAAACTATTGATATCATGGGAACTGTATTTAGTTTCTTTTTCGCCCAAAATGGCATCTAAAAAACATGATACATGTATATCTTCTACCAATATAATATATATATCAGGCTTTTTTCGTACTAAAAAAAATAATAATAATAATGGAGATGCTCCTAGAAGGGTTGTTGATAGCACTGAATGAAAGAGGATTAGTTGAAGAGAAGGAGAGGGATTTTTATCAGTGCCAGATGAACACCAAAATTGAGCTCAAGAGTTAAGTTGAGATGTTCGAGGATTAGTTGAAGAGAAGGAGAGGGAGTACACCAAAATTGAGCTCAAGAGTTAAGTGGAGATGTTCGAGGATTAGTTGAAGAGAAGGAGAGGGGGTTTTATCAGATGAAAACCAAAATTGAACTCAAGAGTAAAGTGGAGATGTTCCTGGAAGGGTTGTTGATAGCACTGAATGAAAGAGGATTACTTGAAGAGAAGGAGAGGGAGTTTTATCAACGCCAGATGAACACCAAAATTGAGCTCAAGAGTAAAGTGGAGATGTTCCTGGAAGGGTTGTTGATAGCATTGAATGAAAGAGGATTAGTTGAAGAGAAGGAGAGGGAGTCACCAAAATTGAGCTCAAGAGTAAAGTGGAGATGTTCCTGGAAGGGTTGTTGATAGCACAGAATGAAAGAGGATTAGTTGAAGAGAAGGAGGAGTTTTATCAATGTCAGATGAACACCAAAATTGAGCTCAAGAGTAAAGTAGAGATGTTCTAGCCAAATATCCACGTGGAATTGGCATCCATGGACAGCAAGGTATTTGAAATAAAAGAGAGCACAAACATAGGGACTTAATACGCCAAGGATGGTGAGGGTAGCCTGCAAAACACATAAAGTAGAAAGATATTGATACTATTAATTGTATGAATCTCTTTTCTCATAATGGTCTCTCCTTTGTTGAAGTTAATCTTTTAAATGTTATATAGATATAAATTTCTGGTAAGATCTTTTTGTAAAGCATAGAGTCGACATCTTTTTTGGAAGGTAGGTAAAATCAGTCACGAGAATAGGCTAGCACTGGTGTGGGTTCATGAAAGCAGTGTAATTAATGAAAATGTATATCCACTCTTTTGGGAAAAAAAATATTAAATAATAAAAAGCCTGGAAAGTTAGTTGAGTGGGTCGAGTCCTGTAGTTAAAAGTAGCTTTGCTATCAATTCTAATTTAATTTCCATTATTTAAATATAATATAATTTATAAAATCATTTTAATCACATAAATTTAAAAGTAGCTTTGCTATCCGGAGGTCATGGTACAATTCTAATTTAATTTCCATTATTTAAATATAATATAATTTATAAAATCATTTTAATCACATAAATTTAAGAACTTTCATTGCCATTTTTCATTTTCCTATCCGGATCAGGTAAACTATGCTTCCGTTTTCTTCGGATCAAGATCGATCGTTGAACAATAATTAGGATTTTCGATATAAAATATCTATTACGATTAAAATAAAATAAAATAGTGGCAGAATTTTATAAATAAGAAATTTCAAATCTATGGCAATTTTCAGACTTTGCGCTGTAATTTCTTCATATAAATATTATATTCGATGATCTCAATGACTTGATTTTTGCTTGAGCAGCATATCTTGGTTGAATTAATTGAATATAAGATAATTAATAAAGTCCTGCACATGCATTACGCAAATGAGAAAGTCCAGTGCACTTTCTTAATTTAATTTATTCGCAGTAATGTTCACATTTTCCACAGATTTTGTTTATATAAATATGGTTCTCATCATAAATTTTCCTGGAATCATGCGTGTTATATATATTTATTTATATATATTTATTTATATTCACGATGATCCCGATTAAGGAATAATATTTTGTTTATAATCCAATGATCCTGGACTCTTTGGACTAGGCATTATATATATATATAAAATTTGAATTCAAAGGGAACTTTAACGCCTCTTGGCAGTGGCAATGGCCAAAACAAAGAAATAATAATGGGGTCACAGGCGTGTGGAATCTAAAAACTTCAGAGCTTTGAAGACGTAACGTGCCACCCAATTCCTATGTACATGGAAGTTTGTGAAGATGGCAGAAACTTGGATGAGTGGCTTTTTGTTCTCACTTTTCCAATAAATTGAGGATTAATTCACTGTCTGCCTAGGGAGATGTAATGTTGTCAGCCCAGCACACGCCATAAGTTTAAAAAAGAATTTATTGAAACCTTCATAAGTAATATCGTAATTTTAAATCAGAATTTAATTGAAACCTTAATAAGTCATGAGTGGTGATTCTGTGGTAGTTAAAGAGTATTCTAATTAGGCCTTTTTTAGAAAACTTATTCTAATTGAGTTTATAGGTGAATTTTGTTCAGAGTTTATAGGTGAATCAGGTGAATTTTGTTCAGAGTTTATAGGTGAATTTTGTTCAGGTTGGTTAAAATAAAATTTTAAATAACAAAAATTTTAAATAACTACACAAAATATTTAAATAATATATGTTTATAAAAAAAGGTTGGATGTAAAAAAATTGATTTGCAAGTGAAGAAATTGGATCCTTCTCCGCTCATGTTAGATCCATATTTAAGATGGATCTATGTTGGTTTAGTTGTCAAATCAGTAGTTGAATAGTTATCACTTCCTACTTCTTACTATCCTTTAATGTAACTAGACTCATAAGTGTTATTTTAGGGAAATCTTATTAGTTTTTGGAAAATTTTATCAATATAATTCAGTCGTCAAAACAACAATAGGAATAGTTATTATTAGCTGCTATACTTTAATGCAGTTTGACTCATCATTGTTATTTAACGAATCATGTGGAATTATCTAGTGGTGAAATGCCTAAGCAAGCATAAACACTTTTAGAACGTATCTAGTCCCAACCAAGCTACTTATTGTAATGTTTTGGATAATTTTTCTTTTCTTGTCTTTTCTTAATTTTAATTAGAAAATGAAAAAATTGTAATTTAAAAATGTAATTTTTGTTTTTCAACCATAATTTAAATGATAAAACAATAATTTTTAAATTATGTGGTGGATTTATATATATATATATATATATATATATATATGTTTTAAATTTGATAATAATTTTTTGGTGAGTTTTTTTGGGTCTAATTTGACTACTTAAATCTATTATTCCAATAATTTTAATAAAAATTCATCAAAATATATGTGAAAGAGACAAAAACTTAAAAGATTATGTCCATATTTGCGTTGAACGTCATTGATTATTATAATGTAGTACCATTTTTAAATTAAAAGTAATCTTAATTTTAATAATATAAGAGAGGTAAATATTCCTTTTAATGATTATAGAAACTATTTTCAACGAGATTATTGATTTATGAATTCAAGTTTTTGTGATTTATATTGTTTAGATAAATTTTTAAGTAAAAACACATTAAAATGATTTGGTCACTCAATATGATTCATCATCAAGACAAAGATGGAGAGTGTAATTTAAACTTGCAATTAAATAATGTAGAAATACAAAGATTCATCATCTTTTAATTGATGTGATTTATCAGTAAGAGATTTTGCTTAAATCATGAATCACATAAGCATCTATTAAGAACAAAAAGAATTCATCAATTAATAACAATTCATTTTTTAATTAAAAAAATATATATTCAAATAAAATATCTAAAAATATATTAATTACTAAATTATTTGATAGAAACTAACAAGTTTAAATAAGAAATAATATTAAAAGTATTATATATAATATAATAGAAAATTTAAAATATAATGATGAATTGAATAAAAAATTAATAAATGATAAGAAAAAGACTTAAATAGATTTTAATATTAAAAAAAATGAGTGAGAAAAATAAAACAAGATAGAAGAAAACCCACTATTTATGAAAAATATATATTTTAATAATAAGAATTAAAAATAAAGAGAAAATTAGTTTTATATATTATTATTATTATTATCTAATTTTTAGATCAAGCTAAACACCAAATTGGTGTATGAAACCCCTTGTTTGTAAGGGACCCACTGCCATGCAACAATTTCACAACTAACTTCATATATATATATATATATATATATATATATACTAAATTACAAATGACTTTTCACATCATTTTTTGGTTTATTTTAACCAAAATTTGGCAAATATTTTTAAAAATTTGAGTTTCACTACTAACTCTTTATATATATATATATATAACTTTAGCAACAAAAAAATCAAAAAAAATAAAAGAATTAAATAAGATGAAAGAAAACTTACCATCTATAAAATAAGAGATTATTGTTTTTTAATAATAGAAAATATAATTTTTTTATTAAATTGATATTAGATTACATACTATTAAAAAAATTGCATACTTTATCAAATTAGAAATGAAAACAACCATAAAAATTAAAATCTTTTATTATATACTTCATTATGCTATATATTATGTCATATTATTAATAAATTTAAATAAAGTATAAAAACTATAATTTAATGCAAAAACAGTTATTCATAAATGTATATTAAATAATTAATTTTTATTTATAATATTAAATTATAAATCAATTTTATTAAAAATATTATCACATATTATTTTTTTACAATAAAATTTATTTTAATTATTATTAAATTTATTTTCTAACAAAATATTTTTTTCGTCATTCCTTAAAATTTTAAAATCATTTAAACTTTAACCATATTTTTTCCATTTTTATTATTTGAATGTTTCGTGCGCTGTACTCTCTGTATTTTTCATTGTTTTATTATTAATCAGTTTTTTCACTGTTTTAATAGTTAATCTTTTTTATGTTTCATTATTAAATCATCAAGCATAGAAAATATCAATTTTAGATTTATTTAAATATTTTATAAAGATGAAAATGTGTATTTTAATAGATTATTTTTAAATGGTTGACTAAACATTTTAATTAAAAAATAAATTTATTTATTATAAATATAAAATTATTTTAACATATATGATTTAAAATTTTATAAAATATGTATCATCTTTTATCTTATATTATTATTAGATCGTTATTATATGATTAGTATTTTATTATATTTTTTGAAATTTAAAAAATAATATATTATTCTTTTTTATTGTTTTGTTTTATTAGATCATTTTATTTTATTTTAAGATATTATTTAAAATTTAAAAATTATGTATGATTTTTCTATATGTTTAAAATATTTTTATTTTTTATATACAAAATTATTATATTTTACAAATGTACATTACATAAATTATGGAATAAATTAACACTTTTAAAAAATTAACAAGAAAATAAGGAAAAAAATTTGAGTAATTTAGTTATGGGGCTTTAGTTAAATCTAATTATTTGATTTTTACTGATATTCAAATGGTTAGTTATTTCAATTGTATTTTTAAATATAAAAATAAATATAATATTTAAAAAAACTATCTAAAATTTAATTTATATAAATTTAATAACATAAATAATAATAATGATCCAGAAATAGATCATAATGACTATTAAATACAAAATACAAAGAGATTAGGAAAAAGATAAATTTGTATCCATAAATAAAGATAAAAATAAATTATATCATCAATGTAGGTCCAAAATTAATAAATTGCAAACATGGAAAAAACCAAAAAATTGTTTACTCTAAAAACAAATCTTTTATATTTAAAATATATTAAGATTATTTGATGTGATCCCTTTAGTTGAATCAGATATTTAATGATCCCTTTAAATAAAATGGCTTAAAACAATATTCTATAGATGGAATAGCAAATCAATGGTGATCATGATCCATGTAGGAAAAAAAAAAAATCATAGACTAAAATAATCATTGTTGTTTTCTGGGTTAGGTGCTCAGAAAAAACTTTTCTTACTTTTTATTGATTAAAGAGCTTTACTGATGGCCAACTCTAACTTCTTCTGAATATTGATATTTTCACTAATGGTCATTTTCAACTTGTTTTGAATATTCAATTGATAAATTTTAGATAACAAGTTTGTCATTTAAAATTTTTTAACATGATTTTACAGGAGTGTCCAAAGCTGATCATCCATATGACAGTGGACGGATATTATCAACTGATATTGCTTAGTTTACTAGATAATGACCAAAAAAAAATTATTGTTAAAGAATATTTATGAACTACACTGGATGGTTTGAAACGGATAGACATAAGTTTTTTTTATGTGATTTTAGTTGAAAATTCTTCAATAAAATATTTATGAAGTTTATTGAATCCCACCCGAAAAAAAACATTTATGAAGTCTCTGAATAAAATGTTTTGGGCAGAATTTTCAACCGTATATATTGCTACCCATATTGAGTTACATTGCTTAGTGTGACAAAACATAAAGAAAATTTATTTCCTGTGATGTTGAGAGGTCGCCATCAAAGAGGGGCAGCTGACAGAAAGACCAGGGATTATGATAATAGGATAAAAAGAATCGAAAAGACGTAGCGTGACGTGCGATCTAGCGGCAAACGTGTAAGACTTTGCACAACAACTCAGCTGAGGTTGGACCATTTCTGTATTAACGTAATCTAACGAGGTTGTAAAAAAAAAATTGGTGAGATATTTGGTAGAAATTTTGCGAAATCTCGATTACAGTTGTTAAGTATTACAGTGGGTAAGATTTTAAAGTTTATGAGAGTTCTTTGATGGTTTTGAATGTATTTCCACGAAAATAAAATTCAACTTTATTAATATCAGAATTTTTTAGCCAAATTCTAATCATTTTTACAAATTTATCACTAAACAAACAAAGCAGCATTTCTATATGTTTAAATTTTACTTTTAAATCTCAGGAGTTTCGATCCCACTCCAGCTATAAATTGGCTTGCTTCTGTAGCAAAATAAGAACATCATATACAGCAAGGGAGAAAGAAAATGGATATGATCACGAGGTGCAGAATTATCAGTGGCGCTCCGATCAATAATCAGTTTTTGCTGTTACGCTCGGCTTCTTGCGATCGCAAAGTGTTCAGAAAACGCCATGTCTGTCCATCCCCAATACCCAGACGCCATCGAGTTGGGGTCGTTTACTGCTCAGACGAGCAGCTGGTAAGAAATTTCCATGCTTCATCCCCCATTTATTCTACATGCATGAATACGTAATAATAATAATATATTACAGTGCTTTGGCTCAAATTATTGTTCATGAAATGTATACAACAGCAAAATTATGATGATGGTTGTCTCCTGACATATTCTTCTGTAAGCTTTCAGATTAAGATTGTGTAGATGTTGAAATTGAAACACCAACAATAATACTCTGGATGCTAGGTAGAATATAATAAACAAAATCAAATGTTTCTGTAAACAAAACTAGAAAACTATAATAATTTTACATCTTCTTTTAATGTTTAATTTTAAGTTTATTGATTCAATCTATCATAGGTATATGTCAGTTTGTTCATCTGAACTGAACTGAATTTATTTGAATAGCAGATTTTGTACAATTTCTTAATTACAGATTCTCTGTGTGGTTTTTTTAATAAACAGAATGTACCATGGAAATGAAAATAAAAATACTCATTTTGTTCAATTTTTTCCCTTTACTCTAAACATCATAAACCAACAATCAGATGCTGCTGTATGAACTAACAACAAATATTCCTATCTATATCTTATAGAACAGTGGAGAAGTTTGAAAAGTTTGAAACATTACAAACTTTTATGCATTTTTTTTATCAAAATTAGAAATCTATTAAAATATATTTTTGTAGTTATTAATATTTGAATTATAAATTTCTGAATTTGATGAAAATTAATCAATTAACTCAATACATATATATGGTGCTTATATAGTTTTTAGAGGGATGTGAAACTTTAGAAGAAGTCTGTTTCCAGGAAAAGTACATACATCACACATTTACAACATAATTGAGCCATGAGACTGGAAATTGGACTGAAAGATTATCATTAAACTCTCCCGACTGGAAATTGGACGGAAAGATTATCATTAAACCCTCCCAACCACCCCAGATATACCCAAGATATCCCGAGATATACCCAAGATATCTTCCTTGTTATAGTTATAGGTTTACTTTTCATTTAGATTTCTCAACCCGGAATTTGATTTGATTCCACAGTGAAAACATTTTTGAAATCATGTTTGACCATTCGTTATTGATTGGTTGTTCAGACCAAAGAGACGTATTAACTTGCATTGAAGTTTTGAAGATTAGGTTTCTTTCTGAAATATGAAAGAGTCCCCTGCGACCTACCAACCCAGAGAGTTTTCAGAACTGGCTCCATGGCTCGTCAAGCTAACCTTCAAGGTTTCAACTGTTAACCCTTGATATTTCATTATAACGATATTTCGGTATGATCTTCAATTGGATTTATCGATCCTTCCGTATTCGTAATTCGTGTCAACTTTTTAAAATGATATTATTTTGTCAACGCCATCAACAACCTTTGTTTTAAGAATTCTCTTTTCTCGAAAGCCTTTGTTTGAATTTTATATCTTAGCTCTTTAATCTTGTTTTATTTTATAATTTGTAATTCCACATTTTAAATGACCCACTTTACAAATAAGAAACTTGTTTTTATTTTGCGGATCAATATTCTCACCTGATGTTTTATATGTGTATATAGTCCAATAATCATAATTTTAATAAATTAAAACTAATATATTAATTAAAATAATTTTTTATTTATTATATTAATAATTTATATTTTTAGCTTTATGATAATTTTAATTATAAATATTGTATATTGTATCAATTGTAATGGTAGCAAGAAAATTATATAAATTGATTTCACTATTATATAGGTATATATTCTATAGGTTTACATGCACTATTATCATAAATTTAAGCTTTATTTTCCAAATCTTTTATTTAGAGTCAAGAAAATATATAAAGTTGTATATATTTTACTCTGTTTGGATGTCAATTTGAGGCCTTTTACAAGAAAGCACATGTTTTTAATCATTAAGCATATTTAGTTTTTCCTTAACCATTAGGAATTGCATAGCATTCCTTTGTTTTAATTTAGTTTGTCAAGTAGAAAGGATGCAACAACAAGGTACCAATTTGTTAAAACAAAGGGTTATTGTAAGGATCCAACTTGCTGTGATATTGGCAATGGTATGAAGGATGGCATTTCAAATAAATATGGTTAAAGATATACGTTGAGTTCATACGATTTGGTAGTTTCCGTGACCAACTCATGGGTGGTATTTGTATGATGATTAGGACAATGTACTAGTGCATAGGCTAGAGGATCAAGGATTTCTTACCTAGTAAGGTAGACAATCGATCATGTGTTGCATCATAGGCTTTGCTATAAGATGTGATGGCTATGTAATGTGATTGTTTGTGTGTGTTGTTTATGGTAAGGTAATAATGTTGATAAATGCATCAAAGATATGTGAATGTTAGATGAAGCAATGACATGATCTACATGAACTATCATGTTTTGGCTTAAATGGATGATAGTAGGGTGCCAAATTGGATAGTTAGTCATCCAAGTATGTGTGGCTCATGGGAAGCGATACTAGGTTGCCTATGGTTAGGTGGAAATAAGGCAATGTCGCTTATGATGAAACAAGCACTCTGACATTTTTCACAGCTAAAGGTGCTTGGCTTGGGTTTGGTTAGGACATGTCAATTAGGTATAGTCTAGTTGATACAAATAGTTGATGGTCATGTCGAACTAATGATGTCATGGTAGTGTCATGCGACAACTAGGCTTCTTGAATGGTATGGGATGCTCATGTGAAATGAAAAATCTAGCCCCATGAAAGTTACTCTCTAGAACAAGGAACTAGTCTAAGGATGGAATTTAACAATCAAAATGTCCATCATTGGAATTTTGAATGTCAATTAAAATTATGAACTCTCTATCATCAAACATATCAAAAACATAGTAAATATGTTTATATATATAAGTGAGATTTTCCCAATGCAAAATGAGAGGTATTTGTAAATGTTAATCTTGGTCACATGCAAAGAAATCAATGATCAAAAAAGGACTAGGTTGATGTGAACAAAATTAAGTGCCAATGTAGGTTTTTGCCTTATCCTCCCAAGGGATAAGTTACAAGGGAAAAAAAATAGCAAAGCCTAGTTTGTCAAGCAAAGAGCACCTGTCTCAACCATGCTCCCAAGGGATAAGGTAGAATGAGAAAATTTCACTTGTCTAGTCCATCAAACAAAATCTTAGCCACTATAAGGACCCTGCTTGAGGTGCCAATCACAATAACATGAAAAAAGGAACCCTATGAAAACTTGGCTTAGGGTGCATGGTGAGTTTATATGTTTTGGTAGCCTTAGTGACTTGATCTCGATGATTCATGAGATGGTTAGGACAATTTAATAATTTGGTGTGGACTAGGAGAACTAAGGATTTCCGCCCTATAGGGGGGGAAATAGCCAACAAGGTGTTGCAATGCAAGCTCAATGGAGGATGGAGCAAACTAGAAATTTGGTGGATAGTGTGTTAACCATGAAGGACGCATCATTGATGAGTGCACTAAAGGTATATGAAACCCTATTTCCACAAGGTACATGATCTTTAGAGGACTATCATGGGTTAGAATAGATGGATGATGTCATGATCCTACATTATGTAGTTGGTTGTTCAAGTGTGTTTGGAATAGGGGAGTTAACAAAGGGTTTCATATTGTTGGCTAGCGATGACATATTATCACCCTCGATGAAATGAGAATTTCGACAATATGCACAATATAAGGTGCCTAGCTTAGGTTAAACCATGACATGTTGGTTGGGTTTGTTCTAGAGATACAAACAGTTGATAGTCATGCTTAGATAGCAAGGCCACGTCGATGCCATGTAGTGACTAGGCTTTATGAGTGGTATAGGACACTCAACCAGAATGAAAATCCTAGCCTTGTGACAAATGATATCAAGTTCACATTCAAATATGGATATTACAAAAGTGTCTCTTCATCACCAACAGTGAATACCCCTTTCATAAAAGGGGTGATGGGTGTGCATTAACAAGGATGTCAACAATTCAATTAGGGGAGAATGTAACTCTTTCATCAAAAGGGTGATGGGGCACATTGAAAAGGATGTAAACAATTCAAATATGGGAGAATGTAAGGACCCTACTCGAGGTGCCACTAGTAGCAACATGATGGAAGTAGTGGAGGGTAAACTTGGCTATGGGTGCATCACAAGTCTATATGTTTTGGTGGTGTTGGTAATCAAATATTGATGATTTATGTCATGGTTAGGATGGTATAGCATAGTGTAGACTAAGAGAACCAAGGATGTCTATTATAGCAGGGATAGAGGATCAATGAGGAGTTACAATGCAAGCTTAACGAAGGACGTTGTGGTCTAGAAATTCGGTGGACAACTTGTTAGCCATGGAAAGGCATCATCTTTAATGAGCTACATTATGGGAATTTTAAGGTCTAAAATGAGCCTCCTTAAGAAAATAATATAATAATAGTTAAAATAGCAAAATAAGAAGATGGTTTTTTAAAGGAAAAGAAAGAAAAATACTTTCTTATTGTATTTTCAACATATCTTCTTATAGGTTTACCCAAATGTCAAGTGTAGGCACTTGTTGGATGCGGAAATTTTGCATCCAACAAGTACCTACTATGTATACCTTTGAGTAGACCCGCATCGAAAAAAAATTGAAAATACATAAATAAATAAAAAATGTTTATGTCAAGAAACCTATTTTTCCATGTATTTCCAATTTTTATTATCATAGGTATACTCAAAAGTATTCAGAGCGGGTACTCTTTCGATGTGAAATTTAATTTCACATCCAATGGGTGGCTACACTTGACATTTGAGTAAACCTATAAAGAGATAAGATGAATATACAACTAAATAATTATTTTCTTCTTTCCCTCCAAAAATATTTACCCTTAGGGATGGCATCATCATCTTGAATCTTTTTGGTTATTTTCAAGTTAATTTTCATAGTGCATTTTTTGTTTTGAGACCTATTTTTGACCTGAAAATTCTCCTAAGTTTGCATAAGGTATGTGAAAACCTATCACCACTAGGCACATGATCTCCCAAGAAATATTACAAGGTTTGGCCTAGATGGATGTTAGCACAATCTTATATTCGGTGGTCTTTTGTTCAAATATGTTTGGCTCAAGGGAGGAAATAAAATCTTGGCTATGGTTCGGTGGTGATGATGTAGCATTTCTTATGATCAAATGAACACTTCAATATTCCACACACTCTAAGTTTTTGGATTGCGTTCAATTAAGACATGTCAATTAGGCATAGTCTAAGGCATACAATAGTTGATGATCACCCACAACTTAGGGTCACGTTAGTACCAATGATATGGGATGCTCAAGTATAATGAAAAAAAAGTCTTACAACAATGAAATTATATAATAAGCCTACTAATAGCATAGTAGATAACTTAATGATCAAGCAAAGGACTAGGTTGATGTGAAACCTAGTCAAGTGTTGATCTTTAAAGCAAAAGAAGGATGTTATCAATGCTCAGAGAAATGGAAATCCACCTCGTAACCCCTACAATGAACAAAGAATCATCTATCAAGCATTTAACAAAGGGGGTGATGCAACACATAAAGGCCATCATCAAGAAAAAGGGATATTCTCGAGTAGGATGTCCATCGTCGAGCAAAATGACCATCCTTAAGCATTAGTGATGAAAATTGAAGGGTTACACTTCATTTCAAGTTGAAGTGTATATTTTCATCCAACCCTTCCATGGTGAAATGTGATTGTAAAAGTAGTTGTACTTTAATTTACAAGAGTAAATTAAGTATACATTTCAAAGTAACTATTATTTTAAATAAAAAAATTCCCTTCCAATTTTTTACAGTGTTAAAAGTTACGAAATACATAAGTATTAATTTCAATATAAAATAATCATAATTACTTTGTAGTATTAAACATAACCATGTAATGGGTTATATGTATATTATAAATAAAAAATAAAAATCATAAACACCAAGTAGTACCTTTTTTTTTGGAGGAATTTCAAAAGGTTGAAAATGACAATGTAAAGATTTAGACACATTGCCATAATCTAACTTTTATATGGACTTTCACATAGAGATGATTTGTTCTGTTTCCATATGATGAGTGAGAAATACAACTTAGATGCATATCACAATCAGCTTGACTATGGTGGTCATGCTTGTTATAGATCTCATTAGAAAAGAAGAAAATGTCGAAGACCTTGAAACCTTTGTTGAAAGGGAGTAATTCTATCAAAACACTATGAAATCCATGAAGAGAGCCTGCTTGTTTTATAGGGCTCTAGAAACAAACAAATTTAGTGTTATTGCGCCCATTTCTTATTATGTAGGCTAAGTTGTTTATAATTTGGAGATTCCAAAGGTTTATGCAAACAAAAAGGTACTAAATTTTTCATCAAGACCACCAAGTATGTGGTTCTTATTGAGGACATTGATTTCGCACTCTATTTCTTAAATCATATCACTATTGAGAGGAGGGAGTGGATTAGTACTACTAGGGTTTATACTATTTTAAAAAATCTCACCAAAAAACAATTAGTGACCAGCATAATACAATAGATTTGAATATGTAAGCTCAGCATAAAATTAACACATAAATACCATAATGAATGTTAAGAAAATCATGCACAAGGAGACATAATAATATCTGGTGGAAACCCTCAAGGAGAAGAAAACCACCATGTTGTTGTTGTGCTACTTTTCCTTTTCTATTATTTGTCAAGAAAATATTTACATATATCAGCAAGCCACTACCATGGGGGATTCACAGGGGGAGCAATACCATACCATGTTCATTCATATTGGGGTATATATATTAAGGAAAAAATAATATGATATATTGAGGGATATATAGGGGGTAAAGGGTTTTTATATTGGAAAATATAAAAAATGGAGCTCAAAGTTAATGGAAAAATATAAAGGGGTATAGAAAATGTTAATGAAAAAATGGATACCTACAATGTCTAGTGAAAGTAGGGGTTTTTAAAATTGGGAATGTGTATTGGGTTCATATTCATAGGGGATTAAATAATGTTATTTTTAGAGGTATTTTCCAATATGTAGTCAAATTAAGGGTATTGTTTGATAAGCCATGAACGCACATGATATTTCAGAGGTTCCTTAAGTGAAGCCCCTATGGCCACTACCAGCTAGGAGACATGACTGCTACTACGGTTTGTTTCCCACCACCATATAGAAGGCCCCAACCTCATGTCAAATGTTTGATGGCCACTACTAGCAAGAAACCATACTCCTATCTTGGCAAGCCAACACTTGCCGGAGGCCCCATCCTTCTCAACCTCTATGAGGACCTCGTTTCAAAATTTCCATATTAGGCCCAATATGGCCGGCTCAACATGCATGCTACAACAACATCTAATATTTACAACTCAATATCTAAAACTCCACTGATCAATGCTACATGTATACAAGAGGCATCACTATGCACTATAGCCCTCTCTCTCACTAAGCAACCTCTAATGCTACCATAATACATTTATAATATTTATTCCAATCACAATGGACTAAATCAAAAACATTAATTAGATTCCACACCCAATGATTACCACATCAAACAAAATAAATCATTTAACCATTTAAGTTCTCTCACCAAATACCATGTTAAAACCCTTGGCAATTTCCCATGGTTTTCCTTTCTGCTCTTCAACACTGCATATCCAAACATCTACAACAATAATGTGCCCCATGCTCTCATTAAGTGTATTATATCATGCCCCATAATGATAACAACTATAGTTATAACGCTTTGTCTTCAACTAGGCACTTGTGCTACTCCTTATAAGTATGCCTTCTCAAACACATTTGTAGCTTAGCTTCAAGTATAAGCTTTTACCATCAAGAACATGCATAAGACCTAGTACAAAACATAGGACTTCATGAACACAAGGAAAATGAAGCTAAACAAATGTTTACATCAATGGAAACACTAGACTACCAAAAATATACCCCCTTTGACATTGATGTCAACTAAAGCCCGAACTTCTCTCCTGAACCTGATCTCCTCTAAATTTGAGCTCAATACTCTCTCCCCCATCCATGGCAAGGGAATAAAAACAATGTCAATGATACCAACACTCTACGACTAATTACATAGCTGATAAAGTGTGCAATATACTCCCCTGGAAATAAGTTAGATCTAGTCTACTTGAAGGGAAATATAGGATGGCGTGGAAAAGCACTCTCAACCTTAACCTTATCCCATCATGGTACCAAATAATATTATGTCCTTTAGCAGTAGTAGGAAAAATTTGAGCAACAAAAATTGTTCTTGCCAAATCATAGCAGCAACAGCATACACCATCAAGTCCAAGCCATTAGCATGGCCTTTTATACTCACCCATATAAATGTTCTTTGGAAAACTCCTTGTAGAAATAATACCCTCTCCATATAAACATAACAGTGCTCTCACCATACAATAGACAACACCACTCTTATCGCTCAACATATGCATCATTAGCAGCGACAACAACATTGACTCTACCTAACATAACCATCAATCTTGGCACTACTCTTCCAAACATCCATGCAAACAATAGCATACAACTTCACACAACAATAATTCTCTGAAGATAACAATATTTTTCCCTCAATAGTTATAGCAGCACATAAATCCTCTCTTTTCATCAACTACCATCTCATCAATACACCTCATGTTTATCCATACAAAGATTTGAATTAGAAGGCTATGACTATACATGGGTAATATATGCTCTCAGCCTCATTGAACTGCCATTTCACTCACTCATAAAAGAAACTCAGACCTTGACCCTTATGATGAAACATGAGCAACATATATCATTACATAGATTTTGCATACATGGCAGAAGAAATCAAGACACTTCTCATTCAGCTCATTACAACTCATTCACTCAACCATGACAATGACGGCTCTCAACAACAAACGACTCATCCCATAATGTATAGCTACATAAAAATCCATGTAAACTCATGGTATAAAGGATATCTTACAACAAATACTCAGCCATATGTTAGTGGCGGTTATAGAACTAACTCAAAATTACAAGGCTTCACTGCAAAATATCTATATAGCTTTTTGTTGCATGTGACATTTTTCCTTAACTTCTCTGCAAAAAAAATTATGTTAGCATACAAAATACCAACACATAACCCCTACAATAAATTCAGTCAATTAAACTCTGTCATATTTTATCACACTGTCCATTCCATCATTTGCTTCACTATGTGGATCAACATGATTTCTGCTACAACAATGTATAGGAGTCTCTGTCAAAGATCATACTTTGTCTCATCACACTTTTCTAATAATAACAGCTACAGGATATAGAAACCAAACCAAAACATGCCTTCCATTACATTCTGTAGATCGGTGATGTGCATACATTCAAGATTAACCTCTGCTACAGGTGTCATGTGCACTTTGCATTCAACCATTTTTGCATATGAAACACATCAACTATGTAAATATTCTCACGCTACATTAGAATATACATCAATTTTGCACGTGGAATCATTCCCAAACAAGAAAGCATTAATACCAACACCATAACACATACATAGACCTAACATTACATGGCATAAATCAATATCATAGAAGTTACAACATTATATTCTTCAATAGAACCCTTAGAAAAATGCAATTTCAGATACATAGAATAATGCCACAACTCTGTATTCTAACTTCTATTACAACCATGCACTCTTCAACATCCAATGCGCACACTTGGGCACATTGTAAGCATGCCAATCACACTTTTTGTCATTGCACAATGCGTTCAGCCATTACATTCTTCAACGCCCTTGATCTGTTACACTTAAATGTTTTGCTTCCATTAGGGGATTTTTGAGGTCTAAAATGGGCCTCCTAAGAAAAATGTACAACCAAAATAAACTTTATAAGAACCAATAGGATTCAAGATGATGATGTCAACCATGGGGGATGATTCACCATTTTTGGAGTAAAAAAGTACAAAGATTAAAAAATAATAAAACTGCTTGTTCAACTTATCTCCATATGGGTTTACTCAAATTTCGAGCGAAAACACTCGTTGGATGCAGAATTTGATTCCTCATTCAAGGAGTACCCATGTTGCATACTTTCGATGGACCCTACTACACGAAAAATGAGAAATACATGAAAAAATGTGATTGCAATCACATTTTTCATGTATTTCTCATTTTTCGCGTAGTAGGGTCCATCGAAAGTATGCAACATGGGTACTCCTTGGATGAGGAATCAAATTTTGCATCCAACGAGTGTTTCTGCTTGAAATTTGAGTAAATCCATCTGGAGATAAGTTGAAAATATGAGTTGAAAAAATAGTTGTATTTTTTCCCTCTAAAATTTGATGATGTAATCTAATATTATTTTATTATTTCCACTATTAGGAGGTTCATTTTAGACCTCAAAAATCCCCTAATGTGACCTCTATGTGTGGGTCCTCTAATCTAGGTTCTCTATCATATGGGGTGATCTGACGTAGATCTAATGTTTTTCAATCAGCTAAACAATTGTTATATGGTGTGCAAATAACCCTTAGTAATTATGATGTGCTCTAACAAAACTTCCAATAAATTATTCATGGTGCTCATATAAAGGACCACCAACCAAAATATAATATGTGTAATCAAGAATGATGATAGAATATAGCACATCAGAATACTAATCAAAGATAAAAAAATACAACACAAGGACGCAAAACACAAGACAAAAACCAAAAAACCAGCAATGGAGAAGAAATCGCATGCTTTACAGTATATGGAAAGACTTTTCTTGCTTGCATCTCAAGATGAGGAAAATTACGAATTTATAGTTGATGGACAAAACTCTAGAATTTTCTACATGTGTTTTTCATGACTGCACATTGAAACTAGAATTCAATGGACAGTGGGTCGTCGGCAACAATCAGCTTGGTAGGTTGTGGCAGTGATAATCGTCATGGTCGTGGGAGGTGACTGTCGATGTCGGAGTTGATATTGTTGGCTTCACATCTAACATTCTCCCACTTTAAGTCAAATGAAGATTTATGAATCAGGTCACACCGAGTCCTAAGCCCTACCATGCCTCTACACAACTCATGTTTATTTCTTGGTAGAATCTTAGTGAGCATATCAACAAGGTTCTTATATGTATGGATATTTTCCAAGGATAATTGTCCTTACTCCAACACATGGTAGATCCAATGGTACCTTAAGTAAATGTGCTTGGGCTTTTAGTGAAATTTTGGGATTTTCACCAAGTGAATGGCACTCTGACTATCACAATATAACACATACTTATCCTTCTTTATTCCTATCTATCCTAGGAATCATTGCATCCATAACATCTCTTTACAAGCATTTGTTGCAGTTATGTACTCTACCTCTGTTGTAGAGAGAGCTACTATTCTTTGTAGCCTTGACACCCAAGATATTGTTGCACCTGCAAATGTATACAAATAACTTATAGTGTACTTTTTGGTGTCCATATCTACAACCATATCTGCATCTGTAAATCCTTCAAGCATAATATCATTATGACCAAAACATAAACAGTAATGACTAGTACCCTTGAGATAGCTAAAAATCCATTTGACTTCTTGCTAATGTTGTTTGCCTAGATTGGCAAGGAACATGCTCACGACTCCCATTGAATATGCAATGGCTAGTCATGTACATACCATGGCATACATCAAGTTTCCAACTACTTGAACATAAGGAATCTTGCTCATTTTTTCCTTATCCTTGTCATCATTAGGGAATAAATCAGTACTCAACTTAAAGTGGGTTGCAAGGGGTATACCAACTAGCTTGGCATCCTTCATATTAAACTTGTCAAGCACCTTCTTGATATCTTTTTTTTTGTGACAACCACAACCTTTTCTGTCACGCATTATCCTCATTCCCAATATTTGTTATGTTGGACCTAAGTCCTTCATTGCAAATTTATTGCCAAAATCTTTCTTCAACCTATTGATCATATTCTTATCATTCCCAACAATCATCATGTCATCCACATATAACAGTGATATTATATGCTTTCCTTGATCATACGTCTTGATATAGACACAATGGTCAACTTCCAACCTATGAAAACCATGCTCCAACATGAATGAATCAAATTTCTTGTACCATTGCCAAGGTGCTTGTTTCAACCCATTGAGGCTCTTCTTCAACCTGCAAACCACGTCTTCCTTGTCTCTTTCTATGAAGCCTTATGGCTTCTCCATATAAATTTCTCCTCCAATTCACCATGAAGGAAAGCAGTTTTTACATCTAACTCTTCACATTCTAAGTCTATAGTAGCAAAAAGACCAAGAATGACTCTGATGGATGACATTTTGACTACAGGTGAGAAAATCTCAGCGAAGTCAATACCTTGTTTTTGGGCCAATCCTTTCACCACCAACTTGCTTTATACCTCTCCTATTTTCGTCACCTCCATGCTTAATATTGTATACCCATTTGTTTTGCAAGGCCTTTCTACCTTTTGGGGGCTTAACCAATTCCCAAGTTTTATTTTCCAGCAAAGAGTTCATTTCTTCCTCCATTGTTTTCTTCCATTCTTTACTGTGCTCAACTTTACAAGCCTCTAGAAAAAATTAGGCTCGTCTTCATCAACTAATAGGATATAGTTTGAACAAGGATAGCTTTGTGAAGGCTTGTGAGGCCTAGAATATATACGAACCAACTGTGGTGGTGAATTATTAGGTTGAATCTCCTGTAAAAGTTCTTTCAATATTCCTTCTTCTTGACGTTCATCATTTTCCACTTGCTCTCCTTCCTGCTCTTGAATTTGTTGTCTAGTTTCTTGCATTGGTGGCATGTTTTCATGTTGCTCTTCAAACCTGTCAATAAATTTCTTGACCTTCAACTCACCTATAGACCTCTTAAACATTTCTAACTCATTAAATATAACATCCCTGCTTCTAATTACTTTATGTTTGACTGGACCCTATAGACGATAAGCAAATATGTCATCTGCATACCCCAAAAAAATGCATTTCATAGATTTATCATCTAGCTTAGTTCTATTTCCTTTAGGAATATGTACAAATGATTCACATCCAAATGTTTCAAATGAGAATAATTCAACTTCTTACCAGTCCAAATTTCTTCAAAAATGCCACCATCTAGGGTTGTAGTAGGAAATCAATTTATAAGTTAACAAGTTGTCCTTACTGCTTCTGCCCAAAAATGTTCTCCAAACTAGAATTTTACAACATGCTCCTCACTTTCTCCATAATGGTGTGATTCATCCTTTTTGCAACACCATTCTATTGGGAGTACCAAGCATAGTCTTCTCATGCTTTATGCTAAACTTATTATAGTATTCCTTAAATGCCTTTGAGCAATATTCTCCATCATTCTCTATTCTTAGACACTTGAGCAATTTTTTAGTCTCTCTTTCAACAACAACATGGAATTTTTGAAATATTTAAAACACTTCAATTTTACTTTTCATAGGGTAGGCCCAAACCTTCCTGGATGAATCATCTATAAATGTTACAAAATATGATGCTTCTCCTAATGACTTAACATTGACAAACCCAAACACATCTGAGTGTATCAATTCTAACAAGACCAAGAATGACTATGATGGATGAAATTTTGACAACAAGTGAGAAAATCTCAGTGAAGTCAATACCTTATTTTTGGGCCAATCCTTTCACCACCAGCCTTGCTTTATACCTCTCCTTATTTTCGTCACCTTCATGCTTAATCTTGTATACCCATTTGTTTTGCAAGGCCTTTCTACCTTTTGGGAGCTTAACCAATTCCCAAGTTTTATTTTCCAGCAAAGAGTTCATTTCTTCCTCCATTGTTTTCTTCCATTATTTATTGTGCTCAACTTTACAAGCCTCTAGAACAAAATTAGGCTCGCCTTCATCAATTAATAGGATATAGTTTGAACGAGGATACCTTTGTGAAGGCTTGTGAGGCCTAGAATATATACGAACCAACTATGGTGGTGAATTATTAGGTTGAATCTCCTATAAAGGTTCTTGCAAGATTCCTTCTTCTTGATGTTCATCATTTTCCACTTCTCTCCTTCCTGCTCTTGAATTTGTTGTCTAGTTTCTTGCATTGGTGGGATGTTTTCATGTTGCTCTTCAAACCTGTCAATAACTTTCTTGACCTTCAACTCACCTATAGACCTCTTAAACATTTCTAACTCATTAAATATAACATCCCTGCTTCTAATAACTTTATGTTTGATTGGATCCTATAGACGATAAGCAAATCTATCATCCGCATACCCCAGAAAAAATGCATTTCATAGATTTATAATCTAGCTTAGTTCTATTTTCTTTGGGAATATGTATAAATGATTCACATCCAATTATTTTCAAATGAGAATAATTCATCTTCTTACCAATCCAAACTTCTTCAAAAATGCCACCATTCAGGGTTGTAGTAGGAAATCAATTTATAAGATAACAAGTTGTCCTTACAGCTTTTGCCCAAAAATGCTTCTCCAAACCAGAATTTTATAACATTCTCCTCACTTTCTCCCTAATGGTGTGATTCATCCTTTTGCAACATCATTCTGTTGAGGAGTACCAAGCATAGTCTTCTCATGCTTTATGCTAAACTTATTATAGTATTCATTGAATGCTTTTGAGCAATATTCTCCATCGTTCTCCATTCTTAGACACATGAGCAATTTTTTAGTCTCTCTTTCAACAACAACATGGAATTTTTGAAATATTTAAAAAACTTCACTTTTACTTTTCATAGGGTATGCCCGAACCTTCCTGAATGAATCATCTATAAATGTTACAAAATATTATGCTCCTCCTAATGACTTAACATTGACAAACCCAAACACATCTGAGTGGATCAATTCTAACATTTTTTTCTTTTTGTCATGGCCACCTCTAAGGAATGAAACCATTTTTTGTATACTATGTATACAATGCTCACAAAGACCAAGATTATAGGATTTCAAACATGACAGTATTTTTTTACCAACAAGGATTTTTAATCCCTTCTCACTCATGTGAACCAGTGCTTATGCCACATATCTGACAAATTTCCTTCTTTTGTGACAGCAGCCAAATTTTTTTTCCTATCATTGCCTTCAATGTATATAATATTCTTGTCTTGGGTCCTCTAGCCATGACCAATTCTCCTTTGTTAATTTTCCAGCCTCCTTTTCCAAATCTTGTGTGATAGCCTTCATCATCTACCCATCCCATAGAGATCAAACTCATGTGCATTTGTAGTACATGTATGACCTGTTTCAACAATATATCTTGTCCATCCTTCATCTTGCTCTAGACATCTCCCACTCCAACAATACTGCAAAAATGAGTGTTCCCGAAATGCACTCTCCCATAATCACCAAGATTATATGCAACAAAATTATCTTTACATGGGGTTACATGATGAGATGCCCCAGAGTTAAGGATCCAATCAAAGCTATTGTTAGATGTATATAAACATGCATCTTCTATTGAAACAATAAATAACACATCACCATTTGTGACTACAATAGTGTTCTCACCTTCATTTGTGTCTGATGACTTGTGATTTGCACTGGACGGTTTTTGATCCTTTTTTCGTTTCTTCTAGACTTGACATTCTTTCTTCATGTGCCCTATTTTACCACAATGAAAGAAAATTAGCCTTCCCTTCCTTGATTTTGATCGGCCTCTCGATCTTGAATGCCCTTGTCGACTTTGATCAATTCTCCTACCATGATCAGTTAGAGTTAGAAATTCTCCTCCAATTAACTTGTGTCGCAACTCCTCATTCATTAAATTATTGTTGACATCATCAAGCTTCATGGTCCATGTAGGTGTTGAAGTGTTCATAGCTACAATTAAATTTTCCCATTTGTCTGGCATAGAACACATTACAAAATAGCTCTAATTCCATCATCTAAAATGATTTTAACTGAGGCAAGTTAACTATCTGGCATAGAACACATTAACAAATTAGCTCTAATTCCATCATATAAAATGATTTTAATTGAGGCAAGTTGACTAGTAATAATTTTGAATTCGTTCAAGTGCTCAACAACTGAAGTGCGCTTCTTAATCTTGAGACTATAAAGCTTCTTCATCAAGAACACTTTGTTTGATGTTGTGTTCTTCTCATATATATCATGGGGCCTCTTCCATAATCCTTTTGTTGTCTTTTCTCTTGACACATTGAAATACACACTCTTTGCTAGATATTGGCAGATTGTTGCAATCATTTTTCTATCTAGATTATTCAATTCTTCATTCATCATCGATGAGGGTTTCTTTGACATACCCTCAATCGGAAAATATTGATCTTTTGAAATCATTATATCTTCCATCTGTGATTTCCATAAGAGAAAATTAGCCCTACTCAACTTCTCCATGTTAATTAATGTTGTTGCCTCCATTCTCAATAAAATTCAAACACCAAAAATCAAAATTCCACTTACAAAATAAAACTTTAATTATTACATTATTTTTTTTTAATCAAAGGCCAAAATGAATCTCCTGTAATAAAAATTATATAAAAAACTGTGATCTCTTCCTTTTTTTATTCTTATTCTTTTTAATATCAAAATGATTTAATAAGAGCGACAAGGCTCAAATCCCTTCCTCCCATACACTCTTAATGAGAAACCTCCCATACAATCTTAATGAAATAAGATAACTTTAATATGGTTTAAATCATCCATAAAATAGGAGATCAATACACGACCTCCAACTCGAGAAAATATTTAAAGCTACATACTAGTCCTAGCGTCAAAAGACCATTGAAATAAATTCAAAGAAAATATCGAACCGAACTCAGGCACTAGTAAACTTGGTGATGGCCTTGGTTTCCTCTGAGACGACGTGCTTTGCGAGTTCCATTGTAAGAGAAATCTTTACAGTGATATGAATCTCTTGGAAATAATTGTCGGGTTCCTGTTGTTGCGGGCGAGCTTCGATGTCGGGCTCACCAATTGTCAACAGAATACTAATCAAAGACGGCAAAATACAACACGAGTAAGAAGAACACAAGACAGAGCTCAAAAGAATAGCAATGCAGAAGAAATCATAAACTTACATGGTATAACTTGCCTTGTTTGCATCTCAGTTGAGGCAAATTACGAATTTAGAGTTGATGAACAGAGTTTTAGAATTCTCTCCATGTATTCTTCATCACTGCACGGTGAAACTAGAATTCAATGGACGGTGGGTAGACGGCAGCAGTCAATGTGGTAGGTTGTAGCAGTGATAGTGGGTGTGAGCGTAGGCGACGGCTGTCGGTGACGGCGTCAGTGGTATTGCCTTCACATCTAATAAATGACCCTTCAATGGTTAACAAATGAACCTTCGATGGTTAAAATCTGGTGTGAATAAAAGGAACCACCCAATGACCAAAGTATGGTGTGTATGAATAAGATGACCTTTTTTCAACAACTAAATACTTAGGAAGAAATAAAGAAAGAAATTATTTTAACGTCCACAAAGCTAAAGATAGCTTATGGGACAAATTGCTTCTTTATCTGCTTGATGTATTCGGCCCATTTTCTGTGAAGCTTCAAAATAAATGCTCCTAGCTTCTCAACGAACCCCTCGCTAAATAGATTATCCCAAGAGCTAGCTGCCAGCATATCTGCATAATTTTCTTGTTGACTTTGAAGGCCTCACATTCTAAAATGAAATGTTTTTCTGTTTCCACTTTTCTAGAAGAACAAAAAATGCACTCTTTTCTCCCACACTTCTTTTGGCCTTTTCCAATGCCTTTTTCACAATGGAGTTGATAGAATTAGTCCTTAACTGAGTAATAAGAATTTTGTCTCTCCAAGAGATATTCGTCTCTATGTATGCTTTTGGTTGATGACTATGAGTGGGATTAAACACTTCAATATAGTACTTTTTCTTTCTTCCTACCTCCTTATCTTGTGGAACTTTTCCATAACAAAATCTTTTATCTCTTTGTTGTTTATGGGACACGTGTTCAATCAATTACCCCATTTACTAAACCATTTTTTATTTTGCTACATCCAAGTATTTTTTCTCTTGCACAATCTGTCATTAAACACAACCTTAGGCCATCTACCCTCTTCCATTCGCTCATTTTTTTTTAAATACCTTATGACTCGCACCATGGCAATTGCTTCAATAGGAATAGTCCCTGTTTCACTTAACAATATAGCATAAGGAACTGCACTTTTAATCTTGAATTTGTTTGTAATCAAACGCTTCTAAATTTTCTCTCCACTGCATGTCAGATGGATGTACTGCTGGCCCATAATTCACAACCATAGAGAATCACAGGAATCACTAGAAGCCCAAAAAGAGTTTAAGTGGTTTTCTAGTCCCATAACTCTGCCTCTCTACACCTATTTTGAAAAGCATAAAATGCTTTCCAACCCCCAAAAGTTCTTTTCTTTCTACAACCATTCCAGCGTAGATTTTTGTTGAATTCAATTCCAAGATATTTATAATCCGCAACTTCTTCCAAAATGTTGCCTTCAAAGTAGAACTTATGTTGATTATGTTTTCTTTTCTTTAGATAAA
Source organism: Pinus tabuliformis (assembly GCA_031772625.1). Taxonomy (NCBI): domain Eukaryota; kingdom Viridiplantae; phylum Streptophyta; class Pinopsida; order Pinales; family Pinaceae; genus Pinus; species Pinus tabuliformis. The sequence continues at coordinate 998,453,960 of CM062806.1, read as the reverse complement.
TAGGAAATTGACTTAAAACATTGATCTCTAAAAACTACCATACACCCATGCAAATCAATTCTCAGCCTATACAATGAACTCTTAGATATAACTTGGTCTTTGTGCAATTACTCCACACATGCATGCTTACACACTAGTGAAATAGGAGTGAAATAGGAGCAGATTACAATCACAAAGCACGAGTTTCTTGCACTAAGGTGGATTTGATCTACGCACTTTTTCAACAGCCATATCACATTGTTGCAGCTCACCAAATCGAACATGCACACTCTGCGACATGACCTTTGTAGTAACAGGCCTTGCACTCTAGTGTATAAGCGATACTTAATCGAACAATTGATGATTTGCTTCAAACTTGTACTGCGATTATCTGCTACTTGTATATATTTTTTTGTGGGGCTCTCCATCGCTCTAACGCCTTTCAAACGCTGCACATATTCTAAATAACAGGTCATACACACTTTTAATCTAGCCAACCTATGATATATCCATGTATAAAGAAGATATACACCCTTATTTTTTTATTATTGCTGAAAATTCCACAACTATATTCTACATGCAAGCCCATTTACACTTTATTAGTGTAGCATCAATCACGAACTGACATCGAGTTACAAGTGTATGAAATTTTTCTACAAAACAACCAACAGGCTCAGCTAGAGTCATCTCTCATTTCATAGCATTCTATAGGCATGCACAGGAGCTTTTGATTTTAACACTGTCATTATGCATAAAGGAGATTGCACCAACAATTCATGCACAAGAAATTATCTACAACAATTTCATGTATATCTATTCGATATGAACTCAACGCACTAATCACAGCTGCACTATAGAATATGTATTTTTTGGCCTCTCAAAACACGGTTCCTAACCATTTGGCTTTCAATAGCACACAATGTAACCTTTGGATGATCGACAAAGATAACATTTAAACTCATTCACCCAATTACAAAATTGAAGTAGATCAAACAATTAATTTAAGCCATAGTTGAATTGATTAACTCAACCCACTACACCACTATCATATATTCAATGTGTCCAAATCACCACGACAAACACACCATCAATGCATACATGTTTCTCACCATCCATCGATCTGCCTCAACATTCTGCATGCAACACACTTGACCTCGACTATTTTTATGATCTCTACTTCCACTTGGCATCTAACCACACAATGAACAATTCAACCTTAATTACATTGAATAGATCAATGTGGCACTAATCCACAGTTCTCTCAGCGTTAATGTGTTCATAACAATCCAAACCAGAATCAACGTTCTTGAAAAGAATATTTGATATGTTGCGTACCTGATCTTGTTAACTCGATCTCTTGATTTTAAACACGTTTTAAACTCTTTGGAGAACAACTTAGACCAGATCACAATTTTTAATGTGTTCCACTTTTACTTGTAACTAGATCGATTACTCCAATAGGCCACTAGCGCCTTCACCAATGCATTCACACTTTAACATGTGTTGTTGAAAACCAAATCGACTGAACCTTCTCTGCAATCCCTTCTACGCACTAACACTCTTACAATCAGGTAGAGAGATATAAACTCCATGTTGTCTCACTTTTTCCATAAAAGGTATTTATAAACAATAAGACTCTAGACAGAGAAATGCACTAGCTCATGCACACATCATTGCTCTATTCTACTATGCCAAGGTTGAGCTAAGCGGAGCTTGATCTTCAACCAATTTTTTCTTTTCTTCATCATTTCTCGATATTTTTCTTCTCCATGCATTGCAATTTCTCAACATGCATATCTTGAATATTATCATACATTAGACATATGGTATGTGCATCCCATAGTTGAGCTTGTTTTAAGGGGATTATCACCATAACCATTTAACACTAAAGTTCAAATTCTCAAGCAGATATTTCTCACTTTACCTTCTCTCTCCATGTTCAAAAATTTGCGGCAATAAGAAGTGGAGCAACTTTATAACCCGTGATTTGCCTAGATCCACCTTTCGGCGATTAAGATGCAAAAAAAGGCACCCACTCTGATACCACTTGTTAGAAATCAAATCACTAGTGAGAGGGGAGCGAATCAATGGTGTTAGGGTTTATATTATTTTAAAAAAACTCTCCAAAAAAAAATCAATGACCAACATGATACAACATATTTGAATATATAAGCTCAGCATAAAAATAACACATAAATACCACAACAAATATTAAGAAAATCATGCACAAGGAGACACAAGAATATCTAGTGGAAACCCTCAAGGGGAATAAAACTACCCTACTGTTGTTGTGATCCTCTTCATTTTCTATTATTCCTCAAGAAAATATTTACATAGATCAGTTGGCCACTACTGGCTAGGAGACACGACCACTACTACAGTTTGCTAGCCACTTCTTGTTGTTGTGACAACGAGCCTCCAAATTTTTTTCCTTAGTCGATTTTGGAGCCTACATGAACTATTGTTTCAAGCTATATTGTGTCGTCTTGTTATTTGTTCATGTTTCTCTAAGTGTTGATCATCCATGCAACGTTCCTAAGTGTCTCTTTTCCTCCTAGGTCAAAGTTTCTAAGTGTCGTCTTCTTATCTTTGGAAGTGCTTGTGTCAGCTTTCTAAAGATAGGGAAAGCATTAACTTTCTTTGACCTAGTGATTAGCTTTACTTACTTGACATGCATATCACACAAAATCAAAAAAGAATAATCTTTTCTCTTATAGAAAGTGCACTTTCTAAAATTAGCAATCACACAAGCATTGATGGAGGAAATTGCACCCTCTTTAGAAAGAGTGCACTTCAAACTCTTAGTGGAGCATATTTCCATCACTAAATTGAGAACAATTATTATCCATAAAGGTAGTGCACTCCTTATTAATAGAGATTGCAACCTCCTTGTTCTTGGAAAGTGCGCCCTTCTTGTTCTCAGAAAGTGTGCCCTCTTATTTCTCATGCATGATGGGTGTACTCCTAGAAAATAGGGTCCCTCCACTTAATGTAACTAACTCACTCATCAATCGACAAGTGGCAATCATGCATTAACCTGCTCTGCATGTGAATTCTTTAATAAATTTCCTAGCTAATTATTCATTCTCATTATCATTGTTCGCTTTGGGATGAGCACATTTTCTCACCATAAGGGTTTTTCTTTAATTGTGATCATAATAGTGTGGATTCTCGGTAAGTTTTGGAACATGTAGATTTTGTTTGATTTTGTCGTTTTTGGTGTTGATTTTGATTTCCTTAGTAGTGTTTCATTTTTTTTTCACATACAAATTGTCGTTTTCATCCATACTTCCTTTTATAAGTGTCATTTTGTTGTCACAAGTGGTATTTCCAGTAACTCTTCGCATTCCATGACTTTTCAACTTCTGGTCATGATTGTGACAGAACCTATAAACACTTGCAACTCTTCTCTTTCATAGTTAATGTGTTCTTGACTTGATGTTGACCTTCACTTAACATTTTGGAGCTTAATTTTGGCTAGAGCGCACTTTCAAAAAACAAAGGCCCTTTGTTCATCAAAACTGCACCTAACAAGAAGGCTCTCTTCCAAAAGTGCACTTTCAAGCAATAGTTGGGCATCCTTGTCCATTTTCACTGTCCCCTCCATCAATGGCCCTCTCTGGCACACTGTGCACTATCAAGCATTAGTGTGTCCCTCCCTGTCCATTATTACTGCACCATGTACCCAAGCAACCTCCCTCTCTCTCTCTCTCTAAGGGCACATAACGCGGTTTTAAGCCTCAGTAAGGCCTTGTCTGCTTAAGGTTTTCCCAACATTCACTATCTATCTTTGCCTTGGTGCAATGCGCACCCCTAGTGGCTAGTGAAGCCACCCTATCTTGCTTTCATAGGCTTGTGCTTCTAGATTACCCATTTTTATCCTTAATCGTTGTCTTTTGAATAGCTTTCACGTGATAGTTAGATGATTTCTTGAAACTAATCATTGTTTGTCGTGAGTGAATTTCCACTTGCAGGTGCTACAAACACAGAATACATCACTCGCTCATCATTCGTTGATACGATGCCTCCTACCACCCGTTAAGATACTTCAAAAGAAATTTCAGAAGCTAGTACTAAGGAGGCAGTGGAAATTACTAAACCACTTATCCCTATTCTTTCAGAAACATAGTGATTCATTGATAAATATTTCAATGTCTCACGGAAGGACATCAAATGCTTTCATGCAAAAGCAATCCCAGAAGACTTGGAAGATATGGAAGTGTACATAAATATCAACAGGTCCAAGATACATAGAGTTGCAAGCAAATTCCCAGTGATGCCTTTTGGAGAAGTTATCAAATGGATCATGTTACATGTGGATAGCAAGAATTTCATGCTTAACAGTGAAAGAGGAAATAAGATTGTCACTTACCATACACATGACGTTCATTCTTATTACAAGATGGTAAGACCAAGGGAGTATACAAACACACAGTTTTAAACCAACTTGGAAAAATATAAATACCAAGGAAGTTAGCAAATCCTAGTGCCAAGAGCCTTCAAGATTCCGCCAGAGACCAAGTGAAATTTAATAGAATATTTGAGAAAGGTTTACCTGTATTTCATGGTGATGTGCTATTGACTACATGGATGGAAGAATGCACAATACTTCGAGGAAAATTGGATTTACTTTCTCAACATGGCTATCTGAAGAGGAAAAGTTTTCAACTGGGTGTAGAAATTCCCACTGTAGATCAACAGATTATGCAATATACTAAAACACAATACAAGATCTACTTCTACAACACTTTGCAGAAGCTTAATCGAATTGAGCAAGATCAAGAGAACACATATAACTGAGAATGAGAAATCAATCACACATAACACAGAAGAAATAACCCGGGAAAAGCCTCAGCCTAAAACCCCAATCTCTGTATTATCATACAAGTGGAAATCTTGTTCAAGTTACAAAAAGAATCAGCTCTCAAGCTATCCTGCTCTCTTTGCAATCAAACAATACAACTCACAGACTGAATAGACACTGTATATGTCCTCCTCAAGCCCTCCAAGCCTCCTATTTCCTTGCGCAGTTTTTCTTGGGGTCCAATGAAGCCACATGTGTGAATTGGCCTCATCACACTCACAAAACCTGAAGAAGTAATTGCGCAATCCTCAAGGAAAGAATTCCTTCTGCATGCAAGGAATATTCACAATGGAATATTCTAGCAACTGATAGTACATTGCCCCTCCATCTGATCTCAACTGGATCTCTGTCTGAACTAACATGCATGAGTTATTTATGAGAGAATATTCAGTTATCTGAAGTGCAGTAGTTACATGCATGCATGCATTAACTAACTAAACTCACATTAATTTAACAAACTGTTTGAATTAATCTAACTGGACTTGACTCAGTTAACTAAGCCAACTAATTACAACTCAATATTATGACTCATCCTTATCTCTTTAATTGATGGATACATTCCTCAATTAATGGAGAAACTGTTGCATGTCCCCACATAGACCTCATGTTTGATTTTCCTTAACTAATTAACTCATGATGAATTAATTAATTATTTTACAAACAGCTACTAAGATCAAATTCGAATTTTTACTTCTCTATTTTAGTTTAGGGACTAAATAAAATAGGAAGGTATCCCGAAATTCTATTTATAGCAGTACTAAATTTAGCATTTCTTGTTTGCTATTTTCAACACTGGGTTGATATCCTCTCTCATGAATTACATCTTTACATACAGCAGGCCAAGGACAATATTACAATCCAAAAAAGCACCAAATTTCTATATGTCCTCTTATATATTGGATGGTATGTCCACTCGTTATGAGTTCACCGAGATGAAATGGAACTGGACCCCTCAAGAGAAGCTACCTTTCTACTTCCACTATAAATTGTTATCAAAAGTTATTTTTCAAGGAGTATACACACAACTGGCTAAGAATTATTTTTCAGTTGTATACAAGATGGTCTTTGAGACAGAACCTCCCTGCATGAATAATTAGGTGAAGGAAGCACTTTATGAGATTGCAGATTGGTTTTCTTCACCGCAGGGCACATACATCAGATGTTTCGGGTGTCAGACAACCCTTCATCATATGCCTAGGTATGTGACCAATAAGGTGGTCTGGTAGGAGGTAGCATATCAATTGAACAGTGGATTGTATGCACAAGTGTATAGGAGGAATAAGGCTCCTTAGCCCTCATTTCCTTTATGGATTAGAATTTGTGAGCTTAAGAGCCTTAAGGCGTCCAATGCTAAAATTGAAGAACTTGGGTGTCTTCACTTTGGAACAATGATTTTTCCTAGACATGATCAAAGAAAAGACTACAGACAACATTATGACAACATAATGTACAAATGGTCGTATGGACCTGTTGACGGTGCTAAACCCACCAACATGTATTGGGATCTACTCGATAAGAAGTCCCAACTAGACCTCAAACTGTTTTGAGTAGGAGTCCCAATAGTGGGTAGTAAAGTAAACCCTTGACTGCGGTAGCACGCAGAGGTAAGTGTGATAACTTTGTCAGAAGCAAGTGTGTGACCTTGCAGTGAGTCAAGTGAGATGCATGTGGGGTTCTAACATACGGAGGGGAAAAGGAAGTGTGTCCCTTAAAAGCCTGTAATAGTATGTAGCTTGAAAGGAACACATGAGTTGAATGAAATCACAGGTTGGAAGCATAATACTCCACAATCCAAAGAGACGGGTTAATACAACAATGCGTCTTCAACAAGATTCGTACAATCGTATACAAAATAGTTCATACACAAATGCGTAAGTGAAATAACATACATTGCTAAGGTAACCAGAATAGTCAAACTACAATAACAACATATGCATGAAAATGTGTTGGCTCGGTTATATTATTAAGTGAAAGTTCCATCCATACATACACCATTGATAGCCACTAGCCCAATAGTGGAACATTACAGTCAACATCGCCTGCTCCTCCAAAGAGATGTACTCATCTACATTGTGGAGAAGCCAAGGCTTGTCAGAATACTCTCCAAGCCTTCTCTAAGAAATGCCTAGCCAAAAGCTTGGCTCCCAAAACCCTGGTCTATGAGTTATGAGGTTCTATTTATAGCAAAGGGTGGGGTGACCCTTGACATTCCCCTTTGTAAATCTTCACCTATCCTCATGACTCTTTACATTACTTAGTGACTATTCACATTCCATTAATGACACTTGGAATTTCACTTACAACATATTTACAATAATATACAATTTCCACATATACCCTTGTGGGATAAAATAGGCTAGAGACAGCCTAACAAGACAAAACACTATGACTCCAGAGTGTGGGGAAAGAACAACTTGGAAACCTCCACTTGATGCTACTGGGTCACGTACTGATGCCAAGCTTGGTACTGTGATGTGATGTCTTGATGTTGTCTTGTTGAAATGAACTCTTGCCTCCATGGAATCCGGGCATGTGGTTTTGGATCATGTGTTCGTCTCGTCCTGAAAACTGTGCAGCATTGTCTTGAGTTTGGTTAGACCACAAACGTACTTCTGCATGTTTTTTGTGCTCATTTGCAAGTCATCACTGGTGGCCTTGCGCATCAACTGCTCCATGTACCTGTCGACCTCCAACTGGACTTGGTTCTTGTGCTTAGCTTTACTGAGGGAACCTACATCTATTCACTCTCTTCTTTAGCAGTTGGTTGTTCCATCTCATCAACCTATATTAGCATTGTTGCTCTGTCATTTCTTGCCTTTGTTCTTCTTCATGTTTCTTCTTCTTAGCTCTTTTTCTTCCTTCAACTCTCATTCTACTTGCTGCGATCTCAGTTATGTTACCTGCAAGCTCTGCCCTTTTCTCTTCCTCCACTCTGTTGTTTGTGTCATGTGATTCCTTTTGCTTCTATTGTCAAAGCTACTTGCGTGAATAGAGAATGCACCTTCGCTTTGCAGCATTTTCCTCCCTCTATTATGTCAATGGTTTCCTCTTTCCTTGATCTTAAACTCGCTTGCTGACTTCTGCCACTGCTATTGGTTTTGCTGCCATGTTAGTGTTGACTCATTTTATGTAAACATTTGGGCATCTACATATATTGGCAAGTAAACTGGTGCTTTCTCATCTGCTTCCCCAGCACTGATTTCAATGGTTTCTCTTGAAACATCTCTCTTTGGTGCCATGGTACAATGATTGCTGGAGAGAAGCGCTTCACAAGTGTGGTACCTATGGGACAAAAAGGAAACTCATGGCAAGAAAACATTAGCTCTTACAAATATAACTTTACATCATGATCAAGCAGCAGCTAGGGAATCTGATAAGAGGAAATGCGCAGTTTTGACTGAAAAGGGTGAGTGACTGGTTATGGGAACTGCACATTGCACAGTCCCAACAGTCAATGTGGAAACCTTCTGACTAGAACTGCACAATGCGCAGTTCAGTCTAGGACAGGGCATGGGAGAGACTGTGCATTGTGTAGTCTCAGTGACCAAGCTGGGAGACTAGCTCCTGGAATTATGCAGTGCACAGTTGGAGCCATCCCAGGATAGCCTCTGCGCATTTCCAGATGCCAATGCAGAGACCTTAAGCTACCAGATTGTGCAGTGCATGCAAGTGAATGTGAGACTCAAGCAGGGGGGCCTAGATCTGTCCATGGGGAGTGTGCAAACAAGCATATTTGAAGGATGATGTAAGGATGAGTGCAAATTTGACTAAGTGTAGATGTGTACATGTAAAACAAGTACAACAATGGATTAAACTGAAGGAACATGAAGCGTGCGAAGGGAGTCGTCGCATCGATGGCTGTTGGTCACTACAAAAAGGGCAAAACTCATGCGACACTTGGGGAAGGCAATGTATAACTTGAAACAACACTTATACAAGCTAAAACAAGTTAAAATTCCAATAGTCGTTCAACAAAAAAATTGAAACAACACTCTCACAAGCTAAACAAACCAAAGCGACTAAAAAAGCAGCAAAAGGCAATAAAAAAAAAAAAATTCACCCCGAAAGGCGATGATAACGCTCCAAAGGCTCCTTGATCTCATAAGGAAGCTATAGCTTGATGATCAAATGCATAAGTGAGCTCTAGAGGCGTCCATTACATAGATTTGAGAAAATGGAGTTCATGATGTGTATGCTTGAGATCAAGGACAAAAGAGACACTAGCATAAACTTATAAAGATGGAAATGTGTCACCTTTGGGAAGCTAATAATAGATTCCCTACTTCTCAAGGATGATTTTCCTCTTAGCTTCTTGCTTTTCGAGAACCCTTCCATGCACTACCCGGAAATATTGCGCAGTTCTGGGAAGGATCGAGCAACTCTCTGGTTCATGCACTGACAGTTTCTGAGCACAATATGGTTCTGCACAATTTCTGGGTTGAGTGGCTCTCGGCTGCCTCTCAGGCTCTGCGTAATTTTGCAACTGGAGGCAGACTGTCAGTTGGTTATACATAATTTTGAACTTGATTGCTAACTGTGGGTTTGGACTGCACAATTCCTGGACTGAAGGTTGGCTTTTAGTTGGCTCTATGTAATTCTAGAATTGAAGGCTCATTTGCTGGCTTGGATTGCTCTGCACAGTTTCCCAACTAAAGACAAGCTGCCAGTTGGGTCTGCGCAATTCTGGAGCCAAAGTTCACTACTAGGTTTCATTGCGCATTTCTTGAGAGCAAGGTTGGTTGCCCTCAAGGATTTTTCAGATCATCAAGGCAGTGCTAGATTCAGTTTGCAACCAAGTCATGGGGTCAACTTGTGGTTAGACGGTAAAGCAAGTAAGAAAACATAAGTTGTAAACTGAAATATGAACTCAATTTAAAGCACAAGTACCTAGGAAATGCAAGACAAGTTGTTTAGATTTAAGGAGGGAGGCTCCAAAATGAAGCAAAGGAAATTTTTTAGAGGGTGGTTGTAGCTGCTACAACATCAGTGACACACTGGTAGAACTCCAGCTCTCTATATGGACCTTGTCTCATGTAAAGTGAGTCTAACTCCTCCGAAAGTATTGTTCGATTCTTTGATTGTCATGGCTTCCTCACTAGCTTGAGTTAAAGATATAGTCCCTGCCATTCTCTTGATCGGTCAGCACACATACCAAGCCAATTCAACTGAGTTGTTTTGATTGGGGATGAGGGGTATATTGATGCACAAGTAATGTAGGCTATCAAAGTTTTAGTTTCATCTCTGGTGTTGCTCCACTACTAGCAAGCCTAGACAGTATCCCAGTGGAGTCACTTCAAGAACACAAGCATTGCTCCGTTGCCAGCGACCTTGGACAGTACCCCGGTGGAGTTACTTGCTTCACCTCTTTGCGTTGGAAGCCTTTCTCTTCTTTTGCCTTATTTTATTTTTATTTTTATTTTCATTTTTCAGATAACTGTGCATAGACACTTATTTATTTCATGAGGCGGAAGAGGGATCCCAAGTTATTGAGAAAAGAAGAGGTTGTCCCTTCAAATAAGTATGTAATATATACCTTTAACATACTTCTTAAGGTTTCCCACTCACCTTACTCTACTTGATTGTGTTGACAAGGGTTAATTTAATATATAAAAATCGATTACAGTAGACGGTACTAGTTAAAAGTGCAAGCGTTGTGTTTTCGCCAAGACTCACTCTGAACAAAACGTATTTTCCATCAGGGTATCATTGACTGAAAGAACACAAGATCTTCATAAAGAGAGGGGATAACAGATAACCAAACTTTGCTAGTTGTACAAGTCCTCTTGTGTTTCACCCAACTTGTCTCAAGAAGCCAAACACGGTTTCATGGGAAGCTAAACCTATGGGTGCAAAACAAACAAACAAACAAAGAAAAGGAAAGAAGTAAAATGAACACAAAACAAGTAACCAAAGAAAACATGAAATCAAAGCAAACAAGAAAACCAAGAAAACAAGAAAGAAAACATTACTCCTACTCCTAAGCTAAACAGTGCATGGACCTACTCATGTGAAGTGATATTTCCAATGCAACCATCGACGCATTGGTTGGCCCATGTTGGTGAAGGCATGGTCGACAAGAAATATATTCAGTTAAACCAGTGCATAAGAAAGATAAAACAATGAACATCAATGCGCTCAAAGTTTAATGTGTCCACAGAAAAGAAAGAGCGAAAGCGCAAGACAAGCACTCTACAGGTGTACCATGGTGAAGCATCGCATTGTGCGCAAACGACAAACATGTGCACTCTTTTGATCTCGACAAACAAGAAAACATGTAGAAAGAATAAAACTTTCACTTAGCAACATGACTTGATACATATTCCTCCTCCAATGCATGAGCGATGAGATCGCATGATTCAGGTGGAGGATGTGCAATTTGTGGATCAGAGTGATTTTCAATGTAAACAGGAGAGTGATGAGGAGCCTAAGGTGTTTCAACAGATTTCTGATCAGGAGTGGAATTGACCTCAAGACTACGAGAACCTAACATAACCATCATCTCGGGCTAAAGTGCCTCGACATCTTGCGGGGTTTCCACTTCATCATTAGGTAGATCATCAAATACCGGTGGCTTGGAAAGATCAACAGCAAGTGAATCAGCATCATGATCTAATGAATGAGCAAAGAGATCATGATAGCCACGATCAGAAAATTTGACATGTGAAACAGCATCCTCGTGACCTGACAAATCATACAAAGGGATTGATGAGAAACAAAAATTTTCACCCTCTGAATTTAGAAAGAAAAATATGAAAGATTGGGTGGATTCGAAAAGAAATATTTGTCCTCACTGCAATCAAATGATGCACTGACATCCTGTGAATGATCAGAAGTGGAAACATCCAGGAACAAATTTTCACAAGACAAATCAGAAATGGTAGGATCACAAAAGATGCTAGGATAGAGTAGATGAGGTGGGGACAGAAGGAGTTCATCCTTCACTACAAGTTCTTCTTCAGTTTCCCACACATACTCATAAAAAATAATTTCGCAGGTTGGTTTCTCAACCAACTTCGTCAACAACTTGATCCTCAGGAACCTCACATGTGGAGTCTGAAATGGACGAACACAAGACACCAAAATCTGAAGGATCAACAGAATGAGAGGACAAGGGCTGAGAAAACAAGTCCACATGACAACCAACAAGGTTTCAGTCCAAATCTGCGAAGATATCTAGAACAAGCGATGTGGGAGGAGGTGAATGTTCAATAGATGTGTTCGCAAGTTCTCCCACTTTGTCCTACGGGGCTAGAGTTGTTTGATGAGGAGTGGATGGTGGGTCACCTATGACAACAACCTTGTCTGTCTTAGATTTGGGATCTCTAACACCAAGGTATGCTGGGAGGGGTTCGAATGATTCTAACTCGTGAGGATTTTCAGATATGTGAAGAAGATACTGAAACTTTTCCCTAAGAAATTTTCAATCAATTTCATCTTTCGGGATTTGAAAAGCAAGATTGAGGAGGCGCTCCCAAAATTGTGCAATAGATTCATCAGGGGCTTTCCGTAATTGCGAATTTTTTTATTGAGTGCTTTACAGTCATAATGATGGAAAGCACGAAATAACTCATCAATCATGTGATCATAAGAGTGGATGGAGGTTGCGGGCAATGTGTGACACCATTTCTTGACACACCTTTCGAACATGTAAGCGAACAACCCATAGGCAATGTCGTCTGAGGGAACTTCATTCCTGTGACAGAATCCTGTGAAGGAAACTTCGTGCCTTAGCAGGGTTGATCCGCCTTCACCGTCATACTTAAATCGTGACAAGTCAGCAATGACATCCTCCAACACTTCGAAATCATGTGCATGAGAAAAACATGTCAAAGGTATGATTGTAATGTAAATCATGAATGATGTGCATAGATTCCAGATAGACTTTGAGGACTCAACTTGTCATCTGGCCCTCCTTCTAGCACCAGAAATTTTGACGGTGTTGGACCCACCAACATGTCAGGGGATCTCCCTAGTAAGAAGTCCCAATTAGACCTCAGACTGTTTGGAGTAGGATTCCCAACAATGGGTAGTAAAGTAATGCCTTGACTGCGGTAGCGTGCAGAGGTAAGTGTGATAACTTTGTCGGAAGCAAGTGTGTGACCTTGCAACGAGTCAAGTGAGATGCATGGGGGGTTCTAATACACAGAGGGGAAAAGGAAGTGTGTCCCTTAGAAGCCTGTAATAGTACGCAGCCTGAAAGGAACACACGAGCTGAATGAATCACGGACTGGAAGTGGAATCATCCACAATCCAAAGTGACAGGTTAATACAACAACACATCTTTAACAAGATTCGTACAATCATATACAAAATAGTTCATACAAAAATGCATGTGAAATAATTTACATTGCTAAAGTAACCAGAATAGTCGAACTACAATAACAACATATGCATGAAAACGTGTTGGCTCAGTTATATTATTAAGTGAAAGTTCCATCCATACATACACCATTGACAGCCACTAGCCCCAATAATGGAACATTACAGTCAAAACCTCCTTCTCCTCCAAGGAGACGTACTCGCTCTACCTATGGAGAAGCAAAGGCTTACCAGAATACTCTCCAAGACTTCTCTAAGCAATGCCTAGCCAAAAGCTTGGCTCCTAAAAGCTTGGTATATGAGTTATGAGGTTCTATTTATAGCACAGGGTGGGGTGATCCTTGACATCCCCCTTTGTGACTCTTCGTCTACCCTCATGACTCTTTAAATTACATAGTGATTGTTCACATTCCATTAATGACACTTGGAATTTCACTTACAACATATTTACAATAATATACAATTTCCACATATACTTTTGTGGGACAAAATAGGCTAGAGGTAGCCTAACAAGACAAAGCGCTATGACTCCAGAGCATGGGGAAAGACCAACTCGACAACCTCCACTTGATGTTACTTGGTCATGTACTAATGTCAATCTTGGTACTGTGTTTTGATGTCTTGATGTTGTCTTGCTGAAACCAAACTCTTGCCTCCATTGCATCTAGGCATGTGCTTTTGGAACCTGTGTCTGTCTCGTCCTAAAACCTGCGCAGCATTGTCCTAAGTGTGGCTGGACCACCAATGTACTTCTGCATGTTGTATGCGCTCAGCTGCAAGTCATCACTGGTGGCCTTGCGCAACAACTGCTCCAATTGGACTTGGTTCTTGTGCTTAGCTTTGGTGAGGGAACTTGCATCTGTTCACTCTCTTCTTCAGTTGTTGGCTATTCCATCTCATCAACCTGTATTAGTGTTGTTTCGTTGTTATTGTGCCTTGCCTTTGTTCTTCTTCTTGTTTCTACTTCTCAACTCTTATTCTTCCTTCGACTCTCGTTCTTCTTGTTGCGATCTCAATTTTTCTACCTGCAAGAACTGCTCTTTTCTCTTCCTCTACTTTGTTGTTTGTGTCATGTGCTTCCTTTTTCTTATTTTGTCAAAGCTTCCTACATGAAGACTGAATTCACTTTCGATCTGCAACTTTTCCCTCCCTTTGTTATGTCATTGATTCCTCTTTCCCTCATCCTGTACTGGTTTGTTGCCTTCTGCCACTACTGCTGGTTTTTCTTCCATGTTAGTGTTGACTCGTTTTCTATAAATAGTTGGGCATCTACATATATTAGCAAGTAAACTGGAGCTTTATCAACTTCTTCCCCAGTACTGCTTTCAATGGTTTATCTCGAAACAACTCTCTTTGGTGCCATGGTACAATAACTACTAGAGAAGTGCTTCACGAGTGTGGTACCTGTGGGACATAAGGAATGCCTCTAGTTTCTTCATTTTTCCTCTATTTTCCTTCATTTTCCTCCTCACATGTAAGTTGTGACTTTTCACCTTCCTTTTCTCCTAATTTCCTTTATTTTCATAAATAAAATGGCAATAAGTCCTTTTTACCTTTTCAAATCCTTTTCCATTTCCTTTGCCAATTTCCCCTTAGCCATAATAAACAACAAGGGATTCCCACTAGGATATTTTTCCCAACATTCAGCTTTCAATATATATCCCATGACCTTGAACTTATTTTGTCTTTAGTAACTTTACTACATGAACTTTTAACCTGGGGTTGTTACAGTGAGGCTTATCATTTTCTCTCTTTGCTTCAATTATAAAAATATACATACAAATGAATGGGCACTCCTATGGAGTTACCTTTGACACCATGGATTGAAAATATGCTACATAGTCCTCCTCCTCCTCTATTATGCTTTCAAATTACCACTCTCATATGTTTTTCTCAACTATGGAACAAGTATAATGTAAGAGAATGGAACCCATCCTCCTCCTAGTGGCTTGATATTTAACATAACTTGATACCCATCTAGGGTTATGGGTTTGACTTCCTCAACCCTTAGTGTGATAAGGTTTTGGGTCTTGTATAATCTTCTTGACAGCCCTCACATGGCTAGCCCTACATGTGTGAGTAACAAGGGATGACATGGCATCCACTTATACCATGGTGGTTAACTGGGTAGGTCAACTTGTGGGAGGCATAAATTTTGCATGTGAACTTTTATTAAGGTGATGTTTAGACCATTGGAAATATCTCATAGTGTAGATAAATATCAAGGGTTTCCGCACAATTTTAGGCCCTAAAACCCCAAAAAATATTATTTTATGCCTCAAAATGGCTTTGAAAGGTTTATCCCCCCATTTTCTAAACTAGGACCTACCATTAAAATGGCACAACATGCTAGTTCCTTCAATTTTTCCATTCATAAAGAATTGAGATAGATGAAAAATAATATGATGATCCAATCTAGATCAGTCTCCAACCACCTAAAATCTCCATATTTCATATCAAGCATAAGATAAGCGAGAACAAACATTTTAACATGAGAATATTCCCATATGCTATAATGTTCACACCCACAAACACCAACATAATGGAGCAAGGATGGATTATTCCCACAACCACAACTAGACCTATCGTGAAAAGATTATACTAGCTAACAACATCCTCTTTATTAGCATATGAAGATAGAATACAATGCTAAAATTAGAATCATTTGCTTGAAGGCAAGGGTTCTACTTATAAGTTTGCTTGAGGTTCTTGGCCTTCCAGCATCCAACTCTTTAGCTAACCTCGATTCTCCAACTACCTTAGGCTCTCATTCCTTCACAGATTTTCTCTTTATCCTCATGTTGATTATTCAACCTTATTGTGTGGATAATATTCAATTAAAATATTTAATAATTACAAACAAAAAAATCACTCAAAATGAGGCTTCTCAATGAACAATGTTTTGACTTGTTATACTCACATGTTGATAACACGTCTTATGACATGAAGAATAATTTATCCTTGCTTGCTTATGCATCTAAGTCTTGTTGTTCTTGATGTGAACTTCCACAATGCTTTAACTTGTTTCTTATAGATTATTCCTTCCCTCTCTTTCTAATATATCTATTATTGAAAGCCAAGCATTATTTTTCTAATACATAGTGTTAGAAACTATAGTGATCCTTGCATTTCATTTCTCCATGCTTAGGGTTTCTCCAATTATTACTTTTTACACCTTATTTACATGTTTTCATACAAATAAATACTTCATTAAACAAAAAAAAAAATGCAAAAAACTCACCTCAATCTCAAACCACAATACTAGAGAGATAAGATATGAGATAGAGAAAGAGGGACATTATCTCGACTAGCAAGTTGAATCAAACCTCATTAGTAGTTCCATTTAGACCAAAATGCATCATTCATTAGTTACTTGATTTGTCCTTTTTAAAGGTGGGTTCTAAGCAATAAACATGATGGAAATCAAAATGAAAGAGAGGCAAAAGCATATAATTCATTCATCTTTGCATTACATCTATGAATTCATGGCAATCAACATCCATTCATAAAGCATGATAAAGTGTGATAAATTTTTTGTCAAAGTGAAAACACTATATTGATCAATAAAAATTACCACCATTAAGATAATAGTATGACCAGTCATAGATTTAAGCCAATTGATATAACTCGTCAACCACATATGATGTGCATGCTTGAGACTCAATTTATCTTAATAAATTTTGGGCATTAAATAATGATCCCAAGTAGCCTTTTTTTCCTATGCAAAACAATAGAATGAAAACAAAATGATAATTAGCTTGTGAAGTCTCATATAAATTTATGCATGGAAAACTAAAGCAAGAGAAAAAATTCAAATGTTCTCTTGTTTTGATGCTTGGACTATACGCAGATCAATTTCTCTCCTTCATTATCAAAATCATTTCCAAATACTACATATGATAGCTATATATGTGTGAAAAACATGGAAATGCCATCCCTCTCTCCTAGATTGATCATGAGTGAAATGATCACTAGTCCTTGCGGAATCAAACTACATGCCTATTTAAGATGATTGGTAAATATAGTGATTGCTTCAACTAACTTGTCAATAAATAGTAAGATCCCGAAATATTAAAGTGCATTAAAAAAAATTCCTCATAATGAAATTGATTTGTAGTGGGGAATGAGCCTTTGATTCGAGCAACCTAAGAGTGTCTAAAACATGTAGCACCTAACAGCAATAAAATTTAACAAAACGAAATATGCCTACACACCAAAAGGCACTGCACACTAGTTTGGGAGAAGAAAAAGGCATGAATATAAGCACAAACACCCTATGGAAACTTGTGCCTTCTAAGAGAAGATTGCAAACATATAAGAAACACTCATCCACAACCAAGAGATGGTAAATGAAAAGCCACAAGGTGAGAACTTGGGTAGAGAAAGGCAATTGTGATTGGTAAATTTAATGAGTTAAGAGCCCAATCTACCAAATTACTAAATTTAAATTATTATCTTTTTGTTAGTTAAGTGATCTCCCTTTTTTTTTGTGAGATATTTATTGGGTTAGGAAATAAACATACACCTCCAAAAATGAGCACTCAATCTTTAGAGATTGGTTTGTTAAGTAAAAGAGTGAGCAATGACACAAGGAAGAAATTTTCCCTTCAACAAAATGATTTTTTGAGTTAGAAGACAACCAAGGAGAGTAAATTTTATTTTATCATGTGGTTTGTTGAGCGTCATCTCTAATGATAGATGAAGTAGAACATTCCTCCGATGCAATTTCCCTGTTGTCTAAGGGCTCTCGACAAGAGCAAGGATTAGAAACAGTAATAGGTGAATATCCATCAGCTTCAGTTGAATATATGAATCCAAGTTCTGGAATTTCAAGCTATCTTTTACAAACTTTGGAAAGGGACTCAAGCGAATCCTTTCTGCAAAGTTTGCCATTGAAATTTCCTTTCCAACAATTGTCAAAAGTCCAAAATATGCTTTGTGTTATCGTTCTCATGGGGAAGATGAGATGCTCTGCATCCACATAAAGAAACTTGTTGCCACCTTTAAACATTGAAATTTCCTTTCCAACAATTGTCAAAGTCCAAAATATGCTTTGTGTTGTCATTCTCATTCTGCATCCACATAAAGAAACTTGTTGCCACCTTTAAACTTGTCTGGCAGAATTAACCCCTGCACTGTCATTGTATACCATGAGTGGGTTGCCACCTTTAAACTTGTCTGGCAGAATTAACCCCTGCACTGTCATTGTAAACCATGAGTGGATTGTGGGAGGGGTTTAGGTGGAATCCGGTTTTGATGAGAAGGCCCCCACAGTCATTCTGGAATTGCCACATCATCAAAGGTTGTTTTTCCAAACCACTAACTGCTTGCACCCCCTTTGCGATAAATGTCGGATGATTTTCACCACCAATGCTCTCCATTGAAAACTGTTTGAACTTTTTTTTTGTGCTTTGCTGCTTGTTAGTGAATAGGAATAATTCCATATCGAATGGGAAAATGAATTTCATGGTGTTTATATGTACCATGTGTTTTATAGGAATTCAATGTGTAGTGCAAAAATCTAGTGCTCCTTGTGGGCTCCTCCTTCGACTTGGTAGGTTGTATTGAGCACTAGCTTAATTGCTTGGTAAATTTGGTATATGGTGGATTCTTTATTTTTGAAATAAACTTAGGCTTGCCTTTAGATTGAGCTAGGCCAGATACTTTTTAATAAATTTTAATTATAAATAAATAATTTTATAAAAATATATGATCATATTTTTATAAAATTAAGCTTATTTAGAATTAAAATTATTAATAAATTATTTAGTAACTTGTATAAAAACAGTTTTATCATGGAAATTTGCATATGTCTGAAATTTAGCCAGGAAACAAACTAGCCAATTTAAAAAAAAAAAAATGTAACTTTTAAAGGTGTCAGAGAACGTTACAATAGTGTTAATAAATTGTTCACCCTCCATGTTCTTTCAAGATTCTTAGGGCCTAAGGTGGGGTTTCCCTTTGTCGCCATTTCTTTTTCTTCTGATGGCAAAAGGCATGAGCAAACTCATGGCTAACGCTGGGAATTGAAAGGAGTTAGGACTTCCGAGAAATCATAAGTACGGAAGTGACACAAAAGAATTTCCTCAAATACTTAACAATGCACAACTACTAACAACTAAGTTCATCTCTTACCTTTTTTTGGACAACATCTTGCTTTTGGAGTAGGATTCTTCCAAGAAGTTCAAGCACTCAATCAAATTCTAAAATTATAATGTAAAGTAATTGGAATGGAAATAAACATGTATAAGCCCTCTTTGTTATCAATTCTAATTGCAAAGGACCTAATGTCCTAGTTGGATAATCTCTTGTCCAATCCTCAAAAGGACATTGATTTAGGATTTTAGTACTTAGGCTTTTCTCTTAAGTTGAATTCTTACAAATTTATAGACTAGATGTAGCTTTGTAAAATTGCAGAAGCTCAAATTTCTTCGTGGGTCAACACATTTATTAAGTATTGAAGAGGTCACTTAGTCATTCTAAAATCATTGTTGCAAAGTATTCCAATCTATTGTACATGCATCACTAGTGTCTTAAAATGTATTCTTGCAAAAATAAGGAAACGAACTTTCAATGCATATGGTCAAGTTGTTAGGTAAACTTGACTCTATGAAAGAATCAAAGTTGCTCATATAATGGTGGTTTTGGGCACATGTTTTTGCTTGCGTTAGTTTGCGCTTGTGGATTGCATGTAATGAAGCCTTTTAAGAGGCTTGGGAGTGCTTCATCGTGATGGGCTAGGTGGACATGAGCAATGAAGGCTCACTTGGCCGAGTTGGCTAAGTTTGACCAAGGGACACTAATAGAATATTCCATTAGTTGGATTTTCTCTATATTGGGGATTTCTAGGACAAAAATTGTATTTATGTATGTTATTTTCATTTCTATTAAATTTGTCTCTCTAAATGAATTTCTCTTAGTAATTTTAACATGGTATCAGTCATGGTTGCTAGCTATTATTGATTGCAAGAATGTAGCGTAAAACAGTGTAGGTGAAGCTCACTAGTGACTTGTTTGAAGATTTTGCTAAGCATGAGAATACTCATTGATAGTGATCATTATGGTTGGAAATTTCATAAAGAGGAGATTAATTGTTGGAATTTGTGTAAACATGTAGTAAAGCATAGAGTTTTTAGATCTTATAAGAAACGATAGTGGCTATGACAGCTAGAGAGCATGGATTACATTTCATAAACTCCCTGGAGAATGGCCAAGAGAGCTGGAACAACCTCAAGTTCCAAGGCTCAAACCCTCAACAAGACACCTCATATTGGCTTAGGATCGCATTGTTTGTTCAAAAATTCTTGTCAAGGGATTCAACTAGACAACTACAATGGAAAGTAAGAACCATACACCATGATCTCACACATAGTAGGCACAAACTCCATGTTTTCAACTCATCCTTAATGGCTATGGATCAAATCTTGATGGATAATGAATAGAGGGTCCTTCACTTCCATTTATCGAACCCTAAATCAATTAGGAAGCATATGATTCTGTCAAATGAGAGATTTGAATGACTAGTCATGTATGTCTAAGTAGCCAAAATATTCATGCTAGGCTATCAAGTCGAGTTATAGGAATTAGTGGATTGTTCCCTCAATATAGGTGGGGTTCCTTCACTGATATCTATGATGTATGCAAACTACATTCTTAATTGGAATTATTTACATGGTTGGAAGCCTTCCCTAAAGTTGTGAGGTTGGATAGTGTTATGGCAGGCATTTGGAAGAGCGGGTCAATGAGAGACAGGCGCAACAAAATATTTATGAGTGCACAACATAGAGGTCACATGATTCAAAACCCAAATGGAGTTCAACCAAGAGGTCATGAGGGTTAGGCTTGAAGTAGAAAAGTAGGCAATCCTATTATTGTAGTTGTGATGATGTGGTCAATATCTTAATCCTTGGGCTTATGTCAATTGCAGATTCGTAGAATATTTTGAGATTTGATGCACATGGGTGAGGTCAAATAATTGACCTCACCCATGTCTGTCAAGCCTTTAAATATTCTAGGAATCCGCAATCAACATAAGGATGCACCTATCTTGATGGCCAAAAAGCTCATTTCCATCGAAGGAAATAATAATTCAACACATAAGCACGTTGAAATTTTATTTGCTATGAGATTGGGTTGTTTGTTTTCCATTGTGTTTCATGTTTTGGTTTACAATGGCGTCGAGGAAAGAAAGGTCACTTAGATGTTAAAGAGTGGATCAAGGGTAATTTCAAGTTTGAGTGGGAGGAGGATGTGTAGTTGCATGAATGTAAGAATGTAGAAGAAAAGTATTGGTGGGTTTAGTTAAGTCAAATCAATGGCAAGGTGAGAGGGTGGAAGCCGGGATAGAATATATATATATATATATATATATATATATATATATATATCTTAAAGTTACATAAAGTGTTAAATTTGAATGGTGTTTCATATTTGAAATTTTTATTGAGGGTAATTATAAGTTTTTAATCTTTTGGATTGAATTAAAAGCTCTAAATAAATTTATTTTCTGGGTTTTTAAGTTTTTTTAATTATTTAACTTTGAAATGTAATACAGAAAATTAAATTAATCAATAAACCAATTTATTTCTTTTTTAAGAGGTCCACCTTAGAAAGAATTTAGATTGTAGGGAATTAGTATGAACACCTAATTTTTACAACACTGTAATCAAAATATTTGAAATAACTATATTTGTCATATAATTTGAATGTGTTAAAAAAACTGAATTTATTTCTATATTTTAAAATCTGATTTAAGTAATTAAATATAATTTTATATTAAAAATTTAATTTAAAGAACCAAACATTACTACACTACAACTTATTTCATCAAATTTCTAAACAAGTCAAAATTAATTTTCTTAAATTAAATCACATTCATGTATGTAATAATTTCAAATCTGAAGCACCCATATCTGAAGTACCTATTAAATTTAACCGTTTTTACAACTCTAATACCGGTTTAAATCATTTTATGATATAATGTTTAGGAGTTAGAATTTTTTGTATTTATCATTTATTTCCCATATACATATACATGGCCACTCATTTTTTATATATACTAACATTCTTGGTATTTACATCTATTTATTTATCTTTTATTTCCGTTATACATGGCCACACTCCACACTTGTCTATTTATCCTATATTTTCCATATAGTTGGCCACTCATTTTTACATGTATTAATAAATGGTTTAGTAAATGGGGTATTTACTTGAATATGCGTTTCACAAATAGTAATAAGTTTTACAACCATACTTGGGAGAAAGAGCTAGGGAGAAAGAGAAATTTCAAAGCATAATTGGGAGAAAGAGAAAGTACTAAATTGAAGAGTTTAATCTCACTCTTAATCATCATAAAAAATGGTACATAGGGGCCAATCTCACTCTTAATCATCATAAGAAAGGGTACATAGGGGCCAATATTTCTTGGAGAGCCAAAATTCTTATTGCTCAGTTAGTGACTAATTCCTATCAACCCAGTTGTGAAACTGGGTGCTAAAAAACACCAAAAGAAGTATGGGAAGAAAGAGTGTATTTTCTGCACTTTTGAAAAAATGAAAACAAAAAAACATTTCATTTTAAAATGTGAAGACTTCAAAGACGACAAAAAAAATTTATATGAATATCGCTTGAGATAATTTATTCACGAAAAATTGTTGAAAAATTAAAAACTCTCATTAAATATATAAATATCCATACACTATCTTCAACCCCTATACATTAATTTTTTATCTTTATATTTATTAGATCTGCTCTGCTCGATTTAGCAAGTTTTAAACTTTCCCGCGGTTGCCAATTAAAGTTTCAGAAGTTATCTTTTATGTTGGGTTGCTTGGTAAAGTTCATGCAACTAGGAAATATGGCATTAACATGCGAAGAGTCATTATATGTGCACGCTGATCCTTTGTCTCATTGCTTTTTTTTTCAGAAGAAAAAAATCTGAATATGTTATATTGAGATCATATAATCAGTTAGATTACAAAAAAGGATGAAAATTGTTATATCTGTCGATGATTCTGCATGAATCACAATCCTTAGTAGGAGACCAAGGAAAACCCGATACATCCAGTGCATGAGAATGAGAAAGGAGCTGGTGCATCAATACATCAAAAAGGGCTTAAAGCGTCATAGAGAAACGAAATGGGCAGCAGCGGATGAGTCCCCTGAAGGGAATGCTGTGTATCAACGCGCATCAGAAGATCATTCCGAAGGCAGGCTACCAATGATCTTGGAGATAATGATAGCAGGAGGGACAGTTAAGTCCTGAAAAATATGGCCGCAACGCCAATTCCAAATATGCCAGATCGTGTTGAGGAAGATAGCGAGCCAGAAGGGCCGCTGAGACGACCACCAAGTGAAGGCCTCCATGACCGTGGAAAAAGGAGTGATAGGAAAGCCAAAGCAAGATGAAAGATCGGTCCATAAGGCAGAGGTAACCGAACAGTGGAAAAACAAGTGGATGTTAGATTCCGAATGGGTAAGGCAGAAGCAGCATCGACTTGGACCTTGCCATCCTTTTGTTTGAAGAACGTCCCATACAAGATTCCTGTTGTGAAAGAGAAGCCAGGCAAACAAAATGGATTTAAGAGGACAAGAAGCTTTCCAGAGCTTAAGAGGGAAGGGGGAGGGAGGAGGCGGGGAGGAGGAGGTGAGGGCTGAGTAAAGGCGCTTGACAGAGATGGGGCGAGAGGAGGAGTCTGTCGAGCAAATAAGGGAATCATGAGTCCCCATCTGAAGGATATTCAGCTGAGAGAAGTGGAGGGTGGCGGAGGTCCAAAGGCAGCGAAGAGGTGGAGGAATGTGTAGTTGTTGATTGGTTTTCCAAATGGGCGATAGGGAGGACCACGAGTCAATGAGCATGGACCAAGTGAAGATACCCCTGCTGTGAAGAAAAATGAGGAGAGTCGGGGAGATGTGAGATTCCAAATTGTAGAGAGTGGGGTTGAAAGAAATGAAAATGGATGATCCAGAGTAGAAGCACCATTTGAGAATGCTGAAGAAGAAGCGCTGTTGTTTTCGAAAGCAGCACCAGATGGGAGATCCAAAACAGATCCCAAGTGAATCTTTCCTGAGCCAGTAATCTAGAGGGCGCCCCTTTAAATATTTCTGCTTGATAAGAGAAGACCATGGGCTGTTCCCAAATATTGCCCTGTGCATAGATTTGACGATGAGAGCATTGCCAAAACGCTTCATGTTGATAAGGCCCCACCCGCCAATCTTTTTAGGAGTGGTGATGAGATCCATCCTTGCAAGATGAAGCTTTGATTGATGGGAGTGTCCTCCCCACAGGTAGTTGGCAGCAAGAGACTGGATTGCTTTGTGGACTTTTGCAGGAAGAACAAAGAGATGGCCCCAGTATACTGATAATTGCGAGAGAACCGCTTGAACGAGAACAAAGCGTCCAGCTAGAGACAAAAGTCTATGCTCCCATTTAGATATTTTACTGTAGAATCTGTCTATGAGCCATAACCAATCAGAGAATTTGTTGTTTTTGATTCTAAGCTTGAACCCGAGATATGGAAGGCCTTCAGAGAAAAGAGCAAGGTTGATGCCAAAGCGATTCGCAACCCATAGGGCATTGGCCAGGTTGGAATTGTTATGAAATAACATGGACTTGCCACTGTTGATGAAGAGGCCTGTGGCCGCATGGAACTTCTGAAAGATGATATATAAACATGCCCACGATGCCTTGCATAACATAGCAAAAATGAGGATGTCATCCACAACGGTTGATACTGGAAATCTCGTTACTGCTGCAATCTATTGTCTTCTTTTAAGTGACGGGTCCAATTTTGATGTAATTTGGATTAGGAAAGGTTCAATTTTCATATAATTTGGATTGAGTGCATGGCTTGTTGGTTCCAATTTTGATGTAATTTGGATTAGGAAAGGTTCAATTTTCATGTAATTTGGATTGAGTGCATAGCTTGTTGGTTGGGCAGTCGGATGCCTCCTACCCTATCATTTCAGCGTGAAAAAGTTCTGATGTGATGGTTGTCAGTTTGTTCTGATACATATAATGAAAAAAAAAAGAATCCATAAATGTTTCTAAACCTCCCATTTAGAAAACTTTCTAAAATTAATGGTTTAATTTTTAAAAATAATATTTAAATAGTGAATTGAATTTGAATGCCCATTTCAAGCTGTTTTAAAATCAGATTTACAGAAATAAATTTGATTAATATTCCGGTCAGTTTGACTCATTTAACCTATAAACAGGGTTTTAATTTCATGGAATGTTGGACGCTTCAATTTGCCAATATACCAGAACCTTGTAACTTCGTAATTTATGCCCTCCCTATTCCAAAGTATCAATATACAACTGCTTAACATTGAATAAAGAAATTATAAAACGTGAAAATTTCATTATTGGCTCATTAAGGACAATAGAAGAAGCCGTAGTTACGAGGATCACACTGTTACTGTTACTGGTATTGTTGGAGGCATTTTTGGCCGATTTTTTGATAGGGTTTAAACTATGAATTGAAATAAAAAAAGCCATGATTATCCGTTTTTATTGCGAGGTTTCTTTTACTAATATTGTAGAGATTCATAGGCCTGCACTGCACTGTAAAGATTTAGATGAAATCATGAAAACTCCATGTGACTTTCGTAGTCAGCCTTCCGTTAAAGGGAGTCGGTTTGCGTGTTTTTCGCACTTTAAGGTACTAGCATATGCTAGTGCAACTTTTTGAACTCTAAGATGTAAATGGTAGCGCAATTTTAATGATTTAGTTTTACAGGATGTTGAATTTATTTTTAGGGTGTAAATGTTATTTTAAATGAGTTGTTTTTAGTGAGATTTTTTGGAAGTGTTTTTGGTTTTAATTTCTCTAAAATCTTAGAAATTTATTGAAATTAGAAGTTTGATGAGTAATCTCTGCACAATCCAAGCGTCCTGGTTTTTTTTTTCAGCTTGTTGAGTCTATATATATAATGAAAAAAACCAGTTTAAATAACAGAAATCAAAATTTCACCTCAATTTTTTAAGTGAGGACACCAGAAAATCTAAAAAATCTCACTAAAATCAACTTCAAATTTAAATGGTTGCATGCACAATTTCAATAATTTAATTTTACATAATCCTGAATCTATTTTTCAATTTAAAAAATGATTTAAAGTAACCATACCCCTGCCAAAACATCGCTTCATTAACTACTCTCAAATTTTCTCCCTGAACCGCTGAATGGGAAGTACGCCTTCAGAGACTGCCCATAAATGCAAAATAGTATAGCTGCCTAATTCTCAGTACGTACGTACTTTGAAACATTTATTATCTAAATAGATGGAGCTTTAATAAGGCTTATCAACTCCAGCAATTAAAGACCATTAAATTGCCATAAATTTATCATATGAAGTGATTCCGAGGAATAAGAAAAATTGGTAAAAAGCAGCAACAACAACTAATATCGTGGCATATAAAATGGAACACAAAAATCTTCAAATAGCCATGGAAAGCAATTTAAGTGGCCAACAACCATCTGAACAGTTCGGGTACACAAAAAAAAAATTTACATAATTTAATTATTTTATTTTATTTTATTTTTTTATTTTTTTCGGTTTTTGATGTTTTTACATTTTAAAATAATCACTTTTTCAAAAGTGCAAAAAATACACTCTTTCTTCTCATATTTTTTTTGGTGTTTTTTAGCATCCAGTTTCACAATTGGGTTGATAAGAATTAGTCACTCACTAAGCAATAAGAATTTTGGCTCTCCAAAAAATATTGGCCCCTATGTACCTTTTCTTATGATGATTAAGAGTGAGATTGGCCCCTATGTATCATTTTTTATGATGATTAAGAATGAGATTAAACTCTTCAATTTAGTACTTTCTCTTTCTCCCAATTATGCTTTGAAATTTCTCTTTCTCCCTAGCTCTTTCTCCCAAGTATGGTTGTAAAACTTATTACTATTTGTGAAATGCATATTCAAGTAAATACCTCATTTACTAAACCATTTATTAATAATGTAAAAATGAGTGGCCAACTATATGGAAAATATAGGATAAATAGATCAGTGTGGCCATGTATAACGGAAATAAAAGATAAATAAATAGATGTATATACCAAGAATGTTAGTATATATAAAAAATGAGTGGTCATGTATATGTATATGAGAAATAAATGATAAATACAAAAAATTCTAACCCCTAAACATTATATCATAAAATGATTGAAACCCGTATAAGAGTTGCAAAAACTGTTAAATTTAATAGGTACTTCAGATATGGGTGCTTCAGATTTGAAATTATTACATACATGAATGTGATTTAATTTAAGAAAATTATTTTTGACTTGTTTTGAAATTTGATGAAATAATTTGTAGTGTAGTAATGTTTGGGTCTTTAAATTAAATTTTTAATATAAAAATAGATTTAATTACTTAAATCGTATTTTAAAATATAAAAATAAAATCGTATTTTAAAATATAGAAATAAATTCAGTTTTTTTAAAACATTCCAATTATATAATTTTAACTACTTAAAATTATGATTTTTGTAATTTATGGTCATATATATAACCTTATTGTTAAAATACTACGAACAAAAGTCTCACTGACAAATATAGTTCTTTCAAATATTTTGATTACAGTGTTGTAAAAATTTGGTGTTCATACTTATTCCTCACAATCTAAATTCTTTCTAAAGTGGACCTCTTAAAAAAGAAATAAGTTGGTTTATTGATTAATTTAATTTTCTGTACTACATGTCAAAGTTAAATAATTAAAAAAAAACTTAAAAACCCAGAAAATAAATTTATTTAGGCCCTTTAATTCAATCCAAAAAATTAAAAACTTATAATTACCCTCAATAAAAATGTCAAACATTTAACAGTTTATGTAACTTTAATATCTATTTTGATAATTTTAACTTAAACTATTAACACATTAATTTTTTATTATTAATAGACAACACCATAATTTACCCCTTAAATTTCAGAAAATGCTATTTCCAAACCCTATAGCAAAGTTAATGCAGTCTGACATGACCGCTCAAATATAACACGCCGTTTTTCCTTAATCGTTATTATATCTAAATATTGAGCGGCTAGATCAAACCGCATTAACTTTACTATAGGATTAGATATAGGAATCGCCTTAAATTCCACCCGTGAAGCCTCCCCCGACCAAAAATAATCAGTACATTGAAGAAGCGGTTATTGTGCAAACTCTGTCCAGGTATCCCGTTTTATTTCAATTGTCATAACATTAATGGCAGCTGCCTTTTTCATGTCTCTTTTTTCAACGTGCACGCCACAGCATTGCCTTGAATGTTTTAATTATATTGTTTTCAACGTGCACGCCACAGCATTGCATTGAATGCGTTATTTTTTTATGTTTTTCCTAACAATGTGCATACCATAGCATTACATTAAACGTTATATAAGTTAGCATTAAAGGTTTATCTATACATATACATACCAGAATGTTTTATATATATATATAATATTTTTTTTTATAGATGGCAATATATATGATTGAATATATGTATTATTAGTGGTTTAAAGTGAATTTTTTTGGAAGCTTTTCAGTGTAATTTCTCTAAAATTTGGCAGGAATTTAGAAAAACCACAAATTTAATGGGTAATCCCTGCATAATCCAAGTGCCCTAATGGTTTTTCAGGGTGTTGAATCTATATATACAGTCAAAAAACAAGCTAAAATAACACAAATCAAGATTTCAGCTCAAACGTTTACACTGGATTGGGCATGGGAAAGTCCAAAAATGCACTAAAAGCAACTCCATATAAATAATTACACAAAAAGTATCGTTTTCCTTCAAATTCAGATTTGATAGTTGTTGAGTACTTGAATTGTTTCTTTGATTAAAAAAATATAGTTTATTGTTGTGATGGGAAAACATCATATGGTTGTTGAGTACTTGAATCACTTCTTTGTTAAGAAAATACAATTTATTGTTGTGATGGGAAACCATTAGATAATTGTTGAGTACTTTAATTACTTTTTTATTAAAAAAATACAATTTATTGCTGTGATGGGAAACTTTTTTTTTTTTTTTAAACCATGCTAAATTCATAAGTTGTAAAAGTAATTTGGATAAGGTTCAAGATCAAATTTTTAGGTAAGCCAGATATACCAGAAATTTATGATTTAGCTAGAGCCTAGATTCCATCAAGGTGGGGAAGCCTACTCCTGTAGCCTTATCATAAGGGGCCAAACAAAGTTTTATAACTTAGTTAGAGCCAAGACTCCACTAAAGTGGGAAAGCCTACTCCTTAAACCTTATCACAAGAGGCTAAAAATATCCTATCAAAACTTGAAACTAAATGAAAAAAATAGCATTCCCATCCATTGTATCCATCCTAATACTTGCAAAATAATAGAAAAATGGCCAGGTTTGGCCTACCATAAATGTGTGTGATATAACTTTAATGTAAAGGCCTGTCTACACCAAACTTTGCAATTTGCAGAACGTTTTAGTTTCACCTCCATTAATAACACCATAGATTCCCATTAATTATAACTAGTCTTGGCCAGCCATAAATGTCTGTCATACTAATAGTCCCTTGTCACAACTAGGATGGCTCCTTGTCAAGCTCAGCCAACCCAGGAATACCAAGACAGGGACTAAGAAGCAGTCTGTAAGCTGTAGTATAGCAGTAGAGCAGTGGGAGTTTAATACAATCAGCCCGGTTTGATTTTGAGCGCATTCCTTTACGAGCTTTGCCTGAGAATCCTGTAGCCACGCTTCCGATTCAGCAGTTCCATCAGGTTCAAGCCAAAAAGTTGGGGTAGTCAACAGACTGCAAGAGAGAAAATGGATAACCTCAAGTGCAGCAGTATCAATAGCAGTGTGATCAATCGATTTTCGTTGTTACCTTCAGGTTCCTCTGTAACCAAATTGCTCAAGGAACGCTATGTGAGTTCATTCTCAACACCCAAACGTTTTCGACTTGAAGCCGTTTACTCCATTGGTGGTCTGGTAAGAAATTTTCAGTCTCCCATGTCTTTTTATTCTAAGTCATTTCAATACAATTTGTTGTGGTCTAGTCACAAGTTGGAGAACTGGAGAAGGAATTTAAATTAAAACTAATTAGAAAAATAGCAACAAAATTAGCTGTTAGAAAAAGGACTGACCAAGTAGTGTGAGCTTAAATCTTAATGTTATTTTGAAAAGAGTGAATGGCCAACAATTTAATCTTATTTTTAAAAGATTGAATGGCCAACAATCTACTGTACTTTCCTCTCATCTAAATCATCATGAAAATGATCAAATCACCATGAAAATTGAAACAGTAACTTAAGACAGCATACTGTAAGTGTTCCTTGCATTTTTTTGTTGAGATATCCACTCTCAATAGTGGCAGCATACTGAAGGACCAGTGTTCACGTATTAATCTCATTTTTCCTAGTTGCACGAACTCTACTCATCAGTCAATAAAAGACAACTTGTGAAACATCAATGAGCAACAACACAGTAAGGTCGAAACTTGTTAAAACCAACCGAATAGATCTGTTTAAAATGAATGCTCATGCGTCGGATAAAGGGTGCATAAATGGCCCCACTTTCAGGCAAATGTTTTGATTTGAATCTTGTGAAAACTGTCTTGAACAGCAATTCCTCCACAGTGAGTCTCTTTTTTGGGTGGCCCTTTGCCTCAGTGAGGTTTTTTTTTAAAGAAAGGGGAACAGCAATTCCTCCACAGTGTAAGTCTCTTTTTTGGGTGGCCCTTTGCCTCAGTGAGGTTTTTTTTTAAAGGAAAGGGGAAGTTTAATCTCTTTTTTTGATATGGGAAAGCAATAATGTGCTTTTTTTTTTTTTTTCCAATTCTTATTTTAAAATAGGTAATTCTTTTGTTTTTCCCATATTTTCTTTTACCAATTGTTTTTTCATATTAAAATATAAAAAAGATAGTACAAATTTTCTGTATCTCTTTCTATTTTCCGTTTTCTATCTACTGCTTCATGATTCAGATAGCAGTCCTCTATTTACTGCCTACGTATCTACTGTTTCATATTGTTTATAGACATTCTCCTTTGAGGATCTATCTCGAAATTTCTGTGACAGTTGTGAAGAGCAAAGTTTTATTCCTTCACAGTGTAAGTTTTTTATGGTGGCATTGTTGTTTGACATTGGATAAACTAGTGCTATTTGGTGTGTTTCCTGGCATGTGTTTAACCATTTCTTGTGGATCGATTAACTCTAATGATGCATTTGTATACTAACAATTGTAATTCCAACAAGTTGTATTAGAGCCAAAGGTCTCAAATTTGTTTCACCACATGTGCTTAACCACCTCTAGTGGATCCGTTAACTCTAGCGATGTTTTACTTGTGAATTTTAGTGTAACAATTGTGATTCTAATAAGTATGCGAGTTTTGTCAGGAGTGAGTTTATTTGGAAGTAAAGTGAAATAATGAGCTTATTAGGGAAAGTAATAATGAAACTTTTCCCAAATTCTCATTCCAAACTAGGTAAAAGTTCATAAAAACAAAGTTTTTTTGCTCAATTTTTATGAAAAAGGAATTATAATTTTCTATAACAATTTTATTAAATTTATAAAAATAATTATTTATTTATTAATTTCAATGGATTTGAAGTATGCTTTAAAATCATTTCCATTTGTCCAAGGGTTCATTTTTTTTGTGGACGTAATAAAACAGGTTAGAAGTCCAACAACCACAGGCATATGGTAGAAGTGACAACCTACCCTTATGAACCACCAGCTAGTGGTAAGAAGCAAGTTAAACCCAAAGGACAGTGAAAGCCTACCCTATGGACCACCAGGTAGCATGGTTTTCCCCTTAATAATTTTTTATGTCAACCAATATTTATGAATAACTATCATAAATGGAATTTGTGAATGACTATGTTCCCACTAAATAACCATTCAGTTATGTTGGGTTTTCCCACTTAAAAAATAAATAAATAACCACCAAAACTTCCTTTGAACACTTTATTTGATTTAAATCCAAAGAAATTTCAAAACTCAAAAGATGACTAAAACCATGGAAAATTTTGACTTAACCCAAATTCTGACACAATAAAAGTAAATAAGATATTTTTAGCTTCCAAATCTCAAAACTCTTTTTAAAAAAATATCTCAGTTCCTATACATCGAGAATACAAATCTGGGTAGAATCGCCATTTTTCTTTTTCAAAATATATTTTTGAATACATAAATAAATTCAGATCTTTAAAAAGACCCTTAAAAACATTATCTTTTTTAATTTTTTCTCAAATTTCAAACAAAACTCGTTTTAAAAAACATAAACATTGTTTTAAAACATTAAAGTATTTGATTTATTTTATTTGATCAGATAAGACAATATGCAAAGTACCCAGTCAGTTTATCATCAAGCAATTATGCTTGGTATTCCCCAATGTGGATCCCAAACATTAAACCTAATATTATTTGTATTTGACATCAATGTATGGACATATTTATGTAGCTTAGTTGAAGAATAGTGTTATCTGCTCATTAATAATGGTTCACCAATTCAATTATTCGTGGAGCTGTTTAATTGATGTGCGGATTTTGAGGTCGTTTAATTGGTTGCACGCAGTTCTGATTCGTAATGTATGTTGTAGATGGTGCCACTTGAAGTCTTTGGATTTAGTTATGGACTTTTCATTTAGATTTCTCAACCAAAATGACATCTCAGTGTTTGTCTGGGTATTGATTCTACATTGAAACCATATTTTACTTTATTGGCTTTTCGTTTAGATTTTTCAACTAAAATGACATCCCAGTCCGTTTAGGGTATCGATTTTACAATGAAATCGCGCTTAATTCTTGATGACGGGTTTGGCCATTGATTGGTTAACCCTTGTTTCACAATACATCGATTAAAGTGCATATTTATTTGTTTAAGGTTTTTTTTGTTGTTTAATTATGAGATATTAGGGAGTTTTTTTTATTGGAATTGTGCAAAATAAATTTTGATCAAATTGTATTTTTTGTTATTTAAAATGTGTTTTTGGTTGTGTATATGGGATTTGTTATTTAAAATGTGTTTTTGACTACATAAATTCAACGCGTGCATCTGGGTTGTGAAGAGTTTACAACTCAAACTTGTGATTCCAACAAATCCTTGCTGGTTTTTGGGCAATTAGATCAGAGAATATACCCATAAAAGATCCAAAATGTATAACAAATAGACTACTACCAATCCAGTTGTAAAGACTTCACAACTAAACTTGTGATTCCAACAAATCCTTACTGGATTTTGGCTTCACAACTCAAACTTGTGATTCCAACAAATCCTTACTGGATTTTGGGCAAATTCCATCTGAAATATGCCAATAAAAGCTCCAAAATGTATAACAAATAGACTATGACTTTTTCTTTGGTTGCGAAGACTTCACAACTCAAACTTTTTCTTTTATTTATGTTTGATGCTCAACAAACATAATGCACATTTCACTTTCAGATGGGTGAGGGTGAATAGATGCAAAATAAAGACAGGGTAATTACTCTCCTTTCATCAATAAAGTTATGTAAAAATGTATTATGAAAGTGTGAAGGGGTGAAAGTGTGCATCATCCCCCTTCTTTATCATGAAGTTTTGGATGAAGTTGTGTATCATTCTCTCCTTATGTAATTGTGTAAAATGTATGATGAGAATGTGGGTGAGGTGAAGGTGTGTGTCATCTCCCTCCCTTATCCTTTGTGGATGTAGACATTTTATCTCCCTCCCTTATCCTTTGTGGATGTAGACATTTTAAAGGATTATATTGACAATCAACTAACTTTAAATTTGGGCCTTTTAAAAAATTGGATTCCTTTAAATCTTAAAAAAGAAATACATTTTACACATTTTAATGATGATCAAGGTTAAGGGTAGTGATGTTCAAAATGCACACTCCACTCTTAACCCTCATTATCAATAAAGGTGTGCTTACTCCCTTCCTCATAATTAGTGAAGATGTGCAAAATGGGAGTAAGCTAACCTTGTAACACACACTCATTTTTTGGTTACAAATATTATAAGATATTTCACACCAGTTTCATGCATGAGCATATTTTTACCATGATTCCAGCCTTGTACATGTGGAATAACACTCTTGGGGGTTTGCCCAATTTTGAATTGACCTGTATCATTAAAAATTCAATCAAAATTCCGAATACATGAGAACTCTTTGTATTGTTAGATTTTGGGAACTCCAGAAAAGTTTGTTACAAGATTAGGTTGCTTTGTGCAAGATGTGGGGAGTGGAGGCGTGCAAAATGCACTATTTATCCTTATCCCCATGAAGGTGAGAGACCAGGTAGGGAAATTGTTGCCCATAGCCAGTTCTTAGACCCTTATCATTAGTGAAAGTTGTCAAATTTAGCATTGACTTATAAGGAGGAAGAGGTAACATTGTCTATGATACATTAATTACTCCACTTGTCATAACATTAGGGTGAATTGTATGGTCATGATTTAATTGTCACCCTATAAACCATTACCTAATTTTGTAACAAAATTTCATTTAATTATTAAGTTTCAATTATATAGGAAGTGAGAGTTTCCATCAATTTCAAATTTTACTTGATTTTTGTATTATTTAAATTAAGTAGATTTTGACAAAACCCCTAAAAAGATCCTTGGACCATACAAAAAACTTATTTTTTCCTTGGAAAATAGATCTACTTGAAACCTTCATGATACCTATTCTAAAGCAAGTTGCATAGACTTAGTTCATCTTAGATGGAAGGCCATCCATGCAAGTCCACAAATATAAAACATATTACAAATGTAGAGGGTTAGATACTTCATTTTTTATGTTGTTGTAATTTTTTATTACTAAAATAACATTTTTGAATGTATAAATAGATTCAGATCCTAGACAAATCTTTGTTACATCTAAATTTTGCAATGTGAATGATTAATGTCCATAATTCCAATAATTCTTATGACTTTTTGACCCAATTTTAAACAAAAGTCAACAAAATACAATAAAAAGAAATTCAAATCATAACATGTTTAGACTACAGTATTCTTAGTGATAAATTTTGTTATTCATTAATAAGTAATTAATCCTTCCAAAAATTGCATTTTATGTAATAAATTGAGCCAATATGCCCCACTTTATTATATATATTATAAGACATATCTCCTTATATGTTATAATGGATATGTGCTTGTTTTAGTTTAGTAAATATTAATGAGTATTAATGTGGAAAAAAATTATAAATAATTTCTTCATTTTTTTTAATTTACTTAATATTTGATTTTTCCTTTGTTTAATGATTTTTTTTTTTTTTGCTTTGTGTTTAATACGTTGTGTTGCTAATTATAAATATTTTGTTTAATGAAGTTTTTTGCTTGGTACTCATATCCTTTGCTTGATGATGAGGTTTTTAGCTTGATACTCAAAACCTTTGCAGAATAAGTTTAGTCATTTTACTTGACAATATATATTTAATTAATTTTCATTTTACAATTTCTTTTTTCTTTTAGTGATCATCCCTTTTAATTAATAAAATAGATTTATCCAAAGCTTGACATTTTCTCCTTAGGAAGTGTCTGTTATTTATAAGTTTTTCCTCCCCATTCTTTAAGATGAATTTTTGCCTTTAACAATTATCCATTATACAATCTAAATTACCCTTGCTGTTTTTTGAAAAAAATTAATCTATAAACACTCAATATAAAATTAAATATTTACCTTTCATAATATACTGGCCATTCATATTAGAAAATTGGTTTTACCTACTTCTTTGACTTTCCCTTTAGAGAGTGTATAGTCCATAAATACTCAATATAAAATTAAGTATTTGCCTTTCATAATGTCCATACAACTCAACTCATATTAGAAATCTCTATTTTTTCCTACCTCTTCGAGTTTTTGCTAAGACATCATAAAATAGATTCTTGTCTAAGTTTGTCAACTTTCTTATAAAATCCACATTTCTTAAAGGTTTAATTTCACTTTAATATTTATCAACATTACAACCCTCAAATATCATATTTGATTAGGTATTATTATTTTTAGTAATATAGAAATTTCTAACTATTTATAAAAGTTGATTAGTTATTTTATATGGATTTTAATACCTATTCTAAGTTTACATATGCACAAGTCAACTTTTTTATAAAATCAACATTTCTTAAAGGTTTAAATTCAATTTAACATTTAGCAACATTACCATACTTAAACATCATATTTGATTAGGTATTATTATTTTTAGTAATATAGAAATTTTTTATTTATTTATAAAATTGATTAGTTATTTTTATATAGATTTTAATACTTATTAAATCTTATGTTCAAATATCATGAGAAAGGGTTGAGAGTAAGAATTAACAATACAGTTACATGATACCAAAAAACTTAATGGAATTTTACACAATTCTAATAGCACCAGCCATATTTTAATAGCACCATAGAGCTTTGGATAGATTGTGCCTCCACAGAACATTAATATAGTTTGCAAAACAATTTTACTTTATAAACATAATTCTTTTTCCAAATATTTCATTTCGAAATCTGATAAAAATAATTATAATTTAATTATTAATAAATAGTAAAATTATTTATTATCATTGTTTATTCACTGATTCATCTCATTATTTAAATAAAACCACATTCATTTAAATGAATAAATAATTAAAAAAAGACAGACTTTTATAAATCTAAAATAGTTAATTTTATTTGTTTTCTTACTTTAAAAGAAATTGATTCTTACGTTTTTAAATTTTATAACAATAACATATTTATATATATTTTATTTCCTATTTTAATTTATTAATATTACATTTATTTATAATAATTAAGAAAATTATATTTACTCTTTTAATTTATTAACCTTACAATTAATTATCATACTTATAATTAAAAATGGATTAACTAACTCGAAAAAAACATCACACGTCATGATGATTTTAAGCATGGCTCAACGATTTTCTTTGAAATCCATCATGTACAAAATAATTAAAGGGATGACCCGCCCGTACTCGAAAAAGAAAACATCACACGTCATAATGATTTAAGTATGAATCAGCGATTTTCTTTGTAATCCTTAATGTACAAAATAATTATAGGATGACCCGCCCGTATTCAATTTAAGTAATGTTATGAAATTTCTTTGAAATTGATTTAATGAGGTTTGCATTTTTATAAATTAGGTGTGTTTTTTTATTAAATTGATATAGATTTATTTTAAGTATGAATTTAATATGAGTTAATATAAATTTATTTTAAATATGAATCTAATATAAGTCTATAAAGTCAAAATATAGATTTATTTTAAGCATGAATCTAACATGAGTCTATAAAGTCAAAATATAGATTTATTTTAAGCATGAATCTAACATGAGTCCATAAAGTCAATTTTTTTTGGTGTACTCTTTATTGTATTTTTGAATGCTATATTTAGTATATATTGTAAGTTTTAAAATATCGTTGTTGGATTTAGACAAAAGAAACAAAAAAAAGCATATACCTAAAAAAGGACCACTTCAAATGCTTTTATCTATAAAACTTGTTTTTTTCAATAGTTTTATATTAAATATATACATAACTTTTTAAAAACAATATATAATATATCCATAGTTGACATTAAAATATTTTACATAATATGTGTATCAAGACATTTTATCACTGCACATTTTTAGGTAACCCATATATACCAGAAATTTATGACTTAGCTAGAGCCCGAGAGTGAGGAAGCTACTCATATAGCCTTATCACAATGGGCTAAACAAATATTTATAACTTAGTTAGAGCCAAGACTCCACTAAAATGGTTCCATCAGGTTCAAGCCAAAAAGTTGGGGGTAGTTAACAGACTGTAAGAGAGAAAATGGATAACCTCAAGTGCAGCAGTATCAATAGCAGTGTGATCAATCGATATTCGTTGTTACCTTCAGGTTCCTCTGTAACCAAATTGCTCAAGGAACGCTATGTCAGTTCATTCTCAACACCCAAACGTTTTCGACTTGAAGTCGTTTACTCCATTGGTGGTCTGGTAAGAAATTTTCAGTCTCCCCTGTCTTTTTATTCTAAGTCATTTCAATACAATTTGTTGGGATGTGGTCTAGTCACAAGTTGGAGAACTGGAGAAGGAATTTAAATTAAAATTAATTAGAAAAATAGCAACAAAATTAGCTGTTAGAAAAAGGACTGACCAAGTAGTGTGAGCTTAAATCTTAATGTTATTTTTAAAAGAGTGAATGGCCAACAATTTAATCTTATTTTTAAAAGATTGAATGGCCAACAATCTACTGTACCTTCCTCTCATCGAAATCATCATGAAAATTATCAAATCACCATGAAAATTGAAACAGTAACTTAAGACAGCATACTGTAAGTGTTCCTTGCATTTTTTTTTTGAGATATCCACTCTCAATAGTGGCAGCATACTGAAGGACCACTGTTCACGTATGAATCTCATTTTTCCTAGTTGCACGAACTCTACTCATCAGTCAATGAAAGACAACTTGTGAAACATCAATGAGCAACAACACAGTAAGGTCGAAACTTGTTAAAACCAACCGAAAAGATCTGTTTAAAATGAAAGCTCATGCGTCGGATAAAGGGTGCATAAATGGCCCCACTTTCAGGCAGATGTTTTGATTTGAATCTTGTGAAAACTGGCTTGAACAGCAATTCCTCCACAGTGTAAGTCTCTTTTTTGGGTGGCCCTTTGCCTCAGTGAGGATTTTTTGGAAAGGAAAGGGGAACAGCAATTCCTCCACAGTGTAAGTCTCTTTTTTGGGTGGCCCTTTGCCTCAGTGAGGTTTAAAAAAAATTTAAAGGAAAGGGGAAGTTTAATCTCTTTTTTTGGTATGGGAAAGCAATAATGTGCCTTTTTTTTTTCATTCTTATTTTAAAATAGATAATTCTTTTGTTTTTTCCAAATTTTCTTTTAACAATGGTTTTTTCATATTAAAATATAAAAATATAAAAAAGATAGTACAAATTTTCTGTATTTCTTTCTATTTTCCGTTTTCTATCTACTGCTTCATGATTCAGATAGCAGTCCTCTATTTACTGCCGACGTATCTACTGTTTCATATTGTTCATAGACATTCTCCTTTGAGGATCTATCTCGAAATTTCTGTGACAGTTGTGAAGAGCAAAGTTTTATTCCTTCACAGTATAAGTTTTTTTTATGGTGGCATTGTTGTTCGACATTGCATAAACTAGTGTTATTTAGTGTTATTCGGTGTGTTTCCTGACATGTGTTTAACCACTTTTTGTGAATCGATTAATTCTAATGATGCATTTGTGTACTAACAATTGTGATTCCAACAAGTTGTATTAGAGTCAAAGGTCTCAAATTTGTTTCGCCACATGTGCTTAACCGCCTCTAGTGGATCCGTTAACTCTGGCGATGTTTTACTTGTGAATTTTAGTGTAACAATTGTGATTCTAATAAGTATGCGAGTTTTGGCAGGAGTGAGTTTATTTGGAAGTAAAGTGAAATAGTGAGCTTATTAGGGAAAGTAATAATGAAACTTTTCCCAAATTCTCATTCTAAACTAGGTAAAAGTTCATAAAAACAAAGTTTTTTGCTCAATTTTTATGAAAAAAGGAATTATAATTTTCTATAAGAATTTTTTTAAATTTATAAAAATAATTATTTATTTATTAATTTCAATGGATTTGAAGTATATTTCCATTTGTCCAAGGGTTCATTTTTTTTTGTAGACGTAATAAAACAGGTTAGAAGTCCAACAACCACAGGCATGCGGTAGAAGTGACAACCTACCCTTATGAACCACCAGATAGTGGTAAGAAGCAAGTGAAACCCAAAAGACAGTGAAAACCTACCCTATGGACCACCAGGTAACATGGTTTTCCCCCTTAATAATATTTTATATCAACCAATATTTATGAATAACTATCCTAAATGGCACTAAATAACCATTCAGTTATGTATTTTCCTAATTCCAATAAAAAACTCCATAATATCTCATAATTAAACAACACAAAAAAACCTTAAACAAATAAATATGCACTTTAATCGATGTATTGTGAAACAGGGGTTAACCAATCAATGGCCAAACCCGTCATCAAGAATTAAGTGCGATTTCATTGTAAAATCGATATCCTAAACGGACTGGGATGTCATTTTAGTTGAAAAATCTAAACGAAAAGCCAATAAAGTAAAATATGGTTTCAATGTAGAATCAATACCCAGACAAACACTGAGATGTCATTTTGGTTGAGAAATCTAAATGAAAAGTCCATAGCTAAATCCAAAGACTTCAAGTGGCACCATCTACAACATACATTACGAATCAGAACTGCGTGCAACCAATTAAACGACCTCAAAATCCGCACATCAATTAAACAGCCTCACGAATAATTGAATTGGTGAACCATTATTAATGAGCAGATAACTTCAACTAAGCTACATAAATATGTCCATACATTGATGTCAAATACAAATAATATTATGTTTAATGTTTGGGATCCAGATTGGGGAATACCAAGCATAATTGCTTGATGATAAACTGACTGGGTAGTTTGCATATTGTCTTATGTGATCAAATAAAATAAATCAAATACTTCAATGTTTTAAAACAATGTTTATGTTTTCTAAAACGAGTTTTGTTTGAAATTTGAGGAAAATTTAAAAAAGATAAATTTGAACGGTTAAATTTGTAATGTTTTTAAGGGTCTTTTTAAAGATCTGAATTTATTTATGTATTCAAAAATACATTTTGAAAAAGAAAAATGGCGATTCTACCCAGATTTGTATTCTCAATGTATAGGAACTGAGATATTTTTTTAAAAAGAGTTTTTATATTTGGAAACTAAAAATATCTTATTTACTTTTATTGTGTCAGAATTTGGGTTAAGTCAAAGTTTTCCATGGTTTTAGTTATCTTTTGGGTTTTGAAATTTCTTTGGATTTAAATCAAATAAAGTGTTCAAAGGAAGTTTTGGTGGTTATTTATTTATTTTTTAAGTGGGAAAACCCAAATTTTTGGTCAAATTGTGATTTTTTGCTATTGAAAATGTGTTTTTTTCTGCCTATATGGGGTTTGTTATTTAAAATAATGTATAACAAATAGACTACGACCAATTCAGTTGTGAAGACTTCACAACTCAAACTTGTGATTCCAACAAATCCTCACTGGATTTTGGGCAAATTCCATCTGAAATATGCCAATAAAAGCTCCAAAATGTATAACAAATAGACTATGACTTTTTCTTTGGTTGTGAAGACTTCACAACTCAAACTTGTGATTCCAACAAATCCTTATTGGATTTTGGGCAAATTCAATACGAAAATTTACCCATAAAACTCCCAAAATGTATAACAAGTAGACTAGAGTTTTTTCTTTTATTTATGTTTGATGCTCAACAAACATAATGCACATTTTCACTTTCAGATAGGTGCAAAATAAAGCCAGGGTTATTACTCTACTTTCATCAATAAAGTTATGTAAAAATGTATTATGAAAGTGTGAAGGGGTGAAAGTGTGCATCATCCCCCTCCTTTATCATGAAGTTGTGTATCATTCTCTCCTTATGTAATTGTGTAAAATGTATGATGAGAATGTGGGTGAGGTGAAGGTGTGTGTCATCTCCCTCCCTTATCCTTTGTGGATGTAGACATTTTAAAGGGTTACAGTGACAATCAACCAACTTTAAATTTGGGCCTTTTAAAAATTGGATTCCTTTAAATCTTAAAAAGAAATACATTTTACATATTTTAATGATGATTAGAGTTAAGGGTAGTGATGTTCAAAATGCTTACTCCACCCTTAGCCCTCATTATCAATAAAGGTGTGCTCACTCCCCTTCCTCATAATTAGTGAAGATGTGCAAAATGGGAGTAAGCTAACCTTGTAACACACACTCATTTTTTGGTTACAAATATTATAAGATTTTTCACACCAGTTTCATGCATAAGCATATTTTTACCATGATTCCAACCTTGTACATGTGGAATAATACTTTTGGGGGTTTTGCCCAATTTTGAATTGACCTTTATCATTAAAAATTCAATCAAAATTCAGAATACATGAGAACTCTTTGTATTGTCAGATTTTGGGAACTCGAGAAAAGTTTGTTACAAGATTAGGTTGCTTTGTGCAAGATGTGGGGAGTGGAGGTGTGCAAAATGCACTATTTATCCTTATCCCCATGAAGTTGAGAGAGGAAATTGTTGCCCATCGCCAATTCTTACACCCTCATCATTAGTAAAAGTTGTCAAATTAGCATTGACTTGTAAGGAGGAAGAGGTAACATTGTCTATGATACATTAATTACTCCACTTGTCATAACATTAGGGTGAATTGTATGGTCATGATTTAGTGTCACCCTATGAACCATTACCTAATTTTGTAACAAACTTTCATTTAATTATTAAGTTTCAACTATATAGGAAGTGAGAGTTTCCATCAATTTGAAATTCTACTTGATTTTTGTATCATCTAAATTAAGTAGATTTTGACAAAACCCCTAAAAAGATCATTCAACCATACAAAAAACTTAGTTTTCCTTGGAAAATAGATCTACTCGAAACCGTCATGATACCTATTGTAAAGCAAGTTGCATAGACTAAGTTCATCTTACATGGAAGGCCATCCATGCAGGTCCACAAATATAAAACATATTACAAAGGTAGAGAGCAAGTTGCATAGACTTAGTTCATCTTACATGGAAGGCCATCCATGCGGGTCCACAAATATAAAACATATTACAAAGGTAGAGGGTTAGATACTTCATTTTTTATGTTGTTGTAATTTTTTATTATTAAAATAACATTTTTGAATGTATAAATAGATTCAGATCCTAGATAAATCTTTGTTACATCTAGATTTTGCAATGTCAATTATTAATGTCCATAATTCCAATAATTCTTATGACTTTTTGACCCAATTTTAAACAAAAGTCAACAAAATACAATCAGAAAAAATTCAAATCATAGCATGCTTAGACTACACTATTCTTAGTGATAAATTTTGCCATTCATTAATAAGTAGTTAATCCTTCCAAAAATTTCATTTTATGTAATAAATTGAGCCAATATGTCTCACTTTATTATATATATTATAAGACATATCTCCTTATATGTTATAATGGATATGTGCTTGTTTTAGTTTAGTAAATATTAATGAGTATTAATATGGAAAAAAATTATAAATAATTTATTCATTTTTTTTAATTCACTGAATTGATTTTTCCTTTGTTTAATGACTTATTTTATTTTTTTTGCTTTGTGTTTAATAAGTTGTGTTGCTAATTATAAATATTTTGTTTAATGACGCTTTTTGCTTGGTACTCATATCCTTTGCTTGATGACGAGGTTTTTAGCTTGGTACTCAAAACCTTTGCATAATAAGTTTAGTCATTTTACTTGACAATATATATTTAATTAATTTTCACTTTACAATTTCTTTTTCTTTTAGTGATCATCCCTTTTAATTATTAAAATAGATTTATTCAAAGCTTGTTATAATGGATATGTGCTTGTTTTAGTTTAGTAAATATTAATGAGTATTAATATGGAAAAAAATTATAAATAATTTATTCATTTTTTTTAATTCACTGAATTGATTTTTCCTTTGTTTAATGACTTATTTTATTTTTTTTGCTTTGTGTTTAATAAGTTGTGTTGCTAATTATAAATATTTTGTTTAATGACGCTTTTTGCTTGGTACTCATATCCTTTGCTTGATGACGAGGTTTTTAGCTTGGTACTCAAAACCTTTGCATAATAAGTTTAGTCATTTTACTTGACAATATATATTTA
This sequence comes from Pinus tabuliformis, assembly GCA_031772625.1. Taxonomy (NCBI): domain Eukaryota; kingdom Viridiplantae; phylum Streptophyta; class Pinopsida; order Pinales; family Pinaceae; genus Pinus; species Pinus tabuliformis. The sequence continues at coordinate 998,410,129 of CM062806.1, read as the reverse complement.
ATTAATTTTCACTTTACAATTTCTTTTTCTTTTAGTGATCATCCCTTTTAATTATTAAAATAGATTTATTCAAAGCTTGGCATTTTCTCCTTAGGAATGTGTCTGTTATTTATAAGTTTTTCCTCCCCATTCCTTAGATGAATTTTGCCTTTAACAATGATCCATTATACAATCTAAATTACAAATCAGACCTTGCTGTTTTTGAAAAATTTAATCTGTAAACACTCAATATAAAATTAAATATTTATCTTTCATAACATACTTACCATTCATATTAGAAAATTGAGTTTACCTACTTCTTTGACTTTCCCTTTAGATAGTGTTTAGTCCATAAATACTCAATATAAAATTAAGTATTTGCCTTTCATAATGTCCATACAACTCAACTCATAATAGAAATCTCTATTTTTTCCTACCTCTTCGAGTTTTTGCTAAGACATGATGAAATAGATTCTTGTCTAAGTTTGTCAACTTTCTTATAAAATCCACATTTCTTAAAGGTTTAATTTCACTTTAATATTTATCAACATTACAACCCTTAAATATCATATTTGATTAGGTATTATTATTTTTAGTAATATAGAAATTTCTAACTATTTATAAAAGTTGATTAGTTATTTTATATGGATTTTAATACCTATTCTAAGTTTACATATGCACAAGTCAACTTTCTTATAAAATCTACATTTCTTAAAGTTTAATTTCACTTTAATATTTAGCAACATTACAATACTTAAACATCATATTTGATTAGATATTATTATTTTTATTAATATAGAAATTTTCTATTTATTTATAAAATTGATTAGTTATTTTATATGGATTTTAATACTTACTAAATCTTATGTTCAAAATATCATGAGAAAGAGTTGAGAGTAAGAATCAACAATACAGTTACATGATACCAAAAAACTTATCGGAGTCTTACACGATTCTAATAGCACCATGAAGCTTTGGATAGATTGTGCCTCCACAGAACATTAATATAGTTTGAAAAACAATTTTACTTTGTAAACATAATTCTTTTTCCAAATATTTCTTTTCGAAATCTGATAAAAATAATTGTAATTTAATTATTAATAAATAATAAAATTATTTATTATCATTGTTTATTCACTGATATTGATTCATCTCATTATTTAAATAAAACCACATTCATTTAAATGAATAAATAATTAAAAAAAAACAGACTTTTATAAATCTAAAATCGTTAATTTAATTTGTTTTCTTACTTCAAAAGAAATTGATTCTTACGAAATAAAAAAAAAAAAAAACTCTATTCATCAATAATCTTTTTTAATAAAATAATATGTAATTTAAATTTAAAAAATATACTTTATTCATCAATAATCTTTTTTAATAAAATAATATGTAATTTAAATTTAAAAAAAAAACAATTTTTAAATTTTATAACAATAACATATTTATATATATTTTATTATCTATTTCAATTTATTAATATTACATTTATTTATAGTAATTAAGAAAATTTTATTTACTCTTTTAATTTATTAACCTTACAATTAATTATCATACTTAAAATTAAAAATGGATTAACTAACTCGAAAAAAACATCACACGTCATGATGATTTTAAGCATGACTCAACGATTTTCTTTGAAATCCATCATGTACAAAATAATTAAAGGGATGACCCGCCCGTACTCGAAAAAGAAAACATCACACGTCATAATGATTTAAGTATGAATCAGCGATTTTCTTTGAAATTGATTTAAGGAGGTTTGCATTTTTATAAATTAGGTGTGTCTTTTTATTAAATCAATATAGATTTATTTTAAGTATGGATTTAATATGAGTTAATATAGATTTATTTTAAGCATGAATCTAACATGAGTTTATAAAGTCAAATTTTTTTTGGTGTACTCTTTATTGTATTTTTGAATGTTATATTTAGTATATATTGTAAGTTTTAAAATATCTTTGTTGGATTTAGACAAAAGAAACAAAAAAAAGCATATACCTAAAAAAGGACCACTTCAAATGCTTTTATCTATAAAACTTGTTTTTTTTCAATAGTTTTATATTAAATATATCCATAACTTTTTAAAAACAATATATAATATATCCATAGTTGACATTAAAATATTTTACATAATATGTGCATCAAGACATTTTATCACTGCACATTAAAATGGTTTTTTTGTCATTAATATATTTTTAAGTATATGTCAATATTCCCCTCATCAAGGTGAGAGAAGGTACCGCAATCTGTTTTGGGATCTAGGTGATGGGAGTAATGCTAGGAGATAAGGCTAGGAGGCGACCAACCGTTAGTACATGCATGCGAGAACGGTGTGGAGTTAAGACGAAGGACACACAGTGTGTGATCAGAAAGGTCCCACGAGGGAAGCGATACCCTGCCCAGTTGTTTTGGTGGACAACACCTCAATCGTTGGGCATTTCTCCCTTAGGAAGATTCAGTTGGATTGTTCTGTGGTGTTGGTGTTCTACACTGGTGAGTTTGTGGTGGAGGTGTTGCTCATCGGAAATGTCACTGCAACCAAAAAGAATGGAAAGCGATACTGGGTATGTTTTTTCTCTTACCTCCCCTCTGGGCCTGAAGAATGTGTGTCATAGTCGCGAAAATGTCAGGGTTATGGGATGGCCTAGTCTGGTTTGGTATGGTAGTCGTCTGTATGGGGTGTCATGGTGTGAAGTTATATATATCAAGTACGTTGTTTCTATCCCTGTCTCAGTTATGTTCGACATTATTCTCTCCCGCATGGGCATGTTTCTCTCTGTTCGAGGGTGTCAAGGTAGGTTAGGTTCCATGCGGCCTGAAAAAGGTAATAGGTTTTTCAAGCGGTGGGTTTCACTACAAATTTGGTTGGGCAAGGGTCTGTTATGGTTGTCTGTGTCTTCTGGCATGGTTTGGTTGAGGCCTCAGTATGATGAGGAACTCCTCAGTGGTGATAATGTTCAAGGTTGTTGTTGCATGCGTAGAGGATGTTTCTATGGCCTTTTGGTTTACTAGGTGTTTCACCGAGTTGATATACGATGGAGCGGCCCACATGAGATGAATTGGACTCTGTTTTGGTGGCATAACTTGGAACCTGACTGTCTTGTGATGCTCTCTAATGATTATATAGTAGGTCTCTGTAATATTAGTGTCTTTTGTGATTGTGTGAATATTTCTTGGCTCGGGTTGGTGGTGGGGCTTTTGGACCGGCCCAGCTGTGCTCAACATGATAGTGTTCGGTATAGGATGGTTCGAGGTACAAAAACGACGGGGGCTGGAGGCCATGGAAATGGCAACAGGTACAGGAAGATGAGGGAGAACGCATCTCCTTCAGTTAGAACGCCGAGAAGAAGCGGTCAGCGCATCGACGCTCAGAGGCTTCAGGAGGCGATGTAGGCCTATTATTCGGGCACGCCTGAGAATGTCAAACATTTAATTAAAACTTGAGAAACTGATCTTAATCGTCGAGCAGCTGTAGAAGTTAGGGTGGAGGAATGGAAGTATCTTGTCCAGGACCCAGGCAACCCCTGTGGTCGTCTCACACAGTACAAGCACACGGTGCACCTTTATTGGATTATGAAGAGCCTGGTGGTGAGAGCCATAATGACCCCTTAGGGGCATGTTAGGGAGCCAGATATGGGACTACAGGAAATTCAAAGAGAACTACAACTGATCTAGGTTCAGATTCAACATCAGAACAAGCGCCTAGGCCGCATTGAGGAGCACACTCAGTGCCTCCCTTAGACAAAGCTGTTGAGTTTGAGTGCACAAGACCCAACTCCAGTGAAGTCTTCTGATTAGTTGATGTTTTTATGTTTAGTTGTGGTGAAGTTTTACTAGTTTCTAACAGTTATATATGTCGGCTACTGTAGAATTATGTTGATATATTAGTAAAAATTGTTGGTCAGACTTACAAACATATAGACCCTTGATGGACATACATAAGACTTTCAGATTTTGGATGGCATATAATGTGTTTCGGTGGCCAATAGACTTTGTTTCCCATAGGGCAGTTTGAGGCCATTGAACAACTTTGACATGTTTGTAACCTGCTTTTACTTTAATAGATGAAAAATGACTTACCCAACTTAAAAAAAAAGTATACGTCAATATTAATTCGTACCACATTGAATATTTTATTATACACAATATCAAAATATTTTCTTTTAGCATTATATATATATATATATATATTTTAATATTTATATTTATATGAAGTTGATATAGACATTAATTAGTTAACATGGATCTTCAAATATTTATTTAAATCTTGTGTTGAAATATTTTTGAAAACTATAAACTTCAAACATTCATACTCACATATTTATTTTACTTTTAATCACTTTACATGAAATTATATGAAGTCATATGGACAACTAACTAAACATGCATGGTATATTCATTTTTATTTTTTTATTATAGTTGACATTGCTTTTCAATTTAGAGAATATTTTATTTTTATTTTAAGAGGGACACATGTCAAATCCATGTTGAGCATGGACGAAATTACACATTTCCCTCATACTAGGGTGCGGAATGAGTCTCTTCGCTCAAAAAATATATTTAATTTTTATTTATTGGTTAATTTGAATTACCATAATTTTTTTATATTATTTGTTTCTTGGGATGTATATTTTTTTTAGTTTTGTAATTTGCTCAAAAATAATGTTGAAATAAGGGGTGTTAGGTGTGGGAAGCTCTAGAGGACCAATGGAGATTAGTTTTGCTTAGACTCTGGGGTAGGTCACCAACAATCAAGCTAAATCATATGGGTTTTTCAAGGTATTTCTTTGGCCCAAGCTAACAACATTATAAAGATCCTTATTGTTGGGGATTCCAACATTGTCTTAATCCATCTTCAGAAAGATACTAACCATTCAACGCCTAACACATAGAGACAAACATATGGAAAGGACAGGATTCACTTTTACTATGACCCTGACATCACATTTGAGATCCTATCATTAGTCAAAGGATTCCCCTCTTGGACACCATTCCTATTCCTCGTCCCATTTCCAGTATCATTGGCCTTGGTTGGCAGTCTTGATAGCCTCATATTCGGCAGCCTTCCTCTTGACGGAGATAATGGGAGACTCAGATCTATATATATTGACCTTTTTTTATATGATGGATGGAAATGGATAAGGACTCACTCCTTAACTCAATTTTCCTCTGTATCACACTACTTCTTGATCAATTTTTGGACTCTCATTGGTTTCACACCCCGAGGCATAATAATTCCATGGCAAATGCAATGGTGGATAGGGCAATTAGCCTCGCAAGTGGCTTGTTGCTTATCAATGTTGAAATATCCTATCACCTCATCCCATGATCAAACCCTTATTAGGAAAAAGGTGACTTGGTGGACAAATAACAAGTTACAGTGAGTCAAAGGGCGTGAATGTATGTTCATTTTTTTGGGTGGGGGGCGGGGGCTGTGGATGTCCCTTCAATCCAAGTGCCCCATGTTGATTTTTTAAGAGTAATAGATACAAGCATTAATTTATGAAAATTGATAATTACTTCCAATGATGGAGATATTATTTTAGCACTTCAGTTTATCATTAAGCAATTACACTTCAAAAATTAAATCATAAAAGCAATAGGACAGTAGAGATCACAATGCACAAAGATAACACAATTGGGATCATAGCATTGAGAAAAGAATTATTGAAGGCTGGAAAGCTTATTACAAGCTTGAAAATAGTTGTAAGTTGACTGATCTTTGGGTTTGGAGTAAGAAGAAGTTCCTCTTTGGGACTCTCGTCACCCTTGTTATTTTATATGGTTGTGAGGTTTGGGGTTGCAACATATCTAGAGAATCGTGGAGGAAGATCGAGCTGATCCAAAAGTAATTTATAACCTACAACCTCAAGATTAAAAGAAATACTCCCTATCCTATCCTCTTGATTGAAGCTAGCCTTTCCCCCATTGAAATCATGATTATGTTTAGGTATCTGATGTATAAGAAGAAGCTTTACAACATGGAAGCCAAGAGGTTCCCCAAAATTGCTTTTAACTCTAGCCAAAACCCTCATCTCCAGCTTAAGCGAGAATGACACAAAGATGGCCAGTCTTGGCTCGTCTATTGGGGGATAAAGAAGGAGATCATCTTAGAGATGAAGGATACGATTAAAAATACTATTACTTCCAAATTTAAGGAAAAGTTGTGGAAGGATAACAAGCTAGAGGGGAAAAGGAAACTAAGTATTATAAACCCCACTCTTGCTAACCATAATTATCTTTTTGTGTTTACCAATGTTAAGAAAAAAATGAACATTGTGAAGATAAGAACTAATTTGCATGAGATTCAAAGTGAAATCGACCGTTGGTCTATTCCCAAAACACCTTGGGATGAGATAATGCGTCACCTTTGCGATACTAAGGAGGTAGAAGATGAAAAACACTTTCTCTTGCATTGCTTGATTCTTACTTACATCTAATCTCATTTCCATAACATTTGCCATAATACCAAACTTCTTGACTTGCTTAATTAGAAAAACTACAGTGATCTAGGAACACTTATTTCCCCTCTTTTTTTTATCATAGAAATAAAAGTTTAAAGAGCCTAAATTAATCTCCTATCTTAAGATCTGATAGACCATATTGGTCTTGGTGGACATCTAAGTTACATGACACGTCCTCCAAGGTCCCGTGTCCCGTATTTAACGTGCCGGACACGAAAACGACCCTAAAACACATCAAAAATGTTTTTCATCGTGTCTTGTAAAACATAAAACATAATCTGGCGTTTTCGTCGTGTCCTTCATCTGGAAAACGAGTATTTGGCTGATCGAAAACGTTGCCCTAACGTTTTTCCTCCGGTTGAATACGTACCCCACGAAATGTGTAGTTTAAAGCCCATCTGCAACAACTTCCTCGTGTATAAGCCCAACATCTGAATTAACTGCTACGCCTTCAGTTTCTGTTCAATTACTCGCTGCAACATCTTCAGTTTCTGTTCAACCACAGACTGAAATGCCTTTAGTCTTTGTTCAACAAATGCCTGCAATATCTGAATCAACAACTACGCAATCAGTTTCTGTTCAACAACCGCCACCAATGCAATTAGTTTCTGTTCGCAATTAGTTTATGTCCAATCGCTGGATGCAATGCATTTAGTTTCTGTCCACCCACCTGCTGCAAATGTGATACCCTCCTCGGACCAAACAGGTAGACATTTCTCTTTTATTTATTATACAGGTAGAAGGTTAATAATTGATAAGCATAATATAGTCGACAATGAATTTCATCCATATCGTGATATACTTGTGTGAATACCATAGTTTATTTGAATTTGGTAGCCTCTAGGGCTATATTCTAGAAATTGAGCGTGGAGAGAGGATCATAGTTTGCATATGGCATAGAATGATCCATGAAAGTCAAGAAAAAGTTTTGATATATAGCTAGGTCAATCACTATTATATTTATAAACAAGTGCATGGAGCCATTAATATGACTATTGATCTTTAATTCTTTCTTATATTTGTGATTTATTTTAATTTTACATTTGGCATAGGTATTTCTATAACCAACCAACTAGTATTTATGTGAATGCACGTGATCATCTTTCTTACTCTCTCAAACTATTGTTCTCATTATTGTTCTCATCACTAATCAGACACTACATTTAATTTGCCACATCACTCTTGCATTTCTTTGATCCTTTACACAGTTCCTCCACATCACAAAGTGTAATAATATCGAAATATGTTGTGGTTGTGCCCTCTTTCAAACTGAAATTCCATGATACTATTAAATGTCATGCTAGTTAAACTCCAAAACCCTTCCTATACTAGTATTAATTCATTGATTAACCAATCCATTTAACTTGCAAGAGGAATCATTTCCAATGTATAATTATTTACTACCCCAAAGTGTGAGAGATACTTAGGATTTAAGGCAGATTTATACCAATTTCTTATCATTATTCTCCATATACTCATGCAAAGACACTTCTGAAAAGAGGATAGCTCTTGTATAAGCCCAACATCATTTGGAACAACTTCCTCGACTTAAGCCCACGAAATGTGAACTTTGAAGTAATTATATTTTAATTTGATTAGATAAGCTGCAGCTTGCAATTTAATATGGATAAAAAACTATATATATATATATATATATATATATATATATATATATATATATATTAAAATTAATATATATGTAAAAAGTGTCCTTTGTGTCCTGTTTCCAAGTCGCTGTGTTTCGTATTGAATACTCGTATTTACATGTCCTTCGTGTCTCGTGTCCTTGTGTCATGTGACTTAGGTGGACATTAATCATCATCATCATCATGAAAAGTATTTTTAATGAAAAAAAACTATATTTTTATTTATTTAATATTTTAATTATTTTAGCTCTCGGGGGAAGCTAAAGTGGCAATGACCATGTAAATGAAATGGCCATGCAAATGAAGTATTATGTGCGAGGAGATTTGATGTTCAAATCCCTTGATTCACGTTGTGCGTTCAAAAGAGACATATGTATGTGTTTGATGTTCAAATCCCTTGATTCACGTTGTGCGTTCAAAAGAGACATATGTATGTGCCTAGGGTTTATAGTGGTAGCAGCACCTAGGATTTATAGTGGTAGTGGTTGGAATTGACCTTGTGTCACGCAAGTATAACATTGACCTAATTGTTAATTCTTCTAATTCACAAAAATATATTTTAATTATTTTTTTTGAATAATTAATTTATTTAAAAAAATATTAATTTATGATTAAAAAAAAACTATGATATAAGTATACCAAACTTTAACATCATTAAATTTTTTGGTTTTCTTTTCCCTATTTATTTTGCTAACTACTTACTCCAACTTTTCTCATCATATCACCTCTTTAATATTTATTCAATAAATTATAATGATATATTATAGTCTTTTTAATATCAAAAATTTATATTTTTATTAAAATAAATAAATTATGATTTAAAAACATTATGAGAATTTAGTTAATTAAAATTATAGATAAAACTTTTGGGTATCTTCTCCGAACTTATTTTACTACCTACTTTAACCCCTCATATAGGATCTACTGCGAACTTTTTCGAGAATTTACTCGATTACTGGAAAAAAATTGGCCCGCCACTTGCACTTGAATACCTATCCATAGTGAACACGTGATTAAAAATTGGCTCGCCACTTGCACTTGAATTCTTATTCATATAAATTCAACACATGATTCTCTACATTAGAAATCTGCATTCCCTGTTTAAACCATGTTTCAGATATATTTTTTCATCATAATTCCTGAACTTATACGTCAAACATACCACTGCTTGGATGACCAAATCTTCAAACATGATGCCAAATTAAGTAAAATACAATATTGCCAAACCAGTTCCCAACTGGGTTAAATGTTTGCAATCCAACATGTTTTTCATTATAATTCCTGGACTTATAGGTCGCAGGTATTGGGGGACAATCGATTTTTCAAATACGATACCAAAATAAGTAAAATACCGCCAACCCACTTCCAAGTGATGTGAAATTGTTGAACACTTCACATTACATTCGAACTTTTCCTATAAATGGATTATCGATTCACCTCGAACATAGCGCGATCTTCCTTTTTATCAACAAACATAGCGCGATCTTCCTTTTTATCAACAGGGGACACCATTTTAAAGGAAATTTCAATTCAAAATCTAGTGTGGACTTTTAATTAATTATAATATAATGGATTTATATCACATCGATCTAAGGTTAAGCAAGAATATGATAACTATTCTAGCCATGTGTTGTTAAGGTTAAGCAATAATCTGACAGCTAATCTACCCAAGCCCTGTGTTGATTGTTTGATAGGGTTGACTAGGTTAAATATAGGTCGAGTTGGATTAATTTAGATGTTCATTTACTATAATTAGATGTTTATCATCAGGATTCAAACTTGAACGCCATATACGATACTTAATCAAGCTGGAACAAGTCCCTTGTATGGTTAAATATAACATACATGTTTATGGTGTTTCTCACACCCAAACCATTAGTATTAGTGCTTTCCACTTAGAATTCCAATGACAGTTGCTGGTGCTGCTTTTTCTTCTATTTTAGATCCCTCTGTTTTTTAAAACCCTCATAACTCTTCATGTGCATGAGCTCTGATGCTCCATGTGGTACTGGATGAATGTTGGCAACTTGTAATGTTTCCTATAACACACAGAATGGTAATTTATTGCTGTACGGAGAGGTTATAGAGGATGCCATTAAGCCCTGGACAGGCTATGGAAATAGAATACAGTCTTTAATTGTGGATGATGCTGGGACCAGACTTTCTAAAAGAAGTATGTCCTGGGTTGTGTTCTAAACTTTTGAGAGTTTACCAAAACTAGCTCTAGCACTGGATACATTCTGATCCTATTCCTGCATGGCCTTTACTTGAGAATACTGAAACCGTACATCCCATTGAGGAGTTCCAATCCCACTTCAGTTAATAAAATTGGCTGGTTTCCCTGAACATCACACTGCACACTGCAAGATAGACAGAAAATGGATATCAACTCCTGTACCAGAAGTACCAGTAGCAGTGGGATTAATACATTTTTGTTGATGCCTTCGGCTTCTTCTGTGACCAATGTGCTCTATAAACGTTATGTCTACGCATCCCCAACGCCCAAACTTATTCGACGTGGGGTCGTTTACTGCACAGACCAGCTGGTAAGAGATTCTCATGCTTTATCTTTCCTTTCATGAAATGTATGATAGATCAATACATTAACAAACTATGATAATGTCGGCATCCTTGCAAATTTTCGTGTATCTTTTGTAGCTACTGAATTGAAATTGAACCATCAGCAATAGTCAGGAACTGGGGTCTAGTGGCAAGCCAGGACACTTGTTGTAAGGATGACCTGCATCCGAGACAGGCTGAAAGTTTCACAGACCTAAATGTCCCTGTTTAAAAAATAAATACCATCAGCAATTTTACAAGCTAACTTCTCCTACCCTTTTGCCTGGGTCCCAATCACTATTGAAATCGAACCAGTAACTTAATGCAATAGGCTATACTTGATACTCGCAGAATTTTGTCGTGAGACATGCACTATCAACCACTGCAGCCTTGGGACGAAAGGATTTTAGGGCCAAACCTACTCACCAGTATTGGTCAATTAAAGTCAATTCTCTGAATAATTATATTGCTGCGTTGAAAGCACTAAGCAATCCATTATAAAAGACAAATGTGAAACCTTAATGGGCAACAGCACCAAACTTGTTAATACCAAAGGCGGAAGGCCTAAGCAACCTTGAGGCCCTGATACATTTTCGTTGATACAATATTAAGATAGTTGAGGAACGACCCGATCAGTTGTCTGAAATAGATAAGCATGCATGTTAATTCCCAATCCGTCCCAATCATTCAACATATTATTATTTGCTTTTCATATAATATACCGACATTCTTATATAAAATTTAGTCTAAGAATAATGTTATCTGCTCATTAATCAGTGTTCAGTGATTCTTGGGGCTGTTCGATTGATTATTGCTTGTGCTTATTCTGGTAGTCGTTGTTCAAACAACAATGGTCCACATTGCATCCGTTTTTCGATGAGAAAACTTCTACTACTTTGCTATAAAGTCAACATTTTAGTTACTTAGTGTCCTTACTAACTTTTACAATGCGAAACAGTGGAATAGCCTTGTTGTGTGTATGCTTTGTCCTCATGTCTAGTATTTGATCGTGTTCTACCGGAGCACGATACTTTGTTGTGTGTATGCTTTGTCCTCATGTCTAGTATTTGATTGTGTTCTGCCAGAGCACGATACTTTGGATGAAGGTTTGAGGGAGATTTAGGTTGTGTTACCCACCACTTTGTGGGTGATATCCCTAGGAGAATTTTTTTCTCCAAGATGGTCCTCAGCCGGCAGCGAGCAACCCCTTGCAGCCAGCGGCTAGTTCATTGTGTCATCTTCTCCGCCACCTGAGCCATCCATGTGGTCCCTCGCCCATCTTCCATGATCGTATGTTTGAAGGTGGGCCTCCCGTTTCTAAATGTATGCCTTGTCATTTGGAAATTGAGTATTGTAGTTTACTTGTCATGGACACTTCTAGGCATGGATTAATGGGGGGATTTGGTGGAAAGAATGGGCTAGGTCTGTTCTTTTGTCCCCTAGACCCCTTTTAGGAATTAACCTTGGATTCTAGTCCCATGGGATCTCTTTTATTGACCATTTGCTTCTAGGGATGGTATTTCACGGGAAATCTTGATTTTGGTTGCATGGTCTTGCTCCCTTATTTGCTTATATTACCTTCTTTCCATTCATTATTACCCCATCCATCATTTTTCCCGCCTGGGTCCACATTCCTCCATTGGGTTCACATAGGGTTAGCTTGCTCCTTCTCCTTGCCCATAGCTTGAGTCATGGCTTGGAATGAATCTCGGAGGTTGATGTAGCTAAAAGGAAAGTTAAAAGCATATATGGCCACATTCAACAAGAAAAGTACCACAAAATGCAAAAGATGCCCAGGACCAAAACATTTTAGCACGTGGGAAAAAGCTAATACATGAGCTCTACCCTATCATCATGGCCATCACCCTGTTTCCTACAGGTTCTATGAGCCTTCTTCTTCATATAGGAACCCATGATTGTCCCAACCCCTGGTGGGCGATGAACCACCCCACCTTAAAAAGGGGATTCCATTACTATATCTTACACATCATGCTCTAACCCCTTGAGCCCTGAGCAGTGAATCAAAAACAATCATAAAAAGGCAAAAGACATAAAAAAAGGGTGGAAAAATCAAGGTCGGGGCACCTGATGTGCCATGATTGCTCTCTCTTATACATTATAAATCCAAGTGAGGGCTTCCCTCTTATTAGCTACCCTTGTACCTCGACATGCCACCACCTTTTGAAGGATGTACCTACACCATCATCTTAGGCCTTACAGATGATCGACAACATCTTCGATTTGTTTGGAGACCCATGAGGACACTTGTGTGCCCCACATGTCATTTGGAGCACCACAGGTTATTACAAGGGGCCAACCCCTTGTCCACTGTTTTTGAGGGTCTTATTCTTCATTGTGGCATCCATGGATCTCATTAGGCCTCTTAGACATAGATTATTATTTGACCTCTTGAGAGGCTTATTTTTTCATTTATGAGCTAGTTTGATGGGCTTGCCACCAAAAGTTGTATTATTAGCACATTATTTTATTTTTGGGGCTTATGTAAGCCAAAGAGGCTAATTCGAACTCCTAAGTTGTATATAATTAGGAGTGAGATGAGTTCATTTCTCATCATCACTTTGGTTTGGATCACTTATCTCTCTTGAGATTTTCGCACTTTTTCTAAGGATGAATTAGAGCTTTATGGATGAGTTTTGATGTATGGATATTGGTCTATCTTCTCTTGGAGCTTCTTTATTGTCAATTGTGAATGGATGGATATACTTTATTACATGTAAGTACGTACTTTTGATGTTATTCTTGTTTACTTTTGTCATATATGTTGGATTGGGATTTTCGTTGTTCTAGGGCTAATTGTTGCATGCATTTACTGCTTAATATTGTAGAATTTGTCTCTATTATAGAATTTTCTTCAATGTATGGGCCATGTAAGAGGAGCGAAATCTCCTAGGGGTAAAACTTGACCTTGACAAACCATTTCTCTTGCACACAAAGTATAAAAGCTACAAGGTTGCTTCTTCTTGACCTAGAAGGCGAACGAAGTGATCTTGAGGCCTCCTTGTCTGGGAACCAAGAAATTCTACTCTTACACAACATAGACTCCATTCTCCCAAAGATTAAGGCACTGATATACCAAGGGTGGTCACTAAAATCCACATTTTCTCACATCCTTTCGGGACTAGCCATATTGGTGTGACTTGGGCATCAATTTCCTGGTCAGTTAGCCATCAAAAAATTTCACTCTTTTAGGGTCTTCTACGTTGGCCTTTCCTCTAGCCCTCCTCCAGTTTAGAAGCCATTCCGACAATGGAGTTGGAAGAAAAGTCAAGCCCTAGATTCAGGATCAAAACTTGCCTTGCCATCCCCAAGGCTAGTACCTCATAGGGTCAAGACAACATCTTCAGGTGAAATTATTTTCTCAATCTTTTCTCACCTTGTCTAGGGTAAGAATATCATTGGTTGCTTCATACCTTCCTCATACCCTAGATCGGGTCCACTTGGTCCCGTGTGGTCCCGCTCCTTTAAAGGAACATTCTTCAAGAACCATCCGGGATACCAACTCTAACAAGGATTTTAGGGTTTTGGGAACTCCTTCACAAAGCCTATTCCCATACACCAAACCCCCAAATTCCTCTCTTTTTCCCTAGAATCTATACTACCTTGCTTAGTGAGCAAGCAAGCTCCATCTTTCAAACTTTTATGGTAAGGAGTTTGTTTGGGTCACTCATATCCATTGACTTATCATTCATTAGTGACTCCAATACATATCGGGTCTCCTCCCATCAATGAAAGTCTGTAAATAGAAGGGAGCCTTAACTAAGGTGGCAATGGTTTAAGTCTCCATTTGTTGCCCTTGGCCTAACATTTGCCCTTTAGGGATACCCCTTAGGTCCCCTACTAGTTTGAGCGGTATCAGGTTGCACAAGGGAATACTCCAGAAACAAGGCATTGTAAGGCCCAATAAGCTCCAGGTTGAAGAAAGGTGCAATTCATGTATGGTGTTATGTCTAGCACAAAAGCATTCTCCTATCTGCTTGGTGATTATGTAGGGTCTAGATCTGAGTAGACATGGGTTTTCATGAATTAATTTTTACCTCTCCTTCTGATGCCATTGATCTTGTCACTATGTGGAACAAAGTGCTGGTCTTGTAGTTGCTTGAACTTGAAAGTTGTTTGCTCAACTTTCAAGTATGGTTTGTACTTAGACCTGCACATTATGAACGTGTTCAATGAATCTTTCCACTTTGTTTGATATCCTCCTTTGTAGAAGCAAAAACATTGACAATTGTTGTCATCAGAAAAGCCACTTCAATTGGTGCTGTAGTATGAATGTGAGGCAATTTTTTAATGGTCAATGATTAGTGGAGTTGTGACACACTTGTTGCCCTTCCTTGGACACAAGGTGCATGATCTTCCATTTCCTCTTTCATGGGCTCTTCATAAGCATAATGTAGCAATGGTGAGTGTATGTACAACATTATTTCTACCCAAATCTACTAAACATAATGGAAAATCATTAGAGTCCCATTAAGATAAAACATATATCCAATCTTTCCAAGCATAGGAACATTAAGGAGGAGGTATGGAGTGCACCAATAAAGGAGAGAAGGATCCAATGGCGGGAGTGAGTGCACTACGTAAAGGGGATCAAGGTCGTGTGGGAGAGAGAGGAGTGAGTTCGATCTTAGCATCCATGGCGATTATTTAATGGATGTTGTACAAATGATAATTGTCTAGATGGAGGTTGAATAATTGTTGTTGAGGTTGTTTTTGATACAATAGAAATAGAGGTTAATTCGATTCAATGTGGTTTGAGAGTCCCCTATCCCATATCACCCTCCATAGATGGTATCAAGTTTGAAATAAGTCAATCTATAGTAAACCTTCTTTATGAGCAATAGGTTTCCTTTAGGTACAACATATCTTGGGATCACATTCCCATTTAGGTTTTCACACTGCTCGATGATTTTGAGGACAAGAACTCTATATTGCACTCTCTCAATGGGAGCATGGCACTTCATGGTCAACCCTTCTCAGTTGATGTGCGAGAGAGATAGGAATAACGCATTGCTACTGTCTCTGTGGAAATTTCAAATTTGAAATCCTATTGCAAGCAACTGGAATTAATTCTTCTAATTGTTAATTAATTTAACAATTTATTTGCTATGGAAAATACCAAATTAATCACACTGCAACCTTCACAAATAAACTGTGGAAATAAATAATGCTAGAAACTGAGAAAATACTAGCACACACACAATAAAAATGACACCGTTGTTTTTGGACAAAAGTCCTCGGGAAAACCCAACTTGGGAAAACCGGTGTAGAAGCTGAGGGTTTTTATTATTATGCAACAGTGAAATTCTGAGTACAATCTATGGATTCCAAATTGGCAATCTAAACAACAAGAAAATCTGGCCAAAATTATTTAAGGGAATTTCCCTTCTTCCACAATCAACCCCAACACAACTTCCCTTCAGAAAATTCGTCCTCCTAGACCCTCTGTGCAGTGCCTGTGTAGACCCTTGGATGTCTAAGCCCGAAACTGCCTCTGATAAAGTTGTTTAGCCTATCTCTACTGAGGAAATTGATTCTTCGGACCTCTGGAAGTTGAATCGTTTTTCCTCCAGCCAAATCGAATTGCTTTTCTGAAGCAACTGCGCAGTCCTCTACGCTGCCTCACTGGGAAGACACCTCAATGGACCTTGCCCATATTTGCGTTGCTCTGGGACTGTAGCTCCATATCGCTCCACCTCACTCCTGGAGGTATAACTGCTAACATGGTGAAGTCTTCCTCCAACTTAGACGACAATTTGTCTTTCTCTGTAGATGTTGCCGCCTAGTCCTGCTTGTCCTTCTTTGTGAGAGGACTCTAAGTACTGTAGTGGCCAAACTTGCCACACCTGAAGCACTTGATCTTAGATAGGCCCTTCTTCTTCTTCTTCTCCCCTTGTCCCCGACTGACACCCTTTGATGCAAGGGCCACATTCTCCTCTTCCTTCTCACCCTTCAAACCCTTACTACTACTTCTATTCATGGAGCTCTTTAGTAGAGCTCGCCTCATCTCCTACTGTTGCAGGTTTGACCACATCCTGTCCCACCTCGGTAATGTGTTTCGTCCCATGATTCTTTGGACAAAGACTTGCCATTCCTCTGAGACACTATTCAAGGCCAAACACACAAGCTTTGTAGGTTGAGGCGCTCCCCAACGACTGCATGTTGATCCTGGATTTTCTGAATTATGGTGAGGAAGGGATCCATGCCTTTACCCTTTTGCATCCTGATGTTTCTTAGCTTCTCTTGCAGGAACACCTTTTGTTGCTCGGAAGGATTCTGATATAGTTGAGTGAGAGCATGCCACATCTCCTTGGCCATATTCTTGCCAGATATATGTGAGACTATATGGTCCCGGATTCCATCCAAGTCATATGCTTCGCCTTTTCCATTTCTTTCATGTATTCCTTCAGCTGGCTGATCAGCATCATTCGGTACTGCCACGCCATTCTCGACTTAGGTTTTCAGGCCAAATTCATCTAGCAGGAAGGACATATTGGCCTTCTAGATGACGTAGTTGGAGGCTCCCTCCAACCTATCCTGATCTCTAAGCCTGATTGTGGCCATTTCTACAATACTCGAAACTGAGATAAAAAAATCTCATTTTGTGTGTGCACTCTCTTCCACCCAACAATGAATCTACTCTAGAAAACTGTTGCGAACCCTCTGTGCCTAGAAAAGAATCTGCTAAGTGAAAATCAAAACCATTGTTGCTCCTTGCTGCGCTGCATTTGCTACTTTTCCGTACTCACGCGATTGTTCAGTTTGAACTAGCGTGATACTTGCAGTAGTACAAAAAATATCTCGCGTGGCTCTTGCGGTTGTTTTGAAGTAACCTGCACAGTCATCCGAAAAATTCGTTCTGCAGTTCCCCCTTTGAGCCACAAATTTTTCTTTTCCGCTTTTGAGCCTCTTATCTGTCAAATACGCTCTAATACCATGTGAAAATTCCCTTGAAATGCAACAATTGTAAATTAATTCTCCTAACTGATTAATAGTTTATAGATTTTCTGATAAATACCGAATTAATCACACTGCAATTTCTTCACCAAAAATAAATACTGTGGAAGCAAAAATAGGAAATGAGAAATACTAGCACACACACAAAATTAACACGGTTGTTTTTGTACAAAAGTCCCTAGAGAAATCCAATACGGGAAAACCGGTGCAACAGCTAAAGGTTTATTTTCTTATGCAATAGTGAAACTCTGAGTACAATCTTTGGAAGCCCAGTTGGCTATCCAATCAACAAGATTTGACAGAAAATATTTGGAGAGAAGGTTCTCTCCCTCCACAAGCAAACCCTGACCTCTGAAAACTGGTCGTCCAACCTCTGCGCAACCCCTCATGACTTCTGATCGACCCGCACGGCTGTGCTGGGAAAACCTGCACAATCCTTGTGGTTGTACTAGGAAAACTCGCGCGACCATAACTGCAACCCATTAGGAAATTCCGCGTGACCCTTGCGGCTGATTAGGATTAGCTGTGTCGTGGAATACTTCAGAGACTCTCTTTTGCCTCTTTTGGAACTAGAAATCCTCCTCTGGATCACTGTCTCTGCCCCTCTGACACTTTGCTACTCGATCTCTGACTTGATCACTCTTGTTGAATCACTTGCACTGGAGAATCAATCTGTCTAGATCACTGAGTATCTGCAACTGGTCACACTCTCAAGTGCTTCTCACCTTCAAGTGTTCTCCAAAGTGTATTCTCCATCTACCATCGACTTCTTCTTATAATCTCTAGTTGAGACTTCAACGACCATGATTAAAACTTAATCAATGGTTGAGATTATCTTCTAAGTTGATCCGTGTGAGTTTCTAGATAATTCACACCTTTCTCAATTAATTTCTATTAATTAACCCCTTTTCCTAAGTTAGACTTAAGAAAAATTAAATGATGGCTAATTAATTTAATTGAGCCATTTCTAGGTTGAATTTCCAGAAATGATTTCTGGGTTTTGGAGATCTCATGTGTTTGAGCCTCTCCACAAAGTCTCAAGACTAGAACACCATCCAATGCTTCAAAAACTAACATATTTCTCCCCTAGATGGTGCCCTTAGGGTGTCTTCGCAGTTCCTAAAGAATGAGTTACATATGAGGAGAATTTCTCATCAGTAAGGTGTCATCTCACTTTGTACAAGGGATATCCTACCTGTTTGGGAGGAAAGCCTAACGGGTGGATATGACATATGGCATCAAAGCATCTTCTACAAGGTCAAATCAACTATTTTAGGGGTGGGCCTTAGTCTAAGAGGGTTTGAATGAGCTCTCATGCATTGTTTTATGAAAAGGAAAATGAGCAAACACTATTTAGAGGAGTGCTTCCTTAAAATAGGTTGAAAGTGGTCCCTAGGCCCTCATCAACACCTAGGATGAAGGTAAATTTGACCATATCAAGGAGCACTCACGTTAGGAAGGTATTATGTGGACCTACTTCTATCCTATGCACAAGAAACAAGGGAAAATGCACTTATTTGGAGGTGTGCCCTACATGAAGTAGTTTAAATGTGCTCTCTAATTTTTCTTTTGCGCTCTTAAATAGGTAAGACAACCCTTCCTTGAGAAGCACTTCACTTTTGAGGAGGATTTATGGCATAATTTGAGGAGGGAGGCTAAAGAAGCATTTAAGGAGGGAATAATTTTTAATGAGAGATGGCATTATAGGATCATTCAAAGCATGTGATTTAGTCAAGGAAGCTAAGAATAGGGGAAATATACACTTTTTGAGGGATATTGGGGATTCAAAACACCTTATCTACAAAAATCAAGTATTAAATAAGGAGTGTCCTATAGGAGATGATGACTCTTGGCAAAATTGACTTTGGAAACCCTAAAAGCTGCCATGTAGAGGAGTGTTTCATTCCAAGTGTTTCTAGGATCTTCTAATGAAAAATTTAATGGAAAAATGGTTTGATTGGAGGCTATAAAAGGAAGGAAACATCTCATTTGTAGGTGGAAGTTCAAGATGATTAAAATGCCCCTAAGGTCAAAAAATTTGTAATTGTAGGTGAAAGGAGGAAGCGCTGGACAAATTGGAGCTTCCATCTTCCTCCTTCTCATGGGTCTCATGTGTATGTAATGATGTCATTCATATATCGCTGCTATCTCTTCCTGTAAATGGCTATTTTTGCTTAGCATAGTGGGCTTTTATTTTCTAGAAGAGGAGGCTGAAGTGTGGTTTCTAAATCCTCTTCACTCCTTTGATATTGGCTTTGAATTATGATGAATCAAGGGGGTTGTTCAATCTCTATTTCTTCAATCTCATCTTTGATACCTTATGTGGCTGTAATTATTAATTAATGGATTTGTTGTTATGTCTCTCTTGAACATTTCACATGCCTTTTATATATATATATATATATCAGATTTGTCTATCACTAATAATACTTGTTGTTAGGTGGTTTTATCACATCTTCTTCACCCACTTTCAAGCTCCTTTTGTTACCTAGACTCCATAGCCTAAGAACAAGGCACTAGGTTTTGCTTGGCTTCTTCCTATATTCTATATATGGTTGTTTGTATTAACACTTGAGGACAGATTTGTAGTCTTATTGGGGATTTCCTCCTTGTACTGGAGGAGAGTCAGCCTAAATTGAGGAGGACAATCACCGAGGTGACAATGGGTGATGTCTTCAAGTTTCCCTAGTGTTTGAATTTGATGATTGGACTTATATTTTGAAGTGCATATCTTGAAGATAAGAAATTGGCATGGGAAAATCCCAAGGAGAATCCAGAAATGAGGGGTGAAAAGCATGAATAAAAATCAAAACACTTCCATAAGTTTTTGCTCTAAAATATTTTTTTCTAATGAGGATGTAAGGCTTGAATATCAATATATTCTAATTATAATAACTTAATCTTTGAGTAATAACATGAAAACATTTCTCTTTTGTCTAGTTCACTAGTCAATGTGTATATTATTTTATTTGTAGTTTTACATTTTTCTAATTCTTCCAAGTTCTATGGTGGTTTGAACATATGATTTTTCAATTATTCTTGTGTATTGTTTATATTAATATTTTGTTTGTTAAATACCATTTTTTCTTCATTATATTATTCTTGGTTATAATTTATGAGGATCTGGCTACCTTGCAATTTGTGAGCAATTTTTGTCTTTGGAAAGTTTTATGTATTGCAATGACCAAGAATGTAAATCATATATGGTTTATAAATTTCTAAGTTATCTATGCTTTTATTTATGTGATTTTATATTTTAGAGAGCATAATGGGATCATCATATATTTATTTCGTAGTTATGACACTAATATTAGAGACTTTTGGGCAGCCCACAAATGCAACAATGAAGATAAGAAGGTATGCCCCACTACTTGAAAATATAGCAGTTGAGCACAATGGCATGCCTGGCTCTACGATGAATGAATGGAAGGCCCTTCCTGATATATGGAGAACTACAGTACAGAAATATGGAGATCAAATTGCTGTAATTGATCCTCATCATGATCCACCTTCACAACTAACCTATAGAGAAGTGAGTAAAATTTCACCATTAAAGCCTTTTTATAATCCATTGAACCATGTGCTTTTGTTTATTGTTATGTTAGTAGCTTTGAACTTTCTTACCCTTATATTACATTTATTTATGTTTCCTTTCATAGTATGCTAGCCATTTATCACAGAATGACCTAAAATATGCTTGAAGTTACAATCACTTGGCAAAAAATTTATTTGACATAATATGGTACGTATGGTGGCCATTTATTATTTCTATTTACATGCACAAAGGAATGTTGAATTTGTTAACCTATTGACATAAGGATTTTTTATTTTTCCCATCCATTCACACATCAACATTGAACTAATAGGTAAAGACAATACCGCTGCAATCTACTTAGGTGGTAGTTGCACATGTTCGTTACAAAGGTGTACCATAGCAGTTGTATCAAGTAAAGCAATTTCTAATGTTTTGAGTGCATATATGTGTATGATAAAACTGAAAGAAGAATCATCCTTCAATTAGTGAAGTAACCGTTAAAGAAGAAAAGGATGAGCCAATCCTCAATGCCGATGATAGTGGGAGATTTAAAGGGGTCCAATATTCACGTAAAAACAATAAAGACACCCCCACAAGCTCAAAAGAACCTAACAAGAAAGAATCTCCTCCTAAGGAACCTCCAAAGAAGGATCCTCCCAAGAAAGATAACCCCAAAAAGGATCCTCCTCCAAAAGGGGAATCCAAGCATAAAACTAAAGGTAAGGAGGTTGAGCTTGATGTTGATGTAGGTATTGCCATAGGAAAGATGACTATGCAGGTTCCCTTAAAGGAGCTAGTGAAACTCCCACGCCAACAATGGCAAGCAAAGAAAGCTTTAGGGTTTGAAGAAGAGGATACACCCATCACATTGCAAAATATACACCTCTCTAACACTAACCTGGGACATGAGCCATTCTTACTCACCTTAGCCATTAATGACCTCCTCTTGCACAATTGTATGTTGGATTCAAGGGGCTTCACAAATATCATGCCATTAAAAGTCATGAAGCAACTAAATCTTAGCATCACCTGGAGGTACAAAAGTGTATGTGGTTTCAACTCCAAGCCCGTTGAAGTAGAAGGCCTCATAAAGGATCTCAAGGTGTCATTAGCTATGAATCCGAACATATCATTGCTCATGGATGTTGTGGTCATAGACATACCTGATGTGTGGGGCATGCTATTGTCTAGGAAATGGGGTGCTACTGTGGGTGGTCAACTTCAAATGGATCTATCTTATGTTACCATCCCACAATCCGATGGAACCCCCTTCATTCTCTATAGAGAACCTTTATATCCAACTCATGTGGTAAAACTGGGCCCAATTCCATATTACAAGATCCCTGAGGCTGAGAAACCATCCCCTATCCTTCCTTCTCAAGAGGTTTGTATCCTTAAAAGGCCCAATCAAAAGCAAATAAGAAATGGAGGCCTAAAAAGGAGTTCAAAGTTGGGGATGTTGTGTTGGTTGATAAAAATCCCATTCCCATCAAGATTCATGGGAAGGTTGGTGAAGATTATTATTACATTGCTAAACTTGATGACGAACTTTGGCCACAATCGGTCAAATTAAGTTGTATCACCCCTTTCCTTGACACTTGACGATGTATTATATGCATGTTAGAGTAGGATGCATTGCATGATTATTTTCACATTAGAACTAACATTATATTCTTTTATCATTCTAGATTAGATGCATTTAGATTAAAATTGCGCTTAGAATAAAGTTTACTTCTTGTTGATTTTTATGGCCTAACATAAGCATGGGTGATCATAAGACACCATAAAAACATGTTTCCTCATGTGCTTAGTCTTTGATGTGTAGGTAACGGGTCTTCGGTCCCAAGAGATTGTTGTTGTTCTCGTTACCTCCTTGTTCGAGTACGTTTGTGCACTCTATTGAGAGATCATGTCCCAATTGGAGCCAAATGTTACCCACCCCCTGTGGGTGACACCCATAGGAGAATTTTTTCTCCTAGATGGTCCTCAACCGACAACTAGTAGCCCCTTGCAACCACCAGATAGCTTGATGTGCCATCATCTTTGCCAACTGAGCCAACCATTATGCTTACTTACCCATCTGTTATGATCGTATGTTTGAAGGTGGGCCTTCTAACCCCGAAGGTATGACTTTCATTATGTAGTTGGGTATTTTCTCTACTTATCATGGACACTTTTGGTCATGGATTAGTGGGGAATTTAGCAGAAAGAATGGGCTTGGTTTGTACTCTTGTCCCCTTGTCCAATTTGGTGGTTAACCTTGTATCCTAGTCCCGTGGTATCTCTTTTATTGGCTACTAGCTTTAGGAGTGTGTTGGGTCCCTATAATATTAGTGATTACCCCATTACTATTGTAGTTATATCCCTTATTTATATTGTTGTGCTCCTATTACCCCCATATTGTTATTTCTGTGCCCCATAGAATCCCTCTATCGTTATTTTTGTGGCTTTATATTATTATTGTTAGGTCGGCTGGATTATATTGTGACTCCTTAGACTCCTATATATAGAAAGGAGGTTTTGTCATTTGTATCAGGGAATAATTGTTCATTTATGTAATGTAAAGGAGGTTGCCCCATCGAAGAGGCTGAATTCTAAGGCATTGATCTATCTTTTCTATCTTTTCTTGAGCTGGTTTCATAACATTTGGTATCAGAGCTTTGGATTTTAGGGTTTCGCTGTTCCAAACAGGTCATCGTGGCATTTTCGCTATAACTTTTTTCTGTCACGTTTCAGAAGTCGCAAACAAAACCCATTTGAGAAGAAATCGCGTTGAACCTTGGGTCCGAATTTCAGAGCTTTTCGCGCGATATTTGCGGAGATATGATCTGAGGAAGTTGGTCTTTTTGCAGACTCCTGAATTACATTCAAAACAGGTGACCTGGGGAAAATCGTCATAACTTTCTCTCTGGGAATCAGATTGAAATTTCGTAAGAAGGTACAGAAAGAGGATGGACTGTAGTTTCTTGTATATCTTTTTCAGAACCAAAGATCGAAAATTGTACACGTGGCACTTCATACAAGTTCGCTCTTCTGGAAAGGTCTATAATCAGGTCATCTTGGGAGATTATGCATAACTCTTTCTTGGAGAATCCAATTTGGATCAGACTAGTGGCATTGGAAAGAGGACACAGAGAGCTACTACAGGTCACAAATTCAGAACTAGATGATTGGAAAGTACAGAGATATATCAGAGGCAATATAAAGCTCCTACAAAGTGAAAAAAGGTGTGTAGATTTTTTTTAAATTTTTGCTTAAGCTTGGTTTGAAAATTTATTTTGAAGGAATTCAAAGGGCATAGTAGAGCATTATTATCGGTAACTGATGCCCCGAGGAAAGAAAATGCAAACACCTAGTAAGGAACCTGAAAGCTCTAACATGACTCATGAAGAAGAGGAAGAAATGCTACATGATATATCAAAATTACAAGAACAAGTGCAACAAATGTCATGCTCACAAAAGTTAACAGAAGCTAAGATAAATGGCGTGGAAGCTATAAGATGAATGACATGGAAGCTAAGATGGACAATTTGAAGATAGATTTGAACACAAATTTGAAGACAGGCATGGCAGATTTGAAGACAGATTTGACAAATTTTCTACAAGAAATACTTACTAATGGTGAAAAGGTAGTAAATGAAACTTATGATGAGAACAAAAGAAATGTTAATCATGATTCCATAGACGCTAATGTTGGATCGAACCATATTCCAAAAATCGATATGAGGAAGTTTGATGGCAAGGATCCCGCCACATGGATATTACAGATGGAGCAATTCTTCGATCTCAATAATGTGCAAAACACAAAAAGGGTACGTATGACAACTGTATATTTGGAACCAAATTAGTTTGTATGGTATCAATGGCTTTGTTCTCGTAAACAATTTATCACTTGGGCAATTTTTACGGAAGAATTGGTAGCACATTATGAGGATACAAAAAGCAACACTTTTTTTAGCCAATTGATAAGTCTCAAACAAAAGGGTTCAATAATGGAGCACATTGTGGAGTTCCAAAAATTGAACATAAGGGTAAAAGATATTCCAGAGGAGCATAGGATTGATGTGTTCATAGGGTCTTTAAAGGATAATATCCAACATGATGTTCGCCTTTGGGAACCTGATTCATTAGAGAAGGCATTCAGGTTAGCAAGAAAAATGGAAAGCAAAATCATGGCAACTAGGAAGCATATCATTCACAACTATAAAGACGGAAGTGTTGTTGCCCCCAGTCTTCCACAACCTACAAGGTTGACACCACAACAATTGGAAGAAAAAAGAGCAAAAGGGCTTTGTTACAATTGTGATAGCAAATACACAAAAGGTCATAGGTGTGCTGAGAAGAAATTATTCTACATAGATTGTGAAGAGAAAGAAGAAAAGGAGCAAGAAAGGTCAAAAGAAGAGGATATACTCCAGGAACAAAGCCTAGATGAAGAACAAATAAATCCGACCATATCTTGTAATGCATTGGCGGGAATTACCACTCCTCAAAGCATCAAGATAGAAGGACAAATCAAGAAGAAAAAGGTAATAGTGTTGATTGATTCAGGAAGCACCCACAATTTTATTCATTGTAGGGTAGCAAAAGAATTGAATTGCTTCCTATATCCAGCACCAGAGTGTCAAGTGATGATTGCAAATGGAGGAACAATAAATTGCTTTGGAAAGTGCCATAATATCAAGCTATCCATGGGAGAATATGTATTGACTAGCCCAATGCTTTCCATTCCAATGGAAGGTGCTGATGTTGTACTAGGAGTCCAATGGCTACAATCCTTGGGTACAATAGCTTTTAATTTTCAAGAACTTTTCATCAAATTTTCTACGGAAGGAAAGGAAGTTGAATTAAGGGGTATTGCAGGGAAACTAGGAAAGATAATCAGCTCTAATGGCATGACAAAGCTTCTAAAAAAGGAGCAAAGAGGTGTAATTGCACAATTATGCTCGCTAGATGTTTCCACATTGGAATCATCTATTTCTCCAGATCTCCAAAAAGTCCTGGACAATCATTCCAAGGTATTTGAGACTCCCAAAGGTCTCCCACCTATGCGTGATCATGATCATGCTATTCATCTGATTCTAGGAAGTGTTCCTCCAAACATCAGGCCGTACAGATATCCCTATGTCCAAAAAAGTGAAATTGAACGAATGGTTGCAGAAATGCTAGAGGCTGGTATAATTCAACCGAGTCAAAGTTCTTTCTCAGCTCCAGTAGTATTGGTGCACAAGAAGGATGGATCATGGCGCATGTGTCCGGATTATAGGGAGCACAACAAGCTCACTATTAAAGATAAGTTCCCCATTCCTGTTATTGATGAATTACTGGATGAATTGCATGGATCAATTTACTTCACCAAGTTGGATCTTCGTTTGGGATATCATCAAATCAGAATGAAGATTGAAGACATTCCGAAAACGACATTTAGAACTCATGAGGGTCATTATGAATTTTTGGTCATGCCTTTTGGCCTTACCAATGCACCTTCAACATTTCAAGGTTTGATGAATTCAATTTTCAAACCATTCCTTAGAAAATTTGTGTTAGTATTTTTTGATGATATACTAATCTACAACAAGTCTTGGAAGGATCATGTTGAACATGTTGACAGGGTGCTACAACTATTGGAGGAGAAACAATTATATGCAAAAAGATCCAAATGTTTCTTTGGAGTCCAGGAGGTGGAATATTTGGGTCATATTGTATCTCGTGAAGGAGTTAAGGTATACCGTAGCAAAATTAAAGCCATTAAGGAATGGAAAATCCCCACATCCATAAAGCATCTGCGAGGATTTCTTGGGTTGACAGGGTATTATCTCAAGTTTGTTAAGAATTATGGGAGAATAGCAACACCTCTAACAACATTATTGAAGAAAGATTCATTTTCATGGACTCCGGAAGCAACAAAGGCCTTTGAACATCTTAAAGAGGCAACGTGCCAAGCACCGGTCTTAGCTACACCGGACTTCACAAAAACCTTTATTGTGGAATGTGATGCTTCAGGAAATGGATTGGTGCTGTTCTAATGCAAGATGAAAGACCCATTGCTTTTGAAAGTCGTCGAATCAAGGGAAAGTTTTTAAGCAAAGCTATTTATGAGAAGGAAATGTTGGCAATACTCCATGCACTTAAGAAATGGCGACCCTACCTAATGGGAAGACACTTCAAAGTAAAAACGGATCATGATAGCCTTAAATACCTTTTAGAACAAAGATTATCCTCTGAAGAGCAACAAAAGTGGGTCACAAAGATGTTGGGTTATGACTTTGAAATCATCTACAAAAAAGGGAAGCAAAATGTGGTGGCAGATGCACTCTCAAGAAAGGATGAGGATGTGGAAGCATTGTTGTGTGCCATTTCTATTATCCAATCAGATTGGATAAACGAAGCAAGGGAGGAATGAAAGAATGACAAAGAAGTGTGGGCACTTATTCGAAAGCTACAACAAGATTCCAGTACTTCTGATACATTTAGCTGGCAAAATGATTCGTTATGGTACAAAGATCGCTTATACCTCTGTAAGAATTCCCAGCTAAAACAAAAGATTCTTATGGAATTGCACACTTCTCCCTTAGGAGGGCACTCAGGATTTTTAAAAACTTACCACAGGGTTAAGAAGGAATTTTTTTGGGATGGCCTTAAATCAGATATTCAAAAGTTTGTGGCAGAATGTTTGGTTTGCCAACAAAATAAAGTTGAAACAATTAAGACACCGGGTCTATTACAACCTTTATCCATTCCAAGCCAACGTTGGGAGGAGGTTTCAATGGATTTTATCACAGGTTTACCCAAGTCTGAGGGAAAGAGTGTCATCATGGTGGTAGTTGACAGACTTACCAAGTATGCACACTTTTGTGCATTATCACATCCATTTAAAGCCAGTACAGTTTCTACTGCATTTATGGAAACAGTTCAAAAGCTACATGGAAACCCAAAGATTATTGTAAGTGACAGAGATCCCATTTTCACTGGAAATTTTTGGACAAAATTATTTTCTTGTCTTGGTACTCAGTTAGCTCATAGCTCATCTTATCATCCTCAATCTGATGGGCAAACTGAGATAGTAAACAAAAGTTTGGAAGGATATCTTTGTTGCTTTGTATCTGATAAACAGACACAATGGGTCAAATGGTTGCCTCTGGCTGAATGGTGGTATAACACTTCCTTCCATACAGCAACAAAAATGACCCCATTTATGGCACTTTATGGGTATCACCACCATCCATCACATCTATTTAAGAGAAAATTCTAAGGTTCAGGCAGTGGAACATCACATCGAACATCAACAACAAGTCCTCCAACTCTTAAAGGATAACCTCGTGTTGGCACAAAATAGAATGAAACAACAGGCAGATCAACATCGCAGTGAAAGAAGTTTTGATGTAGGTGATTGGGTATTCCTACGGCTACAACCATATAAGCAAATGTCCCTAAAGCAAGCTAAGAAGGATAATAAATTATCACCAAAGTATTATGGTCCGTACAAGGTGTTGCAAAAGATTGGTATTATGGCATACAAATTGGAGCTTCCTGCAGCTTCTCGATTGCACCCAGTTTTCCATGTTTCATGTTTAAAGAAGGTTATAGGCGACAAGCTCCCAATTCAAACAATATTGCCAGAACTTGACGAGGAAGGAAAAATTATATTGGAACTGGAAGCAGTCACAGAAACAAGAACTTGACAGCTACGAAATCGATCAATTTCAGAGTATCTTATCAAGCGGAAGAACTTATTCGCTGAAGATTCCACATGGGAGGATGAGAATTTTATGCAGAATTATCCAGAACTACTCAAGCGTTGAGGACAACACTTTTTTGAAGGAGAGGGGCATGTTGGGTCCCTATAATACTAGTGATTACCCCATTACTATTGTAGTTATACCCCTTATTTATATTGTTGTGCCCCTATTACCCCCATATTGTTATTTCTGTGCCCCATAGAATCCCTCTATTGTTATTTTTGTGGCTTTATATTATTATTGTTAGGTCGGCTGGATTATATTGTGACTCCTTAGACTCCTATATATAGAAAGGAGGTTTTGTCATTTGTATCAAGGAATAATTGTTCATTTATGTAATGTAAGGAGGTTCCCCCCTCGAAGAGGCTGAATTCTAAGGCGTTGATCTATCTTTTCTATCTTTTTTTGAGCTTTCTTGAGCTGGTTTCATAACAGAGTGCCACTATATGGGAAATCCCGATTTTGGTTGCGTGGTCCCATTTCCTAATACCACATATATCACTCTCCTCTGCTCATTATGACCCATTTTCACATATCTCCCATCCGGGTCCACATTTGTCCATTGGGTCCACAAGGAGTTAGCCTCCCCCTCCCCTCATCCACACTTTGGGTCCGGCCTGGAACGATGCCCCAGAGGTTGATGCAGCTAAAACGAAAGTTAAAGGCATAATTTGGCCACTTTTGATAGGAAATGTACGAAATGCAAAAGATGGACATGACATACAAATTTAGCACGTGGGAAAAGGCAACACGAGTTCTATGTTGAAGGAAATGTAACTAGGTTCGGTCTTCATAAATGTACTTTTGATATTTGTACTTATTCAAGAAAAAAAATATTATTTCTATAATATATGTCAACGAGTTTCTTGTTCATTGAAATAGGTCTAGCACATGTTTTTTTTTTCTTTGCAAATACTAACTTCTATTAACTGAAAGGCAAAATATTTTTACATATGATCGAGGTGTAAGGTTTAGCACATGTTAAGTGCTATAGGTGAGCCAAATAGTCAAAAGGAAATGTTGAAGGCCTTAAGGGCATGTTACACCATGTATGATTATGTATTAGGGTCAAGAGAATACCTCCAAGCAAAGTCAAGTCCCCTCCAATGCAAAGGCACCACCAAAGAAGCCATCTGAAGCAAGCTCAACAAGTTGGCCTTTCTAGTCGGCCTAAAAGGAGGGACAATCCTCTATATATAGAGGCTGTCCACTCCACCAAAACACACTCACTTACATCTCTGAAATCTGTGAAGTAAAGAGGCAAGTAAAGGGTAACGAAGGACAAAGGAGAGGTCTCCAAGTGCAACGAAGAAGGTGAATCCTAGATCGAAGTCAAGAGGACCATTTCTAGGGCAGTTGCAGTCACACGTGCGAGAAAAAGGAAGGTTGCCTGCAGTCATAACAACAGTAGTATATCAGCATCACATCTCTCATTTGTTTGGGCTAGAACATAGGCCTAAAGGGCCTCCCACCCAAGCGAAGAAGTAAGGAAGAAGAGTGAAGGTAATAGGGTTGTTCTAAAGCCTATTACAGCCACACGTGCGAAGAGAAGGAGGCTGTCTCTACTAGTATAACAACCCTCCCATTACAGTCATACAAGTTCGTTGGTTGGTGAAGAGAAGAAAGGGATCATCATAAGGAAAGGGTCTCATCAAAGGTATTTCTTCTAGAGCAAGTGCAACAAGGTTTACTAACAGTTGAAAGAAGAACGAAGTGCCGGAAGAAGGAGGACGAAGTGCTAGAAGAAGAAAGTGCCGGGGAACAAAGTGAAGAAAGGAGGAAGGACTTGACTTGTGCTTGGAGGATATTCTTGTCAAGGGTTTAGGGTTTGGAATTGATCAATAAGAAGCTTCAATAAGAGAAACTTACTTAAGGTTTTTCCTCTCAAGAGAAGAGAGGTTTTGGCCCTGGCAAAGAGCCAACATCTTGTGTTCTTGTTCTTATGTTTTGGTAGCAGTTTGATGAAGCACACATACATGCATTAATAATAAGAAGAATAAGATTAAGCTAACAAGAAAAAGTAAAAAGACTCCACAAATTGTTATCAAGTAACGAAGAATCACACTCCACTTATTTTCCCTAAATTCTTCAACACTCTACCCCTTATCATTATGGCCATCACCCTAGTTCTTAGGGCCCCTATATTAGCCCCTTGCATCATTGAGGAACCCATGATTGTCCCAACCCCTGGTGGGCGATGAACAACCCAATCTTAAGGGGGTATTCACTGTTATATTATTCGCATCATGCTCTCATCCCGTGGACCCCCGAGAAATTATAAAAGAAAAATCAATAAAAGGCAAAAGGGATGTGAAGAAGGGTGGAAAAACAAAGGTTGGGGTAACTCCTGTACCATGATTACTCCCTCCTACATCTATACACCCAAGTGTGGGCTTTCCTCATCATAGCTACCCTTGTACCATGGCATGTGGCTTGGACCCTTCCCCTGATGCCCCACTCTGTTGCATCATTATATCACATGACACTTGCCATATGACAAATGTACCATGGACCTGTCACTCCCTTAGAGGTAGAAACCACCTACTAGGGTTCTTGATTAACCTCCTTCTAGATCTTCGAGACACGTGTACACCCTAAAGCCCATTATGG
The DNA here is from genome assembly GCA_031772625.1 of Pinus tabuliformis. Taxonomy (NCBI): domain Eukaryota; kingdom Viridiplantae; phylum Streptophyta; class Pinopsida; order Pinales; family Pinaceae; genus Pinus; species Pinus tabuliformis. The sequence goes on along the minus strand of CM062806.1, from coordinate 998,378,619 downwards.
AAGGGCATACCACTATGAAGTGGCCACTTGGTTCCATGATTTGTAAGCTCATTTTCTCAATTACACTAATAATTTGATGTACTAGAAGGTGAGAGGATGCATTGGATCTTATACATGATTGCAGGTGGGTCTTCATCTTGGGGTTTGGTCTCCCTATACGGGGTCCAAGCCCTCCAGAGGGTCATATTGGCATTTGTAGGGTGTACGTTGAGAGCCATGGGCCTCCTATATAGTTGAGAGTAGATAGCCATGCCATGGAACGCGTTAGTAGCATTCATTGCTCGCTCGTGTTCCACTTGTTAGATGAATCTGATGCACCTAGACCGCCTTGCCCATCCAGCTACACACTTGCACCACACACTTGGCAGTTGATCTAGGGCCCATATGAGGTTGTGTTTCACCATGGGAAACGAAGGGAGGGCTTGGATCATTGTTCCTGCCATTGCATATGGGATACACGATTGTTCGATCAACTTGGAGACCCATGAGGATGATTTTGTGCCCCCCCACAACCACTTTGGAGTTGTTAGTTTTTGTAGCATTGGATGTGTTCTAGCCATGAAATTTGGTGGATAGGTTAGAATACATGAGATCTCCAAAACCCAGAAATCGTTTCTAGAAATTCCACGTAGAGATGGCTTAATTAGATTTTTAGCTGATTTTTAAATAATTCCTTAGTCTAAACTTAGGAATATGGCTGATTAATCAGAATTAATTAAGTCAAGGTGAGAACTCCCTAGAAACTGACACACATCGATCCAGAAATGATCTGAGCCATCGATTAAGATTTAATCTTGGTTGTTGGAGTCTTGATAGGAAGATATAAGAAGGGATCGATGTGGTGATGGAGAGTGCACCAGAGTCACTTGGAGAATTCAATTTTCCAGAGTAGTAGCAGTTAGTTGTCAGAGATTTCAAGCTTTAGTTAGGCAGTGGAGATAGTGAGGGGCAGCGATAGTGATCTAGAGGAAGTTTTCCATATTCGAAGAGGCAACAACAAGTGACAGAAGTGATCCACATAGAAGGAGCGCAGACACTGCATAGAAGACGACGCAGAGCAGTTCGATTTAGCTGAGGAGGAAGTTGATTCAGTTTCCAGAGGCCAGGAAAGTCTTCCAGAGTGTTGGAGAGTCACTTCCAGCAGCAGAGGCAGGCTAGATGGCTTGCTCAAAGGCAAAATTGAGTCACATGTGTGAGAGACAACGCAGAGGCAGTGCAAAAGGGTTCACGCTGGGGTTTGGACGGTCAGATTTCTGTAGAAGCCAGTGCCAGGATTGCTTGTGGGGTGAGAAATTTTTTCTCTCTAATTTTTTCTGTCAGATACTTGCTGATTGGAATGTCAGTTGTGCATCCATAAATTGTACTTAGATATTCATTGCTGCATAATAATAAAACCCTCACTGCTGCACCGATTTTCCCAATTTGGGTTTTCCCAGGGACATTTGTCCAAAAATAACAGTGTCATTTTTATTGTGTGTGCTAGTATTTTCTCAGTTCCAATGCTATTTATTTTCCACAATTTTATTTGTGAAGTCTGCAATGTGTTTATTTCGATGTTGCCATAGCAATAAACTGAATAATTAATTTATCAGTTAGAAGAAATAATACCAGTTGTTGCAATAAGATTCCAATTATGGACATGGTATCAGAGTGTGAGTGATAAGATGGGAACCTTAGAAGCAGAGGAAGAATTTCACTGCATAGAGGGAGCAACAGGCCAAAATTCTTGAGGCAGCGTAGTGCTCAGACAGGTAGGCTGAATTGCTGGGCTAGCGGTTTGATTTTTCAGTTGTAGGAGTGCAAAAAATTTGATTTGCCTAGGAGAGTGATTCCAGTAGTCAGAGGGAGTAGCTGCAACTCAGATTTTCGTTGAGCAGATTCCTAGTTGGACGCAGAGGGTTTTGCTGCAGGTTGTAGAAGCAGAATCTGTGCCGAGTGGAAGAGAAAAGCATACACAACAGAGAGAAAATTTTCTGCAGGGAACTTCAAGTCCTGGAAGTTCGATTTTTCCAGGCAGATTGGTAGTAGTAGCTAGTAAATCTACGTATTCTAGAAGGGAGTGCAAATAGCAAAGCAACAGCCGAGCACTGGGAAATAGGGAGCTTTTGACAATTTCAGAGATGGCTATTGTAGGGCTTAGAGATCATGATAGGTTGGATGGAACTTCCAACTATGTCATATGGAAGGCTAAGATGTCCTTCCTTCTAGATGAATATGGCCTGAAAGTCTACATCGATAATGTTATGGCAGTGCCTCAGGATGTAGACCAGCTCAAGGAATATAGGAAGGAGATGGGCGAAGCAGTGGATCCTGGATGGAGTCGGGGACCATATAGTCTCACATATAGCGACCAAGGGAACGACCAAAGAGATGTGGGATGCTCTCTCCACGCTATGCTAGGGTACTTCCGAGCAGCAGAAGATGGTCCTAGAGGAGAAGCTAAGATGCATCAAGATGCAGAAGGGGGAAAGCATAGATCCCTTCCTCACTAGGATTCAAGAAGTCTGAAACTAGCTTTTAGCTATTGGGACAGTGTCTCAATCCTCAAAGCTAGTATGATTGGCACTTAATAGTGTCTCAAAGGATTGGTAGGTCTTCATCCAAAGTATATTGGGTAGAGACACACTACCAAGATGGGATAGAATGTGGGCCGATTTGCAGTAGGAGAAGTTGATATGAGCTCTGTTGAAGAGCTCCATCAGTGGGAGCAGTGGCAACAGTCAGAAGGTGGTGAAGGAGGAGAATGCGGCCTTCGCATCTAAGGATCCCAGTTAGGGGCAGGGGGAGTAGAAGAAGAAAAAGGAGGACTTGTTAAAGGTTAAGTGCTTCAGGTGTGGTGAGTTCAGTCACTACAATACACAGTGTCCTCTCAGGAAAAAGGACAAGTGGAAGAAGCAAGACCAGGCAACAACACATGCTGAGATTGATAGGCTATCTTCCAGGTTGGAGGAAGACTTCACGATTATGGCAGCCATACCTCCAAGAGTGAGGTGGGATGACTTAGAGTTGTAGCCCCAGAGAGCTACAAAGTGGGAAGGGTCCTTGAAGAGTCCACCTCATGGATCAATACTTGGCTACGGGGTCCCACAGTATTCAGTAGCAAGATGGATCAGTGTCAGAGGTGCAGTTAGAATTTCAGAATGACAGTTGCAGACTAGTTACAATTAGATGCTGGAGAGCGTAGTGCAGAGTGGCACAATGTAGAGTCAGCGGCAACGCAGATTGTTTAGAGACAGTGCAAAGGCTAGAAGCAGTCATGACTCGGGAGACAGATGTATCGTACTGAACATAGTTGAAACTTGATTCAATATTTTGGATGCTTTTCAATTGCAGTTGCAACAACAACAAAGTTGCAGTGCAAATGCAGTGTTGGGAGCAGTACAATAGGTTTAACAACAACACAGATGTAACATCAGAGTTGTGCAGTGCTTGGTGCCATTAAGTCAAGGTGAAAATTCTATAGAAACTCACACGGATCGATCTCGAAACAATTTGAGCCATCAATTAAGATTTAATCTTGGTCGTTGGAGTCCCAACAAGAAGATATAAGAAGGGATCGATGTGCTGATGGAGAGTGTACCAGATTCGCTTGGAGAATTCGATTTTCCAGAGTAGCAGCAGTCAGTTGTCGGAGAGTTCGAGCTTCAGTGAGGCAACAGAGATAGTGAGGGGTAGGGATAGTGATCTGGAGGAAGTTTTCCATATCCGAAGAGGCAACAGCGAGTGACCGAAGTGATCCACGTAGAAGCAGTGCAGAGCCTGCGTAGAAGCTGATGCAAAGCAATTTGATTTAGTTGAGGAGGTCGATTCAGTTTCTAGAGGCTGGGAAAGTCTTCAAGAGGGTCGGAGAGTCACTTCTAGCAGCAAAGATAGGCTAGACGACTTGCTCAGAGGTAGAATTGAGTCACACGTGTGAGAGAAAGCGTAGAGGCAGTGCAAAAGGGTTCATGCTGGGGTTTGGACGACCAAATGTTTGTAGAAGCTAGTGCTGGGATTGCTTGTGGGGTGAGAGAATTTTTCTCTCTAATTATTTCTGTCAGATACTTGCTAATTGGATTGCCAGTTGTGCATCCATAGATAGTACTCAGATATTCATTGCTGCATAATAAGAAAACCCTCATTGTTGCACCGGTTTTGCCAAGTTGGGTTTTTTTTGGGGACATTTGTCCAAAAATAACGGTGTCATTTTTATTGTGTGTGCTAGTATTTTCTCAGTTCCAACACTATTTATTTTCCGTAGTTTTATTTGTGAAGGTTGCAGTGTGTTTATTTCAATGTTGCTGTAGTAATAAACTGAATAATTAATTTATCACTGAGAAGAAATAGTACTAGTTGCTGCAATAAGATTCTAGTTGTGGAATATTCACAGGAGCACCACAGGTCATTTGCTTGGAGATTAAGGGGCCATCCCCTTCATCACTATTTATGGAGCCCTTCCACTCATTTTGGCACATGAAAGACTTCACTAGGCCTTTCAAATGGCCCTCCTAGCTATTGTATTACCATTTCAACCCTTTAGAGAGGCTTATTTTTCATATTATAGAGCTACTTGGTGGGCTTGTCACCAAAGGATGTTATTTTGCACATTATTTTATTATTAGGAGCATCATTAGGCCTAATTAGTCAAATTGAACCCTTAGAGGATCATATATATTGATGAGAGGATCATTTCATTCCTCATCATCACTTGGATTGATATCTCTCTCTTCCTGAGAATTTTGCACTACTGTTTGATGGACAAGTTGGAGAATCATTTAGGCACTTCGATGTTTGGATAATCTTTTCTTGATCTGGGATCTTCGTTTTTGTCTCTATTTGATGATTGGATGTGATCACTATACTTGTAAGTTCTATTTCATGCTTATCTTTGCCTCTTGTATACATGATTAGTGTGTGGAATTTTCGCTCATGAAATTTGCTCTAATTGAATGCGAAATCATGAAAAATTTGGATTCATTAGGTTACAGGTATTGCATACGTTACATGTTTGTAGTATGGTGAATGAACATTCCTAGGGGTAAATTGTCTCTATGATTGCCTTGAAAAGTCGTCAAATTCGACAATAAGAAGTATAAATTCCTTGGTGACCTAGTAGTTGCCGCTTAGGGCTATGCGAAGTTGCCATAAGGACTCCTTGGTTGGGTAAAAGAACTCCAAAATTGAAATCATACTGACTCCATCTCTCCCAATAGGCAAGGCACTGATCTAATCCTTGGTGATCACATTAGAGACTATCTCATTTCACCTTTTCTCTTTTCCCTAAGCCCTAACCCTAGAGGTCTCCGAGGGCATCATGTGAAATTTATTGGAGCCATCCATTTTAAGAGCGAGTTGAACTTCAACTGCGTTGGGGTTTTATCTTGGTCCTAACAAACTTTGAAGCATTTTCTACGACTATATTATGAGAAATCCCAAGCCCTAGCTCCATAGTCATTCTTGTTCCTAGGTTTCCTTGGTTAATGGTTTCCTCAAGAGTCATTGCACTCAAACTCAAGTAGAATTCATATCGCATTGACTCTATTCTTCTCCCTTGCTTAGTCTAGATCTTTTGTTTCAAGTTTCACCCAAAAGCCTGGGCTTTGCTTGGGTCCCCTTAGGCTTCTTTGTGGTCCCATACCTTCATCACTCCTTATTTCACAAGACCACTCAGAAACCCTTTCGCTTTAGGAATCTTGGATCTAGGGCACCCCTCGTCAAGAGATATTTCTAATCCCTAGGTCTAGGTCTCCTTTGAGCTTTTCTTGGAGAGCCCCATACCTTGCTTCTAAAGCAAGCAAACCCTATCATTTGAGTCTCTCCTATGAATGGGCTCTAGAAATCACTACCTATCCTATCATTAACTCATCATTCCTAGTGATTTCCCTATAATGGGATGCCTCCCATCGGTGAAAGTCCGTAGAGCAAGGGGCATCGACTGAGGTGACAGTGGGTCCCTATTCCATTGTTGTCACTTGATCTAGTAGTAATCCCCTAAGAAGATCTACTAGGATCCCTGCTAAATTGAGCTGTAACAGGACCCATGGTATTCGAATGACCCATGATATTCGGATAACCATCTCAATAAAAGGAAAGGAGGAGCTCATTCATGGGTGTGATTAGATATTTGGTGAATTATTTTTCTTGGGCACTTGTATATTTATGTAGGGTTTGTAACCCTGAGTGCAGATCTTCTTTGAGGTGAAACTATCCTCCCTAGGGATCAAAACTAGTTTCGATGGTGAAACATCCACCCTAGCTAGTCAAGTGGGGGAACAACTTTAGGTTCTTCTTTGGCGCTCAGTGAGGAAGGACATCTAGAATAAGGCCAAATTATTCCAGTATTTCTAGAGGCTGAATTTTGGAGCCAACGAAATTGTGCTAGTATAGCTACAACTAGGGTTGAGCATGGAGGATTTTCTAGAGTGGGCTGAACTGTTCTCTTGCCAAGTTTCCAAATCTAAATTAATGTCAATTCTCCTTAGTTTATTTAAATAATATTGGATGGAATTTTGGTGGGATATTTTCTTTAAAAATTGTGGTTATTGGCTCTCCAAATTTTTTATTGGAGTTCATTTAAATTTTCGGCAAATTGTTTATGGAATTTTTTTTTTGAAGAAATCTGAGATAGAAAATTCTCAAAAGTTATAAAAATTTACAAGGGGATGTTATAGAGAATAGTTTATGCTTATCTCTAAGGCCCCATAATCGATAAACTCTAGACTTGAACTGGAGAAAAACATAGTAGGACTCAATCCAGGTTCCAAGCTATATCAAGGGGTACATTAAGGGTGATCTAGATTATCCTTGAGAAATAAGGTCCCAAGTTCCAACCATTGTGGGTTCCGAGAATGGAAGAGGTAGAGGGAGCCCCCTTCCCTTGAGGTTTAATTCTTGTGTTCACTTAGCACATTGCTCCATGAGTTTAGTCTATACTACCTTCTCAACTACATGCATGTTATGCAACCAACTCACAAAATAGAAGAAGAAATAGATCAACAACTTCAAAATTAGCCTCTTCGAGGCGGCAACCTCCTTTACATTACACAAATGAACAATTCTTTGATGATACAAATGACAAGACCTCCTTTCTGTATATAGGAGTCTAAGGGGTCACAATAGAATTAGAGCCTAGATAACAATAATATTGTAAGGGCACAACAATAACAATAGTGGGCTTCTATGGGGTACAATAATACAATAAGGGGGTTGCACTAATAATAATAAGGGGCTACACTAGTAGTATAGGGACCTAACATGTCTCTCTCCTTAAAAAAAGTGTTGTCCTCAACATTTGAGTAGTTATGGATGCTTCTATATAAAATTTTTGTCCTCTCATGTGGAATCTTCAGTGGGTAAGTTCTTTCACTTGATGAGATACTCTGAAATTGAGGGATTTTGTAGCTGTCGGGTTCTTGTTTCTGCGACTCCTTCAGGTTCCAATATGATTTTTCCTTCCTCATCATGTTCCGACAATATTGTTTGAACTGGGAGCTTGTCACCTATAACCTTCCTTAAGCATGAAACATGGAAAACTGGGTGCGCTTGGGAGGATGCAGGAAGCTCCAATTTGTATGCCATAGTGCCAATGTTTTGCAACGACTTGTAAGGACCATAGTACTTTGGTGATAATTTATTATTCTTCTTAGCTTGCTTGAGGGACGTTTGTTTGTATGGTTGTAGCCGTAAAAATACCCAGTCGCCTACATCAAAACTTCTTTTGCTAAGATGTTGATATGCTTGTTGTTTCATTCGATTCTGCGCCAAAGTGAGGTTGTCCTTTAAGAGTTAGATAACTTGTTGTTGATGCTTGATGTGATCCTCCACTACTCGAACCTTAGAATTTTCTCTTAAAGATGATGTGATAAATGGGGGATGATATCCAGAAAGTGCCATAAATGGGGTCATTTTTGTTGAAGTGTTATATTACCATTCAACTAGAGGTAACCACTTGACCCATTGTGTTTGTTTATCAGATACAAAGCAATGAAGATATCCTTCCAAACATTTGTTCACTATCTCTGTTTGTCCATCTATCTTGAGAGTTTGAGGAGTGGTAATTCCTGCCAATGCGTTACAAGATCTGGTCAGATTCATTTCTTTTTTCTCTGGGGTTGGTTCTTGGTGTATATCCTCTTCGTTTGACATTTCTTGATCCTTTTCTTCCTCCTCTTCACAATCTACGTAGAATAATTTGTTCTCATCACACTTATCACAAATGTAACAAAACCCTTTTTCTCTTTTTTCTTCCAATTGTTGTGGTGTCAACCTTGTAGGTTTTGGACGGCTAGGAGCAACAACACTTCCATCTTTATAGTTGCGAGTGGTAGGATTCCTTGTTGCCACAATTTTTCTTTCATTTTTTCTTGCCAACCTAAATGCCTTCTCCAATGAATCAAGTTCCCAAAGTTGAACCTCATGTTGGATGTTATCCTTTAAAGTCCCTATGAAGACATCAATCCCATGCTCCTCTGGAATATCATTTACCCTTATATTAAGTTTTTGGAAGTCCTCAATGTGCTCCACCATTGAACCTTTTTGTTTGAGATTTATCAATTGGCTAAAGAAGGTGTTGGTCTTTGTATATTCATCATGTGCGATCATTTCCTTCGTAAAAATTGACCAGGTGACAAGTGGTTTACGAGAACAAAGCCCTCTATACCATACAAACTGATTGGGTTCTAAATGTAAAGATACAATACATACCTTTTGTGAGGGTTGCACATCATGTAGATCAAAATATTGCTCCATCTATAGGATCCAAGTTACTGGATCCTTGCCATCAAACTTCCTCATATCTATATTTGGAATATGGTGGGTCTTCACAACAACGTTAGATTCTATGAAATTATGATTAACATTTCTTTTGTTCTCATCATGAGTTTCCTCTACTACCTTTTCGTCATTAGGAAGCCTTTCTTGTAGCAACTTTGTCCAACCTTCCTTCAAACCTTTCATGTCTTTCTTCAAATCTTCCATGTTGCCTTTCAATTTTGCTTCTATACCATCGATATTAGCTTCCATGCCATAGATAAAACCATTTATCTTAGCTTCGATTGCATTCTTCAAATCATCCATCCAATTTTGCTTACTAGGTGTTTCTATTTTCTTGATTCGAGTCATTATTTTTCTTACTTTTAGGAGCTCGATATTGAAACGATTGTAACTCTATAATTTCAGATATCCAAGTTTTGAAATTTCGTCTTTTGGTAGCCCTCTGAGTCTTCTTTCCAACCCCACAGGTTTGATTGAGATTGGATTCTTCAAGAAAGAGTTATGCTCAATCTTCCACGATGACCTGATTATAGATTGGTTTAGTATAGCGAACTTGTACAATGTTCCATGTGTCATGGTTTCCACCTTCGGCCTTGAAAACGATACCCAACAAACTACAGTGCGTCCTATTTCTGTCACTCCTTATGAAATTTTAATCCGATGCTCGGAGAGAAAGTTATGGTGATTTTTCCTAGGTCACTTGTTTGAGATGGAGTTCTGGAGCCTGCAAAAACCCTAACTTTCTCACCTCATATATCCAAAAATATAGCGAGACGAGATCTGAAATTCGGACACGAGGTTCATCAAGATTTTGGCTCAAATGGGTTTTAATTTCAGCTTCTGAAACTTTGTAGAAAAAAGTTATAGCAAAAATTCCACGATGACCTGTTTGAAGCAGCGAAACCCTAGAATCCAAAGCTTTGATACCAAATATTATGCAACTAGTGTTGATTTTGGGGTAGCACCGGATGTGCTCTAGCTCCGAAATTTTGTGGAGGGGCTAGAATACATGAGATCTCTAAGACCCAAAAATCTTCTGGAGAAATTCCACCTGGATGATGAGTTATTAAAATATTTAATATTTATAATGGGGTTCCTAAGTCTAAACTTAGGAAAATAAAAATATTTATGGGTATTAATAAAAATATGGGTGAGAAGCTTCTAAGAGGCGAGGATCAAGTCTATTTTAATCTTAGCCGTTGCTTAGGGACTTAATTTTGGCAGTTGATTCATCAACAGGAAAAGTATAAGAGGAGGTTTGAGGGTCAATTGGAGATACACCGAGTGATCAAATCAGTTCGATTTTTTTGGGGTGTCGTTTGTTGAGAAAATCGAACTAGTGATCTGAGTTGCAGTGAGAGGGGAATAAGCAGAGAGTTGGATCAACAAGGAGTTCCGAGTCAACGAGTACCAGGCAGAGAGGCAACAGTAGCATCAGAAAGGTAGCGCAGAGGGCTATGCAGCCCAGGAATTGGTTGACGTAGGCCAAGAGGATCTCTTGTTGTGGCAGTGCAAGATATTTGTTGGAAGTTTGGGATTTTGCTGGAGAAGCTAGGTTTTGAGCCGGGAGGGCTGAACATAAGTCTTCCTCCAGCAAATCGATCCAACAGAAGGAGTGACACAGTTTCCAAGAGGTAAGACGCTGGCCCAAGCAGGCATTGCGCTGGGATTTCGCAGTGCTTGCCGCAGAAAGACCACTCAATGGATCAGTTGTGACTTGGAGAATGAGGTAAACCCTCGTATGTATTTCTTGCTGTCGAGATTTCTCTGAAAGGTTAGCCGGTGTGAGAGGCAACCTGTTGTACTCAGATTTTGCTTGCCTAATAATACAAACCCTCTATATGCTGCACTAGTTTTCCCGCAGTGGGTTTTTCCGGGGACGTGTTGTCCAAAATTAACGATGTCCCTTGTGTATTTGTCTCATATATTTTCAGTTTATGATCTGTATGCCAGTGTAGGCTGCAGTAGTGTTTTTCATCATTGTTTATAAATTAAATAACTTGTTGAATGTAATAACAAGTAGGAGATGATAAACCAGTGATTGTAGTAGGATTTCTGATGTGTAGATTCATAATTTTTCACAAATAGCTCACAAAATAGAAGAATAAGTAGATCAACGACTTCAAAATTAGCCTCTTCAAGGGGGAAACGTCCTTTACATTACATAAATGAACAATTCTTTGATGATGCAAATGACAAGACCTCCTTTCTATATATACGAGTTTAAGGGGTCATAATATAATCAGATCCTACATAACCATAATATTGTAAGGGCACAACAATAACAATAGTGGGCTTTTATGGGGCACAATAATACAATAAGGGGGTTGCACTAATAATAATAAGGGGTTACACTAGTAGTATAGGGACCTAACAATGTAGATGAAGGAGGGGGGACCCTTTATCCTTTACTCTAAATCCTTATGCCCATGAGTTACTATGTGAAAATTTTCATGTTGAATGTGGCTTGTTGAGATTTGATCTCCTCTTGCTTGTTTTTGAGGTCAAGATTTTTGCATGCAAGGCTTCGCTAGACGGGTGGTGGAGGGGATATTGTATCTTACTTTGGTTTAGCTGTCTGCAAAAATATGTTCTTTGCCTCCATTTTTAGTACTTTGTTGGTTCATAGACCTCTTTCTGTAAGGCCAAGTTTGATGACTCCAAGAGTTATAATCTTGTGATCAGGACCTAAATCATTTTATTGTTGCCCCCCTCTCTAGAGTCCTGTCTATCAATGTCTAACATCCCAATGGTTTTCTTAATGTCGGTGTCATCACCGAGGGGTCTACCATCCTGTCTCTCAAACCGACTACAGGGGAGGAGTCTATACCCACCTATAAAAAAGGATATCACTGAATAACCTATAGTGGGGTCATCAAAATGGTTTGATGAGGTGAATTTACCAAGGGAATTGGAAAGGGCCATGAATTACCTTGGACTATGGATTGGTCACAGGTTTGGTGTGTTGGATGCCAACCCTCAAACTAAGAGGCGAGTTTGAATTGAGTGGTGGGATTGAGCTGGTTTTGTAGACGCGAATTGGTGAGAGGCAGTCTAGGATCGAGCATGAGCCCTGTGGATGTGACCTTGAGGAGAGAGGGGGAGAAGGGCGTTGTGGATGGGGTTGAATGACAACTTGAGTAGGTTGAGCAGTGGATGGGGTTGAGGGTTTCCAGTAGTGGATGGGATTTCCAATGGTAGCGGATGGGGTTTCCAACAGTGGTGGACAGTTCGAGGTTTTATAGCAGTGGTGGAATGAGATACAGCTTGTGGTTGAGGAAGAGAGAGCTCACGGTTGAGGGCATGAAAAGAAGGTTTAGATAGGACTATAGAGCTATGAATTTTGACTACAAGCATAATGGTAACTGTTGAAGGATAGTTTGTCTTGAAGATTTAGGTAATAATCTTACCCCTAATGAAACCCCTGTGGATATATTTAGTAATGCATATGTTGAAGTCCACGAAACATATGAAAAGCACACGTTGCTAAGTTATTTTATGGGTCAAGTTCACCTTGAGGCTATTATCGAGGCTTTGCTTGAGGAGGTCCGGAAGCTACATGATTGGCATTTTATAGGCACTTGAAGTTTTACAAAATTATTCTTTTGTTTTCCTTTTAATAATCACCACTCCATGCTGCCTTTGAATCTCATGGAAATTGTATTTGTAGGAACAACCTCGTGATCTTCTCCCTAGTGTTGAGAATTTTTCTACTCAATAATCTACTTAACTATGTTTCCTTGTGTTGGTTGAGTTCCCTAATTTACCCATGTAATTCGGCATTTTCTAGAGAAGATTTGTATGTCTATTGAAGGGTGTATTTGTTATAATTTTATTTTTTCAAACCTTAATGTTAAAATCACTTTCATAGCTTCATCCCATTCTCGTTCTGTTATCAAAACTCAATCTAAGTGAGAGTGAATATGGTATTATGCCAACCCGTTTGGGCTTTAATTCTTGTCGTTTCTCCAAATATATACTTTGCAACTTGTCACTTCAAGATGATTGCATTGGAACTTTGGATATTGAGTTATAATTCAAGGGAGGTGGGACAAGACCAAACTCCTCCCATTAATCTTTATCCTTCTAACCTCTATTGTTATAGCTTCATTGATTTTTAAGTTTGCTAAGTAGTTGTGAGCTCTCAGAGCTTCAAAAAACTCAATGCTTTCATAGTTTCTTCCATTGCTTGAGACCTGCGTATGAGCCTACCCAAACACATGTCTTGTGGGGTTGAATGGTAGTGCATATGGTGGATTATAATTGAAGAGTCTCCCACAACCGTGATACGATCTATCCCTCTAGTGCTGAGCAAAGTCAACACATAATAGAGTACTAGTGCCTCTACTTGTTATTGGTGGCAACATTAATCTCCATGCCAAACATAATCCCTGATTTCCTCTGGGATCTAAAAAATCTACACAACACATACTTCCCCTGTCTTAGTTTAATTGTCACAAGTCATAATGATATTGGAAATGTAAGCTGGGAAAATCATTGGACATAAAGAAGAATGAATATGAAGCTTAGATCATTGGATGTTAAGATTGTACCCCATATTCTTTTTTCAAAGAACATGGTCATTCTTTGGATTCATTGATTAGGATTATTGTGGTCAATGAGTATTCATGTTGTGAGCATTATTGGTGTGGATTATGCATTGTTAATTTGTAACTCCATTTTATTTTGTTTTCTTGGTAGCCTGTGTCTACCTCTATTTTTATGGTCCATTCACTGTAGAATAATTCATTATGTATTTAAATTTTATATATAGAAGAAAGCTTTATAATTTTTCAATGCATTAATTTACCTTTCCAAAATATCTTTATTTTATATTTTTGAGGCATGAATTATCTCTGATCCTAAATTCATTGATATTGTAGCTAGAAAAAGAGATACTAGATTTTGCAGAAGGATTGAGAGTTGCTGGTATATGTCCAGATGAAAAGGTTTCCCTTTTTGCTGATAATTCATATCGTTGGCTAGTAGCAGATCAAGGTATTTATGCATAGTGTTTACTTTCCTTCAAGTGAAAGAAAAAGTTTCTATATCTTAATTTTCTTCTTCTAGCTTGAGTTTGTGAGGGAAAGAGCAAAAGTAAAGTAACAACTGTAGATGTGAACTTGGAGGCTGGGTCCTGCAAATTATTTTATGCAATTAATACTTAAATAAAGGAAACTATATTAGGATAAAGACTTGGAAAAATTTTCATGCTTCCATTGCATTTTGTGCTTCTATTTTAATTGACATCAAATAAAGTTGTAAAGGGTGTTTTAAAGAAACGATGCATTAGATGAAATCCTTATTGATAAAAGAATTTCCATGACTTGCTTTTCGAAATTTAGCAGAACTAGACTTGAAAAAGTTGTCAACTTACAATCACATTAATCTTGGTGAGGTTTTCATAAGCTCATTTCCATTGTATGGTTGTAGTTGAAATAGAAAAGTTGGAAAGGGACTTGCCTATATGTGCCATGATTAGAAGAGCCTATAACAATCATGATTTTTTATGCCTATGCAAGAGCATAGATGGATGACACACACCAATCATTAATTTATAGGACTATTATAGTAGGCTTTATACAAGTACTTAGGTTTGAACTTTTACCCCATTAAATTTATGTTGTAAGATCACTTACAAGATTAAGTGCCTCTAACTAACCTTTTTTGGCATTTAATTTGCCCCTTTTTAGTTGAGTGCCCACTAGATAGGGCCATGTAGTACCTCATCACATAAATTTTATCAACAAGCCTTTGGACTAATTTGTGTTAGGTTATTATAAGTTTTGGATTTGTTACCGCTCAAGCTAGCAAGGGTCCTAGGAGGGGATCCTAAAGGGACAACTACTAGGTCAAGGGCAACAATGGAGCAATAGCCCATTGTCACCTTAGCTAAAGCTCCCTACTCTTTACGGACTTTCATTGATGGGAGGAGACCCGAAATGAATGGAATCACTAGATGAATAAGTCAATGAAGGGATAAAGAGTGATTCTTAAGGGCCAATTCACAAGAGAGACTCAATTTTGTGGTTTGCTTGCTTGAGAAGCAAGGTGTAAAGCTCTCTAAGAAGGGCCAAGGCGATTTCAAGGGCTGCGTTTTACAAATAATACTTGTAAAGAAGGGATCTAGTCCAACCGATCCTTGTGAAAACTTGGATTCCAACTAGTCTTTGTGAAATTATCTTCAAAAGGTTGTGGGACCACACGAGACCAAATGGACCAAAAATTAGGTCAAGGAGTGGAGTTGATCAATCAAGGGTATGCTTGACCTAATTGAGGGGAAGAAGGGGATCAAAGGAAGAATTTTCAACAATCTTAATACAATGATCCCAATGAGGTCACTAGCCAAGGGAATCAAAGGGAAAGAAACAATCTCGGAGCTAGGGCTTGAAGTATCTTGAGATCCCACTGTCAGAATGGCTTCAAATTTGGAGGGCTCCTAGGAGACACAATAACGTAGTAGAGGCTAGGAGATCGAATTTTTTTGATGGGTAACTTGTGAGAAATGTGATGCCCTAGGTCCCCTATGGAGGTTAGGCCTAGAAGAAAGAGGGAGAGGTGATAAAGATTATGCTTTTTGGTGATCACCTATGGAGGACTAGTGCCTAATCCTTTGGGAGAAATGGAGCCGATATTATTCCAATGCTTGGGATGATTTCACTTGGTCAAGGAGGCCTCTAGAACAATTTCACATGGAAATTAGGGCATGGGACAATTGCTTCAAGGTCTTTATACTTAGATATGCAATATGTGATGACTTATCGAGATAAAATTTTGACAAAATATCTCTAGGAACATTCACTTATTCAAACATGGCCCATGACATGATGCAATGCTATAGAAAGACAAATTTCCACCATTTCACACAAGAAGAGCAACAAATTTCAGCCTAGTATAGTGAAATTGCCCAGCAACAGGCACGTGACGTAAGGAAAAGACAAAATAGCTTTAAAAGAGCACTTACATGTGAGAACAAGTATATCCAATCATCATCATATGCGAATATAGAAGTTCCAAGACAAAAATGAAGAGATCCAAACATCAAAATTCATCCATCCATCCAATTTTGTCCTCCAAAAGAATAGCGAAAATCTCACAAGAGAGAATGATCCAATCCAAGTGATGATGATCAAATGATTCCATCACACTTCTATTTATACACTTCCTAATGAATTTGATTTAGCTAATTAGGCCTAATTTAGCCCCTAAAATAAAATAATGTGCATAATAACAAAACCTTTGGTGACAAGCCCACCAAATACCTCAATAATGTAAAGATAAGCCTCTCAAGAGTGTTGAATGATTAACAGAGTGATGTTGTTGGGCCTTTGAGGAGCCTTGATGAAGTCCAAGGGGTGCCATGATGAAGAAAAGGATTCCAAACATAGTGGACAAGGGGTTAGCACCTTGTTATCCAATCAAGAACCTGTGATGCTCCCAAATGGGTGTCGGAGCACAAGGACAACCTCATGGGTCTCCAAATGGATCAAATATGCCTGTAAACCATCTTTAAGGGCTGCAATGATGACATAAACCCTCCATTTGCATCGGGAGGCACCCTGGAACATTTGCCAAGTGTATGGTTCAACTGTGAAGCCTGCTGTGCATGGTGGTCCAGGTGCATCATCTTCATCCAAAGGTGGAACATGAGGAATCAATGAACGTTGTTGAAGATCCATGAAGTCATATCTGCTATGGTGGAGGCCCATGGCTCTGAATGCCCACCTAACAAGTGCCAATGTGGCCCTCTGGAGGGCTAGAACCTCATATAGGGAAACCAAGTTCTAAATGAAGACCCACCTACAATCTTGCATAAGATCCAATGCGTCCCCTTGCCTTCCAATACAACAAATCATTAGAGTAATCAAGTAATAATGTTTACAAGTTATGGGATCAATGGGGCACTTCATGGTGGCATGCTCTTCCATAGTGAGCTTTGGCAAGTACAAGTGTCTCCAAGCTCAAAAGGGGCTTAACCAAGGACCCTATTAGGTGGTTTCAACCTCTAAAGTGGATGGTATGTCCATAGTACATCCTTTAAGAGGTAGGTGGCAAATGATATAATGATGGAATGGAGTGGGGGTGAGGGGGAAATCTAGACCACATGTCAAGGTACATTTGGTAGCTATAACAAGGGAAGCCTACACCTGGGTATATGAATGTAGGAGGGAGCAAATCTGTAATGTTCTGAACTTAAATAAACAGTGATATGCAAAACAAAATAGAGTTATAACTCAGAAAATTAAAACAACTAGCAAATGCTCAATAAACTCCAGAAGTGAGAACCAACTGAGCCATTTTATTAATGAAATGGAGCAAGTACAATAGTATGGAGAAATGCACCTGGGCTTGCCTCAAGGGCAAGCTTGACAGAACCCAGGTGATAAACAATAATCTCAAAGCTGGAAAATGACTGCTCCTCTAATGCTCTGCGTTGTCCCTAAAAACTACATTGTTGGTTGGAAAGGAACTGCAAGAAACCCCGTCTCTGGTGCTCAGAAAATGTTGAAACTTTAGCCCCAAGCTCCTTGGCCAAAACCCACAAAAACCCAGAAAGGGTTTGGCCTAAATCCAACCTCCAAAATTCAGCCTCCAATATGCCCTACGCCCTCCAAACTACTCAAGAATACCGGCCTACAAGGAGCTCCAACGAAAACCTCCTCCGAGCTCTGAAAATGAAGCAATCTCCTCTCCAAATGTTTCCCTTAACCTTCCTGGTAAAGTTCAGCCTCAAAGACTAATACTCTACCCTCCATGTGAGCACCAAGCGCTGCCTCTATGCTGGCCCAGGAAGTGCGAAGGTCACCCTGCAAATAAGCAACACCCCTCTAGCTCCCAAACTCTCCAAAATGACAACAAACCTCCTATGCCTCCTCTTCAGAAAATCTCCCAACCAAACTCCACTGCAAGACACCATAAGCAAACTCGACCTCCTGTTCTCTGCGTCCTCTAGTAATACACACCACCTGGAGATGAATGCCACTGTTGGAAATTACAATGAGATCTTCCTCTTGAAGAATGAAGAAAAACCTACCTAGGGTGGCACTCGAAGTCCCCCGAAGAAAGGGTGAGCTCTTTGCTTGAAGAACTCGTGCTGAACAACAAGCGACTCTGCTAAGCTGCTCGAGCAACCAAAGAGAAATTGATATGCCAAAAAGATGAATGAAATGAGGAGAGTTGCCTTCCTTATATAGATTTCGTGGAGCACTTTCCCCTCCAATTCTACCTCCATCGTGGGCCCTCACTTAACCATCTCGATGCAAAACTTAACTACCTCCATGCAAATCGAACTAGGGAATGCGTATTTCCCTGGTGTGGGTGGCCCCCATGTGTAACTTAACCACAACAAAAATAACTTTTCCTAAGTCTAATCTCCTAATAAAATCGAATGGGGCCCACTATCTCCAAAATTGCCCCCATAGTTTAATAATTAATCTTGTTCCAAATTAATTTAGGAAGGGACATAACAGTCCTCCCCTCCCAAATGTTGCTTGTCCCTAAGCAACTTCAAT
The DNA here is from genome assembly GCA_031772625.1 of Pinus tabuliformis. Classification (NCBI taxonomy): domain Eukaryota; kingdom Viridiplantae; phylum Streptophyta; class Pinopsida; order Pinales; family Pinaceae; genus Pinus; species Pinus tabuliformis. Next base: position 998,360,356 of record CM062806.1, on the reverse strand, counting down.
GTTGGTTGCTCAAGTATGTGCTCCCCTTTCGAAGTGGCATCCTCATCAAGTAAACTCTTCCAACGCACCAAATACTCTTTGATGACCCTGCTTCTGAGCTTCCTCTCCCTGGTCTCAAAGATGGCTTCTGGCTCTAAAATCAGATGCTCCTCATCATCAAGTGGAGGCAACTCCACAACTGTTGTAACCTGCTGCCCCAACACCCTCTTGAGGTTTGACACATGAAAAATGTTATGGATCCTGCTCCCTGGTGGTAGCTCCAACTCGTAACCCACCTCTCCAACCCTCCTGATCAACCTATAAGGCCCAAAGAATCTCGGCTGCAGTGTCTCGACCCCCTTCTACTTCAACATGAATAGACGATAAGGCTGCAATCAAAGGTGGACCAATTCCCCCTCCTTGAAATGCCTCTCTACTTGATGTCGGTTAGCATACATCTTTTGTTGGTTCTGGGTTGTTCGTAAGTTATCCTTAAGAGCCTTGAGGATATCTTGGCTCTTTAGGATCCAGTCCTTGGCTTTTGGGGCCCTGTTGTCTTAAAAAACAATGTGAGCAAAAGACAAAGCATCATAACCATATAAAGCATAGAAATGAGTCATACCAATGGACATGTGATGGGTGGTGTTGTAACAATACTCTCCCAGATGCAACCATCGAATCAAAGCCCTTTGTTGTCTTGTCACATAGTTCCTAAGATAGCTCTCTAACCACTAGTTCACCCTCTCTATCTGGCCATCGGTCTGTGGATGATAGCTGGTGCTTCGAGTGAGCTCTATGTCGACTAGCCTGAAAAGATCTTGCCAAAATCTTCCCGTGAATTGGCGACTATCTTTGTCACTGACTATAGTCTTAGGGAGTCCATGCAGATGAAAGACCTCCTTGAAGAACAACTCTACCACCTTTGAGGCTGAATATCGTGTTGGTATGGGAAAGAAGTGTGTAAACTTGGTCAGTCAGTCGACCACCACGAAAATACAATCCTTCCCTTACACGAGGGAAGTCTAGTGATGAAATCCATAGAGATACTCTCCCATTTCCCCTTAGGGATGGGAAGAGGTTGCAACAATCTTGTTGTGGGTCAACTCTCCTTTGTTCCTTTGGCAAAGCTTCACACTCCTGCACATGCCTCAACACGTCTCCTTTGAGGCCCTTCCAAGTGAAGCACTCTCTCACTGCCATATAAGTCTTCCTAAACCCCTGGTGCCCAGACAAAGGAGAATCATGAGCTGCTCGAAGGACGCTCTTCCTCAACTGAGATCCCGAAACCAAAAATATGCGCCCTTTATAATAAATAACCTCATCCATCACCCTGTAGCGCTCATCTGCATAGCTGCCCTCCAAGATCTTGCATGCCCGATGATCCTTGGAGTACTCTGCCAAACACTGAGCCTTCCAATCATGAGAAATGCTCATGAGTGAAAGCCTTGTTGGTCTCTTGGATAGTGCATCCGCCACCACGTTATGCTTCCCTTGCACATACTCAATATCAAAATCGTAGGCATGCACCTTTTGACCCACCTCTGTTGTCTGTCATTAAGGCCCTGCTGCCCCATGAAATGGCGGAGACTGTTGTGATCCGTCTTCGCCCGAAATCGATTCCCCACTAAGTACTGCCTAAACTTGGCCAATGCATGCATTATGGCTAACATCTCCTTGTCGTAAATGGAATACGACATCTCATGTGGTAGGAGCTTCTGGCTCTTAAATGCAATGGGGTGCCTTCCTTGGGACAAGACTGCCCCGATCCCCACATCTGATGCATCACACTCCAATGTGAAAGGCTGAGTAAAATCCGGAAGTGCCAATACTGGGCAACAACTCAAAAATATTGTGGGAGTTGCACAGGCGATGTTACATGATCATGGCCTACCGTTTCACTTGTGGGCTGAAACATGCAACACAGTTGTTTATTTGCAGGACATACTCCCTCATTGAATTCTCGGGATGAGTACACCAAAAGAAGCTTTTTCAGGTAAGAAACCAGATGTGGCACACTTCAGGATCTTTGGTTCATCAATCTATTGTCATGTTACCAAGGATGCACGGAAAAAAGCTAGAACCAATAGTTGAGTTGGGCATATTTGTGGGGTACATTGATACACCTCACAACTATCGGGTGTACCTACCATCTAATAGGATGACAATGGTCCATAGAGACGTGAAGTTTGATGAAGAGAAGGTCATGAGATGTTCCCTTGAGAGGGAGCTTCCGTTACATGCAGATGAGGAGCTTTTAGCTCCAAAGGAGGAACCTCAGGATGATGTGGAGGAGCCACATGTAGAGGAACAGATAGTGGAAGCACCCACTCATGTAGAGACTTCCAGAGATGGAAGGAAGCGCACCAGAGAGGCTGAAAGATTGATGCATGATGCTAGAGAGAATTTTTGAGCACCCACATCACATCGTAGGCAGAGGAGGTCACCAGATCGGTACATTGGATACATGGCTCTGATGAGCAAGAGTGTAGAGGTTGAGCCATCCTCATTTGAGGAAGCAGTGCAGCAACCAATATGGGTTGATGCCATGGTTGAGGAGTATGACTCCATTATCAAAAACAGTGTTTGGGAAGTGGTCCCAAGACCAACAGACAAGTCAGTGGTGAGTTCCAGATGGATTTACAAGGTAAAGCAAGCAACAGATGGGAGTGTGGAGAAACACAAGGCTAGATTTGTGGCTAGAGGATTCTCTCAGGTGGAGGGAATTGATTACGATGAGACCTTTGCTCTAGTAGCAAGGTACTCTTCAATCAAATCTATTCTAGCACTATCAGCATAGATGGGATGGAAGATACATCAGATGGATGTAAAGACAACATTCTTCAATGGTATGATTGAGGAAGAGGTATATATTGAGCAACCAAAAGGATTTGAAACCTTCAACAGAGAGTCACATGTGTGCAGACTCAAGCGAGCGTTGTATGGACTAAAACAAGCACCCCGTGCTTGGTACACCAGGATTGATAGTTATTTCACTGGGTTGGGCTTCACCAAAAGTGAAGCAGATGTGAACCTTTACCATATTGTGGTTGAAGGTAAATTGTTGATTATAGTATTATATGTCGATGATTTTATTCTAACAGGTGATGAGACGCTGATAAAATCTTAAAAAGAGGATTTTGCAAGAAAATTCGAGATAAAGGCCCTGGGGCTCATGCATTACTTTATTGGTATGGAAGTATAGCAAGGAGATGGGGAATCGTTTGTCTCTTAGGGCAAGTATGCCAATGAGATACTGAAGAAGTTCCACATGGAGAGCAACAAACCCATGGAGACTCCTCTAGCAGGTAATTGGAGGATGGAAGATGCTACTGCAGGTGAAGTAGTGGAGGCTACTATTTATAGACATCTTGTGGGTTTACTCATGTATTTGGTGAACACATGACCAAATATGTGTTTTGCAGTTAACTAGCTTAGTCAAGCCATGGTTAAGCCATCCAAATTCTATTGGAAGGCAGTTAAACATGTGTTGAGATACCTCAGAGGCACCACTCAGTTTGGTCTTTGGTACAAATGGACATAAGGAGTGAAGCTTCAAGGATTCACAAATGGAGATTGGGAAGGGAGTCCATTCGATAGGAAGAGCACATCAAGGGGAATCTTCAGTATTAGGTCAGCAGCAGTTTCTTGGTACAACAAAGAAACAAAGATCAATTGCACTCATTTCAGCGGAAGCAAAGTACATGGTTGCTAGTTGAGCAAATTGTGAGGTTATCTGGATGAGGAAGGCCCTTGTTGGATTATTTGGTCAGTGGATGGATCCTACAATGATTTATTGTGACAACCAAAGTTGTATCAAACCCTCTGAGAATCCATTTTTTCATGATCAGTCCAAACATATCGACATTCGGTATCACCATCTACGAGATTGTGTGCCGAGGAGAATCATATTGCTGGAGTACATTTCTACAGAGGAGCGAGATTCAGATATTTTGACAAATGCATTGGTAAGATGCAAATTCGAGTTTCACAGAGGTAGGATCGAGGTAGCAGATAATCCCTTTCTTGTTGAGAGGGAGTGTTGAAAATGCAACAAGGAAATCCTAATTTAATGTCCTTGAATTAAATTATGAATTAAATTGTAATTCCATATCTCATGACAACTTGTGATATTTAACTAAGTTAATTTGACTTAGTTAGCTCAGTTAATTTGAGTTGAGGGTCTAACTAGAGTCATGTAGAGTGTCTCCTACAATTAGGAGCACTAGTTGAGTTTATTTTGAGTTGTAATTATTTAATTTAGTCTACTGAGTTAAAGTAAGTTAAGCTAGTTCCAACCAATGGAGGAATTAGTGGGAGATCCAGTAGTTTTCAATCGAAGTATAAACGCTGTAAGGTTTCTTCCCTTTGCCCTAGAAGGCTAGCGAGGTAGTCTTAAGGCATCCTTGACTAAGAAACAAGGTCCTCATTCATATTTATCATAGTCTCCTTCCTCCCAAGACTAAGGCACTAATCTACCAAGAGGTGGTCACACAAAATCAATTATTTTTCACCTTTTCCTAGGTCTAGCCAAGTTGGGTCATCTAGCGCATCATTTTCCCGACAAAATAGCCCTCCAAAAAGTTCGATCTCCTAGACTCCCTTGCTCTGGAGTCTTCTTAAGGAATCCTCCAATTTTGAAGGCATTCCGATGGTGGAGTTGTGCGAAAAGCCAAGCACTAGCTCCTAGATCAAACTTTGCCTTGGCATTCCCAAGGCTAGTGCCTCATAGGATCAATTCAACACCTTTAAGGGAAAATCCTTTCTTTGATCCTTTTCCCCTCCTTGTCTGGGTTAAGAACACTGTTGGTTGCTAAAATCTTACCTCCTAACGTAGGCTGGGTCCACTTGGTCCCGTATGGTCCCATTCCTTTGGAAAGACTATTATTCAAGAACCATCTGGGATGCGAATTTCAATAAGGATTTTAGGAATTTGGAAACTCTTTTCCTTAAACCTAACCCTCAAATCCTCCCATCCTTCTCCTAGAAGACATTGTACCTTGCTTAGAAAGCAAGCAAGCTGTATTCTTCAACCTCTTCTGGAGAGGGATTATTTGGGTCACTCTATATCCACTTGTTGATTTATCCTTCATTTGTGACTCCATATATACCAGGTCTCTTCCCATCGATGAAAGTCCATAAATAGTAGGGAGTCTTAGCTGAGGTGACAATGGGCTAAGCCTCCATTGTTTCCCTTTGATCTAGTAGTTGCCCCTTTAAGAGTCCCTTTTATGCTCCTTGCTAGTTTGAGTGGTAACAAGGCTTGCGACCAAGGCTCTAAGGCCTTTAGGCCTGTGACTAGGGCCTCAAGCCCTCAAACCCTTGCGACTAGCTTGTAAAGGGCTAGAAAATAGTCTTCTCGACCTCCAATCTTCACCAACTATTTTGCAACGGGAAACAAGTGTATGCCAAGAATATTTTGTTTATAGCCCAAAAATTTTACGAATAAATTTTGAAATGTCAAGCCCTTGATGCAATGAGATCTAGCCCCAAAGGGCCAACGACCTCCGAATTTTCCTGAGCGTCGATGGAATAAGGGCTTGATTTGATTGATCTAGGCCTCTTGGGGCTAGATCAAGGCCCTTAACCCACTCGGTCCCTTTCTTCTAGCTAGACGACTTCTTCAACATTGATTCAATGCCCAGACCCTGACCGCTAGGCTAGGTGAGGGCTTGATCCTTCAAAGAAATCAAATTAGCCTTTGATCATGTGATGTAGCACCTGCAAAGTCACAAAAGGCTAGCCACCCTCCAATATTCATAGAGAAAATTCAAATTTGAAAAATATGCCCCACTAGCTATTTACACTAGAAAATAAAATACAAGGGTTAGTAAAATTATTTACAATATAAAATTATCAAGCTCTAATAAGCAAATCTAACTTTATTTGCACAATTAAGTTTGAAATAATTTGAGTGGAGAAATAAATTTGATTTAGAGCCATGGCCAAGTTATTGCATACAAATTATTAGATAAGCCCTGGAGAATTTAACACAATGGGCTTTTAAGCCTCTTTCCCTAGGAGTTGGCTGGTTCAACTGAAGACTTCCCCTCACGCCCAAGATCTTAATATCATATAATCTCTACACTCTTGAAATGAAGTTATAATATCATAAGTGGCTAGATACACATTAAAACCCTCAAGATCTAGAGATACCTGCTAGATCAAGCGAGCTAGAATGCTTTTCTAAACCCAGTGCCTAATGCAAGATACCTGTGCAAATAGATAATCCAATTGCTGGCTAATGAAATAAGAACTTGGCAATTATATTCAATAGAGCATTAAGAGCATGATTCAGAATAACATTACCACAAGAAGCAGAAAAGGAACACCATCAATAATAAATCCCCAAAGAGTTTGATATTATTATTGCAAAATAGAAATTACATCTAGCAGCTTGACTCAGAACTTGCTTAGGATTTTCTTATCAGTACATCACTGATGAATGAGGAGCTCAATGGCTTCCTTGTATAGAAAAATGAGAGTGTGAGAACCCTCCAAGCGGAAAAATAGCTAGTTTGACTTGATCCAAGGCTTGATACTCGTCAAATTAATTCTATCCACTGATAACTGATGCACAAATCTCGGTAGAAATTTGCTCCCTTGAAATTTGAGTTGGATGGGCCAAAATCGAACTTTTTGGGTGATTTTGGTCCCTTGGAGAATCTTCAACAAAATAGAATTGTCGTAACTTGTACATTTAGTCAATCACCTGGTCCAAGAAATTTGATTTTGCTAAAAAAATAGTCTTTCTGGTCCAACAAATTTTTGGATTGGGACATTCTGCCTTGGAAATGAGGCCTTTTAATTTTGGCTTGATTTTTCCTTTTGAAAAAGGTCTTCAATAATTTTTTGATGATTTTTTCCACTTGGAGAGAAATTAGTTTTCTCTTTTTTTTTTTCTTGAAATTTTTTGGCTAATTAATTTTTTTCTTCTCTGATTTTTGCTAGAAAATAAATAAAATGACTCGAGAGGGGATTATACATATTTTCCACCCTCAAAGTGGGTCTAAAAAGTATTTTGGTAATGGTGTCTAATTATGAGTAACCATTCACCAAAAATATTCCTAGAGAACACCTTTCATCAAGATTTTACAATAATTACCCGTAGAAGGGGAAATTCACTGTAGATCCTTTTAGACTCAACCAAATTCCGCGACACAACACATGATCTAGTATGATAAAAATACATAGACTCTATAACACTAGGACTCGCCTAGGATCTTATCAGAGAATTCCACTTTAGCTTTGGGGGATGCTTGGGAGAAAAACTTTGCCTATTATTTGGGTTCGAAAATGTGAATAATTAATGGAGGGTAAAAAAAATCCCTAGAGTGAAACCCTTTGTTAAGAATCAAAGGCTTACCTGGATATTTTTACATGGCTTCATAGTCGTACTATATTTTTTTTTACAATAAATATGCTAAATTTGGTATTACAATGATGACAATGACATTAAAATTTTTATCCATTGTCGTGTACTCTGCTTCTTGGAACTGTTGACGTATGAATGGTCAACATCTGGCTCTACTTGTGGACACATTCCTTTAGTGAACGAATGTGAGAATCTAGAACCTGCATCCAAGAAAACAAAGTAACATCAGGTAGATATCCATTCAAATAAACATCAAAATCATCATACAGAGCAAGTGCTGGAATAGAAATTTCTACTCTAACAACAAAATCTAAATCTAATGACATGAAGTATAAATGCTGAAAGGAAACCTACTCTAATGACAAAAATGAAACCTAATCTAGGAGAATAGGGTTAGAGATACAATACAAAGGATGCCCTATGGCATCATATGTCATCTTTGAAGTCCAATTTGGAGAACTTGTTTGCTCACAAGTGGATCCATTGGCTGCTTCTCTAATGCCCCCTGTTGAATCTCGATCCTTTTAGGATGATGAAGTATACCAATGTTGTATTTCACAGATTTGTTAATTGTTTTTCTCTTCCTTTTCTTATTCATAATTGATGATGTGGAATATCGGGCCTTTCCCATCATAGGCTCGAAGTCATCTCTTAATATTGCATTGCAATCCTGTATGAGCGATTGACCGACATCTACATTTTTGGGCTACCTTGGATTCTCAACATGGTACCTCCTTTCTACTTCCCTGTAGAGCTTGACCATACCACTCTCAACTGAAGGAACAATGGCATAAGATAAGTCCAACTGAATGCATCCACCAAGATCGGCTGCAAATTTTTGAGATAAGAGCATTCCCCATACGTCAGGTACGTCTATAATAGAAGTATCCATAGTAATCATCCTGTATGGATATGCTTCCAAACAAACTTGTAAATCTTTGATTACGCCAAGAACTTCAATCTTCTTCGAATCCATGGAGCATATATTGTGGTAAGGCCTTGATATCCTTAAATTCAATTGCTCCATGACTTTCTTAGTCATAACATTAGTTGAAGCCCCTGAGTCCAGCATACAATTATGCAACAAACAATCATTAACCATTAAAGTCATGAAGAAAGGCTGATGATCTTCATTTGTCATGTAACATTTTAGATCCTGTATTTAATTTCTTCATCCTTGGGGTGCACATCAACTTTGTCTTGTTGACTTTCAAGAATTCAAGAACACTTCTCTTTGAGATGGAAGCTTCAAAAGTTCAAGTACAGGAACAAAAATCTTCGCATTATTCATCCATGCGACCCAATCAATTTTCAAACTAGAATGATAAGTCTTAGAAGTAGTTTGTTCCTTGCTTTGATCTTTATTTCTCCTTTGATAAATATACCCCCTACTTTTTGTAATCTCCAAGATTTGTTCTTGAGATGGATTTTCTCCATATAATTATGTAATTAGATCCTTCTCATCACGGAAATTATTAATGGTAAAAGATGAAGGGAGCATCAAATCGTGATCCACATCTTCCATAGGCAAGTGAGGATTGTGATTGAAAAGATTAATTTTCTGACTTGTTCCCACTTGTCCACCATCCAAGATTCCTTTTGCAATAGCACAAGAGTCCTCATCATGGAAGTTTTCATAAGGTCTACAATATGGCAAAGGCTGATCAACAACATTTGTAGATTCAAGCAGATTCAGTGGTCTCTGTTCATTTGGAGAGGTCCTTTTTTTCCATGCAATATTATTCTTGTTATTATTTCTAGGTTGAAAATTTTGTGCTTGTGATCTTTCCATTTGGATCAACCTAGCTTACATAGCGCTCATTTCTCTTGCATGTTCAATTTTCATATCCTTAATTAACTACATCAATTCTTTAATGGGATCGTGGTCAACTTCTTTGATTTCTTTCCCTTTAGATTCACAAGACTTGGACCTTTGTCAAAGCTTGGAATCTCAGACTTCCTAGATGATTTCCGACATTGTTCCAACTCTTCAGCTAAAGTCTGGGTAGTCTTATAATCAATAGGCTTAACACGTCTCAACTTGTAAGAAGTGTCAACATTAAATGGATCGAGATAATATCCAAATAGAGACTTATCAGTAGGTTTATAATATTGATGTAATTCTTTAACAATACCATTAAACCTTTTATTGAATTCTTTCGTAGTCTCATTTTCTTTCTCCTTGTAATGTTCCCAATTTTTGTGAGTGCAAAATTCACTAAGGAGTTTTGCCAATTTTTGGTGATATTAAATAAAAAGGAGAAAATATTATTTTGTGGGAGAAAAGTGGAAATTATTATTTTAATGAAGAATGGCGGCAAAGTAATATTTTATTAGTGGAAGGTGGGGACCACCAAGGGAGAGGGCTAGCAATTATAAATAGAGCTTGGAGGCCTCCATTTGGTATCTTTTGATTATTTGACAATTTAACACTAGTTCTCTTGAGCTGCTTAGCCAAGACAACCCGTGTTGTTCAGCACAAGGAATTTCTGAGCAGGAATTCCACCCTCATTTCGGAGAACTTCAAGTGTCTCCCTAGTGAGGCAATTTGGGGAGCTCAATTCAAAGCTTCCATTGGACATCATTGCAGGAGTTTACTCAGCAGTGCACATTTCTTGAGCATAGAGGTATTTTTGTGGAGCACATTGTGGGAGCACACATGGGTTAGAGGCTCCGGGCTTTTGCAGGGAATTTTCTTATTGTTAGACCGAAGTTTGGACAACAATTCGCCGGGCTGGATTGGAGGTTATTACTTGGGTCAATTTTTCTATCTTTTGGCAGGGGCGCAGAAGCTATTTGACCAAGTGTTGTGCAGGGGATTAAAGAAGTGGAGTCGGGAGAGATAAGGGCTGAAGATAGGAGGTATTTCTTAGTGGAGAATTTAGCCGGAGTTGGGAGAAATTTCTCGTGATATCTTTGGGCATAATTTAGTAGTATCAAAATTGTGGGGCGTGTTCTGGCCAGATTGGGCAATTCACACTTGTTGGGGTTCACCGGGGGTCGGTGGATTCAGCCCAAAACCTTTTTGGGTTTTTGTGGGTTTATTGAGAGGAGTCTGCGACTAACTTTATAGAATTTTTTGGGCGATATCTAGGCTTGAAAGCCACATTCTTATAACAGGGCAAATTGCTAGTTAGCTGGGGAATTTGCATCACTTGGTGGGCTCAGTTTTGGCTTGGAGTTGGGTCGAACCATTTCTGGGTTTTTCTGGGTTTCGGGAGAGGACTTCAGAGCTAAGGTTTTAGAGCATTCCGACGAGTGTTCAGCCATAAGATCAACATTCCAGGCAACAACTAGTAGCAGATTATTTTTGGATAGTGCAGAGATCACTCTGGGACCATTTCTACTACTTGGGTACGGGCCCAGGTTCTTCTCAGCTTGCATAGCAAGCCCAGGTTCCAAAATTTCAGCTCATTTTATGTACTCTTTATCATAAAATTAATAAAATGACTCAGATTGTGTTGTTGGACATTTTGGTGTTTTAATTGTGTATGAGTTTCAATTTATTTATTGTTCCTAGTCCATTGATTGGTACTAGCTGTTAAATTCCAATTAAGACTACTACACTTCTTTATATCGCTAATAGCTCTAAGTAAATACCTTCCTTCTCTCTTGTCGCCATATTTTTCCTTAAAAGCATCAACCATCAAATGAGTTATCAGGATTTTCCATAAACTAATCTAACACATCTTCTTCCAAAGAGAGAACAAAGAACTTCATATTTACATCTTCATGATTAAGCTTTGCTAGTGTATTTACCCAAGAAAGCTTTAAAATCTTTGAGGTGATGATCAATATTAATTTCATTATTGCCTTGGAAGGAGGGCAACTTGTCAATACCATGCTCTAGAAGATCATGAGGATGACCATGAATGTTAGTGAAGTTACAATGGGAGAACAAGTCCATAGTGTCTTGTTTGGGCGGGCTAGGAAAAAGAAAATGGATATCAAGGAGGGCTTCCTGTCCTAGAAAAACAAGATTTTCACTAGAATTGAGCTTGTTTAATCGAACTCTAAGGGACTTTTCAGGATTAGGAGTGGGATTAACCAAGCTGCCTGGGTTCCTTCTAGTATATGCTCTCATGAAAGGAGGAATAAGTGGAGTCGCCACTCAAAACAGAAAACAAAACGAAGACACCCCAGGTGCTAGAACCGAAAGTAAGTAAATGGAAACTGAAGACAAGAAACTTATCCCGGTGAAAGATATAAAAAACCATAAACAAAAAAATTCTATCCCTGACAACAGCGCTAGAAAAATGTTGTTGCTTGAAGTGTAAACCCAAAGCGCAATGCTTAGAGTAAGGGATATCACTCTGATCCCAAGTCACTCTGTTTAAGCTATCTCCTTAAGCAGACTAAGGGGGTAGTCCCTAAAGGTGAAATGGATGTGGAACTTGTTGAGGATCAACAAGTTTAGGAGATATAAATGAATATCCTAGCAACTTGATTTAGAATTATGTGGCAAGTGAAATTATTGAGCACTACAATTTAGATTCTTAAGATATATCAGTGAGAAACCAATGCCTTAAAATTAAGAAATACTTGCACAATAAAGATTAATATGTCAAGTTACCAGATAGAAAATTGTTGCAAAGATGGGACGCAAGATCTATCCTAGATGAAATGCAGGATCTAGTCTAATGTGAAATGCAGGGTCTTGGTTGTTTTTAGTTAAATGCCTAGTTTAGGTGAGAGCCTTTTCCTCAATTGTTTTGAAGCTAGTCACAAACAAAGTTGTAGAGAGAGATGTTGGGGAAGGAGGATACGATCTCATTAACGATACCTCCCTAAGACCTCTAACCACCCAAGTGTCTTCGTTCCTACAAGGGATTTCCCACAAGAGAACTACAAGGTCACCTTTGTTAATCTTGAATAAGGGTCTAACTTCTCAAATTGGATGAAGAAGGTGGCCCTATCAACCAAGCTTATGCTTGGAGGTAAATTTTAATTATACAAGACGAACTCTAGGATGAGAATGCAAGATGAGAAAATTAGGAATGCTTCAATGAGACTACGATTATGCAAAATACTCCTCTAAGATACAATTTCTTGTAACTAATATATAAGAATACCACTTATCAATCCAATATTACAAGATCAATTACTAATAGCGAGACACTTCAATGAAGCAATGATAGCAATGATTCCTAATTACTTAAATGTGCTTATTAGGATTTCTCTTTCACTTGTTAGATTAGCAAATTAGAGTAAGAGAAAACTATTAAAAGGTTAGTCATGAGCGATTGACAATGTTTATGCAAGCATCATCTTCAAGGAGGCTCTCCAAGCACTCAAGTGTGACCGTTTGACATGCGTACAAGAGTCAATGCAACATTAAAAGTGAGTCATGTACAATATAAAAGCCATTAGTTATTTTCTTCAAACTTCACACTACCTTGTGACTTTATGCAATTTTCCAAGCTTAGGTATGGGAGGATCATCATAAAAACCTATCAAGTGTGCCAGTACCAAGATAAAGGAATATTTCTCTAGAAAGCCATTAAGGTGTAAGTTTAAGTGAGAATGTTATGAATTGAAGTTAACTTCATGGAAATGGTGTCTTTTACATGCAAAATTACATAAGATATTCATCCCCACGAGCTCTTTGGTAGAGGGAGTGCTTATGCATTGAGTTACCCTTTCCATGGCATTGTGTCTTATTACTCCCTTTCTTGCCTTTTCCTTATATTCTTTATCTTTTGCTTTGCAAGCTCCCTTTTCTTGTATATGCATTTCATTGCATATGGGTTGGGATAATTCATCTTATTCCTTTATTTATGCATTCCGTTGTATAGGACTTGAGGCAATGGCCTCATATTGAGTGGATAGAGCTTACGCTTATTTGGATTCTGATTCACCTTTAATATTCATTTCATTTTCTCTTGTGTTTTTAAACTCATATCATGCTCTTTCATTTTTTATTATACAATTACATCAACCTCACGGATTCAAGCCCCTTCTCATGAAATTATGAAGCACAAACATCTTTTTGGCACATGTAACAACTGAACCAAAAGAAACAAAAATGAGAAAAGGGAATAGAAGTAGTATGTCAAGTATGAAAAGACATGAACACTTTACTCTTTTCCAAATCCCTTAGTAGTACCCCTTTCCCCAAAAGTGGCAACACTTGACTAGAAGATCGATGATGACTGCCAAGGTGAAACAAGGCAAAAGGTATATCTTCCAAGCATCGTGATACACTATTTGATCCAATCCATGATCCCTACTTTCTTGCCAAATACATTGAATGTAAGCACCTAGCATGAAACAATATACAAATTTACCTCATGAATGTCGAGCACTATAGTCATTAAAAAGTGGGTTGACCATGATTCAAGATGCATTTGTGTGCTTCTTTTTGTGGAGAATGTTGGATGTCATCACCGAGATCACTGTCTGTGATGGATTATCAAAGAAAATATCCTATAGTTACACTTAGGAATGAGTGGATAATGCGTCCACGACTCGAACAACACATTTCACAACCTATACAAAGTTGTAGCCACAATATGAAGTATATCCAAGCTACAAAGACTTTATTGAAATCTCAAAATAACAATTCATGAATTTATTGAAACCTAAAATAATAATTCATAGAAAGGCCAAGACTCTAACATCTCCTAATATTGCTTGCAAAGGAAGCAAAATCCAGTCACAACAAATGAATGCTTAAACAAAAATCCTATGAATGGTGACTTTTCCAATCTATGATACAAATAATAGAGGGCACAGAAAAACCATCTAGGAATATACAACGTCATAAAACCTTTACCATTATTTAAATGTGCTAAAGAAGAGGATATTTATCTTTTTAGCATCGCATCTTAAAGAAGTAACTAAATAATGGCAGAATAATCAACTAAGGGATTGGAATGACCTCAATACGACTATAAGAAAAACATTTTCACACCAAAATTGAAAACAATGAATCATTAGACCTGTTGACCTCTACTGGTCAACTACCCATGCAGTACACCACCCTTTTCTTGGCAAAAAGGGGCAGCACCTGATCAGCGTATCCGTGCCATCCTGCAGTCATCAGCAGCTTAATCATTTTTTATTGTAAACCCAGTCTGCATGTATTAATTGTAAATAATCTTAGCAGATATGAGTCGTGTATGTGAATTGCCTAGGTGGACCTAACTTTCTAGTGGTAATCTACGTCCCGGAAGGTTTTTTGTCTCACCGATCCATGGATCGACAGAGTTTTCCTTCAAACCTGACCCCAAAGCCGGGATGGATTTTGTCATTGGAATTTTAGGAGAATCCTAGTGTGTTGATCTGCTAGATTATAGTTGTGTCGCAGAACTGGGAGATTTGTGAGGGTCTATGTTAAAGGGGTTTTTTCCCTTAAGATGTAAATTGTAAAAGTCATGATGTAATGTGTCTTGAGGGTCGAAAAAATGTTTTAAATCCCCTCATGAGTCTTAAGTCCTAGGTCCTAGGTGATGTTTCCGAAGGCTTAGTTCGATGATCCATTTTAAAATGAATTAAGAAATTAAAAAATGAATAAAAATAATAAAAAATAATAAAATAAAAAAAAAATAATAAAACCCTAACTAATAAAATAATAATATTTTAAGTGAATAAATCGACGGATGAGATCAAGAGATGTCTTGATCCTCATCAACGGTCGAGATCATTTCTACATGGATCACTCGAACTAACCGTTGGGATCATTTCCTTTAAATAGGGTGCTAGGGGTCTTTTCAGATCATTGGATCTGTGAGTCTGATACTGAAGAAGCTCTCTTGTAAATCTGTTTCTGGTTAATAAAAGAAGACTTTGGGGTCCATATCCTGCTGGTGTTATTCTCTTGAAATGCTGTGAGATTGTTTAATTTTCTGCATATGTTATTTTCAGCCGTTAATAATAGCTTTTTGTAGAGTATTGTGAGCACATGTATCTTGTTCATTTGCTGGGGTTTGGGTGCTGTTAGGGTTTCTGAAGTAATGGCAGGTATCTCCATTACTTCTTGAGATCTAGTAGCACTTTTGCCCTCTTTACTGATGGTTGTTTCTGAGCTGTGCAAAAAACATTTTCTGAAGGAATTTTGTGGGCGTTCGGGGAAGTTCTCGGCTGAACCAGCCAACTCCCGCAAGCATTTTTTGTTGAGCCCAGTTGGATTTGATCCTGGGTCTATCATTCAGTTTATTTTTATGATTTGCATGAGATATTTTCTGAAGTTCTTCACAGTGAAAAATCTGAAAATCTTTATTTCTTTAAAATAATTCTGTGCATACTGCTGAATCTGGCTGTTAAGGGGCCACATTTGTAAATTAATCAGCTATCTTAGGGTTTCAATTTTTCTGATCTAGGGTTTTAAATGTTTGTTTTATGCAGTTTTTCATTAGGGTTTTCAGTTTCTTGGATGATTTTTTCCCTTTCAAGCTTGCAGGATTATTAAATTCCCAAGGCCATCATCCGCCAGTAGCCACAGTTTTTTTTTTTTTTTAACACGCAGAGAATCAACTTTCCAGATAAGCCGACAAATATCTTTAATGCGTGCGTGTTACCAGGTAAATCGGTTCAGTCGGGCACTCCAACTCCATTTCCAGTGCACCGTATGAACGCCAAGATACAACAATTCTTGAGCAATCGGTAAATCACTCCGCTGTCACCTGTACGCATTTGCAAAAATTCGCGTTTCGATTTGCCAGATAAACCAAGGGTCAGAATCAAGGCGTATATTTGAAGGAGTTATCTGAAAGGCTCAGCATAAACAACCGGTTTTCTCTCGTGGGCGCTGGATGATCCCTTCGAGACCTGCGTACTCCATTGAACAACATTCTGCTATTGAACTCGCGTGGTTGCAATGTGAGATTTACATAATTCAAAATCGATTCAAATTACTCAATCTTCGCTGGATGGTAAGTATATCAAGCTGCTTATTTCCCTGATAATTGTTTGACAGCGTTTTCCGTGGGTCGTTTAGGGTTCCATCTTGTATGCGTAAGACTGTTGCATTTTTTTTTTTCGCCTGAAGTTTTTGTTGGCGTGAGTTATGCGTGCGGACAAATAAATCAATATTCTGGTTTGCGTGGCTATTTTTTACGACGGCTAGGGTTCTTTTTCAAAGCGTTTTCGACTTTAGTTTCACTTTAATTACTTTAGATTTTTTTATTATATTTCAAATAAAAATGAAAAGGGTTAAGCGTATAGTTCCGGTTAAATTTTGATTTTGTTAGATTTTAAAGTTTTATAATTTTAGGATTATGTTTCTTTTAGTTTGGTTTATGTGTAGAATAGATTATAACGTTAGTTTAGTTTGTAATTTAAATTTTTTATTATTTTAGTTTAGGACTTTATTTTGTTTAGATTTTTATTATATAAAATTAAAAAAAATAAAAAAGATTTTAGACTTAGTTTTATTTTTAATATAGTTTAGTTTTAGAATAGATTTTAAATTTTAAATTTTTTAGATTTTAGATTTTCATTTTTATAATATTGAAAAATAAAAAATTTGAAGAAAGATTTAAAAAAAAATTCGAAAAAAGTATAAAAAAATTTTGTGGAAAATTTTCTTCGTCAGATCCAGTCATTTTCGGGATTTATCATCTTTCATGCTGAGATCTAAAATTTTCAAGTCGAGATGCGAATATGATATCTGGTTAATAATTCATGATTCTCGTAGTGGTTTAAGGCTTTCATCTTTTCAAAATTTTCAGTTGCTGGATATCGTTTTGGTCATTTTAAGAGCATTGTGATTTCGCTGATGACAAATGATTGCTGTTCACAGTTTATGTTTCTATATCATCTAACAAGTAATCGTTTTAATAACAATCTCTTAAGGCACTGGTCTGCTAAATTAATCAAATCATTTTAAGTGCTTATTTTAATCGTGTCTCGTGTCTCCCAACCAACTGGTCGACAGTTGGTCTCATCATCTCACGGGGACTACCCCCCTTAGCTGCGGGAGACAGGCTTAAACGGAGGGATCGGGGATCAGAGTGACAGCCCCCGGTCTGAGCGTTGTTGTGTCAATTTGCGCGACAACATTTTTTGGCGCCGTTGCCGGGGATACTTTGTTCTCGGTGTTTCAACGACAATCTTCCTTCTCATTTTTATCTTTTCATCTGGCCCGGCAACGCCAACATTTTTTGGCGCCGTTGCCGGGGATAGAGTTTTTCTGTCCTTGGTGTTTCAACATCTTTTCATCATTTATCGTTCATCTGTATATCATTCGTTTGAGCCGGCAACGCCAACATTTTTTGGCGCCGTTGCCGGGGACTTTGTTTTCTCGGCATTTCATCATCTTTTCATCATTCATCGTTCATCTGTCTATCATTCGTTTGAGCCGGCAACGCCAACATTTTTTGGCGCCGTTGCCGGGGACACTTTGTTCTCGGTGTTTCAACGACAATCATCCTTCTCATTTTTATCTTCTCATCTGGCCCGGCAACGCCAACATTTTTTGGCGCCGTTGGCGGGGACAGAGTTTTTCTGTTCCTGGAGGTTTCATCGACTTTCACCTTCTCATATTTCTCATCTCTCATTTTGAGCTGGCAAATTCAACCTTTTGGGTTATCATTTGTATCTTTTATTGCCTTATTTTTCATCTCTTCGGTGTGTTTCTTGTTTGGGTGGCGACTCCATTTTCTCATTTTTCCAGACAAGAAGCCTTCCTCATATTTGCTTGTTGATTGCTTTTTGGATCCTAGAATCAGATTCATTGTTCAAGTGGCGACTCCACTGTTTTCATCTCTTGATTTTCTTGAGCAGATATCTAGTTCTATCATCCTTTTAATCCCTTATCATTCATCATGGATTATTCATTTAAGCCATGTCGTTTTACTGAACGTCTCCATGATTTTCCGGAAGATGCCATTCCTAAGTTACCTATTTTCTCGGGTGGTGATCCAATCGCTGTTAGAAGGCATCTAGTCTTGTTTACTCGCATCATGATCATATACTGTAGATCCCCTCAGTTTAATCATGAAGATATCAAAATGCGTCTATTTGTCCTTTCTTTAAAAGATGATGCTTTGAATTGGTTTAACAATTTTCCAAAGGAATCTTTCACTTCTTTAGAAGACATTGTCGATGCTTTTAAAAATAGATATGGTTATCCAAACAGCTTGCCTTCTGCCTCTAAAATTGTGCAACAAAATGAAAGTAATTTGATAAGAGGTCCAGCTGAAAGATCCCAAGACGATTCATCATGTCAGAATGTGTCATCCACCGGAAATATTGCAGATCAAGTTCATGATAGTGAAAAATCAAGGACAAATGACGATGAAAGGGAAGAGCAAAAGCAAATTTTACGAGATCTAATGATGCTGGTAAGAAATATGGAAAGCAATCAAACTAATTACGTCAATGATGTCAAAACTTTATGCACCCACCTGGAAAAACGTAATAGGGAGATTGAGGTCACGCAAAATCAGCATGCTAAAGAAATTGAGGCCATAAAAACTAATTATGAAACAGAAATTAGAATCATGCAAAGCAGGTTGTCAGTCTTAGAGGAAAATATCGTGACCATGAAAGTTGATCATGATAGGGAAATTGACTCTATGCAAAACAAGCTATTAACCATGGATGAGGAAATGACCATCATGACGTTCAATCATAATAATCAAGTGGCTGACATGCAAGCGAACCATAAAGAAGAAATAAATTTTATGCAGCATTGCTTGATGGACATAAAGGAAAAGAATGTTAAAGTAATGCAAGAACACCATGCCAGACAAATCAGTGCTACAAAGGTTGAACACTCTAGTCAGATGGATGCCATTAAAATACAAGTTCAAAGGTTTCAGCAACTGGCAGAGGATAAGAGAAACCAGCAAACATCAACAGATCAGGAGTCTTCTCATTTGCTGCAACAAGATTCATCTTATTATGAGGAGGTTATTGATTCGATTGAAAGATGGTTGATTGAAGGTGATCCAGACAGACTTAAGAATGATAAAGATCAGATGCAAGACAGACATGTCACGCATATCTTACATACTTCATCTGATAGTTTTGAAACAGAAAGTACCAGATCATCAGTAATTCAACCTGCCAGAAAGAAAAAGCGCAAGAGAAAGAAAATAAGAAGAAGATTTGACGCATCAGACGGCCGTGAGCAGCTTGATTTTCGGATAGGAAAGAGTCCTACCATATGCAAAATTGGACATGGTACATCCGACAAGCAGCCGACAGATTTGCCTGAAAGCAGGCAAATGCTCAGTATGCACTTTATTGAACACATCTGATGCCATGGGGCGTTTTTTGTATCGTATTTCTAACCCTACTCCTTGTTTTTCCGCATTTTCATTTCTGCTTTAGATAGTTAATAAATGAAGAGCTTTTTTCTTTCCTGTGCTTAATGTATATGCTGATTTTTTGGATGGACGCTACTTATTCTTGTGTTGTATGGATGCAGATTCTGGATTCTCACATTCCTGCAAGCAGCAACGTGTCCCCAAGTAGAGCCAGATGTTGACCTCTACTGGTCAACTACCCATGCAGTACACCACCCTTTTCTTGGCAAAAAGGGGCAGCACCTGATCAGCGTATCCGTGCCATCCTGCAGTCATCAGCAGCTTAATCATTTTTTATTGTAAACCCAGTCTGCATGTATTAATTGTAAATAATCTTAGCAGATATGAGTCGTGTATGTGAATTGCCTAGGTGGACCTAACTTTCTAGTGGTAATCTACGTCCCGGAAGGTTTTTTGTCTCACCGATCCATGGATCGGCAGAGTTTTCCTTCAAACCTGACCCCAAAGCCGGGATGGATTTTGTCATTGGAATTTTAGGAGAATCCTAGTGTGTTGATCTGCTAGATTATAGTTGTGTCGCAGAACTGGGAGATTTGTGAGGGTCTATGTTAAAGGGGTTTTTTCCCTTAAGATGTAAATTGTAAAAGTCATGATGTAATGTGTCCTGAGGGTCGAAAAAATGTTTTAAATCCCCTCATGAGTCTTAAGTCCTAGGTCCTAGGTGATGTTTCCGAAGGTTTAGTTCGATGATCCATTTTAAAATGACTTAAGAAATTAAAAAATGAATAAAAATAATAAAATAAATAAAAATTAAAAAAAATGAAATAAATAAAAAATTTAAAAAATAATAAAACCCTAACTAATAAAATAATAATATTTTAAGTGAATAAATCGACGGATGAGATCAAGAGATGTCTTGATCCTCATCAACGGTCGAGATCATTTCTACATGGATCACTCGAACTAGCCGTTGGGATCATTTCCTTTAAATAGGGTGCTAGGGGTCTTTTCAGATCATTGGATCTGTGAGTCTGATACTGAAGAAGCTCTCTTGTAAATCTGTTTCTGGTTAATAAAAGAAGACTTTGGGGTCCATATCCTGCTGGTGTTATTCTCTTGAAATGCTGTGAGATTGTTTAATTTTCTGCATATGTTATTTTCAGCCGTTAATAATAGCTTTTTGTAGAGTATTGTGAGCACAGATATCTTGTTCATTTGCTGCGGTTTGGGTGTTGTTAGGGTTTCTGAAGTAATGGCAGGTATCTCCATTACTTCTTGAGATCTAGCAGCATTTTTGCCCTCTTTACTGATGGTTGTTTCTGAGCTGTGCAGTAAACATTTTCTGAAGGAATTTTGTGGGCGTTCGGAGAAGTTCTCGGCTGAACCAGCTAACTCCCGCAAGCATTTTTTGTTGAGACCAGTTGGATTTGATCCTGGGTCTATCATTCAGTTTATTTTTATGATTTGCATGAGATATTTTCTGAAGTTCTTCACAGTGAAAAATTTGAAAATCTTTATTTCTTTAAAATATTTCTGTGCATACTACTGAATCTGGCTGTTAAGGGGCCACATTTGTAAATTAATCAGCTATCTTAGGGTTTCAATTTTTCTGATCTAGGGTTTTAAATGTTTGTTTTATGCAGTTTTTCATTAGGGTTTTCAGTTTCTTGGATGATTTTTTCCCTTTCAAGCTTACAGGATTATTAAATTCCCAAGGCCATCATCCGCCAGTAGCCACAAATTTTATTTTTTTAACACACAGAGAATCAACTTTCCAGATAAGCCGACAAATATCTTTAATGCGTGCGTGTTACCAGGTAAATCGGTTCAGTCGGGCACTCCAACTCCATTTCCAGTGCACCGTATGAACGCCAAGATACAACAATTCTTGAGCAATCGGTAAATCACTCCGCTGTCCCCTGTACGCATTTGCAAAAATTCGCGTTTCGATTTGCCAGATAAACCAAGGGTCAGAATCAAGGCGTATATTTGAAGGAGTTATCTGAAAGGCTCAGCATAAACAACCGGTTTTCTCTCGTGGGCGCTGGATGATCCCTTCGAGACCTGCGTACTCCATTGAACAACATTCTGCTATTGAACTCGCGTGGTTGCAATGTGAGATTTACATAATTCAAAATCGATTCAAATTACTCAATCTTCGCTGGATGGTAAGTATATCAAGCTGCTTATTTCCCTGATAATTGTTTGACAGCGTTTTCCGTGGGTCGTTTAGGGTTCCATCTTGTATGCGTAAGACTGTTGCATTTTTTTTTTCGCCTGAAGTTTTTGTTGGCGTGAGTTATGCGTGCGGACAAATAAATCAATATTCTGGTTTGCGTGGCTATTTTTTACGACGGCTAGGGTTCTTTTTCAAAGCGTTTTCGACTTTAGTTTCACTTTAATTACTTTAGATTTTTTTATTATATTTCAAATAAAAATGAAAAGGGTTAAGCGTATAGTTCCGGTTAAATTTTGATTTTGTTAGATTTTAAAGTTTTATAATTTTAGGATTATGTTTCTTTTAGTTTGGTTTATGTGTAGAATAGATTATAACGTTAGTTTAGTTTGTAATTTAAATTTTTTATTATTTTAGTTTAGGACTTTATTTTGTTTAGATTTTTATTATATAAAATTAAAAAAAATAAAAAAGATTTTAGACTTAGTTTTATTTTTAATATAGTTTAGTTTTAGAATAGATTTTAAATTTTAAATTTTTTAGATTTTTAATTTTCATTTTTATAATATTGAAAAATAAAAAATTTGAAGAAAGATTTAAAAAAAAATTCGAAAAAAGTATAAAATTTTTTTGTGGAAAATTTTCTTCGTCAGATCCAGTCATTTTCGGGATTTATCATCTTTCATGCTGAGATCTAAAATTTTCAAGTCAAGATGCGAATATGATATCTGGTTAATAATTCATGATTCTCGTAGTGGTTTAAGGCTTTCATCTTTTCAAAATTTTCAGTTGCTGGATATCGTTTTGGTCATTTTAAGAGCATTGTGATTTCGCTGATGACAAATGATTGCTGTTCACAGTTTATGTTTCTATATCATTTAACAAGTAATCGTTTTAATAACAATCTCTTAAGGCACTGGTCTGCTAAATTAATCAAATCATTTTAAGTGCTTATTTTA
The DNA here is from genome assembly GCA_031772625.1 of Pinus tabuliformis. Taxonomy (NCBI): domain Eukaryota; kingdom Viridiplantae; phylum Streptophyta; class Pinopsida; order Pinales; family Pinaceae; genus Pinus; species Pinus tabuliformis. Next base: position 998,337,655 of record CM062806.1, on the reverse strand, counting down.
ATCGTGTCTCGTGTCTCCCAACCAACTGGTCGACAGTTGGTCTCATCATCTCACGGGGACTACCCCCCTTAGCTGCGGGAGACAGGCTTAAACGGAGGGATCGGGGATCAGAGTGACAGCCCCCGGTCTGAGCGTTGTCATGTCAATTTGCGCGACAACAAGACCAATAGAAAATCACCAAACAAATAAAGCATGCCAAAGAACAAGTTATTAAAATGGAAAACTAGTTACAATAATGTCGAATATGTTGGTGAAATTGGTGAATCAATAGATTGAAACCACATATTAGTGAATTAGCGGTAGGTCTAGAACATGATATTATAATTTAGTTAGCCTTACATTTAAAGTAGAAGTGTCATGGGAGCCATCCCCCAAAAACTTAAAAGGGATAAAACCCTATAACATAGGCACAACTTTGAACTTCAAAATCCATTGGGAGTAATATTCAACAATCAACATCCCCTTGTTCAACATAGACTTTTCTTTTCAACTATGAACATTAACCTTTTGATTTTTACCTTGGAAACTAACCTCTTGACTTGGTTATTGTCTAATTTGGAAGCTATTATTTTAGCCATTATTGGTCTCTAGTGACTGTGTAATGTTCCTAATAGGAAATTAACAACGAATAACAGAAAAACATGCTCATGAACAACACCCAAAAATTGCAAACATACATAAATATCAAATACACGTATATTGACACCAAAACTGGGTCTTTATATTAAATTCTGAGCTGAGTAAATACAATTTAGTGAGGGAAAGAGGAAACTAGGCTTGCTACAACAAGCAATCAAAAGCCCAAGTTCAGAAATCACTGTCAAAGTGCTCAAATATCAACCCAACTAAGGTTTGCACAGACCCAGTAAATTCTTGCTCGTGCTACTGGAAGAAAATGGTGATATCTGCCACTTCTGTGCTTAGAACCTCCTGAAATTGCAGTTGGTGGCTCTCCACAATTTGCTTAGAAAAACCCAGAAAAGAATCTGCCCCAAACTTATCACTCGGAAAACCCACAAAATGGTGCAAATTACTAGCAAATGTTGGTTGGAAAGTGACACCTGTTTGAGCCCTCTAGCGTGCTCAGAAAATTCAGCCCAATTAATCTTGGCCTCTCCTCAATAAACCTAGAAAAGCCCAGAAAGGGTTGGGCCTAGTTCCAACCTTCCGAAATTACCCCCAAATTGCGTGAGCTCCCTCTTTAGCTGGGTAATTCGTACTGCCTGAGAAACAACTGCCAAAGCCCTCCAAAATTAGTTGAAAACTCCTCCAAGAATTCTCCTTATGCCCCCCTTGTAAATCCTCAGCCCAACTTTGGTTCAAGCTCCAACAACCAAGGTGCTGCTCTAATGACTGCATTGGCCTAGTCAATAACACTTCTGTGCTGGCCCAGGAAGAAGAATTTCGGCTTGTATGTAGTCCACTCAACCTGCCCCTCAAACCACTGCAAAAACACCGCTAGGTACCATGAGAATGTGCCTCTAAATTTCCGGAACCAACACTATCATGTAGCTCACTCCCCTGAGATGTGCGTGGTCCTTTACTACACCCAGTCTGCTCCTCAACAACTCGAATTTCCTGTGTAAACCCTTCGGAAGAGCTCCAAGAATGCAACAAATCTTCCCTAGGGTGACACTCGAAGTCCACCGAAGTAGGAGTTGAGATTTCCCCTCGGAAATCTCATGTGCTGAACAACACTCTGTTGAACCAACTAAACTGTTTGAGCAAACAATGGTTCAGTTATCAAATTAGCAAAAGGTACTAATTTCTGCCCTCACCCTTTTATTTATAATTGCTGCCTCACCTTTCCTTGTGGGTCCCTTCTCCAAATATTTCAACCTCCCTCCACAAAAGTCGATTTTTCCTCAAGGGGTGTATATTCCTTGAGGGGTGGCCCCCACATTCCACCATCTCCACAAATTTTCCCATTTTCTCTAAAGTGGGGCCTTCTCTTTACCCAAAAATCAAATCTTCCTTTGATTTCTCCATTCTCCTAAGTTGTGGGCCAAAATTCCCCCCCCAAATGCCAAAATTACAAAAGAGGAAATTCTTCTTAACAAAATTAATTAATTTGGGGACATTACAGACTGTATAACTAATCTCTTGTACTATTATATGGCTGATGATGCCCTAACCTTTCCCTAGCAAAAGATTATGAATTATAAAGCATCTCTACTCTCAGTTACAGATATGTGCTCCATGTAACATATAACCGAACATAGGACTTTTTTTATTGGCATATCTCTCATTCTATTGTTTGTACTTGTAGTTAATTTCTTGTCTCTACACCACACTTGCACAATCAGACTTCCAATAACCTTGGAATCTCTAGGTTTTTTGGTTGTCCTTCAAGCCTTCCTTGGGGACTTGGAACAAAGGTCCGCTATCCTTTTTTATAGTCGAAAATATCTATAACTTCTCATTGCTTATTTGTTTCATGGTAACCTCAATGTTGAAGAATGTTTAGATAATCCAAAGAACTTCTAATGCAATGTTATTGTGAGACTATTTAAGATAGTGGCTTGCACGGTCATAAAAAATTGCATGAATGATCCTTGATTCACTTATATTGCAGGTATCATGGGAATTGGGGCAGTGAATGTTGTTCGTGGCTCTAGATCATCTAATGAAGAGCTCTTGCACATATACAATCATTCTGATAGGTTGGTGCTTATGTGTTTTTTAAATTTTATTCTGATAGGTTGGTGCTTATGTGTTTTTTAAATTTTGGTTGATATTCAAGCTTTATCTCTTTCATACATGTATAAATTCAGTTGCACATATGGATACACACACACCCACACATACAATCACATAAACTGATGTAGACAAGGAAAGATTATGCTGAAATAGGTTGTATTTCCCCTTACGTATGTTGGTGAGTACTCTCTTGTCATTCTTTTATTCCTCTCACTCTTATGAAACATTTCACATTATTTACATAACATATGTTATGGATCCACTTAGCAGTGTTGCTAAGGTCCAATCAACCTGTTGGATGGGAACATCGGGCAGGAATCCACTATCACCTCGGCCCAAATCCATGCTATTTAGGCCCAACACCTCTAAATGGCCAAGGGAGGAGTCCCTAAATCAACCCCAAGTAACTCCTCAAAGATCAGTGCCTTGTATGGAGTCACCTAGAGTGGAAGTGTTCACTGATAGGAGCTGTCTAGTTGTAAAATGTGCCATTGTAGAAGCTGAAAACTAAATAGAAAATATTAGTAGCACAAAATCACCGAAAGTAGATTGTGTAACCTATAGATTTTTTCCTGCAAGAAAATATCTAACCAAAAATGTATTTATTATGTAAATTGGGTCGCTATTTAGAGAGTTATGACTCAAGAGTGGAAACAACTTGTCCTCCTGTGTAGCAGACTGTTAAAATCTTCGAAAAATGCAAGGACAACAATCTGATTTCGTTATGAAAGCCAATGTACAAGTGCTTTAGCACTTCTAGATGATTAATATAGGAGTAGACAAGGTATGAGGGAGAACATGGAGGATTTTGAGGCCTCCTATCAACTAAAATATGTCTGAAAAGTGAATTTCTAACAAGTTGGAAAATACTTTCCATAAATTTGGGTGAAACCCTCTTGGTTTACTCACCCAAAAAATTCCAAAATTAATATAAACGCTTAAATATGGTTGTAAGTGATGAAATTTTACTCTGAGTTCACTGAAATATAACTATTATGCGCTATAGAGTAAATGGAAAGGGTTAGATGGAATATACTTGGAAAGGTTAAAACCCTTTTGAAAATGCAAATCCAGCTTTGTAGAGCAATATAAACTTCAGATCTGCAGTGGAAAATGGCTAGATACAAGTATAAGACTATCTTTAGATGATCCTTATATCTTTTCTTTGTTAGATCTATCGATAAAATCAATATTCCCCAAAATTTAAGCTTGTAAATGAAATAATTCAATAAATTTAAGCAAACAAAATACCCTAAACTAATTGCAAAAATTCAGGAGTTTATTTATTTATTTTTGAAATAGGGGCGGTTTTTGTGTGATACTTGTGCCATATACCTCACCTTTGCAAAAATGTGAAGTCAAAGCTTCCTTCAGTGAAATAGCTGATTTTCTTAAAGGAGTGAGTTTGTACCAAAATGGAAATCAACCATCAAAGTGGTGTCTCCAACCTTTGATCTTTGTGTGCAGTAGAATACGAAATTCTGAAAACAAATTGAAGCTTCCTCTAGAGATGGTTCAAATGCTTGGACCAACATCCCTGAAAAACAAGAAAATGTTGAATTTTGTAACTATGGTCAGTCTTCATAGTGTATATTTGGGTCATTGATGTATTTATATTGATTATTGTAAAGATTGTTCTTCATGCTAGAGTCAAAAGAAAATTATATTTTTTGAGTCTTGTCTATTTTGACTTTATAAAAGAAGAAAATTTGAATTTGGAAGTTTGAAAATTTGGCTCCAAAGGAAGTCAAGTTGGCCTAGACAAAGGACACACCCATTCGACCCAGAAGAACACTATATATAGACATTCGACCTCCTCCACAAGGCAACAATTCAATCTCCCTTATCAAGAATCTTCTGATTATCCAAGCGAAGGATAAGAAGGACAAGGAGGACGAAAACAACAAAAATCATATCTTTCTCTCTGTATCTAGCTGACATGTGTGGAAGGAATCTCTCTCCAGTTCACATCTTTTTCTGGGTAGTTACAATTGTAGGGGCTGAAATTTCTAGGCAGTTGTAAGGGGCCGAAAATTTGGGATTCTGATAGTTTCTGGGAGGCTGAAATTCAGCCTAGGGTAGTACAAGAAGGCTAGTTACTGGATCGGATTGGAAGGCTTGATTTGGAGGGTTTGACCAAGTTTCAGCGTAGTTTTGTTGAAGGTCAGTTTGACCTAGTTGTTAACTAGAGGTCTAGTTGTGTCTCCTGTTGAACAAAAGAATTTCTCTATTGAAAAGGTTGCTGGGTTTTTCCCCTTACTGGGTTTTCCGAGGGTAAATATTGTGCATTGTGATATCTATTGTTTTACTGCTCTTATATGGTTGAATTTATGAAGTATAATTCCTTAATGATATACTGGATAAATCAAAAGAAGATCAACATCATTAGAAGTAATTATCAATTTTCAGAAATGTTGTGCTTGTATTTATTGCACTTGAAAAATCAACATGGTATCAGATCTTTGGTGGAGAAAGGAACACTGAGATCACTCTTGAAGAAACCCTACATTGAGATCACAATTATTGAGTCTTGTTGATCTACATCCATGGCTTCTTCTATGAAATCAGAGAACAAGTTAGAAGGGGCTTCAAATGTTAGAGCATGGAAAACTAAGATTGATCTTATTCTTGCAAATAACAAAGTTTTGGATATTTTGAAGGGAAAGGTTGTAGAACCAATAGATAATGCAGGAAAAGAGAAGTTCAAGGAAGATGACATCACTGCCATGAGTCTTATTGTGGATTCCATTCGAGAATCATCTAATTGTTGAATTTTCATGACCTTGGTGTCTAGGATAGAATCTTAAAATATCTGACACTACCAAACCAAGAATCTCAACAAAGCTACTTTGCACAGCGGAATATAAACAACAATAAATCATACATGCACAAATATAGACAACTTTTTACAGTTTTTTCAACCCAACTTCGTTATATTAATCAACATATAATACAACCGTCTAAGGTTCCTCTACCAGGGATAGTGGCCCTCAATTATCCAATGGTACAAGAATACAAAATACAATGACAATCCCGCTGCTCTAGTGCATAATCATAGCCTCTATGTCGTATCTCGTTCTGCCGGCCCTTCACCCCCGATAAGAAGCAACACAAATTTGCCTCTATCAATGAAACAAGTCCATTTGCCCACCGAACACATCTCCACCTATTCTCACGTTGATCGTAAGTCAATCTACACATCAACACATCGAGGCTCTGTTTGAGTTGTTCACAACTCCGTTTGTGAACAACTCCCTTTGCCCACTGTTGCTCCTTAGCTACTCAGGGTCTTCTTCCCACTATAGCCTTCCATTACTGCTATATGAAGACTAACCTATCACTATTGCAAGTCTCTTCGCTAACACTAACATGCTGTCATAATTGCTCCTCCAGGCTAGCCAATCCTTGAGCTCTCAAACTGCCTCCTAGTAGCTTCTCTCGTCCATCAAAGAGATACACAGGCTCAACACTTCACCCAACACAAAACTGTCCAATTCTGCTACTTCTAGGGCTACTCTTGGGTCACCTACATGCTGCACTCCACCAGTCCAGAGGTATCCAATACTTCTGTCTACACTAGGACTTCATCCCTAGCATCAAATCAACTACAACTTCACCAATACATACCTTGTTCTTAGTTCTAACGAACTAAAGTAGATTATGGTTGTAGGAATTTACAGGGTAAGTTCCTCAGAAAGAATACCAAGAGGACACCGCTCACAACCAGATCTCAAATCAATACACCAGTATTTTTGACGTGGTTAAAACCCTCAGAGTGCAAGGAGGGAAACAGTCCACGGCCTGTCCCAACGTGGGTACAGACAATTTATTAATCAAAGAATGAAAATTTACATAAGCTTCTCTCATGCACGGATTCCCCGAACAATGACCCTCCATGCGCTTTAAATAGAACTCATGGACCAATCGGGTGTCAAGCCACGGATCAAGTGTCGGTAATACCGAGGTGAGAGTGAACCGTCGGATCACTACATATCGTGACCGTCGGATTGTAAGTTACAAAATGTACAACGGTAAAGAAACACACTTTACCTAACTCTAACCTAACTCTATACTAGACCAAGTTGAACTTAACTATATCCTATGTGTCGGAATATCCTAACATCCCCCCTTAAGAACAACTTGGGATAGGATTGAAGGATTTACAAATATGACACAATAGGAGAAGGAAGGAGGCACTAGAGCCTATCCCCCCTTAGTGACAACTTCCTGAACTCCAAGCATATATCGAAGTTTAGTGAACTTCGCCTCTGTGAGAGCCTTTGTGAAGATGTCTGCAACCTGATCATCTGTTGGACAATATTGCACTTCAAGAACATGGTCATGAATGAGCTTTCTGATGAAGTGCATGTGTAGTTCAATGTGTTTGCTGCGCTGATGCTGGACTGGATCTTTGCATAGCTGAATGGCACTTTGATTATCACACCAAAGTGTGGTTGGATGCTGCTGCTCAAAGCCAAACTCTGATAGGATCTGACGAAGCCACAAGGCTTCCTTACTAGCTTCCACGGCACCACGATACTCTGCTTCTGCTGATGAAAGAGAAATGGCAGCCTGTTTCTTACAAGCCCATGTAATAGGTCCTGAACCAAGAGTGAAGACATAACCGGCAGTAGACTTCCGATCATTAAGGTCACCAGCCCAATCAGAATCAGTGAAACCAACTAACAGAGGAGCTGCTTTGGCACTGTAATGAATCCCAAGCTGTATTGTACCTCGAACATAACGAAGTATTCTTTTAGCTGCTTTCCAATGACTTTCACGGGGGTTTTGCATAAAACGAGCAACAAGGCCAACAGCAAAGGAAAGATCAGGACGAGTATGGGTTAAATACAAGAGTTTTCCGACAAGTTGACGGTATAAGGTAGCATCAACTTCAGGAGAAGTACAAGAGACTGAAAGTTTGACTCCAGACTGAAAGGGAGAAGTGGCTGGCTTACAGTCTTCCATGTGAAAATGACGAAGAATATCACAAGCATACTTGGACTGGGAAAGAAAAATACCCTCTTGGGATTGCAAGACTTGAAGACCGAGAAAATAGTGTAAGTGTCCTAAGTCTGTCATTTCAAATTTCTTTTTAAGGCTGGACTTCACATGGTTTATAAGGTTGGGATCACTACCAGTAAGAATAAGATCATCAACATAAAGAACAAGGATGATGAGAGAGTTGCCCACTTTCTTGGTGTAGACAGTATTGTCAGAATGACACCTAGAAAAGCCAGATTCTAAAAGAAAGCTATCCATTTTGGCATACCAAGCTCGAGGAGCTTGCTTGAGGCCATAAAGGGATTTCTTAAGTCGACAAACGAGGCTGGAGTCTGTTTGTATGAAGCCAATGGGTTGTTCCATATAGATTTCTTCCTGCAAGTCACCATGCAAGAAGGCAGATTTAACATCCATTTGATGGACTTCCCATTTTAAAGAGGCAGCAAGGGAAAGAACAAGGCGGATAGAGTTCATTTTGGCAACTGGAGAGAAGGTTTCAGTGTAGTCAATGCCTTCAACCTGTGAAAAGCCCTTAGCAACTAGACGAGCTTTATGTTTATCAACTTTCCCATCTGGTCCATACTTGGTTCTGTAAACCCATTTGCATCTAACAAGTTTGCGTCCCTTTGGTAGAGGAACAAGATCCCATGTATCATTTGTCATCAATGAATGATATTCTTCATTCATAGCTGTTTCCCAATGTGGATGGCCTGAAGCTTCTGCAAAAGTGTCAGGATCATGATTTACTGGAGCTTGAGCCAATAAAGAAGAGGCTCTTTCAAACTGAGAACGTGTACGTCGCTGATCTGTAGGATCACCGGCAAGATCACCTGCTGCATCCCGAGTAGCACGGACCCATCTTGGAAGTTGAGGATCCTGAGAAGGTGGGGAAGGATTATCATCCTCGCTTTCATCATCAGAAGAAGAAATGTTTTCAAAGATAGAAGAGATAGGAAGAGGTGGCACATCCGCCAGACTAGGCTCGCAGGCCGATTTATTTTCATCAAATTTTACATCTCTTCTAATGATAACATTTTTGGACTTAAATGGAATAAGTCTATAGCCTTTTACATCTTCAGAATATCCAACAAAAGTACATTTCTCACTCTTAGGTTCTAAGGCTTTATGCTTTTCATCTGGAATATGGGCCCATGCTTCACTTCCAAACACACGAAAGTGACTTACATCTGGTTTAATGGAACTCCAGGCTTCTTCTGGAGTGATATTCTCTAGAACCTTAGTAGGAGTGCGATTGATTATATAATTTGCACAATTAATTGCTTCGGCCCAAAAACTAAGACTGAGTCCTTTAGATTGCAGCATACAATTAGCCATTTCCTTTAAGGTGCGATTTTTCCTTTCAGCTACACCATTTTGTTGTGGAGTGTATGGAACAGTATGTTGCATTTGAATTCCATTTTCGGTGCAAAAGTTGATGAATGCATTTTTAACATATTCTCCACCATTATCAGTTCTTAGCTTAAGAATTTGATGTCCAGATTGTTTTTCAACGAATGCTTTGAAGGCCAAAAAGGTGGTAAATACTTCGCTCTTGAGTTTTAAGAAGTATACCCAAGTGCGTCTGGAGAAATCATCAATGAAAGTTAAGAAGTACTTGCAGCCAGAGAATGAAGCAACAGGAAGAGGACCACATAAATCACTGTGCACAAGCTGTAAAGGGGCTGAGGCGTGCCAAGAGGCACGTTTGTCAAAACTGTCCCGATGATGTTTTCCGAGTACACATCCGGAACAAACACCATCTTTGCAAGATACCATAGGAAGACCTGTCACCATGTTTTCTTTACATAGATGCTGAAGGGAGCGATAGTTTAAGTGACCATACCGCTCATGCCAAAGTTTGCTCACTTCATCATTATGAGCAACAAATACTGAGGGAAGATGGGATGACCCAAAGTTGTGAAACTTATACAACCTTTTGGAATCATCAGCAAGACCAGTAGCTAGAATCTGTTTAGGATCTTTTAGATCCTTGATTACAACATCATGAGGTGAAAATTCAACAATTTTACCTTCACCTGAATGAGTTATCTGATAGACAGATAGAAGGTTGCAGGATAAGTTTGGAACACATAATACATCATTGAACTGACCATTGTCTAGATGAACAGTTCCAGTCCCTACAACATTAAGAGATCTATCATCACCAACATATATATTTTTGGTGTTACAATCATTTAAAGAAGAAAACATGGCTTGGTTTTTGGCCATGTGACAAGAGGCTCCAGAATCAATGAGCCACTCATGAGAATGAGAAGAAGAAGAAGATACATTTAATGCATAACCAGACTGAGATGATTGACGATGACATGCAGAAAATGCCGTTCCGGAAGTTGAAGTTGAAGTAGGCTCCAGATGGATGTTATGTTTCTTCATTGCGGCTTCCAAGGCTTCCATCTTCTTAAAGCATTTAGATTCTAAGTGGCCATCTCGATTACAAAAGTTACAATGTCTGTCAGTCTTCTTCCATTTGTTTTTATTGGTCTTGTCATATTGCTGAAATGATCTTTCATCTTGAGGCTGAGTTGGTTTAGGACCATTCCTTTGAGGATAAGACTTCTTAGGATTCTTTGAATTTGGTTGCTGCTGGGCGGCTAACGCTTTCGAGGAAGAGTTTCCAAGATTAAGAAGACCAAGGTGTAAGAGTTTTTCTTGTTCTCTTATTAAGGAATCACAAAAGGAGTCAAAGGAAGGGGGCTTGTAGTCTTTGCCTTGACAAATGAAAGCTTCCCTAGTAGAATGGAAAGTGGAAACAAATACAGAGTAGGCTGGTCCCAACTTAGTAAGGATGGAATAAATAAGGTTACCATCTTCTTTCTTAACTTTAACACCTTCCAAGAGATATCTAAGGGTCTTGAATTTGGACAAGAAATCTTCAATGCAAGAAAAATTATTAGGATCCAAAGTAAGCAACTCATTCTCAAGTTGATGGGCTCTAATTTCATTTTTAATCCCAAAAACTTTAGCAAGTTTTTCTAATGCTTCATGAGGAGTTTCAATTTCTGCAATGTGGAATCTAAGATCAGGAGAAACAGACATTCCTATCAAACCACGTGCTTGATCTTGTCGATTTTCCCATTTTTCGGCCTTGTCTTCATCTTTGGGTTTCTTCTCTTGGTCTGTGGCTATTCTGAAGAGACCTTTACTTCTAAGTAAATCTCCCATGTAGGCTACCCATTGGAAGTAGTTAGTGCTGTCAAGAATGACTTGGCATGGACTTTCCATTTTTTGAAAAACAACTGAAGCTGAAGATGCTGAAAGTAAGTGGTCCAATGGATAGATCTCGAAAAAATAGGCGGTTTTAAAAAAAACGGCTCTGAAAAAGGCTTCCGGATGAAGAAGTTATGGGTTTTTGAAAAAAAATTGTTGACGATGCCGGCAAAGTGCGCGAATGTGCGGGAATGAAAAAATCCGCCCCCACAAAATGGAGACTTGAACCCAAGACCTCTACTCTCTTAAAAGGTCTTTGAACCAATTGATCTATACAAAATATTTGAGAGAGAGAGAGAGAGAGAGAGAGAGAGAGGGGGGGGGGGGGGGGGGGCTCGATTTGCGTGCTTGCCTTGGGAAGACTCTTTTCCCCTACAAAACACAAAACACAAAACCCAACACGAATATCCAAAGAAAAACGAACCTTACGGCTCGAAGTTAGCTTTAGCCAAAGAACTAGAAATTTAAAAAAAATCTCAAAGTTAGCTTTTAGCCGAAAAACTAAATATTTTTCTCAATGTTTCTGATTTTCCGAGATCACACTAAGGTGCAGGGAAAAGAGCATACGCATGAGAAAAATCCTTTCTTTCTGTTTCTGATTTGCCCAGATCGCACAGAGTCGCAGGGCAAAGAGCATATGCAGAAATGAAAGGTATAGATCCGGAAAAAAAAAAGGCTAAATAAACCGAAACCGAAATAAGCAGAGAGAAAATGACAGTAAACTGCAAAAAAAAACACTGTATACCTCCCGATCTGAAAAATGACGCAGCTAGGGCTACCAGAAACCTTTTTGCGTGAAACGAAAGGGGTTCCTCACTGAAACAGATGCTCCGAACGCAACAGAGCAGACCTCTCGGCCCGAAAGCAGTCAGAAACAGCAGATCTAGGAAACGACAGCCGCATGCAGTTCTACCGGCTTCAGATTTGGATCACCAACGGACGCGGCCCTCAAATAGCTCCGATACCATGTAGGAATTTACAGGGTAAGTTCCTCAGAAAGAATACCAAGAGGACACCGCTCACAACCAGATCTCAAATCAATACACCAGTATTTTTGACGTGGTTAAAACCCTCAGAGTGCAAGGAGGGAAACAGTCCACGGCCTGTCCCAACGTGGGTACAGACAATTTATTAATCAAAGAATGAAAATTTACATAAGCTTCTCTCATGCACGGATTCCCCGAACAATGACCCTCCATGCGCTTTAAATAGAACTCATGGACCAATCGGGTGTCAAGCCACGGATCAAGTGTCGGTAATACCGAGGTGAGAGTGAACCGTCGGATCACTACATATCGTGACCGTCGGATTGTAAGTTACAAAATGTACAACGGTAAAGAAACACACTTTACCTAACTCTAACCTAACTCTATACTAGACCAAGTTGAACTTAACTATATCCTATGTGTCGGAATATCCTAACAATGGTCTTGGTCGGGGTTGATGATGCACTACTTCAACTCCTTTTTCCTTCACCAAAAACTCCTCAACTGCTTCGGCCTTGTTTCCCTTGCCTCCTGCTCTTCTTTTCCGTTGCCTTGGACTGCTTATTTGCCCTTAAACAACCCTCACGGCTTCCTGTTCTAGGGACAGTATGGCCTATGGCCTACTTTTGTCTGCTACCTAGGCTGCAACCTCATGAATAAGGCTATTTTGCACACAAAACCACCCTAGAAACAGACCAAAACTCCCTCACTCCAAGCGGTTGCCTTTTGCTCTTGATTCAAACCTGCAGTTGACAAAATAACCCACATAATTTGCCCAAAACAGATCTCCAGATTTGCCACTGTCCTACTGCAGCTTCTCAGCCCTGTTGTGGATGCAAACTCACTCCAAAACAATGCTCAAATTCCATGCCCTGTCCTCCTTTTAAGCTCGACCTATTTCAGAGATGTATTAGTGATGTTTGATGCACTTGGGATGGTTTGAAATGAATCTTGTCACCTCTTATTTATACTAAACAAGAGGGCTCAATGAATTACCTAAGTGACATGTCTTTTGGACATAACCATCTCAAGCCTACATGACTTGTATGTCCAAAAATCTATTATTAACTCAAAAAATTCATAACTCGTTGTAGACAACTTAGAATTCGACGATTTTCGTTGCGTTGGATTCTCCTCAACGTCCTATATCATCTCCATCCATTACATGTCCAAAATGCTCCATGGTTTTGGCCCAACTCCTTTGGGTACCAAACCCCAACCTTGGGTTCTAAGCCAACAATGACCTATTGTGGTGCTCCAACCTCCAAACCCCGAACCCTAGGGTTTGGAGTACCTCCCAAGCTACCAAAATCAACACTAATCCCCTATATTGCAAAGCTTGAATCTTCAAAGGCAATGTATGATGCCCTAACTAATTTATTCACAATCAACAACATTAGTCAGGTCATGAGCTTGAAGAATTAGCTTTGTGATTTGAGAATGACAGATGATGACACCGTGGCTTCATATTTCGTAAGAATCTCTCAATTGAGAGACCAACTTCAAGCAATTGATGAAGTCATCTTTGAGAAGGAACTTGTGACTACAACAATTAATGGACTACCTAGATCATGGGTTGCATTCACAATTAGTATAAGTAGCAGGAAAGATGTTCCCTCTTTTGAAGAACGATGGACCTCTTGTGCTCAAGAAGAAAATCAAGGTTTATATCAAGAGATAGAAAGGAGGAAAGCTCTCAAGTATTTACAACATGCTTCAAAAGGAAGAATGGAAGAAAGAAGTTTGGTTTCCAAAAAAAGAAACCAAAAGGAAGACTTGCTCCTCAAGGAAAGAAAGATATGTCAAAGATCCAATGCTATCATCGTCGCAGGTTTGGTCACTATATGAGCCAATGTCCTGAAGGAGAGAATGGTAAAAGGATATAAGGAAAACAACATGCTTCTGCAACAGATATTGATGAACATCCAAAGAAATCTAAATTCATTGTGGAATTTTGTTTCTCTATAGCATATCTCTATGTATGGGCCATGTTCGTTGAACGAATTGTCCTAGAGATTGAAGTTATCTTGATAATCCATCCTCATTTGCAAGCGAAGTATAAACGCTTTAAGGTCACTTTCCTGAGTATGACCCTCTATGATGCCCAAAATCACTTGAAAATTCAACTGTAGCTTCTCCCAAAAATACTCGTCCAAACCCAGAAAGGAATCTGCCCCAAACCAACCACCCAGAAAACCCACAAAATGGTGCAATTATCGGCTAAATAATAAAACCTACTGCTGGACAAAAAGGGAATTTCTATCTTGAATACTTCCTGGAAAATTTTGCAAATTTAACCTCAGACTCCTCTCAACAAACCCACAAAAACCCATAAAGGGTTTTGGCTAATTCCGACCTTCCAAAAGTGTCCTATTTTGGCACTACACCGTCCTTAACAAAGACTGCGTCCCCCAATTATGAAATCTGTTGCAATCCTCCGTATTTCTCCTCAATCTACAATAGGAACGATAAAGGAAGTTTTCCCGGATGTTGGGGAGAAGTCTCACATCAAATCCTGACACAAGATAGTTGAAATCAGCTCCACAGAAACGTTGTCCAGTGACCCCCTATGTAGGTCCTAGGAAGATAAATTCGTTCCTCTCAAAGGTAGCAATCTCTAGCCCCAAAATTCTCCACAAATCTTAGTCTTCCCCTAGAGCAACTTCTCTAAATTTCTCTTGGCAAACACCCCCTGGAAAATAGATGAAATAAGTGGCACGAGTTTCTCTACTGCGTCCTCTCCAGAGCACGAATTAGCTAAGGGGAATGGCTGAAAGATGCTCCCAAAATTCCACAAGCCTCCCTTCAAATGTAGCAACAAATTTACCTCCCTAGGGTGGCACTCGAAGTCCACCGAAAGAAGGGTGAATTCTCCCCTTGGAGAACTCTGTGCTAAGCAACACTTGTGACCTAGCTAAACAACTTGAGCAACAAAGGAAATAGATTTGTCAACAAAAGACCCCAATAGCTTCTATGCTCCTTCTATTTATAATTTTTTCTTGCCTCCTCACATGAGTTCCTCCATTCAATATTTCGACCCCCTTCTCTTAGCAATTCAATTTTCTCCCAAGTGGTGCATATTTCATGTAGGTGTGGCCCCCACATTCCACTGGCAAAATAATTTTCTATTTCCCCTAAGTCTCATACGCCAAAAATGTCTCCAATGCTCAAGTTACAAATTTGTGTTATGCTTAGCACATCCCCAATAAACTCCATAACTCCCTCATATGAAAAATCAAAATTGGGGACATTACAGTCCTCCCCACCAAAAATTCCCTGTCCCCAAGCAATGCTTGAACAAGCGCCCTCTCTGATGGTGGATCCCCATTGTGATTGCAAAATTCACCAGGGTCCCAAATGTGCTAGTGGATCGTCCCTGATCTCTGTATTATCCTATAGTGAAGGAGTCCCTCGATACTCCCAAGCCAACGTAGTCAATGTGAAGAACCCCTTGCTCCACTGACCATCTTGCCAGATATATGCGTTAGAAACCCTCTGTCTACTGCCAATATGTAGAGCATCTCGACAATGTGAAACTCTGTCCAAATCCTCATGAAGCTGCCCTACCGAGTAGTCCATCTCATGCACTCTGATTGTGGGCCCCTAAAGATATAACCCACTCCCTATGCAAATGAAGTCTCCCCTGCATGAGCTCCTCCTGAAATCATCCGGCTGGCCAACTTGCCATGCTGATGAAGTCCCCCATGACATTAACACATCATTGAAAACCGATGGAAGATCTAGATGACCCTCCCTTGTAGAAACCAGATCACCCCTAAGGGTAGTTGAACTACCAAGTACTGTGATGCTAGGGTCCCATATCCATCGCAACAAGAAATATCTTGTTGACCCTGCGGCTGTGACACCTTAGCCATCACTGAATTCCTAGCATGCTTGTACCAGAGCCTCCTCTCCCATACCTCTCCCATAGCTCTCGGCCATAATCTATGCGATGATTGAGGCTAGGCCCAACCTGCCAATGCGACTCAACAGTGCCAGCGCCATTGCCACCCACTCCATCACTGGCCCTAATCCTGAGCAACAATCTGCCTCACCCTATGGTGAGGGCTTTGACGATCCCCCATGTGTCTGCCTGTGAATGAATCAGTTTGCCTGTTATCTTGACCATGCTCACTGAGGAGTGGAGTATCCACCAATCCACTCCATGGCTAACCCCATGTCTATCGCAACAAGAAACTATCTTGCTGACCCTGTGGCTGTGACACCTTGGTCTTCACTGAATTCCTAGCATGCTTGTACCAGAGCCTCCTCTCCCATAGCTCTCGGCCATAATATGTGCGATGATCGAGGCTAGGCTGAACCTGCCAAAGCGACTCAACAGTGCTAGCGCCAGCGCCACCCACTCCATCGCTGGCCCTAATCCTGAGCAACAATCTGCCTTGCCCTATGGTGAGGGCTTTGACAATCCCCCATATGTCCGCCTGCGAATGAATTAGTTCGCCTCTTATCTTGACCATGCTCACTAAGGAGTGGAGTATCCCACCAATCCACTGGATCCCTGGATCCCATAACCATACTGGAGGTCCACAACCCCTAATCCTCTCTACTCGCTACTCTGATATGCTGCTAGCTATTGGGATCCCTCTGTGCCCCATCTCTGTCCCCTGTAGGTATCCAATATGTAGACACCGAGCATCAAGAACCCATGTTGTGAATAACCAACTACTCTACACTTGCCAAATCACATAGCAAGGTCTGCTATTCCAGCTCTTGATGATGTATACTGTCGGAAACCTAGGCATCATCCTGTTAACAAGGACTACCATCCCTCGTGCCTGATTCTCACCTAATGCTTCGAGCTGTCCAGCTAAAAAAGCAACATGCAATTCTCTCTTGGTCGCCTCCCTAAGTGTGAGCCGAGGGGTAGAACATACGCTACCTCGACAGTCAACCACGCCACCCTAAGCTTGTATCCATCAACGCGTGCACCTACCAAGTGTCTCAACTGGAGAGTCTCCTCTCGGTTCATGACACATGGTGTCTCATCCAATTGCTTGGGGTGATCCTCCCATGCCCTGCTGCCTGAATGGAGAGTGTCAAGGGGCAACATTCAACACTTTGTGACTATAAGCAACACTGGAGGATGATGGGTGGGTTGTCCCAAAGGGTATGAACAAGAGTTTGTCAGAATACTCAAGAGTAATCCTGTGGACGACCCTCTCTCTGCCTCAGATCTGTTGATAACCCCCTCGAAGCCCTGTCTCCACTAAACATGGTGTCCCCAGATGCTCAACAATGTCCTCATCAATCTTAGGTGAGCTGCATCCAATGGTACACCTAATGCCCTTGTCCATAGATCTCCTTGGAGGCAACGCTCCAAGAGCCTGCTGCGCTACACCATGTGTCACTACATACCACCAAGCAGAATCGCACTCCTCGACATGCTATTGTATGCCGCAACCTGTCCCTGTACACCGTTGGATACCCCATGCTATGACTATACTGTCGTGTACCGTCCTGTGTCCCGCCTGTGTCACTACACCTGTCACTCCCTGCCTATACTCAATGCGATGTGAGGTACTCCTACTACTCAACGCAGTCCAACATAATAGGACACACCCCCATGCGTCTCCATACCCATATGTAGACCATTGCTCCACGTTAGATGCTCCTACCCATCCCTGGATGTGATGGCTTAAAGCTGTGTCCGTATGCGTCGGCCCAGACCTGACCAGTATCATCACCTCCATCGTTGTATCACCATACTCTCCAATGAGTGGATCTCCCCTCCAAATCCTCCCTGAGGGACCCAACAAGTGAATCTCCCTAGGTACCAGTAGCGATGCCACCATTGCTCTGCTCCTCCATGTCCTTCGTGCTCCACATAAATGTGAAGCATCCCCAACTCCATACAAGGCACTGTCTAGTGGCCTACCAATGCCACCTCCTTTGACAAACTCTTGCCAGAGTATGATGATCATCCCGTGATCTCATACACAACCATCATACCAAGACAACCCAAGGAGTCTACCCATAAACTGTTTGGCCACTAGTACTGACCAAAACTCCCCTAGCGAATGTGCGTGCTTAGCTGTTAGGTCAAGTATATCATCCAGGTCATAGTCAACCAATATACCTGGGAAATGATAGGTGGTCCCTCCTGGATCCCAATACTACTCTGGGCTTCTGGCATCCCCAGTGCCTGGAAGCTCCTGCTGAGCTACACTCAAGTCCACTACCATCCCCATAGCCCACTCCACTGGGTACCATGTCAGAATTTCTCGCCATCCAACCCCAAGAGAGGGATCGAATGCACAAAATCCCGCACATAAAACAACCGCAGCATGTGGATGTTGCACCCTGTGCAACTCAGGTCGTCTCATCTCGCTATCTTGGTCAACACATGAAATCTGACTAGGTAGCTTTGTCTCTCTCTCTCCAATAGGCAAAGGTAACCTAATAATGTTTCCAACCCCGTTGTTGATTTGAAGTAGCATCGGACATGCTCTAGCCATGAAAATTGGTCGAGAGGCTAAAGCACATGAGATCTCCAAGACCCAGAAATGATTTGAACAGATTGTACCTGGTTTGGGAGATATTAAAATAACTAATATTTTTAGTGGAGTTCCTAAGTCTAAACCTAGGAAAAATAAAATATTAATGGGTATTAATATAAAACTGGGTTAGAAGGTTCCAAAAGTCATGGATCAAGCCAAATCTAATCTTAGCTGCTGATTAGAGATTTAATCTCCATCGTTGAAGGACCAACATGAAAAGTATAAGAGGGGGCTTGAGGGTCAGTTGGAGAACACACCAAAGTGATTAGTCATTTATTTTGCTAGAGCGGGGTTGCTAAGCAAATTTGAATCTGTGATTAGTAGTGAGGGGCAGTGAGTACGAGGCAGAGAGGCAAAGACAATATTGAGAGACCAGCGTAGAAGGAGAGAGAGCGAGAGCAGTAGCCAGTCTAGGTTACGTAGAGCCTAGCAAAGACAGCGTAGAGGCCAGAGGGACTGCATCGTCCACGCAGAGGCTGTTGGAGTGATGCAGAGGTTCCTAGAGGCTACGCAGTGCCTTAGAGAGCTAACGCAAAGGGTCAGAGGTTTGACGCAGGTCAGCAGGAGGCTGACGTAGAGGCTAGAAGGGCCGGCGCTGAGCTTCAATTGTGTCAGAGAGGGTTTCGTGGTATAGGTTTTCTGAATACCTGTTTCCAGACATAGAGGTATTGCTGCCGTGTATTTTTCTCTATCGGGTGAGTCGGTTAGGAACCCAGTTGTACTCAAATAGACTGCATAATAATATAACCCTCTGAATAGTTGCACCGGTTTTCCCGCATTAGGTTTTTCCGGGGACATTTGTCCAAAAATAATATTGTCGCTTGTGTGCTTGTTTTCTTTTAGTTGATGATCTGTAGATGTTGTGACTATATTGTGTTTATTTCGATATTGAAATATATTAAATAACTTGTTCGAATTTAAACAAGTGGAAGAAATAAACCAACATAATACAGATTAATATTCTAACAGATAGACTTAGAAAAGTCAACATGGTATCAGAGCGTGGTTGCAGATCATAGGAGAATTGAATGCATCAGTTGAGCAGAGAATTTGCAGCAGAATCAACTATCTCGAGAGACAGTAGCCGATCCTTGCAGAAGCGACAGAGGAAGGGTTGACGCAGAGGGACTGCGTCATCAGTATGGGCTAGAGAGAGGCCAGCGTAGAAGTTGAGGAAGGCAGGGAGAGGCTCACACAGAGCCACACAGAGGCCAGGAGGGCTGACACAGTTCGCTGAGGGAGCTGATTTGCCGGTGCCGGGATTGCGCAGAGCCAAGAGGCTTAATCCTTTAATTGCTGGGTCAAAGGAAGCTGTGGGCAGTTTGCGGGAGCGAAGCTAGTGGGGTACTTTGGTTAGAACAATACCTAACAAGACAAGACCAAGGTAGAGGGAGTTGCTGCTGAGGCAGATTTCTAGCCAAGGAATTTGGATCAGTGTTGCAGTTGCACAAACGATCGGAGAGGAGCAACTTGACAATTGGCAGAAGGATTTCCAGGAGGGAAATCGGGACTCAGAGGGAGTCCAGAAGAGAACTTCCAGACGGGAAGTCGAGAGACTCGGAGGAGTCGAATCGAGATTTTCCAGACGGGAAGGAGAGAGACTCAGCAGGAGTCGAACCAAGAACTTCCAGGCGGGAAGTAGAGAGACTCGGAGGAGTTGACAGAAGAGTAGCAAGATGGCCGTGAATGGGCTGAGAGATCAGAACAGGATGGACGGAGCGTCCAACTTTGTGGTCTGGATGGCCAGGATCTTGTCCATTCTAGACAGGCATCATATCAAGGGCTTCAAGGATCATGTGGTCCCACATATTGCCGAGAAGGAAACGACAAAGGAGATGTGGGACACGTTGAAGACATTGTACCAGCATACTTCCATGCAGAGGAAGATGCTCCAAGAGAATCAGCTAAGGTCATACCAGATGTGGAAGAGGAAGAAGAGGACCTATCCAAGGTCAAATGCTTCCATTTTGGGGAATTGGCTCACTATGCGAACTAGTGTCCAAGGAAGAAGAGTAAGGGAGAGGCTTCTCACTTGAACGTAGTGCCAGCGAGGGTGGAGAAAGAAGTCGAGGAGGATGACGATTGTGCCATGAGTGCTTATGTGCCACTTGAGAAGAAGTGGGGAGACATCGAGCTGTAGTCAGGAGGACTACAAGTGATGAGGGGAAGGATCCTTGAGATACCCAACCTCTTGGATTATACCTTGCTATGGGAGCCCCAAAGAGAGAGTAGCAGGACTGGCGGATGTCGGTAGAAATGGATGCGGATGAAGCGACAAAGAGTGCTACAGTGCAGGAGTCCCCAGGAAGCGTGAGGCTAGCAGGCTGCAACAGTGCGAGAGGCACGTAGAGTGTTGCACCAGTGCAGGATGGGACAGAGAGGTGTGCAACGGTGTGAGATGCAGGGAGTTGTTGCAGCAACACAGAGGTCAGTTGAGGGAGCACTTGTTAGCGGCAGAGAGCTTCAACATCGAGAGTGTTTCTATCCTGACAGGGATGTTAGGAATTGGGTGGATCAGTTACTTACTTCTTAATAACTGAGTTGCACTGCACTAGCAGTATGCAGTAGCACGATGTAGCATGATGAGAGGGGGTTGCAGTGCATATGCAGTGTTGGGAGAAAGGACCAGCAATAGCACAGATGCAGAGGGAGCTACCGTACGAATACAACAGTGGCAGTGGTAGGACCATGGGCAGTAGTACAGGATGCAGCAATGCAGAGGATGTTGGGCAAGGAGGCCTAGCATCAACACAGGCATCGGTGTCGGATAATCAGAGTGATGCTCAGTGAGGAGTATTACTAGAGCACAGTCCTCGCTAAGAGGGATTGTTGATTTGGGGTGGCATCGAATGTGCTCTAGCCATGAAAATTGGTGGGGAGGCTAAAGCACATGAGATATCCAAGACCCAGAAATGGTTTGGATAGATTGTACTCGGTTTAAGAGATATTAAAATAATTAATATTTTTAATGGAGTTCCTAAGTCTAAACTTAGGAAAAATAAAATAATAATGGGTATTAATATAAAACTGGGTTAGAAGGTTCGAAAAGTCATGGATCAAGCCAAATTTAATCTTAGCCGTTAATTAGAGATTTAATCTTGGTCATTGAAGGACCAACAGGAAAAGCATAAGAGGAGGCTTGAGCGTCAGTTGGAGAACACACCAAAGTGATCAGTGATTCATTTTGCTAGATCAGGGTTGCGAAGCTAAGTTGAATTAGTGATTAGTGGTGAGGGGCAGTGAGTACGAGGCAGAGGCAGAGACAATATCGAGAGACCAGCGCAGAAGCAGAGAGAGCGAGAGCAGCAACTAGTCCAAGCTCACAGAGCCTAGCAGAGACAACGCAGAGGCCAGAGGGACTACGTCATCCATGCAGAGGCTACTGGAGTGACGCAGAGGGTCCTAGAAGCTGCGCAGTGCCTCAGAGGGCTGACGCAAAGGGTCAGAGGGTTGACGCAGAGGCCAGAAGGGCCAGTGCTGAGCTTCAGTTATGTCGGAGAGGGTTTCATGGTATAGGTTTTCTGAATACCTGTTTCTGGACATAGAGGTATTGCTTTTGTGTATTTTTCTCTATCGAGTGAACCGGCTAGGCACCCAGTTGTACTCAGATAGACTGCATAATAATATAACCCTCTGAATAGCTACCCTATTTTCCTGCATTGGGTTTTTCTGGGGACAGTTGTCCAAAAATAACAGTGTCACTTGTGTGCTTGTTTTCTTTCAGTTGATGATTTGTAGATGTTGTGACTGCATTGTGTTTATTTCAGTATTTAAATTTATTAAATAACTTGTTCGAAATTAATCAAGTAGAAGAAATAAACCAACAGAATACAGATTAAGTTTCTAACGGATAGACTTGGAAAATTCAACACCCGTTTATGTATGCCTGAAGAGGGCTGCTCTGACGCTCCAACGTGCACTCTAGTTGCACCAGTAGGGAATCCAGCTGCTCCCTAATGTGAATCAATTTGGTTGTGGAATCAACACAAACCTCTCTCATGCCCTCCAGCGCCTCATTCTGCTGCAGAATAGCCTCTTGCATTGATGCAACCTTCCTTTTTAATGCTAGAAGGCCAGCCTGAAACTAATGGAACTGTTGTGGACGACCATCCTCTAATACCTCTGTATCTCTTGGTGCTCCATTAAGGGGGGATACGTCTCCTGGCACCACCCCCAATTTGTTGTGTGCTTCCACCCAAAATCCCAGACACGTCCCCGATCATCTCATCAACGGATGGCACTATTGATGTATGCTCTATTCTCTCCACTAAGATACTAACTAGAGTGGTCAAGGGAGTCTCCAACGAGGATGACTCCTGCGTCACACTGGGTGTATCTACGTGCTCCCTACAATCTGGTGTGCCGTCAACGTCATGCTCAACCTCCTCCTTAGGCTCCTGATATCTATAGCCAGGTCTCTACCAATAATAGCGCCCCCCATCTCACCCTCTATCTGTCCCTGGTTTTATCGACTTTCCCCATATGATGCAGATGGCTGCGTCCCCACGACTTGCGCATCTCTAGTGTCTTTGATGGAAGGGTGAGGATGGGTCTTGTCTGTCACCTTCCTCAAGTGGGCCAACCTCTCATTGTCCCAATGGATTCCACCCCAAAATTTTTGCACACTGAATTTTCCTTGAGCTATGGGTATTTTTACGGTTTCACCCGTCAATGTGAATTCATACCCAATCCTCCCATGTTCCTATTGGCTACCGACAGCTTGGCCAAGATCAAGGCTCTGATACCATTGTAATGTTCCAAATTGAAATTTACAGCTAATAAACGACACATGAACTAGGCTATAGAAAATAAAATCATAAACACGCATGCACCATCAAAAACACCAAGAAGCTGGGCAAATTGTTGAGCCATTTTATTAAATTATGAGCTATAAGGAGTACATATAACGAGGGACAAGTGCACCTGGGCTTGTATAAGAAAGTTGGAGCAAACCCAAGTGGAGGAAATAACCCCAAGAGCTAAGAAACTTCAACCCAATATCCTTCTGCGCAGACCTAGAAATTGGCAACTGCTGCTACATTAGAAATGCTGAGAATGACCCTCTATGATGCACGAAATCGCCTAAAAATGAAGTTGTAGCTTCTCCCAAAAATACTCATCCAAACCCAAAAAGGAATCCGCCCCAAACCAACCACCTGGAAAACCCACAAAATGGTGCAAGTACCGGCTAAATAATAAAACCTATTGCTGGACAAAATGGGGATTTGTGGCCTGAATGCTACCTGACAAATTTTGCAAATTTAACTCCGGACTCCTCTTAATAAACCCACAAAAACCCAGAAAGGGTTTTGGCTAATGCCGACCTTCCAAATTGCCCTATTTTGGCACTACGCCCTCCTGAACAAAGACTGCGTCCTCCTATTATGAAATATGCTGAAATCCTCCTTATTTCTCCTCAATCTGCAATAGGAACGATAAAGGAAGTTTTCTCGGATGTTGGGGAGAAGTCTCACATCAAATCCCGACACAAGATAGATGAAATCAACTCCGTAGAAACGCAATCCAGTGACCCCCCTGTGCAGATCCTAGGAAGATAAATTTGTTCCTCTCAAAGGCAGCAATATCCAGCCCCGAAATTCTCCACAAAGCTTAATCTTCCTCTAGAGCAACTTCTCTAAATTTCTCTCGAAAAGCACCCCCTGGAAAATAGCTGAAATAAGTGGCACGAGTTTCTCTTTCGCGTCCTCCCTGGAGCATGAATTAGCTATGGGGAATGTCTGAAAGGTTCTCCCAAAATTCCACAAGCCTCCCTTCAAACATAGCAGCAAATTTACCTCCCTAGGGTGGCACTCGAAGTCCACTGAAAGAAGGGTGAATTCTCCCCTTGGAGAACTCTGTGCTAAGCAGAACTTGTGACCTAGCTAAACAACTTGAGGAACGAAGGAAATAGATGAGTGAACAAATGACCGCAATAGCTTCTATGCTGCTATTTAAAAAAAATTCTTGCCTCCTCATGTGGGTCCCTCCTTCCAATATTTCGACCTCCTTTCGTTAGCAATTCGATTTTCTCCCAAGTGGTGTGTATTTCTTGTAGGTGTGCCCCCCACATTCCACTAGCAAAATAATTTTCTATTTCTCTTAAGTCCCATATGCTAAAAATGTCTCCAATGCTCAAGTTACAAAATTGTGTTATGCTTAGCACCTTCCCAATAAACTCCATTAACTCCCTCAGATGAAAAATCAAAATTGGGGACATTACACTCCCCTTAACCTAGGCTAGGTCCACTTGGTCCCCTATGGTTCCATACCTTTGAAAGGTTAATTCTTCAAGAACCACTTGGGAAACCAAGTTCAGTAAGGATTTTAGGGATTGGGAAACTTCTTAAACCTAACCCTTGAATCCCCACCTCCTCCTAGAAAGCTTAGTACCTTGCTTGAAGAGCAAGCAAGTTCCATTCTTAACCTCCTTCTAGGAAAATGATCATTAAGGTCACTTCAAAGTTCACATCCATTTGTTGATTCATCCTTCACAATTGACTTTCCATATACCGGGTCTACTCCCATTGGTGAAAGTCCGTAAAGAGTAGGGAGTCTTAGCTGAGGTCACAGTGGGCGAAGTCTCTATTGTTACCCTTAATCTTGCAGTTGTCCGTTTTAGGCCCCCTGCTAGTTTGAGCAGTAACAGGCCCTAGATGAGTCCTCTCCACATTAAGGAATCCATGGTTTTCCCAACCCTTTGTGGGCAACGAAATGACCCACCTTAAAAGAGGGTACCTAGTGCTACATCCTATAGATCATACTCTCATCCCCTAGAGCCCCAAGTAGTTATGAAGAAAAATCAATTAGAGGCAAAAGGAATATGAAGAAGGGTGTTAAAATAAAGGTTGGGGTAACTCATGTACCATGATTTTCTCCCTCCTAAACTCATGTACCCAAGTGTGGGATTCCCTCATTATAGCTACCCTTGTACCATGACATGTGGCCTAGATCCTTCCCCTGATCCCCACTTCGTTCCATCACTATATCACATGCCACCTACCCATTGATGGATGTACCATGGACATGTCACCCCCTTTAAAGGTTGAAACCACCTAATAGGGTCCTTGGTTAACCCCCTTATTGAGCTTGGAGACACTTGTACATGCCAAAGCCCACTATGGAAGGGCATGCCACCATGAATTGCTCACTTGATTCCATGATTTGTAAGCTCTTTTACTTGATTACTCTAATGATTTGTTGTATTGGAGGGCAAGGGGATGCATTGGATCTTATGTAGGATTGCAAGTGGGTCTGCATTTGGAGTTTGGTCTCCCTATATGGGGTCCAAAGCAATGTTATCAGAACCGAACTGGTGATCGACTGACAAACCTTGTGGACCAGGAATCGGTCGGAACCGAAAAAAAAACCGGTTTATCAAAAACACATAAAATATTCATATTTTAAAGAAAAACATATATATTCATGTGCATCGATATGAATCCAAACCATTTATTTGCAAATTTGCAAAATTTTACATAGCGTGTAAGGGTGCACATAATCAAAATAACATTGAGTGCAATCCATCTCTGAACCGAAAATACATCAACAAATAGGCTCTAGATGGCCTCTAGCATCCAAAAAAAATCGTGCTACAACAAATGCCTACATATCATCAAAATCATTGCCTATATTGGGGTCTTCGCCATCAATATAACCATTTAGGCACTAAAATAAGATAGAAAAAACATAGCATGTCATGTCAAGATTTTGTTTGAGTGATGGGTACATTTTTAGTAGAGTCATGGTAGAGGAGTTCGACAACCAATGCCACTATCATCAAAATACATAGATGGTTTGGTGCTCTTTATTAAATACTAGCTCCATATTCTCGTACATGACAAAATCTAGTGGAAACGTTGCAATCCCCCCAATCTTGAAAAACTGTTATGTCTGTTGGATTTTGATTGAAATCTAAAATTCTACTTACTCCATATGAAATCCAATGAGGTTGGAACCACTCTCAAACATCTTGAGTCATCCTTTTACTTTAAGAATTTAACATTACCATGAATTGCATAGCAATACTAGGGCTATAGACTTGATTATTAGGCTGAGGGCCATAGGCTTGAATATTAGGCTAGCCTAGGAGAGAGTAAGAAGTGTGCCAACTAACTAAAAAATAAAAAAATAAAAAAAGGCAATTTTGTTTTGCACAAAACTAGTCAAGAATCGGCTGGTTCAGTGAAATAGGCCGGTTCGGTACCAAACCGATCATTTTCGGTTTAGAGGGACGGTTCGGACTGTTTTGCCTCCAAACTAGTTGGACCGACCAGTTTTGCTGGAATCGGTTCGGTTTCGATAACACTGGTCCAAACCCTCTAGAGGGCCAAATTGGAACTTGTAGGGTGAGCGTTGAGAGCCATGGGCCTCTGCCATAGTAGAGGGTACTTCATGGATCCCCAACGCCATTCACTAATTGCTCGTGTTCCACCTTTTGGATGAGGATGATGCACCTGGACCCACATGCCCAGCCGGCTCCACAAATGTACCACACAATTGGCATATGTTCTAGGGTCCAGATGAGGATGTGTCTCACTGTAGGGGACAAAGGGAGGGATTATGTCATCATGCTAGCCCTTACGTATGGTTTACAAGCATTAACGATCGATTTGGAGACCCATGAGGATGTCATAGTGCCCCCACACCCACTTGGGGACACCACATGTGACTTCATAAGATATCAAAGGGCCAACCCATTGTCCACTATAGTTGGGGTCCATTCTCTCTCCATGGCACACTTTGGACTCCACTAGGCCTTCTCAATAGTGCAACGACTCATTATGTTGATTATTCTGCCCTCTTGAGAGGCTTCTTTTTATGTTATTGAGCTATCTTGGTGGGCTTGACACCAATGAATGTTATTATTGTACATTATTTTATTATTTGGGGTTCAATTAGGCAAATTAGGCTATTCGAACTCCCTTATGGATTGTATAAATTGATGAGAGGCTCATTCATTCCTCTCATCATCACTTGGATTGGATTAGTATCTTTGGAGAGATTTTTGGACATTTTGTTGGGGTGAACATTTTGGAGTTTTTTGATGCACTATGATGTTTGGATTTTTGCTATTGCCTTTTGATCCAATATGGATCTAGAATAGACTTCTAAGTCTAAAAATATTCCTCAGAGAGGAAAATGAAAGTCAAGCGCTGCTCCTGGAAATAGTCCCATTGCATAGATATTTTCATTCTGAATCTGATGCAATTTGAATGGACTAAAATGGACTTCAGATAATGAAGTTATCGCAAAAGGAAGATTGCCTTTGTCCTTTGAAAAAGGAGGCATTTCTTCTAAAAAAATGGCATAAAAGGCCTTACATGTGAAATCGCATCGCAAACGGTCCAAAGGGCGGACTTAAGGCCAAGGTGGAAGGGACCCTCAATCAGCGATCCCCGACATATCGCAATCGGAGGCAGGCTGTATGCGATATCGGGACCGCAGACTATGCGACACTGCGATTGCCGATTATCGGATCGGCGGATCGGCGTCGGTGTAGTCCATAGCCAAAGGAAGAATCCCCGGGCCCTTACAAATGCGATATGCGATAAAGCGATGGGCTGATGTGCGATCATACGACAACTGTCGAATCGGGAAAAGAGATCAACGGTCCAAATTTATTCAGCCATCGACGATCCCCGATGCCAGGGCCAATACGATTGCGATGGCGATATTCCAATAAGGGTCGCACCCGATGGGTTTATAGATGCGATTTCATATATTTGAAGTCCAGGCTTAAAGCCCATGATGTGTTTTTCCTGTGTATTTCCGTTATGTTGCTGTTTCTGGGATTAAGGCAGAAGAAAGGCCGTTGGTTCCTTTTCAATTGAAAATTGCTTCTATTCTTAAAGCGTTTTGTGCCACGCTATCAGAAGGCGTTGTGGAACAAGAATGCGTTATGGAAAGCGTAGACAAACACAGAGACGGAAATGAATGATTCCTCATGATTGCGGATAGAGGAACGGATGGAAGCCGTAGAGTCGGAGGATTCCACAAAAACACAGAGAGCACAATTGACAAAGTAGCTGAAGGTTGTCGAGAGTCGCTTGGAGGTCGAGCGAAACACGAAAGGGACAGAGAGCTCGAGAACTTGAGCACCGAGAGCCAGAAAGCTTGAGAGCTTCAGAGCCAAAGGGCCGAGCAGAGGTAGAGCCACTAGAGGTTGGAGGCAAAGCCAGACGGACAGAGCCAGATAGCTAAGAGAGCCAGAGCCAGATGAGCCAGAGAGCTGAGAGCCAGAGCCAGTTAGCTAGAGAGCCAGAGCTGCAGAGCCAGAGAGCTCAAACAAACTTCTACAAGCCATGGAGCTGTAATGAAGTCAAAACAACAAAGAGATCGAATTGATCAAGTTGTTGCTGGTGACTGTTGTACTGAAGACAGAAGAAGGATTCCAGAGACAATACAGAATTCTGAGGGAGTCAGAGAGGCCAGAAGCTCAAGAAGCTCGGAGCACTGACTGAAGGAGTCAAGTCCAGAGAAGCCTAGATCTGTTTGCAGCTAAAGGACAACCAGCGGGATAATATGGTATTCTAAACCCACAGGTTCAGTTGTAAACCAATGGAGTTGAGTGTGGAGCTTGTAAAAGAATTTAAGCCATAATCCCAAAGAGCCTAGTCGAGTTCATTAGAGCTCAAGGAGACGTAGCCCAAGATATCAGGGTGAACTCCATATTAAATTGTTGTCTCATGTGTTTGCTTATTTGATGCTTTTATTTATTGTTATTTGAGTTTTATTTCAGCATAAGAAAATGAACTTAAAACACTTAACAGTTAAGGACAAACATAAGCATACACCTATTTTCAGGCACTTTTAATTCCGCAATTGGTTAATCATAAGGTCTTGGGAATATTTAAGCTTTGGAAGTGGGAGAGGTTCTTGTAAGCTGACAAGAAGCCTTTAGTGCCCCCATTTTCAGATCAGGTGGTATCGGAGCAGGTTGATTAACCCCACCTTCAAAGAAGGTTATATCAAAGCAGGATGCTTGATTGACAGCGCAATCTATATGCTTGTTTGACTTGAAAGGTGTTCAAACTGTAGAAAGAATTTTGTTGTTTGATTGTTTGTAAACTGACTGTTGTGTGAGTTTGCAAAGGTTTAGGGAAAGCTATTGTTAGCTAAGTCTAGGAGAGGACAAGAAGGAAGAAGGGTTGAAGGCATTCTTCTTATCCCAAAGGACCTCAAAGCAATCCTTGAAGCATAAGAGGTTTGTTGCAAAGGTTGCTTGAATAAGCTCTTTGTTAATCTTGTTTGAAGTTCTTTTGTTCATTTTTATAATGATTACTTCTACAAGTGAATCCTCAAATTCTTCTTTCTTCACAAGATTCTTTGACGAAGACATGAAGCAAGACTTGTTCACCATGATGGATATGGTGAGAGAAATGTACGAGGATGGAAGGAAGAGCATCATGCTTAGAGAGCAGTTGAAAATCCATGAAGGAATAGAAGCAGTTGCTTTCTAATAAATTGCAGGAAATGGAGAGACAACTTCGTATTGCAAATATGATCTTGGAAGGGATGCATGAGTTGGAGACACAACTCTTTGTTGCAAAGGAAGCCTTAGTCAAGTATCAGCTTGAAGGAGACGTAAATAATTCCAGTTTGTCTTCAAATTCCTCTAAGAATGTTTTTGTTGGTTCTTTTGAAAAACATACTAGAGGCATAGGGTCCAAGTTAATTTCCAAGATGGGCTATGAAGGAAAAGGCCTGGGCAAACATGCACAAGGTATTGTTGAGCCAATAATAGTTGAGGAAAGGCCTAAGTATTTGGGTCTTGGCTATGGACAGTCTTATGGAGAAAGTTCCAAAGCTGCCATGAAGGCCATTGAAACAGTTCGAAGAAGGAGTTTCATTTCAGGTCTTCTACCTCAAAAGTGTGAAGATTGTATTCGTGGAGAATGCAATAGCTGGAAACATCATTTGTAGGATGCAGGTGTTCATAAGCATGCACTTGAACCAAAGAGTTGTGGAAACTCTGAAACCATTGAAGAGGTTGATGGTGTTCCAAAGGGAGCTACTTCTTCATTCAATTCACCTCCTCCTGAAGGCAATAAAGGTGAAAGAGAAAGGTATAAATCTGGTTCTAACCATATTCCTTTTGATTCTGTTCAACATGGTAAACTTCCATATAAGTATGGGAAAAGAATTGCATGTTACTTTTGTGGTTTGGATAACCATAATGTTTATAGATGTTGGAGGAGAATGGCCACATACAGGAAAATTTTGAAGGAAAGGAAGCAAGAAGCCAAAGGTCCATTGGACAAGGCAAATCATGCTATCAAGAGGATGCACATGTGTTGCACCTACTGCCATAAGCAAGGACATGTTGCTGAAAAGTGTTGGACTCTGAATCCAACAATGCTTCCACGAAACTTGAAGGTGGTGGAAAGAGAAAATGGCAGAAATGGAAAGAAAGATTCCATGAATGACGTGTTTCAAGATGATTCACATGTTGATGCTGATGTGCAGACAAAGGTAGCACCTTTAAAATGGATTGGTAAGAAATGGTTAGAATTCTTATCCAACTAAAGATTGCATGTCTTTTGATTTGATGCATCTATTTGCATTTCTTTGTTAATGGAATGCAAGTTGCAAGATTTTACCAAGAAGGTGAATGGAAAAAGTTGAGTAGGAGGCTCACTTTATTGCTGCAACATTATGTTCATTTCAGCTTTGAAAGTACAGTGTACTTAAGCGAAAGTTGAAGGATGAAATGCATGCATGAGGATGATATGCATGAACATAGGGATGTTGATGATTACCTTGCATTTAAACATGTATGTGTAATTAACTTGGAGGGTTGATTGCTTTGTTGTAATCATGCATGTTAATATTGACTTGATAAAAGTTGATTTGGTCTCCAAGATGGAGATGATGATGAAGTGTTTCATCTTTTGAAAAGAATCCTTGAGATATTTTCTACATGCTTGACTTGAAGGGTCATTTGTTTTAAAGTCATGTTTTGTGGGCTTGTTATCTAGTCCATCATTTGTATGCAGATGTAAAGACATGGAGGTGTTCACAAGATGTGAGATCTGTTTCTTTTGATGAAGCAGGAGTTTTAGGCCATCCAGTTGTTGTCTGTATTTCTGTTGTTGTTAACAGTTGTTGTTGACAACTTGTCAAACAGGTACAAATGAAAATTTTGTGAAGCAAATGTAACTTCACATTTGTTTGAGCCACCTTGGATCAATGATCAAGGTAGAGAAGTTCAAACTACGTTCTGTGACCATCTTAGTAGGAGTTCTGCATGAAGTTAAGGAGGAAAATAGTTCTTCCCAAGAGGACCAACACATCCAAGAAGGAGAGTGGTCAAAGGCTTTGGTTCGGAGGCACTATGCAAGGCAAGTGTATGGAGGCTAAAAGAAGAGGGTGTTGTTACTCTCATTTACTGTTTAGATCAGTATATTAGTCTTTTGGAGACCAAAAGTTCTTTTAGTGGGAAGGTGTGATCCAAAATGGATCTACAATAGACTTCTAAGTCTAAAAATGTTCCTCACAGAGGAAAATGAAAGTCAAGGGCTACTCCTGGAAATAGTTCCATTGCATAGATATTTTCATTCTGAATCTAATGCAATTTGAATGGACTAAAACGGACTTCAGATAATGAAGTTATTGCAAGAGGAAGATTGCCTTTGTCCTTTGAAAAAGGAGGCATTTCTTCTTAAAAAATGGCATAAAAGGCCTTACATGTGAAATCGCATCGCAAACGGTTCGAAGGGCGGACTTAAGGGCAAGGCGGAAGGGACCCCCGATCAGCGATCCCCGACATATCGCAATCGGAGGCAGGCTGTATGCGATATTGTGACCCCAGACTATGCGACATTGTGATTGCCGATTATCGGATCGGCGGATCAGCGTCGGCGTAGTCCATAGCCAAAGGAAGAACCCCCGGGCCGTTACAAATGTGATATGCGATGGGCCGATGTGCGATCATACGACAACCGTCGGATCGAGAAAAGAGATCAACGGTCCAAATTTAATCAGCGATTGGTGATCCCCGATGCCAGGGCCAATACGATTGCGATAGCGATATTCCAATAAGGGTCGCACCTGATGGGTTTATAGATGCGATTTCATATATTTGAAGTCCGGGCTTAAAGCCCATGATGTGTTTTTCCTATGTATTTCCGTTATGCTGCTGTTTCTGGGATTAAGGCAAAAGAAAGGCCGTTGGTTCCCTTTCAATAGAAAATTGCTTCTATTCTTAAAGCGTTTTGTGCCACGCTATCAGGGGGCGTTGTGGAACAAGAATGCGTTATGGAAAACGTAGGCAAACACAGAGACGGAAAGGAACGATTCCTCATGATTGGGGATAGAGGAACGGATGGAAGCTGCAGAGTCGGAGGATTCCACAAAAACACAGAGAGCACAATTGACAAAGCAGCTGAAGGTTGCCGAGAGTCGCTTGGAGGTCGAGCGAAACATGAAAGGGACAGAGAGCCCGAGAACTTGAGCACCGAGAGCCAGAAAGCCTGAGAGCTTTAGAGCCAAAGGGCCGAGCAGAGGCAGAGCCACTAGAGGTTGGAGGCAAAGCTAGACGGACAGAGCCAGATAGCCAAGAGAGACAGAGCCAGATGAGCCACAGAGCTGAGAGCCAGAGCCAATTAGCTAAAGAGCCAGAGCCGCAGAGCCCGAGAGCTCAAACAAACTTCTACAAGCCATGGAGTTGTAATGAAGTCAAAACAGCAAAGAGATCGAATTGATCAAGCTGTTGCTGGTGACTGTTGTACTGAAGACAGAAGAAGGATTCCAGAGACAATACAGAATTCTGAGGGAGTCAGAGAGGCCAGAAGCTCAAGAAGCTCGGAGCACTGACTAAAGGAGTCAAGTCCAGAAAAGCCTAGATTTGTCTGCAGCTAAAGGACAGCCAGCGGGATAAGATGGTATTCTAAACCCACAGGTTCAGTTGTAAACCAATGGAGTTGAGCGTGGAGCTTGTAAAAGAATTTAAGCCATAATCCCAAAGAGCCTAGTCAAGTTGATTAGAGTTCAAGGAGACGTAGCCCAAGATATCAGGGTGAACTCCATATTACATTGTTGTCTTATGTGTTTGCTTCTTTGCTGCTTTTATTTATTGTTATCTGAGTTTTATTTCAGCATATGCAAATGAACTTAAAGCACTTAACAGTTAAGGACAGACATAAGCATACACCTATTTTCAAGCACTTTTAATTCCGCAATTGGTTAATCATAAGGTCTTGGGAATATTTAAGCTTTGGAAGTGGGAGAGGTTCTTGTAAGCTGACAAGAAGCCTTTAGTGCCCCCATTTTAAGATCACCTTTGGAGCTTCTTTCTAATGCGAAATTGATAAATCGATATACTCTCTCTCTCATGTAAGTTGAATTTTTTATGCTATTCTTGTTATCTTACTTGTCAAATGCATGTATCTTGATTCTTGTTATCATTATTCTTGTGGGTTAATGTGATGTGAAATTCTTTTGCGACCTTGAACAAGTGATTAAATGCATGCGTTGAGCTTTGAGGGATTGGGTGAATGTTCCTAGAGGCACCTCTTCGGTTGAATACTTCGAAATTGTCTCCTTCGCAATTTTGAAGTATAAACCCCTATTGACCTAGTTGTTGCTCTTGGAGAGGCTAGCGAAGATCAATTAGGGCTCCTTGGCTCATGAAAATTCTCAATCTGTGTATCTTGACTCCATTAAGCCCAAGAAATAAGACATTGATCCTCGTTTCCCTCTGGTGGTCATATTTACCTCTCTTTTCTTCACTTTTCCAAATTCTAGGCCTAACCCTAGAGGGTCACTTAGGGCATCCAATTTTTCTATTGTAGCCTTTCAAACCCCTCAATTTTTGGTCAATTACTGGGTTGATCTTTCCTTTAAAGGTCCTCTAGGTTTCAAGCAAAACCGACAGTGGAATCCTGAAATATAGCAAGCCCTAGCCATAAGACCAATTCTTTCCTTGGGTTGATGTGGGTTACTGTCCTCACTTGGATCATTGCATTCACATCCCCAAATAAGACTTTTCCTTTGATCCTATTATTTCTCCTAATTAGGTCAAGCCCCTCCTTGGTTGATCAACTCCATATACTTGACCTAGTCTGGGTCCACTTGGGTTCTTTGTGGTTCCTGTTACCGCTCAAACTAGCAAAAGGGGATCCCTAAAGGGAAAATGCTAGGCCAAGGGCAACAAATGGAGACTTAGTCCACTGCCACCTCAGCTAAGGCTCCCTTCTATTAACAAACTTTCACCGATGGGAGGAGACCCATTATGTATTGGAGTCACTAATGAATGATAAGTCAATGGATATGAGTGACCCAAACCCTTTCCTAGAAAATTTTGAAGGATGGAGCTTGCTTGCCTTCTAAGTAAGGTACTATGTATTTCTAGGAAAAAGAAGAGGATTTTGGGGGTTAGGTTTATGGGAATAGGCTTGGAAAGGAGTTCCCCAATCCCTAAAATCCTTGTTAGAATTGGTAGCCCGGATGGTTCTTGAAAAATGGTCTTTTGAAGGAGTGGGACCACACAAGGCCAAGTGGACCCGGTCTAGGTTATGAGAATAGTATGAAGCAACTAATGATATTCTTACCCTAGACAAGGTGGGGAAAGGATC
Organism: Pinus tabuliformis; assembly: GCA_031772625.1. Lineage (NCBI taxonomy): Eukaryota > Viridiplantae > Streptophyta > Pinopsida > Pinales > Pinaceae > Pinus > Pinus tabuliformis. The sequence goes on along the minus strand of CM062806.1, from coordinate 998,302,645 downwards.
AAAGAAAGTATTTTCACTCAAAGATGTTGTTTTGACCCTACAATGCACTAGCCTTGGGGATGGCAGGGAAAGTTTTGATCCCAGAGTTAGGGCTTGGCTTTTCTTACAACTCCACTGTCGAAATGGATCCAAAATTGGAGGGCTAGAGGAAAGGGCAGCGCAAGAGACCCCTAGGAGATCGAATTTTTTTTATGGCTAGCTTGTCGGGAAATTGATGCCCTAGTCACCCCAATGTGGCTAGTCCTGGAAGGATGTGAGAAAATATGGATTTTAGTGACCTCCCTTGGTAGATCAGTGCCTTAATATTTGGGAGAATGGAGTCTATGTTGAGTAAGAGTAGGATTTCCTAGTTCCCAGTCAAGGAGGCCTCAAGATCACTTCGTTTGCCTTTTAGGTCAAGAAGAAGCAACCCTGCAGCTTTTATACTTTGATGTGCAAGAGAAATGGCTTGTCAAGGTCAAATTTTACCCCTAGGAGGTTTTGCACCTATTACATGGCCCATACATTTGCCAAGGTCAAATTTTACCCCTAGGGGATTTCGCTCCTATTACATGACCCATACATTGAAAGAAATGCTATAATAGAGACAAATTCTGCAATTTTAAGCAGTAAATGCATGCAACAATTATGCGCTAGATCAACGAAAATCCTAGTCCAACATATATGACAAAGGTAAACAAGAATAAAATAAAAAGCATGTACTTACATGTAATAGAGTATATCTAACCATTCAAAATTGACAATAAAGAAGCTCCATGAGAAGATAGACCAATATCCATACATCAAAACTCATCCATAAATCTCCAATTCATCCTTGGAAAAAGTGCGAAATTCTCATGAGAGATAAGAGATCCAAACCAAAGTGACGATGAGAAATGAACTCATCTCACTCCTATTTATACACAACTTAAGAGTTCGAATTAGCCTCCTTCGCTTACATAATCCCCAAAAATAAAATAATGTGATAATAATACAACTTTTGGTGACAAGCCCACCAAACAAGCTCATAAATGAAAAAGTAAGCCTTTCAAGAGGTCAAATAATAATCTATGCATGTCGTAGGGCCCTCTAAGAGGCCTAATGAAATCCATGGGTGCCACAATCAAGAATATGACCCTTAAAAGTAGTGGGCAAGGGATTGGCCCCTTGTAATAACTTGTGGTGTTGGAAATGACATGTGGGGGCACACAAGTGTCCTCATGGGTCTCCAAATGGAGGGATGTGGACCTAGGCTGGAAAAATAATGGATGGAGAGAGGGTAATATAAGTAGATAAGGGAGCGGGACCACACAACCAAAATCAGGGTTTCCTGTGAAATACCATCCCTGGAACTAGATGGTCAATAAAAGAGATCCCGCGTGACTAGAATCCAAGGTTAGTTCCTAAAAGGGGTCTAGGGGATAGAAGCATAAGACCTAGCCCAATCTTTCTGCCGAATCCCCCCATTAATCCATGCCAGAAGTGTCAATGATAAGCAAACTACAATACCCAATTTCCAAATGACAAGGCATACCTTTACATTCGGGAGGCCCACCTTCAAACATATGACCATGGCAGATGGGCGAGGGACAACATGGCTGGCTCAGGTGGCGGAGAAGATGACATAATGAGCTAGCTGGTAGTGGCAAGGGGTCGCTGGCTGCCGGCTGAGGACCATCTTGGTGAAATTTTTTCTCCTAGGGATATCACCCACAAAGTGGTGGGTAACAGTCCCACAACTCTACAAATCAAATTCACAAGGATCGCATAGAATCCATTTCCCCTTAAGAATCCTTAAGTCTAGGGAGCCCCTTGTCAAGGCATATCCTCTAAACCTAGGCTCAAGCATCCTCTTGGCCCTTCCTAGAGAGCCCATCACCTTGCTTCTTAAGCAAGTAAGCCATATAATTGAATCTCTCTTATGAATGGGCCCTAGGAATCACCTTCCATCCATTCATTGATCTATTCATCCTTGTGATTCCTTTCATACTAGGACTCCCATTGGTGAAAGTCCGTAAAGAGCAGGGAGATACAATTGAGGTGACTATGGGCTATCGCTCCATTGTTGCCCCTTGACCTAGTAGTTGCTCTATAGGACACCCTCCTGGGACCACTGCTAGTTTGAGCGGTAACAAGCATGATCACAGGCAGTCTTGGTCCAAGTTGTTTTGTTGCAACTATTCGGATTTGTTTCTTGAGGTTGACCGCTGCCCAACATGCCTTTACGATTAATACCCTACTTGAATTGGAACTGATTTCCAACAGAATAGCCCCTGATGTGTCTCAAGATAATCTAATCTCTCCACAAGTTGACATTTGTAACTATAGAGGGGATTTATGAATCCTCCATAGGAAATACGCGGGTCTCGTATTTACATTCTCCTGGAAATTATAGGGCCATGAACTTGTTTCTTAATTCATGCCCTAAAACTCTGTTGTTTTTGGTTTCCAAATCCATACCGTGAATTCTTAGCACTTGTTATGCCGGTGATTCGGAAGGGGTTTTCTTGTGTATATACATGCCCTTACTCATCTAGTTAAAGTTCCTTCAGAAATAACTTGTTCGTAGCCCTTGAAGATTTGGCCACAGGTTCAGATTCACTGTTTTTACTAGGCCACAAAGATGACTCTTATTATCGTTAACTGTCTAGAAATATATGGGTCCGTGGATGAGTAGGGATAGCCATGCATTTTTCTAATAGACATCCATGAAAGGGTCCTCGTAACAGACTTAGGTTGTTGGTTTCGCTACTATAGATCCTTCTTAAACAAATTGATGACTAGAAATCCTCAAACCAAACCAGAGCTGCTCTACTTTATGTGTTGTTCCAGAACAGGCAAAGGGTGACTAGGTAGGTTGGGATCACCTCCACCGAAGCTAGTCAAGGAAGAAAGGGGGTCTTAAAACCCTCAGAGCCTCAGGATCAAGGAAAAACAGAGACAAATCAATCCAATTCAATGATGATCCAAATGATCTTAACTCTCTAGTATTTATAGATTTCCTTGTGGGTGTTTCTGCTTCTTAATTAATTGAGAGGGGTTCGTGGCAACCCCGACTTCGGGAATTTTGCCCCAACTTCCCCAAAAAGTACCCCATGTTGCCCAAACATTGGGTAATTGTGGTTTTCTCCTTTATCAAATACCATAGCCTACGATGATTGATAGGCTACTTCGTCCCATGGGGCAATTAATCCGACGGGGACATTACAGTCCCCCCTTCCCAACATTGCTTGCCCTCAATCAATGGCATGTCTAGGTGCCACACATTTATTATATGAAGTATACTAGCACCCCCTTTGTCCTCTTGTAGTATGATGATCATAATGTTGGTGGGAAATAACATCCTGCAATAGTTGTTGCTTCCTCTTACTAGATTATAAGTGGAAAAAGCATAATTGTGGGTTGTGGCAGACATAAATTTTACTTCTCTTGATAAAGTGGTACCTTCCCAGCAGAATTCTGATGATAAGTTCATAAAAACCTCCAAAAGTTGCCCTTGTTTTGTTGTTGTCTTCACTTTATTTATAGGCGACTGGTTCTCAATTTTCATGACACTGTTTTCAAATGGTTTCATTGTTAGTTTTTGGTAGCATCGGATGTGCTCTAGCCATGAAAATTTGTGGAGAGGCTAGAGCACATGAGTTCTAAAGAACCTAGAAACTGTTTGGTGAAATTCCAGAAAGCGGATCAAGTCAAGACTTAATCTCGGCCGTTGAAGTCTCAACGCGAAAAGTATAAGGAGGAGGATTGGGGTTCATTTGAAAACACACAGAGAGTTGATTAGTCAGTTCGATATTCCTAGGGCAGGGTTTGCTAAGGAATTCAAACAAGTGATCAAGCAGTGAGGATCAAGAGGCAGTACTGGAAGAAAGTGATTTCTAGTTCCAGTGAATATACTTCAGAGAAGACAGTGAAAGATCAAAGAGCCAACGCAGTGCCCAGGAGGGACAACGCGACAACTGGAGGAGGTTGATGCAAAATTACTAGGGGATAACAAAGATCAGTGCCAGGAATCACTGTGGGTGATTGGTAGGAGAAATCTCGATTTCTCAGCTGCAAAAGCAACAATAGGCAAGGTGACGTAGTCAGAGGGAGTCTCCATGCACAAGGTATGCAATGACTGCGTAGGCTCATGCAGAGACTGCGCTGTGGGTCATCTAGAAGCTGGGGATAATGCAAAATCTCTAGATTTAGTGGGAGAGAATTCTTAGTTATCTTCTCTAAGTGGATTGCCATTTTCTCTGGGGCATCTAGATTGTATTAAGAAATTTACTGCCAATAATAGAAACCCTCAGATCTGCTGCACCTTTTTTCGTGCATTTGGTTTTTTGGGGGATGATTGTCCAAAAACAAGTGTGTCAATGTAATTGCTCATACGCTGGTGTTTCTCTTGCTTTTTAATTTTCCATTCTTAGTTTGTGAAGTCTGCCACTGAATTTATTTTGATATTTACTGAAGCATTGGTGAATAACTTATTATTGTAAATAAGTATGAGAAATAAATCAATTACTGTAGCCAAATTTTCAAATTCACCCTTTTAGGAACTATTTTTTTTGCTTCCATAGTCTTTGTTGTCCCAAGATAATTTGTAGCACAACGGAATGCAACATCGCAAAATTTGGCATATAATTCAGGGGCATGAGATTCTGGAAAATTAACGACCTTTGCTTGCCAATCCTGGAAACAGTGGCTCTTATAGGGAGCAGAGAATTTATGCAGATAGAACTCAACATTTTCCTTGTTTATTTCTGATGCCACATTTTTTTTTCATGCTTTTGATGGTGCTTCTTACAATCAGTAGGCCTTGTTTTTCCTCCTTTTATCAGGCTTCCCTCAACTTGGGAAGAGTCTACTGCTGTGATCATATTGCCTTTGGGGTCCTTGCCATCCATCTTTGATGTATTTTTGCTTGCTTCCTATTCCATATTTGTGAGATTCCTGATCTAACGGTGGAACTCCAATGTGCCTTCAACCGGTTTGTCATGTGGAGTTTTAATGAGTCTTTTCCTGAGTGTAGACACTGGGATAAAATATATCTCATCTTTATAGAAGATGATCTCATTTCCACCTTGTACTTGCCATCGTGAATGAGTCCATTCAATAATTCACAAACAAACTTATTCTTGTAGTACTCTGCTAAGAGGTGGGCTCTTTGATATCTCAAGAATGTGTCATTCTCAGCATTCTCTTCATATCCAACCTCATTAGATTATAAGTTGTTACTTGTACTTCTATAAGTTGTCATGCAAGTGACTTCGCCTTGCCTTCATATGACCTCCATTTGTTGGGTTGTTACAACTTGGGGACCACCATTGGTCATGCCTCTTAGTACTGTTACCCCTCAAACTAGAAAGGGTCCTCGGAGGGGATCCTATAGAGCAACTACTAGGTCAAGGGGCAATAATGGAGCAATAACTCTCTGTCACCTCAGTTAAGGCTCCTTGCTCTTTACGAACTTTCATCGATGGGAGGAGACCTGGTATAAGAGGAATCACAAGATGGATGGACCAATGATGAGATAAGGAGTGATTCCTAAAGCCTATTCTCACGAGAGACTCAGATAAATGGCTTACTTGCTTGAGAAACAAGGTTATAGGATCTCTAGGAAGGGCTAAGAGGATGCTTGATCCTAGGTTTAGGGAATATGCCTTGAGAATGGGCTTCCTAGACTTAAGGATCCTTATGGAAGAATGGATTCTATGCAATCCTTCTGGAATTTGAGTTGTAGAGTTGCGGGACCACAAAGAACCTATGTTTACCCAGGCTAGGTAAGGGTATGTATTTGATCACCAATTGAGGGGCTTGACCTAACTAGGGAGGAGAATAGGATCAAAGGACTAATTTTCTTTGAAATACAAGTGTAATGACCCAAATGAGGACACTAACCCAAAATCAACATAGGGAGAGAAATGGTCTTCCTGCTAGGGCTTGCTATATCTTGAGATTCCACCGTCAAGTTTGCCTCAAACTTGGAAGCCCTCTAGAGAAAAGCCTAGTGCAGTAGTGGACCAAAAATCGAAGTGTTTGGATGGCTGCAATGCAATTCATGTGATGCCCTAGGTGACTCTAGGGTTAGGCCTAGAATTTGGAAGAGTGAAGAAAGATAAATTTGACCACCAAGAGGATGCAAGGATTAGTGCCTTGCTTAGGGGGGCTTAATGGGGTCAAGATACACCTAGATAGAGGAATTTTGTGAGCTAAGGAGCCCTAATTAACCTTTGCTAGCCTATTCAAAGGAAACAACTAAGTAATAGAAATTTATACTTCAAATTTGCCAAAGAGATGAAGTTTCAAAGTCTTTCAAACTAAGAGGTGCCTCTAGGAACATTCACCCAATCCCTCAATGAGCAACACATGCATTAAATCACTCAATCAAAGGTCCCAGAAGAATTTCGCATTACATTAACCCATACAAGAATAATGATAACAATATACATGCATTTGACAAGTAAGATAACAAGAATAGCATTAAAAGTTCACTTACATGAGAGAGAGAGTATATCCATTCATCAACTTTGCATTAGAAAGAAGCTCCAAAGACAATAACGAAAATCCAAACATCATAATGCATCAATAAACTCCATAAAGTTCACCCAACAAAAATTGCGAAAATCTCTCAAGAGATACTAATCCAATCCAATTGATGATGAGAGAAATGAATCATCCTCTCATCTATTTATATAATCCAATAGGGGATTCTGTAATATCCCTAAGGAAAATTTACAGTAATAAACAAAGCATGCATAGACATAAATACATAGAAAATTTGCTCAAGCATTAGAACACACAATAGAGCCAAAAACTGCACTGCTGAGCCATTTTATTGATTAAGCATGAGGTTACAATGGGTGCTTGGAAAGTATGCACCTAGGCTTGCCCAAAGCAAGCTAGCTAAGCCCAAGTGATGAATATGAAGTCCCCCGAGCACGCTGGATGATCTTCCTTTGACTCTGTGCTGAAATGCCTAGAAAATAAGTTTCTGGTTGTGTAGAATAGCTGTTAGGGCCTCCTCTGATGCTAAAAAAATTCTGGGAAATTAACCCCAAACTCTCCACCAAATACCCAAAATAGCCACAAAGGAATTTTCCGATTGTTGACTTTGGAATTTTGGCCTAATTTCCCTCAATATCACCGCTGCTGGGTAATTCGACCCACCTGACAATCCTATTGCTAAAAGCCCCCCCAAAATGGTTGGAATCACCAACCAAACTCTTCTTCGGATTCCTTCTCAAGTTTCAGCCCCAAACTCCCTTCTCTCCTCAACCAACATAGTTATCGATCAAACGAGAAAATTACCGTTTACCCATTTTTTTGAGATAGCAAAAAAAATACTTGATTTTGAAGAGTAGTATTCAATGTATTGGAATTTTCTTGATTTTGAAATTTTGGAAATTTGAAAACATGTAGCATGGAATACATCTGCCCAAGCCTCCTTGCAAAATTTGAGGCCAAGAGGACATCTGATGCTACCCCAAATCAACATTCCCTGTTAGCAAGGAATGTGCTCTAGCAATACACTGTTGTTGCATATTGCTCTGACTCTGAAGCATCGTCCTCTGTGTTGTTGATGTCTGACATGTTGTCCACCAATTAATGCATTGTTGTTGTAACTGTACTGCTGCTGACACTGCCATGTCAACATTGCATCCGTACTAAATTCCCTCTCAAGTGCTGCATCTGTGTTGCTGCTAGCACTGCCACTGCCAATTGCCAACTGCCACTGCACTGCATATTGTTGCTGCTACTCAATCGGCAACGGAAAAACATCCAAAATCACTGAACTAACTGTGTTCAATGTGATACCACATGAATGCTGGAGACTGACTGCTGCTAGTCTCTGCACTGACCCTCTGAAAACACTGCGCTGCTACTAACCTCTTCTCTGTGCCATCTGCACTGCTACCAACTCTGCTCTGCACTGCTCAGAATCTGGTGCTCCTAGCCATTGTAACTGCATTGCATATTGTTGCTGCTACTCAATCGGCAACGGAAAAACATCCAAAATTACTGAACTAATGTGTTTAGTGTGATACCACGTGAAGGCTGGAGACTGACTGCTGCTAGTCTCTGCACTGACCCTCTGAAAACATTGCGCTGCTACCGACCTATTCTTTGTGCCATCTGCACTGCTACCAACTCTGCTCTACGCTGCTCAGGATCTGGCGCTCCTAGCCATTGTAACTGTCTCTCCGACACTCCTCGGCGCCATCCGACACTAGTCCATCCTACTACTGCTGATTTGGGCCCCTGTAGCAAGGTATTGATCCAAGAGGGGTGGACTCCTCAAGGATCCTGCCCATTTGTAGCTCTTTCGAACTACAAATCCAAATCAACCCACCTCCCTCCTGGAGGTATCTTGTCTCCCATAGTTGAATTATGGGTGTTCCTTTTTCTTCTTACTGTAACGTTGTGAGTGTCTTTTGGAAGCACTCAAGGCTCATGCACTCACAAGCTGGAAAGATGCACAAATCTAATACCACTGTAATGTCCTAAGGTGATTTCGCCCCTAGGGTTTCTCTGTTTGTTGAGGGATTTCCAATAATTCAACAATTGAACACGTTTATGCATTCATATAACAATAGGTATCCAATGAACAATAGATTAAATCTAGATGCACAATATAGTACTTCAATCTTTCATCTAGTCTATTGCTTCATATTATTGACAATGATATTATCCTTTGCCAAAACACAATAACTAGGGTTTGTAGCCCACCAAAAAAATAGTGGACTGGTTCCACTCAAATACCATTAGTTCAATATTAAAATTCCATAATACTAAGGGCAAGGCCAAAGTCCTGTTTCATATCAATTCACAACTGGCCACAAAATTAATACTAAAGCTTAACCTTACTATGAATCCCACTAGCTGAGCATCTAGTAAAATAACTTCCACAGGTACTACAAGCCCTGAGTTGTCTTCCACATCCAAATCAGTTGTTGTAGTGAGTTTGTTGTTGCACAGGTCCAATAGTGAGCTTGACCACAGCAGTCTAGGCTCAACCTATTTAGTTGCAACGACTCATATTTTTTCTTGAGGTTGACCACCAGCCAACATGCCTCTGCAATTAATACCAATCCCGAATTAGAACTGATTGCCAACAGACTAGCCCCTGACGTGTCTCGTGACAATCCAATCTTCCCACGAGTTGGCATTCGTAATTATAGAGGGGAGTCATTAATCCTTAGGAAGAATTATGCGAGTCCCATAATTGCATTCTCTTGGAAATTATAGGGCCACGAACTAGTTTCTTAATTCGTTCCATAATACTACATTGCTTCAGGTTTCCAAATCCACACTATGAATTCTTAGCACTTGATTTGATGATGATTCATAAGGGTTTTTCTTGTGTATATGCGTGCCCTTACTCGTTTGGTTAGAGTTCCTTCATAAATAACTTTTGCATCCCTATAGGATTTGGTCGTAGGTTCAAACTCATTGTTCTAACCAGGCCACAACGATAACTCTTGTTATCCTTCATTATCCAGAAATTTCTAGGTCCGTGGTTGACTTGTTAATTTTTGGTAGCATCGGATGTGCTCGAGCCATGAAAATTGGTGGAGAGGCTAAGGTACATGAAAGAACCCATAAACCGTTTGGTGAAATTCCACTCGGATTGTATTTTACTAAAATAATTAATATTTTTAATGGGTTTCCTTAGTCTAAACTTAGGAAAATTAAAATATTAATGGGTATTAATCAAAATATGGGTGAGAATGATCTAGAAGGTGGATCAAGTCATGTTTTAATCTTTAGTCGTTGATTAGAGACTTAATCTCGACTGTTGAAGTCTCAATGAGAAAAGTATAAGGAGGAGGCTTGGGGTTCATTTAGAAAGACACACAGAGAGAATGAATTGATCTGGAATTCAATTTCTAGGGCTAGGAAGCTAAGAAATTCGAATTGAGTGATCAATCCGCAGTAGAGGGGCAGGGATAGTTCGAGAATATGAACAAAGAGGCAGAGAGAAGCTACTTGAGGCAGTACAACAGCTAAGAGCACTGACGCTGGGCCAATCTGGGCCCACGCAGAGCCAAAAGGGCCAGCATAGAAGCAGACGCTGCCCTCCATGCAAAAAGCCGGAACTGTCGGGGAACTGCCGGAACAGCTGGGAAGGTTGACGCAGTGGGTAGAAGAGATAGCGCAGAGTTGAGGTAGAGCCTGTAAGGTTGAGGTAGAGCTTGTAAGGTTAACGCAGGGCCTACACAGGGCCAACGCAAAAGTCGCTGGGGTTAGCCAGTTTTGCTGCCGGACTAGCCGGAATCTGTTGGGTGAAGTGAGGTAAAACTCACTCAGTTTTTCTGCCATTGTATTTTCTCTGTCATTGGTTTTCCGAGAGGGCTACCAACATTTGTATTTAGAACTACTGCTTAATAATAGAAAACCCTCAAAGCTGCTACACCAATTTTCTTGCATTGGGTTTTTTCGGGGACTATTTTGTCCAAAAATAATTGTGTCCTATGTATCTTGTTCTTGCTCTATTTTCTATTTCATGTAATCAAATATTAAAGTAGTGTAGGTTGCAGAAGTAATTTGCTTCTGTATTAAGAGAATAACTTGATAATATATATTAAAATCAAGTAGGTGAAGTAGATTAATATTTGTTGCAGTAGGGGTTCCTTGAGGATTAGGAATTTTCACATGAGTAGGGATAAACATGAACTTTCCCGATAGACGTCCACGAAAGGGTGTTGGTAACAGACTTAGAATGTTGGTTTCCCTACTACAGATCCTTCTTAGAGAAATTGATGACCATAAAGTCCTCAAACCAAACCAAAGTTGCTACACTTTCTATGTTGTGCCAAAACAAGAAAAGGGTGACTAGGTAGGGTGGGATCACCTCTAGAGAAACTAGTCAAGGAAGAAAAGGGGTCTTAAAACTCTTAGAGCCTCAAGCTCAAAGAAAAACAGAGACAAATCAATCCAATTCAATGATGATCCAAATGATTCTAACTCTCTTGTATTTATAGATTTCCTTGTGGGTGTTTCTCCTTCTTAATTAATTGAGAGGGGTTCGTGGCAACTCCAACTTTGGGCTTTTTGCCCCAGCTGCCCCAAAACTTACCCCATGTTGCCCAAATATTGGGTAATTGGGGTTTTCCCCTTTATCAAAGACTATCCTACGGGGATTGATAGGCCACTTTGTCCCTTCGGGAAATTAGTCCATTGGGGACATTATAAAATTTGTGCCAACTACAAATCTAAATACCAGTCAAAACTTGGTCAAAATAGTAGTAGATCAATGCTGGTCAAACAATCATCTTGCGGTCAAACGTCGGCTCCGCGACTCCTATGGTTAACTACAATTGAATGTGGTCAACTTTGGCCCTACAACTCTTGCAATCAACTGCGGTCAACAACGGTTGAATGTAGTCAAATTCGACCCTGTGGCTTCTGCAATCAACTGTGGTCAATTGCAGTTGACTGTGGTTAATTTTGGCCCTATGGCTCGTGTGGTTAACTCAATGTTTTTAAAACCGGAACCGGTGACCGGACCGGTCCACCTAATGAACCGGTTTACCGACCGGAACCGGTCTAACCGGGACTGGTTTGGTCTAAACGAACCTGTTTTAAAAAAATACATTAAATAATTAATTTTTAATGAAACAAAACTATTTTTAAGATGTAAAACCATGATTCCAAGCCAATAGAGACAAAATATGCAAAGTTTGCTCATTTATATACCATGTAAAGGTGAATATATCAAAATGGCACCGAGTACAATACATATCATCGACAAAATAGCAAAATACATAAGAAATGAGGCTCTAAATGGCCTATAAAGTCCAAAAACAATGCGGCAAGCTATGAGGCCATTGACCTACTACAAGTCTACAGTGTACACATGATCAATCATCAAGTTCATCACCACTACTAGACACAGGATCATCATCAGGAGCTACATAGACATCATCTGGTTCAGAGTCTGAGGATGCCTCAGCCTGATCTACAACCTCAGTATCAATGCCACCAATGACAATAGAAGTGGACCTAATGGAAGCACGAGTTGGTCGACCTGCATGACTAGTGCCTTCCATTGGTTCTTTGCCTTTCCTTGATGCCGCTATTGATCCTAGTTCTGATGCCACCACATAATCTGCATCATCTCCCGCTAAAGCCATGTCGATATCAAAATCAGCCTCAAACACAGGTTCTTCAGTCTCCTCCACCCATTCTGATGTTGGATCAATATTGTCCAACACAATGGCATCTAGATCAGGAGTTTTGCTCATCATTTGGAGCTCCGATTGCATTTATTGTTTAGCCCCAAACCATGAAATCCTGAAAACCATTAAGTCTGCTGAATTTTGAGTGAAATCTAAAATTCTAGTTTCTCCATATGAAATCCAATGAGGTCGAAACCACTCTCAAACATCCTGAGTCATTTCATGGTAATGTTAAAAATTTAAGTAAAAGGATGAAAATGAAAATTAAAGGAAATGTCACTTTTACTTTAAGAATTTAACATTACCATGAATTGCTAACATTGTTAGGGTTGAAACACCCTTAGTTTCCCCCCAAAACCCCTGAAACACAGTTAAAAATATGATTTTTAAACTTTACGGTGGGCATGCCTAAAACCGGCCGGTTTAGGACAAAACCGGCCGGTTTGATACAAACCGGCCGGTTTTGTCCTAAACCGGCCGGTTTTCACCGGTTAGGGCCAAAAAAAGGTGAAATGCCAAGTCAAACCGGGTTTTTTGGTCGGTTCGGACCGGCAGCCTTGCTAACCGGCCGGTTTGACCGGTAACCGGTTTTTGAAAACGGTTTTAAAAACTATGGGTTAACTGTAGTCAAATTCAGTCCTATAATTCCTGTAGTCTACTGCGGTCAAATTGAGCCCAATGACGCTTGCAGCCTAATGCGGTTGATTGTAGTCAAATTCTTGCACATATGCAACCCTCCTACAGCGTGGTCTATGAAAAATCGATTGCCCGATTCCTACTGTAGCAAACTGATGATATTTCTCCTACTTATTAAATTTTTTGAACAAGTTACTTGCAATGTTCTACGACAAATATTGAAATACATACATTGCAGCCTACACAAATAAAAACCTGTGGAAACTGAGTATAGAACAAGAGAGAAATAAACATCACACACATCCTACACAGTTATTTTTGGAAAAATGCCCCTGGAAAAACCCAGTGTGGGAAAATTGGTGCAGCAGCTGAGTGTTTTATTATTAAATTAAACAAAGACTTTCGGTAGAAATCACATGAGAGAATTTTTTGGCCGATGCGTTTCGAACCAACAAGTGCGGTTCATCATTAGGACCAGATGAAGAGGCAGACCATGGCAAAGGCTTAAATAGAGAGCAATGTAGAGACATAATTTCAAGTAACGACTATATTTGAACAATAATGTTTAAATTATAATATTAATTTATTAATATATTAAAAACAAATATTATTAAGTAATGGCTATATTAAACGGCTAGTTTTTGAAAAAAATATTTAAATAATGATATTATTTCATTAATTTATTAAAAATATTAGTAGGTAATGGCTAGTTTTTGAAAAATAATATTTAAATAAATTTATTAAAACCAAATATTACTAGTTCTTGAAAAATAATATTTAAATAATGATATTAGTTTATTAATTTATTAAAATATTAATATGTAACGACTATATTAAATGGCTAGTTTTTGAAAAAATATTTAAATAATGATATTATTTCATTAATTTATTAAAAATATTAATAGGTAACGACTATATTAAACGGCTAGTTTTTGAAAAATAATATTTAAATTAATTTATTAAAACCAAATATTACTAGTTCTTGAAAAATAATATTTAAATAATGATATTAGTTTATTAATTTATTAAAATATTAATATGTAATGGCTATATTAAACGGCTAGTTTTTGAAAAATAATATTTAAATTAATTTATTAAAACCAAATATTACTAGTTTTTGAAAAATAATATTTAAATTGTGATATTAGTTTATTAATTTATTAAAAACAAATATTAATAAGTAACCACTATATTAAATAGCTAGTTTTTAAAATAAATAAATAAATAATCAAAGTCAAACTTTAAAGGAGGGGAGTCAAAAATTATAAAAACGAGTGAAGACCCTAATCGAGACAAGATCATTTGATAAATAAAATAACTAATGGAAATAAAATAAAATAAATTAAAAATAATTAATGGAAAAATAAACAAAATAAAACAAAAATATACACAAGTCAATATATATATATATATATCTCCAAAGAAAAACAAGCAATAAATAAAACAGGGTCAACAATAAAATATGGGGCTCAAGCCCATTAAACAAATAACAAAAATACTAAAAGGAGTTAAGAACGAATAGGATGATAAAATACATAAAAAACACGAAGGATCAAGGAAATAAACTCTAATGAAGAATAAATCAACAACAAATACTATAAAAAGGATGCCAATACCTACATGAAAAAGAAAAAAAACTAGGCGGACAAGACAGGGACCCAACTTCTACTAATATTCCAACCATCATCTCTATTCAAATTATTGGGTCTTTTTTCAATTTCTAGGGCTTCCCTCAATTTACGATGATGAAAATGACTAACCTTAGCAACGACCTGGGCTCCCGGATTTTGAAACTCGATTTCCTCAGCAGGTTTTATTATTATGTAGTAGTAAATATGAGTGCAATTTGTTGGATGCCAAATTGGCTATCCGATACAGAGAGAAACTGGACAAAACGAAATAGTGGAATGATCTCATCCAGCCACGGGAAGATATGATTTTGATCTGCTGGAAGTGAACCTCTGCGTCCCTTTTGCGTCAGCCTCGGCGCATAACTGCTTCAACGCCATGCAATCTCTGCGTCACCTTCGCTGGGGATTGCGCTGATCTTCCTTTTGATCGTCTGCTGTTGGAAACTTCAGCTCTCAGCCTCCCAGTCTAAGACCCTGGCTCCCGGATTCTGAAACTCGATTTCCTCAGCAGGAATTCGATCTCCCTTCAGGCTCTACGCTGCCACTACGTCGACTCTGCATGGTCCAGCGTCAGCCTCTCTGGACGTCGTTCAGTCCTATCTACCTTGTACTCTCTGGCCCAGGAAAACTCCCCACCGGATACTATCCATGCCCCTCACTGCAAAGGATCACTTCAAATTCCTCTTCACGAGCACTGTTGTGCTTCAGAAATTCGATCTTCTGATCCCCACTCGATGTGTCTTCCAAATGCCCATCAAGCCTCCTCTTATAATCTTTTTGTTGAGAACCAACAACCCAAATTAGATGCTAATCAATGGCTCAGATTATTTTGGTTTGATCCTAGTCTTCTTCTAGAACTTTCACCCACAGTTAGATTAATACTCTTTAATTATTTTAATTTTCTAAGTTGACTAAGGCACCCATTAAAATAATTAATTATTTTAATAAAACTGTCTCTAGGTGGAATTTCCGAAAACGATTTTCGGGTATTGTGGAATGCATGTATCCAAGCCTCTCTGCAAATTTTGAGGCTTAGAGCACATCCGATGCTACCAGGAATCAACACTCCATCTTAGCGAGGAATGTGCTATAGTAATGCAACCTGTTGAAGCATCACCCTTCTCTGTAACATCTCCCTCTGCGCTGCTGATGTCTAAGATCTCTGCCCATCAACTACTGCGCAAATGCTGCATCTATACTGCTGTTGACAGTGCCAGTGCCAACACTACATCATACTGCAACTCCCTCTCAAATTATGCATCCGTGCTGTTGCTGGCCCTGCCACTGCTAACACTGCATCTGCACTGCACCCTTCTACAACTGCTATTGCTACTGCATTAACAACGGAAAAGCATCCAAAATTACTAAACTGGTGTTTAGCATGATGCATCTTTTTGCTAGAGTTCTGACTGTTGCTAGTCTCTACGCTGACCTTTTGAAGCCTTTGCACTGCTGTTGACTTCTACTTTGTTCCAACTGCACTGCTACCAACTCTAGCTCTGCGCTGCTCAGTTTATCGCGCTCCTAGCCACTGCAACCGTCACTTCGACAATCCTCTACACCAACTGACACTAGTTCATCTTGCTACTTCTGATTTGGGTTCTCGTCGCAATGTATTGATCCAAAAGGTGGACTCCTCAAGGATCCCACCCATTTGCAGTTCTTTTGAACTACAGTTCTATATCACCCCATCTCTGGGCGATCATGGAAATCTCCTCTTCATTCTGTGCGGATGCAGCCTTCAGATCATGCTTCTCATCCTTGTCCTTCTTCTTGAGAGGAGATTGTGTAGCGTAGTGACCAAGTTTGCCACACTGAAAGCACTTGATCTTCGAAGCATCTTTCTTTTTCTTTCACTGCTCATGCTGCACCTTATATGCGAGGGCTGCATTCTCATCCTCCTCCTTGGGCTTTGACCCACTGTTGCTGTTGCTACTGTCAAGCTTACACTTGACTAAGTCTCTCCTCATCTCTTCCTACTGAAGAGCGGCCCACATTCCTTCCTAGTCTGGCAATTTCCACCTGCCCAAGATGCTTTGGACTATTAGTTTTTGGTAGCATCAGAAGTGCTCTAGCCTTGAAAATTGGTGGAGAGGCTAAGGCACATGAGTTCTAAAGGAACGCATAAGCCGTTTGGTGAAATTCCACCCAGATTGTATTTTATTAAAATAATTAATATTTTTAATGGAGTTCCTAAGACTAAACTTAGGGAAATTAAAATATTAATGGGTATTAATCAAAATATGGGTGAGAATGATCTAGGAGGCAGATCAAGTCATGTTTTAATCTTAGCTGTTGATTAGAGACTTAATCTCGGTCATTGAAGACTCAACAGGAAAAGTATAAAATGGAGGCTTGGGGTTCATTTGGAAACACACAGAGAGAGAGAGAATTGATCTGGAGTTCGATTTCTCGGGCTAAGAAGCTGAGAAATTCGAACTAAGTGATCATTCAGCAACAGAGAGGTAGTGAGAATTCGGGAGAAGGACTTTCAGGAGAATATTGACGGAGAGGCGGAGAGAGCTTGCAGAAAGGCAGCGCGGTAGCTGGTAAATGCGAACGCTAAGCCAGTCTGGGCCCACGTAGTCCTAACGCAGAGCCAGAAGTGTCAGCGCAAATCTAAAAAGCTGCCTATCACGAAGAATCCAGAATTGCCGGAATAGCCGGAACTGCCGAGATAGCTGACACAGAGGGCAAAGAACCTGATGCAGGGCTGGCGCAGAGCCTATGTAGGGCCAACGCAGAAATAGCCGGGGTTAGCCAGTCTTGCGCCGGATCAGCCAAAATTTGCCAGGTGAAGTGAGGTAAAATGCACTTAGATTTTCCGCCAATATTTTCTCTCTAAAGGATTGCTAGATGAGCATCCTAGATTTGTATTCAGATATTTCTCCTGCATAATAATAAACTGTCAGAACTGCTGCACCGATTTTCCTGCATTGGGTTTTTCCAGGGACTATGTTTCTTGTTCTTTGCTTTGTTTTCTATTTCATGAGATCAAATATTTAATTAGTGTAGGCTGCAGAAGTAATTTGCTTCAATATTCAGAAGAATAACTTGATGAATGTAATTTAGAAATCAAGTAGGTGAAGTAGATTCAGATTTGCTGCAGTAGGGGTTCCTTCGAGTCTAGGAATTTTCACATGGACAAATACTTGCCACTCTTTTCAGAGTCAATCTCACCATCTTGGTAGGCTAAGGTGTTGACCCCACACCTGCTAACTCGTCACGGGTCTCCTGAATCTTTGCAAGGAACGGATCAATGTGTTCCCCCTTCTGCATCTGCGTGGATCTCATTTTCTGCTCCAAGTACATCTTCCGCTACTCGGAAGATCCCTGATATAGCGTGGACAAGCCATTCCACATCTCCTTTGCAGTCCCTTTGCCTGAGATGTGACATACTACATGATCCTTCACTCCGTTGAGGATCATCTGCTTGGCCTTCACCATCTCTCCCTTGTACTTTTTGAGTGGATCTGGATCCGCATGCTCAACTACCACATTGTCGATGTAGATCTTGAGAAAATGTTCATCCAGAAGGCATGCCATGCTCGCCTTCCAGATCACATAGTTGGATGCACCATCCAACTGATCCTAATCTCTCAATCCACTCGCTGCCATCTTTGCCAATGAAAAAGTCGAATTGCCTCCTTTCTTCTCTACGCAACATTGGGCTGGCCTACGCACTCCTCGTTGGAGTAGTAGACTTGCTGCTCCCTGCTGCTGCTCAGCTAATGAGAAATCAGACTTCTTGGCAGGAAGTCCTCCGAGGAAGAAATTCCCTCAAGTGTTTCTCTCTCTCCCATTGACGCTATTCTTCTAGCAACTGCTGCAAAATATCTGCGTCCCAGCTGAAGATCCACTCAAGGAAAATATGCTACTCACATTGGCCTCTGGAAAACTTCGATCTAGAGATTGAATTTCTCTATCGACACACTCAAAGAAATCGAATTCTCCTCAAAACTTCGACCTCCTTGGCCCACAAATTGCACTACCTCTGGGGTTTCGAATTGTTGCCTCTGCAGTATTTTCAAACTCCTCTTCCTTTTTGCTTCTGAGCTCTTCTGCTCACGATCTGTGCTTTGATACCATGTGATAAATCAGTTACCCAATTCCCACTGCTGCAAACTGATGATATTTCTCCTACTTGTTAAATTATTTGAACAAGTTACTTGCAGTGTTCTACGACAAATATTGAAATACACACTGTAGCCTACACAAATAAAAACTGTGGAAACTAAATACAACACATGAGAGAAATAAACTTCACACACATCTACACAATTATTTTTGGACAAATGTCCTTTGAAAAACCCAATGTGGGAAAACCGGTGCAACAACTGAGGGTATTATTATTATGCAGTAGTAAATTTGAGTACAATTCGTTGGATGCTCAACTGGCTATCCGATATGGAGAGAAACTGGACAAGACGAAATAGTGAGATTATCTCACCCAGTCACTGGAAGATCCGGCTCTGATCTGGTGAAGTGAGCCTCTATGTCCCTTCTGCGTCAGCGTTTGCATAAAACTGCGTCAACCCCATGCAATCTCTATGTCACCTCTGTTGGGGACTGCGCTGCTCTTCCTTCTGACCCTCTGCTAGCTAGAAACTTCGGCTCTTAGCCTCCCGGTCTCACACCCCGACTCCCGGCTTTTGAAACTCAATGTCCTCAACAGGAATTCGATCTCCCTTCAGGCGCTGGGTTGCCATTGCGTCAGCTCTCCATGGCCCAACGTTAGCCTCTCTGGACATCGTTCTACCCTTTGCGCCTTGTACTCCCGGCCCAGGAAAACTCCCCACCGGATACTATCCCTACCCCTCACTGCAAAATATTACTTCGAATTCCTCTTCCGGCAATTCCCGTGCTTTAGAAATTCGATCTTTTGATCTCCACTCGATGTGTCTTCCAAATGCCCATCAAGCCTCCTCTTATAATCTTTTTGTTGAGAACCAACGACCTAGATTAGATCCTAATCAATGGCTTAGATCATTTTGCCTTGATCCTCATCTTCTTCTAGAAGTTTCACCCACAGTTAGATTAATACCCTTCAATTATTTTAATTTCCTAAGTTTAGACTTAGGCACCCATTAAAAATAATTAATTATTTTAACAAAACTGTCTCTGGGTGGAATTTCCCAAAACGATTTTTGGGTATTGTGGAATGCATGTGTCCAAGCCTCCTGACAATTTTTGAGGCTTAGAACACATTCGATGCTACCAGAAATCAACACGGTCAAACCTAGTCAAACTCAACCTAAAATAGTTCAGTAAACTCGAGTCAATATCGGTCAAAGAGATAGAGAAACAACTTGTTCAAGATAGTCTACTCGTCTTCCTTTTCTCCACATGTGCGGCCGGCCAAGAGGCCTCAGAAAGATGAAGAAGAAACTTGCTTGGTTGGAGAAAAATGAGATGTCACATCATCTATATATATTAATCAAATGGGGGTAAATTAAACCAAGGGACACACCCTTTCATGAGGTGGGCCAACTTGTCTTCCTGGGCTGACTTGGTGCCCCAAAAATAAATTTTTATTTTGATTTTCTTAGGCTAATTTGGAGGCCTTTTTGGCATGCGGGAATACCTCCCAATGCTACACAAAAATAACATTATGCATTTGTAAACCAAGGAGCAACCAATAGGTATGGGTTAGGTTCAACAAATAAATTCATTAAAGCAAGTATTGAATTGAAATAAGCTTGATTATTGGCTTCTTGAGCCCTTACTCTATGTATTCTTCTTTGATAATATATTTTAGGCACAAGGATAAATATGGTCTCACCTTGAGAGTTTGATCCTGTGTTGTATCTTATTGTCATGTTTTGATTAGATGGAGTCACCAGATGAGATTTTGGAAGGAGATAATTACTAATTTGTTTGTGTTTCCAAATAATTAATCATTTCACTTTCTACATTCTTTTTGAGGCTCTTTGCTTTCGTTTTGATTCTAAGTAATCATGCCCTACCCTTTATATTTCGAAAATTTAAAGTTAGTGTATGGTTTAGATTCAACTAGTATTCAACAAATTTAATGAAACTTTAGTTGGATTCAATGTTTTACAAAACGGACTCGGATTCGGACTCGGCCGAGGATCGACTCGGAAACGGAAACGGAAACGGCAATGACTCGGCCGGCTCGATTTCAATGACTCGGTCGTTGTAAAAAATACATTAAATATTTATTTTTTTTATAAAAAAACATAATTTTAAATAGTTTAAACATAATTTTAAATATTTTCATTCAAGTTTCGAAACACACAACATTATAATATACATGGAAGACAACATATGATCAAAGTAGGCTCATGAACCAATCCATTATATCAAAATGGTACGGTGTACCCAATGGCAATAGTAAATACATAGTCAACTGTAGTCTGTCATACATGATCAAAGACTCAAGAGTCAAAACAAAATACAAATAACCAAGGAGGCTAGTAGCTACTGGCTACTGCCAGAGGAGCCAAGATCATCTCGACCAATCTCTGGATCATCATCATCAGAGGCAGAGCCAGACAAGGGGCCCCATGACTCCTCCTCATCATCATCGTCTCCAACTGCAACTGTAGAAGTGGTGCCAGTACCAGTACCACTAGGCTGTGAAGCAGATGCAAGCTGAGATAGAGTACAAATGCGGCTGCGCTTCACTCAAATGCATAAGACTGCTGTGAGTGAAATGAGAGCATTTGGCTGTCTTAAATAGAGTTTGGGAGGGGGAAATGGACCCCAAATGCATTTAACTAATCACATAAACCTTTTCATGTCCACAAACCCTAACCAAATCAGCCAAAAATCAGCAAAAAGTTAATTTTTTTCATGTTAAAACGCTGCCCAGCGGTTTGGAAACGGTACGGCCGTTTTTTGTCGTGACCCGGCCGGGTTGACCGGGTCAGCTATGACCCGGCCGAGTCATTGGCTGACTCGGCCGGGTCATAGCTGACCCGGTCACCGAGCCGAGTCATAGGGCCGGGTTGCAATTTTTTTTAATGACCCGGATCGAAACGGCCGTTTCGGAGTCAACCCGGCCGTTTCGTAAAACACTGGTTGGATTATACTATTATTTTTCTTGTTCAATCACATGGACTCTATTATGTGACTTAAACACCATTATTGGAAATGAAGATTTTTTCAATGCATGAGCAAGCATGTTCTAGTGGATACTTATAATACACTGTTTTGAAAATGCAATGTGATTATATCTTCTTGGGAAAATAACTTTATGTTTATTGAACTATTATTTTTGTAGTTGTTCTTGATGCTCCACTTGAATGACATATTCTTTCAGTTGTAACGAGTTATATGGAAGTCGAAGAATATTTTCATATGCACAAGAGTAAATAAAATATTGTTACATTTAATGAAAGTCATTTTGATCTTTTGTCTTGCTCTTACATAGAACACAAATTTTCTTTGTTGCAGTGTTGCACTTGTTATTGACAATCCAAGGCTATTGGATAGGCTGGCAGCAAATCTCAATGCTCTGGACACTATAAAATTTGTAGTACTCTTATGGGGAAAGAAGTCCAAGCTTGTTTCGTGCATAGGACAAGTACCATTATATGACTATGAGGAGCTAATATGTTTGGGTCGTGAAAGTCGAAAGTTTCAGCTAACAGAAAAGTCAATAGGTAGTCTCTAAAACAATGATAGTGGTTTCTACATGAAAAAATTGTTTATCCATCAAAATGCATTGCTGTATTTGGTGGCAACTGTTAATTGATATTTTCATTGTTATTAGTCACTTGTCTTTATATGGCAGGCCACACAAACTTTTCAAGGGATAAATATCTAGGCTAGTGGTTAACACATGGATATACCTTTGCATATGTTTTGTATATGTGATACAGAAAAAACAATAAAACATGGAGTTGGGGAATAATCTATTAGTCTCATCAGGTGCAAAATAGATAGTACACAAAATCCTTTAATAAATCTTGGCACTGTCTTTTAATCTCAATTATAAGGGTTTGGCATGGTTAGAATCTCTAATATGGTATTAACTCTTATACTCAAATTGTCAACGTCAAATAGGGATATTCAAGTTATAATATTTGATACCACATTAGATCCTTTGCATTGCAAGCAGAACTATTAAAAATATAACATGCAACTTCCTTCATAGGAAATTAATAAAAAATCTCAATCATGATTTTCCATTGGGACCTATTATCCAGGCCAACCCTTAATAAAAGGGGAACTTTCATTGAAAACAATGTAAGAAAAAAGAAAAGAAAAAAGAGAGCCTTAGTTTGAATTATTTTTCTCAAAATGCATGGCACTAATAAGGATTGACCCTGCCAGATATAACCCACCATCCTCTAACATAATCCATAACAATAGTTATGTAGGTCATTATCCAAAGTAAAAAAACCAGAGAAAAAGAATAAAAACTGATAAAAATTGCTCTCATAATCCATCTGTTACAATACTATATTAGGTTGTTTCCTTTGAAGATCAAACTCTGTTGTACCTTTTAACACAATATTTCCCTTCTTAACGAGTGTTACCTTCCAACATATGTTTGTGGATATTATTTGGGCTGAGCTTAGAGTTACAGAGTTTCCCCGTTTGACATTGATGGTTTGTGGACATTATACGGGATGGATTCAACATTACAAAACTCCACCATTCAACATTAACAGTTCATGAGTACCTTAGCCATATGGATACTATGTTACATAGATTTGTTCTAAACTTACCTTGTTCTGGAGTCATGTTGTAAGAGTTTTGGGGAGTATCTAGAGATTGTTGTTTCAAGGGGATAGCATACGTTGTTCTATTATTAGCAGCTTTTTAGTTCAGACTCGAGCATCCTATTTTTCTAGTTTTCCCCATGCATCAAAGTCACAAGCAGATTGGGGAGCATGCATATGGGGGATTGAGGATCGTTAGATGGGCACTTTCAAGTTTTTGATTTCACAAGTTTTAGAAGTTTCTAGTTTTAGAAACTTGGTGTTTTTCAGCAGCAAATGATGGTATATCTACCCATTGTAGAGATAGGGTTATGGTTCAAATTTGGGGTGAATTGGAGGAGTTTCTATTGGAAAAATTCTATAGTTTTTTTGTAAGCAAAGGTGCATCATTTCATTAGATCCTGCCAAAAATATACAATATAGCTTGCCATGGTCTGCCTCCTATGTCTCCTTAGTTGTCTTCATCTTCAAGCAGCTCCAATCCTTGTCCATCCTTCTGCAACTGATCCAAACCTTGCGCGAGCTTCTGCAACTCTTATGCAATCATCAAAATACCTTTGTAATCATCAAGACACCTGTAATACCTTTCCTAATCTTGAGGAAACATCCTCCATCCATGACCCAGTTAGGCACATCAATTCTGCATGCATACCAAGAGTGTCATAATGTGACAAATCCACCATAACATAATGGACATGTTGACATATTGGTTGGCATCAAGTACAACACATCAGCCATAATGCCCACAATTTGCAGAGATCGTGGGAGTTTGTAGGAGAATTGATTCATCTAGTAGCAGTGGCTCTTGTTTTTGTAGGACCGATTTCTTGTGGGAGCCATGAACTATTTTTGGAGTTTGAGTTTATTTTGTGAGGAGGCCACATTCCCCTTACTGAACTGAATTTTCTTGAGTAGCCGCGTTATTCCTTGTTGAAGTTTCTATCTCTACCAGTTAGAAACCCTCCATGCACTTTACTGATTTATTCCTACCTACTTGTTCCGTTACTTGACAAGTTATTTACAATGTAAATATTGAAAATAAACACTAGTGCATGCTCAACATATTACAGATCATCAACTGAAGGAAACAGATACAAGCACACAAAATGACACCATTATTTTTGGACCAATGTCCGCGGAAAAACCCAATGCGGGAAAACTTGTGCAACTATTTGAGGGTTTTCTTATTAAGCAATTTCAGAGTACAATATGGGTGCCAAATCTGGCTTTTACCCAACAGAGAATGCCCTTGGCAGTAGTACCTCTCAGTCTGAGACAGATGTCCCGGCTGAAACCCCGGATAAACCCTTCGGCAGCTCCTTAGCTAAAATCTACCCCAGAAACCCCAGTGTCAGCCTCTCTCTGGACTGTGTCAGCTTCTCTTTGCCCAATGCTGGCCCTGCGTCACCCTGAATGGGTCTGCGTTAGCCTCAAGAGGTCCTGCGTCAGCAACGCTGGCCTCTCCAAAGCACTGCGCAACACCTGGGTGCCTTTGCGTGGCCCTGAGTGCGCCTTGGCTGCTACTACGTCACTCTCTCTGGCTCTTGCGCTAATCTCCTGGCACTATCTCTGCCTCTCTGTCTCTCTGTATTCACTGCCCCTCAGCTGCAACTTCGATCACTGATTCTATTTCTCTTAGCAAACATCGCTCTAGAGAATAGAATGACAGATCATCTGGTGTGCTCTCCAAGTGACCCTTAAGCTGCCTCTTATACTTTTCTCGTTGACATATCAACGGCCAAGGTTAAGTCCCTAATCGACAACTAACATTAGATCTGGCTTGATCCATCTCTAAGTTTAGACTTACGGACTCCACTAAAAATATTAATTATTTTAATATCTCCTAAAGTGTTTAGAATCTGCCCAAACCCTTTCTGGGTATTGGATATCTCATGTGCCCCAACATCTCCACCAAATTTCATGGCTAGAGCACTTCCGATGCTATCCCATATCAACACTCTCTATTAGCGACGAGTGTGCTCTAGTAATACTCTTTATTGATTATCACCTTGATCATCCGGCATCAGTCCCTGTGTTGATGCTGGGCCTGCTGCCCATCATCCTCTGCATTGTTGTATCCTGTATTGCTGCCCATGGTTTTGCCATTGCCACTGCTGCATCTGTACGACGCAATGTTACTTGGGAGCGGGAGCGGGAGCGACCATTTTCAGAAGCTCCCGGTTTGGGAGCGAATCCCGGAGCGATTTTTTAAAAATATATATATTTTTTATATTTTTTAATTTTTGATACATATATGTCAACAAAAACATGTAGAATGATGAATTAGATATAAAAAACATAAAAAAGCATAGATTGAACCATATAACAACAATCATCTAGAAGTTATAATCTTCATCAACCACATCCGCAAGTTAGTAACATAGTAACATACAACATATTGAGTCTCATGATTCATCAATCTTAAAGTTTCAAGCTTTCAAAATTCAATATATAACATTTATCATCATTGATCACCAAAGTTGTACTTGTAAGCTAAGTGTAACCATTACAACAAATAATATCTAACATGAAATGAAATGTTATAAAATGAAATGAAATGAAACAACTTTCAACTTTCATGAAGCATCATATTCATAATTCATTACTAATGAGTTATAATTGCCAACTTCAAACTTAAATTGTCATATATTGTTTAAAAAAATATCATAATAAATATGAAAGAGTCAATAGTTATAAAAGCTACTAGAAACTAGAAAAGAGAAGTAAATCTATTATCTATTTCTTATGCTTGGGCCTCTTGCCACCACGAGAAATGTCTAATTTTTTAGTCTTGTTGCAAAATCAGGATCTTTGTCATTAATATCACCCTCCAAGCATTAATATCCGGAGGTATCTTTGTCATTACCTTTGTATCTGTATAGGGATCTTTGTCATTAATATCACCCTCTAAGCATTAACATAAGATAGAAAAAGCATAGCATGTCAAGTCAAGATTTTGTTTGAGTGATGCGTACATTTTTAGAAGGGTCATGATAGAGGAGTTCGACAACCATTGTCACTAACATCAAGGTACATAGAGGGATTGGTACTCTTGATTAAATATGAGTTCCATACCCTAATACATGACAAAATTCAATGGAAACATTGCAATCCCCCAATCCTGAAATCCTGAAAAACTGATAAGTCTGCTGGATTTTGAATGAAATCTAAAATTCTACTTTCTCCATATGAAATCCAATGAGGACGAAACCACTCTCAAACATCCTGAGTCATTTCATGGTAATGTT
This sequence comes from Pinus tabuliformis, assembly GCA_031772625.1. Taxonomy (NCBI): domain Eukaryota; kingdom Viridiplantae; phylum Streptophyta; class Pinopsida; order Pinales; family Pinaceae; genus Pinus; species Pinus tabuliformis. The sequence continues at coordinate 998,276,291 of CM062806.1, read as the reverse complement.
AAAAATTTAAGTAAAAGGATGAAAATGAAAATTAAAGAAAATGTCACTTTTACTTTAAGTTGCCCCACTCAAAAACTATTTGTTTCTTTCAAAAAAAATTGCATTTCGAACATTACTACAAAAAAAAAAATGCAAAAAAGGCAAAACGCTCCCGAAAAGGCAGGGAGCGAAATTTTTTTTAGGGAGCGCGCTCCCGACCCGCTCCCCAGTCGCTCCCGCCCGGAGTGCGGATCGGGAGCGGGAGCGAGGGGGGGGGGCGCTCCCCCGCAACACTGGTACGACGACTCCCTCTGCATCCGTGCTTCTGTTGGTCGTTTCTCCCAACACTGCATCCACACTACAACTCCTCTCATCATGCTGCATCGTGCTACCCACTGTTGCACTGCAGCTCAGTGGCTGAGAAGTAAGTAACTGTTCTCCCAACTTTGATCTCTCTGTTGGGCTAGAGACACCAGCTGATGTTGAAGCTCCCTCTGCCATTGACAAGTGTTCCCTCTCTGACCTTTGTGCTGCTGCAACAACATCCTGCATCTCGCACCGTTGCACACCTCTCTGTGCCATCCTGCACTGGTGCAACACTCCAGTGCCTCTCGCACTGCTGTAGCCTGCTAGCCTCGCGCTGTCCTAGGAATTCTACACTGTAGCTCTCTCTGCTGCTTCATCTGCATCCGTCTCTACCCACATCAGCCAGTCTTGCTACTCCTCTTCAGGGCTCCCGTAGCAAGGTCTAATCCAAGAGGCTGGGTACCTCGAGGATCCTACCCCTCATCGCATGTAGTTTGCTTGACTACAACTTGATGTCTCCTCACTTCCACTCAAGTGGTGCGTGTGCACTCCTGGCACAGTCATCGTCTGTCTCCACTTCCTTCTCTGCCCTTGCTGGCACTGCCTTAGTCTCGGAAGACTCTCCCTTACTCTTCTTCCTTGGACACTGGGTCGCATAATGGCCCAGCGCCCCACAGTGGAAGCACTTGATCTTGGAGAGATCCTTCTTCTTCTGTTTTTCTTGCTTTCCCTCAGATGCTAGGGCAACATCTTCCTCCTCTTCCTTTTTGACTCTGATCCCCTTGCTGCTGCTTCTCTCCTTTGTCTGCCGTATGATCTCTTCTTGGCAAAGAGCCGCCCACATCTCATCCCAAGGTGGAAGTGTCCCTCTGCCCAGTATACTTTGGACAAATACCTCTCAGTCTTCTGAGATTGCATTCAGGGATGTCCTCACAATCAATTTCTGATCTGGCGTGGCTTCAATGGAAGTCAACTGATCTCGGAGCTCATTCAGTCCTCCGAGGAAGGTGTCAATCGGTTCTCCCTTCTTCAACTGATATGACCTTAGCTGATTTTCTAGTAACATCCTTCTCTGCACAGAAGTATGCTGGTACAATTTCTTTAGGGCCTCCCACATCTCATTTTCCGTTTCCTTCTCGGGAATGTGTGGTACTACATGATCCTTGACCCCATCAAGGATGATGCTCTTGGACCTCGTCATTTTCTCCTCGTACTTGTTGTTCTCAGCTGGGTCGACTAGGATAACTATCGTCTTCAAGGCGAAGTGCTTGACACGATTTTTGTCAAGTACGGATAAGATTTTGGTCTTCAGACTGCAAAGTTTGACGCTCCGTCCAGTCTATCCTGGTCTCTTACTTCATGTAGTGACATGATGCTCTTTTACTTCCCTCGTGGAAGTTCTCGAAGTGACTCCCTCTGAGTCTCGATTTCCCTCTTGGAAATCCTTCTGCCGATGTCAAGATGCTCCCTACTCTGATCGTCTGTGCAATCGTACGACTGATCCTGATTTCTTGGCTAGAAACCCTCGGTAGCAACTCCCTCCTCTTGGCCTTGCCCTGTCAGGTATTGTTCTGACTATAGTACCTCACCAGCTCCACTCTGCAACTTTCCCACAGCCTCCTAAACCCTAGCGACCTGAAGGTGAGAGCTCTTACGCTCTGCACAATCCCGATACCAGTAACTCAGCCTCCTCATCCAACTGTGTCAGCCCTCCTAGCTTCTGCATGGCTCTGCGTGAGTCTCCCTTTGCCTCCCTTAGCCTCTGCGCTGCCTCTTCTTGGCTCAACCTTGATGATGCAGGCATTGGGTCGCCCTTTCCTTGTTGCTGTTATGCTAGAAATAGCTTTTGTCACTCGGGACAACTGTTTTCTGCTGCTATTGCTCCACTCGGCTGATGTACTCAGTTCTCCTGTGATCTGCAACCACACTCTGATACCATGTTGAAGTTTCTAAGTCTACCAGTTAGAAACCCTCCATGCACTTTACTGATTTATTCCTACCTACTTGTTCCATTACTTAACAAGTTATTTACAATGTAAATACTGAAAATAAACACTAGTGCATGCTCAACATATTACAGATCATCAATTGAAGGAAACAAATACAACCACACAAAATGACACTGTTATTTCTGGACCAATGTCCTCGGAAAAACCCAATGCTGGAAACTGGTGCAACTATTTGAGGGTTTTCTTATTAAGAAATTTCAGAGTACAATATGGGTGCCAACCAATGCGGGAAACCGGTGCAACTATTTGAGGGTTTTCTTACTAAGCAATTTCAAAGTACAATATGGGTGCCAAATCCGGCTTACCCAACAGAGAATGCCCTTGGCAGTAGTACCTCTCAGTCTGAGACAGATGTCCCAGTTGAAACCTCGGATAAACCCTCGACAGCTCCTCAGCTCCAATCTACCCCAGAAACCCCAATGTCAGCCTCTCTCTACCCAGCGCTGGTCCTGCGTCACCCTGAATGGGTTTGCGTCAGCCTCAGGAGGTCCTACGTCAGCCTTCTGGCCCTCTGCATCAGCAACGCTGGTCTTTCTGAAGGACTGCACAGCTCTTGGCTGCCTCTGCATGGCCCTGGTTGCTACTGCATCACTCTCTTTGGCTCTTGTGCTGATCTCCTGGCACTATCTCTGCCTCTCTGTCTCTCTGTACTCACTGCCCCTCAACTACAACTCCGATCACTGATTCTATCTCTCTTAGCAAACCTCGCTCTAGAGAATAGAATGACTGATCATCTGGTGTACTCTCCAAGTGACCCTCAAGCCTGCTCTTATACTTTTCTCGTTGACATATCAACGACCGAGATTAAGTCCCTAATTGATGGCTAAGATTAGATATGGCTTGATCCATGTCTTTTGGACCATTTTAACACAGTTTTATATTAATCCACATTAATATTTTAATTTCCCTAAGTTTAGACTTGGGGACTCCATTAAAACTATTAATTATTTTAATATCTCCTAAACTGTTTAGAGTCTTCCCAAACCCTTTCTGGGTATTGGAGATCTCATGTACCCCAACCTCTCCACCAAATTTCGTGGCTAGAGCACATACGATGCTACCCCAAATCAACATTCCTTGAGGGTCGAGTTTATTGGGAGGTCACAGTTGCATTTTGAAGGCCATATTCTTTTGTGGGCAGCCTTATTCTTCATCCATTTCTTGCATCCAAATTGAGCTATTGCTGAAGCAGTTTGTGGGTTCCAAAAATAAATTTGCATGTAATTTCCTGATCTAGTTTAATAAAATTTGACTGGGACAATTGGTGTTTATTTGGTGAATCTTATTGAATAAAATAATTAGGTGGTGGTCTTTTAATTCTATTGTGTAATGTCTCTCATTATTCGCATGCAAAGTGTCTGAATAAATAATTGCTTGCAAAGTGTTTGTCTAAACACCTGAAGAAAAAATTAAAAATTTTACAAGTTAAATCAGTATTTAAGTAAGGGGGATATTGCATTTTGGAATGGGTGGATATTAGTGATATTAAAATTTTTCCATGGAATAAACTTGTGCCCAAAATGGGTAAGAGGTCCAGAAAAAATTAAATCGACAATACTTGAGAAAAATAGGCAAGCATTAACAAATGCAGGAATATATGTTTTTTTCTTTCAATTTTTTAAATAGAAACCAGCAACAGTATCTAGAAATTGCATTGCGACATAAATATCATAAAAAATTAACATATAAGATGTGTGGGATGCTAATTGATATATCAAAGTCAATACAGAGTCCTACTAGTTGTCCATTCAAGGACACCAAATTAAATAATCAAATACAAAATGAAATTATATATAATGTATTTCATCATGATTACTCATCTACAACTATCAATATAGCATCTAGCTATCAGTTCCCTCTCCCTCTTCCCTACTTATGGGAAAAGGTAAGATCTCCTTTGCCACTAGAAAGTTTTGGAGCATTAGCCTAACACCCATTGGTGGATGACTAAGTATGAAGCTGTGTATAGGCTGGGGATGAGGCTTCCTCATAATTCTCCTCAGTCCCAGTGTCTTCTTATTAAACTAGCTCCTTGACCCCTAACAAGGGTAGGTCATCCAGATCCTCCCCTGCACCATGAAAATGTAAAAATATCTCGACAAAACAGCAAAATGGTTTTAATTCAAAATAAAAATTTCACCTCTTAACAAGAGACTTCGTGGATCTTATCCCTGTCAATTTTCAGCATAAAGGCTGTTAAGAAATATAAATAAAACAGCAGAGATAGTGGACAAAATTTCAATACTTAAGAACCTCAATCATCAAGGAAATCCAAAAGAAAAGATACCATTGTGTTCTGATAAGTTCCAACCCTCTGGGGAAATCTTCTTATGCAAAAATCAGATCTGAAAACACTTCTTAACAGCTGTAAAAAGTTAAAACAGCATCAAAAGTTAAAACAGTTGTTATCTTCTTCAATTACAATGTTAAAATATTCAAATCAGCAAGACATATATAGCTGGAAATTACAAACAGTGAAGAATATCGATAGCTAAAAATCAATCTGCAATTTACACAAAGTATTGAACAGCTGAAAACTTCATTATATGATGTTCAAGTACATACCATAGCCTTATCATGAGGCTAGTAAAATCCACCAGCTCACCAAAGCCCTAGCAAGGGAAAATAATGGAAATCCTCTAATAAAGTTATCAAACTCCTCAAAATTGGATATTATAGATAAGTGTGCAAGCAGTAGTCCATTAGTTGCTATAACTCCTCAAACATAGGGAAACCTCAACATGTGTCCCAATAAGACATGGAACACTCCTCAAATCATTCTAAACCAACCCCACATAAAGTGGATCTACATCGATATAAGTGTAGAGTGGGAAATATTTGCTAATTCTTTAAAACAAGAATGCCCTCAGAGAATGTGTATAAAACCTCAATCTATGCATTATGACCAAATCAAACTCATCATCAAGTGTGCCAAGGTATAGATCCACCCAAAAGAATGGATGACATAGGAGAATGTGCATGAAGGGTGGCATGCTTTCCAAAATTATGCATAAAATAACTAAAAGCATTTGCTATTTTATGAAATCACAGGCCTATACCATCAACACTTTCGACACCAAGGGAAAAAGAAAGAGGGTGCTCTATAAAAATGTGCAATAAGGTGGAGTTCTCTACGCAAGTGTGCACTCCTCATGATGACATTTCATATGTCAAGGATTCCAAGATAAGCAATGTGCATCTCATCAATCCAATTAAACCATCATAAAACCCAAGGTGTACAACTCAACAGATATGATGCCAAAAACTTATGAACCCCTAAAGTAATAGGTGCTCCTCCCCAGTGTACACCAAGATAAATATGAACGGATGCCCAACAACCAAGCACTATCTCAAAGCAACTAATCCAATAATGAACCACAAGACTTTGGGGAAACCCTTTGTTGATGGGTTTCCCTCTCCATGCAATATGCTAGGGTCGAATCAAATGTAACCATGTACGTCAAGACCCTCGTAAAGTCTAGAACTGATCAATGTCCAAACGTATCATGCAAGTCTCTAAATATGCAGTGTTGATGCCAACAAAAGAGGATAATCCATGAGAAAATAGGCATCAGAAAATGCAACCAGTAGCCATCAAGATACAAATCTTCCAAATGCAGCTTGCTTGGGCAGGGTCTTCACCCTGGAATAATCCTCATGCTATATGAAAGGTAACACCTCTCTTTATGAAGAAGAGCCGATCTTTAGCTTTAATTTCTAGTTGCCCTTGAACCTAATTTCTTTCTCTATTCTATATTTGTATTTTTCTTTTTCTATTACTCGTATCTATGCGTATCAACACTGGATCAGGCACTTTCTTGGCTTTTATTATACTAGAATCTTTCTCATTGACTCATCTTGGTTATCTACAGGCATAAATTTAACTCAATTGCACAGTAAAGTTTTGTAGACAAGAAGGAAATTTCGGAACCTTATGCAGGCTTTTCCTTTTACAGGTGACAGAACCAAACATGTGGCTATTTCATCTAATGATGTTGCAACCATTGTGTATACGAGTGGGACAACTGGAAACCCAAAAGGTGTTATTCTTACTCATGGAAATTTGCTGCATCAGGTTGGTATTTGTGATCATACAAATTACTAAGAGATCTTTAATGCTTACTATTTTTGGACAACACTAGACTGTACTTTAGATTTGCATGCTAATAAAGTCTTTAACCATTATATGTTGTCAGGCCATGCATTTAGGGGTTATTTTGCCTGCTCAAACTGGAGATAGATTTCTTAGTTATCTACCATCCTGGCATATGTATGAACGTTCAGTTGAGTATTTTATATTTACTCGCGGGATTGTGCAAGTTTACACAAACGTGAAGAATTTGAAGGTATGTAGAAGTCTTGTAGGTAAAAGGATAGTAGTCGATGCAATTATTTTATTAATGTATATACTTTTAACTCAAGTTCATATTTCAAAATTTATATAACATACCCTTGATGAATCTTTCATTCTTTTGCATGAAGGCGCTGTTAAGTTGTTCAAGTGACTTGTAGTTTTCATCATAGGAATCTAAGAATAAAAGAGGGATTCTTTTATGGAAAATAAATAACCCTAGCTGCGAGTTATATGACTAGGTAATAGATGTAATGTTCCAAAATAAGAAAAACAGTGATATGCAAGAAAATACTAATTTTTCGCCACAGAAATTTTATAACAATTAGAACACACCCATAACAATCGGAAATATGGAAGCAACTGAACCATTTTATTATAAACTGGTGCAAGAGTACAAAATATGGAAGGAATGCACCTGGGCTTGCCTCAAAGGCAAGTGGAGCAAAGCCTAGGTGAAGCAATGATAATCCGGAGCTACAATCAACTGACCAACTGCTACACCGCACAGTCCCCAATAATTCTACACTATCTGCTGCAAAGATATGGCTGAAAACCCCACCTCCGGTGCTCAGAAAATTCTGTAAAATTATTTCTAAGCACCTTAGGTAAAACCCACAAAAACCCAGAAATGGTCTGACTTGGTTTTGACCTTCCAAAATCGACCCCCAAAAGGCCCTACGCCCTCCAAAACTGCTGAAGCACACTGCCTGCCAATACACCAGAAAAATCCTCCACAAATACTCCAAAAAAGTAGCAATCCCCTCCACTAATGCTTCCCTTATTTCTCTTGACAAAGATTAGCTTCAATTGCTGAGTCTCCACCTCCCACATGTGCTCAATATCTTCCCTCTATGCTGGCCCAGGAAATGCAAAATCCCCACTGAATGATAGCTCTCTTCTCCAACCCAAAAACTCACCCAAATGTAAGCAAATCACCAACGCTTCTCTTTTGGAATTTCTCTTGACAAAAGCTTCCCTAAAGAATGCAAAATATCTCAACTCGGTTTCTTCCACTTTGTCCTCCAGAAATACGCATCCCCTCGAGAGACTGAATACAAATGATGAAAACCACATTGAAAATCACCTCTGGAAGATTATAAGTGAACCTCTCTAGGGTGGCACTCAAAGTGTCCCGAAGAAAGGGTGAGTTCTTCCCTTGGAAAACTCTTGCTAAACAACAAGTGACCTGACTAAGCAGCTCGAGCAACTAAGAAGAAATTCGATATGCCAAAAATGATTAAATGAGGGGTGTTTCCTTATTTTTATAGATTTCGTGGAGCCTTTTTCCGTCCATTTTCCCTCCTTCATTTGTCCCTCACTAAGCCGTCGACTTTCCCTCTCACGCAATTCGAACTATTGGCTTAGGGAGTGCGTATTTTCCTTGTGTCGGTGGCCCCCACATGCTTCTAACAAAAACAAAATAACTTACTTCTAGTTCGTATGTCTCCTAAGAAATTTGAATGGGCCCCATCTCCTCCAAAATTGGCCCCAAAATGTAGAAATTAATCTTGTTCCAAAATAATTTAGGAAGGGACATTACAACCCTCCCCTCCCAAATGATGCTTGTCCCCAAGCAACTTCAATGCTGGATATTCAAGTATATGCTCACCCTCCCAAGTAGCATCGTCATCTGACAAGCTCCAACGCACCAAGTATTCTCTAATTATCCTACTTCTAAACTTCCTTTCCCTGGTCTCCAAGATGGCTTCCGGTTCCAAAACCAATGCCCCTCATCATCAAGTGGAGGCAACTCTACAACTGCTGTAACTTGTTGCCCAACACCCTCGAGGCATGAAACATGGAAAATATTTTGGATCTTGCTCGCTGGCGGTAGCTCCAACTCATATGCTACCTCTCCAAGCCTCTTGATCACCCTGTAGGGCCCATAAAATCGTGGTTGCAGCTTTTCGGCTCCCTTCTGTTTTAGAGTGGACTATCGGTACAACTGCAATCGAAGGTACACCAAGTCCCCTTCCTCAAAATGCCTCTTAGCCCGATGCTTGTCATCATATATCTTCTATTGATTCTGAGCTGTTTGCAAATTATCCTTAAGAGCCTTGAGGATGTCTTGGCTCTCTAGGATCCAATCTTTGGCCTTTGGGGCCTGACTGTCTCCAAAAACAATGTCAGCAAAAGATAAAGCATCATAACCATATAGAGCATAGAAAGGAGTCATACCAATGGACATATGATGTGTAGTGTTGTAGCAGTACTCTCTCAAGTGCAGCGATCGAATCCATGCCCTTTGCTACCTTGTCACATAGTTCCTGAGATAACCCTCTAACCATTTGTTCACCCTCTCTGTTTGGTCGTCAGTCTGTGGATAGTAACTGGTGCTCGGGGTGAGCTTGGTATCTACTAGCTTGAAAAGCTCCTACTAGAATCCCCCCATAAATCGGCTGTCCAGGTCACTGACTATAGTCTTAGGGAGTCCGTGTAGGCGGAAGACCTCCTTGAAGAACAACTCTGCCTCCTGTGAAGCTAAATACCGTGTCAGAATGGCAAAGAAATGTACGAACTTGGTCAGTCGGTCAACCACCACAAAAATGCAATCTTTCTCCTGCACTGAGGGAAGCCCCGTGATGAAGTCCATAGAGATACTTTCCCATTTCCCCTCAAGAATGGGGAGAGGCTGCAACAATCCTGCTGGATGGGTCAACTCCCCCTTGTTCCTCTGACAAACCTCACACTCATGCACATATCTCAATACGTCCCCCTTGAGGCCCTTCTAGGCGAAGTGCTCTCTCTGCCATGTAGGTCTTTTTTAATCCCTGGTGCCCAGACAAAGGGGAATCATGAGCTGCATGAAGGATATGCTCCCTCCACTGTGACCCTGAAACCAAAAATATGTGCCCCTTGTAGTAAATAACCTCGTCCATCACCCTATAGCGCTCATCTGCAAAACTGCCCTCCAAGATCTCGCATGCTCGGGGATCCTTGGAGTACTCCACTAATAGTTGTGCTTTCCACTCATGGTAGATGCTCATGAGTGAAGTCCTACGGGCCTCCTGGATAGTGCATCGTCTACCACATTGTGCTTCCCCTGCACATACTCAATATCAAAATCGTAGGCCTGCACCTTACTAATCCATCTCTATTGTCTATCTTTGAGGCCTTGTTGCCCCATGAAGTGGCGAAGACTCTTGTGATCTGTCTTCACCCGAAACCGGTTACCCACCAAGTACCATTGAAACTTGACCATTGCATGCATTATGGCCAACATCCCCTTGTCGTATATGGAATACGACCTCTCATGTGGTAGGAGCTTCCGGCTCTCGAAAGCAATGGGGTGCCCACCTTGGGATAAGACTGCCTTGATCCCCTCACTCGATGCATGGCACTCCAATTTGAAGGGTTGTGTGATGTCTGGGAGTGCTAATACCGGGCAACAACTCATCACCTCCTTGAGGCGATTGAATGTTGTCTGAGCTCCATCTGTCCATGCAAAAGCCCCCTTCTTAGTCAGATCAGTAAGGGGTGTTGCCAACTGTGAGAAGCCCTTAACGAACTTCCAGTAATAAGTACAAATGCCCAAGAATCCTCTCAGTGTTGTCACATCTCTAGGCACTGGCCAATCCCGAATGGCCCTGATCTTCTCCTTGTGCACCTTGACCCCATTTGCGCCTATGATGTGTCCCAAGTAGATCATCTTCGTCAGCCCAAACTCGCACTTGGACATCTTGGTGTAGAACTGTTGCTCCTCCAAGATACATAACACCGTCTCTAGATGTTGCAAGTGCTCCTCCCACGTCCTGTTGTAGATCAAGATATCATCAAAGAATATCAGCACAAATCTCTTTAGCTGACTACTGAACACATGGTTCATCCATGACTGAAAGGTAGCAAGTGCGTTGGTCAACCCAAAGGGCATGACCAAGAACTCAAAATGCCCATAATGACATATGAAAGTTGTCTTCAAGATATCCTGCCCCCTCACCCAAATCTGATGATACCCAGACTGCAAGTCTATCTTAGAGAAGTATTTGGCTCTTCTAAGCCAATCCATCAGCTCATTTATACACGGAATGGGATACCGGTTCTTCAATGTCTTCTTGTTGAGTGCCCTGTAGTCAATGCACATGCGTAGAGTCCCATCCTTCTTCACCAACATGACTGAAGAAGCGAATGGACTGGAACTCAGTCTGATGTGGCCCAATGCCAATAGCTCCCTGATGGCTCTCTCAATCTCATCCTTATAGCCTTTGCGATGCCTATAGGGTGTAGTAATGACTAGCTGCACACCCGACTCCAACTCTATAGTGTGCTTAAACCCCCTGTGAGGTGGTTGCCTTGGTGGTATATCTCCGAAAACCACTGGATATCTGTCTAGTATCCCATGTATGTTTGGATGTGGTGGCTTGGTCCATCCCCCAGCGTCTGAAATCCTTAGCTCTACTGTCCATGCTATGTTACCATGCCTCAAATCCACCTCCATCCTGTGGGTCGAAACTGTCTATGGAGGATATGAATGCATGGCTTGAAGAACCACTAGCTTACGATCCGGCCCAGTAAACTCCATCTCTAGTTTCCTCCAGTGGGTGGTAACTCGACCAAGGGAATACAACCATTGGACAACCATCACCGCATTGGTGTTTGGCACGTCCACCACGAAGAAATGGTCTGTCATCGAATAGTTCCCCATGGTCACTGTCAAAGCGGGAACATATCGAGTGCACTACATAGTCCTGTCTCTTGGTACTAGAACTGAAAACCCCTCAAACTCTGCAATGGTGATGCCTCTCCTCTAGACCATCTCAGCATCAATAAAATTGTGGGTGGCCCAACTGTCTACTAAGACTAAGACACGTTGCCCCTGCACTTTGCCTTTGATCCTCATGGTCAAAAATTTGGGAACCACACACAAAGAGGCTAGGACTCGGCCAAATGGTGCAAAAGATGCTCCCCCATGTGGTGGCGGTGGTGGTGGTCCCCCCTCTGCCGGATCCTCGCTGTCTCCCCCACCAAGCTCCAACTCCACCTCATCCTCCTATTCATTGTCCGAGAAGACCTCGATGTAATGGGCCTTTCCTGTTGTGCACTTATGGCCTGATGCCCATGGCTCTCGACATGTAAAACACAACTTCCTCCTTAGGTCTCTCCTAGTCTCATCATCCAACTGCCCTCGCCCTTGGGCTGCTCTCTGTTCTGGGGGTTCTCTAGTGTCATTCTCCTTCTGAGTGTGGGGAGTGCGTGGTGGAAAGGGTGCCTGAGTCTTGGGGATTCCCCCCTACAATTTTCTTGTACAAGTTAGAACCTTCGGTAGAGTAGACGGCCTGTGTGACTTCACCAGTCCACGTAGTGGCTTCGTCAACCTCTCTACAAATGTGTATACTCGCTTAGCATCTGAAAAATCCCGCACCATGACAGAGACCCTCAGGAACTCTGATATATTGCTCTGCATGTCCCACACATCCTATTTGCATGAGCTGGGTCAATTCCTTGAAGTGAGCTTCCGGATCCCTCTAATCAAAACGCTCCACTACTCTCTGTGTGAAATCCTCATAGGAGGTCATGTTGGCATGCCCTAGAGTGGACAAGCCATGAAACCACTAGTCGTATACCTCTCCCTCCAAATGCAATGTGGCCATTTCAATGGCCTCTACCTTTGTCATCCGGTTGTGCTGAAATTTACAGTGTTACTTGGGAGCGGGAGCGGGAGCGGGGAGCGGGAGCGGAAGCGGGAGCGGGAGCGACCATTTTCAGAAGCTCCCGGTTTGGGAGCGAATCCCGGAGCGATTTTTTAAAAATATATATATTTTTTATATTTTTTAATTTTTGATACATATATGTCAACAAAAACATGTAGAATGATGAAATAGACATAAAAAACATAAAAAAACATAAATTGATCATTGAACCATATCACATCAATCATCTAGAAATTATAATCGTCATCAACCTTAGTAAAATAATAAATTAAAATAACATTCAATTCAATAACATTTATCATCATTGATCACCAAAGTAACAAGTTGTACTTGTAAGCCAAGTTTAACCATTACAAGAAGTAATATCGAAGATATTTCTAAGTCCTAACTTCTAACTGTTAACATGATATGAAATGTTAAAAATTTATAAAATGAAACATGAATAATGAGATGAAATGAAACAACTTTAGTCTTTCACAAAGCATCATATTCAATGTTCATAATTCACAATCATTACCAATGAGTTATAATTGCCAAGGCCCAACTTCAAACTTCAAATTTTCATTGTCACAGTGATATAATGTTTACAAAAAATATCATAATGTCATAATGATATGAAAGAGTCAAGAGTCAAGAGTCAAGGACTCAAAACTCAACACTGAACAGTTATGAAAACTAAAGTGACAAGTCTAATAGAAACTAAAAAAGACAAGTAAACTGTAAATCTACAAGTGGCCCTTGCCACGAGAGTCTCCAGGAGTATAAGTAGGTCTTGGCGGTCTTCTAGGAGTCTCCCTCCCAGACCGACGACCAGAACTAGAGCCTCCACGCGAGGGTGTCGATGGAGGTGGCGACAGCAATGGAACAAGACTCGGGCCCCGAGAACTGCTACTGGATGGTGGAGGTGGAGGTGGCATGGCTGCTGCAGCTGCTTCAGCTGCATCCCCAACAAGCTCATCTTCTAGTTCTTCCATATGTACAATGCCATCCTCTAAATTGTCGTCCTCAGGGTGACTGTCCCAAGTTTTATATGTGGGATCCTCATTGGCCCGATCACAGTAATGGCTCAACAACCTCAAATTGTAGTGCACATAAACCAAGCTTTCTGCTCGGTTTTCGTTGAGCCTGTTTCTTTTCACATTATGTATATAACTGTAGGTGCTCCAACACCTCTCTGCAGAAGAAGAATTTACAACCTGTGCAAGAACTTTCAATGCCAATTTTCGCAAAAGTCCGTCGCCGCCATATGTTTCCCACCATGTGAGAGAATCAAATTTATCTTTGTCGTCCATTGCATGGAAGTTACCATACAAACCACTGCCAGTGAAGTATCTGCCTATTTCAAGGCGCACAGCTGCACATTCCTCCCTGTCAGGCACCAACTTTTCTAATGCATCCAGATATCCTTTAGTTACCTCTCGATCTAAATGGGGTTTGGTCCTAACACCACCCCCTGCTGCAGGTTTGCCCAACCAAGAATCTGAGTAGTATTTTGGCGTAAGGATATACGCCAAGCAATGTAGTGGAAGGTTAAGCTTTTTCCACCGTTCACACACACAATCGTGAATCAGATTGTACAAGTCGGGATCTTTGTTATTAACAATGTCTTTTATTTCCCCAACATGGTATCCATTTGCTCATACACCTCGCCAATCACCGGTTTGTCTGTATCTGCAAACCGAATCATGTTATAAATTGGCTTGGTGAAATCCAATACCTGTCTCACAGCTGTCCAAAACTGCCCATCAAGAGCGGCCTCCTCCACCGTATCAAAACCTGCAATGTCAGCTACATTTGTAGCCCTTTCCTTTAACACCTGCCAATTTGGACTTGATACCATGCTAGCTAAACCCTCTCTTACCTTCAAAAGGCGCCTGAAGGTGAGGTAATAGCTACCAAATCTAGTCCTCGCAATCTTCAGCAACTCCAATCTCGAGTGACTGCGGAAAAGGCCATGGGTATTGCTATGATTTGTAATAAATTTTATCATTTTTTTTCCTCTCTTGTACAAATCCCCAATCCATTGGTATTGTTCATTTTTGTTTTTGACAATATCATGCAACAGAAGGTTCAATGTGTGAACCAAACATCCAGACCAAAATATGTTCGGGTATCTATCCTCAATAATTGCTCCCGCTGCCTTACAATTAGGAGCATTATCAGTGATGACTTGGATGACATTGTATGGGCCAATACGCTCAATTGTTTCAAGCAATGCTTCTGCAATGTTGATAGCGGTCTTGAACTTGTCTGAGTAATCATGTGCAGCTAGAAAAATGGGACCACTTCGGGACACAGCAAGAACACTTATCAATGGCTTGCCTTTTACATTTGTCCATCCATCAGATACAATGGACACCCCATTGTCAGTCCAAGAACTTGTCATTTTATTCAAAGAATGTGATATTTTTGCTTTTTCATGATCAAGGCCAACTGTTCTTGCCTTGTCATACCCAGGGCTCTTGTATCCTTTAGGGGCATCATTTATGGCAGAAACCATTTCGTGCCAATAAGGTGAGCGTAGAACATTGAATGGTATCCCATTTGCATAGAGGAACCTGTAAATTTTTGAATCCACATCATTCCTACACCCCTCATCAAGGAAATCTGATATGCTTCTACGGCGTAAAGATGATGACCCTGAGCCTCCATGTCCATATCCACTGCCTTGGGAGGATGCTGAAGGAGTTCTTTGTGAGCTTGGTTCAAAGAAACCCCTTGATCTTTTTGCTTTGTATTGGGCGTCCTCCTCTTCCTTTATGTATTTGGCTCTATCAACTGTTGACACCCCGTTGCAAGTTCTGATTCCTATTTGTTTCTCTCCATCCCATGCCCTTTTCCCGCAAAGGTGTCTTCTCAAACGGGTGTATGAGCCTGTGAAATCAGTGTTGCAATGGGGGCAATGAAATTTAGTGGTTCCACCCCCTCTCCCTGTTTCAGGCCTCTGAACATATTTCCATAATGGAGTTTGGTCTTGTTTAGTTTTTTCACCCTCATGTTCACCCTCCACATCCTCCTTACTGGGGTTTTCACCTATTTGACTTCCTCCGGCTTCTTCATCCACCTCTTCAGGGTCAGGCCCCCTCCGTTTCCTACTCTCCACCACCATAATAACCAGAAAGGGGACCAGGAAGAGGAAAATGCCAATAAAAATGCTCAGGTCCATCGTGTTTGATGTTTGTAGGGTTTGAGTCTTGAATCTGCAAATTAATTTAGTTTATTGGGATTAATTCATTTAATTTATTAATTTAATTTAAGTTAATGATCTTTAAACTCAAACAGGTAAATGAAACCTAACCAAATTAACTACCTAACCAGCTAAACTAACTAAATGATTAAGTTACATACCTCTGCAAGCTTGCTCCTCGCTCCTTGGCACTTGCTCCTCGCTCCTCAGCTCTGGCTCCTTGCTCCTCAGCTCTTGCTCCAGCTCTCAATCTCTTGCTCAAGCTCTCAATCACTTGCTCAACAAAGTTGTAATGACAAGTTTTTGGCCCATTGGGCTTATAAAACAAAAAAAATTAGCTAAATTTTTTTAATTTTTCGGGTCCGGCGGAATTTTTTTCCGCCGAACCGCTCCCGGCCGGTTAAAAATCGCTCCCGGAGCGTTTTTTAATGCCCGGGAGCGATTAGGGAGCGATCGGGGAGCGATCGCTCCCGGGCATTAAAAAACGCTCCGGGAGCTCGGGAGCGATCGCTCCCTGAAACGCTCCCTATCAGAGCAGGGAGCGTAAATTTTTTTAAGGGAGCGCGCTCCCGAAAATCGCTCCCGTCCGGGAGCGATTTTGGGAGCGCGCTCCCGAGCCGCTCCCGAGGCGCTCCCGCCCGGAGCGCGCTTCGGGAGCGGGTTCGAAGGGGGGGGGGGGCGCTCCCCCGCAACACTGGCTGAAAATATGTGTCCAACTTCTCCATCCAAGCACGAGTTGCGCACTCCACCAATTTTCAAGGCTAGAGCACTTCCGATGCTACCAAAAACTAACACTTGGGAGGTACTCCAAGCCCTAGGGTTCAGGGTTTGGAGGGTGGAGCACCACAAGAGGCACTTGTGGGCTTGAAACCCAAGGTTTGGGTTTTGCACCCATCATGATTTAGGCCAAAACCATGGACACATTTCGACATGTGATGGATGAGGATGATAGCTCTCGTCAAGGCGAATCCGGTGCAATGAAAATCATCTGATTTCGTGTTGTAGAAATGGAGATATGAATTTTTGAAGTATATTGTTGGGTTTGCACATAAGGAGTCTAGGTCAACTTGATGTTAATAAGCCATGTGACAGTTGTACAAGCCCCTAATTGAACATTTTGAGGAGCCCTTCTATAGGTGTATAAATAGAAGGTGAGGAGAGTGTCATTTCACACATCCAAAGGTGCAACAAAGAAGGAGTGGATTAACACATTCAAGGAGAGAAGAGACCTTTGTTTTTGGGCCGCAAGCAGAAGGATATCTCAGCAAGGAGAAGAGGATGCGTAGGAGCCTTCTTGCGACTGTTGAGGGAGTTTGTGGGTGGAGAATGCTTGGAAGAGGCAGTTGCAGCCTTGAGAAGGCTACTGTGGGTAAGTTGTAGCCCTTACCAACTTGTAACAGAGTTGCGTAGGGAAGTTTGAGGGGTGGTCTCTGCCCAGAAAAACAACGTAGGAGGTGAGGAGACCTCCAAGGGAAGGTCGCAACAAACTAAGGGAAGTCGCAGCTGTTTGAGGGATTGTGTGTGGATGTTTTAGGGTTGTTGCAGTGTGCCATGTGCCCTAACCAGGAACAATGAATGACAACAATAGTATAACAGACTTGGAGTTGGAGTTTGCCTTGTGTTGGGTCATGGTATTGACTAGTTTTGGATCGGTTTTATGAGCAGCCTATAAGTGCCATGTGTTGAGGTTGATTGGGTAGTTGGAAACCTCAACTAGGAGCAAAACTTATAGTGAAGAGTTGGGAGCCATTGGACTGGTGGAGGGCAATGTGTTGGCTACCCAAAGTAGCTCATGACTAGCAGTCCTAAAGGAGGTGTGGCAGTTGAAGTGAGGGTGAAGTTTGGAGCTTAATGTGCAACACTTTGATGGATAAAAGTGACTGCTAGATTCACAGATTGGAGCTCAGGTATTGGGCAGCCTAGAGATCAGATTAGATTAGCCCGTGTTCATTGTAGTAGGCGTGACTTGTAGTAGTGATAGGTGGAAACCCTCCTGGAGTCTCTATATGTTGTCCTTTATAGGACTAAGGGGTAGCTAGAGAGCAGATCGAGAACGAAGCACTGACATGAGAATATATGACATAGGATATGCAACATGATTGTCATTGTATCTTGTATACCATAGGCTGTTGTATTATTCAGATTGGTTTAATGTAATGAAGATTGGGTTGTACATTATTGTACAATATTTTGTTAAAAGTTGTGTATACTTGTGCATATGTGATTTATTGCTTTATATTTTTCCACTGTGCAAAGTAGTTCTTGTTGAGATTCTTGTTTTGGTAGCGTTAGAGATTCTGTCCTAGACCCAAGGCTGTGGAAATTTTATTTTATTAGTTGTATTCTAAAGCAAAGTTTCAATTGAACTCTTGTCCCCAAACTTCACCCTCAGGCCGAAAACCGGATTTCACAGTGAAGAGTCAATAGGGGTGGAGGGTCCCTAGAGTCTATACAACCAACTTAACTTGGAGGTCGATTTTAGCAATGCTTGAAAATAAGCCTAAGTAAGATGTGTGTAAAATTTGCCAAGGTAGAGTGCAATGCTTGAAAAGTGAATTGAAATAAGATTGATGCCCACAATAGCTTTGCAAAATGAACTTTAACTTGAGAAAATAGAAGATGGATAGCTTAACATAAAAGTAAATAGTTGCTTTGGAAAATAAACTTGTTCAATACACAATGCTTCTATACTGAAGATATAAAAATGTAGCATAATGATGAGGCATAAATGATTATTAGACAAATTCCAAGCTAAATATGTCAAAGTTTGCTAGGAGTAACTGAGTTGCTTGCATAATAGTGAATTGCTTTGAAATAGAATGTGAGCTTGTAGCTTGTAGCAACAAAGATAAATGGTGCAAGCTTGTAGCAAACTTTAAGAAAGGAAATGCGATTTGTGTTACTTTCCAATTAGAGCATGCATATTATGTGAAAATGAGAGAAATGGAAATGTTAACAATCAATCCACCCACAAACTTCTCTCCCTAAATGGAGAGATAGGATTCCATGGGTAAAACCCACACTCCCACAACAACAAAAAGGATTTTTTATTATTATGGTGTTACAATGAGGTTAGAGCCTCTTAGAGGGCTGCCCAAGAGATATGGGAAATACACAATATGAGATCTTGCATTAACACTAAATTCCCTTCAAACTATAGGAGCCACAAGAGAGATGAAATGATTCTACAACTTGAAAGAACAAACTCCCAAAAAGTGCACGACCTAGCATCCTTGATAAGTCCTCCCAATGCCCGTGGCCTCCTTGGAAATGAGCTTGAACGCTTGAGGGAAACTACAAGAAATATTGTTAGGGCTGCAAAACTAAGACATGGTTAGTGTGCAAATGAGAGAGCATGCAAACCAGTGAGTATACCACAAAATAATGTACAAAAAACTAAATCAAATGATGGGAAAGGACCCCATCACTTGTCTAGCTTGTGAAAAGCTCTTAACTAGCTAGATAAGGAAATGAAAGCGCAAGATCAAAAGATATTTTTTTTGAGATTTTAACTTATGCACAAATTATGTCAAAAGGAGAACCCTGCAAAACAAGCACTTTGAAAGATTGGACCTATGAGATTCAAATAACGATGAGAGCTCCTTGAAAACTATGCCAAGAGTAGGTTGGTCTCTTGAAGACTTCCCCTTACGCTTGCCAATTGATCCAGAAAATGGTCCTCTACAAAAATTCCAACACACATTAGCTCATATGGATTAAATCAATAAACAATGGGAAGATAACTCTAGAAATTTATATGAAAATAACTAGAGATAGTCTACACCTAGAGCATATTCATAACCAATTGCAAATGTAAGATAACTCTACATCTACAATTCTATAAAAGCATACGAGAAATGCAACACAATTTAAAGCACACGTAGAGAAGATTATACCATTAATGAACCAAGCACATGATCCAATGGAATAATAGCCATGAATGAATCCCAAAGTTTTTTATTCATATGAAGAAGAAGTGTACATAGAAGCAGAGCTTCCCCAAGCACAATAGCTCGTAGCAAAAGATACAAAATGAGAGTTCAAATTTCCATTATATAGGAGAATGGGAGAAAATCCAAAGAAGAACCATGTGCCAAGTGTGATGATGACAATCCCAAGGCTCCCACATGCAATTCGAATTCCTCCATAGAGGCCCACGCAATCCTTGAGAAGCGAACTGATTGTTGAAGAAGGGACAAGTGTATGTGGGAGTGGAGTGGTGGGAGACCACTCTCCACTCACCTCTAGTGGAACTCCAAGTCGAAAGCCCACCAAAAATTGACTCCTCATGCAAATTTGAATTTGTCTCCTCATTTAATGCATTTTCCCATGAGAAATTTGTGGTCCCCTCCATGAAATTTGATTTCTTTGGAGCACATGGATTTTCCTTGAATTAAGAAGTCCACATCACCTTGGAACCTCACTTAAACTCCTCCATGATTTTTAACCTCATTTCCACTTCATTTAGCATGTGTGGATATTTATTTTTCTCCATTTATTTAATTGCTGGCTCAAATTATTGCCACATTTTCCACTAAACTTTGGAAAACTAGGTTTTAAGGGTTTAGAACACATTTTTAACCCCTCAACGTGTGTCATAGTAGAAAGTTGAAGGTGAGAGGTGCAATTTTTATTACTCATACCCCATACAACTTCTCTAGACATCACTTATTACATTTCAAATACAAATTTTATTCAAATTTCTGCCTTGCGGGAAATTAAAAAAAATTAAAAAATGACCCACTAGACCTAACCAAATTCCACGAAACTTTATGAGTGATCTAGTATGGTATACAATAGGACTCACCTAAGGTCTCACCATCAAGCCGTACTCCGGTGTTGGGGTTATGCTTGGAGGAAAAAACTCAATTAATTATTAAGTCCTCGTAAGGAGATGATAATTAACCAAGTGAAAAAAACTCCTAGAGTAATACTCACTTGATGATAAGGGCCCAAGCTATGTAGACATGTTACCTGACTCAAAACACATCATACTATCATCACTTTAGATCATCCCCATAGGACTTGTGGAATTTGGGTACAACAGAAAATGATAAGAAGTAGAGTTGAAAAACTTTGGTAATATGATCTATGATGGTACAAGCAACGTTTGGTACATCCTTGGGCATGGAGGCTTCAAAAAATTTATAGGTACCACTCTAGTGGTCAACATTGCCATTTTCCATTAAAATAATAATTTTCGTTTTTCTTGCATAAAATAATATCTCCCCCTTTTTATTAATATTACCAAAAATTGGCAAAACTCGTTAGTGATTTTTGCTTTCACAAAATTGGAAACATTACAATGATCTCCTTGAAATGGCTTGATCTTTAGAGTTTAATCGCACTAGGCCTTTCATTTGATAAGAAGGGGCACAAACGCACACACACAAATATATATATATATATATATATATATATATATATATATATATTAAATTATGATATGTTATATCATTTATATCATCTTTGTAAGAAATTGTACTTTCGCAATAGTCAAATTCCACAATCTTACCAACTCTAACTTCCCTAGGATCTGCGATACAATCTATTGGTTCCTCATTTAGTTGCTCAAATATTAAGACAAAATTCTATTCATGATTTGCAATACAAGGATGACACAAATTTCATTCGTAAAATATAAAGGAACAATTGCAATAAGATACAGAAAATTAAGAGATGTCATTCCTAGTAAGTGAAGGAAAGGTTATCATCCCCACCAGGGCTTAGTTCCCAACAAGGTGTGATGTTTACTTGTCATCCTCTCGTGTGCCTTTGCAAGGAGGTGTTTACTGTTAATGGGGCAGGTGCAAGTCTCAACTGAATTTGGCAGAATAGATACCCTCAATCGTAGCTACTTAGCTGAAGGGGTGCTTTGTAACTTGTGAGAGGCCTCTATGACATTGTAGTATCCAACATCGAATTGTTGCTTCTTGTTGGTATTCATTAAAAGCATTTCAACCCAAAAAAGAGGAAACTCAAAAGATAAAATATTTTAATATTGATTAATTCATGCACTATTATATGTCCAACTCTTTCCTCCACTGTACTGCTTAAAATTTTTAGGTTATTTATCTATAATCTCACTTTCACTTTCCTCCGTGTACTTAAAGGAATCTTTGATTTTCTGAAATGGTCCCCTTCTTATCCTTCTAGTGATAATTCCAAGTAATAATTGGGAGCCCCACATTTAGTATTACCGAAATAAAATAGAGACTGATCAACTAAAGGTGATGTAAATTTCCTAGGGAAACGGACATGTCATTATACATGTCGTAGTGGATATAGAAATTCAAAATGTTAGCATAAAGCTTATAGGAATTGGTGTCATGTCAAATCTTTTAATGATTTGCTACATTGTACCGTTATAGTTTTAAGTTTCATTCATTTCCCACCCATTGTGTGTTTTCTCTGTATTTATCTATCTCTCCATTTGTTTTATGTACTCCTTTAATCCATCTTTTAGTAAGAGCACTTTTCTTTAAATAGATCATATTTTGGTTTACATCAAGAAATTTTTCTATGAACTCATTGGTGTCTCCAAGTACTTCACTAACTAATGCAATCTATTTTGTAGGATGATCTAGTGCATTATAGGCCAACATTTTTGGTTTCGGTGCCTCTCATCTATGAGAACTTATACAAGTAAGTTTCAATATTAATGCAGCCTTGTACACTCTTTAGTTGATAAGCACATAGACATTTCAACTTTATTTTAAACTTTTTTAATGGTACATTATTGTCTATGGGGAAGCTTGTTTTATTTTATGATTCTTTAAATTGAAGATTATTTTATTAAACTCAATAAATCTTGCTCTTGATTCTAGTAATCATATATAGATTCCAAACATTACTTGGAATGTGTCTCAAATGAGCATGAGTAGAGAGTAATTTTAGTACAAAAGTTGAATGATAACTAATTACTAATGTCATATGATGTGTTGAAAGAAGCATCGTATGTATTTTCAGTGTTAATAATTTGGAATATCATTTTTTAGATTGTATACTAAGCTAATATTGAATATACTAATTTGTCAGATTTTCTTTGGAGACAAGTTTATGCATTTTTTTTTCCTCTGGATTCAAATCATGGCTAGACATAAAATTATGAATTCGACTATCGTGAAACTAGTGATGAATCTAGCTATCTAGTTATGTATTATTTAGACATTATCTAGTGATAAATCTAGCTATCTAGTGTGTTGGAATCGTTGACCACTCATGTGTCAACTACCACTTGAAGCAGAGTACAGTGTAGAGCAGTCAATTTTTTGTTTCATATTTCATCATCATCTGATAGCTTCTGGTCACCATAATGTAATCCAAATTCTGCATCCTAGTTGACCATTATGTAAAAATGATTCTAGTATGTTTATAAAGACACGTAAAACATCTAGGTAAGCTTATGATTTTTACCAAAGAGTTTCACTCTAGGGTGTTTTCTTTCTCCACCAATTAAATGTGTTTTTAAACATTTATAATTGGTAGAGTTTTTCTCGCGAGCATGCCCCAAAGTTAGAATGGGGCTTGATGGTGAGGTCTTAGGTGAGTCTTAGTGTATCGAGTCTATGTAAACTATCGTACTAGAACATCTGTAAAGTGTCGTAGAATTTTGGTTGAGTCTAGAGGTCATGTTTTTATTGTCAAAATTCCCCTTTTGAAATGGGATCTTTATGTAATATTTCATGTAAAAGAAGTAAAAGGTGTTGCCCAGTGTTGCGGGGGAGCGCCCCCCCCCCTTCGAACCCGCTCCCGAAGCGCGCTCCGGGCGGGAGCGGCTCGGGAGCGGCTCGGGAGCGCGCTCCCAAAATCGCTCCCGGACGGGAGCGATTTTCGGGAGCGCGCTCCCTTAAAAAAATTTACGCTCCCTGCTCTGATAGGGAGCGTTTCAGGGAGCGATCGCTCCCGAGCTCCCGGAGCGTTTTTTAATGCCCGGGAGCGATCGCTCCCCGATCGCTCCCTAATCGCTCCCGGGCATTAAAAAACGCTCCGGGAGCGATTTTTAACCGGCCGGGAGCGGTTCGGCGGAAAAAAATTCCGCCGGACCCGAAAAATTAAAAAAATTTAGCTAATTTTTTTTGTTTTATAAGCCCAATGGGCCAAAAACTTGTCATTACAACTTTGTTGAGCAAGTGATTGAGAGCTTGAGCAAGAGATTGAGAGCTGGAGCAAGAGCTGAGGAGCAAGGAGCCAGAGCTGAGGAGCGAGGAGCAAGTGCCAAGGAGCGAGGAGCAAGCTTGCAGAGGTATGTAACTTAATCATTTAGTTAGTTTAGCTGGTTAGGTAGTTAATTTGGTTAGGTTTCATTTACCTGTTTGAGTTTAAAGATCATTAACTTAAATTAAATTAATAAATTAAATGAATTAATCCCAATAAACTAAATTAATTTGCAGATTCAAGACTCAAACCCTACAAACATCAAACACGATGGACCTGAGCATTTTTATTGGCATTTTCCTCTTCCTGGTCCCCTTTCTGGTTATTATGGTGGTGGAGAGTAGGAAACGGAGGGGGCCTGACCCTGAAGAGGTGGATGAAGAAGCCGGAGGAAGTCAAATAGGTGAAAACCCCAGTGAGGAGGATGTGGAGGGTGAACATGAGGGTGAAAAAACTAAACAAGACCAAACTCCATTATGGAAATATGTTCAGAGGCCTGAAACAGGGAGAGGGGGTGGAACCACTAAATTTCATTGCCCCCATTGCAACACTGATTTCACAGGCTCATACACCCGTTTGAGAAGACACCTTTGCGGGAAAAGGGCATGGGATGGAGAGAAACAAATAGGAATCAGAACTTGCAACGGGGTGTCAACAGTTGATAGAGCCAAATACATAAAGGAAGAGGAGGACGCCCAATACAAAGCAAAAAGATCAAGGGGTTTCTTTGAACCAAGCTCACAAAGAACTCCTTCAGCATCCTCCCAAGGCAGTGGATATGGACATGGAGGCTCAGGGTCATCATCTTTACGCCGTAGAAGCATATCAGATTTCCTTGATGAGGGGTGTAGGAATGATGTGGATTCAAAAATTTACAGGTTCCTCTATGCAAATGGGATACCATTCAATGTTCTACGCTCACCTTATTGGCACGAAATGGTTTCTGCCATAAATGATGCCCCTAAAGGATACAAGAGCCCTGGGTATGACAAGGCAAGAACAGTTGGCCTTGATCATGAAAAAGCAAAAATATCACATTCTTTGAATAAAATGACAAGTTCTTGGACTGACAATGGGGTGTCCATTGTATCTGATGGATGGACAAATGTAAAAGGCAAGCCATTGATAAGTGTTCTTGCTGTGTCCCGAAGTGGTCCCATTTTTCTAGCTGCACATGATTACTCAGACAAGTTCAAGACCGCTATCAACATTGCAGAAGCATTGCTTGAAACAATTGAGCGTATTGGCCCATACAATGTCATCCAAGTCATCACTGATAATGCTCCTAATTGTAAGGCAGCGGGAGCAATTATTGAGGATAGATACCCGAACATATTTTGGTCTGGATGTTTGGTTCACACATTGAACCTTCTGTTGCATGATATTGTCAAAAACAAAAATGAACAATACCAATGGATTGGGGATTTGTACAAGAGAGGAAAAAAAATGATAAAATTTATTACAAATCATAGCAATACCCATGGCCTTTTCCGCAGTCACTCGAGATTGGAGTTGCTGAAGATTGCGAGGACTAGATTTGGTAGCTATTACCTCACCTTCAGGCGCCTTTTGAAGGTAAGAGAGGGTTTAGCTAGCATGGTATCAAGTCCAAATTGGCAGGTGTTAAAGGAAAGGGCTACAAATGTAGCTGACATTGCAGGTTTTGATACGGTGGAGGAGGCCGCTCTTGATGGGCAGTTTTGGACAGCTGTGAGACAGGTATTGGATTTCACCAAGCCAATTTATAACATGATTCGGTTTGCAGATACAGACAAACCGGTGATTGGCGAGGTGTATGAGCAAATGGATACCATGTTGGGGGAAATAAAAGACATTGTTAATAACAAAGATCCCGACTTGTACAATCTGATTCACGATTGTGTGTGTGAACGGTGGAAAAAGCTTAACCTTCCACTACATTGCTTGGCGTATATCCTTACGCCAAAATACTACTCAGATTCTTGGTTGGGCAAACCTGCAGCAGGGGGTGGTGTTAGGACCAAACCCCATTTAGATCGAGAGGTAACTAAAGGATATCTGGATGCATTAGAAAAGTTGGTGCCTGACAGGGAGGAATGTGCAGCTGTGCGCCTTGAAATAGGCAGATACTTCACTGGCAGTGGTTTGTATGGTAACTTCCATGCAATGGACGACAAAGATAAATTTGATTCTCTCACATGGTGGGAAACATATGGCGGCGACGGACTTTTGCAAAAATTGGCATTGAAAGTTCTTGCACAGGTTGTAAATTCTTCTTCTGCAGAGAGGTGTTGGAGCACCTACAGTTATATACATAATGTGAAAAGAAACAGGCTCAACGAAAACCGAGCAGAAAGCTTGGTTTATGTGCACTACAATTTGAGGTTGTTGAGCCATTACTGTGATCGGGCCAATGAGGATCCCACATATAAAACTTGGGACAGTCACCCTGAGGACGACAATTTAGAGGATGGCATTGTACATATGGAAGAACTAGAAGATGAGCTTGTACGGGATGCAGCTGAAGCAGCTGCAGCAGCCATGCCACCTCCACCTCCACCATCCAGTAGCAGTTCTCGGGGCCCGAGTCTTGTTCCATTGCTGTCGCCACCTCCATCGACACCCTCGCGTGGAGGCTCTAGTTCTGGTCGTCGGTCTGGGAGGGAGACTCCTAGAAGACCGCCAAGACCTACTTATACTCCTGGAGACTCTCGTGGCAAGGGCCACTTGTAGATTTACAGTTTACTTGTCTTTTTTAGTTTCTATTAGACTTGTCACTTTAGTTTTCATAACTGTTCAGTGTTGAGTTTTGAGTCCTTGACTCTTGACTCTTGACTCTTTCATATCATTATGACATTATGATATTTTTTGTAAACATTATATCACTGTGACAATGAAAATTTGAAGTTTGAAGTTGGGCCTTGGCAATTATAACTCATTGGTAATGATTGTGAATTATGAACATTGAATATGATGCTTTGTGAAAGACTAAAGTTGTTTCATTTCATCTCATTATTCATGTTTCATTTTATAAATTTTTAACATTTCATATCATGTTAACAGTTAGAAGTTAGGACTTAGAAATATCTTCGATATTACTTCTTGTAATGGTTAAACTTGGCTTACAAGTACAACTTGTTACTTTGGTGATCAATGATGATAAATGTTATTGAATTGAATGTTATTTTAATTTATTATTTTACTAAGGTTGATGACGATTATAATTTCTAGATGATTGATGTGATATGGTTCAATGATCAATTTATGTTTTTTATGTCTATTTCATCATTCTACATGTTTTTGTTGACATATATGTATCAAAAATTAAAAAATATAAAAAATATATATATTTTTAAAAAATCGCTCCGGGATTCGCTCCCAAACCGGGAGCTTCTGAAAATGGTCGCTCCCGCTCCCGCTTCCGCTCCCGCTCCCCGCTCCCGCTCCCGCTCCCAAGTAACACTGGTGTTGCCTATAGAGGTTCTAGGGGGTGTGAGTACTCAAAATTATACCTCAACTCCTAAACTTTCTATCTAGACACACTTTGAGGGTGGAAAATTATGTCTAAACCCCTCTAGAGTCATTATTATTATTTTCTAGCAAAAAATGACAAAAAATTAGCCAAAAAATAGTCAAAAAATTAAAACGAGAGAAAATAAAAAAAATTTCGAGCGGAAAAATAATTAAAAAGGGAATGTTCACTTTCTAAAAAGAGGATCAAATTGAAAGTTGAGAAAAGTCTCATTTCCAAGGCAAAAAAGACCCACAAAAAATTCATTGGACCAAAAGGAAAATAATTTCTCAAGGAAAATCGAATTTTTTGGTCCAGGTGGTTATTTTGAATGAGGGAATTTCAACAAAATTATTTTTGAAGATATTCCAGTGGTCCAAAACCACCCAAAGGTCAAAGATTGTTCCATCTAGCTCATCAATCAAGGAGGTCAAAATTTTTAGAGATATGTGCAGTAGTAATCAAGGGTTCAAATTATTTTGAGGATCAAGCCATTGATCAAGTCAACTAGATGTTTTTTCCACTTAGAGGCTCTCATACTCTCATTTTTTCTATGTAAGGAAGCTCTAAGCTGCTCATTTGTAAGAATGAAAAATCTTGAGCTCTTGGTCAAGTGAAGATCTGCTACTTTGTAATATTCTTTTTGAGCGATAAAGTAAAGGCTTTGGGGCAAATTTATGGTGTTATTCTCTAGTTATATGGTATAATATTTCTGATCTCTTGTGCTTAATGTTCTACTAATGTTTTAATTTTGTTATTTCCATTAGCTCGTGAAGATTCATTGATGTACAATTATCTCGCAGCATTGTTTAGATTTGTAGAAACTGTTGATTTGGGGTAGCATCGAATGTGCTCTAGCCATGAAAATTGTTGGAGAGGCTAAGGCACATGAGATATCCAAGACCCACAAATGGTTTGAATAGATTATACCCAGTTTGGGAGATATTAAAATAATTAATATTTTTAATGGAGTTCCTAAGTCTAAACTTAGGAAAAATAAAATATTAATGGGTATTAATATAAAATTGGGTTAGAAGGTTCCAAAAGTCATGGATCAAGCCAAATCTATTCTTAGCCGTTGATTAGAGATTTAATCTCGGTCGTAGAAGGACCAACAGGAAAAGTATAAGAGAAGGCTTGGGGGTCAGTTGGAGGATACACCAGAGTGATCAATCATTCGATTTGCTAGATAGGGGTTGTTAAGCAAATTCGAATCAGTGATCAACAGCGAGGGGCAGTGAGTACTGGACAGAGAGGCAGAGACAGTGCCGAGAGACTAACGCAGAGACAGAGAGCGGGAAGCAGCAGCCAGAGCAGGCCACACAGAGCCCAACAGAGACAATGCAGAGCCCAGAGGGACTACGTCATCCACGCAGAGAGCAGCTGGAGTGATGCAGAGGGTCCCAGAGGTCGCGCAGTGCCTCAGAGGGCTAACGCAGAGGGGTTTGGGGCTGGCGCAAAGGCCAAAAGGGCCAACGCAGAGCTTTAGAGTAGCTGGAGAGGGTTTTGTGGGATAGGTTTTCTGAATACCTGTTTCCGAATAGAGATGAATTGCTGCCAGTTATTTTTCTCTATAGGGTGACCCAGTTTGGCACCATACTGCATAATAATAAACTGTCAGAATAGTTGCATCGGTTTTCCTGCATTGGGTTTTACCAGGGAAATTTGTCCAAAAATAACGTTGTCACTTGTGGGTTTGTTTTCTTTCAGCCGATGATCTGTAGATGTTGAGACTGTATTGTGTTTATTTCATTATTTATATGTTTTAAATAACTTGTTCGAATTTAACACGTAGAAGAAATAAACTAGAAGAATACAGATTAAATTTCTAACGGATAGACATAGAAATTTCAACATGGTATTAGAGGTTGGTTGCAGATCACAGGAAAGCTGAAGGCATCAACTAAGTAGAGCATTTGCAGTAGAATCAAGAGTGATAGAAGCTGATCCTTGCAGAAGCGACAGAGTAAGGGTTGACGCAGAGGGACTGCGTCATTAGTCCGGGCCAGAGAGAGGCCAGCGCAAAGGCTGAGTAGGGAAAAAGGAGGCTCACGTAGAGACCAGGAGGGTTGACACAGTTCGCTGAGAACGTTGTTTTTCCAGTGCTGGGATTATGCAAAGCCTAGAGGTTTAGTCCTTTAGTTGCTGGGCATAGGAAGTTGTGGGCAGTTTGCGGGAGCGAAGCTAGTGGGGTACTGTGGGCAGAACGATACCTAACAAGGAAAAAACAAGGTAGAGGGAGTTGCTACCGAGGCATACTTCTAGCCAAGGAATTTGGATCAGTGTTGCAGGTGCACAAAAGACCGGAGAGGTGCAACTTGACGATTGACAGGAGGATTTCTAGGAGGAAAATCGGGACTTAGAGGGAGTCTAGCAGAGAACTTCCAGGTAGGAAGTAGAGAGACTCAGTAGGAGTCGAAAGGAGAACTTCCAGAGGGAAGTAGAGAGACTCGGAGGAGTCGATAGAAGAGCAAAGAGATGGTCATGAATGGATTGAGGCATCAAGACAAGCTGAACGAGGCGTCCAACTTTGTGGTCTGGAAGGCTAGGATCTTGTCCATTCTAGATAAACATCGCATCAAGGGCTTCGCCTTGGAAACAATGGCTATCCAATTGACCCGACAACTAATGAGAAGTACAAGGAGGCAATGGCCAAGGCAAAATGCATCATCCTTGATGGGGTCAAGGATAATGTGGTCCAACATATTGCTGAGAAGGAGACAGAAAAGGAAATGTGGGACACCTTGAAGACATTGTACCAACATACTTCCATGCAAAGGAAGATGTTACTAGAGAATCAGTTGTGGTAATACCAGATGCAAAAGGGGGAGCAGATAGATCTCTTCCTCGGTTGATTGAAGTAGATCCGGGAACAACTGACTTCCATAAGGGCTAAGTCAGATGACGAGATGATGGTAAGGACCGCACTTAACGCAGTCTATGAGGAGTGGCAGACATTTGTCCAGAGCATGTTGGGCAGGGCAAATCTTCCAGATTGGGAAGAATTGTGTATGGCTCTTCGTCAAGAGGAGAGCAGGCGGTTGAGCAAGGCGGGAAGTAGCAGCAAAGGAGTCCGGATCAAGAAGGAAGAGGAAGAGGATGCAGCTCTGGGATCTACAGGAAAGCAGGAGAAGAGGAAGAGGATGCAGCTCTGGGATCTACGGGAAAGCAGGAGAAGAGGAAGAAGAAGGACCTCTCCAAGGTCAAGTGCTTCCACTGTGGGGAAGTGGGTCATTATGCGAACTAGTGTCCGAGGAAGAAGAACAAGGGAGAGGCGTCTGACTCTAAGGCAGCACCAGCGAAGGCGGAGAAAGAAGTCGAGGAGGATGACAATTGTGCCATGAGTGCTCACGTACCGCTAGAGAAGAGGTGGGGAGACATCGAGTTGTAGTTAGGAGGACTACAGGCGATGAGGGGCAGAATCCTTGAGGTACCCAAACTCTTGGATTATACCTTGCTACGGGAGCCCCGGAGAGAGAGTAGCAGGACTGGTGGATGTAGGTAGAGATGGATGCAGATGAAGCAGTAGAGAGTGCTACAATGTAGGAGTCCCCGGGCAATGCGAGGCTAGCAGGTTGCAACAGTGCAAGAGGCACAGAGAGTGTTGCACCAGTGCAGGATGGCATAGAGAGGTGTGCAACGGTGCATGATGCAGGGAGTTGTTGCGGCAGCGCAGAGGTCAGTAGAGGGATCACTTGTTAGTGGCAAAGAGAGCTTCAGCATCAGGAGTGTTTCTAGCTTGACAAGGATGTCAGAAGTTGGGTGGACCAGTAATTGAGTTGCAATGCAGTAGCAGTTAGTAGTAGCACGATGCAGCATGATGAGAGGGGGTTGTAGTGCAAATGCAGTGCTGGGAGAAAGGACCAGCAATAGCATGGATGCAGAGGGAGTTGCCGTACGGATGCAGTAGTGGCAGTGGTAGAGCCATGGGCAGTAGTACAGGATGCAATAGTGCAGAGGATGTTGGGCGGGGAGGCCTAGCATCAAAACAGGTATTGGTGTCATATAATTAGAGTGATGCTCAGCGTGGAGTATTACTAGAGCACAGTCCTTGCTAAGAGGGAGTGTTGATTTAGGGTAGCATCAGATGTTCTCTAGCCATGAAAATTGGTGGAGAGGCTAAAGCACATGAGATCTCCAGGACCCAAAAATGGTTTGGACAGATTGTCCCTAGTTTGGGAGATATTAAAATAATTAATATTTTTAATGGAGTTCCTAAGCCTAAACTTAGGAAAAACAAAATATTAATGGGTATTAATATAAAACTAGGTTAGAAGGTTCCAAAAGTCATGGATCAAGCCAAATTTAATCTTAGTCGTTGATTAGAGATTTAACCTCGGCTATTGAAGGACCAATAGGAAAATTATAAGAGGAGGCTTAAGGGTTAGTTGGAGGATACACCAGAGTGATCTGGCATTCGATTTGATAGAGCGGGGTTGCTAAGTAAAGTCGTATCAGTGATTAGCAGTGAGGGGCAGTGAGTACTAGACAGAGGTAGAGACAGTGCCGAGAGAGCAGCGCAAAGGCAGAGAGCAAGAAGCAATAGCCAGAGCAGGCCACACAAAGCCCAATAGAGGCAACGCAGAGCCAAGAGGGACTGCGTCATCCACGGAGAGAGCAACTGGAGTGACGGAGAGGGTCCCAGAGGCTGCACAGTGACTCATAGGGTTGACGAAGAGGCCAAAAGGGCCAGCGTAGAGCTTCATAGTCGCTGGAGAGGGTTTCGTGGGACAGGTTTTCTGAATACTTGTTTTTGAATAGAGAGGTATTATTGCCAGTTATTTTTCTCTGTCAGGTGAGCTAGTTTGGCACCTAGTTGTACTCAAGGAAATATTGCATAATAATAAACCCTCCAAATAGTTGCACCGATTTTCCTGCATTGGGTTTTTCCGGGGACATTTGTCCAAAAATAACAGTGTCACTTGTGTGTTTGTTTTCTTTCAGTTGATGATCTGTAGATGTTGAGACTGTATTATGTTTATTTCGTTATTTATATGTTTTAAATAACTTGTTCGAATTTAACAAGTAGAAGAAATAAACCAAAAGAATACAGATTAAATTTCTAACAAATAGACTTAGAAATTTCAACAGAAACACACCAGGTGGAGCAGATCTATTGGTTCTTAGTAAAACCCTTAGATTCCTCTATCACTGTGCTATCCAAATCATTGTGGATCTAACAAATATCTTTCAAGTGTGTACAAAATAATATTGTTGATCAGATCTTGGATACATTGGGACATTCTCGGTTGAATTAACCAACTATTCAAGAATAGAAGTTGAGGAACCCATAGTGGGTCATCTAAAGACTCATCATTTGAATCAAGAAAAGGGGTTTTCTTATCATTTGCTCTAGATCGAAATTTATCTATCTAAAATCTTTCAAAATATTTCTTTTAGAGCTATTAATGAATAAATTTGCTATTGGTGAGCTTAATTTTGTAAATTTGTAAATATTTTTCTAACCCCTTATATCTATATAGAATTTGTATATATTTTTGGGTTTTGTTGAGTTCCATTGTAGATTTGAAGAAGACGACATCGATTTTGGCTTGGATGTAAGTGAAAATATTCTTTGCAGAATTGATCCCATTGATTTTGAAGGAGAAATATCTTTCTAAAGCCAAGATCACCCTCCTAGCCTAGACGGCTAGGGTTTCAAGGGAAGCTAAGATTTTTTTTCAGAGGCCGTTTAGGGTTCTAGGGCATTCTTCACTCCAAGATCGAATTCTTCAGGGGTTTCTCATTCCATTGAATTTTCTTTGGAAATTTTCTTGAAGGTTTTCGCTTGGGATTTGATCATCCTTTCTCTTGTGATAGCCGCTAGCCTTGGAGGCTGCAACAAGGGTTTAGTTCAAGTTTTGTGTATCAATGATTTTGTTGAGGGTTTTCTTTGTAGGCTGCATGCATTTTTCCCATCTTTCTCTAGATTGCAAGCCCTGTAAGGCTCTATTTTTTCCATTAAAATTAAAATACTAACCCTGATTTGTTTCGCAGTGATTAAGCAAATTTTTGAAGGGTTTTATCATAAATTTTTTGATGCAAAAATTCTGATTTTGAAGGTTGGTCTTCATTGCAAAATTTTGGAGAAAGCCACATTTTTTTCGAGCCCTTTTCCTCAAGGTCGAGAGCCCCTTGAAGGAGCCTCCTTCAGTTGGTGCGAAAGGATAATTTGACATTGGAAGGATAAAAAGTTTTTGAAGAGCTTTGAGCTTTAAGATTTAAGAAAATTCCACAAAAAAATTTAATAAAATTTTCATCAAAAAATTAATGAAATTTAAGTTAGCCATGAGCTCTTGGAGGTCTTCCATCACCTAGGCCAAGAGCATTTTGGAGAGTGTAATCATCTTTGCCAAGGGTCGTGAGCTAGTTGATGACATATCACTTGTTTTGGAGGAAATTTCAATAGCAATCATAAGTAGATATGTTCTTGTATCGTGAGGAGATGAAGTTGTTCTAAAGATCTTTCATTATTGTAAATCTCCTCAAGAAGAAGATCCCTCTTCTCTGTCTAAAGGGCTTCTTCCCTTGTATCATGTATAATAAAGTGATTTTTGTGTTTTGAGGGAGCTTGGGATCTCAAATCCCATGGTATCCCGCCTCCTTATTTGAATGGGAAGCTCTCTTGTTTCATATCTTTAGTGTTAGATCTAACTTGCTAACTTATCTTTGCATTACTAGTTTCATAATCATTGCATCCTAGATCTAATCCTTTAGCTTGCATCTTCTAATTTTCTACTTGATCTGAAGTGCATTTGAAATATCTCGTCTTTTGTTTCACTTGCAATTGAAGATTAAAAGTAGTGTTTCTAATTTCTTGTTAGCAATCTCATTTGCCATCATTCAATTGTGCTTTGATCATATAACTATACTTGTTTCCATTGTCTATAATAAGTGAATAACATCTTAAGAAGCATTCCTTGTCAAAGGCATATTGAGATATTGCTCTTCTAATCATCATCTCTTGTTTCATTGAGTAATCATCGTAAGCTTTAGTGGTTATTTGTGTATTCTATTTTTTTTTAAAAGTGTTTATCATTGTTTTGTGGATTAACATCTCTTTCCCTTGGAGCATCTTGATCTTATTGAATCTCATTGAAGAAATTGCATTTGCATTCCTAAAATTTACTTCCAATCATAAGCTTGGTTGATAGAAAGATAAGACAACCTTCTTCATATCCAATTTGAGAAGCTTGACCCTAAAGCAATAGTTAAAATGAGTGACCTTGCAGTTCAATTGCGGCCGAACCCATGTAGGAAAGGAGGCACTTAGGTTGCTAGAAGTCCTAGGTAGGTATTGTTAATGAGGCCTTAGCATCCTTCCCCAACATTTCTCCCAACAACCTTGTTCTAAGATTTGCTTCGATAATTGAGGAGAAGGCCTTCACCTTAGAATAGGCATATAATTAAAATTAACCAAGATCTTGCATCTCACATAAGTAGATTTTGCATTCACTCATCTAACATTGCCATTTTGCATTTCAATTGGTGATTGTAATTGTTATTGTGAGCTCATTTCTCACTTGCGAATCTTACATTGTTGTACTTGTTACTTTCAAGTCTATTATTGAATATCATCTTTACTTGAAGTACAAGTCTTATTTATATTGCAAGCTTATCTCTTATTGCTCATATATCCAATTGTTCTAATCTCTTGATATCTCGTACTAACCTTGTCTTGTAGCATTGCTTGTCTTGTAACTTGAGATATAGTTTATTTTGTGCAAGTACTTTAATTTGTATTTGAGCAATGTTATTAAGACACTTGTTTCTCACCTTTACAATCTCATTAAGTGTCATATTAATTTAATTGAATCTATCTTTTAACATTTATCTTTCTCAATAATAATAATATCACCTTCCAATTAACTTTAAATCAAGTTTTCTAGAGAAGTGATTACCTTGCCTTTAGTCACCTAGAACTTGTTGTTCCAACAAGTTTTCCTTCTTCATTTACCTTCAGGGACTACCCCCCAATAGCTTTTCTAGGGGAGAGCTTAAACGAAATGAGTAGGGAATAGGTGATAACCCCTACTCTGAGCGTTGCGCCTTAGGTGTACACTTTGGTCGACAACAGGAATCTTACATATTTTTCATTTACAATAAATGAAAGATTAATCTTTTAAGTATTGTTTCCAAAATGATTAAAAAAATGGAAGTGCTAGCTAAATAGAAGATATTAAAAGCAACAAATCCTACAGTATCAAAAGGCTTACGGTAAAGGGTTTTCCTTATGCTATAGTTGTCTAATATCTTGACGGGCTCGAATAGTAGTACTCAACCCAATATCTTAAAGTTCTAAGGAGAATCAATTCTACCTTTAGCCATATGACCCAATTACCATGGTATGCAAGAATGTCTTCCCAGTTGTTGTTCTTGATGCTACTATGGTAGTCAAGCGGTTGAATGGCTTTCTTTAGAAGATCTATGGGACTTCAATATGGAGTGAGAATATATATATAGGTGTTGTCTAATGTTGTACTACTCAAAGGGGCACCAATAAGGGGTTACAAGAATTTCCAACCAGATGGAAACATGGTCTCCAATTGTTGAAAATTGTAACTAGGTTTGGTCTTCATAATGACCTAATTGTAATCATGAAATTGTATATTCTTTATAAAGAAAGAAAAATAAATTATCTTTTATTTTTTGGAGTGTGGGTTTCATACTCAAGTTTGAGTCAAAAGCATATTCTTCATGCTTTTAGGTTTTCTAGGTTTTCTAGGTCTTTCTAGGATAAAGAATAATATTGGTCATGTGTCATCGTACCATTTGGACTCATTGTGATAAAGAGAAATATTTATTTTGTCAAGAAAAAGATGGTTATTTCTCCAAGACCAAGTCGGCCCCAAATAAAGGACAAGTTGGCCTAAGGAAGGGTTATTCAACCCCTCAAGGAGGCTATAAATACAAGGAGCTCAACCTCATTTGTCTCACTCACTCATCTTAAGTTCAATCTACAATAGTGAGGGAGAAAGAGGGCTAGAAGGATGAAGAAAAGAAGAATCGAAGTCTCTTGGAATATCTCTCTCTCTTTGTCCACACGTGCAAAGTTAGGGTTTCTGTGTAGCTACAATTGCAGGAGGCTGAAATTCTAGACGAAGTTGCAAAAGGTCGAAGTTTAGAAGCTACCTTGAAGAAGACTTTGCCGAGGGGCTGACTTGGTGCATGGAGAGTTTGGGGCTTTGGTCTTTGGGTCTTGGAAGTCTCTTTGTGAACAGATTCTATAAGAAGAGAAGCATTTTTTCTGGGTTTTCCCCTTGGAGGGGTTTTGCCTAGCTTGGAGCCTATATCTTGTGTACTTTGTTTTGTTGTGATCTTCATTATTTTGGTAATTGCTTCATGAGCAAGATATAATAAAGTAATAAAAGGGCAACACACATTACAATTAATTATCAAGTTAAGTAAAATCTATATAATCTCTAGGACTACTGATTTTCCAACATCTTATCAGAGCCAAGGTACAAAAAGGAGACTTAAGATCACATTCTAGTTGGAACTATGATAAGAAATATAAAGAAGGGTTTCAAGTTTCTTGGAAATATCACTACATCCATCAAGGATTGTATATTGAAGATCATCTCCAAGCTAGCAAAGAAAATAATAAATGGAAGTTTGTTGTCTGCTTTATCCTACACTTTCAAGGAAGAGAATGCATGGGTTATTGACAATGGTGCCTCCAGACATATGATGGGAGAATGTTGTCTACTTCAACCCTATCGAAAGGAAACTCCTCCCACTCAATCGAACTTGGAGACAAGAAGAGCTATCCAGTGAAAGGCATTGGATCTACTTCGTTGGAGCTCAACTCTGGTGGAAGCATTCACCTCAACAATATTTTATATGTTCCAGGTTTGAAGAAAAAGTTACTTTTTATTTCTTTTCCAAAGGATAAGAGTGATAGAGTTTCTTTTGTTGATGGCAGGGTTTTGGTTACTAATTTTTCTTAGGGATTATCTTGCCATCCAATATTACAGCTGAAACCTAACATTGAAACAATATACCATGCATACCTTGTAGTATTCAAATACCTGTGCACCTTCTTATTTTATATAGGCAACTTGTAGCACTTTGTTACCTTTACTAGTTCCTTTCTTCTTGGATTAGCCATAAACTCAAGAAGGATCCACTTCTCACAACTCATCAGGAGGTTAGAAGCATCCAAATACTCAAATATACATGCAGGAAGTATAGGTAATAATCAAAACAATAATCAGATGTATAAGTCTAAACAAAATTAAAGACATAAAGGAGAATTATAAATCAAGAAATACTTATCTTCAATAATAGGTGATCATCTCCCTCTTGAACCATCATTTCCCATTGTCCACTTGTTGCCTTCAATATATATTCATCAACCAGACCTAATAGAAACTATCCCATCTAGGGCTTCATCAAATCTGTCACAAGTGCTTGAACATCTTCACGTTGACCATGCTAGGGTTTGTAGATTTCATATCTCAAATCTTTGCCATAAATAGGGTTTCTCTCAAAACCTAACCTCATAATATATATCAAACCCTAATACGTAACTTACCTAAGGTTACCTTCAAACCCTAGTATTCTTTTAAGTCTCCACCATCCTCTCTTGCATCCTTCAATGGTGTCATCATAGGGGTGATCTCCATGACTTTCTTCAGCCCAACTTTGATATCATGTTAATTTTTCTTAGGGCTATATTGTTCTTTGCTTTGATAATTGGATTTCTTCATTTACACATTGAATTCACCCCATAACATCATAACGTAATTCAGATTTACATCACTGTTCAACAAATATGAAATTATGTAGAAAGAACATTATCATCATCATCAATGCAGCGAAAGATAAAGGAACAATAGAAGAAAAACACTCACACATAGAGACACCAGGATTGGTCAAAGACCAAGGCAAAACCCATTATGGGGAAAACCCTTTCAAATTCTTCTTCTTATTACATTGTCATTGAATGATTCAACAAAAGAGAGTACAATGATCCATATCTTCATTCATACAACTATCTAGCAAAAATCAACTAAAGAATATCCATGAGATGAAGCCAATCATGCTTATACTCAAAACCCTGATTTTGAAGCCTGGAATGAGTTGTCATTGTCTGCGGTAAATCACCGAGCATTGCGGTCAATGAGCGAAAACTTCAGAGAACTGAAAAATCAAACCCTAGATGTTGGTCACATGGAGGAAATGTTGTGCGTGTGACTGAAAGGCTTTAGTCGCACGGATGAGCCTGGCAGCGAGTGATGTAGTCGAGATCTCTCTTTGTCTTGCTTACCACTGAGGCTTAAAACCCTAAAATAGAGATGCGAGCTTTCAACCTTGCAATTTCATCTTCGTGCGAACTCGTTCGTCCGCGGATCTACCTCAGACCTATGCGAGCAAAAAACATGAAAGAGAATAGAAGAATGATCCATGATGATGTGCTGATGTAGTTGAGGTCACTTTTATTTATAGCCTTCCAAGGGTGTCCAATTTGCTTTAGGGTCGACCTGATCAAATATGCACATGTGGGCTCATAATTCAAAAATATACTTTCGCTTCCTCGAATTAGATGATTTTTAGGTCAATTTTGGTCCTCTCGAAAAGAGGAATTCAATGCAATGATCATCTCCATCAAATGAGCTGTCCAAAGTGGAATTTGGACCTAGTTGCCAATTTCCATTAGTGAAGGAGACATTCTTATCATACCTATGATGAAATGATGCAAGTATCTTACGGTTACCTCTCAGATATGATGAACTTCTTGATTTTATGAAGCTACTTAATATTGATCTTTGATATATTGGTATACTTGATGTTTGGCTAACATCTATCATTTTGGATATCTTGATCCCATAAAGGAGGCTAGCACCTTGATTCTAATAGATGGTAACTTGATACTGTTGATAATGTATGTGAAAAATATGGTAGCCACGATGATAGAAGTGTAACAATGAGATTGATATTCAGGATCTTTTGTTGATTGTGGTTATGTGCTTAGTAATTATGGAATATGGTAAAATTGAGTGCCCTGACTTGATGGATTGAGTTATGTGACAAAGAAGTAATGTTGTGATCATGATTTTTGACGTATATTCCTATTAGTTGTTTGACACTAACCCTTGAATGAAGATGACTAAAGTGGCTTTCCATTCAGAGGGAGAATCGCTCCACAAGATCCTTACTCCTATTATCATTGACATTATATTTATAGAAGATTATTTATTGTTAAAGTAATATTTATAGACAAATATCTGATATTGTTGGTTTGCAACAAAGTTCCGGTCTAAGAAGAAAGACTTTTCCTTAATCTAAGCCTCAGTCACACAGATGCAAGCCTAAGGGTGCGATTGTAGCCTTAGCCTCTTGGAAGCAAGCTCAAGGGTGTGACTGTAGCCTCTCAACTGTATGGAAGAAGGCATATGGGTGCGATTATGCCTGAAAGACACAAAAGTGAAGCTTTGTGCATGAAATTAGAAGTTCACCTAAAAGATGACAATCCTACAGACATGGAGCAGACAACAGAAAGTTCTATGAGTAGGGAAGTTTGAATATTTGACTTACTATAGAGAATGTGAATGTAATTGGTTAAACTTGTGTTTGCAGGGGACCAAAATATGCATATCAATATGACATTATGATTTAACCATTGAAGCTTGTGTATAACAATATTTGACAATAGTTGCAAGAGCTTGACTAGATTTTTCTGATTGATATAGATAAGTAGTGTTTGGAGTTTTGACATGATGCTTAATAATGATTTAGAACTTTGACTTGATGATGAGATATGTCTTGATGTCTAATGATTTGATTTGACGACTGATGATTTTCCTTGATGAAAGTGCTATATGTGCATCGTGACTTGTATTGATATTCAATAGATGTTATGTGTTGAGATTATTAGCTTTGACACATTGGTTGAAGTACAAACAATTGTGGTTCTGTATGAAGCAACCTCACAATAAATGGATGGAACTTGCATGACTTATCCTTTGAGTATACATTTTCATCTAGTGACAAAAATGATTTATATTATGATCATGAGGATGACTTGATGAAGTTTGGTTTGATATTGCTTGGTAAATGACAATTTGTTGGCATGACAATAGATAAAGTCATAACTTGATATTTGGATATGAGCTCTACTTGTCACTTGGTCTAAAGAATTTGATACAGTGATATTGATGATTTTGATATTAGTTCTGATTTGGCTTCTAAACTTTGATAAGTTGACTTAGTTGATTTGATTGCACAATATTGATTTGTGTAAGGCTGAGCATATTGGTTTGGTAAAGTGTTATGTTTGCAGAAAGCATTGTATGAAGCAAGCTCCCCGAGCCTGGTATGTCTGCATTGACAGTTATCTAGTGAAGCCAGGATGATGTGTTGATCCAAACCTCTACTTCAAAAGGGTCCAAGATATGACTTTGATTTTGGTTTTATATTGATGGTCTACTCTTGACAGTTAATGAGCCTCTAATGAACAAAGTAAGATGGAGATGGCTTCTAAAGCTCGAAATAGTGAATTGTGGCATGATGAATCGATTTATGAAGTTTGGAATAAAAAATATATATTATGAAGCTATTGAAAAGTTTTTGTAAAGTGGAAATGCAAATCCTTGGATACTCCAATTGAATTTCAAGAAGTTGTGAAGGAATATTGTTGAACTTGACTTGGCAACTGACAGTTGATTGAAGCACTTATGTTGCATTTGAACACCCATTCATATATATATGATGTGCATAGAACCTGACAAAATTCATGATTGAGCCGCTTCAGACACATTGAGTTGCTGACAAGCACCCTTCGAGATATTTGCATCGGATGATAAATTTTTGATTTGAGATGTTCTACGTGTAATATGTGTTTGCATGGATGTATTGATGATGTTCAGGATTATTATTGATGAGCGTATCTGGGTACCACCTTAATATGAGATCTGCCATGATATCTTGGATGAGAGTTTCGTAGCACAACTGAGGTTGAGTATGACCAACTGTGAGGCAAGATGAAAAAGCTCCTTAGAAAGTTGTTTGGGCAAGTTTTGGATATGACATGGATACATTGCGATGAAAAAGAGTGGGAACCGATTGGCAGAGAATCCTATATATAGCTAGCACTGAGATACCTTCATATATTGAGATAGTACTGCTCTATGAGACAAGCTTAGGCTTGTGGTTGACACCTCCTTGAGAGGGAGGATGACTATGGTATCCTTTTTGTGATATGTATATTTTGTTCTAATATGATATTTGATTTGATGTCTTGTATGAACAAAAGACAATTTCTATTGAGACATGATGATTACTAGATATGAGCACAATGATATGTTGTTGATCTACAAAGAGCATCGCTGATCGAGGACACTGAGCCAATTCTTCCCCCTTGTTTGAGCTCCCAGGGTGTGGAATTGAGATGGAGGGCTCCTAGGATTGAGGGATCTTTGGACAATAGGGTATCACCCCTATCTGTTGCCCATAAGGTTGGAGATGTTGCTCCCATATTGTGGTCTTTGTAGAGTATACCTCAGTTGGCTCATACCCACAAGCCAGGGTTGTTGGGATTGTCCCTCTCCATCTGGCCGACAGGTTGAGGAGGTTTGGGGCATGTGATCCTTACCTTTTGGTAAGGCGGGTATCTAGCCCAAGCTCGAATTATGATGTAGGTGTTCTAACACATGACTATTGCGGGTAATTGCTAGGAAGATCGACAAAAAATAGGATGGGTTGAGATGTGCACCCCTATATCACCTATTGATCGATATGGGGTGTAGATGTTTAGCTCCCCCATGAGATTCCAAGTTGAGATGAGCCCGCCGATTTGGTTTCAGGTTGAGATGTGCTCCTGATGATATGCTTTTTGATGATGATGCGAGTCGTAGAATTGCCTCCTTGTTGATGTTTCCTGGGTGGTAGCATTGGGCTCCCCACTGACAGTGATTCTGGGTGGTAGCAGTAGCTCCTCGATGAATAGAGGATGGTAGCTTAGGCTCCCCTCCGATGTCAAATTCTTCTTTTAGATTTGAGAATGTTCACCATGTAAGAAGGGACAATCAAGAGATAAACAGGAATAAGAAAGAGATGAGTAGTGATGGCATTTGATGGTGAGATATTTGAGATTGGATATGATTTGATGACAAGATACACATGGCATGATGCAGGTGGAATTCTCCTAGTTGAGAGGGTGTGTTAAAATTGGAAACTACGTCGAAATTCCAATTTGGATAGCTCATTTGATGGAGATGATGATTGCATTGAATTCCTGTTTTCGAGAGGACCAAAATCGACCTAAAGATCATCTAATTTGGGCAAGGGAAAGTATATTTTTTAATTATGAGCCCACATGTGGATTTTTGATTAGGTCGACCCTAAACAAATTGGACACCCTTGGAAGGATATAAATACAAGTGACCTCAACCTCATTTGGACATCATAATGGATCATTCTTCTATTTTCTTTCTTGTTTTTGGCTCACACAGGTCTAAGGCAGATCCGCGGAGGAATGGGTTCGCACGAAGATGAAATTGCGAGGTCTGAAGCTTGAATATTTGTTTTAAGGTTTTGGGCCTCAGTCGCAGGCATGCCACAAAGAGATCTCGACTACAGTCGTTCGCTTCCAAGCTCATCTATTTGAATGAAGCCTTTCAGTCTCATGCACAATATTTCCTCCATGCGATCGACATCTAGGGTTTGATTTTTCAGTTGTCCGAAGTTTTTGCTCATTGTCCGCAGTGTTTGACAATTGACCACAAATAGTGACAGTTCATTATAGGCTTGAGAATCAAGGTTTTGAGTATAAACATGATTGGGTTCATCTCATGGATATTATTTAGTTGATTTTTGTTGGATAGTTGTATGAATGAAGATATGGATCGTTGTACTCCCTTTTGCTAAATCATTCAATGACAATGTAATAAGAAGAAGAATTTGAAAGGGTTTTCCTCCTAATGGGTTTTGCCCTGGTCTCTAACCAATCTTGGTGTCTCTATGTGTGAATGGTTTTCTTCTGTTGTTCCTATATGTTCTATTGCATTGATGATAATGATATTGTTCTTTTTACATAGTTGCATATTTGTTGAACAATGATGTAAATCTGAATTACGTTATGATGTTATGGGGTGAATTCAATGTGTAAATGAAGAAATGCAATTATCAAAGCAAAGAACAATATAGCCCTAAGAAAAATTAACATATTCCTGCAAGTGGTTCATGCATACTCCATATGGAGGAAAGTATGCATTTTGTTGATGTGGACGCCATATGATGATGAGGCTTTTGTAGATCTTGAGGAAGTGTGTGCAAATTCCAATGTGTACTACCCCAACCTATCATGATGAATCAAACTCTAAATAAGATGTAACACACGACAACATAGATAATTCGGGTTAGCAAAAATAACATGAGTTAGTTTTACCAACTTGCCTAAGCAAACCATGATGGTACAATTGCACCCCCCCCCCCCCCCCTTTACATGTGTCTTCGAATTACAGAAGGCATCTTCCTATGTTTCTAAGTTAAAGTATGTAAGGGTGTTATAATTTATGGAAGGGGACTAGGGAAAACTTATGGAATAACTTTCAAAGCCATGATGTTCTGTGTCTATATATGGTCTAACTAGCCCTTTTTTGGCTAGGAATCTTCATTTATTATAACAAACCTTTGAGAGGGAGCCATTTTTATTAATTTTTTTACTACTTTGGCACCTTTCTCTTCCCCTTTTTAATATTTAGTTTCTTAGTCCTTTTTTTACACGGGCATTTTGCTCTAGGAATTTGGAGGTTGGGCTTTTATTGAAGTGGTGGGACTTTTTTGTTTCCCTTTCTATGCTCTTTAATTCTCAGCCTCTTTATTTTGGCTTAATTTGACTATGGTTCGTGTGATTTTTGTTTTTCCTAAATTTTTCATTTGGACTTTATTTAGTGACATTTGATAAGTTATTCATAAGTTGAGGAATGCAAATTTTGTATGAATGAAATGGAGATCTAATGGAGATTGGAAAAGGTTAAGTATGGAGGTGGTATGATTATGCTACCTACCCTAATGCCTAGTAGCACCTAGTGGCCTTGCCAAAACACATTTGTTTGAGAACAATTATGTTTCCCCATGGTTAGCCAAGGAAAAAAGGCAAGAATTTTCTTCAGATATAGATAATTGTTGAACTCACTCATGAAAATATACAACAGATTAGATGAGCGTGAGATGCTTTCAATTAAACATATGATGCACATAAATACAATTCTTAATGACCTTTGGTTTTCATCATTCAAGAGGTCTCTTGGACTTACCATAATTGTTGGCATTCACTTGAGGCTTTTCGCCTTC
This sequence comes from Pinus tabuliformis, assembly GCA_031772625.1. NCBI lineage: Eukaryota > Viridiplantae > Streptophyta > Pinopsida > Pinales > Pinaceae > Pinus > Pinus tabuliformis. Next base: position 998,231,863 of record CM062806.1, on the reverse strand, counting down.
CTCTCAAGCTAATAAGCCAAGTTTACACAACCCTAGAGGATTATGCTTCCAACATTTCCCCCCTTAATCAGAAGGGTTGTATATGAGTCCAAGATGAGAGCTGAAATACAAAATTTTATGGAAGCGAATGGCTAGATATGATCTCTGAAATGGTGGTTTAAGGAAAACCACAAACCAAATGAGGTACAGAACCTAAAAGTTCTATCAATGATTGTTTAAGACTGACCACCAACTCTAGAACTTGGCTTGAAGTAGTTTTTGGAACAGTTTCGAATCTGGCTAGAAGTTGAAGTCTTTTGCGAAGCAGAGGTGCTCCTTGATGATGGTTTAAAGATAACCACAAACTGATGAAATAGGTAGCAGAAGTCAAAGTCTTCTGCCAGTGGTGGTTTAAGGTAGGCCACCAACCAAATCATGCTTATGGAACATGAACTCGTCTCTGGCTATAGCTATGACTTTGGCACCAGTTGACTCTGGCTCTAGTTCAAGTTGTAGCTTAGGCTTGCATGATATGTCTTCGAAGCTAGTAGTAGACCATCAATTTCCCACTTGTCAGACATAAGGTGAGAAGATAAAGATATCTCCGTTGCAAGATGTGTCAATACTCGAGAACAAATTCTGTGGTATGACCGATATATCTTCTTAGTTGTTAAAAACCTTTTCAAGCGATCCATCCAAGGTGAATCATTGCTCTTGCAGGAGTCTTATGTTTGGAACATCTATTTCAATGGTGAGTATGTTTGTCACAATGCTCACAAGGGTGAAGATCAAAACACTGATCTTTCACATGGTCAAATCGATCACAATGTTGGCATTTGACAATATGACTTAGTGGCAATGGAAGAGGAGCAAGATTTGTAGGTGAATTGAAATGTCTTGAAGAAACCTAGCACCTTGAAACTAGATTGGTTTGGAATAATCTGGAATGCGAAAGGACACATCCTTTCATATCCAAGACAAATTTTGTTCTCATTGCTAATAAGTTCTTCCCAAGATCTAATGATGGTCTTCAGAAGTGCATGTTGAACCTTTGCATCTTCATGTAAATTCGCTCCTAAAATAGCCTCACTAATATGATTAGGTGTTGGCTATTGATGAGAGTTTGTCGTAAAATAAAAAACATAGTATTTTGAACAAGAACCAATTCAAAATGTTGAGTCTTTTGTTGTAGATCATCTCGTTGGAGCTAATATTCGAGCTACAGAAATTCAATCTTGTCATGTGCAACTTGTAAACATGTTAGAATGTTGAAGAGGTTGGCTTTGTCTATTTTGATTGTATCATGAAGAGTAGAGTGTATTAGAGTTTTTAGGAACTCTAATACTTCACCAATTCAAACCATTTTCAAACTATTCAAGCTTAGAAAATGACGTGTTTCAATTTCTACTGAAAAATATTCCAACAATCATATAATGAATGAGTAACAAAGTTAGTGGGATATTGCTATGCAACAGATCTACAATGTTCTTGCTCTCCAAATCGCAAATGAAAACAAGTTGAAGGTCTTTGAGGCATCAAATCATGCAAGGGGTTTCACAAAACTGGTTGTAATTTCAAGCTAATTTCACTATCTAGTCCCTAATGCTTATGGCGACCTAATGGGGTTTTGAAGGAAGTTGTCTCTGATTGTCCTTTCTTGCAGTCCTTATAGCTAGAAATTTTTTTATTACTGCATATTTGTGCAAAATGGATGGGATTTTCTCTCCATTGCCGACATGTGAAAGAAGCATTTCCTGTGCATAAGTAGAACCAAGCGATTATGAAAATTTCTTGATTGCAATCACTGGAAATTTATATCTGAACTATTTAGAAGTTTATTTGTTATTACGACAAATATTGATAAACTCACAATTGCAATCTTCACCAAAAATAAAATACGTTGTAGAATAAAATGGAAGATGAGAAAATAATGTACACACAACAAAATAAACACCAATATTTTTGGTCTACATCCCTAGCACGATTCAATGATTGCTAATGTCCCACGTTTTTGGATGAGGATGATGCACCTGGATCACCATGCCCAGTCGACTTCACATTTGTACCACACACTTGGCAGGGGTTCTAGGGTCCAGATGAGGATGTGTCTCACTATAGGATACAAAGGAAGGGCTTATGTCATCAGCCTAGCCCTTACAAATGGTTTATAGACATCATCGAAACAGTTGGAGATGCATGAGGATGTCATTGTGCCCCCACACCCACTTGGGAACACCACATGTGACATGCTTGGATATCAAAGTGCCAACCCCTTTTACACCATGTTTGGAACCTATTCTCGCACATTGGCACACTTTGGACTCCATCCTTCTCAATGGCCCAACAACTCATCATGTTTACTATTTTGCCGATTGAGGCTTATGTAGGAATCTAAGAGAATACAAATATAAACATTGTCATATTCCTAATTAGCCATGGCTAATTAGAATATTCGATTTTGCTCAATTTTGTCTTCTATAGTTATTTGTAAATAAAAAGGTGAGGAAAAGGGGACATAACTCACTTTTAGAATAAAAGTCACTTCCTAGTAGCACAACATTGTGACTTAAAGGGGAGCCAAGGGGGCCAAAGGACCACGCAGAGATGGGGCCCATGTAGGCACTTGGAGGGACTGTGCAGATGGAAAGGGAACACGTGGCAAGAGGGGATTACATTGGAGGAGGTGAGCCTTGGGATTGGGAGAGGCCAATGCTATAAAGGAGAGAGGAGCCCCCTCATTTTGTCATGGGATTATGAGCTTTTGAGCTAGTCACTTCGACTTGGAGCACGCTGGCTATTTAGCCTGTCTGCAGCACTGTTTAGTGCACTGAGTGTCTCTGTTCGGAGATCTCACCCTTAGCTCCGAGGGACTTCGAGTGCCTACTCAAGCAAGGTATTTTTAGCAGTCCTTTGTAGTAGTTTTGATCTTTGGCATTGAGGTGGAGCTAAGCATTGGAAGATTGCGCAGTCTTGAGAGAGAGGGACGCAGTTCTTCTGGGGGCAGTTCCGGATTGAGGATTTGTGGAGGAGTTGAGCTGGGATATTAAGCAAGGGATTAGCTCTTGCATATTGGAGGGGTTTGGTAGAGTTTCAGGCAATATTTTGGAGGATTCTACTCAGTGGCAACGCAGGGCCTTGAGGGATTGCGTGATTCCCCAAGGCGGCGATTTTCGGGGGTCGATCATTTCAGAAAAACTTTCTGGGTTTTTATAGGTTTTCTGAGTGGGGGCGGATTCCAGAGTTTCAACATTTTCTGAGGAGGGGAACAACCCCAAATCCTCACTTGATTTCCAGCAATAGCAGCAGCACGACAGTTTTCCAGCAGCATCCACGCAGAGGCCATTCCTTTGTTATTATGAGTCTATTTCTTCACTTGCCTGGTGCAAGTCGAGGTGCCATCCTTCTGATCACCTCCTCTTCTCATTCCATTACTCAGTATAATAAAATGGCTTACCATTTCTCTCTATATTTCTCAAGTATCTGCTTATATTTCATGCTTATATTATTATATGTTACACCACTGTTATTTTATAATTTTGAGTTTCCTGGTTATTATATTTGTGCGTATTTGGTTGGAGTTTACTGGGGTTTTGGGAAAATCTCTGAAACAGGATATTACAATGGTATAAGAGCATAGATCTGGCTTAGCCTGTGGAGCTAGCAATCTATGACACCGGGGGAAAAGCCCTACATCTGTTACAGAGGTAGGAGATACAGAGACGCTGGAGCCTGGGCGTAGGTTGGAGAACACCTACTGGGAGGGAGACTGTGTTCTAGTGGTGGATGTAGAACAGGAGGAGCTTGTGGTGGATGCAGGACAGGAGGAGCCTGTGGTGGACGCAGAGCGGGAGAATCCAATGGCAGATGATGACAGGAAGAAATTTGTGGACATGCTCCTCAAATTAGTGCAGGATCTGTCGAGGTAGATCGAGGTGATGGGGCAGAGATTCACGGCAGTGGAGGCTAGACAGCGTGAGAGCCCATGAGTTTTCCAGGTTGGAGAGGGATCGGGTGCATCTCACCATTTGCCAAAGCAGGGTGTCACTCAGCATGATACTACTCAGCAAGTGGCCTCACATGCCCCTATACGCTCTACCATGCCCACTTTCCTAGGAGCAGATACGGGGACCGGAGCACAACAGGAGGCAGAGCCCGGCCATATAGGCGATTATTTTGCGGAGTACCAGGCCTATGGGCTGGAGTTCAGGGATGCTCTCTCATTCAGAGACTTTGTTGAGCTCTAGCAAGATAGTAGACCTCGCAACCATTACAGAGGATACCAGCATTATCATGATGGAGACACCCACCGCACTGCTAGTAGATTTCACTTGCCCACGTTTGATGGCTCATCAAACAGTTCGGCAAGGTCTTGGGTGGAGAAGCTGGACATCTATTGTCCATCAAGGTGGCAACATTGCATTTGGATGGTGAGGCCTAGGATTGGTGGTTCCATGGGATGGTTACACTCTAGCATTCCACAGTGACGACATATGCCAAGTTCACTAGGAGATTGATGGAGAGGTTTGACCGGAGGGATCCGGAACAACACTTTGTTGAGTTGACGAGGCTCAAACAGACAGGAAGCCCAAAGACCTACGTTGCGGACTTTTTGAGGGTTTCAATGATGGTGCCAGATCTATCCACGGCAAGGAGGATCTACATGTATGTTGAGGGGTTAGCAGAGCCACTTCGGGGTCTAGTCCAACCACCCTTCAGGATGCTATTAGCAGGACCCGGGACTTACAGGATGTCTTACCTAGGACCCAGACACCTTACCCCCAACGACAAGCTTTTCAGCCTAAGGGGAAGGATGTGAGGATTCCGCCTCCGAAGGGGAACCCAGGACGAGTACAGCTTGATGATGATGCCAGGAGGGAGTTGAAAAAGAAGTGGTTGTGCTTCACCTATTAGGAGCTATGGGCACCAGGACATAGATGTGCTGCTGGCAAAGCACATTTTATTGAGGTCTTCTCTGAGAGCAGTGGGGAGGAGGATGAGGAGGATGATGTGGAGGTAGGAGATAGTCATGCCATGCAGGGTCCCTTGTCGCCTCCACCGACAACAGCAGGTGGTGCAGCTTTTGCACCTACCGGAGGAGCCCTTGCAGCATTGCGAGGAGTTCCCAAGTATTTGACGTTGCGTGTACAGGGGACAGTACGTTGCCAGCGAATATCAGTTTTGGTTGACAGTAGGGCCACCCACAACTTCGTCGATGCACAGATGGTTGAGCAGAGAGGTATACTAACAGAGAGCTTCAATGGATTTTCAGTTTTGGTCCCAGGAGATCAGACCATGGTGTGTGCTCGTTATGTTCCAGATTTATCAGTGACGATGGGCACCTACACACTGACTGACCACTTCTTCGTGGTCAATATTCTGGACACCAACATATTACTGGGTGTTCAGTGGCTCATCACTCTAGGGAAGGTCACTACAAATTGGAAGGCCCTAGAGATGGAGTGGGATGATGAGAAGACAGGGAGGCATGAGAAGATACGGGGACAACACACATACGCGCCTTAGACTGTTTCAGCTCATCGAATGGAGGCAGTCTTCTGGAAGGGAGACGTAGAGTGGGCAGTGGAGCTGCGTGCATCAGAGGCAGGGACTACAGGGAAGACGGTTCACCTAGAGATACAAGCCATCCTTGACCAGTATGCCACAGTGTTTGGGGAGATTCCACCGGGACAGCCATCGGACCGGGGGTTTGAGCACATCATAGAGCTTGAGGAGGGCATACAGGTAGTGATTACTACGCCTATAGGCATCCCAAGGCCTATCGGGATGAGATTCAAAGGGCCATTCAGGATTTGTTGGCTCTTGGGCACATTCGGCCAAGCACGAGTCCTTTTGCTTCTTCCGTGGTGTTGGTGAAGAAGAAGGACGACACATTGAGGATGTGCATTGACTACAGGGCCCTGAACAAGAAGACCCTGAAGAACAGATACCCCATGCCCAGGATCGATGAGTTGATGGACGAGTTGAGAGGAGCACAGTTATTCTCAAAGATTGATTTGGTACCATCAGATTCGCGTGAGGGAGTAGGACATTCCCAAGACCGCCTTCAGGTGTCACTATGGGCACTTCGAGTTTTTGGTGATGCCCTTCGGGCTAACCAATGCCCCAGCTACATTTTAGTCTTGCATGAATCAAATCTTCCGCAGTCACTTAAGGAAGTTTGTGTTGGTATTCTTTGATGATATCCTCATTTAGAGCAGGACGTGGGAGGAGCATCTCCAGCACATTGAGACAGTATTGTGCATCTTGGAGGAATAGCAGTTCTATGCCAAGCTCTCCAAATGTGAGTTCGGGTTGACGGAGATGTGATACTAGGGACACATCATAGGAGTGGACGGAGTGAGGGTCCACGAGGAGAAGATTAGGGCCATCAGAGATTAGTCAGAGCCAAGAAACGTGACAGAACTTCGAGGATTCATTGGCATTTGTACTTACTACCGGAAGTTTGTCAAGGGTTTCTCACAACTTGCTGCACCCCTGACAAATTTGACGAGGAAGGGGGCATTCAGTTGGTCGGATACAGCGCATCGAGCCTTTGACAGGCTCAAGGAGGTTATGAGCAGCTGCCTAGTGCTTGCATTGCTAGATTTTACACAGCCATTTGTTTTGGAGTGTGATGCGTCGGGAGAGGGGATCCGCGCAGTGTTGATGCAGGGAGGTCACCCTATAGCCTTTGAGAGCCGGAAGCTCCTTCCGCACGAGAGGTTGTATTCTATATACGACAAAGAAACGCTGGTCATCATGCATGCATCGGCTAGTACCGATAGTATTTGGTGGGTAACAGGTTCAGGGTGAGGACTGATCACAATAGCCTCAAGTTCTTTTTGGAGTAGAAGCAGCTATAGGAGAGGGAGCAGAAGTGGATTAGCAAGATCCAAGCATATGACTTTGACATTGAGTATGTCAAAGGTAAGAACAACGTGGTAGTAGATACCCTTTCACGTAGGCCAGCCATGTTGTCTCTTATGAGCTTGGATGCAGACTAGAGGACTGAACTCTTAGTAGAGTACTCTAAGGACAGATTTGCATGTGAGGTTTTGGATGGGTAGGTGGCGGATGACAGGTACAGGGTGGTCGATGAGATCATCTACTACAGGGACCAGATCTTCTTGACTGAGGGGTCTCAGCACAAGAAGAAGATACTTCAAGCGTCACATGATTCACCATTGGCAGGTCATCAGGGGTTTACCAAAACCTACAGGGCCATTAGAGAGAGGTTCTCATGGAAGGGCCTCAAGGAGGACGTACTCCAGTGTGTCCGAGAGTGCGATGTTTGCCAGAGGAACAAGGGGGAGATGAACCATCCAGCAGGACTATTGCAGCCTCTTCCCATTCTGGAGGGGAAATGGGAGTGTATTTCGATGGACTTCATCACAGTGCTGCCCAAGGTACAGGGCAAGGATTGCATCTTTATCGCCGTTGATCGACTGACAAAGTACTCACACTTTTTTGCCATATCCGCACACTACACAGTAGCGCAGGTGGCCGAGCTGTTCTTCAAAGAGATTTTCAGGTTACATGGTCTTCCCAAGACCATCACCAGTGACAGGGACATCCGTTTCATGGGCGGATTTTGGTAGGAGATTTTCCGGTTGGTGGGGCCGGAGTTGACACCGAGTACCAGTTATCACCCACAGACGGACGGGTAGATAGAGATAGTTAACAAGTGGCTGGAGGGCTACTTGCGTAACTATGTCAGTGGGCAGCAACGGGCATGGCTGAAGTGGCTACATCTGGGGGAGTACTGCTACAGCACTACACATCACATGTCCATCGGTATGTCACCATTCTATGCTTTGTATGGATATCATCCTTTATGTTTTGTTGACGTGTTGTTTGGTGCTAGCAAGGCTTCGAGAGCTAAGATTTGGATCCAAAAGAGTCAGGATATTCTCCGAGCTCTCAAGGATAACATGGCTACAACACAGAACCAGCAGAAGCTGTATGTTGACAGGGGTCGGGTGGAGAGACAATTTGAAGTAGGAGACTTGGTCTACCTACGATTACAGCCATACCGACAGTCGTCACTGAAGCAGAAGGGGGTTGAAAAGCTCAAGCCCCGCTTTTATGGGCCATACAGGGCGATACGCAGAATTGGACAGGTAGCATACGAGTTGGAGCTGCCCCAAGGCAGCAAGATCCATAATGTTTGTCACGTGTCATGCCTGAAGAAGGCGTTGGGACAGCATGTGACAGTGACAGATGAGCTACCAGCCACGGATGATGAGGAGCATTTGGTGTTGCAGCGAGAGGCTATTATTGATACCAGGGAGAGGCAGCTATGGAGCAGGACGGTCCGGGAATTCTTGGTGAGGTGGAAGAATTTACCGGATGAGGATGCCACTTGCGAGAGTGAGAAAATTTTGCAGCATCCATCACTTCAGTTGCTTGAGGACAAGCAACATTTTGTTGGGGGAGACTGTAATATTCATAATTAGCCATGGCTAATTAGAATATTCGATTTTGCTCAATTTTGCCTTTTATAGTTATTTGTAAATAGAAAGGTAAGGAAAAGGGGACATAACTCACTTTTAGAATAAAATTCACTTCCTAGTAGCACAACGTTGTGACTTGAAGAGGAGCCAAGGGGGCCAAAGGACCATGCAGAGATGGGGCCCACACAGACACTTGGAGGGACTGCGCAGATGGAAAGGGAACACGTGGCAAGAGGGGATTACGTTGGAGGAGGTGAGCCTTGGGATTGGGAGAGGCCAATGCTATAAAGGAGAGAGGAGCCCCCTCATTTTGTCATAGGATTATGAGCATTTGAGCTAGTCACTTCGAAATTGGAGCACGCTGGCTGTTTTGCTAGTCTGCAACAGTGTTTAGTGCACTGAGTATCTCCATTCGGAGATCTCACCCTTGGCCCCGGGGGACTTCAAATGCCTACTCGGGCAAGGTATTTTCAGCAGTCCTTTGCAATAGTTTTGATCTTTGGCATTGAGGTGGAGCTGAGCATTGGAAGACTGTGCAGTCTTGAGAGAGAGGGACACAGTTCTTCTGGGAGCAGTTCCGGATTGAGGATTTGTGGAGCAGTTGAGCTGGGATATTAAGCAAGGGATTAGTTCTTGCATATTGGAGGGGTTTGGTAGAGTTTTAGGCAGTATTTTGGAGGATTCTACTTAGTGGCAGCGTAGGGCCTTGAGGGATTGCGTGATTCCCCAAGGGGGCGATTTTTGGGGGTCAGACATTTCAGAAAAGCTTTCTGGGTTTTCTGAGTAGCGGCGGATTCCAGAGTTTCAGCATTTTCTGAGGAGGGGAACAACCCCAAATCCTCACTTGATTTCTAGCAGTAGCAGTAACACGACAGTTTTCCAGCAGCATCCACGTAGAGGCCATTCCTTTGTTATTTTGAGTGTATTTCTTCACTTGCTTGGTGCAAGTTGAGGTGCCATCCTTCTGATCACCTCCTGTACTCATTCCATTACTCAGTATAATAAAATGGCTTAGCATTTCTGTTTTCGTTTCTTGAGTATCTGCTTATATTTCATGCTTATATTATTATATGTTACACCACTGTTATTGGTTGGAGTTTACTGGGGTTTTGGGAAAATCTCTGAAATGGGATATTACAAACATAAACATAGAGATGTAGTTGAAATAAATCATCATTTCATTAATATCAAGGAACTGAAAGATGCTTACATACAGAATGGAAATAAACTAGCTTAGGTGATGCTAGGTTATCTCTAAGAAGAGATATGGCAGCTACATGGCGCTGAATTGTGTTACAATGAGGCTAAAGCTCCTCTTTATTATTGAACAACAAAGGGAAACCCTAAAGAACCAAAATCGTAACCCTAGGAGATGAAATGGCAGGATTTTGTGGTCATCGTTGGGGTTATTTGGATAGCCAACTTCTCGGGGTAATAACTTGGTCATATGATCTTCAGTTGGCATGTACGACACCTTGTAAGAAAGGTCTCCCTGAGTACTACAACATTTGCGACAAGTCCCTACCTGTTGATTTGAGCCTGCTGCGGACCTCAAAAAATGCCGTTTAGGGTGTCAAAACAACTATGGAAGTTCAAGACCCGAAAAAGTGCTAAAAATAGTAAATTGTGCTATAATTAAGGAAACTGATGAAACCAGCTGGAGGTCCAGGTGGAATTGGCGGGTGGTCACCAATATCCACCTGGATCAGTCCTCCCCCCTTAGGAAGCAATAGTCCCCATTACATGCAGAGCCTCGATGAGGTGAGGAAATTTCTGTTGAACATGGTTCCTAGTGAGCCACTTGCCCTGGTGAGCAACTTGCCTGCTTTGACAACTCGATATAGTTGGATCCTCTGTTGGCAAGTGTCCTTGATCTGTGTGTCCATGATCCTATCCAGTGTTGCACGAAGCGCCCCGCCCGGATCGAAGCTCCGAAGCGCACCCCGTACGGAAGCGCCGTACGAAGCGCGCTTCGGGATTTTGGAAGCGCGATTCGGAAATTTTTTTGCGCTTCCTGGAATTTCCGAAGCGCCGGCTCTAAAGCGCCCTTCGTACGGCGCTTCGGGCCGCCGAAGCGTGGCGCTTCAGAGCAGGAAGCGTGCGCTTCACGCACGCTTCCGTACGCTTCGGCGGAAAGGGGCGCGCCCAAGGGAGAAAAACAATTTTTTTTTAATTTTTTTTTAAGTTATGTTCACTCAACTTAAGGGGGTGGGTTAGGGTGAGGTTAAGGTGAGGAATGAAAAGAATAAAGCCCCCATTCATTCCTCATTTTCTCACTTTGAGTTTATGAGAGTTGGAGAAGAGAAGAGAGGAGAGGAGAAGAGAAGAGAGGAAAGGAGAGGAGAAGAGAGGAGAGCTTGGAGGAGTGAAGAAGGAGGAGCTAGGAGAAGGAGGAGGAGCTTGGAGCAAGAGCTTGGAGGACTTCATCTACAAGAGCTAAAGAGGTAAGTTCAAACCCCAAACTCCCTTGTTTTTTTGAATTTTTTTTTGTATTTTTCTCCTCCCTCTCCTACTCTTTCCCATTGTTTCTACTTGCTCCTTTATTTACAAGTTGTCGTTGTCCACCACCTATATCCATATTCCAAGATGGTGTTCTTTTGGCTTCTATGTATCATTCCACTCTTGGTTTTAATGATGGCAAGGGTGAGGAATAGAAGGGAAGAAACAGAAGAGGACATTGGTGATGGTCCTAATAGTAGTGACCCAATGTATGATGAGGAGGAAGGGTTTGAAGAGGAAGGGGATGAACTTGAAGGGGACACTGAAACACAAGATGGGAAAGCTACATCAACACCCTTGTGGAACTATGTGACCAAACTTGATGGGGGAAAGGGTGGTGGATCTTACAAATTTGTGTGCCCTCATGGTTGTCATGGAGGAAAACCATATTGTGGTTCATATACCCGTCTGAGGAGGCATCTTTGTGGGGTGCTGGACAGTGATGAAAAAAAGGGTTCTGTGGGGGTACAAATTTGCCCAAACATTTCAACTGAAGAAAGAAGAAAATACATCCAAATAGAGATGGATGCACAACAAAAAAACAAGAAACAAAAAACTCATTCTGAATCAAGTGCAACCTCTAAATTTGGTAGTTGCTCATCTCCTCATGGTACTTCTGCAAGCTCTGGAGGTAGAAGAACAATAGGGGATTTCCTTAATGTTGCTGGGAGGGATGATGTGGATGGAAAGATAGTCCGTTTTCTTTGTGCTTGTGGTGTACCATTCAATGTGCTTCGCTCTCCCTATTGGCATGAAATGGTAAAGGCCATCAATGAAGCCCCAAAAGGATACAAGGCCCCCAACTATGAGAAAGCTAGAACAGTGTTATTAGAAAGAGAAAAAGCTAAGGTTCAAAGAGCTTTGACACGTTTTACAAATGAGTGGGTAGATTCTGGGGTATCCATTGTATCAGATGGGTGGACAAATATTAGAAACCAACATTTGATAAATGTTCTTGGTGTTTCTTCTAGTGGTGCAGTATTTATTGCATGTCATGACTCCTCCTCCATCACTGCATCTGCACAAAACATTGCAGATCTCCTATTGAAATCAATCAAAGATGTTGGTCCGAATAATGTGGTTCAAGTGATCACAGATAATGCAGCAAATTGTAAGGCAGCAGGAAAAATTATTGAGCGTACTCATCCACACATCTTTTGGTCTGGGTGCCTGGTTCACACATTGAACCTTTTGATGCATGATATTGTGAAACACAAAGAATGTGGGTGGATTGCTGAGGTTTACAGGAGAGGGAAGCAGCTCATTAAATTCATCACAGGGCATACAAGGGTAAACTACTTCTATGGCACTTACTCCAAGTTGCAATTGCTTAAAATTGCAAATACAAGATTTGCTAGGTATTACCTCACCTTTAGGCGGCTAGTGAAGGTGAGACAAGCTTTAACTAATCTGGTGTGTGCTGAAACATGGGATGAAATTAACACTGACATAGATGGTGCTAATGCAGTCAAGGACACTGTTCTTGACAGTTACTTTTGGGGACAGGTTAAATATGTTTTGCAATTCACCAAACCAATTTATTACATGATCAAGTTTGCAGATTCAGATCGACCAGTAATTGGGGAGGTGTATGAGCAAATGGGTAGCATGTTGGGGCAGATTAAAGACATTGTTGAGCCTAGAGATATCACCTTGTACAATTATATTCGTGTAGAGGTGCAAAACCGATGGGAAATGCTAAATATTCCATTGCATGCATTAGCATATGTTTTGACACCTAAATACTATCATCCATCATGGCTTTCAACACCAGCACCTGGGGGGGGAAGCAGGAGAAAACCACACCAAGATCAAGAGGTTCACCAAAAATATATGGCTGCATTGAGTAAATTAATCCCTGATGAGGAGGAGGCTGCATTGGTACGGAGACAGGTGAGCAACTATACGCTCAACACTGGTCCATTTGGGAGCATGCATGCAATTAAAGATCGAGAGACTTTTTCTGCTCTTGAGTGGTGGAACATGCATGGAGGGGGTACTCCACTTCTACAGAGTTTGGCATTGCGGGTGCTATCACAGGTGGTAAACACTTCTTCTGCAGAGAGGTGTTGGAGCTCTTATTCTTTCATCCACAGTGTTAAAAGGAACAGGTTGAGTTTAGACCGGGCAGAGAGCTTGGTTTATGTTCATTACAACTTGCGATTGTTGTCCCATTACTGTGAAGATGCAAAGTCTAATAAAGACTTGTTAATTTGGGACAAGAATCCAGAGGAGCCCAATTTGGAGGATGGAGTGTTGCGACTAGAGCAATTAGAGGATGCTCTTATCTAGGTATGTCCATTGTGGTATGAATTTTCCAATTTTCCCTTATAAAGCATTTCTCTAATTCATGTTTTTTAATTTTTTGTTAACTAGTGTTTTTTTTTTTGCATGAATTTTTTGAGCGATTCTAGGATGATGATGACCGTGTTGATATGCCACCACCCCCACCCCCATCTGGTCCCTTGGTTCCTAGGTTCCATGGTTCAACACCATCAGCAGGGGGTTCTTCTTCATCAGTTTCAGTGCCACGACTTCCACAGGCACCATCTTCTTCATTGCCACCACGTGGAGGCCCGCCACCACGTTTCTATTCGTGGTGGAAGGAGGAGAGATTAGTAGATATATTCACAATCTACTACTTTTTGTCATAGATTACTCATTAGACTTGTAGACTTGTGAATTTGAATTTTGAACCTTTTTGGCTTGGCGGTGACTAAGTGACATATTTTGTAAACATTATTATTTGAATTTTGGACATGACAAATGTTGACAGTTGCTCACTTGCTAGATAAATCATAATATGCTCTATGTTTTATGTTTTATAATATGCTTAAATGTTTTATGTTTTATAATATGCTTAAAAATTTGATGTATGTTTGTAATAGCTAGAATATAGATGATTGTTGTACATACTAGTAACTACAATGGAATCATGGATGCCATATCTATCTTGATTTATGCAAAAATATGCATGTTTTCATGTCTTCTACAATTAATTTGGTATTTGGGATGTTTGTTTTGAGTATAAATGCAAAAAATATATAAAATATATATATATATATATATATATATATATATAGCAGACGCTTCCGCGGATGCTTCGCTTCCTAGATTTTTGGAAAATGACGCTTCAGCGTCCCCGCTTCCAAAAAACGCTTCTGCTTCGCTCCCGCTTCGTGCAACATTGATCCTATCAGTTGTGCCCTGTTCGCTACAACTTGGGTTGAGCTTTGTTGGTGTTCGTTGCTTGGTAATATTTGATATGTCTAATAATGGGGGAATGTATGGCCGCAGCGAGTCCACATTGAATACTGGGTGCAGGCCAGGGAACGGTGGAATGCTAAGCTCGAAAGCATTGTCTCCTACATCCTTAGTGATGGTGTAAGGCCCATATGGGAGCAGGTGAAGCTTGCGGTGGGCCCTAGTAAGGCGCTCCTTCTACAAATGTAACTAAGCTTTGTTGCCAAACTAGAACTTGTGTGGCACCCAATGTTGATCATGATGTTGTTTGTACTTAGCATTTACTCTTTCCAATATGTCAACGACCTGCTGGCGAATGTGCTGAATGCGTTCAATGAAGTTGGTAGCTTTGTTAGCTTCAGACTAGACATGAGCCAAATCTGCCCGAGTAGCTGCAAGTGGTATAGCAACATCAATGGGACATAGTGGCTAGAATCCCAACCCCTCTTGAAAGGGGTTGTGGCCAGTTGAGTTGTGGAGAGCTCTGTTGTAGTTGCGCTGGACATAGGGGAGGCTTTCATCCCATGTGTGTGGATGCTTAGAGTTGTACATGCCCAAGATGCTGTAATATCCCTAAGGAAAATTAATAGTGATAAACAAAGCATGCATAGCAAAAACACGCATGAATTTTCACACAATATTAAATACCTAGAAAACTCCAAAATCTCTGCAGAACTGAGCCATTTTATTATCATCAACAAGGGGTACAATATGAGATCATAATGTATGCACCTTGGATTGCCCACGACAAGCTAATAAGACCCAGGTAATGAAATCCGCTGTTCAACCACTAGGAACTATCCCTCACAAAAGGTCTGCGCAGGCCCCCAGAAAACTGCATTGCTGGTTGCAAGAAATGGCTGCTAGGTCCTCCTCTCATGCTCAGAAAATTCCAAGAAATTAACTCCCGTCTCTCCACAAATAACCCACCGAAACCCAAAAAGGGTTTGGCTAAATGCTGACCTCTGAAATTTAGCCCAATTTCCTCCCACCCCTCCAACTACTGGGTATATCGACCCACCTGAAAATATCATTGTTGATGGTCCCCAAAATGGCTGCAATACTCAACAAATTCCCTCCAAGGATTACCCCAGGAGCCTCATCCCTCGATTCCTCCTCCTCCCATGCACCCACGTGTGGTACGAATGTACCACTACGCAAGCCCACGCAGTCCCTGTTGATGGTTGTTTGGCACAGAAGACTCACACCAAATGGAGCCCCGGAAATACTCCAAATCCTCAAGAAATGATGTCCCTAGGCTGTCCCTGAAAGCCCAACAATTTCCTGACTCCACAATCAACGCCTCCAAAGGCTGTGTATTTTCCTTCTAGCATCCCACTTGTTGAACCAACTCCACAAATACGCTCGCAAGCTACCGAATCGAATCAAATGTGATGTAGGTCACCTCCTTGAGTTGGCATGCGAAGTCCACCGAAGGTAGGGTGAAATTCTCACTTGAAAATATCGTGTGCTCAACAACACATGCAGACTTGGCTCTCAGCTCAAGCGTGCTAGTCAAGTGTAAATGTCAAATGATCAAAGATGAGCAAATGATGAGTGCTCCTCCTATTTTAGTCATTGGGCCTCCAATTTTCCCATGTGGGTCCCATCCTTCGATTTTCCCTCTCTCCCTTTCCTCCATAAAAGCATACTAGCCAAGGGGAGCATATTCCTCTTTGAGGTGGCGCCCACCATCCGCTATCAAATCGATTTTTCCCTTTTTCCTATGTTGGAGCCTTATTTCATTTCAAAATTGCAAGTGGGGACCCTCAACCCACTTTGCCTAAGTTGCTCTCCAAAAATTAACAAAATTGGTCAAAATTGATATTTCACTTAGCAACCTTACTAAGTGGGAATATCACAGTCCCTGCCAAGAGCTTGCTTGTCCCCAAGCAACTGCAAAGATGGAATTTGTAATATGTGCTGTCCTTCCCAAGTATCATCCTCATCTGGCAGGTTCTGCCACCTGATCAGGAACTCCTTGATGATTTTTCTCCTCAATCTCCTCTCCCGGCTCTCCAGAATAGCCTCTGGCTCCAAAACTAGATGCCCATCATCATCTAGTGGGGGCAACTCCACTATGGCTGTGACATGCTATCCTAGTACCTTCGAGAGGCACGAAACCTGGAAGACGTTATGCACCTTGCTCCTAGGCGGAAGCTCTAACTCGTATGCCACTTCGCCAACCCTCCTGGTCACACAATATTGGCCATAAAAGCGTGGTTGTAGCTTCTTGGCCCCCTTTTGTTTCAGTGTAGACTATTTGTAAGCCTGAAGGCGCAAGAAGACTAGATCCCCCACCTCAAAGTGTCGCTCAACCCTATGCCTATCTGTATACATCTTCTATTGGTTTTGGGCTATCTGCAAATTATCTTTGAGAGCCTTGAGAATGTTCTGGCTGTCATGTATCCAATCTTTGGCCCTTGGGGCCCGACTGTCTCCAAAAACAATGTCAGAGAAAGATAAAGTATCGTATCCATACAAAGCACATAAATTTGACATACCGATGGAAATGTGATAGGTAGTATTGTAGTAATACTCCCCCAAGTGTAGCCATCTCGCCCATGCTCGATGCTGCCCTGTCACATAGTTCCGCAAATAACCTTCAAGCCATTTATTAACACTTTCGGCGTGCCCATTGGTCTGGGGGTAGTAGCTGGTGCTAATTGTAAGCTTTGTGCCCACCAACTTGAAGAGTTCCTAACAGAAAGCGCCTATGAAACGATTGTCGCTGTCACTCACTATGGTCTTACGCAGACCATGTAACCAGAAAACCTCCCTTAAGAACAACTCTGCAACCTGAGAAGAAGAGTACCTGGTTGGGATAATGAAGAAATGGGCATACTTCGTTACTCTGTCCACCACCACATAGATGCAATCACAACCTTGTGCCATGGGAAGACCTGTGATGAAGTCGATCGAGATACTCTTCGACTTCCCCTCCAAAATAGGGAGTGGTTGCAATAACCTTGTTGGATGAGTCAACTGTCCCTTGTTCCTCTGGCAGGCCTCACACTCTTGTAGATGCCTCAACACATCCCCCTTGAGGCCTTTCCATGTGAAGCGCTCTTTCACTGTCTTGTAGGTCTTCATGAACACCTGGCGTCCTAGTGAACCATGGGTTGCGTGGAGGATCCTATCCCTCAACATTGAACTTGAAACCAAGTAAATGTGTCCCTTGTAGTAAATAACATCTGCCATCAAATGATAGTTCTCATCCCCATAGGTACCCTCCAAGATCTCACACGCTTGTCGATCCTTGGAGTACTCCACCAGTGGTTGTGCTTTCCAATCATGGCAGATGATCATGAGGGAAAGTGTCGCGGGCCTCCTAGATAGGGCATCTACCACCACTTTATGCTTGCCCTTGACATACTCAATGTCAAAATCGTAGGCTTGAATCCTGCTGAACCACTTATGCTATCTATTGTTGAGGCCCTTTTGCCCCAGAAAATGGTGAAGGTTGTCATGATCAATCTTCACCCTAAACCTGTTGCCCTCCAAGTACTACCGGAATTCGACCAAGGCATGCATAATGGCCAACATCTCCTTGTCATAAATCGAGTACAGCCTCGTGCGGAAGGAGCTTCTGGCTCTCAAAAGCTATGGGATGTGCACCTTGTGATAGTACTGTGGCCACGCTTTCGCCCGACGCATCACTCTCCAATGTGAATGGCGGGGTGAAATCAGGAAGTGCCAATACCGGGCAATTGCTCATCACCTCCTTGAGGTGCTCAAAGGTTGCTTGTGCCCTGTCTGTCCATGCAAAGGCCCCCTTCTTGGTGAAATCAGTGAAGGGAGCTGCCAACTATGAGAAGTCCTTCACGAACTTACTGTAATAAGTGCATATGCCCACAAAACCTCTCAACTTGATCACATTCTGAGGCACTGGCCTAGCCCAAATGGCTCGAATCTTCTCCTCATGCATCCTTACGCCATCCTCTCTAATGATGTGCCCCAAATATAGTATCTTTGTTAACCCGAACTCACTATTGGACAACTTAGCATAGAAGAGATGCCCCTCGAAGATCTTGAGCACTTCCTCTTGGTGCTACAAGTGCTCCTTCGATGTCCTGTTGTAGATCAATATGTCATCGAAGAAAACAAGGACATAGCACCTCAGCTGCCCATTGAATATGTGGTTCATGCAAGACTGAAATGTGGTTGGCGCATTGGTTAGGTCAAAATGCCCATAATGGCAGCGAAATGTTGTCTTAGGGACGTCCTGCTCACGTACCCTAATCTAGTGATATCTTGAACCCAGATCTATCTTAGAGAAGTACTTAGCTCCTCTAAGCTCATCCATCAACTCATCGATCTAGGGAATGGGATATTGATTCTTCAGTGTCTTCTTATTAAGCGGCCGGTAATCAACATCCTCAACATGCCATCTTTTTTCTTCACTAGGACAACTGATGAAGCGAAAGGGCTAGAATTGGGAGTGATATGCCCTAATGCCAATATGTCATGAATGGCCCTGTCGATCTCATCCCTATAAGCCTTGCGATGTCAATACGGGGTCGTAATCACTGCTTGCACTCCTTGTGCTATCTCAATCGTCTACTCAAACCCTCTGTTAAGTGGTCGTCTCGGCGGAATGTCCCCAAACACTGCTTGGTACTTGTCTAAAATGGCTTGCACATCTGGGTGTGGTGGTTGGGGCTTACCCCCTGCATCATATATCCTCAGCTCCACTACCCACTCTATATCACCATGTCTCAAATCAATTTCCATCCTGTGCGCTGACACTATTTGTGGAGGGTATGAGTGCATGCCTCTCAATAAAACCATCTTCCCGTCAGGCCCCATGAACTCCATCTCCAACTTCTGCCAGTCAATGGTAACGCTTCCAAGTGAGTACATCCATTACACACCAAGCACTATGTTGGTGTTGGGAACATCAACCACAAAGAAGTGGTCCGTCATAGAGTAGTTCCCCATCACTATTGTCATCCCGGGGACATATCTGGTGCACTGCATGGTACGGTCTCCTGGTACCAAGACCGAGAATCCCTCAAAGGATTTTGTGTGTATGCCCCTCCTCTCCACCATTTGGGCATCTACGAAATTGTGGGTAGCCCCACTGTCCACTAGTACTGAAACACGTTGCCCCTGCATCATGCCCCTGATCCTCAAAGTGAGGTACTTCGACACTCCCTGAAGTGAAGTGATGACCTCGGTTCTGGCAAGAGAGGAGCTCCCATTGCTGGGGTGGTGGACCTTTGCCTCTTCCTTCAGCCATAGGTGGATCATCATCTCCAACATCTACCTCTTGGTCCACATCATCCTCTGACTCGCTGCTAGAAAATACATTTATGAAGTGGGCCTTGCCCTTGGTACACTGATGTCCCGAAGCCTTCGACTCCTAGCAAGTGAAGCACAACTTCCTCCGTCGGAGGTCTCTCCTAGCCTCATCATCCAATTGTTGACGCCCCTGAATGTCTCACTGTGGTGGTGGTCTGGTGTCTCTTCCCCTCTGCTAAAATACAGGCCTAGTGGGCATCTGAGCTCTAGCCCTGGGCAGAGCATCCTGCAAGTCTCGGGCTCTACCAACCGCGTCTTGCAAAGTAGTTGGTCTGTTGTGTTAGAAAATAAAAGGTAGAAATATTTTCTTTATATAGATAATTACTTGTGATATTCTTATATTTTTCTTATGTTCCTCTTTTTTCTTTTAGTTCATTAACCAATTATGAAAACAATAGCGCAAAGATCACAAACGCCAGATGTAGGCAGACAACTAGGGAAAAACTCCTATCTAGGGGAAAACCTAGTCAATAAGTCTTCCTTAATACTTTCACGGGATGATCCAAGACTTTTGACCTAGACGCAAACTTCCTCCACACCAAGTCAGCCTTTTCTTCCTTCTGTAGATGATAACCCTTTCAACAATAACTTAGACCTAGCAACAACAACTTGTAGCAGCAATATAATTTCAATCTAGCTACAACTTCGACCCAACAGTGTCCTTGTCCTTCCAACAAATATCCTAGTAAATCCACACGAGTGAGATAGAGACAAACCCAAAAACTTCAATCTTCCTTCTTCTAGCAGCTTCACACTTTTTCTGCTCTTCTCTTAGATATCGAACTTGTGAGTGTGAGTGCTCCAAATGAATTTGAATTGCTTCTATATATAGGCTTCTGGTGAGGTCGAAGTACCCTGTTTGAGGAAAACTTGGTGTGGAGGTGACAAACACCTTATTTGACTCAATAATTAATCTTTTTACGTGATCCAAAAGCCCAAGAAGGGTCTCTTTAGATGGATAATGCTTGTAATGACTCAAAATAAATCCTAGAAGTCCTCAATGGGGACTTTGGCCTAAAAGCATGAAACCCATGCTTTAATAAGTCATATTAATAATAATAAAAAAATCTTTTTCTTTCTTTTGATAAATACATTTCATTGTCTCAAATACAATTTATGAAGACTGAACCTAGTTACATTCTTCAACACTCCCTCTTAACTAGGGAGGTATTCATACTTAGATATACAAGTACATGGAAGATCTCAAAACACATGAACCATGAAGAGTTTAGGCACTTACGGTGCCACAGACTAGATTCTTGACCAGGGAAATCTATATGGGTGGGACTAAAATAGACTAAAGTTTTCAGCCTCTCTAGGTACCATTAGGCTTACTTGCTAACCATCAACCCAGGGAACTATGTCATGTCCCTTCTTAAATACATTTGTAACAGGGTGTTGCTACACAATTTTGCACAATTTTGGCTAAGGAAAAGAACCCAACATTTTCGACTTAGGGACTTAGGAGGAAATTCAACTTTATTTGGCTGCTAGTGGAATGTGGGGGCCACCCACATGTGAATTCGAACTAGGCCATTCAAATGGCTTGGAGGGAATTCGAATAATTGGATGGAGGTGCCCACATGAAGCAAGGAAGGCCCAAGGAGATGAAAGGAGGAGGAAGCTCTCATTTGAACTCATTCTTACCTTCCAAATCGAAATTACTTCACTGTTTGCTCTGCTGTTTAGCTGAGTCAACCGGTGGTTTAGCCACGAATCTCTCAAGCTGGAGATTCAATCTTTCTTTCGGGGGACCTTCCGTGTACGCCCTAGGGAGGCAGTTCCATAAGCATTTCAGGAGGTCCGAGAGTGTGTCACACCACTACCATTCAGCCACATACATGGAGTGCTCTGGGCTATCTTGAGAATATGCAGGAGGAGTTGGAGCCACCATTGATCAGTCATTTGTCGAGACAGTCAGAGGATTGGGAGAGTAGCAATAGGCCAACATTTCTTGAGAGTTTTGGAGCTAGTAGCGCCAACATCCCAGCAGTTCGAATTACTGGGCTTGGGGACAGTGCAGAGGGCTAGTCCAACATTTCCATGGGGCTTAAGAGCAGGTGCGGCAGGCCGGAAGCTCATCTAAGAAGTTAAGGGATTTCTAGTAGGGGTTAGCCCAACACTTTATGACATTTTCTGGGAGGATTTACAGGCAGAATCCAACAGGCCGAGTTTTGCAGTTGCAGCTGAAGTTGGGCTCCTTGGGGGTCGAATTTCAAAAGTCTAAACCAGCTAAATACCTTTGTGGGTTTTTCTGGGTTTAGGCTAAGGAGACGGGAGCTCAAATCTTATAATTTTCCGAGCATAGGAAGTGGTGTTTCCAGCCATTCAAACTTAGCAGAATAGTAGCTTTCTAGGCAGTGCAGTGCAGATTGGTGCAGCAATTGGGGCAGTCATTGGTTCAACCATTTCTCACCTGGATTTGGTCATGCTTGTCCATTGAGCCAAGCCTAGGTGCACCATTCTATTATCTATTGTATTTTGCCCTCAAAGAAGTAAAAAATGGCGTAGCAGTTCACTATTTCCAGCATTTTTATGGGTGCATAATACATATTTCGTTTTTATATTTCGTTGAACAGATTATTTGCTTTATATCACTAGCATTCCTATTCAACAACATTACAGTGGTATCAGAGCCTAGTTCTTGGCTCAACTGTGGGGATTTTCTCCTATGAGAGAAAGGGACCAGCAGAACATCACATACTGAAGGCAGAGGTACCAGAGCAGAGAAAGAGATCTGGAGATTACTCCAAACACGGAGGACAAAGGGAAATCAGTGGTAGAAGAGGAGGACATGGTGGAACCCAAGAGCAGGGAAGAGATGGCTTTTGACAGCCTCCTGGGAGCCCTGAATGACTTAGTGAATGTCTTGAAAGATATGCTGGAAGCAATGTGGAAAAAGTCGAAGTCGGGATTAAATCGGCAAGGGTCCAAAAGTTGAAAAACTCGTTAAAGTCCAAAGTTTTTTTGAAAAAGTCGGAAAAATTAGAAAAACACAAAAACATTCATTTTTTTTAGCATCTAGAGTATGCACAACATCAAATAAATGCATTTCCACATAAACATATAAAGAAAGCTAATATATAATATATATATGAAGTCTAGTGCTACATTACATATCAAAATAGTGAATCAACTCCTGAATCTTGAGTCTTGTCTGAGTCTCAATTCTCAAGAGTCAAAATATCAACAAAAGGTATAATAAATGTATATCATGAGTCATCTACATGTCATAAAGTAACCAGTCACTGAGATCCCTTGCCCATTTTACGGGAATAGGGAATGACTTTGCCTTTTCCTCTCGAGGAAGAAGGCCTAGCCCCTGGAAATACAAATGAAGTCAGTTGTCCTCTAGAAGCTGATAAAAGAGGTGGCCTCTGTCCTATGTTGCTGCTGCCCATTCTAGTTGTTGTCACCACCTGCTCATCATATTCATCCAGCTCTGCCTCCTGACCCTGATGTCTTGGAATCTCTAAGTCTAACCCGTTAGAAACTCTTCATGTACTTTTTGATTTATTTCTGCCTACTTGTTCTGATGAATTAACAAGTTATTTACCATGTAAATACTGAAAATAAATACAAGTATATGCTCAATGCATTACAAATGACCAACTGAAGTAAACAAAACAAGCACACAAGTGACACTGTTGTTTTTGGACCAATGTCCCCGGAAAAAACCAATGCAAGAAAATCGGTGCAGCTATTTGAGGGTTTTAATTATTAAGCAGTTTTTTAATACAGTCTGGGTGCCAAAATTGGCTCACCCAATAGAGAATAATCTTGGCAGTAGTACCTCTCTACTCAGAAGCAGATATTCTGACTGAAACCCTGGATAAACATTCCGACAGCTCGCAGCGCAAATTTGCCCCATGAAAATCCCAGTGTCAACCTCTAGGGATTGCGTCAGCGCTTTCTGTCCCAGCGTCTGCCCAACATCACCCTAGCTTGCCTTGCGTTAGCCTCTAGAGGCCCTGCGTTAGCCCTTAGAGCCTCTGCGTTAGCCCTTAAAGCCTCTGCGTCACCCACACTGGCTCTTTGAGGCACTGCGCAACTCCTGGTTGCCTCTGTGTGAGCCCTCACTGCCTTTGCGTGAACCTCTGGCTGTCTCTGCATCCCTGTCTCCCGAATTCTGCGTTGATCCTCTTAGTACTATCTCTGCCTCTCTGCTTCTGTATTCACTGCCCCTCAGCTGCAACTCTGATCACTCTTTCGACTTCCTCAGCAAACCTTGCCCCAGAAAATCAAAATCTTGATCAACTCGGTGTGTTCTCCAAGTGACCCTCAAGCCTCCTCTTATACTTTTCTCGTTGACAATTCAACGACCGAGATTGAGTCCCTAATCAATGGCTAAGATTAGATCTGGCTTGATCCGTGACTTTTGGACCATTCTAACTCAGTTTTATATTAATTCACATTAATATTTTATTTTCCGTAAGTTTAGACTTAGGGACTCCATTAAAAATATTAATAATTTTAATATCTCCCAAACTGGTTAGATTCTGCCCAAACCACTTCTGGGTATTGGAGATCTCATGTGGCCTCTCCACCAATTTTTGTGGCTAAAGCACATCCAATGCTACCCCAAATCAACACTCCCTCTTAGCAAGGACTGTTCTCTACTAATACTCCTCAATAAGTATCACTCTAATCATCCGGCATCGGTCCCTATGCTGATGCTAGGCCTGTTGCCCAACATCCTCTGCACTGCTGCATCATGTACTGCTACCCATGGCCCTGCCACTGCCATTGTTGCATTTGTACGACAACTCCCTATGTATTTGTACTCCTGCCCATGGCCCTGCCATTGTTGCGTCTTCAATGCAACCCCTCTCATCATGCTGCATTGTGTTGCGCATAGCACTGCCACTGCTAACTACTGCACTGCAACTCAATTACTGAGAAGTAAGTAACTAATCTCCCAACTCTGACATCTCTGTCAGGCTAGAAACACTCTTGATGTTGAAGCTCCCTCTGTCACTAACAAGTGCTCCCTCTCTGACCTCTGCGGTGTTGCATCAACTCTGTGCATCTCGCACTACTGCCTCACGCTGTCTTGGGACTCCTGCTCTGTGGCTCCCTTTGTCGCTCTATCCGCGTCCGTCTATACTGACATCCGCCAATACTGCTACTCCTATTTGGGGCTCCCATAGCCAAGTATAATCCAAGTGGTTGGGTACCTCAAGGATCCTGCCCCTCATTGCCTGTAGTCCGTCTGACTACAACTTGATGTCTCCCCACTTTCGCTCAAGTGGCGTGTGAGCACTCATGGCACAATCATCATCTGTCTCCACTTCCTTCTTCGCCCTTGCTGGCGCTACCTTGGACTCAGAGCCTCTCTTTTGTTCTTCTTCCTCAGACACTAGCTCGTATAGTGACCCAGTTCCCCATAGTTGAAGCATTTGACCTTGGAGAGGTCCTTCTTCTTCCGGTTCTCTTGCTTTCCCTCAGATGCTCGAGCAACGTCCTTCTCTTCCTGCTTCTTGATTCTGATCCCCTTTACACTGCTTCCCGCCTTGCTTAGCCTTTTGATCTCTTCTTGGCAAAGAGTTGCCCACATTTCCTCCCAATCTGGAAGGGTCGCCCTGCCCAGTATGCTCTGGACAAACACTTCCTAGTCTTCCGAGACTGCGTTCAGGGTTGTTCTCACCATCAATTCTTGATCTGGCGTGGCCCCTATGGAAGTCAGCTGATCCCGGATCTCCCTCAATCGACCAACGAAGGTGTCGATCTATTCTCCCTTTTGCATCTTGTATGACTGCAACTAATTTTCTAGTAGCATCTTCCTCTACACGGAAGTATGCTGATACAACTTTTTTAGGGCCTCCCACATCTCATTTGCCGTATTCTTCTCGACAATGTGTGGTACTACATGGTCCTTGGCCTCGTCAAGGATGATGCTCTTGGCCCTCGCCATTGCATCCTCGTACTTATTGTTATTAGCCGGGCCAACTACGACCACAATTGTCCTCAAGGTGAAGTGCTTGAGACGGTTCCTGTCTAGAACGTATAAGTTTATGGCCTTGTAGACTACGAAGTTTGAGGCTCCATCCAGTCTGTCCTGGTCTCTTACCCCGTTCACTGCCATCTCGATGCTCTGCTACTTCCCTTCTGGAAGTTCTTTGTGTGACTCCCTCTGAGCCTCGATTTCCCTCCTGGAAACCCTTTTGCCAATGTCGAGATGCCCCCACTCCGATCGTTAGTGCATCAACATCATTGATCCATATTTCTTGGCTAGAAATCCTCGATAGCAACTCCCTCCTCCTTGGTCTTGCCCTGTTAGGTACTGTTCTGACTATAGTACCCCACAAACTTCACTCTATAACTTATCCACAGCGTCCTAAGCTCTAGCAAACTGAAGGTTAGAGTTTCTAGGCTCTGCACAATCCTGGCACCAGCGAAATTCGCACCTCCTGGCCACGGGTGTCAATCCTTCCTTACTAAGAAAGATGATCGAGCACTGCGTAGTAGAGTCTGCTCCCCTTTTCCATTGCACTAAACCTCTTCCGAACTCGAACTCGATGAGAAAGTTACTGCGTCACCCCTTCCTTGCTACTCGGGACATCTGTTTTTTGCTGCTGCTGCTCTACTCGGCTGATGTCCTCAGTTCTCCTGTGATCTGCAACCACGCTCTGATAGCATGTTGGAATTTCTAAGTCTAACATGTTAGAAACCCTTCATGTAGTTTCTGATTTATTTATGCCTACTTATTATGATTAGTTAAGAAGTTATTTACATGTAAATACTGAAAATAAATACAAGTACATGCTCAACACATTACAGATCATCAACTGAAGGAAACAAAACAAACACAGGTGACATCGTTGCAGCTATTTGAGGGTTTTAATTATTAAGCAGTTTCTGAATACAATCTAGGTGCCAAAACTGGCTCACCCAACAAAGAATAATCTTGGCAATTGTACCTCTCTACTCGGAATCAGATATTCTGGTTGAAACCCTGGATAAACATTCTGACAACTCCCAGCTCCAATTTACCCCACTAAAACCCCAACATCAGCCTCTAGGGACTAAGTTAGCCCTTTCTAGCCCAATGTCACCCTGGCGTGCCCTGTGTCAGCCTCTGGAGGCCCTGCGTCAGCCCTTAGAGCCTCTGCGTCACCCACTCTGGCTCTTTGAGGCACTGCGCAGCTCTTGGCTGCCTCTGTGTGAGCCCTGACTGCCTCTGCGTGAGCCCTGGCTGGCTCTGTGTGAACCTTTGGCTGGCTCTGTGTCCCTCTGTCCCGACTTCTGTGCTGATCCTCATGGTACTATCTTTGCCTCTCTGCTTTTGTATTCACTGCCCCTCAACTGCAACTTTGATCACTCTTTTGACTTTCTCAGCAAACCCTGCCCCAGAAAATCAAAATTTTGATCAACTCGGTGTGTTCTGCAAGTGACCCTCAAGCCTCCTCTTATACTTTTCTTGTTGACAATTCAACACCGAGATTAAGTCCCTAATCAACGGCTAAGATTAGATTTGGCTTGATCCATGACTTTTGGACCATTCTAACTTAGTTTTATATTAATTCACATTAATAGTTTATTTTCCCTAAGTTTAGACTTAGGCACTCCATTAAAAATATTAATTATTTTAATATCTCCCAAACTGGTTACATTTTGCCCAAACCATTTCTGGGTATTGGAGATTTCATGTGCTTTAGCCTCTCCACCAACTTTCGTGGCTGGAGCACATCCGATGCTACCCCAAATCAGCATGATGTTTCTCCTCTTCCTCTACCTCTGGCTCTCCCTCCCCTGTAACTGCTACCTCCTCTAGATCCACATCTAACCAATTCAAGATGGAGTCCATGGTCAGCCTCTTAGTCTCGACCCTCCATGTAGCAGTGTTTTCAATAATGTCCAATGAGATGGCTTCCACATCAGGAGGTTTCTGAAGTTGTCTCACCCACAATCGAAGATTATAATAGACGTAGACCATGTCATTGAGGCGTTGGGACTCCAATCTATATTAGGGTGATAGATTGTAAATTAGTACATAGAAAAATTAATATTAAAAATAATCAAATGAATTCAAAAAATTTAATTTGAATTTTTTTTACTTGTTGCACTTTTTGCTGTGTATTTTGTCAAATACACTGTAGTTGCACTCACACCCAGAGGAACTGCATGTTTGGTTGAGCACTCGAATGTGAAGCTTTTGGAGATGGGGTACTCTGCCACCATAGCTTGTCCACCAAGCACCTACATGTTAAAAGGAAAATGAGAAACATAAAAAAAATTGAAATTCTAAACTTGAAAGTTTGAAACAAACTGAAGCTTAATTGGCATTTTGGTTGTCCTATTCTCAATAGCCATGGTAAAACCAAATGTGCCACCTCCCATCCTATATACCTCCATTTCTTTAGAAATATCTTCACGTTCTTGCTTAGATACCACCATCCTCTCAACACAAGTGAAGAATCCATCCATCACCTCGGAATCAAATCTCAAACCACAGGTGTAAGAAAATGCGGGGTTGAGGTAGATACCTGCAACATGAATGGGGCGATGGAGGGTATTGTTCCATCACTCATTAATCACTCTCCATATGACCTGTTGTTTCTCTAACCCTCGTCTCTCTTATCTTCATAATAAGCACGAATGGCTTCTTTGGCCCTATCCATGGCCTCATACAAGTAGCCCATTGCTGGATTGTCCCCATCAACCAACCGAAGAACCATTACCAAAGGTTCTGAAATGGCACACACCTCCTCTACTCCTGCCCAAAAGCTCTGATCATATGCAACTACTCTGCATATGCCCTCTCCCTCTGGTTCGCGGCTTATAGATAAAGCACGCCAATCTGGTGAAAGAAACATGCTCTTCACATCTGATCCAGGATGTTTTCGCTTAATAGATGTATATAAAAGAATCACATGCAAAATTGCAGCTTAATACAAAAATGTGCACATAAGAAAAGAAGAAGTAAACACACAAAAAGGCACAAAAGAAGGCACCAAGTCTTGATAACGGAGTTCATCTAATTCGGACTACGTCTGTGGGCCCAACTTAGTAATGGGGAGGCCTTTCTTATTAAATGGCATGAAATAAAAGAAAATTTACAATCATCAACTATCCACAAGATGCATATACCTCCAATCTGCAAGATGGCTGTGAAATGGATGCCTGAGATGGAGAGGTAAACAACACCAATGCGTCCACAACAATGAAAGGGGTTGGCGTTATGTAAAACCTGTTAGACACAGACAAATAGCGCTCTCAGTTTCCTGCCACCAAAAATGCCCCCTCCTTTCCATCGATCAAGTTTTATAATGGGTTTCGAACCGAATCCCATGTACATCGGGGCTTGCGTGGTTCATAACAGAGGTTGGTAAAGTGGAAGGATCGGCGGGTGTAACCGCCTCTCTTCAAAATCCAGAAAAACACTAAAAATCCGCCCAAAAAACCATTTACCCAGATTTAAAAAATCATTAAATCGGGCTTATATGGCTATCAGGTTCGTCCTTCGGTCACAAATCGGCATATCGGTGACCCTAAGGTCCTGTAACCGGGGAACTGCCGACCGCTGATATCGGCGTCGGCTAATCACATCGGCGTCCCGCTTATATAATGCCCCGGTGTCCCGATAACGGTTTTGCTGATTGGTGTATCACTGATCGCTCTGCTCGCTCGCCGATATGTACATATGTAAGACCTCCGAACCATTTGCCTGCCAATCCGCCGATCTGATTTAATTAGAGATCAGCGATCGGGGTTTCCTCAGCGCCTTTCCTAATTCCACCCTTATGCATCCTCTGATTGCGATTTGGCCTTAAAGGCTTAAGACCCATTTTCAAAGGAAAATCCTCATTTTCTTAAGGATTAAAGCATCATTCTTTTAGCAATAACTTCATCATCCATACTCAGAATGAAGTGTCGTTTGCACTGTTGGAATTAGGATGACGAGATCTACGCTTTGATCCTGAGTTGACTTCCTTTCGATCACTTTGATTTCCATGCCATTGTGTCTGAAGATCCACCTGGATCAATCCTCCCCATTGAGGAGCTTTTGGACCGCCAAAAGCTTTTCGTTAGTCAATTGGCATGTGAGGGAATTGTGCCCTCACTTTCTCTTTCTCCAGCCATCTGGCCTTGCTGGGGTGCATTCCCTTGAGTCCAACTTGAAGGGATTCTATATCTCCTCGCTGTGAAGTCCTGGTTCTTCTGTTGAGGATGATGTCTTCGGGCAACTCGTCGAGATATTCTGGTGCAAAATCATCGACGGTAGGAATTGTGCCCACCTCACTGGTGTCCATGATGAAAGGTGGTTCATACAACTTTAGGTTCTCCACATTCACTACTGAGTACATCTGCATATATACCGGCAAGTCAAGAAGAAAGGCATTGTTCCCAATCTTTTCCAATATGGTGAATGGTCCATATTGGATTGGCTGCAACCTCTTTCCTTCTCCCTTCATCCTAACTTTGCTGATGTGGGACCACACCTTGTCGCCCACTTGGAATTGATGGTCGACACGGTGCTTATCATGTTGAGCCTTGTAACGGGCTTGACTTTTCTCCAACTGCTCTTGCACTGCTTGGTGAATCAATTGGATTCGCTGAATGAACTGTTGAGCTTTGTCCCTATCATTACGTCCACCGGAGCCATCTTCCCTTCCAAAAACCATATCAAAAGGGTCCCTTGGCAAGTAACCAAAACATGTCTCAAATGGTGAATGCTGCATAGATGAATGCATTGCTCAGTTGTAGGAATGTTGTATATAGGGGAGATGTTCATCCCACAACTTGGTATGTTTCTTACAATAGCCTCGTAATAAGTGTACCACGGTACGGTTAACAACCTCTGTCTATCCGTCGGTTTGCGGGTGAAATGCCGTGCTTCTTTTCAATTTGGTGTCCATCATCCTCCATAAGCTGGTCCAAAACTCTCCAAGGAAGCAAGAGTCCTGATCTGACACAATTGATGTGGGTAATCCAAAGTGGATCCAAACATGTTGAAAGAAAAGAGAAGCAGCCTATTCTACAATAATATGCTTTTTACAAGGCATAAGAATACACATTTTGCTGAAACGGTCAACGACAACATACAAATAGTCGTGACTCTTCCTAGACAAAGTTAAACCTCCTACAAAGTCCATTGACACACTTTCCCATGGACCACTCGGAATAGGGAGTGGTGTGTAGAGCCCAAGTTTTCTATTAGAGGGCTTTGAAACAGAACACATCACACAACCCTTTGCATAGCGAGTCACAATGTTTTTCATATGAGGCCAAAAACAAAACCTTTGTACATGACATAAAGTATTTTCGACACCAAAGTGTTCAGACACAAGAGAGGTGTGGGCCTCTCGAATTACATGTACTCTTTCTCCTGTGCGAATACACAATTTACCAAGGTGATACAACAATTTCCCTTGCAAGTGATAGTTGTCCACCTATAAACCATGGGTTAGTTTTGCATAAACCTCCTTAAAGTCATGATCGTTAGCATACTGTTCAGCATAACTTTCAAAAGATAACGAAACATTATGCAAAATAACAGAAGCAGAAATAGGAGGATGAGATAGCATATCAGCCACTTTATTGCTAGTGCCCTTCTTATACTTCATTACCAGATGCAACTGTTGAAGAAAGCCCATAGACTTGAAATGACGAGATCGCTGCAACTTGGTTTGTGACTGAAGGTACTGCAAGGGTTGATGATCTGTATGGATGATGGTCTCCTTGCCGATCAAGTAGTGTTTCCACTTTTTCACACTCTGCACCAAGGCATAAAGCTCCTTGTCATAGGTGGGATAGTTTATCACAGCTTGAGAAAACTTCTCAGAATGGTAACAAATTGGTTTCTTTTGCTGCATCAGTACAGCTCCCATGGCATAACTGTTGGCATCGGTTTCGATCTCAAATGGCTGTTGGAGATCAGGTAAGGCTAAGACTGGCGCGGTGCTAATTTTTTCCTTCAATGTTTCAAAGGACTTTTGTTGTGTTCCTCGCCATTGGAAGACCTGTTTCACACTTGTCAATGTGTGCAAAGGTGCTGCAATAACAAAAAAATTAGCAATAAATCTCCTCCAAGACTGGACTGCACCTAAAAAGTTACGGATCTCGGTTACACTAGTAGGCTTAGGCCAATTTACAATTGCTTCAACTTTAGAGGGATCAATTTTTAACTGACCATGACCAACAATATGCCCTAGGTAACCCAAAGAGGTTTTCCTTAACTCACACTTTGACAATTTTACAAAGAGTTTTTCCTTTTTCAGCACATCAAGCACTTTCTTTACATGACTCACATGTTCAAACCAACTTTTGCTAAAAACTAATATATCATCTAAATATACGAGAACAAACTCATCAATAAAACGCTGAAATATATCATTCATAACTTGCATAAGGTGGCTGGAGCATTACAAAGCCGAATGGCATCACCATCCATTGGAACAACCCCTGCTTGGTTTTGAAAGCAGTTTTCCACACGTCTTGCTCCGCAATTTTGACCTGGTGATAGCCACTGCGCAAATCCAACTTTGTGAAATATACAACACTTTTTAATTGGTCTAATAAATCATCTATGCATGGGAGGGGATAGCGATTCTTCACCGATATCTTATTGAGTGCGCGGTAATCCACGCACATCCTCCAGCTGCTGTCTTTCTTTGGCACTAGAACAATCGGCGAATCGCATGGAGAGGAGCTTGGCCTGATTACGCCTTGGTCCAACAATTCTTGCACTTGCCGCTTGATCTCCTCCATTTCAATCGCCGACATCCTATACATGCCGATATTTGCTAGAGGGGTGTCGTGCAATAGATGGATTTTGTGTTGGATTTCCCTCTTCAGAGGTAGCCCCTTCGGCTCCTGAAACAGTTCAGTATAGTTAGAAATTATTTCAATTAATTCCTGCTTATGCTTCCCATCGCTGCCTTGGAACACATCAGTGAATTCGACCTCTTTCTCCCTTACGACCATAAGCATGCATGTTTTACTGGAATTCACCAGTCACTTCATCTGCCCAACGCTTACGAGGCTGGCTTTAATCTTATTTTGATGAGCCCGCACGATGTATTCTACCTCATCCTTGGTGATGTGATATTTATTCTCACGGCGAAAAAACACTGCTTTTCTGTCATACAGGTATGGGCTCCCTAATACCATGCCATGGATATCCAGTGGTATTACATCCATCTCTACTTCGTCTACCAACTTAGACGCAATCACAAATTTGACCTTGCACTGCTGGGTTACATTCAATTTTGCTTTATCATGTATCCATTCCAGCGAGCAAGGCTTTGGGTGTGGTTTTGTCTCGAGGCCAAGTTTCTTTACTAGGGATTTTGCAATTAAGTTTGCTTGGGACCCAATATCAAATAGAGTTTCAACCTTGGTATGATTTACTACAACTTTGGTATGAAATAATTCAATTCTTTTTCTATCATTCAAAGGGACTTATCTATAGAACTGGTGCTTTCATGCGATTTAGAATCAACAGAAGGTGTAAGGGTACCTTTTGTTCCCGCTCCTGTGATTAGCGCTTCTTCTCTCGAATCTGATCCAAGGTCTTACTGTGCCGCTGCCACTGTTTTCTGCTTCCCTTTTCCTCCATACTTCTTTGGACACTTTTCTGGGTGCTGCTTCCAACAGTGATTGTCATCGTGGCCTTCCTTTTTGCAATGATTGCAATAAGGCTGCTCTCCCTCTTTGGTTGCTACCGTTTTATTCTCCTTCCCTTTCCATTTTGCTTTGGATTTGCCATTGGGAGGTTTGAACAGTGGTTTTCTAGACTGATCCTCTCTTTCATTCTTTCCCCTGTTCTCAATATGAATTGCTTTTACGCTCGCTGAGTCAATAGTGGTTGGTTCAAACAATAACAATGAATGCCTAATATAACTATGTAGTGAGCCAATATACTTAGTTACAACTTCAGGTGCATCAAGTGCAATACCCAAATTCAGTGCTTGCTTCCTAAATTCTTTTGTAAAACTCTGAACATCCTGCCCTTTGCCTTGCCTTAAATATTGCCAATTCATGAAAGCTTTCTATTTATATCCTAAGGAATAAAACTATTCCTTTAACGCAAAAGTAAAATCAGAGTATGAGGAAAAGAGCTTACCCACATTTTTGCTGCTCTGCAATTTGCTCTCCCACCAAACGAGAGCTGTGCTGCCCAGCCGTAGAGAGGCCAGGTAGATCTTCTCCCCCTCCTCTACTATTTGCTGAATCTTGGAGTGCCTTTCCTAATTCTGCCCTTATGCATCCTCCAATTGCGATTTGGCCTTAAAGGCTTAAGACTCATTTTCAAAGGAAAATCCTCATTTTCTTAAGGATTAAAGCATCCTTCTTTTAGCAATAACTTCATCATCTCGACTTGGATTGAATTACCGTTTGCGCCATTGGAATCAAGATGACGAGATCTACGCTCTGATCCTGAGGTGACTTCCTTCCGATCACTTTGATTTCCATGCCATTGTATCTAAAGATCCACCTGGATCAACATCCCATATAGAATTCAACAGAGACTGAAGAGATATGAAAGTAGTGGCAAATCATGTAATGGCAAGATGCACCAACTCTTTGTTTTTGGTGAATTTTCTCATCAAGCTAAGCACAGATGCATGATTATATATAAATTTTGTTATGCTCCTGGATGATTCAACAATATCCCTCACAATAGGAATATTACCTATATCCTTCAACATCAAGTCAATGCAATGAGCAGCACAAGGTGTCCAAAACAAGTTAGGATACCTCTCCATAAGCAACTTGCCCTCTGCAACATAATTTGCAGCATTGTCCATTATAACTTGGACAACATTGCTTGGGCCTACTTCCTGAATGAACAGGTCCAACAACTGACATAATAAACGTGCATCTTTAATGTGTGCAGATGCATCAACAAATTTCATAAGCATTGTCCCTTTGGGACAACCAACGAAGAAGTTAAGAAGGGTCCTACCCTTCTTGTCAGTCCAACCATCTGACATGACTGTGCATCCAGTGTGTTCCCATGATGCCCTAAACTCCTCCAATTTAGAAGTGCAATCAATCTTTTCATCTTGAAGAGGAGGCCCTCTCAATTCTGCAAAGGTGGGGGCTTTGTACCCAGGGCCAACGACATCAACAACGTCAAACATAGGTTGGTAGAATGGGTTTGTCTTAGCAATGTTGAAAGGAACATCACTCCATAGAAGACACTTACTGACCAACCTATCAACTTCTGCCTTTTCCTTTTTTTTAAATGCTGATTTGATGCCAGGTTGTGCACCAGGTGTGGTTCTAGGAACAAAAAAATATGAGAAAGATGAGGGGTTGGGACATATGGGCGTGGAAGGTGATGCTGAAGAAGCACTGCCACTCTCACTTCCCCCCACTGTTGAGGCCCCTACAAGTTGGATTTTTATTGCTGCCCTGGTGTCTTTTCCCTCCTCTTTATCCATCAATGATAGAATGGCTCGTCGGATGATTTCTAGGGATGTATTTGGGCAAAGGTCAACATTTTGCCTCGAAATTTGCCCCAAATGGAATTTTAATCTGTTGGAACTTGCAAGTCAAATACATTCTATTGATCCCCCCAGATTCGGGTATAGTATCAAGTTCACCATATTCCCACAAAGCGTTCAAAAGCCTTGGCATTTTGTTTTAAACTTTGAACTTGAATTTGAACCTCGACACAAAAAAAATTGAAACAAATAAAAAATTTCCCATCACACAAGAAGCAAACACAAATGCAATTGTTGATTTTAGATTTTAAATGCCTCTTCTCAGTCACTTGAAAACACTTAGATTCAGTAAACAAGGGTTTGAATTTTTGTCATTTTATTCTTGAAAGTTGAAGTTTTGCTTAAATCTGGATTCTAAACAATGTTTCCCTTTCAAAATTCTAGGCAGAAATAAGATATAAATAAACTAATAGAATTATAGAAAGATTTAAGAAGCCATTTGTGTAAAAAAGACTGAGAGAAAATAAAATACGTACCTGGCAGTAGCAATTCAACACTTTGAATCTCTCACGTTGAGCAGTGGAAAAATCTCCAAATCCCCACCACAAAACTAACAAATCTCCTCCTCTTGGGCAATGGCAAACAACTACTCTCTCCACAGGGACGAATGGGAGCAAAAACAACAAACAAATATGTTTTTTTTGGCCTCTTATCCACGGCCTGGGAGAGATGGCCAACTTTTTCGATCGACCCCTGATAAAATTGGGATTATTTCAATTAAATTGCAATTAAATCAGCAGTGAAAAAGTCCGCAAAAAGTCGGCTGATTTAATCGTTTTACTGAAAAATCGTGTTTTTGGGATTTAATCTTGACTTTTTGCCGACTTTTTCCACACTGGCTGGAAGAGATAATGCTGCAGAACAGAGAGAGGACCACTCCTAGAGGGTTTCTATTTGGGGAAATTTTTGGAGCCTCTTAGCTATTTGATCACCCCTCACCAGAAGTGCAACACCTATCGGCTAGTGGGCCAACTCGTGCTGCACTGCGCTCTTTTGTACTAGTGGCATGTTTCGAACCAACAAGGGGTGAAGACTCCATTCAGATGGGAGATTATTTCAGAGAGTGGCAATCTATGGATGTAGACTTCAAGGAGGCACTCTCTTTCAGAGATTTTTGCAAGCTCAAGCAGAGTGAGAAAAACAAGGGTTATCGAGGACAGGGAACCTAGAAATATGAGCTGCAAAGGACCATAGGGAGGATGTACTTCGCTAGTTTCGATGGCACTGCCAAGTGCACGGGTAGGACTTGGGTTGAGAAGATGGACACCTACTTCCAGCTCAACCGGATGACAGAACAGGAAGTCATCAAGATGGCCATGCTGCACATGGATGGGGAAGCCCATGACTGGTGGTTTCATGGCTTGGCCACCCTCGGGCATGCCAATGTGGTTTCTTATGAGGATTTCACGAGGAGGGTGGTGGAGTGTTTTGACCAGAGATATCTAGAGGCCCATTTTAGAGAGTTGACTCAACTGCGCCAGACAAGCAACTCGGAGTAGTACATCTCAGAGTTTCTGCAAGTATCAGTGATGGTGCTGGGTCTATCAGAGGCTAGGAGGGTATAAACCTTCACTGAGGGGTTACTTGAGCCCCTGCGTGGACTGGTGAAGTCACGCAGACCCTCCACGCTACAAGAGGTAGTTTTGTGCACTAGAGATCTACAGGGGGTCATCCCCAAGACTAGAGCGAATTTTTCTACACGAACCCCTTTTCCACAGAAGGGGCATGAGACTAGACCTCCACCGTAGAGGACCAGACAGGGGCGGGGGCAGCTAGATCATGAGACACGAGAGGACCTTAGGAGGAGGAAGTTGTGCTTGACATGCAGGGAGCCCTGGGCACGAGGCCATCGATGCATCACCGATAGAGCACACTATATTGAGGTTTTTTTAGACAGTGACCAGGAGGACGAGGTGGAGCAAGAGTGTGGTGTGGGAGATGGTGAGAGTCCAATAGATAGAGGGCCACCACCACCACCTCCACAGGGAGGGGCATCCCTTGCCCCTTCTGGGGGAGTCCTTCCTTCCTTATGCGGGGTTCCCAAATTTTTGACATTAAGGATCAGAGGCACCGTATAGGGGAAGCAGGTGTCAATCCTAGTGGACAGTGGGGCTACCCACAACTTCATAGATGCCTAGTTGGTTCAGAGGAGAAACCTCACCATGGCTGAGTTTGAGGGCTTTTTAGTCCTAGTACCAGGTGACCGCACCATACAGTGCACTCGATATGTGCCTGCCTTGACAGTAGTTATGGGGAACTACTCAATGACGGACCATTTGTTTGTGGTCAATGTGCCAGACACCAACGTGGTGATGGGTATCTAGTGGTTGTACTCCCTTGGGCGAGTCACTACTGATTGGAGGAAGCCAGAGATGGAGTTCATTGGGCCGGATGGAAAGCTGTTAGTTCTGAGAGGCATGCAATCCTATCCACCGCAGACAGTCTCGCCCTAGAGGATGGAGGCAGATCTGCGACATGGGGGACATTGTATGGGCAGTAGAGCTGAGGATTTCGAAGGTTGGGGGACAAGCCCAACCACCACCACCACCAGGCATACAAGCTTTGCTGGACAGATACACAGTTGTGTTTGGGGACATCCCACCAAGGCAACCACTAGACAAGGGATTCAAGCACACCATTGGGTTGGAGCCAGTTGTGCAGGTGGTGATCACCACCCCTTATAGGCATCCAAAGGCCTATAAGGATGAGATAGAGAAGGTCATTGAGGAGTTGTTGGCATTGGGCCATATCAGGCCAAGTTCCAGTCCCTTTGCTTCTTTAGTAGTACTGGTGAAGAAGAAGGATGGAACCCTTCGCATGTGCATTGACTACCGGGCCCTCAACCAGAAGACATTGAAGAACAGGTACGCCATTCCCCGCATAGATGAGCTGATGGATGAGGTTAGAGGAGCCAAGTACTTCTCTAAGATCAATCTGCATTCGGGGTGCCACCAGATTAGGGTGAGGGGTCAGAATATCCCTAAGACAGATTTCTGGTGGCACTATGGGCACTTCGTGTTCTTGGTCATGCCATTTGGGCTAAACAACGCTCCGACCATTTTCCAGTCATGCATGAACCATGTCTTCCGGGGAGAGTTTAGGAGGTTTGCGCTGGTTTTCTTCAATGACATTCTGATTTACAGTCGGACATGGTAGGAGCATCTCCAGCACTTGGAGGAGGTACTACGCATCCTGGACGAGCAACAATTTTATGCCAAACTGTCCAAGCACAACTTTGGCTTGACAAAGATGCTCTACCTAGGGCATATCATCGGTGTTGATGGGGTGAAGGTCCATGAGGAGAAGATATGGGCCATCCGGGGCTGGCTGGTACCACGATATGTGATTGCGTTCAGGGGTTTCTTGGGCATTTGCACCTACTACAGGAAGTTTGTCAAGGGGTTCTCACAGCTGGCAACACCCTTGACTGATTTGACCAAGAGAGGGGCTTTCGCATGGACTAATGGAGCACAGGTTGCCTTTGATCGCCTCAAGGAGGTGATGAGCACTTGCCCGATCTTGGCAATTCCACATTTTTCCCAGCCTTTCACCATGGAGTGTGATGCATCTGGGGTAGGAGTTGGAGCAGTTTTGTCATAGGATGGGCATCCGATTGCTTTCGAGAGTAGGAAGCTACTGCCACATGATCTGTCATATTCCATATGTGACAAAGAGATGTCGGCCATCATGCATGCATTGGCCAAATTTCGACAGTACTTGGTGGGCAACAGGTTTTGGGTGAAGATTGATCATAACAGTCTTCGCCACTTCATGGGGTAGCAAGGCCTCAATGAGAGGCAGTAGAGATGGGTCAGCAAGGTGCAGGCTTATGACTTCGATATAGAGTATGTGTGGGGAAAGCACAATGTGGTGGCCGATGCTCTATTTCGGAGACCAGTTGGTCTATCACTCATGAGCATTTGCCATGATTGGAAGGCCCAGCTATTGGTGGAGTACTCCAAGGACAGAAGGGCATGCGAGTTCTTGGAGGTACCCATGCAGATGAGCGTTACTGAGTGATGGATGAGGTCATCTATTACAAGGGGTGCATTTTTCTGGTACCCAACTCGCAGTTGAGAGAGAGAGTGCTCCAGGCAGCACATGACTCGCCATTATCTGGGCATCAGGGGTTCCGGAAGACATATATGGCAGTCAGGGAGAGATTCACATGGAAGGGCCTCATCGGGGACGTGCTGAAGCACATATAAGAGTGTGAGGCATGTTAGCAGAACAAGGGGTAGTTGATTCACCCTGCAAGATTGCTACAACCGTTTCCCATCCCCGAGGGGAAATTGGAAGGTATATCTATGGATTTCATCACAGGGCTCCGCACAGTGCAGGGGAAGGTCTGCATTTATGTAGTGGTCGACAGGTTGACCAAATATCCCCACTAGATACACAACTGCACAGGTTGCATAATTGTTCTTTCAAGAGATCTTCCGGTTGCACGGGCTGTTGATTTTGGGTTGCATCGGATGTGCTCTAGCCTTGAAAATTGGCGGAGAGGCTAAGGCACATTAGATCTCCAAGACCCAGAAATTGTTTTGAGAAATTCCATCCGGATGAAGATTTATTGAAATAATTAATATTTTTAATGGGTGTATTAATAAAAGATGGGTGAGAAAGTTCTAAGTGACGAGGATCAAGCTAGTTCTAATCTTACTCATTGATTAGGGATTTAATCTCGACTGCTGATTCGTCAACAGGAAAAGTATAAGAGGAGGCTTGAGGGTCAGTTGGAGATACATCAAGTGATCAAAGAATTTGATTTACAGGGGCGAGGTTTGCTGAGGAAATCGAGTTAGTGATCAGAGTTGCGGTGAGGGACAGTTCAGCAAGGGATTTTCATCCGAGGCTGAATAATACATAGCAAAGAGGTAGTGCAGTGCCGTGAGAGACAACGCAGAAGGCTGACGCAGGTGGCACAAAAGCCATAGAGGCTGATGCTGGGCTTCAGAGGTAGCGCTTGGGAGACTCTGTGGGGCAGATTGGGAGTAGATCAACAAATTCTGAGCCATGAGAGGGTGACACAGATCCTGAAGGAGTGACGCAGTATCTGATTACTGTTTTGCCGGAATATCTCTCTCCGGATAGAGGTACTACTGCCGAGGATATTCTTTGTTGGGTGAGCCATTTCTGGCACCCTAGTTGTATTCACGAAATCTGCTTAATAATACAAACCCTCTATATGCTGCACCGGTTTTCCCGAATTGGGTTTTTCCAGGGACGATTGTCCAAAAATAACGGTGTCCCTTGTGTTGTTGTCTCAGTTTATTTCAGTGCATGATCTATATATTTGTGAAGGCTGCAATAGTGTTTACTTCGATGTTTATGCAATTAAATAATTTGTTAATGTAAAGAACAAGTAGGAGATTGTAAACCAGTAATTGCAGTAGGGGTTTCTGATGTGTTAAATTCAGGGATTTTCACACGGGCTCCCCAACAACATCGTGAGTGACAGGGACAGTAGGTTCATGGGAGGTTTTTGGCAGGAACTTTTCCAATTGGTTGGGACCGGGCTCACTCCTAGCACTAGCAACCACCCGCAGACAGATGGCCAGATCGAGAGGGTTAATTAATGGTTGGAGCGGTAGTTGAGGAACTACGTGATAGGTCAGCAGAGGGCTTGGATCTGGGGGTTGCATTTGGGCGAGTACCCACCACATGTCCATTGGTATGACTCCTTTCCGCGCTTTATATGGACATGATGCATTATCTTTTACTGACGTCGTTTTTGGAGATAGCGAAGCCCCAAAGGCCAAAGATTGGATCCAAGAGAGCCAAGACATCCTCAAGGCTCTCAAGGATAACTTGGTGACATCCCAAAACCAGTAGAAGGTGTACGCAGACTGACATAGGACATAGAAGCATTTCGAGGAGGGGGACTTGGTGTGCCTTCGACTACAGCCTTATAGGTAGTCCATGCTGAAATAGAAGGGGGTCGAGAAGCTACATTCCTGCTTCTATGGGCCATACTGGGTGATCAGACGAGTTGGGAAGGTGGCCTATGAGCTAGAGTTGCCTTCGGGGAGCAGGATCCACAACGTATTTCATGTCTCATGCCTTAAAAAGGTGTTGGGGCAACAGGTGACTACAACAACAAAGTTACCCCCACTGGATGATGAGGGCCACTTGGTTTTGGAACCTGAGGCCATCATGGAGAATGGGGAAAGGAAACTTAGGAGTAGGACCATCAGGGAGTTCTTGGTGTGTTGGAAGAACTTGCCAATAAGGTTGCCACTTGGGAGGGTGAGTATATTGTGGAGCACCCAACTTTGAGGTTGCTTGAGGGCAAGCAACATTTGGAAGGGGAGGACTGTCATGTCCCTTCTGAAATACATTTGTAACGGAGTGTTGTTACACAATTTTGCACAATTTTTTCTAAGGAAAAGAACCCAACATTTTCGACTTGGGGACTTAGGAGGAAATTCGACTTTATTTGGCTGCTAGTGGAATGTGGGGGCCACCCACATGTGAATTCGAACTAGTCCATTCGAATGGCTTGGAGGGAATTCGAATAGCTAGATGGATGGACCCACATGCGGCAAGGAATGCCCAAGGAGATAAAAGGAGGAGGAAGCTCTCATTTGGACTCATTCTTACACCTTGCAAATCGAAATTACTTGACTATTCGCTCTATTGTTTAGCTGAGTCAACCGACTATGTAGCCATGAATCTCTCAAGCGGGAGATTCAACCTTTCCTTCGGGGACCTTCCGTGCCCGCCCTAAGGAGACAATTCCATAAGCATTTTAGGAGATCCGGGAGTGTGTCATAGCACTACCAGTCAGCCACATATGGGGAGTGCATATTTCTAGGCTATCTGGAGAATACGCAAGAGGAGTTGGAGCCACCATTGATCAAATATTTGCCGAGAGAGTCAGAGGATTGGGAGAGCAACAGTAGGCCTGCATTTCTTAAGAGTTTTTGAACTAGCAGAGCCAACATCCCAGCAGTTCAAATTATTGGGCTTTGGGTAAAAGTAGAGGGCCAATCCAGCATTTTCATGGGGCTTAGGAGCAGGTGCTACAGGCTGGAAGTTCATTTGGGAAGTTAGTGGATTTGTAGTAGGGGTCAACCTAGCACTTTAGGACATTTTCCGGGAGGATTTACAGGCAGAATCCAACAGGGCGAGTTTTGCAGTTGCAGCTGATGTTGGGCTCCTTGGGGGTCGAATTTCAGAAGTCTAAACCAACTAGATTCCTTTGTGGGTTTTTCTGGGTTTAGGCCAAGGAGTCGGGGGCTCAAATATTATAATTTTCGGAGCACAACAAGTGGTGTTTCCAGCCATTTGAACTTTGCAAAAAAGGCAGTTTTCTAGGCAACGCAGTGCAGATTGGCGCAACAGTTGGAGCAACCATCGATTCAACCATTTCTCACCTGGGTTTGGTCATGCTTGTCCATTGAGACAAGCCCGAGTGCACCATTCTATTATCTATTGTATTTTTCCCTCAAAGAAGTAATAAAATGGCTCAATAGTTCACTATTTCCAGCATTTTTATGGGTTCTTAATACATATTTCGTTTTTATATTTTGTTGAACAGATTATTTACTTCATATCACTAGTATTCCTATTCAGGAACATTACAAACTAGGTGCGTAATACAAGGTTAGAGCTCCATGACCAACACTACGCTCCCTTCTACGTTGGGAACTAAACATTAACACATGCCGACCAGATGTCCTCCCAAGCATTTTACACACACAATGCCTCAATACATCAAATCTCTCTAACATCAAGCATGCTTTTCAAAAGCTCTTTGAGATTTACCTGAACAATCGCAACCCTAATTAGTAACAAACTTTCAAATACTCATGAGTAAACAAAAACCTTCGGGGTCTTCAGACTTCTTGATGTTGCCTCATAATTCATCGCAGAAGGACTTCGATGTTTCCCAAACAAATCTTGACAAAGGTTTCCTTTTTTATTCAGCTTCCTTTCCTACTTCACATGCAACAACCAAACCTTGTTTTCCTTCTTTCAACAACACCTCAATATTCATTCTCCAATTTTATTTTTCAAGGTGTCTATCATGACTATAATATGCCCTCCCAACTCGGGAGATATACTCTTTTCTTTATCCAGGCTACCTCTTAACTTAAGGAGATCAACTTCTTTTCTATGACATCAGAGAATCTTTCATGGCTTCCATCCTTCTTGATCATCATCATTCATATAACTTCCTTCATCATGCTTGTCAAATCAGCATTACTTACGAACATCTTCATGATCTTGAAGATTATGTACTGGCACAACTTAGACAACAAGTACAACCAAAGTTGTCATTGATGAGCTACGTGCCTTGGAGACAGTTTGAAGGTAGTGTTGAAGGTGAAGATATTGTTAGGGCTTGTTGCAAATGATATTGGGAGTCATGAAGAATTGGTGATTTTATCTCGACGAATTGAGGTTGTGGGTTGGAGCCCTAGTGGATAGGAGTCCTTAAGAAGACTAGGTTGGTGCCTGTACCAGAGATAGGTTTGGAGGCCTAGGTTGGAGCCTCAAAGTGACAAGGTTGGAGCCTTGGGAAGATAGGGTTGGAGCCTCGTGAAGTCCAAGTTTGTGCTTGGAAAGTACATGTTGGTGCTTGGTAGGATTGAAGATTGATGTGTTCATCTAGAGTTGGAGCCCTACACATTATTGTATTGGATTTATTGTAAAGAAGAGGATTGAAGTGCTCGTTATTCTTGATTAATAAAAGTGTTTATTCTTATTGTTCATTTTTTGTTTTAATTATAAGTGATCTAACTGGTAAAAGTAACAATTGAAAAGAAATATTGATTCACCCCCCTCTCAGTATTTCCAACAAATCCAAGTGGCTGTCCCATAGAGAATTTAAGAAGCATTTACCCTATTTTTAGCAAAAATTGTGGATGAGTTCCTCAGCGAGAAGGAATTAATGAGATAGTCTAGTGAACATGTGTTATATTTGTACTTTATCCTTATCTCTTTTGTGTGAATTCTCTAAATTGATCACTGACCCACATTATTGTATTTTAATTTTTATTGGATAACTGGTGATATTTTCTGATTTGGGGTATCATCGGATGTGCTCTAGCCATCAAATTGGTGGAGAGGCTAAAGCACATGAGATCTCCAAGACCCAGAAATGGTTTGGGCAGATTCTAACTGGTTTGGGAGATATTTTTAATGGAGTTCCTAACTCTAAACTTAGGAAAAATAAAATATTAATGGGTATTAATATAAAACTATGTTAGAGGGTTCCAACAGTCATGGATCAAGCCGAATCTAATCTTAGCCGTTGATTAGAGATTTAATCTTGGCCGTTGATGGAGCGACGAGAAAAGTATATGAAGAGGCTTGAGGGTCACTTGGAGAACACACCAGAGTGATTAGTCATTCATTTTGCTAGAGCGGGGTTGCTAAGCAAAGTTGAATCAGTGATGAGCAGCGAGGGGCAGTGAGTACAAGGCAGAGGGGCACGGACAATACTGAGAGACTAGAATAGAAGTAGAGAGAGCGAGAGTAGTGGTCAGTCCAGGCTACGCAAAGCCTAGCAAAGGCAGCACAAAGCCTAGAGAAACTGCGTCATCCACGCAGAGGGCAGAGGGAGTTAGCAGAGGCTCCCAAAGGTTGCACAGTGCCTCAGAGGGCTGATGCAGAGGGTCCTGGGGCTGATGTAGGTCAGCAGAAAACTGACAAAGAGGCCAGAAGGGCCAGCATTGAGCTTCAGTTGTGCCAGAGAGGGTTTCGTGGGACAGGTTTTCTGAATACCTGTTTCCGAATATAGAGGTATTGCTGCCATATATTTTTCTCTGTCGGGTGATCCGGTTAGGCACTAAGTTGTACTCAGATAGACTGC
Organism: Pinus tabuliformis; assembly: GCA_031772625.1. Lineage (NCBI taxonomy): Eukaryota > Viridiplantae > Streptophyta > Pinopsida > Pinales > Pinaceae > Pinus > Pinus tabuliformis. The sequence goes on along the minus strand of CM062806.1, from coordinate 998,187,107 downwards.
ATAATAATATAACCCTTTGAATAGCTGCACCGGTTTACCCACATTGTGTTTTTCCGGGGTCATTTGTCCAAAAATAACAGTGTCACTTGTGTGCTTGTTTTCTTTCAGTTGATGATTTGTAGATGTTGCGACTGTATTGTGTTTATTTCAGTATTTAAATGTATTACATAACTTGTTCGAATTTAAACAATAGAAGAAATAAACCAGCAGAATACAAATTAATTTTCTAATGGGTAAACTTAAAAAATTCAACAATATTTGATCACTCTCACAGTTTTGTAGTGTATATATAGTAATACAGATGAGTGTACAACATATAATGTATAGTTCAAGCAATTGTGTTCTACAGTCTACTTGCATACTTGTCTTTGTGTTTCACTTATTTGTATCTTCTTCCTTGTTGGTGCTTTTCTCATAATAATGGATTTGGTTAGGACACTGCAAATGAAATTGTTTGGATCATCTGTTTGCATGACTGAAAAATAATTTGAATTGTTGTTCATGTTGCAGTGGAATTCAGAAACAAGTTTCATCATATTCAAGTGCAAGGAAATTCCTGGTGCTTGGCATAATCAGAATCAGTATAATGTACATGAAATTCAAGAGAATATACGAGGTTTTGGTTTCACAAGTCTGCTTTGATATTTAATAACAGCTAAATATGTTATTTTCTTGTAAAAATGCATCGATGTGATGCAGAATCATATGTATTATTGCTGTATGAATCATGGCCTGGTTTTGTGTGCTCTTGTCATTTCACATTTTGGTCTAATGCTATAAACCTGATAAGAGCGACTTGTTTGAAACTAATGTGAAGGGTAAATCTTTGTCACATACAATCAAGCAACAGGCAGCAGTAGTAGCAACAGTGGAATGCCTTTGGGCAGGAATCATTGCAGCAGTGTTGTTTCCATTTCACCTGTTAGGAAAAATTCTTTGTTACACAAAGATTTGCTCAGAAAATGGCTTTATGAAGGTTAGTCTAACTCCTCAACATTTTATTTAGGGGCACAATATTGTTTATCCTTTGAAGGTAGATAGTGAAAAGGGCCAAAAAGTATTTGTGGGAAAAGTTGTCATGTCATAGAGTTTGAAGACAAGATCCAATAAATATCATTATGGAAGGAATCTGATACACAGTGATTGATTTGGCAGATTGGGTTAACGGCTGGTGCAAGTATCCCTTTGCATGTTGACCAGTTTTTTGAGGTCAGCTTTTGAAGTTAAGGGTTCTGTATGGTCATGCTATTGTCTGTTCTTAATTTTATTTAATATTTTACATACTATGGTTTTCAGGCTATTGGCATAACCTTGCTGAATGCATATGGATTGACAGAGATGACTTCAATTTATTCTGGAAGAAACACAAAGTGCAATGTATGTCATTCCTGAAGATCCTTGATTGATGCATGCTCTGATGTTGTTTACTACTCTAATGGCACTGTTTAAACTTCAGATGATACATTTGATTCATATGAACTCTTCTTCTTTCTGACTTGAAAATGTTACAGAACTCACAATAGCATCTCTGATACGCAAATTATTTTGTCATTGCCTCTGTTTTCCATTGGAAGGAACTTTGTGTAGGTTAAGCTGTTTCTTGGAGAACTTCTCACGATCTTCGTTTTTCTTATTTGGAAGGTTAATGGGTTGATTACAAGTGACCCATGTATTCCTACAAGCTTATTTCCATTAGATGAACCTGGTTTCAAAAGGATGTATATTACATGTAGATACATTTTTGTTTCCTCTATTGTTAATTCTCCTTTTGCGCACAACATATTTTTTGACCTTATTTACTTATCATACCAAAGATTACTATCTCTCTTTTTCCTATTCAAAATTTCTTTTGTATTTCTTGCCAAGCAATTAAATGATGAGTTATTCAAATTTCTCCATATAACAAGGCCCAATTTAAGCCCATATTATTCACCGGCTATACGCAAAGCCAGACCTACTGCACCAAATGAATAAATCTCTTTCGTTGTAATTTTCTATAGCCTGTAATGTACTAAGTGTCTATTTTGACATCTATGCTATTCTTTTCAACCTATGTAATTACACCAACGAGCGATGCCAAAGAGCGGCCAAACCATAAATAGCATTGGCTTTGGAGTCATTATTGTTCGCTTAATTTCAGATGCCATTCATTGCCATAGTGCCTCTGAATAGGTTGAAGCTAGTGTTTTGGGTTATAACTTATAAGTGGCCTATTAAATCAACAACCATTGCAATATGGTGCCTTGTAACAGTTGAGTAATCCGTGACATATTCAACTAGGCCTTTTGCATCCACTGCCCTGGTTATGTGATCTTTTGATCTGTTTATTTGTCTTCTAAGTGACCATAGTAGTCTCGTTGAACTAACAACAGGCTTACTTCTTTTGACCAAGTGATGGTTTTAGACCACATGCAACACCTATGAGGTAGAGTCAATCAAATTAACTGGCTGTCAACCTTTCTACTTGGACAATGCCTAACCAAACCAAGTCAATGTGACTGAACAACCAAGGCAACTAAGTGGCCCTCAGGCTGGACTATAGTAAATGAGCAGATACAATCTGAGTGCAATGTATAAGACAAAACAAATTGTTCATACCATGTGGCCCTTTGGTCGAGCCAAGCAAAACAGATTGGATAAAACTTAAGTGGTAGACTACCCTCTTACCAGGTTTGACCTATTATGATCCTATAGAAGAATTCAATCCAAAATCATAAATAACATTTATTACCCATCACATGATGATGATATTGATCATTAATGACATCCATTCTACACACTAATTAAAGTTGTCATATATATTAAATAATAATTGTATATACAGTATATATTAGTACTATGCTTTGATAGAAATTGTACTACTCTACTATGCACATCTACTAACAATAATACCACACATTAAATGACACCTATACCTATTTAATAAAAATTCCATGTTATAGAATTCTTTTGGTCTTAGATAACCATATTCCTCATGCCAATGCAACCATGGTACACTGCCACAGCCACAATCAATGTTGCATTCTGTGTGATTTGAAGGACTTGCAGAAAGGTTTGAAGGAACGTGAAAAGGATGTGGTGGAAATGAATTGTAACATCACTTGATCTAGTCTACAAAGGAATCATTAGAAAGAAGAGCTTAAACAAATGTATATTAGGTATTATTTCTTTTAGTTTCCTCTTTGTCATTTCTCCATATTACACATTAGTTAAAGTTATTATATATATATATATATATATATATATATATATATATATAAATAATAGTGTGCTATACACTAGGGTTGCAGGGGAGCGCCTGGCCCCCCCTCCTTGAACCCTCTCTCGGAGCGTGCTCCGCTCAAGAATGGATTGGGAGTGTGCTCCCTTAAAAAAAATTCGCTCCTTGGTTTTTCAAGAGCGAACAAGGGAGTGGTCGAGGAGCATTTGTTCCTTGGCTACTCTTGTTCGCTCCTAGAGTGAATTTTTTTTAGGCGTAAGTGGTTGGGGAGCAATCACTCCCGCCCAAAAAAATCGCTCGGCGTGGGCGAAAAAGGTGCGGTTGCGCAGGGGGTTTTGGAGGGAGGGGAGGGGCAAAAGAATAATAAAGGCCCTCCTCCCCTCCCACAATTCACCATTTTCATATGAGAGAGCAAGGAATTGGAGCTTGAGCTGAGGAGGAAGATTGAGAGGGTTGCTAGGAAGATTGAGGAGCTTGCAAGGGAGATTGGAGCTTGGGATTGAAGGCCAAAGAGATAGGATCTGGACCCTAATCTAGCATTCGTGTTTTTTATATGTTCATTGTTAAATGAAAATGTTATCTTCTCTCTTTCAAGTTTCCCATTTCCATTCCTCCATTTAATTGTAGGAAAGAAACTATAACTCCATCAAAGTTCAAAGAATCAAAACTTCAAACATCATGGCTATATGGCTTGGCATTCTCTTGATATTGGTTCCTTTTTTGTTATTATGGTGTTGGAGAGTAAGAGGTTTGATGAAGAGGATGAAGAAGTGGGTTGTTGTGGATTTGAAAACCTTGGAGAGTTGGAGTACCTTAGTGAGGAGGAGGAGGAGGAGAGTGGAGATGACGAGGGTACAAAAACGAAATCAGACCAAACCCCATTGTGGAAATATGTTTCTAGGCCTGAAGAAGGGAAAGGGGGTATAACTACTAAATTTACATGCCTCCATCGCAAAAAAGACTTGCACAGGTTAATACACCCATGCTAGAAAGCATTTGTGTGAAAGTGCCATGGGATGGAAATAAAAAAATAGGAATCAAAACTTGTGGAAGTGTGTCACAACATCAAAGAGCCAAATACATAAGGGAAGAGGAGGAAGGCCAATACAAATCTAAAAGATCAAAGGGTGACTTTGAATATGACACCACTATCCCACATTCACATAGACTAAGAACTGCATCAACATCCTCCCATGGCAGATGGAGGCATAGGAACAAACATCCCTTTAAGGCGTAGAACCATATCAGTTTTCCTTGACAAAGGGTGTAGGAATGACATGGATTCAAAAATTTACTGGTTTCTCTATGCATGTGGTATACATTCAATGTTCTTCGCTCACCTTATTGGCATGAAATGGTTTTTTCCATTAATGATGCCGCCAAAGGATGCAAGAGCCTTGGGTATGACAAGGCTAGAACCGTGGGATTTGATCATGAAAAGGCAAAAATAGCACTTGCTTTGGGTAAAATGACAAGTTCTTGGAATGACCATGGAGTATCCATTGTATCTGATGTCTGGACAAATGTAAAAGGCAAGCCATTGATAAGTGTTCTTACTGTGTCTACTAGTGGTGCAGTCTTCCTTTCAATGTACGATTACTCAAAAAAGATCAAGACTTCTATCAACATTGCAGAACCATTAATTCAAAAAATTGAAAGAATTGGGCCATAAAATGTCATCCAAGTCATCATTGACAATGCTTCTAATTGTAAGGCAGTGGGAGCAATTATTGAGGATAGATACCCTAACATATATTGGTCTGGGTGTTTGGTTCACACAATGAACCTTTTGATGCATGATGTTATTAAGAACAAACACCCTCAATACAAATGGATTGGTGATTTGTACAAGAGAGGAAAGAGAATGATAAAATTTATTACCAATCATAGCAATACCCATGGGCTTTTCTACAGTGACTCAAGTTGGAGTTGTTGAAGATTGCAAAGACTAGATTTGCTACCTATTACCTCACCTTCAGGTGCCTTTTGAAGGTAAGAGAGTCATTGGCTAGCATGGTATCAAGTCAACACTGATACGTTTTAAAGGACAAGGCTCCAACCGCAATGGAAAAGAAAGGTTTTAAAGAGGTGGAGAACACCGTCCTTGATGGTCTGTTTTGGGCACGAGTGAGGGAGGTTTTGCAATTCACCAAGCCCATTTATAACATGATTCGTTTTGCAGATACATATGCACTAGTGATTGGGAAGGTGTATGCGCAGATGGATAACATGTGGGGCAAGTAAAAGATATTTTTCAAGAAAAATATCCCAACATGTATGATATTATTCACAAATTTGTGTGTGCACGATGGGATAAACTTATTGTTCCACTACATGCCTTGGTGTATATTCTTATGCAAAAAGACTACTCTCCATCTTGGTTGGGAAAACTTGCACTTGGGGGTGGGGTTAGGGCCAAACCCCATATAGATCCAGAGGTACAAAATTGGTATATGACAACATTAGACAAGCTAGTCCGTGATAGGGAGGAGTGTGGTAAATTGCGTCTTGAATTAGGAAGATACTTCACTAGCACTGGAGTGTTTGGTTCTTTGCATGCAATGGAAGATGCTATCACATGGTGGGACACGTATGGCAGCTAGGCATGTTTGCCAAAATTTGCAAACAATGTGGTTTCACAAGTTGTAAATAATTATTCTGCAAAGAGGTGTTTGAGCACATATATCTTCATCCATAATGTGAGAAGAAACAAACTCTTTGAAAACTGGGAAGAAAGTTTGGTTTATGTGCACTACAACTTGAGGTTGTTGAGTCATTATTGTGATCGGGCTCAAGATGATACATCATATACAACTTGGGGCAACAAGCCAAAGAAAGAAAATTTGGAGGATGGTGCTATACATTTAGAAGAATTGGAAGCAAAAATTTTGAAAGATAATGAAGAAGCAACAACAACCATGACACCCGCATCATCCAGTAGTAGTGCTTGAGTTCCACAATTTTTGCCATTTTTAGTACCACCTCCACCTCCATCTACATCTACATCCTCACGTGGAGGTCATGTGCCTTCTGGTTTTGGTCGTCCGACTATGCGGGAGGAGACTCCCAGTAGACCACCACGACCTTCTCAGAAATTAGACATTTCTCGGAGCAAGAGGCCCAAGCATTAGCAGTAGATAATGGATTTACTTGTCTTTTCTAGTTTCTAGTAGTTTTTATAATTGTTGACTCTTTAATACTTATTATGATGTTTTTTGTAAACAATATATGACAATTTAAGTTTAAAGTTTGAAGTTGGCAATTGTAACTCATTGGTAATGAATTATGAATATATTATATGATGTTTTGTGAAAGTTGAAGTTTGAAACATTTCATTCCATGTTATATATTCTTTGTTATCGTTTGCTTACTTGGTAATGGTAACGGTTACAAGTACAAGTTACAACTTTAGTGATCAATGACGATAAATGTTATATATTGAATTTTGAAAGCTTGAAAATTTAAGAATGATGAATCATGAGACTCAATATGCTGTATGTTACTAACTTGTGGACGTGGTTGATGAAGATTATAACTTCTAGATGATTGATGTTATATGGTTAAATCCATGTTTTTATGCTTTTTATATGTAGTTCATCATTTTACATGCTTTTGTTGACATATATGCATCAAAATATATATTATATAAAGATTAACTCCCGAACCAGGAGCTTTTGAAAATGTCGCTCCCTGCCTTTGTGCTTGATTCTCGCTTCCGCTCCCACTCCCAGGTAACCTTGCTATACACTAAATAATAGTACTACACATTTATAACAATTGTACTACTATACTATGTGTTACCTTTCCAACTCACTTAATGAGAAGAGCCCTGATCCACAAAGTGCAACCCAAGGAGGAACTATTAGGATAGTCACAACTATCACGTAAGCAACCTATCGTCCCACTTTTGGTTTGGTTCTTTTCCAAATCAAGTGGGGTATCCATATCAATTAGAATAACTAAAACTATAACAATCCTCAAAGGTGATGTGAAGATATAGTTGTAGCAAGGCATTGCTTTTGTTTCTTTTTGTAGTATAAAGAAGTAAAAGAGAAATAAAGGGATCAAGAGATCAGTGCCAATGCAGCGAGGAAAAAATGTTGATTTTTGAGTAGCTTGGGAGGTACTCCAAGCCCTAGGGTTTGGGGTTTGGAGGTTGGAGCACCACAAAATCATTTGTGGGCTTGGAACGCAAGGTGGGGGTTTTGCACCCATTGATGTTTGGGCCAAATCCGTGAAGCATTTTGGACATGTGATGGATGGAGATGATAAAGGACAACAAGGAGAATCCAACGCTTCAAGAATCGTCAAAATCTAAGTTATCCTTAGTGAGTTATGAATTTTTGAAGTTGACAAATGAATTTTTGGGCATTCAAGTCAAGTAGGTTTGGAGTGGAAATGCCAAATGACATGTCACTTCACTAATTCGTTGAGCTCTCCTATTTGGTATAAATAAGAGGTGAATGTGTTTCATTTGAGGATCCAAGTGAGCAACACAAGGACAACGAAGAAGGAGAGGAGCAACTCATTTAAGGGAGAAAAGATACCTTTGTTTGGGCTGTGGGAAGGAAGGCACTTCAGCGAAAGAGGTTACGCTGTTTGGGAGCCTTTTCATGACTGTTTGAAGGGTTGTTTCAATCTATAGCAGGGCCGAGGATAAGGAGGTAAGCTACACATCTGTTGTGGCATAATTTAAGTATGGGTACTTGTTGATTTCTGGTGGCATTAGATGTGCTCTAAACCTCAAAATTTGCAGGGAGGCTAGGACACATGTATTCCAGAATACCCATAAATCGTTTTTGAAAATTCCACCCGGAGACAATTTTATTAAAATAATTAATTATTTTTAATGGATGCCTAAGTCTAAACTTAGGAAATTAAAATAATTAAAGGGTATTAATAAAACTGGGTGTGAATCTTCTAGAAAAAGACGGAGATCGAGTCAATATGATCTGAGCCATTGATTAGAATTTAATCTGGGTCGTTGATTACTCAACGAGAAGATTATAAGAAGGAATCTGATGGGCATTTGGAACACACATCGAGTGAGATCAAGAGATTGATTTCTCAAGAGAGCAACGCAATAGTTGCTGGAGAAGTCATGGAGGAGATTTCTTGCAGTGAGAGGCAGGGATATTTTTCTAGTTGGAGAGTTTCTTGATCTAGGGATACATTGTAGAGAAGGTAGAGAGATATCCAGAAGAGGCAGCGCAGTGCCACATAGAGGCAACATAGAGCTTCAAAGGGAGTTTGAGATTTAGCTAGGAAGTCGAGTTCTAGAGCTAGAAGTTGGGGTGTGAGACTGGAGGAACGAGGTTCCATACAACAGAAGATCCGTGGAAGAGGTGACGCAGACCCTAGAGAGGCTAACGCAGATCTACGTAGGCTGATGTAGAGGCTGCACAAAGCCAACATGGGGCGAGTCATCTAGGGCCTAGATCAGTGTCGGTTCGCCAGTGATAGTGAGGTATTTCTCACTAATTTCTCTGCCAGTCAGATTCTCTGTATAGGATAGCTAGTAAGGCATCCAAAGATTGTATTTAGAAACCATTGCACAATAATACAAACCCTTGGTTGCTGCACCAGTTTTCCTACATTGGGCTTTTCCAGGGACATTTGTCCAAAAACAACGGTGTCAATTGTGTGTGTGGTTCTTTCTTCTTGCTAAATTCTTGTTTCGGCATATAATTTAATTAGTGAAGGTTGCAGTCGTACTTACTTTGATATTTACAGTGTAACACAGTAAATAACTTGCATGAATTAAAAGTAGAAGTAATATCAGTTTGCTACAGTAGGGATTTGGGTGTCTGGATTTCACATGGTATCTAATCGTAGGTGAAGCAAGAGAGAAGACCAGAAGATCCCAACTTTGAAGAGGAGGGAGATTGAATTGCTACGTAGGCAACAAATCGAATCCCTAGAGGGATTGCGCAATCCAGGCCAGGAGGGCAAGATGCTCGAGGAAAATCTCTCTCAGAGTGAGTTGACACGGAAGTAAGATTTCCAGTTCATGGTTTGTCAGTGGCAGAGGGAGAAGTGCGGCAACAGATCCAACGCTGAGCAGTCTTCAAGTGGGATGCATTTTTCTGCAGTAGTTGTTGGGGCAGAAAAAATCAAAAGAGGGAAGAAGATACTTTGTGAGGGAATTTCTTCCTCAGTGAATTCCGAGCCAAGGAATTCTATTTCTCAGTTGCTGAGCAGCAGTAGCGAGGAGTAGATCTACTAACTCCAACAGGGAGTGCGTAGGCCAGCCTAGCTGCTGCGTAGAGGAGAGGGAGCAATTCGACTTTTTGTTCGCAAAAATGGCAACCAATGGGTTGAGAGATCAAGGTTGGTTGGACGGAGCATCCAACTATGTGATCTGGAAGGATAGGATCTCATGCCTTCTAGATGAGCATGACCTCAAGATGTATGTCGATAGTGTGGTAGCTGTACCCATTGATGCAGATATGCTCAAGAAGTACAAGGTTGAGATGGCGAAGGGCAAGCGGTTGATCCTCGACAGAGTAAGGGATCATGTTGTATGTCACATTGCTGGCAAAGGGGCGGTCAAAGAGATGTGGGGTGCTTTGGCTACATTATATCAAGGATATTCTGAGCAGCGAAAGATGTACTTGGAGGAGAAAATGAGGTCAACGAGGATGCAAAAAAGGGGAGCACATTGATCTGTTCCTATCAAAGCTTCAGGAAGTCCAAGATCAGTTGGCAGTTGTAGGATCATGACCTCAAACTACAGAGATGGTGAGGTTTGCCTTGAATTCAGTCTCAAAATAATGACAAGTATTTGTCTAGATTATCTTGGGTAGAGAGAAATTGCTGGATTGGGAAGGAATGTGGGCCGCTCTTCAACAGGAAGAGATGAGGCGAGGCTTAGTCAAGTGAAAACTTGATGGCAACAACAACAGTGGGACGAAGCCCAAGGAGGAGGAGGCGAATGCAGGCCTTGCATCAAAGGGGCATCAGGGGCAACAAAAGAAGAAGAAGGACGTTTCTAAGATCAAATGTTTTCGGTGTGGTGAATTTGGTCACTACGCTACGCAATGTCCTGTCAAGAAGAAGGACAAGGACAAAAAACATGATCTGCGGACTGAAATTGCAAAGATTGAGGAGGAGTTTGCCATGATTTCCTAGATACCTCCAGGGGAGAGGTGGGGTGATCTAGTACTGTAGTTCAAAAGAACTACAGATGGACAGGTTCCATTGAGGAATCCACCTCATGGATCAATACCTTGCTACGGGAGCCCATATCAGAAGTAGCAAGATGGACCGGTATTAGTTGGTGCAGAGGAATGTCGGAGTGACAAATTGCAGTGGCTAGGAGCGCCAAAGACTGAGCAACGCAGAGGAGAGTTGGCAGCAGTGTAGAGTCATCAATAGCGCAGAGACTTCAGAGGGTTAGCATAGAGACTAGCAACAGTCAGAACTCTAGCAACAAATGCATCACGTTGAACACTTTTGGTTCAATATTTTGGATGTTTATCTATTGCGACAATAGCAGAGTTGCAGTACAGATGCAGTTGGTAGCAACATGTAAAGTCAACAGCAACACAGATGCAACATTTGCGCAGTAGTTGGTGTGCAGCGATGTCAGACATCAACAACACAGCGATAGATGTTATAGAGTCAGGGTGATGCTCCATCAGGTTGCATTACTAGAGCACATTCCTCGCTAAGAGGGAGTGTTGAATTCTGTTAGCATCGGATGTGCTCTAAGCCTCAAAATTTGCAAGGAGGCTAGGACACATGTATTCCAGAATACCCAGAAATCATTTTGGGAAATTCCAACCGAAGGCAATTTTATTAAAGTAATTAATTATCTTTAATGGATGCCTAAGTCTAAACTTAGGAAATTAAAATAATTAAAGGGTATTAATAAAATGGGGTGTGAATCTTCTAAAAACGACAGAGATTGAGTCAATATGATCTGAGCCATTGATTAGAATTTAATTTGGGTTGTTGATTACTCAACAAGAAGATTATAAGGACTCTGATGGCATTTGGAACACACATCGAGTGAGATCAAGAGATCGATTTCTCAAGAGAGCAACACAGTAGTTGCTAGAGAAGTCATCGAAGAGATTTCTTGCAGTGAGGAGTAGGGATAGTTTTCCGATTGGAGGGTTTCCTAATCTGGGGATACATTATAGAGAAGGTAGAGATAGATCTGGAAGAGGCAGCGTAGAGATTCTGAGGGAGTCTGAGATTCAGTTGGGAAGTCAAATTCTAAAGCTAAAATACGAGGTGGGAGACCGGAGGGCCAGAGGAACGAAGTTCCAGTCAACAGAAGATTCGTGGAAGAGCTGATGCAAACCCCATAGAGGCTAGCATAGAGCCAGCGTGGGGCTAGCCATCGAGGGCCTGGATTAGTGTCAGTTCACCAGTGATAGTGCGAGGTATTTCTCACTAATTTCTCTGCTAGTAAGATTCTCTATATCGGATAGCCAGTAAGGCATCCAAAGATTGCATTCAGAAACTACTACATAATAATACAAACCCTCAATTGTTGCAACGATTTTCCCGCATTGGGTTTTTTTGGGGACATTTGTCCGAAAGCAATGGTGTCAATTGTGTGTGTGGTTATTTCTTCTTGCTCAGTTCTTGTTTCTGCATATAATTTAATTAGTGAAGGTTGCAATCATATTTACTTTGATATTTACAGTGTAACACAGTAAATAACTTGCATGAATTAACAAGGAGGGGAAGTAATATCAGTTTGCTGCAGTAGGGATTTGGGTCTCTGAATTTTCACAGTACCTCTATTTTTGGGGGTCGTGAGCACAATAAGGGGGTGAATAGGCTGGAGGGCTTAAACACCTTAGAACAGGGCTTCGTGGGACTGTTTAAGGACAATAAAGTGCCTAGATCATCAATGTGGAGGCAGAGGAGACTCATAGAAGGAGGTCGCAGGTAGTTAAAGGACTATGAGGGTATATTGTAGGGCTGACATGGGTCACAGTCATGCCCTAAACATGACATAGTCATATAGCTGTTGTACATAATACTTAGAGCTAGATTTGTCTTGTGTTGGGCCAAGCGTTGACTAGTTTTGGATCAGTTTTATGAGCAGCCTGTGGGAGCCAATTGTTGAGGTTGACTTGGGTGGTTGGAAACCTCAACTAGGAGTAGATCTTGCAGTGGAAGGATTGGGTGTCATTGGATTGGTGGAGGGTAGCGTGTTGGCTACCCAAAGTAGCCCTTGACAAGCAGTCATAAAGAGAGCTTGATAGTTGAAGGTTCGGTGAAGTTGTTGAGCCTATGTGTAGCTCTATGATGGATGAAAGAAGCTACTAGAAGGTAGATTGGAGCTTAGGTGTTGGCCAGCCTAGAAGAGAAGATTGGATCAGCCCGTGTTCATTGGAGCAGAAGTGACATGTAGCAGTGATCGGTGGCAACCCTCCTAGAAACTCTAGGTGTTGTCCTTTAATGGACTAAGCGGCAGCTAGAGAGCAGAACGAAAGCGAAGGACCGACAAGATGAGATACGAGATAGATACTACAACGAAATTGTGATTGTATTTTGTAGTATCCCTTGTATGGGATTTGTTACCACTCAATGTAGCAGGGGACCTAAGGGGACTCCCTAAAGGGAAAATGCTAGGCCAAGGGAAACAAATGGAGTCTTAGCCCACTGTCACCTCAGCTAAGGCTCCCTTCTATTTACGGACTTTCACTGATGGGAGGAGACTCGATATGTATAGAGTCACTAATGAATGATAAGTCAATGGATATGAGTGAGCCAAACCTTTTTCGAGAAGGTTTTCAAGGATGGAGCTTGCTTGCTTTCTAAGCAAGGTACTATGTGCTTCTAGGGAAAGGAAGAGGATTTGGACGTTAAGTGTATGAGAATAGGCTTTGAAAGGAGTTCCCTACATGGTAAATCCTTGTTAAAGTTGGTATCCCGGATGGTTCTTGAAGAATGGTCCTTCGAAGGAGCGGGACCACAAAGGGCCAAGTGGACCCAGTTTAGGGTATGAGGAAGGTATGAAATAATCAATGATTTTCTTACCCTAGACAAGGTGGGAAGGATCAAAGAAAGCATTTCACTCAATGATGTTGCTTTGACCCTAGGAAGTGCTAGCCTTAGGGATGGCAGGGCAAGTTTTGGTCCCGGAGCTAGGGCTTGGCTTTACTCCCAACTCCACCGTTGGAATATCTTCAAATTTGGAGGAGGGCTAGAGGAAAGGTTAGTGTAGGAGACCCTAGGAGATCGATTTTTTTATTGGCTAACTTGCCAAGAAATTGATGCCCTAGGCACCTCAATGTGGCTAGATTTGGGGGAAGTTGAAAGGATAAGAGTTTTGGTGACCACCCTTGGTAGATCTATTGGAAATATTGGGGGGGGGGTGAATCAATATTTCTTTTCAATTGTTATTTTTACCAGTTAAAACATTTATATTCAGAACACAAGATGAACAACAAGAATAAATGCATTTATTAATATAATCTTTACAATAAAATAGATACAATATATATATGATTCCAATCTGTTGCCAAGTACCAACTTGGACTTTTGCGAGGCTCCAACGGTCAACCTCCAGAGCACCAACTCTGTTTTGTCAAGGCACCAACCTTGGACTTAGGAGCACCAACTCCCAAGACACCAATGCTTCCAGTTCCGAGGCACCAACCTCAAGGGTTCCAACCCTTTGTTGCAAACTGTCTGGATTTGTTTTGTCAAGGCACCAACCTTGGATATAGGAGCACCAACTCCAAGGACACCAATCCTTCAAACTTCTGAGGCACCAACCCCAAGGGCTCCAACCCTCTTGTCAAGGCATGTTTGATAGTAATGCTTTTCTCTCAGAACCCTTCTTTACTGAGTTTTGTTTGTTTATAGCTTCATTGTAGTCTCCATGCTACAACATCAATGGCAATCAGTGTTCATATGAAGAAGTCTCAACAACTCTTCATACTGTCCACACAGAGTCTGCAATAGCCATCATGATCTCTGATAATGTCTCCACACAGCTTTAGTGAGTCTACTATTAGCTGCAGTAAGCTCTGATTAATTCATCGTTGGTTTGAGCCTTTCACAGATTAGCCCGATCAACAGAGTTGGTCGTCCATCGGCTTCCTCTTGTCCTGCTGGACCTTCGGCTTCCTCTTATTCTGCTGGACCTTCGAATTCCTCTTGTCCTACTGGACCTACTGCTGCCTTTGTTTCTTCCAGTTTTTCCTCTGGCTTTTCTTTCACTGCTCCTATTTCGAGCTTCCAATGAGCTCTTCCGATGGTTTCCCTGATGGCTTTGCTCCTTGGCTTCTTACTCCTGTTTCTTCATGGATTTGCTCTGCTTCTCCTAGAATATTGCCATATTGACATCAATGACAATCCAGGTCAACAATCTCCCCCTTTGTTATTGATGGCAATATTCTTCTTCTCTCCCCCTTTGACATCAATGGCAAAGGAGTGCTCAGGGACTCCCCCTATCAAACTGCTTCTGTTCTTTATGAATAGTAGATCTTCATGAGTATGTTACTCCCCTTGTAATAGTGCTCTTCTTTTTTCTCAAGATAGAGGGATTGATGCTTTATCATCAATTAGCACATTATCCCCTCTTCATGTCTCAGAACTACTTTATCATGGCTTCAACAATGCTCAAATATGCTCCACTTCAATGCTTTCAAACAGATTGCAAATAGACACACACCAAATGATCAAGTCCAGGTTTTTATGCTTCAATCCATATTCTGTTGTCTCCATAGTCAGAATTAAGAGGCCTTCATAGTCTGAATCAAGAGAAAAATGCCATTGAAATTGTCTTTCTTGCTATCTCTCTTTAGATTAGAGTTCCTTTGTATCTCTATGCTTCTCCTTAAGTTACCAAGCTATATTTGACTACACAACATTCTCCTTTCTATAGTCTTTTGATGAGCCATCTTTTCCTTGTTTTCTTGAAAAAAAAAAGATCTCTGCAAGTTATCTCCACAAGCAGATTTTGATATCCAATCTGTGACTGTCTTTTAAATTCTTTTTACTGATTGGCATCTTTTTGCAATGCTTCAATTTTGTTAGATGCTGCCAACTACTCTTGCTTCATGCTTCATTCCCAGATGTATCTGTTTGTTTGAAGGTTGCCTCTATTTGTGTCCATAATCTACCTGTTCTCACATCAAATCCCTAAGTCGAAACATTTAACATCTGTAATATCAACACCATAGTTATTTGCCCTATTTCTCTAGTATTAGATGACCTTCTCTGTTGCTCCAATTACTACTTAGTGATCAAGTGGAAAACATCTTCAACAACAGTTCAAAGAATAGTTAAGAGATCAATTCTTCAATGGGGTGCTCTTGAGAGATGATCTTTATCAAAGAATGATTGTTAATATAGCTCAATAAGGATTTCATAAGGACCCTTTCACGAATAGCTTCTGCAATAATGATCAAGAATCATAGGCTCCCCCTAACTGTATGCATCATCTCTTTTGGCAGAGTCTTCCCATCAAATGCTTAGATTGTCAAAAATCAGGCCAATAACATGTGTTGTTGGCTGGAGAGTTCAAGGGACTTTCGGATTGTATTTGCTTCCTTCTCCATACTTGTGTAACTTTCTTCTTTTGCATGGTTCTAGCTTGTGTAGGAGCCCAAGTTAATTTACAATCACATGCCATATGGCCAATGTTATGACACTTGAAGCATTCTACATTGTTCATGAATAAGAATTCGTGATATCTTCCTACAAAATTGTTCCTTGGAGATTGTTGGGGACCATAATATCTATCTTTATGATATGGTTGGGGACCATAACATCTATCTTTATGATATGCTTTACAATCTTTTGCCATGTGACCAAAGTTTGTACAAGAATAACAATAACCAAGAAATAAACTTTGGTACCTGGGGGATGGAGATTTCCTTGATGTACTTTTGAAGTCTTTCTGTCTTGAGATCCTTTGATGATAACCATTGCTTCTAGCATCCTTGACATTATCTACATTTCTTCTTGGAGCAGGATTTCTTCCATTGTTGCCTTGATTTTTCTCCTTGCCTTTGCTGGAACTGGGAGCATCACCATTTCTTTCTGGCTTCTTCACATCCTTTTTGTTTGAAGCATTATCATTCTTGTTTGAGGGTTCACCTGCATACCCGAGACTTGATTTATCAAATGGACATCTTTGATGGCTGAGCATGTCATCCAAGGCTTGAGAGCTCTTCAAGGTTTTGTTCATCCCTTCAACCTTTTTCCTGAGGAAGACAATCTCTTCTTCCAATATTTCACACTCATTTTCTTCTTAGCAAAGTTGTTTCTCAGTTTCTTCCTTGATATGAGCAGCTTCATTTGCTTCTATTTTAAGGGAGATGATATCTGACTTCATTTTGAAGATTTCTTCATTTTCTTTTGCTAGACTGCTCTCCATTTCTTCCTTGATCCTTGTAGCTTTACATGTTTCGGCCTTGAGAAGTTTGATGTTAGATTTTAATTTGAAAATTTCTTCATCCTTTGCTTTTAGTTGACATATCATGGTGTTTCTCTCCTTTTTTGCTTCATCAACCTGTCCTTCTATGATTTCCAATGCTTCCATTGTCTTCTCAGCTCCTTGTGCTAACTTTCTTGCTTCTTGTAGTTGAGATTTGAGAGAGGAGACCTCTACCTTGTACTGACCAATCTCTTCTTCAAGTTTGTTCAAGCTCTTGTGCCTTTGTTCAAGTTGATTTGACAAGGTGTCTTCCCGTTTCTTTGCTTTATCCAATTGATTTGTCATGGATATGACTTCTTCATGCTGATTTCTTTTTCTTTGATGAAATTCCTTCTTAAGCTTGGCAAGCTCTTCATCCCTTTCTTGTACTTGAAGCTTGACAAGGTCAACTTTCTTCCTTGTTTGGTTTTGGTCGCCAGCTAGTGCTTTCTTCTTAAGTTCCCCGTTTTCCTTTTTCAAATTGAGGATCTCTTCCATGGCAGCCATAAGTTGAGCGAGGAGATTTTCTACAAAATCTTTTTCATTCTCGTCAACTTCTAGGTCTTCTTTAGCCTTGATGTCATCATTCTCACTTTCAGTGTCTATGATGGGTTCTGGATTTTCTTCTTGAGTTCCATCATCTTCTTGACTGATGGTCATGGTCAATGCTCCTTTTGAGTGAAGGTCATGGAGTTTGTCCCATATACCCTTTGCTGACGAACATTTTCCTGAATTGTTCTTTATAGAATCAAGTAGCCCATTCAAGATTGCCTTCATTGATTTTTCATTGGACTCCTTGGATTCTCCTCTATCATGCTATCAACAATCACAAATTTCCTCATTCTTGCTTCCCATATATAAAGTTTCCAAGGCATGTTTGATAGTAATGTTTTTCTCTTAGAACTCTTCTTTACTGAGTTCTGTCTATTTATAGCTTCACTGTAGTCTCCATGCTACAGCATCAATGGCAATCAGTCTTCATATGAAGAAGTCTATATAACTCTTCATGCTGTCCACACAGAGTCTGCAATAGCCATCATGATATCTGATAATGTCTCCACACAGCTTTAGTGAGTCTACTATTAGCTGCACTAAGCTCTGATTAATTCATCGCCGGTTTGTGCCTTTCACAGGTTAGCCCAATCAACACAGTTGCTCGTCCGTCGGCTTCCTCCCATCTTGCTAGACCTTCGGCTTCCTCCTGTCTTGTTGGACCTACCGCCACCTCTGTTTCTTCTAGTTTTTCCTCTGCCTTTTCTTTGACTGCTCCTGTTCTGAGCTTCCAATGAGCTCTTCCGATGGTTTCCCTGATGGCTTGCTCCTTGGCTTCTTACTCTTGTTTCTTCATGGATCTGCACTGCTTCTCCTAGAATATTGCCATATTGATATCAATGACAATCCAGGTCAACAAGATCAATGCCTTAATCCTGGGGAGAAGGGTGCCTATGTTGATTATGTGTAAGATTTCTTGGTTCCCAATCAAGGAGGCCTCAAAATTACTTCACAAGCCCTTTAGGTCAAGTGAGAGTAATCTTGCAAATTTTATACTTAAAATGCACAAGAGGAATGGCTTATTGAGGTCAAATTTTACCCCTAGTAGATTCACTCACACTACATGGCCCATACATGGAGAGAAACATTATAATGGAAACAATTCCACAATGTCAAGCAATAATGTCATGCAACAATTAGCCCTAAAACAACGAAAATCCCAATCCAGCATATATGACAAAAGTAACAAGAATAACATCAAAAATTCGTATTTACATGCAGAAGAGTATATCCAACCATTAAAAAATCACAATAGAGAAGCTCCAAGAGAAGATAGACCGACAACCATACATCAAAATTCATTCACAAAAGCTCCAACTTATCCTCCAAAAAAAAGTGCGAAATTTTGTAAAGAAGATTGAATTAGCCTCCTTGGCCTACATAAGCCCCAAAAATAAAATAATGTGCTAATAATACAACTTTTGTTGACAAGCTCACCAAACTAGCTCATGAATGATAAGATAAGCCTCTTAGGAGGTCAAATAATAATCTATGCATATCGTAGGGCCCTCTAGGAGGCCTGATGAGGTCCATTGGTGCCATAATGAAGAAAAGGACCCTCAAAAGGAGTGGACAAGGGGGTGGCCCCTTGTGATAACCTGTGGTGCGCCAAATGACATATGGGGGCACACAAGTGTCCTCATGGTTCTCCAAACAAATCGAAGATGCCTGTAGGTTGCCCTCAAGGGCTAGGATGATGGTGTAGTTGATGCCACATCATCGTGGAAGTCTTGGATTATCTTCCAAGTGTATGGTGTAGATCTGGGGCTAGTTGGGCATGATGGATCAAGTGCATCCTCCTTGTAAGAACCCAATCTTAAGCTAATTTTTTTGAAATAGCAGAACAAGAAATTTACATACAGAATTTAAATAATTAAACTAATGAATACCAACCTGTTTGCTTTGCCGACAATCTATTTGCTCTGCAGCAATTCTGGACCGGCTGCATTACTAAAACGACCAAAACCTCCCTGCCTAACTGAGTACAACCTGGGTACTCAGTATCAGAAAGCTTTCAATTGAAGCAATCTGATTTCCCCCGTGCCCAAAAACATCAATATAACTAAGACTCAAGTTTCCTTCATAGCCGTACTACAGTATCCAACTTCTCAACTCTCCTCCTCCCCCAAAATGGTTTTTCCCTTCTCCTTTTATTACCTCGTTCACTGCCTTGTTTTCTTCTTCGTGTCAATATTTTGGTTACGTGTAACTTTTATGAAATCGAATCTCATTTGATTTCGTTGGTTACGTGTAACTTTTATGAAATCGAATCTCATTTGATTTCGTTGATTTTTATTTGAATACATAGTTTGATTTAATAAGGTTTATTTATTTATTTATTATTATTATTATTTTTAATTAAATTTATAATTTAAATTAATTTATATTACTATTTATAGGAGATCATTACACTCCTCATCCAATAGGTGAACCACGAGCAATCTCTATATGGCCGTGGAGATCCATGGAGTGTACTCTGTTGCTGTGAATGTCCATGGCTCTCAACGCTCACCCTACATGTGCCAATGTAGTGCTCTGGAGGATTAGGACCCTATATAGAGAGACCAAACCCCAAATGGGAACCATCTGCAGTTCTACATAAGATCCAATGCATCCCCTAGCCTTCCAGTACAAGAAGTCATTAAAGAAATAGAGTAAATGAGCTTACCTAGTCATGGACCATAGGTGGGAACTTCATAATGGCCTACCCTTCCATAATGGGCTTCGAGATGTGCCTGTGTCTCCTAAACTTCAAATGGGTTAACCAAGCACCCTATTAGGTGGTTTCTACCTCTAAAGGGGATAATATAGTCAATGTACATCCGTCAAAATTTGGTGGCATGTGACAGATAGGTGGATGAAGTAGGGGATGAGAAGGGGAAGCCCTGGGTCAAATGCTGGGGTACAAGGGTAGCTAATAAGAGGGAATCTCACACTTGGGTTTATAATGTGTAGGAGGGAGCAATCATGGTACATGAGGTGCCCCGACATTGATTTTTCCACCTTTCTTTATATGCCTTTTGCGTTTTTATGATTTTCTTTTATTAACTGCTCGGGGTTCAAGGGGTTAGAGCATGATGTGTGAGATATAGCAGTGGAATTGATCCAGGTGGATATTGGTGGCTACCCGCCAAGTCCACTTGGACCCCTACCATTGTTTCTTTTAGCTTTTTAGTTTCCTTAATTGTAGCACAATTTTACTATTTGTAGCAGTTTTTCGGGTTCTGAACTTCCGAAGTCGTTTTGAGGCCCTAAACGATGTTTTTTTGGGGAAAATTGGGAGAAACATGGATCCATGGACCGATGTTGCTCCTCCCAAAGTTGTAGTTCTCGGATAGATCTTTCTAACAAGATATTGTGCGCGTCAAATGAAGATCGTATGCCAAAGTTACGACCCTTTACCAAAATGTGGCCCACAATTTGGCGTTTCATCTTCTATGGTTAGGTTTTTGGATGTTTAGGGTTCTCCATTGTTTCTCAACAATAAATAGGCCTTCGAGCCTCATTGTAACACAATTCAGAGGCATGTATCCGCCACATCTCTTCTCATAGATAAGCTACTGTCATCCTAGCTAGTTTATTTCCATTTCTGTTTGTAATCATATTTCAGTGGTTTACAGTGATGAAATGAAGTATTATTTTTGCTGCATCTCTATATGTATGGTTATATCTGTAATTAGTTGTGTTCCTGTTTAAATCTGGATCAGTGGTATTAGAGCGGTCTGCTCTTTCTCTGTCTCTCCTTGCATGTCCCCAATGAGGTCGGGATATAAGGATTTAGGGCTTGAACTGGTCAAACCTTTGCGAGACCAGCCTTGCAAATCCCGATAGCCTCCCATGGCGGATGAATAGAAAGATGAGGGGGCAGGGGATCCTATCAAAATCTTCCTCAAAGAGGCCCTCGAGCGACAAAGGAACGTGATGATGAACAACTTTGCCCACATCCTTCAGCGGCTACCCAGGGGTGTCATATCTACTTCCAACAGCTACTCTAGAAGCGCGACACCCTTTAAGGTACAAGTTAACTTTGACATTCCCATATTTGAGGGTCAAATAGATGTAGACGCTGTAGATAAATGGTTAAATATGCTAGAAGGGTATTTTTCTGTTCATAATTTTTCTGGCCGGGAAAAGATTACTTTCGCTCTTCTCAAAGCCGCCCCCCACATCAAGGATTGGTGGGAAACCTACTGCGAGCAGAAGGATGAAAGTACGACCTCACTGTTTTTAGCTGCACCCACTTGGGATTCATTCCGGACTGCCATCAAGGAGCAGTACTACCCTGTCGGAAGCTATGAGGATCAATACATAAAGTGGACCACGCTGCAGCAGGGAAGGGACCAAGGCGTGCCGGAGTACCAATATTTTCCATACCCTTCGCACAAAGTTGGGTAACAAGGATTCAGAGCAGCATTTGGTACTCAAATACTGCAGCTGCCTACACAAGTACATCTAGGAAGAAATAGAATTCCTGAACATGTCCTCGCTCGGCACGACATACTGATATGCCATCAAGATCAAGCAAAAATTTAAACAGAAGAAGCGAGACTTTGGGTCTACGAATCCTAAGCAAGGGAAAGGTGCCCCCAAACCGCAGAACAAAGGACAAAACCAAGGCGAGGCGGCTCAAGACAACCCGCCAAAGCTGCAAGAAAAGTACAGCGTCGCAAAGCCGAAAAATGACACGGGAAAGTGGTGTGAGTGTTGGGCCAAGCAGTCACTAGTGGTTGAGCTAAGGGTTTCAGAATCAGATGCATGTTCCGACTCTGAGTCAGGACCCAACAAGGGGAATGACAAAGGGAAGAAGATTATCGATGCGAAGCCCAACACCACCGTTGCTACCACGAAGATCCAAATGTGGGTAAAGTGCTCCCCGCTACAATTCATTGTCGACAGAGGGAGCCAAAAGAACCTCATGTCGGCAGAGGTCGTGAAGCAGCGGGGCTTACCGACCACAGCACATCCACAACTGTACACCATCGGGTGGCTTCACCAAGGACAAGATCTTCGCGTAAGCCAGCAGTGTCACCTTCCATACAACATCAAGCGCTTCACGGATGAGGTATTGTGTGATGTTGCTCCCCTTGATGTTTGTGATGTATTATTAGGACAACCATACTTGTGGAAGCGACATGCTCTGTATGAATCAAGGCACCGTGCTGTTATTGTTACTTTGGGAAATAAGTTGTATAGGACATCGGAGGTGAGCTTATTTCCAAAACCGGAAAATTTGTTTTATTGATGATACACCCTCAAGGAAAGAAGAAGACAGTGCCCACAACCTCCAGACAAGGCCCCTTCGCACAACAACTACAGATGGACAAGGTCGTGGAGGAGTACGAGGACATCTTCACCTCCCTCGCAGGGGTTCGTCTGCACTGTCAGGTCAAGCACTCCATCGATTTGACCCCAGGTGTGCCATTGCCCAATGGACCAATCTATCAACGCTCTGTGCTGGAGAACAATGAAATCAAGAGGCAAATTCAGGAGCTGTTGCAGAAAGGTCACATCCGTCCGAGTTCATCACCTTATGGGAGCCCGATCGTGTTGGTACAGAAAAAGGATGGGACTTGGAGACTCTGTATTGACTATCGAGCACTGAACAAGATCATTGTCCGTAATAGGTACCCGATCCTACGGATTGATGACCTCCTGGACCAACTGAAGGGGGAAAAATATTTCAGCAAGATCGTTTTGAGGTCAGGAAATCACCAGGTACGAATCAAACCCTTTGATGTGTGGAAGACTACCTTCAAAGCCAAGGAGGGCCTTTCCGCATGGTTGGTTATGCCTTTCGGATTGACGAACACTCCTGCAACCTTCATGAGGCTAAGGGATGACATCTTGTGGCCATTCACCAACTCATTTGTAGTGGTATACTTGGATGACATCCTGATCTTCAGCCAGAGTTGGGAAGAGCACCTCCACTACATCCGACGGGTTCTCCAAACACTGCGGCAACACAAGTTATGTGCCAATTTGGAGAAATGCATTTTTGGCATGACCCAGGTTTAGTATCTGGGATACATTATTGATGAACGGGGGGTGCATGTGGATCCAGCCAAAATCCAAGTCATTCAGGATTGGCCATCTCCAACCACTCTGACAGAGCTCCGCAGCTTTTCAGGTCTTGTCAACTTCTACCGTAGGTTTGTGTTGGGATTTTCCTATATCACTTGGCCCTTGAGTCAAGTCACCGAGGGAGGAGCGAAAGAAAAATTCCTTTGATTTGAATCTCAACAAAAGGCATTCACAGAGTTGAAAGATCGCCTCTGATTGGCACCAGTACTTGCATTACCAGACGTGCAACAACCATTTGAGTTCGAGACAGATGCCTTTGACTATGCTATTGGGGCAGTCCTTACTCAACACGGGCATCCAGTGGCATATCACAGTGAGACACTTTCAGACATACTCCAAAAGTATCCCACTTATGACAAAGAGATGTATTCCATTGTGCAGGCCTGCCGACAATGGAAGCATTACATTTTGGGGAAGGAAACGATCATCCACACAGACCACCAACCTCTGCAGTTCATACAAACCTAAGGGAAATTATAGAATGATTGCCATCAGAAATGGTCCACATACCTACAATAGTTCCATTTGAATATCAAGTATGAGAAGCGCAGCACCAATAATGTTGCAGATTGTCTCAGTCAACCACCGATCATGGCGCTAACCACTGTGCTCAACTCTCATGGGCATGAGACTTCCGTTTGGCCACTTCTCTACAAAGCGACCCAGAATTCGACCACACATACCAGACACTCTTGGAGGGTCAGCATGTTCCAGATTTTCAATTCCAGGATGCCCTGTTATGCCACCTGGGTCACCTTTGTGTTCCTTCAAGCGAGCGTGCCAAGATGATTTGGGAAGCACATTACAGTTGGGTTCCTGGGCATTTCAGGGTCGAGAAAATGGTGGCAGTACTGCAGAAGTATTTCTGTTGGCCAAATCTTCGATAGAATGTCGGGAAGTACATCAGATCATGCACTGCCTACGCCATTGCCAAACCAACCATCAAGAAGCAAGGCTTCTATACCTTGTTGCCTACCCCTAGTCGACCTTGGGAGGACCTGCCTTATACTAAGCATGGAAACGACTGTTTTTGTGGTTGTCGACAGGTTCTCGAAGATGGCCATTATGGTGGCCTGCAAGAAGAATATCACAGCAAAAGCCACTGCTAAACTCTTCTTTGAACGATTGTGGGTACACTTTGGGATCCCATAGTCTATCATCTCAGATCGAGACAGCAGGTTCCTCAGTACATTTTGGTCCAGTCTCTGGTCGATGCTGGACACCAAACTCCCTAAGTCCCCAGCCTTCCATCCTCAAACCGATGGCTAGACAAAGGTTGTGAATAGGATGATTGTACACATTCTGCGCATGTACAACTCAAAGCATCCATGCACATGGGACGAGAGCCAACCCTATGTTTAGCACAACTACAACCGGGCTCTCCACAACTTTACTGGCCACAACCCTTTTCAAGTGGGCTTGGGATTCCTGCCATTATGTCCCATTGATGTGGCCATGCCAATTGCAGCTTCCCATGCAGATTGGACTCATGTCCAATCCGAATCAGATAAGGGAAACAACTTCATTGAGCACATCCAACATATTCTCCAGTAGGTCCATGACATTCTGGAGAAATCAAATGCCAAGTACAAGCAGCAACATGATCAACATCGGGCGCCACACAAGTTTCAGGTGGGTGACAAAGTCTGGTTGCATTTGCAAAAGGAACGCCTTATCGGAGCCTATCGGAAACTCAAACCACTCCGATATGGTCCTTACACCATTACCAAGGCCGTAGGAGACAATGCATTTGAGCTCAACATTCCCGCATTCCGTGGCCTGCACCCAGTGTTCAATGTGGACCGCCTTCGGCCGTACTTTCCACCATTACTAGACAAATCCAACATTGCAGAACAACTGACACCCACAGAATTAAATCCAGATTGCATGGAACAAGCTGCCATTGATTGGATCATGGACACACGGATCAAGCACACTCGCCAACAGAATATCCAACTGTATCGAATTGTCAAAGCAGGCAAAGTACTTCACCAGGGCAAGTGGCTCACTAGGGACCAAGTTAAGTAAAGGTTTCCTCATCTCATGGAGGAACTCAACGCAATGGGGAGTCGGGACCAGTGCTTCCTAAGGGGGGAGGAATGATCCAGGTGGATATTGGTGGCCACCTGCCAAGCCCACTTGGACCCCCACCATTATTTCTTTCAGCTTTTCAGTTTCCTTAATTGTAGCACAATTTACTATTTTTAGTAGTTTTTCAGGTCCTAAACTTCCTGAGCCGTTTTGAGGCGCTAAACGACATTTTTTGGGAAAACTGGGAGCAACATGGGTCCATGGATTGATGTTGCTCTTCCCAAAGTTGTAGTTCTCGGATAGATCTTTCTAACGAGATATTGTGCACATCAAATGAAGATCGTATGCCAAAGTTACGACTTGGGAAGTTGATGTACCAATTTACCCAAACGGGGCCCACAATTTGGCATTTCATCTTCTAGGGTTAGGTTTTTGGATGTTTAGGATTCTCCATTGTTTCTCAACAATAAATAGGCCTTCGAGCCTCATTGTAACACAGTTCAGAGGCATGTAGTCGCCACATCTGTTCTCAGAGATAAGCTACCATCGCCCTAGCTAGTTTATTTCCATTTATGTTTGTAAGCATATTTCAGTAGTTTACAGTAATGAAGTGAAGTATTATTTTCGCTGCATCTCTATATGTATGGTTATATCTATAATTTGTTGCGTTCCTGTTTAAATCCAGATCAGGAATACCCCCTTTTAAAGTGGGGCAGTTCATTGCCCACCAGAGGTTGGGACAATCATAGGTTTTGATATGGTGAAGAAGGCTCATAGAACCTATAGGAACCAGGGTGATGGCCATGATAATGGGGTGGATCTCATGTATTGACTTTTTCCCACGTGCTAAAAAATGTGTTTGTCTTGACCATCTTTTGCATTTTGCAGTACTTTTCCTGTTAAATGTGGCCATATATGCTTTTAATTTTCTTTTCAGCTGCATGAACCTCCAAGCTTCATTCCAGGCCATGACCCAAGGTGTGGGTAAGGGGCAAGCTAACCCTATGTGGACCTAATGGAGGGATGTGGACCCAGGCGGGAAAAATGATGGATGGGACAGTGATGGATGGAAAGAGGGTAATATTAAGCGGATAACGGGGTGGGACCGTGACGGATGGAAAGAGGGTAATATTAAGCGGATAACGGGGCGGGACCACGCAACCAAAATCGGGGTTTCCCGTGAAGTACCATCCCGGAAACCAAATGGTCAACAAAAGGGATCCTATGGGATTAGAATCCAAGGTTAATTCCTAGAAGGGGTCTAGGGGACAGACGCACAGGCCCAACCCATTCTTTCTACTGAAGGCCCCCATTAATCCATGCCCAGAAGTGTCCATGATTAGGCAAACCACAATACTCAATTTCAAAATGACAAGGCATACCTTTAGATTCGAGAGGCCCACCTTCAAACATATGATCATGGTAGATGGGCGAGGGACCGCATGGCTGGCTCAGGTGGCAGAGAAATGGCTCAATGAGCTAGTTGATGGCTGCATGGGGCTGTTGGCTGCCGGCTGAGGACCATCTTGGAGAAAAAAAAATCTCCTAGGGGTATTGCCCACAAAATGGTGGGTAACATCTGGCTCCAACTGTGACATGATCTCTTGAAGAAGTGGGTGAAGCTACTCGAACGAGAGGTCACGAGAACTCCAACAATTTCCTGGTTACTGCAGACTTGTCACCTGCACATATAATAGATGGAAAAACATGGGGCAACATGCTTTCACGGCATCTCATGGTCGCACATGCTAACATGTTAGGCCATAGAATCAATAGAAAAATAAAATATGCAAATATGCATCTATCTACCATGAGAAAAATCATATGATGTTATTTATAATGCAAAAATCAATATGCAATGCATCCTACCCTAACATGCCTATAGTAAGGCTAATATTAAGAGTAATCATAAAGCCAGTGCAACCAACATATGATCACATCAATATACATATGCTTGCCAATATGACTATCATGTAGCAACCCCCAAATCGAATGTGGGCATAGTCACTTGGTGGATGAAGTGGGTTGGAGGCGAGAAAGTATGATCTCTATTCGAGGTAAAGCAAAGTCCTAGGAGAAAGATTACTAGTCAATCTAGAGGTCTCAGACTTCCCTTCTAGGTGCAATATGGTGGAATGAATGATCACCCTCAAGAGCTTCTCATCACGATCACTTGTAATATGATGCTTTGAGGATGTCATACGGTTGTGATGATGACAGGGGAACGAAGGGTGAGAGAAAGAAGGAGTGCAACAAATAGGTCGCCCAATGTGATGGTCACATCAGAGAGGGGAGGTCATAGAGTGATCATAATCCTGAGGA
Source organism: Pinus tabuliformis (assembly GCA_031772625.1). Lineage (NCBI taxonomy): Eukaryota > Viridiplantae > Streptophyta > Pinopsida > Pinales > Pinaceae > Pinus > Pinus tabuliformis. The sequence goes on along the minus strand of CM062806.1, from coordinate 998,159,505 downwards.
TGGGTCAAAGGGGATAAAGTATATTCAATGAAGGGTTCTTTCTTGACACCATATTCAGAAATGGGAAAAGGGGCATGGTCACTCGAGGTCATATCAAAAGAGATGAGGGAATTACTTGAGGAAGACTCAGGGTGGTGAACAAGTGGGAAAGGCAAAGTGGAGGGCAAAGTATCATATTTAATGTGATTTCCCTTCCCACAATCTAAAGGCTCAAGTGTTTTGAATACATGGTCATAAGGTGGGTAGGTGGGAGCCACATTTCTTTCCTTATTATAGGAATAAAAAATTGGGCTTTTGTTAAAAGGAGAATCAATCACTTCCGACTATCCTTCTTCATGCAAGGGAAAATAATAATTCTCCTTCCCAAAGGCATCGATGGATATGTCATCGCAAGTAATGTCTAGGATAAAGGAAGAACCAATCTCAGTCTCATCTTCGTTGTCAGTATCATAAATGGGAGAACAATCAAATTGGGGCTCAATAATCTCCCATTTCTCCTTTTTAACGCAGAAATAATCTCCAATGTCATTCTCCAAGGAGCTCATGGGATCACCTTCCTCAAGTTTTTCAAAAGGAGAGTCATGAGGAGTGATATCCTTGAGAAAGGTAAGGTCAGTCTCGGCCTTACTTTCCGTAACTTCATTTTCCTCAACTCATGTGCTCTCAAAATCATCCTGCACGCAGCCCTAACGACGACTCATCTTCTTGCTCATCACCGAGGTCCTCAAGATCATCTTCATCTTGGTCGGTTGACCAACGGGACTTCTCTTCTTCTCCCTTTTCTTGAAGAACAATGGCTAAGGTATTTGTCACATGATTCTGGTAGTATGCTTCTAGGAGGATAGCATTAGCGGGGTTCTCTTTATATTCACATTTTATCTTATGAAGCTTCACTTCTTCATCATATAAGCAGGAGAAAACTTCGTTAGAATTATGTTCCCTTACTACCTCCCTGCATGACCTACTATATTCATCCATTCTTTTTTGGGTGACTTGAAGGCTTATGGGATCTAATTCTTTGTCATCCTCAGAGGAAGTATTGTCTTTCACCTTGTTATGGATGAGGTTATCCAAAATATTCACCGCACAAGTCATGTGAGCAAGGTCAAGGAGACGACTAGGATCCTCTTCATAAGCACACCTTACTATGTAAAACCTGAGCATGAATTCTATATCCATGCCCTCCAATGTATTTTGAAAAGTTTCTGCATATTCCATTGCTTTCTGTTGCAGCTATTGAATCCCTTGGTTATTGAGTTTTTCAACTATAGGACCAAGATAAATCTCCATTTTCTATGATTTTTCATGTTAAGATTATAATGGAGTCGCCAAGGTGAATTAAAGTGTCTTTATAGATACTTGCTTCACCTACAAGCATTAACTTTAAAGTTCAATGAAGAACTAGGGCTTCGTTCTCCTAGTGGAGTCGCCAATAATGATATGTTAATATGTCGTACGAGGAACAAATCACACTTCTCGTGTCCCCGACAATGACGCCAAAATGTTACTGCTCAATCTAGCAAGGGACCTACGGGGAATCCCTAAAAGGCAAACGCTAGGCCAAGGGAAACAAATGGAGTCTTAGCCCATTGTTGCCTCAGCTACTGCTCCCTTCGATTTACGGAATTTCATCGATGGGAGGAGACCCAATATGTATGGTGTCACTAATGAATGATAAGTCAATGGATATGAGTGACCCAGACCCTTTCCGATAAGGTTTTGAAGGATGGAGCTTGCTTGCTTTCTAAGCAAGGTACTTTGTGCTTCTAGGGAAAGGAAGAGGATTTGGGGGTTGAGTGTTTGAGAATACGCTTTGAAAGGAGTTCCCTACACCCTAAATCCTTGTTAAAGTTGGTATCCTGGATGGTTCTTGAAGAGTGGTCCTTTGAAGGAGCGGGACCACACGGGGCCAAGTGGACTTGGTCTAGGGTATGAAGAAGGTATGAAATAATTAGTGATTTTCTTACCCTAGACAAGGTGGGAAGGATCAAAGAAATTATTTCACTCAATGATGTTGCTTTGACCTTGGGAAGTGCTAACCTTGGGGATGGCAGAGTAAGTTTTGGTCCCGAAGCTAGGGCTTGTCTTTTCTCCCAACTCCACTATTGGAATATGTTCAGATTCGGAGGAGGGCTAGAGGAAAGGCCAGCATAGGAGGCTGTAGGAGATCGAATTTTTTAGTGGCTAACGTGCCAGTGAATTGATGCCCTAGGCACTCCAATATGGCTATTCTTGGGAGAAGGTGAAAGGATAAGAGTTTTGGTGACCACCCTTGGTAGATCAGTGCCTTAATCCTGGGGAGAATGGAGTTTATGTTGATTATATGTAAGGTTTCTTGGTTCCCAATCAAGGAGGCCTCAAAATTACTTCACAAACCCTCTAGATCAAGTGAGAGAAATCTTGCAGCTTTTATACTTAAAATGCACAAGAGGAATGGCTTATCGAGGTCAAATTTTACCCCTAGGAGATTTTGCTCATTGTAGGACCCAAAATTCAACAATTAAACCAGAGAATTTACTCTAAAACCCGTAACTCTGCAATTAGAAATTCAAATAGTATAAAGCCCTAATTTGAAATGTTACTGAGGAAATAACTGGAATTTTAAAAAGAATTTAAAATTTCAAGAGAATACTTGGTAATTAGCTGAATGTGTTGTTGTTCCCGCTACCGCAGTTACCAAACCAAACTTTATCTCCCAGCCTATTTGGGGTCTACCTATACAATCCCTAAATCTAGAAGTCAAATCTTCTGGTCCTCGCGCCCAGAGTTCCAAGAACAATCAGGCTCAATGTCTTCCTCTATGGCACTGCTGTAGTTTTTTGTCCTCTCTGTGTCTCCTTTTCTCGTGTAAGAATTTCCCTCCTATTGTGGTCTCTTCGACTACCTTATATTCTCAAACACACTGTCTACCAACCTCCTCGCTGTCAATCCCATTCCTTCCACCATTTTCCATTCTTTTCCTGGGTTTGATATCTCCTTTACCTTCCAGAACATGGAGGAGCAGCTCGGTCATCTGTCTCCCATGACACTCTAGAGGCAGTCTCAAAACAACTTTTCATAATATACTCAGAGCCTTATATTTATAAATTTTTTGATTTAATTTTTTTATTCATAGGTTTATCTAAGTTTATACTTTAAGTTAAAATGTTTAATTTAATTTCTATTTTTGTTTAATCTTATACTTTAAGTAAAATGTTTTTAATTTAATTTATATTCATAAATTTATTTTTAATAAATTTAATTACTTTTATGATTTTAATTTATTAATAAATTTAGTTTAATTATAATTTATTTTTGAGTATCTTTATTATATATATGTTTTTGATTTAAAGAATATATTTATATATAGGTGTATAAGAGTGGTACCTATATCAAGTTCTACTTGATATATTTATAATATTCTGGTGAGTTAGGTTTTAATTTCGATAATCGATTTATCAACCTAAACTTAGACAATTTCCATATTAGCCAGTATGTATACTAGTGCAATACATGCAGTTCATGCATATGTAGCTATCATATGCATAACTTGTATGCTTGCTAATATTCCAATGTTCCTTCTAAATTGATGGGTCGTTACAATATACTCCTCCTTCGGAAAAACTTCGTTCCGGAGTTGGGGTTTGTATAGTATAATGGTAATTACTTTAGGATTAAGTATACTCATGTAAGGATTGTGTTGTATGATTAAGTTTTCATTTATAATCGTGAGGACATTTTAAAATTTGTATTTTGAACACTTATTGGTTATAATTCTAATAGTGAAACCCTGCCCCTGTCGTCTTTCATGCTATTTTAGAATTATCCTATCCTTCCTATTCTCTTCTGCTCCCATCTTATCTGTCCTCTACTGAAATATGCCATGGAGTCAGTTTTACTAATCTAACCATTCATAAACCTTAAGGGTGTCAGTGTCGATTATATCGACCTGATTGCTTATTAGGCATCCGACAGTCAGCAACACACATCTAGGCGAGCATGATTTGCACAGTCCTCTCATGACTCCAGGTCTTGGAGGATAAGCGATGGGTAATACCTCCACCCCTCCTAGTGGGACCAAGGTCAACACCCTATCATGGAATTTTATTGAACCTTAATTGTTCTTGGAATTCTATCATCCTAGGGTCAGTTTGATAACGATGTTATCTGCAATGTAACATTATAACATATGCATCAATATACTCAAAACAATTCGTATTTAAATAACAATTTCTGTATAAGTCATATAGGTATAACGTTCTTTGTCATATCCATCCTATATATAAATAAGTTAGCTTTCATCTTAAAATGTAGTTGTTCTTTTATTTTTATCTCATCCATCATGTTTATATGTAGAATGAAACAAAATTGTAGATATTCTCATCCATAACATAATTCATGATTTAGATTTCATAGCAAGGTTAATCAAGTATGCAACTTCATATTGGTATTCATATTCCAAGTTCCAACGATGTTAATTAAATAATATATTTCATATTGGTATCCATGTACTCACAGACTGAAGTAAATAACATATATCATGTATTCGTAGTGTTAATCAAAGACATATTCTTATGGGTATCCATGTACCGGCAAAATGAAATTCATTTTTACATGTGATAGTCCAAAATGATAATCTTAAAGATCTAACTAAAATAAAGCAGTCATATACAAAATAAGGTCTTAAGTTTGTCAAAATTAACACAAGTTTGGATGTCTTTGACATATGGCCTCTATATCTTCCCAGGTAGTTTATCTAGGGCTATACTTGTCCCTTAAATTGGTCTACCAGATCATTTCTTAGCTGTCGAACCCTAGGTTCTATTATACGTACTGGTTCGATCGAAATGGTTCCCTCCTCCGATACTTGCAGTTCCTTCTATTGAAGGATATGAGATTTGTCTGCTATGTAATGTCGTAATATGGATACATGAGAAACAGTATGAACTTTATGCAAGTGGGGTAGCAGTGCAAGACGATAGGTGACAGGTCCAACGTTTTCTAGGACTTTGAATGGCCCAATAAATCGGGGTGACAACTTTGTCCCTTTTTCAAATCGGATAGTGCTTTTGATTGGTCTAATACAGACGAACCCTGTTCCCCTACTCCATAATTCTTATCTGCCTTGCGAGCATCAACATACTCTTTTGTCTATCATGTGCCTTCTTTAACCGTTGTCTAATTTGTTTTACCTGTTCCTTCATCCTTTGAATTAATTTTGGCCCCACTATCACTCAATCTTTTAATTGTCTCAAGATAACGGTGTCCTGCAAGGTCTGTCGTACAATGCTTCAAATGGAGGCATTCCAATTGAACTGTGGTAACTATTATTGTATGCAAATTCGACTAAGGGAATTGCTTTTCCCAGTGCGTTTGTTGGTCCATAATGTACATTATCAACATATCTTCTCTTACTTGGTTCACCCTTTCTGTTCGTCCATTAGTCTTAGGATGGTAATTTGTACTTAAATTTAGACAAGTTCCTAAGGCTGATTGCATACAAGTCCAGAATCTTGAAGTGAATCGTGAATCTCTATCTGATATGATCTTCTTAGGTACTCCATGAAATATGATAATTTCATTTATAAATATCCGAGCTATGTCAACAACTTCGTAAGTATCTCTTATGGGAGTGAAATGGGCACTTTTCGTTATTTTATCCACCACAACTAGAATGGAATTATGCCTTTGTGGAATAAGAGGCAGCCCTACGATAAAATCCATGGAAATTATCTCCCATTTGGTCATAGGAATGTCGTGAGGTTGTAGGAGACCTGCTGGATGACAATGGTCAACCTTCACTTGCTGATATTTGAGACATTTTGCAACGAATTGGACAATATTGCGTTTCATGTTTGCACAAAAGAAGAGTTTCTTTGTATCAACATACATTTTCTTTACACCAGAATGTGCACAATATACTGCTCTGTGGGCTTCCTCAAGAATAGTGTTTTGGATTTCCCCACTATCAAGAATGTACATCCTTCCATGAAATTGAAAAATTCCATCATTTTCTAGTTCATATCCTTCAAACTTAGATTCCTTTGGATTCTTACTATCAAGCCCAGATCTTACTTTTAAATGCCAACTGTCACTCAAGAGATGTTCTCGTACTCGTTTCCTCAAGTCTACCCTGATAGGTATGAGGGAAAATATTTGAGGTCTTCTACTTAAAGCATCTGACACTACATTCTCTTTTCCTTTAATGTATGGAATTCTAAAGTCATACTCACTTAGGAATTCACTCCATTTTTTCCTAACATTGAAGTCTCTTTGAGTAAACAAATATTGTAAACTTTGGTAGTCGTGTTTTAGCATAAAGCTTCTCCCTACTAGATAGTGTCTCCAAATATTTAAAGCTAGCACTAAAACAGCTAACTCTAAATCATGCATGGCGTAGAGTTCTTCATGAGACTTTAATTTCCTCGAGGCATATGCTATTACACTTCTATCTTGCGTTAATACTGCACCTAATCCTTACTTGAATGCATCAGTACACGGTAAAATCTTTGTTTGTCCATATCAAGTACTCGCAAGATTGGTGCACTAGTCAACAATCTTTTAAGTTAAGAGAATGCTCTATGAAATTCCTTAGTCCATTCATACTTTAACACCTTTACACTGGAGAGTTGTGATAGGCTTTGCAATTTTGAAGAATCCTTCCACAAACCTTTGATAGTAGTCGGCTAAAACCATAAAGCTTCGCACTTCATGCCCATTTTTCAGTATCGACCATTCCATGATTGCCTTTACTTTATCAAGATCTACTAAGATCCCTTCACTAAATATAATATGACCCAAATAATGAATCTTTTTGTGAAAGAAAGAACACTTGGATAACTTTCAATATAACTAGTGTTCTCTAAGGCATGATAGTACTATCCGCAAATGTTTTTCATGTTCTTTCTCATTTTTGGAGTAGATGAGGATATCATTTTAAGAAGATTTGTACAAATTGATCGAGATATTTGCGGAAAATGTTGTTCATAAAGTTCATGAATATTGTTGGTGCATTTGTTAACCCAAATGGTACCATAGTGAACTCATAATGTCCGAAGCGTGTTCGGAATGCAGTCTTAGAGATATCGCTTTCCTTAATTTTTAATTTATGATAGCTTAATCGTAGATCGATTTTTGAAAAGACTAAAACTCCTTTCATTTGGTCGAAGAGGTCATCAATTCAAGGCATTGGAGACTGATTCTTTACTGTGGCTCGATTTAAGTCTCAGTAGTCTATGCATAGCCGCAAGGAACCATCCTTCTTGACAAAAATTACAGAAGCACCCCAAGGTGAAATACTGGGTTGAATGTGTCCTATATCTAATAGTTTCTTTATCTAAATTTGTAATTCTTGAAGTTTTGGAGCTATCATTCTATAAGGTGTTTTAGAGATTGGTTTTGTACGAGGTTTCAATTCTATTGTGAGATCTAGTTCTCTTTCAGGAGGTAATCCTGGTAGTTTCTTTGGAAAAACATCTGGAAATTCGGACAACACTGGATATTGTTCTAGGGATCGTCCTTTCTCTTTGCTTACTTCTTGAACTGCATATACCTGACAACTTTTTCTTAAACAACGCTCCATTTGCATTGTTGAGATGTAGCGTAAAGACACATTCCTCTTAATACTTTGGATTTGGATCATCTCTCCTTCATCATTTATACAAAGAATTGTTTTCCCATAACAGTGTTGATTTGGGGTAGCATCGGATGTGCCCTAGCCACGAAAATTGGTGGAGAGGTTAAAGCACATGAGATCTCCAAGACCCAGAAATGGTGTGGGCAAAATCTAATCAGTTTGAAAGATATTAAAATAATTAATAATTATAATGGAGTCCCTATGTCTAAACTTAGGGAAAATAAAATATTAATGTGAATTAATATAAAATTGGGTTAGAATGGTCCAAAACTCATGGATCAAGCTAGATCTAACCTTAGCCATTGATTAGGGACTTATTCTCGGCCGTTGAAATGTCAACGAGAAAAGTATAAGAGAAGGCTTCAGGGTCACTTGGAGAACACATCGAGTTGATCAAGAATTCGATTTTCTAGGGCAGGGCTTGCTAAGGAAATCGAAGGAGTGATCTGAGTTGCAGCTGAGGGGCAGTGAATGTAGTAGCAGAGAGGCAAAGATAGTACTGGGAGCATTAACGCAGAAGCCGGGAGAGGCCACGCAGAGGCAGCCAAGAGCTGCGCAAAGCCTGAGGAGGGCCAGCGTGGGAAACACAGAGGCTCCGAAGGCTGACGGAGAGCCCCAGGAGGCTGACGCTGGGAGATTTCGTGGGGCAGATTGGGGTTGATATCTGTCTCTGATTGAGAGGTACTACTGTCGAGGGCATTTTCTGTTGGGTGAGCCATTTTTGGGACCCAAATTGTATTCTGAAACTGCTTAATAATAAAACCCTCAGATAGCTGCACCAGTTTTCCCGCATTGGGTTTTTCCGGGGACATTAGTGCAAAAATAACGGTGTCACTTGTGTGCTTGATTTTCTTTCAGTTGATGATCTGTAGATATTGATACTGTACTTGTGTTTATTTTCAGTATTTACATGGTAAATAACTTGTTAAGTAATTAAACAAGTAGGAAGAAATAAACCAAATAGTACAGGAAGAATTTCTAACGGGTTAAACCTAGAAATTCCAACATGGTATCAGAGCGTGGTTGCATATCACAAAATAACTGAGGGCATCAGTCGAGCAGAGCAGCAATAGCAGAAATAACTGTCCCAAGTGACAAAAGTTGTTCCTACCAAAAAAGCAACAAGGAAGGGGTGACAAAGTACTTGCGTCATCAGTTCGATCCGGGAGAGGATCAACGCAGTAGTAGAGAGGAGCAGACCTTACCTACGCAGTTCCCAGTCATCTTTCTCAGTGAGGAAGGATTGACACTCATGGCCAGGAGTTGCGGATTTTGCTGGTGCCGAGATTGCGCAAAGCCTAGAGGCTCTAACCTTTAGTTTGTTGGGGAATAGGAGGCTGTGGGTAAGTTGGTGAGTGAAGCTGGTGGAGTACTGTGGTCAAGACTCAGAAAAGTACCTAACAGGGAAAGACCAAGGTGTAGGGAGTTGTTGTCGATGATTTCTAGCCAAGAAATCCGGATCAGTGGTGTAGCTGCACTAACTGTAATATCTCGTTTCAGGGATATCCTTCAAACCTAAGCAACCCCAACCCAATGCGTGCAAATGATACAGTAACCGGGAAAAGAAAATAATAGTGATGCAACATATAATAATATAGACACGGAATACAAGTAGATACTCAAGAAATGCAGAGAGAAATGCTAAGCCATTTTATTATACTGAGCAATGGAATGAGTACAGGAGGTGATCAGAAAGATGGAACCTCGACTTGCACAAGGCGAGTGAAGAAATACACTCAGAATAGCAAAGGAATGGCCTCTCTCTGAACTGCGTCCAAGCTGCTGGAGAACTACCGTGCCGCTACTACTACTGGAAATCAAATGAGGATTTGGGGTTATTCCCCTCGTCAGAAAATGCTGAAAAATCTGGAATCAGACTCTACTCAAGAACCCCAGAAAAACCCAGAAAGCTTTTCTGAAATAGCTGACCCTCGAAAATCACCTCCTTGGGGATCTATGCTGTTCCTTAAGGCTCTGCGCTGCCATTGAATAGAATCCACCAAAATTCAGCCCGAAACTCTACCAAAATCCTCCAATATGCAAGAGCTGATCCCTTGCTCAATCTCCCATCTCAAATCCTCCGCAAAACCCTCAATCCGGAACTCCCACCAACTGAATTGCGTCTTCACTCCAAAGATCAATCCTCCTGCAAAAGACTGCTGAAAACTACCTTGCCCGAGCAGGCACTCGAAGTCCCCTGGGGCTAAGGGTGAGATCTTCGAACGAAGACACTCAATGCACTAAACAGTGCTGCAGACCAACTAAATAGCCAGCGTGCTCTAAGTTGAAGTGACTAGCTCAAATGCACATAATTGAATGACAAAAAGAAGGGGCTCCCCTCTTCTTTATAGCGTTGGCCTCTCTCAATCCCAAGGCCCACCTCCTCCAACGCAATCCCTTTCTTGCCACGTGTTCCTTTTCATCTACGCAGTCCCTCCAAGTGTCTGTGTGGCCCCCATCTCTGTGTGGTCCTTTGGTCCCCTGGGCTCCACTTTAAGTCACAACGTTGTGCTACTAGGAAGTGACTTTATTCTAAAGGTGAGTTATGTCCCCCTTTTCCTCACCTTTTTATTTATAAATAACTATAGAAGGCAAAATTGAGCAAAATCGAATATTCCAATTAGCCATGGCTAATTAGGAATATTACAGTCTCCCCTGACAAAATGTTGCTTGTCCTCAAGCAACTAAAGTGATGGATGCTGCAAAATTTTTTTCACTTGCCCAATTGGCATCCTCATCAAGTAAATTCTTTCACCTCACCAAGAATTCCCGGACTGTCCTACTTCGTAGCTGCCTCTCCTTGGTATCAATAATAGTCTCTAGCTGCAACACCAAATGCCCCTCATCATCCGTGGGCGGTAGCTCATCTGTCACTGTCACACGATTTCCCAATGCCTTCTTCAGGGATGATACATGAAAGACATTATGAATCTTGCTGCCTTGGGGCAACTCCAACTCATATGCAACTTGTCCAATCCTGCGTATCACCCTGAATGGTCCATAAAAGCAGGGCTTGAGCTTTTCAGCCCCCTTCTGCTTTAGTGACGACTATCGGTATGGCTATAACCGTAGGAAGACCAAGTCCCCTACCTCAAACTGTCTCTCCACCTGACCCCTGTCGGCATACAACTTTTGTTGGTTCTATGTTGTAGCCATATTATCCTTGAGAGCCCGGAGAATATCCTGACTCTCTTGGATCCAAATCTTGGCTCTCGGAGCTTTGCTAGCACCAAACATCACGTCAGCGAAAGATAAGGGATGATATCCACACAAAGCATAGAATGGTGACATACCAATGAACATGTGATGTGTAGTGTTGTAGCAGTACTCCCCCAGATGCAGCCACTTCAGCCATGCTCACTGCTGCTCACTGACATAGTTACGCAAGTAGCCCTCCAGCCACTTGTTAACTATTTCTGTCTGCCCGTACGTCTGTGGGTGATAACTGGTACTCGGTGTTAACTCCGTACCCACCAACTGGAAAAGCTCCTGCCAAAATCCACCCATGAAACAATTGTTCCTGTCACTGGTAATGGTCTTGGGACGGCCATGTAACCTGAAGATCTCTCTGAAGAACAGCTCGGCCACCTGTGTTGCTATCTAGTGTGCGGATATGGCGAAAAAGTGTGAGTACTTCGTCAGTCAATCAACGACGACAAAGATGCAATCCTTGCCCTATACCATGGGAAACCCTGTGATGAAGTCCATCAAAATACACTCCCATTTCCCCTACGGAATGGGAAGAGACTGCAATAATCCTGCGGGATGGCTCATCTCCCCCTTGTTCCTCTGGCAAACTTCACACTCCCGGATATGCTGGAGTACGTCCTCCTTGAGGCCCTTCCATGTGAACCTCTCTCTAATGGCCCTGTAGGTTTTGGTAAACCCTTGATGGCCGGCCAAAGGTGAATCACGTGATGCCTGGAGTATCTTCTTCTTGAGCTGAGATCCTTCAGTCAAGAAGATCCGGTCCCTATAGTAAATGATCTCATCGATCACCCTGTACCTATCATCCGCCACCTGCCCATCCAGAACCTCACATGGAAATCTGTCCTTGGAGTACTCTACTAAGAGTCGAGCCCTCCAGTCTCTGTCCAACGTGGCTGATCTACGTGAAAGGGCATCTGCTACCACGTTATTCTTACCCTTGCCATACTCAATGTCAAAGTCATATGCTTGGATCTTACTGATCCACTTCAGCTACCTCTCCTGTAGCTGCTTCTGCTCCAAAAAGAACTTGAAGCTGTTGTGATCAGTCCTCACCCTGATCCTGTTACCCACTAAATACTGCCGGAACTTGGCCAATGCATGGATGATGGCGAGCATCTCCTTGTCATATATAGAATACAACCTCTCATGCAGAAGGAGCTTCCAGCGCTTAAAGGCTATAGGGTGACCTCTTTGCATCAATACTGCACCGATCCCCTCTCTTGATGCATCACACTACAAAACAAATAGCTGCGAAATATCTGGCAATACAAGCACTGGGCAGTTGCTCATCACCACCTTGAGCCTGTCAAAGGCTCGCTGTGCTGTATCCGACCAATTAAATGCCCTCTTCCTCGTCAAATCTGTCAGGGGTGCAGCAAGTTGTGAGAAACTCTTGACGAACTTCCGGTAGTAAGTACAAATACCAATGAATCCCCGAAGTTTCGTCACGCTCCTCGGCTACGACCAATCTCTGATGGCCCTAATCCTCTCCTCGTGGACTCTCACTCTGTCCACCCCTATGATGTGTCCCAAGTACAACATCTCCATCAATCCAAATTCACAGGAGAGCTTGGCGTAGAACTGCTGCTCCTCCAAGATGCACAACACTGTCTCAATTTGTTGGAGATGCTCCTCCCAAGTCTTGTTGTAAATGAGTATATCATCAAAGAATACCAACAAAAACTTCCTCAAGTGACTGCGGAAGATGTGATTCATGCAAGACTAGAATGTAGCTGGGGCGTTGGTTAGCCCCAAGGGCATCACCAAAAACTCAAAGTGCCCATAGTGACACTTGAAGGCGGACTTGGGAATGTCCTGTTCCCTCGTGCGAATCTGAGGGTACCCAGATCTCAAATCAATCTTTGAGAAGAATCGGGCTCCTCTCAACTCATCCATCAACTCATCGATCCTGGGTATGGGGTACCTATTCTTCAGGGTCTTCTTGTTCAAGGCCCTATAGGCAATGCACATCCTCAATTTGTCATCCTTCTTCTTCACCAACACCATGGAAGAAGCGAAAGGACTTGTGCTCGGCCGAATGTGCCCAAGTGCCAACAACTCCTGAATGGCCCGCTCAATCTCATCCCGATAGGCCTTGGGATGCCTATAGGGGGTAGTAATCATTGCCTGTATGCCTTGCTGAAGCTCAATGGTGTGCTCAAACCCACGGTCCGGTGGCTGTCCTGGCAAAATCTACCCATATACTGTGGCATACCAGTCAAGGATGGATTGTATCTCTGGGTGCACTGTCTGCCCTGTAGTCGTTGCCTCTGATGTACGCAGCGCCACTTCCCACTCTACGTCTCCCTTCCGTAACACTGCCTCCATCCGATGAGGCGAAACAGTCTGAGGCAGATATGTGTGCTCTCCCCATATCTTCTCATGCTTCCCTGTCTTCTCATCATCCCACTCCATCTCTAGGGTCTTCCAATCCGTCGTGACCTTTCCTAGAGTGATAAGCCACTGAACACCCAATATCATGTTGGTGTCCAGAATATCGACCACGAAAAAGTGGTCAGTCAGTGTGTAGGTGCCCATCGTCACTGATAACTCTGGAACATAACGAGCACACACCATGGTCTGATCTCCTGGGACCAAAACTGAAAAGCCATCGAAGCTCTCTGTTTGTATACCTCTTCGCTCAACCATCTGTGGATCGATGAAGTTGTGGGTTGCCCCACTGTCAACCAAACTTGATACCCACTGGCCACGTACTGTCCCCCGTACACGCAACATCAAATACTTGGGGACTCCTCGCAATACTGCAGGGGCCCCTCCGATAGGTGCAAAAGTTGCACCACCTGTTGCTGGTGGTGGAGGTGGTAAACGATCCTGCGCGGCATGACTACCTCTTGCCTCCACATCATCCTCCTCATCCTCTTCCTCGCTGCTCTCGAAGAAGACCCCAATAAAATCTGCTTTGCTAGCAGCACATCTTTGTCCCGGTGCCCATGGTTCCTGACAGGTAAAGCACAACCGCTTCTTCTTCAACTCCCTCCTGGCATGATCATCAATCTGTGCTAGTCTTGGATTCCCCTTTGGAGGCGGAATCCTCACATCCTTCCCCTTAGGTTGGAAACCCTGTCTTTGGGGGTAAGGTGTCTGGGTCTTGGGTAAGGCATCCTCTAAGTCCCGGTTCCTGCTAATAGCATCCTGGAGTGTGGCTGGGCTAGTGGACCTGACTAGACTCCGAAGTGGCTCTGCTAACCCCTCAACATACATGTAGATCCTCCATGCCGTGGATAGATCAGGCACCATCATTGATACCCTCAAGAAGTCTGCAATGTAGGTCTCTGTGTTTCTGGTCTGTTTGAGCCTCGTCAGCTCAACAAAATGTTGTTCCGGATCCTTTCGGTCGAACCTCTCCATCAGTCTCCCGGTGAACTCGGCATATGTCGTCACTGTGGAGTGTCCGAGGGTAACCAACCCATGGAACCACCAGTGTTGGGCCTCACCATCCAAATGTAATGTCGCCACCTTGATGGCCACCGTCTCCGACATCTGGTTAAGCTGGAAATAGATGTCCAACTTGTGCACCCAAGACTTTGCCGAACTATTTGATGAGCCGTCAAACGTAGGCAAGTGAAATCTATTAGCTGTGCGGTGGGTGTCTCGATCATGATAATGCCGGTATCCTCTGTGATGGTCGAGGGGTCTACTATCCCGCTAGAGCTGAACAAAGTCTTTGAATGAGAGAGCGTCCTGAACTCTTGCCCATAGGCCTAGTACTCCGCAAAATAATCGCCCATATGACTGGGCTCTACCTCTTGCTGTGCTCCGGCTCCCATATTTGCTCCTAAGAAAGTGGGCATGGTAGAACGTATAGGGGCATGTGAGGCCACCTGTTGAGTAGTATCACGCTGAGTGGCACCCTGCTCTGGCAAATGGTGAGATGCACCCGATCCCTCTCCAACCTAGAAAACTCGTGGGCTCTCACGCTGTCTAGCCTCGACTGCCATGAATCTCTGCCCCATCACCTCGATCTACCTCGACAGATACTGCACTGATTTTAGAAGCATGTCTGCAAATTTCTTGCCATCATCATCTGCCATCGGTTCCTCCTGCTCTGCGTCCACCACAGGCTCCTCCTGTTCTGTGTCCACCACCAGAACGCAGTCTCCCTCTCCGTAGGTGTTCTCCAACCTACGTCCAGTGTCTCTGTATCTCCTACCTCTGTAACAGATGTAGGGCTTTTCCCATGGTGTCATAGATTGCTAGCTCCATAGGCTGAGCCAGATCTATGCTCTGATACCACTATAATATCCCGTTTCAGGGATATCCCTCAAACCCAAGCAACTCCAACCCAATACGTGCAAATGATACAGTAATCGGGAAAAGAAAATAATAGTGATGCAACATATAATAATATAAACACGGAATACAAGCAGATACTCAAGAAATGTAGAGAGAAATGCTAAGCCATTTTATTATACTGAGCAATGGAATGAGTACAGGAGGTGATCAGAAAGATGACACCTCGACTTGCACAAGGCAAGTGAAGAAATACACTCAAAATAGCAAAGGAATGGCCTCCCTCTGAACTGCGTCCAAGCTGCTGGAGAACTGCCGTGCTGCTGCTACCGCTGGAA
This sequence comes from Pinus tabuliformis, assembly GCA_031772625.1. Taxonomy (NCBI): domain Eukaryota; kingdom Viridiplantae; phylum Streptophyta; class Pinopsida; order Pinales; family Pinaceae; genus Pinus; species Pinus tabuliformis. Next base: position 998,144,091 of record CM062806.1, on the reverse strand, counting down.
ATCAAATGAGGATTTGGGGCTATTCACCTCGTCAGAAAATGCTGAAACTCTGGAATCATACTCTACTCAAGAAACCTAGAAAAACCCAGAAAGCTTTTCTGAAATAGCCGACCTCCGAAAATCACCCCCTTGGGGATCTACACTGTCCCTCAAGGCTCTTCGCTGCCACTGAATAGAGTCCACCAAAACTCAGGCCGAAACTCTGCCAAAATCCTCCAATATGCAAGATTTGATCCCTTGCTCAATCTCCCAGCTCAAATCCTCCGCAAAACCCTCAATCCGGAACTCCCACCAAATGAATTGCGTCCCTCTCTCATGACTGTGCAGTTAACCAAAATGCTCAGTTCCTCCTCACTCCAAAGATCAATCCTCCTGCAAAAGACTGCTGAAAACTACCTTGCCCGAGCAGGCACTCGAAGTCCCCTGGGGCTAAGGGTGAGATCTCGGAACGAAGACACTCAATGCACTAAACAATGCTGTAGACCAGCTAAACAGCTAGCGTGCTCTAAGTTGGAGTGACTAGCTCAAATGCACAGAATCGAATGAAAAAGTGAGGAGGCTCCCCTCTCCTTTATAGCGTTGGCCTCTCTCAATCCCAAGGCCCACCTCCTCCAACGCAGTCCCTTTCTTGCCACGTGTTCCTTTCCATCTTCGCAATCCCTCCAAGTGTCTGCGTGGGCCCCATCTCTGCGTGGTCCTTTGGCCCATTGGGCTCCCCTTTAAGTCACAACGTTGTGCTACTAGGAAATGACTTTATTCTAAAGGTGAGTTATGTCACCCTTTTCCTCACCTTTTTATTTATAAATAACTATAGAAGGCAAAATTGAGCAAAATCGAATATTCCAATTGGCCATGGCTAATTAGGAATATTACAGTCTCCCCTGGAAAAATGTTGCTTGTCCTCAAGCAACTGAAGTGATGGATGCTGCAAAATTTTCTCACTCTCCCAAGTGGCATCCTCATTCGGTAAATTCTTCCACCTCACCAAGAATTCCCGGACTGTCCTGCTCTGTAGCTGCCTCTCCCTGGTATCAATAATAGCCTCTGGCTGCAACACCAAATGCCCCTCCTCATCCGTGGCTGGTAGCTCATCTGTCACTGTCATACGCTATCCCAATGCCTTCTTCAGGCATGACACATGAACAATGTTATGAATCTTGCTGCCTTGGGGTAGCTCCAACTCATACGCAACTTGTCCAATCCTGTGTATCACCCTGTATGGCCCATAAAAGCGGGGCTTGAGCTTCTCAGTCCCCTTTTGCTTCAGTGACGACTGTTGGTATGGCTGTAACCATAGGTAGACCAAGTCCCCTACCTCAAACTATCTCTCCACCCGACCCCTGTCAGCATACAACTTCTGTTGGTTCTGTGTTGTAGCCATATTATCCTTGAGAGCTTGGAGAATATCCTGAATCTCTTGGATCCAAATCTTGGCTCTCAGAGCCTTGCTAGCCCCAAACATCACGTCAGCAAAAGATAAGGGATGATATCCATACAAAGCATAGAATGTTGACATACCAATGGACATGTGATGTGTAGTGTTGTAGCAGTACTCGCCCAGATGCAGCCACTTCAACCATGCTCGCTGCTGCCCACTGACATAGTTACACAAGTAGCCCTCTAGCCACTTGTTAACTATTTTTGTCGCTCGTCTGCCTGTTGGTGATAACTGGTACTCGGTGTCAACTCCGTCCCAACCAATCGGAAAAGCTCCTGCCAAAATCCGCCCATGAAACAGTTGTCCCTGTCACTGGTGATGGTCTTGGGAAGACCATGTAACTTGAAGATCTCTCTGAAGAACAACTCGGCCACGTATGCTGCTGTGTAGTGTGCGGATATGGCGAAAAAGTGTAGCTTAGAGTTGGAAAATCAGTTACTTACTTCTCAGTAACTGAGTTGCAGTGCAACAGTTAGCAGTGGCAGTGCTATGGGCAGCACAATGCAGTATGATGAGAGGGGCTGCAGTACAGATGCAGCAGTGGCAGTGGCACAGATGTAGAGGGAGCTGTCATACAGATGCAGTAATGGCAATGGCAAGGCCATGGTCAGCAACACAAATGCAGAGGGCGCTGTCGTACAGATGCAGCAATGGCAATGTCAGGGCCATGGGTAGTAGTACATGATGCAGCAATGCAAAGGATGTTGGGCAGCAGGCCTAACATCAACACAGGGACCGATGCCGGATGATCAGGGTGATACTCAGTGAGGAATATTACCAGAGCACAGTCTTCGCTAAGAGGGAGTGTTGATTTTGGGTAGCATTGGATTTTCTTTAGCCACGAAAATTAGTGGAGAGGCTAAAGCACGTGAGACCTCTAAGACCCAAAAATGGTTTGGGCAGAATAGTTTGGAAGATATTAAAATAATTAATATATTAATGGAGTCTAGACTTAGGGAAAATAAAATGTTAATGTGAATTAATATAAAACTGAGTTAGAATGGTCCAAAAGTCATGGATCAAGCCAGATATAATCTTAGTTGTTAGTTAAGGACTTAATCTCGGTCGTTGAAATGTCAACGAGAAAAAGTATAAGAGGAGGCTTGAGGGTCACTTGGAGAACACACCGAGTTGATCAAGAATTCGATTTTCTGGGGCAGGCTTGCTGAGGAAATCGAAGGAGTGCTCTGAGTTGCAGCTGAGGAGCAGTGAATGCAGTAACAGAGAGGCAGAGATAGTACCGGGAGCATCAGCGCGGAAGCCAGGAGAGGCCACGTAGAGGCAGCCAAGAGCTGCGCAGAGCCTGAGGACGGCTAGCGTGGGAAACACAGAGGCTCCAGAGGCTGACATAGAGCCCCGAGAGGCTGATGCAGACCCTAGAGGCTAATGCTGGGAGATTTCATGGGGCATATTTGGGTTTATATCTGTCTCCGACTGAGAGGTACTACTGCCGAGGGCATTCTCTGTTGGGTGAGCCGTTTCTAGCACCTAGATTGTATTCTGAAACTGGTTAATAATAAAACACTCAGATAGTTGCACCGGTTTTCTAGCATTGGGTTTTTACCGGGACATGAGTCCTAAAATAAAGGTGTCACTTGTGTGCTTGTTTTTCCTTCAGTTGATGATTTGTAAATGTTGATACTGTACTTGTGTTTATTTTCAGTATTTACATGGTAAATAACTTGTTAATTAATTAAACAAGTAGGAAGAAATAAACCAGATAGTACAGGAAGAATTTCTAACGGGTTAAACTTAGAAATTCTAAAAATCAGTCTACCCATGCTTGATGAGTTTCTAATCAATCCATCCGTATCACGAGATCGTAAGTTCCTAGGACTGTGACATAAAATTTTAACTTACTCGAACAGATCCCTAGATCAACTCTGCATTCCTCAACACTTAAGTCTACAAACTGAAGTTCTCTTGAAGCTATTTCCACTTGTCTAAAATCATTTTTATTGCAAGCTCCCAACCCACTTTTATTTAATGCATATGATGAAATGAAACTATTAGTTGCACCAGTATCAAATAAGATTTTGAGTTTTATAACGTTAATAGTACCTGAGGATTCCACTACAGTGGACTGATGTTTTGCTTGGTTATTGTTGACTACTGCATGGATTCTATGATTTCCTTGGGTATTTGATGATGGTTATTTTTCTGTTCGATGCATTACATTTGGCCAGGCTTCCAAACAATCATGCTGAAAGTGCAATCCTCCACATGTTGGAATTTCTAAGTTTAACCTATTAGAAATTCTTCTTGTACTATCTGGTTTATTTCTTCCTACTTGTTTAATTGCTTAACAAGTTATTTACCATGTAAATACTAAAAATAAACACAAGTACAATATCAACATCTACAGATCATCAACTGAAGGAAAAACAAGCACACAAGTTACACTGTTATTTTTGGACTAATGTCCCCGGAAAAACCCAATGTGGGAAAACCGATGCAACTATCTGAGGGTTTTATTATTAAGCAGTTTCAGAATACAATTTGGGTCCCAAAAATGGCTCACCCAACAGAGAATGCCCTCGGCAGTAGTACCTCTCAATCAGAGACAGATATTTCGGCTAAATAATTACCGGATGAACAATCCCACATCAACAATTGCAGCGCCCACTGCTCTGTGTCACTTTGATAGGGACTCCGTCGCCTGAGCCGACTCACCAACATCCAGTTTGGCCAACGAAATTCCTCCTAGTGTTGCCTCTTGGCCCTGCATCAGCTCTGCTAGCTTCTGGAGCTTTTGCGTCAGCCCCTAGATGCTCTGCGCCTCACACGCTAGCATCTCCTGGATCTGCACAGCTCCTAGCTGCCTTTGCGTCAACCTCTCTGGGCTCTGCACTGTCTCTCTAGTACCAACTCTACCTCTCTGCGATGTATTCACTGTCCCTCGTTGTTGATCAGTGATTCTATCTCTCTTAGCGAACCTCGCTCTAGAGAATAGAATGACTTATCACCTTGGTGTGTCCTCCAACTGACCCTCAAGTCTTCTCTTATACTTTTCTTGTTGGTCCATCAACGGTCGAGATTAAATCTCTAATCAACGGATAAGATTAGATTTGGCTTTATACATGACCTTTGGAACCTTCTAACCCAGTTTTATATTAATACCCATTAATATTTTATTTTTCTTAAGTTTAGACTTAGGAACTCCATTAAAACTATTAATTATTTTAATATCTCCAAAATTGGTTAGAATTTGCCCAAACCATTTCTGTGTCTTGGAGATCTCATGTGCTTTAGCTCCTCCACCAATTTTCATGGCTAGAGCACATCCAATGCTACCCAAAATCAACACTCCCTCTTAGCGAGGACTGTGCTCTAGTAATACTCCACACTGAGCATCACTCTGATTATCTGGCATCGGTCCTTGTGCTAATGCTAGGCCTCCCTGCCCAACATTGTTTGCACTGCTACATCCTATACTGCTGCCCATGGCCCTGCCACTGCCATTGCTGCATCTGTACGACAGCTCCCTCTTCATTCATGTTGCTGCTGGTCCATCCTCCCACCACTGCGTCCCCTCTCATCATGCTGCATCGTGTTGCCCATAGCATTGCCATTGCTAACTGATGCACTACAACTCAGGTACTAAGAAGTAAGTAACTGATCCACCCATCTCTGACATCCCTGTCAGGCTAGAGACACTTTCGATGTTGAAGCTCCCTCTGCCACTAACAAGTGCTCCCATTACTAACCTTTGTGCTGCTGCAACAACTCCCTGCATATCGCACCGTTGCACGCCTCTCTATGCCATCCTGCACTGGTGCAATACTTCTGTGCCTCTCGCACCGTTCCACACCTCTTTGTGCCATCCTACACTGGTGCAACACTCCCGTGCCTCTCGCACTATTGCAGCCTGCTAGCCTCGCATTGTCTTGGGATTCCTGCACTGTAGCACTCTTTGTTGCTCCATCTGCGTCCATCTCTACCGACATCTACCAATCCTGCTACTCCTCTTCGAGACTCCCGTAGCAAGGTATAATCCAAGAAATTGGGTACCTCAAGGATCCTACCTCTCATCGCCTTTAGTCCACCTGACTACAGCTCGATGTCTCACCACTTTTTCTCAAGTGGCACATGAGCACTCATGGCACAATTGTCATCCTCCTCGACTTCTTTCTCTGCCTTTGCAAGCGCTGCCTTCGAGTTCGAAGCCTCTCCCTTGCTGTTCTTTCTAGGACATTGTTTCGCAAAATGACCTTGTTCCACGCAATGGAAGCACTTGACCTTGGAGAGGTCCTTCTTCTTCCTCTTCTCCTGCTTTCCCACAGATGCTAGAGCCGCATCCTCTTCGTCATTCTTCTTGATTCTAACCCTTTTGTCGCTACTCCCCACCTTGGTCAGCCGTATAATCTCTACTTGACGAAGAGCTGCCCACATTTTTTCCCAATTTGGAAGACTCGTCCTGCCCAATATGCTCTGGACAAATACCTCCCAATCCTCGAAAACTGTGTTCAGTGCGGTCCTCACCATCAATTCCTCATCCGGCGTGGCCCCTATGGAAGTTAGCTGGTCATGGATCTCCTTCAAGCGACCAAGGAAGACATCTATCTGATCTCCCTTTTGCATCTGGAATGCCCTTAGCTGATTCTCCAGGAGCATCTCCCTTTGCACGAAAGTATGCTGGTAGCCTGGTACAATGTCTTTAAGGCATCCCCCATCTCCTTTTTCGTTTCCTTCTTGGCAATATGTGGTACCACATGATCCTTGACCCCATCAAGGATGATGCACTTAGCCTTCGCCATTGCCTCCTCGTATCTTTCATTAGCTACCGGGTCAACTAGGACAGCTATCACTCTCGTGATGAAGCCCTTGAGGATATGTCTGTCTAGAATGGTCAAGATCTTGGCCTTCCAGACCACAAAGTTGGACGCTCCATCCAGCCTATCCTGATCTCTCAGCCCATTCACGGCCATCTCACTGCTCTTCTTTTGACTCCTCAAGGTCTCTCTACTTCCCTCCTAGAAGTCATCTGTTCAACTCCTGTTGAGTCTCTCAACTTCCTATCTGGAAGTTCTCGGTTCGACTCCCTCTGAGTCTCGCTTTCCCTTCTAGAAATCCCTCCGCCAACGTCAAGTTGCCCCACTCCGATCGTCTGTGAAACTGCACCACTGATATGGATTCCTTGGCTAGAAATCCACCTCGGCAGTGACTCCCTCTACCTTGGTCTTGCCCTGTTAGGTACTGTTTTAACCACAGTACCCCACCAGCTTCGCTCCGCGAATTACCCACAGCCTCCTATACCCTAGCAATCCCGGCGCCGACAAATCAGCTCCCCTAACCAACTACGTCAACCCTCCTGGCCTCTGCGTGGCTCTGTGTGAGCATGATTTTGCCTCCTTTAGCCTCTGTGCTACCTTTCTCTGGTCTAGAATGATGATGCAATTTCTCTGCGTCACTCCTTCCTCTATCACCTTCTGCACGGATCAGCTTTGTCACTCGTGATAGTTGAATCTGCTGCTACTGTGCTGCTTGCTGATGCCTTCAGTTATCCTATGATCTGCAACCTCGCTTTGATACCATGTTGGAATTTCTAAGTTTAACCTGTTAAAGATTCTTCTTGTACTATCTGGTTTATTTTTTCCTACTTGTTTAATTACTTAACAACTTATTTACCATGTAAATACTGTAAATAAACACAAGTACAATATCAACATCTATAGATCATCAAATGAAGTAAAACAAGCACACACGTGACACCGTTATTTTTGGACCAATGTGTTGATTTGGGGTAGCATCATATGTGCTCTAGCCATGAAAATTGATGGAGAGGCTAAAGCACATGAGATCTCCAAGTCTCGGAAATGGTTTGGGCAAAATCTAACTAGTTTGGGAGATATTAAGATAATTAATATTTTTAATGGAGTTCCTAAGTCTAAACTTAAGAAAATAAAATATTAATGTGAATTAATATAAATTGAGTTAGAATGGTCCAAAAGTCATGGATCAAGCCAAATCTAATCTTAGCCGTTGATTAGAGATTTAGTCTCGACCATTGATGGACCAACGAGAAAAGTATAAGAAGAGGCTTGAGGGTTAGTTGGAGGACAAACTAAGGGAGACCGGTCAGTTTGATTTTTGGAACAGGGATAGCTGAGAAATTCAAACTAGTGGTCTGGAGAGCAGCAGGGATAGAACAGAGAGTCGGGATCAGCACCAGAAGACCGGCACAGAGGCAGGAGAGGCAGACGCAGAGGCAGCAACAGACTATGCAGTCACTAGAGGGCCTGCATGGGTGACGCAAAGAGGCCCAAGGCTGACATAGAGTGTTTGGGAATGACGCAAAGGTCAGCGAGGCTGACGCTGGGACTGAGAGAAGTGTTGGAGAATTTTTTTCTCTCCGTTGGGTAAGCAAGTTTGGGACCTTGTTGTACTGAAGGACTGTTGAATAATAAAATTCTCCCTTGCTGCACCGGTTTTCCCACATTGGGTTTTTCTAGGCACTGTTGTCCAAAATATCTGTTTAGATGTGTTGATTCTTTACATGTGTTTGTTTTTGTATTATAGTGTGATATATGCAATAGAATTTATTTTAATGTTTATTGAAGGAATTTCATAAATAACTTATTGGAAATAAGTAGGCAAAGTAAATCAAATGTTGCAGCGATAGGATTTTCACAAGGTATCAGAGAAAGTAATCAAAGACAGGAAGGGAAAATCAGTTATGGGTCGAGATCATGATGCAAAGGCATCCATGTCAGGAGACTCGCACAGATTTTCAGAAAATTGCACAAGAGAAAGTGATTTCGATTTCTCTATGCTGGTTTCCAGGCTGGAAGAAGTGGCTTGTATGACTAGTTTTGCATCATCAGAAGTATGGTATATAGACAGTGGAGCCTCTTGGCATATGATGGGAATCAGGAAATGTTTCTCAGAGTAACGAGAAGAGAAGATGAACTTTTAGATCACCATGGGGAACAAGGCAAAGTGTGCTCTAGTAGGGAAGGGTACCACAGGTTTTCAATAGAATCGGGAGAATGGTTCCGTGCTACAAATGTGCTCCCTGTACCAAGATTGGGGATGAACTTACTTTCTGTGTCGTGACTTCAAGGCAAGGGCTATGATGTCTTCTTAATGAAGGAGAAGGTATACGTCAAACACCCGAGCTGGAAAAAGAAATTGCAGATTGGGATCAAAAGTAACAGGTTGTATAGATTACAACTAGAATCACTAATGGCACTAATAGGCAATCATGGAGACAAGGACTTGAACGAATTATGGCACAGAAGAATGGGACATTTGCACCACAGGGCTCTGAGAATTCTCAATTGAAGTGTAACAGGAGTTCCGGATCTTTGTATGGAACGAGATGATGTATGCAAAGGATGTACTCTAGGAAAGTATGCCAAGGCAGCGTTTCCTAGGAGTAAAAACAGGGCGAAGAGTGTACTAGGATTGATACACTCAAATATCTGCGGACCTATGTCCACTAAAGCTCTTAGTGGTGCCGAGTACTTCCTTACCTTCATTGATGACCACTCAAGGAAAACTTGGATTTATTTTCTAAAAACCAAGGACGAGGTTTTCTGTCGATTCAAAGATTTCAAGGTTCTGGCGGAGAATCTAACTGGGAAGAAAATAAAAGTTTTGCACTCAGATAATGGTGGAGAGTATGTTGATAAGGACTTCATTTATTTTTGCGCTAACGAGGGCATCAGAAGAGAGTGGACAACTCATTACAATCCAGAGCAGAATGGAGTAGTAGAAAGGAAGAACAAGGCTATTGTAGAAGCAGCTAGGGCCATGACATATGATCAGGATATGCCAAAATCCCTGTGGGTAGAAGCATGCAACACAACAGTCTACATTCAGAACAGGACTCTTCATCAGGCGTTGGGTAAGATTACTCTAGAGAAAGTTTTCACAGGGAAGACGCTTGAAGTTAGTCATTTCAGGATATTTGGGAGTTTAGTATATTTCCCTGTACCCGAGGAAAAGAGGAAAAAGCTGGATCAAACTACGGAAAAGGGATATCTAGTGGGATATAACGAGAACGCTAAGGCATACAAAATCTATCTTCCAGGGAGCAAGAAGGTAGTTGTTCGACGAGATGTAAAGTTCATGGAGGACAGGGCTTTCAGAAAATCTCTTGAGATGCCTTCCGAGGAGCAGTCAAAAGAGGAGCCATTGGTTAAAACTCTTTAACCAATGAAAGTATAGAATTCTTCCTCTGATCAAGAAGATTCACAGGATGAGGAGCTAACAGAAGCACCTGCTGGCATAGGAAGAACTAGCAGGGAACTTTGTCAGATTCTACGAGATGCTGAGGACTTCATCGGTGCGTCAAGAAACAATAAGAGGGAGTGAAAACAACTAGATAGATATCAGGCATTAGTAGCTCAGGGTGGGGAGCTTGCCATTTTCAAGAGGCGTCTCAACATCAGGTTTGGCTAGTTGCGATGGTAGAGGAGTACAACTCCATAATGATGAACAATGTCCTGGAGGTAGTGCCAAGGCCTCAGGACAGATCAATAGTAGGTTTGATATGGATCTACAAGATCAAATATGTTGCAGACGACAGTGTTGAGAAATACAAGGCCAGGGTTGTGGCTAAGAGGTATGCTCAAAAGGAAGGAATTGACTACGAGGAGACCTTCGCCCCAGTAGCCAGGTATACATCTTAGGACCGTGATATCTCTTGCAGCACAGATGGGGTGGGAGATTCATCATATGGATGTCAAAACGACTTTTCTGAACTGGGTAATATAAGAAGAGGTATACATTGAACAACCAGAGGGCTTTGAGACACATGAGAAGAAGTCTCATGTATGCAGATTGAAGGAAGCCTTGTATGGGCTGAAACAGGCACCTAGAGCATGGTATGGTCGAATCGATGGCTACTTGCAGAAAATGGGATTTGTCAAAAGTGACGCAGATCCAAATCTCTATTATCTGGTTGTAGAGAATGAGCCACTAATCTTAGTATTGTATGTGGATGATCTCTTTTTGACAGGATCATCCAGGCTCATTGGGGACTGCAAGAAGAATCTAGCCATAGAATTCAATATGAAGGATTTGGGACGAATGCATTACTTCCTAGGGTTGGATGTTTGGCAGCAGAAGGGAGAGATCTTCCTTGGGCAAGAGAGGTATACTATAGAAATCCTGAAAAGATTAAGGATGGAGGACTGTAGACCCATGGCTACTCCAATGATCACCAACTGGAAGAAGATTGATGCATCAGAAGACAAGGATGTTGATCCCACCTTATACAGGTAGCTCATAGGGTCCCTGATGTATCTAGTCAATACCAGGCTAGACATTTGCTACGCTGTCAACACCCTCAGTTAGTTCATGGTGGAAACAAAGAGGGCGCATTGGGCAGCAACCAAACATGTTCTCAGGTATTTACAGGGAACAGTTGATTATGGACGCTTGTACACCAGGGGTAAGGATATCAAATTGAGTGGATTTACTGATGCAGATTGGGCGGGAAGTTTAGTGGATCGGAAAAGTACCTTTGGGTACTGTTTCAACATTGGATCAGGAATGACTTCTTAGTGCAGTAGGAAACAGAAGTCCATGGCTCTGAGCTTATCTGAGGTAGAATATATGGTGGTGAGCACAACTTCGTGTGAGGCCATATGGCTTAGGAAACTGTTTGTGAACCTATTCAGGAGGAAAATGGAGGCGACCAGGTTCATGTGCGATAATCAGAGTTGCATCAAGCTCTCTGAGAATCCAGTGTTTCATGACCGGTCAAAGCACATTGATATCCAATGTCACTTTGTTAGAGATTGTTTCCAACGAAGAGCTGTACAGTTGAGCTACACTCCTACAAGAGAACAGGTGGCGGACATCTTCACCAAGGCCCTTGGAAGGACAAATTTTGATTACTTCAGGGAAAATATGGGGATGATAAAGAACCCGTTTCAGTAGTAGAAATGTGGGTGATAGCAGCACAAATGCAGAGGGAGTTGCAGTGTTAGGAGAAAGGACCAGTAGCAACACAGATGCAGAGGTCGCTGCCGTACAGATGCAACAGTGGCAGTAGCAGAGTCATGGGCAGCAGTGCAGGATGCAATAGTGCAGAGGATGTTGGGCAGGGAGGCTTAACATCAGCACAGGGAACGATGCTGGATGATCAGGGTGATACTCAGTGAGGAGTATTACTAGAGCACAGTCCTCGCTAAGAGGGAGTGTTGATTTGGGGTAGCATCAGATGTGCTTTAGCCACAAAAATTGATGGAGAGGCTAAAGCACATGAGATCTCCAACACCCAGAAATGGTTTGGGCCAAATCTAACCCGTTTGGGAGATATTAAAATAATTGATATTTTTAATGGAGTTCCTAAGTCTAAACATAGGAAAAATAAAATATTAATGTGAATTAATATAAAACTGAGTTAGAATGGTCCAAAAGTCATGGATCAAGCCAAAACTAATCTTAGTCATTGATTAGAGATTTAATCTCGGCTGTTGATGGACCAACAAGAAAAGTATAAGAAGAGGCTTGAGGGTCAGTTGGAGGACACACTGAGGGAGACCAGTCAGTTCGATTTCTGGAGCGAGGTTAGCTGAGAAATTCAAACTAGTGTTTTGGAGAGCAGTAGGAGGCAGAAAGTACGGAACAAAGAGACAGGATCAACACCAAAAGACTAGTGTAGACGCAGGAGAGGTAGACGTAGAGGCAGCAACAGACTGCGCAGTCACTAGAGGGCTTTCATGGGTGATGTAGGGAGGCCTAGTGCCAGCGCAAAGTGTCCAGGAGCTACGCAGAGGTTAGCCAGGCTAACGTTAGGACTGAGAGAAGTGCTAGAGAATTTTTTTTCTCTGTTGGGTAAGCCAGTTTGGCACCCTATTGTACTAAGGAACTGCTGAATAATAAAATTCTCGCTTGCTGCACCGGTTTTCCCACATTGGATTTTTCTGGGGATTATTGTCCAAATATCTGTTTCGATGTGTTGATTCTTGCGCATGTATTTGTTTCTGTATTATGGTGTGATATTTGCAGCAGATTTATTTTAATGTTTATTAAATGAATTTCATAAATAACTTATTGGAAATAAGTAGGTAAAGTAAATCAGATGTTGCAGTGATAGAATTTTCACACAATGTCCCCGGAAAAACCCAATGCAGGAAAAGTGGTGCAGCTATTCAGAGGGTTTTATTATTATACAATTTTCATTATACAACCAAGGTGTCAGAAATGGCTCACCCAACAGAGAATGCCCTCGGCAGTAGTATCTCTCCTCGGAGACAGATATTCCGGCTGAATAATCACAGAATGAACAATCCCACAGCAACAATTGCAACTCCCACTGCTTTGCATCACTCTGATAGGGATTGCGTCACCCTACCCGGCTCACCAGCACCTAGTCTGCCCACGAAATTCCTCCTTGCGCTGACTCTTGCCCGTGCGTCAGCTTTTTGGAGCTTCTGCGTCAACTTCTGGAGCTTCTGCGTCATCCCCTAGACCCTCTGCGTCTCACACGCTGGCCTCTCCTGGCTTTGCGCAACTCTTGGCTGTCTCTGCGTAGCACCCAACTGCCGTTGTGTCAACCTCTCCTGGCTCTATGCTATCTCTCTAGTACCAACTCTGCCTCTCTGCAATGTATTCACTGCCCCTTGCTATTGATCACTAAATCTATCTCTCTTAACAAACCCCGCTCTAGAGAATAGAATGATTGATCACTCTAGTGTGTCGTGCAACTGACCCTCAAGCCTCCTCCTATACTTTTCTCAATGGTCCATCAACGGCCGAGATTAAATCTCTAATTAACGGCTATGATTAGATTTGGCTTGATCCATGACTTTTGGAACCTTCTAATCTAGTTTTATATTAATACCCATTAATATTTTATTTTTCCTAAGTTTAGATTTAGGAACTCCATTAAAAATATTAATTATTTTAATATCTCCCAAACCGGTTAAAATCTGCCGAAACCATTTCTGGGTCTTGGAGATCTCATGTGTTTTAGCCGCTCCGCCAATTATCATGGCTAGAGCACATCTAATGCTACCCCAAATCAACACCACATCCCCAACAACTAACTTGGGATGGTCCCCTTGAGTCAGATTGTGAGTTTCTAGGCAAGGAACTTCGTCCTCTTGTGCTACTTCCTCTCGCATTTCTTCCTCTATTAGAAGTTCCTCGAGATTTCCATGGAGATTAGAGCAACAACCAGTGCAGGCTACACAGAGCCTAGTGAAGTCAGTGCAGAGGCCAGAGGGACTGCGTCATCCACGCAAAGGCTGCTGGAATGAGGCAGAGGGTCCCAGAGGCTACGCAGTTCCTTAGACGGCTGACGCATAGGGTCCTGGGGTTGACGCAAGTCGGCAGAAGGTTGACGCCAAGGCCAGAAGGGCCAACGCTGAGCTTCAGTGGTGTTGGAGAGGGTTTCATGGGACAGGTTTTTTGAATACCTGTTTCCGGATATAGAGGTATTGCTGGCGTGTATTTTTCTTTGTCGGGTGAGCCGGCTAGGCACACAATTGTACTGAGATAAACTGCATAATAATATAACCCTATGAATAGCTGCACCAGTTTCCCGCATTGGGTTTTCCAGGGACATTTGTCCAAAAATAACGATGTCACTTGTGTGCTTGTTTTCTTTGAGTTGATGATCTGTAGATGTTGTGACTGTATTGTGTTTATTTTGGTATTTAAATATATTAAATAACTTGTTCGAATTTAAACAAGTAGAAGAAATAAACCAGCAGAATACAAATTAATTTTCTAACGGATAGACTTAGCAAAATCAACATGTGGAAGAGAAATTCATATATTTGAGACACATTTCTGTGTGGTGGACTAGCTTCCGAAAGCACTACTTTCTTGTGGTTATGTGAGCCATCTGTGGTACATTTCTCTGTGACATACAAACCTCCTCAGGCACAAAACTCTATGATTATGCAGGCTCTTTGAGGAAGTGAGATCAAGGACTCTGAGGCAACGGGATTATGGACAATATGAGGCATCTTATCTCTATAGTATGTGGCATCTAAGGACAGGCATGTGACATTTTTTCGACAAATCTATGAAGGGCTGACTTAGCACTTGGGAAAGCTTACTAGTTAGTTTATCGATGACTTGGATTTCTCTTGCTGACTAAAGATTCTATAAGGATAGGATTATTGGGCGTTCCCTTGGTCTCTGGCCTAATTTCTAGTGTCTCTTGTCTTTATGTGCATTGTACTTGTATAATTGCTTGATGACCTAATGAATGAAGTAAATATTAAATGAAAAACATGTATGAAAGTTACAAGTAACTATCATGATTAGAAATTCTTGTTTGCAAATGAATTTGAACACTTAGGAAAATTCGTTAATTAAATTAGATTAATTGAGGTAAATCGATTTTGTTCTAGTTCTAGAAAAGTCATGAGAAGGGTTCAATATTATCTTAGCCATCGATTGGGATTAGATCGTAGTCGCTAGTTGTTCAATGAGAGATTATAAGAGAAAATCAATGGGGCTTTTGGAGACACAAGGGGTTCGAATTACCTAGTTGCAGTGAGAGCAAGGGAGACACCAAAAAAAGGGTTTCAACAGAGAAGATTGAGGAGAGCATTTTTGGAGGAATTTTTTTAGTTGATTTCTAGTTTCCAGTGAGAGGAAGGAGGTCGAATTCATCAACAAAAGAGAGGCCAAATCTGGTGGTGCAAGTAACCAGTTTGCCAATGCGTGTGACAAAGGGGCTTGATTTAGTTTCCAATGGTCGGATCATCTCCTGGAGGAAGTGTGAGTTGGTCAGACGAGTTGCTAGAGGTAGATTTGCTTGCAAGATAATTTCCCGAGGATTGTGCAAGTGATTGGAGCAGCGAGTGCAAGTTGTAGGAAGGAGTGTGAATAGCACAGATAGGTCGAGATTTTCTGTAGAGGGAGACTTTGTGGTTTCTAGGTCGATTTGGCGAAGAGAAAATAATTTGTCAGAGCTTTGCCAATGAAAGGCAAGCAGATTGTAATTCTCAATTTTTTATGAAGATTAATAATAAAACCCCCATCTGCAAAATGGTTTTCCCCACACTGAGGTTTTTCCAAGGACATTTTTCCAAAAATATCAGTGTCAAAATTTTATGTGTGTGCATTATTTTCTCTGTTCTTGTTATTATTTGTTAAAATTGCAGTAGTGATTTTATTCAATATTAGTCGTAATTAATTTCTGAAGAAAAATAATCTACAATAGATAGAAGAATAATTTCCAATTGCTGCAATTAAGGAAATTTCACACCAAGATCTAGTCTCTAGGTCCTAGAGATCTTTCCATAAGAAAAGTTATTTTCTATTAAGCCTTGAATCTTGAAATCTAGTGGTTTTAGCAGCAAATTGATTCTCTATTTCCATCTCTATATGGGTTGGTTCACTAGATCCTATCGAGATCTTCTACGCGAGAAATTCCAACAAGGGAGCGCAGTGCCTAATTCCAGTGCTTCTCAAATACTTTTCAGAATGAAAGGACTACATATTTTAAATAAGAAAGGAGAAGAAATAATATAACAGACCAAAAAAATTTCACACTCTAAGATTATGCTTTCCCTATAGAATCTGTGAAAATTTTATCACTACAGTAATTGATTTACTTTTCCTACTTATTCCACGATAAGTTATTTATGGAATCACTTCAATAAATATTAAAATAAATACTGCTGCAAATATCACACTGTAATATAGAAATAAACATATGCACAAGAATTAACACATTGACACTGTTGTTTTGGACTAATGTCCCTGGAAAAACCCAATGTGGGAAAACCAATGCAGCAAAGGAGGATTTTATTATTCAGCAATTTTCTAGTACAACAGGGTGCCAAACTGGCTTACCCACAGATAAACAAATTCGTCAGTGCTTTTTCTGAACCCAGCGTCAGCCCTGCTGACCTCTGTGTGGCCTGAAACCCTCTGCGTCAGCCTACTAAGGCTTTGCGCAGCCTCTCTGGCTCTCTGTGTCACTCCTGTAGCCTCTATGTGGATGATGCAGGCCCTTCTAGATTTGCTTCTACCTCTCTCTGCTTTTGCGCTAATCTCTCGTCTCTCTATTCCATACTTGCTGCCTCTTGGTTGCTCACTAGACCACTGGTTCAATTTCTTAGCTAACCCCGCTCTGGAAATTGAACTAACTGGTCTCCCTCAATTTGTTCTCCAAGTGACCCTCAAGCCTCCTCTTATACTTTTCTTGTTGACAAATCAACGGCCGAGATTAAGTCCCTAATCAACAACTAAGATTAGATCTGGCTTGATCCATGACTTTTGGACCATTCTAACACAATTTTATATTAATACAAGTTAATATTTTATTTCCCCTGAGTTTAGACTTAGGGACTCCATTAAAAATATTAATTATTTTTATATCTCCCAAACTGTTTAGAATCTGCCCAAACCCTTTCTGGGTATTGGAGATCTCATGTGCCTTAGCGTCTCCACCAAGTTTTGTGGCTAGAGCACATCCGATGCTACCCAAATCAACACTCCCTCTTACCGAGGACTGTGCTCTGGCAATACTCCTCACTGAGCATCACTCTAATCATCCGGCATTGGTTCCTATGCCGATGCTAAGCCTTCTTTCTTGTTAAAATTGGCAATTAGGGCAAACTTCATGTGAGTCATCTTATTCATGGCTGATAATATTTTTATTAGATTCCTCTCGTCGAGAGGTGTAGGATTGATATAAAGATCATCCGATTCCGATAAGTATTCATGGAGATATGAATTTATTTTGATTATGGAATTATTATCAAGCTGACCTACAACTCATGTAGGCTCAGAAGCCCAACAGTCGCCTCTATTCAAACACTAACTTTGTGTATAAATACAGGAGGACTTTTCCTCATTTGGACTCACTTATATCATCACATCTCTGCGCAGAAAAGAGTCTCTTCTCTACTGTGCAGAGAAGGGTCTCTCCCTCACACATGTGAAGCCGAAAGCTATTGAAATTGAAGCTACAACTGCAGAAGTAAAGATTGACCTGCATGCACTAGAGGATTTCCTCATCTAAACTACGTTGTAGGTTTGTCTGAACCTCCTCTGAAAGCCGCAACTTTTGGTGGTGGAATCAAGTCAATCCGACGGACGGTTTGCAAGATATCAACTGCCCTAGTTTGAAGCCAGAAGCTGCTGAAACTGAAGCTGCAACTACAAAAGTAAAGATTGACATGCATGGACTAGGAGATCTCCTCATCTAAACTACGCTGTAAGTTCATCTGAATCTCCTCTGAAAGCCGCAACTTTTGGTGGTGGAATCAAGTTAATCTGACAGACGGTTTGCAAGATGTCAACTGCCCTAGTTTGAAGTTGGAAGCTGCCGAAATTGAAGCTGCAACTGCAGAAGTAAAGTTTGACCTGTGCGGACTAGAAGATCTCTTCATCTGAACTACGTTGTAGGTTCATCTGAACCTCCTCTGGAAGCTGTAACTTTTGGTTGTGGAATCAAGCCGATCCGACGGTCGGTTTGTGAGATATCGTCTGCCCTAGTTTGATGATGAAGCCGCTAATGCTGATGCTGCTGATCTAGGGTTTGCTATTGCTGATATGAATCAAATTTATTGTACTATTTCTCTCTACTGAATTATTGAAGATAAAAGAAGATTTGATCAAATGGTTTCCCCACACATTGTGGGGTTTGTACCTGGCTAGCCGCCACATCTTGTGTCTCTTGTCTTGGCTTGTTTTATGTCGATCGTTTAATGTTCTATCTGCACTTTACTTTATGTACATGTGATTGCTAATCTGTGGAATATAATAAGGAAAAGAAGTAAACTGTTATAAGCATAGAACATACCATGACCTAACACTGCCCAACATCCTCTACACTATTGTATCTTGTATTGTTGCCCATGGTTCTGCCACTGCTGCATCTGTACGACTACTCCCTCTGCATTTGTGTTGTTGCAGATCCTTTCTCCCAACACTGCATCTGCACTGCAACTCCCTCGCCATTCATGATGTTAACACACTCATTTCTACTTCTGAATGGGGTTCTTTACCATCCCCATATTTTCCCAGAAGTAGTCAAATTTTGACTTTCCAAGGGCCTTGGTGAGAATATTTGCCACCTGTTCTCCTGTTGGAGTGTAGCTCAACTGTACAACTCCTCGTTGGACACAGAGTCTGACAAAGTGACCTCGGATACCAATATGCTTTGAACTATCATGAAACACTGGATTCTCATAGAGTTTGATGCAACTCTGGTTATTGCACATGATCCTGGTCGCCTCCATATTTCTTCTGAATAGGTTCACCAACAGTTTTCTAAGCCATATGGCTTCACACAAAGCTGTGCTTGCTGCCATATATTATGCCTCAGATGAGCTCAGAGCCATGAACTTCTGTTTCTTACTGCACCAGGAGGTCATTCCTGATCCAATGTTGAAACAGTATCCAAAGGTACTTTTTCGATCCACTGAACTTCCTGCCTAATCTGCATCAGTAAATCCACTCAACCTAATATCCTTGCCCTTGGTGTATAAGAGCCCATAATCAACGGTTCCCTGTAAATACCTGAGAACATGTTTGACTCCTACCCAGTGTGCCCTCTTTGGTTCCACCATGAAATGACTGAGGGTGTTGAAAGTGTAGCAAATATCTGGCCTGGTATTGACCAGATACATCAAGGACCCTATGAGCTGCCAGTAAAGGGTGGGATCGACATCCTTGTCTTCTAATGCATCAATCTTCTTCCAGTTGGTGATCATTGGCGTAGCCATAGGTCTACAGTGTCCCATCTCGAATCTTTTCAGGATTTTTGTAGCATATGTCCCTTGCCCAAGGAAGATTTCTCCTCTCTGCTGCCAAACTTCCAACCCTAGGAAGTAGTGCATTCTTCCCAATTCCTTCATATCAAACTCTGTGGCTAGAATCTTCTTGTAGTCCTCAATGAGTCTCGATGATCCTCTCAGAAAGAGATCATCCACATATAATACTAAGCTAAGCGGCTCATTTTCTATGGCCAGATAGTAGAGATTCGGATCCGTGTCACTCTTGACAAACCCCATCTTCTGGAAGTAGCCATCTATTCGACCATACCATGCTCTCGGTGCCTGCATCAGCCCATACAAGGCTTTCTTTAGTCTGCATACATGAGACTTCTTCTCATGAGTTTCAAAGCCCTCTGGTTGTTCAATGTATACAACTTCTTCTATTATCTCGTTCATAAATGTCGTCTTGACATCCATCTGATGAATCTCCTATCCCATTTGGGTTGCAAGACATATCAAGGTCCTAATAGATGTATACCTGGCTACCCGGGCGAAGGTTTCCTCATATTCAATCCCTTCCTTTCTGGAGTACACTTTGTCTTGTTCCCCATGGTGATCTGAAAGTTCATCTTCTCTTCTCGATATTCTGAGAAACACTCCCTAATTCCTGTCATATGCCACAAGGCTCCACTGTTTATATACCATAATTTTGATGATGCAGCACTAGTCATGCATGCCACTTCTTCTTCTCCAGCCTGGAAGCCAACATAGAGAATTTGAAATCTCTCTCTCGCTTGTGCCATTTTCTGAAAATCTGCTTGAGTCCCCTGAGGTGGATGCCTCTGCATCATGTTCTCGACCCATGACTGATTTTCCCTTTCTGTCTCTGATTACTTGCTCTGATACCATGTGAAAATTCTATCACTGCAGTAACTGATTTACTTTTACTAATTATTCCACCGTAAGTTATTCATGAAATCACATCAATAATATTAAAATAAATACTGCTGCAGATATCACACCGTAATACAGAAACAAACCCAAAGTGGGAAAATCGGTGTAGCAAGGGAGGATTTTATTATTCAGCAATTTTCTAGTACAACAGGGTGCCAAACTGGCTTACCCACAGATAGACAAATTCTTCAGCACTTCTTCTGAACCTAACGTCAGCCCTACTGACCTCTGCATGGCCTGAAACCCTCTGTCAGCCTACTGAGGCTCTATGCAGCCTCTCTGGCTCTTTGCATCACTCTTGTAGCCTCTGTGTGGTGATTATTTTGTAGAATACCAGGCCTATGGGCAGGAGTTCAGGGAGGCTCTCTCATTTAGAGAATTTGTTCAGCTCCAGCGGGATAGTAGACCTTTTGACCATCACAGAGGGTACTGACATTATCATGATGGTGACACCCACCGTGCAGCTAGTAGATTCCATTTGCCTACGTTTAATGGTTCATCAAACAGTTCGGCAAAGTCTTGGGTGGAGAAGCTGGACATTTACTTCCAGCTTAACCAGATGTCGGAGATGGAGGCCATCAAGGTGGCGACATTACATTTGGATGGTGAGGCCCAATACTAGTGGTTCCATGGGATGGTTACACTCGGACACTCCACAGTGACGACATATGCCGAGTTCATCAAGAGATTGATGGAGAGGTTTGACCGGAGGGATGCAGAACAACACTTTGTGGAGCTGACGAGGCTCAAACAGAGTGGGAGCCCAGAGACCTACATTTCAGATTTCTTGAGGGTTTCAGTGATGGTGCCAGATCTATCCGCGGCACAGAGGATCTACATGTATGTTGAGGGGTTAACAGAGCCACTTCAGGGTCTAGTAAAATCCGCTAGACTAACCACCCTTCAGGATGCTATTAGCAGGACCCCAGACTTACATGATGTCTTACCGAGGACCTAGACACCTTACCCCTAGCAACAGGCTTTTCAGCCTAAGGGGAAGGATGTGAGGATTCTGCCTCCGAAGGGGAATCCAGGACGAGTACAGATTGATGATGATGCTTGGAGGGAGTTGAAGAAGAAGTGGTTTCACCTGTCAGGAGTCATGGGCACTGGGACATAGATGTGCTGCTGGCAAAGCACATTTTATTGAGGTCTTCTCCGAGAGCAGCAGGGAAGAGGATGAGGAGGATGATGTGGATGCAGGAGGTAGTCATGCCGCGCAGGATCGTTTGCCACGTCCACCAGCAGCAGCAAGTGGTGCAGCTTTTGCACCTACCGGAGGGGCCCTTGTAGCATTGCGAGGAGTTCTCAAGTATTTGACGCTGCGCGTATGAGGGACAGTATGTGGCCAGCGGGTATCAGTTTTGGTTGACAGTGGGGCAACCCACAACTTCATCGATGCACAGATGGTTGAGCAGAGAGGTATACAAACAGAGAGCTTCAATGGCTTTTCAGTTTTGGTCCCAGGAGATCAGACCATGGTGTGTGCTCGTTATGTTCTAGAGTTATCAGTGACGATGGGCACCTACACACTAACTGACCACTCTTTTGTGGTTGATATTCTAGACACCAACATGATATTGAGTGTTCAGTAGCTTATCACTCTAGGGAAGGTCACGACAGATTGGAAGACCCTAGAGATGGAGTGGGATGATGAGAAGACAAGGAGGCATGAGAAGATACGGGGACAACACACATATCTGCCTCAGACTATTTCGGCTCATCGGATGGAGGCAGTCTTTCGAAAGGGAGACGTAGAGTGGGCAATGGAGCTGCGTGCATCAGAGGCAGGGACTACAGGGCAGACAGTGCACCCAGAGATACAGTCCATCCTTGACCGGTATGCCATTGTATTTGGGGAGATTTCGCCAGGACAGCCACCGGACCGGGGGTTTGAGCTTGAGCAGGGCATACAGGCAGTGATTACTACCCCCTATAGGCATCCCAAGGCCTATCGGGATGAGATTGAGCGAGCCATTTAGGAGTTGCTGGCTCTTGGGCACATTCGGCCGAGCACGAATCCTTTTGCTTCTTCCGTGGTGTTGGTGAAAAAGAAGGACGACACATTGAGGATGTGCATTGACTACAGGGCCCTAAACAAGAAGAGCCTGAAGAGCAGGTACCCCATACTCAGGATCGATGAGTTGAGAGGAGCCCTGTTCTTCTCAAAGATTGATTTGAGATCTGGGTACCATCAGATTCACGTGAGGAAACAGGACATTCCCAAGACAGCCTTCAGGTGTCACTATGGGCACTTTGAGTTTTTGGTGATGCCCTTCGGGCTAACCAACGCCCCAGCTACATTCCAGTCTTGCATGAATCACATTTTCCGCAGTCACTTGAGGAGGTTTGTGTTGGTATTCTTTGATGATATACTCATTTACAACAGGACTTGGGAGGAGCATCTCCAACACATTGAGAGAGTGTTGTGCATCTTGGAGGAGTAGCAGTTCTATGCCAAGCTCTCCAGGTGTGAGTTTGGACTGACGGAGATGTTGTACTTGGGACACATCATAGGCGTGGACGGAGTGAGAGTCCACGAGGAGAAGATTAGGGCCATTAGAGATGGGCTGAAGCCGAGGAACATGACGGAAGTTCGGGGATTCATTGGTATTTTTACTTACTATCAGAAGTTCGTCAAGAGTTTCTCATAGCTTGCTGCACCCTTGACGGATTTGACGAGGAAGGGGGCATTCAGTTGGTCGGATACAGTGCAGCGAGCCTTTGACAGGCTCAAGGAGGTGATGAGTAGCTGCCCAGTGCTTGTATTGCCAGATTTTTCGCAGCTATTTGTTTTCGAGTGTGATGCGTTAGGAGAGGGGATTGGCGCAGTATTGATGCAGGGAGGTCACCCTATAGCTTTTGAGAGCTGGAAACTCCTTCCGCATGAGAGGTTGCATTCTATATACGACAAGGAGATGCTGGCCATCATGCATGCATTGGCCAAGTTCTGGAAGTATCTAGTGGGTAACAGGTTTAGGGTGAGGACTGATCACAACAGCCTCAGGTTCTTTTTGGAGCAGAAGCAGTTACAGGAGAGGCAGCAGAAGTGGACTAGTAAGATCCAAGCATATGACTTTGACATTGAGTATGTCAAGGGTAAGAAAAACATGGTAGCAGATGCCCTTTCATGTAGACCAGCCACATTGTCTCTTATGAGCTTGGACGCAGACTGGAGGGCTTGACTCTTAGTAGAGTACTCCTAGGACAGATTTGCATGTGAGGTTCTGGATGGGCAGGTGGCGGATGACAGGTACAGGGTGGTCGATGAGATCATCTACTACAGGGACCAGATCTTCTTGACTGAGAGATCTCAGCTGAAGAAGAAGATACTTCAGGCATCACATGATTCACCATTGGTAGGCCATCAGGGGTTTACCAAAACCTACAGGGCCATTAGAGAGAGGTTATCATGGAAGGGCGTCAAGGAGGACGTACTCTAGCATGTCCGAGAGTGCAACGTTTGCCAAAGGAACAAGGGGGAGATGAGCCATCCCGCCAGATTATTGCAGCCTCTTCCTATTCCGTAGGGGAAATGGGAGAGTATTTCGATGGACTTCATCACAGGGTTGCCCATGGTGCAGGGCAAGGATTATATCTTTGTCGTCGTTGATCGGCTGACAAAGTACGCACATTTTTTCGCCATATCGCACACTAAATAGCAGCACAGGTGGCCAAGCTGTTCTTCAAAGACGTCTTCAGGCTACATGGTCTTCCTAAGACCATCATCAGTGACAGGGACAGTCGTTTCATGGGCAGGTTTTGGCAGGAGCTTTTCCGGTTGGTGGGGACGGAGTTGACACCGAGTACCAGTTATCACCCACAGACGGACGGGCAGATAGAGATAGTTAACAAGTGGCTGGAGGGCTACTTGCGTAACTATGTCAGTGGGCAATAGAGAGCATGGCTGAAGTGGCTGCATCTGAGGGAAATCTGCTACAACACTACACATCATATGTCCATCCATATGTCACCATTCTATGCTTTGTATAGATATCATCCTTTATCTTTTGTTGACATGATGTTTGGTGCTAGCAAGGCTCCGAGAGCCAAGATTTGGATCCAAGAGAGTCAGGATATTCTCTGAGCTCTCAAGGATAATATGGCTACAACATAGAACCAACAGAAGCTATATGCTGATAGGGGTTGGGTGGAGAGACAGTTTGAGGTAGGGGACCTGGTCTACCTACGATTACAGTGATACCGACAGTTGTCACTGAAGCCGAAGGGGTCTGATAAGCTCAAGCCCCACTTTTATGGGCCATACAGTGTGATACGCAGGATTGGACAGGTTGCATATGAGTTGGAGCTGCCCCAAGGCAACAAGATTCATAACATTTTTCATGTATCATGCCTAAAGAAGGCATTGGGGCAGCATGTGACAGTGACAGATGAGCTATCACGCATGGATGATGAGGGGCATTTGGTGTTGCAGCCAGAGGCTATTATTGATACTAGGGGGAGGCGCTTGCGGAGCAGGGCAGTGCAGGAATTCTTGGTGAGGTGGAACGATTTACCGGATGAGGATGCCACTTGAGAGCGAGAAGATCTTGCAGCGTCCATCACTTCAGTTGCTTGAGGACAAACAACATTTTGCCGGGGGTGACTATAATATTCCTAATTAGCCATGGCTAATTGGAATATTCGATTTTGCTTAATTTTTCCTTCTATAGCGATTTATAAATAAAAAGGTGAGGAGAGGGGGACATACTCCATGAATAAAGACACTCCCTAGTAGCACAATGTTGTAACTTAAAAGGTGAGCCAGTGGGGCCAAAGAACCACGTAGACACTTGCAGTGACTGCGCAGATGATGAGAAACACGTGGCAAGTGGAAAGCTACGTTGGAGGAGGTGAGCTTTGGGATTGAGAGAGGCCAAAGCTATAAAGGAGAGAGGAGCCTCCTCATTTTGGCATTCGATTATGTACATTTGAGCTAGTCACTTCGACTTAGAGCACATTGGCTGTTTAGCTAGTCTGCAACACTGTCTAGTGCATTGAGTGTCTCTGTTCGGAGATCTCACTGTTAGCCCTGGGGGACTTCGAGTGCCTGCTCAGGCAAGGTATTTCCATCAGTATTTTTGCAGTAGTTTCATTAGCATCTTGGCAGGAGGATTGAGCTTCTTGGATGACTACGCAGTCTTGAAAGGGATGACACAGTTCTTTCTGGCAGGAGTTCAGGATTGAGGTTTTGCAGGGGGATTTGTGCTGGGAGGTTGAGCAGGGGATCAGACCTTGCACATTGGAGGATTTTGGCTGAGTTTCAGGCAGAGTTGTGGTGGGTTTATTTCAGTGGCAGCGCAGAGCCTTGAGGGATTGCGTGGGTCCTCAAGGGGGCGATTTTCGGGGGTTGGCCATTTCATAAAAGCTTTCTGGGTTATTCTGGGTTTCTTGAGTAGAATCTGGTTCCATAGTTTCAGCATTTTCTGAGGAGGGGAACATCCCCAAATCCTCATTTTATTTCCAGCAGCAGCAGCAGCACGACAGTACTGCAACAGCTTGGACGCAGTTCAGAGAGAGGCGATTCCTTTGCTATTCAGAGTTTATTTCTTCACTTGCCTTGTGCAAGTCGAGGTGCCATCTTTCTGATCACCTCCTGTACTCATTCTATTACTCAGTATAATAAAATGGCTTAGCATTTCTCTCTGCATTTCTTGAGTATCTGCTTATATCTCATGGTTATATTGTTATATGTTGCACCATTGTTATTTTCATCACTTTGAGCTTCCCGGTTATTATATCATTTATACGTATTTGGTTGGAGTTTACTGGGGTTTGGGGAATATCTCGGAAACGGGATATTACACTCTGACCCTGTTTGCTTGTTATAAGATTCTTGCTTCGCATACCAGTAAGAGTTTTGACATCAACAAAAAATACAATGGTATAACATGTATTTCAAACAAAAAAAAATATAGCAGCAGGCATTTTCATTTTATTTGTTTCTGCAAATTGTTTCTTTTTTGTAGAGTTTTTTTTTACATATTGACTCATGATGATAAACTTTGTTAAATGTTGAACTAACCTTGTTCAAAAAATGTTTCAAAATAGAGATGAAATCATTCATTCTTCATATGCACTCAATATGGTTATATTAAGAGAATCCATTTCCTTGTTAGAAATACAAAATCGTTATTTAGCTGCATAAGCACATTTGTTTTCAGTGGACATGGAGTAGCTATATGTATTTAACTTGTTTTATGCAATTATTATATAAATAAATTCATAGAATTATTCTATAAGCTGAAAATGATCTCTTACAAACATTACTCATGTAGTTAAATTCTGTCAAATTTTGACCTTAATAAAATTATAATTACTGGGACAGAAGTATCCTAAATTATGTTTCTGACAATGGCATTCAAAGTTGCACCAATAGATGGCCTTAATAATTCCTCCACTTTATCCAAATTGCAGCTTGGGTAACAATTAGGAAAGCATGCCAGCAATCATTATCTCGCAATGACCTTTAGCATTTTTTGCATCAACTGCTGTCCCTCAATGCATATTACCCTCAATATATGCTACTGATCGTTAATTCAGATTTTCAAGTTTCAACGAAGTACCTGTCATTGTCTAGACATTTTTCTAACTCTTGAGATAGCCGTATGCTTGGACCAGCTCAAAATGTGACAAAAGAAGCACATATTCAAATTGTTTTGCTGATTAAAAAAGTGCATGGCAAACAAACAGTATCATTAGGTGCATCAATCCCATCTCGCAGCAAGTTTCTCTCTTGCACAAATTTAATCACACAAAAGAGCTGTTATCTTGTCCTCATGCAGCCTAAAGAAGTTCTCTAGATGGAATCAATGAAAGCCCCTCACTAGCATCATATATTTTTCCTAGAAGGAAGCCCTGACTAGTCATAAGAGTGTCTCATCTATTTCATGAGTCAATCTGATTTCCAATTCATCACCAACATGCATTGTGCCTGTTATCCATTCTTCCTAGCCTTCCTCAGATGATAATCTCTTACCTTGACTAGGAAGGTTCTGGTTTGTAATTCTTCCATTTTGTATGTCAGTTTTATTTATGAGTTGAATCTGAGGTACTCCCCTGTTTCTTGTATTTTATATATGAAGGTCCTTGGAACAGCTGGCATGCCCCTTCATGGAATTGAGGTGAAAGTTGTAGACCCAGAAAGCGGTGCCACTCTAAAGCCTGGGGAAAAGGGCCTTATCAAAGTCCGTGGGCCACAGCTCATGAAAGGATACTACAAGGTAAAATGACTCAACTTTCAATCATCTTCATTTGTGGGCAGTGGGCACCTACTTGGAATATTAACCCAAGAAAATTTTCTTCTCAGCTTTCTTTTCCAGTTCTTTTGGCTGTGTTTCTATGCTATTAATTTATAGTTTAGCATCAGATAAGAATTCGAGTAATATTTAACATATGAAGTTCTTAGAATACTTGTGTGCTATGATTCTGTAGTCCCTAGTGTCACATATTGACCCCAAATTTCTAGCACATGAATTCATTTTGGTTGCACAGATTTTTTCTTCATATTCAATCTTTGAATTTCTTGCTGCTTTATTTCTTTTCTGTCTTGTTAAAAGATACTCCGACTTTCCTTTTTTTGTTTGGGGGAGGGTTGTGGTGAAAATGTTACTTATATCAATACAAAGGAAACAATACAACAAAAGAGCACATACAGAAGGAACTCAAATCTACTTAATCTGGAAGTTTATGTTTAAAAATAAAGACGTCATGTTAAATGGATATTTTGTTTTCATAAGCTGTTTAAAAGGTACATGATGGTTCAATCTTCTAATTATGGAAAACAAAATCTATAGGAGAGATTTTTCTTAAGACATTATGTGATCCTGTAAGGGTGAAAGAAGTTCTCCTATTAAAGAAGTCTTCCTAGATTTATGATAGTGGTCACAACCTTGGCATACATTTTTGGCCATCTTAACACAGAAAGACTTTATAACTAGAAAATAATTATTTCCTCCTTCACCTTCTCCAAACTTCCAAAGGAGTCAACTTTCCCAAGCAGACTTCTTTCTCATTTTGTTTGTAGTCATTCAATGACTAGGGATTCACTCAACTCCTTTCTTCCACATGCATCAACTATCATGTAGATCGATCTCTCATTAAAGCACACAAATATTTGCTTTGCTCTTGATGGGCTTGCAATAGGTTCCCATCATATAGTTATGCCAGCACCATTTTTTTTCTGCCTGCCTGAAGGTCCATTTGAAGCTCAGAAAAAGGATTTCCAAATTCCAGGATCCCTTGGAGCAGAGTCAAAACATTTGTTTGTAGAGCCTAAACCTTTTTGTGAGATGAGAGATGATGAGGTGGATGCCTTCATGTGAAGGCAGGATCTTGCCTTTGCCTTCATTGCTACCTTCATGTATATTTCTCGCCTTTGCATTCATGTGCTGGTTTAGCCTTTAAGGGGGAAGCAGACCCTGATGAACATGCATTGGACTTAAGTATCTTCATTGCCTTATAATTATTTATAGTTATTAAAAAGCATCAACAAAAGGGTCATTATGAACCTACTTTAAATACTTCTCCCCTTCCACCTTGGAATGCAGAAGAGGATAAAGAAATCAATTGAATTTTCAGATTTTGTTTTTTTCCTATGTATGGATTGTCATAGTGTCTTCAGTGCATCTATTGGATTGTCAATCAGAACATCTCCTATTGTACATGCGAACCCTTTACACTCATTGTATTGTTTTGAGCTTGTTTCTTTCTATTCAATAATTAGTGTGATGAGATTGCAGTTCTGGTTTTCTTATTTCAGCAAAGTAGTTGGTAGTTGTTAAGTATGTAAGATATTAACATATTTATAGTAGCGATTTCATTTTGAGTAGTTATTGTTTCTTTTCATCAGAATGACATAATTGCAGAAAATGCCAAACCAACATTACCCATTTCTCCAAAGAAAGATAAGCTGAAAGCCTTGTTGGAAGATTACATCCTCAGTTCAAGTTTCAATACATTAGTAGGGTTCTTAGTGGAGTATTTGGCATAAGAATTCGAACCCTGGAAACTTGCCAAACAATTTTGGCACTGTTGTCGAAGATATGTGCCTCACAACTATTGGAAGCATCAAATGAGCATAACACAAATAAGATGATGTAAGATGATTTTATTAATGTCTGTTGATGTGAGTAGCATCAGAAGGTCTTCTACAATTGTTTGGTGTCTTAGCATGTGAGGACATTATTTGCCTCTTCTAGTTATTTTTAGTTATTTTTTCCTAAGTTAGGAAAAGTACAATAATTAAAGTCAACTAATTATTGTGCACTATTGGGTTATTTTCTTAGGATAAATAATTTAATTATTTAGGTGACTTAAAAATAATCTCAACCCTTGATCTTCAAGATGTTTCTAGAGGGGAGACTGGGGTTAGAGATTTGGACTCAATGAAGATTATAAATGGAGTCTAGCGATGGAGGTGAAGGCACTGCAAAGAGCACAAGTTTGTGAGTGAGTCATCACAAGAGAGAGCGATTCTCTCTGCAATGTGAGTGCCTCAGTGACCAATGCATAGAGGAGGAGAAGTACGAGTGGGTTTGAGTGAATCCAGAAGGGCCGAGTTGGAGGAGATTACAGGGCTGAGTTGACGAAGGGAGATCAAGTTTGTCTGGAGGAGGTTGAGTTACTAAAGTGCTAGGGTTTTTTCAGTGCGCATTAGTGGCAAGGCATAGCTCGAGTTGTTGGAGGGTGCAAATATGATTGTTGGAGGCCGATTTCTTCAAAACGATTTCATTTGGAGGACGATTTCCTTGAGGTTGATTTACTTGGGCCAAATTCATTTTGAGGGAGCCGAGTTGCAGGTTCCAGATTGTATTTTTCCTTGTATCTTTGTGGGTTGAAAAACCTAGATTTTCCAGATAATGAAATGATGGAGAATTATTTATGGGTTAATTAATTTTGCAATGTGTGATTGATCTCTTTGGTTTATTTTTGTTGCATATTTCTAACTCTAGAAGTTAAAGATACTAGTGATGTTATTTTTCGGTGATTCATTTGTTATTTGGGTAAATAAATAATAAACCGAGGATAAATTAAATTCTCGCGAGAAAATAACTTTGTCTAGTATTAGAAATTTAACATGGTATTAGAGAAATCTAGAAGACTCTGAAAGAGAGATCTGAGATCACGAGGGTTTGCAGCAAAGGTTTTTTCCTTTTTGTAGCAGCAAAATTATTTCTAAACAATTTTGCAGCTAGCTTTTGTGGTCGTGGTTGATCTACGAAGATGGCATCATTAAACAATTTGAGATATGAAGACAAGTTGGATGGGATATCAAATTTCAACCCTTGGAAGGAGTGAATTACCCGGATTCTAAAGATGAATGATCTTTGGGATTTAGTAAGTAGAGATGTGTAGGTTCCTTCAGATCCGATACAAGCAGTAGAGCATAGAACCAAGGATATGAAAGTGAGTTGCATAATTCTGGATGGTTTGAGAGATCATATAATCCTCACATATCAGGGAAGGACACTAGTAGACAAATGTGGGTGGCTCTGATCGGTCTTCATCAAAGTACAAATGAGAATAGAAAATGGTGCTACAGGAAATTTTAAGCATCATCAAAATGAGATAATCAGATACTGTGACTTCCTATCTCGCGAGGGTCCAATGGTCTCGTGATGAGCTTGCAACTGTGGCAGAAACTGTGCATGATTCAGAGCTCGTAAAACATTCTTTGAAGGGATGTGTGAAGCAATGGTCCACTTTTGTGGATGGGATTCTTTCTCATCAACACGTTCTTGATTCGAGTCGACTATGGGACAATTTTACCCAAAAGGAGATATGGGAAAATTCATTGACCGGAGGATAGCGAAAGGGCAATGAGGAGAAGGAGAAAGTTGTTCTTGCTACACAAGCAAAAAAAGGGAAAAGCAAAGTCCAAGCAGAACTGGAGTGGAGACGCATCTTCACAGGGAAAGAATGAAAAGGACATGAACAAAGTTAAATGCTTTGCTTGTCATAAGTTTGGGATTTTGTTAGTTAATGTGTTTAGCAAAAATAAGGGCAAGGGTAAGACTGTTGCAACAACTACTGCGCAAATGGAGGAGATGACAAAGAAGTTCAATAAAAACTTTGCCCTAGTATCTTTCCTTTATGGAATTTTCATGAGAGGTGTCTAGTTCATGGACAGTGGAGCTTTTTGTCACATGAAGGGATCACAAGACTTCTTCACTAGTATGACTAGGGGGGGCAAAGATGTAAATATGGAGCTTGGTGACAAGGCCAAAATAAGGGCGAGAGGTGTCAATTAGTGTCTTAGCAAAAATAAGGGCAAGGGTACGACTACTACAACAACTACTCCGCAGATGGAGGTGATGGTAGAGAAGTTCGATAAAAACTTTGCCCTAGTATCTTGCCTTTCTGGAATTGTCACGAGAGGTGTCTGGTTCATGGACAGTGGAACATTTTGTCACATGACGAGATCACGAGACTTCTTCACTAGTATGACTAGGGGGCAGAGACGTAAATATGGAGCTTGGTGACAAGGCCAAGTCTGTAGTCAAGGGCATTGGGAGTATCGAGTTTCAGATGGACTTAGATTGTATCACGAAGGTGACCGAAGTGTTATATGTACCAGGCTTGGAGAAGAATCTCCTTTCAGTTTCGGCCATGGAAGATTCAAGATAGAGCACTGGAGGTCAGCTTTATGGGAGGTGAAGTGATCGTTGGGTAGAAGGGGGGTGATTTTAGCAAGAAGTGGGTGATCAGTGGGAGGGAGGGAGATCTCTATCTATTGTGAGGACAATCGATGAAGGATCTCAGCCATGAGAGTGACATCCAAAGCAAGATGTGGCATAGGAGGATGGAACACCTACACTACAAAACTCTTTCGATGGTGCAGAGGATGGTTACTGGTTTTCCAAAGATCTGGGTGGAGCGGGATAGAGTGTGTAAAGGGTGTGCACTTGCCAAGCAGACCAAGAATGCGTATCCTGTTGATTTTTGGTAGCATCAGATGTTCTCTAGCCATGAAAATTGGTGGAGAGGCTAAAGCACATGAGATCTCCAAGACCTAGAAATGGTTTGGGGAAATTCCACCCGGTTAGAGAGATATTAAAATAAATAATATTTTTAATGGAGTTCCTAAGTCTAAACTTAGGAAAATTAAAATATTAATGGGTACTAATATTAAACTAGGTGAGAATGTTTTAAATGACATGGATCAAGCCAAATCTAATCTTAGCCATTGATTAGAGACTTAATCTCAGTTTTTGAAGACTCAACAAGAAAAGTATAAGAGGAGGCTTGAGGGTCAGTTGGAGATACACCAAGATTGATCAATGAGTTCGATTTTCTGGAGCGGGGTTTGCTAAGAGAAATCAAACAAGCGATCTGAGTTGCAGCGAGGGGCAGTGAGTGCATAGCAGAGAGGCAGAGATAGTGCCGAAGGACCAACGCAAAGGCAGAGGAGGCTACGCAGAGCCAGCATGAGCCACGCAGAGGGCCAGAGTGACTGCGCAAAGGCTAGCAGGGCCTGTGTGGGTGACGCAAAGGGTCAAAGAGCCAGTGCAGAGCAGTAGAAGGCTGACGCAGGGGGCTTCAAAATGACGTAGAGGACAGGAGGGCTGACGCGGAGCTTCAGAGAAGCGTCAGAGAGATTTTTGTGAAGTAGACTTGTTGAATATCTGCTTCCGAAGAGAGGTATTACTGCAATATAGTTATCTCTATTGGGTGAGCCAATTTGGCACCCTAGTTGTATTTAAGAAAGTTGCTTAATAATAAAACCCTCAAAACTGTCGCATCGGTTTTCCCAAGTTGGGTTTTTACAAGGATGATAGTCCAAAAATGTTGGAATTTCTAAGTCTAACTGTTAGAAATCCTTCCTGTACTTTCTGATTTATTTATTCCTACTTGTTTCATTAATTAACAAGTTATTTACCATGTAAATACTGAAAATAAATACAAGTATAGTCTTAACACATACAGATCATCAACTGAAGGAAAAACAAGCACACAAGTGACACTGTTATTTTTGGACTAATGTCCCCGGAAAAACCAAATGCAGGAAAACCGGTGCAACTATTTGAGGGTTTTATTATTAAGCAGCTTTAGAATACAATTTGGGTGCCAGAAATGGCTCACCCAACAAAGAATGCCCTCGGCAGTAGTACCTCTCAGTCGGAGACAGATATTAGCCCCAATCTGCCCCACGAAATCTCCTAGCATCAACCTCTAGGGTCTGCGTCAGCCTCTTTGGCCCAGCGTCAGCCTATTTGGCTCATCGTCAGCCTCTCGGGGCTCTGCGTCAGCCTTTGGAACCTCTGTGTCTCCCACGCTAGCCCTCCTCAGGCTTTGCACAGCTCCTGGCTGCCTCTGTGTGGCCTCTGGCTACTTCTGCGTGGCTTCTAGCTGGCTCTGTGTCAACCCTCTCTCGGCTTCTGCGTTGATGCTCCTAGTACTATCTCTGCCTCTCTGCTACTGTATTCACTGCCCCTCAGCTGCAACTCTGATCACTCCTTCGATTTCCTCAGCAAGACCTGCCCCAAAAATCAAATTCTTGATCAACTTGGTGTGTTCTCCAAGTGACCCTCAAGCCTCCTCTTATACTTTTCTCGTTGACGATTCAACAATTGAGATTAAGTCCCTAATCAACATATAAGATTAAATCTGGTTTGATCCATGACTTTTGGACCATTCTAACTCAGTTTTATATTAATTCACATTAATATTTTATTTTACCTAAGTTTAGACTTAGGGACTCCATTAAAATATTAATTCTTTTAATATCTCTCAAACTAGTTAGATTCTGCCCAAACCATTTTTGGGTATTGGAGATCTCATGTGCTTTAGCCTCTCCACCAATTTTCGTCGTTAGAGCACATCCGATGCTACCCCAAATCAACAAAAAAATAACGTTGTCCCTTGTGTGTTTGTCTATTCTTTCAGTTGATGATCTGTAGATGGTTGAGATTGCATTTGTGTTTATTTTCAGTATTTATGGGCCAGAGAGAGACCAGCGCAGAGGCAAGAGAGGCTCACGAAGGGCCACGTCATCCTACTCAGTCAGGTAGGCTTGACGCAGTTGGCCAAAGGTGCGATTCAACCTTGTAGGGATTGCACAGAGTTGAGAGGCTCAGATTCTTCAGTTGCGGGGGCCTAGGGAGCTATGGGTAGATTGTGGATTGTGAAGCTAGTGGGGTGTTGTTGTTGTTGAAGCAAAACAGTACCTAACGGGACAGAACCAAGGTAAGGGGAGGCGCTACCTAGGCGGATTTCTAGCCAAGAAATCCATATCAGTGTTGTAGGAGCAATGGAGATCGAAGAGGAGCGGTTTGACAGTTAGCAGGAGGATTTCCATAGGGAAATCCAGACTCAAAGGGAGTCGAGGAGAGGATTTCCAGGAGGGAAATCAAGACTCAGAGGGAGTCTAGGAGAGAACTTCCAGGAGGGAAGTAGAGACTCAGAGGGAGTCGAGGAGGAGCGGAGATGGCAATGAACGGATTGAGGGATCAGGACAGGTTAGATAGGGCATCCAACTTTGTCATGTGGAAGGCCAGGATCTTGTCTATTCTAGATAGACATCGCAGTAAGGGCTTCACCTTCAGAACCGTGGCTATCCCAGTCGACTGAGTTGATAACGAAAGGTATGAGGATGCAATGGCCAAGGCAAAGTGCATAATCCTTGATGGGGTCAGGGATCATGTAGTTCAGCATATTGTCGAGAAGAACACAACAAAGGAGATGTGGGATACCTTGACGACATTGTATCAAGGCACTTATGTGTCAAGGAAGATGCTACTAGAGAATCAACTGCAGTTGTATTAGATGCAGAAGGTAGAGCAAATAGATCTATACTTCTGCAGGTTGTAGGAGATTTGAGACCAACTTACTTCCATAGTGTTGATTTGGGGTAGCATCGGATGTTCTCTAGCCACGAAATTTGGTGAAGAGGTTGGGGCACATGAGATCTCCAATACCTAGAAAGGGTTTGGGCAGATTCTAAACAAATCAAGAGATATTAAAATAATTAATATTTTTAATGGAGTACCTAAGTCTAAACTTAGGGAAAATAAGATATTAATGTGTATTAATATGAATTTGGGTTAGAGTGGTCCAAAAGACATGGATCAAGCCAAATCTAATCTTAGCCGTTGATTAGGGACTTAATCTCAGCCGTTGAGATGTCAACAGGAAAAGGATAAGAGGAGGCTTGAGGGTCACTTGGAGAACAGACCAAATGATCATTGATTCTATTCTCTAGAGCGGGGTTTGCTAAGAGAGATAGAATTAGTGATCGGGAGAGTAGCTGAGGGGCATTGAGTACAGAGAAATAGAAAAGGCAGAGATTGTGTTGGGAGAGTAGCGTAGCAGCAAAGGAGGGTGACGTAGAGCCAATAAGGGCTCATGCAGGGCCACGCGGAGATAGCCAAGTGCTGCACAGAGCACCAGAGGGGCAACGCAGCTGATGTAGAGGCTCCCAGAGCTGACGCAAGGCCAAGAAAGGCTGGCGCAGAGCCAGCATGAGATAGAGAGGGGCTGATGCAGTCCAGATTGGGTAGACGTTGGGGTTGCAGAGCAGTTTTGTGCTGAGGAGCTGCCAGAAGGATTTTCCAGGGTTTCAGCCAGGAGATTTCTCACAAAATGTGAGGTATAGCTGCTAAGGAAATTCTCTGTTGGGTAGGCCAGTTTTGGCACCCAGATTGTACTCTGATATTGCTTAATAAGGAAACCCTTAGATAGTTGCACAGGTTTTCCCGCATTGGGTTTTTTCGGGGACATTGGTCCAAAAATAATGGTGTCATGTGGTGTGTTTGTTCTTGTTTCTTTTAGTCGCTAATCTGTAATATGTTGAGCATGCACTGGTGTTTATTTTCAGTATTTACTTTGTAAATAACTTGTTAGAGAAAAATAACAAGTAGGTAGGAATAAATCATAAAAAGTGCATGAAGGGTTTCTAAACTAAGTAAACTTAGAAACTTCAACACATAGGGGCCAGGCCAGATCAGGAGTTCATGGTGAGGACCACCCTGAATGCGGTCTTCGAGGATTGGGAGACATTTGTCCAAAGCATTTTGGGCAAAGTTAATCTTCCAGGATGGGAAGAGATGTGGGCATTTCTTCACCAAGAAGAGATCAGACGACTGACCAAGGCAGGAAGTAGCAGCAAAGGAGGTCGAATCAAGAAAGAGGATGAGGTGGATGTGGCTCTGGCATCTGTGAGACAGCAGGGGAAGAGAAAGAAGAAGAACATCTCCAAGGTAAAGTGCTTCCATTGTGGGAAGCTGGGTCATTATGCAACCTAGTGTCCCAAGAAGAAGAATAAGGGAGAGGCTTCTGACTCCAAGCCAACTCCGACTAAGGTGGAGAAAGAAGTCGAGACAGATGACGACTATGCCATGAGTGCTCATACACCTCTAGAGAAGAGGTGGGGTGACGTCGAGTTGTAGTCAGGAGGGCTGCAGAAGATGTGGGGCAGGATCCTTGAGGTACCCAAACTCTTGGATCATATCCGACTACGGGAGCCCCAAATGATAGTAGCAGGATGACGGATGCCGATAGAAGCAAGATGCGAATGGAGCGGCAGAACAATGCTATAGTGCAGGGATATGTAGCAGCTTAGTGAGGGTTACAGCAGTGCGAGAGGCACAAAGGTTGTTCCAATAGTGCAGAAAGGCACAAAGGTGTTTGCAGTAGTGTGAGAGGCACAAAGTTATTGCAGCAACGCAGAGGCAGCAAAGGCAGCTTCAACCTCAGGAGGGCTTCTAGCTTGACAAGGATGTCAGTAGTTGGATAGATCAATTACTTACTTCTCAGTAACTGAGTTGCAGTGCAGCAGTAACAGTGCTAATGATATGGGTAGCACAATGCAGCATGATGAGATAGAGTTGTAGTGCAGATGCAGTCTTGGGAGGAAGGAGCAGCAGCAACACGGATGCAGAGGGAGCTGCAGTACAAATGAAGCAGTGGCTATAACAGAGCCATGGGTAGCAGTACAAGAGGCAGTAGTGCAGAGGATGTTGGGTAGCAGGCCAAGCATCATCACAGTTACCGGTGTTGGATGATCAATGTGATGTTCAGTGGTGGAGCATTACTAGAGCACATTCGTCGCTAAGAGGGAGTGTCGATTTGTGGTAGCATCAGATCTGCTCTAGCCATGAAAATTGGTGGAGAGGCTAAAGCACATGAGATCTCCAAGTCCCATAAATAATTAATATATTTAATGGAGTTCCTAAGTCTAAACTTAGGAAAATTAAAATATTAATAGGTATTAATATAAAACTAGGTGAGAATTGTAATATCTCGTTTCCGGGAGATCACTCAAACCCAAGTAAACTCCAACCAATCATGTCTAAATGATATAGTGACTGGGGAACTCAAAGTGATAAAAATAACAGTGGTGCAACATATAATAATGTGAACACGAAATATAAGCAGATACTCAAGAAATGCAAAGAGAAATGCTAAGCCATTTTATTATACTGACTAATGGAATGAGTACAATAGGTGATCAGAAAGATGGCACCTCAACATGCACAAGGCAAGTGAAGAAATACATTCAGAATAACAAAGGAATGGCCTCTCTCTGAACTGCGTCCAAGCTGCTGGAGAACTGTCGTGCTGCTGCTACTGCTGGAAATCAAATGAGGATTTGGGGCTGTTCCCCTCCTCAGAAAATGCTAAAACTCTGTAATCCGACTCTACTCAAGAAACCTAGAAAGGCCCAGAAAGCTTTCCTAAAATAGTCGACCCCCGAAAGTCACCCCCTTGGGGATCTATGCTGTCCCTCAAGGCTCTACGCTGCCACTGAATAGAATCCACCAAAACTCAGCCCGAAACTCTGCTAAAATCCTCCAATATGCAAGAGCTGATCTCTTGTTGAATCTCCCAACTCTAATCCTCCACAAAACCCCCAATCCGAAACTCCCACCAAAAGAACTGCGTCCCTCTCTCTCAAGATTGCGCAGTCCTCAAATGCTCAGCTCCTCCACAACACCAAATATCAATCCTACTGCAAAATACTGCTGGAAACTACCTTGCCCGAGTAGGCACTCGAAGTCCCCCGGGGCTAAGGGTGAGATCTTCGAATGGAGACACTCAATACACTAAACAGTGTTGTAGACAGGCTAAACAGCCAGCGTGATCCAAGTCGAAGTGACTAGCTCAAATGCACATAATCGAATGAAAAAATGAGGAGGCTCCTCTCTCCTTTATAGCGTTGGCCTCTCTCAATCCCAAGGCCCACCTCCTCCAACATAGTCCCTCTCTTGCCACGTGTTCCTTTCCATCTGCGCAGTCCCTCCAAGTGTCTGCGTGGGCCCCATCTCTGCGTGGTCCTATGGCACCTTTGGCTCCCCTTTAAGTCACTACGTTGTGCTACTAGGGAGTGACTTTATTCTAAAGGTGAGTTATGTCCCCCCTTTCCTCACCTTTTTATTTATAAATAACTATAGAAGGCAAAATTGAGCAAAATCAAATATTCCAATTAGCCATGGCTAATTAGGAATATTATAGTCTCCACTAGCAAAATGTTGCTTGTCCTCAAGCAACTGAAGTGATGGATGCTGCAAAATTTTCTCACTCTCCCAAGTGGCATCCTCATCCGGTAAATTCTTCCAGCTCACCAAGAATTCTTAGACCACCCTGCTCCGCAGCTGCCTCTCCCTGGTATCAATAATAGCCTCTGGCTGCAACACCAAATGCCCCTCATCATCCGTGGGTGGTAGCTCATCTGTCACTGTCACATGTTGCCCCAATGCCTTTTTTAGGCATGATACATGAAAGACGTTATGAATCTTGCTGCCTTGGGGCAGCTCTAACTCATACGCAACCTGTCGAATCCTATATATCACGTTGTATGGCCCATAAAAGTGGGGCTTGAGCTTCTCAGCCCCCTTCTGCTTCAATGACGACTGTCGGTACGACTGTAACCATAGGTAGACCAAGTCGCCTACCTCAAACTGTCTCTCCACCCGATCCCTGTCGGCATACAACGTCTGCTGGTTCTGTGCTGTAGCCATATTATCCTTGAGAGCTCGGAGAATATCCTAACTCTCTTGGATCCAAATCTTGGCTCTCGGAGCCTTGCTAGCACCAAACATCACGTCAACAAAAGATAAGGGATGATATCCATACAAAGCATAGAATGGTGACATACCAATGGACATGTGATGTGTAGTGTTGTAGCAGTACTCCCCCAGATGCAGCCACTTCAGCCATGCTCGCTGCTGCCCACTGACATAGTTACACAAGTAGCCCTCTAGCCACTTGTTAACTATCTCTGTTTGCCCATCCGTCTGTGGGTGATAACTGGTACTCGGTGTCAACTCTGTCCCCACCAACCAGTAAAGCTCTTTCCAAAATTTGCCCATGTAACGGCTTGTCCCTGTCACTGGTGATGGTCTTGGGAAGACCATGTAACCTGAAGATCTCTCTGAAGAACAGCTCAGTCACCTATGTTGCTGTGTAGTGTGCGGATATGGCGAAAAAGTGTGAGTACTTCGTCAGTCGATCAACGACGACAAAGATGCAATCTTTGCCCTGTACCATGGGCAACCCTGTGATGAAGTCCATCGAAATACACTCCCATTTCCCCTCCGGAATGGGAAGAGGCTGCAATAATCCTGCGGGATGGCTCATCTCCCCCTTGTTCCTCTAGCAAACGTCGCACCCCCGGACATGCTAGAGTACGTCCTCCTTGAGGCCCTTCCATGAGAACCTCTCTCTAATGGCCCTGTAGGTTTTGGTAAACCCCTGATGGCCTGCCAATGGTGAATCATGTGACGCCTGAAGTATCTTCTTCTTGAGCTGAGATCTCTCAGTCAAGAAGATCCGATCCCTGTAGTAGATGATCTCGTCGACTACCCTGTACCCGTCATCCGCCACCTACCCATCCAAAACCTCACATGCAAATCTATCCTTGGAGTACTCTACTAAGATTCGAGCCCTCCAGTCTGCGTCCAAGCTCATAAGAGACAATGTGGCTGGTCTACGTGAAAGGGCATCTGCTACCACGTTGTTCTTACCTTGACATATTCAATGTCAAAGTCATACGCTTGGTTCTTACTTATCCACTTCTGTTGCCTCTCCTGTACTTGCTTCTGCTCCAAAAAGAACCTGAGGCTGTTGTGATCAGTCCTCACCCTGAAACTATTATCCACTAAATACTATCGGTACTTGGCCAATGCATCCATGATGGCCAGCATCTCCTTGTCGTATATAGAATACAACCTCTCGTGCGGAAGGAGCTTCCGGCTCTCAAAGGCTATAGGGTGAACTCCCTGCATCAACACTGCGTTGATCCCCTCTCCTGACACATCGCACTCCAAAACAAATGGCTGCGTAAAATTCGGCAATGCAAGCATTGGGTAGCTGCTCATAACCTCCTTGAGCCTGTCAAAGGCTCACTCCGCTGTATCCGACCAACTGAATGCCCCCTTACTCGTCAGATCTGTCAGGGGTGCAGCAAGCTGTGAGAAACTCTTGACGAACTTCCAGTAGTAAGTACAAATGCCAATGAATCCTCAAATTTTTGTCACGTTTCTCGGCTCCAGCCAACCTCTGATGGCCCTAATCTTCTCCTCGTGGACCCTCACTCCGTCCACCCCTATGATGTGTCCCAAGTATAACATCTCCGTCAATCCAAACTCACACTTGGAGAGTTTGGCATAGAACTGCTGCTCCTCCAAGATGCGCAATACTGTCTCAACGTGCTGGAGATGCTCCTTCTAAGTCCTGTTGTAAATGAGGATATCATCAAAGAATACCAACACAAACTTCCTTAAGTCACTGCGGAAGATGTGATTCATGCAAGACTGGAATGTAGCTGGGGCGTTGGTTAGCCCGAAGGGCATCACCAAAAACTCAAAGTGCCCATAGTGACACCTGAAGGTGGGCTTGGGAATGTCCTGCTCCCTCACGCGAATCTGATGGTACCCAGATCTCAAATCAATCTGTGAGAAGAACCGTGCTCGTCTCAACTCATCAATCCTGGGTATGGGGTACCTGTTCTTTAGTGTCTTCTTGTTTAGGGCCCTGTAGTCAATGCACATCCTCAATGTGCCGTCCTTCTTCACCAACACCACGGAAGAAGCAAATGGACTCGTGCTCGGCTGAATGTGCCCAAGAGCCAACAACTCCTGAATGTCCCGCTCAATCTCATCCCGATAGGCCTTGGGATGCCTATAGGGGGTAGTAATCACTGCCTATATGCCCTGCTCAAGCTCAATGGTGTGCTCAAACCCCCGATCCAGTGGCTGTCCCTGCGGAATCTCCCCAAATACTATGGCATACTGGTCAAGGATGGATTGTATCTACGGGTGCACTATCTGCACTGTAGTCCCCGTCTCCAATGCACGCAGCTCTACTGCCCACTCTATGTCTCCCTTCCGGAAGACTACGTCCATCCGATGAGCCGAAACAGTTTGAGGTGGATATGTGTGCTCTCCCCATATCTTCTCATGCCTCCCTGTCTTCTCATCATCCCACTCCATCTCTAGGGCCTTCCAATCTGTCGTGACCTTCCCTAGAGTGATAAGCCACTGAACACCTAGTACTATGTTGGTGTCCGGAATATTGACCACGAAAAATTGGTCAGTCAGTGTGTAGGCGCCCATCGTCCCTGATAACTCTTGGACATAACGAGCACACACCATGGTCTGATCTCCTAGGACCAAAACTGAAAATCCATTGAAGCTCTCTGTCTGTATACCTCTCCACTCAACCATCTGTGCATCGATGAAGTTATGGGTTGCCCCACTATTAACCAAAACTGATACTCGTTGGCCACGTACTGTCCCCCGTACGCATAGCGTCAAATACTTGGGAGCTCCTCGCAATGCTGCAAGGGCTCCTCCGGTAGGTGCAAAAGTTGCACCACCTGCTGCTGGTGGTGGAGGCGGCGAGGACCCTGCACGACATGACTATCTCCTACCTCCACATCATCCTCCTCATCCTCTTTCCCGCTGCTCTCGGAGAAGACCTCAATAAAGTGTGCTTTGCCAGCAGCACATCTATGTCCTGGTGCCCACGACTCCTGACAGGTAAAGCACAACCGCTTCTTCTTCAACTCCCTCCTGGCGTCATCATCAATCTGTGCTCATCCTGGATTCCTTTTTGGAGGTGGAATCCTCACATCTTTCCCCTTAGGCTGGAAAGCCTTTCTTTGGGGGTAAGGTGTTCGGGTCCTGGGTAAGGCATCCTGTAAGTCCCGGGTTCTGCTTTTAGCATCCTGGAGTGTGACTAGTCTAGTGGACCTAATTAGACCCCGAAGTGGCTCTACTAACCCCTCAACAAACATGTAGATCCTCCGTGCCGTGGATAGATCTAGCACCATCACTGAGATCCTCAAGAAGTCTGCAATGTAGGTCTTTGGGCTCCCTGTCTGCTTGAGCCTCGTCAACTCAACGAAGTGTTGTTTCGGATCCCTCCGATCAAACCTCTCCATCAATCTCCTGGTAAACTCTGCATATGTCGTCACTGTGGAATGTTCGAGTGTAACCATCCCATCGAACCACCAATCCTAGGCCTCACCATCCAAATGTAATGTTGCCACCTTGATGGCCTCTGCCTCTGACATCTGGTTAAGCTAGAAATAGATGTCCAGATTCTCCACCCAAGACCTTGCCGAACTGTTTGATGAACCATCAAACATAGGCATGTGGAATCTACTAGCTGTGCGGTGGGTGTCTCCATCGTGATAATGCCGGTGTCCTCTGTGATGGTCGCGGGGTCTACAATCCCGCTGAGCTGAACAAAGTCTTTGAATGAGAGAGCGTCCTTGAACTCCTGCCCATAGGCCTGGTACTCTGCAAAATAATCGCCCATGTGACCGGGCTCTGCCTCCTGCTAAGCTCCAGCCCCCATGTCTGCTCCTAGAAAAGTGGGCATGGTAGGGCATGTAGGGGCATGTGAGGTCATTTGCTGAGTAGTATCACGGTGAGTGGTACCCTACTCTGGAAAGTGTTGGGATGTACCCGATCCCTCACAAACCTAGAAAACCCGTAGGTTCTCACTCTGTCTAGCCTCCACTGCTGTGAATCTCTGCCCCATCACCTCAATCTACCTTGACAGATCTTGCACTGATTTGAAGAGCATGTCCGCAAATCTCTTCCCATCCTCATCTGCCATCGGATCCTCCTACTCTGCGTCCACCATAGGCTGCTCCTGTCCGCGTCCACCACAAGCTCCTCCTGTTCTACGTCCACTACTGGAACATAGTCTCCCTCTCCGTAGGTGTTCTCCAACCTACGCCCAGTGTCTCTGTATCTCCTACCTCTGTAACAGATATAGGGCTTTTCCCCCGGTGTCATAGATTGCTAGCTCCACAGGTTGAGCCAGATCTATGCTCTGATACCACTGTAATATCCCGTTTCCAGGATATCCCTCAAACCCAAGTAAACTCCAACCAAACACGTCCAAATGATATAGTGACCGGAGAACTCAAAGTGATAAAAATAACAGTGGTACAACATATAATAATGTGAACACGAAATATAAGCAGATACTCAAGAAATGCAGAGAGAAATGCTAAGCCATTTTATTATACCGAGTGATGGAATGAGTATAGTAGGTGATCAGAAATATGGCACCTTGACTTACACAAGGCAAGTGAAGAAATACACTCAGAATAGTAAAGGAATGGCCTCTCTCTGAACTGCGTCCACGCTGCTGGAGAACTATCATGCTGCTGCTACTACTGGAAATCAAATGAGGATTTGGGGCTGTTCCCCTCCTCAGAAAATGTTGAAACTCTGGAATCAGACTCTACTAAAAAAACCCAGAAAAACCCAGAAAGTTTTCCTGAAATAATCGACCCCCGAAAATCACCCCCTTGGGGATCTACGGTGTTCCTCGAGGCTCTGCGCTACCACTGAATAGAATCCACCAAAACTCAGCCTAAAACTCTGCTAAAATCCTCCAATATGCAAGAGTTGATCTCTTGCTGAATCTCCTAGCTCTAATCCTCCACAAAACCCCCAATCCGGAACTCCCACCAAAAGAGTTGTGTCCCTCTCTCTTAAGACTGCACAGTCCTCAAATGCTTAGCTCCTCCACAACGCCAAAGATCAATCCTACT
The DNA here is from genome assembly GCA_031772625.1 of Pinus tabuliformis. Lineage (NCBI taxonomy): Eukaryota > Viridiplantae > Streptophyta > Pinopsida > Pinales > Pinaceae > Pinus > Pinus tabuliformis. The sequence goes on along the minus strand of CM062806.1, from coordinate 998,100,035 downwards.
GCAAAAGACTACTGGAAACTACCTTGCCCGAGTAGGCACTCGAAGTCCCTCGGGGCTAAGGGTGAGATCTCCGAACGGAGACACTTAATGCACTAAACAGTGTTGTAGATAGGCTAAATAGCTAGCATGCTCTAAGTCGAAGTGACTAGCTCAAATGCACATAATCGAATAACAAAATGAGGAGGCTCCTCTCTCCTTTATAGCATTGGCCTCTCTCAATCCCAAGGCCCGCCTCCTCCAACGTAGTCCCTCTCTTGCCACGTGTTCCTTTCCATCTGCGCATTCCCTCCAAGTGTCTGCGTGGGCCCCATCTCTGCGTGGTCCTTTGGCCCCCTTGACTCCCCTTTAAGTCACAACGTTGTGCTACTAGGGAGTGACTTTATTCTAAAAGTGAGTTATGTCCCCCTTTTCCTCACCTTTTTATTTATAAATAACTATAGAAGGCAAAATTGAGCAAAATCGAATATTCCAATTAGCCATGGCTAATTAGGAATATTACAAGAATGTTCTAAATGACATGGATCAAGCCAAATCTACTCTTAGCTATTGATTAGAGACTTAATCTCTGTTGTTGAAGACTCAATAGAAGGCTTAAGGGTCAGTTGGAGATACACCAAAATTGATCAGTCAGTTCAATTTTCTGTAGTAGGGTTTGTTGAGAGAAATCGAACAAGTGATCTGAGTTGCAGCGAGGGCAGTGAGTGCATAGTAGAGAGGCAGAGATAGTGCCGAAGGTCCAGCGCAGAGGCAGAGGAGGCTACACAGAACTAGCAGGAGCCACGCAGAGGGCCAGAGTGACTGCGCAAAGGCTAGCAAGGCCTGCGTGGGTGACGCAGGGGGCCAAAGAGCCAGCACAGAGCAGCAAAACGCTGAAACAGGGGGCTTCAGAGTGACGCAGAGCTTCAGAGAAGCATCGGAGAGATTTTCATGAAGCAGACTTGTTGAATATTTACATCTGAAGAGAGGTATTACTGCGAGATAGATATCTCTATTGGGTGAGCTAGTTTGGCACCCTAGTTGTACTGAAGAAATCTGCTTAATAATAAAACCCTTAGAATTGTTGCACTGGTTTTCCCAAGTTAGGTTTTTCTGAGGACGATTGTCCAAAAATAACAATGTCCCTTGTGTGTTTGTCTATTCTTTCAGTTGATGATCTGTAGATGGTTGAGACTGCATTTGGGTTTATTTTCAGTATTTATATGGTTAAATATCTTGTTAAAGGAATAAACAAGTAGGTGAAATAAACTAGATAGTGTAGGAAGAATTTCTAACAAGTTAAACTTAGAAATTTCAACATATCCTCATAGTAAGACTAGGTCTGATGGTGTGTTAGATTTGGTGCATTATGATATTTGTGGTCCTATGTCTGTGACGTCGATTACAGGATCCTTATATTTTGTGACGTTCATAGATGATTATTCCAGGAATACCTGGATATACTTCCTAAAGACCAAGAATGAGGTCCTCAATCGGTTTCAAGAGTTCAAGGCTCTTGTGGAGAACCAGACGGGAAGGAAGATTAAGGTGTTGAGATCAGATAATGGGGGTGAGTATACCTCCAATGAGTTCTTGAACTTTTGTAGGCAGGAAGGAATCAAGAAGGAGCTCATAGTACCTTACAACCCTCAACAGAATGGGGTTGTCAAGAGGAAAAATAGGACCATCAGGGAGGCAACGAGTGCAATGATCTATGATCAAAAGTTGCCTATGTTTTTGTGATACAGTTGTGTACCTGCAGAACAGGAGTCCTCACAAGGTGTTGGAGGATGTGACTCTTGAGTAGTTGCTTATAGGAGTGAAACCATATGTGAGTCACTTGTGCATATTCAATAGCCTACTTTATGTCCATGTGCCTATTGAGAAGAGGACTAAGTTGGAGCCCTTATTTGAGAAGGGTGTGTTTGTTAGCTACAGTGAGGTCTCGAATGCCTACCATGTCTACATTCTAGGACAGAGGAATTTGATCTTGAGTCGGGATGTCAGTTTTGATGAGGATAGGACCCTCAGGACATCTCATGAGCAAGAGCTAACAGTGGTAGAGGAGAGTGAGCAAGAGGCTCCTAACGCCGAGCAAGGACTAGCAACACCAGTAGGGACATGTTAGTTTTTGTAGCATCGGATGGTGTTCTAGCCTCAAACTTAGTGGAAAGGCTAAAACACAAGATATCTCTAAAATCCAGAAATCATTTATGGAAATTCCACCTAGAGACAACTCAATTAAATTAATTGATCGATAATTAAATTATGCCTAAGTTTAACTTAGGGAAATCTATCAATTAATAAGAATTAATTGAGAAAGGTGAGAATTATCTAGAAACTCACATGGATTGACTTAGAGATGATCTCAGCCATCAATTAAGATTTAATCATGGTCGTTGAAGTCTCAACTGGAGATTATAAGAGGAGGTCAATGGGGTTGATGAAGAACACACTTGGAGAGAGGTTCCTAGGCAGAGGTCGAGCTTCTAGCAGCGAAGAAAAGAAGAGTTCGAGCTAGAGAGCAGACGCAGAGATAGTGAGTCCAAAGGAAGATTTCCAGTTCCAGAGAGGCAACAACAAGTGACAAAGGTATTCCAAAATGATGTTATGCAGGGTCTGCATAGAGGCTTTAGCACAATAGTTCGATTTAGCTGGAGAGGAAGTTGATTAAGCTTCCAGAGGCTGGGAAAGTCTTCTAGAGGTTTGAAGATCACTTCCAACACAGAGATAGATAGGATGTCTTGATCAGAGGTAGAACAAAGCCACACGTGTGAGGGTATGCGCAACATTAGCACAAAAGGGCATGCGCAAAGGTTGGGCGACCGATTTTTTGAGGGAGCCAAGTATCAGGATTACAGGTGGAGAGAAATTTTCTCTCGTATTATTTTTGTCAGATATTTGATAATTAGATAGTCAACTGGGCATCCAAAGATTGTACTCAGAATTTCACTGCTGCATAATAATAAAAACCCTCAACTACTACACCGGTTTTCCCACATTGGGTATTTCCGGGGACAATTGTCCAAAAATAATTGTCATTTTTTATGTGTGTGTGCTAGCATTTTCTCAGTTTCCAACATTTTATTTCCACAATATTTTTATGGTAAAAAATTGCAGTGTGATTTATTCAATATTTTTCATAGCATATAAACTGCATAATTAACTTACAGTTAGGAGAATAAATTTCCAGTGGTTGCAATTAGACTTCTGAATTTTCACGGGACACTGCCAACGAATTCCAAGGATGAGTTAGATATTCCTTCGAGTTCTACCAGAAGGAGGTTAAGATGGGCCAAATAGACATTGGGGGATGTGGAGGAGCATGTGCAAGCTCCTAGCAACACTTTCAGGAAGAGAAGACCACCGACTAGATATTCCAATTATCTGGCAATATCGAGCAGCGTCTACGAGTTTGAGCCATCCACTTTTGAGGAGGCTATAGGTGAGCAGGTCTAGAGGGATGCCATGATAGAGGAGTATAGCTCCATCATGAGCAATGATGTTTGGGATATAGTGTCGAGACCAGAGGGGAAGTCTATGGTCACTTCTCGATGGATCTACAAGATCAAACATGGAGCAAATGGCAATATCAAGAAGTATGAAGCAAGGTTTGTGCCAAGAGGGTTCTCTTAGACGAAGGGAGTAGATTATGAGGAGATGTCCGAACCCATCGCCAAATATGCATCTATTAGAGCGGTTATGTCCATTGCTTCAAAGATGGTGTGGAGGATACATTAGATGGATATGAAGAATGCTTTCCTCAACGTGATTATTAGGCAAGAGGTGTATATCGAGCAGCCTCAGGGTTTTGAGGTGCATGGGAGACATTCCCATGTATGCAGGCTGAAGAAGGCCCTTTATAGGCTGAAGTAGGCTTCGCGTTGATGTTATGCTAGGATCGATGCATGTCTTCTTGGTTTGGGCTTCAGTAAGTGTGAGTCAAATCCCAAGTTGTACTTTGTGCTTCTTGTGGTTTAACGCTCACCTTGGTATTATATGTTGACAATCTCTTCTTGACAGGATTGGAGAAGCTCATACATTTGGATCTTGATTTTGAATTCCACATGAAGGACATCAGCTTTGTTACCAAAAAATTTAGCAGGCCTTGGAGAGGGAACCCTACAAGGCTAAAGCTAAACCAAGTGATTTCAATGGGGTAGTGACCCATTGTCATCATAGCCAAAATGCCCTGCTCTTTACGAATTTTCACTGATGGGAGGAATCTTGGTAGGATAAGATCACCTATGAAATACATTCAAAGGATGGAGAATAAGGTGATCAGCGAGGATCTTCTTAAGAAAGACTCAATATTTGGTTCAAGGCTTCACTATGAAGCAATCAATTTTCTACATGAATACCTAGACAGATGTGCACAAGACCTAGTGTTTGATGAGTTCGGCGAATGTTGGAGCTCCCAAAAGTTATGGCAAGGAGAAAAGGTTCCTTATGATTGATTTTGACAAGGTTAAGACTCATCAAACCTTCAAGGAAGTCCTCAAGTTGAGAAAAGAAAACTAGGGTTTCCATGTTAGGGAAAGCACCTAGGGCAAGAGATTTTATGGATGAAATTGAAGTGGTTGCCCAATAAAATAAGAGATATTGTAGCCAAGACAATCCCCTTGATGTTTAGACTCTCCAACCACTAAAAATCTCCTCCCCTAGAATTTCACATCAAGCCCTAGTTGACTAATCTAGCCTTTAAACGACTGAATTTTACGAGAGAGAAAATATGGATGAAAAATAAGATTGATCACCAATGATTTGGACTAGTGCCTTGTCCCTTGGGTATATGGATTCAAGGATGTCAAAGATAACCAATCTTGTTCCTGAGGAGGCTGAAATTTGATGCCCTAGCACAAATTTAAAGCATATACCCACTCAAGGAATAATGGAGTTTATGGGAAGAGCTTCAAAGAGTTTCACCACTAGGAAAATCCTTGTTGATTTCTGTAGCATCAGATGTTCTCTTGCCTCGAGATTTTGTAGAGAGGATAAGACACATGCATTCTCCAATACCCATAAATCATTTGGGAAAATTCCACCTACAGATGACTTAATTAAAATATTTAACTTTTTTAAATGGTTCCCTAAGTCTAAACTTAGGAAATCTGGTTATTTAAAGGGTATTAATTAAATTAGGCGAGAATCTTCTAGAAGAAGACATGGATCGATTTCCAGTTAATCTTAGCCATCGATTATGTTTTAATCTTGGTTGTTGGTGCTCCAACAGAAGATTATAAGAAGTCGATGGGTAGATGGAGAACACGCCATAGCAGATACTCGGTTGCTCAAGCAGATCGATTTTCTCACTGGCTGAAGTTCGACAAGAGAAAGTCGAATCAGAGAGTGAGTTGCAGATGGGAGGGAGAGGGCATAACATAGTCAGAGTGTGTAGGAAAAATCTGGAGGAGGCAGCGCAGAGGAGAGAAGCAGAGCTGGGATGCAGAAGGGTTGATGCATGGCCTACGCTCACTTCGTAGAGGGTGACATAGAAAGGCCAATGAAAGAGGCAGGAGGTCCTCTTCAGAGTTAGAAAACGTTGTGGATTGTGAGAAAATCACCAGTAAATTCTCTCAGTGATTCTTCCCCTATTTTGTCTTGTACATAAATTATTTCTAAAGATTAATAAAAGAAACCCTCATTTGGTGCATTGGTTTTCCCACATTGGGTTTTCCCTGGGACAATTGTTGAAAAATAATTATGACTGTGGTTATTTATGTGCTAGTATTTTCCTTGCATTTACTTTCAGCATAATTTTATTTGTGAAGACTGCAGTGTATGTATTTTGATGTTTGTCGTAGAAAATTGTAAATAATTTGTTTTAGTAATTTAACAAATAGAAGAAATATTATCATTTATTGCAGTATGATTTAGGATCACCGAATTTTCACATGGTATCAGAGCATTGATCGTGAAAGGAGAGCTCAGAGAAGAAAGGAAGAAGGGGGTTCAAAATCTTGCCTTGGCAGTAGTTCGAAATCCCAGAGGTAGCGCAGGCTTGGGTCAAGGAGGTCGAAGTTTTGAGGAGATCGATTTCTCTGAGTGAGTTGACAGAGAAATTCGATCTCCAGATCAAATCTTTCCAGAGGCAGAAGGGAGCAATGCAGTTTCCTTGTAGAGTAGATCTTCAACTGGGACGCAGTGATTTTGCAGCAGTTGCTAATAGAACAACGTCAGAAGAAAGGAGAATAGAACATGAAGTTATGGATAATCAAAAGCCTTAGAGTTATCTTCCAGATTGGAAGATGAGTTTGCGTGTATGTCAGGATCAGCTTCAGCTAGTGTTTGGTATATCGATAACGGAGCTTCAGCTCATATGACTGGAGTAAGGGAATATTTCTCGAGCTATCAAGAGGAGAAAATGCACTGCCAAATCACTATGGGCAACAAAACTAAGTGTACTCCAGTAGGGAGAGGCACCATAGATTTTCAGACGGAAGCAGGAACTAGCACTAGCGCCACAAATGTGCTACATGTGCCAGGATTGGGTATGAACCTAATCACAATGTCCCAGTGGTAGGACAAGGGATATGATGTGTACTTTGTGGGAAAGAAAGTGTATGTCAAGCATCCCACCTGGAAGGTGAGACAGATTTGAGCTTGAAGCAATATACTGTATAGGTTGCAAATCGATTATCCAATGGCACTGATAGGCAGTGATGACAACAATGGGAAGGAGTTGAATGAACTATGGCACAAGAGGATGGGGCACTTGCACCATGGAGCACTTAGGATGCTCAAAGAGATTGTAACAGGATCATACTCGTACTAGGTTCCAGCGCTCAGCAATGAGCACGATGATCTATCTCAAGCATGTGTACTTGGGAAGTACACAAAATCAGTGTTTCCCAAAAGTGACAGCAGAGTCAAAGGAGTGTTGGGATTGATACACTTAGATATTTGCGGCCCTATGTCCACTAAAGCTCTTAGTGGTGGTGAGTATTTCGTCACCTTTATTGATGACCATTCCAAAAAAACCTAGATCTACTTCTTAAAGACCATAGATGAGGTCCTTGATCGGTTTCGAGAGTTCAAGGCTCTTGTAGAAAACATGACAGAGAGAAAGATCAAGTTATTACGTTTAGATAATGGTGGAGAATACATGGATAGAGACTTCACAAATTTCTGCGTAAAGGAAGGAATCAAAAGAGAGTGGACAACTCCCTACAATCCACAGGAGAATGGAGTAGCAAAACAGAAGAACAAAACTATAGTCGGGGCAGCAAAGGCCATGTTGTATGATCAAGATCTGCCTAGATTTCTGTGGGCATAAGCATGCAACACAACAGTGTACATTCAAAATAGGATGCCTCATAGAGCTTCAGGGAAGAAAACCCCAGAGGGAGTCTTCAGTGGGGAGAAACCTGAGGTAAGTCATTTGAGGATATTTGGGAGTGTAGCCTATTGTCACATTCCAGATGAAAAGTGCAATAAGTTGGATCAAACTGTAGAAAAGGGGTATCTCGTAGGGTATAGCGAGACCTCAAAGGCATACAGAATCTACATTCCTGGCAGCAGGAAGATTGTAGTAAGGCGAGATGTAAAGTTCATGGAAGACAGAGCTTTCAGAAGATCTCGAGAGATGCCTGCAAGAGATCAGTCATCAGATGTTCCATTAGTCTAGCAGCAGCAAGGACCGCAGGGAGAACAAGCAGGGGGACAATCACAGGATTCGAGTACAGTGACTAGTACCAGCATCTCCTCAGTAGTAGGAGATCCAGGAAGTTCTCAGCAGATAGAGTTGCAGAAATAGGTAAAGGAACAGATTGAACCTCCCATCACTGTGGTAGGACCAGTAGGGAAGTGTGTCAGACCTTAAAGAACGCAAAAGAGTTTGTTGGAGCTCCTAGAACCGACAAGAGGCAGTGCAGGCAGCTAGACAAATACCAGGCCTTGGTAGCTCAGGTTGCAAAACCCTCCAGTTTTCAGGAAGTCGCACAGCATCAAGTGTGGGTAGATTCCATGGTAGAAGAGTACAGTTCTATCATGACAAATGATGTTTGGGAGGTGGTGCCTAGAGCCGAAGATAGATCAGTGGTGGGTTCCAGATGGATCTACAAGATCAAGTACGCTGCAGATGGCAGTGTAGAGAAGTACAAGGATAGATTCATGGCAAAGGGGTATGCACAAAAAGAAGAAATAGACTTAGAGACCTTCGCCCCAGTTACCAAATATACCTCTATCAAATCCGTCATATCCCTAGCAACACAGATTGGATGGGAAATTCACTAGATGGACCTGAAGACAGCATTCTTAAACGGGGTGATAGAAGAAGAGGTGTACATAGAGCATCTTGAAGGCTTTGAAACTCGTGAGAGACACTCATGTATGTAGATTGAAGAAAGCCCTGTATGGGCTCAAGCAGGCACCTAGGGCCATGGTATGGTCGGATTGATAGTTACTTGCAGTAGTTGGGATTCATCAAGAGTGATGCAGAACCCAATCTCTACTACCTGATGGTGGAGAGTGAACCTGTCATTCTGGTTTTATATGTAGATGATCAATTTTTGACAGGATCATCGAGGCTCATAAAGGACTGCAAAAGGAACCTTGTGGCAGAATTCGACATGAAGGATATGGGGTTGATGCACTATCTTTTGGGCTTGGAAGTTTGGCAGAAGAATGGGGAAATCTTCCTCGGACAAGGGAGATATGCTACAAAAATTCTGAAGAGATTCAGAATGCTAGATTGCAGACCCATGGTGACACCCATGATTACCAACTGGAAAAAGATAGATGCTTCAAGGGACAAGGAAGTCGACCCCACCTTGTACAGATAGTTAATTGGGTCACTCATGTATCTGGTCAACACCAGAACAAACATCTGTTTCACTTCAATACCCTTAGTCAGTTCATGCTAGAATCGAAAAGGGTACATTGGGCAGCAGCTAGGCACATTCTTGGATAGTGTGTGGAACAGTCGAACTCGGGTTGAAATATATACGAGAAGATGACGTCAAGTTGAGCGGATTCACAGATGCAGATTGGGAAAGTAGTTCAGTGGACAGGAAAAATACCTTCAAGTACTGCTTAAACGTTGGATCAGGGATGATCTCTTGGTGCAGCAGAAAGCATAATATATAGCCCCCAGCACAGCCATGTGCGATGCCATATGGCTTAGGAAATTGTTGGTGATTTTGTTCAAGAAGAAGATGGGAGCGACCGGTGTTTACTGTGAGGGAGTGTTGATTTCTGTAGAATTGGTTGTGCTCTTGCCTCGAGATTTTGCAAAGAGGCTAAGACACATTCATTCTCCAATACCCAGAAATCGTTTGGGAAAATACCACCTAGAGATGATTTAATTAAAATAATTAACTTTTTTAAATGCTTCCCTAAGTCTAAACTTGGGAAATCTGGTTAATTAAAAGGTGTTAACTAAATCAGGTGAGAATTTTCTAGAAGAAGACAAACCTCATCTAGGCCTTGGATTAACTACTTGACCCTCATGAAGTGCTAAGTTGGTTGGGGGCACACTGGTCTAGGTGCATCATCCAATGGATAATATAGGGAAAAGTGCAGAAGGTGTGGGTGTTGAAGGTGCCCATGCCTTAGATTGATGCTCTAAAATGCCCTAGAGTCCCATGGCTCTCAATGCATCACCTGTGGGTGTCAATATGTCCCTCTAGAGGACCTGGGTCCCTGTTAAGTTGCTCAAACCTATAGATGAAACCTGTTACCCACCAAATGTGGTTACCCCTTGGAGAAATTTTCTCCTAATCATCTTTCGACCGACAACCAACAAACCCTATTAGCCACCTTGTAGCCGATGTAATGTGTCACTTTATCTCTGCCACCTACATCAGTTGTATGTTTCCTCGCCCATTCGTTAAGAGCACATGTTAGAAGGTGGGCAATCTGATACAAAGGTATGTTATTCATTGTGGAATCAATTTCTTATGCTTGTTTTTAATTTGGGCGTTTGCCATGGATTATTGGGTGACTTGGAAGAAAGGAGGATTTTGACTGTGGTTTTGTTCCCTCACCTTAAATGGAGGGTTAATTTTCGATCCTAATCAAGTGGGACCTCCCATAATGGCCCATGGCTTTAGGACAGGCTCTATTGTGGAAACCCCTATTGAGATAGCATGGTCCCATTTTCCCATTCCCTGCTTATCATTTCCCTCCATGCATTACGAGCCTTATACTCCACCTTACCTCTCTTGGTCCATTGGGTTCTAGTACCCCCTCTTCCCTTGTCCACATATTTGGGTTAGGTTTGGATGTGGAAATTAATGTGTAGATTCAATATTGCTCATGAAATTTACTAAATCACAAGACTTGAAGCTACTCTACTGATATGCAGAAGTTAATTCACCATCTAAAACAAGAATCATAGACATGCAAAAGGAAACATCACACATGCATAGAGATTTATCTAAGGGAAAACAACTGTTCAAAACCCCTTACTATATGTATTGCATTAATAAGAGAATAGAGAAGAAATACAATTCTTGCTCTAGCCAGAGCACACCCTACAAGTGTATACTCTAGCCCTTTGCTTGAGTGACTGAACCTGGCCCAACACTTAGCCAATTTCTAGCTTTCCCAAGCTCCTATTTCCTTGCGCTATTCCCTTGGGAAATTGCCCCTATTTTTTAGAAATTTCATACCAAGGAATTGCGCAATAGCCTTAGGTCAATCTCTAACTGCATGCACCACATGTACACATGGGGATATGCTACAACTGATAGTACATTGTCTTGGAATCTCCATCTCAACTGGGCAACTCGAATTCTCTGCATGCAACAATTATTTTGGGTTGATTGATGAATTAACTAGTTGATCACTGAGTGTGGTTGAAGTTACACATCCACAACTTGAACTCCACTAGTTCTTCTGACAGTTAGAACTAGTTAAACTGACAATAACTCAAATTAACTGAATTAAATTGCTACAAATTAGCAATCAATCATTTAGAATTGAACTCAAGTGTCTCCAACTCGAATTTACTAAGTTAATTGAGTGACAAGAACCATGTCACCTCAGTTAACTATCTCCAAGTATCCTGCTGAAATAGAAATTCAAATTTTAATCTAGTTTGACCAAGGAAGGTCAAAACTAGATTTTCTTGCTGCATTTTCAACACTCCATCTCAGCAAGAAAGGGATTATCAGATACCCCAATCCTGCTTCTGTGGAACTCGAATTTGCCTCTTGACAAGGCCTTTGTCAAAATATCTAAATCTTGTTCCTCTGCTGGAATATACTGCAACAACATAATACGCCTTTGCATACAATCCCGTAGATGGTGATACCGAATGTTGATATGATTGGATTGATCATGAAATACTAGATTCTCAGAGTTTGATACAAATTTGATTGTCACTGTAATTCGCAGTAGGATCCATCTTCTAACCAAACAACACAACAAGAATCTTTCTCATCTAGATAGCCTCACATGTTGCTTGACTTGTAGTCATGTACTCTGCTTCTGATGAATTAAGTGCCATAGATCTTTGCTTGTCGCTGTACCAAGAAACTGTTGTTGACCCAACACTGAAAATTCCCCCTGATATGTTGTTCTTGTCTGATGGAATCCCTGCCCAATCTGCATGTGTGAAGCCTTGCAACTTCACTCCCTTTGTCTGTCTGTACAAAATACCAAACTGAGTGGTGTCTCTGAGGTATCTCAACACATGCTTTGCTGCTTTCCAATACAGTTTGGTTGGCTTAACCATTGCTTCACTAAGTTGGTTAACTGCATAACACATGTCTGGTCATGTGTTCACCAAATACATAAGTGAACCCACAATCTGCTTGTAAATGGTAGCCTCCACTACTTCACCTGAAGTAGTATTCTCTTTCCTCTAGTTTCCTGCTAGAGTAGTCTCCATGGGTTTGCACCTGTCCATGTGGAACATCTAAAATATCTTGTTGGCATACTTTCCCTAAGAGACAAACGGTTCCCCATCTCCTTGCCATACTTCCAAACCAAGGAAGTAGTGCATGAGGCCCATGTCCTTCATCTCGAACTCTCTTGCAAGGTCCTCCTTGCAAGATCTGATCAACTGCTCATCACCAGTAAGGATCAAATCATTGACATATAACACAATAATCAATAATTTACCTTCTACCACAATGTGATAAAGGTTTGCATCCGCTTCACTTTTGAGGAAGCCCAAACTAGTGAGATAGCTATCAATCCCGATATACCAAGCACGAGGTGCTTGCTTGAGTCCATATAATGCTCGCTTGAGTCTACACACATGCGACTCTCGGTCAAAGGTCTCAAGCCCCTCTGGCTGTTCAATATACATCTCCTCCTCAATAACTCCTTTGAGGAATGTTGTCTTCGCATCCATCTAGTGGATCTTCCACCCCATCTGCACTGGCAGTGCTAGAATTGACTTGATGGATGAGTACCTTGCTACTGGAGCAAAGATCTCCTCATAGTCAATTCCCTCAACCTGAGAGAACCCCTTGGCCACAAATTTGGCCTTGTGTTTCTCTATGGTTCCATTTGCTGCATGCTTTACCTTGTAAACCCATATCGAACCAACCACTGATTCATCTGTTGGTCTTGGGACCACTTCTCAAACATTGTTTCTGACAATGGAATCATACTCCTCTACCATAGCATCAACCCATACTGGTTTCTCTTCAACTTCCTCGATTGAGGATGGCTTAGTCTCTACAAGATCACTCATCAGAGCCATGTAGCTAGTGTACCGATTATGAAAATTCCAGTACCAGAATCCTATTGCAGCAATTGATATTATTTATCCTAATTGATAATTAATTAACAATCTATCTATTACGACAAATATCAAAATAAATACACTGCAACCTCACAAATAAAATATTGTGGAAAAAATAATGCGCTGGAAACTAAGAAATGCTAGCACACACATAAAAAATAACACAATTGTTTTTGGACAAAAGTCCCTGGAAAAACCCAACTTGGGAAAACCGGTTCAACAACAGAGGGTTTTATTATTATGCAGCAATGAGAAATTATGAGTACAAATGGATGTTGAAATCAAGCAATCCTACAGAGAAAAATACTGGCAAAAATCTAGTGATCAATTTTCCTTACCCCATAGGCAAACTCCTGACATGACTTGCCTTAAGAAATTCAACCCTTTGACCCTCTACGTCAGCCTATGCACTGCTCTGCGCAACCTGCTTGACATCTAGCCTCATATTGGTCTCTGATGAAGTTGTTCTGCCTTCTGCTGATTGGAAAGATGCTTCTTCGGCACTCTGGGACTCCTTCCTCGCCTTTGGAACTGAAAATGTCTCTCCCTCAGCAAATCGATCTTACCTCTAGAGGCTACTGCGTTGCCCCAGCGTCAGCCTCTCTGTGGCTCTTCTACCACTCTGCAAATGCACTCGTTGGATCTGGAATGCCTCTTCTAGCCTTACTGTGTTTTCCCCTCTCATTGCTTTGATCTCCTTCTCTCTCTTCGGCAACTGACTGTTGCTACTCTGGAAATCGATCTGTTCAAAAATCGATCTGCTATAGTGTCTTCTCCATCACCACATCGATCTCCTCTTATAATCTTCTGTTGGAGCACCAACAACCAAGATTAAAACTTAATCAATGGCTATGATTATCTCTGGATCGATCCATGTGTGTTTCTAGATGGTTCTCGCCTTGACTTAATTAATACTAATTAACCATATTCCCTAAGTTTAGACTTAGGAAATATTTAAAAACTGGTTAGTAATCTAATTAAGTCATTTCTAGGTGGAATTTCTAAAAACGGTTTATGTGTTTTGGAGATCTCATGTATTCTAGCCTCTCCACCAAATTTCTTGGCTAGAGCACATTCGATGCTATAAAAACTAACACTTCCTCTTAGTGAGGAATGTGTTCTAGTGCTGCACTCCTTGCCATAACATCCTGTCTCTGCATCATCTCCTGTCACGTAGTTGATGTCTGGCCATACTGCCCACCAACCACTGCGCAACTCTAATATATGTTGCATTTGTGTTGTTGCTGACAATGCCATACTGCTTCCAACACTGTATTTGCACTACAACTCCCTCTCATTTGTTTTTGTTGCAACTGCAACATCTGAAACTGAAAAGCATCCAATACTGAATCAACTGTGATTGGTATAATGCATCTGTCACCTAAGTCTCTGACTACTGCTAGTATCTACACTGTCACTGGAGAATCTACGTTGTTGTTGACTCTGGACTGCACTCCCCATCATCTGACTGCTACTAGTCTCTGCAACTGTCACTCTGGCATCTGACTGCATCAACTATCACCGATCCATCCTGCTACTAAATATTGTGGGCTCCCTTTACAAGGTATGGATCCATGAGGTGGACTCCTCAAGGATCCTACGCATCTGTAGCACTCTGGGGCTACAACACCAAGTCATCCCACCTCACTCTTGGAGGTATATTGTGTTGGGAAATCCATAGAGGAGGCAATTAAATGATTTCCCTTATTATGACATTAACTTGTGATGTTTTCATTATTAGTGCTAGATATTTTAATTATCTTTCCTTATCATCAAGATTAATGCCAAGAAACAAATAGAAGAGAACACAAGATGTAGACACGCTGCCAGGGCAAAACCCCACTCTAGGGGAAAACCCAGTCAAAATTCTTCCTTCAATAGATTCAAGATGAGATGACCAAGACCCTTACAACTTAGACTCGACATTGCCTCCATCAAGTCATCCTTCTTTCACTGTGTTTACAATGTACATACTAAGATTCATATCATTGTGTTAGCACTAAATACCAATACTTCATTACTGCAGTACCACTGAGATCTTCTTACTGTGAAACCTTCTCACTGTGGTGTCAACGAAACTTCACTGTAATGGGACCAAACTATAGTAGTACCCAAACTGTGAGATTCTGTAAACACCAAATCACTGAAATGACGTTACTGTGGAAGCGTTTAACTGTGGTAACATAGCACCCCACTGTGGGAGGCATAGTACCAAACTGTGGTACTTGCGGAAACACCGAAATCATCAAATCTCTTCCCGATAATGCCACTGAAACATCATTTCTGAGATCATCGCAATCTTCTTGTGAAATCCAAGCTTCTGTTGCATCACCAAAAATATTCTCTTTGAATTGTTGTCCGAACTTATCTCACTAAGAATTCCAAACTTATTTTCTAGCCCTGAATTCCGGACGCCGCCTAGAACTTGTTATAACTTTTAGAATCCATCGAAGACATGATGACAAGACTACTAAACCAAAAATCAACCTCAGGACTAGCCCTAACAATCCCCAACTGGGACTGGCATTTTGTCAAACACTTGGCATCAATGCAACCTACAGGTCTAGGTTACCAGACAGAGCATGAATGACTGAAAACTCTTATGAAACATGACAAGAAGGATCACCACCTTCTCCATTGAACTGTTATAACATCAATCAGATCTTGCATCCATCTATTTAACAATTACAAGTAAATACATGAAATAACCATGACATGAACCAATCAATTAACCAAGCTTATAACCAACATAAAACCATGTAAATAATAGAGATATAATAGCCATTAAATCCACATATAAATAACTGTAAAAGCAAGATAACTTAGCTTTCATTAATCATAAACAAATCTGACCAAGTTTAGGACTTCCACGTACCACCCAACCGTAGACATGGCTGAACCAAATCTTTCTTTCAGCGAGCCACCCCCCGGGGCATATTCCAAGCATGAATGTGAGATCTAATGGGTAAACCAATCCAAAAACAACCAAGGGAATCCAGAGGTTAAACCACCATCACCCTTACCAAACCGTGATCACACCAAAACCGGTGCTCCGATCACAATCGAACCGAACTTGGAATGCCAACCGGAATCCATCACTATCCTAGAGGAATTTTTTTTCTCCTTATCTCTCAAGCTTTACCGCAATCCAATCCCGGATTATTAGGCCTTCAATAGAGACTAGTCTCTCAGGCTTTACCGCAATCCAAACCTGGATCACTAGGCCCTAAACCGCGACTTCTCCCTCAGGCTTTACAGGGTATCCCACCAAAACCATTCAAGGGATTCCTAGGCCATTGGGAATGAACCTTGAGACCACCTCCGCCCTGGATTCCGAAATCCATTCGGCAAACCAAAGCTCAAAATGGAGATAAACATCCCAACATATCATGGCATTCAGAAAAGGGCAAGGCTAGGCTGAAAACCATTGTCATAACCCGACAAAACCATGCCACATAGCAAGAGAACCATACACCAACATGTAAAACCATGCATGTCAAAACTAGTGAGGAAATCATACATGCAATATGTTACCTACAAGTATTCCTGTTGAAGCTGCCTGATCCTGCTCTTCCTTCCTTGATCCTTGTTTTCCTTCCTTTCTCTTTGCTTTCTTTTCCTTCCTCGATCCAAAGCTAGAGTGCTCCAAGAAAACTCTTAAGTGACCAAGAGTGAGAGAGAAAATAATGGGAGAGCTCTAAAACTTGAACTAACAAAAGCTTACCAACTAATCCTTGGAAACATTTTTATTAATGAAGCCTCTATTTTTTTCATTTTCCATTATTTTCCTTCAATTTCCTCGTCACATGCAACCTCTGACCTTTCACCTTACTTTTCTCCTAATTTCCTTTATATTCATAAATAAATGTACCAAAAATGCCTTTTTGCCTTTTAATGCCTATTAGGATTCCAAGAAACTCTCCTAGGTTGTAGCTTGGAGATGCCTGGTAACATATAAATTCAACTATTGTTGCAGGTTTAATGGAAGGAATGATGTTTTAGTTCAAGCCAGATAACCACTTCTACTTTGTTTCACTCCAGACTACAAGGCTTTAGATCACCAATGCTCATAGTTTTAGATAAAGATGAATATGGAGAGTATTAACCACACCAATAGATGCACAAGACCATGTGATGGCCGACTGCAACTAGTAAAGAAGCCTGTAAATCTAATCTACTAATGCACAGACAGGATGACAGCTCTCCTGCATTAGATAGAAAGAAACCTGGACAACCTATTCAATGATGCACACAGGATTCTAGCACCGAGATAAGATGATAGTTATCTAGTGTTAAACATCAAGAGATCAAGAACACAGCATATCAGGCACAACTTGGAACAAAGGAAAATGGACAGTGAGTAGTTAACAGCAAAAGAAGCTTGTATTAGCTGAAAATGAAGACGAGACGTTGCAAGTGACAAAATATCTACGGTCTCTAGAAGTTGAACCTTACATCAAATGCCAACCCTGATTACATCTTGTTTCTGAGTATTTATAGATTTACATTTCAAGGGCACTTGGCCGCTTAGGTATGGAGGGGTCACAATTGACCACCAACCGCATTTAACTGCCTGATGGAGTCTCTAAATGCGTTTTCTTGCTTCAGTGGATAAATCTGATTTGTTCAAGTGTTGTGCTATCCCTTTAGATGGTTAGAATGCTCATACCAATGGAGTCCATGACTGATAAATTCAGTTACAGGGTCGTGCTTGTCCTTTTCTCCCTTGGCCCTGCTTTTTGTTTAATATGGTTGTTGGGGGGTTTGACAGTGACTGATGGTGGCGGAACTGGTCATCTCCTTCTTCGGGCAAGCAGAATGGTGGAGGACGTGGAATGCATGGGCAGGTGAATGATTCAGATCAGCGGGAAGAATAGCCGTCGGATCGAGGGAATGGATGGCGGAGATGGCTCGGCGGAGATTGTCGGCCAAGGTGAGAGCAGGGTGAGTCATTGTCGTTGGATCTTCAGCGGACAGATCAGATGGTGATCGGGCTATAGAGTTGCACGGTTATTTAACGGGCGCGAGCAGTTCGGTCGGGTAGTAATGGTATTCTTCGCACCGCTTTCGGGCATAAAGCGGTAAAAGCCGGGGGTCATGTGATTCCATTCAGCAATCGACACGTAGCAGCGGATGAGAGAGAAAAACTGTTCTCATCGCACGCTAACGTTTGATCATATTGCTGGCGCGATAAGAGTGAATGCCATCGGATCTTTACGGAGATGATTTGACGGCGGGAAATGATCGAGCAGGTCACTTTATCGAGTGTGACGAGTGCCGTTGGATCGGCGGGGTGATCAACGGTAAGGATAAAGCGCGATGAGTTGTGAAAGCGCAGAGTCATATGGGTGAGGTTTTATGGCGGGTTTGTGGTTTTGTGCTCAGGGTTTAGGCCAAAAGGGATTTTGTCGAGTTTCAGAAGGCTTATTCAAGAAATGAGGAGGGTTTAGAGAAGAACGATATGAAGGAAGAAAGGAAATAACGACCAATGTGAGCCTCCCTTTGAATGTAACCCTTCAAACCATGATCCTTTCTGTCTTTAGAGAATCAACATTGCATAGTAGAGCTAACAATGCCTTTGCCTTAGCCTTTGCCAATTTCCTTAGCCAAAAACACATCCGGTGATGCCCGCTAGGATATATTTGCCCAACATTCAGCTTGGAATAAGTGTCCCTTAACTGTGGTCTTATTTTTTCCTTTATTAAATTTTATTACATGAACTTTTCACTAGGGCTGTTACAGAACCTCCCCCCTATGAAAATGTGAAAACCCAGAATCCTACTGCAACAACTGATTAAGCTTCTTCTATTTGTTAAATAACTTGAACAAATTATTTACCGCATCCTATGGTAAATATCGAAACAAATACACTGCAACCTTCACAAATACAATACTGTGGAAGAAAAATAATGTTGGAAGAATAGAATCACACACACATAAATAAGACTGTTATTTTTTGACCAATGTCCCTGGAAAAACCCAACTTCGAAAAACCGGTACAACAACTGAGGGTTTTGTTTATTATGCAGTAGTAAATCTAAGTACAAATCTATGGAAGCTCAAATCTAGCTTTCCATACAGAGAAATAACTGACAAGGAGATCTAGTGAGAAACATCTCAATCCCATCGGTGATCTGATACTGATCTTGGCTCAAGATGAGCTGCCCCTTGCCGCCTTTGTGTTGCCTCTGCATCAGCCTACGCAGATCTGCGTCCTACAACTCGGACTAACGTCTCTCTCGCTAACTGATCAACTGTTATTTGGAAAATCGATCCTCCTGGCCTCCGGGCTCCCACTCCGGTTTCTGGCACTGAATTTCGACTTCTCCTCAGCAAAATACACATCTCCCTCTGAAGCTTTGCGCTGCTTCTGTGGCACTCACTTCCTCTCCGCTATGCACTCACCGGACTAGAGAAACTTCCTTTCGACCTTACTATCCTTGCCCCTCTCTCACTGCTTCGATTTCACTTAATCACCTCCGGCAACAAACTGTTGCTACTCTGGTGTTCGATATTCGAGCAAAATCGAATTGCTTGTCTCACAGGTGTGTTCTCAAACCCCCATCGAATTTCTTCTTATAATCTCTCGTTGAGACATTAATGGCCAAGATTAAAACGTAATTGATGGTTAAGATTAATTAGAACTCAATCCATGTCTTCTTCTACAAGATTTTCACCATGACTTAATTAATACCCTTTAATTAATCAGATTTCCTAAGTTTAGACTTAGGAACCATTAAAAAAAGATTAATTATTTTAATTACGTCATCCCTATGTAGAATTTGCATAAACGATTTCTGGGTTTTGTAGAATACATGTATTCTAGCCTTTCCACCAAATTTTCTAGCTAGAACACATCCAATACTACAAAACTAAAATACCCTCTTAGCGAGGAATGTGTTCTAGTGCTGCAACCCACTGAAGCAACACCCTGTCTCTGCACCACCTCCCGTTACATTGTTGATGTCTAGCTGCTGTTGCCCACCAACTATTACGCAACTCTGATATACGCTGCATCTGTGTTGTTGTTGTCTTTGTTGTACTACTGCCAACCACTGCATCTGCACTGCAGCTCCTCATTTGTTGTTACTACAACTGCAACATCTGCTTCTGAGAAATATCCAACACACTGAACCATCTGTGGTCAGTATGATGCATTTGTCACCTGAGTCTTGATTGTTGCTAGACTTTGCTCTATCACAGAAGCCTCTGCGCTGCTGCTGACTCTGCACTGCTGCCAACTCTGCTCAGTTTCAGTGTGCTACTAGCTACTGCATTTGTCACTCTGGCACCTGATTGCACCAACTACCATTGATCCATCCTGCTACTGTGTGCTATGGGCTCCCATAGCAAGGATTGATTCATGAGGTGGACCTTCGCAAGAATCCTTCCCATCCTGTAGCTCTCTGGGACTACAAAACCAAATCACCCCAACTCACTCCTGGAGGTATTTCGGTGATCATGCCAAACTCTTCCTGCAATCTAGAGGACAACCTGTCGATCTCTGCGGATGCGGCTTGTTGATCATGCTTCTCCTCCTTGTCCTTCTTTCTGAGACGACATTGAGTGTTGTAGTGGCCAAGCTCACCACACCTGAAGCACTTGATCTTGGAAACGTCCTTTTTCCTCTTGCACTGCTTCTGTTGCCCCTTTGATGTAAGTTCCACATATTCCTTTTCCTTTGCTTGCTTCGTCCCACTGCTACTGCTACTGCCAGTGATGGTGCTTTTCACCAAATCTCGCCTCATCTCCTCCTGCTGCGGATTAGCCCACATACGATCCCAATATGGCAGTTTTTCTCTACCCAAGATACTCTAGACGAAAACTTTCTATTCTTCGGAAACGAACTGTACCAACTCTGTAGGTTGGGGTGCTAACCCTAATGAAGACAGTTGGTTTTGGACATCCTGAAGCCTAGTAAGAAAGGGATCTATACGCTCCCCTTTTTGCATCCTTGTGCATCTCAGCTTCTCCTCAAGATACATCTTTCGTTCCTCATAAGATCCTTCGTACATCGTAGCAAGTGCCTCCCACAATTATCGGGTTGTATCTTTGCCAACTATGTGAGAAACTACGTGATCTCGAACCCCATCAAGAATCAACCTCTTTGCCTTTTCCATCTCCTTCTTGTACTTAAGTGGATCTGTATCTGCGAGTACAGCTACCACACTATATAAGTCTTGAGATCATGTTCATCTAGAAGGTAAGAAATTCTAGCCTTCTAGATCACATAGTTCGAGGTGCTGTCCAACTGATCTTGATCTCAAAGCCTTGTTGATGCCATATTTGCAAAAATGTCGAATTCCTTCTCTTCTCCTCTGCACAGTTGCTGATTGGCTTTTCGCACTCCTTGCTGGAGTGGGCAAATCTGTGCACAACTTTTCTTGCTCTGATAGGAAAATTCGAACATCTGGGCTAGAAGTCCCCTGAGAAAAGAATTCCCTCACTGTGTGCTCTTCCTTCCTCCTAACACTATTTTGCACTAGCAAACTGCTACAAAGTAACTGCATCCTAGCTAAAGATCTGTTGCGCAAGGAAAATATTGTTGCTCCCTTTGCCTCTAGCAATCTTTGATCTGGGAAATCTAATTTCTCTGTCGACTCTCTCAGAGAAATAAATTTTCCTCAAAAATTGACCCTCCTTGTCCAAGGAATGCATTGCCTCTTGAGGGTTTCGAACTGCTACCTCTGCAGAGATTCAGAATTCCCCCTTCCTTTTGCCACTGAGCTCTCCGGCTTACGATCTGTGCTCTAATACCATGTGAAAATTTGGAAACCCTGAATCCTACTGCAACAACTGATTAAGTTTCTTCTATTTGTTAAATAACCTGAACAAATTATTTACTGCATCCTACGATAAATATCGAAACTAATACATTGCAGCCTTCACAAATACAATAATGAAGAAAATAATGTTGGAAGAATAGAATCACACACACATAAATAACATTGTTATTTTTGGACCAATGTCCCCGTAAAAACCCAACTTGGGAAAATTAGTGCAACAGCTGAGGGTTTTATTTATTATGCAATAGTAAATCTAAGTACAAATCTATGGAAGCTTAAATCTATCTTTCCATACAGAGAAATAACTAACAAGAGATCCAGTGAGAAAAATCTCACTCCACTAGTGATCCGACATTGATCTTGGGTCAAGATGAGCTGCCTTTGCATCAGCCTACGCAGATCTGCATCCCACAACTCAGACCAGAGTCTTTCTCGCTAACTGATCAACTGCTATCTAGAAAATCGATCCTCCTAGCCTTCGGGCTCCCACTCTAGTTTCTGGCACTGAATTTCGACATCTCAGCAAAATACGGATCTCCCTCTAAAGTTTTGCGTTGCCTCTCTGTGGCACTCACTGCCTCTTTGCTTTGCACTCACCGGACTGGAGAAACTTCCTTCCGACCTTACTATCCCTTCCCCTCTTTCACTGCTTCGACTTCACTGAATCACCTCTGACAACTGACTGCTGCTATTCTAGAGTCCGATTTCCTAGCAAAATCGAATTCATTGTCTCACAAGTGTGTTCTCCAACCCCCATTGATTTTCTTCTCATAATATCTCGTTGAGACATCAACGACCAAGATTAAAACATAATCGATGGCTAAGATTAACTAGAACTCGATCTATGTCTTCTTCTAGAAGATTCTCACCATGACTTAATTAATACCATTTAATTAATCAAATTTCCTAATTTTAGACTTAGGAACCATTAAAGAAAGATTAATTATTTTAATTAAGTTGTCTCTAGGTGGAATTTCTAGAAACGATTTCTGGGTTTTGGAGAATACATGTATTCTAGCCTCTCCACCAAGTTTCGTGGCTAGAACACATCCGATGCTACAAAAACTAACATCCCCCTTGTGGAACATCGTCCTCGGTGTTAAACCACACCAAGACTTCAGCAAAACTGTTGAAAAGAAAACATACTGCCCATGGAGTTTTATAACTTAGCCTGTTGTAATTTTTACAATGAAAGACCCGCTCAAAAGCAAAACATTATGACAAGATGACAAGATAACAACCATACCGCTTATTGGAGCTTTATAACTTAGCTCATGGCAGTATTTACATCCATATACATATGTACATATAGAAACATCACAAAAACATATACGAAAACATATGCCAAAACACCACCCCAAAACTGCTTTGCCTCAACCGGCAAATAATGAAGGATACAAGGCCTGCATCTGTAGCGCCATCTCCCATGTAGCTTCTTCGGGCCCAAAGTGCTTCCACTGCACTTTAACTTGCTCTATGGCTCTGTTCTTGAGCATGAGATGCTTTCGCTGCAATATGCACTAAGGCTCCAACTGGAACTCTCCTTCTTGCTCCACCTACAATACAGACCAATCAATAACATGATCAACATCCTTTATATACCTCTTAAACAATGAAATATGGAAAACATCATGGACTTTCACTGTTGGAGGCAGTGCAAGTCAATAGGCCACTGGTCCAATCCTCTCAAGGATCTCAAAAGGCCCGCAATACTGTGATGCAAACTTGGCACATGATCCAATCCTCAAAGAGCTCTTCTTGGGATTGATGTGTAAATACACATGCTCTCCAACGTGAAACTCCTTGAACACCCCGTGCTGATCTACATAACTCTTTTGTCTATATCATGTTGCCTTTATATTCTTTTTTATAACTTGTATTTCCTGTTCCATGTCTGCCAACATATCGGGTACAATAAGTACCCTATTCACTAGATCACTCCAACTAATTGGAGTATTACAACTCCGTCCATACAATGCCTTGAAACGACTCATCCTCAACGACTCCTGATAACCATTGTTGTATGCGAACTCAACCAATGGAAGATACTCTCCCATCTCCTTTGCTAATGCATCACATACATCCTCAACATGTCCTCCAATATTTGGTTGACCCTCTCTATTTGTCCATCTGTTTACAAATGATAAGTTGTACTGAAGGCCAACTCTATACCCAAACCTGCAAATAGCTCCTTCCAGAACTTGGAAGTGAACTTTGCATATTTGTCTGACAAAATATTTTTCGAAACACCATGTAATCTCACTATCTCTCTGATGAAAACCTGTGCTACCTCATTGGCTGAATATGTAGTCTTCATTGGAATGAAGTGAGCTACCTTTCTCAACCTGTCAACCACGACCATAAGAGAATCATGTTGTCTCACTGTCCTCGGAATACCTATAATGAAATCCATGGAAATGACCTCCCATTTCCAATCTGGAATCGCTATAGGCTGTATTAAACCACCCAGATGCTTACATTCTGCCTTTACCTGATGACACTCTAAACATCTAGCCACGAACTCTGCCACTTCCTTCTTCAAATTCGGCCAATACTAGAACTTCTTCACTGTCGTCAATGTCTTTTGATATCCTGGGTGACCCGAGTATGGCTTGATGTTAAACTCCCTCAAGATAAGCTTATTGAGCTCACTGCAATTTGGTACATAGATCTTGTCCGTAAATCTCACCAAACCATTTGTCATGAGATGATAGTCTGTATCTTGATCACCTGTACCTGTACCTGCACATGCACCTGTACTTGTACCTGCACCTGTACCTATACCTTCACATGCACATGTACTTGTACTTGCACCTGTACCTCTACTTATACCTACACATGTCCCTGTACCTGTACTCTGTTGTAGCCTATGCATGATCTCCATGTACTTGTCATCCCCCTGTCCTGCGTGCAAGATCCTATCCTGTAACTCTATCCTATAAGAGCTCATAGCTGCTATATGATTTACTTGTACCTTCTTGCTAAGAGTATCTGCAACCCGATTCTCCTTCCCTTCGATTTATCTAATCTCGAAGTCAAACTCACTGAGGGTAGCTAACCATCTAGCTTGCATGGCATTTGATTCGACTGGTCAAACAAATACCTCAACCCACTGTAGTTGCTCATCAGTACAAACCTCCTGCCAAGAAGATAGTTCCTCTACATCTTCAATGTGTGTATGATCGCTACTAGCTCAAGATCATGCGTCAGATAGTTCTACTCATGCACATTCAGTTTCCTTGACTCATAGCACACGATATGTCCTTCTTGCATGAGAACTCCACCAAGTCCTCTCTTGCAAGCATCTGTACACACTATGCATTCCTTGTCTGGATAAGCAATCTTTAGCACTAGTGCATGTGTCAACAACTGCTTGAGTTGCACAAAATTAGCTGCACATTCTTCTACCCATTCCAACTTCTTACCTTTCGTCTGCAATGATGTGATAGGATATGCAATGCGTGAAAATTTCCATGAATGATCTCACCTCATCCACATTCTTAGGAGCTGCCCACTCAATGATGGCCCTTATATTTTCTGGATCTACTACTGTGCCTTCCTTGGAAACGACATGTCTCAAGTAATGCACCTTTGTTTGAAAGAAGCTGCACTTGTTAAGCTTAGCATATAACTGATGCTCTCTTAGCAATCTCAACACTGCTGCTAAATGCTTGGCATGTTCTTCCTCATTTTTAGAATATACCAGTATGTCATCAATGAATACAATAACAAGCTTGTCCGTATAAGGATGAAACACACTATTCATCAAACACATAAATGTAGTTGGAGCATTAGTCAAACCAAATGGAACTACAACAAACTCATAATGTGCATACCTGGTCTTGAACGCAGTCTTGAAGATATCCTCTTCCTTGATGCATACCTAATGTTATCCTGATCTCAAGTTGATCTTAGATAACATTGTTGCTCCCTTCAACTGATCAAACAAATCATCGATCCCTAGCAATGGGTACCTGTTCTTGATTGTTACCTTGTTTAGCTGCCTATAGTCAATGTACAATCTAAGAGTACCATCTTTCTTCTTTATGAACAACCCTGGTGCACCCCAAGGCAATAAACTTGGCGTAATGTATCCCTGTTAAGCATCCCCTTTAGTTGCAACTTCAACTCTACCAACTCAAGTGTGCTCATCTAGTAAGGTTCCTTTAATGCCAGAGCTTCCCTTGGCACCAACTCAATAGAAAAGTCTACCTCCCTGTGAGGTGGCAACTCTGTAATATCCTCAAGAAATACATCCTGAAACTATTGTAGAACTGGGTATCTGCTCAAAACATCTACATCCCCAACTTCCTTACCTTTGTCACTAGAAATGTGCACTGCAAACATCACACAACCTTTTCTGCAACTATGCTTAACCTGCATAGCGGTAACCATCTTCACTAATGTAGGCTTCTTCTTCCCCTGCAAAATTGTTTTTTCGCCACTATCATCCACACATTCAATGGCCTTGTCAAAGCAATCCACTTTGGTCTTGTGAAGGTACAACCAATCCATACCCAAAATCATACTATACGAACCCAATGGAAGTACATTCAAATGTGTTGTTGTAGGCATACCATTTAACTCAAATGCACAAGCTCTCACCCAATGGTGAACTCTCTTCTTTGTACCTATAGCCAACTGCACCAACCAAGATTCTGCATGCACTTATTTTCTCAAGCCACACTTATCCACCAGGTCAGGATTCATACAAATATAATTAGATCTAGGATCAATCAAAATAAAAACAACTTTATCACAAAGCTTACCGTCCATCTCAATGATAGATTCCTGATGATCCACCTGCCTGTTGTCCACAATTGCATAAATACGAGGAATGCTATGACCAACATCACCAATTGTATGTGCCTCCTGAGCACTGTAGATATGGGGTCTACCACCACTCTGATACTGTGGAAAATCCCTCTTACGATGGTCCTTACCACATATCCAACATTGCAATGGTTCCCTACCACCGCCTCTAGCCTTCCGCTCTCCATGTCCTTTCTTAGTTGTATTGAACCTCTTGTAAGGAACTACATTTTCTTTCTCACTTGCATCTTGAGTTCTTCCTCGCTTTGGTGGCCATTTTCCTTTAGCTTTCTCATTTCTTTTCAAGTCACACTTAGGCTCAACTTTGCGCTTCGACTACTCATAACAATGTTTCAACTTTCGGATGGCCTCCTTCCAATTATCTAGACTCATCAAACTCAATCTGGTCTTTGTATGCTACTAGTAGTCCACTAATGAATCTTTGAACCTTGGCCTTCTCCTCCTTGAGGTAAGGCAAATATCTCAATAGCTCCAAGGACCTGCTAGTATACTCATCATTTGTCATGGAGCCCATCCAAACTCATAAAACTCCTTAGCTTTGTCATCAAAGTATCTTTCCGACAAATACTTCTTCTTGAAGTGCCTCTGAAACTCATGCCAAGTCAAATCATCCTCATGTATACCTTTAACATTCTTCACATCTTCCCACCAAATATTTGCTTTAACTTTGAGACTGAAAGTGGCAAAATTGTTTTTTCGCCACTATCATCCACACACTCAATGGCCTTGTCAAAGCAATCCACTTTGGTCTTGTGAAGGTACAACCAATCCATACCCAAAATCATACTATACGAACCCAATAGAAGTACATTCAAATGTGTTGTTGTAGACATACCATTTAACTCAAATGCACAAGCTCTCACCCAATGGTGAACTCTCTTCTTTGTACCTATAGCCAACTGCACCAACCAAGATTCTGCATGCACTTATTTTCTCAAGCCACACTTATCCACCAGGTCAGGATTCATACAAATATAATTAGATCCAAGATCAATCAAAATAGAAACAACTTTATCACAAAGCTTACTGTCCATCTCAATGATAGATTCCTGATGATCCACCTACCTGTTGTCCACAACTGCATAAATACGAGGAATGCTGTGACCAACATCACCAATTGTATGTACCTCTTGAGCACTGTAGATCTGGGGTCTACCACCACTCTGATACTGTGGACAATCCCTCTTACGATGATCCTTACCACATATCCAACACTGCAATGGTTCCCTACCACTGCCTCTAGCCTGCTGCTCTCCATGTCCTTTCTTAGTTGTATTGAACCTCTTGTAAGGAACTACATTTTCTTTCTCACTTACATCTTGAGTTCTTCCTCGCTTTGGTGGCCATTTTCCTTTAGCTTTTTCATTTCTTTTCAAGTCACGCTTAGGCTCAACTTTGCGCTTCGACTGCTCATAACAATGTTTCAACTTTCGGATGGCCTCCTCCAATGATCTAGGCTCATCAAACTCAATCTGGTCTTTGTATGCTACTAGTAGTCCACTAATGAATCTTTGAACCTTGGCCTTCTCCTCCTTGAGGTAAGGCACATATCTCAATAGCTCCAAGAACTTGCTAGTATACTCATCATCTGTCATGGAACCCATCCGCAACTCATAAAACTCCTTAGCTTTGTCATCAAAGTATCTTTTCGACAAATACTGCTTCTTGAAGTGCCTCTGAAACTCATGCCAATTCAAATCATCCTCATGTATACCTTTAACATTCTTCACATCTTCCCACCAAATATTTGCTTTAACTTTGAGACTGAAAGTGGCTATCTTTGCTTTCATGTTTTCAGAATAGTCATGCAATCTGAAGAATTTCCTCATACCAAGTAACCATATCTTTGCATTATGTGATTTCTTCATCTCTCTATCAAAGGTAGGTGGCTTTGCTTTCTTAAAGTCATCTGAAAAGTATCCCCTATCACTCCTCCTGTAAGGATGATAATAATGACAATCATGATGCCTGTCTGAACCAGAACTAGAATAATACTTGTGTCCATCACCTCTCCTATCCAGAATGTCCAACAACATGTTATCTCTGATCGTGTCGTTTATGTCCGACCTATGATCACCATAAGACCTGCTGCCATATGCTCCATTAGTTCTATCCTCCTACTCATGGCTGATTCGAAGTGGTCCTTGTCACTACAATTCTGACAAAATCTGAAGTAGTATTGCATTAACCTCTGCTTGTTTCTCTTGTGCCTGCATGATTTTGTCATTGTTTGCCTTACAGCTCCCTATTTCTTCCTTCAAGCTTCTCAATGTATCTGCCAAATCAAAGGAGAGCCCAACACCACGCTTCTCATTCGATCCATAAAGAGAGTCTTTGTAGTCTACTATCTTGCTAGCCATTTGGCTTCTTTCCTGCTAGGCATACTATGCCAGCTAAACCAAATCACAATAAACCAACGTACCTTAGCATGGTTCGGGGAGGATATCTCATATGCAAGATCATGAAATCAGCATGATACATGTATAACATAATCATAACAACATATAGACATATGATACATAAGCACATAACCATGTAACCATCAGTCTAGCTAGAGTCTAGTCATCAATGCATGACCATATCAACTACACACATACCATGACTACATGCATGACAGCAACCACCATAACACCAATGTATACTTGACCACATGGATACATTAACATGCATAAGCAATGCATAATCTACCACACACACTCATGAACTCATATGATCAAGCATGAATGACGATACTTGTAACCAAACCTACAAGAATGATACATGTAACCACGCATGCAAGAATGTAACCAAACACACAAAATGACACATGTAAGCGACATATAACAACATGTAACCAGACATACACTCCTAACAACATGCTTCACACAACAACATCCTTATCCCCATGGTGACACCACTATGACCGTGACCAACACCATGCATATCTAACAAGCATTCATGACTGACACGTGCAACCGACATGAATGCATAACAAACACATTCACCCATGGAGAGCGCAACCACGCTCTGATACCAATTTGAAACCACCCTCCTCCATCAATTTAACAATTACAAGTAAATACATGAGATAACCCATGACATTAATGAGTCAATTAACCAAGCTTATAACCAGCGTAAAATGATGTAAATAACAGAGATATAACAATCATTAAATCCACATATAAACAAGTGTAAAAGAAAGAGAACTTATCTTTCATCAATCATAGGCAAATCCAATCAGGTTCGGGACTTCCACATACCACCCGACCATAGACATCGCTGAACCAAATCATTCTTTCAACGAGTCACCCTCGTGCCATATTCCAAGCATGAATGTGGGATGGGTTGGAGGTGACATCATGGAGGTGCTTGGTCCATATGCGTTGGAACTCATAGGTGTTTTTCCATCAGGTCCCAGGAGAGGTGGATACAACTTGAACATGAGGGCAGACTGTCATGATCAGAACTGCGCAGTGACAGCATAGTGGCACCCTTTTTAGACTAGCATGGGATCTGGACATCATAGGACTTGGCAGTACAACTACCCTTGGGGATGAGTTGATTTCTATAGGGGAAGATCATTCAAATCTTCCATTGGGCTTTGGTGACTCACTAATGGCATGGGGGACTTCATTAGCATGCCAGGTGGGCCAGCAGGATGATATCAGAAGAAGCTCATGTGAGTGAGACACTATCTTTGCAGGGATTGAGTGGTATCTTCAAGAGTATACTCTTGGAGTGCATGGGATGGCATGCTTGGTAGGACAACTTCACGAGGAGTTGGGCATAGTGCCACATTATCATGATTCCCTACTCATTGATGGTATATAAGGGACTTTTGGTACTTATACCGGGCAGGATAGTGAGTGGAGTGAGGGGAGCTTCAGGTGGAACAAGATGGCCTGGGATCCTGGTATTGAGGGATTCTTTCATGTCAGGGCACCGCAGAGGTCAGGGACGAATTAGTGGCGCATCTAGGACCCTAGGCCATTTTAGCAGTGACAACGAAGAGCAACAACTAGAGAGAACGTTGTTTGATAGTTGCTTGAGGACAAGCAACGTTTTGGTGGGGAGGACTGTGACATTCCCACTTAGCAATATTGCTAAGGGAAATATCAATTTTGTTTTATTTCATGTTTGCACGTAGGAGATGTGGGTTTAGAGGTCCCACACGGGGGGGCCAAACATTAGGAATGAAGGGAAATATTGCGGCTCTAGTGGACCATGGGGGCCACCCCATGGAGAATTATGACCTACATGTGGAAGACACTCTCATTGGAGCTAAGTTAGTGGGGAAAGTCGAGTTGGGCCCACATGGGCATCTTGGAGGCTCTTTGATAAATAGAGCAAGAGGCACTCATTTTGGTCATTCAATCATCTATTTAGAAATTGTGTCTTTGACATAGCACACTTGAGTCGAAGCCAAGTCTGCAGTGTTGTTTAGCACACGAGTGTCTTTGAGTGAAGCTCTCAACCCTTGCTTCGGTGGACTTCAACTGCCAGCCCAAGGAGGGAGTCCCACCTATACCAATTCATACCAGCGGCAGGGAGTGCGAGTTTGTGAAGAGGATTGGCAGCAACAACACAAGGACTGTGTAGTTCTTGGAGGAGACACGCTTGGAGGTTGAGGAGTGAAGAGAGTTAGGGGCTGAAACTTGAGGTGGAGTCGGGGGAAGTGTTGTGGGGGTTTTTCTAGCATCTTGGTGGAGCAACAAACGCAACATTTGCTATAGGTTACATCTTTTGCATGTGGAGGAGGGCCAAACATTTGGGGATCAATTTTGGAGCATCAAAACTAGGACAAACCCTTTATGGGTTTTTTCGTGTTTTTGACAAGGACCTCAAAAAGAATTTGGCAGAATTTTTTGGCCATATTTGAGGGGTCAAACAGGGTTCCCAATTCAACTAGCAGCTAGAGGAGCCAAGGAAAATTTGGGACGAAATTCTGAGCTCAACATTTGGCCAATTATTTCGTGGGTTTTTGTGGGTTATTGGTGAAGAGCCCGGGGTTAATTTCCCCGAATTTTCTGCGCACCAGAGGAGGCCCTAGCATCATTTCTTCGTAGCCAACAGCATATTTCTGGGCAGTGTCAGCGCAGAGCCAGGAGAGAGCAGCGACAGTTTTGAGAGGGACTTCTTATTGTTCATTTGGGCTTAGCTAGCTCGCCTTGAGGAAGCCCAGGTGCACTCTTCCCAGCAACTTATTGTACCCTCTTCTTATTATAATAAAATGGCTCAACAACGTAGTTTTTGGCCTTAACATGGTGTTTTGATGTTTGAGTAATTTTTTGTGTGTTTTTGGTTATGTTTCCCTGATTATCATTGTAAATTTCCATCAGGGATGTTACAGAATCCCCCCATTAATCCATGCCCAAAAGTATCCATGATAAGCAAACTACAACAGTCAATTACCATATGACATAGACAAGGCATACCTTTAGGTTCGGGAGGCCCACCTTCAAACATACGATCATGACAGATGGGTGAGGGACCACATGGCTGGATCAGGTGGCGGAGAAATGCACAACGAGCTAGTTGGTGGCTGCAAGGGGCTGCCAACTAAGGACCATATTGGAGAAAAAATTTCTCCTATGGATATCACCCACAAAATGGTGGGTAACTAGCACATGAGCAAAAAGGATCATTAAACACACACAGAAAGAAAAGCAAAACAAAAAGACAAGAGACGCCAGAACTGTGCATTGCCTTACTCTCTACATTACTTTCATTTAGAAGGCTTAGAATACATAGAAATCACTATCACAAAACTATTGTCTGCCTGGCACCAAGGGCTCAAAACCATTTACCAAGTTAAACATGATTAATTAGAAATAAATTATAACATTTAGAATATGTTGTCTATAATCCTTGACGATTTGGGTGTTTTTCTCTCTTTGTTAGTACTATGTTATGCTAGCCTTGTCTTCCATGATTATCGTTTCCAACCTTTTGGGATGGATGACATGTCAAAGATACAATTTCCTGAAAATTACCACCATTCCACTATATTTCCTCGTGTCAAGTATGCAATTAATGCCAGTAATAACTCCCCATATATGCTGCCTGTTGCCAATTTACCAGCTATGATAATGAATGATCCTTATCGAATCATCCCTTGGGTACTAACTTGAAATGGAGTTTCCTATGAGGCCATTCAATAGGGATCATATTGTGCGTTGTTTCAATGAAAGTATTACTTCATCGAACATCTATTTTATATTTGTTTGCCTCATATGTTTGATATTTTTAATTTATTTCAGCTTCAACTATGATTGTCTCTCAACTTTTCATCTCTTTCACAGAATATCGATGCTACAATAAAAGCCATAGACAAAGACAGCTGGCTTGATACAGGTGATCTAGGCTGGCTTGCATCTCAAACACTGGGCGGTGGTCGTTGTTGTGGAGGAATGATGGTTGTGGAAGGTCGTGCCAAGGATACCATTGTACTTTCTACAGGTTAGAATATGAAAGATATTTTATTGCAAAGATAATGTCTTTAGTGAACTGGAATGACTTCCAAAGACACAGCTCCAGAATTTTTATATTGCCAGTAAAACTTTAAAGCATTTCCTTGATAATAAGCTATAGAATAAGGACTAATTTTGAAAAATTTAATGACATTATATTATTTGGTGTGAACGAATGACAAAAAGTGTTGGTTTTGACATCATTATTTTTAAGGATAAAGCTAGAGCAATATTCCCGTCTCATTCATGAAATTTCTTGGTTCATCTTACCATCTACATTGGCATAGCTGGTGTCCTTATACTTTTCCATACTTAGACAGGATCCTTTGTGACAAAAATGGAAGAATGATGTAGCTTCTTTCTCAGTTCATACGCTAACTTACAATTTAAACATTTAATTAAATTTTTTTACCAGCACCTGTCTTGAAAGACCAGTGGCCACTTCTATTAATGGTGATTGTGAAGGTTTTATTTCTCTTTTGTGCTGCCCACAAGATTGTAAGACAGCTTGTTACAAACCTGAAAAAAGTCTCATATTTAGAACATCACATACAGCATATGTTTGATTGTTGTGCAGTGATTTCTAGTATGCCTGGGGCAGCACCAAACAAATAACTCAAGCAAGCATTGCTGGGTGTGATTAGGCAGATTGCTATGCTTGCAAACCAATGTTATGTGAACTGGACCAATCATTGAAATGGACAATCCCAAAATTCAAAACCAGACAAAAACCAGCAACAAAACTATACCACAAAACCAGTCAACCTTGAAATATATGTGTGTGTGTGTATCCATGTGAATCCAAACATACACAAACATGCATTGTTTATAGCAAGGTGCATATAATCAAATAACACTGAGTGCAATCCATATCTGAACCAAAATATGTCAAGAAAAGGCTCTAAATGGCCTCTACAGTCCAAAAATAAGCGTAATACCAATTAATAACTATAGACTCTGGAATCTATAATCTAATAATACGAGAGAATCCTTTGAGTTTTCATCATCTACATCCTCAACATGACTAGACTCAAAAATGGAATTCTAGCTTGATTCCCTTGGCCTTGAAAATACTCATCCAACAACAACATTAGATCCTTTGTCTGTGGAAGTGGGTCCAAGTCCATCCAAGATAGGCCTTCATTGTCAAATGTTGTTGGCTAAGTCTCCACAACCCACTTTAACAAGGATCAATATCATCCAAGACTATGTGCTTGATTCAAAGGTCTTATTCAACAATTGATTGCACCTCAATCTTAGGGTGTATTGAACATAGATAATATCATTTTGTTCCAAACAATTTTGCTTCTTGGAGTGTATATGCTCAAAAACACTCTAATTGATGTCACAAGAAAATGCACGGCATGCCTAGCTCAATATCATACCACCATCTAGCAATGCATTCCCAAGCAGTCTCAATTTCCCTCTTCTTCCATTTAGCATCAATGGTGGGTTGAGCACAAGGGGTGATACAAGTAAAAAGAATGAGTCAAACTTATGTGGCCTGTTCAAATTGGATGGACCCAAACTAGCAAAAAGTTTTCCCCTAGGTTGGTTTTTCCTTGAGACTATATAAGGAATACAATCATCATCAAGAAAACTAGATAAGATAAGGTAATTTTATTAATGTCCAACAAATGGCCATAAATAGGTCAATGGTATTTAAGGATACAACTAGTACAAGTACAATGTGGGGGTGCAAATGAACTTCTAGAAAATGCCAAAGCTAAATCTAGGATAAAATGAAGTAAAGAATGATACAGTGATATGACAACCTCATAAACATGTATATAATTGGATCATGTAGAAGGTTAAGTGAGTAAGTCTAGGGTTGGAGGTCAATGATGTCAAGAATGCTTGAACCTGATAGCCGACAACAAGGGGGGTGAAAGTGGCGTTGGCTCACTATTAGAGTCCTCTAGATCCAACGAGGAGTTTAATTGCATGATCTTGGGGGTTTGTAGGAGTGAGGGATACTCCTAACATCTGATACCAAATGAAAAGCTCTGGGTAAGTCTTTGGTTGCTCTGTTGGGGCTTGGGAGGAATCGGTCAGGGGAGGGGCCCTATTTAGGAACCGTCTAGTACTAAACCCTTTGACAATTTGGGTGTGAGTGAATTGATGTGTTGTTCGACACGTCCGCAATGGCCTTGAGGGTACCGGTTGGCCTCCGAAAAGGAAGGGGGGGTGCTAAGGGGAGACTCGAAGTCTTATTGCTCTACAATCTCGAATACCTTGGAACTCAGTTCGTCATTTGTTGCTTCGATCAACTAGATCAACCTAAAAGTATGATATGATCATCTGAATCGTCTTCGAGTGAGGCAAGGTATGTAGGATCTAAGATTTGTGTCTAAACATCTCCTTGATGAACAGGGCTAGGAATCTCTTGTAATATCCCAATTTATTTTAATTAAAATTTTCAAGAAAAACTTTGCCATAAAATTTTTCTTAACGGGAATAGCACAAAAACACCGGCACAAAATAACTCGGAAATACTTTAATCAAAAAATACACAAGACAGATATTTGCAAACCCGACTAGATTTAGCCTTATTATATTAATATAATCATTGGTTAGGACAATAGCAATGGCTGATAGTAGCTCCTCAAATCAATAAACTAGAACTGATAAGTACAACCTATGAATTTTGAATGAATTCACCAAGGAATGAGGTGTGCTTTTGTCCACTCACCAAATCACCCAAGGGTTTTCGTCCTGGGGCTACTGAAGCTGAGAATCTAGTTCTCTAAACCTCACCAATCAGAAAATACAACAAATCCAAGATGTCTAAAATGATCTCATCCTCCTTTTAAAGGCTTGATAGATGGATCTCCAATCTTCTAGAAGTATTTATTTTGATTATTTTAGTATTATTCTAGAAACCCCCCCTTGAATTCATCTAAGTGACTTTTAATTTTATTTTATTTCAATTAAGTCACTTTTCGCTTTAATCCTTCAATTAATTATTTTTCCCTTCTTTATTTAATTAAGTGGCTAATTAAAGTCACTTCTAATCCGGAAAAATGGTAAATTGCCCACCATACTTTCTTTGGCCACTGGAAGTCACTTCTCATCATCCAATCTTGTAGATCTCCTCATTCGGATTCCAATGAGCTATTACACTAAGGTTTTCCATCAAATATTCCTCCTAGAATGTCACTTTAAATGTAATTATTTAAGTTAGGCTCAATAATAACCTTGTTTTACAGGATTTATCGGAATGCAACGGAACCAAAAGAAAGTTGTGCGGAACTGACCCTGATGATGGAATATACAAAGCAAACACCATTGGACCCCATAAAACTCCTCAAAACCCCCATGGGACCTCGATGCTATTACACTAAGGTGTTCCATCAAATATTCCTCCTAGAATGTCACTTTAAATGTAATTATTTAAGTTAGGCTCAATAATAACCTTGTTTTACAGGATTAATCAGAATGCAACGAAACTAAAAGAAAGTTGTGCGGAATTGACCCTGATGATGGAATATACAAAGCAAACACCATTGGACCCCATAAAACTCCTCAAAACCCCTATGGGACCTCTGATGACGTAATCCTGCTCCTGTGACCTAGCCATCACGTTACTTGAAAATCCATCCTGGTTGTACTATAGAGGAAATTGAAAATGGGGACATTACATCTCTAGTCAAGATACCGGAAGAAGGGAGAGAGGGATCCTCCAAACTCTCTATATAGGAAATGATATCATGCTTTGATCTCATAGTATATGGGGCACTGAAAAATGAGGTGCATCTCAGTGTTCGACTGTTGTAAGTGGCAAAGGTGATAGACCCTATCAAATCGTGGCATATGGTGATCTGTCTCAACTAGAAGTTGATGGGACTTGTTGCCTCAAAATCTAGCAGGCCTTGTGAGGGTTGCTTCACAAGACAAAAACTAGACCAAAGGAAAACAATATGAGATGTGGCCCACTATCACCACAATCATTACCTCCTGCTCTTTAGTGGACAAGAGAGGCTTAAGGAGGGATGCTCTACTTAAGAACAAGGCTCAGCTAGCACAACAAATCAATTCACCTCCTCCAAAAGGCTTAATTAGGGCACAATTTGACCTAGGGCTTGAGAATTTGCAAGGTGAATAGGATTTTCTAAGATCGCAAGGCTAAGAAAAGGCTTTCAACAAATGTATATCTTCAATTTATGGAATAGGAAGCCTTCAATAAGCTCCAAGTTGAAGCCTAGGGAAGACTAGGGCTTTTCTGGGGCAAGGGACGTTTGCCATACACAGGAATGACTTGATTTTGAGGCAAATACCTCACCTCCACGTGTTGAATCCCCCTCTACCAAGCACCATTTCAAAACCCTAGTTGAGAAAAGAGCCCTAGTCCTAACTAGTGCCTTATCTTGAGAGGCCAGACATGAGGTTAGGGAGAAGAAAAGTGAAATTCAAGATGGTTTCAAGATGATCAACATGTTACCCACCAAAAGTGGGTGACCCCTAAGAGAAACTTTTCTCCTATTCATCAGTTCTAGCAAGAAAACAGTAGCCCCTGAGAGACACATTATAGTCAATGTGATGTGCCATTCATATCTCCGTGACATGCGTCAGTCATATGTCTCCTCACCCATTTGTCAAGAGAATGTGTTGGAAGGTGGGCTTCTGATCAAAAGGTACTTTATTCATTTTGCAATCAGGTGCTTATACTTGTTTGTATTTGAGCATTTTCACATGGATTATGGTGTAGCTTGGAAGAAAGATGAATCTTGGTTGTAGTCTTGCTCCCTCACCTTAAATGGGGGGTTAATTTTCAATACTAATCTAGTGGGACCTCCCCTAATGGCCATTGGCTTTAGGAAGGGGCACTACTTGGGAAACCATGATTGAGATAGTATAACCCCATCTATCCCTATTCCATACTTATCACTTTCAATTTTACATTACAAACCCTTATTCCACCTCCTTTCTTCAAGTTCGACTGACCATTGGTTCTCTGGAATTTGGAAACCACATATCCTCATGAGTATACCTGGGTATGGTTTGGAAATGTACCCTGGGAGGTTGATGTAGCTAAAAGAAACGAAAAGAGCATATGATGGCCACAAGGAAAACAAAGAAAAATCAAAATGCAAAAGATGGTTGGGATTCACAAATTAGCACGTGGGCAAAGCCAAGCATGAGCTCTACCTCTACATATGGCCATCACTCGGTTCCTGGGCCAATGTTTCCCTATCTCATATAAGACAAGGGAACCTTGCATGCCCCAACCATTGTGTGAAATTTTCAACTTTATTGCAACAACTAGAAATTATTCTCGTAACTAATTAATTATGCAATTATTTGCTATGGTAAACAATGAATAAATCACAACTGCAATTTTCACCATAAAACCACTGTAGAAATAAAATTGGAATTGAGAAATATAGAGCGCACACAATAAAATTATTAGTTATTTTTGGACAAATGTTCCCAGAAAAACCAAATGTGGAAAAATCGGTGCAGCAAATGAGGGTTTATTATTATTATGCAGCAGTGAAAATCTGAGTACAATCTAGATGCCAAAAATTGGCAATCGTCAAGAAATAATCTAACCTAAATTATTAGAGAGAATTTTCTCTCTCTCCATGGGCAATCCCGGCACAACTTGCCTCAAAAATTGGCCCTCAAAGAACCCTTCTGCAGGGCTCTACGCAGACCCTCACACATAGCTTGAATCTGCCTCTGATCAAGTCGTTTTTCCTGCTTTTGTTGTTGGAAGAGATCCTTCGACCCTCAAGAAAATTATCCCGGACTCTGGCTATTGAATCGACCACTAGCTTGGCTCAATCGAACCGCCACACTGAAGCCGCCTGTGCAATCCCTACGCAACCTCTAGTGGAATAACTCAGCCCCTTTGTTGCTTCCTCTCCGAAACTGGAAACTCCTCTAGAATCATTGTCTTTGCTCCCTTTCTATCTTTGCGTCCCTTCTGGCTTGAAATTCTCTCCCTTGCTCGATCTCGGCAACTAGGTAGCTCGATTTGCAAAGGAACTCAACCTCACTAATGTATTCTCCATCTACCCTTCGAGTTGCTCTTATAATCTCTTGTTGGTGAACCAACGACCATGATTAGATCCCCATCAATAGCTAAGATCATCTCCAACTTGATCTGTGTGAGTTTCTAGAGAACTCTCACCTTTCTCAATTAATTATTTTAATTAATCACTTTTCCTAAGTTAGACTTAGGAAATATTTAATTATAGAACAATTAACTTAATTGAGTCATCTCTAGGTGGTTTCTCCTAAAACTTTTTCTGCATTATCGAGATCTAGTGTTTCTTAGCCTGTCTGACCAAAGTCAAGACTAGAACACTTGTCTGATGCTACAAAACTAACACTCCCTCTTAGCGAGGAAGGTGTTCTCTCACTGTCTCATAACATCCTCTCATACACGTTGTTGATGTCTGACAACTATGACAACCTACCACTATCCACCAAGCCATTGCGCAACTATGATTCATCTTCCACTCTGAGCTGAACCAACTTGCATTTGCACTGCTACTGACATTTCCCTGTGCCTCCTACACTGCTGCCAACTTTTCTCTGCGCTGCAATTGATCTCATGTTGTTGTTGTTGCTACAACTACTGTAACTGAGAACAAAAACTTTGAATCAACTGTGTCCTTGTATTGGCTCTGCAACTATCTCCTAAGTCTCTGATTGCAACTAGCCTCTGCACTATCCATTGAATAAATGTTTTTGCTACAATTGCTTTGCACCCCACAACAATTGACTGCAACTATCCCTCGAGATCTAATTGCGCCATATTGGACACCAATCCATCTTCTACTGAATACGGTGGGCCCTTGTAGCAAGGGTAATGATCCATATGAGGAGTAATCTGCAACTGTTGTTGCTCCTCTATGAACCCTACCCAAATCTCCGCAACTCAAGGAACTAGAGCTCAAGCTCTCCCCACCTCTCTCCTGGAGGTATAGCTGCATACAAAGTGAATTCGACCTCCAACCTGCAAGACAAATTCGATCTTTGTCGAAGTTGTTGCCTGCTCCTGATTCTCCTTCTTGTCCTTCTTCCTCTTCAAACATTGGGTACTGTAGTGACCGAACTCACCACACTTGAAGCATTTGATCTTCGAAAGATCCTTCTTCTTCTTTACTCCTCCCTGTGAGCCTTGTCCCTGACTAGGACCTTTCTTCGCCTTCCCTTTTAATGCAAGGACTATGTTCTCTTCCTTCACACCCTTGGTCCTTTGCTACTGATGCCATTGATGTTGCTCTCAACTAGAGAAAGCCTCATCTCCTCTTGCATAAAATATGCCCACAATCGATCCCAACTTGGTATATTATCTCATCCAGTAATACCTTGGATGAAGATAGCTCGCTCTGGGGTGAAACCACTAAGAGTTGTACGCAATAGCTCACTCTCTTGAGGTGCATCTCCAACTGCAGCAAGCTCATCTCAGACACTCTGAATTCTGGTGAGATAAGGAGTGACCCCTTCACCCTTATACATCTTGGTTGTGTTCAACTTCTCCTCCATAGACATTTTTCGTTTCTCTAAAGGATTCTAGAAAAGCATGGCAATTTCATCCCACATTTCTTTGGTTGTACTCTTGGTTGCTAAGTGTGAGACTATATGATCCCAACTGCTTTTCCTTTCCCATATCCTTATTGTAGTTGTCTAGTTGTTGCGCGTCTGTAGGTACGATTACAATTCTCTCTACATATGTCTTTATACCATGCTCATCTAGCAGGAAAGACATTTTGTCTTTCTAGATACAATAATTTGAGGCTCCATCTAACATCTCCTAATCTCGAAGTCGTGCTAAGGCCATTTCTACAAAACTCACAACTGGGAAAATAAACAGGAATCTCCTCCCTTTCTTGCTTGGTTGCTCGCTCTGCTACTCACACTCCCTCCTGGGATGCGCAGTTCTTCCAGCTGCTACTACCACCTGCAACTGGAAATCACAGATTTCCTTTAGAAAACCAAATCTAGAAACCCTCTGAAAATTTCTCCTGTGTGCTTTTTCTCTTCCACCTAACGTTGATATACTACTACAATCACTATGCTCAGGTCCACCAACAAACTAATTGATCTACTCACCAGAATTGCTTCTCGACAACCCCACTATCTGTTGGAACTGCCACTGGCTTGCTCGAACTTTTCCCGCCCCTGCAACTAGAAATCAAACCTTCTACCCAACAATTTTAACTACCTGGTTGGACCTCTCCGTAGACTTGGAAATTGTGCTACAGAACTCGCTTTGAACCTACACAAATTTCTTCTTTGCCTCTAAGATCCTGATCTATCTTCAAAATCGCTCAGATACCATGTGAAATTTTCAACTCTATTACAACCACTGGAAATTATTCTCCTAACTAATTAATTATGTAGTTTATTTGCTACGACAAACAATGAATATATTACAACTACAATTTTCACCATAAAAATGTTGCGGAAATAAAACTGGAACTGAGAAATATAAAACACACACACAATAAAATTGATACAGTTATTTTTGGACAAATGTCCTCGGAAAAAGCTAATGTGGAAAACTAGTGCAGCAGATGAGAGTTCTCAGTTTATTATTATTATGCAGCAGTGATCAAACACGCCTATTGTCCACAAGTTCCCTAAACCCCAAGAGCTCTTCGGCTCAATTCCTCACCCTGGGAGCTTAGATAGGGGAGAAAATCTAGCTCAGTGTCCTCGATCAATCTAGGCCCTTACCCAGGAGGGTCACATCCATCAATTCATGTTGCTTTCTAAAGATTAGAAACATATTAAAGTGCTCATATTTGGTACATGTCATAAAAGGATACCTTATTCATTTTTTCTCCCTCTCACGGAGGCAGCAACCACAATCCTAAGCTTGTCGCATACAACAACATCGTCTCAATACATGAAGGTATCTTTGTCCAAGCTATATATGGGATTCCTTGCCAATCGGATCCCACTCTTGTTGTTGCAATATATCACTATTGTATCCAAGACCTACTCAAACAACTCTCTAAAGAGCTTCCTTAACCAAATTGCCATCTCTCATGTATCTGGTCAACACAAGGCCAAATATTTGTTTCACAATCAATACTCTCAGTGAATTCATGGTAGAACCGAAGAGAGTACATTGGACAACAACAAGACATGTATTGAGATATTTACGAGGTACAATCGAGTATGGATTGAGATATGCTCAAGGTGATGGTGTCAGTTTGTGTGGATATACAAATGCAGACCGGGTAGGCTATAATTTTCCTTTTTCTAGTGTTCCTTATAACATGGCTAGGATGGACTTTCAGAGTTGGGGGCAGACAGGGCACAGGTGCAAGTTGGTGTTATCAAGGGATCCAAGGGCTTTCGGAGGGGTTTTGAGGAGTTTCTATGGGGTCTGATGGCATTCTCTTAGTATATTCCATCATCCGCACAGTTTGCCTTTCGTTCCGATGCATTCTGACAACTTTCAAAAAACATAGTTATTATTGGGCCTGACTTAATTAGATATGCTTAAGGTGGCATTCCGAGAGGAATACTTGACAAAATACCTTAGTGTAATAGTTTGTTGGAACTAGAACGAGAAGATCTACATGATGGGATGGCTAGATGTGAGTTTTAGTGACTTGAGGAGACATGGAGGCCAATTTACCCTTTTTCCGCAATAAAAAGAATATTTTAATTAAAATAAAAGATGGAAAAGTGCTCCATGATTAAAATAATAATAAAATAGGAGATTCTAGAGGGGTCCATCAGATCTATAAAAAAAAAGAAGGCCATTGGAGGACATCTTGGATTTGTGATTTCTTCTTGTGGAGAGGTTTGAAAACTCTATTCTCTACTTCAGCAGTAGCCCCAGGACGGAAACCTTCAGGTGATCTTGGTGAGAGTGGAAGAAAACCCACCTCATCTCCTTGGTGGATTCAGCCAGAATTCACAAGTGTAGTGAATGATTTTCAGTTCTGTTTTGTGACGGCAGTTTCAACATCAGAGCAAATCAATTTTGCAGACCAGATTGTCTATCACAGCATTTCAGCTATATCATCATGTACACTCTTTCAGTTATCTATTATAATGAAAGCTGGTATTATCTATGCTCATTGTATGATTGAATTTCATGCATTCTCTTGTTTTATTTTACATGGCAATCTTCTGTTAATTGAATAGTAATTTTATGGCGAAATTTTGGATGAGTTAAAATTTTGCAAAATCAGTGTAATATCCCGTTTGGGATATTATAGTGGTATCAGAGCTGGTGTCTTGCCAACTTGAGGGTTTTAGTTGCAGTACGATTTTGAGCCAATTATTCCTCACAGAAGTAGGGGAATCAAGTTATTCCAATTATTGCCAGGTTCTGGAGGCAGAGAGTATTCTCCCTGGAGTCAGGTATACGTTTTTTTTTTGAAACAAAAGAAAAAGAGTTTCAAATCATTGTGAAAAATGTGAAGATCAAAGACTGAAATTTTCAATGCCGAATTTGTATTTGAAGATGGCGAGGCCGAGTTTCTAGTAGATTGGAACCGAGCCACATTATACGTCAAAAAAAATTATAAGCACACATAACCTAAAGCTGAGACATCTGCATGGGTTCTCCACGACTGAAGGATAATTAAAATGCGAGTTCTGCCAGACCAAAAGTCTCACCGATTGAGCCGACTTTGTGGGGCCGACAACTTATCGTAGCTCGTCTAAGTCCACATGTTATGAAATTTGGTGTGTGTGTTTTGTCGGGGGTGATTGACCAAAGGCACAGTGTGCAGATCGTCCGTAGTCTGTCTCAGGTATTGGGTTTAATGAGTCGACCAGCAGGAAGGTTGAATCCAATTGAACGCAACCTCTTTTTACCAGACATAATCGTTGTTAAAGCTCACCAACTGGATCACTTAATCTACAAGCGCTGAGTTCAAGGGATATTTGGCAGAAGCTGAAGTCACTGTTGTTGATCCCAATTTCGTAATTTTTATCGAGATCAGTCCACATGGAAGACTGAGTCAACAAATTTTGTCGAGCTCTGTATCGCCAAAAGGCAAGTATTATTCGTGTTATTCACTTTAAAAGAGCCAAATATATGTGCGGCCTCCATATTATACGCGTTCATCATAACCTTTAATAGAAACATCGTAGAGAGACCGAGTTAACTCATTTGAAGGAGCGATGTTTTTCCTATTGAAAGGAGCTGAGTTTATTAAAATGTTGACAGAGTCGTTGAGCCAAATCATGGAAAGTCAACGTAAACTTTGAGACCACGAAGAGTGATGTATGGCGTTCATAGTGCGAGCAAGGGGACAACTCTGACGTTGGAGAACACGTCATTCACGTATTACTGGGCATGATTGAACGTCAAATTTTATGTTGCAAAATGGAGTGCGACTAGAAGTCGAATAGCTGGAGTTGGCATAAATGAACGTTGAGCGCATGGGTCTAACGTTGTGCAAAAGATCGATTGATGGTGTATCCTATAGTTGTGGTTGTTTACAATGATTAATTTGCAGGCCTATTGGTCCAGAGGCGTACGCAAAAAGAGCATGGAGCCAACCTTCTAGACCTGTAGCACTCGTTGGGCAATAGAAAAGCGAATTGCAAAACAAATTCATCTTTCTTGTGATTCACT
This sequence comes from Pinus tabuliformis, assembly GCA_031772625.1. Lineage (NCBI taxonomy): Eukaryota > Viridiplantae > Streptophyta > Pinopsida > Pinales > Pinaceae > Pinus > Pinus tabuliformis. The sequence continues at coordinate 998,055,725 of CM062806.1, read as the reverse complement.
TAGGGTTGAAGGTCGTCATCATTTACAATTTGGGTTGTCGAAAAGACAAGAACTGTTGGTTGTGCTTGCTGTAAACTTCGATTTGCCAAAGAAGTCATAATCCTAGAGTTGTCTGCAATAGAATGTATCCTGAAGATTTGTAGGAAATTGATGTGGAGTTTTTGGTGTGGTTCAATCAAATTGTGTGAGCACCGACTATTAACGGACGCTGAATTTCTTAGCGCAATGTTATTACTATTCCAATATGTTTGAAGGTGTCATTTATGAGTATGCACGCAACTTATTCTCTTGCTTGAGTGTGCTAGATTACCTCTCAAGCTGTGTTTCGTTGCTGGTGTGCTCACTGTTGTGAGAAATTTGTTGGTCACGAATTAACTAAAGTTGAAGCACATCTTGTAGCAGCGGGTTCCTCTGCACATATACATACATGCCAGGTTCCTCTTGTATCACTGTTACATCTTTATTAAGTTTTTTGTGGAATGAGTATCATGTGCTTTATCAATTATTGTTACGAAATTCTAAGCTATGAAATGTAGTAGTAGGTGATCTGTGTCTGGTTCCTTTATATACATCCTACTGTATGCTTGCATTTAGCGCCAATAATTATATCTCACCTACAACAGTGCTCCCTGAACTACTTGACACAAGTACCAATGAAAATTTTCAATATAAACCCAAAAAGTTTTTTGAATTTTGAGAGTTGAAGAACAAAATCATTGTTGGATACAAGAGAGTCCATCGCTGCAATACATAGCATTGCTATTATATTATCCCCATAGCCTTGTATATGTTGTTGTTGGGCATCAAGATAATTGTTAAATGATGGAGTATTTAAAGCGCCTCATGAATCAACACAAAAGTTCGCTAGTAGATCACAATACAGATTAGAAACCAAAATTGAATAGCAAACCTTTCTCAGGAGAGGTCTATGCCATTCTTCAGCAAGAACCGCCAAAAGATTTGCAGAAAGGGTACGAATGAGGACACAGAATCCTTGCACTTGGGACAGATTTAAAATGCATGAGGGCCATGTGAAAATTTCTTAATCTAACACATAAGAAACCCCTACTGCAATATCTAGCTTACTATCTCCTACTTGTTCTTTATATTGACAAGTTATTTAACAATATAAACATCGAAGTAAACAAATTTGCAGCCTTCACAGATATACAGATGAACAACTGAAATAAACTGAGACAACACAAGGGACACCGTTATTTTTGGACAATCGTCCCCGGAAAAACTCAATGCAGGAAAAACGGTGCAGCATATATGAGGGTTTTATTATTAAGCAAATTTCTAAATACAACTAGGGTGCCAGAAATGGCTCACCCTTTAGAGAATATCCTCGGCAGCAATACCTCTATCCGGAGACAGATATTCTGGCTAATCAGCAACCGGATGAACAATCCCACAATGACTCTGGTTGTTCCTTGTGTTGGACATCGAAAGCTGCTCCATGCACTCCTCTAGAACTGCGTCACCCTCTCTGGAAATGTGTCACCCTCTCTGGCTCTATGTCAACCAATTAGCTCTCAGTTTGTCCCATTGAATCACCTCAGCACAGCCTTTGAAGCTCTCTGCGTCGTCTGCGTCAGCCACTACCGCCTCTATGTCAGCTTCTTTGGCCCTCTGTGTCCTCTGCGCTGGCTTCCTTAACCTTTGTGTGAACCCTTGTTGCCTCCGTGTCAGCCCCCCTAGGCTTTGTGCTGCCTCTTCCGGCACTTTGTTGCCTCTCTAATATGTATTCTTGAGCCTTGGATTGAAATCCCTTTGCTGAACTGCCCCTCACTGCAACTGATCACTCACTCGATTTCCTCAGCAAACCTCACCCTAGAAAATCGAATTCTTGATCTCTTTCGGTGTTTCTCCAACTGACCTCAAGCCTCCTCTTATACTTTTCATGTTGACAATTCAATGGCCAAGATTAAGTCCCTAATCAACGGCTAAAATTAGATCTGGCTTGATCCTCGTCTCTTAGAACTTTCTCACCCATTTTATATTAATACACATTAATATTTTAATTTTCCTAAGTTTAGACTTAGGGTCTCATTAAAAATATTAATTATTTTAATATCTCTTCATCCGGGTGGAATTTATACAAACGATTTCTGGATCTTGGAGATCTCATGTGCCTTAGCCTCTCCACCAATTTTCATGGCTAGAGCACATTCGATGCTACCAAAAATCAACATTCCCTCTTAGCGATGAATGTGCTCTAGTAATGCCTCACCATAGAAGCATCACATTGATCCTCTGCATCGGTACCTATGCTGATGCTTGGCTTGCTACCTCACATCCATTACACTACTACTTCCTGTACTACTACCCATGACACTGCCATTGCTACATCTGTATTGCAGCTCCCTCTCAAAACACTGCCATAGCACTACCACTGCTAATTGTTGCACTGCAACTCAGTTACCGAGAAGTAAGTCACTGACTTCACCCAATAACTGACATCTTGGTCAGTCTAGAAGCCTCGTGATGTTGATGCTACCTTTGCTGCTATCCTGTGCTCCCTCTGCTGCCACTGCACTGCTTCAAACACCTCTGTTCCTCTTGCACTACTACAACCTCCACTGCGCTGCCTCAAATTTTTGCACTCTAGCACTGTCTTGCCACTCCATCACACCTTGCTCCACCCAACACCTGTCATCATGCTACTGTCGTTAAGGACTTCTGTAGCCAGATGTGATCCAAGAGTTTGGGCACCTCAAGAATCCTACCCTTGCATGTAGTCCTCTCGACTACAACTCTGTCTCCCCACCTCTTCTCTAGAGGTGCATGAGCACTCATGGCATAGTCGTCATCAGTCTCAACATCTTTCTCCGCCTTAGCTAGCGCTGCCTTTGAGTTGGAAGCTTCTCCCTTGCCTTTCTTCCTAGGGCACTGAGATGCATAATGTCCCAGCTCCCCACAATTGAAGCACTTGACTTTGGAGATGTCCTTCTTCCTCTTTTGAACCCCCTGTTGTCCCGCAAATGCTAGAGCCACATCCTCCTCCTCTTTCTTGACTCGAACTTCCTTACCGCTACTTCCCGCCTTGGTCAACCTCCTCATCTCTTCCTGTCGAAGCGTTGCCCACATCTCCTCCCAACTAGGGAGAGTTGCTCTGCCCAAAATGCTTTGGACAAACGTCTCCCAGTCCTCGGAGACTGCATTCAGAGCAGTTCTGACCATAAACTTTGGATCCAGTGTACACCCCACGGAAGTAAGTTGGTTGCGAATTCCTTGCAACTTGTGAAGGAAGCGATCTATCTCCTCTCCTTTCTGCATTTGATATGACCTCAGATGATTTTCCAATAACATCTTCCGCTGCACGAGAGAGCCCTGGTATAAGGTGGTCAGCGTCTCCCACATCTCCCTTGCTATGTTTTTCTCAACAATATGTGGTATGACATGATCTTTAACCCTATCTAGGATCATGCATTTCGTCTTTGCCTCGGCCTCATACTTCTCATTAGCATTAGGGTCAACTGGAACAGCTACGGTTTTCAAGGCATAGTCCTTGATGCGATGTTTATCCAGGATTGCCAGGATCCTGGCCTTCTAGATGACAAAATTGGAAGCCCCGTCCAATCTGTCCTGATCCCTCAATCCATTTACTGCCATCTCTGCTCCTCTTCTAGACTCCTCTAAGTCTCGACTTCCCTCATGGAAGTCCTGTAGCCAACTGTCGAACCACTCCTCTCCAATCCTCCTTTTCCGCTACAACTTGGATCTAGATTTCTTGGCTAGAAATCTGTCAAGGTAGTGCTTCCCTCTACCTTGGTTCTGTCTCCTTAGACACTGTTCTACACTGACAAATACAACGTCCCACTAGCTCCTCAAATCAAAATATGCACAACTCCCTTAGCCCCGGCAATCGAGGAATCTAAGCCCTTTTGGCTCTGTGCAATCACAGTGAGAGTTGGATCAACTCCTCCTGGCCACAGCATCAATCCTTCGTGGTTGAGAAAGATGACTGGGAATTGCGTAGGCCTGATATGCCCCCCTTATGCCTCTGTGTTGGCCTGGACTCCTAACGCAGCTGCTGCATGGGCTCCTCCAAGCTACTGCGTCTTCTCCTCCTGGCTCAGAATGTTGACGAAGGCATTGCGTGAGCCTCTGCGTCACTGCACAATCACAGTGAGAGTTGGATCAGCTCCTCCTGGCCACAGCGTCAATCCTTCCTAGATGAAAAAGATGACCGGCATTGCGTAGGCCTGATCTGCCCCCCCTATGCCTCTGCGCCTGCCTAGACTGCTGATGCAGCTACTGCGTGGGCTCCTCCAAGCTACTACGTCTTCCCCACCTAGCTCAGAATGTTGACGGAGGCACTGCGTGAGCCTCTCCGTCACCTTCTCTGCTCTGCGTCACTCTTCCTTCTGCGTCTCTAGCTTTGGAACAACACTATTTCTCGAGACAGTTGCTTCTCTGCTGCAAACTCTCAGATTTTTCGACTGGTGTCTTCAGACTCCTATGATCTACAATCCCTCTGATACCATGTGAAAATTTATGAATCTAACACATCAGAAACCCTACTTCAGTATCTGGCTTGCTATCTCCTACTTGTTCTTTACATTAACAATTTATTTAATATAATAAACATCGAAGTAAACACAATTGCAACCTTCACAGATATACAGATCAACAACTGAAATAAACTAAGAAAACACAAGGGACATCGTTATTTTTGGAAAATCATCCCCGGAAAAACCCAATGCAGGGAAACCGATGCAACATATATGATGGTTTTACTATTAAGCAGATTTACGAATACAACTAGGGTGCCAGAAATGGCTCACCCTTTAGAGAATATCCTCGACAACAATACCTCTATTCGGAGACAGATATTCCGGTTAATCAACAATTGGATGAACAATCCCATAGTGACTCTGGTTGTTCCTTGTGCTGGACAATGAAAGCTGCTCCATGCACTCCTCTGGAACTGTATCACCCTCTCTAGCTTTGCGTTAGCCATTCAGCTCTCAGTCTATCCCGATGAATCACCTCAGCGCAACCTCTGAAACGCTTTGCATCCTCTGCATCAGCCACTACGTCCTCTGCGTTGGCCTCCTTAGCCTCTACGTCAACCCTTGCTACCTCTGCGTCAACCCCCCTAGGCTTTGTGCTGCCTCTTCCGGCACTCTTTTGCCTCTCTAATATGTATTCTTCAGCCTTGGATCGAAATCTCTTGCTAAACTACCCCTCGTTGTAACTGATCACTCACTCGATTTTCTTAGTAAACCTCGCCCCAGAAAATTGAATTCTTGATCTCTCTTGGTGTGTCTCCAACTGACCCTCAAGCCTCCTCTTATAATTTTCATGTTGACGATTCAACGATCAAGATTAAGTCCCTAGTCAACGGCTAAGATTAGATCTGGCTTGATCCTCGTCTCTTAAAACTTTCTCACCCATTTTATATTAATACACATTAATATTTTAATTTTCCTAAGTTTAGACTTAGAGTCTCATTAAAAATATTAATTATTTTAATATTTCTTCATCCAGGTGGATTTCTCCAAACGATTTTTGGGTCTTGGAGACCTCATGCGCCTTAGCCTCTCCACCAATTTTCATAGCTAGAGCACATCCGATGTTACCAAAAATCAACAGAACACATGGAAAGTCATTTTCAAACTAGATGAGTTGGATGAACTCCTTTCCAAGGTAGACCAGTGGGAGGGGAAGAAATTGATATGGACTTTGAAACCAATCATGCTAGCTTTAATACAACCCAAGTTCTTGGAGGAACCTTGTGAAGGGGTCAAACTTCCAGTTGCATCTGTTGGAATTTCTAAGTTTAACACATTAGAAACCCTTCATGCACTTTATTGATTTATTCCTACCTACTTGTTCTGTTAATTAACAAGTTATTTACCATGTAAATACTGGAAATAAATACAAATAGATGCTCAACACATTACAAATCATCAACTGAAGGAAATAGAAACAAGCACACAAGTGACACCATTGTTTTTGGACTAATGTCCCAGAAAAAAACGAATGCGGGTAAACAAGTGCAGCTATCTAAGGGTTTGATATATTAAGCAGTTTCAGAACACAATCTCGGTGCCAAATCCGGCTCACCCAACAGAGAAATTTGGGCAGTAGCACCTCTCTACCCGGAAACAGATATTTCGGCTGAAACCCCGGATAAGCACTCTAGTAGCTCCACAGCTCCAATCTGCCCCACGAAACCCCAACATCAGCCTCTAAGGACTACGTCAGCCTCTCTCTGGCCCAGCGTTAGCCCAGCGTCACTCCGGCTTGGCCTGCTTCAGCCTCTGGAGGCACTGCGTCAGCCCTCTATCCCTCTGCATCACCCACGCTGGCCCTCAGAGGCACTACACAGTTCCTGGCTGCCTCAGCGTGAGCCCTGGCTGCCTCTACGTGAACCCTTGACTGCTTTTGCGTCCCTTTCTTGGCTACTGTGTTGATCCTCCCGGTGCTATCTCTGCGTCTCTGCTTATGTATTCATTGCCCCTCAGTTGCAACTCTGATCACTCTCAACTTTCTCAGCAAACCCAGCTCCAGAAAGTCGAAATCTTGATCTCTTGGTGTGTTCTCCAAGTGACCCTCAAGCCTCCTCTTATACTTTTTTCGTTGACAAATCAACGGTAGAGACTAAGTCCCTAATCAATGACTAAGATTAGATCTGGCTTGATCCATGACTTTTGGACCATTCTAACATAGTTTTATATTAATTCACATTAATATTTTAATTTCCCTAAGTTTAGACTTAGGGACTCCATTAAAAATATTAATTATTTTAATATCTCCCAAACTGTTTAGAATCTGCCCAAACCCTTTCTGGGTATTGGATATCTCATGTGCCTTAGCCTCTCCACCAATTTTCGTGGCTAGAGCACATCCGATGCTACCCCAAATCAACACTCCCTCTTAGCGAGTACTGTGCTCTAGTAATACTCCTCACTGAGCATCACTCTGATCATCCGGCATCGGTCCTTGTGCTAATGCTAGGCCTACCACCCAACATCCTCTGCACTGCTGCATCCTGTATTGCTACCCATGGCCCTACCGTTGCCACTGCTACATCCGTATTGCAACTCCCTCTGCATTCGTGTTGCTGCCCATGGCCCTGCCACTGCCACCGCTGCATCTGCACTGCAACCCCTCTCATCATGTTGCATCGTGCTGCCCATAGCACTACCACTGTTAACTGCTGCACTGCAACTCAGTTACTGAGAAGTAAGTAATTGGTCTCCCAACTCTGACATCTTCGTCAGGCTAGAAACACTCTTGATGTTGAAGCTTCCTCTATCACTGACAAGCACTCCCTCTTTGACCTCTGCGCTACTGCAACAACTCTGTGCATCTCACATCATTGCACACCTCTTTGTGCATTCCTGCACTGGTGCAACACTCCCGTGCCTCTCGCACTGTTGCAGCCTGCTAGCCTCGCGTTGTCCTGGGAATCTTGCATTGTAGCTCCCTCTATCGCTCCATCCGCATCCGTTTCTACTGACATCGCCATTAGTGCTACTCCTCTTTGGGGCTGGGTACCTCGAGGATCCTGTCCCTCATTGCCTGTAGTCTGCTTGACTACAGCTCGATGTCTCCCCACTTCTTTTGAAGTGGCACATGAGCACTCATGGCACAATCATCATTTGTCTCCACTTCCTTCTCTGCCCTTGTTAGCGCTGCCTTGGTCTCGAAGGCCTCTCCCTTACTCTTCTTCCTTGGACACTGGGTCGCATAATGACCCAGCTCTCCACAGCGGAAGCATTTGACCTTGGAGAGGTCCTTCTTCCGTTTCTCTTGCTTTCCCTCAGATGCGAGGGCAACATCTTCCTCCTCCTCCTCCTTGATTCTAATCCCCTTGCCGCTGCTTCCCGCCTTGCTCAGACTTCTAATCTCTTCTTGGCGAAGAGCAGCCCACATTTCCTCCCAATCTGGAAGGGTCGCCCTGCCTAGTATGCTCTAGACAAACACCTCCTAGTCTTTTGAGACTGCGTTTAGGGTTGTTCTCACCATCAATTTTGGATCTGGCGTTGCCCCTATGGAAGTCAGTTGATCCCGAATCTCCTTCAATCAACCGAGGAATGGGTCGATCTGTTCTCCCTTCTTCATCTGGTATGATTGCAGCTGATTTTCTAGTAGCATCTTCCTCTGCACAGAAGTATTCTGATACAACTTGGTCAAGGCCTCCCACATCTCCTGTGTCGTGTTCTTTTCGAAAATATGTGGTACTATATGATCCTTGACCCCATCAAGGATGATACTCTTAGCCCTCGCCATTGCATCCTCGTACCTGTTGTTATTAGTGGGGTCAACTGGGATAGCTATCGTCCTCAAGGCGAAGTGCTTGACATGATTCCTATCTAGTACGGATAAGATTTTGGCCTTCTAGACTACAAAGTTTGAGGCTCTTTCCAATCTACCCTGGTCTCTTACTCTGTGTAGTGCCATTTCGCTGCTCCTCTACTTCCCTCCTGGAAGTTCTTGATATGACTCCTCTGAGCCTCGATTTCCCTCCTGGAAACCCTTCTGCCAATGTCGAAATGCCCCTCTCCAATTGTCTATGCAACTGTGACACTGATTTGAATTCCTCAGCTAGAATCCACCTCGGCAGCAACTCCCTCTACCTTCGTCTTGCCTTGTTAGGTACTGTTCTGACTACAGTACCCCACCAGCGCCACTCTGCAACTTACCCACAGCCTCCTAAACCCCAACAAACTGCAGGTTAGAGCTCATAGGCTCTACGCAATCTCGGCACTGGCAAATCAACCTCCTCAACCAACTACGTCAACCCTCCTAGCCTCTACGTGGCTTTGCGTGAGCCTGCCTTTGCCTCCCTCAGCCTTTACGCTACCTCTTCCTAGCTCAATCTTGATGATGCAGGAACAATGTCACCCCTTCCTTGCTGCTACTCTGCTAGGAACAACTTTCGTCACTCGGGACAATTGTTTTCTGCTACTGCTGCTCTGTTCGGCTGATGTCCTCAGTTCTCATGTGATCTGCAACCACACTCTAATACCATGTTGGAATTTCTAAGTCTATCACGTTAGAAACCCTTCATGCACTTTATTGATTTATTCCTACCTACTTGTTTTGTTAATTAACAAGTTATTTACCATGTAAACAATGGAAATAAATACAAATGCATGCTCAACACATTACAGATCATCAACTGAAGGAAATAAAAACAAGCACACAAGTGACACTGTTGTTTTTGGACTAATGTCCCCGAAAAAACCCAATGCGGGAAAACTGGTGTAGCTATCTGAGGGTTTGATTTATTAAGCAGTTCCAAAATACAATCTGGGTGCCAAATTCGGCTCACCTAACAGAGAAAAATCTCGGCAATAGCACCTCTCTACTCGGAAGCAGATATTTCGGCTGAAACCCCGGATAAACACTTCAGCAGCTCCACAGCTCCAATCTACCCCATGAAACCCCAACGTCAGCCTCTAGGGACTACGTCAGCCTCTCTCTGGCCTAGCGTTAGCCCAGCGTCACTCTGACTTGGCTTGCGTCAGCCTCTAGAGGCACTTCGTCAACTCTCTGGCCCTTTGCATCACCCACGCTGGCCCTCTAAGGCACTGCGCAACTCTCGGTTGCCTCTGTGTGAGCCTTGGCTACCTATGCGTGAACCCTTGGTTACTTCTGCGTCCCTCTCTCTGGCTACTGCGCTGATGCTCCCGGTGCTATCTCTGCCTCTCTGCTTCTGTATTCACTGCCCCTCCGCTGCAACTTTGATCACTCTCTCAACTTTCTCAGCAAACCCAACCCCAGAAAGTCGAAATCTAATCTCTTGGTGTGTTTTCCAAGTGACCCTCAAGCCTCCTCTTATACTTTTCTCGTTGACAAATCAACGGCCGAGATTAAGTCCCTAATCAACAGCTAAGATTAGATCTAGCTTGATCCGTGACTTTCAGACCATTTTAACACAGTTTTATATTAATTCACATTAATATTTTAATTTCCCTAAGTTTAGACTTAGGAACTCCATTATAAATATTAATTATTTTAATATCTCCTAAAATGTTTAGAATCTTACCAAACCCTTTCTGGATAGTGGAGATCTCGTGTGCCTTAGCCTCTCCACCAATTTTCTTGGCTAGAGCACATCCGATGCTACCCCAAATCAACAGCAGCATGTCTTAGTAATATTATGAGGTTGATTGCACACATACCTCTTTTCAATGATAATGTTATGAAGAGAATTTTCAGGTTGATAGTAGAGACCTTTCAGGACTTGGATAACACTATGGGTCTTACCTTTGGGCAAAAGCTCTAAATTTTGGAGGATATGGCCAAACTTCGAACCTATGACATCATGTTTGATCTAGAGTGTGATGACTTGATTCTTCAAATGTTCCAATCCTTTTTCAGCATTAAGGATCATCACCCTAACACGATCAAAGCAAACATGTTGTCCATTTTGTCTTCAGTTATGGGAGATCGCGATGCCATTTGAAAGGAGTTGCGGGCTAGATTGTTGACCATTTGGAGGAGAGAACAACCAGTTTCACTTGGTGCTCATTAACTGGGCTAAAGGTTGGTTGAGCAAAACATGGGGTTGTTTAGGAGACAGTTGACGAAGGAGTAGCTGCTCAAATTTGGTGGATCATGCAGCAGGAATGAGCTAAGGAAGGGTCTTTGCTTCATTTGCAAGGGACCTTGGGGACTTGATCACTCATGCTTGAGTGACACTAAGGAAATGATAGAGGCAGAGTAGGGGAAGATTCGAGGTGAGGATTCCTCTTTGGACAAGTCCATGGGTTCATTCAAGGATGCCTCTGAGGAGCATGGGTCAAGAATTATATTCTGGTGTGTATGGTGAGTAGTTAGTGGATTCGATGGAAGACACTTAGGATGGTGTGTCACCAGTGATGAGTCAACAGGAGCAACATATGGCGAAACATGAATCAGCTAAGGAGGAGGATGTGCACACTCTCTGGGGGAGAGCCAGTGGGAGGTTCATATCGAGCCTGTGATGGAGGAGGATGGCCAGCCACCCTTGGTGTCAGAGATTGATGAGGAGCAGGCATATGTACATACAGCCAGCAAGGTGGCAATATTTGCAGACACTTGTCCTCTGGAGGTGTTGGAGATTGACAGGGTAGTTTTGCAGGAGGCTAGTAGACGACAGGAACTGTTGGAGATGGTGGTGCATCCATCTTTGGGCCAACCCACTGATGAGGTGCAGGTAGATGCACAAGCAGCTGGCAGAGCTGTAGGACTTTCAGGGAGAAGCCCTCTCCAAGAGTACATAGATAGGGCTTGCAACACAATTTGGCCACTTGTACCCATTACAGGGAGAGAGGCAAGGCTTTCTCGATGGATATTGTTGACTAACCAAGCGGGGTTGCATGAGTGGGGCACAATATAACATAGGTGACTTATTGCATATATAGGTGCCTATGCATCTGATCCTTCCCACATGATGGATTGACTAGAGATCATGAATTGGTATACTTTTGATGGAGTATCAACCTTAGTCTGGGGCACAGTGCAACAGGAGCACTCAGATGAAAGGGTTACTACATGTCTCAGTGGGCAGTGGGAGGTGGATAGGCAGTTCATCAGTATTCCAATAGCACTAGCCCAATATCAACAAAGTGGGGTTGACCTCAGTCTATGCCAAAGGTGGGATTGGAGAGAATTGATGAGTTGGTATTTTCTTTATGGAGCAACAGCTATAGTTGGAGACAAAGCACAGTCTGAGCCATGGGGCTTGGGCGATAATTGGCCATGGTGGCACTGGGATCTAGGAGGATGGTGTTGATTTGTGATAGCATTGGATGTGCTCTAGCCATGAAAATTGGTGGAGAGCCTAAAGTACATGAGATCTCCAAGACCCAAAAATGGTTTGGGGAAATTCCACCCAGTTAGAGAGATATTAAAATAATTAATATTTTTAATGGAGTTCCTAAGTTTAAACTTAGGAAAATTAAAATATTAATGGGTATTAGTATAAAACTGGGTGAGAAGGTTCTAAATGACATGGATCAAGCCAAATCTAATCTTAGTCGTTGATTAGAGACTTAATCTCGGCCATTGAAGACTCAATAGGAAAAGTATAAGAGGAGGCTTGAGGGTCAATTGTAGATACACCGAGATTGATCAATGAGTTCGATTTTCTGGAGCGGGGTTTGCTGAGAAAATTCGAACAAGTGATTTGAGTTGCAGCAAGGGGCAGTGAGTACATAGTAGAGAGGCAGAGATAGTGTCAGAGGGCTAGTGCGGAGACTGAGGAGGCTACGCAGAAGCAGCAGGAGACACGCAGAGACAGCTAGAGACTGCGCAGAGGCTGAGGGGCTTGCGTGGGTGACGTAGAAAGCCAGAGCGCTGACACAGGGGGTTCCAGAGCTATGCAGAGCCTTGGAGAAGCGCTGGAAAGTTTTTCGTGGGGCGGATTAGTGCTAAGAAGCTGAATATCTGCTTCCAAGAAGAGGTATTACTGCCGTGTAGAAATCTCCGTTGGGTGACCCAGTTTGGCACCCTAGTTGTACTCAAAAAAGCTGCTTAATAATAATACCCTCAGAACTACTGCACTGGTTTTACCGCATTGGGTTTTTCTGGGGAAGATTGTCCAAAAATAACGATGTCCCTTGTGTTTTTGTCTATTATTTCAGTTGATGATCTGTATATGAGTTGAGACTGCATTTTTGTTTATTTTCAGTGTTTATATGGTTAAATAACTTGGTAAAGAATAAACAAGTAGGCGAAATAAACCAAATAATTTAGTAGGAATTTCTGACGTGTCAGACATAGAAATTTCAACATGGTATCAGATCATTGCAAATCAGAGGAGGACTAAAGGCACCAATGTAATCAAAAGTATTTGCAGCAGTAGCAGTTGTCCCAAGAGACAGAGCTGCTCCTAAGCAGAAAGCAGCAAAGAAGGAGTGATGTAGAGGGCCTACATCATCATTTCGAGCCAGAGAGAGGCAGAAGAGGCTCATGAAGAGCCACGTCATCCTACTCAGTCAAGTAGACTTGACACAATTGGCCAGAGGAGTGTTCAGCCTTTGCTGAATTGTGCAGAGCTGGAAGACTCATTTTCTTCAGTTGTTGGGGCATAGGGAGCTGTGGGTAGATTGTGGATTAGAAAGCTAGTGGGATACTGTTGCTATCGAAGCAAAACAGTACCTAACGGGACAAAACCAAGGTAGAGGGAGTCGTTGCCTTGACGGATTTCTAGCCAAGAAATCTAGATCCGAGTTGCAGTTGCAAAGAGGTTCGGAGAGGAGCAGATCGACAGTTGGCAGGAAGATTTCCAGCAAGGAAATCGAGACTCAGATGGAGTCTAGAAGAGAACTTCCAGGAGGGAAGTCGAGACTCAAAGGGAGTCTAGAAAAGGAGCGGAGATAGCAATGAACGAACTGAGGGATTAGGACAAGTTGGACGAGGCCTCCAACTTTGTCATCTAGAAGGCCAAGATCCTGTCTGTTTTGAATATACATCGCATCAAGGGCTTTGCCTTGAGAACTGTGGCTATCCCAGTGGACCCAGCGGATAATGAAAGGTATGAGGATGCAATGGCGAAGGCAAAGTGCATAATCCTTGATGGGGTCAAGGATCATGTAGTACCGCATATTGTTGAGAACACGGAAAAGGAGATGTGGGATACCTTGACGACATTGTATCAGGGTACTTCCATGCAGAGGAAGACGCTGTTAGAGAATCAGTTGTGGCCGTATCAGATGCAGAAGGGGGAGCAGATGGATCTATACCTCAGTAGGTTGCAAGAGATTCGGGACCAACTTACTTCCATAAGGGCCACACCAGATCAGGAGTTCATGGTGAGGACCGCCCTGAATGTAGTCTCCGAGGATTGGGAGACATTTGTCGAAAGTATTTTGGGTAGAGCTGATCTTGTAGGATAAGAAGAGACGTGGGTAGCTCTTCGCCAAGAAGAGATTAGACGGTTGACCAAGGCGGGAAGTAGCAGCAAAGGAGATCGAATCAAGAAAGAGGAGGAAGAGGATGTGGCTCTGGCATCTACGGGACAGTAGGGGAACAGGTAGTAGAAGGACATCTCCAAGGTGAAGTGCTTCCATCGTGGGGCTCTAGGTCATGATGCAACCTAGTGTCCTAGGAAGAAGAATAAGGGAGAGGCTTCTGACTCTCCGACTAAGGCAGAGAAAGAAGTCAAAACAGATGACGATTGTGCCATGAGTGCCCATGCACCTCTAGAGAAGAGGTGGGGAAACATCGAGCTGTAGTCAGGAGGACTACAGAAGATGAAGGGTAGGTTCCTTGAGGTGCCCAAACTCTTGGATCATACCCGGCTATGGGAGCAGCCCCGAATGACAGTAGTAGGATGACGGATGTTGGTGGAAGCAAGATGCAGATGAAGCGACAAGGCAATGCTATAGTGCAAAGGTCTGTAGCAGTGCAGTGGGGGTTGCAACAGTGCGAGAGGAACATAAATGGTTGCAGCAGTGCAGAGAGGCACAGAGGTGGTTGCAACAGTGCGAGAGGCACAGAGGTGTTTGCAGCAGTGCAAAGGCAGCAGAGAGAGCACAGGATAGCAGCAGAGGTAGCTTCAGCATCAGGAGGCTTCCTGACCGACAAGGATGTCATGTCTTGGGTAGATCAGTTACTTACTTCTTGGTAACTAAGGTGTAGTACAGCAGTTAGCAGTGGCAGTGCTATGAGCAGCATGATGCAACATTTGAGAGAGAGTTGCAGTGCAGATGCAGTGTTGGGAGGAAGGACCAACAGCAGCACGGATGCAGAGGGAGCTGCAGTACAGATGTAGCAGTGGCAGTGGTAGAGTCATCGGCAGCAGTGCAGTGGATGTAGGGCAGCAGGCCCAACATCAACACAGGTACCGATGTTGGAGGATCAATGTGATGTTCAGTGGTGGAGCATTACTAGAACACATTCCTCGCTAAGAGGTAGTGTTGATTTGTGGTAGCATCGGATGTGCTCTAGCCATGAAAACTGGTGGAGGGGCTAAACCACATGAGATCTCCAAGACCCAGAAATAGTATGGGGAAATTCCACTCGGTTACAAAGATATTAAAATAAATAATATTTTTAATGGGGTTCCAATGTCTAAACTTAGGAAAATTAAAATATTAATGGGTATTAATATAAAATTGGGTGAGAAGGTTCTAAATGACATGGATCAAGCCAAAATGAAATCTTAGTCGTTGATTAGAGACGTAATCTTGGTCGTTGAAGACTCAACAGGAAAAGTATAAGAGGAGGCTTGAGGGTTAGTTGGAGATACACCAAGATTGATCAGTCGATTCGATCTTCTGGAGCGGGATTTGCTGAGAAAATTCGAACAAGTGATCTAAGTTGTAGCGAGGGGCAGCGTGTACATAGTAGAGAGGCAGAGATAGTGCCAGAGGGCCAGCATAGAGACTGAGGAGGCTACGCAGAAGCAGCAGGAGCCACGTAGAGGCAACTAGAGACTGCACAGAGGCCAAGGGGCCTGCATGGGTGACACAGAAGGCCAGAGAGATGATGCAGAGGGTTCCAGAGCTACGCAGAGGCTAGCAGGGCTGACACAGAGCCTTGGAGAAGTGCCAGAAAGTTTTTTGTGGGGCAGACTAATGCTGAGAAGCTAAATATTTGCTTCCAAGAAGAGGTATTACTGCCGTGTAGAAATCTCTATTGGGTAAGCTAGTTTGGCACCCTAGTTGTACTCAAGAAAGTTGCTTAATAATAAAACCCTCAGAATTGTTGCTCCAGTTTTCCCGCATTGGGTTTTTTCGGGGACGATTGTTCAAAAATAACAGTGTCCTTTGTGTGTTCGTCGATTATTTCAGTTGATGATCTGTACATGAGTTGAGATTGCATTTGTGTTTATTTTTAGTATTTATATGGTTAAATATCTTGTTAAGGAATAAACAAGTAGGCGAGATAAACCAGATAATGCAGTAGAAATTTCTGATGTGTCAAAATTAGAAATTTCAATAGATGGGTTGATGACAGGTACTGTCAGAGATTAGTTTGGGATCCAGGCATTGAGGGATCCATTCATGATGGGGTTACACAAAGGCAGAGCATCACCCAGTGGTTCGTATGGGATCCGGGCATTGGGTCTCAGTTGCATTGGGCCACCAAAATGGTCCACATGTTTGGATTGCTTGAGGGCAAGCAATCTTGGGGCAGGAGGATTTGTAATGTTCATTTTTTGGTGTTCCTTATAACATGGCTAGGATGGACTTTCAGAGTTGGGGGCAGACAGGTCACAAGGGCAGGTTGGTGTTATCAACGGGCCCAACGGCTTTCGGAGGGGTTTTGAGGAGTTTCTATGGGGTCAGATGGCATTCGCTTAGTATATTCCATCATCCACACAGTTTTCCTTTCATTCCGACGCATTTCGACAACTTTCAAAAACAAAGTTATTATTGGGCCTGACTCAATTAGATATGCTTAAGGTGGCATTCCAAGAGGAATACTTGATAGAACACCTTAGTTTAATAGCTCATTGGAACCGAAACGAGAAGATCTACATGATGGGATGGCTTGATGTGAGTTTCAGTGACCTAAAGAGACATGCAGGCCAATTTACACTTTTTCCGCATTAAAAAGAATATTTTAATTAAAATAAAAGAGGGAAAAGTGCTCCATGATTAAAATAATAATAAAATAGGAGATTTTAGAGGGGTCCATCAGAACTATAAAGAGGAGGAGGCCATTGGAGGACATCTTGGATTTGTGATTTCTTCTTGTGGAGAGGTTTGAGAACTCGATTCTCTACTCTCGTAGTAGCCCCAAGACAGAAACCCTCAGGTGATCTTGGTGAGAGTGGACGAAAACCCACCTCATCTCCTTGGCGGATTCAACCAGAATTCACAGGGGCAATGATTGATTTCAATTTAGTTTTGGGACGGCAGTTTCAGCATCAGATTAAATTAGTTTTGCAGACCAGATTGTCTATCTCAGCCATTTTAGCTATATCATCATGTACACTCGTATAGTTATCTATTATAATGAAAGCTGAGATTATTTCTGCTCATTGTATGATTGAATTACATGCATTCTCTTGTTTTATTTTACATGGAAATCTTCTGTTAATTGAATAGTAATTATATGGCGAAATTTTGGATGAGTTAAAATTCTACAAAATCAGTTTAATATCCCATTTGGGATATTACTAGGGAATTCAGTGGATCGAAAAAGCACTTCAGGGTGTTGCTTCAGTATTGGATGAGGGGTTGTCGCTTGTTACAGCAAGAAGAAGAAGTTCATGGCACTGAGTTCTACAGAGGTAGAATACATGGCAACAAGCATGGCCACATGCAAAGCTATTTGGCTTCGGAAGTAGTTAGTGGATTTGTTTGGTCAACAGTTAGATTCGATCAATTTCTGTTAGTTTTTGGTAGAAGCAAACAAGTGTTCTAGTCTCTATGGTCTATAAGAGGCTAAGGAACACGAGATCTCCAAAACCCAGAAAAGTTTTCTTGAGAAAAACCTTAGAAACATGTTAATTAGCTTAATTAGCCTATAATTAAATATTTCCTAAGTCTAACTTAGGAAAAGTGGTTAATTAAATCAGATTAATTGAGGGAGGTCGATTCTTCTCTAGAGACTTTCGGAAAAGTTCATTGGCAAAGTCAATATGATCATAGCCATCGATTGAGATGTAATCATGGTCGTTGGTTTCCCAACAAAAGATTATAAGAGTAGGGTCGATGGGGTTGGAAAATACATCGAGTAGTTCAAGCAGTTTGACTTACCCAGTTGCAATGATTCAGCAAGGGCACAGTTTAAGCTAGGGAGACACTAGCAATGAGGTATTCAGCAGAGATTTGGGAGGAAATTTTCTTCGGAAAATTTCCACGGTGATTTCTAGTTTCCAAAGGCAGGAAAGAGATCGATTCAGTTTGCAGAGAAGGAGGCCAATTTAGGAGTGCGAGTTAGCTAGTTTATCCAGAGCAAGTTGTTGTAAAGACCACGTTTCAGTTTCCAGTTGTCGGATCTATTTTCCCGGAGGCAAAGTGAGTGGGTTTATAAGCTATTGGAGGCAATTTTACTAGCAGGGGTGATTTCCCAAAGGCTGTACAAATCTCTCGGGACCAACAATGCACATTCCATCCACGCGATGCGAGTAGGCTAAGGAAGTGTGAATTGGTTGGGAGAGGCCGAATTTAATTATTTTTTATAGTGGATATCATTATTTACTGGAGGTTTTCCATCTACGACAATCAATTGGAATATTTTTCTAAATTGCTAAATAATAATAAAACACTCATTTGTTGCACTGGTTAAAACCCTTCAAGGTTTTTCCAGGGACATTTGTCCAAAAATAACAGTGTCAAAATTATTGTGTGTGTGTATGTGTGCATTATTTTCTCAGTTCCAGTATTTTATTTTATGCAACATATTTTATTTGTGAATATTGCAGTGGTGGATTGTTTGTTACTTGTCATAATATTAATTTACAAAAGACAAATAAACTGCATAAGTTAGGAGAATAATACCTAGTCACTACAATTGTGGGAATCTCACATGGTATCAGAATAGATCAAATTAGAGAAGCAGATTAGAGGGAGATATGAGTACTGAAGAACATATCTATGTAAGCCAGCCAGACAGTGCAAATATTAGAGGCAGCAGTTTGATTTACGGTCCAGGGAAGAGATTCGGAGGAAGTGCGAGTTGTCTCAGTGAGTAGCAGCAAACAATGAGGTTGCCAAGAAGGGTTTCAGGAGGCACATTAGATTTCGCAGAGTAGATCTGCATAGAGGGTTTGCAACAAAAAGGTTTTGCAATAGCAGATCAGCGTAGGGCAAGGAAGAGAAAGCACACAAGGTTTTCAACCTAGTTTATCGATTTCTCTAGTATTTGAGTTCATAGAGTTTTCCAGAGATGGTCACAGTAGGATTGAGAGATCAGGACAGGTTGGATGGAGCCTCCAACTTTGGTATCTGGAAAGCCAGGATGTTGTTTCTATTGGACAAGCATGGTCTGAAGGAGTTTTCTACAACATCTATTGTCGTGCCAACAATCCCATCCAGTTTCATGAATACAGGAGGGATAACGCCAAGCTAAGAGGATGATCTTTGATGGAATCAAGGATCATATCATCCCACATATCACAAAGAAGGGAACAACGAAGAAGATGTGGGATGCCATCATGAAGTTGTACTATGATTCATCAGAAAATCGAAAGATGATCCTCAAATAAAAGCTAATGACCGTAAAGATGAACAAGGGCAATGATGTGACCACCTATCTCACCAGGATTCAGTCTTTCAGAGATGAACTCACTGCAGTAGGAGAGAAGTTAAGTAATGACAATCTAGTGCACATAACACTCAATGGTTTTACCAAAGAATAGCACACATTCGTCCAGGTGATCTCCAGGCGTGACAAGCTTCAAGATTGGGAATGCCTATGGAGTGATTTCACTCAGGAGGAGATGAGGCTCAACTTAGTCAAGGGCACTACCATCTGCAATGGGAAGGCAACGAAGGTGAAGGTAGAGTAAGAGAATGTCACTCTTGCAGGTAAAGGAAAAGCGAAGAAGGGTCCCAACCAGGGACAAGACTCGAAAGGAGAAAAGAAGAAGAAAGATTTGTTGAAGGTCAAGTGTTTTGGTTGTGGTGAACTTGGTCACTATGCCGACCAATGTCCTAAGAAGAAGAAGGACAAGAAGGGGAAGCAAACAACTGCTTCAACAGAGATCGAGGATTTGTCTGCCAGATGGGAGGATGAACTCGCACTAATAGCAATAATACCTCCAAAGGGGAGTATGACACTTTAGTATGTCAGATCGGGCAGGATTCGAGGAAGGAGCAGCGAGGAGATCGAGATCTAGACAAGGAGGGATTGATCAGTACATTAGATCCAGTTGTTGTACATGATTCCTTAGTTGGACCATTACCTTTGCTACGGGAGCCCAAAGTATCAAAGTAGCAGTGAGATCAACAAGCGTTTTGCAGTGATAGCATCAACGCAGAGGCAGCACAAGGGTATCAGCAGTGTGAGATCAGAGTAGCGCAATGATAACTTGGTGTACAGTGATTGTTGGAGGATTTTCTTCGTAGAGATTTCTAGTTTCTCAATGTTAGAGGGAGATATATTTGCAGAGGGAGGATGCAACCTCTCTAAGAGTGCAAGTTGACTAAGGAAAAGGGACTTGTTGGGGCAACGTGATACTTTACTAGTCAAATCGATTTGCAGAGGACGAGCAATACCTAGATTGATGGTTTGATTTCCAATGGAGGCAAAGTTATTTTCCCAGCAGTGCGAGTTTTCTAGAGAGGTTGTAGTAATGGTCAGTTTGCAGCGGCAGAGATCAGTTCATGGTGATAGAGGGAGGCCGAATTGATTTGGAGGGGTCGAGTAGCTTCCAGGAGGGAAGATCAGCCAACATAATTGAAGGAATGAATTTACCATAGGATTTCTAATTTATGGCAACCAGTTGTATCATAAATGTCAAATACCAACAATGTGGATTAGTTCAACTACAACATATTCCCACAAATCATTGGGTTGCAGATATACTCACAAAGGCCTTGGGTAGGGCAAAGTTTGTCTACTTTAGGGAACAGATGAGTGTAGTGGAGAACACCTTCCTCGCTAAGAGGGAGTGTTAGTTTTTGGTAGCAGCAGACAAGTGTTCTAGTCTCTATGGCATCTAAGAGGATAAGGAACATGAGATCTCCAAAACCCAAAAAAGTTTTTAAGAGAAAATTCTTAGAAACACCATTAGATTAATTAGCTTATAATTAAATATTTCCTAAGTCTAACTTAGGAAAAGTGGTTAATTAAATCAGATTAACTGAGGGAGGTCGATTTTGCTCTAGAGACTACCGGAAAAGTTAATTGACAAAGTCAAGATGATCATAGCCATCGATTGAGACGTGATCATGGTTGTTGGTTGCCCAACAGAATATTATATGAGCAGAGTCAATGGGGTTGGAGAATACATCGAGTGAGTTCAAGCAGTTTGATTTACCCAATTGCAATGATTTAGCAAGGGCACAATTAGAGCTAGGGAGACACTAGCAATGAGGTATTCAACAAAGATTTGGGAGGAAATTTCCGGATAAAATTTCCATAGTGATTTCTAGTTTCCAGAGGCAAGAAGGAGATTGATTCAATCTGCAGAGGAGGTCATTTTAGCGGTGCAAGTTAGTCGGTTTATCCAGAGCGATTTGCTGGAGAGACCATGTTTCAGTGGCCAGATGTCAAATCTATTTCCTGGAGGTAGAGCGAGTGGGTCTAGCAGTTGTTGGAAGCAGTTTCACCAGCAGGGACGATTTCCCAAAGGATGTATGAATTCCCCAAGACTAGTAGTGCGCTTTCCATCCAAGCAGTGCAAATAGGCTGAGGAAGTGTGAATTGGTTGGGAGAGGCCGAATTCAGTTATTTTTTATAGTGGAGTTAGTATTTATTGGAGGTTTTCCATTATACGACAACTAGTTGTAATATTTCTCTAAATTGTTGAATAATAATAAAACCCTCATTTGTTGCATTGGTTTTCCTTTTGGGTTTTTTCTAGAGATATTTGTCCAAAAATAATGGTGTCAAAATTATTGTGTGTGCATTATTTTCTTAGTTCCAATATTTTATTTTCCGCAGTGTATTTTTTTTGTGAAGATTGCGGTAGTGGATTGGTCATTATTTTTTGTAATATTAATTTACAAAAGACAAATAAACTGCATAAGTTAGGAGAATAATACCCAATGATTGCAATCGTTGAAATTTCACAGTATCTATTATGATAAAAAGTTGCATCAAGCTCTTTGAGAATCCAATCTTCCATGATAGGTCGAAGCATATCGACATAAGATACCACTTCATCATAGATTGTGTGTAGCATGGATCAATTTAGCTACAACATGTTCCCACAGATTAACAGATTGCAGATATTCTCATGAAAGCCTTGGGTAGGGAATTTTTTTCTACTTCAGGTATAAGATAGGAGTAGAGGAAAACACCTTCCTCGCTAAGAGGGAGTGTTATTTTTTAATAGCTGCGAATAGGTGTTCTAGTCCTTATGGTGTCTAAGAGGCTAAGGAACACAGGAGGATAATTATCTTCAAAACCCAAAAATTATTTGTAAGGAAAATGCCTCAACTAGATTAATTAGCCAATTATTAATTAGTTTCTTAAGTCTAACTTAGGAAAACTGGATAATTAAATCAGATTAATTGAGTAAAATCGATTTTGCTTTAGAGACTTCAGGAAAAGTCATTTGATGGGATCAAGATGATCTTAACCATCAATTGTGATTGGATCATGGTCGCTGGTTGCTCAACGAGACATTATAAGAGCAAGTCGATGGGGCTTTGGAGAACAACACAACAAAGTTACTCAGTGGAGCGATTTGTAGTGAGAGCAAAGGTGCAGAGGGAGACAACAACAATGGGGTTTCAACAGGAATATTGAGAAGATAAATTCTCCATAGAGATTCCAACATTCCAATGACAAGAAGGGAGGTCGAATTATTCTATAGAGAGGTCATATCAGGAGGTGCGAATTAGCTAGTGTGTGAAGTTGGGCAGAGATCGATTTCCATTTACTAGAGGCAGGTGTCAGAGGAGGTGTGAATTGCTCAATAGCTTTGCAGGAGGCTGAGATCATTGTCAGAAGTGATTTCCAAGAGCAGTGCGAGTTCCAGAGGCAGCCACAAGCATTTCCATTTTTGCTAGTGTGCAGAGCGAGCAGGGAGTGTGAATTGCACTAAGGTGGTCATTTTGATTTTGCAGAGGAAACTTGAGTTTCCAGATTGATTTGCCAGTGGAAATATTGATTGTCAAAGCTTTGCCAGTGAGAGGCAAGTTGATTGTATTTCTCAATTTCGCTAAAGAATTAATAATATAAACCCTCATCTACAGAATTGGGTTTCCCCACATTGGGGTTTTTCCAGGGACTATTGTCCAAAAATCTTGGTGTCAATAATTTTGTGTGTGTGCATTATTTCTCAATTCCTGTATTTATTTGTGAAAATTGTAGTAGTAAATTAATCATTATTTGTTGAATTAGTTTCTAAAGACAAATAAACTGCATAAGTTAGAAGATTAAATTCTAGATGTTGCAATTAAGGAAATTTCACATATTTAACCACAATAACTCACTGCTCGCAATCAGACATACCTATTCACACTCCCAATCCAATTAGTGTGTGGCAAGTCTCCACTTCGTAGTAGATAACACTTTAGTGTCCAAGAAATCCCTTTCTTTGGGCGATCTACCTAATTGAGATCCTCTTGTCCTGGGGTCCAATTTTGCTTCAATGGCCTTATTCCTGGGCCGTTTGCTTCTCAACCTTAGCTATTTCAACCAAGGCATTCACCATATTCCTTTAAGGAGGCATTACATAGAATACCTTCAACTCTTCTGCTACACCACTTTGTTTTACAATCATCATCTATCCTCCTTGGTTAGATACATTAGCTCACTTACATCACATGCATACAGTTCCCATGAGATTTTTCATAAAATTTTCAGATGAACCTATTTATGTCCCCATTAAAGGCTTCATCAAATTTATAGATGAAACTATTTATGTCCAATATTAAAGGTTGTTGGGCGATGGGGATACTTATGGATATATTGGATTAAGGTTGTAGTTGGTGTTGCAGTGTCTCTTAAAAGTTCTTACTATTGAGTGGTGAGAAGTTGTTGGAACATACTCATTATATTCTACAACACTTTACTCTAAAATTCGTATTGTTGTTGAATCTACTATTGTTGAGTAACAAGGGCTGCCAGCAAGAGACGAAATCACTTTATGAAGCCCAAGCCCTAGCTCAACAATCCAGTAGCATACTCGACACTTTAGGTACTCAATTAGAACTCTGCAATACATACACACAGCTATGCATGGTACCATTAAATGCCCTCTACTCCATACAAATCTTAGGAACATTGAACCTTCAGATTTCTCCGAAACATAACCTCAGGAGATAATCTCTAACCACAACACTCAGCACATACAGTAGCATATCCATCACAATGCTATATGCAACACCAAGTAAACCTTTGCAGTCTGATCTAATAGTAGCCTATATAAGAACTCTTATTCATCTACACATACTCATATCAACAAGCCATCGTACCTTAGCAGTCAATCAAGATCACACACGTTCTGGGTGCATCCCAGACAATCACCATGTACTGGCTCCACTATCTTTTCATGACCATATCACATGACATCAGCAACTAGGAGATACACCATGCACGTCAGGGAGTCTCATATACTTTTAGCAGTCCTGTCATCTCAGCAATTTTGTACTTCATTCCTTCTTGCAGTTTAAGACATATTTAGCAATTCATGAGTAGACAACAATCAGCAAGACTTAGCCTTGACACTGATCAGAATTTGATTACTTTCCTATACAAAAATTGCTACTGACTTTTGCCCTCAGAACAGCGTCACAAATGGTCCTCAAGATTGACACTTAAAATAGTCTTCTTGCTGATATTTGTCAAACCTCAAATCCGACCCTGAACTGTTGTACCATGCAATTTATCTTGTTCCTTCAAACAGGCCCAAATTAACCCTTACAAATGCTTCAAGAGGCTTCCTGATTAGACCTTCTTTTGTGCCTTAACAAGACATTCTATATGCAGCCAAAGCAGCCCTAGATCTTGCTTCTATGACAGGACCGATCTTGCTTCACTGAGACTCGCCCTAATCAGGTCGCTTTGACAGTGATTTAATGGCTTGCTACTGCAGCCCTAATTAGGCCTTAAACGTTAGCAAAATTGATCATGGTCAACAACTTGGAGCTTGTTTTCAACAGGCTATGCCTTACAAATTCAGCTTCAAAATTATCCTCAGAAACAACCTTAGCCTTGTTCTTAACCAGCTTCTGTCTCATCCTCAAATAGCCTCTGTCTTGTCCTTAACACAGCCTTAGGGATGATGGAATTTGTGCCTTAGGAAGGCCGAATTCTTGTCACAGAAAGATCAAATCTGTCTCAGAAAATGCTGCGAGATAGTCCTCAGACCGTGCCTCAGGATAGCGTTTGGATTTTACTTTGGACCTCAGAAAATGGCCTCAGGAAGGGGGCCGAAACAGTGCCTCAGTAGGCCTCAGACCAGGCCAAGATTGGCCTCAGAATTTGTTGTTGCACCAGCGAAAAACCACCAAACAAAAGATAAAAACAATCAGCCCAGAATAAGCCCTTAAATAGTCCCCACTCAGAGCTGTCTTATCCAGTGAATTCACAACAGAAAAGACGAATCATTTAAGCCCTAATTAACCTTATAAACACGGCCTCCTTTGGATTAACATGCTTCCCTGGCCTCAGACGAATTTCAGATGAATGCTTGAGATAATATCTGAGAGAATGATGCCTCTTAGACGAGACCCGAGCCCTCTATATATATATATATATATATATAAACTGAATGAGGGGACTCTAGAAGGGGCCCTAATTGCCCCTAAAGCAAAAGCCAACCTGACCAAGAATCAAAATTTAAATTCATAAATTCAAATTTATTTTAGGCCGAACTTAATCTTTCTTTTGGAAGCTGATTTGTCATAGAATATTCCTCATTTTGAGGGCTGACTGGTCAACCCAAGACCCACACAAATCAATCAAGGTTTTCTTGAATATAAAGACCAATCATAACACTACTTTTAGCATCTCATTTGGGGCACCTTTACCACACTATTGAAGCTCCAACTTTGAATGAGCATATCTCTTCAACCATGAGGAGTTATGTGGCATACCACCTATTGTCAGAAACGGCATGATGAATACAATCAGCTGATGTGGTCTTGCTTGCAAAAATCACTAATCTGCCCATTCATTTTCCTCATTAAATGTGGGGCATCATGACCACACCGCAAGGGATTTTGAACTTTTGGTCTTCCTTCACGTCCTTCCAAGGCATCTTGTCCATTGGAGCTTCCAATTAACGCAATCCACTAATGTATATTAAGAGCTTTCAAAGACTAATTTTGCCGTCAATGACAACATCATTCAACAATCCACAAGTCACATGCATGGATTGTTGTCACTAATGCAGTGATAATGTCTTAGGATCCCCATCAACAAGAGGAATTAAAAAAGAAAATCATCAAAAACATTCAAAATAATCGAAGGCCAGAATTGGTAAAAAATTCTCGTTTCATTGCTTGAAAGGAAATCACCTTATGAAGCACCCCGTTTCTTGCTATGTTTATCCTTGAATTTCTTGAAGGGAGCTTAAGGAAAGATTCTAGGTAGAAAAAAATGCCAAAGAAGACTGAAATGACAACACCCTTGAGAATCCTTAACTTTAAGGATTTCATACCAATTGACATGATGACACAAAAACAATACGAATTCTCACATATGTAACTTGAAAAAACCCAAGAGAGAGGAAGAGGAAGCAAGTGAGAGAATGTTCCATTGTACACATATGGTACACTCTTCATTGTATTATCCATTTATATAGTTATAGATGTGTTGTAAATTGCCCATAGGAGTGTGGCCTGGTGGCAAGTAGCAAGGTGAACAGGCTTGTATTAACGAATTCACCTTCCTCACCCCCCTCCCTCCCTACCCAATGGGTGCAAGTTCTTGGTGATTTTGACTATATAACTACACCCTCATAGCATGACATCTTAGCCAAATGGACCATTGTAATTTTCCACGAGCAATGTTTCTACCCCGAAAAAGTGGAGTGATCAAGTTTGATGAAGTCTCCTAGGATTATAATAAAATATACATATTTTTGTGGGTGGTTTAAGTGTGACCAAGCCAGCACCTATGAATATTTTTTTAAGGGCAGGGAAGGGGTGGAGGATAGAGGGCTTCAACATCAAGCTCCCACCCTCCATCCCATAGGTCACAGGTGAGATGAAATTGCTGGTGCCTTGTCAACTCTGATCAATAACTAGTTCATAAAGAAGCCTAATCAATAATCAGCTCAGGAGGAATGTACATGTCACAGGTGGGGATTTGAACCCATGTGGGGAGGAAAACAGCTTCTACTCTCTATCACTTGAGCTAGACTCAACTGACAAACCCCCTATGAATATATGCACAACAAGATATGAAAAATAAAGTGAAAGTGTAAATTATAATTATAATACACAGTCTAACTAAATCCACTAAATTTAGAGACTAAGTTCCATCAACTTCATCTCCTAGATAAGGGAGATATGCTTGAATATGTACAAATATGCAGAGCTAATAATGCACAATCATAAAATAGTGTGAACAAATAAGGATATTCTGGGGGTATCTAAATTCTATACTACTTATGTTCTATTGAATCCTGTATTAAACTGTGTATTCATAGTTTAGTTAAGCTGCCCTATAATGAATCTCGTTGACATGAGAAATGGTTCACGTACCCCTGAATTTTTTAATAGTAGATACATTTTGTTTTCCATTATTGGACAATGAAAAATACATCAACAGGTATGCATCATTGGGCCAGGATCTGTTTATCCTGACTACCCCTCCCTACAGAGGCAAGGAGAGCTTGCATTTGTCTTCCTCGACCTCATATTGGGGAAATCTATCACCTTTTTAAGTATCCCAATTCTAGCTGAAATGTGCACTAGGAACTCTGAACTAAAGATGTATTCTCTTTAAAATGAAAGGGAGAATAAATCCCATTAGAATTTGCACTTCTCCTTTCCATAGAAGAGAGATACCTGTCAATCTCACAGTGTTCCATATACCTCTGTCAAACTATCCAGACATCCATCAGTTTTCATAAATATCCCCTTTCTAATGAAGATGGATGATAAAGAGATTGTCATATTTAGTGGTAACTCATTCCCACAAGACTGAGAACTCTTCCAACTCTGCAGTCCCAGAACGTATGTTTAACAATCTTTATTTTATAACAATTCACACAGAAGCCACTGGATACACTCGAGTTGTAGAGCTTATTTTCAACTGCTAGGGTCATGTTAAGAATTGTCCATCCAAACAACCTGACCTCAAAGGAGGAGAGAGATTTCTACTTCTAGAAATCTTCACACCTTCTAGGCCATCTAGATTCTAGCTTCAACATCTTTAATAGCCCATCTTTTCTTAGGTCATGGTCGGGGATTTTACTGGATCTTGTAATAGTGCTCTTTAGATGTGTAGTCCATGAAGGGATTCTAATAGGGTCACCTACTTTCTTTCATTACCTAATAAGGGCACTGTTATCCACAAGAAGGATACCTACTTTTGCAAATTTCTTGTTATCTCCTCATTTAATTTAATTTCATACCTTGTGTACAGCCTTAGAACTCTGAATTATTTAATTGCTCGGTTTTCTCTGTTGGATCGTGTTGTAACTTGTAACATTTCTTCCCCATCTTGATCGCAATGAGACCAATTTCTTTCTTAGTTATGGTTGATTATCTTAATACTACTTGGACCGTTCTACTCGATGGTCCCTAATAAATCTTTCTTTCCTTTCCCATACAGTTATTCAATATGGCAGAATATTTGGATAACACTTCCTGAAAGAAAGTTAGCTGAAATAGGATTACATCGAACGCTACCATTTTACAAGCCATGGTATTCCTTTTTAATTAGATATGGAAGGTCCATTATTTTTTAGTCCAACATGGTTGATCATGCTTGAGTTATTATTTTCAAATTAGTCTACTGGTAGTGTAGAGTTTCTGGTAATGTCCATTTAAAATCAGGAAAGAAATCGGCTAATTTTATCTGAAATTAAGTCCAAAAATATGGCTACCCTTGGGTGAGACAGACTGCTTCCTAACAAGGATCTTCAGATATTTACTGTTTTGAGATTGGTTTAGTATATGTATTTAGCATCTTTAGGTCAGAGCTGTATTCAGTCCAGAAAATTATTTTTAACGGTAATTAGATCACATTAGAGAATTCAAAAGATTGTCGTTTCTCATGCTGTTCTACACTGCATTTGGACGAAACAAAAATTTAGCGTTGCTGCCCAATTGTATAAAACGATTGTGTTTGACATCTCTTCTTTTCGAGCATTTTGAGATCTTTAGAGGTCACTGTTACTCATTTCATCTTTATCGTTTGTTTTTCTCATCTATTGGTAGTTTTCTATGCCCTCAACAACTGCTCTGAAGGTACTTGTCAGGTACATATTATCTTTGGCCATCTTCCCTTGGGTTATAATATTTACATGACCATCTTGCCAGGTGAAAATGTGGAACCCATAGAAATAGAAGCTGCTGCCCTGGAGAGTAATTTCATTGAACAAATTGTCGTTGTTGGACAGGTATGCAAGTCATGTTAATTGAGGATGTTTGACCACCCTTTTTTTTGGTTCTCCATTCTGTTTCCTAACTTGAAAAGGTGGCCAGTGTATTTGTAGATTTAGATGAGCTGGACACACTCTAGTAGGTAATTCCATCCTTTTTGAGGAAGCACATGATAGATATATTTTCAGAAAGGATGCAATTTTAACCTCTTAAAAATTGCATGTAAGCGTAACATTACATCAAATTAATCTTCCCATGTCTGCCAGCGTATGTCGGGGTAGAGCATCACAGTACACCATGACCCAGTCCCTTATTTGTTCCCCACCCTTTGGGATCACATAGTACTGTGTCGGAGTCTAAGAATTGGATTAAAATGCAGGATCAGCGCCGACTGGGTGCATTGATTGTTCCAAACATGGAAGCCTTACAACTTGAAGCCAGGGAATTGGCAAAATCAAAGGGGACTACATCTGAACCAACAGTCGGAGATATGAAGGAATTGATTCGACGAGAGCTTATTGAACAGTAAGCATCTTAAATATGAGCTACTGAATTCTGTTCTACTCGCATCTAATAGTGCCTACTGGATACTGTTGCAATCTCACCTACTGGTGCATAATAATCAACGAAGAATTATTTTTGGCCAACATTAATAAATATCAACTTTGCAATGTAATGCATACATCATAGATCAAGACATGAAACAGTGGCATGTCTGAGCTTGTCCGCATATTCATGCATACCATCTTCGGCTATTCATCAATTTCAATGTTTTCTCAAGATTGGTCCCCTGTGAAAACTTACATTTGGTGTCCTTGCTTCAGCACCTCGAGATGTTCATTCCATATTGGTCCGTTCGTTCTGTTGGAGGAGCATTTTACGGTCAGTTGCACCTACTACCGTAAATTTAGTTCATTTGCAATGTTTTGTTGTAATTTAAGCATATGCTTCTGTTCTATATGATTCCCTGCATTGCATTGTAGCTTCTTCAGTTAATGATGGTCAGGTGAATTTTGTGATTCGTATGATTGCAGGTAGATGGTGGCTTGCTAACACCTACGCTCAAAGTCAGACGGGAAAAGATTCACTCGAAATTCCAGGATAAGATTGCTAATATGTTTCACAAGGAATAATATTGTATCTTTATGGATCTGTGGGCAAGGATCAATTCTCTACCCTAGCTGCCAAGGTTCAATTCCCAGCTTCATGTTGAATGAGATATGAGACTTGCCAATCTCCTTACTCGAGCCAAAATAATGGCTGGATTTTAATAACATGTATATATATATTTTTTATTTAATAAATCCACTATTTATTACATTTTATTTTAATAAACTTATTATTTAACCTAATGGCCTAAACTTGGCTTCCATGAGGTTCAAGACTTCATTGTATTTATTTTCACACAGAATATATGTAGCATGAAATTAACTTATGAGTCCTAAGCTAGTTGGTTTATGTGGGGTTTAGTCTTTAGCAAATTATTAATTAATTCAAATCTCTTGGAGAGACATTGAGGGTGGGAACCACCTGGAGAATAAAAACTATCCTAGGAAGTAGCTTGTCCTAAGCTAGGCTCAACTTGTAAAAAAAAAGAAAAAATAAATATGTATCTTATCTGTGTATGCTGAAATACACACATATATGTTTATAGAGATATTTATTTTCTTAATGTGTTTTATCTTTATCAACAAATTATAACTTTATTCATTGAAAAGCTTCATTAAAATTAGAAAAAACATAACAGCGATTGATAGTTTTTAAATCAAGTATATTTTCACTTCTGCATTCCAATGATATTTACGCAATTAAATCTCTATTAAAGAAAATATGAAATAAGAAATTGAAAATTTGCAAATAAATTAAGAAAATAATTTAGCCAGTGAAATCTCTATTAAATAGAATATTGAACAAGAAATAGAAAAATTGCAAATAAATTAAGAAAAAATTATAATCAATGAAATAATTAATAATTTAGGATGCATAGGGAATTCTTTACATATATATTTTAGTGCCGAGTGCCGAGTGCTAAATTATATAGAAAAAAAAAAAAAAAAAAGATTTCTTCAAGATATTTTTACTAAAAAATTGTGTTGAAGTTAAATAATTTCACAATATTGATTCACTCTTATTTTAAATTACCGTATTGTTTTTCAAAAAGTATGGAAGAATCCCTCAAGCCCATAAGCAAGAATGAGATTGCAAGTACCTTGTCATTTCCTATCAACACTTGGCTCATGAAAAGAGAACATGTTACAAGTGGAATTTGAACCTAGATGGGGAGGATAATTTATCTTTTCTTAACCACCTAAACTAAACCCAATTGAAATCTAATGTTGGAGCTATAAAGAAGGGTAAGAAAATTAACTAAAGTAAAAAATTCTCACTCCTTAAAAGATGCATGGTTAATGTGGATCTATGATAGTTTAATTATTTAGCAATGGACAATTTGTGGCTTAATATAGAATAGATTTACATGATTAAAAGTCAAGTTTTCCAAACATGATGTTGGATTTCTTTCCATTTTATTCATTTCCATTATCCTTGGACACATGAATAGAGGGGTATATTTCCAATTGAGACTTTAAGAGCATCGAAAGAAATAAAAGTTCAATTATTTTTCTTTGACATCATGACAATACAATTATTATTATTATTATTATTAACATTACCTACATATATCTCTTCCCCCTTAAAATGTACGAGCACCTTTCTTCTCATTTTGTAATTAGTATAGATTCAACTTAAACCTCTAACTATGAAGTGTTGAGAGAGAATCGTGAATCTCAATGTGTGAACTTCAATGTTTTTTAAAAGAAGGTATCCTTTTGGATGTTAGAAGTCAGACTATGGATTTTTTACCCCATTTTATTTTATTAGCATTATTAGAACACATGAATGAGTAGATATTTCTCCGACCCTAAAGTTACCGTGTATCTTATCACTTTAATGTAACTAGCATAGACCCATCTTAATCCTAGATTTATTAATATTACTTACATGATGAAAGAAAATGTCAATAAATTATGTTATAAATCTATCACAAACAAATTTATAAAAAAAAGTTATAAAAAGAGATTCTTTTGCCATTTAGAAAGGTCACTTGAAATAAAAGGAGTTGGTGAAGCATCAATTTACATGCAATTTATTTTTAAAAATATTAATAAATGGCATCATGAAATTTGACATATATATCATTAAATTGAATAAACAAGAGCTCATATGCCCATGTCATACAACTCAAAAAGAAAAATATGAAGCAACCACCTTTCAAAGTAATTTCTTTTTGGATGAAAATGATTATGATATTAAAAATTGAAGTGCCTTGCTTTGAAATAGACAAATCTAAGTAATTTCTTTTTGGATGAAAATGATTATGATATTAAAAATTGAAGTGCCTTGCTTTGAAATAGACAAATCTAGTTCACGTGGATTATGAAACAACTCACTCTTTTAATAAAATATTCGATCAAAATTATTTTCAAAGATGCCTTGAAAAGCTTAATTGCATTGCCTTCAAATCATCTTTCCATGAATCATGTGAATAGTTTCATTCTAAACTCATTTTCCTTTCAAAGTAAGCTTAAAGATTAATGTAGGTCATAACATTTAGGAAAATTGTAATGAGATAAGAAAACTTTGGAAATTTAACAATTCAAATTCAAAAAGTAAACAAATCCATATAGCTTATAGAACATCACATTTAGGTCTTCTTAAATCATCATGGTTAATAGATATTTCATAGCTTGTAATAAAATAAGTAATTTGTGAATTATATAAATATAAATATTTGTATTTAATTTAGAGATTAGCAAGATATAAAATCTAACCATTACATTGTTGTCAACAATAATTCATCCAAGTTGCATATGTCTACTACCAAAGAAAGGAGATCATCATTGAAAGGAATTCATCGATCTTTTATCAGAGATTATATAACACATGTATTATAATAGTTGCTTAATAGAAGATTTGCAAACAAGAAATGCCTCTACCAAAAAAGAATGTTTCAAATTTCAAATCACCCCTGCTAATATTGTCAAAAAATGAGGATTCAAGACCAATGATTTATACAATAATTAAAAAATAACAGAGTTTGCCTAATCTAAGCACACTTTAGAGAGAAACATGATATAGCTTAGTGTTGAATCACAGTGTCAACAACAGAAGGATAATTAATAAGTAATTAATTGAGTTGGAAAACATAACCTTAGGTTGATTCAATAAGAGGCAATCAAGCAAGTCAATGCAAAATTTATCAATGTTGATTTTGCTTAAAAATATATCAGCGATGGATGCACCAATGTACATCAAACTCCTATTAACATGTTCTATCATTATAAATGTTTAATGTATCTATACATGAGGCTAGAAGTGTTTCATGTTATTATAAAAGGTTAAAATATTGTACTTGATTCTTGTCACATGTTGAAATGCATGTATATATGAATTATATGTTGTTGTTGTTAAATCCTTATTTAAAAAGACAATCTTGCTACATTTATGTATGTTTTAACCAATAAATGCTAGATTATATTTGCCTACAATGATACTAGTGGGGTATAAAAGGTGAGAACATGGTTTAGTAAGCTTCCCATAACCTTTAAAGGGAATATCCAAATTGAGTTATACTAGGGGATTTGAATAAAAAATGAAGTTATGGGATAAAATTTCAATTAATAGGAATATAATCTTTGAAAATATATCGAGTACAAGGTTAGGTCATAAAGAAATCCCGATAGAAAGGATTAAATCAATAACATGGATTAAAAAGGTTATAAATTTTTATTAGAACATTCAATTCATGTGACTCAAAATAAATTTGAAAGAGCAAATATATGAGAATATCTAGGTAAAAGGTTTGTAATATTTTGGGATCAACACTGACAATTTATAATATTGTAGTTCGGGTATTTTAACTGGTCTGCAAGAAATCATGATCAAACCTTAACAATATTAGAATATCAAAAGGCATCCATGAAATAGAATAAAAAGTCATAAATGAAGAGTCTCCCAAAAGAGTTAGAAGAGGATGCAATTTGTAAGAAGGTTGGAAAAGGTCTAAATATTAATGAACTCAAATAAAAAAAATACAAACAAGAATTCAAGAAATATGAAAGAAATTGATGGTTTGGTATCATAGTTTGAATTCAAATGGATAATGAAGAGAAGATAAAACCCCATGAATTTTTTTTTTAAATAAAATTACTATTTTTGAGAATGCATAGGTCAAATTTGATGGTAATATCTCAAAAGAAATAATGATTGAAAATCAATCACCAAGTTTAGATTGTGCCAATGCATGAGAAAAGAAGATTGATGTAGAGTGTGAAAAATGAAGCAAATCATCACAGGTGAAACCTTCTCAACACCTTTGTTACTCAAAATGTCTACAAAGAGGAGAAGAACATCCTAGATTTGAAATAAACAAAGGGTAGAATCAATGGCATTCACTGAATGTGGGATTGAGAAACCCTTTGGTAACAAGATATTATCAAAGTCTAACAACTACAAAAATTTGGAAAAGTAATAAGTATGAATGGAATCAATGGAAAATAAACTACATGACATCAATTATGGCTAATCAATAGGAGCAAAAAGAGAGCAAAACCAAACAAAAAAATCTAAGCAAGCATTATTGGGTGTGCTTATGCAAAAAGCTATGTTTGCAATCTTTCTAGTTATGACCAATGTTAGAGTTTTAAACTTTGTTGGCATTTCCAACAAATTTATGAGCATTAATTATACATTTTGTCTATTTTAAATAGTAATATATTTTAAGAGTTCCTGAAAAAATTATTGATTTTGATAAGTCCATATATCTTATGCTAAATTCATATAATATCAAGGACTATTTTCATCTCCACTATCCAATTTTGACACGACTTTGTAATGTGAATATATGTCATGTAATGAAAAGATTAGGAATTAGAGTGAGTAACCTCTCCAAATACCATGTTTGGAAAGTGTCAATATTAGTCGATACCAAAACCTCATATTGGCTCTTATCCTAGTATTTTTCTTGGTCCACTTCTACCTTTAGGTCTGCATCAAAGCAATATCCAACAATGTGTTTTTTAAGCAGTTCTTTTTCTTCTTTTTCCTTCCCATAGTAATTTTATTCTTAAGAAAAATAGATGTTTAAAGTCAAATCAAACATATGCAAACTTGTATGATCTTCCACCTTGAAGCAACCCTATGACAAATCCTTACATTCTTGTGATGTAAACCTTTTCTACATAACAAATAGTAACCAAAAGTTGAAAGAATTAAAAATTATCTACATAAGATAGGTGGACTATTTCCAATCCCCATCATAGTATTACTCATCTAGATGCCCTAAAAATGTTTTTACAAACCATCCTATCACATGGCTATTAAAATTTTGTCGTGATGATAAATCGTCTTAGTCACTCTTCTTGTGATTTCCTCTAGTTGATCACTCAAATTATTTATTTAGATGTATTATCATATCATGTTGAACTAATTTTTGAAATGGCTATATGCATTGCAATGGAGAATGTTGCAATTTTTGCACACCTGTTTATCTGCATACCGTGCAAGTCATGAGGTCCATTCCTCCTTGGGTTCCTTCTATCTCTATTAACCAAAGCTACAACTATGAGAGCTTGTTTGAAGTTAGGCCAAAGTGTGTTTCTCCTTCCATGGGATAATGACATACCTTGATTTTAGTTGTGAGATTCAATTACCTCATATGTTGTAGTTCACTTTTCATGTTACTTGTCTCTATTTTCATTATATGATTTAGTATTTAAAGTTATAAATCAATTTTAATAATTTACAAGTGAATTATTATTTGTTTGTTATAGGCACATGTGTAATATTCCTCACTTGAATAGTAATTTGTTTACAAGTGATATTAAAAGCATATATTTTGCATGCTAGGGAAAAGATGATGTTTATCATCCTATTCTTATCAATAAAAAAGATGGAGGAAAATGTCAATTATTGACTTGTAATGTTGTGGTTATAAAGCTAACATGCGAGGAAAGGGATTTGAATGAAGAGATTGCAAACATTTATCAAAAGCCAAATGAACTAGTTAATTATCGTATAGACACATATTTAAGTGGAGATTGGTGTTTGAATTTGTTCTTGGGTTCATGTAAGATTTGTGATGGAATATATATATTTATATGGAAGTATACTTCAACCTTTATCATTTTTTATTTTGTTTACATTGTTTTACTTAATTATTTTTTTATATTTTAGTGGTTCAATACAACACTAACATGTTGCTTACATAAAAGAAGAAATTACTATTTTATTATGCAAGGAAACTTTAATTCTATTAAAATTGATTTAAATGAAATGCAAGAAGATGGCATGAATAAAGAATATTTTAGTGAATTATGTATGGCAAAAATTTCAAAGGAGTATCAATCACCATTGAAAGGGTTGCCTTGAAAGGATTACAAAAAAGTCGAGATGGTGAATATAATGTATTTATGATAAATATGGCATATTTTATATTATCAATTAGATTTAAGAGGTCTTTTGAGAACATGTCCAATTTGGAAAATTATTGATAAGTTGTACTTGTATTTGTAACATTTTGACTTTGAAATTTTACATTATTATATATATAGTTGTATATATTTAATATATTCTTACCATATTATATATTTTTCATTTTAACTTTCATCTCTCTCTCTCTCTCTCTATATATATATATATATGTGTGTGTGTGTGTGTGTGTGTGTTTTCTTATCACTTTAAGTCATAAAAAAAAGCGTTGAAATGACATTTTGAATCCAAAACTTACCAAATATATATTAGTACTAACTTTAAAATGTATATTTTTTGCTAAATGTTTAGAATTAGTATTATTTAGCTTAATTATTGATGATTAATTAAATGTAAAAAAGTGTTGTAAACAATGTTTTCATTTTATATGCATTGTATGGTATTTTAAATTAATTAATATATAAATAGATGAAAAACAAAACTTTGATCAAATAAATAATAAATATAATTTGATATTGTTAAAAGGTTTTTTAATTGAAAAAACAAGTTAAATATCACTAGTGTGATTGGATTTTGAGGGTTTCATTCTATAATATTGCCATGGTTTGAAACTCATAGTAGTTAAGAGAAGACACTAAAAAATAATCATGCTCAGCGTTAGTGTGACTCGAACCAGATATGATCGCTATGTGATTTTAACAATTTAAATGTCCATGGATCATGGTTTTTTAAATCACAAGCTAGCCTCACAAGTCACAAATAAACTAGCTAAGAAACAAACAAAAAACATTGCAGAAATAAAAATAAATAAATAAAATCACTTCTTAAAAAAGGAAAACAATAATTTTACACAAAAACAAAACATTTGAAAAAATATATCGATAATTTATAATTTAAGAAGATTTTATATATCAAAAAACAAAATGGTGATACTCATAGTAAAAGGGATAAAAATAGCAACTAGATGTTACCTCTCAGAAAATTAAAACTCTAAAAAATTATCACTAAGTTTGTCACCATGTTTAAAATATTATGATATCATGATGGATGTTGCATTATAAGTTCTCTCTACATATTTTAATGCATATTCTACCATTTTCTAGCACTTTCTGAGCCATTTCACATTCACTGAATTAAAATTTCATGTTTGAAGATATGACTCATCATGCAATTAGCCTTTTTGGCATGGCTTACAAAGAAATAAGGAGGATTCTAGAGAACACCCCATTACACTTTATATTCACTTAAGCTCACGTTATATCGTTTTCATCAAATATGACCCGCCATTGAGGGGGCTGGGATTTTGAGGTCTAAAATGAGCCTCCTAAGAAAAATAATAAATTAATAGTTATAAAATAAGAGATGAATTTTTAAATAAAAAGAAAGAAAACTAATTTTTTATTGTATTTTTGACTTACCTCCTTGTAAGTTCAATCAAATGTCAAGCATGGACACATGTTGGATGTGTAATTAAATTCCACATCCAACGAGTATGCACTTTGCATACTTTTGAGTAGACCGACATCGAAAAAAATTGAAAATACATGAAAAATGTGTGTTCAACATGTGTTTTTCATGTATTTTCAAAAAAAAAAATGTTGGGTCTACTCAGAAGTATCCAGAGTGCATACTCGTTGGAAGTGGAATTTAATTCCACATTCAACGGGTGTCCACACTTGACATTTGAGTGAACATATAGATAAGCCGAAAATACAATTTAAAAGGTAGCTTTCTTATTTTCCCTCCAAAATATTTTCCCCTAGGGATTACATCATCATATTGAATCCTACTGGTTCTTACAAATTTAATTTTGTTAGTATATTTTTTGTGTTGAGGCTCATTTTTTTACCTCAAAATCTCCCTAATGCATGAGTAGATTTTTTTTCTATCTTTATGATGTTAGATTTCGATGTACCATGATCACATATGCCACCATGATGCTTTGTATCATGATGAGTCAAAAGAGTGAACATTTTTTACTCATATATTTATTGGACTATGCTTATATGACTTATGTAAAAGTGATTTTAACCTATGTGGTAGCTATAAACCCTTCATGGTTGGTCATGGACAATTCTCTTAGTCCACATTTTAAGATAGTCCTTGCTCTCATGGCTTAACTAACTATCGCTTGAAAGTCATTAAGTTGATCCCAAGTATATGGTATGGTGAAGAACATAAGGGTCTTAGGATGAATTTATTATGACATATGACCTAGAGAATGTCTAGGGTTTTTCACTTCACTCTATGCGAAAGTGTTGTTCATGTTATAAAGGTTGTCATACACATGGGAGAACACTTAAATTATTCCTAATCATGGATAACTTTTATGTATCTGTCACACATTGGCCATGAAATCTTGGAGATGACTCTATAGTTGCTCATGTAGAGACACATCTCTCATGGAAATTCACAAATCACAAGGCATTGATCACATTTCCCAAGGAAATTTGGGGCTATTTCCACATGCATGGGTCCCCTCTTGACATGCTACATCATACATCCTTGAGTTCTCCCTTCATTCATCCATTTGGAGATATATTTTCACTTGGTTTGAGGAATGACCCATTTGGAGGGTCATTCTACTAGGGATTTTGGCACAAATGAACACATTTTGACTTGAAGAGAGCCCTTCCATACTTTGTGGAGGTTGCTTACATAATGTGAGGATGTTCTTTCACCTAAGAGACCTCACATATGGGAATTGGAGCTTATATAAAGGATTCGTCCTTTATTTTAAACCTCATTTACCCCACACATGCAGTTGTTCCATTCTTTGATGATAAATGTTGACATCTTGTTCAACTTGTTTTCATTGGAGGAGCATCTTACCATGTTTTGAAGGTCTCCCCTTGCACTTTGGAGAGGTGTTAAGGCTTTTGGGACCCTAGTCAAACTCCTTTGTGGATGACCACTCTCTTAGAGTAATTATTATACATGATGCACATATTTATTATATCGTGGCTTAGTCTCTCTTAGTTCATCAAAATACAAGACAAATTTGTATATCTCCTATGCTAGACCTAGGGAGAGAAAATAATATTGAATGAGAAGGATGATGAACCTTCCTCTATAAATAGAGGCTTCTCCTCTCATTCCAATTGGGTCTCCCCTTACACTTGGGAGAGATATTGAGGTTTTTTGGACCCTAGTCAACCTTCTTTGTTGGAAAACCTCCTCTAACAGAGGAATTATTGTACATGTGGCACATATGCATTGTATTTTGACTTAGTTTCTTATAGTTAATTAGAAAACAAGTCAAATAAGTAGTTTTATGAGGTTGAATCTAAGGAGATATAAAATAATATTGAATGAAAAAGATGATGAAGCCTCCTCTATAAATAGAAGACCATCCTCTCATTATATTTGGTTGTTGTTGTTTGCTACTTATATGAGGATACAAGCTAGTTGAATATCTATCTATTAAGGTGTTTGTGTCATTTGGTGCATTAATGATTCATTATGTTTTCTTAAGACTACTATAATATTTGTAGATAGATTTATTTGAAGGGTAATACCACCACTTGGAGGAAAGATGTTTTAGGGTTAATCCCTTCTTTCTTCCTTATTCATTTTAGTAAGTACTCAATTCCTTTCTTTTATTTTCCTTTCAATCCTTAGTAAGGGTCTTTAGTATTTTTTTCAAGGTATAGTTGATCTTACTAGTGAAGGTGATCCCTTTATGAACCCCTTCTTGTAGGGCCTTAGTATTAAGGAGACAAATATATCGATAGGGTTCTATTCTCTTAACCCTAATCCATTAACCTAAGATAGAACAATTATTTAATGTACTTTTGCTAAAATATGCTCATATGACCCAACAAAATTTTAAAATTCCCTTTGACACATTTTTTCAAACAATTTATGAACACACATTTATTCAAACACTCTGTAAGAAAAGTATTATACACTTACAACAAAAATATTTCAAGGGCACAATCAAAATTGTATTAACTTGATGGGAGAGTTTACATGCAAATATCAATTTGTGAACCTGAAATATAATCCTGGCAAATAGTTGGTTCAACTCAGCGTTCAAGAATGACGATGATATTGACCCCCTAAAAATGAAATAATCCCTCAAGAAACTTGGCCTATCAACAAAAGGATAACTGGACCCCAACAAATGATGGATTCAGCCTCTAAGAAATTCAAGTAATTCAGCCTCCAATAATAGCAAGAAATTCAACCCTCTTGTAGAGATGAATTCAACCTCCAAGAGAATAAATCAACCTCTACAAACGGTGAATTTTACCTCCATAATTAATGATCTTAGCATACAAATGAATAACTCGTCCTCCAAATGAAAAACTTGACCTACCAATGATATATTCGACTTCTAGTAATCAACCTCCTCAATGGATAAAGTCGATAACAGATGATAAACTCCACCACCCTAAGAACAATAATTCATCCCCTCGAGAATGACAAATCGAACCCTTCTAAAATAATGAAATCAAGTTCCTTCAAGGATAAGCAATTTGGCCTCAACTAGACTCCTGCAAATACAAACTCAACTCTAGCATAATTTGGCCTCAAGGAGAATGATGATTCAAACACAATAAGAATTTGGCCCTCTAAGCAGAGAAACCTCCAAAAAGATGAACTTGGCCTTCAAGGATCAATTCAGCCTCAGTAAATGGAACTCGACCTCTTGAAATATTCAGAAATTGAAAGCTTAGCCTCATCAAAATACCCTGCAATAACAATAATTCTACTCAGAAAATTAACCCCTGTATCCAGGGTTTCTCCTTTGGAAAATATGCTCCAAACACCTACAATAATCACAATGGAAAACCTGAAGTGATCCCCCCCAATGGCCAATTAGGGTGGCACTCGAAATCCACCAAAATCAATTGATATTTTCACTTGAAATCCTTGCACTAAACTCCCTTGAGCCAAGTCAAATTTCATAAAATGATCAATAGAATAGGATGATTGTGAAGTGACATCCTCTCCATTTTTTAAAGATTCATTAGGATCTTTATCCAATCTTCTAGAAGAACATTTATTATTATTTTATATGATAAAGTCATTAAGTGGGTTATTCTTATTTTCTCCAAGTGAATTTTCCCCCTTTTTATTTATTTATATTATAGAGTTAGGAAAAAAATCTTTGTCCCCTTAGTAATTTCCCCTTTTTCCAACCTAAAGGAGACAAGTTAGGCTACAAGGAATATAACTCCATGCTCAAGTGATTAGGGACATTACAATCCTCCTCACCCAAGACTTATTTTCCCCAAACAATTGTAATCTTGGATGTTGAAGTATCTTCTCCCCTTCCCATGTTGCGTCCTCTACCAGTAGATCTTTCCATCAAACAAGATATTCCCTGATGGCCCTACTTCTCAACCTCCTTACTCTCATCTCTAATGTCTCCTCTAAAAACAACACCTTGTCCTTCCTCATCCAAGGGAGGAAACATAGGTGACGATATGATCAGTTGCCCCAATTCTTTCTTCATGTAAAACACATGGAATACATTATGAATCTTGCACCCTTCCAGAAACTCTAACTTATAGGCTACTTGTACCATTCTTCTAGTGACTCTATATAACCCATAAAATCGTGGCTTCATCTTCTATGCACCTTTTTGTTTGAGGGTGGGTTGTCTATAAGGCTCTAGACACAAAT
Organism: Pinus tabuliformis; assembly: GCA_031772625.1. Classification (NCBI taxonomy): domain Eukaryota; kingdom Viridiplantae; phylum Streptophyta; class Pinopsida; order Pinales; family Pinaceae; genus Pinus; species Pinus tabuliformis. Next base: position 998,013,522 of record CM062806.1, on the reverse strand, counting down.
ATACCATGTCTCCCTCCTCAAAACTCCTCTTGTTCTGGTGTATATCGAAATACAGTTTTAGTTGGTTTCGTGTAGTAAGTAAATTGTACATAAGAGCCTTGAGGATTTCATGACTCTCTTGGATCCAATCATTAGCCATTTTGGCTTGGTTATCTCCAAATACCATCTCTACAAATGTAATGGAATCATAGCCATATAGAGCCTTGGATGGTGACATCCCAATTGACATGTAATATGTGGTACTATAATAATATTATCCAAGGTGAAAACATCTCACCCATACCTTTTACTTCCCTATCACATAATTCCTCAAGTAACCCTCCAACCATTTATGAACTAGTTTTGTTTGTCTGTTGATTTGGGCATGATAACTCATGTTGGATGTAAGGCATATACCCACTAATCGAAAAAATTCCTACCAAAATATGCCCATTAACCTACTATCTCTATCACTAACAATGGTTTTAGGCAACCCATACAACCTAAATAGCTCCTAGAATAATACCTCTACTACCTGAGATGATAAATACTTGGAATAAATTGTGGATAAATGAGTGAGCTAAGTCAACCTATCCACCACATCATATATGCAATATCTGCCCTAAACTTATGGTAACTCTGTGATGAAACCAATCGAGATGCTCTCCCACTTCTATGTTAGGATAGGAAATGGATAAAGCAAGCCTATTGGGTGTGTGTGCCCATCCTTGTTCTGCTATCATGTGCTGCACTCACGGAAATACCTTCGGATGGCTTCCTTGAGACCCTTCCATGAAAACCTTTCTCTAGTGACTCTATAAGTCTTGAGGAATCCTATAGGACCTGTCAATGGAGAATCATGTATAGCACACATAATATTCTCTTTCAATATAAACTCTAGAACCAAGTAAATCTTGTCCTTGCAATAGATGATTTCATCGACCACCCAATACTTGTCATCCCACAACTGGCTATCTAGAACCTCATAATCCAACTTGTTCTTCAAATACTGCACTAGAAAGTGAGATCTCTAATCTTCCAAGATGTCCATGAGAGAAAAAGTTGTTGGCCTCGTAGATAAGGCATATATGCAACCACATTATTCTTTCCTTTCACATATTCTATCTTAAAATCATATGCTTGGATCTTGCTAACCCACTTATGTTTCTTGTCATTGACCTCCTTTTAATCGAGAAAAAACTTGACACTTGTATGATCTATCTTCACCTTGAACTTGCTTCCCACCAAGTACGGACTAAACTTGGCCAATGCATGCATAATGGACAACATATCCTTATCATAGATGGAATATAAGTGCTCATAATCTATAATCTTCCCACTCTCAAATGAAATGGGATGATTATTTTGCATCAAAATCGTTCATATGCCCCCCCTTGAGGCATCACACTCAAGGAAAAATGGTTGTGTAACATCTGGAGATGCTAATACAAGATGTGCTCATTACCTCCTTGAGCCGCTCAAAGTTTTCCCACGTTCCATCAATCCAAACAAAAGCCCCTTACTTGGTGATATTTTTAAGAGGTGTTTCCAACTAAGAAAACCCCTTGACAATTTGCCTATAATATGTGTAGACACCCAAGAATCCTTTCAACATCATCACATTCCTGGGAGTTGGCCACTCAATAAGAGCTCGGATCTTTTCTTAGTGTACATACACCCCCTTTCCTCCAATCACATGCCCCAAGTAGAGCATCTTTTTCATCTTCAAATCACATTTGGACAATTTGGAATAGAACTTTTGCTCCTTTAAAATCCTCAACGCCTCATCCAAGTGTTACAATTTCTCCTCTCATGTCTTGATATACACCAAGATATCATAAAAGAAAACCAATATGAACTTACACAACTTCCTATTAAATAAATGATTCCTGCAAGGCTGGAAGGTGGTTGGATTAGCAATTAACTCAGAGGGCATAACTAGAAACTCATAATGCCCATAATGGCATCAAAAAGTGGTCTTTGGAATATCCTACTCCTCAACTCAAATATGATGATACTCAGAGTAAATATCTATCTTGGAGAAATATTTAGCTCCCCTCAACTCATCCATCAACTCATCCATCATGGGGATTAGGTATCGATCCTTCATGGTCTTCTTGTTCAAGGCCATGTAGTCTATGCAAATTCGTAAAGTACCATCATTCATTTTCACCAAAATCACTAATGATGCAAATGGGATCGAGCTAGGCCAAAAGTGGCCCAAAACAAGCTAATCCTGGATGGCTTTCTCAATCTCATCCTTATATGCCTTTGGATGCTAATATGGAGTGGTAATAATAGCTTGGACCCCCTATTCTAACTCAATGATGTGCTCAAAACCTTCGTCAAGTGGTCTACCTAGGGGAATGTCTTCAAAAAACCTTCTGAAGATTCTATAATATTGCCATAATATATGTTTAATATTTTCATGGTTGATCTGTTGATCTCTTATTGTTAATCAGACACTCCATTTTCCATTCAATGTCCCCATACATCAGATCTACCTCCATCTTGTTTTATGATACCACCTTTGGTGGATAGGTGTGCATACCTCTCAATACCACCTTCTTGCCATCTGGTCCCATGAACTCCATCTCCATCTCCCTATAATCAGTGGTGTAACACCCTATAGAGTAGAGCCACTAAACTCCCAATACCACATTGGTGTCAGGAACATTCACCACAAATAAATCATTTGTGACTATGTAATTCCCCATTGTTAGAGTCAACTTGGGGATCATCTTGGTGCACTCCATACGATTGTCCCTCGATATCACCACTAAAAATCCCTCAAATTCCTCATTGGCCATTCCCCTTCTAGACACAAGGTTGGCATCTATGAAATTACGGGTAGCCCCACCATCAATCAACATTTCTACTCTCTGTTCCTTTATAGTGCCCCCAACTCTAAGTGTGTGGAACCTAGGGACACCTATAAGTGAAGCAATAACACCACCCTTAGTCCCAACATGAGGCTACTCACCTTTCATTTCTTGGAACTCCTCCTCCTATGGGTGCTCTTATTCAACCTCCTCGTCCTCACTATTCAAGAACACCTCAACATAGTGAGATTTCCCCTTTCCTACACATTTGTGTCCATGTGCCCATGGCTCCTGAAAAATGAAACATAGCTTCCTCCTCTGAGGTCCCTCCTAGTCTCCTCATCCAATTAACGCTTTTCATTCCACTCCTTCTAAAGATGTCTAATATGTTAAAATTGGAAACTATGGCCAAATTCCACTTTTGACAGTCCATTTGATGGATATGATGATTTCATTGAATCCATATTTTCGAGAGGACCAAAATTGACTTAAAGAAAAGTGTATTTTTTAATTATGAGCCCACACGTACATATTTGATCAAGTCAACCCTAAAGAAAATTGGACACCCTTGGAAGGTTATAAATACAATTGACCTCAACCTCATTTGGTTATCATCATGGATAATTATTCTATTCTCTTCATTTTTTTGGCTCGCAGAGGTATGAGGCTTGTCCACATAGAATTGGTTCGCACAAAGAAGAAATTGTAGGGTTCGAAGCATGCATTTTTGTTTTAGGGTTTTTGGGCCTCAATTGTAGGCATGACATAGGAATATTTCAATTGCAGTCGCTCACTGCGTGGCTCATCCATGCGACTGAATCTTTTTAGTCACATGCACAACACGTCCTCTATGTGACTGACATCTAGGGTTTCTAAGTTAAAGTCGCAGGCTTTCCAAATGTTGATTTTGACTACAGTTTTGGCTTACAAGCTCAAGGGAGAGAATGAAGCATTTCAATCGCTCACACAACATCTCCTCCATGTGATTGAAAGTTAAGGTTTGGTTTTTTAGTTATCCAAAGTTTTTGCTCACTGACTGCAATGTTCAACGGTTGACCGGAGATGGTAACATTTCATTACAAACTTTTGAATTAGGGTTGTGAGTATTGGCATGGTTGGGTTCATCTCATGGATAATTGTTTAGTTGATTTTTGTTGGATAGTCATATGGATGAAGATACATATCATTGTACTCTCTTTCACTAAATCATTCAACGACAATCTAATAAGAAGAGTAATTTGAAAGGGTTTTCCCCATAGTGGGTTTTTCCCTAGTCTCTGACTAATCCTAGTGTCTCTATGCGTGAATGCTTTTCTTCTTTTGTTCCTTTTTGTTCTGTTGCATTAATGATGATATTTTCTTTCTACATAGTTTCATATGTTGATGAATAACCTTAATAATGTTATGATGTTATGGGGTGAATTTGAAGTGTAAATGAATAAATGCAATTATCAAAGCAAAGAACAATATAGCCCTAAAAAAAATTAACATGGTATCATAGTTGGGCTAAAACAATTCATGGATATCACCCCTCTTATGACACCATTGATGGAAACAAGAGATGATGGAGGAGACCTAAAAGAATTATAGGGTTTGAAGGAAACCCTAGGCAATTTAGTTACTAGGGTTTGATGGATAGTATGAGGTTAGGGTTTGAGATAAAACCTGGTTTATAGAAAATATTTGAGATATGAAATCTATAAACCCGAGCATGGTCAATGTCAATATGCTCAAGGACTTGTGACAAATTTGATGAAGTCCTAAATAGTTTCTATTAGGCTTGGTTTCTTATAAATTTGGTTGAAATATTAAAGGAAACATTGTTATAATGATAGCTCTTGAAGGTTGGTTCAAGAGGGAGATGATCACCTCTCGTTGAAGATAAGTACTTTTTGATTTATGATGCTTTGTTATGTCTTTACTTTTTAGACTTATGGATTTGATTATTGTTATGATTATTACTTATACTTCATGCATGTATATTTGAATATTTGGATGATTCTAACCTCTTGATGAAAAGTTGACAAAATGCTACAGCTGCCTATGTCAAATAAGAAGGTGCATGAGTATTTGAATACTACAAGGTACGTATGGTGTCTTGTTTCAATGTTATGTTTCAACTGCAATATTGATGGCAAGGTAAGACCTAAAGTATGATGAGTATATCACCTTCACAAATGGTTCATGCATGCATATGAAAGTGATTTGGATTCATGGTATTTATGATGAAATGGTGCACTTGGTATTGAACAAGTATCATACTTCTTAGACATGATGAATTTCTTGATTCTATGAAGCTACTTAGAAACATTTATTTTTGATACATTGGCACACTTGATATTTGGCTAACATTTACTACTTTGAATATCTTGATCCCATAAAGAAGGTTTGCACATTGATTCTTATATATGGTAGCTTGATACTACTGATAATGCTTGCAATAAGCATGATAATCATGATGATAGAAGTATTGATATTCAAGATATTTTGTTGATCATGGTTAAATTTTTTATGAGATTAGTAATTATGACATGTGGTAAAATTGAATGACCTGACTTGATGGATTGAGTTATGTGATAAAAAAGTGATGTTGTCATCATGATTCTTGAAGTATACTCTTATTAGTTATTTGACACTAACCCTTGATGAAAGATTGATGTCACTATGTAATGGTGAAGTAGTTGATGCTAACATGTTATGACCATGATGGATATACGTTTTAGAACATGATATAACTTGACTTTATGATCTAACAGTTCTGCTAATGCATGACAATATTATATACAGGTTGATCAATTGAATAATATTGGTTGAAGGGATTTCTCATTAAGAGGGAGAAACTATCCATAAGATCCCTACTCCTATTATCATTTTCATTATATATATATAATATTTTTTACTGTTGAAGTATGATTTATGGACATGAATAGACAAATATTTGATATTTTTGGTCTGCAAAAAAGTTCTAATCTAAGAAAATAGAGTTTTCCCTCACTCTAAGCCTCATATGCATGGAAGCAATCTTACGGGTGTGATTGTAGCCTCTCCACCACATGGAAGAAAGCCTATGGGTGTGGTTATGACTATAGGAAACAAAAGTGAAGCTTTGCGCATGAAATCATAAAGCTATATGACCAGGGAAGTTCGAATATTTGAATTACTATAGAGAATGTGAATGTGATGACTAAACTTGTGCTTGCAGGAAACTGAAATATGCATATTCATATGACATCTTGATTTGATCATTGAAGTTAGTGTATGATAGTATATGATAATAATCACATGGGTTTGACAAGATTTGATCTATTGGCTAGTGAGCATATTGGCTTGAATGATTGATCATGTTTCATAACTTTGACATGATGCTTGATGGTTCATAGATATGTTTTGGTTTATGGATTATTTGAATTCATGGTGATGACAAGTCAGATTCTTTATTTTATTTGGTACTTGATGACTAATGATTTTCCTTGATGACAATACTATGTGGACATAGTGAATTTCAGTAACTAATGTTGGTATTCAATAATGGTTTTGTATTAGCCTCATTGTCCTTGGCACAATGGTTGAAGTATAAACAAGTTGAGATTCAGTATGAAGTAATCTCACAATAATTGGATGGAACCTGCATGACTTATCTTTGATGTATGCATTTGCATCAAATGACAAAAATAATTTATATCATGAGGATGACTTGGTGAAGTTTGGTTTGATATTGCTTGGTAAATGACATCTTGTTGGCATGATAAAAGATGAAAGCTCTATGTGTCACCTAGTCTAAAGAATTTGATATAGTGATATTGGTGATTTTGATATTAGTTTTGATCTAACTTTTAAGCTTTGATAAGCTGACTTAGTACAATATTGATTTATGTAAGTTTGAGCATATTGGTTTGGAAAAGTGTTATGTTTGTAGAAAAAATTATATGAAGCAAGCTCCCTGATCCTGATATGTCTGCATTGACTATTATCTAGCTATGATGTGCTCATCCAAACCTCAACTTCGAAAAGGGTGCAAGTTATGACTTTGATTTTGGCTTTATATACCGATAGTCTACTCTTGACAGGAAATGAGCCTATGATGATCAAAGTAAGAGGGAGGTGGCTTCTGAAGCTTGAAATAATGAATCATGGCATGATGAATCGATTTCTGAAGTTTGGAAAAGAAAATCTATATTTCGAAGCTATTGAAGAATTTTTGGAAAGTGGAAATGCAAATCCTTGGACACTCTAATTGAATTTCAAGTTGTGAAGAGATATTTTTGAACTTGACATGAAAACTGACAATTGATCGAAGCATTGATGTTTCATTTGAACACCCTTCTGTATACATAAATGTTGTACATAGAACCTAAGTGTATTCATAATTGACCAACTTCATATGCATTGAATTTCCACCGAGCTCACTTTGAGATATTTGCATGAGATGATCTATTTGTGGTCTGAGACATTCTTCCTACGATATGTGACTACATGGATGTATTGATGATGTTTGGGATTATTATTTATGAGTGCATTTGGGTGGTATCTTGGATGATAGGTCCATAACACGACTGAGGTTGAGTACGATGTTGTTGGCATGACCAATAGTGAGGCAAGAAAAACAAGGGGGGGGGGGGGGTGTCAGGGGGGGGGGGGGGGGGGCGTGGGGTGGGGTCCTTATAAAGTTGTTTGGGAAAGTTCTGAATATGATAGGGATACATTGTGATAATATTGAGTGGATCTGATTCAAGAGAATGTTGTATATAGCTGGGAATGAGACGCCTTCATTGAGACAATGTTGTTGTACGAGACAAGCTTAGGTTTGTGGTTGGCATCTCTTTGAGAGGGAGGATGAATATGGTATCCTTTTTGTGATATGTATAATTTATTCTAATATGATATTTGATTTGATGTCATGTATGAACAGGAGACAGTTTCTATTAAGACATGATGATTACTAGATATGAGCATGATCATATCTTGTTTATCTTCTAAGAGAATCATTGGTCGAGGATACTAAGCCAACTCTTCCCCCCTGTTCGAGCTCCCATGGTGTGGAATTAAGATGGATGGATCTTAGGGTTGAAGTATCTTTGGAGAATAGGGTATTACCACTATCTATTACCCATAGGGTTGGAGATGTTTCTCCCCTATCTTATTCTTTGCAGAGTATTCCCCAATTGGCATCATGCCCACAAATCAGACTTGTTGGGATTGTCCCTCCCCATCTGGCCAACAGGTTGGGGAGGCTCGAGGCATGTGATCCTTAAATTTTGGTAAGTCAGGTATCTAGCCCAGTCTTGGATTATGATGCAAGTGTTCTACCACATGACTCTTGAGGGTCATTGATGGGAAGATCTATAAGCAATGGGATGGGTTGAGATGTACTCCCCTATATCACCTATTGCTTGATATGGGGTTGAAGATGTTTAGCTACCCCATGAGATTCCAGGTTGATATGTGCTCCCCAATGTGATTTTGAGATGTGCTCTCTAATGTTGATGTGAGTCATAGATTTGGCCCCCTGCTCATGTTTCCCAGGTGGTAGCGTTGGGCTCCCCATTGGAAATGATTTCAGGTGGTAGAAATGGCTCCCCGATGGATAGAGGGTGGTAGCTTAGGGTACCCTCCAATGTCAAATTATTCTCCTTTTAGATTCAAGAATGTTCAACATATGAGCAGGGACAATTAAGAGATGAATTGAGATGAAAAATGATGATACATGATGATGAGATACTTGAGATTGGATATGACTTGATGATAGAATACACATGACATAATGCAAGTGGAATTCTCCCTAGTTGAGAGGGAGTGTTAAAATTGGAAACTAGGGGAAAATTCCAATTTTTGTAGATAATTTTATGGAGATGATGATTTCATTGAATCCTTATTTTTGAGAGGACCAAAATCGACCTAAATATCATCAAATTTGGACAAGGGAAAGTGTATTTTTGAATTATGAGCCCACATGTACATATTTGATCAAGTCAGCCCTAAAGAAATTTGGACACCCTTGGAAGGCTATAAATATAAGTGACCTCAACCTCATTTGGATATCATCATGGAGAATTCTTCTATTCTCTTCTTTGTTTTGGCTCGCACAGGTTTGAGGCTCGTCCACTGAGAATTGGTTCATACGAAGGAGAAATTACAGGGTCTGAAGCTCGCATTTCTATTTTAGGGTTTTCGGGACTCAATTGTAGGCATGACACAAGAATATCTTGACTATAGTGGCTCTCTGGCGAACTCATTTGTTCCACCGAAGCTTTTCAGTTGCACACACAACACATCCTCCATGCGACTGACATCTGGGGTTCAATTCACAGTAGCAGGGTTTCCAAAGGCCAATTTTGATTGGAGTTGTTAGCTTACAGGCTCCAGGGAGCGACTTAAGTATTTTAGTTGCTTGCACAACATGTCCTCCATGTGATCGGAAGTTAGGGTTTAGCTTTTCAGTTATTTTAATTTTTTTCTTGTTGATTGCATTGTTCGATAATTGATTGCAGATAGTGACAGTTCATTTCAGACTTCTGAATCATGGTTGTGAGTATTGGCATGGTTTGTTTCATCTAATGGATAATTGTTTATTTTATTTTTGTTGGATAATTGTATGGATGAAGATATGGATCATTGTACTCCGTTGTGTTGAATCATTAATTGAAATCTAATAAGAAGAAAATTTTGAAATGGTTTTCCCCATAGTGGGGTTTTCCCTGGTCTCTTACCAATCCTGGTGTCTCTATGTGTGAATCCTTTTCTTTTATTGTTCCTTTATGTTTTTCTGCATTGATGATCATATTTTTCTTTCTACATAGTTGCATATGCTGCTGAATAATATGAATAATGTTATGATGTTATGGGGTGAATTTAATGTGTAAATGAAGAAATACAATTATCAAAGAAAAAAGCAATATAACCCTAAGAAAAATTAACATAATATCCTTACCTTTCAGTTGAATAGTTGTTTTAGGAGGAATATGGTCTTAGGGATTGCATCTTGCATGTTTCATGCTTTGTTGATGGTAACCTGTAAGGAGGTGGGTTCGTAGGCCTTCACCCACCCATGAAACAACTCAACCAACCCTTCTATAAATAACATGACTAGTCTAGATTCTGATATGTATGTCATCATCACTACTAACCTCTAAACTTCTGATATATAGGCCTCTACACTCCCTATCTACTTGGGCTGAGGCAATTCTCAGAAATTTATCTCGAGTTCCCTTCTATCAAATTGCTTTATCACCCTATGTTTGAATTCCTCATATGAAGTTGCACCTACATGCCCTAAGGTAATCATCCCATTGTGCTACCAATCATGTGCATCCCCTTATTGGTGTAGTGTGGCTAACTTTATAGCATCCACCTCTACCATTAGGTTCAATTGAAAGTAAGTGTTAATTTTATGCACCCATGCTCTCATTGTACATTTAGAAAAATCATCAAAGTTAGGGAGAGTCAATTTTCCAACTCTATGTTGCAACTCCATGTTCTATGTGGATGTCATGTTAAGGCCCCTATTTCTACATTTGTGATTGCATAACTCATTAAAGGTCATTGTGGTATGGGAGTTAGCCCCCATCAACTGGTACTCCTGCAAGTAAGAATCTAATGGTAAATCATCTTGATCTACCTAACCCATTGTACTAGAAAGAAACAATTTGGGCATGGTGGACCTAGGAAGCCCACTGTAAATGTGAGGATGACTCTATGGATTATTCGTAGGTATACTATGGGGTGTACATATCCCTTCACTAGCATTCGACTCTCCATTACTATCCTCGTTATCTTGTGGTCGACCAATGTTGGTAATTTGTTGCCTCAACCTATCCATTATCTCCTTTTGGCCTTTCACCAAATCATTCAGAGATTCTGGAAGGATTTGAAATGATATCTCATCCCTGTCTTGATTCCCCATCTTCCTTAGATCTTCTTTTGTGGCCAAATCCCCTGCTTCATATCCCGACGACTTTGGTTCTAGATCAATCTGCACTTCTGTTTTTCTACTCTTGTATCTGTGTCACCTATATATCACATTATATCTATCAAGGGTCATGTGCACCACTCAAGAAGTTAACTTGTTGATCATGCCCCCACAACTGGCCAAGAACATGCTCTGATACCATTGTAATATACTTTTGCTAAAATATGCTAATGCAACCCAACAAAAGTTTAAAATTTCCTTTGACACATTTTTTCAAACACTTTTTGAACACACATTTCTTCAAACGCTTTGTATGAAAAGTAATAAACACTTCCAACAAAAATATTTCAAGGGAGCAATAAAAATTATATTAACTTGATGTGATGGTGTACACGCAAATATCAACTTGTGAACCTAAAATACAACCCCAACAAATAGTTGGTTCAATTGAGCTTTCAAGAAAAGTGATGATCTCAGCCCTATGAAAATGAACCCATCCCTCAAGTAACTTGGTCTGGAAATAGAAGGATAACTCAACCCCAACAAATGATGGATTCAACCTCTAAGAAATTTAAGCAATTTGGCCTCCAAGAATAACTAGCAATTCAACACTCCTGTAGAGATGAATTAGGCCTCGAAAAGAATAACTCGAACTATGAAAATGGTGAATTCGACCTCCAGCAATTGACCTCCACAATTAATGGTCTTGGACTACAAAAGAAGAACTCAACCTCTAGATGAAAAACTCGACCTACCAATGATAGATTTGGCTTTCAATAGTCAGCCTCCTCAATGGACGAACTTGGCAACAAATGATAAACTAAGCCTCCCTCAGAACAATAATTTGTCCCCTCTGGAATGAAAAACTGGCCCCTTATAAAATAATGAATTCAGACTCCTTCAAGAATAAATAATTCAGTCTCAACCAACCTCCTGTAAATATAAACTCAATCTCTAAATTATGAACTCATCTCTAGCACAATTTGACATCCAGGAGAATGATGCTTCAGTGAAAAGAATAATTTGGCCCTCTAAGTAATGTGATCTCCACAAATATGAACTTGACCTTCAATGGTCAATTCAGCGTCAACAAATGGAATTTGGCCTCCTAAAATATTTGACAGTTGGAATCTTGGCCTTTGTAAAATACATTACAATAACAATAATTTTTCTTAGAAAAGTAACCCCTAGATCAAGGGTTTCTCCTCTAGAAAATATTCTCCAAACACCTATAATAATCACAATGGAAGACCTAAAGTGATCTCCCCCAATGGACAACTAGGGTGGCACTCAAAGTCCATTGAAATCAGTTGAGAGTTTCACTTGAGACCCTTGCACTAGACTCCCTTGAGCCAAGTCAAATTTCAGAAAATGATCAATAGAATAGGATGATTGTCACAAGTGATCTCTTCCCCCTTTTTAAAATATTTGTTGGGACCTTTATCCAATCTTCTAGAAAAAACTTTATTATTATTTTATTTGATAAATAAGTGGTTTTTCTTATCTTTTCCAAGTGAATTTTCCCCCTTTTATTTATTTATATTATAGAGAGGCAAAATTTATTTGTCCCCTTAGTAGTTCCCCATTTTCTAGCCTTAAGGAGACAAGTTAGGGATACTATAAGGAAGATAAATCCATGCTCAAGTGATTAGGGACATTAAAATAAATTGGTTTACTTTAAGTAAGCTCTTTTAAGTTTCATTTATTGAAATGATAATCACCTTACTACAAACTTGAAGTTGTCTTTTACTATTTAAATTTACATCAAATTTGACACATACATCTACTAGCTACTAAGTCTTTTCTCTTAAGTGCATAATTTTTTCTTTAAGCTATTGAATCTTGGAATTTTATCTAAATACACTTAATCACTTATTTGGAATAATTGTACTTTACATTGTCATATATTCTATGGACCCATTTAAGTAAATCATAAGCTTTCATGGTATTAATTCACTAAAGATATTTACTTAAATATTTATCATTGGTAAATATGGATATCCCCATTAGCCTTTGGAGTTGGCCTAAATTGAAGGGGGCATTGTACTAAGATTATAGTGATAGAATTCTCATATTGTTGCCACAAGGTAGTATATGTGGATGTACTTTCCACTGGGGTGCTAGTTTAAGCAGTAACATGCCCTTCATGAGAAAGTAAAATTTGTCATTTAGAACCCCTGCTATAAAGTCAAATATGCATCCTAAGATGAATGTTCATCATCTTAGCATATTTTTGAGCGTTTCATGGCATAATTATGGATCGCTTGTAGAAACGAAGAAGATCTCTCTACCTTTATTGGAGTTGAATGACTATTTTAGGAGAGGAAACTACTAGAAGACCCTTCTTGGAGAATGATAGAAAGGAGAGTGACACAAATGGCATACAAACCCTAAGAAAAAGGTCAAAACAAACATGTTGTAAAGGAGCTCCCACTATAGGACGGTGAGATATCGAAATAGGGACCTATTAAAATCTATTTTTATGCATTTTTAATATTTAATGAGGAGTTGTCGGCTTTTGGAAGGCTTGTAGATTTACCAATGTACTTTTATTTAATTGTTTCTTGGAGATGATAGATCTATAATTTACTATATACTATTTTACTAAAGAATGGTTTATTTAGATATATGTAAAGAAGAGAGCTCTCATTTGCTAAAGGTGTTAAATAAGTGAGAAAAAATTTCAAGGGCTTGGTTGAAGATCTCACTAAAGCAACGAATTAAAGGGAATATTATATGTGATGTTCATTATTTCTCTATAGCATGGTTGATGTTGTGTTGAAGTTATAATTGTACTGTAAGGATCTTTATATTGAAGAGATTTTTCTCTCCTAAGGAAGGGCTAAGGATGAGGTGACACTCTCGTGTGTTTTGTAGTTTTTCATTGATAAAAAATAAATGTTATGGTGTCATCCTTTCAATTATTATGGAAGGTTGTTGTCATATTTATTGTTCATGAAAAACATGTCATCATTGTTGTGATTTTACTATTTGAGATGCACTTTGGGAAGGACCCTCATATTTATTTTTCCACATTAAAATAATTTCACATGGTTGATTATAACTTCTAAATAATGGCATGGTCATGCCTCCATTTATTCATACTTTGTACGCTCTTGAATTTGACCTTGACTCCATCACCCTAGTTATCCTTCCCCAAAGACCCTCTCCCCTAAAAAAGAAAACGATCATTTTATATGTTTTGAAGAACCTTTAATATTTGACTGGGAGTGTTATGAGAATATATTAATATTTGTATTGAGAGCATAAAAATATTATGGCCATATACCAAAGGATGTCCCTATTCTAGTCCCAATGTTCCATATAGTTCTTCCTTTATTTTAGATATTGTGTTTTTTGTTCAATACCATTGTCTTATTACCATTGATGGAAAGCTACTTCCCATCATACAAAAATAGAATTTGTAATGGAATACAAACAAGATTATTCTTCTATAGTAGATCAAACATTTGTTTCCACATTCCCCTTCATCTTTTTATAGATTATTTCAAAATCAAAACCTTGAATTTCAACTACCCATTTATGTTTCTCTTCTAAAGACACCCTTTGCTCCAAAAAGTACTTTTAGGTAGTCATGGTTTATCTTAACTTTAAAATTTTTCCATGGAGAATTGCCATGATTTCTTGATTACATGTAAAATAGCCAACATGTGTTTTTCAAAAGTTGATTTCAACAAATATTTTCCCTTGAGTTGTTTATTTTAAAAACCCAATGGTATCATTTCTTGTATCAATATAGCTTCAATCTCATGTCCTAATGCATCTATTGAAAATAGAAACAAGAAATGTTAAAAATAGCATCAAGAAAGATCCTGATTTAATTTTGACCTTGAATTAAACTAGGAATAAAATTGTAATTCCACATCTCATGACAACTTGTATTAGTTAACTAAGTTAATTTGACTTAGTTGGCCTAGTTAATTCGAGTTGAGGGTATAACTAGAGTCTTGTAGAGTTTATCCTACATTTTAGGAGCCATGGTTGAGTTTATTTTGAGTTGTAGTTAATTAATTCAGTTTAACTGAGTTAAAGTTAGTTAAACTAGTTCCAATTGTTGGAGGAACTAGTTGGAAGTCTAGGAGTGTTGTGTTGCCTGAAGTGCAGTGTGGTGTTGCATGAAGTGTAGTGTGGTGTTACCTGAAGTGCAAAGTGGTGTTGCCTGAAGTGAAGTGTGGTGCTGCCTGCAGTCGAGTGTGGTGTTGCCTACAGTGATCAACCAGTAAACTGAAGATTCACTCATAATTAACTCATGCATGTCAAATCATAGAAAGACCCAATTGAGATTCGAGTTCAAGGGCAGTGTCCTATCAGTTATATAATCATATAAACAGTACAAATGGTGCATGCAATTAGAGGAAGAGCCTAAAGGAACTGCGCAATCCAATGGAGGAAAATTCCATTAAATAGGGGCCTAATTCCTCATTGAACAGTGAAAGGAAGTAGGAGCTTGGAAGGCTAGGAAATTGGCTAAGTGTTGGCCAGAGTGAGCCTAGGAAGCAGTGAGACAAATATATATAGTGTAGCAGTTACTCAGGCTTGAGAAAAGCATTGTAATCTTCTCATATTTTTTTACTAATGCAATATACAGATAGCAAGGATTTTTAGTTGTTTCTTTCCCCAGGAAATCATTGTGTAATGTGTTGATTGAATTCTTTCTCTTGTATTCTTCTTGATTTCGTGATCGTTTAATTGTTCCCGCTGATGAGTAGAGTAGATTCAAGTCAATTGTTTTAGCATATTACAATTAGTAGTTTGAATCTACAAGGAATTTTTACATGGTATCAGAGATATATTTGTAGAAATTTCTACATGGTATCAGAGCAATATTTGTAGAAACCTCTACATGGTATCAAAGCTGAAATCACAATATAAGAGAAGAATTTGAAGTTGTCCTTGCAAATTGATGGAGCTCTATTTCAGGGAAGATCCCGAAGACCTTATGTGCAGACTTCCTAATGGAGTTATAAGGCTGCTACTGGGAAGATCAGTGAGCCAATGTTTAGCAACACAAAATGGAGTTGTGATCATTGACATTAGCAGAATAAGGAGCAAAGATATTTCCCATAGGGAGGTCGATACTCAAAGGGAGTCTAGTTTCAGAGGGAGCAGCCCTATGGAATATAGTAATTCAGGATTTGGGGATTTTAACCTTATTATTGTAGTGGTTGTAGCAGTAGTACGAAAGCAGAAAAAGAGAAGTAAAAATAGTAGTATGAAGGAGAACATGCATCCATACCTCCAGGTGAGAGGTGGGGTGATGTGAAGAAATAGACCCAAGAGTGCGAAATTTGGGCAAGGTTCATTGAGGTTTTATATTATTTCATGGATGATTT
This sequence comes from Pinus tabuliformis, assembly GCA_031772625.1. NCBI lineage: Eukaryota > Viridiplantae > Streptophyta > Pinopsida > Pinales > Pinaceae > Pinus > Pinus tabuliformis. The sequence goes on along the minus strand of CM062806.1, from coordinate 997,997,461 downwards.
CCTTACTACAGGGGCCCACAGTATTCAGTAGTAGGAGGATCAATTTCAGTCAGATACTGAGGAGTGCATATCAGGAGGCTCAATATCAAAGTCACCAGTAACACATTTTTCTTAGTAGATAGTTGTCGATTGATTCAGTCATTATTTTTATTTATTTTTTGGATGTTTTTCAATTGCAGATGTTGCAGTAGCAACAACAATAATAAGAAGTGTTGCATGCAATACATTCCAAAGGTACTGGATCAAGATATATGTGAATCCATTTCTTGTTGAGAGGGAGTGTTGAAAATAGCAAAAAGAAATGTTAAAAATAACATCAAGAAAGATCATGATTTAATTTTGTCCTTGAATTAAATTATGAATAAAATTGTAATTCCACATCTCATGACAACTTGTATTAGTTAACTAAGTTAAATTGACATAGTTGGCTCAGTTACTTCGAGTTGGGGTTCTAACTAGAGTCATGTAGAGTGTATCCTACATTATAGGAGCCGTCGTTGAGTTTATTTTGAGTTGTAATTAATCAATTCGGTTTAACTAAATTAAAGTCAATTAAACTAGTTCCAATTGGTGGAGGAAATAGTGGGAGGTCTAGTAGTGTGGTGTTGCTTGAAGTGCAGTGTAGTGTTGCCTGAAGTGCAGTGTAGTGCTTTCTAAAGTGCAGTGTGGTGTTGCCTGCAGTCGAGTGTGGTGTTTCCTACAATGATCAACCAATAAATTGAAGATTCACTCATAATTAACTCATGCATGTCATATCAGAGAAAGACCTAGTTGATATTGGAGTTCAAGGGATGTGTACTATCAGTTGTATAATCGTCCAAATTGTACATATGGTGCATGCAGTCAGAGGAAGAGCCTAAAGGAATTTCCCAATCCAATGAAGGAAAATTCCATTAAATAGGGGCCTAATTCCTCATTGAATAGTGCAGGGAAGTAGGAGCTTGGAATGCTAGGAAAATGGCTAAGCGTTGGCCAAATTCATCCTAGGAAGCAGCAAGATAGATAGAGATAGTGCAGAGGTTTCTCAGGCTTGAGCAAAGCATTGTAATCTTCTCATATTTCCTAAATAATGAAATATATAGCTAGAAGGGGTTTTTAGTTGTAAATTTCCCCAGGAAATCATTGTGTAATGTGTTGATTGAATTCTTTCTCTTGTATGCTTCGTGATTTCACGATCGTTTAATTGTTTCCACTAATGAGTAGATCAGATTCAAGTCAATTTTTTAGCATATTACAATTAGCAGTTTGAATCTACAAAGAATTTCTACAACATTACATTAGATTATGAATGTTTTACCACAATTATGTGTTTTCAACATTACTCTAAAGTTTATAACTTACTTTAAATGTGATGAGGATAAGGAAATTACTTCACTCTATACAAATGAGTTTTTTTCAAAAGTGTTGTGAGTGTGATCCAAAATGGATTTGAACCAATGAATGGTTGTAATATTCAGTGTCTACAAGTTAATTCAATAATTAATGAAAGTTAGCAAATTGTGTCAAATACAATTTAAGTGCAAAAGTGACTAAGACAAAAATATAAATAAATGAAAAAAATATGAAGAATAAAAATTGAAAAGTCAAGCTATTTGTTCTTCCAATTACCTTAACAATTTGTTGTGAAAAGACAACAAGCCCCCATTTTTCTATAGAATTCCTAATAAAAAAAATTGGGACCCTTCACTTTTATTTCCCACCTTACCCTTTCTCTTTATCCTTCACCTATGTTTTAAAACCCTTCCCTCGTTTTTCCCATTTGTGTACTTTCCTCTTGTAAAAATCAATTATCTCTCTCTATGTGTAACATCCATGCTCTTACCCCTTTTGAAATACTGCGAAAAAACCCAAAAAATTCTTAATTCATGAAAGTGTTGTCAAATAAAAACCTTTTCACATTCCCCCAAGACATAAATTCCCAACTCCCAATTAATTTGTTCTTAACCTTCAAAAGCATAACTTTACACAGGTCCCACAGTGCAACAAGAAAATTTCCAATATCCAATGAATATAATTCCTATCTTGTGCCTTTGTCGCCTTCCCTAGGGACCTACGGAACACACTTTATAAAACACTTGTGGCGTGAATGGTATAATTATTTTTATGTGTCATAAGACTTTCCTGTCTCTCGCTTCCCATAAACCACACTTCACTCTCTATTCATTAAGGTGCAAGACATTACAGGGAGCCCCACAATGGGCATGAATGTTTCCATTAAATGACATCAATATCCCCATCTCAAAGATCCCATTAGCCCACACTCTTGACCCTTCAAAACATTACATTACAACACTACGTTGGGGAATTAGTCTCGCAGTAATGTGGCCTTAAACCTTCATGATGGAAACACATGGCACCCTAGGCACTACCACGTGTCACCTATTTTCAATCAAATAAACATGTATAAATCATGTTTCCAACTACCACGTGTCCCTATCTTGGGTTGACACGTCATCACTCTATACATTATATCTTCCACGGTGGAAATTGCCAAGTCATCTTGATAAAAGGGTGTTAAAACGTGGATTTTTGGCATCCTTTGATAAATGTATTTTCTCATCTCTCCATGGCCTTTTCACGAACTATCACATGAATACAATCAACATCCTACAATGTGAGTTAACTCTAATTTATTTAATTACCATTAATCCTATATTTCGGGCTTGATCTTATTAACAAAAGTGCCTCTGCTAGTAAATGTAAGTCTTATCTATATTTATTGTTTGAATCAACATATAATCAAGATGCCACGTTGCATCTAGTTCACATCATTTGAACATATAGTTGCATTTATTCAAAAATGTTATGTATTAGTTTCCTGTTTCAAAATTGTAAATTAGAAGTGCTAAAATTTTTCTCATAATCTTATTTTTTCTTCTCTGTGAACTCGGCCCTCTCACTCTGTGAATTTTTATAGAACTCAAACAATGGGTAAGCAGACCAAAAAGATATAGAGAGATTTGCATCCAACACCTGAGGACTCGAACAACAAAAAATGAATGCTAGCCTATTTTTCAATACAATTATTACAAAAACATATGTCAACTCATCTTCCTTGTATAACATGTGTAATTTTCTCAAGGATGAAGCATAAGGAAGTTCATAAGAGATAGATCCAGACGATCACATTCTCGAAACCCCCTTGTGTGATGTGGCAAAGTTTCCCCTCATTCAAGGGGCCTCAAAGGGTTTTTCTTTCAATTGGGAAACTATTTTGTCCGAAAAAATATCCAAGCAAGTTAAGACTTTGAGAGCCTCAAAGTTTGATAAGTTCAATCCTCCATTTTATATATCAACATACATTATGGATGCCATTTTATTTTTAACTTTTTTTTCTTTCAATGGTGTGGAAATGAACAACCTTTAAGCCACTTCCAATTCACCATTCAAAGCTTTGGGAAGAAAATTATAGTGACCACTTCTATCCAATTTTCCACTTTGTTATAATTCTCAATCATGAGAAGTTATTCTAGTCAAAACCCCTCTGAATATCAAATAAATCAAAGCTTGGAATTGCTCAAATTGGTGACTGGTGTTTTGAGGAAAATTTATCCTATCCAAGAATATATGGTTGTCAAGCACCTCCATATTCCTTACTCCTTTTTGTCTCTTATAGATTAATTTGCAAAGAAATAGCCTACTAGATAGTTGAGTCAGGCATTTCCCATGACTTGCATAAAATATCTAGGATAATTTGGCCAATTTTTCCCATCCATATTGGCATTTATACCTTGGAAAACCTTGCACATGACAAGAAAGAATTATTGACTTTCCATGTCATTAAGTTATCCCTAATTCCTTTCAAGCATCATGACCATTTAGGGATTGTTGTAAACCATTGTGTTGCAGACAAAATCAAATAATATGTACATGAAAAATCCTCTTTCCATGATATTTTTGTACAGTGCATTTCTATGAGGAAGCCTACCAAAAGGCTCAAGAACTTACCCTTGATAAGCACCAACATTTCCTTGCATATAAGGAAGAAAGGAAGGAATCGTTTCCTTTTATTTTATAGTAATAAATTGGTGAATCCATTAATGCATAAGCTCCTTAATCTAAAGCCTCATCATCTAAATCTCATATTATCATTCATGAGGAATATTTAGAATACAATAAGCAAGTGATTATAGAAGTTGTTGATGACCTCCAAAAAAAGGAGATATTGAAAAATATGTCGCCACAATCAAAATACATGAACAATGGGATGAATTCCTAAATACTAAAACAAGCATTCATGAATATCAGAAGGATCCCAAAGCTCCCCTAAGACTTCTACCCCTAGACAACCTGCGCAACAATAGTCAGATACTCTTTCTCATGCCAAAACTGGCCTAGTCACTTCCGAAGCCTTGTTGAAAACTCCCATTAGTATTGTTCTTGGTAATATTTCACTGGAGGAAATAATGGTCATCTTCATATCACTTATGGAAATGGGTTATATCCCTCCATTATATTTGTAATTCAGCCCTCAGAAAAAGGTTGTGCTTAGAAGAAGCATAAATAAGAGGGAAGCCAGAAATGAAAAGGAAGATATAGAGGTTCCTCCACAAGTGGCTTGGGATGACACAAAATTAAGTGAAGAACAAATAGTTAAAGAGTTAGATCACTCTAATGGAGCTTATTGAAATGTCATTGTCTTCCATGTTACTAGAATAATGAAAAATTTGGAGTAAAAGGATGCTAAAAAATTTCAATTAGAGAAACAAATGTCTTAGCAAGGAAATCAATTTCAAGTGCAGTTGAGACCACGAGAGTTTGAGTCTCAACAATAGCACACCAACAAAATTGAAGGGTTGTAACAGAGAATGAAAGACAATATCGATAAACTGCAACATGAGTTACATAACACACAATCAACAAAAGGATGCTCAATTAAAAATTCAGGAAGCAGCCAAAAATGCAATTGACCTGGAAAGGTTCAAACTAGAAGTCATTGACATCAATCAACAGTTCCTTCATGTACAAGTACAATTTTAAAATAGGATAAAGCTTTCTCAAGCCTAGTAGAACCTTGTAGATACATTATTCAATGGTATGACTGATAAGGAAATAGAGTACAAGGAAGCACACATGAAACTAATTGAGTTGATTTCTTGGAAAAATGCTCACAAAAGAATCACCCCCGGCCTACCTTGAATTACTGTGATGCAAAAAAGAGAAGTCTTGAAAGCCTAGAAGTCTCACTTGCATAATTCTAAGGAACAGCTTAAAATTTCACAACAAAGTTTTTCCTTGTTGATGCAATCTATAATACAGGTAGTCAAAGATATAGAGTTATAACTAGAGGTTTCAAAGGATAAACCACTAGAAGAAGATGCAATGAGAAATAAGGTGCAAGACAATAGTTAGGAGAATCAAATTAATATTGAAAAATTTAGAAGATTGGGTTGGACTCCATTTAAAAATATTTGGTCAAACCACAGATTTACTCCCTTATGACCAAATTAGTTGTTGAAAGAATAATAGAAGAATTACTAGCTATTGAAGCATGTGTATTTGAGTGTCAGGTCAATGTCCATCTCGATCCTCCTACACAACTTGCACACCTTCTAAATATTTATTCACGATGGCAATCATCGAATGAGACCTCTCTGGGTGTTACTCAAATGGGTTCAATGTTTATTTTTATCTTAAAATCAAAACAAACTTTTACTTTTCTTATTTTTGTTTTCATTTTTAAGTTTTAAGTCAAAAAAATTGGGGAAGAATCTTTATCCTCTATTTTGTAATATTATTTAAACAACAAGATGACTCTGAGCAAAGGGTTCTGATTTTTTCTAAGAAACTAGATTGTGCACTATTGTAAAGTTTATATTTCCTTAATAAATTTCTGGACTACTTTGATTTCACATTTCAAGGAGATCGGGCAATTATGTTATTGTTGCTTTAATTTTCTTACTCATTTTTCATTGAAATTAAAATATTTCTTCCTTTTTGCTTTGTTATCATATGATTGGGGTTAGTTACTATTGACTAGTCATTTGTTTCTATTGAGGCAGGAATATATGCATATGAACGTTGTGGATGAATGAAGTTCATTTAATTGTTTGAATGAATTATATATATATATATATATATATATATATATATATATATATATATATATATATATATATATATATATATATATATATATATATATATATCTATATATATATATATATATAAATAACGAAATGAGATAGTAGTAGTTTTAGATCAATCTTATTTATCTTTCTTTCACTAAGTTGTAATTACAATATTCTTTACATTATTTCCTTTAAACACATTTAATTGTTATTCTTTGAAATAAGTATCCATTTGTTGGAGCATATTTTCTTAGCAATAAGCAGGCCCACATACCAATTGAAATCACAACACCAAACATAAAAGGTTCTAATTGGGATCCTGACCGAACAATTTCTCTAATATTGATCTGGTGAATTATGGCAATCAACTTTTTTGGAGCTAGAAGAAGGGCCTTCTAATGGTGGATGGCACTAGAATCCTCTTAGAAAATCAAAATTCATCCCAAAATGTCTAATTCACTGCCTGTTATAGTTGCTAGGACACAAAAGTGAAGCTTTGTGCATGAGATCATAAAGTTCTATGAGCAGAGAAGTTTGAATATTTGAATTACTATAGAGAATGTGAGTGTGTTGACTAAACTTGTGCTTGCAGGAAACCGAAATATGCATATATGTATGACATATTTATTTGATCATTGAAACTAGTGTATGTCAATATATGATAATAATTACTTGGGTTTGACAAGATTTCATCTATTGGCTTGACTTAATGAGCATATTGGCTTGAATGGTTGATGATGTTTTAGAACTTCAACATGATGTTTGATGGTTCATGGATATGTTTTGGTTTATGGATTATTTGAATTCACGGTGATGACAAGTTAGATTCTTGATTTGATTTGGTACTTGATGACTAATGATTTTCCTTGATGACAGTACTATGTGGGCATAATGACTTTCAGTGACTAATGTTCGTATTAAATAATGGTTTTGTATTAGCCTCGTTGTCCTTGGCACAATGGTTGAAGTATAAACAAGTTGAGATTCAGTATGAAGTAATCTCACAATAATTGGTTGGAACCCGCATGACTTATCTTTGATGTATGAATTTGCATCAAGTGACATAAATAATTTATATCATGAGGATGACTTGATGAAGTTTAGTTTGATATTTTCTTGGTAAATGACATCTTGTTGGCATGATAAAAGATGGAATCTCTACCTATCACCTGGTCTAAAGAATTTTATACAGTGATATTGATGATTTTGATATTAGTTTTGATCTAAATTCTAAGCTTTGATAAGTTGACTTAGTACAGTATTTATTTATGTAAGGTTGAGAATATTGGTTTGGAAAAGTGTTATGTTTGTAGAAAACATTGTATGAAGCAAGCTCCCTGATCCTAATATGTTTGCATTGATTGTTATCTAGAGAATCCAGGATGATGTGCTCATCCAAACCTCTACTTCGAAAAGGGTGAAAGTTATGACTTTGATTTTGGCTTTATATATCGATAGTCTACTCTTGACAGGAAATGAGCTTTTGATGATCAAAGTAAGAGGGAGTTGGCTTCTGAAGCTTGAAACAATGAATCATGGCATGACGAATAAATTTCTGAAGTTTGGAAAATAAAATCTATATTGTGAAGCTATTGAATAATTTTTGGAAAGTGGAAATGAAAATCCTTGGACACTCTAATTTAATTTCAAAAAGTTGTGAAGAGATATTGTTGAACTTGACATGGAAACTAATAGTTGATCGAAGCAATGATGTTTCATTTGAACACCCTTCTGTATACATATACGTTGTGCATAGAACCTAAGTGAATTCATAAATGAGCCACTTCATACGCATTGAATTTCCATCGAGCTCACTTTGAGATATTTGCATGAGATGATTTGTCTGTGGTCTGAGACATTCTTCCTATGATATGTGACTGCATGGATGTATTAATGATGTTTGGGATTATTATTGATGGTTGCATCTAGGTGCTACCTTAGTATGATATTTTCCATGATATCTTGGATGATAGGTCCACAACATGACCAAGGTTGAGTAATATGTTGTTGGCATGACCAGTGGTAAGGCAAGAAAAAAAAGGGGGCTCCTTAGAAAGTTTTTTGGGCAAGTTCTTAATATGACAAGGATACATTGCGATAATACTGAGTGGATCTAATTGGAAGAGAATCCTGTATATAGATGGGACTGAGACACCTTCATTGAGAGAGTTTTGTTGTACAAGACAAGCTTAGGCTTGTGGTTGGCATCTCTTTGAGAGGGAGGATGACTATTGTATCATTTTTGTGATATATATATTTTTTTCTAATATGATATTTGATTTGATGTCATGTATGAACATGAGAAAGTTGATATTAAGACATGATGATTACTATATATGAGCAGGATGATATTTTGTTTATCTTCAGAGAGAATCACTAGTCGAGGACATTCAGCCAACTCTTCCCCCCTGTTCAAGCTCCTAGGGTGTGGAATTGAGATGGAGGGCTCTTGGGGTTGAAGTATCTTTGGAAAATAGGGTATCACCACTATATGTTACCCATAGGTTGGAAATAATGCTCCTCTATCTTTCTCTTTGTAGAGTATGCCCCAGTTGGCATCATGCCCACAAGTCGGGCTTGTTGGGATTGTCCCTCCCTGTTTGGACAATGGGTTGGGGAGGCTCGGGGCATGTGATCCTTACATTTTTGTAAGTCAGGTATCTATCCCAAGCTTGGATTATGATGCATGTGTTATACCACATGATTCTTGAGGGTCATTGATGGGAAGATCAGTAGGCAATAATATGGGTTGAGATGTGGTCCCCTATATAATCACCTATTGTTTGATATGGGGATGAAGATGTTTAGCTCCCCCATGAGATTCCAGGTTGATATTTGCTCTCTTATGTTGATGTGGGTCGTAGATTTGGCTCCCCGTTGATGTTTCCCACATGATAGCTTTGGTATCCCCGTTGGAAATGATTTTGGGTGGTAGAAATGGCTCCCTGATGGATAGAGGGTGGTAGCTTAGGCTCCCCTACGATGTCAAATTCTTCTCCTTTTAGATTGAAAAATGTTCAACATATGAGAAAGGATAATCAATAGATGAATCGAGATAAAAAATGACAATACATGATGATGAGATATTTGAGATTGGATATGACTTGATGATAGAATGCACATGACATAATGTAGGTGGAATTCTCCCTAGTTGAGAGGGAGTGTTAAAATTGGAAACTAGGGCCAAAGTCCACTTTGGATAGCTCATTTGATGGAGATTATGACTAAATTGAATCCCTATTTTCGATAGGACCAAAATCAACCTAAATATCATCAAATTTGGACAAGGGAAAGTGTATTTTTGAATTATGAGCCCACATGTACATATTTGATCAAGTCAGCCGTAAAGAAAATTCGAGAACTTTGGAAGGCTATAAATACAAGTGACCTCAACCTCATTTCGATATCATCTTGGAGCATTCTTTTATTCTCTTCTCTTTTTTGGCTCGCATGGGTTTGAGGCTTGTCCGCGGAGAATTGGTTCGCACGAAGGAGAAATTATAGGGTCTGAAGCTCGCATTTCTATTTTAGGGTTTTGGGGACTTAGTCATAGGAATTACACAGGAAAATATCGACTGTTGTGGGTCACTGTCCAGTGCATCCATGTGACTGAAAATCACAACACATCCTCCATGCGACTTGCATCTGGGGTTTCTGAGTCACAGTAGAAGGCTTTCCAAAGGCTGATTTTGACTAGAATTGCTAGCTTACATGATCAAGGGAGAGACTGAAGCATTTCAGTCGCTTGCACAACATGTCCTCCATGTGACCAGAAGTTAGGGCTTGGTTTTTCAGTTATTTGAAGTTTTCACTCGTTGACCGCATTGTTCGAAAGTTGACTGCATATAGTGACAGTTCATTTCAAACTTCTGAATCATGGTTGTGAGTATTGGCATGGTTGGGTTCATCTCATGGATAATTGTTTAGTTTATTTTTGCTGGATAGTTGTGTGGATGAAGGTATGGATCAATGTACTCTATTTTCATGAATCATCAATGACAATCTAATAAGAATAAAATTTTGAAAGGGTTTTCCCCATAGTGGGGTTTTCCCTGGTCTTCGACCAACCCTGGTGTCTCTATATGTGAATGATTTTCTTCTACCTTTATGTTCCACTGCGTTTATGATGATATTTTTCTTTCTACATAGTTGCATATTTTGTTGAATAATATCAATAATGCTATGATTTTATGGGGTGACTTTAATGTGTAAATGAAGAAATGTAACTATTAAACAAAGAAACAATATAGCCCTAAGAAAAATTAACATAATATCCTTACCTTTCAATTCAAAAGTTGGTTTAGGAGGAATGTGATCTTAGGGAATGAATCTTGCATGTCTTTTGCTTTGTTGATGGTAACTTGTTAGGAGGTAGGTTCATAGGACTTCACCCACCCATGCAACAACTCAACCTACCCTTTTATAAATAGTATGACTAGTCTAGCTTCTGATATGTTTGTCACCATCACTACTAACCTCTAAAATTATGATATATAGGCTTCTAAACCCCCTATCTACTTGAGCTAAGCCAATTCTTGGAAGTGTATCTCAGGTTCCCTCCTATCAAATTGCTTTATTGCCCTCTGTGTGAATTCATCATATAATGAAGTTACACCTGAATGCCCTAAGGTAGTCATCCCATGGTGCCACCAATTATGTGCTTCCCCTTATTGGTGTAGTGTGGCTAACTTTATAGCATCCACCTCTACCCTTAGATTTAATTGAAAGTAAGTGTTAAGTTTATGCACCCACACTCTGTTTGTACACCTAGCAAAATCATTAAAGTTAGGGAGAGCCAATTTCCCAATTGTACGTTGCAACTCCATGTTTTATGTGGATGTCTTGTTGAAGCCCTTAGTTTTACATTTGTGATTACATAACTCATTAAAGGTCATTGTGGCCTGGAAGTTATCCCCCATCAACTGGTACTCCTGTAAGTAGGCATCTAATGGTAAATCATCTTGATCTACCTATCCCACTGTACTAGAAAGAAACAATTTGGGCATGGTGGACCTAGGAAGCCCACTGTAAATGTGCGGATGACTCTATGGATTATTCGTAGGTACACTATGGGATGTACCTATCCATTCACTAGCACTCAAATCTCCATGATTACCCCTATTATCCTATGGTCGACCAATGTTGGGTATTTTTTGCCTCAACATATCCACTATCTCCTTTTGGCCTTTCACCAAATCATTCAGAGCTTCTAGAAGGCTTTGAAATTATATCTCATCCCCTTGGATCTTCTTTTGTGGCCTAATACCCTTCTTTATGTCCTGGTGACTTTGGTTCTAGATCAATATGCACTTCTGTTTTTCTACTCTTGTATTTGTGCCACTTATATATCACATTATATCTATCAAGGGTCATGTGCACCACTCAAAATGTTAACATGTTGATCATGCCCCCATAACTAGCCAAGAACATGCTCTAATACCATTGTAATATACTTATGCTAAAATATGCTAATACAACCCAACACAAGTTTAAAATCCCCTTTGACACATTTTTTCAAATACTTTTTGAACACATATTTCTTCAAACACTTTGTATGAAAAGTAATAAACACTTGCAAAAAAAATATTTCAAGGGAAAAATCAAAATTTTATTAATTTGATGTGACGATGTACATGCAAATATCAATTTGTGAACCTAAAATACAACCCCGACAAATAGTTGGTTCAATCGAGTCTTTAAGAATGGTGATGACATCATCCCTATGAAAATGAACTCAACCTTCAAGTAACTCAGTCTGGAAATAGAAGGATAATTCGGCCCAAAAAATGATGTATTCAACCTCTAAGAAATTCAAGAAATTTGGCCTCCAAGAATAGCTAGCAATTCAACCCTCTTGTAGAGATGAATTTGACCTCGAAAAGGGTAACTCGAACTATGAAAATGGTTAATTCAACCTCTAGAAATTGATCTCCACAATTAATGATCTTGGCCTACAGATTAAAAACTCAGCCTTCAAATGATAAACCCGACCTACCAATGATAGATTTGGCTTTTAGTAAGCAGTCTCTTCAACGGACGAACTTGGCAGCAGATGATAAACTCAGCCTCCCTCAGAACAATAATTTAGCCCCTCTGGAATAAAAAATTGGCCCCTTATAAAATAACGAATTAGGCCTCCTTCAGGGATAAGTAATTTGGTCTTAACCAACCTATTGTAAATACAAACTCAATCTATGAATGATGAACTCGACTCTAGCACAATTTGACATCCAGGAGAATGATGATTCAATGACACGAAGAATTTGGCCCTCTAAGTAGTGTGATCTCCACAGATATGGACTCAACCTTCAATGGTCAATTCAGCCTCAACAAATGGAATTTGGCCTCTTGAAATATTTTATAGTTGGAAGCTTGGCCTTAGCAAAATACCTTGTAATAACAATAATTCTGCTAAAAAAAGTAACCCCTAGATCAAGGGTTTCTCCTCTAGAAAATATGCCCCAAACACCTGTAATAAGCATAATGGAAGACCTGAAGTGATCTCGCCCAATGGCCAACTAGAGTGGCACTCAAAGTCCACTGAAATCATCTGAGCATTTTGCTTGAAACCCTTGCACCAAACCCCCTTGAGCCAAGTCAAATTTCAGAAAATGATCAATAGAATAGGATGATTGTGAAGTGACCTCTTCCCCATTTTTTAAAGATTTTTTGTGACCTTTATCCAATCTTCTAGAAGCACCTTTATTATTGTTTTATTTGATATAGTCACTAAGTGGTTTTTCTTATTTTCTCCAAGTGAACTTTCCCGCTTTTATTTATTTCTTTGTCCCCTTATTAATTTTCCCTTTTTCTAGCTTAAAGGAGACAAGTTGGGCTAGAAGGAAGATAAATACATGCTCAAGTGATTGGGGACAATAAAATAAATTTTGTTTACTTTAATTAAGCCCTTTTAAGTTTGATTTATTGAAATGATAATCACCTTACTACAAACCTGAAGTTGTCTTTTACTATTTATATTTACATTAAATTTGATGCATACATCAACTAGCTACCACTCTTTTCTCTTAAGTGCATAATTTTTTCTTTGTGTTGTTGAATATTGGATTTTTATCTAAAGATACTTTATCACTTGTTTGGAATCATTGTACTTTACATTGTCATATATTCTATGGACCAATTGAAGTAAATCATAAGCTTTCAAGGCATTAATTCACTAAAGAGATTTACGCAAATATTTATCCTTGGTAAATATGGATATCCTCATTGGCCTTTGGTGTTGGCCTAAAGTGAAGGGGACGTTGTACAAAGATTATAGTAATAGAATTCACATATTGTTGCCACAAGGTAGCATATGTGGTTGTACTTTGCACTAGGGTGCTAGTTTAAGCAGTAACACGACCTTCATTAGAAAGTAAAATTTGTCATTTAGAACCCCTGTTATAAAGTCAAATATGCATCCTAAGATGAATGTTCATCATTTTAGCATATTTGGAGGGCATCATGGCATAATTATGGATCGCATGTAGCAAGGAAGAAGATCTATCTACCTTTTTTGGAGCTGAATTGATTATTTTAGGAGAGGAAACTACTAGAAGACTCTTCTTGGAGAATGCTAGAAAGGAGAGTGACCTATTCAAACCTATTTTTATGAATTTTTTATCTTTAATGATGGGTTGTTGTATTTTTGAAGGTTTGTAGATTTACCTATGTAATTTAATTTAATTATTTCTCGGAGATGATATATCTAGAATTTACTATATGTTATTTTACTAAAGAATGGTTGATTTAGAGATATGTAAAGAAGAGAGCTCTCATTTGCTAAAGGTGTTAAAGAAATGAGAATAAATTTCTAGGGCTTGGTTGAAGATCTCACTAAAGCAAGGAATTCAAGGGAATCTTTTATGTGATGTTCATTATTTCTCTATCTCATGGTTGAATGTTGTGTAGAAGTTATAACTATATTGTAAGAATCTTTATATTGAAGAGATTTTTCTCTCCTAATGAAGGGCTAAGGATGAGGTGGCACTCTCTTGTGTTTTTTTGTTTTTCATTGATAAAAATTAAATTTTATGGTGTCATCCTTTCAATTATTATGGAAGGTTGTTGTCATATTTATTGTTTATGAAAAATATATCACTATTGTGCTTTTACTATTTGAGATGCACCTTTGGAAAGACCCTCATATTTATTTTTCCACATTAAAATAATTTCACATGGTTGATTATAACTTCTAAATAATGGCATGGTTATACCTCCATTCATTCATACTTTGTACCTTCTTGAATTTGACGTTGATGCCATCACCCTAATTAGATTAGAAATATTTAATATCTTTCCTTATTCCTTCCCCAAAGGCCCTCTCCCCTGAAAAAATAAAAAATGATCCTTTTATATGTTTTTAAGAACCTTGAATATTTGACCCTGGGAGGGTTATGAGAATATATTAATATTTGTATTGATAGCATGAAAATATTATGGCCTTATACCAAAGGATGTCCCTATTCTAGTCCCAATGTTCCATAGAGTTCTTCCTTTATTTTAGATATCGCATTTTTTGTTCAATACCATTATCTTATTACCATTGATGGAAAGCTACTTCCCAACATACAAAAATAGAATTTATAATGGAATACAAACATGTTGCTTCTTCTATTATAGATCAAACATCTACTTCCGCATTCCCCTTCATCTTTTATAGATTATGTCAAACTCAAACCCTTGAATTTCAATTATCCATTTTGTTTCTCTTCTAAAGACACCCTTTGCTCCAAAAATTACTTTTAGGTAGTCATGGTTTATCTTAAATTTATAATGTTTCCATTGAGATATTGTCACGATTTCCTGATTGCACGTAAAATAGTCAACATGTGTTTTTCACAAGTAGATTTCAAAAAATATTTTCCCTTGAGTTGTTTATTTTAAAAATCCAATGATATCATTTATTGTATCAATATAGCTTCAATTTACTGTCATGGTGCATTTTTTGAAAGTAGCAACAAGAAATGTTAAAAATAGCATCAAGAAATATCTTGATTTAATTTTGTCCTTGAATTAAATTAGGAATAAAATTGTAATTCCACATCTCATGACAATTTGTATTAGTTAACTAAGTTAATTTGACGTAGTTGGCTTAGTTAATTTGAGTTGAGGGTCTAACTAGAGTCATGTAGAGTGTCTCATAAATTTTAGGAGCCATGGTTGAGTTTATTTTGAGTTGTAATTAATTAATTCAATTTAACTAATTTAAAGTCAGTTAAACTAGTTCCAACTATTGGAGGAACTAGTGGGAGCTCTAACAGTGTGGTGCTACTTGAAGTGCAGTGTGGTGTTGCTTGAAGTGTAGTGTCATGCTGCCTAAAGTGCAGTGTGTTTTTTCCTAAAGTGCAATGTGGTGTTTCCTGGAGTGCAGTGTGGTGCTACCTAAAGTGCAGTGTGGTGTTGCCTGTAGTCGAGTGTGGTGATGCCTACAGTGATCAACTAGTAAACTGAAGATTCACTCATAATTAACTCATGCATGTCATATCAAAGAAAGACCCAATTGAAATTGGATTTCAAGGGAAGTCTACTATCAATTTTATAACCATCTGAATTATACATATGGTGCATGCAGTCAAAGGAAGAGCCTAAATGAATTGCGCAATCCAATGGAGGAAAATTCCATTAAATACGGGCCTAATTTCTCATTGAACAATGAAAGGAAGTATGATCTTGGAAGGCTAGGAAATTGGCTAAGTGTTGGCCAAAGTTAGCCTATGAAGCAGTGAGATAGATAGATATAGTGCAGAGGTCGTTTAGGCTTGAGCAAAGCATTGTAATATTCTTGTATTTTCTGACTAATTCAATATACAAATAGAAGAGGTTTTTAGTTGTGGCTTTCCTCGGGAAATCATTGTGTAATGTGTTGATGAATTCTTTCTATTGTATGCTTCTTCATTTCATGATCATTTAAATATTTTTGCTGATGAGTAGAGTAGATTCCAGTCAATAT
Source organism: Pinus tabuliformis (assembly GCA_031772625.1). Lineage (NCBI taxonomy): Eukaryota > Viridiplantae > Streptophyta > Pinopsida > Pinales > Pinaceae > Pinus > Pinus tabuliformis. Next base: position 997,981,441 of record CM062806.1, on the reverse strand, counting down.
CTTTAGCATATTACAATTAGTAGTTTGAATCTACAAGGAATTTCTACATTGTATCATAGCTAGATTTGTAGAAAATTATACATGGTATCAGAGCTATATTTGTAGAAATATCTACATGATATTATAGTTGAAATCACAATATAAGAGAAGAATTGAAATTTTTCCTTGCATATTGATGGATCTCTAGTTTAGGGAAGATCTAGAACAACCTATGTGCAGAATTCTTAATGGAGCTATAAGGATGCTAGTGGGAAGACCAGTGAGCCAATGTTTAGTGACACAAAAAGGAGTTGTGATCATTGACATTAGCAGAATGAGGAGAAAATAGATTTCCCATAGGGAGATCAAGGATCAGAGGGAGTCTAGTTCTAGAGGGATCAACCCTATGGAATCTATTACTTCAAGATATGGGAAGATTATACTCATTATTCCAGTAGCTGTAGCAACAGTGCAAAAGCAGCAAAAGAGAAGTAGAAACAACAATATGAGTAGATAATATTTAGCTCATGCATGCAAAGCCTTAAGGAGCAGACAAAGACTAGAGATTTGGTGGTTGACAGGGAGAATGTTAGACCTCTCAACATGCAACCTCAAAATAAGTCTCGGGTATTTGTGGAGCAACCACATTGGAGAAGTAGAGAGGAGACAGAGTGGAAACATCCACTCAAGCAGATACCTCTAGAAGGGGGGAATTTTGAACCAAGTGGGCAGAGGGTGTTCATGAAGCTATACCTCCAGGCGAGAGGTGGGGCGATGTGAAGCAATAGTTCAAAGAGTGTGAAATTTGGACAGGTTCCAATGAGGTGTCTTTCGTCTCATGGATCATTACCTTGCTACGGGGGCCCACATTATTCAGTAGCAAGAGGATCAATTTCAGTCAGATATTGAGGAGAGCAGAGTAGTGTTAACAACAGAGTAGGAGGCTCAATAACAGAGTCAAAAACAACACAATTTTCTTAGTAGACAATTGTAGATTGATTCAGTGATTATTTTTATTTATTTTTTGGATGCTTTTCAGTTTTAGATGTTACAGTAGCAACAACAACAGTGATAAGTGTTGCATGCAATACATTCCAAAGATATTGGATTAGGATAGATGTGAATCCCTTTCTTTTTGAGAGGGAGTGTTGAAAATAACAACAAGAAATGTTAAAAATAACATCAAGAAAGATCCTAATTTAATTTTTTTCATTGAATTAAATTAGGAATAAAATTGTAATTCCAAATCTCATGACAACTTGTATTAGTTAACTAAGTTAATTTGACTTAGTTGACTCATTTAATTCGAGTCAGGGGTCTAACTAGAGTCATGCATAGTGTCTCCTACATTATAGAAGCCCTGGTTGGGTTTATTTTGAGTTGTAATTAATAAATTCATTTTAACTGAGTTAAAGTCAGTTAAACTAGTTCCAACTGTTGGAGGAACTATTACAGATCCATTTGGGCACATCAATCCCATCATCTAGATCAGTGTTTTAGGGCTCATCAAACTCTAATTTCAGTTGCTAATGCCCTAAACAAGTCACCCCTTTGAATGCCTCCTTCCCAGATAGTTTCATGACTTGAAGACATCCATAAATAGCCTCTAGAGGAACCAGCACAAGTAAGCCCTTGTAAAGGTGTACTGCAGAGCAGTTGAGTCCATTGCCAGGGTGCTCTGCAGAGCTTTTAGGCTTCCTTTCACCTGCGCTAGGCGATATTGAGAAAAATTCACATAGGGTTTGGGGAATATTCTTATCTTTTGGAGTCATCTAGAAGGTTCCCTCACTTATCAACTCCTATGAGCTCGAAAATGGATGAGGAATGAGTTAAGATGCATCCTATCCTCTCATCCCTTCCTCCATGGAACTAATTCTAAGTATGGAATCCCATTCAATGCCACCATTTATGACAAAACCTACTTCATCTCCCTATAAATTGACCACTCATCTAAGTGATCAGGGGTTGGATTATGTTGAATTGTAAGGAGATAATGTTTCTATGAGATTTGGCTTTGAAGCAAGTATTGTAATGCTACAAGTTTGTCATGCTTTTGATGTGATGTGGATGGGATCCAAGCTGGAGGAATGGCTTTGAATTAGACACCAATGGTTGTATTTCCTTCTTCTATTTAATAAAGTGTTTGAACCTTTCTCCCATATGTTTGTATTGTTTCATAATGCTTATATGTGTGAATTATATCTGATTCCTTTCACTTATATTCAATAGATCATGTGCTTTGATCGATTCTTTGTTTTCTATTGTGTTTACAGGTACTTCTCAAGCATATTAAGTACGGGAAGGAGCGATAGGATCGATACAAGGGAGATGAGAGGAAAGTGGAACTATAAGTAGGTCTTATCATCTTCTCATATTATATATTACTTATAGGAAAAGACTAAAACACTTTAAACTGTTGTTCTAGATACAACTACTTATCTAGGGAATTAGTATTTATCCGTAGATACCAAACTCTCCAAAACAAATTGGAGATTCCGCTGGGGAAGATCCTCTTTCCTAGTAGCTTATCCACCTCCTAGGACATTCTTGCAGACCTTACTTGTGTTCATAGATTGTAATTCATCTCTTTGCATTGAAAAATTGGTCAAAACTGTGTCAAATTGCCTCTTGAAATGGCTCATTGTCACCAGCGCAGGTTTGTGAGGGACACGGTGCATTGCAGAGCACCCCTGGCTTAGGGATAGTGCTCTGAAGCACATTGTCTCCCATTCAGGGTTGTGCTAATCCTCCTAGTGTTAGTTTCCCACCTTTGGAAAGTGTTTTTGCAAACTTTTCTCTATTTGTTTGTTTGCTGATTGATTAATGAATGTTATGTCTTAAAGAACAAGTTTCTATCTCCTTGTCTAGCCCAAATTTGATTTGATTGATTAATGTTTCTTAATGTTTTGTTTGTCATTATCAATCGATAGTCAAAGTTAGAATATAGTTGATTAATCTTAATTCGAAAGAAAGTGTCGTAAAGTCTTCTCTTCCTTCGAATTATAATTGTCGTAAAAGTATTCGATCTTATGAAAGATTGATTGATTGTATGTGCATATTTCCTTCTGTTCATATTCACATTAAGGAAATCAAAAAGAAATACATTCATGTTGCATTGAAAATTTTTGTGTGTGCTCATAGGAATAGTGTAGGGAAATTGCATTAGATTGTGCTCTTTTCTCTTTGATTGAAAGACATATGATTTCTCTATCCCTAAGTAGCTAGGATTTTCATCATTAAATTGAATGGAAAGAATGATTATCATGATAGTTGCATCCCTAGGAATTTCAGAATACATCACGTGGTGAACTTGAGAGGCAAATTCCTGAGCAAGATCAACTTAAAATTAACATCAATTTACCTAATGGAGCATTGTCATTAATGAGAATATTTAGTGGTTCTAGGCTAGAGACGTGTTCCAGCACCGTAAAACAAAGCAACTGTCGCTAACTTGTTTGCAATACATCCAAAGTGTGATACCTCATTCCACATACGTGGGTATATCGTAGCTCATCCACGTACCTTCGAGTATATAGGGCGGTGTTACAGTACGTAAAGTATATGGGAATGCTTTCACTATGCAGTTTTGCATTAGATAACGCTTATACGAACTGGGCCTCCATGTACCTTCGGGTATATATGGGAGGACAACACTAGGTTGCTATCCATCCTTAAGTAACCGAGTCAGTCACCTTGTACATTGTGATACACCGAACACAACATTCGGGGAGATTGCCTGCCAGTATTTCTTGGTTCGCCAGGAGGTATTTTGCAGTTCACAATTGCTTGGTAAACCTTTTGCCTAGTTTATGCCTTTTTGTTTATTTCTTTTTGATAATAAAATTAATCAACAATCATGGAGGAACATCAACCCTTACCTCGTCGTTCGTGGAGAGCAGCGAGCAAACCGCCTTTGCCACTCGAAGCTACACCTATACGGTTAAAGTGGTCTCTCCTAACTGAGTCAAGTACATCAAGAACTCCTAGTTCTTCATCTGAATTACCTGAATCATCTATTTCGGTAGGTACTGAGATTCCAGTTACTCCAACCATTTTTGGTAAATCCATTTCTAAAGGAGAAGTTTCACAATTACCTGAGGACATTAGCACTGATCCTAGTGAAACAGTAACCGAAGTTGTTCAACAACAAGTTGATCCTCAACTTGAAGTTTCTCAATGAGAAATTACTTTTGAACTTGAATCAATTCAACCAGAAGTTAATCCAAAACCTATCACAGTTCAAACAGAAGTTACATCTAAACCTAAAGTTGTTCAGGAACCTCTTTCTAAAACTGTTGTTCTTTTACCCGAACATCTGGACTTCAAATTTGAACATTCAGAAGTTGTTACTTTACCGGAAGACGATCAACTGGTTAACCCTCTGACATCAGTAACTACTGAAACTTCAACTTTGTCAACACCAGAAATATTTTATGGACCAGACGGTGAAGTTCTTCCACCTGGTTTAATTGCTATAGAGGAAGAACTGGAAGAATATTCTACACCTGGAACCCCATTCCACTTTGGAGTTGGGCTTTATCTTTACCCTCATACTCCTCATTTTACTGCTTTGTTTGATCCCGCTTAGTTTCAAATACTCGTTGATTATTTAGGACAACTTTTGGGTCAGTTAACTATGGTTGAACAACCGTCAACATCCCAGACTGTATCATCTAATGCAAATGCGACAGAATCTTTTGTTGCAACCTCTTTGATGTTTTCTACCACACCTTAGTCGCACCTATATGGTGAATCATCCGTCTCGGTTGGTTACCAATCTTTATCTGGAACCCACTCAGGGGTTGCTTCTACACCATGGTCATCACCCATGTCCTTAACCAGAATTCTACCTGGTTCTTCTTTAATGGGAACTCGACAATTTGATCCTGCATATCAATATCAAGATGGGAAATCTAGTCAACAAAGACCTATGCATCCATTAAATACTGGATTGCCACCATATGGAGAGCAATATGCTTATTCACTTTATCCTCCCTATTCCAGAGGACCATCATATGGCAATATCCCGCAGTATTTAGGTCAGCCTGAAATTTGAGTTTGTTAAAGGCAACCAACAATGCCAGTTCAACCAAGGCTTGTGTATTCAACACAACCAATGCAAACTGTATCAACTATTCCTACTATACCTATTATTACTATTGTACCATAGTCATAAGTTCAAATTGTTGTATCTCAATCGGTACAAACTGGTCCTTCTACCTCACAACCATAAGTTTCAGGTAAAGAAGCCCAAGTTTCTCAGGTTGTTGTACAACAACCACTTGTTTCCGGGGTTCAACGACAACCTCAAGTTAGTATACCCTTATCTGGACTGACCCAAGCTTACAATGGTATAATTTATTCACAACTTGGCCAACCTTTACTTGTTGGGCAACAACAACCATTAAATAAACAACATTTGTACCAACACCAACAACAGTCGATTCAACAATAGTGGCAACCACAATTTCAACAACCTCAATTCTAGCAATTCCAACCCCAATTTGGACTTGCCCAATAGTATCAACCTAGGTTTAGATGGTATCAAGCTTACCAAAGTCTTGGTCAACAAGGCTTTGCAGGTTATGGACAACCACAAATTCAACCTAGTTATCAACAACCAACTTATGCCGGATTTGTTCAACAACAGCCTTATCAAGGTTATCAAATGCAAATACCCTATGTTGGTATGCAAAGACCTATTGCTTATGGAATTCCATCATATCCTGGGTATGCTCAACCTAACCTGAATTGACAGTTGCCATTTGTAGCAACTTTAGAATTACCAGATTTAAATCGGCTCACTAATGATCCAATCTTATATGCACCTTGGTGGCCGGTGATTCCACATAAGTTACCTTCTGACATTCTGAAATTCAATGGAAATCCTAGAGAAGACCCATCAAATCATGTCATGACCTTTCATTTGTGGTGTTCATCAAACTCCTTAAATGATGATTCGGTTAGACTCTGTCTTTTCCAAAGAACACTTACTAGTATGGCTACTAAATAGTACATTGAGTTAGCAAGAGCTTCTTTCGACAACTTTACGACTTTAGCGACCACATTTTTGACCCACTTCTAGTTACCCATCAGATACGAGACTGGAACGGAACTCCTAACCAACTTTAAATAGACTACTGCTACCCATATATCAGATCATATTCATGAGTGGCGGCATCATTGTCAAATGGTTAAGACATATGTTCCTGATCATATTTTGGCTGAGTGGTTCATAAAATCCTTGTTGCCATCAATCACCAAGGATGTGGCAAAAGGTGGAGTTGTCACATAAGAGCAAGTAATTGTTCATGCCCAATACTTGGATTTAATTTACACACAATCTGGCATGCTCTACGACAAAATTCCCAATGCATCCCGACCAACTTTCACTGTTCCTCCTCCTCCACAATTGAGTAAGGACTCTCATGTCGACGATGGTGTGATCAATTCTTCAAGCACGGAAACGACAGGAAGACCATCTGTTCAAACTCTTTCCATTAACAATAAAACTACCAATGCATCAGAAAACACTCTTACTTCTGAAATTAATGCTATGTAATCTAACAAAGGAAAAAATCAAAAGCAACCAGGAAGCAAGAAAAAGGGGAAAAACAAGAAGAAACAAGATAATTCCCCTCAATATAAATCATCTGATTCCTCTACTTTGGCAAGGAAACCTTGTTATCCATGTCTAATCTGTAATGACGAGCATTTTATAAGAGATTGTCCACACCTCTCAGAGGTCTCTAAACTTTTAAAGACTTCAAACACATCTATAGTGTTGACTGATCCGTTTCCAAACTCGGAGACACATTTGGTTTCAACAGACCATGCTTCCACATCCCAAGTACTCATGCTATCCATCACAAAGCCACAAAATGAAGTTTTGGTGTCAACGAGAAACAAATATTATGGAAATCCACCATCATCGTTGAATAATTAGGCCACTGATCAACCTAATCCTTTGACTTCGGCTTCATCTGAAAATATTCCACCTATTTTACCAGAATTGACAATAAAACCACCAAAGGGAGTTGTGCATAAATCGACATTTAACCCTCGGGCTCGAGCATCTCAGAACTATAACATAGTGGAAGATCTTGCTCAATCACCTTTTGCTATGTCGACACTCAGGGTGTTACAAAATTGTCCCTCCCAGAAGCAGGCTTTATTGTCAGCAATTGGCAGAATAGACCCTATGGATTCCAATCTTGTGGTCTTTAACCATGCGGGATATAAACAATAGTTACCGGCACAGTTATCTTTCCTAATTCAAGTAAAATCTCTCAATAAGAATGTTCATCGAACTATTATTGATGAGGGGGCATCTACTTGCATTATGTCAATGAGCTACTGGAAAACACTTGGTTCACTGTCGTTGTCACGATCACCAACCATGTTAAAATCTTTTGACAGATGAACATATACTCCTTGTGGGATTTTGAGTAACCTGCAAATCGAACTAGGGGGAAAAACAGTTACTGTTGAAGTTGAGGTAGTTGACAGACCCCTCGATTACAACATTTTACTGGGAAGGCCATGGGTATATGCTATGGCTGCTATGGTTTCCATGTACTTTCGTACTATTGCATTCCCTCATAAGGGTGGAATCACAGTCATCGATCAGCTTTCCTTCTTTTCCAATAGTTCATAGGCTACGGGAAGCATTCCGTTGGTACACGGACCCCCATTGTCACTTCAAAGTGTTGGAGTAGGTCTCTTTAAAGATCCTTCCCTAATGGGTACTTTTACACTACCGTCACCATCTGATTTGGCGGAAGTAGCAAGAGTAGAGACTTGCAACATGATTTCCTCCACCTCATCTGATTTAAGGAGGATTACCAACAAGTTTGAAGTTGATAGTAATATTGAGGTAATGCCGCTAAGCCCCATTAAACTAGCATAGCAATCAATTTTTGGGGCTTGTGTGGAAAAACCAAATCCACATTCACCAATTGTATGGGTAGACCGTTCGTTAGAATATGGTACTTCTTCAGATCCTTTCTCACGTATACATTCTGCGGATGAAGGAACCATCCAATCAATGATGATAGGAGAAGAACCTTGGGAAGATTATCATCATCATTCCCATCTTCCAAATAACACCGAAGATTATTCAAATGAACTAAACCACCCTTCAGTTGTTGATTTTCTTTCGAATTTAGTTTTCATAGGCACAATAGAATCTGAGTGAAACCTGTCAAATACTGAAAAAACGATTTCTATCAATATTTCGACCAAGCCTAATATTGCAGAGAACATTCATGTCAGAAAATATTGTTCTCCATCAGAACTCAATAGTTACTGTACTCTCTTTCATGAATTTAGAGATATCTTTGCATGGTCTTACGAGGAGATGTCAGGCATTGACTCTAGTATTGTTGAACACGAAATCAAAATGTACCCTGATGTCAAGCCAATCCGACAACAGCTTTGACATGTTCATCCAAAGAAAGCCATTGCAATGAAGGCAGAAGTTGAAAAACTCTTGTAGGCTGGTTTCATTTACCTTGTACCTATTACTAACTGTGTTCCAACCTTGTTCCTGTCATGAATAAATAAGGGACAATTTGAGTGTGCGTCAATTATAGGGGTGTAAATAAGGAATGTCTAAAGGACAATTATCCTACACCTTTTATCGACCAAATTATTGACAAATGTGTCGGATGCAAAATATTCTCATTTATGGATGGATTTTCCAGCTACAATCAAATCAATATCCACCCACAGGACCAATCAAAAACAACTTGTATTTGTCCATGGGGCACATTCGCCTTTAGGAAACTCCCATTCGATTTGAAGAATGCAGAGGCCATATTTTAGAGGGCAATGAACTATGCCTTCCATGACATCAAGCACATTGTTCAACCTTACCTTGACGATTTACTTGCTCATTCACGAAAGTAAACTGATCACCCGCAACATTTGAAAGCAATATTTTTACAGTGCCGACACTTCAAGATACGACTCAATCCACACAAATGTGTGTTTTGTGTTGGTTCTGGTTGGCTGCTTGGATTTGCAGTGACTAGAAAGGGGATTTGACTCGATCCATTAAAGGTTCAAGCAATTCTTGATTTGCCTCCACCTTCAAATATTTTATAGTTACAGATACTCCAAGGGAAAGCAAACTTTCTCAGGAGGTTCATTCCTAATTACGCTGAGATGGCTAAAGGTTTTACACATCTTTTGAAAAAGGAGATACCCTTCCATTGGGATCAGGTTGCGCAAGCTTCCTTTGATGCTCTTAGAGATACCTTGATTAGAGCTTCATTAATGTATTCTCCAAACTATCAAAATTACTATTACCTGTATCTCCTTGTTGCAGCTACAACCATTGGCATGGTTTTAGTCTAGGAAGAAAATGGGATTGAACATCCAATTTATTATTTGAGCCGTAATTTCAATGATATAGAAATTAAATACTCTTATGTCAAAAAACTAGCTTTGGCAGTTATGCAAGCTATTCAAAGATTTCACCATTACATCCTGCTCCGTAAAACAACTGTCATTTCGGATTGCAACCCTATGACATACATTTTTTCATGTCAATTTTTGGGGGGAAATACTCAAAATGGATATTTTTTTGGTAGGAATTTGATCTGGAATTCATCAAGTCCAAATCAAAGAAATCTCTAGTTTTCACAGAGTTACTTTGTGACCTTCCCTCGACCTCCATTGATTCAACATCTGAACCATCGATTTTGGATGAGTATTTGTTTCTAATATTGTCATCTGATGCGTGGTATGGAGATATACTAATCTATCTCCAGACCCAAACTTTCTGGCCTGATACCTCTTGCTCGCAACAACGATGTATTCGATACCAAGCCAAATATTATCTAATCATTAGCAACACTCTTTACCGTCGTGGTATCAATACGATTTTATGGACGTGCCTCACACATGAGGAAGCTGAGAAAGCATTGAATGATTGCCATTCAGGAGCCTGTGGTGGACACTTATCTAGATATGCAACTGTACAGAGAATTCTCTGTGCTAGTTACTTTTGGCCAACTATATTCAAAGATTGTATTATTGCTGTCAGAATTTGTCACGCATGCCAAATATATGACCGAAAAACCAGATTGCCACCTGCACCATTGCATCCAGTCGTTGTTGTTGGCCCATTCTCCAAATGGGGCATTGACTTTATGACATGTAGCCCCACCTCGGCCGGGGGGCATGGGTATGTTATAGTCGTCATTGATTATTTTACCAAATGGGCCGAGGCGATGCCAACATTGAACAACAGTGGTGAAATGACTGTACTTTTATTTTTTAACCATATGGTTGCCCGGTTTGGTGTACCACAAGCCATAGTTACAGATCATGGGTCGCATTTTCACAATCACATGATCGTTGAGTTGACTGCTAAGTTAGGACTGTTACATGATAGTTCTACCCCTTATTACCTACAAGCAAATGGACAAGTTGAGGCCATCAACAAAGTCCTGAAGCGGATGTTGCAGAGAATGATAGGGGTTCATAAGCGAAACTGGCACTTAATCCTGTACTTTGCCTTGTGGGCATATCGAACCTAGGTGAGAAATGCAACTGGATTCACACCCTTTTAGTTGGTGTATGGTTTGGAAGCAATCTTACCGATACAATGCAAAATTTCATCACTCAAACTCACGATTGACCTGTTACCGACATTTCTGAAGAAGAAGCACTTTTCTTGGATTTAATCCATCTGGATGAAACCCGTCATGATGCCACATTGGCTAACGAAGCGCATAAGAAACATATTAAGGCTTAATATGATAGAAATGTCAAGCCTTGTATTTTCTTAGAAGGAGACCTGGTCTTGCTTTACGATCAGGAAGATGATAAACTTGGAGCAGGGAAATTCGAACCAGTGTGGATGGGTCCTTTTATTGTCAAGCGTGTTCTGGCAAAAGGTGCCTACGAGTTAGTAGATTATGATGGGATTCCATTTTCGCAACCCCAAAATGGGTTGTACCTCAAACGTTACTATGCTTGATTAAGTGTAGTAAAACTCAATATATATATGCTTTCATTGCATGTGTGTGTGTGTGTATCTTTTAGAGTTTTTATTTGGTTGGTAATCCGCTTTGCATTTGTTGCAGATGTCGGAGTCTTCAGAACCTTTTTTTGGTTACGTTGATGGTGCTAGTCGTAGTATGCAAAACTTGTCTTCTGCAACATGGGCTATTTTCACTCCAAGTGGCGAGTTAGTGAGTTTTCAAGGGATTTGTATCGGTCGATCGATGAACAACATCGTTGAGTATAACGCGTTGATTAAACTTCTCTCTTATGCCATTTCACTTGGAATTCGCCGAATCATCATTAGGTTGGACTTGTAACTCATTGTATTACAACTAACAAACGTTTATACTATCTGAAATCCAACAATTTTTCGTATGTTCCTTAGAGTCGTATTTTGGAAAGACATTTTGAACACATTCAATATCAACATATTTCTAGAAATCTTAACACATTAATTGATTCTCTAGAAAATTATGTGTTAAATAGACATTTGCGACACATGTAAAAGTAATATTTTCAATTCACATCATCAGTTGAATAGGATTTCATATAACCATAGAAAACTCTGAAAGTAAAATAGATAGGTGTTTTAAAAGTTTTTACAAAATTTGTGTCCAAGACACGTTTGGTAATCTGGCCCAAAAAACTCAAAATGCATGCAAAATATCCTAAGTATATCTAGTCGTGCTCATGGCAACAGGTCACAACCTGTGCTATCATGCACAAAAGCCTCGCCCAGTGGCTAGGAAAACCAATAGTGTGGCACTACAGCCTCATAGGTAACTCCTCGATCCGGACATCCTGCAACTCTACTAAGGTCTTAGCCAAATCTAAGTCCTCAAGAACTGCTCTCCCAATGTTTCTCTGTGTTGGCCCACCTACAACCTATTGGTGTCCCACAGGACGAATAGTACCCACATCTGCATGCATAAGAGTGATTTTAGTTTAGTCTTGGAAACATTAAAAACACAAAAAACATGTAGAAACTTGAAAAATAAAAAAACAATTTGGTCAAACAACTTACCCATAGCACCCCATTGTCCTCCAACTGGTAGAATCAAATCTGTATCTCCATGGAAATCCATCCCTAAGTATGGATTCTCCTCGATGACAAGGTTTTGTCACTCGAGCCAACTGAAAAATGCAGTGGAAAAAATGATTGTTGACTGACCCACATGTCGAGCCATCAATTCGACCCACCTCTGCATACATGGATCTCTAGGACCAGCTACACCCAGTTATACATGTTGTGGTTGCACCAATGGGATTCTATCTAAGGTAAAAGCGATTAATATCGAACCATAGCGGAAATTCTTTGTCTTACCACTTTTTACCTTGGTCAGTTTTTCTTTCAGTGAGGAAAGCACAACCTCGCACCAGTTGAAAACTTTTGTCTCTAGACATTCCAGTGCATACTGCATATAAGATCTGTTCACCAAATGTAGTGTCACACTACCAGCCAATTTTGCGATTGTGAAGAGGATCGTTCTCAAGGGAAAATCACCTACATCCCTGATGTTTATTTTCCCATCCTTGCTAGGCTGTGTACTTGGCCAACAAAACTGTCTAATATAATCTCTCATCGATTCACCTCCATGGGCAAATCCAGAAAGTGAGATGGGGGCACCTCGCCTCGATAGTCTGGTAAGAAAGTAAATATCATCAATGGTAATAGGGACCATCTTGTCCCTAATGTGAAAAGTCTGATTTGTCAGATCCCATGCATGAACAAGGAACTGCAGTAGTTATATTTGTTGCCTTGTTCCGGACAATTTGAATTATTTGAGTAACCCGCAGTTTTTGAGGGCCTCAACTGTACTCGGATTTTTTAGGGCAACCATGTCTTGTTCTTCGTGCTCTCTTTCTCGCCATGTAATTGACATTCTGATATGATGAAAGCCTGAAACACAGTCAAAAGCTTAATTAGGATCCTTTCCATGCAAAAAATAGGACAAATTTTGGAGCAAACAGCTAAATCAAACTTGGGAAACTTGCCCAGCACAGCCTAGGCATAGAGATAGTGCATTGTAGAGTATGCAGGTTTATATCTGGGCTCTTCAGCGTAGTTTTCAATGTGAAAGCTTGCGTTGATCCCAGAGTGAAAAAATGAAACCCCAAGGGCCACAAAAAACCTTAAAACTTGCATGAAATGACAAAAGAATGACCTGAAAAGAAAGAAGAGATGTTTAGCTCCTACCTGGTGGTGTTTTAAGCAGGTTTTGCAACTGACTTACAAAATTTGACGTGCTTGATTGTAAATTGTACCTTTCACCACAGAGCACACTTTTATCTCTTTTTTGAGCTCTATTAAAAATGGAAAAGGAACCCCCTTGGAGTCCTCTTTAAGCTCTTTTCAGACTCTTTAAGCATGAAAAGATTTCTGAGCGCTTGTCCTTTCCAGCATGTTAACGGATTGGAAACGATATCTCTCTTGCATTACTTTATGCTTTTTCAGGCTTGAGAGATTAATTTATGAAAAAGAACTTGTGGAGTTTTCTTTTTGTACCTTTTCAAACTCTCTAAACATGAAAAGGGCTGAGTTATCTTTGTCGTTAAACTCGTTAAAACATCAAATAGCGACAAACTTGCCCATCTAGACAAGACCGAGTTTCACCTTCGCTAGACTCGTTAAAACATCAAATGGTGATGGATTCACTTGAAGGGTGAAATTATACAACAAGAATATCTTATCTTCCTCAAGCTTGATAAAAATAAAGAGGTACTGGTCAGTAATGACTGGGGAAAATGGGAAAAAGGAGAAAAACCACTTTATGGTAGCAAGTCGCTCTTGAACATGACACTTTCACTCCATCACTGTGACTATTTGGGTTACGTTATCAGCTTGATGTTTATCATATCGTTGGTCTATCATACCATCCATCACTTTGTTTTGGTTCAATGCTACCAATTCATTTTAGTGTCGCTGACATGTTCAAGAGAAGTCATTCAGTCAAATTTCATCCTTTGCAATACCATAAACCTTCATTTTCATGACCGCCATTCCTGAACCTTGTGTCGCCAGTCAAATTCCATCTCTAAAATCACTACACTCGTTTCATGTCATTGATGTGGGATACATCAAGGCCCTCCTGCGACGTGTCGCTTCTTGTTGACATCAGAACATTGTCCAAGAAGTTGACTTAGAAACACCCTTCTAGTACCTTGAGGCTTGCATACATCAATGGCAAGCTTCTCGCTTCCGGCGATAGGCATACATCAATGGCCTTCGACCAAAAAATTTTGTATGGTGTTCGACATCAAATCATCCATTCGCACCATGCAGAATATACTACAGTACCTGGAGGATCATTATCATTATCGATGATTTCTCTCACATTTGTTAACAACTTAAATCATTGGCTGGTAATCATATGGTGTCTTCCCATGTTCAACTTCAGATCATATATTCACATGGTTAGACTCGTACTTGAGCAAACAATTGAATGAGATAGAAGACCCCAGGTCTAGTTTCATCCATCCGGGCTGCGATTTCAGGAGTACTAAATCATATGTATAATGGCTTTACATTGATAGTCATTCCGATCATGGGTCTATATTTGTAGACAACTATTTATGTACATGCAATGAAAGTTTATAAGCTGAGCATGGGTATGCCTTCCCTCAAAAATTCATGTAAAATAAAAAATCATGATATATATATTGTAATTGATGCAGGTCAGCTTCAACTTCGATACCTCCTCATCACATCATAAAGCATTTCATTTGACATTGGCATTTTTCTGACTTCATGCTTTAGGGGGAAACTGTTATAGATCCATTTGGGCACATCAATCCCAACATCTAGATCAGTGTTTTAAGGCTCATCAAACTCTAATTTCAATTGCTACATTCCCTAAACAAGTCACCCCTTTGAATGCCTCCTTCCCAGATAGTTTCATGACTTGAAGACATCCATAAATAGCCTCTAGAGGGACCAATGCAGGTAAGCCCTTGTAAAGGTCCGTTGGAGAGCAGTTGAGTCCATTGTCAGGGTGCTCTGCAAAGCACTTATTTCAGTTGATTGAGTGAAATTCACATAGGTTTTGGGGAATATTCTTATCTTTTGGAGTAATCTAGAAGGTTCCCTCACTTATCAACTCTTATGAGCTCAAAAATGGTTGAGGAATGAGTTAAGATGCATCCTATCCTCTCATCCCTTCCTCCATGGAACTAATTCTAAGTATGGACGGCCATTCAATGCCACCATTTATGACAAAACCTCCTTCATCTCCCTATAAATTGACCACTCATCTAAGTGATCAGGGTTGGATTATGTTGAATTGTAAGGAGATAATGTTGCTATGAGATTTGGCTTTGAAGCAAGTATTGTAATGCTACAAGTTTGTCATGATTTTGATGTGATGTGGATGGGATCCAAGCTGGAGGAATGGCTTTGAATCAGACACCAATGGTTGTAATTCCTTCTTCTATTCAATAAAGTGTTTGAACCTTTCTCCCATATGTTTGTATTGTTTCATAATGCTTATATGTGTGAATTGTATCTGATTCCTTTCACTTATATTCAATAGATTGTGTGCTTTGATCGATTCTTTGTTTTCTGTTGTGTTTACAGGTACTTCTCAAGCATATTAAGTATGGGAAGGAGCAATATGATTGATACAAGGGAGACGAGAGGAAAGTGAAACTACAAGTAGGTCTTCTCATCTCCTCATATTATCTATTGCTTATAGGAAAAGACTAAAACACTTTAAACTGTTGTTCTAGATACAACTTTATATAGGGAATTAGTATTTATCCGTAGATACCAAATTCTCCAAAACAGGAACTAGTGGGAGGTCTAACAATATGGTGTTTCCTGAAGTGTAGTGTAGTGTTGCTTGAAGTGTAGTGTGGTGTTGCTTGAATTGCAGTGTGGTGCTACCTGAAGTGTGTTGAGTTACGCAATGGGTATGTATTTACTCTTAATTCCATCACCTTTTTCCTCTTTTCTTATCTCTTTCATATCTTGATATGCTAACATATTGATGGATTATGATAAGAAACAAATAAACTACTCTTGATTAAGATTTAGCCACCGTAACTAACTCTTATTCCTTTTTATGTAGAGAAATGACAAAAGGAACAGTTGTTGTTCCCTAGAGACGAAACAACATAAACCAACAAAGGAAGAATGAGGCGCATTGGTTGCGGTCAGGTCGGAGGATGAATCAGGAGGATCAATGCTAAATATGAAGGGTGTCAGAAGATAGTATTTAGTTGTGAATCCCTTAGGATCTCTCAATCTTGAGGGATCACATTTATCTTTTACCTCTTTCTAACTATAAAAGTAAAAACTGTAGGAGGAAAGAGGAGTGAATTTCTGTTCATTTCAAATTGTAATTTTACAATACAGACTCTTTCTTTTGGAGGAACACGAACATATTGTAATTAGAATTGAGTTCAATGATTAATATATAATTTATGTTGTTGTTCATTCGTATTCTTTGAAGTAGCTTAGCAGTATTCGTTGGTGGCTAAGGGCCCGGCCTCTGGTGGATCAAACTACTATCCTTTGTGTTATATATTTCTGATTCATGCAAGTTTGATTGGTTTGATATTTTTCCCATTTTCTATGAGTTTATCTTATTTTCTATTTACCGATTTCCTATATTGAAGTTAGTACATTTTCTTTACATGTTTCGCAGCATTGTCATTTGATTCTATTTATTCTTATTGTAGATTAAATTAATTATCTGTTAAGACAATGAACCTTATTGATTTAATCAACTGAAAGAGTTTGGTTACTGCTATTGAACTCTCGGTTGACATCATTTCCATTTGGATTTCTTAATTGAGATTGAGTGTGATTTAGATAGAATCAGCTAGAAGAGATTGGTTAATGCTACTATGCTCTCGGTTGATGCTATTGTCAATTGAATTGCTTGTTTGAGATTTGATTACGATTTCAGTTGAGGATGAAGTCTTGATGCTTAGATGTAATATTTCCTTTAACAGTTGCAATTTGAGTTTTATAAATGCATCCGTTTACTCTTGTATCAAAGGTTTATACTTCATTTTAAGAAACATTACTCTCTGGATTCATAGCATGCACATATTGTGTACACTCTTGGAATAAAAGGACTTGCCCGGGTTGATGATTAATGTGAGGTAATTAGGAGTTTTAAAAGACACCTTTTAGCACCCAACATTTTGGCACCGTTGTCGGGGAGAGTGTTTCCATTTTACAAAGAGTGATGTATATCTGATAATTGCTACTGGGAAAGAATTGGGTATTGAAAACGGAAGGTAAGAACCTATGTAACGAGAAAGTAAAGTGATTGCTCCTCTGCCCACTTTTCAGCACAATTACATAAAAGTAAAGTACGTGTTTGATGTTTGTCTACTGAGAGAGAACTGGGTATTAGAAACGGAAGGTAAGAACCTGTGTACGGAGCAAGTAAAATGCCTGCTCCCCCACCTGCTTTCCAACAGAATTGCTAGGAATTTAAGGTAGAAATAAACATTTTAATTTTTGCATGAATGACTAAGAAGAAAAGACCAGAAAATAATACAATCCCACACCCCAAACCTGAAAAATCTAAGGGACCGGTGACCCTTGGACGATCAACTTTTATCAATGACATCTTAAGAAAAGCTGAATCTCAGCCATCAATAGGTCCCCAAACCGTTGCTTCTAGAAAACCTACTGTCTCCCTTTGGGCCACAGACTCACCACCTGTAGCCTACGCTGAGGTCCACAGTAAAACTGAAGGGATTGAATAGAGTTTTCAAGATATTGAAAATTTGCGATCAATTCCCTCACAAGAAGGGAATTCTTACAACATCCATGAAGGAGAAGGAGAAACAGGGGAATCCGAGGAACCAAGATCTTCTGAGGTAGTAATTGAGCAAAGGACACCTAGTGTCCCAAATCAAGGGAGTGCTGTTAGGATCATTTCCGCCTCTTTTAGACATGCTAGGGACAACTCTCTAGCTCTATAGATCCCAGAAGGATACTGAAATATCTTTGATCCAATGGCCAATAATCCATAAACACCCTAGATGTCTACATTACAGTATCCTATTGTTGACACAGCTATCAATGCCCCCACGAAAGCAATCCCTCTACAAAATATTCCCACCTTTCATGGACTCACTTCAGAAGATTTGGATGCGCTCCTATTTGAATTCGATGCCCTATGTAAGGGTTATGATTACACCACCGACCCTTAGAAACTGAAGCTGATTCCCTCCACTTTAAAGGGAACAACCCTGCGATGGTTTATGGGACTAGGTGAAGGCACCATCAATGATTGGGACCAAATGAAAACTGTCTTCCTTAAAAAATATCAAGATTATTACAAATCTAGAGAACTTAAAGATGAGATATTCTAAATGGTAGCAAGGCCTAGTGAAACTTTGGAAGAGTATGTGGAGCATTTCCAATATAACCTCCAAAGGTCTCCCTACGCAAACCTTCTCGATAATGTGCTAAAAACCACAATGATTAAGGGGATGAAAGACCAATGGATAGAGACACTAAATATCGTGGGTAAAGGTGATATATATCAAGAAGACTATGTTAACATTATTGATTTGTGTATCAAGTGCTTGAGGGGCAGTACAAGACTGAAACCAGCTAAACGTGATACAATCACCAGGGACAACAAAATTTCTGGCGAAAGCATTACTTGTATTGAAATCGGCAACCTGCTGGAAGATTTCAAAACAGATATCCTAGGAACCTTGACAACACAATTAGACATTATGCAAGCCAAGAAGAAGCAAGTCAAAGCAGAACAGAACCTGGTTATTTTTTTCCCTTGATGCAAGAAGAAACATAGTCATAAAGAATTCCCACTGGATATGGTACAGACCTGTGCCATATGCACTAAAGAGCATGCCACAGAAAATTGCCCATCGCTCCCAGGATTAAAAGCGGTCTTCAAGGAGGCAGAGGAAGAAGCAGAACTAGTCTACCTGTTAAACCAACACCGCCAACGGCAAGCATGGCAAACAAGTATGCCTACCGACCCATCTTCATTCTTTCAGCCTTCAAGATATAATTCTCAGCAATACATAGGAGCTGTTAGTGTCAGTCTTTCCAGCCTTCCTCCAATGATAAAATATGCTCTTACAAAGTGGTCTCAGAGTGTCCAGGTCAAATTTTGGCATTTCAAAGAGTTTTCAAGCAAAATTTGGTCACTAGGCATTAGGTCTAGGGTTTGCTTTCACTCCTTCTAAAGTTGCCCAAATGTCAATCCATGTCACCATTCAGCTGAGTTTATCATCATTCATAGGGTTTTCATTACCATGTCAGTGTCTAATGAGTCATTTTACACCTTGTTCATGCTTCAGTTGCACCTAGGCAAGGTCATTTCCCTCTCCTAGAGTTTTGAAAGCTAATTTCTCTTGAATGGTCAAATCATTAGCAAAACTTGTATCCAGATGTTCATACACCTTCCCCTATCCTTCATGTACCTTATCAAACACTTTCCATCACTGAGATCCCCCAAATTCCTCATTTTTGCACAAACCCTAGTTTCTAGCTACAACCTGGCAATTTTCTAGGTTTGGCATGTGTTTTTCCCTTTTGGACCCCTTCCCCTCGCTCAATCTCTGAGATTCCACTTTCCCCTACTTCCTAACATCCCTCCCCACTCCCAAAAATTTCCCCAAGAATTTAGAAGCCCCCTACCCCCTTCATTTCGCTTCATTTCCATGAAATTCCTTGTTTCACACATCGGGATCAGTTTCACTCAAAAGATGTTTCAGAGTAATAAAATATGAATTTGGGAAAACTGAGAGAGGTTTTTGTCCACAACAGGCCAAGGAAGAAAAACCTCCTTCACTTTTTGCACAGGTGTCATGGTTTTAGAGAAATGTCAAAAATACAATCGCCAGATCCAAAGACGATTGGCCAAAGCACTAAAACGAAGGAAAAGGCCCGATCCCCTCCACATCTTGGCTGAGGCTTCCTTGAAGGAGCATGATGCTAAATGACTTAACTCCAGCACAAATTTCAAAAAAATTTGAGCATTTTTGGTCACTTGTGAATTTTTAGGCAAAAAACAGGTTTTCTCCACCAACACGTCACTCCATTTCAGGAAAACTCAGCATTTTTGGATTTTTCATGCAAAAATACACTTGCTCAGCAATTTCCAAGAAATTTCACCAAGTTTTGAGCCTCCAGAAAGTCAAAAAACAAGCAAAAAATGACTTTCTGCTACCTTTTTGACACATAGGAAGCAGTCTTGGGAGATTGCAATTTTGGAGGGGCAAATGGCCACCAAATTCAGAAATTCCACTTGGGTTGGAAAGTAGACATCCATACCTTTCCAACACGCCCACTTTGGCCTCATTTGGACACCTGGAAGTGGCTCAAAAGCAGCTCCAAAGGTGCGCGACGCGTTCAGGATCAGGGCGCGATGTGTTGGGCAGTTTTCACAGAAATTCACCTACAGCTCAGCAAAACGCAGTTTTGACTGGATTTGACTTTTTGGAATAGATTTTGACCTTCCTTGTTGTAAATGATGTAATTTTATGATATTTTGACACTTATTTATCTCTTCTAGAAGATTCATTCATGAGATAGGCAAAAATTTAATGAATGAATTGGTTTCCTAGCTTATAGAGGCAAGTTGTTTTGACTGCCTAGTTTTCAGTGCTCAGTTTAGAATTGGTTGAAACAGCTCCTAGGATAGTGAGCTCGACCCCTAGAGGCAAGGAAATATTTTAGATTGCCTATATTATGTACTTTCTTGGTCATTTTCATGGTTGGACTCTTGAGGGAGAAGCTTCTATTGTATTACTCATTGTATCTCTGCAATTTTTGGCAAAGGAAGACCAAGGTTTTGCAGTCCTTTTTGGGATTCCTGTGGTTACATGTATTGATGGTGTGTTTCTATTTGTACTTGTAAGTTTGTTATGTGAATCATCTTCTTACTTTTTCTTCTGCAAATTAGGCAAATGAAGTGTTAAGGTAGAATTCATGGTTGCTATGCTCTGCCTTTAAGTTTGCTTAATATCAATGTTTTCAGCTGTTTAAGGAGAATTCAAGGTGATTGCTTGCTCTCCTTAGCTCCTCACCAGTCATTCTCATCCATCCAAATCTTTCAAAGGAATCAATACAGTCTCCTACCTTGCCCCAAAGAACCCCCTGCGAAAACTGTGTCCAATCCCTGCACCCAAAATTGCCTTTCCCCAATTTTCCACCAAAATCCTAAAAATCTCAAATCAAACCTTTTATCAGTTTACTAGCCTAAAATCAGTGTTCTTTATTGGTTATCTCCGCCCTTTGAAAATATTTGCCGAGATATACCGGAGAGAGCCCTCTCCTGCCTCGTAGGGCTAGCTACGAGGCTAAGTGGTTTGATGTTGCCTTGGAGTTCGCCTTTCTCAGCCTGAGGTGAAATTTCAAGCGCTAACATACTGGCGACCATACTGGGGAAGAACAAATGGTTTGCTTGTTGATGTCATTTGTTTTATAAGCTACAAATAGAGCCTGAATTTATGCCAGGTAGCCTTCGAAACGCTTTTGCTTTGCATTAGCGAAAGTAGATAAACACTGCTTCAGTCAATCTCCGGTCTAGCTTGTAAACGTGACATTTAACTTGTTAATTACCCCAGTACATGTATCAAGTCCAGATCTGATTGTTGATGGTGGACAACGATCAGACACTTGAAAGGCTGAAATCATTCACCTGGCGACTCTAAATCAGTTTCGAGATCAGATCCAAAGACTCCACTGGAGGATGATCCCGACCAGCAGAAACATGAAAGGACAATATGAACATATCAGGTATTCAAGTTGGAATTGCATCCAAGACATTTTGTTCTTTGTCATAAATTATTTCTTCTCTTTTCCCAAGAATGTCAAGAAGGCTTTGCAAAGTATACTATGCTTGAGAAAAGATCCTCGGCCTGCAGTTGATTCTTTCCCTTTGAAGATTGTGAATACCAAAGATTTGCATGCCTTTGAGCTTGATCAAGATCCTTTTTCCGAATTTTGTGATGACCATCTTCAAATTGATGAGCCTCAAGAGACCAAGACTGATTCTATACTTGCTGTACATACCCCTACACCTTGTAAAATTCCAGATCGGTATAAACCTCTTGTTTTACCTTCTGTTCTCCATGCTTTCCCCAAAAACTATGATCTATACTTGCCGAGGTTTGATGGTGAAAGTAAGAATGTCAACGCTGAGCAACATGTGCAGAATTTTGAGTCTTTTCTAGACCTTTTTGAAGTTGATAGCGAAGATGTTAGTATAAGGATTTTTGCTCTTTCTTTGCAAGCCAAAGTGAAGAGTTGGTTCAAAGCCCTGCCTGATGCAAGCATTTCAGATTTCCAGAAGTTTGTCAAAGTTTTTCTCGACAGGTGGATGATCGGGCAGAACCTTTTCTTGATTGTAGAAGAATATAACCAGCTGAAAAGATTGCCAGGGGAGACAGTACAAAAGTTTTCAGCCAGATTTAACCAAGTTTATTATTCGATGCCAGTTGATATAAGGCCTACTCCTAGATCTGCTCTCTTGCACTATCCGGGTGCCTTTGATCCAGAGATGGAGTTTCAGCTGAGAGAAAGGAATATTGTGACACTTCACGAGATGCAAAACAATGCAGTAAATGTAGAGGCTCATCTGCTGATCCGAAGGGCAAGGTTGAAAGAAGAAGAGATGAAAAACATAGATCCGGCCGAATCGACATCTCTAGAGGTAAAGCTTGACATTTTGGTAAGTGCAGTGGAAAAGATGATGGACAAGATCAACACAAGGAATGCGTATGATGTTCAAGGCTCGCTGATTGAAGAAGAACAAGTTGCCGATCCAAAACATTTTGTTTCTTATCCTCGTTGTCATAGATATGATAATGATTGTTTTGAAGATCACCTTGGCGAAGAAAGAACTGTTGATATGACCTGCATGCTTGATGATATGTTTTATACTGATGATTTGCCTCAGTTTGATCAGTATGATGATGATTATGTTCTCCAAACAGAAGCTAATCTTGCAATCAAACAAGCAGCTAGTTTGTGGGAGGAAGAAGTTCACTTACAGCAGCTCAATGATCAAATGATGCATAGCAGCTATGACAATGACGAGGAAAGTGCAACAAAGTTTGAAGTAAGTGAAGGATCTTTGCCTTTATGTTTTGATTCATGTCAGTTCATCAGAGAGAACTACCATGCAATCAGAAATCAAATGCCAACAAGTCTTGATTTGAATCATCTTGAGAGCAATGAAAATTTTGTTCAAGACTTCTTATATTCAGATTTGCAACCCCCGAAAGCCATTGATTTTCAAGTTGCATTTGAAGACTTGGAGGTGGACACACATGATTTAATGATTCAAGGTGACTCCGTACCATTCTGTTTTGAATCATTTCAGTTTTTGAAGGGTAGATTGCATAGTAAATCTTCAAATGAACAGCCTATAACAAATCAACAATCTCTCAGTGTTAATGTTGAGGATGAGACAGATAACAAAATTCTTGAGCAGCCTGTAGCATCAGATTTGCAGCCACCAAATGAAATTGAAGGGCAGATTATAGATGAGGCTGTGGAAGACGAAATACATGATTTGATGATGCAGGAAGATTCTATACCCTTTTGTTTCGAAGCATTTCAGTTTATAAGGCAGAATCTTCATAAAATCTCTCAAGAAAAATATGAACAACTAGAAGGATATCATACATTTTCAATGGATACATTACAATAGTCTTTTCAAGTTTTTCATGATCCAATAGCTGATGTTTTGGATGAGGTTTGCAGTCGAAGTCTTTCTCCATTGACTACATGTGAGCTTGAAACATGTGCTGACATGAACTTGATTCGGCAGCTGGTTTCTTTCTCATTTTCATCAGAGGTCTCATCACAAGGCTCAGATCAAAGTTTGCATTCATGGTATGAGGAAAAGAGAAGCAATCCATTGGATGAGCTAAGTTCCAGTGTGCTTGAATTTCAAGATCCGTATGCAGTGTTTTTGGAGGTGGATAGAGAATTCATATCATTCTACAGATCTGTTTCTAAGTTATCATGGGAGTTGTCGTTCATTAGTTCTCTCTTGTTGTTCATAAGTGAGCACGTGCGGAGAATTCGAACAGCAGATGAAATACTTACTTGGTTGCACTGGTTGTTTCATTTCACTTGATCAGGTGATGAATGAAACTGTTAGAGTAGGTTGTGATGAATAAGCTCCCCTTTGAGCATCATTTTTAGTTTGTCGGTTGTGTTTAAGTATTGAGTCAGTTTTTAATTGAGTGAGAGTCAATTTGTGTCATCGAGTCATCAGTTTTCAGTCATGCATTTTAGTTTGAGTTTTTGACTCCATTGCCCAATGGACGAAGGCACTGTCTGCTCTCCCAAAGATCTGTCGTTCTTGGCACCTCCAAGGAGCTACCATCCCCATTGGAGCCAATGTTAGTGTCAGTCTTTCCAGCCTTCCTCCAGTGATCAAATATGCTCTTACAAAGTGGTCTCAGAGTGTCTAGGTCAAATTTTGGCATTTCAAAGAGTTTTCAAGCAAAATTTGGTCACTAGGCATTAGGTCTAGGGTTTGCTTTCACTCCTTCTAAAGTTGCCCAAATGCCAATCCATGTCACCATTCAGCTGATTTTATCATCATTCATAGGGTTTTCATTATCATGTCAGTGTCTAATGAGTCATTTTACACCTTGTTCATGCTTCAGTTGCACCTAGGCAAGGTCATTTCCCTCTCCTAGGGTTTTGAAATCTAATTTCTCTTGAATGGTCAAATCATTAGCAAAACTTGTATCCAGATGTTCATACACCTTCCCCTATCCTTCATGTACCTTATCAAACACTTTCCATCACTGAGATCCCCCAAATTCCTCATTTTTGCACAAACCCAAGTTTCTAGCTACAACCTGGCAATTTTCTAGGTTTGGCCTGTGTTTTGCCCTTTTGGACCCCTTCCCCTCACTCAATCTCTGAGATTCCACTTTCCCCTACTTCATAGCATCCCTCCCCACTCCCAAAAATTTCCCCAAGAATTTATAAGCCCCCTACCCCCTTCATTTCGCTTCATTTCCACGAAATTCCTTGTTTCACACATCGGGATCAATTTCACTCAAAAGATGTTTCAGAGCAATCAAAGATGAATTTGGGAAAAATGAGAGAGTTTTTTGTCCACAACAGGCCAAGGAAGAAAAACCTCCTTCACTTTTTTCACAGGTGTCATGGTTTTAGAGAAATGTCAAAAATACAATCGCCAGATCCAAAGACGGTTTGCCAAAGCACTAAAACGAAGGAAAATGCCCGATCCCCTCCACATCTTGGATGAGGCTTCCTTGAAGGAGCATGATGCTAAATGAATTAACTCCAGCACAAATTTCAAAAAAATTTGAGCATTTTTGGTCACTTGTGAATTTTTGGGCAAAAAACAGGTTTTCTCCACCAACACGTCGCACGCCGCGCGCGACCCTTTCGATGGGAAACTCCATTTCAGGAAAACTCAGCATTTTTGGATTTTTCATGCAAAAATACACTTGCTCAGCAATTTCCAAGAAATTTCACCAAGTTTTGAGCCTCCAGAAAGTCAAAAAACAAGCAAAAAATGACTTTCTGCCACCTTTTTGACACATAGGAAGCAGTCTTGGGAGATTGCAATTTTGGAGGGGCAAATGGCCACCAAATTTAGAAATTCCACTTGGGTTGGAAATTAGACATCCATACCTTTCCAACAAGCCTACTTTTGCCTCATTTGGACACCTGGAAGTGGCTCAAAAGCAGCTCCAAAGGCGCGCGACGTGTTCAGGATCAGGGCGCGACGTGTTGGGCAGTTTTCACAGAAATTCACCTACAGCTCAGCAAAACGCAGTTTTGACTGGATTTGACTTTTTGGAGTAGATTTTGATCTTCCTTGTTGTAAATGATGTACTTTTATGATATTTTAACACTTATTTATCTCTTCTAGAAGATTCATTCATGAGATAGGCAAAAATTTAATGAATGAATTGGTTTCCTAGCTTATAGAGGCAAGTTGTTTTGACTACCTAGTTTTCAGTGCTCAGTTTAGAATTGGTTGAAACAGCTCCTAGGATAGTGAGCTCGACCCCTAGAGGCAAGGAAAGATGTTAGATTGCCTATATTATGTACTTTCTTGGTCATTTTCATGGTTGGACTCTTGAGGGAGAAGCTTCTATTGTATTACTCATTGTATCTCTGCAATTTTTGGCAAAGGAAGACCAGGGTTTTACAGTCCTTTTTGGGATTCCTGTGGTTACATGTATTGATGGTGTGTTTCTATTTGTACTTGTAAGTTTTTTATGTGAATCATCTTCTTACTTTTTCTTTTGCAAATTAGGCAAATGAAGTGTTAAGGTAGAATTCATGGTTGCTATGCTCTGCCTTTAAGTTTGCTTAATATCAATGTTTTCAGATGTTTAAGGAGAATTCAAGGTGATTGCTTGCTCTCCTTAGCTCCTCACCAGTCATTCTCATCCATCCAAATCTTTCAAAGGCATCAATACAGTCTCCTACCTTGCCCCAAAGAACCCCCTGCGAAAACTGTGTCCAATCCCCGCACCCAAAATTGCCTTTCCCCAATTTTCCACCAAAATCCTAAAAATCTCAAATCAAACCTTTTATTAGTTTACTAGCCTAAAATCAGTGTTCTTTATTGGTTATCTCCGCCCTTTGAAAATCTTTGCCGAGATATACCAGAGAGAGCCCTCTCCTGCCCCGTAGGGCTTGCTACGAGGCTAAGTGGTTTGATGTTGCCTTGGAGTTCGCCTTTCTCAGCCTGAGGTGAAATTTCAAGCGCTAACAGGAGCTACATGGCAGAACCAGCTGCATTTTCCTAATTGGGCACCACAAGAATTTTCTATGCCACCTTGGTCCAATCCATCAAATCCGAAAAATAGTTGGCCAAATTCCTCTTATTTTCCATCATTCTGGCAAAACAATCCATATCCATCTCAATGGTCCCCCTCCACTTTACAAAACCAAAACTGGAAATTAAGCTGGCAAAGACCTACGAACTAGCCAGTAGGGACAATCCCCCTGCCTCAACCTACGCTACCAGCACCTTACACATTGCAGCAGAATCCTCAACCCAATCTATGACCGCAACTCCCAGCCCAGCCCAACCCAAATCCTAACAACAGACCAGTCCAGTCGGTACAAATTATTGAAGGTCTGGATCTGGAAACCGAGTTGAGAGAATGTAATGAACTCAAATTGAGGTCTGGATGAATAATCACACCAGAGGATGATAAAAATATGCAATTGGAAGAACCACTACTTGTAGAACAAACACCTCAAAGGGAGAATATAGTTAAGTAGAAAAGCCATGAACAAACTATTACCTCTTCTCCACCATTCCCAGAAAGATTGATTATACCTCGTCCAATCGAATATCCTGACTTCGATCTCCTGGGAGAATTAAAAAATCTTTTTGCAAAAATACCCCTCCTCCAGGCTATTTAGGACATTCCAATCTATGCAAAAACCATTAATGAATTGTGTACCAAAAAGCCTACAAGGAAAATAAAGGTAACACCAACTGTCCACGTAGTCGAAACTCTGTCTGATTTATTATTAGGCAGAGAGATACCGGTGAAATATGAAGACCCAGGAAACCCTATTGTCACAGTATAAATAAATGGATGCTCATTTCCCAATGCATTAGTCAATCTAGGAGCAACCATTAATATTCTCACAACAACAACCTATCAGAGACTTGGCATCACAGCCTTAGATCCAACTACGACCTTGCTAGAACTTGCCGACCATTTAGTTATTAAACCATAAGGGACATTACAAGATGTAATGGTGTCTGTAGATTCTTGGGAATACCCAATATATTTCTTGATTATTAATCCTAGAAACCAGCTAGATGGACATCCTCTAATATTAGGAAGACCTTGGCTAGCGACTGCAGATGCTTATATAAGTTGTTGAATAGGTAGTATGACTATAGCCAGAGGAAATGATGTGAAGAACCTAGCTTTATACCCTCCAGCTCAACCAAGCCTAACCATAATAAAAACTAGGAAGCAACCTGTAACATATTTAACCAAAAATATTCGATCACCACTAACTGTAACAGATGCTCTTGAATTTAAGAACCAAATAGAAGATGATATTATTAACACTTACATTAACCACCCAGTTGTCATATCTAATCTAAAATGTCACATGATTGAAGCAGTCCTTGATAATGAAATTGAAGAAGATCCTTTAAAAGATATCAATGACCAAACAATACCAACAACAATTGTCTATAACAACAAACCTATTGAAATTGAGCCAGGGAAAGTCCTTAACATTAACAAAAACTTGAGTGATGACCAGCAGCAGAAGCTTATTCAAATCCTTAGGAAATATAAAGGGGCTTTCGCTTGGGATTACCCAGATATGAAAGGGATTGACCCCCAATTATGTATGCACCACATCTACACTGAAAAAGATGCGAGACCCATTTGACAACCTCAGCGAAGATTAAACCCTCACCTAAAGGATGTTGTTAAAGATAAACTACAGAAACTGTTCGATGTAAATTTCATTTATCCTATATCTGATAGTAAATGGGTTTCTCCATTAGTTGTGGTTCTTAAAAAGAATGGGAAATGGCATATATGTGTCGATTACAGAGAGCTTAACAAAGCAACGCAATAAGATCATTTTCCCCTTCCGTTTATCAACCAGGTTCTAGACACATTGGCAGATAAAAAATTCTTCTCTTTCCTGGAGGGCTTTAGTGGCTACAACCAAATCCAAATCACACCTGAAGACCAAGATAAGACTACCTTCACCTGCCCATGGGGGACATTTGCTTACAGGGTATTACCTTTTGGACTGTGTAATGCACCTGGTACATTCTAGAGAGCCATACTCAATATTTTTGCAAACTTGATAAACGAGGGATTAGAGGTGTACATGGACAATTTTACACCCTATGGAGATGAATTCTAGCAGGCATTATAGACATTGGAGAAAGTCCTGGAAAGATGCATTGCTACTAGGCTCTGCTTAAGCCACGAGAAATGCCACATGATGATGACAGAAGGCATGATCCTGGGTCATTACATCTTAGCAGCTAGAATTCAAGTAGTTCAAACAAAAATTCAGGTAATCCTCTTACTACCTACCCCCCTGCACTCAAACAGAGGTACGTAGCTTTTGGGGATTTTCTGGATATTATCGGAGATTTATAAAAAAACTTCTCCCAAATTGCTGCACCATTATATGCTTTGACAAGAAATATCGATTTTATGTTGACTAACAAATGTGACATTGCATTTGCAGGATTAAAACAGCTAGTATCAACAGCCCCAATACTACGGGGCCCGAACTGGGATTTACCATTCCAGATTTCATCCGATGCATCAGATATGGCCATTGGAGTAGTTCTCGACCAAGAAGAAGACAAGAAACCCTATGCGATATACTACATCAGCAAAAACTTAACTCCTATTGAGTTGAATTACACGGTGACCAAGAAAGAGTTTCTAGCTATAATATATGCTATTAACAATTTCAGACACTATATAATAGGATACCCTGTGGTCCTGTATACTGATCACTCTACTATCAAATATTTAGCTAATAAACCTATTACGAATGGAAGAGTGACACGATGGTTAATCCTTTTGCATGAATTTGACATAACGATCAAGGATCAACGGGAAAGGAAAATCTGGTGGCAGACTTCCTCTCACAAGTGCCAAGAACAGACGACACAGTGGCTGTAGAAGACTAGTTCCCCGATGAGCACCTATTTGTTGTGACAGTGAAAACACCGCGGTACGCAGATGTCGCGAATTATTTAGCAGTAGAAAAACTACCCAAACACTTGACGCCCAGAGAAAGAAAATTAATAGTGCAACACAACACTCGGTTCTCCTGGATCAAAGGATACCTCTTTCACATAGCAACTGATATGCATATCTGCAGGTGTATCAGGGAAGACGAAATCTACGATATCCTAAAAGCCTGCCATGATGGACCTTGTGGTGGACACTTTGCAGACCGCAGGACTGGACATAAAATCTTACAGATGGGCTATTATTGGCCCACGATTTTTAAGGACGCCAAGAAATTTGTCCAGGCATGCAATAGCTGCCAAAGAATGGGCCGCCTTGGCTAGTCTGACGAGATTCCCCTACATCCACAGTTAGTCATCGAACCTTTTGAACGTTGGGCGTTAGATTTCATTGGCCCAATAAATCCATCATGCAACGAAGTACATGACTAAATGGGTGGAGGTAGTAGCATTTCCAAGAGCAACGGAGGACACAATAATCAACGTCCTTTTCAAAATTTTCATGCAGTATGGCTTGCCCAGAGAAATAATTACGGATGGAGGACAACAATTTGTAGGCCATAAGATTGCTACTACACTAAAAAATCATCACATTTTGCACAGAATCACATCTCCATACCACCCGCAGGCAAACGACCAGGTAGAAAGTACCAACAAAGTAATCAAGGCCATTCTAACAAAGACAGTCGCCACGCATAAACATGACTAGGCTACTCGATTGCCAGAAGCCCTGTGGGAATATCGTACGACATGGAGGAATACCACAGGATACTCCCCATATCAGTTCGTGTTTGGTAAGGAACCTATCTTCCCCATAGAATTTGAAATTCAGACAATGAGGACAGCCCAGGAAGTAGGGATGGATTTGAATGAAGCACAAATTAACAGATTACAACAAATAAATGAATTGGATGAAATCCGGCTATCGGCGCTTCAGCATACTGCACTTATTCAACAACAAAGAGAAAAATGGCATGATTCCATCATCTAGAAAAGGATATTCCATGAAGGCAACTGGGCACTTCTATACCATTCCAGGTTCCAGGATTTCCCGGGCAAACTCCAGACTAGATGGTTAGGTCCCTACAAGATAAAAGAGGTGCACGATAATGGCACCCTTACATTAGCCACCATTGATGGGTCTAGCTACTCTTTTAAAGAAAATGGACATCGAGTATGCCTCTACCACAAACCACTTACAAGGGAATCCTTTTGCCAACAGATACGCGAAGATTCTATGATACAAATTCTCGCTGAAGAAGGCAACTCTTCGACAACACCAGTCCAGTAAAGAATTTATTTTTGAAACTTGTACATACAATTGTTTTTCTGTTTTCTTTCTATTCGATTGTATTTGCTTAGAACAGTAGAGATGATTGTTTGTCGGTTTTTTTTCTTGTTTTCCTTTGTTGTTCCCTATAGGGAACAACACTTTTCATGTGTATTTTTCTTTGTTGTTCCCTACAGGGAACAACTGTTGTTCCTTATAGGGAACATCACTTTTTGTGTGTATTTTTATTTGTTGTTCCCTATAGGGAACAACTGCTGTTCCCTATAGGGAACAACACTTTTTGCATGTATTTTCTTTGTTGTTCCCTACAGGGAACAACTGCTATTCCCTACAGGGAACAACTATTCTTCCCTATAGGGAACATCACTTTTTGCATGTATTTTTCTTTTTTGTTCCCTACAGGGAGCAATGGTTGTTCCCTATAGGGAACAACACTTTTTGCGTGTATTTTTCTTTGTTATTCCCTACAGGGAACAGCTTTTGTTCCCTACAAGGAACAGTTGTTGTTCCCTATAGGGAACAACATTTTTTGTGTGTATTTTTCTTTGTTATTCCCTACAAGGAACAGATGTTGTTCCCTATAGGGAACAACACTTTTCGCGTTTATTTTTCTTTGTTGTTCCCTACAGGGAACAGCTGTTGTTCCCTATTGGGAACAACACTTTTTGCATGGATTTTTCTTTGTTGTTCCCTATAGGGAACAACACTATTCGTGTGTATTTTTCATTGTTGTTCCCTATAGGGAACAACACTATTCGTGTGTATTTTTCATTGTTGTTCCCTATAGAGAACAACTGTTGTTCCCTATAGAGAACAACTGTTGTTCCCTATAGGGAACAACACTTTTTGAGTATTTTTTAGAACACCCTTTCTTCCCCTTTCATGATCATTCCTAGCCCATCCCAGTTCACTCTTTATGATCCTCTTTATGGCATAAAAGTACAATACATATTTAAGGACAACAAGTATGGAGTCTACTAAAGTAGGTGAATATCTTGAATATTATCATCTTTAACAATATTGCTTTGTGATGATTGAAAAAGAAGGGACACAATTATCTATATCACTTCACTGTCCTCATTTCTGCTATAAATGAAATTGATTGATTATCTTTACCATGCTGGTTCTCCCCCGTCTCGTATAATTCTCTCTGTTTATTATCAATAAGATTATGGGTATATTTTTTTTCTATTGATATGTTCAAACTTATTCCGCCATCCCTACTCTCAAGGAGTACTAAGCCACCCTCTATATATAAAACGGGGAGTGTTTAATATATATATCTATATATATATATATATATATATATATATATATATATATATATATATATATATATATATAGATATACACTAACAATTTTATGATTTATTTCCACAGATGGAGGATAGGGGGTCTCATGACGAGCTAGCCTACTGTTATGAAACCAGCTCAAGAAAAGATAGAAAAGATAGATCAACGCCTTAGAATTCAGCCTCTTCGAGGGGGCAACCTCCTTTACATTACATAAATGAACAATTCTTCGATGATACAAATGAAAAAACCTCCTTTCTATATATAGGAGTCTAAGGAGTCACAATATAATCCAACCGACCTAACAATAAAAATATAAAGCCACAAAAATAACAATAGAGGGATTCTATGGGGCACAGAAATAACAACATGGGGGTAATAGGGGCACAACAATATAAATAAGGGGTATAACTACAATAGTAATGGGGTAATCACTAGTATTATAGGGACCCAACATGCCCCTCTCCTTCAAAAAAGTGTTGTCCTCAACGCTTGAGTAGTTCTGGATACTTCTGCATAAAATTCTCATCCTCCCATGTGGAATCTTCAGCGGATAAGTTCTTCCACTTGATAAGATACTCTGAAATTGATTGATTTCGTAGCTGTCGAGTTCTTGTTTCTGTGACTGCTTCCAGTTCCAATATAATTTTTCCTTCCTCATCAAGTTCTGGCAATATTGTTTGAACTGGGAGCTTGTCGCCTATAACCTTATTTAAACATGAAACATGGAAAACTGGGTGCAATCGAGAAGTTGCAGGAAGCTCCAATTTGTATGCCATAGTACCAATCTTTTGCAACACCTTGTACAGACCATAATACTTTGGTGATAATTTATTATCCTTCTTAGCTTGCTTTAGGGACATTTGCTTATATGGTTGTAGCTGTAGGAATACCCAATCACCTACATCAAAACTTCTTTCACTGCGATGTTGATCTGCCTGTTGTTTCATTCTATTTTGTGCCAACACGAGGTTATCCTTTAAGAGTTGGAGGACTTGTTGTTGATGTTCGATGTGATGTTCCACTGCCTGAACCTTAGAATTTTCTCTTAAATATGATGTGATGGATGGTGGTTGATACCCATAAAGTGCCATAAATGGGGTCATTTTTGTTGCTGTATGGAAGGAAGTGTTATACCACCATTCAGCCAGAGGCAACCATTTGACCCATTGTGTCTGTTTATCAGATACAAAGCAACGAAGATATCCTTCCAAACATTTGTTTACTATCTCAGTTTGCCCATCAGATTGAGGATGATAAGATGAGCTATGAGCTAACTGAGTACCAAGACAAGAAAATAATTCTGTCAAAAAATTTCCAGTGAAAATGGGATCTCTGTCACTTACAATAATCTTTGGGTTTCCATGTAGCTTTTGAATTGTTTCCATAAATGCAGTAGAAATTGTACTGGCTTTAAATGGATGTGATAATGCACAAAAGTGTGCATACTTGGTAAGTCTGTCAACTACCACCATGATGACACTCTTCCCTCAGACTTGGGTAAACCTGTGATAAAATCCATTGAAACCTCCTCCCAACGTTGGCTTGGAATGGATAAAGGTTGTAATAGACCCGGTGTCTTAATTGTTTCAACTTTATTTTGTTGGCAAACCAAACATTCCACCACAAACTTTTGAATATCTGATTTAAGGCCATCCCAAAAAAATTCCTTCTTAACCCTGTGGTAAGTTTTTAAAAATCTGAGTGCCCTCCTAAGGGAGAAGTGTGCAATTCCATAAGAATCTTTTGTTTTAGCTGGGAATTCTTACAGAGGTATAAGCGATCTTTGTACCATAATGAATCATTTTTCCAGCTAAATGTATCAGATGTACTGGAATCTTGTTGTAGCTTTCGAATAAGTGCCCACACTTCTTCATCATTCTTCCATTCCTCCCTTGCTTCGTTTATCCAATCTGGTTGGATAATAGAAATGGCGCACAACAATGCTTCCACATCCTCATCCTTTCTTGAGAGTGCATTTGCCACCACATTTTGCTTCCCTTTTTTGTAGATGATTTCAAAGTCATAACCCAACATCTTTGTGACCCACTTTTGTTGCTCTTCAGAGGATAATCTTTGTTCTAAAAAGTATTTAAGGCTATCATGATCCGTTTTTACCTTGAAGTGTCTTCCCATTAGGTAGGGTCGCCATTTCTTAAGTGCATGGAGTATTGCCAACATTTCCTTCTCATAAATAGCTTTTCTTAAAAACTTTCCCTTGATTGGACGACTTTCAAAAGCAATGGGTCTTTCATCTTGCATTAGAACAGCACCAATTCCATTTCCTGAAGCATCACATTCCACAATAAAGGTTTTGTGAAGTCCGGTGTAGCTAAGACCGGTGCTTGGCACATTGCCTCTTTAAGATGTTCAAAGGCCTTTGTTGCTTCCGGAGTCCATGAAAATGCATCTTTCTTCAATAATGTTGTTAGAGGTGCTGCTATTTCCCATAATTCTTAACAAACTTGCGATAATACCCTGTCAACCCAAGAAATCCTCGCAGATGCTTTATGGATGTGGGGATTTTCCATTCCTTAATGGCTTTAATTTTGCTAGGGTCTACCTTAACTCCTTCATGAGATACAATATGACCCAAATATTCCACCTCCTGGACTCCAAAGAAACATTTGGATCTTTTTGCATATAATTGTTTCTCCTCCAATAGTTGTAGCACCCTGTCAACATGTTCAACATGATCCTTCCAAGACTTGCTGTAGATTAGTATATCATCAAAAAATACTAACACAAATTTTCTAAGGAATGGTTTGAAAATTGAATTCATCAAACCTTGAAATGTTGAAGGTGCATTGGTAAGGCCAAAAGGCATGACCAAAAATTCATAATGACCCTCATGAGTTCTAAATGCCGTTTTCGGAATGTCTTCAATCTTCATTCTGATTTGATGATATCCTGAACGAAGATCCAACTTGGTGAAGTAAATTGATCCATGCAATTCATCCAGTAATTCATCAATGACAGGAATGGGGAACTTATCTTTAATAGTGAGCTTGTTGAGCTCCCTATAATCCGGACACATGCGCCATGATCCATCCTTCTTGTGCACCAATACTACTGGAGCGGAGAAAGAACTTTGACTTGGTTGAATTATACCAGCCTCTAGCATTTCTGCAACCATACGTTCAATTTCACTTTTTTGGACATAGGGATATCTGTACGGCCTGATGTTTGGAGGAACACTTCCTGGAATCAGATGAATAGCATGATCATGATCACGCATAGGTGGGAGACCTTTGGGAGTCTCAAATACCTTGGAATGATTGTCCAGGACTTTTTGGAGATCTGGAGAAATAGATGATTCCGATGTGGAAACATCTAGCGAACATAATTGTGCAATTACACCTCTTTGCTCCTTTTTTAGAAGCTTTGTCATACCATTAGAGCTGATTATCTTTCCTGGTTTCCCTGCAATACCCCTTAATTCAACTTCCTTTCCTTCTGTAGAAAATTTGATGAAAAGTTCTTGAAAATTAAAAGCTATTGTACCCAAGGATTGTAGCCATTGGACTCCTAGTACAACATCAACACCTCCCATTGGAATGGAAAGCATTGGGCTAGTCAATACATATTCTCCCATGGATAGCTTGATATTATGGCACTTTCCAGAGCAATTTATTGTTCCTCCATTTGCAATCATCACTTGACACTCTGGTGCTGGATATAGGAAGCAATTCAATTCTTTTGCTACCCTACAATGAATAAAATTGTGGGTGCTTCCTGAATCAATCAACACTATTACCTTTTTCTTCTTGATTTGTCCTTCTATCTTGATGGTTTGAGGAGTGGTAATTCCCGCCAATGCATTACAAGATATGGTCGGATTTATTTGTTCTTCATCTAGGCTTTGTTCCTGGAGTATATCTTCTTCTTTTGACCTTTCTTGCTCCTTTTCTTCTTCCTCTTCACAATCTATGTAGAATAATTTCTTCTCAGCACACTTATGACCTTTAGTGTATTTGCTATCACAACTGTAACAAAGCCCTTTTGCTCTTTTTTCTTCCAATTTTTGTGGTGTCAACCTTATAGGTTGTGGAAGACTAGGGGCAAAAACACTTCCGTCTTTATAGTTGTGAGTGGTATGCTTCCTGGTTGCCATAATTTTGCTTTCCATTTTTCTTGCTAACCTGAATGCCTTCTCTAATGAATCAGGTTCCCAAAGGCGAACATCATGTTGGATATTATCCTTTAAAGACCCTATGAACACATCAATCCTATGCTCCTCTGAAATATCTTTTACCCTTATGTTCAATTTTTGGAACTCCTCAATGTGCTCCATTACTGAACCCTTTTGTTTGAGACTTATCAATTGGCTAAAAAAAGTGTTGCTTTTTGTATCTTCATAATGTGCTATCAATTCTTCCGTAAAAATTGCCCAAGTGATAAATTTTTTACGAGAGCAAAGCCATTGATACCATACAAACTGATTTGGTTCCAAATATACAGTTGCCATACGTACCTTTTGTGTGTTTTGCACATTATTGAGATCGAAGAATTGCTCCATCTGTAATATCCATGTGGCGGGATCCTTGCCATCAAACTTCCTCATATCGATTTTTGGAATATGGTGGGTCTTCGATCCAACATTAGCATCTATGGAATCATGATTAACATTACTTTTGTTCACATCATGAGTTTCCTTTACAACCTTTTCACCATTAGTAAGTATTTCTTGTAGAAAATTTGTCAAATTTGTCTTCAAATCTGCCATGTCTGTCTTCAAATCTACCATGTCTCTCTTCAAATTTGTCTTCGAATCATCCATCTTAGCTTCCATGCCCTTTATCTTAGATTCCATGCCATTTATCTTAGATTCCACGCCATTTATCTTAGATTCCACGCCACTTATCTTAGCTTCTGTTAGCTTTTGTGAGCGTGACATTTGTTGCACTTGTTCTTGTAATTTTGATATATCATGTAGCATTTCTTCCTCTTCTTCATGAGTCATGCTAGAGCTTTCAGGTTCCTTACTAGGTGTTTGCATTTTCTTTCCTCGGGGCATCAGTTACCGATAATAATGCTTTACTATGCCCTTTGAATTCTGTTAAACCAAGCTTACGCAAAAATTTAAAAAAAAACTACACACCTTTTTTCACTTTATAGAAGCCTGATATTGAATCTGATGTATCTCTGTAATTTCGGATCATCCAATTCTAAAATTGCGACCACAAGTCTGACCCAAATTGGATTCTCCAAGGAAGAGTTATGTGAAATCTCCCACAGTGACTTGCTTTTAGACTAGTTCAGTAGAGCGAACTTGTACGACGTGCCACGAGTCATTGTTTCAACCTTTGAATCTGAAACACGCGTACAAGAAACTAGAGTCCATCCTCTTTCTGTACCTTCTTACGAAATTTCAATTCGATCCCCAGAGAGAAAGTTATGACGATTTTCCCCAGGTCACCTGTTTTGAATGTAATTCAGGAGTCTGCAAAAAGACCAACTTCCTTAGATCATATCTCCGCAAATATCATGCGAAAAACTCTGAAATTCGGACCCAAGTTTCAGCGCGATTTCTTCTCAAATAGGTTTTTCTTGTGACTTCTGAAACGTCACAGAAAAAAAATTATAGTGAAAATTCCATGATGACCTGTTTGGAGCAGCGAAACCCTAGAATCCAAAGCTCTGATACCAAATGTTATGAAACCAGCTCAAGAAAAGATAGAAAAGATAGATCAACGCCTTGGAATTTAGCCTCTTCGAGGGGAAAACCTCCTTTACATTACATAAATGAACACTTCTTCGATGATACAAATGACAAAACCTCCTTTCTATATATAGGAGTCTAAGGAGTCACAATATAATCCAGCCGACCTAACAATAATAATATAAAGCCACAAAAATAACAATAGAGGGATTCTATGGGGCACAGAAATAACAAATTGGGGGTAATAGGGGCACAACAATATAAATAAGGGGTACAACTACAATAGTAATGGGGTAATCACTAGTATTATAGGGGGCCAACACCTACCATGATCATAAGGAAGGAGTGAAGTGGAATTCCTACTATGGCCACCACACCAGGGATATGATCCAATGGATGCATCAAGAAACAAAGTCCTTGGAACAGGAGATCTCA
Source organism: Pinus tabuliformis (assembly GCA_031772625.1). Taxonomy (NCBI): domain Eukaryota; kingdom Viridiplantae; phylum Streptophyta; class Pinopsida; order Pinales; family Pinaceae; genus Pinus; species Pinus tabuliformis. The sequence continues at coordinate 997,943,037 of CM062806.1, read as the reverse complement.
TCACGATCCGGCCTGACCACTTTCGCTACTTCCCAGTGAATGGCAATGTGTTCATCTGGTTACCATGCAAACACATTGGTCTCTACTATGGACATCATAATGCACTTCCCCAATTATACTTAGAGGACCATGGCTCCCAAGGGTTAGAAAGAAACTTTGTCGAGGCTATGGATGCCTGCAGGCAACAGAAGCTCTACTTATGGTATTGAAGTTTTATTTTCTACATCAATAATTATTACAATGCCCTCTTCTTATTTTCTATTTTTTCTACGGAGATATTATTTCCCTAACTTACCTTGAACCTTTATGCATGAGTTAATCTTTTAAAATCAATCACGACATTTTCAAGTGGAATAATAGCGGTAAAGTATCATCTCATGCATATGTTGTCCTTTTTCTTTATCATATCATCTCACGACATCTTATCACGTATTAATAATTCTCATTACACGCCTTGTTTTCATTAATCTAATATCCTTTTATGATCCTTTCATTAATATACGTACCCTGCCACTTTTATTACCCAATCCATCACCCTTGAACTTCGTTGCCAGCATGTCATCTTTTCATCCATTCAGTCGTAGGCGACCTATCATTTCGAGAGGAGGCGAGGACCTCCAGTATACTCATGCATGTGCTATCATCTTTTCATTTGATTTTGTAGAATAATATGACATCCCATAATCACAAAGTGTGTGGCATTATAACAGTCCTCGATAACAATATTTATGTTTATAAAACATCACCTGATATAGCAATTACAACCATTTGTTGTTCCATCTCTCGTCTCTACTTGTTGTTGTGCTTTCTCCACTACAATAATAGTTTGCAGAAGTCAAGCATCATGGGAGGAAAAATAGTGCGCCGAGAACCTTTAACACTGGCTGTCTTCGATGAAGCCAGGGAAATTCTAGCTCGCGCAGGATGGACAACATATTTTACAAGATTTCAACCCCCCAATGAGGAAATCACCATTGAATTTTTACAGCATCTACAGAATGGACAATCCTTGGTGAGAGGTAGACAAATCACTGTAACAGATGTTGTGATAGTAGAGGTGTCTGGGTTGCTGGCAGAAGGACTAGTATGGGTTGACAAGCGATTAAGGCTGCATGACACTATGGAGATTTTTAGGGACGAAGGACAAGAGCTAATCAAGAAGGGTAAAGGCATTCGGCCATCTTCTCTCAGAGAGCCATGGGGAGAATTGGCATGAATTTTCTAGAACTATATTACCTGCGATGGGCGTAGAGATGTGGTAAGGCCACGACAACTCAAACTTTTAGCAGTTTTAAAACAAAAATGCTCTATTAATTTGCCTGCACTATTGAATTCATTATTGCATGATACTGCCAACAGGATGAGATGGTCTCAACATCCAGAAACAGTAGTTAGAAACCATTGTCTGATTAGGTTAATAGTTAGTCACAACCTTGCCCAACAACAATCAGTCTGGGATGATCTCATATCGGCCCTCGAAAGAGGTGAAAACCTGCGAGCACCTAACCTTGTTCCAAAAATAAAAAGGACTGCCCTTTCAGGAAGAAGATCTCACAAACACAGACGATCTACAAGGTTGAATTCAAACCAGGGAACATCTGAAAATCCTCAAGGCAATGCTAGTCAACCCATAGAATTATCCAACTCGGTAAATGTACAAGACTTGCAACCAGAGTCAGGAGGACAAGATAAACTTGAACCAGAATCTAAGGAAGGAGCAGGGCATCCTAACGATGAATGAAGAAACAAAGTGGGGCCTTCTCCAACACCAAATATGAGTTCTAAAGATGATCTTTTGCACGAATTTGAGGCAGGGATGGCCCGGGTCCTGGCCAACATGAACATCTATATGCAACATGAAGAATTGCTTAATCCTAACTTAGGATAAACCCAATCTCTAGGGAATTATGGCTATACCAGAATTTTGTCTTCCTCAAAAGATACAAACCGTGAAGCGGAAACAGATACAGAGGCTATTCATGAATTAGAGAACCAATCTGGTGACATGCTCCCAGTGACAAATAGTCATGAAGCTCTAGACACAGAAAACATAGGCCAAGAAAGGAAGCAAAGACAAAGGTTATTCGGGAGTCTGATAATCAATTTGGAGACATGGTCTTATTGGAACAAATCCAGGGTGAAAAACTAGGCTCTTTAGAGACAAAAGATATTAACGAGACTATTAGCAGACCAATTACTCCTCAGAAAAGGCACAGAGCCAAAACGAAATTGAAGAAACTAAGAAAAGAACACTAGAAGCTTCGTAAGACGATCAAGAGGTTCCGAAGAAAAATAAAATAAATCACAATGGGAAAGGTTCCAAACAATACCCCTGAGGTAGTAAATGTGTCCATGCAAACGGAATTATGTGAAGATAGGGCTACAGGAACTCAAATTGAGTTCATATCTACTTAGACGTATGTAGATTTAGTAGACGTAGCTACTCAGATGGAGGTTTGGACCTCCTACAATAAAGAAGTACAGACATAAAATCTCCCTTCTTATAGGATAGGCACTCAAACGGACATACAAACCAAAGACATTATGATGCATCATAATCCCATTCTACTAAATCTTCAAGAGGAATTGGCACAAGCCCGACTTGCATTGGAACGATTTGAACAAGAAATTGTTTCCTGGTAGAAATATCAAGAACTGTAGAAACAGCTTCGAGAATAGACTATAACAGAGAATGAGACTTTTGACAGGTGTAGAAAGGTGGAAGAAAAAATGGAGAAGATCAAGTTCAAGCTAGACAGAGTCATAAGTCAGACAAACACCATCTGCTCACTATATTCGGATGTCCTGACATGCAGGTCTCCCGCCACCAATTATGCCTTGTTTCTATTAGAACGGTACCTGTTATTGAAAATCAAAGCCATAAGAGCTGGTAAACCAATTGAATTAGGGACAATTGAAGATTTTATAAATTGCTGCAAGCAACATGGTGTAAAGGTCCAAAGGCTTCTTTGTGAGTTTTATCTGCACAATTTCATATTAGAAAATGAGGTGGAAAAGAACCCTAACCCTTTTGTAGGAGATGTTCAATTCCAGGCTTTTATTTCATTTGCAGTTAACCAACTCAAATGGTTTAAAGCTTATAATGCATTTCAAAGACAAGAACATGGATTGGATCTTTGGATAAGAAGTGAACCTAAACACCCCTTACAAATGTTTGCTAACCATAAGATTCTGATGAAACGAGAAGGTGTGATTAAAACTTTAGGGCCCATACATAAGGAGATTTTGCAAAAAGGAATATCACATTTCCTCTCCATTCAAGAAAGATCTCTGATTGCATCTAAGCTCAGATGGACGATCTCCACTAATAGTGTGAAAGATAGGGAACCATTTAATTACAGAAATTTTAAAGCTGCTACGACCCGTATGGTCACCTACAACAATCTTATTTTGAGAGAAGGACCTTATTGGTTAGGATGCCAGTTTCGGAGCCCCATTATTTGGTATCCCCCTGAAGGGTATCGAGCTGACTACGAATTGCCTAAAGGAAAGGAAGGGCCTGCCTTTGTGCTCCTGGCTCAACATCATGGTTTTAGACCAATTTTTGACGCTTTCTCTCTAGCCTACTCTTTAACTGCACTGCATAAGAACTATTTACTTTTCATGAGGACATGAAACAGGGTAAGCAGGGGAGTATGTTGAGTTACACAATGGGTATGTATTTACTCTTAATTCCATCACCTTTTTCCTCTTTTCTTATCTCTTTCATATCTTGATACGCTAACATATTGATGGATTATGATAAGAAATGAATAAACTACTCTCGATTAAGATTTAGCCACCGTAACTAACTCTTATTCCTTTTTATGTAGAGAAATGACAAAAGGAACAGTTGTTGTTCCCTAGAGATGGAACAACATAAACCAACAAAGGATGAATGAGTCACGTCAGTTGCGGTCAAGTCCGAGGACGAATCAGGAGGATCAATGCTAAATATGAAGGGTGTCAGAAGATAGTATTTAGTTGTGAATCCCTCAGGATCTCCCGATCTTGAGGGATCACATTTATCTTTTACCTCTTTCTGACTATAAAAGTAAAAACTGTAGGAGGAAAGGGGAGTGACTTTCTATTCATTTCAAATTGTAATTTTACAGTACAAACTCTTGCTTTTGGAGGAACATGACCATATTGTAATGAGAATTGAGTTCAATGATTAATATATAATTTATGTTGTTGTTCATTTGTATTCTCTGAAGTAGCTCAGCAGTATTCGTTGGTGGCTAAGGGCTCGGCCTCTGGTGGATCAAATTTCTATCCTTTGTGTTATATATTTCTAATTCACGCAAGTTTGATTGGTTTGATATTTTTCCCATTTTCTGTGAGTTTATCTTATTTTCTATTTACCGATTTCCTATATTGAAGTTAGTACATTTTCTTTACATGTTTTGCAACATTGTCATTTGATTCTATTTATGCTTATTGTAGATTAAATTAATTAGCCGTTAAGACAGTGAACCTTATTGATTTAATCAACTGAAAGAGTTTGGTTACTGCTATTGAACTCTCGGTTGACATCATTTCCATTTGGATTGCTTAATTGAGATTGAGTGTGATTTAGATAGAATTAGCTAGAAGAGATTGGTTAATGCTACTATGCTCTCAGTTGATGCTATTGTCAATTGAATTGCTTGTTTGAGATTTGATTACGATTTCAGTTGAGGATGAAGTCTTGATGCTTAGATGTAATATTTCCTTTAACAGTTGCAATTTGAGTTTTATAAATGCATCCGTTTACTCTTGTATCAAAGGTTTATACTTCATTTTAAGAAACATTACTCTCTAGATTCATAGCATGCACATATTTTGTACACTCTTGGAATAAAAGGACTTTCTCGGGTTGATGATTAATGTGAGGTAATTAGGAGTTTTAAAAGACACCTTTAAGCACCCAACAAAGTGCAGTGTGGTGTTTCCTGCAGTCGAGTGTGGTGTTTCTTCTGGTGATCAACTAATAAACTAAATATTCACTCATAATTAGCTCGTGCATGTCATATCAGTTAAATACCTAATTGAGATTAGAGTTCAAGGGAAGCGTACTGTGATTTGTATAACCATCCAAATTGTACAAATGGTGCATGCAGTCAGAGGAAGATCATAAAGGAATTGCGCAATACAATGGAGGAAAATTGCATTAAATAGGGGCCTAATTCCTCATTGAGCATTGCAAGGAAGTAGGAACTTGGAAGGCTAGGAAATTGGCTAAGTGTTGGCCAAAGTCATCCTAGGAAGCAGTGAGACAGATAGAGATAGTACAGAGGTTTCTCAGGCTTGAGAAAATGTTAGGTCCCTATACTACTAGTGTAACCCCTTACTGTTATTAGCGCAACCCCATTATTATATTGTTGTACCCATGTAGTCCCCATATTGTTATTATTGTGCCCCATATAAGCCCACTATTTTTATTTTTGTGCCCTTACATTATTATTATTATGTCGACTCTGATTATATTATGACCCCTTAAACTCCTATATATAGAAAGGAGGTCTAATCATTTGTATCATCCAAGAATTGTTCATTTATGTAATGTAAAGGAGGTTTCCCCCTCAAAGAGGCTGGTTTTTAAGTCGTTGATGTATATTTTTGTGAGTTGGTTTCATAACATTTGGTATTAGAGCTTTGGATTCTAGGGTTTCACTGCTCCAAACAAGTCATCATGGAATTTTCGCTATAACGTTTTCTCTAGAGTTGGTTTCATAACAGAAAAACATTGTAATCTTCCCATATTTTCTGAATAATGTAATACACAGATAGTGGGGATTTTTAGCCATGGCTTTCCCTGGGAAATCATTGTGTAATGTGTTGATTGAATTCTTTCTCTTGTGTGCTTCGTGATTTTGCGATCATTTAATTGTTTCCACTAATGAGTAGAGTATATTCAAGTCAATTTTTTTAGCATATTACAATTATCAATTTGAATCTACAAGGAATTTCTACAACATCACATTAGATTATGAATGTTTTACCACAATTATGTGTTTTCAACATTAGTCTAAAGTTTATAACCTCCTTTGGATGTGATGAGGATAAGGCAATTACTTCACTCTGTACAAATGAGTTGTTTTCAAAAGTTATGTGAGTGTGATCCAAAATGGATTTGAACCAATGACTGGATGTAATATTCAATGTCTGCAATTTAATTCAATAATTAATGAAAGTTAGTAAACTGTGTAAAATACAATTTAAGTTTAAAAGTGACTAAGACAAAAAGAAAAATAAATAAATAAATGAAAAAAATATGAGGAATAAAAATTGATAGGTCAAGCCCTTTGGTCTTCCAATTAACTCAACAATTTGTTGTGAATAAACAACAAGCCCCCATTTTTCTATAGAATTTCTAATAAAAAATTGGGACCCTTCACTTTTATTTCCCACCTTACCCTTTCTCTTTATCCTTCACCTATGTTCTAAAACCCTCCCTCATTTTTCCCATTTGTGTATTTTCCTCTTCTAAAAATCAACTATCTCTTTCTATGTGTAAAATCCATGCTCATACCCCTTTTAAAATATTGCAAAAAAACACAAAAATGCTTAATTCATGAAAGTGTTGTCAAATAACAACCCTTTTCACATTCCCCCAAGATATAAATTCCTAACTCCCCATTAGTCTGCATTTAACCTTCAAAAGCATACACTTACACAAGTCTTGCAATGCACCAAGAAAATTTCCAATATCTAATGTATATAATTCCTATCTTGTGCCTTTGTCACCTACCCTAGGTACCTACAGAATACACTTTATAAAACACTTGTGGCGTGAATGGTATAATTCTTGTTATGTGTCGTAAGATTTTCACGTCTCTCACTTCCCATCAACCACACTTCACTCTTTATTCATTAAGGTGCAAGACATTACAGGTAGTCCCACAATGGGAATGGAACATTTCCATTAAATGAAATCAATATCCCCATCTCACAGCTCCCATTAGTCTGCAAATCTTGACCCTTCAAAACATTACACTACAACACTATGTTAGGGAATTAGTCCCACAATGATGTAGCCTTAAACCTTCATGTTGGAACCACGTGGCACACTAGGCACTACCATGTGTCACCTATTTTCAACCAAATAAACATGTATAAATCATGTTTCCGACTACCACATGTCCCTATATTCGGGTGACAAAACATCACTCTATACATGATATCTTCCACAGTGGCAATTTCCAAGTCATATTGATTAAAAGGTGTTAAAACGTTGAATTTTTACATCCTTTGATAAATGTATTTTCTCATCTGGCCATGGCCTTTTCACGAACTATCACATGAATATAATCAACATCCTATGATGCGACTTAACTCTAATCGTATTTAATTACCATTAATCCTATATTTAGGGCTTCATCTTGTTAACAAAGGTGCCTCTTCTAGTAGATGTAAGTCTTATATATATTTATTGTTTGAATCAACATATAATCAAGATATCACCTTGCATTTAGTTCACATCATTTGAGCATCTAATGGAATTTATTCAAAAATGTTATGTATTGATCGCCTGTTTCGAAATTGTAAATAAGAAGTGCTAAAAATTTTCTCATAATTCTATTTTTTCTTCTTTGTGAACTCGATCCTCTCACTCTGTGAATTTCTACAGAACTCAAGCAATGGGTAAGCAAACCAAAAAGGTACAGAGAACTTTTCAGCCAACACCCGAGGACTCGAACGACAAAAAAATGAATGCTAACCTATTCTTTGATACAATTATTACAAAAACATATGTCAACTCATATTGCTTGTATAACATGTGTAATTTTCTCAGGGATGAAGCATAAGGAAGTTAAGAAGAGGTAGATCTAGATGATCACATTCTCGAAACCCCCTTGTGTGATGTTGCGAAATTTTCCTTACATAAAATTGTTATGAGACTTAGGATTTTCCCATATAAAAATATGATTCATTGGGCTATAAATCATGTAGATGTTCCTATACATTCCATATGCACTACTAGAGGTATCATCATGGTTTCTTTTCATCCCAACAGTCTCTAGGTTATGTATAAATTTCTTGAGCCCAAACTCTAGTACAATAAACATTGTATACATGAATTCAATCAGAAATAATGTACTTAGTTTTAAAAATCTATACATGAATTTATTAATCCATGGCGAATTAGTGACAAAAAATTCAAAAAGTGAATTTCCAAAGAATATGTTAACGATCCTTTAAATTTGGCACAAGCCTTTGTCGCCTCCTTGCTTTATAGGGTTTTTGGAAAAAAGGTAGTGACACTTTTTCCTTTATAATGATTTCCACTCATTCAGGGGGAATCAAATGGTTCTTATATCAATTGGGAAACTATTTTGTTTGAAAACATATGCAAGCAAGTTAACACTTTGAGAGCCTCAAATATTGATAAGTTCAATCCTCCATTTTATATATCAACGTACATTATGGATGCCATTTTATTTTCAAAATTTTTTCTTTCCATGGGATGGAAATGGACAACCTTTAATCCACTTCCCATTCACCATTCAAATCTTTTGGAAGAAAATTATGGTGACCACTTCTATTCAATTTTCCACTTTTCTATAATTCTCATTCATGAGAAGTTATTCTACTCAAAACCCCTCTAAATATTGAATAAATCCAAGCTTGGCATTGCTCAAATTGGTGACTGGTGTTTTGAGGAAAATTTATCCTATCCGAGAATATATGGTTATCAAGCACCTCCATATGCATTACTACGTTTTTTCCCTAGTAGATTAATTTGCAAAGAAATATCTTACCAGATAGTTGAGGCGGGAATTTCCCATGACTTGCATAAAATATCTAGGATAATTTGGCCAATTTTTCCCATTCATATTAGCATTCGTACCTTGGAAAAACTTGCACGTGCCAAGAAAGAATTATTGACTTTCCATGTCATTAAGTTATCCTGAATTCCTTTCAAGCATCATGACCATTTAGGGATTGTTGGAAACCATTATGTTGCAGAAAAAATGCAAGAATATGTACATGAAAATTCCTATTTTGAAGATATTTTTATAGAGTACATTTCTACAAGGAATCCTACTAAAAGGCTCAAGAACTTACCCTTGATCAGCGCCAACTTTTCCTTGCATATAAGGAAGAAAGGAAGGAATTATTTCCTTTGATTTTATAGCAATCAACTAGTGAATCCATTACTGCAGAAGCTCCTTAATCTAAAGCCTTATCATCTAAATCTCATATTATCATTCATGATGAAGATTCAAAATACATTGAACGAGTGATTGTAGAAGTTGTCGATGACCTCCCAAAAAAAGGAGTTATTGAAAAGTATGTCGCCACAATCAAAACACATGAACAATGGGATGAATTCCTAAATACTACAACAAGCATTCATGAATAGAAAAAGGCTGCCAAAGCCCCCCCTAAGACTTATACCTCCGGACGACCTACACAACAATAGTCAAATACTCTTTCCCATTCCAAAACTGGCCTAGTCACTTTCGAAGTCTTGTTGAAAACTCCCATTAGTATTTTTCTTGGTAATATTTCACAGGAGGAAATAATGGTGAGCTTACTATCACCTATTGAAATGGACTATATCCCTCCATTATATTTCTAATTCAGTCGTTGATAAAAGGTTGTGATTAGAAGAAGCATAATTAAGAGGAAAGTTGGAAATGAAAAGGAAGATATAGAGGTTCCTCCACAGGTAGCCAACGATGACACAAAATTAAGTGAAGAACAAATCGTTAAAGAGTTATATCACTCTAATGGAGCTTATTCAAATACCAATGTCTTGCATGTTACTAGAATAATGAAAAATTTGGAGTAAAAGGATGCTAAAATATTTCAATTGGAGAAACAAGTGTCTTAGCAAGGAAATCAATTTCAAGCACAATCGAGACCACGATAGTTTCAGTCCCAACAATAGCACACCAAGAAAATTGAAGAGTTGCAACAAAAAATAAAGTCAATATCGGTAAACTGCAACATGAGTTACAGATGACAAAATCAACAAAAGGATGCTCAACTGATTAGACTTCAATTAAAAATTTAGGAAGCATCCACTAATGTAATTGACCTAGAAAGGTTCAAAAGAGAAGCCATTGACATCAATCAACAGTTCCTTCATGTAAAAGAAAAATTTTACAATATATAAATTTTGCTCAAGCCTAATAGAACCTCACAGATACATTATTCAATGGTCTGACTGATAAGGAAATAGAGTACAAGGAAGCATACATGAAACTAACTAAGTTTATTTCCTAGAAAAACACTCAAAAAAGAATCACCCCCGGCCTACCCTAAATTATTGTGATGCAAAAAAGAGAAGTCTTGAAAGCCTAGAAGCCCCACTTGCATAATTCTGAGGAACATATTAGAATTTCACAACAAAGTTTTTCCCTGTTGATGCAATCTATACTATAGGTAGTAAAATATATAGAGTTAGAACTAGAGGTTTCAAAGGATAAACCACTAGAAGCATATGCAATGAGAAAGAAGGCACAAGACAATAGTTAGGAGAATAAAAGTAATATTGAAAAAATTCAGAAGATTGAGTTTGACTCCATTTAAAAATATTTGGTCAAATGGCAGAGTTACTTCCTAATGACAAAATTAATTGTTGAAACAATAGGAGAAGAATTACTAGCTATTGAAGCAAGTGTATTTGAGTGTCAAGTCAATGTCCACCTCGATCCTCCTACACAACTTGCACACCTTATAAATATGTATTCATGATGTCAATTTTTGGATGAGGCTTCTCTGGGCATTACTCAAATGGGTTGATGCTTAATTTTATCTTAAAATCAAAACAAACTTTTACTTTATCTATTTTTGTGTTAATTTTTAAGTTTTTAGGTCAAAAAACTTGGGAAGGATATTTATCCTCTATTTTGTAATATTATTTAAACAACAAGATAACCTTGAGCAAAGGGTTCTGATTTTTGCTGAGAAATTAGATTGTGCACTACCGTAATGATTATATTTTCTTAATAAATTTCTGGACCACTCTGATTTCACATTTCAATGAGATCAAGTAATTATGGTATTGTTGCTTTAATTTTCTTACTCATTTTTCATTGAAATTAAAATATTTCTTCTGTATTTCTTTATTATCATATGATTGGGGTTAGTTACAATTGACTAGTCATTTGTTTCTATCGAGGCATTGAGGCAAGAATATATGCATATGAACGTTGTGGATGAATGAATTCATTTAATTGTTTGAATGAATTATATATATATATATATATATATATATATATATATATATATATAGCGAGAGAGAGAGAGAGAGAACAAAACGAGCTAGTAGTAGTTTTAGATCAATTTTATTTATCTTGCTTTAATTAAGTTGTAATTACAATATTCTTTACATTATTTCCTTTAAACACATTTAATTTGTAATTATGTGAAATAAGTCTCCATTCGTTGGAGCATATTTTCTTAGCGATAAGCAGTCCCACATACCAATTGAAATCACTACACCAAATGGAAAAGGGTCTAATTAGGATCCTAACTGAGCGATTTTTCTAATGTTGATTTGGTCAATTCTAGCAATCAACATTTTTGGACCTAGAAGGAGGGAATTCTAATGGTGGATGACACTAGAATCCTCTTAGAATATCAAAATTCATACCAAAAGATCTAATTCATTGCATGTTATAGTTTCTACAACACCATTCAAAATTTTGAGCCCCCTAATGATCATGTCATCTTTATTTTTAAGTCATTAAAGTCATGCTTGGTCATGTTTTCTATAATGTTCAAGTCTTCTCCTAGAATATATAAGTGTCGAAGCACCTTGATTTCATAAGCCTAAGTCATTTTCCTTCATGGCACTCCCCTCTTCTTTAGGGCTAGCGCCCCTTCCCAAAATAGGCCTAGTGCACTTTTTTGAAATAGTTCCTAGTGCACTTCCAAGAGATAGTCCTAACATACTTTCTTGAGATAAGCTGAACACACTTCTTGTTGACGAGGAATGCGCACTTTCTCAAGGTAGTTGTATCGGAATCTCTATTGGTAGTTATCGCATTCTTATCTCTAGATTTTGTGACATGTGATAGGTGCACTTCCAAAACCTAACCTAACCATGCATGTGCTCTCTTATATAAACAACTCACCCAAGACCTCATTTCACACTCTTATCTTTCGCTTTTGAGATCTAAGCATTTTTGGACCATAAGGGTCATCCTTCACTCATTTTCACAATTGCGCCCTCCTTTGAGGTAAGTTTCTCAACTGTCGCACTTTGAAATTTCACTCTTGCATGTGTTTCTTCAGTTCTTGCATGATTTTTTTGGTGTCTCAAGGCAGTTGGGTTCATTTTCAAAAGGTATCTAAGTAATGGCACACTTGACCTTGCAAACCAAGTTCTCTTCTCTTTCAAGCGCACCTTTGTTCGACAATCCTAATGGACTTTCTAGTTACAGAGGACACTTATGCCGCAAAGACCTATGACCTATTTTTTTTTTCTTCGGTACATATATGTTGGTTTTGGGAACTATGCATATTCTCGTCATAAGTTGGATTATATGTATATTGTGATCATGTTATGCATTTTTTTTCTCTCTTATTCACTCAACTAATCTCATGCTCAGTCAATTTTGGGGTTCTCCCTTGTCTTCACCTCTTGCGCAAGCAATGAACATATTGAACTTTCAACCAAGTGATGAGCCCATAGCACACTTCCAAGTCTCAGTTATGAAACTCTTGTCTCTTAGACTTGCAACCTACACCCATCCTAAGGTCAGCTCCCTTCATGAGCGCATAACGCATCTCCAAATCACAATCACCCAACCTCTTACTCTCTATGCCAGGCCTTTATAGCCTTGTATTATGGAGCACATAATGCACTTCCAATGGACAGTAAGGTCATCCATATCCCATTGAAATTGTGGCCTATGCTCACCAAGAAACTCATTTTCAATCATACTGCATTACACATGTTCAGTGCTCAAGCCTCTAGCCACTGTCTCCAATACCTATGCTCTATGCCCAAGATTGTCCCTCTCTCATTCCCTAGCGTAGTGAACACTTCCAGTGACCAAAATCCTAAACCCTTGTCTCCTGAACCTATGCCCTGCGAACAAGAAATCTCCTTTTTCAGTACTAGCGTACTGTCCCATCACATTTGGCATCATGCATGAGAAAACAAGATAAAATAAGTGATTTTGGGACTGATATTGTCTTGCCATGAGTAAGTTTCAGTGTCAAGTATTATTGAGCCAATGTCAATTAGTCCACCATATTGACATGGAAGATGATATTCAAGGAGTTCAACAAGAAGAGGCTTCAAGAAGACACTTGTGGAGATGATACACAAGGATATTATCATTCACATGTTAAACGAATTTTAAACTACGAAGGATAGATTAGCAACCTAAGATGACTTAGAAGACCCCAGTAATATATCTAGACCCTTTAGAGGGTGAAGATGAAGTACATTCTAGACCTATAATTAATATTTGATGAAATAGCAGCAACGAATAAAAATTGGCATCAACACATTGCAATGAAGCTTCATGTCACAGTTTCCAAATTGTAGATTCTCAAAATGTGAACACGTTTCACTACAATTTTGGTGGAAAGTAATTTTTTTTATTTCAAATTAGAAAATGTAAAATGTGTGGAATCCCAAGGGTCACACATGGAATGTGAAAAGTCATTAAGGATTCCAAAAGTCATATAGGGGCTCAAGAGTCATGAGGGAGGTCAAGAGTCACATGGGAGGTGAAAGGTCACTTCATTTGTTATAAATAAGCCCTCATAACTCAAGTAAAGGACTTTTAGCCTTGGCTTCTCAAGCTTAGCATGTGAGAGAGAGATCATTCTTGTAAGGAGCAGGTGGTGGCTTCATGTTACACCATTAGGGGTAGTGATTCATCATTGTAATTGTGTATCTTGGCACTTTCACTTAATATTGAAGCTCTTAGAGCTGAGCGTACTTTCATGCATGTATCATGAATTTTGTAAGATTATTCTTTCATGTTTGTGATGTATGTTTTTGTTCACATGCACTAAAGAAAATTATTTATTTCATTGGCTTTGGTATACATATTAATTAAATTTTGTGTCCTTATTCTTTCATGATTATTTTTACTTTACGAACTATTTTACAAATTAATTAATGATTCTTTCTATATATGGGATGCCTTTATTAGAGTGGTACTATTAATTTTCTTCTAAAGGCTTGCTCTTTCTTTTCTCATTTGTGAAAGTACTTTATACACATTGCAACTGGATGTTTCAAAAATCTAACTTGCTTGTCTCAAAAGTTATGTTTGTGCCCTCTTATGCTATTGGTTTCAGCCAAGGAAAATATTTAAGATCATTATAATGGCAATCATCTTGATTTCCTGGATCAGGCTCCTATCCCAAAAGGTGTGAGGTCTAGTTGGGACTTCACATTAGGGATATCCCATTGTGTTGGCGGACTGTTGATTTGGGGTAGAATTATATGTGCTCTAAGCCTTGAATTTTGCAAGGAGCCTTGGGCACAGGTATTCCAAAGAACCCAGAAAGTGTTTTTGGAAATTCCACCCTCGAGTGATTTTATTAAAATAATAATACTTTTAATGGGGTTCCTAAGTCTAAACTTAGGAAAATTAAATAATAGGTATTAATCTAATCAGGGGTGAAACTTCTAGAAAAAACCACAGATCAAACCAAAACAATTTGAGCCTTTGATTAAGATGTAGTCTAGGTCATTGGTTGTCCAACAGAAAGATATAAGAAGGGGTTTCAGGGTCATTTGGAAGACACACAAAGAGATTGATAAAATCGATTTTCTGAGGTGAGAAGTTGTCAGGAGGAAAAATAGATTAAGGAGATCTTGCCGCAAAGGGGCAGTGAGAATCTAGGAGAAGGGATTTCTGGAGAGTACCAAGTAGAGCGAGAACAGAAAGACGTCAAGAGGAAGGTTGATGCTGGCCTACGCAATGCTGATGTAGAGGCATCCAGTCCTTTAGGGGAACTAAAGTTGTTGCTAAGGGAAGTTCAAGTTCAATTTCCGGAAGCCAGGGTGCTAGTCTGGGAGGCAGAAAGTTGATTTATCAACCAATGGAGGATCCAGAGGAGAGGAAGCATAAAACCTAGGAGGTGTGACATAGAAGTTACCCAGGGTTGAACAGTTCTATGTAGAGGCCACGCAAAGGATGATGCAGAGCGTCCAAAGCAACATGATAAGTCATGTATTCTCCAGTGACAAGGTGAGATCATTTAACCAGTCTTTTGTTCAGTATTCTCTCTCTATCGAATTGATAATTGAGCATCCTAGAATTGTACTCAGAAATTTCTCCTACATAATAATAAACCCTCAGAGTTGTTGCACCAGTTTTCTAGCATTGGGTTTTTCCGGGGACTATTTTTCCAAAAATAATTATGTCCTATGCGTTGTATTTTTCTTTCTTTCTCAGTGTTTTGTTTCTGCATATATGTAAATTAAGTGAAGGCTGCAGATGTATTTTATTCGATGTTTACTACAGAACATAGTAAATAGCTTGCATGATTTAATAACGTATGAGAAGTAACATTAGTTTGTTGCAATAGGGATTCTGGTGTAGGAATTTTCACACGGACTTCCAACACCATCGACATTTTGGTGCTAGAAGGAGGGCCAGATGACAAGCTAAGCCCGTGGAGCCTAATTTCAATCTTCCATCTCGAAATGATTTCCTCCCAACTATTAATCCCAGGACATTTTTCAAAAAGAGTAAATATTACAATCCTTGCAGAAATAATCCATAACTCGTCACATTTGAAGTTTGACAGCGAGGGTCAAACAACTATACTTGGACATACATTTCAATTTCTTAAATTTTGTCATTCTAATAGAACACACTGTAAATATGCTAATCCTACGTTGTTTACCATCATTGGTGCGACACGTTGCCAAATGCATCTATCCATTCTTTTGAGCAACTCATCAAGGGGATTTGTGAATCTTTTGATAGGTACAATTATCAAGATGTATATAAAAGGATAAATCGGCTTAGAATGAAACCCTATGAATCATTAATGGATTTTGTTGATAGATTTCTTCACCTCTACTATGAATTTTTAGAAGATGTGGACTGGGATTTCACAGGTGAAAATTTTTCGATTTGGTTTGAATCTATTCGAAACAATTTGAATCTGAATTCCCTGTTGACAATCGATCATCTTATAATGGTAGTAATCTCCAAATTACAAATCAAATTAATCTTTTCACCTATTTCATTTTTCCAACCTCTCTCGATCATGAGGCCCCTCAACTCTTAGAGGAGGAATCTGATACCTCTTTTATCCCTTCTCCTTTGTTGACAGTGTTGGAGATCCACCAACAAAGGGGGTCTCCCTGATATGAAGTCCCAACTAGACCTCACACAGTTTGTAGTAGGAGCCCCATCCGGATAAAAGCTATAATTATCAACATAAGGGATTATGAAAACAGCCTTTGAAACAAGCAAGTAAGTTTACATTGTGAGGCATACAATTGTTGTATATAGGGTACTTTCACTAGAGAGTAAGCCTCTAGAAGAAAAGTGATAGTACTATCCTAAAAGAAACACACAAGAGCATGGAAAGAATTGTTAATTAACCTACAAAGTAGTTCATAAGATAATAACAATCATAAAATAAAATAACAATGCACATTCAACAAGATCCATACCAAATCTAGCGAAATAGTTCATTTTCATTAGTATGTGTTAACATAAACATACACCCCAAACAATGAAAGAATATCCTCACAATCATTCACGAAATATGAATGAAAGTGCGTTAACTCCAAGAGCTTCATATATTAAGTGAAATTCCTAAGGTATGTGATTACAGTGATGTAACGCTAGCCCCAATAATGAAACATGAAGGCACCACTTGCTCCTCCAAAGAATGATCTTCTCTCCTATGTCAAGTTAGAGAATCCAAGGTGAAAAGTCCAAAGTCCATGCTTTTGAGCTATGAGGGTGTATTTATAACAAATGAGGTGACTCTCCACCTCCCATGTGACTCTTGACCTCCCTCATGACTCTTGAGCTCCTACTATGAATTTTCGAATTCCTATGTGACCTTTGAGCTTCTACATGACTTTAGAACTTTCTAGTGACTTTTCACATTCCATGTGGGACCCTTGGGCTTCCACACATTTTACATTTTCTTATTTTTGGAAATTACATAATTACATTCCACATGTGATGTGGAAAAATACATTGACACATATGACTTGTGGTGACACTTTGAGAAGCCATAACTTGGTGATGATGACATAAGACTTCATTCCATCAATTCCAAGCTCTTCTCCCTACTACTATGACTTCTTCATTATGGATTTGTTCTTGTACTTCATATTCACCCTCCAAAGGGTCTAGATAAGTGTTAGAACCTTCCAAGTGAGCATGTGATTCCATATCTTTTTCTTGCTCCAAGATTCCTTCATGTCCTTCATGATGGTTCTTCCTTTTTCTCCTTCTTCGCAAGTTCTCTCTTGTAGCCTCTCCTTAATGACTTCCTTAAAATCACCTTTCAATGTTGAAATGATTACACTTGAAAATGAAGTTTACTCATGACAAGATAACATCAGTCCATAAATCATCTATTTTACCTCTGCCTACTCATGGAAACTGTTGATTGTGATGGGACAAATGGTAAGTATTTTGAGAGAGAGAGAGAGAGAGAGAGACTAGGAATTGTGCAGTTGGGCTTAGAAGTGACCAACGGATGGTCATGTTGTCCACTTGAATTTCACAATTTGCAATAGGGAGAGGCTCCTTCAAGGTTCTACATAGTGGGCATGCCTACGAGACAAGGGTGATGAGCTTGGTGACTGAGGATGCGCATTGTGTATTGTTCAGGGAAGAGGAGGTAGGGATTGCATATTTGAGCTTCATACGGACTGAAGGATGACTCCATTGCCCATTGTAAATGCACAATGTGTAGTAGGAGACAATATAGGAAAAGGTACTATGCAGTGAGGGGTTTCAATCAATACGAGAGACACGACTAGCCACTGTAACTACACAATGCATAGTGATTGAGGAGAAAACTCTAAGATTGCACAATTGTGGGTTGTTATAGCCTAGAGATGGACTTACTATCCACTAGAACTAAAAAATGCACAATAGGAGGCTCACTTGGTGAAGGGATTTCATAGTTCACTAGTATAAGCAACATGAGGCTAGATCATTGTACCTTGAGGATGCTCACTTCACCATGAAGGGGAGAGATTCTTTGAATTGCACAGTTATTTTTAGAACTGATTAGGATAAGGCTCTTCTATACACTAGAAATGTGCCATGCACAATGGAAGAAAGAAGGGGTCAATCTTGGGTGCATTTTTGAAGGATAAGCAGGAAGAGACTCATGGACTATAACTCAATATTGTGCAATGTGTTTTTGGAAGAGGCTTCCCTTAGGATGACATAATTCACAATTTTAAGAAGTAATGGATGCACCCTTGCTAGCTAAGAATGTGCAATGCACTCATCCAGTAGTTATGATTTTAGGTATGCAAAGTGTGAAGACAAGGGAATGCGCAAAATAGATAAGTGTTGGATCAATGGAACAAGAGAGAACACATGATATAAACAAGTTCCAAAACAAAATCACACACATCTATACCATAAAAAAAATCCAAAATAATGCACAGTACTCAAGATCCACATGCATACCTTGAAAAGACAGTAAAGTGACACTTATTTCTTAAGTGTGACAATTGAAATGTAGCTTTGTGACACATAGAATACAAGTTACGAAACAAGTATTGATTACAACTAGAAAGGGTGCTCAGTTATGGGAGAGTGCCTACCACATATTCTTATGATGTATAAGATCAACTAATGTAGAAGAGTGCGCTAGAGCTTCCTATAGTGGTATGTGACAGTGATTTAACAAGATAAGTGAAGATAAGCAAAAATGAAACATGAAAGAATGAAAGCAATCAAAAGCAATGCATGTGACAATAAGAATAAGTGAACAAAACACTTTCAAAAGATAAATAAAGTGAAATCGGTGCATGAAAAAGTGAAAGGGAGCAAAAGTGACACTTGCAAAAGTGAAAGCAAGAAAAAACGACAGTTGCGAAAGTCAAAGAAACACTTATGAAAATAAAAGCATGCAAAAGAGACAGTTGAGAAAATTCACTAGATGACAGTACACTTGCAACTAAGAGTGAGAAAGACTAGAATTTCACATTGACTTTCCATAGGGATTGTGTAGTGCACTATCCCTATCAACTGCGCAAGTATTTTCATTAGGGACTGAACAATGTTTAGGAATTGTGCAATGGCTATCATCAAGGATTGCACAATTAATATTTCTAAAGAATGTGCAAGAATTTCTCTTAAGGAATTTGCAATGCTTATCTTCCCAGGTAGACACTGACTGCTGAGCTTGGTAGGAAAATGTGTGCTTGTGAATTCATAAAAAAGCTAAGCATGTGTAAGAAAGTGGTTTCAATAGTTAGAATTTCATAGGAACACCTGAACACTTAGAAAATCATCAATCAACCATGAAGTGACTATGATCAACTAGAAGCAACAGATCGTAAGATCACAAGGAGGCTCCAAAATTCAAGTGTAGGGAAATTTTTGGAGGGTGTTTGTCGCAACAACAACATCCTCCTCCTTTTACATTACTAAATAAAGTGGTCTCTTGTGCCGATGTTGGAGTTGGGAAATGTGAAAATAAATTTTTCGATCCGCTTCTTCCATCTTCATTTTCTTTTCATGATCAAGATTTTCTCCAGGAGCACTTTGAATGTTCCATTAAATTCACGAAGCTTGAGGTGAAGACTGATCCCTTGATTCATAAAGATGACATTAATGAGAATAAGTTAAATTGTGAATCTAAATTTATTGAAAACATTGTTTCTTCAAGGAATACCTTTCATCCCCTATCATTTACACCTCATGGCTCCGTGTACCTCTATTTGTTTGATGAATCCACTCCACCAATAGTTGCTTCAAATAGTTTTGATTTTCAATTTTTTGGTTCAAGTGGTGATTAGGTACAATGTGTTTACACTTCGCAGGTAGAGGAGCATAAGGATGAAGACACATTCCATCAATCTTCCTAGGCTTTAAAATCCCTCTATGTCAAGATGACATTCCTAAATCCTTTGCTAATCAAGGATCTTTTGATATTGGTAATCAATCAAATGAAACCAAATATATTAACCACGATGCAGTCTTAGTAAAATATCATCTTGACGTCAATGATTCCATGATTTTATATGGTGATGAATGCCCACGTACATCGGACGATCTCTCTATTTCTCAGGAAGAATTGGATATGTGAGGCTTAAATATAGGATATGATCTGATCAAAGAAGAATATCTCATGTAAATTCCTTCCTCAGTGTACTACCCCTTATGTCCTACCACATGTAATGAAATAACTGATGATAAAAATATTCCATGCTCTTCGAGTTCACAATCTAATGAGAAAAATTTCAAAGTGACACAAGGTGGTAAGGTCATCCATGATGAGGAAGAGAGAAATTTAATTATTGACTTGCAATCTCCAATCTTTGATGGAATTATTCCTTCATATTAGGTTATTGACGAAAGCTTTCTGATCTACACATCCTCATATACATATCTAGAATAGTCTTATGACTTGAAAAATATGTTTGTTGAGGTTGAGAAATCCAATTAAACTAGTGATGTAGATAGTTTCCATCTGATTTATAGTGATATTATTAAAATAAATTATAGTAGTTTTCCACATACAATTCATGATCTGACTCGGCTTTCAAAATACAATTATTTAAAATTTGAAAGTTCAAGGAATTTCAGGGAGTCGAGGCACTTCAACTTTCACTGATGGTTATGTCAGGTTCTCGCGAGCCTGATGAGATCCCTGAACTAGCTTAGATCTAGATTTTCTCACATAATTCCTTTCTCAACATTGTCGCACTATATGTGAGCTCACTCTTTAAGGATTTTAAACATTTTCAAGATAGTTTTCTTAGCTCTCAAAATCTAGTTCTTAATCAAGTGGAATATTCTTGTTGGATTAATTCATCTCCATACAAGCCTCGTGTATTAAATCTAGGTTCATAGTGCATATATTTCATGAATGTACCTAACTTTGAAATTGGCCATTCTGATCATCGAGACAATAATTATCATCATATGAAATACTTCTTCATTCTATCACAATCTATCCTCTTGAGTATTAATGAATGTTTGAATCATTTGGCATAGGATAATCCTTGTGTTGAAAAATTAATTTCCCATGTTGATATGTATATTGGATCTAATTTCAAACATGTTTCTAATATTTTTCTAGCTTGGATTCATTATTCTTTGTATCATAACTAGGTTTTTGGATTTACTAGGTCAATAATCATCTTTAATTCCCAAGGCTCTCATGTTGTTACTCTAGTTTTCAATTGGGTACAAGGTAATTATTTATTGTACTTGAGAGTAGGAACCAATGATTTCTGATCATCAACATGTGAGGAGGAATATTGTCTCATTTTAATCATCACATAGATCTCTCAAATCAATTCATCCCTACCTTCGAACAGTGGAGGATCTTATGTGTTAACTCACAAATCTGATCGATTTACTATCTTCAACAATTTTCATCTAGTTAATTATTTTCCCATTAATATATCAGATGATGGTTTCTCATTTGCATATTTTGATATCATCAAGCACATAAGTTTTTGTGATTCACCATCTCACTATTAAAATACTTGTCAAGAAGTTGAGGCACTTCAACTTTTGTTGATGGTTATGTCAAGTCCTCACAACCCTTACAAGGTTTCTGAACAAGATCATGTTATCCTTTTCTCACTGTAGAAATTTTGAATAATATGACACTTATTCAACATAGATTATCCCGATTATACACTATTGCGGAAAACATGCATAATACATAACCTCCTCTACGTTGATCATCAATTTACAGAAGTAGAAACAATAACATGTGCACATAGAAGCATCAATCACACATATCAAGACAGTATTTTCCCGGGGAAAGCATCTCGCTAAAAACCCCAACTATCTGTATATTATATTGATTGAGAACATGTAACAAACATAGTACAATACTCCTCACAAGTACTCAGTACTATCTCCACCTGTTACACACAATACAGCTCAGATCTGATCTCCAAATCTCCTCCGTTGCTTGCCTGCCTCCACTGCACAATACCTGCTGAGAATGAATGAATCCAAACTCGTTCCAAGTTCTATTTACCTTGGAAAATCATTCACACTAGAAATCACGTGAGCACATGCTATATTACTGGGAATTCTCATGGGCATACTCAATACATTGCTTGTGCAAAGTCTCATGCACAACTATAGTCACAACTTATAGCAATCTCAACCTCTAACACCTGTCTTCACTGAACTGTACATGCACTGAGTTAACTGATGTATTCTTCAGTTGCATTATGAGTTAATAATTAGTGAATTAATTAATAACTAATTCACACAACTCATCACTTATTCTATTGATCAGTTAGACTAAATACAACTAGTTCAACTAAGTCAAACTGAACACAACTCCATTAACTGCTCATCCAACTCCACAGAACTCAACCACATGAGTTCTAACTGATGTCCTACATGCAATAGCTCAACTAACACATAAGAAACCACGTGATTCCTTCTGTCAGCTACATGTGCCACATCTATAGCTCAAACTGAAGTGTTCCAAGAGAATAAGATTAAGTTTATAGTCTAAATATTATTTATGAGACAATAATATTTGACTTTTCTATTTTTGACTAGCAGTCTAAAAATAGACTCTGATCACTCCTGCTATGATCACTCCTGATGTGATCACTCCTGCTGTGATCACTCCTATTGTAATCACTCCTGTTGTGATCACTCCTGCTGTGATCCAAAAATAGACTTTGTGCCATAATTTGCCTGCGGGCCCACTTAGTGAAGGCGACTCCTTTCCACTAAGCTCCATCATCTTGTTGCATTCTCAACAAGCATTTCTTGTTACACACTTTTCAACACTCCCTCTCAACAAGAAAGACTTCCTCTCAAACCCGATCCTGTAACTCTGGAATGTTCTGCATGCAACACATCTGCCGGTCCACTTTGCTCCAACAACACTTGGAACAAAAACACTCCCAATTGACCACTCTGTTGGGCTAGGAACATACTCTGATGCTGAAGCTCTACCTGATACTGACAAGTGCTCCCTCTCTGACATCTGCGCTACTACAACATCTCCATGCATCTCGCACCATTGCACACCTCTCTGTGCCACCTAGCACTGTGCAAAACACTTGTGCCTCTCGCATTGTTGCAGCCTGCATGCTATGCGTTGTCCTGGGATTCCTTGCACTGTTGCTATCTCTGCCGCTCCATCCACATCTGTCTCTACCCAATCAATCAGTTCTTTCTCCTCCACATCGGGGTTCCCGTAGCAAGGTCTCATCCAAGAGGTTTGGTACCTCAAGGATCCTGCCCCTCCGCCTTGGGACGATCAATCCACATCACCCCACTTCCTACCTGGAGGTATGGCTGCATGCAATCCCTCAGCCCACCTGGCTCGAAGTTTCCCCCTACTGGAGGTATCTGCATGAGTAGATGTCTGTACTCGATCTCCTCTCAGCTTCCCTTGTTGTGGCTGCTCCACAACCTCCTGAAGCTGCTGCACCAATCGTGGCTCCTCCACAATCGTTTGAGACTTCTTCTGGCTCTGCATGTTAAGAGGTAATATTCGCTCCCTCTCAACCACCAAGTCTCCATCAGTTGCCTCGCTTCTCAAGGATTTGCATGCATCTTGAACCTCAAGAGCATACAGGTTCTTGACCCGTGAACTAATCTGCTTCACCTGTCTAGTGATGATGTGTCTAAGGAAAACCTTTCCCTTACTAAAGACTACATCATAGCCTCCGTCTTCAAGTATCGCGATCGACACCAAGTTTCTCTTCAGTCCTGGTACATACTTGACATCGGTCAAGGTAAGGCGAGCTCCATGCTCCCTCTGAAAAATAACCATGCCTACACCTGAGACACTATACTTCTCATCATTAGCCATCCCTATGAGTATCTGGAGATCTTTCTCCTCCAAAGTACTAAACAAACTTTTGTCACCGGTCATGTGGAAAGAAGCTCCACTGTCAAGAAACCGACCACTTCCCACCATGGATGAAACCATGCATGCGAAGAGTGTGAAGTCCAACTCAAACTGTGAAGCAAGTGAGGCTACCTCACCTTCAGATCCTTCACTGGATCCCTTCTTGGACTTCTTCTTTTGGCAATTAGTAGCATAATGGCCCAACTCATGACAACGAAAACATCTCACCTTCGACTTGTCAACCTTCTTCCCATCATTGGAAGAACTGGATTCGAAAAGAGAAACCTTCCCCTTCCCATTCTTCGCCTTACTCGCTAAGGCACATTTCTCCTCATCATGCACAGATGAAGAATTGTCTCTAGTGCACCGTCTAATCTCCTCTTGCACAAGATCTGACCAAAGTACATTTCTCCTCATCATGCACAGATGAAGAATTGTCTCTAGTGCACCGTCTAATCTCCTCTTGCACAAGATCTGACCAAAGTGTCTCCCATCCTAGCAATTTCTCCCTTCCATTCACCAAGTCCTGGTAGCTATGCCAACTCTTAAGAAGGCCAAGGAGTGCTAGACTCACCATATCCTCATCCTCAACAGTTACCCCCACACTTCCCAGCTCATCCCAGCATTGGGTGAACTTCGTGAGATAATGGGGAATACTGTCTCCATTCTCAGCTTTGATGTTTCCGAGTTTATCCTTGAGCGCCATTCCACAGCTCAAACACTCAACCGCTTCTGATCTAAAATTCGTGAGAACAAAGTATTTCTTGTACAGAGATCGAATGTATGGGCATTCACCGGATATCTCACCTTCCAAAAGAAGGATGAATCCAGAGGCTACCTGGCCTGATCATAGACTCTGCCTGAAGAAATAAAATGTAAACACTTTCTGAATAATAGATCTGATGATCAATACAGCACTGATATCATGTAGAACTTCTTCTACAAATCAGCTCGCTCTGATACCATGTAGAAATTTTGAATAATATGACACTTATTCAACAGAGATTATCGCGATTATACACTATTGCGGAAAAAATGCATAATACATAACCTCCTCTACGTTGATCATCAATTTA
This sequence comes from Pinus tabuliformis, assembly GCA_031772625.1. NCBI lineage: Eukaryota > Viridiplantae > Streptophyta > Pinopsida > Pinales > Pinaceae > Pinus > Pinus tabuliformis. The sequence goes on along the minus strand of CM062806.1, from coordinate 997,917,973 downwards.
CAGAAGTAGAAACAATAACATGCGCACATAGAAGCATCAATCACACATATCAACACAATATTTTCCCAGGGAAAGCATCTCGCTAAAAACCTCAACTATCTGTATATTATATTGATTGAGAACATGTAACAAACATAGTACAATACTCCTCGAAAGTACTCAGTACTATCTCCACCTGTTACACACAATACAGCTTAGATCTGATCTCCAAATCTCCTCCACTGCTTGCCTGCCTCCACTACACAATACCTGCTGAGAATGAATGAATCCAAACTCGTTCCAAGTTCTATTTACCTTGGAAAATCACTCACATTGGAAGTCACGTGAGCACAGGCTATATTACTGGGCATTCTCATGGGCATACTCAATACATTTCTTGTGCAAAGTCTCATGCACAACTATAGTCACAACTGATAGCAATCTCAACCTCTAACACCTGTCTCCACTGAACTATACATGCACTGAGTTAACTGATGTATTCTTCAGATGCATTATGAGTTAATAATTAGTGAATTAATTAATAACTAATTCACACAACTCATCACTTAGTCTATTGATCAGTTAGACTAAATACAACTAGTTCAACTAAGTCAAACTGAACACAACTCCATTAACTGCTCATCCAACTCCACAAAACTCAACCACATGAGTTCTAACTGATGTCTTGCACGCAATAGCTCAACTAACACATAAGAAACCACGTGATTCCTTCTGTCAGCTGCATGTGCCACATCTGTAGATCAAACTGAAGTGCTCCAAGAGAATAAGATTAAGTTTATAGTCCAAATATTATTATGAGACAATAATATTTGACTTTTCTATTTTTGACTAGCAGTCTAGAAATAGACTCTGATCACTCCTGTTGTGATCACTCCTACTGTGATCACTCCTGCTATAATCACTCCTGTTGTGATCACTCCTGCTGTGATCCAAAAATAGACTTTGCGCCATAATTTGCCTGCGGGCCCACTTAGTGAAGGCGACTCCTTTCCACTAAGCTCCATCATCTTGTTGCATTCTCAACAAGCATTTCTTGTTGCACACTTTTCAACACTCACAAGATTCGCTCCATAATTTGAATGTGTTGATTGAAAGGTAATATTTGCAATAATTTCAATATTTTCAAGATCCAATCGCTCATTAGCTAGAAGAGTCATATCTAACTAGATTGGTTACTAATGAGAAGTTTTGATCTTACCCCATGCTTGCTATGAACGAAAATGTGAATGAAGGTACATTTATGAGAATTTTATAGGATTGTTATGTTTGTCAAGTTGTCCATTGAGGTAGTATTGTAGTCTAGAGAGAGAAATCTTCTATGGTACACTTTTCGGCTATTTGGAAATACCTTCAAAATTTTGTGCAGGTTATTCAAGTAATATTTTTTATTTTTGCATAGTCTTTCATCATGGTATTAATTACCAAGTATCTTTGTGCTTATAGGTCAGGAGTTTCTCTTGTGGCTACATTGGAAGTTCAACTTTACATAATCTTGGTGTTATAGTTAATTAGATTAGAGTTTAGGTTTAGTTGGGGTTATTTTGTTTATTATATTAGTTTAACTTCTTGCTTTGTTTTCATTTGTTTCATTTTAGCTTTGTTTTCTCTTTGATTTTCATTTACATCGCATTTATGATGCATTATATCTAGAATTCATCCCCTTTAATTTTGCATCATCCTTGTCATTTGAGATTTCTCTTCTGCATTCCCTTTACAAGTTTGTACATAAATAATATTTTGTGTGAAAGTGTCTTGTTGGCTGTAAGGTAATGTGGCAAAAGGTTTAAAAGGTCATTGTGACAACTGGAAATGCTTGGCTAATTTTTTATCTCATTCTTTATTTGGGCCTAAATATATTAAGAGTCCTTAGCAGATCTATGATTCCTGTATCCATTATAGGACCTGCGTCCCTTGAATTGGCACTTGTATTGATTTGTTTCTAACATGTCAACTCAATCGGTAGAGAATGAAAAGGAGAAAACTTAAGAAAACAAACTATTCTTAGAGGTATATGTATAACAGTCTCTATAAAACAAGCAACAACCTCTTTTGCTCATAAAATAAGTCAGGATCCCTCTTCCATCTTGGCGAAATAAACATCCATAAAATTCCAATGTACATAATATGATAAAATAAGTAATGGATGAAAGAAGAGAAAGGATTCTTGTGCAGAGAGGTGAAGGGAGAAACCTTGCTGGGGTACTGAACATGCCTGTTGGCAACAAATCAATACCAAAGACGATACTAAAATTCCAATTATATTAACTCGTGAAACTATACAATCCTTTTCCATAATCAAAACAATTAAAGTTTGACTAGTTTTGTGAAGTGTGTTAAGCCGACAAAGGGAACCAAAGAGACTACATATATAAATGGGCTAAGTAGGGAAGCTAGGGTAATCTATAACATGAGGCAATACTTCTTGAAGACTAGAATTCGTGTATAAAGTTAGACATAAATAGAGAAGTGGGTGTTCTTCCAGTGAATTGGAAAGTGTTGTAGCTACTACAACACGCTCCAAAATTTTTCCTTCATTCAAATTTTGGAGCCCCCTAACGATCATGTCATATTTCATTTTAAGTCATGCTTGGTCATGTTTTTTATAGTGTTTAAGTCTTCTCCTAGAATATCTAAGTGTCGAATCACATTGCTTTCATAAGCCTAAGTCATTTGACTTCATGGTTCCCCCCTCTTCTCTAGGCCTGGTGCACCTTCCTAAAGTATGTCTAACACACTTTTTTGAAACAATTTGTAGTGCACTTCCTAGAGATAGTCCTAACACACTTTCTTGAGATAGGTTGAGCACTTCTTATTGATAGGGAAAACACACTTTCTCAAGATATCACACTCTCTAGTGGTAGGTATAACATTCTTAACTCTTGATTTTACAACATGTGATAGGTGCATTTCCAAACCCTAACCTAACCATGCATGTGCACTTCTTATATAAATGACTCACCCAAGAGCTCATTTCACACTTATCTTTCACTTTTGATATTTTTGCATTTTTGGAGCATAAGGGTCATCCTTCACTCTTTGTCACAAGTTCACCCTCCTCCAGGTAAGTTTCTCAATTGTCGCACTTTGAAATTTCACTCTTGCATGTGTTGCTTCAGTTCTTGCATGATGTTTTTGGTGTCTCAAGACATTTGAGTTCATTTTCAAAAGGTATTGAAGTAATGGTGCACTTATCCTTGAAAACTGAGTTCTCTTATCTTTCAAGTGCATATTTTTTCAACAACCCTAACGTATTTTCTAGTTACAATCGACATTTATGTCAAAAATATTTGTACCCTAATAGCTGCACTTAGAGATTAGTGTTGTTTTGTTGCAATTCAGTGTATACATGTTGGTTTTTGGAACTGTGCATATTATCATCATGAGTTTGAGTATATATATGTGTGTGATCATGTTATGCATTTCCTTTTTGTCTTATTCACTCAACTAATATCACGCTCAATCAATTTTGGGGTTCTCTCTTATCTTCACATCTTTCTCAAGCTATGAAGACATTTAACTTTCAACCAAGTGATCAGTGCATATCGCACTTCCAAACCTCAGTTGTGACTCTTGTCTCCTAGAATTGCGACCCATGCCAATCCTGAGGTTAGCTCCCTTCATGAGCACTTATCGCATCTCCAAAGCACAGTCACCCAAACTCTTTCTCCTTACATTTGTGCTCTGTTCCAAGCCTTGATAGCCTTATATTATGGACCATGTAATGCACTTCTAGTGGATATTAAGGTCACCCCTAGCCCCTTTTAGTTATAACATGTGCTCAACTAAGAGACTCCTTATCATTCATAGCACATTATGCATATTCAGTGCTCAAGTCTTTAGCCATTGTCTCCAATACCTTCACTTTGTGCCCAAGCTTGTCCTTATCTCATGCCCTATCATAGTGTGCAATTTTAGTGCCCAAATTCCCAAACTTTGTCTCCTGAACCCATGGCCTACGCACAAGAAATATCCTCTTTTAGTACTAGTGCAATGTCCCATCACAATTGGCATCATGCATGAGAATGATTTTGGGATTGATATTGTCTTTCCATGAGTAGGTTTCATTTTCAAGTATTGTTGAGTCAGTGTTGATTAGTACACTATCTTAACATCGTAGATGATATCCATGTAGTTCATCAAGAAGAGGCTTAAATAAGACACTTGTGGAGATGAGACACAAGGATACTATCATGCACAAGTTAAATAAAGTTTGGATTGCGATGGATAAATGACAACCCAATGACTTAGAAGGCCCCAATACTATATCTAAACCCTTTGGAGGGTGAATATGAAGTACATTCCAGACCTATCATAAAGAGTTGAGGACATATAAATAGAGAATAGAACTTGGCATCAACACATTACAATGAAACTTCAATGCCACAATCGCCAAATTGTAGCTTCTCAAAACATGAACACGTTTTTCCACAATTTTTGTGGAATGTAATTTTGTAATTTCGAAATTAGAAATTGTAAAATGTGTGGAAGCCCAAGGGTCACACGTGGAATGTGAAAAGTCACTAAAAATTCCAAAATTCATATAGGAGCTCAAGAGTCATGAGGGAGGTCAAGAGTCATATGGAAGGTGAAAGGTCACCTCATTTGTTATAAATAAGCTCTCATAACTCAAGTAAAGGACTTTTAGCCTTGACTTCTCAAGCTTGGCATAGGAGAGAGAGATAATTCTTCTAAGGAGAAAGTGGTGGCTTCATGTTCCACTATTAGGGCTAGTGATAGCTCATTGTAATTGTGTATCTTGGAATTTTCACTTAATATTTTGAAGCTCTCAAATCTGGTCGTACTTTCATGCATGTATCGTGAATGTTGTAAGACTATTTTTTCATATTTGCGATGTATGTTTGTGTTCATATGTACTAAAGAAAATGAACTATTTTTTTGTCTTTGGTATACATCTTAATTGAATTGTGCATCCTTACTTACTTTCATGCTCATTTTTACTCTGCGAACTATTTTTCATATTAATTAACTATTCTTTCTATGTATGTGTGTGTCATTATTAGAGGGGTACTATTACATGTCTTCTAAAATATCACTCTTTCTTTTCTTGCCCATGAAAGTAATTTATATAGATTGCAACTGTATGCTTCACAAACTTAACTTGCATGTCTTAAAAGTTATGTGCATGCCCTCTTATGTTGTTGGTTTCAGCCAAGGAAAATCTTTAAGATCATTATATTGGCAGTTGGGCCAATTTCTTGGATGGGGCTCCTATCCCAAACAGTGTGAGATCTAGTTAGGAATTCACACTGGAGAGACCCCCTTGTCTTGGAAAAAATACAACATCATAAACATTGCCCACACCTCCTACTCCTGACAGCCCACATGTCTCTAATATTGAGTCTCTTGATACCCTTGTGGTTGTTAGTCAATTAGAATCATTTTCTCAACCAACCACTCAAAAACCATATAATTCTCAAACTTTCCCATAACCTTATATATCTTCTAGGCTAAAGATTAAACAATCTTTTGCAAAACACTTGAGAAAGTCAGTTTTAAATCCTTTTGGCTTAAAAAAATCATCAATGGAAACGAATTCTATACAACCATAAGCTTCTAGTGTTTACTTAGAATTACATCACTCAAGGGTTTTAACTTCTACCCAAAGTAAAAAATTTGGTGGACCACCAATAGAGCCTATCATTGTCAAACCAAAATTTATCGAGACTCAGAGACCTCAATTTTCTCCAACAACAGAAGAATCTTGTGTACAAAATCAAGTTATTATTTATCAGTGTTCTCCATCTTCTAGTTCTTTATAGAGTAAACACGTAACAACCTCTTCTCCCAATTCATATACTATCATTGTTACTATTCCCACAATGACAAAAATATAAAGGCAACCCAGAAGACCATGTGAAACTCTTGGATTCATTAATGTTCTAGGTGATCAACATGATTTTCCTAAACACCCAGAATGATGACTACCCAAATTCAATCTTGACAATAAGGAATCCCCTGAATACCATATTAACAATTTTCTATTAGCCATTAATCTCAAGGGTGTGCAAAATGAAGATGTTGTCTATAGATTTTTTCCTTACTCTTTTGGAGGAAGAGAAACTACCTACTACTTTTCCTTACAAGAAAATTTCATTACAAATTGTGACACCTTTATAATATGTTCATCAAGAATTTCAGTGATGATAAATCACCAGCTACTATATTACTTTATCTTTCTAGATTAAAAATGGGTCCTAAAGAAAATATTAAAGATTTGAATCAAAGATATGTAAATATTCTTAATAGAATCCCAAATGCATCCAAACATGGAGTAGATGTATAGATTGAATTGTATACTTTTCCCCATCCTACTTCTACTTCCATGTTTGTAAAGCATGCAACATAGGTTACTTTGTCTAAAACGATGCAGGAAGCTGTGAATGTAGAGAAGGAAATGCTCAACATTGTTATCATGACTTCAATAGAAGAAAAGAAGCATCCTCAACCTACAAAGAAAGTTACTTTTAAGGAGGAGAAAAAAGATAAAGGCTCTTTTGATATGGAAATCTTGAAAAAGGTCATCAAAACCTTGGAAAATGTAGCATATCTCAAAAAGCAGGTTGTAGAAGAATCTTCCTCTAAAAGACCTTTCAGGCCCTTCATTAAAAGAAATTCTCAAACTCCTCCTAGAGGTCAAATCTCCATGACTGAAAGTGAAGAACAATATGAAGAAGAGGAAGAAGCAAAAGAAGAAGCAGAAGAAGAAGAAGAAGAAGAATAACATGAAATGTTTGATGCCAATGTCACATGGGATGTAACAATAACTCTCTTATATGAAGGTGAAGAAGAAGTTCTTGCTGTTAAAAATAGAAGCAAAGGATCACCCACAACAACTTTAGCTGCAAATTCTTCTCCTCCAACTAATTCTCCATCCAAATATTCCTCTCAAGGCATGTTAGTCTCTAAGATCTTCCTCATTTTAGATAAGATAGAATATGATATTATTGAGGATATGAAGAAAACTAGAGCTAACATTTCAATATTTGAATTGAGTAAGTTAAAACAACAAAATATTACCTTTCTCAAATATTTAGATGCAACAGATAAGTCACCTTTACCATCTAATGTTGTAGCTAGCAAAGATAAAACTAAAGCTCAACAAACTTCATCCTACGATAAGAATAAACAAGCAAACACCATGATAGGTGATAAATCAAATAACCACACTCCTTGCTTCCTCTTGAATTTTAAAATATTTAATAAGAATGTACATAATTTTTTAGTTGATTTGGGAGCTTCATCAAATATCATGCCTTAATTCAGTTTGTTTAAAGATCAGTGCATCCTCCCAAGAATCAACCACACAAATAGTACAATTATACTAGATAAAGGTTAAGGTTCTAAAAGAGCTAAAGGATGTCCTTCTTATATTAGCTTCCAATCCAAAGGTCTTCCATGTCATTGACATTGTGATTGTGGAAATCCCTGAATCTTACAATTTTCTTTTAAGCTGTGACTAGTCTAAGAAATTGAATCGTTATTTTGCAACAGACTGGTCACATCTTTGGTTACCACTTAATGGTAAATAAAACAAAATTAAGGTTGAGTGAGAAAATTATAATAAACACATATCCACTAACAATGATGGTGAGAATGAACCTATCTCTTTCACAAATATTTTTTTTTTACAAATTCGGCTGCTGGTTGTATTCAAAAAAAGATAGGGAGGCTAAGCTCCAGTATTACATGAGTAGAGCTCGTAGGATGAGCTTGGAACTAGATTACATTAAAGAATTCTGCTAAATTTCTTTCATTTTCAACTTGAAAAGCACTGACACAGGAATAGATTCGGACAAACTGAAAAAGAAGTAAACAAACTTTACAAAACATCTAATCTATACTTATGTGACTGATCTGTCGAGCAGTGGACTCTTCAGTTTTGTCGTCGGCGTTGACTTGCTTCAAGCTTGACGACCTTATTGGAGCTGCGTTTTTCTTTTATGCTGTTCCTTTTCTGTTGTTCCTTTTCTTCTATTTTGTTGTTCCTTTTCTGTTGTTTCGTTTTTCCTGTTGTTCCTTTTCTGCTATTCCGTTTTTTTTTTTTTGTTGTTCCTTTTTTGTTGTTCCTTTAGATCAGTTGTTCCTTTAGCAGTGATTATCCTGGTAACGGAATCAATTTTCTCATCCAAGAGGCGTTGATGCATTCTGATTTGCTCAAAATCTTCCTGCAAGTCTCGACAGTGAAGACAATCTTCACTACGGGCCATCTAGAGGTCCTCGGCTCTATCCTGAAGAAACGTTGAAACAGTACTCCACCAAGTTGTAACCGATGAGACAGTGAAAACCAAACAAGGGATCTGAAGAGCAGGGAAGAGGGAGGAAAGAGGGCTTAGAGAATCGAGAGCAGAGCGATAAGAAATTTCAGAAAAAATAACGTCTGATGCTGAAGCAAATAGGTGGTCACGGATTCTACACAGGCAACATAGATTCAAAAAATCTAAGGAGACTGCAAGGAGAAAAGGGAGTATTTTCAACGGTGTGGAACAGATAGCCTGGGGATTGTTTTTTATTTGGTCAGGGTACGCCCTTATCAAGATGTGAGTCTTTAGATATGAATTTTTTTTACAAGTCATGGGAATCATGGAAGAAATTAGAATTGTTCCTCGTTGTTAGAAAGGATATTTCCTTTTGGTCTTATACAAGCTTGGCTGGTGCGTTTATCAACTTCCCGATTGATGGTCCGAAGGATATGGTAAAATTGGAAATCCTGAGTTTGATTGATCATGACTTGGCATCTGCTAATGGTTTGTTGTAAGAAGATGTTGGAGGCTTTTCATTTTCTAGTCATTAAACTGATAATGATAGCAGAATCGCCGAAGATCATAGCTTTCTTGATTTCATGAATTTGTAGTTGAATAATTCCTTGATAGAGCGCCAGAGCCTCTGCTCTGTTGTCTGAAAGGATCCCTAATCCCCACTCAAAGGTGACTAAGGGCTCACCATTCGGTTTGTAGATAACTCCCCCTGCTCTCGCTGCTCCTGAATTTGATATGGACGCACTATTAAAGAACAAGGAGTGGGTGTTGCTAGTGCGGAACCACTTGTTGAATTCATCCTGCTTTAGTCAGATTTTCCAGTTGTGACTGTGATTATTGTTGAAGTTGTTGTTGATTTTCGCTGCTGGCAGGATACTGATCTTATCTATCAGACTCCTTATGAAATCTTTTTCTTCATCCCAAACACTTGTCATGTCCATTTTTTTTGTGCTCTTAGAAGCGATGGTTTCTATCGCAAGGCTTTTAGCCTTACTGCAATGATGCCTGATTGTGGTCTCTTTATCTTTAAAGATCTTGTTGTTCCTAGCAATCCAGATCCTCCATAAGAGGGCAAATGGGAGGGCATCCCACACTCTCTTGGCAATGTTTTTTTTCATGGATTTCTAGGGGTAGTTTTTTTTCTAGTTGTTAAGGACTTCCCCAAAGGATTCTGAGAGTTCCAAGTGAAGGGAACGATTAGGGTAATCATGTTCCAACAAGAAAAAGCAAAAGGACATGAAATGAAGAGGTGCTAGATGGACTCCTCCACTTCTTGGCAATTAGGGCATCTGAAGGGTCCAGCAATGCCTTTTTTTTTAAGATTTTCTGCAATGAGAGTTTTTCCTTTTAAGAGGGTCCACATAAAAACTTTCACCTTAGGGATGGCTTCTGATTTCCACACTGTTTTCCAATGTGTCCATGTTGGTGCTGGGTAGTCCTTGTTGCATAAATAATTGTATCCTGCTTGTATTGAGTAGCTGGTGCCAGTGGGGTCCCATCAGAATCCATCCTTGCCATTTTTTATTGTAGGAGAAATGTTGTGGAGGTGTATCTGAAAGTTGTCAAGATTCTCTTTGAGTCGTTGAGGGATGGGAGGAAGGCTCCATCTCGTCCAAGCTTGGGTATTTGTATCCCATTGCGAAATTTGATCTAAACTGTATATTCCTTTACTTTGAAGAAAGAGAATTATTAGAGCCATACCTGGAAGACTACTAATTGGCTGATTCCCAATAATTTTATCAGTGCCAATGTTGATTTTGTTGCCGCCTTTGGGAACCTTGGAGACATTTTGATCCATAAAGGAGATGGATTTTTTACAGAGTTTCTGTATCCTTGTGCTGTTCCTGTTGGGTATTTCAGTTGTAAGAAGATGTTGCATTGGGTGGCTGAGATATTTGGCCTCCAAAACTTTTTTCCACCAAGCTGATTGGTCTTCAATAAGTCTCCAAACTATCTTGCCACCAAAGGCTGAATTGGTGAGAGATGGGGATCTAATTCCAAGACCTCCTTTTTCTTGGTTTGAATTACTTGTTTCCATCCAACCAAGTTATATTTTCTCCTTTCATTTTTCCCTCCCTGCCAAAGGAAAAACCTGAGAATATTGTCCACTTTGCGGAGAAAAGAGGTTGGAGCCTAGGCAAGGGAGAATTGGTAAAGAGGAAGAGAGGAGAGGTCCGATTTGAGCAGTACCAATCGTCCAGCTGGGTTGAGCCAAGAGGCTCCCCACTTATGAACTTTTACTTTCATTTTATCTAAAGTTGTTTCCCAAACATCAACTCTTGTGTTTCCTATATTCACTGGCATTCCCAAATAACTGAAATGGTGCCAATTTAACTTGCAATGCACACCAAATATGTTGGCTATGTTTTGAAGCATTTGAGCTGAGGCGTTCCAAAAATAAATACAACTTTTGAAGTGATTAATCATTCCCCCTAAATATCTCATGAATTTGTCTAATAAAGATTTGAATCTTCGAGCTATGATTGCGGACGCCCCTCCAATCAGTAGGGTATCATCAGTAAATTGGGAGTGATTGATGTTTTTCACTCCATCTTCAAATTTAATTCCAGTGATGAGGCCTGTCTGCCACTGATGGTCAAGGGCACAACTGAAGGACTCAGCCATTAAAAGGAAAAGGTAGGGGGATAGAGGATAGCCTTGCCTTAATCCTCTTGAAGATTGAAAGGCAGGGCCGGGTCTGCCATTGATAAAGGGAGCTATCCAAGGGCCAGAGATACAGGCTCTTATGAGATCAATAAAGAAGGATGAGAAGCCCATTTTTTGAAGAACAACAAATAGGAAGGAGTGTTTAACCCTGTCAAAAGAGTTTGCCAAGTACAATTTCAGGATGAAGCCCTTTTCATTTCTAGAGTGGCTTGAGTGAATGGCTTCCTGGACTAAGAGAATAGAATCTGAAATATGCCTATTTGTCATAAAGCCACCTTGGTTTTCATAGATTAACATAGGCAATAGAGGCTTGAGACGAGAAGCAAGAATTTTTGTGAGAATTTTGTAGGAAGAATTACATAAGGATATGGGCCGGAAATAGGAGAAATTTGAAGGTCGGTTCTCCTTTGGAATGAGGGCCAGATGTGTTGAATTTTTGTAGCCTCCTAATTTATTTTTCCTCTGAATCCATTTAAAGTATTTGATAAGGTCCTTTTTTATCATTTCCCAACACTCCCTATAAAAACAAATAGGAAAGCCATCCGGCCCTAGTGCCTTGTCTGGCTAGAGGCCCCAAATTGCTTCCTTGATTTCTTCTTCTTTTATTTCCTCTGTCAGCCTTTTATTTGCTTCTATTGCAATATTTTTTGGCAAATGCTGTAGGAAGTTAGCGTAGTTTTCGTCCTCCCCTGATTCAGTTAGCAGCTCTTTAAAATGTTCTGAGGCAGCGTTTTTGATGGCAGTTTGATCATTGTGTTGAGTGCCTGTGTTATTTGTGATAGATGTTATATTATTCCTAATTTGCCGAACAGTGGCTTGCTTATGGAAAATAGTTGTGTTCCTGTCTCCGCTCTTCAACCAATTCTACCTTGATTTAATTCGCCATTTTTCTTCCTCTTCTCTTCTGATACTGTATAGCTGACTGTAAAGATTTTCTTCTTGAATTTTTTCAGCCTGATAATATTCTTGCTTTTCTAGTGCATAGTGAAGTTCTTCAATTTTGGCTTTCACTTCTCTTTTCTTTGCTTCTGGCTCTTTATATTGGGCTTCTGCCCAATTCTTGGGAGCATTCTTTACATTTCTAAGTTTTCTTTCCTAAATAAAACTTGGGGATCCTTCGACATGTTGGCACCAAGTTTTCTGGACCAACACTTTGGCTGCTTCAATGTCATTCCATAAAGGACTGTATTTAAAAGGGAGAGGGCCCAGGGGGCAAAGAGATTCAAGGGTTAAAGCAATGGGATAATGGTCTGAAGCAGCAAAAGGAAGGATGGAAGCGTTGACAACTGAAAAGGTGGAGAGAAGGGATACATTTAACATGATTCAGTCGAGCCTTTCCATAATATTATTTCTCCCCAATCTGCGATTACTCTAGGTGTATTTGCAATTCTTTAGAATGATATCGACAAGATCACCATGTTGCATAACATTTTCCAACTGATTTCTAAAAGGATCTGGGTTGAAGCTGCCTCCACGTTTTTCATTAGCATGTAAAATGAGGTTTAAGTCACTCCTAAAATGATGTTGCTATTGTTTTCTTATGCTATATTATTGCTGAGAGAGTCCCAGCAAACTTCCTTATCCTTGTAATGATTCGGGACATAAACATTGTAAATTACTATCTGTTGACTGCTAATAATATTCTGCAATACAATATTGACCCAATGTTGTTCTACTATTTCTGTTGTGTTGTTCCATTCATCTTGAAGCCAAAGTGTAGTAATTCCTCCTGAGGCTCCTCTGGAATCACATATACATCCTTTGTAGCGCTTATGTTGTTCAATAATCTTGTTCATCTCTGGCTGTCTCTGCTTTGTTTCTTGGAGTAAAACAATGGTTGGTTTCTCTTGGTTAATAAGATCCTTTAAGGCATTTGATTTGGAGGGGTGCCCTAGTCCCCTGCTGTTCCATGAGAGGATTTTAATCATTTCAGGTGAGAGGTGTGAGGAGTTTCTCTCCCTCCCTTTTCTTTGTTTGCGATGTATTTTTCTATTGGTCCTTGAATATATGATTCAATGGGGTTCTGGAGCCCCAATTCTATGTCTTTTTGTGCATTTTCATCCCTGTGTTGTTTGGCAGACTTTCTTCCAGGCTTCTTTTGATTGTCTAGAATGGATCCATGCTCCTTGGAATTGCTTCTGGTGATTCTGAGAGGGGGAGGATCAGACGGGAGGGAAGAGGAAATGACCTAGGGAAGGGGAGAAGAGGTAGGATCAGATTGAATCAAGGGAGGGGATTCCTCGGGAAGAGAGAGGATGTGAAAGGGATTGGAAGAGGGAGAAGAGGTAAGGGGATCCGGTTGGCGATCAGAAGATAGGGGAGGTTGTGGAGAAGAAGGGGGAGGAAATGAAGGCGTGGGAGAAGAGGGAGGGGAAATTGGGGGAGGTTGAGAGGAAGGACCTGCTTCATGGGATGGTTTAGGATTAGGGGCTGTATTTTTATTTTTAATGGTTTCCCATTGCTCTTCTTGAGGATTATTTTCTACATTAGAAATTTTAGTGCAACGATTAGCAAAGTGACCGTACTCGTGACATACCTTGCACTTGAAGGGGATCTATTCATAGTCAAGCTGTTGAATGTGCATCCAGTCGTCAACCTTGAGCTTGATGGCTTCTGGCAAGCCTTTACCCAAATCAACTTCTACACAGATGCGGGCACAGGCCTGCATGTTATCTTTCGGTTCACTCCGATCAATGTATTTCCCAACAGCATTCCCAATAGCACGCATAGATTCGTCTCCCCAGCAATGCAAGGGGAGGTGAGGAAGCTGGACCCAAACAGGGACCGCATTAGGAATATTAAGCTCTGGGTCAAAATTCGGAGTCCATTTGTTTAAATATAAACCTCTGGAATCCATGAAATAAGGCCCATTACGGAAGATTAAATCCTTGTCTTCCTTTGTCTCAAAATGAAATGTAAAATATCCCTTTCCACAAAATCTGATAGAGATTTTTCCTTGTATTTTTTCTATCCAATTCCTTTCCACCCACCTCTGTACTATTTTTGGAGAGGGCCAAAGTCTTGTAAATTTCCCAATAAGTCCTTTTTATGCCAAGGCAAGAGCGGCCATTCTGGGCAAAGTTGGAGGGAGAGAAACTTCTTTTAACCCATCAAGTCTTTTCACGAACTTTGATACTGAAGGGCAAGCTCGCTGAGGAGGCATGGACTTGATCAAGGCAGAGAAGGCATGTTGGTGAGTTGCCTCCTCCAGCGAAGCCTCCGGAGGGGCCATCCCGAGTGGTCGAAGATCGGTTCAGACATAATGTTTGCAGGCGGCGGCAGGAGCAAAGCGCACATTAGGAAATCCTCTTTCACAAATAATATTATTGGATACTATTGTGTAGATTTTTTTTTCAAAAACTTCCCTACATAAAGTTTTCCTTTTCTCCAGTCTTTACTCTGTTCAAAAATTGAAAAAATTATCCAAATATATACTTTTCATCATATAAACTTTGTATATAGTACTGTAAATGATGATGTAAATATTCAAATGTGGATATTGTATTTCAATGGATCAAAATGTAATGACAATGCAATTGTAGGTTGTATCTTGCAAAACCCCAATGGGAAGAAAATTATGTTGACTTGCAGGTTATAATTTCAGAGTATGAATAATGTAACTAAATATCAAATACCAATACAAGGATTAAGGAAAGAAATAAGCATGAATGTGCATAACATCAAAGTCTTTGGTGACTCCAAAAAAGTAATAAGATAGGTAAGAAAATAATGCATTGTGTTTCTAACCATATTAAAAATTATCTACAATTAGTCAAGGACTTGATTTCTAATTTTTTAGAATTCAATATCACCCCTATTCCTAGATTACAAAATCTCAATGCCATCCTTTTAATAAATTTTGGTTCTAAATTAATACCACCAAAGGATTTCAATCCATATAGGTTCTCTATACAGTTAATTTTCAAACTCTTTGTTCCTAACAATGTGTCTAACTAGTGAGTTTTCAATGATGATAAAGACATCATAAATTCTCTTATGTATGAGGGAATTTATGTTGACAATATCATCGATGAGAAATATCATGTTCAAGAATTAAACAATTCATCCAAAGAATACAAAACTAAATCAGAAAACAGTATTCCTAGATATGTAGTTAAGCTAGAATATTTTTATGATCTTAAAGATAGGTTTAAAATGCCTACACATTGCAAAACAAATAGTTCCACTATGAAATTTGAAATAATTAATTTAGGCACTGTACAAAATCATCAAAATGTAAATCTAATCCTAGGTTTTTCTCCAAGTGAAAGAACTAGTTTCATCAATATTCTAAGACAATACAAAGATGTGTTTTCTTGGTCATACAATGATTTTAAGACTTATGACACATCTAATTATACAGCATACATTACCAATGTTACCCGATGTAAAACCTGTTCAGCAGAAATCGAGGAAGATCCATCCAAATCATGAAGCCTATATTGAAACTAAGTTGAATAAATTGTTAAGAGAAAAAATTATTTTTCCTATTAAAATTTAAAATGGGTTTCAAATCTTGTTCCAGTAAGGAAGACAAACATAGATATTAGAATATGCATTGATTTCATAAATCTCAAAAAATCTTCTAAAAATGATAAATTTCCATTACCTCCTGGAACATATTCTTCAATCAATGGCTATATTTGAATTGATGTCATTTCTTGATGGTTTTTCTTGCTATAATCATATTTTAGCAGATTTAAATGATAGGATCAAAACAACATTTAGGACTAAATGGGGAACCTTTGCCTACGAAAATACGCCATTCGAACTAATTAATGCTAGATTAGTGCTCCAAAGAGCCATGGATATTACATTTCGAGGTTTTAATAAACAAAAGTAAGCCCATCTATTTTGATATTGCAATATTTAGATGGGTCGAGGAAACTCTCCCTGTCAATGGGAAAATCTTGAAGAAATATTCTTCTTAATTAATTAATGCATCAATTTTGTACATATGTTGTTAATTTGGCAGTTCAGTTACAAATTCCAATCATGGGACTATATTCCTATTTTCAAGAGGACTAAACTTTACTATTGAAGCGCTCAATTTGGATAAGGGAAAGTGTATTTTTGAAGAAAATCCAACATGTACAGAAAAGGACGGGTCATCCCAAAAGAGAAATACAATGATTATGATCCTTGAAGTATGATGATACACTTGTCAACTGCCCTAATCATATGACTCTAACCCTTGATAAAATTTTGATGTCATGTTCATATGTGATGATGAAGTAGTTGATGCTAATATGTTATGACTATGATGCATATATGTCTAATATTATAAGGTTTGATATCATGACCTAACAGTTCTTCTAATGCATGAAAATATTGTTTGGTCAATTTAGTGTGTCGTAAATTGCTACATTAATTATCAATCCGGGAGTTGTAAACTGATGAAGTGTGGCGCACTATATGTGCAAGACAACCTCTTTCTTATATTTTTGTCATTTTTCAATTTTTATTTTGTTTTGGGGGTTTTTATCTTCGTTTATCTCCTAATGTGAATGGAAATCCTATTCCTAAGTCTTTAGAAGGCAAGTATGGATATAGATTTTAGGAAATTATGTCCTCTATAATGGTTTCCATCACTTAACACTTCAGAAGATCTTAGAATATACTAGTGATGACAGTAATACTTGTGTTAGCGCTTGAAATTTCACCTCAGGCTGAGAAAGGTAAACCTCAAGGCAACATCAAACCACTTAGCCTCGTAGCTAGCCCTACGGAGCGGGAGAGGGCTCTCTCCGGTCTATCTCGATAAAGATCTTCAATGGGCGAGATAACCAATAGGGTAACACTGATTTTAGGCTAGTAAACTGATCAAAAGGGTTGTTTTGGGATTTTTAGGGTTTTTGGTGGCAAATTGAGGAGTGGCAATTTTGGGTGCGGGGATAGGACACAATTTCTGCAGGGGGTTCTTTGGGGCGAGATAGGATACAGTATTGATGCCTTAGATTGAGGTGAATGGATGAGAAAGACAGGTGAGGAGATAAGGAGAGCAAACAATAACTTTGAATTCTCCTTAAACAGTAGAAAACATTGAAATTAAACAAACTTAAAAGCAGAGCATGACAGTCATGAATTCTACTTTAACACTTCATTTGTTTAATGTGCAGAAGGAAAAGAAAGGAAATGATTCACATAACACACTTACAAGTACATAGAGAAACACACCATCAATACATGTAACCACAACAATCCCAAAAAGGACTGCAAAACCCTGGTCTTCCTTAGCCAAAAATTGCAGAGATACAGTGAATAATACAATGATAGCTTTTCCCTCAAGAGTCCAACCATGAAAATGAGCAAGAAAGTACATAATATAGATCATCTAACCTCTTTCCCTGCCTCCATGGGTCGAGATCACTATCCTAGGAGCTGTTTCAACCACTTCTAAACTAAGCACTGAAAACTAGGCAGTCAAAACAACTTGCCTCTATAAGCTAGCAAACCAATTCATTCATTTAATTTTCACCTTTTTCATGAATGAATCTTCTAGAAGAGGTAAATAAGTGTAAAAGTGTCATAAAAGTACATTAATTACATCAAAGAGCATAATAATCCACCCCAAAAAGTCAAACAGGGTCAAACTGCGTTTTTCTGAGCTGTACACTGAAATTTGGAGAAATTTGCCTGACGGGTCGCATGCCTCTGCCTGACGGGTCGCGCGCCTTTGGGACCACTTTGGGGGCACTTTCAGATGTCCAAATTGAGCGAGAGTAGGCTTGTTGGAAAGTTCTGTGAGTCTACTTTCCAACCCAACTAGAATTTCTGAATTTGGTGGTCATTTGCCCCTCCAAAAGTGCAATCTCCCAAGACTGCTTTCTGTGTCTCAAAAATGTGGCAAAAAGTCATTTTTTGCTTGTTTTTTGACTTTCTGGAGGCCCAAAACTTCATAAAATATCTTGTCCATGGATGAGAATATGTAACTTCTCATGACAAATCTGGAAATGCTGAGTTTTTGCAAAATGGAGTTGCCAAGATGAAGGGTCGCGCGGGGGGTGAGACCCGTTAATGGAGAAAACCTGTAAATTGCCTGAAAAAACCAAAATTTACCCAAAATGCTCAAAATTTCTTGGGATTTGTGCTGTGGCTAGGTTATTTAGTGCCTTGCTCCTTTAAGGAAGCCTCGGCCAAGATATGGAGGGGATCGGGCCTCTTTCTCCTTTTTTGTGCCTTGGCCAACCGCCTTTGGAATATCTTCATCTTTGCCTTGCACACGTGCATTCTCGCCCAATAATGGTTCTTCATGTTTCTCAAAATTTTTTTATCTTGGTTGGATTTATCCAACAGCCTCTCCAAGTGATCATTGAGCTGGATAAGCATGGACTCTCGCTCAGCGGGCAACAGATCACCGGGTCTTCTTCGATTCAAGTTGCGGTCACTACGAATCCTCCACAACTCATCAAGAGCTCGCTCATCCTCCAACTGTTTGTGGCGCTGCTCCAGATATGAGATTGTCCATTGTGCCCCCTCTAATCTCCTCTGCAATGCATCATTTTCAGCTCTGAGGTGCTGAATGATCTCCTTTGACTCTAGGCTAGGAGAACTGACATCAAGATCAATAAGCTCAATATCTGGAACACCTGATGGCCCCTCATCAATCTTGGGTTGCTTGCCCCTCTGTGCTGCCTGTGCTGCTGAAGAAAGCGAGGCCCCTTCTACCTGATGTGGAGATAACACTCGCTGAGCCGATGAAGAAGGCGAAACCCCTTCCACATGCTGTGGAGAAAGTACTAGCCGAGCTGCTGCAAATAAGGCCCTTTGGCCTCTCTGATAAGTGACCAATGGTGAGGAGCTGACATGTCTAGTGACGGGGATGCCATGCTGTTGTGATGGTCCTCCCTCCTTGTGAATAACCTCAGGATGTGGCGGTGGTGGTGCTGTGAAAAGCTCACAAGAGATGAACTCCTCCCATGAGATGCCCTGCTGAGCCAACTGATGTAATACTACAAGCTGAATCAAACCATAATGGTAAAGGCTCCTATACTGCTGTGCCGGGCTCTTCCTCTGCATCATGGACACCATCCTCTCAATGTTCTGATAGAAGAAAACAAGGATGTTCATCATCCGTACCCGTGTGAAATGCATCAATAGGCGAATATGGTACGAATATACCTGTGAAAATCTGCCCTCACAGGTAAAATAGAGCAAGATGAGCCTCATCATGGGAGCATACTCACTCCTGAGAAATCTGAAGGGAAACACTCCTGTCAAGTGCCTCATGAGTGCTGGTCTAACGAAAGGCTCAAAATGAACGCTGTCCAACACCTTGCGCTTATTCCATACCTCTCCGACATTAGGTATCCCTGTGGCCTGTGCAATCATCTCGGGTGTCAATGTAAAGTCCACCCCGGCAAGGTTGACATGTCCATCATGCAAATGTAAAACAAATAGGTGAGCCAACTCTCTGTGGTGCTGAATCCGAGAGATCCTCTCACAAAACTCATAGCAAGACATGTACTGGAAACATGAAACTGCCATAGGACAAGCCTGTAAATCTGCCAAAGAAGTGGGCTCCTCTCTCTTATGATGACCACCCTTTCCACCCTTATGAGGCCTCCTCTGTACCTCAATCTCTGAAGCTGATGCCTGGTCATCACTCTGCTCATAGGTTTCGGTTTCTGACATTGTTTAAAGAGCAGAGTGGCCAAAATGTACTGTTGTTTCTACCTTGTAAAATGTTGATTTATATGTTGTTTCAAGGGGGACAAGGAGCATGAGGGGAATGTTAGGGGAGGGACACTTTAAAATGAAAATGGGAATAAATATATAAAACATGGATTTAAGGGAAAAAACATTGCAAAAATCATTGCATATGCATCATTATATACATTGTTTACATGGGTATTATGAGAGGTAGGATTAGGGCTTGATTTTTCATTTTTTAGGGAAAAGGGGTAGGGTTTAGGTTTTCTTTACAAATTTAAAAGGGAAATTTATATAGAAAGACAAGGAAAATGACATGGGAAATGGGAAAAATGATTTACAAGGGAAAAACCTTAAAACAGCATAAAACCCTAGGCATATTTTACAATTTTAAACCACATCCATATAGAGCTTTTTCTCTTGCACAATGAGATCTTTAAAACATGTATTCATGATGTCTTTAACCATAACAAACAGCAATTTGTAAGTTGGAGGGCCTACCTTAGGCAATTTAGCAATTTTGTTGGCTCCTTGGATGATTTGCAGGTGATTTGGTAAAGAGGGCGCTGACGGGTCGCGCGCCTCACCCAACGGGTCGCGCTCCACTGATGGGTCGCGCCCGTTATAAAATAACATTGCTGGAATGGGCTCGACGGGTCGCGCGCCTCTGACGGGTTGCGCGCCTGGTCTGACGGGTCGCGCGCCTGTCAAGCTCACAATTTCACTCAAACCCTCATCCAATCTCTCTTGCAAGTGAGTTAGATGCACAATGAGGGTAAATGGAGGGAGATTGGGCTTTTATAATTTTGATTTGAAATAATTTCATGCCCAAACCCACTTTATAATGTTTTTCTTTGACACTTTATAAAATTGACTTTTCTTGGTTCCTTTGTCCTGAAATTGATTGATTTAATGCTTTTTCTCGATACTTTTTGCAGGGATATCATCTGAGGGATCTTGGAAAGGGAGCCAGGGTTACATGCTATCCTTGGAAGCTTTTTGAAATTTCATCACTTTTTACAAAAATTTGAAAAATGACCTTGGCTTTAAAAACAGGGTTTTTAAATCCAAGATGAAAATTAACTGTACAAGATAGAAATTTGCAAAGAAAACACCTTTAAAATCATCCCTCTGGCTTGCTGAGCACTTATTGACCTTCAGAGACATGACCTTGTAAACAAACTTGACCAAAACCCTAGACCTAGGAATTTGACCTCAAGCCAAGACAAGACAAGCTTGAAAGTGACTAAGGACTGAAATGACTTGATTCAGCAATGCCAAGAGGGGGACAAAAACACCAGCTCCTCCATCAGGGTTATGGCATGCCTAATGGGATGCAAAAATTGACACTGATGAGACACCTACTTATGCAAATGCAAAGAGCTTTGATCGTTGATGGAGGGCTACAAGACCGACTCTAACAACTTGAACAAGAATGAAATATGTGATGCTATCTAAAACAAGTAAGTAACGAACTATTGATCTTGAAACTATCATCTCTGCTGCTGTCTAAATACAGAAAAATGATTTAAGCTACTGCACTCAAAGAAATAAAAAATTGCAAGGAAAGTAAAACTAAAATCAAATTACATCATCCATAATCCGATTCCTCGCCAGTTAGTTTAGCTATGGCTTTCGGAGATAATCGTCAATGACATGAGAAATATGATATCTAATTGCAGAAAAGTAAAACTAAAATCAAATCACAACATTCATAATCTGATTCCTCGCCAGTTAGTCTAGCTATGGCTTTCGGAGATAATCATCAATGACATGAGCAATCTGATATCTAATTGCAGAAAAGTAAAACTAAAATCAAATCACACATTCATAATTCGATCCCTCGCCAGTTAGTCTAGCTATGGCTTTCGGAGGTAACCGTCAATGATATGAGCAATTTAATATCTAGTTGCAGAAAAGTAAAACTAAAATCAAATTGCACATTCATAATTCGATCCCTCGCCAGTTAGTCTAGCTATGGCTTTCGGAGGTAACCATCAATGATATGAGCAATTTAATATCTAATTTTAGAAAAGTAAAACTAAAATCAACTCACACATTCATAATTCGATCCCTCGCCAGTTAGTCTAGCTATGGCTTTCAGAGGTAATCGTCAATGATATGAGCAATTTAATATCTAGTTGCAGAAAAGTAAAACTAAAATCAAATCACACATTCATAATTCGATCCCTGGCCAGTTAGTCTAGCTATGGCTTTCGGAGGTAACTGTCAATGATATGAGAAATTTAATATCTAAGCTAACTAACAAAGCAAGTAAACAAAACTGAAATCAACAAAATAGAACTGGAATTAAAATACTAAGAAAAGCAAAGTCAGCAGAGAATTGATCCCATGTCATTAGTCATTGTGAAAATTATATGCAGATGCCTGGGCTGCCTACTCTATCCTAAAACATACATGCACTGATCAGCATTATACAAACTTGTAAAATCATGAACATAATTGAAATACCATAAAAATTGAAATATACACAGGTGGATAACTATGGAATATATGCAATGGAAATAAGAAAACAATGCATAAAACTTTACAGCAACAAGGGAAACGAAACCTCAGCGTACAGGGGCCCTCTGCATAGCCTCGGTCAACAGGCTATCAATCCAAAATTATGTTCACGCAATCATGTAGAAACAGATTCTTCTCATATATTTCAAAACACAGTTATTGCAATAAGACTAGTGTCACGGCACAATGAACTTTGAACAGAAAAATTACATTCAAAAAACTAACTTTATGCGTTATAGAAACATGTTATTTATAACAAAGGTTACATAACTGTTTTCTTGTAGAACTGCATGAACAGGAGACACGTAAAAGACAACGTCCATGGATTTAGCATAATGGTTGCCGAGACTATTAAATTTATCAACTGTGGCTGTTGGATTTGCATCATGGGGAAGTCTATAGGTGGCAACATGACCCCAGAGATTTAGGAACAGCCACACATCCTTCAGAATCCTTCACGTGTTTGAAAACAGAGTCTGGCTGCCGTAGGACTCTTATATTGGACCACCATTTGACCATTGTTGACCACAGCTTCCCTTGATGAATCTGGTTGAACCAATAGGATCTGATCCATGTCCAGGTCATTTCTAACTTGCCCATGTGGCTTGCTTTGCCTGGTGACACCTGCAATCTAGGGTTTAACAAAAACATCTACGGAAAGTTGAATCAGCTGCAGAAAGTGACTGGATTTCGCAGCTAATGAGCAAAATCTAGTTCAAACAGCAAACACAAAAACATAGTTAGAGAACCACTTAAATGCTCTTTTAGAATCAATATGCAATGATTTCTGACAGCTTATGGAGTACTGGTGAGGGAAAAAGTCTGGGAAAATGTGTAGGAGAGGTGTAATTTCAAAGCTCTACGTACCCCCGCTGTGATGGTGTTGCATGTCCCCATGCAACCAAAATTTTGATCACCCTCCTTTCAACTCATGTGTTATGAGACCTCTGCCAATACATCCAGCCTTCTTTTCTTCTTTCTTGAGACCACTACCATCCTTGGCTTCCTCATTAGACACCTAAACTTGAGGTTGATGAGAGCCTTGTTCAACCTTCTGTTCTTTTTCTTTAATTTTCTATTTTTCTTCTGCCATAGCCCAAGATGCAACATGGTGTTGTCATGAATAATCTTATCTAACCTGCCCTGTTCCTTCAACGTTTCGTTTTCTCTTTTGAGATGTCTATTTAAGACCTCCAGCTCAAAAAACTTCCTGTTTTAGTGATTGGATTTGAGCTTCTTGAGTTGTATTAGGCTGCGCAGATGAAGTGCCTAGATCTGTGGACGTTTTCTCCAATGACTCTATATAATCATACATTTCTTGCTGGTTTGGGTCTATCTCAGGTGTGGTCTTTCTTAGGCTGACCCCAAAATCCTGTTGAGAAGGACTGATTTCAAAATCTGGCCGAGAAGGACTCATGTCAAAATCTGGTTGAGAAATAGGAGTATGGTGGGGACCACGGCCAGGAGGAATTGCTGAAGGTTGTTCCAGTGTTTCCCCTCCTAAATCAATAAAATGGGGCCCTTTATTTTGTATTCCTCTCAACTTCCCTTTAAGTCTGGAACTTCTCAAATTTTGTGGGCTAGTGTCCTCTTTCTCCCCACACTGTTTTTCTTTCCCTTTTTTCTTTGCTGCAGCTGGCTGTTCTTGAAGGTAAACTAGTCTTTCAGATAGTATTTGGTGGTCCTCTTCTGAGGAAGGTTCTGGGGTTTGATAGATAGCTTCAATACTTCTTTTACCTGTTGATTTTCTTGGCTTCTTACCCTCAGTCTTTTCCTTCCTACTTTCATACAGTTTTTCTTCCCTACTAGTTTCTTCCACTATGTTAGTAGGAGTGTCCTGAATTCTATCACTTGTTTTCTTTCTTCTACTTCTCCTTGATGTGCTGCTTTCAGGGGCTTCTTGTGGATCTTTAAAGAAATTTCTAACTAAAAATTGCTCCCAAGTGTCCTTCTTTTCCTTTAATTGTCTTTCAATCAAGATTTTCACAAGGCCGTGGTGATACAAGTGGGGTTCTACTTCCCCTAGATTCTTTTGGACTGTGGTGGACATTTTCTTCAAGCTATTTAGCAAGAAATAGGGCAAATTAAGAGTTCGATTTTCTAGAAAATTCATTATCAACCGGGTGTGGTACATGTACATTGACCTGAATCATCCCTCATAGGTAATGAATTTCTGGATTATTAATAGTAAACTAGCCCATTTTTCTTGTAAAGTAGAGACAGGGATTCCTCTATTAAAGATGGTTACATCCATACTTGGATTTCATAGGATAACCCTCCATGCTCTCTCATCAAAGCTCTTATTTTTGAACCACCGTTCTCCCTCCTGTGGGATTTCAGTTGCAGCTGCTATGGACGCCTCTATGATTGTGAATTTAAGGTCTCCAACCTCCGCTTCTATGCCATCAAAGGACCTCGCAAAAGTCTTCGTAACTTCCTTGTTGTAGCCTCTGAATTTCTGAATAAATCGTAACCACCGGGCCTTCCTTAGCATGCTTTTCACTTACGGATACCCTTCCATAAATTTGGGCCCTTCCGGTTCTACTCTCAACAAAGGACCCATTCTTTCCTCCTCTTTTAAACACGTCTACGTAGGTATTGAATGAAGGGAGGTGAGACAGCTGGGTTAGTGGAAAATGGACAGGATTTATGGAGAAAAAATAGTGACTGTAAATGGAAAACAGAGAACAGGTAGCGGGAGTGAGTTTATGGAGCGGAGCAGAGGCTTATGTGAATAGGGTAGGAATGCAAACACGACTTCAACTGAATAGTAGGGGAGTAAAGTGAGCCCGACAGAGTTTTAAACTGAATGTCTACGAAGTAGACGTAAACATGCTCAAGAAATGGCTGCGGAATTTTTGCGGTGGAGAAAATCCGTGATCAAATCAACCACGTCCCTATAATTACAAGTGGAGTGTCAAAGTACAGCCGAACACGAGTTAAATCCGGAGGCTTGATCATGAGGCCATTTGAAAATCAATGCAAGGTTTGTGGAGGAATCATATAAAGGTCGTGGAACGATTATGGAGCTATCAACGCCAATCATTGCATATAACGGAGTCGTGGGTTCAAAACTATGTAAAATGTGCTCTAAATGCTATTTGAAATAAATCTTACTCATACCTTGGAATTTTTGCCACTTTTCATCCATTAACCTTGATCAGCTGCTCCTTGTTGATGCTTTTAAGTGCCTCATGTCTTCAAAATATGTGCTTGGTCATACCTGTATTTGATTTTCATGATCATTTAACTAACATCTAACTGTCAGTTTTGAAAAACAGAGTGATGGCTGCGGAATCAGCCTCTGGCTGTGAAAACTGACACAATAATCATGACTGAATGGAGATGGATAAATGATGACTGAATGAATGAAAATGGTCATAAAAAACTTTTATTGGCGGAATGAAATGAAATGGATGAAATGGAGTGGAATAAAATGAAGTGGAGTGGAATGAAATGGAGTGGAGTGTCACAAAACTGTGAAATGAGAGAGAGATTTTTTTTTTTGGAAAATATAAGGCGTTAGGAGTTCTTGATTTTCGCCCTATATTTTCTGTATAAGACTGCCAATCAGTGATTGGTTTTCAGGCTTATACATTTATTTTTTATTTTTTATTTAGAAACAAAAAGGAACAAAGGCTAGGTTGGTGGAGAAGAAGGATTCTTATTCACTAGCCTTATTGCATAACTATCTTGAAAGATTTTGACAAATTCCTCTTTTGAGAGTGGCTTATGATAGATCTTTAATATGTGGCCATTCACAATAAGAGGAGTTTTAAGTTCATCAATGGTTTTGATTCTTACCACTCCATTGCTAAAGATTTTGTCAATCTCATATGGTCCAAGCCAATGAGTCTGAAATTTTCCTTTAAAATCTTTAAACTTGGAATCAAATAGCAATTCCCAATCTCCTTCTTGAAATTTTTTCTCCTTGATGTATTTGTCATGCCACTTAGCTCTTTGATATTGAACTAGATCAGTTCTTAGGATTGCCTCTTGTCTGATCTCATCTAGCTCATTCAACTGCTCCATTCTATGCTTTTGGGCTTCTGATAGATCCATTCCCAACTGAACTGCCATCTTGAAAGTTTTGACTTGGAACTCAATGGGGAGCAGGACTTCTTTCCCATAAACAAGTTCATAGGGAGAATGTCCTGTTGTATTTCTCCATGTAGTTCTGTAGGCCCACAAGGCTTCAGGAAGCCTTTCTGCCCAATCTCTTCTGTGTATATGAACAGTTTTGGTGATGATGCCTTTAATAACTTTGTTTGTAGACTCCACTTGACCATTTGCTTGCGGATGGTAAGGAGTAGATTTTTTGTGCTTGATTTTGTATTCTTCCATAAGCTTCTCCACCAGGTTGGATGTGAATTGACTTCCCTGAACTATCACAATTTCTCTTGGAACACCAAAGCGAGTAAAAATATCCTAATAAAGAAAAATAACAACTGAATTCTCAGTAGCTAAAAATAATGCTTTAGCTTCTACCCATTTAGTGACATAATCAATACATACCAATATATACTTTCTTTGTTTAGATGGTGGGTTAATCAGTCCAATGAAATCTAAAGCCCATTTTTCAAAGGGTTCGATGAGTACCTATGGTTGCAATGGCATTTCATTTGAAAGGGTAGGTTTCCCTACTCTTTGGCAGCTGTCACACCTTTTGACATATTGTTTTGCATCTGTGAAGAGGGATGGCCAAAAATATCCTAAAGAGAGGATTTTATAGGCTATCCTTTTGTCAGCAAAGTGTCCACCGCATGGTTCATCATGACATGCTTTTAGGATATCAGGCATTTCATCTTCCCTAACACATCTTCTGATCACAAGATCCGGCCCCGTTTTAAACAATTCGTTAGAAATCCATGAATATTTTGAACTCTCCTGAATAATCTTTCTTCTTTCACCAGGAAATAAATGTGGACGTAGTTTCCCTGTAACCAAATAGTTAGCTATATCTGCATACCAAGGAGTCTTAGTAGTTGCTAAAAATAATGATTCATCGGGAAACTTATCCTCTACAGGAGAATCCTCTTTAGTATTTTGAATCCTAGACAAGAAATCAGCTATTGTATTTTGTTTCCCTGGTCTATCTAACACAGTAATATTGAATTCTTGTAAAAGTAGAAGCCACCTTGTAACTCTGCCATTAGTAACAGGTTTGTTCATTAGATATCTAATTGCAGAATGATCAGTATGAATAAAAGTTTCATAGCTTGTTATATAGTGTCTAAACTTATTGATTGCATGAACAACAACTAAGAACTCTTTTTCAGTTACAGTATAGTTCAACTCAGTGGGAGTTAAATTTTTATTGGTATAGTAAATGGCATAAGGAACTAAATCTTTTTGACCCAACATAGCTCCTAGAGCTGTATCTGAAGCATCTATAGAAATATGGAAAGGAAGTTTCCAATTTGGTCCTCTCAAGATAAGCACTTCAGATATTCTTGTTTTCAAAGTTTCAAATGCTGATTGACAATCAGGATCCCATTTGAATTCACAGTCTTTTGTAAGCAGTTTGAAGAGTGGAGATGCGATTTTATTGAAGTTCTCTATAAATCTTTATAATATCGAGTAAATCCTAGAAAACTTCTAACATCTCTTTGAAAATTTGGAATAGGCAATTTGGAGATGACTTCAACTTTTGATCTATCAACTTTAATCCCATCCCCTGAAATATGACCTAAAACAATACCTTCAGTAAACATCATAAAGCATTTTTCATGGCTTAATGAAAGGTTTGTCTCTTTACATCTTACAAGGACTTTTTCCAAATTTTCTAATGCCTCTTCAAACGAATCACCATAAACTGTAAAATCATCCATATAAATCTCTACACAATCATGGATTAGATCAGAAAAAATTCCTAGTACTGCTCTTTGGAATGTCGCCGGTGCATTACATAATCCAAGAGGAAGCACTCGATATGCAAAAGTTCCCCATGGACAGGTAAATATGGTCTTATCCTGATCCTCAAGTGCTACCTGAATTTGATTATAACCACTAAAACCATCCAGAAATGAAAAGTACTTTTTGCCTGCTAATGTATCTAATACTTTATCAATAAAGGGTAAAGGAAAGTGATCCTTCCAAGTTTCTTTGTTCAATTCCCTGTAATCAATGCATACCCTCCATTTACCATTCTTTTTGGGTACTATAACCAAAGGAGAAACCCATTAGCTATCTGAAATTCAATAAATGAAGTTTACAATGAGTAGTTTTTGGAGCTCTTCTTTCACTATCTCCCTAAGATTTGGATTCATCCTTCTTTGAGGTTGTCTGTTTGGTCTACTATTTTCCTCGATATAGATATGATGGATGCAATTCTTAGGGTCAATACCTTTCATATCAGTATACTCCCATGCAAATGCAGTATAATGTTTTTGCAATATTTTGGTTAGCTCTTCTTGTTGTGATTTTTCCAAATTCTTGTTGATATTCAATGTCTTACCTGGAAAAATCTCAATGGCAGAACTACCAAACTCTTCCATAGAGTAAAGATACATTTGCCTTGATGATAAAAACTCAATGTCAGAATTTAACTGAAATTGTGTGTGGTCATATTCTGAAGATGTTCCAAAATTTTCTAATGTGTTCAAAATTTGACTATCTTCACTAATTTCAGAAATGGTAAAGACAGGTTGTATATTGTCCTCATCATCGATCCATTCATTGTCTCCTACTTTTGTAACTGCTTTTGCTGGGGGATACAAATTGAATTTCTTTGTCGAACTACCATCAAAAATGTACATATCTCCAGATCTACAACTAATGAAAGCATCAGCTGTGGCTAGCCAAGGTCTTCCTAAGATGAGTGGATGTCCTCCTAAATTACTCTTGGGAGTCAAAATCATGAAATCTACTTGATATTCCCAAGAATCTAAGGAGACTGAAATATCTTCTAATACATCTGGTTTGATTATTGATCTATCTGCAAGTTGCAGTAAGGTAGGTGTAAAAAGAAGATTAGGAATTTTTAGCTGTTCCATAGTCTTTCTACTCATAATGTTGATAGCAGCCCCTAAGTCAATCAAAGTATTTGTAATTTCTATCTCATTTATATGTGTCTTGACAATTGGACTACCTGGATCTATATATTTCTGCATGGTAATTTTTCCCATCATGATATCTGCAATTTTTCCTACCAAGTGAATTCTTCTTGTATCTCTTGGTTTCCTTCTTGGTCTTTTAAGACTCAACTCCTTTATTGTTTTTGCTAGAATAGGAATCTCTCTAATGGCTTGTAGCAAGGGAATCTTGATACATACATTCTTTAATTCATCTAGAAAGTCATAGTCAGGCAACAAGATTTGTTTTTCCACTCCTTTGTCAATTTGTAATCTTTCAGGGAAAGGAGGTGTGGATGAAGATGCAGGTTGCTCAACTATAGGAGTTGTGGGGGTTGACTCTTTTTCTTTTTCTTTCTGAATGTTTGGGTTTTGAAGAGATGCTTCCTCAGAACCTTTATTGGCTTTAAGAGAATCCTCCTCAGAGGTATCTTGGTTTTGAACATCCATAGAAGGCTTTTCTAAAACTCTACCAGACCTAAGTTGTACATCATTGAGAGGAACAATCATATAGGTAGGAAATTGTTTTCCTTCTACCATGTAAGCATTCTGAGGATTCTTGTTATTGGGATTTGGCAATGGCTGGGCTGGTAGTTGATTTGTCTTTTGTTGAAATGGAAGCAAGAGTTGAGAATTTGGATTTTGCTGAGAAGGTTGTTGTTGTGGAAATGGTAATGAAAGTTGTGGGTTTTGATTTGGAATTTGTAGATTTTGTTGATTTTGAAAAGATGGAGGATATTGATAAAATTGAGAAAATCTCCCATAAGGATTTTGCATCCCTTGTGCCCATGATTGGTATGGATTTTGAGATTGGGGCCAAGGTTGTTGCCAAGAATTCCAATTTGGTGGGAGCTGAAAGTTCATAGGATTGTTAAATCCTTGATTTTGTGGCCCCTGCCATGGTCTTCTTGAAACAAAACAAAGGGATTCTACTGAATTTGGATCTTCCTGAAAGATAGCTTTGAGCCCAGGCATTGAAGGATAATCCTTGGTCTCATGAATTTCTGAGCAA
The DNA here is from genome assembly GCA_031772625.1 of Pinus tabuliformis. Lineage (NCBI taxonomy): Eukaryota > Viridiplantae > Streptophyta > Pinopsida > Pinales > Pinaceae > Pinus > Pinus tabuliformis. Next base: position 997,887,767 of record CM062806.1, on the reverse strand, counting down.
ATCACACATGTCTCTACAACTTTTGCATCCAAGGGACATTCCCTTAAAGCATGTTTCTTTTTACATTTTGGACAAAATATGGCTAAGGCTTTGGCTTCTGCTTTCTGCTTGTTTTTTATTTTAAGGGTGTCTAGTTGTTCACTAAGGCTCCCTAGGATATTAGTTTTGAACTCATCAATCACATTGCCAATCTCTACCCTACTTACTGATCCAATTGCATATTTGTTTGCTCTAATAAGAGAAGGATCTCTAGGCCCTTTTCTAGTTTTAGATTTTCCCCTTGAGAGATGGACAAATAGTTTTGCTATGTCATGGAGTGGAAGTTGAGAAATATCTCCCTTCCCCATCATGTTTAAAATATCCATCCATTCATCTCTAATGACTTTTAATAGAAGGGTTTTCAAGGTTTCCTCATCTAAATTACTCATTTTTGCTCTCTTTAAGTTGTATTGAAATCTTTCAAGTAAATCCTCCAAGTTTTCATCTTCTTTTTGCATCATCTTGAATACCTCATCCTTATGATTGGTGGGCATACAATAATCCAAGTATCTATCCAAAAATGTTTGTTTCATATCATTCCAAGTCCTAATAGATTGAGTGACTAATCCCATGAACCATTTCAAAGCAGCTCCTTTCAATGTTGAAGGAAACAATTTGAGTTTTTGAGAGTCTTCCATATAGTCATAGGTTCGGCACAAGACTTCAAACTCAAATAGAAATGTTTCAGGATCCTCACTTCGCAACCCATAAAATTTTGGGAGGACAGATGGTGAAATGTTTTTCATTGTTGTATGGGTCTCCTCATTGGCTATAGGGAATCCAAACGAGTTATCTCCATCCCTTTTTCCCCCATTTTTACCTCTACCTCCTCCATTGTTTCCTCCTCCTCTACCTCTACCTCGACCCCCTCCTCCAAATCCATTCACTGCTTTCTCTGTCATTATAGTTTCCTCAAAGTTCTCAGAGTCCTCTGGTTCTTCTATTAATGGCGAACGAGGAAGAATTTCTCCCTCCTCTTCCTCAGGTGATTCTACTTCTTTGATTACAATATGTTCCCCTGTAGAAGTGAAGAAAGGTTCTTCTCCTATGTTAGATTTGATGGATAGTGTGGGAGAGTTTCCTAATTCAACTGTTGCCCCTTGAATTCCAGGAATCCTAAGGCTAGGAGTGTGAGTCGGAGATGATGGAGGTGTATCTTGTCTATGCCTTGAAGTAGCTGGAGTTGTGAAAATCGAACTTTTGGCCCTAGCTATAAACCTTCCCCTAGAATCTCTTGCTCTATGCATGTCATTTTTTTATTTTTTATTTTTCAAGTCAGGCTAATAATTCTCTTTATGATCTTCCAGGTCACACTAGGTGCAAGAAGAGAGCATAATCAAGAAATTATTAAACTAAAAACTCTCTTTTCTGATCCTCCAGATCACACTAGGTGCAAGAGGAGAGCATACTTCAAGGAGTTATCAAATTTTCCCTTCTTTTTTTTTTTTAAGAGATTGCTACCTAGTTACACTTCCCTGGCAATGGCACCAAAATGTTTGGTCAATTTAGTGTGTCCTAAATTGCTACATTAATTATCAATCCGGGAGTCATAAACTGATGAAGTGTGGCGCACTATATGTGCAAGACAACCTCTTTCTTATATTTTTGTCATTTTTCAGTTTTTATTTTGTTTTGGGGGTTTTATCTTTGTTTATCTCCTAATGTGAATGGAAATCCCATTCCTAAGTCTCTAGAAGGCAAGTATGGATATAGATTTTAGGCAATTATGTCCTCTATAATGGTTTCCAGCACTTAACACTTCAGAAGATCTTAGAATATACTAGTGATGACAGTAATACTTGAACAAGAATGAAAGATGTGCTACTATCTAAAACAAGTAAGTAACGAACTGCTGATCATGAAATTATCATCTCTGCTGTTGTCTAAATACAGAAAAATGATTTAAGCTACTGCACTCAAAGAAATCAAAAATTGCAGAAAAGTAAAACTAAAATCAAATCACAACATTCATAATCTGATTCCTCACCAATTAGTCTAACTATGGCTTTCAGAGATAATCATCAATGACATGAGCAATCTGATATCTAATTGCAGAAAAGTAAAACTAAAATCAAATCACACATTCATAATTCGGTCCCTCGCCAGTTAGTCTAGCTATGGCTTTCGGAGGTAACTGTCAATGATATGAGCAATTTAATATCTAATTGCAAAAAAGTAAAACTAAAATCAAATCACACATTCATAATTCAATCCCTCGCCAGTTAGTCTAGCTATGGCTTTCGGAGGTAACCGTCAACGATATGAGCAATTTAATATCTAATTGCAAAAAAGTAAAACTAAAATCAAATCACACATTCATAATTCGATCCCTCGCCAGTTAGTCTAGCTATGGCTTTCAGAGGTAATCGTTAATGATATGAGAAATTTAATATCTAATTGCAGAAAAGTAAAACTAAAATCAAATCACACATTCATAATTCGATCCCTCGCCAGTTAGTCTAGCTATGGATTTCGGAGGTAACCGTCAATGATATGAGCAATTTAATATCTAAGCTAACTAACAAAGCAAGTAAACAAAACTGAAATCAACAAAACAGAACTAGAATTAAAATACTAAGAAAAGCAAAGTCAGCAGAGAATTAATCCCATGTCATTAGTCATTGTGAAAATTATATGCAGATGCCCGGGCTGCCTACTCTATCCTGAAACATACATGCACTGATCAGTGTTATACAAACTTGTAAAATCATGAACATAAGTGAAATACCATAACAATTGAAATATACACAGGTGGATAACTATGGAATATATGCAATGGAAATAAGAAAACAATGCATAAAACTTTACAGCAACAAGGTAAACGAAACCTCAGCGTACAGGGGCCTCTGCACAGCCTCGATCAACAGGCTATCAATCCAAAATTATGTTCACGCAATCACGTAGAAACAGAGTCTTCTCATATATTTCAAAACACAGTTACAGCAATAAGACTAGTGTCACGACACAGTGAACTTTGAACAGCAAAATTACATTCAAAAAACTAACTCTATGCGTTATAGAAACGCGTTATTTATAACAAAGGTTACATAACTGTTTTCTTGTAGAATTGCGTAAACAAGAGACACGTAAAAGACAATGTCCATGGATTTAGCATAATGGTTGCCGAGACTATTAAATCTATCAACTGTGGCTGTTGGATTTGCGTTGTGGTGCAGTATACAGGTGGCAACATGACCCCAGAGATTTAGGAACGGCCATGCATCCTTCAGAATCCTTCACGTGTTTGAAAACAAAGTATGGTTGCCGTAGGACTCTTATGTTGGACCACCGTTGACCACAACTTCCCTTGATGAATCTGACTGAACCAATAGGACCTGATCCATGTCTAGGTCATTTCTAACTTGCCCATGTGGCTTGCTTTGCCTGGTGACACCTGCAATCTAGAGTTTAACAAAACAACTGCGGAAAGTTGAATCAGCTGCGGAAAGTGACTAGATTCCGCAGCTAATGAGCAAAATCTAGTTCAAACAGCAAACACAAAAACATAGTCTGAAAACCACTTAAATGCTCTTTTAGAATCAATATGAAATGATTTCTGACAGCTTATGGAGTACTGGTGAGGGAAAAAGTCTGGGAAAATGTGTAGGAGAGGTGTAATTTCAAAGCTCTACAAATATTATGATAGACTGGTTGATGCCTTGATTAATGTTGATTGAAGTGGCTTCTCATTCATAGGAAGAAACTCTCCATAAGATACCAACACCTATTTGCAGATAAATCTTGACTTTTGAAGGAAGGATTCTAGACATGAATAACAATATGATGTTGTTAAAAAAGGTTTGGAAAAGTTCTGGTCTAAGAAGAAAAGTTTTCTCCTAGCTCAAGCCCTAACCATTCTGAGAAATACATAAGGGTGTTGTTATAATCCTCCCAACCGCATGGCATATGGCCTATGGGTATGGTTGTGCCTGTAAGACACAAAAACGAAAGCCTTATGCATGAGATCAGGAGCACACCAGGAGTATGACAGTCCTACATATATGGATAAGACAATAGAAATTACCATGAGCAGGGAAGTTTGATTGTTTTCTTAATATAGAAAATATGAATGATTTCACTAAACTTGTGCTTGTAGGGGACTGGAATTTGCATTTCAGTATGTTATTTTGATTCGAACATTAAAGTTAGTACATGTCATTATTTGATAATTGTTGTAAGGGTTTGACAAGATTTGGCTTATTTATTTAATATAGATGAGTAATATTCGAATTTTGACATGATACTTGATAATTCATAGATATAATTTGGTTTATGGATTGATTGAATTCACATTGATGGCAAGTTAGGATTTTGATCATATTTGGTACTTGATAATGATAATTTTCCTTGATGTGAAAGGACATTACTATGTGGGCATAATAACTTCCAATGATTAAGTTTGGCATTCAGTATTGATTATGTATTGACATCATTGGATTTACTACATTGGTTGAAGTATAAATTGTTGTGATTCGGTATGCAATGATTTTATGAATTATAGAAGCTTATATGACTTGTCCTTGGTGTATGCATTTATAATTAGCGAAAAAAATGATGATCATAAGGATGGCTTGATAAATTTTGATTGGATAGTGCTTGGTAAATAAAAGGTTGGTGTAACCTAGTATTTGGGTGTAACCTCTTCATGGCAGTTGGTCCGAATAGTTTTTGATATTGGCAGAAACTTTTATGGATTTGATATTAGTTTTCATTTTCAATTTAAAGCTTGATGAGCTGACTTAGTTGATTTGATTGGACAATATTGATTTGTGTGAGGCTGAGTATATTGGTTTGATCAGTATAATGTTTGCAGATAGCATTGTATGGTTTGAAGCGAGCTTCCTGATCGTAGTTTATCTACATTAAAAGTTACTTAGTGAAGCCAGGAATATGTTCTGATCCGAACATCTATTTCAAAGTGGTCCAATATATGCCTTTGATTTTGGTTTTATATGTTGACAATCTATTCTTAGTAGGTAACAAGCCTCTAATGATCAAAGTAAGAAGGCATTGGCCTATGAAGTTCGAGATGAAGAATCTTGGGTTGATGACTTACTTTCTAGGATTAGAAGTTTGGAAAAATAAAAGATGTCGTAAATTTATTTGGCATAATGGAATACAAATCCTTGGACACCCTGATGGTATTGAATTTCAATTAGTTATGTAGAAATGTTGTTGGACCTAACTTAGCAACCGACAGTTGATTGAAGCATTGATGTTCCATGTGAATACCCATATGGATATATATTTTAGAACAACTTGAGTCAATTCTTTTGTTTGACAATATAATTGTATTAAATTGTTACGTAAATTATTGACCGGAGTTGGTAAACTTGTGAATTGCAAGTGCACTATATATGCTAGAATTCCTTTTTATTAAATCAGATTATTAATGTGATGATTGAGTTATTGAAAATTATTTCTAAGGATGTTTTTCATTCCTATCTTACTCTTCAAATAAAATGAATTTAACACGTTAAATATTCCTAAAATTTCCTTACTCCTTTCTAATGAAATAAAAACTACTCTTCACACTTACAAAATGAAACTTAAAGAAAACTCACACTATTTCATTAAGAAAACTTAATTGATCTATTGCAACATAAATTTAATCTCTAAAAGCATAATTATTCATCTAACATTCTAGCAATCCTTTGCATAAAAACCAAAATGAAATTGACTTCTATTCAAAATGAAAACCACACATTTACTCATTATCAATAACTCATGCTTTGAAATGAAAACCATAAAGAAATCACACATGATTTGAAATCAAATACTATAAAATGAAACTATAAAGAAATCACTCAAGCTCTTAAATGAAACACTTTGAAATTATAAAGAAATCTATGAAAAGCGATTACACTACCATTAGCATCATTATAAATCAACTTGAAAAAGGAATGATTAGTGAAATCTTGTTATCGCTATTTGATTGAAATCAAGACTGCAGAACGATTCTAAAACATGTAAATAACTTCAACAAACGATAAAGAAAGGATATGAAAACGCAGAACCTTCATTGTTTGTAGGGGCCCTCCACAAATAGGTGGTCACAAAACTTTAATAGAATAGTCAGCTACGCATCAAATCTTCATTCTTCATTAACAGATAAAACATAGTTTGAAACAATAATGTTGCATATAAAAATTAACTTTTTTTTCATGTTTGTTGCATGGTATTTATAAAATCCCGTGTCAATAATTGTTTGAGGCTTTTACGACTACCTTATCTAATAGAGTTCTAAATTAAGCTTCTAACAACTATCAAGCTATTGTTTCTCACGATTTTCTATTTGGAAAAGCAAATCGTGAAGTGCAGGAATATCGGACCCTCGCTCGCTTGTTTAGCAACAAGTTGACTTTACCCTTTGACCATGCAATCGAACAATCCTTTGATGATTTGGTTTGAAGGAATAGGAGGAAATCGTTAAAGAGATCAATCTCCACCTATCCATATCTTTCTCCTCTTAGCTAGCACCTCTGATCCTGGTAAACCTTATAATCAGCTACAGAAATGTAGATTAGCTGCAGAATCATGTGAATTCGGTAGCTAATACAAATATTAGCTCAATAATAAGGAGCATCATTAAATATGAAAGATAAGACAATTAAATACCTTACCATGTCAAAAAACTTGTAGTTTGATGCCTATTTAGTTGATGATGATGGTCAAGGAAAGGAAAAATAGGTAAGGGAGATTGTCAAAATGAAGGAATCACGAGGCTCATTCCCCCATACAGAGTCCATTGTATGTCCTCATGCAAAAAATTCAAAACTGGAAGTCTTTCTCTATCACTGCTCTCTCTCAGAAACTTGGGCCAAAACATCCAAGTTTTCCCTTCTTATCTTCTTTCTTGCAACTGTAATTTTGGGCTTCTTCATTAAAATCCTACATTTTAGACTCATGACCTTCCTTTTTAGAGATTCAATATTTTTCTTTAACTTGTTCTTTTCATACCATAAGCCCATATGTAAAATAACGTAATCATTCGCATTCCTTTGTATCTCATTCTGCATTTTTAATGTTTCATGTTCCTTCTTCAGATGTCTATTCAGTGTCTCCAACTCAAATATTTCTTGTTTCACATTTTTCACGAGTGGAGGTTCTTGTCAACTGTTAGACTGGATTTTTTTTTCATGGACTATAGAACAAGATTCCTTTTATGCAACTCTCCTCTCCAGACACTCAATATAGTCATAGATTTCTTGTTGTACTAGATCTATTTCTGATGTTTTTTGTCATGGTCTATGGACAGGTGAGATGACAGTAAGTGATGGAACTTTCATTTTCTCCTCTTCCTCCCAATTAACAATATCTATAGATTGTTGAGATAATTTTTTATTAAGCCTGGTGCTTCTTCTTATATTTGATGGAAGAGGGTTTTTAGTTTTAACTCTTTTCTTCTTTGTTTTAGATTCCTCTATTTTCTTGGACGTGCTTTCTTCCTTTTTGTTGTATTCCTTTCTTCTAACAGATTTCCTTTTAATGCTTCCTAAAAATTCTGCAATAGGAGTCTCATCTTCTGACTATTTGTCAGGTCAGGATATAACTCCTTAAAACAAAACTCTGTTTTATTCATTAAGGCTAAACATTATTATATACAAGAGGGAGTGACTGTATGGTTCATCTCGCAACTCTCTATCTTCTCTATTATTTATTTACATTAATTACAGTTGTTCACCCAATCCTTCTGATTAGGTTTCAACATTCCCCCCCTTAATATGAAGGGTTGTAGGTGAGTCCAAGCAGCGTTCTGAATCTTTCAAGCTTTTCTCTTCCAAGTGCTTTGGTGAAGATGTCTGCCATTTGCTAATTAGTGGAACAATGGAGGAGATGGATTGTTTTGGCCTCAACATGATGTCGAATCAGATGATATTTAGTATTGATGTGCTTTTTTCGATCATGGAACTTTGTGTTCTTGGCAAACTTTATTGCGGATGTATTGTCAATCATGAGTGGAGTTGATTGTACTTGTTTTACCTACAAATATTCAAGAATTTTCCTAAGCCACACAATTTCTTTTGTTGCCTCAGCTACTGCCACATATTCTACCTCTGTTGTAGAATATGTAGGAACTGATTGTTTGTGTGATCTCCAGGAGACAGCTCCTGATCCAAGACTCATAACATAACGTGAAGTAGATACCCTTGTTTCTTTATCTCCATCGAAGTCTGAATCAGAGTATCCAATCAAGCTGAAGTCGTCCACCTGTGTATACTTCATTCCAAAGTATTGAGTTCCCTTCAAGTATTTTAGAACTCTTTTTATAGGAGACCAATGTCCATCACAAGGCTTTTGCATAAATCTGGAGAGGATTCCAAAAACAAAAGAAATGTCTGGTCTGGTAGTTGTCAGGTAGTTAAGACTTCCTACAAGCTGTCTATACTTTGTTGCATCCTCAAATTATTTTCCTTCATTTGATGTGAGCTTTAAGTTTTGTTCCATTGAAGTAGTTAGAGGATTGCATTTAGTCATACCAAATCTGTTCAACAGATCTCCAATGTATTTCTTTTGAGAAAGGAATCTGGACTTTGGATGTTGAGTTACTTCAATACCAAGATAGTAATGAACATAGCCCAAATCAATCATTTCAAAACCTTTCTTCAATTCCTTCTTTATGGATGCAATGTAGCTTTCATTGTTCCCTGTTATCAAAAGATCATCTACATATACTACAAGATATACAACTGTTTTTCCAACTTTCTTGACAAACAGAGTTGCATCATCAAGATCATAATGTTTGAAATTGAGTTTCAGAAGATGCTCCATCAATTTTTCATACCAGGCTCGTGGTGCTTGTTTGAGGCCATACAAGGATTTCACAAGTTTGCATACTTTATCTTCATGTCCTTTCACAGCAAAACCTTCAGGCTGGGACATAAAAACATTTTCTTTTAGATCTCCATTCAAGAAAGTGGTTTTTACATCCATTTGATGGACTTTCCAACTATTCTCAGCTGCTAGGGCAAAGAGTGTTTGGATGGTAGCCCATTTTGCTATGGGGGCAAAAGTCTCCACATAATCGACCCCTTCCTTTTGTTCATAACCTTTTACCACAAGTCTGGCTTTGTGCTTGTCAAGTGAGCCATCAGCTTTATACTTGTTCTTGTAGACCCACTTGTAGCCAATTGTTTTGGTTCCCAATGGAGGATCAACCAGCTTCCAAGTGTCATTCTTTATCAGGGCATCATACTCCTTTTGCATTGCTTCTTTCCATTCATCATGAGAAGAAACTTATTTGAAGGAAGTTGGTTCAAAATCTGTAGGCAAATTTAATTCACAATCATAAGAGACATCCATATCAATAGGTGAATCAGAGTCATCTACATTACCTCCATTTTTTTGATTTGAATTTCTAGTTATTTTTACAACCTCATCAGGATGAACACTTTCAAGTGTCTTTGTCAGCCACTTTGGGGGACCTTTCTCATATGGTCCAGGCTGCTCTGTTGACTGAGTTGGGGCTGAATAAAGATTGATTCTCCCAATTCTATCAATCACATCACTCAAAGTATCATCTGTTGATGGAGATTCATGTAGGGGAGAGAGTGCTTCTAAAGAAGATTCCACAGGTTGATCTAGCATAGAAATCCCCCCTTAAAGATGTGGAATCTGATTATCAAATTCTTGAAATGATTTTGCAGTTGTGAATCTATCCAAGCGATCAAGTTGCCTTTCAACAACATTGTCAGTTTTGGATGATTCAAGAAAGATTACATCTCTAGAGACAATAAAATTTTTATTGACTTCATCATAGAGATGGTATGCTTTGGAGGTGTTTGAATAGCCCAGGAAGATACACTTACGACTTCTTGCACTAAGTTTGTTTCTATGTACTTTTGGTATTAAGGCATAACAGGTGGAACCAAAGACCCTGAGATGCTTTACCGAAGGAATGTGCCCATACCACATTTCATAAGGAGTCTTGTTTCTAATAGCATTAGATGGACATCTATTCTTTATATATATAGCACATAGAACAGCATCAGCCCAAAACATTACTTTTACATTTTTGAAGAAGAGCATGGAGCATACCATATTTAAGATTGTCCTATTCATTCTTTCAGCTACCCCATTCTATTGGGGATTATAAGGCATAGTTGTTTGATGTTTGATCCCATGTTAGCGAAGATAGTTTTCAAATTCATTTGAAGTGTATTCTTTTCCATTATTAGTGCAAATAGAGCCAATATGAGATTGTGCATCATTTTCAATCCATGCATGAAAGTTCTTGAATGTTTGAAAAGCATTAGATTTGTTCTTCAATAAATATACCCAACACATTCTGGTGTAGCCATCAATAAATGTCATCATATATTTATTTCCATTTGCAGAAGAGACAGCATTTGACCACAAAAATCTGAATGAATGAGTTGAATTTTTCTATGTGCCCTGGAATGTGAATCATGAAGGGGCTATTTGCTATGCTTTCCTAGAATACAAGCATCACATTGCTTAAGCTTCCTAAGAATTGAGGCAATCCAACAACACCATTTTTAATAAGCAAAGGTTGTCATAGTTCAAATGTCCAAATCTGGCATGCCATAATAGACTTGATGGAAGCGTACCTTCTTCATAATTATAATTGTATGAGAAATGTTGTGCACGAGCAGAGGTACCTTGCAACTTGAGAAACCTTTCTTCTTCAATCCCTGTCCTGACAAGTGAGTGGTCAGATGCTTTTCTTACCTCAAGCTTGCCATCAAACACATGAATGGAGTGGCCTTGCTGCCTGATATGGACCAAGGACAGCTGGTTTCTCCTCAATTGAGGGAGATATAGAACATGATGCAGAAGAAAGTCTGGAAGACTAGGCAATTTAAGCCTGATTGTGCTAAGCCCTGATGGCTTGAGTTTTGATTGGTCTGCAAAGTAAACTGCTCCATCAACATTGTCAGTGAATTATTCAAAAAAATATTTTCTATGAGTCATGTGGCAAGTTGCTCCTAAGTCAAGCAACCAATCATTTTTCCAGGAAGCAAGTGAAGCATTAAATAAGTCTTCATTTACTCCAATATTACATTGTGCCACAACATAATGAGCTGATTCAGGTGCTTTACCTTTGTCTGTGTCATTAGTTTTACCTTTGGGTTGGTTTCTTTGTTGCTCAATTTTATCCCAAGGTATCTTGCATGTGGAGGCATCATGTGATCCATTTCTTTTACAGCGTATGCAGTGCAAATCTGAATTTTCTCCTTGATAGTGTCTGCCCCCCTGCCTTTGAAATATCTTCCTCTGCCTCTTTGACCACCTCTTCCTCTGGAAGAGTCTTGGGCAAGACTCTTTTCTTTATGAGCAAGGCACATAGCCTCTTCAGAAGATTCATGGGTTGTTTTCTTTCCAAAATATTTCTCTCTTTCAGCAAATTTCTTTATAAGAGAGTCAAAGGTGATATCTTTGAGATTTCCATTTGCTTGCAATGACTCAAGATAATTAGAGTAAGTAGGATAAAGTGCCTTGAGAAAAGCAATCAGAGGGATATCCATTTCAACATTAGTGACTTTGATATCATGCATTATTGATTTTACTTCGGATGCCAGAGCAAGAGGATCATTATTTTGTAATTCAAGGGTGAAGATTTTAATCATGAGTTGAACAATTTCAAGTGCGGAGTGTGAGTCATAGAGTTCCTTCAGATTTTGTAATGCTCCAAATGCAATTGAAAATGGTTTGATGTGTCGACTCACCTCTTCACTTACAAATGCAACAATCAATGCATATGCTTTGTTATTTTTATTCTCCCAAATGGAGGGCTCTTTGTCAGAGGTAAGGTGAACTGGGTCTTTATCCCAACACACACTCCTTTCCACAGCTCATTAAAAATAAGAGTGTGTTGGAGTTTCCTCAACCATAAAGGATAATTCTCTTTTCCGGTGAGAGTTATTCCCACAATAGATATGATTGAATGCATATCGAACAACGTAATACTTTCAACATTCAACGTTCACTCGAATACCAGAGTCAGAGTCTGATTGTAACTATTTATGGCAGAAATGAACAGCGGATGATGAGCGGCGGATAAATAGAGGATGAGCAGTGGATGAGCAGAGAAATAATGTGGAGGAGGATCATTGATGGTATAAGATCAATGGTTATCTGAGGTGAAGAAGTCCAACCGTTAATGGCTATCGAAGGGTGGTTTTAAGGCGATGAGCGAAATATCAGATGGACACAAGGCGGTAAGTGGTTTAGAGAAGGAAGCACCCGATTCCATAGAGCGACAGACACATGGCTCTGAGGAGAGAGAAGAAACCGCTTCTATTGGACGGGAAAAGGTCAAGCATGTTGGCTGTGCGATATTGATGTGGGCCGTTAGATCTGAGGTCAAGAGATCTATGGTCGAGCTTGATCGGGAGGAGAGAGAAAAAAGGTGCGCATATCGGGCGGGTAACCGCCGTGAAACTTATGTGCCCGATATCATCGTCAGCCGTTAGATCTGAAGGTGGAGATCAATGGTCGAGAATGAGCCCATAAAACCTTGGGAATAGTGTCCGAGTGGGATTCGGTAAGTGTGTCAGGCAATAGGATAAATGATGAATCGGTGAATATATCAAACAATGGTGAAATACAATGAATATGGTAAATATATATAAACAATTACATGTTGTTATTCAAACGAAAGGGTAGCAACAGAGAAAATTCAAGCTATTATAGCACTATTCAACACAACAGCAACGTATTAGAATTCAAACGATGAGTATTCGCAGAGATCTGACAAAGATGTCAGCCTGCAAGAGATGCAAAATAGAGAGTCAAGGAGTTAAAAATTTAAAAGGAAGGCCAAAAATGGCACCTACTTTGATACCATGTCAGGTTAGGATATAAATCCTTAAAACAAAACTTTGTTGTATTCATTAAGGCTAAACATTATTATATACAAGACAGAGTGACTGCTCAGTTCATCTCCCGACTCTCTATCTTCTCTATTATTTATTTACATTAATTACAGTTGTTCACCCAACCCTTCTGATTAGGTGTCAACACTATTCTTGTAATTGTTTTTGTGGTAAGATTTTAATAGGATTCTCAGATATTCTCTTCCTTCCTCTTTTTTCTTTGCTATTGCTAGGTGGCTCTTGATCCTCCTCCTTAAAATGATTTCTAACTAGGAAGATATCCCAATTATCTCATAGTATTTCAAGATGAAATTCAACGTGTATTTTTATAAGGTTGTGGTGATACGTGGTGTTTTCTATGAATTGGATCCTTTTCTCAACATTCCTAGACATTTTCCTTAAGCTATTTAATAGAAAATAAGGAAGATTGATTTCATTCTCTTTGATAAAATGCATCATCAAACGAATGTGGTAAAAGAACATACAAACAAATCTTCCTTCATAAGTGAAAAATTCGGAATTACTAGCAACAAATTTCTCCATTTACCCTTAAGTTTTGTACTGAGAATTCCTTTCCTAAAAATAACGATATCCATACCTGGGTTTTTCACATGGGGGCTTCACTGGTGGAGTAATACCATACCATGTGGGTTCATATTGAGGGATATATGTTGAGGAAAATTTGACTTAATATATTGGGGGATATATAGGGGGTAAAGGGTTTTTATATTGGCAGGTATAAAAAATGGAGCTCAAATTTAATGAAAAAATATAAAGGGGTATAAAAAATGTTAATGAAAAAATGGATACCTGCAATATCTAGTGAAAGTAGGGGTTTTTTTAATTGGGGAGGTGTATTGGTTTCATATTGGTAGGGGGTTAAATAATGTGATTTTTGGAGGTATTTTGCAATGTGCAGTGAAATTAGGGGTATTTTTTAGTATGTCATGAATGCACATGATATGTCATAGGTTCATTAAGTGAAGCCCCCATCGTTTTTCAAGAAATTATCCCATTCTTCTCCTTCAATTCCCATTTTCATAAACCATTTATCTTCGACTCTTGACAGTCTAGTAGCTTCAACAATACGAGATTTTGTTACTACGAACTTGATGACTCCAATTTCAACCTCTACACCATCAAAAGCTTTGGAAAATGATTTGGTTACTTCCTTGTTAAAACCATCAAACTTTTCGACGAAATCTAGCCACTATGCTTTCGACAACATTTCCTTCACCTGCAGATATCCTTCCATGAATTTTCTTCCATTTGGTTATGTTCTTACTATGATGCCCATGGTTGAGAAGTTTTACCTCAGAATTCGCTTCTTGACAGGGTATGAGTCAGAGTTTCGGGATAATGGCTTTGGTGAGAGTATAAACAAGAGAGAGGGGGAAAACAAGTGAAGTGACAGTTAGGGTATGAATGGATGTGAGTTGGGCGTTTTCAACAATGAATTCAGAATTTGAGACGAGTGTTGTGTAATGATGAGGAATGAATGTGCAATTTACAGCCTTTATTTTGATATGAATGTTTTTTAGCAATGACGGTTTTTGAACTGGTGGTATAATGTCCATATAATTCATACACTAATGTTTTGACCCTTATTATTAAATTAAATATTTTCATACCTTTTGAATTGATGATTCTAACATTTAATTTCTCCTTTTTGTATTGGCTTCAGGTGCTTCCGAGGATGGATTTGATCATTTCTTCAATTGCTCCAATTAGTAGTCCTTGTCAAACATCAGCTGCAGAATTCTATCAAAGCTGCAGATTCTTAGCAATTATGTAGCTATTTTATTCTAGAAATAAAAAGAGGGATAAAAAGAAAATGGGAATGGGAAAGAAAATTTAGGATGCCAAAATTACTTGGTTTTCACCCTAAATTTTCTGTATAAACATGCCAACAGTGTTGGTTTTCATGTTTATACAAATTATTATTATTATTATTATACAAAGAAGTTGGAGGAGAAGGAAAATCATTCTTAACCAACTAGAAATCAGTGTTGTCTTGCAAATGTTTGAGAAAATCCTCCTTTGTCAGTGGTTTATGATAGATTCTCAATCGATGACCATTCATGAGAAAGGTGATCCTTTCTTCATCAATAGTTTTGATCCTAATTGCACCTTTATCAAAAATTGTTTCAATCTCATAGGGCCCAAGCCAATGAGTTTGAAATTTCCCTTGCAAATCTTTGAACTTTGAGTCAAAAAGTAATGCCCAATCTCCTAGCTGGAACTTTCTTTCTTTGATATATTTTTCATGCCATCTAGATCTCCGTTGTCGAACTAGATAGGTTCTTTGGATTACATCTTGTCTTATCTCATCAAGTTCCTTTAGCTACTCCATTCTTTAATTTTGTGCCTCTGAAAGATCAAGACCCAATTTAACTATTGTCTTGAAAGTTTTTACTTGAAATTCAATAGGAAAAAGGACTTGCTTCCAATAAACAATTTCATAGGGAGTATGCCATGTAGTGTTTCTCCATGTGGTACAGTATGCCCATAAAGCTTTTGGAAGCTTTTATGCCTAGTCTCTTCTATGCAGATGCACAATTTTGGTGAGAATTGCTTCAATTACTTTATTGGTGGACTCCACTTGTCCATTTTCTTGTGGATGGTATGGATTAGACTTCCGATGTTTCATTTTGTACTCCTCCATTATCTATTGTACCAACTTGGATGTGAATTGAGTACCTTGATCTGTTACAATTTCCCTTGGGACACCAAAATGAGTAAAGATATCCTTAAAAAGAAATGAAACTACAACATTTTCACTAGTAAAAAGAAGTGCTTTAGTGTTTCAGGGAAATTTAGTGTCGATTCGAACTGCTAGTCCCACTAAGATGGGTAGCTACCTTAGAAACAAACAACCAAACCAATTAGAGATTTCCTCTAAGTGTAATAGATAAGAGGGAAGAAAAGAGGACCAACCTAGATCTTCTGCTTGGATCCTTGTTTGATTTCTCTTTCCCTTGATAGAATTTGCCACTTCTCTCCTACTTGTCCTGCTTCAAAGAGTACCTGTAGAGTCAAAGTAACAGAAAACCATTAAAGCATCTCTATCTAAAACATCATAAACAATGCGGAGTCAGAAACACATTGACCATACAATTGCATTCATAAACAATAAGATTCACAAATACACGATTATATGGAGGAAAACTCAAAGAACTTTATTAATAGTAGAAGAGAGGATTACAACCCAGCTGTCTGATCCAGCATCATCCCCCCAGCATAGAAGCCCTCTTCACCTCATGAAAAGCAATATCACCCAACAATAGAGTGTCTTTTCTCACAGATAAACCAACAACACTTACAAATTACAAAATTCCAGCCTCTAGATCTCTCAGATGAGGGATCCATTTATAGATGTCTTGCAAGGGTGTGAGTTAGCTCTGGGTTTTTGATTAGTGTCATTCCACTGATAGTTCTTGGTTCCACTTGGAGATTTCATTGATCTCTTACTCATCCCTAGGCGAATTCAGAGAGGCAAGTGTCCTGGGAGAAGTTTTTGGAAGATACCATGAGCTTCCACTTAGCAAATTGTCTCTGACATTTGTCTATTCTCGCTCATCGCACCCTACAAAAGGCCATTTCAATATGCATTGCACCTAGCTAGTGTGGCAGCCAGTATGCATCACACCTTGACCATGGAGCAATCAGTATGGTCCAGTTTTGGCTAGTTCTAAGTGGTTTTTCAGGTGGAACTTCTGGGAAATGATGTAATTAGTTAACCATGATCCTTTAGGGTATGAAACAACACTTTTAGGGACTAAAGAGTCCTTGGTTTATGGACATATGAGTTTGGGGTTGCAGTGCCCAAATATGTCTATAATATATGGAGGAAAACTCAAAGAACTTTATTAATAGTAGAAAAGAGGATTATAACCCAGCTATCTGATCCAGCATCATCTCCCCAGCGGAGTCGCCATTTTGTTTCAGTGAAAACTAGTGTCGATTCAAACTGCTAGTCCCACTAAGATGGGTAGCTACCTTAGAAAAAAACAATCAAAGAAATTCGAGATTTCCTGTGTAATAGATAAGAGGGAAGAAAAGAGGACCAACCTGGATCTTCCGCTTGGATCCTTGCTTGATTTCTCTTTCCCTTGATAGAATTTTCCACGTCTCTCCTACTTGTCCCGCTTCAAAGAGTACCTGTAGAGTCAAAGTAACAGAAAACCATCAAAGAACCTCTATCTCAAACATCATAAAAAAATGCATAATCAGAAACACATTGACCATACAATTGCATTCATAAACAATAAGATTCACAAATACACGATTATATGGAGGAAAACTCAAAGAACTTTATTAATAGTAGAAGAGAGGATTACAACCCAATTACCTGATCCAGCATCATCCCCCCAGCATAGAATCCCTATTCACCTCATGAAAAGCAAGATCACCCAACAATACAATGTCTTTTCTCACAGATAAACCAACAACACTTCCTTACAAATTACAAAATTCCAGCCTTTAGATCTCTCAGATGAGGGATCCATTTATAGATGTCTTGCAAGGGTGTGAGTGAGCTCTAGGTTTTTGATTAGTGTCATTCCACTGATAGTTCTTGGTTCCACTTGGAGATTTCATTGATCTCTTACTCATCCCTAGGCGAATTCAGAGAGGCAAGTGTCCTGGGAGAAGTTTTTGGAAGATTCCATGAGCTTCCACTTAGCAAATTGTCTCTACCATTTGTCTATTCTTGCTCATCGCACCCTACAGAAGGCCATTTCAATATGCATCACACCTGGCTAATGTGGCAGCTAGTATGCATCGCACCTTAACCATGGAGCAGTCAGTATGGTCCAATTTTGGCCAGTTCTAAGTGGTTTTTCAAGTGGAACTTCTAGGAAATGATGTAATCAATTGACCATGATCCTTTAGAGTATGAAACAACACTTTTAGGGACTAAAGAGCCCTTGGTTTATGGACATACTAGTTTGGGGTTGCAGTGCCCAAATATGTCTATAACAGTTGCCCCCTAAAGCATGAGGTCGTAAATCTTCTGGTGTCGGGTGAAATGCTTTATCATGAGGATCTGAGGTATTCGAACTAGAAGGTGACCTGTATAAGATACAATACAATACATAATCATCATATTATTTTCATCATCTAGCTGAGGCGAGCATTCCCATGCTCAGCTTCATAAATTCATTTTCATGTACATAGGACAGAGTGATTCTTCATATGAAGAGTCATCTTCTTTTTCTTAGATGACTATCTGTGTAGATTCCGTGCACATTTGATATCTTTATGTCCCTGAATATATCGCAACCCGGATGGATGAAACTAGATCTGAGGTCTTCAAACTTGTTCAATGTTCGCCCGATGTACAAGTCAATCCATGTGAAAAGATGTTTTGAAGTCAAACATGGAAAGACATCGCCTGATTACCAGCCAATAATGTAAGTTGTTAATAGGCGCGAGAGGAGTAAATAATAATGATAATGACCCTCAAGGTACTATAGTACAATTCACGTGGTGTGAATATATGAGCCGATATCGAACACCACGCAAAATCTTTTGGTCGAAGGCCATTGATGTATACCTATCGCCGGAAGTGAGAGACTTGCCATTGAGGCATGCAAGCTTCAAAGTACTGAAAGGGTTGTTTCTAAGTCGACTTCCTAGATAATGAGCTGATGTCGACAAGAAGTGGCCCGTCATAGGAGGGCCTTGATGTATCCCTCATCTATGACATGAAACGGAGCAAATGATTTTTTGGAGGTGAAAACAATCTGATGATACAAGGTTCAAGAATGGCGGTCATGAAAAATGAAGGGTGAAGGTATTGCAGTGGATGAGGCATTTGCTGGATGGTGAATTCCCTGAATGAATTCTCTTGAACATGTCGGTGACACTGATATGGATTGGTAGCGTTAACCCCATGGATTGTACGGAAGACCAATGGTGATATGATGAACGGAGTAACCCAACCCAACTCAATCATGGTGATGGAGTGAAAGTGTCATGTTCAAGAGCGACCTGCTACCAATAAAATTCTTCAAGTTTTATTCCCTTTTTCCCCAGTCATTATTGACCAGTACCTCTTTATTTTTGTCAATCTTGAGGAGGATAACATATGCTTGGTCTATAATTTTCCCTTCAGGCAAACCTGTCGCTATGTTTTTATCGAGCCTAGCGTTGGTGAGACTCGTTCTTGTCTGGGTGGACCAGTTTGTCGCTATTGTTTTAACAAGTTTAACAACAAAGATAACTTGGTCCTTTTCTTATTTAGAGAGTTTGAAAAGGGACGAAAAAGAAACTCCAACAGTCCTTTTTCATAGCATAATCCCTTAAGTCCGAAAAAAGTATAAAATAATACGAAAGGGATGACGTTTCAATCACTTTAACGAGTTGAAAAAGACAAGCGCTTGATCTTTTTGTTTGATAATCCCTTAGGTCCAAAAAGATTAAAATGTACAGGAGGGATGGCGTTTCATTTTACTTTAACGAGCTAGAAATGCCAATGGCTCGACAATCTTTTTATATTTAATGAGTCTAAAAGAGTTTAAAAGCGACTCGTTTTTTAGGAACGAGTGGTATTTTCAGGTAGCAACTGGTTCCAGGCAAGTTTGGAACTTCTCAAAACATTGCAATGTGAAGAGGGTGGCTATTTGAATCACTCGTTGCAGTTGTTCCTCAAAAAGGTAGACAATCAAGTGGAAGCGTATGATTGGCCAAATGAATGGAGGTGATGGTAGGAACACAACCAAGGTTTGAAAAGGCTGATAGTAGGGCAATCACGAAGGTTATTTACCGAAGGTGGATTCATTTTTTAATGAGCTTGAATCAGAAGAAACTATGCTCAGTGGCAGGTTTATTTTTTAACGAGCTTGAACCTTGCAGGAACATTACTCTTACTAGTCATTTGAAGATGTCTCTCATTGGTAGGTTTATTTTTTAATGAGCTTGAACTCTACTATAACATGTGCTCATTTCCTTTTTATGTAGGATAGAAACGACCAAGCTACAAAGCTAGAAAATCTAAAAAGATAAAGGGTTGAGAATGCTAAAAGATAAAAAAAAACCAAATTGGTCATTTTAACTTACATATAAAGGTTTGCATGCCCCCAGGTCTTTTAGAAAAGGAGAGTTTCTAGGCTACCATATGGAAGTTCCTGCGGTTAGGTAGGATTGTTTCTGTCAGCAGACAAAAATCTCTTCCTTGGCTTTGTCCATCGAAATAGACGAAAGTGAATGGTGAGCTTCCAATCACATAACATACAAGGAAATACCTGTTCCAGATTGATCACATATCCAACGAGGAAATGATTTTTCAATCCAATCATATAACCTTTCAAGGAAATATATGTTTTAGACTGATCACATAACCTACAAGGGAATGTTTTTTCAGTCCAATCATACAACCTTCAAGAAAATCTCTCTTTTCCTCTGGGTTTGCCTGCCGAAGCAAACAAGGGTGCATGCCCCCTAAACTTCATTACATTCACCGAACTACTATTGGCATTATGATTCTGGTATGGCTCTATGTTACAGATGTTGTACTTGATGGCAACACCCTCAAGTGGAAAAACTCTGATCAGGCTCTCAAAATGATAAAAATTAAGAAGTACACATGTGCTCAGTGAAAAGCATGCGTACCCACAGGTACGCCGTGCAGGAGCTGCGGCCACACACACAGGTCACCCGTTCAGAAGGTGCGGACCCCCAGTTCCTTACTTCAAGGCAGAAAAGCGCGCTCACGTGGGGTTTCTTATGTTTGGCTCGTGGTATTTAGCCCGCCGTTCTTGATTCTATGGTTTTGGACCGTGGTATAGGATCTATTTTTGCCCCGGTTTGGATCCCTTGTATTGGTTATTGATGGTTTTGTCCCATGGTGTGAATAAGGGATTGACTATAAATAGGGAAGGAGATCACTTGGCTAAGGCATCTTTTGCAAATTGAATATCTTAAGATCTGAAACATTGGGTTTCCACCTTATATCATGGTGTTCATGTGTGTGGCTTATGTGTGATGATCTGTTCTATTTTACTGCACCTGTTTACTGTTAATATGGTTGATAATGTTCTAATGCACTCATTAAGGATCAACTAACTGAATCATAAGAAGTTGTGGAAGTCGCATATATGAATCTGAATATGGAAATGAAAAAGTTTTATTGATGTGATAATACTGATTCACCCCCCCCCCCCCTCTTAGTATTATTTCCAACAATTGGTATCAGAGCTATGCTTGATGAGTCTGGAACTCCCGCAACCTTCTGGGGTGAAGCTGCATATGCTGCAGTTGTTATTCTCAGCAAAACAAATGTCCGAGTGAACAGCACTCAAACTCCTCATGAGCTCTGGTATGATGAGACTCCTTCGGTAAAGCACTTCAAAATCTTTGGGAGCAAATGCTATATTAAGAATACTGATGAGCAACTTGGCAAACTTGAACCTAGAGCAGATGAAGGCATTCTTCTTGGTTATTCTCCACACAACAAAGCATACAAGTGCTACAATAAAAGACTTGGAAGAATTGTTGACAACATTGATGTAGTGGTTGATGAGAAGGGATACATTCCTAGGCAAGTAAATCATGAAGATATCGAAGAAGATGAAGACTACCCTCAAAGACAGAATGATGAAGAAGAAGAACCTCAAGAAGAACCAGAGGAGCAGATAAGGATAGAAGAGAAGACTCCATCCAGATATGTTCAGAAGAATCATCAAAAATCTCATATTTTGGGGCAAAAAGAAGCAAGTGTACAAACAAGAAGAACAATTGCAGAAGCTTCAAGCTATTTGGCATTACTCTCTTCCACTGAACCACAAAATTTGAAAGAGGCATGCAAAGATGAATGTTGGGTCAAAGAAATGGATGAAGAACTTGAGCAGATCGAAAAGAACAACACTTGGGAGTTGGTTCCCAGACCAAAGGATAAGAATGTTATAGGGACAAAATGGGTCTTCAAAAATAAATTGAATGAAAATGGAGAAGTAATTAGAAACAAGGACAGACTTGTTTGTAAAGGGTATGCGCAGCAAGAAGGAATAGATTTTGAAGAAACTTTTGCTCCTGTTGCAAGACTTGAGGCCATCCGAATGTTCCTTGCTCTCTAAAGCTTTCAAAACTTCAAAGTATTTCAAATGGACGTGAAATCAACCTTTCTGAATGGAGACTTGGAAGAAGAAGTATACATTGAGCAGCCAGATGGTTTCATTCTTGGAAATGATCCAAATCTTGTATGCAGATTGAAAAAGGCTCTCTATGGTCTCAAACAAGCTCCAAGGGCTTGGTACTATCGTTTGGACAAATATCTTCATCAACAAGGTTTTTCAAAAGGATCAGCAGATAGCAATCTTTATATAAAAGTTGAAAACGACAAATTGCTAATACTTGTTGTGTATGTAGATGACACTATCTTTGGCAGCAATGAAGAATCTATGAGTCAAAGCTTTGCCTTGGTGATGCAGAAATAATTCGAAATGTCCCTGCTTCGAGAATTGACATATTTTCTTGGTCTGCAAATCCAACAAAAGGAAGGAGGGATCTTCTTGTCTCAAACCAAGTATCTCAAGCAGATTCTGAAGAAATATGGCATGGAAGATGCAAAACCAGTATGTACACCTATGGTCACAGGATGTAGCCTCAGTGCTAATGATGAATCAGCAGCAGTACATCAACCAACCTACAGATCTATGATTGGAAGTCTACTTTATTTGACAGGTACCCGACCAGACATCATGCATGCAGTGGGAATAGTTGGAAGATTTCAGGAAAATCCAAAGGAAACTCATCTTCAGGCAGTAAAGAGAATCTTCAAATATCTTCAAGGGACTCAAAATTATGGCTTATAGTATCCTAGAGATACAGATCTCACACTTCATGCTTATACTGATGCAGATTGGGCCGGAAGCGTGGATGACAAGAAGAGCACAAGTGGTGGTGTATTCTTTATGGGTTCCAGATTAGTATCTTGGTTCAGCAAGAAACAGAGTTCGATTGCCTTGTCTACAGCTGAAGCAGAATATGTTGCTACTGCATCTTGTTGCACTCAACTCCTTTGGATGATGCATACCTTGCAGGATTTTCAAATCACTTGTACACCACCCATCTCCATCTTATGTGATAATACAAGTGCAATCAGCATTTCAAAGAACCCAGTCATGCATTCAAAGACCAAGCACATACCAATCAAGTATCACTTTCTCCGGGAACAAGTACTTGAACAAAAGGTCAAGTTGGAGTATGTTCCTTCTAAGGAGAAACTTGCTGATATACTCACCAAACCATTGCCCAGGGAGACCTTTGAATACCTCAGGCAAAAGCTGGGGGTTGTTGATGCATCATCTTGTTGTTGAATCTCTTCTGATGGTTGGTTATACGTAAGGCTCATATGCGTACATGTGCTAGGTTGCGGATTGATCGAAGATCGAATGGCACAGGTTCAGGGGGAGCATATAATGCATTGTTGGCATTATGGAGGAAGTACAGAAGAAGATCATGGATGCTGGTCTGAATATTGATGCAATATGTCTCTATCTCTTTCATGGTCATTTATGGTGTTTGGTGGATTATGGTGCTTCTTTGCAGATCTGGTTTATAGTCAGGGGGAGACTGTTCTTAGGGGGAGCATAACCCTTTGCCCTTGATGTCAAAGGGGGAGAATGACGTTGAGGATCTTGAGGTTGCCATCAAGTCCAAAGGGGGAGATTGTTGGCATTATGATTCTGGTATGGCTCTATGTTACAGATGTTGTACTTGATGGCAACACCCTCAAGTGAAAAAACTCTGATCAGGCTCTCAAAATGATAAAAATTAAGAAGTACGCATGTGCTCAGTGAAAAGCATGCGTACCCGAAGGTACGCCGTGCAGGAGCTGCGGCCACACACACAGGTCACCCGTTCAGAAGGTGCGGACCCCCAGTTCCTTACTTCAAGGCAGAAAAGCGCGCTCACGTGGGGTTTCTTATGTTTGGTCCGTGGTATTTAGCCCGCCGTTCTTGATTCTATGGTTTTGGCCAGTGGTATAGGATCTATTTTTGCCCCGGTTTGGATCCCTTGTATTGGTTATTGATGGTTTTGTCCCATGGTGTGAATAAGGGCTTGACCATAAATAGGGAAGGAGATCACTTGGCTAAGGCATCTTTTGCAAATTGAATATCTTAAGATCTGAAATATTGGGTTTCCACCTTATATCATGGTGTTCATGTGTGTGGCTTATGTGTGATGATCTGTTCTATTTTACTGCACCTGTTTACTGTTAATATGGTTGATAATGTTCTAATGCACTCATTAAGGATCAACTAACTGAATCATAAGAAGTTGTGGAAGTCGCATATATGAATCTGAATATGGAAATGAAAAAGTTTTATTGATGTGATAATACTGATTCACCCCCCCCCTCTCAGTATTATTTCCAACAACTACTCGCGGTAATTAGGTGGATGGAATGAAGGTTGAAGAGACATTGTTGACGCGAAGAGACCATTTAAGGACGACGGTCGATTCATAGCTGTGTTTGAACCAAGAAACGAAAGCTGGTCGACAAGTTGCACCAGTTGGCCTTCATGTGGAAAACACATCACTCGAAAGAGTATGGAAACAATAGCTTCCATGCTATATATATATATATATATATATATATATATATATAGTCACGTATAAGGAGTAGATTGTAATCTAGTGGCCCTTGGACTACCATCACGTTCAAGTGAATGGTTTTCCTTTCAAAGTTATCGGCAACTTTGGAAGGATCCCTAACGGTCCACTGGTTCCTTTGTTGAAGCCTAACAAATTTTGTGTTTCAGGCAAAAGCGATGGTGAACCAAGCACTTTCCAAGTAGTTGAGGAAAGGATATTCACTGAAGCCCCTTCATCTATGATAGTGTTAGACACGATCATTTTTTGTAAACTTGTACTATGATCCGGAATGGTACGCTAGATGGAAGGCGGGGTCTTGCTAGTTGATTCCAGTCAAAGAAAACAACTAGATTGCTCAGAGGAGGTACCGGATAAATGGACGGATAAACCTCGTGAATTGGGGGGTTTTCCTCCTGTTGTAAAGGAACGAGTAGATTTCCCCCTAGTTCACCAAACTCTGTATTGACAAAAAGAATATGAACGGTTTCATTCTCATTCTCTTTGGAAATTGTATCATCCAAAGGTGGTCCTTTTGAAGGCAAGACTGGGTCGACTGCCATCTCGACCTGTTGACTTTGGTCTGGTATGGACTCAGAAGGTTCACTTTCAATGATAGGCATTTCGACCGACAATTGAGTTATGTCAGTCGTGTTTTCAACTAGCAATGGAATCGGTAGGAGTTTCTTGTACCCAGGCGGAAATCGTTGCGGTGAAGCAAGATGATTATGGAATATTCTCTTGGCCTCATCTAGAAAGGGACAACGAGGAAGGTGATGGTCTCCCTCACATAGTAGACATGGAGGTTTGACCTTTCTTTCTTGTCTAGGACTTTCATTTTCACTAGTTGACGGTGTGTTATCAATCTAATTGCCAGAGGTTGATGACACCGGATGGTGCGAATGGGGAGACCACTCTCTTAAGATCCGCGGAATGCAAGGACAATATCAATGAAAATGGTTTGCATTGAAAATTAGACAAGGATATCTAGGAGATTTAATGTGCGGATTTTCACCAGATGATTCATTGTTGCCCCCTTGCTTAACTGGCTTCTTCTTTTTCTCCTTCCCTTTCTTCTTCTTCTTAGCTACTTGGTTTTTAGCGTCACTAGTTTCACCAAGCGAAGAGGAAGAAGGGGAGGGAGATACAAGCGAAGTAGAAGGTGAAGGGATAACTTCAGTATCATCTGGTTACTGATTTGATTGCTGAGGAATTACGGTGTTTTGAACGACAGAGGTCGAGAATAGCCATAGTGGCAAGTTGATTGTGATTCCTAGAAGGGACAATGTACCCATGTATGGAGCACCAATATCTCCCCAAGAGGAGAAAGGACTAGGATTCTACCCAAGAGGGGTTCCTTGATTGGACTCCATTATCTCAACCTAAGATCAATGAAGGAATAGGGATGTTATTCCAATTTAAATAAATTTTAAGACACTTTGACGCAAATTTGATTTTTCAATTTTTAAGAGTCGAGAAAAAGCTAAAGGTGACTCTAGTCACCTTCGATTTTTAATGAGCCTGAAGTGACAAGTGCTCAGATGGACCTTTTATTTTAAGGCGTCGAAAAGGAACGAAAGTGACTACTCTGGAAATCTAGACAGGGGGATTACCAAACCAATAGAAAAACTACAAGATACACCTTGGTGATAAATGATAGAGAAATTACTAAGGACTTATGTACGGTAGTCAATCTTCCCGGATGCTGTGTTCAATGCATTGCGATCGATAGGGCGGCAGACACGGCTTCCTAAGGATAAAGGATATCAGCCTATTGTGGTCTCCCAATATATACTTGACGGTACAGGGAGCACAAGTTCGTACTGTCACTTGTCATATCAAAGAGGAGCAATCACCAAACCTTCGATGAAAACGATAATTACCAGGTTTTACGACATCGGAACACGTCTCTAGCCTAGACTTCTAGATGTGTTGCGTTAGGTTCCAAAGCGTTTTTATGTTCATTGAGATTTATTTTAGAGTTGATCTTGTTTAGAAGTTTGTCTTTCAAGGTTTACTGCGTGATGTAGAAGTAAAATTCCTAAATATGCAATCTAAAATGATAAACAGTGATTTATTTTGTTTTAGCAATGAAAATCCTAGCTACTAAGGAAAGAAGATTATGATTCTTTCAACAGAGAGCAAAGAGCACACACTAAATGCACTTTTCCTAAATCATCTTTCGCACACAGTCTAAATGCAAATGCAAATGCATGTATTTTTTCGTTTCCTTAATGTGAGAATGCTCAAAAGGAAATTAAGTACAAATCTGAACTATTTTCTTCAAAGCGACATTTCGACAATTTCTTTTCAAAATGAAAGGAAGACTAAAACGACACTTTCAATTTCGAATGGAAAACTGCTTTCGACACTTCAAATATTAACAATTCAAATCAAATACAATGACAAAAGTACAATCGACTATCTAGAGGAGGAATACTTTACGACACTCTTCTTTTTTACTCAAAATGACAATTACGACACTTTTTGCATTAAAAATGACAATTCGATTAAGCTACTTTCGAAAAAGGAGGATAGTAAATGATGGACAAATACATAAAAACATTTATAAATCCTAATCAATGGAGCTAAATAATGTAAAGGAGGCTTTAGCAATGAGATACTGATCATGAATAGCAAAACTACTGAATAAAGCTGAAAATCAGGGGGAAAAAACCAACTTTCAAAGAGAGAAACAGTATCACTCAATCATTGCACCTGCAACACAGGGAAACAGGGATGCATCTCATCTGCAACACATGGGAGGTGTGATGCATACAGGCTACCCAGTTACAGACAATGCGATGGACCAGGGAGCAAAATTGAGTTTGGTTTTTGCTCAAAATTTGTAGCTAAGTTCAGTGATTTAGGCTGAGTTATGATGGACAGTAAAAACAAAGTATAGGGGTATGATCTTATGAGGTTAAGAGCTACCACAAGGGTGCTTAGAATGCTTGTAAGTCAGATGTTCAGTTCATAAACCAACCCGGATATTGACTAAAGCAGCATTCATCTACTTCGCAATTGCATAGCAAAGGCATTTCGAAGGCTAGCTGGCTAACTTCAGGCTCCGTCTATAGTTTATAAAGCAAACAATAAACAAACAAAACAAATTATTCTTTCCCCAATGGAGTCACCATTTTGTTTCAGGGAAAACCAGTGTTGATTTGAACTGTTAGTCCCACTAAGATGGGTAGCTACCTTAGAAACAAACAATCAAAGCAATTCAAGATTTCCTTTAAGTGTAATAGATAAGAGGGAAGAAAAGAGGACCAACCTGGATCTTCCGCTTGGATCCTTGCTTGATTTCTCTTTCCCTTGATAGAATTTTCCACTTCTCCCCTACTTGTCCTAGTTCAAAGAGTACCTGTAGAGTCAAAGTAACATAAAACCATCAAAGCATCTCTATCTAAAACATCATAAACAATGCAGAATCAGAAACACATTGACCATACAATTGCAACAATAAGATTCACAAATACAAAATTATATGGAGGAAAACTCAAAGAACTTTATTAATAGTAAAAGAGAGGATTACAACCCAGCTATTTAATCCAGCATCATCCTCCTAGCATAGAAGCCCTCTTCACCTCATGAAAAACAAGATCACCCAACAATACAATGTCTTTTCTCACAAATAAACCAACAACACTTCCTTACAAACTACAAAATTCTAGCCTCTAGATCTCTCAGATGAGGGATCCATTTATAGATGTCTTGCAAGGGGATGAGTTAGCTCTGGGTTTTTGATTAGTGTCATTCCACTAATAGTTCTTGGTTCCATTTGGAGATTTCATTGATCTCTTACTCATCCCTAGGCGAATTCAAAGAGGCAAGTGTCCTGGGAGAAGTTTTTGGAAGATTCCATGAGCTTCCACTTAGCAAACTGTCTCTGCCATTTGTCTATTCTCACTTAGCGCACCCTACAGAAGGCAATTTCAGTATGCATCGCACCTGGCTAGTGTGGCAGCTAGTATGCATCGCACCTTGACCATGGAGCAGTCAGTGTGTTCCAGTTTTGGCCAGTTCTGAGTGGTTATTCAGGTGGAACTTCTAGGAAATGATGTTTTCAGTTGACCATGATCCTTTAGGGTATGAAACAACACTTTTAGGGACTAAAGAGTCCTTGGTTTATGGACATATGAGTTTGGGGTTGCAGTGCCAAAATATGTCTATAACATTTAGCTTCTACCCATTTTGTAACATAATCAGTGCAAACAAGAATGTACCTTTTCTGTCTCGATGGTGGATTGATTGGACCAACAAAATCCAAAGCCCATTTTTCAAAAGGCTTAATAAGTACCTGAGGTTGTAGAGGAATTTCATTAGAGGGAACAAGTTGCCCCATCCTTTGACAACTATCACATCTCTTGACATACTCCTTGGCATCCTTAAAAAAGGAAGGACAATAGTATCCTAAGAGAAGGACTTTGTAGGAAGTTCTTTTGTCATCGAAGTGTCCTCCACATGGATCATCATGACAAGATTTCAATTTTTATAGTACTTCATCTTCTCTAACACACCTTCGAATGATTAGATCTGGCCCTGTTTTAAACAATTCTTCATTTATCCATGAATAAGATGCACTAATTTGAATTACATTCCTTTTTTTTCTCAAGGAGACAAATATGAGGGTAAATTTCCTATAGCCAAATAATTAGAAATATCTACAAACCAAGGTGATTTAGTAGATATTGCAAAAATATATTCATTAGGGAAATTGTCTTCTACAGGTACATCATTATTATCATTTTGAATCCTAGACAAAAGGTCAGCAACTGTATTTTGTTTCCTAGGTCGATCCAAAATAGTGATGTTAAAATTTTGCAACAAAACTAACCATCTTGTAATTCTTCCATTAGTGATAGGTTTATTCATTAAGTACCCAATTGAAAAATGATCTATATGTACAAAAGTTTCATATCCAGTAATTTAATGTCTGAATTTATTAATGGCATGGACAATAGCTAAAAACTCCTGTTCTGTTACGGTGTAATTTCACTCTGCAGAATTCAAATTTTTAATGGTGTAATAAATGTCATAAGGAGTTAAATCCTTTTGTCCTAGTACAAATTCTAAAGTTGTGTCTGAAGCATTAGTTGAAATGTAAAAAGGTAGTTTTGAATTTGGTCCTCTAAGAATGGGTGGTTTAGATATTTTCTCCTTTAATGTTTCAAAGGCCTTTTGGCAATCAGAATTCCAATTGAATTCACAGTCTTTTGTGAGCAGTTTGAAAAGTGGGGATGCAATTTTTGTAAATTTTTCTATAAATATTCTATAGTAACCAGTGAAACCAAGAAAACTTCTAACATCTCGTTGACAAGTTGGAATTGATAATTTAGAAATAACTTCTACTTTAGATGTGTCCACTCTAATTCCATTTCCTAAAATATGGTGTCCTAAAACAATTCCCTCAATAAACATCATAAAACATTTTTCATGGCTTAATGAGATATTTGCCTCTTTACATCTACTGAGAACTTTTTCCAAATTTTTAAGAGCTTCTTCAAAATAATTTCCATAAACTATGAAATCGTCTATATGCACTTCCACACAATCATGAATTAGATCAGAAAAATGCATAATACTGCTCTTTGGAATGTTGCAGGTGCATTAAATAATCCAAAAGGAAGTACTCGGTAAGCATAATTTCCCCATGGGTAGGTAAAGGTAGTTTTATCTTGGTCTTCTGGGGCTACTTGGATTTTATTATACCCATTAAAAACATCTAAGGATGAAAAATATTTCTTTCCTACCAACGTATATAAAACTTTATCTATGAAAGGAAGTGGAAAGTGATATTTTAAAGTGGATTTATTCAATTCCCTATAGTCAATACATACTCTCCATTTTCCATTCTTTTTAGGAACAATTACTAAGGGTGAAACCCACTGACTGTCTAATATTGGATAGATGAAATTTACATTCAACAGTTTTTGTAGTTCCTCCTTAACAATTTCCCTTAGATTTGGATTCATTCTTCTTTGAGGTTGTCAAATTGGTTTGGCATTTTCTTCAATGTAGATATGATGTATACAAGTATCAAGATCAATTCCCTTCATGTCAATATATTCCCATGCAAAGGCAGAGGAATGTTCTTGTAACATCTTTATTAATTCTTTTTTTTGAAATTTTTCTAAATTATTATTGATATTCAAAGTTTTTCCTTGAAATATTTCAATTGTAGAATTGCCAAATTTTTCCACAAAATGCAAGGATAGATGACGCGATGATAAATATTCAATATTGCATTGTTCTTGAAAACTCCGACTAGTTTCACAATATGATGAAGATTCATTATTTTCCATTAAATTCAAAATCTAATCTTCTTCATCTATTTGTGTAGTAAATATTGGTCTTATATCAATGTAATCATCTAACCATTCTTCATTTTCAACTTCTATTTTTGGTTTTGTAGGTGGATAGAGTGTGAATTTCTTTATTGAGCTCCCATCATAAATAAACATATCACTAGATCTACAACTTATAAAAGCATCGATTGTAGCTAGCCATGGTCTTCCTAGAATCAATGGATGTCCTCCTAAGTTATTCTTGGGTGTTAAAATCGTATCAATAATATATTTCGAAGAATCTAAGGATAGATATATGCCTTCTAATGCCCCATCAGGTTTGATTACAGATCTATCTGCCAATTGTAACAGTGTAGGTGTAGATTGAAGATTAGAAAGTTTTAATAGATTCATAGTTTATTTACTCATGATGTTTATAGCTACTCCTAGATCAATTAATGTATTTGGGATCTCTACACCATTGATTTTTGTTTTCACAATGGGACTTCCTAGATCGAGATATTTTTGAATTGTTGTCTTACCCATCATGATATATGTAATTTTTCCAACTAGTTGGATTCTTTTGACTACTTTTCTTTTTCTTCCTGGTATTTTATGCTCAATTCCCTAATTGTCTTTGCAAAAATTGATATTTCCTTAATGGCTTGTAGCAAAGTAATTTTTATGAAAGCATTCTTTAATTCATTTAACATGTCATAATTAGGCAATAATTATTTTTTCTTCTACCCCTTCATCAATTTTTAATCTCTCAAGAAAAGGTGGTCTTGAAACAAATAATGAAGGTTGTTCCTTAATAGGAGTTGATGTTGGAGTAACTTGTTTTTGAGTTTTTTTCTTTTTCATTAAGAGACTTCTCTTCTTCAAAGATATTTTCTTTTTCACTTTCTTGAATAACAACTGATGGGGACTTTTTCTCTAATATTCTACCACATCTAAGTTGAACATTGTTTAGATCCAATGGAGTTATCATGTGAGTCTAGAAATTTTGTCCTTCCATATTGTAAACAGGTTGTGAGTTTTTATTACTATTCAAATTTAGAAGTAGTTGGGTAGGCAATTGGTTTGGTCTTTGAGGAAATGGTAATGAAAGTTGTGGATTCAAGTTGTGGGGTTGAGTTTGTTGAATGGGATGAGGACAATATTGTGGAGGAAAAGTAGGATATGATTCTTGAAATTGTGGATATATAGGATATTGAGGGTACTTTCCATAAGGATTTTTCCATCCTTGTGACCAAGGTTGTGGTCAAGATTTCCAAGGAATTGGGGCAATCCAATTACTTTGTGATGGTTGTGAAAATTGTTGAGTGTTAAAAGCTTGAGTTGTATTTGGTTTTAGATTCTGCTAGGGTATTTTAGCAATAAAACAAAGAGGGTCTACCTGATTTGGTACTCCTTATTGATATACAGCTTTAAGACTTGGTATTGAGGGACATTCTTTTGTATCATGATTTTTTGGACATATAACACAAGTTTCTACACTCTTTAAATCAAGAGGACATTTTCTCAAGGCATGTTTCTTTCTGCACTTAGGGAAAAAATGGACAATGCAACATTTTCAGCTTTTTGCTTGTTTTGTATTTTGAGGGTGTCAATTTGTTCGCTAAGACTCCCTAAAATATTTGTTTTAAAACTATCAAGCAAATCACCTAATTCTGGTCTACTTACTGTCCCAACTGCAGATTTATTAATACTTGATAAAGGAGGATCTCTTGGATTTTTCCTAGTTCTTTCTTTGCCTCTTGAAATGTGTATGCATAACTCAAAAATTTCTCCAAGTGACAATTTGGAAATGTCTCCCTTACCCATTAGATTGAGAATATCAATTCAATCATCTCTAATGGATTTAAATAAGAGAGATTTCACAGTTTCCTCATCTAGATTATACATTTTTCCCCTTTTAACATTATAAGCAAATCTTTCGACAAAGTCTTCAAGATTTTCAACTTCTTTATGTACCATTTTAAAGACTTCATCCTTAATATTATGGGGCATACAGTAGTCCTTATATTTCTCTAATAATGTAGTTTTCATTTGTTCCCATGTTCTTATCGAATTTATTCATAAACCCATAAAGCATTTTAATGTTGCATCTTTAAGGGTTTCAGGGAGTAATTTCAACTTTTGAGCATCATGTAGATAATCATATGATCTACACAAGACTTCAAATTCAAAGAAAAATGTTTCGGGATCTTCAATCCTTAGTCCATGAAAGTTTGGAATGATAGAGTGTGAGATATTTTTCATTGTCACGATTGTATCTTCATCCACTTCTTCAGTAGGAACTTCCAGCTCTTGAGCTATAAGTTTTTCTCTAGCTAAAGATAAAAATATTACTCATGTTGTTGGAGATATGGGATCTTCTTCTTCTATTATGGATTATGTTGATGAAGTTGGTGAATCTCTAGGTTGGATTTCGGATCTTAATACCTCAAGGAGTTTGTGTTTTCCTGCTATGGATGGATTTCAAGTTTGTGTGGGTGGTATGGTACTACGAGGTCGTGGTGGGGTGAGTGATGTTGTTGGAATTAAACTCTTGCCTCCTACAAATATACCCCTAGAGTTTCTTTCCTTATGCATATCATGTTTTTGTTTTTGTTGTTTTTTTTTAATTTATCAAAATGAAAAAGACAAAGACTTTTATTTACACTTCCACAACAATGGGACCAAAATGTTTGTCAATTTAATTGACTTAAATTGTTACATAAATTATCGATCGGAGTTGGTAAACTTGTGAAGTGTAAGTGCACTATATATGCTAGAAGTCATTTTTATTAGAATCATATTATTAATGTGATGATTGAGTTATTGAAAATTATTTCTAAGGTCGTTTTTCATTCTTATCTTACTCTTCAAAGAAAATGGATTTAACACATTAAATATTCCTAAAATTTCCTCACTCCTTTCTAATGAAATCAAAAATAGTCTTCACACTTGCAAAATGAAACTTAAAGCAAACTCACACTATCTCATTAAGAAAACTTAACTAACCTATTGCAACATAAATTTAATCTCTAAAAGCATAATTATTAATCTAACATTCTAACAATTCTTTGCAAAAAAACAAAATGAAATTGACTTCTATTCAAAATGAAAATCACACATTTACTCATTATCAACCAATCATGCTTTGAAATGAAAACCATAAAGAAATCACACATGCTTTGAAATCAAATATTTTAAAATGAAACTATTAAGAAATCACTAAAGGTCTGAAATGAAACACTATGAAATTATAAAGAAATCTATGAAAAGTGATTACACTACCATTAGAATCATTATAAATCAACTTGAAAAATGAATGATTAGTCAAATATTGTTATCGCTATCTAATTTAAATCAAGAGTGTAGAACGATTCTAAAACATGTAAATAATTGCAACAAAAGATAAAGAAAAGATATGAAAATGCAGAACCTTCACTGTTTGCAGGGGCCCTCCACAAACAGGCGGTCACAGAACTTTAATCAAACAGTCATCTATGCATAAAATCTTAATTCTTCATTAACAGATAAAATAGAGTTTGAAACAATAATGTTGCATATAAAAATTAACTTTTTTTTCATGTTTGTTGCACGGTATTGATAAAAGCCCATGTCAATAACTATCTGAGGCTTTTACACCTACCTTAGCTAACAAAGTTCTAAATTAATATTCTAACAACTATCAAGATATCGTTTCTCATGATTTTCTATTTGGCAAAGAAAATCGTGAAGCACGGGAATATGGGACTCTCACTTGCATGTTCAGCAACAAGTTGACTTTACCCTTTGACCATGCAATCGAAGAATCCTTTGATGATCTGGTTCATATGAATAGGAGGAAATCGTTAAAGGGATCAATATCCACATGTCCATATCTTTCTCCTCTTAGCTGGCACCTCTAATCCTGGTAAACCTTGGAATCAACTACAAAAACGTAGATTAGCTGTAAAATCGTGTGAATTCGGTAGCTAATACAAATATTAACTCAATAATAAGGAACATTATTAAATATGAAATATAAGACAGTTAAATACCTTACCATGTCAAAAATATTGTAGTTTGATACCTATTGAGTTGATGATGATGGTCAAGGAAAGGAAAAATAGGTAAGGGAGAGTGTCAAAATGAAGCAATCATGAGGCTCAATATCTTGATTGAGCTTCTTCATACACATTGGGTTGCCGCCAAGCACTCTTCAAGACATTTGCATGGGATGATCAATTTTTGGTTTGAGATATTCTTCTTATGATATATGTAAGCATTTATGTACTGATGTTGTTTGGGATCGGTATTGATGAGATGAGCACATTATGAGATTTTCCTTGATATTTTGGATGAGAAGTCTATAGCTTTAGGCGTGACCGAGGTTGAGTATGATGTTGCTAGCATGGATAGTTATGAGGCAGGTTGAAGAAACTCTTTGGAAAGTTATTTTGAATAGGTTTTGGATGTGACATTGATACATTGCAATAATAAAGAGTAGGATCTGATTGGTAGAGAATCCTGTATATAGCTGAGACTAGGATATCTTCATATATTCACACAATGTTATTGTATGAGCCAAGCTTAGGCTTGTGGTTGTTGCCTCCATGAGAGGGAGGATGAATAAGGTATCCTTTTTTGATAATATTTGTTCTAATATAATATTTGATTTGATGTCCTGCATGAAAAATAGGATGCTGCTATTGAGACATTAGGATTGAACTCTTCAGTGAGTTTTTTAAGTCGGTATTAGATATGAGCACGTTGATATGTTTCCGATCTATAGAGAGCAGGATAGGTCGAGGACACTGAGCCGACTCTTCCCCCTTGTTTGAGCTCCCAGGGTGTGGAATTGAGACATATGACTTTTTGGGTTGAGGGATCTCTAGAAAGTAAGGTATTATCCCTATTTATTACCCATATGGTGGAAGAGGTTGCTCCCCTATATTGATCTATGCAGAGTATACCCCAGTTGGAACCATACACACAAGTCAATATTGTTGGGATTTTCGCTCCTTGTCTGGCCAACTGGTTGAGAGAGAGCATGGAGGTGTGTGATCCTTACCTTTGGTAAGTTGGGTATCTCACCCAAGCTAATTATGATGCAGGTGTTCTACCACATGACTCCTCAGGGTCATTCTTGGGAAGATTAGTAAGAAATAGGATGTTTGTGTTCCTTACCTCATATAGCAAGTGGTATGTCGCACATTAATTTCACAATGGGATGGTTGTAATCCTTGCTTGGTAATTTGTATCTCGTTGATTTGCCAATGAGATGACTTTAGGTGAAAGTCTCCCATAAGACCTTCCCTGCTATCATAGACAGAGAGTGTCCCATAGGGCCTTCCTCATTTTCATTGGATTCCAAATTGAGATGTGCTCCTTGATGTGGTTTTAAGTTGAGAAAGTCTCCCTGTTGATAAGCTCTATGATGTTTCCTGGGTAGTAGCATTGGAATTTCTATTGGTAGTGATTCCAAGTGGTAGTAGTGGCTCCCTGAAGGATAAAGGGTGGTAACTTGGGCTCCCCTCAGATGTCAAATGCTTATTCTTTTAGATTTGAGAGTGTTCAACATATGAGAAAAGTCAAGAAAGAGATAAGCATGGATAAGAAAATATGAGTCAATGTGAGCAATGATGACATTTGACGATGAGATACTTGAGATAGGATATGATTTGGTGACAAGAAACTTCCAATGATTACATGGTGCAGTTGGAATTTCTCCCTAGTTGAGAGGGAGTGTTCGTTTGGCATCTCAGTAACAAATTCCAATCATGGGAATATATTCCTCTTTTCGAGAGGACCAATTTTGACTATTGAAGCACTCAATTTAGACAAGGGAAAGTGTATTTTGAAGAAAATCCCACATGTGCACAAAAGGACAGGTAGACCCAAAAGAGAAATTGGGCCCCCATGGATGGCTATAAATACAAGTCAAGTGACCTTCATTTGGACATCATCATGATCATTATTTTTTATTTGGTTTGTATTGCACAAGTCTAAGGTGGTTCGCGAAGATTGGTTTGTACAGATCTTAAATTGAAGGGTCTGAAGCTTGCATGTGATATCCAGGGTTTTAGTTTTGAGTCGTAGGGATGACACATGCATTTTTTGGTTTCAACTGCAAAAATGCAAGCTCATGAGTGTGGTTGGAGGGTTTCCGCCACACACACATACACTCTTTATGTGCATTTGGAAACTAGGGTTTGGTTTTTCAGTTGACTGCAGTTGATTGTAGAATTCGGCAATTGACCACAAATAGTGACAATTGTCCGCAGGATTCTGAATTAGGTTTTCTATTATTAACATTGTTGGGTTCATATGTTGGATGTTGATTAGTTGATTTTGATGGATAGTTTTGTGGTTGAAGATATGGATCATTATACTTTCTGTTTGCCGAACATTTTATGACAATCTAATAAGAAGAAGAATTTGAAAGGGTTTTTCCCATAGTGGGTTTTTCCCTGGTCTCCGACCAATCCCAATGTCTCTATGTGTGAAGGATTTTCTTCTGTTATTCCTTTATCTTTCGCTGCATTGATGATGATATTGTTCTTTCTATATAATTGCATATGTTGTTGAATAATGTGGTAAAATTGAATAATGTTATGATGTTTTGGGGTGAATTTAATATGTAAATGAAGAATTTCAATTATCTAGAGCAAATATCAATATATCCCTCAGAAAAATTAACATATATAAATAGTTCCCATAAAGCCAATGATTTTCATTTATGGTTATTTTCTGCTATTGATAATTGGCATGTATATTTTTCAAATAGAGTTATCATTAATACAATGTAATAAGGATTATATATTTATAATAAGTATAATCTCATCCCGATGACAAATATTTTATGATTTATTTATTTTTATCAAGAAAACATCTTCTTGGAAAGTACTAAGAAATGAAGTATATTCCAGAATTTATTTCCCTTTTCACATTAATAAATAAGAATTGA
The DNA here is from genome assembly GCA_031772625.1 of Pinus tabuliformis. Lineage (NCBI taxonomy): Eukaryota > Viridiplantae > Streptophyta > Pinopsida > Pinales > Pinaceae > Pinus > Pinus tabuliformis. The sequence continues at coordinate 997,850,058 of CM062806.1, read as the reverse complement.
TAGAAATAGAAAAAATCAAGATGAAGAGCTTAGTCATATATCATGATATGCATTATATCAAAGTAACTTTCATGTCACTCCTCTTCCCATTCTCCATTGCAAAAAAGCATTCACAAATTCTCTTTTATCAAAATGCGATCAATAAATTATAATATAGAAAATTGATAGCACCAGAAGGTGTAGGAAGTGTATACAAACTCATCATGGATATGGATGATCGTTGGAAGCATATAAATTTATGAATGATATCAAGGTAATTTTGTCAGGGATATAGACACTCACTGGCAGTGAAGCAATGCCAAGTCACAGAAAGATGAGTTGAACTAATTGCATCAAAATCATGGTTTGTAATAATTTCCTATTAGTCATATTAAAAGCATTTTTCCTATTTTTAAGTAATTTAATAACATTCCAATCCTTTTAATTCCTCTAGAAAATATGAAATGGAAAAGTACAATTGCAAATCTATTTTCTTTTTTTTTACAATCAACAATAAAAGAATAATTCATGATATGTTAGAAAGTCATAAAATTTCTTTTTTTTTGCAATCTAGTTCAATAATTATCTCATTCTTTCATGAACAAAGATAACTTGTTCTCCCAATGTGTCGCCAATTGTTGGAGTAAAATAAAAACCCCCATTTTAAATAAAATTCCTAATAAAAAATGAGAACCCTTCTCTTTTATTTCCTGTTTCCTACCTCAGCCTTTCACTTTATCCTACACCTATATTCTAAAACCTTTCCCTTTTTATTTTTCCCATTTTTATATTTTCCTCTCCTAAAAATCCATTATCTCTCTCTGTGTAAAATCCATGCTCATACCCCTTTTAAAATATTGCAAAATATACAAAAATTGCTCAAGTCATAAATCCATGCTCATACCCCTTTTAAAATATTGCAAAATATACAAAAATTGCTCAAGTCATAAAAGCATGGTCAAATAACAACCCTTTTCACGTTCCCTCGGCATGTAAATTCCCCACTCCCCATTAGACCATGCCTAACCTTCATAAGCACACCTTTACACAAGTCTCGCAGTGTGAACAAAATTTCTAATAGCTAATGTATATAATTCATTTCTCGCGCCTTCATCACTCACCACAGGTACCCGTGGAACACACTTTATAAAACACGTGTGGGCAACGGTAAAATTCTCGTGATATGACGTAAGACTTTCTCATATCCCACTTCTTGTTAGATGCACCCCTCTATCACTACTATGACAAAATCCTAATGACATAGTCTCATGATATGGCCCGTAGTGTCACAAATTACAAGGAAAATGTCATTTTTTTTTGTAAAGTGCCTGTGTTAGTCAGTATTCTGATGACTAGTGAATAAGGCGTCGATATTTCGATGATTTATCTAATGGAATGGAGTTGTCTATAATAAGATTTTTTGGAGATTCTGGTGATGGAATTCGGCAGAAGAAATTGAGGTTAAATCTTGATTTGTTGCAGTTAAAATGGTTTTTTAACTGCATATTTGGATTCAGCACCCTCGAAAACCCCTGGGACGCTTTCATTGTGCAGAAACTAACTATCAAACTTGCGATTCCAATAAATTCCTGCCGGATTTCGACCGGAAAAACCGGCCAGAAAAACTTTCAAAAAATAGACAACTGCTAATGGAATTTGTCTTTCGATGCAAACAATGTGAACGTTTGTTTGACCATGTGTACAATTAGTCAGAAGTCAAGCTCGTTCTCATGTTTGCACCAAGTAGGCCGTTGGGGTCTACCGTGTGTATCACCTTGTGACCGTGGGCGGAGGTCTGTCTCAATGAACAACACATATATGCAGGAGGAATCAACGGCTATAAACACCATCATACCTTTCCCCAATTATGTCAACAAGGGAGAGGGGAAGTCCAGCTACAATCAAGATCATTAGATGAAATGAGGGAAATCAATGGTGGACGTCTTAGTGGGGACATCCCCCTATGACGTTAGTGGAAGAGATTCAAGGCCCTACATGCCGCTGGATCCATCGGAAAACAACGAGCCGTCAGATGAGTATCCTTAAAACCCTAAAGTGGAACGTGGGATTCAACTTTTTTTGTTTTAAATTGGTGTCGGTGTCACTATTCTAAAGCAAGTTTCAACACCACAGGCTGTCGCCAATATGGGAAATTTGTCACACAAATATATGGTGTCTCTCTTCCGATACAAACAATGTGAACGTTATGTGACAGTTTGTTTCACTGGTCATCTTTGACTTTGACTAGTCAACAACTTTCGAAATTCTGATGATCAACAAAAATATAAATATCTCGCATGTAGGAGATGTTGTAACATCTTTGTTATAATTACACTAATTCTGAAAGTTTATAAGGACTTTTTTGCGAGTGAAAATTAGATTTTATTTTATATATTAATGGCATAGGGAAAACATATTTTTGTTTTATATATATCAATTGCATTACAAAAATATAATGTTATATCTAGTTACACGGCCACTCAATTCTATAACATAATCATCACATAATTTTTTTGTGGTTGGGAAGAATGTCAGAGAACATTAGATGGGGAACATTTAACTGGTCAGGGATCGATGATGGGAAATGTTATTTCCCTTGCACTCTTTGCAAGCGTGCATGTCTGTGATTAATTTCATATGCTATAGTTGATAGACATTGTATGAAGAATGGGCACATTGAAGGGGAGGAACGAATATCATCTGTTGGTAAGATATTTATGAATATATATATATATATATATATATATTAATCATATTTATATAAAAAAAAAAAATTATAATATTTTTTCTATATGCTAATTTCATGTGATCGTTTGTAATTATTATAAATTCAAGGTGGCCCCCTAGGTAGTGTGATACGAATGCGCCAAGTAGTAATATTAGAAATGATGTTCTACAAGTTGAGGAACACAGAGCGACTATTGCAGATCAAGATAATGATACTATGGAAGAAGATGACAATAATAACATAGTTCAAGATGATGGGACAAATCAATTTATCCAATACTTATTCGGCGATGAGAATGATGATGATATTTATGATGGACCTATGCTACAAAAGGTAGGGACACCACTTTATGAAGGACTAAGGGAAAATATTTTCTTTGCTACATTATTGTTGGTGAACTTAAATGTTTTGAATGGTTTTTCAAACACTTGTATGACACATATCCGAAGGTATAATATAATATGTTTCATCACGTGAAAGGTTAATTTTTTTCCCTTTTTTATGTGTTAATTAAAGCAGAAATAAGAATGAAATATTTATGATTAATATTATTTACACTAACTAGTGATTTTTATGTTGTAATCAACTCTTAGTGAATTTCTGTTACCATCATCAAATAAGTTCCATCGCACATATCGAGATTTATATGCCATTATGAAAAAAGATGTAATGGAGTATTAAGCTATAGATGCATGTCCTAATGATCATATTATATATTATGGAAAACATGAATCAAAAACAAGTTGGACGCAATGTTAGAGCAGTAGATATCAAAGCAATCAACTAACAAAAAGAGTACCTCAAAAGGTTTTTTTCATATTCCATAATTCCACGTTCACAATGATTGTTCAAGTGTGAAATAATATCATAGTTTATGGATTACCATGCATGGAAGAGAAGTGGAGATGGTTTTCTTTAAATGCCAATGAATGGTTGTGCATTTAGGGAAATTGAGGAAAAATTACCGCATTTTAGAGATGAACCTCATAATGTTAGGATTTCATTGATAGTTGACGGTGTTAATCCATTTGGAGAGTTGGGGTCTATTTACTTAGTGTGACCATTTTTTGTTATAAAAAATAACCTTTCTCCTCAAATCTCAATAAAGGAGGAGCACATTATGTTGTCAATGATTGTTCTAGGTATTTGTTTACATTAAATTTTCAAATATTGTAACATTTTAATTTGTCTTCCTTGTTGCATAATATGTTATATTTATTTATTTAGTTATATATACTTATCATAGTAGTAATTATGTGTAATTTCAAACAATTAGGTAAGACTTACCAAGTTAAATATATCATCTTATCGATGAGTTAATGAAGTTATGGGGCAGCATCACTATGAATGGCATTTGTAAACCAATATGGCGAAGGAAATTTCAATTCCATTGAATACTTGTATGGACAATTCATGATGCCCCAGGACTAACACATTTTTGTGGTATGTAACGTTCCATTGCACTTTAATAGTATATAATTATTTCAATTAGATCATATCATGCATGTTTTTTAAATAATCTCTTTCTTCATAATTGACATTAATCCATCTCTTGCAAGCCTTCAAACAAATCTTAAATTTGCATGTCCAGTTTGTGGTCCTAAGATGAAATCTCGTCGTTCAACACGTTTAGAAAAGGAGTTGTTTGATCAGTATAGGCACTTCCTCTCTAAGAACCATAAGTATCGTGCTACTAAAAATCATCTTTTCAATGGGAAAGAAGAGACTGGATTAAAACCACAAAGAATGACACCTCACATATGGAAGTTGGAATATAACATAAATCATCATGAAGGACATGATGGGCTTCCACGAGGAATGAAAAGTTATTCCACTCAATTCATGATGTTTCCCTACTATGAGCACCTAAGAATATCCCATTTGTTTGATACAATGCATATTGGGAAGAATGTGACAAAAACTTTATGGCAGATCATAGATGGTAGGAGGTATAAAGAAAAAATCCTCAAAATTTGTAATGACATTGTGGAAGCCAATCATGCAATGAAAAGTGGGATACGATCAAATAGCGATGGAGATCGAAACAACCTTCCATGGTTATTAACAGAGAAGCAAAGTGATGATATAAAAGAGGTCATTTGAAGAATTAAATTTCCCACAAGATTTTCTTCAAACATAAATAATATCTTAACAAAGGAAAGTGAATTTGGTGGGGTAAAAACACATGATTGGCATACTATTCATTAAGGTAATTATTTTGGTATATATATTTATATTTTGGTATATATACATATTTATGGTTTTTTTATTGTCTACATTGGATTAGACAAATAACAATCCATTTTTATTGTTACAATATGTTCTATCTCTATCTCTCCTAGAAGACTTCGATAACAATGTCAAACAAGTTATATATGTTCCTGGAAAATACATAAGGTAACTAGTGATTTACATGCCAAGTTTTTTTTCAATTAGTTATTCAACTTAATGACATGTATTTTACATGTAATGTAATATATTATGTACTTTTGAAACATGTTATTTTGTTGCATCATCTATAGATGTTTGTCATTGAAAGAAATACATAAAGACAGTGTAAAGCATTGGAAGAGAGAAATTCCTCGGCTAATGTGTGAAATGAAAAAATTTCTACCTATGCCAATTTTCAATGCACAAGAACACTACCTCATACACCAAGTTGAGGAGATTGAATTGTGTAGACTTGTACACATGAGGTCAATTTGGATGGTGGAGAGCCACTTGAAATCATTGAAGGCTTTGGTTTGACAAAGAGCACATCCTAAGGGTTCTATGGTGGAGGGATATATGGCATATCAATCCATGGTATATATTAGCCAGTATCTTCCTATATTAGCAACAAATATGCATGTGGATCACATTTGGGATGTGAACTCCATTAAAAAAATTGAAGGGGAGCACCTATTGGGGAAAGGTAGAACAACGAAAGTGAAATATATATATATATATATATATATATATATATATATATATATATATATATATATAACTTTTCATTTTTGTATATGTCATACTTATTTACTTTATATTATGTCATCAATTATTAATATTTATCATGGCAACTAATATTTATTGGTGAATTATGATTTTCTTATATAGTTGATCGAGAGTGGGATGCACTACATTTATACATTGCAAACAATATTTGATTGTATGAGGCCGTGGATTGAAAGATGTGAACAATGTTATGTTACGTTATCATGGGGAGGGGTGTATGCATTTCACCTTTTGCAATTCAATCATTTTCTTATTCAAATTGATGATGAGTTGGCTCAACCTTCCAACGATCCCCTCGCTGAAAAGACAATTTCAAGAAACCGATGCTAACATATTCCCATAACTTTCTCTGATGTCTTTGAACGCATCACATTCCAAAATGAAATGTTTTTCCAATTCCACTGCCCTACACGTGCAAAATGTACACACTCGTTCTTCCCAAACTTCTTTAGACTTTTTCCACCACATGTTTCACACCGAAATTGATGCGAGCTAGTTCTTAATTAAGCAATAAAAACATTTTATCTCCACAACTCCTAATCCACATTCCGTATAATAAAACCAAAACCAGATAGCATAAAACAAAACTTTACATCAACAAACCACTACATTAATAACAAATATATGACATTAAAAAAGAGATTGAATTTTCAGAATTATTTGACACGGGCATATTCATGAAATCTTCCCTTGTCAATTTCAGAGGACTAAAGCAGGAGTGGACAGGCGTGCCAGTATGTTGTCACGTCGAGGAAGAAGCCAAATAACTCACAACCCCATTTTCTTTTTCTACGTCACCACAACCATGAAGATCCTTAGACTCGCACTAATAAAGATCCTCATTAAATAATTTCTGCTACCAACTAATTTAATTTCTGCGACATTTAATAACCTTCAAAATTATTTTGCAAGTTTTTCCTCTGAGTATCGAGCTTCCATTTATTTTTTACTCCTCGTGTTATGGTAAGTTTGATCATAAATTACGGATTTTTGGAGAAGTTTGTGAAATACATGGGATGTTGATAAATAAATATTAGAAAAAAACACCCGAAAAATATAAATTCATCTCAAATGTGTTCACATGAGAAAAAGGTAAAGTGTGACTGAGTATTTCCTGAAGGCTTCCCTGTAGTTACAATGGTTTTATCTTGATTCTATGAAAACTTTAAAATCCTCATGAATATATTTAATGTGATTTATTAATGGGGAAAAGTTCACCCAGTGCAAATGGGTATTTTTTAAAGGCCTCCCAACAATTACATATTACGATGGACATATCTTGTAAAATTTTAAAACTACTCAGCCCGATGTCATTCAGACCATGACGATCCACTATTTATACTCAAGATTGTAGTTAATATGACTTCTAATTGTGGGAACTTTCATCATCCTCCTTTCCTTTTGTGGCTTGGTATTTTTTAAGAACCTCCCCCACACATCAAGACGACAATGTACAAGAAGTTTTTAGGTGGAAATATTTCCAGGAAAAAAACAATTGAACGTTTTTCTAATATTTCTTACAAGTACAAAATATATTTCAATTCCAATTTAATAAATAAGCCCCAACTCTTTAGTATTCTAGAAAAGAGTTCAATTTACTAGTGCCAATTAGAAGGATGTTCCAACACCTTGGTTTTATCAGCTGCTACTAATAGAATGCTCCAATACCCTACAAACTCCAACTTGCCCTAGCATCACACCGCCATCCTAAAGTGTTTTTAGGCATCAACCTAAAGGAGACTTCACTCTCCTACCTTGCACCACCCAAACACCCTGAATATGAAAATTAAGAATGAGATGTGGGCTCCCATACCAGGGAAAATGCTTCACTTACAATGATATTCAATAAAACCCTTACTGTTAATATACACTTCAGATGAAAAATGACTCTAGACTTCTTCAAACACTGTTGCTAGAAGATGTGACCATGAAGCAGAGCAATATGTATCCTTCTACAAGATGATATAACATTGTAAACAACTCAAGTACCTGAACCAATGTTGCCTTCAACTTGTTGCAGACAAACCTGGAGATGATTTGATGCCTCTATCTTATACCTTCATTTATGTCCGTAGTGATGATAAGTATCTAGGATTAATAGATGTTGTGTGAATAGTCCTCAAGCACAATGAATATTCATCACATTTTCCTTGTCTGTAGATTTCAAGCTTGAATAGAAAACCTCATACAACATACTCATGAACAACTTTTGATTCAAGAGCCAAATACGATACTACATAAGTGATACAAGGAAGGTCAAAAATGGGTCTTCAACTCTAAACTGACTTAAAAAATATAGATTCATAAATAATCAAACCCTTAAACCATGAGCAAAATTGATCTCACAATGTGATATACTGAACAGTGACATTTCAACATATTTGTAGCATGTTCTCAAGTTATATATGACGAAAGATAGCTTCAGATCCTTAAATTACTTACAGAGAATACCCTAGCTTCAGTACTTTCATCAGAGAAGGTTGAATAGGTATGCCAATGAGCTACTTAATAAAGAATGACCAAAAATAATACCATTAAGACTTGACTCCTATACCAACCAAACTACTTGACAAGAAGTATTGAGTCTTTCATATTTTGATTTAAGAATAATGGTACAAGAGCTCTCAAATTTTGCTATTAGCTTCTGGTTATGGCTTAGGGCTCCAATAGGCCTACAAAATAATTAATGAGAGAATCGAAATAGGTTTGTCTCAGCTTGAATGGAATGAGGCTTGAACTATGCACAAAAATACCTTCATGGATTTCAAAGTATGGATTTGGTTAGGGCAAGCAAAACACAAATTAATTCAGACTTGTTCAAGCATAGGATTGTGAGAAAAAGGGGATCCAAAATTACTCCACAGAGACTTCAAATTTCTCAAGATAATGTCATTTTAAGGAGGCCTAAAATATAACATTGTTATCAAGAATAGACAAAATACTTGCCTCATATTTACATTGGTTTAAGACCTAGATAATGTCAAATTTTTATCATCAACAAGTGCCTTAGAGGATCGGATGCTTCACACTTTGTTCCAAGGTTGAATATGTGTGAATGATATTTAGAAAAAATCCAACTGTAGAATATTAATGCTAGTGATGTGCCTCAATCACAAAGTTTTGTTGCTTTTAAGGTCTGCAAGCACTGCCATAGAGAATGGATCTAATGAATCCCTAATAGAGATACAAATGCCTCATGTAATCCTCCAACGAGAAAACCAAATCGGTCCCTAGAAGATAAGCAAAGAAACCTAAAATCCTTCAAAAAGAAAAACAACCTCCATGCAAATATTCAAGACTACCCTCACCATAGTAGATCACAAAACTTCGTTGCTTAAAATTAGCGTTCTATCACCATACATTTGGAGGAGAATATTCCTTCTTTTATAGATAAGAAAGAGGCTACTAGGAGTCAACAAGAGGTAGGAGAGAAATTTAATTTTAATTTTAAATTTCCATTGGATCCAAATATTCCCTCCATCTTGGACCATATAATTTGAATTTTGAATTGATAGAAAGTAATTACTTTTGACCTCGACAATTGAATTTAACCCCTTCATAAATATTTATCCTTTTAATGAAGGTTCTTTCTATCCACATGATATGTGCCATAGTTTTAGCCAATAATATGTTGCCACATCATCACCCCTTGTGGGGACTTTGGCCATAAGATGGGGGCACCAACTTTAATTTAGCATATTTCTCAAACCATGAGGAGTCTCATGACATGCTATATACCGTTGGAATTAGCATGACAAAGAATATCTAATGATGATGGTCATGAACCCTAGAGACTTGTATTTCCCTGTCATTTTTGCCCTTGAAAACGAAGATCCTTTTGGTTGTTTCTTTGGTTGACATCAATGACAATCATTTTTCAACATTCTCCCCCTTTTTCATTGATGGCAACATATTTACTCCCCTTCTGATCATTCCTCCCGTTGAATCCATGTCTTGATCTTCCTTACTTTTTTTTCTCTCCCCCTTTGACATCAATGGAAAAGGGTGACTCCCCTTAACAAGCTACCTGCTTCTCTTTTCCTGTAACATGCCTTTGCTTCCCTTGCATACATATCAATGTGAATGCATCTCAATGTGCACATGTAAAAATCCCAAGCTTCTTTTGAAGATACTCAAAAGTCTCTCGAGGTAGAGGTTTGGTGAAAATATCAACTATTTTCTCTTTTGTCCTAATGTATTCCACCTTTATTTTCTTTTAAGCAACCTTTTCTCAAACAAAGTGGTATTTGATAGGAATGCATTGTGTTTTTGAATGCATTACAAGGTTCTTGGAGATTCTTATGGCACTAGTGTTGTCACACATAACGTCAAAATGGGCTCATTGAACTTCACCTATATATCCTGCAAACTTTGTTTCATCCAGAAGACTTGAGTACAACATGTTGTTGCTGCTATGTATTATGCTTCTATTGTGGTCAAGGATACTGAATTCTTCTTCTTTATTAGCCATGATACAAGAAAACCACCTAAGTAGAAACATTATCCAATGGTGCTTTTACGATCATCAACATTGTCTTCCCAATCTACATCTATATAAGTTGTAATAGTTAGCTCATTTCCTTTTGGATACCATAGGCAAAAATTTGTTGTTCCCTTGAGGTATCAAAAAATTCTCTTCACTGCAACAACATGGGATTATTTTGGTGTTTCTTGAAAATGTGATACCTATCCAACTTCCTGCATCACATTTGACCTTGGAGCTATTACATACAGTAGACTACCAATCATTTATATATATATTTTTTGGTTTGTATCCTTGGATATATCATCCATGCTTAACTTGCAACCAATCACCATCGGAGTTCTAACTGGTTTGTTATCTTCCATATGAAACCTCTTCAACATTTCTTTAATGTACTTGGTTTGACAGATGATGATGCCATCGTCTTCCTGAGATATCTGAAATCCCAAGAAGAAAGTAAACTCACCAAATAATGACATTTCAAACTCACTTTGCATATATTTTTCAAACTTATTGCTTAGCCTGTCATCGTCACTTCCAAAGATGATGTCGTCCACATGCACTTCGATGATATTCAAAGTGTTTTGTTCAACCTTTACATAAACGTTGCTATTAGCAATTCCTTTTTTGAACCCTTGTTTCTACAAGTACTTGTCTAGACTATCATAACAAGCTCTAAGAGCATGTTTGAGACCATATAAAGTATTCTTTAACGTGAAAACATAATCCTTCTTGTCAGTAATCATAAATCCTTCAGGTTGTTCTATTTAAACTTTTTCTTCCAATTCTCCATTTAGGAAAGCTAGCTTTACGTCCATCTAATACACCTTGATCTTTTTCAAACAATCATAGGCCAAGAACATCCTGATGGACTCCAACATGGTTATGGGTGAAATTTTTTATTCGAAATGTTTTTCTTCAACCTGTGCATACACTTTACAAACCAATATTGCTTTGTTCTTGGTGACCTATTCATCCTCATTCAGCTTGTTCTTGAAAACCCATTTTTTGCCAATGATATTTTTGTCCTTCAGTCGTGGAACCAATTTCCATGTGCCATTATTTTCAATATAATCCAATTCTTAATTCATGGTTGTTATCCAATGCTCATCATGACTAGATTCTTCAAATTTATTAGGCTCAAATGTGGATAGGAACAAAACATGTGCTTATTTTAGTGTGTGTATTTTTCAATTTCTTATGGTTCCTATACCTGCATTTATGTCCCCAGTGATTTGATATGAAGGATGATTCTTTTGATACCATATTTTAGGAGTCTTAGAAGGTGCATGCTAATCATATCTTGTCTCATCCTGGTTGACAATTGTTTCCTCATTTGATTGTTCTTCCTCCTGGGCTTCCTCTTTAACCTTTTCTCATTTTTCTTCTTTTATCTCTAGTTCGCTTGAGGATGAACTTCCTTGTTTGGCCTTTGGTCCATGAACTTCATCAAATGTTACATTGATGCTTTCAACTATCCGGTTGAGTCTCAAATTATAGCATCTATATGCTTTACTTTTGCGTGAGTACCCAAAAAATATACCTTTGTCTACTCGAGAGTCAAATTTTCCAATATTTTGAACCTACCTTTTAATGTAACACTTGCTTCCAAACACTCTAAAATGATTGACGTTTTCCGATCTCCCCTTCCATAGTTCATAATAGTCTTATTGTAGTTTCTTCTATGTACCCTCTATTTAGAATGTACATTGTTGTATCTACTGCTTGGACCCAAAATACGTCGCTTAATTTTGAATCGTTCAACATGGTTCTAGCCATTTATTATATTTTTCTATTCCTCCTTTCAATGCCTCCATTTGTTGTGGTGTCCTGGCCACTGAGAATTGTCTCTTTATTTTGCGTTCCTCACATAAGTGTTGAAATTATTTAAATGTGAATTCCCCTCCATTATCCAACCTCAAACATTTGATCTTCAAATTAGTTTCATTATCAACCATTTCCTTGAAATTATGAAACATTCAAAGGCTTCAGACTACTTCTTTGGAAAGTTGGTTGTTGTCATCCCGGCATAGTCGTCAATCATCAATATGAAGTACTATTCACCATTCAATAATTCGGTCTTCATCGATCCACATAAATTAATGTGTACCAACTCTAATGGTTTTGGCAAGGAGTGTTATTGGTCTTGAATTAAACACTTGTCTATTTTCCATGCCTACAATGCTTGCATGCGATGCTAGTAGGTTTTGAGATTTGTGGCATTTCTCTCACAGCTTTCGTCTTACTAATTTTGATAAGGTTCTAAAAAATTATGTGTCCCATCCTTTTGTGCCAAAGCCAACTTTCATCCTCTTTTTCCAAGAAACAACCTTTGTTTTTAATCTCATCCAACGTTTATATGCCATTTGGAGTCCTAGTTGTAGTTGCCACCGTTGTCGGATTTGTTTCTCCTTATTTCACATTTCTTTTAATCAAAGATCAACGCTTGTCCTCAATCACACATTTTTCTTATGCTTAGCAGACTATGATTCATGTTTTCTATGAGTATAACATATTTTTTTGTAGCCTCCTTGCTTCCAAGATTAATTGTTCCTTTTCTTAGAATGTTTGCAAAACCATAATTCCCAAATGAGACTATTCCATCATTTCCTTCTTCCAAATATATAAATTTGTTTTTATCCCTAATCTTATGTGTTGAGCAGCCACTGTCAACATACCATGCATTCTTCTTACTTTGAACTTTTAGAGCAAGTTTGCAAATTTAATTTTTCTTCTTCCAGACCTTCGAAGGAGCATTTTTATGTTGTTGTGATTCCCTTGGAGGATCGGTTAACTTGCAATATTTAGCCAAATGTCCAAAATTTTTGCATTTATAGCATTCTACTTCGTTGCTCAAGTGTCCAAACCTATTTTAATTTTTTCTTGTAATCTTCTCAAGAATTTATGGGATAATCATTCCTAGACTAGCTTCCAAAGTTGCTTTTTTTCTTAGCATAGGCTTTGTAGTTTACAACTTTATGTCCAAAATTATTACAATAATATCAAACACCAAGAAATATGGTTTGATACCTAAGAGGGGGGGTCTTTGTGATGTTGTTTTCCAAAGGCCTTCTTCTTGATATTTCTTAAATGTGGGTTGGTGATTTTGCGTCTCTTGGACCTTCTATTTTGTTGGGAAGATTTCTTCCTTCTTGATGGATCCTTTAATAATTTATGTATAAATTTTTTTGTTTTTCTTCCTTTTATATAGTTGAGGACCTAGAGCCTTTCAAGAATGTTTTCTTGTAGCCTAATATTGTCTTGTCACTACATGGCCTTTGACTGCTAATGATTTCATCCAATACTTTGGAGTTGTTTGCAAAGTTTTGTTGGACATTCCTTTTTTGTGCTTCCTTCTGTAGATAGACTATCCCTACTTATAACTCTTCCCTTTCTTTGTTGCTTTCTTCTAGTTCCTTTTCGAGAAATTCTTCAATTTGTTTGGCTTATTCTAACTGTACCTTAAGATTGATGATTATCATTTTTGCTTCTTTGGTCTTCTTATTGATGCTTTTGACATGTTATTTCAATTCTCTTAGCTTGCCTTCCAGTGATTTGACATTTCCTCTTTCAACCTTGAGATCATTTAAAATGTTGATAATCTCATTTTCAAAATCAACCTCGCCTTCGTCTTCTTCATCATATTCTTATTCTTGTAGAGTTTCCTTCTTGTTGTCCCTTGCCGTGAATAACACTCTTCCTGTATCATCTTGTTTTTCACTATCGCTCTCTTCTTCAGATGAAGAGTTTTCTTCTTTTGAATAGAATATTTTCTTAAAGCCTTTATTTTTACCTTTCTTGTTGAATCTTCTTTTATCTTTCTATCCTTTCCTGGGAACTTATTCTTCATCATCTAAATTTCTCGCATGAAGACATTTGGAATCCAATTGGCCAATCTCACTGCAATTGAAACATATTAAGGGGAGCTTACCTTTGTATTTTCCTATTCCTCTTTTCAAAATTTTCACAAAGTTAGCTATCTTTTCATCTAAAATTTCGTCATCACAGCAAATGGAGCTTGGCTTTGATTGATGTTTGTTTTTCCCGGCCTTCTTAGATGTTGTGAAGGTTTCTTCTCTATTGGATGAACTCTCTTGTTTTGTTCTCATTTCGTAAGTTGTAAGCATTCCATGTAATTCATCCATGCTAACATTTTCTAAATATTATCTTTCTTCTAGCACTGAGACTTTAGCATTGAATCTCATCATACGTGATCTTAGTAATTTTCAGACAACTACCTTGTTATCCATTGGTTCTCCTAGTAATTCTATGATATTTACTACTTCATCAACATGGAGAAAATAAGCTGCAATATTTTCATCTTCATTCATTTTCAGCTGCTCAAATTTTCCTTAGTAGGTTTGAAGTTTGGCCTCCTTGACCTTCTTGTCCCCTTCATATATATTTTGGAGCTTGTCCCAAACTTATTTCATTGATTTGAAATGCATAACTTTAACATATATTGATTTTGTTAAACCATTAAAAATAGCCCTCATGTCTTTAACATCACTATCATAGAGCTTTTCACATGCATCATCTATTGGAGGTGTTGAGGGTTTCGTGTATCAAGTATTTATAGATTTCCAGACATCATATCCTTGTGCTTACACATGCACTTTCATCCTTCCACTCAAAAGCGCATAGTTTTGTCCATTAAATACTGCAACTATGACTTTTTTGCGCTCCATGATCTCCCTTCTAGTAGTTAGATTTTTTGTGAAGGAACCAAATCTAATACCAATTGTTGGAAATATTGAGAGGGGGATGAATCAATATTTCTTATCAATTAGTAAATTTATTAATTTTCAAAGTATAACGAGTAAACATCAGCACATCAATAGAACAATGCACAAGATTTTTTTAGGTGGAAACCCTTCTGGGAGAAAACCACCGAACGATTTTCTAATAATTTTTATGAGTACAAAATGTGTTTCGGCTTCAACTGAAAAAGGAAGCCCCAACTCCCTCGTACTCTAGAAAAGCGCTCAATTTACTAAATCCAACTAGAAGGATGTTCCAATGCCATGGTTTTATCAACTTTTGATGGCAATGCCTGATTTTTCTCACATTTGTGTTGTTCATTTTGTAAATGCTTGTAGATTGAAGCAAAGGGTGACCTCATCAAACCAACAACCAACATCTCATGTGTCATGCAATATTTCCAAAGGGGCCGACCCTAGTTTGAATTCGCTCTATTATTGTGAGACAGAAATTACACTACGAGGAAACATTTTAAGTGGTCAAGTTGGTAAACCACTTGAATGTTGTTCGTGTGCTTTATTTCATTATAAGAATAAACTAATTTTCTTATTTTTTTTCTTATCAATACGCTTCATTCAACTAGGCATGAATTCCGAAAAATTAAGTTATGTCAATCATGATTTCATGATGACATTCATGTAAGAAATATAGTTTGGCATTCGTTTTTATGAACCAATAACTATGGACTGATAACTACAAAATAGGCAAGGACTATGCTATATTGCAGCTATCCAATTTGTTTGTAAATTTAATCACCTCATGGCCTAAAAAACAAAGTTCGAGGTTATATGAAAAAACATTTAAGTTAGTTGTGTGAAGATAAGATTATTTCTTACTTTTCAAGAGATTCTTTTATAGTGGAGTTACAAGATTGAGAATATTTTTTAAGGGCCTTTAGTTTTAGGGCACTTCAAGAACTTAGATTTGCTGATTTTGAATGTGTGTAAATGGAAATCGCTAGAACCCATGTGTGGGTTTGATTTCAAAAATTTCCATTGTACCTATGGGTATAACATGGTTTTTAAAACATTGGGAATACCTCCAACAAATATATGACTCAAGGGCATAAACTACCACATAGAAGATCGTCACTTGTAGCAGAATTTGTGTGTTATTGTATCTAAACAAGGGTTTCCCAAAAGCTACACAGTGAGATCTATTGGCGATATTAAACCTTTGGACTATGATAAGGTCACACTCAAATGTTAGATTTGTGAGAAGCATGGAAAAAACTCCATGGTGAGAAGTTCTGGAACTACTTAAAGATGGGGTGGTAGACATCTTTGATGGTAATAAGTTAACTTAGGAGACCCCATTCATGATGGCACAGTTGAACAATGAGTCAAATTCAACTACCAAAGATCACTGCCAGGAGGGCATAGAGGTTACAGATGACCCTTCTCACTCTAAGAAGGGCACTTTCGAATTGGGAAATTTGAATCATACAAATGTTAGATTTAAATAACTTGTAAGCTAAAGGAAAATCAAAAAATCAAAAAGGAAAGAGTGAGAATTTAATCATTGTAGAAGGTGTGATCTTGAAGCTATGCAAGGGTGTTGTCTAAGAATTTTCTCTAGCTTGAAAAAAAAAGTGTGTTTTGCAAAGCTCTAGATATGATGTAGTGCAGATTCTGTGTATGGAAACAAACTTTCGAAGTAACGCTAATTAATGAAAAAACTTGTGTCAAAAAAAAATTGCACTAGTATCTGTCAAGGATATTCAATTCTCATTAACTTATTTCGTCAAAACGAAAATCTCATTTTTGTGAAATTTTGGCTACCTAGATGGTGATATTAACTAGTTAATTATTTCCTGCTACTTATTTATGGAAAATTGATTCTTTTGTTGGAAGTAACAAATAATAATGTAAACAATACCAATCACAAAATAAACTACAACATAAAATACACAAGAAACCAATCACAAAATATACAACAATATTTTTGGACAAAAGTTCATAGAAAAATCTCAATGTGGAGCAAACCAGTTTTCATATATGAGGGCTTTATTATTAATATTCAGAAATAAATTGTTATTGAGAAATTACAATAGCTTTCCTGACATTGACTCAGATCTGGAAAAATATTTTGTTCACTTTTGATAATCTGGAAAACCCCACGAATTCTCTTTTCTAAATTTGTGGTGCCTCCAGCAACACACACTGACTTCTGGAAACTTGCACTGGTTCTTCTTGGCAATTTGCACTAGTTCTTCCTGGAAATTTCCACTACCCTCTATAAACTCAATCTTCCTCCTAGAAAATTAAAATGGCCTTCAACAGACTCCCACTAGTCTCTGGTGAACTCACACCCCCTGATGAGCCTCATCAGTGGGTAATTATATGGGCACCTCCTAGCTTAATCAAACAGACTCTTCTCACAACTCATTACATGTTTTGATTATATTTTGTTTAATGAGATAAGTTAAAGTGAGATATTATGCCTAGTGAACTAATATGCTTTGAATGCAGGTTTGGAAGAGAGAATCAAGGAATTTTGGCAAGACTAAGGTTTGAAACTCAAATGGGACAAGGGAGTGAGATTGTAGGGGGTAAATACACCTCATTTACTCCTCCCCCATTCAAATATTCCTCCATTAATCCCACCAACTCGAAGTGCAAGTAGCCAAGTCATGAAGATCAAAAGGCATCCAAGAAAGTGATAGAAAAAGAGTTAGTTCATCTCGAGTTTGGGATCCGAGCCTCCCTGAATTTAAGGAAGTCATTGGGGACTTCAGTTTTATAAGTAGAGAAGCCTAGAGCCTCATTAGGATTCGAATTTTTGTTGTAAAAACTCTAGTTATTTTCGAGCTCCAGACTTGTGGAAGACTTTGATGTAATTTTCTGTTTTGGTAATAAGAATGAGTTTTTTCTTGATCCAGCACTAAGTTAACTCAGAGGGCTGAAGCTCTTGGGTTAGGGCCCAACCCTAGCAGCAAAGGCTCCTCTTCTTGTATATGTATGCTTAGCTTAGTTTCATAGATTCATGGTTAAACTGTCTTTAGAAGTATTTCATTGCAAGTAGTGTAGATTTGATTAATTGTTTATTAGTTTGCTTCCATTTGTTCCTTATTTCAGTAGCAGGTTAGAAGGGATAAAAGAAGCATAAAAAATTTGTCAGTAGGTATCCTGGCCTCACTTTTTCCTTTTGGGATCATGATTTGAGGAAAATACCCTTATGTAGACCCAAAAAGATAGATTTCCATTTCTTTCATAAGTTTTAGAGTTTACTGTACTTGAACCAGTGTTTGATCAGTTTTGCAAGTGTAGTATTTCATTGCCATATCTTATATCTTCATTCTTGCAATAGATCTCATCCATAATTCCATTTTATTCAGTGATTTCCTCATGCATAAGGTAGACAGTTAGTTCATTAAATTATGTTTTTCTAGCTCATGAGAATTCTTCTTGTTTACATGCCTTTTTGGAAATTACACATGTTTTATGCAGAGCAGGTGCTTCAGAAGTAGAAAGAGATCTCATAGCAAGCAACCATTCATCAACCCATAGGCATTTCGTTGTTTTCATCAAGACCTTCACCAATTTCATCATTTTTCATAGAAATTCCCCCAAGCATGTTGAGCGAATCCAACCATATCCTACACTTGTTTTTAGGTTCTGAGTGATCCTAGGCATTTTCTCACTCCATTCCACTCATCAACCACCTTCCCTAAGCCTTCCATCACCTCCAACACCCATCGTTTTTCTCTTGACTGTATCCTGTAGAAATACAGGGAATCCTGTAGGTTTCTAGTACATCGTGTAGGTTTTCATGTAGTGGCATGTTTTGAGGACGAATCGAGGGAAAACCTCTAGGAAGCCATCCAAGGTCACCCAAGGGTCTCCCAAACCTTCCAACCATCTCCTGAACCTTCTAGCCATCCACCAACATCCCTAAGCCACATGGCACATCACCAAAAGAGATTAGCTTGCACAGTTGATTTTTCATGAAAAGCATAAAAAGACAAAACATATTTATTACAGTCCTTTACATGCATAACACAGATGTTTGATGTTGTTAACTTCCATGCTTAGGACAGTAGCATTTTGTCCATGTTAATTTAGCATTATTGTAAAGCATAGCTCTTAGCAGTTAATTAGAAATAGTGTGCCTTAGCATTGAATTTCAGCGTTTTTCATTATTACAGTAGATCGGCTCTCTCTTAGAGTAGATTTATATTTATTTCATCAAGGAACCAAGCTTCTTCTGAATCTATAGAAGTCTAGCTTGAAAACCCTAGTGGTCTCTCACCAGCTTAACAGTGAAAAAAGGGAGAACCATCACTTTTACTTGTGTATACAGCACTGTCACCTCCAAGTTTGTACGAACCCCAGGTTGATAAAATAAAGCTGGTAGCCTAGGAGTTGTTGAATTCTTGTTGCAATATTGGTGCTCATAACTTTTTGGTGCCATTGCCGGGGAGGTGTCTGAGTAATATGTGATTACTGCTTTCTTTCTTCTATTTCTTGTTTCTAATATTCTGCCATTAGTTTCATTTCTGAAAAAGTAATTTAGTTGCTTCCTTTTTCATTCTACATTCTCTGCTTTCCTTTCCATTTTGCAAGTAAGATTTCAATTCAGAAATTAGCTTTTCATTCAGTCGGGAGTTTTCATTCAATCTGCAATTTCAGTTTTGTAAAGTACTTCCCAAAGTTTGAAAAAAACACAAAATCAAACCAAAAACATTTCCTTTCATGCCTCGTAGGAATAGGGATAACTTAGGGAAATTTTTGGCAAATACCCGCACAGTATCAAACAGCCAACCTTCCCTCTTCTTCGGTGGCTATGAACTGGAGGAACCCTTAGGTGAGCAACGAGACATATTTGAAGAATCTACAGGGGAATAAGAAGAAGAAGGACCCATTCCTACCGAGCCAATGGCTGAAAATAGAAATGACAAAGGGAATAGAGAGAGAGTTGAGGGTGCCTTCCCCATTAGGGAAACCAATGAGGACAATAAGATGAAAAATATAAGCCCCTCTACCCTTCCTCATTTCCATGGCCATGTTGGGTTGTGTTATATTCTTTCCATGACTAACCCACGTAGCTAACCGGGAGTTAGAGGGGGGGAGGTCACAGGGGGTTTGAAGGGCACCCGTAACCCCACTTTATGGGGTCCGGGGTAGTGCCCCAAAAAATTTTGGTTTTGGACCCTATGTTAGGTTGGGCGGACCCACCTATGGTTTTGTGCATGATTTTCGCACATGTTTTTTGGACGCGATGGTTTTCGGTCCATGGTATTGGATGCTTCAGCATGTATAAATATGTATTGTAACATTGAAAGGAACATAATGAAAAAATAAAGCTAGTAGTCCCGGTTTTTGGATCCAGGGGAAAATATCTGTGTATATGTGTTTTATGTGTTATGCTCTCGCATTGTTTATTTTCTGTGTTTTAGAATTCATATGTAGGTAATTTCTGTACGGGGTTAAAACCTACATTTGGTATCGTAGTAGATTTGGCTTCAAGGGGACGCCTTTGTTGCTGAGGGGTTTCGCTCGGGCCTGTGGTACACCATGTTCAGTGGGAGATCTGCGAGATTGATTCTGGTGGTGAAAGATGATGGCGAGAAGTGGAAAGATAAAGATCGAGAAATTTAATGGTCAGAGTTTTGAGTTGTGGAAACTCAAGATGGAGGTTCTGTTGGTGGATAAAGATCAGTGGATCACGGTAGATCTAGGTACTAAACCAACGGGACTGTCTGATGAAGAATGGAAGAAGTTGGATCGATAGGCAAGGAGCACAATATGATTGTGTGTCTCAGATTCAGTATTGTTGAATGTATCAGGGGAAGCTACGGTGAAGGCTTTGTGGCACAAGTTAGGCACTTTGTACCAATCTAAGTCTCTGGTGAATAAACTGTTCCTATGGAAAAAGCTGTATAACCTGAGGATGAAAGATGGAGACTCGGTGACAAAGCATCTGAATGCATTTAATACTCTGTTAAGTCAGTTAGCATCTGTTGATATTAAAATTTTAGATGAAGATAAGTGCATCAATTTGTTGTGTTCTCTACCAAATTCATGTGATAGTCTGGTTATTGCAATAGGTAGCAATGCAACTGCCTTGCATTTTGATGAAATCTTCTCATCCTAGCTGACGGAGGAGATGAGACGGAAAAATATGGAGAGCCAAAATGGTGATGTCTTGTCTATACGAGGGCGGACCCAGAACAAAAACAAAAATAAGTCATCGAGTGGGAGATCTAAATCTAAAGGGAGATCTAAATCTCCAGGAAAACCTGTAAAGGTGGTGTGCTAGAAATGTGGAAAGGAAGGGCACTACAAAAGGGACTATAAATCTTGACAAAAGAAAGGGATCTAATGAGGCTCCTTCTGTAGAGGCGAAAACCACCTCAAATGAAGGTGGGGATGTGTACTTGGCTTCTTCAAGTACACATGTAGATCATGAGGCATGGTTGATTGACTCAGGTGCATCCTTTCACTTCACTCCCCATAGAGAGTGGTTCTCTAAGTATGAGAAATATGATGGTGGTGATGTCTTCTTGGGGGATGACAGGAAGGCTAGAATCATTGGTCGTGGAAAAGTAAAGTTGAAGGTACAAGGTGGAAGGGTTAGAACACTTCTGGGTGTTCTTCATATTCCTGCAATAGCCAAAAATCTGATCTCTAAGTATGAGAAATATGATGGTGGTGATGTCTTCTTGGGGGATGACAGGAAGGCTAGAATCATTGGTCGTGGAAAAGTAAAGTTGAAGCTGCAAGGTGGAAGGGTTAGAACACTTCCGGGTGTTCTTCATATTCCTGCAATAGCCAAAAATCTAATTTATGTTAGTAAGTTGGATGATGCAGGTGTAAAAACAGTGTTCGAGAAGGATACCTGCAAGATGGTTCAGGGAGCACTGGTATTGATGCGGGGAGTTCGGATTGGAACTCTGTACAAGCTGCAAGGTAGCACTATTGTTGATGGGTGCAATAGTTCTGTGGTTCCTGAAAGTGGAGCAGAAAATCTAGTGGTCTCTGGAGAGAAGACTATGATGTGGCATCAAAGGCTTGGAAATATTGGAGAGAAGGGCCTTCAAATACTTCATGGTAAACGTATGGTAGAAGGTATGAGTAATAGCTCTCTGGATTTTGATTTCTGTGAAAATTGTGTGTATGGGAAGTAGAATCGGGTGAGTTTCCCCTCTGGTAGTAAGAGGGCGAAACAAATATTAGAGCTTGTGCACAGTGATGTGTTTGGACCTGTGAAGGTTCCATCACTGGGTAAGTTTGTGTACTATGTATCATTTATAGATGACTTCTCAAGGAATACATGGATATACTTCCTTAAGAAGAAATCTGAAGTCTTTGACAGGTTTAAAGAATTTAAGGCTTTGGTGGAAAACCAGACAGAGAAGAAAATAAAGGTGTTGAGGCTAGATAACGATGGAGAGTTTAGCAATAAGGAATTTGAAGAATTCTATAAGAAGTGTGGTATAGCACGGCAGAAGACTACTCCATATACACCTCAACAAAATGGAGTTGCAGAAAGAATGAATAAGACGTTGATGGAAAGGGCAAGAAGCATGCTCAGTGGTGCCAGGTTAGGACAGGAATTCTGGGCAGAGGCGGTGGATACTACATGTTACCTGGTCAACAAGTCACCTTCATCAGCGTTGGAGGATAAGACTCCTCAAGAGGTATGGACTGGTAAGAAACCCTCTCTTTCACATCTGAGGGTATTTGGATGTGATGCATATGTACATGTTCCAAAGGAGAAACGAACCAAGTTGGATAGTAAATCTGAAAAGTGCATCTTTATTGGGTATAAGGATGGTTTAAAGGGTTATAAGCTTTGGAACCCAGTCACACGGAAGGTTGTGTACAGCCGAGATGTGGTGTTCAGAGAGGTGAAAAATGTTATTAAACATGAAGTCCAACGAAAGGAACCAGAGAAGATAGAGTTTGAGCTAAAGGAGGAAGAATCAGACTCTACAGCAAAGGAGGAATCAGAAGATGAAGAGCCACAAACTCCGGCTGTGAGAAGATCAGTTCGAGAAAAAAGGCAGCCTGAAAGGTATAGTCCATCTACTTTCTTTTCAAATGTTGCTTTATATATTACTAACAATGATCCTAGAACTGTGAAGGAAGCAATAGATTCAAAGGATGGAAAACTCTAGAAAGAGGCCATGGTTGATGAAATGGCATCTTTGCACAAAAATGAGGCTTGGGATCTGGTGGAGTTACCAACTGGAATGAAACCCATTGATAGCAAATGGGTGTTAAAAAAGAAGACAAATGCAGAAGGAAAAGTGGAGAAATACAAAGCTCAGTTGGTAGCAAAAGGTTATTCCCAAGTGCCGGGAATTGATTTTGGTGATATTTTTTCTCCTGTTGCCAAGGTAACTTCTATTAGATTACTTTTATTTGTTGATGCTGCTTTTGATTTTGAGGTAGAACAGATGGATGTGAAGATAGCATTTCTTCATGGGGATCTGGAAGAGGAAATCTACATGAAGCAACCTGAGGACTTTGCGGTGATGGGTAAGAAAGAACTGGTATGCAAGTTAAAGAAGTCTCTGTATGGGTTAAAACAGTCACCAAGGATGTGGTATCAGAAATTTGATACATTTATACGGGGACTTGGCTTCACCAGAAGCAAAGCAGATCATTGAGTGTATTTTAAATTAACTAGTGACCATGTTATTTATCTGGTCTTGTATGTGGATGATATGTTGCTGGTTGGAAATGACAAAGAAATTATCTAGGATTTGAAGACCTAATTGTCCTCCAAATTCGACATGAAATATCTTGGTGCTGCAAACTATATTTTGGGCATGGAAATTAAAAGAGATCGGGCAAAGAGGAAGCTCTGGTTAAACCAGAGGAAGTATGTTGAGACAATACTGCAGAGGTTTAATATGCAAGATAGTAAACCGATGAAGGTTCCTATTCCTGTAGGTGTGAGGTTATCTATTGAACAATGTCCCGAGACACAAGAAGCGGAAGAGGACATGTCTCGTGTTCCATATGCAAGTGCAGTTGGTAGCCTGATGTATGCAATGGTCTGTACTAGACCAGACATTGCACATGCAGTGGGAGTATTGAGTAGGTTTATGTCAAAACCAGGAAAGGAGCATTGGACAGCAGTGAAGCGGGTTTTCAGGTATTTGCGTGGCACTAGTGATTATGGTTTGTGCTACCAAGGAAGACCAAGATTGGACAGAGTGTTGGATATTCATGGCTTTGTTGATGCAGACTGGGCTGGAGATCTGGATCAGAGAAGATCTACAAGTGGGTATGTGTTTAACCTATTTGGAGGTGCAGTCAATTGGATGAGTAAGAAACAATCTGTAGTGGCACTATCAACTGCAGAGGCAGAATACATGGCAGCCACTCAAGCAAGCAAGGAAGCAATTTGGTTGCAGAGATTTTGTTCAAGTATGGGGTTAGTACAGGAAGCTATAAGGATAGACTGTCACAGCCAAAGTGTAATTTTCTTGGCAAAGAACCCTGCATATCATTCAAAGACAAAGCACATTGATGTTCAGTATCACTTTGTGAGGGATATGATAGAAGACAAAAAAGGTGTTGCTTGTAAAGGTGAAAACTTAGAAGAATACTGCAGATTCATTGACAAAATCTGTGAGCTCTGAGAAGTTCTCTTGGTGTAGAGAATCAATGGGTGTTGCAGGGCTGGATAAATGACTAAGCTCTCTTGTGGCCCCCTGTGGAAAGAAAACAACAAGTGGGAGAATGTTGGGTTGTGTTGTATTCTTTCCACGACTAACCCACGTAGTTAACTGGGAGTTAGAGGGGGGGAGGTCACAGGGGGTTTGAAGGGCACCCCTAATGGACCCTATGTTAGGTTGGGTGGACCCACCTATGGTTTTGTGCATGATTTTTGCACATGTTTTTTGGACGCGATGGTTTTTGGTCCATGGTATTGGACGCGATGTTTTTCAGTCCATGGTATTGGATGCTTCAGCATGTATAAATATGTATTGTAACATTGAAAGGAACATAATGAAAAAATCAAGCTGGTAGTCCTTGTTTTGGGATCCAAGGGAAAATAGCTATGTATATGTGTTTTATGTGTTATGCTCTCGCATTGTTTATTTTCTGTGTTTTAGAATTCGTATGCAGGTAATTTCTGTACAGGGTTAAAACCTACAGGCCTAACCACGGAAGATCCCGACACTTTCCTATTTTAGTTTGTTGTTATATGCCAAACGTACGACTACACAAATGATGAGCATAATTTGAAACTATTTCCATCTACCCTCAAGGATGCAGCTTTGTGCTGGTTCATGGGTTTACCTGGGGATAGCATCACAACTTGGGCTCAGATGTAGCAAGCCTTCAACAACAAGTATCGAGACTACTATAGGTCTAAATATACTAAAGAGGAAATTTTTAGGATGACCTTAGGTAATGATGAATCCCTAGAGGATTATGAAGAAAGATTCTAGCTTAGTTACAAAAGGGCCAGGTGCACACTTGACCCTGAGTCACTGAAGTTGGTCCTACTTAGAGGAGTAAGGGAAGACCTTTTGGATACCCTACACTTGTTAGCAGGAGGAGATATATACCAGTTACCCTATGAGGATATCAAGACTATCTTTAGAAACCATTCTAGGGCAGCTAGGAAAAAGGGTAGGGGAAGTCAACCTATGGTCAGTACATCCTCTTCCAATTCATCCATCAAGGGTGAAATTGGAAACATGCTGGAAGATTTCAAGAGTGAGATGTTGCAAACCCTTGCCTTACAGATGGACACTATGCACATTAGGATAAAGCAAGAGGAAGCAGAGAGAGCCTTGGCCATTTTCTGTCCTAGATGCACCAGGAGGCACCCTAGGAATGAATGTCCATTGAATTATATTGAAATTTTCTCATTCTGTGAAGAAAACCACTCCACAGACAAGTGCCCTTCTTTGCCTGGACTCAAAGATGTATATCAAGGAGCTGAAGGGGTCACTGAGCAGCTTTTCTACATAAACTAAAGGAGACCTCATGGGCCTAGGCCATACCAACAAGGCATGCAAGGGTCATCCCATGCATATTACAACCCCAACTAGGCCACATCCATACCTTCTTGGGGACCCTCTGCTCATCCTTCCTGGTCTACACCTCCTCCTTGGTCCTTTTCATCTCAGTGTCATTCCTAGTGAGCCATCTAGTCATTTCAACCATATGCTCCACCAAAACCTCAGTGGAATGCACTGCCCTAGGGGTGGAGGCCCCAGTACAACAATGTTCCTACTTTATTGCCTTCACCAACTATAGTTTTACAAACAACCCCAGATGCCTGCCTATCTAAATCTAAACCCTAACAATAGACAGGCACAACAAGTATACAATGGAGAGACATCATATCCAACTTATGTTGTGGAGATCTAGGAAATTAACCTAAGATCTAGGAGAGTTCTCCTGAATAACCAACCTCCATCTCCACCTAGGGAGGTTGAAGAAGAAAGAGAGGAAAGAATTCTTAAAGTAAATCCACCATTTCCCGAGAGATTAACTCAACCACTCCATCCTACCCCAGAAGAGACTGAACTTCTACGAAAATTGAAAAACCTATGTGTCAAGATTCCACTTCTCCAAGCCATTAAAGATTTACCTATTTACAACAAGTTGATTAAAGAGAGGTTCTTCAAGCATCCAGGGAGGCGAAGAGGAAATGCTCCTACCATTAATGTCATTGGACAGTTGTCTGACTTAATGTTGGGGCAGGCAATATGTCCAAAGTATTTGGACCTTGGGAGCCTTGTAGTAGATGTGCACATTAATGGCACCATTGCCCCACACACTTTGATTTATCCTGGGGCTGTCATTAATGTGATGACCATGGACACCATGCTCAAGCTCAACCTCCAAGGTTCATTGAGAAAGACCACAACAGTCCTACAACTTTCAGACCACTCCACAGTGACCCCTGAGTGGATTGTGGAGGACGTGATGGTCTCCATTGACTCTTGGGAGTACCCTGTAGATTTCCTAGTTCTCCAGCCTAAGGCTAAGCTTACTGGTTACCCTCTCATCCTTGGGAGGCCCTGGTTGGCCATTGTCGATGCTTACATCAGCTGCAAAGTTGGGAATATGACCATCAAGAATGGGCATATGTCCAAGCAGTTAGTCCTATACCCTCCTGCTCAGCCATCTCTAGAACATGATTTACCTTTATGGCTGGAAGAGGAGGAAGAAGATGAAGTTTATTCTGCCCAACTGTATACCTTAGAAACAACCATGGGAGGAGGACAACAAGATGAAGATGATTTGATTGAACACCTACTCCAAAGTCCAACTCCTAGTACATTTTCCCTAGAAGAAGTAGTAAATGAAACCTAGAACAACCATCCAATTGATCTGTACTTGGCCGATTCAAACCCTCTCTGTGTCAAAACCATAGAATTCTGCCCTGAGGGAACTTTGAAAACTAATCCATCTCTTTCTGTTCTCCAAGAGGATAAGTTGTGCAACATGCTAAAGGAACATCTACATTCCTTTGCTTGGAGTTACAAAGAAATGAAGGGAGTACACTCCTCAGTGTGTACTCACCACATTTACATAAGAGAAGGTTGCAAGGCAATCTGGCAACCCCAAAGGAGGATGAATCCAGCTCTTAAAGATATAGTCAAAGAAGATCTACCAAAATTTCTGGATGAAGGATTCATTTATCCTATCTCTGATAGTGAGTCCATCTCTCCTTTGGTGATAGTTCCAAAGAAAAATGGTAAGTGGAGGATTTGTGTTGATTACAGGGAGTTGAACAAAGCCACAAAGAAGGAGCATTTCCCTCTACCTTTCATCGACCAAGTGCTAGATGGCCTGGCAAGGAAATTTTTTTTCTCTTTCGTAGATGGATTCAGCGGGTACAATCAAATCCAGATCAGCCCAGAGGATCAGGATAAAACCACCTTCACTTGTCCTTGGGGTATTTTTGCCTATAGGGTCCTTCCTTTTGGCTTATGCAATGCTCCTGCCACTTTCCAGAGAGCAATCCTGAGTATCTTTGTCGAGTTAGTCCATGATGCAGAAGAAATTTATTTGGATGATTTTACACCTTATGGATGTGATTTCTAGGAGGCTTTGTCCAACCTAGGTAAAGTACTACACAAATGCATTGAAATGAACCTATCTCTCAGTCCCGGAAAATGTAAATTATTGATGACTGCAAGGACCATGCTGGGCCATTCAATATCTTAGCAAGGACTGTAGGTGGACCCACACAAAATAGCTATCATCCAAAGGGTCCCACCTCCTCAAAAGCAAAGAGATGTCAGAAGTTTCCTAGGGTTAGTTGGATACTACTGAAGGTTCATAAAGGACTTCAACAAGTTGACCTCTCCTTTATTTGGGTTGTTGGCCAAAGAATCTGAGTTTATATGGTCAAAAGGTTGTCAAGAGGCCTTGGAAATCCTAAGTAACAAGTTAACAACTGCACCGATTCTCTGAGGCCCAAATTGGGCCCTTCCTTTTCATATTCATGTTGATGCCTCACACAAAGCCATAGGAGAAGCCCTAGGTAAGATAGATGAAAAATTTCCTTATGCCATTTACTTTATTAGTAAGAATCTGTCAAAGGTTGAACTGAACTACACAGTGACCAAAAAGGAGCTCTTGGTTGTTATTCATTCATTGAACAAATTTAGGCATTATATTATGGGCTATCAAACATTTGTCCATACTAACCATGCTGCAATCAAATATTTAATGAATAAACTCAATGTGAATTCTCGTATTATAAGATGGTTACTTTTATTACAGTAGTTTGATCTAACTATTGTTGATAAGCCTGGCAAGGAAAATGTTGTTGACTTTTTGTCCAGATTAACTCTGCCTGTAGGTGAGGAGGGAATGGTTGATGACCAGTTACCGGATGAGCACTTGTTCTCCATTTCAGTTCTCTCTCCATGGTTTGCTGACATAGCAAACTATTTGGTATCTGCACAATTCCCACCAAACTTGTCCTCCAAAGAGAAAAGCAATATTATAAGGAAGAGTTCCCCCTTCACCTGGATTGGGGGCAATCTCTTCAAAATTGGCCCACATCAAATCCTAAGAAGGTGTGTCAGGGAGGAGGAAGTCTTTGACATCCATCTGACCTGTCATGATGGGCCTTGAGGAGGTCACTTTGCAGCAAAGAGGACAACATTCAAAGTGTTACAAGCAGGCTATTATTGGCCCACTCTTCATCAGGATGTGAAAAGATATACTAGTCAGTGTGATTGGTGCCAAAGGATGGGAAAGCCTACTCCAAGGGATGAAATGCCTCTGCAGCCTCAAGTGACTTTTGAGCCATTTGACAAGTGGGACATGGACCTCATTGGACCTATTGGCCCCTCTTCCAAGAAAAAACAGTACATCATTGTGTGCACTGACTATCTGACTAAGTAGGCTGAAACCAAGGCAATTAAGGAAACAACAGAGGAGAAGGTAGTTGAGTTCTTAAGGGAGAATGTATTTTACAAATTTTGGTACCCTAGAGAGCTGGTCACTGATCAAGGCAACCAGTTTACCTCCAACATGATTGAAGACTTGCTCAGCTAGCACAATATCAAGCATAGAACCTCCACTCCCTATCACCCACAAGCTAATGGGAAAGTGTAGGTGACCAACAGAGCATTGGAGGGCATCTTGATCAAAGTGGTTAACAACAGCACAAAAGATTGGGAAGATAGACTAGTTGAGGCCACCTGGGCCTATAATACCACATGGAAGACCACCACTAGATTCACACCCTATGAGTTGGTCTATGGGAAAAAGCCACTGTTGTCCAATAATTTTGAGTATAACATGTTAAGGATGGTAGCCCAACTAAATCTAGATCTCAGCAGTGCACAAAAAGAGATATTTCTCCGGTTGAATGGTTTAGATGAGTTCAGAATGTAGGCCCTCCTACATACAGAGGTAACCCAACTTCAGAGGAATATCTGGCATGATAAGAACATCAAGGATAAGCAATTTCAAGAAGGTGATTGGGATTTGTTATATGATTCTAGATATAAAGACTTTAAGGGCAAGTTAAGGACAAGATGGCTAGGGCCTTATGTTATAGAAAGATGTCATGATAATGGTTCAGTGCAGATCAGAACCATAGATGCAAAGGCCATTCCTTTACTTGTTAATGGACACAAATTGAAAGTTTACAAAATACCATTGTCAAAGCAAGAGTTCATTGATGGTATCAATAAAATAGTGATGGTAATGGAGCAAGTCTCAGCTCCTGCCTCATCAAGTCACTGAGAAGGAAAAAATAAGGAGACTCAGGTGAAAACCTCCATGAGGTGCCTGAGTCCCACTATTGGGTTGAAAACCTCTTGGGGCAGCCCAATGGTGTCAAAAAAATAAAATAAATAAATCTCTAAGTGAAAACCTCTTTTGGGCCGCCCAAGGCAAACAGCTAGGATGAAAACCTCTTAGAGGCAGACTAGTTGTTTTCAAAAAAAAAAAGAGAGAGAAAAAATCGTGAAAATTTCTATTTGCAATTCAGCAAGGAGGAGAATCAAAAAGGAACCTGTTCCACTCCCATGTTTATTTTTCCACCCATTGTCATTCATCACTCCACCATTTATTTCATTTTTTTCTATCATTTGCTTCAGTTTACAAGGGGACTGTGTTTTCTACAAGATCCCCTGTAAACCTACAGGATCCCCTAAAAACCTACAGGATGATCCTGTAGGAATTACAGTGGCTCGGGAATCCTACAGAAAGTGACCCTAGGACAAGAAATTGACCTGCCATGTCAAAATAATAACATCCCTACATCACAACTTCATTACCATACATGTCTCCACTTTCATCACCCCTGCATTCACCATTAAAAAAATCAGTTTCAAAAAAAAAATCATAGTCTTCAAGAGAAAACATAGAGAAAAAAAATGAAACAAAGAGTAGAAGGGAGTAGCACCTGAGTATTTCTCATTCTCCACACTCCTAGTCTTCCTCTCAATCCATGTCATCATCCTCAAAATCCCAACAGAAGAAATGATTAGAAATTCTGAGGGAGAAGCAACTACAGGACATCTTGTAGGAAATCCTGTAGCAGCCTATCCCACAGAATACAAATCATGATTGCAACAAGCTTCCAACATGAAGATCCAAGGGCAAAAAAAGCTTCAGAGCAGCAGTAGCACCATCATCTTCAACACCAGGTACCTGCACATCAAAGGAACCATCAAAAAATAAATAAATAAATAAAAGGAAGAAAGGAGAAATAGCATGCAGCCAACACACAGCAAGCACCTCAGGTCTTCAACAACTACAGCAAGGTATTAGCACCACAGGTAAGTATCTCGCTTCACTCTCTCATTTGCATAATGTAGTCAAAAGATGTAAAGGTTACGAGCAAGTTGGTTTATAAGTGAAAGGTGGCCAGTTAACTTGGCCACCTTCGTTCAGTCAATAAAGACAAAACAATTGGTCCTCCCACACGTGGCAGCAGTCAAGTCAAGAAAAGAAAGGAGAAGGACAAAAGCAGTTAAGGCTACGGATGCATGAAGTGGGAGTTGATTACGAGGAGAGGGGAATGATGAGGTGGTAGTGGGGACCAATGGTCCAAAATGGAAAACGTACCTTGGCTGCCAGCACACCACCTCACCCAACTCGACCATAAGAGGAAATAATCATCGATCCCCATGCACTCATGCATTCATTTCCTCGAGGCTCACTCTAGAAAAGTCGCTCTCATACCCAAGAAACCTACAGAAGAGGAAAATTCCATATTTCTCCTGCGTAGGACTTCCTACAGAATTACACAAGAAATCCTACAGGATTGCACAAGAATCCTATAAGATATAGATAGACGATCTATAGGATTGGTCTAGAGGAGTTTCAAAGGGGAAAACATGGGGGTTGGCTACAGCAAACACTATGAGTAGGTAGGCTCTATAATTACTTCCCTTTTTCAAAGTGAATTGAACAGAAAATCCCCTAGTATTGAGTGAATTTGGCCGCTGTGTAAGGGAATTGTCTCCACAGTTCTTCCAGTAATTTACTTCTACATTTAAAAAAATTGTATCAACCATCTCAGCTCCTCAAAATTCACCAACCAAAATGACAAGGGGGTTTAATAGAAGGGATCCCATTAACAGTGTGAAAATCCACCAACACCCTCAGGTGTTAGAAATCTTCGCAAGGCATAATTGGATGGGGTATTTTGAAAAATTAAGAGGGTATGATGATGAAGTGGCCCGATATTTTGATCTCTCCTTCATTCCACAGACCAAAGTCAATTCCACTGTTGTGGTGAGAGGCCTCTCCATAGAGCTCACCCCTGAACTCATAAGCAAAATTACCACACTTCCCCTAGGAGTGCCTTGGAGAAAGGAAGACAAGGGAGATAGCCAGACTGCCAAGAAGAAATTCTTTTTAGAGGGTGAGGAGCCCATTGAGGACAAGAATGGAGTAAGGAGAAAAAGCCTACCATATCCCTAGAATGAGGTGAGCTACCACCTTATCAAATACATATCATGTGAGGGTAGGTATAGTGTGGTTTATGGATATCACTTTAGGCTTCTTGAAGAATTGAGGTTTGGAGCAGAAACACCTCCTCACCATAGGCTTAGCATACCATACTTCCTTCTACAATCACTGATAGACACAAGAATAAAGGTGCAGGAGGGAAACCCCTAGTAGTTAGCTCACCATGGATTAATTAGAATCATTATAGAAGATTCCCTCCACAACCTCAGAATTCCTATCCAATGGTCAATTTTCAAAGACATGCAGACAGAGGAGGATATCAAAGCCCTCACATATGATGTTAGTCCTACTATTAGTGAGAAGGATGAAGATTAGATAGATGAGGAGAGAGATGAGGAATAACACGAGGAGGAAGAGAAATAGGATGATGAAGAAACAAAAGAAGATGACAAAGAGGAAATTGATGAACAAGATGAGGATCTACAAGGAGAAGGAGAAGGGAAAGACATAGGAGAAAAGGGAAATGGGAAAGAGGGGGCAGAAGACAAGGAGGAGTCACCTAGGGTGTCTCCAGAACCCACTAAGAGAGAAGCAGCAACTGCCCTCACTTCTCTTAGCACCCCTATCAAACAAAAAGGAAAAAGACAGAGGCAGACCCCCTTATATTTCAGAACAAGGAAAATCACAAGGATAAGGTAGGGGAAACCCCAAACTCCAACCAAAATTCCCATTGTAATTTAGGACTCACCTAAACAACAAGAGAAAATGCCTCCTCCTATGAAAACTCAAGAAAGATGATCCTCAGCACAAACTGCCCCTAAGTCTCCTATCACCTATGTGAGAAGGCATGTAACTAGATCCACCTCATCCAAAGGAAAAGAAATCCTACAGGATACAGAACAGGACCTACAGGAAGCAGAAGCAATCCTACAAGAGACTTTGCTAAACCTGTAGGAGACTCAAAAATTGGATAAGGAGGGAAGCCTACAACAAGAATCTAAAGAAGAGGACCCAGAGCTAAGGGAACCTAGCCCCCAACCTAATCTTGACTCCTACTATAGATTTATTGAAGGGGTCAGGGTCATTCCACAAAAATTTCTATTCCATTATTCTTTGAGATTGAAAATGAGAGAGCCAAAACTCATAGATGGATGTAGATTTCCAAGTCCAAGGAGGTGGAGGACATTGGTCACATGGAGGAGAAGCTCAAGGAGATCGGCGGAGAACTAAGTAGCTTGAGAGACAGAGGGGCCATAATGAAAAATCAGTTAGAGACAAAAAATGCATGGTTGAAAGGACAACTGCAAGAAAGAGAGAACCAATTGGCATCCATGGCTAGTCTCTCTTTGGAAGCAATCCAGTGCAGGATGCCAACTAAATCATATGCCCTATACCTTAAGGAATAGTGGTTGCAGTTCCAAATCAAGACCCTAGCATAGAGAGGCACTATGCCATTTCAGGACTATAGACAATTCATTGATCTTTGTGGTCAAAGTACATTGGAAGATAAGACCAGGATGTCTGATTTTTATTTGCATAACATGGCCTTAATAGACATGAATGTATGGGACCCTAATGCCAAGCTAGGAGATTTATAGTTGATGGCTTTGGCATCATGGATGAACCATGAGGAAGCAAGGGCTGCAGAAATGAAGAAGATATTGGCAAGAGAACAAACAGAGCCTCTTATGATTAGAGTTAAGCAGTCCAATCTAATGGCCCTCATCAGTACACATAATTTAATTGCAAATGATCCTCAACTTGCACCCAAGTATCTTGCTGCCCAAGAGCAAGAAATTACACATTTTGAGGACATGTTCAGGTTGTTAGGGGATGACAGCATGCAAGCTTGCCTGAGGAGATGGAACACATTGCCATACAGTTTAAAGATAAGAGAGTACCACTCTCCTCAAAGAATGAGAGAAGCACTGAACAGGACACCCATGTACAAGCAATCTATTCAAAGGCTCAAAGTCAATTGGATTGGCTTGAGACTCAGTCCACCACTACTCTTAGGGATGCTAGAAGGAAGGAAGGAAGAAGAATAAAGGAGGCAGTGGGAGGAGGTAGAAAAGAAGGTAGGTTTCTATGCACAAGAAGAGGAAACCACAGTGGAGGCATGGCATGTAAGGGATGCCACTAGAGCTATGAAAGACATGGATATTGATTGAGTTGCTCAGAGGATGAGAAACGCTTTCAGTAGGGGTTTGATGATGAGCCTCATCATTGGGTAATTATATGGGCCTTAATTCACCACCTAACTTAGTCAAACCAACTCTTCTCACAATTTATTACATGTTTTGATTATATTTTTTTTAATGAGATGAGTTAAAGTGAGATATTATGCCTAGTGAACTAATCTGCATTGAATGCAGGTTTGAAAGAGAGAATCAAGGAATTTTGGTAAGACTAAGGTTTGAAACTTGAATGGGATGAGAGAGAGAGATTTTAGGAGGTAGATCCTCCTCATTTACTCCTCCCCCATTTGAATATTCCTCCATTAATCCCACCATCTTGTAGAGCAAGCAGCCAAGTCATGAAGATCAGAAGGTAGTCAAGCAAGTGATAGACAAAGAGTTAGTTCATCTCGAGTTTGGGAGCCGAGCCTCTCTAAATTTAAGGAAGTTGTTGGGTACTTTAGTTGTATAAGTAGAGAGGCCAAGAGCCTCATTAGGATTCAATTTTTTGTTGTAAAAACTCTAGTTATTTTAGAGCTCCAGACTTGTGGAAGACTTTGATGTAATTTTCTGTTTTGGTAATAAGAATGAGTTTTTTCTTGATCCAGCATTGAGTTAACTCAGAGGGATGAAGCTCTTGGGTTAGGGCCCAACCCTATCATCAAAGGCTCCTCTTCTTGTATCTATATGCTTAGCTTAGTTTAATATATTCATGGTTAAACTGTATTTAGAAGTATTACATTGCAAGTAGTGTAGATTTGATTAATTGTTTATTAGTTTTCTTCCATTTGTGCCTTACTTTAGTAGCAGGTTAGAAGGGATAAAATAAGCACCACAAATCTGTCAGTAGGTGTCCTGGCCTCACTTCTTCCTTCTAGGATCATGATTTGTGGAAAAGACCCTTATGCAGCCCCAAAAAGAAAGATTTTCATTTCTTTCATAAGATTTAGAGATTAATGTACTTGAACCAGCGTTTGATCAGTTTTGCAAGTGTAGGATTTCATTGACATCTCTTCTATATTCATTCTTGTAGTAGATCTCATCCATGATTCCATTTTATTCAGCAATTTCCTCATGCATAATGTAGACAGTTACTTCATTAAATTCTGCTTTTTTAGCTCATGAGAAATCTTCTTGTTTACATTGGAAATTACACATGTTTGATGCAGAGTAGGTGCTTTAGAAGTAGAAAGAGATCTCATAGCAAGCAACCACCTTCCAACTTCGTCAACCCATAGGCATTCCTTGTTTTCATCAAGACCTTCACCAATTTCATCATTTTACATAGAAATTCCCCCAAGCATGTTGAGTGAATCCAACCATCTCCTAAACTTGATTTTAGGTTCTGAGTGATCCTACGCCTTTTCTCACTCCATTCCACCCATCAACCACCTTCCCTAAGCCTTCCATCACCTCTAACACCCATCATTTTGCTCTCAGTTGTATCCTGTAGAAATACAGGGAATCCTATAGGTTTCTAATACATCCTGTAGGTTTTCCTGTAGTGGTCTGTTTTAAGGCCGAATTGAGCGAAAACCTCTAGGAAGCAACCCAAGGTCACCCAAGGGTCTCCCAAACCTTCCAACCATCTCCTAAACCTTCCAGCCATCCACCAGCATCCCTAAGCCACTTGCCACATCACCAAAAGAGATTAGCTTGCACACTTGATTTTTCATGAAAAGCATAAAAAGACAAAATAGATTTATTACAGTCATTTACATGCATAACACTGATGTTTGATGTTTTTAACTTCCATGCTTAGGACAGTAGCATTTTTTCCATGTTAATTTAGCACTATTGCAAAGCATAGCTCTTAGCAATTAATTAGGAAATGGTGTGCCTTAGCATTTAATTTCAGTATTTTTCATTATTACAGTAGATCCGCTCTCTCTTAGAGTAGATTTCTATTTCTTTCATCAAGGAACCAAGCTTTTTCTGAATATATAGAAGTCTGGCTTGAAAACCCTAGCAGTCTCTCGCCAGCTGAACAGTGACGAAAGGCAGAACTATCACTTTTACTTGTGTATACAACATTGTCACCTACAAGTTTGTACGAACCCCGAGTTGATAAAGTAATGTTGGTAGCCCAAGAGTTGCAACATTCTTGCTGCAATATTGGTGCTCATCACCCCCTCTAGGAAATTCTATTGCCTTCTAGAAAATAAACTCGACCTCCTTTTGCGAATTTACTAATCAATTTGGCCTCCTCCTAAAGCTTACAACCTCACTAGGAAAAACCAACCTCCTATAGAAAAATACTGATAGCAAAAATCTCCTGATAATTTTCTCTCAATCATTGATTTTGAAACCCTCTTGGTGTCTCTCTAAAAATTCACCCACTCGATGTGTCTCCAAAGTTGCCCATCAATCTCCTTTACAACCTTTCATTCACAAATGAATGGCCACGATTAGAAATTTACTTGATCCAATCGATGGTTAAAATCATCTTAGAAACTTTTTACATGCTTCTAGAGGAAAATCGATCTTATCTCAATTAATATCAATTAATTATTCACTTTTCCTAAGTTAGGCTTAGGAAATATTTAAAAAATCACTAATTGGCATAATTAAGACATTTCCCTTAAGAAAAATTACATGGGTGGGAGATAATTAACTTCTTCATGTTTCTAGCCTCAATGACACATCTTAAGACTAGAACACTTGTCTGAGCTACAAAAACTAACACTCCCTCTTAGGGAGGAAGGTGTTTTTCACTACACCCAACTTATCCCTAAAGAAAACAATTTTTGCTTTACCCAAGACCTTTGTCAAAATATCTACAACCTGTTGATATATGGAAACATAATGTAGTCAAACTAATCCACGTTATACACATTCCCTGATGAAATGGTGTTTGATGTCGATGTGCTTCAACCTATCATGAAACAATGGATTCTAAGATAGCTTGATGTAACTCTAATTATCACAGTACATACTAGTCAATACCATTCTGTGACTAAACAATGTCGTTAACATCTTTTGAAGCCGTATGGAATCACATGTAGCCATTCTTGTTTCCATGAATTTTGCTTCTGCAGAAATTAACGTAGTCATTTTTGTCTTCCTATTATTCCAATAGACAACCCCTAGTACAATGTTGAAGCAACACTCTGAAGTGTTTTTTTCGGTCCACTTCACTACCTTCTCAGTCTGCATTTGTATATCACATCAACCTGACACCATCACATCAAATATATCTCAACCCATACTTGATTGTATGTCATAGATACCGCAGCATGTGTTTCATTGTTGTCTAATGCAGCCTCTTTGGTTCAACCACGAACTGAATGAGAATGTTGATTGCAAAAAAAAATGTTTGGCCTTGTGTTGACTAGATACATAAGAGAGCCAATAAGTTGTCTATACAAGGTTGGGTCCACTTCTTCCTACTTAGATGCATCAATCTTCTTCCAATTGGTAATCATAGGTGTAGACATGGGACTACAATCCAACATCTTGAATTTTTTCAAGATCTCCATAGCATATCCCCCTTGACCAAGGAAGATCTTCCCATCTGTCTACCACACCTCTAGACCTAGAAAATAATGCATCAACCCCAAATCATTCATCTTGAACTCAACTTCCAAGTCCCTCTTGCAATCCTATATGAGCCATAGTGACCCTGTCAAAAGCATATCATCCACATATAACACGGGTATGAGAGGCTCACCTCCAACCATCAAACAATAGAGGTTTGATTCTGCCTCACTCTTCACGAAGCCCATCTGTTGCAAGTAATTGTTGATCCAACCATACCATACTCTGGGAGCTTGTTTAAGTCTGTATAGCACTCTATTAAATCTAAATACATGGGTATCCCTCCCATGTGTCTCAAATCCCTATGGTTTTTCGATGTACACCTCCTCTTCTATCACTTCATTTAGAAAATCCATCTTGACATCCATCTAATGGATCTGCCATCTCATTTGTGCCACAAATGAGATCACAACCGTGATGGAAGTATACTTGCCCACTGGAGAAAAATTATCCTTATAGTTTATTCCCTTTTTATGAGATAACCCCTTGACCATACACCTTGCCTTGTATTTTTTCTACGCTACCATTTGCAGCGTGCTTGATGTTGAATTTTCAAGGTCTTATAATCTAATAATTACTTCTAATGATTTAATCCTTTTTTTATTCACATTCATCATTAAGAAATTACAGAAAATATCACAATGCACTACTACATTTGGGTGGAAATTATGCTGGAACGGATAAAATAAAATAAAAAATGTCAGAAGTTAAACATATTTTTTTTGTTTTTTCTTCTTTCTAAAATCCCGACGTTCGACGATTATTCTACAAGATCCCTTTAATGGTCGAATATTTAATGGATCGTCCTATCCCATTGATTATTTGAAGGTTTCCTATAATCCCTCATGTCGTTGAATATCCAGTGTGTGTTATTTTGCTATTAGATATCCGACACTCTATCCAATATGAAAATGTGTTGTCCAATTTTTGACAAATGGTAAATAACTGTTGCATAACGTTCAATTCCACTATTAATGGTTTTTTTCATTGACATCATCTAATATGGGACCGCTTTATGTTGATCAGTTTAACTAATATATATATATATATATATATATATATATATATATATATATATATATATATATATATATA
The DNA here is from genome assembly GCA_031772625.1 of Pinus tabuliformis. Lineage (NCBI taxonomy): Eukaryota > Viridiplantae > Streptophyta > Pinopsida > Pinales > Pinaceae > Pinus > Pinus tabuliformis. The sequence goes on along the minus strand of CM062806.1, from coordinate 997,810,929 downwards.
TATATATATATATGCCCTAACATTATATAAATTCGGCATAGTTTCCATATATATTGGTTGTGATTGTTTTGAAAAGTTGTACGCTTATATTGAAGTTGATTTTTGAACAAAATCATCACTAAATGCTTGGTGACAAAAAATGTCACATAACATTCCTCAAGGAGACTAAGGATATATCAAGGGATCGACATCGAGGGCTTTTAGTGAGGATGGAAAATGTTATTACCCTTGTAGAAATTGCAAGGGCCTGAGGCCAAGGAGAATTCTAATAAAATACGCTAAGACACATTGTAGAGACTATGGACACGCTGAAGACGGACATGAATATCATCCATTTGTAAGTTATCTATTATATGTCTTTTTATTATAGATTATTTTTGTAAATGTTTATATGTATATTGTATTTAAATTGTATGTCTTTGTATTGTAAATTGTTTTATCTTTCTATTGTAAATTTATTTTATAATATTTTTTTGGGAGGTGTTTGAACTATGTTATCATCTTGTTGTGGACTAGAAATATTATTTGATTATTTTCATTAGAGTCGATTAAGGGGTTAGGTCGAGTTAGGGTAATTTCTTTATGGGCTTATGGATAAGGGGTTATTAATGTTTAAGGGTTGACGGGTTAAGGGTTAAGGGCTTAGGAGTTAGGGGTTTAAGGGATTAGGGGAATGGGGTTAAGATGTTAGGGGGTTAATGTATGTTTAAGAAGTAATTTAGACCTAGAGAATTTAGAGGTTAATCAAGGGTTTTTATGGAGTATTATTAATAAGCATTTAAAGCATATTATGCAAAATATGACATTAAGAAAGAATATGACATTATAATGATGAATGCAAAATAAGATCAATATGTTTTTTAGTATGGTCATGACTATATATCTCAAAAAATTTCTCACTTTGACCTACATGTCAAGAAAAGTAACATATTTTTTATACTTTTTCAACATATTCTTAAATATATTGATAAATTGCACAAGCATCGTCATTGATTTGTTGTCTTTGTTTATTGGTCTCACATGTGAAAATGTGAAGTCGGGTTACACTTTTTGCCTTTTTTAGAGAAAATAAATAAATAAATCATTTTTAGAAGTTCTTCAATGTTCGGCAAGCCAAAGCAATTTTTCTGTTTATAGTTTTCATTTTACAATAAAAAGAAAACTTGTTAGAAATTTTATTAACTTTCTATTGCATATTTTTTAGAATTTTTTTATTCACATTTGATATGTCAACTTAGCAATTATTTAACTGTGTGTTCTTTAAAAATCAAGGGATTCATAAAAAGTCATGTTTTTTGGCACTACTGTATTCTTTGTTAACCTGGCGTTTTTGAAAAAAAAATATGTTGAAACAATCTAGACAGACTCTACTTCGATATGATTATATTTACGAAACCAACTGATGCACATCATAATTACTAGAATTTTTTGAATTGAACCAATATGAAAAAACTGTAGATTTTGAAGATGTTTAACATGGCATCATGTTTCTCAACATATTAATTAAAAACTAAAAATATAAGACCCATTAAAGAAGATGTACCAACGTAATGCACCATATTTTTTTCCTATTTTTTACAGTTTATTTGGGAAGATACCTAATTTTGATTTCACTAAATCATAATTACCTTCAAAAAAAATTGCACACATTTTATTAGAAAATTAATTAAAATTAGCAAATATCTATGAAATTCCATAAAATTTATATCTACTGAAAGTATATTCAATTTTGCAAATGTTGGTATTGGTTCTGAAAGTAAATTCACCATATTTGATGGAGTTTAACCATTCTGAAGTTGGAGAAAGGTGATCAGAACCGAGTTGTTGCAGAGTTGCAGGTTTTCGATCGTAAAAAGTAGTTCAATTGAAGCAAATATATATATATATATATATATATATATATATATATATATATATGAATAAATAAAAATCGGTCGAATTTTTATTTTCCACAGACGGATGTTAAATTAACGGTAAAATTTTCAGGCTGAATTTTTCTAAAAGTTTGGTCGAACTTGCCGAAAAACTATCAATATTTTCCGTCAGCCGCAAAATTAAAATAGTGCAACCCTTTGAAAAACTCTTTTGGCCAAACACTATAAATAAAGTCAACCGAAACATTATTTGCACACTCACATTCCTCATTTGCACTGAATTTTTAAAGTAAATCTTTGGCTGAATTTTTAAAGTGAATTTCTTTGGACTAAATTTTTAAAGTAAATATTGGGCATAATTTTTAAAATGAGATTTTTTGGGCTGAATTTTTAAAGTGATTTTTTTTTGCCGGAATTTTTAAAGTGAGTTTTGTTTGCTGGATTTCGAAATTGAGTTTTTTTGCTAGATTTTGAAATTGTTTTTTTTTTTGTTTTATTTTTAAAATCTACATAGATTGAATTGTCATAGGAAATCAAAGAAATTGCAAGAGAAAATATGATCGAATAAGAGACATTGACGCTCGTAGAGAATACTCGAGAAACTATTGCAAAATAGAGAAGAAAGAACGCTTAAATATTGAAAGAGCAAATCAATCTCAACAAGAAGTTGAAGCAGGTATGTAAACGTAAATATTATAAATGATATTTAAAATTTAATAGTTTATTGTAAAATTTAATAGTTTATTGTAAAATTTAATTTTTATTTGATAATCGAATTTGAAAAATATTTTGCAACGTAAACAAAGAGAGATTTTACTCATAACATTGATGATGAGATTGAAAATATTGAATTTCAAAGTGAAAAAGATAATGAATCAATGGGTGATGATGTTATTGAAGATGTTGAAAGAGATTCAAGTAGAAAAGTTGAATCACCATTAAGTATGTATATATATATATATATATATATATATATATATATATATATATATATATATATATGTCATGTGTATTATTGAAATTATACATATATAATTTAATTAGTTTCAATTTCATTGAAACTCTATTTTTTTTATTTAATTATTTAATGTATATTTATACACATTTACACTAAATTCTCATATGTACAGATGAAATCAATATCGATGATGAGATGCTAGAAAATGTTGACACTAGAACATAAGGAGATGAAAAAGTTGACCATGTTATACGATATCATGTTAAGTTCATTATTGATAAGTTCTTCAAAGATGAAAATGTGACAGTTGAAGATCAAATTTTTACAGGTCTCGAGGTCTCTTAACACTATTGGGTATTCAAAAATCAATGAAAGATAAAAAGGTGTGGGAAATTGTGATTCAAAATATAAATAGTGCTCTAAAAACAATTGGAAGATCTAAACATAACATGGTTTTTGTTGCACAAAAGTACTAATTGATACATTAATTCCACGATTCTCTTCTATGAACTTATTGAACAACTCTATCTGAGTGGTGTCCAAGATATGTTTCGTATGTTCTTCATACTGATTTTGTGTTATTATTTGTCAAATCACATCCCTTATTTTTGGGTGAAACACATGAATTTTTCATCCAATATTAATATGTTATTTTTTTAACATTTTCTCTAAGTCTATCTTTGTATGGTTTCCTGCAAATAATTTTCCAACAAACAAGCTCATCATTTGCATCTATTTGCAATCGAAATTTCCTATGTTTGTGCAATGCTTTTCATGAGGCCCCTAATGCTTTTACCATATATTTTACCAAATGATTTTATTTAGTACTTAATGAAACCACTGGAATTTTTATTACTCTACATGCATCTATATCACTTTTCCTTCTAGATCTTCCAATTGTTTGTAGAACACTATTTATATTTTGAATCACATTTTCCTTCACCTTTTTATCCTTCATTAATTTTCAAATACCCTGTAGTGTTAAGAGACCTATCGCTATATGCGAAATTTCTTGTCTTCATTATCATGTGGAATTTAAATGATGGAAAGGATCTGCCATATCTGTGAGAATAGGAACATCGAGGATGAAAACCACTTCCTCTTAGAGTGCCCCGCCTACAACCACATTAGATCTCAATTTCATAATATTTTGTCGCAATACTGACTTTCCTAGCCTTTTACGATGTCAAAATTATAGTGAGCTCGGGAGGCTTCTCTCCAAGCTTTTTGGGCATAGGAATAAAATATTAAATCAAACTAAATAATTTGTTTCTTTAGGTCCGAGAGACCAAAGTTTGGTCTCAGTGGACGTTAACCATCATCATCATCATTATGACACCTTCTTTAATTTTGGTAAAACGTTTTGGAAAAAATCACCTCCTCCTTCCAGTATCCATGATTCCATATCCCAAATTCTATGTGCAAGAGAAAGTCATGAATTATTTTACCAAAAGAAATGTGTTGGTGGTAAAAAATGTGATCGTTGTGAAAATTGACTTTATTTCACAACACATATCCTATTTATATAAATGATCAATCATTGTCCGACATAAAATTGAAATGGAAGAGATGTGAATATATTCATACATCGATTGGTTCAAGTAGTAGTACAAGTGCTAAAAGGATTGATTTACAAGAAGAAGAAATTTCTGTGATAGAGTTTTTGAATAAGTTTAAGACATAAATTTATAAATAAACCAAGCATTCTCATAGAGCTCGATGGTAGGACCCGCAATTCAAAAAATCCTGTGAAATTTTTCCACCAAGGACCATTTTGTCAATAGTTGATTTTGCAAAAAATTACACATTTGTTGCACAAAATGAAATATAGAGTGAATATTATCATTCTGACCAAGTCTCTATGCTTTTCCATGTTCTATATAGACATGTTGAACAAAATGTTGGTCATTTAGAAATCACATGTGAGAATCGACATGTTATTAAAGAATATCACTTTGATATCATTGATGATCGTACACATGATACACATTTTGTACAACATTTCTTTGATAAGATTTATGTCTTATTGAAAGGTCATGGAATAAAATTCAACAAACATTGGATATGGTCAGATGGATGCGCGGGTCAATTCAAATCTTCATGATCATTCTTTTGGTTGTGTCGTCTTCATATGAAAACCAACATTAAACATTGTTGGAATTTCTTTGAGACTAGTCATGGAAAAGGAGAACATGATGGTGCAGGAGCATGTATAAAGCGAGCACTCCGAAGATATCAAATGGACCACTCTGCAAATTTACTTGTCTCAGTTGAACAAGTTGTTTAATGGTGCATTGTTTCACTAAGTCATGAGACTAACCCATCAAGGGAGGTATGTAGGTACGTACATATATACATAAACTTGTATATATTTTTAAGATAAGATAATTTTTATTAATTTTGTAATTTTGAACATTTATAAATTATATAATTAAAAATAATATCATGATGATTATCTCTGATATATAAAATTTATTTTAAATAACATATTTGAACTTTTGTTTGAATTTACTTTAGGTTTTTTTGGCATATTTGAATCCAAGATGTAGATAGATCGATTACATATGAAGTTGAAATAGTAAAAGGGACTCGAAAATTTCATTGAATTAAAACAAAGGAGTACCAAAATGTGTTTTCATTTGATAAAATAAAAGAATCATGTCTTTGTCCTATTTTCATAGAGACACACAATCCAATGAAGTTTGTGAAAAAATATGTATGTAAAAGCTTTGCAACATACAAAACTAAATATAAAGGAGAAAATGTCAATTGAAAGCTTCAAAGAGATGGATTTAGAGGAGACTATAATGTCATTTGAAGGTGATCGAGTTTCTGATCTTGTTAGAGAAGGTAACATTTCAATTGCTTTCAAAGGATATATGTTTGTGTGTGTGTGTGTGTTTTATGTTTTTAAAATCATTGTGTATATGTATATATATTTAATAGTTAAAATATAGATCTAAATAGATAATAAAATCAAGTCCATGTTGATAACTAATTTGTTGCTAATTATGATATGAATTTACTCTTGTTTTATTATGCAGGGGATGCTTTTGTTGTAGTTGCACCCATTAACAACATATAAAATGTCAAGTATTATTTGATGTGGTGCACTGAACGAAAGATGAAGTTATTGGAAGACTATGATGATAACGGTTTTATATATGAAATAGGGTTTATTATACTGAAAGGTATTTTTTTCCAAGAGACTCATCAAACTGAGAATACTTTTTACCTTCAAGACTATCCACCTGATTCCATAAGTTACCAATATAGTCACTTGGTTTGTGCAACACGCATAAAGTTGATAGAAATTCAATCAAAAAAAAATGAAAGTTAAAAAATGGAGAATGTCAAAAGTTGACCATCAATAGATCATTGAGGATGGCATTCCATTAGAATTTTTTTAATTGAATTGCCCAACAATTTCTTCTCCTTGTATTCATATTTGAGAAGTTAGAGTTCAAATACATTGTTAGTTGTTCTTTTTGTGCACTCTTAAGTTGTCTATTCTAGCTAGTACTAAGTATTACAAAATTGTTTTCATTAATATGACAAAGCTTTATGTTAAGTTAAAAATAAATTCAAATATATCCCAAATACTACTATAATGTAAAGATGTAGCTCATATATCACAATTTTCTTGTTTTTTGTTGATTGTACAACTATCATGTTTGCATTGTATTTTTTTATGGACTATCATTTTATCTTTTCAAATATCTTTATTGAACTAGATCTCAGTACCTTGTTTTAAAAAGAAATTTTATATATGTTTGCATGAACAACTTTATATTAAAAAATTTAACTATCAACCACATCCATAGTAGCCTTTCTATACATGAATGCAAAATGTATGTACCATATTTTATAATGCAAATTTTCAAGTTATGATTGGTTTAGATATCTACACCATTATAAGATTAATTCAAATGCAAAATGTACCATGTTTTGTAATTTGCAATTTTACTATTCATTAAATAAATTGACAAAACATCTTTAAAATCAAAACCTTTAAGAATCATTAGATACTAAGTTCATTATAAGAATGATCATGCAAAATGTACCAACTAAATGCAAATTTACTTTCATTGCTACATAATCATGAACTTAAATATGTAAAACCTTAATCATGAACATAATCATTAACTTAAATATGAAAATTGTACCATGTTTTATAATGCAATTTTATAGTATGTTTGCATTCAAACAACTTTATATTAAAAGTTTTAACTATCAACCGACATCCATAGTAGCCTTTCTATACATGAATGCAAAATGTATACCATATTTTATAATGCAATTTTTTAAGTTATGATTGTTTTCTAGACATCTACACCATTATAAGATTCATTCAAATGCAAAATGTACCATGTTTTGTAATTTGCAATTTTACTCTAGATACATTAAATAACCTGAAAAAACATCTTTATCAATTTACCTAAGAATCATCTACTAACATTATAAGAATTATCATGCAAAATGTACCAATTAAATGAAAATTTACTTTCATTGCGACATATTCATGAACTTAAATATGTAAAACCTTATTAAGCATCAAACCATGCATCATGCAAATTGTGCCATGTTTTATAATGCAATTTTATAGTATGTTTGCATTCAAACAACTTTATATTAAAAATTAACTATCAACCGACATCCATAGTAGCCTTTCTATACATGAATGCAAAATGTATACATACCATATATTTTATAATGTAATTTTTTAAGCATCTACACCATTATAAGATTCATTCAAATGCAAAATGTACCATGTTTTGTAATTTGCAATTTTACTAGATTCATTTTAAATAACTTGACAAAACAACTTTAAATGTAAAACCTTTAAGAATCATCTACTAACATTATAAGAATGATCATGCAAAATGTATGGTAACTAAATGCAAATTTACTTTCATTACTACATATTCATGAACTTAAATATGTAAAATCTTTAAGCATCAAACCATGCATCATGCAAATTGTACCATGTTTTATAATGCACAATTATAAGAATCATCATGCAGAATGTATATAAACTCTAAAAATAGCATGTATTAAATCATAATAGAGTTCTATTTAAAATTTCCAAAATTTATATCATTATAAAAGTAAATATATAATAAAAAGTTGTGAAATAAAAATATGCATGTCAAAGAGATCAATTCATAATAAAGAGTTTTAGTTTAAATATGTCCAAAATTTATATCATGATAAAAGTAAATATAATATAAAAACACTGCCAAATAAAAAGTTGTGCATCAAAGAGAATTTCGTTGAAATATATGATCTATCAACATCCTCGTGCTCTCATCTGAATCATGGGTGCCCTGCACAACATGTGTAATTGCATATATACATAAGATTTTGTACTTTAAAATTAAATGAGAATGTAATCATCAAAACAAAATTATAAAAAGTTTCAAATTAAATGCAATACCTCATGGTGTTCCCCCTCCATTGCGCCCTTGTGGTGTTCGTCATGCATTGCACCCTCGTGATGAATGCCATGTACATGTATAAATTACAAATTTAAAATTGCACAAGAAAATGCATAAACTCGCAATATTAAAAAAAGTGTTAAACAATTTTTTCAAATTGTTTAGATGATCCTATCCCCATTTTTTACTCCATCGCTAAAGTTCCTACAGAACGAAAACAATCTCCACAATCCTAAAATTCGAAAATTTTAAAATTGTAAGATAGAGATCTCATTTTTTAATGAAACTTGCTTCAAATTATAACAAAACAAAAGTGAAATATTCAATACTTGTGACAAGCGAATATTTGACACATCTCCTAATAGGGAGGAAGAGGGTGGCGCTATGTTAAAAATGTCAGACAGAATCAGAATCTGTTAACATTTAATTATATATACATAATTATTATTTTTTAAATATGTCCTCATGATACCGATATAATAAAAGTAGAATAATAGTATCAACATGAACTCTTCAAAAAAACTAACATCTCTCAACATATATTCATTGGAACCTGCACCTAGGATCATGACATTATCAAAAATTTCATTCAACAAATGAGTTAACTACAAATGGTGAAATTATGATACATTTGTGTTAGATTAAATCTAAAAAGATTAACAAAATGTATGTGAATCAATATTAACACATACATTACATAACATTACATTAAAACATCCACTCTAACCATTAACACATATTGATTCTACGTCGTCTTCCTCATGACCAATTAGGTTTTTCCAACCATCATGACAACCCTTTACATATGTTTTAAGCTCCCCAATATTCATATTATCTATCTCCTCATATGTTTTATATACAAAATTAGCACATGCATCAGCTCATGCTCTTTGTTGATTTAGATCGACATCAATTCTAGTCAATGCAATTTGTATGTCGTCTATAATAGCATCCCTTCCTTCTCGACCAATTTGAGAAGTGGCATCCATCTCTGATCGCAAATTTACTAGACGAGGAGGTTGACGTACCAAAGGTGGTGGAGGGAGAGGAAATTCAGTATCTCGTAATGTACCCTTATGTTCATATATCCGACCTCTCTCGGTACCATAAAATTCAGATGGAAGGTCATTATAATCAGGTCTCATACCCAAAAAGAAGTTTTCATAAATTAATTTTGCAAAATTAAATGGAACCTCATCATTCCATGGAAACTTTCCATATGCTGCAAGGAATATACCATACAAACGGGTGGCTATTTCAGGGCGCTTGAATTATTACACCTTGAGCATCTTTCTTTTCAACCCTTCTTTGAAATTAAACATAGATTTTGCATGTTCTTTTGTAACCATTTTACTTAATTCGGCCCGTTTATCAAGACCCATTACTGCTTCCTTTCTACGTCTCATCATATATATAAAGAAATCATTGGTTGGCCCAAGCTTCTTGTAAATATCAAGAAATGAGCTTAGAGAGTGCACAACTATTTCTAAGCTTTTTTGACTCTCTGTAGGGAGCTCCAAACTCCCAAGATATTTCCTCAATTTTGAATAATGACTTATGCACCTCTGTAACATACATTGTTGGAGGTTTGTTTCCCAAGAAATCTCATCAGGAATATTAGATGGATAGGTGGTAGTTGGTGTATGCTCTTCTTCTTGAATTGCCCTGCTTCGCTTACATTTACCTCGAGCAACATTTTCACCCCTTGCATCAATATAATTACATAAATATAAAAACATGTGTAAAAATGTATTCATACACATGCAAGATAGACATGTACATGTATATGTATGTATACAATTCATTTACATGTACAAATTTGTTTTAACATAAAAACAATTATATAATTTACCAAAATGATGAGGATCATGATGATTTGATTGAGATTGATGACCACCTAGAGATGGTTGAGCACCATCATGACCAACCATAGATGGTTGAGCACCATCACGCCCAAGCACATGAGTTGATTGAACTTGTTGACCACCAGGAGAATGTTGACCACCCTCACGCGACAACATAGTGAGAGAAGCCTCTAAAAAAAATAGAAAAACAATTCAATATATATATATATATATATATATATACCACGATGATGTGAACAATGTCTCTCCATTGATTCAGTAGATACTCTCTTTGACCTAGTTTGCGATGCTCCTAAAAAATGAAATTTATTATAAATTAATAAAGCTAAATTGAAAAAAATCAATTTCATACATATATGTACATGTGATTATATTCAAATATCATTTAAAAACTTTCACATAAACATATATATACCACAATCATGATGTAAGGAATGATGGACCTCGCCCAATTCATTTGATAATCTCCCCCCCCCTGATTCATTTGATAATCTCCTTGATCCATGACCTCCCCCTCTAGTAGATGCATGAGACTCGATTGATGCTCGCCTCGAAGAATCAAGTGGAAAATTCTCATCCATGATATTGATATCTATAAATATATAGGTATATGATCTTTAAAAAGTTACCTTGAATGCATTTACAAATATTTTTAAAATTGCTATTTAAAAATATCAAGAATTCAAAAAATTGATGTAACCCTTGAAGTTACCTCATGCATTTAATTGATATGTAACCCTTGAAGTTACATCATGCATTTAAAAATATTAAAATTGTTAGTTTAAAAGATCAAGAATTCAGAAAATTGATGTAACCCTTGAAGTTACCTCATTGATCTAGGTCCGAGTGTGACAAAGGACCCTTCCAAGACCTTTTACTTTCGTGATGTGTTAAGTTGCATTTTTAAAAGAACATAAATGAATACATCTGCATGTTGTAAAGAAGAGGAACATGACATTCATCAACACATGAAAACATAAGACGTTGATAACGGAGTTCGTCCAGGAGGGACTACGTCTCTGGGCCCCGATGTCAAGATGGTGTAGGCTGCTACATTAAGTGTTGTCAATAGTGATGATGTACATAGAGGTGATGTCATTATCATGCAAGGAAAAATGCCCTCAGGCAGGAGTGGCTCCAAGAGATGTTCCACTACAGGAACTCTCAGTCAAAAAAAGGACTCCTATCATGCATGCATGATGATAATGAACATCCCGCCAACATGGCATAAAAGGAATCTCAATGCAAACATGCATGGAGACAAAATGAGTATCCCATCAACATGACGACAAAGGGATCTCGAACAAAACATGACAAATCATGACAACAAGTACATCACACAGATGATTCCACATCACATCAAGCAGGAATCATGAGACAAGTAAGAAATAGGATCCCACATCAAACATCAAATAGGGATCTGTACAGCACAATGCATAGTAAAAGAAGTACATGAACACACTGCATATACCTCACATCCAGGGGCCATCTGAAGAAGAGGATGTCAAACTGCTAAAACTATTCATACCATCAATCTCGCGGTGTCGAATCTCATGGAATAGTTGCTCGCACATGAGCGCTGACACCTGCACTCCACTTAGAAAAGTGGCCGAAAAATAGAATGATCAAATGGAAAATCTGAACACACCATCAAATTTTTGGCGTTGAATAGTGCAAAATCGACTGTCAAATTTCTGAATTCTGAGAAAGTGAGAATCTGGGGCTCAAGGAATCTTTTAGATTCCCCCTAGATTCCTCAAAGATTCCCTCCTCCAGGTCCTCTGCAAATCGGCTACTCAGATCAGGAAACTGATTGTGCCATCGGGTTCGTGTCGCCGAGAGGTGTAAGATCGACATAAAGTTTGTCCAATTTGGACACTGCAAAAATTTCACCCTCCTGGAAATTTTGCTCAGTCATGGTTCCACCTGCATTAAAAATTAATAAAAAAATATTCTGCCTCGTTTTCCATGCCCACTCCTGGTTCCTCCATCTTCCTGGGCACACTGTGCAAATGAGTGTTTATATTAAATCCCGGGCGGATTAACCCATGTGGGGTTGGTTGGCGCAATGGTAAAGTTAGGCATTAGTTGAGGAGGGGTCGGGTGGTCAAACCCTGCCCCTCCCATTTTAATTCATTTTTGTTTCAAAAAAAAAATAAAAAAAAATCATCATATGTTTTGGGGGGTCGGGTCCGCATTGGGGGGCCCGCCTCCATACCTCCCGCAATTCAACTAGCACTTTAAATGACGTGTTGTATGGTTTAATCGTTGGTAAGTTGTTTGGTTTGTAGGGTCGTATCACATGGGGCCGCCTGGTGGGGGCCGGCCCACGCGGGTCGAGCAAGTTTGATCCCCGCTAACCTCACATAAATGCGTTGTGTTGTTTTTGGTGGGGTGTAGGTCAAGTCCACCAGAGGTGGCCCATGCCCACCCCAATTTATGTTAATATGGTTAATATGTAGGAGAAGGGTGTGGCGGGGTCATGGCCGCCCACCCAACCTTTGTTAATTTGAACAATGTTGTGGTTAGGCCGGCAGGGGTCACGGCCTGTCGGCCTTTAAATAATTTATTTTGTTATATGTTTTTTTGGGGGTGGTGGGGGTGGTGGCCCGCCACCACATTCATATTATTTTTTTTTATTTAAAAATGGGGCCTTTTTAAAATTTGTCTAACATAAGGGTTATTAGAAAAATCAAAGAGGCAACAATTTCACCCACTTCGAGAGCCAGATTCCATGCTCGGGACTCAATCAATTTGTAGGATACTTAAACCTAGCCCACAACCCAACTTTGACCCAAACTTTGACTGGCTCGTTCTCCCTCATATGAACTCGGATTGACGAACCGTTTGCACTGTCATGATCAGGATGATGAGATCTACGCTTTGGTATTGGTTCAAAATCATTCTAATCACTTTGATTTTTGAGCTCCCATAAGCCCTCTTTGTCTTGTGTGTGTCCCTGTAGCCACCTGGATCAATCCTCCCCACTGAGGAGCTTTTGGTCCTCCAAAAGCATAAAAAAATAATCTGCAACTTCTTTGTACTTTATCTGTATCACAAGCGTCCTGAAAGGTCTCACTTCCATCTCCTTCACCTTTGTTCTTTGGAGCCTTAAGCAATGAGCCGACACCTGCAACCTCTGCAACCTATAGTACATTGTTTTGAAAATTACATGCTTGACTTTCATGACCAACTAATGACCCAAGAATCCCACACTTTCCACGAGTTTATAACACATACTCAGTGGTCAAGTTTACATCAAGATGGACACAATACTCCTGCTATGAAAACAAGGCCAACATATCATTGTTGCTTCAACAAGTGATGGAAAACACATCATCACTGCAACACATGATTTACAAAGATAAGGCCAAACACTATTTGCTTTGACAAGTGATGGAAACACAACATCACTTTCACAGTTCAACATGAAACTCAAAATAAGGCCATACATCATTGTTGCCTAACAAGTGATGGAAAACACATCATCACTTTTACATTTTAAAATGCAACAAATGATTTACAAAAGCACGACCATGACAGGTTAACATATCTAAAAACCATTTTTCACTTATCAATGTGAATGTGTCGCCTCCTTGTGGCAGTTTTGCTTGTTGAACAATCGATTCACCTGGTTCATGCACCGAGACTCTATCTTTAAGGTCCTGTTCTAGATGGAGCCTCCAACAAGTGGCTCTTTGATGGCCACTTCTATCGCAATGAATGAAATACCTCTTCTTTCTCCATATCTGTTTAACTTGTTGTTGAGAGGGTCTTTCACACCTCATCCCTTTGTGTGCTGTCATTCTTCTATAACACTTAGAAAATGTATGGTTATGTAATCCACAAAAGGTACATGTTTTTCGATGTCTTAATTTATGTCCATCATTAAAAACATGATTATAATCAAAATGAACATTCGAATGTCGAGAGTGGTTATACTTTCCCTTGTTGTCTCTGATGTCATTATGGTGATGAGAACTTGCCTCATCTCTTTCCTTGACATGGAAACTTCCATGGGATGATGGGGATGTGTTCCCATCATTCTCTTTTCTCGGCGATTTCAACGATGTCTCGGAAGAATCTGACATCTTCGAGCATTCTCCTTTGGTGTATCTCGAGCCTGCAAATTGAGGTCTCTACATAACCTCCAATGGTTGAGTTATGCCTTGGTTATTAACACCAATTTTTTCTTCCTTGTGCCTTGTCCTTGTAAGGAGCCTCATGTTTGTCCCTGTAATTTGGATCTCCACATTTCCAACAGAAATCATACTATGTGAAGGTGAAACTGAAAGGAAATCAAAATCTTTTACCTCCTCTGTCAATTTGGAAAGAATTGATGAGGGCTTCTCATCATCTGTTGTTGGTGGTTCGCTAGCTATCTCGGCGCATTCCCCAAATTCCTTTCTAACATACCCAAGTCCTATCTGACGGGGTATTTCCTCCACTTTGATGGGGTTGACAATGCCTTGGCCATTAACACCCAAGCCTTTTCCTTCATACCCCATTTTCTTCAATAGTTTGGAGCCAATTCCTGTGGTGTGATTTTCAAAAACAAAGAAATCATCATCAGGACACATATATGAATTCAGAGAATTACATTTTACCTCACTTGGGTCATGCTACAACTTTTCCAAGGCCACGTCCTTTGCTTCCAGTTGTCATAGAAAAATTTGTTTTTCCTCTTTCTTTTCATGTACAAGCATATTCAATTCAGCATTATCTGTTTGAAGATTTTGGTTGTTGTGCTTCAGTTCTTCCAAGGCCTCTTCTGTGGCTTGCAATTGAAATTGCAATCACTCCTTTTCCTCTATCTCCTTCTGTAGAGTTTCATACATCATTTCCACCCTTTTGGAAATTTGGAGCATGGTCTCGTACATCGCTTTTTCATCCTCTGTCACTACATGTTCCATTGTTCGCTTGCAATTCACCTCCACGTAAAGACCGCTCTGATACCACTTGATCCAGGTCCGGGTGTGACGAAGGACCCTTCCAAGACCTTTTACTTTCTTGATGTGTTAAATTGCATTTTTTAAAGAACATAAATGAATACATCTGCATGTTGTAAAGAAGAGGAACATGGCATTCATCAACACATGAAAACATAATCCGTTGATAACGGAGTTCGTCCAGGAGGGACTACATCTCTAGGCCCTGATGTCAAGATGGTGTAGGCCGTTTCATTAAGTGTTGTCAATAGTGATGATGTACATAGAGGTGATGTCGTTATCATACAAGGAAAAATTCCCTCACGCAGGAGTGGCTCCAAGAGATGTTCCTCTACAGGAACTCTCAGTCAAAAAAAGGACTCTTATCAGTATGACACAAACTCATGCATGATAATAATGAACATCCTGCCAACATGGCATAAAAAGGATCTCAATGCAAACATGCATGCCGACAACATGAGTATCCCATCAACATGAAGACAAAGAGATCTTGAACAAAACATGATGTATCATGACAACAAGTACATCACACAGATGATTCCGCATCACATCAAGCAGGAATCATGAGACAAGTAAGAAACAAGATCCCACATCAAACATCAAATAGGGATCTGTGCAGCACAATGCATAGCAAAAGAAGTACATGAACACACTGCATATACCTCACATCTAGGGGCCATCTGAAGAAGAGGATGTCAAACTACTGAAGTTGTTCGTACCATCAATCTCGCGGCGTCGAATCTCATGGAATGGTTGCTCGCACATGAATGCTGACACCTGCACTCCACTTAGAAAAGTGGCCGAAAAATAGAATGAGCAAATGGAAAATTTGAATACACCATCAAATTTTTGGTGTCGAATAGTGCAAAATCGACTGTCAAATTTCTGAATTCTGAGAAAGTGAGAATCTAGGGCTCAAGGAATCTTTTAGATTCCCCCTAGATTCCTCAAATATTCCCTCCTCCGGGTCCTCTGCAAATCGGCTACTCAAATCAAGAAACTGATTGCGCCATCGGGTTCGTGTCACCGAGAGGTGTAAGATCAACATAAAGTTTGTCCAATTTGGACACTGCAAAAATTTCACCCTCCTGGAAATTTTGCTCTGTCATGGTTCCACCTGCATTAAAAATTAGTAAAAAAAATATTATGCCTCATTTTCCATGCCCGCTCCTGGTTCCTCCATCTACCTGGGTGCACTGTGCAAATGAGTGTTTATATTAAATCCTGGGCAGATTAACGCATGTGGAGTTTGTTGGCGAAATGGTAAAGTTAGGCATTAGTTGAGGAGGGGTCGGGTGTTCAAACCCCGCCCCTCCCATTTTAATTCATTTTTTGTTTCAAAAAAAAAACAAATCTGCATAGGTTTTGGCGGGTCAGGTCCACATTGGGCGGCCCGCCCCCATACCTCCCGCAATTCAGCTGGTGCTTTAAACAACGTGTTGTATGGTTTAATGGTTGGTACGTTGTTTGGTTTGTTGGGTCGTATCACATGTGGCCGCCCGGTGGCGGCCGGCCCACGTGGGGCAGGCGGGTTCGATCTCCGCTGGCCTCACATAAATGTGTTGTGTTGTTTTTGGTGGGATGTGGGCCGATTCCATTGAAGGTGGCCCGTGCCCACCCCAATTTATGTTAATATGGTTAATATGTAGGAGAAGGGTGTGGCGGGGTCATGGCCGCCCACCCAACCTTTGTTAATTTGAACAATGTTGCAATTAGGCTGGCGGGGGTCATGGCTCGTTAGCCTTTAAATAATTTATTTTGTTATATGGTTTTTTGGGGGTGGCGGGGGTGGTGGCCTGCCACCATATTCATATTATTTTTTTTTTATTTTTTTTATTTAAAAAATAGGGCTTTTTTAAAATTTGTCTAACATAAGGGTTATTAGACAAATTAAAGAGGCAACAATTTCACCCGCTTCGGGAGCCAGATTCCATGCTTGAGACTTGGTCAATTTGTAGGATACTTAAACTTGGCCCATAGCCCAACATTGACCCAAACTTTGACTGGCTTGTTCTCCCTCATACGAGCTCGAATTGAAAAACTGTTTGCACTGCCATGATCAAGACGACGAGATCTACGCTTTGGTCTTATTTTGAAATCATTCTGATCACTTTGATTTTTGAGCTCCCATAAGCCCTCTTTGTCCTGTGTGTGTCCCTATAGCCACCTAGATCACTCATGCATTTAATTGATGTACAACCTTTGAAATTACATTATGTATTTAAAATAAAATTATTTGGTACATAAATTCTTCATATAAAAAATACTCAAGACTAAAAACACAAATGTTGAAGTGCAAATTTTGAAAATCAAATACAAAATTTTCTAAAACATGTCAAGTTCACCAAGGTGTGCTTACATAGTGGGGGCACACTTAGTATAGAATTGAAAAAACACATGGTCATTAAAAACGACACATTTATAACTAAAGAACACATACATATCAAAGAAATGTTACAATGTCCATCAATAAATTTTGATGGAGAGCTTCTTAACACTGATTCATATTTCACACACAAATCTTGAATTGGCATTACCCCATACGATAGATCACTAGACATCCTATTAACATTTGCACAATATTTTATGCTAAGTGATTGAAATTGTCTAACAATATATTTTTCTTCTCCGTGCAATTGTTTTAACCTCTCCTTTTTAACTCGGTGCACACATTTCATCTAGTTTCACACAAGTTCAAAATTGGTGAAGTCTACAATTCCAATTGATCCATACCCCCTTGTTGTTCCTAAGCCTTCTATCAATGCAATATAATATGCTTTATTGTTTGTTGTTCTTCCAGGTACATTCCTTTTCCTTTGGACTTTGTTCATCGCAATATTGCATAGCACATAAGTAATCATTGCTTGCCCTGGATTGGGATAACAAGAAAATTCTATGCATAATGTCTATTTTTCAACCATGTTTAATGGGTTTTCTGATTCCTGAAAAAAAAACAAATTCAATAAAATGAATAATATATTGATTTATTGCAAATTCCTTAGTTTATGGGCGATTGATAATAAATAAATATCTATTGTGATTGAATAGTGAAATACTACAAAGATAAATAGCCCAATTTCAGGATCATCTTCTATGTTATGCTTCAGAATTTATACATGTGATTGATAATTTCATCAAACAAAATCAATAAAATAAATAATTTATTTGTTTATTGAAAATGCCTTTGGTTATTGGAGAACAATAATAATTAAATATGTATTGTGATTGAATAATAGAATACTACAAGGATTTAGCCTAGTTTCAGGATCATCTTCTCTTCTATGTTATCTTTTGGAAGTTATACATGTGATTGATAGTTTCATCAAGAAAATTCAATAAAATAAATAATATTTTTATTTATTGCAAATTCCTTTGGTTATGGGAGAATGATAATAATTAAATATCTATTGTGATTAAATAATGGAATACTACAAGGATTTAACCTAGTTTCAGGATCATCTTCTATGTTATCCTTCGGAAGTTATACATATGATTGATAGTTTCATTAAGAAAATTCAATAAAATAAATAATATATTTATTTATTACAAATTGCCTTTGGTTATAGGAGAATGATAATAATTAAATATCTATTGTGATTGAATAATGGAATACTACAAGGATTTAGCCTAGATTCAAAATCATCTTCTATGTTCTTCCGAATTTATACATGCACGATTGATACTATTTCATCAATCAATTATAAATTATGATGTTAGAAATTTATTGATTTTAGGAATTGGGTTCCTATAAAATCACTATACCAAATATTATAAACGCAACAATTAAACTGCACCATTAAAATGATTGGTTTTTCATTGTTTCTTTAGTTGCATTGAAGTATAAGTAATGTTCAGTTGAATGGAAGATTTTGCACATATTTTTATGGACTCTCCTCAACTATAATTGTGTTACTTTGTTTATTTTATTAAAGTACTATTTAAATCATGTTATTTAATTAAGTTATTTTAGATGTTTCATTTTTCACGGTTAAACAATGCTTCTGCATGGATTTATTTTGTATTTATTAATAGAAGGATGCAACCAGGAAGGAAAAAATATTGAGATTGTAATTGGTCAGAGATTAATATCTCTTGAGAGTCAACCAAATGACTTACTAGGCTTCAAAGATTTCAATTTTATCTTTTATTTTTTATGCTTAAGGTGATTAGAGTTACTAGGCTTCAAAGAGTTCAATTTTATCTTTTCTTTTTAATGTTTAAGGTTTTCAACTGTAACCCTGGATATTATTTTGTTTGAATTGAAGTAAATATTTTGTATAATACTTTGAATCCATTTTGAATGGTTGGAAATGAGTATTATGAGCCTCCAAATACATATGGAACATCATGTCTTATAACTAAACAAAAAAGCATTCCCATTTAATTCGTGCAAATCCAATTCCAAAAGCATCACCTTTCTAAGCATACTTATTAGTTCTTTTTAAGCAATTCAAATCCATTCTAAAGGTTGAAATTTGAAACCTATGCATCACCTTTATAAGCATATTTATTAGTTCTTTTTAAGAAATTCAAAACCATTCTAAAGGTTGAAAGTCGAAACCTATGCAAATTGGATGAGGCACATGTTATTTAACATTTTCTTTTAATGAAAGAGTGAAATGCTATGTAGGTGTATCAGTACAAGAGCAGGCAAGTGTATCAAGAATGGTATTGTTGCACAGGCAAGTAGCAAGCCAAGGATTTGCAATACCTCGCGTATCTAGGTAGCTCTTTGTCTAAGATGCGAAGGTGCAGACCTAAAAATAGAAGGTGTTGAATATGATTTTTGTAATTTGTTTTGTGTGGCTCATATCCCCCATTTGAGAGATGATAATGTATAGGATCAAAATGAATATCAATGGAATTAGGCCCCCATTTAAATTTTGTATTTTCTTCCTTGTGTATGGTAATGACATGTTTTATTATTGTTCCTAAACTTTGCTTACTAACGGATTCTATTTGATATAATATGTTGTGCATCCAAATAGATGATAGTACTAGTTATGATTGTTTTGTTGGTTATTGTGTGAATTGATGAGAATTGTGCTATGATGGATAAATCGTTGGTGCAATAGTTAGGGGAAGCGATGCATATGAAGTTAAATGTCAATTGGTACATCCATGTTGTGCAAGCCTTATATAACATTTAGTATTTGCACAACGCTTCAGGTGACACCTTCCCCTTCTTAAGGATTAAATATGTTAGTGCTTAGACTATAATGGACCACCTTTGTTGTAAGCCTATGTAAACCTTGTTCTAAAAATGATCCAATAATGGGATCAATCATTTGGCACACATTGTGTAATCCAAATTAATTTTTTATGTCATCATGATCTTAAACACAAGAGTATTGTCCACACCCATGCTAGAAGAGAGTGAGAACAACTCAATGGCCGACATCCATGTCAACGATATTTTTTAACCTATTGTGTATCAAATGAAGGAAGAGAGAAACTAACGAATTGAGAAATGGTTTACCATGTTGTTGGTGGTATACTTGAGTAGGCCATGGGAAACCATGGAACCTAGCATATAGGTTATCCAGTAGAAAATATCTCTTATAAGGGTGATATGCCCTCCAAGGAAACCTCATGAAGTTCAAGAAATGACCTCAATGTGTCATATTTTTCAAGAATTGACCTCAATGTGTCATAACTATATAGCTTCATATCTTCAAATAGTTCATTAATATCACTTCCATTGTGTTTAATGCTCCCATGCTCCTTCATATTCAAAAATGATACTTTTATGTCACACTCTTCTAGACCTTGGGATTTAAGAGCAATGCTCTACTTTAATTTGCTACCATTATTATCTTCATCTACTTGGTTGAAGAATACCTCTTTTGAAAGAAATATTATAAGTTTTCATTCACCAATGAAACATAGAACTAAGTCCCTTTGTTTCACTTAACAACATAATGCTTTGAATGGAAGAAATGTGGACTAATCTCTAACATAAAATTAGGTAATAGAGTGACCTTTTGCAGTAAGTGTTTTGGAGCACGCCACGCCAAAAAACCATATTTTTTAAACCAAAACGAATCTCACACAGTTAAAAAAAGTCAAAAAACCAACCTTCATGCACAAGCAATAGATTTTATACACTAAACATTGGAAACATTGCAGAAATAAACAAAAGATACCATGATAAAATGTTAAACTAAGGGATGACATTGACTAATTGATGTGTATATTTCAACGTAAAGAGATATGTTTGGAAAGAAACATGAATTTTTAGAATGTTTCAACGTCCTATCACATTCATTGCATATGAAAACAAATTATATTTAAAAATCCAAACCCCATCATGCCACACACCACATGTGGTCCTTGTGGTGTTGTTGCACCAGTTCAAAAAGATTGGGAAAAAAGTCCAGTATGGTGCAGAGATCAGTGCCTATGTTGAGCAACACAAGATGAAGAAGCTGACTGGAGTGAAGAGCAAGGAGCTACTCCTTTGGATCACGATCTCTGAGATGTATTTAAAGCTCTGTCATGCATATGTCTGTGTACACATGGTGGATGTTTGTCAGGGTTAATTATGTAAACATTTCAAATATGAAAGGCTTAATTATTTTGGATTCAATATCATATGGTTGACCTGATGCTCATCTATATCATGAAATTGATTTGTTGGGATTTTATGGTTATGTAATGTGAGCTTTATATATTTATATATATCCTCACTTTCTATTGGCTATGCTACTGTCATAGTGATGATAATAATTATTAAGTAATAATTTGGCAGGTATTATAATTTAATAATGTTTGTTCAGTTGTCATTGAAATACTGTGAAGCTCTCATAGCTTTGGACTGGAGCTTTGGAGAGATAAATAGTGAAAATCCAATAGCCTTTGTGTGAGGTAATGATACCAACGCGAAATAATAGTACTTTCCCTTCTCTATATATTTTTAGCAGATCTTACTCCATCAGAGCCAATTGAAAACATGGGATTGGGAGGCTTCTATCTAATCTCTGCACTCGACCCCTTATAAATAGATAATTGGGAAGTATTCCTCACAAGGCATGGATTGGTGCAAATTTTATTTTTATTTTGAAGATGTGCAAAGGAGCTTCTTATGCAAATTTTATTTTTATATTTTCCGTTGAGGAGAAGAAGATTTGATGCACAAAGAAGCTTTGATTATGAAATGAAACTAAGTATGAACTAGTGTAAATTTTATTTTTAATCTTTGATTATGAAAGGAAACTAAGTATGAACTGGTGCAATTGAAGATTTGATGTACAAAATCATAGTGAAATATTAAAAAAAATCATATTTAAAAAAAAATTCCTTTTGCATTTGTTAATTTGAGAGAATCTCAATTTTTTTTGTTTTAGAAGAAAAATATGCTTTACAAAAAAATAGGAACTTGTTCCAAAAACCACAGTGGATTTGTTTCAGTAGATTTACATGAAAATTTTATATGAATTTGTAGGTTGAGGCATACCTGGTCCGGACAAGGAGGTTGAAGGAGTGGACGAGCTGGTTGGAGAAGCGGACAAGGTGGCTGGAGGAGCAGACGAAGAGCTAGATGGAGGAGTGATGACGAGCTAGCTGAAGGAGCGACGACGAGCTGTAGCTAGACATGACGAATCTTGCTAGAAAAACAAAAACAAAAATAAAACAGATTAAGAAATTACAATAAATCAAAACAAAAATCCGCAAATGCATTCGAGCACACCGACTCAGCCAAAACACATACACAATGGTTATGAGCATCCAGCGAAAAAACAAACCAACACCCGAATGAATAAACCAACAAACAAATAAAAGGCGTAGAAAATTCTGCAGCGGCCTTAGGGTCGTCATATATGAACTTATTGCTGATTTTTTCCACCTCCAGAAAAATAAATAAATAAAATAAAATAAATAAATAAATAAAAAATAAAATAAAATAAAATAAAATAAAAAATACAATAAATGGTCGGCATTAATCTAAACGACCAAATGTTTGGCCGAACTTTCGTATTATAGTTCGGCCGAAATAAGTGAGATTATTAATTTTTTAGAGAAATTTCTCACAAAAGTGTAACCCAACTGCACATGTTTACCTGATCATATTCTCTATTATAAAAAAACATGTGTTGAAATAAAAATTCCCAAAATGTGATGAGAGTAGATATCAAACTAATAAAGTAACAAAAAAGGTGTCTCGTAAGGTTCTTCATTATATTCCCATAATTCCATGTCTACGACAATTGTTTGGGTGCAAAAACGTAGCAAAACTTATGGATTACCACGCAAGGAATAGAAGTGAATGTGGTGTTCTTCGAATGTTTGTAGATAGATCTGCATTTAGGAATATAGAGGACAAGTGGCCAAAGTTTAAAATAGAAACATGTAATCTTAGGCTCTCATTAGCAGTTGAAGGTGTCAATCCATTTGGAGAGGCCAGATCTACTTACTTGGTGTGGCTTATTTTTTTTATCAACAATAACATTCCTTTGTGACAGTCAATAAAGAGGGAGCACATAATGTTGAAAATGATTGTTCCAGGTATTAATTTGTTTACAATAAAAAAAAATTATCCCAATAACATCTCATTTGTCTTGTTTGTTTCACAATTATGTCCTATATTTTTTTGGTTAATTTACTCATATATGTTCAATTATGCCTTATATTTATGTTTCATAAAAAAATTATTTACTCATATATGTAGTAATTATGTATTGTATGTTCAATCAATTAGGTAAGTACCAGGTCAAAGATATGAATGTATATATCGAGCATCTTATCAATGAGTTAGTGGAGTTATGGAACGGTGTCACTAAGTATGATATCTCTAGACCAATATTTGCAAAAAGGGAATTTGAATTCCATGCAATGCATGTATGGACAATACACGATGCCCCAGGGATAAAACATTTATGTGGTATGCTATAATGTTACCCTACACTTTAAGAATGTTCAATTTTATGAAGTTCATTTCAAGTATGTTTTTTAAATATTTCAACCTTCATTATACATATTTAATATAATTGATATAAAAAGTATCCATTTCTTACAGGTCTTCAAACAAAGGGAAAATTTGTTTGTCTAGTTTGTGGTTCTAAGATGAAATCTTACCATTCAGGAAGCTTAGGAAAGAAGGTGTTTGATGAATATAGGCACTTCCTTTCTAAGAACAATAGGTACCGAGGTTGGATTAATACCACGGAGAATGACACCTTGTGCATGCAAGTTGCAATATAATAGAGACTCACAAGGTATGGATAAAATTGTCTATGTATCAACATACATGATATGTTTGGATTATTTTGTTGAAATACCCAGAAGGGAGGTGAATTAATATTTCTTTCAATTATTATATATTCTAGTTAAGATTTATCACGAATCAACCCAGAAATTAAAAATAATATAATTTTATTAACCAGAAGTTGAGGACACCAATCCTCTTTTGCAACAGTAACAAGCTATAACTTAAACCAAAAATGTTTCAAGGCTCCAAGCTTGAGGACTCCAATATTTTAATCAAATACAAGCTCCAAGGCTCCAACCTTGATCAAGTACCCCCAAGACTCTAATCTTGGTGAGGACGCCAATCCTCTAATAAAAAATGAGCTTCAAAGTGTATTTCAAGTCTTTAAAAACCTTTCACAATATTTTCTTTCACTGTAGATCTTAAATCATCTAAATCTTATCAGGTCAAAAAATCCAAAACACAGGTCAATCTGCAATAGAAAATATCAATTTGTCTGCAAATAAGGGACAAATATGTAACAATTATACTTCCTCAGGGTTGTATGCTTGTAACAGTCATTCTTCCTCAAATCCTCAAGTTACAATTGATATCCCACATATTCAAATATATGCCACTCCACAAATCACACTTGAAATTTCACAGATTTGCAATATAGTTCGGTCTGCACAAAAGTTCTTAAATATTGCTTCGATTTGATCACAGATCCACCACAGGTCAAGAAATGTGAGTTATCATATATTTGTAATCATAAGTTGCTTCAGAAAAAAATGACCACCACCAGTCCGACGCACGGAGGTATCTTGTTCATAATTTTCAGATCAAAAAAGAGGTCTGTTAGATATCCACCGACCAGGATTATCTCAACGATGACAAGCTTCTCATCGTTACGTTAAATTCACGTGATTTAAATTTCTACTCTGCGTTGTGCTTTCACCGAGATCCTTTGTATTCACAGGGTCGGGATTTCTTTCATAAACGTGCAGGTGAATTATCTCAGTTGCACAGTTTTTCCAAGACGAAAAGATTTCTTCTTACAATAGCGTTATCTCTCTCCTTCGATTCTTTGTCTTCTTAAGTTCACGAGTTATGAACTTCTCTTTATTTCTTATTCTATTAATTGTTTATCGAGATCTGTGTATCAAATTTAGCTCGAGTCATTTGTATTAATATGATTTGAAGAGTAGAAACGCCACAAACAAAGGATAAGTCGATATGTGGATTGAGGCTGACATATGAGGTGGAGTTGACATGTGAGTGGAAACATCGATTATATGATATAGGCTTTTGTAATTTGATATAATAAATTTGATCTAGGATTTTTTTCAAATTAATAATAATTTTTTTTATGCCGGGGAGTTAAGGAATGGTGAGGAGATATGATTGGAAATGGTCAGGTTATATATTTGACATGTGTATTTAGGGATTGTTTCAATAAAAGCTAGGAATTCTTAATTAGGGCTCCAACATTAGGTCAACATAGACCTAGGGTTTCTTCATAATGTTAGGGTTTCACCTTCTTCAACAATGTCATATTGACATCAATGACAACTTTAACCAACAATATTCCCTTTTTCCATTGATGGCAATACACAACCTCTTCTGATTTTTCTTCCCCCTTTGACATCAATGGAATATCCTTAATATTTTTCTCTTGTTGTCATTATGCTACTTCCCCTATCATGGTGCTTCTCCCCCTGTCAATGTGGTGTTTTAAAGGGATGCAAGAGAGATGACCCCCATATTTTGGCCAACATATTCAAATGTTTCTCGTGGTAGGGGATTTGTGAAAATATCTGCAATTTGTTCCTTTGTATTGAGATATTCCAATCTAAAAAAAAATTATGCAACTTGTTCTCGAAGGAAATTGTATTTCTTTAGAATATGTTTTGTTTTTAATGCACTGCCAGATTCTTTGAAAAACCAATGGTGTACAAAAATATGTAGCAGCTATGTATTCAGCTTTGGTTGTAGAGAGATATACAGATGATTGCTTTCCACTGAGCCAAGATACAAGACAATTTCCAATAAAACAATGCATTTCTACTAGTACTTATTTGGTCTTCTATGCTTCTAGCCCAATCGGCATCAGTGTATGTTATCAAAGTAAGAGTTGTTCTTTTGGGATATCGTAGACCAAAATTAGGAGTACCTTTCAAATATCTGAGGATTCTTTTTACAGCCATCAAATGGGATTCCTTAGGCGCTGACTGAAATCTTTCCACCATTCCCACTGCTTGCATAATAGCGGGTCGGGAGGCATTTAAGTAAAGAAGAGCTCCAATTATTGATTTGTAAAGAGTTGCGTCTACCGAAGGAGATTCATCATCTTTGTTTAATTTACAATCTGTAGTCATTGGTGTGCTCATAATAGCACATTCTTCCATCCCATATCTTTTAAGCATGTCTCTAAGATATTTTGTTTGGGATATGAACATGCATACTTTAGTTTGAGTTACTTGTAGTCCAAGGAAATAAGATAATTCACCAATCATAGACATTTCAAATTCCTTAGACATGTTTTGAGAAAATTCATGACTCATCTCATCATTATTGCTAGCGAAAATCAGATCATCAACATATACAAGTGTGATTAATAGTTTATGTTTTTTCTATTTTCATGTAGAGATTGCTTCCAGCCACTCCCTTTTTGAAACCTTGTTGTTGTAGATATTGATCCAATCTTGCGTACCAAGCTCTAGGAGCTTGTTTTAATCCATACAACGCCTTTTTTAATTTGCAAACAAAATATTTTCCTTCTGCTAAATCGAAACCTTTCGGATGCTCCATGTAAACTTCTTCCTTTAGGTCACCATTTAGAAATGTTGATTTTACGTCCATTTGATAAACTTTGAAACCTTTCAAACAAGAAAATGCCAAAAACATTCTTATTGCTTCCAATTGAGCTACAGGGGCAAAAATTTCTTCAAAGTTAATTCCTTCACCTTGTGAATATCCTTTTCAAAGCAACCTTGCCTTACTTCTAATGATTTGTCCATATTCATTCATTTTGTTTTTGAAAACCCACTTGGTTCCAATAATATTTTTATCCTTTGGACAAGGTACTAGTTCCCATGTTTCATTCTTTTCGATTTGATACATTTCTTCTTCCATATCTTTTATCCAATGAGGATCCTTACTGGCTTGGACAAAGTTTTCTAGTTCTATCATAGACAGTAGGGCAACATCATCCTTTCTTGGTGTATTTTTCATCCTTCTTCGGGTTTGTATTCCATCATCTACATCACCAATAATATGTTCTTCTGGATGATGTTTTTGAACGAATTTTACTTTTGATGGAGTTTGAGATGGTTCTTTTTGACTTTCCTGATCCTTTTCTTCCTTTGTAGTATCTTCTTCATATTCTCCAAGAATAGGATCTTCTTCAAGAATTTCAATTTCTTTTTTTGGAAGTGCCTCATCAATATTTACATCAATACTTTCTACCACCTTTTGTAATCGATTATTGTAGCATTTGTATGATTTTCTCCATGTATAATATCCAAGAAATATTCCTTCATTAACACGAGAGTCGAATTGTCCAAGTGAGTTATCATTGATCTTCATAAAGCATTTACTTCCAAAAATTCTAAAATATTTTACTGAATCAGGTCTTCCTTTCCATAATTCATATGGAGTCTTATCATTATTTTTTCGGAGTTGAGCTCTATTCAAGGTATACACTTCTACTCCAACTGCCTCTTTCCAGAATTTTCCCTACAAATCCGCTGCAATCAACATTGTTCTTGCCATTTCTTGTATAGTTATGTTTCTTCTTTCAACTACTACATTTTTTTGAGTAGTTCTAGCAATAGAAAGTTCTCTTTTGATTAAATGTGTTTCACATAATACATTGAATCCTTTTGAAGTAAATTCTCCACCTTTGTCTATTCTAAGACACTTGATTTTTTATTCTTTTTCATTTTCCATAAGAGACTTGAAATTATTAAAACATTCAAGTGCTTCTAATTTAATTTTTATAAATAATACCCACGTCTTCTTTTTTTCCCATGGAAAAATCATAATTTTCATTATATAGAAAATTACATGTTGAGGATGCTTGATAGCATATAAAATAGCAGTGGTTTGGCCACCATCAGTGTTGTTTTGTCTCAAAAATATGTGTCAATCCCATCTAAGGGAGACATATATGAATAATTACATATGAAATGTTCAGACACATATAGACATAGGTATATGCTATAATTCAAATATTTACATCAAAATTGTGCCATAAAATACTCATAAATCAGGGCCCCTGGCACCGTCAAAATTGTTCATCCATGAACGGGCAATGGTAGTAGTTGTAAGAGTCCAAATCATGTTGTTCTTGGATCAACCAGACCCCCCTTGGCAAGTGCGAGGCTTCCTTGGATAGCATGTCGGAAACTTTGTTGCGCTCCCAGTTGGGGCCCAATTCAAATGGATCCTCAGAATAATCAACAATGTCACCCTCCATGCTAAGAGAAAACAAACATTAATCATCCTGTGATAACCCCCAGCTAACAAATGCCGAGTCAGATAGGTGTATAGTGCAGGTCACCGATAACAGACCGACTGGCCGAGAACGGAAGAGGGTGGCTAGAGTGCGGGAGGGTATTGCCCGAGTAGAGGGAATGAGAGAAGGGTTACTTCGCCAAACCAGGCCGATGGGCTTGCCGCCATCGCCAAAGCTCCAAAAACCTAGACTCCATCGCTTCTTTCAGAAATCAGTCAGAATACCCACATCATTCTAGTATAGTCATCGATAAATAGAGAAAAGTACCTTTCATCTTGTAGAGCTGGAGTTTTGGTTGGTCCACATAAATATGCATGCATGACTTCTAGAGGCTTCGATGTTGAGAATTCCTTGGTCTTGAAGCAGGTCCTAGTTTTTTTGCCATGTTGACATTGGCCACAAACAACTTGATCATGTTTTAGAATTTTAGGAATGTCTCTTACTGCATTTATTTTGATGATTTTAACCAAATTGTCAAAAGTTAGATGTCCCAATCTCTTGTGCCATAACCAGCTTTCATATATTTGACTCAGGTAGAACTTTTCTTCTTGAATTTTACTCAAAATATATATGTTATCCATTGTTCATAAATGTTTTCCCACAAGCCCTCCTGAAGAGGATTTTCTTATCTCACATTCTTTAGTACTAAAAATAACATTATGTCCTTGGTCATAAATTTGGTTGATGCCTAGAGGATTGTGCTTGATCCCTTCTATAAGTAGTGTATTTGTTTATTTTCTTTTTCCATTAACAAGATCCATTGTTCCTTTTCTAGCAATCTTAGCATATCCACTTCCAAAAGATACATTTCCATCCTTTTTGTTCAATGAGATAAACTTCTTTTGGTCACTTTTCATGTGTCTTGAACATCCACTATCTACAAACCATTGATTTTCATCACTTTGTGCACATAAAGCTAGATCATATTTATCTAAAGAGGGTTCCCCTTTGTCAAACTCTTTCCTTTTTGACATACGTGGACAATTTTGTGCATCATGAACTAAATTATTGCACTTGAAATATTCTAGATCATACTTAGACAAAGGATCAAATTAATCATAGGTCTTGATTTGATCTTGTTCTTTTGAACCAAGCAGCTTATTTTGATGATTGGTCTTATATCCTCTTGAGCTATTTTCCTTATAAGCCTTGCAATGCTTAGCTTGATGACCAAAATTTTTAAAATAAAAAAAAAATACCCAAGAAAGATAGTTTGATACATGTTTGGATAGCCATGGTTTGATTGCCGTATTCCTTCCTGGAGATAGATTTCTTTCATTCCTTGGATTTTTTAAATGGATCTGTGTTCTAGGTGAAACAACTTCTCTTCTTTTGGATAATTGCAAAGGATGTCAGCATAGCTTTTTTGGATTTCTTCATTGGCACTTTTCTTTGAATTTGATGATTCACCTTTGAAACCAAGTCCAGTCTTATCATGTTGAGGTATTTGAGTATTAAGTATGACGTCAAGAGTTTGGGAACTTTGCAAGCTCTTATTAACCTGATTCAATTATTTCTTTAGTGAGACAACTTCAACTTCAAGTTTCTCACACATTTCTTCTCTTTCTTTTAATTTGTTTTTCAAGATCTCTTCCTTCCTTCTTGCTTCTTCCTTTTCAGTTTTGAGATAAATGAACTTCTTCCTTAATTTTTCATTCTCTTCAATAGCACTAATTAGTAATTTATCCATATTTCCTTATTTTTATCTTTAGGATTCATCATCATTTGTAAATTCCATGAATAATACTTCACTGCTTCCAACATAGTCATCAGAATCATCACTACCCCTTTTGAGCGGGAAGGTATTTTTAGTTGAATTATTCTTTGTCATCTTGAATTCATCTTCATCAGATTCATCTTGTTTAGAGAAGAAACTATTTTTATTTGACCCTTTCTTCTTGAATATCTTCTTTTTGTATTCGTCTTCATCATCACTGTCATGCTTGAAAGGACATTGTGTAGCATAATGTCTTATTTTACCGCACTTAAAACAAATGAGAGGATACTTACCTTTGATTTTGGTTTTAACCCCGTAGATAAATTACCTACATACGAATTCTAAAACACAGAAAATAAACAATGTAAGAGCATAACACATAAAACACATATACACAGAGATTTTTCCCTGGATCCCAAAACCAGGACTACCAGCTTGAATTTTCATTATGTTCCTTTCAATGTTACAATACATTTATATACATGCCAAAGCATCGAATACCATGGACCGAAAACCATCGCGCCCAAAACTATGTGTGAAAACCATGCACAAAAGAATATAACACAACCCAACATTCTCCGACTTAATGTTTTCTTTCCACAGGGGGCCACAGGAGAGCTTAGTCATTTATCCAGCCCTGCAACACCCATTGTTTCTCTACACCAATAGAACTTCTCAGAGCTCACAGATTTTGTCAATGCATCTGCAGTATTCTTCAAAGTTTCCAACTTTACCAGCAACACCTTTTTGTCTTCTATCGTATCCCTCACAAAGTGATACTAAACATCAATGTGCTTTGTCTTTAAATGATAAGCAAGGTTCTTTGCCAAGAAAATTTCACTTTGGCTATCACAATTTATCCTTATAGCTCCCTTTACTAACCCCATACTTGAACACAATCTCTACAACCAAACTTATTCCTTTCTTGCATGAGTGGTTTCCATGTATTCTACTTTTGTAGTTGATAGTGCCACTATATATTGTTTTTTACTCATCCAACTGACCGCACCTCCGAATAGTTTAAACACATACCCACTTGTAGATCTTCTCTGATCTATATCTCCAGCCCAGTGTGCATCAACAAAGCCACGAATATCCAGCACTCTGTCCAATCCTGGTCTTCCTTGGTAGCACAAACCATAATCACTAGTGCCACGCAAATACCTGAAAACTCGCTTCATTGTTGTCCAGTGCTCCTTCCTTAGTTTTGACATAAACCTGCTCAATACTCCCACTGCATGTGAAATGTCTAGTCTTGTACAGACCATCGCATACATCAGGCTACCAACTGCACTTGCATATAAAACACGAGACATGTCCTCTTCCTCTTCTTGTGTCTTGGGACACTGTTCAGCAGATAACTTCACACCTACAGGAATAGGAACCTTCACCGGTTTATTATCCTTCATATTAAACCTCTACAGTATTGTCTCGACATACTTCCTCTTTACCCAATCTCTTTTAATTTCCATGCCCAGAAAATATTTTGTGGCACCAAGATCTTTCATGTCGAATCTGGAGGACAATTGGGTCTTCAAATCCTGGATAATTTCTTTGTCATTTCCAACCAGCAACATATCATCCACATACAAAACCAGATAAATAACACGGTCACAAATTAATTTAAAATACACACAGTGGTCTACCTTGCTTCTAGTGAAGCCAAGTCCCCGTGTAAATGTATCAAATTTTTGATCCCACATCCTTGGTGACTATTTTAATCTATACATAGACTTTTTTAACTTGCATACCAGTTATTTCTTACCCTTCACCGCAAAGCCTTCGGGTTGCTTCATGTAGATCGCTTCTTCCAAATCCCCTTGAAGAAATGTTGTCTTCACATCCATCTATTCTACCTCAAAATCAAAATTAGCAGCAATAGATAACAGTAATCTAATAGAAGCTACCTTGGCAACAGGAGAAAAATATCACCAAAATCAATTCCCGACACCTGGGAATAACCTTTTGCTACCAACTGAGCTTTGTATTTCTCCACCTTTCCTTCTGCATTTGTCTTCTTCTTAAACACCCATTTGTTGCCAATGGGTTTCCTTCTAGCTGACAAATCCACCAGATCCCAAGCCTCATTTTTGTGCAAAGATGTCATTTCATCAACCATGGCTCTTTCCAAAGTTTTTCATCCTCTAAATCTACTTCTTCCTTCACATTTCTGGGATCATCATCAGTAATAGATAAAGAAAAATTTGAACAAAAAGAAGATGGACTATACCTTTCTGGATGCCTTCTTTCTCGAACTAGTATTCTCACAACCAGACTTTGTGGCTCTTCATCTTCTAATTCCTCTTCTATTGTAGAGTTTGATTCTTCCTCCTTTAGTTCAAACTCTATCTTCTCAAGTTCCTTTGGTTGGAATTCATGTTTAATAACATATTTCACCTCTCTAAACACTACATCTCGGTTGTACACAACCTTCCTTGTTATTGGGTTCCAAAGTTTATCACCCTTTAAACCATCCTTATACCCAATAAAGATGCACTTTTCAGATTTACTATCCAACTTTGTTTTTTTCTCCTTTGGAGCATGTACATATGCATCACATCCAAATACCCTCAGATGTGAAAGAGAGGGTTTCTTACCAATCCATACGTCTTGTGGAGTCTTATCCTCCAACTCTAATGAAAGTGATCTATTGACTAGGTAACATGAAGTCTCCACCGCCTCTGGCCAGAATTCTTGTCCTAACCCGACACGACTAAGCATGCTTCTTTCCCTTTCCATCAACATCTTGTTCATTCTTTCTGCAACTCAATTTTGCTCAGGTGTGTACAGAGTAGTCTTCTACCGTGCTATACCACACTTCTTATAGAATTCTTCAAATTCCTTCTTGCAAAACTCTCCACCATTATCTATCCTCGGCACCTTTATCTTTTTCTCTATTTGGTTTTCCACCAAAGCCTTAAATTCTTTAAACCTGTCAAAGACTTCAAATTTCTTCTTAAGGAAATATATCCATATATTCCTTGAGAATTCATCTATAAATGATACATAGTACACAGACTTACCCAGTGATGGAACCTTCACAGGTCCAAACACATCACTATGCACAAGCTCTAATATCTGTTTCGCTTTCTTACCACCAGAGGGGAAACTCACCCGATTTTGCTTCCCATGTAAACAATTTTCACAGAAATCAAAATCCAAAGAGTTATTAGTCATACCTTCTACCATACCTTTACCATGAAGTATTCTAAGGCCCTTCTCTATCGCGATCCACTGATCTTTATCTACCAACATATCCTCCATCTTGAGTTTCCATAACTCAAAACTCTTACCATTAAATTTCTCGATCTCTATCTTTCCACTGGTCGTCATCTTCTTTCACCACTAGAATCGATCCCGCATATCTCCCACTGAACAGGATCTACCACAGGCCTGAGTGAAACCCCTCAACAACAAAGACGTCCCCTTGAAGCCAAAACAACTCTGATACCAAATGTAGGTTTTAACCTTGTATAGAAATTACCTACATACGAATTCTAAAGCACAAAAAATAAACAACGCAATAGCATAACACATAAAACACATATACATAGAGATTTTTCCCTGGATCCCAAAACCGAGACTACCATCTTGATTTTTCATTATGTTCCTTTCAATGTTACAATTCATATATATACATGCTGAAGCATCCAATACCATGGACCGAAAACCATCGCGCCCAAAACCATGCACAAAAGAATATAACACAACCCAACACCCTTCCTTAGTTTCTTCACAAATTTTGCTAGTTTTGTTTCAATATCGAAACCATCACTGCTACAATTACAAATTTTCCCCTTTTTTTATCTTTTTGAGGCTTTGAACGCTACTTCCTTAGGGTTTGAGATTTCTTTTCTCATTTCATATGTAATAAGAATCCCATGAAGTTAGTTCATCTTTAGGGTATCCAATTCCTTTATTTATTCTATGGCATTGACTTTGGAATCAAAACATTCTGGAAATGATCTTAGGACCTTTTGGACAACTGTGCTTTCTTCAATGTTTTCACCTAGACCCTTGAGTGAGTTGACAACTTCATCCACCTAGAGAAAATAAGTTGCAATGTCTTCTTCATCATGCATTTGAAGGCTCTCAAATTGTCTTCTAAAAGTTTGGAGTTTTGCCTTCTTGACCTTGGTGTCTCCATCATAGATGGAAATAAGCTTGTCCGACATTTCCTTGGCAAATTAAAAGTTCATAACTTTTGTAAATTTTTTATCAGAAATTCCACTTGTTCTGAAATTTAGGGCTTTGGAATTTTCTATATAAATTTCCTTCCATCCTAATCTGCTGGTGGGGAAGGTGGAACTTTATACCAATCTAGGACTGATTTCCATGCTTCTGGTCCAAGAGACATCAGATAAAATTTCATCCTAACTTTCCAAAAAGCAAAGTTTGTTCCATCAAATTGAGGCACCTTTCATGTATCCTTACTACCCATTGTGATTTGAAATCTTATTTTAGTCATTAGGTTTATTATGACGAAGTTGGCTCTAATTCCAATTTTTGAAATACTAAGAGGGGGGTGAATTAGTATTTCTTTCAATTTTTATATATTCCATGTAAGATTTATCACAAATCGAACCAGAAGTTAAAAATAAAATAATTTTATTAACAAGAATTTGAGCACACCAATCCTCTTTTACAACAGTAACAAGCTCCAACTTGCACAAAAGATGTTTCAAGGCTCCAACCTTGAGGACTCCAATCCTTTAATCAAATAAGAGCTCCAAGGCTCCAACCTTGAGAAAATACCCCAAGACTCCAATCTTTGTTAGGACACCAATCCTCTAATAACAAATGAGCATCAAATTTTATTTCAAGTCTTTAAAAACCTTTCACAATATCGCTTTCACTATATATCTTTGATCGTCTAAATCTTCTCAAGTCAAAAACTCCAAAACATGGGTCAGTCTGTAATAGAAAATATCAACCTGTCTAAAAATAAGGGACAAATATGTAACAACTATACTTACTCATATATGTATTCTTGCCACAGTCATTCTCCTTCAAATTCTCAAAGTACAATTGATATCCCACATATTCAAAGATATGCCACTCCACATATCACACTTGAAATTTCACAGAATTTGCAAAGTAGTTCGGTCTGCACACAATTTCTTAAATAGTGCTTTGATTTGATCACATATCCACCATAGTTCAAGAAATGTGAGTTCTCATATATTTGTAATCATAATCCACTTCAGAAAAAATGATTCACCACCAATCCGATGCATGGAGGTATCTTGTTCATATTTTTCAGATCAAAAAACGATCTGCTAGATATCCACCAACCAGGATTATCTCAACGATCACAAGCTTCTCGTCCTTACATTAAATTCACGCGATGTCAATTTCTACTCTGTGTTGTGCTTTCACCGAGATCCTTTATATTCACAAGACCTAGATTTCTTTCATAAACTTGCAAGTGAATTATCTCAGATGCACAGTTCTGCGAGGTCGAAAAGAATTCTTCTTACAGTGGTTTTATCGCTCTCCTTCAAATCTCTATCTTCTTAAGTTCACAAGTTGTGAACTTCTCTTTATTTCTTCTTCTATTAATTATTGACTGAGATCTGTGTATCAAATCTGGCTTGAGTCATTTGTATTAATATGATTTGAAGAGTGGAACTGTCACAAACAAAGGAGAAGTTTATATGTAGATTGATGCCAACATATGAGGTGGAGTCGACATGTGAGTGGAAAGGTCGATTATATGATATCGTCTTATGTATTTTGACATAATAAATTTGATCTATGCATTTTGTCAAATTAATAATAAATTCGTTATGCTAGGGAGTTAAGGAATGGTGAGGAGATATGATTGGAAAGGGTCAAGTTATATATTTGACATGTTTATTTAGGGATTTCTTCAATACAAGATAGGAATTTGTAATTAGGGATCCAACACTAGGTCAACATAGACCTACGGTTTCTTTAGAATGTTAGGGTTTCACCTTATTCAAAAATATCATATTGACATAAATGACAACTTAACCAACAATATCCCCCTTTTTCATTGATGGAAATACACCACCTCTTTCAATTTTTCCTCCACCTTTGACATCAATGGAAGCTCCTTCGTATTTTTCTCCCCCTGTCATTGTGCTACTTCCCCTATCATGGTGCTCCTCCCCCTGTCAATGTGGTGATTTAATCGGATGCAAGAGAGATTACCCCCATATTTTGGCCAAGATATTCAAATGTTTCTCATGATAGGGGCTTTGGGAAAATATCTGCAATTTGTTCCTTTGTATTGACATATCCCAATCTAACATTTTGTTTTGCAACTTGTTCTCAAAGGAAATGGTATTTGATTGGAATATGTTTTGTTTTTTAATGCATTAGCATATTCTTTTAAAGATTGATGGTGTTAGTGTTGTTATAATATATATTGATTAGTTGATTTGTTTCTATGTTGACATCTTTTAGAGCTTCCTTCATCCACAGTATTCGTGTAGAACAATTTGCAGCAGCTATGTATTCAGCTTCGACTGTAGAGAGAGATATACATGATTGCTTTTTATTGAGCCAAGATACAAGACAATTTCCAATGAAGAATGCATTTTTTCTAGTACTTTTTCAGTCGTCTATGCTTCCAGCCCAATCGACATCAGTGTATGTTGTCAAAGTAAGAGTTGTGCTTTTGGGATACCATAGGCCAAAATTAGGAGTACCTTTCAAATATCTAAGGATTCTTTTTATAGCCATCAAATGGGATTCATTAATGTGGTGAAATAAAATTATAAGTGCGAACACGAACGAATTCCTCTAGCCAGATAATGGGTCTAGACACAATAGATACATTCTATGGAATATTTCCTTAGGTTAGAATCAATCAAGAGGGCCTACCTCTTGGTCACTTATCCTTCTTGATGATTTCTTCGCTTGCTCGCTCCAACAATCTCTCACTTCCTTCTTCAAGTTCCTGAAACAAGTAAACAACAACAGCACACAAACACAATAATAGACAAATTGCAATTCAGCCTACTTAATGAGTCAAGAAGCATTAAGACATGAATATGTAATATTACAAAACATGTAGGAAATCAATCGATATTTGCATATATTAATATCAAAGAGATATTACAACCATTCGTCTTGACGTCGCAATCTTCCTCTGATAAGACCAGGTTCCCACACACTTCTGCTAGCACTCCATGATGGCTTCAAACAGCAATAGTTTAAATGCTCTTCCCTTTAGGCTTCACTCCAAACCAAACACACTTCTCCCTCACACAACTAAATGGCTACAACTAGTAATAGCTTGCTTGTCTAATCAAAATAGTATACTCACACACAGCCAAGACTCTAACTAGCTTGTGCTTAGGAAGAAGGGAGGTTTATATAAGAAATATGGATGGGAGATGGATCCTCTTCTCATGGGAGAAGGACTTATCCCTTGAGGTAGTTCCATCATTATAGGGGAAAGGAGCCCAAACTGTCATCCTCGACCCCATTTGGCCAAACCATTTACCAGACTTTCGTTACGGAGCTTCTAGAGTTGGAAGCTTCAGCGCTAATTTTAAAAAACTTTACATAATAGTACCAGTGCGACTGGAACATAGATCAGTCGCACCGGTTGGCGTGGGGAATAGTGCTAATCTCTTCACATTGATGCGGGGGAGACAAAGGTCATTTGCATCGGCCTTGTAAACTGGGCAAAACATAAGTTTCAGGGGAAATGGTGCAAAAGGGCAATGATTTGCTCATGAAGAGGGACATAATGGGAGTTTCTCCATGAAGGCAAAGCATGTGGGGTTCACTATAGAGGTCCTCCAGGATCAAGGAACGAGGAATACACGGACAGTGATAAAATGTTGTGCAATAGATGCCCCCTAAAGCGTGAAGACTGAGCCGGAGTGAGGGATGAAATGCTTTATAAATCAGTGTGGGGAACCGGTCTGTTGTCGAAAAACCAGAAAGAAAGTACAGATACATATACATAAACTGATATCTCTGTCAAATGATACATGAATCGTGGCATGGACGCAGCCATCTAGAGAATGATCATGTAAATGGATCCAGGTATGGGCATAGCCATCCGTCAAAGAGGATCATAATGAAACCAAGGTATGGTTGCAGCCATCCAATAATGAGAAGGATCGCATACGATAACTCATGGTCTGGTCGCAGCCAACCATCTAAAAGAGACATGCATATCATCATAAACCCTGTCACACTACTTCGCAACCTGGACTTGTGTGATCTGAGTCCAAGGTCTTGCACTCCATCACGACCCAATCGAAGTACAGATTCTAGGATGCGAATAGATGTGTTGATGTCAAACATGCTAGAAAGTCACTTGATTACGAGTCAATAATGTAAACTGTTAACAAGCACGAGAGAAACCACCAATAATGACAATGGCCCTCAAGGTACTATCAGCACAATTCACGGAATGTGAATACAAGAACTGAAGTCGAACACCCATCACTTGATCGAAAGCCAATGATGTGAACTTGTCATCGAGTGCAAAGAACTTGCCATTAAGGCATGCAAGCTCTAAGGTACTGGAAGGGAGTCCCTCGGTCAACTTCCCGGATAATGAGTTGAAGTTGACGGAAATAGACCATGTCAAAGGAGGGCCATAATGAATCCCACATCATCGACGCGAGATGAGAGGATGCAAAATGATTTTGGATGATATAGAGAATCAGAGGTAAGTGTAACTACAGAAGGACAACTCTTGAACATATCAGCAACACAACTGGAAGTTTGGCAACTTTTGGATCCATAGATCAATGGTCATGATGATGTGGCAGAGATCAAATGGAAGGAAAAAATGAACGGCCCAACCCAGGAAGGTCAACGATGCAAAGGAGGATGTCCCAACCCGACACGAAGCAAAGAGTGTCATGTTCAAGAGTAAGCTACCGACACGACTCGATAGATTTCCAAATTTTCCCCCACCATTTCTGGCAAGTACCCCAATTATTTTTTAATCGCAAGCTTGAAGGGGATAGCATATGCTTGCACTGTAAGTTCATCCTTCGGATGAATCCGACCTAGTAAGTTTAACGAGCCCTAGGAAGGAGAAGCTCATGTTCGTCATGGTGACAAATCCGATGTCGTTTAATAGTTTAACGAGTCCGACAAAGGTGTAACTCGGTATCTTTTTCATGTTTAGAGAGTTTGAAAAAAACATGTAAAAGAAAACTCCACATGGTCCCTTTTCGTACATTTGTGTCTCTCGAGCTCGAAAAGGTAGAAAACAATACTTGAGAGAATCGCTTGACCATTTCAGTCAAGGAGTACCTTTTTTGTAAATAGTGCCTCCCAGCCCGAAAAAGGGGTAAACTTATACTGGGCGCACGACGTTTTGCATCCATTAACGAGTTTGAAACAATAAGGGCTCGGCCATCTTTTCGCTTTTAGAGGGTCGGAAAAGAGCTGAAAGCGGACCCCCCATTTTTATTCTCTATAACGAGTTGAAAAGGGAAAAATACTCGACAATATTTTCATATGAGTTTAATGAGTTGAGAAAAGAGCTGAAATGTGACTCATCGTAATCGCTGAACATCCATCACCTATTGCTGCACAAGTAAGGCAAAGCGTATTATCGAGTCCTTGAGGTAAAATAGGTCAAAAATATTTACAAAACCTGATGTTTTCATGAAAAAATGAATAAAAAGGGGAAAAGTAAATATATTTTTACCATTTACCATTTCACCTTTGCAGTGAAGACTTTTTACCCACTTTTGCCCTGGTTTTCCCGGAGTAAATTATGGGAGATCCGGGAGTTCAATCAATGAGCCGTCAGTTCCAGGTAACAGCCGAAGCCCTAAGCTCCATTTTTATGCTATCCATTCTTGTTTCTAGCCATTTTTACGATTTTTAGGGAGGTTTTTGAGAAAAAAAATTGCCCTAGATCGACGTGATTTCCGAGCACGAGATCTTGCCAACCGAGGGTGATTTGCATAACCATCCACGTTGATCGGTGTGACTGTTTCTAAAACAAGCACGACGGCGCCATGGATAGGGAAAAACCATTTTTTTCTCAAGAAATGACCTTTAAAACTTGAATTTTATGTGCCAAAATTGATGATTGACTCAAATAAATGGCTTTTGCAGGAGAGAAATCGCTGAAAATGGTGGATTAGAAGGAAAGAGAACATGAAGATGTTGACACCCAGGCATTAAATGATCCAAATTTCCTAGAGGCTTTGAGGGCTTGCGAGCTCCTCAAATTTTTCCTTACGCCAGGGATGCGGGCCCAGCCCGAGTTGCTTCAATACTTGATAATCCTTTGGGACATCAATCGCGAGATTTTTGTCATTTGGGAACAGGAGCTGGAGTTGACAACTTCAGATATCTAATTCATCACTAGACTATCTCGCAGAGGTGACCTAGTGAACTTGTATGGGTCACATCCGATCAGGGAAAGCATATCTTCCCTGCTTGCCGAACACTGTCCTGAGGCCCTGAAGTCCAAGAGTGGGAAGATAGATATTTCCAGTATGTGGGATTTTACACTGAGGGTGCTTCTGTTGACTATCAACAGAGTGGCGGGGTCCCAGGCGGAACATGAGACTAATAAGCCAAAGTTCCTTTATGCTATTGACTGCATAGCTCCTACGATCTTCAACTGGGCAGAGGCCATGAAGATGAACATCAAGTGTCAATTGTCCAAGGCCAAGGTGGGGAATCTAAAGCAATTTGGCTTCGGATCAGTACATATGACCTTCTTCCTAGAGCAAGTGCCATTGTTCCAGTATCAGTTGACTGAAGTCAATCCTCCTACGCCACGCGATCCGCGGATGGCCCATTGGAGTCGTCTAATGCCCAGGATCACTCGGGGTCAGCATATGTCATACCAAACAGAATTCTTCTCATAGCTACGACGACAGAAGATCGTCATGGAGGACTGGCCGTATAGCAACACTGATTTCCGTGGAGATCCAAATATGCCCTTACCAGATGGAGAGGACTTTGATGACGAAGGTAAAAAATCAAAACTTTTTTATTTTGATGTTTTTTAATTGTTTTTGGTATATGCATGCTTATAACATTTCTCTTGTTTATGCAGATGTTGGACCAGAGCGTCTAGCCGGGATGTCCCCGATAGCCAGGCACATCCCCCGTCCTATCGATGTTGTCGCCCCTTATCAGGAAGGGAGCGATAATGAGGACGAGATCGCAAGGAACCCCGAGGGGTTGACTCATGGTATCCCGAAGTATACTCGAATAGGAGACATGCCCCAGTGGTACCAGAGGCACATAGTGGTAGTCTCAGATTGGATCCACCGACTGTTGAGTCGGGTTAGACGACTTGTCTCGTGCTACCATGACCACCATGTTAAGTAGTTTCTAGGTCCAGCACTTACATATTTTTTGAGGCCTACGTGCCACGGATGCACGAGGCCTGCAAGCCGCTGATGTTATTACAGAAATACATATTATTTTTTGGGGTTCTGATGTATCAAACATTCTTATATATATATATATATATATATATATATATATATATATATATATATATATATATATATGTTGTATTTTCCTGTCTATTATGGTACAAATGGTTTTTCTTATCTTTTACATGTTTCGTAAATGTCTATCCAACATGTAATTAGCTAATGCATCTGTCAATGTATTCATGCATCTAGGAATATGATGATATGTAATATAATCAAAATGTCTTTCCAATAGACGGATATGGAGATACATTCGTAATATTTGAGGGTTCTTGATGGAATATTTCCCGTTGAGTTGAAGGACAACAAGTTGTGAATCTAGGTTGACAACCAATTCTCTGATGCCCAGAGCGATGGCTTCTCACAAAAGTTCCATGACCGCACTGTATTCAGCAATGCTGTTGGTTGTGTGACCCAGGAAGATACCTTGAAGGTCAATCAACTCACCGTTAGGGTCATAGATAGCCCATGTTGCAGATGATAAGTTCTGGGTACTACGGCAAGCACCATCGGTGAAACCAACGTGAGGAGTTACAGACATCTGCAAAGCAAGAAAAGCATAGTAAATAGGAAAGCTGTTTGAAAACTATCACACAAAACCACGCTGTACAAAAATGAATCACACACTAATGTACATAAGTACCCATGCAAGATGACCTAAGCATAGTACTTTTTGAGGGAGTCCATGCTGGGACTCGGGTAATCAATCAACACAGATGAACAACAAATTTTTACCATTGTCATGGCGAGAAAGCATCGACTCGGTGAAATAATGAGGTAGAACTCATACAAGACTTTGGCCCCATGCCCCCTGGGGATCCATGGTGAGTATCGATCCATGGTGGTTCCTTGAGAGACATGATTTCCATGATACCTTCATCAGTGAGGAAGGTCTTGGCTAAAGGATCGGATGATTCCAAAGCGCCAAGCTAGGGGGATTCAGAGTACATATCGAGAGAAGTCTTTGATATATGAGAATCAGAGGATGCAGAGTTTGAAGCCAAAACAATTTCCACGTAATTAACTTCGGCGGGACTAAGCGGCATCACCTCGCCCCAAGCATCAACAATATCTGGTGCGGGTATGACCCAGGGATCAGATTTGACCGAGACCATATTGAAAGAGGCAACATGAGGAGGTGAGAGTGGAAAATTTCCCATTAAGGCAGAATCTTTGAAGAGACCTGCCCCCACACTCTCATAGAGAGCACCAGATTACTTGACGTATGGAAGATAGCCATCCAAGGAGGAAGAGGCAAAGAAATACAACTGATCAACTGTGACAATCTTCCTTTGATGGGGAAAATGGATCACGCAAAACAAATAGGAGGCCATGGCATGCATGTCATGAGTCCAACTTCGATCAAGTAGAAGATTATAATTGAGATTTGCATCAACAATCTCTACTTCAACTTGCATTGTCTTGCCTTCCAAGGTGATGGCAAGGTTAGGTAAGACATCGAAGGGTCGCGAATCACGCCCATTGAAAGCTTCCAAAGTGTTCGGAGACTGGTTCAGTGCAGGGGAACCAATATCCTTCCAACATAGAGTTGATGTGATGCAGGTGGAAGCACCTTCATCGATGACAGTGCGGTGGATGGCCTTCTCGTTAATGATTACCTGAATAAGAAAGGAAATCTGATGAGAGAGCCTTGGGACATGGTTCTCCAGATTGAAAAATATCAAATTAGAATCGGTGGGATCGATGCCCCCGATAGCTGATAGCAAAGATTTCCGCTGCGATGGGCAGCTTTGGAGTACCTTGAGGGCCGACATGGCTGACGACGCCTGAGCCAAATCTTCAACAATATTGTAGTGTTAAGCGGCTTGGGCGTTGGGATTATACGAGAATTTCTGTAGCACACCTCGAGAGGGTGGTCGCGTAGCGGAATTAGGGCTAGGGCGCTCGATTTGCAAAGGGCCAAAACTCGGGGTAGAAGAAGAAGGTGCAGCCTGTTTTTCTTTCCCAGTTGTAGGAGCTGGAGTTTGATAATCTTTCGATCGGGTAGCCACATTAATGGGCATGCTCATCATGAACACTTGAGATCCAGAGGAAGCAGATCGAGGTTGGTCTACCATTTGAGTCTGCTGAGACAGAAATGGCTCTTTAAGGACAGCAAGGGTCCCTTTGAGCAGGTGACTAACTTTGGATCGTCATGGACAATCCTTAGT
Source organism: Pinus tabuliformis (assembly GCA_031772625.1). Lineage (NCBI taxonomy): Eukaryota > Viridiplantae > Streptophyta > Pinopsida > Pinales > Pinaceae > Pinus > Pinus tabuliformis. The sequence continues at coordinate 997,766,834 of CM062806.1, read as the reverse complement.
ATAGTGATCCTCCTCGCAAATGAGGCAGGGATACTTAGGTTTCCGTTGTGAAGATTCGCCAACAGATGATTTGGGAGGACCCTGTTTCGGGGCATCGGCTTTAGCTTTGCCTTTGCCTTTCTTTTTCCCTTTTGAGGATTTGTTTGTTGTGGTAGAATGGATAGCGTGGACCTCTGAGGTTTTACCAGGGCTTGGAAGATTTTGAGATGAACTATTAGGAGCAGCATTCGAGACCAACTTCTATTTGGAAGAAGTTTTAGCAGGGGTCTGGGATACTAAACCAATAGCTCCATCAACGGGAGGAAAAACTGGTGACTTTAATGCTGCAGGATTGGATGATGGCCGCAGAGCATTAGGTAACAACTCGTACAAGGTGCCAGACTGAGAGTAGACCAAATCCAAGTACTGGGCACGGGCAATGGCTTGCTCTTCAGTGACGCATCCACTCATAGCTATATTGCGAGCAATTGGGGCTACGAATGATTTGGTAAACCATTATGTGAGCAACTGATCAGCTATCTTGAACTTGATCAGGCGACGTCTATGTCTCCATTCATGGATATGATTAGAGATGTGCATCACAGTGTCTTGCTTAAGCGACGTGAGCAAATAGCTGCCAGTTTCATAACGAACCGGCAACTGAAAATGCGTGAGGAAAGCCATGGCTAATGAATTGAAGTCATGGAAAGTACTTCGAGGTAGCTCAATGTACCATTTCGCTAAAAAACCCATGAGGGTCCATTGGAAAAGGCGAAGATGAATGGAATAGTCCACATACAAGTTTGACGAGCACCAAAGGCAATATGTCATCACATGGGCCTGAGGATCTTCTTTAGCTTTTCCATTGAACTTTGGGCAATCACTTGGTATCTTGGACAGCACCGGAGGCCAGTACGGTGAATGAAGGATCGGATCATTCGTAAGGCGTGATACATCTGGCAACTCAAGTGTAGCCAAGAAAGGTAATTGAGTGTTAAAAAGCATGGGAGGTCAATAATCGGGCCCATAAGGAGGAGCCCATCTCTCCTGGTAAGGATTTTGGCCCCATAGTGGTGGATTTTGGCCATATGGCATCTGAGGCTACCCCATTGTGGATTACCTTGACCAAAGGGAGGATTCTGACCTTGCATACCTAAAAACTGTCTAGGCACAGGTTGCTAATATGAAATGTATGGGTTAAAAGGTTGTTGAGCCTGTTGACCTTGGACATATGGGTATGGGACCTATTGTCCTGGAACATAGCGCTGTTGAGCCTATTTTCCCTGAACAAGAGGGTTCTGGACCTGCAGTCCTTAGGCATAAGGTTGATATACTTGTTGCACTTGGACTTAGGGGTTTTTTTACCTAGTGCCCTTGGCCAGCAGGATTCTGAACCTGTTGACCTAGGACAAGAGGATTCTACGCCTACTGCTGCAGGACTTGACCTTGACCCTGTCCCTGCAAGGGTTGACCTTGTTGATATGTATACAAGGGTTGTTGCTGCCCTGGTTGGTTTTGCTGTTACAAGGGCTGACCTTGTGGTTGCAAAATTTGTCCCTAGGTTTACAGAGGTTGGCCCTGCGAAGATATGGGTTGAGAGGTATGGGAGTATATTGCATCTGCTACTGCGTGACCTGCTGCAACTGTTGGAAGGACTGGCCTTGCGATTGTTGCAGGAGACTTTGTTGCGGGATAATCTACCCTTGTTGTTGCATGGAAAACCCTTGTTGCAACAAAGGTTGCCCTTGCGGTAACAAAGGCTACCCTGGTTGTTGTAAAGGTTGTCCTTGCTATTGCAAGGGTACTTGAATAGTTCCTGGGAAATTACCAAACTGAATCTGATCGTAGCCAGGCTAGATGTAATGCCTAGATTGTAGGGTGTAAGGTTGATTAACCAATCCTTGAGAACCATATGGAACGTAAGGATCTTGGTATTGGACTTGAGCCCCATAGGGCTGTTGATACTGAACATTTCTTCATCCAAACAGACCACTAGAATTCTGAACCTGTTGGTACTGGACATTTCTTGATTCAGTAGGGTCAGCAGGGTTATAGATAAAACCAAAAGAGGGTTGGTTTATACCAAACATGTGAGCTTGTGAGCCGCTCACATTAGTGGCACCTTACACCATAGAGACATTCAAGTTCTGCCCCCTAGGCAGTGGCACAATCTGGCCACTGACTAATGGGACAGAAGAACTGACAGAGACAATCTTTGAAACTGTCGGTTGTGACTGACGTGTGACTGGGATCGACGATACAAGAGTATTCAGGATGGTGGGTTGCACCAGGACTGAAGTAACAGTTTTTTGGGAAGTCGTGTTCGTGACGAATGGACTTGACGTAGACCTGATGCCTGATGCCCAAACATGATTATGGTAGAGTGATGAGGCACTAGGTGTGCCTGAAACTAAGTTTCCCAAAGACACATATTCGGGTGGCAAGCTGGCGGGAATACCTTCTGAATAAGGGAAACCCTCAGGAGGAAAATGCAATGGAAATTCTTCCCTCTCAATAGTGTGTGGAGTAGAAAATTCAGACTCATCTGGAGAAGTGACTAGAGCATCGCCTTCGGGTTCCATGTTTGAAAACAAATGACGATGAATGGTTGAACGTGTACTGGGGGATAGTTCCAAAGGAACACCCGGTTGGTCGTACGAACTATAAGGATGCTACGGTGATATCTCAACAGCATCAAACAAAGGGTTTGGAGGATAGATAGCCAATCCAAGCTAACCATCAGTGGTCGGTGAGTTCTCTGGAGTTCGAACGGGATTATCCAGAGATTCTAGGCCAAGATCACCAGATGACCCTGAATCGAAGGCAGGCAGAGGACGAGATGACAAAGGTTGAACACTCAAAAAAATTGCGAGTTCAACATTTTGGTCCTCAAGTGACTCTGATAACTCAGGAAATGGCTCCTCGGACAATCTTTTAGAGGAAGGAGAGGAAGAGGAATTGGGTGAACCAGCTGGTTCAGCCATGATGACCTTATCTTAGTCGACAGAAAAAATAACTTCAAGGCTTTAAAATTTCCTTTTAAGGGAACTCACGAGGTCAAAAAGACTAACAGGATGTTTTGCATCGTGAGAAATCAATTATTAAGACGCATAAGACTAATGTTCTTTCATTTTTTAAGAGTCGAGAAAGAAACAAAGATGACTCTATCACTTTTGATTGGAAATAAGCTCGAAAGGAAAAGTGCTCGAATGATATTTTAAGTTTAATGAGTCAAAAATATCAAATGACTACTCTGGATGATCTAGGTAAACAAGATTACCAGGAAATCATGAACTGCAGAATACCTCCTGGCGAACCAAGAAGTACGAGCAGGCAATCTCCCTGAATGTTGTGTTCGGTGTATCACGTTTGCAAGGCGGCCGACTCAACTTCTTGAGGATAAAAATACTGCAACCTAGTGGGGTCTCCCATTATATACTCGACGGTACGAGGAGCACAAATCCATGCTAGCGCTGTCTAATGCCGAAGCTAACGACAGCTGCTAGGTTTAAAGACACTGGAACACGTCTCTAGCCTAGACCTTCTAGATATGATCGTTAATGTCAAATGCGCCTTAGGTTAATTGAATTCATTTTAGAGTTGATATTGAGTTAAGTTTCAGTTTTCAGGTCTTAGCGATGCTACTCAAAAAACCTAAAATGCAACTAAATGGGACAAGACCCTTTCAATTCGATGAAATGCCTACACTAGAGAGGGTAGAAACTACTCAATCAAACACAAACAATCAAGCAACTGAAAATGAAATGATCTTTCACTATTTCACTTTTTCAAAAAATAAACTAATCAAAAATTCATTCCAATTCCTAATTTCCTGACAAGCACTTTTCTATCAGTCCTTTCAAAATGAAAAAATTTCTCTTCCTTTTTCAAATGCTAATGCAATTCTAGTTTTTAAGAGATGCAAATCATAATGATGCAACAAGCTAGAATTTCATACTTTCTCATGAAACAAAGAAACAAACTTTTCGCATACAATCTTTCAATGAAAAAGTTTTCGAGGCTATGAGCTCCTCAAGCAGATGAAAACATGAAAAGAGAAGTTCATTTAGATCAATGAAACACTGACTTTACCAAACACAAGACCAACAATGTAATCTATGCCGGAAAAAGACGTTCAAGCTAGTAAACGAAACCTTTTTCAAACTCGTGCAAAAGGAGGTCAAAGTCATAAAAGGACCAAAAAACAAATGCAAGGAGAAAACACACCCACACCCGGACTTGATGAGTCCACAAGTTGTTGAATGGGCGACCAACTAGATGTTGTAGTGTCGCTGACCACTCAATGACTCAATCAATCAAATAGCAAGATGACAAGCCAACAAGCAAGCAAAAACCAAATGAAAGGTAGCTTCCTAATCAGGGAGAAAACAGTCAAAAAGGCTTACGAGGTCAAAGACACAAGAGCAGAACACACTGTCCAAGATTGGGGTCAAGCCCTAATCTTCACTTACAGGCATCAGCGCAACTGCCCAACTGACAACAAGCGCCAGAGGCTGGTTGGCATGACTGTTCCTCAACAATTCCTATTGGTCGGCGCAACTATCAGCAAATTAAACGCACTAGCCAAGGTAACTAAGGAAAAATTCAAAAAAAATCAAAACAGGGACCAGATCTGCTACTATGAATTTTAGACTTAGGCCAGTAAGCAGGAGAAAAGAAATAGAACCAAAGGGAAAATGTGAAACTAGCAAAGTTCTCATGAAATCATGAAATCCAAAACAAACAAAAGATGGGATCTCCCCAGTGGAGTCGCCAATTTGTGGTGAAGTAAAATTATAAGTGCGAACATGAACGAATTCCTCTAGCTCGATAATGGGTCTAGCCACAACAAATACATTCTATGGAAGATTTCCTTAGGTTAGAATCAATCAAGAGGGCCTACCTCTTGGTCACTTATCCTGCTTGATGATTTCCTTGCTTGCTCGCTCCAGCAATCTCTCGCTTCCTTCTTCAAGTTCCTGAAACAAGTAAACAACAACAGCACACAAACATAATAATAGACAAATTGCAATTCAACCTACTTAACGAGTCAAGAAGCATTAAGACATGAATATGTAATATTACAAAACATGTAGGCAATCAATCGATCGTTGCATCGAAGATAGATTACAACCATTCATCTTGACGTTGCAATCTTCCTCTAACAAGACCAGGTTCCCACACACTTCTGCTAGCACTCCATGATGGTTTCAAACAACAATAGTTTAAAGGCTCTTCCCTTTAGGCTTCACTCCAAACCAAACACACTTCTCCCTCGCACAACTAGATGGCTACAACTAGTAATAGCTTTCTTGTCTAATCAAAATAGTATATTCACACTCGGCCAACACTCTAACTAGCTTGTGCTTAGGAAGAAGGGAGGTTTATATAAGAAATATGGATGGTAGATGGATCCTCTTCTCATGGGAGAAGGACTTATCCCTGAGGTAGTTCCATCATTATAGGGGAAAGGAGCCCAAACTGTCATCCTCGACCCCATCCAGCCAAACCATTTACCAGAATTCCATTACGGAGCTTCTAGAGCTAGAAGCTTCAGATCTAATTTTAAAAACCTTTCCATAATAGGACCGGCACAACTGGAAAACAGCTCAGCCGCACTGGTCGGCGCGGGGCTAATCTCTTCACATCGACGCGGGGGAGATAAAGGTCATTAGCGTCAGCTTGTAAACTGGGAAAAACAGAAGTTTCAGGGGAAATGGTGCAAAAGGGAAATGATCTGCTCATGAAGAGGGACATAATGGGAGTTTCTCCATGAAGGCAAAGCATGCGGGGTTCACTATAGAGGTCCTCCAGGATCAAGGAACGGGGAGTACAGGGACAATGACAAAATGATGTGTAACAATTAAGAGTTGACTGAAATCTTGCAACCATTCCTATTGCTTGCATAATAATGGATCATGAGGTAGTTAAATAAAGAAGAGCTCCAGTTATTGATCTATAAAGAGTTGCGCCTACTGAAGGAGATTCATCATATTTGCTTGATTTGCAATTTGTAGTCATTGATGTGCTCATAATAGCACATTCTTCCATCCCATATCTTTTAAGCATGTCTCTAATATATTTTGTTTGGGATATGATTACGCTTGCTTTAGTTTGAGTTACTTGTAGTCCATGGAAATAACATAATTTGCCAATCATAGACATTTCAAATTCCTTATACATGTTTTGAGAAAATTCATGAATCATCTCATCATTATTGCTCGCAAAAATTAGATCATCAACATATAGAAGTGTGATTAGTAGTCTATCTTTGTCTATTTTCTTGTAGAGATTGCTTCCAACCACGTCATTTTTGAAACATTGTTGTTGTAGATATTGATCCAATCTTGCGTAGCAAGCTCTAGGAGCTTGTTTTAATCTATACAATGCCTTTTTTTATTTGCAAACAAAATCTTTTTTGTCTGCTAGATTGAAACCTTCCTATTGCTTCGTGTAAACTTCCTCCTTTAGGTCACCATTTAGAAATGTTGATTTTATGTCCGTTTGATAAAATTTGAAACCTTTCAAACAAGAAAATTCCAAAAACATTCTTATTGCTTCCAATCGAGCTACAAGGGAAAAAATTCTTCAAATTCATTTCCTTCAACTTGTGAATATCCTTTGCAAACCAGCCTTGCTTTATTTCTCATGATTTGTCCATCTTCATTCATTTTTGTTTTGAACACCCATTTGGTTTCAATAATATTTTTATCCTTTGGACGAGGTACTAGCTCCCATGTTCAATTCTTTTTGATTTGATACATTTCTTCTTCCATAGCTTTTACCTAATGAGGATCCTTACTGGCTTGGACAAAGTTTTATAGTTCTATCATAAATAGTAGGGCAACATCATCCTTTCTTGGTGTATTTGTCATCCTTCTTCGTGTTTTTATTCCATCATCTACCTCACCAATAATTTGTTCTCCTGGATGATGTTTTTGAACGAATTTTACGTTTGATGGATTTTGAGATGCTTCTTTTTTACTTTCCTGATCCTTTTCTTCCTTTGTAGTATCTTCTTCAGATTCTCCAAGAATAGGATCTTCAAGAATTTCAATTTCTTTTTCTAGAAGTTCCTCGTCAATATTTACACCAATACTTTCTACCACCTTTCGTAATTGATTATTGTAGAATTTGTATGCTTTGCTCCTTGTAGAATATCCAAGAAATATCCCTTCATCAACACTAAAGTCGAACTTTCCTGGTGAGTTATCATTGATCTTCATAAAGCATTTACTTCCAAAAATTCTAAAATATTTTACTGAAGTAGGTCTTCCTTTCCATAATTCATACGGAGTCTTATCATTATTTGTTCAGAGTTGAGCTCTATTCAAGGTATACACTGCTGCTCCAATTGCTTCTTTCCATAATTTTGCATGCAAATCAGCTGCAAGCAACATTGTTCTTGCCATTTCTTGTACAATTATGTTTCTTCTTTCAACTACTCCATTTTGTTGAGGAGTTCTAGCAACAAAAAGTTCTCTTTTGATTCCATGTGTTTCATATAATTCATTGAATTATTTTGAAGTAAATTATCCACCTCTGTCTGTTCTAAGACACTTTATTTTTTATTCTTTTTCATTTTCCATAAGAGCCTTGAAATTCTTAAAACATTCAAGTGCTTCTGATTTAAATTTTATAAAGAATACCCACATCATTCTAGTATAGTCATCGATAAATAGAGAAAAGTACCTTTCACCTTGTAGAGTTGGAGTTTTGGTTGGTCCACATAAATCTGCATGTATGATTTCCAGAGGCTTTGATGTTGAGAATTCCTTGGTCTTGAAGCAGGTCCTAGTTTTCTTTCCATGTTGACATGGGCCACAAACAACTTGATCAGGTTTTAAAATTTTTGGAATGTCTCTTACTGCATTTATTTTGTTGATTTTAACCAAATTGTCAAAATTTAGATGTCCCAATCGCTTGTGCCATAACCAGCTTTCATCTGTTTGACTCATGTAGCATTTTTCTTCTTGAATTTTACTCAAAATATATACGTTATCTGGTGTTCTTACACCTTTTCCCACAAGCTCTCCTGAAGAGGATTTTCTTATGTCACAATCTTTAGTGTTGAAAATGGAATTATGTCCTTGGTCACAAATTTGGTTGACACTCAGAAGATTGTGCTTGAGCCCTTCTATAAGTAGTGTATTTTGTGCTTTTCCTTTTCCATTAACAAGAGTCACTGTTCCTTTTCCAGCAATATTAGCAAATCCACTTCCAAAGGATACATTTCCATCCTTTTTATTTAATGAGATAAACTTCTTTTGGTCACTTGTCATGTGTCTTGAACATCCACTATCTACAAACCATTGATTTTCATTACTTTGTGCACATAAATCTAGACCACATTTATCTAAAGAGGGTTCCCCTTTTTCAAACTCTTTCCTTTTTGACATAAGTGGACAATTTTGTGCATCATGACCTAAATTATTGCATTTGGAACATTCTAGATCATACTTAGACAAAGGATCAAATGAATTATAGGTCTTGATTTGATCTTGTTCTTTTGAACCAAGAAACTTATTTTGATTATTGGTCTTATATCCTTTTGATCTATTATCCTTATAAGCCGTGCAATGCTTAGCTTAACGACCAAAATTTTTACAGTAGAAAAAGTACCCAAGAAAGATAGTTTGATACCTGTTTGGATAGCCTTGGCTTGATGTAGTATTCCTTCCTGGAGATAGGTTTGTTTCATTCCTTGGATTGTTGTATATGGATATTTATTCTAGGTGAAACAACTTCTCTTCTTTTGGATAATTGCAAAGGATGTCTAGCTTTTTGGATTTCTTCATTGGCACTTTCCTTTGAATTCGATGGTTCACCTTTCAAACCAATTCCAGTCATATCGTGATGAGGTCTTTGAGTATTAAGGATGATGTCAAGAGTTTGAGAACTTTGCAAGCTCTTGTTAACCTGATTCAATTATTTCTTTAGTGAAACAACTTTAGCTTCAATTTTCTCACACTTTTATTCTCCTTCTTTTAATTTGTTTTTCAATATCTTTTCCTTCCTTCTTGCTTCTTCCTTTTCAATTTTTAGAGAAATTAATTTCTTCCTTAATTTTTCATTCTCTTCAACAACACTAATTAGTAATTCATCCATATTTCCTTCTTCTTCTCTTTCGTATTCATTATCATTGGTAAATTCCATGAATAATACTTCACTGCGTCCAGCATAGTCATCTTCTTCATCAGACTCGTCACTATGCCTTTTGCGAACGAAAGTATTTTTGGTGAATTCTTCTTTGTCATTTTGAATTCATCTTCATCTGAGTCATCTTGTTTATAGAAGAAAATCTTTTTATTTGAACCTTTCTTCTTAAATATCTTCTTTGGGTATTTGTCTTCGTCATCAATGTCATGTTTGAAAGGACACTTTGCAGCATAATGTCCTATTTTACCGTACTTAAAACAAATGAGAGGATAAGTACCTTTGAGTTTGGACCCTTGCCTTAGTTTCTTCACAAATTGTGCTATTTATGTTTCAGTATCGGAATCATCACTGCTACAATTACAAATTTTCCCCCGTTTAGATATTTTTGAGGCCTTGACGTTGCTTCCTTAGGGTTTGAGATTCCTTTTCTTATTTCATATACAATGAGAATCCCATGAAGTTCATCCATATTTAGGGTATCCAAGTCCTTTATTTCTTCTATGGCACTGACTTTGGAATCAAAATGTTCTGGAAGTGATCTTAGGACCTTCTGGATAATTGTACTTTCTTCAATGTTTTCCCCTGGACCCTTGAGTGAGTTGACAACTTCATCCAGCTGGAGAAAATAAGATGCAATGTCTTCTTCATAATTCATTTTAAGGCTCTTAATTTCTCTTCTAAAAGTTTGGATTTTTTCCTTCTTGACCTTGGTGTCTCCATCATAGATGGCAATAAGATTGTCCCACATTTCCCTTGCAGATTCACAGTTCATAACTTTTGTAAATCCTAAATCAGAAATTCCACTTGTTATAGAATTTAGGGCTTTCGCATTTTCTATATAAATTTTCCTTCCGTCCTGGTCTGCTGGTGGGGAAGGTGGAACTTTATACCCATCTAGGACTGGTTTCCATATTTCTAGTCCAAGAGACATCAAATTAAATTTCATACTAACTTTCCAAAAAGTAAAGTTTGTTTCATCAAATTGAGACACATTTATTGTATCCTACTTCCCATTATGATTTAAAATCCTTCTTCTAGCTGTTAGACTGATTATGAAGAAGTTGGATATGATTCCAATTGTTGAAATACTGAGAGGGGGTGAATCAGTATTTCTTTTGAAAATTACATATGCCAATTAAGGTTTATCACAAATCAAACCAGAAGTTAAATATAAAATAATTTTATTAACAAGAAGTTGAGAACACCAATCCTATTTTACAACCATAACAAGCTCCAACTTAAAAAAAAAGATGTTTGAAGGTTCCAACCTTGAGGACTCCAATCCTTTAATCAAATACGAGCTCCAAGGCTCCAACCTTGAGCAAATACCCCAAGACTCCAATATTGGTGAGGAAACTAATCCTCTAATAACAAATGAGCTTCAAAATTTATTTCGAGTCTTTATAACCCTTTCAAAATATCGCTTTCACTATAGAACTTCAATCATCTAAATCTTCTCAGGTCAAAAACTCCAAAACATAGGTCAGTCTGCAATAGAAAATATCAACATGTTTGCAAATGAGGGACAAATCTGTAACAATTATACTTCCTCATATCTGTATGTTTGCGAAAGTCGTTCTTCCTCAAATCCTCAAGGTACAATTGATATCCCACAGATTCAAAGATATGCCATTCCACATATCACACTTGAAATTTCACAGATTCGCAATGTAGTTCGGTCTGCACACAATTTATTAAATAGTGCTTCGATTTGATCACAGATCCACCATAGGTCAAGAAATGAGAGTTCTCATAGATTTGTAATCATAATCTGCTTTAGAAAAAAATATTCACCACCAGTCTGATGCACGGAGGTATATTGTTCAGATTTTTCAGATCAAGAAAATTGTCTGCTAGATATCCACTGACCAGGAGTATCTCAACGATGAAAGGCTTCTCATCCTTACGTTAAGTTCACGTGATGTAAATTTCTACTCTGCATTTTTCTTTCAACAATATCCTTTGTATTCACAGGACTGAGATTTCTTTGATAAACTTGAAGGTGAATTATCTCAGATGCACAGTTCTGCCAAGCCGAAAAGAATTCTTCTTACAGTAGCGTTATCGCTCTCCTTAGAAATTTGTCTTCTTAAGTTCATGAGTTGTGAACTTCTCTTTATTTCTTCTTCTATTAATTTTTGACCGAGATCTGTGTATCAAATCTTGCTCAAAAGGGTGGAACAGTCACAAGCAAAGGAGAAGTCAATATGTACATTGAGGCTGACATATGAGGTGGAGCTGACATGTGATTGGAAAGGCCAGTTATATGATATCGATTTATGTATTTTGATACAATAAATTTGATTTATGCATTTTGTCAAATTAATAATAAATCTGTTATGTTAGTGATTTAGGGAATGGTGAGGAGATATGGTTGGAAAGGTTCAGGTCATATATTTGGCATGTGTATTTAGGGATTGCTTCCATACAAGTTAGGAATTCTTAATTAGGACTTCAATATTAGGTCAACATAGACCTAGGGTTTCTTCAGAATGTTAGGGTTTCACCTTCTTCAACAATGTTATATTGACATCAATGACAACTTTAACCAACAAATTTTATCTTTTTGTGACATTTTCTTCACTATACTAATTGACAGGTTATATTGTTATTATAATATCTTTAAATATGATTCACGTTGTAGATCGTGAAGGCATTAATAACAAGGCACTTCCCTGAGGAATGAAAATTTATCCCAAGCAATTCAACAGACTCCCCTCCTATGAAAACCTAGAAATTGTTCATTTGTTAGATACAATGCACATCAGGAAGAATGTAACTAAGATCTTATGGCGAAGATTAGATGGAAAGAGAGATAAAGATAGAAATGTCAATATTTTTAATGACATTAAGGAGGTCAACCGTGCACTAAAAAGTGTGATTCATTCAAATAGCGATGGAGACGGCCAAGATATAAGCACCCTTCCATGGTTATTGATAGAGCAGCAAAGCAAGCATGTTAAAGAGGTTATTGAAAAAAAAAATCCAAACTGGATCTTCTTCAAACATAAAGAATATACCATTAAAGAAAGGTGAATTAGGTGGGGTAAAAACTCATGATTCGCATACATTCATTAACGTAATTATTTTGGTGTATATATATTTTATACATTGGTGAAACGTCTTGTTAATTAGTGTTTTTTTCTACTAATTTGGGGAAAATAATGATCGGTTATTATTTTTGTTACAATATGTTCTACCTTTATCTCTCCCAGAAAACTTTGACAACAATGTCAAACAAGTTATATATGATCTTAGCAAATACATGAGGTAAGTGGAGATTTATGTGCAAAGTGTAATTTGTTCAATAAGTTGTTGTGTCACAATTTTTTGAATCCATGTGTTTTTCTTGCCATCATGTACTATATTATACTTCTTTTGTTGAAACTTGTGGTTTTCATGCTTCATTTGTAGATGTTTGTCATCTACAGAAATCAATAAATAAGATATAAATTATTGGAGAAAACAAATCCCTCATCTAAAGTGTGAAATGCAAAAGTATCTACCTCTAGCATTTTTCAATGCACAAGAACACTACCTCAGACACCAAGTTGAGGAGATTGAAAATTGTGGACCTATACACGCAAGAGCAATGTGGATGGTTGAGAGGCACTTGAAATCACTGAAGGCTTTAGTCAGACAAAGAGCACGTTCTGAGGGTTCTATAGTAGAGGGATATATGGTATATCAAACCATGGTTTATATTCGCCAATATAACAATGAAATACGAAATATTATTAATGTATTGGATCACATTTGGGATGTCAACTCTGTGGACGATTTTGAAGGGGGGCACCTATTAGGAAAAGGTAGAATGAGAAAAGTGAGATGTAAGTAGATATATAGTGGAGATTTATAGCACCTTTGATTTTTTTATTTTTATGTATATCGTACTTATTTAATTTTTAGTCTTCCTACATAATCCATTATTATGAAGGTATAACATGGTAACTAATTATGTGTGTGTGTGTGTCTGTGTGTGTGTGTGTGAATTGTTTTATTTTAATACAGTCGGCTGAGAGTGGGATGCAATACATTTATACATTGCAAACAATATATATTGGATGAAGGTATGGATTGAACGATGCAAATAAGTTAATAATGTTAGGTTATCATGGTATGGTGAGTCTACATTGGTCAAAGAAGCTCAACGTAGTGGACATACCAATCTTACACAGAGGAAATTGATTTAGCATATGATTTAAAAGATTATCGGGTAAGCATATTCACCCATACTAAGTGTTTTTATAATTATATTGATGCATGGCATGTTTTTTTTATTTTTCAAATTTTGCAAGTATAAATATGCATGCTTATAAATTGACAATGCATTTTTTATGTGTTTGATATATTGCAGTTGAAACACCACAACAAAATGTGGTGCAATGGCTACAAATTTTGCTTCAAAAGGTTTGATGAAAAGATGAAAACTTTTGATAGTTGGATAACCACAGTATTTCAAGTTATCAGTGTTTCCTTTAGAGGTGACAGATAGTGAGAAATCTCTAAGAACCGATACTATGGGTATTTGCATGATATACTTGAGTGTGACTTTGAATCCTTAAAAATAGTTGTGTTTGATGTCAAATGGTTTAGGCTATGAATCAATGAACGTGGCCCTGATAGAACTGTTATTGAGCATGCTAACAAATTTACCATGGTTGATACAAGTAATCTTGAGCCAGGATCAGAGCGATATGTTTTTCCAAGCCAACATGAATAGGTATTTTATCTAGATGTTCCAAGTAAAGAGATTTGGTCATATGTTGTTAGATATGATTCCAGAGGAATGCCCATAAAGTATAATGTAGCGGAAGAAGATGAAATTTAAGAAGAAGATGATGTAGAGGAGCAGGGGGTTCATGCAGTGTCAGACAAAGATGTCGAAGAAGTTCAAGGAATATATGTTAATCGAGACAATGTTAATTTGGATGAACTATATGATATTGACATTGTGTAAGATGAAGAACTTGAAGAAGTAGAACCAAATGTAGAAGAACGTGTTCCAGATTATGATATACCAGACAATGATGATGATGATGATATGGTGAATCCTTTGTACATGAATTCTAAACTGGATGATACATATAATGAGATGGATGACAAAGAAGATTAATGATATCTAAATCTTGAAAAGTATGACGTATGTATTTTTATGTTTTCAGTTGGTGTGTTCTCTTTTGTTCACCTTAAATTTTTATTTTCTTAGTTTTTATGTTTGAATGTTATTGTGTTTCTTTCAAATATATTATAGTAGATATATTGGGTATTGGGGAATTGAGAATAATGTGAGGGGGGCGAGGTGCCATATGATCTTCCACCTTCATGTGGCTGGCCTTGTTAAGTAGAGAATATATTATTCTTGAAACAAAGAGAAGCTCATTTACGTTTATACCATAATTTCCATTTTTTACTTTAATAGTTCGTTAAGAAGACATACTCGGCGAGTTGGGAGATGATTGAACCAAGCTACACAGCGGTCGGGAAAACATGTGAAGTAAGATCGTCCCATGACTTCCCATGAACTGAGTTCCCACTAGGGTGTCTCATAATTATTCTTATAAAATTGACTAAATTAATGTTTAGGTGTTAAAAGTTGGTTTATAATCGATTGATTATACAGCATGGACGTACTGACAAATGATAATATTGTGTTTTCATCGATAATCTAATGATTTCTATTGACTGATTTTCACAGCAGGGTGAACGCATGCACCCTGGACACACCCGCATGAAGGCAAAGCGTCGGGATGCACTTGGGGGAACCACAAGCTGGGCATGCTAGGACGTCCGCATGGTAAGGGCGCCCATGCGATGAGTTGGTGGGTCGGCCTGACTTGGCAAGGGGTGACAGCATAAAAGAAGTAAGAGTTCCCACCAAGGGGTATCATAATGATCTTTAGAAAATTGACTAAAGTAATCTTTGGGTGTTAAAATTCAGTTTATAATTGATTGGTTATGCAGCATGGTACTAACAAATTATAATATTTTATTGTCATTGATGAGCTAATTATTTGTGTTCACTAGTTCTCATAGCAGGGAAAATGCTTATGCCCTAGGTGTGCTTACACGAAGGCAAGGCACCCATGGGGACGTCGTCGAGTGTTTGTCGGCACGCCGAGGTGCCCGCCCGGTAGGGACGCCCATGGGAAAAAAAAAACTCCTTACCCTTCCATTTGAGAAAACTTCTTACCCTTCATCATCATCTTTTTCATGATTGTCATCATGAACTACATTTTCATCATCACCATCATATTTTTCATCTTCATAGACCTCATCATTGTCATCATCGTCATCACCTTCGTCATCATCATCATCATCATCATCATCATCATTATCGTCATCATCATCGTCGTCGTCGTCGTCATCATCATCATCATTTATATGAAAAGGAATTATGCCTCAATGAATCACACATAATTTATTATGTCTTTCTTATGCTCTTGGATTCAAGCTTATGTCTTTCTTTTGCATCAATGAATCACACATTTGTTTCTTGCTAGAAACTACTTAAATTATATTTCCACCTTCCTCTCTCTATGTCTTTCCTTTTACCTCGACCCTCTCTCCCCTCCTCCAACTCCATCTCTTTCTCCCTCTCCCTCTCTCATTCTCTTTCCTCCTTGATCTCTCTCCCTTTCTCTCCCACATCCCTCTATCTCTCTCTCTCTCTTCGCCCTCCAACTCTATCACTATCTCTCTCCCTCTCTCCTTATCTCCCCCCCCCCCCTCTCTCCATATCTCCCTCTCTCTCTCTTACCCTTCCCTCCCTCTCTCACTCCTCTCATTCTCTCTCTCTCAATTCCTTTTCTCCCCTCTCCTTCACTATATCTCCATCTCTCCCTTGTCACTCCCTCTATCTCTCCACCTCTATGTCTTTGTTATTCCCTCCATACATATCTAGAGTTTAATGTATCATGATATATTAATATGTATTATAATATGGCAAAGTTAATAGTATATTAAATTTAATATTGTATAAAAAAAATAAAAAATAAAAAAGAATGAAACAGACCCATATATATAACATAAAAATTTAAACAAATCCAAATTTCCCTGTTAACCTGTCGCCCGGGCCCTTTCCCTCCTCCACCCACCTCTGAATTGCAATAGGAAAGGCTCTGCCATTGCGACAGAAAACTCACCCACCTTTTCCCACCTTTAAGCTGCAAGACAAAGTTGACCTTCACCATCGCCCCTCGCCTGCCTCAACCCACCTCAAAGTTGCAAGAGGAAGATCCTTTTCCCACCTCTGAGCTGCAAGAGGAAGAGTCTCCACCATCATGGCAGGACCTGAGGGAAATCCAGCTCGAGGGCTTTAGGAAGAGAAGAGAAAGAGGACATAATGTCTTTGGTAAGTGCCGACTACTCCAGCCTCACTTCTGAACTATTTCGTATGTTTTTTTTACATTTACTGCAGCAGAAAGTTGAATTTTTTTCTTATTGCAAACATAGAATATCTAACATTAATAAAATCGGGAATGAATGAATAGGGCTCAAGTTATAAAGATATGCTACATTCAAGGTATAATATGATATAATAGTAGCCTTTTCCTTTACCTAGCCCTAATTGAAACCTATGGAAAACACCTCTTTCACCTCAGCCAAAGAACTTCGATCCATACTATTCTATTATAGATAGCATCGCGAGGAGACCCAAAGTTTTCTAGAAAAAAATTGTGGTAGAGTCCCACCCATAAACGTCAAGACCTCTCAAACATTGGGTTTTCTTTCAAGGTCTTTGTAACACTAAAGAGTTGCTTGTCATGGATGCTTCTAGTGGCCCGACTTCCCTACCCTGGGTATGTATTGTACCTCTCTCATTTGAAACCCCTGTATCGACTATACCTCTATCATTTGAAAATCTCGCAAAACATGGTAGGGGGTTGTACTAGGACTAGCATGTCCTATGTACTTGAAAAATTAATTGTACATCGGCATCACTTGTATCATAAGGCAAGGGGAAACTTTGGCAATTTTTATTGTACATTTGTACAATTCGGTAACATTCGGCTAGGAAATACATCATACTTCCAATGGTGGTTGATAGTTACAATGTACACTATTAATAGTGGTAGTATTGCATTGACCTAGGGCTTTATTTGTGCTGAAAAGGAGAATTTAAGCCTTGCTAGAGGATTTCATGAAGGAAACATATTGATCTAACAATATTATGCTTTTTAATCATGGTATTATGACAAATTTGGTTCCGCATTAGATTAAGTTTTGACATTCTTCAGTTCTTGTAAATATGATAATTTTGATCAGCACAGATGCTAAGAAATGTTCTTTATTTTTAACTTGCTCGCTACTTATCTGTTTGTCCTAAGAGGCGTGTTTCTATTTATAATGAAAATTTGTGTGGAGTTTATAAATTGTTAGTTACGGTGTGTTTTGAGAGCCATTGAAATAAAGTTCCAGCCGATGAAAATTTGCACGGAGTTTAAAAATTGTTAGTTACAGTGTGTTTTGAGAGCCATTGAAATAAATAGGCTTCTTGAGGGCTAAATCAGGCCTTTTCTAGACCAAATTGTCCTTTTGGTAGCTTCATGAAAGGAAGCTTAGGTGTACTTCCCCAATGTACACCCTTTGCATGTGTCTCTCTGCTCTAGTGTACCCTTGGGAAGCCCTATAGAAATTTGTTGCAATATATTCAAAGTGCCATGATGCAAGTGACCCAATCTCCTGTGCCACAACTCACTGATGTCTCAGCTCTGCACCTCTCTGCTTTAGTCCTCAAAGCAGTGTAGTTGTTCTTTACTCGAACCCCTATCCGCTTAACCTGTCCTGTAGCTATGTGACTAAGGAATGCCTTTCCCTTACTAAATATCACATCATAGCCTCTATCCTCCAACATGGCAACAGAAACCAAGTTCTTCTTCAAACCCAGAACGTACATAGCATATGGCAAATTGAGGGGAGAAGCAGATGCCCTCTGAAAGGTAATTGTACCGATGTCAGTTTCATTATACCTCCCATCATCACCAATCTCGATATGCATCTAGAGATCCTTCTCCTCCAAGTTACCGAAGAGCTCTTTGTTACCAGTCATTTGGAATGAAGCTCCATTGTCCATATACCACACACTACCCATCATCGATGACACCATACAAGTGATGAGGGTAAAATCCAGTTCGAACTGTGAAGCAAGAGCTTCACCTACCACTCCTCCTGAGGGCTTCTTACCGACCTTCTTGTGTAGAAAATTGGTGGAAAAGTGTCCATCTCGTGACAGTGAAAACACTTTTACATGTTCTTCTTCTTATTTCCCTGACAAGAATATTATTTGGAATGGGGTGAATTGCCCTTCCATTTTTTTGCCTTACCATCTAAGGCACAGTTCTCCTCATCATCATGCTTTGATGAGGATCCATCTCTGGTGTTCCATTAAATCTCTTCATGTACAAATTCATACCACAATCGCTCCCACTCTAGTAGCTTCTCCCTCCCATTAACTGAGTCTTGGTAACTATGCCAGCTCTTGGGAAGTCCTAGAAGTGCTAGGCTCACTAGATTGTCTTCGGAAACAATAATCCCGACACTTCCAAGCTCATCCTGACATTGGGTGAACTTGGTCAAGTGCTTCAGAATTGAGTCGCCCTTCTCCATCTTGATCTTTCTGAGCTTGTCCTTTAGTGCCAGCTTCATGTGGTCACTATTATTTTGAAACAGGTCTGTCAATTTCTTCCACATTGCAAATGGAGTTTCCTTGCCATGGAGATTCAAGACAATATGATCTTGAACTCCTTCTAGGATAATCCTTCTTGCCATTTCCACGCACTTTCTTCATTCAACTAGATCTTTAGCATCATATGTTGGCAGCTTTGAAATATCATGATCTATGAATTTCTTCAGCCCATTTTCTTCCAACACTTCCTCCATCATGTCCTTCCAAGCTATGTAATTTGAGTTTCTCTCCAGGGCATACTCAAGTCTAAAACCGTTGAATGAAATCCTGCTGACTCTGAAGTATGAAACTACAAATTCTATTTCACCTGCACAACAAACTCGTATTCTCCTCTTCTATAATTTCTTCAGCTCCGATACCATGTATATTTTTACTATAGATTCAGCAACTTATGTGATATGCCAAAACAAAAGACAAGAATATACTCTTATCATCAGCGGAAACAAAAATTGATCAATGAAAACACTGAACAAAAAATGAAGAATTTCAATTGCACATAACACAATATTTTGTTGGGGAAAGCAACTGCTCAAAATCCAGACTATCTATAATGCTTGTTCAACCCGAACAATTCCTGAACAAGTATAATCTACCTCTCTTCTTCACAAACCATCTCAAGCCAATACTTAGTCAATTCTATTGTCTTCCAAGCCCCTACTTCCTTACACAATCCCTAAGGGAATTAGCCCATATTTAATTGGGAAAATCCCTCACCACAATTGCGCAATCCATCATAGGCCTTCTGCTAATTGCATGCACCATCTGTACAACTCAGAAAATAATACAATTGATAGTACACTACCCCTAAACTTTAATCTCAACTGGTTCTTCCTCTGAATTGACATGCATGAGTTATTTATGAGTCAATCTTCAGTTAATTGGTGTAATAGTGAATTTTCACTGAAGTTGATCCCCACTACTAGACATCCTACTAGTTACTCCAACGGTTTTAACTAATCGGATCCAACCTGATTATCCATAGATTGTAAATGAAAAATTTGCCTATAAATAGCGGATCGAATTGTATTAGTGTCTATAACTGATTTATTTCGGGTAATACTACGTATTAAGGCTTCATCGGCCAGTGCTGCTAGATCTTGTGCAGCATAATCTATGGTTATAGATCCAAATTCATCGGGAAATTTTCCCGAGTATAATCCTTTGCTACATAAAAGAATAGGAAATTCCCTTTGTCGTTGTGGGATAACAAGCATTCGAATATTTATCGATCTATCTAATCGATTTGGAGCTATTACTTCATGATGTCAACCAAAGTATAAAGAAATCACAACATGTAGAAGTGGTAGTAAGTCATCATGGGCTGATACGGCTGATAGTTAACTGACTTTAACTCAGTTAGACTAAGTTAATTAATTACAACTCAAAAGAACTCAACCTAGATCCCTAAAATTTAGGAATCACTCTACATGACTCTAGATAGACTTACAACTCAAATCTACTGAGAAAACTAAGTCAAATTAACTTAGTTAACTATTACAAGTCGCTATGAGAATAGAATTTCGATTTAATTCCTAATTTAATTCAAGGACAAATTAAATTAGGATTTCTTGTTGCTATTTTTAACATTCTCTCTCAACAAGAAAGGGATTATCTGCTACCCCGGTCCTGCCCCTGTGAAACTCGAATTTTCATCTTGACAAGGCCTTTGTCAAAATATCTACATCCTTCTCCTCTGTAGGAATGTACTCCAACAACATGATTCTCCTCTACACACAATCTCAAAGATGGTGATATCGGATATCAATATGCTTAGACCGATCATAAAAATTGGATTCTCAGATAGTTTCATATAACTTTGATTTTCACTATAAATCATTGTTGGATCCATATGTTGACCAAACAAACCAACCAGAATCTTCCTCATCCAAATAGCCTCATAAGCTGCTTGACTCTGCTTTTGTTGAACTGAATGAAATTGATCTTTGTTTCTTGTTGTACCAAGAAACAGTTGTTGACCCAATACTAAATATCCCACCTGAAGTTCTCTTCCTGTCAGATGGACTCCCTTCCCAATCTACATCGATAAAGCCTTGAATCTTCACTCCCTATTTTTGTTTGTACCAAAGGCCAAACGAAGTGGTGCCTCTGAGGTATCTCAATACATGTTTGGTTGCCTTCCAATACATTTTGGTTGGCTTAACCATAGCTTTACTAAGCTGGATAACTGCATAACACATGTTTGGTTGTGTGTTCACCAAATACAGGAGTGAACCCACAAGTTGTCTATAAATAGTAGCGTCCACTACTTTACCAGAAGTATTATCCTCCTTCTTCTAGTTACCAACTAGAGGAGTCTCCATGGGTTTACTGCATTCCATGTGGAAATTCTTCAGTATCTCGTTCGCATACTTTCCCTGAGAGACAAATAGTTCCTCTTATCCTTGCCATACCTCCATCCCCATAAAGTAGTGCATGTGTCCCAAGTCCCTCATTTCAAACTCTCTTGCAAGATCCTCTTTGCAAGACTTGATCACCTTATCATCACATGTCAGAATCAAATCATCGATGTATAAAACAATAATCAACAATTTACCCTCAACCACAATATGGTAAAGGTTAGCATCTACTTCACTTTTGGTGAATCCCAACCCGATGAAATAGTTATTGATCCTGGTGTACCAAGCACGGGGTGCTTTTTTCAGTCCATACATCACTCACTTGAGTCTGCACACATGCGACTCTCTGTTGAAGGTCTCAAATCCTTCAAGCTGCTCAATATACACCTCTTCCTCAATCATGTTGTTGAGGAATGTTGGCTTTACATCTATCTGATGTATCTTCCATCCCATCTACGTTGACAGTGCTAGAATGGATATGATTGATGAGTACCTTGCTACAGGAAAAAAATTCTCATCGTAATCGATCCTCCCCCACCTGAGAGAACCCTCTGGCCACAAACCTAGCCTTGTGTTTCTCCATACTACCATCAGTTGCTTGCTTTACCTTGTAAAGCCATTTGGAACTCACCACTGACTTTTATGTCGATCGTGGGACCACTTCCCAAACATTGTTCCTAATAATGGAGTCATACTCCTCAACCATGGCATCAATCCAAACTGGTTGTTGCATTGCTTCCTCAAAAGAGGATGGCTCAATCTCTACACCCCCGCTCATCAAAGCCATGTAGTCAATGTACTTCTCCAGTGACCTCCTATGCCTACATTGTGATGTGGGTGCTACCACATTCTCTCTAGCATCATGCAATAACCTATCAGCCTCTCTGGTGCGATTTATCCCATCTATGGAAGACTCTGCATGAGTGGGTGTTTCCACTCCATGCTCCTCTACATTTGGTGGATCCACATCATCCTCTCAAGGAAACATATCATGACCTTCTCTTCATCGAACTTCGCATCTCTGCAAACCACTGTCATCCTATTGGTTGGTAGGTACACCCAATAGTTGTGAGGTATATCAGGGTACCCCACAAATACGCCCAACTCAGTTATTGGATCTAGTTTTTTATGTGCATCTTTGGTAACATGACAATAGATTGATGAACCAAAGATCCTAAAGTCTACCACATATGGTTTCTTCCCTGAACAATCCTCTTTCAGTGTACTCATCCCGAGAATTCGATGAGGGCTTATGTTTTGCAAATAAATAGTTGTGTTGCATGCTTCAGCCCACAAGTGTAATGGTAGGCCCTAATCATGCAACACCACCTGTGTCACTCCCACAATACTTTTGTTCTTCCTTTCAGCGACCCCATTTTGTTGTGGATTATGAGGTGCTATCAACTCCCGTCGAATGCCTTCTGATGCATAGAATTTTTTGAACCCATTCGACACATACTCTCCACTGTTATTGCTTCTGAGAGCTTTAACCTTCCTGCCAGTATATTTCTCAACAAGTGCTTTAAATTCACAAAAGTTAGAAAACGTTTGATCTTTCTTCTGCATGAATAAAATCCAAAACTTACGAGAAAAATCATCAACAAATATTACGTAATACTAGTGCTTGGTCGTGGATGTTGTCAAGAACGTTCCACACACATATGAGCGAACTCGATCAAGGATCATCTGTGCTCAACTCTCTTTATCATGAAAAGAAGCTTTGGTGTACTTCCCCAATGTACACCCTTTGCATGTGTCTCTTTGCTCTAGTGTACTGTTAGGAAACCAGCTCACAAAAAGATAGAAAAGATAGATCAACGCTTTAGAAATAAGCCTCTTCGAGGGGGCAACCTCCTTTACATTACACAAATGAACAATTCTTAAAACCTCCTTTCTATATATAGGAGTCTAAGGGGTCACAATATAAGCAAGTCGACCTAACAATAATAATATAAAGGCACAAAAATAACAATATAGGGATTCTATGGGGCACAGTAATAACAATATGAGGACAATAGGGGCACAACAATATTAATAAGGGATACAACTACAATAGTAATGGGGGAATCACTAGTATTATAGGGACCTAACATGCCCCTCTCCTTCAAAAAGGTGTTGTCCACAATGCTTGAGTAGTTCTGAATTCTTCTGTATAAAATTCTCATCCTCCCATGTGGAATCTTCAACAGATAAGTTCTTCCACTTGATGAGATACTCTGGAATTGATCAATTTCGTAGCTGTCGAGTTCTTGTTTCTGTGACTGCTTCCAGTTCCAATATAATTTTTCCTTCCTCATCAAGTTCTGGAAATATTGTTTGAACTGGGAGCTTGTCGCCTATAACCTTCTTTAAACATGAACCATGGAAAACTGGGTGCACTCGAGAAGCTGCAGGAAGCTCCAATTTGTATGCCATAGTACCAATCTTTTGCAACACCTTGTATGGACCATAATACTTTGGTGATAATTTATTATACTTCTTAGCTTGCTTGAGGGACATTTATTTATATGGTTGTAGTTGTAGGAATACCCAGTCACCTACATCAAAACTTCTTTCGCTGCGATGTTGATCTGCCTGTTGTTTCATTCTATTTTGCGCCAACACGAGGTTATCCTTTAAGAGTTGGAGAACTTGTTGTTGATGCTCGATGTGATGTTCCACTGCTTGAACCTTAGAATTTTCTCTTAAATATGATGTGATGGATGGTGGTTGATATCCATAAAGT
Source organism: Pinus tabuliformis (assembly GCA_031772625.1). Lineage (NCBI taxonomy): Eukaryota > Viridiplantae > Streptophyta > Pinopsida > Pinales > Pinaceae > Pinus > Pinus tabuliformis. The sequence continues at coordinate 997,742,926 of CM062806.1, read as the reverse complement.
GCCATAATGGGGTCTTTTTTGTTGTAGTATGGAAGGAAGTGTTATACCACCATTCAGCCAGAGGAAACCATTTGACCCATTGTGTCTGTTTATCAAATACAAAGCAACGAAGATATCCTTCCAAACATTTGTTTGCTATCTCAGTTTGCCCATCAGATTGAGGATGATAAGATGAGCTATGAGCTAACTGAGTACCAAGACAAGAAAATAATTATGTCCAAAATTTTCTAGTGAAAATGGGATCTCTATCACTTACAATAATCTTTGGGTTTCCATGTAGCTTTTGAATTGTTTCCATAAATACAGTAGAAACTGTACTAGCTTTAAATGGATGTGATAATGCATAAAAGTGTGCATACTTGGTAAGTTTGTCAACTACCACCATGATGACACTCTTGCCTTCAAACTTGGGTAAACCTGTGGTAAAATCCATTGAAACCTCCTCCCAACGTTGGCTTGGAATGGATAAAGGTTGTAATAGGCTTGGGGTCTTAATTGTTTCAACTTTATTTTGTTGGCAAACCAAAAATTCCACCATAAACTTTTGAATATCTGATTTAAGGCCATCCCAAAAAAAATCCTTCTTAACCCTGTGGTAAGTTTTTAAAAAACCTGAGTGCCCTCCTAAGGGATAAGTGTGCAATTCCATAAGAATCTTTTGTTTGAGTTGGGAATTTTTACAGAGGTATAAGCGATCTTTGTACCATAACGAATCATTTTTCCAGCTAAATGTATCAGATGTATTGGAATCTTGTTGTAACTTTCGAATACGTGCCCACACTTCTTCGTCATTCTTCCATTCCTCCCTTGCTTCGTTTATCCAATCTAGTTGGATAATAGAAATGGCGCACAACAATGCTTCCACATCCTCATCCTTTCTTGAGAGTGCATTTGCCACAACGTTTTGCTTCCCTCTTTTGTAGATGATTTCAAAGTCATAACCCAACATCTTTGTGACCCATTTTTGTTGCTCTTCAGAGGATAATCTTTGTTCTAAAAAGTATTTAAGGCTATCATGATCCGTTTTTACCTTGAAGTGTCTTCCCATTAGGTAGGGTCGCCATTTCTTAAGTGCATGTAGTATTGCCAACATTTCCTTCTCATAAATAGCTTTGTGTAAATACTTTCCCTTGATTGGACGACTTTCGAAAGCAATGGTTCTTTCATCTTTCATTAAAACAGCACCAATTCCATCTCCTGAAGCATCACATTCCACAATAAAGGTTTTTGTGAAGTCCAGTGTGGCTAAGACCGGTGCTTGGCACATTGCCTCTTTAAGATGTTCGAAGGCCTTTGTTGCTTCTGGAGTCCATGAAAATGCATCTTTCTTCAATAATGTTGTTAGAGGTGTTGTTATTCTCCCATAATTCTTAACAAACTTGCGATAATACCCTGTCAACCCGAGAAATCCTCACAGATGCTTTATGGATGTGGGGATTTTCCATTCCTTAATGGCTTTAATTTTTTTAGGGTCTACCTTAACACCTTCATGAGATACAATATGACCCAGATATTCCACCTCTTGTACTCCAAAGAAACATTTGGAACTTTTTGCATATAATTGTTTCTCCTCCAATAGTTGTAACACCCTGTCAACATGTTCAACATGATCCTTCCAAGACTTGTTGTAGATTAGTATATCATCAAAAAATACTAACACAAATTTTCTAAGGAAGAGTTTGAAAATGGAATTCATCAAACCTTGAAATGTAGAAGGTGCATTGGTAAGGCCAAAAGGCATGACCAAAAATTCATAATGAACCTCATGAATTCTAAATGTTGTTTTCGAAATGTCTTCAGTCTTCATTTTGATTTGATGATACCCTGAACGAAGATCCAACTTGGTGAAGTAAATTGATCCATGCAATTCATCCAATAATTCATCAATGACATGAATGGGAAATTTATCTTTAATAGTGAGCTTGTTGAGCTCCCTATAATCCGAACACATGCGCCATGATCCATCCTTCTTGTGCACCAATACTACTGGAGCAGATAAATAATTTTGACTAGGTTGAATTATACCAGCCTCTAGCATTTCTGCAACCATACGTTCAATTCCACTCTTTTGGGCATAGGGATATCTGTACGGCCTTATGTTTAGAGGAACACTTCCTGGAATCAAATGAATAGCATGATCCTGATCACGAATAGGTGGGAGACCTTTGGGAGTCTCAAATACCTTGGAATGATTGTCCAAGACTTTTTGGAGATCTGGAGAAATAGATGATTTCAATGTGGAAACATCTAGAGAACATAATTGTGCAATTACACCTCGTTGTTCCTTTTTTAGAAGCTTTGTCATATCGTTAGAGCTGATTATCTTTCCCAGTTTCCCTACAATACCCCTTAATTCAACTTCCTTTCCTTCGTAGAAAATTTCATAAAAAGTTCTTGAAAATTAAAAGCTATTATACCCAAGAATTTTAGCCATTGGACTCCTAGTACAACATCAGCACCACCCATTGGAATGGAAAGCATTGGGCTATTCAATACATATTCTCCCATGGATAGCTTGATATTATGGCACTTTCTAGAGCAATTTATGGTTCCTCCACTTGCAACCATCACTTGACACTCTGACACTGGATATAGGAAGCAATTCAATTCTTTTGCTATCTTACAATGAATAAAATTGTGGGTACTTCCTAAATCAATCAACACTATTACCTTTTTCTTCTTGATATGTCCTTCTATCTTGATAGTTTTAGGAGTGGTAATTCCAACCAATGCATTACAATATATGGTCGGATTCATTTCTTCTTTATCTAGGGTTTGTTCCTGGAGTATATCCTCTTCTTTTGACATTTCTTGTTCCTTTTCTTCCTCGTCTTCACAATCTATGTAGAATAATTTCTTCTCAGCACACTTATGACCTTTAGTGTATTTGCTATCACAACTGTAACAAAGCTCTTTTTCTCTTTTTTCTTCCAATTTTTGTGGTGTCAAACTTATAAGTTGTGGAAGGCTAGGGGTAGCAACACTTCCATCTTTATAGTTGTGAGTGGTAGGCTTCATGGTTTCCATAATTTTGCTTTCCATTTTTCTTGCTAACCTAAATGCCTTCTCCAATGAATCAGGTTCCCAAAGGCGAACCTCATGTTGGATATTATCCTTTAAAGTCCCTATGAACACATCAATCATGTGCTCCTCTGGAATATCTTTTACCCTTATGTTCAATTTTTGGAAGTCCTCAATGTGCTCCATCATTGAACCCTTTTGTTTGAGACTTATCAATTGGCTTAAAAAGGTGTTGCTTTTTGTATCCTCATAATGTGATGTCATTTCTTCCGTAAAAATTGCCCAGGTGACAATTTGTTTACGAGAACAAAGCCATCGATACCATATGAACTGATTTGGTTCCAAATACAAAGTTGCAATACGTACCTTTTATGTGTTTTGCACATTATGGAGATCGAAAAATTGCTCCATCTGTAGTGTCCATGTTGCGGGATCCTTGCCATCAAAATTCCTCGTAACGATTTTTGGAATATGGTGGGTCTTCAATCCAACATTAGAGTCTATGAAATCATGATTAACATTTCTTTTGTTCTCATCATGAGTTTCCTTTACTACCCTTTCACCATTAGTGACCATTTCTTGTAGCAACTTATTCAAATTTATCTTCAATTCTTCCATCTTATCGTCCATACCATTCATCTCAGCTTCCATGTTAGTGTCCATGCCATTCATCTTAGCTTCCATGCCATTCATCTTAACTTTCATGCCATTCATATTAGCTTCCACGCCATTCATCTTGGCTTCATTTACCTTTAAGGAGAGTGAAATTTGTTGTACTTGGTCTTGTAATTTTGATATATCATGTTGCATTTCTTCCTCTTCTTCATGAGTCATGCTAGAGCTTTCAGGTTGCTTAATAGGTGTTTCCATTTTCTTTCTTAGGGGAATTAATTAATGCTAATAATTCTTCACTATTACCTTTGAATTCCTTCAAACTAATTTTTCCAACCAATCTTATGCAAAATAAAAAATAAAAAATAAAAAAAATTACACACCTTTTTTTTTCACTTTGTAAGAGCTCGATATTAAATCTGTCGTATCTCTATAGCTGTGGATCTCTAATATCTGAATCTCTTCCTCTGGTAGCCCTTTGAGTCCTCTTTCTAACCCCACAAGTTTGATCAAGATTGGATTCTCCAAGGAAGAGTTATGCCAAATCTCCCACGGTGACCTGATTATAGACTAGTTCAATAGAGCTAACTTGTATGACGTGCCGCATCTCACTGTTTCAACCTTAGGTTCTGAAAATGATACTCACACAAACTACAGTCCGTCCTCTTTCTGTAACTTCTTACAAAAATTCAATCTGATATTCAGAGCGAAAGTTATGATGATTTTCCCAAGGTGACCTGTTTGAAATGTAATTCGGGGGTCTGCAAAAACCCTAACTTCCTCAGTTCATGTCTCCAAGAATATAGCAAGACAAACTCTGAAATTCGGACTCGATGTTCAGCACGATTTTTTATCACATGGGTTTTTTTTTCGCTTCTGAAACGTCGCAAAAAAAAAGTTATAGCAAAAATTCCACGATGTCCTGTTTGGAGCATTGAAACCCTTGAATCCAAAGCTCTAATACCAAATGTTAGGAAACCAGCTCACAAAAAGATAGAAAAGATAGATCAACGCTTTAGAAATAAGCCTCTTCGAGGGGGAAACCTCCTTTACATTACATAAATGAACAATTCTTAGATGATTCAAATGACAAAACCTCCTTTCTATATATAGGAGTCTAAGGGGTCACAATATAACCAAGCCGGCCTAACAATAATAATATAAAGGCACAAAAATAACAATAGAGGGATTCTATGGGGCACAATAATAACAATATGGGGACAAGAGGGGCGCAACAATATTAATAAGGGATACAACTACAATAGTAATTGGGGAATCACTAGTATTATAGGGACCTAACATGTACCCTTGGGAATCTCTGTATAAATTTGTTGCAAGATCTTCAAAGCACCATAATGCAAGTGACCCAATCTCTTATGCCACAACTCATAAATGTTTCGGTTTTTCACCTTCTCTGCTTTAGTGCTCCAAGTAGCGCAGTATTCTTCTTCCAATTTGTAGAGGTTCTTTACTCGAACCCCTATCTGCTTCACCTGTCCACTGGCTATATGATGAAGGAACGTATTTACCTTACTAAATATCACATCATAGCCTCTATCCTCCAACATGGCAATAGAAACCAAGTTCTTCTTCAAACCCAGACATACATAACATCCCGCAAAGTGAGGGGAGAACCAGAGTCCCTCTGGAAGGTAGTTGTGCTAATGTCGGTTGCGCTATACCTCCCATCATCACCCATCTTGATATGCATCTGGAGATCCTTCTCCTCCAAGTTACTGAAGAGCTCTTTGTTACCGGTCATATGGAATGAAGCTCCATTGTCCAGGTACTACACACTACCCATCCTCGATGACACCATACAAGTGATGAGGATAAAATCCAATTTGAACTGTGAAGCAAGAGCTTCACCTGCCACTCCTCTTGAGGGATCCTAGTCGGCCTTCCTGTGCGGACACTTTATGGCAAAGTGTCCCAACTGGTGACAGTGAAAAGACTTGATTTTCGACATGTCCTTCTTCTTTCCACCCTAACAAGAATCTGATTTGGAATTGGATGACTTCCCCTTCCCTTTATTTTCCTTACCAGCTAAGGCACAGTTCTCCTCATCATCATACTTTAATGAGGATCCATCTCTGGTGTTTCGTTGAATCTCTTCATGTACCAAGTCGAACCACAATCGCTCCCACTCTAGAAGATTCTCCCTCCCATTAACTGAGTCTTGGTAACCATGCCAGCTCTTGGGATGTCCTAGAAGCACGAGGGTCACCAGATCGTCTTTGGCAATAGTAATCCTGACACTTCAAAGCTCATCCTAACATAAGTTGAACTTGGTCAAGTGCTTTGGAATTGAATCGCCCTTCTCCATCTTGATCTTTCTGAGCTTGTCCTTCAGTGCCAGCTTCCTGTGATCACTATTATTTTGAAACAGGTCCATCAATTTCTTCCACATTGCAAATGGAGTTTCCTTTCCATGGATATTCAAGACAATATGATCTCGAACTCTTTCTAGGATAATCCTTCTCGCCTTTTCCACACACTTTCTCCATTCATCCATATTTTTAGCATCAGATGTTGGAGGCTTCGAAATATCATGATCTATGAATTACTTCAGCCCGTTGTCTTCCAACACTGCCTCCATCCTATCCTTCCAAGCTATGTAATTCGAGCTGCCCTCCAGGGCATACTCAAGTCTCAAATCGTAGAATGACATCCTGTTGACTCTGAAGTATGAAACTGCAAATTTGATTTCACCTCTGTAAGAAACTCATATTCTCCTCTTCTATAATGTCTTCAGCTCTAATACCATGTAGATTTTTACTATAGCTTCAACAGCTTATGTGATATGCTAAAACAAAAGACACGAATCTACTCCACTCATCAACAGAAACAAAAATTGATCGATGAAAACACTAAGCAGAAAATGAAGAATTTCAATCGCACATAACACAATATTTTTTTGGGGAAAGCAACTGCTCAAAATCCTGACTATCTATATTGCATTAACCATAAGATCTGAGAAGAAAATACAATGCTTGTTCAACCTGAACAATTCTTGAACAAGTATGTTATCGAAAGTATTTGTCTTTGTTTGACAATTGTGTTTTTATTTGAGTGAAAGAGCATAAACTGTCATTTTTCATGTAGGGTAGTAGGAGAAACTCTTACTCTATTAATTGGTCATAAGGCATTGATATGCTTTTTATTTTGTTTTATTAATTATTTATCGCATCTAACTTCTCCTCCTTCCTTTGTTTTGCAGGTACTTTCATTTGCATATCTGGATTCGAAAGATTAACTATGGTTGGAGTCATATACACGGAAAAAGGTCATCGAAGTACTACTCAACTTTAGCCCACCAAGTGTTTGGCTACCAGATGTGTGATTTAGTTTTGCATTGCATTTTATTTCAAGCAAATTTTTATTTCTACATTGCAAATATTCCAAGACCATAGATGTTGAGAAAAACTAGGGAAAAGATAGTTAGGGTTTCTTTTATAATGTTTTCTCTTGTTATATTGACAATTCTTGTGATGTAATGTTAGTTCATAATCATCACTATTATTTTGTGTTCATCATCAATACAATGCCACTAAAGAAGATCACAAAGCAAATAAGAACACTAGAAATAGGCTTTAGGCCAGAGCAAAACCCCTCCACAAGGGAAAAAACCAAAAACTTCAATTCTTATATAAAATCAAGGAAGACTTCCAAGACTTTTGATCAAGTCAACTCAACAAGTGATAGGCCAACCACCCAAACAACAATGCTTCTCTATATAACTCGGTTTGTTGCTTTTCTATAGCTCGAAAGCTTAACTGTAGAGATAGCTTTCTTCCCATATGTGTGAGCTTGCCAAACAAAGAATTGACACACAAGCCAAATAAATAGAACTTCTTTCTTTCCTCGCTATCCTTCACCTCTTTCTCGCTCTAAATTTTCCTCAAACTTTTTGAAGAGATTGAATTACTTGTGTGACTCAAATGAGGTCCAATACCTCTCCTTTGTTGAGAAATCTAGGGCATTATGTGAGTTGGATTCTTTAATTTGATTTCTCTTGTCTTGACATTTACTTGTGAAATTATATGTTGATTATGTTAGAATTCCTTTCATAAAATAAATGTCAACATGAATATCACAAATACAAGAACACAAGATGTAGGCGCACAGTCAAGGCAAAACCCCTATGAAAGAGAAAACCCAGTCAACTATTTCTCTAGTAGATTAAATCAGGTTGAGACACACTTGACCCTTTAACTAAAGAAATAGACTTACTCCAACCACCAGACCAGTTCCTCCTACAATTTTCTCTACAATCATGGTTCTTGGCTCCTTTTGTTTCAACTTCAAAATTTCAACCCTCCTTCTGCAATAGTCTCGGCCCTCCTACTTCAAAAATATTGGCCTTCCTTCTACAATAGTCTCAACCCTTTCTGTAATCATCTCTGCAACAAGGAACTTTGGCCTCCCTGTAATTGTTTCTGCAATTCACATTTTCAGCTTCCTCTCTATAATAGTCTTCTAATATTCTCGACTTCCTCTCCATTTCTCGATCCTGTAATAGTTTCTCTTACTTCTTGAACGAATGCTTCACTTCTCTCCTTCAAATGGTGAAATAGTAGGTTATTTATACTTATTGATCATTGTGCATTTGAGCCAACATGAATAATTTTACTTGAACCTAACTTGTAGGCTTGTAATGAAGGCCAACTTAATTATCTTATGTTTGGAGGCCAGCTTTGAAGAATGAATGGTAATCCTTTTGGAAGAAGGAACTGATTTTGTGGAGGATATATTTATACACACAAAAAAAAAAAAAAAAAAAAAATTCCTTTCTTGACCTTAAGGAGGCCAAGAAGGGTCTCTTACAAAAATGACTTTGACTTTGACTCAACAAAAATTTGGCTTCACAATGCCCAAAAAATATATTTGAAGGCAAACGTTTAAGCAATTAGATTTTAGAGGTTTTCCCCTTGCTCATTCATTATTGTATTTTCTATAATGGCTATGGAGTAAAAGGAGTATTTCTTGTTAACAAAATATTTCCATGTAAAACTATCCATTTTTTAGAGTCGATGATAAAAGTTGAAAGAGATGAAAATTATGTTTGTTACCCAAGTATCAACTCCTTGGAAATTTGTGGAACGAGCTATAATTCGAGCACAAAATCCCTTTCAAGATGTTTGATCGCATTTCTTACTCATGGAGAGGTTCCAAAAGATTTCTTTATTAAGCTTATAATTGATGTTATAGAAAAAATTTAGAATGAACTTAATGATGAAACAAAAGCTTGGAAAGTTGTAAAGCAATATAGAGATTTAGATGACAGACACATATGTCTTAGAATGTTATCATGTGGAATTCCTTTGTATGAATGAATTCTTATTAGATTGAACGGAACCACCCTTGGGGTTCCATGAATGAAATGTGAAGCAAGGATCTCAAAATAGGTATCTGGAATAAGCACATGCTCCTAGAAGGGATGCAGGGGAAAATATGTGGATAGCTTTAGGAATAGAGCCTATTATAGTTTACACAGAACCAGGAGATTAGTTAGTCCCTTGATGTCGATAGGAAAGAGAAGGGAAAAGCGTATAATTACTTTTGAATTATGTTGGCTTCTTTTAATTCTTTATTATATTATCTTTCATCAAGAAATTACCAAATTATGTGTGTATGAATAAGACAAGAACAAGAGACACAATATGTGTTGAAGAATCTAGGGCAAAGTAGTGTAGTGTGATTCTTCGTTACTTTATAACAATTTGTGGAGTCTTTTTACTTTTCTTGTTAGCTTATTCTTCTTCTTATTATTATTAGTTCTTACGTGTGTACTTCATCAAACTGCTACCAAAACACAAAAATAAGAACACAAGATGTTGGCTCTCTGTCAGGGCCAAAACCTCTCTTTTCTTGAGAGGAAAACCCTTTAGTGAATTTATCTTATTGAAGCTTCTATTGATCAATGCCAAACCCTAGACCCCTGACTAAGGGATTCTCCAATCACAAGTCAAATATTTACTCCTTTTTGAACCATATACCTTGACACTTCTTCTAGCAAGTCTTCTTCCGGCACTTAATCCTTCTTCTTCCGGCACTTCGTTCTCTTATGAATCTAGTCTAGAAATAGACCTTATTTATTGAGTCTTTTAGGTGAGGTGTTACTATTCTATCTCTTGCACAAGGAGACTTCAATGTTGACCAACCGAAATCCTTATGAGAGTATGACAGTGTTGCTTTTCTTCTATCCTAGTTTCTCCCACGTGTGGGAGGATTACTAGGTTCATATGCTCTTCTCTCCTTCACTTGAGTCTCTTCCTTCCACGTTGGAGTAGGAGGCCTTTGTAGGCCTAGTTACTAACCTAAAAAATAAAGAATATACCACTGTAATTTCACTGTTGATATAGCCGCAGACTAACCCTCATTCCTTCACACATGTGACTATGTATACCCTAGAAAAAGTCCCACAATCTTCATTGTTCTTCCTCTTCTCTTCGCTTCCTTAGTAGACCTTTTTCCTTGGCTTCCTTTGACCTTCTTGTCTCCTTTTTTTCTCACAGATTTCAAAGCCCAAGTTGTACGTTTCATTTGGAGTGGACAGCCACTATAAATAGAGGATTGTCCCTCCATTTAAGCCGACTTATAGACCACTTGATTGACTGTTAGCAGGCCAACTTGGAGGGCAGTTTGGTGGCTGATTTGTTGAGTAGACTTTACACATTTTCCATGGTGTTGTAGCATGATTGAAGGAGCTTCTTTAAGGTGTCCTTACATATGATTAGACTTGAATTTGCTTGGAGGTTTCCCTTTGCCTTTAATATATATTTATACATAGTGTAACATGCCCTTAAGGCCTTCAAGATTTTATGTTAACTATTTGACTCACCTTTAGCACTTTGACATGTGCTAGACCTACTTCAATGAGAAAGAAACTCATTGACATATATTATAAAAATAATATTTCCTTTCTTGAATAATTACAAATATCAAAAGTACATCTATGAAGACTGAACCTAGTTACACTTTCGTCAACAAGATGTAGGCACTCAGCCAGGGAAAAACACCTATCTAGAGGAAAACCCAATCAAACTTCTTCCTTCAGTATTTAAGATGAGATGATCCAAGACTCTTCGACCTAGACACAAACTTCCTCCAACCACCAAGTCATCCCTTCCTTCCAGCAACTTCAATCTAGATCTTCGACCCTGCAGTAGCAAAACTTTGATCCGACAAATCCAAAATTCCGACCTTCCTAGCAGCTGAACTTCGACCCAGAAAATCCATAACTTCGGCCTTCCCAGCAACTGAACTTTGACCCGAAAAATAGCCCAGTAACTTGGCATAAAATAGAGAGAGAGATAGCCCAGAAACTTCGACTTGTTCTTCTTCTGCAATCCTTCCTCCTTCTCCTTGAACTTCGCACTTTTTTGCACTTCCTTCTTGTGTATAGAACTTGTTGATTTGATGAGAAAATAGATCAAACTGCACGTGTATATATAGCCTCTTCTATGGGTTGAATTATCCTCTTGTAGGCCGACTTCATCAAGCAAGGGTCGACTTGGTGTGGAGGTGACAAATTACATATTTGACTCAATAATAATTCATTGTACATGAGCCCAAGAAGGGTCTCATTAAATGGAAAATGACTCTAATGACTCAATATAAAGCCTAGAAGTCCTTAATCGGGACTTTGACCTATAATATGATGAGCCAAGCATGAAACCCATGCTTTAATAAGTCATTGTAATAATAATAATTTTTTATTTCTCATTCTTTGATAAATACATTTCATAATGACTCAAATATAAATATGAAGATCGAACCTAGTTACATTCTTCAACACTCCCTCTTAACTAGGGAGGTATTCATAATTTACACATGTATATACAAGTACAAGGAAGATCTCAAAACACAAGAACTACGAAGAGTTTAGGCACACACGGTGCCACGAACTAGATTCCTAACCAGGGAAATCTATCTGGGTGGGACTAAGATGGACTAAAGCTTTCAGCGTCTCTAGGTACCATCAACCTTACTTGCTAACCATCAACCCAAGGAACTAGGTGTGTAATGCAAGGTCATAGCTCTATGACCAACGCCACCCTCCCTACTTCAATAATTAGACATCAACACATATGTCAGCCAAATTTCCTCCTAGGAATTTTGTATTGCACAAGATGCCTCCTCAAATCTCTTCCAAAAAATTATCATCAATGAGATTAGTGATACATCCAAACCAAGCATGCTTCTAAGATATTCAATATTATTATTAGGAAGAGACTTTGTTAACACATCAGCTACATGTTCGTCAATCAAGACATATTGTAGCTTCACAATCCCATCCTGTACAAAACTTCTAATGTAGTGGTACTTATTGTTTATATGTTTTTTCCTTGCATGGAACACAGGATCTTTAGACATCTTAATGTTGCTTTGATTATCACAATTTATCACAGTAGGACTTAAACGCTTCTCAAATAAATCTGACAGAACTTTCCTCAACCATACAGCCTCCTTTCCTACTTCACATGTAGCCACATACTCAGCTTCAACACTACTCAAAGCAACAAGATCTTGCTTTCTACTCATCCATGAGATCATCGCAAATCCTAAACTAAAACATCCACCGGTAGTGCTTCTTCCATCAGTCTCAGTGCCACCCCAATTAGAATCTGTAAAACTGTGAACTTGACTTCCTTTTTGTCATGCTTTAGGCAATGATGTATAATACCACATAGATATCTTAATATATGCTTAGAATCTATCCAATTATCATGACGAGGGTCCAACTGAAATTGGCTAAGAATATTCATAGAAAAACATATATCTAGTCTAGTATTTACCAGATACATCATAGAACCCACCAACTTATGATAGGTGGTAGGATCTACGAAACTTGAGTCAGAGCTTCTCAACATCTTGAGATTGGTGATCATGGGAGTAGTCATGGGCTTGGAATCCATCATACTGAATTTCTGCAACAACTTGATCATATACTTTCCTTGCCCCATATATATTTCCCCAAGTTCCTGCCATACTTCCAGACCTAGGTAGTAATGCATCAGTCCCAAATCTTTCATCTCAAACTCGGCTGTCAACATCTTCTTGCATTCTTGTATCCTTCTCTCTACACCTGTAATAAATAAATCATCCACATATAGTATAATAATGACTATTTCATTATCCATTACTTTGATATAGGTATTTCGATCAACAATACTTTTGACGAACCCGGTTCTTAGAAGGTATGCATCGATTCTTGCATAGAATTCCCTAGGAGCTTGCTTCAAACCATATAGGGCCTTCTTGAGTCTACAAACATGAGTATATTTGTCATTTATTTCAAAGCCTTCAGCTTGTTTAATGTATACTTCTTCATTGATGGTTCCATTCAGGAATGTTGTTTTTACATCCATTTAATGGATATTCCATGCCATTGTAGTAGTTAATGAAACCAAGGATCTTATAGTAATATATCTTGCAGTAGGTGCAAAGATTTCTTCATAATCTATGCATTCCTTTTGAGAGAAACCCCTTGCAACGAACCTAGATTTAGACTTGTATATGCTTCCATCAACAACATGCTTGATCTTGTAGATCCATTTAGAAGTGACAATTGATTTGTCACTTGGTCTAGGAATTATTTCCCAAACCCCATTTTTCATGATGGATTGATATTCTTCCTGCATTTCCTTTTTCCATACTTCTTGATTAGCAGCTTCTTCAAATGTAGTTGGTTCATCTTCTATTAGTGTTTTCATGTATGCAGCATATTCAAAATATCTTTTTGGTATTTTTCTTTCTCTAAAAGTTCCTTTTGTATCTCCATTTCCTTCGGCAAATTTAAGAGTAGATTTTAACCAATTTGGCATCTTCCTTGTCTTAGGTGTGATCACAAGTTGAATAGGCTCACTTGGTCCTTCTTCTTCTTATTCTTGATTTGAAGTAGGATTGTCGTGATGCTCTTATTCTTCGAATAGTGGTATGTCATCGTCATCGGAATCAATTGGAATATATTTGGATCTTTTGTAGGCATGATTTTCATCAAATATAACGTCCTTGCTTACTTTAATATGTCTTCCTTCCTTAACATAGATTCTATATGTGATTGAAGAAATAATGTAGCCAACGAAAATCCCTTTAATGCTTCTAGAATCTAGCTTCTTTCATTTGACCTTTGGAACATGGATATAGGCAGGACATCCAAAGATTTGGAGATGGTCCACACATGGCTTCCTTCCTTTGAAATCTTCTTCGAGTGTCATATTATTGAGAATTCTATGACGACTTCTATTTTGTATATATATTTTGGTCATTACTACTTCTCCCCCTATAAATTTTGGAATATTTTGATAAAAAAACATTATTCATATATATTCTCTAAGTGTTCTATTTTTCCTTTATGCAACTCCATTATGTTCGGGATTGTAGGGAACAATAATCTCCCTCTTAATTCCTACTTCTTTGCAATATGCAATTATTTCTTTTGAAGTGTATTCTCCACCATTATTGGATCTAAAAGTCTTTATTATTCTTTTGGTTAAGGTCTCTACTTTAGCTCTAAATTCTTGAACTTTTCAAATGCTTCATCCTTTGATTTGAGTAGATAGATCCATGTATTTCTATAGTGATCATCAATGAAGGTTAAATAATAAAGATGACCACCAAGTGATTTTTCAGACATAGGCCCACACACATTTGAATGAATGAGGTCCAATATTTCTTTAGACCTTGTTTCACTCTTACAAAGGGCTTCCTTGTATTCTTTCCTAAGGCACATCCCTTGCATATTCCTTCACGATCTTCTTTGATATTGGGAATGCCATTTACCAATTGATTGAGAGCGAGAATAACCTTATAATGTAAATGTCCATATCTTCTATGTCATAGTTCAATCGGATTGATTTCCATGTGAACTAGGGCTTGAGGAGATGGTGTTATTACTCTATATAGACTTCCTTCACGTACTCCAATAACCCTAGCTTTGTCGATGCTTGAATATTTTCCCCAATCCAAACCTTTTCCATCTACAAAATCAATTCTATCACCTTTATCTTCTAAGCAAGAAATTGAAAGTAAATTCTTTTTCAAACCTAGAACATATAGTATATTTTTGAGATGTAGCTTTGCTCCATTGTCCAACTTTAAATAAGTTGATCCCAAACCTTTAACATCATAACTTTCATTCTCTCACAATTCCACTGCATGAGAAGATTGTTCCTTTGATACAGTGTAAATCTTTTTGCTATCTCCTCTCATGTGCCTTGATGCTCCGCTATCAATAATCCATGCATTGTCATCATTGAGTGAACCTATGAGTGCAGCCAAGAACCCTTTGTTTTTTACCTTATTCAATAATTTGTAGATGATTCTTTTGATCCATTTTCCTGTAATATTGAATCTCATTTTCAAGTATCTTATCATAGAGGGAGTATCTTTTCCTTTCAAGCGAACAGAATGATCTTCAATCTTTATTGACCTTAGTTTTGATACCATGTTGAGAAATCGGTGCTAGTAGAATTAGGGTTTGATTTCTCTTTCTTGATAATTACTTATGAATTATGTTGGCCTATTTTACTTCTTTATTATATTATCTTTCATTAACAAATTACCAAATTATGGGTTTATAAAGATCACAAGAATAAGAGACACGAGATGTAGGCACTCATCCAGGGAAAACCCCCTATCTAGGGGAAAACCCAGTCAAACTTCTTCCTTTAGTAGCTAAGATGATATAATCTAAGACTCTTCGACTTGGACACAGACTTCCTCTAACCACCAAGTCATCCCTTTCTTCCAGCAACTTCGATCTAGATCTTCAACCCTGCAACAACAGAACTTCGATCTAGCAAATCCATAATTTTGACCTTCCCAGCAAATCCAGAGCTTCAACCTTCCAAGCAGTAAAACTTTGACCTAGCAAATAGCCCAGTAACTTGGCATAAAAGAGAGAGAGATAGCCCAGAAACTTTGACTTGTTCTTCTTATGTAATCCTTCCTTCTCCTTGATGTTGCATTTTTTTGCACTTCCTTATTGTGTATCAAACTTGTTTAGTTGATGAGAAAATAGATCGAACTGCACTTGTATATATAGCCTCTTTTGTGGGTTGAAATGTCCTCTTGAAGGTCGACTTCATCAAGTAAGGGTCGACTTGGTGTGGAGGTGACAAATTACATATTTGACTCAATAATAAGTATTTTTACATGATTCAAAAGCCCAAGAAGGGTCTCATTAAATTGACAATTACTATAATGACTCAATATAAAGCCTACAAGTCCTTAATGGGGATTTTGACCTATAAGATGATGACCCAAGCATGAAACCCATGCTTTAATAAGTCATTGTAATAATAATATTTTTTTTCTTTTTCATTCCTTGATAAATACATTTCATAATGACTCAAATATAAATATGAAGACCGAACCTAGTTTCATTCTTCAACAAGTTAGTCCCTTGATGTCGATATGAAAGAGAGAGGAAAATCGTATAAGCCCACCAGTTAGCGAGAGATTCCCATGCTAATGGTAAAATACCCTAATAATTAAATATAAGGTTAGTTTATGTGTTCCATTCCTGGTATCTTTACGTGTTTCATTTCACATGGTATTCAAACATTTATGATCATTCCATGCCCAAGACTTGCATCGATTTCACTTGAATGAATCAACTTATCTATGTGAATTCATTTCTAGCTCTATTTGATCCATGTTGACTCAATCATAAAATACAAGCTCCTAGGGACCTCTTAATCAACTCAGAGTTTTATTGAAGTGTTTATTCAATAATTTCCATTATTGGCGTAGCGTTTATCTGTGATTAATCATAGTTTTCATTTACAGTATGGTTCACACTTATTTCTAGCTCTTGCTCTCATGTTCTATAGCTCATGAATAGTATGGTCCGCACTTATGATTTGAGGCTCGCACTATGTAGCTCCATTTCTAAGTTTCACTCTCTAAGGTTTGTGACCATCTCACAATGATCCTGTAGTATGTATATGTATATATATATATATTTCATTGTTTGTGGCAGGCTCTTCTAGGAGGTTGAATTCTTCATCTTAATATAGCCTTCCAAGGGCTTGACTAGGCCTCTCTAGGCCGACTTCATATTTGTTGGCTGACTTCATATTTGCTAGTTGAGATGTCACTTTTGTCCACCAAGAATAGTCTGAATAAGAGGGTCAAATTGAATTCCTGAAGTCATTGTCAAGGAGGGTTGAAGTCACCACTATAATAACCAACTAACTTCCCAGAAAATGTACTCAATCAACTTCAAAAGTGATCACAAAAGGGAGAGCAAAGATCTCTGCAATTCTCGGCCAGAGTATCAACAAAAACAAATATATAAGCAATCCAAGTCATTGTATCAATGAACCCTTGAGGAGAACCAAACTGCAACCAATATAACCTTCTTAAGCTTCTTCGCACTTGTAGATATACCCTGTAATAGAAGACTGAAATATTTGCAATTGCAGACCGAATTTGATGAGCTTGATGGTAGTCAAAATGATGCCAACGACCCCCCCTTAAGCACAATTGAGGAGTATCCTAGTTAATGAGTCTTGGAAATTTTCAACCATATTAGGTACTAATATACAACATAAATAAAATATAATGTTAGGTAAGGAGGAAAAATCTAGTGGGAATAACCCCCCCACTCAAAATAAGAGTGCTTCTATCAAAAAGTTCAACTACTAAGAACCTATGTCCTTCACTCCTAAGAGCTCCCACAAAGATGTGAATCTTTGTTGCATGAAAATATTGGTGAAGATGTCTATATAATACTCAAAATAATGTAAATACTTCATATCAATTACTCATTTATTCATCTTCTCTCTAAGAACCTATGTCCTTCACTCCTAAGAGCTCCCACAAAGATGTGAATCTTTGTTGCATGAAAATATTGGTGAAGATGTCTATATAATACTCAAAATAATGGAAATACTTCATATCAATTACTCATTTATTCATCTTCTCTCTAATGTAGTGCATGTGAACCTTAATGTGCTTGGTTCGTTGTCTCTAAACTCAGTCTCTATAAAACTTGAGTGTATTTTGGTTAACACATCATATCACTATAGGAAGTTGAACTTGTACACTAATATCTACCAAAATGTCTTAGAAGCAATGGCTTGAATAAAAATGTTCATTACACCCCTATAGTCTTCCTCTACTAATGAAAGAGTAGTAGTTGTATGCTTCTTGCTTGACCAACACATGGGATTGAAACCAAGGTAGAGAACATATCTTAATGTGGATTTTCAATATGTTATATCACTATCCTAACATGAATCTACGTAACCAAAAATATCCAAGGAAGACCCTACTACATAGTGTAAACCATAACTTGTAGTCACATGTCTAAGAATCGTCTTAGCTTCTTTCTAGTTTAGCTCATATTGCTCATGCATGTATCCAGAAAGTGCTCCAACTATGTAGGAGATTATTATTATAGAATGTGTAAGGTATAAAATACTCCTAATCAACTATTGATATCTGGTAGAGTACACTAATGTTGTAGCATTTCCATCCTCTAGATTAACTCTCAAAAGAAAAGAAGTGGGAACCTCCTTGCAACTAATCATCTAAAATATGTCAAAAATGTCACTAACATTTATGGAATGAATCAAATTGATCCTATAATCATATTGGATGATCTCCAAACAAAGAAACAATGACAAAAATCCCATATTAGTCATGGTGGACCTATATGTAGGAAGAGGTGCCAATTCCCAAGTGTTGATCTCTATTAAGTAGTTGTACTCCTCTCTCATATATGCTTCACAAGAGGGGTTCCCTTGAACCTCTGCATAGGTTTGAAGTTTTTATCCAAAAATAAAATAAGAATGGATATCATGTTAAAGATCCATGATGGTTAAATCTTATAGGGGCTCCAAAAACTATAAGTAACATATAGTTTCTTTCGTATAAATAATCGATGCCAAGATTGTATTATATAATTTTTTTTTAAGTGTAGACCTTTGTCAAATATTTGACGGCAATGGTTGATCGTCGAATATTCGATAGCTATTGGTCGTATTACTCATCGGATAATTGATTCCTGAATCGACGGATATAAGTGTCGGTAGTTTAACACTCATGTTGGACAGAATTCTCGTTTTTCGCATATCCAATGACTCACCAACGAACTGCAAGCGTCAGAGCGATAAAACTCTTGTTGCATAATTTACATGTACCATTCATTATCCGATGCATAAACATCAGTTTTTTCCGTCAAACAAAACGACCTATGTGTCGAATATCCAACTCCAGGCTAGTCCAAGGCTTGTCTGATATTCAACGTTTGGTCCATCACATATCTGTGGATTTTTAGTTTTGCAAAACCGACTTCTAAACATCAATTTTTTAATGACCATGTTGGCCTTTTTATGTGTCGTATAATCGACATATGTACTTTCGAATTGATCCAAGTGGCTCCAAAGACGCTTAGATTCAGAAGTGGCTCAAAATATCTCAAAAAACAAAGTCATCAGATTGACATGAAACTAGGAGCATATTGTAGTGTTCGTCATCCTGATTCCAACGGCGCAAAGAACACTCAAATCCGAGTTTGTATATTGAAGATATTCACGTCAAACTAGGCCAAGTGGTAGTCACTAACGAGGCAACAATTTGGCAAAATACCTATGCATGGAATTCAGCGGTCGAAAAGGGAAAATTTGTCACCTCTATAAAATTTTCGATGACTCCTAATTTTCAGTCAGTGGTTTTTGTCCCATGTGTTTTTTTTTTGTAAATAAAAAAATAGAAAAAAAATTATATATGGACTAGCGAGCCGCCACTCCCGTTAACCCCCAAAAAAACCAACGTATTAAAAATGGGGTGGCAAGTGGTCAAACCCCGCCACCCCCAACACATTGAAACAGCCCGGGACCCCGCTCGCCATACAACTACCACCACACAATGTGGGGCCGGTGGGGATTGAACCTGTGTCGGCCAATGGTTGGCCCACCCACACGACGGCCCCATAAACAAATGAAGCTCTAAAACGATTAATGTCATACCATTACGTTGTAACGGCCAATGTAACGTTGCGCCATATTTAATATACGCCAAAATTATATGTCAAGCTTGGACAGGTGGGGATTTGACCCCTAACCCTGCTCCAACCAAAAACCAAATTTTACCATTAGGCCAACAGCGCATTTGTTATTTATTTTTCGAGAAAATTATATTTAAACCGACATTTCTTTAATGTTCCCAACGAAGAATGGGGAGTGGAGGCTAAGTACGAGAAACAGGACCAAGGGCGGAACTACGCCTAGGTTGGGCATGAATTTCGAGGACAAAATATTTTATGGGAATATTCCACAAAATGTTCTCATGCAAAATCTTAGAGGAATCTAAAAGATTCCCTGGAGGGTGATTTTTCACAGTGACAATCATGCCAAGTTTATACTCAAACGAACCAGAATTTCGCAGGGAACGTGATGGTGTGGTCTATTTACTCATCTAAGCTACATAAATTTAGGCATCCAACAACAAGGAATCTTTACATAATCTTGTGGAATCTAAAAGATTCCTTTGGAGGCTGATTTTTTACAGAGGTGGAATGATGTCGACTTTATAGTCGTTTTTCACGGAATTTCGGAAGGAGCACAGTGGTGTGCTCAGATTTTTCATCCAAGCATCGGATTTTTTGCCCAGAAAGGGATCAATTTTATAGTCGTTTAACATGATTTCATGACACGAATTCAACAGTGCAGTCCATTTCTGCAACAAGGCTTTGCAATTTCATGCCATCCCCGAAAGTGGAGGTATATGATGTAGTCATGCCATGTCTTTATTTTGATTTGTTGAGATAATGTTTTTGTTGCTAAGATCCTTGTTACCATTATGTTTAAGGATATTTATATGCCACGTCATGTGAGAATTTATTAGCTTGTCATGCTGAAGGAGGGCTTATTTGAGTGAGAGTTCCTATAGGAGAACGTCTCATGGAGAGACATGCCACTCCGGTTGAGGTAATTTTCCCTTGTAATGACAAATAATATACCATGTACATCATCATCATTTTGCAGCATTTACTAAAGCAGCCTCCCCACTCTTGACACCAGGCCCAGAGGCGTAACCCACACTTGGTGAACTCCGTTATCAATGTGTTTTGTGTTCTTTGATTTGATGGTCGTCATTATGTTTCTTCTTCTTTAAAGTATGCACATGTGGCCTTTCATACTCTTTCACATGCAATTACGCTAACATCACAGAAGTAAAAGATCTTGGTTAATTTTGGTAGCTGAAGAGATCCAGATCAAGTTTGGTATCAGAGCGGTCTTCTCACTAATGTGAATTGCGAGTGTGAATGATTGAGCATGCAACGAGAAGGGAAATGGATAACAACAGAGATCTATGCGAGGACCTCCTCAGGATGGCATGCATGGTGGACATAATGTACACAAATTATGAGGAGAATATGGTGAGAGAGGAACAGGAGAAAGAAAGAGCAAAGGACGATGCTCCGTTTACCCCCTCGAGTGAATAGTCTTCTTCTTCATTACCCTCTCATCATTCAAATGAGGAGATCAATCAGAGCCTTCAAGTAGAGAATGTTGAATTAAGGAGACTTCTACGCGAAGAAAAAGAGGAGAAGAAGAGAGTACAACTTTAGTTATGAGCCACGGAAGATCCCTTGGAAAAATTGAAGTGCAATGAAGGCTTAGCGAATCCATCATCACCTACTTCAAAATCGACAGCTAAGGTAAACAGTATTGATTGTTCTTCAGTTTCATTTTCACATGATGTTATTTCTATTGGAAATATGGAGGTACCAATTTCAAGAACTGGCATGAAACTCCTTACCAAGATGGGGTATAAAGGAGGAGGACTTGGTGTTAATGGCCAAGGAATGACTCAACCATTGGAGGTTGTACAAAGACCTCAATTTGCAGGTTTG
Organism: Pinus tabuliformis; assembly: GCA_031772625.1. NCBI lineage: Eukaryota > Viridiplantae > Streptophyta > Pinopsida > Pinales > Pinaceae > Pinus > Pinus tabuliformis. The sequence continues at coordinate 997,721,418 of CM062806.1, read as the reverse complement.
GGATACATTGAAGGAGAGTGCTCAAAGGTATCAAAATATTTCAAGGAATTGTCGAAGCCATTAGGGAAAGAGGATGATTGGAACACATCACAATCCTCCCATGACAGTGCACATTGCAAAGGAAGAGCTAAGGAAAGCTCTCATCGCCAGGATTGCACCAGAGATAGCCAAGAGAGGTATAAAAAGTCTCAGTATTCTAAAGTTCATTTTGATTACAAGAATATTGTTAATGATGAATAGAAATCATGGCAGAAAACCATGTAGTTTTTGTGGTTTGCACAACCATGTGTTTGCTAAGTGCTGGAAAAGAATGGCAGCGAGAAAGAAGATGAGGCGTGAAAGGCATTCTCCACATCAGGGAAGGAAGAAGGTGAAGCAAGTCTAGAGAAATAATACTTTTTGCAGTAATTGCAACAGAGGTGCACATCAAAGAGCCACATGTAGGAGGCTCCATCTAGAGCAGTGTCTCAAGGACAAAGTGTCCGTGCAAAAACCAAATGGTGAAGATGTTCAACAAGTGAATTTGCCACATTCCTAGTGGTTCACTTTGTTGAGTAAGAGACGGTTTTACTAGATATGGTAGCTTTTCATGGCCGCATTTTGTAAATCATGTGTTGCAACATAATTGTAAAAGTGATTATGTGTTTTCCATCACTTATCAAAGCAACGATGATGTTTTGGGCTTTTATTGATAGTTGGGGTATTGGTTTCTATTATGATGTAAACTTAACCATAGACTGTGTGTTATAAACTCTTGGCAAGTATGGGGATGACTGGGTCATGATTGTTCATGTAATTGAGCATGTAATTTGCAAATATTGTACTAGAGGTTTGCAGATGATGCAGGTGTTGGTTCATCACTTATGGCTCTGAAAAACAATGGTGAAGGGGAAGGAATTGTGACCTATCAGGAAACTTGGTGTGCAGACAATGTAACACAGCAGTTGTAGATTATGTTCATGCTTTTGGAGGACCAAAAGCTCCTCAGTGGGGAGGAATGATTTAGGGGGCTCCAGAGATGCTCAAAATTCAAAAGTGGCTTAGAATAAATCAAAAATAAAAGTCATGGGATTGACGTGCAACCAAGACCAAATTGTAGTGACCGTCCTCCTAATTCTAACGATGCAAACAAAACTCAAATCCAAGTTCATATGCTCAAGAAATTTGCGGTCAAATTTTTGGTCAAACTAGGCCAAGTGGCAATGACTAATGAGGCAACAATTTCGAAAAATACTGGCGCGTAGAATTTCGCTGCCAGAAAAGGTGAATTCGTCATCTCTTTAAAATTGTCAGTGACCCCTAATTTTCGGTCAATGCTTTTTGTCCCATGTGTTTTTTTCTTTTTAAATAAAAAAATTTATATATGGGTTGGCGAGCCGCCACCCCCACCAACCCCCAAAAAAAACCAACATATTAAAAATGGGGTGGCAAGAGGTTAAACCCCACCACCCCCAACACATTGAAACAACATATATATTAAAAACGTTATATATGGGTCAAGGCCCGCGGATCTGACCCGGGACCCCGCCCACCATACAACAACCACCACACAACACAGGGTCGATGGGGCTTGACCTTGTGTCGACTGGTGGTAGGCCCGCCCACGCGGCAACCCCATAAACAAACGAAGCTCCAAAACAATTAATGTCATACCATTACGTTGTAACCGTCAATGTAACGTTGTGCAATATTTAATATACACAAAAACTATATGCCGAGTTTGGATGGGTGAGGATTTGAACCCTGACCCTACTCCAACCAAACACTAAATTTTACCATTAGGCCAACAGCCCATTCGTTGTTTATTCTGCCCGGAAAATTATATTTAAACCGACATTTCTTTCATGTGCCCAACGAAGAATAGGGAGCGATGGCAGAGTACGAGCAACAAGACCAGGAGCGGAACTGCGCCCAGGGTTGGCATGAATTTCAAGGCGAGAATATTCCAAGGGAATATTCGACAAAATATTCCCATGGAGAATTTTGGAGGAATCTACAAGATTCCCTTGAGGGTGATTTTTCACAGTGACAAAATCATGTCAAGTTTATACTCAAACGAACTAGAATTTCACAGGGATTGTGATGATGTGGTATGTTTCTTCATATGAGCAGCATAATTTCAAGAAACCAGCAGCAAGGAATCTTTGCAGAATCTTGTGGAATCTAAGAGATTTACTTGGAGGCTGATTTTTGACAGAGCCGGAATGATGTCGACTTTATAGTCATTTTTCATAGAATTTTGCAAGGAGAAAAGTGGTGTGCTCAAAATTTTCATCTGAGTAGTGGATTTTTCGCCCATCTCCAAGGAAGAATCTTTGGGGTAATCTTTGAGATTCTTGAGGGTCCAAATTTTGATGGTTTCAAAAAGGGGTCAAGTTTATAGTCGTTTCACACGATGTTGCGCCACAAATTCAACGGTGCAGTCCATTTATGCAGCAGAGCTTTGCAAATTCAAGCCATCCCCAAAAGTGGAGGTATATGATGTAGTGATGCCATGTCTTTCTTTTGATTTGCTAAGATGATGTTTTTGTTGATGAGATCCTTGTTACCATTATGTTTAAGGATATTGTATGCCACGTCATGTGAGAATTTATTATCTTATCATGTTGAAGGAGGGCCCATTTGAGTGAGAGTTCCTATAGGAGAAGGTCTCATGGAGAGACATGCCACTCTAATTGAGGGAATTTATCTTGTAATGACAGAATATACCATGTACATCATCATCATTTCGCAACATTTAAGGAAGCGACCTCCTCACTCTTGACACCGGGCCCGAAGACATAACCTACACTGGGTGAAATCCATTATCAATGTGTTTTGTGTTTATTTGATTTGATAGTCGTCATTATGTTTCTTATTCTTTAAAGTATGCACATGTGGTCTTTCATAATCTTTCACATGCAATTTTGCTAACATTACAAAATTAAAAGATCTTGGTTAATTCTAGTAGTTGAAGAGATCTAGATCACAAATATCTAACAGTTACTAAATTGTCGACTATTCGACAGAATTCTAGGGACAATATGATGAGCACTGATGTGTCAGATAGCCCACGCTAAAAAGTCACATATCCAACTAATAGTAGTCGGATTTTGGCCCCATTTGTACTAGTGACAGTAGAAACATTAATGTTAGTATGATCACACAGACACAGCCAAACAACAGATACAAATATTTTTCTTGGGAAACCCCTCTTCTAGGGAAAAACCCAACAACCTTTTATTAAAGAAATTAATCCAATTCAACAAGAGATACAGTCCAATATCCTATTAGAAACAAGGTAAAATTGACCATAAGCAAACCTAGGTCAAACATGGTCAAACAGAGATAAGTAGCCTCAAAATTTTGATTGACTGATACACAGAGAATTTCAGCCTACCTAAGAGATCTTGATCTAATTCAAAAGAATTCAGCCTATCCATAATATTTCAGTTTGTCCATAAAATTTGATCTTCTTTAAATGACTTTTGATTGCCTTAGATGAATCTCGGCTTGTTGCCTTTCCCCTTTATTCGCATGAACAAAAGAGTATATGAGTGATATGAATTGGTTGCCCGAGAGGAGGAAGACAAGTGTATTTATATAATTTCTTTAATGAGCTCGAATAGGTGCTTCGATGGGTCAGGCAAACTTGAACCATTGCGGCTAACCAGCTTGATTTTCTTGGTGACAAAATTTTAATTTTAAAAATTCATTTTCCCTCCCTTTGAAGCCAATTTGGAATCCAGATTTATGTTTATCATTTCTCATGTTTTAAGGGCTTAATATGAATTATGAAGACCAACCATAGCTACAAAATTCAACACTTGATCTTGTAGATCCAATGAGAACCAACCACTGCGTTGTCCAATGGTCTAGGCACCACCTCCTAAACATTGTTCTGCATGATGGAATTGTACTCCCCACCATTGCATCCTGCCACACCTAGTTTTTTGCAACCTCCTGATAGTTGGAAGGCTCACTCCCAATTAACTCACTCATCAATGCCTTATATTCAATAGTCTCTTGTCATTGGTGCTCAATCTAGGAGCTCCCACAAACTCATGTGCATATCTCAACGTCTGAAGCACCTCACGACTCCTCCCACTCGTAGTGCATGGAGCATCAAGCTCCTCATCCTGTTGTTGTTGCTCCACCTGTTGCGAACTCTCCTATGCACCTATATCTGTGTCTATACTAGTCACTATACTTGCATCTTGCCACACCTGGTTTTTTGCAGCCTCCTGATAGTTGGAAGGCTCACTACCAATGAGCTCACTCATCAATGCCTCATATTCGACAGTATCTTGCCGTTGGTGCTCAATCTAGGAGCTCCCACAAACTCATGTGTATCTCTTAGCGTCTGAAGCACCTCACGACTCCTCCCACTCGTAGTGCATGGAGCATCAAGCTCCTCATCCTGTTGTTGTTGCTCCACCTGTTTCGAACTCTCCTATGCACCTGTACTTGTGTCTGTGCTAGTCACTATACTTGCACTAGTGCCCTAAGTCTGAGATCTGTTGAAAATTGGGCAGCGTCAGAATGAATTTCCCCAATGGGAAACTCTAAGCCCTAAAGGAAGCCCACTGCCCCTAAGAAGAATTTATATTGGTCAAAAATAAAAATAATATATATATATATATATATATATATATAATATTAAATAAATAAATAAATAATAAAAAGTTATATGGGTCAAAGGAAAATATTGTTTTAAAAAGGTGGGCACTCCTCATGATTTATTTTGCCACAATATTGGGATAACAATTATTTAAATGTATATTCAAATCAAACTCGAATTCAAGTCAATTGGTCTTCAAAAGTAACCTTACATCAAAATATATGTGTGTGTGTGTCATCTCTCAGATGTGTGAGATCAGCTTTTCGAACCTCTGAGATACATTTTCTCTATGATTCACATATATCGCATTGTTGGATCGACCGTCTTCTTATCTCGCACATCTCTAAGGTGGATCGTTCTTATTTGAAAAATCTGTGGTTCGTTTTTTCTTATATGTGGCTCGTTACATCTTTCTGGTAAATCTCGCTCATTCTGTTGAAGGTTGTATGGATTTTTGGCTCGCATATATATCTTGTGAGGGTCACATCAGTATCATCGTTCCTCTCTATTGCTCAACATATGACTGGTATCCAATCTCCTAGGATTCGCAATTCCAATGGTTCGTTTTCTACAAGACAATATCTTTGCTCATGGGCTTGCACTTGGAGTGTTCACTTGTTCTCTTATACACAGTGTGCTCGCACCTCAATGGATGGCTCGAGTTCTTTGTAATGGTTCATCGCAGAGGATCATAGAGACGTTTGTTCATCGTAGATGTTTGTAGAAAGATTAATATACATGTGGAGAGAAGATCACAGAGTGTTAGTATATATATTTGCAGAAGCTTTGTACAAGAGAAACTTGAGGGCTCGCATTAGTATGTTGATCATTTATGTCTTTGTAAATGGTATCATAATATTTGACTAGCCTTCTTTGTCTTGCATTCAGTGGTTGGTTATGATGGGTTGTATTTTATTTTTGGAAACCATTACAGTTAGGGTTGTGATACCTCTTATTATGATATTAATATATGTTGTGGATGATACCTAGTATGGACAAACATTCTTTCACATAACATTGTCATTGCAGTTATTGCGGTCTCAATATATGATAATATTCATACCACTGATAACATTCCTTTACAAGTGATTCCAGATAGCAATAATTGTTGGATAAAGTTGTCATTGATGTCAATTAGATGGAAACTTGGGTGCATTGTTGAATAAAACAAAACCATAAACCCTAAGTGCAATTATGTCCTGCCAAGCAAAACCCTAGAAGAATGATGAAGCCCTAATATGTAAATATGATGATGCTAAAATGTCCATGACACCCTAGCCATATCTCATGCACCTAGTCCCATGCACATAAATTTCTCATGATACCTTAGCTTAATGTTGTTGAAGAAAGTGTAACTAGGTTCGGTATTTACAAATGTAATTTTGATCTTTTTACTTGTCAAGAAAAAAAAATATTATTTTTGTAAATTATAAGAATGAGTTTCTTGCTCATTCCATAGGTCTAGGAAAGTCAAAGAATCAAAGTCATGTTAAAGAGCTCTTCTTGAGCATGAATATGGGTCAACCTAGTGTCAAGTAGCCCTCCAAGACAAGCACCATCCTCCAAAGAAGAAGACTGCTAGCAAAACGATGTGAAAGACAGTCAAGTTGGCTTCAAAGTATATATAGATGACACGTCGGCTCAATAAAAGGACGCAATGGTTCACTAAGTTCATGTCAGCTTGCATACATGGACTAACACCTATAAATACGCAGCTGGAGTAATCACAGGAGGACATAACTTCGGATCACTCTGAAACTTCGATGGCACAGTAAGGTACAGGATCTCAGTGATAAGCACAGTGACATCTTCGCATAAGATCTCTGAAATCTCGGGCAAGCACAGTGACACATAATCTTGGGTTTCTCTGTGATTTTTTGTGGGAAAAAGGACTTTGGATACCTCTGCTATCTTCGGTGATGATCACAGTGAAATATAACAGTCTCATGACCATGGTCTCTTCTCGATTTCAGTGACTACTGTCTCGGAAGTTACAGTCTCGGCATGCATACGAAGAACCTCAGTCATACTCTGTCTCGGCTTATATATATACACAGTCACAGTCTTGATCTCACAGTCTTGGTGTATCTACGATGGAGAGGATCATACAGTCTCGGCATATCATCAAGACACAGTCATGATCTAAGTATAGTCACAACCATGGTCTCAGGAAGATCTTTGTAGTAGTGCAACAAGATGACATAGTAATGATGGTGCAGTTGAGACGATGCAACAATGATCTATGTGAAGATGGAGTAATGGTGTAGAAGCAATGATCTCATTGTCATAATGAGTATCTTAGTAGAGCCACAATAATGTTCTCATTGATGACAGTAGCAAGGAAGATCTCAGTGGTGTAGTGATGATGAACTCAGCAATGACGAAGGAGAGGATTGGTGTCTTGATCTTGGAGTGGTATTATAGGTCAAGGGTCATAGTCTTGGTGGTCATCAATTGGAATCTCTATAAGAAGAATTTTGTGTGGGTTTTCCTCTCCAAGAGGGAGAGGTTTTGGCCCTGGCAGAATGCCAACATCTTGTGTTCTTGTCTCTTTGTTTTGGTAGCTATTTGATGAAGTAAGAAATACACACACTAATGATATCAAGTAAAAGATTGTGCTAATAAGCTAAAGATAAAATACCTCACAAATAGTTATCATGCCAAGAAGAATCTCATTAATTATTATGCCCTAGATTCTTCAACGTGGTATCAGAGTTTTGGTTACAGTCAAAGGAAGGGCAGAAAAGTGACATTTCAAGGATCAAGCTTCTAGCAGGGCATCAAAGCAAGTTGAAGGACATCAAGATCTGCATTAAAGAAACAAACCTTGATCTTGATCAAACCCTAGCAATCTACAACAATAATCTACATCAGCAAGTTTGTCTATACAATCAAGGAGACAGTCTACAACAGCAAGAACTTGTGTCTCCATAGTCCTCATCAAAAGGCCACCAAGACCCTCATCAAGATGTCTACAAAACAAGACAACTCGAAGGATTTCAAAATGAAGATCACATCAACTTGGAGAAAGTTGAAACCCTAGCAACAATCCTGATCTACAAAAGAAGGAAAATCATATTGAAGGCACTGTCATCTCCAAGGTTATGAAATCAAGGATCATCTCCTTTCCCTAGAAGAAGACCATTTGAGGAAGCAAAAAATCATCCTCATTAAAAGGGAGAAACCTTTTCTATTTAACGAAAGGATTTATCACTTGAAAGAAGATCATCCAAGAAGAATCCCTCATACATCTTCTTCAACCTTCACCAACATGATCAAGGTGAATATTTCATCTTCACATGACAAGTAAGAATCTTTTCAATTTATAAATTTTGTTAAATGACTTCATGAATTGCAAGGACATCTATAAGTTGATGGGTCATCAAGATCCCTTGCATAAAGAAGGAGGATAAGCATAGTCCTCTAAGAAGCTGGAGTCATTAAACATATCGAAAGGTCTCCTCTTAATTTATGGAAAGGGATACTTATGAAAGATCCCCTGACATAGCAATATTGGAGACATCAAAGTGATGTAGATGATAAACTCATTCTCTGAAGATGCAATGAAGAAGGTCACATGAAATCTGATCTACATGAAAGTAAATGGTATCAAAGGATGTAGGATATCTTCCATCTACAAGACCTAGAAAGGAAGATAACCATAACGCACTAACAAATAATCAAGGTAACAAATATCCATGGGCTAAGAAGGTTACCTCATTCAACAACTTATGGTCTCTATGCTAAATAGAGAAAGACAAGTTGATGACAAAAGTATTGAAGGGTAAAGGATTAAATCATGTGCAGAAAGGAAAGGGAAGTTTGGTCCTCAAACAACGCAGAATAGGTATAGCTAAAATTATTGAAGCTCATATGACCAGATAGATGGAGGAAGTTGAATAAAAGGGCCAAGGAAAGAGGGAGTAATATATCTCTATTATGATTGGGATAGTATCCCTCACAAAAGGGTCCTATAATAAGATTTTTCTATAAGATGTGACAATGATCATATGATGCGCCATGGCATCATGGAAACACTAGAAACCAGAGATCGTGACATCACCATGCAAATCATGAAGGACAAAATCCATGACAGACAAACTTGAAGGATATAGCTCTTGGGAACATCATTGGACATTGAAGGAAGGGAAGAAGTCATCCAGGACAAGGCTCATCATACATCAAGACAAAAAGGAAACATCTGCTAGATGAGGATATACAAGATCCTCAAGATTCTTTGGAGAATCCTCATCGGAGGGTTCACTAATCTAGAGAGGAAGCAAGTGTTTCATCAAGAACCCCAACTTGTGGAATTCATGGATGATGTTATGATGACATAAGATGAAAAGCATATCAATAGGTTGACGACACTTCAATCAAGGAAGTTGCTGAAAGTAGCCTAGATGACCTAAAGGTAAAATAAGGTATGTATGCTTGTATTTAATATTATAATGACATGCCACATGGTTGTAGGTAACATGGATCATTACTTCTATCTTGAGAAGCATGATCAAGAGAAAAAGGATCTCCACCTTTGAAAGGATGCAAGAATGCATAAGACACACTAGATGAAATCAACATAATATGTCCTCATATGAAGTATGAGGTGGTTGATCACAACTAAGAAAATCTAATTAAAAGCACCTGGGAATGGAATGTGTGGAGAAGGAAGAGATCGTGAGATATGCAACCCTAATGAAGGTAATCAACATCCAAAAGATCAAGAAGACTTGACTAGAAAATCTCTCGGAAAGATATGAAGACTCTGATGGAAAAGATGAAGACCCTTGATAATGGATATCTTTGGAAGATGTGCCAACATGAATGCAGGATCTTGATACCTACAAAAAGATGTCATGATGAAGGGCCATCTAGTAAGGTACGATTTGATTTAATGATATATTTGATTTCTTGAATAATATCTGAACAAGTTCATGCAAGGATACTTACAAGTACAACTAGCATTCATGTGATAAATGGAAGAGGCATGATGAGAAATAAGTAGTCATATGACGAAGGTTCCAGATATGAAGAAGGCCACTTTCTATGAAGAAAGGAATGACATGACGAACTAAGGAGGAAAGTGATCGATGATTGTTGCCCTACAAGAAAGAAGCTCAACTAACTTTCATGACATCAAGGAGAGAAGTTGATCAAGCAGTTGAAGGACCCATGAAGAAGAATTTGTTGATGTATAGAAGAGTCCCTAGCTAAGAGGGAGCTCTGACAAGTCCTTGATCAAGAGGGAGCTTGGATTAGATCACCCCTAGTTAAAAAGGAGTGACAGTTGTATTTTTCTATTTCATGTGTCATGCACTAGACCAGGACTAATAGTCGTAAGTCTAGGTGAAGGCCATGAATGGAAATGTAGACACATGATAGACACAACATTCTTGTCTTCACTTTGGAAGAAAGAATGGAGGGTTGGGTAATCATATGGCATTTGATTCTCTTTGAGGATGTGTAGCGCATCCAAGATAAGAGTAGGCAAGAGGACCGATATTCTTTGAGGGTTGGGAACCCAAGATAAGAATAGTCCTAGAAGGTCACACTTAGTGAACACTCGAGTGGGTATGTACCTTGAGAGACAATGATAAAGGTGTCTATAAATCATGGGTCTCACCAGCATTGTTCTCTGATATTATGAGAGATAAAGTTGTTAGTCAAGGCCTTGCTATAAACAATGTTGGTTACTATGATGCTATACATATGGGTTACCAGTTCGATTCTTCTTATGAGAAATTTTTCATATTGAGAATGACCAAGTACCATTATAAATACCTCCCTAGTTAAGAGGGAGTGTTGAAGAAAGTGTAACTAGGTTCAATGTTTACAAATGTAATTGTGATCTTTGTACTTGTCAAGAAAAAGAAAATCTTTGTAAATTATAAGAACGAGTTTCTTTCTCATTCCATAGGTCTAGGAAATTCAAAAAATCAAAGTCATGTTAAAGAGATCTTCTTAAGAATGAATATGCGTCAACCTAGTGTCATGAAGACCTCCAAGACAAGCAACATCCTCCAAAGAAGAAGACTGCCAGCAAAACGATGTAAAATACAGTCAAGTCGGCTTCAAAGTATATATAGATGACAGGCCAGCTCAATAAAAGGACACAACAGTTCACTAAGTTCACGTCGGCTTGCATACATGGACTAACACCTATAAATACGCAGTTGGAGTAATCACAAGAGGACAGAACTTCGGATCACTCTGAAACTTCGATGGCACAGTAAGGTATAGGATCTCGGTGATAATCACAATGACATCTTCGTATAAGATCTTTGAAATCTCGGGCTTCTCTGTGATTTTTTATGGGAAAAAGGATTTTGGATACCTTTGCTATATTCAGTGATGATCATAGTGAAATATAGCAATCTCATGACCACGGTCTCTTCTCAGTTTCAGTGACTATTGTCTCGGAAGTTACAGTCTCGGCATGCATATGAAGAACTTCAATGATACTCTATCTCGGCTTATATATATACATAGTCACAGTCTTGATCTCGCAGTCTTGGTGTATCTACAATGGAGAGGATCATACAGTCTCGGCATATCATCAAGACACAGTCATGATCTAAGTATAGTCACAACCATGGTCTCAGGAAGATCTTTGTAGTAGTGCAGCAAGATGACACAGTAATGATGGTGCAGTTGAGACGATGCAACAATGATCTATGTGAAGATGGAGTAATGGTGTAGAAGCAATGATCTCATTGTCATAATGAGTATCTCAGTAGAGGCACAATAATGTTCTTAGTGATGACAGTAGCAAGGAAGATCTCAGTGGTGCAGTGATGATGAACTCAACAATGACGAAGAAGAGGATTGGTGTCTTGATCTTGGAGCGGCATTATAGGTCAAGGGTCATGGTCTTGGTATTCATCAATTGGAATCTCTATAAGAAGAATTTTGTGTGGGTTTTCCTCTCCAAGAGGGAAAGGTTTTGGCCCTCGCAAAATGCCAACATCTTGTGTTCTTGTCTCTTTGTTTTGGTAGCTATTTGGTGAAGTAAGAAATTTTCTGGGTCATCCTTGAAGATGGTTTCATTCATTGTTTTCAGCTTTCCTATGGGCTAAATCTGAGCCTTTTTACAGACCTCAACTTGGCGTCTTTAGCTCTGAATTTTGGCCTTGAAGAACTCTGAAATTTGTCCCATTGTTCAACGGATATCAACCCTATGAGACACAGATTTCAAACTTCTTGAAGAACTCGACCACCTCACAGAAGTAGACTTCGGACTTGTGCATATAAAATTGTTGTTCAGGCCTACTCTTTTGTAGCAAATTTTGGTTCAGTTCAGAAGAGGTTGAAAATTTGGTTGCAGACTTTGACCATCTCAGGAAGTTGATCTTTGAGCAAGAATTTATTTTTAAGCTCCTTCTGTTGAATAGAATTGTGCAAGTCTTTTGGACCTATAGTGATTTTTTATAGCTCTTTTTGGACCCGTCTTTTTGACTTCTCTTGAAGTTTTTGAAGACTATTTTGGAGCTTTGGAACCTTGCATAGATTTGGTGCAGATTCTTAAAAAGAATTAAGGCTAGTTGCTTTGAAGGATTACATGAAGAAGTATTTTGAGATCATCCTCTTAAAATATCTGTAGTTTTGAATACTTGTTTGAAAAGGATTTTTTGATCCGTTAATGACATCTTTAGGAGCAGGCTAAAAGCATCTTTTGGAACTGTCTAGAAGCATTTGTTACAATAGTATTGAAGTTATCTTTTGGAGTTGTTCTAAAGGCATCTTGTGAAGAAATATCTATGAGCATCTTGAAGCAGTATACTAGACATAGTTTGGAGAAGTTTTTAAGATAGCCTTTTGAGCCTTCTATAAGCATCTTGGAGTAGAGTTCTTGGTGGAAATTTCAATATACATCTTGAAGCAGATTTGGAGTTGTCTTGGGATGTCCTTGAGCATACCTTGGAGAGTTATCTAGAAGTCCATATTATCTTGGAAAGTAACCTAGGGAAAGCATTGTTGACGACCTATTGAAGACTCTTGTAGAAGTTGATCTTGGAGGCATTCTTGGAGACCTTGATGCATGATTGAAGCCCTCATGGAGAATCCTTGAAGGAAATTGCTTGGGTATCATGAAGAGTTGTGAAGACACATTTTGTTGTCAATGAAGTCATCATTAATGAGCTAAGTGAGGGAATTATTGAAGGAAAACTTGAAGATACTGCCAGGGCTTGCTACAGAAGACATTGGAAGCCTTGAAGAACCGTTAAATCCATAATGAAGATCTGAAGCAGTGGGTTGCATCCCTAGAGGATTGGGGTCCTTGAGAATACCAGGATGGAGCCTAAACTAGTTGAGAGGGTTGGTGCCCTAGAGGATTGGAGTGCTTAAGAAGACTAAGTTGGTGCATGGAAAAGTACAGGTTGGAGTTTGGTAGATTGAAGATTGGACCCTTCATCTAGGGTTGGAGCCCTGAACCATTATTGTACTTGATTCGTTGTAAAGAGGATTGGAGTCCTCGTCAATCTTATTAATAAAATTATTTATTTTTATTGTTCATTTTGTGTTATGTTTTATAAGTGATCTTAACTGGCATAAAAAAATAACAATTGTAAAAGAAATATTAATTCACTCCCCTCTCAGTGTTTCCAACAGTAACCTATTGTTCATAATACATGTATGTCAATGTCGCCTGATAGTGCCATGGACAGTTATGCATGACAATTTAATACCCTTGATGATAGTGATATATAGTATCTTTGCTCCTTGTTATATGACGGCAGTGCTCTATGATATGACAGTGTCCTTTTTTGTGACACATGATGACAATGACCTCACGTATGATACAGTGATGACAAAGATATGGATCTTCTCTTTTACAACTTGAACAGTGCTCCTTTGCCAATTTGGACAGTGCCCCTTTGAAAGTTTGAACAGTGCTCCTTTGACAGTGATGACAAAGCTTTTGTGGTTGATGTTACAGTGTATCTATCATCTCAGTTCTCCTGATCTTGTCTTGTTCAATTTACAAATGTAGTTGTCAATTGACTTGATTGGCCCTAAGGAAGCCTAATGAAATGATGTCTCTCTGGATGTATTGTGTATCTCAGCGGAAGAATTAATGAAAATATAATAGAAGAAGCATAATTGAATATCGGGTTTTCCCCCTTATGGGGATTTTCCCTGATCTCCGACCAAATTATGGTGTCTCTATGTGTGCATGTTTTTCTTTTGTTGTTCCTTTATGTTTTGTTGCATTATTGATGTTATTGTTCTTTCTACATAATTGTTGATGACGTTATAATATAATGGGTGAATGCCATATGTAAATGTTGAAAAGTTTGTAAATGCAATTATCTAAAGTAAAGAAAAATACATCCCTAAGAAAAATTAACAAGATCCATGTCCATTCCTTGGAACTTATGTTGGTTGACTATGATCAACTGTTGGCAACTCGTGAGATCTTTTGAAGGCTTTCTCCTCCTAGAACTTGACGTCTCGTCTCATAATAATATTCCTACTACTAAGAATGTATATCCTATATGACTTAGAGGTTTTGTTGTAACCAACAAAATATCCCTTTTCTGCAATTGAATCTAGCTTGGTGTGTCTCTCATCTAGAATGTGACAATAGGTGATATTGCCAAAAATCCTAAAATGTCTGACTTCTAGCTTCTTCCTTGTAAATTCCCTCTCGGGTGTCATCTTTCCCAATACCTTGTGCGAGACCTTGTTCTGAATGTATACTATCGTACTACATGCTTCTTCCCAGAGATGCCTAGGCATGTTCTAGTCATATAGCATTGTCATCACTGCCCCAACTATGGTCATGTTCTTTCTTTCTACAAATCCAACTATTCTCTCTTGATGCCCACCTTCACACAGAACTCCTTAAAGGCTTTCTCAATGTACTCACCTCCATTATATGTTCGAAGAACCTTTATCTTCCTGCCTATCGAATTCACCACAAGAGCCCCGAACTTTTAGAAGCAATTGAAGACTTTGTCTCTTGTCTTCAAGAAGTAAATCTAGGTCTTCTTGGAGAATTCAACAATAAATGTAACAAAATATTCATAACCCCTCAAAATGTATCAAGTCTAGTACACCCTTGGCTATACTGTCACTCCTTTGAAGTGTCGCCTTTGCAAGCTTCCCATGTATGCACCCTCTACACACATCATCATGTTTTGTGCTTACTTCTAGAAATCCTATCACGGTCTCTCAGAGCAACTTAAGTACTCCATGATGGATATGTTGTTGGAAGAATTTGTCATTGATGTCAAAGGGAGAATGGAATTTTTGATATGATAATGCTATGGTTGCAAAAAATTAGTGAATTTGGATGTATGTCCACCTAGATTGATAGCCCTCATCAAACCATTTCATGTGATGGGTTGTATGCTTTAAGGTTCATCTTAGTTGAAGAAATGTTTAAGGTTAATGTTTCATGAGCCAAGAATCCATAGTGTCAAAGGTTCATTATTGCCCTTAGAAGGCGGCCTAATTTGTAATCAATCTTCCCATGTCCATGTATCCAAGAAAGGAGCCATTATGAAAATCAAAATTAATATTTTTATAAAATCTAATCCTCTTTCTTCAAGGTGGCCCTAATTGGTTCAGGTTGGCTCTAGTGAATAGACGTGGTTTGTCAAGGTTCAAGTTGGCTCTGTTTGGAGTGATTCAACAAGTATAAATAAGGAATGATTCGACCTTATTTTATCTCCACTCGTCCAAGCACAAGAAAGAGAAGTAGTTGATACAATTTGGTCTAAGGAAGATTGGTTCATAGCTCATGAACTCTAAGACAAGTTAAAGAAGCAAGGATAATGGTGTATGGTTCAATCTCTGGGTAATGTTTGATCATGTTTTTGGGAAAAATGTGTTATCCTTGAAGCAAACTTTGTCCTCTCTTGTAGCTTGATGTCAACCTACTTTTGAAGGACAAAACTCGACTCCTTAAGATTGATTTTCACCTTCATCTATGAAGCAAATTTCGGCCTATGGAGGAACCAAATTCTAGCACTAGATTAAGCCAGAGGTAAGGCGCAGATTCAGCCCTGCAACTTGGCCATCCTGTGACAAATTTTCCATCCTGTGAAAGGGACAGACTCGGCCCTGTGGAGGAGACTCAGACCTATGGAAATTCAGGGTTGTAGCATGTACAGAACTCATCTCCTTATGGCAGACTTTTGACCTATGACTAGGAGCAGGTTCAACCTTAATTTGAGAGCAGACCTTGAGCATATATTAGTTTTGTTTTCAGTCAACTTTGAAGATACTTCTAAAGTACAAGTTGATGGTTTATCCTTGACTTGTGTTATAGGAAAGTCTTTTTGAGTAATCCTTTGGAGTAGATATTGAAGACCTTATTGAGTTGCCTTTGATGCCCTTTTTTTAGCAAACTTGAAGAACTTTGAAGACAATGTAGAATAGATTTTGAAGACTATCTAGAAGTGGTCCTAGAAGCCTTGTTAGAAGCAGACCATGATATTGATCTTGAAGCAAGCTAGGGTAAGATCACTTGTTGGTTTAATGATCTAAGGTATGCACTTCTTAAGTTGAATTATTGATATGATAAGGGGCAGAACTAAAGTCATTTGGGTGTTGTTGTAATTGGGCCATTGTCCCTGGGACGGGAGTCTAAGAAAATATTATTTTATCTTTTATTCTAAAGGGTGGCAGGTTGGATCTAGGGAAGGAAGTTGTAGTTTCCTTCATAAAGTTGTCACCTCCTTCCAATGGGAGTTTGTAAATCTTGGGGTTGTAACCCTTCCAGTTATAGCTGGAAAACCAGAAGTTGTAGCTTCCTTTGTAATATAAAATCATTGTACATGTATATATCTTGTGTTCATTTAATGTGATGTTATTGGTTAATCATTTTGATACTCAAATTGTTGAAATTTACGAAATGTTGATTCATTGTCCCACTTCTTGGTATTTCCAACAATTGGTATCAGAGTCAGTGACCCTCTAACAATCTAATCACTTGAGGGAAGATCACAAGAAGATATGGAAATGTAAGGCATATGTTCAAAAACAATTCTGGTGTTTGATGGAAATGATTACCCACTAGGGAGTAGTTGCATGCAAACCTACTTGAAGGCTTTAGGAGTGGATGTTTGGCTCTCCATCATAAATGGTTACAAAGTTCCTAAAATCCCTCCAATTAATCATGATGAGAAGTTGTTTAGCTGCAATTCAAATGTTTTTCATACCATCATGGGTGGTTTGTCAAGAACCATTAATTCCAAGGTGATGTCTTATACCACAGCCAAAGTAGTTTGGGATAAACTTAAAACTTTGCATGAAAGTGATGATAAAGTCAAGCAGATCAAACTTCAAAAGTATAGAACTCAATTTGAAAATATGAAAATGGATGAAAAAGAAGATGTTGTGACTTACTTACTTAGAGTAGATGAAGTTGTCAACTCCATTAGAGGATTAGGAGAAAAACTTGAAGATCCTTTGGTCGTACAAAAGGTCTTGAGATCGCTTCCCTTGAAATACGATGCCAAGGTATCTACCATAGAAGAAACTAAGGACTTGACCAAGATGACAATGGAAGAATTACATAGCACTCTTACAGAGTACAAAATGAGAATAGATATAGAAGAGGGACCATCATCCAGAGAAGCAGCTTTTAAAGCCACAAGGAAGACAAAAAACAAACAGCTCAAGGTGGAAGAAACTTTAGATGATGATTCAGATGTAGAAGCAGCAAATTTATCAAGAAGCTAAAAAGGGGAACCGAAGAAAACAAAGGTAAGTTACCTTTTAAATGCTTCAAATGTGGTAGAATAGGTCATTATGATAAGAAATGTCCTTTTAAGGAAAAGAAAAGCATTCACAACAAAAATATTTATTCTAAAGAGGACAACAGCGCTTCAAAAGGAAGTGATACAGAAGAACCTGATGCAAGAGCTCTCTTCATAACTTAAGAAAATCAAGATAATGACCATGTTGACAAAGAGGTCAATGATTCAGATGATGAAGAACCAAATATGAGAATAGATTCTCCCTAGGGACTTAGAAAAGATTCAGACCGAACAATAAGATGAAGACTTTCAAGAAAAGTTGAAGAATAGTGAAAATGAAAATGCCTTGCTTAGAAATAAAAATAGAGAATTGAGAAACTTTCTTGAAAAGCGTGATGAGGAAATTGTCTCTTTAAAAGTTCATCTTGAAGAAGCAAAAAGAATTGAGGAAGTGATGAAGATCCAAATGAAGAAGAATGAATAAGAGTGTAAGAAGCTTGAAGAGGAAGTTGTAACATTGAAGGTTGAATTTGATAAGCTTAACAAGAACTTGAATACCTCACTAGTGTTGGCTAACATTTTGAGTTATCAAAGATCTCTAGATGATAAAACAGGTCTTGGTTATGAAGGCACATCTTCAAGCAAGGAAGGCACAAGCTCCAAGCCTTTGAAGGAGGAAATTAAAGGGGAATTTAGAAATGTTGCTACTTCAAGAAGTTTTGCTCATGTTCCCAAGAACATCCAAGATCAACAATGGATTGAACCACCTTCAAGATAGAACAACTTCAGAAGATCACCCTATTCTCCCCAGTGTGAAAATATTTTTCTTGGTAATTTTTATTCTTGTGGAAATTTTGGGCATAAAGCAATCCATTGTAAAATCAATACAACATACAATTATGCAAGAAGCATAAATGATTATGGAAGGAACAGATTAGGAAATGTTCACCGGATCTACCAATGGAAACTAGAATCCATTTGAACCACTAACGAATTAGAATATTGTGTGTTACAAATGCAATAATCTTGGTCACAATGCACATTACTGCAGGCTTGAAAATGCTCCAATCATAAAGACAAAAAACCAGCAATGAAATGGGAAAGGAAAAAGAAGGAAGTTTGCAACTCCATAGTAATCGTTAAATATAAAGAATTTGAATGGTGCATAGACAGTGGATGCTCGACACATATGACTGGAGATCGAAACAAATTTGTCAACTTAAAAGAAAAGAGTGGCAGTGTTGCATTTGGAGATAATTCTTATGTCAAGATACTTGGAAAAGGTGTGGCAAGTCTTGAAAGAGAACATATGAAGGCACAAAACGTTTTGCTAAAGGATTTGAAGCACAAACTTCTCAGTGTTGGAAAGATGTGTGATCAAGGGTACAATCCCCTGTTTGACTCTTGGAAATGTGAAATCAAAGAAGACAACTCGGGAAGATTGGTTGCAATAGCCACAATAAGACCAAACAACATATACGTTCTAGACCAAGCAAAGCAGATGAACCTTACAACCAAGGAAAAGTGTCGTAAGAACAACAAAGAAGAAAATCATAAGAAGACATAAGTCATGTGGAGTGCCATATGTTCAGGGGGAGCAGCCCCAGAGACATGAGTCACCTTTTACCATTTATGTCAAAGGGCGAGAGAAAAGGAAGTGTGTAATGGAGATGAAGTGAAACATGGAGAGGGCAAGCATGAGTGTTGACATCAATGACAAAGCGAGAGATTGTTGGAAGAATTCGTCATTGATGTCAAAAGGAGAATGGGCTTTTGATATGATGATGATATGGTTGCAAAAAGGCAGTTAATTTGGATGTATGTCCACCTAGATTGATAGCCCTCATCAAACCACTTCATGTGATAGGTTGCATGCTTTAAGGGTCATCTTAGTCGAAGAAATATTGAAGGTTAAAGTTGCATGCCCCAAATGAATGGGTTCATGCCCCAAGAATCCATTGTGTCATAGGTTCATTATTTCCCTTAAAAGAAGGCCTAATTTGTAATCAATTTTCTCATGTCCATGTATCCAAGAAAGGAGCCATTATGAGAATCAAAATTAGTATTTTTATAGATCTTAATCCTTTGGCTTCAAGGTGGCCCTAATTGGTTAAGGACGGCTCTAGTGAATAAATGTGACTTCTCAAGGTTTAAGTCGTCCTTATTTGGAGTAGCCCAACAAGTATAAATAAGGAATGATTCAACCTCATTTTATCTCCACTCGTCCAAGCACAAGCAAGAGAAGTAGTTGAAGCAATCCGATGTAAGGAAGATAGGTTCATAGCTAATGAACAAGATGATTTGAAGAAGCAAGGATATTGGTGTATGATTCTATCTTTGCGTAATGTTTCATCAAAAGTTTGGGAAAAAGGTGTCTATCTTTGAAGCAAATTTTGACCCTTCTTGTAGCTTGATCCCAACCTACTTTTGAAGGACATAACTCGACTCCTTTAGGATTGATTTCGACCTTCATCTGTGAAGCAAATTTCAAACTATGGAGCAACCATATTCTAGCCTCATATTTGGCTAAAGTGCAAATTCAGCCCTGCAACTCGGCCATCATGTGACAAAATTTTGGTCCCATGAAAGGGACAAACTCAGCCATGTGGTACAGACTTTGACCCTATCAAGGAGCAGACTTCAGACATGTAAAGGAGACTCAAACCTGTGGAAATTTGGGGTTGTAGCATGTACAAAACTCGTTTCCCTATGGAAAACTTTTGACCTATGACTAAGAGCAAACTCGGCCTTAATTTGAGAGCAAACCTGGGACATATATTAGCTCTGTTTTCAATTAGCTTTGAAGATACTTATGAAGTATGAGTTGATCCTTGAAGTGTGATATTGGAAAGCCTTTTTGAGTAAACTTTTGGAGTAGATATTGAAGAACTTATTGAGATGCTTTTGATGCCCTTTTTTGAGCAAACTTGAAGAACTTTGAAGACAATGTAGAACATATTTTGGAGATTGTTGTCCTAGAAGCCTTCTTAGAAGCAGACCTTGATATTGATCTTGAAGCAAGTTGGGGTAAGATCACTTGTTGGTTTAATGATCTAAGGTATGCACTCCTTATGTTGAACTGTTGATATGATAAGGGGAAAAAATAAAGTTGTTTGAGTGTTGTTATAATTGGTCCATTGTCACTAGTACGAGAGCCCAAGAAAATCTTATTTTATCTTTTATTCTATAGGGTAGCAAGGTGGAGCTAGGGAAAGAAGTTGTAGCTTCCTTCAGGAGGTTGAAGCCTCTTCCCAGTGCGAGTTGGTAAATATTGAGGTTGTAGCCCTTCCAGTTGTAGCTAGAAAACCAGAAGTTGTAGCTTCCTTTGTAATATATATATATATATATATATATGTGTTCATTTGATGTGATGTTATTGGTTAATCGTTTTCATACTTAAATTGTTAAAATTTATGAAATATTGATTCATTCCCCCCCCCAAACTCCCCTCAGTATTTCCAAGATATGTCCCATCCTCCTATGGCCATAATTCACCCATATCTTTTTCACAGTTGCTTCTCACTAGTGCTTTTAGAGCATCCAACCGCAACATGTACACCTTGTTGCTTCTTACTACAATTTGCTTGGCTGACATCCAATCCCGGTGTTTTATGTACACCTTTTTCCCTCAAAAGTAGAAAACATATCCCTTTTCTTAAAGAGCAAAAACTGAAATCAGGGTCACCCCTAAATCTGGCACATGCAACACATTTATAACATGAGTACTCTTGCTTGACTCTCTCTGATATGTAACTGTCCCTGGAGTACACTTGGACTTATTAACCATATGAATCTAGAAGCCTATCTCCTCTACTTTGGTAGCTGGAGAAATATTCTCTAACCCCTATCATATGACATGACACTCCACTGTCTATACACCAGACTCCTGTGGTGGTTGAGTTAGAGAAGCGAGCTATGATATCGAACGCATCTTCATCTCTTAAAGATAGCTCGCCAACATTCGTTGAAGTTGTTGTTTCCTGGTTGTTCTTCTTATCACCCTTGATGTGTTGAAGAATCTAGGGAACTTAGAGTTAGAGTGATTCTTCTTAGCATGATAACAATTTGGGAAGTGCTTTTATAATTTATCTTAGCTTGATCTTCTTCTTATTATTAGTGTGTGTGTTTGCTTCATCAAACTGCTACCAAAACAAAGAGACAAGAACACAAGAAGTGGCATTCTACCAGGGCCAAAACCTCTCCCTCTTGGAGAGGAAAACCCACACATAATTCTTCTTATAGAGATTCTCATTGACTAACACCAAGACCATAACCCTTGACTGACTGAGCCACTCCAAGACCAAGACATCAATCCTCTTCTTCATACTGTTGAAATCATCATCATTATTTGCCTTTTCCGAGATCATCACTGTGTCTGCACCATCGAGATCTTCATTGTTTTCACCATAGCTGCCCCTTTATTGAGATTATATCTTTGAGACAGAGTCACCATTGAGATCATCATTGTGCTTAAGGTTGTGACCGCAGAGAGTAGCACCGAGATCCTTGTCTTTAGACTTATGTCGAGAAGGTAATCATTATAATAGTTCTTATCTGAGATCACAGAGATATTGTCTGAAGACTTATCCTTATGCGAAGAGACATAGTTCTGTACCCATCCAAGTTCCAACACTTTGAACTTAACTGAGATCTCAGAGTGGAATGCGAAGGTATTACTGTACCTTATCACCAAAATCATGTTCCAGATTATCCCATCCGAGAATATACTTCTTCTTTGTATGCGGAGTTGCAGACCTGGTTCTTATCCGAGTTGCTTCAGAAGAATGCGAGATCCTGTTCCTCCTATATGCGGTGACCCTAGGTGGGTATATATAGTGGTCATGCCTCCATAATGAGCCGACATAACCAAGTGATCCATTGTGTCCTTTTAGCTAGCCGACATGACTTCATTTTAAGTTATTTTTGTTGGCCAACATGACAGAGTTTTCCATCGATTTGCTTGCTTGTCTTCAGGAGGATTATGTTGGTCTTGGAGGGTTGTTCTTAGACACTAGGTAGCTTCATATACATTACAAATATGCTCAAGAAGAGCTCATGATTTTGACTCTTTGACTAGACCTATGGAATGAGCAAAAACTCATTCTTATAATTCATAAAAAATAATATTTCTTTTTCTTGACAAGTACAAAGATCAAAATTACATTTGTAAATTCCGAACCTAGTTACACTTTCTTCAACGCTCCCTCTTAACTAGGGAGATATTTACAATGATACTTGGTTATTCTCAATCTGAATAATTTCTCATAAGAAAAATCGGATTGGTAATCCCATCTATATAGCATCATATCAATCAGCATTGTCATAGTGCAAGGCCTTGACTAAGAGCTCCATCTCTCCACGAGACCATGAGCTACAATGTTGGCGAGACCAATGATTTATAGACACCTTCATCATTGTCTCTCAAGGTACATACCCACCCGAGTGTTCACTGAGTATGACCTTCTAGGACTATTCTTATCTTAGGTTCCCAGCCCTCAAAGAATATCGATCATCTTACCTACTCTTGTCTTGGATGCCCTACACATCCTCAAAGAGTATCGGATGCCAGATGATTACCCAATCCTCCCATTCTTTCTTCCCAAGTGAAGATAACAATGTTGTGTCTACCATGTGTCTACATTTCCATTCATGGCCTTCATCTAGACTTATCGTTGTTAGTCCTAGTCTAGTGGATGACCCGTGACATGGAAAAACACAATTGTCACTCCTTTGTAATCAAGGGTGATCTTAATTCAAACTCCCTCTTGATCAGGGACCTCTCAGAGCTCCCTCTTAGCTAGGGACTCTTATATATATCAGCAACTTTTCCTTTATGGGTCCTTTAGCTGCTTGATCAACTTCTCTCCTTGATGTCATAAAATTCAGTTGAACTTCTTTCTTGTAGGGCATCATCCATTGATCACTTTCCTTCTAGGTTCATCATGTCCTTCCTTTCTTTATGGAAAGTGGCCTTCTTGATACATATCTGTAACCTTCGTCATATAGTTACTTCTTTCCCATCATGCCTCTTTCAAGAATTTCCATCCACCACATGAATGTCAATTGTACTTGTATTTACAACTCTTGTTCCAATCGCCCTGCATGCACTCATCCAGATATTATTCAATAAATCAAAACGTAACATTAAATCAAATCGTACCTTAGTAGATGGCTCTTCATCATGACATCTTCCTGTAGGTATCAGCATCTTGCATTCATGTTGACACATCTCCCAAAGATATCTATTGTCAAAGGTCTCCACCTTTTTCAGACTTTCATCAGTCTTCATATCCTTCTAGGAGATTTCATGGTCAAATCTTCTTGGTCTATTGGATGTTGATTGCCTTCATCGTGGTTGCATATCTCACGATCTCTTCCTTCCTTACTCATTCCATTCCACGAGCTTTCAATCAAAGTTTCTTAACTATAGTCAACCACCGCATACTTCATATGAGGACATATTATGTTGATTTCATCTTAGTGTGACTTTATGCCTTCCTGCATCTTTTCAAAGGAGGAGATCCTTTTTCTCTTGATCATACTTCTTAAGATAAAAGCAATGATCCATGTTACTTCCAACCATATGACATGACATTATAATATTAAACACAATCATACATACCTTATTTTACCTTCAGGTCATCGAGGCTTCTTCCAGCAGCTTCCTTGATTGAAAAGATCTTCAATCCCTTGATCTCCTCCATGTCATATCATCATCTCATGGATTCCATATGTTTGATTTCTTGTTGAAACACTTGCTTCATCTCTAGATTAGTGAACCCTACAATGAGGATTCCAGCAGAGAATTTTGAGGATCTTGTGTATCCCCAACTAGCAAATGTTTCCTTTTTGACTTGATGTATGATGAGCCTTAGATGACTCCTTTCTTTCCTTCAATAACCATTGAGGTTCCCAAGAGCTATATGTCCTACATGTTGTATGCCATGGATTTTTGTCCTTCATGATCCTTATGAAGATGTTACAAGCTCTTGTTTCTAATGCTTTCATGATGCCATGATGCATCTTATTATCATTGTCATATCTTTTAACACAAGAGTTAGAAGCTTATGATAGGACCCTTTTGTGAGGGATATTATCTTACTCATAGGAGAGATTTGTTACTCCTCTTTCCTTGGCCCTTTTCTTTAGCTTCCTTCATCTTTCAGTGATATGAGCTTCCAAAAATCTTTCTATAGCATTGAATCTTAACTATAGTTATTTTGTCTTGTTTGAGGACCAGCCTTGCTTTTCCTTTCTACACATGGTTAAGTTCCTTTAACTTTCAATATTTCTGCCATCAACTTGTCTTTCTCTATCTAGCATAGAGACCACAAGTTGTTGAATGAGGTAACCTTCCTATTCATGGACATTTGTTACCTTGCCTATCAGTTAGAATGATGATGATTATCTTCCTTCCTAGATCTTGTAGATGGGATCTTATGAAGATATCCTTGATACTCTTTTACTCTCATGAAGAATATGTGACCTTCTTCATTGCATCTTTAGAGAATGAGTTTATCACCTACATCACTTTGATGTCTCCAATATTGCTATGTGAGGGGATCTTTCATAAGCTTCCCTTTCCATAAATTCAGAGGAGACCTATAAGCTTCCCTTTCCATAAATTGAAAAGATACTTACTTGTTATGTGAAGATGAAATCTTCACCTTGATTGCTTTGATGAAGGTTGAGGCGGGATGCATTGATGCTTCCTCCGAATGAGATCCTTGATGCAATGGTATGAATCTTGCCTTCATGTCTTCAAGTTTCTTCGAATTATACATCTGATTCTTATGATTCGCAACCTCTTTATCAACTTGAGATAGCATTGTCTTGCTATCACATAAGTGGATTATGGAACCTTGTAGTATGCAGCATTGTGTAGAACCATAGAGTCTTGATGTTGCTTGCCATGATGATCATTTTATGGTATTGAGATCCATCATCCCCGCTACAACACTGAGATCATCACTCATGTATCCTCAACGAGATAACAACGAGATCTGAGATATATGAGAGTTGCACTTAGATTCACCGAGATAATGATCTTCTCCATCAAGGTCATGACTGTGTCTATTATATTAAGACCATAATTACATCTATGACCGCTCCTAGAATATATGCCAAGACAGAGTGTCATTATGTGATCACTGAGATCCTCCTTATCACAAGTATGTCGAGACTGTGAGGACACAGATCTGAGCCCTTTTCTGTGGCATCTGAGGTTGCTTCTGTAGGCCAAGATTGTGATCACCGAGACTGTGATCACCAAGACAGACTTCTGAAACTTCTTCACTGTGACCTCTGAAATACCTCCTGTGACTGCCCTCCGAAAATCTGAACTTCCTGTACCATCCGAAAATTACAGGCAATTCGAGTTCTGTATTTTCTGTGGTATGACATAGATTGTAATGACACCCAATTTGGGGTTAGCACTGAAACTGTGAGAGGTACTTCTTTTGACTGTGATCTGAATTCTGAGCAATGGTATTGGGACTTCAATTTATCTTAGATTACTTGATCTTGAATTGTCTTGTTGTTGTATACTTCTTGTTGAAGACTGATCTTTCAATTCCTTCAACTTGTTTTGATGCCCTCCTTGAATCTGATCCTTTAAGTGTCTCTTTGTTGCCCTTTCTTTGACTTCTGAACCTTAGCTCTGATACCATGTTGAAGAATCTAGGGCACTTAGAGTTAGAGTGATTCTTCTTAGCATGATAACAATTTGTGAAGTGCTTTTAAAATTTATCTTAGCTTGATCTTCTTCTTATTATTAATGTGTGTGTTTGCTTCATCAAACTGCTACCAAAACAAAAAGACAAGAACACAAGAAGTGGCATTCTTCCAGGGCCAAAACCTCTCCCTCTTGGAGAGGAAAACCCGCACATAGTTGTTCTTATAGAGATTCTCATTGACTAACACCAAGACCATAACCCTTGACTGACTGAGCCACTCCAAGACCAAGACATCAATCCTCTTCTTCATACTATTGAAATCATCATCATTACTGTGCCTTTCCGATATCATCATTGTGTATGCACCATCGAGATCTTCATTGTTTTCACCATAGTTGCCCCTTTATTGAGATTCTATCTTTGAGATGGAGTCACCATTGAGATCATCACTGAGCTCAAGGTTGTGACCGCAGAGAGTAGCACCGAGATCCTTTTCTTTAGACTTATGTCAAGAAGGTAATCATTATAATAGTTCTTATCTAAGATCACAAAGATATTTTCCGAAGTCTCATCTTTATGCAAAGAGACATAGTTTTGTACCCATCCAAGTTCCAGTGCTTTGAACTTAACTGAGATCTCAGAGTGGAATGCGAAGGTATTATTGTACCTTATTACCGAAATCATGTTCCAAATTATCCCATCCGAGAATATACTTCTTTGTATGCGGAGTTGCAGACCTGGTTCTTATCAGAGTTTCTTCAAAAGAATGTGAGATCTTATTCCTCCTATATGCGGTGACCCTAGGTGGGTATACATAGTGGTCATGCCTCCATAATGAGTCGACATAACCAAGTGATCCGTTGTGTCCTTTTCGCTAGCCGACGTGACTTCATTTTAAGTTATTTTTGCTGGCCAATGTGACAGAGTTTTCCATCGATTTGCTTGCCTGTCTTCAGGAGGATTATGTTGATCTTGGAGGGTTGTTCTTAGACACTAGGCAGCTTCATGTACATTACAAATATGCTCAAGAAGAGCTCATGATTTTGACCATTTGACTAGACCTATGGAATGAGCAAAAAACTCATTCTTGTAATTCAAAAAAAAAAAAAACAAAACTTTTACTTGACAAGTACAAAGATCAAAATTACATTTGTAAATTTCAAACCTAGTTACACTTTATTCAACATGATGTTCGTGCATTCACTGACATAGTGTCCATGTTGACCACAGCCACAACACTTGATTTTACTTAAGTCCTTTTGCTTCTTCTCTCCCTTGGGGTTAGGCCCTTTGCTTGATCCCTTCTTGGATATGCCCTTTCTTGCTAGAACAACATTCTTGCCATCCTCATGTTTCTGGTTCCTACTGTTGTTGCCACTAACAAGGTTCAACCTAAGCTCCTAAGTGAAATCACTCCACAACTGATCTCAATCATGAAGGTCTTGTCATCCATTAATCACTTGAATAAACACATTCCACTACTTTAAGAACCCATTTAAGGCAATTCTCACAAGCTCGTCATCATCTATCTTCTCTCTGACATCTGCTAACTCATCATTTACAAGTCTGATCCTAGTGAGGTCACTGACTATGTCTTCTTCTTTGTTCATCTTAGTGTTTCTTAGCTTATCTTTGAGGATCAACTTCGTGTTTATAGTAACATTTTGGAACAACTTCAAGATGGCATCCCACATCTTCTTGGTTGCATCTAATTCTACAATATGGGGAACAATTGATCTTTAACCCGATCTTGGATTATGCGCCTAGCTTTGGCATCCTCCTTCTGGTAAACCATTAATTGCATCAGATATGTTGGTACGGCTACAATTGTCGTAGCATATTCCTTCAGTCCATGCTCCTCCAATAATAATAAGATTATGGATTTCTAGACACCAAAGTTTGATGCACCATCAAGTTTGTCCTGATCTCTCAATCCAGCGGAAGCCATTTCTGAAACCCTCGAACAAAAAAACCCAATAAATCTGAATAGATTATGAAGCCCTTGTGCTTAGATCACAAATAACCTCAGCACTTCACTGCTAGGATACCATGTAAAATTCTGGCTACCCAGATGGTGTTATTAACTAGTTAATTATTTCCTGCTACTTATTTACAGCAAATTAATTCTTTTGCTGGAAGTTACGAATAATAGCATAAACAACACCAATTATAAAATAAACTGCAACAGAAAATACACGAGAAACCAATCACAGAATATACACCGATATTTTTGGACAAAAGCCCCTGGAAAAACCCCTATGTGGGGAAAACCAATTTTCAAATATGAGAGCTTTATTATTAATCTTCAACAAATAAACTGCTATTGAGAAATTACAATTGCTTGTCTGACACTAGCTAAGCTTAGGCAAAATATTTTCTTCACTTCTGCTAATCTGGAAAACCCCACGGTTTCCCTTTTTGCAATTCACACTGCCTCCAACAAAACACTAACTTCTAGCAATTTGCACTGGCTCTTCCTGGAAATTCGCACTACACTCTGGAAACTTGATATGCCTCCTAGAAAATTAAAACGGCCTTCAGCAAACTCGCATTGGTCTCTGGTGAACTCGCACCCCCTCTAGGAAATTCGATCTAGCCTCTGGAAGACTCACACTGCCTTCTGGAAAATCATGTCGGCATCCTCCTGCGAATTTATTGATCAATTTGACCTCCTCCTGAAGCTCACAGCCTCACTGGGAAAAACTCGGCCTCCTACAAAAAAATATTGATAGCAAAAAGCTCCAAATAATTTTCTCTTAATCACTGCTGCTAAAACCCTCCTAGTGTCTCTAAAAATTGACCCACTCAATGTGTCTCCAAAGTTGTCCATCAATTTCCCTTTATATCCTCTCACTCACAAATTAATAGCCACAATTAGAATCATTGTTACGAAGAAAATGGCATAAAAGGAATAGTCTACTAGCTCTATAATGTCAGTAAGCATGCTAGCCATGTCCTCAACACAAGGAAACATGCACTTAACGATAGCTTTCAGGTAATCCAGGTGAAAGACTGAAATTTTAGGATGCCATTCAAACTAATACCAACATTGTTAATATTGTCTCAATATATTATACATGCACTTATCAGAAGAAAATGCAAGAAACTTAATAATGCGAGTATATATTCACATGCAAGTGCATATGCTATTCGTCGATTCAGAAACTACCTATAACAGAATCAGCAATGGTTGCTGTTAGCTGCATTAGTGGCTTAGCAGACTACAAAGTTACAAACGATTTATGATGCCGGAGTATTTCACTGAAAAAAAGCAGAACACCGGATATTTCTGTTGGATTTTCACAATGAATACTAGCGCTTACACAAACTTGCAAATGTAAGATCCTACACCATAGGTTGTTCATTGTTTCTGTGGATTAATAGAAAATCAGTAACGGTGATAAAATCAAAGTCCTCGTTGTCAAATGGTGTCTGCCAGAACAATAATTGCAAACAAACACATGCAAGAACAGGTTGATGGCTCTACCATCTAATGCCAAAATTTGTGGAAAAAATAAAATAAAATCAAATTATATACCTAATTATTTAGTGTCTCACTGATTAGCCCACATTCAAGATGAACTTACATGAAAATATCCTCAGGAATGTCAAATCGTTAAAACTGAAACCAATATCTTATGATGTGAAACATGAAAACTACCACGAACTTCTGACATCAAAAGGAAAAATGTCACTGGCGAATACAGTCCTATCACTGGAATCAAGCCTTACGTATGATCTACCCATCATCACCCTTAATTACCTAAATATCATTTATAGCCTTTCCTAGGTAAGACAATAATCTCAGAAGGTGTACGTGAAATAATAAAAAGAAAATCATAAAGACATAAATGAAACCACTGAACAAGTCAATAGAAAGGAATATAATGGTTCGTTGTCTTTTAGCTGGGCAACAAATACGGTATGCCTAACAAGGAAGCTCTAGTTACATCTAAATGTTCAAAAATCTGTAGTACTTGGAACATGTTATTATTAATGTCTAATATCCAATGGGAAAGTGAGGAAAATTTTCCAATATAGAACTAATTTAAGCACGAATGAATTACTCTCATGCAAGGATCTCTTTCAATTTAATTGGTATACCCGGAACAGATACATTGGAGATCACCAAGAAATTTTAATATACTACAGCTGGTCCAGGAAGTCTAATCTTATTTTTTTCAAAAACTAAGAGTTGACAGTTGCACTAAAAGCTGATTCATCAAGAATCATTCATGAATCATTTCAAAATATCTTGAAATTAGATCAGCAATATTTACAATAGAATACCAACAAACGTAATTCATGCAGAGCTCCGAAGACTTAATGATCGATATGTGACTATTGTTCTATCATAGAATAACACCACCCATAATCCCGGACGACACCTTCAGTGGTTAAGAATAATTAAGTCTAATACTATAGATTGTTTTACGTAACCAACACTACCCATAATCCCTCACGTCATCTTCAGTGGTTAAGAAGAATGAGTCTAATACTATAGATTGTTTTATGCAAGCTGATCTTTTTATGTACATGAAATTAAATAACAATATAATCAAGACGATCGTGTACTTCTTGTCCTTGAAGCCCAAATACCAAAAACTAGGAACATAAAAACAAATGTGATCGCCCAATACCGAGCTCGTCCACACTTGATCCTGGGCAGCACGGCCTGTCAGGTATTAAATATCTCGTTAAACAATAATTCTCGGCTTGAAAGTATGTACAATCAATGAGAGAAAGCATGGGTGAGATCCTCAGTCTAAATATAAACATCTTCAAAAGAAATTCCATGAATGTCTCAAATGCATGAAGGCAAATAAAAAAAACTCGCATGACCTTCCAGCTTTAAAATGCTGTATCAATAAGAGATTTGGGTGAATGTGCAAAGATTGAATTGGAAGGTGTTATGCGTAAATGCTATGATGCAAGATCAACTAACCTTGATTCATAAGCGGCATTGCTTCCTTGACTGTTTATAGTGCTTAATGAATCATAAAACAATTCATATGCATTGATCTGAACCATTGTATATGCCACAGCATAAAACGGTAATCATTCAAATTTCCAAATATGAGATTACATATATGAAATATAGAAAAGCTTTCCCTGTTCAGTGCATAGTGCACACTGCATACATGTATCGGTTAATCATTTCCTGGCATAAATAACCGTGTTTACACACCGATGACACTTTATACTCGTGTAAGTACACAGGAAGGCAGATAGACATCATGAGAGATAGAGAGTATCAACTATTAGTACCTAAAACTAATGTATAGTTGAGTAATTTCAAAACATCAACTTTTAAATAACTACTAAAAGCTATAAAAATTTAAATTATACAAATAAAAATGTCTTCCTTGAACTTATAAACCTAGGACAAAACTACTATAATTATGGGTGCGTGAACACAAACATGCATATGTATATGCTACATATGTATATACCTATGTATAGGTAGCAGGAAACCCTGACACCTCAGCATTTCAACCCCCCTGAAATAGCAGAAAATGCAAAAATATATACCAAATGAACTGGAAACGTGGTGAAACGTTTCGCCTAGAGTTTGACAATTTGGAAATGCAAGAGGAAATGGCAGGTGGCATTTCAAATTTTCAAGTGTAATTTGCCTCCTAAAGCCCATGCTTCGGCCTCAAAAAGTAAGCATCAGCTAAGGAAATGAATACTGGGACTGGTCCAAACAACCAAACTTGCTATTAAACCTTTGATAATGATGCTTGGATATTAATTTGACACCAATGGCAACAGTAAAAAAGAAAGAAAACTTCTAAAAAATTAATCTTTATTTCAAGATAATCTGCTATTTATAAAATAAAAAATTAAAGAAAAAAATTTAAATCTACTTTTCAAAATACTTACATGTTTTTGGTATTCTTTGATAACATGTTTCACCATTTCCAAATTCTGGGGGATCACCTTCCCAGTGCCTACCCATTTCCCTATATTGTGCAACTTCAGTATATACTATAATTTCTTTTAATACGTTTTAAGATTATCTAATAACTTTTTGTAGTTAAAACAGTATAATTCGTCTATTGATATCTCCCTTCTTTATAAATTTTTATTACAATTTAGTGATAAAGCAAATCATGGGGTGTAAGCACAGTATTCTTTATGCATTTATGCATGTACCATCTCCCCCTTTCAAGATACACACACACACTACTTTTTTGTGGAAAACTACAGCCACAACATTCTCAAATATTAAATGTGTTTGTGTAATTGCATGTACAATGTGTATACAACACTACAGAAATGACTCTAAGCGAGTGTTTGTACAGCTGCAGGTAGGCAATATGTTTTCTTCCAAAGAAACCCTTGCAGGATGGATTGTGCCTAACTGCCAGCCAAAACAGCAGCTGGTAACCCCAAGAGACTCAACCTGATTTGAACCTCCGATCTAAGGTTTTCCATGAGGAACATGCCTTATGAAGATGGTTCAACAGATTGAGCTAACACTTAGGGTTTCAGATAGGAAATATTTACATATATACACACACCACCACACACAAAAATGCAAATATATGGAAATACATGTATGTGTCTGAAATGAGAACAAATACAACCAAATGTTGATTTTTCAAGTGCAATAGATACAAGCACAAATTTCTGAAATACTGATAATTAGTTCTAATGGAGTAGATATTCTTTTAGCAATTTCAGCTTATCCTTACGCAATTGCACTTCAGAAATTCAACCATAAATGGACAAGGACAGTAGGGATCAAAATGTTGAATGAACAAAGAGAACACAAGATTTACCCTAGGAAAACCCACTTGGAAGAAAAACCTAACAAGTTTTTCCTTAGAGAAATTCTTCAGCTCAACAAGAGATACACCTAATACTGCTAGTGAACTATGATGGCCAAACAGACCAATAATGCTATGGTCAAACCTGATCAAAACAGTCCTTTTGTCAAGTCAATCTCCTGCCCAACAAACTCAACCCTCTCTGATCTGCCTAGGTCGAATTTCGCCCTCCCAGAATATGCCCAGAAACTCGGCCCTGCTGCCCATAATAATCTGCCCAGAATTTCGGCCCTGCTGCCCAAAATATGCCCAAAGAGTCACACATGCAAATTCAAGGAGATGGAGAGAACTGCTCGAGATGAATTCGCCCTACTTCATCCTTCTTCTTTGCTAAGATGCCCATAATATTTTTTGTCTTGCGAGAGGTTGAATGGTGTCTTATAGAGGAGGTTGAATGCTCTGTGTATAGTATTCTGCCTGCTTGAATGGGTGTCTCTTCACTAGAGTTGATTTGACTTGAAGGAGGGCCGACTTGACAAGTTTGGAGCCAAAAATTCAAATTTCAAATTTCAAAATTTTCTCTTTGAAACCAACATGAAGAACATGTCGTACATTAATCTTTTCAGGGATTAATCAACTATAATAACACGAAGAACATGTCTTACATTTTCATTATATATTTCAAGGACCATAGCTACAAAATTCAACACTCCCTTTTAGCTAGGGAAGTATTCATAATGACTAACTAGATGTACTCATGTTGACAAATTTCTCTAAGAAAAGGTTATAACAAATCCAATCACCACAATCCGGTCACCAACTGTGACACATGGTAAATCAATAGCATCAACTGGTTACCATTGTTGATTTTTCAAGTGCAATAGATACAAACACTAATTTCAAAAATACTCATAATTACTTCTAATGAGGTAGTTCTTCTTTTAGCAAATCCAATTTATGATTAAGCAATTACACTTCAGAAATTCAACCATAAATGCACAAGGATAGTAGAGATCACAATGCACAAAGAGAACACAATATTTACCCTAGGAAAACCCACTTGGGGGAAAACCCAGCAACCTTTTCCTTAGAGAAATTCTTCAGTTCAACAAGAGATACACCTAATACTGCTAGTCAACTATGAGGTCAAACTAACCAACAATGCTATGGTCAAACCTGGTCAAACAACCCTCTTGTCAAGTCAATCTTCTGCCCTTCAACTTCAACCCTCTTGATCTGCCTAGGCCGAATTTCGGCCTCCCAAAATATGCCCAGAAACTCAGCCCTACTACCAAGAATGTCCCACCCAGAATTTCGACCCTCCTATTAAATTTCCATGAAAACTCTGCAACTACTTAGATGAATAACTGAAAACTGAAACTAGTTTACTTTCACCAAGATACACAATCTCTTAACAATTCATATGTAGCGGAATAAAAACACATCGCACAAATTGACACACTTATTTTTCTCAGGAAAACCTACTTGCTTGATGTGATTATTTTATTGATTTCCTTGGAGCAATTGAATCTATTACAAAGCATTCTATATCTCTTGAGCAAGCATTCTACTTCTCACACAAATGTCAGCTAATATGATTGATCTTGGTCTTCCTTGATCACAACATGATCTTGATTCTTGCACACAGTTGATCCTTTGTTGATTCCATGACTTGATCTGCAAACTTGCTGATCTCTTTCTCGAACTTACTCCTCCTTCCTTGTGTACTTGAGCCTCCTTAATCCTTGCGCTAATCTCTTATTCTCTAGTGCACTTATGGATGTTAGTTTTTGGTAGCAATAGACAGTTGTTCTAGTCTCTATGGTGTCTAAGAGGATAAGGAACACGAGATAGCCAAAACTCAAAAAAGTTTTCTCAAGAAAAACCTTAGAAACACCTCAATTAGATTAATTAGCCAATAATTGAATATTTCCTAAGTCTAACTTACGAAAATTGGTTAATTAAATCATATTAGTTGAGAGAAATCGATTTTGCTCTAAAGATCTCCGGAAAAGTCACTTGATGGAGTCAAGATGATCTTAGTCATCGATTGCGATTAGATCACGGCAGTTGAGAGTCCAACAAGATATTATAAGAGCAGGTTGATGGGATTTGGAGAAGACACACAAGAGATTCAAGCAGCACTCACCCAATTGCAGTGATTCAACAAGGGCACAGTTGAAGCAAAGGGAGACACCGACAAAGAGGTTTCAGCAGAGATTTGAGAGCAGGATTCTGAAGAAGATTTCCTCATATTTTCTAGTGTCCTAGTGACAAGAAGAGGAGACCGAATTTTATCTACAAAGGAGGTTGATTCAGCTAGTGCATGTAACCAGTGTGAGTTGCCCAGAGGAGCTTGTTTCAGTTTGTTAGTGCTAGATCTATCACCTAGAGATGAGTTAGTGGGTCAGAGGAGTTGTTGGAGGTAGAACGACTTGCAAGGAGGTATTCCTGAAGGCTGTGTGAATTATCCCGAAGTTGCAGGGCACATTTCTAGCAAGATGTGCGAGTGCCAGGGAAAAGTGCGAGTGGCTTGGGAGAGGCCGAGTTGGTTTACAGATGAGACTTTAAGTCTCCTGATTATTTTGCCAGTGGAGATTATTATTTGTTGGAGCTTTGCCAATATCAGGCAAGCAGATCATTGTACTTTCAAATTGTTGAAGATTAACAATAATAATAATAATATTAAAACCCTCATCTATTGCATTGGTTCTCTCTATAGGGTTTTTCCAAAGACGATTGTCCAAAAATATTGGTGTCAGATTTATTGTGTGCATTATTTTCTTAGTTCCAGTATTTTATTTTCTGCAACATTTTTATTTGTGATGATTGTAGTAGTAGATTATTCGTTATTTGTTGTAAATTAATTTACAGAAGACAAATAAACTCATAAGTTAGGAGAAGAATACCCAGTAGTTGCAATCGTGGAAATTTCACATGGTATCAGAGTTGATTTAGCGCAGAGGGTTTGTCGCAAAGGGTTTTACAAGAGTAAATCAGCGCAGGGCCTGGAAGAGAAAGCACAAGGGTTTCATAATCCAGTTTATTAATTTCTCCAGTGTATTTGAGTTCGCAAATTTTCCAGAGATGGTCGCAACAGGATTCAGAAATCGGGACAGGTTAAATGGAGCCTCCAACTTTGGTATCTGGAAGGCCAAGATGTTTTTATTGGACGAGCATGATCTAAAAGAGTTTACTACAATATTTATTGTTGTACCAACAGATCCCATCGAATTTCATGAGTACAGGAGGGATAACACCAAAGCCAAGAGGATGATTCTGGATGGAGTCAAGTATGACATAATTCCACATATCGCAGAGAAGGGAACAACAAAGGAGAAGTGGGATGCCATAGTCAAGTTGTACCAGGATTCGTCAAAGAAAAGGAAAATGACCCTCAAAGAAAAGTTGAGAACCATCAAGATGAACAAGGGCAAAGATGTAACCACTTATCTCACCAGGATTCTGTCTATCAGAGATGAACTTTTTGTAGTAGGAGAGAAGCCAACTGATGACGAGCTAGTGTGTATAGCACTAAACGAGGCTACCAAGGAATGGTGTACGTTTGTCCAGGTAGTTTATGGGCGTGACAAGCTTCAAGATTGGGATCGCCTATGGAGTGATTTCACTCAGGAGGAGTTGAGGCTCAACTTAGTCGAGGGCGCTACCAGCAATAGTCACAAAGGACCTAGGTGAAGGAAGAACAAGAGAATGTCACTCTTGCAGGAAAAGTCAAAGCAAAGAAGGGTCCTAGCTAGGGACAAAACTCGAAAGGAGAAAAGAAGAAGGACATGTCGAAGGTCAAGTTTTTTGGCTGTGGTGAATTTGGTCACTATGTCAGCCAATGTCCTAAGAGGAAGAAGGACAAGGAGAAGCAAACAGTTGCTTCAGCAGAGATTGAGGATGTCTTCTAGGCTGGAGGATGAATTCGCACTTATAGCAATAGTATCCTCAAGAGGAGTATGATACTCCAGTATGCCAAATGTAATATCCCAAACGGGATATTTGACTAATTTTGCAGAAATTCAACTCGACCGTAAATTTTCCATGATAATTATCATTCATATAACAGAACATTGCCATCTAAAAATATAACCAATAAAATACAGCAAAATAACCACAAGATGAACAGAAACAATCTTAGCTTCATTATATTAAATAAACTGGGGTTACATGCAGATACAACCAAAATAGCTGAGATGAAAACTTGGCCTCCAAGATAATCTGTTGCACTACTATGCTGGCCCTCCAAACTGAACTGAACTGCACTACTAAGCTCTCCTGTGAATTCTAGATGAATTCATCAGTGGAAGGTGGGTACTCGCCCAACCTCACTGAATCACCTGAGGGTTTCGCCCTAGGGATACCAATGAAGTAGAGAACCGGGTTCTCAACCTCTCATACAAGTAATATCAAATCCAAGATGTCCTCTAATGGCCTCTTCCTCCTCTTTTATAAATCTGATGGACCACTCTAGAACCT
Organism: Pinus tabuliformis; assembly: GCA_031772625.1. Taxonomy (NCBI): domain Eukaryota; kingdom Viridiplantae; phylum Streptophyta; class Pinopsida; order Pinales; family Pinaceae; genus Pinus; species Pinus tabuliformis. Next base: position 997,684,175 of record CM062806.1, on the reverse strand, counting down.
CCTATTTTATTATTATTTTAATCATGGAGCATTTTCCCTCCTTTTATTTCAATTAACATATTATTTTTAATGTGGGAACAGGGTAAATTGGCCACCATGCCTCCTCATGTCACTGAAAACCACTTGTAACCTAAGTTGCAGGAAACGCAAGGTAGGAGGCCGTTTTCGTACGGAAACGGAAACGAAACCCTGAAACGCGTGTGGTATGGTCGTGAAACGCGTTTTCGGCCGTATTGGCACGTTTCTCAATGCGGAAACGTGGCCAGTGCGGCCTGAAATGCGTTTCACGGCCGTGCGATGCATGTTTCCACTTGTAACTTATGTTTTTTTTTTTTTTTTTTTAATTTGTTTTCTAATTTATTATTAGGTTTTCCTAATGACTTCTAGTTGCTTCTAGATGCCTGTCTAAAGTTATAAAAGTGAACTTTTACCCTAGTGTTGATATGCAATTCATCAGAAAGTTTGAGGCATATGCAGTTCATGGTAATGTTAAATTCTTAAAGTAAAAGTGATATTCTCCTTTATTTTTCATTTTCATCCTTTTACTTAAATTTTTAACATTACCATGAAATGACTCAGGATGTTTTAAAGTGGTTTCGCCCTCATTGGATTTCATATGGAGAAAGTAGAATTTTAGATCTCACTCAAAATCCAGTAGACTTATCTGTTTTTCAGGATTTCAGGATTGGGGGGATTGCAATGTTTCCATTGGATTTTATCATTTACTAGGGTATGGAACTTGTATTTAATCAAGAGAACCAAGCCCTCTATGCAGGGGAGACTCCCAATAATCAAGAGCATGTAGGGTACTAGGGTATGAAACTTGTATTTAATCAAGAGCACTAAGGTCGTTCGACTATGTAGGAGGAGACTCCCAATTAAGCACGAGACAGGAAATTAGAAATTTCTCGTGGCTTATTTTGGATATTTCTATTTTCATTATGTGATCATTAATGAGTAAATGTGATGTAAATTCAGAGACTTATAGTTTATGCATTGACAATTGACAATTTTATCATAATGTAATAAATTAGAATGTATCATATATGCTTTATGATTGCACATATTTCTTAAATGTCCTAATATATATATATATATATATATATATATTATGTTTCCCCCCCGTTTCCAAAATTTGGGGAGGTCGCGTTTCGTATCGGTTCCCGTTTGGGAAACTCATACCCGTTTCCACGTTTCGTGCAACCTTGCTTCTAACCATCATGTCCTATAGATCTTCTCGTTCTGGTTCCAATGAGCTATTACACTAAGGTGTTCTACCAAGTATTCCTCCCAAAATGCCACCTTGAGTGTAATTAATTGAGTTAGGCATGTTACCGCTCAAACTAGCAAGGGGTCATAGAGGGGCACTTGCCAGGTCTAGAGCAACAACAAAGCTAAAACCCATTGTTACCACAGTTAAAGCTTCCTACTCTTTATGGACTTTCACCGATGGGAAGAGACCCAATATATATAGAGTCTCACTTCTAGAAGATATATCAACTAAGATGGGATGTTAAGTGATCTCAAGGACCCTTTCCTAGGAGAGTGAAGAGTGGGACTTGTTTGCCTTTTAAGCAAGATACAAAGTCTTCTAGGTAAAGGGGATGATGATTTAAGGGTTAGGTTTAAGGAATGTGAATTGTAAAGGAGTTTCACAATCCCTAAAATCCTTATAGACCTTGGTTCCCCAAATGTTTATTGTATAATTAACTTTGATAAGGTATGGGACAACACAGGACCAAGTGGACCCAGTTTAGGCCAAGAGGAGGGAGTTTAGCAACCAATGATAGAATTGACCTAAACTAGGAGGAGAAGGGGATCAAAGAAGTGATTTTCACTTAAAGGTGCAAAATGATCCCTATGAGGAAATAGCCTAGAGAAACTTAGGGCAAAAACTAATCTCAAGGCTAGGGCTTAGGGTATCTGATATCTCACAACCCCACCGTCAAAATTCCCTCAAATTTGGAGGAGGCCTAGGAGACACATCAGCACAATAGAGGCCAAGAGATCAAGTTTTTCTATGGGTGGTTTGTCGAAAAATGATGCCCTAGGAGCCCTAATGTGGCTAGACCTAGAATAAAGGAGAGGTGAAGAAAAATGATTCTTTAAGTGATCACCTTATGGTAGACCATTGCCTAATCCTTTGGGGAGATTGGATTCAAGAAGAATATGAAGATGGACCTCGTTTCTAGGTCTAGGAGGTTTCAAGGACAACTTCGCTTGTCATTACGGCAAAGGAGAGTGACCTTAAAGCTTTTACACTTCGTTTTCTGAGGTAAGATGGCTTGTCAAGATAAATTCAACAATAGAATTATCCCTAGGAGAATTCGTTTAACATACATGGCCCATACATAGAGATATGTTATATAGAAACATAATTCCACAATTTCGCAATAAATGCATGCAGCAACTAGCCCTAGTATAGCGAAAATCTCATCATCAATGTATGTGACAAAGTAAAAGAATAAATAGCATTAAATTTGTACTTACATGTAAGAGAATATATCCAACCACCAATAAACTTGCCAATCAAGAAGCTCCAAGATAAGAAAAGACAATCCATACATCAAAATTCATCCATGCTCCAAAATTTCGTCCACCAAGAAGGAATAGCGAAAATCTCAAGAGAGATACAAGTCCAAACCAAGTGATGATGAGAAATGAACTCTCATCATTTGTATTTATACACTCCTAATGAGTTCGATTTAGCTACTTGAGCCTACATTAGCCCCTAAAATAAAAATAATGTGCAAATAACTAACTTTTGGTGACAAGCCCACCAAACTAGCTCATAAACAAAATAACAAGCCTCTCAAGAGGTCGAATGATCAATAGTACATGTCGTTGGGCTCTCTAAGAGGCCTGATGAAGTCCATAAGTGCCATAATGATGAACAGGACTTCCAAAAGTAATGGACAAGGGGTTGGCCCCTTGTTCTCCACATAATAAACCTGTGGTGCTCCCAATGGGTGTGAGGGCACACAAGTGACCTCATGGGTCTCCAAGTAAGTCGAAGATTCCTGTAGACCATCTGTAAGGGCTCAGATGATGGTATAAGTGATGCCACATCAACATACAAGTCTTGGGTCATCTGCCAAGTGCATGGTACAACTGTGGGGCTGGCTGGGCAAAGGTGAACTAGGTGCATCTTCCTCGTCCAATAGGTGAATCTCGAGCAATCTCTAAACATCTTTGGGGATCCATGGAGTGCTGTCTACTATTGTGGAGGCCCATAGCTCTCAACACACACCCTACATGTGCCAATGTAGCCCTCTAGAGGGTTAGGACCCTGTATAGGGAGACCAAACCCAAAATGGAGACCACCTGCAATCCTGCATAAGATCCAATGCGTCCCCTAGCCTTCTAGTACAACAAGTCATCAAGGAAATCGAGTAAAAGAGCTTACAAACCATGGACAACAGGTGGGGACCTGATAACGGCATGCCCGTCCATAGTGGGCTTTGGCATGTGCTAATGTCTCTAAGGTCCAAATGGGGTTAACCAAGTATCCTATTAGGTGGTTTCTACTTCTAAAGCGGATAGTATGTCTAAGGTACATCCTTTAAAGGGTGGTGGCATGTGATAGAGAGATGAATGGAGTAGGGGATGAAAAGGGGCAGCCCTGGGCCACATGCTGGGGTACAAGGGTAGCTAATAAAAGGGAAGCCCACACTTGGGTATATAATGTATAGGAGGGAACAATTGTGGTACATGAGGTGCCTTGACCTTGATTTTTCCACCCTTCGTTATATGCCTTTTCCTTTTATGATTTTTCTTTAATTCACTACTTGGGACTCAAGGGATAAGAGCCAAATGTGCGAGATATAGCAGTGGATACCCCCTTTAAGGTAGGGCAGTTCATTGCCTACCACGGGTTGGGACAATCATGGGTTCTTAAATGATAAAGGAGGCTCATCTAGGGCCTATAGGAACCAGGGTAATGGCCATGATGATGGGGTAGATCTCATGTATTGGCTTTTGCCCACATGCTAAATGTGTTTGTGCCAAACATCTTTTGCAATTTGTGGTACATATTCCTGTTGATTGTGGCCAATTATGCTTTTATTTTTCTTTTCAGTTGCATCAACCTCTGGGCCATCATTCTAGTCCTAACCCAAGGTGTGGGCAAGCGGAAGGGGCAAGCTAACCCTACCCAAGTGCAAGAAATGATGAATGGGTTATAATGAGTGGGAGGGGAGTGATATATGTGGATGAGGGAGCGGGACCACGAAACCAAAATCAGGGTTTCCCTTGTAGTACCATCCCTAAAACCCAAAGGTCAGTAAAAGAGATCCCACGGGACTAGGACCCAAAGTTAACATCCAAAAGAGGTCTATGGGACAAAAGCACAGACCTAGCCCACTCTTTCCGCTAAATCCTCCCATTAATCCATGCCCAGATGTGTTCATGATAGGCAAGCTATAATACTCAATTACCAAATGATAAGTCATACCTTTAGGTTCAGGAGGCCCACCTTCAAACATACGATCATGAAAAATGGGTGAAGGACCACATGCCTAGCTCGGGTGGCTGAGAAATGGTGCAACGAGCTAATTGGTGGCTGCAAGGAGCTGCTGGCTACAGGTTGAGGACCATCTTGGAGAAAAAAAAATATCCTAGGGATATCACCCACAAAATGGTGGGTAACAAGATCCATTAATAACTCTGTTTTTTGAAAGTTGTCAGAATGCAACGAAACGAAAGGAAAATTGTGCAGATGATGGAATATACCAAGCGAATGCCATCGGACCTCATAAAAACTCTTCAAAACCCCTCCAAAAGCCCATGGCCCCACCGAGGACACCAACCTACACCTGTGATATGTCTGCCCCCAACTCTGGAAGTCCATCCTATCCATGCCATAAGGTACACCAGAAAAAGGAACATTACAAATCCTCCCGCCCCAAGATTGCTTGCCCTCGAGCAATCCAAACCTATGGACCAGTCTGGTGGCCCAATGTAGCTGAGACCCAATGCTCGGATCCCATACAAACCATTGAGTGATGGTATGCCCTTATGTCAACCCACCATGAATGGACCCCTCAATGCCCGAATCCCAAACCAATCTCTGACTAAACCTATCATCAACCAATCCTCCTGGATCCCAATGCCACCCAGAACAAGTATCAACGCTCCATGGCTCATGTTGTGCTATAACTCCAATCATGAGTGTTGCTCCATCCACCGCATACCAACTCAACACCTCTCTCCAATCAACCCCTTGGCATAGACCAAGGTCAATCTCACCATGTTGATGTTGTGTTAAAACACTGATGAGTGGCCAGCTTACATCCTGCTGCCAACTGGAGCATGTAGTACCCCTCACATCTAAGGGCTCCTACAGTGCAATGCTCCTGACTAAAAATGATACTCCATCAATAGGGTACCAACTCATGATCTCTCGCCAATCCAATGCACGGGCACCTGTGTAAGAAACAAGTCAACTAGGCTGATATGGGTCCCTACTCAACTCAGGATGATCTATCTAGTCAATAAACAAGATCTGTCTAAGCAAACCCGCCCCTCGCTCTATAATAGGCAAAAATGGGCAAGATGTGCTACAAGCCCTGTCTATGTACTCCTGGAGAGGGATGCTCCCTTAAAGAATTGCAGCTCTACCAGCTTCCTATGCAAGTACCTGCACCTCATCAGTGGGTCGGCCCAAAGATGGATGCACCACCATCTCGAAAAGATCCACCCTCATCTGGCTAAAAACTCCACGCTCCTCCAGTCTACCAAGCTCCTACAAAACTATCTCGTCAAACCCTAGCACCTCCTGAGGACATCTGTCTGCAAACACTGCCACCCTGCTAGTTGTCTGTACATTTGCCCACCCCTCATCAATGGTTGGGCCCAAGGATGGTTTCTCATCCTCCTCCCTCATGGGCTCAACATGAACCTCTAACAGGCTCTCCCCAAAAGGCTCATCATGCATACTGTGCATATCATCCTCCTGAGCTGACTCATGCTCCACCATATATTGCTCATTTTTGAATCATCACTGGTGACTCATCATCCTGAATGTCTCCCATAGGGTCCACCGACGGCTCACCATACAAACTAGAATATAAATCTGGCCTGTTGTCAACAACTCCACATGACTGGACATGCTCCCTAGAGGCATCCTCGAATGACCCCACAAACTCATCCAAAGAAGAGTCCTCATCCTGAAAGACAAAAGGAATATCTTCCTGCTCTACCTCTGCATCTCTCAAGCATGAGTGGTCAAGTCCCCAAGATTCTTTGCAGATGAAGCAAAGAACCCTCCTCCTTAACTCATCCTTGCTACATGGTCCACCAATCTTGAGTAGCTCCTCCTTGGTCATCTGTCTTCTGAACAGCAAAATGTTCTACTCAACCAACCTTTCGGTTAGTCCATAAGCAGCAGGTGAAATCGACTGTTCCTTCCTCCAAATGGCCAACAACTCAGATTGCATCTTCTTGCAAATGGCATCATGGTCCCATAACTGAAGACAAATGGACAACATGTTTGTTTTCACCGTGTCAGGATGATGTTTCTTAATGTTAAAGAAGCATCGAAACATCTAATGGATCAAGTCATCACACCCCAAATCAAACATGATTTCATATGTTCTAACCATGGCCATGATTTCTAGAACCTCAAGCTTCTTCCTAAAGGTAGAGCCTACACTATCGTCTAAGTCATAAAAAAGTCTCTACTATTAGCTTGAAAACTCCCCTCAAAGCATCATCATTGTAAGGAGGTATAGGTGCGGGTAGTCTCTCGATGTTTCTGAGACAAGATGCAACTGAAAGTCTAACCCCTTCACAAGGTTCCTCCAAGAACTTGTGTTGTATGAAAGCAAGCATAGCTGGTCTTAGAGCCCAAATGAGTTTCTTCCCTTCTAACTAGTTCACTTCGGAAAGGAGTGCATTCAGTTCATCTAATTTGAAAAGGACTTTCCATGTGACTCTCATGTGCTTCAAATCTGTCCCAAGTGCAAATATTTTGTGCCATATTTCCTGCCCCTTCTGCACATCCTTTGGCTATTCTTTCTGAATTATGGCATAGACCCCCTTTGAGAAGGGTTTGTTGTTTGTTGTTGTTGGTTTATTAAGGGAGTTTATAAAAGTTTGATCCATGTCTTTGCTCAATGATGGCAAACACCTCAAGCTATGACTGGCAAACTTTTCAACTCAACATTTACAAAGCCATACAATGGTGATAGTAGCCATGGACTCTCTACCATGAAAACAACTTAACAGTGCTCAGACTCAATCAAGACTATGACTCAACTCATGAATGGTTTTAACATCAATACATAGAGGCTAACAGCGCAGGTGAAATATAATATTTGGTGCTTCCAAATAAGAGATTGCTATGACAGTTATGATCATACAAACACAGAAAATACACAGCACTCAGTTATAAGCCACAACCAAAATATGAAGAATTAATGTAATGGGTATAAGAACCTAGACCATACGCTTCTCTAAATGCAATGTGATGAAGTTGCCTCCAAGGATTCTTGGGCTAGATTATGCTTCTAAAAATAACTCAGCATCATTGGGTAAGCTGCTACAGGAAAAAATAAGAGAATCCTCTAAATCTAGAACTTGGAATATTTTGGTGGCTCCTTCAATTCAAACTCGGTTCCCCCTGTAGAATACTTCTTCTGCTACAGCCTCATAAGCTACAGTTGCACTATAAGATCCTCCTTAAATTTGCTTCTCTGTAATAGCAGTAGTGTTAGCCAAATATATTCTGCCTCTGATCACGAACACTGCTCAGGTCACACTGTACCACCAACACTCATATGTTGGTGCACAATGGGTAGGGTGTAAAACTATTGGGCGTCCAACCTCAGACTGCCATCGAACGCAACACAGTTTTTACACTGGATCACTGATATATTGTAGTTGTTTACGCTGCTTACTGCCATTGAGTCAAACGCTCGAGAGACATTGCACGCGGAGATTATTAGCCCAACATACGCTTGCAATAGTGACTATGCAGTAGCGCTACCTGGGCCAACGTACATCGACATTTAAATCATTGTCTTACGCACACGTTTTTTCGTTCTGATTCAGCCATCAACTCATCAAAGTTATACATAATTGTGTTTATTGCCAACCGACTCAGGAACTGCCGATCTCAAAGATTGACGTGATTTGCTCCAACTGTTCTTTATATGTCGATGCCTGACAGAGCGTGGATCAACCGGGTCATTGTCATGAGATGGAGAAAAATTTTGCCTGGGGTAATGACCACCCACAAGATTGAACTCTGCCTGACTTGACTCTACTCAAGGATTCAACCCTCGATTGGTTTTCAACACCTTTGTGCACAATAAAATTCATGCGCCGATCATATCTGAAACTTCAACTTGTTCATTGGTGACCATCGCATAGTTAATTTGATGATGATCTATTCGCACCTCTGCATGCTGTCAATCACAAGCTTCGACAGGGTCTACGCACACCCAATTACAATCTCATGCAGGTAGACAACATGCTGATTAAATTTGCTCCATCCCTCTAACTCACGTACCCCCGATAATTTGATTCGATCAAAGGAAGCATTCAGTTCTTCAATTCGCTCTGCAAATAGTTGTTTCGTCAAACACAACAGCATTAAATCATAACTTTGCATTGACATTAGTAGTCTATTTAATCGACTCCCACTTAAATAATGTAACACAAAAAAATTGCTCATGGTTCTCACAGCAAATCACGAACGCACAAGTGGCTACGATCTCCAAAACAAGCCCCCGCTGCCAAAAACATCTCCAGGGCCGCCAATATTGTTGCCACCGGTTTTACTACTCCACGAGTTACTGTGTGCTTAGAAATGGCTCACAGTCGATACCAATAATGCAATCACGGCCCGTACAAACAATGCAATCAACCCCCGGTTAACTTTGATAAAATACGGCATATTGAAAATTGATAATTCAGCCAACAAGAATATTTGCCCCTTTTTAATTCACCCTCGTATAAGAATAATATGCACCTTGTACTCTTGTAAATTTTCCACTGGCTGCTCAGAATTTCGTTTCAACTTGTCTTTGCAACCAGTCACATTCAATAGCGATAATCACGTGTTTTGATTGCCTAGCTCCAAATTTAACTTTAGAAAATGATTTAACTCCCACAACATTTAAGAAATTTGGTTGGGTTTGAAAACCAAATGAAATTCAGCCCTCTAATTAAATAATACGATGGCCCCTTTATGAATAATGAGTCTGTTGTTTCGACTATAGGCTTGGGTAAGTCGGTACCACACGGCCACGAAATGAGTCGACCACTTAAAAGATACAATGTGCTTCCTCTAATAAATCTTGGTCGGCGTCACAATTAAATTGTCGAATAATTATTGTGCATGCAACAATAGGGCATTGATCTGTCATTAAAACCCTCAGGCTAACAGGAACACCAGCTATGATACCACTGTAATACTCCAAATGGGATATTTGACTAATTTTGCATAAATTCAACTCAACCAGAAATTTCCCATAAAAATTATCATTCATTTAACAGAACATTGCCATGTAAAAATATAACCAATATAATACGACAAAATAACCACAAGATGAACAAGAACAATCTCAACTTTATTATATTAGATACATTAGGGCTACATGAACATACAACCAAAATAGATGACATGAAAAGTTGGCCTCCAAGCTAATCTGTTGCACTGCTATGTTGGCCCTCCAAATTGAACTGAACTGCACTGCTAAGCTTTCCTGTGAATTCTAGATGAATTCACCAAGGGAAGGTGGGTACTCGTCCAACCTCACTGAATCACCTGAGGGTTTTCGTCTTGAGGCTACCAATGAAGTAGAGAATTGAGTTCTCAACCTCTCATACAAGTAATATCACATCCAAGATGTCCTCTAATGGCCTCCTCCTCCTCTTTTATAAATCTGATGGACCCCTCTAGAACCTCCTATTTCATTATTATTTTAATCATGGAGCACTTTTCCCTCTTTTGTTTCAATTAAAATATTATTTTTAATGAGGGAAAAGGGTAAATTGGCCACCATGCCTCCTCAGGTCACTCAAAACCACCTCTAACTATCCCGTCCTGTAGATCTTCTCGTTCTAATTCCAATGAGCTATTACACTAAGGTGTTCTGCCAAGTATTCCTCCCAAAATGCCACCTTAAGCGTAATTAATTGAGTGAGGCCCATTAATAACTCTATTTTTTGAAAGTTGTCGAAATACAATGGAACGAAAAGCAAATTATGTGGATAATGGAATATACCAAGCGAATGCCATTGTACCTCATAAAAACTCCACAAACCCCCTCCAAAAGCCCCTGGTCCCGTCAAGGATGCCAACTTGCACATGTGACTTGTTTGCCCCCAACTCTGGAAGTCCATCCTATCCATGCCATAAGGTACACCAAAAAAGGGAACATTACACCAGATCAGGTAGGATTCGAGGATGGAGCAACAAGGAGATCTAATTTACAACCAAGGACAATTTGATCAGTAGATCAGATCCAGTTGTTGTGTATCAGGTGAACCATTATCCTTGTTAAGGAATCCCAAGTATTAAAGTAGCAGTGAGATCAAGATTCACTATTGCAGTGATAGCAGCGCAAAGGCACCCCAGAGGCATCAACAATGTGAGATCAGAGTAGCACGGTGGAATTGCAAATTGGTTTAGCTACAACATCTGGCAGGAGAATCAGAGTAGCGCAGTGATAGCATGTTGGACAGTGATTTCCAGAGGATTTTCTTCACAAGATTTCTAGTTTCTCAGTGGCAAGGGAGATTGATTTTTAACTGCAAAATAGGAATGTGAGTTACTCTTGGGACGACACAGTCTCTCCAGTAGTGCAAGTTGACTGAGGCAAAGGGAGTTGTCAGGGCAAAGAGAAACTTTGCCAAGTCAGATTGATTTGCAGAGAAGAAGCAATTCCAATTTTCTAGCTCAATTTTCCAATGGAGCCCGTGGTTGTTGTTGTAGCTCCTAAAGACAACCCCCAGGTTGAGGAGAGGTCAGTGCCTAAGACATCTTAGTCTCTCTTGAACATAATTTGGTGCAGCTCAAGAGATGAACGTAAAATGATTTAGATTTTGGTTCAATTTCCTTTCTCAAAGGCAAATCCATTAATAAACATTTCAAGTTTGATGGCCGACACACAAAGAATGCAGCTTAAATTTGTCGTTGCAGTAAAGATGGAAAGGAGAAATGTAAGGGAGGAACCTAGTGCAAAGGGTTGGATAAACACAAAATCCTATGCAACAAATCCCAATAGAATCATGAAAAGATAAAAGGAATGAAGTGCATAAATTATGGAGTGCATTTTAAGGCTTTCAACTCAATGTCTCCCAGGTACTATCTACTATCACACAACATAGGTAAATCTGCAATCTCATAGGTACCATCTGCTATCACATAACATTAGTAAATTTGTGATTTCACAGGTACCATCTGCTATCACATAACATAGGTAAATCTGTAATTTCACAAGTACAGTTTGCTACAACATAAGTAAATTTGGGATTTAAGAGTGAATCCAACAACTACAATTACATAATTTTTGAAGAAGAAAAACACACATGAAGTGAAATACAGAGGAAGAACACATACTGCATATCCCAAATGCTTGGAATCACCAGAACTTCTTCATTGATCTTTTAGAATGAAATACATGTCACATGGCCCAAACTTGCAAAATATGCAAAACAGTTACAGCGACAAGGACAAGAAAATAGAACCCTCAAAACCGGAAAATCCAGAACCCTTCTAATGAGTTTTTCCTCCCTCTTTATAGGGAGAGAGTCCAAACAAACATTACAAAATATCTTCAAAGTGCTACAGTTGTCTGAACTACCAGTTGTTTGAGCATGCGAATGTTCTAGCTATCCTAATGATTACATAACAAATCTTATTCTTTTCTTAAAAATGCAAAAATTAACAAAATATGAGAAACAGGAGGTGTCATGATCGACACAGCAAAATATCTCCACGTTGATTCCTCTAATTTCGTTAGGTGGACTCAGGCTCTAGTATATGGATTAGTGGTGGGATGATGATCTGGCCATGCCTCTATTGTGATATTCCTCCCATGGTTTCCTACCACTTCTCCTATCGCTTTCTTCCTCTAACCACTTGGATTATTCCCTTTTGGAACTGGTCGTGATTTTGCGAGGTGGCGTTGGGAATGCTTTGCACTAACCGGTGACTGAACAAAATTGATCACTGTCAACCCATTCATCCTTTATTATCTCTGTGGTACATTATCAGAGCCCAATACATCTTGTAACATTACCATAGTGCAATTTCAGAGTCGTGGCACATCATAACTTTATTTAAAATGACATTATGAAAATACAAAGTCCCAATGCCCCTCTGTGCTCAACTCCTTATTGCTTAATCACCATAGAACCAATGCCTGTGACTATTGTATAGTGCTTAGGGGCTGCGGTATTGGAGCCTTCATCCATCGTAACTCTATTTAAAATAAACGTTACGAAATCAAAAAGTTCTGATGCCCTAGCTCCTTTTTGCTTAGCCCTCTTATCATGATTCTGCCATAGAACTAGGTATCATGACCAGCAGCTCAGCGCTTGGGTGCTAAAGCCTTCGGGCTCCTGTCGGGGGCCTATCTCCCTTTATATTTTCTCTTCCGCCCTTGGTTCCTTTAAGTCTCCCACAACCATGAGCCATCAACGCATCAAAGCTATTTTCATTGGAAGTTCTTCGAATTGAAATTAAAACAAAGTTACGATGTCTCCCTCTCCCGATGATCTTTATATCACTTAGGTGCTTAGCCCTGGTACGCGCCCTTGGTCCTCTGAGTCCTCGTAACCAAATGCCAACAACACATCGGAAGCCCCTCTCATTAGAACTTTTTCAAAAAGAAACTACATAGGAGTTCTGATATTCACTTCCCGATATGGTTCATAGCACTTAGGTGGTAAATCTTCTCTCCGCCCTGGGTTCTTTGGATCTCTCACGACCATGTGCCAGTCCACATCGAAAGCCCTTCTCATCGAGACCTTTTCAAAATGAAATTTCAAAGGGGTTTTGAAAACTCCGACCTTCGATATTCTCCATAGCACCTGGGTGCTCCACCCTTTCTATGCCCTTGGTCCTCTGAGTCCTCATGACCAAATGTCACTTAACATCGGAGCCCCTTCATCAGATCAAAACTTTTTATAAAAAAAATTGACAGGAGTTACAAAAAATCCATCCTCTGAAAAACCAACCTCCGAAATGACATCACATTGACATCATCATCTCCATGTGGTGCCTCGTTAGTAGTGACACGAGTCACCTAGATTTGCCCCATTGGGCCCCCAAAAATGCCGAAACGGACTGCCATGTTTCCACCACACAACCACGTCACGCAGACGTCATCTACCTCGTCAACTTCTCGGAGCCAATCACCTGCTGCCATGTGTCCCGTCTTGAGGAGAGAGAAAGAGTACCTGAGGTCCTTGGTTTCGCGATGATTACCTTAGTATTTCCCCTTCTCGGCAACCTCGGCACTTATAACATAATTCAAACTTTTAAAGAGTTACAAGGTTCCGATCCCCGAAGTTATGAAATGATCGACCCCCCGAAATTCAAATTCCGATGAACCTTCCTTCCAACTGCCTGCTCTGATATTCAATTTCGGGTCCACATTTGTAAATAGACCGCCGAGGTCCCTTGTGCTCTAACCTCCGATATCCCTAAGTCTCGATATGTTGCCTGACGGTCCTTCTGATATCAGGTTTCGATATGATCAGCGCCCGAATTTCAGCCCTCCATTTGGATATCGACCTCCGAATTTTGGCTCTCCCTTTTGAATTTCGACTCTTGATTTTTGGTTCTCCCTTTGTTTTCAACCTCCAATTTCAGCTCTCCTTTTTGGCTTTCCCTTTAGTCAACCAAGAATGCACCTGTCCTTCTCTGCACTAGGGATGAAAAATAGGACCATTTGACACAAATATAAGATGGTATGACAGGTGACAACATTGGCTCCAATTGGGGACAATGCCTTGCTGGCAAGGTGCTAAGAACCTGTAGACTAGTAGCCTTCACCATTGGGCATGGAGTCAAAAATATATTGAACCTATAAAACCAAAAAATCTTTGTGGAACTTTATTTGCTGGGAGTCCTCTCCTCATAATACTTGAAATGCAGAACTACAAATTCTAAAAACTAGAAATTAAACACTCACATAGTGAGCTTATTTATGTACAGCTCCTACTTATGTCCAAGGCTCAATTCACCCAAGTGAAGTCAACCTTCCAATGATACCAGCTCAACATTTGAGTATTGGACCTTATGCCATTGTTCTCTAGAAAGTTAGCAATTAAAATAGGCATGCACCATTTGAATTTTCAAGTAAAACATTTAATACATACCCCATAATTGAGACTTGTTGTTGACCAAAGAAAGATGCCATATAGTCAGCTACTGGATCATAGAACTGATGAGAAAAATTTACAACCGCCTCTCTTTCTTGAACAATTTCCAGGCAAGAATCTTTCTGCAAAAGGCAGCCACAAACACTGCTTGGCTCTTCAACTTTGGGCTCTTCTTGAAGAAGTTGTTGCTGGTAATCTTCTCCCCACTTGCTGGTAAGCAAATCCCTTTGAAAATCTGCAACAATCTCATCCTCCTCTGAATCATATGAATCATAAATCGAAGAATCTTCATCAAATTTATTACTAGCTTCTTGAACTTCAAAAACAGAGGTAGGTATAAACATGGGCCAATAAAATTGACAGACAACTGTTGATATATACTCAAAAGAAGAGGTTATCTTTATGTGTTAGGAATCAGTTTCTTCTTCTGGTTGTCTTGGGCATATGCTAATGCCTCGTTCTCCATCTGAAGGATGTAAATCATAAACTGGAGCCTCTTTGTTAACCCCATTGTCAGTTTCCTCTTTTTCGCAGCTTCCCGTGACTGGTACTGTTGTGGTTCTGCAGCACCCAATTCTCCATCTGAGTCATACAAATCATATAAAGGAGAACCATCAAGTTCAACAAAATACGATCTCTGAGGGTTTATTTGCAACTTAACAATGTCTCCTTCTTCCTTTTCTTGATCGTTGGACAGTGCTTCTTGACACAATTATATGTTTTCTTAGAGTTGAGCTCCACAAATATCTTCAATAGCATCATTAGTCTTGGAAAGATTTTCAACATTAAAATATTCACAACAATCTTTAAACAAAGAAGCTGGTGGATATAATCTTTTGTAAAAATCATTATATGTTATGTGAAAGCTCTTCAAAGAAGATATGCTGCCATGAGGTAGTGTTCTGTACCAAACCCTAGCATCCTTATCCAAAGAATACATGAACAATTTCATTTTCACATCTTCATGAACAATACCCTATTGCTCCATGCATTCATGAAAGTCCTTAAGGTGTTGGTTTGGGCTTCCATCTGCGCTTCCATTGAATCTAGGCAAATAGGTAGACCATTCTTGAAATGGAGGAACATGATGGGGGTAACCAATGATGGAAGAAAAATCTAATGGGGCAAATTTGTTGGCCAAGAATGCAGGAAGAGCCATTTTGAAAACCCCTTTAGGTGAGATATCTCAGGGTCGAATTCAGGGGGAGTTTTTTGTCAAGAAGTGTCAAAGTGAGTATGAGGCCTTTTGAAAGTCAGGATGGTTAAAAAGAAGATTTAAACAGTGGAGTCGCCAAGGTGAGAGATCTTCAACCCACACTTCCTTCGCTCACCTAACAAAAGGAATGTAGAAAATGTCGTACCCAAGGAAAATATTATGATTCGCTCCCTGGCAATGGCACCAAAAGATGTTGTAGCTCCTAGAGACAACCCCCGGGTTGAGGAGAGGTCAATGCCTAGGACATCTTAGTCTCTCTTGAAGATAATTCGGTGCAGCTCAAGAGATGAATGTAAAATGATTTAGATTTTGGTTCAATTTCCTTTCTCAGAGGCAGATCCAGGATGCACATAAACAATGTATCATTCCAAAGAATAAATGTTTCAGGTCTGGTGGCCAACACACAGAGAATGCAGCTTAAATTTGTCATTGCAGTAAAGATGGAAAGGAGAAATGTAAGGGAGGAACCTAGTGCAAAGCGCTAGATAAACACGGAATCCTATGGAACAAATCCCAATAGAATCATGAAAAGGTAAAAGGAATGAAGTGCATAAATTATGGAGTGAATTTTAAGGCTTTCAACTCAATCTCTCCTAGGTAATATTTGTTATCACACAACATAAGTAAATCTGCAATCTCACAGGTACCATCTGCTATCACATAACATTAGTAAATTTGTGATTTCACAGGTACCATCTGCCATCACATAACATAGGTAAATCTATAATTTCACAGGTACCATCTACTACAACATAAGTAAATCTAGGATTTAAGAGTGAATCCGGCAGCTATAATTACATAATTTTTGAAGAAGAAAAACACACATGAAGTGAAATACAGAGGAAGAACACATACTGCATATCCCAAATGCTTGGAATCACCAAAACTTCTTCATTGATCTTTTAGAATGAAATACATGTCACATGGACCAAACTTGCAAAATATGCAAAACAATTACAGCCACAGGGGCAAGAAAATAGAACCCTCGGAATCGGAAAATCCAAAACCCTTCTAATGATTTTTTCCTCCCTCCTTATAGGGAGAGAGTCCAATCAAACATTACAAAATATCTTCAAAGTGCTACAAATGTCTAAACTACCAGCTGCCTAAGCATGTGAATGTTCTAGATGTCCTAATGAGTACATAATAGATCCGATTCTTTTCTTAAAAATGCAAAAATTAATAAAATATGAGAAACAGGAGGTGTCATGATCGACACGGCAAAATATCTCGACATCGATTCCTCTGATTTCGTTAGGTGGACTCAGGCTCTAGTATATGGATTAGTGGTGGGTTGATGATCTAGCCACGCCTCTGTTGTGATATTCCTCCTACAATTTCCTGCCACTTCTCTTGTCGCTTTCTTCCTCTAACCGCTTGGATTATTCCCTTTTGGAACTAGCCGTGATTTTGCGAGGTGGCGTTGGGAATGCTCTGCACTAACTGGTGATTGAACGAAATTGATAGTTGTCGACCCATTCATCATTTATTATCTCTGTGATACATTATCAGAGCCCAATACATCCTGTAACATTACCATAGTGCAATTTCGGAACCGCGGCACATCATAATTTTATTTAAAATGACATTACGAAAATACAACATCCCGACACTCTTTTGTGCTCAGCTCGTTATTACTTATTCACCATAGAACCACAGCCTGTGACCATCGGTATAGCGCTTAGGGGTTGTGGTATCGAAGCCTTCGTCCATTGTAACTCTATTGAGAATAAACATTACGAAATCAAAAAGTTCTGATGCCCATAGCTCCTTTTTGCTTAGCCCTCTTATCACAATTCCGCCATTGAACCGAGTGTCGTGATCAGCGGCTTGGCGCCTGCATGCTAAAGCCTTCGAGCTCTTGTCGGGGCCTATCTCCCTTTATATTTTCTCTTCTACCCTTGGTTCCTTTAAGTCTCCCACAACCATGAGCCATCAACGCATCGGAGCTCTTTTCATCGAAGTTCTTCGAATTGAAATTAAAACAAAGTTACGATGTCTCCCTCTCCCGATGATCTTTATAGCACTTAGGTGCTTGTCCCTAGTTTGCGCCCTCACTCCTCTAAGTCCTTGTAACCAAATGCCAACAACACATCGGAAGCCCCTCTCATCGAAACTTTTTCAAAAAGAAATTACACAGGAGTTCCAATATTCACATCCCGATATGGTTCATAGCACTTAGGTGCTAAATCTTCTCTCTGCTCTGGGTTCTTTCGATCTCTCACGACCATGTGCTAGTTCGCATCGAAAGCCCTTCTCATTAGGGCCTTTCAAAATGCAATTGCAAAGGGGTTCTGAAAACTCCGACCTCCAGTATTCTCCATAGCACCTGGGTGCTCCGCTAAGGTCGTGGAAAAACAACATGGTATCAGAGGGTATCTAAGCTACTTTGAGGGATAGTGAATCAGAGTGTGCACAACAAAGCAACTAAGAGGGAGTTGTGGGTGTCTAGATCATGGAGCAGAGGGTTCAACTAAAGACATGGAGATGTGGTCTCGATAGACTACATGGTGTTGATTTTTATAGCATCGGATGTGCTCTAGCCTCGAGATTTTGCAGAGAGGCTAAGACACATGCATTCTCCGAGACCCAAAAATCGTTTGGAAAAATTCCACCTAGAGATGGCTTAATTAAAATAATTAATCATTTTTAATGTATTCCTAAGTCTAAACTTAGGAAATGTGATTAATTAAAGGGTATTAATTAAATCTGGTGTGAATCTTCTTAAAGAAGACGAGGATTAACTCCCAGTTAATCTTAGACCTTGATTATGTTTTAATCTTGGTCGTTGGTTCTCTAACGAGAGATTATAAGAAGGAGCTTGATGCGCACTTTGGAACACACCGAGATAGTGAGATCTAGGGATCGAATTTCTCAAGAGTAGCAGTGTTGAGTTGCCGGAGAGAGACTAAGTGATCTTCTTGCAGTGAGGGGCAGGGATAGTAGACCGGAGGAGCATTTTCTAGTCCCGGAGAGTGCAAGGCATAGAAGGAAACGAGAGGTTCAGAGAGGCAGCGCAGTGTCACGCAAAGCTTCAAAGGGAGTCTGTATTTTGCTGGGAATAGTTGAGATCTAGAGCCGGAAGCCAGGGTGTGAGACTAGAGGGCCAGAGGGTTGAAGTTCCAATCAGAAGAAGATTAGCTAGAAGGGTGACGCAGTTCCTAGAAGCTGTGACGTAGATCTACGTAGGCTGACACAGAGACTGCGCAAAGGCAGCGTGGGGCTAGCCATTCAGAGCCTGGATCAGATTCGGATTGCCAGTGACAGTGTGAGAATATTTCTCACTACCTCTTTGCCAGTTTATTCTCTGTATCAAATTACCAATTTGAGCATCTAATGATTTGTACTCAGATTACTACTACATAATAATAAAAGCCTTGGTTGTTGCACCGGTTTTCCCAAGTTGGGTTTTTCCGGGGACATTGGTCCAAAAACAATAGTGTAATTTTGTGTGTTTATTTCTCTCTTGTGAGTGTTTTTTTTCCGCAGTATTTTATATTGTGAAGGTTGCAATAGATTTTATTTCGAATTTTATTGTGTAACACTGTAAATAACTTGATTCAGAAATTAACAAGTAGGAGAAATTTAATCAGTGGTTGCACTAGGAATTCGGGTCACCGAATTTTCACATGGTATGAGAGCACAGATTGTAAGTCAGAGAGCTCAACGCAGAAGGAAGGAGGCAGTTCGAATTTCTACGTAGGCATAAAATCGAAACCCTCAGGGGCAGCATATTTCCTTGGCCAGAAGGGTTAGTTTTTCGTGGGAATTTTAACTCTCTGAGTGAGTCGACAAACAATAAAATTATCCAGACCGAAGAGTACTAGAGGCAAAGGGAGTAGCAGCAGTTTCCTTACAAAGCAAATCTTCAGCTGGGACGCAGATTTTGCAGCAATTTGCTAGTGCAAATAGCGTCAAGGGGAAGGAAGAGCACACATTGAGGGAATTCTTTCCTCGGGGGACTTCTAGCCAAGAAGTTCAAATTTTCCTAGCAGAGCAACAATAGCTGTGTACAGGATTTCTCACTCCAGAAGGGAGTGCAAATCGCTGCGCAGAGGAGAAGAGGAGGAATTCGAATTTTTCAGAGAGATGGCATCAGTTGAGTTGAGAGATCAAGAGCGATTGGACGGAGCCTCCAACCATGTGATCTGGAAGGCTAGAATTTCCTGCCTTCTAGATGAGCATGATGTCAAAACTTATATCGATAGTGTTGTAGTTGTACCCACAGATGCAGATCCACTTAAGAAGTACAAGGAGATGGCGAGAGCTAAGAGATTGATTCTCGATGGGGTTCAAGAACACATGGTATCTCACATACCTGGCAAAGGTACTACCCAGCAAATGTGGGAGGCACTAGCTACGTTGTACGAAGGATCTTCCGAGTAGCAGAAGATGTATCTTGAGGAAAAGTTGAGATGCACAAGGATGCAGAAGGGGGAGCGTATAGACCCCTTCCTTACTAGGCTTCAGGATGTCCAGGATCAATTGGCTTCAGTAGGGACAGCGCCCCAGCCTACAAAGTTTGTACGATTAGCTCTGAACAATGTTTCCGAAGAATGGCAAGTTTTCGTCCAGAGTATCCTGGGCAGAGAAAAACTGCCAGATTGGGAACGTGTGTGGGTTGATCTGCAACAGGAGGAGATGAGGCGAGATCTGGTGAAGAGCACCATCAGTGGTGCTAGCAATAGCAATGGGACGAAGCAAGTAAAGGAGGAGGAAGACGTGGCCCTCACATCTAAGGGGCAGTAGGAGCAGCGCAGAAGAAAGAAGGACATTTCAAAGATCAAGTGCTTCAAGTGTGGTGAGCTTGGCCACTACAGCACTCAATGTCCTCTCAGAAAGAAGGACAAGGAGGAGAAGCATGATCAGCAGGCTGCATCCGCTGAGATCGACAGGTTGTCCTCCAGATTGGAGGAAGAGTTTGCCATGATCACCAAGATGCCTCTAGGGGTGAGGTGGGGTGATCTGGAACTATAGCCCCAGAGAGCTACAGGATGGGCAGGATTCTTGAGGAGGTCCACCTCTTGAATCAATACCTTGCTACAAAGCCCATAGTCAGCAGTAGCAGGATGGACCAGTGGCAGTTGGTGCAGTCAAGTGCCAGAGTGACAGATGCAGTAGCTAGTAGCGGTTTGAGACTGAGCAGGGCAGAGCAGAGTTGGCAACAGTGCAAAGTCAACAGCAGTGCAGTGGCTTCAGTGACAGCGCAGAGGCTAGCAGCAGTCAGAACTCGGACGACGGATGCATCATACTGACCACAGTTGGTTCAGTATTTTGGATGCTTTTCTATTGCAGTTGTTGCAGTTGCAGCAGCAGCAAATGGAGAAGGTTGCAGTGCAGATGCAGTGTTGGCACCAGTTCAATAGGGCCAGCAACAGCACGGATGCAGCCATCAAAGTTGCGCAGTAGTTGGTGGGCAACAGCAGCCAAACATTAGCAGCGCAGCAGGAGATGGTGCAGAGATAGAGTGATGCTTCAGTGGGTTGCAGCACTAGAGCACATTCCTCGCTAAGAGGGAGTGTTGATTTCTGTAGCATCGGATGTGCTCTAGCCTCGAGATTTTGCACAGAGGCTAAGACAGGTGCATTCTCCAAGACCCAAAAATCGTTTGGGAAAATTGTGCCTAGAGATGGTTTATTTTAAATAATTGATCATTTTTAATGTATTCCTAAGTCTAAACTTAGGAAATGTGATTAATTAAAGGGTATTAATTAAATCTAATGCGAATCTTCTAGAAGAAGACGAGAATCAACTCCCAGTTAATCTTAGCCCTTGATTATGTTTTAACTTTCAATCTTGGTCGTTGGTGCTCTAACGAGAGATTATAAGAAGGAGCTTGATGGGCACTTGGAGAACATACCGAGATAGTGAGATCTAGAGATCGAATTTCTCAAGAGTACCAGTGCTGAGTTGCTAGAGAGAGATCGAGTGATCTTCTTGCAGTGAGGGGCAAGGATAGTAGACCGGAGGAGCATTTTCCAGTTCCGGAGAGTGCAAGGCAGAGAAGGCAACGAGAGGTTTAGAGAGGCAGCGCAGTGCCATGTAGAGCCAACGCAAAGCTTCAGAGGGAGTCTATATTTTGCCTGGATCAGTCAAGATCTAGAGCTGGAAGGCGGGGTGTGAGACCGGAGGGCCAGAGGGTCGAAGTTCAGTCAGCAGAAGATCAACTGGAAGGGTGACGTAGTTCCTAGAAGCTATGACATACATCTATGTAAGCTGACGCAGAGACTGCGCAGAGGCAGCATGGGGCTAGCCATTCAGAGCCTGGATCAAATTCAGATTGCCAGTGATAGTGTGAGAATATTTCTCACTACCTCTTTGCCAGTTTATTCTCTATATCAGATTGCCAGTTTGGGCATCTAATGATTTGTACTCAGATTACTACTACATAATAATAAAACCCTCAGTTGCTACTCCGGTTTTCCCAAGTTGGGTTTTTACGGGGACATTTGTCCAAAACAACGGTGTAATTGTGTGTTTATTTCTCTCTTGTGCAATATTTTTTTCAGCAGTATTTTATATTGTGAAGGCTGCAGTAGATTTTATTTCGATGTTTGTTGTGTAACACTATAAATAACTTGATTCAGAAATTAACAAGTAGGAGAAATTTAATCAGTTGTTGTAGTAGGAATTTGGGTCACCGAATTTTCACACATGGTGAGATGGGCTGGGAGTTCTGGTGGATCGGTGGTGAACCTGGTGCACTTCAGTATGTTGTGTGGCGGTTTGCAAATCGTGGATGGTTGCAATAGCTCAAGGAATTCTTTGGCATGGACGAGATCAGGATGATCAAGATTGCTTCATGTGATGGATTACAGATTGGTAGGCTAGAGTCTTCATTGGATTGTGATGTTGCATATTCGAGATTGGAGGGATTTGTACGAGTCATATTTGATCCAGCAGGATGAATGCTTGTTTGATTGAACCAGTGGAGATCGTGTAGGCTCAGAGGGAGTCTAACCTCAGAGGGAGCAGCCCTATGGAGGTTTGGGATCTTCAGGTTCACATGTGACGAGGCAAAGACACTACCAAGGTTGTCGGGTTCATTCTACAGGGTATGCTACAATGATGGACGCCAAATAGGCTAGTGTCATCGATGATGATGGTTACTTCCTAGTCTTGGAAGTACCTCCCTCGCTAAGAGGGAGTGTTGATTTTTGTAGCTTGGGAGGTACTTTAAGCCTTGAGGATCGAGGGTTTGGAGGAAGGAGCTCCACAAATGACCTTGTGGGCTTAAAACCCAAGCTTGGGGTTTTGCACCCATCGATGTTGGTGACAAAACTATGGAGCGATTTCGACTTGTGATGGATGAGGATGATAGTACTCATCGAAACAAATCTGATGCATTGAAAATCATCTGATTCCGAGTTGTGGTTGAAGAGAAATGAAATTTTGAAGTTAAGATGGGTAAATTTGTCTAGTTGGGTAGATCAGGTTGAGGTTAAAGTAGTGCCCAAAGACAAATTCGTTGAAGCCACTTGATGCCTAAAAATATAGGTCAAGTGCAAGGCATTTAGACAAATCCAAGAAGCATCTTTCATAGTCTACACATCAAGAAAGCTAGCTCGAGTGCAGGCACTGTGAGTGAAGGAACACGAGTGCAGGAACGTGCGAGTGCAGGGACGCGCGAGTGAAGGGACGCACGAGTGTAGGGATGCGTGAGTGTAGGGACGCACAAGTGCAGGAACAAAGGAGTGCAGGGATGCATGAGTGCAGGAACACGAGTGCAGGCATCGTGAGTGCAGGCACCACGAGTGAGGGTTTAGCATGTAGTAGACTGCTGCAGGGTGACGCACAAGCTGAGCAGGGCTAAGTATGTATTGTATTGATGTGTTAAGGTTGAGTTAATGCTAGTGGATGGTGTCCTTGGAGAGGACAGTTTGGAAGTCTATAAGCAGTCGTGTGGAGGGGTTTCCTAGGTGTTGGATGCCCTAACTAAGAGAAAATGCTACAACAGAATTGGCCACTCGTGGAATGTTGGAGGGAAGCGTGAAAGTGGACCAAGTGTGGATAGTGGATTGGTCATTTATGGTCTGCTAGAGGACAGCGTGATAGTGCCCAAGTTGGAGCCAGGTGTGCACCATCTTCATGGACTTAGGTCGTTGCTAGAGTGGTAGTTGTTGAGCTCATGGGTCTGATCAACCAGGAGCAGTTTGTGCAGCCCTAAACTTGTGTGTGGGGAAGGACATCTACAATAGAAGATGGGTAGTCCTCCTAGCCTATGTTCATTATGGGAGATGGATATCTTGCAGTGATAGGTGGTAGCCCTCAATCCTCTTTGTTGGTCTTCATTAAAGCAATGCAGGAAGACCATAGTGGGTTGAAGTCCCTGAGTAGCTGAAGAGTAGCAGTGGGCAGATTGAGAGTTGTTCACAAGTGGAGCTGTGAACAACTCGACATGAGTCTTGATGTGTTGTGCCCTTGATGGACTAAGGCACAACTAGTGAGCAGATTGGATAGTCGAGGTTCAGTGGCCAAATCGACTTGGATCATTGATAGAGCCTAGAGGCAATGTTGAAGATCGGGAGCCGAAGGACTGGGCAGTGTGAAAATTCCTAAAACCGGAATTCCTACTGCAACAAATTGATGTTACTTCTCCTACTTGTTAATTCATACAAGTTATTTTCTGTGTTCTACGGTAAATATCGAAGTAAATGCAACTGCAGCATTCACTATTTAAAATAATATGTTGAAACAATAAACTGAAGAGGAAATACATACAATACAATGACACCGTTATTTTTGGACAAAAGTCCCCGGAAAAACCCAATGCGGGAAAACCGGTGCAGCAGCTCTGAGGGTTTTATTATTATGCAGTAGTAAATCTGAATACAATCACTAGATGCCCATCCGGCAATCCAGTTACAGAGAATGTCACTGACAAAAGGATAAGTGAGATTACCTCACCCTATCACTGGAAATCCTGGTTGATCCAGCCACTGAATGACTGCCCTCAGCTGCCTCTAACTGCCTCTGCGTTGCCTCTGCACAGTCTCTACGTCAACCTAGCGTCAAACCCTCTGGGGATAGCGTCACTCCTCCAGCTAATCGATTTTCTACCCAGGAACTTCGATTTCTACCTCCCGGTCTCACACCCCAGTTCCCAACTTCTACAATCGATTCCTTAAGCAAATTTTCGGACTTCTTCTCGGCCTTTGCATGGCTCTGCGTCAACCCCTCTAGCTCTGCATTGCCACTCTTGGATCTCCCTCTACCTTCTCTGTTGAGTATTCTCTGACTAGGAAAGATTTCCCTTCGGATACTATCACTGCCCCTCACTGCAAAAGCTCACTTCGAATTTCATACCGGCAGCTGCTCTGCTTCAGAAATTCGATATTCTGAACTCTTTCTCGGTTTCTCCAAGTGCCCATCAAGCCTTCTCTTATAATCCTCTCGCTGATCAATCAACGGCCCAGATTAGATTCTAATCAATGGCTAGGATCATATTGACTTGATCTCTTCCTTCTTCTAGAAGTTTCACCCGCAGTTTAGATTAATACCCATTAATTATTTTAATTTCCTAAGTTTATACTTAGGGTCTCACTAAAAATAATTAATTATTTTAATAACACTGTCTCTGGGTGGAATTTCTCAAAATGATTTCTAGGTATTGGAGAATGCATGTGTTTAAGCCTCCCTGCAAATTTTGAGACTTAGAGCACATTCAATGCTACCAAAAATCAACACTCTCTCTTAGCGAGGAATGTGCTCTAGCAATGCACCCTACTGAAGCATCACTCTGTTCTGTAACATCTCCTTCTGCGTTGTTGATGTCTGACATCCTGTCCACCAACGACTGCGCAAATGCTGCATCTATACTACTGCTAACCCTGCCACTGTCAACGCTGCATCTGTACTGCAACTCCCTCTCAATTCTGCACCGTGTTGCTTCTGGTACTGCCACTGCCAACTGCATCTACATTGCAACCTTCTCCAACTGTTGCTACTACTGCATCAACAATGGAAAAGCATCCAAAATTATTGAACAAGTGTTCAGTATGATGCATCTCATTGTTGGAGTCTGACTACTGCTAGTTTCTACGCTGACCCTTTGAAGCCTCTACGTTGCTGCTAACCTTTGCTCTGTGCCAACTGAATTGTTGCCAACTCTGCTCTGTGCTGCTCAGTCTTTGGCGCTCCTAGCCACTGCAACTGTCACTCCGGCACTCTTCTACACCAACTGACACTAGTCCATCCTTCTACTACTGATCTAGGAATCTGTAGCAAGGAATTGATCTGAGAGGTGGGCTCCTCAAGGATCCTACCCATTTGTAGCTCTTTCAAACTATAGCTCCAAATCAACCCACCTCCCTCCTGGAGGTATCTCAGCTGTCATGGCAAACTACTCGATCTTCGCGGGTGCAGCCTTCGGATCATGCTTCTCATCTTTGTCCTTCTTCCTGAGAGGACATTGTGTTGCGTAGTGACCCATTTCACCACACCTGAAGCATTTAATCTTCGAAACGTCCTTCTTCCGCTTCCGCTGCTCCTGTTGCCCCTTAGATGCAAGGGCTGCATTCTCATCCTCCTCCTTGGGCTTCGACCCACTATTGTTGCTTCCGTCAAGTTTACACTTGACCAAGTCTCTCCTTAGCTCCTCTTGCTTAAGAGTTACCCACATCTCATCCCAATTTGGCAAAGTCGCCCTGCCCAGGATACTTTGGACAAAGACTTGCCAATCTTCAGAAACAGAATTTAGGGCCAATCTTACCATCTCGGACCCTTGGGGTGTGGACCCCACAGCTGCTAACTCATCACAGGTCTCCTGAAGCTTCGTGAGGAACGGATCTATGTGTTCCCCCTTCTGCATCTATATGGATCTCATCTTCTGCTCAAGGTACATCTTCCGTTGCTCGAAATATCCCTGATACAGCGTAGACAACGCATCCCACATCTCCTTAGCAGTCCCTCTGCTAGTGATGTGTTAGACCACATGATCCTTCACTCCATCAAGGATCATTCTCCTTACCTTCGCCATTTCTCCTCTGTACTTCTTGAGCGGATCTGGATCCGTAGGCACAGCCACCACGCTATCGACGTAGGCCTTGAGAAAATGCTCATCTAGAAGGCACGACATCCTTGCCTTCCAGATCACATGGTTGGATGCCCCATCCAACCTGTCCTGATCTCTCACCCCACTGGCTGCCATCTCTGCCAAATAGAAAGTCGAATGGCCTCCCCTCTCCTCTGCATTGTTACTGGGCTAGCCTACGCACTCCCTACTGGAGTCAGTGGATCTGCTGCCCCTTGTTGTCGCTCAGCTCGTGAGAATATGGACCCCTTGGCTAGAAGTCCTCTAATGAAGAAATTCCCTCAACCGTGTCTTTCTCTTCCCTCTGACATCTTTCTACCCAGCAACTGCCTGCAAAAGAACTGCATCCCACCAGAAAAACCCCCCTTCGTTGAATCCTTTGTTGCGTTGCTCCCTTTGCCGCTGACAAATTTTGGTCTGGAAATCTTACCTCTCTGTCGATTCAGTCAGAGAGAGATTTACCACAAAAATCTACCCCTCTTGGCCTGAACTACGCAAACCCCCTAGGGATTCGAATTATTGCCTCTGCAAGAATTTTGAATTCCCTTCTTCCTTCAGCGCTGGATCTTCCAGCTCTGTTCTTCTTGCTTCACCTACAGCTCTGATACCATGTGAAAATTCCTAAACCCTGAATTCCTACTGCAACAAATTGATGTTACTTCTCCTACTTGTTAATTCATACAAGTTATTTACTATATTCTACGGTAAATATCGAAGTAAATATAACTGCAATGTTCACTATTTAAAATAATATGCCGAAACAAGACACTGAACAGGAAATAGATATAACACAATGACACCGTTATTTTTGGACAAAAGTCCCCTGAAAACCCAATGCGGGAAAACCGGTGCAGCAACTCTAAGGGTTTATTATTATGCAGTAGTAAATATGAATACAATCATTGGATGCCCATCCGACAATCCAGTTACAGAGAATGTCGCTGACAGAAGGATAAGCGAGATTACCTCACCCTATCACTGGAAATCCTAGCTGATCCAGCCACTAAATGATTGCCCTTGGTTGCCTCTGACTGCCTCTGTGTTGCCTCTACGTGATCTCTGCGTCAGCCCAACGTCAAACCTCTGGGGACAACGTCACTCCTCCAGCTGATCAATTTGCTGCCCAGGAACTTCGATTTCTGCCTTCCGGTCTCACACCCAGGGTCCCAGCTTCTGCAATATATTCCTTCAACAAATTTTCGGACTTCCTCTCCGCTTTTGCGCTGCCTCTGCATGGCTCTACACTGCCACTACTGGGTCTCCCTCTGCTTTCTCTGTTGAGTATTCTCCGACCGAGAAAGATTTCCCTTCGGATACTATCCCTATCCCTCACTGCAAAAGCTCAATTCGAATTTCTTACTGGCAGTTGCTCTACTTCAAAAATTCGATCTTTTGAACTCTCTTTATGTGTTCTCCAAGCACCCATCAAGCCTTCTCTTATAATCCTCTCGTTGATCAATCAACGGCCCAGATTAGATTCTAATCAATGGCTAGGATCATATTGACTTGATCTCTGCCTTCTTCTAGAAGTTTCACCCACAGTTTAGATTAATACCCATTAATTATTTTAATTTCCTAAGTTTAGACTTAGGGTCTCATTAAAAATAATTAATTATTTTAATAAAACTGCCTTCGTGGAATTTCCCAAAACGATTTTTGGGTATTGGAGAATGCATGTGTCTAAGCCTCCCTGCAAATTTTGAGACTTAGAGCACATCCGATGCTACCAGAAATCAACAGGCAGGTACAAGATATGACCGAGAGGAGCTGAGAGAGTCGACTACATCATCCAAATGCTCAGAATATCTTGTTGAGGGTAGATTGGTTGTCGATTGACTGACACCAAGCCCCAGTTTTGTATTCTTGTACTAGTGGATGTATGAGGGCCATTATCCCTAGGATGGGAGCCCTAGACTATTGTATTATATGTTGATTAATATAACAAAGTTGGGTTGAAAAATGTAAAAATTTGTGCATATTTTATGCACTAGTAGATTTACTGTTGTTTATATTCCGTTGTGCAAAGTAGTATCATCGTGATTCTTTGTTTGGTAGCATCAGAAATTTAAGATTCTATCCCAGACACCAAGGTCGTGGAAAAACAATAGTTTAGACAGCTAGATTTTCTGGAGGAGCCAATGTCGAGATTGCTTGTGGAGTGAGAGAATTTTCTCTCAAATTACTTTTGTCAGATACTCATTGAGTGGATAACCAACTAGGCATACATAGGTTGTACTCAGATTATCTCACTACCGTTTAATAATAAAAACCCTCAGCTGCTGCATCGGTTTTCCCAAGTTGGGTTTTTCCAAGGACTTTTGTCCAAAAATAACTATGTCAAATTTATTGTGTGTGCTAGCATTTCTCATTTTCCGGCATTTTTATTTTCCCCAATATTTTGTGAAGATTGCAGTGTGATTATTTCATTATTGTTGTAGCAATAAACTGTTAAATTAATTTATAGTTAGAAGAAATAATTCCAGTTGCTACAATAAAAATTTCAATAGTGAAAATTCCACATGGTATCAAAGCGATTTTGATCAGACGGGGAAGCTCAGAAGCAGAAGCAGAAATTCGTTGTTCAGAGTAAGCGACAGGATGAGTTTCTGGGGGTTGCACAGAGCCTATGCCAGGCAGTGGGAGTTTCTTGAGCAAGTTCGATTTTTCAGTGTTGGTTGGCTATAAAATTCAGCATGCCAATTTGAGTGATTCCAACAGGCAGAGGGGCAGTTGTTGCTCAGATTTTCGCTGAGCATATTCCTCGCTTGGGCGCAAGAGGGTTTTGCAGCGAGTTGCAGTAACAAAATCAGCATCAGGTGGAAGAGAAAGTGCACACATAGAGAGAATTTCTCTCAAGGGTTTCTAGTTTAGAAATCTGATTTTCTAGTTGCAGTTGGCAATAGTTGCAAGCAGAGTTTCTCACTCCAGAAGGGAGTGCAAGTAGCAGATTCAGCAACCAAGCAAGCAGAAAGAGCGAGATTTTCGTTCAGATTCAGAGATGGTCACAGTTGGGCTCATAGATCAGGATAGGTTAGAGGGAGCCTCCAACTTTGTCATCTAAAAGGCCAGGATGACCTTCCTTCTAGATGAATTTGGTCTGAAGGCCTATGTAGAGAATGTGGTGGCAGTGCCAACTAATGCGGATCATCTTTGAGAGTCCAGGAAAGAGATGGTGAAGGCGAAGCAGATGATCTTGGATAGAGTTCAAGACCATATAGTCTCGCATATATTTGGCAAGAACATTGCCAAGGAGATGTGGGACACTCTCGATCTACTATATCAAAATACTTCCGAGCAACAGAAGATGTTGCTGCAAGAGAAGTTGGGAAACATGAGGATGCAAAAGGGTAAAGGCATAGATCCCTTCCTTACCAAGATTCAAGAAGTTCGTGATCAGCTTGCAAACGTTGGGCGGCGCCTCAACCGTCAGAGCTTGTACGTTTGGCATTGAACAGTGTCTTAGACGAGTGGCAAGTCTTTGTCTAATGTATCTTGGGTCGAGACACATTGCCTAGATGGGATAGGATGTGGTCAGAGTTGTAGCAAAAGGAGATTAGGCGAGCTCTAGTAAAAAGCACCATCAACAGAAGCAGCAGCAAGGGTGAGAAGGGTGAGAAGGAAGAGGGTAATGTGGCCCTTGCATCAAAGGGTACAATAGCAGTAGCAACAAACAAAAGGGAGTAGCAGTGCAGATGCAGAGTTGGCAGTAGTATAGCAGTGTCAACAAAAGCACAGATGCAATACCAGAGTTGCATAGTAGTCGGTGGGTAGTGGCAGACAGTCACAGTGACATCAGCAACATACGGAGGGTGATGCAGAGATAAGGTGTTGTAGCAGTAAGTGCAACACTAGAACACCTTCCTCGCTAAGAGGGAGTGTTAATTTTTGTAGCATTGGAGGTGTTCTAGTCTCGAAACTTTATGGAGAGAAACATAGGAGTTCTCCATAACCCAGAAATTGTTTCTGGAAATTCACCTAGAAGTGTCTCAATTAGATTATTAGCCTATTTTTAAATATTTCCCAAGTCTAAACTTAGGAAAAGGGGTTAATTAATCAGTATTAATTGAGAAAGGTGTGAATCATCTAGAAACTCACACGGATCAATCTAGAAATGATCTCAACCATCGATTATGTTTTAATCTTGGCCATTGGAGTCCCAACTAGAGATTATAAGAGGAGGTCGATGGGTAGATGGAGAACACACTTGAAATCGATGTCCTTGGGCAGTTTGATTTTCCAAAGAGTAGCAGTAGTTGCCAGAAGAGTTTGAGCCAGAGAAGGAAAGCAGAGACAGAGAGGGGCAGGGATAGTGATCCAGAGGAAGTTTTCCAGATCCGGAGAGGCAGCAACAAGTGGCAGAAGTATTCCACGCAGAAGCTTCAATAGAGCAGTTCAATTTAGCTTGAGAGGAAGTCGATTTAGCTTCCAGAGGCCAAGAAAGTCTTCCAGAGGTTCGAATAGTCACTTCCAGCGGCAAAGACAGGCAAGTCGACTTGATCAGAGGTTGAACAGAGCCACACGTGCGAGAGGCAGCACAAGGACTATGCAGAGGGCCTACGTAAGGGTTTGGATGGTCAGATTTTCTAGAGGAGCCAAAGTCAGGAGTGAGAGAATTTCTCTCTAATTACTTTTGTCAAATACTTGTTGATTGGATAGCCAATTGGGCATTCATAGATTGTACTCAGATTATTTCACTACTGCTTAATAATAAAAACCCTTAGCGGCTACATCGGTTTTCCCAAATTGGTATTTTCCAGAGACTTTTGTCCAAAAATAACTGTGTCAAAGTTATTGTGTGTACTAGCATTTCTCAATTTCCAGGGCTTTTATTTTCTGCGATATTTTTGTGAAGATCGCAGTGTGATTATTTCATTGTTATTGTAGCAATAAACTGTTAAATTAATTTACAGTTAGAAGAAATAATTCCAGTGGCTGCAATGAGAATTTCAGTAGTGAAATTTTCACATCTTCACCCTCACACCTATCTGCCTCTTACATCCAGAAGATAAGTATTGTCGGAAATCCTTACCTCTGCTGAAGATGACATCATAACCCTTGTATGACAATGGACATATATCATGATTCTTATTAATATGTAAACTCTAATTTGCACTTGATATCAAACTAGAAATTTTGAAATTTCAATGTGAATGTTGAATGTTCAATGATGTACATGTTTAAATCTTTAAAGTTTAAATCATAAATATTTTAGTTTTCTTATTTTAAGTTGGAAAATATACAAATTCATATATATTATAATTTATTAAATATTATATATATATATATAGACCCCCGACGAACCCACACACCCTGTTTTACATGGCATATGTCATACATGATACAATAACTAAAAAAAATACAAGGGGCAAGCCACTAGCTAGGATTAAATAGCATGTGCTTGGTCATTTCTACGTCCAAGCAATAAAGCTGAAAGTAACTCCCAACTAACTCCCTCCACTGATCCAAACTGAGGCTTTGCTGCCCTAACTTGAAAGTTTCTCCTCCAAGTTTTAAAATTGTTGTTCCTCCTCACAAAGTCCTCACTTGGTTGCTGCCCTTGCTTGAAGCTTCTCATTGCGAAATGAAAAATTTAGGGCTTTTGGGGTTGGGGGGGGAAGAGAGCTTGGTGTTGTGGGCCTGTAGCAAGGCCCCTCTATTTAAGGAAAAAAAAGAAATGTCATTATAGGGTCCATCAGGCCTTCTAGGAAACACCTGGCCATCCCCCATGGGACTGTCAGATGTCCCATATTTTTCCCTATGGATGAAGGACAGCAGAGGCCACCCCCTAGGAACCTATCGTTGAAATACAGAACATGTCCAGGAAATGTCCCTATTGTATAATGACTTACAGTTAATCTGCTGAATACAGCGTCATCACACAAACACTTGAGGAAGAACAACATAATGCAAACTTAGAAACAAAATGAAGGAATATATGCAGCTAGAAAGTTTCCCATATAGTCTGCTCCTTAACTGAGTTATCACATGGAAACTTTTGGATTAACAACACGATACCAACATAGAAGTTAAACAGACAGGCATATGCATCCGAGACGCCTTACCCTACTACAAATTCATCAAGGACTAGCATAGTTCTTTGTATGCATTTTTAATGGCCAACGTATCCCATATTCATTAAGATTGTTGAATCTTCAATGTGTGTGCATCTTCCTACAAGACAATCTACCTAGACATGTTTTGCTGGGCAATGAATTTTAAATTTAGATAATACAAGGCAGACTAGAATTAAGTAACATAATTGATCTCAGAACATAATTGTCTCAGGCCAAAGGGTTTCACAGCACATGAAAATGATTTTTTTTAATATAAACATCTCATCTAATAAAAAAACATCTATCAGATAAAAAAACAAAAAGAATATGAACATGTATGCTCTCCAATAGTTTGTCTCATTGTTCTTTTAAGCATTTTGGGGCTTCAAAGAACATGCTTAATGAACAGAGCCTTGGGATAGCATAAAATCTAGAAATGCGAGTGAATGACAACCAACATCCACAACAAAGCAAACAGATGCAGCAAAACCTTAAAAAGTACCCTAGTAATAAGCACATGCCCAATGCTGGGTCTTGAAAATAATGAAACAAAGATGGGAATTCATCCTTTTTATCATACTTACAAAGCGCAAGAAAACCACAACTGTCAGCGCACATAGACCTCCGAGTAGAATATTTAAACCACTCTTTGCTGTTTTCTGCATGCCAATGTTACAAAGACTATAGAATTAAATTTAGTTATTAGCCATGTCCATAATATCTAAAAAACCAATTTGAATAAATGGCACCCGAAAACATTATAAAATTGCAAACATAACTCCAAATAAGCAAATAAGATTGTTCACAAGACAGCCTTAATGAGATGACAAGTTCTATTTTCAAATACTTTTAGGTGTGGCACCTTAGATCTAAAACATCCAAGTTTAATATGTAATGTCAATAAGTATTTAATTTAAATGTCATTAAATATCCGCTTGGTTTCTAGAACTAGAATCAAGAATGCAGTGAGGTTTAAAATCAGCTCTCTAAAGTATGAACTTTCAGACCTGAAGCTATCCAAGAAAAGATCTGGAACCAACAGGAAAGAGGAGATGGAGCTCAACAGCAAATTTTCCAAAAACAAATTGAACAGAATCTATGAGTACAGGCAGTCAGGGGAAGAAGGCGACACCTGCACTCATTGAGGAAGTAATTCAACCTAAGCTCGAGGAGGAATGACCAACATGGACTAAAGAGATAAATGTTCCACTCCATGCAATCCCTCCATTCATGATACACTTGATTTGAAAGGTCATCAATCTTGAGAAAGCCTGGATGGCAGCCAACTTGATCATTGTTATCAATTTCCTCTCATCTGAAGATCGCCTTCAGGCTCTCTGAGCCAAGATAAGGCTTCCTCCCTCCCACACAAAATATATCTGGATATTGATCTTACAATGTCATGGGTGCATGAGATCAAGAAAAACAGAGAGTGAGTTGTGGTAACCAAGGAAAACAGAGAGTGAGTTGTGGTAACCAAGGAAAACAGAGAGTGCCTTACGGTAACCAAGAAAAACGCTAAACAGTTTTGTCCATGATCTTACAGAAGTAATTCAGGATACCCCCCCCTAGTGGATCCTAGAATTGATCAACAAAATGGCACCCTTCATAGGGCAAGGTTTGGTCTTCCTCCGTATCAATAACTTGTTGGAGTTATGATTACTTGTTTTGGCCGTCTCCAAGCACATTTCAAGGCATACATACATCCTGAGACATCCTCTTTCTCACTAATACTCATGAGATCCCCAAGGGAGCCCTCCCTCGAGTCCCTCCCATTACATGTTATCACTAGATCTCATCCTTCAAACATAAGACTCAACATGTTGGAGGTCCTTGAGGTTTAGAAGGCGCTTCCTTATCAGCAACTTCCTCCAGTTAGTTTCAATGATTGCATTAGACGAGCATGCCAAATACATGCAAATTTTAGTTTGAGGGAACTTGTCTCACTCAGTGTTGCAGGAACCGTCCCCCCACCCCCCAAGGATCCAAAGGCAAATCCGCGTCCCGTACGGATTCGCCACCGATCATTCGGCGGAACCACGGATCGGAAAATCGGATCCACGATTCCTCCTTTTTTTAGCAGTTCCTACAAAATTGGATTCATAGGGGCCCGATCCGCGGATCCAAAAAGGATCGGGTGCAGATCTGTGGAGGTTCGGGCATGTATCCATCGCAGGTCGCGAGCGGATCCGAGAGAAGGTGGACGGTTCCGCGGGCCTTTTTTTGTTTTTGGAAATTCCGAATTGTTCTGTGAGGAACTACACTTTCTGAATACTCCTAAGGTGCCCCTTGATGCTCCCTAGATGCTTCCTAAATGCTCCCTAATGGTAATGTTAAATTCTTAAAGTAAAAGGATGGAAATGAAAGATAAAGGAGAATGTCACTTTTACTTAAATTTTTAACATTACCATGAAATGACTCAGGATGTTTGAGAGTGGTTCCAACCTCATCAGACTTCATATGGAGAAAATAGAATTTCATATCCCATTCAAAATTCAGCAAACTTAACAGTTTTCAGGATCAATGGAATTGTGGCGTTTCATTGGATTATATCATGTATGAGGGCATGTGATTGGCATTTAATCAAGAGCAACAAGCCCTATATGTACCCCAGTGTTGGTGTTATTGATTGTTGAACTCCTTTGTCATGGCCTTAGCAATTATGTACCCTTCACTCAAAATCATTGATCAGGTGTGTTAAGCTTTCTCTACCATATTATAAGGCTTGGATTAAGCCGTTTGATCAAAATTAGGCAATGTTGACTAAAATCCCTATAGAATTGAAGTAGAGGCAAAGGCTAGACAAGAGAAGAGGAATCTAGATTCTAGATGTTTGATGCTGGAATAATTAATCATTGATGTACAATGGATGCCATATCTATCTTAATTTATGTAAAAATATGCATGTTTTCATCTCTTCTACAACTAATTTGGTATTTTGAATGTTTTTTTTAATTCAAATGCAAAAAAAATATAAAATATATATATATATATATAGTAGACGCTTCGCTTCCTCGATTTTTGGAAAATGACGCTTCCACGTCCCCGCTTCCAAAAAACGTCCCCGTTTCATCCCTGCTTCGTGCAACATTGGTCTCAGTGGCAAGATACTTTCATTTCCATGTTCTACTTTCTTGTAGCTTCTTTGAGATTTTCACTTCATTCAAATGGGTATCCCTACTTTGACCTCTACCTAGATGTTCCCCAATACACTTTGCTTTGAGAGATGTCATTTTTTTGGGCAATTTCAATATCTAGATTAGGGCCCTATCCACAACAAAACACGGATGTTCTCTACCTTCTAAACATCAACCAAGGCACCGTGAGTCTACATAGATCTTCAATTGATGGAACAAGTGCCATTTTGGCTTATGAAGCATTTTCTCTAGCATGGAGAATCTCGCAGCCTGCCACTCATTAATGAATTCTCTCGCTACCCAGATTCTAATAGCATCTCTTATGTCCCTCACAGTGTTGGTGCTAGCTTGGTGGACTATGTCCTGGCCAACCAAGCTCTATTTTCCCACATTTTACATCTCTTTTGTCCTTATCCCCTCTTGTTGATCAAGCCTACAGTGTCTTCTCCTTCATGCATTCCCACTTCTCCTCACCCCAACAAACCAAATTTCACTTTGATTGTGAATACATGGTTAGTTCTACCTCCTGCCTTTCATAGTTGACCCCACCTATCACTCATATTTCTTCACTCAAGATAGTTGGAACCAAAGACAAACACTTGAATCCTACTAACACACCATCCAACACCATACTAATGTTCCAACACTTGGCATCTTTCCCATTAACCAGTAATATGACACTTAGAGAAAACTCTTACATAGGCATCTCTGCTTCATTCTATCTCATGATCTCGCCTGCATCCCTTTCACTTGGAGAAATTACAAGTGTTTTCCCCATCACAAGAAGCTGATTTTATTTCTGTGAGGAGACTTGAGTTCCCTGAATCCCTTCACCATTCACATGAATCCTACGGGCCTACCCTTTCACCTACGCTTGCTCTCCCACCTAACATTAATCACCATTCTTCATTCACATATATTGCCTCCCTCTATCAAGTTCCTTAGCAACAAGCCTCCACTCCATAACCCCTCCCCTTCCCCTCCTGCTATTTATTTTCCCTAGGAAACATCAAGAGAGTTGTCAGGCTTATAAGCATTGGTCAATTTGTAAACAAGGAAGGATTTTAGGCAAAATTCATCAAACCTGGTATTGTAATCTCTAATTGATATTGTTTGTTCAGGTTTTCCTTCCTCATGTTCCCACAATATCATCCACCCCATTCTCAAATTATGGAATGCATTGAACCTTAATAATTATAGAACCATCATGACTAGGCACACGTTTGCCAAGCTTTATGATACAATGCTTAATATGAGGTTCTTCGATCAACAAGAGAGAAGGAACCTCAAAGCTAGAGGGAAGACAAGCTTTTGACAAGAGTACCAAACCACTAACCACATATTCACTCTTCAAGCTATCACTGAGGAGGCTTAACATCTTTCTTTGAAATTCTTATCTTGCCTACTTGAATGTCTAAGGGCTTTGTTAATTTTCCACGAAATTTTGCCACTACTTAGATGAATA
The DNA here is from genome assembly GCA_031772625.1 of Pinus tabuliformis. Classification (NCBI taxonomy): domain Eukaryota; kingdom Viridiplantae; phylum Streptophyta; class Pinopsida; order Pinales; family Pinaceae; genus Pinus; species Pinus tabuliformis. The sequence continues at coordinate 997,646,932 of CM062806.1, read as the reverse complement.
ATCTGAAACCAAACTTTCTTTCACCAAGACATGGAAATTCTTAACAACAGATAAGCAGCAGAATAAAACATAGAGATAAAACACAATCACATAATTCAACACAATTACTTTTCTTGGGAAAACCCCTTTCTTTGTTGTAGCATTTATTGATAGAGTTTGAGCAATAGAATCTCTTACAAGCCAATCTGTTTCACTTTGAGCACACACTTGTACTCACTGCTAACCTCACTTGAAACACCCTGCATACACTTGATCCAGCTCCTACTTCCTTGTGGCCTACCTGGCCCTATTTCCTTGCGTTGATCTGCACCTATTTCCTAGCGCAATATGGCACCTATTCTTTTGGACGGACCTCCTAAATCCTAGCGCAGAAATTGCCACAACAAAAGTCTCTCTACAGTACTGCGTATTGGCTCCTCCAAGGTATGCTCTCACAACAAGGCTCTCTCACACACAAACTCATGCATACAATAATGATACATACATGTGCCTTCGTCCTCCTTTTATTGATTCAATCCATGCTAAAATTGGCAAGTCACAAATTTAGAACTCGTGGTTAACAAGTTAACTAAGTCGAACTGGTTCTTCTCTCTCCAATCATAACTTGGAGTTACAACTCATGTTTCCTTCAATCAAGGACTGAAGCTCCACTCGTCCTATTCTAAACTTATAATTGCCACTCGATCTGTAGTCAAACTAAAGAAGGTCCACATAACTAGTCCTCCAACACTACGCATGAATATGCCATCTCCATGACTCGCTCCATGGTCAAAGGAAGACAAATTGTGGTCTTTCTGGCTAAAGTGCAAGCCAAAGGAGATCTTCCACACTACCATTTTCAACAAGCTTTCAATTTTGTACTAAGAGATACTATTTCAAAGGTTATTGCGCATTTCCATCTCTGCGACTATCTTGGATAGCATCATGAGACTCTACAAGTATGTCATCGGTGATTTCATTCATGACCTCAAGAACTTCACTGAAAGCATCATTAAATACAAAAAGGGAAACTAGGTTGCCCCTTGTAATGAACAATAGTTCATTTACTAAATATCCACATAAGAAGGACAAAGTTGAAATACACATAGGATAAATAATTATATAACTGATAAATGAACGAATGATTATTTTACAATGAACCTTGTGGTGGTATACTTATATGCATCGACCAATCACAAAAAGGTGAAATGTTATGTCCCTTAGTTAGGTTGTGTTTCTTAGTTCATTAAATTAATATCATCATCATTATTGATATATATTATTGCCTCTCTCGTCAAGGATGCTTTGTCCTCAGCATTTTATGAAAAAAACTAGGACAAAGCATTTTATCCAAAAATCTATGTCTTGATCATGGCCTACAATATCTTCTAATGATTCTCCATTCTTGAAACTATGACAGTTGAAGACAAGATATGGGTTATGAAGCAAAAAGCAAAATTGTCATATTGTGAAGGGATCAAACCACCCTGATTCAATTTTTCTACTGTATTATGTGGTGACAACTTCTGTGATTTGGGTGATGATAAAATTACACAATTAAGTGTCCTTTCAATGTACTAAGATCGTCACTTAGCCTTTCATATTACTTTCATCCTTGGTTAGTTTCTTGAATATTACAATGACTCTTACAATTAGGCTAATGATAAGGTATCCTTGCATCTTCTGTCTTGTTTTTGGGGAATTTTTTTTTTGATACTCTTGTTGATTTGTTTCTTGATAACATTCTAAAGTAAACTTCTTTTTTATTTTGATATCCACTGGATCAATATTGGTTCCTTTCTCTAGGGTCTAGACTTTTACATTTGACAACCTCATTATTTCAACTAGGTCAGTCACTGTTTCTTTATCAATCAATCTTTATTTGTTGTTAAGGTGTTTAAACTTTTCTTGTCGTGGTTTCTTCTCATTCTTTCGCTTCCTAATTGGTGCAACCTTTAATTATGTTACTTTGAACAAGAAATTTCTTCACCTCTTTCTGATAAGTCCTTGTCAATTTTTTTCTTGAAACCTTTAATGTTTCGTTGTAATACAGTCTCATCTTGTTGATGCCTTATTAGTTCATCCTCTAATTTTTTAATTTACAAACAAAAATTTCTGAATTTGTATAATATCTTGATATTCCTTAGCAGTAAATATTCTTCCACAACTTCGAAAAAAAAAAAAGAAAAAAAAAAAGATTTTTTTTATTTCAAAGGTCAACAAATACTAAAACTCCATTGCACAAAAAGGACATTTAGTCTAAAATATTAAATTATATATGGAATTTATAGTTCATAATTTAGTTATTCAAGGCTTCTTAAATAATAGATGGGTGCACAAAATGCAAGAAACCCACTTCTTCAATGTAAAGTTGGATAAAATTCCCCTTTCTTATTTATCTCAGTTTCATTTAAATATTGTTTACTTAATATTGCAATAAGGAATTAAGGAATTAAGGAATTGGGTACTACAGCTTTGGTCGACAGTACACTGTATCGACAGTTGGTATTAATATCAACAAACTCCCAACCAACTGTCGATACAGTGTACTGTCGACCAAAGCTGTAGTACCCGCATCCTCAAATCTGATCCCCGAAAGAAAGGGAGATGTTGCTGGCTTGCATTCTGTCATCTGAAAGCGAACAAGTAGATCTGATGCATACTTAGACTGTGCCATCTTGATCCCTGAAGTAGACTGAGAAACTTCAAGACCAAGAAAGTAGTGCAACAGTCCCAAATCTGTCATGGAAAATCGAACGTGCAATGCGCATTTTGCCGAATCAATAACTGAGGTAAGGTTCCCTGTCATCACTAAATCATCTACATAAAGTACTATCAGCAAAAGGGAATCATCATGTTACAGCAAATAAACATTCAGATCAGATTTGCATTGAATGAATCCAATGGAAAGCAGGAAAGAATCCATCTTTGCATACCAGGCTCTGGAAGCATGTTTTAGGCCATACAAAGATTTCTTTAACCTGCAAACGAGGGAAGAGTTCTGAATGTATCCTTGTGGTTGCTCCATATATATCTCCTCCTTGAGATCTCCATGAAGAAATGCACTCTTCACATCCATGTGATGAACTTCCCATCTGCGAGAAGCAGCAATGGCTAAAACTAGTCGAATGGAGTCCATTTTTACAACAGGTGCAAATGTCTCTGTGTAGTCTATGCCATGTACCTGTGAGTATCCTTTTGCAACAAGTCGAGCTTTGTACTTGTTGATCTCAACATCTGCAGCAATCTTTGTTCAATAGATCCATCGACATCGAACAAGCTTTCTTCCTTTCGGAAGTGGAACCAAGTCCCATGTGTTGTTTTCCATGAGAGCAAAGTACTCTTCATCCATGGCAGCCTCCCAAAGCGGGTTTCCAACAGCCTCAGAGTGTGACTGTGGATCTGAACCAAGTGTCATATAACAATGTATGAGAAGCAATGGTTCGGTGGCAGCCAGGGCTTGAGAAGCCCCAAAAAGCTGTAATCTAGTCCTTCTCGCATCCGCAGGATCACCAACTAGTTCACCCGCATCTTGCAGGGTTTTCTCTGCCCAAGTTGGTAGCTGAGTTGGAGCAGCCATGACCTGCTCCTCATCCTCTGAATCAGACCCAAGAGGCTTCTCTGATGGCTGCTCTAAAGTGCTCGAAGAAGTTTCGAACTCCTCCTCATCAGTGGCAACAAGCGGTTCCTCGGCAAGGTCTACTGAAAAATCATGCAGTGATTCTTCTTCAAACTTCACACTTTGAGCTACAAGGAACTTTTCAGTGTGAGAGTCCAGCAATCTATATCCTTTGACACTATCAGGATATCCAACAAAGATACATTCAACACTTTGAGGCTCCAAAGCCTTCCTCTTATCTGTCGGAATGTGAGCCCATGCTCGTGAACCAAAAATGCGAAAGTGCGACACTTTCGGTTTCTTACCGATCCAACATTCAAATGGAGTGGTGCCTTTGAGTGCTTTGTGAGGAATGCGGTTCTGAATGTATGCTGCACAATTAATAGCTTCAGCCCATAGCTTAGGAGCTAATGATTTGGACTGTAGCATACAATTGGCCATCTCTTTTAACAACCGGTTTTTCCTCTCCATGACACCATTCTGCTGTGGTGTATATGGCACTGTGTGTTGTAGTTGTATACCTACATCAATACAAAGTTGTTGCACATCTTTGTTGACATACTCCCCCCATTATCAATACAGAGTATCTTAATCTTACACCCAGACTCATTCTCAACAAGTGCTTTAAATTCTATAAGGCATTCAAATACTTCCGATTTTAATTTCAGAAAAAATACCCAAGTAAAGCGAGAGAAATCATCTATGAAGGTGAGTACATATCGAGCCTTACTGATTGAAGGCTGCGGGAATGGGCCCGTGATGTCACTGTGAATCAGCCCAAGAGGTGAAGAAGCTCTTTGTGCCTTCCCTTTGTCAAACTTTTGCTCTGGATGCTTGCCAAGAATGCATCCTTGACATACACCGCTTGTGAATTTAATAGCAGGCAATCCTTCTACCATGTTTTCCTTGCTGAGTTGATGCAAGTACTTATAGTTTAGATGGCCAAATCTTTCATGACATAACCTGAAGATATCATTAGATTGTGACAGAAATACAGTGCTAATAAATTTAGGAACAAAGTGGGCGAAGAAATACAAACGAGAACCGTGATCGGCAATTCCATGTGCAAGCTGTGAGCCCGTGGAAATGTCGGTAATCACTACGGAGTCCAGAGTGAACTCCACCTTCCTTCCAGAGCCAGAATGAGTGATCTAATATATCAAGAGAAGATTTGCAGACAACGAGGGAACATGAAGAACATTTGTGAAGTAGCCCCCTTCAAGGTCTACAATTCCTTCTCTGCACACCTTTGCGGGTGTGGCATCTCCCAAGTAAATTGGGGATCTGGTGCTTTCTTCGATGGAGGAAAATTCATCTTTTGATGCAGCCATATGGTTCAATGCACCTGAATCAAGGATCCAAGCTGATGGAGTGGATGTGACAGCCATTAAAGCATGACCATCTCGTGCTCTCCCTCTCCCATCTCCCGTTCTGTTATCATCCTTCTTCTTTGCATTCTCGGGCACAGTGAGATTGTGTTGCTGCAATTGCTTAGCCATCTCATCGATTGTTTTCCTCATGCAATTTTCTTCAGGATGAAAACCTTTGGAACAGTAGTTGCAAAGTGTTCTTTCCTTCTTCTTCTTACCCTTAGGCAAAGAAGAGCTCTCTGAAGATTGTACGGGTCTCTCCTTCTTTGATTCATTAAATTTACCCTTCCCTTTTTGCTTGTCTCTTCCACTGCTCTTTGGAGCATTAGTAGCCGCAAGTGCTTGGTTCTTTGAATGCTTGATGGCACCCATTTGGACTAACTTAGCTTGCTCTTGAGTCAATGCTGCAATGAAGTCATTCAATGGAGGCATTTTCCATTTTTCCTGAGTCAATTTAGATGCTTGAAAAGACGATACAAATACGGAATATTCAGGGCCTAATTTCGAGAGAATCAAAAGGATGAGTTGGTCTTCCTCTTTCTTGACTCCACATGCATTAAGTTCAACGAGGAGGGATTTAAACTTGGTGAAGTATTCTTGCAAGTTGCTTAAATGAGTCGGACTGAGGGATATGAATTCATTCTCCAGTTGATGCACTCTCATTTCATCCTGCTTGCCGAATAGTCCTTCCAATGTGGTCCAGACCGCATCGGGAGTAGTGGCTCCACTGACATGAAAGAGGAGTTCTCTGGAAATTGATAGGCATATCAGCCCAATTGCTTCATCTAATTTATTGAAATACTTGATCTTCTCCACTGCAGAAGTCAGTTCAGTCTCTGTTCCCATTGTTACCCTGTAAAGCCCTTTGCTTCGAAGGAGCAGAGTGATCTCTGTCTTCCATTCGAAGTAATTGAAAGGATTTAGAACGAGTTTTGTGGGCTGAGAGAGATGATCCATTGTTGCTTGTTGCGCCTCCTGATGATCTATACCTGCAAATAAAACCGTGTACAATCCACTAGATTCGAACTAGCTCTGATACCATGTAGAATTCCTGCAGAAACTCCGATAGATCTAGAATTCTAGTTAAATTAAACACAAGTAATTTGTTGATATTCAAGAGAGGAGAGAAAGAATTTGCTCCATAAAATCAATGTATTAAATTAATGAACAATAGTAATACATGAGCAACCAAACCTCTAATCCCAAAGGGAGGTGGTTATATAGAAATTGCCGAATCTAGAAAACTAGGAAAAAACTAGTAAAAAACTAGAAAAGGCTAAGAAAAGCTAAAGGGAGGCCTAAAATAGCAACAATGACTCAAGACAACCTATGCCAACTATCAGCCACAAGGAAAGCATGAGGAGGGGCGCATTTCCCAAGGAAGCCAACTTTAAAACATGCTAAAATGGTCCGGGGGACCAAATCCCTTGATTTAAGGGGGAATCTTCATGTGGGGCGCCAATCCTCAAATAACTCAAGTGGATAGGTGTGGTTAGGTGTGAACATGCATTTAGATGTCTAAATGGTTTAGGAAAGTGGTTGGACCAATATTTCCATAATATTAAGCCTTTAAAGGCAAAAAACAAGGGAAAGTCAGTCCATCGAGCTAGTTTACCAAAGACCAAGTGTGAACATGATCTTTAGTGCATGTGGCTAAGTCAAGGATACTTAGGCTAAAAAATAAATGTAGATGTTAGGATTATATTCCAACAAGGTTGACTTTTGTTGACCAGTTTTGACTAGACTTTTTCGAACTGTTTTAGGCCGATTAGACTTGCTATTGGAGGCCGAAGTTGATTGGGTTTGACCGAGCTGAATTGAGGAAGAAATCTACCTGGTTTGCTTTCTGTTTCTGCTGTTTGACTGATCAGATTTTCACTATAATTAAACAAGTGAATATTATACATTGTACTCTCTCTCTTTGTTGAAATTTTGAAGAATTATAAGAAGAATTGATCAAGGGTTTCCCCACATTGGGGTTTGTCCCTGCCTAGTGCCATATCTTGTGTCCTCTTGTCTTGGCTAGTCTTCTATTGTTATTGTTTATGTTCTATCTGCATTTTACTATCATGTTTATGCGATTGCTAAACTAGATATTGATATTGGGCTAATAAAGAAATTGAAGTAAAATTGCTCTAAGCATAGAACATACCATTGTTATTCTAAAATTAACATGGTATCAGAGTTGAGGTGAAGACAAAGCCCAAGCAAGAGTGAGAAGAGCAATCACCAAGAGTAGCAATCACTGATCAAAGACAAGATTCAATGGCTTCCACGTCCTACTTCAAGTCTGAAGATAAGCTTCATGATAAGTCTGGTTATCATGCATGGAAGATGTCTCTTGATTTGACATTAGAAGAGCAAGATGTGATGGATTATGTGCAGGGAAAGATTCCAGAACCTCCTTCTAATGCACCGGTTGCTGCTAAGACCAAATACAAGAAGGGTGAAGTGAAAGCCAAGAATACCATCAGGGATTCTATTCATAAGCATTTAATTGCTTACATTTCCGATTTGAACACATCAAAGGAGATATATGACAGGTTGGTTAGCATGTTCAAATCTAGCAATGCAAATCAAATTTGTTTCCTCAAGAACAAGCTGAAGGATATAAAGAAAGGAAGAAATGAAGATATTCAATCCTACTTCACGAGGATTCCAGAGATCAAAAATGATCTTCTTTCAATTGGAGAAGCTATTGTTGATAGGGAGCTTACCCTCATTGCCCTTGGAGGACTCCCTCGTGAATGGCACGTGTTCAACACTACAATTCTTAACAACAACAGGATTTCAGGTTTTGAAGAATTGTTGACTAGATGCTCTCAAGAAGAAACAAGGATGATGAAACTAGATATGCCTTCAAATAGGAATGATCCTACGACATTCTCTGCTCATGTTAAAAAGAAGAACAGTGCAGGTTCAAAGAAGCAATGTCAACGAAGGTCAGGTTTCAAAAATGGAAGGAAGGGAAGATGCTTCATTTGTAACAAGTTTGGTCACTATGCTAGGGAGTGTCCTAATAGAAGGGATACACCTCATGATGATGACAACCACAACAACAATTTCAGGGGCAACAACAATCAAAGGAATGGCAGAATCAACAACCAAGGAAAAAGGAATGCTCCTGCTTCTCATCAAAGAAATGGTCTCCCTCCCAAGAGATCAAGAAACACTAGGTATGATGAATCTAATGTTGTTGATAACAAGCAAAAAGAATTTTATCTTATATCTGCCCTTTCTATTGCACCTCCTCCGGACACCTTGGGAAATTGGTTGATTGATAGTGGTGCCTCAAGGCACTTCACCAGGTATAAGGAAGCCCTTTCAAATATGATTGAAAGGGATACAAATTTAGAAATTATCCTTGGAGACAATGCCACCTATCCCATGAAGGGAGTTGGGAATGTTACTCTTCAATTAAATCAGGGTAACACCATTCATCTAGAAGAAGTACTATATGTACCTGATCTAAAGAAGAACCCGGTATCTATCTCGGCGATGGAGGACAAAGGATTCAAGGTGACATTCATCGATGGAAAGGTACATGTGTGGAATAAAAACTCCAAAGATGCATTTACATTTGGCTTCAGGGTTGATAGCCTATATCAAGTTGGAGGAAGCCCATTAGGAGCTATGTCTTGCGACACATCACTTCAATCTGAATAATGGCACCGAAGGTTCGCTCATCTACATTATAAGGCTCTACCCGATGCAAGGAATATGGTGACAAGTATGCCCGGATTTAAAGTAGAACATGAAGGTTTTTGTCAGGGGTGTGCTGAAGGAAAGCATACAAGGGGACCATTCCCCTCAAGTGATAGCAAGACTACTGACATATTGCAATTGATTCATTCTGATCTATCTGGTGCAATATCCGTGAACTCATTGGGAGGATACTTATATTATGCAACCTTTATAGATGATTTCTCTTGCAATACTTGGATATACTTCTTCAAGAAAAAGGACAAAGTATTCTCATGGTTCAGTTCTATCAAAGCTTTGGTCGAAAATCAAACCAGGAAGAGATCAAAATATTGAGGACCGCTAATGGAACTGAATACAAATCAAATGAGTTCAAAGATTATTGTAGAGAAGTTGGCACTAAGAGGCAGACTACTAACGCATATACTCCTAAGCAAAATGGTGTTGTTGAAAGGAAGAATCGTTCTATCGTAGAATCCACTCATGCCATGCTTCATGATCAAAGCCTTATGAAGTTCTTATGGGCCAAAGCCGCAAACACCACCATGTATGTTCAAAATAGATGCCCTCATCAAGCATTGGACTCCAAAAATCCCGAAGAAGTTTTCATTGGTAAGAAACCTGATGTTTCTCACTTTAGAATTTTTGGTAGCCCCGTATATTTTCATGTGCCGAAAGAAAAGAGAAGCAAATTGGATGCTTCTGGGAAGAAAGGAACATTTTTGGGCCACAGTGAAACTTCTAAAGCATATAGAATCCATGTGTCTGGTCAAAGAGAAGTGGAGATAAGTCATGATGTCACTTTCGATGAGGATGTTGCCCTTGGAAAGGTTAGTAACCTTCCTCTTCCAAGGAAGGAAAAAAAAGCAGATTTCGGAAAGCAAGGAGAATCGCAGGATGAGCAAATGCCCGATGCTGAAGGACCAATGGATCCCATTGATCCACCCCCTCATGAGCCCTCCTCCTCAAAAAGGAGACCCTCATGGCTTGGGGAGACTCTCGAAGATGTCGAGAGACATGTTGCACCAAGGGGGACATTTCGTGAAAGCAAGAAGCTAAATAGGTACCAAGGGTACTTAACTGCTATGAGCACCATTGTTCAATTTGAGCCTTGCACATTCGAAGAAGCTGCCAAACACCAGGTTTGGAAGGATGCAATGAACGAAGAGTATGAGTCGATTATGAAGAATGATGTCTGGGATGTGGTCCCTAGACCCAAGGACAAATCCGTTGTCACCTCGAAATGGCTCTTCAAGATCAAGCATGGAGCTGATGGAAGTGCTGAAAAGTTCAAGGCCAGATTCGTTGCTCAAGGCTTCTCTCAAAAGGAAGGTGTAGATTATGATGAGATATTTGCACCGGTTGCCCGCTACACCACCATTCGTTCGATTATAGCCCTTGTTGCCTCGCAAGGATGGAATCTTCACCAGATGGATGTCAAGACTGCCTTCTTGCATGGTTCACTTAAGGAGGAAGTCTATGTAGAACAACCTGAGGGGTTCGAAGTTCAAGATCGTCAAACACATGTATGCAGGTTGAAGAAATCCCTCTATGGGCACCCCAGGCTTGGTATGAGAGGATCGATAGCTATCTAATGAAGCTGGGATTTACAAGAAGTGAAGCTGATCTGAACCTTTATTTTAAGGTTGAGAATGATAGACCTCTCATCTTGGTACTCTATGTGGATGATCTCTTTCTGACAGGTGCAGACCCTCTTATTCATCAATGTAAGAGGGAGTTGGCTTCCAAATTTGAAATGAACGATCTAGGACTGATGCATTACTTCCTAGGGTTGGAGGTCTGGCAAAAGCCAGGCAAGATTTTCCTTTCTCAAGGAAAATATATTGTGAAGATACTTGAAAGATTTGGGATGGTGGACTGCAAGTCCGTGACTACTCCGATGGAACTTAACTTCAAGAAGTTATGCAGAAGTGTTGCTGGGCCCAATTTGGGAAATCCTTCTGAGTATCATCAACTTGTGGGGGCCCTAATGTTCTTGGTGAACACCCATCCAGACATATGTTTTGCAGTGAATACATTGAGCCAGTTTATGGTCGAGCCTCATCATATACATTGGATTGCTGCCAAGAATCTCTTGAGATATCTTCGTGGCACAATCACTTATGGACTAAGATACATTGTCGAGAATGTGAGGCTCCATAGTTACTCTGATGCAGACTGGGCTGGCAACGAGGTGGATGGTAAAAGCACATCTGGATGTTGCTTCTCTCTAGGCTCTGCTGGATGAGCAAGAAGTAGAAGTCGGTTGCCTTGATCACTGCTGAGGCTGAATACATTACTACTAGTTTGGCCTACTGTGAATCTGTTTGGTTGAGGAATCTCTTTAGTGAGTTGTTTGGACATGTGATGGATTCCTGTCTAGAACGGACAAGATCCTGGCCTTCCAGACTATGAATTTTGAGGCTCTGTCTAGTCTGTCATGAGCTCTTACCCCGTTCACTACCATTTTGCTGCTCCTCTTTCGACTCTTTCGAGTCTCTCTACTTCCTTCCTGGAAGTTCTCGGTGTGACTCCCTCTAAGCCTCAATTTCCCTCCTGGAAACCCCTCTGCCAATGTCAAGATGCCCCCACTCCGATCGTTAGTGCAGCTGCACCACTGATCCGGATTTCTTGGCTAAAAATCCTCAACAACTCCCTCCTCCATGGTCTTGCCCCATTAGGTATTGTTCTAACCACAGTACCCCGCCAGCTTCACTCTGCAACTTACCCACAGCCTCCTATGCCCCAGCAAACTGAAGGTTAGAGCCTCTAGGCTCTACGCAATCCTGGCACCAGCAAAATCCGCACCTCCTGGCCATGGGCGTCAATCCTTCCTCACTGAGAAAGATGACTGGGCACTGCGTAGGTCAGGTCTGCTCCTCTCTGCCACTGCGTTGATCCTCTTCCTGGCTTGAACTGATGACGCAGGCACTGCGTCACCCCTTCCTTGCTGCTTTTCCACTAGGAATAGCTTCTGTCACTCAGGACAATTGTTTCTGTCGTTGCTACTCTGCTCGAATGATGCCCTTAGTTATCCTGTGATCTGCAGCCACGCTCTAATACCATGTTGGAATTTCTAAGTCTAACTGTTAGAAATTCTTCCTGTACTTACTGATTTATTTCTTCCTACTTGTTCTGTTAATTAACAAGTTATTTACCATGTAAATACTGAAAATAAATACAAGTACAGTCTCAACACATACAGATCATCAACTGAAGGAAAAACAAGCACACAAGTGACACCGTTATTTTTGGACTAACGTACCCGGAAAAACCCAATGCTGGAAAACTAGTGTAGCTATTTGAGGGTTTTATTATTAAGTAGTTTTAGAATACAATCTGGGTGCCAGAAATGGCTCACCCAACAGAGAATTCCCTCGGCAGTAGTACCTCTCAGTCGGAGACAGATATCAGCCCCAATCTGCCCCACGAAATCTCCCAGCATCGACCTCTAGGGTTTGCGTCAGCCTCTCTGTCCCAGCATCAGCCTCTCTGTCCCAGCGTCAGCCTCTCTGTCCCAGCGTCAGCCTCTGGAGCCTCTGCGTGTCCCACGCTGGCCCTCCTCAGGCTCTGCGTGGCCTCTGGCTACTTCTGCGTGGTCTTTAGTGGCTTTTAGCTGGCTCTGCGTCAACCCTCTCCCGGCTTCTGCGCTAATGCTCCCAGTACTATCTCTGCCTCTCTGTTACTGCATTCGCTGCCCCACAGCTGCAACTCTGATCACTCCTTCGATTTCCTCAGCAAGCCCCGCCCCAGAAAATCGAATTCTTGATCAACTCGGTGTGTTCTCCAAGTGACCCTCAAGCCTACTCTTATACTTTTCTCATTGACATTTCAACGGCCGAGATTAAGTCCCTAATCAACGGCTAAGATTAGATCTGGCTTGATCCATGACTTTTAGACCATTCTAACTTAGTTTTATATTAATTCACATTAATATTTTATTTTCCCTAAGTTTAGACTTAGGGACTCCATTAAAAATATTAATTATTTTAATATCTCCCAAACTGGTTAGATTCTGCCCAAACCATTTCTGGGTATTGGAGATGTCATGTGATTTAGCCTCTCCACTAATTTTCGTGGCTAAAGCACATCCAATGCTACCCCAAATCAACAAGCTTGACAACATATTTCCCTTGAGAAAGGAAAATCTCACCAAGTCTCTGCCACACCTCTAAGCCCCAAAAGTAGTGCATCAAACCAAGGTCTTTCATTTCAAACTCAGAGGCCAGTTCCCTTTTACACACAAGAATAAGAGGCTCTCCACCTATCAAGAATAAATCATCAACATATAATACAAAAATCAGGGGCATACCTTGGACGACTTTGAAGTAGAGACTCGGATCAGCATTGCTTCTCGTAAATCCAAGCTTCATTAGGTAGCTATCAACGCGAGCATACCAAGCCCTAGGGGATTGCTTTAATCCATAAAGTGCTTTCTTCAGCATGCACACAAGAGTCTTCCTATCATGTTCATCAAAGCCTTGTGGTTGCTCAACATATACTTCTTTAAGAATGCCATGTAGAAACGCGATCTTCACATCCATCTGATGAAGTGTCCATCCCTGGCTAGCAACCAGAGCAACGATAGATCAAATGGTAATATAGCAGGCAACCGGTGCAAAAATATCATCATAGTTCTCTCCCTCCTAAGAGAAACCTCTAGCCACAAATCTTGCCTTGTATTTCTTGATACTTCCATCCACACCATGCTTAATTTTGTACAACCATTTAGAAATCACAATAGACTTTCCTTCGGGTCTCGGCACCACTTCCCACACATTGTTCTTCATAATGGATTCATATTCCTCGGCCATAGCATCGTTCCATACTTTTTCACTGCTTCTTCAAAGGTGTGAGGTTCAACTTATATAATGTTGCTCATTGCTACAACATATCCCCCATGGCTTCTTGCTTTCCCTGAAGGTTCCTCTGGCAACAACATGTCTCTCGACATCTTGTAAAGTGTCACGAAGCCATAGTGGTCAATTCCTAGCAGGAGGATCACACAGAGGGGGATCTAAAGGGTCCATGGCTTCCATGGGATCATTAGCAACATCAAACTTTGGCTCAGGCATAGGAGAGTCTTCTTGTTCATCCATGGCATTATCTTTTCTTTCAACACAGACAAGGGGAGGAGTGTCCCTTGCTTTCCCAAGGGTAGCATCTTCATAAAATGTTACATCTCTGCTAAACTCTATGTTCCTTCCACCGGGTACATATATTCTATAAGCTTTAGATTTTCACAGTAACTAGCAAATGTACCTTTCTTTCTTGAAGCTTCCAGCTTGTTCCTCTTGTCCTTCGGCAAATGAAAGTAAACGGGGTAGCTAAAAATCCTCAAATGTCCAACATCGGGCTTCACACCTGTGAAAACTTCTTCAAGAGTCTTGTCACCCAAGGCTTGATGAGGAGTCTATTTTGAACATAGACAGCAGAATTTGCGTCTTCTCCCCATAGAAACTTCAGCAGCTTTTGATCATGCAACACAACTTCCATGATAGCCATGTTCTCTCTTTCAACTACTCCATTTTGCTAGGGGTTATAAGGTACTATGGTCTCCTTCTTGATTTCTACTTTCTTGCAGAAGTCAATGAACTCATTTGAAATGAATTCTCCTCCAATATCAAGCCTGAAGATTTTGATCCTCTTCTCGGTTTCATTCTTTATTAGGGCCTTGAAGTCCTTGAACAATGTCAAATGCTTGATCCTTGTGCTTCAAGAAGAAAATCCATGACTTGTGAAAGAAGTCATCCACAAAGATTATGTAGTACACGTAGCCACCAAGAGATGTCATGGGCATGAGTCCACATAGATCAGAATGTATTAGTTGAAGAATTCCATTAGTCCTACTTCTGCTTGAAGGGAATAGTCCCCTCACATGTTTTCCACTGGCACATCCTTGACAAACTCCATCATGATCTACACCAATTTCGGGTATCCCATAAACCATCTTCCTCCCCTTAGGCAAGGCTTCATAGTGAAGGTGAGCGAATCTTCAGTGCCATAGCTCACACTGACGATTACTATCATGAACCAATGCTTGCATTGGTCTATCTATTGACTTTATAGAGGCCTTCAATTCTTGATCCCAAAGTGAAGGCATCCCTCAAGCGAGATTCCATTAGCCAAGTAAGGACCTTTCCATTTATAAAAGCAACTTTCATTCCTTTGTCCTCCAAGGTAGATATAGACACAAGATTCTTTTTCAATCCCGATACATACAAAATATCCTGTAGATGTATAATTTGACCATAATCCAAATGAAATGAAACAAAACCAAACCCCTTCACAGGATAAGTAGAATTGTCCCCGAGATTGATCCTCAAATTAGTTTCCCTCTCAATCAGGTTTGAGAGGACTTCACGATAACCGGTGAAGTGTCTAGAGGCCCCACTATCCACTAACCAACTATCAAACGAATCCGGAGGAGAGGAACTAGAAAGAGTAGAAATAAGAAAATATTCAGATTAAGTGGCAACTGCATTATTATCATACCTTGAATTCTTTGATCTTTTGGGAGGACGATGACCTTCTTCACGAGTAGCAGGAGCTTTTCTTCTTCTTCTATTGTTGAACCTGTTGTTGTTGTAGCCATGATTGTTGTTGTAGGACCTTGAAGCATTAATCTTTTCTGGACAGTCTCGGGCAAGGTGACCAAGCTTGTGGCACTTGTAGCATTGAATTTGTGACACATCCCTTTTGATTCTTCTATTAGAGTCCTTGGATGCTGGAGCAGACTTTCCCGAATTATATGACCTTCCTCTTTCTTTCTTTTTCTTGGCTTGAGCTGCAAATGCAGTGGGTTCCCCTTCTTCATGCTTTTGAATTCTCCCTCTAGAAATAATCCTCCTCTCTTCTTGAGTGCACTTGCCCAATATGACTGACTTCATACATCCCGATTCCCAACCAACTTACCATACATTTCCTTTGACTTTTTCAACTTCGCAACATAAGTGATCAAATGATCTCTCAAAGAATCAATAATGATTTTCTTCGCTTTGACCTCACCTTTCTTATACTTGGACTTGACAACAGCAGAAGTGTTCTCTGGAGGCTCAGGTACCTTTCTTTCAACATATTCCAAAACATCATTCTCCTTCAAAGTCAAATCAACCCTAGCTCTCCAATAGCATAGTTAGATGAGTCATTCAACTTCTCTTCAATCTTGAAGTATGACGTAGACATCCTAACCAAGTCAAGTAATCTTCAGCAACGGATAAGAGATCTTCAAAGGTTGATTGCTCGTCTCCTTGGGCTTGTCTTCCCCTCAGCTCTAATTCCATGTTAATTTTTCAATGTTCTATGTTGTAACAATCACTTATAACAATTCTTCTTCCAATAGCAATCAATTATCCAATGTATTTTCAATCACCCAATAACAGTAAGCAATTGTTGATAGAACATAAAACCATATGCACAATAGAAGACAGCCAAGAACAATAGAGACATAGAGATTTGGTCAAAGACCAGGGAAAAACCCCACAAGGGGGAAAACCCTTTCCAAATTCTTCTTCTATTAGATTGTCATCAAATGTTCAACAGAGAGATACATATTCCAAGTACATCAACAACTTAGTCAAAGGTCAAAGCCTTGACCAACCAAATCAGCCAACCAATATCCAATCCAATATTAGCATAAAAGTCAAATCTAGTCAAAGCTAGATTTTTTTGTCAAAGTCAACAACAATCAATGCAACCCTAATGAGTCCTTGGTCAACAGCGAAATTAGCTTCAAAGAGTTCGGTTAACCAATCAAAGAATGCAGCCTCCTCTCAGTCAAACTGGGTCAAAATAGTCACAAAATATGTCTCAAAAATCAATCGAAGTCAAAGTCAACACTACAGTCAACGTTGCCTCAGGCCTGCGGTCAAATGTGGTCAAAGTGCCCAAAAAATTTTGAATTTCTCTCTCTTGAATTCAGCCTCCAAAAACAGATCCAAAACTCAAGTCAAACCATCCTAAGTCAAAGCTAGTCAAAATGCCTAAAGAGAAAAGTCAATGTTGCCACATAATTCTCTCTCCTCTTCACACGTGTGAGTTCGGACCTTGCAATTTTCAGACCAAGTTGAAGCAATGAAGAAGAATGTGTGATGTGATGTGATGCCTCCAAGTGATGTGACCTTAGGTGTATTTATATGTGGTTGAGGTGAACAAATTTCCTCTTCTAGGTCAACTTGTACTTTTGTGTTGACATGGTTCCACATTAAAAAATATATATATTTTCCCATGTGCAAATTAAATTCTTCCAAGGGCTAGAGGGGTCTTTTTAGAGTGAGAAGGGCTTCCCCAAGGAGGGAATTTCTCCCTGAGCTACCAATTATCAACACTTCCCATGTTTTGTTATATATGAGGATGTCATCAAAAGAATACCAATAAGAACTTCCTCAATTGTTTGTTGAAGATGTGGTTCATGCATGACCGAAAGATGGTCGACGCATTGATCAACCCAAATGGCATGACCAAGAATTCAAAATGCCCATAGTGTCACCAAAGGGTTCTCTTATGCACATCCTTCCCCCGAACTCATATCTGATGATAACCTGATCAAAGATCCATCTTTGAGAAATACACGGCTCCATGCAACTCATCCAACAGGTCATCAATCCTAGAGATGGGGTACCTATTTTTTATGGTTTTCTTGTTCAAGTGTCAATAGTCGATGCACATCCTCTAGGCAGCATCCTTTTTCTTCACCAAAGCCACTGATCAGGCAAATAGACTTGAACTAGGTATGATGTAATGGTGTTCTTGTTCAAGGGTCGATAGTCGATGCACATCCTCCAGGTGGCATCCTTTTTCTTCACCAAAGCCACTGATGAGGCAAATAGACTTGCCCATGGCTAGCAATTACTTGATGGTCGTTCCTATCTCATCCTTAAATTTCTTCGAATGCATTAAGGTGTGGTGATCACTGGTTTGACCCCCTCCTCTAGCTCTATGGTGTGTTCAAAACCCTTATTAGGAGGTCTCCCTAACAGAATCTCTTCAAAAACACGGTTATGCTTATTCAGCAATAATTAAATATTTGCCTAATATTCTTGGCTACCATCTGATGACTTCTAACTCATAATTAGACATTTTGTTGTGCAAGCTATATCTCCATGCCTAAATATAGCCGATATTCTCTTATAATTGATAAAATTCGAGGAGCGCCATTGGACATACCCCTCAACGCTACCTTATTACCACTTGAGGCCCTGAATTCCATCTCCATTACCTCGTAGTTCATTGAGAACTTCCCCAACGAGTATAACCATTGTACTCCCAATACAACATTGATTTTTGCAAGATCCACAATATATAAGTCATCGGTAAATATGTAATTGCCCAATGTCACGTTCAAGCGTGGAATCCTTTGTATGCATGTCATGTTATATCCATCAGCCACCACAATATTAAAGCCCTCAAACTCTTCTGTGGGAATACCTCTCTTTGCCACCAAGGTTGCATCAATGAAGTTGTGAGTTGTCTTGCCATCAACCACAACCCATATGACCCCCTGACCCTAAAGGTGTAGTATCTAGGGACCCTAGAAAGAGTGGTGATAAGTGATAACACCCTTATTTCCCACACAAGGTCTCTCATCCCCTTTAGCTTCCTCATGGCACTGCGCCCCCTCTGAACTTGCTAGGCTCACTACTTGGCGTTGGCATTGTATCTTCTTCATCGTCGTTGTCTGACATCATAGTGGACCTTTCCCTTCCCCAAGCATATGTGACCTAGTTTCCATGGTTCCTTGCAACTGAAGCAGACTTTCTTCCTTCTTAGCTTGCTCCAAGTCTCATCATCCAACTTGTCCTTCCCGGCCCACTCTCTTAGAAATGTTTTCTTATATCTGTTCTTCTAAGTGATGAGTGGTTTGGATGGAAATTTGGTTTTAGGTATTGCATCTTCCACGTCTCGTGCCCTAGTGATGGTGTTTTGTAAGGTGGTGGGTTTGAAGGCCTTGACTCAACCATGCAGTGGTTCAACTAAACCTTTTGTGAAGAGCATGATCAGCCTTTGTTCAGATATGTCTCTCACCATAACAGCTACTCACTAAAATTCTGAAATGTAGTCACTCGTTGTTCCAGTCTACTTGAGCTGCACTAGCTCCCTGAAGTGTATCTCTGGATCCTTCCTATCAAACCAGTCTATCAATCTTTATGTGAAGTCCATGTAAGAAGTAATGTTGGAATGTCCCAAGGTGACCAATCCATGGTACCACCATTCATGAGCTTCTCCTTCCAAATGCAAGGTGGTGAATTTGATGGCCTCTACTTCCAATAAAGTTAGAAGTAAATGTCTAACTTTTGTACCCAAGACCTTACTGAGTATTTGGATGACCCATCAAAGGAGGGGGTAGACAGCTTTCCAACCTTGTGCAATAGATCATACTTCTGTTCCTTGCCCCTATTATGATCCCTAGGCCTATTTCTGTACTTAATGTTACTGAACTCTGTAAAAGTCATAGTTGCTCGAACATCCTCTCCTAGTGACGCATACTCCCGGAAATATTCCAAAAAATCTCTGTTATGTTCTATGGGCCCCTGGTTTATTACTCCCAGACCATCTAGAAACTGGGGTAGTAGAGGTCTAGGGGTCCTCCAATTAGTTGCCGCTGTGTTAGTCTGTGCAGAGATGTTAAAAGGACCAAGATTAAGGCTGTTGCTTCCTTCTGCCAGATTTATTGTTGTAGCAGACTTATATCAATGGTAAGTATTATTTGAGTTTAAATGCAAGTGTATACTGCTGTTTTAAGTGATTTTGTTGACTGTATTTGGTACTGTGTATATTTTTATTTAAATTAAACACAAAAGTGCACCTATAGTCATATGTCCACAAATTGTTTAAAAAATACCCCAATGACAAACTCAGTAAAACTCAGAAATTTTAGTGGGGAAATTTGAGATATTCCAAGGGGGTATCTTACAAACAAACACCAATCATTTATCCAAAATTTTATGAAACTGAATTAGGAAATTACATGCAAAAATTACTTTCTGGAACCTGGAAGCTGCTTCAACAAATGCCAAGATTTAGCTGCAAGAATATGATGATGAGTAGGGCTGTCCAAAGAGGAATATGGTCTTCACAAGTTGTCCACGGGCTCCTCAAATAAATTAGGACTTCACAAGAAACTCGGCCCTCCACAAAATGAAACTTGACCTCCTCAAAGAATTTCGGCTTCCACAAAAATAAGAGCCGCTGTAACTAGATGAATCAATTCTCCTTCAAGCTCCCACAATCTTTGGCAAAATGTAGCTTCTCCTTCAATATGAGCACCTATGAAGAACCTGGATGATTCCTCCTTTTTGACTAGCTAGGGTGGATGTGTCTCACCACTGAAACCAATCTTGATCAGCTAGGGTGGACATGTTTCACCACCGAAATTAATCATCACAAGGGTTTCAGTTTTCACACCCTTTACTCGAAAACTCCAAGAGCTCTCCAAAACTAATTTAGAAAAATAATCAATGCATTCCTCAAGAGTGAGCTCCAATTCTCTTTTTATAACTTTATCATTAGAATACCATGGGTCAGAATACCACAGTTCTATATCATGGGTCATCAGATTACCATGGGTTTCTCTTTTATGACCCACTTTTAATTTAATTATTCAATATCAACTTTATATGTTGTTTTTTCACCCAAATGACATTTGAACAATGAAATTAATTGATCCCCTTTTTACTGACTATAGCCTACAGGAATCAAATAGGCTACTGAGTAATTCTCCAGAAGTGATTATTCGAAAAGGGACATTACAGTCTATTGGTTTACCCTTGCTTTATTTCCTCGTACCTCGCACTTTGCTGGGTCTGGCTATCAATTGTTCTATTGTGGTTAAACAGGTGTTTTGGTCTCTCTGTCTTCTCATAATGGACTACCAGGAGTTGATGGTGATTAGGACCTTGAGGAACCATGAAGAAGCTACACAGGCAAGGCATCAATCTAGACAGCAAATACAAAGATTCATGAGAATGAACAGAATGCGGTATGTCAGGTAGCAACAATTATGGGCACACTTCTACAGCAAAAGCATCAAACAGCAGCACTGGAAGCAGAGTGTAATATGCTGCAGACTTTGGTGATTAACATGGGCAAGGGAGATCATTCAGAAGCATCAAACCAGGTCCAATTGGTGATAACACTTGTGGCAAGTTGAATAAAAAGCAATAATGCACTAGCTTGATGTTGTAATGGAAATTAAGCAGCCAGCTCCAGAAAAAGGAAATGCAACACAGGAAGAAGTGGTGAATAGACATACCTTCTGTTGGTTTTCATCTTTTGTAAGGTTCTTAGAATATCTGGTTTATTTTATAGAATATACACTTCTCAGAGATACCAGATCATTTTGCCTACGGACATCATTAGGTTAGGTCGCTGGTATATAGATAGGATAGATATCAACTACAGTTGGACAACCATGAATCTTTTTTTAATGTAATCTCTCTGCAGCTTGCTGCAGTCTTTTCAATTAATATAAATTTACCAGTTACTTTTAAAATTAAAAATAAATTAAAAGTTTTGACTGCATTCAAGTTATGATGCAAAAATATCTGGTGCATTATAAAGAGTATCTTTCTATAGACCATACAAGTCAGCACAATGATCTGCAAGTCAGCAAACAGAATAAAAATACAAATACAAGTTCGGTGGCTTAATCTAATTCTTTCAATTGTTTGTTAAGGGCATATAAAGAGCAAGACAGATCAGCATATTTGACAAAAAGCTGCCAAGATTTAATGCAGCAATCAAGATAAATGGAAGGAGAGAATGCAAATACCTTTCCAACCCGAGGGGCAATCAACCAAGCAAGAGTAATAGTCAACAGCCCAGTAGCAACCAGTATTCCAGTGCCCTCTACTACCCATTTTGTAGCTGGATGTATATTAGGATGCATATCATCACTAGGAGCAATAGATGCCTCATCACTGGCCACTTGTGAAACTGCTGCATGAATGCGTGGATTAAACCATGATGCAATTTCAGTAAGTCGCTGTCTCCTTACTGCAGCTACTGCATCTGGATCCACAGCAGCATGCCACTGGGTAGATGCTGGAGTCATCTCTCCAGCAGCTGTCCTCGACCTCAATGTTTCACACTCATTTAGAGCTGCCATAACTCTGTTCATGTCTGAAAGCTTGATATTTTCTGCTACACTCCCACATATTTCACATATAACTGATCCATGGCTAATAAACCACCGTAAAGCACAGGCGTAATGACCTAACGAAAGATCATTCTTGCATAAACAACCTAACTCAATGAGAGTATTCTGATGACAGAAGCCTGAACCTGCTTCTAAATCACTGCCACAAACAAACACCTCTCCATCAGGACTTTTATACTCAACATAGTCAATTTCTTCTCTCTTTTTTTCAGTGCTATGTACATCATTATGTACACCCTTTGCATCATTTTTAGCAATCGGGGGCTTCACACTGAATGTCTGTGACCTGTCCCTTGAAGGGGTGGAGATTCCCAAAAACTCAAGAGTAGCTTCCCCTTTTTTGTCAGGTTCTGTACAGTGGCATACTCTACAGACCTCCAAAGTGTCATCATCTTGGCCTTGATATGAACCAGTAGATAATTTCTTATTTTCAGTCCCACAAAAAGAAGGAACTCTCTCGTCTTTTGCACCTATTTTAGCAGCAGGTAACAATTCTTCTTTGCTCCCCATCACTTTCAAATTATGATTATGATTTTTCCTTTGACCTAGTGAGACTTAGGGCTCAAATATAACTCTGCAATCAGAGTGTAAATGCATAATCCTTTAACCAGATCATTCTCTGCCCACAGTTTTGCAATTTTTCACCTGTGTTTCAGTTGAGTAATTCCTAGAACCTTCGCTTGCTCATTAATTACCAAGTATAAGATGGTTGTATAAGAAAAAGATGCTAAGTATAGGCCCCATGAGAACTTTGCTACTGATTGGAATGGTAAGCTTCAATCATTTATCAGTTGTACGGAAGTCTAGAAATCATCCCCCAAAAAAATACTGACCTCATCTACCTGCAAGGGATAGGAAGTTTGGAATTGCAGCAAACCTCGGATTGATAAATCTAAGCCACAACCAAATTACACTACTAAGATGGACTTTAAATCTGTGTCTCCAAATAAAAAAGTCATGGCTGAGGCTTTTAAATCCAATGCCTAAGCCCCATTCTGGTGCTGAAACCTAGGGACAACAGGAACCTAGATCTTTATCAGAGTTTATTTAGACATCGTCAAAAATGCAGTCCATATCCAAGAAACACAAGTTCCACTTACATTCAAGTTGGTTGTGTTTCCAGTATGTTTGCTTCTGCATCCCAAACCAAAGTAATAAACAACATTACCAACAAAATAATGGAAGGAAAGATTATTTGATATAAAACTGGGTAACATTTACAAAAGAACAAACTATTTTGTACCATCGTACAGCATTCATTTCAATATCTTACAACATTTTATTTATAGAGACTGACATGTTGGAAATCTACTTTCCCGGAAATAATGGACATGTAAACTAATTAATCAGGTTTGACCGGTGTAATGTGATAAGACCATTCAGATGTTTTATCATGCCTCAGTATTACCATAATACTCCCTGCAGAAAATCTCAGGCTGGAGTCCAGCTGTCGAGTGCTTTGCCAAGGCAGGTTATTTCAGTTTTTCATATCGGGCACACCTGCCATAGGTTTCAAGACTGAATCATGAATGTATGAAGGCACAACACAAGCTTCATTAAAGATTGAAATGGACAACGAAAATTTCATAAATAATGCCCAAAAAAAGGACATAATTTCAAAAGTTTATGGAAAAGGATGTACACATAATGAAGGAATAGATAGATGAATGAAAGTATCAACATGGAAAAGCTCAAAATGGCTAGATCTATAACAAACTGCAAATTGTAAGATAACCCCCTTGGAATATCTCAAAATTCCCACTAAAATTTTTGAGTTTGTTTAAGTTTTGTCACTGAGATACTCCTTCAAACAATTTGCATACATATAGCTGTGGGTGCATTCTTTGTATTTTATTTAAAAATTATATATATATATACACAGAGCCAAATGGACGTCATGAAAGTACTTCTAACAACAGTATTTAGTTGTGTGAAAATCAGAAAAGGTACATACCACTGATAAGGGTTTGCAGCAGCAATATTAGGGAGAGATGTGTTGATAAAGGACAGCGAAATTTCCACAAACACTTAGGCTGTAGGTGTCTTATACACAGAAAATTCTGCCACTGTTAGAAAATTGATAATATGCTCCAAAATTCCACGTTTCTTTCAACAAATGAATCCCCATACAGAATAAGTAATGTGCTGCCAAATAAACAGTGTGATATGGCTCATATGGCTGTAGGTGACTGCTGCAATAACTATCATGATTTGGCAATGGAATGTCACATGAATTTCAGCCCGAATCTTGCTTGGTCACTGTCCAGAACACACCCTAAGTGCAGCAAACAACTCAGCACTATACACATGGTTGATCATGAAAATTTAAGTGAAAATCTGCCACCAAAACTCAGCTCGTCTCCTCCAGGAAACGGCTGTGCAGAATAGAAGGGAACTCGGCCTGTGTAGAGAATAAGGAAATACCAAAAGGCAAATTATAAAATCAACTAATAACACCTTCAAATTTGTTCTATTTCTCCCATTGTCTTCTTCTTCGTCAACAATGAAGTGCAATGTTGGAACGTAAGTGATTCCACTCCAATACTAGCTAGGGTGTATAATTTCAACACTGAAACCAGCAACCAAAATGAAGGTTTTCCAAATCCTAGACTCTCTTCTCAAGAGCTCTCCAAAAATCTATTTTTCATGCGAGTAAATGCAAGAATGAGGAAATACTCCTCATTTCTCTTTTTATAGCTCACTTGACCCTTTTGTCACCCTTTTACCTTTGATTTTAATAAAATCATTTTAGTGGATTTCCAAACTTTATATTTAAAAGTGACTTTTCGTTAACCTAGGACCTATGTCCCATTTTTTCCCACTTTGTTTTCATAAAGTTTTCTCCTAGGCAAATTGTGTTCCCTTGATTAATTTTTCTTGTCCTAGCCTATGGGAATTTAATTTGGCTACCAGAATCTTCCCCTTATGTCTCCTAAGCAGATGGGGACATTACACAAATTTTAGCTTAAATGTAGTGGGAAGTAATTTTGGCATTAGCTCATGCACTTAAAACCCTTCATGTCCCCAATGTTAAACGTTTTTAATTCTCACTTGTTTCCAAATTCTATCCCTAGTGTGTTTTGCTCCAGCCTCCATTTGAGTGTGAAAAATAGAAGGTGAAGATACGACAACTTGAATCTCATTCGTTGAAATCCATAACAAACCTCAGAAGGAGAATCCATGATTTTCTCCAGTATAGTTGTGTTGAATGATGAGCAAATACCTATCCAACTATTCGTTCTTCTAGGGGTAAAAGCAAAGATTGTGAACTAAGATTCAATTGACTACTGCATAGTGCAGCCTAGCCTTCAATCTGTGGATGAAAAGTAGAAAATTGCAATTGAAAACCAAACATCTTCTATAAATATTTCCAAAAGTAACTTTAAAATTTGGAATCGCACACTAAGACATCAATATAAGGTAAACCAAAATTTGTTCAAACATACCAGAAAATCAACTCTGCATCATGTGTTTGTCAGCGTGTTGTTGCTACCAACTCTGTTCCAACAACTACTCAAACATAGCCATGACTTCTATCCTCAACTTATTCTGAAACATATTATGTTGTTGTTGATCAAGCCCTTGTGCCAATAGTTGGAACATGTCAGTTGGTGGAAAATTGTCAAGAGAGATAGGTTCCAATAGAATGTCCACAAATTCTTTCATGGAGGCAGCTCAGAAGAAAAATTCTACAGGTCTGATGGAGAACATGGAAGTATAGTCACAGTCACAGTCACAGTATGATAGCTTCACAAATTATTTGAAGTCTAAGAGGTACAGCAAATTTTAGGAACAAAATCTGGGATGGACAAAAATTTATAAGGTCATAGGATGATCAGTAGGTTCTATGAATTCTAAACATAAACTTGCATTATGTTCACAAATTCGTGTGAAATTTTGGGGTATGTGTTATGAATATAAATAATTAAAATTAAATAGTTAACAATAATTACTATACTAAAGAGGCATGTGTCAAAAGACATGATTGTTCATGAAGAGATACCCAACCAAGTATATATATGGGACGCTAAGTTGTAATAATCTCATATCACTTGTATTCATACATTCATATATAAATATATTATTCGTCCCATGATGGACATTTTTATATTCCAGATATTCTGAATATTCTACTATGTATACGAACTTTGTTCGTTACATTTAGTATCAGAATGTATACAAACTTTGTTCATAATATTTGGTATCAGAGCTTTTCAACCTTCTGGCCACTCAACTGTTGCACAGAGCCTCGTTCTCCAATCCAAGCCTTTGGACATCAAGTTCGTTGTCAATTGATCGAGGGTTTTAGCCACACAAAGTTTTTTGGAGGCTCTCCATTCTATTGTTCTACTGTTAGGCCTTTGGCCATTAAAAATAGAAAAATAAATATATATTTTATACACAGAATATATATATTTTAAAAAATTAACAAAAAAAACATAAATATATAAAAGGAAATATTATAGAAAATAAAAAAAATGACAAAAAAGATTTAAAAAAAAAAACTTAATATATATATATATATATATATATAGGAAAGAAGACAAAACGCAAGCACAATAGTCATTGGTACGTCGTCCGTAGCCGCCGCCACTCGTAGCAGCCGCAAATTCCTTCCATGTCATAGCCACTACGACAAATGCCATCTTCACCCTCTGCAACAGACACCGCATATATACTTGAGAAAATTGTTTTGTCATTCCACAGGAAAATTACAAGGGATTGTCACTTGTCACAATAGTTCGCTTTCTTGTTCTCATTTTGAGTACACGCAACTATCACGCGACAATTCTTTCTTGGCTATGAAAGGAACCAAAATTTCTCGAGGTCACCATATTATCAATTAAACACCACAACTCGTACAGACACAACTTATCTGTACGGTACGAAGTTAACTCAAGGATAGATTTAAGTAGTAATTTATAAGTTGGAAATATATTTTTATAGGTGGAAATAAATAAAAATAAAAGTATATAAATATACTAAAGGAATATCATAACAAGTGATATTATAAAAAGACATTTAGGGGTACTTTTAAAGGTATAAGTCATTAAAAGTTCTGCAAGTCCCAATTCAAGTTATAAAAGGGAATACATATAGATTCTAAAGTTATATATATATATATATATATATATAAAGAATTATAAGAAAGCTAAGAAAAGGAAAAGATAAATTCAATGAATATTGGTTTTTTTTCAAAATGTACCTTTTGTGGAGAGGAATATCGTAATTGTCACGAATCATTTAGAAATCAAAATGTCGAATGTTGTAAATGTTACAAAATTTTTACCTTAGTTGAATATCAAAGTGACATAAAAACAATCGCTAGAAGGAGATATAAAGTTTCATGAAGAGATAAAACAATTAATGTTGACACTTGAGCAACGAAAGGCAGATTTTGATAAAAAAACGTGTGGCTCAAGAATTGAAGAAAACAAAATCCAATTTGCAAGTTGAACAACCAACATCACTCCTACAAGACGATGCAATCCATTGTATTGAGAAATTGTAGTTGGAAGATCAAGAGAATTCACATATTAAAAATTTAGAAGACAAAATAACCAAACTTCAGCAAAACAAGAAGGCATCAAAACATAAATATAAAGATCTTGAGGATATGCATTATAAAGAAGGAATAGAAAAGGACAAAGAAATTTCACGCCTCAGAGATCACAATGAAAAATTACTCGAACAAGTCAAGAAGGGTAAGATTACAAAGAAAGAACTCAAGAAGCACTTATCAGAACAAGAAGAGGAAAAATTACGCTTAAAGAACCTTAATCAAAGGTTATTAGAACAAATCAAAAGTTTAAAAGATGAGGAGGACACTAAGAATAAAGTCAACAATTCAGAAAATGAAGAACTTTCGGTTGATTTGGGGTAGCATCAGATGTGCTCTAGCCATGAGAACTGGTGGAGAGGCTAAAGCACATGAGATCTCCAAGACCCAGAAATGGTTTGGGCAGATTCTACCCAATTAAAGAGATATTAAAATAATTAATATTTTTAATGGAGTTCCTAAGTCTAAACTTAGGAAAATAAAATATTAATGGGTATTAATATAAAATTGGGTTAGAAGGTTCCAAATGACATGGATCAAGCCAAATCTAATCTTAGCCGTTGTTTAGAGAATGTAATATCAGTCGTTGAAGGACCAACAAGAAAAGTATAAGAGGAGGCTTGAGGGTCAGTTAGAGAATACACCAGAATGATCAGTCATTTGATTCTCTAGAGCGGGGTTTGCTAAGAGAAGTCGAATCAGTGATCAGTTGCAGCGAGGGGTAGTGAATACAAGACAGAGAGGCGGAAATAGTGCTGAAAGACCAGCGCAGAAGCAGAGAGAGGTAGACGCTGAGCCAAAGGGAGCCACGCAAATGCAAAAAGGATTGCACAGAGGCCAGGTGGGCTGACGCTGAGCTTCAGATTGTGCTGGAGAGGGTTTCGTGGGGCAAACTTTCCGAATATCTGCTTCCAAATAGAAAGGTATTACTGCCAGATTATTTTATCTATCGGGTGAGCCAGTTTGGCACCCAGTTGTACTCAGAAAGACTGCATTTTTATAAAATAACCCTCAGAATTGTTGCACCGGTTTTCCCAAGTTGGGTTTTTCCGAGGACAAGTTGTACAAAAATAACAGTGTCACTTGTGTGTTTGCTATTTCTTTCAGTTGTTGATCTGTAGATGGTTGAGACTCTATTGTGTTTATTTCAGTATTTATATGGTTAAATAACTTGTTCATAATTAACAAGTAGGAGAAATAAACCAAAGAATACAGATAATCGGAGCGTGTTGCAGGTCACAAGAGAGCTGAAGGCACCAGTTGAATCAGAGCATTTGCAGCAGAAACAGCTGTCCCGAGTGACAGAAGTTGTTCCTAGCAAAAAGCAGCAAAGAAGGGTTGACGCAGAGGGATTGCGTCATCAGTTTAGGCCAGAGAGAGGCCAGCGCAGAGGCTGAGGAGGGCAGAAAAGGCTCACGAAGAGCCACGCAGAGACCAGGAGGGTTGACGCAGTTGGCTAAGGGAGCATTTCAGCCAGTGTCGGGATTGCGCAAAGCCTAGAGGCTCAGTGCTTCAGTTGCTGGGGCATAGGAAGCTGTGGGCAGATTGCGGGGAGTGAAGCTGGTGGGGTGTTGTTGCTGCCGAGACAGAACAGTACTTAACAAGGCAAAACCAAGGTAGAGGGAGTCGCTACCTAGGCGGATTTCTAGCCAAGAAATCCAAATCAATGTTGCAAGTGCATAGGAGATCGGAGAGGTGCGACTCGACGGTTGGCAGGTGGGTTTCCAGGAGGGAAATCAAGACTCAGAGGGAGTCTAGCAAAGAACTTCCAGGAGGGAAGTAGCGACTCAGAGGGAGTCGAAGAGAGAACTTCTAGAGGGAAGTAGAGACTCGGAGGAGTCGAAAGGAAGAGCAAAGAGATGGCCATGAATGGACTGAGGGATCAGGACAGGCTAGACAGGGCGTCCAACTTTGTCGTCTAGAAGGCCAGGATCCTATCCATTCTAGATAGACATCGCATCAAGGCCTTCGCCTTGAGAACAGTGGCTATCCCAATTGACCCAGCTGACAATGAAAAGTACGAGGAAGCAATGGCCAAGGCAAAATGCATAATCCTTGATGGGGTCAAGGATCATGTGGTCCAGCATAATGCCGAGAAGAAAACGACAAAAGAAATGCGGGACACCTTGAAGACGTTGTATCAGCACACTTCCGTGCAAAGAAAGATGTTACTTGAGAATCAGCTGCGGTCATACCAGATGCAGAAGGGGGAGCAGATAGATCACTTCCTCGGTAGATTGAAGGAGATCCGGGACCAACTGACTTCCATAGGGGCCACGCCGGATCAGGAGTTGATGGTGAGGACCGCTCTAAACACAATCTCCGAGGAGTGGGAGACATTCGTCCAGAGTATTCTAGGTAGAGTGAATCTTCCAGATTGGGAAGAATTGTGGGCGGCTCTTTACCAAGAAGAGATCAAACGGCTGTCCAAGACGGGAAGTAGCAGCAAAGGAGTCTGGATCAAGAAAGAGGAGGAAGAGGATGCAGCTCTGGCATCTGCAGGGAAGCAGGAGAAGAGGAAGAAAAAGGACCTCTCCAAGATAAAGTGCTTCAACTATGGGGAACTGGGGCATTATGCGAACCAGTGTCCGAAGAATTTTAGAAGAATAATGGAGAGGCGTCTAACTCTAAAGCAGTGCCAGCGAAGGCGGAAAAGGAGGTAGAGGAGGATGACGATTATGCCATGAGTGCTCATGTACCTCTAGAGAAGAGGTGGGGAGACATCGAGCTGTAGTCAAGAGGACTACAGGCGATGACGAGCAAGATCCTTGAGGTACCCAAACTCTTGGATCATACCTTGCTACGGGAGCCCCAAAGTGAGAGTAGCAGGATGGCAGATGTTGGTGGAAACGGATGCGGATAAAGCAGCAGAGAGTACTACAGTGCAGTAGTCCCGGGCAACGCAGACAGGGTTGCAGTAGTGCGAAAGGCACAAAGGAGGTTGCAGTAGTGCAGGATGGCACAGAGAGGTTTGCAACAATGTGAGAGGCAGTGAGTTGTTGCAACAGCGCAGACGCAGCAGAGGGAGCACATGATAGCAACAGAGAAAGCTTCAGCATCAGGAGTGTTTCTAGCCTGACAGGGATGTCAGTGATTGGGTGGATCAGTTACTTACTTCTCAGTAACTGAGTTGCAGTGCAGTAGCAGTTAGCAATAGCACGATGCAACATGATGAGAGGGGGTTTCAGTGCAGATGCAGTGTTGGGAGAAAGGACCAGCAGCAGCACAGATGCAGAGGGAGCTGTCGTACGGATGCAGAGGGAGCTGTCGTACAGATGCAGCAGTGGCAGTGGTAGGGCCATGGGTAGCAGTATAGGATGTAGCAGTGCAGAGGATGTTGGGTGGGTAGGCCTAGCATTAGCACAGGTACCGGTGTCGTATAATCAGAGTGATACTCAGTGTGGAGTATTACTAGAGCACAGTCCTCGCTAAGAGGGAGCGTTGATTTGGGGTAGCATCAGATGTGCTCTAACCATGAAAATTGGTGGAGAGGTTAAAGCACATGAAATCTCCAAGACCTAGAAATGGTTTGGGCAAATTCTACCTGGTTAAGGAGATATTAAAATAATTAATATTTTTAATGGTGTTCCTAAGCAGTGTTTTACAACTCCGACTTCGACTCCGATTCGGCCGAGGATCGACTCCGACTCCGACTCCGACTCGGTAATGACTCGGCCGGCTCGATTTCAATGACTCGGTCGTTGTAAAAAATACATTAAATATTTATTTTTTTTATAAAAAAACATAATTTTAAATATTTTAAACATAATTTTAAAGATTTTCATTCATGTTTCCAAACACACAGCATTATAATATAGATGGAAGACAACATATGTATTATGATCAAAGTAGGCTCATGAACTAGGAGACTTGTTGGGGACCAACAAGTTCTAGGAGATACACTTAGCTATCTTATGAACTTGATTATAATTAGTTCGCAAGTGTGATTAATGAGCAATGTATTAGAGATCTTGATTAGATTAGACACTTAAAGATTTTCATTTAACAGTTAAGATACCAGTGCCTTCAATAACAATGCCCAAGTTATAAATTAGAAACACTTGTAAGTAAAATGCCAAGTCATAAGATGGGTAAATGCTGTAAGGAAAATGTTAGTACAATGAGATGACACAATAGATTGAACCTTTATTATGCAAACTGCCAAGGTACTTCAGTGTGGGAAATGCCCAACCAATCAATATTAACCAATGAAGCACTTCAGAACTGTTTGATGAAATAATGACAGTTGAGACAAAGAGAGCAAATGCTTTAGTTATGCACTTATTTGGGAAGCTTTCCACTTATGATTTAACAGTTAGAAACAAGTGACCAATGAGATGCAACTAAAACAAAGCTATCCAGGCCAGAGAGAACTTATGCAATATTCAAAGGTTCTCCAAATGCCTCAAACAACTCACTGTCACCAAGTATTAGACTACTGTAGCTTAATCCGTGACAAGAATGATGAGAAAAGAGCAAACTATCATAAGATCCACTCTCTGCACTGCTCCTAGGGCTCAATTTTATTGATATTCAGATCTGATATGTGTTGAAAATTCTGCAACGAGGGACTGTGTATTAGATTGCTGTCAAAGAAAATTTGTCTACCCTTATGCAAGATAGTTACCAATATGCAGGGAACAAATGTACAAGACCAATCTTAAAGCCAAGGGCACTGTCTTATACTTCAAAGATACCTCAAATCAAACCACTTCAAACTGCATTACCCTTTAGAATCCATTAACTGCATTTAACTTTTTCAAAAATCACATAAAAAGTGAATTTTTTTCATCTTTTACGCTGCCCAGCCGTAGGTTCATTGACTCGGCCGAGTCATAACGGACCCGGCCAGGTTGACCGAGTTACATATGACTCGGCCGAGTCATTGGATGACTCGGCCGAGTCATTGGATGACTCGGCCGAGTCATATGTGACTCGGTCAACCGAGCCGGGTTGCTAGCCGGGTCAAAGATTTTGGTGCTGGCTCGGTTCGAAACGGCCGATTCGGATTCGAAACGGGCGGGTTGTAAAACACTGTTCCTAAGTCTAAACTTAGGAAAAATAAAATATTAATGGGTATTAATATAAAACTGGGTTAGAAGGTTCCAAATGACATGGATCAAGTCAAATCTAATCTTAACCATTGATTAGAGATGTAATCTCGGTCGTTGAAGGACCAACAGGAAAAGTATAAGAGGAGGCTTGAGGGTCAGTTGGAGAATACACCAAAGTGGTCAGCCATTCCATTCTCTAGAGCGGGGTTTGCTAAGAGAAGTTGAATCAGTGATCAGTTGCAATGAGGGGCAGTGAGTACGAGACAGAAAGGCAAAGATAGTGCCGAGAGAATAGCCCAAAAGCAGAGAGAGGCAGACGCTGAGCCAAAGGGAGCCACGCAGAGGCAGAAGGGACTGCGCAAAGGCCAGAAGGGCCTGCGTCATCCACACAGAGGCTTCAAGAGTGATGCAGAGGGTCGTAGAGGTTGCGCAGAGCCTCAAAGGGTTGACGCAGTGAGTTTCGGGCTGATGCAGAGGCCAGGTGGGTTGACGCCAAGCTTCAAATTGTGCTGGAGAGGGTTTCGTGGGGCAAAATTTCCAAATATTTGCTTCCGAATAGAGAGGTATTACTGTCGGATTATTTTTTTGTCGGGTGAGCCAGTTTGGCACCCAGTTGTACTCAGAAAGACTGCATATTAAAATAACCCTCAAAATTGTTGCACTGGTTTTTCCAAGTTGGGTTTTTCTGGGGACGAGTTGTCCAAAAATAATGGTGTCACTTGTGTGTTTGCTATTTCTTTCAGTTGTTGATCTGTAGATGGTTGAGACTATATTGTGTTTATTACAGTATTTATATGGTTAAATAACTTGTTCATAATTAACAAGTAGGAGAAATAAACCAGAGAATACAGATAAAATTTCTAACGGGTAATACTTAGAAATTTCAACACTTTCTCGTCTAAAGAATCATAATCAAAACCTACTTATGCAAATAACGAAGCTTAACAGTGATAAGAAATCGCTAAAAGACAAGTTAGAACAGCTTATTCAATAAGAAGCATCAAAATCTTCAGATGTGCAAATTCAAGTTGAAGAAAAGGGAATAGACATTGATCCAAATAATACCACAATTCAGAAAAATCTCAATCCAAGTGAAGTCAAGACGTACTCAGAAGTTGCAATTCAAATAGCGAAAATTTCAAGTGAAGATCTAGCAATTAACCAAATGACTTTTGTACGTTTAGGAAATTAGATACCTCCAGTAAACCAAGAAATCGCCACAAACAGGTTAAGGGGAGATCAAATCACAAGAACTCCTTATCGACACCCAAATCATAAAAGTAGACATCTCAACCAGTCTGCAAATCCATATCACTTAGACAAGAAACAAATGACTTATGTTCCCAAGAACATCAATGACACCATAATCCAGTCTTATGATAACAATTCATCCCAAGTTTCTAGTAACCACAAGATTCCACAAAAGATTAATTTGGGATGGCTAAATCATTTTACTATGCGACAATTTTGTATCACACTCAAAATTTCATATCGTCTTGTATCATCAAAGTTGATAGTTCCACAAGTTGAGGAGACGAAGAGACATTACAAGACAAAAAAAAGATATCAAACCTTCTCATTAATAAGTTTTGAGGACAAAGCTTTTCTAAAGGGGAAGGCAATGTTATGAATGTAAATAATTAGTAATTAAATAGTTAACAGTGATTAATATACTGAAGAGGTATGTCTCAAAAGACATGACTATTCATGAAGGGGTACCCACCTAGGTATATATATGGGACCCTCAGTTGTAACAATCTCATATCACTTGTATTCAAACATTCTTATATAAATATATTATCCGTTCCATGAGGGATATTCTTATATTCCAGATATTCTAAATATTCTGCTTTGTATACAGACTTTGTTCATTACATTTGGTATCAGATACCATGACGGTAAAACTGCACAACCGACAGACAACCACTCAGACAATGAGGTTGAACAGCACACCAGCAACATGCAAAAATGGCTGGGAAGTGCTAATATGCTATGAATCATTCAACAAAGATTGATAGATTTGCAGAAAAAAACTACAGATAGGAATTTGAAGCATCATAGCAAAATTTGGCCATATTGACCTTTCCTGTACAGAAATTCACACATTGTTCTAAATGTGGTGGAACCTTGGCAGAGACAGGTCTGTCAAGCGGGCTTCCGCTTCATAGACCAGAGTATTCACTGTGTCATCCCACAGATGGGAGTTTAACTTAAACCTAACAAAGAGATATCTAAAGTTATCCAAAAAACTTTCAGATAATGATGCAAGTTTGATGTTATTCTATAGCAGCAGAGTGCGGAGACCTGTACAAGGGATGGGCTCATTGATTGTGGATATATTGTTTTTAATCAATGAAATTATATTTATGCCTTGGAACTCATCCACCAATAATTCTTTCAATTCTTTTCCTGGCCTTAACAAACATTTAGTTTGTTTTTGACATTTAGAGAGAGCTGAGTCAAGGAATAAACTATCCATTTTACAGTATTGTTCTCGCCAACCTTGACCAGTCTATGAACTTTCCAGGACATATCAATCAATAACACCATAGAACCAGGGGATATACAAAATAGACAACAATCTCACTGTGGCACATCCTTTTGATGGACACTAGCAGCTATAACCTAAAAAGATAAGTGGCTATTTCAAATTTGAGATGACACAAGTTCCTTTAAATGAAGAATGAATGTTGGTTTAAATTTTTTAACATTTATTATACATCTTTTAATTTTCTAAAATTTGAAAAATGCATTTTTTTTTGTGTATATGAGATTGTCTACTTCCATATTTTAGCTGTACTAGATTTTTTTTGTTACATATTTTTTCCATACTGAATTGTATTCGTATCCATATTCGTACTCAAATCTTGCTACTACGATCTGCGGCAGTCCCAAGCAGTCATCAACTGCGCAAAGCACACAAACACTCAGGCAATGAGGTTGAACAGCACACAAACACTCAGGCGATGAGGTTGAACAGCACACAAACAACAAGAAAAAATGACTGGGAAGTGTTAATATGCTACAAATCACTCGAAAAAAATTGCTAGATTTGCTAAAAAAAATCTCCAGATTGGCATTTGAAGCAGTCCCAAAGCAGCCAGAGATGGGTGTCCAAGTCTCCAAGGAGAACTTTGGATCTAAATTTTTCCAAAGACACCAGAACGTTAGAACTCCAAAAGCCCTAATTTCATGATTGCACCAAAAGGAGCATTCCAAGTATGAGATGTATAAAGTCCATGTCTAAGGCTGAGCTATGTGACATTTTGAAGAATATTAATAATAATAAATAAATAAATATTTTAATGTCAGCAAAACATAAAATACATACACATGAACATAGATCCATCTTAACTTGCAATCTTTTAAGCACCAAAAGATTTGCATCTCAATTATTTTTTATTTGTACTCACAACTCAAATGTGAGAAAAAAATCAGCATAGAGAAAGAGAAAAGGATAACAGAAACATAAGGGACACAAGTGTTTGTTGTCTGTATAATCCATACACTTTGTTATATGATATATGTATGACAGTAGATGCAGCAAAATTTGGTATAATGCAAAATTTGTTGTGTCCATAGCATAACCTAAAACATGTATAACATATAAATAATAATATAACTCTTTTATTGGGTTCTGTAGATTTTTAAGGATTAGTTGAGAGATATAAGTCCATACTCTTTCATTGGGTTCTATAGATTCTTAAGGGTTAGTTGAGAGATATAAGTCCATATAATGGGTCAATAAGGTCGTTTTATGTGGTTGGCCATCTTGTTAGATGTTTATATCATGTGTGTAGGCACATCGGATCATGACCTAGCATGGATTTTAGGGTCAAGGTGGTGTATGTCGATTTGAGTGGCAGAGTACTCCATCTATCTTTCTAAGGTAGGAGATGCGTGGCCCATCATTTTGGAAGCAGCGTACTTCCCTGGATCTTTTGTATCTTGTGCATACTTGACGGTATTTTGGGTTATTTTCTAAATAATACAACTATTTTCTGAATATTTCATAACTGTTTGATTATTTTGGGTATAGTTTGCTATAATCGCTTTGTGCAATTTGCAGCACTTCAAGATTGGCACAATGCCATGTCTAGATAGCACACTTGCCTTCCAAAATAAGCAAATCTAAGAAAGTCGTTCACCGCCTGACTTTCATCTCAGATTATTTCATTCTTGATTTTCTGATTGTCACTTCCTGTCTTTAGAGGATATGTGTGCATGCAACTAATTATAATCGTATGCACGCGTATGTCATAACCTCGGGAATGCCCATGTAAATTAAGATGGTTGATATGCCAGGTTCTAGATTTGCAGTGGCAGACACACGAACAGAATTGAAGTTTATTAAAACGCCTGCAAGGCCAGCTGGTTTGTTGTAATTGTGGGAAGCAACATGTAAGACTTCCAAGGAAAGAATTTTGAAACATCTTGCACAAATTCTTGAAAAAAAATATATCAATGACAGAAATCGAGTCCATAAATCAATCCAAATTCTGCAGGACAGTGGTAAAAAATCTAGGAAAAGACAAATTCCAACCATTCAAAACAACTATAACTCTCATGATCCAAATATTGATCAATTTCGAATAAAAAACCATTAAAAATTCAAAGGGAGAACAGCGCTATAAGAGTCCTCAACAAACTTTACTAAAAGTGAATAGCCTGGAAATTCATTAAAACCCTTGCAACATTTAAAACTAAACCGATTACAAGGCCAAGAGCTTCTGTGATAATCATTGATACTAAAGCTAAATTGAATATGGATCGCTATAAAGTAAATATAAATTGAATGGTCAAACTGTTATGGTGTGAGGAACCTATTTTCTAACTGTCAGAGCTACTCAGGAACCAGCAAACTTGGAACAAAATTGCCATTTTCCATTACAGTAAGATGTAACATACACAATG
Source organism: Pinus tabuliformis (assembly GCA_031772625.1). Taxonomy (NCBI): domain Eukaryota; kingdom Viridiplantae; phylum Streptophyta; class Pinopsida; order Pinales; family Pinaceae; genus Pinus; species Pinus tabuliformis. The sequence goes on along the minus strand of CM062806.1, from coordinate 997,609,578 downwards.
TATATACGAGGAAGTAGAAAGGAGCAAAAAACATCTTCTGCACTCACCTCACATCATCCGGCCATGAGGATTTTGAGCAGCCGACTGCACTCCAGCACAGGCACTACCTGTGTAAATTTTTGCCCGTAATGGAAAAAGCAATCATCTTTGATCTTTATTATTTTAATAATGATCAGTCATTTTCTGTGTACTGGAGGGTTCACACCTTATTATTATTTAAAATTATTTTGGGGATTGTATTTGGAAAAACACTTCGTTATTATTGGAAAGTCTACAGGTGTGGTGAACCTACCAAATCTAAAGTTACGAAGGATTTATTTTAGTTAAAATATTTATTAAAAATAAAATATTACTATATTAATTTTAATTTACTTGTAATTTTTTTCAATGTAAAGTTGTAAAATCACTTCGATATCTTGGCTTTAAATTTATATAAAGCAATTTTTTAATTTAATATTAGTGGTTTTAGGTAGAATAGATGGTAATATTGTATCTTGGGAAGATATTATATGGTGAAAAGGTGGTTGGTTCAAAATTTTATGACAAAAATCCAACCATGCTAAGGGTTGGCATGGCCCAAGTTGGGTTTGATCCCAGTGATTTTGACGGCTTAGATGCCCATGGGTCATGGCTACTTAAGCCAGCTTAGATGCCCATGGGTCGTGGCTACTTAAGCCATATGTTAGGCCTTCTAGTTATCTAGAAGTCACATTACCTAACAAACAAACAAACAAAATCATTGTAATAGTGATTTATTATTTTAAATATATTTAAAATAAAGTTAAATTCATTTTAACTTGAGGTAGAGAAAATAGATTTCATGAGTGTAAATCTATGTAATATACAAATTTTCATGATTGTTAGTATATTAATAATCATTTTTTAGTGTTGTGTGACACATTATAATCTCTATAGGTGCCTACATGTTCCCCTTTCACAGACATAGATAAATCGAGGGGATTTGAACCTCGAATCTCTTGGTACATAACACTTCATTATCAAAGTGATCACCAATTGAATGCCCCTGGGGACTATAATGATTCATAGTGTTATTATTTTATTAACTCAACATTTGCTTTAGGGTTGTGTGTAAAAATTGTGAAATTACAATGTTATTTTGAGAGTTTCAATGTCATGTTTAAGGAGCGAGATTCTTCCTACTAACTAATTCCCTCGGTCACTTCAAAAATCATAATGAAATTCTATGATGCCAACCATCATGAGTAAATTTACACTAGTAAAATCAATCCATAGATTTGAACCTATATTATTGTAAATCCAATTACACATGTTTTAGATAGACCTAAACTTGTGCCTAGATTAGATCCATTTATATATAGAGCTAAAAAACTTGAGTAAATATCCACAAAAGATATTCAATTTCTTTTAACACTTATTCAATTTAGAATTTAGATAAATCTAAATTATATCATTTTAGTATTGAGGAATTTGATAAGCAAGAGGTTGCTCCTTAAGAATAATACATTATTCTTTACCTATCCAAACTTCAAAAAAAACAAATAACCATCCAAAACCTCAATTGCAAAAATCCAAATTTATATGCAAAACCATAAAAGTCTAATTGTTGAATGATGGTATTTCTTATTTCTTTTTTGTTGATGGTGTGTTTTAACAAAATGTGTTTCCTCCTTGAAAATATGGGTTAAAAGTCAAGGGGTAAGTTATTTATACTTCCACAGGTTAAGTGGTCAAATAATTATGCAAAATGGGTCCTTTGTTTCACAAACAAGTGGGTCTCGTGTATTAATTTGGTGTCTAGTATGGTTATGATTTTAAGTATATTATTATTATTATCATAAAGAAAAACTCACTAGGAAACACAAGGGATGCTTACCCGCATTACTGCACGACATCTTTATTAATTTTTATTTTTTCGAAGGAGGAGGATCTAGAGGAATTAGTAACTTGTCAGATTTACTTTGGAGAGGCCAAAGATTAAAGCTGACAATTGTCACTATAATCCCTAGGCTAGTTCTAATAACATGCAAGCAAGCACCTAGCAAGAAACTTATGACTTAGCAAGGGTCAAGACGTATGGCGACACACCCACAAGGGGGTCCCACCCATGAGGGAGCATCTAACCTTCTAGCCACATCACAATGAGCAACATGCTATGGCATCTCTAGTAAATTTGTTGGTGTAAACTAATGCATCTCACTCAAGTGATTTCAAGTTGGGCACTTGACAAAACAAAACTAGTCAAATGTTACAGTTCTACCGTAACCCCCTTACTTAGGATACTTCATTGATGTATGAGTCCACCTTCCTTGAATAAGGCCCACTAAATAGTTAGCTAATAGTCACTCATTGAAAAAGGAGTCATCTTCATTAACAAGGTCCAAATTAGCTAGTTGGCCCTCATTATAATTGGGTCCACAAATAGTTAAGATTCTCTATTGATAAGTGTATATTAAATAGAAAGATATATAATATTTTGTCAATATGTGTTATTGTATTTGGAGCTTTGCTCTAAATTTGTTATTACATTTGGAGCTTTCCTCTAAAAGGTTGCCCCCTTCAAGAGGAAAGTGAACATAGCTCACTATTTTTTAATATCATTAATACAAGAGAACTTTCTCAAGTAACCCAAGGTTTTAGAGATTAAGTAACCCAAGGTTTCCCAAGCTAGATACCCTCTAAGGAATCTGTTAATTAGACATTGTAGAATAATATTCAATGAGATAGGCCTTCCACTAAAATGAGGTAGCGAGTTCAAAGAATGCATGGCTAAGTCTAGATAGTTGAGATAAGTTTTAAATATGCTCAAATAGATTCCAAACACATGGTACCTTAATTAAATTATTATTGTAATAAATTAGGATTTGTAATAAAGGTAATTTACAACATGAAAAAGTTATGACAACAATATAAAATAGCCCACAATTAATGATAAACAACAAACCATCAAAGGTTATTTAATGTGCAAACAAGGGAAAAGGTTATAAACATTTTTTAATGGCTGAAAATACACGAAACAACTATCAAAATCTAGATGTTTGTTGTAGAATTATGGCTAAACAATCCATAAATATGATATTTTCCTTTTTCAATTTAAGAGATCCAAATCCTAATCTTAGGACATTATACCTAAGGTGTTTATTCCTATTTAATGCATATGTTTATGTAACCTAACCCTTGTTTACCATTAAAAACAAGAAAAGGCTAAAAATATACAAATATTTACATACAAGGTCTAGTGCCTTGTCAATTTTGGATATGTGGAGTCAAAAAAAAGGCGAGGTCAAAGGTGGAAGGCCTTGATTGGAAAAAGTAGACAAATAAAGTCTCACAATAAAACCCTAGCAATTTTCAATCAATTGGAGATTTAAGGTCAAGGAATGTTATTATAAGTTTCCTTGATGCATTTTAGGTGGCAAATCTTGCAAACGAGATTTTAGAGCCATAAAATATTCAATATATCATGAAAAGTTCATAAAAACCTTTTATACAACATTGCAAAATGGAAGAAGATACTCACAATAAAACATCACGAATCACCATATCATTAATTCTTCGATCCAAGAGAAAATCCTCCATGCAATTTTATCCTCCCCAAGATAATTTGTTATCCTTTAGTGATCCATTGCATCCAAGAGACAAGAGAACTAATGTGCACTCTCTCATGAGAGTAATAATTAGAATGTGACAATCAACCTCCCTTTATTCACATGAGGGAAACTAAGTTAATTTAGGGCAAAATTGGACTAAACGCCCTAAAAATAATATTTAATTTTACAAGTTAAGTTGGTCACAAGCCCACTTAAAAGATAGTTATCGCAATGATAAAATATAACAAAAGGCATCCTTTTACCTACACATGTGAGCAAAAAGGCACTCTAAGGGTGACATTGTCCTCCAATGGTGAATATCTTCATCAAAAGGGAGCTAAGGATGGGTTAAAAGAGTGCTCCTCACTCCAATCCATCTCCTCGTCAACAAATGTGCTTCATTAAGCAAAGATCTCCTCATTAACAAATGTGCATCTTCAAGCAAAACACTACTCATCATCATGTCATCGTTAATCAAGCTTCACATCATTAGTCTAAGCCTCATGAGAGTGATGTCACAATCCTAGGGAATGATGTCACCATCCAAAAAGGTGTACCATCCCTTCTAAAGGGATCTCAAGACATCATAATCATCAAACTGGTCCAGGAATAGGGCAACATCCATCAAGAAGGTGCGATGCCAACATGGGGGCATATTTTGGTCTCTAGGTACATCCTCCTTCTAGGCAACATCTTGGTCTCAATGCTCTGTCTTTAAGGCTATAGAGGGAGAGGAGGTGGTCATCATCAATGTTGGATCCATTCCAAGGTCAGTGCTCATTTCTAAGTAGTTAACATCCCAGTTATAGTACATTGAAGTGTCATCAAGTGGGATTAGATGTCCTCTTTGAAGTGTCATCAAGTGGGATTGGATGTCCTCTTTGAAGTGTCATCAAGTGGGATTGGATGTCCTCTTTGAAGTATTGGATAAATCTTAGTCAATCCCTCAAGGTACAACATCTATATACGAGGGAAAACATATGGTAAAATAACCATAAGAGTATCATAATGGACAATATTTAATGCAAAAGGTACAAGAGTATTTCACATAAGCATCATCTTCAATTGTATTTCTAGCTTAGGGTTTGTAAAGAAGTTATCATGCTTTGATATGGGAGGGTTATCCAAGGGCCCTATTAGGTGCTTCCAACCCTAGGAGAAAGAACAATTCTGAGGTTGACACATCAATTAATAGGTGCAAATGGATAGTGGTATGGTGGGGATTTTACTTCATGGAATTTGCCACCATCTATGTACTAGATATAAAATACCCTTATTCTCGAGTGTTATGATGTGAAGGGGGAGCAATTGTGGAACTTGAGTTACTCCTTTCCTCAGCCTATCTTCACCATCTCTCTTGTGTGCCTTTTTCTTTAATGATTTTTCTTTTTTTTGCATAACTAGGGGCACAAGCTTATTTATGCATCAAACACTCCTTAAAGATGAAGTAGTTTATTGGTCATCAGGTTTGGGATATCAAAGTTCTTTTCATTTTTTATTTTTTCATGCATTAGCCAGGAATTGGGTGGGGCTAATGAGGGGTGGAGGCTCTATCTAGGCTCTTTTTCGTGTGATTTATTCTATCCCAACCATTTTTTTTCATTTTATCATAATGTCTCATGTTGTTTCTTTTCTTTTTGTTGCATCAACCTGTTAGGGAAAAATTTACAAACCCCTACTTAAGAATGAGGAAAACATGAAGTCATTATTGGTGACAGATAGAAATCAACACAAAGATTGGGACATGGATATAAAGGATATATGGAAAGTGTCAAGTATGGACAACCATGGACACACAACATGAACCAATGCCTCTTATTTCTACCCTTACTAGATAGTGGAAAGAAAGGCCTCGAAGAATGTCGTACACTAGACTAGGGGTTGGGGATAACCACCAAGGTCAATCGTAGGAACAACAATACAAGCAAAAGTGATCAATCATCCAACTCAACTTGTGATCCATATCAATACACTTTTAAACATTAAATGAAAGCACTCGATTATAAAAATGGTTAATGTACCTTATAAAGCAATGCCCACCTTTATCTGGTAAGTAAGATAGATGTCACGAAGCACTAACCAAAGCATAGATGGAGGGCCTTTAACTCTATTTAATTGCAGATCTCACAAGGTTGTTGGCTAACAAGCTGGAAATAATGGAAGAATTTGTTTTTCTCCTATGGGTCACCCACTTGGGTGTGTAGCATGTCATATTTGAAGAAGGTTGCGGCATTGGATTACAAAGTGCAGATCAAACTACTATAACTTTAAGAAGAAAGTTCCACTTAGCTTCAACGTAATGACCCACATCTAATACCAAATACTTATCGAAATTCAAAGCCATTAAACATCAAACATGAGAAATATTTCAATTAATTAATATATAATCTACAAAAGCCACGAGAGATGAGAACCTACCTATGGACGAATAAGTATCTTACTTGTGATTTCAAAATTGTTGCACTATTCTGATCTAACTCACCACAACCAACATTTTGGGGATGACTCTCTGTCCAATTGTAGGCTTAACTGCATTATGTCTTTCTACAATTGGCCACTGCTGAGTCTTCAATCAACTACCTTTGTCGGTGAATCATTCGTTTCCCAACATTCTCTTTTGAAAAGAATAATGCCTCACATCCTTCTTCTCATCCATTAAATAGAACTATTTGTTCCAAAAATGGAAAGATAATCTTCATGCACATAATCCATGTGTCATCGTGCAAATTTCTATTTTTTTAGTTTTTCTTAACTCAACTTTTTTTTTCTATAATTGACTATTGCTTATTTTATTCCTTTACTTTTTATTAATTTGACTTTATTATTACTATTTTTATAGTTTCATTTATTTATTTATTTGAAACTTCACTTTATTATTGATTATTTATTTATTTACTATTATTATATTTTCTTTATTATTTTATATTTTATATTTTTACCTTTATCGTTTGTTATTTTATTTATTTTATTATTTTTACTATTATTACCTTCTCTTTATTATTTATTTATTAGTATTCTCGTTTTGTTTATTGTTTATTTATATTATTATCATTGTTGTTGTTTTAATTGATTTAATAAAAGAGGGCATTACATACTCCCCCTCTTCAAAGAACTTCATCCTGAAGTTAAGTTTAATCATATAACTTATAAGTTATTTATTTATTTTTTCTCTCGTATCCAACACCCTCTATTGTAACTAGTATAAGGGTCGCCCAAGTGACCACAACAGGGATTGAAAGTTATATCATAACACCAAGAAAAGTGTGAGTGCTCTCAAGTTGTAACCACCCCTCCCACATTTACCCAATTTCACCACCCTATCGGGGTAAACATGAGAGGAAGAGCTACTATGACTTGACCAAACCTCCTAGATCCAATTAAGGAAGTGGGGCCTACTATTGACGACAAACTGACAACTCACCACATCCCACATGGCTACAGGTCACTCAAGGGCTGAATAACCACCCTAGGTGGCCAAACCCTAAGTTAGGCCTATTTTTCTCAGCCCTAGGCCCACAACCACTCCCATGGTAAGCCCTGCATGTGGTTGGAAGCCTCCAACTGCATGCATAACACTACATCCATGTGGTTGCAACCCAATTTCTCCAGTTCAGAGGGTGCAGTCCGGGATTCTAAGCCACCATTGTAGGCTAGCCTCCAGACCACTGCTCAAAACTCAATGAGACTTTCTAGAATCAGTAATGACATCAAGACAAAGCTATTCATACAAAACTTGATCAAATACTTGACCTATCCAAGCCTAACCATGATAGTCATTTTGTCAAACATATGGTGAACATGCAATCTATAGGTCATGAATGCATATCTGAACATAGGGGTCTGAAACTTATTTAAGAAAAACCAAAAAGGTCTAATGCCCTCTTGTAATAGATGCAATAACATTTGTTAGCTCATGCATTCATTAACCATTCATCAACTAATCAAAACATATCAAGAGCCATAAACAGTATACATCATATTACCAACATATAACTAGCAAATGAACAACATATAAACCATGACAGAACAACCATCAAAGCCACATAATATCAAGTACAAGTACTCATAAAATACAATAGTAAAAGAGATCTTATTAACATATGCAAAAGCCAACCAAGTCAGGGACTTCCATGTACCATCCAACCATAGACTGGGCAAAACCTCTCATTCAGTCAATCACCCTCGAGCCATATTCCAAGCATGAATGTGGGCTCTCATGGAATAAACCAAGACAAACCAAACCAAGGCTTCCAGAGGCCAAACCACCTCAACCATCAACCTGTAATTCCACCTCACAGTTAGACATCACCAACACCAACCATATCAGTTTCTACGCAAGCTGTCCAGGGCTCCAAAAACTAGTAACTCAACCCACAGCCTTCCAAGGCTCCAAAGTGTTTGCCCAACCCTACTCCAGGACTAATAACTCAACCCACCAAGGGCTCCAGAGCGTTTGTCCAACCTAGGCTCCAAGACTAGTGTTATCGGGAAAACTAGTGTCCATTCAGAGCTGCTAGTCCCACTAAGACGGGTAGCTATCTTAGAAACAAACAAACTAAAGTCACTTGTGTTTTCCTTTATGAGAGATAGATGAAAGAGAAGCAGAGAGTACCAACCTCAGTCTTTCACTAGTCTCCTTGCTCGTTTCCTCTCCCCCTTGATGGAGCTTTTGCCACTCCTTTCTCACTTGTCCCGCTTCAAAGAACACCTATAGAATAAAAGCAACAAAATACCATCAAAGCATAGAGATCTATAACCATAAATAATGTAGGATCAGATGTACATTAACCATATAAATGCATATACAAATACAAGATTCAGAGATATACAAACATATGGAGGAAAACTCAAATAGCTTTATTGATAGAAGTAGTAGAAGAGAGGATTACAACTAGGCTGTCTGATCCAGCATCATCCTCCCAGCATGAAAGCCCTCTTCACCTCATACAAAGCAAGATCACCCAACAATGTCTTCAAAGAGAAACCAACAACACTTCCTTGCAAATTACAAAATTCCAGCCCTTGGATCTCTAGGATGAGGGATCCATATATAGATGTTTACAGGAGAGTGAGTCAGCTTCTGGGATTTTGATTAGTGTCATTTCACTGATAGTTCTTGGTTCCACTTGGAGATTTCAGATCTCTTACTCATCCCTGGGCGAATTTAGAGAGGCAAGTGACATATGAGCAGTTTCTAGAAGATTCTCTGGGTTTCCACCTAGCAAACTGCGTCTGTCATTTGTCTGCTCTCGCTCATCGCACCCTGCAGAAGGGATTTCCAGTATGCATCGCACCCCCCGTGTGTAATAGGTGAGAGGCATCGCACCCTATGCATGGAGCAGTCTGTATGGTCCAATTTTGACCGGTTCTGAGTAGTTTTTAATGGGGAACTTTTGGGAGATGATGTAATCAGCTGACCTTGTTCCTTTAGGGTATGAAACAACACTTTAAGGGGTTTATAAGCCCTTGGTTTATGGACATATATGATTGGGGTTGCAGTGCCCAAATATGTCTATAACAACTAGTAACTCAACCCAAGTTGTTCCAGGGATTCTAGAGTGTTTGTTCCAACCCACATCCATAAGGAATTATTAGCACCAACCAAAAAACAAACAAGTGGAAAAACCCACAACACCATGGCTATCCAGGAAATAGCAAGGCAAGGTTAAAACCATTGTCAATCCAGGCAATCCTCCATGCCAATGACAAAACATAACCAAATAATCACATGCATATACCATACATCCATAAATCAACAACGAAATCACACATGCAACCTATTAACTACAAAACAATCCAGCTATAACAGTTGATCGACATGTTCCCTTGTGCTTTCTCGCTTTCCTTTGCCTTCTTTCTCCAAATCCAATGTATGCCAAAATGCTCCAAGAAAACTCTAAGTGTGCAAGATTATGAGAGAGAGAAAATAGAGAGAGAGCTCCAAGGTAAAACTGACAAAAGGTTATGAATTGATCCTTAGAATCCTTTTTATCATTGAGGCCTCTATTTTCTTCATTTTCCTTCTTTTTTCCTCCAATTTCCTCCTCATGTAATTATGTGGCCTTTCACCTTCCTTTTCTCCTATTTTCCATTATTTCATAAATAAAATGCCAATTAATGCCACTTTGCCTTTGTTAATGCCTTTATCAATTTCCATGGCCATTAATTAATCACCAATGATCCCCATCACTATGTTTTATCCAACATTCAGCTTGGAATACTTGTCCCGTGACCTTGGTCTTATTTTGCCTTTATTAACATTTTTACATAAACTTTTAACTCGGGGTTGTTACAGACCCCTCCCCCTTAGGGGAACATCGTCCTTAGTGTTCTATGGCACCTATGACCAGCAAGACCGCTAAAAAACAAAACATACTACCCATGGAGCTTTATAACTTAACTCATTGCATTATTTACAATGAACATTTTACTGAAAGCAAAACCAACATAACAGACATGACAACATGATAACCATAAAACTTATTGGAGTTTTATAACACAACTCATTGTGGCATTTACAATAAAAACCATATATATATATATATATATATATATATATATATATATATATATATATATATATATATATATATATATATATACCAAAACTCCTTTGCCTCAATTGGAAAACAATGAAGGATACATAACCCACTTCTAATCAGTGATCTCCCATGTAGCTTCATAGGGCCCAAAGTGCTTCCACTACACTTTAACTTGCTCGATTGCTCGATTCTGGAGCATGAGCATCTTTCGCTGCAAAATGCATTAAGGTTTTGGCTGAAATTTTCCTTTTGGCTCCACCTGCAATATAGACCAGTCAATCACATGATCAACATCTTTCATATACTTCATAAGTAATGACACATGGAAAATATCATAGACTTTCACTGTCGGAGGCAGTGCAAGCCGATAGGCCACTGGTCCAATCCTCTCAAGAATATCGAAAGGCCTGCAATACCAAGGTGTCAGCTTGGCACATGACCCAATCCTCAAGGAACTCTTCTTGGGCTTGATGCACAAGTACACATGCTCCCCAACCTAAAACTCCTTGAATACCCTGTGTTGATCTGCATAACTCTTTTGCCTGTCCTATGCTACCTTTAGATTTTTCTTAATAACCTGCATTTCCTAGTCCATCTCTGCCAACATGTCTGGTTCAATCAATATCATGTTCACTAGATCACTCCAACTGATAGGAGTATTACAACTTCACCCATATAGTGCCTCAAACAGACTCATCCTCAGTGACTCCTGATACCCATTGTTCTATGTACATTCCACCAGTGGAAGATACTCTTCCCTCTTCCGTTGTTGATGCATAACATACATTCTCAACACATCCTCAAGAATCCTGTTGACCCTCTCTATCTGTCCATCTTTCTGTGGATAATAAGATGTACCAAAGACCAACTCTATCCCCAAACATGCAAACAATTCTTTCCAAAACCTAAAAGTGAACTTGGAATCTCTGTCAGATACATTATTCTTCGGAATACCATGCAACCTCACTATATCTATGATGAAGACTTGTGCTATCTCGCTAGCTGAATTAGTAGACTTCACTGGAATGAAGTGCGCTACCTTTGTCAACCTGTCAACCACAACCATGATGGAATCATGTTATCTAGATGTCCTAGACAAACCTATAATGAAATCCATGGAAATGACCTCGCATTTCCACTATGGAATCAGAATCGGCTATAATAACCCACATAGATGCTTACACTCTGCTTTTACCTGCTGACAATCCAAACACCTAGACACAAATTATGCCACCTCTTTCTTCAGATTCGGCCAATAGTAGAACTTCTTCATAGTTGTCAAAGTTTTCTAATATCCTAGGTTACCTAAATATGACTTAACATGAAATTCCCGCAAGATAAGCTTCTTGAGCTCATTGTTGTCCAACACATAGATTATGTTCCTAAATCTGACCAAACCATCTATCGTGAGATGATAATCCACATCCTATTCACCTGTACCCTACTTTTGTAACTTGTACTTAAGTTGTTCGTACCTGTTGTCCTGCTCGCAAGATCCACTCCTGCAAGTTTGTCCCATATGAACTCATTGTTGCAATGTGATTTACCTGTACTCTCTAGCTAAGAGCATCTCTAATCATGTTCTCTTTACCCTTAATATACCTAATCTCAAAGTCAAACTCACCGAGCATAGCTAACCACCTAGCTTTCCTGGGATTCAGATTAGGCTGGTCAAACAAGTACCTCAACCCACTGTGATTGCTCATCAAAATGAACCTCCTGTCAAGAAGAAAGTGCATCCACATCTTCAATACATGAATAATCATTGTTAACTCAAGATCATGCATCACATAATTTTGTTTGTGCTCATTCAATATCCTTGACTCATAACATACTACCTATCCTTCCTGTGTAAGGACTCCACCAAGTCTTCTTTTGTAAGCATCTTTACACACCACAAACTCTTTGTTTGGATCTGCAATATTTAGAAATGGAGCATTTGTAAGCAACTACTCAAAACTTGCTGCAAATTCCTCTGTCCATTCAAATTTCTTTCCTTTCCTCTGCAAAGATGTAATAGGGTAGACAATATGTGAGAAGTTTCTGATGAATCGCCTGTAATAACCTGCTAATCCCATGAATGATCTGACCTCGTCCACATTCCTAGGAGTTGCCCACTCCATGATAGCTTTGATATTTTCCAGGTCCACTCCTATACCTTCCTTGGAAACCACGTGCCCCAAATAATGAACTTCTTTCTGAAAGAAACTGCATTTACTAAGTTTGGCATATAGCAATCTCCACATTGTAGCTAAGTGTTTTGCATGCTCTTCGTCATTCTTAGAATATATCAAGATGTCATCAATGAATACTATCACAAACTCATTTAGATAAGGACACAACACATTATTCATGAAACCCAAGAAAGTAGTTGGAGCATTAGTCAAACCAAAAGGAACCACAACAAACTCATAATTCCCATACTTGGTTCGAAAAGCAGTCTTGTAGATGTCCTCTTCTTTGATGCAGACTTGATGATATCATGATCTCAAATTAATCTTCAAGAAAAATGTTACTCCCTTCAACTGATAAAAAAAGTAATCAATCCTTGACAAAGGGTACTTGTTCTTAATCTTCACCTTATTCAATTGCCTATCAATACACAACTTAAGAGTACCATCCTTCTTCTTCACAAACAACATGGGTGCACCCCAACGTGACACACTTGGCCTAATGTATCCCTTGTAAAGCATTTCATTCAACTGCAACTTTAGTTCCATTGACTCTAGAGTGCTCATCCTGTATGGTGCCTTCGATGTTGGTGTTGCTCTCGACATCAACTTAATAAAAAAGTCCACTTCCCAATGAGGCAGTAAATCTGAGATCTCTGCTGAAAATACATCCTAAAACTGCTGCAAAATCAGATACCTCTTCAAGACATCTACATCCTGAACATCCTTACATTTGTTACTAGAAATATGAACTGCAAATAATACACACCCTTTCCTACTACTACGATTTGCCTGCATAACTGTGACCATTCTCATTGATGTAGGCTTCTTCTTACCCTGCAATATTCTCTTCTCTCCATCATCATCCAAGCACTCGATAGCCTTATCATAGCAATCCAACTTAGTCCTGTGAATGTACAACTAATCCATACCCAACAACATACTATACGATCCCAATGGAAGTATATTTAGATGTGCTGATGTAGACATGCCATTCAACTCAAATGCACAAGAGCTTACCCAATAATGAACTCTTTTCTTGGTACTTGTAGCCAATTGCACCAACCAAGACTCTGCATGCACTTCTTTATTCAAACCACACTTATCCACCAAGTCAAGACTAGTATAACTATAGTTAGATCTAGGATCAATCAAAATATAAACAAATTGATCACAAATCTTACCTTCCATCTTGATAATAGATGTTTGATGATCAATCTACCTATTATCTAATGCTACATAAATCCGAGGAATACTCTGTCCAACATCCCCAACTGTTTGTGCCTCTTGAGCACTGTAAATATGTGGTCTGCCAACTTGATGTTGTGGACAATCTCTCCTATGATGCTCTCAACCACAAGTCCAACACTGCAAAGGCTTCTTGCCCTCACCCTTGTTCTTCTCCTCAGACTAAAATCCTTGTCCTCTGTTAGTTGTATTAAACTTCTTGTGCAGCGCCGCATTCTCTTTGTTACCTGTATCTTGTAGTCTTCCTCGCTTCTTATCCCACTTTCCCTTAGTCTTGTCATTACCCTTATAACCCTGTTTAGATTCAGTCTTGCGCTTCGATAGCTCATAACAATGCTTCAACTTTCTGATGGCTTCCTCCAACGATCTAGGCTCGTCAAACTCAATCACGTCTTTGAATGACACTGACAACCCATTGATGAACCTTTGAATATTTGCTTTCACCTCCTTAAGATAAGGCACATATCTCAATAACTCCAAGAATCTACTAGTATACTCCTCATCGGTCATAGATCCCATCTTCAACTCATAGAATTCCTTTGCCCTATCATCATAGTATCTTTCATATAGATACTTCTTCCTGAAAAGTCTCTCAAAATCACTCCAAGTCAGCTCCTCTTCTTGAATGCCTCTGAGATTCTTCACATCTTCCCACTAAATGTTTGCTTTTCCCTTAAGACTGAAAGTATCTAATCTAAAAAACATATTCATCCCAAGCAACCAAGCTTTTGCATCTTGTGACTTCTTCATTTCTCCATCAAATGTAGGAGGCTTTGCTTTCTTGAACTCCTCTGGCAAGTACTACTTCTCACTCCTCCTATATGAATGGTAACAGTGATGACCATGTCGTCTCTCTGAACCAGAACTAGAATAGAACCCATGATCACTACCCCTCCGATCAGGTGTATCTAGAAATCTGCCATCATTGATTGTATCTTCTCTATCCAACCTGTGTCCTGATCGAGACTTGTTTCCATATGCCCCATTTGTTATTTCCTCCTATCCATGACTGACCCTAAGCAGTCCCGTCTCTGCAAATATAATAAACTATGAAGTATCATTGCATTAACTTCTGCTTGCTTCTCCTATGCTCTAGCAAGTCTTTCTCATGACTGAATGATCCTGTCATTATCTATCTTACAACTTATGATCTCTGCTTTCAAACTTCTCAATGTATCTGCTATGTCACGGGAGTACTCATCACTATGTTGTTCATTTGATTTGTCGGTAGAATAACGTGAACTGTAGTCCACCATTTTGCTTGTCATCTTTGATCCTCTACTTCTTGCAAACACACCATGTCAGATAAACCAAATACAAACATAATCAACATACCTCAATGAAGTTCAGGGGAGGATATCTCATCTATAAGATCAATCTATATTAGCATGATATATGTATATATAATGAAATCAACATATCGATCATATTAACATCAACATCATCAACCTCTACATGATGACACAACTGCAACAATGACCATCATGATGCATGCATAACAAAAACATAAACAATGAACATGTGTGCATGACAAACACATTACGTTGATCTGGTCCAAGTGTTGAACATGAGAGCTTTGATACCAATCTGTAACCACCCTTCCCACATTTACCCAATTTCACTGGCCTGTCGGGGTAAACATGAGAGGGAGAGCTACTATGGCTTGACCTAAATTCCTAGATCCAATTAAGAAAGTGGGGTCGACTACTGACGACAAACTGACAACTCACCACATCCCACATGGCTACAGGTCACTCAGGGGATGAACAACTACCCCAGGTGGAAAAACCCTAAGCTAAACCTCTTTTTTCTCAGCGTTGGGTCCACAATCACTCCCACAACAAGGCATTCATGTGGTTGGAAGCCTCCAACTACATGCATAACACTGCATCCATGCATTTGTAGCCTAATTTCTCTAGCACAAAGGGTGCGGTCCCAGATTCTAAGACACCATTTCAAGCTAGCCTCTAGACCACTTCACAGAACTCAGTGAGACTTTCCAAAATCAACAATGACATAAAAAAAAATCCATTCATACAAAACTTGATCAAATACTTGACCTATCCAGGCCTAACCACGACATTCATTTCGTCAAACATATGGTGAACATTCAATCTACAGGTCATGAATTCATATTTGAACATAGGGGTCTAAAACTTATATAAGAATCACCAAGAAGCTCTAATGCAATCTCATAATAACTTCAATAACATCTGTTAGCTCATGCATTCATTAACCATTCATTAAGTAATCAAAACATATCAAGAGTCATAGACAATATACATCATATGACCAACATATAACCAACAAATGAAAAACATATAAACCATGACAAAACAACCATCAAAGCCACATAATATCAAGTACAAGTAATCATAAAATACAATATTAAAAGAGCTCTTATTAACACATGCAAAATCCAACCAAGTAAGGGACTTCCACGTACCACCCAACCATAGATTGGGTTGAACCAAATCTCTCTTTTAGCTAATCACCCCCGCACCATATTCCAAGTGTGAATGTGGGATCTTATGGAATAAACTAAGACAAACCAAACCAGGGCTTCCAGAGGCCAAACCACCTCAACCCTCAACTAGTGATTCCACCTCACGGTCAAACATCACCAACACCAACTAGACCAGTCTCTACCCAAGTTGTCTAGGGCTCTAAGAACTAGCAACTCAACCCACATCTTTCTAGGGCTCCAGAGAATTTGTCCAATCCCGCTCTAGGACTAGGAATTCAACCCACCAAGGGGAGCATTTGTCCAACCTAGGCTCCAGGACTAGTAACTCAACCCAAGTTGTTCCAGGGCTTCCAGAGCATTTGTTCCAACCCACAACCATAAGAAATTATGAGCACCAACCAGAAAACAAACAAGTGGAAAAACCCACAACACCATGGTTATCCAGGAAATGGCAAGGCAAGGCTAAAACCACTGTCAATCTAGGAAATCATCCATTCTAATGACAAAATATAACTAGATAATCACATGCATATAACATGCATCCATAAATTAGCAAGGAAATCACACGTTCAACCTGTTAGCTGCAAAACAATCCAGTTGTAGTTGTTGATCCACCTATTCCCTTACGTTTTCTCGCTTCCTTTGCCTTCTTCCTCCAAATCCAATGTGTGCCAAAGTGCTCCAAGAATGCTGCAAGAAAACACTAAGTGTGTAAGAGTATGAGAGAGAGAGAGAGAATAGAGAGAAAGCTCCAAGCTAAAACTGAAAAAGTTTATGAAATGATACTCATAAGCCTTTTTATCATTACGACCTCTATTTTATTCATTTTCCTTCATTTTTCCTTCAATTTCCTCCTCGTGCAGTTTTGTGACCTTTCACCTTCCTTTTCTCCTATTTTTCATTATTTCATAAATAAAATGCAAATTAATGCCACTTTTCCTTTTCTAATGCCTTTGCCAATTTCCATATCCATTAATTAATCACCAGTGATCCCCATCGCTATGTTTTTCCCAAAATTCAACTTGGAATACATGTCCCATGACCTTGGTTTTATTTTCCCTTTATTAACTTTATTACATGAATGTTTAACCCAATGTTGTTACACAAGCTCTTCTTTTCCAACATTGGGAACTAAACTTAAAGCCCCATTAGTCTATACTAGAGTCTGAAGGCTCAAACTTCATTTTCCCCAAGGCAGGCATCCAATTTTGTACTCACGTACCCAAGCATCTTGAAAGGTTGGCCTAAACTCCCTCGACAAATCCTATCAAGCACAACCCCAGGCATCGAAGTCCCACACCTACTTCTGGACTTCGACTTCACAACTCCAATATCAGGCACTCGGCCTTCTCAAGATGGTCCCATAATCCATCGAGAGTTATACAAGGAAAAAGAAACATTGATAATAATACTTGATTGAGTTTGTCCCTAGCGCATGAGGTGTTACATATTCTCTCTCATGGGTATGGGCTCCCACAAGATCATCAAATAAACTGACCCTCTTGGCCCATTGGTGGTTCTCTTTCCAATCACCACCTCTCAACATACAACCAATGCATTAGTTATAATATCGTATTATCATAGAAAATATTCCACGTGTTAATTATTGCATGTCATCATGAGAATACATCATCACCATTATCACAACATCATGAATAGTAAGGAATTGTATGCTCATGCATGCCATCATTATATATCTTATCATTAAAACTACATTCAATTACCATATGCCATAAAATCATGAAAATTACTCATAATATGACACATTAACATATCTTTATCAAAGATATAGCATTACATTAACATAATAAATAGAACCACTTGTTAATATAACGACATAGCTTAACATCATAAAGATGGTAATCATCTCAACCCATATCACATGGAGAGAAACAAAACCGTAATTGTTCTTATCATGTTTCATCAAACAAATTCATTAACATGCATAAACAATGAATATCATCTATTTCATTTAATGAAACAATATCATTAAACATCCATCTAGGATCTATTTTGGTTATGTACATCAATTAGGGCTAGATCATCACTTCTTATTCTTCCAATAAGTAAGTTGAAAATTTACTTGGTAGGGATAGTCATCTCATCAGTATGCTCAAGTATTCACATATTTTCCTCAATTAAGTACATTATCAAACTTTCAAGTAACCCTCATCATTTTGACCCTTAATATTTAGTCATGCATTCTTTCTTACCTAGGGAAATTTAGTACAATTCATCACTAGGCTATTACTGGCATTACCATCTTTCCTTAAATTATTTAAATCCATCGATTTTTACATCAATTTACATATTTTGCTCACCCATTCCAAGACCGTTATATGCAATAGCACATTAACACTAGGTCACCATGGTTGAAGTTTTATATCATGCTTAATTCACTTGCACAAGGGGCTTGTGTTGATCCATGGTGAATTATCCATCACTCGGTAATGTAACGCCTCCTCCCACACTTACCCAATCTTACAAGCTCACTAGGCTAAACTTGAGATGAGTGTCACTATGACATGACCTGACCTCCAAGTTCCAATTAAGGAAGTGGGGCCTACAAACTGAACACATACTAACATCCTACAGGTCTACATATCACTCAGGAGTTGAATAAGCAGCCCAGGTGATCAATCTCTGAGATGGAACCCTGTTTCTCTGACCTAGCACCCCAACTGCATGCATAACAAGGCAAGGGTGCGGTTATATGCATCCAACCACACCCACAAGCCTCCATCCATGTGGTTATGGCCTAAATTATTCATATATGAGCATGTAGTACCAAGATATGTGCCACCTTTTCATGCCAGCCTCCAAACCACTACCCAAAATTTCCTATAACTTTCCATAATTATAATATACATGACTACAATGGCAAACATTCAAACTTGAAGCAAGAATTTGACCTAGATTGTCTAATCCAAGAAAAGCATTTAGTTAAACACACAAAAAACATGTAAGCTACATGTATTGAATGCATAACTAATCATAAACTAATAGTCTCCATATGAGAATCACCAAGAAGGCTCCAAGCCCTCTCTAGCTAGCTGCAATAACACTTGTTAGTCCATACATCCATCAACCATTCAATAACTTTTAAAACATGTCAAGAGCCATAGATAGAATACATCACATAACCAACATATGACCAAGAAATAACCAACGTAGAAACCATGACAACTTAGCCATAATGTCAACTTGCTAACTAGTAAAAGTATTCATAAATCATAGTAGGAAGTAACTCTTATTAATATATGAAAATACCAACCAGGTCAAGGACTTCCACATACCACCTAACCATAGATTGGGTTGAACCAAATCTCTCTTTCAGCCAATCACCCTCATTCAATATTCCAAGCATGAATGTGGGATCTCATGGAATAAACCAAGACAAAACCAACCAGGGGTTTTAGAGGCCAAACCACCTCAACCCTCAACCACAGGATTCCACCTCTACGATCTGAAAATCACCAAAATCAACTAGATCGGTCTCTACCCAAGGTGTCAAGGGGTCCAAGAACTAATAACTCAACCCACAACCTTCTAGGGCTCAAGAGAATTTGTTCCAACTGCGGCTCCAAGGACTAGTAATTCAACCCACGAAGGGCTCCAAAGCGTTTGTCCCAACCAACGGCTCTAGGAACTAGTAACTCAAACCAAGTTGTTCTAGGGATTCCAGAGTGTTTGTTCCAACCCATAATGATAAGGAACATGACCACCAATGAGGTAAAAAGAGTGGGAAACTCACAACACCATGGCCATCCAGGAAATGGCAAGCCAAGGCTAAAACCATTGTCAATCCAGGAAAATATCCATGCTAATTACAACACATAACCAGAGAATCACATGCATATACCATGCATAAAAAAATTAGCAGGGAATTCACACATGCAACCCATTACCTATAAAGCAATCCAGTTGTAGTTGTTGATCCAAATGTTTCCTTGCACTCCCTGCTTTCCTTCACCTTCTTTCTCCAAATCCTAGTGAATATTAGAGTGCTCCACGAATGCTCTAAGTGTGCAAGAGTATGAGAGAATGAGAGAATGAAATGAGAGCTCCAAAAATGAACTGACAAAAAGTTGTGATCTAATCCTCAGAAGCCTTTGTATCATTAAGGCCTCTATTTTCTTCATTTTCCCTCTAATTTCCATTGCATGCAAACCTATGTCTCTTCACCTTCCTTTTCTCCCATTTTCCTTTAGTTTCATTTATAAATTCCAATTATTGCCTCTTTGCCTTTACCAATGCCTTTGCTAATTTCCATAGCCATTAATTAATCACAAGTGATGGCCACTAAAGTATTTTTCCCAACATTTAGCTTGGAATACGTGTCCCATGACCTTGGTTTTATTTTATTTACATGGAAAATCAACCACGAGCTATTACAAACCCCTCCACCTTAGGGGAACACTATCCTTGGTTGTCTGTGACACCTATGACCATAAAACCACTAAAACAAAACATATTGACCATTGAGCTTTATAACACAACTCAATGCAGTGTTTACTATGACATCCTATTGAAAACAAAACGAACATATCACTTATTGAAGCTTTATAACACAACTCATTGTGATATTTACAACAACATCCATATACATATACATATACCAAAAACTCATTTGCTTGAACCAACCAATAATGAAGGATATAAAGCCCACATCTAATCAATCATCTCCCATGTAGCATCATCGGGCCTAAAGTGCTTCCACTACACTTTAACCTACTCGATTTCTTTGTTTCGGAGCATGAGTTGTTTTCGCTGCAATATGCATTGTGGTTTTAGCTGGAATTCTCCCTATGGTTCCACCTGCAATATAAACCAACCAATCACATGATCAACATCCTGCACATATCTCTTAAGTAATGAAACATGGAAAACATCATGGAATTTCATTATCGCAGGTAGTGCAAGTCTGTAGGCCACTGGTCCAATCCTCTCAAGAATCTCAAAAGGCCTGCAATAATGAGGTTCTAGTTTGGCACATGATCCAATCCTAAATGAGCCATTCTTAGGCTTGATGCGCAAGTACACATGCTCCCCAACCTGAAACTCCTTGAATTCCATGTGTTGATCTGCATAACTCTTTTGCTTATCCTATGCTACCTTCAAATTCCTCTCGATAACCTACATTTCCTATTCCATCTCTACCAACATATCCGGTCTAATTAGCACCCTGTTCACTGGATCACTCCAGCTAATGGGAGTATTACAAGTTCGCCTATAAAGAACATCAAATGGACTCATCTTTAAGGACTCCTGATACCTATTATTATATTCAAACTCTACTGGTGGAAGATACTCTTCCCACTTCCTCTGGTGATGCATGACATACATCCTCAACATGTCCTCAAGAATCTTGTTAACCTTCTCTCTCTGTCCATCCGTTTGTAGATGATAAGTTGTACTGAAATTCAACTATGTCCCCAAACCTACAAATAGCTCCTTCCAAAATCTAGAAGTGAACTTGGCATCTCTATCTTATATGATATTCTCAGGAACACCATGCAATCTCACTATCTCCCTCATAAAGATCTGAGTTACCTCACTAGTTGAATTAATAGACTTAATTGCAATGAAGTGAGCTACCTTAATTAACCTTTCAATCACAACTATGATGGAATCATGTTTTCTCGATGTCCTCGGAAAACCTGTAATGAAGTCCATGGAAATTACCTCCCACTTCCACTCTGGAATCAGAATCAACTACAACAAACTAGCTGGATGCTTACGCTTTGCTTTTACCTTTTGACAGTGCAAACATCTCACAAAAAAATCAACCACCTCTTTCTTCAAGTTTGGCCAATGATAGAACTTCTTAGTTGTTTTCAATGTCTTCTGATATTCTGGGTCACCTGAATACGACTTGACATGAAACTCCCTCAAGATAAGTTTCTTGAGTTCATTGTTATCCAACATATAAACCCTGTTCTTGAATCTAACCAAGCCATCTACTGTGATATGATACTCCTCATCCCTATCACCTTCACCCTGCTGTTGTAACCTATGCCTCAATTGTTGATACCTATCATCATGTTGTCCTGCTCGCAAGATTCACTTCTACAAGTTTGTCCCATAAGAACTCACTGTTGCAATATGATTCACCTGCACTCTCCTACTGAGAGCATATGTAACCCGATTCTCTTTGCCCTTAATGTACTTGATTTCAAAGTCAAACTCACTGAGGGTAGCCAACCATATAACTTTCTTAGCATTTAGATTGGATTGGTCAAACAAATACCTCAGCCCATTGTGATCACTCATCATAATAAACCTGTTGCCAAGAAGGTAATGTCTCCACATCTTCAAGGCATTAATGATAGTTTCCAACTCAAGATCGTGAGTCACATAATTCTGCTCGTGCTCATTCAACTTCCTTGAATCATAGCATACCACCTACCCTTCCTGCATCAAGACTCCACCAAGTCCTCTCTTGTAAGCATTTGTACATGCCACAAACTCCTCGTCAGGATCTGAAATATTCAAGATCGGAGAATTTGTAGGCAAATGCTTCAATTTCTCAAAACTAGTTGCACACTCCTTAGTCCATTCAAACTTATTTCCTTTACACTGCATAGATGTAATAGGACAGAAAATATGTGAGAAGTTATCGATGAACCTCCTGTAATAACTTGCTAGTCCCATGAATGATCTGACCTCATCCACATTCCTAGGAGTTGGCCACTCCATGGCAGCTTTAATCTTTTTCGGGTCTATTGTTATACCTTCCTTGGAAACAACATGTCCCAAGTAGTGAACTTCAATGTGAAAGAAACTGTGCTTACTAAGCTTGGCATACAACTTCTTCTCTCTCAACAATCTTAACACTGTTGCTAGGTGCTCTGCATGCTCTTTCTCATTCTTAGAATTTATCAATATATCATCAATGAATATTATCACAAACTTATCCAGATAAGGACGCAACACATTGTTCATCAAACACATGAAAGTAGTTGGAGCATTAGTAAGACCAAATGGAACCTGAGAGGATCATCCTTCTTTACAAACAACATTGATGCACCCCAAGGTGACAAAGTTGGTCTAATGTATCCCTTATCAAGCATTTTCTTAAGTTGCAACTTCAATTCCACCAACTTTGGAGTGCTCATCATGTAAGGTACCTTTGATGGTGGCACTGCTCTCGACATCAACTCAATAGAAAAGTCCACTTCCCCATGAGATGGTAACTCTGAAATATTTGCTGGAAACACATCCTGAAACTATTGTAAAGCATGATACCTCTTCAAGACTTCAACACCCTCAACATCCTTCCCTTTGTCACTAGAAATATGAACTGCAAACAATACACATCCCTTCTGACTACTGTGTTTTGCCTGCATAGTTGTAACCATTCTCACTGATGTAGGCATCTTCTTGACCTATAAAATTCTCCTCTCTCCATGATCATCCAGGCAATCAATAGCCTTATCATAGAAATCTACCTTAGTCCTGTGAATGTAAAACCAATCCATTCCCAAAAGCATATTGTACGAACCCAGAGGAAGCACATTTAGATGTGTTGAAGTAGGCATAACATTCAACTCAAATGCACAAGATCTCACCCAATGTTGAACTCTTTTCTTGGTCCCTATTGCCAACTGCGCCAACCAAGACTCTGCATGCACTTATTTATTCAAGAAACACTTATCCACTAGGTCAAGATTGATATAACTATAATTAGATCTAGGGTCAATCAAAATGGAAATAAATTGATCACAAAGCTTACATTCAATCTCAATAATGGATGCCTGATGATCAGTATTCCTATTATCCACTACTGCATAAATCCAAGGAATACTCTACCCAGCATCTTCAATTGTTTATGCTTCCTAAGCACTATAAATCTGAGCCTGATGATGTGGAAATCTCTCTTGTGATGCTCTCCTCCATAATTCCAACATTGAAAAGGGTTCCTGCCATCACCCTTATTCTACTCCTTAGGTTGATACCCACGTCCTTTGTAAACTACATTTAACTTCTTGTATGATGTTGCATTCTCCTTGTTACCTACATCCTGAGGTCTTCCTTGCTTCTTATACCACTTTCCTTTAGTCTTATCATTACCTTTCCAATCCCGCTTAGGCTCAAATATACACTTAGACTGTTCATAACAATGCTTCAACTTCCCAATAACTTCCTCCAATGACCGAGTCTCATCATACTCAATTTGATCCCTAAATGCTAAAGACAACCCATTGATTAATATTTAAATCTTTGTCTTCTCATCCTTGAGATATGGTACATACCTCAACAACTCCATAAACGTAGTCGTATACTCTTCATCTATCATAGAAACCATATTCAACTCATAGAACTCCTTGGCCTTTCCAACATAATATCTCTTGGACAAGTACTTCTTTCTGAAAAGTCTCTTAAACTCATGCCAACTCAACTCCTTTGTCTTGATACCTATGACATGCTTCATATCTTCCCACAAAATATTTTCTTTCCCTTTGAGACTGAAAATAACTATCCTAGCTTTCATATTCTCTGTATAATCATGCAACTCGAATAACTTCTTCATCCTAAGTATCCATGCTTCTGTATCTTCCAGTTTCTTCAGCTCTCAATCAAATGTAGGGGGCTTGGCTTTCTTAAACTCATATGGCAAGTAATTCTTCTCACTCCTCCTATAAGGATGATAACGGTGATGACCATGATGTCTCTCTGATCCAAAACTAGAATAGAACCCATAACCACTACCTCTCTTGTCAGGTGTATCCAACCATCTGCCACCTCTGACTGTATCATCCCTATCTGACTTGTGCCCTCCATGAGACCAGCTATCATATGCCCCATTAGTCTTTTCCTCCTATCCATGGTTGATTCTTGGTTGTCCCTATCTCTGCAAATTTTATAAACTCTAAAGGATCATCATAATATTAACTTTTGCTTGCTTTTCCTAAGCTCTAGCAAGTCTTTCTTATGACTGAATGATCCTATCATTATGCACCTTACAAATTCTGATTTCTGCTTTTAAACTCCTCAATATGTCTACTATATTAGGAGAGTACTCATCTCCTTGTTGCTCAATTGATCTATAAGGGGAGTCACGTGCACTGTAATCCACCATTTTGCTCGTCATCTCTGATCTTATACTTACTGCAAACATACCATGTTAGATAAACCATATAGAAACACATCAAACATATCTTAGTGTGTTTTAGGGGAGGTTATCTCGTCTGCACAAATAAATCCATATTAGCACAATATATACATAATGACACTAACAGATCAACCATTAATATAACATCATAACATACCAACATCATTAGGACGACACAAAACTGCAACAATGACCATCACAATATATGCATAGCAAACATATCGACAACTAACATGCATGCATAACAATCACATCTAGCCCATCCAGTACAAGTGTTTAAACCTAGAAGCTCTGATACCACCCATTCGTATCAAATATCACCCAAAGAGAACGAAACCCTCTCTATTTCTACCCTGTAACGCCTCCTCCCACATTTACCCAATTTCACAAGATCGTCAAGGTAAACATGAGACGAGTGTCACTATGACATGACCCGACCTCCAAGTTCCAATTAGTGAAGTGGGGCCTACAAACTGAACACATACTGACATCCTACAGGGACTACCGATCACTTAAGAGTAGAATAACCAACCCAGGTGATCAATCCCTAAGCTGGAACCATGTTTCTCTGACCTAACACCCCAATCACATGCATAACAAGGCAAGGGTGTGATTATAGGCCTCCAACCACATTAAAAAGCCTCCATCCATGATGTTATGGCCTAAAGTCTTCAGATCTAAGCATGCAATCCCACGATTAGTGCCACCTTTTTAGACCAGCCTCCAGATCACTACCCAGAATTTCCTATAACTTTCTAGAGTCATAATCTACATGACGACAATGCTAAACATTCAAACTTGAAGCAAGAACTTGACCTAGAATGCCTAATACAAGACAAACATTTCATTAAACATATGACAAACACGTAAGCTAAAGGTCATGAATGCATATTTGATCATAAACTGATAATCTCCATTCAAGAATCACCAAGAAGGCTTTGAGCCCTCTCTAGCTAGCTGCAATAGCACTTGTTAGTCCATACATCCATCAACCATTCAATAAGTTATTAAAACATGTCAAGATCCATAAATAGATTACATAACATAACCAACATAGAAACCATGTCAACTCATCCATAATGTCAACATGATAACCAGTACAAGTATTCATAAACCATAGTAGGAAATAACTCTTATTAATATATGAAAATACCAACCAAGTCAGGGACTTCCACATACCACCCGACCATAAATTAGGTTGAACCCCTACACCATATTCTAATCATGAATGTGGGATCTCATGGAGTAAACAAAGACAAAACCAACCAGGGCTTCCAAAGGCCAAACCACCTCAACCCTCAACCATAATGATTCCACCTCTACGGTTCATAAATCACTAACATTAACCATATTAGTCTCTACCCAAGTTGTCTAGGGCTCCAGGAACTAATATCTCAACCAATATCCTTCTATGACTCTAGAGCATTTGTTCTAATTGTGGCTCCAATGACTAGTAACTTAACCCACCAAGGGCTCCAAAGCATTTGTCCCAACCAATGGCTCTAGGAACTAGTAACTCAACCCAATTTATTTGAGGGATTCTAGATCATTTGTTTCAACCCACAACCATAAGGAACATGGGAACCAATCAGAAGAAGAACAAGTGGGAAACCCAAAACACCATGGCTATCTAAGAAATGGCAAGGTAAGGCCAAAACCATTGTCAATCCATGCAAATCTCCATGTCAATGACAAAACATAACCAGAGAATCTCATGCATATACCATGCATCCAAAAATCATCAAGGAACTCACACATGCAACCTGTTACCTGCAAAGCAATCCAGTAGTAGTTGTTGATCCAATTGTTTCCTTGTGCTCCCTGTTGTCCTTTGCCTTCTTTCTCCAAATTCCAGTGAATACTAGAGTGCTCCAAGCATGCTCCACGAATGCTCTAAGTGTGCAAGGGTGTGATAGAACAAGAGAATGAAGTGAGAGCTCCAAAAATGATTTGACAAAAAGTAGTGATCTGATACTCAAAAGCCTTTTTATCATTGAAGCCGCTATTTTCTTCATTTTTCCTCTAATTTCCTTAGCATGCAAATATGTTTCTCTTCACCTTCCTTTTCTCCCATTTTCCTTTATTTTAATAAATAAATGCCAATTATTGGCTCTTTGCCTTTTCCAATTTCCATAGCCATTAATTAATCACAAGTGATGCCCACTAAAATATTTTTCCCAACATTCAACTTGGAATTTGTGTCCCATGACCTTGGTCTTATTTTATTTACATGAAAAATCAACCTAAGGCTGTTAGAGGTAATTATCATTGTTCATCCTAAAAATTGTTTGCTTATCTCATTAAGTTCCCATCTCAATATCATTTGATCTCTTTTATCGTAGATTCACCCTTCTTTAAGTTGGGATAGAGATTATTCCCTTTCACTTTGGCTTGTGAACACTATCTTTGGTTTAGAATTCGAAGCACTTGAACCACTACTACCATTTTCATGCACTAAAAGGTTTTATATGCTTGGTGTGCTTAGCAATAACTTCTTTTAATACTAATGTCACAAAATCAATAAGTTGTTTATATGAAGTATCGATATATCATCAATCCACTCATGAAGTAATTAATGACTGCAGATTAGTCAAATTTACTCATTTTTAGTTTTTTTTTTTGAAGAAATGGGTAGATTTATATTGATCTAATTGGAAAACATGCCATCTCCTTTACAATCAAAGAAAGTTCTTCATCATCAATGTTCCAATCTTGTTCACAAAAAAATATGCATCTCCCTTGCCTAGTTTTAACTATAGTCACCTTATAGAGTCTCCAAAAGACTCCACAGATTACTACATACATAACATTCAAAAAATTTATATATCAAACAAAAATATCTACCTGCTTCCTGCCTTTTCAACACCGATTCTTTCTGTTGTTTCCTCCTTGTCAATTTCCATTTGTAGAGGGAACGCAGGTGTCGTTCCAGGGCCTTCATTGATCTGTCGAGAAACCCATTCATTGTGAGAAGGAGCTTCATTGATTCCAAAGACATCTTTGAGGACACCAATGGTAGTAGCTTCCACTAAAACCTCAATGTTATCCACCTTATTCCTCTGATTTTCAAACTTAGTGGCCAAATTTTCCACTTAGAGTTGAAGAAGCTCTACATCCCCACATATATCCTCCAACTGATGAGAGACCAAAACATAATGAGAATGATCCTCCATTATAATTTGATCACTGACCTTAACAACAAGAGCCAACAATTAAATCTTAACCTCCTCCAACTGTTCCTCTGTTACATTCCCATCACCATTGCTAACTGAAGATGCCATGGCGCCAACTGCTTTGGCTCTAACTTGAACCAAAAACATTCTAACTTCTTGTAAGCTCCCTTTATAATACATGTTGTGATCCAAACAACCTCCATATTTGATCTCTATGCATTGAATGTTGTCATTCATTTTCTAAGCCAAATTTTTTCTAAGTGTCGTCCCTACTATCGCCATTCTACTCGCACTTTCTTACAAAATTAACTTATCTAATGCATAAGGAGTACCTACCATGCTTGAGCTGGAGCGAAATTTTAATACTACTCGAAATGGAATCAACATGTCCTTTGGCATAATGTTTTCATGTTGTTGCTTCCAACTAGAGCATTTAACCTTGTTGTCCTACAAATAATTGTTTTGCCCTTCGAGATCTTACAATGCCTTGGGCTTTGGGGAAATCATTAATGGCCCACCAACCCATAATTATCTTTGTTGATTTAATGAGAGAAGCGTGATCCACGCACCTTGCATATTCATGGGATATGAGAAATGGAGGTTTCACCTTGGTCATTTATTATGATACCTTGCCCAAGGTTTACACGCTTGTTGGCTTGCTCATATGTTGCTTGATTATTCTTCCCCTTTACATGATAAATTTCGAGGACATCAAATTTCTTGGATAACATGCAAATTCAATGGAAGATTTATGGCTTATTTCCTTTTGGGTTTTTGGAGAGATTGTGGCAGTTTTGGATTGTGATCATTGAGTCTCATACTACACATAACTGTCGAATTCCTCTCAGATTGCTATGTTCAGTCCTTGCCAAAGGGATAAAACCTTTGCTTGGTTATTTGATGTTCTTCCCTACCCCAAAGCAAATTTCCTCTTTATTTTTCCACTGGGGCCATAAAGTACCCCTCTCGCTCTTGCCTCCCCCAAATTCACCCACTATTAGTTAATACATTTCTTTTTGTCAATTTGTGCGTAATCCTTCTCACAACCTTTTTCTAGAATTTCCATCGAATTTCCTTGTTACACTTCATGCTAGGATTTCTCTCATTAATATTCATAGTCTATTTCCTTTGAAAAATGGTGGGCAACTATCATCCTTGATCATCCAAGCCTTTGAACATTTTCCTAGTTTATCACTTGTCATTCCTCAGTTATGAGTGTTAACAACTTTCTATCTTTACACTTTTAAATTATGTAGGTCATCACTATGACCCTTATCAATCATGTTGCTCAATCACTCATTAGTAT
This sequence comes from Pinus tabuliformis, assembly GCA_031772625.1. NCBI lineage: Eukaryota > Viridiplantae > Streptophyta > Pinopsida > Pinales > Pinaceae > Pinus > Pinus tabuliformis. The sequence goes on along the minus strand of CM062806.1, from coordinate 997,579,987 downwards.
CCTTAAGAGAAATTGCCACTTGAGATAGGCCCCATAAATGATCCCTAGACATTATTACATTTTCATATTTGACTTTTGTTATACACTTGACCAGCAAGAGAACTAAAATGCCAGAAATACGAAACAATATAGCTCGAAACATAGAAATATCACATGAATTGAGACAAACCGCAAAGATATTTTATTATTCAGAAGCATAATACAATTTTCATTTGCCTCTTCGAGGGGGCAACCTCCAATAGAGAAGATCTTGATTACAATAAAAATAAATGATACTTCCCTTGCTATCTTAGACTATTTATAGCTTTATGACATCCAAAACCATAACTACTAGTGGTAAATTGCTTAATACAAGTTAACCACTTTATTTATTACTATGGTCCATTTACAACTAATGGTGGTCCCTTTTCTATAATGTGGGTCAACCACTTTCAATTATTATTAATGTGGATAACCACTTACGAGATTTATTGACTCAACTAACTAACTATGACTTTGACGAGGCCCCTTTGGCTTACTACATAAATAAAGGGGTTAGGGTTGTACCCTAACATGCCCTCCCCCATTAATAGTAGTCTTGTCCTCAAGGATGAAGTTGCATAAATTGCTGAAGAATAGTGGTTGGTTCCCAGGTCACAACTTTTGGAAAGGTGTCTTTCCACTTGATTAGGACTTCCTTGATCATGCAGCCACAAAGATGCCTTTCACGAGTATTGATGACATGTTCGGGTTGGAGCCAAAATGAACCTTCCTCATCCAATTATGGCAAACTTGTTTAAACCTTGGAATTATTCTCCACAACTTTCTTGAGGCATGATATATGGAAGACAGGGTGGATTTTTGAAGTAGCAAGCAGGGCCAATTTGTAAGCGACTGCTCCTATATGCTGAAGTACTTGATAAGGCTCATAGAATTTTGGGGCTAGTTTCTAGCAGGCCTTATCTTTAAGAGAGGTTTGCTTCTAAGGTTGAATTTGTAGGAACACTCAGTGACTTAATTGAAATAACCTCTTTGAATGGTGTTGATCGGCCTGTTGCTTCATTCCTTTATGAGCTTGATGTAGATTAGCTTTGAGATGAGCTATCATGGCGGCAAGGTTCTATAGGAGCTGATCAACTTCCTGTACTTTGGAAGAGCCTGGGAGATAAGAAGCCGGTGAAGGTGGGAGTTGGTCATACACTGCTTCATATGGCATCATCTTGGTGGCTTCATGGTAGTTAGTATTATACCACCATTCAACTAATGACATCCACTGTACCCATTGACGCTGCTTGTCAAAAGTGAAGCACCGTAGATAGGTCTCCAAACATTTGTTGACTGCTTCTGTTTGACCATTTGTTTGGGGATGATAAGTTGTACTTAGTTGGAATTGCGTGCCCTGTAGCTTGAAAAGTTCTGTCAAAATTTGTTGGTAAAATTGGGGTCTTGATCAAACACAATGGAAGTCGACATGCCATGCAATTTGAATCTTTGGTCCATGAAAACTTGAGCCACCAAAGTTGGGGTAAATGGGTGCGGTAAAGCACAAAGATGAGCATATTTGGAAAGTCTGTCAACAACCACCATGATGACTGATTTGTTATCAGACTTTGGGAGACCTGTAATGAAATCCATGGAAATGTTTGTCCAGACAAAATCTTGGAGTGGCAAGGGTTGTAAGGTTCGTGATAACTTGCTTGTTTCCCCTTTTTTGCACTGGAATAATTCACATGCAGCTAAAAAGTAAGAATGTCATGCTTCATGCCTGTCCAAAAGAAAGAGCGGTATGCTCATGCATAAGTCTTTGAAATCCTGAATGTCTTGCAACAAGAGAGGAGTGCAGTTCATCCAAGATGCGGGTTTTGAGGGTGGAGGTTGGGGATAACACTACCCGATCCTTATAGCGAAGAACCTCACCCTTCCAAGAGTAACCCTTTGAGGAATTAGGATATGCTTGTAGCCTATTAATGAGTCATGGATAGAGAGGGGTGGGAGAACCATTCATGACAGGCTTCTTCAATCCAACCTGGTATAGGTAGAGAAAGGGATAAAAGGGCACCCTCTTCCTCAAATTGGTGTGATAAGGAATCAACCACTACATTGTCACGCCCCTTCTTGTAACTATCTCATAATCATATCCCAAAATTTTTGTGAGCCATTTATTTTGTTGTGGCGATGATAGACACTGCTCCTGGAAGTCTTTTAGGTTATGATAGTCAATGCAGATTTGGAAATGAAAACCAAATAAGTACGATCGCCAAGTGTCTACTGCATGTAAGATGGACACCATTTCTTTCTCATATGTAGATCGACCCAAATGTTGCCACTGAGTTGTTGACTGGTGAAATCCAATGGTCTACCTTCCTGCATTAATACTGCGCCAATGCCCGTACCTGAAGCATCACATTCAATCATAAAAGGTTTTTTTAACTCTGGTAGGGCCAATACTAGAGTGGAGCACATGGCTTGCTTGAGAGCCAAGAAGGCTTGCTGAGATGATTTAGTCTAGATAAATGATTTTTTCTTGATAATATTAGTGAGGAGCCAAGCAATGCATCCATAATTGCTAACAAATTTGCGATAGTAACCTGTGAGACCTAAGAATCCCCTCAAACTATTCAAATTTTTTGGTTGGGGCCAATCTTGCATTGTCTGAATCTTTTTCAGATCAACCCTCACTCCTTCATGACCTGTCCCAAATATTACTATTATTCCATGCCAAAGGAACACTTGGATAATTTCACAAATAGTTTGTGATCTTGGAGCAATCACAATACATGGTAAACATGTTGAAGGTGTGTGTCCCATGTAATTATGTAGATGAGAATGTCATAAAAAAAATGAGGACAAATTTTCTGACATATCGTTTCAGAAGGTGTTTCATGAGGCTCTGAAAAGTGGATGGGGCATTACAGAGACCAAATGGGATGACCAATAATTCATAATGGCCTTCATGAGTTTGGAAGGTTGTCTTGGGAATGTCAAATTCCTTCATCCTTATTTGGTGATAACCTGAGCGAAGGTCTAGCTTAGTAAAAAAATTGGCACCATGCAGTTCATCATGTAGATCATCAACTATTGGAATAGGAAATTTTTCGTTGATAGTGAGCTTGTTAAGGGCCCTAAAGTTTGTACATATGCACCATTCAACGTCTTTCTTTAAAACCATGGCCACTGTAGATGAATAAGGGTTGGTACTGCGATGAGTAACACCAACTTCGAGGAGTTCCTTAATGATTCTTTCAATTTCATTCTTGTGTGCAAAAGGATAGTGATAGGGGCAGACATTTGGAGGTTGGGTACCCAGAAGAAAAGGGATGCAATGATCATGTTCACCCCTAGAGGGTGGGAGCTCCTTAGGTTTGTCAAAGACCCGTTGGTGGCGATCTAATACATGTTGCATATTAGGATGAATGCTAGTAGGGGTGGATTCAATGGCATGGATGACATTAAATTGTGCTACTATCGCATGATGACCCTTTTTTAAAAGCTTCTCCATTCAATGAGAGTTGATGATAGTAGGAGAAATTTTCTGGAGTCCCTGTAGTATATCAGTGTGGCAGTTCTTCTTAAAGCTCATATATAACTCCTGGAAGTCCATCGTGATAGGGCCCAGTGTGTGGAGCCATTCAACACCAGGGATAATGTCACAACTGCACATTTAAATGGAAAACATGTGGGTTTTGAGATGATAATCCCTCATCTGAAGCTTAATATTTTCACAACTTCCTTCACATTTCATGGTCCCCCCATCAACAATGATGACTTGGAAATTAGATACCACTTTGACAAAACAATGAAAGACTTCTACTACTCTCTTATTGATAAAGTTATGTGTGCTACCACTATCAATCAACACCACTATTGGTCGATGTTTAATAAAGCCTCTGATTTTGAGAGTCTAGGGAGAAGAAATGTCAACCAAAGCATGGAGAGAGATAACCGACTCATCTAGCGAAGCTATCGTATGATTGTCTGTGGTTGGTTGGGGTTCACCCTCTTCCTCCTCAAGCACTTCAGTAGATGGATTTTCATCGACAAAGCTATTTTCAGTAGCATCAATTTGAAATAATTTCAGTTCCTTGCATTTCTGTCCCATGGAGTATTTGTCATGACAGTAGTAGTGGAGTCCTTGTTTCCTTCTTTCGACATTTTTGTCGGTGACAACTTGTGAACCTTAAGTGTTTGGGTGGGGCACATAGCCGGCATGGGACATTCTCTTGTGATTTGATAATCACCCTATGAGTGACATCAGTTAATGATTTATTGATTAAAGGTATTAAAGACTCATGTGCTAGTGTGTGTGTCTATGTTATTTATGCAACGAATCGATCCGTTGCTTGAATAACATAGACACATACCAACACATGAGTCTGTAATACCTTTATTCAATAAATTTTTAACTGATGTCACTCATAGGGTGATTATCAGATCAAGTGGTATCAGAGCTCTAGGCTGTAAGGTTAGACAAGCTTGTGTTGGTTTAGCTGTGAATGCTCACTAGATAAAAGATCAAATTAGGAGAAGGAGAGTTGGTGGAAACTAATCCTGAAATTGGGAGAGTCTACCCTCGGAACACAATGTCAGAGGAAGGTTTTGTGGGGCCAAACCCTCAATTCATAGAAAGTTTCCTAGCTATAAAGTCTATGGTAGAAGAAATATATAGGGACTTTAGAAAGCATAAGGTTGAGGACTCCTCAGGTTCTAAACAAGATAAAGAAGAAGATGAGTCTCACTTCCATGACCACTCCAAAGGAAAAGGGAAAGAGGAAAGCTTTCTCACACCTCCTAATAGCCCTATGCATAATAAGAAAGCATCTTTGATCAAGCTAGATGTTAAATTTGATTTGCCTATATATGATGGAGAGCTAAATGCTGAAAAGTTGGACAATTGGATTAGACAAATTGATGTGTATTGCAGGGTACAGAACATAGACTCAGACAAGAGTAAGATTCAACTGGCAAGCCTATGCCTAGGAGGCACTGCCTTGGTTTGGTGGGAAGGCAGAACCCAAGCTGATATGAAAAGACATGGTAAGACCATCTCTGTCTGGAGTGAATTTGTTGCTGCAATCAAAAAGCAGTTCTATCCATTGGCCTACATGCAACAAGCCATGATGAGTTGGCAAACTCTTCGATAGTTGAAAGGGAAAAGTGTGCAAGGGTATACTCAAGAATTTAGAAAGAGAGCATTGATGTTGGGTATCTCATTAGACTCACCAAAGACTCTTTTGAAGTACATTGGTGGTCTACACAGCTACATGAGGCATACCATCCTCATGTTTAATCCCACTAGTATAGATGAGGTATCTGTACAAGCTACTCATTTAGAAGCTAGAGGAAAGAATGGAAGTCTAGAAGTTGGGGGACCATCCCAACCCACTGTAAGCAAGAGCAAGGAGAAAAGAAAGCAGAAGTGGAAAGCAAGGAAGGCTAACACTGCACAGAAAAGCAAAGCTTCATGCACTCACTGTAAAAAGGATGGGCATGATGATGAGCATTGTTGGATTCTGCATCCAGAGCTGAGACCTAAGAAGTCCGAGGGCAATAAGAAGAAGACTACTGTAGCTATTCAGAAATATTTGGGGTTAGACTCAGGAGATAAAACAACTATTGCAGCCACCGGTATAAAATGTAAGAATTCTGAAGCATCTACTAGTAATTCTGCTCAATCTGTTATTGATGAAGAAAATGAGAGAAAAAGACATGAGCTTTTCCATATTCGAGTTATTTCCAAAAATCAAAAGATTGATACTTTATTTGATAGTGGCTCACAAGTAAATCTAATTTCTGAAGCAATTGTAAAGAAATTGGGATTAGCAACTACACCCCACAAGAAACCATACCCATTAGGATGGTTGAATGATAAAGCACAACTACAAGTGACTAGACAATGCAAACTCAAGTTTTCTTTTGGGCCAGCATTTGTAGATGAGGTTGACTTAGACATAATTCCTTTGGATATATGTGGAATTGTTTTGGGAAGTCCTTACTTGTATGACAGAAAGGCTATTTTCTATAGAGCTGAGAACAAGTATCTACTTGTTAAAGATGGAATCAAATACTTTGTAAGAGCTCATAAGCTCAACAATAATTATACTCATAAACTCAGGGCAGATGAAAAGAATGATAAATTCATGCAAACAATTCTTACTAATGGTTGTAAAGGAAAAGAAACCTGATAAAACCAATATATTTGAGGGCTGTAATGCTGAACAACAAGCTGATATAGAAAAGGTTGTTTCAGAGTATGATGTCTTATTTCAAGAACCTAAAGGTCTGCCACCCAAAAAGGGAATAGTACATGATATTATTTTGCAGCAAGATGTTCCATTGCCTAACATTGGGATGTACAGGTTGTCTGCTTTAGAGAATGTTGAAATCAAGAAGCAGGTGCAGGAGTTGCTCGAGAAAGGATTCATCAGGCCTAGCACATCACCATGTGGGTCACCAATCATTTTGGTGAGAAAGAAAGATGGCTCGTGGAGAATGTGCATTGATTACCGAGCACTGAATAAGATAACAATAAAAAATCGTTATCCCCTTCCTCGCATAGATGATCTTTTAGATCAATTAAAGGAAGTTGTTTATTTCACCAAGCTAGATTTTCACAGTGGATACCATCAAGTCAGGGTTGCAGAGCAAGATGCATGGAAGACTGCTTTCAAAACAAAGCGGGGATTGTATGAATGGCTGGTTATGCCTTTTGGCTTAACTAATGCTCCTGCTACTTTCATGAGATTAATGAATGATGTACTCAGACCTTTTCTTGATAATTTTGTTATTGTGTACCTAGATGACATTTTGATTTTTAATAAAATGTGGGAAGAACATTTAAAGCATGTTAAGCAGACATTAGATGTTTTGAAAAGAGAAAAACTTTATGTTAAACTCTCGAAATGTGAATTTGGAAAAACATCTCTAAACTACTTGGGTCATATAGTAGGGGGAGGTGAATTGAAAATAGATCCCTCTAAAGTGGCAGTCATTGTGAACTAGCCTAAACCCAGGTCTACTACAAAAGTGAGAAGCTTCCTAGGAGTAGCACAATATTGGAGGAAGTTCATTTCTAACTTTTCCTCAATTGCAGCTCCCTTACATGCTTTAACAGGATTGAATAAGGTGTTTCAGTGGGGAGGCAAACATCAGAAAGCCTTCGACACCTTGAAAGAAAATATTAGTACAACACCTGTACTAGCACTACCAGATCTGCAAAGACCATTTGAGATCCAAACTGATGCCAGTGACTATGCCATGGGAGCAGTGTTGACACAACATGGTAAACCCATATGTTACCTTTCTGAGACTTTTAATCCTGCAGTAGTTAACTATCCTACATATGATAAAGAATTGTATGCATTAGTTCAGAGTGTGAAAAAGTGGAAACATTACTTAATGGGCAAAGAGACAGTAATACATACTGATCATCAACCACTTCAATATTTGCACTCCCAAACTGAGTTGCAGCAATCAAGACATTACAGATGGATGGGTTTTCTACAACAGTTTCATTTAGTCATCAGATATAAAAAGGGCATACATAACAAGGTTGCAAACATGTTATATAGACCCATTATAAATGCATCTACCATACTTAAGCATAATTCTGTGCTACATGAAAGCTACATTGAACAATATGCTCAAGATATGGACTTTAAAGATGTATATGCAACTTTGAGTCAAGGCAAAAGAGTAGAAGAATTGGACTATCATGTGAAGGACCGACTCTTATACCATTGTGGGAAACTCTGCATTCCACAAATTGAGAGGATAAAGATAATTAGGGAAGCACACACTTCTCTGATATCAGGTCACTTTAGGGTAAGTAAAACAGTTGCACAGTTGCAAAGGTTCTACTATTGGCCGAAAATGAATGAGACAATTTCTAGATATGTAAGAGGGTGTGCTATGTGTGTTAAAAGCAAGCCCAACAACAAAAAACTAGGCTTGTACACTCCATTGCCAGTTCCTTCTCACCCTTGGGAAAGTGTTTCCATGGATTTTGTTGGAGGACTGCCTAAATCTAGGAAAGGTAATGATTATCTATATGTTGTTGTGGATAGGTTCAGCAAAATGTGTATTTTGATACCTTGTAATAAACAAATTACAACTGAACAGATTGCAAAGTTATTCTTTGAACATGTATGGGTTCATTTTAGATTACCCACTTCCATTGTATCTGATCGAGACACCCTATTTGTGGGGAAGTTTTGGTCGAGTCTGTGGGAACTGATGGACACCAAACTAAAGAAAAGCACAACTTTTCATCCACAAACAGATGGCCAGACAGAAGCAGTAAACAGGACAGTGATCTCGTTACTGAGAGGATATTGTAGCAAACATCCTAAGCTTTGGGATGAACACTTGTGTTGTGTTCATCATGCTTACAACAGAGCAAAAGACTCTTCTACACAGAGATCTCCTTTTGAGACCTGTTTTGGTTTCACACTAAGGTCTCCTTTGGATTTTGTCTTTGGTAAAGATACCATGGTTGATGGACACAGTGATGTGGACAGGGCAACTAGGTTCATTAAACAGATCCAGGAGATCCACCAAGCAGTACAGGAACAACTGGAAAAGAGCCAAGCCAAATACAAGGCTAGGCATGACAAGCATCAGATGGAGCATAGTTTTCAAGTTGGAGACCAAGTCTGGCTATATATCAGCAAGGACAAGATGCAAGGCGAATGTAAAAAGCTAAAGCCTATCAGGTATGGACCCTTTAGGATACTTGAGAAGATTGGTGAAAATGCTTTTCGCCTTGATTTACCAGCTTACATGCACATCTACTCAGTCCTAAATGCAGATTGCTTGAGATTGTTTGAACCTTCAATGATTGAGGACCCTGAAGCGCAAAGTCAATTGCCTTCTATTGATGACCTGCTACTTGAATATCTTAATGAATTGCAGGAAGACATAGTGCTAGACAGGAAGGTGAGGACAACGCGCAGGGGAGATGTTGAGTACCTCAGGATTGGGCTCAAGGGTTCAAAGCCAAGCAGTGCAAAGTGGATTGACATTAGATAGGTGAGAAAGCAATACCTTCACTTAGTCGATGCTTGAAAACCAACTTTTGGTGGTCCAAAAGCTTTTTCAGTGGGAAGGCCGTGATTTGATTCGAAGTGGATCCATAAAGAACTGTCAAAGAACCATGACTGTATCAGGTCAGGACAAACTTCTAAGAATTCAAAACAACGATCAAAAACACCCTGAACCAGTGGCAATGGCAGCTAGCATGGAACGATGAGGACCTCAGTCAAAGCGCACTGACCGAGGCCCATGGAGACTGCGCGGGAGGCCAAATTAGCCCCTGGGAGGCCCGGATCGGGAAACAGAGGTGAATTTTGATGCGTGATTAGTGCTAATCGCGCAGCGCTGAGCGAAAAGGGCTGAAATGGAAAAGCCCCGAGCACTCAGTCGCGTGGGGAGCCGGAGAACTGCGGGGACAAAAGGCAAAAAGTGCTAAAGGACAAAGGCGGGATCCGCGCTCTGGAAACCAGCGGTATTGATCGGGGCGCCCTCAAATGGTAAGCAGTTTTGGGTGAAAGCGGAGCGATTCCACTCAGTGATCGATGCGTGGCAAGCGAACGAGAGAGAAAACCACTGTTCATTGTGTTCTAATGGTTGAGCAAGTCAACCACGCGAAACGTGCATATGGCGTTAGATCTAGAGGCCCCAGATCTAATGGTTGAGATTGCGCCCAATGGGGAAGTGGAATTGACGAAGGAATGAGCCACGAGTTAGAAGGATTTGAAGTCCGTTTTGACTGTCACGGTGGAGGAAGACTCTCTCCACGACGTAACCAAAGAAATGAACTGACAAAGCAGGCTGGCACTATTTACAGGAGGACATGTGGCCACTCCCTAAGCGCTAATGATGACGCCGAGCCAGGGAACTCCAAGCGCAGCTACAAAAGGTGATTCGATGGAGGCGGAAGAGGAACCAAATAGACATGGGAACGAATGGCTTCAAAGCCATGAACAGAGACATAATACACAGTTTGAGAGACACAGAGAGAGGGGCAGAGAACCCCGAGAGACAGAGAGACCAAAATCCCAAGAGGAGGACGGAACACAAAGAAGAAGACAGTAAAAGCAAAGCAGAAAGAGGACAGAGGGCCGAGCTGACCAAAGGCAGTGTCGAGCACCAGAGAGCTTGAGAGATTCAAGCCATCCCAGAGAGGATCTGTCCGGACTGAGCACCACATTGGGATCTTTCCATTGTAGACACAGAGCTGGCAGGCAGAAGAGTCTGTGCACTCCAGTGGCTTGGGGAATCCAAGAACCACCTTGCCAAGAAAATCTGCTTCAGGTGACTCATATTGAGCTCCTGCATTGTAATTCTCTACTTAAAGACACAATAAAATAAGGCCACCACTGAAAGCTGGACCGGAGACATAACCCTGGAGGATAGGGTGAACTCCTTATTAATTTCTTGTTTTCTTGTATTTGCTTACTATGTTTCTCTGTTGTCTTTCCATTTAATTGTCTGTGTATTGACAATCTGATCGATCTGTTGCTTAAATAACATAGACACATACCAGCACATGAGTCTGTAATACCTTTATTCAATAAATCTTTAACTGATGTCACTCATAGGGTGATTATCAAATCATCTTGCGATGAAATTTGAATGATTGGATTGGGCATTTAAAGTGACTTCTGCATCTAGGGCCTTACAACATGCTTCCAACAAAGTAGGTGGGTGATGCATTTAGACATGGGCTGATGGCTTCCTTTAGGCCACTTATGAAACATTCCAAGTAAAAGGCATCTCCTAGTCCCTTAGTTTAGATGGCCAATTGTTCGAAGGCTGCAATGTAGTCCTAGACTGTACCCATTTGTTGTAGCTTAGCCAAACAACCCAAAAAGCGGGATTCCATATCAAAGCGGTAACATATGGATTTTGAGAACATGGTCCAAGTTGGCCTCACTGGATAGCATTTCTGATGCCACTGCCACCACTTCCATCACTCTTGTTCTAAGTAAAGAGATCCAACATGTAGTTTAGTTTCATTAAACCAGATATTGTTAAGGTGGAAATATTTCTCCAGTTGTGCCACCCATACTGCTGGGTTAGAGCCATCAAATTTGTACATGTCCAACTTCGGTGTCTGGTGGCTCGAATATTGATGACCTCGATGGAAAGGAATGTGATGGTTGGATTCTCCTTCTATGTGTGCACCAATACTATGTTCGTCTCCCATGGGTTCATGATACTTGGTCATGGTTTGCAATACTTGTGAGAGGTTGTCTTCAGTGGTTGCTTTGAATTCATTGAATTTTTTCTCGAGGGCGTCGATTTTTTCTGAAGCCATAACTTAAGACCGGGTACCATACATATACTAGCCTTCACCAAATTTTGAGCTTACTTAAGAGTAGTAAGGTTGGAAATAAGGCAATCTTAGGAGTCTAGGACGTGGGTCACTTGACTTCGCTTGTGGAAAAATTTGGGGCCTCTTGAAAATTGAGTGGCTTATTGGTGAATGGTACCACTGCAAACAACTCGTCATCCTTTTACTCCGAAGGGAGTTTTAATCCGAGCTGATCAATACTGTGGTTACCGAATTCCAAAATACGTGATACTGCAAAATATCCTGCGAAAATAAATGTTGGACTATAGTAGTAGAAACCCCAAGGTTGTGGCATTGTAGAATGTGTTGCAACAATGTGATTTGGACTATAGTGGCCAAAACCCTCACTGCACAAAGAGTCTGATTTGTGACATGAAAACCCCAACCACTGAATCTTATTTGTATTGTGATGGTTGAACCCCAACTACCAGATCCGATTTGTACAACGATGATTGAACCCCAACTTTTGGATCTGATCTTGATGAAAAGGTAGGGGGTAATCTTCAAATAACTGAGGGAACTATGGTCACAAAGGAATGTCAGGTGCTACATATCACGATATATGCAGGGGTCTAACAATAGTACTTGTCCCAATCTTTCAAAGCACTAACTAAGGAGGATCGAACTTACGCTTAGCCGTACTACCTGACTACCCCATTGTACGTGCGAGTAATCTCCCTGAGTGTTGTTATCAGTGTATTGTAGCAACAAGATGGATGATGAATTATCTAAGTTTAGGTTTCAGGTTTTATTAGGGGGGGCTTCTGATATACCCAAAGGTATGTAGAAGTGCAGCCAGTGCATGGTTATGTCTAATGCGCTACTACTCGAAGGGGTACCCACAAGGGTTACAAGGGAGTCCAACAAGTGTGACCACCTCTTGTAGTTCTTGTGTGCACGCCTCCCCAAATCTACAGGTATATGCACCCAATGACGAATCTCGTGCTCTAAAGATGCCAGAACACATATCTAGCCTACAAAAAAATCTGCCAAAATATGAGGTACAAATGGGCCTAGAAAGTACTCTGATACCACTTGTTATGCACTTGACTTACGAGAAAACCAGAATTCCAGAAATACAAAACAATATAGCCCGAAACACAGGAATATGACATGAATTGAGACACGTTACAAAGATATTTTATTATTAAGAAAAAATACAATGTTCACTTACCTCTTCGAGGGGGAAACCTCCAATAGACTAGAGATCAGTTACAATAAAACGCGATGATACTTCCATTGCTATCAAATAATATTTATAACTTTATGACATCTAAACCCCTAACTACTAGTGGTCCCTTGCTTAAAAATGGGTTAACCACTTTTTTTTATTACTATGGCCCGTTTACAACTAATGGTGTTACCTTTTCTATAATGTGGGTCAACCACTTACAATTATTATTAATGCGGATAATCGCTTATGAGCTTTATTGACTCAACTAACTAACTATGACTTTGACAAGACCCCTTGGGCTTATTTCATAAATAAAGGGGTTAGGGTTGGACCCTAACACCTTCATGATTTAATGTTATACACCTTAAAGAATTATATGAAATTTAGTTAGCTACTCTAATCCTAAAATTTCATATTGTTGTTAGTAACATTAGCACTATGTTCGATTATCATTAATCTTGGACTTACCATGAAAGCACTACCTTAATATCTTCTTTATTCCCATTATACAAGCATTCATGGGCTTATTACTGTTTTAATCAAATGTTACCATGATTCCTACAAGTTCTTAAAAATGACCTTCATCATTATCTGATTCTTTAACTTCATTGGTTGATTGACAATATTTTCTTCTCGATAAGCCTCATCCTTCATTAGACCTTATATTGATTCTCATCATGTCTCATAGCAAGAAACTTTTCTATGTTTTAACAACATTTCTTTTGCAAATGGTTATTTTTTCATGTGCTACCTCAAGAGTCTTAAGTTACCTCCTTGAGACAATAAAAAATCTTCTATCATATTGTAGGATAGTTTACTAATTCTCATTGAATTTTTATACTCGTTTGTGAAACTTCCACTCACTCCCCTTAATTATTAACCTACCACTCTTTTTCTTTTCATCTAATCATTCCAAGTCAATCATGTCTACAACAATCACCATTCATTATCATCATTAGAAATTTGTAAGTTCCTCCTTTTTTAAGGTAAATTTATTCACATATCACCACTAACATTGGGGATCAACTTAGAAACTTCTCCTTCCTTTCTTAAACCCTTGTATTTTATGCTTATTTTTTCATCTTCTCATTATAATAATAGGTATATTGTCCTTCTAAGTTAGTTGCATACTATCCTCACACATATTTCTTCCAATTTAACTTCCCTTGCTATGTACTTTTAATATAACTATATTATTATTCTCTCAAATTGATTAAATTCTAATTTCTCCCCACCCTACTTGAATCGATAATGCCTTATTTTTTTTTCCTCAAGTCACCTTGACAAGTTCTACATATTATGTGATTGTATATTACTTTATATCTAATGTCCTCTTTTCAATGTCCATGTCAAGTCTTTAAACTTATACCCTCAAGCATAAGGGATCTCTTGCAATACATCCTGGTTCTTCTCAACACATTCAACAATGCATGACCACAACATAACTCCATTATCTTCTTTCTTGATGTATAATTTATACCAATTATAAGTTGTTTATGCTTCTCAACGTGAATGTGAATTCATATCGTCATTCTAGATCTAGCATACAATATATGAAGAGAAAAGTCATCCCGATCTTTTATGAGTATAAGTTGTTTCTATTCTACCCCTGTTATATGTTGAGCTTTTGAAATTTACAGACCTAGATAATACATCTCGTGGTATACATTTTAGGGGTTAACCATGCATATTACAATGATTCATGTATATTAGTCCTCTTGCAATGTAAAATAACGATCCATAAATGCTTCTTTCAAAGGAGCAACTTATACTAGATAACTTTTAGAAAAAAGGAACCATAATACAAATATCTTTCTCATTATCGTGTTAAAGATAACCACAGAAATTAAAAAAAGTAATCATGGCACCATTTGTTGCTAATTAATCAAACTCTTATCACCATTCTTCCACATTATGCATACAATTTTTTTTACATGATTATCACTTTAAAAACAAGTTCGTGACGAGTAAAATAAATAAAATTAAAAATAATCTCCCAAACAAATATCCTCTTAAGAGGCAAATTAATAACATAACTTATTTCACCTTTAATACAATCAATAACAATTATTTTATATCCAAGAACTATTTAAGAAAATATATATAATATTTTACATGAGTACTATAATATCAGTAATAAAATGCATCTATATAGTCATTATAATGTTATACCCTTATAAGAAAGCATCTGAGAACACCAAAACTTTTACATAATAATAATTATTTTGAAATGAATTTTATCTTATAAATAAGAGATTTAATATATCATTCCTTTTGTGGAAAAAGTTTTTATCTTCCCTTTTTATCCTCATTCAATGACATTGATAAGTAGGTCAACGTATATCCATTTTAACTTTGGATCTACCAAGAGCTAAGAGGGATCAAATCTCTTTGCACTATAAAAGAGGTTTGCATCTCAAGAGATTTGATCCCTCTTGACACTTGGTAGATATGGAGTTAGAATGGATCTAGGCCAATTTAATTATTAATTATAATTATAATTATAAATATTAATTTTATGTTTTCTTATTTTATTTTTATTTTTTCTTTATTATTTGACCGAGTCAAAAAGTTAAACATGACATTACAACATCTCTACCATATTGGGCTCGAGAGTTTTATGTTTTTTATTTTATTTTATTTAAAAAAAAATTACTAAGTCAAAATTGTTAAACAAAACATTACAACATCTCTACCATACTAGGTTGGAGAGTGTCTCTCAATGCAAAAAGTAAGGAAAGCATGGACTTAGTAAATTTAATTTATTTAAGGCCTTATATTATATCATCCGTTCTATGCGATCCCGTAAGCACTATCGATTTTCTGGCGAACGGCGGAGGAGTTGCAGGCAGGGAAAATGCGGCGCCAGAGTTTGAAGAGAATCAGGGCCTGCTACTAATGGAGAAACGCAGGGGAGGGAGCTCCCCTCCCTCCTACAAAAATGTTGTAACTAATAAAGGTAAGTCCCCTCTGGGAAAAGTTAGAGATTTGGAGGAAGAGGAACAGAGTAATAATGAAAAGGAAACAGAGGGGGGCAGACCCAAGGAAAATGTCAGCACTAAAGACAAAGAAGAAGAAGACAAAAGTTAGGGTACTAAGAACAATAAACAAAAGGGACCATGCAGACCCAAAATGGAGGTCACTCCCAGAGTGGTGTTAAACGATCCTGCTCTTCAGGCACACAGAGAACATATGGGGACCTATGCTATAATCTGCAAGTTTATGGGAATATGGCCCACAGAAAAGGCTTTACAGTTATGGATCAAGTATCACTGGAAACCCAAAGGTAGTATAGATCTGCATCTAGGGTCCAAGGGATTTTTCACGGTGGTGTTCACAAACATCGAAGACAAAGACAAAATATTCGAAGGAGGACCCTACTTTTATGCAGCAGCTGGCCTCTATATGCGGCCTTGGAAGATGAACTTTGTGCCAGAGCAGGAGACTTTCACTTCGGTACCGGTCTGGGTAAGACTTTATTCTCTTCCTCTTGATTATTGGCAAACTGAATCGCTTGCTACCATAGGTAACAAACTAGGACATTTTGTCAAAGCTTCGGAAGCCACAAGAAGAGGCAAATACACTTCCTATGCAAGGATCTGTGTGGAAATGGATCTATCAGGAGCTCTTCTGGATGAAGTCATCCTGGAAGTTTTTGATGAGGAATGGGTTCAAACAGTAGACTACGAGCATATCCCTTTCAGATGTCGTAAATGCCATGAACATGGACACTTGTTCAGAGAGTGCCCTCTTAGTCAAGCAGAAAACAAAGGCAAAACTAAGGAAATGAAGGATCCAGATAGCTTCCAAAAAGTTATAAGCAGAGAAAAAGGCGGCAAAAAAGGATCAAGGCAACCACGTAATGAGGGGCAAAAGGTTAGCGAAAATAGGTATCATGTACTGGAGGAAAATGCAGAAATGGAAAATGAAGACCAATCTATGGAGGATGGCCCTAAGGGAATGGAAACGGAAATGAAAGAAGACTGCAACCCATCACAAGAGACAGATAATAAGAAAGAAAACATACTGAGTGAAACGGAACCAGAGATGGATCAGGAAATGACCCAAAGTGAAATAGATCTGGAAGATCATGAGCTTCAGGAAATTCTAGATAAGGAGCATCTAGATCTGGAAGGGTTCTTGAGGCAGGGGTCCATGGGAGGGATAGATTCACTACCCCAAGAAGACTGCAACAAAATTCAACAGCTATTCTTATGGAAAACTCAGGATAAAGATTTAGTGAATGAAAAAACCATTGAAAAGCAGGAACACAGAGGAGTTAAGGTAATGAAAACTACTCCAGGGTTAGCAACAAGAAGTGCAGGAAAAAAGAGAGGTAGGAAAAAGCAGAAGGACCTCTTGATGGAGTGTGGAAAGTTAATGATAGACTCAGGTAAGATGAAAGATCTAACTAGTTATTCATTTACAAATCTTTAAATATGAAGCTTACATCATGGAATATTAGAGGTCTAGGTAGTAAAAGAAAACAAAGAATGCTCAGTCATAGAATGAAACTGGAAATGCCAGATGTTATCTTCATCCAAGAAACTAAATGTTCCATCTAGAAAATAAAACAAATCCACAGCAAATGGCTTAATAGATTTGATTTCCTAGAGGTTAAAGCTGAAAACACAGCTGGGGGCATTCTAACTCTGTGGGATCCAAAGAAAATCAGTATAACAGATGCAGAAGCATCTAGAAACTATTTATCAGTGGTCCTTCAACCAGTGGGGGAGCCAAAAACCTTCCTAGTCACAAATGTGTATGGTCCTCAAAGAATAGATGATAAACTTAAATTATTAGACTCCCTTATTGATCTCAGGCATAGACAAGCTGGGATTCCTTGGATCATGGGAGGGGACTTTAACATGATAAAATCGCTCTCGGAAAAAAAGGGAGGTACCAGAGTGCTCAACAAAGACTCCTTAGCATTTCAGACTTTCACAGAGGAGATGAAACTGGTGGATGCAGCCCTAAACAATGGATTTTTTACTTGGAACAACAAAAGAGGAGGTAAGGCACAGGTAGCCTCTAAGTTGGACAGGTTCATGATTTCAGAGGAGCTATTGCTTACAGATAAAGAAATAACAGCAACGGTCCTTCCCTTTGGAGGTTCCAACCACTGGCCGATTCAAATGGAAATCAAGGGTTTAATCTCTCCCAGGAACAGGCCCTTCAGATTCGAGAACATTTGGCTCTCTCACCCGGATTTCATTAGCAACATTGAAAAGTGGTGGTCAGAGGATTTGCAATTCCAGGGCTCAAAAATGTACCTCCTTCATAAAAGACTTAAGCATGTCAAGTTAAGACTAAAAGAGTGGAACAAAAAGGATTTTGGAAATATTTTTGAGAACAAAAGATCATTGGAAATCAAATTACAAGAACTCAACCAGGCCCTAATCAAAGATGGCTTTGACAAAATCAAAAGTGATCAGGCTGATAAACATCACCAAGAATGGGATAATTTATGCAAACAAGAGGAAACATTCTGGAGGCAAAAGTCTAGAGTGCTATGGCTCAAGGAAGGAGAGCGGAATACAAGATTCTTTCACAGATCCATGATGGCCAACAGAGCACACAATAGAATCTCAACGATAAAGGATGAGAATGGACAGCTACAGAATACCCATAAGAGTATTGAAGCCGTGCTTGTCCAGTATTTCCGAGATATCACCCGAGAAAACAATCCAGATAGAGAACATTCCATCAAAGAAATCACAAGGCATATTCCTAAGTTAGTGTCTAGAGAGGATAATTTTAATCTCAACAGGCCTGTTACCGGTGAAGAAGTTAGTGAGGTTCTTAAAGACATGAAGAACTGCAAAGCACCAGGTCCGGATGGTTTCAATGTGGATTTCTTTAAAGCTTGTTGGCACATTGTTAAACAGGACATTCTGGATGTGGTGGAGGACTCCAGATCCAGTAAAACGATCCTGAAAGCCCTCAATACTTCCTTCATCTCCCTGATTCCCAAACAGGATTCGGCTCAAACTGCAGACAAATACAGACCCATTGCTTTATGCAATGTGGTTTACAAGATAATCTCTAAGGTAGTGGCAAACAGACTCAAAACTCTCCTTCCTTCTTTAGTTTCAGAGGAACAATCAGGGTAGACAAATCTTAAATAATATCATTCAAGCCCATGAGGTGGTCCATACGCTTAATAGCAAAAAACAGGCGGGGATGATAATGCAATTAGATATAGCAAAAGCCTATGACAAGGTCAATTGGAGCTACATCAAAAAGGTTCTAATGGCTTTTGGGTTCGACCAAAACTGGATCCGTTGGGTCATGGCTCTGGTGACCTCTTCTAGTTTTTCTATTTTGGTGAATGGCTCCCCCTCAGAGATTTTCATTCCTTCTAGAGGCCTCAGGCAGGGAGACCCGCTCTCGCCCTTTCTTTTCATTCTCATGATGGAGGGACTGGGCAGATCTATTAAGCATGCCAAAGAAACGGGCAAAATCAAAGGTCTGCAATTATCAGAAAATGGTCAAGCTCTGACTCACCAACAATTTGTTGATGACACCATGCTGCAAGGGTTCCCCACAGTCAAAGAAGCTTCAGCCTACAATCTAATCTTGAAGGAATTTGCTCTAGCCACAG
Source organism: Pinus tabuliformis (assembly GCA_031772625.1). Taxonomy (NCBI): domain Eukaryota; kingdom Viridiplantae; phylum Streptophyta; class Pinopsida; order Pinales; family Pinaceae; genus Pinus; species Pinus tabuliformis. The sequence goes on along the minus strand of CM062806.1, from coordinate 997,560,877 downwards.
GTATGGAAGTCAATCTTTCCAAGTCAATTTTTTTTTTTCTTAAATACTAATATTATTATTCAGAAAAACATTTCGAGAATTCTGGGCTTCCAAAGGGACTCCCTCCCCACAAAGTATCTGGGAATTCCTCTCACAGACAGACCAATGCACAAAAGTATCTGGGAACAGACGATTAATAAATTGCAAGACAAAATAAAAAATTGGACTTTCCGGGTCTTGAATCTGGCAAGTAGGTTGGTTTTAACAAAGGCGGTTCTAAAATCGATCCCGGTTTTCATGTTATCAGCCCTCCTAGATCCCAAAGGCATTTTAGAGAAATTTAGAAACATTCAAAGAGATTTCCTCTGGGGTAAAGAGGAAACTAAGAAAAAATGGGCCCTGGTCTCTTGGGACAAAATTTGTAAACCCAAGGGACAAGGAGGGCTAGGCTTGGATGATTAGGAGATTCTCAATAAAACTCTAGGAGCCAAGCTTTGGTGGCGCTGGGTTCAAGAGCCACAAGCTCAGTGGGCAAGAATCTGGAAAGAAAAATATGCCAGCTCTTGGCACACTAAGGATCTAATAAGAATGTCTGGCAATGTGAAAGGGTCTCACATCTGGAATAGAGCCTGGGACAACAGAAGCCTTGTTCAAAATAATAGCTTCTAGGAAATCAGAGCTGGAGATCTTGCACTCTTTTGGGAAGATAAGTGGCAGCAAGAACCAATACTGTTAACAGAGGATTTTGTAAGTCTCAAGCAGGAAACAAACAATCAAGGGTTAAATAAAGTCAAGGATTTATGGGATCAGGCTCAGTCCTCAGGAAAATGGAGAAGCTGGAGTAAACTTGACTACGGAGATGATAGTCCCATGAAAATTAAGGCAGAAGCTCTTGGAAGCTTACTTAAACAAAGAATGATTTTAGCTACAGAGGGGCAGGATCAATTAAGATGGGGCAATAACAATAAAGGTAACTTTGATCTTAAGGAAGCCAAAAGCATTCTTCTTGGGCTAGATTACAGGGCTCCGGACAAGACTTGGTAGCGCCTCTGGAAGCACCAAGGCTGGATGAAAATCAAGATTTTTATGTGGTTGGTTCATCATAATTTTTTTTAACTTGGGACAACATATGGAAAAGGGGAGTCATGGGGCCCTCCAGATGTCAGTTTTGTGAAGAGAAGGAGGAAAATATGGAGCACATTCTCAATAGCTGCTCTTATACTACCTGGTTATGGGATTCCTTCTCTTCCATTTTCCAGCAGTCAGATAGGGGCAGTAGTAGTATCACTAATACCCTGAACAACTGGAGAGTTAACTTTTTAGAGAATGAGTTTATTAATCTGGCCTGGACTTTTACGCCAAGCTTCATAATCTGGAATATTTGGAAGGAAAGGAATAAAAGGATTTTCAAAAGTGAAAAGTCCACCCCACAGGGTCTTTTTAATCTTATCCTGAAACAGCTTCGGGAGACTGTTAGTACCACGGTTCAAAATCTCCCCAAAAATCCTCCATCGGTGTCTGAGCTGAAAATTCTTAGACAATTGGGAATGAAAGGGATTATTCCTCAAGGTCTAAGCAAAAAGGACACGTCAATGGATATAGGGATGGAGTTCTGGCAACCTCCACCAAAAGGTTATCTGAAATACAACATTGATGGGGCTTCAAAAGGCAACCCGAGAACAGCTGGTTTTGGAGGAGTTTTAAGAGATGAAGAGGGAAAAATCATATTTATCTTCCATTATCATCTTGGCAGAGCCACTAATAATATGGAAAAATTAATGGCGCTGGAACAATGCCTAGAGTTTCTGATCCAGCACCGTTGCTCTAATGTCATTGTTGAAGCGGACTCAGAGATTACTATTAATTCTGTGAAAAGAATTAATTGTGGTACTCGGCCGGAGAAAGTTTCTAATCACTGGAAACTACTCCTGGTTTACCAAAGAATCCAGGTTCACCTCCAAAAGCTGCGAACGGTGAGTTTCAACCATGTTCGACGGTCGGCCAATAAACTAGCAGACCTTCTTGCCAACCAAGGGGTGAACAATGCTGAAAGCGGGATAGCATACAAGTGGTGGGAAATTCCTCAAAACCGTTTAAAGGTTCTCTGCGAGGAGCAAGCTACAAAAGACAAGGAAATGTTTGGTTATCGGTCCCAGATAACAAGCATAAATTAATTTTTCTGGCAAGCTATTTCTCATCCTTTTGAAATGCATTTGATAGAAATACAAGCAGGGATTTGTCTCATACTCTACCGGAATCAGGGGAAGGGAAGTCTCAGGGTCTCGGAGGAAATTTTAAGGGGTCACTTCTCAAAGAAGCTCAGTCTCGGGGACAGGTACAATGTTCAGAATAGATGGAAAATGGGAAACAGTTTGCCGGCTACGGTTATTTCCCCTCTTCCCACCTTCATTTCCGAAAACCACGCTTGGGCCGGATGTCCGGTGATCGCACGTCCCATAAGCGGTATGTGGTTTTCGTGTTGGGGCAGCAATCCCATAGAATGGGTGACACGTGGGCAAGGGATGGTTTCAAATACCGTTGTTGATCACACACTATTCTTCAGACAGGTTGGTGAGTGCGATATGATCCCTGGCCGTTGGATCCAACAGCCAGGATCAACGGTTGAGAATGCGGATGTAGTTTTGTGGGTCCGACGGATGCATCTCGTCATACCTTTTTGGCGCATCCTCGCACCTATTTTGTGGGTCCGATGGATGTGTACGGGGTGTGATTTTCTCGCGGCGGAGTCAGTGTTTAGTACTATTGGCGGGCAGCAAACTGTCTTTTGTGGGAAGCACCTATCCTTTACCTTCCACAGTTACACGGGTGGTGTGTTAAGTGGATTTGATTTCTTTTTGAACGACACTTTTGTTTTGCTCCATGTCTGAGTCTAATTTTTTGGTCTGTCGGTTTCCGCATTGTATTTCTTTTGAGTGTTTTGAGGTTTGGTTGTAGGGTTCGGGGCTTGTACCTCTTGCCCGTGATCAGTTTTTGTAGGTTTTTATCCTTGGTCTACAACTCACCGAGGATTGTTGTATTCTATGTATTTTAATTGCTTTTTAATGAAATAGAAGGTCTGACACTTGCTTTAGCAAAAATATCATCCGTTCTATGCATTTATTGAGAGAGTGGGATCTTCCAATCAACTTATCAAAATAAAGAAAGTAAAGGTCACATAAATGGTGAAGACGACCATGTATTAAATTTACCATGCATGACTTATGTTTATTAGGGGATTTTACCACTTTGATAAGGCAACTGCCTATTGAGCATACACAAAAACATCGTCGAACACCAATTGGTGATATTTCGTACTTAGCAATGTAATTACCTAACTCTTATGTTGGTGGAGCTAGTCTTTCTTGGATAGCGGAAGGTATCTTCGCATGTCTACAAAGTTACTGAAAGGGTGAAGGCAAAGAGATGTCCATTGAATTATAAAATCAATCATGAACATCAAACAAGCGATGGCATATGCTCATATATAACATTATTGCATGAACGTGCATCGTGTTGGAAAAGTAACTAAGTTCGATGTTCATAATTATTTATGTACTTGTATCAATTTATATTTTATGTAAAATAAGAAAGAAAAATATAAAAGAAAAAATATTTATGAAGCATGAGTTTGATGCTAGTGTCTTTGGTCAATAGGTTAAGCATTTATTGAATGCTTTTAGGCTTCTGTCATGAGTCAAGGTCTTTGTCATTATGTAAAAGACCCATTCGAGCACTTCTATCAAAAAGAATAAAATTATTATTGTAATTTTTGTTGTGTCCAAAGGCCTCTATGACCTAGTCAGCCAGCCAGTTGATCTCGACCCAAGGGTAGGCTTGAAGAGCCACTTGATGGATATAAAAAGGTGTGACTTCGTCCCTCATAAGTACATAATAAAAACTCACATATCCTAATATGTATATGCAGTCAAGGAAGGTTAGTGAAGGTGCCCTTGAAGAGTGTAAGACAAGTGAAGATATCTTAAGAAGACTGTCATGAAAAGCGAAGCTGAAGGCTCTGTTTTGCATGGGTTACCACAAGTCGAAAACTATTTGAAGAAGCATGCTTATGAAGAAAAATATGAATTGTTACTCTTGGAATCTCTGGTTGGTTGTCTTGTTGGAGATATCTTGTTTTAGTTCCTGGAAATCTCCTTTGAAGTTGATTATAGAAGAAAAGTTCTTGTGGGTTTTCCCCTTTGAAGGGGTTTTTCCTTGGCATCGAGGCTATATCTCGTGTTCATGTGATATTCACTATGTTTGGCATTTATTTGATGATAAGAACATAAACATAATCAAGTTAAAAAGAAAATAAGACCATACGTAAATGTCAAAGAAGGAAAATGCTAAGTTAAATATGTTTCCCTAACCATTTTCCATCATGGCTTTAGAGCTAAGGTTAGTCACAAGGAAGCTGAAGATTACCATCTCATTGAGGGCCGAAAGAAAGTTTTTAAGAAATATCAGCTAGAAAAATACCTACTGAAAATCACTGTTGTGCAAATTACAATAAACATAGTCACTTGAACAAGGGACCGAAGTCCTGTACATACAACATATGTGTATAAAAATTTCAAGAGCCATCAAACAAGAAGTCAAGGAGCCTAGGCAACATGTTCTAGTTTGTTACAGAGGTCCGAAACTTTGAGACAACCTTGAGCCATAGACCTGAACCATAAAATTTCAAAAGGATCCAAGCCACTTCAGAAGCCTAGACTTGGGTTGGAATGTATCCATTATAAAAGCCTATGAGAAAAATTATAGGCCTAAGGATTAGGCCAAATTTCAAATTGTGGAAAGAAGTCTGAAAATTTTCAACAAGGCATCTCAAATACTCAAAGATTGCAGGACAAAGGAGCCACAGTCCTGTAGCATTTAAATAGAAGTACAAAATTCTATTGGAGAACCAAGTATTATAGGCTCTGTCAAAAGACATAATCAAGGTCATGAAGTTCTATACATAAGGAGGACTGAATATTATTGTTTAAAACTGCATAGACATCACCTTAAAGAAGAATATAGGCCACAGACCTGTGATAAGAGGCCAAAGAGTTAGAAGGACTAAGACGCATACCATAGATGCCCCTATCATCACATTTCAAAAGGAAATCAACCAAGTTTGAGAGTCCTTTAAAAGATAGCAAATATCCAACGAAGAAAATTAGGTCCTGCATCTACATATTTTGAGAACAATTTAAATTTTGGTAGGCTAGAAATAGCAATCCTAACCAATAAAGTCACCTAGTAAAGGAGACAAGGCCTACCTGTGGGAAGAAATGCTAGAAGAACTCCTATACTGACATAAAGACAAGAAAATTATCTCATCTTGGATTATCACACCATGAAATTCTTAAGAGAAAGACTTTCATGAATCTTTGAAGCTAGTGGAAGAAGCCTAACTTGAAGGATTATAGCAATAAGCATAAAACTCATCACCTTAAGAACAGCATATCGATTTGGCATTGCTCTTGGAAAGATCACAACATCTTAAAAGGCATAATTTGGCTGTGACATCTTTGGATTTTTCACTTTTGAAAAACAATAGGAAGATCGTGGCAACAATGGAAGTGCAATACCTTTAATTGTGAAACCAAGTAGAAGACCTTTATAGCAGCTTCTTGCAATCATGGAGGACTAAGGTATGTAGTCCTTGAGGTACATATAATTGTTTTTATGCATATAAGGTCTAACATGAATTGTATTAAGGTTTGGGACATGTTTGGTTCTAGGGTTTGTAGTCTTCATCTTGTTAAAGGTTATTGATATATAAGAATTGCAAACCTAGAAGGCACTTGGAAACCATAGTCATATGGAAACCTTAACCCTAATTAGTTTTTTCCCTCATAGAAACCCTAGCTTTTGGTATCTAGGGTTTGTAGGTATTATAAGGCATATGGAATACCCTGCTTAGGGTAGAATTGGATGGAAATTTAGGATTCAAACCCTAGGGATGATGTTTCAAAGGGAAATATCAAGGAACTTAGGGTTTGCATCTAAAAAACCCTAGGAATTATCTCTCTCTAAGATACAATAGAATCCCTAGATTAAAAAAATTAATATCTTTCTCCTGTATTTGTATATTTTTCTTGGTAGTCCTTGAGTGTTGCAGGTACATAATGAAAGGAGCAAAAGAAGAAGGATGTATAAGCAAAGTAGTTAATGATAAGCATGATGATAACAAATGATAACAACTCCAAAGAAAATACTAAAGCTTGGTAATCAAGTTCGATCCATGGACACTTTCAATCAAATGAATGAATATAAGAATGCTTCAATGATATCTAGATCAATACAAAATCCAGAGGAAGCCATTACTATTCACAAAAGATAAGTATTCCATTTCTTTCCTTTCATTACATTGTTGTTGACTTCCTCAATATGTCTAGTTTTATTATCACTTGATTATAACCTTTTCTTTTATGATCTCCCTAGAAGAGGATTGTAGGTATATTCCAAAAACCATTCGTCAAATATGAATTCAAGAGGTTGTAGCAAGACTTAGAGAGATCCTAGAAGAGAGATTTGAATCTTGAAAGAATTTTGAAAAATAATCCTTGATTTAGAGAGAGCCTCGTATTAAAACTTGGAAAATCAAAGCACCTCCCCTATCTTGAAAAGTAAGTAAAAACAAAAGAGGTATGATCAATTAATGCATTATCATTGCTTATGAAGTATGTTAGGATATTTTCAATTTCATTATACCCAAAATACTATGAAAATGTTAGGATACGAAGATATCATATTTTACGTGATAGGAATCTAGGGTGTTACATTGTTAAATATTTTTGGTATCTAGGGTTAGAAAATCCTCATCGGAACTTGAAAACCCCTAGAATAAGTAAAATATGAAACCCTAACTATTTGTTCCCTCTTTTGAAAAGCCATCTCTTGATCTCTTAGTGTTTATAGATAGAATGTAGGGTATATGGCCAATCTCTAACAAGGGTTGAATTGAGTAAACCTTAGGGCCTGAAAGTCAAAATCCCTAAGACTGATGTTTTCGTTGAAAATAAAAACCCTGTTTAGGGTCAGGTCATGGAATATCCAGGGTTTGTAATCAAAACCCTAGTAGTATCCATTGAAAACCCTAAACTGAAAAAATTAATATCGTGCTCTTGTACATGTATATTTTGTTTGGTTGTACTCTTGATAAAAATTACAAGTACATGATTGTATGAAGAAGATGTAAAGAGAAAAGTAAATATTGTGCTTAAGAAAGAATATATGATAGGCATGATGGAAAGAGGGAGTTGTAGGAACACTGTTGATATAAATGTTGGAAAGAGAGAGTTGTTATGATATTGAAGATTCCACATTGATGATTGAAGATGGAGTTGTACCTCATTGTTACTTGAAGATGGAATGTGCAAAGAAAATAATAACCTCAGAAAGAGAATTTATGAGTTGGTGTACCTTAGGCTAAATAACTCGTATGATGGTAATTAGGGTTGGTATCTTGACCTAGATGATATTCAAATCCCTGTTAGGGTTGGTAACTTGGTAGGTAGCCTAGATGGTACCTAGATCCCTGTTGGTGTCTTGGCAGGTAGCCTAGATGACACTTGGATCCTTGTTGAGTTGGTGTCTTGGTAGGTAGCCTAGATGACACCTGGATCCTTGTTGAATTGGTATCTTGGTAGGTAGCCTAGATGATACCTAGAACCCTGTTAGAGTTGGTGTCTTGGCAGGTAGCCTAGATGACACTTGGTGTTTTGGTAGTTATCTAAGATGACACCTAGATCCCTATTGGGATGGTACCTTGGCAGGTAGCCTAGATGGTACCTAGATGGGTTGATACCTTTGCAGTTAATCTAGATGGTATATGGATCTCTAAAATTGTACATGTTGTTTGTGATACTCTTCTTATGATAACTTTGAAAAGTGAGTATTGTCCTTATACTAGTTGAACAATTATGAATACCTACCTAGTTAATTGGAAAAGAAACAAGGTTTGGTCTTCATAATTATTTATGTACTTGTATCAATTTATATTTTATGTACAAGAGGAAAGAAGATGTATATATATATATATATATATATATGAAGCATGGGTTTCATGCTTGTGTCTTTGGTCAATAGGTCAAGCATCCATTGTATGCTTTTAGGCTTTTGTCATGAGTCAAGGTCCTTGTCATTATGTAAAAGACCCATTCGGGCACTTGTATAAAAAAAAGAAAATTATTATTGTAAGTTTTATTGTGTCCAAAGACCTCTATGACCAAGTCAGTGAGAGAGTTGAAGTTGGCCCAAGAGTAGGATTGAAGAGCCACTTGATGGATATAAAAAGGTGCGACTTCATCCCTCACGAGTACATAATAACAACTCACATATCCTAAGATGTATCTGCGGTTAAGGAAGGTTAGCGAAGGTGTCCTTGAAGAGTGTTAAGGCAAGCAAAGGTACCTTAAGAAGACTATCATGCCAAGAGAAGATGAAGGATCTATTTTGCATGGGATACCATAGGTCCAAGATTGTTTGAAGAATCCTGCTTGTGAAGAAAAAATGATTCATTACTCTTGGAATCTCTGGTTGGTCATCTTGGTGGAGAGGCCTTGTTTTAGGCCTTGGAAATATTCATTGAAGTTGATTATAGAATATAAGTTTTTGTGGATTTTACCCTTTGAAGGGGTTTTGCCCTGGCATGGAGCCTATATTCTGTGTTCATGTGATCTTCATTATGTTTGACTTTTATTTGATGATAAGAACATAAACATAATCAACTTAAGAAGAACCTAAAATCACAAGTAAATGTAAAAGAAGGAAAATGCTAAGTTAAATATGTTTCCCTAACCATTTTCCAAGACATCAGAGGGGAGAATGGCCCTAACTGAGGCCTAAGGGGAAATAGTTGGTAATCACCCACCTTAGGATTTATATTTTACACCATAAGAGGCTAGGACAAGTTGCGTTTCCTTGTTGCATTTACTAGAATGGAATCAAGGCACAGTCACATTGATTGTTGTATTACAAACACTGATCAATCCATAAACCATATAAGAAACAATATAAATATAGATTATCATTTCTATGCTCCCTTGCCCTTGAGTTAAAAAAGCTACTAAACCCATCATATCACTTTTTAGCAAAATTCATGCATATAATAAAATATGAGTGAGAAATGGAACCACTCATCATGTAATTTTTCCTCTTTTTTTTAGCTATTAACCTTTTTCACCATAAATCCTAGGAGAAGATCCTACAGTAATTGTGGGTGAGGGTTTCTTGACCTTTGAAAAGATACATCTGGATTGAATTTTGGGAAAAATGCAAAGGTTGAGATTTTGAAGATGGATGGAATTTGTTGTTAAGAATACAAACTTATGCTTCGATTCCACATATCATGGAAGATAGTCAACATTGATTGATTGAATCAGGTGTTGCAATAAGAATGGAGTTGATCCAAATCCTGCATGAAGACAAGGCAAAGCTTGATGGAGGTGTTAAGGAAAAGTTGGTTTACACAACACTCTAGGTAGTTATGAGAGTACATTCTAGGGTACTCTATTATGCACATTTCAAGAGGAGGGAAATATCTTGTCAAGATGAAAAAAAACCCATTGTGTATTGTAGTCACATCCCCACAAAACAATAGTGGCCTTGCAAGAGTAGCAATGATTAAGAGCTAAACAAATGTTCAATTCTGGAGTCTTTGAATAATACAAATCGAGGGTGCATCATAGCAATGACGTTGATCACTAATTGGGACTCTATTTCCTTTTTATTTTAGGACAACTAGATTAAAGATCATCGAATTACATAATCGAGTAAAATCCTAAAATTAGTGATTGTAGAAAAGATAATGTTTCCTTAGTTAGATGTTTACCACCTAGTTTTATCTTAGGTGGTTGGAAAAAAACAAGAAGAGTCACGACAAGTAACCATAGAGGCTGGGACCCATAAGAAAAATAGATGTTGATAATTGATGTTAAAGGTAGCCATTGTTGGTCCACATAAAGAGTACATCCACTTTGGAAGTAGTGAAGGAAAGACAGAAAGTCTTGTCTTAAACACTTTTAATATATGTAAATGGATTACAATAATTGGAAGTACCTATTGTCATTCGAAAACAGTTCCTAGCTAAGGAACTATGCCGAAGAATCAAGATGAGGGATTTGTTTAAGGGTGGTTGCTTAGGGTTTCAAATCCTTGCTTAATGTAAAAAAAAAAAACCCTTCTTTCTAAAGTATGATCAAAGCACTAACATCCAACAATAACAACATAATTGTTTAAAAGATTCAGATAGAAGATATTATAGGATATCAGATAACATATATACTCATATTGAATAATTATATTATCTAATAATACTAGAAAATGCAAAGAAGATCCTTCAACAACTCAACAATAGTACAAATTGCGATTATAGCTAAGGAAACAATCTCAAGATGCAAAGGGACTAATATAAACATACTGTCTATTTAGTCAATTTAACTTTTGCAGGGGATTTAAGGGAGGATGATTCTTAGCCTATCCTCTCCTATAGATCCACGGAACTTCAAAATGTATGAAAGAAAAGATAATGTAAAACAAGAAAGCACTCACATATGAAACAATATTGTCATAAGTTGAAACCAATACTCTTTGATTAAACTTTGAAATATTGAGGCTTTTACAAAAATACCATTGTATTTTGGCCCAAAAGTGAACCCTTATTACATAAAAAATTACAATATTTATAAAATATTACAATGCTCGAGCTAGACTAGCTCTTAGGAACAAAATTTATCAAAATAAACAACTTTTGAACTATGTGCAAGAAATCTGGAAATGCTTGAAGATTCTCTGCCTTGTAATCTAGAGTTGATTTGTTGACTGCTCACTTTGTGCCTTAAAATCTAGATCTAACTTGATTTTCTACTTCCACATAGTCTGCCCTTTGGAATGTTGTTGTTGTAGTTAAGAAACTCGTGGAAGAACTCCAACAAGTCTATCCCAATCAATATCGTCTGGATATGTAAAAGAGATAAACTTCCTTTAAGCCTCATCTAACTCGATACATTTATGAAAAGTAGGCTTCACTGCAAAAAGGGATCTAACTTCACGACATAGGAAAAATTTATCAATTAATTTACTGAAAAAATTATCACCACTCAAGGGTCCTATTAAACGAACAAATTTTGAGTCATCACTTCCACAATTATTCAATAAATTCTTATATTCATTTAAGGTTATAATTTTCCCTTTTCAATACATGAATGGTGGCAAACCTTTTTGTTGTAGAATATTGAACCTGTTATTGAATTTATCAATTTCAATTTGCACTATCCTACACTTGTCTCTCACTTGCCTTGCAAAGTTTTTCTTGGTTAAAACCTTCTTAGCCTCTATGATTGCAATTGTTCTGTCATTAATTCCCATCTCTCTGAGTTGTAATTTGTTCTTGAATTAAGGAATTTAATGATTCTATTAGTTAATGTTGGTTTATTCCCTAATTGATTTTCAATTTGATCTACTGTTGTATTGGCAAGGTTTAATATTTCCATTTCTTCTGCAATGATCTCAATTGATTCCCAAATTTCAGAGATGAAATCCATGATTTCTATCCATAAGCTTCTCCTGCATTGAATCAAAGATTGGGTGTTTATTATCTGTTTACTGTACCAATCAACTTGTTTCTATAAAGTAGTACTCTTCTGAAGTTCATTAACTATAAAATTATCCTTCTATTTAGTTTCTTCTTGACTCTATTTTTTTCTTTTCTTTTCTAAATTGTCAATTTCTTGATCCTTCAAAGTCAGGGATGACAATGTTTTAAATAATTTTTATGAAGAATATTCTTCCAGATTGTTGGCTTGAGAAGGAATAATTGTACATGTTTGCTTTGTCCTCTCCTTTAATAATTATTCAACTTGCAACTCTAATTTCTCCATTTTCTTATTTTGCTCAATCATTACTGATATAAGCAATTCATTTTCCTTTTGTATATCCTCCAATTCTTGAGTTTGAGGATGTTCAGTAGTTGGCAATTTAAGCTTCTTTCTAAGTGATTGAATATCTGAATCTCTAGTCTTCATTATTTCTTGAATTACATTTACATCATTTGGATCAGTTCCCAAATTGATAACTAATCCTTCTAGAAATTTAACTTTGTTATCTTTAGTAGTAGAAGATATTCTCTCTCTTGAGTTCATTGGTCAATTTTTGTACTTATGTTTGCAAATTTTCCACATTGATAGTTCAATTGGTTAGGGTAATTTATAGAATTTCCTCAATTTATATATGAAGATCCATATGATCAATAGGATGAACTTGCTTTAAATCAAAAGAAAACAAGGAAATTTTGTAACCTTTTGCAACTTTAGTGTTTTTGACCTTTGGCTCTAAGAATTCCAATTGGAACTTTCCCTTTTTAGGATATAAGGCCCATAATAGTCTATTCTTTGTGAAAGATCCTTGTTTCCATAACTCACTATAAGTATTGGTTTGAAGGCTAGTAATTTCTTTTTTTGTTCAATCATTACTTATATAAGCAATTCATTTTCTTTTTGTATATTGTCCAATTCTTGAGTTTGAGGATTTCCAGTAGTTGGCAATTTAATCTTATTTCTAAGTGATTGAATATCTGAATCTCTAGTCTTTATTATTTCTTGAATTACATTTACATCATTTGGATCAGTGCCCAAATTGATAACTAATCCTTTTAGAAATTTAACTCTGTTATCTTTAGTAGTAGAAGATATTCTCTCTCTTGAGTTCATTGGTCAATTTTTGTACTTATGTTTGCAAATTTGCCACATTGATAGTTCAATTGGTTAGGGTAATTTATAGCATTTCCCAAATTTATCTATGAAGATCGATATGATCAATAGGATGAACTTTCTTTAAATCAAAAGAAAGCAAGGAAATTTTGTAATCTTCTGCAACTTTAGTGTTTTGACCTTTGGCTCTAAGAATTCCAATTGGAACTTTCCATTTTTAGGATCTAAGGCCCATAACAGTCTATTCTTGTGAAAGATCCTTGTTTCCATAACTCACTATAAGTAATGGTTTGAATACTAGTAATTTTTTATTTATTTATTTTTTCCATAAATTGAGCAAAGATATCTTGACTAGGACCTGTAGATGATGTCAATGGTTCATGTGTTGATGATAGATATCCTAAAGTGAAGACATGTTCACCTGATGTGACCTTTCTTTGGTTGAAACAACTTATTTTGAAAGTGCATCTGAAAATGAAACTTCCACTTCCTCTACTCTTGGTCTTTTAGCTATTCAAAACTCTATTTCCTCTGACTCTGAACCTAATTGTTGAATATTCATGATTAGTATTTTAAGTTCCTTCTCCTTTTGTTATGGAGTGGCCAACACATTAGCTTTGATAGGTTGTTGTATTTCTTATTTCTTTGATGTATTCACTAATGTGCCTTGTTCCCAGTTTTCTTGATTTGCATACTTTTCTACTGAAGGTTTTGGGAAATGAATATAAGTTGATGACCCTTGTTCCACTCTTAAAGCTGAAATCTTGCCTAGAGGGTCATAATGCCATTTTTCTCCTCTGAGCAATTTCATTTCCTGTAGCATAAGTTCTACATCAACACTTGCTGTTCTAGTGTTCACCACAAAAGGCCCAACTTCAACTTTCAACTTAAACAATGCACGTCATTTAATAGGAAAGAAATGTATTTGATCAACATTCAAACTCTTCCTAATGAACTCTAATGCAAAAATCTTTATAGGAAGAAAAATTGGCAATCTATATGGAGCCAATTCACACCCATATAACCTAATCTCTGTAAAATTTTCATACAAATACCAATCTCCCACTTTAACATCTTTGTTGAGTTGTAAGAATGTTTTAATCTCTAGGAAAACTCTTGGAGGTGTTGCACCATTTAGAAGGGTGAAAACTGCTGACAAAAAATTATTAACGAAATCTGGAAAATAATATTTTTCAGATTATTTTCTCTTTATAGAAGTCCAATGAATAATTGACAATTCATGTCCCTCTAAATCTTGCTTCTATAGGGAAAGACGAGGAAATCCTTTGATTGAAAATACAAAAATAAGTATACCAATACTGATTGATACCTAAATGACCTATGAAGGTTAAATTTTGATAATTGATCATTAATGACATCAGACAAATATTGGCTGAAATTGAAAATGACAAAGGATTTCTCTTATGGGGAAATTGAGGACAAAAACCCTAAAACAACCTCATCTATTGTTTGATCATCATCATATCCCAACAGACAACAAATCATTGATATGATCCACCTTGATATTTCAAGGAATATACTGGAAGAGTAGGGTGGATTATTTTGAGGAATATCAACTTCGCTAGGTAAAAATGACTCTAACAGAGAATTTCTTTGTTCAGGGGTTAATTGTTGAAAGAGATCTTGTAGAACTTGGGTGGACAAAGATTGAAATTTACTAGGAATGACAACGTTAAACATTTTGGAAATAGATTCAGGAGTATTTTAAAACATCTAACTCCCATCTTTGGCTATGATAGCGTGTTGACTATGCAATTATTGTTGAGAGCACTAACTAACTAGTTTGGGAAAATGATTGGTTTGCGGATTGGTGAATTGAGTTAATAAAGACTAGCAAACTAAAAATTCATCCCTTTGATATTGATGGCACTGAATCGACCAATTTATTATTTCAAATAATTTAAACTCACATTTGGTTTCAATTAGGTCTGCATCTTTCTCAATTAATGGTAATTCAACTAAGTTCACATAGACCTCAACTAAGGGTTTTGGCTTAGGTTGAGCTTTAATTGCCTTTCCTTTCCTTCGATACATTTTACCAATTAAAACGTTGAGAATAAGACAAAGAATTACCTGAAAATAGAAATTTAGTTGAGTCTTTATTCACTGCTTTTGCTTGTTCTTTGTATGCTTGCCAACTTTGACGTTTCCCAAGCTCATAAATGTGAAGTGATTCCTGATAACCTTCACTTTAGCCTTTGAATTTTGTAGTTTTAATTGTAGACACATGGAAAGAACTAATTTAGAGAACTTACCTGGCTTCCAATGTTGGGTCCCTCCGTCGAGTTGGGGGGTTGGGTCTACTATTTACGAGTAATTTCCATGTTCCGCAAGAGTTGTTTCATGAAAACCATGAATCTTGGACCCCCCCCATACACTTCGAACAATCAGGGGGTCTTCTAGTTGACCGTGTTCGTCCATTCTTGAAATAACACCAACTCCCTTGATAACAACAAACGTTTTATCGAAGCGCTTTATTCTAATTTTATGAACAAAACTTTATATAAGCGTTTTATTCCAAAATCATTTATAATAGCATTTTAAATGAAAAAGCGCTATAATATCACAACATTACATAAGTGAAAAATTTAAATATTTACAATATTTTGATTTTTTTTTCAAGAAAATTTTACAACAGTACCAATGGATAAGAAGCCCCAGAAGAGAGGAAAGGAAGCCCAAAGACTAGAAGCCCCAACGGTGTGATCAAGATTCCCCACACTTGCTAAGGTAAAAGAATGGCAAGAACAGGGGATTTGCAAGCAAGACCATCATCATTGTGTATCCCTCATCATGTTGTTTCCAACAGTAAGTGGCACAACACATGGTTCCTCACCGTTGAAAAGATATGCCCTTCTAAAGTTGAAGCCCCAAGGTCATGATCAAAGTTTCCCAAGTTGAGTTGTAAAGGAAGCACTACAATTGACATAAGACAAATTGTTCCTTCCTGTTGCAAAAGGGTCACATGGTCATGAGGTCTTCTCGAAGGGCACTTACATGGACCTAGGCATGATTATTAATGGCAAGATCACATTGGCATACAACATATTCGTAGTTTTATTGTCAATTGTATTAAAAATAATATTAAAACTTTATGACCTGTGTTGACCACACTGGGTCATATGGCACTCAGAATATTGGCATAAGCAATGGATTCATGGTCGACCCAGTACCATAGAAACATTACATATAGCACCAAGGGCCTGATGAAAGATGGAAATTCACAAGTTGAGCATAGACATTGTAATGTGTTCTTCATTATTCTAGTTCGAGGATTATCTGGTTATGACTCATGGTTCTGGTTACGTATGGTGGTGTTTACGTTATTCCAAATAAAATATCAGCATGGTTGATGGTGATTAGAGTTATTTTTTCTGGTTAAGTCGCGAACAAATGTCTAATATGACTAGTTGTGATTATAGTCCTAGTTGACATGCAATTAATTTGTTTTGAGGAATTGAGGCGATGGTGGAATCTCAGTTTTGCTTCTATTAAGTTTTTGTTCATTTGATTCCGATCGTGATCGTGAGTTCAACGCTGAGAAGGTTTATGGTAGTTGTGGTTATGTTTTGATGTAGTTTGGATACGAGTCTGGTGCAGGTATGTGACTCTAATTTGATTAGGTGGTCGCATTGTTCCATAGTGAATTAATATGTAAACGAAATTTGGTTCAAAGTCGAAGCCTCTAATGTGCTTGTTCCAATTGAAATACTATTTACATACCCTTAGTATGACATCATTTATGATTGTTGTGATTCGATTGTGATAGTCCTTCGATAGCTCGGGTGTGATTAAATGAGGTTATTGCCAAGTTGGCAATTGCTAATGTCTAGTTTTGTTGAATGCGATATAACAGAGGTCTCATTTTTTATTTAGTAGAGCACTAATTTTGGTGAAGGATATATTTGACTAGAAGTGCCACAAGTTTTCCTTTAGTATGCATCATCAAGAAGTGCTACAGGGAGGGCCGAAGTTGAGGGTCAAATTTCAGGTTGATCTTTAGATGAGTGACCTCACCTATGGCTCATGGATCATATTTGTGGATGACAACATTCAAGAAATCCTACGTATGTCTGAACACTATATGCGTGACTGTGGCTTTCACATAGCCTTAAGGCTGGAAGCATGACATGCTATGGGTGAAAAGACCACTGCAACCAACACAAAGTTGCAAGCTAGATCTAAAAATTTCTCAGACTCTTGAATGCCAGATCTAATAAGAGAGTTGAAACTACATTGATGAGATGAATGCTTGTTCTTTCTATTTCTTCATATATGTAGTGACGAAGGAATTGGCTCCAACATAGATGTGAACAAATTGATAGGCTATGTAATGCAGAGTAGTCATTGTAGAGAAGTATATGGTTGCATGAGCAAACACGAGGAGATTGTTCTCTGAGCCTTGTGAAAGTTTTGGTTTGATGAATGCTAACACTCATTTATATGTGAAATATATTGCATGGTATGGGTACATTATTCATGTATATATAGTATGGTAAGTGAAAAGTTGGGTTCCACTATCAACATCCTATTTGCTGTATTAAAAATTGTAAAATAGAGGTTCAACTTTGCAGTTTCTTTTTATTTTAATTGGTTGCATGGTTTATAATTGCTAGTGGCTAGTGCTGGAATCCGGAAACATTTGGAGGGAACCCCAAAAAGATCAATTTGTATAATATTTAATTGGTAGTTGGTTTATTATTGTTATCTTTGATTTCTAGAGTCATTATTTAGACCTGGAAGAAGATGGGCAATCATGGGTTTGATATTGTTTAAGCTCATTGTTTGAAATATATATGAGCTTATTGCACGTGTATCATACACAATATGTTGATAGGAAAGGTTTGAAGGACTAGATTTCCGTTCTAGTTGGAACAAAGTTTTTGGGACAATTGTGTGATAGTGATTAGAGTAGTAGTTATAAAGTGAAGAAATCAAGTGGAGTGATTGAGCAGGCTGACTGATGTGACTTATTCATTTATCTTTCTATCTTCAGGGTGGTAGGATGGTGCAAGGCTAAGATTGAAGTCTCCTTTAGGATGGTACCTGAGAACACTTAAGGGAGGGAAGGTGGTGCTACGACAACAAGTTGGTGCTTGCAGGGTGTTGGCACATCATTTTAATTAGAGATGATAAAATTAGGGGGTTGGTGCCTCCTTCTAGTCATTGTTGGAGAACCTTGGAAGTTGGTGCTTCATGTTGATGTAATTTTTAAGACACATATTAAAAGAGTTACGTGGTTTTCTCCTGTTTAGGTTTCCACATAAAAATCTCTTGTGCACTATGTGTGATGTTGTTCATTGTTGAATGATATTGTTAATCGTTAATGTTTACATGATATTATTGAAATGGTAAAAGGTGCCCAATACAAATTCACCCCCCCCTCAGTATTGGTGAATATTCTGACATGGTACCAGACCAGGTTCCTTAAGTTGCATCTTAACAACTGAAAGGCTGATCTCGGGCAAAGAAAGATGGGAAGGTTAAGGAAGCACACCTCCAAACGGTCAAAGGAAGTCTCCAACATTGCACTAATTTCAAAATCTATTATAGTTGATGAAGAGAAACAGGTTGGTCCAGTTCCTTTGTTTGATGAAACAAAATATGAAATATGGGAATCCATAATGGAAGTCTATTTGAAAGCTCTTGGATATGATGTATGGTATTTAGTTATTTGTGGAAACACATCTCCTGATGAATCAAGAAGGTACAATACAAAATAAATGAGTGTCATTCTAAGAACTTTTCCATATTCTGTGAAAGTAAAATGGATTAATGTTAATCAGAAAAACATCTTTGGGAGAATCTTCAAAAACTTTACTAAAATAAGCATTCAGATAGAGATGACTATGATTAAGATTCAAATAGAGTAGATACTCAAATCAAAGAATTTGATGACAATGAAGAATAAGAAGTAGAAGTGGACATGGAGAAAGAATTGATCAGTCACTTAAAAGTGATCTTAGAAAAATAGAGAAGAAAAATCATATACTTGAAGAATAATTTGCCCTCCTAAGACTTCAAGTAAAGGGGGTAGAAAAGAGAGAAGAAATATTGAAAAGTCGGGTTCAAGACTATGAGGCATAACTTACTCAAAAGCAAAAAGAACTTGATGCAGATCTAGTTGAAATAAACATATTCAACGTATGACAAAAGGAGAAATTGCAACATGTTGAAAATAATAATCATGTCATTAATGAAAAGGAATATGAAATATCTCGATTAAAGACGAAGGAAAAAGAAGTAGAAATAATTGAAGGTATTTTGACAAGTCTCTACTATTTAGGTGAAGCTCCATGCAACGAAGGCACAAGTTCCAAGCCCACACAAAGCAAGGTTGAAGGGAAGCTTGAAGGCAAATTGCTCATGCTTCAAAGGCCAAATGAAAGTAAAAGACAAAGGAAGATTGAAAATAATGACGCTCCAAGAAGTTATGTTGAGGTTTTCAAGGACAAATATCAACAAAGGACTGAACCTCCTCTAAGAAAGAATGTCTTTAGAAAACATCATCGAGACAAACCATCTCATCAATGTACTGTTATTTTTCCATGATACTGGTGTCTAGGATAAAATCTTAAATCATTCATGCTACCAAACCAAGTATCACAACAAGTCTACTTTGGACAACATAATATAAACAAAAATAAATCTACTAGTGCACAAAATATTCACAACTTTTTACACAAATTAAGTACAATAAACTATTTTTTGTTATATTAATCCAACTGAATATTACATCAGTCCAGGGCGCCCATACCAAAGATAATGGCCCTCAAATATGTGTCAAATATCCACTAGTACAAGAATACGAATTACAAGATACATCGATGGTGTAGCTGATGTAGTCAATAATCACACCTGCTTTGTCGTATCCTGGGCATTGCGGGTCCTTCGCTTTCATTTTGTAGCACTTACCTTTATCAATGCACCAACTCCTTTAGGCCACTGAACTCAGTCTCCACAATCTTCCCTCTAGCTGATCATAAGTCCATTTATCATTAACACATAGGGTCTTCACGCTCACTAGTTGCTCCTTTGTCCTTTAAGGCGACAACACTTTGAGACTTATGTCCATTGCTGCTCTTTAACTCTTTTGGGTCTTCCCATTATAATCTTCCTATGCTGCTCCAATGAAGACTAACATAGATCAGGAGGGTTGCCACCTATCATCATGGAATTTCGCCTCTCCAACAATGAACACAAGCTACAACAAATTTCTCCTCTAGCTGGCCAAACCTTGAGCTCTAATATGCCTCCTCTAGTAGTCGCCTTAGTCCATCAAGGTGCCACTTAGGCTTCTAAACTTCACCCTTCTTTAATTATCAAAGTCCTTCTTGGCAAGCTGATCTAGGACTACTCTTGAGCAGCTACGTGTTGCCCTCCACCAACCTTAAGATGCCTAATACAAACAAAACAACTTTTCCTCTTCTAGGATCTCATCCACCTAGAACAAATTCAACTTCAAAACAACATCAACATACCTCAAATATGGAGTTACAATGTTTTACATTAGGTTGATTGTTTAGGGAAACAAACAATCCTTTTCTAGCCCTTATAAACACTCCAAACTGCCCTCTAATAGTTGCGACTTTCCTTGCTTGTCTGATCTGGCTGGTTTGCTCCCTTAAACAAGTGCTACGACCCTCATTAGGATACCCTGAATGATCTCGACCTCCTTGAAATTTTATAGAACATGTACAGACCTCAAATAGAGGCAAGAACAACCCCAAACCACCATAAAAATTGCCCAAATTTGATTCTTGAAGTTGCGCCTCCTAGCTCCTCCACTTCGGCCTGCAAACAGTCACAAATAGACGTAAAACTCAGGCATTATTACTCCTTTGCTTGTCTCCTAGACCTACAAATTAGCTTCAAATGTGTTTTTCTCATGAATTGTGCACTTGGGATGTGAGTTATGCCTCCCAACTCACCTTATATTTATACAAAACATAAGGGCTCCATCAAAATGTCCAAGAGTGATTGACAACCTGTGATTAGGCCTCTTAACACTAGGTCAACTTGAACTCTCCTTGTGCAAGCCACACACCAACTTCAAAAATTAATATCTCCACCTCTATAACTTAGATTTGAGTGATTTTCGATGCCTATTTCGTCTCTCGAGGTCCTCTATAACCTCAAATCATCACATGCCAAAATCTCCTTGTGGTTTCACACCCACAAGCTTGGGTGCAAAGCCCACACTTTGGGTTCCAAGCCCACAAATCCCTTTTGTGGTGCTCCAACCTCCAAACCCAAAACCTTAGGGCTTGGAGTACCTCCCAAGCTATCGAATCTCAACGCTTCCTCTTAGCGAGAGAGGTAATTTCAAGACTAGGAAGTAAATCACAATCATCATTGTCACTGCTTGCAACACTCCCACAACTCTTGGCACCCAAAACTACAACAATCCTTGTAGAATGGACTACGCCTCTCTTGGAAGTGTCACTGTCACTAGAAGACTCCTGCTTCTTACTCTTCTCTTGGAACGTTTTCCACTCTCTCCATGATTCCTTCTTGCAAGATGTAGAAGCACCCTTTCTCCCCATTGACCACATGCTCTTCTTTGGTTGCACACTCTCCCTTTGACCTCGCAAACTCCCTCTGAGCCTCTGGAACCTAGACTTTCTTCTCTGAAACCTGTACTTGCTCCTCTGAAGCCTTCATCTGCACCTACTTCTCTAGAACCTACACCTAGTCCTCCTTTTTATTAACATGATCTATAGGATTTCCCGCCAACCTGTATAGACCATGCTCTCTAACTCCAATCACTACACTTGCGGAGCTAGAGCCTCTGAGCCTGAGTCTTGCCTTCCCATCCTAGAATAAGACCTCAAACCCCTTCTACTCAATCACTAAGACATACATCATGCTATATTTGAGTCCTGGTACAAATAGTACATCCTAGACTTGCATCACCTCTCCTGACTCCATCTTGAATGGCACAACTCTCGATCCGCTTATATCTTTCAGAATCTTGTCACTCAATGCCATGTGCAACTTTGAGTCCCACTCAGCTAGAGTATCGAACACCTCCTGTGACCTTTTCATATGCTTCAACGCTCCATTGTCTACGTACCATGCAACCTCATTGATGGTAACTTGCAAGAAATGAGAGATCAAGGAAAATTCCTCCATCTCTAATCTCTTAGAGAGATAATATATCTTGGCAGAAGTGGCTACACCTACGACTTGCTTCCCTTTCTTCTTCTCATCATCTCCCTTCTTCTTCATCAGATATCTCGTTGAAATATGACCCATCTCGCCACAACTGAAACACTTGATTTTACTCTTCTTCTACTTACCCTTCATTCATGTTGCAAGTGCCACATCGTCAACCAAAGCCCTCTTCTTCGGATGAAGATCCTCATCTCACAACTGTTCCTGAATGAAGTCATCCCACAACCTATTCTAGTTTGGAAAATTTTCCATGGAAATGATCCCCTTAATGAATGGCTTCCAATCTCGAGTAAATGCTTTCAAGGCAATCCTTACCATCTTAGGATCTGAAATAGTCACACCGATGGCGACAAGCTCATATTTGACCTAAGACAATATCATCAAATATGAAGTCACCCCTACACGCTATATCATCTTGGTCTACTTCAACTTATCCTCCAATACCAACACTCGATTCTTGTTCTTATTAAGGAGAATTTTTTTAAGAGCTACCCACATCTCATGTGCAGTGTTCTTCTCAAACAAATGAGGTATTAAGGTATCCTTCACACCATCTAGGATGATCATTTTTTCTTCGTATCCAGGTCCTTGTATACTTCAATCTCCTTACGGTCTATTGGATTCTTGATTGCTTTCTCAGTGAATTCCCAAATCCTGTTGACCAACAAAATCAACGTGATCCTTTCCTTCCATGGACTATAGTTGGACAACCATTCCAACCTGTCCTCATATCGAAGACCAACCTACAACTTCTACATTGTTGTGAGCCCTTCACCAACAATGTGACCAACTCCTGTACTTCACTGTGCACACTCTAATTCACCAGCCCTTCAAA
This sequence comes from Pinus tabuliformis, assembly GCA_031772625.1. NCBI lineage: Eukaryota > Viridiplantae > Streptophyta > Pinopsida > Pinales > Pinaceae > Pinus > Pinus tabuliformis. The sequence goes on along the minus strand of CM062806.1, from coordinate 997,538,170 downwards.
GTAGATCTAATACCATGTTGTTTTTCGATGATACTAGTGTTTAGGATAGAATATTAAATCACTGACGCTACCAAACCAAGTATCACAACAAGTCTACTTTACACAAAAAAATATAAACAATAGTAAATCTATTAGTGCATAAAATATACACAATTTTTTAAACAAATTATGTACAGTAACCCAATTTTTTGTATTAATCCAACTGAATAATGCAACATTCTCAGGATCCCGTATCAATGATAATGGTCCTCAAATATCCACTAGTACAAGAATACAAAATACAAGATACTTAGACTGTCTCGATGATGTAGTCGACGATCACAACTGATTTTTTCGTATCTTGTGCACTATGAGTCCTTCACTTCTGTTCTACAAGACCTGCCTCTGTCAAGGCACCAACTCCTTTAGGCCACCAAACTCTCCACAATCTTTCCTCTTGTTTATCATAAGTCCATCTATCATCAACACATAGGGTCTTGTTGTCGCTGTGACAACGACCCTCCAATTTCTTTTCCTAAGTCAATTTTTGAACATACATAAACTGTCATTTCAAGCCCCTTAGTGTTGACACATCGTTTAATTTGTAATTTGTGTGTTTTCTCCTAGTGTCACATTCTCCTAAGTCAATGTTTCTCAAGCGTTGTCACCTAACGCTTAGAAGCACTTAGGTTATCTAGTGCATGGGTAGATGAACTCATGACTTATCCTAACTTAGAAACTAGCCTTTTCCCAATTCAAACACTCGAAAAGAACACAAAAGCACCAAAAAGCAAACAAAATCAAGAAAATCACTCTTTAAGGCAAAATCACACTCCAAATTGATGAAGACATGCGCTTGAGTTGAGCGCACTTCTTTGGGTTAAAGAATTGCCCCCTTGTTGAGCGCACCCCTTCATGATGATCAAGTGCATGCTTCGTGAGTGCACTCCTTCATGCTGAAGAGATGCACTCTTCCTGGATGCATGCAAGTGCCTCTTTGTTGCATGTGGGTGCACTCCTAGAAAATAGGAGCCAACTTAACATCCCTTAACTAATCCTTTCACTTGTCAACAAGTGGCGATCATGCATGAAACAATTTTTCATTTAAACTTTTTAAAATTAACCCAGTTAATCATTTCATTTGCATAATCATTCTCATCTGGGTTGGGCACACAATTGTGAATCAATAAACTCTTCATAAACCTACATCACAAGTAAGTTTTGCATGTCGAATATTTTCATTGCCTTTCATAATTTCATTATTGATCTTGCTTTTCTTGCTGGCATTTGTTTTCGTCAGTTTATTTATTGGTGTCTGTTCAATCTTGATTATGCAAGTGTTAATTTGTTATCGTATGCAAAAACTCTGCACATTCCTCAACCTTTCACATTCTACCATGATTGTGACAGGTTCCATGTAAACTTACAGGTCCTTCTTCTTCTCATTCCTATTACGAATCCTTGATGCTGAACTTGTTCTGGAGCTTTCCTTAGGCAGAGTGCACTTTTGGATGTTGAAGCCCAACCAACCTTGAAAACTATGCCTAGAATGACCAATTTTACCTCTTGAGCACACTCCTTCATCACGAATAATTGCACCCTCCTTTGAGCGCATGAGTGAACTTTAAAGATACGAATGATTTTTGTTCATCCCTTTAGCATGCGTCAGTGCACCCTCCTTCCCTTTGAGTGCATGAGCTCACCTAGAAGGACTGAAGGCTTGATGACATGTTCCTTCATCCCTCGGAGTGCACCAATGCACCCTCTCTACCTCCTTGAGCACATGAGTGCACTGTGAAGGCTTGAATGCTCCTCATAACTCCAAGAAAGGCCTTGGATTCTTGGAGTCTTGCCTTCGCTTCTCTTGTAGTGAATAAGAGATAGATCATACTTTGAAGAAGCAAGTTGTGGCTTCATGTTCCACTACTTGATATAGTGTTTCATTCATGTAATAGTGTACTTTGGATCTTTCACTCTTAATCAGAAGCTCTATAAAATGGTACTTCTTCATACATGTATCTTAGATATAGCAGGACTACTCTTGTTATGTTTATGATATATGTTTCTTTAATTACATACTAAATGAATGAACTAATTAGTTTCTTAGCTATGGTTGTTATTGAATGAGATTTATTATGCTTTAATGTTTGTTGTTTATTATGTGGACTAATCTGTAGGTATTCAACAAGTCTTTCTCTTCTTTCCGGGTCCCCCTTTAGGATAGTACTATTACTTTTCTAACCAAAGTCTCACTTTCCTTTACCATTCATGGATTTTCTCTCGTGCACCTTACATTGGGTGTCTCACAAATCTCACATACTTGTTGCCCCGAAGAGGTGCTGCGTTCCCTTGTGCGTAGTCATATCCAAGGCATATATTTGAAACCTTTCCAACAGTGGCCAGATAGTATGATCAGATGGGACTCCTACACCAAATAATGTGAGGTCTAATTGGGACTTCACATTAGGGAGATCCCCTTACAATGCTGGCGACATCTAGCACCATCAACATTTTTGGTGCTATAAGGAGGTCCATATGACAAGTTGAGCCTTTAAAGTCTGTTTGAATCTCCTACCTCTAATGGCTTCATCCCTCGAGGTGTTTTTCTAAATATTTAGATCTCGAGGTGTTTTTCCGAATCTTTAGATCTTTGAATCCCCACAATTTTTCACATAACTTGTCACATTTTAAATTCGATGGCAAGGGTAAAACAATCGTCCTTGATTACGTAATTGAATTTGTTCAATTTTGTTTTTCAAGTCATGTTTATTCTGAAGAAATCCTCACACAGTTGTTTACCCTTACATTGGATGGTCGTTCAAAGCAATGGTGCTATTCTCTACTGGTTGCTTCTATATCCTCTTTTAAACAATTGGTTAACGATATTTGTCGCGTCTTCGAAAAATATGAGTATCAAGATGTTATTGATGAGATTGATCAACTTAGAATGGAATTAAATGAATATCTTGAACATTTTATTGACTGATTCCTAAATCTTTGTTACGAATTATCGGACGAGGATGTGGACTGGCAGTTCTTGGATGAGAAGTTTCGTTTCTTAGTCAGGATGTCAAGGAAATTTTTTGAATCAGACTCTTCATGTCCTCTTGATCAAGAAGAATTTCAACATCCTGAGGAAGACCATATATGATTTTTGTCCCATGTCCTCCTCCTTTTTATGTTCCGTATGTTGGACATGAACCAATCAATAAACCGAAAGATCAATTTGCTGATGAAGAATTGATTTTTCTTTCACATATTTCCCCTGATGGCGATTCACCTAGTTGTATTAATAAACCATCTTCGAATCTTGATACCCCCCCAGTCGATCTTTTATCCATTAATCAAGTTAACCCTTAGACAACCATGACCTTGATGATTTCCTTTTCTCTGAATTATATGGGAATGATTGTTCAAGTAACATGGATGAATCTTTGTTTCTACAAGAAGATTTAGATTTGTAGGAATTCCAAATGGAGTCTAACATGTTGATCGAAGATTTTCTTTTAGGTATAATTCCTTTTGATCAAGAAGATGACATGCTTATCATTGAGGATTTTTTTGGTAATCTCGAAAATCTATCTAGTCAACCTCAAATTTTTGAAACTCATAATCTACATAATGACTCTTATTTTGATAAGAAACTGATTGTGTTTCCACAAAATTCAAGGTTAAGTCAAGTGAGTAGGACACTTCAGCCTACGCAGATGGTTATATCAGGTTCCTGTCACCTCGATGGGATTTATGATTTCAGCTAGTTCAAGATCCTTTTACACACTTTTATCACTAATGTCATCACATGGAATGTCTTTTCTCTCTTGAGGCATGCTTATTTTCTTGTAAAATTTGTCAACCCTCAGGGGAGAAAGTTTAATGATTAATTTGACTATTGAACTTCCACCACTACATCTTGCCTCTCATAAATATTTAATCCTTGATGTGGAAACAAAGAGGGGTTTTAATGAATCTTCTTCATCATCCATCAAACAATCTCACTTGCACGATAACACAAATTTTGGTCATCCTGCTAATTTTGCTTATGATATGAATTTTCCTTTGATCATTTTTTCCTATCATAGCTTCTTCAAAGGTTGTTTCCATGATCCAATTGTAGATTCCTTAGAAGAATCTTTTTAGTTCGAACCCATGTATCGGCCTGTACTTGCATGTGCTTCATCAAGTCTTGTATGACCATAGGTCTTGTAGTTATTGTTGTTATGGAATCTTTTATTCAATATATAAGGCAAGTGTGATACACTATTGTAAGTGCACTTCCTATTTCCTTGTGTCTGTGTACATGATTGCATTGTTTATCCTTTTCACTGCACTACACTCTATATTGGTTTCACATGATCACATCCCTCCACCCAAAGGTCAGGAGTAACTCCTATGGTTGCATTGGAAGTTTCATTTCACATGACCCGACTATGTACTGTTTAGTTTAGGATAGGATAGGTTGCATTTAGTTAGATGCATTGCATTCCTGTTTGATATTTTCATCTTTCCTTTGTTTTGTTGGTTCTTGAATAAATTTGGTTTTGAGCTTCGAGATGACATGGCTAGAATTTTGTGAAAGGAATGTTGTAGTAACATACAACCCTTGGCTTATATGTTACCCTCTTCTTTGTTATGGTTTACATCTTCCAAGTCAATGATTTCCAATGGAAAATACGATCCTTTAGCTAGGAATATTTAAGCAAACCATGACACCTGTATCAATTTAGGATTCTCATCCCTATACTCGGTCTTGTTATGAATAGTGTGTTCTTGCTTATCTATTTGAGTAGAGAAAGATAAGGGGAAATTTTTAGCGATAAAAGCATCATAGGTCTAAAACATGACTCTGAAGGACCAACCTCTTCTGCTCTTAGTAAGTCAAGATCCCTCTTCCTCCCATTGAAAAAATAATAAGTGCCTATGCACAATTCTATTGAAAAGAAAGAAAAATAAGGAGTGAAAGAAGAGAAACGCTCCTTGCACAAGGATGTGAAGCAAGCGAATTTGTCAGGGTACTGTCTAGGCTCGCTAACAACAAAGCAAACTTTTACGTTCTTGAAGCGACTCTGCTAGGGTACTATCCGGGCCTGCTGGCAGTGGAGCAACGCCGGAGATGTAAAAATCATACTCTGATTGTTTTTATTTCATCATGCTATATTACCCTTACATCAATAGGATAATGATATGGCTTGCTTTATGTTGTTTGCAACCAAGCGATGGAATGGAGAAGACTATATATTTAACCAGATAAGAGTGGGGAGCTAAGGTAACTCACTAATTGAATCAATACTTCATGGAGAATGGAGACTTTAAACGAAACCATTTCAGAGAAGTTGTGGTTCTCCCAGTATGTCACCAAGTGTTGTCGCTATGAAAACGACCCTCCAAATTTTTTTCCTAAGTCAATTTTGGAGCATACATAAACTGTCATTTCAAGCCCCTTAGTGTCAACACATCATTTGATTTTTTATTTTTGTGTTTTCTCCTAGTGTCGCTTCCTCCTAAGTCAATGTTTCTCAAGTGTTGTCACCTAACCCTTATAAGCACTTAAGTTATCTTCTCCATGGTTAGGTGAATCATGACTTATCTAGACTTAGAAACTAGCATTTTCACCATGCACACACTCAAAAATCACACAAAAGCACCAAAAATCAAACAAAAGCAAGAAAATAGCTCTTTAAGGCAAAAGCCCACTCCAAGTTGATGAAGACATGCGCTTGAGTTGAGCGCACTCCTTCAGGTTGAAGTAGTGCGCTCTCCTTGAGCACACTCCTCATGTTGAGAAAGTGCGCCCTCTGTGAGCACAATTCTTCGTGTTGAAGAGATGCGCTCTTCTTAGATGCATGCACGTGGGCACACTCCTAGAAAATAAGATCCCACTAAACTTCCCTTCACTAATCTTTTCACTTGTCTAAAAGTGGAAATCATCCATGAAACAATTTTGCATGTAAACTCTTTTAAATTAACTCAATTAATCATTTCATTTTCATAATCATTCTCATCCGGGTTGGGTTCACAACTGTGGATCAAGAAACTCTTCATCAACTTGCATCACAAGTAAGTTTTGCATGTCGAATATTTTGATTGCTTTTCTTGATTTCACTATTGATCTTGCTTTTCTTACTGGCATTTCTTTGTTTTTCATTTTATTTACTGACATTTCTATTCAATATCGATTCTGCATGGTTTAATTTTCTATCATATGCAGAAACCCTACACATTCCTCAACGTTTCACATTCTACCATGATTGCAATAGGGTCCATATAAACTTGCAGGTCCTTCCTCTTATCATTCTGCTCATAAATCCTTGTTGTTGAACTTGTTATGGAGCTTTCCTTAGGCAGAGCAAACTTTTGGACCTTTAAACTTGATCAGTCTTGAAAACTGTGCCCAAAATGACCAAGTTTCCCTCTTGAACGCACTCCTTCTTCACGAAGAACTACACCCTATTTTGAGCGCATGAGTGCACTTTGAAGACAAATGATTTCTCTTCGTCCCTTCCGCATGCGCTAGTGCACCCTCCTTCCCTTTGAGCGCATGAGTGCACCCTGAAGCACTGAAGGTCTGATGATGTGTTCCTTCGTCCCTTTGGAGTGTGCCAGTCCACCCTCTCTGCCTCCTTGAGTGCATGAGCACATTGTGAAGGCATGAAGGCTCAATAACACACTCGTTTGTCCCTTCAGAGTGTGCCAGTGCACCCTTGAGGTTTCCTTTCTCTTTCTTTACAACATGAGGACGTTGCAAAGCCTTGAATGACCCTTGGCCTTCCTTTGTGCTTTGAAAGTGTGCCCTCCTAGTTTGCTTGCCTATTTTATATTGCATGGAAGCTATTTTGTGATGTCATTAATAGATTTACATGTTTAGTAACCTTTGTTGGCTCTTTATACATGATTTATAATATATTGTTGCATTGTTAGTTGTATTAAGCTAATCTTGTCATTATTAGTGTGCTTCCAAAAACATGTGTTCGTGCTACAAGTATTGTCATCCTTTCATCATCTGTTGGAGCGATTCCTCCCTGTAAAGTGACCTCCAAATAGGTCTCATAGGCAAGTACTAAGGAACGTGTTGAAATGAACAAGCCATCCATTTCTATATATGCAGACACTCAATGCTTCATTGATAAGTCTACTGAGGTCACATGGAGCAACATATAGGACACATTCATGCGGAAACAATTTCCTAAGGAATTGGAGGACTTACAAGTGTACATCAATATCAAGAGGTCCAAAATGCATAGGATCACATGCAGGTTCTCGATCGTCCCCTATGCAGAAGTAATTGAGTGGATAATTACAAATATGGATGGCTTCCATATTGTGCTTCGTAGTGAGAGTGGTGGTTAGCTCACCACTTATTATGGAGAAGGCATGCATATATAGCTTACCCCTAAAGAATATGAAAATAATGATTTCTACATGAGATGGGACAACCTCAACTCAAGTAACATTATCAAATCATGGTGTCGAGAGACTGCCAAGTTTTTCCATCGCCCATTCGTAGTCTATCCGACTAAGATTCTTAGAGATGTAAATTATTATTTGATATCCATGTGTTGTCGGTTGCATGGGCACAATAATGATAAGTTGTTTGAGGAGAATTGGATTTATATGCTCAATTTGGTGGTCACCCGGGGTAGAGATTTCAATTGGGCAGATATATCATCATTTGAGTTGCAACGTTATGTTGGGTAGGAAAAAACATATTTGAGTGTGAACCAGGCACTTGAATTCTACATGTCTAAATTTCTTTTGGATGGTATTTGTGCGGTATATGCTTTCCCAACATTGTACTGCAACTAGAATCCTGAGAACAAGTTCCCATTGTACTTCCATTGTAGAGTGTTGTCAAAATCAAGTTTCAGAGGTGCATATGACAGATTGGACGAGCACTTATTTGCATTTATCTTTCATATGGTATTCAAGATCAATCCTCCTTGCATGACCGATCAGGTGAAGGAGTCACTGTGATATATCACAGATTGTTTTTCAACTCCTGAGGGTACATATATTAGATGTTTTGGTTGTCAGATATCCCCTCATCTCATGCCATGACATGTGACCAATAAAATGGTCATGCAGGAAGTAGAAAATCAGTTGGACAAGGGATGGTAAGGAGTTCTTCACTTGAGGAAGAAAGCCCCTTGACCCACCTTCCCGTTGAGGATTAGATTATATGAGTTGAAGAGTCACAAGGCGACAATGGCGGAAATACAAGAGCATGATTTCTTGCACTTTGCCACTGAATACTTTCATGGTTATGATCCCAGGAGAGTGTGTAGGAAACATTATGAAAAGGATCAGTTTTAGTACGGGGTATTCATCGATGTCCACAACAAAATATGAAAAGGTAAAGTACTCGTATAACACAGTTATAAAGACACATCTAGCAATGGAGACTAGTTCACCCCATGATCCACCAACTCAATATATGAAAGTATAGGAGGAAGAATAGATAACCCATCAAGAAAGGAAAGTAGCTCCTAAGAAGAGGAGTAGACATGATTCGGTAAGCGAGAGTAGCTGGAAGTGGAAAGTTGATCCTTTTAACATAGGAGCTATTCAAGAAGAACAAGAGAGGATATAAGCAAAAGAAGAAGAGGAGAATAGGAAGCAGGATGAATTTCTAGTGAAGTAATAAGCAGACGAAGAAGAGAGGAGAAGAATAGAAGAAAAACAAAAAAGGAAATCCCATGAGGAAGAAGCATCACAGAGGCTTGAAGAAGAAAAGTTGACTTAAGAGCTAGAAGAGGAATAGTTGGAGGAAGAGGATATCATCCAGCCAATGGAGGATGAACTAGATACTCTAGAAGAACATCCTCTCATAGGTGGTCATCTTCCATTTGGAGAGACGAGGATCACACCTCCATTGGAAAATAGAGTCATGGACGTATGCAGTGTCATGTTTGATCAACTTAAGAAGAGGATCATACAGTAGAGGCACAGATACTTCCTGAAGGAGCCTCAGAATCCAATCTCAGCTTCTATAGAGAAGGTGATTACTACCAATATAAGTAGGAATCTAAGGGATATCATGGTGACAAATGTTTCTTTTTCCATAGAAACATAGGACAAATCCAAATATCTATTGAGTGAGAATCCTAGACTGAGGAAATAACTTGCTGTAGTGAAGCAACATGCATAACATTTTGTAGCGGAGAATCAATGGTTATCACCACAGAGTTTCAACACAGCAAAATGGCATGAAGCCATGCAAGAGGAACTAGGGCCAATGGAGTACACCATGGCATGACTATATGATGAGATGATACTTATAAAATAAGTGGTGGCTCCTCTTGTTGGCAGCCAAAAGAAAGCACAGGAAGGGGTAAAACTGCTGAAAGTAGAAAACAAAGTGGTTGACCATCGTCAAGAGTGAGCTTCCAAGTATCTAGGTTCTCTGCAACATTTGGAGAAGAAAGATAGTTTTCCATAGAGATGGACAAAGTTCAGTTGATATTGCACCATCAGAACTACATGCGTCTTGGAGAAAAATTGATTAGTACTATTGCTGCCTAAAATCGACTACATAATGGTTTCGAGTCTCTAACATAGAAACACAGGATACCCGCAATAGGAACACTTGAAGCAATTAGAGGTAGAGAGATCATGTTCCAAGTGATCAAGAAATATATGGAACAAATCAAGCAGGCAACAAAACATGAAGGCTTGGAGGTCACCAAGGACATTATTCTACAATACGCCATCGCACCAGTCAAAGCTCACATGAAACTTTCATGGCTATGGAATAATGTACAATCAAGCTCCAAGACCATACTAACGAAGGTACTAGAGGTGAATATGCGGTTGATAGGAGACTTGCTAGTTCGGGTCAAATCCATCTCAATGAAGTTTAGGGCATGGCACACTTACATTACAAATGAGCTCCATGAGGAAGAAAATGATTTATCAATTTGATGAGCATTTGTCCCATTATCAATTTTGTCTTATTAGGCCACTGTCTCATATGTAATTTGTCTTATGTAATAAATGATATGTAATGAAGTCCAAGGGACACATGTGGAATGTGAATAGTCACATATGGAATGTAATAAGTCATGAATAGAATATGAATAGTCATAGAAGTCAAAGAGTCACGAGGAAGCTCAAAGGTCATTGTTATTTGTTATAAATAGCTCCTCATAACTCAAAGAAAGGGCTTGGATTCTTGGAGTCTTGCCTTGGCTTCTCTTTTAGTGCATAGGAGATAGATCATACTTTGGAGAAGCAAGTTGTGGTTTCATGTTCCACTTTTGGGTATAGTATTTCATTCATGTAACAATGTACTTAGGATCTTTCACTCTTAATGAGAGGCTCTATGAGCCAACACTTCTTCATACATGTATCGTAGATATATTAGGATTATTCTGGTTATGTTTTTGATATATGTTTCTTTAATTACATACTAAGTGAATGAACTAATTCGTTGCTTAGCTGTGGTAGTTATTGAATGAGCGGTGATATGCTTTAACATTTATTTTTTATTGTGTGGACTAATCTGCAAGTATTCAATAAGTGTTTCTCATCTTTCACAAGTCCCCCTTTAGGATATCACTATTACTTTTCTAACCAGAGTCTCATTTTCCTTTACCATTTGTGGATGTTACCTCGTGCACCTTACATTGGGTGTCTCACAAATCTCATATTCTTGCTGCCCGAAAGAGGTGTCGTGTTCCCTTGTGTGTAGTCGTAGGCAAGGCATATCTTTGAAACCTTTCCAACGGTGGCTCAGACCATATGACCAGATGAGACTCCTATAACAAACGGTGTGAGGTCTAATTAGTACTTCACACCGGGGAGATCCCCTTACAATGTTGGCAACATCCAACACCGTCAACATTTTTGGTGCTAGAAGGAGAGCTAGATGACATGATAAGCCTTAGATGTTTGTTTGAATCTCCTCATAATCCTGAGGTGTTTTTTCAAAGATTTAGGTCTTTCAATCCCTGTAAACTTTTTACATAACTTGTCACATTTTAAATTTGATGGCAAGGGTACAACAACTGTCCTTGATTACGTAATTGAATCTATTCAACTTTTTTTCAAGTGGTGTCTATTTTGAAGAAATACCCGTGCGGTTGTTTACCCTTACATTGGATGGTTGTGCAAAGCAATGGTGCTATTCTTTACCCACTGCTTCTATATCATCTTTTAAACAATTGGTTAACGATCTTCATCACGTATTCGACAAATATGAGTATCAAGATGTTATTGATGAGATTGATCAACTTATAATGGAATTGAATGAGTCTCTTAAACATTTTATCGACCGATTCCTACATATTTTTTATGAATTTCCGAACGAGGATGTGGACTGGAAATTCTTGGATGAGAAGTTTTGTTTCTTAGTGAGGATTTCAAGAAAATATTTTGAATAAGACTCTTCATGTCCTCTTGATCAAGAAGAATTTTAACATCCTAAGGAAGAAACATATATGATTTTTTTCCCATGTCCTCCTCCTTTTGATGTTTCGTATGTTGGACCTAAACCAATCACTAAACCGAAAGATCAATTTGTTGATGAAGAATTGATTTTTTTTCACATCTTGCCCCTGATGGTGATTCATATAGTTCTATCAATCAGCCATCTTCAAATATTGATATACCCCTAGTCGATAGTTTACCTGTTGATCAAGTTAAACCCTTGGAAAACCATGACCCTGATGATTTCCTTTTCTCTAAATAATATGAGAATGATTGTTCAAGTAACATGGATGAATAGTTATTTCTATAAAAAGATTTAGATTTGCAGGAATTTCAAATGGAGTCTAATGTGATCATCGAATATTTTCTTTTAGGTATAACTCCTTTTGATTAAGAAGATGACATGCTTTTTATTGATGATTTTGTGGTCATCTCAAAAATCTATCTGATCAACCTCAAATTTTTGAATCTCATAATATACATAATGATTCTTGTTTTGATAAGCAACTGATCATGTTTCCAAGAAATTCAAAGTAAATTTAGGTGAGTAGGACACTTCATCCTACGTTGATGGTTATGTTAGGTTCTTGTCACCTTGACGGTATTTGTAATTTCGGTCAGTTCATGATCCTTTTACACATTTTTATCACTAATTTCATCACATGGGATGTCGGCTCTCTCTTGAGTGATGCTCACTTTCTTCACGTAAAATTTTTCAACCCTTAGGGGAGAAAGTTTAATTTTACTATTGAACTTCCATTGCTACATCCTGCCTCAGGAAATTTTTTAATCCTTGATGTGGAAACAAACATGGGTTTTAATGAATCTTCTTCATCATCCATCAAACAATCTCACTCGCACGACATCATGGATTGTGGTAAGCCTGTTAATGTTGCTTATAATGTGGATTTTCCTTTGATCGATTTTTCTTGTCATAGTTTTCCCAAAGGTTGTTTCCATGGTCCATTTGCAGATTCCTTAGAATAATCTTTTCTGTCTGGACCCATGTCTCATGGCCTGTACTTGCATGCACTTCATCAAGTCTTGTATGGCCATAGGTTTGGTATTTATTGCTATTGCTGAATATTTCATTCGATAGAACAAGTGAGTGTGATACACCATTGTAATTTCACTTCATATTTCCTTGTGCTAGTTGTTGCACGTCATTTTGTTGCACTAGGCAAATGACCATCAGTTTGGATCTCTCGCTATCCACACATGTGTTCCGGAGCATTACCCTGCAGAGTTTGAAACTAAATCACCCCAAAGAAGGTGGAATTTTTAGATCCTATGGTACAAAATCTTGATTTTGGCTATGTTCTTAGTTACCTAGTTGATTCATGCGCATACACAGGGAAGTCCATTATTATCTGCGTGGAAGTACACATTGTCTTCCACTATGACATGTGAACATGACTTGAAGTACGTACAAATAAAAATTAAAGTCTAGAAGCCTTGTTTGTAGCATCTATCCCAACAAACAAGATTCAAATGAGTGCCTATTCAGTGCTGATCCCTCCCATCATGGAGTAACTCCCCTTCCTTTGTGGAACCTCTATCCCACTAATAGTGGATCTCATCCCTTGGAGAATGATCCATAACTTCTCATCCTTGACGTATAAATCCATTTCAAGTCCGGGATTTGAGTGAGGACTGTTGGAAGTAGTTTTATGCTATTGAGATTAGGTTGGAAGGCTTGACTTGCAAGGGAGAGGGTTGGAGATTACAGAAAGGGCTTGCTACATCAAGGCTACATGGTTGTAAGGATTTTTCTCTAGTTTTATGAATATAAGTGATTCTTCTTTCTCAGTTACATTATATTGATTTGATTTTTAGGAGTCCTTGATCACCTACATGAGTTTTGGTTGCATAATTGATCAGTTTGCATGTATAATTGGTTAATTAGTTCACTATCTCTTTGATTATATCTTATATGCTTTGATCTCTTGTTTGTCTCTATCTTTGCAGATCTATTTCAGAACATTGCAGAGAAGTTGTTGGGAGTGACGAGAGGACATTTGGAGCATCACAGAGTGTGTGATCAAAAAATTTGAGGGACTTCATCAACCAGTTCACAAAACCAGTAAGATGCCTCTTTCATTCTATTGCTTTCAAATGATCAGAACTTAGAGAAAGGTAGCAGTTGTTGTGTGTTTGTTACTAGGGTTCTAAGAAGTCTAGGGAGATCACTCTTGTCTACAAGAGGGATTTATCCTCATAAAATAAGTGCACATGATTTCATTATTTATCCTTTTCGCTTCACTGCACTCTATCTTGGTATCACACGACCACATCCTTCCACCCAAAGGTCGGGAGAAACTCCTATGGTTGCACTTGAAGTTTCAGTTCACATGACCCAACCGTGTAGTGTTTAGTTTAGGATAGGATAGGTTGCATTTAGTTATATGCATTGCATTCTTGTTTGGTGTTTTCATCTTTCCTTTGTTTTGTTGGTTCTTGAATAAAGCTAGTTTTGAGCTTCGAGATGATGTGGCTAAAATTTTGTGAAAGGAAAGTAGTGGTAACATACAACCCTTGGCTTATATGTTACCCTCTTCTTTGTTATGGTTTACATCTTCCAAATCAATGATTTCCAATGGAAAATATGATCCTTTAGGTGGGAAGCTTTAAGAAAACCATGATACCTGTATCCATTTAGGATTCTCATTCTTGTACTCGGTCCTGTTATGAATAGTGTGTTCTTGCTTATCTATCTAAGTAGAGTAATATAAGGGGACAAATTTTAGCGATCAAAGCATCAGAGGTCTAAAAACTATCTCTAAAGGAACAACCTCTTCTTCTCTCAATAAGTCAGGACTCCTATTCTTCCCATTGAAAAAATAATAAGTGCCTATGCACATTTTTATTGAAAAGAAATAAAAATAAAGGGTGAAAGAAGAGAAAGGCTTTGTGCACAGGGAGGTGAAGTAAGCAACTTTACCGGGGTATTATCTAGGCTCGCTGGAAGTGAAGCAACATTTGTGTTCCTAGAGCGACTTTGCTGGGGTACTGTCATGGCTTGCTGGAAACAAAGCAACACCAGAGATGTAAAACTCATAATTTGATTGTTTTTATTTCGCTGTGCTATATTACCCTTACTTACATTGACATGGTAATGATATGGCTTGCTTTATGTTGCGTTTTGTTGAGTGATGGAATGGATAAGACTATATATTTAATTGCGTAAGAGTGGGAAGCTAAGGTAACTCACTGATTGAATCAATACTTGTTGGAGAATTGAGACTTTGCGTTTAAATGAAACCATTTTAGAGAAGTTGTGGTTCTCCCAGTATCTTGCCAAGTGTTGTCGCTACGAAAATGACCCTCCAAATTTTTTGCCTATGTCAACTTTGGAGCCTACATAGACTATTGTTTCAAGCTCCTTAGTGTTCACACGTTGTTTGATTTGTTATTTGCGTGTTTTTCCCTAGTGTCACATCCTCCTAAGTCAATTTTTCTCAAGTGTCATCACCTAACCCTTAGAACCACTTAGGTTATCTAGTCCTTGGCTAGGTGAACTCATGATTTATTTTGACTTAGAAACTAGCCTTTTCTCCATGCACACACTAAAAAAGCACACAAAGCACCAAAAATGAAACAAAAGCAAGAAAAACACTCTTTAAGGAAAAAGTGCACTCCAAGTTGATGAAGACATGCACTTGAGTTGAGTGCACTCCTTCGGGTTGAAGAAGTGCGCCCTCTTTGAGCGCACTCCTTCATGCTAAGTAAGTGCGCCCTCTGTGAGTGCAATCCTTCATGCTGAAGAGATGCACTCTTCCTGGATGCATGCATGTGTTTCTTTGTTACATGTTGGTGCACTTTTAGAATATAGGAGCCCACTTAACTTCCCTTAACTAATCGTTTCACTTGTCGATAAGTGGCGATCTTGCATGAAACAATTTTTCATGTAACCTCTTTTAAATTAACCCAATTATTCATTTCATTTGCATAATCATTCTTTTCCGAGTTGGCGGCACAAATGTGGATCAAGAAACTCTTCATGAACTTGCATCATAAGTAAGTTTTGCATGTCGAATATTTTTCATTTCCTTTCATGATTTCACTATTGATCTTGCTTTTCTTGCTAGCGTTTCTTTGTTTTTCAGTTTATTTGTTATGAAACAGCTCAAGAAAAGATAGAAAAGATAGATCAACGCCTTAGAATTCAGCCTCTTCGAGGGGGCAACCTCCTTTACATTACATAAATGAACAATTCTTGGATGATACCAATAAAAAGACCTCCTTTCTATATATAGGAGTCTAAGGGGTCATAACATAATCAGAGCCGACATAACAATAATAATTTAAGGGCACAATAATAACAATAGTGGGCTTCTATGGGGCACAATAGTAACAATATGGGCACTACATGGGTACATCAATGTAATAAGTGGGTTGTACTAATAACAATAAGGGGTTACACTAGTAGTATAGGGGCCTAACATGCCCCTCTCCTTCAAAAAGCGTTGTCCTCAACGCTTGAGTAGTTCTTGATGCTTCTGTATAAAATTCTTTTCCTCCCATGTGGAATCTTCAGTGGGTAAGTTCTTCCACTTGATGAGATACTCTGAAATTGATTGATTTCGTAGCTTTCGGGTTCTTGTTTCTGTGACTACTCCAGGTTCCAATATGATTTTTCCTTCCTCTTCAATTTCTAGCAATATTGTTTGAATTGGGATCTTTTGCAACTTTTGAATAAGTGGCCATACTTCTTCGTCCTTCTTCCATTCATCCCTTGCTTCGTTTATCCAATCTGGTTGGATAATAGAAATAGCACAAAACAATGCTTCCACATCCTCATCCTTGAAGAGTCTTCCCATTCGGTAAGGTTGCCATTTTTTAAGTGCATGTAGTATTGCCAACATTTCCTTCTCATAAATAGCTTGCTTGAGATGTAGCAGTAAAAATACCCAGTCACCTACATCAAAACATTTTTCACTACGATGTTGATCTACCTGTTGTTTCGTTTGATTTTGCACCGAAGTGGCGTTATCCTTTAAAAGTTGGAGAACTTGTTGTTGATGCTCGATGTGATCTTTCACTGCTTGAACCTTTTTCTTCTTGATATGTCCTTCTATCTCTAGAGTTTGAGGAGTGGTAATTTCTTCCAATCCTTTACAAGATATGATCGGATTCATTTCTTGATGCTCGATGTGATCTTTCACTTCTTGAACATTTTTCTTCTTGATATGTCCTTCTATCTTGATAGTTTGAGGAGTGGTAATTTCGACCAATGAATTAAAAGATATGGTTGGATTCATTTCTTCTTTCTCGATGTGATCTTTCACTTCTTGTACCTTTTTCTTCTTGATATGTCCTTCTATCTTGAGAGTTTGAGGAGTGGTAATTCTTGCCAATGCTTTACAAGATATGGTCTGATTCATTTCTTCTTTCTCTGGGGTGGGGTCCTGGCGTATATCCTCTTCTTTTGATGTTTTTTGATCCTTTTCTTCCTCCTCTTCATATTCTATGTAAAATAATTTCTTCTCAGCACACTTATGACCTTTAGTGCATTTGCTATCACAATTATAACAAAGCCCTTTTTCTATTTTTTCTTCCAATTGTTGTGGTGTAACCCATGTAGGTTGTGGAAGGCTAGGAGAAACAACACTTCCATCTTTATAGTTGTGAGGGGTATGCTTCCTAGTTTCCATAATTTTTCTTTCCACTATGTCACAAAGCCCTTTTACTCTTTCCAATTGTTGTGGTGTTGCTCTAAAGAAGGTGTTGCTCTTTGTATCCTCATAATGTGCTATCATTTCCTCCGTGAAAATTGACCACGTAACAAGTTGTTTACGAGAACAAAGCCCTTCATACCATAAAAATTGATCTGGTTCTAAATATGAAGATGCAATACATACCTTTTGTAACAGTGGTACACCATGTAGATCAAAATATTGCTCCATCTGAAGTATCTAGTTTACCGGATCCTTGCCATCAAACTTCCTCATCTTGCTTTTTTATTTTATCTTAGGAGCTCGATCTTGAAACAACTGTAACTCTGTACTTTTGGATCTTTAAGTTCTAAAATTGCGACCTATAGTAGCCCTCTACATCCTCTTTCCAATGCCACCAGTTTGATCCAAATTGGATTCTCCAAGAAAGAGTTGTGCACAATCTCCCAAGATGACCTGCTTATAGACCTTTCCAGAAGAGCGAATTTGTATGAAGTGCCACATGTCACTGTTTCGACCTTTGGCTTTGAAAAATATATACAAGAAACTACAGTGCGTCCTCTTTCTGTACCTTCTAATGAAATTTCAATCTGATGCTCAGAGAGAAATTTATGACAATTTTCCCCAGGTCACCTGTTTGGAATGTAATTCAGGAGTCTGCAAAAAGACCAACTTCCTCAGATCATATCTCCACAAATATAACACAAAAATATCTGAAATTCGGATCCAAGATTTAGCGCGATTTCTTCTCAAATGGGTTTTTTTTTTAGCTTCTGAAGCATCGCAGAAAAACAGTTATTATGAAAATTCCACGATGACCTGTTTGGAGCAACGAAACCCTAGAATCCAAAGCTCTGATACCAAATGTTATGAAACTAGCTCAAGAAAAGATAGAAAAGATAGATCAACGCCTTAGAATTCAGCCTCTTCGAGGGGGCAACCTCCTTTACATTACATAAATGAACAATTCTTGGATGATACCAATAAAAAGACCTCCTTTCTATATATAGGAGTCTAAGGGGTCATAACATAATCAGAGCCGACATAACAATAATAATTTAAGGGCACAATAATAACAATAGTGGGCTTCTATGGGGCACAATAGTAACAATATGGGCACTACATGGGTACATCAATGTAATAAGTGGGTTGTACTAATAACAATAAGGGGTTACACTAGTAGTATAGGGGCCTAACATTATTCACTAGCATTTCCATTAAATCTTGACTCTGCAAGTGTTAGTTTGCTGTCATATGTAGAAACTTTGCACATTCCTCAACCTTTCACATTCTACCAGTCCTTCATTACGAAGCACTGCTCCCTCCTTTGAGTGCATGAGTGCACTTCGAAGACACAAATGATTTCTTTTCATCCTTTTGGCATGCGCTAATGCACCCTCCTTCCCTTTGAGCGCATGAGCGCACCCTGAAGGACTGAAGGCTTGATGAGATGTTCCTTCATCCCTTTGGAGTGCACCAGTGCGTTCTCTCTACCTCCTTGAGTGCATGAGCGCATTGTGAAGGCCTCAAGGCCCAAAAACTCACTCCTCCGTCCCTTTAGAGTGTGCCAATGCACCCTTGAGGTTTCCTTTCTCTTGCTTGAGCACACTGCAAAGCCTCAAATGAACCTTGACCATCCTTCGTGCTTTGAAAGTGTGCCCTCCTATTTGTGTTCCTATTTTGTTATGCATGCAAGTGATTTTGTTTTTTCATTAATAGATTTACATGTTTAATAACCTTTGATGGCTCTTTATACATGATTTATGAGATATTGCTGCATAGGTAGTTGCATTAAGCTAATATTGTCATTATGAGTGTGATTCCACAAACAGGTGTTCATGCTGCAAGTATTGTCACCCTTTCATCATATGTTGGATCCATTCCTCCTCGTAAAGTGCCCCCCAAAGAAATATCAAAGGCAAGCATTGAGGAACTTGTTGAAGTGACCAAACCAACCATTCCTATATATGCAAACACTCAATGCTTCAATGATAAGTCTACTGAGGTCACATGGAGAAACATATATGACACATTCGTGTAGAAACAATTTCCTAAGGACTTGGAGGACTTACCAGTGTACATCAATATCAAGAGGTCAAGAATGCATAGGATGACATGCATATTCCCTGTCATCCCTTGTGCGAAATAACTAAGTGGATCATCACACATATGGATGAATCCCATCTTGTGCTTCATAGTGAGAGTGGTGGCTAGCTCACCACTTATTATGGAGAAGACATGTTGATATATTATAAGATGCTTATGCCCAAATAATATGTAAATGATTATTTCTACACGAGATGGTCCGACCACAACATAAGTGACATTATCAAATCATTGTGTCGAGAGCTTGCCAAATTTCACCATCATCCATCCATAGTCTATTCGACTAAGATTCTTACAGACATATATTAGTATCTAATAACCATGTGTTGTAAGTTGCATAGGTGCAAGAACGCTATTGAAAATAGAAACAAGAAATGATAAAAATAGAATCCAGAAATTCTAGCTTAATTTGTCCTTGAATTAAACTGAGAATTAAAATCGAATTTTATTCTCATAGCAACTTGTAATACTTAACTAGAGTGAGTTAACTTAGTTAACTTAGGAATTCTGAGTTGGAAGTCTTTTTGAAGTCATGTATATGTTATCCCTATATTATAGGGGTCTAGGATGAGTTAAGTATGAGTTGTAATTAGTTAACTCAGTTTACTGAGTTAAGTCCAGTTAAATTAGTTCCAAACTATTTGAGGAACTAATAGTGAGTTAACAGTTAGTTGGTGCACTAATGCATTAACTAGTGCTACTCTAGTTAATTGAAGATTCCCTGATCAGAAAATCATGGATGTCGATTATGAGAAATACCCAGTTGAGACTAGAGTGCAAGGACAATGTACTATTTGTTATATAATTTTATGTGTTGTACAAATGGTGCATACAATCAAGAACTGAACCTAGAAGGGATTGCGCAGTTATGGATGAGGAATTTCCCTTTAAATACGAGATAATTCTCTCAGGAATTGTGCAAAGAATTAGAAGCTTGGTGGCTTGGAAATTTGGCTAAGTATTGGCCAAAGGAAGTCATCAGGTGGAGGATAGGAAATACTTGTGTAGGTTAAGCTCAAGTTTGAGTAGAGCATATTGTATTCATCCAAATTCTTTGACCAAGGGCACAAGGAAATAGGGACTTGGAGAGCAGGATAATTGGCTAAGTGTTGGCCAAGAGTTTCCTTGTGAGTTCGAGATTGATTTTGTTGAGTGCTAGGATTGTTCTAGAGAGAACAAGAATTGTAATTTCATCTTGATTTTTTGGATTAATACAAAACAAATAGTGGGGTTTTGAGCTGTGGCTTTCCCCAGATATTTATTGTGTTATGTGCCTTTGATTATCTTCCTCTATTGATTATTGTTTTCTTGATGTTTATGGGCTTTCGTTGTAAAGAGTAGAAGTATATTCTTTTCTCTTGCTTTAGCAAATTGCATTAGCTTGTGAATCTATAGGATTTTCTACATGGTATCAAAGTAAGATTGTTTTTTGGGCCGAGAGTTTGTAGAGCATATATGAAAATTTCCATGAAAAATTTTCAGAAACAAATAGCATATTCGGATTCCTTGGGAAAAAATACCCAAATTAAAAAAAAAAATTGGGCCGAATCGGAGTTCGGATGAGGGAGATATCATTGATTTAAAATCAACTCTTTTTCTAGAAAATTCTGTGACGGTGGGACAAAGGAAGATATGGTGAGCCTTGCTATTCTTGGACTCCCAAAGAGTTGGCATAGTTATTAGGACTCTGTTAATGGTTGGGAGAAACTGCCAGATTGGGAACGACTGTGGTCAGATTTGATGTAGGAGGAGATCTAGAGGAACACCAGACATGGGACCTCTTCCAAGGAAGTGGAAGAGGATTTTGCCTTAGCGAGTAAGGCAAAGTGGGCCAAGAGAAAAAAGTCCTAGGGCAAGGAGGGCATAAATAATATGGACTTGATGAGAGTCAAGTGTTTTCACTATCACGAGCACGAACACTATGCCAAGAATTGCCCACAAAGGAAAGAAAGAAAGAAGGAGCCGACAGTAGCGACAACAGGTGAAGCTCTAGCTTCATAATTCAAACTTGATTTCACTCTCATTGTATGCATGGCCGACACTGCCACGGGAGGTGTGTGGTATCTTGATAGTGGTGCCTTATTCCATATGACAGGGAATAGAGATCTCTTTAGTGATTTTGAGGAGAAAGACTTCAAGTAGAGCATAGAGTTTGGAGATGACGAGAGGTATAGAGCTATTGGGATTGGTACGATTACCTTTCAAAGGGAGTCTAGATCCCCTCTCAGGATCATAGATGTGATGTATGTACCAGGACTAAAGAAGAATCTTGTTTCAGTCACGGTATTGGAAGACCGTAACTATGATGTGTTTTTTAGTAAGGGAAAGGTTTTCCTTAGACACATCGCCACGGGACAGGTGAAATAGATCGGTACACGGGTCAAGAACTTGTATGCTCTTGAGGTTCAAGATGCATGCAAAGCCTTAAGGAGCAAGGAAAAGGTTAGAGAATTGGTGGTTGAGAGGGAGAGTAAATCACCTCTCAACATGCAGCCCCAAAAGAAGCCTTTGAAGTAGCTTCAGGAAGTTGTGGAGCAGCCACAATTAGAGAAGCTGAGAGGAGACTATTGGCTTAATTGGGCTTGACCTAGGTTCGGAAGAGTTATTTAGCCAAACAAATCCCGCAGCCACCGGCCCTTTCGGCAACAGCCCGCGGAGTGCAGACTAAAGTCTCACCCGAGGTAGTAGGGGAGGGTGCTGGAACCAGGTTTCCGCACCCTAGGGATGTCTTGGTGTGGTTTGGAGGTTTTGCACACTGGTTTACAGCTCTGCGCTGCTCGGTATTCACACAGATCCAGATTATATCTTTCTTACTAGTGCGCTATTCTATTGGAGGATGCGGTTACAAATTAACAGGATCTTTAAGCAAACATTTAACCAACACAACTGATTCACGCATTAAAATGAACCCAGATTTACATTCATTCATACAATAAGCAGATTAAATTAAACAGATATTATGAAAGTCAGATTCGCGACAGCTCAGAAGGAATATAGAATTTCAGAAGAAACTTATCTTTATTTCCACTTATCCTCAATACATTCAGATCCACCCTGCGCACTCAGCTGCAGGGGTCCATGCACACAGCTACGGACTTTCTAGGCCTCTGCGCACACAGTTGCAGAGCCTCTACCTACTACCCCAACCCTTGACTCAGACTTACAGACGCTTTCAGACTATCTTCTTCAAAAACCCATTACATTCCATATTCCAGAAAAACTATCCAAACTCAACTATCTCTACCCATAGAGCCTCGCTCTATTTATACCCTTCCTTGGCCCGTGATCCCTACGCAGGTAGACTCTATTTACATTTCTTTACATTATTTTTGGGTGGACTACCCTTTGACTCGACCTATTATAATTCGCGCTCCGCACTTCCAGTGGAGTCTTTACCCTAGCTTTACCCAAAATATCCGGCTTCGCGCCCTCTAACCGTTGCGTGGGGCTTCCGCTACCCAACTGAGACTGAGTGGAGAGATCCACTCAAGTAGTCTCAGAAGCAATCTCAGACAATTGTTGAGCAACCACAATTGGAGAAGCCAAGAGGAGACCGAGTTGAGGCATCCAGTCATGTAGAGACCTCCAATAGGGGGAATTTCGAGCCAAGTGGGCAAAGGGAGTACATGAAGCCATACCTCCAGGTGTGAGGTAGGGTGATGTGAAGTGATAATCCCAAGAGGGCTGAAATTGGGCACGTTCCATTGAGTGGTTTTATCTCATGGATCGTACCTTGCTACGGGATCCCAAAGTACATAGTAGCAGGAGGAATCAGTGGGATAGATGCAGTCAGAGATCAAAGTGACAAAGGCTAGAGCAGTCAGATACTGAAGAAACATAGCGAGGGTTGACAACAGTGTAGAAAGTAGAGTAAAAAAAAGTGTAGAGTTTTCAGTCGACAAAGGCAATAGTAGTCAAAGAATTTGATGTCATAGGCATCATTCTGATTCAGGTTGGATGCTTTTTTTCTTTGTTTCTGGAGTTGCTGGAGCAACAACACTAGAGAGAAGTGTTGGATGCAGAACATTCCAAAGGTTCAGGATCAGGATCGAGTTGAATTCCTTTCTTTTTGAGAGGGGGTGTTGAAAATAGCAACAAGAAATGATAAAAATAGAATCCATAAATTCGAGTTTAGTATGTCCTTGAATTAAAATGAGAATTAAAATAGAATTTTATTCTCATAACACTTGTAATAGTTAACTAGAGTAAGTTGACTTAGTTAACTTAGGAATTTCGAGTTGGAAGTATTTCTGAAGTCATGTATATGTTCTCCCTATATTACAGGTGTCCAGGATGAGTTAAGTATGAGTTGTAATTAGTTAACTCAGTTTACTGAGTTAAGTCCAGTTAAATTAGTTCCGAACTATTCGAGGAACTAATAGTGAGTTAACAGTTAGTTGGTGCACTAATGCATTAACTAGTGCTACTCTAGTTAACTAAAGATTCCCTCATCAGAAAATCATGCATGTCGATTCTGAGAAAGACCCAGTTGAGACTAGAGTGTAGGGACAATGTACTATTTGTTGTATAATTTTCTGAGTTGTACAGATGGTGCATGCAATCAGGAACTGAACCTAGAAGGGATTGCAGAGTCATGGATGAGGAATTTCCCTTTAAATACGGGCTAATTCTCTTAGGAATTGTGCAAAGAATTAGAATCTTGGAGGCTTAGAAATTTGGCTAAGTATTAGCCAAAGGAAGTCACTAGGTGGAGGATAGGAAATACTTGTGCAGGTTGAGCAAGGCATATTGTATTCATCCAAATTCTTTGACCAAGGGTGCAACGAAATAGGGACTTGAAGAGCAGGAGAATTGGCTAAGTGTTGGCCAAGAATTTTCTTGTGAGTTGGCAATTGATTTTGCTGAGTGCTGGGATTGTTCTAGAGAGAACAAGCATTGTAATTGCATCTTGATTTTCCAGATTAATACAAAACAGATAGTGGGGTTTTGAGCTGTGGCTTTCCCGGGATATTTATTGTGTTATGTGCCTTTGATTCTCTTCCTCTATTGATTATTTTTTGTTCGATGTTGATGGGCTTCCACTGTAAAGAGTAGAAGTAGATTCTTGTCTCTTTCTTTAGCAAATCGCATTAGCTTGTGAATCTACAAGATTTTCTACAAACAATGAGTTGTTTGAGGAGAATTGGATATATATGCTAAATGTGGTAGCATCTTTGAGGGCAAACTAGGCGCTTGAATTCTACATGTCTGTATTTATTCTGGATGGAATCTGTGCACTATATTCTTTCCCAACATTGTACTGGAACTAGACTCCCGAGAACAAGTTCCTAGTGTACCTTCATTGTGGAGTGTTATCAAAATCAAGCTTTAGAGGCACATATGATAGATTTTCCGAGAACTTGTTTGTAGTTATATTTCATATGATATTTGAGATCAATCCTCCTTACATGACCGATGAGGTGAAGGAGTCACTATGGGATGTCGCGAATTGGTTTGCAACTTTCGAGGATACATACATCAGATGTTTTGGTTGTCAGATATCCCCTTATCTCATGCTGTGATATGTGACCACTAAGATGGTCATGTAGGAAGTAGCAAATCAATTGGATAAGGGATTTGCAGGAGTTTTTCACAGGAGGAAGAAAGCCCCTTGGCCCACCTTCCCATTGAGGATCAGATTATATGAGTTGAAGAGCCACAAGGTGACAATGGAGGAAATACAAGAGATGGATCACTTACACTTCGCCACTAAATTTTTTTG
Source organism: Pinus tabuliformis (assembly GCA_031772625.1). Lineage (NCBI taxonomy): Eukaryota > Viridiplantae > Streptophyta > Pinopsida > Pinales > Pinaceae > Pinus > Pinus tabuliformis. The sequence continues at coordinate 997,513,267 of CM062806.1, read as the reverse complement.
TGGTTATGATCCCAGGAGAGTGTGTAGGCAACAATGTGAAAGGATTGGTTTCAATATGGGGTATTCATCGATGTCCACAACATAAGATGAAAAGGTAAAGGAATGCTATAATGCAGTTAGAAAGACACATCCAATAGTGGAGACCAGTTCACCCTAGGATCCACAAACTCAATATATGCAAGTACAAGAGGAAGAATAGATAACTCCTCAAGGAAGGAAAGTAGCTCCTAGGAAGAGGATCATATATGATTCGACAGGCAAGAGCAGCAGGAATTGGAAAGCTGATCCTTTGAACATAGGATCTATTCAAGCAAAATAGGAAAGGAGAGAAGCATAAGAAGAAGAGGATAAGAGGAAGTAGGATGAGTTTCTAGCAAAGAAATAAGCATAAAAATAAGAGGAGAAGAGGAAGAAGGATGAGATGTTCGCAAAGAAATAAGCAAAAGAAGAAGAGAGGAGAAGGATAAAAGAATAACAACAAAGGTAGTCCTAGGAGGAAGAAGTAACATAGAGGCTGGAAGAAGAATAATTGGCTCAAGAGCTAGAAGAGGAATAGTTGGAGGAAGAGAATGCCATCCATCTAATGGGGGATGAACCAAATACTCCAGAAGAACATCCTCTTGTTGAGGGACAAAGTCCCCTAGGGTTTTGGGTCAATACCCTAGCAGAGCGGGGTTATCTACAATGAAAAACAAGCATTCCACACAGCCATGATACTAAAATAAGCAAACTATGTGAAGAGAGGTGCACCTGGGGGTCCTTCGTTCGGGTAGATCCAGCCAGGGTCCAAAACCTCTTGGAGTTCCTTTTGATCCTTAAACCTGCAAAAAAATCAATTCAAAGAAGCATAACAGTATATGGACCAAGCATCATATAGAAATCAACTTCATAACATATTGAAAGGTAGTTAGTTGTACAATTGAAACAACTATTCATATGCAAATCATAACAACAACATCATAAGCATGAAGAAGATTGATTTCGGGAACAAGACAAATGTTTCTTTATTGTAGATAACTAAAATAAGGTAAGGAATGATATCACCTGAATCTTCCTCTCATTGGCTCCAAGCGAAACCGTCCTTTGGATCCGTCCAATCCCAAGTCTTCAAAAGGCTCCTTCCATGACTCACACAAGGATATCTCAACTAGTTTAAAGACATCATAACTCAAGGAAACAAGGGTTTCCTGTAATGGGGGAAGTGCTAGAAGCACAAGGATCTTTAGACCTGATCAAGGATAATCTCAACAGAGTGATTTTTCTCTCTATTCTCTCCTCCCTTAGGCCTTCCCATTGAAGCCTTTTTATACTTCTCCCAAAGTAGTTTTTTAGTTGGGAATTCGTTGGGAACAGTTGGGCCACGGGCACTAATAGGTAATCAACAGGTAAAACTTGTGATCTCCACCCGAAATTAAGGAGATTTAATTTTTTAAAGTGTTTTAAGACATATATGCGGGTTGGGTATACACAGACCCGCATACACACGTGTTTAGCTCAGGGAAATGTCGCGTATAGGGAGTAAAACACTGTTTTTTAAGTATTTGGACCAGGTTTGGAAGGAGGGGTTGCCCTAGGCCATGAGTGCAGCATCACAAACATCAAGAGTGAGATTTGGAGCTATAACAAATGCCCCCTAATATATGAGGTCAGAAGGGGTACATGATGGCCGAAATGTATTAAGTAAGTACATGGAAAGGAAACCTGTCAAAAACTGAGAAGGACTTCACCAAAATTCAGCTTGCCAAGCCACAAAATGAGATCAGAAAGAAACACTATCTGAGGCAGGCATACCCATGCTTAGAGAAAGTAAAGCATGTCCGCATATCAAGTACAAGCAGATCCACTAAGTATACAAGTATAGAAGATTGGAAAATACATAATGGATCATTTGATCACGATCGAACAAGTACATGTCTGAATATCACATATAAGAATGTCAATGATGCTGAAGGATGAAGCTGATCATTGATATCAAAGACTGATCCCAAAAGTACCAAATGAAAATGATGGAGTAAGATGGTACTACATTGCAAACTCAGGTGCCAGCATATAGAATGTTGACAAGAATGACTACAACATATAAGGTGGAGTGGTATCAACTAGCAGCAACAGGAGCAACTGTCAAGTGAACCAATGAATGCTGATGTTACCCGAGGTATTCACCGACTGCCGTGGTACATTTCTACACCATGGGAATAAATGATTTGAAGTCGACCACGTGAGAAATCGTTTGATTACTGATCATTGATGTATACCGTTAACACACGCGAGACTACTCACCGATAATGATAATGAGTGTCAAGGTACCCAGTACAATCTAACAAGCGTGAATAGATGATCTGGAGTCGAACACCTGTAAGAATCTATCAATCAGGAGACAATGATGGTTTCCCACTGTCAATAGCAAAGGATCTGCCACTAATGACTGCAAACCCCAAGGTATTGCCAAATGGACTCTAGATCTTTGCCCCAGAGCAATGAGTCGTAGTCGATGGGGAAAGATCCGGTAGAAGGAAGGCATTAAGGCATCCTTCATAAATCTAGCACGAGTGTAACCCGTGGGCCAATAATGTGGAAGGAATTAGACGAAAAATATGTAGTAACCCGACCGAAGCACGTTTTCGGCGTACACAAGATGTGGCTAGCGCATGACAGAAACCCTCTGAACCAACCAATAATGAAAGTTGACACAGAGGCAAGGTATCCACCAATAGGGTCAAATGGAAACCAAGGTACTGCATGAATCCCAATGTGTGATAGTGTAAGTTGATGTCGAACACAAGGGAAACCACTCATTCAAAGACCCATGATACTGATCGATGCTAAGCACAAGGTGACCTATCAATGATGAAAATAGGGCTAGGGTGCGGCTATAGGCCTGTCCTTAGAGCAAGATGTCATCATCGATAAGGACAAGACCTGCCAGCAAGAAGTCAATGGGGACCTTCTCAAACCGGCACGAGTAAAGGACCAATATAACTGATGTGATGATAGACAAGAAACTGACAACCAGGGATGGCCGACTGAAAAATGAGTCAAGAGACACCTGCAGAGAGGCTGAATCAGGCTAAATTCCCTTGAACAAAAGCACGACTCCATGTGACTATGTGGCAGCATATGATGACTCTGTATAAGTTCGTCATGCAGGAGGCACGAACGAACCCTCCATATGATTGGAAGAGATAACCAATCGGGGGAGAATTGACTCAATAACAAGGTTAAGGTGTACCTAAGTCAAACTAAATCCTGCCCAAATGGAGGAGACTTTGTTTTGACTACTTTGTTCAAGGGCGACACGACTGACTCTAGCTGCCAACAATAAGTGGAAATATTGTCCCGTTCCCGCTCTTTTTGGAATATATAATTTTTTTGTCTTTTTCTTTAAGCTGGAAAAAGAATAAAAGAATGCTATAGTACAGTGGAAAGAACGAGTGTCGGTGAAACAGATGATCTAGTTCCTGGGATTGGAACAATCCTATGCTCAATGCAAGGAGGCGAAAACTGGTCAAAGACACTCAAAGGTGTGTTCCTTCCACGGGTTAGGGTGTGTCAAGTTGCAGAAGTCAAGGGGATGCAAGTTTGATTTTGCAGATGTCATGGTCAAAATTTGGCTTAAACACGAGTCCAAGTGAAGCCGGCTCAAGGCCAAAAGGTGCAAATGGTCAAAATGCAATGCAGTAGTACAACTCAACACGAAGGAGCCTCTAAGGTATAAGGCTAGAATGAAGCGAAGAAGCAAAGAGGAATGAGTCTTCATCGCATAAGTCATGGTGGGACTACAAAGGACTCCTGAGCCTACTCAAATCAAAGCAACATCAACAAATGTCAAGGAGGTGCTAACTACGATGCCCATGAAAAGGAAGGCTCTACCATCGTGCCATGATTAAAAATCGGCGAGTGAAGATGGTTTACGAACCATTACACAATGGGATCAACCCTATGGTGAGTGTATCAACAAATGGAGGCTAGTATGCATAATGCAACGGAAAAATGGCTTCCCTAACCTATATGCAAGTAAGAAAACGATACCTGCCATGACGAGTCAACAATCATGGAATCACCTCGAAATTGTCGAAAAAGCATCCAAAATGTCCTGAAAATCAAACCATTCTCGACATTCCAAGCTCCCAAGTTAAAAGTTACATGAGACAAAACAAAATCAAGTTTTGAAAAAATTTGACATTTTCAAAGCTTATAAAATAGTTTTTTGACTCACCATTATTACCGTTTGATTTGAGAGCACAAGGAGTGAAGAAAAAGAAGCAAGCTTTGCCATTTGCCGAATTCGACCGTTCAAATATTCCCAAAATCACTAGGTAACCCTTAAACCCATCTTGCATTCATTTGTGATTGGTTTAAAAAAATTAATTCAAGTTTCACCGTTGAATTTATGTCAAAAAATTTGTCGCGGCGTATACGCGGGTTGGCTATATGCAACCCGTGTATATGCAGGCCCTAGACGCGACTGTGTATGAAACAGACCCGCGTATACGCCGTGAAAACTTCAAAACAAAAAACTAATGGTCCAAACTTGTTTTTTTCTCAGGATGCCAGTCACTTGGAGGGAAAGAGAGCATGCCACAGTGGATGATGAGGTTATGAACGATCCATAGGCCTAAGATGCCTTAAGAGGATGTGATTTGTTAAAGTTCTTCAAAATGCCAAACATGAAGGCAAACACTCGCTTGCTCGAAATGCTCATTCATTATTGGAGCATCGAGGATGATTCATTCATGATTGATCAAATTCCACTCAAGATAGAGATTGAGGATATTTATTTCATCATAGGCCTTTCCCAAAGGGGAGAGGTAGTACATTCCACGGGCAGATCACAAGGTAGCCTCTCTATCGAGGACTATGTGCATATATATTGCCTGGGTCATCCAGAAAAGATTGGAAGCCAAATTCCAATCAAGCACGTGGAGAGTTTATCATTGAGGATCATCCTATTCACTATAGCCAGAGTGAACGGATCAGCTTCCTTACACTAGGCTTCATGGCTTGCCATGAGCTTGGCGGTAGACTGTCTCACCACAATATTTGATTGGTGTACTCCTCTTCTTGCCAAATTGAAGAGCTAGCTGACATCTATAAAAAGGGGCTAGACCAAAAAATTTGGGTATGGAACAATTTTGTGCTCTTTCTTCTTTGGGAGCGTCCCAACACTCTACCCTAGAGTACTAGTTTCGAACAACAGTCTGCGAGATCCACAGATGCGCAGGTGGGCTGACCTGATGAAATGACTAGGAGGTGGGGACGTTCCACAGACTACTTTCGACGATGACTTCTTCTCCTAGTGGGAGCATCAGATCATCGCAGTGGATGATTACCCTTATGCCGGCTTGGACTTCCAAGGAGATCCTGATCTAGCTTTACCACCAGCCGCGACATGGGGCAATATAGGTAACAAATGTTTTTGATTTTATGATTTTTATGATTTTTCAAATATTAGAATGAACTTGAAAATTATTTTTGATAGGATTCAAATGACTAATATGATGATCATGTTCCAGATATTGGGCCAGTACAACCAGATGGATTCCCACGGCATGGACGTCGCGGCCGAGGTGCCGAAGAGGCGGCTGCCGATACAGAGCGACTCCTACACACAGTTCAGCGACACTTGGTGAGATTAACTCACCGAGTACTGATGGAGGCTGTAGAGGATCTCCCTATAGATATGCAACGTCATGTGGTTGGCATGCCACGGGACTGGGTTCGGACTCTTAGGCGTGTGGCCAAAGCAGTAGTCACATACTTAGCCGCTCATCCTGAGCTGGGGCATTAGATGTACTGGACATGATTATGGGCATTTGAGTCCCAATTTTTGTATATTATTTTGGACACACTTATGTACACTCAAGATGTTTTATGATATATATATATATATATATATATATATATATATATATATATATATATACAGTTTCGACTTTTTGATGCTTGATTTTATTGTGATGAATGAATGATGTGCCAGTCTAAAGCTTGATTAGCGATAGAATCTGCTAACCAATTATGAGATCTTGGAATGTGCAAATAATTAATGTAAGTAAATGATCTTTGCAAAAACCTATACTGGTGATATAAACATGGATCCCTTACCCTATAAATGTTATTAAATTGTGACACTATCAATTGTGAATCAAGGTAGACTACCAACGAATCAATTCCATAAGAAATTTCTTCAGATAGTAAATTAATAACGACAGTATACTCAGCCATATTATTTGAAGCGGGACCAATGCATACTCCCCTTGACACCATCAACTGACCAATTGGATAGTAGATTACCCAAGCTGTGGAAGCGAGGTTCCGAGTGTGCCGACTAGCACCATCGGCGAATCCAAAATAGACCAAGTCATCCATCAACACTTGCCACAGCAGACCAAAAAGTGTTGATATCAAAAACTCCCGATGAGATATGTACAAAAATACAAAATGTACAAAGAAGCCATTGCCTAGCTACTACTTAAGAAAAGTACTTCTTAAGGTAGAGCCCGTTTCGGGGCTCTGCCAACTTGTTTCCTTCAAAATCGACTAACTCATATGCCCCTTTTTCTAAAACTTGTTTAATTATAAAGGGACCGTACCACATAGGCTTGAACTTGCCTGCCCCCAAGGTGTCCTTATCTTGGTCATAGACCAAGACAAGGCCGCCTTCAGAAAAGACTCGAGGACGGACAACTTTATCGTACTAAGTTTTAACCCTTTTCTTATGAGCCTCATTGATTGTGGCGGCATCTCGATGCTGCTCATTGAGATGTTCCAAATGAAGGAGGCGCTCTTCGAGACTAGAGGTCTCTGGAAGGAGCTCAATAGCTAACTTAAGAGATGGAATTTCACATTCAACAGGGAAGATAGATTCCAGCCCATAAACTAACTAAAAAGGTGTAAAACTTGTAGCAGTCTTTATGGAGGTTCGGTATGCCCAAAGAGCCAGATACAACATAAGATGCCAATTGGACTGATTTTTGTCGATCGTCCTTTGCAGGATCGTCTTAAGGGTTTTGTTCACAGCCTCGACCTGTCCATTGGCCTGAGGATAATATGGAGATGAGTGCTCCTGCCAAAAACCCAATTTAAGAGCCAATTTAGGCATTAGTTGGTTCTAGAAACCACTGCCATAGACAGTGAAAATCTATCTTGGGATACCAAACCTTGAGATAATCTGATTGAAAAGGAATAATGCTGCTGTTTCACTATCGTTTTTATAAGTGGGCATGGCCTCAGCCCACTTCGTGAAGTAGTCTACGGCCACGATAATGTACTTGTGATTCGTTGCTGAAGGCAGATTACAAGTTGTAAAATCAATACCCCACTTAGTAAAAGGACCGACAGTGACAACGGGGAAAAGAGGAGTTGGATGTGTGCACATCTTCCGAGTATAAACTTGACAGGGGTGACAGTGTTTGACCGCTTCAACACAATCTTTGAAGAGCGAAGGCCAAAAGTAGCTGGCACGCAAGATATGCTGGGTTGTAGCAAGCCCTGAAAGATGACCACCACAAGCTCCACTGTGGTAATAATTGAGCATTGACTCTGCTTCCTCTAAGGTTAAACAACGCCTAAGGATTGAATCAACGCCTCGGTGATATAATGTATCACCGATGATGACATAGTTCTTAGCCAGGTGACGTAATTTTTGACGTTCATCCTTAGAGAAGGTAGAGGGGAACTTCAAAGTCTGGAGATAGAGAATGATATCTCCATACCAAGGGTCAAGTGAAGAGATGAGGAATAGATGTTCGTCGGGAAAACTTTCCTCATAAACAGTATCCTCTCCACAAGGCAGCTCGGAAATTAACTCCGCAAAAACCATAGATTTCTTAGACTTGGCAGACAAGAAATCGAGATCGAATTCTTGCAAAATGACGATCCATCGATTATATTTGCCCCCAATCACTCACCTACTGAGGACAAATTGGAATGGATTGACTGCCGCTAAGACAAAAGTTTTGCATAGCAAGATATAATGGCGGAGCCGCTGGACAGCATGGACAGCTGCCAAAGCCAACTTCTCAACAGGAGAATAGCGAAGTTTAGGACCTACCAAGCCTCGGCTCAAGTAATAAATCACATGCTCCATGAGATCATTGTCTTCCTGAACGTGAACCATACCTATGGTTGATTCTGTAACGGTGAGATATAAAAGGAAATCCCTACCATAATCCGGTGGACTCAAAAGCGAGGCAGAGACTAATGCCTTTTTCAAGGCATCAAACGACCACTGTGCAAAGTCATCCCATACGAATGGAACTCCTTTCCGTAGCCAACACATAAACCCTTTAATGATCTCGACATAATTCGCTATAAACCTTCTTAAGAAATCAGCCTTCCTTTAAAGACTTTGAAGTTGTCGAATCGAGGATGGGGGAGGCAACTGAATTATTGCCTCTACCTTGAAGGGATCAACTCAAATCCCTTCAGTTAACACAATGAACCCTAATAACCAACCAGATGTAACCGCGAAAGTGCACTTATTGGGATTCAACCAGATCTTGTAAAATCGACATCACTCAAAAACCAATCGAAGGTGACTAGGATGATCAATTCTCTTTCGAGAACGAGCAGCTAAATCATCCAAGTATGCTTCGATGATATGTTTGATGTCATGGAAAGCATATGACATAGCCCGTTGGAAGGTAGCTCCAACATTTTTAAGACGTATGCAAAGGTACCCCAGGGACATATAAAAGCTGTCTTATGCTGATCTTCAGGACGGATAGAGATCTGATTATAACCGGAAAAACCGTCCATGAAGGAGAAAATCTCATTACCCACACATTCATCAATAATCTGATCAATAAATGGCGTGGGGTAATTATCTTTGGGACAAGCTTTGTTTAGGTCTCTAAAGTCAATGCATACTTGGATTGTTCCTTGCTTTTTATCTACAGGGACTGGATTAGAAACCCAATCCGTAAGAGGAACAGGGTATATAAAACCTGCCTTGAGCAACTTCTCTACTTCAGCTTTAATAGCTGTTGCTTTCCTAGGATTAACCGGCCGAAGCTTTTAACGAATCGGCTTAGCGTTTTCATACGTCTTGTTCTCATGTTGAACTATGGATGGATCAATGCCAAGCATTTCTTCATAAGACCAAGCTATTACATCTCGAAATTCCTTAAAAAGGTCGGTGTAACTTTGAATTTCTTCAGGGGAACATTCGGCTCCGATGAAGAGATTCTCGATCACGTTAGGGTTCCTAGAGATGTTTATAGATATCATTTTTGAAATCACCCACTTATTACCTTCGGCACGAAAGTGTGCTGGATTCAAAGGATTTGACACCATACAAACATCACTAGTAAACAACTTGGAGAACCTAGATTCTACTTCCTGCAACGGAGGAAGAAAATATGAACGATGGTGTAAGTCTTCCCAAGGTAGATCTACACCCATCATTACTTCTAGGATGCTTCCTTGAATGGTAAAACCGTATCTAAGCAGTCCATAGTGGATGTAGAATCAAGGGTCCAATCTGGGGCCACATCACCATCTAACTCCTCCTCAGAGAAAGGAGTAGAATGGTTGTTTGCATAGTTGACGATAGACTGATATCTAAGCTCTGCTGCAGACATAGGAAATTCCATTCCATCAAATTGTCCTTCAGCTAATGTGGTCGTAGGTGAAGGCAAGGTCCAAGGGTTTGAAAAATAATGAGTTCAAAACAACTCTTCCCGTGAAGACTCCTTGGATGATGAAACGACATTGATTCTAGCGATAGGAGAGGGAAAATCAAATGTACCCATCAATGAAGAATACATCCCAACTCCTAGATTCTCAGTAGGCGGACGAGGGTTATCCACTAAGGGAACAGTAGAATCCGAAGTTGCTCGAGGATCAACTGGAGAATAATCCAATTGATCAACCTTAACAATTTTCCCTTCATGAGGAAAGCAAATGACATGAAACAGAGTCGAAACAACGACATCCATTTCGTATACCCAGTTCCTTCCTAAGAGGAGATTGTAATCTAGGTTAGCATCAATGACTTCTATTTCTATATTTACGACCTTTCCCCCAACACATATGGGAAAGGTCGACATAATCCCATGTGGCTTATGAGAATGCCTGTCAAATGCTGTTAGGAGGGTAGGTGAAGGAACAACCGAAGGTGATCTAATGGCCTTCCAACATGACATCGACATGACGCACATGGAAGCTCCTTCATCGATAACGGCTTGAAAAATGTTAATTTTCCAGTATGTAGACTTTATTTGAAAAGCTATATGATGAGGGAGTCGCTTTTTGACATTAAGCATGTCGAAAGTGAGCACTAAAGAATTATTTGGATCAACTGCCCCTATCGCCGAAAGCAAAGCACTTCGTTGAGCTAGACACGACTGGAGAACCTCTAAAGCGGACATAGCGCATGGACTCTGAGCCAGATCCTCAACAATGGAGTAATTCTGGGTGGCCCTAGCATTAGGATTGATAGTCGCGCATTTAGAGGAACCTTTTGGTATCCTAGGTATAGTCTCGACAGAGGGTCGCTCAATATGAAGGTCGGTAGTTCCGGGAGTAGATTTGTCCTTAGATGTTTCAGTTTCACCGTAATCACATGACCGAGTGGCCACATGGACGTTAGAACCCATCATGAAAACATTTGATGATTTCTCCCCTTCCTAGTTGCCCCCTGCAGAGGTACCAGGATTTGAATTCGCGCCAGCAAGCATCTGCTGCCCTTGGGGAAAAGGGTTGGTTAACATAGCTTGAGAGCTAGAAGTCCCTTGCTGCCCTAACAAGCACTGAGCGTCTTGAATTTTTGGGCAGAGATGAGTTAAATGGTCTCCACTGCATAGCTTGCATGGAAACTTGACTTTCTTTCTAGACTCATTTCCACCACCACCAGCATTATTGCCAGGTTTATTTGCATCAGTCTTCCCATCTTGACTCTTTTTCTTACCTCGTCCTTTCTTTTTCCCATTGGAATTTTGATTTCCTTTGGGGTTGGAAGATTGGACGGCATTAACGGAAGAGGGTTGAGAAGACGAAGGGTTAGATGATGTGACCTGATTGGTAGGAGTAGTTTGTAAAGACAACTGCTGCAATTGGCTCAACAGGTTCACCGCATTGGTGTCTATGGATCCAACGATACCATCTGCATGGGGACCTGGCTTCGACTTGGCTATATCAACCTTAGTCCCAGGAGCATCAGGCAAGATTTTTTGTAGAATCCCAGACTGAGAGTAAATCAATTCTAACTGCTGGGCCCTAAAAATAGCTTGCTCTTCAGAATAGACTCCGGACAGAGAGACATCCTTAGAGATCTCAGGTTGTAAGGATTTCAAAAACCATTCGAGACGATATTCAGGAGGAATTTCGGCTTTAATGAGCCTCTTTCTCTGTCTCCATTACTGAATATGATTAGAAATGTGGGTTGCCATATCCTGACAGAAATTGGCCAGAAGTTCAGTTCCGACATCATAACGGACGGGCAACTGGAAATGGTTTAGAAAAATGTTAGCAAAATCGACGAAATATGTAAAGCTGCTCCCTGGCAACTCTATATACCACTTGGCTGCATTGCCAGTTAAGGTGCATTGAAAAAGTCTCAACCTAACCGAGTCATCGATGAGGGAGTTTGATGAGCACCACAAATGGAATGTGGTTACATGGTCGCCTGGGTCTTCACCACCCTTCCCCTCGAACTTTGGAATGTCCGATGGGAGTTTGGTTGGGACCGGAGGCCAGGCTGGATTGTATTTGATTGGATCGTTTGTCAATTTCGTGAGATCTGGAAAATTCAGTGTTGCTAGAAAAGGAAGCCTAGGAGGACCTTGGGGGTTCCACCCAGATTGGGCGGAGTTCTCAAAGTTCTGAAAAGATTGGCCTGCATTTTTTAAGGCACCAGGCTGCCCGAAGTAACCAGCAGAACTAGCGGAATCAAAAGGCGAACCTTGTGATCTAGCAAAAGTTGGAGTTTGACCAACTCCGGCCGAAAAACCTCCATAAATGGCGAAGCTCCCTCCTAAAGCATTATAAGGATCGATAATCCCTGATAAGGATTCCAAGCAGAAGCTAAGGGAGGAATACTTCGAAACGAACTAACTGTGGAGTACGACCTATTCCCTTGTTGGTCGAAAAACAGATTCCCAGTTCCTATGCCACTAACCGCAGGGTTAGTCCAACCTTGAAAGGGATTGCTGCCTTGACCTGTAGAAGAAAAAGGCATAGATCCTATTGTTGGGTTGGAATGTGGTATATGACCAGTTCCAAAAGGAAAACCATGAAATGAAGCCGATCCACCCATCATGGATGTGGAGGCACTAAATGGAACTGACGAAATACCCTGTGAATGGGTGCCAAACGGGAAGAACCTAGAACTAGATGCATTGGCTTGGGAATTTCCACTCATAGAAGGAATGGAGGTAGAACCAACTAAGGATGTACTAGCAAAAGACCTAAATAAAGATGCAGAGGGGATGGAAATAGTTCCTCCCCCTAGTACTGATGTTGGAGGCTGCATGGTTGTAGCACTTATGGTAGAAGCCATGCTTCCAGTGGTGGTCATCGAAGGTAAGTGCATAATATGACCTGGACTTGACGGTCTATGCGTCGGAGTCCCAACGTATTGTAATACGTCTGGATGACTAGAAGGTAGAGGAGAATTTGGAGCCACTAATGACTCTGGGAGTTCTTCTACCTCAATGTTATCTTCCGATTGAAAGAGAACTCGAGAAAGAACTGGGGTGTTCCTCTCTAGTTCTGCGGAAGTACCAGGCCTATCTTGAACACTAATGCCCCCGAGGGGAGGATCAATCCTCGATGCGCCGGCTGCCACGAGATGAAACCCACTGGCAGTATTACCTCTGCGCCTTCTAGGAGAAGGCTCTAAACTTGGTGGTGAAAGACCATGAAGTCTTCGAGACCGTCTAGGCGATCGGTCAGCCACTTTGAATTTTTTATTAAGATCTAATTAAATACTCAAGAAAAAATGAAAGCTAGGCCAACTAAGAGCACATAGCACACACTAAAATGTCCCTAAAAGATGTCAGCCAGTCAAACAACTTTTAAGTATTTCCGCTTCTGGTGATGAGGACCGGACACCAAAATACAAGAAAGTGAAGTAAGGGGCCTTTCGAAGATAGTCTGGGATAATGACGGCCCAGTCCTACTAGCGAAGGTAACAGAGGAAGTTACGCTGACCTTCTAACAATAGCCTGTGCCGGTGCAAGCCCCCAAGCTTCGCAAGGGTGACCTCTAGAAGTACTGCTGAGAGTGATACAACGTCGACCTCAGGTGCCACGAGATTCCCCTCCGCAGCCACCTGTGTAGATCCTTAGGAGAAGTAACTAAGGTTACCAAATCGTGTCAGAAGCTAGGCGAAATAGTCTTGAGGTAAGATCCGACAAGTAGGAGAGGGGGTATCTCTCTTCCTTATCTTCAAAAACCCTCGTGCTTAACTCCCAGATTCGGAGCTTTCCTAGTCTCCCTAATGCTATTGGATTTGCATTTGCTATTCAGACTTCTATGTTTGACAGTTTAGGGTGGCCTTGGAGAGTTTTCTCTCCACTCACCTAATCCAAGGCCCTAAAATATCCTAAAACTTGTTGGTGTGTCTAAACTGACAATATAAAAAAGTTCTAGTATATTTTTTAATTAGCGCTTGTTTTTAAATGGGTTGTTCTTATGTCAAGGGATAAGTGGAAATGAAACTTGTGGTGTTTTTCGACGCAAAATAAATTAATAAAAACCAAACTATATGCAAATTCACTTGTTTCATTTTTCGATGAAAGAAATTTCTACCAGGTTCTAAGGAACTTCTAAGAAAGCAATAAATTTTTCTTTTCTTTTCTTTTAACAAGCTTGACACACAAAAATTAACAAAACTATGGATGCCCTAGAAGATGCATAAACTATCCTAATGCAATGAGTATATGCTGATGCAAAAAATTAAGACTACTCTAAAGCAAAGAATGAAAGTAACTTGTTTATTGCTTCTAATTAGCCATTTAAGATGTTTAGATAGAATATAAATTGCTAATGCTCATTTTCGTCCAAACACTAAAAGCAAATCTCAAGACAAACAAAAATGCACTTTCACTCACAAAAAGAAACTAAATCAAAACAAGGCCAAAGAAAGCAAAAACCAAGTTTTCAAAAAGTTTTCTTCAAAAGCAAAAACAAAAAATGACTTTTCAAAAGTGCTCCAAATACTATTGAAAACTTTGAGACCGAAGAATAGGCAACAAAAACACTTTGCAAGTTATCAACTCTAAATGGGTGAAAACACAACAAAATAGGTGTTTCAAGATGCTCTTAACGACCGAAAAGCAGCAAAAAGAGCTTGGTGACAATGATCAAAAGATCAAGAAAGACAACTCTCAAAATCGTCACTCAACAACTTTCAAAAGCAAGAAAAGCAAATGGCCACAAGATGTAGTTTTGACACAAAGCAAGAAGATCACAAAGATAAAGTTTGTCACAAAGATTGAAAGCAATCTTTTTTCCCTGGAAGACCAGAACAACCAAGATTCTTAGAGAGAAATCTCGTGTGCTCAAACACAAGTGATGACACTTACAACAAAACAAAACAAGACCAAAACTTTCCATAAACGGAGAGAATTCGAAACCAGAAACTTGTTGTAAAAACAGAGACTGACAACCAAACTTGACTGCTCAAGAAACACTTAGACCAGCAAACAAATTTACTAAACAAGAAAGATTTGCAAAAATATTTGAAAATTAGGGCATACGCAACTGTGTCAATGCACAGATGCGTGTATACGCGATTCAGCCCAAAGAAACCTGCGTATACGCGGGTTCATATGGGGAAACTTGCGTACATATGCTTCTGTAACTTGGCAAAACTGCATATATAACAGTTCACAAGAAAAAGCAAAAAAGGGGTCTGAAGAAACTAATCAGACTTAAAGTTTGAGTTCCTATAGGAACAAACAACTTTTTTATAACAATAAAATCAAAGGTTGAGCCTTGATTGGCTTAAATTAATCCAAACTAGGAACAACAATACTGTTGTCCCCAGTAGAGTCGCCAATTCTGTTGAGGGACAAAGTCCCCTAGGGTTTTGGGTCAATACCCTAGCAGAGCGGGGGTTATCTACAATGAAAAATAAGCATTCCACACAGCCATGATACTAAAATAAGCAAACTACACGAAGAGAGGTGCACCTGGGGGTCCTTCATTCGGGTAGATCCAGCCAGGGTCCAAACCCTCTTGGAGTTCCTTTCGATCCTTAAACCTGCAAAACAATCAATTCAAAGAAGCATAGTAGTATATGGACCAAGCATCATATATAAATCAACTTCATAACATATTGAAAGGTAGTTAGTTATACAATTGAAACAACTATTCATATGCAAATCATAACAACAACATCATAAGCATGAAGAAGATTGATTTCGGGAACAAGACAAATGTTTCTTTATTGCAGATAACTAAAACAAAGTAAGGAATGATATCACCTGAATCTTCCTCTTGTTGGCTCCAAGCAGAACCGTCCTCCGGATTCGTCCAATCCCAAGTCTTCAAAAGGCTCCTTCCATGACTCACACAAGGATATCTCAACTAGTGAAAAGACATCATAACTCAAGGAAACAAGGGTTTCCTGTAATGGGGGAAGTGCTGGAAGCACAAGGATCTTCAAACCTGATCAGGGATAATCTCAGCAGAGTGATTTTTCTCTCCATTCTCTCCTCCCTTAGGCATTCCCATTGAAGCCTTTTTATACTTCTCCCAAAGTAGTTTTTTAGTTGGGAACAGTTGGGCCACGAGCACTAATAGGTAGTCAACAGGTAAAACTCGTGATCTCTGCTCGAAATTAAGGAGATTTAATTTTTTAAAGTGTTTTAAGACATATACGCGGGTTGGGTATACACAGACCTGCGTACACATGCGTTTAACTCAGGGAAATGTCGCGTATAGGGAGTAAAACACTGTTTTTTAAGTATTTGGACCAGGTCTGGAAGGAGGGGTTGCCCTAGGCCATGAGTGTAGCATCACAAACATCAAGAGTGATATTTGGAGCTATAACACCTCTCACAGGTGGTCATCTTCCATTTGGAGAGATGGGGATCACACCTCCACCGACAGATAGAGTCATGGACACATGCAATGTCAAGTTTGATCAACTTAAGAAGAGGATCATGTAGTAGAGACATATATACTTCTCGAAGGATCCCCATAATCTAGTCTCTATTTCTACAAAGAAGGTGATTACTGCCAACACCGGAAGGAATCCTAGGGCTATGATGGCAACAAATGTTTCTTTTTCCAAAACAACATCAGACAAATCCGAATATCTACTAAGCGAGAATGTTAGACTAAAGAAAGAACTTGTTGCAATGAAGCAACATGTGAAACATCTTACGGTGGAGAATCAATGGTTATCATCACAGAGTTTCAACACCGCAGAATTGCAGGAAACCATGCATGAGGGACTGGGGCCATTGGAGGACACCATGGCACGAATATATGATGAGTTGATACTTATACAACAAGTGGTGGCTCCTCTCGGTAGCATAAAAAAAAAGCACAAGAAGTGGTAAAACTCCTGAAAGTAGCAAAGCAATTGACCATCTTCAGGAGTGAGCTTCCAAGTATCCAGATGCTTTGCAACATTTGGAGAAGAAAGACATGATTGTTGTATAGATGGGCAGAGTTCATTTGAGACTCCACCATTAGAACTACATGCGCCTTGGAGAACAATCGATTAGTACTATAGCTGCCTAAAATCGACTGCATAATGGTTTTGAGTATCTAACACAGAAACACAGGATGCTTATAATAGGAAAACTTCAAGCAATCACAGGGAGAGAAATAATCTTCCAAGAGAACATGAAATATATGGAACATATCAAGCAGGCAACGAAATATGAAGTCTTGGAGGTCACCAAGGACATTATTCTACAGTACACCATTGCATCAATCAAATCTCACATGAAACTTTCATGGCTACGGAACAATGTAAAGTCAATCTCCAAGACCATACTAATGGAGGCACTGGAGGTGAAGATGCAATATATAGGGGACTTGCTAGTTTGGGTCAAAGCCATCTCAATGAAGTTCTGGGCATGGAACACTTACATTACAAATGAGCTCCACGAGGAACCAAATGATTTATCAATTTAATGAGCGTTTGTCCCATTATCAATTTTGTATTATTAGGCCACCATCATGTGTATAATTTGTCTTATGTAATAAATGATATGTAATGAAGTCCAAGGGACACATGTGGAATATGAATAGTCACATATGGAATGCAATAAGTCATGAATAGAACATGAATAGTCATAGAATTCAAAGAGTCATGAGGAAGCTCAAAGGTCATTGTTATTTATTATAATTAGCTCCTCATAACTCAAAGAAAGCGTTTGGATTCTTGAAGCCTTGCCTTGGCTTGTCTTATAGTGCATAGGAGATAGATCATACTTTGGAGAAGCAAGTTGTGGCTTCATGTTCCACTATTTGATATAGTGTTTCATTCATGTAACAATGTACTTGGGATCTTTCATTCTTAATCAAAATCTCTATGAGCTGGCACTTCTTCATACATGTATTGTAAACATAGTAGGACTATTATTGTTATTTTTATGATATATGTTTCTTTAATTACATTCTAAGTGAATGAATTAATTCATTGCTAAGCTATGGTTCTTATTGAATGAGTGTTTTTACACTTTAACTATTGTTTTTAATTATGTGGATTAATCTAAAGGTAGTCAACAAGTCTTTCTCTTTTTTTTTTCTCGAGTCCCCCTTTAGGATAGTACTATTACTTTTCTAACCATAGGCTCATTTTCCTTTACCAATCGTGGATGTTCCCTTATTTACCTTACATTGTGTGTTTGAAAAAGCTCATATACTTGCTGCCCCAAAGAGGTGTTGCATTCCCTTGTGCGTAGTTGTAGCCAAGTCATATCTTTGAAACCTTTCTAATGGTGGCTCAACCATCTGACCGAATGGGACTCCTACACCAAACAATGTGAGGTCTATTTGGGTCTTCACATTAGGGAGATTCCCTTACAATGATGGTGACATCAAGCACTGTCAACAAGTATTCACACTCACTAGTTTCCCCTTTGTCCTTCAAGACAACAACACTTCGAGACTTCTTCCCATTGCTGCTCCACAACTCTTTTGGGATTTGTCTTCCCACGATAGTATTTCTGCGCTTTTCCAACGAAGACTAACATAGGGAAGTAGGGTTGCCACCTGTCAACATCGAATGTTGCTTCTCCATCAATGAACACACACTACAAAAAATTTCTCCTTTGATTGGCCAAACCTTGATCTCCAATATGCCTCATTTAGTAGTCACTTTAGTCCATTAAGGTACCACTTAGGCTTCCAAACTTCACCCTTATTTGGCTGTCAAATTCCTTCTTAGAAATATTATCAAAGGCTACTCTTGAGCACCTACTTGTTGTCATCCACCAAATTTAAGATGCCCAATACAAATAAAACAACTTGTTCTCTTCTAGGGCCTCATCCACCTAACACAAATTCAAATTCAAAACAACATCACCATACCTCAAATATGGAGTTACACTGTTGTAGATTAGGCTGACTAGTTAGGGAAACAAACAATCCTTTTTTAGCCCTTCCAAATGCTCCAAACTGCCCTCTAACAAACACGACTTGCCTTGCTTCTCTGATTGGGGGTGGTGTGATCCCTTAAATAAGTGCCACAACCCTCATTCGGATGCCTTGAATGAGCTCGATGTCCTGGCAATTGGAAAGAACCCTTGCGACCCTCAAACAGAGGCAAGAACAACCCCAAACCACCATAAAAGCTGCCCATATTTGCTTCTTGAACTTGCGGCCTCCTAGTTCCTCCACTCGACCCTATAAACAATCACAAATAGACCCAAAGATCAATCTTGTTCCTCCTTTGTTTGGTGCTTAGACCTGCAACTCACCTTCATATGTGATTTTCTCATGAATTATGCACTTGGGATGTGAGATGTGGCTCCCAACTCACCTTATATTTATAACAAATATAAGGGCTCCATCAAAATTTATAATAGGGCGTGAAAACCTATCATTAGGCCTCTTAACACTAGTCCAACTTGAACTCTCCTTGTGCAAGCCCACACACGACATCAAAAATTAACATCTCCACTTCTAGAGCTCATATTTGAGTCATTTTCAATGCCTCTTTCTTCTCTCGAGGTCCTTTATCATATGCAATCATCACATGCTAAAATATCCTTGTGGTTTCACACCCACAAGCTTGGGTGAAAATCACACACTTTCGGTTTCAAGCCCAGAAATCCCTTTTGTGGTGCTCCAAACTCCAAACCTTGAACTTGTTAATGGTGTTGGACCCGCCAACATGCCAGGGGATCTCCCCGGCAAGAAGTCCCAATTAGACCTCAAACCGTTTGGTGTAGGAGTCCCAACAGTGGGTCGTATGATAATGCCTTGAATGCGATTTCGCACAGAGGCAAGTAAGACATCCCTGTTGGTAGCAAGGGTGTGACAGTTGCGACAAGACAAGGAAGGTGCATGAACGGTTCTAACACATGGAGAGTGGGGTGAGTGTGCCCCTTGGAAACCTATGATAGCACGTGGCTTAGAAGGAAACACATGAGCGTAGATGCATCACAAACTGGAGAGGAAGTTAGCTAACAGTCCAAAGTGATGGTTAAACCAATCAACACATTTAAGTAAGATTCATATATACTTATACAAAATAGTCCATACATGCATGCGTAAGCAAACATATACATATACCATTTAGAAAACAATATAGTTGGAATACAATATGACATATGCATGAAACATGCTGGCTCTGTGATATTAAGAAGTGTAAGTTCCAATCATACGATACATCCATGTCCAACCACTAGTTCCAACAGTGGAATGTTACAGCCACAACCGCCTGCTCCTCCAGAGAGATATACTAGCTATGCGCAGTGGAGAAGCCAAGGCACATTACAATATTGTCCAAACTCTCTCTAAGATAGTCTTATTGGAAGCTTGGCTGACCAAAAGCCTCTACAATGAGTTATGAGGAACTATTTATAACAAAGGGTGGGGTGGCCCTTGACATTCCCCTTTGTGATAGTTCATATACCCTCATGACTCTTCATCTACTCTATGACTGTTACATCCAACTATCGATACTTGAACTTACACTTGACAAGACGTTACATTACAATGCACATGTACCCATGTGAGACAAAATGGCTTGAGCAAGCCATGCAAGACATCACTAAAACTCAGACCGTTGTGGTGAGACCAACTCTTTGACATCCTTGTGATGGTCGATGGTGGTAAACTGATGCCAAGCTTGGTCATCCGTGATGGTGTCCGTGCGCTCAATGGTGACATCTTGCTGAAGCGAACTCTTGCCTTTGTTGCATCCAGGTACAATGATATGGCTCCTCCATCCAACTTGTCTGATAGCATGCGCATGGTCGTCCTGGGTGCGACCAGACCAGAAACATGTTGATGCATAGTGTCTGCACTGATCTCCAAGCATGTGTTGGTGGCTGTGCACATCAACTTGTCAAAATACATGTTCAACTCCAGTTGGACTTGCTTCTTGTCTTCGCCTCGGTGAGTGTGCCAAATGGGTGGGATCACATGCGTGTACACAATGACATGCATGTTGCTGAATTCCCTTGCATGTGATCAACAACACTGCTCACCTTGTCTGCTCCATGCCAACTGCTGGGATGGATCTATAACTTGTACGGGCGCAGTTTCATCCATCTGTGCATGTTGCACCCCCTACTGTACCTGTTCCTGCTACAACTCATTC
The DNA here is from genome assembly GCA_031772625.1 of Pinus tabuliformis. NCBI lineage: Eukaryota > Viridiplantae > Streptophyta > Pinopsida > Pinales > Pinaceae > Pinus > Pinus tabuliformis. The sequence continues at coordinate 997,492,530 of CM062806.1, read as the reverse complement.
TCTCGTCTATGCAACTCCTGTTCTTCCTTGAGTTTCTACTTCAACACATGCAACTCCTTCTCTATTTTGTTCTCTGCCTTCACACAATCTTCATTGTTGCGCCGTCACCTCATAGCCTCAATCTCCAAAGCTGCTTTCGTCATGGGTGGATCTGCTTTGAACTTGCAACTTTGCTTTGCCTCTATGCTATCAACAACCTTCCTCTTGCATTTGTTGTGCGTAGGTGTGCTGCCTTCTGCCACTGCTGATGGTGCTACTCGCTATGATGTCGTTGCCATTGACCTTGATATCCTTGTCCATGAACAACTTGATGTCTTCGTGGATAGGAAAGTTCATAGACACTTGATCAACTACATCCCTAGTTGCGCTCTTAACAGTGTCTTTGAATCTGCTCTCCTGGAAGCCATTGTACTTGTGTTGCTGAGAGACAGACGAACACTTGCAATTCCTGGAGACATAACAACACTCATGGAAAGCAATCTGTCACTCGAAAACCAAAACAAACTTGAGGATTGACTTGCAGCATACCTGTGTGATTGAACATGAAGGTTGCGCAATTTCTGCCTGGAGGTCAGGAGACTAACTACCAAAACTGCGCAAGTCATAGTCCGGGCTGTCAGGAGGCTGAATAACTACTAGAACTATGCAATGCACAATCCAGCTTGGCCTGCTAAGGACTAAAACTGCGCAATACCCAATTTTAGTCAGCAGTGACATGAAACTAGCAAACTTCATTGTGCAGTTTCTGGGGGCCAGCAGGACACTGCCTCCAAGAATTGCGCAATGCAAGCCTAGAGGTCAGTGCTTGGCCAAACTTGTACAATTGCTGGAGGGAAGGCAGAGCTTTCGCTTTCGGAAATGCATAGTGCTAGCCAGGCAAGGCACGGTATGGGCCAAGGCAGCCCAGTCTAGCTGACGGGCAAATGAAAGCATGAGAAGTCTGAATGCATGAAGAGATGAGTGCAAACAAGAGTGAATGATCATACATGCAAACAACAAGTACAGGATTCAGAAAACGGGAAAGCATGCATGTGTGTGAAGTGAGTCGCCGCAATGGCGACCGGTCCTGCAAAACAATGTCATGCATGCAACATCAATGAGATGTGAATGAAAACTGAAACAATGCTTCTACAAGTTGACATATATCAAAATGATAGTAGGCGTTCACTGAAATCAAGAAGACAACACTCACACGAAGCGAAACACAAAAAGCAACAGAAACGCAAAGCAAGAAATGAAAAGCGGGCTTACTCCAAAACAGCGAAGATGAATGTGCTGATGAATCCTAGATGCAATGTGGGATGTTAGAGCTGCAAGGTCGATGTGAGGAATGAGCTCTGCAGTGTCCGGTTGATGTGTTTCAATAAAATCGAGGTTGTGACACACATGCCACAATTCTAGGAAAAACGACACTTGGCGGGAGGTTTATGAAATGATCCTTGCATGTAACCTCCAGCTGCTAAAAATAGATCCCTGAATCAATGGATGCCTTTGCATGCTGCCTTAGGAGAAGCAACCCATGCATACAAATCAATTTTGCTAGGTCCCGGAGGGAACTGGTCAACCCAACTGCACATGCAACAATCTGCTCAGCTGAGGGGAAAAATGTGCATTTTTGGGAGGGAGATTGGCTGGTTGCCCAGAGGGATTACGCAATTTCTGGGCAGAGAAGCTGACTACTACCTAGAATTTCTCAATTTCTAGGCTGAGCAGCCCTGCTGGGAGGAATTGCGCAATTTTCTCAGTGAATAGTGATAGCCAGATTTGCGTAATTATGGAGCCCAGTATGCTGCTAGACATAATTGCACAATTTCTGGAGGGAAGGCTAGTTTCCCTTCAAAATTATGCAATTTCTTGAGGGAGTTGCTCAGCCTGCAATTGGACCAAGTCCGGAGAAACAACCTATGAGGGGGATGCAACAAGATTTGATGGGCAGGTTATCATTTTGCAAGAAAATCACTGAATCTTGCGTACTTGACAAGGCAAGACATGCTATTGTGAGAGGTTGGTAGGGAGGCTCCAAAATGAAGCTAAGGAGAAATTTGGAGGGTGGTTGTAGCTGCTACAACAGAACCCTATGGCTTGGAGTACCTCCCAAGCTACAAAATCTCAACACTCCCTCTTAGTTAGGGAGGTATTTCCAATACTAGGAAGTAACTCATCGTCATCACTGTCACTGCTTGTGACACTCCCCCAACTCTTGTCGCCCAAAACTGTAGCAATCCATGTAGCATGGACTATACCTCTCTAAGAAGTGTCATTGTCATTGGAAGTCTCTTGCTTCATCTCCTTCTCCTAGAATGTCTTCCACTCTCTCCATGATTCATTCTTGGAAAATGTAGAATCATCCTTGCTCCCCATTGACCACATGCTCTTCTTGGGTTGCACAATCTCCCTCTGACCCCGAAAACTACCTTTAGAACACGTCTCCCTCTGAGCATATGGAGCTTGGACCTTATTCTATGGAGCTTGTACCTACTCCTCTAAAGCCTGTACCTGCACCTGCTTCTTTGGAACCTGCCCCTGGTTCTCCTTCTTCTTATACCATAACCTATAGGATTTCTCATTAACCTGTATAGACCATGCTCTCTAAATCTAAGCACCACAATTGTGGAGCTAGAGCCTCTACGCCTAAGTCTTTCCTTCCCATCCTAGAACAAGACCTCATACCCCTTCTTCTCAATCGTTGAGACATACATCACTCTATATTTGAGTCCCGGTACAAATAATACATCCTAGACTCACATCACATGTTCTTACTCCGTCACGAATCACACAACTCCTTATCCTCTAATCTCTTTCTGAATCTTGCTGCCCAACACCATGTGCAACTTTGAGTCCCACTCAGCTAGAGTCTCGAACACCTCCTGTGACTTTGTCGTATGATTCGATGCTCCATTGTCCACTTACCATGTAGCCTCATCAATGGTACTCTGCAAAAAATGAGAGATCAACACAAATTCCTCCTTCTCCAATATCCCGGAGAGGTCATCTATCTCGATAGAAGTGGAAACACCTACAACCTGCTTCCCTTTCCTCATCTCGTCATCTCCCTTCTTCTTCATCATACATCTCATTGAAAAATGATCCATCTTCCATAGTTGAAACACTTGACTTTATTTAAGTGATTCTTATGCTTACCCTTCTTTTGCGCTGTATGTGCCACTTCATCATCTTAAGCCCTCTTCTTCAAAGGAAGATCCTTGTCTCACAACTGTTCTTGAATGAATTTATCCCACAATCTATTCTAGTATGGAAACTTGTTCCTCACAAAGATCCCCTTAATGAATGGCTTCCGTTTTGGAGTAAACCCTTTCAAGGAAATCCTTACCATCTCAGGATCTAAAATAGTCACATCGACAATGACAAGCTCATCTTTGACCCGAGACAACCTCGTTAGATATAAAGTCACCCCTTCATCCTGTATCATCTTGGTGGACTTCAACTTATCCTTTAATACTAACTTTCAGTTCTCATTGTTATTCTAGAATTTTTTTTGAATAGATACCCACATCTCATGTGCAATGTTCTTCCCGGAAAAATGAGGTATTAAGGAGTCCTTAATACCATCTAGGATGACCAACTTTACCTTCGTATTCAGATCCTCATACACTTCCAACTCCTTAGGGTTTGCTGGCTTCTTTATTGCTTTCTTGGCGAATTCCCAAATCATGTTGATCATCAAAGCCAACTTGATCCTTTCCTTCCATGGAATAGACAACAACGGCTAGTGAAGCTGGGGAACCCCTTTCTAAAGAATAAACACAGACAAAGTATACAACAAGTTAGGAGATTCACCACAAATAATCACTGGAAGAAGTTTCAACATCTCTGATCTCCATAGAGACCACTTAACCTGTTTTATAATTCCTCGGGATTGATTTTTGCATCGTCTTCCCTTGAAACTAAGGTTCATTCACATGGGGAGAGTCATGATGGTGCTTCACTCCTTATGATTACAAATGTGAGAGAATTTGATTTATGCTTCTCAAGTTTCATATGTCTATCATGGGGGTACTTCTAAAATGAAGGGTAGGGAGGAGTTTGAAGGAAAGGAGACATCTCGCAAAGAGTGAGAATATAAATGGGAGAGGGGAGATGGTTTTCATTTAGAGCAACGAAATGAGACATTCACCCAACCACTTGAGTGGCATAAATTTTAATGATTTCCCATGAGGGACTAAAATTGCACCTTGATTTACATATATTTTAATTGGACTTGAGCAGTTTGATTTTATAAATCATCAACAAATGGATGAAACTTTGGTATATTACACCAACCATGTATTCCAATTAATTCTAATTGCTTAACCTGGAGTTGACATGATATGTTGGAACATTCACCTGCTTCACTATTTTTCTTCTAAAGGGTGTGGAAGTATGCTTTTTGGGGGATTTTTTTAAGCAGTGACATGATTCTTTTCATAAGAAGTTCCATTATTCTTTCTTTAGGAAAAGTGCCATTGTGAAGATGGCTAATAACAAGAAGGGAATCTCCCATAATAACTATATTTAAGACTCACCTTTCTTTCACAATAAGGATGCCTTGCAAGATGCCATACAGTTCAACTTGATTATTTGTTATGAACCCCAAACCCTATGCATACGTTGTATTCAATTTGCCGTCAGGACTGTACAAAACCCCTCCCCCTCTCGCCACCCCTCATAATATTATAACATTAACATATTTTTTATTAAATATGTAACATTACGTCAACATAATAAATAGAACCACATGCTAATGTAACAACAAAGCTTAACATCATATATATGATAATCATCTTAACATATATCACATGGAGAAAAAAAATCCAAAAGTGTTCTTATCATCCTTCATCAATGAAATTCATTAACACATAAAAAATGAATGTCATCTGTTTCATTTAATGAATCATCAACATAAGGAATATTTCAATTAGTTAGTTATAATCCACGAAAACAACAAGAGATGAGGAACTTACCTGTAAAATGAAGATTTAGCGTACTTGAAATTTCAAACCATTGTGCTATTCGGATCTAGTGGACCATAACCAATGTTTTGAGGACGACTCTCCACCCAATTGTAGGCTCCCATGCACTTTCTATAACTAGCCACCTTCGAGCCCTCAATCAACTACCTATGTAAGTTAATCCTTCATGGCCTAGCATTTTTCTTCAAAAAAAAAGGTCACATCCTCCTCATCCATTAAATATAACAATTTGTTCCAAAAATGGAAGCATAATATTCATGCACATAATCCATGTGTCATTATGCAATTTCTATTTTTTGTGTGTTAAGTTCTTTTATTTTTATTTTTTATTTTTTATTTTTTAATTGAGCCTTTTTTCCATAATTGACTCTTGCTTTTTTTATTCTTTTACTTTTTATTAATGTGACTTTATTGTTACTATTTTTATAGTTTCCTTTATTTATTTATTTGAAACTTCGCTTCATTATTGATTATTTTATTTATTTATATGCTCACTCTTATTATTTATTGTATTATTTATTTATTTTTTAATACTTTCACTTTTATTATTTATTATTTTATTTTTATTATCATTATTGATTAATAAGGTGGAGTTTCAGGTGGCTTTCAAGGGTTGGTAGGCTAGTTCTTATAAAATATGCATTAGAAGAAATCCCGATTTATTAGATGTCATTGTTCTGGATTCCAAAGGGAATTCTTGAAAAAGATAGTTGGATTTCTTCAAGTTCCTATGGGCTGGTGATAAGGAGAACTTTGTTATTCCTTGGACCAAATGGAGTCATATAGCGGCTCCAAAACTGCTAGGAGGATGGGGCCTATATAATGTTTTAAAATTCTCAAAAGCTTTGGCAGCAAAATGTGGATGGAGGCTGTTACCAACATATTGTCTCTGGTCTACCATAAATATATTGCACCAAATTATATTAAGGAATGGATTAGATAGATAAAAAGGTCTCAAGTTAATATTTCTATTATTTGAAGAGCTGTTTTAAAATCTTTCGATTTAATTGATTTTGTTTTGGCCCGGAAAGTAGGAAATGGACATAAGGTTAGAATTGGAGTTGATCCATGACCAAGAAGTGGTGATAAACACTGACTGTCACAACTTCTAATTTATTTTCTTCGTAACAATTGGAACTCTAACTGTCACATTTAGACAGCCCAACTCAATCCACACTTCAGAGGCAAGGATGAAAAACGAAAAAAGTACTAAAGCTAGATGTAGGATTTCATGAGGAATGGAGCATGTATTTGGAAGCATTGACAAAGTCTCATATAAGGCTTACAAACAAAGAAGATGAATTAGTTTGGTCACATTCTCCCTATGGGATCTACACATCTAAACTTGGGTACATTCACCTAAATGTTGTAGAAAGGAATGTGGAACAAAAATGGTGTTGGAAAGTGGTTTGAAAATCAAGATGTCCATCAAAAGACCATATTTTTATGTTGTGTATTTTGGATAAAAATGCCCCTACCTTGGGGGTCATGCAAAAGTGCATAACATTAGACCATGATGATGCTCACTATGAAAAAGGAGTGAATAATCCACTGATCATTTAATCATGGAGTGTACTTTTACTACTAAGGTATAAAATACTTGTAAACCAATTTTAGGACATGATTGTAACTGAACGAGACAGTCTATTAAGACATAGAGGGATTGGACGTAGAACATGGAAACTAAATCCTAACAAGCACTTTCTCTTATTATCTGTTGGGGTATTTGGTTGGCTAGGAATACAACTATTTTTCAGGATCTATCTTCCTCCTTTGTTTGGATAACCATTGAGGGACTCTCAATTCCTACTCACTTTTCACAGTCAAAATATTAGACAAACCACTGTGTATAGTAGTAGAGGTTTCATACACTTATATTTTGTGGGCTATTTTTTAAGGTGCCTCATAGGGGGATGAACAACCATGTGGTGGGGGGTTTGTATTAAATCCCTCCTCATCGCACTCATTTCATGTTTAAATGGGATTAGGGAGGTGATCCGAATCTTGGGGGTGGGGGGGGGGGGGGGGGGGGGGGGGAAGATCTAAAAATTGAAGTGGATCTTGGGGGGTAGGCCCCAAGATCTGAAAAATTGAAATTCCATGCAAGAAGAAAAGAGGGGAAGACACAATAACAAAACCACAAAGATTTTTTTTTTATTAAAACATATAATAAATGTAAAGGCTACATTGTAGTGGACAATTTGTCCTTTTACAAAATGTGACTTGTTAGTTATAGTATTTTTTTAGTTACAATACCACGGGTAAATTCCATGGGTCGGTAAATACCATGGGTGAATGAATACCATGGGTAGATGCCACTTACAATACCATGGGTGGATGCCACTTACAATACCATGGGTGGATGAATACCATGGGTGAATGAATACCATGGGTATATGCCACTTTCCATTCAGATCATTCCTCCCTCCTTAAGAAGCAATGGTCCTCATTGCTTGAAGTTCCCTCCTAAGAAGCTTGTGTTGAATATGAAGAGCCACTAAAGAGAAGCATTTTGTGTGGTTAACCCATAACCATGATAAATGAAGATCCAAGGATAGAGATACCCTGTAATGCTTGTGACCAACTATGATATTGACAATGCGCGACTTAGCAAATTGACTTTGATGAAGTGTGGGTTTGTGGATGAACCATAACCATTAAAAACGAAGATCTGAGGATAGAGATACACTATAATGCTTGCGACAAACTGTGATACTAACAATGTGTGGCCTAGCAAATGGACTTCGATGACAAGGATTTTGTGTGGTTGACCCATAACCATGATGCTGACTGTTGATGAAGTAACAAGTGCCTACATAGTCTATGGTGGAAGGGCACGTTTCCAAAGAACCCAAGTCAGATGCTGCTATGCTGAAACTGATGAATGTGAAGCAGGTGCCTCTAAAGCAGGGTGGGAGGGCACATCTCCAAAGGGAACCATCTCAGGATACTGCTCCAGATATAAAAACTAATTTAAAATGGGAGTAACTTAGTCAATATATCTCTGAATCTTTATTATAACCTGTTTTTGGAAATGTAATGACCATTCTGCATCTTCCCATGTGATTGAAATCCCTATTTGGACACTCTGGAAACTCATATTTATGCTGCAATTGTCATTCCGTCATAGAAGTTTTCAAAAAATAATTGATTTTAAATCAGTGATATCTCCCTCATTCGAACTCCGATTCGGCTGATTTTTTTTTGAATTTAGGTATTTTTTCGCAAGGAATATAGATATGTTATTTTTTTTTTTTTGTGAAATTTTCACCAAAAGTTTCAGATATGATCTGAAAAATCGCCACCCAAAAAATTCCTGCAAAAAAAATGAAGAAAAAAATGCTTTATAGATGTCTTTCGTATTAATCACATAATCAAGATTTGGTCAATGTTTCAAACCAACTAATGTGGTCCATCCTCATGACAAGGTGAAGAATCAGTCGATCTTAAGGAATAAATAGTATGGATGCATTATTGCCTAGAATTAGTTGTTGAAAACTAGCTGTTGGTAAATCAGTTAATAGGGTAGGTAAAATATTATTAATTATTAGAGGTGGGGAGTTATCTATTAAAATAATAAAATATATTTGGTTAAAAATATCTGTTAGGAATAAAAATAAAAATAAATTATTAAAAATAAATATAAAATAATTAAAATATTATATATTTGTTTAGAAACTAGCTGTTAGGAATAAATAAATTTATATTAATTTTAATAATTAATTAAAGTGTTGAAATAATATATATATATATATATATATATATAGATACATATATATAACTTAATCCAAATATATACCTAAGATCAAGGTATAAAACTCAAGCTAAAGAAATGGTTTTATAAAACAAAATATAAAAATGAAAAAGAGGTTATTAATTATAATTAAAAAATAAAAAAGTTATATACATTTATTAGATATATTAAGATACCTAATAATGCGCAAAATAAAAGTTAGAGAAAGACTCAAATTTTAAAAAATTCAGAAAAATGAAGGTTAGGAGGGGAAACAAGGTAGATACATAATAAAAAGAGTAAACATGAAAAAATATTCACGAGTAAAATGAACGAAGAAAACAATAGTACAAATAAAATGAAAACTTAAAAATAAGCTAGAAATAAAAATAACCAGGGAGAGGAGAGGGAGGAATCAAGAAGTGAGAGCCGAAATCCAACTCTTACTTAATTTCCAACCGTCATCCCTATTAAGATTCTTGGCATGCCTTTCAATCTCAATCACTTCCCTAAGCTTCCTATGGTGGAAGTGATCAACCTTGACAATGACTTTGGATTCTTTAATGCAGACATGGTGTTTTGTTTTCTTTGCATGCTTGGCTAGGGCTGATGAGCAAGATCGATTGTGTCTAATATCTACAACATGCTCATGGATTCTCTGTTTAATAGACCTACCTGTTTCCCCAATATAGGGAATACCACATGAGCATGGAACAAGGTAGACACCCTTCGTGTCCTTTGAGTCAATAGGGTCTTTAACAAATCCCAATGAATTCTTAATAGTATGGAGAGGCTTGAATGAGGAAGCGACATTAATCTTCTTAAGGATATGGGCAATCCTATTTGTGGTTCCTTGGATATACGGGAGATGAACGTTAGAGATAGGATCAACACAAGCAAGTTTGACTCTTGGCACTTTGCATGCCTTGTTAAAGGCCTTGAGGCTTTGTGATCTACTATACCCATTCTTTCTAAAAACCTTAAAGCTCACAAAGGTGGAGCCATCATCATTTTTGATAAGTCTGACTATGTCTCCAAAATGATTGACCATCTTTCTAATAGTGGGAGTTACATCAAGCTTAAGAAAAATCCCATTAAATCTGTTTCTAAGGAGGTAGCCAACGCTATCAAATTGAGTCTGTCCCTTAATCCTCTGTCTTGTAAGCTCATAGAGAGCAATCACCTTATCTCTAGAATTTATGGCCTTCCGAAGATTCATAAATCTGGGGCTACCTTGAGGCCTATTGTTAACACGATAAGCGGTCCTACTTGCCTTCTGGCTAAGTTCTTAGCTCGAAATCTTAAGCCTCTGGTAGGTCGCATTGATTCTTTTGTTAAAGACTCTGCCTCCTTTGTTCATTGTGGAAAGATATCAAGTTGGAAGTTGGAGATTTTTTTGTTAGTTTTGACGTCGTATCCTTATACACCAAAATCCCCATCCAAGAGGCCATTGATATCATCAATCGCATCATTGACAAAGACACTGCCAAATTAGTTGAACTCTACCTCACCTCGACTTTCTTCAGTTTCCAAGGTGAGTTATATGAACAAACTTGCGGTGTTTCCATGGGTTCACCTCTCTCCCCTATCGTCGCTAACTTGTTTATGGAATATTTTGAAACCAAGGCTTTAGCCACAACTCAATTTTTCCCTAAAAAGTGGAAGAAGTTCGTTGATGATACATGTGTCATCTGGCCTCATGGTCGTGAGAAATTGGATCTGTTTCTAAACCACCTTAATTCTCAATCGGACTCCATCAAGTTCACAATGGAGGTGGAAGAGAATGGATGCCTTCCCTTCCTTGACATTCTCCTTTCCAGGATGGATGATGGTTTCGTCTGTCACCAAGTGTTTCGAAAGAAAACTCACACGGAACAATATCTCCATGCCAGCTCTCATCACTTTCTGGCTCATAAATTCGGGGTGCTCAACACTCTTGCTACTCGTGCTCTAAGAATCTCTGATGATAGCCACCTTGATCAAGAGAAATCTCATCTTCTTGAGGTTTTTAGAAAGAATGGGTATAACAGATCTCAAAGCCTCAAGGCCTTTCACAAGGCGTGCAAAGTGCCAAGAGTTAAACCTGCTCGTGTTGATCCTGTCTCTAAGGTTCATCTCCCATATATCCAAGGAACCACGGATAGGATTGCCCATATCCTTAAGAAGATTAATGTCGCTTCCTCGTTCAGGCCTCTCCATACCATTAAGAATTCGTTGGGATCTGTTAAAGACCCTATTGACCCTAAGACATGAAGGGCGTCTACCTTGTTCCCTGCTCCTGTGGTATTCCCTATATTGGGGAAACATGTAGGTCTATTAAACAGAGAATCCATGAGCATGCTGTAGATATTAGACACAATCGATCCTGCTCATCAGCCCTAGCCGAGCATGCAGAGAAAACAAAACACCATGTCTGCATTGAAGAATCCAAAGTCATTGCTAGGGTTGATCATTTCCACCATAGGAAGCTTAGGGAAGCGATTGAGATTGAAAGGCATGCCAAAAATCTTAATAGGGATGACGGTTGGAAATTAAGTAAGAGTTGGATTCTGGGTCTCACTTCTTGATTCTTCCCTCTCCTCTCCCTGGTTATTTTTATTTCTAGCTTATTTTTTAAGTTTGTATTTTATTTGTATTATTGTTTTCTTCATTCATTTTACTCATGAATCTTTTTCATGTTTCCTTATTTTTATTATGTATCTACCTTGTTTCCCCTCTTAACCTTCATTTTTCTGAATTTTATAAAATTTGAGTTTTTCTCTAACTTTTATTTTGCGCATTATTAGGTCTCTTAATATATCTAATAAATGTATATAACTTTTTATATTTAATTTTAATTAGTAACCTCTTTTTCATTTTTATATCTTGTTTTATAAAACCATTTCTTTAGCTTGAGTTCTATACCTTGATCTTAGGTATATATTTGGATTAAGTTAGCCCCGTAATTTTTTTTTATAAATTCATAACATCTTATTAATTATTAAAACATTAAAATAGAATATTTACTCAAAATAGATTTAAAGACTTTGATATAATATTTCACTTATCTTATTCATTAAAATAATGAATAAAATATTTTATAACAGTTAGTTTTAAATAAATATATATTATTTTAACACTTTAATTAATTATTAAAATTAATATAATATTTATTTTTTCCTAACAGTTAGTTTCTAAACAAATATATAATATTTTAATTATTTTATATTTATTTTTAATAATTTATATTTATTTTTATTCCTAACAACTATTTTTAACCAAATATATTTTATTATTTTAATAAATAACTCCCCACCTCTAATAATTAATAATATTTTACTTACCCTATTAACTAATTTAACTAATTTACCAACGACTAGTTTTCAATAGCTAATTTTGGACAATGATGCATTCATACTATTTATTCCTTAAGATCGATTGATTCTTCACCTTGTCCTGAGGATGGACCACATTAGTTGGTTTGAAACGTCGACCAAATCCTAATTATGTGATTAATCCGAAAGACAACTATCTACATTATGGATCACAAAAGTGTTAATCTAACAAAAAAATGTTTCCTGCTTTGCCCAAGAAAGTGCTATGTGGAAGTCGTAGCACGTGCATGAAGTTTGTTCGAGATTGATGCAAAAAATTGAAACTGAAATATGTGTCAAACCCTCATTCCCATGGAGTCGTAACCTGAATCTGACACCACTGATCCAGATCTTGGGGGGGGGGGAGATCTAAAAAATTGAAATGGATCTTGGGGGGTGAGGCCCCCAAGATCCGGAAAATTGAAATTCCATGCCAGAAGAAAAGAGGGGAACACACAATAACAAAACCACATAGATTTATTATTATTATTATTAAAACATATAATAACTGTAAAGGCTACATTGTGGTGTACAATCTGTCCTTTTACAAAATGTGACTTGTTACTTATAGTTTTTTTTAGTTACAATACCATGGGTAAATTCCATGGGTGGGTAAATACCATGGGTAGATGCCACTTACAATACCATGGGTGGATAAATACCATGGGTGAATGAATACCATGGGTAGATGCCACTTTCCATTCAGATCAGGAGGGGGAAAAGTAATTTTGCAGAAATCTTGGCATGCAAATCTCTTATGGAATTTGTGATAGAAAAAGGATGTGACCAACTTAAAAATTTTAGTGATTCTATGTTAGTTATCAACTTGGTAAAAGAGGTGAAACAATGTTAGAATGTACTTCTTTCTCATTTATTAGAATATTTATTGAGGATAAAACACACTTTTAACTTTTTCTCTTGCCTTTACATATACAAGGAAAGAAATGGCACCACAGATAAATTATCTAAAGTGGGTTGTGCATTGGATAGGGGGATCTAGTTGATCACTGAGTACAAGGATGTCGAGTTTTTTGCCACATACCATATATGGATGATCAAAAATCTGTTGTAGCAATCTAATATCTCTCCTGTTTTTTGTTATTTATGGTTCTAACTTTTTATGTAGGAAAAAACACTCTCTCATAACTAGACAATCCTATAATCTGTATAGTTTAGCTCTTAAAGTTTGAGAACTCCTTCATTTTTGTATGTAACTGCTAAAATGTAAAATTGGGCATAAAAGGGAAAAACTATGAACACTTTTAGCCAAACCATGAATGTGGGAGGATTCAAGTGATTACACATTGTTAGATGTGTATATGAAAAACATAATTTGTTTTTTTATATGAAATGAAATTACATAATTTTTTTGGAAAAAAATATCATTATCATTATTATTATTGATTTAATAATACGAGACATTATATACTCCCCCTCTTCAAGGAACTTCTTCTCAAAGTTAAGTTTAATCATTTAACATATAAACTATTTATTTATTTATTTCTTCTCTCCTATCCAACACCCTTTGTTGTAACTAGTATAAAGGCCACTCAAGTGACCACATCAGGCATTGAAAGTTACTTCAAAAAACCGGGGAAAGTGAGAGTACTCTCAAGCTCTTCTTTCCCAGTTTTCGAAACTAGGCTTAAAGCCCCATCAGTCTATACCTGATCCCCAAAGCTCAAACCTCATTTTCCCCAAGACAGACATCCGGTCTGGTACTCATGCACCCTAAGCATCTCGAAAGGCTGGCCCAAACTCCCTTCGTATATCCTACCAGGGACATCCCCCAAGCATCGATGTCCCACACCCACTTCTAGAATTTGACATCACAACTCTAATATTAGGCACTCGACATTCAAAAGATGGTCCCATAACCCATTGAAAGTTATACAAGGAAAAAGAAACATTGTCAACAATAGTTGATTGAGTTTGTCCCCATTCCATAAGGTGTTACAATTCTCCCTCATAGGCATGGGATCCCATGAGATCATCAAATAAACTGGCCTTCTCGGCCCATTGGTGGATTTCCGGTTAATCACCACCTCTCAAAATGCAACCAATGCATTAGTTATAACATCATAATATCATAGAAAGTAATCCACATGCCGATTCTTGCATTCGATCATGAGAATACAACATCATTGTTATCCCAACATCCTAAATTGTAAGGAATTACATGCTCATGCATGCCATAATTATACATCTTATCATTAAAAGTATATGCAATTAGCATGCCATAAAATCACGAAATTCCATTATAATATTACAACATTAACATGTCTTTATGAAAGATAGAACATTACATCAACATCATAAATATAACCATATATTAATATAACAACATAACTTAACATCATAAATCTCATAATCATCTCAACACATATCACGTGAAGAGAAACATAACCATTCTTATCATGATTAATCAATCACATTCATTAACACACATAAATAATAAATACCATCTATTTCATTGTAATACAACCATATCATTAAATATCCATCTAGGATCTATTTTGCTGCGTTAGTTAACTTGGTTTGGATCCTCAATACCATGCGTACCATGTTTTCATCAAGATACCAACTAATTTTCAATAATCATTCCCACTTCTTTCAACTAGGAAGTTAACAATTTACAAAGTAGGTCTAGTCATTTGAAATTCTTTAGCCATGTCTTCTTCCTTCTCCAATGAAATTTAGTGAAATTCATAATTATAATATTACTAGTTGTACAAATCATTCCTTAAATCATCAATATCGAAATTAAAAATCCATGATCACTATACATATTTTGCATATTCATATTCTCGTACCATTCTACTCAGTGGCACACAAACACCAGATCATCATTGTTTAAGTATTTTGTCATCCTTAATCCACATACACAAAGGGATAATTAATTCCTAGTGGTTTATCCATCACCTAGTAATTATCAATGTTCACGTTTATTAATCTTAGCTCATCTCATCATGTTCCCAACTCAATCTATTTTATCGAAGATGCATTGTTCTTCTATTCATACTAGGGATTCCCCCCCTTCCCTTATGACTCAATAGAATTATCTTTAGTTAGTAATTTGAAGCATGAAACCACTATTACCATTATCAGCCACCAAAAGGTTTTATATGCTTGGTGTGCTTGCAATAACTTATTTCAATACTAATGGCACAAATTTGATAAGTTGTTAAGATGAAGTCTTAGTATATCATCAATACACTCACGAAAAAATGAGTTTAAAAAGTAAAGTACACCCTTTATTAACCAATTCTCACTTCTATTGTCAATTTGTGCAGAATCCATCTCAAGGTATTGTTATAATTTCCATCAACATTTCTTATTACACTACATTTATTATCCTTTATCCTTTATACTTTTAAATATTTTCTCGATCTATCATTTGATATTCACCACTAATTACAATCTTTCATAACTTCTTATTGGGACACTTTTAAATTATATAGGTCATCACTATGACCCTTATCAATCATGTTGTTCAATTCACTCATCAATATCCTTAAGAGAGATAGACCCCTTAGTATCATCAGATAAATGGGCCCTAGTGTTTATTACATTTCATAGTTCCCTTAGCACTTTAATGTTACACCTTAATGAGTCATATGAGCTTTAATTAGCTACTCCGTTCCTAAAATTTTAGGTTCTCATTATTCACATTGACATCCTACTTAACTACCTTGATCCTAAGGCATTTCCCTTTTCACAATTTCTATTTTTTTTTGTTCCCAATATCATACATACACTCATGAGTTTATTACATCTGCAATATAATGTCATCATTATTCCTATAATTCATTAAGAAGATCTTCATCATTATCATTATCATTTAACTTCATTGATTAATTAATTATATTTTCCTATTGATAAGCATCATCCTTATCTAAAGTTTATATATATCCTTTTCATGATTCCACAACCAATTTCCACGGGGTTATTTATTCATGGGATGCCTTGAGAGTACCAAGTTGCTCATTCATGACTATTCCCTAAATCCAAAATCTTCCATCATGTCCTACCTTAAGTATCTATCTCACCCACATAAAGTATCTATCTAGAATTCTTTTATGTTCATCTCATCATCCCAGGTTGGGCATAGTTACAAGGCTGCGATTCATTATCATCGTTAAAATTTTTGTAAGTTTCCCATTTTCCCTTATTCTTTAAGGAAAATCTATGATTTATACTACTAATATTAAGGATCAACTTAGAAACTTTCCTTCATTTCTTCTAATGCTTGTCTTTTTACATAATTTTTCCATCTTTCCATTCTAATAATCGATTTATAATCTTTTCCAAGTAATATACCATTTTAAGGTATATTTTTATTTCTTCCAATTTTGACTTATACATCTATTCCCTCAATTTGATCAATTATAATTTCTCCATATCTTGCATGAATAACTAATGTCTTTTTTTTTTTTACTTCCTCATATTACCTTGGTCAGTTTGACATATCATGTGATTGTATAGTACTTTATATCTAATAGTCTATTTTTCATTGTCTCTGTCAAGCCTCTAAGCCTGTTTTATTGAGCATAAGGGAAGCATTATGATGCATCCCATTTCTTCTCCCATGCTAAAAAATGCATGACCACCCCATAATTAGATTAACTTCTTTCTTAAAATCATGTTTATTATATGTAATTTCCTATCAACATCTTACATGGCTATTTGCAAATATGAATTCATATCTTTATTCTAAACCCTGCATCTCTTCTATGGCATAACTTGCTTCTTTCCTACACTTATCATATGGTTCAAAATCATTATTTCTATTTAATGAGTATTGAAGTTTCCTAGTGAGCATTGAAACAATCCATTCGTCCCCTCTTTGAGAGGTGATGTCTTTGGAGCAAGATCAACTAACAACATATTCATATTTCTCACAATTTCCATGAATCTATCTAGATACTGTGAATATATAATACTAATCACATCATTATCATTAGATTGAAAATTTCCAATAATAAATACAAAATAAAATAAAATATCAGGTTTTACATCCAATGCACCACTTTACCTAAACCATCATGCGACTATGGAACATTGAAATATGTAGCTTAGGTCCTAATTCCAATATGTGTTTTCTTCATTTTTTTTCTTGTTTCATGACCAATGAGAGGCTATACCATCCTCACAAGGAAACCCTTCATCTATTGTCTTTCTTTCCCAGTATACAAAACACAAATTAAGATCAACACACATGGTAATACTTAAATTTGTTAACCTAATATTTCATCTTGAATGGAGTAAGAAAATCTTCTTCAAACCACCCTAACTTCCAATCATGAAAAATTACTCATATTTATGAATTACCACATCATCCTAAACATAACCAGATAATATTACTAGGTTTTTATTTTATTTAATTGATGGGCCTCTAGATTAGACATAAATTAAGGCCCATCTGACCATCCTTCAACACATTAAACCTTTATTTTTGCATTAGATAACGTATTTTTAACTTTAATATGTTCATTAGGAAGGTTTACGGATAATTGCATATTTGTGCCTAATATTATTTCTTTTTGTGGAATATTGTGAGAATATTGTGCAGATTATGAAGATTTGGAGCAAGAGATAATTTAGGTACTTGCTCCCTACTACAGGAGGATCAATATTGAATAACAAATCAACAAGATATCATGAAATCATACACAAATTCTGGAGCTCCAATGATTGAGAAAATCTAGGAATGTGTTCCCTGTCATTTAATGTAGATTCCTAGTGTTGGGAACCAGATCCACTATTTGAGGGATTTTCAAGGGGAAAGCTTCCTCATTTCATGGGGAATGCTTCCTAATCATTTTGTATAAGTAACAAGTCAAATTTTCCTCTAGGGGTTGATTTTTCTTAGTCTTCTTGTGGAGAACACTTGTATTTTTGCAGCTCCACTTTCATTTCTTGCAGGGATGTAATTGTATTGATGGAAATAATGAAGATTGGTGCCATGTTCAACTTCTAAATCTTGGTCTCCTTCATAGGACTCTGAGTTTCCTTGGGCTTGGCCATCCCAGGAGCCTCATAGCCCTTTTGTATAATTTACTTTTCTTCTTTTCACTTCTTATTCACATGCATCTCTTGTTCTTGTTTTTTTCTATTTCTGCATTTAGTATTGATGATTTCTTGTTGTAGGATTGGGTTAAATGGTTGAAGTAAGTTCTTTTGCAGGATCACAAGCATTATTTCATCCTTGGAATATATTTTTAAGGTCATAGTAATCATTGAGCTACTTGGATTAGTTTGCTTATTCCCAAATCTAAATTTCTAGAAGTCCCTTGTGGCAAATAGTAGTAATTTTCTGCTATTTTTTAGAACATCATAATAAGATTCAATTGAGTTGATTCCACTTGCATTAGATCATAAACATATTCCAGTCAATAACAAAATTCACCCCATTGAATTTTCACTTGATTAGGTTAGGCATTTGATAGATTAACTAGCTCACTAGTTCTCGGATTTCTTAATTTTAGACTAGTAATTTTCTGCTATTTTTTAGTATGTGTGTGTGTGTGTTTTTTAACAGAGTTAGTTACTAGATTTCTATTCCAAAAAAATGAAAAAAGGAGGCAAGCTCCCATTACATCGGAGAGAGGCATCCTGGAAGAAAAACAGAGGGCAAACATTCCCTATCTTCCATGCCCTTCCCTTTTTGGTTCTGAAAATACCAATTGCACTATCCTTATAAATACATACGAATTGTTTCAACAGTAATTTTCATTTACATAACATAATAAACTACTAGAGGAAGAACTTTGCAGAGAGGAGAAGAGAAGAAATGTAGTATCTAATTTTTGTTGACTGAAGGTTCATGATGAGACGGAGGCTGATTCTTGCTACTTTGATAGTTAGAGTTCTCTCCCATTTGATTGATTAGTAAACTCTTAAAATAGTTAATCACTTCATCCATGTGCTTACATTTGTGCTTTAGAGCTGCAATTTCCTAGTTCTCAGACTTTGCTTCAAATTTATTGTCCTTGTCCATTTCTCTAATCTGATAGATCATGTATTTGTTGGCTCTACACACAACACAAATCTCACACTTTCAGACATTTTCCAGAGGATTCCATTCCATTTTTCCTGAGGGATGTAGGCGTCCCTTCCAATAGGGAGAAGAAGAGGTGATAAGAAGTCGAGAGTAGATGTTAATTTTTCCACAAGACAGGCCAATAGTGACAAAAAAATACCACTGAGAGGAGAACAAAGATTCATAGGCTAATGAGACTTAATTTGGAAATAATGGAATAAGCCAAGAGTCAAAGCTAGAGATAAGCCACGAGAGCTGCATGAAGGGGAGAAACACGAACCACCAGAGCCGCGCGAAGGGGAGAGGCACAGACCACTAGAGCTGTGTGACGGGGAGAAGAAAATACCACCAGAGCTGCACGAAGGGGAGAAACAAATTCCACCAGAGCTGCGCGAAGGGGAGGGTCCAGACTAAATCAGAGTGGATTAGCTCAGTCACCAAAGGAGTGCAGTGACAGTTACAGGAAGATTGAGAGTTGCTTCTGTGACTAGGCAGAAAATAAAGGAGAGCGTAGGAAACTAATCCCAGGGACAGGAAAAAACTAGAGAGAATGAGCAACGAAGAGTTGAGAACAATCACTGGGAGAGGAAGGTTATATAGCTACGTTGAGGGCCACTTCAGGATAGAGAACTTGATCATTTCACGGGGAGCCTGGGTAGCTATTATTCACTTGATAGACAAAGTCTGACAATGATGTCTGTACATTGTGATTTTCCTGATTTTCTTGAGCTTCTGATTTCTAGCTTTTCATGTTGAAGTGACTGTTGCCCACCTTGATGTCCTTGGCTTGAGTGTGATTCTTTGCAATTGAAGGCTTGAGGTCCTATGGGATTGATTTTTGAGAAATCTCATTGTCAATTCTGGATTCTCCCATAGGACGATTGACAACCAAATTGGCCTGCATATCAACAGTACAATTATTTTCTCTTAGGATATGATTGAAGGTGACTTCTCCAAGATATTAAAGATTTTTTTCCACCCTTTTTGTTATTTAACTCAACGTCTAGTTCATGAGGCTTCTTCTTTCCACCATCGATTGAATAATTATTGCAGAGTCCCCCAATATGACTGGATTCTTCATACCTCACTGCCTTAATATTTCTGTTCCCAAGAGGAGGCCGTATGCTTCTGCCCTGTTGTTGGATAATTCTCCTAATCCCCATTCATAAGTGATGGGATTGATTCCTCCTGGATCGAAAATGAGACCTCTAGCTCCAGCCTTGCCTGGATTAGACTTAGAAGCTCCATCAAACAATAAATAGGGCCTATTTAAATTTTTTGACCATGCTTTGAAATCCTTTTTTTAATTCTGATTTCCCGTTCTGAGTGCTAATCACAGATCTACTGATAGTTGATTGTCTTATGTTTGTTTTTTGATGCTTTCTCATCACAAATTGTAACCAGGTTCTTTCCTCATGCAAAATATATTTGACATATATTGCTTTGGCTACTTTGGAGTTGATGAATTCGGTTGTCATGCTCCAAGTTTTAGCCAGAACTATTATGTTGCTTGGAGTGTGGTCTTTGAAGATCCTCTAGTTTCTTGCTAACCAGATTTTCCAACACATAAATGAGGGAAAGCTCAACCAATATCTTTTAATTGTTTCTTTATTTTTTAAAGTATATGGATACTTTTTTTTCCAAGTTGTTAGAAGCGTTTGCATAGGTAGCAAATGCAGTATACTTACCCCCAGTGGTCTTATGAGCTCTTGTCAACAGGCACGAGAAAAAGGACATCCCACGAAGAGATGCTGGATGTTTTCTTCACTCTTCTGACACATTGCACAACGTGAAGGGCCTTCATAACCTTTCTTTTTAAGATTATCAGTGGTAAGAATCTTGCCTTTGAGGAGTGTCCACATGAACACTTTGATTTTTGGCAGGGATTCTATTTTCCATGCCTCCCTCCAGTGTTCCCAATCACTATTTCCTTGCTGATGTAAGGTGGCATATCCAGATTTGACTAAAAAAACCCCTCCATCAGGGTCCCAATGGAGAGTATCCTTTGTGTCCACACTCAATGGTGCAACCCATTTAAGATGAGAGATTAGTGTCTTCCATTGAGGGACAAGGCCTTGGGGAAGATTGAGGATCCTCCAGTCCTCCCAATCTCCATATCTCCAAAGAGAGATGTCTTCCAGAGTACTAATTCCTTTTGTTTTCATCCACCTTCTCAGATCTTGAAGATTTTCTTGGAAAGCTATAGGTTGATTTCCCATTATTCTATCCTTCCAGATTTTGATGAGTTTACCATTCCCAGGGATCATAGAGGAGTTTTCTTTGATTAGGGAGAGGGTCTTTTTAATCAGACTCCAGAATTCCTAGGGATCATAGAGGAGTTTTCTTTGATTAGGGAGAGGGTCTTTTTAATCAGACTCCAAACTCGGGTGCATGGCCTTATTAGGGAACCTTTGTCTAATAAAAGAATTCTATTATGGTTCATATATTTTTCTTCTAGGATTTGCTTCCACCAGTTGCTCTCTCCAGTTATAAATGTCCATGTTATTTTTCCCCCAGTGCCAAATTAATTACCCCAAGAAGTCTTATAGCCAGACCACCTTTCTCATAAGGATGTGTTACTTCATCCCATTTCACTAGGCTGAGCTTATTTGTTTCTACTTTACCACCTTGTCATAGGAACCCCCTGATTACTAGCTCGATTTGTTTGTGTATGCTTGCTGGAGCTAGAATTGTTGCGTACTGATAAATTGGGAGTGTTGTGAGTAATGCCTTGATTAATACCACCCTTCCTGCCATGTTTAGCCAGTTCATTCCCCAGTTTTGCACCTTTTTTTTTTTCATTTTTTCAATGTACTTATTCCATATCTCGGTCTTCATATTTTCTTTGCAGACAGGGAGGCCAAGATAATGAAAATGGCTCCATTTTTCTTGTTCCAGAATTTCCAGAATTTTTGAGATTTTTTGGAGAGAGCGAAGAGGAGTGTTCCATTTGAAAATTTTACATTTTTGATTATTTTGATTCTTCTTGCCATTATACAAGAGGCCCCTCCCATGACCAAGGTGTCATCTGTAAATAGAGAGTGGTTTATGCTTTTTACTTCCAAAGAGATTGAGAGACCTGTGATAGACCGATATTGTCTGCATTTCTCGAGGTTTTGGCTCAGAGAGTCCACCATTATAATATATAGGAAGGGAGATAGGGGGAAACCCTGTCGAATCCCTCTTGAACTTTGGAAAAATTCACTTGGTCTTCCATTGATCAATGGTGCAATCCAAGGACCCACTATACAAGCCTTAATTATGTCTATTGCCTTTTTTGAGAAACCAAATCTCTGAAGGACAACCACAAGGAAGCCTAGATTGACCCTGTCAAAAGAATTTTCCATATCAAGCTTGATAATCATTCATTTTTCCTTTTTTAGAAGGCTAGAGTGCAGTGCTTCTTGAACTATTAGAATATTGTCAAGGATTTGTCTTTTTGGAACAAATCCTCCTTGGTTTTCTAAGATAATTTCTGGGAGCACTGCTTTTATTCTATTTGCCAGAATCTTTGTAATAATTTTGTAGGAGGAGTTACACAGTGAGATCGGCCTGAACCTGCTAAAAGTATTTTCATTCGACTCTTTTGGAACTAGAGCGAGGAAGGAGGAATTTGTGAATCCTCCTATCTTGTATTTCCCAAAAACATTTCTAATCATTCTTATCAAATCTTTTTTGATGATACTCCAATTATTTTTATAGAAGGAGATAGGGAACCCATCCAAGCCTGGGGCCTTATCCAGATGTAAATCCCAAATAACAACAACCACTTCCTTTTCTTCAACTTCTTTTGTAAATTCATTGTTTTCTCCATCGCTGATTTTTTTTGGGGTATGCTGTAAAAATTCTTCATACTCACTATTTGTTGCTGAAGATGATAACAAATTTTTGTAATATCTAAAAGCTTCCTTCTTTATTTCCTCTTGTCCTCTCACTTATTTGCCTTCATTATCCTTAATACTATCTATTTGATTTTGTATTCTCCTTACCATAACAGTATTATGGAAGAAAGCTGTGTTCTTGTCTCCTGCTTTAAGCCATAGGATTTAGAACTTTAGTCTCCACTCTTCTTCTTCCATTCTATTTTTCCTATACAATTCGCAATACGCTTTCTTTTCCTGCCATAGACTCTCCCGTGTTTCCTCTTGCTGTTCTTTTTCCACTTGAATTCTCTCTATTATTTTTGTTATTTCTAGCTTTCTTTTTTCTGTTTCTAATTGTTTTCTCCTTGTCCAATGTTTCATCTCTTTCCTCAATGCTTTAAGTTTGGATTCCCATAAATAACTAGGGGAGCCGATAATCTGATTTGACCATGCTTCTGCAATAATTTTTTTAACTTCTTCACTGTCGTTCTAGATGGAACTGAATCTGAAAGGAACATGGCCAAAGTTCTCTAAATGCCCCAAGTGAAAGTGCCACCGGTTTGTGATCCGATACTATGTTATGAATGATTTTGGATTTATTTCACCGAAGGAGGTGGCTATTTTGTCTTGGATTAGTAATTTGTCCAAACTTTCCTTTATATTATTTTTACCAATTCTTTTGTTGCTCCATGTATACTTCCCATTGCTAGGATGCATGCCCATTAATATGCAAGTTTCCATAATAGATTCTACCATTTCCCTTGATGGATCAACATTATATTTCCCACCAAAATTCTCCTCCGCATTCAATACCAAGATGAGGTCCCCTCCTATTATTATGCCTTTGTTTTGGACCTTCAAAAGATATTTTTTTAGGGTGGTCCAGCAAACTTCCTTATCCTTGTAGTGATTTGGGGCATAAATATTAACAATGCAATATATCTCTTTTGACTTTTTGTTTTTCAGATTTATTTTTATCCAATGCAACTCTTTTTTTTGTTGAATCAACTCCCAATTCTCTGTTTTCCATAATGTACAAATACCTCCTGAAGCTCCGATCGCTGGAATTGATGTTCCTTGGTAGTTTTTTATTTTTTGGGTCATTGTTTCCATTTCCTTTTCATTTATCTTTGTCTCCTGAATCATAAAAATATCAGGCTTCTCTGATGCTATTAAGTCTTTCATTGCCTTGATTTTTGGCATACTTCCCATTCCTCTACAGTTCCAGGAGACTATATTCATTATCACTTGGAATTGTGGGTAGAGGGACCTTTCCCTCTGATGGGATGAGTGTTTTTCTCCTTGCTTTTTTCTAGAAAAGTGTCCAGTGGTTGTTGGGTGCCCAGAGCCATTTCCTTTGTCGCAACTTCATCTCTGATTTCTTGGTTGGATTTTTTGCCTGCCTGTTTAGGGTGGTCGAGGGAGGAGAGTAGATCTTTGGAGAGGGTTCGAGTGATTATTCGGTCGAAAGTGGAGTGAGGAGGGCTATGGGAGAGTATGGGAGAGGTAGGGGAGGGATTAGAGGGGAAGGGAAGGAGAGGAGGGGAGGAAGGAAGATCAGGGTCCCCAAGAGAGCCAAAGGGGTTAGAAGCCAAAAGATCCGAAGAGGGGGGGGGGGGGGGTAGTAGAAGGAGGTAAAGATGAGGAGGGAGAGGGGGGATCTTTAGAAGGAAAAGGAAAAGGAGCCGAGGAGGAAGGGGAGAGGTGAGGAAGGGTCGAAGAAGGGAGAATGGAGACAAAAGAAGGATGGGAAGAGGATTTGGATGCAAACTTTTTCTTCTTGACTTGCTCCCATTTTGGTTCCTGGTTTTCTATTTCTTTTGATTCCTGTTTTTTAGCACATCTATTAGAAAAATGACCATATTCATGACATACCTTGCATTTGAACAAAATTTGTTCATAATCTAGCTATTGAATGTGAACCTAGCTATCAACTTTGATCTTGACTGCTTTCGGTAGTCCTTTCCCCAGGTCTACTTCCACACATATTCTCGCGTAGGCATGCATGTTTTCCTTTGGCTCACTTCTATCGATATATTTCCCCACTGCGTTTCCTATTGCTTTAACAGATTCATATCCCTAGCAGTGTAGAGGAAGATGGGGAAGCCTCACCCACACTGGCACTGCATTTTGCACATCCAACTCTAGATTGAAGTCCTGAGTCCATCTATTAAGATAAGCCCTCTTGAATCCATGAAATATGGTCAGTTTCTAAAGATTAAGTCTCTGTCCTCTTTCGTTTCGAAGCTGAAGGTGAAGAAACGTCTTCCACAAAACCTGATGGAGATTTTCCCCATGATAGAGGAGGCCCAATTTCTTTCCACCCATTTGAGAACCGATCTGGGAGAGGGCCAAAGTCTAGTAAATTGTCCAACCAATCCTCGTTCAAAGAGAGACAGAGCTACGCTATGAGTAGGGGAGGGAGGGAGGATTATTTCAGGTATTTCATCGATCTTGTTAAAAAACTTTGATATTGATGGCCTAGGTTGTGACGGTCTAAGGGAGGAGACCAGAGAGGCAAAATCTTTTGCATTTTCTCCCAGCTGAGTTGTAGTTTCAGGAGTTAAGGCAGGAATCGATGCACCCATAGGAGGAGGCTCCGTATGGGCCATCGCAGTCCAGTCGAAGGAAGCAAGCCCCGGGAGCAAGAGGCCCTGAGAGTGGAGGGAAGAAGACGTGCTCAGAGTTTGAAATCGCCAAGGTGAGAGCAACACAAAACTTCAGCTCGATCCTCCTCAAAAATCTATTGTTATTGCACCCATTTTTTAGCATGTGTTAACAGAGACATTTTTAAGTGATTACACTTGGAATGGAGACCTAAGATATAATAATGAATAAAAAAATTTGTCCCATCCAATTTGGATTTGATTTACTTGGTCATTCGTTGAATTATATCTTCCTGTAGCAAATCTGTAACTTCCCATAGCAGGCTGTAACTTCCTATAGCAGCTTCCTGTAGCACTCTTCCAACATGTATATACTTGCTGAGATTTGCTCAAAAATATTGGTTTTTGTCTATTAGGGTTGACTCATAACCCTTAGGCTCTAAATCCATGGTTGAGAAGGAATAAACACCACTTAGGACTTGCCCTTTTACCCCTGCAAAACATCTCAACAATTTGGGTTAATGGACATATTTATGAACTGGATAATATAATGATGATTTTCTTGATTGCCACATCCAATGAATTTGTCAATGGATCTAAACTCTTTGAAATGTAATGATTGGTATTTAGTTAATGATCTTTCCTTTATGCAATTAGAATAGGTTTGATTTCCTTGTATTTTCTTTCCGGCAATAGGTTAAGAATTCCATTTTGAACATTTCCATTTCTGCAATTAGTTTAGGATTTGATTACATTCACTTTATTACATCATGACAGTGAAGGAAGGACACATTTTATGCTGCATATACAGTGTTGATACCTCTTAAGTTTGTACAAACCTCGGGTTGATAATTAAAGTTGGTAGCCTTGGGAGTTACATCATTCTTGTTGCAATACTGAGGCTCATCACTTTTTGGTGCCGTTGCTGGGGACGTGTCAAAGTATACATTGTTTTCTTCCCTAGTTTATTGATTTCTTTTACTTTATGCAAAAATACACAAAAATTGCGTTAGGCATATTTCATTTCAAAGATAGAAAAGTGCATTGCATTAGTGGTTTCATTCAATCATAAAAACAAAAAAACATTTCTCCAACACCAACCCCCCCCATTTGATCACGTGGTGCAGTAAGAGCCTCATCAACATCCACTTTTTGTAGGTAGAAGAAGAGGAGTTGGAAGAGAATATAGAAGAAATGGATGGAGATGATGACAATGAGGAAGATCCTCTTGCATTTCCCCTGCAAGATATTGATGTTAGTGTGCACATGAAGAACATCCCTCCATCTTTTGTTCCAAACTTTCATGCTCTAAGGTTAAAGGATCTAGAAACCTTTCTCTTTGAATTTTAAATCCCTTATAGATCTTATGGTTACTTACTAAACACTAAAAAATTAAGATTGTTTCTGGTGACATTGAAGGATAGAGCTCTTAAATGGTTAATGAGTTTAGGGACTAATTCAATAAGAGCATGGAATGATATGCAAAATATATTTCTAGAAAAATATAATGATCATGATCTTAGAGAAGAAATATTTAGAATGAATAAAAAATAAGATGAGAGTCTTGAGGATCTAACAGAGATGTTCATGTACAATGTTAAGAGGGAAAAATTACATCATTTATGATTTGACACATTGAAAAAACTCTTACTTAGAACAATTAGGGATGAGTGGATTGATCTCCTTTATCTCATGAATAGAGGTGATTTATACCAATTATCATTTGAAGAGATTTGTGAAACATGCAAACACATATCAAGAGGAAGGGAAAGAGTAAGTAAATAAGCATCAAGATCGGTAAGTCAAGCTACACTTAGAGATTTGCTTGATAACTTTAAAACAGAATTTCTTAGCAATCTAAGTGAACAAGTAGAAATGTTAAGAATGGAAAATGAGAAAAAATAAGATGCTGATATTTGTGTTTCCATGTAGAATGACATGTTGTTAAATATTACCCATCATTACCAAGGTTGAAGGAAGTTTACTAAGAGGAAAATGGAGAAAGTAAATCACCAAAGAAGCTATGTTATGTAGCTCCAAGAGGACCATGGCAACCTAGTCAACCTAGTATGATACAAGAGCCAAATTCACAATTTCAAGCTTATGTACATCCATCTCAAAGTGATTGGAACACACCCTTTCCTTGGCAACCTTGGCCATCTCAACTCTAAAATCAATCTTGGCAACAAGGTTGGCAAGGAACTTATGGGAGCCATCCACAATATCCTCAATATTTTCCTCAATATCCTCCACACCCAACTCCATGTTATCCCTACCATCCACCTCCACCACAATCACAACCTCAACCACATCCATCTCAAATATTCACTTCCACTCAACTACCTGTACCACCATTTCCAAACCCACATAAGGAAGTAGCTCAACCCACTTACAATGCTGAGGCACAACACTTCCAAACATCTCCTCTTTATATTAATGGTATTCATCTTAGCTCAAGAAGAGTATTGCAAAAAAAAGATTATCTTGATGCTATTGAAGGACAACATGCAGGAAAAGAAGATTCAAATGAGAAGACCAAAGAACCATGGGTTGCACTTGATGAAGAGTAAACATCAGAATCAAAGATTGAGAAAGTTTCATCATGTTTACCATCAGATCCTCTAAGTCTTCAAGAGAATAAAAAAAAAAAAGAAGAAGATATGAATTTCATGGAAGAATAAGACATCCAAGATGATCCAAATCAGCAAGTGGACCATGGGCATCACAACTATATTGAAATATGGTTCCGGACAATCATTAAGTTGCATCAACACACTCTTCTTCAACAATTCCTAATCTCATCTTAGTCAAAGAATTTTGTCTCTTACATTAAGGTACATGTCAAAGAATATGTTTCGGACCTACACATGATTTTATCTGTCATCTAGTTATGCAAGTGGCTCCATTGGAAGTATTCCTACACTTGAAAATGATTTTGTTTTTTACAGGTAGAGTAGGATAGGAAAAATAAAAAAAAAATGAAAAATAAGACAGAAAAATAAAAATAAAAAAAATCTCAAGTGAAAACCTCCTTTGAGGCACCGAGATTGGCTCATTGATTGAAAATCTCCATGAGGCGGTTAATGAGTTGGAAAAAAAAAGGAAAAAAAGATTAAAAGAAAATATCCTAGGTGAAAACCTCCTTTGAGGCGCCTAGGCATACCTACTAGTTGAAAACCTCATTGAGGTGGCTAGTAGGCCTAGAAGAAAAAAAAGAAAAAGAAAAAACTTTGCTCCATGTATCTCTCTCTCATGAATGCAGGTGCTCTCCAACCTCAACAAGCAACAAAAATGGGTTACCTACCAAATAAAAACTGATTACAAGCCTAGTCAAAAGAAGTCAAATTCAAACATTCTACTCCTTTTCTCAGATGCTACAACAGGACCAAGGCCATGCCAATCCATCACCCTCATCTATTTCCACCATACACCCATCATTCCCAAGCTTTTCCCCTTCATTTTCCTTACTGTCCTAGAATGCTACAGGAAGGCTCCGTTTTGCTATAGGAAGTCAAAATACACAAAGCATAAAATTATTTTTGTCATATCTTGAAAATTGTGCATCCATTTTCCGAGCTATTTCAGGGGAGATGCATATGGATAATGGTAACATGCCCAAGTAATTTAAGCAAATTCCAGTGCACACTTTTCGAGAAATAAACCTCCATCACCTACATCCATTTTTATTTTTTCTTGAGATTCATGCATCCATTGGCAAAATTTTTTTATGGGGAGGTGGATAAGGATGATGGAAACATGCTCAAAAAATTTCTGGTCAATCCAGTCTACTGTTTGGGAGATATGGACAAAACAAGTCTGCTACATGAGGCTGTCCTGAATTGCTACAGGAAGATCCTGTATCATGTAGCACTACAAGATGGCCGAGAAGAAGGTAAAAGAGGAAATCCGATTGGAAAATGGGTCAAAAGGTCATGTTTTTTTTTAGGGAAGGTTGAGAGAGGTCCCCCAACACCACTTTCATCACTCATCCACTCCACCAACAACATATTGGGCACTAGAAAGAAACTTGCACACAACAACCTTATCAGTCAAAGAATCATCAAGCTATGAAGACCTATGCATAAGAAAACAAAGGAAATTATCACCTCTAAAGAAGCATGGATCTATCAGAAACTCAACAACAGTATGCATGCCTCTCCAACAACCATCGGGTAGGTACATGTATGCAATATTCTTCACCTCTTCTCTTAAGTGTATTATAGCTACAAATTTGTTGTCAATGCATGAGAGATGAGGTTTTATAAGATAAGGATGGGTCAGAAGCCTCCTCCCTTAATAACCCTAATCACAATTAAGCAATTGACCCATCAACAAAAGGAAGAATTAGAAAGAAATAAGGAGAAGATTGAAGGAATAACCTCCCTCCAAGCTAAGGGGAAGCAACCCAAGCCTCATAGAGAAAACCAAACACCTGGGGAGCCAAGACTGACCAACTGCAAGAGGATTCTGCACTTCTACAGGAGAAAACAAAGTTGCTATAGGAGAAATAGGGTTGCTACAGGGGAGATATACTGTGTGCTACAGGAAAAATAAAGATGCTATAGGAAGGCAAAAATTGTTGTAAAAGACCCCAATTTTGAGGATTTCACTCCCAAACCCTAGGATTCGAAGGAAAACACCCAAAGAAAGGGTAAATACATATTTCTCCTTGCTATATGTGAATAGGAAGCTTGCAATTTTTTTCATCTTTTCAGTAGTACAGCCTATGGGAAAATTTTGATAAATATTTACAAATAAAAAAATGAAATATGGATGTTTCCTTTGAATTGAGCCTGATATGAAAGGAAATTGAAATTATTTTTGAGTAAGCATGAAATCAGCCTTCCTCCAGGAAATACGAGAAAGTTGTTTTTTTTTTACCTTTGTCATAAAACCCTCATTACATAGGAATATCTAAAACTTCTAGCAGAAATAAACGATTGCCTCGCTAAACTTTGGAAAGTTGCATTGAAGGCTATGGGGGGTGGATATAACCATAGAAACCCCACAACAAAGAACAAGGAGAAGAAGAAGCTAATGAAGAAGCAAAAGAATATGGTGAAGAGGGAAATTAGCGAAACAAAAAACTCAAGGAGGAAGAAGGAAGAAAGGAACAAACTATGCTAAAAACCAAAATAACAGTGCCTAGGAGAGACCTAATCAAAACAGAGAAATCTAAAGCCCATTAGGCAATCATCTAGGCCACAAAAGAGAAGAAGAAGGAAAAAAAAGGCAAGAAGGAATTCACCATCAAAATAGAATTCAAACCACAATGATGAAAAGAGGCTTTCCAAGAGGTCTCTAATCTTTTTCTAGTTTTTTTTCCAAGGCCTACAAGATGTTATAGAAAGGTAAGAGGAAAAAATTAAGCATGAGGTGCAATTTTGGTCAAGATTTGATAGATTTTGTGGTGTGGCCATAGTAATCATTGAGCTACTTGGATTAGTTTGCTTATTCCCAAATCTAAATTTCTGGAAGTCCCTTGTGGCAAATAGTAGTAATTTTCTGCTATTTTTTAGAACATGCTAATGAGATTCAATTGAATTGATTCCACTTACATTATATCACAAAAAAATTCCATTTAATAACAAAATTTACCCCATTTAATTTTCACTTGATTAGGTTAGGCATTTGATAGATTAACTAGCTCACTAGTTCTCAAATTTCTAGATTTTAGACTAGTAATTTTCTGCTATTTTTTAGCATGTGTTAACAGAGGTATTTTTGAGTGATTCCACTTGGAATGGAGACCTAAGAAATCATATTAAATAACAAAATTTGTCCCATCCAATTTGGATTTGATTTACTTGGTCATTTGGTGAATTATATCTTCTTGTAGCAAATATGTAACTTCATGTAGCAGCTTCATGTAGCACTCTTCCAACATGTATATACTTGCCCAGATTTGCTCAAAAAGCTTGGTTTTTGTCCCTTAGGGTTGAATCATAACCCTTAGGCTCTAAATAAATGGTTGAGGAGGAATAAACACCACTTAGGACTTTCCCTTTTACCCCTACAAAACATCTCAACAATTTGGGTTAATGGACATATTTATGAATTGGATAATACAATAATGATTTTCTTGATTGCCACATCCAATGAAATCTATCAATGGATCTAAACTCTTTGAAATGTAATGATTGATATTTAGTTCATGATCTTTTCTTTATGCAATTAGAATAGGTTTGTTTTCCTTGTATTTTCTTTCCTGCAATAGGTTAAGGTTTCCATTTCGAGCATTTCCATTTCTGCAATTAGTTTAGGATTTGATTACATTCACTCCATTACATCATGACAGCGAAGGAAGGACACATTGTATGCTGCACATATAGTGCCGATACCTCTTAAGTTTGTATGAACCCTAGGTTGATAATTAAAGTTGGTAGCCTTGGGAGTTGCAACATTCTTGTTGCAATACCGAGGCTCATCACTTTTTGGCGCCGTTTCTGGGGAGGTGTCAAAGTATGCATCGTTTTCTTCCCTAGTTTATTCATTTCTTTTACTTTCTGCAAAAGATACACAAAAATTGCATTAGGAATCTTTCATTTCAAAGATAAAAAAATGCATTGCATTAGTGTTTTCATTCAATCATAAAAACAAAAAAACATTTCTCTAACACCAACCCCCCCATTTGATCACATGGTGCAGTAAGAGCCACATCGCCATCCACTTTTTGCAGGTAGAAGAAGAGGAGTTGACGGAGAAGATAGAATAATTGGATGGAGATGGTGACAATGAGTAAGATCCTCTTGGATTTCCAATTCAAGATACTGATGTTAGTGTGCACATGAAGAACATTCCTCCATCTTTTCTTCCAAACTTTCATGGTATAAGGTCAGAGGATCCAAAAACCTTTCTCTTTGAGTTTGAAATCCTTTGTAGATCTTATGGTTACTTACTAAACGCTCGAAAATTGAGATTGTTTCCGGTGACATTGAAGGATAGAGCTCTTAAATGGTTCACGAGTTTAGGGAATAATTCAATAAGATCATGGAATGATAAGCAAAAGATATTTCTAGAAAAATATAAAGATCATGATCTTAAAGAGGAAATATTTAGAATGAACCAAAAAGAAGATAAGAGTCTTGAGGATCTAATAGAGAGGTTCATGTACAATGTTAAGAGGGGAAAATTATATCATTTAGGATTTGGCACACTAAAATTACATCATAATACCTCGTTTCGAATATCTCCAAGAGGAGGCCGAAATAAGACCATTAAATTGGATGTGCACTTTTCTGGTCTCTCTGTTTTCCCAAAAAAGCGTCTTTTAGGCCCTCAAAACGAATCTGGAAATTTAGGACCCAAAAAACTCCCAAAAATAGCAAGTTGTGCTACAATTAATGAAATTAAAAGAAAAAATGGTGGGGGTCCAAGTGGAACAGGCGGGTGGCCACCAATATCCACTTGGATTAGTCCCCCCCCTTAGGAAGTAATTGTCCCCATTGAGTTGAGTGCCTCCATGGGATGGGGAAACTTTTGCTGAACTTGGTCCCTAGTGAGCCACTTGCCTTGGTGCAAGAGTTGGCCAACTTCGACAACTTGATACAATTGGATATTCCGTTGGCAAGTGGTATTGATCTGTCTGTCCATAATTTGATCAATTGTGTCTTGTTCTATGCAGTCTAGGTTGAGCTTTGTTGGTGTTAGCTATTCTGTAATGTCTGATGTGTCCAGCAATGGTGGAAAGTATGGTTGAAGGTGGTCCACATTGAACATTGAGTGCAGGTCAAGGGATGGGGGAATGTTGAGCTCGAAAGCATTGTCACCCATAGCCTTGGTGATGGTATAAGGCTTGTATAAGAGTGGTCAGATATTTCGATGGTCTCTGATAAGGCGTTCTTTCTGCAAATGCAACCAAACTTTGTCACCCACCTAGAACTTATGTGGCACCTGATGTTGATCATGTCGTTAAATTTATCCAAGATTTCATGAACCTGCTAGCACATGTGTTGGATGCGTTCAATAAACACAATTTCTTTATCAACCTCAAATGTACATGTGTGGATTTTGTTTGTGTATTCGCCTGAGGCATGGAAACATCAATCAGACACAATGGTTGAAATCCCAGACCCACTTGAAAGGGACTTTGACTATTCGAACTATGGAGAGCTCTGTTATAGTTATATTTCACATAAGGAAGACTCTTATCCCAGATCTGTGGATGATTGGAGTTGTACATGCAGAGTATGTGCACTATCATCTAGTTGAAAAGCTCTGTCTAGCGATTAGTCTAGGGATCGAATGTAGTTGAATTTGTGAGCTTGGTTTCTAATAGTGTCCAGAGGCTCGACCAAAATGTGCTTAGGAACCTGCTATCCCAATTTGATATAATGGTCCACATGATCCAAAAATGTACCCAAACTCATTCAAAGAAGAGTTTGGCAATGTCCTCTACTATGATACTTTTCATGCAGGTCGCCAATATAGCCATCTCAGAAAATCTGTCCACGACCACAAATACAGAATCATAACCATGCTTGGTAGAAGGAAGGCCAGGCAGATGGTTCATGGAGATGGATTCCCAGGGCTTGCTGAGAGTAGGCAGAGGAGTGTATAGGCCTTCCTTCTTGATGGTTACCTTGGCAATGACATAGGTAGTGCAAGATCTGATATATTTTCCAACATCTTGTCATAGTTTTTTCCAATAAAAATACTTTTGTAGTACGACCACAATTTTCTCCACACCAAAGTGTCCAGCTACCTAGCTATAATGCACCTCCCAAATCAACTTGGCATGCTAGCTTGAAGGAACACAAAGGTGGCCCAGGTAGCATAATAATGCATCCTGGAGGTGGAAATTTGGAACTTTCTTTCCATCCACTAGCATCTAGTATGTGGTGGTGAACTCTAGATCATTTTTGTACAGTTATGGCCATCCAAAGGTCTTGTGGCCACAAGAGTGGAGAAAAATAGCCAGTGCTATAACTAAGGGGTGATTGAGGCAATCTGCAACATGATTGGTGCTTCCCTTTTTGTATTGAATATTCAAGTGGAATTGTTGCATATATGTAGACCACTTCTGATGGCGATCATTTTGAAACTTCCCTTGTGTCTATATAAATTGAAGAGGTTGGTGATATGTGTGGATGACTATCTCCTTCCCAAAAATGTAATTTTTCCACAAGACTGCATGATATAATACATCTCTTTATCATAGGCGAGGTACTTACTAATTGTATTGGAGAGTGTCTCACTATGATAGGCCACCAGATTCCCATGTTGGGTGAGGAATGCACCAATAGCATAACAGGAAGCATTTGTCTCAATTTCAAACGGTTGTTGCAGGTCTGGAAATGTGAGTACATGTGTAGAGCAAAGGTGGTGCTTCAGGTCAACGAATGCCTTCTGTTGGGACTCGAACCAGGAAATTTTTTCTTTCTCGTAGCCCTTTGTAATCTAACTTAAATGACAAGTGATATGGGAAAATCCCAACACAAACCTCTGATAAAAATTGGCAAGGCCCAAAAAGATGCAAAGCTCTATTAGAGTGGTCAAGGCTAGCCAATCATGAATGACTTGGATCTTAGAAGGATCCACATACATGCCTTTCTCATCTACAATGTAACCCATATATTGGACCTAGCTCATGCCAAAGGTGCATTTCTCCAAGTTGGCACATAGTTTGTGTTGTCGCAGGGTTTGAAGGACCTATCAAATGTGTTGCAAGTTCCCTTCCCAACTCTTGCTGAAGATGAGGATGTTAGCTAAATAAACAACCACGAATGAGTTGGCGGAGGGACACAAGATGTCATCCATCATCCTCATAAAAGTAGCAGGGGCATTTGTCAACCCGAAAGGCATGACCAACCATTCAAAAAGGCCTTCCTTGGATTTGAAGGCAGTCTTACATACATATGTGGTCTCTATTGGAACTTGGTGATAGCCAAACTTAAAATTGATCTTGGTAAAATACTTGCCCCCCTTGAGTTGGTCCAGAAGGTCATCAATCCGTGGGATTGGATACTTGTTCCTGACAGTGATTTTGTTTAGTGCCCAATAATCAATGCAGATCCTCCAGGTCCCATCATTCTTCTGTATAAGTACAATTGGGCTCCCACAAGGTGAGGAACTTGGTCAGATGTTCCCTTTTTGCATCAACTCCTAGATCTGCCGCTTGATCTCTTCATTTTCTAGACTAGAGAAATGGTATATTGGCCCATTGGGTATAGGTGCTCCGGGAGTCAAATCAATTGAATGCTTGACCTGACAATGCGAGGGTACCCATTTGGGTGAGGAAAAGAATACAATATTATTCCATGACCTTTTCCAGCTGCTTCTTCTATATGGAGGAATCCTTCCCGAGGGCCATGGATGTGGCCATGAGCTTCCCCTTACTTGGAGAGAGAATAAAAAAGAAAATAAATTTCCCGTTCTGGGAGATGATCTTACTGCATTTCTTAGCAGAGACCAAAGAGATGGCAGTAGGCAGGGTTACCTCCAGTATCCTGTATAACTTATTGCCCAAAGTAATAATAATAGTGCGAGGCCTAGAATCATACACAACATGATGCTTCCACAAATATGGTTAGCCTAATAATCATCAAAAACTTCAAGAGGAGCAACATCACACAATACCTCATCCGTGAAGGGTTTGATGTTGTAAGGAAGACATCATTGTTGGCTGATGCAGAGATATCGTCCCTGGTGAAGCCACCCAATGGTGTATGGCAGTGGGTGTGGTGTGGTCGGTAGGCCCAACCGCTTAATGAATTATGCTTAGATGAGGTTCTTTTGGCTCCCACTATCGATAATGAATTGCAACGACGACCACTTCATCCATATTTGTGCGTGGAAGAGACCCTCCCCTTCCTCTGGGTCTTCGGGCTCAATCTTCTGGACCTTGGTGGTGGCAACGGTGGCGCTAGGATCTACATCAATAATCTGCTTCCCTTTGCCATTCCCCTTGTCAGGTTTTGACTTTGAGTCAAAATATGCACCTGACTCCAAATCCTTCAGCTCAGGCACAAGTACTTGCTTGGCATGACACTCACTTGTGTTGTGAGTAGGGATCTTGCGGAACTCACACCACTTCCATATGTCCTTCTTTGTCTTGGTGATGTTCTTCAATTGTGGCTTTGATGGGTTTTCCTGGGTTAGCTCACCTTGGATTTTTCCTTTATTTTGCAGTTTGGGGGCGCCTTTTCCCTGCTTTGGATTTGCAGACCCAAAGTCTTGATTCTTTTGTTTAATTTTTTGTTCAATCTTGGCAACATATTGTTATGCTACACCAAGCGAGGAGATGTCCAGGAACTTAATTTCTTCATGAATGTATTTGTGCAGACAACCGCGATACTTAAGCACTAGATGTTGCTCAGAGTATTTTATACCTAAATTTGTGCTTAGAGGATGAAAAATATTTGTTGACTCATGCACATCTTGGTCCCTTTTCTACCATAGTGTGGTTCATTGTATGTATTTATCCTCATATCTCCCCACGGGGTAATATTGTTCCTTGACAACGTCTTGGAAAGAGTTCAAAGTGGGTGTGACTGTGAACTGAGAGGGTTCCTCAACCATTTTCTCAAATTAATTTGCCCAGCAATCCTTGACATGAGGAGTGAGTTTAAGCAGTGCAAAAGTAATATTATCCCTATTGGAGAAACTACAGATTCAAAAACAACCCTCAAGTAGTTTCAACCACTTATGTGACTGTTGAATGAAGAGGGCGACACCTCCGAAGTGACTGTTGGATGAAGATGCGTCATTAGTGGGCATCCACTAAAGGATCTGGGCAAATTTGTCCATCATCTCACTCCTTTGCCGCTCAATGGCTTCTTCGAGTAGTGGTTTGAATGGATCTCCTCCTCCCTCATCTTTCTTTTCTTCTTCCATGGGAGCTCATCAGTGTTAGCAGGGATGGTATTGCAAGGGTTCAACCAGTTCAAGTCCCAACTCCTTATACCCCGAACTCGTTGGGGACATGCACAGAAAAACAGAGAAGAGTAGACCGCTCTAATACCATTGATCCAGATTTATGTAGGAATGAAATGAAATAAAAATATAAGCAAAAACATATAGTTACAACAAAAAAAAAAACTTAAATTCATTAATAACAAAGTACTGAAAATTGTTACATGTAGAACGGGAAATAAACTCTTTTAGGTGATGGTAGTGTTGGGTGATTTAATGGTATGTTAAATCCCTTGTTATTTTAATATGTCAATCCGGGGGCTTTGTAAACTTAGAAGCAAACCAAAATATATGGGACCTCAGATGCAACTATTGTAGAAGGTTTGTTTAGGATGGAAAGAAAGAAAGGAAATGCATATTACAAATAACTTCTAAAACCAAAAAGTTTCTAGTTCATGATGCAGCAACCAAGAGAAGAGGCTCCTAACTTAGGAGGTCTTGGTTGTCCTTCCTCACAATACTGTCCCCAATAAAATAAAATAAAGTGCAATGGTTGATGATGTGTAGATAGCAAGAGAAGAGGCTCCTAACTTAGGAGATCCAGGTTGTCCTTCCTTACAATTCTATTCCATCATTGTTACCATTTCATTAAAACTAGAGATTCAGAAGTAACTCAAACAAGGAAAAGAGGATGAATTTCAATTATTGTTCATGATCAGATAGAAGGAGAATTTAACTTAAACCCTTGTTTGTTGCTTCATATGTGTTATAGCTCCAAATATCACCTTTGGTATTTGTGATGCTTGGTTTATGGCCTAGGGCAACCCCTCCTTCCAGACTTGGTCCAAATATTTTAAAAACAATGTTTTACTCCCTGTATGCTACTTTGCCCCATGATAAAAGCATGTACATGCGGGTTAGTCAATACCCAACCCATGTATATGTGTTAAAACGCTTAAAAAAAATAAATTTCCTTAACTATGGACAGAGTTCCCTATGCGGAGGGGGGGATACATGGAGTGAAATCGTTTTACTCGAAAAATTTAGGGTGACTCAATAGTAGTCCTGATGATGGATCCCTGTTGGGATTTGAAACGTTGACAGAAATAATGGTTTTTACAGTGGGTTCTCTGGTTACTAATGAAGATATTAACAACAAAAGTCTTAAATCTAGAATAATTTCCCTATGCAGAGGGGATACATGGAGTGAAATCGTTTTACTCGAAAAATTTAGGGTGACTCAATAGTAGTCCTGATGATGGATCCCTGTTGGGATTTGAAACGTTGACAAAAAGAATGGTTTTTACTGTGGGTTCTCCGGTTACTAATGAAGAGTTCACGAGTTTTACCTGCTGATTACCTCCTAGTGCCCGTGGCCCAACTGTTCCCAATTGTTTCCCAACTAAAAAACTAATTGGGAGAAGTATAAATAAAACTTCTATGGGAAGGACTTAAGGAGGACAGAAGAGATAGAATTACTATATTGAGATTATCCCCTGACCAAGTCTAAAGTATCCTTGTGCTTCAAGCACTTCCCCAAGTTCAAGAAACCCTTGTTTCCTTGAGTGTTGATATTCTCCCACTTGCTTGAGATATCATGGTATTGGTTATGGAAGGAGGCTGTTGAAGACTGGGACTGGATGGATCTGGAGGACGGTTCCGCTTGGAGCCGGAAGAAGAAGACTCAGGTGAACTCTTTCCATGTTTATTATAGTTTTCTACAATAAAAAGAAATGCTGTCTTGTTCCTGAGATTGACCTTATTTATGCATCAGATGTTGTTGTAACTCATGTATGAATGTCATTTGGATGTATAACTAATCATCTTACTTATATGATATAAAGTTGATTTCATTAAAATGCTTTATCTATATGCTGCTATGTATGTTTGGATTGGTTGATTTGTAGATTCGAAGATCATCAGGAGTTGCAGAGGGTCTGAACCCTGCTGGAACTACCCAAACGAAGGACATCCGGGTATGTTCATCCTTACATAGTTTGTTTATTTAAGCATGTTGCCTGAGTTGTATGTGTGTTTCTTGCTGTAGATTACTCTTGCTTTGTTGGGGTTCTGACCCAAAGCCCTAGGGTACTTATTCCCGTAACAGAATTGGCGACTCCACTGGGGATAACAATCTTGTTATTCCTAGTTTGGGTTGTTCAGTGTCAGTCAGGGCTCAGTTCTTGGTTTGCTTGCTGTGATAGTATTTCCTGCTCCTGTAGGAACTCAGACTTCAAGTCTGATCTTTTTGATCAGGCCTTGTTTTTTATTTTTCTTGCAAAACTTAGTATACGCACCTTTGTCTGTTTACAGAAGCGTACACATGCTTGTTTCTGTGAACTGAAACCGCGTATACACGAGTTTCTTTTGTTAGAAGTGCGTGTACACGCACCTGTGCTGGAACACAGTCGCGTATACCATTTTTTACATGCTTTTTTCAAATCTTTCTGCCCAGAAAGATTTTTTTCTTGGTCTGTTTGGTTTTTGAGTGGTCAGTTTCTGTCTTTAGAATTTAATTATTTAGTGAGCTTACTGTTTTGAATTCTCTCCTGTTTTGAAAAGTTTTTGGACTAAGTTTGCTTTTGAGTGAGTTTTATGATTTTTGTTTGAACACACAAGGCTTCTTATCGAGGTTCTTGATTGCTCTAGTCTTCCGGAACAACAGATTGTTTTCAATCTTTGTGTCAAACTTGATTATTGGTCTACTCGCTTTGCTTTCCATCATTTCATGGCCTTACACCTTTTCTTGCTTTTTGAAAGTTTTTGATGAATATGAAAGTGTTTCTTTCCTGACTTCTTGGTCAGTTTCTCAAAGCTCTTTTGCTGCTTATGGATTGTTTAGTGCAAGTGAATCCCTTTTTGTTCAAGTTTTCATTCGTGTTGAATTGGTAACTTACAAAGTTTCCTTGTGCTTTGGTTTCAGTCTTTGAGTCTTTGGTGACATTTTGAGTGCTTTTGAAAAGTTGTTTTCATTGCTTCTTGAAAAAGAAAAGTTCTTAAAAAACATTGTTTTTTCTTTCTTTTGCCGAGTTTGATTTTGGTTTCTTTGGTTTTTTGAAAGTGAATTGTGATTTTTTGAGATTTGCCTTTCTTATTTGGAGGAAAGTTTGTATTTGAAACTTGCATTCTTTTCAAACACTTAAGTTGGCTTATTAAAAGTTATAAACAATTGCTTTCATTTCTTTTTAGAGTAATCTAGAATCTTGCATTATCATGTACACCTTGCATTAGGGTAGTTTTGCATTATTAAAGCATCAATAGTCTTTTTAGTTTTTGTGAGTGTGAAGTCTGCTATAAGAAAAGAAAAGGAAAAAGTTTTTTTTTTTGCTTTATAGAAGTTTCTTAGAACTCAAGTAGAAATTGATTTTCATCAAAGAACAAACAAGTGCATTTCATATAAGTTTGTTTTTCATTCATTTCTTTTGCGTCAGATAAACACCATTGGTTTCATTTCCATATTGTCCCTTTGACTTAAAAGAACAACCACTTAAAATCAAGCGCTTAATAAAATAAACTAGAACTTTTTGTATTGTCATCAGAATACACCAACAAGTTTTAGGTTTATTTAGGGCCTTGGATTAGGTGAGAGGAGAGTAAACTCTCCAAGGCCACTCTAAATTGTAAAACATAGAAGTCTGATTAAAGAGTGAAATCCAATAGCGTTAGGGAGACCAGGAAAGCTCTGTGACTGGGAGTTAAGCACGAGGGTTCATGAAGATAAGGACGAGAGATACCCCCTCTCTTACTTGTCAGATCCTACCTCACGACTGTTCCACTCGGCTTTTGATACGAGTTGGTATCTTTAGTTGCCTATCCTAGGGATCTACACAGGTGGCTGCGGAGGGGAATCCCATGGCACCTGAGGTTGACATTGCATCACGTTCAACAATACTTTTGGAGGGCACCCTTGCGAAGCTTGGGGGCTTGCATCGGCAAAGGCTATTGTCTGGAGGTCAGCGTAACTACCTCTGATACCTTCGCTAGTAGACTTGGGGCGTAATTACCCCAGTCTATTTTCGGAAGGCCCTTATTATTAACTTTCTTGTATTTTGGTGTCCGGTCCTAATCACCCGGAGCAGAAATACTTGGAAGTTGTTTGATTGCTGATCTCTTTAGGGACATTTTTAGTGTGTGTTTTGTGCTCCTAGTCAGCCTAGCTTTCAATTTTCTTGAGTCTTTAAGTAGATCTTATAAAAATAATTCAAAGTGGCTGACCGACCACCTCGACGGTCCCGTAGACTTCGTGGGCTTTCACCTGCGAGTCCAGAGCCTTCTCCTAGAAGGCGTAGGAGCGATTCTGCCAGTGGTTTTCAACCAGTGGCAGCAGGTGCATCAAAGATTGATCCTCCGCTTGGGGGCATTAGTTTACAAGATAGACCTGGTACTACTACAGAGTTAGAGAGGAACACACTAGTTCTTTCTCGAGTACTCTTCCAGTCGGAAGATAGTATTGAAGTAGAAGAGCTTTCAGAGTCGGTTGCGGCTTCAAATTCTCCTCTCCCTCCTGATCATCTAGACGTATTTTTATACGTTGGAACTCTGACTCACAAGCCTTCGAGCCCAG
This sequence comes from Pinus tabuliformis, assembly GCA_031772625.1. Taxonomy (NCBI): domain Eukaryota; kingdom Viridiplantae; phylum Streptophyta; class Pinopsida; order Pinales; family Pinaceae; genus Pinus; species Pinus tabuliformis. The sequence goes on along the minus strand of CM062806.1, from coordinate 997,450,546 downwards.
GTCCACACACATCTATCCAAATAAGCCTACACATGTCAAAAAACTCATAACACATATATAGATATATGATACCGTGTTAATTTCCTAGTTTTTAATCATAAATTCACTTTAAATACATAAAATAAATAACTTTTGAAAACAAGGATCCTAACCCATATAATCATGAAGATGGTCACTTGATGTAGGGTTTTAGGCTAGATAGTTATGAAATGAGGGCTAAATAGTTATGAAATGATAAAAATATGGATGATAATTTTGAGACTCAACATACCCCCAACTGAAGTTGTTGCATGTCCTCATGCAACTGTTGCATTGATTCACTTGTCCATGGGTTGATCTTTTTTTTTGAACAACTTTGCTTCTTTATGAGCTTTGACTTGTATAGATTCTTTCCAAACTTTGCTTGATTATATTTTTTCTTTTTGCAAAGTGTAATAGATTTGATTGCAACATATATTTTTGATGGTTGGTTCTTGTGTGAAAACCGATATTTTTTGAGCAATGGTTCTTGTGTAACAATGCTTTATTTTCTTTATTGCATCACAATTTATGAAAACATTTAGAATTGTTTTCAAGTCCTATAATATCTTATCAATGAATTGATAATTTGCAAAGCATATAATCTTTTGGAATCATACTGCAAGAATAGTTGATTGGGAAGTATATGCAGGTTGGAATGAAATGAAAATGTGTGATAGTGTATGACATGTGAATATGAAATGATGTCCCTTCCCCCCAACTAAAGATATGACAATGTGAAAAAAAGAGTGAGGAATTTCCAAAGTTACAATTTTAACATTCTAAGGAATTGTACGACTAAAAATTAGAAAACCATATACCTTCACCTTCAATGTGGATGAGTTGTGAAAACTGAAGAGTGTGGCCGCTAATGGTGTTGGATCATGAGTATGTAAACAAAGGAATTTGATCTGGTTCTTTGTTTTCTTTCTGCTGATGACAAGATTGGGATCCTTATTGCTGTTGCTACAAATTGATTCCTACTGCAAACTGCTGAAATGATGTAGTCTTCAATCGTTACAAAACACGATGGTACAATTCTAGTCATGCGGGTAAATGTGTCGATGTCGAGCATGAAGAGAAGTCATTGGATTACCGACCATTGATGAATTTCGTTAACCAATGCGAGACAAACTCACCATTAATGTCAATGAGTGCCAAGGTACCTAAATAAATCTTACGAAGTGCGAATATATGAGCTGATGTCGAGCCACTTTCAAGATATAATGATCAAGGGAAATTGGTGTATTCCCATGATTGTTAGCAAGAGAACTTGTCATTAATGCATACAAGCCTCAAGGTACTAATAAGGACTCTAGCCTTGAACCTAGATAATGTGCTGATATTGATAGGCCAATACTTGTTAGAAGGGAGGACTTAAGGTATCCTCCATCATCTAACTCGAGCATGAAACAATAATTTTGAAGGATTATGGATGAGAAATTTTGCAGTGGATCAAGGTTTATTTGGAAAAATGAAAAGGAAATGGAATGAATCAACTTTGTAGAGGAGCTGAATGTTTTTATTGGTGGGTTACAAGTGAGTGAAAGCAAGGCAAGAAAATGTCTGTGAAAGAAAATGAGTAGTGAAGGAAAATGAGACGAGGGTTTTATTGACTGGCTAAGTGGAAATGTGAAGGAAAATGAGATGAAGGTTTTATTGTCTGAAGAAGGAGGAATGCAATGGTGAGACTAGCATCTGAAAGCTCTCAAGTGTTGGATCTGATCTGACATCATATGCTCATGCTTTGATGTTGCTTTGATCATGTTCTTGTGAAATAAATGTGGTCTTTGAGAGAGACACTATTCGGTTATGGTCATCTATTCTTCCTCGTGGAACCTGCAAAAAACTAGTACTTCTTCTGCAATGGAATGTAAGATTATCAAAAGAGAGAGGTGATCAATCTCTCTATTAATGACATTTACACAAAAAAACTGAGATTTGGTACTACTAAAACAAATTCATGAAAGAAAACCAAATCAATTTTTACCTATATCGAAACTAGTGCCTCACGTTACTTGTTGTGTCTTGTCAGCAATTTATTCATTCTTTTTCTGTTTCAAACTCTAATGACAACTTTCTCATTATGTAGATCACGTTGAGATCTTTCCAACGATGTTTGAATCGTCGAAATAATAATTAACAAATTCCAATCCCCACAAGATTTGAACTCGTGACCTCCATTATACAATTTGAATGACTTACCAATAGATCACAAGTCACATTTATGAATTTAATGGAAATTTGGAAATTTTAATTATTCTAAAAATGAAAATTGAGACAACAACTTGACAAATGGCCAATCTAAATCCAAGATTTTTAGGAAAATATGATTCCAGAATATTTGCCAAATCATTTTTCATATCTTTTGAATTCATCATTTCCAAGATTCTTAGGAAAATAAGATTCCAAAATATTTGCCAAATCAATTTTCATATCTTTTGAACTCATCATTTTTGCCTAGAAAGTGTATTTTTTTAAACCAATTTTTATTCTATAAAAGCTGGGGAAATGTTTATGATATATATATTTGTTGCAGGTTGTAAGCATTGAGAAAATATATATATATATATATATATATATATATATATATATATATATATATATATATATATATATATATTTGTTCCAGGTTGTAAGCATTGAGAAAATATCATTTCTGAAAATTTCTGCAGTAAGATTTATTTTATTTTTTTAATAATTTTTTTTTTGTTATTTAACTATTAAATTTTTTATTTTTATTATTATTATTTTTGTAATTTATTAATTGATTTTTTCTTTGTAGCTTGGCAATGCTGCTGGGTGGCTCGCCATGGCTTTGTGGCTGGTTGACTGAGCCGTGGCTTGGTTGGCCATGGCTTGGCTTGCTGGCTGTTGGAGGGTTGCACCCTTGGAAGTTTGGCTGGGCCGTTGGATGGCTGTGGCCTTGGCTACTGGCCGTTGGAGCTTTCCGGGCCATTTGGAGGCTTGCGCATATGTGCAAGGCCAAGCCAAAGGCTGGCCTCACACATATGCGTCGGCCTCCTTTGGTCCTTATGTATGTGGGCCTTTGGTTGTGTGCGTGGGCAGGCCATGGGCCATTAACGTTTTTGTTTTTCTTTTGTTTTAAATTTTTATTTTTTATTATTATTATTTTTTTAATTTTTTTAATAATATTTTTTTTTATTATTAACTAAATTTATTTATTTTTTTAAATAATAAATTAATTAATATTTTTTTTTTAAATTTTATTTATTTATTATTAAAATAATTTATCAAATTTTTTTTTAATAAATAAATCTCCTAATTTTTTTTTTAAAAGAATGTATTTGTTTTCTTTTCAAATTTGTTTAAGCAAACAAATCTATTTTTTTTTAATTTACATGTCTTCCATTCACTTTTAATATATATATATATATATATGAGAAACCTTAATTAATTAATTAATTTTTTTTTTTTTAATGTTCCATTTAAAATTCAATGAAACATTTATAAATTTTTATGTTCCATTTTAAAATTATATATATATATATATATATATATATATATATATATATATATATATATATTTTAAAAGAAACAAATTATGAAAGAGAAGAATCAATTTTTTTTAACAAAAGATATATTAATATGAAAATTATTTTCTGATCCTCCAGGTCACACAAAGCAAGAGAGCATACTCAAGTTTTTATTAGTTGATTCCTCTCTTTTAAAAATTTGGATGCAAAACATAAAATGAAAAGAATCGATCTCTTACCTGAAACTATCATTCTTCCACCTTCGCTTGTGCTCCTCGTTCACAATCGTTTGTTTTATTGCAAATTTTTCCTGCCAAGGGTTAGTAAATGGGTGGTTCTTACTGCACCACAAAATTTCCAAGAAAATAAATGAAATCAAACTTGAAAATCAAAAACTCTCCAAGCTTGTTTTATTTTCCTATTCTATCCTACTCTATTTTGAGAAAGAGATTCTTATTTTTTTAAGTGAAGGAATATTTCCAATGAAGCCATTTACGGATCAAAATCTCTAGTATGCTCACATCCAAATTTGAAAAATATATCTGAATGTTTGCAAGGATATGAGAGATCAATTGCACATTTGGATTAAATGCTAGGATTTGTTGAAGAATGGAAGAATGTTGTGGCTTCGTCACCTTTTGAAACCAATCTTCAATGTAGTCCTCATTATCTTGGCTCTCCTCCAAATGCTTGAACATCATTCTAGATCTTATGTCCATAAATGGATTAGTTTGAAACTCTTATAGTGGAAAGATTGATTGAAATTTATGCACCCTATTTATCATGCTTTACATATGCGGCTAAAATTGGGATTTAAAGCTAACTCCTATATACACTTCCCCATGTTACTAAGATCTTGCTGCCACCAAGTTATCCTTTCAACATGAGTTAGCTTTCTATGAATAAAGCCAAAGAAAAATATTTGTACTAAATTAAATTCCTAATGCCTAAATATAGTTATCCTTAAGGTGGAAATGATTTCACAATCCTCCTAACTTAGTTACATCTAAGTTTGCTTCCCCGACAACGATGCCAAAAATGTTGGGTGATTTAATGGTATGTTAAATCCCTTGTTATTTTAATATGTCAACCCGGGGGTTTCGTAAACTTAGAAGCAAACCAAAATATATGGGACCTCAGATGCAACTGTTGTAGAAGGTTTGTTTAGGATGGAAAGAAAGAAAGGAAATGCATATTACAAATAACTTCTAAAACTAAAAAGTTTCTAGTTCAAGATGCAGCAAGCAAGAGAAGAGGCTCCTAACTTAGGAGGTCTTGGTTGTCCTTCCTCATAGTACTATCCCCAAGAAAAGAAACTAAAGTGCAATGGTTGATGATGTGTAGATAGTAAGAGAAGAGGCTCCTAACTTAGGAGATCCAGGTTGTACCATTGCATTAAAACTAGAGATTCAAAAATAACTCAAACAAGGAAAAGAGGATGAATTTTAGTTATTGTTTGTGATCAGATAGAAGGAGAATTTAACTTAAACCCTTGTTTGTCCCTTCATATGCAGATTAGAATTAAATCAAGAATCATCTAGCAAGCATAAGAAATCTTCACACATCTAACTTAACACATGGCCATAAAATGAATTCACATTAAAGATATTTACAAATATTTACAACAAATGAATATAATAAACATGAAGAACTAAACTAGCATATGCACAAATATAAACATCATACAACAAAGTGTACTTGGCTTGGTATGGGGGCCCTCCATTCCTCAATGAGCACACCTAAACAACTATCACATCTTAAGAATCAAACAACACTCATAACTCATGATTTGGAGAAAATGATATTATTCATGCTGAATGAACAATCATAAATCTGATGCTAATGATTATCTGACAATTGTTAGCTTCCTTTGAAGGATGCTCCTCCTATTTATACATGAATTAGGGATATCTACTCAATAAATGTAGATCCCTTAAATATCTACTAGATCCATACTTGTCTCAACTTATCCCTAAATGCTAGATACAAATCCTATGACACATCAATATCTTCAAGATCCTTCTCCTTGGAATATGGTCCACCTCTTGAGTTGAAATTCGAATTTGATCTTGGGAGGCCAAGTAAGACCCTTCTAGTCACTCCAAATAAGCCTATAACACATATATAGATATATGAAACCATGTTAATTTCCTAGGTTTTAACCATAAATTCACTTTAAATACATAAAATAAATAACTTTGGAAAACAAGGATCCTAACCCATATAATCATGAAGATGGTCACTTGATGAAAGGTTTTAGATTAGATAGTTATGAAATGAGGGCTAAATAGTTATGAAATGATAAAAATATGGATGATAATTTTGAGACTCAACAGGTAGCTTATCTCTAAGAAGAGATGTGGCAGATACATGCCTTCTAAACTATGATACAATAAGATTCAAAGGCCTTTTTATTCCTTAGGAAACAATGGGAAAAACTAAACATCCACAAACCTAACCCTAGGAGATGAAGCACCAAAATATTGTGTGCCCCATTGGGGTTAGTTGGGATGTCAACTTTTCGGGGTCGTAACTTTGAGATATGGTCTCTGTTTGACTATAATAATACCTCGTTTTGAATATTTTCAAGAGGAGCCCGAAATAAGACTAGTAAATTGGTCTTGAACTTTTCTGGTCTCTCTGTTTTCCCCAAAAACTTATTTTAGGCCCTCAAAATAATTCTTGAAGCTTAGGACGTGAAAAACTACCAAAAATAGTAAGCTATGCTACAATTAAGGAAATTGAAAGAAACAATGGTGGGGGTCCAAGTGGAATAAGTGGGTGGGCACCAATATCCACCTAGATCACTGTAACAACCTGCAAAAACCCTACAGAACCACAATTGGAGATACTTAGCAACACCAAAATGAAGACTTAGCCATCCTTAAGCATTGAAGAACCACCTTTGTGATCATGGAGAAGCCACACAACTCTTAAGGAGCTGCTACATGGTCATTGTTCATCCCCAACTACAACACATCGATTCACCATTTTGAGAACCTGCATCAACAAACTTCGCTCAGTTAGGCATCTATTTGAAAACATATACAACACTATTTCATTCAAAACAAGGACCAGAGCATGAAGTAACTAGCATGGAAAATAACACCTCCAGAGACCAACAAATCAATTACTATCTTGGAGTAGCATGTGGGCATCGAGGTAGCCTGAGACCATCAGGTAGGAACAAGTATGACACTCCTCACCTCTTATTTTAAGTGCATTATAACTCAAAAAATGTTTTTAATGCACAAGGAATGAGTTTTTATAGGTTGGAGGTGGTTAGTAGGCTGGGCCACCCTCAGACAGTTAAAGTGAAATTAACTCACTCATCCATGCAACATGGGAAAAAGACAAAAATGAGAGGGTGATGATTACGGGGAGTGGGGCCAAATATCTATAATAGGAAATACGAAAGTGGTAGGTGGGGGCCAACTCACACAGTGCACTGAGCCCACTACCATAGGAGGGAATAAAAGGTGTAGTCTGAATCACATTTGTACGAAGAAGCGCACTCCTAAAATGGTAAGAGAGACCCACTAAGAAACCAAGAGTTGAGGTAGCTATGACCAGGGGTCCCCTAGGGTGCTACAAAGAAGCTATAGGGTTGAATAGAAGGTGCTATAAAGATAAGAAGCAACTGCTACAAGATTGCAGTGAGATTACTATAGGATTGTAGATAGTGTTATAGGATTGGGCCGAGAGCTGAAAGAGGGTTTGAATTGGTGAGAATTTTACTCCAAACCCTCAAAACCATGAAGGAATCTCTTGAGGAAGGGTAAGCATATCATTTTACTCACCTCCCATGAACAAAAAATGAGATAATTTGGTTAAAATTTTGCCTGTACAAACATCCTATAGCACATGCATATTGGATTTTGTTTTTTTTTGTTTTTTGTTTTTTTAAAAAACGTTTTTTCATATGAGGGAAGCAAGGTGGTAGTAGAGTTAATTTGTTTGGAATTTGGCATGAAATTCTCTTCCTCTATCTAGAAGAAGAGAACCAACCCTCTCACCTCTGTCTTGAAACCCTAAGTTTTAAAAAACACAACAATTTACAAAAAATTCTTTGAGGAAACTAGAGGAAGAAATAATAGGAAACATGGGAGGGGGTTTAAATAGAAGGGAACCCACATACACTAAAAGAATCCACCAAAATCTTCCTTCCAAAGATATCTTCATAATCCACCAATGGATGGGGTTATTTGAAAAGATAAAGGGGTATGATGATGAAATAACCCATGAATTTTCCATGGCCCTTCACTCTCAGGGGGAGGATAATGCTGTTGGGTTGTGTTATATTCTTTCCACAACTAGCCCACCTAGTTAACTAGGGGGTTAGAGGGGGGGCGGGTAGCCCCCTTCTATAGGGTCTGGGGTAGCTCCCCAGGGAAATTTTTTTTTGGACCCTATATTAGGTTGGGTGGACCTACCTATGGTTTTGTGCATGGTTTTCGCACATGGTTTTGGGCGGGATGGTTTTCGGTCCATGGTATTGGATGCTTCGACATGCATAAATATGTACTGTAACATTGAAAGGAACATAATGAAAAATCAATCTAGTAGTCCTGGTTTTGGGATGCAGGGGAAAATCTCTCTATATATGTGTTTTATGTGTTATTATCTTGCATCGTTTATTTTCTGTGTTTTAGAATTCGTATGTAGGTAATTTTTATACGGGGTTAAAACCTACATTTGGTATCAAAGCTGTTTTTGGCTTCAAGGGGACGCCTTTGTTGCTGAGGGGTTTCGCTCAGGCTTGTGGTAGACCCTGTTCAGTGGGAGATCTGCGGGATCGATTCTGGTGGTGAAATAAGATGGCGAGTAGTGGAAAGATAGAGATCGAGAAATTTAATGGTCAAAGTTTTGATTTGTGGAAACTCAAGATGGAGGATTTGTTGGTGGATAAATATCAGTGGATAGCGGTAGATCTGGGTACTAAACCAACGATATTGTCCGATGAAGAATGGAAGAAGTTGGATCGGAAGGCAAAGAGCACAATACGATTATGTGTCTCAGATTCAGTATTGCTGAATGTATTAGGGGAAGCTACGACGAAGGCTTTGTGGGACAAGTTAGGGACTTTGTACCAATCTAAGTCTATGGTGAATAAACTGTTCCTACAGAAAAAGTTGTATAACCCGAGGATGAAAGATGGAGACTCGGTGACAGAGCATCTGAACGCATTTAATACTATGGTAAATCAGTTATTATATATTGATATTAAAATTTCAGATGAAGATAAGTGCATTATTTTGTTTTGTTCTCTACCAATAAATATTTACAAATAAAAAAATGAAATATGGATGTTTCCTTTGAATTGAGCCTGATATGAAAGGAAATTGAAATTATTTTTGAGTAAGCATGAAATCAGCCTTCCTCCAGGAAATACGAGAAAGTTGTTTTTTTTTTACCTTTGTCATAAAACCCTCATTACATAGGAATATCTAAAACTTCTAGCAGAAATAAACGATTGCCTCGCTAAACTTTGGAAAGTTGCATTGAAGGCTATGGGGGGTGGATATAACCATAGAAACCCCACAACAAAGAACAAGGAGAAGAAGAAGCTAATGAAGAAGCAAAAGAATATGGTGAAGAGGGAAATTAGCGAAACAAAAAACTCAAGGAGGAAGAAGGAAGAAAGGAACAAACTATGCTAAAAACCAAAATAACAGTGCCTAGGAGAGACCTAATCAAAACAGAGAAATCTTAAGCCCATTAGGCAATCATTTAGGCCACAAAAGAGAAGAAGAAGGAAAAACAAGGCAAGAAGGAATTCACCATCAAAATAGAATTCAAACCACAATGATGAAAAGAGGCTTTCCAAGAGGTCTCTAATCTTTTTCTAGTTTTTTTTCCAAGGCCTACAAGATGTTATAGAAAGGTAAGAGGAAAAAATTAAGCATGAGGTGTAATTTTGGTCAAGATTTTATAGATTTTGTGGTGTGGCCATAGTAATCATTGAGCTACTTGGATTAGTTTGCTTATTCCCAAATCTAAATTTCTGGAAGTCCCTTGTGGCAAATAGTAGTAATTTTCTGATATTTTTTAGAACATGCTAATGAGATTCAATTGAATTGATTCCACTTACATTATATCACAAAAAAATTCCATTCAATAACAAAATTTACCCCATTTAATTTTCACTTGATTAGGTTAGGCATTTGATAGATTAACTAGCTCACTAGTTCTCAAATTTCTAGATTTTAGACTAGTAATTTTCTGCTATTTTTTAGCATGTGTTAACAGAGGTATTTTTGAGTGATTCCACTTGGAATGGATACCTAAGAAATCATATTCAATAACAAAATTTGTCCCATCCAATTTGGATTTGATTTACTTGGTCATTTGGTGAATTATATATTCATGTATCAAATATGTAATTTCATGTAGCAGCTTCATGTAGCACTCTTCCAACATGTATATACTTGCCCAGATTTGCTCAAAAAGCTTGGTTTTTGTCTCTTAGGGTTGAATCATAACCCTTAGGCTCTAAATAAATGGTTGAGGAGGAATAAAGACCACTTAGGACTTTCCCTTTTACCCCTACAAAACATCTCAACAATTTGGGTTAATGGACATATTTATGAATTGGATAATACAATAATGATTTTCTTGATTGCCACATCCAATGAAATCTATCAATGGATCTAAACTCTTTGAAATGTAATGATTGATATTTAGTTCATGATCTTTTCTTTATGCAATTAGAATAGGTTTGTTTTCCTTGTATTTTCTTTCCTGCAATAGGTTAAGGTTTCCATTTCGAGCATTTCCATTTCTGCAATTAGTTTAGGATTTGATTACATTCACTCCATTACATCATGACAGCGAAGGAAGGACACATTGTATGCTGCACATATAGTGCCGATACCTCTTAAGTTTGTATGAACCCTAGGTTGATAATTAAAGTTGGTAGCCTTGGGAGTTGCAACATTCTTGTTGCAATACCGAGGCTCATCACTTTTTGGCGCCGTTTCTGGGGAGGTGTCAAAGTATGCATTGTTTTCTTCCCTAGTTTATTCATTTCTTTTACTTTCTGCAAAAATACACAAAAATTGCATTAGGAATCTTTCATTTCAAAGATAAAAAAATGCATTGCATTAGTGTTTTCATTCAATCATAAAAACAAAAAAACATTTCTCTAACACCAACCCCCCCATTTGATCACATGGTGCAGTAAGAGCCACATCGCCATCCACTTTTTGCAGGTAGAAGAAGAGGAGTTGACAGAGAAGATAGAATAATTGGATGGAGATGGTGACAATGAGTAAGATCCTCTTGGATTTCCAATTCAAGATACTGATGTTAGTGTGCACATGAAGAACATTCCTCCATCTTTTCTTCCAAACTTTCATGGTATAAGGTCAGAGGATCCAAAAACCTTTCTCTTTGAGTTTGAAATCCTTTGTAGATCTTATGGTTACTTACTAAACACTCGAAAATTGAGATTGTTTCCGGTGACATTGAAGGATAGAGCTCTTAAATGGTTCACGAGTTTAGGGAATAATTCAATAAGATCATGGAATGATAAGCAAAAGATATTTCTAGAAAAATATAAAGATCATGATCTTAAAGAGGAAATATTTAGAATGAACCAAAAAGAAGATAAGAGTCTTGAGGATCTAATAGAGAGGTTCATGTACAATGTTAAGAGGGGAAAATTATATCATTTAGGATTTGGCACACTAAAATTACATCATAATACCTCGTTTCGAATATCTCCAAGAGGAGGCCGAAATAAGACCATTAAATTGGATGTGCACTTTTCTGGTCTCTCTGTTTTCCCAAAAAAGCGTCTTTTAGGCCCTCAAAACGAATCTGGAAATTTAGGACCCAAAAAACTCCCAAAAATAGCAAGTTGTGCTACAATTAATGAAATTAAAAGAAAAAATGGTGGGGGTCCAAGTGGAACAGGCGGGTGGCCACCAATATCCACTTGGATTAGTCCCCCCCCTTAGGAAGTAATTGTCCCCATTGAGTTGAGTGCCTCCATGGGATGGGGAAACTTTTGCTGAACTTGGTCCCTAGTGAGCCACTTGCCTTGGTGCAAGAGTTGGCCAACTTCGACAACTTGATACAATTGGATATTCCGTTGGCAAGTGGTATTGATCTGTCTGTCCATAATTTGATCAATTGTGTCTTGTTCTATGCAGTCTAGGTTGAGCTTTGTTGGTGTTAGCTATTCTGTAATGTCTGATGTGTCCAGCAATGGTGGAAAGTATGGTTGAAGGTGGTCCACATTGAACATTGAGTGCAGGTCAAGGGATGGGGGAATGTTGAGCTCGAAAGCATTGTCACCCATAGCCTTGGTGATGGTATAAGGCTTGTATAAGAGTGGTCAGATATTTCGATGGTCTCTGATAAGGCGTTCTTTCTGCAAATGCAACCAAACTTTGTCACCCACCTAGAACTTATGTGGCACCTGATGTTGATCATGTCGTTAAATTTATCCAAGATTTCATGAACCTGCTAGCACATGTGTTGGATGCGTTCAATAAACACAATTTCTTTATCAACCTCAAATGTACATGTGTGGATTTTGTTTGTGTATTCGCCTGAGGCATGGAAACATCAATCAGACACAATGGTTGAAATCCCAGACCCACTTGAAAGGGACTTTGACTATTCGAACTATGGAGAGCTCTGTTATAGTTATATTTCACATAAGGAAGACTCTTATCCCAGATCTGTGGATGATTGGAGTTGTACATGCAGAGTATGTGCACTATCATCTAGTTGAAAAGCTCTGTCTAGCGATTAGTCTAGGGATCGAATGTAGTTGAATTTGTGAGCTTGGTTTCTAATAGTGTCCAGAGGCTCGACCAAAATGTGCTTAGGAACCTGCTATCCCAATTTGATATAATGGTCCACATGATCCAAAAATGTACCCAAACTCATTCAAAGAAGAGTTTGGCAATGTCCTCTACTATGATACTTTTCATGCAGGTCGCCAATATAGCCATCTCAGAAAATCTGTCCACGACCACAAATACAGAATCATAACCATGCTTGGTAGAAGGAAGGCCAGGCAGATGGTTCATGGAGATGGATTCCCAGGGCTTGCTGAGAGTAGGCAGAGGAGTGTATAGGCCTTTCTTCTTGATGGTTTCCTTGGCAATGACATAGGTAGTGCAAGATCTGATATATTTTCCAACATCTTGTCATAGTTTTTTCCAATAAAAATACTTTTGTAGTACGACCACAATTTTCTCCACACCAAAGTGTCCTGCGACCTAACTATAGTGCACCTCCCAAATCAACTTGGCATGCTCGCTTGAAGGAACACAAAGGTGGCCCAGGTAGCATAATAATGCATCCTGGAGGTGGAAATTTGGAACTTTCTTTCCATCCACTAGCATCTAGTATGTGGTGGTGAACTCTAGATCATTTTTGTACAGTTATGGCCATCCAAAGGTCTTGTGGCCACAAGAGTTGAGAAAAATAGCCAGTGCTATAACTAAGGGGTGATTGAGGCAATCTGCAACATGATTGGTGCTTCCCTTTTTGTATTTAATATTCAAGTGGAATTGTTGCATATATGTAGACCACTTCTGATGGCGATCATTTTGAAACTTCCCTTGTGTCTATATAAATTGAAGAGGTTGGTGATATGTGTGGATGACTATCTCCTTCCCAAAAATGTAATTTTTCCACAAGACTGCATGATATAATACATCTCTTTATCATAGGCGAGGTACTTACTAATTGTATTGGAGAGTGTCTCACTATGATAGGCCACCAGATTCCCATGTTGGGTGAGGAATGCACCAATAGCATAACAGGAAGCATTTGTCTCAATTTCAAACGGTTGTTGCAGGTCTGGAAATGTGAGTACATGTGTAGAGCAAAGGTGGTGCTTCAGTTCAACGAATGCCTTCTGTTGGGACTCGAACCAGGAAATTTTTTCTTTCTCGTAGCCCTTTGTAATCTAACTTAAATGACAAGTGATATGGGAAAATCCCAACACAAACCTCTGATAAAAATTGGCAAGGCCCAAAAAGATGCAAAGCTCTATTAGAGTGGTCAAGGCTAGCCAATCTTGAATGACTTGGATCTTAGCTGGATCCACATACATGCCTTTCTCATCTATGATGTAACCCATATATTGGACCTAGCTCATGCCAAAGGTGCATTTCTCCAAGTTGGCACATAGTTTGTGTTGTCGCAGGGTTTGAAGGACCTATCAAATGTGTTGCAAGTTCTCTTCCCAACTCTTGCTGAAGATGAGGATGTTATCTAAATAAACAACCACGAATGAGTTGGTGAAGGGACACAAGATGTCATCCATCAACCTCATAAAAGTAGCAGGGGCATTTGTCAACCCGAAAGGCATGACCAACCATTCAAAAAGGCCTTCCTTGGATTTGAAGGCAGTCTTCCATACATATGTGGTCTCTATTGGAACTTGGTGATAGCCAAACTTAAAATTGATCTTGCTAAAATACTTGCCCCCCTTGAGTTGGTCCAGAAGGTCATCAATCCGTGGGATTGGATACTTGTTCCTGACAGTGATTTTGTTTAGTGCCCAATAATCAATGCAGAGCCTCCAGGTCCCATCCTTCTTCTGTATAAGTACAATTGGGCTCCCACAAGGTGAGGAACTTGGTCAGATGTTCCCTTTTTGCATCAACTCCTAGATCTGCCACTTGATCTCTTCATTTTCTAGACTAGAGAAATGGTATATTGGCCCATTGGGTATAGGTGCTCCGGGAGTCAAATCAATTGAATGCTTGACCTGACAATGCGAGGGTACCCATTTGGGTGAGGAAAAGAATACAATATTATTCCATGACCTTTTCCAGCTGCTTCTTCTATATGGAGGAATCCTTCCCGAGGGCCATGGATGTGGCCATGAGCTTCCCCTTACTTGGAGAGAGAATAAAAAAGAAAATAAATTTCCCGTTCTGGGAGATGATCTTACTGCATTTCTTAGCAGAGACCAAAGAGATGGCAGTAGGCAGGGTTACCTCCAGTATCCTGTATAACTTATTGCCCAAAGTAATAATAATAGTGCGAGGCCTAGAATCATACACAACATGATGCTTCCACAAATATGGTTAGCCTAATAATCATCAAAAACTTCAAGAGGAGCAACATCACACAATACCTCATCCGTGAAGGGTTTGATGTTGTAAGGAAGACATCATTGTTGGCTGATGCAGAGATATCGTCCCTGGTGAAGCCACCCAATGGTGTATGGCAGTGGGTGTGGTGTGGTCGGTAGGCCCAACCGCTTAATGAATTATGCTTAGATGAGGTTCTTTTGGCTCCCACTATCGATAATGAATTGCAACGACGACCACTTCATCCATATTTGTGCGTGGAAGAGACCCTCCCCTTCCTCTGGGTCTTCGGGCTCAATCTTCTGGACCTTGGTGGTGGCAACGGTGGCGCTAGGATCTACATCAATAATCTGCTTCCCTTTGCCATTCCCCTTGTCAGGTTTTGACTTTGAGTCAAAATATGCACCTGACTCCAAATCCTTCAGCTCAGGCACAAGTACTTGCTTGGCATGACACTCACTTGTGTTGTGAGTAGGGATCTTGCGGAACTCACACCACTTCCATATGTCCTTCTTTGTCTTGGTGATGTTCTTCAATTGTGGCTTTGATGGGTTTTCCTGGGTTAGCTCACCTTGGATTTTTCCTTTATTTTGCAGTTTGGGGGCGCCTTTTCCCTGCTTTGGATTTGCAGACCCAAAGTCTTGATTCTTTTGTTTAATTTTTTGTTCAATCTTGGCAACATATTGTTATGCTACACCAAGCGAGGAGATGTCCAGGAACTTAATTTCTTCATGAATGTATTTGTGCAGACAACCGCGATACTTAAGCACTAGATGTTGCTCAGAGTATTTTATACCTAAATTTGTGCTTAGAGGATGAAAAATATTTGTTGACTCATGCACATCTTGGTCCCTTTTCTACCATAGTGTGGTTCATTGTATGTATTTATCCTCATATCTCCCCACGGGGTAATATTGTTCCTTGACAACGTCTTGGAAAGAGTTCAAAGTGGGTGTGACTGTGAACTGAGAGGGTTCCTCAACCATTTTCTCAAATTAATTTGCCCAGCAATCCTTGACATGAGGAGTGAGTTTAAGCAGTGCAAAAGTAATATTATCCCTATTGGAGAAACTACAGATTCAAAAACAACCCTCAAGTAGTTTCAACCACTTATGTGACTGTTGAATGAAGAGGGCGACACCTCCGAAGTGACTGTTGGATGAAGATGCGTCATTAGTGGGCATCCACTAAAGGATCTGGGCAAATTTGTCCATCATCTCACTCCTTTGCCGCTCAATGGCTTCTTCGAGTAGTGGTTTGAATGGATCTCCTCCTCCCTCATCTTTCTTTTCTTCTTCCATGGGAGCTCATCAGTGTTAGCAGGGATGGTATTGCAAGGGTTCAACCAGTTCAAGTCCCAACTCCTTATACCCCGAACTCGTTGGGGACATGCACAGAAAAACAGAGAAGAGTAGACCGCTCTAATACCATTGATCCAGATTTATGTAGGAATGAAATGAAATAAAAATATAAGCAAAAACATATAGTTACAACAAAAAAAAAAACTTAAATTCATTAATAACAAAGTACTGAAAATTGTTACATGTAGAACGGGAAATAAACTCTTTTAGGTGATGGTAGTGTTGGGTGATTTAATGGTATGTTAAATCCCTTGTTATTTTAATATGTCAATCCGGGGGCTTTGTAAACTTAGAAGCAAACCAAAATATATGGGACCTCAGATGCAACTATTGTAGAAGGTTTGTTTAGGATGGAAAGAAAGAAAGGAAATGCATATTACAAATAACTTCTAAAACCAAAAAGTTTCTAGTTCATGATGCAGCAACCAAGAGAAGAGGCTCCTAACTTAGGAGGTCTTGGTTGTCCTTCCTCACAATACTGTCCCCAATAAAATAAAATAAAGTGCAATGGTTGATGATGTGTAGATAGCAAGAGAAGAGGCTCCTAACTTAGGAGATCCAGGTTGTCCTTCCTTACAATTCTATTCCATCATTGTTACCATTTCATTAAAACTAGAGATTCAGAAGTAACTCAAACAAGGAAAAGAGGATGAATTTCAATTATTGTTCATGATCAGATAGAAGGAGAATTTAACTTAAACCCTTGTTTGTTGCTTCATATGTGTTATAGCTCCAAATATCACCTTTGGTATTTGTGATGCTTGGTTTATGGCCTAGGGCAACCCCTCCTTCCAGACTTGGTCCAAATATTTTAAAAACAATGTTTTACTCCCTGTATGCTACTTTGCCCCATGATAAAAGCATGTACATGCGGGTTAGTCAATACCCAACCCATGTATATGTGTTAAAACGCTTAAAAAAAATAAATTTCCTTAACTATGGACAGAGTTCCCTATGCGGAGGGGATACATGGAGTGAAATCGTTTTACTCGAAAAATTTAGGGTGACTCAATAGTAGTCCTGATGATGGATCCCTGTTGGGATTTGAAACGTTGACAGAAATAATGGTTTTTACAGTGGGTTCTCTGGTTACTAATGAAGATATTAACAACAAAAGTCTTAAATCTAGAATAATTTCCCTATGCAGAGGGGATACATGGAGTGAAATCGTTTTACTCGAAAAATTTAGGGTGACTCAATAGTAGTCCTGATGATGGATCCCTGTTGGGATTTGAAACGTTGACAAAAAGAATGGTTTTTACTGTGGGTTCTCCGGTTACTAATGAAGAGTTCACGAGTTTTACCTGCTGATTACCTCCTAGTGCCCGTGGCCCAACTGTTCCCAATTGTTTCCCAACTAAAAAACTAATTGGGAGAAGTATAAATAAGACTTCTATGGGAAGGCCTTAAGGAGGAGAGAAGAGATAGAATTACTATATTGAGATTATCCCCTGACCAAGTCTAAAGTATCCTTGTGCTTCAAGCACTTCCCCAAGTTCAGGAAACCCTTGTTTCCTTGAGTGTTGATATTCTCCCACTTGCTTGAGATATCATGGTATTGGTTATGGAAGGAGGCTGTTGAAGACTGGGACTGGATGGATCTGGAGGACGGTTCCGCTTGGAGCCGGAAGAAGAAGACTCAGGTGAACTCTTTCCATGTTTATTATAGTTTTCTACAATAAAAAGAAATGCTGTCTTGTTCCTGAGATTGACCTTGTTTATGCATCAGATGTTGTTGTAACTCATGTATGAATGTCATTTGGATGTATAACTAATCATCTTACTTATATGATATAAAGTTGATTTCATTAAAATGCTTTATCTATATGCTGCTATGTATGTTTGGATTGGTTGATTTGTAGATTCGAAGATCATCAGGAGTTGCAGAGGGTCTGAACCCTGCTGGAACTACCCAAACGAAGGACATCCGGGTATGTTCATCCTTACATAGTTTGTTTATTTAAGCATGTTGCCTAAGTTGTATGTGTGTTTCTTGCTGTAGATTACTCTTGCTCTGTTGGGGTTCTGACCCAAAGCCCTAGGGTACTTATTCTCGTAACAGAATTGGCGACTCCACTGGGGATAACAATCTTGTTATTCCTAGTTTGGGTTGTTCAGTGTTAGTCAGGGCTCAGTTCTTGGTTTGCTTGCTGTGATAGTATTTCCTGCTCCTGTAGGAACTCAGACTTCAAGTCTGATCTTTTTGATCAGGCCTTGTTTTTTATTTTTCTTGCAAAACTTAGTATACGCACCTTTGTCTGTTTACAGAAGCGTACACATGCTTGTTTTTGTGAACTAAAACCGCGTATACACGAGTTTCTTTTGTTAGAAGTGCGTGTACACGCACTTGTGCTGGAACACAGTCGCGTATACCATTTTTTACATGCTTTTTTCAAATCTTTCTGCCCAGAAAGATTTGTTTCTTGGTCTGTTTGGTTTCTGAGTGGTCAGTTTCTGTCTTTAGAATTTAATTATTTAGTGAGCTTACTGTTTTGAATTCTCTCCTGCTTTGAAAAGTTTTTGGCCTAAGTTTGCTTTTGAGTGAGTTTTATGATTTGTGTTTGAACACACAAGGCTTCTTATCGAGGTTCTTGATTGTTCTAGTCTTCCGGAACAACAGATTGTTTTCAATCTTTGTGTCAAACTTGATTATTGGTCTACTCGCTTTGCTTTCCATCATTTCATGGCCTTACACCTTTTCTTGCTTTTTGAAAGTTTTTGATGAATTTGAAAGTGTTTCTTTCCTGACTTCTTGGTCAGTTTCTCAAAGCTCTTTTGCTGCTTGTGGATCGTTTAGTGCAAGTGAAGCCCTTTTTGTTCAAGTTTTCATTCGTGTTGAATTGGTAACTTACAAAGTTTCCTTGTGCTTTGCTTTCAGTCTTTGAGTCTTTGGTGGCATTTTGAGTGCTTTTGAAAAGTTGTTTTCATTGTTTCTTGAAAAAGAAAAGTTCTTAAAAAACATTGTTTTTTCTTTCTTTTGCCGAGTTTGATTTTGGTTTCTTTGGTTTTTTGAAAGTGAATTGTGATTTTTTGAGATTTGCCTTTCTTATTTGGAGGAAAGTTTGTATTTGAAACTTGCATTCTTTTCAAACACTTAAGTTGGCTTATTAAAAGTTATAAACAATTGCTTTCATTTCTTTTTAGAGTAATCTAGAATCTTGCATTATCATGTACACCTTGCATTAGGGTAGTTTTGCATTATTAAAGCATCAATAGTCTTTTTAGTTTTTGTGAGTGTGAAGTCTGCTATAAGAAAAGAAAAGGAAAAAGTTTTTTTTTTTGCTTTATAGAAGTTTCTTAGAACCCAAGTAGAAATTGCTTTTCATCAAAGAACAAACAAGTGCATTTCATATAAGTTAGTTTTTCATTAATTTCTTTTGCGTCATATAAACACCATTGGTTTCATTTCCATATTGTCCCTTTGACTTAAAAGAACAACCACTTAAAATCAAGCGCTTAATAAAATAAACTAGAACTTTTTGTATTGTCATCAGAATACACCAACAAGTTTTAGGTTTATTTAGGGCCTTGGATTAGGTGAGAGGAGAGTAAACTCTCCAAGGCCACTCTAAATTGTAAAACATAGAAGTCTGATTAAAGAGTGAAATCCAATAGCGTTAGGGAGACCAGGAAAGCTCTGTGACTGGGAGTTAAGCACGAGGGTTCATGAAGATAAGGACGAGAGATACCCCCTCTCTTACTTGTCAGATCCTACCTCACGACTGTTCCACTCGGCTTTTGATACGAGTTGGTATCTTTAGTTGCCTATCCTAGGGATCTACACAGGTGGCTGCGGAGGGGAATCCCATGGCACCTGAGGTTGACATTGCATCACGTTCAACAATACTTTTGGAGGGCACCCTTGCGAAGCTTGGGGGCTTGCATCGGCAAAGGCTATTATCTGGAGGTCAGCGTAACTACCTCTGATACCTTCGCTAGTAGACTTGGGGCGTAATTACCCCAGTCTATTTTCGGAAGGCCCTTATTATTAACTTTCTTGTATTTTGGTGTCCGGTCCTAATCACCCGGAGCAGAAATACTTGGAAGTTGTTTGATTGCTGATCTCTTTAGGGACATTTTTAGTGTGTGTTTTGTGCTCCTAGTCAGCCTAGCTTTCAATTTTCTTGAGTCTTTAAGTAGATCTTATAAAAATAATTCAAAGTGGCTGACCGACCACCTCGACGGTCCCGTAGACTTCGTGGGCTTTCACCTGCGAGTCCAGAGCCTTCTCCTAGAAGGCGTAGGAGCGATTCTGCCAGTGGTTTTCAACCAGTGGCAGCAGGTGCATCAAAGATTGATCCTCCGCTTGGGGGCATTAGTTTACAAGATAGACCTGGTACTACTACAGAGTTAGAGAGGAACACACTAGTTCTTTCTCGAGTACTCTTCCAGTCGGAAGATAGTATTGAAGTAGAAGAGCTTTCAGAGTCGGTTGCGGCTTCAAATTCTCCTCTCCCTCCTGATCATCTAGACGTATTTTTATACGTTGGAACTCTGACTCACAAGCCTTCGAGCCCAGGTCCACACACATCTATCCAAATAAGCCTACACATGTCAAAAAACTCATAACACATATATAGATATATGATACCGTGTTAATTTCCTAGTTTTTAATCATAAATTCACTTTAAATACATAAAATAAATAACTTTTGAAAACAAGGATCCTAACCCATATAATCATGAAGATGGTCACTTGATGTAGGGTTTTAGGCTAGATAGTTATGAAATGAGGGCTAAATAGTTATGAAATGATAAAAATATGGATGATAATTTTGAGACTCAACATACCCCCAACTGAAGTTGTTGCATGTCCTCATGCAACTGTTGCATTGATTCACTTGTCCATGGGTTGATCTTTTTTTTTGAACAACTTTGCTTCTTTATGAGCTTTGACTTGTATAGATTCTTTCCAAACTTTGCTTGATTATATTTTTTCTTTTTGCAAAGTGTAATAGATTTGATTGCAACATATATTTTTGATGGTTGGTTCTTGTGTGAAAACCGATATTTTTTGAGCAATGGTTCTTGTGTAACAATGCTTTATTTTCTTTATTGCATCACAATTTATGAAAACATTTAGAATTGTTTTCAAGTCCTATAATATCTTATCAATGAATTGATAATTTGCAAAGCATATAATCTTTTGGAATCATACTGCAAGAATAGTTGATTGGGAAGTATATGCAGGTTGGAATGAAATGAAAATGTGTGATAGTGTATGACATGTGAATATGAAATGATGTCCCTTCCCCCCAACTAAAGATATGACAATGTGAAAAAAAGAATGAGGAATTTCCAAAGTTACAATTTTAACATTCTAAGGAATTGTACGACTAAAAATTAGAAAACCATATACCTTCATTTACCTTCAATGTGGATGAGTTGTAAAAACTGAAGAGTGTGGCCGCTAATGGTGTTGGATCATGAGTATGTAAACAAAGGAATTTCATCTGGTTCTTTGTTTTCTTTCTGCTGATGACAAGATTGGGATCCTTATTTCTGTTGCCACAAATTGATTCCTACTGCAAACTGCTGAAATGATGTAGTCTTCAATCGTTACAAAACACGATGGTACAATTCTAGTCATGCGGGTAAATGTGTCGATGTCGAGCATGAAGAGAAGTCATTGGATTACCGACCATTGATGAATTTCGTTAACCAATGCGAGACAAACTCACCATTAATGTCAATGAGTGCCAAGGTACCTAAATAAATCTTACGAAGTGCGAATATATGAGCTGATGTCGAGCCACTTTCAAGATATAATGATCAAGGGAAATTGGTGTATTCCCATGATTGTTAGCAAGAGAACTTGTCATTAATGCATACAAGCCTCAAGGTACTAATAAGGACTCTAGCCTTGAACCTAGATAATGTGCTGATGTTGATAGGCCAATACTTGTTAGAAGGGAGGCCTTAAGGAATCCTCCATCATCTAACTCGAGCATGAAACAATAATTTTGAAGGATTATGGATGAGAAATTTTGCAGTGGATCAAGGTTTATTTGGAAAAATGAAAAGGAAATGGAATGAATCAACTTTGTAGAGGAGCTGAATGTTTTTATTGGTGGGTTACAAGTTAGTGAAAGCAAGGCAGGAAAATGACTGTGAAAGAAAATGAGTAGTGAAGGAAAATGAGACGAGGGTTTTATTGACTGACTAAGTAGAAATGTGAAGGAAAATGAGATGAAGGTTTTATTGACTGAAGAAGGAGGAATGCAATGGTGAGACTAGCATATGAAAGCTCTCAAGTGTTGGATCTGATCTGACATCATATGCTCATGCTTTGATGTTGCTTTGATCATGTTCTTGTGAAATAAATGTGGTCTTTGAGAGAGACACTGTTCGGTTATGGTCATCTATTCTTCCTCGTGGAACCTGCAAAAAACTAGTACTTCTTCTGCAATGGAATGTAAGATTATCAAAAGAGAGAGGTGATCAATCTCTCTATTAATGACATTTACACAAAAAAACTGAGATTTGGTACTACTAAAACAAATTCACGAAAGAAAACCAAATCAATTTTTACCTATATCGAAACTAGTGCCTCACGTTACTTGTTGTGTCTTGTCAGCAATTTATTCATTCTTTTTCTGTTTCAAACTCTAATGACAACTTTCTCATTATGTAGATCACGTTGAGATCTTTCCAACGATGTTTGAATCGTCGAAATAATAATTAACAAATTCCAATCCCCACAAGATTTGAACTCGTGACCTCCATTATACAATTTGAATGACTTACCAATAGATCACAAGTCACATTTATGAATTTAATGGAAATTTGGAAATTTTAATTATTCTAAAAATGAAAATTGAGACAACAACTTGACAAATGGCCAATCTAAATCCAAGATTTTTAGGAAAATATGA
Organism: Pinus tabuliformis; assembly: GCA_031772625.1. Taxonomy (NCBI): domain Eukaryota; kingdom Viridiplantae; phylum Streptophyta; class Pinopsida; order Pinales; family Pinaceae; genus Pinus; species Pinus tabuliformis. The sequence continues at coordinate 997,427,730 of CM062806.1, read as the reverse complement.
TTCCAGAATATTTGCCAAATCATTTTTCATATCTTTTGAATTCATCATTTCCAAGATTCTTAGGAAAATAAGATTCCAAAATATTTGCCAAATCAATTTTCATATCTTTTGAACTCATCATTTTTGCCTAGAAAGTGTATTTTTTTAAACCAATTTTTATTCTATAAAAGCTGGGGAAATGTTTATGATATATATATTTGTTGCAGGTTGTAAGCATTGAGAAAATATATATATATATATATATATATATATATATATATATATATATATATATATATATATATATATATATATATTTGTTCCAGGTTGTAAGCATTGAGAAAATATCATTTCTGAAAATTTCTGCAGTAAGATTTATTTTATTTTTTTAATAATTTTTTTTTTGTTATTTAACTATTAAATTTTTTATTTTTATTATTATTATTTTTGTAATTTATTAATTGATTTTTTCTTTGTAGCTTGGCAATGCTGCTGGGTGGCTCGCCATGGCTTTGTGGCTGGTTGACTGAGCCGTGGCTTGGTTGGCCATGGCTTGGCTTGCTGGCTGTTGGAGGGTTGCACCCTTGGAAGTTTGGCTGGGCCGTTGGATGGCTGTGGCCTTGGCTACTGGCCGTTGGAGCTTTCCGGGCCATTTGGAGGCTTGCGCATATGTGCAAGGCCAAGCCAAAGGCTGGCCTCACACATATGCGTCGGCCTCCTTTGGTCCTTATGTATGTGGGCCTTTGGTTGTGTGCGTGGGCAGGCCATGGGCCATTAACGTTTTTGTTTTTCTTTTGTTTTAAATTTTTATTTTTTATTATTATTATTTTTTTAATTTTTTTAATAATATTTTTTTTTATTATTAACTAAATTTATTTATTTTTTTAAATAATAAATTAATTAATATTTTTTTTTTAAATTTTATTTATTTATTATTAAAATAATTTATCAAATTTTTTTTTAATAAATAAATCTCCTAATTTTTTTTTTAAAAGAATGTATTTGTTTTCTTTTCAAATTTGTTTAAGCAAACAAATCTATTTTTTTTTAATTTACATGTCTTCCATTCACTTTTAATATATATATATATATATATATGAGAAACCTTAATTAATTAATTAATTTTTTTTTTTTTAATGTTCCATTTAAAATTCAATGAAACATTTATAAATTTTTATGTTCCATTTTAAAATTATATATATATATATATATATATATATATATATATATATATTTTAAAAGAAACAAATTATGAAAGAGAAGAATCAATTTTTTTTAACAAAAGATATATTAATATGAAAATTATTTTCAGATCCTCCAGGTCACATAAAGCAAGAGAGCATACTCAAGTTTTTATTAGTTGATTCCTCTCTTTTAAAAATATGGATGCAAAACATAAAATGAAAAGAATCGATCTCTTACCTAAAACTATCATTCTTCCACCTTCGCTTGTGCTTCTCATTCATAATTGTTTGTTTTATTGCAAATTTTTCCTGCGAAGGGTTAGTAAATGGTTGGTTCTTACTGCACCACAAAATTTCCAAGAAAATAAATGAAATCAAACTTGAAAATCAAAAACTCTCCAAGCTTGTTTTGTTTTCCTATTCTATCCTACTCTATTTTGAGAAAGAGATTCTTATTTTTTTAAGTGAAGGAATATTTCCAATGAAGCCATTTACGGATCAAAATCTCTAGTATGCTCACACCCAAATTTGAAAAATATATCTAAATGTTTGCAAGGATATGAGAGATCAATTGCACATTTGGATTAAATGCTAGGATTTGTTGAAGAATGGAAGAATGTTGTGGCTTTGTCACCTTTTGAAACCAATCTTCCATGTAGTCCTCACTATCTTGGCTCTCCTCCAAATGATTGAACATAATTCTAGATCTTATGTCCATAAATGGATTAGTTTGAAACACTTATAGTGGAAAGATTGATTGAAATTTATGCACCCTATTTATCATGCTTTACATATGCGGCTAAAATTGGGATTTAAAGCTAACTCCTATATACACTTCCCCATGTTACTAAGATCTTGCTGCCACCAAGTTATCCTTTCAACATGAGTTAGCTTTCTATGAATAAAGCCAAAGAAAAATATTTGTACTAAATTAAATTCCTAATGCCTAAATATAGTTATCCTTAAGGTGGAAATGATTTCACAATCCTCCTAACTTAGTTACATCTAAGTTTGCTTCCCCGACAACGATGCCAAAAAATGTTGGGTGATTTAATGGTATGTTAAATCCCTTGTTATTTTAATATGTCAACCCGGGGGTTTCGTAAACTTAGAAGCAAACCAAAATATATGGGACCTCAGATGCAACTGTTGTAGAAGGTTTGTTTAGGATGGAAAGAAAGAAAGGAAATGCATATTACAAATAACTTCTAAAACTAAAAAGTTTCTAGTTCAAGATGCAGCAAGCAAGAGAAGAGGCTCCTAACTTAGGAGGTCTTGGTTGTCCTTCCTCATAGTACTATCCCCAAGAAAAGAAACTAAGGTGCAATGGTTGATGATGTGTAGATAGTAAGAGAAGAGGCTCCTAACTTAGGAGATCCAGGTTGTACCATTGCATTAAAACTAGAGATTCAAAAATAACTCAAACAAGGAAAAGAGGATGAATTTTAGTTATTGTTTGTGATCAGATAGAAGGAGAATTTAACTTAAACCCTTGTTTGTCCATTCATATGCAGATTAGAATTAAATCAAGAATCATCTAGCAAGCATAAGAAATCTTCACACATCTAATTTAACACATGGCTATAAAATCAATTCACATTAAAGATATTTACAAATATTTACAACAAATGAATATAATAAACATGAAGAACTAAACTAGCATATGCATAAATATAAACATCATACAACAAAGTATACTTGGCTTGGTATGGGGGCCCTCTATTCCTCAATGAGCACACCTAAACAACTATCACATCTTAAGAATCAAACAACACTCATAACTCATGATTTGGAGAAAATGATATTATTCATGCTGAACGAACAATCATAAATCTGATGCTAATGATTATCTGACAAATTTTAGCTTCCTTTAAAGGATGCTCCTCCTATTTATACATGAATTAGGGATATCTACTCAATAAATGTAGATCCCTTAAATATCTACTAGATCCATACTTGTCTCAACTTATCCCTAAATGCTAGATACAAATCCTATGACACATCAATATCTTCAAGATCCTTCTCCTTGGAATATGGTCCACCTCTTGAGTTGAAATTCGAATTTTATCTTGGGAGGCCAAGTAAGACCCTTCTAGTCACTCCAAATAAGCCTATAACACATATATAGATATATGAAACCATGTTAATTTCCTAGGTTTTAACCATAAATTCACTTTAAATACATAAAATAAATAACTTTGGAAAACAAGGATCCTAACCCATATAATCATGAAGATGGTCACTTGATGAAAGGTTTTAGATTAGATAGTTATGAAATGAGGGCTAAATAGTTATGAAATGATAAAAATATGGATGATAATTTTGAGACTCAACAGGTAGCTTATCTCTAAGAAGAGATGTGGCAGATACATGCCTTCTAAACTATGATACAATAAGATTCAAAGGCCTTTTTATTCCTTAGGAAACAATGGGAAAAACTAAACATCCACAAACCTAACCCTAGGAGATGAAGCACCAAAATATTGTGTGCCCCATTGGGGTTAGTTGGGATGTCAACTTTTCGGGGTCGTAACTTTGAGATATGGTCTCTGTTTGACTATAATAATACCTCGTTTTGAATATTTTCAAGAGGAGCCCGAAATAAGACTAGTAAATTGGTCTTGAACTTTTCTGGTCTCTCTGTTTTCCCCAAAAACTTATTTTAGGCCCTCAAAATAATTCTTGAAGCTTAGGACGTGAAAAACTACCAAAAATAGTAAGCTATGCTACAATTAAGGAAATTGAAAGAAACAATGGTGGGGGTCCAAGTGGAATAAGTGGGTGGGCACCAATATCCACCTAGATCACTGTAACAACCTGCAAAAACCCTACAGAACCACAATTGGAGATACTTAGCAACACCAAAATGAAGACTTAGCCATCCTTAAGCATTGAAGAACCACCTTTGTGATCATGGAGAAGCCACACAACTCTTAAGGAGCTGCTACATGGTCATTGTTCATCCCCAACTACAACACATCGATTCACCATTTTGAGAACCTGCATCAACAAACTTCGCTCAGTTAGGCATCTATTTGAAAACATATACAACACTATTTCATTCAAAACAAGGACCAGAGCATGAAGTAACTAGCATGGAAAATGACACCTCCAGAGACCAACAAATCAATTACTATCTTGGAGTAGCATGTGGGCATCGAGGTAGCCTGAGACCATCAGGTAGGAACAAGTATGACACTCCTCACCTCTTATTTTAAGTGCATTATAACTCAAAAAATGTTTTTAATGCACAAGGAATGAGTTTTTATAGGTTGGAGGTGGTTAGTAGGCTGGGCCACCCTCAGACAGTTAAAGTGAAATTAACTCACTCATCCATGCAACATGGGAAAAAGACAAAAATGAGAGGGTGATGATTACGGGGAGTGGGGCCAAATATCTATAATAGGAAATACGAAAGTGGTAGGTGGGGGCCAACTCACACAGTGCACTGAGCCCACTACCATAGGAGGGAATAAAAGGTGTAGTCTGAATCACATTTGTACGAAGAAGCGCACTCCTAAAATGGTAAGAGAGACCCACTAAGAAACCAAGAGTTGAGGTAGCTATGACCAGGGGTCCCCTAGGGTGCTACAAAGAAGCTATAGGGTTGAATAGAAGGTGCTATAAAGATAAGAAGCAACTGCTACAAGATTGCAGTGAGATTACTATAGGATTGTAGATAGTGTTATAGGATTGGGCCGAGAGCTGAAAGAGGGTTTGAATTGGTGAGAATTTTACTCCAAACCCTCAAAACCATGAAGGAATCTCTTGAGGAAGGGTAAGCATATCATTTTACTCACCTCCCATGAACAAAAAATGAGATAATTTGGTTAAAATTTTGCCTGTACAAACATCCTATAGCACATGCATATTGGATTTTGTTTTTTTTTTTTTTTGTTTTTTTAAAAAACGTTTTTTCATATGAGGGAAGCAAGGTGGTAGTAGAGTTAATTTGTTTGGAATTTGGCATGAAATTCTCTTCCTCTATCTAGAAGAAGAGAACCAACCCTCTCACCTCTGTCTTGAAACCCTAAGTTTTAAAAAACACAACAATTTACAAAAAATTCTTTGAGGAAACTAGAGGAAGAAATAATAGGAAACATGGGAGGGGGTTTAAATAGAAGGGAACCCACATACACTAAAAGAATCCACCAAAATCTTCCTTCCAAAGATATCTTCATAATCCACCAATGGATGGGGTTATTTGAAAAGATAAAGGGGTATGATGATGAAATAACCCATGAATTTTCCATGGCCCTTCACTCTCAGGGGGAGGATAATGCTGTTGGGTTGTGTTATATTCTTTCCACAACTAGCCCACCTAGTTAACTAGGGGGTTAGAGGGGGGGCGGGTAGCCCCCTTCTATAGGGTCTGGGGTAGCTCCCCAGGGAAATTTTTTTTTGGACCCTATATTAGGTTGGGTGGACCTACCTATGGTTTTGTGCATGGTTTTCGCACATGGTTTTGGGCGGGATGGTTTTCGGTCCATGGTATTGGATGCTTCGACATGCATAAATATGTACTGTAACATTGAAAGGAACATAATGAAAAATCAATCTAGTAGTCCTGGTTTTGGGATGCAGGGGAAAATCTCTCTATATATGTGTTTTATGTGTTATTATCTTGCATCGTTTATTTTCTGTGTTTTAGAATTCGTATGTAGGTAATTTTTATACGGGGTTAAAACCTACATTTGGTATCAAAGCTGTTTTTGGCTTCAAGGGGACGCCTTTGTTGCTGAGGGGTTTCGCTCAGGCTTGTGGTAGACCCTGTTCAGTGGGAGATCTGCGGGATCGATTCTGGTGGTGAAATAAGATGGCGAGTAGTGGAAAGATAGAGATCGAGAAATTTAATGGTCAAAGTTTTGATTTGTGGAAACTCAAGATGGAGGATTTGTTGGTGGATAAATATCAGTGGATAGCGGTAGATCTGGGTACTAAACCAACGATATTGTCCGATGAAGAATGGAAGAAGTTGGATCGGAAGGCAAAGAGCACAATACGATTATGTGTCTCAGATTCAGTATTGCTGAATGTATTAGGGGAAGCTACGACGAAGGCTTTGTGGGACAAGTTAGGGACTTTGTACCAATCTAAGTCTATGGTGAATAAACTGTTCCTACAGAAAAAGTTGTATAACCCGAGGATGAAAGATGGAGACTCGGTGACAGAGCATCTGAACGCATTTAATACTATGGTAAATCAGTTATTATATATTGATATTAAAATTTCAGATGAAGATAAGTGCATTATTTTGTTTTGTTCTCTACCAGATTCGTGGGATAGTCTAGTTATTGCAATAGGTAGCAATGAAACTGCCTTGTAGTTTGATGAAATAGTCTCATCCTTGCCGACGGAGGAGATGAGATGGAAAAATATGGAGAGCTAGAATGGTGATGCCCCTTCTATATGAGGACAGTCCTAGAACAAAAACAAAAATAAGTCATCAAGTGGGAGATCTAAATCTAGAGGGAGATCTAAATCTCCAGGAAAACCTGTAAAGGTGGTGTGTTGGAAATCAGGAAAGGAAGGGCACTACAAAAGGGATTGTAAATCTAAAGCTCCTGACAAAGGAAAGGGATGTGATGATGCTCCTTCTGTAGAGGCAAAAACCACCTCAGATGAAGGTGGGGATGCATACTTGGCTTCTTCAAGTACACATGTAGATCATGAGGCATGGTTGATTGACTCAGGTGCATCCTTTCACTTCACTCCCCATGGAGAGTGGTTCTGCAAGTATAAAAAATATGATGGTGGTGATGTCTTCTTGGGGGATGACAGGAAGGCTAGAATCGTTGGTCGAGGAAAAGTTAAGTTGAAGTTGCAAGGTGGAAGGATTAGAACACTTCCGGGTGTTCTGCATATCCTTGCATTAGCCAGAAATCTGATTTCTGTAAGCAAGTTGGATGATGCAGGTGTAAAAAAAGTGTTCGAGAAAGATACCTGCAAGATGGTTCGGGGAGCACTGGTATTGATGTAGGAAGTTAGGATTGGAACTCTATACAAGCTACAAGGTAGCACTATTATTGATGGGTGCAATAGTTCTGTGGTTCCTGAAAGTGGAGTATAAAATCTAGTGGTCTCTGGAGAAAAGACCATGTTGTGGCATCAAAGGCGTGGACATATTGGAGAGAAGGGCCTTCAAATACTTCATGGCAAAGGTATGGTATAAGGTATGACTAATAGCTCTCTAGATTTTGATTTCTGTGAAAATTGTGTATATGGGAAGCAGAATCGGGTGAGTTTCCCCTTTGGTGGTAAGAAGGTGAAACAAATATTAGAGCTTGTGCACAGTGATGTGTTCGGACCTGTGAAGGTTTCATCATTGGGTAAGTCTGTGTACTATGTATCATTTATAGATGACTTCTCAAGGAATACATGGATATATTTCCTCAAGAATAAATCTGAAGTCATTGACAGGTTTAAAGAATTCAAGGATTTGGTGGAAAACCAGACAGAGAAGAAGATAAAGGTGCTAAGGATAGATAACGGTAGAGAGTTTTGTAGCAAGGAATTTGAAGGATTCTGTAAGAAGTGTGGTATAGAATGACAGAAGACTACTCCATACACAATTGAGCAAAATGGAGTTGCAGAAAGAATGAACAAGACGTTGATGGAAAGGGCAAGAAGCATGCTCAGTGGTTCTGGGTTAGGACAGGAATTCTGGACAGAGGTGGTGGAGACAGCATGTTACCTAGTCAATAGATCACCTTCATCAACGTTGGAGGATAAGACTCCACATGAGGTATGGACTGGTAAGAAACCCTCTCTTTCACATCTAAGGGTATTTGGATGTGATGCATATGTACATGTTCCAAAGGAGAAAAGAACAAAGTTGGATAGTAAATCTGAAAAGTGCATCTTTATTAGGTATAAGGATGGTTTAAAGGGTTATAAGCTTTGGAATCCAGTAACAAGGAAGGTTGTGTACAACCGAGATGTGGTGTTCATAGAGGAGAAACATGTTATTAAACATGAAGTACCATCAAAGGAACCTGAGAAGATAGAGGTTGAGCTAAAGGAGGAAGAATCATACTCTACATCAGAAGAGGAATTAGAAGATGAAGAGCTACAAACTCCGGTTGTGAGAAGATCAGTTCGAGAAAGAAGGCAACCAAAAAGGTATATTCCATCAGCTTTCTGTTCAAAATTTTCTTTATCTATTACTGATGATGATCCCAGAACAATGAAGGAAGTAGTAGATTCAGAGGATGGAAAACTCTGGAAAGAGGCCATGGTTGATGAAATGGCATCTTTGCACAAAAATGAGGCTTGGGATCTGGTGGAGTTGCCGGCTGGAAGGAAACCCATTGGCAGCAAATGGGTGTTCAAGAAGAAGACGAATGTAGAAGGAAAGGTGGAGAAATACAAAGCTTGATTGGTAGAAAAAGGTTATTCCCAGGTGTCAGGAATTGATTTTGGTGATATTTTTTCTCTTGTTGCCAAGGTAGCTTCTATTAGATTACTTTTATCTATTGCTATTGCTTTTGATTTTGAGGTAGAACAGATGGATGTGAAGACAACATTTCTTCACGGGGATCTGGAAGAGGAGATCTACATGAAGCAACTTAAAGGCTTTGTGGTGAAGGGTAAGAAAGAACTGGTATGCAAGTTAAAGAAGTCTCTGTATGGGCTAAAACAGTCACCAAGGATGTGGTATTAGAAATTTGATACATTTATATGGGGGCTTGGCTTCACCAAAAGCAAAACATATCACTGTGTGTATTTTAAATTAATTGGTGACCGTGTTATTTATCTGGTCTTGTATGTGGATGACATGTTGCTGGTTGGAAATGACAAAGAAATTATCCAGGATTTGAAGACCCAATTGTCCTACAAATTTGACATGAAATATCTTGGTGTTGCAAACTATATTTTGGGCATGGAAATTAAAAGAGATTGGGTAAAGAGGAAGCTCTGGTTAAACCAAAGGAAGTATGTCGAGACAATATTGCAGAGGTTTAATATGTAGGATGGTAAACCGATGAAGGTTCCTATTCTTGTAGGTGTAAAGTTATCTGTTGAACAGTGTCCCAAGACACAGGAAGAGGAAGAGGACATGTCCCGTGTTCCATATGCAAGTGCAGTCGATAGCCTGATGTATGCGATGGTATGTACTAGACTAGACATTGCACATGCAGTGGGAGTATTGAGCAGGTTTATTTCAAAACCAGGGAAGGAGCATTGGACAACAGTGAAGCGGGTTTTCAGGTATTTGCGTGGCACTAGTGATTATGGTTTGTGCTACCAAGGAAGACCAGAATTGGACAGAGTTTTGGATATTCACGGCTTTGTCAATGTAGATTGGGATGGAGATCTGGATCAGAGAAGATCAACAAGTGGGTATGTGTTTAACCTATTTGGAGGTGCAGTCAGTTGGATGAGTAAGAAACAATCTGTAGTGGCACTATCAACTACAAAGGTTGAATACATGGCAACCACTCATGCAAGAAAGGAAGCAGTTTGGTTGCAGAGATTGTGTTCAAGTATGGGGTTAGTACAAGGAGCTATAAGGATAGACTGTGACATCCAAAGTGCAATTTTCTTGGCAAAGAACCATGCTTATCATTCAAAGACAAAGCACATTGATGTTCAGTATCACTTTGTGAGAGATATGATAGAAGACAAAAAGGTGTTGCTGGTAAAGGTGGACACTTTGAAGAATACTATAGATGCATTGACAAAATCAATGAGCTCTGAGAATTTCTCTTAGTGTAGAGAAACAATGGGTGTTGCAGGGTTGGATAAATGACTAAGCTCTCCTGTGGAAAGAAAACAACAAGTGGGAGAATGTTGGGTTGTGTTATATTCTTTCCACGACTAGCCTACCTAGTTAAGCGGGGGGTTAGAGGTGGGGCGGAGCCCCCCCTTCGTTGTGTTGATTGCGTAGTGGGGGGGTCACAGGGGGTTTGAGGGGGGCGGGTAGCCCCCCTATACGGGGTCCGGGGCAACATCCCGGGTAATTTTTTTTTGGACCCTATATTAGGTTGGGCGGACCTACCTATGGTTTTGTGCATGGTTTTCGCACATGGTTTTGGGCGCGATGGTTTTCGGTCCATGGTATTGGATGCTTCGGCATGTATAAATATGTATTGTAACATTGAAAGGAACATAATGAAAAATCAATCCGGTAGTCATGGTTTTTGGATCTATGGGAAAATCTCTGTGTATATGTGTTTTATGTGTTATGCTCTCACATTGTTTATTTTCTATGTTTTAGAATTTGTATGCAGGCAATTTATGTACAGGGTTAAAACCTACAAGTGCCACCACTATTGCAAGAGGAATTTCCATCCATTTGAATGTAGATCTCATTAGTAGAGTGACCAAACTACCTTTAGGAGTTAGATGGGGAAATGAGGATAGGAAAAAAGCCATCATAACCAAGACTAATTTCTTCCTCCCTCAAGAAAAGCCAATTGAAGGCAAGAATGGAGTTAGAAGGGAAGGCCTTCCTTACCCATGGGATGAAGTGGCTTATCACATCCTAAAATAAATATCTTGTGAAGGAAGGTTAAGTTTTGTGTATGCCTATGGGTTTAGGCTACTCTATCAGCTGAGGTTCCACACATAATTTCTCATCCCAAGCAGGCTCAACATTCCCCACTTTCTCCTTCTGTCTATGATAGAAATGAGCTAGAGGGTGAGAGAAGGGAAGAACCAATACATTTCTCATCACGACCTCATCAGGCTCATTTTTATGAATGCTTTAAGTCACCTCAAGAACCCTGTGCTATGTACTGATTTTGTGGACATGGACAAGGAGTCCTTCATTGAGACTCAAGCCCAATCTTTGATAGAACATGAAGAGGCCAAAAAACAAAGTGATGCTAAATAAGAAGATGAAAAGGAGGAAGAATTTGAAGATAACATAGAAGATATTGAAGAAGGGACTAGAGAAGGAAAGGAGGAAAAATGGGGGGAACGAGAAGCAGCAAAAGAGACCCTTGGATAGTCATCTAGACCTCGGGAGAGGAGACAACAAAAACAATAAGTAAGCCCCTCAGAAGGGAATATATAACGAGAGGTGGCTACCACTCTGGAAGCCCTTAGCACACCTATCTAAACCAAAAAGAGATAGCCCAAGCAAGGCCCTTATATTTAAAAATAAGGAAGAGCACTAGGATTAAACAAAGGAAGCCTCTCCCTCCTTCAAAAGTACCAATTACAATTGAAGAATTTGTCAGCCACCGCGAAGGATAAATGGGACAAGGAAAAGGGAAAATTGAGGAAGTCACCTCACTCAAAGCAAAGTGAAAGCAACCTCAGACATACATAAGAAGGTCAAACAACATGGCAGCTAGAGCCAAGCAATTACAAGCATAAACTGCCCAACAATAGGAAGAAAAAGGATTGCTACAGGAAAGAAAGAAATTGCTACATGATAAGGAGACACTGCTACAGGAAGTAGTAGTAACACTTCAAGAAGGAGAAGAAGGACCCCAAGAACTCTAAGAGCCTAATCCATAGCCTGGTCTTGGGTCCTACTACAAATTTTATGAACAAGGATGAATTGTTGAAGAATCAAGGGAAGTTATATATAATAGGATTCTTCTAAACTTGATAACAATTTGTGAAGCACTTTTCCAATTTATCTTAGCTTGATATTCTTGTTATTATTAGTGTGTGTGTTTTCTTCATAAAACTGCTACTAAAACATAAGAAATAAGAACACAAGATATTGGCTCTCTGCTAGAGCCAAAACCTCTCTCTCTTAGAGAGGAAAACCCTTTTGTAAATTTCTCTTATTGAAGCTTCTTATTGATCAATGACAAACCCTAGACACTTGACTAGAAAATCCTCCAAGCATAAGTAAAGTCCTTCCTCCTTCCTCCACTTTGTTCCCTGACACTTAGTATTCCTTCTTCCGACACTTCGTTCTCCTTCTTTTGACACTTTTCTCTTCTTACAATTGTTCGTAGTCCTTGTTGTACTTGACCTAGAAGAGACACTTATCCTTGGTACCTAGTGAAGCCCTTAACTAATGACGATTTCTTCCTTCTTCTTGACCAACTGAGCTCCTTCTTCAATGTGTAGGTACAAACTTGATATGACAGTTCTGCAACCCTAAATTCTCGCACGTGGGGGAGGTTTAGTAGTGTATTTGGTTCCTTTCTCCTTCGTATGAGAGAGTCTCTTCTTCACTCTAGTGGGAGGCTTATAGGCCTAGGTTTCAAGACCAAACCAAGATGAATATATGACTGTGATTTTTCTACTGATATAACCACAAACTTCCCTCCTTTTTCTCACACGTGTGACTGTACTTTTCCCTAGAAACAACCCCGAAACTTCGCTTTTCTTCCTTCTTTATTTTGCTGCACTTGGAGATCCCTTAAACTTCGTCCTTCTTCACTTTTCCTTGACTTTTCTTGCTCGCTGATTTCAGAGGTGAGTATTGGTCATTATGAGGGAGTGGACAACCTCTATATATAGAGGATTGTCCCTCCTTTAGGCTGACTTGAGGCCAACTTGTTGACTGTAGGTTGACTTGGTGTTTCTTCATCATTTTTATTGCTAGGAGGATGTCATTGCATGGAGAGGACTTGAATTTTCTTGGAGATATTTCCTTTGACTCTTATACAAGTTTACACATAGTGTAACATGCCCTTAAGGATTGACTCTTTGACTTCCTAGAAGCACTTAAATAAGTGCTTGACCTACTTCAATGAGCAAGAAACTCATTGATAAATATAAAAAAAATAATATTTCTTTTCTTTAATAAATACAAATATCAAAAGTACATTTATGAAGACCTAACCTAGTTACACTTTATTCAACACTCCCTCTTAACTAGGGAGGTATTCATAAATCATTACAAGGTGTTTGGCTATTTTTCAATCTCAAAGAATTCACATAAGAGAAACCAAATTTGCAATCCATCTATTATAGCATCATAGTAACCAATATTTTCCATAGAAAGGCCTTGACTAACAAATTTATCTCTTATTAGATCAAAGAACAATGTTGACGAGACTAATGACTTATAGACACCTTAGTCATTGTCTCTTAAGGTACATAACCACTTGGTTGTTCAGTGAGTATGACCTTCTAGGAGTATTCTTGTATTGGGTTCCCATCCCTCAAATAATATTGATCCTTTGCCTACTCTTGTCTTGGATTCCCTACACATCCTCAAAGAGTATTAGATTCCAGATGATTACCCAATCCTCCCATTCTTTCTTCCCAAGTGAAGAAAAGAATGTTGTGTATATCTCTTCCTCTCAATTGAGGAAGATATGGCCAAGTATCCTCTGAAAAGGTACTTGTCCAAGTTCCTTTGTAATTGGGAACTTTTTATAACTCCCTCTTAGCTAGGGACTTGTCCATTCATCAGAAAATTCTTTTTCATGGGTCCTTCAACTGCTTGATCTCCTTCTTTGATGTCATGAATTCTTTGTTCTAACTTCTTCTTGGTATGGCACTGATCATAGATCACTTTCCTTCTTGGATTATCATGTCATTGCTTCTTCATGGAAAGTGTCCTTAAATATGCATGTCAGGTTATTTCATCATTTGGCTACTCCTTTGTCATCTGTCTATTCTTTTAGAATACTTATCACATAGATGCTTAGTTGTACTTGCTTGTTTCCATGCTTCGATTTGGTAGCCCTTCATGACTTCATCCTGACTTGCTTCAACATTAGATACTGCTTTTTTTTGATGGCCTCTTCATCATGACATATTCGTAGAGTTGAATCAACTATCTGAACCTTAATATCTCCAAGGCCTTCATAGGTGTCAAGGGTCCTTTGATCTTTTTCTTCCTTTGTTAGAGTTGTCATGCCTTCTTTCGGGGGATGTCTTTAATGGATCTTATCGGTTAGTGATTCCTTATGACCATGATGTTCTTCACATGCTTGATCTATTTCTTCATTTGCTTCTTCTTGATTTGTTTAAATAACAACCTTATACTTCCCCATGAGAGCAATTTCTTCTTTTCCTGCTTACTTGAACTAGTCAACATTTCTTCTTCACATGTATTTTAGTTAGCAATCTTCTACTCCTTAGGAGATTATTTTCTTCTTCAATTGCTTCATGGAGTATTCAAAAACCTTATGCTCCTTATGTGAGAACTTCTCTTGTTTACTTGTACATGCTCTTGAGTATGTCTTCAGTGAAAGAGATATTTTTGTACTTGATCATGTCTTAGATCTAATCCCATGAATTTAATAATATATAATTTGACATGACTTTACCTTTTAGTGCATACATACCTCATCTTGATTCTGATTTGATCATCTCGCCTTCATTTGATGGTCCTTCTTGATTGATGTATCCCTTCTTTGCTCCATCCATTCTTTCCTGCACATCATTCTTCCTTGTATTCCATGAATGGAATTCTTGTTGACACATCTGCTCTTATTTATGAACCTTCTTTTGAAGATTCTTGTCGTAGGATCTTGTAGATACTCATCTTGCAAATGTCTCTTTCTTTTTATGATGGTGGCCTTCTAGGATTTACAATCATGATCACTTATTCTTTTATCATGGATGAGGTCTTATAATAGGTATGCTCCTTCTATATGAATATATTGAGCTCTATGTACACTATGCTCCTATATTCTAGAAGATATTTCTAACCATGCATTTTTATTCTATTTATACATGCTCCTATACTACTCACAACTTTGAAAGAAGACTTTAGTAAAGAAGTAGACTTAGTCATAGTAGAGATCCGACGGATATTCCTTCTTTTGCTTCTTGTCTTCTTCATTCACTTCTTGAGTCATGTGACATTCTTCCCTTTTTCTTTTGTTGTTGTTGTCCTTCTTAAATTTTGGAAAATTCCTTTTGTAGTGTCCATATTCTTGTCATCCAAAGCATTGGATTTTGGACATATCTCTATTGTTTGTTCTTCATGGACCAAATTTGCCAAATTTTCCCTTTTTCTTGGCCATGGTTGCAAATGCTTGCTCCTTTGGTCCCACATCCTCTTTTTCTTTGAGTCTAGTTTCCTTTATCTTTCATAGAGACCATAATTCACTTAGTGGGGTAGATTCCTTCTTGGCATATATGTTTGATGTGAAGTTGCCCAAATCCTCAGGTAGAGCATTGAGTACTATAGTTTTCATTTCTTTGTCAGACATGACTTCTCCCAGCGCTTGAAGTTGATCCCTCATCTCAGATATCTTCATGAAAGATGGAACTATTCCTTACTTTGATATATTCATCTTATACAAATCATTTCAAAGAGATATCACTTCTCCAACTGTGCTTACCAAGAATAGATATATTAGCTTGTCATAGATTTCTTTTGATATTTCGAGTTTGGAGGCATAAAGAATGAGAGAGTCTTTGATGGATTCTATTATAATCCTTTGAGCTCTTGTCTCATCCTTATTGTACTTGGCTAAGGCTTGAGTTTGTTCCTTAGCAAGGATAGTGATATTCCCTTTGTTGTGTTCTAGAATTTCATTCTCCTTGAGAAGTAAATTAGTCCTCTTCTTCCATGCAAGGAAGTTATTGGTACCAACCAATTTATTGCTTTCCTTGCAAAAATACATTGATGTATAATCAGAAGGGGACATATACTTACTTGATAGAGTTTGAGATGTAGTGGAATTGCTTTCTTCTTGAAGACTTGATGGCTTGCCTTCCTTGGATCTTGATGTTCTTCAAGTTGCTTTCTTCAAATGGACTTGATTGATTGCTTGATGACTTGGCTTGTAGTGCTTTTCCTTTTGAATATGGTGTGCCTTGATGTAGGACCCTCCTTGATTTTATCTTCTTGTGGGTGCCTTTATATAAAAGGCTTCTCATTTTTCTTTGTAGTCTTCTTGTAGTCCTTTCTTCTCCTTGATTAGATTGAGACTTCTTGGCTTGATGCTTCAACTTTTGTAGATGTCCTTCCTTGAGGAGTGTTCTTGAGATGCTATTTTATTGATGTGTCACTTAAGCTCTGATACCATGTTGAAGAATCAAGGGAATTTATGTACAATAGGATTCTTCTAAACTTGATAATAATTTGTGAAGCACTTTTCCAATTTATCTTAGCTTGATCTTCTTCTTATTATTAGTGTGTGTGTTTACTTCATCAAACTGCTACCAAAACATAAGAAACAAGAACACAAGATATTGGCTCTCTGCCAAGGCCAAAACCTCTCTCTCTTAGAGAGGAAAACCCTTTCGTAAATTTCTCTTATTGAAGCTTCTTATTGATCAATGCCAAACCCTAGACCCTTGAATAGAAAATCCTCCAAGCATAATTCAAGTCCTTCCTCCTTCCTGCACTTTGTTGCCCAACACTTAGTTCTCCTTCTTCCGACGCTTTTCTCTTCTTACAATTGTTGGTATTCCTTGTTGTACTTGCCCTAGAAGAGACACTTATACTTGGTCTCTAGTGAAGCCCTTCACTAATGATGATTTCTTCCTTCTTCTTGACCAACCGAGCTCCATCTTCAATGTGTAGGTACATACTCGATATGACAGTTCCACAACCCTAAATTCTCGCACATGTGGGAGGTTTAGTAGTGTATTTGGTTCCTTTCTCCTTTGTATGAGAGAGTCTCTTCTTCAATCTAGTGGGAGGCCTTGTAGGCCTAAGTTTCAAGCCAAAACTAAGATGAATATATGATTGTTATTTTGTTGATGATATAACCACAGACTTCCCTCCTTTTTCTCGCATGTGTGACTATACTTTGCCCTAGAAACAGTCCCAAAACTTTGTGTTTCTTCCTTCTTTCTTTGCTGCACTTGGAGACCCCTTAAACTTAATCCTTCTTAACTTTTCCTTGACTTCTCTTGCTCGATGATTTCAAAGGTGAGTATTGTCTCTCCTTTAGGCCAACTTGAGGTTGACTTGTTGACTGTAGGTTGACTTGGTGTTTCTTCATCGTTTTTACTGCTAGGAGGATGCCGTTGCATGGAGAGGACTTGACTTTGCTTGGAGATATTTCCTTTGACACTTATATAGCTTAATACATAGTGTAACATGCCCTTAAGGGTCTTCAATAAATACATTGACTCTTTGACTTCCTAGAAGCACTTAAATATGTGCTTGACCTACTTCAATGAGCAAGAAACTCATTGATAAATATAACAAAAATAATATTTATTTTCTTGAAGAAATACAAATATCAAAAGTACATTTATGAATACCTAACCTAGTTACCCTTTCTTCAACATGAATCATACCTGAAAAATTTGCATTCCCCATCCTACTTGAACTAGAAAAGGAAAGAACCAGGACTCATAGGTGGATGCAGATTTCTATGTCCAACAAAGTTGAGGATGTAGGTGATCCAGGTGGATATTGGTGCCCACCCACCTATTCCACCTAGACCTCCAGTTGGGTTCATCCATTTCCTTGTTTATTGCAGCATTTACTACTTTTAGCAGTTTTCAGGTCTTGAACTTTTAGAGCAGTTTTGACCCCCCTAAACGATGTTTTTTTGAGGTCCTTAGTAGGCCCAATCCCCTTTTCGCAAATCCTATAGTAATCAAAGAGATATTTCCAACAAGGTATCATACGCGCCAAATGAAGATAATATGACCAAGTTACAACCCTGAAAAGTTGGTTGCCCAACTAACCCTAATGGGGCCTGCAAACTCTTGACGTTCCATCTCCTGGGGTTAGGGTTTTCCCTTGTTGTTCAATAATAAATAGGCCCTTGAGCCTCATTGTAACATAGTTTGGAGGCATGTAGTTGCCATATTTCTTCTCAGAGATAAGCTACCATCGCCCGAGCTAGTTTATTTCCATTTTGTTTGTAAGCGTATTTTAGTATTTGATATTAATGAAATGAAGTGTTATTTCTGCTATATATTTGTATTTATGATTATATCTGCAATTTTTTGGCGATCTTGTTTAAGTTCAGATTAGTGGTATCAGATCAGTATGCTCTTTCTCTATTTTTCTTTACATGTCCCCAACGAGGTCAGGATATAAGGAGTTAGGGCTCTAACTGGTCGAACCTTTGCAAGACCAACCTCTCAAATCTCGATGACTTCCCATGGTGCAAGAGAAGAAAGATGAGGGGGTAGGAGATTCTTTCAAAATCTTGCTCAAAGAATCCCTTGAGCAACAAAGGAATGCGATGATGGACAAATTTTCCCAGATCATTTAGCGACTACCCAAAGGCGACACATCTCCATCCAACTGCCACTCTAGAAGTGCCACACTCTTTAAGGTACACATAAACTTTGAAATCCCCATATTTGAAGGTTAGATAGATGCAGATTTCGTAGATAAATGGTTAAATTTGACAGAAGGATATTTTTTGATTCATGATTTTTACAGCCGGGAAAATATTACTTTTGCACTTCCCAAAGCCGCCCCCCACGTCAAGGACTGGTGGGAAGCCTACTGTGAGAAGAAGGATGAAAGTACACCCTCACTAATTTTAGCTGCACCCACTTGGAATTTGTTCTCGGACCCCATCAAGGAGTAGTACTACCATGTTGGGAGCTATGAAGATAAATACCTAAAGTGGACCATGCTATGGGAGGGAAGGGACCAAGACGTGTCGGAGTTTACCAATGTTTTTCATACCCTTCGCACGAAGTTGGTTATCCAGGATCCTGAGCGACATTTGGTACTCAAGTACCACGAATGTCTACATAGGTACATCTAGTAGGAGATGAAGTTCTTAGACATCTCTTCGCTCGACACGACGTACCACTATGCTATCAAGATTGAGCAGAAGTTTAAACAGAAGAAGCGAGACTTTGGATCTGCGAATCCAAAGCAAGGGAAAAGTGCTCCTAAACCTCAAAGAAATGGACAAAGCCAAGGCGAGGCGACCTAGGACAACCCATCGAAGCCGCAAGCAAAGAAAAACACCCCAAAGACAAAGAAGGACATGGGAAAATGGTGTGAGTTCCATAAGAGCTCCACTCACAACACAAGTGAGTGTCAGACCAAGTAGTCATTGGTGGCCGAGATGAAGGCTTTCAAATAAGACACATGTTCTGACTATGAGTCAAAACCTGACAAGGGGAATGACAAAGGGAAGCAGATCATTGATGCAGGTCCTAGTGCCATCATGACCACCACTAAGATCCAAAAGAATGAACATGAAGATGCAGAGGAGGGGGAACACCTCTTCCCCTCACAAATGTGGGTGAAGGGTTCTCTGCTGCAATTCATTGTCGACAAGGGAGCCAAAATAACCTCATTTCAATAGAGGTCATGAAGCACTTGGGTCTACCGACTACAACACATCCGCAGCCATACACCATTGGGTGGCTTCACGAAGGATGAGATCTCCATGTTAGCCAAAAGTGCTGCCTTCCCTACAACATCAAGCACTTCACTGTGTGATGTTTCTCCTCTTGAAGTTTGTGATGTATTTTTAGGACAACCATACTTGTGGGAGCGATGTGTTGTATATGAGTCTAGACCTTGCTATGTGATTATTTCTTTGAGAAATAAGTTGTACAGGATACCGGAGGTAGCCTCGCCTACCACCATCTCTTTGATCTCTGCAAAGCAATGCAGTAATATCATTTCATAGACCAACAAATTAATTTTCCTTATGATTCGCCCTCAGGGAAAGAAGAATATTATGGCCACGGCTTCTAGACAGGGCTCCTTCGCATAACAACATTAGATGGACAAGGTCATTGAGGAGTACAGGGACATTTTTGCCTCACCTACGGGGGTACCTCTACACTGTCAGGTCAAGCACTCAATCGATCTGACCCCAAGTGCACCGTTACCCATTGGACCGATCTATCGACGCTCTATTTTGGAGAATGATGAGATCAAGAGGCAGATTTAGGAGTTGTTGTAGAAAGGGCAGATTAGGCCAAGCTCATCACCCTATGGAAGCCTGATTGTATTGGTACAAAATAAGGATGAGACCTGGAGACTCTGTATGGACTATTTGGAACTGAACAAGATCACTGTCCAGAATAGGTACCGAATCCCATATATTGATGACCTTCTGGACCATCTCAAGGGGGGAAAATATTTAAGCAAGATTGACTTGAATTTAGGTTATCACCAAGTTCCTATCAAACCCTCTGATGTGTGGAAGACTGCCTTCAAATCCAAGGAGAGCCTTTTCGAATGGTTGGTTATGCCTTTCGGGTTAACGAATTCCCCCACAACCTTCATGAGATTGATGGATGACATCTTGTGACCCTCCACCAATGCATTCATGGTGGTGTATTTAGATGACATCTTGATCTTCATCCAGAGTTGGGAAGAGCACCTCCACCATATTTGACAGGTCCTCCAAATCCTGTGACAACACAAGATGTGTGCAAATTTAGAGAAATGCACTTTTGGCATGACACATGTTAAATATTTGGGGTACATCATTGATGAGTTGGGTGCGCATGTGTACCCAACCAAGATATAAGTCATTCGAGATTGGCTACCCCCAACCACTCTAACAAATCTCCACAACTTTTTGGGTCTTTCCAATTTCTACCACAGGTTCATGTTGGAGTTCTCTCATATCACTTGGCCTTTAATTCAAGTCACCAAGGGTGGAGCGAAAGCGAAGTTATTTTGGTCCAAAATCAAACAAAAGGTATTTTTTGAGTTGAAACATCGCCTCTGTTCTGCACTAGTGCTCACATTACCAGACCTGCAACAACCATTTGAGATTGAGGTAGATGTCTTCAAATATGCTATTGGTGCAGTTCTTACTTAGTAAGGGCATCCAGTGGATTACCACAATGAGACACTTTCAAACACAGTCCAAAAGTATCCAACCTATGAAAAAGAAATGTATTCCATTGTGCAAGCCTACTGTTAATGAAAGCATTACATTTTAGGGAAGGAAATGGTCATCCACACAGACCACCGACCCCTGCAGTTCATACAAACACAAGGGAAGTTGTAGAACGATCACCATTAGAAATGGTCCACATACCTACAACAATTCCATTTGAACATTAAGTACAAGAAGGGAAACACCAATAATGTTGTAGACTGCCTCAACCTGCCATTTCACTCGAATCCTTTGGGCATGAGACTTTGGAGTGGCCGCACCTTTACAAAAGTGATCTAGAATTAGACAACACATACCAGACACTCCTGGAAGGTAAGCATGTTCCAAATTTTCACCTCCAGGATACACTGTTATGCCACTTGGGATACATCTATGTTCCTTCAAGTGAGTGTGCTAAGATGATTTAGGAGGCACATTATTGTTGGGTCACTGGACATTTCAGAGTAGAGAAAATAGTGGCAGTACTGCAGAAGTATTTTTATTGGTGAACCTTCATAAGGATGTTGGGAAGTACATTAGATCCTGCACTGCCTGTGCCATTTCCAAACCAACCATCAAGAAGAAAAGCCTATATACTCCTATTCCTACTCCTAATCGAACTTGGGAATCCATCTCCATGGATTATATGTCGGGCCTTCCTTATACTAAGCACGACAATGACTGCATTTTCATGGTCATCGACAAATTACCTAAGATGGCCATTATGGCGCCCTGCAAGAAGAGTACCACAATAGAGGCCATTGCTAAGCTATTATTTGAGTGAGTGTGGGTACACTCTGGAATCCCACAGTCCATTGTCTCAAATCTGGGCAATAGATTCCTAAGTGCATTTTTGTCAAGTCTTTGGTCGATGCTAGATACTAAACTTACTAAGTCCATGGCTTTCCACCCCCAAACTGATGGCCAAACAGAGGTCGTCAACAGGATGATCGTACACATTCTACACATTTACAACTCGAAGCATCCACACACATGGGATGAAGCCTCCCCTACGTCTAGAACAACTACAATAAATCTCTCCATAGCTCAACGGGCCACAACTTGTTTTAGGTACGACTGGGATTTCAGCCATTACATCCCATTGATGTCGCCATACCATTTGTAGCTTCTCAGGCAGATTCGACTCACATCTAGTCTGAAGCCACCAGGGCTAATAAATTCATTGAGAACATTCAACACATTCTCCAGCATGCCCATGATATATTGGACATAGCTAATGCTAAGTACAAGTAGCTCCATGATCAACATCGAGTAACACACAAGTTCAAGGTGGGAAACAAAGTTTGGCTACATTTGTAGAAGGAGCGCCTCGCTGGACCCCACCGCAAGCTTCGCCCACTCCGATATGGGCCATACACCATGACCAAGGCTGTAGGGGACAATGTCTTCGAGCTCGAAATTCCACTGTTCCTTGGTTTACACCTAGTGTTCAATGTAGACCACCTTCGACCATACTTTCCACCATTGTTGGACACATTCGACATTGCAGAACAAATCACACCAACAGAGCTAAACCCAGACTGCATGGAACAGGCCACAACTAATTAGATCATGGAAACACATATCAAGAACACTTGCAAACAAAGGATCCATCTATATTGAGTTGTTAAAGCAAGCCATATCCTTCACCAAGGCAAGTGGTTCACCAGGGACTAGGTTCAACAAAAAATTCCTCACCTCATGGAGGCTCTGCACACAATGGGGACCATTGCTTCCTAAGGAGGGAGGATTGATCTAAGTGGATATTGGTGGCCACCCACCTATTCCACCTAGACTTCTAGTCGGTTTCATTTTTTTCCTTATTTATTGCAACATTTACTATTTTTAGCAGTTTTTCAGGTGTTGAACATTCGAAGCGATTTTTCCCCCCTAAACAACATTTTTTTTGAGGTACACAACAAGCTAATAGCCATTGGTAGGGGCCTACTACAAATCCTATAGTACTCCAAGAGATATTTCCAACAAGGTATTGTACATGCCAAACGAAGATAATATGACCAAGTTACGACCCCGATAATTTGGTTGACCAACTAACCCCAACGGGGCCCACAAACTCTTAGTATTCCATCTCCCGAGGTTAGGGTGTTCCCTTGTTGTTCAATAATAAATAGGCCCTTGAGCCCCATTGTAACACAGTTCAAAGGCATGTAGCCACCGCATCTCTTCCCAGAGATAACTTACCATCGTCTGAGCTAGTTTATTTCCATTCTGTTTGTAAGCATATTTCAATATTTGATATTAATGAAATGAAGTGTTATTTTTGCTACATCTCTATATTCATGGTTATATCTGTAATTTGTTGTGTTCTTGTTTAAATTTGGATTAGTGGACATCATGGAAAAAAATATGAAGAAAATGTGTGAAGAAATGGTTAACTTAAGATTCAAAAAGTCAATCATGAGGGAACAATTGCAACTAGAAAATTAGAGGCTGAGAGAGCAGCTATAGGAGAAGGAAGCACAACTTGCCACCATGGAAAGCTTGGACATGGAGGCCATCCAGTGTAGGAAGCCATCCAAATCATATTCCATCTTCCTTAAAGAGCAATGGATGTAATTTCAAATCAAGGCATTGGCATAATATGGCTCTCTCATTTTAGGATTATAGGAAGTTCATTGATTTCTACCAACAAGTCAGTGTTGAAGATAGGGCCAAATTAGCTTAGTTCTACATGCACAACATCATCCTCACAAACATGAAATTTTGGGACCCCAATTCAAGGTTGGGAGATGCATAACTAATGACCTTGGCCTCTTGGCTTATCCATGAGGAAGAAAGGGATGAGGAAGTGAAGAAAGTTATGGCCAAGGAAGCAAGTGAGCCTTTATATATCAGAGAAGAATTAACAAGTCCCAAGGTTGTCATAAGCAACCATAGCCTCATCTTTGCAGACCCTAAATTAGCTCCTCGATACCTAGAGAAACAAGAGCAAGCTATCCTCCATTTTGACTACATTTTAATGCTTTTGGGGATTGAGAGTTTGTAGGCATGCTAGAGGAGATGGCATTCTTTGCCCCACAATTTACAAATCAGGGAATACCACTCTCCTGATAGGTTGAGGAATGCCTTAGAAAGGAACCCTCTCTACAAGAGAATTGTTCAAAGGTTTAAGATCAATTGCATAGGGTTAAAGCTCAGTCCTCCCTTGTTATTGGGCCTACAAGAAAGAAGAGATTAGGTAGAGGAACAAAGTGAGTGGGAAGAAATAGAGGAAAATGCAGGTTTTTATCCACAAGAAGGCACACCATCTGAGGTGCCTTGGGATGTCATAGAGGCTACCAAGGCCATGAATGAGATACATATCAGTGAGAAAGTTGCTCAAAGGGTGAGAAACACCTTTAGTAGGGGGGTGATGATGGGCCCCATCAATAGGTATATCAAGGCCCATTTTCCCATCCTGCAACCTATAATTTCCTCTTTCCTTGCATTTATTAACACATTTTGACTATAATGTTATTAATAAGGAGGTTAAAAGGTGTTTATCATACTTTGTGGCCTAATGTGGTTAATATTCAAGAAAATAGTGTTTTTTGAGTGCATTTCCTATGTCGAGGCATGTTGGATGAAACTAGAGGAGATGTAGGAGGCTTGTCCCCTGCATTTACTCATATACAACTCGACTTGATCCCTAATATCACATACCTACAACTCAAGTATTTATTAGCATCCAATGCACTCAAGGAATTGCGAGGATCTAAGGGATCTAGATGCACTTTTTTCGAGATTTTGGAGGGAAGCAGTCCACTATCCAAGAAGGTTGCCCCTCAATCATTTTTGTATAAATAAGCAAGCCCAAGGGCTCAACAGGATTTGAACTTTTGGAGTTGAAAGGAGTTATTGAGAGCTAGGAAGCTTGAGATTTTGATTTTCATTCCATGTTGTATTTGAACTCTATTTTATATTAATGGAAAGATTATTATCTTTCATATGAGTTTGTTTCAAAGGGTTGAGTCCCCTTGGGTTAGGGCCCAACCCAAAGGCTCTAGTCTCTCTTTGTGAATTTTATTCATGCATTTACTTTGATCAACAACTATTGACACCTAATCATTGGGATTAGGTGAATATATGTAAAATAGTGTATATAGTAAATAAGGAGAATAGGAATATTAAGAGACACTGGGAGGTGAAGCCCAAGAGTCTCTCCCTCCATGTATATATCCATGAGCAATCTTAATGAAAAATCACAATTCACATTGTGGAGTTACCTCTTGGCCTAACATGGTATTAGAGCCAACTCCATTTTTAGCTTTTTTTTCCCTTGTAACTCCCTTCTACCATTTTTGCAGTCTGCCATATTCTTCATTCCGATGCTTTCTGTCCTCTGCGTGTTTTATAATATGGTGTACATCCATATTTTTTTCAACCCATCGCCACTTTGGTTTCCTGGCCACTCTCTCGAATCCATTGCTAGTCCTCTGCAATCCCGTTAGTTAATACTGTATCTACTCCTCACTATTCACATCTCCCACCAACTCCTCCCACTATGCAGGTCCAACCAAATGGTGTCTCCGAAATGCGAGAAATAACAACAATTACTAAGGAGAATCTTGCGTTCAATTATGCCTTTCATTTCATAATCACTCTCGAATGAGATGGCACATTGTGCGCCTAAGTACAAAAGGATAGTGCATTGTTATGCTGCAGTTACCTCCATTGAATGTTGCCACTGTCATACATGGCCCCTCCTTCGTATGTGTTAATACCTCTCCCTCAAGCCTCTGCCTATCAACTCTCTCCTAACTGTACACTGCCTCCACTATGTTATTACCATAGTCGACTCCCCACTGCGGTCCCCTCACACCCCTCCCACATTGGTGGTATCCACTACCCTATCTCACATACCTCGTTGCGCTACTCCACACCGTGTCTTACATTTCCCACACTCCAAAAATGTTATATGCTCCTCCCATCGGGTTTCCATACCAATAGAAATTCTAAACCACCTGTGTATATACCACATTTATATACCACCTATGTAATATTGCTCTCCTCCCACGGTTCATACTATTTCATACAATTTGGTTCCCACAATTTGGTTAATATAGTTCAGTTCCCACCGGTCATACGTTGACCTCCATGCCCATTCAATCCTTCCCCATATAATATCATCCCCCACATACCACCTCCCTCAAGTAACAACTCCCCAAAGTATTACCTCTATCCTATATGTTAGAGTGTATTTTTTTTTTACAATTTTAAACTAGAAATGCTTTTTTTTACCACTAGGAGTACAAATTTTTATATATTGGGAGAAACATATATATTTTTACATAGTAAACAGTCTTTAAGATGCATTCATTGATATCAATTGTTGGAGTAGTCATCTCTAGAAAAGAGAACTATCCAGAATGGTCAAGGAAGATTAAACACACTCTCATTTTTAATGAGTTGTGGAAAGGCATTTGTGAAGGAGAAGGAGATAATGAACCTGCAAAGCCCAACTCAGATAAGGAGACCACAATTTGGGAAAACAAGAACAACAAGGCCTATGCCTTGGTTGCAACATTTGTAAATGAAGAGGTGAGTCTCCATATTTCACCATTTTCAAATGCTTTTGAAGCCCTACAAAAGTTGAAGGAACTCTATGACTCACACTCTAAACTTGAAGTTGTCCAATTGATGATTAAATTATTCAGTCTTAAAGTGAAAAATGATGATCCTCTTGCTTTAGCGTCAAAAGTAGGATCTATTATGCATGATATCAAAACCACTAGTGTTCAAATAGACATCCCTTTTATAGCTTATCTCACTGCACTATATCCCACTTATTTAAATTATCTTGAGTCATTGCAAGCAAGTGGAAACGTCAAGGAGATTACCTTTTACTGCTTCGAGAAGACGTTTGCTGAGAGAGAGAAGGATTTTGGGAAGAAGACAACTCCTCAGTCTTGTGAAGAAGTTGTGTCTTGCACATAGAGAGAAGAATCATGCTCAAGATTCTTCTAGAGGAAGAGGTGGATGAAGAGGAAGAGGAAGAGGAAGAATAAATTTTAGAGGTAGGGGGGGAACATTTCCAAGGAGAAAAGTATGATCTTCATTGCATACATTGCAATAGAGATGAACATGATGCATCCACATGTAAATTGCCTTGGGACATAATTGAGAAGGAAAGAAATGAAGCCAAATGTAAAACCCATGACAAAGAGAAAGGTAAATCACCTGAATCTGCTCACTATGTTGTGGCACATTGTAATATTGGAGCAACTAAAAACTTGTTTAATGCTTCACTTGCTTCTTGGAAAAATGATTGGTTTCTTAATTAAGGGGAAACTTGCCACATGACTTTTAGAAGATATTTTTTTATAGAATTTACTAACAACATTGATGGAGCAATATACTTTTCAGACAAATCAAAACTCAAGTCGTCAGGGCTTTGCACCATCAGGCTCAAATTTCCTAGTCTTATAGGCTTTCTTCTACATGATGTTTTATACCTCCCAGAGTTGAGGAGAAACTTGCTGTCCTTGGTCCACATCCGCCAGAGAGGACACTCCATTCATATGTTTGATGGCAAGTTTGAGGTCAGAAAAGTAGCATATCACTCACTTTCCATGATGGGGATAGAAGAACTGCAAGGTACCTCTTCTCGTGCACACAACTTCTCATATAGTTATCATTATGATGAAGGTAAATTTCCATCAAGTTTTTTATGGAATTATATATTTGGACACTTGAATTATGACAACCTTCATATGTTGAATAAAATTGGTGTTACTCGTTTTCCTACAATTCCTAGGAAACTTAAGCAATGTGATGTTTGTATTCAAGAAAACCATAGCAAACAGTCTTTTCATGATTCAAATTCTGGAGAAGATATAAAATTTGAACTCATTCATTCAGATTTATGTGGCCCAATGCCTGTTCCTTATGCAAATGGAAATAAATATATGATGACATTTATTGATGACCACACCAAAATGTGTTGGGTTTATTTATTGAAGAACAAATCTGATGCTTTTCAAACATTCAGGAACTTTCATGCATGGATTGAAAATGATGCACAATCTCATATTAGCTCTATTCAAACTGATAATGGAAAAGAATACACTTCAAATGAATTTGAAAATTATCTTCGCCAGCATGGGATCAAACATCAAACAATTGTGCCTTATAATCCCCAAAAAAATGGAGTAGCTAAAAGAATGAATAGGAAAATCTTAAATATGGTACGTCCCATGATGTTTTTCAAGAATATAAAATGATGTTTTGGGCTAATGCATTTCTATGTGTTATGTATGTAAAGAATAGATGCCCATCTAAATCTATTAGAAACAAGACTCCTTATGAAATGTGGTATGGCCACATTCCTTTAGTAAAGCATCTCAAGGTATTTGGTTCCACATGTTATGCCTTGATACCAAAGGAACAAAGAAACAAACTTGGCACAAGGAGTCATAAGTGTATCTTCTTGGGGTATTAAAATACCTCCAAAGCATGCCGTCTCTATGATGAAGTTAATAAGAAGTTTGTTGTATTTAGAGATGTGATCTTTCTTGAGTCTTCCAAAGCTGAAAATGTTGTTGAGCGGAAGCTTGATCGCTTGGATATATTCAGACATGCAAAGTCATTTCAAGAATTTGTTAATCATATTCCACATTTTGAAGGGGGGATTCCTATACAAGATTAATATGTGGAATATTCTTCTGAAACACTCTCTCCCCCACATGAAGCTCCAACCATTGATGATACTTTGAGTGATGTGATTGACAGAAATGGGAGACTAAATCTTGACTCATCCCCAACTCCGTCAACCGAGCAGCCTGGGCCATCTCAGAAAGGTCCTCCAAAATGGCTGACAAAGACACTTGAAAGTGTTCATCCTAATGAGGTTGGAAAGTCAGGAACAAGAAATTCAACTAGGAAAAATGGAGGTGATGTAGATGATTTTGATTCACCTGTTGATATGTATGTTTCTTATGATTGTGAATTGAATTTTTCTACAGATTTTGAACCAACTTCCTTCACACAAGACACTTCTCATGATGAATGGAAAGAAGCGATGCAAAAGGAGTATGATGCCTTGATAAAGAATGGCACTTGGAAGCTGGTTGATCCTTCATTGGGAACCAAACCAATTGGATGCAAGTGGGTCTACAAGTATAAAGCTGATGGCTCACTTGAAAAGCACAAAGCCAGGCTTGTGGCAAAAGGTTTTGCACATAAGGAAGGGGTTGATTATGAGGAGACTTTTGCCCCCATAACAAAATGGGCTACCATCCGGACACTCTTTGCCTTGGAACCTTAGAACGGTTGGAAAGTCCATCAAATGGATGTAAAAATTACTTTCTTGAATGGAGATCTGAAAGAGAATGTTTTTATGTCCTAGCCAGAAGGATTTGTTGTGAAGGGCCAAGAAAAAAAAGGTATGCAATCTTGTGAAATCCTTGTATGGCCTCAAGCAAGCATTGCAAACATGGTATGAAAAGTTAACTGAGCATCTTTTGAAACTCAACTTCAAACATTATGATATTTATGATGCAACTTTGTTTATCAAGAAAGTTGGAAAAATAGTTGGATATCTTGTGGTGTATGTAGATGATCTTTTGATGACAGGGAATAATGAGAGCTACATTGCATCCATAAAGAAGGAATTGAGGAAAGGTTTTGAAATGAATGACTTGGGCTATGTTCACTACTATATTGTTATTGAAGTAGCTCAACATCTGAAGTTTATTTTCCTCTCTCAAAAGAAGTACATTGGATATCCGTTGAAAATTTTTGGCATGGTTGAGTGCAATCCTTTGACTACTCCAATGGAACAGAACTTGAAGCTCACATCCATTGAAGGAAAAGAATTTGAGGATGCAACAAGGTATAGACATCTTGTAGGAAGTCTCAACTACGTAACTACTACTAAAATAGACATCTCATTTGCTATTGGAATCCTCTCCAGGTTTATGCAAAATACTTGTGAGGGACATTGGTCTGCTGCAACAAGAGTTCTATAGTAATTGAAGGGAACTCAAGACTTTGGACTCAAGTATACACAGGTGGGTGACTTCAACTTGATTGGATACTCTGATTTAGATTTCGATGGAGATAAATAAACTGGGGTATCTACTCCAGGTTATTCTATGAGTCTTGGATCAGGAGCTGTCTCCTGGAGGTCACACAAACAATCAGTTCCAACAGTTTCCACAACATAAGCAAAATATGTGGCAACAAATGAAGAAAAAAAGGAAATTGTGTGTCTCAGGAAAACTCTGGAATATTTACAGGTGAAACAAGTGAATTCAACTCCACTCATGATTGACAACACTTCTGCAATAAATTTTTCCAAGAACCCAAAGTTCCATAATCAAACGAAGCACATCAATACAAAATACCATCTGATTCGACATCATGTTGAGGCCAAGACAATCCATCCACACCATTGTTCCACAAATGAGTAGATTGTAGACATCTTCACCAAAGTACTTGGAAGAGAAAAGTTTGAAAGATTCATAATGATGCTCGGACTCACCAAAATCCCTTCAAATTAAGGGGGGAAATGTTGACACTTAATCATTGGGATTGGGTGAATATATGTAAAATAGTGTAAATAGTAAATAGGGAGAACATGAATATGAAGAGACACTAGGAGGTGAAGCCCAAGAATATCTCCCTCCACATATATATCCATGAGCAATCTTAATGCAAAATCACAATTCACGTTGTGGAGTTACCTCATGGCCCGACAACAAAAACTCTTGTTTTACTTGATAGGAATTCACTTTTGAAAAGTTGTTGGTGTAGGAATCTCTACCATGTCTCTTGTGGGAATCGTGGTTCAGGAATATGTGTTAGTAAGCTAAAAACATGCGGTTACTTTCTTTTACATATTGTTAGACCTTAGATTAATGCTCTTTTGCATACTCTATTTTTGCATATTTAGGAGTTAAATCAAATTATTCTTTATGATTTCACAGATGTAGGTCAGATACATGTTTCAAGTTAGATTTTTATTTTATGAAATAAAATTCAACTCATCCTTCTTTCCACTTAGTTTCATAAAATTCAACTCATCCTTTCTGGTTTAGTTCATTTTGCTATAATTTGATCATTAGTTTAGCATTATTTTCAAAGTTGCAAAGATGATTGTTTGTTTGGTTTTTAGGTACTAATAGTGGCTTGTAGGGTTGGAAAATTTCTCCTAAACTCCTCCTATCATCATCAACCTCTTCCCCCTCATCTCATAGTGCCCTCAAAACCCTGCCACCGAAGTTACATTTCTGGGTCATTGAAGGACACCGTGTGTAGTTGTTTTTGTGCAAGATGGGCCTCTAAGAGGTGCTAGGATTGTAAAAAGCTTCATACATCCTTCACATACTTTCATATACCCTTTCCCACCTTTAGATCACCTTTGACACCCTCAGAATGTTCACTGATCCAATCTTGTAGCAAAATGGGGCAATCATGTGGCAATCTTGTAACATCCTGTAGCACCGTGTAAAATCAACCATATTTTCTCCAAAAGATTGATTATTTTCTCTTAGGATTGAATAATGACCCCTAGGATTTGAAACCATGATTGAGGAGGACCAAATACCACTTTAGACTTGCCTTTTCTTCACTGCAACACAATTATGCAACTAGGGTTAGAGGACATATTTCTGAATTTGAAGAACAATGATGACTTTCTTATGAAATGCCTAATGAAATATGTCACTAAAGCTAAGTTTATTTGAACACAATGATTAAGGGGTTATTTATCAATGAAAATTAGATTAGGCATGTTTTCTTGAATTTATGCTTTTTTAAGGGTTTCAATTACAAGCACTGTTATTGCATAGGTTAATATCATTTTCAACGCAACTTTTCACATTCTGCAATTAGATTAGTGTTTACATTCTTGCAAGTAGCATAGAGCTTATGTTCTACAAGTAGATTAGTTTCTCCATTCCTACAAGTAATATGGTTTTTACATTACTACAACTAGGGTTAACATTTGTAATTAAACAAGTAACATTCTCATTCCTTTTTGCAAGTTGAATAATATTTCCATTTTTGCAATTAGGATAAAACTCTTTGTTTATGCAATTTACTTTCTTGATTTAGCATATAAAGTGGTCTCTGTATGCCTTGGTCTAGTCCATTACTTGAAGGTTGCATGAGTAGAACTTAACCTATTGCGCATATAGCATTGTCACCTCTTAAATTTGTACGAACACCTGGTTGATAATTAAAGCTGGTAGCCTTGGGAGTTGCAACACTCTTGTTGCAATACTGGGGCTCATCAATGGTCCTATACGAACCTATATTTGAGCTTGTGGACATTCTGATTTTGAATTTTTGTGGAGGGATAACTTGGCACTTGTTGGACTATCATCTTGGTAAGTTTTTCTATTACTTTGATATCTTTTGTTGAATTGATTCTCCAAGGAAAGAATTGTTGGGTTTTTACCCTTAGTGGGTTTTCCCAGGGTAAACTTTGTCTTGTTCTTATGTATCATGATATCTTATTTCCTTCTATTGTTAATGGTTGGATTTTTGAATTATAATTACTTGATGAATAAGTTGTAAATGATAAAATAAAACATATATGCATCAGAAGTAATTATCAGTGTTTAGAAGTAAGTATTAGTCTACATTATACTTGAAAAATCAACAATTTTGGCCCAAAAATATTAGAAAACGTTATTTGTTCTATAAAACAGTTCTTTTCAATGTGCATTCTAAAAAATTGATAAGGTCTGACGAGAATTCTACAAAAGGGCTGCTGTCGATTGGCTTAACCATTTGATAGAATGAGTCTTCATTGAAAAAATAAAAAATAATAAAATAATCAACCATATGTCAGGTTCAAACCCTTGACTGCATAGGAGACAAGCCATATGCCAACCAACTGTGTTACAATGTACCTTAACTAGGGTGGAGTCACTGATTTTATTTGAATGGATTCAGAGAGGCCTTACCACATCATATCCCCAAATCCAATCCATTTCGCCAGGGCTGAGCCAATTTGATGCTCGACTTTTAATCAATTAAACAATGTGTAGGTTTATGTGAATTCACCGTCGATTTCACCATAGGACCATAGATCCACCCAGAAGATGCTCTTTTTTACAAAATTTGGTGTTTTTCAAAAAGTTTGGTTTTTTTTGTTCCCATTATAGTTTCCAACTTTCAAAGGATCATAACTTCTCATCTGGGAGGATTTTTTCCAAATGTGATATACTGTTGGAAATTTCTTGGAGAAGAATATCCAACCATACCATCCGTAAAATCATTAGGACATCATAATTTCAATAAATTTTTAGTAAAATTCAAACCTCTTTGACTTCACTTGATGAGAGCATACAAGATATTAGGCTATCATACCACTTCCTTTCATTCATGAATGACATCATTGCTTCCTTAGGCATCCCCTTTGACATTAATGACACTTGTTTTCATCAATGTTAACACTATATGAAAAAATATTCCCCATTTTCATTAATGTAAACACCACTAGACATTGATGGCAGTTGATAGAAATGGACCAAATGCATTGAACTCCCCTTGACACGCTGTTGGGGAGTCCCTCTGTCTAGTTGCAAAGATTATTCTTGCTTGATCTTGCTTTCTCTTCTTCAATATCTACTTTGTCTCCAGAGTCCTCCTATGGATTTAATGTATTCATTCAATGTCTACATTCTCTCCCCCTTTGACATCAATGTAAAAGGGACATGGTTTCTTACCAATCCTCCATAACTATTCTTAAAATTTCCAGTGGACTTGATCCTGTTGTAATTAGAATTCTCCCCCCGAGAATATGCTTTCATGTGACACAAATCTTCCCTTATGTTGTTGCAACAACTTCTTGCTATGTATATCTTCTTGTTGGTCATGTTATTTTGAAGTAAACTTTGGAAAATCCTCTAACCTATTATTCTTTCGATTGTGTACTTATTTCTGATGGTGGACATACTCCTTTTGTGCATAATCTCCACCTGTAAATGCCTGCCAATGATCTATAACTATTCTTGAAATTTCTTGTGGACTTGATTCTTTTGCAAATGAAATCTCCCCCTAATACCATGCTTCTTGTCACGTGAATCTCTCGTTGTCAATTTTCATCTCTCTCTCTTTTATCATGTTGCTTCACTCATACCAATAACTACTTTCCTGCAAAGGACAATCCTACCTACATAATATTTCTTCTTCAAGTTTCAATTCAAACGATTTTAATCTTGAAGAAGCCTTCACTTAGGGATTAGATTTGAGGGAACACATCTAGCCTTCGTTCTTCCCGCTTCATCATCCACCCCACAGTGTTCATTATTGGGTTAATAGAGAGTCCTTCTCTCTTTTTCCATCTCAAGTTGAGTCTGCAGTCACGTGCTGCGTGTCCTTCATTGTGACATATGTAACATTCAATATTGGGCTTTAACATTGGCAAAAATGACCCATATGATCTGTTTCTAATTTGATCCATATGTATGATCTTGGGTACTTGATCAGATCCTCTATACCTAATAACCTCATAGGTTATGCAACCCTATGCTTTGTGGCCAAATTTTGTGCATGAAAAAAAAGAACTTATTTTGTTACTTCGTGATATAGGGTGGTCTTGATGTGACGTATCTTCTAATGTTGTTTCTTGGAAGAGATTCATCCACTTGCTGATTTCTGACACATGCGCCATTGCTATTTATGAATATTTTTCATCATGGGGGGATCCATACATTCATCCTGATTCCTTTTCTTCTGTGGACTAAATGTATCTTGCTGATTCTAGCATCATTATGAGAATCATCAGAAATGTTGATATAAACATGCTTGGGCTGATTCATCATTTGCTTAGGATCTTCAAATGAGTTGCTGCTAGATGTAATGAATGTTTGACCGTGCTTCTTGAGACAATCTTCATTTGAGGTTCTCGAAAGATCTTTATGTTTGGCTGTATCACAATATTAGTAGTAAGCAAGACCTATTTTCATGAGAGGAGATCTTCGAATGCTAATAATATGATCTAGAGACTCAAAACCTTTGAGAATATTTAAGTTGTATTTGAGCTTTTCCAATTCTTCTTTCAAAAGAAAAACTTCTTCTTCTAATATTTCACAAATTTATTCCTTCTTACTTATCTATTCTTACAAAAATTCCTTTATCCTTTTGGCTTCTTCTAGCCCAATCTTGAGAGTGATAGTGGAATCTTCATTTGGATCTTTGTTTTGGATTTGCTGCCCTAGTTGACTCACCTTCTTTCTAAGAGTTTTTATTTCTTTTAATGCACTTCTAAGTTCTCCTTCGTAATCTATTTCTGCTTCAATTTCTTCCATTTTAGCGAACAATAATTAAACTCTTTCATCATCAGTCACACTTTCATTGCTCTCGTAATCATTTTTTTCTTTTGAGAAGAAGTTGTTCTTTTTGGTATCACCTTTCTTCTTTTGATTCTTGGTCTTGATTATTACTTCGTCATCACTGTCATTCATTTTTGCATAAGGACATTTAGAATCATAATGTCCTATTCTTCCACATTCAAAGCAATTGAAAGGAAGCTTACCTTTGAACCTTCCATTTCCCTTCTTCATCTTTCTGACAAACTTGGCTTCATCTTCATCGGATTCATGACAAGAGTCTGCTTGATTCTCATGCTTTATTCATTCTTTGTCTACTTTGAATGTTGCTTCCTTGATTCCTAATTTGTCCTTCTCTATCCTTAGTTCATATGTTGAGAGTGTTCCATGAAGCACATCCATGTTCATTTTATCCATATTTGACAATTATTCAAGGGATGATACCTTGAGATTGAATCTTGAAGGAAGAGATCTCAATATTTTTTGAACAACATAATCATGCTTGATTTTTTCACTGAGATTCACAATAGAGTTGAAAATCTTGTCTACTCAAATAAAATATCAAGTAATATCCTAATATTCTTCCATTTTCAAACTTTCCAATTGATCCCTGTAATATTGTAGTTTGGATTCCTTTACCCTCTTGTACCCTTCATAATAATTTTTAAGCTTATTCCATATACCATGGGTTGTCTTAAAATGCATTACTTTGACAAATTATCTTTCTAACCACT
The DNA here is from genome assembly GCA_031772625.1 of Pinus tabuliformis. Lineage (NCBI taxonomy): Eukaryota > Viridiplantae > Streptophyta > Pinopsida > Pinales > Pinaceae > Pinus > Pinus tabuliformis. Next base: position 997,391,884 of record CM062806.1, on the reverse strand, counting down.
CAAAATGGCATGCTTAGCTATTGTATTGGATGTATAGAGGGCCTTACTAGTTGTACCTATAGGAGGAGTATCAAGAACTTGATAATTTTTTTCTATAGCTGCCTAAGCATAATATCCCAACAAAATGAGGTAGATTTCCATTCTTATCTTCCAGAAATCATAGTTGGATCCATCGAATAGAGGAGGATTTCTTGATGATCTGATAGTGGCCATTTTTCCCTGAGATAAACTTTCCAGTGATTAACTGTTCCTGAAGGAACCCATCCTGATACCACTTGGTAGACCAAATATCACATTAAGAGAGGGGGTGTGAATCATTGTAGTGGCAAACTTATCATTTCAAAACATTTAATTAATAAATAACCATGTAGTAGTGTATCATAACAATTTTCCTCATAATAATGAATGAAACTATGCATCAAGAAGCCATCATCACATCAACATAAGAGAACACTAGATTTTATGTGGAAACCTTGTGGGAGAAAACCAAAAATTATTTTGTCTTCTTCTTCAATTCATTTACATAGATTTGCATGGACCAACCTACTAGAGGCACTAACCCCCAAATGTGCAAGCACCCACTTGCAATAGGCTACAACCTAATTGAGGCACCAACCTCAAAAATGTGCAAGCTACTAGTTGTAATAGGTAGCAACCTAATTGAGGCACTAACTTCAAAAATGTGCAAGCTTCAACTTACTGTAGGCTACAACTTGATTGAGGCACCAACCTCAGTGGAGGAACCCACATCCTTATTCAAAGTTGTATGGACAACTTCTCATAATATTTCAAATTGGATCCATAATCTCAAATCATAAAGAAATCGACTTGCTTTCTATTCATATATCAAAAAACTTGTTCACCTACTCATATTGCCAATAATCATGATCTACTAGATCTCAAAAAATGTTTTATGTTTCCTCTCATCAAATTAAAAATCAATCCAACTAATAATCCCTTTCCAAAATTAAGTTGCACTCATATTTTCCCCAAAACATTAGAACACATTTATTTTTCTACAAGAAAATTCTTTTTGGCACAAATTCTACAAAATTGACAAGGTTCGACAGGCATTCTACAAAAGGGCTATCGTCAATAAAATTAACTATATGATGGAATGAGTCTCCATTAAAAAACAAAAATAATAAAATAATCAACCATCTATTGGGTTTGAACCCTTGACCTCATGAGAGACAAACCATATGCCAATGAACTATGCTACAACATACCTCGACTAGGGTGGAGTTGTTGATTTTATTTGAATTGACTCAGAGAGGCCTTGCCACATTAGAGGCCAAAAACCAATCCATGTCACCAAGGATGAGTCAATCTTATCTCCACATCATAAGTGTCGAGCCAATCAAATTGTTCCCTCAACACACTCCAAGTCTGATCTAGAACCACTTCCATGTCACATGTGTTTATCTAAACAAATTGTGCCTTCAACAAATGTCTAGAAAAATATCCACGGCACAGGCATCAAGCCAATCAAACTATGCTCTTGAAACACATCCAAAACAATCTCCACATCATGGGTATCGAGATAATTAAACTATGCCCTTGACACACTCGAAGTCTGAGTCAGAACAAAATCCACATCACATTCATCAAACTAATCAAAATTGTGCCATAGACACACTCCAAGTATGAGATAGAACAAACTCCATGTCACAGTTGCCAAGCCAATCAAAATTGTGCCCTTGGAACACTCCAAGTTTGAGCTAGAAAAAACTCCACATCACAGTCATCAAGCCAATTAAAACTATGCCTTTGACATACTCCAAGTTTGAGCTAGAATAAAATCCACATCACAGTCATCAAGCTAATCAAAGTTGTGCCCTCGACAAAATCCAAGTCTAAGCTATAAAAAATTCCACATCATAGTCATCAAGCCAATACAAATTGTGCCCTCAACACAATTCGAGTTTAAGCCTTAACAAACTCCACGTCACAATGTCAAGCAAATCAAAACTATGCCCTCAACACACTCCAAGTCTAAGTCAGAACCATATCCATGTTACAAACACTCAACCAATAAAATTATTCCCTCGACATGCTCCAGGGTTTTGACCCTATGACAAACCAAACCAAATCACCTCAGAGTAGCCATGAAGGTTGCATCCTTATTATGTTCTCCAAAATCTTCTAGTTTTCCCAAATTCCTACATCAACTGGAGATTTTGGTTTGGTATATATACATTCATGTGTGGACCCGAAATATATGTAAGCCGACCTAGGGGCCAACATTCGCACCGATGAACTTGGGGAATTTAAATCACATGACCAATCAATGTGATCAATATCCTCAACGAAACTAAAGGAGAATAGGGCTTAGCCCTTTTTACTGTGACCATGCCATAAGACCCATGGGCTAAGAGTCATTGGGCATCCATTTCCTAATGTCATTATGATGTCATACTTGCCACATGGCTCATTTTAATTGGGCCACATGTCATCAATATTTGTGCTTATTGACTAACCAAATGTGCCCTATTGGCATGCCACATGGCATCATGATAAGATGCCACAACATCATACTCTTGCCACATCATCGATACCAATCACATCATCTTGGGAGAACTGGTAATGGACACGTGTCACAGTAGGACTAGACTTGCATGGAAGGGCGAACCTATGTTAAACTTCATTCATGTTTGACATATCATCCACCGTACATTAGAATTTCAATGGAAAGGTTCTGTAGAAGATGCTCAACCTTTAATCAATTAAATGATGTGAAGGTTTATGTGACATCCATCGTCAATTTCACCATAGTACCATAGATCCACCTAGAAGATGCTCATTGTTTAAAAAATTTAGTGCTTTTGGTTCTTAATACAACTACTAACTTCAAAAGATCATCTTTTCATCTGGGAGGAGTTTTTTCAAATCTGATATACCATTGGAAAGGTCTCAAAGAGGACCATCCAACCATACCATCTTTAGACTCATTAGGACATCATAATTTTGAAAAAAACTCGGTAAACTTAAAACCTCTTTGACTTCACTTTATGAGGGCATTTAAGAGATCAAACTATCATATCACTTCCTTTCATTCATGAATGACACCACTGCTTCCTTAGGCATATCCTTTAACACAAATGACACAAATGACACTTGTTGTCATCAATGATAAAATTATGTGCAACATACATAAAATTTTAATTAATCATTAAAAAGTCAAATATTTTCCTAATAATAATATTGACTTTTACATTTTAAACATTCTATTTGGATATAATCATTGTATTTTATTTTTTAAACAAATACATCATCTAATTACACATATATTCATTGTAACATTGTAAATCATTCATATATTTAATTAGCGAGGTAACATTTTGCAACATTGGAGACGATAATAAAATAAGATACTCATTTTATTACATATGAATAAGAGAGCCTTCATCATACAAAAGGATACAACATAAAGGTCCATGATAATGAAAATGTCAATTAATAATTGCTATAATTTTTGGTAACATCTCGTCATCCAATTGAGATGATATGTCCATATTAAAGAAAATGTTTGATTTTCACATATAAACTACCAAACTATAAAACATGTAACATTCAATTTCAATGACCATAATTCATCATTTGGACTATTGTTGTTGCTTGAGCTTCTTTCTTGTCTCATTCATTCATCATTCACAAATGATATTGTACATGGATTATTTGGAATATTATTTTTATGTGCTTGATTTTTCTTATTTTAATTTTTAATTTTTTCCTTCTACTTCTATATGGTCCATCCACAATCATAAAAATATAGCGTAACAAACATATTTACATGTACAACATAATATTTATGATTAATTGAATAAAAAATTGTACCACAACAATGGGTGATTCATAAGAAACACACATTCTTTTGAAGCCATTCCTCATGGCATCTCTCAACAAATCTTCTATTGGCTTCAGTCCATATCTTATTTCATGCAAGTTTCATCACCATAACAAAGAATATATATTATTAAAACTTATTGTTGTTACATTAATGACAAAATAAATAAGTATAACGACATGGCTACTATTAATTTTTTCAATTGACACTTTATACTCCAACATATAATCACAAGGCATGCTTAGTCCAATGTCAATCAAAAGTTTAGATCGATTTTCTTTGTACATAAGAACTTGTTAAAACACATCACGTAGAATTCTAAATCAACTAAAATATAAACATCACAATAAATATGAAATAATAAGTAAGGTAGAAACAATTACTCAAAAAATTTGCAATGAATCCTTTTGGGCCTTATCATCCCATCTTATTTGTTGAATGGGTTTCATCTTATTATCTTTTATGCTAAAAAAAGAAAAAGAAAAAAAAAAACAATTAATATTTTTTTCATTCCATGATTAAACTCTCTGATTACACAAAACAAATCAATGATTACATACATTTGATGCATGTTGTTGTTGGGATAGCTCCTCCTAGGATTCAATTATTCTCATATCATTGACCATGTAATTGTATAGTTTTTTGGATGTTCGTACCGACATGTTTTGGATATCATATCATTTATTCACTAGAATTTTATTAATCTACCTAAAAAGTAAAAGGAACAATAAAAAAACTATATTAATATTAATATGATAGTAAATATAACATAGATATTAATTGCAATTTTTTTTTACTAATACAAACACAATATAGAAAATTATTTTAAGCAATAATAAGGTTTAAATGTCGATTGAAGTCTAGTGTGGATAGTTGAGAGGAGTGCCATCCTACTCACCTTGGTTGAATTTCTGCAAGTGACATGTTAAACTCTTAATGAGTATATTATTGTGACCACCTTGATCCCTGTGTTGACAAAGCCTTGAGCTTTTGTAGAATTTGGTTTACCTTCGGTACTAATCTTAAAATGAGGAAAAGTACCTAACAGGTTTCCTCAACATGTATATTTCACAAAATAAAAATTTTAAGTGATTATTTTTTGTTGTTATATATTTGTATTATTGCAAGTCTCACATGTCTGATTAACCATTGCTTTGGCGTGCCTGTTGTAGTTTAAATATAATCAAATTCTTGGACTTATTGGATTTTTTTTTGTTCAATAAGTGAAAAAAATGTTTATGTGTTTTTTGCACTATATCCCTTGTAGTTTAATAGAAGTATTGTCCCCTCTTAATGACTTCTAGCATCACTCTAGATGAACTAAATACCAATTCACTATCATTTACACACTTCATAATATTTTTGTTCTTAGTAAGAACTTATGTTTCCCTATTGCTCGTCCCTACACAACATTTAACATATGTGAAATTGATTGCTTGAAACATGTTAGCTGTTATTGTTAAGAAGTACATTAATATTAAAATGTCAAAGAAAAATTCATTTGGATTAGATCTTGATCCATTTAATTCCAGTATTTCCAACATTTCCATAAAGCTTATGAGTTCTTTTATGCTCACATTGTAAACAAACTTATTTAGCTTTTGCAATGTTTTGCTTTGCACATAACACATTATTTAAACCTATATATAATTTAATTAAATTATTTTTATAATAAAACTACAAATTACTTGCTTTGTTCTCTTCTTGAGATATGATTCCTTGTGGTCCTTGATTTAAGGTTTTTTCCCTATTTTATATCAAGCATATTCTATCAATAAAAGCTTTGAATAATGAAATATACAAATTATGAAATATATTTTACAAATTAAGTAAACAATTTCAGTGTGAAACTATTTTTAGGTCAAGTGATGCATTTTATTTGTAATACACACAAGTGCATGTGTTTTGTATCATACACACTATTAAAAAAAATTGTTTTTAAAACAAATGCTACATAGTAGCTAGTCCTTGCCGCTTAATTTAAATATAGCTAAATTAAAGTAGAAAACAATAAAAATAAAATTATTTGAATTTTTAAAATCTATCTAATTAGATTAAGTTTAAATTATAATTAAATGTATTATTAGATTTTGTAAATTAACATTTTTTGCATTTTTACAGAAAGTCATATTGGTAAATTATCAACTTTTTCTTCTTCATGGTCGAGTTTTGTTTTCTTCTTGATAATGTCTAGGTTTTACCTTAAATTACTTTGTATTATTGAATAAGACACATTCAAATTAATTATCATAAAATCTCATTAGTTAAAGAAAATAAGGGATTCGTCCAAATGCTTTCATAATATTGTTGAAGTTTTTTTTGTTTTTATTTTAAATTTGATAGTACTCAATTAAAATTATAAAGTTTGAATGGTGTGGTTTGCAAAATCTAAATGTTAAAAAAAATTGCGTTAAATAACCACTAAATCGATACTTTAAAATGAAATTAAACTAATTATATAACCACCACCATAGTCACAAGATAAAGAAACATTAAATGCATAATATAATATTTTTTAAGGACTTTGATAATCTATCTAGTTGGAATTTGAATATGGTTTTTGTCATAAAAAAATAAAGATTTTTATCATTATTGTTAGGTGGCAACATGAAGTTGCAACAACCCTATGAATGTTGTGTATATATAGTGTTGTTATCCTATGGCCTGCCTACCACACCACATGCAAATCATGTGATCTCAAACCTGGCCCCTGACATTGGGGTTCTCGAGGGTGATAAAAATGAGGGAAGTTAAGAAATGAACTAAAGTAAAACTTTTTAGGTTATAAAGAGAAATTCAAGGAGTGAAAAAATTCTTGTAATAACTCCAACAACAGAGAAGTACAAAGGACAAATGTCATAAATGCCCAACCTATAACCTTTCACTGGTTATGTGATCCCTGCACTCTTGCTATCATTACAAAATGAGACACAAACCAATCAAACCAATCAAGATGAAGATAAATAAAGTAAGTTATTGTAAAAAAAAAAAAAATTCAATATGCAATGTTAAACTATAGAAAGTTTGCAATTTTTTTGGTCAAACCCAAACTAATATGGGTTTGGCCAAAAAGCCCAATGTGTTATCTACCTACTTGCGACAGGGATAATAAGACATAACTAAGAAATGCACTATACTATAAAAATTGCATTGATACATGTTTACTATGACATACACACTACTAAAATTATAAATTAAAAAGGCATAGCCAAATGGTGTGCTATACATTAAAAAATGCAACAATGTACGTTAACTATATATAATACAATGAATCATAAAATGAGAATATATACATGTCACAACAATACTTTGGGATCCAATGTAATGTGTAGTTCCAATCTCACAAATGCACAACCTCAAATACAAAATGCCTAAATCCCCCTAAAAATAAATCTTATTGTGAAAGAGTGGAGAGACTAAATTGTTACTGTCAGGATTTACAGGGACAAAAAATAAGAGCGAAGCAACAAGAAAGATAGCATTTGCACCACTAAAAATGTGACTAACAACCCTCTATTTTATTGAAAATATAATCTAAATTAAAAAAATTGAGAGTTTTTGAATCATTTGGTTAAAAAAGTGAGGTGAAGAGAATGGAATCACATACTTAAAATTTAACCTGTACAAATTTGATTGTCAACAATAGTGATTAATTACGACTTAGTTGTTTAGAAAGGCTGTCTACTCTAATATCTTCCATGATAAATCTCTCTCACATAAGTATATCCTCTAACTTTTGGCAAAACAATGGAATGGGGATTAAGGTTTCTTTTAATTCACTTTTATGAAATGATTTTTTTTCTTTTTTTCTTGCTTGACATTTCAATGCATGGATGATAAGCACTCATTATTTTTTTTAAAACTTGTTTTGATTTGCAATGTGCCCATCAAATTTAAGTGCACTGGTACACTATATTGACATAAAATTCACATGCCTAACTATTTACAATCAAAATAGAAGTGCAACCCTGTTCAATCCGAGTTTTACAAAGGTATTCCTTTGTGAAGGTTTTAATGTAGGTTTGTTTTTTTATGCATATCAAAATAAAGTGCATTGATGTATCTACCACAAAAATAGTCATTGATACACCAATGCAAATTATGCATATCACCTAATTAGAAAGGACTTTAAAGGCTAGTTTGATGTTCGAATGTTACTTGCTTCTCAATATTCCTTTCAAGAATGCAAACACATAAATTAAAATACTTCGTAGGGATTTTTTTGTGAAATAAATATCCCCAAGGAAATCCACTGGGCACTTTTCCTCATTTTGAGGACGGTACACAATGTAAACTAGATTCTTTAGGGCTCAAGGTCGATAAAACAATATAGTCATTAAGAGATTAATGTGTCACTTATTAGAATTGATCTTGGGTGGAGAGGATAACACTCCTTTCAATTGTCGGGGCTTGACCCAATTGACACAATAAGCCATAGGATATATAGTGATTATTATAATTTATAGCTTTATGAGAACATTGTTCCCTTTGTTATAATATTGTATTTGTTAATATCTAATCTAAAATACTTTTTTTAATGTATGGGTAAATTAAACTCAAAGAATATAATTGTTTAATTAAGTTACATAATTATCAGTTAAAATATGCATACCGTGCGAGTGGAAAATTTATCACTTAAAATTATAAAAATAATATTTAAATTACCACATGAGTGGGAAATGTATCATTTGAAATTATATAAATGATACTTAAATTCATAACATCTATTTAAAAAAGTATTTTAAAAGTTAGTTTGAAGTTAGAATGGTCCATGCTTTAGAATGTTTCTTTTAAAAATGTAGACATGTATTAATTGAGGTTTTGGATCACATGCAAGGGAAAAAAGTGATAATATCAAATGACCAATTCTCCATATCCATCGTTCCATATCATTCAAAATTCAACAAAGTTTTCCTTGTAGTATGCAGTAAGTCCATATTTTATTTATAACTTAATTATCTCATTCAATTTAGGCTACTTTTGCATATGCATTTAAATAATTGTAAATTTAATTTTATAGGATCTTTGATTCCTGATTAAGTTTGATTGCATAAGATATTCCACTAGTATACAAAACACAACCTCTCATCTGGAGCAAGACACAACATGCATGGTAGAAAAAAAATGGAGAGCCACCTTACCATGCTAATTGTAACGTTCCAACTTTCAACAACCATCCTAAGCCAATGCTGCTTCAATGTGAATTGGATCTATCTTATGACACCTAGGTAGTATGTGGTTATCCAAAATGTAAAGGGTTGAAGTTGAACCCTCAACATGTCACACTATTCCATTATACTATTGACAAACTACCCAAAATTGAGAGTATAATACCTGTCATTATGGTCAAAGATCCAATAGGTGATATAACAAACACATGTAGAAACACTTCATTATGCTCATTTTTTTAAAAGTTGAAAGCCTAATCAACTATATTTCATTTAAAATTTACCAACATGTCTCCTGTTGAATTAGTGGAGAGTTCTTGTGAGCTAAAGTATGATATTAATAGTACCATAAACATTTCTACTAGGAAATCTAAGAAGTATAATTTGAGAGAAAAACAAACCAAGCACACGCCATACACACTAATGGTGGTTCAATTCTTGGAGGGCAGTATGAATTATGTCTTCCTATCCACACGCAAAGTAAATATGAAGCTTAAAACAAACATGATTTGTATGACACTTGGTTAGCTTCATTTCATGTTCCTGATGTTGGTGCCAAACTATCATTTTGTGGTAATAATTACATGATTTCCAAGTCTACAATAGATAGTACAAATGTTGGATTGTATATCCTTTCACTTGTTACTTCCAAACAATAAGTATCAATTATGCCATTTTATTTTTCTCTTTGTAGTTGGTTTGGTTTCTTGAATATTGTTAAACAAAAACATGTATTTCCATGTATAGTATGTGTGTAACATACCAAACCCCCCTAGCTTGTGGTATGAGGGACGTAGGTAACAAAATTTTCCTTTAAACCATCCCTTCTAAGCGCCGCTCTAAGGAAATTTATGATATTATGGATGCATTCTTCTCGTCAAGAGCTTTCCAATCATTGTACTCTTACTCAAGTCCAAACTCTAGACAAAAATATGAGACCCTCCAAAGTTCCTTAGGCATCCTCCCTCTCTTTTGTTAGCATACCTCTATGGAATTCCTCGTTGTTGCAACATGGCTACTTACACTCAAGATGGCCATCGTGGACTCTATCACATCAATTTATTTTTCATGTGAGATGGTTCATTGAACCTCTAGATAATTATATCAACATGATGTATCACATCCCAAATTACGTTCATTTTGTGATGTGTCACTTATTCAAAACTTTCTCCTCCATGAAGAGGCTCTATCTCCCCTTATTACACAATATAAAATTCCTTCATTGTGCCATTTCACACACATTTTCATTTACATGTGTGTGTGGCACATTCAAGGACTTTCTTCTACCAAGATTAAGGTCTTCCTTTCTCCTATCTTCTTGTTGGAAGCATTTTTTCTATGCAATGTATCACACAAAGATTTATCGTGATAAAAGGGAACTCTTCTTCCTTTATCGCATGAAAATAAGTTTTCCTTTCTTGTGATTTATCACATTTCTTTATTTTTTCTCATGTAATGTATTTCATCTACAAAATATTTCTCATGATAAAGGGAGTTTTCCCTTTCTTGTATCTTTTTCCTTCTATCTCCTTTCTTGTATCTTTCCTTATTCTTTCTTCTCTTTATCACATCAAGAATTTTATTTTCACATAAGATATCACAAATATATTTCTTTCTTTATGCCTTGTCACACCATTAGACAAATTTTAGCTTCTGAGAGGGAATTTCTTCCTTATAGCATTGTAGGAAAGGTCTTTCTAGCAATATGTCACAGTGATTTCCTCTTCTATGCAACATAACTCATTGCATCCCCAAAATGTTTTCTTGTGTGGTGTATCACACCAAAAATAACTTGGTGCACTACATCACATCCATATTATTTATCTAGATGCAACAATATCTTTTTCATTGTGAAAAATAGAGAATTTTCCCAATTTTATCTAAGTCCTTAACTCTTATTTTGACATCCTTCTTTGTATCGCATGAACATTATTTTCATGTGATATGCACCATATCACATGAAAATGTGTTTTGTGTGATTTGAAAACTTTTTCTAATTTTTACTTGGGGAAAATGTAAAGTTTTCCCATCATAAAAATTATTTAAACCTTTTCTAAATACTTTATAAGTGTCTAAGACATGATTCTAGGTTAGTTTCTCAACAACATAACAAGGTCCAAGTCTCATTTCTTTCCAAGTATCAAAGCCATTTACACTTCAGAAGGCCCAAAATCCCTTTCAATGAAGGGAACCTAATTAATATAAGTATGGATATCTATTGGAGTTAGCTTTTGTTGTCTTTTGTGTACTATAATTATCCATTTTGGCTCACCATTTGCACTAGTTCTCACCAGTATCTATCCTATTTACTTGTGATTTTTCATTACGGGTCTCCTTTGAGCACCAAGAGGTAGCATTACTATTCCAAGCGTTTTTTTGATGATTTTTGATAGTTTTGAATGGTTTTGGATGTATTATGTTGATTACTTACACATAGGTGGCAATCTGAACTAAAGAATACCTGTAATAGTAATGGTATCAACCATTCTAGTACCTGCATCAACAACCACAAACATATGGTACCAACATCTATAGGCATCTGTTATTGACATATTTTAGGAGCCTGAAACTTATGGAATGGATTCCAAATGGTGTATGATAGTTCGTGGGTATTGCTAAGTTAAAGATGGATCCTTTCAAGGCATTATGTGTGTGTGCTATGTCATGAGTTGAGCCTTCAAATAGTTTTCAAGAGGAACAAGATTGGTCAAATATCATGCGCTGGTTGATAGTTTGAGATCACTATATTAGAAAGAAAATCATTGTCCTCATTCACTTCGTGTCATGAGGATAAGGATTTTTAACATACTATTATCCAATTTTCCATTTTGCGGCATAATTCATATATTTATGTGTCTATCAAACTAGTTGTTGAGTTTTTGTAACAATTCAACTCTAATTTACATTATGAGATCTTTAAATATGATCCTTATGAGATCATTTGGGGGGGGGGGGGGTTGAATAAGGAAAGTATAGAAAGGATTTTAGGGTGAGGATCTGTCCATATTTTTATCTTGTGGGATGATCCCATGAGGTGACCACTGAGTTGTTGTTAAATTATGGTATGTTATATGCTTAGAGCAATTTACTTTAATTATTCTTATTAGGCCAATGTCCATTCTCAGTATAGCAATCGCATTAACATATAAGTAAAATGATGATAGAACATAAATAAAATTGACAGAAGACAGGCCAAGACAAGAGACACAAGATGTGGCGGCTAGCCAGGGACAAACCCCAATGTGGGGAAATCCTTTGATCAATTTCTTCTATATTATTCAATAATTCAGCACACAGAGAGAGATAGTACAATATCACAAATCAATGATTTACAACAACGGCAACATAATTCAAATCAGCAAGGTCAAATCTGGTCAAACAACTCACTAATGACCTTAAGACATCCTAGGAGAACTCAACCTCCAACAACAAGTATATGCAGCCCAAAACAACCCTCGGTCAACAGTCAAACAACAGTCAACAAAAGTCACAGCCTGCGGTCATCCCTAACCAGCCAATGTTGGTCAATGCTGGTTAATGTATCACCCAAAACAGAAATCTGTAGTCAATATCTAGTCAACGCAAGGTCAATGCACTAACTAGTAGCTCGGTCAACGGTTAGCAGTCCCACAGCTCAGTCAACGTAGTCAACATTTGCCCTAAAACAAAAATCCTTCCTCTTTGTTGCACGTGAGAGATTAGCTGCTCCTACGCTTGCCCAATCAGATTAGGAGAGAGAAGATGATGAGATGAGTCACGGTGAAATGAGACACAATGTCTCCTTCTTTTATATGAAATGTTGAGGTTTAGCTGGGGGTGTGCCACACAATTTAACTTGCTAGCCGACCTTGAAAATTTGTCAAGAAATACAAATAAATTCATATCTCCATGAATACATGTCGGAATCAAATGATCGTTAGATGAATCCTACACCTCTCAATGAGTGGAATCCAAGAAAAATATCAGCTGCCATAAATAAGATGACCCACATGGAGTTTGACCCTAGTTTCCAATTTTAACACTCCCTCTCAACTAAGGAGAACTCCATTTGCTAATCAATCTGTCTGTCGGTACTAACTCTGCCATTAAATGCACTGCCCTGCACTGCTCGGCTTCGTTCTGCTGAACTATGAAGAAGAAGAAATGATCGAGAATGTATCATACCATCCTCTACTAACTCGAAGTCAATCCTAGATGAAAGAGAGTGCCCAATAGCGTTCTTACTGACTCGAAGTCAGTCCCAATGAAGAGAGTGTGTCATGCCACTCGTACTGATCCCATATTAGTTCCAAAATAGAGTGATTTATATCACTCTTACTGACCCAAAGTTAGTTCCAATTGATCCCAGATCAATGTCATCCTAGCATAGGGAGTACGGTAGATACATGATGCGTCCATCAATACTACTATGGTCCCTATCCTCATTTCCCTACTCGTTGGCTAGATGAGAGGTACTTCCCATGAGTCCCAGACTACATGGGTAGGAGGTCACGGCAGGAGAAGGATGAACCGCTCATCCTGCCTACATGTCACAACGGGGTATCACAGGGGAAGGCTGAACCATTCACCCTATACACCATGCACCACTAGGGGAGGGTGAGTCACCCTACGGTTGCTCGTCACTCCAAGAAGTACCCCAAGCCCCCCGGAGCTCCAAGAGTTCAATGTATGCATCATACAGGACCCTCATAAGAGGGTCTCTCAACGAATCCTAGTCGTTCTCGGAAAGTCAAGAATTTGACCTTTCCCAGGGGCTTCGTCAGAATGTTAGTGACCTGCTCATATGTCCCAATATGATGGAGCCTTATTGCTCCTTGTTGTACCATATCCCGGATAAAGTGGTACCTGATATCGATGTGCTTGGAACGATCATGAAATACATGATTCTCTGATGAACAAATCCCACTCTAGTTGTCGCATAGTATCACAGTAGTATCCAATGTATGTCCAAACAACTCACTGAAGAGATTCCTCAACCAGACAACCTCACAGGAGGCCATACTCATAGCAATGTACTCTGCCTTAGCGGTGCTCAAAGCCACCGACTTCTACTTCCTACTCATCTAGGATATCGAGGCAGAACCCAAAGAAAAACAACACCCGGAAGTGCTCTTTCGGTCCACCACATTGCCTGCCCAATCAACATTGAAATATCCATGTAGCCTCACATCTCCGACAGTGTATCTTAATCCATGAGTGATTGTGCCCCGAAGATATCTCAGAAGATTCTTGACACAAATCCAATATGAGTGATGAGGCTCAACCATATATTGGCTCAACATATTGAATGCAAAAAAAATATCTGGACGGGAGTTCACCAAGAACATCAATGCTCCTATGAGTTGATGATACTCAGAAGCATTTCGCAAAGCAGGTCCAACAGCACTACCACATAACTTCTTGAAGTTAAGCTCCATCAAGGTAGTCACGGGCTTACAGTCCACCACACCAAATCTCTCCAATATCTTCACCACATATTTTCCTTGAGATAAGAAAATTTCTCTTAGATTTTTCCAGACTTCCAGCCCTAGGAAATAGTGCATCAGTCCTAGGTCCTTCATCTCAAATTTGGAAGCAAACTCCCTCTTACATTTGTGAATTAGAGGGTCTACACCTGCTAGGAAGAGGTCATCAATATACAACACCAGTGTGAGAGGCTTATCATCCTCAACCTTAAAGTAAACGTTTGGATCGACTTCACTCCTAGTGAATCCCAACTTCATCAAGTAGCTATCGATCCTCTCATACCAAGCTCGGGGTGCTTGCTTCAGCCTATAAAGAGCTTTCTTCAACCTGCATATGTGAGATTCCTGATTATGAATCTCAAACCCCTTGGGTTGTTCCACATAGACTTCCTCTTTAATCGAACCATGCAAGAACATGGCCTTGACATCCATCTGATGTAGGTTCCATCCTTGCGAAGCAACAAGGGCTATGATCAAGCGGATGGCGGTGTATCGGGAAACAGGTGCAAATATATCGTCATAATCTACACCTTCCTTTTGAGAGAAGCCTCGAGCAACAAAGTAAGCCTTATACTTTTCAACACTCCCATCAGCTCCATGCTTTATTTTGTAAAGCCACTTCAAAGTGACAACTGTTTTATCTTGGGGTCTGGGGACCACATCCCAGACATAATTCTTCATGATGGAATCATATTCCTCATTCATAGAATCCTTCCATACTTGATGCTTCACAGCTTCTTCAAACGATGAGGGCTCATTTTGAATGATGGTGCTCATAATGGGCAAGTATCCTTGATACCTGGTTGGCTTCTTACTTTCACGTAAAGTCCCTCTGGGGGAAATATGTCCTTCAACATCATCAAATGTCCCCCTAATCCATGAGGGCCTCTTCCTAGAAGAGGAAGGCTCTTGTGGAGGGGGATCAATGGGATCCATAGGTTCTTCCACATCAGGCATCGTCTCATCTTCCTTCTCATCCGAATTCCTCGTGTTAGCTTCTTTAGTTTTCCTTAGAATAGGAAGATTGTCAACCTTGCTAAGAGCCATATCTTTGTCAAAGGTGACATCATGACTAATCTTGACTTCCCTTTGACCAATCACATAGATTATATAGCCCTTGTAATTTTTGCTATAGCCCATGCAGATTCCCTTCTTTCCAAATGCACCCAATTTGCTCCTTTTCTCTTTCAGCACATGAAAATATACCGGACTTCCAAAAATTCTAAAATGGGAGACATTAGGTTTCTTACCAGTGAACATCTCTTCGGGAGTCTTAGAATCTAATGATTGATAAGGACATCGATTTTGAACATATACAGAAATATTCACAACTTCGACCCATAGAAACTTCAGAAGCATTTGATCATGGAGCATCACACGAACAACTTCCATAATCGTACGATTCTTCCTTTCTTCCACACCATTTTGCTTAGGAGTGTATTGTGTTGTGGTATCCCTCTTAATGCCAGCCTCTTTGCAAAATTCGTGGAACTCATTGGATCATACTCGGTCCCATTATCAGTCCTTAAGATCCTGATCCTCTTCTCAGTTTGATTCTCGATCAAGGATTTCAAGTGACAAAACTAGGAGAACACTTCATCCTTCTTTTTCAAGAAGTATATCCAGGTCTTGCGAGAATAGTCATATGTAAAAGTGAGATAATATAAATGTCCTCCCAAAGAGTTCACGGGAATCATACCAAATATGTCGGAGTGAACCAACCGCAAAATGTTGGAGGTCTTGCTATGGCTTGAGGGGAATGGTACCGTTTTGAGCTTTCCTTCAGAAAATCCCAGACATACACCTTCATGCTTTATTTTGAACTTGGGCATCCCTGTCACCATTTGTCTCACATCAGGTAGATCCTTATAATGAAGGTGGTAAAACCTCCGGTGCCATAAGTCAGACTGAAGAGATGTGTTGCAAGACATGACTCCCAACAGACTTCCTCCAAATTGACATAAAGAGTCAACTCGAAAAGTAAGAGTGAAAGCATCTTTAAAATTGTTTTTCCACACACGTACCTTGCCATCGATGAAGGCCACCTTGTAGCGTTTGTCTTCCATTGCCGAAATGGACACCGGGTTCTTCTTGAGATTAGGTACATATAGGACTTCTTGCAAATGAATTGTGTTACCCTAATTTAATTGAAGAGTAACATTCCCTACACCCTTTACGGGATAGGTGGAATTGTCTCCAAGAATAATCTCCATGTTTGTCTCCTTCTCTATCAGCTTAGAGAGAGCTTCCTTGTAACCAGTGAAGTGCCTTGAGGCACCACTATCAATAAGCCAATTGCCCAACGAGTCCGGAGGAGAGGTAGTGGAGAGGGCCGATATCCTATAATATTCATCTTTCTTATTGTTAACAAAATTTGATTCATATCTGGAGTTCCTTACTTTCTTGGAGGGTTGACCACTTCCTTGATTTCCAACATTCCTCTTTCCTTTACCATTGAACCTACCATTCCTTTGATTGTGGTTGGAGTTGCCTCAGGAGTGATTTTGATCATCGTCATGAGATGTGTCCTTCCTATTTAGACACTACCTCACAAGTGGCCAAATTTATTACGAGCGAAGCATCTTCCCTTTCTTCCACCCTTCGATCCGGCCTTTCCTTTGAATTTAGACCCATAATTATTTCTCCTTTTAGCTTGAGAGGAGAAAGAAATGGGGTCGCCTTTGCTTGAAGGTATTTCTTGCTCCACCATCCTTGTCTCTTCTTGAATACATATTGACATCAATTCCTCAAATCTCGGAATTCGATCGTTGTTGATAAGAGTGGTTCTAAATACATATCATTCGGATGGGAGCCCTCCAAGAGTAGTGATAGTTAGTTCCCTGTAAGAAATGACTTCTCCAATTGATAGGAGGTCATTTTTTATCTCAGTGATCCTTAATAAGTAGGATTGAATATCATCGTATTTTCCCTCCTTAATATCCTTCAACTTATTTTTGAGGAGCAAAACTTTATTTGCATCACTAACTTTAAACAAGCTTACCAGTCTATCGTAGATCTCCTTGGAGGTGTTCAACTCGGAAACGTAGGCCACCAGACGCTTGTCAATAGAGTCCTGGATGATCTTCTTTGCTTTGAATTCATCCTTAGTGTACTTGTTCCTTGTAGTAGCTGGTGCATTTTGATGCAGGCTTCGTAATTCTGCCTCTCACATAATCCAACACTTCCTGCTCTTCCAATGTCAGATCAAGAGACATCTTCCATCTGTGATAGTTAGAATTATCACGAAGCTTGTCTTCGAAGGGGAAGTGTGATGAGGAACCAATGAAGCCTTTTGAATTTTTCCAACTGTCTTCGGTGATTTCTCTTGCTCTTTCTTGGGCTTTGTCTTCACCTCAGCTTCGATACCATGTTGAATTATGGTATGTTCTATGCTTAGAGAAATTTACTTCAATTCTTCTTATTAACCCAATGTCAATTCTCAGTATAGAAATCACATTAACATATAAGTAAAATGTTGATAGAACATAAATACAATTGACAGAAGACAAGACAAGACAAGAGACAAAAGATGTGGTGGCTAGCCAGGGACAAACCCTAATGTGGGGAAAACCTTTGATCAATTTCTTCTATATTCTTCAATAATTCAGCAGAGAGAGAGAGATAATACAATATCACAAATTAGTGATTTACAACAGCAACAACATAATTCAAATCAACAAGGTCAAAGCTGGTCAAACAACTCACTAATGACCTTAAGACATCCTAGGAGAACTCAACCTCCAACAACAAGTATATGCAACCCAAAACAACCCTCGGTCAATAGTCAAACAACAGTCAACGAATGTTACAGTCTGCGGTCAGCCCTAACCAGTCAACACTGGCCAATGTATCCCCAAAACAGAAATCTGTAGTCAAGATTTGGTCAACACACTACCCAACAGCTCGGTCAATGGTCAACAATCCTGTAGCTCGGTCAACGTTTGCCCTAAAACAGAAATCCGTCCTCTTCTTTGCACGTGTGAGAGATCAGCTGCTGCTACGCTTTCCCAGTCATATTAGGAGAGAGAAGATGATGAGATGAGTGATGATGAAATGAGACACAATGTATCCTTCTTTTATATGCAATGTTGAGGTTTAGCTGGGGGTGTGCCACACAATTTAACTTGTTGGTCGACTTGACAAATTGTTAAGAAATACAAATAAATTCATATCTCCATGAATACATGTCAGAATCAGATGATCGTTAGATCAATCCTACACCTATCGACGAGAGGAATCCAAGAAAAATACTAGCTGCCATAAATAAGATGACCCACATGGAGTTTTGCCCTAGTTTCCAATTTTAACAGTTGTGTTAATGTAACTGTGGAATTTTTGTTTTAATGCAAAGGCTATACACTAGAGTTCTTTCACTTGTGCATTGATTCCTGATTTGAGTTAAATTATTTTATAAAGGAACATGTTGGTTGGCCTGGGCCCACCTTCCATCTTGCTACCCTTACAATTGTAGACATGATTGTGGCTTGGTGAGCCTAGATTGTGATGTGTGTGTAGTCTATTTATACTTTGTTCCAATACTGGATTGTGGTTTTATTTCTTAATAGATGTTTGTATGCATCAGGGATTTCATGAAACATTGGTTTGTTATGGATCTTGATTTATAAATGTGTATACATGGTCTAATAATGCAGATCCAAACTCTATGCATTGATATAGTGGCTAATGTTTCCTAGTTTCACTATGTTTCTTTTATATGAGAATGATCATGATATGAATGAATTTATACATAGTTGATGATATATATCTACTTTATCAACATTGTGATTCTATAATATATTGACTCTTTATTGATTTGAAAATGATATCAATTGCCTTATTGATATATGATCTGATCTCTTTTTGAACTAGATTTACATATTTCTAATACATAAGTTTAGTCCATAAGTACATAATGTTGTTTCCTTTGAGTATCCATTTGACATATATCTGTGTAACTTCAAGCTATTATTAGAGTCCGTGGATAGTAGTTGATCATTCTCATTTACAATAATAATACTCTGGCATATTGTGAAAAACAATATGCAATGGTTACATTCTTTTTAGCCTTCAGTTAAGTAATGCTTGGTTCATATGTATATTTAATTATTTGGAAAAAAGGTAATTTGACCCAATATAATCTGATATAATTGATCAAAATGATCACATAAAACTAAGTCTTTGCATCCTCAAGGGACCAAGATTGAATGTTTCATTTATCTATTCCAATTATGCTTTGAATATTTACACAATTAGTGTAGATTAGGTAGCCTAGCATGATTGTTTGCATCTAGTCATTTAATGCCTCATTGTCTTGCATTTCCATATTTCCCAACGAGGCCCTCAACCCTTTTGTCCCCTAGACAAGTGAGAAAAGTACTATACTTGCCAACCTAGAGGGAGATAGGGTTGGGAAGATCTGCTTATGTTGCTTTAAGGTGTGTGGATTCCACAGATCCATGATTTCCTTTTTTCCTCTGGAAAATTGAGTAGAGCATTAGGCATGCTAGCCCAAAAGGAGCCAGGGCAAGGAAACTCATGTTTCTTCTTTTCTTATGAGTGTGCAAACCACATAGGTCTTTGACTTATTTTGTCCTCTGGACAATTGAACAATACATTAGGTTAGTCAACTCAGAAGGAGCCATAATCCAAAGACAACAATGGCTAATTAGTTAGGGTTTCTTTCTTGTTGTGGGTAATTCTTTTAAGGTTTGTATTAACAATAACAAAGCTTGAAATTGATGGTTGATATATAGATATTTGAGTGCATGTCCTATAGTTCTTGTTCTGGCATAGACTGTGCTGTGCCTCAAAATTTACAAACCCTTGGATTGACATATTAAATGTTGAATATTAATTCATCAAATACTAAAATCAACATTTTTTCATCGTTGTTGGGGAGGCGTGAATGGATAAGAACTTGGCAACTGAATATTAGATTGTTCAAAGCTTCCAAGTGTATAACAAATATCTCCTTGAATTTGTTTCCTTTTTTCATATTTTGTTTATTTCTTTCAAAATATTTTATTTACAGGGTGTTGCAAGAACCCGCAAATTCTAATCCAGTTACTAAAAGGACCTACTACCTAGCAAGAAAAGAATTCCAAGCAACTTGATAGAATATGCTACTCCAAGAACATTCCCAAATTCTAGCAGCAACTAGAGTCTCTGCTTCTCAAGAAGAGTAAATCTTAGTAGAAATCAAAAGAAGATCTATATATTTTGAAGAAATAAAAGAACAAAAGATCCAATAGTCGTGTCTATAAGGAGATCCAAAATATTGTCTTGATTACCTCAGTGAATTCACAAAGAAGACTAAATAATAATGGATTAAATTTGATGAGGAGCCATTAGAAGCAGAGATTGAAGAGTTCTCAACAAGTCCATGACTAGATATAGCATGCACTTTAGAGAGTAATAAGGAAGAATTGGATATTTGCATGGCATAACAAAGGAGGATATGCCAACTATTACTAATAAATCATAAGACCAAGAATACATGGATTGCATTGAAGCTTGATTCCAAACAATCGTCGACACACATCATGCCTTCGTCATTCAACAACTCTTGGCACTGTATCAGTTGAAGCATTTGGTTCTTCTTGTTCTAGTATTTCTTAAAGTATATTTTTTGAGCCTGAAAATGAGTAGAATTGTCATTATGTTATGCACATGGTTACATTGGAAATATTCCCACACTTAACGAGAGATTTTTCTCTCTCTCCAACATTGTTTTAGCTTTTAAAGGAACATGACATTCTAGGATTAACATTTTATCCAACATTGCAAGCGCAAAAATTACAATACCTACACTGGTACTCATTTCCAATTCCTACATTTTCACAAAAACATACAAATATCAACATGTGACTCCTTATAGTAAGTATGAGGTATGTACATTCTAAAAACATTTTTGGTTATTAAGGTCGCAAGAATAAGTAAGGGTGTGTAATTTTCTAATCTGTTATGTGATTTTTCATGTCACCTCACACTTCATTTACTGCATTAAACTAATACTATGTTTATTGGTAATATAATACCTTTCATTCATATACCCCTGTCCATTATCAATTCACATTTAAGTGTCATGTTTTCATCATTATCTTGCAACGAAAGTTTGCAATGATGAATTGAAGTGATTTTTGCTATTAATTCTAATGCCATGGGTCATCCTATTAAAACAAATGGTGAGATATCATTTTAGTGTGACCTATTGTAATCATCAATATGCATTATCATTTGTTCTAATTATGTTTTTGATTCAAATGAATTCACTATTTGTATTTATGAGTTGAACTACTTAGGAAATTAGCTCTTGTATACAACTACCTTGTTTATAATTATATTACTTTGTTGTACTTCCAATTCATGTTCCTTCACATTATCCTATTTCGTTGCTTCTTCCTTTGCACTCCCAATTTCCTGTTCCTTTACATTTTCACAATGGGGGTAGATAGGCATGAGCCCTCCTCTTTTCAAGTCTTGGAGAATATTCCTAAATATCAAGATTGCAAAGAAAAATTAGAGAAAGAAGGGTGGACCCTGTTCTTCACGAAATTTCACGGGTATAATTATTATGTAGCCATGAAATTCACTATGAGCTTTGATGGAAAAATGTCACAAGTTGGGAATGAAGCCAAAAGTTTCATAAAAGATAGTTTCTAAGGCTATGGTCTTGCCAAGAATTGGAGAATGTTATTTCAAGGGGTAGCGAGTGCATCAAAACCTTTGTAATCGATTCTTGAAATCAGAGCATAAGGATCCATATTGGACAAAAGGAATTCATGTGAGCTAGGTGAAGAAACATTGGTTGAGTTTTTGGTGGTTTTACAGAAGTACCTTACATGTGAAGGCATGTATGGATTAAACTTCTTGTATCATATGTGTATGCTGCTTCTCTTTGATGAAAATCAACCTATGAATTTCCCCTACTTTCTATGGATGAGTCTTGTGAAGATAATTATAAATGCCAAGTCAAATGCTAAGAATCTAGAGACTATATTGTTCCACCATGGATTATTAGATTGTTTGTAGAACAAAGACTCAGGAAAAATAATCAGACTTGAGAATATTTTCTTTCTTGTGGAGGGTTTGAGATAAATTCTTCTATAACTAAAGATTATTTATAGAAAAGGTCATTTAAGCGAAAGAGAACCACTGCTTGGGTCTAGAAAGGAGATGAAGGGAAACCCTCAGAGAGTGATGAAACAAAATAAGAGATATTTATGTAGTTAGAAAATATTCGAAGCAAAGGAAAAATGAAGGTTATATGAATACAATGTGTGGATTAAGGCACAATTGCTTGTGCTCAAGGGATAATGTTGAAACAAAATGTGGGTCATAAAATTAGCATTGGGAAGAAAGAGTCAACTAAGCAAGCAACCTCTTCTACAGGAGCAGTTCCTAGGGTTAAAAGAAATAGGAGAACATAATCTGCTAGTAAAACCAACACTAAAAAGAAAAAGTAGGTTGAGTTGGAGATGGAGTTGGATGCACCAAGAAGTCTTTTGGACCAGCTGCTGAGGTGGAACCTAAAGGCAAGGAAAAAGTCATGTATGGGGGATAATTTGTGATGTCTTTGGAGGAAACAAAGCAAGGAATTTATGAACCTATGAAACCAATTCTCTTAGGTTAGCTTATTCAAATTCGAAGGATGATGGCTTAGAGAAAAATAATCAGGATGAAGATATTTTTTTCATTGGTATTTGGATAGTTCGTCTCAAAAGAAGGAAAAGGGTGGAGAAATAAAGTCTGAAATATTAGATAAGAAAGAAACCAAGAGATTTCACAAATCGAGCTAGACTTTGATTTAATAATGGCATTAGTTGATAGATTACTAAGAGAAAAGAAGAAAATAAGAGAGTTAGCGACCCATTTCAATTTTTTTCTCAAACATGCCAAAAGGTGTTTGAAGAAAATGGAAAAACTAGAGAAACAAAACAAAAACCTAAAAGCCAAGCTATTGTAGCAAGAAGACAAGAAACAAGAGATAACCTCCTCAAGTTTTGACCTTTTAGCTTAAGAAATCTAGGAGGATGAGGAAGCTAGAGAGGAAACTAAACATCCCGAGGATGATGATGTTGCCATTATACTAGTCAAGAAGACTACAGGGAGAAAACAAAATGGAAAACTCCTATGAAGCCCTTTCAGCCTAGACAAACAAGGAGTTTGACTTCAAAATTGGCAAGAATAAACCTAGATATAGAAAGTGAGCATGAAGACCTTAAACCCCATAAGAGGGAGCGTACTAAATCTATATGTGTGGAAGTGGTGAAGACTGGGGCATATCAAAAGAATAAGGGAGGAGGTTTGAAGGATTATGTGCAGGTTGTCAAAAAAACCTAAGAGATAGGAGATCCATAAACAATTTTGAGTAGCGATTGCATGAGGAAACGCAATGGTTTCAGCATGGGGGAATGTTGGGGTCAGATTTTGTTGTATTTTTCGCACTATAATTACCCCTTTTTTATCACCATTTGCACTAGTTCTCACCAATATTTATCTTATTTGTGATTTTGCATTAAGGGTCTCCTTTGAGCACAAAGAGGTAGAATTACTATTCCAAGCTTGTTTTTGATGATTTTTAATAGTTTTAAATTGTTTTGGATGTATTATGTTGATTACTTACTTGTAGGTGGTGTTTCACTCCTCCGAATCTCCAAGGCTGAGGAAGAGTCCAGCTGAGGTAACCACAAACCAACCTTTTGACTTGGTATCTAGCCCTACCAAGCAGGAGAGGGCTCTCTCCACAAAATCACAGCCAAGAGGGCTGGATGAATTAGGGTTTTAGGCTAGTTATGATGTGTAGAAGGGTTTGATTGTTTGAAATTGTGTTGTTGGATGAGGATTAGGTCAAAGAGACTAGGCGAGGGCCAAATAAGGGTATGATTGCATACATCTGATGGAGCAAGGTAGGTAGACACTCAAACACTTTGAGGTTCTTGAGTGAGATGGATCAGACTGCTGAGGTGCTAGAAAAAGCAAGACGAGCATGTATTCTTTCAAAACTAAAGAAAATGGACAAATTATGAAGATTTCCCCAAAACAGAGCATGTAAGATGTATTCTTCTCATCAACTTGAAAATCAATATATCATAGAAGTGAAATGAAACATGAGAGTACAAAACATTCAAACATATGCAACATAAGAAGAAACTATGTCAAAATGGCATACCACATGTATTCCATCAAAATAGCTGCAACTTGTTCATTAACTTTCTACCAAATACTGATTACACAAGTGTCTCTGATCAATACAACAACATCCAATTGAGTCCAACCTTTGAAAAGACTGAAAAGTACAATATATAGGCCTAAAAAAAAACTCCTCCCAACCTCAGGGGTCGAATCCATGAGAGGAGGAGCATTTCCACCAAAATCTGAACTAAAAGCTAGAGTGTAGGGTGGTCAAACTCAATCATCCCTCACTTTTTGGAAACTAATTCATTACATCACAAAAACAATTTTCACCTAATATATTTACCCTTGGTAACTTTAAAGAATCATTATTACATTTACATCCATCAATTACAATGGTAAAAACATGATGTGTCAAGGTGAAACTATCAAAACTAAGAAAATTTACAAAATGATGAAACTCAGAAAATTTGTATCAAAAGCGCAATGCCATTGTCCTAAGCGCAGCTCCAACTTCATCTCCACTTTTGAGGGGGTTCCCAGTGTCCAAACTGATCCCAGGATAGCGCATTGGAAAGCCACTCCTGTTTAGTTTCCAGATCTACCTTTAGTTTCCAAAATGGTCAAGTTTTGACACTCCAAAAGTTGATTCTCCCAATACTGGTAAAAAACGCAACACCAGCCTCCAAAACAGGGAAGAAACATGATTTTTTGGGTGTTTTTTGACCCTTTGACTACTCAGTTGACCCAAAAAATCTTAGCAAAGTGGTTTTCCTGATTGTATTTGGCCTTTTAAATCCAATGGTGGTGGCTAGTTTTCATTTGAAAGCCTCTAGCAAAAGCGCAACGCCTAGGGCGCTGCGCTTTTGGCAGTGTGACTGGTGCACAAACTGCAAAAATGAAAAAAAACTCCAAAATTGCTCAAAATTATTCAAAATTTGATATATGGAAGGTTGATGAGGTATGTTAGGCAATGAGTGATGCCTCATCAAGGATTTCAAGCTTGTATTCCTTCTTTTTCTTGGCTAGGTTTTCAAGTCTTGTTTTGACCTTTTGGAGATTGGTGAAGCCATGAGTTCATTTGTGTTAGTGGGCTCCAACCTTAGGATTCTGCCTCCTTTGTGTGGCCTACTATATTCTATGTCCTCTTCTACTTGTCTATCCTCCTCTTCCTATGTATCCTCCTCTTCCACATAGTCTCTGTCTTCCTCCATAATGTTTGGTTAAGAAACCCTAGGGATAAGTAGGTGGGAATGGGAAGTGGAAATAGGTCTAGGGAATAGGGATAGGGCTATAAAAATTTGAGGAGATGAGGGGAGGGATTATGGAGATGTGGGAGGTGATAGGAGGTGAAAATTTCAAGGGATTTGGGAATGATAATTAAATTACAGGTTTATGGTAGAGACTACCTAGGAATTTTGGAAACCTAGGTCTTAGGGTTTTATGGGAAAAGGGTTTAGGGACTAGGAAATGATAGTGTAGGGGTAGGGATGGGTTTAATAGTGATGTAGGAAGGTGCTGTAGGGTCTATGGGTAGAAAATTTGGGATAGGTATGGATTTAAGGTTTTATTACTTGCCCAAGTGCCAATTTTGCTTAGGAACCAAAACACAAAAAAAAATGTTGTTTAGGAGTGCAAAGAGGTGGAAAATTTGTGTGACTTACTTGGTAGAAGAAAAAACAAGACTTTGTTGAATTTTTGAGAGAATTTGGAGGCGTTTTTGTGCTCTGGGGCTCATTGGGCAAAAGCACAACGCCTTTCCTAGAAGCACAACGCTTGTGTTAGAAAAGGAAGCAACCACTGCTCTAAGCGCAACGCTAAGAAATTTTTTTCCTTTAAACTTGAAAAATCGACTTTTTGAACCAAGGGAGTGTGAGATCGACCTTTGAGAGTGAAAATGAATTTGTTTTTGATGTCTTGGTGGCCTTTATACATCATGAAATTGATGATTTGGGTCTTGGGACTCACTTTATTCCTTTTGTCATTCACCTTACTCTTGGGAACTATATCTTTACACTTGAATTTTTCTTTGACAAATTGATCACTTGATATACATTGAGAACACTTTGACCTTTGACATTTTGGTCCTTTGGAATTTTGGAACTCTGAATTAGCAGCTTGGAAATCATGTGCTTATTACATTTGAAAGACATAAAATTACATAGTGAAAAATAAAATTTTTTTATATTTAAAATCAAAATTACATGCTGAAACAAGATTTTTTGTTTAAAAATCATCCTCAGATAGTGAAGAGATGTTATTTGATCACTATGAGACTTGCTGACATTATGCAATGGAAATGCTGTTTTATTAGACCTTGAAAACCCTAGGACCTAATGGTAACCTTGACTGACTAGAATTGATGGTGTCATGACAGATATGATGACATGATGACTTTGACCTCGTGACTGGTGTACATTCAGCAAGGTATGATAATGTGCCAACAAGTAATGAAATTTGAGGGAGAGTGATGTTTTTTTGACTAATGCTACCATCGGTGAGTAAATTTTTGAATGATGACCTAGTGGAATGACAAAAATTTCTGAGTGGGACCCTAATATGATATGAAAAGAGGATTTTTGATCACTGATGGTAGGATGAAAATACTGACACTAACATTGGCATTATTGGGGATGGCAGCTCTGAAAGAAGTGTCAAGAACACCATAGACTAGCATGCCTATCCATTAGGCTATACGGTCAAAAAATCAATAACTAATGAGAATGACTAAATGCTACAAAATCAATTAGAAATTGACACTGAAAAATATGCTCATAATGTTGAGCTTATTCATCACACCTTATCTATTCTAACTGATCCATAACCTGCTCACTCAAGTGATGCGAAATTTCGAATGAAGACAAAAAAGGAGATGACCATTCACTGAAATTCTGCTCACATCCTCTGTAAGCAGACATAATGATGTACATATAGGCAAATTACAATGAAAACTGAAACCAAGTCTTGTGCTGACAAACAACACAACATTCACCTTGTTCGATGCTTGCAAAATACTTCCCAAGGGGTCCTGGAAATCATGAAGTGTTCCCTCTTGTGGATCAACAAAAGGATTAAATATGCTTTCAAATATAATGGCTGATTGTTCTTATTCATTTGGGTGATCCTTCTTAAATGGAAATGCAACAATGTCATCTTCCATAGCATCCAGATCAGAGACAAGATTTGTATGTTCTTGCAAATCTTCAATTGAGGTAGCCAAATCAACATCAACACAAATATCTACAAGTGGCTTTTCACATATATCAGAAAATGAATTGTCTAGGCTTTGAAAAAATTGTATACCTTGATCATTTGAAGGATACTGAACATGTTCATCAAACTCAAGACAAAAAACCTGTTGTACACCTTTTTTGACCTCAACGGATAAATCACGACTCTCTAGAGTTTCTATACAAGCAAACTCAAAATTCTGATCTACACATATTTCTTCCTGAATTAAAAACTCAGAAGAGGAAAGGAATGAAGGGCAGCTGGAAATAACATCTTTATATATATCTTTATCACTTAAAGATTGGCAAGATTGCTGCAAATTATCATCAACTTCGAAAAATGGAAGATCAATGTCATCTCTTGAAGAATTCTACTCAAGTTCGCTGTCATCCAGGGTAGAATCCATGATCTTCTCATGGTGGTGAAAAAGGTTTTCATTCAAAGCATCCAAGAGTTCATCATCCATAAACTCTTCATTGCCATAAGCACTTTCCATCTCTTGAATAAAATTCTCAAAGTGATCACAACAATCCTCAATAAAAAACAAAGAAGGATAGGCTTCTCTATACTTATCAAAAAATACTGAGTGAAAATCTTTGAGAGAATAAATACAAGAAGGAGGCAAGCTTTCATACCAAAACCGTGCTCTTTCTTCTAATGTGACCATGAACATCTTCATTAAACAATCTTCATAACAATTAATCCTCAAGCATATGAAATCTTGTTAAATGAAGTGTAGCATCATCACCTTTTCCATCTTTGAATTTTGGCATATATGTTTTCCAATCTACCCGAGGCATATGATTTGGAAAGCCTAGAACATGATCTCGATGCATAGGTGCATACCTTCTAGACTAAGAACTCATTTCGATTTCTGGATCCTGCTACTAGTGGAGTCTTTGGATCAAGTGGAAGTCGCCAGGTGAATGGTTCAACCTTCATATGTGTCTGATCACTATTCACCATCAGTAATCAGATCTGATCTTTGTCGTTCTTTCCCAAGGAAGATACGATCTCTCGTTTCCTCGACAATGACGCCGGTATGTTATCACTCCTTTGGATCTCCAAGGTTGAGGAAGAGTCCAACTGAGGTAACCACATACCAACCTTTTGACTTGGTATCTAGCACTACCAAGATGGAGAGGGCTCTCTCCACAAAATCACAGCCAAGAGGGCTGGATGAATTAGGGTTTTAGGCTAGTTATGATGTGTAGAAGGGTTTGATTGTTTGAAATTGTGTTGTTGGATGAGGATTAGGTCAAAGAGACTAGGTGAGGGCCAAATAAGGGTATGATTGCATACATCTGATGGAGCAAGGTAGGTAGACACTCAAACACTTTGAGGTTCTTGAGTGAGATGGATCAGATTGCTGAGGTGCTAGAAAAAGCAAGACGAGCATGTATTCTTTCAAAACTAAAGAAAATGGACAAATTATGAAGATTTCCCCAAAACAGAGCATGTAAGATGTATTCTTCTCATCAACTTGAAAATCAATATATCATAGAAGTGAAATGAAACATGAGAGTACAAAACATTCAAACATTTGCAACATAAGAAGAAGCTATGTCAAAATGGCATACCACAGGTATTCCATCAAAATAGCTACAACTTGTTCATTAACTTTCTGCCAAATACTGATTACACTAGTCTTTGATCAATACAACAACAGCCAACTGAGTCCAACCTTTGAAAATACTGAAAAATACAATATATAGGCCTCAAAACAAACTCATCGCAACCTCAGGGGTTGAATCCATGAGAGGAGGAGCACTTCCACCAAAATCTGAACTGATAGCTAGAGTGTAGTGTGGTCAAACTGACTCATCCCTCACTTTTTGGAAACTGATTCATTACATCACAAAAAGAGTTTTCACCTAATGTATTTACCCTAGGTAACTTAAAAAAAACATTATTACATTTACATCCATCAATTACGTTGGTAAAAGCATGATTTTTCAAGGTGAAACTGTCAAAACTGAGAAAATTTACAAAATGATGAAACTAAGAAAATTTGTGTCGAAAGCGCAACGCCACTATCCTAAGCGCAGTGCCAACTTTAGATCCACTTTTTAGGGGGTTCTCAGTGTCCCAATTGAGCCCAGGATAGCTCATTGGAAATCCTGTCCTGTCTAGTTTCCAGATATACCTTTAGTTTCCAAAATGGTCAAGTTTTTACCCTCCAAAAGTTGATTCTCCCAAGACTGGTCAAAAGCGCAGCACCAGCCTCCAAAATAGGGCAGAAACATGATTGTTTGCGTGTGTTTTGACCCTTTAACTACCCAGTTGACCCAAAAATATTAGCAAAGTGGTTTTCATGACTGTATTTGGCCTTCTGAATCCAATGGTGTTGGCCATTTTTCATTTGGAAGACTCTAGGAAAAGCTCAGTGCCTAGGGCACTGCGCTTTTGGCATTGTGACTGGTGCAAAAACTGCCAAAAATGTAAAAAACTCCAAAATTTTCAAAATTGCTCAAAATTCTTTAAAATTTGATCTGTGGAAGGTTGATGAGGTATGTTAGGCAATGAGTGATGCCTAAACAAGGATTTAAAGCTTGTCTTACTTCTTTTTCTTGGCTAGGGTTTCAAGTCTTGTTTTGACCTTTTTGGAGATTGGTGAAGCCATGAGTTCATTTGTGTTAGCGGGCTCCAGCCTTAGGATTCTACCTCCTTTGTGTGGCCTCCTCTGTTCTCTGTCCTCTTCTACTTGTCTATCCTCCTCTTCTTGTGTATCCTCCTCTTCCACATAGTCTCTATCTTCCTAGTCTTTGCTTGGTTAAGAAACCCTAGGGATAAGGTAGGTGGGAATGGGAAGTGGAAATAGGTCTAGGGAATAGGGATAGGGCTATAAAAATTTGAGGAGATGAGGGGAGGGATTATGGAGCTGTGGGAGGTGATAGGAGGTGAAAATGTCAAGGGAGTTGGGAATGATATTGTAGGGGTAGGGATGGGTTTAATAGTGATGTAGGAAGGTGTTGTAGGGTCTATGGGCAACAAATTTGGGATAGGGATGGATTTAGGGTTTTATCACTTGCCCAAGTGCCAATTTTGCTTAGGAACCAAAACACTAAAAAAAATGGTGTTTAGGAGTGCAAAGAGGTGGAAAATTTGTGTGACTTACTTGGTAGAAGTGGAAACAAGAATTTTTTGAATTTTTGAGAGAATTTGGAGGCGTTTTGTTGCTCCAGGGGCTCACTGGGCAAAAGCGTAGTGCCTGTGTTAGAAAAGGCAGTGACCATTGCTCTAAGCGCAACGCTAAGAATTTTTTCGCCTATAAACCTGAAAAATAAAATTTTTGAACCAAGGGAGTGTGAGCTCGACCTTTGAGAGTGAAAATGAATTTGTTTTTGATGTCTTGATGGCCTTTATACTTCATGAAATTGATGATTTTGTCCTTGGGGCCCGCTTTCTTCCTTTTGTCATTCACCTTACTCTTGGGAACTATACCTTTACACTTGAATTTTTCTTTGACAAATTGATCACTTGATATACATGGAGAACACTTTGACCTTTTACTTTCTGGTCCTTTGTCATTTTGGAACTCTGAATTAGCAGCTTGGGAATCATGTGCTTATTACATTTGAAAGACATAAAACTACATAGTGAAAAATAAAAATTATTACATTTAAAATCAAAATTACATGCTGAAACAAGATTTTCTGTGTACAAATCATCCTTAGATAGTGACGAGATTTTATTTGATCACTACGAGACTTGTTGACATTATGCAATGGAAATGGTGTTTTATTGGACCTTGAAAATCCTAGGACCTAATGGTAACCTTGACTGACCAGAATTGATGGTGTCATAGCTGATATTGACACAATGACTTTGACCTCATGACTAATGTACATTCAGCAAGGTATGACAATGTGCCAGAAAGTAATGAAATTTAAGGGAGAGTGATGTTTTTTTTTACTAAGGCTACCATCAGTGAGTAAATTTTGAATGATGACCTAGTGGAATGACAAAATTTTTGAGTGGGACCCTAATATGATATGAAAAGAGGATTTTTGATCACTGATGATAGGAAGCAAATACTAACAGTAACAGGTGGCAATCTGAATTGGAGAAGATAGGTAACAACACTCGTAGCAACCAGTCTAGTACCTACATCTGCAGCCACATGCATCTGGTACTAGCATCTACATGCATCCGTAATTAACAAATTGTAAATGCTCGAAACTTATGGAATGGATTCTATATGGTGTATGATGGTTTGTGGGTATTACTAAATAAAATTTGGATCCTTTCAAGGAATTATGTGTGTGTGCCATGTCATGAGTTGATCCTTCAAACAATTTTCAAGATGAATAAGATTAGTAAAATATTATGAGATGGCTGATAGTTTGAAATCACTATATTAGAAAGAAAATATTTGTCCTCATGCACTTCGTGTCATGAGGATAAGGATGTCTAACACAGTATTAATTTTCACTTTTCCATTTTGGAGAGTAATTAAGATATCTATGTGTCTATCAAATTAGTTGTTGAGATTTTGTAACAATTTAACTCTAATTTACATTCTAACCTCTTTAAATATGATCCTTATGAGATCATTGGCTGGGGAGGAGGGAGGGGGGGGGGGGGGGGGGTTTGAAGAAGGAAAGTCTAGAAAGGAGTTTTGGGCGAGGATTTGTCCATAATTTTCTCTTGTGGGATGATCCCATGAGGTGAACTCTGAGTTGTGTCAATGTAACTGCGAAATTTTCTTTTTAATGAAAAAGCTATAGGTTGGAGTTATTTCACTTGTGCATTGATTCTTGATTTGAGTTAAATGCTTTAATAAGGGAGTGTGTTAGTTGGCCTAGGCCTAACATATAGCTTGCTACCCTTCCAATTGTAGTGAGATTACAACTCAGTGAGTTTATATTGTGAAGTGTGTATATATATATTATGTGTATTAATATTTTGTTCCAATACTGGATTTATTGATTTTTGGTAGCATCAAATGTGCTCTAGCTCCGAAATTTTGTGGAGGGGCTATAATACATGAGATCTCCAAAACGCAAAAATCATTTGGAGAAATTCCACCCAGATGAGGAGTTATTAAAATAATTAATATTTTTAATGGGTTCCTAAGTCTAAACTTAGGAAAATAAAAATATTAATGGGTATTAATAAGAATATGGGTGAGAAGACGGTTCCAACTTCTCCCACCATAACGGACCCGCTTCCACCACACAACCCATAACCCACCTCAGCTTCTCTGATGGGCACGATCACATGCGACTTTTTCTTGCTGAAGGGTTTGTTTTTTGGCTAAGTTGTATTACGCCTACCACTATCGCCGTTATAGTTACAGCTACAGGAGCCCCATCACCCCTGCAGGCAACTGGCGCAAATCGATTGTGACAGTTATGGAAGAATTAATAGGTTATTCGGCAGATCCATTGGAGGACATGCCTATCTGGACACAGCCACATTCTTCTTCGGCTGGTCTTTTTTCCTTCGACAACGAACTTTCTGAAGCTGTCGATGCTTTTCCCTCCATCTTGGCACCAAGGTCTCCTTTGTAACCCTCCTAGAAGATGCCCTGTCTCTGCCAGACCTCATCTCCCAGCCCTTATCCCCTTCCTCGCTCAGTTTCGTGGAACTCCCACCAAACCTTAGCAATCAAACCCTCTCAGAGGTCTTGGTTTCGAATCTGCCATTGACTAATTCATGCAACCCTTTGGTGGACCACCTCTCGGCTTCAAAACTCCTGTGTCCACCCTAATCACTCCACTGACCTCATCCACTCCTCCATTGGGTAACCTCACAGGCATTTCCCCCATTTCCGACATTTTTGCCTCTGTGCCATTGATGGATCCGCCTAGATCTAGGGTTCCACCACACTCGACGATAGTGCAGTAGCACATAGAAGCATAGAGAACAAGGGCATTTAGGAAGAAGAAGTGCCTCAAGATAAAATTCTGCGAGGTCTTCCTCAAACTGATTGAGGACACACAGCTGCTTGACTCCACAGATACAACTAAGAAGGTTTTAGTGGGTTGAGTCCAAGGTAGACATTACAGTGTAGAGAGGCTACAACAATGGGCATCTGAGGTTTGGGGCCATCACCTGAACAACCCTCCTTTCGTATAAACCTTTGTAAAAGGCTAGTTTTCTCTATGTTTTGATAGGTTGGAACACACCAATTGGGTGCTCTCCACGATATGGCATATTGATCAGGAGCCAGTTCTTCTGCGAAGATGGACTCCCCTGTTCGATCCAGAACAAGAACGGGTGGATGCTGGCCCCCTCTGGGTCTGCCTCCCTGGTTTACCATTACATTTATGGATGGAGGATGTTTTTAGGCGCATTGGAAATGCCCTAGGTACCTTCTTAACATTTGATAAATCCTACCAGACCACTGGGCGTATGGCATACGCAAGGATATTAGTGCATATGGATATTACGAATGGTCTATTGGAGCATATCAACATTCAGTGGAGAAATTCCACCAGGAGACAGACTCTTGACTATGAGGGAGTCCCTTTCAGGTGCAGGAGATGCCACAAAGTTGGGAATTTATTCAAGGACTGCCCTCTCAATGGGCAAGCAAATAGGAAGGCACCTGGAAAGGAACCACCAGTTCAGGCATCGCCGAAGCATGGGGAATAACCCCAACATGTTGATTTAGAAGTCCAGGCGGAACCTTCAGCTAGGGAAGCGACCCCGTCACATCCTATCCCGAAAAAGCGAGGCAGACCTCCGCATAGACCACCTTCTCCTCCACACACTAGATCCAAGGTGGTTGTCGGGGATGCAGACACTTTAGGTAAGCACATTTCCACATCTGTTTCCTCACATTTAAGCTCTTCTGTTCTTGATTTTATTATTTCAGCCCCTGGCATTGGTTTGGGATCAGCTGCCCTCCCCTCGTCCTCTATCCCTTTGTCTTGCCCTCTTGGTTCCCCCGTTTCCTCTTTCTCCCCCACCCCTGCCACCCTTTCTGCATCACTTTTGCTTCCTCCACCTACATCTGTCTCTGGTCTCCCCTCCACTGGGTATCTGACCCGATCTAAGACTAAGCGTCAAGCATCGGACCACGTCGGGCTCGACCTCGTCCCCTCCCCTCTTCTGCTTAAGATCCCGCGTGGTCGACCTTCCTCTCTTACAAAAGCACAAAGCCTGGCTGGAGATGAGATTGCATCCGACAGACAGGCTACCATCCTTGGGGTACTTAGAGCAAGAGACGCCCCCATAGCGCCCCCCCATGAAGATTGTCTCATTTAACTGTAGAGGGCTAGCTAGGCCCGATAAAAAATTAGCACTTCATCAGTTACTTGCAGCCGACCCTTTAGATATCATATTCTTATAGGAAACTCTTAGACCTGCTGATGCCATATCTCACACCCTTGGAACAATGCTACCCGGATGGGCATTTACTTGCCTTGATGCCCATGGCAGATCTGGGGGTATAGCAATGGGATACTTTTCCCTCTCCATAAAACTACTCAACTGTTGGGGAGGG
Source organism: Pinus tabuliformis (assembly GCA_031772625.1). Taxonomy (NCBI): domain Eukaryota; kingdom Viridiplantae; phylum Streptophyta; class Pinopsida; order Pinales; family Pinaceae; genus Pinus; species Pinus tabuliformis. Next base: position 997,356,583 of record CM062806.1, on the reverse strand, counting down.
TCTGGGCACATCGGAGCAGATATACACTCAGAAGATCTAGGTATGGATTTTCGAATCTTCAACATTTATGGACTGTGTCACCACATGCTCGATTTTTGGGACAAATTACTGGGATCTGACATTTTACAAATGGACAATATCATTTTGGGTGGAGATCTTAACTTCTCAATCGGCCACTCTGAATCCTGGGGTCATCAAGCACAAAGAGATCCTCTTTCGGAATACTTTGAAACTACTTTGGAATCCCACCATCTGATAGACATCCCCTCTACAAAGATCCAAGCAACCTGGAGGAACAATAGGACAGGGGATGATAGCCTGGCTCGCAGACTAGATCGTTTTCTGGTCAAGGAGAATTTATTGGAATATGGCTACAATATCAGACAATGGGTGGGATTGGGAGGTATCTTCGATCACCTACCAATATACATGGAAATAGATGGGGGTCGGGCTAAACCCAAAGGTCCATATAAATTCTACTCAGCTTGGCTGAAGGAAGCCTCTTACATTCATATGGTCATAGACTTTTGGATGTCCAACCCACCTGGGGCTGGGGGGAACATTATAAACGGTTTTGTGCACAATCTCTCGGAGCTGAAGAAGCTGTCCAAAATTTGGGCACACAATAAAAGAATCTTGGATGATCAATCCTTGAGGCATATTGAAGCTGACATAGCAGCATTTGAAAATAATCATGGGGGGATATACAGATTAGATGAACACAAGGATAGGATCTCCTCACTTTACACAGCCAGAGGAAAAATTCTTAAGGATCGCGAAGAAGTTTGGAGACTGAGAAGTAGGGCGATTTGGATGCAGGAAGGGGATGATAATACTAAGTTCTATCACAAATATTCCAATGGGAGGAAGGTTATTAACACAATATGGCAGCTAAAGGATGATCATGGCCATTCTGTCAACACCTTCCCGCATCTGGCATCACTGGAAACCTCATGTTTCAAAAAAATCTACAGTGCACCTTGGGAAGTAAACCTGGCTAAAATTATTCAAGTGGCACAGCTCTTCCCACGATTTGTGGATCAAGAGGAGGAAAGGGAATTGACAAAGGAAGTCTCTTTGGGAGAGCTAGAAGCCACTCTCAAGTGGTTCAAAAAATACAAAAGCCCTGGGCCAGATGGATGGACAATTGAGTTCTTCCTGGCTTTCTTGAAGATTCTTGGCATGGACCTCCTAAAGGTCATAGAGGATACCAGGATAAATGGCAAGCTGGCTACTTCTCTCACCTCTACTTTTATTGCGCTCATCCCCAAATCAGATAACCCAACCTCATATGATGAATATAGGCCTATTTCGCTGTGTAACTGCATATACAAGATCATAGCGAAGATTATTGCAAATCGGATGAGGCCCATACTTTCCAAGCATATTTCACTTGAACAATTTTCCTTCCTACAAGACTGTCAAATTCATGAGGCAGTGGGAACTGCACAGGAGGTATTACACACTCTGCATATCAAGAAATGCAAAGGTATGATCCTTAAAGTTGACCTCTCAAAGGCTTTCGACAGAGTAAACTAGTTATATATTAGAATGTTGTTAACTCATCTGGGATTCCCATTCATGTTTATTAAATGGATCATGCACTGCATTACTAACATACCCTTCAGTGTCCTGGTTAATGGAGGCGCATATCCCTTCTTTTATTTAGAAAGAGGTCTTCAACAAGGTTGCCCTTTGTCACCATTACTCTTTATCTTAGTCATGGAAGGACTCAGTAGATTTATCAAAGAAGAACATAGAAGGGGCAGACTACAGGGAATTAAAATCACTAAAGACTGTATTCTCACACATCTACTTTTTGTGGATGATGTCTTGATTTTTCTAAATGGAGGCTGTTGGGACTCATAAATGTCATATTTTCATCCACCTTTTTCTTCACTATTTCTTACATTTCATCATCCCAGTAACCTTTTATCATATCATCTTCATACATACATTTGGGTTTCACCTTCTTATTTTCCATTTTATTCATTTTTGTATTACAAGTGAATTTATGATTAATTATTAGAAAATATACATATTTTTATATATATCTTAAGAATATGTGAGTTTTGTGATGTGTAGGAAATATGTGAAGAATTAATTCCAAGATACTTATCCATATCTCCTCCACCATATTAAGGAGATAATTATGCAAGCCTATTCCTAAGGAGAAAAGCATGGAGGATTTGGTTGGGATATCTTATCCAATTCCTAAGGAGAAAAGCATGGAGGATTTGGTTGGCATATCTTATCCAATTCCTAAGGAGAAGATCATGGAGGATTTGGTTGGCATATCTTATCCAAGATATGTGAGAGATTTATGAAGGATTCAAAGGGATCATATTTTGTAATAATGGGAAAGTAGTTAAAAATGCTTGAGAGATTTGTGGGATCATATTTTGTAATAATGGGAAAGTAGTTAAAAATGGTTGCGAGATTTATGGAACTAAAGAGAGATTAGTGGATGATCATTATGAGTTTGTTACTCATCCCATTGTATAAATAGGAGTACAATCTCCTCCATTTGTAATCTGGAAGTTTTTCTAATCTTAGAAGTTTGGAGTATGTAATCTTAGAAGCTTAGAGTTGTAATCTTAGAGTTGGTTTGTAATGGAGATTTTGAAATAAAGGATCATACTTCAATTTTGCTTCTACATCTGAGTCTCCATTGAAGTGGTGTGCTTGTGGAGTTATGGAGGGCCCCCATGGCCTCACTTGCATGCTTATTTGTTTATAATTTACTTTATGTTTTTGTTTGATTTCAGCTTTCAAGTTTTATTAAATGTTCTAATATTGGAAGGATCTTATTTGAAAGTGTTTTTGTAAAAGAACCATAAGATCTCATACAATGATTAGATCTAGGTATGATCTAATTTTGGAAGAGATCTTGTAGAATATGTTCTTGTAAGAGAATCATAGATCTCAAACAATTGTTAGATCTAGGCTTGATTAGTTATTGAAAGAGATCTTAATGAATATGTTCCTGTAAGGGGACTTTAAGATCTTGGACAAATTAGGAATCTTTCTAGATCTATATATTTTAGATAAGCACTTCTAAGTTTACCTTCCCGGGTTGACATTAAATTAAACTCTAATTTGCATCCGCATTTTAGACCACACATTTTGGCGCCGTTGCCGGGGAAGTGCAACTAGAAGGATTTAGTAATTATTTCATGCATTTGTTTTAATGGGCTAATTTGTGGAACTTGGTGACAACAGGTTCATAAAGGAGTTCAAAGTTTGGAGCATTCTTTTTTTTTCAATTTCGCACATAGATAATTTAAATTCAGTTTTTATTTAAAACCCCCCATTTCTCACTAATCCATCTACGGATGATGAATTTGACAATGTTGAACAGGTACTTCTTGGAGAGCAAGGACAATAACCTTGAGCCAACTCTAAGACAAGATTCTCACATACTTGCAAAACATAATGTAAAATTTTTAAATCTTGATGTGAGCATGTTCGAATTTTTAGTCCGTAGATGGCTTCATTGGAAGCATTCTTTTACTTAGAAAATAAAACATCTTTTAAGTTAATATAGAATAGATTAGAAAAATAAAAATGAGATCTCATTAGAAGTCATTAGAAGTCATTATCATTAGAAGTTTTTAGTTTTGTTTTCAAAAAATAAATCATCATGAATAAATTCAGTGGCACATCTTTGCATTTCTATGTCTTGTTTCTGTATCACGGGTGAGCCAGGAGCCTGATTATCGGAAAGATTTGTCTTCCGAGAGTCTAAATGCCCCCGTGACATTGCAGAAAGAGTGTAGATAATGCAAGGTTTTGTCGCAGATCTTAATTGTGTTTTATCCATCCACGCTAACCTGCATAAATAAAATAAAAATCAAGAGATTAGTATGCTCTCTTCCCGCGCTTCGTGCGATCTGGAAGATCAGAAAATCTATTGATTTATTTCAAATAAACATACTCTTGCTGGAGAACTAATCTGCAATGCGACAATAAAGAATTTTGTGAATGAGTGAAAAATCATCTTAAATTTTTTTTAGATAAAACTTAGTCTTTTTAAATTTTAGTTTTTTTTAAAAAATAATAAAAAATAAAAAAATAAAAAAATTCCCACATAGTGATAAAAAAATTGGATTTGACTTATCCTGGAGAGATTTGGCATTTGCATTATCTTCTCCTAATTTTTCTAGACAAAAAGCCAGATTTTTCATTGATTCTAGAGGATTTTGTGTGTTTTTTTAGGATATTGGAAAAAAAATCCATTTTAGTGTTAGTTTAGAAATTTTCTATATTAGTTTTTAATAGAATTTGTTTTTGTTGATTTCTTTCTTAAAAAAAAAAAAAAAAAAAAAAAAAAAAAAAAAAAACCTCAAAATAAATTCCAATTTAAAAAAAAATTTGATTTTTTAATTTTGTTATTTAAAAAAAAAAAAAATTGAATTTCATTCTTTTGTTTTTTTTATTTAAAAAATAAAAAAAATAAAAAAATTTCTCACAAAATTCATGCAGGTTTGAAAATAAATAATGGAACACTTGGAAACAAATTTCAAACATTTGGAGGATTCTATAAATGATGATTATCTTGTTTCAATAGCTTCAAGTTGGCATTAAATATTCATGTTGAATGCTTTTATATCACATACTAATATGCAGAACACAACAGATATTTCTAATGCCAATCTTTTTGCCGAGCATATTTCATCTGACACAAACAGGGAGTATTACTTTTCATGGTTATTTTAAGAATGGATTGATTTTAATATCATGATTAAGTCAATTTCAACACTTTGATTGTCCTTAATATGTTTTATTTGGTATGAAATTTTTGCGTAAGAATCATGAAGGAAATGGCCATTTCTTCTTGAACACACTTATGTTTTCTTTCTGCCAATTTTTTTTTTACAGGTTATAGGATAATCAAGTGATCATAAGGAGATTACATTGTGACGACAATTGGTCTTCCAAAGACTGCAATTCATGAAAAATTCTAAAGACAAATCCAACTCCACAACCACTACCTTGCACCTCCCTTTTTGAAGCAGATTTTGAATTCCACCAATTGTAAATCCATAAAGCATGACATTTCCATATCCATTTTTCATAGCAAGAGTTCATCTTCATACACCATGCATTTCCTTACATTCATTTTTGGATGCTCGAAGTCATTCCCTTTCCATGATTACATTGCCTTGTTTTCCTGGCCATGCTGATCCACACTGCTTGTCCATGAGTTCTTTCCATTTATAGTCCTACCAAATCATTTTGTACAAACTCGCGTTGACTGATGTGGGATTCCTTAAGGCCCACCTTTCAACAAGTCTTGCCCCATCAACATCAGCACCTTATCTGGGAAATAGAATAGAGTTCCTTTTGAGTACCTAGAGGCTTGCATGCCTTAATGGCAAGTTCTCTCGCTGACGATCATGGGAATACATCAATGTCCCTTGATCTTCAGATCTTGCAAGTGGCTCGACCTCGACACATCCATTCGCACTTCGCAAGATGTACTCGGGTACCTTGGCACTCATTGACATCAATGGTGAGTTGCCTTGCATTGGTTAATGGCATACATCAATGGCCGGTAATCCAATGATTTCTATTCATGCTCGACATCGACACATTCTTTCGAATGATTAGAATTGTACCAAGAAGTTTAGTAGCGGGTGAAGACTATACACTTTTTCATGACTCCCTCAGCAGTTATAGCAGCATGAATTCTGATCTATGAGAGTACCACAGTTCCACTTTCAGCATTTATCTTTTCCATGATTCAGCATCAGTAGTTCAGATTCCTTCATTTCCCAGGATCCAGTAACAACAACATCAGTCACATTTTCCTGATCCAACAGCAGCAGCAGTAGCTACATTCCTCTTGCATAGTTCATCATTCTTGGGTAAGTAGAGGTATGTTGTTTTCTAATATTTAATCATGCAATTCCTTATATGCTAACTTGAATATTTTGGAAAATTCCCTCACCATGCTACATTTCCTTTCATGAGCCATGTCAAGCTGCATGAGGACATGCAACCAATTCAGTTGAGTTGGGGGGGGGGGGGAGAACTATATTCACTTCCATGATTCCATTTCTTCACCACACTACATATTCACTTCCATGATTCCATTTCTTTACCATTATCACTCCATTTTTTCTCATTTACCATTCACCAACATTTATTTTCCAATGATACTTTGTTGCACTTTGCTTCATATGCAATATTGGCATGCTTCATTAATATTACAAAAGGGCTTTCTTATGCACATTGATAGCTTATGATTTCCAGTGAGTGTTTACATTATTATTGAAGAAAAGAGAACAAAAAACGAAATGAATGTTGTTAACACAAGAACCAACATTCTTTGTATTCATGGTTGTCACACAAGAACCAACCATAAGAAAATGTAAGTTGTTACTCATGTCTTTCACATATCCTGGAAACATTCATTATTAAAGAAATCATCTTGTAAAGCCAAAGTTCAAAATGCCAAATGTTCTTAAAGAGACCCATGCATGGTTGCATGAGGACATGCAACAAGTTCACTTGGGGAGGATGTTGGGACTCATAAATGTCATATTTTCATCCACCTTTTTCTTCACTATTTCTTACATTTCATCATCCCATTAACCTTTTATCATATCATCTTCATACATACATTTGGGTTTCACCTTCTTATTTTCCATTTTATTCATTTTTGTATTTATGAATTTATGATTAATTATTAGAAAATATACATATTTTTATATATATCTTAAGAATATGTGAGTTTTGTGATGTGTAGGAAATATGTGAAGAATTAATTCCAAGAGACTTATCCATATCTCCTCCACCATATTAAGGAGATAATTATGCAAGCCTATTCCTAAGGAGAAAAGCATGGAGGATTTGGTTGGCATATCTTATCCAATTCCTAAGGAGAAAAGCATGGAGGATTTGGTTGGCATATCTTATCCAATTCCTAAGGAGAAGATCATGGAGGATTTGGTTGGCATATCTTATCCAAGATATGTGAGAGATTTATGAAGGATTCAAAGGGATCATATTTTATAATAATGGGAAAGTAGTTAAAAATGCTTGAGAGATTTGTGGGATCATATTTTGTAATAATGGGAAAATAGTTAAAAATGGTTGCGAGATTTATGGAACTAAAGAGAGATTAGTGGATGATCATTATGAGTTTGTTACTCATCCCATTGTATAAATAGGAGTACAATCTCCTCCATTTGTAATCTGGAAGTTTTTCTAATCTTAGAATTTTGGAGTATGTAATCTTAGAAGCTTAGAGTTGTAATCTTAGAGTTGGTTTGTAATGGAGATTTTGAAATAAAGGATCATACTTCAATTTTGCTTCTACATCTGAGTCTCCATTTAAGTGGTGTGCTTGTGGAGTTATGGAGGGCCCCCATGGCCTCACTTGCATGCTTATTTGTTTATAATTTACTTTATGTTTTTGTTTGATTTCAGCTTTCAAGTTTTATTAAATGTTCTAATATTGGAAGGATCTTATTTGAAAGTGTTTTTGTAAAAGAACCATAAGATCTCATGCAATGATTAGATCTAGGTTTACTTCATTTCCGCTTTTAAGTTCTAATTAGATGATCTAATTTTGGAAGAGATCTTGTAGAATATGTTCTTGTAAGAGAATCATAGATCTCAAACAATTGTTAGATCTATGCTTGATTAGTTATTGATAGAGATCTTAATGAATATGTTCTTGTAAGGGGACTTTAAGATCTTGGACAAATTAGGAATCTTTCTAGATCTATATATTTTAGATAAGCACTTCTAAGTTTACCTTCCCGGGTTGACATTAAATTAAACTCTAATTTGCATCCGCATTTTAGACCACACAGAGGCATTGGGGATTTATCAATCATGAAAGCTACTTTCTTATTATTTCAAGTGGCTACAGGGATGCCTATCAATGATTCAAAATCTACTCTGACAGTGGTAAGACACACACAACATGAGACCCATTTTGCATTACAAAGATTTCGTTTTACCCCCCTGAGACTGGAGGAGGGTCTAAAATACCTGGGATGCAAGCTAAAACCCTTGGGTTACAGAATTGCTGACTGGACTTGGCTCATTGCTAAAATGGAGAAGAGACTTAACACCTGGTACTTCAAATATCTTTCTAGGGCTGGCAGACTTACGCTCATAAAAAGCGTTCTAGAGGCCACTCCGGTCTACTGGATGTCACTGTCTTGGATCCCCAGAGACATCCTAGATAGGATACAAGCTCTTTGCTGTAGATTCCTTTGGAAGGGTAGTCATTCGACAAAGATTTTCGCCTAGGTAAAATGGGATTCTCTAAATCTACCAAAAAAATGGGGGGGTTGGGGCATTAAGAAGCTAAAGGATTTCTCCTCCGCTCTGGTTGCAAAACTTGGATGGCAGCTCATTACTTCATCTAGTCTCTGGACTAAGGTGACTATCTCTAAATACATTACCCCATTATAGATTATGGACAAGATTAGAAGGCCCCAAAGACTCACTAAAGGGATATCGATCATACGGGAGGCCGTGATTAAAGCACTGGATCCCATCAGAGCTAGTCTTACCTGGAAAATTCAATTAGGTTTGGCAGTAAGGGTGGGCATTGACCCTTGGATTGGCTGTGGGAATATGCATAGGCTACCAAATGATCTCATAAATCATCTTCATGCAGCAAACATATCCCATCTGAACCATATTGCAGATGTTGACCATACTACCTTCCTCCAACAGGCTTGGAAATCGGCCCACAGGCTGAACATTCCACATCAATGGATTCAGTATTGGAACGACTATATTCAGGCTCTTACTGAAGCTCACATCCGAATAACCGAGGGAGAAGATGAGATTATCTGGGCTTTCTCCAAATCTGGGAGATATACTCTTAAGGAAGGATATCTTGTTCTGACCGAAGACCGTAGACCGCATGCACCCGAAGCTTGGTGGAAAAGTCTCTGGAAGCTCAAAGCCCCACCAAGAAGTAGGCTACTCATGTGGACCATTCTAAGAAACAAAATACCCACGGGAGACAACCTCCTCAAGCGATCACAACACGACCCATTTTGGTGTTGTCTCTACAAATGCTGCAATGAATCTGTCTCACATTTATTTTTGGAATGTTCTGTGGCAAAGAATCTCTGGAATACTATTTTACCTTCGGCTGCTCCTCACAATACTTGGGAGGGCGCATCTATCCTTGAGGCATGGATGAACTGGTGCACCTCTGCCTCCCCTACCAGGCTACATAATATCCCTCTTCTTGTCTGTTGGGCCCTTTGGATCGCCCGGAACAGACTCACCTTCTGGAATGACTCCCCTCACTGGCCCTCCATTTCTACCTGCGTGCTGGCTGATTACTCCCTCATCCCCGAAGATGCACCACCCCCTCGACCGCAACATTATACCTGAGACGATTGATTATCAGAGGCTGTGGGCTTACTTTGATGGCGCTGCATAGGGGAATGGGTGTGGCGGGGGCACCATCCTTAATATTAATGCACATCACTCTTACAGTATTATTATGGGATTCAATAAAGGAACTAATAACTATGCCAAATTATTTGCAGCAAAATTCCTCATTCAATTTGCATTGGAGAAAAACTGTAGAGATCTAAAGATATTTGGGGATTCAAAAGTTGTTTGTGATTGGCTAAATAAATCTTCTAGATGCAATGCTTATACTTTGAGTCATATTCTGGATGAGGCATTGAGATTGATTACATCATTTGACTCTTTTACATGCCATCATATTTACAGGGAGCGGAACACAGCTGCTAACAGGCTATCCAAAGAGGCTACGAACAGGGATCCGTACAATTGGTTGATCCGGGAATAGCGTGATGGTGCACATTACCAATTTTACCATCGGCCATTTATGGATATCGCTGTATAAATTTAATTTCTGCTGATCTCATAGGAAGAACAGACTTCATATATATGTCATCTGTAAATATTCATAGTTTCTTTTTTGACATTTTATCTACACTCACAAAGTGCCAGATTAATATATAGAACTCCTATTCAGTATATTTACAGCCATTGATACCTCCCTGTGTGGACACAAGGTATCAATGTTTTGATCACATATGTCCCTGAACATAATTTTGTTGAAGATAGGCAGTGCCTCTCTATTTGAATATGCTTAAATGCATTTACAAAATGTAATTTCCTTTTAATAGAAATTACGATTTTTCCTATGGGAAAAAAAAAAAGAATATGGGCGATAAAATTCTAAGTGACGAGGATCAAGTCTATTTTAATATTAGCCATTGATTAGGGACTTAATATCGACCATTGATTCATCAACAGGAAAAGTATAAGAGGCGGCTTGAGGGTCGTTTGGAGATACACTTGAGAGATCAAAGAGTTCGATTTTTCTGGGGCAATGTTTGCTGAGAAAATTGAACAAGTGATCTGTTGCAGCAGAGGGGCATTGATAGTTGAGGTCGGAGGATATTCTCTGGGACCTTGAATGCACAACATAGAGAGGTAGAGAGACGTCAGAGGAGGCAATGCAAACCCTATGAACTTGACGCTGGGCCAGGAAGGGCCCACACATTTCCAGCAAAAGGGAAGAGCCACCCTCCAACAAAGATCCGAATTCATCTTGGGGAGCAGTAGAATCAATTGGAAAGGTTGACGTCAGAGCTTCAAGAGACAAAGGAGGCAACATAGTGATGATGCAGTGTCCCATTGTGCTCCACGCAGCTACTGCGTAGGGGAAAAACAATTGTAGCCAAGGATGATCAGTGTACTTGCCGGAATGGAGAGATTTTTGTCGGGTGAAGTGAGGTAATCTCACTTAGGTTTATGCTAGTATATTTTTATCTCTGTAATTGGATAGTTGAGAGGGAATCCAGAGTGTATGATGAGCACCAGTATTGCAGCAAGGATGCTACAACTCCTGGGGCTACCAACTTTAATTCATCAACCTGTGGTTCGTACAAACTTGGAGGTGACCGTGTTGTATACAGAAATAGATGTAACGGTCTACTCTTGTTACTGTTCAACTGGGGTGATAGACCACCAACTGGAGAAGGGGAAATTATCCTAAATGAAAGAAAAGGATTGTTTCCTATTTTAAGGGATGAAATACTGAATTGGAAGATGCTTGTAAAGTGACATGAAGTCCTCTATCTACTCATTGACACATTTTTCTTGAAAAAGAAACCTATCTTAACCCTATTTATCACATGTGATGATTTAAATTAACAGCATGGAATCTGATCTAAGGAGTATTATAACCACTGCATGCATGTGCTAATTAAGAAATAAAAAGAACTATTTTTCCTTATCTTTTCATTTTATGAATGAAAATGCTAATCTTCACTTGTTCTTTTGCAGGGGAGACATGTATGGAGGAAGAGGGTTAGAATGTTCTTAATGGTATGGAGGTCAAGTAGAGGCCTAATCCCATCTTCAGTGATGATTTTTCTAAATTCAGGCTCAAAACATGTTGTTACAAGATTTCCTACAGGAAAACTACACGATGTCCTAGTTCTCCTACAGGATCCCCTGTTTTGCAACAGGAAACAGGCCAAAAGCTTAGGGCATGGTTTAGAAGGTGGAATGAAGTGTGGGAAAGGTAGATAATGGGAGAATAAGGCGTAGAGGAGGTGAACATTATCTAGGGCTCAATCAAGTGCTTCAAGATGGTTTGATTTTCTCAATGGAAATGACAATTTTTGCTTATAAAACAAGAATTCAGATTGAGGTTTTAGTGGATTTTGGCAACATGGGTGGATAAGGCTTGGATGAGGCAAATGAGATGAGGTCACCCTAAAATATAGAAGTTCCTGCAACAACATACATTCTTGTATGCATCTATGCACAAATTCATCTATACATGGGAAATATTTATTAAATGGAAGAAAACAGAGTTATTACCATCTAATGGCTAAGTTCATGAATGGAAGTGCTTTGAAACTAATGAAAAAATTAAGAGATCAAAAATTACAATTGCAACTCATCCTAAGAAACTTAAAGACAATGACCTACTCATCAAGAAACCCTAGATTATGCAGCAAAGCAAGAAATCTGTTTTTGGCTGTATGAAAGTGTCCCTCAAGTCAACAACTTCACTATACCAAATTTTTTGGAATGTCTTTTTTCACTATGGTACCACTGTTCTAACTATCCACAAATGGAAGAAAACTAATTAATCATACCAATACTTGCAAATTATCAACACCAAAATTAGTTCAACAGCGAACTATGAATGGAATCTAAGCATACAAATACAAAACGAGGAATCTCTATTGCTAGGGTTGGGCCCTAACCAAGAGCTTCAACCCTCTAATTCAACTTAGTGTTGGATCAAGGGAAAACTTCTCATTTGCATTAAATTGTCAAAAATACACAAGAGTGATCAGTCACAATGTCTCCACTCGAAAATTCCTCTTGCCTACAATAAAAAAAGGTCAAATCCTAATGAGTTTCTAGGCCTTCTTATTTATACAACTGAAGTTACCAACAACTTCCTTAAATTTAGGGAGGCTCGGCTCCCAAAATCAAGATCAACTAGTCTTCAAATATCACTGGCTTGGCTGCCAATGATCTTAATGGCTCGACTACTTGCAATTCTGAGATGATGAGATTTTATGGAGGAATCTTCGAGTGAGTGAGGAGTTAAGGAGGGAGATACCATCTCCTAAAATCCCTCTTGCTTGTCTCCTTCAAGTTCCTGCACTTTAATTAGCCAAAATTTTCTCCAAAACCTGCAATCAATGCACATTAGACCACTAGACATGACATCTCATCTTTACCCTTCTCATTAAGCAAAATATAACAAAACATGTAAAGAATTATGAGAAAATTTGATTTTAGTAAGTTGGAGGGTTGCATTAAGGTCTATATAATTTACCCATTGATGAGCCTCATCATCACCCCCCTACTGAAAGTGTTTCTCATCCTCTAAGCAACTCAATATATGTCCATGTCTTTCATTGCTTTGGTGGCCTCCCTAACATCCCAAGCCTCTGCTGTAGTCTTCTCCTCTTGTGGATAAAATACTACATGCTTCTCTATCTCCTCCCATTGCTTTCTTTCTTCCTTTTCCTTTCTCCCTTCTAACATACCGAAGAGCAATGGTGGACTAAGTTTCAAGCCAATCCAATTGACTTTGAGTCTTTGCAATGCTTTCTTATACATTGGGGTCCTTTCTAGTGCATCCCTCATTCTGTCAGGAGAATGATACTTCCTGATCTTTAGGATGTAAGGCAAGGTGTTTCATATCCTTTGGTAGGTTTGTTGGCTTTCATCCCATAGCAATGTCCAAGTGTCCTCAAAATGAGTGACTGCTTACTCTTGTGTAGCTAGGTATCTTGGTGCAAGCTAGGGATCATTGGAAATGAGGTTGTGGGTGCTAATGTCAACCATGGAATTGACTTGTTCTTCTCTGATAAAAAGGGGTTTTTTTCTTCTCTTGCCAATACCCTTTTTACTTTTGTAGCCCTGACCTCCTCATGATTCATCCATGATGCCAAGGACATCCGTTGTAAGTTCCCTAGCTTTGGATTAGGGTCCCACACATTCAAATATGTTAGGGCCAAGTTATGTAGGTAAAATTCAGATATCTTGGCTCTGTCCTCTAGGGTGCTTTGGTCACAGAGGTCAATGAACTACCTATAGTTTTGGAAAGGCATAGTTCCTCATTGTGCAAGGGTTTTTATCTGAAACTGCAGCCATTGTTCTTTGAGGTATAAGGCATATGATTTTGCTAGCATCCTACATTGGAGTGCCTCCATGGAGAGACTTTCCATAGTTTCCAATTGGCTCTCCTTCTCTTGTAGTTGCCTCCTTAGCCATGTGTTCTCAGCCTCTAGTTGATATTTCATCACTCTTTCCCTATCTCTTATTCTACTCAACTCTCTGCCCATTTCTAGCAACTTTTCTTCCATATGGCCTACATCCTCTACACTTTTTGATTTAGCAATTTTCATCCAACGATGTGTCCTTGCTCTCTCCTTTTCAAGTTGAAAGAATAAAGGGGTGGAAATTTTTTGTGACATTACTCTACCCCCCTCAATGAATCTGTAATAGGAGCTGAGGTTTGGTTGTGGGCTAGGTTCCTTTAGCTCCTGGGACTCTCCCTTTACTGTTTCTTGAGTATTTGCTGCCTCTTTTCCTTCCCTTTTCCCTTGCAGTCCTTCCTTATCTTGTTTTTGTGTTTCTTGTAGTTTTGACAAGGTTTCATGTAGGACTGTTTTTGCTTCCTGTAGGCCTGCTTGTGTTTCCTGTAGGAGACCTTTTCCTTTTTCAAAATGGGTCAAAGGTTATTTAACTTGTTTTGCTGAGGTTGACCTGGTGACATGCCTCCTAACATAGGTGATTTTTGACCTTGGGGAAGCTTGCTGTGATGTGCCTTATTCACCTCTCTTTCTTAGAGGGACTAACTTATCTTGTTATTTTAGTGAGTCCTCTATGATAATGGGAATCTTGGTAGGGGTTTGAGGTCTCCCTTGTTTTATCCTGGTGCTCTTCCTTGTTCTAAAGTATAGGGGAGTCTGCCTCTGCCTCTTTCCTTTTGATTTGATAGGTGTACTTAGAGAAGTTAAGGCAGCAATTGCCTCCTTCTTTGTGGGCTCTGGAGACACCCTTGGAGATTCCTCTTCTTCCTTGCTCTGTATTTTAGGACTTGGTTCATCCTTTTGTGCTTCTTCCCTGTTGTATTTTTCATCCTTTGTTTCATCTAGTTTTGCCTCCTCTTCTTCAGGCTCTTCTTCCTCTTCTTCATGTTCTTCTTCTTCAGGTTCATGTTCCTCTTCTTCATGTTCTTCTTCTTCTTCTTTATCACTAGAAGTAGGGTCTCTGTCATACTCAATGGCTTGAATTTCATCTTCTTCATTCATGTCTGCAAATGTTGACCACATAATAGGGATTCTCAAGTTTTTTAGGGCATCTTCTAGTATGAGTTTGATCAATCCATGATGTGCCAGCTGTTGATGCTTTCCTTCTTGTACTTTGATGCTCATGTCTATCATTGATTGTAACAAAAAGTAAGGCACACTAAGTCTTCTATGAGGAGGTAACTCTTCTCCAAATCTCAGCTCATGGAGGAGTCTAAATTGGTACCCATAGACTATACTGAGTCTACCCTCACAAGAAATATACTTGATGATGTGATAGATTACTTCATTCCAAGGATATGAAATGCTTTCCCTTCTAATCCCATTTTTATCTTCAATTGGTTCTTCTCCTTCCAATAAAAAGCTCTTCTTGGAAAGAGTGCTGCTAGTTTTGTCCTCTTTTCTCCATTGCAACCCTAGAGGAAGTGTAGTGATCCTGCTAATGCTCTCAGGGGTAATTGTTACTGACAAACCCCTCACTACAATAGTGGCACTAGCTCTAGCTAGAGGTATGAGTGACATTGCAAATTCCCTAGCTATATCATCATCATATCCCCTAAGTAGCTTGAAGAATCCCAGCCATTGAGGCCTTGTAAAGATTTCTACCACAGGAGGATGTTGGTATATTCTAGTTGTTCTGGTGGGATCCCTTTTGTTGAAACCCCTGTCATCTCTTCTCTCTGTTAATCTATTTGTATGAGGTTTGTGTGGCTATAGCTTAAGAGCTTCTCTAGGTGATGAGGGTTTAGAGTTTACTCTACACAATCTTCCACAAAATTCTGTCTATCTCTATGCACACTATAAATACTTAAAAGAAATGACAATTTCTTTCCTTTTCCTCTTTACAAATGAAAGCACAGAGGATATGGAACCTACCTTTCTCTACAATGCTTTGGTGATGAGAATTCTTGAATTGCTGGCCCTAGGAACCCACTTACAACATTTTTGACAATCCTCCCTGTTTCCTATAGTTTTCCTGTATTTCCTGTAGGTGCTCATTATTTCCTATAGTTTCTCTGTGTTTCTTGTAGGTGCTCACTGTAGGTAGGCCGAGACTAACTTTTCCTTTCGATGGCTCCTCGAGGTTATCTCAACTCTCAAACTCTCAAAATGAACAATACTTTGCATGAAAGTCAGGGAATATTTCTATTTATGGTTGATTTCGTTGATTGATGTGCTGGTTGGCTGAGTACGTATTTCTCCTTTTGGACCATTGGTCCCACTACTAGTTAACATGCCACCCTTCCTCGTAATCATCACCCACTTCTGTTCATCATAACTTGACCACCTTTATGATTTATTCCCCTTGATGTGACCTTGCCACGTGTCCAGTTGACTAACACTTTACTTTTTGTTATCAGACTGAAGGTGGCCAAGTTAACTGGCCACCTTCGCTTATAAAATCAACTTTCTACATATTCCTATAGTTTTAATCATATTCATACTATTGGAAATAATACTGAGAGGGGGGGGGGGGGTGAATCAGTATTAGCAAATCAATAACTTTTTCATTTCCATAATCAAATTCATATACGCTACTTCAGTGAACCTGCGTGTATATGCATCTTGGTCAAGGTGAACCTGTGTATACCTCTCTTTCTTCATTCTTTGTAGTCTGATCTGTAATTCTTTGTTGTTAACTTGTTGTAGTATGATCTTTCATTTGAATGAGTTGCCATCAAGGACAACACCTGTATCATAATGCCAACAATATCCCCCTTTGGACTTGATGACAACAACAACACCAAGTCACTCTCCCCCTTTGACATCAAGGGCAAAGGGTGGACCAAGATATCCTCCCCCATTGATATACATTATGCTGTCCATGCTCCCCCTGAGTACATGCTGAATTATTTGATTGAGCTCCCCCTTTGTACATGCTGAGATGCACTATATCATCCATGCTCCCCCTGAGCATATGCAGAGTCTGCAAAAATATTTTCTAAAAGAATAACATGACTCTATAACTCAACTAAGTGAGTATGACTTTCCTATCACAAATGACTCATACATACATCCATCTCCCAACCAAGTGGGGATATACCGAATTTGACTCATCCTCCCAACCAAGTGGGGATATACCAATTTATACATGACTGAAATGTAGCAATTATTACATCATCCTTCCCATGCAAAGTGGGGATACAAATTACATCATATGACCAAAAAGGATTACAATAGACAAAGACAAATTATTACATCGTGGGTCTTTATATGCCCTTTACATCAAATGATATGCATGAAATTTATAACAAAGACCAAATATCTAAACAATACCATGATAGTCATCAACAACTCTCATATGATCTGCACCATCAACAGCATCAGGATCAACAACCTGTATATTTCCATCATCAAAGGAGTCACCTGAATCAAAACAACTATGTGGATCTGTACCAAGATCTTCTAAGATAATGCCAACAATGCATTATTAGAAGCATATGCTCCCCCTGAACCTGTGCCAACTTATGAGTACCAACACATACCATCATCAAACAGAGCAGATAAGTGACTGAACCATATCAGACTCCTTTTCCTGAGTCTGTCCTGTTGCTTTTTCCTCAGAACACCATATATGCGACTGTGCAACTTCTAACTCGCGTATATACACGACTTCTCTTCATAATAGCTGCGTATGAAAATTGGAATACTAAAGTTTTACACTTTCAGCTTCCCCTAGGTCTGTTATGTCTGCAAACTGAGCTATGCCACATCTTTCTGACAATAATTCCGTCTTCTTCAATACCTTGGATTGTGATGATGTATGATCTTTTTGGTTTGGTGTCCGAAATTTTCTCCTGCATTCCTTTACTTTATGTCCAAACTTGTTACACGCATAACATCTTACATGTTTCATATTCCTTTTATTGCAATCAATAGCTTTGTGACCAAACATATTGCAAGCAAAACAATATCCCTTAAAGTACCTGGAACGTGATGATCTTTCTGTGTGATGGTCTTGAACCATTCTACTTCTGCATCTGGCTGCAACATGTCCAAAATTATGACATATAAAACATTCAACATCATTCATCGAAGGAAATAACCGACTATCACTTCCACAGTTAGGAGTAAAAGATTTTCTTTGAAGAATTTCTTTCCTTGGTTGTTGATGGGGTTGACTTTTTATTTCCTTGTTGAGCATCTCAGATTTTTCATTGGAGTTTCTTACCTTACCTTGTGAGCTAGATTCACCTTCATGAAAACCAAGACCAGTCTTTATAATGGGCGAACGCTGAACTTTGAGGATTTCATCTAACATTTCTGATCCTTTAGCAAATCTAAGATTTAGAGTCTTTGTCTTTTCAAGTTCTTTTCTTAGACTTACTACTTCACATTCTAACACTTCATTGTGTTTGTCCTTTTCAGTGAGTTGATGTGTCACTGTATTTATGACTATATCTTTTTTTGCCAAACTGATTTTAAGTTGACTAATTTATTTAAGGAAATCTTCCTTTTCTAAGGCATTATTTTGATATGCCATGAGTAGTTTAATTTCTTGATCATCTTCATCACTATTGGACAAGCCATCACTATCATCATGAGTATAATAACTTCTATTACCTTCTTCAGACATCTTTCCTTTGTTATGAGGGAATCTAGTAGCGTAATGACCCAGAATTTGATGTGGACCCAACTTGAAGAGATTGCCCCCAATCCAAGTGAATGGGGCGCTTTTCCTTATAATTCTTCTCTTCTCCTTGGAGGAAATATTTGGAGGGAACTGTGCAACTACCAAGTAGTTGGATATGTCAGCAAACCACAGAGAGAGAACTAAAATGGCAAATAAATTCTCATCTGACAGTTGGTCATCAACCATTCCTTCCTCACCTGCAGGCAAAGTCAATCTGGACAAAAAATCTGCAACCACATTTTCTCTGCCGGGCTTATCAATAATAGTTAGATCAAATTGTTGTAACAAAAGTAAACATCTAATAATTCGAGCATTTACATCAGGTTTGTTCATCAAATATTTAATGGCGACATGGTCAATATGTACAAATGTCTGGTAACTGGTAATGTAATGTATAAATCTATTCAATGAATGGACAACAACTAGGAGCTCTTTTTTGGTCACTTTGTAGTTTAACTCAGATTTGGACATATTTTTGCTGATGAAGTAAATGGAATAAGGTACCTTGTCATTTATCTGGCCCAGATCTACTCTTATAGATTTGTAAGAGGCATTAGCATGTATGTGAAAAGGAAGAGCCCAATTTGGGCTTCAGAGAATAGGTGCAGTAGTCAACTTGTCCTTTAGGGTTTATAAGGCCTCTTGGAAACTTTCTGACCATAAAAATTTAGAGTCCTTGGCCAATAGACCCAACTTCATCAAGTAGCTATCGATCCTCTCATACCAAGCTCGGGGTGCTTGCTTAAGTTTATAGAGAGCTTTCTTCAACCTGCATATGTGAGATTCCCGATTATGAATCTCAAACCCCTCGGGTAGTTCCACATAGACTTCCTCTTTAATTAAACCATGCAAGAACATGGTCTTGACATCCATCTGATGTAGGTTCCATCCTTGCAAAGCAACAAGGGCTATGATCGAGTGGATGGTGGTGTATCGGGCAACAGGGGCAAATATATCGTCATAATCTACACCTTCCTTTTGAGAGAAGCCTTGAGCAACAAAGTGAGCCTTATACTTTTCAACACTCCCATCAGCTCCATGCTTTATTTTGTAAAGCCACTTCAAGCTGACAACTGTTTTATCCTAGGGTCTGGGGATCACATCCCAAACATCATTTTTTATAATGGAATCATATTCCTCATTCATAGAATCCTTACATACTTGATGCTTCATGGCTTCTTCAAACGATGAAGGCTCATTTTGAATGATGGTGCTCATAATGGTCAAGTATCCTTGATACTTGGTTGGCTTCTTACTTTCACGGAAAGTCCCTCTGGGGGAAATATGCCCTTCAACATCATCAAATGTTCCCCTAAGGCATGAGGGCCTCTTCCTAGAAGAGGAAGGCTCTTGTGGAGGGGGATCAATGGGATCCATAGGTTCTTCCACATTAGGCATCATCTCATCTTCCTTCTCATCCGACTTCCTGGTGTCAGCTTCTTTAGTTTTCCTTAGAATAGGAATATTGTCAACCTTGCTAAGAGCCATATCTTTGTCAAAGGTGACATCATGACTAATCTCGACTTCCCTTTGACCAACCACATAGATTCTATAGCCCTTATAATTTTCGCTATAGTGCATGAAGATTCCCTTCTTTCTAGATGCACCCAATTTTCTCCTTTTCTCTTTCGGCACATGAAAATATATGGGACTTCCAAAAATTCTAAAATGGGAGAAATCAGGTTTCTTACCAGTGAACATATCTTCGGGAGTCTTGCAATCCAATGATTGATGAGGACTTCGATTTTGAACATATACAGAAATATTCGCAGCTTCGGCCCATAGAAACTTCAGAAGCCTTTGATCATGGAGCATGGCACAAACAACTTCCATAATCGTACGATTCTTCCTTTCTGCCACACCATTTTGCTCAAGAGTGTATGGTGTTGTGGTCTCCCTCTTAATGCCAGCCTCTTTGCAAAAGTTGTGGAACTCATTGGATTCATACTCGGTCCCATTATCAGTCCTTAAGATCCTGATCCTCTTCTCGGTTTGATTCTCGATCAAGACTTTGAAGTGACGGAACTAGGATAACACTTCATCCTTCTTTTTCAAGGAGTATATCTAGGTCTTGTGAGAATAGTCATATGTAAAAGTGGGATAATATAAATGTCCTCCCAAAGAGTTCATAGGCATCATACCAAATATGTCGGAGTGAACCAACTGCAAAATGTCAGAGGTCTTTCTATGGCTTGAGGGGAATGGTCCCCTTTTGAGCTTTCCTTCGGAAAATCCCAAACATACACCTTCATGCTCTATTTTTAACTCGGGCATCCCTGTCACCATTTATCTCACATCGGGTAGATCCTTCTAATGAAGGTGGTAAAACCTCTAGTGCCATAATTCAGACTGAAGAGATGTGTTGCAAGACATGACTCCCAACAGACTTCCTACAAATTGATATAAAGAGTCAACTCGAAAAAAAAGAGTGAAAGCATCTTTAAAATTATTTTTCCACACACATACCTTGCCATCGATGAAGGCCACCTTGTAGCGTTTGTCTTCCATTACCGAAATGGACACCAGGTTCTTCTTGAGATCAGGTACATATAGGACTTCTTGCAAATGAATTGCGTTACCCTGATTTAATTGAAGAGTAACATTCCCTACACCCTTTATGGGATAGGTGGAATTGTCTCCAAGAATAATCTCCAAGTTTGTCTCCTTCTCTATCAGCTTAGAGAGAGCTTCCTTGTAACTAGTGAAGTGCCTTGAGGCACCACTATCAATAAGCCAATTTCCCAACGAGTCTTGAGGAGAGGTAGTAGAGAGGGTCGATATCATATAATATTCATCTTTCTTATTGTTAACAAAATTTTATTCATACCTGGAGTTCCTTTCTTTCTTGGAGGGTTGACCACTTCCTTGATTTCCGACATTCCTCTTTCCTTTGCCATTGAACCTACCATTCCTTTGATTGTGGTTGGAGTTGCCTTGGGAGTGATTTTGATCATCGTCATGAGATGTGTCCTTCCTATTTGGACACTGCCTCACAAGTGGCCAAATTTATTACAAGCGAAGCATCTTCCCTTTCTTCCACCCTTCGATCTGGCCTTTCCTTTGAATTTAGACCCATAATTATTTCTCCTTTTAGCTTGAGAGGAGAAAGAAATGGGGTTGCCTTTGCTTGAAGGCATTTCTTTCTCCACCATCCTTGTCTCTTCTTGAATACATCTTGACATCAATTCCTCAAATCCCGGAATTCGATCGTTGTTGATAAGAGTGGTTCTAAATACATACTATTCAGATGGGAGCCCTCCAAGAGTAGTGATAGTTAGTTCCCTGTCAGCAATGACTTCTCCAATTGGTAGGAGGTCATTTTTGATCTCAGTGATCCTTAATAATTAGGATTGAATATCCTTGTCTTTTCCCTTCTTAATATCCTTCAGCTTATTTTTTAGGAACAAAACTTGATTTTCATCACTAACTTTAAACAAGCTTACCAGTCTATCGTAGATCTCCTTGGAGGTGTTCAGCTCGGAAACGTAGGCCACTAGATGCTTGTCAATAGAATCTCAGATGATCTTCTTTGCTTTGAGTTCACCCTTAGTGTACTTTTTCCTTGTAGTAGCCGATGTATTTTGATGGAGGATTCGTAATTCAGCCTCTCACATAATACAACACTTCCTACTCTTCCAATGTTAGATCAAGAGACATCTTCCATCCGTGATAGTCAGAATTCTCACGGAGCTTGTCATCGACGGGGAAGTGTGATGAAGAACCAATGAAGCCTTTTGACTTTTTCCAACTATCTTCAGTGATTTCTCTTGCTCTTGCTTGGGCTTTGTCTTCACCTCAGCTCCAATACCTTGTTGAACTATGGTATGTTCTATGCTTAGAGAAATTTACTTCAATTTTTCTTATTAACCCAATGTCAATTCTCAGTATAGAAATCACATTAACATATAAGTAAAATTCTGATAGAACATAAATACAATTGACAGAAGACAAGCCAAGACAAGAGAAACAATATGTGGCGGCTAGCCAGGGACAAACCCCAATGCGAGGAAACACTTTGATCAATTTCTTCTATATTCTTCAATAATTCTGCAGAGAGAGAGAGAGATAGTACAATATCACAAATCAGTGATTTACAACAGCAGCGACATAATTCAAATAAGCAAGGTCAAATCTGGTCAAACAACTCACTAATGACCTTAAGACATCCTAGGAGAACTCAACCTCCAATAACAAGTATATGCAGCCCAAAACAACCCTTGGTAAACAATCAAACAACAGTCAATGAAAGTCACAACCTGCAGTCAGCCCTAACCAGTCAACGCTGGTCAACGTATCACCCAAAACAGAATTCTGCAGTCAAGATATGGTCAACGCACTACCCAACAGCTCGGTAAATGGTCAACAGTCCTGTAGCTCGGTCAACATTTTCCCTGAAACAAAAATATGTCCTCTTCTTTGCAAGTGTGAGAGATCAGCTGCTCCTACGCTTGCCCAATCATATTAGGAGAGAGAAGATGATGAGATGAGTGATGATGAAATGAGACACAATGTATCCTTCTTTTATATGCAATGTTGAGGTTTAGCTGGGGGTGTGCCACACAATTTAACTTGCTGGCCATTTGACAAATTGTCAAGAAATACAAATAAATTCATATCTCCATGAATACATGTTAGAATTGTATGATCGTTAGATCGATCCTACACCTCTCGACGAGAGGAATCCAAGAAAAATATTATCTACCATAAATAAGATGACCCACATGTAGTTTGGCCCTAGTATCCAATTTTAACAGTTGTGTTAATGTAACTGTGGAATTTTTGTTTTAATGCAAAGACTATACGCTAGAGTTCTTTCACTTGTGCATTGATTCCTAATTTGAGTTAAATTATTTTATAAAGGAACATGTTGGTTGGCCTGGGCCCACCATCCATCTTGCTACCCTTCCAATTGTAGACATGATTGTGGCTTGGTGAGCTTAGATTGTGATGTGTGTGTAGTCTATTGATACTTTTTTCCAATACTAGATTGTGGTTTTATTTCTTAATAGATGTTTGTATGCATCAAGGATTTCATGAAACATTGGTTTGTTATGGATCTTGATTTATAAACGTGTATACATGGTCTAGACATGCAGATCCAAACTCTATGCATTGATATAGTGGCCAATGTTTCCTAGTTTCACTATGTTTCTTTTATATGAGAATGATCATGACATGAATGAATTTATACACATTTGATGATATATATCTACTCTATCAACACTGTGATTCTATAATATATTGACTCTTTATTGATTTGAAAATGATATCAATTGCCTTATTGATATATGATCTGATCTCTTTTTGAACTAGATTTACATATTTCTAATACATAAGCTTAGTCCATAAGTACATAATGTTGTGTCCCTTGAGTATCCATTTGACATATATCTGTGTAACTTGAAGCTATTATTAGAGTCCGTGGATTATAGTTGATCATTCTCATTTACACTAATAATACTCTGGCATCTTGTAAAAAACAATATGCAATGGTTACATTCTTTCTAGCCTTTGGTTAAGTAATGCTTGGTTCATATGTATATTCAATTATTTGGAACAAATGTAATTTTACCCAATATAATCTGATATAATTGATCAAAATGATCACATAAAACTCAGTCTTTGCATCCTTGAGGGACCAAGATTGAATGTTTCATTTATCTATTCCAATTATGCTTTGCATATTTCCACAATTAGTGTAGATTAGGTAGCCTAGCATGATTGTTTGTATCTAATCATTTAACGCCTCATTGTCTTTCATTTCCATATTTCCCAATGAGGCCCTCAACCCTTTTGTCCCCTAGACAAGTGAGAAAAGTACTAGACTTGCTAGCCTAGAGGGAGATAGATTTAGGAAGATTTACTTATGTTGCTTTAAGGTGTGTGGATTTCACAGATCCATGATTTCCTTTTGTCCTCTGAAAAATTGAGTAGACCATTAGGATTGCTAGCCCAAAAGGAGTCGGGGCAAGGAAACTCATGTTTCTTCTTTCCTTAGGAGTGTGCAAACCACATAGGTCTTTGACTTATTTTGTCCTCTGGACAATTGAACAGTACATTAGGTTAGTCAACCCGAAAGGAGCTATAATCCAAAGACCACAATGGATAATTAGTTAGGGTTTCTTTCTTGTTGTGGGTAATGCTTTTAAGGTTTGTATTAACAATAATAGAGCTTGAAAGTGATGGTTGATATATAGATATTTGATTGCATGTCCTATAGTTCTTGTTCTGGCATAGACTGTGTTGTGCCTCAAAATTTACAAACCCTTGGATTTACATATTAAATGTTGAATATTAATTCATCAAATACTACACTCAACATTTTTTCATCGTTGTTGGGGAGGAGTGAAGGGATAAGAACTTCGAAACTTGAATATTATATTGTTCAAAGCTTCCAAGTGTATAACAAATCTCTCCTTGAATTTGTTTCCTTTTTTCATATTTTGTTTATTTCTTTCAAAATCTTTTATTTACAGGGTTTTGTAAGAACCCACAAACTCTAATCCAGGTGCTAACAGGACCAACTACCTAGCAAGAAAAGAATTCTAGGCAACTTGATAGAATATGCTACTCCAAAAACATTCTCAAATTCTAGTAGTAACTAGAGTCTCTGCTTCTCAAGAAGAGAAAATCTTAGTAGAAATCAAAAGAAGATCTATATATTTTGAATAAATAAAAGAACAAAAGATCCAGGAGTCTTCTTTATAAGGAGATCCAAAATCTTGGCTTGATCACCTCTGTGAATTCACAAAGAAGACTAAATAATCATGGATTAAATTTGATGAGGAGCCATTAGAAGCAGAGATTGAAGAGTTCTCAACAAGTCCATGACTAGATATAGCATGCACTCTAGAGAGAAATAAGGAAGAATTGGATATTTGCATGGCATAACAAAGGAGGATATGCCAACTATTACTAATAAATAATAAGGCCAAGAATACATGGATTTCATTGAAGCTTGATTCCAAACAATCGTCGACACAAATCATGCCTTCATCATTCAACAACTCCTAGCATTGTATCAGTTGAAGCATTTGGTTCTTCTTGCTCTAGTATTTCTTAAAGTATATTTTTTGAGCCTGAAAATGAGTAGAATTGTCATGATGTGATGCACATGATTACATTGGAAATATTCCCACACTTAACGAGAGCTTTTTCTCTCTCTCAAGTAGGGTAAGATAAATACATTTTGACAAATGTTGTATAATCCAACAACATTAGTTTGGTAATAAGAAGGGACTAGCTCTATACATAATCAACATATTGTTGGTGGCATTAGATCCTTTGCATTCTTTCAGAAAGTAGGAACATGCTTAATTGGAATGAGTGGAGATGGTAAGAAGGAAGGTAATATTCCTATCTTTGACCCTTTCTTTTTCCTTTAATTTTAGGTTGCAAATAATTTTTTTAGCTTACTTTGTTCCTTCTTATGCTCATTAAACTATGAGAAGGACTTCTACCAAGTATATGTTTATCCCTTTATTCAATATTGGTAGATTATTTACGGAAAAGGAACCCTCCTAGAGTCTACTTTAAGTTCTCCAGACTCTCTAAAATTGAAAACAACGACGAGCATCAACCATCTTGGGCTTGAGAAAAATCCATAGGATAATGTTTGAGTATTCTTTAAGTTTTTTAGACCCATTAAAACTGAAAACACTGGTGAGCATTAACTGACCTGGGCTCGACAAAAATCCACAAGGAAATGGTTTATTTAATAATGTGGGAACATTTTTTCTCAAACCTCTAGTGGTATTTCCGTGGAAGCCATTTCATAAACCCTCATTTTTTTCATGAACTTGGTAAATATGATCCATGGATAGATTGCGTGAAGGATGAATTCTTGATCTTTTGCAATTCCAAGTCCTTTTGTGGCTTTACATGCACTAAAAACCATTATTTATTTAGTTCTTTGCCATGTTTGCACAAGAACACGCAAATACTTAAGCAT
The DNA here is from genome assembly GCA_031772625.1 of Pinus tabuliformis. Lineage (NCBI taxonomy): Eukaryota > Viridiplantae > Streptophyta > Pinopsida > Pinales > Pinaceae > Pinus > Pinus tabuliformis. The sequence continues at coordinate 997,330,182 of CM062806.1, read as the reverse complement.
GGGGGGAGTGGTTATTGGGACAAATCCATCTCATTTTCAGTTTGTTCTTCTATTCAATTTTGTTCAACTCCCTTCAATAGATCAACTCCAAGATTTTAGGAGTGTATCTTTTTCTAGCTTTTAAAGGAACATGACATTCTAGGATTAACTTTTTCTCCAACATTGCAAGTGCAAAAATTACAATACCTGCACTGATACTCATTTCCAATTCCTACATTTTCACAAAAACACACAAATATCAACATGTGACTCCTTATAGTAAGTATGAGGTATGTACATTCTAAAAACATTTTTGGCTATTAAGGTCACAAGAATAAGTAAGGGTGTGTAATTTTCTAATCTGTTATGTGCTTTTTCATGTCACCTCACACTTCATTTACCTCATTAAACTAATACTATGTTTATTGGTACTATAATACCTTTCATTCATATACCCCTATCCATTATCAATTCACATTTAGGTGTCATGTTTTCATCATTAGCCTACAACAGAAGTTTGCAATGATGAATTGAAGTGATTTTTGCTATTAATTCTAATGACATGGGTCATCCTATTAAAACAAATGGTGAGATATCATTTTAGTGTGACCTATTGTAATCATCAATATGCATTGTCATTTGTTCTAATTATGTTTTTCATTCAAATGAATTCACTATTTGTATTTATGAGTTGAAACTACTTAGGAAATTAGCTCTTGTATACAACTACCCTGTTTATAATTATATTACTTTGTTGTACTTCCAATTCATATTCCTTCGCATTATCCTATTTTGTTGCTTCTTCCTTTGCACTCCCAATTCCTTGTTCCTTTACATTTTCACAATGGGGGTAGATAGGCATGAGCCCTCCTATTTTCAAGTCTTGGAGAATATTCCTAAATATCAGGATTGCAAAGAAAAAATAGAGAAAGCAGGGTGGACCCTGTTCTTCACGAAATTTCACGGGTATAATTATTATGTAGCCATGCAATTCACTATGAGCTTCAATGGAAAAATGTCACGAGTTGGGAATGAAGCTAAAAGTTTCATAAAAGATAGTTTCTAAGGCTATGGTCTTGCCAAGAATTGGAGAATGTTATTTCAAGGGATAGTGGGTGCATCAAAACCTTTGTAATCAATTCTTGAAATCAGAGCATAAGGATCCATATTGGACAAAAGGAATTCATGTGAGCTAGGTGAAGAAAAATTGGTTGAGTTTTTGGTGGTTTTACAGAAGTAGCTTACATGTGAAGGCATGTATGGATTAACCTTCTTGTAGCATACGTGTATGCTGCTTCTCTTTGATGAAAATCAACCTATGAATTGCCCCTACTTTCTATGGATGAGTCTTGTAAAGATAATTATAAATGTCAAGTCAAATGCTAAGAATCTAGAGACTATTTTGTTCCACCATGGGATTATTAGATTGTTTGGAGAATAAAGACTCAGGTAAAATAATCAGACTTGAGAATATTTTCTTTCTTGTGGAGGGTTTGAGATAAATCCTTCTATAGCTAAAGATTATTTAAAGAAAAGGTCAGTTAAGTGAAAGAGATCCATTGCTTGGGTCTAGAAAGGAGATGAAGGGAAACCCTCAGGGAATGATGAAACAAAATAAGAGATATTTATGTAGTTAGAAAATATTCGAAGCAAAGGAAAAATGAAGGTTATGGGAATACAATGTGTGGATTAAGGCACAATTGCTCGCGCTCAAGGGATAATGTTGAAACAAAATGCGGGTCGTATAATTAGCTTTGGGAAGAAAGAGTCAACTAAGCAAGAAACCTCTTCTATAGGAGTAGTTCCTAGGGTTAAAAGAAATAGGAGAACATGATCTGCTAGAAAAACCAACACTAAAAAGAAAAGAGAGGTTCAGCTGGAGATGGAGTTGGATGCACCAACAAGTCTTTTTGGACCAGTTGCTGAGGTGGAACCTAAAGGCAAGGAAAAAGTCATGTATGGGGGAGAATTTGTGATGTCTTTGGAGGAAACAAAGCAAGGAATTTATGAACCTGGGAAACCAATTCTCTTAGGTTACCTTATATAGATTCGAAGGATGATGGCTTAAAGAGAAATAATCAGGATGAAGATATTTTTTCACTGATATTTGGATAGTTCGTCTCAAAAGAAGGTAAAGGGTGGAGAAATAGAGTCTGAAATATTAGATAAGAAAGAAAACCAAGAGATTTCAGAAATCGAGCTAGACTTTGATTTAATAATGGCATTAGTTGATAGATTACTAAGAGAAAAGAAGAAAATAAGAGATTTAGTGACCCATTTCATTTTTTTTTTCTCAAACATGCCAAAAGGTGTTTGAAGAAAATGGAAAAAGTAGAGAAACAAAACAAAAACCTAAAAGCCAAGCTATTGTAGCAAGAAGACAAGAAACAAGAGATAACCTCCTCAATTTTTGACCTTTTAGCTCAGGAAATCTAGGAGGATGGGGAAGCTAGAGAGGAAACTAAACATCTCGAGGATGATGATGTTGACATTATACTAGTCAAGAAGACTAGAGGGAAGAAAACAAAAGGGAAAACTCCTATGAAGCCCTTTTAGTCTAGACAAACAAGGAGTTTGACTTCAAAATTGGCAAGAATAAACGTAGATATAGAAAGTGAGCATGAAGACCTTAAACCCCATAAGAGGGAGCGTACTAAATCTATATGTGGAGAAGTGGTGAAGACTGGGGCATATCAAAAGAAGAAGGGAGGAGGTTTGAAGGATTATGTGCAGGTTGTAAAAAAAACCTGAGAGATAGGAGATCCATAAACAATTTTGAGTAGAGATTACATGAGGACATGCAATGGTTTCAGCATGGGGGAATGTTGGGGTCAGATTTTGTTGTCTTTTTCATACTATAATTACCCCTTTTTTATCACCATTTGCACTAGTTCTTACCAATATTTATCCTATTTACTTGTGATTTTGCATTAAGGGTCTACTTTGTGCACAAAGAGGTAGAATTACTATTCCAAGCTTTTTTTTGATGATTTTTAATAGTTTTAAATGGTTTTGGATGTATTATGTTGATTACTTACTTGTAGGTGGTGTTATCACTCCTCTGGATCTCCAAGGCTGAGGAAGAGTCCAGTTGAGGTAACCACAAACCAACCTTTTGAATTGGTATCTAGCCCTACCAAGCTGGAGAGGGCTCTCTCCACAAAATCACAGCCAAGAGGGCTGAATGAATTAGGGTTTTAGGCTAGTTATGATGTGCAGAAGGATTTGATTATTTGAAATTGGGTTGTTGGATGAGGATTAAGTCAAAGAGACTAAGTGAGGGCCAAATAAGGGTATGATTGCAGACATCTGATGGAGCAAGGTAGGTAGACACTCAAACACTTTAAGCTTCTTGAGTGAGATGGATCAGACTACTGAGGTGCTAGAAAGAGCAAGATGAGCATGTATTCTCTCTAAACTGAAGAAAATGGACAAATTATGAAGATTTCCCCAAAACAGAGCATGTAAGATGTATTTTGCTCATCAACTTGAAAATAAACATATCATAGAAGTGAAATGAAACATGAGAGTACAAAACATTAAAACATATGCAAAATAAGAAGAAACTATGTCAAAATTCCATACCACAGGTATTCCATCAAAATAGCTGCAACTCATTCATTAAATTTTTGCCAAATACTGATTACACTAGTGTCTCTGATCAATACAACAAAATTCAATTGAGTCCAACCTTTGAAAAGTAAAAAGTACAATATATAGGCCTAAAAAAAACTCCTCCCAACCTCAAGGGTCGAATCCATGAGAGGAGGAGCATTTCCACCAAAATCTGAACTGATAGCTAGAGTGTAGGGTGGTCAAACTCAATCATCCCTCACTTTTTGGAAACTGATTCATTACAACACAAAAATAGTTTTCACCTAATGTATTTACCCTAGGTAACTTTAAAAATACATTATTACATTTACATCCATCAATTACATTGGTAAAAACATGATGTTTCAAGGTGAAACTGTCAAAACTAAGAAAATTTACAAACTGATGAAACTTAGAAAATTTGTGTCAAAAGCGCAACACCACTATCCTAAGCGCAACTCCAACTTCAACTCCACTTTTGAGGGGGTTCTCGGTGTCCAAATTGATCCCAGGATAGTGCATTGGAAATCCTCTCCTGTTTAGTTTCCATATCTACCTTTAGTTTCCAAAACGGTCAAGTTTTTACCCTCCAAAACTTGATTCTCCCAATACTGGTAAAAAACGTAGTGCCAACCTCCAAAACAGGGAAGAAACATTATTTTTTGGGTGTTTTTTTGAACCTTTGACTCCTCAGTTGACCCAAAAGAGCTTAGAAAAGTAGTTTTCTTGACTGTATTTGGCCTTTTAAATAAAATTGTGGTAGCCATTTTTCATTTGGAAGCCTATAGGAAAAGTGCAACGCCTAGGGCGCTGCACTTTTGGCAGTGTGACTGGTGCAAAAACTGCCAAAAATGCAAAAAACTCCAAAATTTTCAAAATTTCTCAAAATTCTTCAAAATTTGATCTATGTAAGGCTGATGAGGTATGTTATGCAATGAGTGATGCCTCAGCAAGGATTTCAAGCTTGTACTCCTTCTTTTGCTTGGCTAGGGTTTCAAGTCTTGTTTTGACCTTTTGGAGATTGGTGAAGCCATGAGTTCATTTGTGTTAGTGGGCTCCAACCTTAGGATTCTACCTCCTTTGTGTGGCCTACTATATTCTGTTTCCTCTTCTACTTGTCTATCCTCCTCTTCCACATAGTCTCTGTCTTCCTCCATGGTGTTTGGTTAAGAAACCCTAGGGATAATGTAGGTGGGAATGGGAAGTGGAGATAGGTCTAGGGATATAAAAATTTGAGGAGATGAGATGAGGGATTATGGAGACGTGGGAGGTGATAGGAGGTGAAAATTTCAAGGGATTTTGGAATGATAATTAAATTACAGGTTTATGGTAGAGTCTACCTAGGAATTTTGGAAACCTAGGTCTTAGGGTTTTATGGGAAAAGGGTTTAGTGTAGGTGTAGGGATGGGTTTAATAGTGATGTAGGAAGGTGTTGTAGGGTCTATAGGCAGAAAATTTGGGATAGGTATGGATTTAGGGTTTTAGTACTTTCCCAAGTGCCAATTTTTCTTAGGAACCAAAACACTAAAAAAAATGTTGTTTAGGAGTGCAAAGAGGTGGAAAATTTGTGCGACTTACTTGGTAGAAGAACAAACAAGAATTTTTTGAATTTTTGAGAGAATTTTGAGGCTTTTTGGTGCTCTGGGGGCTCAATGGGAAAAAGTGCAATGCCTTTCTAAGAAGCGCAGCACTTGTGTTAGAAAAGGTAGCGACCACTGCTCTAAGCGCAGCGCCAAGAAATTTTTTTCCTTTAAACCTGCAAAATTGACTTTTTGAACCAAGGGAGTGTGAGCTCGACCTTTGAGAGTGAAAATGAATTTGTTTTTGATGTCTTGGTGGCCTTTATACTTCATGAAATTGATGATTTGGGCCTTGGGACCCACTTTATTCCTTTTGTCATTCACCTTACTCTTGGAAACTATACCTTTACACTTGACTTTTTCTTTGACAAATTGATCACTTGATATACATTGAGAACACTTTGACCTTTGACATTTTGGTCCTTTGGCATTTTGGAACTCTGAATTAGCAGCTTGGAAATCATGTGCTTATTACATTTGAAAGACATAAAATTACATAGTGAAAAATAAAAAATATTACATTTAAAATCAAAATTACATGCTGAAACAAGATTTTTTGTTTACAAATCATCCTCAAATAGTGAAGAGATGTTATTTGATCACTATGAGACTTGTTGACATTGTGCAATGGGAATGGTGTTTTATTGGACCTTGAAAACCCTAGAACCTAATGGTAACCTTGACTGAAACAGAATTGATGGTGTCATGACAGATATGATGACATGATGACTTTGACCTCATGACTGATGTACATTCAACAAGGTATGACAATGTGCCAGCAAGTAATGAAATTTGAGGGAGAGTGATGTTTTTTTTACTAAGGCTACCATCGGTGAGTAAATTTTTGAATGATGACCTAGTGGAATGACAAATTTTTTGAGTGGGACCCTAATATGATATGAAAAGAGGATTTTTTTATCACTGATGACACGATGAAAATAATGACACTAACATTGGCCTTATTGGGGATGGAAGCTCTAAAAGAAGTGTCAAGAACACCGTAGACCAGCATGCCTATCCATTAGGCTATATGGCCAAAAGCTCAATAACTAATGAGCATGACTAAATGCTACGAAATCAACTAGAAATAGATACTGAAAAAGATGCTCATAATGTTGATATTATTCATCACACCTTATCTATTCTAACTGATCCTTAACCTGCTAACTCAAAATGAAGACAAAAAAGGAGATGACCATTCACTGAGATTCTGCTCACATCCTCTGTAAGCATACATAATGATGTACATATAGGCAACTCACAATGAAAACTGAAACCAAGACTTATGCTGACAAATAAAACAACATTCACCTTCTTTGATGCTTGCAAAAGACTGCCCAAGGGGTCTCAAAAATCATGAAGCGTTCCCTCTTGTGGATCAACAAAAGGAAGGAAGATGCTTTCAAATATAATGGCTGATTGTTCTTCTTAATTTGGGTGATCCTTCTTAAATGGAAATGAAACAATGTTGTATTCCATACCATCTAGATCAGAGACAAGATTTGTATGTTCTTGGAGATCTTCAATTGAGGTAGCCAAATCAGCATCAACACAAATATCTACAAGTGGCTTTTCACGTATATCAGAAAAATAATTGTATAGGCTTTGAAAAAATTCTATATCTTGATCATTTGAAGGATACTGAACATGTTCATCAAACTCAATACAACAAACATGTTGTACACTTTTTTTGACCTCAATGGATAAATCATGACTCTCTAGAGTTTCGATACAAGCAAAATCAAAGTTCTGATCTACACATATTTCTTCCTGAATCAAAAACTCAGAAGAGGAAAGGAATGAAGGGCAGCTGGAAAGAACATCTTTATATATATCTTGATCGCTTGAAGATTGGCAATATTGTTGCAAATTATCATCAACTTCGAAAAATGGAATATGAATGTCATCTCTTGAAGAATTGTGCTCAAGTTAGCTGTCATCCAGGGTAGAATCCATGATCTTCTCATGGTGGCGAAAAAGGTTTTCATTCAAAGCATCCAAGAGATCATCATCCATAAACTCTTCATTGCCATAAGCACTTTCCATCTCTTGAATAAAATTCTCAAAGTGATCACAACAATCCTCAATCAAAAACAAAGAAGGATAGGCTTCTCTATACTTATCAAAAAATATTGATTGAAAATCTTTGAGAGAATAAATACAAGCGGGAGGCAAGCTTTCATAACAAAACCATGCTCTTTCTTCTAATGTGACCATGAACATCTTCATTAAACAATCTTCATGAAAATTAATCCTCAGCTTATGCACATGCATATGAAATCTTATTAAATGAAGTGTAGCATCATCGCATTTCCCATCTTTGAATTTTGGCAAGTATGTTTGCCAATCTACCTGAGGCATATGATTTGGAACATGATCTCGATGCATAGGAGCATGCCTTCTGGACTGAGAACTCATTTCGATTTCTAGATCCTGCTACCAGTGGAGTCTTCGGATCAAGTGGGAGTTGCCAGGTGAATGGTTCAACATTCATATGTGTCTGATCACTATTCACCATCAGCGCTCAGATATGATCTTTGTCGTTCTTTCCTAGGGAAGATACAATCTCTCGTTTCCCCGACAACGACGCTAGTATGTTATCACTCCTCTGGATCTCCAAGGCTGAGGAAGAGTCTAGCTGATGTAACCACAAACCAACCTTTTGACTTGGTATCTAGCCCTACCAAGCCGGAGAGGGCTCTCCCCACAAAATCACAGCCAAGAGGGCTGGATGAATTAGGGTTTTAGGCTAGTTATGATGTGCAAAAGGGTTTGATTGTTTGAAATTGTGTTGTTGGATGAGGATTAGGTCAAAGAGACTAGGTGAGGGCCAAATAAGGGTATGATTTCATACATCTGATGGAGTAAGGTAGGTAGACACTCAAACACTTTGAAGTTCCCGAGTGAGATGGATCAGACTGCTGAGGTGCTAGAAAGAGCAAGACGAGCATGTATTCTTTCTAAACTAAAGAAAATGGACAAATTATGAAGATTTCCCCAAAACAGAGCATGTAAGATGTATTTTTCTCATCAACTTGAAAATCAACATATCATAGAAGTGAAATGAAACACGAGTCCAAAACATTCAAACATATGGAACATAAGAAGAAACCATGTCAAAATGCCATACGACAGGTATTCCATCAAAATAGTTGCAACTCATTCATTAACTTTCTGCCAAATACTGATTACACTAGTCTTTTATCAATACAACAACATCCAATTGAGTCCAACCTTTGAAAAGACTGAAAAATACAATATATAGGCCTAAAAAAAAGGTCGAATCCATGAGAGGAGGAGCAGTTCCACCAAAATTTCAACTGATAGCTAGAGTGTGGGGTGGTCAAACTGACTCATCCCTCACTTTTTGGAAACTGATTCATTACATCACAAAAACAGTTTTCACCTAATGTATTTACCTTAGGTAACTTTAAAACAACATTATTACATTTACATCCATCAATTACATTGGTAAAAACATGATTTGTCAAGGTGAAACTGTTAAAACTGAGAAAATTTACAAAATGATGAAACTAATTTGTGTCAAAAGCGCAACGCCACTATCCTAAGTGCAATGCCAACTTCATATCCACTTTTTAGGGGTTTCTCAGTGTCCCAATTGAGTCCAGGATAGCTCATTGGAAAGTATGTCCTGTCTAGTTTCTAGATATACCTTTAGTTTCCAAAATGGTCAAGTTTTTACCCTCCAAAAGTTGATTCTCCCAAGACTGGTCAAAAGCGCAGCATCCAAAATAGGGCAAAAACATGATTGTTTTGGTGTTTTTTGATCCTTTAACTGCCCAGTTGACCCAAAAAAGCTGAGAAAAGTGGTTTTCCTGATTGTATTTGGCCTTCTGAATCCAATGGTGTTGGCCATTTTTCATTTGGAAGACTCTAGGAAAAGCACATCGCCTAGGGCATTGCGCTTTTGGCATTGTGACTGGTGCAAAAACTGCCAAAAATGCAAAAACTCCAAAATTTTCAAAATTGCCCAAAATTCTTCAAAATTTGATCTGTAGAAGGTTGATGAGGTATGTTAGGAAATTAGTGATGCCTCAACAAGGATTTTAAGCTTGTCTCCCTTCTTTTTCGTGGCTAGGGTTTCAAGTCTTGTTTTGACCTTTTGGAGATTGGTGAAGCCATGAGTTCATTTGAGTTAGTGGGATCAAGCCTTAGGATTCTACCTCCTTTGTGTGGCCTCCCCTTTTTCTGTCCTCTTCTACTTGTCTATCCTCCTCTTCTTGTGTATCTTCCTCTTCCACATAGTCTTTGTCTTCCTCCATAGTGTTTGGTTAAGAAACCCTAGGGATAAGGTAGGTGGGAATGGGAAGTGGAAATAGGTCTAGGGAATAGGGATAGGGCTATAAAAATTTGAGGAGATGAGGGGAGGGATTATGGAACCGTGGGAGGTGATAGGAGGTGAAAATGTCAAGGGAGTTGGAAATGATAATTAAATTATAGGTTTATGGTAGAGGTTGCCTAGGAATTTTGGAAACCTAGGTCTTAGGGTTTTATGGGAAAAGGGTTTAGGGACTAGGAAATGATAGTGTAGGGGTAGGGATGGGTTTAATAGTGATGTAGGAAGGTGTTGTAGGGTCTATGGGCAAAAAATTTGGGATAGGGATGGATTTAGGGTTTTATCACTTGCCCAAGTGCCAATTTTGCTTAGGAACCAAAACACTAAAAAAAATGTTGTTTAGGAGTGTAAAGAGGTGCAAAATTTGCGTGACTTACTTGGTAGAAGAGAAAACAATAATTTGTTGAAGTTTTGAGAGAAATTGGAGGCGTTTTGGTGCTCTGGGGGCTCACTGGGCAAAAGTGCAGCGCCTGTGTTAGAAAAGGTAGTGACCACTGCTCTAAGCACAACGCTAAGAAATTTTTCACCTTTAAACCTACAAAATCGAATTTTTGAACCAAGGGAGTGTGAGATCGACCTTTGAGAGTGAAAATGAATTTTTTTTTGATGTCTTGGTGGCCTTTATACTTCATGAAATTGATGATTTGGTCCTTGGGACCCACTTTCTTCCTTTTGTCATTCACCTAAATCTTGGGAATTATAACTTTACACTTGACTTTTTCTTTGACAAATTGATCACTTGATATACATTGAGAACACTTTGACCTTTGAATTTTTGGTCCTTTGACATTTTGGAACTCTGAATTAGTAGCTTGGAAATCATGTGCTTATTACATTTGAAAGACGTAAAATTACATAGTGAAAAATAAAAATTATTACATTTAAAATCATAATTACATGCTGAAACAAGATTTTCTATTTACAAATCATCCTCAAATAGTGACGAGATGTTATTTTATCACTATGAGACTTTCTGACATTATGCAATGGAAATGGTGTTTTATTGGACCTTGAAAACCGTGGGACCTAATGGTAACCTTGACTGACCAGAATTGATGGTGTCATGACTGATATTGACATGATGACTTTGACCTCATGACTGATGTACAATCAGCAAGGTATGAGAATGTGCCAGCAGGTAATGAAATCTAAGGGAGAGTGATGTTTTTTTTACTAAGGCTACCATCGCTGAGTAAATTTTTGAATGATGATCTAGTGGAATGACAAAAATTTCTGAGTGGGACCCTAATATGATATGAAAAGAGGATTTTTTATCACTGATGGCAAGATGCCAGTACTGACACTAACAGATGGCAATCTGAATTGGAGAAGATAGGTAACAATACTGGTACCAACCGGTCTGGTACCTACATCAGCAACCACATGCATCTGGTACCAACATCTACATGCATCCATTATTAACAGATTGTAGGAGCTCGAAATAGTTTGGAGAAATTCCACCCAGATGAGGAGTGTTTAAAATAATTTTTAATGGGTTCCTAAGTCTAAACTTAGGAAAATAAAAATATTAATGGGTATTAATAAGAATATAGGTGAGAAACTTCTAAGTGACGAGGATCAAGTCTGTTTTAATATTTGCCATTGATTAGGGACTTAATCTCAGCCGTTGATTCATCAACAGGAAAATTATAAGAGGAGGCTTGAGGGTCAGTTGGAGATACACATGAGAGATCAAAGAGTTCGATTTTTTTGGGGCAATTTTGCTGAGAAAATTGAACAAGTGATCTATTGCAGTAGAGGGGCATGGATAGTTGAGGTCAGAGGATCTTCTCCAGGACCTCGAATACACAACAGAGAGAGGTAGAGAGACGTCAGAGGAGGCAATGCAAACCCTATGAGCCTGACATTGGGCCAGGAAGGGCCCATGCATTTCCAGCAAAAGGGAAGAGCTACCCTCCAACAGAGATCTGAATTCAGCCTGGGGAGCAGCAAAATCAATTGGAAAGGCTAATGTCATAGCTTCAAGAGACAGAGGAGGCAACACAGTGATGAGGCAGTGTCCCATTGTGCTCCACGCAACTACTGCATGGGGGCACGCAGTTGTAGCCGGGGATGATCAGTCTAGTTGCCAGAACGGAGAGATTTTTTCCAGGTGAAGTGAGGTAATCTCACTTAGGTTTATGCCAGTATATTTGTATCTCTGTAACTGGATAGGTGAAAGGGCATCCAGAGTGTATGATGAGCATTAGTATTGTAGCAAGGATGCTGCAACTCCTAGGGATACCAACTTTACTTCATCAACCTGGGGTTTGTACAAACTTGGAGGTGACAGTGTTGTATACACAAATAGATGTAATGGTCTACTCTTGTCACTGTTCAACTGGGGCGATAGACCACCAACTGGAGAAAGGGAAAATATCCTAAATGAAAGAAAATGAATGTTTCCTATTTGAAGGTATGAAAGACTGAATTGGAATATGCTTGTAAAGTGACATGAAATCCTCTATCTCCTCATTGGCACATTTTTCTTGCAAAAGAAACCTATCTTAACCCTATTTATCACATGTGATCATTTAAATTAACTGAGCATGGAATCTGATCTATGGAGTATTATAACTGCTACATGCATGTGCTAATTAAGAAATAAAAAGAACTCTTTTTCCTTATCTTTTCATTTTATGAATGAAAATGCTAATCTTCACTTGTTCTTTCGCGGGGGAGACATGTATGGAGGAAGAGGGTTAGAATGGTATTAATGGTATGGAGGTCAAGTAGAGGCCTAATCCCATCTTCAGTGATGATTTTTCTAAATTTAGGCTCAAAACATTCTGTTACAAGATTTCCTATAGGAAAACTACAAGATGTCTTGGTTCTCCTACATGATCCCCTGTTTTACTACAGGAAACATGTCGAAAGCTTAGGACGTGGTTTAGAAGGTGGAATGAAGTGTGGGAAAGGTAGATAATGGGAGAATAAGGCATGGAGATAGATAATGGGAGAATAAGTCCTGGAGGGGGTGAACATTATCTAAGTCTCAATCAAGTGCTTTAATATGGTTTGATTTTCTTAATGGAAATGACAATTTTTGCTTTTAAAACAAGAATTCGGATTGAGGTTTTACTGGATTTTGGAAACATGGGTGGATAAGGCTTGGATGAGGCAAATGAGATGAGGTATCCTTGAAATGTAGAAGTTCATAAAACAACGTACATTCTTGTATGCATCTATGCACAAATTCATCTATACATTGGAAAGATTTATTAAATGGAAGAAAACAGAGTTATTACCATCTAATGGCTAAGTTCATGAATGGAAGTGCTTTGAAACTAATGCAATAATTAAGAGATCAAAAATTACAAATGCAACTCATCCTAAGAAACTTAAAGACAATGACCTACTCATCAAGAAACCCTATATTATGCAGCAAAGCAAGAAATCTGTTTTTGGGCTGTATGAAAGTGTCCCTCAAGTCATGATCCCAAAAGAGAGAGATGAGGTGAAAACTACTATCACCAGCTTTTCTGGAATGTCTTCTGTCACTATGGTACCACTGTTCTAACTATCCACAAATGGAAGCAAACTAATTAATCATTGTTACACTAAAAAATGTCACCATGACTATTTGCAGTTAGTATGGCTCCATCCACTGTCATACTATCCTCCTTGGCAAGTCTCATGCCTCTGCTCTTCATGTCAAACTTCAAGAAAGAGAGAAAAGTCATTTAAAGTCAATTATCTCTGGTACGCAGTTTCTCTTAGCCTTACCTGCGTGTACGCAACCCAAGTTCATAATACCTGCGTACTTGTACGCTCTGTATGTAAAGGGGTGGGTGCGTACCCCTGTAAAGGTCAAAAGGCGCGAGTTTCATCTTAAAAAAGTTACTTGTGGTCATTTCTAGAGTCTTCTAGAAACTTGTTTGACGTGTATGAAGCGCCTCCAGATGGTTCATATATCCCTACCAAAGAGGAACTTATCCCATCCAAAGAGGGGAGCTATCCCATCCCTGTAAAGGAGAACTCTTCTGGACCCTGGGAGGGACCTGTACAACACCAAGGCTCAGGTTGTAATGGTTCCTTTTGTTACCTTTTAATACAAATAAGTCCATTCTTCTCAACAATTTGTTATTTATGAGTTGTTTCATATACTCCTTGGTCTATATGTTAAATATGTTTTATTTTATGTGATATTCAGGTGCTATTTAATCGTTTGATTGTTAGTGAATGCAGGTTTCGAAGAGAAGGAGGAGCTCATCCGGATCAACGAAGCTGGACTACTACAACAGCGTTGGGTTACAGGTAGGATCTAAACACTTGATTTCTCATATTGTAAATGCATATTTAGAGAAGGATTGCTCTTCTTTGTCTTGTTTGTCACTAGAAAGTCTTAGGCTTCTAGGGAGGTCGGTTGTGTCCGCACTAACGACTCTTTCCGCATGACAAAATGGCGACTCCGCTAGGGAATCCATGAATGTGTTTGAGTTCTTTTTGATTTGATATTTTGGTCTGAGAAAAATCGCTTGTTTTCTGATTTTTGGCTGTCTAACTGTGTGTTTGGGTGGGTTAGCTTAGAGTCAAATTAGATTTTTATTTTTCTTAGCTTTTCCAGCAGTACGCAGCCTCTGAGTTAGGCACAGTGCGTACTTGTACGCACTGCGTCTTTGTGCACAGGGCGTACCCGCGCCTGTGTCAACAGATCACCTGCGTACCCCTGTCAACTTTGAGAAAATTTCATTTTTTCTCTTTTTGCTCTTTAGATTTTGTTTTAAATTTGTTTTTACTGCCCAGATCCATTGGTTTACTGTCAGAGATCTTCACCTGAACTTGTCCCGTTAGTGTCGAGGGTTTTGGTGGAATTCATAGGGATTTTGCCTTAGGGTTTGATTTTTAACTGGTCCTGTAGTGACTTTGGCGTTAGAGATTGTCAAACTTTGGATCTCCTTGGTTTTGTTCAGTCCTCTTAGGAGTCGGGCCTGTCATAGAAGTCACCCTTGTGAGAGACCTACCTTTGTGTCTTCTCTTTGCGAATCTCGAAAAGTTTGTTGGTTAAAGCTTTGAATTTCATCCTTGAGAAAAAAGAACAAAAAGATTTCGATTTTGTTTTTTGATTAGTTTATGATTCTGCATGAACTGATCCTTAGTTGCATTTTGACTGAGTAAAACATCCGGGAATTATCCTTGTAGGCTTTTGTCCTCATTATTTTTTGCTTTTAGGTAAATTTCCTTTTAATTTGCTTTTGAGTGAATTTGATTTGATTGTCTTAGATTTGTTAAATTTGATTTGATAAATAGTTTTACATGCTTTATTAATATAGAAAAAACACAAAAAATTCTTTTGGAAAAAGTTTGCTTTGGTAACATTTGTAGTCTTTTGGAAGAGAAAGGAAATTTCGTGAAGTAATTAGTGGTCATGAGTTGTATGTTTTGAAAAGATAAAGAGATTGTTTCTTTGATTGTCTTTGCCAAGAAAGTTGTTTCTATAAAATTTGCATTTTCCAACTCTCTTAGCTAGGAGATTCATTGAAAAAGAAAAGTAGTGTAAATCATCTTAGGTGCATCTTTGTAGTGGTTGCGAGTCGAGTCTACACACCACCAGTTTCATCTCCACTACCTTTTGTCTTTAAGAAAAACCATAAAATTAACGCTTAAAGTAAAATCAACTTAGTAATTTTTATTTACTAGGGCTCTGAAACACCAATATAGATCAGGCTAGTGTCTTGGAGTAGGAGAGTAATTAACTCTCCAAGACAACAAAACCAAACAAGTAGCTTATCTTGTGATAGAATAAATCCAATTGTTTCATTTGTACTCTGGGAAAGCTCCTCTTAAAGGAGAAGCACGAGCTCGTGTCCGAACCAGTGAGGGGATCAATCCTCCCTCGTTGGGAACGACGCCAGACACGCACGTATTACAAACGGTAAACCTCGGATTAACCATTGTCGAGGAGCCAGGGGTCACTTGTCGGTAAACCTTGGATTATTGTCAAGGAGCCGGCAAGGGGATTGAGCTTGATACTCTGCCCTTGCGTGCTGTCGGAGTGTAGACTGTTCCCCCAGGTGCATTTGTTGCTGTTGGTAACCTTAGTGACCATTATCTTTAGGATTCTACCGAGGTGACGGTGGAGGGAAGATCCCACTGTACCTGGAGCAGACGTCGGCTAGACTCACTTGGATTTTCCGGGGGGTTCACTTCACTCGAGACGGTTAAAGTGGAGGAACTTGTGCCGGTCTATTCATTAAGCAGGTTGTCGGGGTAACTGTTCCACCCGCCACTTCTGTACTGAATCCGGCGATGTTGGGTTTCATCTCCAACTAGCGTTTTTGGTCCGGAAGGCTACTGTTTGTGCTTGGTTTGACGCCCTAGATTCTTTAGGCGTGTGATTCAAATTTGTTTGGTTCTTTAGAGACTTTAGGCAGTTTGCTTTGAGATTTTACTTTGTTTGCGTGTGCAGTAGTTAAAAGTCTTTAACTGTGGCTGAATTACCGAGACAGTCCCCTGGATCTCGGGGCAAGTCTCCTGAAGTTGTCACCGTGGCCGATTTGTTGAGGAGGTCTCGTAGACTTCGAGGCCAACCTCCCGAAGAGGTTCCGAGTCATTACGAAGGTTTAAAGGTCCTTGTAACTCCTAGTGGCAGTAAAGTAGGTTCACCTGAAGAAGGAGAATCGTCATTGGTAGTCCATTCAGATTACCAAGGTCTAGAAACAGGTTACAATCCTGAAGCAGTTGCAGTTTCCGAGCTTGCTGGTAGTTTTTCATCTACTAGTGACATAGGCGAAGAACCTGAAGTATCTGAACCTGTTACTCCAACTTCTAGTGCACCTGATTCACCTAGGGTAGAAAGAGTCATCACCGAAAATCTTCCTGCTGGTTTGATAGCTATTGAAGAACTTGCTCCAGAGGAAGAATTAGGCGTATCTATCCTTGAAGATCAACCTACTATTGATCTCAGAGAGCGTGAATCTATCTTTTACAGTCCTCCTAGAAGTACTACTTGGTACCTTTCGTTAACCAATTATTTAGACAACTCAGGGATAGGTTTTTCTCCACCTCGAACTCCTTTTCCACCCGAGGTATTTATACTCCTGTAAATATGTCTGGTCAGTCGTCCGTGTTCACTCAATCTCCTGAATCTTTCTTGTACGGTGGTCCTTCTGTTCCTTCTGGGTATCAGTCCCTTTCTGGTACTTTTGCGGGAGCATCTCCTCAACCCATTGAACATGGGTTATTAACTGGAAACAATGGTAATAAGCCGTTGGGCGTAGGAGACATTTACATGATGTCAGGTTCAGTTCCCGGTTCTCCACCTCAAGGTGGCCAATTACCGCCTGGGGGGCAGCCTCAATTAACGCCTGGGGGGCAACCTCAAGGTACGCAAATTGTGTCTGGGGGGCAACCTCAAGGACAGTATGTACCCATAGTACAATACATTCCTCAAGGTCAACCCCAGCCTCAATATGTACCCCAAGGTCAACCTCAGTATCAGTATTTACCTCAAGGGTATCAACTTCAAGGTCAAGGTCAACCCCAGTATCAGTATTTACCCCAAGGTTATCAACCTCAAGGTCAATACTCGAGTCAAGGTTATCAACCACCTCAAGGTCAAGCTTATGTTCAAAGTATGGGAAATGTACCTGTCAATTATCAATCTTACCCTCAACCTGGTTACGGATCTCAGTATCCTCAACCTGTTACGGGTCAATACCCCGGGATGATAGTGTGGGATCCATCACAAGGTCAACAGGTGTTGCAGCCAAGTATACAGTTGTTACCTCAAACTGGACAACCCGTAGTTTCTGGTTCACCCCAGCAACCGCAACCTGCCCAGTCAAATATTCAAACTTCTGTAACTTCGGTAGTTACTCAGCCGCCAATTGCACCTAGTACTCCATCTCAAACGACTGCTGCAACTACCGCAACATCTACCGCACTTACTTCTGGAGTATCGACAGCTCCGGTTTCTACTGTCTCTGCAACCACTCCTCAGACATCTTTACCATTGTCCGGATCTACGATTCAAAGCACGGTTCAGATGCCTGTAGGGCAGCCTGGTTTAAGTACTGTTGTAACAAGTCAACCACAATTCCCTTATCAACAGTACCAGGGACAGTACCAATTCGGTCCTGCTGTCCAACAACCGGTTTACCAGTATCAACCGTATCCTGGGTACACTTATCAGCAACCTCAACAACCCCAGTACGGTCCGGTTAATCCTGGTTTTCCAGGAGGATATAATATCCCGAATGCGATTCCTATTCCTAGTTATCCTGGATATCCTCCTCCTGGAACTGGCATTGTGACCCAGAGTTTTAGAGATCCTAACCGGCAGTTACCGTTTATCGCAACTTTGGATTTACCCGACTTGACACGCCTAACGAACGATCCAATCAATTATCTTCCGTTTTGGCCGCCAATGCCTAATAAGTTGCCCAGTGATATACCCAAGTTCGAAGGTAAGTCTGGAGAGGATCCGTCAAATCACGTGATGACTTACCACCTCTGGTGTGCCTCAAATTCCATCTCGGATGATTCGATCCGCTTACGTCTTTTCCAGCGTACGCTCATTGGTCTCGCGGCCAAGTGGTACATTGAGTTACCACGGTCCTCTTTTTATAATTTCAGCCAGTTAGCTACCTCATTCCTAACTCATTTTCAGTTGCCGGTCAGATACGATAATGGTACTGAGCTATTAACTTCATTAAAACAATCGACGTCCACTTATATTTCCGATCATATCCATGAATGGAGACGTCGAAGGCGTTTAGTGAAAGTTTTTATCCCGGACCAAATCTTAGCTGAATGGTTTGTTAAATCATTATTACCGAAGATTACTGAAGACGTAGCTAAGGCCGGAGTAGTTACTGAGGAGCAAGTCATTGCTCAAGCCCAGTACCTTGACTTAGTTTACACTCAGTCGGGTACGTTGCACGAGAAGATCCCAGATCTTCCTAAGTCGAATCAAATCGCTGCTGCTCCTTCGGGGTCTCATGCTGCTGATGGCATGATTGGTACGGTGAATACTAAAAGTAAGAAGAAATCCTCAAAGAATTCTTCTCCAATAATAACCTTACCAGACTCCCCGACAGGAGAGTCTTCTCCTGAAATTACCGCCGACGTTCACGCTGTAGAGTCATCTACGGCTAAATCAAAAAACGGTGGTAAGAAGAAAGGCAAGAAGAAGGATAAAGCAGATAAGGCTCCAAAGGAGAAAAAAGAGAAGTCAGAATCTAATGACGAAAAGCGCAAACCTCGCTATCCTTGTTTGATTTGTGAAGAAGATCATTTCACAAGAGATTGCCCTCATCGGGCAGAGGTTGTGAAAATCGTTAAAGGTTCCCCAACTCCTGTTGTTTTGAAAGATCCATTTCCAAAGCAGGAGAGTAAAATGATAGGTTCTTCCTCGAGTGCCAGTGAAGAACCCATATTGATGATGTCTCATGTACGGATTGCGACTCGATCGCAAGATTACGGTAGTAAGAGTCCTGTTGATGGCAAAGAAGCAGAATCTTCTCATTCTAATCCATCAACCTCAGCTCCCGGTTCCGATCCACTACAGATCGAGAAACCTAACCCGGACTTGGTAATCAAACCGCCCGCCAAGGGTATACTTCGAAAGTCTGCTTTCAATCCACATGCGAGAGCAGCTCAGAATTATAACATTGTTGAGGATTTAGCTGTTTCACCCTCAGCAATGTCGGCTTTGGAAGTGCTGCAATCATGTCCAGCACAACGAAAATTACTCTTGTCGGCTATAGGAGCTGTTGATATTCAGGACCCGAACCTGATAATCTTTGATCTAGAAAATAGTACACCGCGTCTCCCTCATCAGATGGCTTTCCAGATCCCAGTGATAGTAAAAAACAGGCCTATTCATCGGACTGTAATTGATGAAGGAGCTTCTACGTGTATTATGTCGATTCAGTGTTGGAGATCGCTTGGTTCTCCTTCACTGAACCAATCCCCGACGATTCTTAAGGCCTTTGATGGCCGTGGGTTCCATCCGTTTGGCATTCTACCGGATTTGCCTATAGGGGTTGAAGGAAAAACCGTTAGTTTGGATGTGGAGGTGGTTGATGCCCCTCTAGACTACAACCTTCTTTTGGGTCGCAGTTGGTCTTACGCTATGACAGCGGTCGTGTCATCGGTCTTCAGAGTTATAAAGTTTCCACACAATGGTAAGATTGTGACGATAGACCAGCTAGCTTACTTTTCATCCGACCCAGCCTCTTCAGAGAGTATCCAGCATGTCGGTAAAACGACTATCCCTTACAAGGATGTTGGTGTAGGATTAGTTAAAGATTCCGGTTTACTGGGAACTTTTCCTTTCCCTCCAATCAACGCAGACCCTTCATTTGCTTTCATTCATATGATTACTTCAGACACTATTATTTACGATGATCCTTGGATTGTCCCATCTGAATCTGAGATAGACTCATTCGGTGATGCCATGCCTTTGAGTCCATATGAAATTGCTTATGAAGCCGTGCAGTCTTTTACCGACTCGCGTTCAACCCAAATCGACCAAATGAATGTGGTCCGTGAGGAATCACTTTTCACATCAACCTCAGAACGGATAACGATTCCTGAAGTTGTGTCATCTGACGAACAGCTTCGCGAAGTCCTAAGTGTAGACGATCTACCATGGGAAGATCTTCATCATAGATCTTCGTTTTTACCTGAGGTTGATGACTTTGAAAATGATTTTTCATCAATTTTTACAGCTGAATATGTCAAGGACGCTCAGAATCCCATGAAACATCCTGATTCAGAGTTGAATTTGGGAAACATTTCCCAAACTATTGCCATTGACATTTCAGTCAAAACTGGAATTATTGAGAACATTCATATAGGTGCCTCGTGTACAGATGACAAAATTCAAACATACAAGGTCCTATTTCAAGAATTCCGCGACGTGTTTGCCTGGTCCTATGAGGAAATGCCAGGAATTGATCCCTCCATTGTTGTTCATGAGATTAAGACCTACCCGGACGCTAAACCCGTTCGGCAACGTCTGCGTCAGATACACCCTAGGAAAGCAGCTGCGATTAAAGCAGAAGTCGAAAAGCTGTTGAAAGCAGGTTTCATTTATCCGATCCCGTTAACGGATTGGGTATCGAATATTGTTCCAGTTAACAAAAAACAAGGAACAATAAGAATATGCATCGACTATAGGGATATAAATCGTGCTTGTCCAAAAGACAACTATCCCACACCCTATATCGATCAAATAATTGATGATTGTGCCGGCAGTGAAATATTTTCCTTTATGGACGGTTTTTCCGGTTACAACCAAATCAATATTCTACCTGCCGATCAACCAAAAACGGCTTTCATTTGTCCCTGGGGGACATTTGCTTACTGCAAATTACCTTTTGGACTTAAGAATGCCGGAGCCACTTTCCAACGGGCAATGTCTTACGCGTTTCACGACATCAAACACATTGTGCAACCGTATCTCGATGATTTGCCTGCTCATTCTTTACATCGAGCTGACCACCTTGTCCACTTACGTGCTATTTTTATGAGGTGTCGGCATTATCGAATTCGGTTGAACCCACACAAATGTGTCTTCTGCATAGAAGTGGGACGATTGCTAGGATTTGTCGTTTCAAAAGCCGGTATCCACGTCGATCCCTCGAAGGTCGAAGCTATCATCAAATTGCCTCCTCCTTCGAGTTTGCGCCAACTCCAAAGTTTGCAGGGGAAAGCAAACTTTTTACGTCGATTCATTCCTAACTACGCCGAGGTTACAAAGGGTTTCACCCGGTTGTTGAAACAAAATGCTCAATTCTCTTGGGATGAGATAGCTCAAAAATCTTTTGATGCGCTTAAGCACGCGTTGA
Source organism: Pinus tabuliformis (assembly GCA_031772625.1). Lineage (NCBI taxonomy): Eukaryota > Viridiplantae > Streptophyta > Pinopsida > Pinales > Pinaceae > Pinus > Pinus tabuliformis. The sequence goes on along the minus strand of CM062806.1, from coordinate 997,308,874 downwards.
CCATGCACCGTTGCTGCATCCTCCCAACTACAACCAGGACTACTTTTTGTATCTCGCCGCCTCCCACTCCACCATTGGAATGGTCTTAGTTCAGGAAGACGAATTCGGAACGGAACATGTGATATATTACCTCAGTCGGACGTTGAATCCAACCGAGCTAAAGTACTCGCATGTGGAAAAGTTGGCACTGGCAGCCGTTCAAGCTGTCCAGCGATTTCGTCACTACATTCTTCTCTGTAAAACTACAGTGATTTCGGATTGCAACCCTATGATCTATATTCTCACTAAACAATTGCTAGGGGGCAAGTACTCCAAATGGATTGTTATCCTGCAGGAGTTCGAGAAGTCCAAGTCTAAGAAATCCTTAGTCTTTGCAGAGTTAATGTGTGATTTCCCGCGTGCTGACACAGAAACAGTGGCAGAGGAGCCCATTGCGGACGAATCTTTGTTTCTTATCAGCACTTTAGATCCGTGGTATGGGGATATAATTGTCTATCTCCAGACCCAATCCTTTCGGCCCGAAATCTCAAAGTCGGAGCGTCGGAAAATTCGATTCCAGTCTCAACAATACAAAATCATTGGAGATACTCTTTATCGTCGTGGGGCAGATTTGATTTTTCGACGTTGCTTAACTCATGAGGAAGCTGAGAGGGTTTTGAATGACTGTCACTCTGGAGCGTGTGGCGGTCATATGTCTGGGTATGCCACAGCCCAAAAGATATTGCGCGCTGGCTATTTTTGGTCGTCCTTGTTTAAAGACTGTATTATTGCGGTCCGAAAATGCCACAACTGTCAGGTGTTTGATCGAAAGATGCGCGTGCCACCTGCTCCTCTCCACCCTATAATTGCTGTTGGTCCTTTCGCCAAATGGGGTATCGACTTTATTACTTGTAACCCTCACTCGGCCGGGGGGCATGCGTATATCATCCTTGCGGTTGATTATTTTACTAAGTGGGCTGAGGCGATGCCTACATTCGAGGCAGACGGCAAGACAACAGCAATTTTCGTATTCAATCACATTATTGCTAGGTTTGGTGTCCCACAAGCGATAATCACTAACCATGGGGGCCATTTTCGAAACATTATGATGACAGAACTTACAGGCTAGCTTGGTTTACGTCATGATAGTTCTACTCCTTATTATCCCCAAGCGAATGGTCTGGTTGAGTCTATCAACAAAGTTCTAGTTATCATGATCCGACGGATCATTGGTATTCATCGGTCGAATTGGCACAACATGTTATTTTCAGCACTTTGGGCATACCGAACCTCAGTGAAAACATCAACAGGGTTCACTCCTTTCCAACTAGTTTATGGTTTGGAAGCCGTGCTACCCATTGAATGCGAAATCCCGTCACTGCAAATGGCCATCGAATTACTTCTAGCTACTTCCGAAGAGGAGAAGCATCTGTTATACTTAGCTAAATTAGATGAGACTCGACGTGAAGCTGCTTTAGCAATCGAGACTCACGCGAAACGAATGAAAGCTCAGTATGATCGGAATGTGACCCCTCGAAATTTTTCGGAAGGAGACCTAGTGTTGTTATATGATCAAGCTAATGATAAGTTAGGTGCTGGAAAATTCGTTCCTATGTGGCATGGGCCCTACATTGTCAAGCGCAAGCTAGCAAAAGGGGCCTATGAGCTGGTAGACTTTGACGGGGACTCTTTGGGTAAACCCAGAAATGGACTTTACCTAAAGAGGTATTATGCTTAAATGTCGGGTATGGAGATTTTAGTTAGGTTAGTTTTTTCTTTCTAGCTGGTATGTGTGCTTAGTTTAGACTGTGTGTTTGGTTTAGACAAGTGTGCTTAGTTTAGAGAGTGTGTTTTTCGTCGTTATTCTGGCTTATCTTGGTTTTACTCTTGATATTGCAGATGTCGACGCCTCTCCAAACGTACATTGGATTTGCTGATGGTGCTTGTCGTAGTACACGGAATATCTCTTCCGCAGCTTGGGTTATCTATTCGCCCTCTGACGAGTTAGTTTCTATGCATGGGGTGAGCCTCGGTCAAACAACAAACAACATTGCAGAATATAGTGCAGTGATTGAATTATTATCTGAATCTATTTCATTTGGGATTCGGAGTTTGATAGTGAGGTTAGATTCTGAACTCGTTGTATTACAGCTTAATAGAGTCTATGCCATTAGAAATCCAGTGTTATTAAGATTGTTTTTGAGGGTGCATCTCTTGGAATGTGAATTTGATTACATTGAATATCAGCATATTCCAAGGTCTTTAAACACATTAGCAGATGCAATGGCGTCTCGAATGTTAAATAGACATTTGTAACAATCATAAATGTAAATTTATAAACATTTCATCACACATGTTTAACAAAATAAGCCGATAATAATGATATATATAGATAGGAGTGTGTCAAAAAATATACATCGTCTTCGATCATAGGTTGAAAGACACCTTATGATCGGCAAAAATGATAAATACAAAAACCAAAATGTCACATGTGTCTACAAATGACCATCCAATCACTGGTGGTGCTCTCTATACGACACCACTGCACGGGCTACTCTACACAAAAACCTCCTAAAAGGTCCTGGGACTACGACTACGTAACGCTAAAGTCTGATAGGAATATCGTCTATAGTAGTCTATGGTATACCCGCCGTCAGATGCTCTAGATCCTGCTCCAACTCAGCTAGTGTCTCTGCAGCCGCGTCCTGTGGGGCCGGTGCCGGTGCAGCTGGATGTCTCCTCTCAAAAGCCCGGAGATTGGCCGGACACCGTGGGCCTACATCTGCATTTTGAAAATTTTTGCTGTCAGTTTTGAGACGATGTATAAAAAACAAAACAAAAATAGATAATTTAAAAAACTTGTGAAAAATGAAGTACCTCTGTCGTCCCATTGTTCTCCCTGTGGAAGAACCATGTCCGGATCATTGCGAAAATCCATTCCGGCATAAGGAAAATCCTGAATCGCAAAGACCTGGCTCTCCAACCAGTGAAAGTAACCCGCAGGAAATCGGACAACTCCCGCTCCCTCATCAGGATGCCGGGCCATTACCGAAACCCACCGCGTCAACTTAGGCTCCCGAGGAGGCCCAACTGGAACAGTAAGATGCTGAGGGATCAGCATTGGAACTCTCTCTAGGGCAAAGCTCACAACTAAAGGCCCATATCCAAAGGTCTTCAATTGTCCGTTCTTTGCCCTAGTCAGTTGGCCTTTCATATTGGCCAGCACAGCATCGCACCAGTTGAAAATGGTGCCTCGGAAGCAATCTATAGCCATCCGCATTTGGGAACCAGTGGCTATGTGCAAAGCGGCAGCACCGCAAAGTCTGGTAACTGTAAAGGCAATTACCATAAGTTCAGGTCGGGATATGTATTTGATTTCTATCCCCTTCTCCTGGTTTTGATTGTTGCACCACTCTAGCCGGAGACTAGCAAGGGATTGGCCACCCGGCCTAGTCCCGAATAGAGACAGTTGCTCGCCCCTATTAGGCAAGCCAGTGAGAAAATATATGTCGGAGGGCTCTATCTCGAGCTGGTGTTCTCCGATATAGAAACATTGATCCTGAATGTTCCACCTTTCAACCAGCCACTCTAAGAATGGCACTTGGGCCCTCATGCCAGGTATGGCCCAGTACTTGTAGAGATCGCATGCCTTTAAAGCATCAATGGAAGGTTGATGACCTATTGCGGCCAAATCGACATCTTCGTGTTCTCTTTCGCGCCAATCTAGCATGGTGGATAATCTACACACCAAAAAACATTGATTAGAATTCATTAAATCAAATTTTGATGGTTAGGTTTTGAGTTTGGGTTTTGAAAATCCGCTTTGCGCGGAGTACGCACCCCGCGTTCAGAAAACAGAGCGTGGGTACGCAGCTGTTCTGAAGGTGGGCTGCGTACTCCGACCATTTTCCCATATACGAAAATGTTGGGGTACGCAGGTCACCCATAGGGCACCTGCGTACCCCGAAAAGCGGACCCTAAAACCCCAAACCCTCCAAAAAATCAAACTAAAACTTAAAATGGAATTCTAAACGGATGAAATTGAAGAGGAGGATGTTGTGAAATACCTGAAAGAGACGACGCTCGATTCCGATGGTTGGATTCTCCGCAAAGTCCATGGGAAGTTTCTTGTCAAAAGCCCTTTTCTCACCCTCAACAGTAAAATGGTAAAAATGACATGGTAAAAAGTCTTTTTATAGGTTTTTTGGATAAATGAATGCTAAGTTTGTTTATTTTTCACCATGAAAAGATATTTTTCAATGTATTTTTTGCCCATCTTAAACAGGTATGAGTAATGTGTTGTTTTTGTGCAGGACAAAAGGACTTTAGGGTAAAATCATCATTTTTCATGAACCAAGACATCAGAGTCATCTTTTAAGCCCTTTTCTGACTCCTAAAACATGAAAAGATTGCCGAGCGTTTCTTTTACACTCGTTAAAATGGAATTAAAAGACGGTCCTCTTATAGCCCTTTTCTGACCGTAAAAACAAGAAAAGATTGCCGGATTTTTGTCGTTTCAAATTCGATACTAGAAATAAAACGACATGCCTCTGATTGCTTTTTACTTTTCAGGTCAAAGGCATTAATCATGAAAGTACTCCTTGGTCACAAGATCAAGCGGTTCTCTCAGGTATTATTTTATACTTTTTCGGGCTTGGGAGACACAAATTTACGAAAAAGTTCACCTTGGAGTCTTCTTTAGTTTTTTCAGACTCTCTAAAATTGAAAAACGCCGAGTTTCTCCTATACTAGACTCGTTAAAATTTCACAGTAAAGGACCTGTTCGATTACAAACAGGAACGGACCACTCCTTCTTAGGGTCCGAATCTAAACTAAGTTGGACTCATCCGAAGGATGAGCTTATAATCAAGCATATGTTATCCTCCTCAAGCTTGTAAAAAATAAAGAGGTACTTGCCAGAAATGGTGGGGGAAAAGAGAGAAGAATGAACCTATTTGTTATCCTTTGTTACAGAAGAATCTTACCACCGCTCTTGAACACGACACTTTTCATTCACCTGGGTTGGGAAATCCTTTGCCTTAAAGCTGATAAAACCACTTTGAAAGTCTTCAACCATTTCTGGGTATTAACTTTGGGTCAATCGTCGCCAAGCCATCTGTAGTGTCGTTATGTGTTCAAGAGGTCTCTGCAAATAAACCATTCATATGCAAAATACTTGTCATCCATTTGACCATCCCTGAGTCAGTCCTTACAGCAACATTTCTTCAATTTGAGCAATGATTTTGTGTTGTGGGCTTGCCTGCAACGGGTCGCTTTCTATCGACATCAGCACATTATCTAGAAAGATGACTTAGAAATCGTCAGTACCTTGAAGTCTGCATGCATCAATGGCAGGGTTCTCGCCTTTGACGAGAGTTTACATCATTGACTTTCGATCAAAGGATTCCGTGACGTGTTCGACATCAACCCATTCATTCACATTTCATGGATTGTACTGGGTACTTTGAGAACCATTGACATCACTGGTGGTCTCTCTCACACTTGTTAACAGTTTACATCATCGACTGGTAATCAAGTGGTTTCTACCATGTTCGACATCAACTCATTTATTCGCATGGATAGAATCGTACCAATTCAGGAAGTAGAGATGAAGACCCTGGATCTAGTTTCCACCATCCAGGCTGTGAGGAGTTTTGTATTCATTATATAGTAGACTAACCATAAACAGATGGCTGCGTCCATACTGTGTCTACAAAAGTCTATGATTGTGATGTACTGCAAAATCATTCTTGTATCAGAACAGTAGTTAGATTGTTAGTTAAAATTTTCAATCTGAGTATGGGAATGTCTACCTCAGCGATGATATCATCTTATATATGTATTTTGTGTTGAATATTTGTAGGTTCTGACCGGGCTCTCCGCAAGATACTCCTTGAAATGATAAAGTACTTCACCCTTCCTAGATCATATAAAACCCTAATCTACTACAGGCTTCACACTTTAGGGGGCAATCTGTTACACTAAAAAATGTCACCATGACTATTTGCAGTTAGTATGGCTCCATCCACTGTCATACTATCCTCCTTGGCAAGTCTCATGCCTCTGCTCTTCATGTCAAACTTCAAGAAAGAGAGAAAAGTCATTTAAAGTCAATTATCTCTGGTACGCAGTTTCTCTTAGCCTTACCTACGTGTACGCGACCCAAGTTCATAATACTTGCGTACTTGTACGCTCTGTATGTAAAGGGGTGGGTGCGTACCCCTGTAAAGGTCAAAAGGCACGAGTTTCATCTTAAAAAAGTTACTTGTGGTCATTTCTAGAGTCTTCTAGAAACTTGTTTGACGTGTATGAAGCGCCTCCAGATGGTTCATGTATCCCTACCAAAGAGGAACTTATCCCATCAAGAGGGGAGCTATCCCATCCAAAGAGGGGCTTATCCCATTGATGGTGGACCTGAATAACTTCCTCTAGAGCACTATAAATACAGGCATTGGGCCAAAGGGAGAGGAGGTTGAAAGCTGAACATTCCTAAGGGTAGATGCTGCTGGAATTAGGACTTCCTTGTAGAAGCTTGTGAGGAGAGATTACCATCTTTGCTTGTTTCATTTGGAAGTGGGTGAGCTGATCAGAGTAAAGGAGAACTCTTCTGGACCCTGGGAGGGACCTGCACAACACCAAGGCTCAGGTTGTAATGGTTCCTTTTGTTACCTTTTAATACAAATAAGTCCATTCTTCTCAACAATTTGTTATTTGTGAGTTGTTTCATATACTCCTTGGTCTATATGTTAAATATGTTTTATTTTATGTGATATTCAGGTGCTATTTAATCGTTTGATTGTTAGTGAATGCAGGTTTCGAAGAGAAGGAGGAGCTCATCCGGATCAACGAAGCTGGACTACTACAACAGCGTTGGGTAACAGGTAGGATCTAAACACTTGATTTCTCATATTGTAAATGCATATTTAGAGAAGGATTGCTCTTCTTTGTCTTGTTTGTCACTAGAAAGTCTTAGGCTTCTAGGGAGGTCGGTTGTGTCCGCACTAACGACTCTTTCTGCATGACAATCATACCAATACTTGCAAATTATCAACACCAAAATTAGTTCAACATCTAACTATGAATGGAATCTAAGCATACATATACAAAAAGAGAAACCTCTGCTGCTAGGGTTGGGCCCTAACCCAAGATATTCAGCCCTATGAGTCAAATCAGTGTTGGATCAAGGGAACACTTCTCATTTTCATTAAAATATAAAAAATACACAAGAGTGATTAGTCACGATGTCTCTACTCAAAAATGCCTCTTGGTTACAATAAAACAAAAGTAGAATCTTAATGAGGCTCTAGGCCTTCTTATTTATACAAATGAAGTTACCAATAGCTTCCTTAAATTTAGGGAGGCTCGACTCCCAAACTCGAGATCAATTGGTCTTCAACTATCACTGGCTTGGCTGCCAATGATCTTAATGGCTCGTCTACTTACAACTCCGAGCTGATGATTTGATGGAGGAATCTTCGAGTGAGTGAGGAGTTAAGGAGGGAGATCCCATCTCCCAAAATCCCTCTTTCTTGTCTCCTTCGAGTTCCTGCACTTTAATTAGCCAAAATTATCTCCAAAACCTGCAACCAATGCACATTAGACCACAAGACATGACATCTCATCTTTACCCTTCTCATTAAGAAAAATATAACAAAACATGTAAAGAATTATGAGAAAAGTTGATTTTAGTAAGTTGAAGGGTTGCATTAAGGTCTATATAATTTATCCATTGATGAGCCTCATCATCACCCCCTTACTGAAAGTGTTTCTCATCCTCTAAGCAACTCAATATATGTCTATGTCTTTCATTGCTTTGGTGGCCTCCCTGACATCCCAGGCCTCTACTATAGTCTTCTCCTCTTGTGGATAAAATATTGCATGCTTCTCTATCTCCTCCCACTTCTTTCTTTCTTCTTTTTCCTTTCTCCCTTCTAACATACCGAAGAGAAATGGTGGGCTAAGTTTCAAGCCAATCCAATTGACTTTGAGTCTTTGCAATTATTTCTTATACATTGGGGGTCCTTTCTGGTGCATCCCTCATTATGTCAGGAGAATGATAGTCCCTGATCTTTAGGATGCAGGGCAATGTGTTCCATCTCCTTTGGTAGGCTTGTTGGCTTCATCCCCTAAAAATCCCCAAGTGTCCTCAAAATGAGTAATTGCTTGCTCTTGTGTAGCTAGGTATCTTGTGTAGATAGGTATCTTGTGGGTGCTAATGATAGCCATGGAATTGACTTATTCTTCTTTGATGAAAAGGGGCTTTTTTTCTTCTCTTGCCAATACCCGTTTTACTTCTGTAGCCCTAGCCTCCTCATGATTCATCCATGATGCCAAGGACATCAATTGTAAGTCCCCTAGCTTTGGATTAGGGTCCCACACATTCAAATATGTTAGGGCCAAGTTATGTAGGCAAAATTCAGATATCTTGGCTCTATCCTCTAGGGTGCTTTGGTCATAGAGGTAAATGAACTGCCTATAGTTTTGGAAAGGCATAGTTCCTCATTGTGCAAGGGTTTGTATTTGAAACTGCAGTCATTGTTCTTTGAGGTATAAGGCATATGATTTTGCTGACATCCTGCATTGGAGTGCCCCCATGGAGAGACTTGCCATAGTTTCCAATTGGCTCTCCTTCTCTTGTAGAGTCCTCGTTAGCCATGCGTTCTCATCCTCTAGTTGATATTTCATCACTCTTTCCCTATCTCTTATTCTACTCAACTCTCTGCCCATTTCTAGCAACTTTTCTTCCATATGGCTTACATCCTCTACACTTTTTGATTTAGCAATTTTCATCCAATGATGTGTCCTTGCTCTCTCCTTTCCAAGCTCAAAGAATAGAGGGGTGGAAAATTTTTGTGGTATTACTCTGCCCCCCTTAATGAATCTGTAATACGAGCCAAGGTTTGGTTGTGGGCTAGGTTCCTTCAGCTCCTGGGACTCTCCCTTTACCATTTCTTGAGTATTTTATTCTTATTTTCCTTCCCTTTTTCCTTGTAGTCATTCCTTATCTTGATTTTGTGTTTCTTGTAGTTTTGACAAGGTTTCTTGTAGGACTATTTTTGCTTCATGTAGGCCTGTCTATGTTTCCTGTAGGAGACCTTTCCCTTTTTGAAAAGGGCTCAAAGGTTCTTTAACTTGTTTTACTGAAGTTGACCTGGTGACATGCCTCCTAACATAGGTGATTGTTGACCTTGGGGAAGCTTGCTGTGATGTGCCTTATTCACCTCTCTTTCCTAGAGGGACTAACTTATCTTGTTCTTTTAGTGAGTCCTCTATGATAATGGGAATCTTGGTAGGGGTTTGAGGTCTCCCTTATTTTATGTTGGTGCTTTTTCTTGTTCTGAAGTATATGTGAGTCTACCTTTGCCTCTTTCCTTTTGATTTGATAGGTGCACTTAGAGCAATTAAGGTAGTAGTTGCCTCCTTCTCTATGGGCTCTGGGTACACCCTTGGAGATTCCTCTTCTTCCTTGCTCTATTTTTTAGGACTTGGTTCATCCTTTTGTGCTTCTTCCCTATTGTATTTTTCATCCTTTGTTTCATCTAGTTCTGCCTCCTCTTGTTTAGGCTCTTCTTCCTCTTCTTCATGTTCTTCTTCTTCAAGTTCATGTTCCTCTTCTTCATGTTCTTCTTCTTCTTCTTCTTTATCACTATAAGTATGGTCTGTGTCATAATTAATGGCTTGAATTTCATCTTCTTCATTCATGTATGCAAATGCTGACCACATAATAGGGATTCTCAAGTTGTTTAGGGCATCTTCTAGTACGAGTTTGATCAATCCATGATGTGCCAGTTGTTTATGTTTTCCTTCTTGTACTTTGATGCTCATTTCTATCATTGATTGTAACAAAAAGTAAGGCACACTAAGTCTTCTATGAGGAGGTAACTCTTCTCCAAATCTCATCTCATGGAGGAGTCTAGTTTGGTACCTGTAGACTATACTGAGTCTACCCTCACAAGAAATATACTTAATGATGTGATAGCTTACTTCATTCCAAGGATATGAAATGCTTTCCCTTCTAATCCCATTTTTATCTTCAATTAGTTCTTCTCCTTCCAAGAAAAAGATCTTCTTGGAAAGAGTGCTTCTAGTTTTCTCCACTTTTCTCCATTCAAACCCTAGAGGAAGCGTAGTGATCCTGCTAATGCTCTCAGGGGTAATTGTTACTGACAAACCCCTCACTACAATAGTGGCACTGGCTCTAGCTAGAGGTATGAGTGACATTGCAAATTCCCTAGCTATATCATCATCATATCCCCTAAGTAGCTCGAAGAATCCCAGCCATTGATGCCTTGTAAATATTTCTACCACAGGAGGATGTTGGTGTATTCTGGTTGTTTTGGTGGGCTCCCTTTTGTTGAAACCCCCTGTCATCTCTTCTCTCTGTCAATCTGTTTGTATGAGGTTTGGGTGGCTATAGCTTAAGAGCTTCTCTAGGTGATGAGGGTTTAGAGTTTACTCTACACAATCTTCCACATAATTATATCTATCTCTATGCACACTATAAATACTTAAAAGAAATGAAAATTTCTTTCCTTTTCCTCTTTACAAATGAAAGAACAGAGAATATGGAACCTACCTTTCTCTGCAATGCTTTGGTGATGAGAATTCTTGAATTGCTGGTCCTAGGCACCCACTTACAACATTTTTGACAATCCTCCCTATTTCCTATAGTTTTCCTGTATTTCCTATAGGTGCTCATTGTTTCCTATAGTTTCTCTGTGTTTCCTATAGGTGCTCACTGTAGGTAGGTCGAGGCTAACTTTTCCTTTCGATGGCTCCTCGAGGTTATCTCATCTCTCAAACTATCGAAATAAATAATGCTTTGCATGAAAGTCACAAAATATTTCTATTTATGGTTGATTTCATTGATTGATGTGCTGGCTGGCCGAGTAAGTATTTCTCCTTTTAGACCATTGGTCCCACTACTAGTTAACATGCTACCCTTCCTTGTAATCATCACCCAGTTTTGTTCATCATAACTTGACCACCTTTCTGATTTATTCCCCTTGATGTGACCTTGCCACGTGTCCAGTTGACTAACACTTTACTTTTTTTTATCGGACTGAAGGTGGCCAAGTTAACTGGCCACCTTCGCTTATAAAATCAACTTTCTACATATTCCTATAGTTTTAATCATATTCGTACTTATGAGGGAGTATGGATGAGGTGACATACTTGTGGCTTCCTTTGCCTTGCTAATGCATGTTGGAGGGTGGTTGTATTGTGTTGCTCATGAATCAAGTACATCTTCTTGATTTATTTTTTTGTTGATGGGTTGTCTTCTTGTTGATGCACAGGTGTTGGCTTCCTCTATTGTTGCTGAGCTTTGGAGAAGTTCCATTGTGCCTGCAATTTTTCTTCTCCTTTTTCAATCATGGTGCTGAAGGTTAGGCCTGGAGCCTGCTGCTACTTCAAAATAGGCTTCTACAGGGTTTCCTGTAGTACTACTACAGGAAATCCTGTAGCTGCCCTTTTTTTGAATTTTTGTGTCCTTTCTCTGCTTGGAGGGTGAATAGGTATTGGAATGAGTGGAAGGTGTGACCATGGAGTGGTAGATGAGGTGAGCTGCTGGTGGCATGCCCCTTTGATATTCTTTCCTCTTTTTTCTTTTTTTTTGAAAGACAACCAGGTTGCCTCAAATGAGGTTTTCATCCTGGTTGCCTGCCCTAGGTACCTCAAAAGAGGTTTTCACCTAGAGTTTTTTTTTTTTTTTTTTTTTTAAACACTCTTGGGCTACCTCAAAGAGGTTTTCAACCTAAGAGTGGGCCTCAAGTGGCTCATTGAGATTTTCACTTGGGTCTCTTTATTTATGTTTTATTTTTTATTTTTTCAAAACTTCAACAAACCTCAAGAACTTAGTGAGGTGGAAGCCAAGACTCCTTCAATCACCATTACTGCCTTGCTGATGCTACTAATGAACTCCTTCTTTGACAAAGGCTTTTTGTAGACTTTCAACCTTTACCCATTGACAAGAAAAGAGATACCTTCTTCATCGATGGTTCTTATCTGAACAATGCCATTATCGTGGCACTTTTCTTTCACGTATGGTCCCAACCATCTATTCATCAACTTTCCCTTGAAATATTTGTACCAGGAGTCATAAAATATGGCCCAATCGCCTTCTTGAAACAATTTGTCTTCGATATTTTTGTCATGCAGGATTTTCTTTTGTACTTGAGTCACCTCTATGTGCAAGAGGGCCTGCATCCAGAATTCATCTAACCCATTTAGCTGAAGCAACCTCACTTGTTGTGCCCTTGTAACATCTAGATCCAATTGTGCCGCCATCCTTAAAGTGTTGTACTTAAATTCAATGGAATGCAGAGCCTTATTCCCATAGACCAAATCATAAGGGGTGAAGCCAATGGTGGTCTTCCAAGTTGTATTGTAGACCCAAGTGGCCTCCACTATTCTATCTTCCCAATCCTTCCTTCTGCTGCTAACCACTTTGGTCAGAATGATTTTCAATGCTTTGTTGGTGACTTCTACTTGTCCATTAGCCTGAGGGTGGTAAGGAGTGGACTTTTTGTGCTTGATCTTATGCTATCTCAATAGATTCTCAATCATGTGTGAGGTGAATTGACTGCCCTGACTAGTGACCAACTCTCTAGGGTATTTAAACTTGTAAAACACATTCTCCCTCAAGAACTCAACCACTTTTTCCTCTGTGGCTACCTTGATAGCTTTGGTTTCATCCCACTTTGTTAAGTATTCGATGCACACAATGATGTACTTTTTCTATCTGGATGGAGGATCAATGGGCCCAATGAAATCCATTCCCCACTTGTCAAATGGCTCGAAAGTCACTTGAGGTTGCAAAGGCATTTCATCCTTGGGAGTAGGTTTCCCCATCCTTTGGCACCAATCACACTAGATGGTATACCTTCTTGCATCCTGGTGGAGAGTGGGCTAGTAATAGCTAGCTTGTAGTACCTTGAATGTTGTCCTTTTGGCTACAAAGTGACCTCCACAAGGCCCATCATGATAGGCCAGAAGGATGTCAAAAACTTCCTCCTCCCTGACACATCTTCTCAGAATTTGATCTGGACCCAACTTGAAGAGATTGCCCCCAATCCAAGTGAATGGGGCGCTTTTCCTTATAATTCTTCTCTTCTCCTTGGAGGACATATTTGGAGGGAACTGTGCAACTACTAAGTAGTTGGATATGTCAGAAAACCATAGAGAGAGAACTGAAATGGCGAATAAATTCTCATCTAGCAGCTGGTCATCAACCATTCCTTCCTCACCTGCAAGAAAATTCAATATGGACAAAAAAATCTACAGCTACATTTTCTTTGCTAGGCTTACCAATAATAGTTAGATCAAATTGTTGTAACAAAAGTAACCATCTAATAATTCAAGCATTCACATCAAGTTTGTTCATCAAATATTTAATGGCGACATGGTCAATATGTAGAAATGTCTGGTAACCAGTAATGTAATGTCTAAATTTATTCAATGAATGGACAACAACTAAGAGATCTTTTTCAGTAACTGTGTAGTTTAACTCAGATTTGGATATATTTTTGCTGATGAAGTAAATGGCATAAGGTACCTTGTCATCTATCTAGCCCAGAGCTGCTCCTATAGCTTTGTAAGAGGCATAAGCATGTATGTGAAAAGGAAGAGCCCAATTCGGGCCTTGGAGAATAGGTGCAGTAGTCAACTTGTCCTTTAGGGTTTATAGGGCCTCTTGGCAGCTTTTTGACCATAAAAATTTAGAGTCCTTGGCCAATAGACCCAACAAGTGTGAGGATACCTTGCTAAAGTCTTTTATGAATCTCCTATAGCATCCAGCCAAGCCTAAGAAACTTCTGACATCCCGCTGCTTCTGAGGAGTAGGGACCCTCTTTATGATAACTATCTTATTTGGGTCTACTTGCAGTCCTTCCTGGATGTTTGAAACACTTCTCCTTGATTAACTTGTTGTATATGGGGACATCTTTGATAGCTTGGCGAAGCAGGATTTTGACACAAAAAAATTTCAACTCACCCAGAAGTTCAATCTCTTCTAGGGTGTGCTAGACAGGATGGGTTAATCTCTCAGGAAAAGGAGGTGGATTTGCTTGAGGGACACTTTCCTCTTTTTCCTCTTCACGCTCCTCAGGTGGATATGGAGAAGTACTCTTCCAGACCTGAGGTTAATTTCATGAATTTCCACAGCATAGGCAGGGTTGGATGTTTCTCCATTGTAGACTTGTTGTGCCTGTCTATTGTTCAGGTTCGGATTTGGTTGGGCAGGCATCTAAGGTTGTTTAGGTGGATCAGTGTGTAGGAGTTGTGGTTGAGATGGAGGTGGAGGCAATAGAGTTGGAGCTTGGTTGTATGGGGGCCTCCACCCTTGGGATGGTGCATTCCACTACAGCTGTGGAGGAGCATATGGCTGAAATGGTTGGTTGGTTGATTGGGAATGGTATTGAGGTGCAAAAGACCAGGGATAAGGTATGGACCATGAAGGATGAGTAGGAGGAAGCCAAGGGGGAATGGGTGTATTCTAATTAGGGTTGTAATATGAATAGGATGCCCCTTTCATGCCTTGCTGGTATGGTCGAGGTCCTTGAGGCCTCCTTTGATTGATGTAGCACATTTTTTCATTCACCCCTTCGGTTCCCTAATACACAAATTTTATCTAGGTAGGGAAGGGCACTTGTATGTGGAGTGGTTTTCCTCACATATCGAGCACATTTGTATAAGATTCAATGGACATTCGTTCCTAGGGTGCCTCTTGGTGCATCTAGGGTAGAAGATAACTAAGGCCCTCTTTTCTTCTTCCTGCTTCCTCTTTATCTGCATGGTGTCCATTTACATAGCAAGGGTATGCAACATTTCACTCTTAAATTCTTCTAACATGTTCCCAATTTCACTTTTTATGGATGTGTTGGAAGAGGACGAACTAGCCACAACTTGACTACCCATACCCTTCTTTCTAACTACCCTAGAATGATTCCTGAAAACTGTCTTGATATCATCATAGGGTAGCTAGTATATGTCCCCTCCTGACAACAAGTTTAGGGTTTCTAGGAGATCTTCCCTAATCCCCCTTAAGAAGGACTAGCTTAAGCGATTCAAGATCAAGGGTGCACGTTGCCCTTTTTTAGCTGAGTTGGAATCTTTCCTCATAATCTTCTAAAGATTCATCATGTCCCAAAGTCATTCTAAAAATTTCATCTTTGGTATCTTTGGACCTACAGTAGTCCCTATACTTATTGTTGAAGGCTTGTTGCATCTGAGCCCAAGTGGTGATATTGTTCCCAGGTAAACCCATGAACCAACGCAAGGTTGCATCTTTGAGAGTGGATGTGAACAATTTCAACTTCTAATCATCAAAGGTGTAATAATAAGTCCTGCATATGACAACAAACTCGAACAAAAAAGTATCTGGGTCTTTTGAGGTCAGGCCATGCAAATGAGGAAGATCATAGGGGCTTATTTTTTTCATCCTAGCATCCCCATTAGTTTCTTTGATGGGAAAATCACCCTCAACTCTTTTCTCAGCTCCTTCTTTGTCTCCAATCCCATTTCTATTTTCAGCCATGGTGTAAGTTGGTGGAATGGTCTCTTCTTCTTCCTCGATTAGCTCTTCAAAAATCTCTGGTTGTTTTCCTAATGGGTTCTCTAGCTCACAACCCCTGAAGAAGAGGGAAGGTTGGCTGTTTAATGTGGTGGGGGTATTTGGAAAAAATTTCCCAAAGTTGTCTCTACTCCTACGAGAAATGAAAGGAGTTTTGTTTTTTCTAGGGTTTTTTTTCTTTCTTTTGAAATTCTTGTAGAATGGAAAGAAAACAAAACCAAATTGCAACTACTTGCTGAATGGAACTATTTGCATAATGGAAAGAAAGTAAAACCAAATTGAAACTACTTGTTGAATGGAACTTTTTGCAGAATGGAAAGAAAACAAAACCAAATTGCAATTACTTGTTGAATGGAACTAATTTCAGAATTGGTAGGGGAGACAGGTATGGAGGAAGAGGGTTAGAATGGTGTTATCACTCAGGTTTTTCCCAAAAGTTGTAACAAAGGGAATACTGCCGAGGTAACCACAGACCAATCTTTTAGATACATAATCTATCCAATCTGTATCCAAAGAGGGCTCTCTCTTTATAATTTAGCTTTGTTTTTAAAGGTGTTAGGCTAGTTATGAAGTTCAAGGGTTTTGTTTTGAGTTTGGGTGGTGAGATTCGACAGAATAGTGAGGTAAAACAGAATAGTTCAGTCCATTGGGCATGATGGAGTCAAAGAGGATGGTTTCTAGATTTGGTTTCTTAACAGAGGATGGCTTCACAGAGCAAGGTAGTCAAACAGGGAACAAAATAAAGAGTTGAAAACAGATGGAATGGGCTCAAATGGGTGAAGGGCAGTTAAGAATCCTTCAACATATTGAAAGAGGGAATATGGATGATTATTGA
Organism: Pinus tabuliformis; assembly: GCA_031772625.1. Taxonomy (NCBI): domain Eukaryota; kingdom Viridiplantae; phylum Streptophyta; class Pinopsida; order Pinales; family Pinaceae; genus Pinus; species Pinus tabuliformis. Next base: position 997,292,489 of record CM062806.1, on the reverse strand, counting down.
TAAGGAGCAGTTAAGAATTCCTAAGCAAATAATCAATATGAAAGAATTAGGAAACAAGAGCAATTAAGAGTTCATTGTTTATTCTAATTCTGAAGAAAACATAGAGAATAATAAAGACTGAAAACAGAGTGCAGTCAATCAAATTATGAAATTAACCTTTTTCTTTATCATTCAGATTATGGAACACAGATGATATAGTAAACCAGAAAACTGTAAAACACAAGATATAGGGGACTTATTGATCCATAGGTTGATTCAAGAATTCTGTGACAAGTCCTCTGCTTCAATTCTTCATCCAGTATGGCCAGACAATAAATGTTTCCAAACAGCTCTTTATTCTAAAAATTCAGTGTTACAACAGAATCTAGGAAATCTACACACCATAGACTACCCCAATGCTCCAATGGAGGGGGTATATATACAACAAAATATGTACAACCTATATCTCATAACAGCTGTGAGATAATATCTTGGTTTAACCTAAAATAGTTTACAAGTAAAATAGAAACAGCTAATTGAAGTAGTGTTGGAGATAGGCCTTTAGGGTTCGGCTTGCAGCTGTCTTCTGTAGTAGCTCTGCGTCGACTGCCTGTCTTAACTGCTACATTTAATTCTGATCTGATAGTCTTTAACTCTTATCTCCTGCCTTTAATTCTGATCTGCTTTGCCTTTAATTCTGATCTGATACACTTTAATGCTTGAACTAATACTCTTTGACTTGTTTTGGTGCTCTTCAATGCTGAACTGACTCCTGCCCACCGTTGTCTGGCAAAATAGAACTGCTAACGTGTCTTCTCACCGCCTTTCCTTTGGCCATTCATGTTTCTGAAGGTCCACTGGCTAGGGTAACAAAATATCCCTGTATATCTCTATTTCTTTCTTCTGTGAGCTCAGAAGTCCCTCGGTTTGCTTTCAACTGTGTTTGAAGAGGAAGAAGCTATAAAATGGCGGGTTGGTTGAGGCCGTGAGCTCATCGATGGAGCTTTTTCCAGTCGGGGCTAGTCTGAAACTAATACATTTGATTTCAGTCAATTTTATACCTGGAGCGCGCGGGGCACTGCATGCAGAAAAACAAAGAAAAACTGACTCTTTCCCTTTTTATTCGACGAAAAGAAGTTTTGGCAGGAATTTTTTATAAGTAGGACAGATGACGTAAGCAGGGGTACGGGACAAATGATGTGGCAGATGATGTCAGCAATGGGCGGAGGACGTCAACAGATGACATCAGCGGGGAGGGTGGTAAGCGGTTTTGCCCACACCGCTTTTGGGTCTGGACGGTTTCGGGCCGGAGGCGAGCGATCAAGTTGGATGAGTGATGCGTGTCCTTGGTACGAGGGAAATACCGCCGGTTCCCCGCGACTTAAACATCGGAGATTAGGGGTGTTGCGAAATGGATGCGGACCGTTGGATGCATGGGCGGAGATCTGACGATGGACGCGCTATGGAGATGGAGGAGAGTTTAATGTATGCGGGCCCGGTGTATTTAAACTGTTTTTAATGGTATTGGGGTTGTTTTGATTGGTTCGGGACTGGTTATTAATTAACCCGGGCGGCTAATTAATCCCTTTATGCACGCGGGGAGGTTATTAATAAATTCCAAATAAATCTATTAATCCCTTGCTTTATACAGTGATCATGGTTATAGTTTAACCAGGGCAGGGATATTTAATATTGTGGGGTTTTTCAATATATTTACATAGTACGGGGAAGGGTATTAATTTACATGGGATTTTTATATAATACATGTTAATTGTTAATATGACTCATGAAATGATAACAAGTGCTAAGTTTTAAAAACAATTGGCTTTTGTAGTTAAACTTAGGCTTAGGATGACAAAAGGGGTTTTGGGGTGATATTATGCATTTTCCCAAGTAAAGTAGGGATTTACTTAAGGCAATGAGTTTATGAAATGGGATGAGTGATTTGTGAGTGATATCAAGCAGATCTTAATATTTGAGGGGGGGAATTAGTAAGTGATTAGGGAAAAGTATGAAGGGGAGTTAGTTATGAAATCTGCCTCGCTTGAGCTGTCTCAAAAATATTTGCCTTGCACTTGTGATGGGAGTGAAAGTTAACACAATGAAAGACAAGATCCATCACAAGTATCATTCTGCAACATCAATCTACCTACCCTGCCTACTTTTCCTAGCATTTTTTCCTTCTTTCTTTGGTTGCACTTAGACTGGCAAACCCTTTTCAACTTTTTTCTTTTCTTTGCATGGTAACCCTACCTAAGTCTACACTTATTACATCCAAGGGCTCATATTTAACTGTTGAGCTCCTTTGCTTCTCTACCTATCTACTTATCTGCCAAGATTAAACAGTTTGGCTAGATTTTTATTCTCTATCTCTAAAACATGAAATTCAAACATGAACTGGCCAGGATTAAGTTGTTTGGCCATTCTTCAATTGTGGCATAAAATTCAACAAGCTGCACACAATGCTTTATTTACAGAAAATGAAAAAGTAGTGGCATTTTGGACTTGCACACTTTCCTGGTCTATTTTTGTTTGGGGTTCATTTCTTTCACTTTTTTGACCATTTTATTCTTTTTGCCCTTCGATTTTTCTTTTAGGGTATACCCTCTTTACATTTTTTTATTTTTTTATTTTTTTGATAATATGGAAAACCTTTGCAACAAGGAAAAGGATGAACATATTACAGAGCTCAACAAGTCAATCATGAAATATGACACCTATTGGTATAGGAGTATAACAGTGGCTCCACTTGGGGATGGATTTCCCTGGTGGAAAGTCAAGAACAGCAGGTCAGATGGCCTTCTGCTTAACTTGGACTGTGTTTTGAAATCTTCCTTTGCTAGTTGCTTTATTTGTATATATGACAGCACACTTGTGAAGCTTAGGGCCTTCTCTTCGGGCTTCAACTGCAGCAAGTTACTATCCAATTCAAATTGTGACACTATTAAGGATATAGTATGTACATTGAGTCAAAATTCATCAAAAGACTGGATCAAAGTAATGTTTCAGTATTCGACCATTTACTGGTCCATCTTCCGTTTCTGTACCATCCAGGCTCTTCAGTAAGCAAGTATTGTTCCCTTGCAATGCATGGATGATAAATGGCCCTTTCCACAGGAAGTCAAACTTCCCATGTTTTCCTTTGTCTTCTCTCCTGGAATCCCACTTTAGAACTTTGTCTCCAATGTAGAAGTCTTCTGCTTTGGTCCTTTTATCAAATATTTTCTTGAGTTTTTTTTGTAACACTTGAGAACTTTGGTGCACTTCTTCTATGGTCTGCTGCAAATGGATGATCTGATTTATTCTCCTTTGAATGTCATTTGGTTCCACCTAAGCTTCTTGCAGTAACTTCATCACAGGAACTCCTAAAGATGAAGGAAACACAACCTCCATGCCATAAACTAACTCATAAGGGCTGGTTCCAATAGATCTCTTTGTAGTAAGTCTGTCTGCCCATAGTGTATGTGTAAGCTTCTTGTGCCAGTTTTTCTTGTTCTCTTCCAACAATTTCTTAATAATATTGATCAAGCTTTTATTGGAGGATTCAGCGAGACCATTACCTTGAGGGTAATAGGCTGTGGAATGGCCTAAAGTGATATGGTATTTGCTACAGAAATTTATCATTTTCTTGGACTTAAAAGCAACATCATTATCGGTTATGATCTTTTCGGGACGGCCAAACCTAGACAGCATGTTAGTTTCTAAGAATCCTATAATCATTGTATCATTGGCTTGTCTAGAAGGAATGGCTTCTATCCATTTGGTGAAATATTCTGTGGCGGTAAGAATCCATTTATGCTGACCAGAAGAGGGAGGATGGATTTCTCCAATGAAATCCAAACCCCATTGTTGAAAGGGTCTTTCAGTTGAAATTGGTCTCAAGGGTAGGGGTAACAGTTTCCTTTTGCCTTCAAAAATTTGGCATTTGTGGCAAGCAGTGACAAACTTCTTTACATCAGCGAACAAGGTTGGCCAGTAAAATCCAGCCCTTAGGATTTTGTCTGCAGTTTATTTCCAATAAAGGTGTCCACCGCAATCCCCTGCATGAAATTCTTTGAGAAATTTGTCAACTTCTTCTTTTATTAAAGAATTCAATAAAATACATTCATGATTTTCCAAAAAAGAGCATTATCTAAAATACATAATTTTGAAGCTTTCATCTTTAAAAACCTTTTCTTTGTTCTGGATAACCCTGGAGGAGCCTGCAGGTTTAATAATACATGAATTATATCAGCATACCAAGGTGATTCTACGAAGGCCTGGCTGATTTGTGGAGTTGCCATCTCCTGTTCATTATCTAGTTCATTAATATCCAGGGCTTGAAATTTTGTTTCAGTCATGAGTTTAGCTAATCCCTGTCCTTTTATAAGCTTTGTAGGTTTTATTTCAATGTCATACTCCAATATTTTAGCTATCCATTTACCTCGTTTGCCTTCAATTTCATCCTGAGTTAGGATATTGACAACAGCATTTGGTACGTAAGCTACTACATGGGAGTACAGTATATAGACTCTAAAGTCTTGAATGGCTTTCACAAGTGCAAGAGCCTATTTTTCCATGATTTTGTAATTCAAAGGTGCATCTCTAAGTGCTTTACTGAAAAAGGCTATGGGTTTTTCACATCCTGGATCATCTTTTTGCAGTAAAACGGCTACTATAGTGTGTTCTGATGCAAATGAGAAAATTATGAAGTCTCTATCGAACTTTGGACTTGTGAGTACTGGTGTTCTGGTCAAAGCCATTTTAATTTCTTCAAATGCTTGTTTGGCTTCTGTTGTCCATTTAACCTTTGAATCCTTTTTTAACATATTGTTCAGCAATCTGATTAATTCAACCAAATTAGATATGAATCTTCTCAAAAAGTTAATCTTCCCTAGGAAAGCTTGGAGTTCTTTGACATTTCTGGGGTGAAGTATTTGCAAAATAGCTTCTATCCTAGCAGGATCAATTCTGATGCCATCTTTGGAGATGATATGGCCTAACAGTTTGCCTTCTTCTAGACCAAACAAAGATTTTTTAGGATTTAATGAAATACCATACTTTCTGCATTTTAGGAACACTTGTCTCAAATGATCTAAATGTTGTTGATCTGATCTAGAAAACACAGTGAGGTCATCTAGATATACAACCAGAAAATCATGAATCTCTTTTGCAAAAGCTATGTCCATTGCTCGTTGAAAGGTTGCCCCTACATTCTTAAGTCCGAATGGCATTTTAACATATTTAAATGTACCCCATGGTGTTGTAAATGCAGTCTTTTCTTGGTCATCAGGATGAACCAGAATCTGATTAAAACCTAAAAACCCATCCAAAAGTGAAATCCTAGAAGTACCTACTACCCTTTGTAAAATGTGATCCATCTTAGGTAAAGGGTAATTGTCTTTCAAAGAAACCTTGTTTACATTTCTTAAGTCAACACATAATCTGATTTCTCCTGTTTTCTTCCTGGTAGGCACTAAATTAGACACCCACTCTGAAAATCTGATTGGAGCAATTATCCCTGCATCATGCATTCGTTTGATTTCTTTTTCAATTAAAGGAAGCAGTACAGGGTTGATTCTTCTGAGCTTTTGTTTGAATGGTTTTTGATTTTCCTTGAGGGGTATTGTATGCTGAATTACAGAGGTGTCATAAGATTTCAGGTCTTCATAGCTCCAGGCAAAAACATCCTGGAATTCTTTGATCAGTTCAACATACTTAAGTTTTTGATCAGGGGGCAAAGATTTGGACAATTTTACCATTTTTGGATTCTCTTCAGTTCCTATGTTGTAGTCTTCAATGTCTGCTTTTGGAGGTTCCATCTGAGGTTTCTTTGGAATATCGTTAAAATCAAAGAGATCTTCCAAAGGAGTTAATCCTTTGGGCAAATGATTGTCTTTCAGATTGATAATTTTAGATTCTCCTTCAATAATCTCATCAACATCTGTTTCTTTAAGATCTTGTATTTCTTCTTTGGTGAATTTCATTGGATGAAGCATTTGAGTTGTATTTTCTGCTGAAATGTCTGTTTCAATCTGATTTGTTGGATCAAATTCACTAACCGTATCTCCATCTTCGTTAGTGCTAGAAAATTCCTCTTCTAGGGTTAAAAAACTATTGATTTTATTATCACTGTCAAACACTTGCTAGTTCTTTACATTATTAGGAATTGTTGGCATGTGCCTTATTTCAGCTGTGAATTGATGATTTGGTTCAGATGGTAATTTACAGGTGCTGGCAAACATTGCTAGGCTATGAGCTTGCAAGTTCTGTTTTCTTGGGATTTTGGCAAGCTGAGTTTCCAGAAATGTGTTGAGGATCTCTATAGTTGTTCCTCTGTATTCTTTCAATCTGGGATCATTTGTCAAGAACTTCCCTTTTATCTGTTGAATGATTAAATCAGAATCTCCTAGGACTGACACTCTAGTCGCTCCCAATTTCTTAACCAGTTTAAGACCTAACAACAGAGCTTCATATTCAGCCATATTATTAGTGCATCTAAAGTTTAACCTGTAGGCATGGCCTTCAGCATGATTGTTTTCAAGGTTGTGCACCCAGACTCCTGCTCCTGCTCCTAATTTGTTCACAGAACCATCAAATTCTAAGTACCACAGGATTTCATGTTTATAATTAGTATCTGGAGTTTCAGGGATCCGTTTAATAGGGAGATCTGTTTTTTCAGTTTCTTCTGGTTTATCTGTTAAACCTTTCATTTCATGCGGGGGACCAATTTCAGCATTGTAAAGGATAAAAGAATCCATATCTGAATGTACTGAGTAGATAGGGAAATTCTGAGGTTTCTCTTGACTACTTACTACATACTTCATTAAGGTTTCTTTGTATAGTCTCTTAGGTTGGCCAAACACTGAAATAGTAGCGTAAGACATGTCTAACTGTAGAGATCCTTGAAGCTTTGCACCCCAAGATCTAGACAATAACATACCATACTTTGGTGGAATATCAACTACTACTATGTCCATTAAGATGGTTTTTGCAGGATATTGGACTAGTGACACACATAAGTCTTTGATTAAACCCAAACATTTGACCTGACTTGAATCAAAAGAGAAAAGGTCTTTATATGACTTGGTGATGTCAAGGTCAAGTTTCTCCATTACAGATTTAGGCATTAAGTTATGGGAAGCACCAGAATCAAACATGGCATTATGAAGTGTTTTATCATGTGTGTTTAAACCCACATAGAAAGGAGGAACCTCTCCCTCTACTGTTTTTCCATTTACTCCAAGGCCAAATATCAGTTCAGACTGGTCATCAAAAACGTTTACTGAATCTTCGCTCACAAACATTTTGAGTGATCTGCTGATTTGACTTCTGTAGACATCATGTTTAGCTAAATCTGATAATGGGACAACTATCTTTAGTTTGCCTATTTCTGTTTCAAGATTGAAAGGTTTTTCGGTCTGAGTTTTTGTATTTTAGACAGCTGAATTTTCTGCGTTTTTCTCCTCTTCAGGACTGGGATTACAGGCTACAATTGTTTCCAAACCAAGTTCTAGAGACTCTTCTTCTTTACCTTTGGCAGGAGTAGTAGTGGAAGGTTGTCTGTTGGGAATTTGATTGTCTGCTATATCTTCAACAATTGGATTATCTAGGTTGGGACCTATTTTAGAAAGAATATGTACAGGGGGGTACTGATCTTACCTTTGTTATGCTGCTTGGTATCTCTCTGTTTACTGGTTTCAGGGACATTTATTCTTCTTCTCCTCAGATTGTATTGTTTGTGGACTTCATAAATGGTTGTATCATATCCCTCCCTAAGGTCAAATGATTCACCTGACTGAGTTTGGAATTGTTTCACAATGTGAGCTTCCTGATCCTCTTGGGTCAAGAAAACTTGTTGTTCATTATTGAGTCCCATCAAATTAATTTGAGTGTCTTCTGTTGGTTCATTAGAAGTTGAGGCTTCAGCATAATTTTCTTGAAATGGGGGCCTAATATTTTGGTCAGGCCCTGTCTTTCCAATGTTAGGATTTTGGTTCTTCCTGAAATTTGGATTTCTCCCAGTATTGCTTGGTTGACCATCCCAAGGGGATTTTCTCTCAATTGTTTCTACTCTGTCTGCAAATCTATCCATTCCTTTAACAATGGCATCTAATTTCTGTTCAAAGGCAAAAGGTTCTTCTTTGAAAGGTGTCCTTCTTTCAGCTCTGGCTCTAGATCGTTTAGATATCAGATTGGTCTCAACACTGACAGCTATACTTTGCATCTCTTCTAAGTTTCAAGGAGCTCTTTCCCTAAGTTGGTATGCCATATCATAATCAAACGCATCAGGGAATTTGATCAAGGCCAAATCTGGAGGAGGTCTAAGATTCTTAGGAATAGCATTGTAAACATTATTGAATCTGGTACAGTAATCTTGAACAGTTTCTTGTGTGCCTCTTCTTAAGTTTTCATATTCTGATAAAATGTGGAGAGGATCTTTCTTCTTTTGCCACCTATTCAAGAAGGTCTGATAAAGAGCTTGTGGGTCATTGATACTATTTGCGGGTAGGGCTCTAAACCAGGTTCTAACATCACTAGTTAAAATTTGTACAAATACTTTCATTCTAACATCATCATCATCAATCTCATAACTTTCAAAATAGTCAATCATTTTCTTGGTATGTTGTTGAGTTGTGTAAGTGCTGGTACCGTCAAAAGAAGGGGTTTTACTTTGATAGTCTTGAGGCATAGCCCCTAGATTGGCAGGTAAGTTTAGGGGAGTATATCGGTTTGCCATGGTGGCAGAAATAGATGTGATTACTAGAGGAGTAGGGATAACAATGGGAATGTGTGTTGTAGATGGAGGAGTGGAAAGGGTAGTTTGAGATGCTGATGGTGAACTTAGAGAAGCTATAATAATCACAGAAAGGTTTGGTGTTCTTTGAGAGGTAAGCTCAGATTGAATGGAGTTCTGCAAATGTTTGTCAAGGTGTGAACTAGCATAATTTCTTTGGCTCTCTTGACTTCTAAGAATCCTAGGAATCAGATTAGGGTTTTCAAACACAGGTGGGGGATTAGGATCAGGATTTGATCTGGTGTAACGAGTCTTTTTTGAAGCCAGTTTATAGCTGTGTTTTTGGTTTTTTCTTGAAATAGATTTAACAATACAACTGTTAACAGTCTCTTCTAGAAGATTTTTTAGATGTAAGAGTTTTGAACTTTCCTAAAGACTTTTTTTAAAAGAGGGACTGATCAGGTATTTGAAACCACATATTCAAAACATAAACTAGGCTGGAGATAGACTGAAGCAGCATTCATTTACTTCTGCAATTACAAAGCAAAAGCAGTTTCAAAGGCTACCTGGCTAACTTCAGGCTCCGTCTATAGCTTATGAAATAAACAATAGTAAGAAACAATTGTTCGAGGTCTCCAACGGAGTCGCCAATGATGTTATCACTCAGGTTTTTCCCAAAAGTTGTAAGAAAGGGAATACTACCAAGGTAACCACAGACCAATCTTTTAGACACAGAATCTAGCCAATCTGTATCCAGAGAGGGCTCTCTCTTTATGATTTAGCTTTGTTTTTAAAGGTGTTAAGCTAGTTATGAAGTTCAAGGGTTTTGTTTTGAGTTTGGGTGGTGAGATTCGATAGAACAGTGAGGTAAAACAAAATATTTCAGTCCATTGGGCATAATGGAGTCAAAGAGGATGGTTTCTGGATTTGGTTTCTTAATAGATAATGGCTTCATAGAGCAAGGTAGTCAAACAGGGAACAAAATAAAGAGTTGAAAACAGATGGAATGGGCTCAAATGGGTGAAGGGCAGTTAAGAATCCTTCAACATATTGAAAGAGGGAATATGGATGATTATTGATAAGGAGCAGTTAAGAATTCCTAAGCAAATAATCAATATGAAAGAATCGGGAAACAGGAGCAATTAAGAGTTCACTGTTTATTCTAATTCTGAAGAAAACACAGAGAATAATAAAGACTGAAAACAGAGTGCAGTCAAGCAAATTCTGAAATTAACCTTTTTCTTTATCATTCAGATTATGAAACACAGATGATATAGTAAACCAGAAAACTGTAAAACACAAGATATAGGGGACTTATTGATCCATAGGTTGATTCAAGAATTCTGTGACAAGTCCTCTGCTTCAATTCTTCATCCAGTATGCCCAGACAATAGATGTTTCCAAACAGCTCTTTATTCCAAAAATTCAGTGTTACAACAGAGTCTAGGAAATCTACACACCATAGACTACCCCAATACTCCAATGGAGGGGGTATATATGCAACAAAATATGTACAACCTATATCTCATAACAGCTGTGAGATAATATCTTGGTTTAACCTAAAATAGTTTACAAGTAAAATAGAAACAGCTAACTGAAGTAGTGCTGGAGGCAGGCCTTTAGGATTCGGCTTGCAGCTGTCTTCTGTAGTAGCTCTGCGCCAACTGCCTGTCTTAAATGCTACATTTAATTTTGATCTTATAGTCTTTAACTGTTATCTCCTGCCTTTAATTCTGATCTTCTTTGCCTTTAATTCTGATCTGATACACTTTAATGCTTGAACTGATACTCTTTGACTTGTTTTGATGCTCTTCAATGTTGAACTGACCCCTGCCCACCGCTGTCTGGCAAAATAAAACTACTAACGTGTCTTCTCACCGCCTTTCCTTTGGCCATTCATGTTTCTAAAGGTCCACTGGCTAGGGTAACAAAATATCCCTGTATATCTCTGTTTCTTTCTTCTGTGAGCTTGGAAGTCCCTCGGTTTGCTTTCAACTGTGTTTGAAGAGGAAGAAGCTATAAAATGGCGGGTTGGTTGAGGCCGCGAGCTCATCGATGGAGCTTTTTCTGGTCGGGGCTGGTCTGAAACTAATCATTTGATTTCGGTCAATTTTATACCTGGAGCGCGCGGGGCGCTGCATGTAGAAGAACAAAGAAAAAATGACTCTTTCCCTTTTTATTCGACGAAAAGAAGTTTTGGCGGGAATTTTTTATAAGTAGGATAGATGACGTAAGCAGGGGTACGGGACAAATGACGTGACGGGTGATGTCAGCACCGGGCGGAGGATGTCAGTAGATGACGTCAGCGGGGAGGGTGGTAAGCGATTTTGCCCGCACCGCTTTTGGGGCTAGGTGGTTTCGGGCCGGAGGTGAGCGATCAAGTTGGATGAGTGACGCGTGTCCTTGGCACGGGGGCGATACCGTCGGTTCCCCGCAACTTAAACATCGACGATTAGGAGTGTTGCGAAATGGATGCAGACCGTTGGATGCATTGGCGGAGATCTGACGGCGGACGCGCTATGGAGATGGCGGAGAGTTTAATGTATGCGGGCCCGGTATATTTAAACTGTTTTTAATGGTATTGGGGCTGTTTTGATTGGTGCGAGACTGGTTATTAATTAACCCGGGCAGCTAATTAATCCCTTTATGCGTGCGGGGAGGTTATTAATAAATTCCAAATAAACCTATTAATCCCTTGCTTTATACAGTGACTATGGTTATAGTTTAACCGAGGCGGGGATATTTAATATTGCGGGGTTTTTCAATATATTTACATAGTACGGGGAAGGGTATTAATTTACATGGGATTTTTATATAATACATGTTAATTGTTAATATGACTCATGAAATGATAACAAGCGCTAAGTTTTAAAAACAATTGGCTTTTGTAGTTAAACTTAGGCTTAGGATGACAAAAGGGGTTTTGGGGTGATATTATGCATTTTCCCAAGTAAAGTAGGGATTTACTTAAGGAAATGAGTTTATGAAATGGGATGAGTGATTTGTGAGTGATATTAAGCAGATCTTAATATTTGAGGGGGGAAATTAGTAATTGATTAGGGAAAAGTATGAAGGGGAGTTAGTTATGAAATCTGCCTCGCTTGAGTTGTCTCAAAAATATCTACTTTGCACTTGTGATGGGAGTGAAAGTTAACACAATGAAAGATAGGATCCATCACAAGTATCATTCTGCAACATCAATCTACCTACCCTGCCTACTTTGCCTAGCATTTTTTCCTTCTTTCTTTGGGTGCACTTAGACTGGCAAACCCTTTTCAACTTTTTTCTTTTCTTTGCATGGTAACCCTACCTAAGTCTGCATTTATTACATCCAAGGGCTCAGATTTAACTGTTGAGCTCATTTGCTTCTCTACCTATCTACTTATCTGCCAAGATTAAACAGTTTGGCCAAATTTTTATTCTCTATCTCTAAAACATGAAATTCAAACATGAACTGGCCAAGATTAAGCTGTTTGGCCATTCATCAATTGTGGCATAAAATTCAACAAGTTGCACACAATGCTTTATTTACAGAAAATGTAAAAGTAGTGGCATTTTGGACTTGCACACTTTCCTGGTCTATTTTTGTTTGGAGTTCATTTCTTTCACTTTTTTGACCATTTTATTCTTTTTACCCTTTGATTTTTCTTTTAGAGTATACCCTCTTTACATTTTTTAAATTTTTTGATTTTTTTGATAATATGGAAAACCTTTGCAACAAGGAAAAGGATGAACATATTATAGAGCTCAACAAGTCAATCATGAAATATGACACCTATTGGTATAGGAGTATAACAAATGGTATTAATGGTATGGAGTTCAAGTAGAGGACTAATCCCAACTTCAATGATGTTTTTGCTAAATCGGGCTCAAAACAAGCTGTTACAGGATTTCCTACAGGAAAACTATAAGATGTCCTAGTTCTCCTACAGGATCCCCTGTTTTACTACAGGAAACAGGCCGAAAGATTAGGAAGTGGTTTAGAAGGTGGAATGAAGTGTGGGAAAGGTAGATAATGGGAGAATAAGGCCTGGAGGGGGTGAACACTATCCAGGGCTCAATCAAGTGCTTCAAGATGGTTGGATTTGCTCAATGGAAATGGAAATTTTTGCTTATAAAACAAGAATTTGGATTGAGGTTTTAGTGGATTTTGGAAACATGGGTGGATAAGGCTTGGATGAGGCAAATGAGATGAGGTCTCCCTGCAATGTAGAAGCTCTTGCAACAACATACATTCTTGTCTGCATCTATGCACAAATTCATCTATACATGGGAAATATTTATTAAATGGAAGAAAACAGAGTTATTACCATCTAATGGCTAAGTTCATGAATGGAAGTGCTTTGAAACCAATGCAAAACTTAAGAGATCAAAAATGAAAATTGCAACTCATCCTAAGAAACTTAAAGACAATGACCTACTCATCAAGAAACCCTAGATTATGCAGCAAAGCAAGAAATCTATTTTTGGGCTGTATTAATGTGTCCCTCAAGTCATGATCCCAAAAGAGAGAGATGAGGTGAAAACTACTATCACCAGCTTTTCTGGAATGTCTTCTGTCACTATTGTACCACTGTTCTAACTATCCACAAATGGAAGCAAACTAATTAATCATACCAATACTTGCAAATTATCAACACCAAATTTAGTTCAACATCTAACTATAAATGGAATCTAAGCATACATATACAAAAAGAGGAACCTCTGCTGCTAGGGTTGGGACCTAACCCAAGAGATTCAGCCCTATGAGTCAACTCAGTGTTGGATCAAGGGAACGCTTCTCATTTTCATTAAAATATAAAAAATACACAAGAGTGATTAGTCACAATGTCTCCACTCAAAAATGCCTCTTGGCTACAATAAAACAAAAGTAGAATCTTAATGAGGCTCTAGGCCTTCTTATTTATACAAATGAAGTTACCAACAACTTCCTTAAATTTAGGGAGGCTCGACTCCCAAACTTGAGATCAACTGGTCTTCAAGTATCACTGGCTTGGCTGCCAATGATCTTAATGGCTTGGCTACTTGCAACTCCGAGCTGATGATTTGATGGAGGAATATTCGAGTGAGTGAGGAGTTAAGGAGGGAGATCCCATCTCCTAAAATGCCTCTTGCTTGTCTCCTTCGATTTCCTGCACTGTAATTAGTCAAAATTTGCTCCAAAACCCGCAATCAATGCACATTAGACCACAAGACATGACACCTCATCTTTACCTTTCTCATTAAGAAAAATATAACAAAACATGTAAAGAATTATGAGAAAAGTTGATTTTAGTAAGCTAGAGGGTTGCATTAAGTTCTATATAATTTACCCATTGATGATCCTCATCAGTGTATTCAGAGCTATTGCTTAATAATAAAACCCTCATAGTTGCTACATTGGTTTTCCTGCATTGGGTTTTTTCGGGGATGTTTGTCCAAAAATAACGGTGTCCCTTATGTATTTGTCCCATTTTATTTTAGTTCATGATTTATATGTATGTGTAGTCTGCAATAGTGTTTTCATCATTGTTTAAATAATTAAATAACTTGTTGAATGTAAAGAACAAGTAGGTGATGATAAACCAGTGATTGCAGTAGGATTTCTGATGTGTAGATTCAGAAATTTAATTTTCACATGGTATCAAAGCATTGCAGATCATAGGAGACTGAAGTGTTGAAAAGTGTGCAACAAGAAATGCTAAATTTAGAACGTGCTAAAAATAGACCTGCTAAAAATAGCCTGTCTAAAAATAGTAGTTTGGCCAGTGACGTCATTGGCCACATTGGGTGAGAGGTGAAACTACTAAAAATAGAAAGTTCTAAAAATAGCATTTCTGGGTCCCTTCCTATTTATAGCAATCCCTAGTCTATCTATAGGAAGTAAAATTAATTTTGGTCTTAACAGCAGTTGGAAATATTAATTAATTAATTCAGTTGAGTTAATTAGTTAAGGAAATTCGAATTTGAAGTCTTTGTGAGCATGCACATGAGTTTTTCCACTGATTGAGAAACTTATCCTTAATTTCCTCCACTGATTGAGGGAATAAGTATGAGTTCTATAATAATAGAATCAATTGACTTAGTTCTAACTAGTCAAGTCCAGTTAGATTATTTTAACAAGTTGTTAAAATAATAAAATATAGTTTGTTAATGCTTGCATGCATGTGACAACTATTATTTTAGATAACTGAGAATTCACTCATGGATAACTGTTGTATGTCAGTTCTGTTAGAGACCCAGTTGAGATCAGATGTGGGATAGTGTACTATCAGATGCTTGGATATTTCTAGTAAGTATTCCTTGCATGGAGAAGGATCTATTATAGAAGATTGGAGGACTTGTGGCCTATATATTGAGGCCTAGGTAGTCCATGATTTTCATCTTCTAATTGAAGATCATCAAAGTACAAAGAGAGCAGGATAGTTATTGAGCTGATTCTTTTTGTATGTTGAAGAGGATTTCCACTTGATTGATAATACAGTGTTGGGGTTTTATGCTAGTGCTTTCCCCAGTGATATATTCTGTGTTATGTGTGATTGATTTCTCTTGATCAGTTATGCATGTTTCTACTTGATGTTGCTCATGAATTCGATTATGCTTCCGCTTAATGTTTTGTAGAAGTAGAAAAAGTATTATGCTTTAGGACATTGCATATATCGATTTGTTCTACAAGTGAAATTTCTACATGATATCAGAGCTATCTAATTTGTAGAAAAAATTCTACATGGTATCAGAGCTAGCTGATTTGTAGAAAAATTCTAAAAAAATTCTACATGGTATCAGAGCAAAGGTGATCAAGCAAGAACAGTATACTGAGAGGAGATTTCAAAGTTTTGAGTTTTGGGCCGAGAGTTTGTAGAGCAGATCTGAAAATTTCTGTACAAAATTTTCATAAATAAATAGTATATTTGGATTCCTTGCGGAAAAATACCCAAAATCAAAAAAAAAAAAAAAAATCGGCTAAATCGGAGTTCAGATGAGGGAGATATCGCTGATTTAAAATCAGCTCCTTTTCTAGAAAATTTTGTGATGACAAGAAAGTGGAAATAGATTGGTGTGCTAGCCAAGAACCTGTATGCACTTGAGGTACAAGATGCGTGCAAAGCCTTGAGCAGCAAGGCAACTGATGGAGACTTGGTGGTTGAGAGAGAGGGTATATTACCTCTCAACATGCAGAGCCAGAAGAAGTCTCAGATGATTGTGGAGGAGCCACGATTGGTGCAACAACTTCAGGAGGTTGTGGAGCAGCCACAATAAGGGAAGCTGAGTGGAGATCGAGTAGAGACATCTACTGATGCAGAGACCTCCAGTAGGGGGAAACTTTGAGCCAGGTGGGCTGAGGGATCACATGCAACCATACCTCCAGGTAGGAGGTGGGGCGATATAGAGTGATCGTCCCAAGGAGGAGGGGCAGGATCCTTGAGGTACCCAACCTCTTGGATAAGACCTTGTTATAGGAGCCCCGATATGGAGTAGCAAGAACTAATTGATTGGGTAGAGACAGATGCGAATGGAGCGGTAAAGAGAGCGACAGTGCAGGGAATCCCAGGACAACGCATAGCTAGCAAGCTACAACAATGCGAGAGGCACAAGTGTTTTGCATAGTGCTAGGTGGCACAAAGAGGTGTGCAATGGTGCGAGATGCATGGAGATGTTGTAGTAGTGCAGATGTCAGAGAGGGAGCACTTGTTAGCAGCAGGTAGAGCTTCAGCATCAGAGTATGTTCCTAGCCCAACAGAGTGGTCAGTTGGGAGTGTTTTTGTTCCAAGTATTGTTGGAGCAAGTGGACCGGGTAGATGTGTTGCATGCAGAACATTCCAGAGTTACAGGATCGAGTTCGAGAGGAAGCCTTTCTTGTTGAGAGGGAGAGTTGAAAAGTGTGCAACAAGAAATGCTAAATTTAGAATGTGCTAAAAATAGACCTGCTAAAAATAGCATGTCTAAAATAGCCTGTCTAAAAATAGCAGTTTAGCCAGTGACGTCATTGGCCACATTGGGTGAGAGGTGAAACTACTAAAAATAGAAAGTTCTAAAAATAGCATTTCTGGGTCCCTTCCTATTTATAGCAATCCCTAGTCTATTTATAGGAAGTAAAATTAATTTTGGTCTTAACAGCAATTGGAAATATTAATTAATTAATTCAGTTGAGTTAATTAGTTAAGGAAATTCGAATTTGAAGTCTTTGTGAGCATGCACATGAGTTTTCCCACTGATTGAGGGAATAAGTATGAGTTCTATAATGAGAGAATCAGTTGACTTAGTTCTAACTAGTCAAGTCCAGTTAGATTATTTTAACAAGTTGTTAAAATAATAAAATATAGTTTGTTAATGCTTGCATGCATGTGACAACTATTATTTTAGATAACTGAGAATTCACTCATGGATAACTGTTGCATGTCAGTTCTGTCAGAGACCCAGTTGAGATCAGATGTGGGATAGTGTACTATCAGATGCTTGGATATTTCTAGTAAGTATTCCTTGCATGGAGAAGGATCTATTATAGGAGATTGGAGGACTTGTGGCCTATATATTGAGGCCTAGGTAGTCCATGATTTTCATCTTCTGATTGAAGATCATCAGAGTACAGAGAGAGCAGGATAGCTATTGAGTTGATTCTTTTTGTATGTTGAAGAGGATTTCCACTTGATTGATAATACAGTGTTGGGATTTTATGCTGGTGCTTTCGCCAGTTATATATTCTGTGTTATGTGAGATTGATTTCTCTTGATCAGTTATGCATGTTTCTACTTGATGTTGCTCATGAATTCGATTATGCTTATGCTTAATGTTTTGTAGAAGTAGAACAAGTATTATGCTTTAGGACATTGAATATATCAGTTTGTTCTACAGGTGAAATTTCTACATGAAGACACCAGCCGAGAGATCTAGAGAATTTGTTTCAAAGAAGAAACTGTCCTGAGTGACACCGTTGTTTCAGAGGCAGAGGAGCAGCTGCAGGAGTGACGCAGAGGCTCACGTAGTGCCTACATCAACATTTCGAGCCTACAAAGGGTGATGCAAAGCCGGAGAGGATCCCACACAGTGGCTGCGTCAGCTCTTTGGGCCAACGCTGAGCCTAAAAGTTTCAAATCATCTAATTGTTGGGGCTATAGGAGCATAGAAGATTCGATTTGAGGAGCTGGTGGGACACTGTTTTTGTTGGTGTTGAATAGTGTCTATGGAGATAGAGCCAAGGTAGAGGTAGTCACTACCTTGACAAATTTCTAGTGAAAGAAATCTAGATCTAGGTTGCAGCAAAAAAGGAGGATTGGAAAGGAGTGATTCGACATTTGTTTGGAGGATTTCCGTGAAGGAAATCAGGATTCAGAGGGAGTCCAGAGGAGCTTGTTCCTTAGAGGGTTTCTTGCACCAAAGAAATCCAGATTCAAGTCTTGCTAGATTGACAGTAGGAGAGGGAGAAGAGAACTAGTCCTATTTTGGCATAGAGATGGCAATGAATGGGTTGAGGGATCAGGATAGATTGGATGGAGCATCCAATTTTATCATCTGGAAGGAAAGGATCTTGGAAATCCTAGACAAACATCGGATCAAGGATTATGCCTTGAAGGTAGTTGTTGTGTCGTTCGACGCTGATCCGATGAAGAAGTACGAGAAGGCCCAGGCTAAGGCCAAGTGCATGATCCTAGATGGGGTCAAAGATCATGTAGTACCACACATTGCTGAGAAGGACACAACAAGGGAGATGTGGGAGGCGCTAACCACCTTGTATCAGGGCTCTTCCGTCCAACGGAAGATGCTATTAGAAAATTAACTGAGACAGTACCAGATGTAGAGGGGAGAAGAGATCGATCCCTACCTTCTCAAGTTGCAAGGGATTCATGACTAGTTGACTTTCGTGGGGTCTACACTAGATCCGAGTTCATGGTCAGGACTCACCTAAATGCAATCACTGAGGACTGGGATGCTTTTGTCCAAAGTATCTTGGGCAGAGAGACTCTCCCCAATTGGGAGGAGATGTGGGTAGATCTTCGAGAAGAAGAGCTTAGGAGGTTGACCAAGACAGGGAATAGCAGCAAAGGAGCTCGGGTCAAGAAGGAGGAGGAGGAGGATGCAACTCTCGCATCATCGGGACAACAAGGGCAACATAAGAGAAAGAAGAAGGACATAACCAAGGTCAAATGCTTCAATTGTGGGGAAGTGGGACATTATGCCACTCAGTGCCCCCGAAAGAAGGGAAAGGGGGAGGCTTCTGACTCAAAGGTTGCTCCAGCAAAAGCTAACAAGGAAGGAAAAGATGATGATTGTGCCATGAGTGCTCATGCACCTCTGGAGAAGAGGTGGGGCAACATGGAGTTGTAGTCGAGAGGACTATATGAGGTGAAGGATCCTTGAGGTGACCAAAATCTTAGATCACATACGACTATGGGAGCCCTTAACGACAATAGCATAATGACAGGTGTCAGTTGGAACAAGGTGTGATGGAGCGAGAGTGGCATTGCTAGAGTGACAAAATCTGAGGCAGCGCAGTGGATGTTGTAGCAGTGCAAGAGGCACAAAGCAGGTTGCAGTAACACAGTAGTAGTAGAGGGTCAACATAGATCAATAGCAGATGCAGCTTCAACATCACGAGGCATCTAAACTGACCAACATGTCAGTTTTTGGGTGAAGTTTTAGTTGCTTACTTCTCAACAACTGAGTTGCAGTGCAACAGTTAGTAGTGGCAATGCTACGGGCAACATGATGCAACATATTGAGAGGGAGTTGTAGTATAGATGTAGCAGTGGTAGTGGTAGAGTCATAGGAAACAGTATAGGAAGCAGCAATGCAATGGATGAAGGGCAGCAGGCCAAGAATCAATAGCATAGAGGACCGATGCCATGGATCAGTGTGATACTTCTGTTGAGAAGTATTGCTAGAGCACATTCCTCGCTAAGAGGGAGTGTTGATTTTGGGTAGCATCAGATGTGCTCTGGCTCCGAAATTTTGTGGAGGGGCTAGAATACATGACATCTCAAGAACCCATAAATTGTTTGGAGAAATTCCACCCGAATGAGGAGTTATTAGAATGATTAATATTTTTAATGGGTTCCTAAGTCTAAACTTAGGAAAATAAAAATATTAATGGGTATTAATAATAATATGGGTGAGAAACTTCTAAGTGACGAGGATCAAGTCTATTTTAATCTTAGCCCTTGATTAGGGACTTAATCTCGGCCGTTGATTCATCAACAAGAAAAGTATAAGAGGAGGCTTGAGAGTCGGTTGGAGATACACTTGAGAGATCAAAGAGTTCGATTTTTCTGGGGTGAGGTTTGTTGAGAAAATTGAAGTGATCTGTTGCAACAGAGGGGCAGGGATAGTTGAGATCAGAGGATCTTCTCCGGACGTTGAATACACAATAGAGAGAGGAATATAGATGCCAATGGAGGCAGCGCAGAACCTGTGAGGTTGACGCTGGGCCAGGAAGGGCCCACACATTTCCAGAAAAAGGCAAGAGCCACCCTCCAGCAGAAATCTGAATTCAGCCTAGGGAGCAGTAGAATCAACCGGAAAGGCTGATGTTAGAGATTCAGGAGGTAGAGGAGGCAGCGCAGTGCTAATGCAGTATCCCAATGTACTCCACGTAGGCCCACGCAGCTACTGCGTAGGGGCAACGCAGTTGTAGCTGGGGACAATCAGTCTAGTTACCGGAACGGAGAGATTTTTGCCGAGTGAAGTGAGATAATCTCACTTAGGTTTATGCCAATATATTTTTATCTCTGTAACTGGATAGCTGAGAGGGAATCCAGAGTGTATTTAGAACTACAGCTTAATAATAAAACCCTCAAAGCTACTGCACCATTTGTCCCGCATTAGGGTTTTCCGGAGACGTTTGTCCAAAAATAACGGTGTCCCTTGTGTATTTGTATCATTTTATTTCAGTTCATGATCTGTATGTATGTGTAGTCTGCAATAGTGTTTTTGTCGTTGTTTAAATAATTAAATAACTTGTTGAATGTAAAGAACAAGTAGGAGATGATAAACCAGTGATTGCAATAGGATTTCTTATGTGTAGATTCATAAATTTTCACAGGGTTTTGGTTTTATTTTACAATAAATATTTGTATGCATTAGGGATTTCATGAAACATTGGTTTGTCATGGATCTTGATTCTTAAATTTGTGTATGTTTGGTCTAGACACATAGATCCAACCTCTATGCATTGATATAATTGCTAGTGTTTACTAGTTTCCATACATTTCTTTTATATGAGAATGATCATGATCTGAATGAATCTATACACATTATGTAATATTGATCTAATTTCTCAGCACTGTTATTTTTTAATATTTTGACTCTGTATTGATTTGAAAATGATATTGATTGCCTTGTTGATATATGATTTGATCTATTTTTGAGCTATATTTACATATTTCTAATACAAAGGTTTAGTACATAAGTACATAACGTTGTGCCATTTGAGTATCCATTCAACATATATCTATGTAACTTTAGATATCGAAGTCTATGGAAATAGTTGATGATTTTCATTTACAATAATAATACTATGATATCTTGTAAAGAAGAATATGCATTGGTTACATTTTTTCTAGCCTTTGGTTAAGTAATGATTGGTTCATATGTATATTTAATGATTTAGAATAGAGGTGATTTTACATTAATATAATCTAATATAATTTATCAAAGTGATCACATAAAAGTTAGTCTTTTCATGCTCGAGGAACTAGGATTGAATGCTTTATTTAACTATTCCAATTATGCTTTGAATCTTTATGCAATTAGTGTAGATTGGGTAGTCTAGCATGATTGTTTGCATCTAGTTATTTAAAGCCTTTTTTCCTTGTGTTTCCATAGTTCCCAATGAGGTCCTCAACCCTTTTGTCCCTTGGACAATTGAGGAAGGTACTAGACCTACCAATCCAGAGGGAGCCATGGTTAGGAAGCTTTGTTTATGTTGCTTTAAGGTGTGTAGATTACAAGGATCCTTGATTTCCTTTTTTCCTTTGGAGAACTGATTAGATCATTAGGCATGCCAGCCCAGATGGAGACAAGACAAGGAAAATCTTGTCTCTTCTTTCCTCAGTAGCGTGCAAACCACATAGGTCTTAAGTTGGGAAATGATACCACCAGATAAAATTAAGGATTCTCACAGGATGGCCACTTTGTCTCAAGTCTATTTATCCCCCAATTCCAAGGTGTCACTATTGAGTTCACTTGAACCAGGATAACAACTATAGAACCCCGATATATTCCCCATATAATACAAGGAGAAGACCTTATTTGTTGCATTTTCCCTTGGAATCCTCTCCATTAATGCTCTTTAATGTGCGCATAATAGTCCAACTACTATACCTTATCTCTAATATGTTTCTCTTTTATTAGCCATATGCATGAATCCTAGCACAACCTGAACTAGAAATTGCTCCCCTAATGATTCTTCTTTAGCTTAGGAAGGAGTCACTCCTCCTTCCATGTAGCCACATGCTTATGAATTCATGATTCACTACTCAACATATACCCATGTCCATGCAAGAATCAACCTAACCACTTCTTCCCCCTCTCTTAGCCACACACATATGTGCTCAACCTCCAAAAACTAACATGCTACTTCTTTGTTAACGTGCTACATCACACAAGAGAAGGAAATTAGGTAAAAAGGGAATAGAAGAAAATTGTATCTAGTGTTGCTAGAGAGGGTGATGATGTTAATCACCCCCAACATAATTTTGAGAAAACTAATAATGTTGTTTATAACTTATAAATAAAAAGATATACTACTAAAGAGAACCCAAAAGATTTACAAAAGGAGATAGATGTTGAGGTTATGGAAGTTAATGATATCAATGAAATAGCTGAAATGCCAATATAGATTCAAAAGAAACTACTTGAAATCCAATATAGTATAGAAAAAATAGCTTTGGAAGACATATTTGTTTTTTAAGAATGAATTAGTCACATTGAATCACGAATGATATAATAAAAATTCTAAAAATTTACAAATTGAAAAAGTAAATTTGAAAAAAAAAAACAAATTATTAATAAAATAATTTTTGAAATTACCATTAAAAAAATTTAACCTTCCAAGCTTTTTGAATTTCATCAAGCGACTAACACACTTGCTTATTCAATTTTAGAATAAGAATTAGAAAATGTGACGATGAAAAAGAGAATAAAGCAATTAGAAATGGCTTTGTTATCCAAAGTTTCATTTGTTGAACCATTAACCACTATTAAAACAATTCATATTTCTAAAGATGCAGCATAAAGTTGTTCAAAAATCAAAGCGACATCAAGCTTATTGACGGGAATTTGACAATTGCAGCTAACAATTTTAATAAAAATGATTGTTGTAATCCCAAAAGTCTGGGAAGTGGTTACTAGTTTATTTAATTTATTTAGAAGGATTAACAATTTCATTGAATATTTGCAAAATGATTGGGAAACTGATGAGATTTTTTATAAACAAGCTTTAATTACCTTTGTCATCCCAGAATAGAATGAAGTAGTTGAAGGCCTGTTGGTTAGAAAGGAGTCACACACTTCAAGAAATTATCTCACCTGATAATACCGAGACAAAAGGAGGGACTTGTTTTATAAATTAATTGATGTGACTAAAGAGTTGGATACCGAGACAAAAGGAGTGACTTGTTCTATAAATTAATTGATGTGACTAAGGAGTTGGAGGGCTCTAATTTGATTATGGATGTGATTTATTATCTCAATAAAAAACGCAAGATAAGTACTAAAGGTCACATGAGGTAATGACTTCAACAACCTTGTGGATGTTACCAAGGACTATATTGAATATGGTTATTTCATTTTGTAAATAAAAATGAAGACTAGTATTGAATATGGTTATTTCATTTTGTAAATAAAAATAAGACTAGTCAACAATACTACATCAAACAAGCCATGAATTAAAGGAAATTAAAGATGAATTATTTGAAATTTGAGTGAAGCATAAGGTTACAATTGTATCATTATGTGACTATATGCGCGTTAGAAAACATAACGATTTCAAGATAATTCGTCAATAGTTTCGACATTTAGGTCTTCAATTAGCATCCATTATTTAAGAGAGGCAACCTTCAACAAGAATAAGGTCTTTTTCTAGCATTGTAAGTAAAGTTTTCATTTTGGTCTTTTCTTCTCTTCATTATTTATTGTTAGTTAGTAATCAATCAAACTTCTCATTTAGAGTCTTTTGAGTGTTAAGGTCAAGTATTGTTAGTTGTTTCTTTTCTCTTCCAAGTCTCTTTTTCTTATTTATATGGTCTATGGGAGCGCCATCCCAATACTTAAATGGATGAATGCATTTTATTTTCTTAGCTATTATGAAATTTAAACATATTTATAATTTTTAAAGGTTCCATAGAGAAGTAGAAAGAGTTCATAGCAAGTGTGATCTTTTGACTTTGAGTTTTAAGCTTAAGATTGCAAGTGTGTAACTCCTTTCATCCCTATGAGTTCAAATGCAATTTTCCTTTAATGTTTTCTGCAAATGTGGTCCATTTTTTTTTCATTTGTACAAATGTGTGATACTTTACTTTCTGTTATGCCAAAAAATGATGTCTGACGAATATCTAACTTTTATTCATGCTTACATGAATGTTGTATAATATCATTGTTAATATTCATTTCATATAATGCCTAGTCTTGTCTTAAGCATTATCAATTTTCATTTTTGTCTCTATTTTATTTATCTAAAATAGGAATACCACTTCTATAAAAAGGAAGGGGAAGCTGTCCCTCAAATTTTACCTTTGACACTTTGACCAATCCCAACGATCAACGCCTTGTCATATATCTCATCCCCCATGATAACCATAAATGAAGGTTTGAATATGATCCCATGCTTCTTCGCCACTAGCCTCAACTCCTTGTGTAATAGCCAATAGAACTCTTAATCAACAAGCATGACAACAACCTAGGATTTTTCAAGTATGGAGGAATCATTTGATTTTTTAGCTGGAAGTCGATGCAATTCAGCACAACCCTCAGCTTGGGGATGGTGAAATGGGCCTTGTAGGTAGTTGGCAAGTTTAGCACTAACAGCATGGTTTGTCAGTTAAACATTCAAACCTGTAGATCAATATACATACACTAAGCTAAATGAATATGGAAACACTTATCATGGTTTCAAGGCTAATGGCGTGCTTAAGGTGCCTACATCTTTTGTATGTAGATCCCACTTATACTGTTGGGTGCCATGGATGACCAATTTGTGCATTAGGTGAACCATAAATACTTGATAGATGAACTAAAGTGACATTAGGGTCATGTAATTTGTAGGACACCTCAGTAGATTGTTGATGTACTTACCCTCCACTTGTTCCATGGTTCCGTACAAAATCCAAAAAAATGTGACGCTTTAGGCCCCGTGCTCTAGTAGTTTGCTCTCTTATATATTGTTTAAAAGTTGTGGTGCCAACATTACCATTCATTTCTTGTAGCCTCCCTAATTTGATCCAAGAGATTCAACAAACAAATATATGTATTTCGAGGATTCCACTCTTATAGGAATAATTTAGGTAAGTTATTCAATTGTGAATGGTGAAGACTACAAATTTGTATCCATTTTCAATATTTTAAAACCATTATTGGAATTTTAAATACATTTCTCTTAGAACAAGGTTGTAAGCATACATTATCAATTGCTTTCAGAGCATGGCTATAGTCATTCGTGATCCATGAATGGATCTTCCTTTTATATTTTAAGTGATAAAGTCATGTCATTAAAATGGAAATAATGAAATTCTAATAAACAAAATTGTGTTGAGATCCCACATTCATTTTGTGTTGAACATCTATAAAATATTGAGAACTAACCTTAAACTTTTTGGTCAAGCATAACCACATGAAAAATAGCACATGAAACCCACTAGCATCTCATTATATTATGTCTTAATGCATTCCCCTAGTGCATCATATGTATGATTTGATGTGATGAAATTGTATTGCCATTAGATGTTGTAAAAAAACATCAAACCTCACTCCATGATTACTTTTTTTTTCTTATACATGAGGCATGAGATTTTACAAATGGTCATTTAACCATTTTCAACCGTTCATCTTGGATGAATTTTGATATTTTTCATCTATACATAGCTCCAATTTTGGTGATAGAGAAGTGAGTGAAGAGCACGAGCAAGAGGGATTTGTGAAGCCAATATTTTTTTAAAAGAAAAAATGTTGGAATATCTATTAAGAGAAGCCAATCTAGGTCCACGTGGTTGTGGGTGTTTTGTGAATGTACATTCATCTTATCATTTCCTATGTTATTGCTAGAAGTAGAGTAGTATACTAAAACAAGTATGGAACCATCTAGGTTATGCCCATCTCATATGGTTCACAACTACCATAACATCTGTAAGATAGCAGAGTCTGTATATGGTATTAAAAAATAAGAACCATGTGGTGGCATGTTACTACATTTTTTGTATACATGAATTATGTGCAGGTAGATTCCTATGTCAATTTGCAAGCTATTAAAATAGCAAAGATTCATGACATAATAAATATTTTAATCATAAAACCTTAGTCTAATTAATAAATGATTTAATTTATTTTCTATTATTTTTGTTCCCAACATAGCGAAGGATTTTTAAAATCAAAGTACCTAGAAAATTTCAAAAAGGTGATTTTATTTATGCATTCAAAACTTCACTAAAACAAATAAGAACTAAGATTCAAAACTTAGGCTAGATAAAGTGCAAAGACTCTCAAGCAAATCAAGGTTCTTCCATATTTAAGGGATGTTGAAGATGAGGCTATGTCAACACATTGTCTAAATGTTTTAGATGAAAAAATTAATAATAATAAAGTTTAGTAATATTAATGAATAAGATGGAAATGAAATTATATATATATCTTGAAAGTATGAATTTGAATTTTTAATTAATTTTATATACACTAAAACAATAAATTGGTCCACAAATAAGAAAAAATGCCTAATATAAGTGTTAAATTTTTCCAAATTAATAAAAATGTAATTAATGAAAGATGCACAAATCTTCAATTTCCAAATTACATGTCCAAGATAACTTAGGTATCAAAGTAAAGGATATATCAATATCATCTCAGAGCAAATTACAACTTAACCTTAACCGTGAGGAAAAAGGAAACTTCTATAAATTTCAAGAATCAAAGTGGTTGCCATTAGCTCGTGACTTTCATTCATGTGAAAGTATTTTGGAAAAGCTGCCAAATAAATACATTCTGTCAAACCAATTCATATGACTTGTTGCTCTGATAACGCTTTATTTAGTGATTTATTCAAATTGACATATTTTTAATAATAATTACAATGTCTTAGTCAATGCATCCCTGTTAGCCTTCTAGTTTTGTCCTGGCATTTTATCATAGTAGTATGTCTCGATATTTACACTTGCAACAAACTTGTTCAAATTATCGCTCCCTATTGCTTTCAGGCCATTTAGATTCTCCTATGCGGATAAATCCAATGAATTTCTATCATCTCCTAAGTGGGGTTCTTGATCACAATGACACATTGTGTTATATATCTTGAATATGGATTTGTTCTAACAAAATCCATCGGTGAATTATATATGGAAGGTGCAAGAAAAGGACTTGGATTCTTAGTATGTATGCATGTTAATGGCTCTAAACAAGAACAATTCCTGAATGTCCACCATATTTGCACTTGATTGCATTAAGATATCAATTAAAGGCACTTTACTATCCTTAGTTAACCATCCAAATAATCCCCATTTTGAAGTGCCTGTGGCCTTGTAACTAGCTATTTTTTGTCCTATTCCAAGAGAAAGAACCAGAAGCTTGCTTAACTCATTCTCTTTCAAATTTAAATAAATACTTGGTTTCCACAGTGGTGGATTCGAATTGCAAGGGATGACTTCTATCAACACATGGTTTACTGCAAGTAACGTTTGCAAGATTATTCTAAATGACAATAAGTTAATTGCACAATGTCTCAGACAAAATTGTTATGCAGTGACTTTCAAAATTGAAATTTAAACAATAGTTACCAATTTTGAGATGGTGATGGAAAAATATATCGGCACGACTTACTGGATCATTAGTTGCAACTTTGTTATCTATTAAATTGAAGTTTCTAGGATTTCCCAGAGAGTCTTGCATTTTGAAGGAATAAGCAGGAAGATATGTTGGAGCTACCGAGGTCCCAATACAAGCATCAGATAAAAATGCATCTTTCAACTCATTTCTCCTAGACTATAAAGAGATTTGGAATATTATATTTGTTAAACTGGAATTGGAGTTAATTTCAAGATTAGAATGCTCAGATCTGATAAATATTACCTTAGAAGATGAGAAGATTATTTGTTGTTGTAAATCTATATAATATATAGGAATTACAATGTTTGTTAGAGTCCCACTTAACCTTCTATCCCTACATACTCTTTTTATGGTGTTGCATAGGAAATCCCTAGAATATTTGGGCCCCGCCAAAGCCCTATATTGTTCCCATAACCATCCAAAAAAATCGCCTATCAATAATTCATTTAAATTGATTCAACTTTCTGCTAGCATATTGAACATAGAGGTTGTAACATTAAAACCCTAAAAATATTGCAAATACTAACTTCTTCGGTGATGGAAAAATGGAAGTACAATTGTCCATATAAAAACTTTTGATATCTTTTGCAGTAAACATTGGACGTTTTTTTTATTTGGAAGAGTTAACCTAGCAACAATTAATCCTCCAGTGCCCGTCCTCATGATCAACTATTCTAATGTCTATATCATCAATTTCATGTCATGAAAATCACCATAAAATTATATTTAGCATAGTTGATAAATATCCTAAAAATAAAAGCTCAACACAAACTTTTAGAACTAGAATTGTTGAGAATCAACTTGAGTATAATATTACCTAAAGCTCTCTTTCTCCAGGAATTGAATGATAGTCACTGGGATGATCCCATTAACCCCTCCGTCGATGATTAAAAGTGTTTTCATTATTTCAATTAAGTACAAACACTCAATGAAGAAAGAATGATAGTAGTGCAACGGAAGAACGTCATAGACTGACGCCATGGTTGCAGATACACACAGTGGAAATAAGAAAACCAAATTTAACTGAGTATTCTTCTCTTCGGAATAACTGAAACATGCAACCTACGAGGCAAATGAAAACATAAAATGACATATTATGAAATTCTTATCAAGCTTGTGTTATTATAATAATAATGGACTAAAATGAAATTATTTGTAAATGACATCCCCGAACATTTAATTTGATATATTTTTTTGAAATAAAGATTATTGCTTTCTTAACCTTGAATTAGATTGTGCATAATGGTTCTAATCTGTGATCCTTTTCATTTCCCTTTATCTTTAGTTTTTATATATGTGAATTGAATGAATAAATTTTCTTTGTTGTATAATTTTTATGGAGAATGTTCAAGATTTTTTATCTTATATGAAAATAAAAATGATTATAAAAATGAATTATATATATAGAAATACACATATTGTCAATATTTGTCATGTTACATGCGGAAATTGAACTTCAGTGGGAGAATTCCATTCCTTCCTCTCAATCACCTGAGATGATCCCAATTGACTATGACTATATAATTCACATGGAAAATGCTTTTATATTTCATACCAGTATACATGTTTTGGCCCTCTAAGGACCATTCATTCTCAACAACAAGGCTCGAACTCATTACATCAAAGTTTATAATATCACTTGTAAAAATTGAATATAGATGAGAAGGATCCCAACCATTCCTACCAATAACTCAAGATAAACCAAATTAACATGTTTCCTTAAATTTATTATTTATTTTTATTAATAATTATAGTTGATTTTTTATATTTGAAATTGTTATTTAATATAGAAATGATAATAATATTTTTAATAAATATCAGATTTAATTTAAAATATTTTTATTTATAAGATACTCTCTTTTGATTTTAAAAATGCCATTGGAAAGATATTAAAATTAAAAAATAATATTCATGAATAATAAATTTAATTAAAAATAATATTTTAAAAAGATAATTTCATTTAAATCTAAATAGTTTTATGTTGGATTTACCTTAGGTAATCCTCAGGTTGATATCATAAGTAGCTTTGTAGTGTGTTTTTGGAAATCTATTTTATCCTCTCTTTTTTTCAGAGAAATATATATGTTTTGGTTTTCGAGGGACTATTTAGACAACAAGACTTCAAACCATTACAAGAAATACTCATTATAAACTTAAAATTTCACATGCAAGAATTGAATCGAGATGGAGATCACACTATTTCTCCCAACCACTTGAACTAAACTCAATTGAATACACAAGCACACATTGTTGAATATAATATAAAATTTTATTAAAATATTAATAATTAAATTTCTATTGAAGATGATGATTAATATCCAATGGGATCGAAATTAATTTATCAAAACTTTAAAAGGTAAGAGATTATTTGGAATTTTAAAGTTTTATTTTTGTACTCAGGAGAACATTAAGAAAAGCAATTCAAGATCACCTTAATTTTGTTAATTTAAGATGTTAGGAATGTTGGTACTATGACAAATATTTTGAAATTGAGATCTAATCTAGGTATATCTTTCAGAGTTTAAGAGAAAGTGTTTTTCTTCTTCAACCCTCTTAGTGTCACCTTTGTCACAAAGGTGATAAACTCTTTCATTCCATGGTGTTTTACTTCAAATATTATGCTAATCAGGAATGCCTTAGCTAGTGACGAAGGCTCGCTACTAATCAAAAGGAAAATAAAAGGGGCTTGGAAAAGCATTGAAATTTGTGTTTATCGTTTCTTTCCAATAGTCCCAAGGGCACTCAAAATGCAGATTAGAGTGAAACATTATGCAAAATTTACCAAAACTAAAAACTAAAAGGATACATTTTGGTGGTGGAAGACCAATTTATTATGAATACTGTGCACTACTATTCAATTTGGTTACCATATATCACATGTAGGCCAAAGTATTCCTTATGCAGGCTATGTGTGGTGGTGTAGGGCATTATGCATGGCTCATGAACACTGAAGGAAATTGGTATGACCTTCAAAATTAAATAGGGATATTCTATATGAACTCTTCAAGTTTTCTCCATGCAAATATGTCGGTAGTAGCAGGAGGTTATAACAATGGCAGACAAGATGTTAAAAACTTGAGACAAATAAAAATTGAGTGTCCTTGTGATGTCCATGGTGCCATTGATTTGTGTGATTATTGAAAGAAAGATTATTGGCAGGGAGAGTTTTGTAGAGGTGTTTCTATGGTGCAACAAGAATTTTAGTTTCTTTAGAATATCTCATTCTTTGCTTTTGTACGTATAAATTAGTTATGTCTAATTGAGAGTTTGTATCGCTAATCTTAGCACAATGCATCTATCATGTTGGAGTGATGTTTAAGACTAGAGATGTGTTGCTTGCCATTTTACCTACATTGCATGTTATATGTCAATATTGTAACATATCAAAATCTAACCTCAAATTTATTTATATATCTTTTAACATATTATCATAATGCCATTGTCGTAACATATCAAAATTTAATGTAACATTTTATTTATATACCTTGTAACATGGTATTAAAGGACCAGAATAAATCACCTTTACCATTCAATATCCAAAATGCAAAGCTCTTTGAAAAGGGAACATTTGTTTACTTCAAAACTAAAAAAAAATGCATGGTTTTCAAACACTACTCTCTAAAATTCTTTCTTTTTGAACATTTTGCATGAATAAAAAAAACTCTTTTACACAACACAATATTTTCTCTTTTGTGGTTTGTCACACAAAAAATTGCTTTCCATGCAATAAATCATGTTAGGACAAAATATTTTCTATGTGAAAGATCTTGTCCATGTGACACATCACATTCTCCAAGCTTTTATGTCCATGACCAACTTTTCATTTTGCATCATGCAAAGGATCTTATCCACACAATATAGTGCATATTGATCAATATTTGAGGAAGGGTGTAACACAGTGCATGTCACACCCAAGGAGAAGGTATGTGATACAAATAATTCAATGGGGAGAGAGGATATTGTAATGCTATACATCACCCCCATCTTTTTATTGCTTTATTTTTTATTTTTATTTATTTTTTATTTATTTTTTTTTTCATTTTCATTTTCATTTTTTTCATTTTCATTTTCATTTTCATTTTCATTTTCTTTTCGTTTTCGTTTTTATTTTTATTTTTATTTTTTTTTTTTTTTTTTTTTTTTCAGAAATTTTTTCTCTACAATAAATCTGTATTTTTATACCATAAAAAAAATGTATTTTTATTATTATAAGATTTTATTTAGTGTTTTTTTTGAGAGTGAGGGGAGGTTTAAAAGCTAAAATTTATTTATTTATTTATTTATTTTGTTTTTACTTTTAAATGTCTTTTGCAATTCTTTTAAAAGAAAATAGTTTCTATCTTTCTCTCTAAATTGTTTTTTTTCCACTTAAAAATTATTTACAGTTTATTCTCTCAATTTAATTATTTCTTAATATAAATTATTAAAAAATAATAACCAATTTTAAAAAATCAAGCAATACCACATTTATATTTAGAGTTGATTTTGTGTTTTTTACTTTATTTTCAAGAGTACTAGATATTAAGGCCATAATTTCAATTAATTTGTAATTTTAACCAAAAAAATAAAAGTGGTGCTACTAGAAGCACCGCTTTTTCGATTTGGGAGTCAAATAAGTTGTAATTTTAACCACCCCATAAAATAAGGGTGCTATGGTAGCATCACTTTTTGACTCAAGGGTAAAAGTAGCCACTAAATGCAACCTTTGAAAAAGCAAGAACTCGGTAATGTTCGAGTTAAGTTGGTAGCTTTGTTGTAACTCCTATTCTTGAGGAGGATTTCTCTAATATCATTTAGCATCAAGTTACTTTGAGGAATATAGGTGAAATACCATTGTCACCCCACAAGATCAAGTCGATCCAAATGTTATCTCAAATCCCTTCAAGTCTTGCCTTGCTTTCATAAAATTAGTGAGCTTTCAAAAACTATAACAGCACTGAAAACCTTTGTGATGAGATTTTTCAATCTTCTCAACTACACATTTAGCAGTACACTTTGCACTATGATAATATTCCTCCCAACGAAAATGGATTGTTGATTTTTGAGCTTCTTGACATATTACTAAACATGAACACCTTCTCTTTTGATTATAGACAACAAAGCATTTGAGAGAAAGTGGTTACTGGTGAAAATTCAACCATGTAAGTTTCACGTTATGTCATCATGGATACAATACAGTTTGAAAATGTTCTTCATGTTCTAGTTGTTAGGCCAATTATTCGTTATATTTATTGCATTAAATAAACCAATAAAAAGTGATTTTTTTGTTCGATTGATTGGTTGAAATGGACATAAATGATGGTTCCATAGTGGCTTCCTTGAGATATTTTGATATATCTGATCATATGTACCAGTTGGAGAAGACTCCTTCCTCAAAGAGAGAAGGGTTTATGATTATTGTAGCTAATGTTGATTACACTAGGAAGTTATGCCATTAGTGCCTCGATCACATCAATTATGGATCTTTGCAAAATATAAGTTTGCTACATATGGTTGATAATATTCCACACAGTACCAACCAATGATCTTTGTGAGGGGTATAGAATGGGGAAACATCATCGATTGTCCTTTCCTAAGGACAAAACAAGGCAAGATTTCTAGCATCTTGCATTAATTTATTGTAATATTTATCTCTTTATGACTACATCTTATACTAGGGGAGCTAAGTACTTCCTCACCTTTATTGATTATTTTTCACATTTTTTTTGGTACACACCATTAAATCTAAGATTAGGTTTTTGGAAATTCCTAGTAATTCAAATCACTTGTTTAAAATCAAAACAACAAGAAGATAAATTGTCTCAACATTTATGGTGGAGATGTATACATAAGCAATGCTTTCCAAACATTTCTCATATCTTAAGGCATCTCTTGGTAGAACATTGTTCCTTACACTGCACAACAAATGGAGCAAAAAAACAAAATAATAGGCCTATCATGGAGATGACTCATTGCATGCTTATGTCCAAGTATATGAAGCCTTCAACATGGGGAGAGGTAGTGGCTTGAATATCCCATGCCATCAATAGAATACCTTCTTGTGATGTCACATTTATGACTCCTAATGATAAAACATATGGAAACAAACAATCTATTTCACATTATTTGTATCCAATGCATAAACCATGCTCCAAATGAAAAGAGAAACACATTAATATCTCTAGACACTTGCTATGTTCTAGTTTGTTACATTGAAACATTTTAAGGACCACCATGATGACTCATAAGGTGGTTAAATACGAAGAGGTTATTTTAAGCAAAGTTCCTACTCATAATCCACCAAGATCTATCAAATCATTACTTCTTTCAAAAAATTCTTCAAATGGATCTAAATATGCTTTCTTTGATCAACATGTAGGTTCTCATCTAGGTGATTCCTACCATGTTTTAATGGAACCTTCTCTTTCACAATATAATGTTGGTCCTCTCTCTTCTTCTATAAGTTCTCTCTCAAATACACCTCGTACAATGTATGGGAAGAGTCCTATTGATATGGATTGGATCATTATATTGTTTTTCATCAATCTCGATGCTTTCAGAGTGGAAAAAGTGGAGGAATCAGCTCACGGGACCATTTTTACTGGTGGGACCTAGTTTGGAAATCTATGGTCTAAAACCTTTTGAGAGCATTAGAGAAATTTTGAGGTCTAAAATGGGCCTCAAAACAAAAATGTACAACCAAAATCAAATTTATAAGAACCAATAGGATTCAAATTCATGATATCAACGATGGGGTATGATTCACCATTTTTAGAGTAAAAAAAAAATAATAATAATAATAATAAAACTACTTTTCCAACTTGTATTTTCAACTTATCTCCCTATGGTTTTACAATTTCGAGCGGAATAATTCATCGATGTAGAATTTAATTCTTCATCCAAGGAGTACCCATATTTCATACTTTTGATGGACCCTCCTATCTGAAAAATGAGAAATACATGAAAAACATGATTGCAAATCATGTTTTCTCATCTATTCCTCATTTTTCTTGTAGCATGGTCTATCAAATTATGAAACATGGATACTAATTTGATGAGGAATTAAATTTTGCATCTAATGAGCGCTCTCGCTCGAAATTTGAGTAAAATTGTAGGGAGATAAGTTGAAAATACGAGCTGAAAAAGTAGTTTTTTCTTTTTGCCTCTAAAATTTGATGGTGTAATAAAATCTTATTTTATTATTTCCACTATTATTTATAATATTCCCTAGGAGGCCCATTTTAGACCTCAAAATTTCTCTAATGATTTTGAGGCATCAAACAACATTTTTTGGGGGTAAAACTTTGTTGCTTTAGCACAACACCTTTTTTCATATTCTACACAAAGGGAC
This sequence comes from Pinus tabuliformis, assembly GCA_031772625.1. Lineage (NCBI taxonomy): Eukaryota > Viridiplantae > Streptophyta > Pinopsida > Pinales > Pinaceae > Pinus > Pinus tabuliformis. Next base: position 997,257,465 of record CM062806.1, on the reverse strand, counting down.
CTTTACAACGGTGCAATAATCGCATCAGTTAGAGTCAGTATGAAAAGGTTATGCCATTAAGAAGTTGGCCTTCCTATTATCACCACCATAATTCAAGAGGATGTCACATCAACCCCCATTATTCATGGAAAAGCAGCTAACCACATGATTATGATGAAGAAGACTCTAGAAGATTCCATATTGTAACTTTGGTTAAGAGTTGAGGTAGTCAAACCTAACCACTAGTAGGCTATTAGGTTGTGTTATATCTGAGCCACTGGGAGGAAAAGTGATTCCATTCTTTCGAGTGCATTTGTTCCACATATGAGCAAAAATAACCGAGAGGGATAGAAGATAGGCCACATAGAAAGGATTTGTGCACTGTAGTAGCCCATGGGCCACAGGCCATACTTCTTTGTAGTTGCAACCATTTTTTATTCAGAGAAAGAGAGAAAATTTGCCTCATCTTCTAGTTGTGTTTTCTCTCAAAAGGGTTTCCTAGGTCATATATTGTGTCAAATCGTGGTTTGTGAATTTTTATTTCATTATTCTCTATTTTCTGCATAATTTTAATTTGCATGCACAAACAACCAACAGTAATCTACAGATCAAAAAATCTAAAGAGAAATAAAACCCTAATAGTGTAGATTTCTAATTTTTAAATATAGGTGTATCGGATGTATTGTGACCAACTATTCAGTGGAATATCCACAATAGTTTGTAGATCATATTAGTGTCATAGAAGGAGTCTTTGAGTAGATTGTGGATATTTACAGGGGATCCAAATCGGTTAGGACAAAATTTATAAAACCCTAATCATGGTCGACAAATATGTGAATGACCCTTGTGATATTGCATAGGAGAGTTTTTTGTGATTAGAAGCACAAGTTGTAGATATAAGTCGTAATATGAATCTCCTCATGTCGGCCTTGAGAAATAATCTCAGGCTATTTGGAGAATATGGGGGTTATAATGTAGAGGAAAAATTAGAGGGGAGATCAGACGATCGAGAATAAACATAGAACTAGCCGAAGAAAGGACCCAAAAAATATCAACCAAGTTTAAGTGCCATGAACCATTCACAATCCCTATTCAAAATGGAAGCAAATGTCAATAGCAAGTTGTACCAAGGTGAGATCGACACTCTAAAGCTAAATTGTTGGTTGTAGCAACTAAAAGTTTATTTTAGTGTCCATCATGTTGAGGAAGAACATAAGATTTCATTTGCGCAACTAAAATTAGAGGGCCATGTCGTCACTTGGTGGGAAAGCCACACATAGACCCTAAGGTTGGAGGGATATCCTCCAGTGACTAAGTGGGAGGATTTCAAAACCCTCGTAAAATCACAATTTTACCCTATTAGGTATGTAGAGCACCAGTGGATCCGATGACACTACTTCAAGAAAAAACAAGGGTAGAGTGTATAAGAGCACACCACAGAGTTCAAAAAGATGGCCATAATGTTGGGTATCTTCCCAAAGAGCCCATGTGTACTCTTTAAGTATGTTATGTAAAGTAATATGTATTAATGTTTAGTATGTCATGTAAAGGCACCAAGGCTATATTTAAGCCAGTGCCCTCCAACCATTGTAATCATCATTGAGTTTTCTAATAAAATATGTATGTTTAATAATTGTCAATTACAATATTCAGTTGTGATCACCCCATCTGGTATCAGAGCCACGTTACGTCCTCCATTAATGTTGTTGATCACTCCATTTGTTGCAAGAGCCAACATTTGAGTCACTTCCTCCTACCACTTTTCATGACCTGTTCTGCTCCTCGCACCATCCACGATTGTTCTAACATCTCATGCTTTTGTTGTCTCCAAATACCACCCAACCGAGCTCCGTCTTCCTCCATCCACTGCTGACTGTGCTTGTGCTTTCATCGAGCTCCATTGTCCTCCATCCACTGCTAACTATGCTTGTGCTTTCGTCGAGCTCCATTGTCCTCCATCATAATGCATTCACAATCCCTGCTTCTCCCAGCCATAACCTTTCTTTGCCTGTCCGTTTTGTCTCCCCTGTTACTACGTGTACCAACCAGCCATCATCTAAACCCATAGACGTCGCAATAAACAAAGAGCTCCTACCTTTATTCAATTTTATCCATCGCATCGTATAGCATTCGTACTCCAATTGGTTAAATTCATATATATATGAGAATATATGTGAGTGTGTGTGTGTGTTTTGATTAACTAATCATATAATTCTTAAATATATAATCATATTATATAATTAGAATTATATAAATTAATTAATAAATATATAAAAGTATAAATTAAAAAAAAAGTAGGTTCAAGAAAAGGAATTAAGTTAATTTGGATCACTATACACCACCACACACTCGATCAATTTCATCAATGACGATGAGCATATTTAGTAAAAAAATGATAGAACTTGAGAATACGATCAAAGGAAATGTCGAGGACATTAAGAAGCTCCAGGATACAACAAAAAGTATGAAGAACCAACTCCAGCAAGATTATGATGACCTTCGAAGGGACCACACAACCCTTTCAAATAAGGTTGATCAGAATCACACTCAAGAAATGGGGTTGTTGACCCTGATCTGTCAAAGATTGAATATTCTAGTTGATCTACAACATCAGAATATTGAAGCAACTCAACAACTAGATTCTTCATATACATCAAACCCATCAGACTCACCTCGTATCCCTGAATCTCCACATACATCTTCCATTCTCAATCCAAAAAATAGTAACATGAATTTTCAAAATATGCAGATCTCGACCCAATTTCCCTTCTTCGCTCCATCAGTTGCCACATATCAACGCAGAGGAAAACTCAAACTGTCCAAATTTGACGATAACCAGAAACACGTTGTAGCATGGTGGAATAAGGCAGAAGAATATTTCAATATTTATAGTATTGACAATAACAATGAAAGAATCAAGCATGCATCAATGCAAATGGAAGGCGAAGCATATAATTGGAATATATGGTGGAATAAATCATCACATGCTATCAATTGGAGGAAATTCAGAGATGCCTTCTTTAAAAGGTTCCAAGGTGTCAAAGAAGAAGAGTTCTTCACAACACTCACTAGGCTACAACAAAAAGGAGATGTGGACGAATATACTAGAGAATGAAAAAATTTAGCTACACTAGTACCTGCAATATCATAAAAATGTCTTATTCAATCATACATCACTGGACTTAAAATGTATCTCCATAATGACCTTAGGCTTCACGACATCACATCTCTAGAAGAAGCAAGGAAGAAACAAAACTCACAGAAAAGAAGTTTGAAAGAACATAGCTACCAAAAATTGAAAGTTTATTTGAGATGAAGGTTTCCCCATACTTCTAACATTGAGAATACAAGTTAGGTTCCACCATCACTACGTGAAGGAGGAAAAACTAATATAGAAATGCAAATGATGAAAGAAGTTAAATGAAAGAGTTGTGGCAAAAAATGGGAGTCTAGACACAAGTGTGTTAAAGGAAAGGATACCTAGAACTTGTATAAATGTGAAGCAACCAATGACTTTGATAGTGAAGAATCAAACATAGAAGAATTTGAGTATTCTAAGCATTTTTTAACAAAATCAGATAACATAAATATTCCGCAAGTATCATTATCATCCATGATAGGAATATATCAGTGCCAAACATTAAAGTTAAGAGGACACATCAAAAAAAAAATATAATGGTTCTAATAGATACATGAATCACTCACCATTTTTTGGACTCAAATATTGCGAAAAGGCTCAACATATTCACATATCCAATGCCTAATATGAAAGTGATGGTAGCAAAAGGAAATAAGATTGAAAAAGTACGAAAATTACAAAAGGTCAAATTGCATATTCAGTACTACAATCTAGGATCCCAACTTTACACAGTACCGTAGGAGGTTTGGATCTGGTCCTAGGTATCCAATAGTTGCAAATTGTAGGCACTTACTCTTCCAACCATCAAAAGCAATTCATAAAGTTTATATGGGAAGGGCATAAATATAAGCTATATGTTTGTCAACCACCTCAGAATAAAATTGTATCATACTCCTAGATGATGAATTTGATTTGAAAGGGAGAACCAACTTACATAGTGCAATGTCATCAAATGGAAATGTTGGCTTCAAAATTGATTATCGAAGAACCACCTGAAGTTCAGCAATTAATTCAAAAGCACAAGAAGGTGTTACAAAATCTTCCACTATAGATGTCACCCGAGAGAGAAATTGTAGACATAATTAAAGTCAAATCAGGACTAAATCATGTTAACATCAATCCATATTGATATCCACATAATCAAAAAACTAAAATCGAATATTAGTCCATGATATTTTAAAGTGTGGTATCATCACAAAAAGTATAAGTCCTTACATTGCTCCGATGGTTCTAGTCCCAAAAAAGGATGGGTCATTTATATTATGCATAGATTATAGAGGATTGACCAAGATAATAATTAAAAGCGAGTTCCATATTCCCTTTATAGATGAAATGCTAGATGAACATCATGGATCCAAGTGCTTTTCAAAATTGGACTTGTGATCCGGATACTGCCAAATCAGAATAAGATCTGAAGACATAATGAAGATTTCCTTTTAAGTTCATGAAGGCCATTACGAGTTTAAGGTAATTCCTTTTGGGCTAACCAATGCTCCAGCAATCTTCCAGGCTACCATGAATGAGGTATTCCTACCATATCTAAGGAAGTTAGTGCTAGTTTTATTTAACGATATTCTAGTCTATAGTCAAACATAGAAGGAACATTTACAACATCTGGAACAAGTCACTCAATATCTTAGAAGAACATCAGTTTTACGTGAAGATGTCTAAATTCACTTTTGGGAAATAATAAGTTGAGTACCTTGGACATATAATATCCAAGGAAGGAGTAAAAGTAGATCCTAATAAGATCAAGGCTATAAAAGAATGGCCCAAGCCAACTAACATCACCAAGTTAAGAGGATTCTTAGGGTTGACTAGATACTATCGAAGGCTTATTCAAAACTATGCTCATGTAATTGCACTTTTAACAAACCTTCCAAAGAAAAACACATTTCAATTGGATCATAAGGCATAAAAGTGTTTTGAAGCCTTAAATGAAATTATGTCCAATCCACCTCTATTAGCAAATCCAGACTTTTCAAAGCCCCTTGTAATTGAATGTGACACTTTAGGTTTTGGAATATGAGCATTGCTAATGCAGAGTGTCCATCCAATAGAATTTAAAAACAGGAAGTTCAATAAAAGGGAATTTCTTAAGTCTACATACAACAAGGAAATGCTCGCCATTATGCATGCGATAGCCAAGTAGAGACAATATCTTTTGGGAAGTATTTTTTTAATATGAGCGTACCATAATAGTCTTCAACACCTCCTCCAACAAAATACACTTTCTAAAAAATAGAAAAAATGGATCAAAAAAATTGTTTCCTTTGACGTGGAAATATTACATAAGAAAGGGAAAGAAAACATAGTAATAGATGCTCTATCTAGAAAAGATGAAGAGTCATCATTACTTGCAATCTAGATTGTAGTCCAAGAATGGCTTAACGAAATTCAAAGTGAGTATGAAAAATATCCAGAAACATGTACTATAATCAATAATCCAACTTAGAATTCAAAATTTGAATGGAAAAACGATATTCTTTGGTATAAAGGAAGAATTTACCTAAGCCCAAAATCCAAATTTAAATCCAAAGTTCTTAAGGAGTCTCATGATTCACTATCAACAAGACATGTAGGTTTCTTTAAAACCTACTATAACGCATGCCAATAATTTTTCTGGAAAGGAATGAATAATGATATTCAAAAATATGTAGTAAAGCGTGATCAATACCAGAGAAATAAAAATGAGAACATTATGACCCCCACACTGCTCCATCCATTAAATATTCCAAACCAAAAGTAGGAAGAAATATCAATGGACTTTATCGAAGGGTTGTCTTTGTCAAATGGAAAATAAAAAATCCTCATAGTAGTCAACAGACTCACTAAGTATGCACAATTCATAGAATGAAGAAATCATAGTCAACAAAAAAAAATTGCTGAGATATTTTGCAAGAATGTCCACAAACTACATGGGTTTCCCCAGGTCATTGTTAGCGATAGAGACGGGGAATTTCTCGAAATATTTTTTCAAACATATCGGAACATACCTCAACATGAGTTTAGTATACAATCCTCAAACAAACGGTCAGATAGAAGTTGTCAATAAATCTTTAGAAGCTTACCTTCATTTTTACATAACAAAAAAACAAAATAAGTGGGCTCAATGGTTACAACTCGTCGAATGGTGGTACAATTCCACACTTTAGAAAAAATGACCCCATTTAAAGCTTTGTACAATTATGAGTCTCCTAAATGGAAGGAATTTTCCATTATCAAGACAAAGTTTCCAACAGTTAAACATTAGTTAGAAGAAACCCAAAAGTCTTCCAAGCACTAAAGGAAAATCTAAATATTGCAAGAAATTGTATCAAAAAAAGGTTGATCGAAACAAAACAGAGAGAGAATTTGAGGTTGGAGAATGGGTATTTGTTAAACTTCATCCCTACAAGTAATTGTCCTTAAAACAGAAGGGGAAAAAAATTGTCACCAAAGTTCTATGGATCATTCCAGATGAACGAAAAGATGACGAAGGAAAGATCATTTTAGAACTAGAAGAAATCATCACCACTAAGGAAAATAATTTGCGATCACGAGCAATCAAATAATACCTGATTAAGTGGAAGAACATACTAGAAGAAGAAGCCTCTTAGGAGGCCGAATATTTTTCTCAACAACACCCTTCATTACCTAAGCTTTGAGGACAAAACATTTTTTCGAGAGGAAGGAAATGTTATGCATAAAATTAATATGTATTAATGTTTAAATTAGGAAGGAGCATGATCAAAAGATCTTGCCCCCTCATGTAAATGAAACAAGGTTGTATTTAAGCCAGGTCCCTCCTATCACTGTAATCATCAGTGAGTTTTATAATAAAATATATATGTTTAATAAATGTCAATTACAATATTCAATTGTGATCGCCCCAAAGCATATGGGTGGTCTATAGAGCCATCTGTGAAAGAAAGTGATGTTTTTCAACCCTAGATCGATGGATGAGGCTTGTGTATAGGAATAGTACTTGGAGAACATAGGCCTTGACAAAGGGAAATCAAGTGGATCCGAGCAGAAGGAGCAACAAGACAATTTTGAGAGGAAGAAGAAATGGAAAGGGGGGAAGGATAAAAAATGGTAGCAACAACACACTAGTGCAAGGATCCCAATAACCACTACAACATTTATGACCATACAAAGCAGAAGTGCTGGAAGTTTCATCCAAAGCTTAACCTGAAGAACAAAAGGAAAGAAAATAAGAAGACGAACCTCATGGCCACCGATTTGAGTAACCAAGTTGATACACCTCATATGTGGATGAGAACATTGTTTGTATGTCAGTGCAGAAGGAGGTGAATTTGAGTAGCCTTCAATAATAGGAAGAGAAATAAATGACCAAACTCTTCCATATAAAGATACAGGTTAAGAAGACAAAGATTGATACTCTGTTTGACTCAAGATCACAGGTGAATCTCATTGCAGCAGAGCTGGTCAACAAATTGGGATTGGAATTTTGTGATCATCTAAGCCCATCTCCATTGGGATGGGTAAATAAGGATGCAGAGTTAAAGGTAACAAAATAGTGTAAAATAGATTTTCTATTAGTGTTTATTTTATTGATGAATTAGAACTAGATGTTGTTCCCCTTGATGTACGTGGAGTGGTGTTTGGAAGTCCCTGCATGTACATGCGAGATGCAATATTAATGTAGAGAGCCAACCAATACTAGTTCGTCAAGGATGGAAAATTGTTTAGCATCAAGGTGCATAAATGCAAGTAAATAATTTCACTAGTAAGTGCTAACCAAGCCAAGAAATTGATCAGTTTCAACAAGAAGTATATTTTATTATTTTTAAGATAAAATGAGTCTACATAAGAGTCTGCAAGAGGAAAGGAATCCTTGGAAGGGTGTACTAAGAAATAGAAAAGAAAAAAAAACAATTTGAAGAGTTACTACATGTATATAGGGATGTGTTCTAGGAGACTAAAGGTTTACCACCCAAGAGGGAAGTGGACCATGAGATCTAGCTATTTCCAGATGCCCCATTGCCAAATATTGGGTTGCACGCACAATTTTTAATAGAAGCAATTCAGATGAAGAAACAATTGTAGTTGCTACTAGAACAAGGTGCCACTACAACTGTGAAGGTTCACTCCTATTCATTGAGGATATTTTGAATTTACAAGTCGAAGAATATAATTTGTCAAGCCTACATGAGTTGGCCTACATGAACACCCCTAATAGATGTGACCCTTCACAATAGGGTCAAAACACCATAAATTGGCATAACACCTCCTCACTTCATCATCCAACTCGATGAAGCACAGATAAAGAGATTCAGATCTGAGATCAAAACAAGAAAGATGAGGTAGACAAAGAGTTAGTTTCTTGGAGTTTCTTTGGATTTTTTTGTTTCTTTTTAAAGAATTTGTTTCTGAGTTTTTAGCCTCCACTCAAGGACAAACTTTGTTCTGGTTGGAAAACACCTCAACACAAACCTATACCTTGGAGCATTTATCTTTGTATAATTTCGAGCTTCATTCTAGCTATCTTCTAAGGAATTTTCAGCTTGGTTATGGATATACCCTTGTGATTTTCTTGGTATTTTGGAACATATATTTTCCACAAACTTTGGAAAAAACCACTTTGTAATATGCCTTATTCAAGGTTAGACCTCAATATTTTTAAAGTAATAGACCTCTACTTTCAATGCAAGTGTAGACCTTGTTTTGCTGGGTAAAAACTTGTCCATCTACAGAGATTACCTCGACCTTATTGCAAAAGTAAAGGAACATACATCTTTGGCCCTCTGTGGCTCAATCCTATAACAATCAGAACCAAACTTTGTGGCTTAGCCTTGAGGTATTCTCTGTGATTTTTCTTTGTGGAGCAGACCAATTTTTTTTGGCTATTCTTTGTGAGTAGGTCAAAATTCTCTATGGAAGATGCCAAGATTGACTATCACCAAGTATGTAATCAAAGTTGTGGAAAGAATTCAAAATTATTTGTCATCAAGTCTAGTAAAGCTACCTAAGACTGATGTTGGTGGTCAAGTGAGGAATTATTTTTTAACATGTTCTTGAGCGGACCTACTCAGCCTTGTTGTGAAGAATTTAGAGCAGTTGTTGATCCTTGTGCAAGAAGACTTGTTGAAGCAGTCGAGAGAGTACTTAATTTGATCCTTTGGATTTGTTCTTGAATGTCTTGTTGAAGACTTGAAAACAACGTTGGAGTAAACATACTATGAATATTTGTGGCCCTAATTGAAGCTACCTTTTGAATATTTATTTCTACTCGAAAGCATTAGTGGAGTCAATCCTAGAAGTAACTTGAAGCAATACTGAAGGTTGTTTTGGAACTGCTATAAAGTCCATTTTGAAGCAATATTGAAGGCATTGTTGGAGTTGATATTGTAGCAACCATTAAAGAAACTTGAAGATTCCTTGTGCAGACATAAAGAAACTTTGACACACCTTCAATGAATTGTTGAAGTTGACCTTGTAATGAACTAGGCCTTGAAGTATCTTGGAGGCCATTTGAAGCATTTTCTAAAGCATATCTTGGATCTATTTGTAAGGAGTTGTTAGCGCAGTAGAATTGTTGAAGAAATATTTCAAGACTTGTTCAAGAAACTTTTGGAAGTCTTGAGGAAGCATTGAAGACACCTTGAAGAACTGAAGTGAGTTGAAAGGATTGGAGTCCTTACACAGTGTTGGAGCCTTGTGAAAAATCAGGTTTGATCATGGACTTGAGGATTGGAGTCCTCAAGTAGACCAAGTTGGAGCTTGGATTTATAGTGAGGATTGCAATCCTCACCCAAGGTTCGAGCCTTGGAAATGTTTAAGATTTTATTATACAAGTTGGATCCTGGTTGTTTGTGAGAGGATTAGAGTCCTCATCATCTTTATTAATAAAATTTACTTATTTTTGTACATCTTGTGTTCTAATTTTAATTGGCATAATATAACAATTGTAAAGAAATATTGATTCATCCCCCTCTCATTATTTCCAACAATTCGTATCACAGAAAGTACCTTCAATCAAAACCTAACAGTGGGAAGGTATATCCAATAAACACAAATAAAAAATTCAAGAAGGAAAGGCTCCAAATCTTTTGAATATATGTCCTCCTCAGTCACAAAATCAAAAGTAAATCAGGTTGGTAAAGCTCCCTCGTTCGATGCAACAAACTATGTGGCATGGAGAAATAGAATGGATTTTTTTATGGCTCTTGGTTGTGAAGTATGGGAATCAATTGTTACTGGAGACATAACTACAGATGAGTCAAAGGAATACAATACAAAATCAATGAGTAACATTCTAAGTAGAATGCCAAGTCCTATAAAAGTCAAAATGGAGAAATGCTCATCAACGAAAGAGATTTAGGAGAACCTTCAAGATCTTCATTCAAAAGGAGTTTTACACATGAATTTAGATATAAAATATGGTGGCTAAGAGCACAAAGATAATCAAGAACCAGAGAAGACAACTGATAAAAAAAAAAAATTAAGACACCAAGAGCAAGGATAACCTATAAGATGAAGAAGACTCCCAAGTAAAAAATGAAGAAAACCTCAAAGGAGATCTTGTATTTGTCCTTGAAGAAATATCTAAACTCAAAGAATAAAATAGAGAACTAAAGAACCATATACAAGAAGTTGAATATAAGAACCAAAATATTACAAAGGAATAATTTTCCTCATAAAATACAAGTTAATGAAGCCGAAAAAGAAGGAAAAATCATGGAAACCCAACTAAAAGAAAATGATGAAGAGATTAACAAACTTGAAGCATATATCATCTCCCACAAAGTCCAAGTAAGAGAAGCAAAGAGAATGGCAGAAGTAATGGAGATTCAACTGAGAAAGAAAGAGGAAGATTGTGAGAAGTTAAAAGGGAGATTGTTTATCTAAGGAAATAGGTTGATCAGTTGACTCAAGGACTTGAAGTGTTCTCAAGTCTTGGATGGAATCCTAATTTGTCAAAGATCACCACTTGACAAATCTAGTCTTGGATATGTAGGTGAGCCTTCTAGAAAAAGTGATGCAAACCCTAAAGAACCAAAGAACAAGAATGTGGAGAAGCTTGAAAGTTGTGCTAATACCCCCTAGTTCTAGTAGAAGCAAGGAGAGGAGTCAAAATAACATTGGAAGAACCTTTGCTCCAAGAAGATATGTTGATGCTATCAAAAATGCAATTTGAAATGAATATCATCAAAGAACCTCAAGGCATAAAAAATTTATAAGTGAGGTAAGACAATATTCATCTTCCAGGTATCAAACTATATTTTTTGGTCATTGTTACTCTTGTACAAATTTTGGGCACATGGAAAAATATTGTAGAGCATATACATCTATCAGTTCCCCATAAGTAAAGTTGTAGGAAGATACTCTAATGTGTTCATCAACAGAAATTATGCTCCCTCATTCAAGTCCATAACTGAATGCTTCAAATGCCATAATGTTGGGCATATATCTTGATATTGTAGCTTGAATTGGGTTCCTAGAAAATCCAAAGAGTTACCAACCAAGCATGGAGAAAGAGTCACAAAATTTTGGAGAAGGAAACATGTTGAACCATAAAAGGAACATTTTGATTGTGCCTTGAATGTTCAAGCCATTAATGCTTGTTGTTGAACAAATATTACAAGTCAAGATACTAGATCCTAATTGTAATATTACTGAATTCATTCACAAGGAAATTGATGCACCAATTGAACTTGTTGTTTGTAATATTATCACATTGCTCCAAGATATAAGGGCTTTAACCTATGAAGAAAAGCTTACAAAACTAGGAAATCAGTTGGGTTCCTTACTAGTTCATCCCTCAACAAGCAAGATGCTTCTATTTGCAATATTATTGAACTGCCTTGATCCTGCTTTGACAATAGATATGTTGCAGGTTGCAAAGAGACTTTTTTTTACCAATGAAACCACATGAAGAAAGGTGAGCCTTTGCAGCAAAGATGGATTTCATGTCTTTCTATGGTGGCTACATTTATCATTTGGTAATGTTTGCAACATTTGATTAGTGGAGGAAAGAAAAAAAAAAGGGACAACAAGAGGCATTTTGTGCAAAGAATTGTGTTTTTCATGGAACCATGGTTATGTTGGATGGTATGCAGTTGTGGAATGAGCTTACTCAAAAGGGATTAGTCTCAAAATATTTTCATTCAAGTAGCTTGAATGCCCAACATTAAGGTATTTTTGCATATGGTATGAAAATATGCGTAGACAGGGGTCACTAATCCACACTTATTGTCCAACACCAACCACTGATCACTGGTAACATCATCTGTAAATATGACTGGAACCCTAAAGATTCATTACAATAAATTTTCCTATTCAACAGTGAGAGCAGAGGAGAAAGTTGATATCATGTATCGAAACATCAAGCATGCACTTCCAGCGAACAAGAAAAGAAACTATTATTTTTTGCAATTTCGTTTTCACGATCATATTATGGAAGACACAAAAACAAGGATATCCAACTCTCTGTCGAGGTGATGGATGTGGTTCGAACCTTAGAATGTGAATATTATCAAACAACAATAGTTCATGGTTCTCATTTACATGCCCCACAATCATTTTAGAATATTCTCACATTAGCCCATACACACCATCATATTATACCATGTCAGCAACATTAATGATAATTACCTTCCTTATACCTAAAGATTCCTAGACTTATGATAAACCATCAGATCATGCTCCAACAATGGTTTACTACTTGCAAAAGTATGCTCATCCAGTCTCTGAGCCAACAAAGGAGAAACAAGACATGGCAGCAACTAGATGCATTAATGATCCAACCAGTATGACTAGCTATATGAAAACAAGCCTTGTATGTATGTCACACCTATATAAATTTCTCAGTGAGGATCTTATTGCACAAGGAAGGAAACTTGCAGTAGCTTCTTCTTGTTTAAGAATTTTTTTAAGTATAGAGGAACTTATGGGAGCTCTTGTATATCATGCAAGTCAGCAAAGTCTCTAACCAAAAAATTTATATGCAAGTTTATTTGAGTGTATTGAGCAGGAGAGATCTTGTCAAATATTCTCATGCATACTCAAGAAATATTTAGACTTATTTCTTGGACACTCAAAAGTATATTGCCTCAAAACAAGTTGTTGGTTATTCACATCTACCTTGGAATTTGTTCAAAAGTGGAATGATACAGAGGCACATAAGAATGTGACAAGGAGTTTCGCCCTAGTGCAAGATCATCCAATGTTTATTTGGAAGCATTTGGTGATAATGAAAACACTTTTATATTGATGTCAAAGAGGGAGACTATGAGCACAGGGGGAGTAGCACATAAGGAGATTGTTGTTGTCATCAATAACATTGGAGGAGATTATTTGGAAATTAATTGCTATTAATGTCAAAGGGGCCTCCATTGATCATGTCATATGATCATAGAGGGCCTCAAGCCATTTCCAACAAGCATTTAATTGCTCCCAAACTCCTATTCATTGATGAGATTTTGACTTTACAAGTCAAAGAATCTAATTTGTTAAGCCTATATGAACACCCCCAAGAGATGTGACCCTTCACAATAGGTTCAACCCACTATAAATTGGCATAACACCTCCTTACTTCATCATCCAACTCGGTGAAGCATAGAGAAAGAGATTTGAATCTAAGATAAAAACAAGAAAGTTGGGGTAGATGAGGAGTTAGTTTCTTTGGAGTTTTTTGTTTATTTTTTAAGACATTTTTCTGAGTTTTCGACCTCCACTCAAGGATAGACTTTGGTATGGTTGGAAAACACCTCAATGCAGACCTGTACCTTGGATCAGTTACCTCTATAGAAGTTTTGGCTTCATTTGGGTTATCTTCTGAGGAATTTCAAGCTTGGTTCTAGATGTGCCTCTGTGATTTTTGTGGCATTTTGGAACATAACTTTTCCATAGACTTTGGAACATACCACTTTGTAAAATACCTTATTTCATATTAGACGTCGATCTTTTTGAAGTAACAAACATCTACTTTTATCACAAGCGTATACATTATTTTTCTAGGTAAAAATGTGTCCCTCTACAGAGATTACCTTGATCTTATTGCAAAAGTAAAGGATTATACATCTTTGGACCTTTATGGCTCAGTCTTGTAACAATCATAACCGGAATTTGTGCCACACATTCAAAGGAAAGTAATGAAGATTTGAGGTATATTCTCTGTGATTTTTCTTTGTGGAGTAGACCGAAAATTTTGTGTCTATACTTTGTGAGTAAGCTGAAATTTTGTGTGGAAGAGGCCAAGATTAACTGTGACCAAGTATGTAATCAAAGTTGTGGAAAGAATCCAAAATTATTTTTCATCAAGTCTAGTAAATGTACCTAATATTGATGTTGGTGTTCAAGTGAGGAATTATTTTATAGCAGGTTCTTGAGGAAACCTACTTAGCCTTGTTGTGAAGACTTTGGAGCAGCTGTTGATCATTGTGCAAGTAGAATTTTTGAAGTAGTTAATAGAGGACTTAAGCTGATCCTTTGGGGTTGTTCTTGAATGTCATGTTGAAGACTTGAATAAAATGTTCAAGTAAACATATTGTGAATATTTGTGGCCCTAATTGAAGCTACCCTTTGGATATTTATTTCTGGTACTTGAAAGTATTATTGGAGTCAATATTAGAAGCAACTTGAAGCAATACTGAAGGTTGTTTTGGAACTACTATAAATACCATTTTGAAGCAATATTGAAGGTATTTTTGGAGTTGATATTGTAGCATCCATTGAAGGCACTTGAAGATTCCTCGTGCAGACATGAAAAACCTTGGAGATGCCTTCAATGAATTGTTGAAGTTGACCTTGTAATGAACTAGACCCTGAAGTATATTGGAGGACATTAGAAGCATTTGCTAAAGCAGATTTTGGAGCTATTTGTAAGGAATGTTGGAGCAATAACATTGTTGAATAAATCCTTCAATTCTTGTTGAAGAAGCTTTTGGAAGTTTTATGGAAGCATTCAAGCCACCTTGAAGAACTAAAGTGAGTTGAAAGGATTGGATTCCTTACACAGGTTTGGAGCCTTATGAAAATACAGGTTGGAGCCTAGACTTGAGGATTGGTGTCCTAGAGTAGACCAAGTTGGATTTTGGATTTGTAGTGAGGTTTGGAGTCCTCAACCAAGGTTGGAGCCTTGGAAAAGTTGAATAATTTATTGTACAGGTTGGAGCCTGGTTGTTTGTAAGAGGATTGGAGTCCTCATCATTTTTATTAATAAAATTATTTTATTGTTGTACATCTTGTGTTATGATTTTAATTAGCATAATATAGCAATTGTAAAGAAATGTTTATTCACCCACTCTCTTAGTATTTAAAACGCATCATGAAATGGTTGGTTCCTTCTAATGTTTCTTAGATTAGGAGTTTCGTTGGGGCAACACAATACTTGAGGAAGTTCATAGCCTCATTTTGAGTGATAGCAATGCCACTCCATGCCATAACAGCATGTGGCAATACTTTCCAGTGGGAAAAGGGCCAGTGAGGACATTTGACGAGCTAAAGAAGAAGATTAGTCAAGCACCAATTTTGGAATTACCAAGCTTGTAGCAGCCATTCGAAGTGGAGATAGATGCAAGTGGGCATGCTATGGGAGCAGTCTTGATGCAAGTAGGAATGCATGTATGCTATCATTATAAAGTATTTAATGGGGTAGCTATTAACTACCCTACATACGATAAGGAGTTCTATGCCACGGTGCAAGTTGTGAAAAAGTGGAAGCACTATCTGAGGGGAAAGGAGACAATGATCCACACAGATCACCAACCAATATAGTACTTGTAATCCTAGAGTGATCTACAAGAGACCAAGCATTACAAGTGAATGGGATTTCTACAAAAGAATCATTTAGTGATTAAGTACAAGAAGGGAAACACAAAGAAGTTTGCCAACATGATTTTAAGGCCACCGATGTCAAAGATCACAACTTTGGGAACTTTGATGCACATGGAGTCATTCACTCATGATGCATACATAGAGGCATATTCAAGGGATGAGGAATTCAAGGAGGTGTTTCAGTAGTGGCAAAGTCAGAGACATGTGCACAATGGTGATAACACCAATGACTATCATATTTAGGATGGGTTACTCTACATATTGGATAAGTTGTATTCATAAAGGTGAGAAATTGCAGTTGATTAGAGAGGCTCACACCTCCAAGGTTGTTGAGCACTTTGGTGTAGGCAAGACAGTGGCCAACTTGCATAGGTATGTTTGTACTCATTCGTCCTTGGGAAATAATTTCCATGGAATTTGTGGGAGGTT
Source organism: Pinus tabuliformis (assembly GCA_031772625.1). Taxonomy (NCBI): domain Eukaryota; kingdom Viridiplantae; phylum Streptophyta; class Pinopsida; order Pinales; family Pinaceae; genus Pinus; species Pinus tabuliformis. The sequence continues at coordinate 997,241,135 of CM062806.1, read as the reverse complement.
TATTAACAACCAGAAAGGGACATGAATACATTTTCATGGTAGTTGAAAGGTTCAAAAATATGTGTGCTTTGATGCCCTATAAAAATATAATCAATGTGAAAGAAGAAACAAACTTGTTCTTTGGATAGGTTTGGGTGCACTTTGGGATACCAAGGAGCATTGTTTCAGACATTGAAATGAGAATTCTTAGTGCATTTTGGACTACATTGTGGGAAAATATGGACACCAAGTTGAATAGGTATACAACATTCCATTCACAGACAGATGGGCAGAAAGAAGTAGTCAACAGGATTTTGGTGTTGTTTTTGAGGGGTTATAATCATAAGATCTAAAGATTTGGGATTAAAATCTAGTATATATACAACACTCTTATAACACAGAAGTACACACTTCTACTGGTAAGTCCCCATTTGGAAATTTTTCTGGATATTTGTCGCCTTCACTTTTGGATATTACATATGGGCAGCAAGGAGGATTAAGGGAGGATCTTACAGGGGATGTCTTGAGGGTAGAAAACTTTGTAGAGAATATCATAAATATCTTGTTGTCACTGCAACAATGACCCTCCAAATTTTTTTCCTAACTCAATTTTGGAGCTTACATAAAATGTCGTTCCAAGTTACCTAGTGTCGTCACGTTGTTTTCTTAGATATCCTTATGTTTTCTCTAAGTGTCATGTCTTCCTAAGTCAATTTTTTCTAAGCATTGTCACATTACCTTTAGAAGCGATTGTGTTATCTTTCCCAAAGATAGGTGAAGTCATAGATTTTCTTGGCTTAGTAACTAGCTTTATTTGCCATGTAAAAGAACACAAAATCAAAGAAAGCACTTTCTTTAGCAAAAGCACACTCCAAGATGACGAAGAGTTGCCTCCTATTGAGTGCACTCCTTTGGGATGAACAATTGCGCCCTAGTGGAGTGAACTCCATCATGATCAGCCACTGTGCCCTCACTTGAGCACAGTCCTTCGACATGAAGACTTACGTCCTCTTCGATTCATACATGCACCTTCTTGTTGCATGTGGGTGCACTCCTAGAAAATAGGAGCCCACTTCACTTCTCTTAACTAACTTATCCATCTGTTGAAAAGTGGCAAGAATGCATGAAATGGATTTGCATGTAATCTCTTTATAAACAATCTTGCTAATCATTGTTTCTCACAATCACTCTCATTTGGGTTGAGCACACTTCTTTGGATCAAGGAACTCTTTGTCGATATTCATTCCAAGTAAGTTTTTCATGTTAATTATATTGCTTTCCTTTGATGTTTTTGTTGTCAATCTTTCTTTCCTTCTTGGTGTTTCACTTCTTTTCGGTTTCTTTGTTGTCGTTTTAGTTCATTCTTGCTTCTACAAGTGTCAAATTATTGTCGGAGTTTGTGACGCTTCATATTCCTTAACCCTTCATATTCTAATCATGGTTGCAACAAAATCTATAAAAACTTGTATATATTTCCTCTCAGCATTTCTATCATTCTATCTAGTTGCTCAAATTGTCCTTAAGCCATTCCAACACAGAGTGCACTTCTAGAAGCAAAGGCCACTATCAAATAAAATTGCACCCAAAAAGATAAGTTTTCCTTAAGAGAGCACTCCTTCAGCACAAATAACTATGACCTCCTTGAGCGCATGAGCGCACCCTGAACACATGATTATTTTCACCTTTGTCTCTTCAACATGCACCCTTGCACCCTCCTTTTCCTCTCGAGCGCATGATCACACCTTCAAGGCCTAAATCTTGACCCCTTCGTCCCTTCAGAGTGTGCCCTTGCGCCCTCTTAGCCGCGTTGACCGCATGAGCACACTTCAAACTCACGAATGATCTATTATTGTGCTTCAACAGTGCGCCATGTGCCCTTGATGATCTCTCTCCCTTGCTTGAGCGAATGAGCGCATGTTGAATCCTCAAGTGATCCTTAAATTTCCCTTCATGCTACAATAATGCACCCTCCTTATTTTCATGAAAATTTCTTGCATGTACAAGTAAAAATGTCATATCATTGATAGGATTATACTCTTAGCTACATTTGATGGCTTTTTGGATATGATTTGCTAAGTTATTTCTTGTAATATATAGAATATTTCATGAAGCTAATATTTATCGCTATGAGTGTACTTCCACATACAGGTGTTCAAGCTACTAGTCTCATTACTCTTTCATCATATATTGGAATGATGGCTCCTGCTACATCTCGAGTGACCCCAAAAGAAGATTCAGATGTAAGCATTGAAGATGCAGTATAAGTTACAAATCCTACCATTCTTAATCTCATAGATACATAGTGCTTTATAGACAAATCTATTGAGGTCACATGGAAATACATCAAAGACACATTCATGCAGAAATAGTTCTCTAAAAATTTAGAAGATTTGGAAGTATACATCAACATCAAGTGGTCCAAGATACACAATATTGCATGTAGGTTCCCAATCATTCCTTGTGTAGAGGTCATGGAATGGCTTTTATCACACATGGATGATTCGGATCTAGTGCTTCATAGTGAAAGTGGTGGACAACTTGCCACCTATTATGGAGAAGACATACAAACTTATTACAAGATGCTTAGACCCATATAGTATGCCAATTATATTTTCTACACTAGATGGGTTGATCTCAACACAAATGGCATCATCAAATCTTGGTGTCGAGATCCTGCTAAGTTCTGACACCGTCCATCTGCAATTTACCCAACCACAATTCTCAGGGATGTGTATCACTACCTTATTTCCATGTGTTGTAGGTTGCATGAGCGATAGAATGCTGAAGTATTTGAAGAGAATTGGATATATATGCCCAACAAGGTAGTTACCCGCAACAAAATATTCAATTGGGCAGATATACTTTCTTTTGAGTTGCAGCATCATGTTGGGCATGCTAAAGCATCTCTAAGGTCAAGCCAGGCACCAGAGTTCTATATGTATGCATTTCTGTTGGATGGGATTTGTGCATGGTATGAATTATAAGGAATGTATTGGGATTGGACCCCACAAGATAAGTTCCCAGTTTACTTCCATTACAGGGTGTTGTTAGATTTGAGTTTCAGAGGGGCATATGAAAGATTGGTAGAGCATTTATTCGTAGTCATATTTTAGATGATCTATGAGATCGATCCTCCTTACATGATTGAACATATGAAGGAGTCATTACATGATATCGAAGATTGGATTGTTGTGCCAAAAGGCACATATATCAGATTATTTGGATGCCATATTTCTCCTCATATCATGTCGTGATATTTGACTAACAAGTTGGTCCTGCAAGAAGTAGCTTATCAGTTAGATAAAGGGTTGTTAGGAGTTCTTCATAGAAGGAAGAAACCCAGTTAGGCCCATTTTCCCTTTGAGGATCAAATTGTATGCGCTGAAGAGCCATAAGGTGGAAAATGCAAAAATACAAGAGTTGGACTGCTTGCACTTTGCAGTCAAGGAATTTTATGGATATGATCCTAGGAGAGTGTGCAAGCAGCATTGTGATAGGATTGGTTTTGCTTGGGGATATTCATCAATGACTACTACATAATATGAGAAGGTGAAGAACTAGTACAATGCAGTAAGAAGAACTGTTATGAAACCAGCTCACAAAAAGATAGAAAAGAGAGATCCACGCCTTAGAATTCAGCCTCTTCAAGGGGGCAACCTCCTTTACATTACATAAATGAACAATTCTTGGATGATACAAATGAAAAAACCTCCTTTCTATATATAGGAGTCTAAGGAGTCACAATATAATCCAGCCGACCTAACAATAATAATATAAAGCCACAAAAATAACAATAGAGGGATTCTATGGGGCACAGAAATAACAATATGGGGGTAATAGGGGCACAACAATATAAATAAGGGGTATAACTACAATAGTAATGGGGTAATCACTAGTATTATAGGGACCCAACATGCCCCTCTCCTTCAAAAAAGTGTTGTCCTCAACGCTTGAGTAGTTCTGGATACTTCTGCATAAAATTCTCATCCTCCCATGTGGAATCTTCAGCGGATAAGTTCTTCCACTTGATAAGATACTCTGAAATTGATCGATTTCGTAGCTGTCGAGTTCTTGTTTCTGTGACTGCTTCCGGTTCCAATATAATTTTTCCTTCCTCGTCAAGTTCTGGCAATATTGTTTGAACTGGGAGCTTGTCGCCTATAACCTTCTTTAAACATGAAACATGGAAAACTGGGTGCAATCGAGAAGCTGCAGGAAGCTCCAATTTGTATGCCATAGTACCAATCTTTTGCAACACCTTGTACGGACCATAATACTTTGGTGATAATTTATTATCCTTCTTAGCTTGCTTTAGGGACATTTGCTTATATGGTTGTAGCCGTAGGAATACCCAATCACCTACATCAAAACTTCTTTCACTGCGATGTTGATCTGCCTGTTGTTTCATTCTATTTTGTGCCAACACGAGGTTATCCTTTAAGAGTTGGAGGACTTGTTGTTGATGTTCGATGTGATGTTCCACTGCCTGAACCTTAGAATTTTCTCTTAAATATGATGTGATGGATGGTGGTTGATACCCATAAAGTGCCATAAATGGGGTCATTTTTGTTGCTGTATGGAAGGAAGTGTTATACCACCATTCAGCCAGAGGCAACCATTTGACCCATTGTGTCTGTTTATCAGATACAAAGCAACGAAGATATCCTTCCAAACATTTGTTTACTATCTCAGTTTGCCCATCAGATTGAGGATGATAAGATGAGCTATGAGCTAACTGAGTACCAAGACAAGAAAATAATTCTGTCCAAAAATTTCCAGTGAAAATGGGATCTCTGTCACTTACAATAATCTTTGGGTTTCCATGTAGCTTTTGAACTGTTTCCATAAATGCAGTAGAAACTGTACTGGCTTTAAATGGATGTGATAATGCACAAAAGTGTGCATACTTGGTAAGTCTGTCAACTACCACCATGATGACACTCTTTCCCTCAGACTTGGGTAAACCTGTGATAAAATCCATTGAAACCTCCTCCCAACGTTGGCTTGGAATGGATAAAGGTTGTAATAGACCTGGTGTCTTAATTGTTTCAACTTTATTTTGTTGGCAAACCAAACATTCCGCCACAAACTTTTGAATATCTGATTTAAGGCCATCCCAAAAAAATTCCTTCTTAACCCTGTGGTAAGTTTTTAAAAATCCTGAGTGCCCTCCTAAGGGAGAAGTGTGCAATTCCATAAGAATCTTTTGTTTTAGCTGGGAATTCTTACAGAGGTATAAGCGATCTTTGTACCATAACGAATCATTTTGCCAGCTAAATGTATCAGAAGTACTGGAATCTTGTTGTAGCTTTCGAATAAGTGCCCACACTTCTTCGTCATTCTTCCATTCCTCCCTTGCTTCGTTTATCCAATCTGGTTGGATAATAGAAATGGCACACAACAATGCTTCCACATCCTCATCCTTTCTTGAGAGTGCATCTGCCACCACATTTTGCTTCCCTTTTTTGTAGATGATTTCAAAGTCATAACCCAACATCTTTGTGACCCACTTTTGTTGCTCTTCAGAGGATAATCTTTGTTCTAAAAAGTATTTAAGGCTATCATGATCCGTTTTTACCTTGAAGTGTCTTCCCATTAGGTAGGGTCGCCATTTCTTAAGTGCATGGAGTATTGCCAACATTTCCTTCTCATAAATAGCTTTGCTTAAAAACTTTCCCTTGATTGGACGACTTTCAAAAGCAATGGGTCTTTCATCTTGCATTAGAACAGCACCAATTCCATTTCCTGAAGCATCACATTCCACAATAAAGGTTTTTGTGAAGTCCGGTGTAGCTAAGACCGGTGCTTGGCACATTGCCTCTTTAAGATGTTCAAAGGCCTTTGTTGCTTCCGGAGTCCATGAAAATGAATCTTTCTTCAATAATGTTGTTAGAGGTGCTGCTATTCTCCCATAATTCTTAACAAACTTGCGATAATACCCTGTCAACCCAAGAAATCCTCGCAGATGCTTTATGGATGTGGGGATTTTCCATTCCTTAATGGCTTTAATTTTGCTAGGGTCTACCTTAACTCCTTCATGAGATACAATATGACCCAAATATTCCACCTCCTGGACTCCAAAGAAACATTTGGATCTTTTTGCATATAATTGTTTCTCCTCCAATAGTTGTAGCACCCTGTCAACATGTTCAACATGATCCTTCCAAGACTTGCTGTAGATTAGTATATCATCAAAAAATACTAACACAAATTTTCTAAGGAATGGTTTGAAAATTGAATTCATCAAACCTTGAAATGTTGAAGGTGCATTGGTAAGGCCAAAAGGCATGACCAAAAATTCATAATGACCCTCATGAGTTCTAAATGTTGTTTTCGGAATGTCTTCAATCTTCATTCTGATTTGATGATATCCCGAACGAAGATCCAACTTGGTGAAGTAAATTGATCCATGCAATTCATCCAGTAATTCATCAATGACAGGAATGGGGAACTTATCTTTAATAGTGAGCTTGTTGAGCTCCCTATAATCTGGACACATGCGCCATGATCCATCCTTCTTGTGCACCAATACTACTGGAGCTGAGAAAGAACTTTGACTCGGTTGAATTATACCAGCCTCTAGCATTTCTGCAACCATACGTTCAATTTCACTTTTTTGGACATAGGGATATCTGTACGGCCTGATGTTTGGAGGAACACTTCCTGGAATCAGATGAATAGCATGATCATGATCACGCATAGGTGGGAGACCTTTGGGAGTCTCAAATACCTTGGAATGATTGTCCAGGACTTTTTGGAGATCTGGAGAAATAGATGATTCCAATGTGGAAACATCTAGCGAACATAATTGTGCAATTACACCTCTTTGCTCCTTTTTTAGAAGCTTTGTCATGCCATTAGAGCTGATTATCTTTCCTGGTTTCCCTGCAATACCCCTTAATTCAACTTCCTTTCCTTCCACAGAAAATTTCATGAAAAGTTCTTGAAAATTAAAAGCTATTGTACCCAAGGATTGTAGCCATTGGACTCCTAGTACAACATCAGCACCTCCCATTGGAATGGAAAGCATTGGGCTAGTCAATACATATTCTCCCATGGATAGCTTGATATTATGGCACTTTCCAGAGCAATTTATTGTTCCTCCATTTGCAATCATCACTTGACACTCTGGTGCTGGATATAGGAAGCAATTCAATTCTTTTGCTACCCTACAATGAATAAAATTGTGGGTGCTTCCTGAATCAATCAACACTATTACCTTTTTCTTCTTGATTTGTCCTTCTATCTTGATGGTTTGAGGAGTGGTAATTCCCACCAATGCATTACAAGATATGGTCGGATTTATTTGTTCTTCATCTAGGCTTTGTTCCTGGAGTATATCCTCTTCTTTTGACCTTTCTTGCTCCTTTTCTTCTTCCTCTTCACAATCTATGTAGAATAATTTCTTCTCAGCACACTTATGACCTTTTGTGTATTTGCTATCACAATTGTAACAAAGCCCTTTTGCTCTTTTTTCTTCCAATTGTTGTGGTGTCAACCTTGTAGGTTGTGGAAGACTATGGGCAACAACACTTCCGTCTTTATAGTTGTGAATGGTATGCTTCCTAGTTGCCATAATTTTGCTTTCCATTTTTCTTGCTAACCTGAATGCCTTCTCTAATGAATCAGGTTCCCAAAGGCGAACATCATGTTGGATATTATCCTTTAAAGACCCTATGAACACATCAATCCTATGCTCCTCTGGAATATCTTTTACCCTTATGTTCAATTTTTGGAACTCCTCAATGTGCTCCATTACTGAACCCTTTTGTTTGAGACTTATCAATTGGCTAAAAAAAGTGTTGCTTTTTGTATCTTCATAATGTGCTATCAATTCTTCCGTAAAAATTGCCCAAGTGATAAATTTTTTACGAGAGCAAAGCCATTGATACCATACAAACTGATTTGGTTCCAAATATACAATTGCCATACGTACCTTTTGTGTGTTTTGCACATTATTGAGATCGAAGAATTGCTCCATCTGTAATATCCATGTGGCAGGATCCTTGCCATCAAACTTCCTCATATCGATTTTTGGAATATGGTGGGTCTTCGATCCAACATTAGCGTCTATGGAATCATGATTAACATTTCTTTTGTTCACATCATGAGTTTCCTTTACAACCTTTTCACCATTAGTAAGTATTTCTTGTAGAAAATTTGTCAAATCTGTCTTCAAATCTGCCATGTCTGTCTTCAAATCTGCCATGTCTCTCTTCAAATCTATCTTCGAATCATCCATCTTAGCTTCCATGCCCTTTATCTTAGATTCCACGCCACTTATCTTAGCTTCTGTTAGCTTTTGTAAGCGTGACATTTGTTGCACTTGTTCTTGTAATTTTGATATATCATGTAGCATTTCTTCTTCTTCTTCATGAGTCATGCTAGAGCTTTCAGGTTCCTTACTAGGTGTTTGTGTTTTCTTTCCTCAGGGCATCAGTTACCGATAATAATGCTTTACTATGCCCTTTGAATTCCGTTAAACCAAGCTTACACAAAAATTTAAAAAAAAACTACACACCTTTTTTCACTTTATAGAAGCCTGATATTGAATCTGATGTATCTCTGTAATTTCGGATCATCCAGTTCTAAAATTGCTACCTGTAGTAGCCTTCTACGTCCTCTTTCCAATGCCACAAGTTTGAGCCAAATTGGATTCTCCAAGGAAGAGTTATGTGAAATCTCCCATAGTGACTTTCTTTTAGACTGGTTCAGTAGAGCGAACTTGTACGACGTGCCACGAGTCACTGTTTCAACCTTTGAATCTGAAACACACACACAAGAAACTATAGTCCGTCCTCTTTCTGTACCTTTTTACGAAATTTCAATCCGATCCTCAGAGAGAGAGTTATGACGATTTTCCCTAGGTCACCTGTTTTGAATGTAATTCAGGATTCTGCAAAAAGGCCAACTTCCTCAGATCATATCTCCGAAAATATCGCGCGAAAAGCTCTGAAATTCGGATCCAAGCTTCAGCGCTAATTCTTCTCAAATGGGTTTTTTTTGCGACTTCTGAAACATCACAAAAAAAAAAGTTGTAGCGAAAATTCCACGATGACCTGTTTGGAGCAGCGAAACCCTAGAATCCAAAGCTCTGATACCAAATGTTATGAAACCAGCTCACAAAAAGATAGAAAAGAGAGATCCACGCCTTAGAATTCAGCCTCTTTGAAGGGGCAACCTCCTTTACATTACATAAATGAACGATTCTTGGATGATACAAATGACAAAACCTCCTTTCTATATATAGGAGTCTAAGGAGTCACAATATAATCCAGCCGACCTAACAATAATAATATAAAGCCACAAAAATAACAATAGAGGGATTCTATGGGGCACAGAAATAACAATATGGGGGTAATAGGGGCACAACAATATAAATAAGGGGTATAACTACAATAGTAATGGGGTAATCAATAGTATTATAAGGACCCAACAAGAACACACCCAGGAATTGAAACTAGTTCCCCCCAAATCCCACTAGCTAAAGATATACAGGTGCAGGAGGCACCAAAAACAACACCTCAAGTAAATATTGTAGCTCCCAAGAAAAGGATCAAGCATGATCCAACGACAGAAAGTATCAGAAAATGGAAAGTTGATCCATTGAATAAGGGAGCTATTGAAACTAAATAAGAAAGGAGAGAATTAGAGGCAAATATGCAATAGGAAGAAGAGGAGAAGAGGAAACAAGATGAATTTCTTAGAAAGCAACAGGAAGAAGAGGAAAGAAGGAGAGTATAAGAAGAGAAGCAAAGGCAGTCACAAGAGGAGGAAGTAGCACAAAGGCTGGAGGAAGAAAAATTGACTCAGGAAATAGAGGAATAATTGGAGGAAGATGATACCATCCAACCCATAGATGATGAACCAAGTTCTCTAGCAGAACCTCCTCTTACGGGTGGTCATCTCCCATTTGGTGAAATGGGAATCACACCTCCACCTAAATACATAGCCATAGATGTGTATAATGTCACATCTAGAGACTCCACCATCATAATTAAATATGTCTTGGAGAACAGTTGACTAACACTATTGTTTCCTATAGTTGACTGCACAATGGCTTAGAGTCTCTAGCAGAGAAGCATGAGATGCCTTCAGTGGGATCACTTACAGAGGTAAGAGGTAGGGAAATCATCTTTCAGGAAGTGAGGAAGTACATTGAACGAATCAGGCAGACATCAACACAAGAAGGCTTGGATATCACTAAAGACATTATTCTACAATATGACATCGCACCAACAAAATCTCACATGAAGTTGTCATGGCTATGGAATGGTGTAAAATCAAGATCCAAATATATATTGATAGAAGCATTGGAGGTGAAGATTCGGTTTACAGTGGACTTGCCAGTTCGGACCAAAGTCATTGTCACGAAGTTCAGGGCATGGCATACATACATTACCAATGAGCTCCATGAAGAAGAAATTGACTTATCTTTTTGAAAACATATTTGTCCTATTAGAAGTTTTGTCTCATGTAGCCACCATCTTATATGTATTTTGTATTTTGTAAAATGTGTTATGTAATAAAGTCCAAGAGACACATGTGGAATGTAAGGGGACATGTATAGAATATGAAAGGTTGTATGGAATCCCATAGGTCATAAAAGTTGAAGAGTCATGAGGAAACTCAAAAGTCATTGCCATTTGTTAATATAGCTCTTCATAACTCAAGTAAAGGGCTTGGATTTTGAGATTCTTGCCTTGGATTCTCTTGTATTACATAGGAGATATATCATTCTTTGGAGAATCAAGTTGTGGCTTCATGTTCCACTATTGGATCTAGTGTTCCACCTATGTAACAATGTACCTGGAATATTTCATTTATAATCAGAAGTTACTTGAGACGACACTTATTCATGCATATATCATGGATGTAGTACGACTATTTTTGTTATGTTTGCAGTATATGTTGCCATAATTACATACTAAGACTATTGAACTATTTTGTTGCTTAGATATGAATATTGTTGAATGAGTGTTGTTCTGTTTTCATGATTGTTGTTTATCTTGTGAACTAATTTGCAAGTAAATCAACAGGCCTTTCTCTTTGCTACTAGTGTGTCCCTTAAGATAGTACTATTACTTGCCTAACTGGAGGCTCGTTTCCCCTTACTAGTCGTGGAAGTTTCCCGTGCATTATACATTTGGTGTCACACAAAGCTTACATACTTGCTTCCCCAAGTAGGTGTTTGTGATCTCTTGTGTATTTGTTGTAACCAAGGCGTATATTTAAAACCTTTGCAATTGTTTCCAAACCATGTAGTTGGATGGGACTCCTACACCAAATGGTGTGAGGTCTAATTAGGACCTCACATCAGGTATATCCCCTACATATTGGCAGTATCCAGCATCGTTAACATTTTGGTGCTAGAAGGAGGGCCAAATGGAAATTTGAGCCTGTGAAGTCTGTTTGAATATCTTACCTTTAATGGCTTCATCCTGAATCACAATCCCAAGATGTATTTCTGAGGCCTTAGATATTTCAATCCCCATGAAATTTTTACACAACTTGTCACATTTAAAATTAGATGTCAAGGGTACAACAATCGTCCTTGATTACATAATTGAGTTTGTTCAATTTTCCTTTTTAGGTGGAGTTTATTCTGAAGATATTCTCGCAAGGTTGTTTACCCTTACATTGGATGGTCATTCTAAGTAATGGTTTTATTCTCTACCCACTGCTTCTATCTCATCTTTTAAGAAATTGGTTAATGAGATTTGTCATGTTTTCGACAAGTATGAATATCAATATGTTCTTAATGAAATCAATCAGCTTAGAATGGAATCGAATGAATCTCTTGAATAGTTTGTTGATCGGTTCCTTCATCTTTGCTATGAATTTTCAAACGGGAATGTAGACTGGAAATTCTTGGATGAAAAGTTTTATTTCTTAGTTAGGATTTCAAGAAAATATTTTGAATTAGATTCATCATGTACCCTCATTATAAAGGAATTTCAACATCATGAAGAAGAATTCGATGTCCCTTTTATTCCTTTTCCCCCTCCTTTTGATGTTCCGTATGTTGGACTTGAACTAATCAGTAAGAAGGAAGATCAATTTTCCAATGAGGAATCAATTTTTCTTTCACATATTTCCCTAGATGATGATTTGCCTAAACCTATTAATCAATCATATTTGAATCTTGATAGTCCCCTTGTCAATCTTGCACCCATTAATCAAGTTGAATCCTTGAACAACCATGATCCCGATCATTTCATTTTCTATTAATTGTATGGTGATGATTGTTCAAGTTTCATGGATGAATCTTTGTTCCCATAGGAACATTCATATTTGCAAAAGTTTCAAATGGATTCTATTGCAATTATTGAAAACTCTCTCTCAAGTATAACTTTGGTTGATCAAGAAGATGACATGCTTATTATTGATGATTTTTGTCGTAATCTCGAAAAATCTACCTCATGAGCCTTCGTTGCTTTATGAATCTTGTGATTTGAATGATCACTTTTGTTTAGACAAGCAGCTGATCGTGCTTTCATAGTCAAAATTTCAACATTTTTAGAGTTTAAAGTCAAGTCGAGTGAATAAGACACGTTAGCCTACACTAATGGTTATGTCAGGTTCTTGTCACCCCAACAATATTTGTGATTTTGGTCAGTTTAAGATTTTCTCGCAGAATCTTATCATTAATGTCATCTCATGGGATGTGGATTCTCTCTTGAGGGATTCTCGCTTTTACATGTTCAACTCTTAAACCCTCAAGGTGGAAAATTTAATCATACTTTTGAGTTTCGATTGCTGCATCCCTCTTTATGCAAATCTCTGATCAGTGATGTGGAAACAAAGAGTGATCTTAATGATTGTCAAATCCTTCGATCTGACATCTCTATTGCATCATCCATCAAAAATTCCAACTCGCACGACAACGTAGATTGTGGTCAACTTGTTAATTTTACCCATAATATGGACTTATCTTTGATTAGTATTTCTTGTCAAAATTTTCCTAAAGGTTGTTTCCATGATCCTATTGTAGATTCCCTTGAAGATTCTTATCGATTAGGACCCATGTCTCATGGCATGTTCTTTCATGCGTTCAATCGAGTCTTGTATGGTCATGAGCTTGGTAAATGTTGTTGTTGTGGGGTTTTTCATCCGATAGAGTAATTAATTGTGTCACACTGTTGTGCTTGCACCTTTTAATTTTACTTGTCAGTGCAGATGTTTTGGTTGTTTATATTTTTCACTGCGTTGTATATTACATTGGTTTTACATGCACATGTCTTTCGATTCAAAATTCGGGAGCAACTTATATGGCTGCATTGGAAGTTCCATTTCACTTAACCCGACCTTGTACTTGTTAGCTTAGGGTAGGATAGGTTGCATTTAGTTAGATGCATTGCATTTTTGTTTTGTGTTTTCATTATCCACCCTTTGTTTTCTTGGTTTTGGTAGTCTTTGCATAAAGTTGGTTTGAGCTTCAAGACGATGTGGCTAATATTTTGTGAAAGGAAAGTTGTGGTAACATGCAACCCTTGGCTTATCTGTTACCCTCTTATGTGATTTGGTTTACATCTTTAAAGTCAATGATTTTTGGATGGAAAATACGATCCTTGAGTTGGGAAACCATAAGCGGAACCATGATGGCCAGGATCGCTCGGTTTTGTTTGTTTATAGTGTTTTCTCACCTATCTATTTGAGTAGAGAAAGATAAGGGGGGAACATTTAGCGGGATAACTATCAGAGGTTTATAAACCTATATCTGAAGGAGAAACATCTTCTACTATAAATAATTCGGGATCCCTATTCCACCCCCATTTAAAAAATAATAAGTGCCTAAGCATAATCCTTTAAATAAATAAATAAGGCCTGAAAGAAGAGAAAGGATTCCTGCGCAAGGAGGTGAAGCAAGCAACTTTATCGGGGTACTTTCTAGGCTCGCTAGAAGAAAAGCAACGCTTGTGTTCCTGTAGTGACTCCGTCAGGGTATTATCCAAGCCTACTAGTAGCAAAGAAACACCAGAGATGTAAATTCATACTCTGATTAGTTTTGACCTGTGGTTCTATATTACCCTTTTTCTCATCAAAATGATCTGGCTTGCTTTATGTTGTGTTATGCCGATTAATGGAATAGGGAATACTACATATTTAACCAGGTGGAATGGGGAGTTGAGGTGACTCACTGATTGAATCAATACTTCTTATAAAATTGAGACTTCATGCATAAATGGAACCAAAATATAGAAACTCAGGTTCTCCTAGTGTGTCTCCAAGTGTTGTCGTTGCGACAACGACCCTCAAATTTTTTTTCCTAACTCAACTTTGGAGCCTATGTAAATTGTCATTCCAATCTACCTTGTGTCATCACGTTGTTTTCTTGGCTATATTTATGTTTTCTCTAAGTTCCACATCCTCCTAAGTCAATGTTTTCTAGGCATCATCACCTTACCTTTAGAATAACTTGTGTTATCTTGCCCAAAGATAGGCAAAGTCATATCTTTTATTGGCATAGTAACTAGCTTTATTTTCCATGCAAAAGTACACAAAAGAAAAGAAAGCGCTTTCTTTAGCAAAATCTCACTCCAAGATGACAAATAGTTACCTTCTGTTGAGTGCACTCCTTCAGGTTGAACAACTACGCCCTAGTGGAGCACACTCCTTCATGCTTAGTTAATGCCCCCTCACTTGAGTGCACTCCTTCGACATGAATACTTGCATCCTCTTCGACTCATGCATGTGTTTTCTTATTGCATGTGGGCGCACTCCTAGAAAATAGGAGCCCACTTCCCTTCTATTAACTAACTTATCCATCTGTCGAAAAGTGGTGAGCATGCATGGAATGGATTTTCATGTAATCTCTTTATAATAAATCTTGCTAATCATTCTTTCTCATAATCACTCTCATTTGGGTTGAGCGCACTTCTTTGGATCAAGGAACTCTTTGTCGATCTTCATTCCAAGTAAGTTTTTCATGTCAATTTTATTACTTTCCTTTGATGTTTTTGTTGTCGATATTTATTTCCTTGCTGGCATTTCACTTCTTTTCAGTTTCTTTACTAGCGTTTCAGTTCATTCTTGCTTCTACAAGTGTCAAATTGTTGTCACGGGCTGTGACTCTTCATATTCATTAACCATTCATATTCTAGTCATGGTTATGACAGAATCTATAAAAACTTGTAGATCTTTCCTCTCAACATTTCTATCATTCTATCTTTTGTTGGACTTTTCCTTAAGCCATTCCAAGATAGAGCGCACTTCTAGAAGAAAAGGCCCGACTGTCAAAGAAAATTGTGCCCAAAAAGACAAGTTTTACTCAAGAGTGCACTCCTTCGACACAAAGAATTACGCCCTACTTGAGCGCATGAGAACCCCCTAAACACATGAGTGTTTTCACCTTCATTTATTTAGCATGTTCCCTTGCGCCCTCCTTGTCCTCTTGAGCACGTGAGTGCACCTCGAAGTTCTGAATCCTGGTCCTTTTGTCCCTTCAAAGTGCGCCCTTATACCCTCTTAGCCTCCTTTAGCGCATGAGTTCACCTTGAACTCACGAATGATCTCTCTTCGTGCTTCGACAGTGTGCCTTATTCCCTTGATGATCTCTCTCCCTTGCTTGAGAACATGCGTGCACCTTAAAGCCCCAAGTGATCCTTGAATTTCCTTTCGTGCTCGGAAAATGTGCCTTCCTTGTTTTCATGCATATTTCTTTCCTGTACAAGTAACCATGTCCCAGTGTTGATAGGCTTATACTCTCAGCTACATTTGATGGATTTTTGGATATGATCTGCTAAGTTATTTCTTGTAATAGATAGAAAATTTTGTGAAGCTAATCTTTGTCGTTGTGAGTGTGGTTCCACGTACAAGTGTTCAAGCTACTAGTCTCATTACTCTTTCATCATCTATTAGAATGATGCCTCCTATTGCATGTCAAGTGGCCTCAAAATAAGCCTCAGAAGCAAGCATTAAAGAAGCAGTAGAAGTTACAAAGCCTACCATTCCTATTCTCACATATACATAGTGATTTATAGACAAATCTACTGAGGTCACGTGGAAAGACATCAAAGACACATTCATGTAGAAATAGTTCTCTGAAAATTTGGAAGATTTGGAAGTATACATCAACATCAAGTGGTCCAGGATACACATGATTGCATGCAGGTTCACAATCATTCCTTGTGTAGAGGTAATTGAATGAATTCTATCACAGGTGAATGATTCAAATTTGGTGCTTCATAGTGGAAGTGGTGGACAACTTGCCACCTATTATGGAGAAGAAATGAATACTTATTACAAGATTCTTAGACCCACAGAGTATCCCAATAACAGTTTCTACACTATATGGATTGATATCGACACAAGTGACATCATCAAATCCTTATGTCAAGAGCCTACTAAGTTCTGACACCACCCATATATAGTTTACCCGACCAGGATTCTCAAGGATGTATATCACTACCTTATTTCCATGTTTTGTACGTTGCATGGGAAAAATAACGCTAAAGTATTAGAAGAGAACTAGATATATAGGCTCAACATGGTAGATACCTGCGGAAAAATCTTCAATTAGGCATATATACTTTCTTTTAAGTTACAACGTCATGTTGGGCAAGCTAAAGCATCTCTAAGGCCAAACCAGGCACCAGAGTTCTATATTTATGCATTTCTATTGGATGGGATCTATGCACGATATGAATTCCCAGGAATGTATTGGAATTGGACCCCACAGGAAAAGTTCCCAGTTTACTTCCATTGCATGGTGTTGTCATATTTGAGTTTCAAAGGGGCATACGAAATATTGGCAGAGCATTTCTTTGTGGTAATATTTCAGATGATCTATGAGATCGATCCTCCTTGCATGACTGAACAGATGAATGATCCATTACATGATATTGTGGATTGGTTTGCTGTTTCAGAAGGTACATATATCAAATGCTTTGGATGTCATATTTCTCCTCATATCATGTCACAATATGTGACTAATAAGGTGGTCCTGCAAGAAGTATCTTATCAGTTGGATAAAGGGTTGTCAGGGGTTCTTCATGGAAGGAAGAATGCCCCTTGGCCCACTTTCCCCTTGAGGATCAGATTGTATGAGCTAAAGAGACACAAGGCGAAAAATGCATAAATACAAGAGTTTGACCGCTTGCACTTTACAGTCAAGGACTTTCACATATATGATCCCATGAGAGTGTGCAAGATGCATTGTGACAAGATTAGTTTTGCTTGGGGATATTCATTAATGACTACTACATAAGATGAGAAGGTGAAGAACTGGTACAATGCAGTAAGAAGAACACACCCAGGAATTGAAGCTAGTTCCCCCCAAGTCCCACTAGCTCAAGATATATAGGTGAAGGAGGCACCTTAAACAACTACTCACGTAAATATTGTAGGTCCCAGGGAAAGTATCAAACATGAACCAACAAAAAAAGTAGCATAAAATGGAAATTTGATCCATTGAATAATGGATCTATTCAATTTGAATAGAAAAGGAGAGAATTAGAGGAAAAGATGCAACAGGAAGAAGAGAAGAAGAGGAAACAAGATGAATTGCTCAGAAAGAAACAGTAAGAATAGGAGGAAAAAAGGAGAGTAGAAGAAGAGCAGCTAAGGCGGTCACAGGGGGAGGAAGCAACACAAAGGTTGGAGGAAGAACAATTGACTCGGGAAATAGAGGAATAATTGGAAAAAGATGATACCATCCAACCCATATATGATGAACCAGGTTCTCCGACAGAACCTCCTCTTATAGGTGGCAATCTCCCATTTTGTGAAATGGGAATCAGACCTCCACTTGAAGACAAATTCATGGATGTGTGTAATGTCACATTTGATTAGCTGAAGAAAAGGATCATGCAACAAAGGTGAAGATACTTCCCAAATGATCCTCATAATCTAGTCTATGTATCCATAGAAAAGGTGATAATTACTAACACTAGAAGGAATCCACAACGAATCATGGCATCTAATGTTGCTTTTGCTACAACATCACAAGATAACTCAAAGCATTTATTGAATGTGAATGCATGATTGAGGAAATATTTAGATGCAGTAAAGCAACAAGCAGAACATCTTGCTGCGGAAAACCAACGATTATCTTCCCACAACTTTAATACAATAGAATGGCAGTCATCCATACAAGAGGAATTGGGGCCAATGGAGGATACCATGGCACAATTTTATGATGAAATGATGCTTCTATAGGAAGTAGTGGTGCCCCCTATTGGTATACAGAAGAAAGCATAAGAAGTTCTAAAATTCCAAAAGGTGGAAAACAGAGTTGTTGATCAACTCCAGGAATGGGTTGCCAAATATTCAGATGTTCTGCAACAGTTGGTTAGAAAAGACAAGATTTTTGTTGAAATAGATAGAGTACAACTGAGACTCCATCATCAGAATTATATCCTTCTTGGAGAACAGTCAATTAACACTATTGTTGGCTATAGTCGATTTCACAACGACTTAGAGTCTCTATCAAAAAAGCATGAGATGCCTTCAATGGGATCACTTGGAAAGGTAAGAGGAAAGGAAATCATCATTCAGTAAATGAGGTAGTACATTGAGAAAATCAAGTAGACATCAGCACAATAAGGCTTGGAGATCACTAAATACATCATTTCTACAATATGCCATCACACCAACTAAATCTCACATGAAGTTTCCATGGCTATGGAATAGTGTACAATCAAGCTCCAAATCTATATTGATAGAAGCACTGGAGGTGAAAATGTAGTTTGTAGCAGAATTGTCGATTCAGATCAAAGTCATTGTCACAGAGTTCAGGGCATGGCATACATAAATTACCAATGAGCTCCATGAAGAAGCAACTAACTTGTCTTTTTGAAAATGTCTTTGTCCTATTAGAAGTTTTGTATTGTGTAGCCATTTTCTTATATGTGTTGTCTTTTTTAATACGTGTTGTGCAATAAAGTCCAAGAGACACATGTGGAATGTAAAGGTAATGTATAGAATGTGAAAGGTTGTATGGAAGCCCATAGGTCACAAAAGTTGAAATTCATGAGGAAACTCAAAATTCATTATCATTTGTTATAAATAGTTCCTCATAACTCAAGTAAAGGGATTGGATTCTAAGATTCTTTCCTTGGCTTCTCTTGTATCACATAGGAGATAGATCATTCTTTGGAGAAGCAATTTGTGGCTTCATGTTCCACTACTAGATTTAGTGTTCCACCTATGTAAAAGTGTACTTGGAATATTTCATTTATAATCAGAATCTACTTGAGCCAGCACTTCTTCGTACGTGTATTGTGGATGTAGTAAGACTATTCTTGTTATGTTTGTAGTATATGGTGGCATATTACGTACTAAGACTTATGAACTATTTTGTTTCTTAGATATGGATATTGTTGAATGAGTTTTGTTATGTTTTCATGATTGTTTTTTTATCTTGTGAACTAATTTGCAGGTAAATCAACAAGCCTTTCTCTTCACTCCCGTGTCTCCCTTAGTATAGTACTATTAATTCCCTAACTTGAGGCTTGTCTCCCCTTACCATCCATGGAAGTTTCTTATGCATTCTACATTTGGTGTCACACAAAGATTACATTTGATACCACAAATAGGTGTTTGTGATATCTTGTGTATGTGTTGTAACCAAGGCGTATCTCTAAAACCTTTGTAATGGTGGTCGGACCATATAGATGGATGGGACTCCTACACCAAACGGTGTGAGGTCTAATTAGGACCTCACATTGGGGACATCCCCTACATGTTGGAAGCATCTAGCACCATCAATAGATCCATTTACAAGTACAAGAGACACTTCAAAAGTCACATGAAAAATATAAGGCCATGCATGATCAGCACACAACAGAGAAATCATTTAAGGTGGGAGATAGGGTATGGCTACACTTGAACAAGGAGAGGCAACAAGGTCTTGGTAAGAGAATCAAGGCTCTATGGTGTAATCCCTTCAAGATACTAGAAAAGGTGGGTAATAATTCCTACTAACTCGGTCTACCACCATATATGCACATTTACTCAGTTGTGAATGTAGAGAAATTGAAACTCCATGAACCTTCCATGCTAGATCAGGAAGAGGAACAATTCCTACCTTCACTAGAGGATTGTGCACCAGATGCTCATGCAAAGTTGACAGAACATACAATTTTACAGAAGAGGTCCAGAACTATAAGGGATATGACCTTTAGTAGATTGGGTTGAAAGGACAACTTCCAGGGAAAGCTAAATGGTACACTCGAGAGAAAGTGGAGGAAAAATTTCTTCGCCTCATTCAATAGACTATTTTGGGGACCAAAAGTCTCACAAAATGGGGAGGTGTGATTTGTAATGGATCATTATATTGTTTTTCATCCAACTTGATGCTTTTAGAGTGGAAAAAGTTTAGGAATCAACTCATAGGACCATTTTTACCAACAGGACCCAATTTGGAAAATTAGGGTCTGAAACCTTCCGGGAGCATTTTGAGGCATCAAATAACGTTTTTTAGAGGTAAATATTTTTCGATTTAGTGTTGCAACTTTATTTCATATTATACACACAAAGACCTTTCAAATGTCACAAGAATCTCGTCAATTGAAGTCTATGTGTAAAATTTATGCCACTCAGAAGTTGGCCTTCCTATTTTCATCACCATAATTCGAGAGGATGCCACGTTAGCCCCCATTATTCCTAAAAAAGGGGCTAGACATGTGATTATGATGAATAAGACTCTAGAAGAGTCCATATTGTAAGTTTGGTTAAGAACTGTTGACGTAGTCGAACCTAACCACTAGTAGGCTATCACGTTGTGTTATAACTAGGCCAATAGGGGGAAAAGGGGTTATATTATTTTGAGTGCATTTGTTCCATAGATGAGAAAATATATCCGAAGGATAGGACATAGAGCACACAGAGGTTATTTTTTTACTATAGAATCCCACAGGACATAGGCCATACTTCTTTGTACTCATAACCATTTTCTATTCAGAGAAAGAGAGCAGAGCAACCTCACCTTCCAGCTAGGTTTTCTCCCGAAAGGGTTTCCCAGGTCATATCCTGTGTCAAATCATGTTTTGTGAGTTTTTATTTCATTGTTCTCTATTTTTTGCATAATTTTAATTGGCATGCATACACAATTAACAATGAGCTACATATCCAGAAATATAAAGAGAAATAGAACTCTAATAGTGTAGATTTCAAATTTTGAAATATAGTTGTATCAGATCTATTGTGATGAATTGTCCAATGGAATATCCACGACAGTTTATAGATCACCTATGATTGATGAGGGCCCTATTAATGAAATATCACATCTTCCTTTTTCAATTGTTTTTTCACTTATTCAATATATTGTCATTAATGGCTCATATAATTCTCATGTTGTAAATGACAATAATCTTGCCAATGGCTCATCCAATCCTCATGTTTCATATGGAAATGCTCTTGCTAGTGGCTGATCAAATCCTCATGTTGCAAAGGACTTCTCGCCTATTTTATATACTCTTTAAAATTCAACTCTATTGCTCGGTAATGAATATGGAGACAATTTACAATATTCACCCACACCAATTACTCTCCATTTAGATAGATCAAGTCCTATAACTAAGAGACCTATTGACTCTTGTTAATGTAATAAAGTTTCTCATTGGTCCATCTATGTGCTATCAACGGAAATTTCCTCCACCTCAGGGACCTCTTGCTCAAATTGTTAATTTTTGAAGAAGAATTTGATGCTACATAGTTTCTTGCTGGCCCATTTGAACACTATCAAGAGGAATCTTCTCCACCACAAGCCATTACTTACTTTTAGTTTCCAAATGTCGTCACTGAACTATATAGTTTCCCATATAATCTCTTTAAATCTCAGCTTCAATAGTAATTTGATGATATTAATAGATTTATGAAGTGATGTGGAGTTCAAGAGCGTGAATGGCCCTCCCTCAACATTAAAAGTGCAAGAAAATTCAATAATCTTGTATTGCAATAGCTTCTCTTTGTGGCATGTTGTTCAACTTGGGGGATGTTGGAATCAATTTGTGCAAGTTGTACATATGGCCATGGTGCATTCATATGTATCATTATGTAATTGTAATCATGGTTAAGGCCATATTTTATTTCATTTATTGTATTCTATATTTGTGGTTAAGGTTAACCTAGTAAAAATTGACATGTATAGATTGAATAACACTCTTAGGATGTGTTCCCTTGTTATGTGGGCCCATAACCCATTTTGGGAGGAGGCCTCACTTTAGTGGTGTGTAAATACATAGCTCAAGATGTCATTTGCGTCATATCTTCTTGTGATCTTTGATCCATTATATAAAATGTGATAACACTAAGGACACTTCTATTTAGTATTTTCCTCATGATTAACATTTCCTATTGGGTGCACTTGTGCATTTATATTTTACAACTCACTTGTGCTTGGATTTGCATTGTATATAGTGCACTTGTGAGGATGCCCTTTTAGAATTTTAGTGAGATTTAGTTCAACGATTTTCATGTTGACTCTGGCAAATCTCAACATAAAGATCTCTAAGTGTTTTTGAAGAAGTTCTTGAGAAGGAAGATTGGTACAGAACTATGCAGATATGGATTGATTTTATTCAAAAAAATCAAACTTTAGATCTCACAAATATACCTTAATATAAGAAGGCGATAGAGTGCAAATGGGTTTACAATATTATGTATAAATCAAATAGCACACTCGATGAATACAAGGAAAGATTGGTAGCTAACGATTATATGCAAAAAGATGTTATTGGTTACAAATAAGCCTTCACATTAATAGACAAGATGAACAACAAATGAATTGTGTTAGCTCTTGCAATTCATTGTGGATGAACAATGCACCAAATGGATGTGAAAATCACTTTCTTTTGTAGGTGAATCAATAAAGTTTACATGAGAAGCCATCAATTTTTGTGTAACCTAGAAAGAAACATCTTGTACACAAATTGCAAAAGGCACTATATGCCTTGAAGAAAGTGCTTCAATTACTTAGAGGAGCTTCTCCTAATGAATAAGTAGTTAATGTGAAACTCATCATTATTGTCTCTTTGGGAGCTATGTTCTAGACTCATGTTTGGTGTACATTAAATTTATTTTGGATTCTTATGTTATTTTATGCACTACATTCATGTCAGTTTCCATGAGTGTGAATATTTCAAAAAAATTGTGTTTGACAAGAAAAACTCTACCCCATACAAGTACGTGAATGACAATCAAAGTGGTGGGTTATTTCCAATAATACTTTATTTGAGGCTTTGATATTCATAGGAAGTAATAACCTACTTGAAAAGGGATATGTTGCAAACTTTTGAAATGAAAAACCTTTAGGAGTGACACCAGTACCTTGTCATGATGGAAGTTTGATGAATATACGAGAGCATCTCTATCTCAAATTAAATATCCCAGTAACTTTCTCAAGAAATTTAGAATGCAATATGGTAAAACTATAGACACTTGAATGGATCATGGGATGACATTGACCACACATGATGTAAGATACTTACAAACAAATGGTGGGGAGTTCAATATATCTAACTATAACTTGGTAAGATGTCAATTATCTTGTTGGCATAATGTCAAATATTTGGCAAGGCCATAAATTAGGCAATGAAAGATTGCTTAAAAAATATTTTGATACATAAAAGGAAAACCAAGTTGGCCCTATGGAATTATGGTGATTGCATACAAATATCTCAATAGGGTTAGAGGTGCATATAACATAAAACTCACATCTTTCTATGAGTTCCATGTTGGATTAAGTGTTGATTAGTTAGGGCAATGAGAAACATCAAATTGTTGTTTTGCCTTCAACATGGAGAGTATGACAATGTGTTGAATGTTGCATGTGGAGGATTTTGGCTTAGAACTATCGATGATATTGGAGTTATGTAGGAAAATATGACAACTCTATTATGTGATAACTAAAGAGTAATTTAGTAAGCAAGAAATGCAATACTTCATCCAAGAAGCGAGCACATAAATAGTCAAGTTCATTACTTGAGGCAATTGTGCATTTTCCTAAAGCCATAACAACTTCACCATGACGAGGAAATATGAGTTCAAAAATTTTAGAAACCTTTTAGGTATGAAACAAAATGCTCTTCCATTAAGAAATGTAATGGAAATCCATTTGGCACAAGATATGGTATTGCAAAAGCTAAAAGTAGAAATATGCAATTGTAGAAGTGACATGAGTAGACAATAAAATGTGTAACCCCATTGCAACTATGTTATCTCTGACATAAGAAAAATTTCTATTGCACGAAGATTTTGCACAAGCTCAATCTTGTGCAACTGTTCATATGGCATAAATTATTGATTTGGGAAAGACCATTAGGAAAAGTTTGACTTCGTGAAAAACGGCCATTAAAATCAAGATTATCACTAGGTAATTAAGCGCATACCAAATTTCATGGAGAGTGCAAGGAATAATTGGTCAAACATGACCACGTTGCTTATAAATATAACGAACCTTATAGAGTTCAAGGCTAGTAAGCTATTGAGTAGGAAAATGATGCCTTTTAGCAATTGACAACCAAAAAAGGTATGGCTTAGGCCTCGTGAATTGAAAAAAATGGGTGTGGTATGGACTTCATGAATTGAAACAAAAAAGGGTGTGGATTGAACTTCATGAATTGAAACATCTAAGTAGAAATAGGAATGGGAATCCAACCTTATGGATGGTGTTAGAATTATAGCAAGAAAAGGCTTCATTTGACTTGTGCCTTAGTCAAATGGAGAAATTCGAGTTTCCACATCAGCAAGATGACTTGAGTTGCGGTTCGCTAGAGTGACTTCGCCTTGTCTCCTATTTAAATCAATAAATTAGAGTTTGTAGGCTAGAAGTAGAGTTGTGCATGGGTTGATTGTTAAAATATAGAAATCTAGTGGAGTTATTGTTAGTTAAACTCAATTATCTGAGCTCTAGTCTTTAGTAGAGTCAGTAGGAATTCAGTTGAGTAGTTATAATAGTTGTTAACTCACTGATCTCTCATTTAAATGATCAATTTACTAAAAATAGACCCAGTCATGCATGGAATTTGAATTGCCTAGTTGAGTGGAGGGAAGAGGCATAATATTATATGTTGTTGAATACTAGTTGAGTGCACAGTGTTTTTGCATTGAGAAGGTGGTCATTTCCTTTAGGATTTGCGCAAGGAAATAGGGAATTCTCCTTTTTTTAGGGGCTAATTTCCTCAAGGATTGCACAAGGAAATAGGAGGATTGTTGAGGCCTATTTTGGCTAAGTGTTGGTCAGAGAAGGTTAGTGAGCAGGAGATCAAAACTTCAATGCAGGGTGTGCTTCAAGATTGAAGCAAGCCATTGTAATTGATCCATATTCTCATCTGAATTAATGCAAAGCAACAGAGGGGTTTTTCCAGTTCGGTTCCCCTGTAAAATCATTATGTTCCTTTTGTTTTGATCGTTGCATGTTATTGCATGGGTTTCTATCATGTGTTTTATTTCCACAGAATAGTAGAAGAAATTTGTCTCTTGGTTTTAGTTTGATTTCAATAGAAGTAGAAAATTTCTTGCAATTTCTACATGGTATTAGAGTTCTAGAATACCACATAGAAACCTTGTTCTAGAAATTCTCTCAAAGAAATTTCGATTTGCAATTTTTTCGGTGCAGTTTTTTTCAGTGCAGGAAAAATGGCTTTCAATGGATTGAGGCTTGTCAAGTATGCATTGGAGGGAACCTCCAATTTTTGTGCTTGGAAAGACATGATATAAGTTGTCCTGGATGACAATGGAGTATGGGAATATACACAAACTGATATTCCAAAACCAACAACATCATATGTACAAGCACTTGCTCAGTGGAAGAAAGACACAACAAGAGCCATGAGCATTATTCTGGAGGGTGTCATAGATCATGTGGTTTTGAACTTGCATGGAAATTAAACTCCTTTTTCAATGTGGAAAACTCTCACAGATCTGTTCCAAAGTAGTGATGCTAGGAAATTGGAATTGCGAGATAAACTCAGGAGCATTCAAATGCAGAAAAATGAAATCATTCCTTAGTACCTATCCATATTCACTCAGTTTCGAGATGAACTTGGAGGAGTAGGATAAAATGTGCCATCATCTGAACTTGTGAGTTTATCACTCCTTGGCCTTCTGAAATCTTGGCACAACTATCACGATTCAGTTAATGGAAGAAACAATCTACCAGATTGGGACAAATTTTGGTTTGATTTGGTGCAGGAGGATATCTAAAGAAACACTATAGATGGTGTCACATCCATTGCAGATGAGGAAGAATATTTTTCTCTAGTTGGAAAAGGAAAGAAGGCCAAAGGCATGAAGGCCCAACGCGAGGCAGAGTCCATCCAGAACCATGGCAAAAAGAAAGACCCCAGTAAAATTAAATGCTTTCACTGCCATGAGTATGGACACTATGCAACCAAGTGTTTGCACTAGAAAATTCACTAGGGAGCCTACAACAGGAGATGCTCTTGCATCACAATTCGAGTTGGATTTCACCCTCATTTCTTGCATGGCAAGCAAAGTAAGAGGGAGTGAGTGGTACCTAGATTTTGGTGCCTTGCATCATATGACGAGAAGTAAGGAGTTCTTCAACATCCTAGAGGATAATTACTTACAATTACATATAGAGCTTGGAGATGATGGAAGGTATTGTACCAAAGGGATTATAACTATCACCTTTAAGAGGGAGTCAGACTCTCATTTTCACCTAAAGGATGTAATGTGTGTGCCTAGTCTGAAGAAGAATCTAGTTTCTATAGTTGTACTTGAAGACTGTGGATATGATGTGTTTTTCAGTAAAGGGAAAGCTTATTTGAAGCATGTTGCTACTGGACAAGTAAAAAAAATCGGTGTTAAAATTAAAAATATCTACAAGCTAGAGGTAGATTTCTCCATGAATGCAACTATACCTCTAGGAATGAGGTGGGATGATGTAGAGCCTTAGTCCCATAGATGAAAAGATTTGGGAAAGATCCATAGGAGAGAAGCAACAATTGCAGTATACTCTTCTCATGGATCATTACCCTTGCTACAGGGGCCCACAATATTCAGTAGCAGAAGGGTCAGTGTTAGTTGATGTAGTCAGATCTTGGGCGACAACTGCAAGTTAGTAGCAGCTAGAGACTCAGGAGACAGTTGCAGCTCAGAGACAATTGATTCAGTATTTTGGATGCTTCTCAGTTGCATTTGTTGCAGTAGCAACAACAATAGTGAGAGGGAGTTGTGTTACAGTACATTCCTACAGAGTAGGATTGGGGTTGTGCATAACCCTTTTCTTGCCAAGAGGGAGTCTTAGAATTGTGGCAAGAAAATGCCTCATTTAACTTGTGCCTTAGTCAAATGGAGAAATTCGATTTTCCACATCAATAGGATGACTTGAGTTTCATTTAGCTAGAGTGACATGGCCTTGTCTCCTAGTTAAATTAGTAAATTAGAGTTTGTAGGCTAGAAGTAGAGTTTTGCATGGGTTGATTGCTAAAATCTAGCAATCTAGGGGGGTTATTGTTAGTTAAACTTAGTTAACTTAGCTCTAGTCTTTAGTAGAGTCAGTAGGAGTTCAGTTGAGTAGTTATAACAATTGTTAACTCATTGATCTCTCAGTTAACTGATCAATATACTAAAAATATACCCAGTGATGCATGGAAATCGAATCGCCTAGTTGAGTGGAGGGAAGAGGCATAACTTTATATATTGTTGTATACTAGTTGAGTGTACAATGTTTTTACATTGAGTGGGTGGTCAATTCCTTCAGGATTTGCACAACAAAATAGGAGGATTGTCGAGGCCTATTTTGGCTAAGTGTTGGTCAGAGTAGGTCAGTGAGTAGGAGATCAGAATTTTAGTGTAGGGTGTGCTTCAGGATTGAAGCAAGACATGGTAATTGATCCATATTCCCATATGAATTAATGCAAATTAGAGGAGGGGTTTTTCCCAGTTGGTTTTCCCTATAATCATTGTGTTCCTTGTGTTTTGATAGTTGCATGTTATTGCATGTGTTTCTATCATGCATTTTCCTTTCCGCAGAATAGTAGAAGAAATTTTTGTCCCTTGATTTCAGTTTGATTTCATTAGCAATAGAAAATTTCTTGCAATTTCTACAGATGGGGGCCTCGTCTCATACTTCCATTGGTGTTCTTATCATTTGTCGGACCATGTCCTTCTCTTTATTAGGTTATATCCTTCATGGTATCTAGGTGGCCACATCCCTCATATTTCTCTTGCTTAGATGAGAATATATCTCATGTACCTTGTCCTACTATTGTGCTTCATCCATAACAATTGGGCCAATCAAAGTTTCCAAGCAATAGATAGTATGCTTCATATTACCGAACCAAAACTATTTACTAATTCTATATTGCCCATGATATATTCATTAGGTAGGGAAATATTGGTCAACCATAGTGTTGTAAACTCCATTGTGAGCTATAGAACATAAGTTGGCCTACAAACCAAGCAAGTATGAAGTTAGCCATTGGAGTTGTGGAGTTATTATTTTTTACCTTAAGAGATGTACAACATTATCATGATCCCTTGAGGCCGATTTTATTGTATAAATAATGTTTTAGTAGATTGCAATAATTTAGTTAACAATGTTGATTTTTTGTAATCTTTTTTATGGTTCATGCTTTAATGTTTATATTTCTAAACATATATTCTATTAACATAAAATTATTTATAAAGACATTAGAACACAAGTTTTGAGCTCTTTGTGGCACAATTTTGTAGAACAATTATTTTCATTGTTTTAAGAAACTTGTGCACTATCAAAATGGTTGATTTTGTCATATAATGTGGACCTTATTAAAGCATAGTGCAAGAGTGCTTTGAAGCTTGGCCTAGAGATATGATGTGCAACAATGCTAATTTTAATACATGTGTTGATTATGGTTTTTAGACTTATGTGGTTAGAATTGGCAAAGTATAATATCAAATTATCCACAATGTTTGATGTTGAGAGTTGATGTTTCAATCCAAAGTGGAGCCATCATTAGGCTCTTTGTCTTGATGATGGATTGTTAGTTTTTGAAGGGAGCTTGGAGTAGCATCATCTATGTTTTATAGTCTCTAATGATACTAATAAGTTAAGGAACACACGATCTCCAAAACCCAGAAAATATTTCATCAGATATGCTTGTGAAACATCTTAATTAAGTTAATTTTCCATAACTAAAAGGTTTCCTAAGTCTAACTTAGGAAAAGTGGTAAATTAAAGGTAATTAATTAAGGATGTTCAATATTGCTCTAGATACTTCTATTGATGAAGTCTAATTGATCTAAGTTGTCGATGGAGATTAAATCATGGTCGTTGAAGACTCAACGAGAGATTATAAGAGTAGGACGAAGGGGCTTGGAAAAACCACATCAAATGAGAGTGTGTATCAAGGGATCAAGGTAGTGTGAATTTCATAGTGTCCAGTATTTAGCAAGGGAAGAGGCTAAGCCAACAGAGCATCAGCGAAAGGGTTTCAACAAAAATTGGAGAGAGATTTTCAGGGGAGATTTCCACAGATTTCCTGAGTCTGAGGGAATGTTGATTTCTTCTGCAGGAAGGTCGTACTAGTGGGCGTGACTTCTCCAATGCATATATATGGGCAACAAAGCACTTTTCCAATTTCCAGGAATCAATTCCGAAGGGCAGAAAGAGTTGTCTAGAGTGAGTGCAGGAACACCAAAGGAGTGCAGGATCAACAGAACCTCAGTTTCCAGCTAGTGCATATTTCCCGCAACATCGTTTTTATGCACATTTAATAGAGGAGGATGCGTTTGATTTTGCAAGGGAAACAAAGGGTTTCTAGGTCGATCTACCATTTGGAGTGGTGGAAAAAAAATGGAGCTTTGCTAGTGTTTGCAAAGCAAATCATTGTACTCTCTAATTTGATGAAGATAATAAAATGTAAACCCTCATTTATTGCACCGGTTTTTTCTTCGGGTTTTTTCCGATGACGTTAGTTCAAAACATTGGTGTCATTTAATGTATGTGCATCTATTTCTCAGTGACTTATTTTTTTCCGCAACATTTATTTTAATTATAAAGATTGCATTAGTGAGCTATTTGTTATTTGTCTTAATTAAATAACAGAAGACAAATAAACTGCATCAGTTAGAAGAATAGTTCCAATTTATTGCAATCATGGAAATTGCACATGGTATTAGAGTGAGTTGATCAAATCTAAGGCTTAGAGGCGAAAGGAAGCAAATCGTGTAGTCTCAAAGGGAAATCTGAAGCCTCGACGTCTAGATCTACACAGCGTGCAAATAGCAAGGGAGCAGAAACTCGATTTCCAAATCCAGGAGGAGGAAAAATTTTATTTTGCTTCAAATCTATGGCAGAAGGAAATGGTATTATCGGGAAGTATTTCTAGTGAGAATATCAGTCAGTTTGCAGAGTAGATATGGGCACAGAAATTTGCAACAAGGTTTTGCAGTGCAGATCTGTGCAGGGAAGGAAGAGAAACACACATAGAGGAGAGAATTTATGAATGTTTTCTCAGTGGGTTTCCAGTTTCCAGTTTTCGGGAGGAGATCCATGATTTCCAGCAGCAGTAGACCGAGTTAGACTTACCAGTCCATCTAGTGAAAGTTTCAGGGTTACCAATGCAAGCTACCCAGAAGGAATAACATGCAGTGCAAGTTCTGGAAGGACATTGGAGGCAAGTGCAAGAACAAATCTACCAGTACAGGATCAGATCTGTGCATTCCAAGTGGAGTGTGAGTAATAAAGTTGGCCAGATTTAGTAGTTAGAAAGAGAAATAAAGTTCCAGTTTATTGACCACTAGCATATTTGAGTTTCGCAGAGATGGCCATAGCAGGGATCAGGGATCAGGACAGACTTGATGGAGCCTCTAACTTTGGTGTATGGAAGGTTAGGATGACATTCATGTTGGATGAGTATGGACTGAAGGAGTATGCGGAGAACACCATTGTCGTACCAACAAATCCACAACAACAGGTGACCTACAAGAAGGAGATGGCCAAAGCCAAAAGGATGATCCTAGATGGGGTTCGAGATCACATTGTCTTGCATGTTACATCATTGAATATTGCAAAGGAAATGTGGGATGTCGTCATAACGTTGTACGAGAATCCATCAGAGAATGGGAAGATGATTATCAAGGAGAAGTTGAGGATGACAAAGATGCAAAAGGGAGAAAGTTTTACATCCTATCTCACTAGAATTCATATAGTCATAGATGAACTCGTGGCAGTGGGGGAGAAACCACAAGACAATGAGCTAGTGTGAACAACTCTTAACGTTTCACCAAGAAGTGGCGTACATTCGTCCAAGTCATTTATTGCCGAGATAGCTACCTAGATGGGATCGTCTATGGAGTGACTTCACTCATGCGGAGCTGAGGCTCAGTCTTGCAGAAGTTACTATCAACAATAACAACAAGGGACCAAAGGAGGAGGATGAGGAGAACGTAGCCCTTGCAAGTAAGGGAAAGGTGAAGAAGGGTCCTAGTCAGGGACAAGGCTCGATGAGAGGAGAAAAGAAAAAGAAAGACATGTCGAAGGCCAAGTGCTTCGGGTGTGGTGAATTCGGTCTCTACGTCTTCTAGTGTACTCAAAGGAAGAAGGACAAGAAGGCGGAGCAAACAGCAGCTTCAAGCAAAGATTGATGAGTTAACCTCTAGATTGGAGGAGTTTTCACTGATAGCAACAATACTTCCAAGTGGAGAAGGATCTTGATACTTTAGTTTGTCAAGATGGGCAGGGTCCAGTGCAGATGCAACAAGGAGATTAGTCAGATCAATTTCATCTATTGCAACAGCACCATCACCTTTGCTATGGGGGCCCATAGTATCATAGAAGTAGGTTCAGTGTCAACGGGTTGCACTCAAATGACAGTAGCAGAGCTAGTTGCATTCATTACTCAAGAGACAGTTTCAGAGCTAGTTGCAGTGACACAGGCAGTGTAAATTGCCGAGTTGCAGGGAGCAGGTGCAGTTCTAGTGAGAGAAATTAGGATTCAAAGGGAGTCTAGCTTCAGAGGGAGCTTCCCTATGGAAGCTTAGTGCTTCAGGATTTGAGTAGATCAATACATAGTCGCAGTGATAGTAGCAATGCAGATGCAACAATGTAAGGTCGAGGTTTGGTTCAGCTACAAGTTAGTGGCAGATGAATTAGGGTATGTGTAGTAGCTTAGTGGACAGTGAGAGCTAGTTGTATCACAAATTTCAAACAATAGAAGTTTGGTCAGTCTAGCTACAGGATGAAGAGGAGTATGATAGAGATAACACCTTCCTCGCTAAGAGGGGGTGTTAGTTTTTTAATGGAGTTTGGAGTAGCATCATACAGATGTTCTAGTCTCTAATTATGTTAAGCGGCTAAGGAACATGAGATCTCCAAAACCCAAAAAATATTTCGCGAGATATGCTTGTGAAACACCTTAATTAAGTTAATTTTCCATAATTAAAATATTTCCTAAGTCGAACTTAGGAAAAGTGGTAAATTAAAGGTAATGAATTAAGGATGTTCGAGATTGCTCTAGATACTTCTATTGATGAAGTCTAATTGATCTAAGTCATCGATGGAGATTAAGTCACGGTCGTTGAAGACTCCACAAGAGACTATAAGAGCAAGACGAAGGGGCTTGGAAAAAACACATCAAGTGAGAGCATGCATCAAGGGATCAAGGCAGTGTGAATTTCACAATGCACAATATTTAGCGAGGGAAGTGTTTGAGCCAGCAAAGCATTAGTGAAAGGGTTTCAGTAGAAATTGCAGAGAGAATTCCAGGGGATATCTCCATATATTTCTTGAGGCAGAGGGAAGGTCGATTTCTTCTACAGGAAGGTCATACCAATGGGTGTGAGTTCTCCAGTGTGCAGATCCTTGGTAGCAGATCGCTTTTTTAATTGCCAGGAATCAATTCTGGAGGGCAGAGCGAGTTTTCTAGTACGAGTGCAAGACCACCAAAGGAGTGCAACATCAACAAAACCTCAGTTTCCAGCTAGTGTGTATTTCCCACAGCAACGTTTTTTGTGCGCATTTATTGGAGGAAACCGAGTTTGATTTTGTAAGGGAAACAAAGGTTTCCAAGTTGATCTACCATGTGGAGTGGTGGAGAAAATTTTCGAGAGCTTTGCCAGTGTTTGGAAAGCAAATCATTATACTCTCTAATTTGCTAAAGATAATAAAATATAAACCCTCATCTGCTGCACTTGTTTTCCCTTTGGGGATTTTCCGGGACATTAGTCCAAAACATTGGTGTCATTTTATGTGTGCATCTATTTCTCAGTTCCTGATTTATTTCCGCAGTGTTTATTTTAATTGTGAAGATTACAGTGGTGAGCTATTTTTTATTTGTCGTTAATTAAATAACATAAGAAAAATAAATTGCATCAGTTAGAAGAATATTTTCCAATTTATTACAATCATGGAAATTTCACATGGATCCACCTACAAATCTGAAATGTTGGCTCGCAACATCAAACATTGTGGATAATTTGTCTTATACTTTGCCAAGTGTGTTGTTATTTTAAGGTTCTGTATACCTTTCCTAGGGGGGTACTGTTAAAGAAGGTTATGACATGAGTACTCAAGGACCTAGTACATTACTAGTCCTTTTCCCTTTGAAATCTATATAGTTTTGTGTATTACTATAGAAATTGTTTTGCCCCGCAAGTCAATAGTACAACTCAACTTAGAGGTCTCCATTGAATGGAATATTGTCCACTTTCTTCTTAATCTACACTATATCACAATTATAGTAGAATTTATTGAATTTTGTTGATCATCAACACATTAAGTGGGTCAACTTATACACTCATTGCTATATTCTTAAAACTAAATCGAGAGGTTTAATACCTCCTCCACACATCTATAAATATGTGAAGTATTTTCTTGTTGATGAATTTGTTTTTAAAATCCTTTACTTCCACTCGAGTGTTCATTACATTGAGCCATTGATTTATCAATGGATTTCCTCTCATCCCTCTCTAACCTTGTATCTCAAGATTTCTATGTAGCTCTCCCTTGTGGAATATTGGTTTATCTTGTCCAAACCATTAGTCTACTTGTGAATCACATTCTATGTACTTAATGTTCACTCTTATACACTACATGTTTCACAATGTTCACCAATAACAAACATGGATTCTATTCTTGTTTTCCCAACTCTAGGAAGACTGGTGTTTATGTCCTAAGTGTGGGTTAAAATGACACACAATCTTAACATCCAATGAAGAAAAAACAAATAAGATACAGAATTTTCACTTTTATAGGAAACAAGAAAAATCAGAATACAACAATATGTGTGCGCATTGTTAGAGCTTATGTTCTCTCAACCATCAACTCTTGAATTCTTTCTCATAGGCCTACCAGATTTATGGAACATGAAGTCAATGCTATTTCAACCATCTTCTAACTTCTAGCTCATAGAATCATCTCTATATTTGAGTTTTGACCCTATTTCTTGCAATATAACTATCTTCTTACACAAGGGAGCATTTTAATTACGTAGTAATGACCATTGTCAAGTTAACAATACTGCAAGATGATTTTTTGGCAAAGAACCGTGTTTGCAACTTTAAATTGTCTAACGTTTCAAGTGGACACACCACTCATCATCAAAGACATAAAAGCTTTGAGATGATCATAATGGGTGTTGCGAGGAGAATAAATAGAATGGGGAGGAAACTAGTTGTTATGAAAAAAATTGAACTAATTATTAAAAATTATTGAAGTGAGTCAAATTTCTTGAAAAAAAAGAAACAAACTAAAAATAAATGAAGAAATCTGTTTGGAGTTATAGGAAAAGAAAATATATAATATATAATGGCGCAAAGTAAAAAGTCCTAAAATTAAGATTTTAAAGAGACTTATATAATATTAAATTTTAAATTTTAAATTTAATTTAAATAGAAGAATTTAAAAACAATAATGAATTTAAAAATATTTAAATAACAATTTCGAATTTAAAAAAGCTATGAGATGATGTGAACAAGTGCCATAAGGAGAATAAATTGAATAGGGAAATAAAAATTTAATTAATTAATTAATTAAAAAATAAAAATATTATTAAAAATGAGTCAAAATTCTTGAAAAGGGGAAATGAAAATCAAAAGAAGTGGAACAAGGAATCAATCAAGAGTTCTAAAAATAAAATAAAAATAAAAATATTAAATATAGTTTAATGCAATGTAAAGGGTTCAAAAATTAAGATTTTAAATAAACTTGAAAATTTAAAAACTTAGTATTAATATTAATTTTGAAAAATCTACACATTAATTTTTTTTAATTTAATTTAAAAATATATATATATTAGAGAATAATAGTGAAATGAAATATTTAAAAAGAGGATCGGAATTCAATGATTTAATTTTTTTTAAATTGACAATTAAAATTAGATTGTAGAATTTAAATAAAACTCTAAATTGATCATTAAAATTAGAATGCAAATGCTTATTTTATTTTTTATTTTTTTTAAACAATAATGAAAAAAGGGGGGAAAGGATAATGATAATAAATACAAAAGTTAAAAGGAAATCGAAGAAATTAACAATTGAAATTAAAGAAAAAGATAACTAGGTTCGAACAAAGAGGGGTCAAACAAGAAGGTGACAAACCAAAGAGAAGAATTATTGGGATAGGTGATGGATAATAGGCTTCCAAGACTAGTTGAGTCTATAACCATCTTCCCCACTGAAATTGTTAGGATGTTTCTTGATTTTGAGAGCTTCTCGAATGATTTGAGGATTATGATAAGGAACATATGCTAAGATCTTAGCTTGATCAAAACAAATAAGATGGTGAGTTTTGACTGAGTGCTCAACAATCGTTGACTTAGAGATGCAATTATGGGCAATATCTGTTAAGTGGTCTTTGAGGCGAGCTTGGAAGGATCGACCAATTTGACTAATGTAGGATTTACCACAAGAATGAGCAATATTTGTTATGTCGTCTTCAAGGCAAGCTTCAAAGGATCAACCAATTTGACCAATGTAGGATTTACCACAGGAACAAGGAACTTGGTAAACACCAGCGTATTTGATTTATCTTTTACAAACCAGAATAAGTGTTTAAGGTTTTTGTAGGATTCAAAAAAAACTTTTATATTTTTCTTAGATAAAATCTTAGCAATTTGTTTATAGATCCTTTAATATAAGTAAAGTAATGACAACATTAGGGGGAGACAGTACCAAGTCTTTACGTTTATAGTTTTTGGCATTATGAAAAACTTTATTTATTTGAGAGGACATGTATCTGTAGGCTTTGAAGGCTTGCGCAAGGTGGAATTTTTCTTTATTAAGGAACAAAAGATCATAAATTCTAAGGGCTCTAGAAATAAGGATCTTAAGGACACCAATTTTTTTGCAAGGGTGATGATGAGAAAGGGCGTGAATATATCTATTAGTATGGGTCTTCTTCCTATAAACCTAGTGTGTTAGCAAACCATTGGGGAGACAAGTTACGAGGACATCAAGAAAGGGAAGGGATTTATTCGATTCTATTTCCACGGTGAATTGAATATGGGAAGAAATGCTATTAAGACAGGCATGGAATTCATGAAGCAAACAAAGGCCATGAGGCTGGATGACAAAAGTGTCATTTACAAAGTGAAACCACCACTTTGGCTTTAGATGCCAAGAGTTTAAGGCCAAGGTTTCAAAGTGTTCCAATAGATATTAACCACAACCGGTGATAAGGAGGATCCTATGGTAGTGCCTTTAGTTTGTTCATATATAATTCATTTGAATCAAAAGAGAAGAGAGACATAATTTTATAAGGTTTAGGGTTTCAAAATCTACAAGCTTAGACAAAATTAAGATGGCCTCAGGATCATGAATCTTTGTGAACAAGGACACTATAAAACTAACCATTATGTCATTCTCATACATATGAATCTTCTTTGTTTTGAAAACGAAATCAGAGGAATCTTTAATGAAAGAGGGAGTAGATCAACAAAAGACTGGAGCTTTTTGGCTAGGAAGCGGCCAAGGGCATGAGTAGGGGTCCCTATGGCACTAACAATGCGTGGCTGGAGTGTCCACTCGAAACATTGGGCAAACTAAATTCACAAACACAATTCTTTTCCAAAAATTCATCTTACAATATGAATAACTGTGAAAATCTACATAATATTATAAAAATTAACAATATATCAACATCAATTTACACTCATTGGTAAACTCACAAGGGTTGATTCAAATAAGGACAACTTAATATTGCCAAACTGAGTTGTGAGCGCGATAGGTGGTTGAACCACAATCGTCAAACTCCTATGACTAGTCTACGTAGGATAGATCACCATATCAATAGGGATAAAAGGAAAATGCTCACAATTAGTGTTGCTTTTCCCAAGTTCTTGTGGTTTTTACTCACTATATTAACCTTAATCTTCGTTTTGCTTATTACGCTCATATTTCAACATCACAAAGAAAAATGAGCTGCTTCTAGATTGGAACCTTTTTTTTATCATTGATTTTGTAATTTAGTACTTATGCTTCTTCAAGTATTTCATAGAAGACAATAAACAAAATGGGTAAAAGCACTAGTCTTTCTTTTGTTATTATTCTCCAACAAAATAGTTTAGGATACCCAAAATAAGGATAATCACTTTTGCAGCAAAGAACAAGGTAGAAAGCGTGTTTATCAAAAGGAACCAACATAAATGGCATTGACATTAATCGTGATTATCTCCGCTTTTGCTAACTCATGGATCATAAAACTTGCTTTCTGCCCATCGTTATTATTCTCAATATTCATCTTTATTACAAGGGTTTACTGATCCATGGCATTGCCTACAACAGGGAATCTCACATAGATATATGTATGTTTGAATATGATTTCATATACCAAAGAATGCTTTTATGCAAGGAATTCCTAAAGAGTACAATCCCGGAAACAACGAGTTTGTATTTTAAAAATGAATATTTCAACAGGAGCTATGGTTTTCCTGTAATTGAAAAGCAATTTAAAAATTCAAAATTGTTTGTCATATGCATCGGATAGAAAGGGGGGAGAAAACGAGACGAAAAATAAGATTTCATTGAAATTCCAGCTTTTATAAGAAGTCACGAGATTTATTTCTACTAAGATGCATATCGATGTTGACAACACATTTTTCTTTGCAATCATACAACAAAATAGATAACATTCAAGATAAAATTCAAAGAAACAGAACAGATATGCTTTTAGTTAACCGGCTCTCAAAATGTGTGAAGAGGATTTCGTATTATTATATTTATTCCATTCAATCAAAACCAGATTTGTAATTAGTAGCGAAGTGAGCTTTCACTTTGTCCAAAGCTTTTCCACGATGTGAAATCCTATTCTTCTCTTCCTTTGGCATCTCAGCATATCTGCACAACATACAATATATTTTTGAATTACATGTCCATATTTCATGTATAACAATATTCTAAGGGCCAGAATTTTATAAAGGACCAATATATCAAACAAACATAGTTTACTAGGCCTTACGTCTGTGTGTAGCCATCAGGTTGAAATATAGGATCCCACCCAAAAGTAGGCGGACCCCTAGGGGGAACTATTTTTCCCTGTCATGTTTTAAGTTGACCATTAGCAAAATGGAGAACATACAGTACAATCTAACATTTCTATAATACTCATGATTTAAGCTAAACTGTATCCTTTCTATCATATTTTCTAAACATTGATATTACTTGTCTTTAGTATTTTTTTACATTATAACAAATCTTATAACTATAGCTGGCTGGGGATGATATTTTATGCAACAAACCCATACATACTACTAATATCTCATCATCAAAAATGAAAATAGTATACATCATCTCACTAATTAAGTGAACCTGTAACAACTCCTTCCAAGTGGCTTTTCTGGGAAACCACCATAAAAGCAGCACTTGAAAATATTTGTACAGCCTATAATGGAATCCTATATACAAGCTGACATCAAGGTTTTTGAAGAAAAAGTATAATCATCAATGAAAATCGTCACCAGGTAAGTACAGATCTGATTAGTGTGTAGAAAGTTAAAAATCAAAGAACATGCACTATAAATTTCATCATGTTATTAGAAAAGTGAAATTTGTGGATGTGCAAGACAACAACACTTTGTTTGCATATGATATGGGCTAAGATATTCTTGAAGGCGAAACTAAGGTAAAATGACCTCTTTAGACACGAAAACAATGTTAATATAATAGTGTTCATCAGTAAATCAACCTTCGGTAAGGGATTTCATATGTTTGTTTGATGAAAAGAATAAACACACACACCACATTTACAATTTCAAATTAAAATGTTTACCCACACTTGTATGTTTACTTCAAACACAATGCATTATCAATAGTGGAATGCTTAACAATATACAAAAATACCACAGTTAACTGTAAAAAATGTGATTCACAACTCATTTCCAAGTTCTTGTTTCAGTAAATGGAATGGGTAAATGGCAAAAACATGGTACATTAGTGAAAAGCCTAATGTAAGGCCTTTGGCTAAGAGGGCACACAGCACCATTGCCTGATCAGCAGAAGACCTTTGGCAGGAAGAATGTTGGGGTTACAATAACAAACAAGACTTGGCCTGATTGAATAAAGGCACACTCAGACGAAATGAAGTTGGATGGTCACATCTTTATATAGGGAGCAGGTAGAAGTACCTTGGTGCACGATCTGGACATGTAACACAAGGAAACTCTCTTCCCTCACTTACAGAAGATGTTAGCTCAGCAAAATGAGTTTGTGTAAGGCAATGCGAGATGACATGTTGGTTGCATGAGTTTGCACAAGGCAAACATTAGCCTGGATGGCACAAGGCACGAACAAAGCCAACTTGGACAACGGTGAGTTGGGGTGAAGACAACCCAATGGATAAGCAATTCAATGGACATGTAATGTCTTGGGTGCATCTACGTGATGAGTTGGTGAGTCAGCTCGATTTTTTACCAAGTTGTGCCACACCCCATGAGTTGGAATGGACGCGACCATATGGCGATATGAACGGTCAGCTCAGCTAGAACACCAAATGACGCAATGGTTCGTGGGAATTGACAAACATCTATATATAGTGAGAGGTTGGACAAGCCAAACACATAACACAATAAGAGAACACAAAGTCGAAGAAGAAAGAAGGCAAACAAGAACAAGTGCACAAGAAGAGTCGCACAAGTGAACAAGTAGCCAAGTGAATGGACAACGTTTGACCAAGGGAGAAAGTATTTGGTTATGGAGAAAGTCCGGCAAATAGGTCTGGTTGTAGCAAAGAGCTCAAACAAAGAGTCCCTATAAGGCAGAGACAAAGGCCAGTCATGAAGCAACTTAGTCGGCTATTGTGTTTTGCATTGTATGAGCTATGTCTCACTTGTAAACTCCATTGTAACATAATATCTTTATTGTAAAAATGTACGGGTGTTAGGCAAAGTTTGTGCCACCTAACATACATTTGGTGTCGTTCCGTTGTGTGTAGTATGTGCATGTGATTGTTTAAGTTGAATACATAACAATTAATTATTGTAAGTTAAGGTGTTGAATTCGTAAGTGTTCATGAGTGTTGAGTGTGAGTGTGATGCACAGGTGAGCACGACTGTGAATGTGCCCACCCATTGGGACAATATTAAGCTTGGCATGATCGACTTAGGGTTGAGTATGGGTGTGCCCTATGTGAGTCGTAGTCCAAACGGAGTATGTTTTGGTTTTTTTAGACCACTAAAACAAAATGTTGTGGTGTTGCACACACTTAAGTGTTGGGCAACTCGGGTGCACCAAGTAGATTAAGATCCAGTGTACACTGTAGACTATGGGCACATGACAAGCAATATCAAAGGAAAATTTGGATAACTAGAAAATTTTGAACATGATAAAAGGTCGT
The DNA here is from genome assembly GCA_031772625.1 of Pinus tabuliformis. Classification (NCBI taxonomy): domain Eukaryota; kingdom Viridiplantae; phylum Streptophyta; class Pinopsida; order Pinales; family Pinaceae; genus Pinus; species Pinus tabuliformis. The sequence goes on along the minus strand of CM062806.1, from coordinate 997,200,436 downwards.
GTGAAAGGTTTCCAGGACAAGTGAAGGACAATTGTAGACTTGTGCACAACAAGTTGGCACAAGTGCAACGCCAAGGCCTTGGCACAATAGGTAACCAAGGCATAACATAACAACAAAAAGAATACGAAGTTGAAGAATGAAGGCGTAAAATAGAAAAAAGTGCACAGGAAGACTCGCACAAGTGAACAAGCAGCCAAGCGAACAAAAAGAGTGTGACCAAGGGAGATAGGATTTGGTTGTGATGACGATTATGTGAACATTTGGTTGTATTGAGGAATTTAAACAAAGAGCTCGTGCAAGGTAGAGACAAGGGAAAGTCACAAAGCAACTTAGATAGGTATTCTGTTTTGTATTGTACAAGCTACAACTCACTTGTAAACTCCATTGTAACATAACATCTTGTATTGTAAAAATGTATGGATGTTGGTCATAGTTTGTGTCGCCCAACATATATTTGGTGTCATTCCATTGTGTACGCTTTACATATGTGATTGTTTAAGATTAATGCATAACAATTGATGATTACATATGAGAAGTTTAAGTGTTGAATTGCTAAGTGTTGAAGGTGAATGTGATGCATGCTTGTTCTAAGTTTTTCATAGTTTGGCCCCTTAAAACTATGATTGGCTTAGGGCAGAGTATGGGTGCACCCTTAGTGAGGCATACTTTGGAGAGAGTATGGTTGAGTTTTGTTAGGTCACTGAAACAAAACATTGCGGTGTCACACGACTGTAGGTATCAGGGAACTTGGGTGCACTAAGTTGATGAAGACCCTCGACAAACTATGGGTGCATGACACCCAACTTATAGAGATGAATGGCAGAACTCCCAAAAGCAAATTGGTTGTTATAAATAGATTTTAATACAGTAGATAGAACAAAAGATAAATAAAGCATGCTTCTTGTAAGACTAAGCTCTAGAAAGAAGGAAGCTTGTGCTAGCTTAAGAGCCAAAGTTGGCCTCTATGACTCAAATAAATTCAAGAGGAACAACTCATTGAGTTGTGGTTCACGCGGTTAATTTTTTTGGGACATTTCTAGTCAGTGCATGCAAGTGGCACCTTTCTCGCCATGAGAATTTAATATTACAATGAGGCTAACACATCTCACAATTCATGGAAGCTATCCTTCAACTAAATAGTTGTGACTGGAATTTATCTATTTCTCCAAAGTCACCCAAACTTTTCACTTGGCCCCATAACAATAAATCACTAGCTTGCATAGGCAAGGTGGTCCACAAGGGGATGGTTTCAACTTTGGTAGGGAGTATAGAAAAACCAATAGTTTAATAACCAACCCAACCCCCATTTGTACATAAAGTAGTGATTGGTAAACCTTGTGAAATGCTAACATATTCTTAAGAAGAAACAAAAAAAACTATTGCAAAGACACAATACATGAGCTTTACCTTGGAAACCTTAATTGGAAAACCTAGCAAATGCAGAGTTGCATCTCTTTCTCATAGATGGGTATTCCATAGCACCATTCCACCCTAATTCATTAAGAAGTATTAGAATACAGTGGGTATAAACTAGGGGCTAAAAACAACCTAAAACCCATCAAAGACCTTGGGCCCCACCAACCCATGGATAATTTATCTATATGCAAAGAATACAACACATATTTTCCAATCTCCCACTTGTTGAATACTTTACAGAGGGGTAGGCAAGCATGCATAACATAAATTGCTTAGGGAAACTATGCCCGTTGATTCCCTAAAATAATAAAACTTCCCTCTTCACCATACTTCCCCTCTCTGAATCTGATAACTCCACTCGGCCCAAGTTGCAACCACCACCATACTCATTAATGCAAGTTTGACTTCAAGAAGGCGATGCAACATGAGAAAGTTAGAGGCATATCTTCTCTCCGCAACTTTGAGTAACTCCAATTTGGAGTATTCCCAATGTATTACTTGTGACTGGTGATGATTAGTGATGAACTTTATAATCTCCCTTGCTTACCCTATGACCTCCTTAATTCATTTTGTCTTAGCCTCAATATATTTTAAAATCATATTCATATTGTGTACAATGCAAGGAGTCCAAAATATATGATTGTATCTGCTTCAACAATCAAGCTTGCAACTTTGCAGAAAGGTGCATTATCTGTGAAAATTCACACCACATTTTCTAGCCCCACCACTTGTTCAATAGCATAAATTAAAATTTATGCAATTCTTCTTTCAAATAATGCAACATGTGCTCAAGAACCGAGTGATGGCCATGGCCCATAATGAGTGAGCTAGAGCTCATGCTAAGCTTTTGACCACGTGCTAATTTGTATGTCCCTCGCCATCCTTTGCATTTTGATATTATTTCTTTAATTTTGTTGTGGCCATGATATGCTCTTTCTATTTCTTTTAGCTGCATCAACCTCCTAGAGCAAAATTCCCAGGCCATACCCTAGTATGTGAACATATGGGTGCCAATCCCAAAGAACCAATGGTCAGTTGAACCCAAAGAATGGAGGTGAGATATGGGCTTGTAATATAAGATGAAAAGTGTTAAGTATGACATAGGGATAGATGGAACTACGCTATGTCAATCAGGGCTCCCAAGTAGTGCCCCTCCTATACCCATTGGGCCATTAAGGGAGGTCCCATTGGACTAGGATCGAATATTAACCCCCCATTTAAGGTGAGAGAACAAGATCACGATCAAATCCCATCCTTCTTCTAGATCGTTGAAAAGTGGGGCAGCTATGGGACGAATTTCCATAGGAACCCAATTAACCCCAAGGAAAGCCCATCTTGCCCCAAAGAAAATTTATATTGGTTAAGAGGGAAAATATTGTTACTGATGTGTTTGGGGGCACTCCTCTTATTATCTAATGTGACACAAGTCATTAAGGCATATGGTCAATATATTTAATATTGTTAAAAGCAAAATTTGAATTAATGTTTCCCTCCAAATTAAGATTAAGTCCGTCTCTCAAAGGAAGGGTCTCATTGGCACCAAAGGCACCTCATCGATTTATATAGATAAAACCTTTTAGTTCATGGTTTGAATGCACATACAACAACCTCGCACTATCTCCGAGGCACGAGTATATCTTGTATGGTTCGTTGACTAATCTTTGAGGTTCTCTGGCTCGCACTCTGTAATGACTCGTAAGGTTCGTTGACTTACTTATGAGCATCTCTGTGATTTGCATACATATATGTGGCTCGTTATTCTATTTAGCTCATGGCTCGCATATCACCGTGGCTTACATATATATATATATATATATATATATATATATATATATAATGGATCGTTTATCACTATCGCCTGCATATATATATAGTGGCACACATTTGCTAATTACAGTGGCTCGCAGAAATGCTCTGTGGCTGGCATTTCTAATCATAGTGGCATTGCACCTCTATATGTTGTTTGTATACTCTACATAGTGGCATTGCTTAACACAGTGGCATGAATTATATTGGCAAACGCTCGACTCTGTGGTGGCTCGCACTTATACACAGAAGCTCGCACCTGTGGTAGCTCGCATTTTATACACAGTGGTTGTTGAAGAATCTATGGCCAACGTAGTATTAATGTGATTCTTCTTGACTTGATAACTATTTGTGAGGTGTTTTAACTTTTATTCTTAACATAGTCTTCATTTGTTATTATTAGAGTGTGTCTTCATTAGTTCATCAAATAGCTAACAAAACAAAGAGACAAGAACACAAGATGTTTGGCTTTCTGCCAGGGCCAAAACCTCTCCCTCTTGGAGAGGAAAACCCACACGCAATTCTTCTTATAGAGATTCCATTTGACAAATACCAAGACCTTGACCCTTGACCTACTAGGCCACTCCAAGATCAAGACAACAATCCTCTTCTTGCTGTTGAGATCATCATCATCACTACTGCTTCATGGAGGTCATCATTACTACACCTTCACTGAGATATTCATTCTAACAACGAGATCATGAATGCTGCTCCATTGTTACATCTTCACTGAGATATTCATTGTTCTTTTACTGAGATCATATCTTCACTTGAATCATCACTAGTAACATGAATACTTGTTACTATGTCTTCATAAAACAGAGACTGAGATTATAACTTCGTCCAGATTGTATGTTGTGTCAAAGCGTATTACTGTGAGATCTATTCATCATGAATATACCAAGACTGAGTATGCTTCTGTGAGATCATCGAGATTCTTCTCATCGTAGTTAAGCCGAGACTCGATTATGCCGAGACAGAGATTATGTCAAGACAGTAGTCATAATTATGCGTTCAGAAAGAATGTCGAGACAGGGTATGCCGAGAGTATATTACCTCGATCTTCTTTATTGCAAATACGCTGAGACAGTAGCTGTGACTAGATAGCATGTCGAGAGTGCACTGCGAGATTACTTAGATCAGAGACTGTGTTTAGTATGCCGAGTGTGAGTGTGTTCTCTGCCTGCACCGAGAGCCTCATTATATTACCCATCCGAAGGACAAAGACCTTCTGAGATTGCGAGGTCTTAGGATTGTCCTCACTCACTGTGATTACCATCGAAAACTTCAGAGATGTCCGAGATTCTGTTCTGTACCCATGAAGAATCACAGAGAAAAATCTGAGATATCTTCCTTATCTTTTGCGGATACCCCAGTTGGGTATATATAGTGGTTTGCCCTCCATATTCAGCCGACCTGAGCCAGTGAAGAGTTGTGTCTTCAATGCAAGCCAACATGACATCCTTTAATTCGATTTTGTAGGCCGACATAACTGCTTTCTTCATCGTTTTGCTTGCTGCCTTCATCAAGAGGATTGTGCTTGTCTTGGAGGGTTGATCTAGACACTACGTTGACTCACATACATTACATATATGCTCAAGAAGAGCTCTTTACACATGTCTTTGACCCTTTGACTTTCCTAGACCTATAAAATGAACAAGGAACTCATTCTTATAATTTACAAAGATCAAAATTACATTTGTAAATATCGAACCTAGTTACACTTTCTTCAACAGTGGTTTGTTTTATTATCTATGGATCACCTTTCTATTATATGACTCATGTTGAATCTCTTGGATTGCGTTTTCTGTTGTATGGCTTGTATGGTATATCTATGGATCGATTTATGTGGTTTGTATCATTACTATGGCTCTCATTTTGTTATACTTTGTGGCTCGCCTTGCAACTGTGGCACACATTGTTCTCCATGACTCACATATGATTTCTATGGCTTACACTTTATCTATGACTCACTTATGATCTCTGTAAGAGGTCCATATCATTTGGCTCACATTCTATACCTCTTTGTGGCTAGCATTAAAGCATTGATTGATAGTAATACATAACAGTGAGTCAGTAATCTTGACAGGCAGTTACCTTTAATATGGATGTAACCTTGACATAACAGTGACGGTAACCTTGTTTCATAACAGTGACCTCAGTATATGACAGTGCCTTTGATATGTTTGACAGTGATATAGATGCATGGGGAAATGACCTTAAATGATGACGAGATTCTTGATAACAGTGATCTCTAATATGGCAGTGACCTTGTTGCCTAACAGTGACATTGATGTATGACAGTAGCAGTGACCTTATATGGCAGTATGGCAATGACTTTGTTGTATGGTAGTAATCTTGATATAGCAGTAACCTATTAATAATAACAGTAACATAAAGACAATATGACAGAGGCAGTATATGGACATTGATGTATGGCAGCTCATATGATAGTGATATGTGTAGGTTTGTGATAATGAAACATGTTATAGAGTATTGTCTTTTAGATTAATCACATTTTTAGGATTGGGTCGACGTTTTGAACCAACTAATGTGGTTCATCCTTGGGACAAGGTGGAAAAAATCATACAATCTTCATGAATAAATAGTTAGGATGCATCATTGTCCAGGGTTAAACCTAGCCGTTGGAGATTAGGTAACTCGAAATCCTAAAAAGGAATTATTTAATATTTTTTAATTCTATATTAGTTACAAAATTCTATTTAATATTATAAATATAGTTATAAAATTGGTTTTAGGAGCACCAATAATAATAATATAGTTAAGAAAATTAATAAGGGGAATAAGAATAAGCTTTAATAAAAATAGTTGTTAGGATATAATATTAAATCATAATAAAGTTTTAAAGGGGGGGAAGAGAATAAGTTATAAGAATTAATAAAATAGTTATATAATTAAAACGAAAAGGGTACAAAGAGGTCAAGTGCAAGTTTCAAAATATTCCATAAGGGAGATTGAAATTATTTACTATTATAAATTTTAGTTATAAATTAATATTAAGAATACTCCATAAATTAATAAGAGGGTTAAGAGTAAGTTATAAAAACCGTTGTTAGGAGTTTATAAATAATATCAAATACTCATATAAACTATGAAGAGTAAGGAAAGGATCCCAAAAAAAATTATATGTTAAGGAAATCAAAGGGAGCACATAATTCATTAAAAGAGGAGGTCAAAAAATGACTTAAAACCAAAGAAAAACGGGGGGGGGGGGATAACATAAGTTAGAAATATATAAAGTACTAAGAAGCTAGAGAAATAAAAGTCTCAGATCTAACATGTTAGAGTATTCTTGATGATAGTGTGTCTACAGATGTCAGTGATATCAATATTTGTTCTAATGGCAATGATGACTTAGCTGTGTGGCCCATGCTTATGATATGACAGGGTGAATGTGCCTCTATGACAGTGACAGTTGTGACAATGACTCTATGACAGACGTGAAGCGATATATATGACAGTGATTCTTGTTGCTATCTTGTGAGGATCTGGGATGTGATCCTAGGTTGGCCCTAGGCGGCCTATTATGATTGATGTGTCTCATACTTATTGTACATTGTATCTCAGCTGAACATTTGACGAATATCTAAATAGAAGAAGAATCTAATCGGGTTTTTCCCTGGTCTTTGACCTAAATCCTGGTGTCTCTATTGTGCATGTTTTTCTTCTACTGTTCCATTTCTTTGTGATGTTATTGTTCTCTCTACATAATTGTTAATGATGAAATGATGTTATGGGGTAAATGTAATGTGAAAATGTTGAAAAAGTTTAAAATTGCAATTATCTATAGTAGAGAACAATCTAGCCCTATAAATTTTTACACAAACCACCCCATAATCCATATCAAATGCCCAAAAACAAACAAACATAGGCACCAGATTGCAAAATGATCAAAGTACCTTTTGAGTGGAAGCCTACCTTCGACCATGTACTCATGCCGAATGGGTGAGACGCATATGGTTGATGCAAGTGGTGGAGATAAAGCATATCATCAGCTAGTGGTGGCTATTAGGGGCTGGTAGCTGCATGGTTGGCCAGCTAGCTGTCAAGAATAAAAGACAACTTTTCTCCTAAGGGGTTACCCATTTTGGTGGGTAACAAACACTACTACGGATCAAGGTAGGTAGCGTAATCATATTACCTCCATACTTTAACAATCTTTGCAACTCCCCTCACATTTCCATCTCACCCACATACATTTTGCATTCCACGACCTATGAATAGCTTGTCAAATGTCACCATATAAGATCTGAATTATGAAAAGAAAAAATCATGCAAACCTCAATCAAATCAAGCCAAAGTAATAGGGTGAGAGGTAAAGAGAAAAGAAAAAAGAAAGAAAGGAATGTGCACTACCTCAATAAAAGGCTCGCCCCTAAAGTCCTAGAGATGAATGGTCATCTAAAGAAAAAATGACTAAAAAATTAATGAAAATAACAAAAAGGGGAAAAAGGTGTTGAAGTAGCAAAATGTCGAATAAAAAAACTCCCTCACAGGTTGCAATAAATTAAATGAAGCTTCCTAGCCAAAAAAGAGTTGGTTGAACCAAATACATACCTAGTACATCATGACTTCATGTTAGAAAATCAGAAACGCAGAAAGATTTTATTATGTTGATGATTACTTGTGATATTTTTATGTACTTATTAATTTTCTTATGTTCTTTTTTTATCTTTGTTTCATCAAGCAATCATCAAAACAAAACACGAAGATCAAAGACACCAGATGTAGGCACTCAGCCAGGGATAAAACCCCTCTATAGGGGAAAACCCAGTCAAACTCTTCCACTAGCAAATTCAAGTTGAGATAGACCAAGACCCTAGACCAAAAGACCTTCCTCCTCCACCAAGTCAGCCCTTCCTTCCAATAGATGATCTCTCCCAAAGTCACCAAGTGTTTGCTTCTCAAATGCAGCTACAACCCAGAATTTCGACTCCCAACTTCAAAACTTTGACCTCCAGCTTCAGAATTTCGGCCCACCTTCAAGACTGCAGTTTCAGCGCTTCCAGTAGCTTCACACATGTGAGAGAAAGAGAGAAAATTTTGACTCCTTATGCTTGAAAAAATCCTTCTTCGCTAGCCCTTTCCTCCTTGTTCCTTGAATTTCACACTTTTTCTTGTCCCAGAAATTGCAGATCAAACTTGTTGAGTGAGTGCTCCAAATGAGGTCAAGTTGCTGCCTTTATATAGGAGATTTTGCCCCTCAATTAGGCCAACTTGGTGGAGGAGGTCTAGAAGACCTAATTTACATCAAGATAAATTTGTTTCTTGATTGACAATGCCCAAGAAGGGTCTCTTACATTATGACATGGACAAAGACGCTTGAATCTTGACATAAACCCTAGAAGCCTACAATAGACGCTTTGACCTATAAACCATTGACCCAAGAATGAAACCCAATTTCTTTAATAATAAAATTCCTTTTTCTTTCTTTTGACAAATACATTACATCATGACTCAAATACAATTATCAATATTGACACTAGTTACATTCTTCAACACTTTGAAGGTTATTTCATAGGTTTCACTAAATTCTCTTTTATAAATTATATCATCTTTACCTATCTTTAACCAAGAAACTTAGGGAATACCTTGTCTACCCAAAAATCACATGTAAGGGGGATAAGGTTGTACCACCATGGTTTGCTTAGGCAAATTGGTAAGACTAACTTATGTTATTTTTGCTAACTTGGATTATCTATGTTTTGGTGTCATATATCTTGTTTGGAGTTTGATTCATCATGATAGGTTAGGGCATTACAGATTGGAGTTCATGCCTTGTACCTCAAGATCTGTGCACACTGCCTTGGGATCCATGATAGGATGGATGCCACATCATCATAGGGTGTCCACATCAGCAAATCACATACTTGCCAATATATGGAGCATGCATGAACCACTTGGAGGAATATTCTCACACGTGTGAGCGGTTAGAGCACAATTTTTTAGAGTGACCAACTCAAGGGGTAAACTTTTGATGGAATGACTAGAATTTTTCTATGACCATGGAATTTCTCAAATGGGGTCATAATAAAAAAATCTAGTAAAAATTGACCAAGTTACACTATTGCAAGAATTGGCACACGAAAACTATAACGCATTTTGACCACAAGACTGGAGCGCTCCATTAGTTTGACCAGATCAAAGAGGAAGTTAGGCTTGTTAAAATGTCACTTGTAACAAGCACATGGTATTGCGAAGCACATTGCATTGAATGATGGTTTTGAAGCACCTCTTCTCTTATAAAAGAGGTTGCTCTAACTCATTGTTTACTAGTTGGAGAAATAAATAAGACTTTTATACTAATTGTCTAGTCACTAGTGTGTTCATTTTCATTCTATTTGCAAATGTTTCATTTGTTTTAAAGGAAATTAACTTTATTCCTAAACTTCTCAAGCGATCAAAGTCACAGCGAGAGGGGAAAGTGTCAAGGAGGTATAACTTGTTTATTTTTTGTCATTTTCTCATGTTTGTTAAGCAAATTTATGAAATATTTTGAGGGAAATATCATAACATTGTCTTATAATTTCATTATTTGTTTAAGATACTCTTTAATTTAACTGGTTGAATTCGAGATTTAGATCTAACCTCCTAGTGGAGATAGAGTTTTCGTGACTTCAAATTGTTGCTCTTCTTCTGACCTTAGGTGGAAGACGACTTCATCACAGTCTTTGTAGGAATCATTTCAAGCAAAGGAAACGGGACTCCAATGCCCAATGGTGGAGGTACTTTCAAATTTCTCCAAACAAGTTTAGTTCTTCTTTTCCACTCAGATTCTATAGCAAGTCAAAGGTTTCCAAGTCCAAATTTTTTTTATCTAACTTGTTCCACTCAGGTTAGGAATCTCAAATTGCAGAATCACATTTTAACTTGGGTTATTAGTAGGGCGATCTAAGGTGTTAGATCTCAAATTCTGAAGATCAATCCAAGTTTAGGTGCTTTAATTTTCTTTATGGTTTCAGAATTTTTTTACCTATAGGCACTTAAACAAATTCAATACTAAATAACAAAATCTCAAGGGAATCCAATAAATCTATGGTGGTGCTCAATCCATAGTAATAAATTTGAATAAGAATAATGATGATACCTCATTTTAATGATTATCTATATGGTGGAACAATTTATGCAATTTCTTCTCTCAAATTATGTGTGGGAATTTTTCAAGTATGTTTGAGTTTTGTGAAATTTACAGCTGGTGTAAATAATTATCTAAGTACTATTCAGGTTATTGCATGATTCTATTTCCCTCAGTTTCGATTACAAATCTGGATGTTATACCCAAATATGATGACTTCTTTAGCACATGTTACAACAGCACTGCAATAATTATATCATGAGATTCAAATGAGAATCTATGTACAGCACTGCAATAATTATATCATGAGATTCAAATGAAAATCTATGTACAGCACTGATATGCCTAATTTGAGAACTCAAATGCTGAAATATTTCTCACATCATTACTATATGAAGGCTTGGTCTTGTGACAACACATTGGGGTATTAATTGTGCAAATATCAAACATAGTTATTGCATATTGAACCATAAAATGAACTTAAATTTCTTTGCGTTGAACTTAAAACACTATATTTCTTTTCTGCAGTAATCTCACACATCATTTATGGAATAAATTTGCACTTATAACTCTATTCTGTAATGTCCCTTTCTGACCCTTAGAAGCAAAAGGAGGTTGAGTCATAGCCAATCTAAATCCCATGGGCTATTGGCAGGGAAAATAAACAGGTTGCCATAATAAGATAAATAAGAATTAAATAAAAGGGGTAAAAAGTCACGTTCGGGAAATTAAGTGACCCATGGTATTTACCCATGGTTTTCGGAGGAAGAAATGATTATTAAAAGGGTGAGGGAGATTGAGGGAGGATACAAGAAGAAATTGTCGAGGGAAATTGACAGGGAACTCCAGAACCTGTTGAGTAAAGGGGAAAGCCTAATAATTTCCAGTTTTGGTGTTGAAACACCCTAACTGAAGACTGTCGGTTTCAGTGTTGAAAGACACAACCTAGCCGATCTAACATTTTCCATAGATGAATCATTGATTTGCAGGTTGAAGATTGATTCAGGAGGCCAAGTTCCTTATTCTACTATGCTTATCAGGTGATTGAACTTGCAGGACTGACCTCACAAAATTTGTCGAGATCGAAGTTGTAGAACCACAATGGTTGAGTTTGACAATTTTCAATATATCAACTAAGGTCAAGTGGCCTTTTCAGTAGCAGATCGCGCCCAAAATTGTCATATTGTTTGGATCATAATTCATTGACGTAACAGAGGACTGAGCTAGCTATTTGCCTGGGCTGAGATCATCAATTCTACATGGTCAAATTGGGCCAACGCAGTTTTTCAAGACCGAATTCCTTACACACAGGGGCCAAACCCAATCTGGTGCAGCAGTCAATCGAAGAGAAAAATCTGAATCAAAGGGGACACGTTATCTAGCAAGGGCCAAATCACTTAATTTGTCAAAGTTGAATTCGCTATGCATAAGTGGCGGCCGAATTCATTATGATTGGAGGCCGAGTCATTTTCCAATTGTGTTGTTGGTCAGCTTGAGTCGCTCATTGCGCCGAATTTAGTACGTTGGCAAAGGGTCGAAAGCAAGTCACCTGCTGATGGGAGCGCTGGACCAATTGACAGTTGAATTTGCGAGTCACCTATTGATGGGAAGCCGGATTAGTTGGAAATTGAATTCATTACAATTGGTAAGGGGCTGAAGGCATTAAATTACTAGAGGCCAAGTCATGTGTTGACGAGAGACAATTGTGTTGTTGGGCCTAATTGAACGGTTCTTTTGGATCGAAATTGTATCAGCAGAGGAGACTGGAGTTATTAGCATCAAGCTGAGATTCCTGTAGGAGACCAAATCCCCAATCCTTGTGGTCGGTTTGCTGATCAAGGGCCGAATTACTTAGGGGCTGCTTTTCTCTCCAAACAAGAGTCGAGCTATATTCAGGGCAAACAGATCACCAAGTTCCATCTCAGTTGTTTATGTAAAAATTCCTCAAAGAGTTGGAGCAATTTCCAATCCCAGGTTTACATTTTTATTTGATTATTGATGAATTTTGTTGTGTAAATTTTGAGCAAATTTTTTGGTGATTTTTAAGAAAAAGTTAATGCCCTAATTTCTTAGTCAAAACCCTAAATTCTTAGCAATTAATGATAAGGGATATTACAGTGGTACTAGAGCTCGTGTTCCTGCCAGCCTGAAAGGGTTAACAGTGGATGATTCCAGGAGATCAGGGGTACATAATGTACAACAACAAGAAGGAGGTGTGAGAAGAAGAAAAAGACCAGATGCGGGATGGTGAAGATCAACCCTAGGAGAGCTTCAAATACATCTTGAATGATTTAGCCAGAGGGAAATAGGAGTTACTCCGAGAATTACATCGAGGACAGCATGAAGTGGCCCAGATGGTGAACGGAGGGCAACAAGAGGTGGCTCAATCTCTAAAGGAAGTCACCCAGTCCATCGCTAGTCTCCGCAAAAATGGTCCAATAACGAAACAAAGGGATCACACAAAAGCTACAGCCTATTGGGAGGGGAAGATAATCACCATGCTAAAGCTAGTAACTCTACCAATCCAGTACCCCCACCGGGAAAGCCTATCTTCGTCAAGACCTCTCATGCCCAAGTCTGTGGAGGAGCCTATAGAGAACCAGTAGAAGAAGGACGAAAGTTTCCTAGAATATATAAAGGAGTATGAGGCAATGGGAGCAGAGATCTAAAATGTTATGTCGCTCCAAGACTATTGTGCTATCACGCATAGAAGCAAGTTGAGGGGCCAGAACAAATGGTGGAAAGAAAGCGAGATTTCAAAGAAGGTTAGGAAAACAAACATTCCAGCTTTCAATGGATCTACAGGAGGGTTAGTGAGAGCATGGGTGCCGAAGTTGGATACCTATTTATAGAAGCAAGTTGAAGGGCCAGAACAAATGGTGGAAAGATAGCGAGATTTCAAAGAAGGTTAGAAAACAAACATTCCAGCTTTCAATGGATCTACCGGAGGGTTAGTGAGAGCATCGGTGCCGAAGTTGGATACCTATTTATAGAAGCAAGTTGAGGGGCCAGAACAAATGGTGGAAAGATAGAGAGATTTCAAAGAAGGTTAGGAAAACAAACATTCTAGCTTTCAATGGATCTACCGGAGGGTTAGTGAGAGCATGAGTGCCGAAGTTGGATACCTATTTCCAAGTTCCAACTAAACCCCATGAGGGAATCCGAGGCCATACAATATGCCACTCTACATCTGGATGGTGAGGCACATGAGTGGTGGTACCACAAGCTGGTCACATTGGGTCATGCCCATATCACCTCCTACTTGGAGTTTACAAAAAGACTAATCCAGAGGTTTGTTAAGAGGGACCTAGAGCTACATTATAGGGACCTTGCGCAGTGTTTGTTGAAAAATGTAACTAGGTTCAGTCTTCAATATGACATGTAATTGTGATTTTATGTAAAAGATGTAAAGAAAAAAAATAAATTTATTGTAATGCTTGCATCATGGGTTTCATGAGCAAGAGATTTTACTTTTAGTTAAAGCTCCCATTGTGAGCTCTTAGGGATTTTTTCATCTAGTCATAAAAGTCTAAAGAGTCATTGTCATGTATTGAAGGCATGTTACACTTTGTAAAAGGTCAAATTTGTTTTGTAAGTCACCCTCCAAGACCTTGTCACTAGACCTCACTCAAGTCAGCCTAGAATGAAAGGGTTATTCTAGAAAGATGAAGTCGGCCTACTCCAGGGATCATGTCGGCCTAATGGACATGGACAAACAACTATATATAGTAGTGCTCGGCCTCATTTAGAGGACATCAATTCAGTGACGGAAGTCTCTATCAAGAAGTGCGCAAATCATCTTAGGAGAAGCCTTAAAATCAGCGAGGGAAGAAGGAAGGATAGCGAAGGAAAGTGTCTTCCTTGTGGACAGTTTTTAGGCCAATTTAGCCTCACACGTGCGAAAGTTGCAGATCCGAAGTTGGCAAGGAACGATCAAAGATTGCAGCCACCTAAAAGTGATCTTGTTTGGGTGGAAAACTTCGCTCAAGGAAGCCGAGTAAGAAAGAGAAAAGAGTCTCCCTCTTGAGGAGACTATTTAAGAAGCAAAACTGATCCAGGGTTTCTATTGTCAAGAAAGGAGTTGAAGACCTACAAGGAGAGGCTGAAATTTTGAAGGAAGTCGAGAAGAGGGAGAAGAGGAGCAGCATTGAAGAGGAGGCTTGTGAATTGGTCTTGAAGGGGATCTAGTATAAAGGGTCTTTGTCATGGTCTTGGTATTCATCAATTGAAGGTTCTATAAGAAGAATTTATTTGGGTTTTCCTCTCAAAGAGTGAGAGGTTTTGGCCCTGGCTGACAGCCTATATACTGTGTCTCTTGTCTTTGTATTGTTCATGAGATGGTAATTGTCTTGATGAAAAGAACACAATAATAACATAAGAAGAGAAGATCATAATCAAGAAGTAAAAAGACACTCACAAGCAATTATCATAATAGAGAAATCACCTATCTATTGATGCCCTAGATTTCTCAACATGGTATCAGAGCTAAGGTGATAAAGTTGAGGAGGGGCATCTAATCAAGGAGACACACAAGGATTGAGTTTCAAGAAAGGGATCAAAGCGAGTCGAAGAATACCAAAGCAAAAGTTCAAGATCTACATCATACCGAAACCCTAGATCGAAGAAATCTACTTCAGCAAGAGTCTTGGAATCATCATCAAGGAGGAAGCAGAAAGAAAGACCAAAACCCTAGAAGCATTTCTGAGATCATCACTCATCCATCATCTAAGGAGTGGAAGCTTTTTCAAAGACTAAGGAAGGCTAGATCGAAGAACATTGTCATCATCTTCAAAAGGGTTTGTGAAGCAAAGCAAAGATTTAAACTTATCAAAGTGATCTCTCTCTCAAATAGATCAAGGATTACTCTTGTAGTAAGAATCTATCAAGGAGTAGTCTTCTACTATCTATATCATCAAGTTAAAGGAGGAAGCAAGTGGAGAAAGCAACATCTACACAAGTAAGTATATTTATGACTTCATCTGAATCTATCAAGGAGTAGTCTTCTACTATCTATATCATCAAGTTAAAGGAGGAAGAAAGTGGAGAAAGCAACATCTGCACAAGTGGAGTCGCCACCCAAACAAAAAACAGACCGAAGAGATGCTACTCATATGGCGAAAAATAAAGCAATAAAAGATCCAAATGATAACCCAAAAGGTTGAATTTGCCAGCTCAAAATGAGAGATGAGAAAGATGATAAGGTGAATGTCGATGAAACTCCAGGAACAGAAAAACTCTATCCCCGGCAACGGCGCCAAAAAATGTTGTCGCGCGAATTGACACGACAACGCTCAGACCGGGGGCTGTCACTCTGATCCCCGATCCCTCCGTTTAAGCCTGTCTCCCGCGGCTAAGGGGGGTAGTCCCTGTGAGATGATGAGGCCAACTGTCGACTAGTTGGTTGGGAGACACGAGATACGATGTAAAAAAGCACTCGATGGACTTGATTAATTTAGCAGACCAGTGCCTTAAGAGATTACGGATAAGACGATTACTTGTTAAATGATATAAAAACATGGACCATGAACAGCGATCATCTATCATCAGCTAAATCACAATGCTCTTAGAATGACAAAAATGATATCCAGCAATTGAAAATTTAAAAAAGATGAATGCTTTAAACCACCAGATATCAACTTCGCATCTCGACTTGAAAATTCAGATCTCAGCGTGAAAGATAATAATCCCCGAAAAATAACTGGATCTGACATAGAAAAAAAATTTACAAAATTTTTCGAAAATTTTTTTTTTTTTTTTTTATTTTTTAAAACAAAATTTAAAAAAATGAAATCTAAAAATTAGTCTAAAACTAAACTATTTTAAAAAAATAAAACTAAATCTAAATAAATCTTTTTATTTTTTACTTTTCATAAAAACAAAAACTAAATTAAAAGCCAAATAAGATAAAACCTAAACTAAAAAAATTAAATTAAAATCTAAGTTACATCTACGTTAATTCAAATTAAAAAAAAAACTAAAATTAAAACTTTAAAACAAAACTATAAAAATTTTAAATCTAAATCTAAAATCTAAAGAAAATAAACCAAAATCTAAAATCGTAACTATGCTAAACTAAATTAAAAAAAATAAATTAAAATCTAAATTACAATCTCCAAACACGAACTAACTCTAAACTATGGTCACGGATGCATATATATATATATATATATATATATATATATATATATATATATTTTATTTTTTATTAAAAACAAAACTTTAACAAAAAAAATAACCTACGTCAAACAAATAAAAAGGGTCGAATAAAGATAAATCGTAAAAAAAAAAGGGGCTGAGCTCTGAGTTTTCTGGCAGGTTTAGACAAAAGGCGTAACCCTATGCTTATGCTGAAAAATGATTCGAAATACGCAGACATACGAAGACGGAGGTTGACAGTGCATCATTTTTTGACGCTTACCTGATCTGTTGATACGCAGATTACCTGGTTTACAGTGTATTTTACTTCGATGCCGCTGGTGATGTGCCTCTAATCCAATAAATAACCATGATATTTTTCCCCAAGACAATTTTGTTTTCTTTGAATCCCCTTCTGTAGTCATACTTCATTTACCCATCAGTGGAGGCAAGTACAAATTCACCATAATTTCTGAACGCTGGGCAATTTCATTTTTTGACTGAGATAAGATCTAGCATTTGCCGAATCAAGGAAGCCGGTTTGCAGGAGCTTTCCCCTGATGCCTATACGTAGAAATGCTTCGTTGTTTTTCCAAATGGTCATGCTGCGGTGGCGTGTATGAACATGTTTGCAGATATCTCTTCAACCGTCCCTAAAAAGCGTTGTTCCCCACATTGCACTTGCTCTCTGTGCGTGGATTTAATAACCAAAGCCTGAAAACCTTGCTCTTCACCGTCCAGCAAGAAGTCTTACAGTCCGATAGCAGACTTCGACGGCAGTTTGCAGGTTGAAGGCTTTACACAGCAAATTTCAAACAGTTAAACGCACAGAATGCACCACGTTGAAGGGTATCCTTGTCTAGATTGAGGGAGGTGTCTTGGCATGCTCCTAGCGCTTGATGAGAGAAACTTCAACAAATATTTCGCTGCCTGTCACAGATAAACACTAATAACTTATATTGGACTGCCCAGATTTGGCCAAATTGGACGGACAGCGTATGTCAAAGATACTTTTCCTTTCTCTGATGCCTGCCAAAAATGAAGAAATCACCCAAAAGGATATGTACATAAAACCAAAGTCGAAACCCTAATGAAAAATTTGAAAAATTTGAAACCCTAGATCCAGAAAAATTCGAAACCCTAAGACAGCTTAATGTACAGATTTGGCCCCTTAACAGCCAGATTCATCAATAAACACAGAAAAATTTTAAAGATCAGAAAACTCAGATTTTCACTGTGAAGCACTTCAGAAAATTTCTCATGCAAATTTAAAAAAAAAAATAAACCGAATGATAGACCTAGGATCAAATCCAACTGGGCTCAACACAAAATGCTTGCGGGAGTTCGCTGGTTCAGCCGAGAACTTCCCCGAACGCCCACAGCTCAAAACAATTGTCAATAAAGAGGGCAAAATGCTGCTAGATCTCAGGAAGTAATGGAGATACCTGCCATTACTTCAGAAACCCTAACAGCACCCAAACCCCAGCAAGTGAACAAGATACCTGTGCTCACAATACTCTAAAAAAAGCTATTATTAACGGCTGAAAATAACATATGCAGAAAATGAAACAATCTCACAGCATTTTAAGAGAGTAACACCAGCAAGATATGGACCCCAAAGTCTTCCTTTATTAACCAGAAACAGATTTACAAGAGAGCTTCTTCAGTATCTGACTCACAGATCGAATCCGTCTGAAATGACCACCTAAGACCCTATATAAAGGAAATGATCCCAACGGCTAGTTCGAATGATCCATGTAGAAATAATCTCGACCGTTGATGAGGATCAAGACATCTCTTGATCTCATCCGTCGATTTATTCACTTAAAATATTATTATTTAAATTTTTAAATTTTTTATTATTTTTTATTTATTTCATTTTTTAAATTTTTAAAATTTTTAAATTTTTATTATTTTTTTTATTAAATTTTAAAATTTTTTATTATTTATTATTTTATTAAATTTTTAAATTTCTCAATTTTTATTTATTTTATTATTTTATTTCATTTTTTAAGTGGATCATCGAACTAAGCCTTTGGAAACATCACCTAGGACCTAGGACTCAGGACCCACGAGGGGATTTAAAACATTTTCAACCCTCAAGACACATTTCATGATGACCTTTTACAATTTACATCTCAAGGGGACAAACCCACTTAACACAGACCCTCATCAATCACCCAGTTCTGCGACACAACTATAATCTAGCAGATTAACACACTAGGATTCTCCTAAAGTTCTAATGACAAAATGCATCCCGGCTTTGGGGTCAGGTTTGAAGGAAAACTCTGCCGATCCATGGATCGGTGAGACGAAAAACCTTCCGGGACATAGATTATCATAGAAAGTTAGGTCCACCTAGGCAATTTTACATACATGACTCTGATCTGCTTAGATTATTTACAATTAATACATGCAGACTGGGTTTACAATTAGGTTGATCAAGCTGCTGATGACTGCTGGATGGCACGGACACGCTGATCAGGTGTTGCCCCTTTCTTGCAAAGAAAAAGGGGGTGTACTGCATGGGTAGTTGACCAGCAGAGGTCAACATTTGGCTCTACTTGGGGACACTTTGCTGCTTGCAGGAATGTGAGAATCCAGAATCTGCAACCATACAACACAAAAATAAGTAGCGTCCATCCAAAAATCATCATATGACATTAAGCACAGGAAAGATAAAAGCTCTTCATTTATTGACTATCTAAAGCAGAAACAAAAATGCGGAAAAAACAAGGATTAGGGTTAGAAATACGATACAAAGGATGCCCCATGGCATCAGATGTGTTCAATATAGTGCATACTGAGCATTTGCCTGCTTTCAGGCAAATCTGTGGGCTGCTTGTCGGATGTGCCATGTCCAATTTTGCATATGGTAGGACTTTTTCTTATCCGAAAGTCAAGCTGCTCACGGCCGTCTGATGTATCAAATCTTCATCTTATCTTCTTTCTCTTGCGCTTTTTCTTTCTCGCTGGTTGAATTACTGATGACCTGGTACTTTCTGTTTCAAAGCTATCAGATGAAGTATGTAAGATATGCGTGCTATGTCTTTCTTCATCTTGCATCTGATCTTTATCATTCTTAAGTCTGTCTGGATCACCCTCAATCAACCATCTTTCAATCGAATCAACAACCTCCCAATAATAAGATGAATCTTGTTGCAGCAAATGAGAAGACTCCTGATCTGTTGATGTTTGTTGGTTTCTCTTATCCTCTGCCAGTTGCTGAAACCTTTGAACTTGTATTTTAATGGCATCCATCTGACTAGAGTGTTCAACCTTTGTAGCACTGATTTGTCTGGCATGGTGTTCTTGCATGTCTTTTATTACTTTAACATTCTTTTCCTTTATGTCCATCAAGCAATGCTGCATAAAATTTATTTCTTCTTTATGATTCGCTTGCATGTCAGCCACTTGATTATTATGATTGAACGTCATGATAGTCATTTCCTCATCCATAGTTAATAACTTGTTTTGCATAGAGTCAATTTCCTTATCATGATCAGCTTTCATGGTCACCATATTTTCCTCTAAGACTGACAACCTGCTTTGCATGATTCTAATTTCTGTTTCATAATTAGTTTTTATGGCCTCAATTTCTTTAGCATGGTGACTTTGCGTGACCTCAATCTCCCTGTTACGTTTTTCCAGATGGGTGCATAAAGTTTTCACATCATTGACATAATTAGTTTGATTGATTTCCATATTTCTCACCAGCATCATTAGGTCTCGTATAATTTGCTTTTGCTCTTCTTTTTCATTGTCATTTGTCCCTGATTTTTCACTATCATGAACTTGATCTGCAATATTTCCAGTGGATGACACATTCTGACATGATGAATCGTCTTGGGATCTTTCAGCTGGACCTCTTATCAAATTACTTTCATTCTGTTGCACAATTTTAGAGGCAGAAGGCAAGCTGTTTGGATAACCATATCTATTTTTAAAAGCATCGACAATGTCTTCTAAAGAAGTGAAAGATTCCTTTGGAAAATTGTTAAACCAATTCAAAGCATCATCTTTTAAAGAAAGGACAAATAGACGCATTTTGATATCTTCATGATTAAACTGAGGGGATCTACAGTATATGGTCATGATGCGAGTAAACAAGACTATATGCCTTCTAACAGCGATTGGATCACCATCCGAGAAAATAGGTAACTTAGGAATGGCATCTTCCGGAAAATCATGGAGACGTTCAGTAAAACGACATGGCTTAAATGAATAATCCATGATGAATGATAAGGGATTAAAAGGATGATAGAACTAGATACCTGCTCAAGAAAATCAAGAGATGAAAACAGTGGAGTCGCCACTTGAACAATGAATCTGATTCTAGGATCCAAAAGGTAACCACAAGCAAATATGAGGAAAGCTTCTTGTCTGGGAAAAATGAGAAAGTGGAGTCGCCACCCAAACAAAAAACAGACCGAAGAGATGCTACTCATATGGCGAAAACTAAAGCAATAAAAGATCCAAATGATAACCCAAAAGGTTGAATTTGCCAGCTCAAAATGAGAGATGAGAAAGATGATAAGGTGAATGTTGATGAAACTCCAGGAACAGAAAAACTCTATCCCCGGCAACGGCGCCAAAAAATGTTGTCGCGCGAATTGACACGACAACGCTCAGACCGGGGGCTGTCACTCTGATCCCCGATCCCTCCGTTTAAGCCTGTCTCCCGCGGCTAAGGGGGGTAGTCCCTGTGAGATGATGAGGCCAACTGTCGACTAGTTGGTTGGGAGACACGAGATACGATGTAAAAAAGCACTCGATGGACTTGATTAATTTAGCAGACCAGTGCCTTAAGAGATTACGGATAAGACGATTACTTGTTAAATGATATAAAAACATGGACCATGAACAGCGATCATCTAGAATCAGCTAAATCACAATGCTCTTAGAATGACAAAAATGATATCCAGCGATTGAAAATTTAAAAAAGATGAATGCTTTAAACCACCAGATATCAACTTCGCATCTCGACTTGAAAATTCAGATCTCAGCGTGAAAGATAATAATTCCCGAAAAATAACTGGATCTGACAAAGAAAAAAAATTTACAAAATTTTTCGAAAATTTTTTTTTTATTTTTTTTTATTTTAAAACAAAATTTAAAAAAATGAAATCTAAAAATTAGTCTAAAACTAAACTATTTTAAAAAAATAAAACTAAATCTAAATAAATCTTTTTATTTTTTACTTTTCATAAAAACAAAAACTAAATTAAAAGCCAAATAAGATAAAACCTAAACTAAAAAAATTAAATTAAAATCTAAGTTACATCTACGTTAATTCAAATTAAAAACTAAAATTAAAACTTTAAAACAAAACTATAAAAATTTTAAATCTAAATCTAAAATCTAAAGAAAATAAACCAAAATCTAAAATCGTAACTATGCTAAACTAAATTAAAAAAAATAAATTAAAATCTAAATTACAATCTCCAAACACGAACTAACTCTAAACTATGGTCACGGATGCATATATATATATATATATATATATATATATATATATATATATATATATTTTTTATTTTTTATTAAAAACAAAACTTTAACAAAAAAAATAACCTACGTCAAACAAATAAAAAGGGTCAAATAAAGATAAATCGTAAAAAAAAAAAGGGCTGAGCTCTGAGTTTTCTGGCAGGTTTAGACAAAAGGCGTAACCCTATGCTTATGCTGAAAAATGATTCGAAATACGCAGACATACGAAGACGGAGGTTGACAGTGCATCGTTTTTTGACGCTTACCTGATCTGTTGATACGCAGATTACCTGGTTTACAGTGTATTTTACTTCGATGTCGCTGGTGATGTGCCTCTAATCAAATAAATAACCATGATATTTTTCCCCAAGACAATTTTGTTTTCTTTGAATCCCCTTCTGTAGTCATACTTCATTTACCCATCAGTGGAGGCAAGTACAAATTCACCATAATTTCTGAACGCTGGGCAATTTCGTTTTTTGACTGAGATAAGATCTAGCATTTGCCGAATCAAAGAAGCCGGTTTGCAGGAGCTTTCCCCTGATGCCTATACGTAGAAATGCTTCGTTGTTTTTCCAAATGGTCATGCTGCGGTGGCGTGTATGAACATGTTTGCAGATATCTCTTCAACCGTCCCTAAAAAGCGTTGTTCCCCACATTGCACTTGCTCTCTGTGCGTGGATTTAATAACCAAAGCCTGAAAACCTTGCTCTTCACCGTCCAGCAAGAAGTCTTACAGTCCGATAGCAGACTTCGACGGCAGTTTGCAGGTTGAAGGCTTTACACAGCAAATTTTAAACAGTTTAAACGCACAGAATGCACCACGTTGAAGGGTATCCTCGTCTGGATTGAGGGAGGTGTCTTGGCACGCTCCTGGCGCTTGATGAGAGAAACTTCAACAAATATTTCGCTGCCTGTCACAGATAAACACTAATAACTTATATTGGACTGCCCAGATTTGGCCAAATTGGACGGACAGCGTATGTCAAAGATACTTTTCCTTTCTCTGATGCCTGCCAAAAATGAAGAAATCACCCAAAAGGATATGTACATAAAACCAAAGTCGAAACCCTAATGAAAATTTGAAAAATTTGAAACGCTAGATCCAGAAAAATTCGAAACCCTAAGACAGCTTAATGTACAGATTTGGCCCCTTAACAGCCAGATTCATCAATAAACACAGAAAAATTTTAAAGATCAGAAAACTCAGATTTTCACTGTGAAGCACTTCAGAAAATTTCTCATGCAAATTTAAAAAAAAAAATAAACCGAATGATAGACCCAGGATCAAATCCAACTGGGCTCAACACAAAATGCTTGCGGGAGTTCGCTGGTTCAACCGAGAACTTCCCCGAACGCCCACAGCTCAAAACAATTGTCAATAAAGAGGGCAAAATGCTGCTAGATCTCAGGAAGTAATGGAGATACCTGCCATTACTTCAGAAACCCTAACAGCACCCAAACCCCAGCAAGTGAACAAGATACCTGTGCTCACAATACTCTAAAAAAAGCTATTATTAACGGCTGAAAATAACATATGCAGAAAATGAAACAATCTCACAGCATTTTAAGAGAGTAACACCAGCAAGATATGGACCCCAAAGTCTTCCTTTATTAACCAGAAACAGATTTACAAGAGAGCTTCTTCAGTATCTGACTCACAGATCGAATCCGTCTGAAATGACCACCTAAGACCCTATATAAAGGAAATGATCCCAACGGCTAGTTCGAATGATCCATGTAGAAATAATCTCGACCGTTGATGAGGATCAAGACATCTCTTGATCTCATCCGTCGATTTATTCACTTAAAATATTATTATTTAAATTTTTAAATTTTTTATTATTTTTTATTTATTTCATTTTTAAAATTTTTAAAATTTTTAAATTTTTATTATTTTTTTTATTAAATTTTAAAATTTTTTATTATTTATTATTTTATTAAATTTTTAAATTTCTCAATTTTTATTTATTTTATTATTTTATTTCATTTTTTAAGTGGATCATCGAACTAAGCCTTTGGAAACATCACCTAGGACCTAGGACTCAGGACCCACGAGGGGATTTAAAACATTTTCAACCCTCAAGACACATTTCATGATGACCTTTTACAATTTACATCTCAAGGGGACAAACCCACTTAACACAGACCCTCATCAATCACCCAGTTCTGCGACACAACTATAATCTAGCAGATTAACACACTAAGATTCTCCTAAAGTTCTAATGACAAAATGCATCCCGGCTTTGGGGTCAGGTTTGAAGGAAAACTCTGCCGATCCATGGATCGGTGAGACGAAAAACCTTCCGGGACATAGATTATCATAGAAAGTTAGGTCCACCTAGGCAATTTTACATACATGACTCTGATCTGCTTAGATTATTTACAATTAATACATGCAGACTGGGTTTACAATTAGGTTGATCAAGCTGCTGATGACTGCTGGATGGCACGGACACGCTGATCAGGTGCTGCCCCTTTCTTGCAAAGAAAAAGGGGGTGTACTGCATGGGTAGTTGACCAGCAGAGGTCAACATCTAGCTCTACTTGGGGACACTTTGCTGCTTGCAGGAATGTGAGAATCCAGAATCTGCAACCATACAACACAAAAATAAGTAGCGTCCATCCAAAAATCATCATATGACATTAAGCACAGGAAAGATAAAAGCTCTTCATTTATTGACTATCTAAAGCAGAAACAAAAATGCGGAAAAAACAAGGATTAGGGTTAGAAATACGATACAAAGGATGCCCCATGGCATCAGATGTGTTCAATATAGTGCATACTGAGCATTTGCCTACTTTCAGGCAAATCTGTGGGCTGCTTGTCGGATGTGCCATGTCCAATTTTGCATATGGTAGGACTTTTTCTTATCCGAAAGTCAAGCTGCTCACGGCCGTCTGATGTATCAAATCTTCGTCTTATCTTCTTTCTCTTGCGCTTTTTCTTTCTCGCTGGTTGAATTACTGATGACCTGGTACTTTCTGTTTCAAAGCTATCAGATGAAGTATGTAAGATATGCGTGCTATGTCTTTCTTCATCTTGCATCTGATCTTTATCATTCTTAAGTCTGTCTGGATCACCCTCAATCAACCATCTTTCAATCGAATCAACAACCTCCCAATAATAAGATGAATCTTGTTGCAGCAAATGAGAAGACTCCTGATCTGTTGATGTTTGCTGGTTTCTCTTATCCTCTGCCAGTTGCTGAAACCTTTGAACTTGTATTTTAATGGCATCCATCTGACTAGAGTGTTCAACCTTTGTAGCACTGATTTGTCTGGCATGGTGTTCTTGCATGTCTTTTATTACTTTAACATTCTTTTCCTTTATGTCCATCAAGCAATGCTGCATAAAATTTATTTCTTCTTTATGATTCGCTTGCATGTCAGCCACTTGATTATTATGATTGAACGTCATGATAGTCATTTCCTCATCCATAGTTAATAACTTGTTTTGCATAGAGTCAATTTCCTTATCATGATCAGCTTTCATGGTCACCATATTTTCCTCTAAGACTGACAACCTGCTTTGCATGATTCTAATTTCTGTTTCATAATTAGTTTTTATGGCCTCAATTTCTTTAGCATGGTGACTTTGCGTGACCTCAATCTCCCTGTTACGTTTTTCCAGATGGGTGCATAAAGTTTTCACATCATTGACATAATTAGTTTGATTGATTTCCATATTTCTCACCAGCATCATTAGGTCTCGTATAATTTGCTTTTGCTCTTCTTTTTCATTGTCATTTGTCCCTGATTTTTCACTATCATGAACTTGATCTGCAATATTTCCAGTGGATGACACATTCTGACATGATGAATCGTCTTGGGATCTTTCAGCTGGACCTCTTATCAAATTACTTTCATTCTGTTGCACAATTTTAGAGGCAGAAGGCAAGCTGTTTGGATAACCATATCTATTTTTAAAAGCATCGACAATGTCTTCTAAAGAAGTGAAAGATTCCTTTGGAAAATTGTTAAACCAATTCAAAGCATCATCTTTTAAAGAAAGGACAAATAGACGCATTTTGATATCTTCATGATTAAACTGAGGGGATCTACAGTATATGGTCATGATGCGAGTAAACAAGACTATATGCCTTCTAACAGCGATTGGATCACCATCCGAGAAAATAGGTAACTTAGGAATGGCATCTTCCGGAAAATCATGGAGACGTTCAGTAAAACGACATGGCTTAAATGAATAATCCATGATGAATGATAAGGGATTAAAAGGATGATAGAACTAGATACCTGCTCAAGAAAATCAAGAGATGAAAACAGTGGAGTCGCCACTTGAACAATGAATCTGATTCTAGGATCCAAAAGGTAACCACAAGCAAATATGAGGAAAGCTTCTTGTCTGGGAAAAATGAGAAAGTGGAGTCGCCACCCAAACAAGAAACAGACCGAAGAGATGCTACTGATATGGCGAAAAATAAAGCAATAAAAGATCCAAATGATAACCCAAAAGGTTGAATTTGCCAGCTCAAAATGAGAGATGAGAAAGATGATAAGGTGAATGTCGATGAAACTCCAGGAACAGAAAAACTCTATCCCCGGCAACGGCGCCAAAAAATGTTGTCGCGCGAATTGACACGACAACGCTCAGACCGGGGGCTGTCACTCTGATCCCCGATCCCTCCGTTTAAGCCTGTCTCCCGCGGCTAAGGGGGGTAGTCCCTGTGAGATGATGAGGCCAACTGTCGACCAGTTGGTTGGGAGACACGAGATACGATGTAAAAAAGCACTCGATGGACTTGATTAATTTAGCAGACCAGTGCCTTAAGAGATTACGGATAAGACGATTACTTGTTAAATGATATAAAAACATGGACCATGAACAGCGATCATCTATCATCAGCTAAATCACAATGCTCTTAGAATGACAAAAATGATATCCAGCAATTGAAAATTTAAAAAAGATGAATGCTTTAAACCACCAGATATCAACTTCGCATCTCGACTTGAAAATTCAGATCTCAGCGTGAAAGATAATAATTCCCGAAAAATAACTGGATCTGACAAAGAAAAAAAATTTACAAAATTTTTCGAAAATTTTTTTTTTTATTTTTTTTTATTTTAAAACAAAATTTAAAAAAATGAAATCTAAAAATTAGTCTAAAACTAAACTATTTTAAAAAAATAAAACTAAATCTAAATAAATCTTTTTATTTTTTACTTTTCATAAAAACAAAAACTAAATTAAAAGCCAAATAAGATAAAACCTAAACTAAAAAAATTAAATTAAAATCTAAGTTACATCTACGTTAATTCAAATTAAAAAAAAAACTAAAATTAAAACTTTAAAACAAAACTATAAAAATTTTAAATCTAAATCTAAAATCTAAAGAAAATAAACCAAAATCTAAAATCGTAACTATGCTAAACTAAATTAAAAAAAATAAATTAAAATCTAAATTACAATCTCCAAACACGAACTAACTCTAAACTATGGTCACGGATGCATATATATATATATATATATATATATATATATTTTATTTTTTATTAAAAACAAAACTTTAACAAAAAAAATAACCTACGTCAAACAAATGAAAAGGGTCGAATAAAGATAAATCGTAAAAAAAAAAAGGGCTGAGCTCTGAGTTTTCTCGCAGGTTTAGACAAAAGGCGTAACCCTATGCTTATGCTGAAAAATGATTCGAAATACGCAGACATACGAAGACGGAGGTTGACAGTCCATCGTTTTTTGACGCTTACCTGATCTGTTGATACGCAGATTACCTGGTTTACAGTGTATTTTACTTCGATGCCGCTGGTGATGTGCCTCTAATCCAATAAATAACCACGATATTTTTCCCCAAGACAATTTTGTTTTCTTTGAATCCCCTTCTGTAGTCATACTTCATTTACCCATCAGTGGAGGCAAGTACAAATTCACCATAATTTCTGAACGCTGGGCAATTTCGTTTTTTGACTGAGATAAGATCTAGCATTTGCCGAATCAAGGAAGCCGGTTTGCAGGAGCTTTCCCCTGATGCCTATACGTAGAAATGCTTCGTTGTTTTTCCAAATGGTCATGCTGCGGTGGCGTGTATGAACATGTTTGCAGATATCTCTTCAACCGTCCCTAAAAAGCGTTGTTCCCCACATTGCACTTGCTCTCTGTGCGTGGATTTAATAACCAAAGCCTGAAAACCTTGCTCTTCACCGTCCAGCAAGAAGTCTTACAGTCCGATAGCAGCTTCGACGGCAGTTTGCAGGTTGAAGGCTTTACACAGCAAATTTCAAACAGTTAAACGCACAAAATGCACCACGTTGAAGGGTATCCTTGTCTGGATTGAGGGAGGTGTCTTGGCACGCTCCTAGCGCTTGACGAGAGAAACTTCAACAAATATTTCGCTGCCTGTCACAGATAAACACTAATAACTTATATTGGACTGCCCAGATTTGGCCAAATTGGACGGACAGCGTATGTCAAAGATACTTTTCCTTTCTCTGATGCCTGCCAAAAATGAAGAAATCACCCAAAAGGATATGTACATAAAACCAAAGTCGAAACCCTAATGAAAAATTTGAAAAATTTGAAACCCTAGATCCAGAAAAATTCGAAACCCTAAGACAGCTTAATGTACAGATTTGGCCCCTTAACAGCCAGATTCATCAATAAACACAGAAAAATTTTAAAGATCAGAAAACTCAGATTTTCACTGTGAAGCACTTCAGAAAATTTCTCATGCAAATTTAAAAAAAAAAATAAACTGAATGATAGACCCAGGATCAAATCCAACTGGGCTCAACACAAAATGCTTGCGGGAGTTCGTTGGTTCAGCCGAGAACTTCCCCGAACGCCCACAGCTCAAAACAATTGTCAATAAAGAGGGCAAAATGCTGCTAGATCTCAGGAAGTAATGGAGATACCTGCCATTACTTCAGAAACCCTAACAGCACCCAAACCCCAGCAAGTGAACAAGATACCTGTGCTCACAATACTCTACAAAAAGCTATTATTAACGGCTGAAAATAACATATGCAGAAAATGAAACAATCTCACAGCATTTTAAGAGAGTAACACCAGCAAGATATGGACCCCAAAGTCTTCCTTTATTAACCAGAAACAGATTTACAAGAGAGCTTCTTCATTATCTGACTCACAGATCGAATCCGTCTGAAATGACCACCTAAGACCCTATATAAAGGAAATGATCCCAACGGCTAGTTCGAATGATCCATGTAGAAATAATCTCGACCGTTGATGAGGATCAAGACATCTCTTGATCTCATCCGTCGATTTATTCACTTAAAATATTATTATTTAAATTTTTAAATTTTTTATTATTTTTTATTTATTTCATTTTTTAAATTTTTAAAATTTTTAAATTTTTATTATTTTTTTTATTAAATTTTAAAATTTTTTATTATTTATTATTTTATTAAATTTCTCAATTTCTCAATTTTTATTTATTTTATTATTTTATTTCATTTTTTAAGTGGATCATCGAACTAAGCCTTTGGAAACATCACCTAGGACCTAGGACTCAGGACCCACGAGGGGATTTAAAACATTTTCAAACCTCAAGACACATTTCATGATGACCTTTTACAATTTACATCTCAAGGGGACAAACCCACTTAACACAGACCCTCATCAATCACCCAGTTCTGCGACACAACTATAATCTAGCAGATTAACACACTAGGATTCTCCTAAAGTTCTAATGACAAAATGCATCCCGGCTTTGGGGTCAGGTTTGAAGGAAAACTCTGCCGATCCATGGATCGGTGAGACGAAAAACCTTCCGGGACATAGATTATCATAGAAAGTTAGGTCCACCTAGGCAATTTTACATACATGACTCTGATCTGCTTAGATTATTTACAATTAATACATGCAGACTGGGTTTACAATTAGGTTGATCAAGCTGCTGATGACTGCTGGATGGCACGGACACGCTGATCAGGTGCTGCCCCTTTCTTGCAAAGAAAAAGGGGGTGTACTGCATGGGTAGTTGACCAGCAGAGGTCAACAGTGTCAACATGTATGCAGGATGTTGATGCCTACAGGAAGATGTCATGATGAAAGACCGCCACAAAGGGAATTGTGATTTAAGTGTTCATTTCTTATCTTTGAACAAGTATCTGGATGGGCGTATGCAGATCTGCCAAAGGAAGAACTGTGGATGTCTTCCCTAAGAACCATGAAGAAGGATGTAAGATCCTTCCGAAGAAGTTAATATGAAGAAGGCAGAATGACATGAAGCAAGGCCAAATGTAGACTGATGGATCGCTTTCTGATGAAAGGAATGATGACATGACTGACTCATGGATGAAAGTGATGGATGGTCTGTGCCCTAGGAAGAAGTCCCAAAAGATGAAGACTTTGTGACAAAGAAGAAATTCATGACATTGAAGGAAGGAGTTCTTCAAGCGGCTGGTTGTCTTTTCATCTCCACCTGAAGAGCTGTTGTAGGTTCCTAATTAAGAGGGAGCCTGGAAACAAGTTTCTCACTTGGAAGAAACTAGGAAATTTCTAAGCCAAGAAGGAGCTTAGGTACATTCCTTCTGTAGGAATGAGTACATTCCTTTAGTGGAATAGATATGTCCTCCCTAATTAAGAAGGAGAGATAGACACATCATTCTTGTCTTCACTTGGGAAGACGGAATGGAGAATTGGTTAATCATTTGGCATCTGATGCTCTTTGAGGATGAGATAGGGCATCCAAGATAGGAGTAGTCGTAGAGGACCGATATTCTTTGAGGACTGGGAATCCAAGATAAGAATAGTCCTCATGGAACACACCCTGAGAACCCGGGTGGGGTGTGTTTTGGGAGAGACAATGATGAGAGTGTTTATAAATCATTGGTCTCACCAGCATTGAGCTCAGATCTTGTGGAGAGAGTTGTTAGTAAAGGCCTTGTTATGTGACAATGTTGGTTGATATGATGCTATACAGATGGGTTACCACGCTGATTCTTCTTATGAGAAATTCTTCAGATTGAGAATGACCAACTACCATTATGAATACCTCCCTGTTTAAGAGGGAGTGTTGAAAAGTGTAACTAGGTTTGGTCTTCATAATGACATGTAATTGTGATTTTATGTAAAAGATGTAAAAAAGAAAAATAAAATTATTGCAATGCTTGCATCATGGGTAAGAGATTTTATTTTTAGTTAAGGCTCTCATTGTGAGCTCTTAGGGATTTTGTCATCTAGTCATAAAAGTCTAAAGAGTCATTGTCATGTATTGAAGGCATGTTACACTTTGTAAAAGGTCAAATTTGTTTTGTAAGCTACCCTCCAAGACCTTGTCACTAGCCTTCACTCAAGTCGGCCTATAATGAAAGGATTATTCTAGAAAGATGAAATCGGCCTACTCCAGAGATCATGTCAGCCTGATGGACATGGACAAACAACTATATATAGTAGTGCTCAGCCTCATTTGGAGGACATTAATTCAGTGAAGGAAGTCTCTATCAAGAAGTGTGCAAATCATCTTAGGAGAAGCCTTAAAGTCAGTGAGGGAAGAAGGAAGGATAGCGAAGGAAAGAGTCTTCATTTTGCACTATGTTTGGGCCAATTTACCATCACACGTGCGAAAGTTGCAGGTCTGAAGTTGGCAAGGAAGGATCGAAGATTGCAGTCACCTAAAAGTGATCTTGTTTGGGTGGAAAACTTTGCTCAAGGAAGCCGAGTAAGAAAGAGAAAAGAATCTCCCTCTTGAGAAGACTATTCAAGAAGCAAAATTGATCTAGGGTTTCTGTTGTCAAGAAAGGAGTTGTAGACCTACAAGGAAAGGCCGAAATTCTAAAGGAAGCCGAGAAGAAGAAGAAAAGGAGCAGCCTTGAAGAGGAGGCTTGTGACTTGGTCTTGAAAGGGATCTAGTGTCAAGGGTCTTTGTCATGGTCTTGATATTCGTCAGTTGAAGGTTCTATAAGAAGAATTTGTTTTCCTCTCAAAGAGAGAGAGGTTTTGGCCCTGGCTGACAGCCTATATACGGTGTCTCTTATCTTTGTATCGTTCATGAGATGGTAATTATTTTCATGAAAAGAACACAATAATAACATAAGATGAGAAGATCATAATCAAGAAGTAAAAAGACGCTAATCATAATAGAGAAATTACCTATCTATTGATGCCCTAGATTTCTCAATAGTGTTAACCACTCAAATTTCACTTGAACATTTTGAAAAGGGTTCATGTTCAAAGTAAACTTCCAAGCATTCCAGGACCATCATATCAAGTTAGAATTCCAGAATTTCAGAGACTTCATCTTCTTCTTATCATCATTCTATTGTTTAGGTTCCACAGCCCTACAAGGATATTGTAAAAATGATTCTAGTATGATGAAAAAAGCAGTCAAGTAAAAGGCCTAGGTAGCTTAGGACCTTCCTAACAAGTGAGTTCACTCTCGGGAGTTTTTTTCCTAAGCCCATTATTTGTGTTTTTCAACACTTATAATCAGTTGAGTTTTTCTCCCAGATATAACCCAAAGCTGGAGTGCAGCTTGATGGTAGTCTTAGGTGAGACCTGTTGAAAGATGTAACTAGGTTCGGTCTTCATAAATGCATTTGAGTCACAATGAAATGTATTTATCAAAAGAATGAAAAAAATATTATTATTATTATTATTATGACTTATTAAAGCATGGGTTTCATGCTCCGATCATCATGTTATAGGTCAAAGTCCCCATTAAGGACTTCTAGGATTTATTATGAGTCATTAGAGTCATTTTCTATTTAAAGAGACCCTTCTTGGGCTTTTGAATCATGTAAAAAGAATTAATATTGAGTCAAATAGACTATTTGTCCCCTCCACACCAAGTCGGCCTCAATCTGGGTAATTCAACCTCACCAAAAGCCTATATATACAAGCAATTCGAATTCATTTGGAGCATTCTCTCTCACACACACAAGTTTGATATCCAGAAGAAAGAGCTGGAAAAGTGCGAAGTAAGAAAGGAAGGAAAAAGGAGTGTGAAGTTGGAGAAAGAAGAAGAAAAAGAGAAAATCGAAATTTTGGGCTATCTATCTCTCTCTCGTATGGATTCCTCTAGGAGATCGAAGTCTCTTGATAAGTCGAAGTTGTTGTTGTTGTTGTTGTTGCTGCTAGTTGTTGGGTTGAAGCTGCTGCTACAAGTTGTTGTTGCTAGGTCGAAGTTGCTATTGAAGGGTTATCATCTGCAAGAAGGAAGAAATGGCTGACTTGGTGTGGAGGAAGTCTGGGTCTAGGTCAAGAGTCTTGGATTATCTCAAGAAGTTATTAAGGAAGAGTTGTTGACTGGGTTTTCCCCTAGATAGAAGTTTTGCCCTCGTTGTTTGCCTATATCTGTTGTCTGTGATCCTTGGGCTATTGTTTTGGTAATTGCTTGATGATCTAAAAGATAAAAGAAGAACATAAAGATAAAAGAATCACAAGTAATTATCTATATAAGAAAATATTTCTGCCTTTCTGATTTTCTGATTTTCTAACATGGTATCAGAGCTAAGGTGAAAAAGGAAAAAGGCAGTTTGAGAACCTATTGAAAGGAGTCTAAGAAACCTCAAAAGGATGAGCAAGTGATCATATAAGGAGATCTTATAAGGAAAGAAGCTTACTACCTTCAAGGACAATGTCTAACACAATAAAGGGAGAGAACAAATTAGAAGGAGCATCAAATTACAGGTCATGGAAGAAGAGAATTGATCTCATTCTTGAAAAGAACAAAGTCTTGGATTTGGTCAAAGGAAAAGTGAAGAAACCTACCGAAGGATCTAGTGATGTAGATAAAGTGAAGTATAGAGAGTTATAAATATTGGCTATGACACTGATGGTAGAAGGTATAAAGGACAATCTTGTCCCATACATTTCCAACATAGACCATGCTCAAGAAATGTATGAAGCCTTATCAAAATTGTTCACTATCAAGAACATCGGTCAAGTAGCAAGTCTTAAGAATGAATTAAGGACCACAAAAATGACAAAAGATGACACTATGGCTTCCTTCTTTGTAAGGATAGCTAGAATTAGAGATGACCTTCTAGCCATAGATGAGATTGTACCGGAAAAAGAGCTAGTGATTACTGCATTATTGGGATTTCCACCTACATGGAGTGCTTTTGCTTTAGGACTCAACAGCTAGAAAGAAACTCCATCATTTGAACAATTATGGAATGCCTGCAACCAAGAAGAGATGAGAATCTCTTTAGTAACCAACAATGAAGAAGAGAAAGTTTCAAATGCATACTTCGCTTATCACAAGAAAGGAAACTTCAAGAAGTCAAAAGGGTCGAGAAGGAAGGTAGACATGTCCAAAATAGAATGCTACCAATGTCATAAAATGGGTCACTATAAAAGTGACTATCCTGACAATCCGAAGAATAAGAAAAGGAACAGGGACCAAGCTAATGTTGCTGAAGAAGGATCTCCAAAGAAGAATAAAGTCGAAGAACTAGATATAAGGGACTTACACTACTAAGTCCTTTGCTCTGAGCTTTAGTTGTTTCATTTTTTATTTCTAGTATTTTTAGGTTTAACATATTTTGGAAAAACAGTTTTTTTATAAGGTTATAGGTATCCCTCGAGCTTGGAGGGAGCCCTCACCAACTTCCAAAGATAAGTATCTTATTCCTTGTATTACCTTTTCATTTTTAGTTTTCCTTACTTATCTAAGTTTGTTTGCATTAAATACTAATCACATTTCTATTCATATTTTCCTTGTTTAGGAAAAACTTGCTGAATACTCAAGGAAGAAGGCCTCACAAAGACAAAGCATTGGAGTTACAAGGTTTGTTAAGAAACAAAAGGTATGCCTTAGACTATAAGTTTTTGCTCTCTTCATGATATTCATTCTTGATAAACTATTCTACATTACTAACATTATTGTGTCTAGCTCTCTCGAATCATAAAGATTCTTGATTGGGTGATTCATCATTAGATAAATCTACCCTCCTCGTATCTTTGATTATTCTTGTGGAACCCTAAAAAGGTTCTTTGTAAAAACCCTAACTTAAGGGTATGTCGATGATAATGTGTGAAACCCTAGCCTACTTAGGGTTATTGGTAAAATGATATTCTTGATGTTTGAAGTTTTTAATGATGTCATGTTTGGGGTTTTGGTATGGTTATGAAAACCCTAACTTGTTAGGGTTGAATGGTGATGTTTAAAATCCCAAACCTTTGAAGTATTGATAAATTAGGGTTTGTTGTGTTATGTATTGAAACCCTAGATCATTAGGGTTTGGTAGGGTGTATAAGCAAGACCCTTATAATGTCCTAGGAATGAAATCCTAGGTATATGTGTGTTTGTCCGATCAAAAACCCTAGTCTGATCAAGTTTGTTATATGTCTAACTTTAACATATTGATATTTGTGTCATTGGGTTTGACTAACACATGTTATGATATGCTTGTGCATGATGATGGAATCCTAGATATATGTGTTGACCTAATTGTTGATGGTCATATGTCCTAGGGTTTCGAATTAAGCCCTAGTCAAAGGTCGATTCTCTAGGATGATAGTTTTTGTGAATTCTAAGATTTTGTAACTAAACCTTCGTAGAACAAATCTTTAATATATGATGACAATGTGATAATATGAGATTGTTGAAAGATTGTTGAAATCTGAAATTGAGTTGTGATTGGTTTTTGATTGTTGAAGCTTAATGGCTCATGTATGAAATCTAGGATCTTGCACTAAATCCTAGTGAAAGTCTAACATATGAGTGCTAAAGTTGTTAAATAAATTTATTTGAAATGCTTCTAGGGTTTTCAATATATTGTAGTAGGGTATGTCATGCCTCTGGAAGAAATATTGAAGCCCTAGATATAATGAAGGTTGTTCTTGATTAATGTACTCAAGTCTTGATGATGAAATCTAGAGTTTATGACAAAACCATGGTATATAGTTGAAGACTTGAAGTATAAATGTATGTGTTTCTTGTTGTTTATAAACCTAATAAGTTTAGGTATTTGATGTCTAATGTCCAATGCTTCCATTATTGTATGATTCTGATATAGTTAACTTCATGCTTCTATATAGATTTGGTTGTACCTGCTATCTAAGTTGTGCAGGTACATAATCTTCAAGATAGTGAAGATGTTCATAAGTAAAGTTGATATGATAAGCATGATGAAGAAAGTTATATGAATGATGATGGTCATGATAACTCTGATAAGAAGGATGGAAGCCATGAAAGATTCTCCAATGTCATAAGAAGAAGTTGATCTCCCTAAGTTAAGAGGGAGCCTGGATAAAAGAAATCTCCCTAGTTAAGAGGGAGGGCATATTATAGTCATGATGGACACCTTGAAAGAAGAAAATTGGAGAATGCATTTTGAGGGGCTACTGAGATAAGGAAAGCAAGATTTGATTGTAGAATATGTTGCTACATGTGAAGTAGGAAAGGAAGATGTATAATTGAGGAATCTTCTGTCAAAATTTGTTTGAAAGTCCTACTGTGATAAATTGAGAAGCAACATCAATTGTTTGAAAGACCCCGAAGGTTTGTGTTTACTTATGTACATTTGAAAGTTTGTTACTGATTGGGGTTGTGTTTGTACAGGTAAATCTCTCAAGAGGTTTGATAGCATGCTAGTTACACAAGAGATATTTGTTACTAATCTGTTTGATCGGGGAGGATTTGCTACCGATTGGAATAATCAGGAGTGTTGAGGCTTTGTGTGTAAGACACATTGCCTGGGAGGACATCTGGCCGACACTTTGTGTTGATGTCTGGATCCTGAAGTAGGGAGGGTGGCATTGGTCATAGAGCTTTGACCTCGGATACGCACCTGGATCCCTGGGTTGATGGTTAGCAAGTAAGCCTGATGGTACCTAGAGAGGCTGAAAGCTTTAGTCCATCTTAGTCCCACCCGGATAGATTTCCCTGGTCAGGAATCTAGTCCGTGGCACCATGAGTGCCTAAACTCTTCATAGTTCATATGTTTTGAGATCTTCCTTGTACTTGTTATTATGAATACCTCCCTAGTTAAGAGGGAGTGTTGAAAAATGTAACTAGGTTCGGTCTTCATAAATGTATTTGAGTCACAATGAAATGTATTTATCAAAAGAATGAAGAAGATATTATTATTATTATTATTATGACTAATTAAAGCATGGGTTTCATGCTTGGGTCATCATGTTTTAGGTCAAAGCCCCCATTGAGGACTTCTAGGATTTATTCTGAGTCGATAGAGTCATTGTCCATTTAAAGAGACCCTTCGTAGGTTTTGAATCATGTAAAAAGAATTAATATTGAGTCAAATAGACTATTTGTCCCATCAACACCAAGTCAGCCTCAAGGAGATCAAGCCAGCCTCAATCTGGGTAATTCGCCTCACCAAAAGCCTATATATACAAGCAGTTCGAATTCATTTGGAGCATTCTCTCTCACACACACAAGTTCGATATCCAGAAGAAAGAGCTAGAAAAGTGCGACGTAAGAAAAGAAGGCAAAAGGAGTGCAAAGTTGGAGAAAGAAGAAAAAGAGAAAATCAAAACTTTGGGTTGTATATCTCTCTCTCGTATGGATTCCTCTAGGAGATCGAAGTCTCTTTCGATAAGTCGAAGTTGTTGTTGCTGTTGCTGCTAGTCGCTAGGTAGAAGTTGCTGCTACAAGTTGTCATTGCTAGGTCGAAGTTGCTATTGAAGGGTTATCATCTACAAGAAGGAAGAAAGGGCTAACTTGGTGTGGAGGAAGTATGGGTCTAGGTCAAGAGTCTTGGATTATCTCAAGAAGTTATTAAGGAAGAGTTGTAGACTGGGTTTTCGCCTAGATAGGGGTTTTGCCCTAGTTGTCCGCCTATATCTGGTGTCTGTGATCTTTGTGCTATTATTTTGGTAATTGTTTGATGAACTAAAAGATAAAAGAAGAACATAAAGATAAAAGAATCACAAGTAATTATCTATATAAGAAAATATTTATGCCCTTCTGATTTTCTAACAAGTCCTAGTGTCTAGAGTCAATGTATATTACCATATTAGATCATCTCTAAAGTTTCACGGAATTTGCTTAAGTCTAAGGGTCAATCTTTAATTGTCAAAAATTTCCTGCTAGATGGAAAATTTATATGTAAATTTTGATGTAAATGTAGTAAGTGTTATCTATAGAAGTTGTAGGGGGTATGAGTACTCATTAATAAACCTCTACACCTCAACTTTCTCTTTAGACACATTTTGAGGGTCAAAAACTGGCAAATAATTAGCCAAAAAAGAAAAATACAAGAAAATAAAAATTCTCTCCGAGTGGAAAAATGATAATAAAAAAAATGAAATGGGATTTCCCAAGAAGTGAAGTCAAGTCAAAAAAGTGATGTAATCTCCACAAATCAAGCAAGAAAATCACCAAGAAAAAATTTGATGGTCCCAGGAAGAAGCTAATGTCCCAGCAAAATGAATATTTGAGGAGATGGTCCAAAGTTGGTTGATTAGAATGAGAGTTTTTCGAAAAAAAGATGGAAAATAATTTTTAAGTGGTTGAAACCACTACATCATTGAATTATCACTCAACCCAGCCACTTCTCCAGTGCAAACGGCTAGCCTTCCTCAAGATTTGTGCAAGCTCCATCAAGGGTTATGATTTTTCTCCATGGATCTAGCCATTTTCTCCTTGGACCAAGACGTTTTCACTTGGAAAGGGATCCTCTCTCATATTTTTCTATAAATTGAGTCGTTGAGCTCCTAATTGATCATTGTAAAATCAAGCTACAAGCTAGCGAAGCTCTATTGCATTTTTGTACTGAATATTTTTCTGATCTATTAAAGAAAGACTATAGGGGTATATGCTTTGTGGTGTTATTCTTCTAGCCTCTATGGTAATATTTTTCAAATTTATTTGCTCTTAATGCTCTAACATGATTTGATCTTTAATTTGTTAGTTTCATATGCCTTTGGGATTAATTTATGCAAGTTATCTTGTGTAATTTTCTGGATTAGAGAACCACTCTAGATCTAGAAGCACTAGTGGGTTTTCGGTTGAACCCCTAGTCTTTTTTTTCATTGTGCATCTAATCCCTTGTGGATCTAACAAAATCTTTTGAAGTGTGTAGAGATCTATAATTTTCTGAATCAAATCTTGAGCGTTTGGGGAAGTTTTTGGTTGAACCAACCAAACCAACTCTCAAGGGATAGAAGTGGAAGAACCCACAACGATTTCTCTCAAAGGCTTATTAAAAGATTTATTTGAAAAGGGAGTTTCCTTGCCATAGCTTGCACATATCATTAAATCTTCAGATCTATTTATTTATGCGCTTTATTTGTCAGATCTAGCTTTAGATAGCTTATTACTTGCTTGCCCAAGAGTGGAGGTGTCCTCATACTCCTTTGTGGATCTAACAAAATCTTTTGAAGTGTGTAGAGATCTATAATTTTCTGAATTAAATCTTGAGCGTTTGGGGAAGTTTTTGGTTGAACCAACCAACTCTCAAGGGATAGAAGTGGAAGAACCCACAACGATTTCTCTCAAAGGCTTATTAAACGATTTATTTGAAAAGGGAGTTTCCTTGCCATAGCTTGCACATATCATTAAATCTTCATATCTATTTATTTATGCGCTCTATTTGTCAGATCTAGCTTTAGAGAGCTTATTACTTGCTTGCCCAAGAGTGGAGGTGTCCTCATACTCCCTTGTGGATCTAACAAAATATTTTGAAGTGTGTAGAGATCTATAATTTTCTGAATCAGATCTTGAGCATTTGGGAAAGTTTTTGTGTAACGACCTATCTATAAAAGTAATATTAAATAAATTTTAGTAAATAAATTATATTAATCAATTAATAAAATAATAAAAATAAACTAATGATAAAGTATTTTAATATAAGTCTAACCCTTTATATTAAAATCAGACAAAAGGAAAGTTAATCAAAAATTAATATACCCTTTAAAAAAAAATGTATATGACACGACATGGGAAGGGTGTCACGAGGAAATGAAGCGGTGGGTGCTGGAGGAAGGATGGCCACCGCCAAGAAACAGTTTATAAACCAGAAAGAAGAGTTTGGGAAGGGGGATCGGAAAGAAGAAGGAAGAACGAAGGGGATACTGAAGAAGTAAACTTGAGTTACCAACGGAAGGAGAGCTGGTTGTTCTGAGGTTTCTGGGCACGGGGGAACAGTCTGCTTCAACTGAGAAGCTTATTGGACTGAGTAAGCGAGGTTCTGCTCAGTTTGGCTGGGTGGTTTCGGTCTTTTGGTAACCGAAGCAGGAGCAGTTTGAGGCATCATCAACCGTAGGATTACAGGTAAGTACTCTCATTGGTTCTGTCAGTTAAATTTATAAAACTCAGGAATTTTTATCATAAGCTCATGATGTTTAATTTTAGAAGCCTTTACTGTTTCTGCAATGGTTGTAATATTCTGTTATTTCATATTCTGTTCACAGGGAATAGTTGTTTAAATTATTTACAGTTCTTATATTTGGTAATCTTAATATTAGTCTTTACATTTTGGTTGAACCAACCAACTCTCAAGGGATAGAAGTGGAAGAACCCACAACGATTTCTCTCAAAGGCTTATTAAACAATTTATTTGAAAAGGGAGTTTCCTTACCATAGCTTGCACATATCATTAAATCTTCAGATCTATTTATTTATGCGCTTTATTTGTCAGATCTAGCTTTAGAGAGCTTATTACTTGCTTGCGCAAGAGCGGAGGTGTCCTCATACTCTTTGGGTTAGCATTTGTATCTTTTATGTGGATGCTTGAAGTTCAAGGAGATAAATATTTTGGAAGCCAAAACCTACCCTAGTTCGTGGATCAAGACATCACCTTCATCTTTTTCTCTCTTGCACTGTTCCTCTTGGAGACTAGACGGTTAGGGTTTGGGGATTTATTTTGAAGGAATTATCATTTGGAGCCTTGAGAAATCACCAATCTATATTTTTGAGGCCCCTTTTTTGTTGAAAAATGTGTAACTAGGTTCGGTCTTCATAAGTATGAAATGTATTTTTGATTCTTGTAAATTATAAAATGAAAGAAAATTATTATTATTATTTTTGGAGCATGGGTTTCATGCTCAAGGTCTTTTATTTTATAGGTCAAGCACCCATTGAGTGCTTCTAGGGTTTGTCCTAGGTCAAGAAGTCAAAAGAGTCATTGTCATAAGTTGAAGACCCCACTGGGCACATTGTAACTTGTAAAGAAAATTATTTTTGTCTTTAAAAGTGTCGGAATACCCTCCAAGACCAAGTCGGCCTAAAGGAAGAGCCACGTCCACCCTTGAAGAAGCCTATATATAGAAGAGGACTCGTCCTCCTTGAAACACACTCACTCATCACTCATTCTAGCGAAGGAAGAAGGAAGAGGCAGCGAAGGAGAAGAAGGACGAAGAAGTTTTATGTTTGGGCTATCTTTCTCTCACACATGCTAGAGAGGACTAGGGTTTCTGCAGCTAACCTAGGGCATCCTTCTACAAGTTTGATCTTGGAGAAAAGGAGGCAAAGAGGTCAAGTGAAGGTCACCAAGGGTCTCTCTCAAGCTCTAGAAGTCAAGGAAAGGCAAGAAAATCAAAGAAGGGCTCTAGAAGAAGATCGAAGTTCCCACATGTGGCAATAGCAGTTGTTGGAGGCTGGAATTTTAGATCAGCAGTAGGAGGGCAAAAATCTTGCAGCAGAAGGTCGAAGAAGGTGCTACTGGAAGAGATTTGACGGGGTTTGACTATATCGAAGTTGGCACATCATTCAAAGAGGTTGGTCTTGGTCTTGGAGGGTATTGGTCTCAGTATTAAGTTCATGGAATTCGTCAATTGAAGAATCTATAAGGAAGAGAAGAGATTTAAGGGTTTTCCTCTCAAGAGGAGAGGTTTTTCCCTGGCTTGCAGCCTATATACTGTGTCATTGTTCTTTTGTTTTTGGTAGTTGTTTGATGCTTCACACATATAATAATAAGGAACAAAGTTAATAAGTAAAAAGGAACCACAAGTAGTTATCAAGTAAAGAGAATTAATCATAATCATTGCCCTATTGAATTCTCAACATGGTATCAGAGCTAAGGTTGGCTAAGGGCATCATGAAGATCTCCAATACATTGAAGAAGTTCATCAAGAAGTGTTCAAAGGTAGCAAGCTATCTCAAGAAAAACATCAAGGAAGCATGGAGTCTCTTATTCTCTACAAAGAAGGAAGTAATCGAAGAAAAAGATGAAGGTCTCTTCTCGGCACTCACTAGCACATTCCAAGACGAGAGCATTTGGGTAATTAATAGTGGTGCATCTAGGCTCACAAGCAATTATCATAGTTAGAAGAATCATTAATGCCATCTTGCCTTAGATTCTTTAACACTAGTCTCCTCTCGAATAACCCACCAAAACACAGAAATAGTTTGGCCTAGTTCTGATCCCCAAAATTGACCCCAATTGCCACATGCACCACAACTAATTGTGTATTTCGACCCTCCTGGAAATGGTATTGTTCTGACCCTCCAAAATGGTGCAAAATGCTAGTGAATTTCTCCTCCAGGAGACTCCCAAATTCTCAGCTCAAACCAACTCCAAATGGCCACCCCCTCAGCTCCCACATGCAGCCCAGAAATGCCTCCTGCACAGGTCCACGCAGTCCTTGGAATGGTCACACTGCTACAACAAAAGCTCCACAAAATTTGGTTGGTCTATTGCCCTGAATCTTCAGCAATATGAGGCCCAATGCTTCCCCGGAAGTCTCAACAAGTTTGTTGCTCCCTCACTGGCTTCCCCAAGAAATTTGTGTTCCTCTCCTACGCCCAGTTTGCTGAAGAAAGCCCCCACGAATTCTGTCTCACAAGGATATCAATTTCCCTCCTTGGGCTGGCACTCAAAGTCCACTGAAGCAAGGGGTGAGAAACTCGCTTGAGAATCTCGTGTGCTGAACAACACATGTAGACTTGGCTCAACAGCTCAAGCATGCTTGGTAAGTGAGTTTGTCAAAGTGTCAAAAAGTGCAAAATGATGTGCAAAGCTCTATTTATCCTTGGCTGCCTCTTCCTCATGTGGGACCCATACATCGAATTCCTTCATCCCCAAAGAGCTTGAATTGCCTTGGTGGTGCATTTTTCCCTCTTGGGTGGCCCCCACAATCCACTAAGTGTTTGATTTGCCTTTTTCCCTTATGTGAGTGCCTTCCTTAACCAAAAATTGGAAATGGGGTCCTTCATTCCACTTCTCTTAAGTTAGAAACCAAAATTATCAAAATTGAGCAAAAATTATATTCTCACTTAGCAATAATTGCTAAGCAAGAATATCACAGTCCTCCCCTCCCAATTGTTGCTTGTCCCCAAGCAACTGCAGTGTCAGATGTTGTAAGATGTGCTCACCCTCCCATGTGGCATCCTCCTCTGGCAAATTCTTCCACCAAACCAAATATTCTCTGATAATCCTGCTCCTCAGCCTTCTCTCCCTTGTCTCCAGAATGGCTTCTGGCTCAAGTACCAAGTGTCCCTCATCATCCAATGGGGGTAGCTCAGTGGTTGTTGTCACATGTTGTCCCAATACCTTCTTGAGGCATGAGACATGAAAAACATTATGAACCCTGCACCTAGGTGGGAGCTCCCCAATCTGCTTAACCACCTTGTAGGGCCCATAAAAACATGGTTGTAGCTTCTTTGCCCCCTCTTGCTTCAACGTGGACT
Source organism: Pinus tabuliformis (assembly GCA_031772625.1). NCBI lineage: Eukaryota > Viridiplantae > Streptophyta > Pinopsida > Pinales > Pinaceae > Pinus > Pinus tabuliformis. The sequence goes on along the minus strand of CM062806.1, from coordinate 997,156,954 downwards.
GTCTATAGGGCTAAAGACGCAAGAACACCAAGTCTCCCACCTCAAAGTGCCTCTCAACCCTGTGTTTGTCTGCATACATCTTCTGCTGGTTTTGGGCGGTCTGGAGGTTGTCTTTGAGAGCCTTAAGAATGTCTTGGCTCTCTTGAATCAAAAGACAAAAGCATCATACCCATACAAAGCACGAAAAGGGGCCATACCAATGGACATGTGATAGGTCGTGTTGTAGCAGTACTCCCCCAAGTGCAACAATCTCATCCAAGCCCGTTGTTGTCTTGTCACGTAATTCCTCAAATACCATTCCAGCCACTTGTTGATTATCTCAGTTTGCCCATCCGTCTGAGGGTGGTAGCTGGTACTGGGAGTGAACTCAGTGCCCACCAATTTGAAGAGCTCTTGCCAAAAAGCCCCCATAAAATGGTTGTCCCTGTCGCTGACAATGGTCTTGGGAAGACCATGCGAACGAAAAATCTCCCTGAAAAATAGCTCCGCAACTTGCAAAGCAGAGTACCTCGAGGGGATAGCGAAGAAATGGGCATAGTTCGTCAACTTGTCCACCACCACGTAGATGCAGTCACGACCCTATACCACGGAGAGCCCTGTGATGAAGTCCATTGAGATGCTCTCTCGTTTCCCCTCCGAAATGGGGAACAACTGTAGTAGCCCAACAAGATGAGTCAGCTCTCCCTTGTTCCTCTGGCAAACCTCACACTCCTGCACGTACCTCAACACATCCCCTTGAGGCCTTTCCACGTGAAGCACAATCTGACTATCTTGTAAGTCTTCAGGAATCCCTAGTGTCTTGATAGTGGTGAACCCTGTGCTGCATGGAGAATCCTCTCCCTCAACTGCGAGTCGAGTACTAAGAATATGCGACCCTTGTAATAAATGACATCAACCATCACCCTATAACGCTCATCTACATGGGTACCCTCCAGGATCTCACACGCCCGCTGATCCTTGGAGTACTCTACCAACAGTTGTGCCTTCCAATCCTGACAGATGCTCATGAGTGAAAGTGTTGTTGGCCTCCTGGATAGGGCATTTACCACCCCATTGTGCTTGCCTTTGACATACTCTATGTCAAAATCGTAAGCCTGGATCTTGCTAACCCACTTTTGTTGCCTATCATTGAGGCCCTTCTGCCCCAGAAAGTGGCGAAGACTATTGTGATCAGTCTTCACTCTGGTCCTGTTGCCCACCAAGTATTGTCGGAATTTCGCCAAGGCATGCATAATGGCCAACATCTCCTTGCCATAGATCAAGTATAGCATCTCGTGACTAAGGAGCTTCTGACTCTCGAAAGCTATCAGGTGGCCCCCTTGTGACAAAACAGCTCCAATGCCTTCACCTGATGCATCGCACTCCAAGGTGAAAGGTTGTGTAAAATTAGGTAGTGCCAACACCGGACAACTGCTCATCACCTCCTTGAGGTGCTCAAACGCTGCCTGTGCCCTGTCTATCCATGCAAATGCCCCCTTCTTGGTCAAGTCTGTGAGAGGGGACGCTAGTTGTGAGAAGCCCTTAACGAACTTCCTGTAATATGTGCAGATGCCCACAAATCCCCTCAACTTCGTCACATTCCGGGGGGCTGGCCAATCCCGAATGGCCCTGATCTTCTCTTCATGCACCCGCACTCCATCTTCTCCAATAATATGCCCCAAGTAGAGCATCTCTATCAACCCAAACTCGCACTTAGACAGCTTCGCATAGAACTGTTGCCCCTCCAAAATACTAAGCACCTCCTCTAGGTGTTGCAGGTGTTCCTCCCATGTCCTGTTGTAGATCAAGATATCATCGAAGAATACCAACACAAATTTGCACAACTGCTTGCGGAACACATGGTTCATGTAAGACTGGAAGGTAGCAGGAGCGTTGGTCAGCCCAAAGGGCATAACTAAGAACTCGAAGTGGCCATAGTGACATATGAATGTTGTCTTGGGGATATCCTAATCCCTCACCCGAATCTGGTGGTACCCCGAACATAGATCTATCTTAGAGAAGTACATGGCTCCTTTAAGCTCATCCATCAGCTCATCTATCTGGGGAATGGGGTACCAGTACTTCAAGGTCTTCTTATTGAATGCCTTGTAATCAATGCACATCCTCAATGTACCATCCTTCTTCTTCACCAGGACAACTGATGAAGCGAAGGGGCTAGAACTAGGCCTGATGTGCCCCAATGCCAACAAATCCAGAATGGCTTGCTCAATCTCATCCCGATAGGCCTTGGGATGTTTGTAAGGCGTTGTGATGACTGCCTGTACCCCCGACTCCAGCTCAATGGTGTGCTCAAACCCACTGTCTGGTGGTCATCCTAGTGGAATGTCACCAAACATTGTCGGGTACCTATCCAAGATGGCCTGAATATTTGGGTGGGGTGGCTTGGGCTAGCCCCCAGCCTCCAAAATCCTCAACTCCACTGCCCACTCAATGTCCCCATGCCTCAAGTCGGCCTCCATCCGGTGTGTCGAGACTGTCTACAGTGGGTATGAGTGCATGCCCCTCAAGACAACCAACTTCCCATCTGGCCCCATGAACTCCATCTCCAACTTCCGCCAATTAGTAGTCACTCGCCCAAGAGAGTAGAGCCACTGGACACCCATCACCACATTGGTGTCTAGTACATCCATCATGAAAAAGTGCTCGTCAAGGAGTAATTCCCCATGGTTAATGTCAAAGAGGGGACATATCTGGTGCACTGCATGGTCCTATCCTCCGGCACATGGACCAAAAACCCCTCAAACTCCTCTGTAACAATGCCCCTCCTCTGTACCATCTGTGCATCAATTGTTAAAATTTGGGTGCCAGAGGACAAGTGGTTCCCTAAGGCTTTGATCTTTGGCCTAGGGAAAAGTGTCCAAATTTATTTTTTACTTTTCTCCTAAAGTGACTTTATAAGTGGTAAAGTCGATTTAATTTAAAAGTGACTTTATAAGTGGTAAAGTTACATTCTAATTTAAAAGTGACTTTATAAGTGGTAAAGTTACATTCTAATTTAAAGATGACTTTATTAAAGTCAATGAAGAATTAGAAAGTGAAAAAGTGACTATGGAAATAAAAGGTTAAGTGGGTCTTTATTTAAGTGGGTGAGTTAAAAAATAGAAAATGAGAATTAAATGCACATTTATTCTCATCCCTAGATCTAAATGAATCTCAGCCATTAGATCTTAGGGTAACCCAAAAGGTCATTTAGAGAATAAAAGGAGAAGAGAAGAGGAAAAGATCAATTCATTCTTTCATGAGCATTTGAGAGAAAGAGAAGAGAGAGCAAGGAGAAAATTTATGAGCAGTGAGGAAGTGAAGGAGAGCAGCAAGAAGACATTTAAACAAATCTGGGCAGCAGCGTTTATTAGCACGCATCCCAAGGCAAAACCATACATCAAGCGAAAGGCACATAAATCGAGGAAGAGGGCCAGCAGAAAGGGCGCGAATTTAGAGGCATATTTGCACACAAATTTCGAGGCAGTTGTACAGTTGAAATCTGTATGGTCCATACAGTTCGTACAGCAAGTTCTGGGCACATTTTTCGAGGCTAGCCGTACAACATTTAATGTTGTTTTATCATTGGAAAAATTCTGTTTTGGTTGTTTGCTGATTGGCACGATTTTCAAGGCAAAGTGCAAGCACAGAAATCGAGATAAGTTGTAATTTGTGGTTCCTAGGATTTTTACTGTGTATTTTAATTTCTTTGTAAACGCATTTTCAGGAATAAAGAAGAGCTCTCAAATTGGTTTTCCCCAAGAGTTGTAGGGGGTTTTTCCAAGGTCACATTGACCAAAAATCACTGTGTTATTTTCTGTGTGTGGCTGTCATAATTTCGTTGTGTTTTATTTCTGCAATTTCAGCAGTTGTGAAATCTCTAAATTTGTGTTTTTAAAAAATATTGTCATTTCCAGATTTTAGAATTTTTATCATGCTTGGATTTAAAACTAAATGCATGGAGTGATAAGGAAAACTGATAACCAGAGTGGGGATTGAAATTTCTTCAAATTTCTTTATGGTATCAAAGCTTGGTTGGCTAAAAAGTGCAGTTTGGGACAGCAAAGTGAAAATTACAGCAAATTAATTTTTACACAGAAAACAGAAACATTTACCATAGATTTGAAAATTTCAGTTTGGTAGAACAGTGAAACATGTCTTTGGGTCTGAGTTGAAGACAGGTTGGATGGGCAGAACAACTACAGTGCATGGAAGGAGAGAATCCAGAGCATCTTTAAGGAAGCAGAAGTTTGGGGCATTATGGTTTTTACCACACAGAACCTAGTAGTAGTCCCTGTTGACCCCGTACATTTGGCAGAGTTTAACAAAAAGAATGCTAAGGAAAAAAGATTGATTCTGGAAGGAATCAAAGACCATGTCATTCCTCATGTGAGAGGAAAGACTTATGCATATGAGATGTGGACAGCCTTGACCAATCTTTACCAGAGCTCAAATGAAAACAGAAAAATGGTCCTAAAGGAGACACTGAAGGCCATTAAAATGGCTAAGACTGACAGTGCTACAGCATACCTCACCAAGATCACTTCAGTGAGAGATGAGTTGGCAGTCGTGGGTGAGATCATTGCACCCACTGAATTGGTGAGGATTGCCTTGAATGGTCTTCCCAGGACTTGGGATAATTTTGTGGATGGCATTGTTGCATGGGAAAACCTTCCCGATTGGGAGAGGTTGTGGGATGATTGCATTCAGAATGAGATCGGAAAGAACCATCTTTGGGCAGCCAAACAGGTGGAGGAGGATGACAATGTGGCATTGTTAGCAAGAGGCAAGAAGGGCAGAGCAAAGAAGCAAGCTTCCAACAGTGGAGGCAAAGGCAAAGGTAAAGGCAAGCTGGAGAAAAAGGAGAAGGACTATTCCAAAGTCAAATGTTGGAATTTTTAAAAGTTGGGACACTATGTTGTTGCGTGTCTGGAGAAAAAGAACAAGGGAAAGACAAACCCATGGCAGCTTTTGCAGAGATAGAGAGCTTTGATCGGGAGTTTGAGTACATAGCTTGTGAGGCCACTAATGCAAGATCACTTGCCATACAAGTTCAGAGGGAGTGTGCATTCCCCACTACTAGCAGAGCATCTTCTAGCATTTGGAATGTTGACAGGGATGCTTCCCGCCACATGACAGGAGTCAGAGAGTACTCAGAGCTTTCAGAGGATGATATTGATATGGAGGTAGTACTTGGTGATGGTAGCATTGTTAGAGCAGTCGGTGTGGGGACATTGACATTTGATAGGGGACCCAAGCCTCCCTTGAAAGTGTCAGATGTTCTATATGTGCCTGGAATGAAGAAGTTGTGGGTAGCCCCATTGTCCACCAAAATTGAGACACGATGCCCCTGCACTGTGCCTCGGATCCTCAAGGTCAAAAATTTGGGAACCCCACGCAATGAAGCAAGCACTCCCCCAGTTGGTGCGAAAGGTGCTCCCCCAAGTGGTGGTGGTGGAGGTGGTCCCCTTGTTGCATGTGTCTCGTTGTCACCCCCATCTACCTCCAGCTCTACGTCATCCTCCTAGTCACTATCAGAGAAGACCTCAATGTAATGGGCCTTGCCTGCAGTGCATTTGTGGCATGGTGCCCAAGGCTCCTGGCAAAGGAAGCATAGTTTCCTCCTCCAGAGATCTCTCCTAGTCTCCTCATCCAACTGTCCACGCCCTTGGTTAGCTCTCGGTGGTGGGGCCCTAGTGTCATGGCCCCTAGGAGGAAAAGGAGCTCATGGTGGAATTGGTGCCCTAGTCTTGGGAATTGCGTCCTGCAAATCCTGGGTACAAGTCACGACCTCCTACAGTGTGGCTGGTCTGCGAGATCTCACCAACCCACGTAAGGGCTCAAGCAACCCCTCTACAAAAGTGTAAACTCTCCTAGCCTCGGACAGGTCTGGCACCATCACAGATACCCTCAAAAACTCTGATATGTAATGCTCGGGGTTGTCAATTTGTTTGAGTTGTGTGAGCTCTCTAAAGTGGGCCTTTGGGTCCCTCCTATCAAAATGCTCCACTACCCTCTGTGTGAAATCCTCGTAAGAAGTTACGCTTGCATGTCCAAGCGTAGTCAGCCCATGAAACCACTAGTCATGGGCTTCACCCTCCAAGCGTAAAGTAGCCATCTTGATGGCCTCTACCTCTATCATTCGGCTGAGCTGGAAATATGTATCCAGCTTCTCCACCCAATGTTGGAAATAATACTGAGAGGGGGGGTGAATCAGTATTAGTCAAATCAATAACTTTTTCTTTTCATACTCTGATTTATATACGCTACTTCAATGAAGGTAACTCGCGTGTACACGCAACTGTATTTAAGGCAACTAGTGTATATCCAACAAACTTATGATTTAGTTAATTCATCATATGTTGATCTTTAATCAGTGCATCAGTACTTCATTAACCATATAAACAATAACCATGTGCAGTAATAACAGAACAAACCATCACACATGAACACCAAGATTTAAGGTGGAAACCCAATGTGGGTGAAAACCACCTGTTGTTGTCATCTTTGTCTTCTTTTAATAATAAGAAAATCTGTTTACAATCTTGTACTGGTGCAGACTTATACTGGTACGCAGGCTTCTACCTGCAGAAGGTTACAACCTTCTCTCGTTCTCCAGCTTCTACTGGAAGGGAGCTACAACCCCCTAGCTCTTGTACTAGCCAATATGTTTACTAGTACGTAGGTGTCAGCCTACAGAAAACTCCACTCTTCCACCAGGGACCACGTTTCATGAATTTTCAGAGTGGATGCTCCTGGCACATATCAAAACATATGAAGACCTTGACTCATCAATAACCCATCAAAAATTTAGAAACTCAAACTTCATCAACCAACATGCAGTTAATCTGAAACAATCAGATCATTGTCATCAGAACACTGTGCTGAACCCAAAAACCTGCATCAACATTCAGAACCAACTGAAACCTCAAAAAATTCATGTGTCAGATTGTATACGCTACTTTAATGAAGAAAACTTGCGTGTATACGCTACTTCCTTCAGCGCAACTTGCGTATACCTCTAAAGATTCTAACTCATAAAATCTTTGAATCACAAACTGTACCAACCAGTAGTGTACTAAACATCTACTGTCAACTTACAAAACTTTACACAGGCAGGCAACAGAAAACACTTCTTCTCACTTATACAATCAATCAAATATCAACCTCCTTATGCATTCAGATCTATGAAGACTTCATTAACAGACAACAGTAATAAATCAGCAACACTGATCTGATAGATCAGTCATCTCTGAACATCAAGCCTTTCTTTTGTATACGCTACTTGAAAGGACAGAACCTGCGTGTATATGCTGTTTGGCCGAGACGAACCTGCGTACAGATCTGAAAATATTGACTCAGAGCTTTGCTACAATTCCAGACTTCAAACAAACCCAGATCATGATAAATAACGAATAAAACAGGCGCAAAACATCAGATCTAGCTTCAACCAATATCAGATCATTCAAGAATAAGTCATTTTAGGTCTCATGATCCTGTTCCAATATTGAACTCAATGTGCCCATAAATATTTCAGATCTAGTCCCAAACATAACCCTGCAACATAAAATATACTTCAGATAGAAGTATTCCTTAGAATCTTATTCACTTGCACACTTGCCTTATGATCCTCTCTTCTTTATATAGTTTTTGGCCTTTCTCAATACCATGGACCGAATCCACTTAGGATCAATAACTTGGACCAAATACCTCAGACCAATACCTTGGAACAAAACCTTGATTTTCCATCCCATACGTGCTTTTCCTTCTGTGAAAGTGCGTGTATATGTATACGCTTCTTTTGTTCTGTTAACCTGCGTGTATACGCTGCTTGGACTAAGTGAACCTGCGTGTATCTCTTAAACTGCTCTTACATCATTTTCTTCCTTCAACTTCTTTATTCTGATCAGTAGACCTTAGTTCCATCTTCCTAATCCTCTGTACCACTGCCCTATTGCCTCTGAATATTCCTGTTAGCCTCTTATCAAAACTGAGTTGACCTGTAGAGTTGCCATCAAGGACAATACTAGTATCATAATGCCAACACCCAACCCCTGGTCGTGCACTTGGAAGACCCATCAAATGTGGGAAGGTACATCCTCCCTATAGTGCATTGTAGCTCCGTGTTTTGCATGTTGGAACCCTCTGTGCCCCTGCCCTTCTCGTTCTGTTTAAGCTGGCAGAAATCCCTGAAGGAGAGTGCAACTCGAAAATCATCCCCCATGGACTACCACTCCCGAAAATAGTCTCCCATGGGCATCTCGTCCTGTCCACCCTGCTCTCCTGGTCCTGAGGGCAAAAATGTGGGCAAGTAATCCTGGTTGGCCCACTGAAAGCATGTGGGTGAGTCATGGGTGAATGGTGGTCGTACTGGTGGGAAGCCCTCGAAGTTTCCCCAAATAGAAATTCCCGATGCAAGCTCTTGTCCTGATTTTGTTGCTTGAGTTCATCTAGCATCTCTTTTTGCCCTTTGGCCAAGTCATTTAGGGCCTTCAAGAGGTTATCAAACGTTGCCTTCTCTTTGCTCCTTGGCTCACCCATATTTACCTCCTCCACTGCCTACTTTGGTGTCTTCATGTCAGGGGTGATTTCCAACTCTCTTTCCCTACTCTGGTATCTCTGCCTCTGGTAAGTCACGTTCTACTTGTCCTCTAAGGTCATAGAGATAACCCTGCGGCGGAGCCAAGATCAGAGCTCTGATACCACTGTAATATTCCTACTTAGGAAATACATTGATAAAAAAGGAAAAATTGTACATGCACACATAAAATTCAAACGCATGAGTAAACACCCAGAATTTCTCCAAAAATTTCACCCAGCGAAGCCATTTTATTATAATGCAACAGAAGTACAATGGGGTATGGTGTGAGTGCACATAGGCTTGCGGAAAGCAAGCTAGACAAATCTCAGGTGGTAAGATGCAATGTCCGGGTGCTAGAATGTACTGCCTCTACTTTGCCCTACGTTGCCCTGGAAAAATTGCACTATCTGCTGAAATGAAGTTGTTGTTTGACCCACTTGTGGTGCTCAAAAAATTCCAGGAAATTAACCCCAAACTCCTCTCAAATAACCCACCAAAATCCAGAAAGGGTTTGGCCTAGTTCTTACCCTTGAAATTGACCCCAATTTCCACGTGCTCCACAACTGGCTGGGTATTTCGACCCTCCAAAATGGTGCAAAATGCTAGTGAGTTTCTCCTCCAAGTGACTCCCAAATTCTCAGCTCAAACCAACTCCAAATGGCCACCCCCTCAACTCCCACTTGCAGCCCAGAAATACCTCTTGAGCAAGACCACGCAATCCCTGGAATGGTCACACTACTACAGCAAAAGCTCCACAAAATTTGGTTGGTCTATCGCCCTAAATCTTCAGCAATATGAGGCCCAATGCTTCCCTAGAAGTCTCGACAAATTTGATGCTCCCTCACTAGCTTCCCCAAGAAATTCGTGTTCCACTCCTACGCCCAGTTTGCTGAAGAAAGCCCCCAGGAATTGTCTAATACAATGTTGGAACTAGCTCACAAGGATATTGATTTCCCTCCTTGGGCTAGCACTCGAAGTCCATCGAAACAAGGGTTGAGAAACTTGCTTGAGAATCTCATGTGTTGAACAGCACATGCAGATTTGGCTCAACAACCCAAGCGTGCAAGGTAAGTGAATTTGTCAAAGTGTCAAAAAGTGCAAAATGATGTATGCCCCCCTCTATTTATCCTTGGTTGCCTCTTCCTCATGTGGGAACCACCTTCATCACCAAAGAGCTCGAATTGCCTTGGTGGTGCGTTTTTCCCTCTTGGGTGGCCCCCACAATCCACTACGTGTTCGATTTTCCTTTTTCCCTTATTTGAGTGCCTTAACCAAAAATTGGAAGTGGGGTCCTCCATTCCACTTTTCTTATGTTGGAAACCAAAATTATCAAAATTGAGAAAAAATTATATTCTCGCTTAACAATAATTGCTAAGCAAGAATATCACATAATGCTCTTTCCAAGAACCTTCCAAAATGATGGTTCTTATAGGATCTTGATGATCCCTTTTTGCAAAATGACTACCTCTAACATGATGTTAGAAAATGCTTGGATGAACAATAATATGCAATATGGTTCCAATCTTCTCATTCTTTTTAAACTAGATGATCTTTCCCAAAGCAATTAATCAAGTAGATTCTAATTTCTCTACTATCATATGCTTCTATCTATGATGCCATGCTTTTACAAAAATCAAGACTTCTTCTAGAGAATGCAACAATGCATGCTACTCTACTTTCTACTTAATAAAAGAAAGACAAATTTCATAAAGAACTTGATGTAGATGGAGCTTCCTTCAATAGTAAAGATCCTTGGGATCTTCTCCTTTCGGCTTCTTCTCAGATTCTCCCTTTTCTTCAACTATATGGGCTTCACTTCTTTCCTTTCTTTTGTTATCTTTCTTGTTTGGACAATCCCTCTTAAAGTTTCCATACTCATTGCATCCAAAGCATTGAATCTTGGACATATTTGTCTTTCTTTTGGACTTTCCAAACTTCCCTTTCTTCAACTTCTTGGACCTTGCAATAAAGGCTTGAGACTTTTCATTTGATTCGATGTCATCCTTTTCCTTTATCCTGGATTCTTCCAAGATACATTGAGCCCATAACTCATCAAACAGTGTAGTATCCTTCTTAGAGTAGATACTAGTTGCAAAACTGCTCCAATCAGGTGGTAAAGCATTTAATACACAAATGGCCATTTCAAAGTCAGAAACAGTTTCCCCAAGCCCTTGCAATTGATCCCTTATTTGTGATATCTTCATGAGATAAGTGGCCATGTCTTCATCCTTTGACTTCCTTATTCTATATAGTTGATTTTTCAAGGAAATCTTTTGACCCGATGTACTTATAGAGTACAACTTTATCAACTTATCATACATAACCTTGGATGTCTTCAAATCAACAACAAAGGGAACAAGATGATATTTTATAGATTCAACAATGATTCTTTGTGCCCTTACTTCTCCCTTCTTGTATTTTGCTAACTCTTGAGTATTTTATTTGCCTAGTACAACTACTTCACCAAGGACATTTTTTATGAGTGCCTAGTCAATCCTCGTCTTCCATGCAAGGAAGTTTGTTGATCCAACGAGCTCGTTGCTTTCCTTGCAAAATGTAGCCATATGATCTGCAGATTGAGACATACAAAAAAAAATATGATACTTACTTGTCAACCAAAATTCCTTTTTCTTGATGGTGTCTCCAACTATCTTGATGCTTTCAAGACCTTCAAGGAGACTTCAGCGATGCACTGGAATGATGACTTCTAGGATGCCTTCAATAATGTCTTCAAATAGCTTCAAGGAGTAAATTTTTTTATGCTTCCTTTTCTTTAAGATTAGAGAGCTTTTGACAAGAGCTTATCCTTCCTTCCTTTAATGAGAGCTTGATCCTTCTTGAGATGATGAAATCCATGATGTAGTGACCTTCCTCCTAGGTCTTCTTCTTCTTTGTGTCCTTTTGCAAATGATTCCCCTTTACAAGTAATCCCTTCTTATGTCCACAAGATGATCTTCCAGCTGCCTTCTCTTTGTTCACCTTAGCTCTAATACCATGTTGGAGAATGCAGTAGGGTAGCTATTAATTCAATTTCTCCTTAACCTTAATAATTGCTTGTGAACTTTATTTATCTTCTTGCATTTCTTTATTAGATCTTTTCATCAAACAATTATTAAGAGCAAAAACAGTAAAGACAATGGACACAAGTATTAGGTTCCAAGCCAAGGCAAAACCCCTCCAAGGGGAAAACCCGATAAAAATCCCTTCTCTTCTTATAGAATTTGCTTCAAATGAGAAAACCAAGAACCAAACCTCAAGACCATGACCTCCTCCAAGCACCAAGTCAGCCCTTCAAGATAACCTTCTTCAAGCGAGTCAAAGATTGACCAAGTCAACAAAGGTCAACCTCCTTCCAAACTGCTATCCTTCAGAACTTCGGCCTTCTACTACATATCCGCAACTTCAACCTTTAGAACAACAACAACCCTAGCCTTTAATCACGTGTCAATCTTCCAAAAGATGCTTCTTTGAGTGAATCAAGGTCTTCCAAGTCAACTGAAGTCAAACCCTCTTCAAACTAGCTTTGATCACAAATTTCGGCCCTCACTTAGTTCTGCAACTTCAACCGACAATATTCGACTTCCTGCAATAGAACAGAAACCCTCCTCGTTCTTCTTGTCTTGCCTCTTTGTGCTTGAATGCGAGTTGTAGAAGTGTGTAACAAAGGAGGTCGAGTTCTTCTTAGATATAGCCTTCTTATGAGATCGAATTAGCCCTCTCTAGAACGACTTGTCCTTGACTAGGGATGACTTGTTCTTGGAGGTATATTCGTCTTTCAAAATAAATTCTTTTACATGATACATCTTGCCGAGATGGTTCTTATATACATGACATTGACTCTCTTGACTCATGACAATAAATCTTATGACAAGACAAACCCTAGAAGCATGAAGAACATGCTTTACCAAACGAAGCATGAAACCCATGCTTGATAATAATAATTTTCCTTTCTTATTTTGCTTGATACAAGGTTACTTGGGAGCGGGAGCGGAAACGAGAGCGGGAACGACATTTTCAGAAGCTCCCGGTTTGGGAGCGGATCTCGAAGCATTTTTTATATAATATATATATTTTTTATATTTTGATGCATATATGTCAACAAAAACATGTAGAATGATGAATTAGATATAAAAAACATAGATTGAACCATATAACAACAATCATCTAGAAGTTACAATCTTCATCAACCACATCCACAAGTTAGTAACATACAACATATTGAGTCTCATGAATCATGATTCATCAATCTTAAAGTTTCAACTTTCACGAAGCATCATATTCATAATTCATTACCAATGAGTTATAATTGCCAACCTCAAACTTCAAACTTAAATTGTCATATATTGTTTACAAAAGATATCATAATAAATATGAAAGAGTCAACAATTATAAAAACTACTAGAAACAAGAAAATACAAGTAAATCTATTATCTAGTGCTAATGCTTGGGCCTCTCGCCGCCGCGAGAAATGTCTAATTTTTGAGTCTTGTTGGAAAATCAAGATCTTTGTCATTAATATCACCCTCATTAACATAAGATAGAAAAAACATAGCATGTCAAGTCAAGATTTTGTTCGAGTGATGGTTACATTTTTAGTAGGGTCATGATAGAGGAGTTCGACAACCAATGTCACTAACATCAAGGTACATAGAGGGATTGGTGCTCTTCATTAAATACAAGTTCCATACCCTAATACATGACAAAATCCAATGGTAACATTGCAATCCCCCAATTTTGAAATCCTGAAAAACTGATAAGTCTACTAGATTTTGAATGAGATTTAAAATTCTGCTTTCTCCATATGAAATCCAATGAGGTCGGAACCACTCTCAAACATCCTGAGTCATTTCATGGTAATGTTAAAAATTTAAGTAAAAGGATGAAAATGAAGATTAAGGAGAATGTCACTTTTACTTTAAGAATTTAACATTACCATGAATCGTGTATCAATACTAGGGCCATAGGCTTGATAATTAGGTTGCCCCACTAAAAAATTATTTATTTCTTTGAAAAAAATTGCATTTGGAATGTTACTACAAAAAAAAAATTGCAAAAAAGGCTAGGAAGCGAAAATTTCGCTCCCGAATTCGCTCCCTTTGGGAGCGCGATTCAGGAGCAGGTTCGAGGGGGGGGAGTTGCTCCCCCGCAACCCTGGCTTGATACATAAGATATACATATTGACATGAGTACAATGACAATTATGACCGCAACTAGTTACATTTTCCAACATGCCTATTGCTAATTGTCCTTTAAATGTTATATCATAATTGAGCATATTTTCTTTAAGTACAAGTTCTACCTTCTTGCAAGTTCTATTCCATCTTGTCGCTCATATCTCAAAGTTGTTTATAATCTATTGTGCTATTGATTTAATAACTCTTGTCTTGCAACTTCCCATTCTTGTATCTTGAAAATCATATTTCATTGCAAGTATTGCAATTTCTTCTTGAGCGTATATTTCTTGCAAGTTATATTTAAAGGCACTAGTCTCTCACAATTTGTCTTGTGGGATATCTTGTTAAATTAAGTGAATCCATATTGATGATATCCATATGCTCGTAAACATTTGTACTTGCTAAATTAATCTCTAATCTCATTTCAAGATATATTGAATGGTGAATGCCTTGCTAACCATTTCCTAGAACTTGTTATCTCTAACAAGTTATCCTTTAGAATCTTCCTTAGGGACCACCCCCTTGACTTAGCTAGGAGAGAGTCTAAACAAAGAGAGTTGGTATCAGGTGACAACCCCTTCTTTGAGCGTTGCCACAAAGCACACACCTTGTGGGGTTGGGGATCCCACACTTCCGAGTGCGCAATTTCGTGGACAACATGCAGCTTAAGCAGACAGGGAGCCCAGACAATTTTATTTCAGAATTTTAGAGGTTAGCCATGATGGTTACTGTAATGATCCTAAATAGGAAATACAAGTGATAACAACAAATATTCTACGTAGCAAAATACAAAAACGAAATGTTTAGCAGACACCCATATAAAAACTATAAATGGAGAACTTCTGAGCCATTTTATTAATTTTTTGCAAGCCAAATACAATAGATGATGGAATGGTGCACCTGGGCTTGTCTCAATGGACAAGCAGGACCAAACCCAGGTAGGAAAAGGGCTGAGTTGAAGGTTGCCCAGCTGTTGCACCACTCTGCACTGCGCTGCCCAAAAAATTGCTGCTCTACTGAAGTTCGAATGGCTGGAATGGGTACTAAAACCACCCAGAAAATTATATCCTTTTAACCCCGAACTCCTTGGCCAAAACCCAGAAAAACCTAGAAGGGATTTTAGCTAGTTTTGACTTTGGTTTTTCGACCCCCTTGGAGCCTCACCCCAGCTATGGCTGCCAAATTCAACCTGCTGGAAACTAGCTGCAAATCCACTTGCAAACTCCTCCAAAATGTTGGGTTTACCCTTGCTATCCAACTCCTAACTCCCCGAATGAACTCTTGGCCCGACCCAGCTGCTCTCCAAGCACCACGAAATTTTGTTGTGTGGCCTCCGTGCCGTCTCTCAGCCTAGAAATGCGAATTGTTGGAATGTTGGCTCAGCGAGCTGAAAGCTCCATCGAAAATGCATGTCAACCGCTACTACCCCAACTCCCTCACCTCTTGGCAAGTTGTGTGATCCATGTTGTTCTCAAAGTCCCTCTACGTGATTCCTGGCTGCCCAGAAATACGCACTCCCTTCCTCTATGTTGTTGCTTATGTGTGTCACTGCCCCAGAACTCCTGAAAACTCCTGTAGAACAGCCTCCCGAGGGCAAGCACGGATGGTCCCCCGAAGTAGAGGTTGAATCTCCCGCATGAGAGACTCGTGGCTAAACAACCGGTAGACTTGCTAAATAGCAGAGTGAACAAATGTGTGTTTGTTTTCAAATGTCAAAGATGAAAACAAAATGAGAGTTGATCTCTCTTTATAACTCCTTTGGCCCCCTTAGCCTCGTGGGCCCCTCCATTCACCCATTCGATTTTCCCTCCAAGCATATCGATTGGCTAATTCGAACTCCTATGTGGGTGGCCCCCAAATTCCACTAGCATCTAAATAAAGTCGATTTGGCCCCTAAGTCCCTAAGTCAAAAGTGTGGGACCCTCTTCCTTAGTAAAAAATATGGAAATTGTGTAGCAGTACGCAGTTACTAATGTGTTTGAGAAGGGGCATGATAGTCCTCCCCTCCCAAATGTTGCTTGCCCTCAAGCAACCTCAAAGCTGGGTACTCCAAAATATGTTCACCCTCCCAAGTGGCATCCTCATCTGGCAAGTTCTTCCAATGCACCAAACATCGCTTGTCCTCAAGCAATGCCTGAACAAACACCCTCTCTGACTGTGGACCCCCACTATCACTGCAAACTTCACCAGGGTCCCAAATGTGCCATTGGATCATCCCTGATCGTTGTACTATCCTATAGTGAAGGAGTCCCTCGATACCAGGATCCCAAGCCAACCTGATTAACGTGAAGCCCCCCTTGCTCCACTCACTATCTTGCCAGATATGGGCATTAGAACCCCTGTGTCTATCACCAATAAGTAGAGCATCCTGACGATGTAAAACTCTGCCCAAATCCTCATGAAGTTGCTCTATCGAATAGTCCACCCCATGCACTCTGATTGTGGGCCCTTGAAGATACAACTCAATCCCTATGCGAATGAAGCCTCTCCTGCATGAGCTCCTCCTGAAATCCTCTTGCTGGCCATCTTGCCATGTTGATGAAGTCTCCCACGCCCTTAGTGAATCACTGAAACCCGATGGAGAATCTTGATGACCCTCCCCTATAGAAACCAGCTCACCCCTATGGGTATCTGAACTGCTAAGTACTATGATGCTAGGGTCCCATGCCCAACGCAGCAAGAAACTGTCCTGCTGACCCCGCGACACCCTGGTCATCACTAACTGTCTAACATGCTCGTACCAGAGCCTCCTCTCGCATAGGTCTCGACCACAATCTATGCGATGATCGAGGTTAGGCCCAACCTGCCAAAGCGACCCAATAGTGTCAGCGCCTATCCCTCCATGGTTGGCCCCAATCTTGAGCAACAATCTACCTCGCCCTATGGTGAGGGCTTCGGTGATTCCCCATGTGTCTGCCTGTGAATGAATCAATTCGCATGTTATCCTACCCATGCTCACTGAGGAGTGGAGTATCCCACCAATCCACTGGAAACCTAGATCCCATAAGCATACTAGAAGTCCACAACCCCCAATCTTCTCTGCATGTCGTTGTGATATGCTGCTAGTTGTCGGGACTCCTTCATGCCCCGTCTTTGACTCCTGTAGGTATCCAATTGTTGATTTGGGGTAGCATCGGATGTACTCTAGCCACGAAATTTGGTGGAGAGGTTGGGGCACATGAGATCTCTAATACCCAGAAAGGGTTTGGGCAGATTCTAAACAGATCAAGAAATATTAAAATAATTAATAGTTTTAATGGAGTCCCTAAGTCTAAACTTAGGGAAAATAAAATATTAATGTGTATTAATATGAATCTGTGTTAGAGTGGTCCAAAAGACATGGATCAAGTCAGATCTAATCTTAGCCGTTGATTAGGGACTTAATCTCGGCTGTTGAGATGTCAATAGGAAAAGTATAAGAGGAGGCTTGAGGGTCACTTGGAGTACACACCAGAGTGATCAGTCATTCTATTCTCTAGAGCGGGGTTTGCTAAGAGAGATAGAATCAGTGATCGGGAAAGCAGTTGAGGGGCATTGAGTATAGAGAGACAGAGAGGCAGAGATAGTGTCGAGAGAGCAGTAGAGCAGCCAGAGAGAGAGACGCAGGAGCAGCTAGTGCTCACGCAGGGCCACACAGAGGCAGCTAAGTGTTGCGCAGAGCACCAGAGAGGCCAGCGTAGCTGACGCAGGGCCAGCGCTGAGCTAGGAGAGGTTGACGCTATCCAAATTGGGCAGACGCTGGGGTTTCTGGGGCAGATTGGTGCTGAGTAGCTGCTGGAAGGATTATCCGAGGTTTTAGCTAGTAGATTTGTCAGAAACTGAGAGGTATTACTGCCAAGGAAATTCTTTGTTGGGTAGGCTAGTTTCGGCACCCAGATTGTACTCTGATATTGCTTAATAAGAAAACCCTCAAATAGTTGCACCGATTTTCCCACATTGGGTTTTTCCAGGGACATTAGTCCAAAAATAATGGTGTCATATGGTGTGTTTGTTTTTGTTTCTTTTAGTTGTTGATCTGTAATATGTTGAGCATGCACTGGTGTTTATTTTCAGTATTTACATTGTAAATAACTTGTTAAGGAAAAATAACAAGTAGGTAGGAATAAATCAGATAAAGTGCATGAAGGGTTTCTAACTAAGTAAACTTAGAAACTTCAACATGGTATCAGAGCGTGATTGCAGATCACAGGAGGACTAAAAGACATCAGCCAAGCGGAGCAATAGCAGCAGAAAACAGTTGTCCCGAGGTGACAAAAGTTGTTTCTAGCAACGCAAAAGCCAAGGAGTGTGATGCAGAGCCAGCCAAGGCCACGCAGAGGAAGTCGGGAGTTGCGCAGAGCCTTAGAGAGGCCAGCGTTGCTGACGCAGAGGGTCAGAGGGCTGACGCAGGGCATCCCAGGGCTAACGCAGACCCATCTAGGGTGACGCAGGGCCAGCGTGAGGTAGAGAGGGGCTGACGCAGTACACAGAGGCAGTTGCTAGGGTCTACAAGGCTGCAGGAATATTGCAAAGTGCAACTAGTGAGGTACTGTAGTCAAAACAGTACCTAACAGAGCAGGGTCGGAGGAGTTGTTACCGAGGGTTTCTAGTCGAGGAACCCGGATCAGCAGTGCAGCTGCACAAGTCAATCAGAGTAGGGGACATCTCGACAAGCGACAGAAGGATTTCTAGGAGGGAAATCAGGACTCAAAGGGAGTCCAGAAGAGAACTTCCAGACGGGAAGTAGAGACTCAGAGGAGTCAAACAGAGAACTTCCTGGAGGGAAGTAGAGGAGCATCATGGCACTACGCGGGGTAAGAGACCAGGATAGACTGGACAGAGCATCGAACTTCGTAGTCTGGAAGGCCAGAATCTTATATGTGTTTGACAGGAATCGTGTCAAGAACTTTGCCTTGAAGGTAATAGTTGTCCCAGTCGACCCCAATGATAATGACAGGTACAACGAGGCGATGGCGAGGGCCAAGTGCATTATCTTTGACGGGGTCAAGGATCATGTGGTACCACATATAGCCGAGAAGGAAACGACATTTGAGATGTGGGAGGCTCTCAAGAAGATGTACCAGCATACTTATGTGCAGAGAAGAATGCTACTCGAGAATCAGATGAGGTCATATCAGATGAAAAAGGGACAATCGATTGACACCTTCCTCGGAGGACTGAATGAGATCCAAGATCAGTTGACTGCTATAGGGGCGACATCGAATCAGGAGCTAATGGTGAGGACAACCCTGAATGCTGTCTCAGAAGACTGGGAAGTGTTTGTCTAGAGTATACTGGGCAGAGGGACACTTCCACCATGGGACGAGATGTGGGCAGCTCTTCGCCAAGAAGAGATCAGACGGTAGTCGAAGACAAGTAGCAGCAGCAAGGGGATCAAAGTCAAGCAGGAGGAGGAAGATGTGGCCCTAGCATCTAAGGGAAAGCAGGAAAAGCGGAAGAAGAAAGATCTCTCCAAGATCAAGTGCTTCCACTGTGGGGAGCTGGGTCATTATGCGACCCAGTGTCCAAGGAAGAAGAGTAAGGGAGAGTCTTTCGAGACTAAGGCAGCGCCAGCATGGGCAGAGAAGGAAGTTTTGACAAACGATGACTGTGCCATGAGTGCACATGCACCACTTGAGCGGAAGTGGGGAGACATCGAGCTGTAGTCAGATGGACTACAGGCGATGAGGGGCAGGATCCTTGAGGTACCCAGCCTCTTGGATTAGACCTTGCTACAGGAGCCCCGATGAGGAGTAGCAGGACTGGCTGAGCGGGTAGAGACGGATGCGGATGGAGCGGTAGAGAGAGCTACAGTGCAGGAGTCCCGAGACAGTGCAAGGCTAGCAGGCTACAACAGTGCAAGAGGCAGGGGAGTGTTGCGTCAGTGCAGGACGGCACAAAGAGGTGTGCAACGATGCGAGATGCAGGGAGTTGTTGCAGCAGTGCAGAGGTCAAAGAGGGAGCACTTGTCAGCGGTAGAGGGAGCTTCAGCATCAGTGGGTGTTTCTAGCCCAACAGGGAGGTCAGTTGGGAGATCAGTTACTTACTTCTCAGTAACTAAGTTGCAGTGCAGCAGTGGGCAGCACAATGCAGCATAATGAGGGGAGGTGCAGTGCAGATGCAATGCTGGGAGAAAGGACCAGCAGCAGCACGGATGCAGAGGGAGCTGTCGTACAGATGTAGCAGTGACAGTGGCAGAACCATGGGCAGCAGTACAGGATACAGCAGTGCAGAGGATGTTGGGCAGGAAGGCCTAGCATCAGCACAGATATTGATGCCAGATGATCAGAGTAATACTCAGTGAGGAGTATTGCTAGAGCACAGTCCTCGCTAAGAGGGAGTGTTGATTTTGGATGTACTCTAGCCACGAAATTTGGTGGAGAGGTTGGGGCACATGAGATCTCCAATACCCAGAAAAGGTTTGGACAGATTCTAAATAGATCAGGAGATATTAAAATAATTAATATTTTTAATGGAGTCCCTAAGTCTAAACTTAGGGAAAATAAAATATTAATGTGTATTAATATGAATCTGTGTTAGAGTAGTCCATAAGACATGGATCAAACTAGATCTAATCTTAGTCGTTGATTAGGGACTTAATCTTGGCCGTTGAGATGTTAACAGGAAAAGTATAAGAGGAGGCTTGAGAGTCACTTGG
The DNA here is from genome assembly GCA_031772625.1 of Pinus tabuliformis. NCBI lineage: Eukaryota > Viridiplantae > Streptophyta > Pinopsida > Pinales > Pinaceae > Pinus > Pinus tabuliformis. Next base: position 997,136,583 of record CM062806.1, on the reverse strand, counting down.
AGTACACACCAGAGAGTGATCAGTCATTCTATTCTCTAGAGCGGGGTTTGCTAAGAGAGATAGAATCAGTGATCAGGAGAGCAGCTGAGGGGCATTGAGTACAAAGAGACAGAGAGGCAGAGATAAGTTTCGGGAGAGCAGCAGAGCAGCTAGAGAGAGAGACGTAGGAGCAGCCAGTGCTCACGCATGGCCACGCAAAGGCAGCTAAGTGCTGCGCAGAGCACCAGAGAGGCCAGCGTAGCTAAAGCAGGGCCTCCTGGGGCTGACGTGGGCCAAGATAGGCTGACACAGGGCCAGCGCTGGGCTAGGAGAGGCTGACGTTGTCCAGATCGGGCAGACACTAGGGTTTCTGGGGTAGATTGGTCCTGAGTAGCTGCTGGAAGGATTATCCGGGGTTTCAACCAGTAGATTTGTCAGAAACTGAGAGGTATTACTGCCAAGGAAATTTTCTGTTGGGTAGGCCAGTTTTGGCACCCAGGTTATACTCTGATATTGCTTAATAAGAAAACCCTTAGATAGTTGCACCGATTTTCCCACATTGGGTTTTTCTGAGGACATTAGTCCAAAAATAATGCTGTCATATGGTGTGTTTGTTCTTGTTTCTTTTAGTTGCTGATTTGTAATATGTTGAGCATGCACTGGTGTTTATTTTTAGTATTTACATTGTAAATAACTTGTTAAGGAAAAATAACAAGTAGGTAGGAATAAATCAGATAAAGTGCATGAAGGGTTTCTAACTAAGTAAACTTAGAAACTTCAACACCAATAGGTAGGCACCGAGCATCAAGAACTCGTGTTGCAAATAACCAACTGCTTCGCACCTACCAAATCACACAGCAAGATCTACTATCACAACTCTTGATGATGTGCCCTGGTCCTGCTAGAAGCCTAGGCATCATCCTACCAACAAGGGCTACCATCCCTCGCACCTCATGCTCACCTAATGTCTCAAGTTGTCGAGTTGGAAAAGCACCATACAACTCCCTCTTAGTCACCTCCCCAAGTGTGAGCCTAGGGGTGGAACATATGCTACCTCGACAATCAACCATGTTATCCCTAAGCCTATATCTGTCAACGTGTGCACCTACCAAGTGTCTCAACTGAAGAGTCTCCTCCTAGCCCATGACACGCGGTGTCTCATCCAACTGCCTAGGGTGAGCCTCCCATGCCCTGCTGCCTGAATGGAGAGTGTCAAGGGGCAACAACCAAACACTGTGTGACTGTAAGCAACACCGAAGGAGGATGGGTGGGTATGTCCTGAAGGGTATGATCAACAGTCTGCCAGAATGCTCAAGAGTAATCCTACGGATGTCCCTATCTTTGCCTTGGATCTACTAACAACTCCCTTGAGGTCCTATCTTCGCTAAACATGGTGTCACCAGATGCTCAACCATGTCCTCATCGATCCTAGGTGAGATGCATCCAATGGTACACCTATTGCCCCTGTCCATAAGTCTCCTTGGAGGTAACGCTCCAAGCGCCCACTGCACTGCATCATCTGCCACTGCATACCACCCAGTATCACCGCACTCATCGACATGCCACTGTATACCGCAACCTGTCTCTGTACACCATGGAATACCCCCGGCTACAGCCATACCATCCTGTATCGTCCTGTGTCCTGCCTGTGTCACTACACCTGTCACTCCTTGCACGTCCTCAATGTGATGCGAGTCACTCCTCCTACCCCACAGTGTCAACCGGCATGCTGTGGTATACCACCATGTATCTCCATGCTCCTCTGCAGGCCACTGCTCCTCGTTGCATAGCCCTACACACCACTGGGTGCTATGGCCTAGAATTGGGTTTGTATGCATCAAGCCACATCCCTCTATATAAAACTGGACACTACGACCTGACTTTGTGCAGTCTTGTGTACCACTACCTACTATCATACCACCCTGTAACATATGGTATCCAACGTGTGCCAAAGTGTCTACCACTCTGATAGTGACCCCACCATGGCACGCTTCATGTCCCCTCGTCCATCCTAGTAGACCTGAGCACCCTAACTCCACTCCTGCTAGGGGGGATATCGTTGTTGTGCCGATCCTCTGTGACCCCTGAATCCTAAACCTCAATGGGAGAGCATCGTCTCCATACAATATCCGGTCTGGTGGCATACCCATGCCACCTCCTCCAACCAACTCCTGCCAGAGAATGTTAATCATCTTGTGCCCCCATGTGCAACCAACATTCCAAAACAACCAATGGAGTCTGCTCACAAACCACCTGGCCACTAGCATCAACTAGAACTCCCCTAAGGAATGCATGTGCTCAGGCACGGGGTTGACTACCTCATCAATGCCATAGCCATCCTGCATGTTTGATATCAAATAGGAATCCCTGACTAGATCCCAATGCCAACTTGAGCCTCCAGCACCCTCAATGTCTGAGAGCTCCCACTGAGCTTTACTCCGGACTACGACCATCTCCATGAGTCTAGCCCACTCCACTAGGTACCAACTCACAATCTCTCGCCATCCAACCCCAAGAGAGGGATCAAATGCACAAACTCTAGCACATAGAACAAGCCCTCCATCCTGCAAGTGTTGCACCCTGCGCAACTCATGTCACCTCAACTCACCATCCTGGTCAACACATAAAATTTGTCGGGGAGTCTCTGCATCTCTCTTCATGGTGCAAAGGTAGTCTAGAAATGCCCCATCTATCTAAGCCCAGAGAGAGCTATTATCTGGAAGTACTGCAACTTTGTTGACGGTCTGTGCATCTAACAGCTCTAAGTCAGTGGTGGGCCCCAAAGAAGACTACTCGTCCTCCGCCAACATGGGCTCAACATGAGTCACGAACTGCCCCTCCATGACTAGCTCACGCCCCTCTATGTGCTCTCCATGTTGTTGTATATGGTTGTCATCCCGCAACTCTATCGTAGATCTGGGTGCCTCTGTACCTATCGGCTCCTCAACAAGGGTGGTGATGTCTCTCAGCACCTCATCATCCTGTCGTGCATTGTTATCACCTGAAAACTCAGTCACGACACCGGATATCTCAACAATGGATGTCACCTTCTCAACGGTGGAAATGTCTGTGTCTCCTAGCACCTCATCAATGGATGGTCCTATGTGTGTGTGCTCTACTTTCTCCCCCGAGGTGTCAATTGATGCAATCAAAGAATGGTGACTCTTGTGCCACACTGGGTATACCAATGTGATCCTCACACTCCCGCATGTCCTCTGCCTCATGTTCAATCTCCTCCTCAGGCCCCTGAAGTCTAAGACCACGTCTCCACTAGCAAAATCGTCTCCTTGACTCATCCTCTAACTGTCTCTGGCCTGCCTGCTCCTTTTCAGGAGATCTGGTGCCCTGATTCTGTCAGCTTTCCCCACATAGTGTAGATGGTTGTACTCCCACGGCTTGTGCACCTCTAGTGTCTATGTTGTAAGGACAAGGATGGATCTGGTCTGACACCTTCCTCAACTAAGCCAACCTCTCATCGCTCCAGCGGATTCCACCCCAGAATTCCTGCATACTAAATCTCCCTTGAGCCATGGGTAGTGTATGGTGTAACTCGTCACTGTGCATACATGCCCAAATTTCCCATGATCTTATTGGTTACCCACAGCTGGGCCAAGATCATGCTCTGATACCACTGTAATGATCCTAAATAGGAAATACAAGTGATAACAACAAATATTCTACGTAGCAAAATACAAAAACGAAATGTTCAGCAGACACCCATATAAAAACTATAAATGGAGAACTTCTGAGCCATTTTATTAATTTTTTGCAAGCCAAATACAATAGATGATGGAATGGTGGACCTGGGCTTGTCTCAATGGACAAGCAGGACGAAACCCAGGTGGGAAAAGGGTTGAGTTGAAGGCTGCCCAACTGTTGCAACACTATGCACTACGTTGCCTAGAAAACCACTGCTCTACTGAAGTTCGAATCGTTGGAATGGGTACTAAAACCGCCCAAAAAATTATATCCTTTTAACCCCGAACTCCTTGGCCAAAACCCAGAAAAACCATGAAGGGATTTTCGCTGGTTTTGAATTAGGTTTTTCGACCCCCTTGGAGCCTCACCCCAGCTATGACTGCCAAATTCGACCTGCTGGAAACTAGCAGCAAATCCACCTGCAAACTCCTCCAAAATGTTGGGTTTACCCTTGCTATCCAACTCCTAACTCCCCGAATGAACTCTTGGCCCGACTGAGCTACTCTCCAAGCACCACGAAACTCTGTTGTGTGGCCTCTACGCTGTCTCTCAACCTAGAAATGCGAATTGTTGGAATGCTGGCTCAGCTGGCTGAAAGCTCCAACAAAAATGCCTGTCCAATGCTGCTACCCCAGCTCCCTCACCTCTTGCCAAGTTGTGTGATCCCTGCTGGTCTCAAAATCCCGCTGCGTGATTCCTGGCTACCAAAAATACACACTCGCTTCCTCTGCTTTGTTGTTGATGTGTGTCACTGCCCCGGAACTCCTGAAAACTCCTATAGCACAACCTCGCTAGGGCGGGCACGGATGGTCCCCCGAAGTAGAGGTTGAATCTCCCGCATGAGAGACTCGTGGCTAAACAACCAGTAGACTCGCTAAACAGCAGAGTGAACAAATATTTGTTTGTTTGCAAATGTCAAAGATGAAAACAAATGAGAGCTGATCTCTCTTTATAAATCCTTGGGCCCCCTTAGCCTCATGTGGGCCCCTCCATCCACCCATTCGATTTTCCCTCAAAGCATATCAATTGGCTAATTCGAACTCCTATGTGGGTGGACTCCACATTCCATTAACGTCTAAATAAAGTCAATTTGGCCACTAAGTCGCTAAGTCGAAAGTGTGGGGCCCTCTTCCTTAGTCAAAAATGTGCAAAATTGTGTAGCAGTACCCTGTTACTAATGTGTTTGAGAAGGGACATGATAGTTACAAATCTATCCCACGAACGGTTGGTGATGTTGTTTACGGAGAAGTTATTTGAACCATTGCATGGCTGGGTAAAGGATTTTAAGCCTAGCACCATACAGGAAATCATTTCCAGGATGAGGGATATGGAGGATATGGTGCCTAAAAGTAAAGCACCTCCCAAACCCCCACCTCTTCAACAGGCTAAAGATAAGATAACTCCTTGAGAGGAGACTGGAAGAAGCAAGTTGGATCCAAGAACTCGAGATGAGTTACAACGAAACAATCTTTGTTATAATTGCTAGGAGCCTTGTGAGCCAGCGCACAAATGCAAGGGAAAGGGCAAAGTGCACTACATTGAAGTGCACTCTGAAAGAGAGGGAGAAGAAACAGGACCAGTGCAAAATGACAGACATTCTAGTTCAGAAGAGGAGCAGCCACTGGCAAAAGCAAAAAGTGGCACCATAGCCACACTTTCAGGGGTTCCTAGCGACAACACTTTCAGAGTCAAAGGTACCACACAAGGGCATCAAGTCGATGTCCTGAACAGCGATGGGTCAACCCACAATTTTATTGACTCTGAATTAATAGCTAAAGAGGCATCCCAACAAGGGACTTTGGAGGCTTTAAAGTGGAGATGGTCGGCGATTTCATCATGGCATGCAATCAAAAAGTCTCAAAAGCATAATTGAAGATGGGAAAATACACTATGATTGATGATTTCTAAGTGGTAAAGTTGCCAAATTTCAATGTAGTATTGGGTGTCCAATGGCTTATCGCTACAGGGAAGCATTAAAAAACTATCAGACCATGGAGATGGGATTCAATATGAAAGGAGGTCAGCGGGTAGTCTTTAGAGGCATGACTCATGATCCCTCAAAGATTGCTACACTCAAACAAATGGCGGTCAGAACCAGGCAAGAGCATATGCTATCATCACAGGATACTCAGCATATTAGCCCCCAGTCCAATTCAAATGAAGGGGGAAATTCATAGCCAAAGCTAAGTGCGATGACTCAAACAGAGCTTAAACATGTTGAGAGGCCAATAGCAATAAATCAAGAGTGCCTAGGAAGGTGGTGTGAGACCAAACAAGAAGGGCATCCACAACTAAGAGGAGTAAATAGTAGAGCCAAACAAAAGCAATGGGACAAGGAGGATTAGATGATAAGGAATGAACCAGTAGAGGAAGGGTATTGGGAGACGAATAGGTCATCAAACCACCACGATCTCTGAATTCACTTATTCATCTTCATAAGGGCAGTTGGTTAACCAAGACAACAGTCACTCGTTATAAAACAACAGTAGCAGATCCACCAAAAATATAGCAAAATAGTGAAGCAGATGGGCCACCATGAAGAGTTATGCTCTTCAACCTCGCTAGGAGTTTTTATGGGAGCAGGGTTACAGGGGTTGCTTCATGGCATGATGACAGGTAGCAGCACTATTGAATTGGGCAACCTTGAGATGACACAACAAATTGTTGCAAAAGCTTTCAGTCGGTTTGTTTAGTATCCTAGTATTGGATGGAATTTGTTTCTATGCCAAGAACAGTTGGTGATGTTGTTCACGGAGGGGTTAGTTGAACCATTACGTGGTTGGGTCAAGGCTTTTAAGTCGAGAACCAGTGTTCCACAGGGACACGTCCCCCACGGTCGGGTGCACGCACCCTTCGTACCCCACACGCCCGGGACAGGGAGTCTACTAGGGGTACGTTTCCCCACTCACCCTTTTTGGGGAGTCTTAGGGAGACGCAAGGGGGTGCATTTCCCCAGTGTGGGGGTGAGACTCCCCAAAAGGGGTACATCTGGGCATCCCCCCTCAAAAGGGGTGCTTCTGGGCATCCCTTTTGAGGGGGGACGCGTCCCCCCTTAAATTTGTCTAATAACCCCCAATTTAAAAATAAAATTGAAAATGACATATTAAAAACACTTAGAAAATTAAAAAATTAAAAATAAAACAAAAATTAAATAAAAAAAACAAACAAACAAAAAAATCACTAAGTTAAAAATTAAATAAGTTAATAACGTAAACTTACCTTCATACCTTCATTTCATTTCATTTTGCTCTCGTCGACCTGAAAGAGTCATCGTCGCCGAGCCATCGACCTCTTGCAGCCATCGAGCCGTCGACCTCCTACCGTCGTCGAGCTGTGGACCTCCTGCCACCGTCGAGCCATCGACCTCTTGCCATCGTCGAGCCATCGACCTCCTGCTCTCCTGTTGTCAACCTCCCGCTCACCTGCGTTGCTTTACTGCTCCTACACGGTCAAGCTTCTCTCCTACAGACGACGTCCCTCTCTCCTACACAGTCGACTCAGCTTCTCTCCTACACAGTTGACTCAGCTTCTCTCCTACACGTTCAAGCTGTCGTTGAGGAGTGTTTTTAGCCTACTGTCGAGAAGTGTTTTTAGCTGTTGTCATCGAGTGTTTTTAGTTGTTGCTTGACCTCTTGTTCGACCTCCTACTCAACCTCCTACTCGACCTCTTGTTCGACTAGTGTTGACTCTTGCTGTAGCGCCAGTCTTGCTCCAAAATCTGCCAGGCTTGCTCCACCTTCTGTGTGTCCAGACTCAAGTGAGTTCTTCATTGTTTTTAAAATCAAATTTTATTTTTTTCTATGTTGTGGAATGTCAATTACATGTTGCACAGTAGTGTAATTTAAATTTTTTTTAATTCTAGAACTTGTGTAATGTTTCTTAAATTTTAATCATTTAATAAAAGTAGTTTTAGAAAATCATAAAATGAGATTTAGTAGTTTCGAAATAGGAAAATGTAGATTTTGCATTTTAAATTTACATTATCAAAAAATTTTTAAACCCTTCCTGCAGGGCACAAAAAATAAAAAAAAAATATAGCAAAATAAATTAAAACACAGCAAGCTGTAAGTGCAAAATGACTGATCACAACAGCATGAGCAGCCATAGTGCCACTGACAGTGATAGTGAATATGATTCTCAAATAGAAAGTCCACTTGGAACTGAAATCCCATTGACAATGAATGAAACCCATGGCAGTAGCGCAGCTAGTGTTTCTCCCAGTGCAACTATAACCCCATCAAAGTCATTGGCAGAATATGCAAATGGGACATTTAATCCAAGCAACCCTATTTTGTTATGTGTTACCAAAATCGTTGGCCCTTCAACCCAACCAAAACCAGGAAAACAAAAAGGTGGGACACACCATTGGAAATGCAATGCTTGTTGTCATTCTTGGGTTGGGAGTTATAGTCCGATCAAGATGCATATTTTGGGTCTAGGTGGCAAAGGGGTTCATATATGTACAAAATTAACCATACTGCAAAAATCAGAGCTCTTGAGGATGCAAAGAGCACCTTCTCAAGTAAAAATTCCATGGCCCAAGCTCATCAAAATATTGATGAAGTGACAAGCTCCAAAAGAAAATTAAAACAAATGAAAAATATGTCTCCAACATCTCCGTTTGGGACTAAGGGTTCCCGTTCTTGTGCAGTGGGACCAACTCTTGCTGGGATGTATGGTAACTTGAACCGTGATGATACAGATGATGCCATTGGCAAATTTCTTTTTTCCAATGGCAATCCTTTCCATGTTAGTGGTTCTCCTTACTATAAGGAGATGGTTAAGGCAATTGCAGCAACAGGACCCTCATATGTGGCCCCAGATGAACATAAGTTGAGGACAATGATATTAGAAAGGCAAGTGGCCAATATTAATGTGCAAAAGGAAAATCTGAGGCAGACATGGGTGAGGGAAGGTTGTTCTATTGTTATGGATGGGTGGACAAACATTGCCAAACGTCCACTTATCAACATCATAGTTACTTGCCGAGAGGGGCCTTTTTTTCTTAGAGCTATTGATTGTTCTGGAAAGCGCAAGGATGTAGCTTTCCAATTTGAGCTTCTTCGTGATGCTATAGAGGAGGTTGGCTCTACAAATGTTGTACAGGTTGTGACAAATGCAGCAACAGTGTGTAGATCAGCAGGATTAATGATTCAAAGTAAATACAGACATATTTTCTGGACCCCTTGTTGTGTGCATGCGCTCAATAATGCATTGAAAGACATTGGCAAAATTGAGTGTGTATCTAACTTGGTGACAGCTACAAGAAATGTGCAGATGCTTATTTGCAATCACCACACCTCTTTAGCCATGTACAGGTCTCATGCGAGAAAGGAATTCCTCAAGCCTACTGATACCAAATATGCTAGTTGTTTTCTTTTATTAGAGAGGATGTTGGAAGTGCAGTCAGCATTGCAGGCCATGGTTGTGACTCCAGATTGGAACAGATGGGCGGAATCCAAGACAGAGGAAGGGAATAAAATCAGGATTCAGATATTGGATAATGATTGGTGCAGAAATTGTGAGTTTGGCCAATGGTATCAAAATATTGTCTATAGTTGGTGACTCCATGATGATTATCCAAAAATGTGTAAAGCTCCTCGAGAATGCCAATCTCCTCGATGAAGAAACCTCCTCAACCATGGCAGGGATTATCTATTTTGTTAAAAAAAATTGATAAGGTATACTTGTTCCACGTGTTGCGTGCCAATAACCATATGGCAGATGGTCAGGCCAACGCAGGTGTGATGTTAGAACAAGGTAGCCTGTATATAAATCAAAACAATTCCTCATGTCACATCCCCCGAGCAGTGGCAACAGGTCGGCGATGTACAGCGGAGGTACGAGTCGTCAAAGAATTAAGTTGGTAGTTAAGATGGCTAGCTCCCTAAGGTCCCTTCACAGTGCTATGGAAGCAGGGTTGGTAGGTTGCGAGTTAAGGCACAGGTGTGGTGTCGTTGGAATGCAGATCATGTACGAGGACAGGTGGGCATTGAGGTTTCAGTTACTCACCGAGATATGTAATATAGCTATACCACCCGGGGAAGAAGGTACCATCACATTACGATCCTGGTTATTTATAGTGGTGGAAAATATGGAGGGAATTTGCATTGATAAGACTCTGAATCGTCTTGCATTTATGAAGGATAAGATCGGGAGGAATGTTGGGATTGAACAGGTTATTATATATTGTAGTTGGCTCCGGTCAGTTAATCAAAATATTGTTATTGTTCAAAGGCATATTGCTGCAAAGATGGCCTCCGCGCGTAATGGCAGTGGGGGAGGTTCAAGGTTTGGTAGCTCGGGGTCTGGTCATGGCAGTGGTGGAAGCATTGAGAACTTGGTGGAGAATTCCTGTAAACAAGTTATAAAGGATATCGTTAAGGAAATTAACGAAAATATGGTTGTTATCTATGCTCAATTATCTGGATTGGGTAAATATTTGGAATTATTGCAGAAGACTATGGAAGGCCTGTGTATAGATGTGTTGAGCGTTCAAAAGAAGGTCGACAACATCGAAATTAAGGTGGAAACTGCGACTGTCGGGGTCTTAAAGGAAGTTTTCGGGGTTGGGGAAGCTATGGTCATCAACGTTGTTGGTGCTGAGGTTGTCGCTGATGTGCGAGCCCTACATGAAGAAGAGGATGTCATGGAGGAATTGACCACTTTTGTGGATGAACCTGCAGGTGAAGAAGCCGAGACTGGTAGCAGCTGAAAGATTTTGTTTTAATCTTATATATATGCTATGTCGATGTATAGAATATAGTGGTGTTTTCTGGAGAGACTGCAGTTATAGTTATGCTATAAGACTATATGTAAATAATGTCAGTAGCAAGAAGGTCCCTATCCAATGTAAATTGATGAAAATTGCAGAAAGCACAATTTTGAATCTTGTACGAGACTTGGCCCTTTTCCAGTCTATATAATGAAAATGCTACTTGTTTCTTTAAAAAAAAATGATTGGTGGACAGATTGTGGTTATTTGGTGTCACTCATACGTCCTGTAGTTGAGGTCATTCGCTACACTGACACAAATTCTCCTACTCTTGGAGAAATCTATGAGACCTTTGATAGTATGTTGGATCAAGTAAGGGTGGCCATTCGTGAGAAAGATCCTTCCTTAGGGTTTATATTCGACCCATTATTCAGCGTAGGTGGGATCGAATGAATACACCTTTGCACATGGTAGCGTATGCACCCAAACCAAAATAGTATGTGGCAAGTATTGGTAGAATTCTTCCCATTGAAGATCCAGAGGTCAAAAAGGGATTTTGAGTTGCCATTACAAAGATGTATAGTTCAGAAGAAGGGAAAACAATTAGGAGACAATGGATGCAATTTGCAAGTCTCAATGGTCCCTTCAACAAGCCTAATGCAAGGGAAGATCGCAATAATTTAGGCCAGACTGACCCCATTGGTTGGTGGACCATGCATGGGGATAATGCTCCAAAGATCCAACAACTTGCTATTCACTTATTGTCTTAGATTGCTAGTTCCTCTGCAGCAGAGAGGAATTGGTCCACATATACCCCACACCGAAGTCTTAGTGGAACATTGCCTAGAACACCACAGGAGGCCATTTCCATGATGAGGGATATGGAGGATACAGTGCCTAAAAGTAAAGCACCTCCCAAACCCCTACCTCTTCAACAGGCTAAAGATAAGATAACTCCCCGAGAGGAGACCAGAAGAAGCAGGTTGGATCCAGGAACTTGAGATGAGTTACGACGAAACAATCTTTGTTATAGCTACAAGGAGCCTTGTGAACCAGGGCACAAATGTAAGGGAAAGGGGAAAGTGCACTATGTTGAAGTGCACTCTGAAAGTGAGGGAGAAGAAACAGGACCAGTGCAGAATGGCAGACATTCTAGTTCAGAAGAGGAGTAGCCACGAACAAAAGCGGAAAGCGACACCATAGCCACACTTTCAAGAGCTCCTAGCTACAGCACTTTCAGAGTCAAAGGTACAATACAAAGGCATCAGGACACTATCCTGGTCGATGATTGGGTCAACCCACAATTTTATTGACTCCGCATTAATAGCTAGAAGAGGCATCCCAACAAGGGACTTTGGAGGATTTAAAGTGGAGATGATCAGTGATTTCATCATGGCATGCAATCAGAAAATCCAAAAAGTCAAATTGAAGGTGGGAAACTACACTATGATTGACGATTTCTGCATGGTAAAGTTGTCAAATTTCAATGTAGTATTGGGTGTCCAATGGCTTATCACTATAGGGAAGCGTTGGAAAAACTATCAGACCATGGAGATGGGATTCAATATGAAAGGAGGTCGGAGGGTAATCTTGAGAGGCATGACTCATGATCCCCCAAAGATTGCTACACTCAAACAAATGGCAGGCAAAACTAGGCAAGAGAAAATGATGTCGTCACAAGATACTTAGCATATTAGCCCCCAGTCCAACTCAGATGGAGGAAATTTGTAGCCAAGGTCAAGTGTGATGACTCAAATAGAGTTTAACCGTGTTGAGAGATCAGTAGTAGTAAATCAAGAGTGCTCAGGAAGGTGGTGCGAGACCAAACAGGAAGGGCATCCACAACTAAGAGGAGTAACTAGTAGCGCCAAACAGCGACAGTGGGACAAGGAGGATTAGATGATAAGGAAGAACCAATGGAGTAAGGGTATTGTGAGACGAATAGATCAGCAAACCACCATGATCTTTGCAATACACTCGTTCATCTCCGTAAGGCCAGTTGGTTTCCTAAGACAACATAGTCACTCTTTTTAAAATAGCAATAGCAGATCCACCAAAAATATAGCAAAATAGTGAAGTAGATTGGCCATCATGAAGAGTTATGCTCTTCAACCTCGCCAAGAGTTTTTATGGGAGCGAGGTTATAGGGGTTGCTTCATGGCATGATGACACGTAGTAGCACTATTGGATTGGGCAATCTTGAGACAACCCAAAAAATTGTTGCCAAAGCTTTCAGCCAGCTTGTTTGGTATCCTAGTATTGGATGGAATTTGCTTGAGGACAAGCAAATTTTAGGAAGGGAGGATTGTACTATTCTCTTTTGACCCTTAGAAGCAAAAAGGAGGTTGAGTCATAGCCTATCTAGATCTCATGGGCTATTGGCAAGGAAAATAAAGGGGTCACCATAATAAGATAAATAATAATTAAACAAAAGGGGTAAAAAGTCACTTTCGGGAAATTAAGTGACCCATGGTATTACCCATGGTTTTCGAAGGAGGTTCGAAGGAGGAAATGATTATTAAAAGTGTGAAGCAGATTGAGGGAGGGCATAAGAAGAAACTATCGAGGACAATTGACAAGGAGCTCCAGGAGCATCCAAGCAAAGGGGAAACCATAATAATTTCCAGTTTCGGTGTTGAAAGGCACACCCTAACTGATGATTGTCGGTTTCGGTGTTGAAAGACACACCTTAGCCAATATCACATTTGCCAGAGCCAAATCATTGATTTGTAGGTTGAAGATTGATTTAGGAGGCCAAGTTTCTTATTATGTTGAGCTTATCAGATGGTTGAACTTACAAGGCCAAGCTCACTAAATTTGTTGAGATCAAGGTTGTAAAACCACAAAGGCCAAGTTTGACAATTTTCAGTATATTAGCTAAGGTCGAGCAACCATTTCAATAGCAGATTGGGCCCAAAATTGTCATATTGTTTGGATCGTAAATTGGTTGACGTAATAGAGGATCGAGCAAGCTATCTTCCTAGGCTGAGATCGTTGAGTCTAAAGGGTCGAATTAGGCCAATGCAGTTTTCCGAGACTGAATTCCTTGCATGTAGGGGCCAAACCCAATTTGGTGCAACGATCGATTGAAGAGGAAGATTTGAATCGAAGGGGCCACGTTATCTCGCAAGGGTCGAATCGCTTAATTTGTCAAAGTCGGATTAGTTGTGCATGAGCAGTGGCAGAATTCATTACGATTGCAGGCCAAGTCGTTTTCCAATTGTGTTGTTGGTCAAGTCAAGTGTCTCTTTGGGCTGAATTTAGTACGTTGGCAAAGGGTCGAATGCGAGTCACCTGTTGACAGGAGAGTCGGATCAACTGGCGGCTGAAATTGTGAGTCACTAGTTGACGAGAGAGTCGAATTAGTTGGCGGCTAAATTCATTATGACTGGCAAGGGGCCAAAGGCAACTATAGGAGGCCAAGTTGTGTGTTGACGAGAATCGATTGTGTTGTTGGGCCAAATCAAGCAGTTTGTTTGGACCAAATTGTATGAGCAGAGGAGGCCAGAGTTATTAGCATCAAGCTCAGATTTGTTATGAATAAAATATAGATATAAATAATAATAACACATCATAAATAATGATTAATTAGTAATTAGTTAATGGAGAGGTATGTCCCTAAAGGACATGATCGTTCATAATGTTGGAATTTCTAAGTCTGACTCATTAGAAACCCTTCATGCACTTTACTAATTTATTCCTACCTACTTGTTCTGTTAATTAACAAGTTATTTACCATGTAAATACTGGAAATAAATACAAGTACATGCTCAACACATTACAGATCATCAACTGAAGGAAACAAAAACAAGCACACAAGTGACACAGTTGTTTTTGGACTAATGTCCCTGGAAAAACCCAATGCGGGAAAACCGATGTAGCTATTTGAGAGTTTGATTTATTAAGCAGTTTCATAATACAATCTGGGTGCCAAATCCGGCTCACCTAACAGAGAAAAATCTCAGCAATAGTACCTCTCTACTCAGAAGCAGATATTCTCGTTGAAACCCCAAATAAACACTCCGAAAACTCCACAGCTCCAATCTGCCCCACGAAACCCTAGCATCAGCCTCTAGGGACTGCGTCAGCCTCTCTCTGGCCCAGCGTTAGCCCAGCGTCACTTTGGCTTGACCTGTGTCGGCCTCTAGAGGCACTGCGTCAGTCCTCTAGCCCTCTGCGACACCTACGCTGTCCCTCTGAGGCACTGCGCAGCTCCTGGCTGCCTCTGCGTGAGCCCTGGCTGCCTTTGCATGAGCCCTGGCTGGCTCTACGTGAACCCTTGGCTGGTGCTGTGTCCCTCCCTCCGGCTACTGCGTTGATCCTCCCAGTGCTATCTCTGCCTCTCTGCTTCTTTATTCACTGCCCCTCAGCTGCAACTCTGATCACTCTCTCAAATTTATCAGCAAACCCAGCCCCAGAAAGTCGAAATCTTGATCTCTTGGCGTGTTCTCCAAGTGACCCTCAACCCTCTTATATTTTTCTCGTTGACAAATCAACGGCCGAGATTAAGTCCCTAATCAATGGCTAAGATTAGATCTGGCTTGATCCATGACTTTTGACCCATTCTAACACAGTTTTATATTAATTCACATTAATATTTTATTTTCCCTAAGTTTAGACTTAGGGACTCCATTAAAAATATTAATTATTTTAATATCTCCCAAACTGTTTAGAATCTACCCAAACCCTTTCTGGGTATTGGATATCTCATGTGCCTTAGCCTCTCCACCAATTTTCGTGGCTAGAGCACATCCGATGCTACCCCAAATCAACACATAAAGGGACACCTGCCTAGGGTATATAAGCAAGCCCTCACTCTCATTTGTAATATCATTCTCATTCATACATTTTAATATATATTCTTGTATCTTCAATGGAGATCTACATATTCCAAGTCTTTTGGAGTGTTTAACTTGCTGCTATAATGAAACTTGTTCATTACATTGGTATCAGAGCATTCATCTGAGTATACGAACTTTGTTCGTTACATTGGTATCAGAGCATTCCTCTAAGTATACAAACTTTGTTCGTTACATTGGCATCAGAGCATTTCTCTGAGTATACGAACTTTGTTCATTACAATATTCCTGTAGGAGGCTAAATCCCCAATCCTTGTGGTTGGTTTGTTAATCAAGGGCCGAATTACTCAGGGCCGCTATGCTCTTTGAACAAGAGTCGAGCTACATTCAGGGCAAACAGATTGCCAAGTTTCATCTCAGTTGTTTATGTAAAAATTCCTCCAAGAATTCCAATTAATAAATTAAGTACCTGAGTTGTCGTAATTTCCATTCCTAGGTTTATATTTTAATTTGATCACTGGTGAATTTCATTATGTAAATTTTGAGCCAATTTTGTGGTGATTCTTAAGTAAAAATGAAGGCCCTAATTTTTTAGTCAAAACCCTAAATTCTTAGCAATTAATGATAAGGGATATTACAAACTCACATATGGAATGTTTCCAAATTTGGTTATTAAGTATATGTCTGAATTTCTTCCCTTGATATCTCATTGGGCTAATGTGATTAATACTCTTCACAAGTGCACTGATGCTCTTCAAAAGTGCACTGCTCCTCAATATGTCAAAATGATAATTTTCAAAGTTTTGGCATAAATACAATCATTAGTATTACAAGGATTTCATGATTCCCATATTGAACATCATTCTTGATAATAAAAAATTATCTACGCCCTCACTCCTACATCCCCCCAGGATCATGCAGGAAGACTCCTTGTTGGATCCAAAGGACTCCGATAGCAAGCCAGCAGCATTGTCGCCCCTTCGCCATCAGCTATCAGACTCGGGCATTCTTGACATCATCAACCTCCAGCCCTGGACTTATTCACTTAGCCTTCTACATGATCCAGTTATATACATGTTTATGAAGTAGTCCTATTATTGTATCCTTCTTTACTTCATTTTATCCTAGATTTAGTTTGGCATTTTCTAAGAGTTGTGTTTGCACTCCCACATTGTAGTCGTACTAGTTGTATCCTTCAGTCCCATTGACCTATTTATGATCATTCATTGGACATTAATAAAATTACCTTATCTAATGTTATCTCAAAAGGTATCTGGCAAGCATTGATAAAGCTAAGGTTTAAACTTGTGATATCCACTGGGTAAACAACTCACATTCTTGTGCTCTTGTACTAATGCTCATATTCAAGATATCAATTTGGGTTTTGGGCTTTCCCCTTGGAAAATTTTCTTGCTACCAAGATTTTAGGACTTGCACCTTTAAGTGAGTTAGTTGAGTGCACTAATCCTAGGATAAATTTCGTCCCTACATCAACAATCAAACTTACGATTAGTTTACAGATTCCCTACTTGGCTTTGGAATTTTCCAAGCCTAAAGAGTGGAGTGAATCACATAAGTAACAGGTAGTGATTCACTTGATAGGACCCATAGGCTTTCCCATGAGTGAGGTTAGGATTTTTCCTCTAGGGAGTGTCTAAGAGATTACACTACCCGTCAATTTAAGATAATGATAGCACAGCAATGCACCACCCATCCTACATGTACATTAGCAGCTGAAAATGACACAAATTGATCTCAATCATGCCAGGAAAATAACTATTTATGAATCAATGATGACTATGGAGTTGCTCATACATATCAAGAACACAGGCAATATACAATTATCAGAAAACTTCTCAAACTGCAAGGATACTACAATGAATCACTTCTAAAGGGGGAAATATATATATATATAAGAAATTCAGGACACTTGTGAGAATGGTAGTGGCACAAAGAAAATACAAAATATATTTCATGACAATGCCCATTAAAAAAGTAAAAAGTATTTACTTCTTTCTAGACTAGCTTGATGTACTTGAGTATTGGCTAAACACTAATCCAAATATACCTCAGTTCTTCCAACAAAAGTCAATGGTTCAGAATCTGGCCCAAGAGCTAGGGAAAAGATACACTGAGCATAAGCGGATTTGTCTTCATAAGCCACAAGCAAATTGTTCAGACCTGAAATGAATAACTTTCAGAAATTCCACATAACATGTGCACCACTAAAATCAAACATAAAACACAAGGAAAAGGAAAAACTATATAAAACCATGCCGTGATTGCGTGCCCAGAAATTACCTTCATGACCAATCTTCTCCAGAAACCACTTTCTGCATTCATCCACATACAGTTTTGTGTCAGTACATTCTGTAATGTGTACTTTCAGAACATCAAATATACTGGAATACATGGATATATATGAACAAAAATGATAAATGATACAGAAAATAAAGAAATCAAGCAAACAAATATACTGGAATACATGGATATATATGAACTCTTAGAAGTCATCTAAGCATAGTAAACCTAAGGGAACATTAACTGGCAACTGGAAGTTTACAAAATGACATCAAAATTACTCCCCTGGAAAACAGCACAAACAAAAGTTATAAGCCATTGCTCTTCTGGTAATTATCACAAACAAACTACAGCATCATGATTCAGAAATTTACATGGAGTAAGGTTTAAACTTTGGAGGATCAAAATGAATTATAATCAATAAGAGTTGCATCTAACAATAGTAAAAACTAATGATGATCACCCCTGCAATCAGAAATGATGGCACTACAAAAGCTCTAAGCCTCTAACAGCACTCTTGGGGTGGAAATTCTTGGATTTCGACTTGAGAACTTACATGTAAGGGCCTGTAAGACAAAATGACAACATTATCAGATTAAAAACGATATTGGTATGGCAGTGCAGTAACTTTAAGCTCTTGAACAAATCTAAATCCTGCCACTGTATTGCATAAACTATGGAATAAATGGTATGATCTTACCTGGAAGACCTTTCAGTGCATTGAAACAGAGGCAAGTATCTTCCACAAGGACTGGGCCGTTTATCTTTCAGAAAGTCAACCGGATATTGTCAAGCATATTAGTGAAATATGTACAAATTCAATGCAGTAAACAGTAAAGCACAGATCCATTATCTTCCATAAGGCAAATAATACATCCTAAGAATATCCTCATGAAACAAATACAGAATGACAGTATGGAAGTTGTTGAGTTGCAATGTAAAAGTGATATGTAAACTATACAACTGAAATGAAGTATCATTTTACTATTTTAGTCATATGGTAATATTCTCTCATTTTTATGAATGCATTAGATAATTGAGAATAAAAAGGGATAACGCAGACCTGTTGTGATGCAAGACGAGCCTTTTCCTTTGAAATGTCTCCGGGCTCTCCCTGTAATTCAGGCACTGTAAGCAAAGCTGTTAAGTTTCAGTACATAATAAACAGACCTGCAAACTAGAAACCCTAGAAAGTTGGAAAACTAATAAACTCTCAAAACTGCTTGTTTTGCTAGATCTGTAATAACATAAGCTCACTCAAATCTACTTACAGCCAATAACAGAAACTTGTAGCACAAAAATTGCATCTTCTCCTTTATAATCTATAAAAGAAAATTGTATGCACACTTACTCTGAAAAGAGAATGAATAACAATAGAGACCCTGGCTCCCTTTACAGAGGAGGATAGGATTGTGTACTAAAAATAACCTAACCCTAAGAGCCTAGGTTAGAGTGCCCAGCAAGCATGAATACATGCACGCACTGGCCTCCTAGAGAACTGGTTACTGCACTAGACTGGTGTACGCTACAAATGCACCTCACCCTTGTGCTCTCCTCAGGATCAGTGCCCTATCTCACTGAAACTAGAAATCCACCTACGTGTTTTTTTCATAAAACTGGAAAAGTAACTCATAAATAGAAAATCAGGTACCATTCTTATTTTGTAATGATAGTTACAGCTGGAAGAAATTCATGGATGGCACACACATGCTGCAGTATCTTCCTCTAACTGCTGTGCCTGCTGAAGGCTTGCTGCTGTTCACACTCAAGGCATCTCTTCTGCTACACACAAGAACTGAGCTGACAACTATTGGAGAGAATACTGCCCAAGTAACCAGTGTAATGTAATATTAGGTACCTAGGGAGGTATCTACAGGAACAATAAATGTAATATGGCCATAATCATGGAATACAGCCTACTAGGTAGTTGATGAGTAATAAATAGGCCCATGAGGTAGTTGGTGGGTAATAAATGTAATAACAAGTGGTAGTGGATATAGGCCCCTAGGAATACTCATGAGAGAGTATATATACACATTAGTTTCATTGCATTGGATATGTTGGAGATTGTATTGTAATTTGTAACAAACATTGCTTGCACAGTTATTCCTTCCAGAAGAAGTAATTAATGGTGTTACCCTACCTTAAGAGTGTTCTCAATATCTTGCCATTTAATCTCTTGCTAATGCATCTTTTAATTCTGAAACTCAAGGGCTTTAATTCATCTATTAAGGTTTACTGCAGGTCATATCAGAGCTCCTTCTTGAGCCAATGTGGGGAAACAAATTATCGATATATATACCAAAGGTATTGGGTCCCAGTTGTTGTGCCAAACAGGTTATACAAGTGGAGGACTTGGAAAGAGTCGCGAAGGTATTGTTGTTCAAATCAGTGTTATCAGAAGCAGACCAAACCAGTCTCAACCGGCTGGTCCAACCGGTTGGAGGGCAAAACTGGTTCGGACCAGCCTCCTGAACCGTTTTTGGCCAGTTCAGTACCGAACTGGCTGGTTCTGTAACAAACCGTCCAGTTTAGCACTGAACCAGCCATTTTCACCAAACCGGCCGTCAGTTCAGTAAAGCCACGTACAATGAAACACGTGGGGCCTGTTTTGCTTTTTTTCTTTAATTTTTTTTAATTTTTCTCTTAGCTGGCTATCGGCCCACAATAGGTGCCTAATATTCAAGCCTATGACCCTATTATTGCTATGCAATTCATGGTAATGTTAAATTCTTAAAGTAAAAGGATGAACTTAAATTTTTAACATTACCATGAAATGACTCAGGGTGTTTGAGAGTGGTTCCAAACTCATTGGATTTCATATGGAGAAAGTAGAATTTTAGATCCCACTCAAAATCTAGCAAACTTAACAGTTTTTCATGATTGGGGGAATCGCAACATTTCCATTGGATTTTGTCATGTACGAGGGTATGGAACTAGTATTTAATCAAGAGCACCAAGCCCTCTATGTACCTTGATGTTAGTGGCATTGGTTGTCAAACTCCTCTATCATGATCCTACTAAAAATGTACCCATCACTCAAACAAAATCTTGAATTGACATGCATTTTCTATCTTATTTTAATGCTTAGAGGGTGATATTGATGACGAAGACCCCAATATAGGCAAAGATTTTGATGATATGTAAGTATTTGTTGTAGCATGACATTTTTTGGATGTTGGAGGCCATCTAGGGCTTATTTTTTGATGTATCTTCGGTTCAAAGATGGATCGCACTCGGTGTTATTTTAGTTATGTGCATCTTTACATGCTATGTAAATGAGAACTTTAGCTTATTTGTGTATAAATGGTTTGGATTCATATGGATGCACATGAATATATATGCTTTTCTTTAAAATTTAGATATTTTATGTGTTTTTGGTTGACCAGTTTTTTGGTCCAGTTTTTTTACCGATTCTCGATCTGGAGGGTCTATCAGTTCGATGACCGATCTAGTTCTGATAATATTGATTCAAATTGAGCTTGATATGAGATCAATTAGATCAACACCTGGATATGGTGAGAATCCTTTTCCAAGTGTAGGTCACTCTACCATTGATTTGCAAGAAGGTTATCATGTACCCATTGTTTTGTTTGTTGTTGAAGGTCATTCTACTGACTTGCAAGGGGCACAACTTACATTGATAAATAATTTAGTTAAATGATTGTATACCTAAATTGGAGACCACTGACAATTTTGTTGATTTGCAGAGTGTTAAAATTGGCAACTAGGGCCAAATTCCACATTGGTCTACTTCTTTGAGGAAGATTATTGTGGCACTGAATTCCTCTTTTCGAGAGGACCAAAATCGACCTAAAGATCACCAAATTTGGATAAGAAAAGAATATTTTTTATTCAAAAGGAATTCTATAAGGCATGACTTGCGAGAAAAATTTAAAATTTGAAATTTGATTTTGCCTCCATGTGTCAAGGTTGGCTTCACTGCCTTAAGGACAAAACGTCATGTCTACTTGTATATATATGGGCATCCTCCAAACTCAAGACACATCCAATGGGCTATCACATCAAGATATATCCCTCTGAAATATGCGCAGGACTGAGGCAGCTAAACGAAGGCAGGAAGAAGGGTCTTTTGAGACAGTTTCTATTGCAGGTTATTTTTTTGAGCATGTTGAAGAATCTAGGGCAAAGTAGTGTAGTGTGATTCTTCGTTACTAGATAACAATTTGTGAAGTATTTTTACTTTTCCTTGTTAGCTTATTTTCTTCTTCTTCTTATTAGTGCATGTGTGTGTACTTCATCAAACTGCTACCAAAACATAAAAACAAGAACACAAGATGTTGGCTCTGTGTCAGGGCCAAAACCTCTCTTCTCTTGAGAGGAAAACCCTTGAGTGAATTTCTCTTATTGAAGCTTCTATTGATCAATGCCAAACCCTAGACCCTTGACTAGAATATCCTCCAAGCACAAGTCAAGCCCTCTCCTCCTTTCTGCACTTTGTTCCTCGGCACATAGGCTTCCTCCTTTCAGCACTTCGTTCCCCGGCACTTCGTCCTCCTCCTTTGATTTTTGTCTAGAGATATGTTAGAGTCAGTATTTGCATACTGCCACTAGTGATCAAAATTGTCAAACCAGGCAGTAACTCCATAAGGAAAAAATGATTCGTGTGTTCTATTCCATCAGGTAGGTCTTCATTATATACATGAGGGAGAGACTGTTCAGTTCGTCTCCCGATGACTGTTCATATTTCCTATTTATCTATTTACATAAATTCACCCAATCACAAGGATTAGGTGTCAACATTCCCCCCCTTAATCTGAAGGGATGTTGGTGAGTCCAAGCATCATTCTGAATCGTTCAAGCTTTTCTCTTCCAAGCGCTTTGGTGAAGATGTCTGCAATTTGCTCATTTGTGGAACAATGACGGAGATGGATTGTTTTGGCCTCAACATGATGTCGAATTAGATGATATTTAGTATTGATGTGCTTCGTTCGATCATGGAACTTTGGGTTCTTGGCCAACTTTATTGCAGAGGTATTGTCAATCATGAGTGGAGTTGATTGTACTTGTTTTACCTGCAAATCTTCAAGAATTTTCCTGAGCCACACAATTTCTTTTGTTGCTTCAGCTGCTGCCACGTATTCTGCTTCTGTTGTGGAATCTGTTGGAACTGATTGTTTGCGTGATCTCCAGGAGACAGCTCCTGATCCAAGACTCATAGCATATCCTGAAGTTGATACCCCAGTTTCTTTGTCTCCATCGAAGTCTGAATCAGAGTATCCAATCAAGCTGAAGTCGTCCACCTGTGTATACTTGATTCCAAAGTCTTGAGTTCCCTTCAAGTACCTTAGAACTCTTTTTGCAACAGACCAATGTCCCTCACAAGGCTTTTGCATAAACCTGGAGAGGATTCCAACAGCGAATGAAATGTCTGGTCTGGTAGTAATTAAGTAGTTGAGACTTCTTACAAGCTGTCTATACTTTGTTGCATCCTCAAATTCTTTTCCTTCAATAGATGTGAGCTTTAAGTTTTGTTCCATTGGAGTAGTAAGAGGATTGCACTCTGTCATGCCAAACCTGTTCAACAGATCTCCAATGTATTTCTTTTGAGAAAGAAATATGGACTTTGGATGTTGGGTTACTTCAATGCCAAGATAGTAATGAACATAGCCCAAATCAGTCATTTCAAAACTTTTCCCCAATTCCTTCTTTATGGATGCAATGTAGCTTTCATTGTTACCTGTCATCAAAGATCATCTACATATACCACAAGATATACAACTGTTTTGCAAACTTTCTTGACAAATAAAGTTGCATCATCAAGATCAAAATGTTTGAAATTGAGTTTCAGAAGATGCTCAGTTAGTTTTTCATACCAGGCTCACGGTGCTTGTTTGAGGCCATCCAAGGACTTCACAAGTTTGCATACTTTACGTTCATGTCCTTTCACAGCAAATCCTTCAGGCTGGGACATAAAAACATTCTCTTTTAGATCTCCATTCAAGAAAGCAGTTTTTACATCCATTTGATGGACTTTCCAACCGTTCTGAGCCGTTAATGCAAAGAGTGTCCAGATGGTAGCCCATTTCGCTGTGGGGGCAAAAGTCTCCTCATAATTGACCCCTTCCTTCTGTGCAAAACCTTTTGCCACAAGCCTAGCTTTGTGCTTGTCAAGTGAGCCATCAGCTTTATACTTGTTCTTGTAGACCCACTTGCAGCCAATTGGTTTGGTTCCTAATGGAGGATCAACCAGCGTCCAAGTGCCGTTTTTTATGAGGGCATCATACTCCTTTTGCATCGCTTCTTTCCACTCATCCTGAGAAGCAGCTTCTTTGAAGGAAGTTGGTTCAAAATCTATAGACAAGTTCAATTCACAATCATAAGAAACATCCATATCAACAGGTGAATTAGAGTCATCTACATCACCTCCATTTTGTCGGTTTGAATTTCTGGTTCCTGTCTTTCCAACTTCATCAGGATGAACACTTTCAAGTGTCTTTGTCAGCCACTTTGGGGGACCTTTCTCAGATGGTCCAGGCTGCTCCGTTGATTGAGTTGGGACTGAATCAAGATTGAGTCTCCCAATTCTATCAATTACATCACTTAAAGTATCATCTGTTGTTGGAGTTTCATGCGAGGGAGAGTGTTCTTCAGAAAAAGATTCCACATGTTGATCTAGTATAGGAATCCCCCCTTCAAGATGTGGAATCTGATTATCAAATTCTTGAAATGATTTTGCTTTTGCGAATCTATCCAAGCGATCAAGTTGCCGCTCAACAACATTGTCAGTTTTGGATGATTCAAGGAAAATTACATCTCTAGATACAACAAACTTCTTATTTACTTCATCATAGAGGTGGTATGCTTTGGAGGTGTTTGAATACCCCAGGAAGATACACTTACGACTTCTAGCACCAAGTTTGTTTCTATGTACCTTTGGTATCAAGGCATAACATGTGGAACCAAAGACCTTGAGATGTTTTACCGAAGGAACATGTCCATACCACATTTCATAAGGAGTCTTGTTTCTAATAGCATTAGATGGACATCTATTCTTTATATATGCAGCACATAGAACAGCATCAGCACAAAACATTATCTTTACATTTTTGAAGAAGAGCATGGATCGTACCATATTTAAGATTGTCCTATTCATTCTTTCAGCTACACCATTCTGTTGGGGATTATAAGGCACAGTTGTTTGATGTTTGATCCCATGTTGGCGAAGATAGTTTTCAAATTCATTTGATGTGTATTCTTTTCCATTATCAGTGCGAATAGACTGTGCATCATTTTCAATCCATTTATGAAAATTCTTGAATGTTTGAAAAGCATCAGATTTGTTCTTCAATAAATAAACCCAACACATTTTGGTGTAGTCATCAATAAATGTCATGATATATTTATTTCCATTTGCAGAAGGAACAGGCATTGGACCACATAAATCTGAATGGATGAGTTCAAGTTTTCTGTGTGCTCTTGAATGTTAATCATGAAAAGACTGTTTGCTATGCTTTCCTAGAATGCAAGCATCACATTGCTTAAGTTTCCTAGGAATTGTAGGCAAACCAGCAACACCATTTTTCTTCAACAAGCGGAGGCTGTCATAGTTCAAATGTCCAAATCTAGCATGCCATAATAAACTTGATGGAAGTGTACCTTCTTCATGATGAGAATTGTATGAGAAATGTTGTGCATGAGCAGAGGTTCCTTGCAGCTTGAGAAGCCTTTCTTCTTCTATTCCCCTCATGACAAGTGAGTGGTCAGATGCTTTTCTTACCTCAAGCTTGCCATCAAACATATGAATGGAGTGACCTTGCTGGCGGATGTGGACCAAGGACAACAAGTTTCTCTTCAGCTGTGGGAGATATAGAACATGATGCAGAAGAAAGTCTGGAAGACCAGGCAGTTTAAGCCTGATTGTGCCAAGCCCTGATGGCTTGATTTTTGATTGGTCTGCAAAGTATACTGCTCCATCAACATTGTCAGTGAAATCTTCAAAAAAATCTTTTCTATGAGTCATGTGGCAGGTTGCTCCTGAATCAAGCAACCAATCATTTTTCCAAGAAGCAAGTGAAGCATTAAATAAATCTTCATTTACTCCAATGTTACATTGTGCCACAACATAGTGAGCGGATTCAGGTGCTTTACCTTTGTCTGTATCATCAGTTTTACCTTTTTGTTGGTTTCTTTTCTGCTCAATTTTGTCCCATGGTAGCTTGCATGTAGAGGCATCATGTGATCCATTTCTTTTGCAGCGTATGCAGTGCAAATCTGCCTTTTCTCCTTGAGAATGTCTGCCCCCCTTGCCTCTGAAATATCTTCCTCTTCCTCTTCGACCACCTCTTCCTCTTGTAGAATCTTGAGCAGGATGCTTTTCTTTATGAGCAAGGCACATAGCCTCTTCAAAAGATTCAGGCGCTGTCTTCTTTCCAAAAGCTTTCTCTCTTTCAGCAAACTTTTTCACAAGAGAGTCAAAGGTTATATCTTTGAGATTTCCATTTGCTTGCAATGATTCAAGATAATTGGAGTAAGTAGGATAAAGTGCCTTGAGAAAAGCAATAAGAGGAATATCCAATTCAACCTTAGTGGATTTGATATCATGCATTATAGACTTTACTTCAGATGCAAGAGCAAGAGGATCATTATTTTGCAGTTCAAGAGTGAAGAGTTTAATCATGAGTTGAACAACTTCAAGTGCAGAATGTGAGTCATAGAGTTCTTTCAGCGTTTGTAAGGCTTCAAAGGCAGTTGAATATGATGAAATATGGTGACTCACCTCTTCATTTACAGATGCTACGATTAATGCATAAGCTTTGTTGTTCTTGTTTTCCCAAATGACGAGCTCTTTGTCTGAGGTACGCTGTGCTGGTTCATTGTCTCCGTCTCCGACACACACTCCTTTCCACAACTCATTGAAAATGAGGGTGTGTTTTATCATCCGGGACCATTCAGGATAGTTCTCCTTGCCAGTGAGAACTATTCCCACCATGGATATGATTGAATGCATTCTGTAAAAAAAAATATTTCTGCTGATAGAAAAATACTTCTGCTAGCAAGAAAAAAATCTGTGTACTGTAAAAAATACTTCTGCTGGCAAAGAGCAAAACTATATTTTATCCATATAGAATATCACCATTTGTATTTTCAACCTTATTTCATACAATATATCAAGCATCCATGCCCTTGACAAAAAGGAACTGCTCACTGCACCATTATCAATATATTGTATTCCTTAAACCCAGAATGACTAATAAAATAAGGAAAAAATCTTGAGCAAAATTGTTTCTTTCCAATATATTATCATGCTCAACGCCCTTTTTTTTTCTTTAGTGATACCAAGGCTAGTCAAACACCTTCACAGTCTCAACATTTAGCACACAAAGATAAACTATTACTCCTTTCAATGCATACGAACCAACACCATTCCAAGACTTAACCTTAATGCCTCTGCTCTGATACAATCATAAAAATATGAACCGATTTTTTTTTAGGAGCTCAACGCGCAGGAGCAGCAGAAAATACGGAGGCTTTCGGGCAATAACCCATCAAGCATCTCCCCTTTCACAACTAACCATGATTACATTAGTCCCTTATGCATTGGATTGACCTCAAATCAAACCATTACAGCAGACCCTCATTGAAAAACTATATGCGTATTAACAACATTGTAACTGTATTAACAGCAAAACTGTATTAATACCAACTGTATTAACCCGCAGATAATATGCGAAAAAAAAAATGTGAATGGGAACGGAGTTGGGCAGTATGGGCGGTGTAACCATGAACCATCACATAGTATTCAACGCATATGCCAAAAACAGCGTATAGCCAAAAAACACTCAACATATATATATACCAACATTCTTCAAAACAGGAGCAGCGTTCTCCACCGGAGCAGCGTTCTTCACAATCGTTGCTAATCTCATATGCACTTTTAAATCGCTAAAACATTTCCAGGTAGGAAAATTTCACTGCGATTTACTGCAACATCGATGACAGCCTCACGATGGCTCTTGGGGCCATGCAGCAAGAGAACCGTCCTTTGAAACCAGAACAAAATGCAGCAAGAGCTATTCCACCGAAACGTCTTCAAAAAATATTCCAGAAGTCATCCCTCTCTCAACGCTTTCTGAATTTAGGCAGTAAGAACAGTGAACAGACTATGAACACACTGCGCAGTAGACAGAGAGGACAGAGGGCATAGTAGACAGTGGACAAAGAGCAGTAGACAGTGGAGTTACAACTATTTTGGGAGCTGGCTCTGATACCATGTCAGACCAGGCAGTAACTCCATAAGGAAAAAATGATTCATGTGTTCTATTCCATCAGGTAGGTCTTCATTATATACATGAGGGAGAGACTGTTCAGTTCATGTCCCGATGACTGTTCATATTTCCTATTTATCTATTTACATAAATTCACCCAATCACAAGGATTAGGTGTCAACAAAAATCTCTCTTTTATATCATATTAGAGTCCCGTCTGAAATTTTTGTCATTCCACTAGGTCATCATGCAAAAATTTGGTCACTGAAGGTTGAATTAGGGTTTCCTTTACTCCTTTTAGAAATTTATCCCTTGCTGGCTCATTTCACCTTTTGCTAAAGTATACCATTAGGCATGACTTATCTTCATCATGACAGTCATTTTCATCATGGTCACAACCATTCAAAGTCTACATTAGGTCTTAGGGTTTCCAAGGTCCACTAAAACACCATCTCCTGCATAAAAGACCAGCAAGTGAAGGAGTAAGATTAAACAAGATTTCATCAGCAAAATAGTTGGTAATTTGAATATTCAAGCAAAAATGTAATTTTATGGTTTTAATATGTAATAATTCTCATGGTTCCAAGTGTTGTAAGTTCAAAGTTCCATCATCCAAAAGGAAGAGTTTCAAAGTCATTATGTTTCCAAATCCACCAAGAAGATCAAATCAGAAGATCAAGTTCAAAGGTAAATTGTAAAAGACAAGTCAAGTTTGAGAAAGAAAAAGTGGGTCCCAAGACTAATTTTGAAAATCTAAACAAGGTATAAAGGCCATCAAAGACCAAGGGAAGGCTCATTTGCACTCTTATCCATCGATATCTCACTCACCTACACTCCATCTACCTCCCTTGACCTTTTCCCATGCCCATTCCTCTCATTTCCCTCTCCTAGGGTTTTGAGGGCATTTTTCTTGGTTTCATGACCTCCATGGTTAAATCATCAACAAAACTTGTACCCTGATGCTCTTACACCTTCCCTTGTCCTTAATATACCTTCCTAAACACTTCCCATCACTCCTATCCCTCAACTCCAAATGACTTTTTTGATGAGTCAAATGATAACTAGACAAAAATATCTTTCCAATGAGCTATCATGCACTCAATTTGGAGTTGAGTAAGACCTCCAAAAGTTTCCGGCAAAAGAACACTTCATTTTTGCACCGAAGTCGCTGCGCGTTTACCAATCTTGGGAGATTGGCATTTTGACAAGGAAAATGACCTTCAAATTGAAAACTAAAAGTATATCTAGAAAGTAGACTCGAAGGGCTTTCCAACGAGCTATCTTGGAGCAAATTTGGACACCGAGAAGGCCTCCAAAAGCAGCCCTGAAGAGGTCACTGCACGTTTGACACTGTGAGGGCGCTCTTGACAGTGAAATGGTCAAACGCGCAGCACCTTGGACGCTGCGCTTTTGTTTGGAGCATCCAATGAGCAAATGGTCAGCATTTTTGGATTCATAATGATGAGGACATGCACCCTGTACTTTTGCTAAGAATTTGGAGCAAAATTGGTCAGCCAAAAGGGTCAAAAACTACCAAAAAATCACCTTTCTGCCTCTTTTCTAGCCTGGTCGCTGCACGTTTGAGCAGTCTTGGGAGATTGCAATTTTGGAGGGGTAAATGAAGCCCATTTTGAAAACCAAGGGCAGTTTTGGAAACTAGACAGGATAAGCTTTCCAATG
The DNA here is from genome assembly GCA_031772625.1 of Pinus tabuliformis. Lineage (NCBI taxonomy): Eukaryota > Viridiplantae > Streptophyta > Pinopsida > Pinales > Pinaceae > Pinus > Pinus tabuliformis. The sequence goes on along the minus strand of CM062806.1, from coordinate 997,107,181 downwards.
AGCTATCCTGGGCTAGATTTGGACATCGGGAAGGTGGTCAAAAGTCATCTTGAAGAGGACGTTGTGCATTTGACCAGGGTCGCTGCGCGTTTGACAATTTTCCACAATTTTCATTGTTTCATTCCAGGTTGACTTTTATCTATGGGAAATTCAAGTTTTACCTATGTAATTGATCTAGATGATGTAATTATCATGTTTTTACTTTTACCTAGGGTAGATACATCAGTTAGATGGCCTATGTGGCATGTAATGAATCAGTTTGCTAGAGTGAGGGATGAGTCACTTTGACCACCCTACACTCCAGCTATCAGTTCAGCCTTTCTTGCAACTGCTCCTCCACTCATGGATTCGACCCCTGATGCCTAGGATGAGTTGGTTGTTGGCCTATATTATGTATTTTCTCAGTCATTTTACAGGTTGGACTCAGTGGGATGCTTATGCTTTGAGTAAACATCATTTTGTATCAGTTTTAGCAGGAGATTAATGAAAGATTGCAGCTATTTCTTTGGGATCCATGTGGTATGATGTTCAGTTCAGTTTTCTCTATTGTGATCATATGTTAAAATGTTTTTTGTACTTCATCAATCATTTCATTGCTTTTAAGTGGATGTTTTCAAGTTGATAGGCAGAATCCATAATATTTATGCTCTGTTTTGGGAAAATATTCACAGTTTATGTTTTCTTCAGTTTAGGAAGGATCCATGTTGCTCACATGCTCTTTCTAGCTTCTCACCTGTCTTGAATCACCTCACCCATCAAAACCCTAGAGTGCTGAACCTTGTGCCTACCTTGCCCCATCGAACACCCTGCAATTTTGACCTAATTTCCTTGCCCTAACTGTTTGGCTCCTCCTGATCCAGCAAAACCTTTCAAAATCAAAATCAAACCTTGTGCTACTATACCTAGCCTAATATCATTTCTTGATCCAGTCATCTCGACTGAGATCCTTATGGAGAGAGCCCTCTCCTGGCCTAGTAGGGCTAGCTACTTGGCTAAGCGTGGTTTGTGGTTACCCTGGCATTGCCTTCCTTCAGCCTGAGGTTCAATCCAGGTGATAACATAGTGGCGACCATACTGGGGAAGAGGTGACAGATCTTCTCCGGGAAAGATCATCAAAGTTCAGATCTGATTGCTGATGGTGAACAACGGTCAGATGCATGCGAAGGCTGAAATCATTCACCTGGCGACTCTAGTGTCGAAAAATCCCAAGGTTCAGAATTTTTATGGCAACTCCACTCTTCAAGAACCAGTAGCCTGAAGAATTTCTTGGTGAATTCATTGTTATCAAAATGGATTTGTTTGCTCGAAGGTATGCTCCCATGAGCCGAGATCACATTCCAGGTTTCCCAAATAAAATTCCTAAGGTAGATTGGCAAAGGAATTTGCCTATGTTTAAAGATGATGATAGGAATGATGCTGCTTTACATCTGGTTAGATTTCACATGCATACTCGCAAGTTGAAGGTTGATTTTCCTGAAGACTGCTTGATGAAGATATTCATGGCCACTCTGGAAGGTGAAGCCCGATCTTGGTATGAAAGTTTGTCACCTGCTTGTATTTACTGTTTAAAGGATTTTCATACCATGTTCTTTGAAAGGTATAAAGAATCTTGTCCATCCTTAATATTAGTTCAAAACTGTTGTAAACATGTTTATAGTTTTATTGAAAATCTTGAGAAAGTTTATGAAGATGATGACTTCATGGACGATGAGATCATGGAAGCCCTGTATGAAAATCCATTTTAGCAGCATAAAGAGAGCTTAGAGGATACTTATCAAGATACTCAGGAAAATTTGCAGCAGGTTCAAGATCTTAGTACAATTGAAAATGATGGAAGACAAGGTCTTATTTCAGATCTGCTCATAGCAGAAGACAATATGCAGGAAAATCAAGTTCCAATTTTAGATTGTGATAAAGTCAAGTTGGCTATTTTAGATCTAGATTCAGATCATGATGATGAAGAGTACCTTGTTTTGAATCCCATGAAGGAGAGCTCTGTTGTTGAGATCATCTTGAATGAAGAAAACAAAGTTATTGACCCAAGTGTTCTCATTTCATTAGAACAAAACCTTCACGAGGAGGTAATCCAATCCCTTTATGAAAAACAAGATGAGATCTTTGTTCAAGTAAGTGAAAAATCTTCTTTGGATAATTCAGTGGTAAATGATAGAAGTGTTAGTTTTGAGTTTCAAGAACTATCTGAAGTTTTCCCTCGTATGACTGATGAGTGCGATAAGAAACATGACAATCTGGTTGCCATGTCATATGAAGATATTCAACATCCTTGTCAAACTTTAGGAGGGAAAGAAGACAATTATTGTTTTAGCAAAAGAAAACAAAAAGTACTATCTCCTCTGTCTGAAGATGAGATAGATCAACTCCTGAAAGGTCATGTTACAGCCCAAGCTAATGCAAGTTTGCAGTGTTCACATAGTCAAGAAGGTGTTAGTGAAGCTTCTTCCACTTTTGAAAATGAGGACAGTCTTGAAATTAGATTTATAGATCAGCAAATAGATATTGTTTTCTTTCATGAAGATGATAGGGTTGTCATGTTTGATAATCTTGAAGAATGTTTTCTGTTTAAGAATGACTTAGACTATGAAATTGAGGAGTATGAGCCTGAGAGAGACAGTATGCCAGAAATCGAGTCAGAATTTCTCATGCTCGAGGAATTTACAGCCAACACTCAGATAGCAGAAGCTTATACTTCTCTATGCCTTCCTATCAATCAGCAACCAACTGTTCTTTCAGATCAAAATGAAGGGAGTACTTCTATTTTTGTTGCTGGATCTCAAGACAAGGTAATGCTTCAGGATTTTCAAGATCCCTTCGACAGCCTTTTGCAAGCATTGGAGAAGATGAATGTTGTCTGGTTTGTTAGCATAAGCCTTGGTTTTAGTTGTTATTGTGAGTTGCCTACATGTACATCGTTTTGCCTACTCAAGGAAAGTGAGAGCAGAATTTCAGTAAGTAGCCATCTGCTAGATTGGTTACATTGGAAGGCTCACTTCACATGATTGTACATATTTCTTTAGTAGGCAGGTGGTTGTCATCAGGATTTGAAGCCCTCAAATCTCGATGGTCTGTTGCCATTAATAAGCTTTGTAAGTACTTGTTTCAGTTAAGTAAGTTTTGAGTCAGTTTCAAGTCAGTTTTGAGTTTTTTGACCATATTGGCCCATATGGTAAGGCTACTTGGTCTACAGTGTTCTTGGCACCTCCAAGGAGCTACCATCCCCAAATAAGGCCAATGTTAGAGTCAGTATTTACATACTACCACCAGTGATCAAAATCTCTCTTTTATATCATATTAGAGTCCCGTCTGAAATTTTTGTCATTCCACTAGGTCATCATGCAAAAATTTGGTCACTGAAGGTTGAATTAGGGTTTCCTTTACTCCTTTTAGAAATTTACCCCTTGCTGGCTCATTTCACCTTTTGCTAAAGTATACCATTAGTCATGACTTGTCTTCATCATGACAGTCATTTTCATCATGGTCACAACCATTCAAAGTCTACATTAGGTCTTAGGGTTTCCAAGGTCCACTAAAACACCATCTCCTGCATAAAAGACCAACAAGTGAAGGAATAGGATTAAACAAGATTTCTTCAACAAAATAGTTGGTAATTTGAATATTCAAGCAAAAATGTAATTTTATGGTTTTAATATGTAATAATTCTCATGGTTCCAAGTGTTGTAAGTTCAAAGTTCCATCATCCAAAAGGAAGAGTTTCAAAGTCATTATGTTTCCAAATCCACCAAGAAGATCAAATCAGAAGATCAAGTTCAAAGGTAAATTGTAAAAGACAAGTCAAGTTTGAGAAAGAAAAAGTGGGTCCCAAGACTAATTTTGAAAATCTAAACAAGGTATAAAGGCCATCAAAGACCAAGGGAAGGCTCATTTGCACTCTTATCCATCGATATCTCACTCACCTACACTCCATCTACCTCCCTTGACCTTTTCCCATGCCCATTCCTCTCATTTCCCTCTCCTAGGGTTTTGAGGGCATTTTTCTTGGTTTCATGACCTCCATGGTTAAATCATCAACAAAACTTGTATCCTGATGCTCTTACACCTTCCCCTATCCTTAATATACCTTCCTAAACACTTCCCATCACTCCTATCCCTCAAAATCATCATTTTTCTACAAACCCTAGCCTATTGCTACGCTTTTGACACTTTTCTAGACTAGGCCTGTGTTTTGCCCTTTTGGACCCCTTCCCCTCACTCAATCCTTGAAATTCCAGTTTCCCCTACTTCCTAACATCCCTCCCTACCTCCCAAAATTTTCCTAAGAATTTAGAAGCCCCCTATCCCCTTTATTTCCCTTCATTCCTATAAATTTCCCAAATCCCCTGTTTTGCCTACACTAAACCCTAATTTCCTCTCCCACTGAGCTAGGGTTGGCTATGGAATCAGAGACATCTGAGTAGAGGAGGCATAAGGGAAGTCATTTCAACAAGTATGAGGCCATTCCAAACTCATAGACATCATGTCTCCATCATTTTTCAAGAAGTCATTCCAAGGGACAAATCATTTGCCACACATAGGGACAGTTTTTCTTCAAACTATGTTTCATACCCAACAAGTATGAGGCCATTCCAAACTCATAGACATCATGTCTCCATCATTTTTCAAGAAGTCATTCCAAGGGACAAATCATTTGCCACACATAGGGCCAGTTTTTCTTCAAACTATGTTTCAGACCAAACATGGATGAATTTGGAAAAAGTGAGAGGTTTTTGTCCATCATAGGCCAAGGATGAAAAACCTCCTTCACTTTTTACACAGGTGTCATGGTTTTAGAGAAATGTCAAAAATATAGTTGCTACAAGAGAGTTGCTGCACTTCTGGAGTGACTTTGGAAAAATCACTTTTTCTTCTATCTGGAGTGTCCAAATGACTTTCTTGATGAGTCAAATGATAACTAGACAAAAATATATTTCCAATGAGCTATCATGCACTCAATTTGGAGTTGAGTAAGACCTCCAAAAGTTTCCTGCAAAAGAACACTTCATTTTTGCACCCAGGTCGCTACGTGTTTACCAGTCTTGGGAGATTGGCATTTTGATAGGGAAAATGACCTTCAAATTGAAAACTAAAAGTATATCTGGAAAGTAGACTCGAAGGGCTTTCCAACGAGCTATATTGGAGCAAATTTGGACACCGAGAAGGCCTCCAAAAGCAGCCCTGAAGAGGTCGTTGTGCGTTTGACACTGTGAGGGCGCTCTTGACAGTGAAATGGTCAAACGCGCAGCACCTTGGACGCTGCGCTTTTGTTTGGAGCATCCAATGAGAAAATGGTCAGCATTTTTGGATTCATAATGATGAGGACATGCACCCTGTACTTTTGCTAAGAATTTGGAGCAAAACTGGTCAGCCAAAAGGGTCAAAAACTACCAAAAAATCACCTTTTTGCCTCTTTTCTGGCCTGGTCGCTGCGCATTTGAGCAGTCTTGGGAGATTGCAATTTTGGAGGGGTAAATGAAGCCCATTTTGAAAACCAAGGGCAGTTTTGGAAACTAGACAGGATAAGATTTCCAATGAGCTATCCTAGGCTAGATTTGGACATCGAGAAGGCGTTCAAAAGTCATCTTGAAGAGGATGTTACGCATTTGACCAGGGTCGCTGCGCGTTTGACAGTTTTCCACAATTTTCACTGTTTCATTCCAGGTTGACTTTTATCTATGGGAAATTCAAGTTTTACCTATGTAATTGATCTAGATGATGTAAATATCATGTTTTTGCTTTTACCTAGGGTACATACATCTGTTAGATGGCCTATGTGGCATGTAATGAATCAATTTGCTAGAGTGAGGGAGGAGTCAGTTTGACCACCCTACACTCCAGCTATCAGCTCAGCCTTCCTTGCCACTGCTCCTCCACTCATGGATTCAACCCCTGATGCCTAGGATGAGTTGGTTATTGGCCTATATTATGTATTTTCTCAGTAATTTTATAGGTTGGACTCAGTGGGATGCTTATGCTTTGAGTAGACATCATTTTGTATCAATTTTAGCAGGAGATTAATTAAAGATTGCAGCCATTTCTTTGGGATCCATGTGGTATGATGTTCAGTTCAGTTTTCTCTATTGTGATCATATGTTAAAATGTTTTTTGTACTTCATCAATGATTTCATTGCTTTTAAGTGGATGTTTTCAAGTTGATAGGCAGAATCCATAATATTTATGCTCTGTTTTGGGAAAATATTGACAGTTTATGTTTTCTTCAGTTTAGGAAGGATCCATGTTGCTCACATGCTCTTTCTAGCTTCTCACCTGTCTTGAATCACCTCACCCATCAAAATCCTAAAGTGTTGAACCTTGTGCCTACCTTGCCCCATCGAACACCTTGCAATTTTGACCTAATTTCCTTGCCCTCACTGTTTGGCTCCTCCTGATCCAGCAAAACCTTTCAAAATCAAAATCAAACCTTGTGCTACTATACCTAGCCTAATATCATTTCTTGATCTAGTCATCTCGGCTGAGATCCTTACGGAGAGAGCCCTCTCCTGGCCTAGTAGGGCTAGCTAGTTGGCTAAGCATGGTTTGTGGTTATCCTGGCATTGCCTTCCTTCAATCTGAGGTTCAATGCAGGTGATAACAAGATAGACCTTCCTTGAATGAGCCTTCTAGATGAGGTGCTCCTCTTCTATCCCTTGCTCAAGTAGACTTCTTAAGTGAGATCCTTCTTAATGTATGGGTGTATGACTAGACTGTTGTTCTGTTGCCCTAGTTTTCTTATGTGTGGAAGGTACCCTTAGTGAATTAGGGTCCTTCCACCTTCGCTAGAGAGATAGGCTCCTTTGCTAGGCTTGGGAGTCCTTGTAGACTTGCTTTCTCACCCAAATAATGATATGTCATGAACTGTTTACTAGTTGCAGACTTGTCCTATTCTTTTCCACACGTGTGACTATTTCTAGCCCTAGAAACAGTCCTCTTCTCCTCGGCCTTATTCCTTCTTCCTTCGTTTGTGAGGGTCTCTTCTTTGCTCTTAGAGGGAGGCCTTGTAGACCTTAATTTCTAGCCCAAATAGTGATAAGTATTGGACTGATGTACTGCTGCTGTTGTGACTGCAGAGAGGCCTCCTTCCTTCGCACGTGTGGTTGTGTTTTCCCTTAGAACAGCCCTCTAACCTTCAGTCTTGTCTTCTCCTTCTTCGCTGCACTAGAGGCTCCTTAAACTCGTCTTCTTTATCTCCTTTCTCGTCTTCCCTTAATCTTTGATTTCAGAGATGAGTTGCATTATCTTGGAGAGGTGTAATGACCCTTATATATAGGTGTTTGCTCCTTTTAGGCTGACTATATGACATGAGGCCGACTTGACTTTTATGCTTCAAATTTCTTCCTTTTAGGATGTCGTTGCTTGGAGGAGGCTTGTGACTTTGCTTGGAGGTATTCTCTTGACCATAATACATACACATACAAGGTGTAACATGCCCTTAAGGTCTTCAACCTTTTCTTTTGACTATTTGACTCACCTATAGCACTTTAACTAGTGCTAGACCTATTTCAATGAGTAAGAAACTCATTGACATATATTATAAAAATAATATTTCTTTTCTTGAATAAGTACAAGTATCAAAAGTACATTTATGAAGACCAAACCTAGTTACATTTCCTTCAACACTCCCTCTTAACTAGGGAGGTATTCATACAACATTACAAGGTGTTTGACTATTATCAATCTTTGAAGAATTCACATAAGAGAAATCAGATTTGCAATCCATCTGTTATAGCATCATATCCATCAACATTGTCATAGTGCAAGGCCTTGACTAACAACTCCATCTCTTCATGAGATCATGAGCTACAATGCTGGCGAGACCAATGATTTATAGACACCTTCATCATTGTCTCTCAAGGTACATACCCACCCGGGTGTTCACTGAGTATGACCTTCTAGGACTATTCTTATCTTGGGTTCCCAGCCCTCAAAGAATATCGATCCTCTTGCCTACTCTTGTCTTGGATGCCCTACACATCCTCAAAGAGTATCGGATGCCAGATGATTACCTAATCCTCCCATTCTTTCTTCCCAAGTGAAGACAAGAATGTTGTGTCTATCTTGTGCTTACATTTCCATTCATGGCCTCCATCTAGAATTACGGTTGTTAGTCCTGGTCTAGTACATGACCCATGAAATGGAAAAACATAATTGTCACTCCTTTGTAATCAGGGGTGATCCAAAATTCCCTCTTAATCAGGGACTTGTCAGAGCTCCTTCTTAACTAGGGATTGTTTCATTCATCACCAACTTCTTCTTCGTGGGTCCTTCAACTACTTGCTCTTCTTCCTTGCTTGATGTCATGAAGTCTTTGTTCAAACTTCTTCTAGGTAGGGCACCATCCATCGATCACTTTCCTTCCTGGTTTGTCATGTCATTGCTTCCTTCATGGAAAGTGGCTTTCATGTCATACATCAGTTTTTCTTGTAATCTTGGCTACTCCTTTGTCATCTTGTCCATGCTTCGAAATATTCTTCTCATGGATGCTTCATTGTACTTGCTTGTTTACATGTTTTGACCTAGCAGTCCATTGTGACTTCATCTTGATATTGCTTTAACATTGCTTTTTCTTTTGCTGGATGGCTTCTTCATCACGACATCTTTGTAAAGTAGAATTAGTTATCTGCATCTTTTATATCTCCAAGGCCTTCATAGGTGTCAAGGATCCTTCCTTTGTTAGATTTGTCCTGCCTTCTTTCAGGAGATATCTTCAAAGTATCTTGCCAGATAGTGATTCTCGGTGATCATGGTGTTCTTCATATGCTTGATCTCTTTCTTCATTTGCTTCTTCTTAGATAGATAGGTCAACCATCTTATGCTTCTTCTGAGAGCATTTCTTCATTGATTGCTTCCTAGACTAGTCAGCGTTTCTTCTTGTTTTGTAATCAGCAATCTTACACTCCTTATGTGAGCATATTCTTTTGTTTGACCTTCATTGCATTGTAGTACATGCCTTCGAGCATGTTCTTGGTGAAAGAGATTCTTTCATACTTGATCATGTTATAGAACTATTCCCATGACTCAATAATATACCAATGATAACATGACTTAAACTTTGATGCATACATACCTCATCTTGATTCTCCTTTTATCATCTTAGGTTCATTTGGTTGTCCTTGGTGTGGCCCTTCTTGCTTCATCTTAGCCTACCTGCATATCATCTTTTTATTGAATCCCATGAATGGGATTCCAAATGAAACGTCTGCTTTGGTTCATGAACCTTCTTTTGAAGATTCCATTATAGGATCTTAAAGACCCTTGCCTTGCAAATTTTTCTTTTCTTTTGATGATGGAGGTCTTCTAAGATTCTTAATCATGATCATTTTTTCTTTCATCGTGGATGAGGTCCTATACTAGGTATGCTCCTTCTATATGAATATCTTGAGCTATATCTACCATGCTCCTATATTCTAGAAGATATTTCTACTCATGCATTTTTATTCTTATTATAAATGCTACATCTTCATGAGTATCTAGAACTCTATGTACATCATGCTTCTAGATTCTAGAGGATGTTTCTAGCCATGCAATTTTATTCTATTCCTACATGCTCCTATACTACTCAAAACTTTGAAAGAAGACTTGAAGTAAAGAGTTTGACCTAGTCATAGTAGAGATCTGGAGGATCTTCCTTCTTTTGCTTCTTTCCTTCTTCTTTCACCTCTTGAGTTATGTGAGCTTCTTCCCTCTTTCTTTTGTTGTTGTTGTCCTTCTTAAGCTTAGGACAATTCCTTTTGTAGTGTCCATATTCTTGGCATCCAAAACATTGGATTTTGGACATGTCTTTGTTGTTTGTTCTTTGTGGACCAATTTTGCCAAAGTTTCCCTTTCTCTTGGCCATGTTAGCAAATGCTTGATCCTTTGATCCCACATCTTCTTTTGCTTTGAGTTTGGTTTCATTTGTCCTACATAGAGACCACATTTCACTGAGAGTGGTTGCTTCCTTCTTGGCATATATGCTTTATGTGAAGTTGCCCCAATCCTCAGGTAGAGCATTGAGTACTACAGTTGTCATCTCTCTGCCAGACATGACTTCCCTAAGCTCTTGAAGTTGATCTCTCATTTCAGAGATTTTCATGAAGTAGGGAGCTATTCCTTCCTTTGTTATCTTCATCTTGTACAATTCATTCCTCAGAGATATTACTTCTTCGGTTGTGGATACCGAGAATAACTCTACTAGCTTATCATAAATTTCTTTTGATGTCTCAAACTTGGAGACATAAGGAATGAGAGAGTCTTTGATTGATTCTATCAGAATCCTTTGAGCTCTTGTCTCATCCTTATTGTACTTGGCTAAGGCTTGAGTTTGTTCCTTAGCAGGGATAGTGATATTCCCTTTGACATGTTCTAGGAGTTCATTCTCCTTGAGAAGTAGATCAATCCTCTTCTTCCATGCAAGAAAGTTATTGGTACCTACCAATTTATTGCTTTCCTTGCAAAAAGACATTGATGTATATTCAGAAGGGGACATGTACTTACTTGATAGATTTTTGAGATGTAATGGATTTGCTTGATGACTTGGAGCTTGATGTAGGTCCTGCTTCAATCTGCTCTTCTTTGTAGGTGCCTTTATGTAAGGCTCTTTCTCTTGCTATGTAGACCTTCTTGATGACTGATGGATTGTAGACCTTCTTGTCCTTGAAGTGATTGAGACTTCTAGGCTTGATGCTTCAACCTTGTAGATGCTTCTCCTTGATGAGTGTTCTTGAGTTGCCCTTTCCTTGATGTGTCACCTTTGCTCTGATACCATGTTGAAGAATCTAGGGCAAAGTAGTGTAGCGTGATTCTTTGTTACTCAATAACAATTTGTGAAGTATTTTTATGTTTCCTTGTTAGCTTATTCTTCTTCTTCTTATTATTAGTGCATGTGTGTGTACTTCATCAAACTACTACCAAAACATAAAAACAAGAACACAAGATATTGGCTCTCTGCCAGGGCCAAAACCTCTCTTCTCTTGAGAGGAAAACCCTTAAGTGAATTTCTGTTATTGAAGCTTTTATTGATCAATGCCAAACCCTAGACCCTTGACTAGAATATCCTCCAAGCACAAGTCAAGTCCTCTCCTCCTTTCTGCACTATGTTCCCTGACACATAGGCTTCCTCCTTCCAGCACTTCGTCCTCCTCCTTTGATTCTTGTCTAGAGATAGACCTTCCTTGAGTGAACCTTCTAAATGAGGTGTTCCTTGTTGAAGAAAGTGTAACTAGGTTTGGTCTTCATAATGACATGATCTTTGTAAATGATGTAACAAAGAGAATAAAATTATTTTTTTGTATATCTTGCTACATGGGTTTCATGAGCAAGAAGTGTCATAAGTTCAAAGACTTCTTCTTGATGTCTTTAGGATTTTATTATTATGTCAAAGAGTCATGTCATAGAGAAGCTCTTTAAGAGCCTATGTAAAATGTATTTATGTCAAAGAAGCCCTCCAAGACCAAGAACAATCCTCCATTGGCATGCTCAAGAAGTCTGCAAGCAAATCGATACAAAACTCATCAAGTCGGCTTCAATATTGAATTAAATAAATAAATAGTAGTCATGTCGGCTTGGTCAAATGACATGTCGGTTCATGGATTCACGTCGGCTCAATATAGGTGGCTCAACACTATAAATACCCGTCTAGGGTCAGCGAAAATATAACAAGGAGTTCTCGCATTCCTCTGAAATTTCGCATGAAGGAGCAAATCCGCATTAGGGTTTGACTGCACCTCGGTTGGGTATTAGGTGCAGTCATGACCTCGGATGCATGGAGCAGGAATGACTTCGGACGAGGACGCAACGTTGATTTGAGTTCTGGGCTAGATACATTCTCGACACAAACATAATTTGTGTGATGACAATCTCGGCATTACAGTGAAATAGATCTCGGATGGATTGATCTCTCATAACAAAGAGCAGTCTTGATATATATATATATATATATATATATATCTCGGTGGTATCCCTATAGCAGCCTCGACATAATGAGCAGCAGTAGCTAGATCTGCACTCTCGGCATACTATCTCGGCATTACCATAAAATGAATCTCGGTGATGACAGTGATTCTCAACATATCCATGATCTAAAGGTGCAGATCTTGAATGGATGGAGCAGTAAATCTCAAATGGAAGAAGCAGAGAGGACTGCGAATGAGGACACAGTATTGGCATGAAGTCTGGGTTAATAGTCTCGGCATATTTATAAGTGTATTTGTGCTCTTACTACCTCGCATACCCTCAGCAGATCCCAGTGCAACGTTATACTTGGTTACAGTATCGGTGAAAACAAAGACGCAGTCCTAATCACAGTAGTCTCGATGCACATTATCCATTACTGTCTCGGCATCAATAAAAGGGTAAGGATCTAGAACATTATCACTGTCTCGATGGATGTATTTATATGATGATAAAAGACTCACTGTCTCAGCTTAAGGAGGATCACAGTGATCTCTCAGTGATGCTTACAGTCTCGACATATTCTCTTGGCATACAATCTTAAGGTACAGTGATGATCCTAGTGCTTATGCAAACATGATGAAGCAGTCATCATAATGATTGTCATAATGAAGCCCTCAGTGCATCAATGAAAGCATAGAATAAAGATCACAGTGAAGATGTCAATAAATCTCATTGATATGAGTAAGATGCAGCAGTGATGACTTCAATGGTACAGCAGTCATGATAATCTCAGCAGCGTTCGAGCAAGAGGATTGATGTCTTGGTCTTGGAGAGGCAAAGTGTGTCAAGGGTAGTGGTCTTGGTATTCGTCAGTTGGAATCTCTATAAGAAGAATTTTGCGTGGGTTTTCCTCTCCAAGAGGGAGAGGTTTTGGCCCTGGCAGAAAGGCAAATACCTTGTGTTCTTGTCTCTTTGCTTTGATAGCAGTTTGATGAAGCTAACATACACACACTAATAATGACAAGAAGATCAAGCTAAGATAAAAATGTAAAATCTCTTCACAAATTGTTATCACGTTAAGAAGAATCTCTGTAATTTTGAATGTCCTAGATTCTTCAACATTCCTCTTCTATCCCTTTCTCAAGTAGACTTCTTAAGTGAGATCCTTCTTAATGTATGGGTGTATGACTGTATTGTTGTTCTGCTGCCCTAGTTTTCTTATGTGTGGAAGGTACCCTTAGTGAATTAGGGTCCTTCCACCTTCGCTAGAGATATAGGCTCCTTCGCTAGGCTTGGGAGTTGTTGTAGACTTGATTTCTCACCCAAACAATGATATGTCATGGACTGTTTACCAGTTGCAGACTTGTCCTCTTCTTTTCCGCATGTGTGATTGTTTCTATCCCTAGAAACAATCCTCTTCTTTTCCACATGTGTCACTGTTTCTAGCCCTAGAAACAGTCCTCTTCTCCTCGGCCTTATTCCTTCTTCCTCCGTTTGTTAGGGTCTCTTCTTCGCTCTTAGAGAGAGGCCTTATAGACCTTAATTTCTAGCCCAAACAGTGATAAGTATTGGATTGATGTACTGCTGTTGTTATGACTGTAGAGAGGCCTCCTTCCTTCGCACGTGTGGTTGTGTTTGACCCTTAGAACAACCCTCTAACCTTCGATCTTGTCTTCTCCTTCTTCGTTGCACTAGAGGCTCCTTAAACTCGTCTTCTTTATCTCCTTTCTCGGCTTCCCTTACTCGTTGATTTCAGAGATGAGTTGCATTATCTTGGAGAGGTGTAATGACCCTTATATATAGGTGTTTGCTCCTTCTTTTAGGCCGACTTGAGGCCGACTAGATGACTTGAGGCCGACTTGACTTTTATGCTTCAGATTTCTTCCTTTTAGGATGTCGTTGCTTGGAGGAGGCTTGTGACTTTGCTTGGAGGTATTCTCTTGACCATAATACATACACATACAAGGTGTAACATGCCCTTAAGGTCTTCAACCTTTTCTTTTGACTATTTGACTCACCTATAGCACTTTAACTAGTGCTAGACCTATTTCAATGAGCAAGAAACTCATTGACATATATTATAAAAATAATATTTCTTTTCTTGAATAAGTACAAGTATCAAAAGTACATTTATGAAGACCGAACCTAGTTACATTTCCTTCAACAGAGGAGGCCGCATTTTTCAGAGGTAAGTAAGGCTGGTTCTGTGGACAGTTAGTAGTGTATTTGTCTTCTGTTCTGGGCTGCAGGGATTCTGTGTATTACAGAAGTGAGTGAGACCTTGTTTGGAGGGTCGAGGGGCCTAATGAAGGCCTACTATCCTAGCCGCAACCACACAGAGATCAGCGCAGGTGAATGGAGGGTGATTTCCCTTTGAAATCAGGCTCGGACCTCTTGTTGTAGCATGACCGCAGGTTGTAGGAAGCCTTGAAGAGGATCCCAAGGTTAAACACTATGTGGAGAAGGCTTGAATGGACAATTAAAAGGGGCAGCTTGTTTGGAAGGGAACCGCAGTTATTGGAGAAGTATTTAGGGATGCTTGTGTGCCCTAACCAGAGCTCATGTTGCACAGAACCCTAGGACAGAAAGGTAGGACCTAACCATACCTCAAGAAGGTACCATCTGATCTCTAAAACAATATGCCAGAATTACAGTGTTTAATTGGGCCATCTACTTGTTTAAGGCAACGAAATTGGATCTACAAAATTGGCAAGCCATGTTGACTTTAAGTTATTGTACTCTCTCTCTCTCTGTTGAACATTTGATATTAATAATAAGAAGATTTGATCAAGGGTTTTTCCCGTCTTGGGTTTTTTCCCTGGCTTGAGCCATTCCTATGTTCTCTTGTCTTGGCTTGTCATCTTCTCTTATGTTCAATGTTCTTTCTTCGGCTTCTCTGATTTCTAATGAAATAAGAATTGCTAATGATATAATGAAGTATCTAACCTAAGCAAGAACATGTTAACTCCAAAATTTAACACACAGACATCAGGCACCTCAAGTTGAGCAATAATCAAATCCTACATCATCTATTCAACAAGAACAAGAATATTTTCCATATCAACATCCTCACCATAGAGCAAGGATATTATCCACTTGTCAAAATTCTCATTATGGTGGTAGTGATGTTTACAAATCTTACAAATGAGGCATAAGAGGAATTTTGGACTGATGCTAACTACCAACCTAGGTCCATCTTAACTCTGGATCTATCAACCACCAAGAGGGATCAAATTTATCTCTTGAGGTGTGTTGACCACTGAAGTGGCACCTGAAAAAAATTTGAAAACTCCATGCCCGAAGATATGTTGGAGGCTTCATGTACCATGATTCAAAGTTCCAATATCATCGGAGTTTTTTAACTCTAATTTCTTCTTCTCATCTTTTTCTATGTTGTACTCAGATTCCACAAGCCCTGTGGGGATGATGTAAAGTGGTGCTAGTGTGATGAGTTGAGTCATGTAACAGGCATAGGTAACTTTGGACTTTATCATCAAGTGAATTTACTCTGGGAGGTTTTTTTTACTTGGTTAATTATCAAGTTCTTTTGAGAACTTAATAATTAATAGAGTTTTTTCTTCCAAGCATAACCCCAAAGTCGGAGTGCGACTTGATGGTGAGGCCTTGGGTAAGTCCTAGTGTCTAGAGTCATTGTATATTACCATACTAGATCACTCGTAAAATTTCGTGGAATTTGATTAGGTCTAAGGGTCAATTTTTTAATTTTTAAAATTTCAGAAATTTGAATAAAATCTTAATGTAAAATGTAGTAAGTGATGTCTAGAGAAGTTGTATGAGGTATGTGTGCTCAAAATTACACCTCTCACCCTCAACTTTCTATTATGACACACTTTGAGGGGTAAAAAATAAGTTTTAGACCCTCAAAACCCACTTTTTCTAAGATTTGTGGAAAACATGGCAATAAATTAGCCCTCCAATTATATAAATGGAGAAAAATATATATCCACACATGCTCAAATGATGTGGAAATGAGGTGGAAATTCATCTAAAAGTCAAAGTTTAGTTACCAAGGGATGTGGACTCCACATAAACCACAAATCAAGCAAATCAATTATTTTGTGGAGAAGACAACGAGTTCCAATGACAAGATCCACGATTTGAGGAAGTTAACTCAAGCTTCAAGGAGATATCATGAGTTGACTTGAGATTAGGTTAGAGTTCACTTGAGTGAGGTAGAGAGTGGTCCCCTACCACTCCACTTCACTCTCCCACATATCCCCTCAACTAATTCGGGCTCCCTCATCAAGGATTGTGTGGGCCTCTCTTGAGGAAATCGAGTTGCCACTTCGGAAATTCGAATTTGCATGAAAGAGCATTGGGATTGTCACCCATTTGTCTTGGGATTGTCACCATTTGCCTTGGGATTGGCTCCCAAGCATCTATTTAAGTGAGCAATGGGCTCTCACTATGATTCAATGAAACAAGTTATTGTGCTTGGGGAAGTTCTGCTCTTGTGAACACTTACATTCTATTGCAATAAAAGACTTTGGCGTTCACTTATGAGGTGGTGTTCTTCTTGAACATGGTAATATCTTGATCATGTCCTTCATCTTTCTACTTGTGTTATTGTGGTAATTATTTTCCACTATGCTCTTAGAGATTTGTTGATGTAGAGCTACCTTACATTGGCATTTGTTTTGAATATTTGCTCTAGATAGTGTTGAAGTTTCTAAGTTTATTTAGTTTAGAAACCCTTCATGCACTTTTTTCTGATTTATTCCTACCTACTTGTTAATTTTCTTTAACAAGTTATTTACAAAGTAAATACTGAAAATAAACACCAGTGCATGCTCAACATATTACAAATCAGCAACTAAAAGAAACAAGAGCAAACACACCACATGACACCATTATTTTTGGACCAATGTCCCTAGAAAAGCCCAATGCGGGAAAACCGGTGCAGCTCTCTCAGGGTTTTCTTATTAAGCAATATCAGAGTACAATCTGAGTGCCGAAACTAGCCTACCCAACAGAGAATTTCCTTAGCAGCTATACCTCAGTTTGAGAGAAATCTCCTGGCTGAAACCCCGGAAAATCCTTCCGGCAACTCCTCAGCACAAAACTGCTCTGCAACCCCAGCGTTTGCCCAATCTGGACTGCGTCAGCCCCTCTCTGTCTCACGCTGGCCCTGCGTCAGCCTTTCTTGGCCTGCGTCAACCCCAGGAGGCCCTGCGTCAGCTTTCTAGGCCTCTGCGTCAGACACACTGGGCTGTCTGGTACTCTACACAACACTTGTTTGCCTCTGCGTGGCCCTGCGTGAGCCCTTGCTGGCTCTGCGTCACTCTCCTTGGCTACTGCGCTGCTCTCTCGGCACAATCTCTGCCTTCTCTGTTTCTCTGTACTCAATGCCCCTCAGTTGCTCTCCCGATCACTGATTCTATCTCTCTTAGCAAATCCTGCTCTAGAGAATAGAATAACTTATCACTCTCGTGTATTCTCCAAGTGACCCTCAAGCCTCCTCTTATACTTTTCCTGTTGACATCTCAACGGCCGAGATTAAGTCCCTAATCAACGACTAAGAGTAGATCTGGCTTGATCTATGTCTTTTGGACCATTCTAACACAGATTCATATTAATACACATTAATATTTTATTTTCCCTAAGTTTAGACTTAGGGACTCCATTAAAAATATTAATTATTTTAATATCTCCTGATCGGTTTAGAATCTACCCAAACCCGTTCTGGGTATTGGAGATCTCATGTGCCCCAACCTCTCTACCAAATTTCATCATTGGAGCACATCCGATGCTACCCCAAATCAATAGATAGGGAATGTTTTAGTTGATTTTCCAATAAATTTTTAAGATTTCTTTATCAGAGATTTCTTTATCATTGTATTTATTTTAACCCATGTGGATCTAATGTGTATTTGAAGTTGTGTAGAAACATATTTTGGATCAAGCCTCAAGCATGAGGGGAAATTCTTGGAGGAATCATCCCACTTTTGAGCAAGTTCATTACAAAACCCACATTTGTTGTCTCCCAAGGCCTCATCTTATGACTTTGTGCTCACAGGGATCCTTAGCTTTAGCTTGTATTTCAAGTCAAAATTCATTTAGAATCATTTATCTCAAATTATTGTGCTAATATGGATTTTATTTTGCTATTGAAAAGCATGGTGAGGAATCTTGCTCTAATTCCTTCGTCTAATTTTGTAGAATATCTGTAAATATTATTTGCTAACATTTATCTTTATTTTCCACTAATCTTGAGGGTTAGTTTTGCAGAGAAAGGTCAAATTTTATTTGAGGATTGGCTCACCTTTTTGTTGACAGGATTGAAGAAGCAAAGGTTTGAAACTACTTACCAATTGTTTGCAGGACCTTAGCATTGTTTGGAAGACTGGTTTTTTGAAAAGGCCATCGACAAAAGAGGACAAGCCTCTCTTTTCTTGCACAAGCATTCATCTATCTTGGAAGATGATTTTCGAATGCAAAAAGGCTTTTAGCATTTTCAGATTTGAGAGCCCTCTTGTTGTACTTCTTTAGTTAATAATTTTGATTTTCAAGAAGGAGATCTAGTGCTCAAAAGCATCACATGTTGTAAAGATCCTCCTTGAAAGTTTTTCATCTTTGTAGCAAGATAATAAAAGATCTAGTTTTCTTGCAGGAGCTTGGGTTTCACCCATGGCATCCCTTCTCTCCATTTTGGGAGAGAAATATGTGTGTGGATTGACTTTGGCATTTTCTTAGTTTCCATTTTATTTGCATGCTTAATTGGAAATTTACACAACCTCATCATCACTTTTTTTTTTATTTAGATAAGTTTGCTACAATTTCACTTAAGCTTTTCATCCTCTATTTCATGTTTCTTTGAACTACAAGTTAACACTTTATTTTAAGCAATGCATTCTTCACATGCAAGCACTTTACATTTCGAGCAAGCTTTAATTTAGTTTATTAATTTCTCTCTATTTAGCTTGGGAAATTGTTTCATGATCACTTGAATACATGATTCATTTCTATGCTACATTGTTATCTTGAGTTTTGAAGCATTATATCATCATTGTCTACTTGAAAAATGTTTTATTTTCAAGCAACTTACTTACATCATTTTAATTCACTTGCAATCAATTGCACATGCAACACTTGTAAGCTAATTTCCATTTATTTCCCCAATTGAAGTTATATTTGCAATTTATGTTGAGCACTTTTTCCTTATTTTGAAGCATTGCAAACTAATATTTCTTTGGGAGTAATTGCATGCATTCCATTTAGGCATATTAGCATAGCTTGCATCTCTAATTCAATTTACCTCCAAGCATAAGCTTGGTTGATAGACATCATAGGGCAAAGATTTTCTTGGAAAATTCTTCCAACTGGTACAAGGAAAGATAAAGGTGTGTGACCCTGCAGTTATGAAGGTGCCTTGTCCCCTTGTAGGAACGAAGGCACAAATGGCTTGTAAGGTTGAGGGGAAGGGTATCGTTAACGACTACTAATGAGTCCTCAACCCCTGTTCCCTATAGTAACCCCAATTTTTACCCTTTGGCAAGAGTTAGAGAAGAAGATCTCTCATTTAGAATAGGCATTTAATCTAAAAACTACCAAGATAATTGCATCTAACCTTAGTTAAGTGCATATCATTTTAGCTCACTTTACTTTCAAAGTATGTTGCTTGCAATTTATATCATGTACTTGTTATGATGAACATCCATTGAAGTTATCATTTTATTGAAGTATTTCATTGAACAAGTGTAATTTTTTTGGGGGCAAGTAAAGCTTTGGTTCATTTCATTTTTGCAAGTCATTATTTAACATGCTTTTGAATCATGAATGATAGTATCATTGCTTAAAGCATTTCTTTAAGAGCAATTTTATATCTTGCAAATTGATATCATCTTTTTCTAACATTCATTTGTTTTGCAGGATTACTTGGTGTTTCATTTTAAAACATTTTATTTTTGAGCAAGTGTTTATTATTTTGAAGCAATCTTGAAGGCACTACTTTTACATGTTCATCTTTGAATTAGGTGTGGATGGTTATTGAAAATATCTTTCATTTCATATCTTGTATTGTTCATCATACTTGTTGAAGCTTGCTCATAATCTTAAGGTAAGGCAATTGACATTAGTATCTCCTAGAAATCTCAGATCTTTTTTTATCTAACTTTTCATTAGGGACCACCCCCCTTAAGCTTACCTAGGAGAGAGCTGGGAATAGGTGACAGCCCCATCTCTTCGTATTGCCACCAACCACACCTTCTGGGGTTAAGAGTTTTTATCACTAACTTAGGCGTGTGTGCAAGGCAACAACAACATTTATTTGCATCGTTGTCGGGGACAAGTCCTCTTGTACCTAGAGTACGACTAACTTTTGGTTTTTGCATTTTGGATTTTTAGAGTTAGATTCATGTTCAAGTGGCGACTCCACTTATATCATTTTCTACAAGGATTTCTGCTTGAAGCATTTTTCTAATAGACTTCTTTCTAATCTTGGACAGGAGCCTCTCTTTGGTATCCATTTGCTCTTTCAGGGTCAAGTGAGCATGACATCATGAATGATTTGTTCGCCCCTTGTGATTTTACTAACATTCCAGGCTATCTGAATTTTATTCTGAATGAAGCCATTGAGGCTATTGAAGAGTTGCCTAGTTTTCTAGGTAACAATGCCATTAGTACCAAGACTCAGCTTAGGAATTTCCACCTTTGTGTGAGCAAATGGTGCCATGATATTAACCATGAGGACGTTAAAATGAAACTTTTCATCTTTTCATTAAATGGCGATGCTTTGGATTGGTTCATAGACTTACCTGCTAACAGTTTTGATTCTCTAGAATCAATCATTGATGCCTTTGAAGAAAAATATGGAGACAAAAGAAAGATCAAAGTGAAAGCTCAAGCAAATGAGAATGATAAGGATCTCATCAAGGAGTTGACTCAAATGATTAAGGATATGCAACTCAACCAAGCTCAACTCATTAAGACCATGGAGGTAAATCATGCACAAGCAATAAAGGCCATGGAAGTTAATCATTCTAATCAGATGACCTCTATTCAAAATCATTTGATTACAATCGAAGCAAACCACGCTCAAGTAATTAAGAACATGGAACTCAATCAAACAAGATTAATAGTAGATCATGCAAAGGAAATGAGTACCATGGAGGTTAATCATTCTAGTCAAATGGCCACTCTTCAAAACAAGTTGCTCGCCATGGAAGAAAAACAAGTACAGTTAATCAACACCATGGAAACAAATCACGCCAAGGAGATAAGTGTTATGAAGGCTAATCAGGTCACTTTTCATAATAGGTTGGAGGAAATGGAAAGATTACAAGTACAAAAATTCTAGATTAGGTCAGATGACGAATGGGAAAAGAACAAAGAAACAGATCATAAGCCTCCCAATCCACTGAAGCAAGCTTCATCTTATTATGAGGAGGTCATTTATTCCATTGAAAAATGGTTAATTGAAGGTGACCTGGATAGCAAGGAAACTGAGGGGAATCAGGTTTATACTTATGAGATTGATCCATCACCCATGTCAGAGCAGATGCAAAATGGAGAAAGGCAGGTCACAAAAGTCTTGGATACTTCAAATTTTCCATCTGAGCATTTTCAAGATCGGGCAGAAAGGTCTACTTTGATTGCATCAACATCAACATCACAGTCTATTAAGAAGAAGAAAAAAACAGAAAGGATTTGGTAAATTTGATGGCCATATACAATACAGTGTTGGGATGGATCAAAGTCCTACAATATTTAGAATTGGACATGGCACATCAGAAAAGCAACCCATGAATCTGCTTGAAAGAAAGCAGGGTCTCAACATGAACTACATTGAGGACATTTGATTCCATGGGGCATCTTTGTATTGTATTTCTAGCCCTACTCCTTGTCATTTTTTATTAGAATAATTTTGTTTTATGCTTTTAGAATAAATTTCCATTTCATGTATTTATTTGATTTTATATGATGGTATTTTGCACGGACGCTACTGATATATGTCTTTTGTCTATGGATGAAAATTCTAGGTCCTTGCATGCTATCACTCCCTATCTAGCATGCATCCCTATGTGGAGCCAAATGTTGACCACTTAAGTGGCACCTGAACCAAAGAAAAAAAAAAAATTAGACTCCATGCCCAATGATATGTCAGAGGCTTCATGTACCATCAGAGTTCCTATATCATCAGAGTTTTTTAACTCGAATTTCTTCTTCTAATCTTTTTCTATGTTGTACTTAGATTCCACAAACCCTGCAGGAATGATATAAAGTGATGCTAGTGTGATGAGTTGAGTCATGTCACAGGCCTAGGTAACTAGGGACCTTGTCATCACGTGAGTTTACTCTGGGACGTTTTTTTTTACTTGGTTAATTATCAGGTTCTTTCGAGGACTTAAAAATTAATTGAGTTTTTTCCTCCAAGCATAACCCCATAGTCGGAATGCAACTTGATGGTGAGGCCTTGGGTCAGTCCTAATGTCTAGAGTCATTATATATTACCATAGTAAATCACTCGGAAAATTTTGTGGAATTTGATTAGGTCTAGAGGTCAATTTTTTAATTTTTTTAATTTCCCGCACAACGGAAATTTGAATAAAATCTGAATGTAAAATGTAGTAAGTGATGCCTAGAGAAGTTGTATGGGGTATGTGTGCTCAAAATTACACTCTTCACCCTCAACTTTCTACTATGACACACTGAGGGGTAAAAAATAAGTTCTAGACCCTCAAAACCCATTTTTCCTAAGTTTTGTGGAAAATGTGGCAATAAATTAGCCCACCAATTAAATAAATGGAGAAAAATAAATATCCACACATGCTCAAATGATGTGGAAAGGAGGTGGAAATTCATCTAAAGGTCAAAGTAGAGTTACCAAGTGATGTGGACTGCACATAAGCCACAAATCAAGCAAATCGAATTTTGGTGGAGAAGACAACGAGTTCTAGTGACAAGATCCACGATTTGAGGAAGTTAACTCAAGCTTCAAGGAGATATCATGAGTTGACTTCAGATTGGGTTAGAGTTCACTTGGGTGAGGTGGAGTGGTCTCCTACCACTCCATTTCACTCTCCCACATGTCTCCTCAGTTAATTCGAGCTCCCTCATCAAGGATTGCATGGGCCTCTCTGGAGGAAATCGAGTTGCCACATGGGAAATTTGAATTTGCATGAAAGAGCATTGGGATTGACACCCATTTGTTTTGGGATTGTCACCATTTGCCTTAGGATTGGCTCCCAAGCTTCTATTTAAGTGAGAAATGGGCTCTCACTATGATTCATTAAAATGAGCTATTGTGCTTGGGGAAGTTCTGCTCTTGTGTACACTTACATTCTATTGCAATAAAAGACTTTGGGGTTCACTTATGAGGTGTTGTTCTTCTTGAGCATGGTAATATCTTGATCATTGTGCTTCATCTTTCTACTTGTGTTATTGTGTTCATTATTTTCCACTATGCTTTTAGAGATTTGTTAATGTAGAGTTATCTTACATTGGCATTTGGTTTTGAAAAATTGCTCTAGATAGGGAATGTTTTAGTTGATTTTCCAATAAATCTCTAAGATTTCTTTATCATTGTATTTCTCTTAACCCATGTGGATCTAATGTGTATTTGAAGTTGTGTAGAAACATATTTTGGATCAAGCCTCAAGCGTGAGGGGAAATTCTTGGAGGAATCATCCCACTCTTGAGCAAGCTCATTGGAAAACCCACATTTGTTGTCTCCCAAGGCCTCATCTTACGATTTTGTGCTTGCAGGGATCCTTGGCCTTAGCTTGTATTTCAAGTCAAAATTCATTTAAAATCATTTATCTCAAATTCTTGTGCTAATATCGATTTTATTTTGCTATTGAAGAGCATGTTGAAGATTAGGCAAGGAGAGGAGTCTTGCTCTAATTCCTTGGTCTAATTTTGTAGAATATTTGTAGATATTATTTGCTAACATTTCTCTTATTTTCCACTAATCTTGAGGGTTAGCTTTGCAGAGAAAGGTCAAACTTTATTTGAGGATTGGCTCACCTTTTTGTTGACAGAATTGAAGAAACAAAGGCTTGAAACTACTTACCATTTGTTTGCAGGACCTTAGCATTGTTTGGAAGATTGATTTTTTGACAAGGTCGTGGACAAAAGAGAACTAGCCTCTCTTCTCTTGCACAGGTATTCATCTATCTTAGAGGCTGATGTTCAAATGCAAATTTTAGCATTTTCAAGTTTGAGAGCCCTCTTGTTGTACTTCTTTAATTATTAATTTTCATTTTCAAGGAGATCTAGTGCTCAAAAGAATCACATGTTGTAAAGACCCTCCTTGAAGGTTTCTCATCTTTGCAGCAAGTTAATAAACGATATAATTTTCTTGCGGGAGCTTGGGTTTCACCCATGGCATCCCTTCTCTCCACTTAGGGAGAGAAATATGTGGGTGGATTGACTTTGCATTTTCTTAGTTTTCATTTTATTTGCATGCTTAATTGGAAATTTACACAACCTCATCATCACATTGTTTTATTTAGATAAGTTTGCTACAATTTCACTTAAGATTTGCATCCTCTATTTCATGTTGCTTTGAGCTACAAGTTAACACTTTACTTTAAGCAATGCATTCTTCACATGCAAGCACTTTACATTTCTAGCAAGCTTTAATTTAGTTTATTAATTTCTCTTCATTTAGCTTGGCAAATTGTTTCATGATCACTTGAATACATGCTTCATTTCTATGCTACATTGTTATCTTGAGTATTGAAGCATTATATCATCATTGTCTACTTGAAACAAGTTTTATTTTCAAGCAACTTACTTGCATCATTTTAATTCACTTGCAATCAATTGCACATGCAACACTTGTAAGCTAATTTCCATTTATTTCTCCAGTTGAAGTTATATTTGCAATTTATGTTGAGCACTCTTTCCTTAATTTTGAAGCATTGCAAACTAATATTTCTTTGGGAGTAATTACATGCCTTCCATTTAGGCATATTAGCATAGCTTGCATCTCTAATTTAATTTACCTCCAAGCATAAGCTTGGTTGATAGACATCATAGGGCAAAGATTTTCTTGGAAAATTCTTCCAATTGGTACAAAGCAAGGTAAAGGTGTGTGACCCTATAGTTATGAAGGTGGCTTGTCCCCTTGTAGGAACGAAGGCACACATGGCTTGTAAGGCTGAGGGGAAGGGTATCGTTAACGACTACTAGTGAGTCCTCAACCCCTCTTCCTTACAATTACCCCAATTTTTACCCTTTGGAAAGAGTTTGAGAAGATGATCTCTCATTTAGAATAGGCATTTAGTCTAAAAACTACCAAGATAATTGCATCTAGCCTTAGTTAAGTGCATATCATTTTAACTCACTTCACTATTAAAGTATTTTGCTTGGAATTTATATCATGTACCTGCCATGATGAACATACATTGAAGTTATCGTTTTATTGAAGTATTTCATTGAGCAAGTGCAATGTCTTTTTTGGGGCAAGTAAAGCTTTGGTTCATTTCATTTTTGCAAGTCATTTGCTATTTAACATGCTTTTGAATCATGAATGATAGTATCATTGCTTAAAGCATTTCTTTAAAAGCAATTATATATCTTGCAAATTGATATCATATTTTTTCTAACATTCATTTGTTTTGCAGTATTACTCGGTGTTTCATTTTGAAACATTTTAGTTTTGAGCAAGTGCTTATTATATTGAAGCAATCTTGAAGGCACTTGTTTTACATGTTCATCTTTGAATTATGTGTTGATGGTTATTGAGAATATCTTTCATTTCATATCTTGTATTGTTCATCATACTTGTTGAAGCTTGCTCATAATCTTAAAGTAATCCAATTGACATTAGTATCTCCTAGAAATCTCATATCTTCTTTATCTAACTTTTCATTAGGGACCACCCCCCTTAGCTTACCTAGGAGGGAGCTTAAAAGGAGAGAGCTAGGAATAGGTGACAGCCCCATCTCTTAGTATTGCCACCAACCACACCTTGTTGGGTTAAGGGCTTACCTCACTAACTAAGATGTGTGTGCAAGGTGGCAACAATAGGTGTCACACGTGACACAATGGTAATCTCATCTTTATGGAAGATGTAGCCCAAGAGGAGAGCCAAGTTCCTCAAGGAGTATCCGCAACTAGGAGAAGATGGTTGAATGGTCTAATTTTTTATTTTGGGAGAAGGATTAAACCCTAGAAGAAGTAGGTGAGTTACTTACTATTGGACGTGGAGGATATGGTTCATTGTGCAAAAGAAGGGAGGCTCCCATGTACAATCCAGATTTTCCCACATGGTTCTAAGGGCCGAAGTTATGTTTGTGCTCTAGGAGGAAGCCGAAAGGCCTTAGATCTGTTGCAACCATTGTTTTGCTCAAGAACATGGGAGGCCAAAGCCATAGATGGAGACAGGAGGCCTCAGATCAGTCTCAGCGAGAGAAATAAGGTTGTTAGCCCTCTGTGCTATGAAAAGAAAGAAGGGTCACATGCAAATAAGGAGGCCACGTGCAAGAAATGAAGGACACATGTAGAATAGAAGGAGGTTGTGAGGCCTCGGGGTAATGGAGGGTAGAACCAAGGGGAAAAGGAGATCAACCAGACCCTTACGAAGATCACCCAAGAAAGAAAAAGAGGTCATAGGCTTAGAGGATTTCTGAGGTAAACCGCAAGCCTAAAAGAAAGAGGACCGAGAGGTTCAAAACCCTAGGAGCAAAGGTTGAGGAGCTTAGGATGGTGGCCTAGCATCCGTTCAAGCAAGACTAAACAATGTTGTTGGAGAGGCTAATGTTTAGTGATCTAGAAGGGTTGGAACATTGTGAGTAGTTGTGTTTATATGCAATGCATTTGATGGATCAAGCCATTGTGAGCAATTTGGTGTGAGAGAGGACAATGTGGACTAAAAGCATTGAAGGAGAAGGGCTTCTCCAGCAAGTAGGTTAGATTGTTTTTCCTTGTATTTTTGGGGCAGATTGTAGATCTGAAGGAGCAAATCACAAGCCCTAGTTTTGTATACTATGTACACTAGTACTAGTGATTGAGGGCCATGATCCCTAGTACATGAGCCCCATGATTCTTTTATTGATGTATTAATAAACTAATCGAGCTTTTGGCTCAAATCCCTGTGTAATTAATTAATTTTGTTGTTGAATATTTCTGTTGTGCAAAGTGCTCGTTAGTTGAGGGATCATTGTGTATCTGTGTGCGTGATTAGCCTCAGACTAGATCTAGCGCCTATAGAAAATTCAACATGGTATCAAAGCTACTTTGAAGGCAAGTGGATCAAAGTGTGCGCACGAAGTAGAGTGAGCCAGTGGAGGTTGTGTAGACTCAGAGGGAGTCTAGCTTCAGAGGGAGACTGCGAAGGATTGTCAACTACCCTATGGAAGTTCGAATCTTCAGGTTCTAACAAGATAGAGGAGTTTTCAGCCCATGCAAGGTCAGTCGAGGACAGGCATGGATCACACTGGAAAAGTCATGTTGCATGCAAGAACATTCATGCACCATGCAAGATAAATCTTGGCCAAGTACAAAGAAGTTGTGGCACATACGAGGATGGATATGGCTACGCAAGGAAAGTCATGACTCATGCAAGGACGGTCATGGGCATGCAAGGAAAGTCATGGAGCTGGAAGTGTGAAGGAAATACCTTCCTCACTAAGAGGGAGTGTTAGAATTTGGGTAGCTCAAAAGGTATTTTCGAGAGAGGACAACCCACCAAAAAGGAGTTTGTTGGGCGATTTACCCAAAAGTGGGGTTTTGGACCCAAAGTGTGGGTTTAGGACCAAAAGAGAAATAATTATTTATTCTAAGGGTCAAGAGGTTGAAACCCTAGATCTAGAGGTTTCCTGAGTGACCCGAGGAAAAGGATAATAAATAGAGGAGGCATAAGGTGAGGTCTCACACAATGTAATCGCATCTTTGTGGAAGATGTAGCCCAAGAGGAGAGTTGAGTTCCTCAAGGAGTATCTGCAGCTAGGAGAAGATGGTTGAATGGTCTAATTTTTTATTTTGGGAGAAGGATTTGACCCTTGAAGAAGTAGGTTGAGTTACCTAATGTTGGACATGGAGGATATGGTACACTGTGCAAAAGAAGGGGGGCTCCTATGTACAATCCAGATTTACCCACATGGTTCTAAGCAGCGAAGTTTTGTTTGTGCTCTAGGAGGAGGTTGAAAGGCCTCAAATCTGCTACAGCAATTGTTCTGCTCAAGAATATGGGAGGCCAAAGCTCTAGATGGAGGCAGGGGGCCTCGGATCAGTCTCAGAGAGAGAAATAGGGTTGTTAGCCCTCTGTGTTATGAACAGAAAGAAGGGTCGTGTAGAAAATCCACGAAATTTTGATCTACTAATATGAGCAATCTAAAATAAAATTTCTTCTCACATAAACACAAAATTTCTCTACTAGATGCAGTGGAATAGGAACAGAAATAAAAGCACAATCACACAATTCAAAAACACAGAATTGTCTAAGGAACCCAATTGGGAAAACCCTTTGCTTGTTAGAGAATTTTATTGATAGAGAAACTGAGCAATTGATCTCTTACAAAATAAAATTCTTTTAATTTGAAAGACACACTTGTATTTCCTGCTTGTTCTAAGCTTGAAACCTTTGCAAGACTTTTGATCTCTGTTGCCCTCTACCAACCTGTGCACAAGATTCTCTTGCACACTCTTCCTCTCACAAGCTCCACTCACAAACTTGTGCTCCCTATTGCTTGGTCTCACCAACACGTGCTCACCAAAACAATGATTAAACTTGTGCCTTCGTTCCTCCTTTTAAAGGCAATTTGAATGGTTAAAATTAGTGAGTTTTCTAATTAAGGAATGAATTGTGATTGATTGAGTTAGCATGAGTTAATTGCTCATGCCACTCGTCCTATTTCAAATCAACCACTTGAAACTCAATCACTTGTGTTTTTCCTCAATCAACTCACACTAGAAAATCAAAAACTCGACTTTCAATTTTAACACATCAATTAATTGCATCCTAACTCATCCTAATTTTTAGGGACTGATTCCTAAATTATAGGAACTCATCCTAATTTATAGGGAATCTCCTAATTTTTAGGAACTCGAGTCATGCACAAGAAGGAACTCGTTCTAGCTCCTATGATTAAGGCACAAATCAAGGAACCCTTTTCTTGCTAATATTTTCAACACTCCCTCTTAGTGAGGAAGGTGTTCCTAGAAGAACCTCGTCCACCCAAATCTGTCTCCAACATTGCCATCTTCTCCGTTGTTGTAACTGCTCCCTATGAACTAAAAGGCTTCCTTGCTTTCTTCTACGGAACCTGCATTGAAGGTTTGTTCTTTCCTACCATGCTCTGCGAGTCCACCACTTTAGTCATAAGTGCCATGTACCCTGTGTGCCTGGGAGACTCAACTCTTTTTTGATCTCCCTTAACCAAATCCTCTGGACACTTGGCTCGAACTTTCCTTATAATAGAAGTCTCTGACTAAGTGGTTGCCTCCACTCGCCCTGGACTATGGTCCTCATCATCATCATCCTACTCGTCAGCCCAACTGCCAACTAGCTTAGACTAAAACTGAGAATCGAGATACTGGCTGAGGCTCCATCTTAAGAGCTCTATCCTGCTCTCGCTCAACCACCACATCTCTACTCTGAGAACTCCCTGCCTTACTGCTCAAGGTTGCACTTGTCTCTACCTGCAACTTGTAGATATTTTTCACCCTCACACCTATCTGCTTCTTACATCCTGAAGCTAAGTGTTGGAGGTGCGGCTTACCTCCGTTGAAGATAATATTATATCTCTTGTCCTCAAGGGTAGCTATCGAAACAAGATTCTGGCTCAATCTTGGAATATAGAGAACACCTCTGAGATGAAGAGGATTACTTCACTCCCTCTGAACACTGACATTACCAACTCCTCTAACTGCATACTAACCATCATCTCCTAGCTCAATTTGAAGCTACATGTCCTTCTCCTTCAGGTGGCTGAAACTCTTCTTATTCCAGGTCATGTGGAAGGAAGCCCTAGAATCAATATACCATATTTGGTATCTGTTGAGCTTGCCATGCAAGCAATCAATGAGAAATCTTTCTCGAATTGGGCAGAATAGTCATCTACCTTTGTTGATGTAGCAACATGATCCTTCTCGGCCCCCTTCTTCTTACCAGGACACATAGAAGCATAGTGTCCAAACTCATGGCATTGAAAGCACTTCCCCTTGTTTATATCCTTCTTCTTGCCCTTCGCACTGGATTTGGCCTCTCCTTGGCCTTCTTGCCCTTGGCCTTGCTACTCGTGCCTGCCAGGGCACAGTTCTTCTCATCCTTTGTCATAATTGATCTCCCTTCTATGATTCCTCTTCGGATCTCTTCCTGTATGCAGTCAATCCAAAAGCTTTCCCAGTTTGGGAAGTTCTCTCTCCCATTAACAGCATCCAAGAACCCTTTCCACGACTTGTGAAGTCCAATTACGGCAAAACTCATAAGATCATGACCGGATACAACGACGCCCACTCCACCTAGTTCATCTTGTACCTAAGTGAACCTTGTCAAATATGGGACGATGGGCTCATCCTTGCTCATCCAGATACTCCTCAACTTCTCCTTAAGAGAAAGCTTCCTGGTATCACTGGTACTTTGATACAACTTCAGGATTGTATCGTACATCTCAAACGTTGTCTTCTTCTCATGGATATGAGGCACTATATGATCTTTGACCCCTTCTAGAATGATCCTCTTTGCCTTGATATCATTCTTATTATGTTGGGCCAATTGTTGGGCATCTTGTGGTGGTGGGATAGCCTGCTTCACGAATTCTCCCACACCATTATCTTCCAACACTATCATAATCCTCCCTTTCCAAGCTATGAAGTTCGATGCTCCCTCTAGACAGTGATCTGCTCTCAACCCTTGGTAAGCCATCTTGCTTCCCTTGAGAGCTCTCTAAAAAACTTGCCCACTAACAGTCTTGTAGTCCTTCACAAGAATTGTACTTAGAGCCTCTAAAACTGCCTCTCATAACAGACCTAATAGTCCTTCACAGGTCTGCACTTAGGGCTCCTTTTGACACCTGTTAGCAGCCCTCCTCACTGC
Organism: Pinus tabuliformis; assembly: GCA_031772625.1. Lineage (NCBI taxonomy): Eukaryota > Viridiplantae > Streptophyta > Pinopsida > Pinales > Pinaceae > Pinus > Pinus tabuliformis. The sequence continues at coordinate 997,076,295 of CM062806.1, read as the reverse complement.
TCTTAAGATGCCAAACACACACTATCCAACATGAACAATATCCACTTAGCAAAACATCAACATGAAACACCAATCAACATACCTCTAGTTGTTTTGCTCCTTCTCGGCCTGGGGTTTTCCTCTTGTGATTCTCGGCCTTGGTTAGGACTACCTGTTGTTGTTTTTCCACGACCTTGGTGTCTAGGATAAAATCTTAAATCACTGACGCTACCAAACCAAGAATCACAATGAAGCTACTTTGCACATTGGAATATAAACAACAGTAAATCTACTAGTGCACAAAATATAGACAACTTTTTACACAACTTTGTATAATAACCCAACTTCGTTATATTAATCCAATTGAATAATACAACAATCTAGGGCTCTGGTAGCAAGGATAATGACCCTCATAGTACATACATCCACTGATACAAAGATACAAAACTGGGGCTTGGTGTCAGTCCATCGACAACCAATCTACCCTCAGCAAGATACTCGCCCATCTAGATGTAGCACACTCTCTCCGCTCCTCTCGGTCATACATTGTACATGTCCGGTCCTTCAACACCCGATCTGCAACACTGCCTCTATCAACGATCCAAGTCCAACTGGCCACTGAACCTCAGTTATCCAATCTGCTCACTAGTTGTGCCTTAGTCCATCAAGGGCACAACACATTGAGAATCATGTTGAGTTGTTCACAACTTTGTTTGTGAACAGCTCACAATTGCCCATTGTTACTCCTCAACTACTTAGGGACTTCAACTCACTATTGTCTTCCTGGGCTGCTCCAATGAAAACTAACATAGGGCACGGAGGGCTGCCACCTATCACTACAAGATGCCCATCTCTCACAATGAACAAAGGCTAGGAGGACTGCCCATCTTCTACTGTAGATGTCCTTCTCGACACAAACAAGTCTAGGTCTACTCAAAACTACTCATAGCTTATTAGACCCTTGAGCTCAACAATTGCCAATCTAGCAACTACTTTTGTCCATCAAAGTGCTACACATTAGGCTCCAACTTGGACACTATCACGCTGCCCTTCAACAAAACATAAGTGCCCAATCCACTATCCACACTTGGTCCACTCTCACGCTACCCTCCAACAGACTGCGAGTGACCAATCCTTGTTGTAGCATCTACTCCTGGTTAGGGCATCCAACCACCTAAGAAACTCCTCCTCATGGCTACCAATAGACTCCTCAACCTATCCTCACCTAGGACACTCATCCAATCATCATCAATCCACCATCAATCAAGTAGGTATCTGCAACACACTGTTGCTGCCTCCTTCCCCTTAGGATCTGTGTAGCATCTGCCCCTGGTTAGGGCATCCATTCACCTATGAAGCCATTCTTGTTGGTTGCTAACACTTGTCCATACTAGGACAATGATCAACTCAACATGAAACCATCACCAACACACATACCTTGTCATCTCATGGGTTGATATCTTCTGCTGTAGGTTTGTACCTCTAGTTAGGGTTGCAACAACTTTGCTACAGCTCGTCTCCCTCACGTTCAGGCCTCTATCTCAGCCGTGGCTCTTCTCCAACCAAGTTTGCACACCTTACCTACTATTCTAGGCTATAAATCAACCACAAACATGCCTCTTTGCTTCCCTTTTCATACTTGCGGCCTACATGGGCACTTCAATACCCTTTCGACCCCCTGTCACAAGCAAGACAAGGCCTGCGCCCTAGTTGTAGGTGTCTCCAAACACTGCGGCCTGGTCAAGAGAGATAAAACACACACAAAATACCTCCAAACAATTGCCCAAGTCACCTTCAGGTATGCGGTTACCTCCCTGCTCTTCAACAGACCTGCCAAGTCAACAAAGGATCCACAAACAATCTCCAATCAAGCTCGGCTTCTTCTTCTAGAGCTGCGGCTTCCTCAGGGATGATTTTTGTCCACAAAAACACCTCAAAGAAAACCCCAAAACACTTCACAAGTCATCCTCTATCCTCGGCCCTGTTGCAAGGTAAACTAGGCTTCCAAACAGTCACAAAGAGGCTCAACTAGCCCTCTTCTCCTTTGCTGGAAACTGCCTCCAACCTGGGGCCCAAACAAAGATCTCCTTCTCCCTTATGCGAGCTCTTCTTGTCCTCCAAGATCTCACACAAGGCCTCCAACAAGTCCTCTACTTATACCTTTGTGTGGGGCTTCAATGAACAACCCTAAAAGGGCTGCCAACCTATCAAACAGCCTACTAACACTAGGCCGACTTGAACAAGCCCACATCCAACATTCAAAAATTAATATCTCTTCAACGACAACTCGGAATCGGATGATTCTCGATGCGTTGGATTCGTCTCGTCATCCACTATCATCCTCATCCATCATATGTCGCAATAGCCTCATAGATTCACACCCATATGCTTGGGTACAAATCCCACAAGCTTGGATTTCATGCCCACAATCCCCACTTGTGTGCCAACTCCTCCAAAACCCTCAAGCCAAAGGTTTGGACTTTGGAGTACCTCCCAAGCTACAAATCTCAACACCTATAGCTACTGGTACAGCCCAGTTCTTGGCCCAAATTTCCTCACAAACATTGCGGCTTCCTCTTCTAGGCAGGCTCCTTTACTCATTGATCTTTCTTCCCTCTTACAACCACCTGTAATGTCTTTCCAACCCTCAAAACTATCCCTACAGTACTCGGTCTGACATAGGCCACACACATAATAGATCAATCTTGTTTACATGAGAAAACCAACCTCCAACTCGACATAGAACTGCCCAAAACTGCTCCTTTTAGCCTCGACCCTGCTCCTCTTCTTGAATCTGCCCAAACAGTCACAAGAAACCAACTTAAACCAAGTCACCTTTTCTTCTTCATTGAGCTCCAAGAGTTTGCAGCCTATTTCAGATGTCTCCTTGATGTGTTTTGCACTTTGGATGTGTCATCTTTATTTTGATCATGCCTCTGATACCATGTAGAAAATCCACGAAATTCTGATATGCTAATATGAGCAATCTGAAATAAAATTTCTTCTCACATAAACACAGAATTTCTCTACTAGATGCAGCAAAATAGGAACAAAAATAAAAGCACAGTCACACAATTCAAAAACACAAAATTGTCTAGGGAACCCAACTGGGAAAACCCTCTGCTTGTTTGATAATTTTATTGATAGAGAAATTGAGCAATTGATCTCTTACAAAATACAATTGTTTCAATCTGAAAGACACACTTGTCTTTCCTGCTTGTTCTAAGCTTGAAACCTTTGCAAGATTGTTGATCTTTGTTGCCCTCTACCAACCTGTGCACAAGCTTCTCTTGCACACTCTTCCTCTCACAAGCTCCACGCACAAACTTGTGCTTCCTATTGCTTGGTCTCACCAACTCGTGCTCACCAAAACAATGATTAAACTTGTGCCTTCGTTCATCCTTTTAAAGGAAATTCAAATGGTTAAAATTAGTGAGTTTTCTAATTAAGGAATGATTTTGTGATTGATTTAGCATGAGTTAACTGTTCATGCAACTCATCCTATTTCAAGTCAACCACTTGAAACTCAATCACTTGTGTTTTCCGTCAATCAACTCACACTAGAAAATCAAGAACTCGACTTTCAATTTTAACACATCAATTAACTGCATCCTACCTCATCCTAATTTTTAGGGACTAATTCCTAAATTATAGGAACTCATCCTAATTTATAGGAAATCTCCTAATTTTTAGGAACATGAGTCATGCACAAGAAGGAACTCGTTCTAGCTCCTATGATCAAGGCAGAAATCAAGGAACCCTTTTCTCGCTAATATTTTCAACAGGCTGCACAAGCACATAAGGAGGCCACAGGCAAGAAATGAAGGGCACAAGAAGAATAGAAGAAGGTCATGAGGCCTCAGGCTGATGGAGGGCAAAACCGAGGGGCAAAGAAGGTCAGCCACGCCCTTAAGAAGGTCACCCAAGCGAGAAAAAGGAGTCGCGAGCTTAGAGGGTTGAGAGGTTCAAAACCCTAGGAGCAGAGACCGAGGAGCTTAGGATGGTGGCCTAGCGTCTTAGGTCTGTGTAGAGGCCAACAAGACACAAGTAGAGGGTTGTTATTCAAGAAGGTTGATTGCAGAAAGTTATTTGTTGAGATTTATTCATCAAGAAGGACTAAATAGTGTTGTTGAAGAGGCTAATGTGTAGTGATCTAGAAGGGTTGGAACACTATGAGTAGCTAGGCTGATATGCAATGCATTTGATGGATCAAGCCACTGTGAGCAACTGTGTGTAACATAGGATAATGTGGACTAAAAGAGATGAAGAAGAAGGGCTTCTCCAACAAGTAAGTCAAATTGTTTATCCTTGTATCTTTTGGGCGGATTGTGGATCTAAAGGAGCAAATCACAAGCACTGGTTTTGTATGCTATGTATACTAGTTGTACTAGTGATCGAGGGCCATGACCCCTGGTACGAGAGCCCCGTGATTCTTTTATTGATTTATTAATAAAATAATGGAGCTTTGGGCTCAAGCCTCAAATCTTTGTGTACTTAATTGATTTCACTACTGAATATTTCTATTGTGATTAGCCTCAGACCAAATCTAGGGCCTAAGGAAAATTCAACACAACACACTAGCAAATCACTGCACAAATGAAGCCTCCCAAACCCTGCTTTTCTTTAGCATTTTTTTACTCTCCAAATAATCCAGAGATGCAAGAGAACAACATATTTGGCATGTGAAGAAAATATTCTGCAAGGAACGTTTTCTTTAGATAGTCTTAAGTTGTGATACTATTGCGATTAGCCTCAAACCAAATCTAGGGCCTAAGGAAAATTCAACACAACACACTAGCAAATCACTGCACAAATGAACCCTCCCAAAACCTGCTTTTCTTTAGCCATTTTTTACTCTCCAGATAATCCAGAGATGCAAGAGAACAACATATTCGGCATGTGAAGAAAATATTCTGCAAGGAACGTTTTCTTTAGATAGTCTTAAGTTGTGATACCATGTCAGATTTGGCTGCAGAACCGCACTGCCTTTGGTCATGGAATGACCCAAGATCTAGAGTCTAAAAGAAAGAACACAAATCAAAGAAGTAAAATCAGATTGCTACAATAGGTATTGCTCTGGTCCCATTAACGCTTCTTAATAAGAAAAATAATAGATTACAATACATATACAATGAGATTGCTTTTATAGGTTAAGGAAACATCGACAAAAGCTTTGCATGCCATGAATCTCTCCATAAAGCAAAGAAAATCAAAAATACAAATACAATGAGCTTGCTTCTATAGATTAGGAAAACATCACCAAAAGTTGTGCATGCCATGAATCTCTTCATAAAGCTAGGTTAAGCAAGCCAAGCAAAGCTAAGTAAGCTTCACTGACTCAATAGTGAGCTAAAGTTAACATTAGCATACATAGTATGCACCAACATGATTCTACAACAACATGGCAACCATTAAACCTAGTGATATCTTCATAAAGCTAATAAAAGAGGAAGAAAGGATCACAAAGGAGCATAAATCATCTAGCAATGCTCTAATCTCAAAAGAAAGAAATTTTCAAAAAGGGGAGAATTCAAATACTTGGAAGCAAAATAGAAAGAAGATAGAAGCCCCCAAAGAAACCAAATGAAAAATGAACAAGAAAATGGAAAGGAACAATGTTGGAAGAAAAAATGGTCTCAAATTTGACGATTATTGCAAGGCTTGTGACTAGTGTGGAAATAGGGGGACTAATTGTCACAACAATTAGAATCAAAAGAAATATAATGGCTAGTAAAGTGGTCAATATTAAAGATGTAATGAATAGATATTGCTCTATTTGCAACTTCTAAAAGTACTTACAATATTTTTTCTAAATATAGATGGTTGATTGATTGCGGGTCCTATTACCACAAAATGTAGCAACCTAGTGCAAACCCTCACTAGGCAACCTAGGTCTTAGGGCAACAAAGAGATCTACCATCATTGTCACCTCATTTTCCTTTCTCCTATTGTTTTGTAGTCGGATGTTATCCCCAGAAGAGAGGCTTCCCTTGCAAGGCTTAGAGGATAGATGACCTAGGGTCCCCAAGGCAAATGATTCTCAAAGGATCTTACTAACGATATCACCTAAGTCACATGACACGAGGATAAGAGACACGAAGGACATGCAAACTACGAGTATCTGACACATGACACGGTGACCCCTCAAAACATGACATGGAGGACACATTATATATTATATATTAAAAAATATAACAAATTATTAAATTACACAAAATATGAAATATATAAAACTTTACATGACGATGATACAAATTCAATCATACAACCTAAGTCACATGGTTCGGGTTCGAATTTGGGTTCGGCAATGATTAGGCTCAGTTCGAGTTTGAATATTTTGATGGGGTTCGGATTGTTGGAAAATGGTAAGTGGCAACTATTAATCTTATTTTCCTTAACAAAGAGATCTGCTATTATATTTGCTTGTGAATCTTATTTATTTTCTTTATGTTCTTTAGTTAGAACTTTTCATCGAACAATATCAAGAACAGTAATAGCAATAATAGAGCACACAAATATTAGGCTCTCAGCCAGGGCAAAACACCTCCAAGGGGAAAACCCGGGATCTCTTCTCTTCTTATAATTTGCTTGAAGTGAGATACAAGGACCTAAACCCTAGACCAAGTCCTTCTTCTAGTACCAAGTCAGCCCTTCCTCAAGTCCTTCCTTGATTCTGCACCAACCATCTTCAATACTGCAACTTCGACCTACTAGCTTCAATACTGCAACTTCAACCTGCCAACTTCAATATTGCAACTTCGAGCTGCCAACTTCAATACTACTACTTCGACCTTCCAATTTCGACTTGGTAGCTTCTTTGGAAACCATAATCTAGCCTCCTCCTTGGACCTTCTTAGAGTAAGACATCTCTCCCAAGGTCAATGAGGTCAATATAGGGTTTTCTACTTCCAACTACAAGATTCTACACTTCATCCTACTGCAACTTGGACCTGCAAATTCGGCCTCCTTCTGCAACACCAAAAACCCTAGATCTTCGCACTATGAAAGAGATAGAGCCTAAAAACAAGAAACTTCGTCCTTCTTCCTTCTCCAAGAGCTTCGCTCTTCTTTTCTACTCCTCCCAGCTTCAGATCAAACTCTTTCTTAATAGATCGAACTTGTGTGTGTGAGAGTCTCCAAATGAGGTCAAACTGCTTCTTTATATAGCCTTCTCAAGGGGTCAAATTCCCTCCTTTAGGCTGACTTGATGATTCTAAGGCCAACTTGTACTTTTGGAGCTTCTAGGACTTTCTAGACTAAAAAATAATTATTTTTACAAATATATTTTTGCCCGGAAGGGTCTTATAAACATGATGTTGACTCCTTTGACTCGTGACAATAAATCCTAAGACCTAACAAACCCTAGAAGCACGAAGAACATGTTTTTACCTAGAAGATCATCAATAATGAGCATGAAACCCATGCTTTAATACTAATAGCTTTTTATTTTCTTTTCTTGCTTGTTACATAGGATACATATTGAAATGAGTACAACAATTATGAAGACCGAAACTAGTTACATTTCTCAACAAGGATAAGGTCTGTCATTAGGTTCGTCTATGTACATTTTCTATATATATATATATATATATATATATATATATATATATATTAACTTGAAAATGAAATATAGGATACAATTGTAAGAAATCAACATCAATAAAAATAAAAAATGCTATCACGAACATGGAAACTGCAAGGATAGATGACAAGCTTGAGTTTTGACATGAGGTTATGAGTTTCTATCTATGGACTTGGTCAATGGCTATGAGGTTCGCCAAACCTCAAAAACTTTTTAAGGTTCGCCATAATTCAAATCTCAAGGTTGAAGTTCGACGAACCTTGTGACATAGCACACAACTAATGCATACAACCAAAATAGTAATGAGTGCAATCCATCTCTGAACCAAAAATACATCAACAAAGAGGCCCTAAATGGCCTATAGAGTCCAAAAAAAAATCATGCTACAACAAATAACTAGTACTACATATCATCAAAATCATTGCCTATATCACCCTCATCGTCAATATCACCCTCTAAGCATTAAAATAAGATAGAAAAACCTTAACATGTCAAATCGAGATTTTGTTCGAGTGATGGGTACATTTTTACTAGGGTCATGACATAGGAGTTCAATAATCAATGCCACCAACATCGAGGTACATAGAGGTCTTGGTCCTATTCATTAAATGCTCGTTCCATACCCTCACACTTGACAGACTCCAATGGAAAAGTTGCAATCCCCCCAATCTTGAAATCTTGAAAACTATTAAGCATGTTGGATTTTGAGTGATATCTAAAATTCTACTTTCTCCATATGAAATCCAATGAGGTTGAAACCACTCTCAAACATCTTGAGTCAATTAATGGTAATGTTAAAATTTTAAGTAAAAGGATGAAAATGAAAGACAAAGGAGAATGACACTTTTACTATTAATTGCATAATATAAGAAGAGTCTAGACAAATCCACTTCACAACACTTGGAATCACTTATAACATTGCTTAATCGCCCTTAGCTGCACTCCAAACCTTTAAGAGCTCCAAACCTGTGACTAAATTGCGTGAGAATGAGGCAAAAAATCGATTTTATGTTGCTTTTTCACTGGACACATGTCCAAATTTTGAGACAAGTGTAGGGCTCGTGTCCGACACTAGTCAAACTTGTGTCCTACGAACAAGACATGAGTGAAAATCGTGTCAAACACATGTCACACATGTGTCCTGTCCAACACGTGACACAAGGGCAAGGAGGGGGTGGGGGACATGTCATGTTACTTAGGATATCACCTAGAATGATCTTCAATAAAGGAGGATCAAGGGTGATAAGAGCTTAATGGTTATGGAAGAAGGTATTGGCAAAGCCTTGGAGGCTAGGATAGGATTTACAAATGTTCAAGCACACTTTCAACCAACCCCAATAAACTAAGAAAAGGTTGTTACAAGTTAGGGTTTCAATGATAGGCATATTTACAACATGCAAAACCATATAACAGCCAAGAAATAGCCTACAAAGGATAATATCAAAAAGGCTTGAAGGCTATAGCCTATAAGGGAGGTAAGAAAGGGATAGATCGACAAGAAGTTTTTAATGGCTGAAAATATACAAAACAACAACCTAAATCTATAATGTCAACCCTAATTTTGATTGTGAGGCATGCAATAAAAGATAGACTTTACTTTTAAAAAAATCATGACTGCAATTCCTATCTAAAGGACAATAACATATAGGTATAAAAATGTTATTAAATGCAATATTTGACAAAACCCGAACCCTAGATACCATAAAAAGGAGAAAAGGGAGGAATTTAGTAGACTAGTGCCTTTATTCAATTAGGAAATGTAGTCAATTAGGTCGAGGTCAAGGTAGAAGGGCCCTAGATGAAGGGTGGAAGACAATTTGCTTCCCTTGAAAGCCCTAGCAACTTCTTTCATAGGAGATTTAAGGTCAAAGAATGCATGAAGACAAGTTCCTTAAATGGATTCTTGAATGAAACATTTTGCATAAATATGTAGAAACAAGAGTTCATGAAAGATATTGCACTAGCTAAAGCATAAGTCGAGAGCTCTAAAGTAAATCTATATGTGGATCATCATAGGACTGCAAGTTGGTTGGCTGACCAATGGGGAGAAAAAATTTCTCCTAGGGGTTACCCACTTTTAGCGAGTAACAATGCCACTCAACACATGACATAAGATGAAAATGTTTTTGGCTCTCTTGATAAAAAGAAATGTGATGGTGTGTTGCCAAGAAATGATGCTCCTATTGAAATGGAAGGTGTTGAATGTGTTGAGATCAATGTTGCAAATATCAAGGCAATATTTTGATATATCATGAAATTACCAAGGAGTCGATATACTACCTTATTGCAATATTTTATAACCTTAAATAAAATCAGGAGTTTTTAAAGTATCATGACATATCCCTAAAAAATCAAGAGCTAATGCAATATATTGTCAAGTTTATGTCAATAACCCTTTATTATCCTTTTTTAATATTTTTTACCTCGTTTTGAAAAATATAGGCAATGCACTCAAAGTATAGGAGTTTCTCATTGTCTTTTATCAGGATGAGGGGAAATCGAGTGTTTTGACCAGCATTAATGAAGCTCTTGTGGAGAGGGGATTGATACCTATATATAACTCCTATTTTCCCATGGCCAAACTTTAGTAGTAGAGGTCATATGCAGATAGGTGAACAAATAAAAGGGGAAATCAAGTGATGGAGAACACGATAAGAGATCACATGGCAAGAAAGCAAACGTTGTGGAAAAAGGCACTTGTATTTGTAGACTTCAATTACAAATAGCAATAATTGTTTGACCACGTGAAAGATTTCATTCACAAAAATGTAAGGTTTTGACACTTTATTCCCATTAATTTTGATTTGAATAATTCACGGGGAAAGGCAAAAGTATCTTCAAGAAAAACTCATAAATTCCAGGAAGAACCAAGGGTGCTTGGTAAATAATATGGAAGAGGCTTAGTTCCTGGCAAAGTCGAAAACTACCCTCCCTCTATTCAAGTACCCAATGTTGCGGGTGAGCGCCCCCCACCTCGATCCCGCTCCCAATCCGCGCTCCGAGCGGGAGCAGGTCGGGAGCGCGCTCCAGGTAAAAAATTTACGCTCCCTGCCAAATTCGGGAGCGGATCAAGGAGCGTCGCTCCAGGAGCGAATTTTAGCAAACGCTCCCGGGTTATAAAATTCGCTCCCGGAGCGACGCGAACGACAAGCGGAAGTGAATTCGGCGGGCCAAAAAAAAAAAAAAAAAAAAAAAAAATCGCTAGTAAAAAAATCGAAATTTTTTTTTATAAATTGGGGGAGGGAGGGGCAAAAGGGCTTCATTGTGACTGTGAGAGTTGAGTGAGAGGCTCATTTGAGAGAGGGAGATTGAGAGTGTGAGAGTGAGGACTAAGGAGCAAGGAGAGAGTGAGACTGAGAGAGAGCAAGGTGCCAAGGAGAGAGCAAGGAGCAAGGAGAGAGTGAGGAAAGAGCAAGGAGCAAGGAGCAAGGGGAGATTGGACGCATTTGAGGTAGGTTCGCCGCTCTACAATGTTGAATAGAATGTTTAGCATTTTTTTTTAATGTTTATTAAATTATTCCTAATTTCTAAATAAATAAATAAATTTTTCTCTATTTCGGTTTCCCATTCCATTTTATTAAATTTTGCAGATTCAAAACTACAAATTTCAAACATCATGGTTATATTTCTTGGCATTTTCTTCTTCTTGGTTCCTTTTCTGGTTATTATGGTGCTGGAGAGTAGAAAAAGGAGGGTTGAAAATGAAGAAGGGGGACAAAGTGGATTTGATGAAAACCTCGGTGAGGAGGAGCTGGAGGAGAGTGAACATGATTCAGCTCAAAAAACTAAACAAGACCAAACCCCATTGTGGAAATATGTTAACAGGCCTGAAGCAGGGAAAGGGGGTGGAACCACTAAATTTCATTGCCCCCATTGCAACAATAATTACACAGGTTCATACACCCGTGCCAGAAAACACCTCTGCGGGAAAATGCCATGGGATGGAGATAAACAAATAGGAATCAAAACTTGTACAGGTGTGTCAGCAGCAGATAGAGCCAAATACATTAGGGAAGAGGAGGAAGCCCAATACAAATCTAAAAAATCAAAGGGTTTCTTTGAACCAAGCTCACAGACACAATCACATGCACAAAGAACTCCTTCAGCATCCTCCCAAGGCAGTGGATATGGAGGCACAGGGTCACCAGGTTTAAGGCGTAGAACCATATCAGATTTCCTTGATGAAGGGTGTAGGAATGATGTGGATTCAAAAGTTTACAGGTTTCTCTATGCATGTGGGATACCATTCAATGTTCTTCGCTCACCTTATTGGCACGAAATGGTTTCTGCCATAAATGATGCCCCTAAAGGATACAAGAGCCCTGGGTATGACAAGGCAAGAACCGTTGGACTTGATCATGAAAAAGCAAAAATATCACATTCTTTGAATAGAATGACAAGTTCTTGGACTGACCATGGGTGTCCATTGTATCTGATGGATGGACAAATGTAAAAGGAAAGCCATTGCTAAGTGTTCTTGCTGTGTCTGTTAGTGGTGCCATCTTTCTTTCAGCGTATGATTACTCAGACAAGTTCAAGACCGACATCAACATTGCAGAAGCATTACTTGAAACAATTGACCGTATTGGGCCATACAATGTCATCCAAGTCATCACTGATAATGCTCCTAATTGTAAGGCAGCGAGAGCAATTATTGAGGATAAATACCCCAACATATTTTGGTTTGGGTGTTTGGTTCACACATTGAACCTTTTGATGCATGATATTGTTAAAAACAAAAACGAACATTACAAATGGATTGGTGATTTGTACAAGAAACGCAAACAAATGATAAAATTTATTACAAATCATAGCAATACCCATAGCCTTTTCCGCAGTCACTCAAGATTGGAGTTGTTGAAGATTGCGAGGACTAGATTTGGTAGCTATTACCTCACCTTCAGACGCCTTTTGAAGGTAAGAGAGTCATTGCCTAGCATGGTATCAAGTCCACACTGGCAGTTATTACAGGAAAGGGCTACAAATGCAGCTGACAGACAAGGTTTTGAACTGGTGGAGGAGGCCGCTCTTGATGGTATGTTTTGGGCACGTGTGAGGCAAGTATTGGATTTCACCAAGCCCATTTATCACATGATTTGGTTTGCAGATACAGATAAACCAGTGATTGGCGAGGTGTATGAGCAGATGGATACCATGTTGGGGCAAATAAAAGATATTGTTCATAACAATGATCCCAACTTGTACAAACTGATTCACGATTGTGTGTGTGTACGGTGGGATAAACTTAATCTTCCACTACATTGCTTGGCGTATATCCTTGCACCAAAATACTACTCTACATCTTGGTTGGGCCAACCTGCACCAGGGGGTGGGGTTAGGACCAAACCCCATATAGATGAAGAGGTATCTAAAGGATATTTGGAAGCATTAGAAAAGTTGATACCTGACAGGGAGGAATGTGCTAGTGTGCGCCTTGAAATAGGCAGATACTTCAGTAACACTGGTTTGTTTGGTACCTTCCATGCAATGGAAGACAGAGACAGATTTGATGCTCTCACATGGTGGGAATCATATGGCGGCCATGGACTTTTGCCAAAATTGGCAAAAAAGTTCTCTCACAGGTTGTAAATACTTCTTCTGCAAAGGGGTGTTGGAGCACCTACAGCTTCATACATAATGTGAAAAGAAACAGACTCAATGAAAACCGGGCAAAAAGCTTGGTTTATGTGCACTACAACTTGAGGTTGTTGAGTCATTACTGTGATCGGGCTTATGAGGATCCAACATATAAAATTTGAGACAACCACCCAGAGGATGACAATTTGGAGGATGGCACCATACATCTTGAAGAACTAGAAGAGGAACTTATAAGGGAGGAAGATGAAGCAGCAGCCATGCCACCTCCACCATCCAGTAGCAGTGCTCGAGTTCCGAGTCTTTTTCCTTTGCTGTCGCCACCTCCATCTACACCCTCACATGGAGGGCATGTGCCTTCTAGTTCTGGTCGTCGGTCTGTGCAGAAGACTCCTAGAAGACCACCACGACCTGCTCATACATTAGACTCTCGTGGCAAGGGCCACATGCAGTAGTAGATAATAGATTTACAGTTTACTTGTCTTTTCTAGTTTCTATTAGTTTTCATAACTGTTGAGCCTTGACTCTTGACTCCTTCATATCATAATGATATTTTTTGTAAACAATATATGACTGTGACAATGAAAGTTTGAAGTTGGCAATTATAACTCATTGGTAATGATTCTGAATTATGAATATGATGCTTCGTGAAAGTTGTTTCATTTCATTTCATAATTCATTTTACAACATTTCATTTCATAATTCATTTTACAACATTTCATTTCATGTTAACAGTTAGATATTATTTCTTGTAATGGTTAAACTTAGCTTACAAGTACAACTTTGGTGATCAATGATGATAAATGTTGTATATTGAATTTTCAATTTTGAAAGCTTGAAGTTGAAACTTTCAGATTGATGAATCATGATTCACGAGACTCAATATGTTGTAATATGTATGTCACTAACTTGTGGACGTGGTTGATGAAGATTATAACTTCTAGATGATTGATGTTATATGGTTCAATGATCAATCTATGTTTTTTTTATGTTTTTTATATCTAATTCATCATTCTACATGTTTTTGTTGACATATATGTATCAAAATATAAATATATATATATATATATATATATATATATATATATAAAAATCACTCCGGGATTCGCTCCCAAACCGGGAGCTTTTGAAAATGTCGCTCCCGCTCCCGTTTTTGCTCCCGCTCCCCGCTTTCGCTCCCGCTCCCAAGTAACACTGCAAGTACCTAACCTATAGGTTCTCCAGTCCAATCTAGAAATACGAAAACTTCATTCAATTCTTAACACTTTGTGACCAATTCCTTGAGTCCATGGAACTCGTCGAAATATCCTCTTCCACTTTTTTCCAATTTCCAAAAAAGTTTCTCAGATTGGAGATCCCCCCCAACCATCACATGCAGGGGTGGGACAAGACAATGTGCATTTCACAGGCACATTGTCTCACCCTACCCTTGACAAGATAAACATTGTATTATATTATCTTTTCAAGTTGGTGAGAAAGTTGATTTCAGACAAGCCCAATAGTTGCTTGTCCATAGGAAGTTGTCGTAAGTTATTGCCATCCAAGGTATTGTGGACCAATCACAGTTAAATATCATAATGATGTTGCTTATAGACTGTATGTAACTGCACATGTGAAAATACATCCTTCATTATTTAATGCTAGCCATTCTTGATATAATAGCGATTTGCCTAGTTCTGCTAGCATGCAAGTTGTAAGAGCTCCATGAATCCATAAGTATCTATTACTAGCATAGATTCATTTAATCCCGGATCTATTAGGCACAAGGGGAAACAGAAAAATTACAAATGCAAATCTCAATTTTTTTACACCCTTAAACACTATTTAATAAACATTGAGGTTTTCACCTGTCTTTTTTATATTCCTCTCGAAGTATAATAGAATCAAGGTTGAGATTTTATGCATGCTTATTTATAGTAGTTGTTTAAATATGATAGGATTAATCACATGTTAAAATGGGTTGAGAGTAATGGTAGAGAGCTTTGGATTCTCCCATGTTCAAACCCCGTGGAGGACATGAGTTGGCAATCCGGCCAAGAAAAAGCTGTACTCCCTCTTAATAGGGAATGGAGTTTATAACTTTTCTTGCTTTTGAAATTGGCTCTTTTTCTTCAATTAATTTTATCATTGTTTTTTTTTAGCTTTTTCTTTCAATTTATTTTATCATTGTTACAAACACTTGCGCAGATATACACAGGGACATCTCCCAACTTGGATCGTAATGCACCCAGCTTCTGTCGTTGCAATCATGAATGTAATAAGGGCGGGGATTTAAGGATTAGCTTGTTGAATGATATAATAATCCTCGGGGAGAAATGAAATCTAAGTAAAGTATTCTTGTCCAAGCTTGAGACCCTCTGGCTTGGTCTTTAATGGGGGGAGAGGCAATTCTTTTAATTTCTTACTCTGTTTACCTAGGGTCAGCTCAGCTGGGCAAAACGACCAATCAAGGCAGCTCGCCATATTTACAACCTATAGGGTATTCCGCGGATTACTCTTACCGACCTTATTTTATTATGCCATTATTGATGACTATTTAATTGAATAATTAATAGATGAACCGGAACTTACAGTCTAGCTTGACGGACTAAATGTATAGAATCACTGATAATTCTTCATGGATGAACCAATAAGATGAAAAGAACGAATGGAAATGGAACTTACAGTCTAGCTTGACGGACTGTAAAGGTATAGAATCGCCGACAATTCTTCTAACTTCGTCCAACTTCTTAGCATTTCCTGTCACGAAAGTTACTACCTTCAATGATGCCGCCATGTTTCCCCGCCCACAATTCAATTCATTATGATGCATGGTCAATTCATTAATGGAAGCTGTTTTGTGACTCCATTTTTTCTTTGCTCTTATATACCTTTCTATTGCTTTTTGTTGAGTATTCTTTGTGCCATTTATAAGGAATGATACTGATACCAAGTATAGAGTGGACCTAAACAGTAACAATGTTGTACAATCAGTGGAAGGTTATCAACTACTTGCCCTACTACAAGTTTAATCTAGGTAAACATTATATACTACGTGTGCTTGAGGGTTTGGGCAAATTCGAATAATGCGTCCCACGTGTTCGAATCATAACATGTTTCACGGAAATTTTATTAAGCAATAAGTACAGGAATTATAAATTATAATTTTGTAATGTAAAAATGAATTCAGCAGTTTAAATATATTTTTTTGCAAATTGTGTGGTGTTTTTAGTTTTATTCTTATCTATCAAGGTAGGACTTTATTGATGATTGCTCTGAGGCCAGTATGGTATACATACGGTAATGTTTAATATTTTTAATTAAATTAAATTATTTAAAAATAAAAAAAAAATGGTAATGTTTAATATTTTTAATTAAATTAAATTATTTAAAAATAAAAAGTAAATTAAATAAAAAAATTAATTTAAATATGGTGTAATGTAATATTAAACATTTTGATTAAGTTAAATTATTTAAAAATAAAAATAATAATGTGAATATTTTAATTCGATCAAAATAAAATAAAATTAAAAAAATAATAAAAAGAAAAATGGTTTATGGTATTCATGTGGAATATAGCTTATTTAAAGGGGAGAAATAAATCAGCGTAGATCCATCTTAACTCCTGGTTTACCAAACACTGAGAGGGATCAAATCTCTTGAAATGAAATGAAATTGCTTTTAATGGCGTCCACGAGACTTCGCGGTTTAAGGGACCACCCACTATCGCTTAATCCATATTCATATTTTTTTCTAGGTTGATTCTGTTATTATGGATCTCAATAAGAAATTTGTTTTTTTGTGAAGCCTTGTCTCTTCAAAAAGCTCATTGAAACTAATGATCATTGTTGGTTGAACCATTTTTTTGCCTCCACTGCTACTGAGTTGCACATGCCCCCTGCCCTGGTGAGCTCGAGGTTCTCAGCCACGTCTACTGCGGCCTCCTGCTGCGTCGATGGAGTTGTCGGATCCTCTAGAGGATGGAGATCCACACTCAAGTGTTCAAAAGGAGCATGAAGAAACTGCAAACGCCTTTGCATCATTAATATCAGCCATTGGACCTCCTAAACCCAGGCCGTCAATATCCAAGTTTGTGAAGAAACTTGATGATATTCCTGAGATATCTCTCCCTCTGTCTCTTCCCCGTCGTGCAACTCTGTCTCTAGCAGAAAGGGGATTGGTTGGACAGTTTACAGGACTATGGCCATCCCCTAGATCGGTTCAGAAATGGGTTGAAAGAAACTGGACATCTTCAATAAATGGGAAAATCTCTATAAGATTCTATGGAAGAGGGTATTACACTTTTCATTTTGAAACAAAGGAAGACCGAGATTTAATCTTCAGAAACGGTCCATACTTCATGGACATGCGAGGGTTATACTTAAACAGATGGACACCTGATTTTGATCCTGAAATGGATGTACCCAGTGCGGTGCCGGTATGGGTAAGATTACCCCATCTCCCTCTTCATTGCTGGGGAGATGAATCGGTTAAAGCTATCGGGAATGTTGTGGGGAAGTACATTGACAGATGTGAACCAAAAGAGAGCATGCATGCTTGTGCAAGGATCTATGTCGAAGTGGATCTAGGGAAAAGTCTTCCGGGGCAGTAAAGATCAAAGTAGATCAATGGACGCATATACAACAGTTGGACTACGAAAAGATACCGTTCAAATGCAAGGTATGTCATGAATATGGTCATTTCGCAAATAGATGTCCAAAAAAACAAGAAAATGAAAATCTAGAAGAATCTGAAGCTAAATGGGAACAAGTCAAAAAGAAAAAATCGTCAAACAAACAGCCCATCTCCTCTTCAAGCCAACCACAGGCTCCCTCTGATCCTTCCCCGTCCTCTCCCATCTCGGATAACCCCACCCTTTTCCCTTCATCTCTCGCCAATACTAATCCTTTTGGACCCCTAGAAGAACCCTCAGTCCTCGCCTCTCCCCCCTCCTCCGCACCTCATCCCTCCCCTTCCCATATACTCACACCCTTAATCTCTATAATCCATTGTAGCCCTCCTCCTCCCTCTGTGGACAAAATACTTACAAGAAATCAAAGGAATCTCTCCAAACTCTTGAACACCAAAAGAAAGCAGGAAGAAAATTCAACAAAGAGCTTAGAGATGAAGCGGCAACAAAAGAGATGGCCTTAGGAACGCAGCAGCCTATGGACTCCTTCTTTGGGAAAAGTTACAGGAACAATAAGAAAAATCAAAATCAGCAAAGAGGGAAAGGTCTCTCATCCCACCAAACAAATAAGTAATGATTATAGTCTCCTGGAATTGTTGTGGTCTGGGAACACCGTTTAAAGTAAATGCATCAAGAGATATTCTAGTAAAGGAAAAACCAGATATCCTTATGCTTCAGGAGACCAAAACAAGCTGCCAAGAATCAGAAAAAATGATAAAAAAAAATTAAAAAGTTATGAAGGAATGACCGAACAAGCCATAGGGGCCTCAGGAAAATGAAATTTTTTGGGAAATACATAGAGAAAATCGGAAAGAAGAAGAAGAGGTGAGATTAAAGTCAAGAAGCCTATGGTTAAAAGCAGGGAATAAAAACACTGCTTTTTTTCACAATTCTATGAAAATTAAAAGAGCTAGAAATCACATTGATAAAATTCAAGTAGATGGACAGGAAATTAGAGGAGCAAAGGAATTAAAAAAAGAGGCACACAACCATTTTAAAAATCTTATAACAGCAAATGGAGAAGCAGTAGATTATGACAATTTTTTGCAGCATATTCCAAACAAGATAAATGAAGGACAAAACGCAAAAATTATGAAAGAAATCTCAGAAGAAGAAATAGAGGCAGCAGTTTGGAGTCTCCATCCGGATAAGGCACTGGGCCTGGATGGCTTCACAATTGCTTTCTATAGGCAGCATTGGCAGATAATAAAAAATGACTTATTAAGAATGGTAAGAAATGTGTTCAAAAACAAAAAAATGGGAGGCAACACCAAATCCTCTTATCTGGCATTAATACCAAAGGATGCTAATCCCTCCACTTTTAGTAGATTTCGGCCAATCTCCTTGTGCAACTCTTCCTATAAAATAGTAACAAAGATTATAGCCAACAAAATAAAGAAAGTTCTCCCGGAGATAATTTCGGAAAATCAAGGAGGTTTCGTACCAAACAGATAGATTATAGATAATGTATTGGTGGTCCAGGAAGCTATCCATTCAAGCATGCTAAGAAAAGAAAAAGGAATTATTATAAAATTAGATATGGCCAATGCTTTTGACAGGGTAAGTCTCCCCTACCTCATGGTTGTTTTAAAGAAATTCAGTTTCTCAAAGGAAATCATTGAGGTTATTAAGGCTTGCATAACGGATCTGTGGATAGCACTGTTGATAAATGGAAGACCCAATGACTTCTTCCAAAGCTCTAGGGGATTGAGGCATGGATGCACTCTCTCTCCTTTTTTATATATAATAATGGTTGATGCGTTAAGTAGAACTTTGGAAAAGAGAAGGCGAGAAAGCACTTTAACTGGCTTGCAAATCTCGAATGGAATTAAAAGCATTAATCATTCCCTGTTTGCTGATGACACTCTGTTGTTGAGAGGTGCTTCATGCATAATTTCCCAAAGATTTAAAAAAATCATTGACAACTTTATGGAGGTCTCCGGGGGCCTCTTAAACAATGCAAATTTTGTAAGGTGTCTTAGATACTAGAGAACTCTAGGAATCAAATCAATTGAAAAATCTATATCCCTCCTTAGAGGTAGTTCTGATATTTCAACAAATACATGAACATATTTCTCAAAATTGGATAATATTCCAATTTGGCTTGTTGACCCCTATTGAGTTCCTCCAAATGAACTGCCAAACCCTGGAAACATTTTCTAAAAATATTTCTTAACTATAGAGCTGATATCTCTCTAATAGATATCAATCTAGGGAATACCTAGACCTTCCTCTGTTGACCTTCATCATCAATGCAAGTAAATTATTTATTATAACAATCCAAAATGGCCTAATGCTTCTCCAACCAATCCATATCAATCAGGAAATCATATGATCCTAAGGAAATTATATTAAGCTTAGCCTTAGTACTTAATCTGTCCAAATCAATTGAGCATTCCTTCACTAGTTCTATAACTTTTCTCTTTATTCTTGTAGCTAATTGGAATAGCCATGCCTTTTGGTGCTTGGTATTTTCTAATTTAATTTTTTCTATACTAATTTCATATCAATATAATTGTGACTAACTTCTGAATCAATCAAAATAGTAATAGATTGATTATGCAACATACTTTCAATTTCAATCATGTGTGCCTAGTGTTAAGCTTGAATGTTATCCAACGTAGCATAAATCTGGGGCATGCTTCCACCCACGTGATCCACTGTATCAATTGTCTGCATACTATGCACCATTTTCTTAATTTTGTCCTTATAAGGGTGGTCTTGGAATTTATGATTTCCTCGACAACCCCAACACCTGAAAGGTTGGACTGAGGGTCTCTTTCCTAAAAAACCACTACCCTTGGGTTCACTAATAATAGGGGCTGGCTACTGTTTCACTTGCGGTCCATTCTTGAAGGGTGAGGGTTTAAACCCCTTATTTCTCTCCTCCATGAAACTCTTGTTCTTGTTGTCCCATGCTTTTTGTATAGCTAATTTATTTATGTTCTACTCATATAACTGTTTAGCCTTTCTCATGGCCACATCCAAGGTTTTGGGCTCATAAAATTTAAGCCTATCTTCATAGAATAAAGGAACCCCACTAACATATATTTGGATTTTGACCTTTTCATCTTTAATAAAACTAACATACCTTAGCAACTCTATGAATTTCCGACCATATTCCTCCATAGTCATATTTCCCAACTTTAGTTCAAAAAATTCCTTCATCTTCTTTTCATAATAATGCTAAGAGAAATATTTACTTTGGAAATATTCCTTAAATTTCCACTATGTCAACCTCTTTTCATCAATTGCTTCACTCTTTGAGCTACTCCCACTATAGGTGAGATTTACCCTTCAGCTGGTATATAGCAATTCGAGCTTCCATATTTTAAGAGTAATCAAACAACTACAAATACCTCTGCATCTCCAATAACCAGGCCTCATCTGCTTCACCCTTTTTGCATTCTTCGTTAAAAGTGGGAGGCTTGATATTTTTCAACTCCCCTTGTAAGCAGTCCATGTGAGACCTCTTGCTGGGCCTTTTCACAGGTGATATGCTAGGACTTCTATTAGTCTTTAGGTGGCGTAACCTCTCTTATGTGACCTCCTTTCTACATACATACTACTGGTCATCACTCTTAACCTATCTCAAACTTCCAACACCTCATTTATCAAACTTGTTTGTGGCCTTTCAAGCTTTTCTAGACTCAAATTGTTGGTCCAGTTCCCACTGAATTCTATTAAGACTCCGCAGAATCAAAGTGTTGAGCTGCTGCTATTTCCCTTTTACCAGTATGGTATTATTGGATATAAAACTGAGAACCCCCATCTTGAGGCTTCTCATAGTCTCCTCTAGATCTCCATTTTCCAGCCTACTCATTCCATGACCATTTGATTATGTCATAAAATGCCCCACACTCATATCCACAACTCTCACCCCCTCTTTTGGACTATTAATGTCTGAAATATCTCCTATATCTTCAATTCTAATAGTTTCCATTGTCTTGGTGACATGTACACGTCTCTAGAGAAATTATAATAAATTCTTACCCAATTCGAAATTCTAAATATGTTGGCGTGCTGGCGGCCCTCTTGGCTAGGAGGGCCACTAAAAAGAAAAATGAAACTGAAAACTAATTGCAGAAACAAACACAATACATGAAAATACAACACTACACAACACACTAAACCAACAAATGACATTATCTTACTACTAAAAATCAACACAAGTTGTTGCACATAAGTCAACTAAATGAAACTACTCTGCTGCAAATAAAAGTAAACTAACCAACAAAGTCTACAATAAATTACGTCACACAAGTGCTGAAAATAACAAGAAACTGGACAATACACTAAACCACATACTAGAATTCGAACTCCTTTCATATTAACACAAACAAAAATTTACATCACATGCAGGCTTCCCTGCTATGGCAACAGGGAGGCTGCGCAACCTATTGCACTCTTCTCGTACAACCACCGAAAACCCTATGCAGAATGCCAGTGAGAGACACCAACTTGAACCAACTCCTCTATAAAACTCATAACCTTATATCTTATCATGACATTAGAGGGGAATATTTTAATATTTTAATGAAAATATCTAATAACAAAGTTGGCCTCCATTTGAATTACATTCCATCACATGTCATTTTACATTTTCATTTTGCATTTACATGTATATTTTATGTTTACTCTTCTAATTAACCCAAGTTCACACTTGGGGTCCAACATGCCCCTAGCTCAAATCGTTGGCTCGTCCCAAGCCAAGTGCAGTTGGATATCCACACTCACTTGTGCTTCCACTGCACGATCCCAATCCACCTATATATGTTGAGTTTTAGGTTATTCCCTAACCTTTATCCTACTTTACGCTCTCTCCTTGCACACTTCTCCCTATTTTGATGGACATCCCAACCTCGCTTGCTCGTAAGACCCCATCACTCTCCTTCTTTTGTGGGTGTCCCAACCTCACTTGCTCGTAATACCCCATCACTCTCCTTCTTCTGTGGGTGTCCCAACCTATGCTTGAAAGACCCCACCATTAATTGTTGCAACATACATTCATCTCTCTGCTTATCTCCCTCCTTCCACTGTCCGTGTCTATTGCATCTGCTCAGATGCTTTATCCTCTACTATTGGATTTCTCCGTTTCTCCAGAGCAGGAGTCTTCATTTACAAAAAATTGTCTCTCACCTTTTGTTGTTTAGGGACAATTGAAATACAATGTGCCAACTGGTTTGCGTAGGAATAGTTAGCAGCGCCTAGTGGGGGTCTTAATAAAGACTGCCCATATGTTTTGCCTAGATTTCATTTTTGTGTTGCCTGGGTTCTTGGTGAGTTGAAAAACAAAAGAAAATAATTTTGCAAGAAAAATTTAAAACATTGTTGTACAAATTTGTAATAGCCCTGGGTTAAAAGTTCATATAATAAAGTTAATAAAGGCAAAATAAGACCAAGGTTATGGGACATGTATTCCAAGCTAAATATTGGGAAAAGTATCCTAGTGGGCATCACTTGTTGTTACTATGGATAAGGGGAAATTGGCAAAGGCATTGGCAAAGGATTTGAAAAGGCAAATCGACATTATTGGGATTTATTGTATGAAAATAAAGGAAAATAGGAGAAAAGGAAGGTGAAAGGTCACAGGTTGCATGTGAGGAGGAAATTGAATGTAAATAGAGGAAAAATGAAGAAATTAGAGACCTCATTGATAAAAAGGCTTCCGAGGATCAGTTCGCAGCTTTTGGTTGGTTTACCCTTTTGTCAGTGGAGTTTTGGAATTGGTTCTAGAGAGAAGAAGAGCACCAAGAGGAGAAGTAAAGCAAGTAAGCAAAGGAAGGACAAGGAAAGCAAAGGAAGGACAAGGAAAACAAAGGAAAGAAAGGATCAAGCAAAGAAAGGTTGGATCGAGTCGCTTCAACGACAATACTTGTAGATAACAGGTTGTATGTATGAATTCCTAGCTAGTTTTGGCATGCATGGTATATGCATGTGTGTATTTGGTTCATTTGTTATCATTGGCATGGGTTTTACTGGTTTTTTTTTTTTTTTTTTGTTATCTTGCCTTGCCATTTCCGGTTAGCCATGATTTTTTGGGATTCATTCTTGGTTGAGCTTTGGATTGCCGGAAGGTTTTAGATCCAAGTGAGGTGGTCTCAAGAAAATCCCAAGGGTTGGGGGTGGAGATGGTTTTCTCCGGGAAGCCTTCAACAAGTGGGTGGAGACAGGAAAATTCCTCAAGGGATGGTGAAGGAATTCTGAGGCATCCAAGTTCGGTTTGGTTTTGTGATCTTGAGACCGGTTTAGGTGAGATCACGGTAGTGTGAGGGTGGAGGTGATTTAACCTCTAGATTCCCTTGGTTGTTTATGGATTGGTTTATCCCATGAGATCCCACATTCATGCTTAGAATATGGCACAAGGGTGATTGGTTGAAAGAAAGATTTGGTTCAGCCCAATCTATGGTCGGGTGGTACGTGGAAGTCCCTGACTTGGTTGGATTTTGCATATGGTTAATAAGAGCTAAGTTCCTCTTGTCTTTATGAGTAAATTTACTTGTTATTATGTGGCTTTAATGGTTCTTCTATAATTGTTAATTATCTGGTTATATGTGGTTATAACGATGGTTTTATGACATATTTAAGTATGGATATTATCACCTTTTAATTGATGAATGGATGGTTAATGAATGCATGACCTAATTGGTATCATGACAACTATTGTGAGAGGGCAGTAGTCCTTCTTAGTAAACCTTAGATAAGTTTCAGATCTCTATGTTTAGATATGCATTCATGACTTGTAGGTTGCATGTTATCAATGTGTTTGACATAATGACTATCATGGTTAGAATGGGTAAGGTCAATTCCTTCAGTAAGTTTTGTGTTAGAGGCTTTGTCTCTATGTTATTTATTATTTTTGGAAGTTTCATGAAGTTATGGGTAGAGGTATGGATCCTAGCCCTGAAAAAGTGGCTTAAATATCACAGTCGCTCGCACAGGACTGCCTAAAAAATAATACGGTCGCTGGGAAGCAGGCCTATGGGATCAACTAGAGGGTTATAGTCGCCTGGAGGCCTTGTCATGGGAGTGACTAGGGATCTAGCTAACTGAAAAAGAAAGTTATCATAGGGGTTGGACACTTGGAATGGTTGGTTAGTTCCTTGGGGTCCTGTAGCACCCAAGGGAAGTCAATATTGCCTTGTTATGTTGGCTCCATTTCCTTAAGGTCATCTAGCAAGTTGAGTAATGTCATAGTATCCCCTCGACTCATTTTTACCTAGGAAAGTCGGTGAAAGTGGGTAGATATGAGAGGAGGCATGTTAAAGAGTGGTATCAGAGCATGGTTTAAACACTTGGACATGGTGGGCTAGATGCATGTGGTTATGCATGCATTGTCATGGTTATGGTTTTCATGCATGAGGTCATGGTATGTAGTTGGTATTGTCATGCATGATGTTGACATATTCATATTCATATGATTATACATGTATCGTGCTAATGTGGATTGATTTGTAGATGAGATAAGCCTCCCCTGAATGTCATTGAGGTATGATTTTAGTCGTGGTATCTATTTTTTTATCTGACATGGTGTACTTGCAGGAAGAAGAGAATCAAAGATGACGAGAAAAATGGTATACTACAGTTCACATGACTCTCCCTACAGATCAGTTGGAAACAAGGAGATGAGTATTCTCCTGATATAGCAGACACATTGAGGAGTTTGAGGGCAGATATCAGAAGTTGCAAAGCAGACAATTACAAGTTGGTTGAGGCTCAAGAAAAGCAACATAGGTTAATGCAGTCATCCTTCAGAGTTTGTTAGACTTGCAGAGATAGGGACAATTAAGGATTAGTCAAGAGAAAGAAGAGAATACTAATGGAGCCTATGGTAGTAGGTCTCAGTCAAGATACATGCTAGATAGAGGGGACACAGTCAAAGGTGGCAGATCATTGGATACACCTAACAAGAGGAATAGTATGTATGGGTATCACTCTAGTTCCTCATCCAGGAAACATCATCACAGTTGTCATCGCCATCATCCTTATAGGAGGAGTGAGTACTTTCCCAAGGAGTTCAAGAAAGTAAAGCCACCTACATTTGATGGAGAGATGAAGAAGTTAGAAGATGCAGAGGCATGGTTTCTTGGAATGAAGAAATTCTTTAGATTTCACAACTACTCAGAGAACATGAAAGCCAAGATAATTACTTTCAGTCTAAAAGGGAAAACAAATATTTGGTGGGAAGATGTGAAGAATGTCAAGGGCATTCGAGAAGAAGAGTTGATTTGGGATGAGTTCGAGAGACTCTTTAAGAAGAAGTACATATTTGAGAGGTATTATGATGCTAGAGCTAAGGAGTTTTATGAGCTACAGGTGGGTTCTATGATAGATGATGAGTACACTAGCAGGTTTATGAAGATGTTGAGGTATGTGCCTTACCTCAAGGATTAGAAAACAAAGATTCAAAGGTTCATAAGTGGGTTGCCAACAACATATAGAGACCGGATTGAGTTTGATGAGCCACGATCGCTGGAGGAAGCCATCAAGAAACTGAAGCATTGTTATGAGAAGTCAAAGTGTAAAGCTGAACCTATGTGTGTTTTGAAGGGGAATGAGAAAGTTAAAGGGAAGTGGCCACCGAAGCGAGGAAGACCTCAGGATGCAGGTAATAAAGAGAATGTGGTTCCTTATAAGAAGTTTAATGCAGTTGAGAAGGGACATGGGTCACATCGTGGAGAGAAACTTAATATAGGTGATGGTAGAGGACCATTCCAATGTTGGATTTGTGGCAAAGACATTGCAAGAAGGATTTTCCATTGTACCAGGGTGGAAGGCCTCAGATATATAGTG
The DNA here is from genome assembly GCA_031772625.1 of Pinus tabuliformis. NCBI lineage: Eukaryota > Viridiplantae > Streptophyta > Pinopsida > Pinales > Pinaceae > Pinus > Pinus tabuliformis. Next base: position 997,049,677 of record CM062806.1, on the reverse strand, counting down.
CTCGGGAGGCATAAATGGTTGGGGATGTGGGCCATAACATTCCTTGTATTTATACAACTGTGGACAACAAGCGAGTAGATCACCTGACATCCATTATTGAGATGGAAGGTAAGCTCTTTGGTCAAGCTGTTTCTATTTTGATTGACCTTGGATATAATTATAGTTATGTTAATTCTGACTTGGTGGATAAGTGTGGTTTGAGAAAAGAAGTGCTTGAAGAGTCTTGGTTGGTGTAGTTGGCTACAGGTACTAAGAAGAGAGTTCATCACTGGGTAAGAGCTTATGCATTTGAGCTGAATGGTATGCCTACATTAGCACATCTAAATGTACTTCCATTGGGATCACATAATATTCTTTTGGGTATGGATTGACTGTACCTCCATAGAACCAAAGTAGATTGCTATGACAAGGCTATTGAGTGCTTGGATGACAATGGAGAAAAGAGAATTTTGCAGGGAAAGAAGAAGCCTACATTAGTGAGGATGATTACATCTATCCAAGCCAAGCGCAGTCGCAGAAAGGGGTGTGTACTATTTGCAGTCCATATTTCCAGTGACAAGGGTATGGATGTTGAGGATGCATAAATATTTGAGAGGTACCTTGTATTACAACAATTACAGGATGCGTTTCCAGTAGAGATTTCAGAGTTGCCTCCTCATAGGAAAGAGGACTTTTTTATTGAATTGGTACCAGGGGCAACACTAGCATTGAAGGCACCTTACAGGATGAGCACTCCAAAGCTAGTGGAATTGAAGTTGCAGTTGAAGGAAATGCTTGAAAAGGGGTACATTAGGCCAAGTGTATCACCTTGGGGTGCACCAATGTTGTTTATGAAGAAGAAGGATGGTACTCTCAGGTTATGTATTGATTATAGGCAACTAAACAAGGTAACCATCAAGAACATGTATCCGTTGTCGAGGATTGATGATTTGTTTGACGAGTGGAAGGGGGCAATAATGTTCTCAAAGATTGATTTGAGATCAGGATACCATTAGGTACACATTAAAGAAGAGGACAACTATAAGACTACTTTCCAGACCAAGTATGGTCATTATGAGTTTGTTGTAGTTCCTTTTTGTTTGACTAATGCTCCAACTACTTTTATGTGCTTGATGAATAGTGTGTTGTATCCTTATTTGGACAAGTTTGTTATTGTATTCATTGATGATATATTGATATATTCTAAGAATGAGGAAGAGAATGCCGAACATTTAGCATTAGTATTGAGATTGTTAAGAGAGCTTTAGTTGTATTCCAAGCTTAGAAAATGCATTTTCTTTTGGAAAAAGGTACATTACTTGGGGCATGTGGTTTCCAAGGAAGGCATAGCAGTAGATCTGGAAAAGATAAGAGCTATCATGGAATGCGAATCTCCTAGAAATGTGGACGAGGTAAGATCATTTATGGGGTTAACAGGCTATTATAAGAGGTTCATTATGAACTTCTCATGGATTGCATATCCTATTACATCCTTGCAGAGGAAAGGAAATAAATTTGAATGTACAAAAGAATGTGCAACGTGTTTTAAGCAGTTGAAGCAGTTGTTGACAAATGCTCTTGTGTTAAATATTGCAAATCTAGATAAATATTTTGTGGTGTGCACAAATTCTTGCAAGAGAGGGCTTCGTAGAGTCCTGATGCATGAGAGACAAGTGGTGTGTTATGAGTCGAGGAAACTGAATGAGTCTCAATAGGAGAGTGCAATTAAATCATGTTACAACTATGAGTTCTTATGGGACAGATTTACAGGAATGGATCCTACATGAAAGACAACAGGATGATAGGTACCAACAGCTTAAGCATAGGTTACAGTAGGGTACAGGTGATCAGGATGTGGACTATTGTATCACAACAGATGGCTTGGTTAGATTTAGGGACAAGATCTATGTGCCAGATGAAAGTGAGCTCAAGAAGCTTATCTTGAGGGAGTTTCACGTCAATCCATATTAAAGTCACCTAGGATATCAAAAGACATTGACAATGCTAAAGAAGTTCTACTATTGGCTGAATCTGAAGAAGAAAGTGGCAGAGTTTGTTGCTAAATGTTTGGATTATCTGCAGGTAAAAGATGAGTGTAATCACCCAACTGGTTTGCTACATCCTATTATGATTCTAGAATGGAAATGGGAGGTTATTTCCATGGATTTCATTACAGGTTTGCTAAGGACATCTAGACAACATGATTCTATTATGGTTGTGGTTGACAAGTTGAGCAAGATAACACACTTCATTCCAGTAAAGTCTACATATTCAACTAGTGACATAGCAAGCACAAGTCTTCATCAGAGATGTAGTGAGATAGCATGGTGTTCTGAAGAAGATTGTATCATACAAAGATGCCACGTTCACTTCCAGGTTATAGAAAGAGTTATTTGCACGGTTAGGTAAAGAATTCGCCTTCAGTACAACTTATCATCCACAGAAAGATGGACAGACAAAGAGGGTCAACATGATCCAAGAGGATATGCTGAGGATGTATGTAATGCATCAACAATGGAAGTGGGAGGAGTATCATCCACTGGTTGAGTTTTCTTACAACAATGGTTTTTAGGAGTCACTGAGGATGTGTCCGTTTGAGGCACTCTATGGGCGGAGTTGTAATAATCCCATAAACTGGAGTGATTCAGTGAACAGGGTGTTGAAAGGACCAGACATGTTGGTAGAAATGGAACAGGAAATGCAGGTTATTAAGAAGAATCTAAAGGTATCACATGATAGGCAAAAGATTTATGCAGACCGACACAGGGCATTTAAAGAATTTCAAGTTGGGGAACATGTGTACTTGCACATTAAGCCCAAGAAGATCTCCTTGAGGATTGGATCATGTGCCAGGTTGGCACCTTGGTATTGCATGCCTTTCGAGATCCTTGAGAGGATTAGACCAGTGGCCTACAGACTTGCACTACCTCTGACAGTGAAAGTCCATGATTTTTTCCATGTTTCATTGCTAAAAAGAAATGTAAAGGATGTTGATCACATTATTGATTGGGCTGTATTACAGGTGGAGCCAGAAGGAGAATTCCAACTGGAACCTCACTGCATATTGCAATGGAAACAACTCATGCTCTGGAACAAAGAAATCGAGCAAGTTAAAGTGCAGTGGAAGCACTTTGGGCCTGATGAAGCTACATCGGAGATGGATGATCAGATGCAGGCTATATATCCTTCATCATTTCCCGGTGGAGGCAAATGATTTTTGGTATATGTACATATTTATGTATGGATGGCATTGTAAATACCATAATGAGTTGTGTTATAAAGCTCCAATAAGTGGTATGGTTGTCATGTTGTCATGTTTTTCATGATAGTTTTTGCTTTTGAGTAGGCTTTTCATTGTAAATACTGCATCGAGCTGGGTTATAAAGCTCCATGGGTAATATGTTTTGGTTTTCAGCGGTTTTGCTTGTTGTAGGTGTCGTTGAATACAGAGGACGATGTTCCCCTAAAGGGGAGGAGTCTGTAACAACCTCCGGTTAAAAGTTCATGTAATAAAGTTAATAAAGGCAAAATAAGACCAAGGTCATGGGACACGTATTCCAAGTTGAATGTTGGGCAAAGTATCCTAGTGGGCATCACTTGTTGTTATTATGGCTAAGGAGGAATTGGAAAAGGCATTGGCAAAGGCTTTGAAAAGGAAAAAATGCATTATCGGCATTTATTTTATGAAAATAAAGGAAAATAGGAGAAAAGGAAGGTGAAATGTCACAGGTTTCATGTGCGGAGGAAAGGAAAATAGAGTAAAAATGAAGAAATTAGAGGCCTCATTGATAAAAAGGCTTCTAAGGTTCAATTCACAACTTTTGGTTGGTTTAGCCTTTTGTCAGTGGAGTTTTGGAATTGGTTCCAGAGAGGAGAAGAGCACCAAGAGGAGAAGGAAAACAAGCAAGCAAAGGAAGGACAAGGAAAGCAAAGGAAGGAGAAGGAAAGAAAGCAAGCAAAGGAAGGACAATGAAAGAAAAGGAAGGATAAGGAAAGGAAAGGAAAGCAAGGATCAAACAAGGAAAGGTTGGCTCAAGCGGCTTCAACGGGAATACTGCTAGTAAAAGGTTGCATGTATGATTTCCTAGCTTGTTTTAACATGCATGGTATATGCATGTGTGTATTTGGTTCATTTGTTGTCATTGGCATGAGCTTTGAAAGTGGTTTTAGCCTTGCCTTGCCGTTTTCGGATAGCCATGGTGTGATGGGATTCATTCTTGGTTGAATTTGGATTGTCAAAAGGTTTTGGATTTGGGTGAGGTGGTCTCAGGAAAATCCTAAGGGTTGGGGGTGGAGATGGTTTTCTTCAGGAAGCTCTCAACAGGTGGGTGGAGACAGGAAAATTCCTCAAGGGATGGTGAAGGAATTCTGAGGCATCCAAGCTCGGTTCGGTTTTGTGATCTTGGGGCCAGTTTAGGTGAGATCACGGTAGTGTGAGCGTGGAGGTGGTTTAACCTATGGATTCCCTTGGTTGTTTTTGGTTTGGTTTATCCCATGATATCCCACATTCATGCTTGGAATATGGCATGGGGGTGATTGGCTGAAAGAAATATTTAGTTCAATCCAATCTATGGTCAGGTGGTACGTGGAAGTCCCTGACTTGGTTGGATTTTTCATATGGTTAATAAAAGATAAGTTCCTCTTGTATTTATGATTAAATGTACTTATTATTATGTGGCTTTAATGGTTGTTCTATCATTGTTGATTATCTAGTTATATGCTGGTTATAAGCAGGGTTTTATGACAGATTTAAGTATGGCTCTTATTACCTTTTAATTGATGAATGGTTGGTTAAAAAATGCATGACCTAATTGGTGTCATGACAACTATTGTGAGATGGCATTAGTCCTTCTTGGTAAACTTCAGATAAGTTTCATATCTCTATGTTCAGATATTAATTCATGACTTGTAGGTTGCATGTTCTCAATGTGTTTGACGAAATGACTGTCAAACATAATCATTTTGTGTTAGAGGTTTTGTCTTTGTGTTATTTATCATTTCTGGAAGTTTCATTAAGTTATGGGTAGAGGTCTGGATCCTAGCCCTAAAAAAGTGGCTTAAATCTCATAGTCACTAACACAAGACTGCCTAAAAAGGACTACAATGTCTAGGAAGAGGGCTTGTGGGAGCGAATGGAGGGTTATAGTCACTTGGAGGCCTTGTCATGGGAGTGACTGGGGGTCTATCTCACTGAAAAAGGTTTTTATCTTAGGGGTTGGACACCTTGAATGCTTGGTTAGTTCCTGGGGGTCCTGTAGCACCTGAGGAAATTCAGTAAGGTCTTGTTATGTTGGCTTCATTTCCTTAAGGTCATCTAGGAGGTTGAGTCATGTCATAGTAGCCCTTGAACTCATGTTTACCTCAGGCATGCTGGTGAAAGTAGGTAGATATGAGAGGAGGCGTGCTACAAAATTTCTGGGTTCTTCATGTTACGAGAAGCGGCTCCCCTGGCACAATTCGTTGCCAAGCAAAGGAATTTAACCCCCTTGCAACATGTATGGTTCCTCCAAAATCATTTGTGTGCATCCCACCCATTCCATTGATAAACTTGTCCCCGAATAACTTTTTTCCTTCTGCAAGAGGATCCTTCTTTCTCGAACTAGCAGAAAGAGCAAGAATTTCATTACCATGATCATCACAGTGTCATTCCGAAAATAATAATGCCTGTCTCCTTATGCCAAGATACCTATAGGAGTCAAGTTCCTATAGACAACAAATCATGTTCTTCCATGTGTTTATTTTCTTTACTGATCACAATTGAACATGGAGCCTTGCATAGGCCTCCTTGACACTGCTCACCCTTTCCCACCGTGTAGTGGTCGTATTCTACCACGAGCTTCCCTCCATCATAGACCTCATAGGTCTTAAGATGGCCTCTGCTCCATCGTGTTGAATCCATGGATTTGGACCTTACACAATTTCATACCTCCAAAAGTCCACATGTTCAACCGAATCCTTTGAGACCCTCCTTGGTGCAACCGTAATGTGTTGCATGCAACCTTTTCCCACTACACGTTTGTGCAACCCTGTCTTATCTTCAACTCTGCACTTCTCTGTTAAATTCCTCTTGAGATGCGTTGAAACGATTCCACTATAAGAAATGTTAAGTGAAACCATCCCAAATCACGTGAAACACAGACCCAAATTGATACATGTTATCACACCTCTCCAATATCGAATGAGCAAATGAGGAATGGCCATGTCCATCCCTGCAGACCGCTCTTGTCTTCGAGCATACTCTGTGGATGAATCTTTCCCATTTGTAGCCATAGGTTTTACGATAATCTCCACGACCACCAAAACAATCTAAGGGGCCTCTCTTTCCACAATGAAAACACTGCCAGAGCCCCATGAACGAGGATCTTCCAGAACACCAATATCCCATAAAATTTTGAGCCAAGAAACTACTGATGTTGCATTCTTCTTGAGGTTACAGGCTGGCCATGCCCCTAACTTTTGTCTGACCAGAAGTTCAACCACCTGGGATTCCCTCCACTATTGCTGCCACCCAGTTGAAGAGGGGAACCAAGATTTTCCCAGCTGGTGCAATTTGTTAGCGACCCTTTTCACCAGGAGGGCCACCAAAAAGAAAAATGAATCTGAAAACTAATTGCAGAAACAAACACAATACATGAAAAGATAGTTGTAGAAATACAACGCTACATGACAAATTAAACCAACAGACGACATTCCCTGACTACTGAAAATCAACGCAAACTACTACACATAAGCCAATTAAATGGTACTACTCTACTGCAAATAAAAGTAAACTAACCAACAAACTCTACAACAAATTGCATCACACAACTACTGAAAATAACAAGAAACTAGACAATACACTAAACCACAATCTGGAATTAAGACTCCTTTCACATTAACACAACCAAAAATTTACATCACATGCAAACTTCCATGCCATGGCGACAGGGAGGTTGCACAACCTCCTACACTCTTCTCGCACAACCCCCAAAAACGCTATGCAGAATGCCAACGAGAGACACCAACTTTGATTCGACTCCTCTACAAAACCCCTAACCCTATATCTTATCATGACACCAGAGGGGAATATTTGAATCTTTTAATGAAAATATCCAATAAGGGCTTTCCCTCCATTTAAATTACATTCCATCACATGTCATTTTACATTTGGATTTTGCATTTACATGTACATTTTACGTTTAATCTTCTAATTAATCCAAATTCACACTTGGGTTCCAACATGACACGTTCCACACACTAATAACTTTTTGTAGAATGGTTACTTGCAAAAATACGACACCTGAGCAAAAAGTTATGTCCTCTAGAAGTTCCAATTGAACTCTAATTCTTCTTCTCAAAATTCATGTAGCTTTCTCAATTTCTAGATATTTTCTGTCACCAAATCTCGTTTCTAATTTCCCACATGCAATCTTCTCAAAATTCTCTTTTGTTTGACTACTCACACGTCGAATTTCAACTTTTGAGCACAAAAATATGCTCCGTTGACGTTTTGTCTCTCTCGCTCTCAGCTCATCAGTTGTTACAAAATTGTAAAACTCATTTAAACTCCAAAATTAAATTTGTAATCCTTAACACCTTGCTTGCTTTATTCCCATTGGGAAGAAACTCATACTTCAAGAACCTGGCCAAGATGCTATGATCAGTTCCCTAACTATCACAAAGGCCTTTCCCCTCTCGATTTCCACATGGCACGCTTATAACTTTATCCCACAAAATTTGTTATACACTCCCAACAATAAAACACATAAATTCATATATATATAAAAATAAAGTGTAAGTCCTCTATACACACATACACCTTCCTAAATATATAAAGTTAACAAACTTTATATATAAAAACAAAATTATGTACATAAAATTCAAATCTATACATATAAACATTTATATACATATAGGGTACAACAAAAATACTACAAATACAACAAAATTTATAACCCAAATAAAAAAACATATATAATATATATACATATAAAGTACAACAAATACAACAAATTTATAACCCAAATAAAAGAAACATATATAATATATATGTATAAATTTTAGATTTATCTTCAACAAAACACCTCCAATGTAGTTGGAAGCCCTCGATAACTACATATAATCATATATATATATATATATATATATATATATATATATAATAATAATAATAACAATAATTTATAAAAAAAACACCCTTGCTCCAATATAGTTGGAGGCCCCAATAACTAACTACATGTAATCATTCATATATATATATCTATATATATATATAATAATAATTTATAAAAAAACACCCTTGGCAACATGTAAACAAACTAATGCGTAGGTAAAATATGACTAGCCTCCACACACCCACATAAATATATATATATATATATACATAAATTAATAAATGGATATTATCCATTAGCCGGTCAACGACTTTCGACTTGGCGGAAGATCCCCATGACGAGAAATTAGTGGCGGGCCCCATTCCAAGATCGACGAATAATCTTAGCATATCGAAGGTCTGTTGAGCCCAATTAGGGAAATGGTTGCAGACTTTGTAAAATATATTTGTACGGAGCATCCATCATTTGTTAGGACGATCCAAAGAAATTTTTTTGGTCACAACAGTAAGTGTCGTTTCTGGTCATCTTCATGGCCAAATATTGTGACATTTGAGGGGCTTTCATGGAGAGTAAACTGGTATGCATACTTGTAGTATGGACGAACACTTGTATTCACTTCTGGGTAGCCTGAATTTGCTTCTGATCACAATGCGAAGAATGATGATACCTTACTTGTGTAAGTCCTAAATTCAGAGCACTTTAGAGTTTAAATTTTGTCAACAGAAAGTTGCATGGCTGTCAAAGGGAATAAAGCCCATGGGTGTACTAGGAAGTAGGTAGCAATCTATCGCAACAATCTATGATTTGTTGCATATAGAAATGACGACTAGCAACTTCCCCTATCGTCTCAAATCACATCCTTGTCCATATAGCATCTCTTATCTATGATCAACGATGACAGTAATCGCATATCGCTATCACAAATTTCATCTGAACCTAATCTCCTCCTTGACTTTGCAGTATGCAACTATATGAGTTGCATTTTTCCCTGCGACTACCTGTGATCACAAGTCGCTCACACTGATAACAATGAAACTCATCTGCCACTTGAAATGATAATTTAATGTTTACTAGATTAAAAATAGTCTATGTTATTATCAATTTTTGTTTTTAGCTTTTTGTAATTTAATCATTTTTTTATTCAAATTGATGATGAGCTGGCCCAACCTAGCTGAAAAGACAATGCCAGGAAACTGATTCTAACATATTCCCATAAATTTCTCTGATGTCTTTGAAAGCATCACATTCAAAATGAAATGTTTTTTCGATTCCACTGCTCCAGAGGTGCAAACTGTACACACCTGTTCTTCCCAAACTTTTTAAAGCCTTTTCCACCGTCCTATTTCACACCGAAGCTGATGCAAGCCGATTCTTAATTGAGCAATAAAAACCTTTGGCCTCTATGGAATGCTAACTCCAATGTACTCTTTTTTGTTGGAGATCACACTTAGAGTTGAACTCCTCAATATAATACTTCTTTCTAACCAACTATTTTTCCTATACCCACAATCAAGCTCCATCACAAGTGAACTCGATCTCTTAACGTTTCCCTTCATCACATTGCACTCGATCTCTTAACATTTCCCTTCATCACATTGCAAGTAGGTTTTGTGAATTGAGTCGTGAGAAATGTAACGTTATAACATGGCGTGATTAGTCTCAATTGTATTTGTACATGATCCAGAAGATATATGTCACAGTTCCTTAACAACGGTTAATATTAACGTTTCCCTTCACCACATTGCAAGTAAGTTTTGTGAATTGAGTCGTGCAAAATGCAACGTTATAACATGGCGTGATTAGTCTTAATTGTATTTGTACACGATCCGAAAGATAGATGTCACAGTTCCCTTAACAACTGTTAATCTAAAAAAGGAACAACTAAACCCCTTGTTAGCATGGTTGCATTTATGCTTGCCGATGGTTCCCTAAGCTGAGCATTCATCTGTCCATACAATAGATCAGTCTCAGGTAATCAAATGCCAAAGATCCTCTGTTGGGATATGAGCAAATGATATATACACCTACTTTTAATGTGTTCTGAAAAAGTTACAGTTGTTTGTAGAAGACAACTAAGGGGAATGTACTCTAGCAATGTTGGTAAAGGGAAATGGTATCAATGACCTGCGACTGACCAACAATACAGATTGACTCGATTTAGACTTCTGAGTCATGGAGATATTGGAATACAAGGTATCATCTTTGTTTTTGAAAATTTAGACTTGTATGTCTTTGTTGCGGGCATAAACCCTCGAAAATTGGTCCCAGTGATGATTGATGAAGAGCTTCTTGAAGATTCTTTATATCTGGGATTGTCAACCTGTAGATTTAGTATAGAAGAATGTAACCAAGTTGATCAAGGTAAAAGCAAGCATGTTCGATGCATCCTCATTTTGCTAAGTTGCATAGTCAAGTATTGCATTCATCGCATAATGGGTTGCAGAAGAATTAGGTTCCAATTGACAATAAGTCACATAAGAAAATATGGCATAGGAGAATTCTTTCATTCGTTTAGATAAGGAAGAATCTGTTCCTATGGCATAATGTCTGTAGTTTAAATAGGTGAATGAGTTACTGATAAAGAAAGAAAGAAGGCATTTACAGTTATAGATTAACCAAGAAAGAAGACAACTGACAGGAAAACTGAATGCAAACACACAAGTAATAACACAGGAGTTACGTGGTAAAACCTTGACAGGGTGTCAAGGAAACATCCACGGGGCAAGGGATTGGAATCTCTATTCAATCAATAAATTATTCTCCATACAATAGTTCGGGCATTCATCAGTTTTATATGAGTGATTCTCCTCAGTTACATAACCGATGTTTCGGTATAAAACTAACTTGTTAATAACTAATACATTTTACCCAAATTTACATAATTAGTTGTCAAACTTCCAACAAACTCCACCTTGACAACAATTTTCCTAATCCCTTGCCCATGCCCATTCATCATCTTTTCTGCAAGCCAAGAGAAGCTAAACACCATCGTAGCTTCTCTACTGTAACTGGCTTTGTGAATATGTCTGCACAATTCTCTCGTGTATGGACCTTTTGAAGAGCTACTTTTCCGCCATCGATCACATGTCTCAAAAAATGATACCTTACATCAATGTGCTTGGTTCTGCTGTGATAAGCAGGATTTGTAGCCAAGTGAATAGCACTTTGACTGTCACAAAGTACATTCAATTTCCCTTGCATCCTTCCAATCTCATCAAGCAAACCCTTTAACCAGACTGCTTCTTTACTGGCATCTGAAGTAGCTATATATTTTTCTTCGGTAGTGGACAATGCAACTGTTTCTTGAAGCTTTGATGTCCAACTAATTGCTCCACCTGCAAGAGTAAAGACATAACCTGTAGTAGATCTTCTTTTGTCCAAATCACCTGCATAATCAACATCTACATATCCGCAGATTGATCCTTCACTACCACTAAAGATGATGTAATGGTCACTTGTGCCTCTTAGATATCGAAGCATCCATTTCACTGCTCGCCAATGTTCTTCACCTGGATTTGCCATGAACCTGCTAACAACTCCAACTGCATGTGAAATGTCAGGTCTTGCAGATACCATCGCATACATTAAGTTGCCTACATCATTTGCATATGGTACATGAGACATATACTGCTTTTCTTCATCAGTTCTAGGACTCAAAACCAAAGAAAGCTTAAAATGGGAAGCTAATGGAACATTAACAGGTTTCACATTGTTCATACAGAACTTTTCAAGTACTTTCTCCACATACTTCTGTTGTGATAACCAAAGCTTACCATTTTTCCTGTCTCTGTGTATCTCCATGCCCAAGATATGTTTTGCTGCTCCAAGATCCTTCATATCAAACGTCTTAGAGAGCTAAGCCTTTAACCTGTTGATCTCTTCCATGCTTTTGCTTGCAATAAGCATATCGTCAACATACAAAGCTAAGATAATGAATATGCCATTGAAACTTTTGAAGTATACACAATGATCATACTCACTTCTTATAAAGTTCTGGCTCACCATGAAGGAATCAAACTTCTTGTACCATTGTCTGGGAGACTGCCTCAGACCATACAATGATTTCCTGAGCTTGCAAACTAATCTTCTGTTGCGACCTTGTACAAAACCTTCTGGTTGTTCCATATATAACTCTTCATTTAAATCACCATGTAGAAAAGCTGTTTTAACATCTAACTGTTCTAACTCAAGGTTAAGTAATGTAGTTAGTGCCAACACAGTACAAATAGAAACAAGTTTTACAACTGGTGAAAAAATCTCATGAAAGTCAATACCTTCAACCTGAGAATACCCTTTTGCTACCAGTCTCGCCTTATACCTTTCGATACTTCCATCAACTTTCCGTTTCAGTTTGAAGACCCACTTGCATCCAACAACACTTCTCCCTTCAGGAAGTTCTACAAGATCCCAGGTATTGTTCTTGGCTAAGGAATCCATTTCTTCTTCCATAGCCGTTTTCCATTTTTCGCTATCTGTATCATCTACTGCTTCCTGATAACAAGAAGGTTCCCCATCTTCAATAATCAAAGCAAAAGATGAAGCAGAATCTTCATACCTTTTGGGAGTTTTTCTTTCCCTTGTAGACCTTCTTAGAGTGACTGGTTGTTGAACTGGTTCAGAAACTTCAACAGCTTCCTTTGTATCTTCAACACCTTTTTCTCCAGAAGTCTCTTCTTCCTTTTGACTGTCACTGAAAGGTCTAGCCTCCAACTGAACTTGTTGATTTGGTGATACCTGTTCCTGTTCAATTCTTTCAACATTTGATTTTAAAATAGAAGATTCATCAAATGTTACATCTCTACTAATGACTATCTTCCGTGATGTAGGATCCCACAACCTGTATCCTTTCACTACATAGTCATACCCAACAAAGACATAACATTTCGATTTTGGATCTAATTTTGAATGCTGATTTTTAGGAATAAGAGAATAAGCATCACAACCAAATATCCTTAAATGTGAATAATCACAAGACTGACCTGTCCAAACCTCTTTAGGAATTTTACAATTAATTGCTACTGAAGGTGATCTGTTAACTAAATAACAAGCAGTGGATACTGCTTCTGCCCACAACTCCTTTTGCAAGTTAGCATTGCTGATCATGCTTCTGGCTCTTTCCATAAGAGTCCGATTCATACGTTCAGCAACACCATTTTGCTGAGGAGTATAAACAACAGTTTTGTGTCTAATAATTCCTTCATCCTTACAATATTGTTCAAATTCTATTGAAGTGAATTCACCACCATTGTCAGTTCTTAAACATTTAATTGATTTGCCTGTTCTTTTCTCTACCATTGCTTTAAATTGTTTAAAGACATTGAATACATCAACTTTCTTTTTTAGCATAAAGACCCAAACTTTACGGGAGAAATCATCAATAAACGTTAAAAAATATAGAGCACCTCCATATGATACAACAGGAGATGGTCCCCACAAATTAGAATGAATATAGTCTAAAATATCTTTACTATTATGATTTCCAGTTTTAAATCTCTGTTTACACTGTTTTCCATACACACAATGTTTACAGAAATCTAACTTCAAAGATTTCAGATCGGGAAGAGATTTACGTTTCATCAGTATCTGAAGACCTTTCTCGCTCATGTGACCCAATCGCTGATGCCATAGACGAGTACCTGCTTCTTCTTTTTCTGACGCAATCGTTGCTTCACTGACCTGAGTACTTCCTTTGAGTCTGTAAAGATTTCCGACCTTTTCTGCTTTCATAACAACTAGGGCGCCTTTAAAGACTTTCAACACGCCATTCTGACCTGTAAACTTATAACCATCCGAATCCAACACTCCCAAAGAAATCAAATTTTTCTTCAAATCAGGTACATGTCTAACACTAGTTAATGTTCTAACTGTGTTATCATACATTTTAATCCTGATATTTCCCATCCCAACAGTCTGACATGATACATTATTACCCATAAACACAGAACTACCATTTACATTTTCATACGAAGTAAACCAATTTCTGTGTGGACACATGTGATGAGAAGCACCAGAGTCTAATAGCCAACTTTCTAAACCCTGAGAGACATTACATACAGGTGAAGTTTCATCTATCATACATAATTCTTCAGCAGATAAAACTTCGTCTATCATACCTGAATCGACTTGATTTGCTTCCTTCTTTGGGTTATCAGATTCTTTTCATTTCCAATAGTCTTTCTTCAGGTGTCCAATTTTATTGCAGTGCCAACATTTTGCCTTACACTTCTTTCCCTTCGATTTAGATCTGGAAGACCCCCTTGTTTTTTCTCCTCTTTCCTTTGACCATCCTCTAGCTATCATGGCTTCTGATGCAGTTGTTTCAGTACTGGATTTCCTTCGTACTTCTTCAGACAAGAGAGCTCCCACAACTGATTCAAATTTCAAAGAATCAGCAGTGCTCAAGCTGATTGAAGTTATGAAGTGATCCCATGATTCGGGCAGAGAACACAACAAGGTTATAGCTTTGTCTTCTTCCTGAATTTTAACTTCCATATCTATTAATTGACATATAAGTGTATTAAAAACATTCAAATGTTCTGCAACTTTTGAACCCTCCTTCATTCGAAGACTGTATAGTTGTCTTTTCAGATAAATTCTATTGGTTAACGACTTTGTCATATATAGTTTTTCCAGTTTTTCCCATAAACCTGAAGCTGTACTCTCTTCAACAATGTTGAAGAGAACTTCATCCGCTAGGCATAACTTGATGGTACTGAGAGCTCGGGCATCCAAGTCCTCCCAGTCCGAATCAGTCATGGTTGCAGGTTTCTTAGTTGCCCCGTCCAATGCCTTGTGCAACCCTTGTTGCACCAGCAGATCCCTAACTTTCAGTTTCCAAAGAGCAAAATTGCTCTTGCCGGTGAATTTCTCCACCTCGAATTTTGCATTCGACATCTTGGCCATTTTTTTTCTCTTAGGGTTTCAGTCTTTCAACTAGGGTTTATATTTTTTTTTGTTTCCCTTTCTTAAAAAAACTCTTTGTATTAAAAAAAAATAATTCCCCTTTTTCAAACAAAAAAACAACCCTTCAACAGATTTTTCTTTCAAATTAATGAAAATCCTTTGTTTTTCTTTCCTTCAATTTTAATGAAAAAAAAACCTTTGATTTTCTTTCCTCCAAATTTGAACAAATTTCTGGAAAAATTTCTTGAAAAATTTTAAAAAAATTACTCAGATCCATATCTGCTGATCGAATTCCTCTGGCGACAAGCAAGCCAGGCCTCTGGCAGCACGCAGGCTCTGCTCTGGCAGCACGTAGGCTCCTCCACCATAGCAGTGTTGCCCTTCACGCAGGGGCAGGAGCTTCCTCGATGGGTTCTGGTTTGGCAGCACAGACCCCACACACGCTCACCTCTGGTTCGATGGCTCTTCCACGCAGAACGCAGGTCTATGGCCAGCAACATGCAGAGGGAAAAGTGATAACCTCTGGTTTGATGGTTCCACACAGAACGCAGAAACCACTGTGGCAGCGTGGTCAATGACGAAGGGGTTCACATGCAGGGACGCAAAGACCACTGTGGTAGCGTGTAGTCAACGCATCCTTTCAAGCCAACAACATGTAGTACACGCAGGGTCTTCAACTCCACCAGTCAGCGCGTAGCCCTCGACGTTTTCCAAACCAGCAACGCAGCCATTTTTTTTTTCTCACAAACATTCGCCTCCCCTCCTCATGCAGAGAATACACGCAAAGGGTTTGGTCTTCACCGTTCCAGACTCCTCCTCGTTCCACGCTTCTTAGCCTTCGGCAATATTTAACACGCAGCACCGCTTCCATGCTCCTCTCCTCAGCCTTTGGCAATATTTAACACGCAACAACTCAACTAACCTCGCTCTGATACCATTTGTAGTTTAAATAGGTGAATGAGTTACTGATAAAGAAAGAAAAAATGCATTTACAGTTATAGATTAACCAAGAAAGAAGACATCTGACAGGAAAACCGAATGCAAACACACAAGTAATAACATAGGAGTTACGTGGTAAAACCTTGACAGGGTGTCAATGAAACATCCACAGGGCAAGGGATTGGAATTTCTATTCAATCAATAAATGATTCTCCATCCAATAGTTTGGGCATTCATCAGTATTATATGAGTGATTCTCCTTAGTTACATAACCGATGTTTCGGTATAAAACTAACTTGTTAATAACTAATACATTTTACCCAAATTTACATAATTAGTTGTCAAACTTCCAACAATCACCTAATATCACTCTTGCATTTTTGGCATAAAGTCCTATTCAAGAGGAACTCGAGAGAGAGAGCTGTGTTGATATCATAGCTATATTTCTCAACTACATTGTGATATTTTCCTACATATCAGTGACAGTAAGTAATATTTCACTGCACATATCACCTGTCTATGTTGCATACAAGGTGCCTCTTGGCTTTTCAGGGTTTCTTGTTGTCCTTCTTTTTGTACTTGGATCAATTAGGTTATTCAATGTGTTTGATGTCAAGTCCACCCTCACTATCACTGAAGTTATTCCTTTTCTACTGTTGGGGTGGAAATTGACAACATGTGCACCTTAGTACATACACTTAAATGCCAACCGTGGAAGAAAAGTAGGAACACATTTGCTGAAGAGGAGCCACCCATAACCCTCTCAATCCTCTCAGAGGTTCTAGCATTTGCACTTAACAAGTCTTGATGTGTTGTTGGACTTCTTACTTCAATTGGATACATTTGTTTCCCTTATGACATTTGATTTAAAATAAAAATAAAATAGAGTTGATGGTTTTTCTTGCGTAAGAGCTAATTCATTGGCAATTGAACTTGAGCATGGTAGTTTGAGCAAGAGACAACCAAAGACTTATTTTTTGGTACATTATATGAAGGATACCAATACACCTATCCTAAGCATGGTGACAGTGAAAATTACAGCCCTGTTGATGCTCAGTGCTTTTACTTTTGCAAGCATTTCCTAGAGCAATAAGTGGTGCTTCCATGAGACTCTTTTCTCCAGGGTTATTTTAATAACACACACGAATATCTTCGAGTTGGAAACCTACTTAAATTTGTTGTGAAAACTACAATTACAAGAATTAAAGGAGGACGAAAACTTCTATGAAATCTACAAGTCGTATAGCTCAACACTCTGGAAGAAACCAAAGCAAAGTAATACATTGCTTTGAGGCCAACAAAATGCAGCAGTGCCCTTTCATTGATAACCAGCCGGATGCATTTTGGGAATACACCAGCCGGGGAGAAAAAGTCACTAAATTAGGTTAAAAAACATAATATAATCTTTGAGGAAGAAAGATTAGTGCATGGATCGAGTCTTCAAATATGATGTAACATTAAAGCCCATTATGTTTATTTTTTCATGTCGCCAATGTTATCTTTTTATCGTGATTATACAAATAGAGAAATGTCAAAGTGAATTTATAGAAATCTAAAGGTCACGAGGCACATGAAAAGTCAAGGGGAGGTAAAAGATCACCTAACTTATTTGTCTGTACTCATACCTTAAGGGAGGGGGCTTTTACCACTCGAGCTCTGCTAGCATTTAGATAACATTTTGTGTTTAGGGAGCTGAAAGCATTCTCACTTTTGACAGTTTTTACGCTGAGTGGTGGTGAGGTTAGGGTTTTATGTTAGAGACAATATGAGCAACCCTCATTCCACAATTGGATTTTGACGGGCTCATGGCATATGTACTTGGATTTGCAACAACATTAATAGGAAGTTCTTCATTCTTGGCATAGATTCCCATGCATTCCTCTGCTGGTTGTATTCGTTAACCGATGCTCCAATCATGTGTGCATGTGTGCTTTCATATTAGTTATATGTTAATGAACTAATTTGTGGCATGTGACTCATATGTTAGCTTTGAATCTTTGCTTTCTTATTCCATGCAGATGCTAGTAACCTACTATGTACTAATTTGCAGTTGACCTCGAGTACTTTCTTTCTTGTATGTCTCAAATGGTCTTAGCTAACTAACTCCACTTGAGGCATAATTCTCTTCTTTTTTTTTGTTACCTTCTTGTACATTATTATGCGAGTTTATCAATCATGGGTTGAGTTTGTCCTCATTCTTTGGAATTTTACACTTGTTCTCACGCTAACTTCTCTACATTTAACAACCAAGATAAAACACACATGGTGGAAACTGGGTCGACATACCAGATGGGGATCCTATCCCAAATGACGTGAGGTATAATTGGGACTTCACACCGGGGAGACCCCGTAATTATTAGTGGTACATTTTTCCCCGTCAACAGATTTGGCACTAGGAGGGAAGATGACAAGCTGACCCTGTGGAGTCTTGTTTTAAATTTTTGATGTTTAAATGGATCATTCCCAAATCTTTATTCCGATTTTTTTCTTCTGAAAAGGTAAATATTTCAGTCCCTATCAAGTTATTCCATCTCTTGTCAAAGAATAAGTTTCATGGCGAGGGGAAATCTTTGCATCTGAGCATATCCTTCATTTTCTTGAAATTTGTATCTTTAACGATGTGCGTCATGACAATGCCATATGCAAACTATTCACTCTTGCTTTTCAAGGTCGCATCAAATCGATGGTGTAATACCTTGCCACCCACATCTATCCATTCTTTTGAACATTTCATAGATGAGTTTGTGTTTACTTTTGAAGAGTGTAGTTTTGAAAAATTATTTAAAGAAATTGATGAGCTCAGAATGTGACTGGATGAATCAATAGAAGATTTTTCTGAGAGACTTCTCAATATTTGCTGTAAAATTCCTAAGAAAGATAAGGATTGGCATCATTTAATTAGAGAGTTTCCAGATTTGGTTGGTCTTTTTGAGAGACAACTTAAGTATGATTTGCACATTGAAAAGCTATCATCAGATGTTTCTAATGATCTACAAGTTATAAATCAACCATACTGTATTTCTCGTATTTTTTTTAAATTTATTTATTTATTTATTTTTTATTTTTGAGTCGAGGAGAATCTCAAGTCTTGGAGGAGGAAATGGTCACACCCAACTTCTCTCATCCTCCTTTCTCTTCATTACCCAATGAAATAGATTCTTGTACTAACCTTCAAATCTCTGTTGTTGATGAATTAGGTAATGAGGAAACTTTGCATGAAAAGAAACAAAGTTGTCTTACTAAATACAAGTTGATATAAATTCCTTAGAGGTAGGGAAACTTGAAAATTAGATTGGTAAGTCATCTCCTGATTATCATGTTGATGAAAGTCATGATGATTTAGTTAATCTTCCATTTCCCCATGATATGCTCTTACCTTTGTCTCCCTGCCATGACCAAGGCATTATCTTGGGTGGAATTGGATGTTCAAATGATTTTATAGAGCATAACTTGTGTGATGATTTTTTGATTCCTCAAGCTAATGTGAATGTATAAGATGTGAATTTTGAATCAGATTTAATTGGTGCTTTTACATAAGAATATTTTCATCTTCTTTCATCCTTTATGCATTATTCATGTATCCTGACTTGTTTGATGAATGTGCAGCGCCAACAGTCATTTTAAATCCTTGGAGTCTTATTCTGTTGGGCTCGATTGTAATCATGCACAAGATAGTGACATCTTTCATCTAGAAGGTGAAAAGAATTAATGCATTGCTCAAATCCCTTTTGATGTTCAATGTTTAACATGGGAAGAAGATGACTCTTCATCTCAAACCATGCATCAAATCTCTCCAATTGATTCATCTGCATTTTTAACCCACGAAGAATCTTGTGTTGTGAATGAACAAGAAGCTAATCAAATCAACGACTTTAACAATTGTCATTCCGTTAACAATGACTTCACCAACATTTCTAATGATAGCTATCCATATCTCTTTGTTAATATTAACACGACACCAAAATTTGAAGATTCACCTTTTGAAGGTTCAAAGGCTTGCCAAGACGATGAGGAACTTCAACTCTCGCTGATGGTTATGTCAGGTTCTCATGATCTTGACAAGATCCTTGAACAAGATTAGGTTAGGGTTTTTTCACGAGGTTGTTTTCCTAACACTCTTTCACTGAATGAATGCTCATCTTTGAAACTTTTTTTTTTTCCAGGTTTTACAAGCTGATATTTTTTTTTATTGAGATAGAGTTGTTGATTGGTTGGAAGAGTCCTTTTAGGAAAAATCTTCTGCAAGAAAGTGACCCCTCATTTTTCTTATGCCTTCTACAAATTTGAATATGAATGAATGCATATCTTTGATAGGTTTCTAAAGTTTTCAAGTTTACCACTATGTACATCAAGATAGAATTGCGGCCTGGTTAGAGCATTCCTTTATGACTAAATCTTTTGCCAACATGTGAGACCTTATTTCTTTTGTGCAAGCGACATCGATAAACATCTTTTTTTTTGCACATTATTTCATACTGGTACTAATTGCTAATATCTTTTTGTTTGCAAGTCGGGAGAAACTCTGGTGGCTACATTGGAAGTTTGAATTCACATAATCCTCACCTCCTTTTCAGCTAGATTAGGGTTTAGATTTAGTTTCAGTTATTTGATTGCTAGAATAGTTAGACATGCATTTGTTTTCGTAGTTAGTCTCATTCCTTTCTATTTTTTTTTTTTTCATTTGTATCACATGTAGTTAATTTCATTGTTAGCTCTATTTCCATTCATTGTCTTACATGCAGTTGAGTCCATCACATTTCTTTTCTTTTACATTTAGCATTATTCTCCCGCATTGCTCTTAATTTCATTAAATCTAGCAATTGTTTGCATGGCATTGCATGGCTCTTTTAGTTTTCATTTAGTGCAGTCTCCTTGCATGAACCTTTTATCTTCTTATGCACATTACTAATTTATTTTCTCATTGAAGTCTCACTCTTCTACATTGCTTTTCCTTTATTACACATAGCTTTTGTTTACTTCATAACACACTGCATTTAGTATCATTTTCCTGCATTTCTTTTCTTTGCATTTCATTTAGTTGTTGTGTACATTGCATTGCATTGCATCAACATTCACCCTCCCATTTAAGCCTCGTTCTCTACATGGTATTTTTCAAGTTTGTACATAAATAAAGCCATGAAGAGCTTCCCTTATCTGCCTTGCACAAAGCGCTCAAATATCAATCAATGGTTGTGTGTGATTGTAGTGGTCACTCCAAGAGGCAGCCTCTTGTAAACCCTAGTATTGAAACCTTGTCCCAAATATCTATTTGTGAGTTTGATCTATTAACAAGGAAAATACGAGCAAGTATTCGTGGGGAACCCTAATCAGTTCATATGACCTATATCTATAACCTGAAATCTATTTTCGGTTTGGTCTTGAACATCTTTGATTTTTGTGTTTTAACGTCTACTTGTCAGTTACATTGTTTACATCATATTACGATCTTGGTCTCCTGGCCACATAACCAAAACCGACATATATGCCTAAGCATGCTTGCCCCAAAATATATCACATAAATACAATAGGCATGCAAGCTCACAAAAATGTCTTTGACTCACCAACCTAATATCAAGGTACATATATTTACATTAAAAACTGGCAGGGGTATTACACTTATAAACCTGGATTTAATTTCTCATAGTAATTTAACGATACCAAGAAAAATATTTTACCAAATAAGTTTCAAAACTGTGGAAAACTAAATACGCTGATAATAAACAATTAAATTTGTAGAAGAAATAAACGAGAAATCAATGACAAGTACAACAAGAAAATTCACCCACAAAACCATTCTTTTTAACTCATAAAATATGGGTCAAACCCTCAGAGAAATACAAAGGAAATTATAATTGATAAGAATAGCTGTAACTTGACCTCTCGCTGATAAATTCAGCCTAAGAAAACCCCTTGTTGCTTGGTCTCCTCCTTCCTCCAATTCGACTTCTAAATTTCCTCTCGAAATCTCCTCAACATCCTCTTGAATCTCCTTGGTCAAGTCGAGCCTTCTCACTCGGTAAATGTGACTCGTTCAAGTGCTAAAAAATGATCATGTGTCTTAGCCTATTTCCTTAGGCTCAATTTATAACTTCATTAAGGCGTAGATTGATGGCTAAGATTAAATTGTCGAGTTACTACATATAAGTCCCTTAAATTAAGTAACTTACTTTTCATAGGCCTTCTTTTCCTAAACATAAGAAATAAGTTATAAATAGCTTGCATGTCATGCATGAAATCTTCTAAAAGGGAGAAACAAGATCTTCCTAGCTATGACACCAAGCTAGAAGAACTTCTGCAGCTACAAAATTCAACATGCTTTGCCTAGTCTTGTCATGCCCTGGAAGGACAACAAACAATAGGATAGGTGAGGAAAATAATTTTTAACTTTGATTTATGCTTGCTTCCTAAAAGTGTTAAAAAGACATATGAAAATGTCTTAATCTATTGTTGTATAAAATCCATGACATCATCTACTATTGTACAAAAGAATTAATTGAGATTGGGAGACCCTTCTTAATAGTGGAAGTACAAGATTATCTGAAGGTAAACAATTTAGTTAGGAACCAACAAGAGGAGATTGCATGTGGAGCTGATGAAGATCGGGAAGACTTAGAAAAGCATTAGAAAGGGAAATCATTTTAAAGAGAAATCACAAGAAGGTGATATTGAGAGGTTTCCTTCCCACATTCCTAAGGCTTGTAGCTAGAGTTCCTAGTTAGAGTTTAAGGTGCGAGTGTGAAGGTCAATGGTAGGAGATACCAATTTAAGGTATATGGTTGAGTACAAGATATAAGGAAGTTAGTTGGGCTTAATTCCTCATCTTCAAAGAAGGGCTCACTTCAATCAACGAAGTCCCTTTTGTCCTCTTCGTGTGTGTGTGTGTAATGGATGAGTAGGTTTGAATCTCTCTTCATTCAATCAAAAATAACATATTGAAATTGGTAAAATTGTGGTTCTAAATTATGAAAACGAAGTGGGTAAAACTGTAGTTCAAAAATATAAAAATTGCAAGTATAGAATTCCAACCAGAGACATATAAGAAAGAATTTTGTTTGAAAAAAATAGTTGGTTTCTTCTCATTTGGGTTCTCTAGATAGTGTTATCACTGATAATTTTAACTAATGTTGCTTCTCGTTTGGGTTCTCTAGATAGTGTTATTATGAATAATTTTTCTATTCATTTGATTTTCAGGCTTGTGATCCCAAATAATATCACAAGTTTTCAATGATGATCAATAGATCATTGATTTGCTAAACTAGGATTTTTTCAAAACAATATCATAGATGTTGGAGAGTGTGAGAAAGCCTTAGAGGACCCTAAAAGTAATGTCACTAATTTGAGAGACAACATTATCCCTAAAAATGTGTTTACAATGGGACAATGATTTGAGAGCCAACGTTCTCCCTAGAAATGTGGTTACATTGGAAAATCTACTTGATATGCAAGATGGATTTAAGGATCCAATCAATGTAAAGACAGATACTTCATCTATGTAATATGAAGTGTTCTAGCTAGGAATTGACAAGGACCTAAAAAATGTAATCCTTGGCTCATGTTGCACTAAATGGGATAGATAGGCATACATTAAATTATCCAAATAGTAAAAGGATGATTTCTCCTAGACATACAAAGATTTGAAAACATATGACACTAGAATATTTCAACACACCATCCCAATGAAAAAATAATTTAAGCCTTATCAGTAGAAACTAAAAAAAGATTCATCCCACTTTAAGACCACTAACATAAAGGATTAAAAAGGTTTCTCGATGCTAAAATCATTTTTCTTATTCACTATTCCACTTAGGTGGATAACTTAGTTCTTGTTTGTAAGAAAAGTAGGGAAATTGTGAATTAGAAGATAGATATTCATCTAAAGCTCTGCCACTATGGTTTTGGAAGGCTTGCAGTTAGGGTTTACTAGAAAAAGTTCAGTAGCATTGCTTTCGTTAACCCAAATATCTAGAAGAAAAAATGTTGGTCAAGGATACCCTTGTAGTACTTAGATCCATCATAGGATAATTAGGGGCTTGATATCGATAAGTGAGTGAAAATATAGGGGATATGCTCTCGTGATATGATGCGACCCAAGCTGATGGTGACACTAGGGGCTTTATGAACGCACGAGACCCAATCAAATTGAGACAAGAGAACTAAAAACATTGATAAATCTATTTGGTTACTCTCTCTTAGATGATGTAGATGACATTCATGAAGGGTTTAGATCTCCAACATAATTCGTGATGATGAGGACTCTACAAATGCTAGTCCTAGTTTATCACACATGGGGATGTATGAAATCTCTAGATGGGAGGGTTTATTGGATAACAACCCTTTGGGGATTTTATGAGTAGTTGTGAAAATGTACTGAATCAAACACCCACTATGGTAAATTCAAATATGGGAGTAAAGGAATTCCATTGATGGAACAAAAAATATGTATAGTGCAAATAAGAGGAGGCCAGTTTAGTCTTTGGAGAAGCGGTGAAACTCAACAAAATTCTAAGCATGGAGGAGGTAGCTTTGGCTAGATGATTTTCTAGCGAAGACATGTTGGTTGAAACCCTAAAATGATGGATTGTAGGGAATTTCATAGATATTTTAGGATATGAGCCCAAATGCTCATTGCTAGTGAGAGGATGGATGGTCTAAGTAACAAATTCAGGGGAGGACACCAACAATATCCTCCTTTACTGCTAGATTTATGGGTATCAAGTCTCGTTCCTCAAGAAATGGAGGGTATATTTCAATGCCAATTTTAAAAAATTGGAAATCATCTTGGTCTAGTTTTCCAATAACCCTCTAGTTAGAAGTGGTATTTAAAGAGATTGGGAATGCGTTAGGGTTCTTATATGAAGTTGGAAATTTCTTTAACACCACCAACTATACCAGGATGGCTCATTTTTTGGTAGGGTTGAATGTATCCAAGGGTTTGGTAGATGTTATAATGATAAGGCAAGGAGAGACTATGTTTCAATAAAAGTTTGATTATGAAAGAATCCCCTTCAAATGTGGGGGTGCCATTCCTATTACATTTGAGGTTGGATTGCTTGTAGGGATCTAAGTGACAAAATGGGTTTAAAAGAATGGAAAGGCTTTAGAGGCCCATGTACTATTCCTCCATGACTCACCAATTGTGAACAAACCAAAAACTATAGCTCAACCAACTAAGAAAAAGGAGGAAGACACCTCGAGAATAATCCACGAAGCTCTAGATGCACGCAAGATAGTAGGTAATGAATAAATTTAAGTTGAGAATTCCTTTTCCTCCCCCTCAGCTATGGAATTTAATTTGGAACCCTGATAACTTTTCCCTCTGTTTCAAAGAGGAATAATGGGGAGGACTTCCTCTCTAAGCTATCAAGTATCTGAAGATCCCAACCATCAACCCTAATATTCATTATTGGCCTCTATAAACCTGAGAATGTCTCAATGCTTCCTTTACCCCTTCTACTCTTTCTTATGCACAAGATGTCCCCTCTCTTTTTATGGGGCTCAAATGAAATCTATGATATAAGAACAAGGGACTTAACTCTCTAGTCCAAGGAGTGGAGGGAGGGCTAGCTTATTTTGAGGACTCAAAGAGGAAAAAATATCAATGACAAAGAGAATCCCTATTATCTCTAGCTTGGAAATAATCAATCTTAGAGGTTATAATTGGAAAACATCATTTTGTCATTGGGGGCCTTAGATATGACCCAAGGAAGGATCCTTTATGATTATTCCCTCCCTATATTATTGAGGGTTGTTCAATCCCTCCCTATGGAATCCAAATAGTAAGATATTAGTTTTGGTTTGTTGTTGGATCATTCATCTAAAATTACTTGCAACAGTTTGATTCACTTCTCTATACTATTAAACTCAAACTCTAGTGAGTTCTCACTTTTTCACAAGTTTGAAAATGTTATGTTAATGGTGTTGGACCCACCAACATTTAAGGGGTCTCCCTGATATGTGGTCCTAATTAGACCTCACACCGTTTGGGATAAGAGCCCCATCCAAAATATGGATCGGTTGTCGGTTATCTTAAATATATGCCTTGGCTCTAATTGTCAGCAAGAGAGAGGAGTGCGAATGCGCTTTCGAAAAGAAAGGGGGGTGTGCCTGGTGAGTGTTAACATATGTGTGTCAAAGTTCTTTCACTGCGGAGGGGAGGAAAAGTGAGCCTCTAAGAGAGAGGTAGTAGTACCACCCTAATAGAGACACACATAAACAAGAAGGATTTGTACAAAACCAAGCAGAATAGTCCACATAGATGCAATGGTCATTGCAACCAATGTAACAAGGAAGATCTGTCTAATATCCAACAGAATAGTCCACAAGGATGCGACAATGATAATAGAAATTACAACACATTCTCAATATGATAAGTACCAAAATAACTGAAATAGTTCAACTACTTTAATACAAATGAAAGCAAACATGACTTATAAACATTCACAAAATAGTCTTACAAACATCTATAATTCATGCATGAAGAACATGTTGGCCCATAGGACTTCTTATATTAAGTAAAATTTCCAAGACACATTTATACAATGAACACCACTAGCTCCAATAGTGGAGAGTTGGAGCCACCTCTAATTCCTTGCGAGAGGAGCCAAGGTGAAAAGTCCCTTGCTCTTACAATGAGGGTGTATATATAACAATGAGGAAGTGATGCTTCATCTTCCTTATGACTCTTCATCTACCTTCATGAATGTTTGACCTCCTATGGCTTTTCAACTTTACACGACTCTTAATATTCCATACATGTCCTTTGGACTTTCACTTTACAATACATTTTCGAAACATAATTTACATCATTAACTATAATGGTGTGGCATGTGGCAACTCATGACAGACATGACATGACATGACATGACACTGCTGACATAGAATTCTTGATGATGTGGCAATGTCAAGCCACTACTACTACTTGTGTTGCTGTTCTACTTGAGAATACTTTTCTTTTCACCTCTGCATGGCTTGGTGATAAGGGATCTTCAATGATCTCAAGTCTTGAATGGTGATCGCAAACTGGTGTCCCTTTGATTTCTTTTGATTTATTAGCTTGCATACTCAGTCACAAGAATGTCTTTCATCATGTTGCGCTCCTTCATTTCATTCTTCATTATCCTGCCATCGCATGATAAGGTACTTGTTTCTGCAATTCACTCATGACAAGATGACATCAGTACAAAAACCCCCTAGTCTAAGATTGTGCATACTATTCCATTAACTAAGCTTGAACTGGATGGGAGGATGGGAAAAGGGCTTAGTGACTGCGCAATTGTGTAGTTCAAGAAATCAAGCGGAGCCTTGAGCCTTGAGACTGCGCTGAGGGAGAAAACTGCACAATTCTGGAGATCAGTGTGACAGGCTGAGGGGATGAGCATTGGGTGAGAACATTGTGCAGTTCCAGGAGACAAGGGAGGTTGGGCCATTGCGCAGTTGCGCAGTTTAGGAGCTCAAGGATGAGATTGAAGCTAGATACTACGCAATGCACAGTTAAGGCCAACCTGGGAGGAGGAATTGTGCAATTCTGGGAGTCAAGGTCGGGGCTTGAGCACAGAAAATGCGTAATGCAACAATCCTCGGAGGATGGAATTGTGCATTGCACAGTGCTAAGAGGCAAGGTCATAGCTAGAGGGCTGAGACTGCATAGTGCGCAGTTCAGGGAGGCTAGGTTGCTTGGTCGAATCTTTTTATAGAAAATGACAAAGTGTAGGAAGGTTGAGATTGATGTGAACAATGATAAGACTTCGACTGTGATCACACACTTAGTCTTCTTGACGACACAACAACATAGTTCATCCAAGACACATGACAATGCATTTCCCTCCGTGCAACAACTTTATGACAAGTGCAACACTTAAGATACACTTTGCGATGACCGTGAAGACACTTGTGCGACAATGCTTAAAACTTTGGAAATGCGTGCGACAGATGTTTACATGGTTAGGAAAACTTATTTACACAAAGGTGACCTTTGAAACTGCTAGAACAGGCTTATATACATGATACAACAACTAACATGTGAAGATATGACATTTTGCCTATATTGCAAAAGGGACAAAAACTCCTCAAGAAAACATATGGAATGAGTTTCAAAGTTTGCGATGAAAATGTACAAGACCAAGGAAGGCTCTGAAATTGAGTGTAAGCCAAAATTTTGGAGGGTATTGTAGTAGTGACAACACTTGGTGACATACTGACAGAATTATATCTTCTTTGCCTTGGTTAACTCTTCTATGTAGGGTCTTGGTTCTTTGGGGAGTATTGATTCATTGTGTAGATTACTTTGATATCCCAACTTACCCCGTGAATAAACATGGTCCCCTCTATACTTTTCTCAGTTGAACACATCATAAGATTCAATGATATCATAAAGTTTCAAGTTGGGAAGGGTAGTGAAGTTCGCGAGTTTAATATTTTCAGAGTATTGTTTTTTGTTTTTGTTTTTTTTTTTCTCTGGTGTTATCCGCTGCCAACAGGCTTGGAAAGTACCCGACAAAGTCACTACAGGAACACAAACAATTCTCTGTTGCCAGCAAGCCTGGATAGTACCCCAACGGAGTTGCTTGTTTCACCTCTTTGCGCAGGAAGCCTTTCTCTTCTTTTGCCTTTATTTATTTATTTTATAGGACTATGCCTTGGCACTTATTCATTTTATGGGCGAAATAGGATCCCGACTTATTGAGAAAATAAGAGGTTGTTCCTTCAGAGAAGCATATAGAGACCTCTAATTTAGGTTTTCTCGTTTATATTTTTTCCCTTCTCCTCCTCTACTAATTGGATAGGCATGACAACATCGAAACATAAAAACCGAGTGTGGGCATGAGGTTTTCTTGAATAGACACAGGTTCATGGTTTAACCAAAACTCTCCTTATAGATGAATCGTATTTTCCATCGGAACTTCATCAACCAAAAGACATAACCAACAAAATGAAGATGGACAAAAGGTTAGCCAAATGTTGAAGTGTCACACAAATCCCTTTTAACTTAAGCACACACAAAGGAGCCAAGAAACACATTGAAACTCAACATTTATTTACATGACACAAACATAAACAAAATCAAACAAACAAGAAAATATTATGTACATAGTGTAGGGAACAACCCCAGATCATCATTGAAAATAATTCTTTAATTCTTGGCCATTGACGTTGAGAGATTCAATCCTCCCGTCAAGTGATTGAAGATGATACATGTGTTGGCCAAGCTTTTCATGAACTGTGAATGGTCCAATCCATAGGGATTGAAACTTGGTGTGTTTGCCTTTGTCCTCATGGGATTTTCCCACTTCAAGACTAAGTCACCAACACTAAAGTTATTCTTCCTTGCAGACTTCTTGTTGAACCACCTCTTGATATGCTTTTGACGGAGTGAAATCTTCCTTTTGATTTCAACGTTTCTTTCTGCAACTTGTGAAGAGTGTCCATCCTACACTGCACTAATAAGCATGGCTTTCCTTGGGATTCTTGCGAAAGTTGGAGAGCGGGAAAGTAAATGTTAGGAGGGAGGATGGCTTCTTTTCCATACACCAGGAAGTAAGGGGAGGTGTTCAGAGAGGGATTTGGCGTGACTCGGTCAACCCATAAAGCATTTACCAAAGCAGAGTGCTAGTTCCTTTGTTAAGAGAATATGGTATTTTTGATGATACAAATGAGGTTCTTATTTGTGGACTCAACAAGACCATTCCCCTGCGGATAATAATTAGCTAAATGCTTCAATACAATTCCATTTTCTAATGCAAAATCATAGAGTTTTAGCAATGAAAAGTATGTTGCATTATCGAAAACAAGTGAAGTAGGAATGTCGAACCTGGAAATGATATTCTGCTAAAGGAAATTGATGACTTCCTGATCATTCACTTGTTTAAGAGGAACTGCTTCTCCACTGCGTAAAGTAGTATGTGGCAGTGAGAATATAGCGATGTTTCTTTGATGAATGCAGAAAGATTTCTCCAATGACATCCAAGCCCCACTGTTGAAAAGGTTCTTCCATTGCGATAGGCTGCAATGGGGCGACTGACTTCTTGTTTGGGTCGGAAAACCTTTGACAGACCGAACACTTGCGGGCGTAAGCATGAGCATCTTTGAACAATTTGGGCCAATAGAAATCGACTTGCATGATTTTATGCGCAGTTGTGTTGCCCACAAAATGTCCCCCGGCTGGTCCATTGTGGAGGTCACACAATACTTTCTTTGAATCATGTGCTTCCAAACACATGAGAAATACTCCATTATGATGCTTTCTGAAAAGAACCCAATACACCACCTGGTAAGACAATGCTTTGAGTGTAAGTGCCCTCTTCTATCATGCAGATAAATGGGAGGGAACTGTGTCGTGCTCAAGGTATTGGCGCACATCTGTGTACCAAGAGTCTATAATAATAGTGGGAGAAGTTCACTCTACATTGTACATTTCGATTTCCTGTTCCCATCCAGAGGGATCTTCTTCTTCTTTTGCATCCACTACTTCTGTTGCTAGTCGACATAGACTGTGGCCCTTGATTGTGTGAATTGGTTTGAACTCTAAATCATACTCTGTAAACTAGTCATCCAATTTGCTCTTCTCTCACCCAACTCTTGTTGAAAAAACAATGATTTGACCATTGGGTGCGGAACAAAGATGATACAATGATTTTTCAAAAGATAGGGTTGGAAGTGCTTCTATACTGTGTAAGATTGTTTATCAATGGCGAGATAGTTGAGTTCAGGTCCCTGAAGACTAGCGCTCATGAAATATATTGGCCACTCGTTGTTCTGATCATCCTTTTGCGTAAGCACAACGACGAGAGAAGTGTCAGAAGCAAAGGTGTAGAGCATAAAATCTTTGTTGAAATCTGGGTTGTATAGAGCAGGTGCTTCTGCGATAGCTTGCTTGATACGGGAAAACACGTCCTTTTCCCTTTTATCCCATCTGTATATTGCATCCTTCTTTACCATCTCCTGTATTGGCTTGACAATCTGAGCGTAATCGAAGATGAACTTACAGAGGAAGTTGATTTCCCCACGAAGGATTGCATAGCTTTCTTTTTCACCGAGAAGGAAATCTGTGTAATTTATCTAACCCTCTCTGGGTCTACTTTAATCCCACTTTTGGCAATGATGTGTCCCAAGGTATTACCCTCATACATTGCAAAAATACTCTTTTTGGGATTAAGGGATATCTCGTACTTACGATATCGCTCGAAATTTTTCCACAAATGGCGTATGTGGTCGAATCTCTTCTTAGAAAACACCATGACATCATCGAGGTAGACCACCACACTTTGTCCAATCAATCCACAGAATGCAATGTCCATGGCGTGTTGAAATTTCACACCAGCATTAATCAACCCAAATGGCATTCTCTTAAATGCGAACGTACCCCACTTTGTGCGGAATGTTGTTTTAAGTCTGTCAAGCTTTGAGACTAGAACCTGGTTGTATCTTGAATACCCATCCAATAAAGAAAACATCTCTGACCCCGATATTGTTTGTAGTATTTGTTCCATAGACGAAATGGGGTAGTTGTCTTTGTCTAAGGTGCGGTTCAAGTTATGGAAATCAACACACAAGCGAATTTCCCCAGACTTCTTCCTTACTGGGACCAAGTTTGATACCTAGGTAGAATGTCGCACTTTGTATATGATCCGAGCATCCAACAACTTCCTTAACTCCTTTTGAATGAGAGGCTCAAGCATCAGATGTACCTTCCGCAACTTTTGTTGGAACGACTTGGCCCCTTCTTTGATTGGGATTACATGCTGGATAATTCACGTGTCATAAGTTTTGAGCTCGTCATACGTCCACGCGAATACATCTCGGTATTGCTTGAATAAGCGGATAAAATCTTGTCGCTCCTGTGGTGTGCAACAAGTACCAAGGTTGAAATACTTCGGATCCTTTTCTGTTCCCAGATTTATATTCTTGTGCGACAGCATTGAGCTATGGGTTTTTGCATTGATTGGCCCTCAAAAGCGATTATGCAAGTCATACAACTTTTCCAATGATACCACGCCTTTTGACATGAGGTTTTCTTTGCTTTTTCTAGCTGCATCTTGCAATACCTTATCGTGCTTGTCTTCGTCGATAACTGCATCTTTCAATAAATCAACGTTCGCCATAAAGTGCAGTATCTGTTGGTCATCATTGAAAACACGTAAATTAGTAATATTATCAGGGATAGATGGATTATAAATAATTTCTACAGAAAAACCATCCATAAAACAATGTAAACTTTGAAACGGGAACTGATACTGTTACCCGTTTCGTAGAGATACCAAAAAAGTGACCCGATTTTAAAAAGGGGCGATGCAGAACACACATATTTTTTTTAGAGCATAGTTTTTGGCACTTTAATTTTTTTTATGTACATTAAGTTTTAGAATGTTAGTGATTTGCATGTTGATTTAAAAAGTGGTGATTTTGCATAAGACCCTTTTTTTAAAAGACCTATTTTTTCATTTTGACTTCAAATTTTCTAATGTATGAAATGTAAATAATTATTTTATAAATTTAACAATTTTTAACACTTTAAATTTTTTAATGTATTAAGTGTGGATATTTTTTTAAATGTTACATTTTTTTACACTTTAAAATTTTTTATGTTAAATTTTTTTGACATAAAAAAGGCAAATATAAAAATATATATAAAAAAGACAATAAAAACATTAAAAATGCAAGTTATTTATTTATTTTTTTTAATCTCGTAAACCATAAAAAAATTTGGAAAAAAATAAAATTAAAAAATTAAGTAACTAAAAATAGAAAAATTTTAAAAAGCAATATCAAAAAAATACAAAAAAAATAAAATTAAAAACAAATTGGATTGAAAAAAAATAAAAAAATTAAAAAAAAAGGCCAATAAAAATCTAAAAAACTATTAAAATCAAGATTATAAATATAAAAAAAAAATCTAAAAAACCAAAATATACTCAAATAAAAAAAAATAAAATCAAAAAACAATTAAAATTTAATATATATATATATATATATATATATTTAAAAAAAACCTAAAAACATTTTAAATTTAAAAAAATATATATATTTTGGATTTAAAAAAAAAATCATTTAAAAATTAAAAAAATATATATATATTTTCGATTTTTAAAAAATAATAATGCTTAAAACTTTAAAAAACATATATTTACGATTAAAACTTTAAAAAACATATGTGCACGTAGCTCCAAAGTCGAGGGCCGCACTCCCACGGGCGGTTGGGTGGTGGCTATCCGGTTGTCGGAATCAGATAGCCATTGCTAGACTGCGCCCCCACTATTGGTCGGGTGGTGGCTATCTGATTCTCGGAATCGGATAGCCACCGCAGGGCCGCCCGTGGGGGTCGCTATCTGATTCTCGAACCATCAAAATACAAATACCACATATCATATGTACAAGGGTTACGTACTACACTAGTACTATTATTATTATTACTACTAACTGTACAAATATCATTTTCACCAGTTAGACTGGGAAGGAGATCCAGCTATGTATCTGGTGGGACTGGGGATAGATGAGTAAGATAACACCCATGTTTAGTTTCCAAAAAGTAGTTGCCAAAGATAAGATATGCGAAAGCTATTGGCTCATTCTCACCCTCTAAGGGAGTTACCATGTGTTTCATGTACCACTATGAGTTCACCTGGATCTGATTATTTCTGCCCTTATACTGAAGCCACAAATGTGATCAGTCCATCGCAAAGTAGCCCTATAACTTGTTGGACCAGTTTTTGCTCAATAATACACCATACGATTATGGAATATCCACAATTACTATGTTTATACATTGGTGAACTCAATGATCATATGATAAACGAATAAGCACATCTTTGAGTTCACCAATTGCATGGAAAAGAGTCATGTCTAGCTGAATGATTTGTGCATCCGTTTTATCCCATCATGTGTTGATTTTCTTCACGACAGATAAGGGCATTACATTTACCGATGCACTTGAATCAACTAAGAAATTGCATACATTATAATTGAAAATTTCAAATGTCAACAGAAACAGAGGGCAGAGTTTGTTTACATTGAATGTTAAAGCATTAAGTACAGATTCCAAGGAACTAGAGGACTTACCAGATTTGGTTCCCTTTTGTGAAGAAGCATCGTTACCTAAGACAGACTTTTCGAGTGCGCGTAGGAGCATGTCCTGCTGGCTCGTAATCTTTGTTAATTCGAAAAGTGAGATGTTTGTGTGAGCCTTCTTCATTTCTTCAACTATGTTGTAATCTAGTGCGGGGGAGATTGTCGTAGTGTATGGGGGAGTTGGATTGTCTACTACTTCCAGAGTGGACTTACTTTCGCTACTTGTGGAAGTAATTTTCGCTATAAATTCATTTCCAAACTTGTTCTGAGTGTTCTGTGTTGAGTTGACGGACAGACTGATCTTCCTTAACAAATGTTCTTTCAATTTATGCTTTGTCAACTCTTATGTGGGAGCTGACTCTTGGATTCTTAAGTTATATCGAGTGTTATGCTTCTAGGTCGGGTCATCACTAAATGGTTTCTTTTTGGCATTGCTCTTTCCAACTGCGAGTACGCAACTAAATGTGTTCACTGCATGCCTCGTGCTTGGAGTCTCTTCGGTTGCAACAATTTTTTCCTTTTCTTCCGCAGGCTCAGTCTGCTCATCAATAAGCACTGTATCGATAAAATGTGTAGCTAAACAGTTCATGTTATGGTTCCATTATGCACATTTCTTTTTTGAATGATATTCTTGATGAAATGAACAGTACTGATCCATGCCCATAATTTCGATATTCAACACAACATTCCATCTTTGCGCAGACTTGGCCAACTGATTGTTGTTGCTGTTAGAGTTGGAAGTCCTTCTCAGAAATTTGAACTTGGGAGGCATGCTTCTCACGGTGGTCTTGCTTGACTTGGTTTCAATTCTGTCAACTCATTGAACATAGACTTGATAGTGCGGGTCAAGCACACAAGATTAATTGCTTCATTTTCTTTGGCCTTGCTTACGGAGGCCTGAGACCTTTTTCCCGTGTCTTTGGAATCCTTTGTTGATTCGTCATCTACGATGAATCCAATCGCATGCAAGTCCTTTTCAACTGTGATCGCCTCTTCAAAAGTTTCAGCCAAAGTTGGTTTTGCATTTCTTTTCACAAATTACACAATGCTTGATGGTAAGGCAGATGTGAAATAGTCGATAGTGATGGAGTCATGAGGTTTTTTGTTTGGTGGAAATATGTTCAAGATATGGTTAAACCTTTGATTGAAATCTTTCACCTTTTCTTTCTGCTCCATCTTGAGATTGCCCAACTCTTTTAAAAGCATGGCAGGGGTTTTATCATCAACGAATTTCTCAAGAAATAATTTCTTAAAACCCCTCCAATTTTGGATTGAGTTCGGAGGAAGGCTATGATACCATACAGTTGCTCTGCCATCTAAGGTACATAGAAACAATCTACATGCAACATCATCATAACATACCTCAAGTGTTTGCAGATGTAGGTAGAAGTTGTCTAGATGGTCCTCCACTTTAATTTCTTTGTCAGGGTCATACTTTATTAGTAGCTTCTCCGGGTGCCTTGGCATTTTGTGTAACACACCCGACAATGCAAGTGGGCCCTGAGTCATCCATTCCAGATCTTGGTCTGTCATGTCTTCATTGTTGTTTTCCCCTTCTTCGTAAGAATATGATTGGTTTCATTCTTCTTCTTCTTCACCACCTAACTCACGGAAAGTATTGGTTTTATTCTTCTTCTTCTTCACCACCTAACCCGCGAAAAGTATCATCCGAGAGTACTATGTTATCACCGTCACCATCGTTGAAGGTTGGAGGTTGCTTTGGTTTTTCTGCATTTTCTTCAGAATTTGC
This sequence comes from Pinus tabuliformis, assembly GCA_031772625.1. Taxonomy (NCBI): domain Eukaryota; kingdom Viridiplantae; phylum Streptophyta; class Pinopsida; order Pinales; family Pinaceae; genus Pinus; species Pinus tabuliformis. Next base: position 997,013,953 of record CM062806.1, on the reverse strand, counting down.
TAACTCTTCAAGGGTGGCGAGAACCAAATCTTCAACTGTTGAGACCACTATCTCGGTGGGGTTGGTTTGGTTCTTCTTTGGAAAATATGGAAGATTATATACTCCGGGTATCAATTCGATAACTCTTTAAAAAATTTTGGGTGATGGGGCAGATGGCCCAAATCTGGTTGTAAGAGATTTCGTAAGCTTGTACAGTTTCAGGCTAAGAAGAATTACCAACTTCAGGAATGTGCGCAAGGGAGGTGCTGGGAATGTTACTGCCTTGACTAGAGGAAGTAAGATTGGGGTTGGTGAGGTTATCAACCATAAAAATCTGGCTGCCCTCCTTCTAGCGCCAAAAATGTTGATGGTGCTGGACCCACCAACATTCAAGGGGTCTCCCCGATATGTGGTCCCAATTAGACCTCACATCGTTTGGGATAGGAGCCCCATCCGGAATATGGCTTGGTTGTCAGTTATCTTAAAGATATGCCTTGGCTCTAACTGTCAACAAGAGAGAGGAGTGTGAATGCGCTTTCGAAAAGCAAGCGGGGTGTGCCTGGTGAGTGTTCGATCGTATGTGTGTCAAATTTATTTCACTACGGAGGGGAGGAAAAGTGAGCCTCTAAGAGAGAGGTAGTAGTACCACCCTAGTAGAGACACACATAAACAAGAAGGATCTGTACAACACTAAGCGGAATAGTCCACAGAGCTGCAACGATCATTGCAACCAATGTAACAAGGAAGATCTGTCTAATATCCAGCGGAATATTCCACGAAGATGTGACAATGATAATAGCAATTACAACACGTTCTCAATATGATAAGTACCAAAATAACCGAAATAGATCAACCACTTTAACACAAATGAAATCGAACATGAATTACAAACATTCAAAGAATAGTCTTAGAACATCCATAATCCATGCATGAAGAACGTGTTGGCCCATAAGGCTTCTTATATTAAGTAAAATTTCCAAGACACATTTATACAATGAACACCACTAGCTCCAATAGTGGAGCGTTGGAGCCACTCCTTGCTCCTCAAAAGAACTAGCTTATCTCTCTAATGCCTCGCGGGAGGAGCCAAGGTGGAAAGTCCCTTGCTCTTACAAGGAGGGTGTTGGTATCATCCCAAGACCCCTTTTTCCTCCTAAAAACATATCATTTACCCATTCCTTTTCATCATATATTCCTTAGAATCCTTGAAAATTAATTATTAATAGTCTTATAGTTATTAAAATGCATTGAAATTGATTTAGGAATTTTATGTTGAAGAATTAGAAGTTTTTGGTGAAATGGTTACAGGAAGTTCCAACATCCTGTAATTAGCTCATTGTTTGACATGTGGCACAACAGCTGGGCGAGAACGAAAGGCATGGATGAAAAGTAGAATGTCCAAGCATGGACAAACACCTATCTTACAGCCGGATCGACTCTCCTACATGCGCGGTCAACTCAGGTTATAGCATGGCACACTGGCGACAAAGGCAGAAACAGCAGCTCATTCTATTTTGATTTAGTTTTTGTTCTTTTTGAAATCAGTTAGGATAGAAACATTTTGAAAAGCTCGATGTAATAAAAGCGGCAACAGCCAAATTCCGAATGTACATTCATTATCGAAATGACATGGTTGTGCAAAACATATGTAAATACAGTCCGAGTAATGGATGTAAGGAGGTTAATCGTTGTATCATTCTGAAACAGAGTTTTGAAACTTAATACTAAGAACCCAGTTGCAGTTACGACTTGTGTCTCGTGCATTGATTTGATAGCCGGTCGAATATAGTCCAGTGTACCTCTGGAACGCGGACGGGCCCTGCGCTCAACCGGTACACTGTTCTTTTCATTTTATTTGCACTTAGGTTATCGTGTGGTTTGCACAGTAGTTACGATTGATTGGATTTCGATTTCAATAGGTATTATATGGTTTGCATAGCAGTTACAATTAATTGGTTTCGATTTCCATAGCTCTTGATTTCCATCGAATGTATATGGTTTGCGTTTATGGTAACGCTGAACAGTCATCACTAAGATCTGGAAGTGCGTCCTGTAAGGGATTCGATCCCTGTGTTGTCTTTTAAAAGCACTGTCATAAACCTTGTTTCATTTCACAATCCATTTATGATTTCTGTATATTTTGATATTGTATAAATATTAGTGAATACTGGGTGTTTACTGAACAAGGGTTTTATGTGTAATGTCTTTGTAAGGAGATTGAGATCATTGTTGCAGTGATACACAGTGTTTAGTTTCAGTGTGTAATTTGGTAAATGCATTTAATGATAGCATTGTAATCAGGTATATTAGCAGAGTGACCTGAGTGTTTGGATGATAGGTGACATACCCCAGTCTTCCGTAAAGAAGCCCTGTGACCTACATCATAACCACTTAGCCAACAATCCTTTATGTCTATATACTTTAGACGCATGCCTCTAAGCTTACGCATCCTGGTCGATAATTAATATAGTCTAGTCTAGTACCCTAGCTAGAACACTACAGAGGGTGTATATATAACAATGAGGAAGTGATGCTTCACCTTCCTTTTGTTTGACTTCCTATGACTTTTCAACTTTACATGACTCTTCATATTCCATACATGTCCTTTGGAATTCCACTTTACAATACATTTTCAAAACATAATTTACATCATTAACCACAATGGTGTGGCATGTGACAACTCATGACATGACATGACATGACACTGCTGACATAGACTGCTTGATGATGTGGAAATGTCAAGCCACTGCTGCTACTGTGTGTTGCAGGTCTGCTTGAGAATACTTTTCTTTTCACCTTCGCATGGCTTGGTGATAAGGGATCTTCAATGATCTCAAGTCTTGAATGGTGATCGCAAACTAGTGTCCCTTTGCTTTCTCTTGATTGATCAACTTGCATACTCAGCTACAAGAATGTATTTCAGCATGTTGCGCTCCTTCATCTCCTTCTTCATCATCTCGCCATGGCATGATAAGGTACTTGTTTCTGCAATTCACTCATGATGAGATGACATTAGTTCAAAAAACCCCTAGTCTAAGATTGTGCATACTGATCCATTGCTTGAGCCGAAACAGGATGGAAGGATGAGAATAGGGATCAGTGTCTGTGTAGTTGCGCAGTTCAAGTAGTCAAGGGGAGCCTTGAGTCTTGAGATTTCACAATGCGCAGTTCAGGCTAGGCTTAGGGAGAAAACTACACAATTTTGGAGATTAGTGTGACAGGTTGAGGGGATGAGCACATTGCGCAGTTCTGGGAGATAAGGGAGATTGGGCCATTGCGTAGTTGCGCAGTTTAGGAGCTCAAGGATGAGCTTGAGGCTAGAGACTATGCAATGCGCAGTTAAGGCCAAGCTGGGAGGAGGAATTGTGAAATTTTGGGAGTCAAGGTCGAGGCTTGAGCACAGAAAATGCGCAGTGCAGCAGTCTTGGGAGGCATGAACCGCGCATTGCGTAGTGCCAAGAGGCAAGGTCATAGCTAGAGGACTAGGACTATATAGTGTGCAGTTCAAGGAGGTTGGGTGAAGCTAGGTTGCTTGGTCGGGAAGTTTTTCAGAAAATGACTGTGTGGGAAGGGTTAAACTGATGTGAACAGTGATAAGACTTCGACTATGATCACACACTTAGACTACTTGACGACACAACAACATAGATCGTCTAAGACACATGACAATGCTTTTCCCTTCGTGCAACAACTTTACGACAACTTACGACAAGTGCGACACTTAAGATACACTTTGCGATGATCGTGACGACACTTGTGCAACAATGCTTAAAAATTTGGAAATGAGTGCGACAGATGTTTACATGGTTAGAACAACTCATTTACACAAAGGTGACCTATTGAAACCGCTAGAACATGCTTATATACATGATACAATGTCTAACATGCAAAGAGACGACATTTTTCCTATATTGCAAAAGGGACAAAAACTCCTCAAGAAAACATATGGAATGAGGTTCAAAGTTTGCGACGATAATGTACAAGACCAAGAAAGGCTCCGAAATTGAGTGTAAACCAAAATTTTTGAGGGTGTTGTAGCAGTGACATGTTATAGAAAAAAAAGAAACTCCTTCTAATTGAAGGAAACTGTAGCATGTCGAAGAATTCTAGGAAATAAAAAATGTTTGGATGATAATTTTCCTCCAATCACAACTTCCATTTTCCCTCCAACAATTCCCTTGATTTCTTTTTCTCTTGTACAAATTCTTTCTCTCTCTTTTCTCCATAAGTGAATGTGCTCATGACTAATTTTTTACCTTATTTTTTCCATGGATCCATTTTGGGTCGGCAATGGACTACAATGTGACCTTATTTTGATCAAAATTGGTGGGGTGGGTTGGGGGGGATTTGAAAATTGCTTCCTCCTTTAGGAGCTACCCTGAGCATTAAACACTAAATAATATTTATGAAACCTTTGTCCCAAAGCAAGATCTTTCCACAATCATATACACCAACAATTGATGGAAAATAGACATAACTACCAATCTTCAACATAAAAAACTTGATGAATGATGATGAGGATGATATTACTATTTTCTGAGCTCAACTTTGGTTATTTTGACTTCTTTTAGAGGCCACCACGAAAGCCTAACATTGAAACACTCTAAAAAAAAACTTTCAACAAAGTAGGTTTTATCAACCCTATACTTCAAAGATTGATGTTTATAAGAACCAAAGATCAACAAAAATGAGAAGCATGATGAGGATTTCCATCTACTAGGACCATATTTGATTTATCAGACCTATTAATGTGAATTAGTTATATTGAATTATTGAGCTATTTTTATGATTGGATTACTTGGAAATAAATTTTTTAAGGTCCTTAATTTTTATGAGTTAACAAGTTATGAAGTAAAGTGTGTTTCACCCTCTACATCATTTGTCTCAAGAGTTTATAGATTCACTCATGGAACATTATTTTTATCTTTGAAATATTTAATTTCTTTCTTGCATCACCAGTGACAATAAACATATGTTTTGATATTTTAACTTAGGGTCCAAACGTGTACAACTACAATATGCTTCAATAATTTGGCCAAGAAACTACAACTCTAGTCTAACTGCTTTTAAATCTAAAATAATGTTTACTAATATAATTGTTATGCTAATGGTAATCAATTACTTTATTTGAAAATATTTGAATCATCATCTATTATCTTCCTATAAAATTAATGTTTTATATAAACTATATTTTTGTGTGAAGCTTCTATCCCTTAATTACCCATTAGTCTTAGCTGTGAGATATTCATCACACAATGTTAGTATTATATATCATTTATATTTTGGCTAATGTAAAGCTTCTTTCCCTTATTATGTATTAGTTCTAAGATATTCCTCACACGATGTTAATATTATAAATTATTTATATTTTGATAAAATATGTTTTAGGATAAAGCTGGCATATATTTTATAAAAACAAACGACAATGACAAACAAGATGTCTAAATTATATATTCTTTGCTTCATACTAAAAACACTTTTACTGACCATAAAAATATATTTTTATAGATAAATAAATATATTTGTGTCCTCCTAAAGAAAATATAAATATATTAACTTAATATTTAATTTTCAAATTTATATTAAAAGGTTAAATTGTAGGATGGAGTGCATCTAGAGCATTTCAACATTATATTTTTGTTTATTTAAAAAACAAATGTAATATTTTTTTGGAAAAGAAGGTTTAATTTTAAAACCAAGATTTAATAAAACATATTTTTCTTATGAAAACATCAAGCATAAATGTCAATCAAAATTGTAAAATCTGGTTTTGAAAGAAATTTTTTTTTAACTACTTATTGACATGAATAGGGATTGCAATAATTTTGTAAAACATAATAAAAATCAAAATAGTTAAATAAATATTCATTAAAAAGTAATCTTATGGATATATGAATAGTGAATATTTTTTTGGTTCCAAATTCTCCTCTCCTAAAGTGTGTCCAATTATTTTGTACATTTCATTATATAGTTGCTCTAGGTACTAGTGTTCTACAATATCTATATTTTGAGAAAGTTTGCATGATGTTTGAAGACAAAATGAATGTGTTTCCATGATGAACACTATTAACTTCCTCCTAATCCATTCTCAATTAATGATAAACAAAATAAGATTTCAACATTACTTTTCCAATAATCTTTTAGCGAATTTGTAATTAGATGACAGAGGACGGGGGAAAAGAAAAAATCCTTTGGCTTTTTAATACACAATATTCCTAACAAGTTAGGTGAAAGCCTTGTAAAATGTATTTTATTTTCTAGTCATTTAATAAAATTCATTGTTTTAGTACTATATTTTTTCTCACATAAAAGAGTACTATCATTCATTACTGACAATGAAAAAGATACATTTCATATATACATTGCTTACAATGAAAAAAATACATTTCATATATACAACCCATTGAGAGTAACCAATATGTCCCAAAGAAGGTAGGATCATTTCAAACTATCAAAAAATTGACTCAAAATTAAAATATATTACTTTATCTATTCCCAACTCCCACCCAAAAAAAATATACAATCTTAGAAATAAGTTGTTTTCTATTTTTTATATTTGTTTCAACTGCTAATAACAAATACCTCTAGTGCATTGTATATCATACCAATCATTGACTTGCATAGCCCTATTATTGGATAAAAAGAGATATAAAGTCCAAGATGTCTAAAAGTTATGGGAAAAAATTCTTAAAAAGTGTACAAATTAGTAAAAGAAACACAAATCAAATTCCTTGTAAAAAATATCTACTAAAAATGCACAACATAATAAAAGAAACACCAAGCCAATCCCTTTCAAGACCACATTAATTTTCCCAACAATCTTCTAATGGAAAAGTCAAGACCACATTATTGATAAAATCATTCTAAAAACATCCTTTTAAAATACATTTGAAGTTTATACTACTAATAAAAACAAAATTTAACCTCTAGACAAATTCAACTATTACAAGCCATTTAAATTTTTTTTTTTTTTACTAAAGCAAGAGTCGAACCTTCTATTGACTTAGGAAAGAAAATATGTTACATAAGTTACATCAAGCGCTAAGATGACTCACTCTCCAACACTTAGGCAAACAAAAAGAGAAATAAAACCAAAGTTCAAAAGATCTTGGATCCACCTACTTTTGCTTGGACCCACAAATCTGCTCAACTCTCAGTAGCCGTTGATCTGCCCCCTCTTGATCGGACGAACAGTGTCCATATCGCATGGAGTAGTAGACCGTGGAATACCCACTCAATGAGGGCGGTATTCTCTCTCCTCCTAACGCCACGTGTAGATGTGTGAGTGGGATCGTAAGCAAAACATAAAAACCACCTAAGGATTTGATGGCGCTCGATAAGGGTGGTAAACCGAAAGCAGATTTGACATTCGCTGACACCTCCCGGACCCACTAACTAGCTCGACAATCTGTAGTCATTGATCTTCCCCCTTCTGATCCGACAACAAATATCCATATCGCGCTGCATAAAAGCCCGAGGAATACCCGCGCGATGAGGGCGGTATTCTCTCTCCTCCCCCCGCCACGTGTAGACCACTGAGTGGCATCACATGCCTTTCATGAAAACGATTTTTGGATTTGAGGGCGCCTGATAAGGGTGGTTTAGCAAAAGCTATTTTTGACTCCTGTTTCCTGTTCCCCTGACTCCTGTTTTTGAATACGTGCCTGAAGGGGTCGCCCAGTGAAGGTGAAAAGCCAGGAGCTGAATTGACTCTCATTGACTTTCATCTCGATAGCCAATCTCCTCCAATCTTTTCCTCATGAGCAGACGGCTAGTGGCACGAGGACTTCCTCTGTCCAAGCTTCCTGTAGCACCTGTGCTGATGCAGACTTTGTTGATTTCCTGTGAGATCCTTAAGTTCCCACCCTCAGTGTAACTTTCTAATGTACTCTTATTCTTCATTGACGAAAGTTGATGTTCTATTTCCTTGTCGGTTTTAATACTGATCCCTGTCTATGAGGGCCTGAGATGAGCATCCTTCTCGCATTTGGTTGTTTGTTACTTCCTCCCACTTGCAACACATTGTTTCGTGTGTGTCTGACCCCCTCATTGGCAAGCCAGTCTGCTACTTTGATGGCTTCCCTGCGAACATGCACAACCCTGAGAGTTCTTTGAATTCTTAGGTCTGATTGAATTCTGTGATAGACCTGTAGAAGCCTCCAATGGCTTGAGATTTTCTTTGGCGCTGATCCTGAGCCTATCCGCTTGACCGAATTGATGAATAATTCCGAGTCCCCCTCAATGATAACATTATGCGTGTTATGCTTTATCAGTATTTCCAAGCATTGTTCCATAGCCATGAGTTCAGCCATATTGTTGGTGGCTTTCCCCAGATGACTGTGAAATATAACTTGTATGTTGCCTTCCTCATCTCTCATGACTCCTCCATAACCTGCGTCTCCAAGATTGCCTTTAGAGGCTCCATCTATGTTAAATTTTAAAAAACCCTGTGAAGGAGGTTGCCAGAAAGCCTTTCCTTCTGAAGTATGCTTTGTGGTTTGATGAGGACTCTGAGGAATGAGCGTCTGAATCTCCAACTTTTCCAGGATGATCGCTTCTCTGTGTCCTATGCTTTTTCCTGTAGAGAAACCTCCAAGGGTGTTGACTGTCTCGTTGAGTTGTTTAAGGATTAGCTTTATGATGTACTCACTGGGCCCTTTATATCTTTGAAAATTCTGTTGTTGCGCTCTTTCCATACATTCCAGATCAAGAACCCTAGAGTCAAAGCCCAGGCTGTGTTTATTGTCTCATTGTCCGAGAAACTACTTCTCCAATTTTTCAGCGTAAAAATGATATCATTTTCATGCCTGTCTGTCTGCTTGAAGACATCTCCAACCCAGTTCCATAGTGTTACAGTGAAGGAGCAGAGATTGAGGAGATGGTTTGTGGTTTCTTCCTGCTGGTCACATAGGTGACATCTTGAGGGGCCAGCAAAACCTCTCTTTCTGAGGTTCTCCCAAGTTAGAATCTTGCCTTGTTGAACCAACCACCTGAACAGTTTGATCTTCATCCAGTGTGGGTTATTCCAAAGGTCTTTCCAAGTCTTGTCTGTGTTTGGAAAGTTGAGCCCTGTGGCTATTCTTTTGGCTTCCTCGAGGTTGAAAAGATCCACGCTATTTTTTCCCCATCTTAATTGGTCATCTGAGGTTGAGGTTAAGATTTGCCTTTTTTCCAGAATATCTTCCAGGGCTTTAGCTTGAGTTTTCAGCGTGTTCGCCTCATTGTAATCTGGAAGTTTCCATATTCTCCATTTGCCATTGTTCCTTGACTGATCCCAATAGTCACTCACCCTTGTTAATCCTTTGTTGATGGTATCAACTTGGATATTTTCTAATTCCTCGCTACTAAGATTACCTTCCTGCTGCCAATTGTACTCCCAGAACCAAGCCAAATTTCCGCTTCTGATCTCCCAAAAACTATGTTTTTGTACTAGGGCTCTATTCTCCCAGGCCCTATTCCAACTTGGGAACCTTTTACTTGTCCTATCATTCTTATGAGGTTCGTTTCCTGCCAGTTCATTGCATACTTTTGTTTCCATAGTGTCGCCTAGGGGGTTCGTATTTCCTTTAGCCATCTCCACCACACTTTTGCTCCCAGAACTCTGTTTAGAATGTCTGGGTCATGTAGACCCAAGCCACCATGGGATTTAGGTTTACAGATCCTGTCCCATGCCACCAGAGCCCATTTCTTCTTCTCTTCACCTTTCCCCCAGAGAAAGTCTCTTTGAATGTTTATGATTTGAATAAGGATGTCTATTGGTGCCGGAAGGGCTGATAGTATGTAGATTGGGATGGATTGGAGGATTGCCTTAGTCAGTATTAGTCTCCCTGCTAGGTTTAGGGCTCTGTTTGTCCACTTGCTGATCTTATCTTTCAATTTGTTCAATACAGGCTCCCAGATGTCCTTGTGCAGCGGTTTGTCAGTGAGGGGAACTCCCAGATACTTCGAGGGCAGTGAATCTCTTTGAAAGCCTAAAATTTTGGAGAAATTTCTTTGAATCAAAATATCAGTATTGAAAAAGAAGATCTTTGATTTTGTAAGGCTTACCTCAGTGCCAGCTGCCATTGCAAACTCATACAAAATTTGCTTGAATGCTTTGACTTCCTTGACTGTAGGTATGCCTTGCAGCACAGTATCGTCCACAAATTGCTGATGTGTCACCATGTCTCCATCTTGAGTGAGTCTCAGTCCTTGTATTCTTCCTTCCTCCTGGGTAGCTCTGATCACTCTACCTTACCCTTCCATCATGAGAATGAAGAGGAAAGGGGAAAGAGGATCACCGTGCCTGAGACCTCTTGTAGGTTTGAAGGTTCTGGAAGGAGAGCCATTGAGAAGAATTGAACAACTGGCAGTGGTAACAAGAGCCATGACCCACCTTATCCATTTATAGTCAAAGCCATAAGCTTTTAGTATCTCTCTTATGTAAGCCCAACTAAGTTTATCATAAGCTTTCGCTATGTTCAGCTATATTATCATCCCTACCTTTTTATTGGTTTTGGGGGAATGAACCACTTCATGAGCTTGAATTATGTTGTTGAGAATTTGTCTACCTTCCACATAACCTGTTTGCTCCTTAGACACCAGAGTTGGGAGGAGGGGCTTGAGCCGGTTGGCAATTACTTTGGAAATGATTTTGTACACTACATTGCATAATGCTATGGGTCTGAATCTGTCTAGAGAGGTGGCTTTTTCCTGTTTGGGGATTAAAGCAATGAAGGATTCAGTGAGCGCCCTCAAAACTGATTTAGAGTTTCTTGAGTCTTCCACAACCTCTAGAATATCTTGTTTCACAATCCTCCAGCAAGTTTTGAAAAAGTCCACATTGAAACCATCAGGGCCTAGAGCTTTCCCATTATGCATCTCTTTGATAACTTCCTCGACCTCTTCCTCTGTTACTGGTCTGTTGAGATTATGATTGTCTTCCTTGGAGACCAGTTTAAGAATGTATTGAGTAAATCTTCTCGTAAATTGGGATCTATATGCTATGGTTTCCTCTGCTATTCTCTGAAAATGCTGGCCTAGAACATCTTCCATTTCCTCATGAGTATTTTTTTCTATTCCTTGAGGATTAGTGAGTTTCACAATCCTATTGTTGTTTCTGTGTGCTATGGTGGATTTGTGAAAGAATTTGGTGTTTCTTTCCGCTTCCTTAATCCATTGGATTCTAGATTTCTGTCTCCAGAAGATTTCCTCTTGTAGACATCTGTTGTCCCATTCATGCTGAAGTGAGTTTGCAAGCTCTTTCCTATCCTCTGTGAAGCCTTCCGTGATGAGAATTTGGTTAATTTCCTTTAATTTCTTTCCCGCCTCTCCTTTAGCTTTGAAGATATTTCCAAATTCATTTTTATTCCATTCCTTGAATCTACCTTTGATGTGTTTGAGCCTGAGATGTAGAAGGAACATCTTCGTGCCTTGAAAGTGTAGCTTTTCTTTCCACCATTTCTCAATGTTTGTGAGGAAATCTGAGTGAGTGAGCCAGGCATTCTCAAACCTGAAGGGGCTATTTCTTGGTTTTCCAGTTAAGGAAGCTTCCAATTGGATGGGCCAGTGGTTTGCACCTCCAAAAGATAGGATGAACGCTGTTAGGCTTCTTCCAGTGAGTAGAATTTCTTCTGAGATTATGAATCTGTCTAATTTTGAGGCTACTTGGGTAGAACCCCCTCTTTTATTATTCCAGGTGAAAATTCCATTGCCAGTGTCCATATCCACCAGTTTCATAGTGGTGAGGAAGTTCTGGAAGGCAACTGAATCCCTCCCAAGTGTTCTGGTTCCCCCTTTTTTTTCCGTGAGAGATTTGATCATGTTAAAATCTCCCCCTAGAATCCAGGGTAATGCTGGGTGTCTTTTTTTCATTTCCTCCAGAGAGGTGAGGAGTTGGAGCTTATCTTCCAATGGTTGAGGGCCATAGACATTGGTGATCATATAACACTCCTTGTCACCCACAGGTTGGATAATCAATGAAAGTTGGTGTCTAGACGCCTCCGCATCAAGCATGTCAAATTTATGAGGATTCCATAGAATGAGAATGCCTCCGGCTGAGTTATTTGCTTTGACCTCAAGATACTCATATCTATTTAACCATTTGCTATGTTTTTCTATGATCTTCTCAACTGAGCATTTTGTTTCTTGTATGAACACTATGTCTGGGTTTTCCTCTTTGATTCTACTGCTTAGACTTCTTTGTTTCCTTCTACTCCCTAGTCCTCTAATGTTCCAGGTTGTGAGCTTCATTGAGGGGGCTTTGTGAAGGAGTAACTGGAGAGGTCTTTCATTCTGCCTGAATCAATCATGAGTTTGCCACATTCTAGCAGCAATTCTTTCTATCTCTTTCTTCCTCTTTTCTTGCCTGGGTTTTTAGCCAATTTTCCTAATATTAATCCCATTGAGGTAACCCCTTTGTTTTCTTGGTTGTCATGTCCTCTTTTGACTCCTAGAGCTTTTTGATGTGACTTGTTAAGGAATAGTTGGTGCACTCTGTCAACTTCCTCCTGTGGTAAAGAGTTAATTCCCCTGTTGCCTCCTTGTTCTAGAAACTTTTCTAGTTCAAGGTTCTCCCTCTCAAGGATCTCCTGTAAGTCTTGGTTCTCTGTGCCACTTTCACTTTGAGTCATATCATGGTCTCTTTCTATTTCCATGGTACTCAATGGGTCTGTTCTGTGTTCATTCTGTTCCTGAGTGAACTCCATGCTGGTCTCTTTTCCTTTCCCCCTTATTGCCTGATCCTCTTGTATCATTTGAGTTCCCTCTTCTTCTTCTATCTCATCTAAGATCTCAAAACTGTTGTGACTTCTTGCTTTGCTTTCACTAGGGTTCTTTTGGGTCTTTCTTCCCCCTCCTTTCCCCTTTCCTCCCACTTTAATAAAACCTGTAGGGTCCTTCCCTTAGTGGTTTTCTAGTGTTCCTCCCTTTTATTAAGAGGGCAATTTTTGAATATGTGTCCATGTTCATGACATTTGCGACATTTGAATGGTATGTGTTCGTAGTCAATTGCCTGAACCCATTCGTCGTCATAGACTTCTAGGATGACTTCATCTGGGAGTGCTCCTGATAAATCCATCTCAACACATATGTAGGCAAAGGAGGTATATTTTCCTCTGAGTGTTGCCTCTGAAATCTTTAAAAAATGACCTAATTTGTTACCTATAGCTTTTAAAGATTCTGGCATCCAGTAATCTAAAGGTAAGGAGTATAGTCTAATCCATACCGGTACCGATGTGAATGTTTCTCGCTTCGGAACAAAGTTCATCGTCCACGGTCGCATATAGAGACCAACAGCTGCATAGAAGTATGGTCCTCCTTCAAAAATTCTGTCCCTGTCTTCCAAGTTCGTGAATACCACAGTAAAAAAACCTTTGGATCCCAGATGTATCTTTAACTCTCCTTTTGGTTTCCAGGTGTATTTTATCCAAGTGTACAGGGCTTTTTCCGTTGCCCAGATTCCCATAAACTTGCATATTATCACATCGTTTGTCATATGATCCCTATGCTCTTGCAGAGCTGGATCATTCAGGATTACCCGCGGTTTGATGTTGGACTTTGGTTTACAGGGCCCCATCTTAGTTCCGTTCTAAGATTCTTGACCTCTGTCTTCTGCTTTCTCCTCTTGTCGGACTTCCTCGTGGGTCCCTTCCTCTTCCTGGGGTTTGTTGCCTTCCACCTTCTGAGCGTTAGAAGTTTTTGTCTTGTTCTTCGAAGAGTTTTGAGGCTTGTTCCTATTCCCTGCTCTGCCTTTGTTTGAAACCACATCGCTGTAGGAGGGAGTGGAGCTCCCTCCTCCTTGCTCTTCCATGGTTACCCGCTTAACTCTGTCGCTTCCTGTGTTGAACCCTAGTTTTTACTCCAAGCGCCCCTATTACAAGCCATTTAAACAATCTCAAATGATTATATATTTAAAAAAAACCATACATTATGTTATTGACACATTTTACAATCTTGTTACCAAGTAAATTGTTGTAGCAAGCGTATACAAAGATTGAAAAATAATGTTTTTTAAGTGTAATAGTTATCTAGAGAAACAATCATCCTTTTAAAATAGCTTTGAACTTTATACTAGTAATAAAAACAAAATTTGACCTCTAGACAAGTTCAACTATTACAAGCCATTTAAACAATCTCAAATGATTATATATTAAAAAGAAAACCATACATTATGTCATTGACACATTCTACAATCTTGTTACCAAGTAAATTACTATAGCAAGCACATAGAAAAATAATGTTTAAGTGTACTAGTTATCTAGAGAAACAATCAATACTGAAAAATGTTATATTATTATGTCATAAATGTTTGTGTAATAATAATAATAAGTATATTATATGTATCTTTTGTATGTGAACATTCAACATATATTTATATAATTACATATTATTGTAATAATTCACTTATTTAAAAAGTACTTAAGAAAAACAAAATATTATAATAATAATAATATTAAAAAAACACATCTATCCATATATGTGATGAGTGTATATTTATACACAATTTCACATGATATTGTTATTAGTATTAATTTTTTGTGGTTCATGGTCCTCGAAGATCAGTGACCACTACGTCTATGGAATATTGTATCAGGGAAATCCGCCAAAGAGATTACTTCTTGCTAGCTCGACCATGGAGCCTAAGCCTAACCTTGCGAGTGTCGAGATAATTAAACTCGTGACCTCTCTCAACAACAAAAGTGCTTTAACAACAAAAACTCGACAAATTAAACTAACCCTAGGCTTTTCACATAATATTATAATAAACCAATTATATAAATTTTAATTTCACATAATATTATAATAACCCAATTATATAAATTTTAATTATTTATTCTTATTATATGAGATATTTTTTAATAAATTATTATTATTAATTAATATTTATAATTTATGCTTATTATTTTTATAATGCTTATTAGTTGACTAAGCATATTTATTTTTATATATATTTAAATAACATTTATTTAATGTATCCCAATGGACTGGACGAGTCCTAATGATGATGAAGTGTTTTTAACTTCATAAAATAAATTCTTAGGTTGTTTTTCCTAGTTGTCTGCCTCTATTATCGACCTCCGTTATCACCTATTATACTCAGCATCAACCAATTTACACTGAATACCATGTATAAATGTAGAGGAGTGCCTAAAATCTACCCCCGAATAAAAATTACGACCGTGTTGCGATGAAAGGCACTGGTTTGTGCTAATTTACAAATTAGGAAACATAGCTACTGCAGGTTTAAGATTTGACTATCCGAATTTCCCAGTATCTATCGAATCATTTTACCCATCAATAACAGAATCATTTTACCCATAACAGCCTAAACCACTCTACCATTTTAATTTATGAATGCAGTGTCTAAAGACACGAGGGAAAATTAACATCTGTGCATCAGATTGCTAGAGAGATAAATTAAAGGATATTAATACATGCATGCATACTCAATTAAGAAATACATGGAGTATAATTTTCAAGTTATGCAACTAGCTAAGGAATAATTCAGAGAGAATTAGAGGCAAGTTGTGCCTATTCTCTTTCCTTCACAATAATCATTTTATCTGTGCCAAGCTGTTCGTCTTTGCTACTAGTACACAGTGTTCTTACTCTTCGTTTCTTTTCTGGAACTACGCATGAAATGAAAGGACTGCACTTGGATTACCACTTGGCTTATTGTACCGGTATACTAGCAACCCAAAGCCGATTCCCTCCATTAAACATCATATCTGTATAACCGTGTAAGTGCAACTACATCATGGCCTATTGATGAAGCTAGTGTCTCGTAGTTCATCTTTAAACTTAGAATTCCAATCCTTTTGGAAACACTCTTTTAGTGTTGGGGAAATCACACTAATACCAACCATATCGAATGGGAAAACCTATAATGTATTGCTTCAATCATCGACCTTAAGCTCCGAAACATGGGTCCTAAAAATTCAGCCAACCAAGAGTCGTAATACATTTTCCATGTTCCCGGTTAATACTGCCAAGAGATATCCAAAGCAAATCATGGTTGGCAAAACATGGCAGTTGATGGTAATTTATGTTGTAGCAGACAAATAATAACTCACAATATTGTCCTAGAACTCCATTGAATTATGTTTTTAAATTACATGTTGAAGGAAAACAAAAACCATTCATCAAATAGTAAAAACTTAACACAATAAATAAGAATTGATAATAATATCTCTCTTGGCACCTTTAGATGAACCAGATAAGACCAATAACCATTTAAAAATTTTATATGTCAAAATCTGATTGGTTCTCCATTACCCCATAAATATTTTTTGGCTCATAGTAATTTTCATATTTCCCCATTGCTGATTCCCGAGGAACCGTTTTTTAGATATTGGCATTGCTACACTAGCAATACTGTGTAAGGAAGCGTTTCTTCTTCACTGTATTTGCAGGTAGTGTGAGCTTACCAATTTCAGATCATTGTCATGTGCTTCTGATAAGATGCTAGGCATTCGTGTATCCTACAGATACATGGGAAGGATAAAGCATAAATTTACATGCACAGATAGAGACAATCCAAGTTAAGTGTCCTGTCAAACACATTTGCTTCTATACTTGGGTTTTGAATCTTTATCACGTTTAATGTTCATTCCTGATAATCCTAAAGAAAGTTCTAAGTTTTCTGTGGTGCTGAAAACCTTTGAATGAAGGCTCCCATTCTCTCTCGTTTCTTCTAACAACTTAGAATGGTTTTCTTTGAATTCCAAGTGCTTCTCCCTTGCTTGTGCAGCGATTTCTGCAGTGTACTTGGCAGTTTTCTCCATTGTCAATAAGCAACGACTGTATCTAGTACTAAGAATCTGCTCACTATGTGATACCAATGTAAAACATCCATGATCTGGAAAAATATCTGCCGAGTCCTCACCTACTGCTACAGGATAGAAGAAAACAAGCCTTCCACCCATAACCAGCAAGCGAACAGCAACATCAAGCAAATCATGCACACATTCAACCAGAGTGTATGGAGCTGTTGATGGAATGTGGTCTCTCCTTTTATCATCTGGAATGACATAAGGACCTACAGCTCCCTTCAACAGTTTTCTTCCGCCTGATTTTCGCCCCCCCGCACGAACACCATATGGTGGGTCACATATAATTGCATCAAACACCTACATAGTCAAACTCAAATATATGACTATTAGTATTAAAAAATACAATTCAGATTATATAGATAAAGCAAACTGCAAAAGAAAAATTACATTTTATGGAAAGCTGCAAAAACCTAATGCTAAAATTAAAATAAAAATGCAATATATAGACCTTTCAGACATAAAATAGCACTTCAATATCTGTGTTAGCACTAGAGAACTAAATTTCAATGTCTGTTTAAGTTGAGTTCACATTATCTCTTGCATTTCTTCACCTAATGGCTGCTTCGCTTGTGTCTAATGTTTGAAATTCTCAATTTGTGTTGCTTCAATGCCATATTTTTGTGCAGACTATGTAAAAGGACTGTCATCTTACTCTAGGTACTTATAAAAAGGGCCTTCATTGCGTTGTTGACCTCAATCAAGCTTTTCTTAGTCAGAGAAATCTCTGAACAAGATAAGAGGTACTCATGGATTTGCCAATTGTGTTATACACTCTAGTACAAACATGTACCAAGTAATTTTCATGATATAGTATTTATTACACATATCCCTATGTACATGTAGTACTTTATGTTCCACCAAGTTTCTGGGGCATAGGAATGCAGTAGTGGGGAGACGCACAAGAGGGACATGTGGGAGCACCTCCAAGTTTTAGGGAAATTCAAGGGGGATGAGGGGATGTCAGTGTCCCTCGCATAGGGCCCCTCTCTTTAAAATTAAAAAAAATAATAATAATGATAAACTCCCAACGATAATAATTCATCCTGTTGCACCTATTTTATTCCAAGTCTGAAAAAACGGTTGGACAATTTTTTTCAAAGACAGAATCATCAGCCAGCTATCTATCATGTCATTTCTGCAAGTTGTAATGTAAATGATGTTAGTACGACCATGTAACTATGTAACAACTTAGATAAGCTTATGATTTTGACAATGGATTTCATCCTAGGAGGTTTTTTAACCTCACCGATTATTTGTGTTTCTAAATACAGCGAATCAGAAGAGTTTTTTTCTTCCAGCTTAAACCCCAAAGCTAGAGTGGAATTTATTGACAAAGTTTTAGGTGACTCAAAGTGTTTTTAGTCAAGTCCACTGTAAAAATGATTTGGGAATAATTTAATTTAGTTGGCTAAATTATTTTATTACAGATCACTTGGTCTAATAGATCATATTGTGTCGCGGAATTGGATAATTATATGACGGTCTATAATGAATGGGTATTCCCTTTTTGAGGGTTAAATTATTGTAATATCTGATGTAAAAATATTTTAGTGCATGGTCCCTCGCAATCAAACAACATGGCTAAAGTATTTGAAGGTGGAAAATGTAATTAATCCCCTCGTGTCAATTAATTAATTTTTTTGGCAAAAATTAAATTAAATTCTAAGCCAGAAAATTAATTAATTTAGAGTCAAAATTTAATTTTAGAGAAATTAATTTCTTCAAGTGGAAAAATTTGTGGGTCGAAAAGAAGTTAATTTTTGGAGGTCCCCCACTAAGGGAAAATTGGATATTTAAAGAAAATTTGGACTCTTGGACCTTGGTAGTTAAGTCAAAGTCAATTTTTTGAAGAAATTAGTTCAAAATAATTATTTTTGGACTAATAAAAAATGATTTTTATGAGAAATTCGAAAATTCCTCAAAAATAAATATTTTCGACAACAGAGATTAAAAATGATCAAGTATTTATCAGTGGTCAAGATTATTTTGACAAGAATCAAACCAACTAGCCATTATTTTAGTTAAATGCATATTATTGATGTTTTCTCTTTTCGTATCCTAGTTTGGACAAAGGTGTATGACATAGACGGTGATCCAGGATTGAGACACATAAATCCATGGATGATCATGGTTATGTGGAACATATGGTTAATTATGATTTATGGATGATACATGATTTGTATGATTATATATGCTTAATCTTGTACTGAGCAGGATGTGGCAGGGGGGTCTGGTTATTTGCAAACAGGGATGCTCAAATTATAAATGATTGTGGAAGTCATGATACATGATTTGTATGATTATATATGCTTAATCTTGTACTGAGCAAGATGTGGCAGGGGACGTGGTTATTTGCAAATAAGGATGTTCAAATTATAAATCACTGTGGAAGTCATTTTTTCAAAACCAAAATGACTGCGCAAGTCATGCACAATTCTTGGTCTTGGAAGAAGGCCGTACCAACGAACCATTAGATGTGTTGAGAAATCTAGGGCATCAAGATTAGGTGATTTCTCTATAAATGATAATTGCTTGTGAATGCATTTTACTTCAATTAGGGTCTTCTCTTTAGTTAGATTATTATAGTGTTCTTCTTCATCAAACAACTACCAAAGCATAAACAATAAAGAAACAAGAGACACAAAGTATAAGCGATTAGCTAGGGCCAAAAACTCTCCCACTTGAGAGGAAAACCCAAATGAATTCCTTCTTCTTATAGAGACTTCAATTGACGAATACCAAGACCAAGAATCTTGTCCTATTTGACCTCTCCAAGACCAAGACACAAATCCCTTCTCCATTGCTTCTTCTTCTTGCCCAAGTCAAATTGCTTGCCTTCCTTTGTAGTTTGGATACCCTTAAGATTTTGGCCTTCCTCAACAAACCTGTAGTACTCGACTGCCTGAGATTTCTACAAGATCACACATGTGAGCAGAATCATGGACTTTTATGGTGTCTTCCTTCTTCGCTTGACTTGAGCACCTTCACTTGTAATTTTGGCCAGCAAAACAAATGGTAGAGATAACTTTTACTTGTCTTTTGTATGGGCTGATGTCAACTTGCAAAACCCCTAGTTTTGGCCACACGTGCAAGGAAATTCATCCAAGAAATAGTACCAACACTCTTCGTCCTTCTCTTCCTTCTTTTCGCTGGTTAGAGGCTCCTTCTCACACTTATTATTGTAGAAATTTTCCTTGATCAAAAATCTTGTTCTCAAATGGAGGCCGAACTGCCTATTTATAGTGGTTGCCCATGAGATAAGCCGACTTGAGTTGAAGCCTAGGCCGACATGCCTTTTGGAGATCACTCTCCCTTCTACAAGCACTGTCCACCTTCGTTGTCCTTCTAGGTGTACTTGGCCACCCTTTAAGCTACTAAAATCATTGTTTAATAACCAAAACAGGGCTCGACCCTACCTGAAATAGATCTGAAGTGTTTCAGCCTTGTACTACAAGGAAGATCAACTACCAACATGCCCAGATCTAACCTTATCTTATGTGGCTCCTCTTCTGCTCATGCTCGGACTTGCAATAGAAAAAAATTGACCCAAAACTAGTCCCCAAACTTCTTCGTCTTTGTCCTCCTAAAGCTCGACTACTTCAGATGTTCTTCTCTATGATGATTTGCACTTGGTTTATGTGAAATGAGGTCTCCAACATGTCTTATTTATATGTTTTCTTACGAGCGTCAAACAACCCTTGAAAGGGCACCTCTAAGTCAAGGTCGACTTGAACCTTTTGATGCAAACCGTCTCTTTAACAAATAAAAATTCATATCTTCAATTGTAGACCTCCTCTCTTGGTGCTTGAAGTTGCCCCTTGCTCCTCTAAGGGTGCTCTTCCATCTCCAAGGGTCAAATGTCCAAAAGTCTTCTTGGTTTCACACCCACAAGCTTGGGTGGAAAGCCCCACATATTGGGTTCTTAGCCCACAAAGCACTTTTGTGGTGCCAATTCCTCCACAACCCTGAACCCTCTCCCAAGCTACCAATCTCAACAAATACAATGTGGAAGTGTAAGCACAACTAGAAAATTCCCAAAATAACATATAGAAAGAATCTTACAATAATACAACCTTCAAACACATATATATAATTGTGACAAAAACTTAGTGCAAGTTATAAAGAAGAATAGTGAGATCAATTTTTGTGTAGATGTCATAAATTTGACCCGTTGTCTCTCAAAGACAATTATCTGCATCCAAAAATGGATAACTTCTTGTAAATAAGATGATACAATTTTATTAATGCCCAATGAATGACCACAAAAGTAGGTCAATGGGACTAAAGGATACAACCAATATGAATACAATGTGGAAGTATAAGCACAACTCCTAGAAAATGCCGAAAATAACATAAAATAAAAAACTTACAATAGTACAACCTCCAACCAATATCAATACAATGTGGAAGTATAAGCACAACTCCTAGAAAATGCCGAAAATAACATAAAGTAAAAAACTGACAATAGTACAACCTCCAAACACATGTATATAACAGTGACAAAAATATTGTGATACAAATTACTAAGTGAGGTTGCCCAAGACTAGAAAAATGGACAACTCAAGAGTCGAAAGAGAGAGAGAGAGAGAGAGAGATCTTATGATGAAGCCACTGATGTTAAGGTCTCGTGGGTCTTGTTGTCACCACGCTTGCACACCAAAGTTAATGTGGGAAAAATTCTCAGCCCCACTAGGTGTAGCCTTGGTGGCAAAGCTTAGAGAAGGGGTTGTCACCTAATCCCGACTCTCTTCGCCTAAGCTCTCTCCTAGCTAAAGCCAAGGGGGGTGGACCCTAAGGATGGATTCTAAAGGAAGGCTTGTTAAAGTAACAAGTATTGGAAAATCAGAAAGACAGAAAGATTTTCTTTATGTTGATAATTACTTGTGATATTCTTATGTTTTTATTAACTTTTTTGTGTTCTTCTTTTATCTTAGTTCATCAAGCAATTACCAAAACCATAACACAAAGATCAAAGACACCAGATGTAGGCGGACAGCCAGGGCAAAACCCCTATCTAGGGGAAAACCCAGTCAAAAACTCTTCCTTTAATAGTTTCATGAGATGATCCAAGACTCCTTGACCTAGACACAGACTTCCTCCAATCACCAAGTCAGCCCTTCCTTTCTTCTGCAGATGATGACCTTCCAGCAACAACTTCGACCTAGCACTTCGATCTTGCAGTAGCAAAGTTTCAACCTCCCCAGCGACAGAACTTTGACCTAGTAGCAAAACTTCGACCTGCAGTAGAATCCAGAATTTCGACCCCAGCAACAGCCCAGTAAATTCACACGTGTGAGAGAGAGGTAACATAGAAACTTCAATTTTTCTTCTCCAGAAAATCACCTTTTGTTCCTTCTGCAATTTTGTATTCTCCTGCTTCTCTCTCTTGAATATCAAACTTGTGAGTGTCTTGCATCAAATGAATCAAATTGCAATTATTTATAGCCTCTTATGGAGTTCGAATTACCCTGATGTAGGCCAACTTGATAAGGTAAGGGCCGACTTGGTGTGGAGGTGACAAATGACATATTTTACTCAATAATTCTTTTTACATGGCTCAAAAGCCCAAGAAGGGTCTCACAAAAAGGACAATGAGTCTAATGACTCAAGACAAAACCTAAAAGTCCTCAATGGGGACTTTGACCTATAACATGATGACCCAAGCATGAAACCCATGCTTTAATAAGTCATAATAATAATAATAAAAATATCTTTTTCTTTCTTTTGATCAATACATTTCATTATGACTCAAATACAAGTATGAAGACCGAACCTAGTTACATTCTCCAACAACAAGGTCAAAGAGATAGTAAATTTGAACATTCACCATTAAACAACTTAAAAATAACTTGAAAGAAAATAAATGATAAGCAAGTTCAAATAACTATGAGCACATAAGTATGTAACGAAACAGAAAAAGCAAATGAGTTCGACAAGATAAATCCAGCAAGAAAACTATATGTAAGTAGACTAGTGCCAATATACTTGCAAGAAATAACATGCTCAAAGTGAAATCATAATACTTGCATGTAAAATATGTCCTTCAAGATACAGTGAATTGCAAGAATGGAAAATTGCCAAGAAAATGTTAGTATAAAAGATATTGAAATGTGAGCATTAAGATACACTTGCAAAAATAAAAACTTGTATTTTGAAAAGAAATGCTCAAATAAAATATAGTAACATCAAATAGGCATGAGCAAAAGTCTAGATAACAAGTAAAATGATATTGCAAGTGTTGTAGCATTTTTTGGTTTTGATAAGTTAAAATAAATTAGTCCAAAAAATGAAAATATTTTTCAAAAAATGTTAAGCTAGGATATGGACAAAAAGAATACTGAATAAAAATGTTAGGAAATATTTTGATAAATATGTCCATATCAAAGAAAATGTTAGAATAGATGCCCTAAAAAATGAAGGCAAAAATAAAATGTTAGGTTAGAGAAGCAAAAAGCAAAAAATAGATCATGAAAGTGTGCCAGTCCAAGTGCCACTACTTTTTACTTTATTATGCAAAACAATGGTTGTGCGTAGCTTGTCATAAATGCCACAACCCATGATAGTCAAATAGTTTAATCTTGACTAGTTCATGCTTTAAATTTCATGTTTATAGTTAGAAAATAAAGATCTAGCCACACTGTTTAATCTTGGCAGATTAGTAGTTAGGTAGAGAATAATAAGGAGCTCATCAGTTTAATCTGAGCCCTTGGATGTTATAAGGTTAGAATTAAATAGTTTGTTTTTCAAAAGAAAAAAGAAAGAAAAGGGTCTGCTAGCCTAAATGCACCCAATTAAGTGAAAAAAAAATGTTAGGATAAGTAAAGGGTAGGTAGAAAAAAGGTTGCAAAAGTACAAAGTTGATTGAAGCATAAGTACATTTATCATGCTTAATTCAATGTTTCAGTGTGTAGGAGCAATTTGAAAGTGAAAAGATGTTTACAAGTTGATTTGGTTAACTTCCCCTCATTTCATTTCATCCCCCACTACATACTTACTAATTTCCCTAAAAACCCATAAAACCCCTTTATCCTAAAGTTTTATTAAACCCCACATTACTTAACAAACCTCTGCAAATCACCTTTTTCCCGATATAAGAACTCTTTTAACCCACCACCCTTGGTAGGGTTAAATAAACCCCGCCGCAGTTAACTCCGGTCCCACTCCATAAACCCGCTTATATCATAAAATAATTACAAATCACTTGTAATTGTCCCCCGGGCCCCGCTAATCTCCGCGCCTGTGCCCTCCGTGCAACTTCACCGCGCGATAGCCGTTAGATTTTTCACTCCCAGATCTAACAGCGTGCATCCATATCGTGCGCTCCCGATCTCCGACCTTTACCTGCTCGAGAGCACGTGAGATTCGTGGTTTTGCTCGGGCCCCTTGTGGTTACGTGGCAGTCCCACATTAACTCGCGTGCCTTCAGAGAAAAACCACCCCACGGCCAAAAGCGGTGCGATGAGCAATGAAACCATCTCCCCGCGTAGGCCGAAACCACTCATTGTTAACAATTATGAATTTCCGCGCCAAAGTTAACCGTTAACCATTTAAACATGAAAATCCTCGTTTTCACTCTTTTCGCTCGTTTTTTCAGTGAAACCTGTCTAACCCTGCTTGCACCACCATGAGCCTCTGCAACCAAATTGGGCCTCGGATTACCTTCCAAACATTGCTAGGACTCCGTTCATACACTATCCTGTTCCCTGAAGCCATTGCGGTCATCTGTGTCAGCGTGTGTTTTTCTTAACAATTGTTGTATTTTGCAGGTGATTAGCAGAAGGCCAGAAGTTCGGATAAACAGTTTGATATTGATTTAAAAACTTGTTTGTTCCAGATTCTCGAGAAATGAATTCAGATGGTTTTCCTGTACAAATAGAAATCAGGTTTAAACCAAAGACAAAGCAGAAGGAAACATTTACATAGTAAATGTTAAAACAAACAATTTGCAGAGTAAATGTTAAAACAGAGGAGGCAGATAAAGACAAACAGATGAAAGGTCATAAGTAAAAATGACATCCAGCGTGAAGATCAAACAACGAAACAACTTAAAGGGCAAAAGATCAAAGTCTAAAGGACAACAGAACCTAAATAATAGGAATAGTCAGCCAGTTTCAACAATTTTCAGTTTTTTCAGTGATAGTCACCAACAACACAACATCAAAATAGTGCCAGATCAACTAGCACTCTTTATTTTGATTTCACAATAATCTATTTTTGTAAAAGCAGTTTAGGATATTTTCTACTATTGTATAAATAACTCTCTTCACGAGTTATTATGGGTTCACCATTGAACCAGGTTGACCATTGAAGATAGGTTGCACTCTTGAAGAAGGTTGCACCCTTTATGAAGCATTTCAAAACACTTGATGTACTTGACTTTTCTGGACCCTTAATACAAAGCAAAGGATTCTGAATTCAGTTTTACACAATTTGTGTTTCCTGTAAGTTTTTCCAGTGTTACACATTATGTTTTTCTTCATATTCTTATGTCTTACAGAGATATCTAGGTAGGAATAATTGTGTCTCAATTTATTCCTATAAGCTTCTGAAGTGATAATCTATAAAGAGAATGGATTAATGAACTGTCTGTTTAATTAATTCCCTCTGAATCAATAAATCATCAGCATCTTGTTGTAAGCATAAGCATATTCTCTTGAACCTTTTGAACATCGGTCAGAGGTTTTCACACTTATGATTACACAATTTTCTGTCTGAAAATTGTGATAATCATATTATTTTTTGTTTCTGCTCACCACTATTCAAGCTTTATCACTGTGTGAAATTTTATAGCAGCCCTCTGCTTTGGGATTAATATTATTCAAAAGGTTAGGCATTACAGTGTTATATCTGTTTCATTCATTGGTCCTCCAAATTAAAACAAAAACCCCCAAAACAATTATCTTAGATGCTCTGGCTTGATAGCTGACCATTATCAACTCAGAGGTACAACAACAAGACAAAAAAGACCACAAATCAAATTGATGCAAAATGAGATGATGCCAAATTAGACTATATGAGATGCAAGTTATCTTGGTTAATTTTAATCCAAGATTTCTTTTGACATTGAAGCACTGCTTCCAAATGGTCTCTTGGTGTTCTTAACCAATGCACGTTCCTTGCATACTCCATGCTCTTCTTTTAGATCAGGGATGCCACTCACCATTGAACTTAGGGTTGGAAGGATTTTGTAGTGGAGATGACCGAATCTTCTATGCCAAAGTTCACATGGGCTAACTTCAATATGAAACAAATCTTGAGCTAGGGGAGTTAACAATTTTTAAAGTCTTTCTTCATGGATCCCAATCATTCTTGCATCTTCTATGCTTGACTTTTTACCCCATACTAGAACTCTTCCATCAATGAAAACAACTTTATCACCTTTGTCTTCTATACTTGAAAATGAAAGTAAATTTTTGTGCAAACTGTTGAAAAGTGTAACTAGGTTTGGTCTTCATAATGACATGTAATTATGATTTTATGTAATGAGATGTAAAGAAGAAAAATAAAATTATTATATTGACTTGCTTCATGGGTTTCATGAGCAAGAGATTTTATTTTTGAGTCAAGACTCCCATTGAGAGTCTTTAGGAATTATTTGTCATCTAGTCATAAAACGATAGAGTCATTTTCATGTAATGAAGTCATGTTACACTTTGTAAAAGGTCAAATTTGTCTATGTAAAGTATTCTCCAAGACTTTGTCACGTATCCTCTTCATGTCGGCCTACAACAATGGAAGAACATGCTAGGAGAAGTCGGCCTAACCTCTAGTGATCATGTCAGCCTAAAGGACATGTGTGGAGGTGTATATATAGCCACACTCAGCCTCACTTAGAGGTAAAAAACTCGACTTGCATTTGATCAAGAAGAAGTGTGAAAAAGAGGTGAAACAAAAGTGTGAAGAAGAGGTGAAACAAAAGTGTGAAGAAGAAGTCAAAGAGAACTGCGAAGAAGTGATAAAGAGAGTTTTTTTTGGGCAAGCGAAGGAAGTTTCTTCTAGGCAAACGAAGGAGGATTCTTTTGGGCATAGAAAAGAAGGTTTCTTCTGAGATCAACGAAGAGGAGGTTTCTTGTGGGGCAATGAAGGAAGGATTCTTCTGGATACTTGTTCTAGGTAACCGAGATAGAGATCTAGAGACCAAGATTCTCTAGAGGAAGCTAGTGAGATCATAGAGACCAAGTTTCTCTAGGAGAAGTTGAGAAGAAGCAGTGTGAAGGATAGAGACTGAGTTTCTCTAGAAGGAGCCAAGGAGAGCAGTTCAAGATCAAGAAGAAAGTCGAGGAAGGGAAGAGGTAGAGCATCAAGGTTAGTGACAAGGTTCTTGAGAGGATACTAGAGTCAAGGGTTTGTGTCATGGTCTTGGTACTCATCAATTGAAAATCTGGAAGAAGAACTTTGATCTGGTTTTCCTCTCAAGAGGTGAGAGGTTTTGGCTTTCGCTGACAAGCCTACATATTGTGTCACTTGTCTTTTATTGTGCATATTGGTAATTGTCTTGATGAAAAGAACACAATAATAACATAACGAAGTAAAGACTATAAGCTAAGTAAGAGTATATCACAAGCAATTATCAAGCAGACAAATATTTTAACTATTCATGCCCTAGATTTCTCAACATGGTATCAGAGCTTAGGTGTTGAAGTCAAGAAGGGGCATTCAAAGCAAGTAGACACACGAGAATCAAGCTTCAAGAAGAAAGCAAGAAGAAAGACCAAAACCCTAGAAGCACTTTAGAAATCATCACTCATACATCACCAAAGGAGTGGAAGCTCTTCAAATCTAAGGAAGGTTACATCAAAAGGCAATCTTCTCTCTATTGAAGAAAGGATCATCTGAAGCAACATCATTATCAAGTTGAGGATTCAATCTTAACAAGTAAGTACATTTTCCTTATTCTAGTAAAAATGACTTCATGTTTCAAGGAGAACCAAAAGCTAGTTGGGATATCAAACTTCCTTGTATGGAAAATAAGGATAGACATAGTCCTCGAAGTAAATGAAGTCATTGATCATGTCCATGGAAAGGTCTCCAAGCCATCCAAAGAACAAGCATTATCTGAATACATGGAAAGGGATCTCAAGGCTCAAAATATTCTTAAGGAGTCTATCAAAGATCCTCTCATTTCCTATGTAGCCGAGCTGGAGACATCTAAAGAAATATATGATAAGCTGGGAGAACTTTTCTCTAAAAGCATGATAGAAAAGATCATATCACTTAGATCTGATCTATATAAATTGAAGGTGTCAAAGGATGAAGGGATATCGTCATGTCTCTCAAAAGCATCTCAAATAAAAGGTCAATTGCAGGATCTAGGAGAGATGGTATCTGATAATGAAATGATATTCATTATTCTAAATGCATTGACTGATGAACAAGGTAACCTCATATCTACTAGGGAAGAAGAAGCTATCCCATTCATCAAATTATGGTCTCTTTGCAAGGCAGAAGAAGACAGGTTGAAGAAAGAAAGTAACAAAAGATTAGATAGAAGGGATCAATCAGTGACAAGAAGAAAAGGGAAATTTGGAAAGTTTGATCCTCCAAAGAAAAAGAAGAACATGGCTAAGGAAAGATGCTATGGTTGTCAGAAACTTGGGCACTATAGAAGAGATTGTCCTAAACGCAAGAGGGATAGGGAAGAAGCCCATATTACTAAGGAAGTGAAAGAACCTGAGACAAAGAAGCTTAAGAAGGAAGAAGCAAAAAGATCTCTATTATGACTGAGATGATCTTCTTCACTAAGAAGGTAATTTCTACTTGTAATTTATAGATAGGAAGCAATGTAAATAAGATAGGATACATCAACTTAGAAAATAGCATCGTGAGAGAAGCATTAGGAGTAAGAGCTCTTGACATGGGAAGAAAAAAGGATGTCTAGAACAAGTTCTACTAATTACAAAGAATGGGAGCTCTTGGCAACCTCATTAAAACCTCAAGTAATACTTATAGAAAGAAGTAGAGATCATTATCAACTGGGATCATCATACAATAGTTAATAAATATCTGCTGAGAGAGGATATGAAAGATCCTCAAGTTTCTCTGATGGAATCCTTATCAAAGGATTCACTGATTTAGAAAGAACACAAGAGTTTCATCAGGTATTCCAACTCATGGGATTCAAGGGATGATGGTATGATGACATAGCAGGAAAGCAGGTCTAAAGAATAAAGTTATTTTGCTCAAATGAAGATGCTACAGGAAGTCTGGATGACCAAAAGGAAAGATGAGGTATGTCTGCTTACATAGGTTATTATGAAAAGCATGTCATATGGTTGCAGATAATATGGATCACTATTTCAATCTTGGGAAATATGATCAAAAGAAAAAAGGATCTCCTCCTCTGAAGGATTGCAGAAAAAACATAAGTCACACTAGATGAAATCAACATAATATGTTATCATATGAATCATGAGTTAGTTGACTACAATTAAGGAATTCTGATTGGAAGCTCCTGGGAATGAAGTGTGTGAAAAGAAAGGAAGAGATCGTGAAAATATGTAACAAAGGTAGAAGGCATTCAACATTCGAAGTCCAAGAAGATTTGTCTAGAATATCTCCCAAAAGGATATGAAGACTCTGATAGGAGTCGGAAAAAGATGGAGACCCCTGACAATAGGATATCTTTGGGAAATGTGTCAATCTACATACATGTTGCTGACACCTACAGGAAGATGTCATGATGAAAGACCATCACAAAGGTAATTTTGATTTAAGTGTTCATATCTTTTTTTTTTTGAACAAATATCTGGATGGGCTTATGTAGGATAGCGAAAGGGAAGATCTGTGGATGACTTCCAAGAGGACCATAATGAGGGATGTAAGATCCTTCTGGAAAATATGGCATGAAAGCAGAATGACATGAAGCAAAGCCAGATGGAAATATGATGGATCACTTTCTAATGAAATGAGGACATGACTCATGGATGAAAGTGATGGATGGTTTGTGCCCTATGAAGGAGACCCAAAAGATGATGTTATGCTCTTGACCTGCGAGAAATTCCAGAATACCAAATATGCGAAGAAATACAACCCAGAACACAGAATAAAATGAGAAAAACAACAAGTATTTTATTATTCAGAGATGAAAGCAATGTTCACTTGCCTCTTTGAGGGGGCAACCTCTAGCAGAGCAGAGCTCGATTACAAAATAAGACTCGATGATCTTTCCCTTCTAACTACGACTATTTATAGCTAAATGACCTTCAACAACCTAATGACTAGTGGTCCTTTGCATAACAAGGGTTAACCACTTTATTTATTAATTATGGCCCGTTGCAACTAACTGTGGTCCCATTCTTAAATGTGGGTCAACCACTTACAATTATTAATACGGGCTTTATTGACTCCTTAACTAACTATGACTATGACTCGACCCTATTGGGTTTATTACATAAATAAAGGGGTTAGGGTTGGACCCTAACATGCCCTCCCCCATCAAAAGTAGCCTTGTCCTCAAGGCTGAAGCTGCGGAAACTGCTGAAGAATAGTGGTTGGTTCCCAGGTCGCATCTTCTAGAGAGGTGTCTTTCCACTTGACGAGGACTTCCTTGATCGTGCGGCCACGCAGATGTCGTTCTCGAGTATCAAGGACCTGTTCAGGTTGGAGCCAGAGTGAACCTTCTTCATCCAATTCAAGTAGACTGGTTTGAATTCTGCAATTGTTCCCCACCACTTTCTTGAGGCATGATACATGGAAGACTGGATGGATTTTTGAAGTTGGTGGCAAGGCCAGCTTGTAGGCTACTGCTCCAATGCGTTGAATTATTTGATAAGGTCCGTAGAATTTGGGAGCTAATTTTTGGCAGCCCTTTTCTTTGAGCGATGTTTGCTTATATGGTTGCAGCTGCAGGAATACCTGATCCCCTTCTTGAAATGTGCGCTCTGAACGATGTTGGTCTGCATGTTGCTTCATTCGATTCTGAGCTTGATGGAGATTATCTTTGAGACGAGCTATCATGGTGGCACGGTTCTGTAGGAGTTGATCAACTGCTTGCACCTTAGAGCATCCAGGGATATAAGAAATAGGTGAAGGTGGGAGTTGGCCATACACTGCTTCATATGGAGTCATCTTGGTGGCTTCATGATAGTTAGTATTATACCACCATTCAGCTAAAGGTAGCCATTGTACCCATTGATGCTGCTTTTCTGAAGTGAAGCACCTTAGGTATGTCTCCAAACATTTGTTGACTGCTTCAGTTTGACCATCAGTTTGGGGATGATAGGTAGTACTTAGTTGGAGTTGGGTGCCTTGTAGCTTGAAAAGTTCTTGCCAAAATTTGCTGGTGAAAGTCGGGTCACGATTAGACACAATGGAAGTTGGCATGCCATGCAGTTTGAAGATCTGGTCCATGAAAGCTTGAGCCACCAAAGTGGGGGTAAATGGGTGGGGTAGAGTGCAAAAATGAGCATATTTAGAAAGTTTGTCCACAACCATCATGATCACTGATTTGTTGCCTGACTTTGGTAGACCAGTAATGAAATCCATAGAAACATTCGTCCAGACGGAGGCAGGGATTGGCAATGGTTGTAAGGTTCCTGGTAACTTGACTGTTTCTCCTTTGTGGCATTGACACACATCACATTCAGCTACAAAGGTAAGAATGTCATTTTTCATGCCCGTCCAAAAGAAAGAACGACAAGTGCGAGCATAAGTCTTCTAAAAGCCTGCATGCCCAGTAGTGGGAGATGAGTGCAACTCTGCCAAAATGCGAGTTTTGAGGGTGGATGTCGGTGATATCACTACTCGATCCTTGTAGCGAAGAATCTCATCCTTCCAAGAGTAGCCAACTGAGGAATTAGGATTTGCTCTCAAGTTATTAATGAGTTGGGAGAGAGAGGGGTGTGAAAACCATTCCTTGCGGGCTTCTTCAATCCAATTTGGTATGGGAAGAGAGATTGATAGTAGGGTGCTTTCATCCTCAAATTGGTGCAATAAAGCATCTGCTACTACATTGTCACACCCTTTCTTGTAAATTATCTCATAATCATATCCCAACATTTTGGCCAACGATTTCTTTTGCTGTGGCGATGAAAGATGTTGCTCCAAAAAATATTTGAGGCTTTGATGGCCTGTGCGGATTTGGAAACGTTGTCCCGATAAATATGGTCGCTAGGTATCTACTGCATGTAAGACAACCATCATCTCCTTCTCATAGGTAGATTGTCCCAGATGTTTCCCACTCAGTTGTTGGTTGGTGAAAGCCAAGGGTCGACCTTCCTGCATTAAGACAACACCAATACCAGTACCTGAAGCATCACATTCAATCACAAAATATTTGGTGAAGTCGGGTAGTGCCAATACTAGAGTGGAACACATGGCTTGTTTGAGAGCCACAAACGCCTGTTGTGCTGCATCAGTCTAGAGGAATGAATTTTTCTTGAGAAGGTTAGTGAGGGGTCTAGCAATGCAACCATAATTGCGGACAAATTTGCGATAGTAGCCAGTGAGACCCAAGAATCCCCTCAAACTCTTCAAGGTTTTTGGTTGGGGCCAATCTTGCATTGCCTGTATCTTTTTGGGATCAACCCTGACACCTTCACGACCCACAATGTGTCCCAAATACTCAACTTCTTCCACGCCAAAAGAGCACTTGGACAATTTGACAAATAATTTGTGATTCCGGAGCAGTTGCAAGATCAAGTCTACATGATGAAGATGTTTTTCCTAGGTTAGGCTGTAGATGAGAATGTCATCAAAGAACACGAGGACAAATTTTCAGAGATATGGTTTCAGCAGGTGATTCATGAGGCTTTGAAAAGTGGATGGAGCATTACAGAGACCAAATGGCATGACCAAGAATTCATAATGGCCTTCATGAGTGCGGAAAGTAGTCTTGGGAATGTCTACTTCTTTCATGCGTATTTGGTGATAGCCAGAGCGAAGATCTAGCTTGGTAAAGAATTGAGCACCATGTAGTTCATCAAGCAGATCATCAACAACTGGGATAGGGAATTTGTCTTTGACAGTGAGCTTGTTGAGGGCCCGAAAGTCTGGACACATGCGCCATTCCCCATCTTTCTTGAGCACCATGACCACTGGTGATGAATAAGGACTGATGCTAGGACGAATGACACTGGCTTCAAGGAGTTCCTTGATGATTTTTTCAATTTCATTCTTTTGGGCAAAAGGATATCGATATGGGCGCACATTAGGCAGTTGGGCCCTAGGGACCAAAGGGATGCTATGATCATGTTCCCCTCTAGAGGGTGGAATCTCTTTAGGTTTGTCAAATACCGGCTAGTGGCGGTTTAAGACCTGTTGCATCTCAAGATGAATATGAAGAGGAGTGGATTCTATGGCTTGGATGGCATTAAAATGGGTGATAACTCCATGATGGCCCTTTTTTAACAACTTTTCCATTCGATGCAAGCTGATGATAGAAGGCGCACCTACCTGGAGTCCACGGAGTGTATAAATGTGGTCATTCTACTTAAAGCTCATATATAACTCCTAGAAATCCATTGTGATTGGGCCTAGTGTGCTGATCCAAAATGGATTTTGGATAGACTTCTAAGTGTTCTTCACAGACGAAAATGAAAGTCCAAGGATGCTCTTGGAAATAGTCCCATTGCGTAGATATTTTCATTCTGGATTTACTGTAATTTCAATGGACTAAAATGGACTTCGGATGCAGAAGTTATCGCAAAAAGAAGTTTGCCTTTGTCCTTTGAAAAGGAGGCAAAATCTTCAAAAAATGGCATAAAAGGCCTTATAAAGGTAATCGCATCGCAAATGGTTCAAAGGGCGGCCTTAAAGCAGAGGTGGAAGAGACCCCCAATCGCCGATCTCCGATGTATCGGGTCGGAGGCAGGCATGAATGCAATGTCAGGACCCCGGGCGGAGCCAATTGCGATATGCGATGAATTGGCGTCAGCGGATCGGCGTCGGCGTATGGCATATAAAAAGATATGGGCCGTAGCGGATGCCAATATGCAATCATCGATGGCACCAATATGCGACAGTGCTGACTTGCGATTGCGATGATCGGATCGGCGTCGGCGATATGAGGTCGCATCGCAATATTCCATGGTATATGGAAAGAACCCCCGGGTCGTTGCAATTGCGATTAGCGATCAGAACCCGAACCCGATAAGGATTATCCGCGCGATTGCATAATATTTGAAATTCGGAAATTTGGATTTTCAATGTATTTCCCGTGTAAATGGGTTTTTGGCGATTTGGCCATGCGACGATGCGATGCGATATGGCGGCCAAAGGCGGACCCGATAGGGATTATAGGCCCGATTTCATAGATTTTGAAATCCAGTTTTTCAAGATTTCAATGTAATTCCCGTGTATTCGGGGTTTTGGCTAATCCGCTTATGCGATGCGATATGCGACTAATGGTGGACCCGATAGGGTTTATAGGGGCGATTCAATGGAATTTGAAGTCCGGGACTTCGCGCCTGATAGTGTATTTTCAAAAAATCTGTGTATTGGAATTTTGTCCATTTTCGGGTTTTTGGTTGGAGGAAGGCCCCGAATCCTCTATAACCGCTCTTGATCATCGTGCCACGTTGCAAGCGGGCGTTTTTGCAGACAATGATGCGTTTGAAAGCCACAGAGCCACAGAGCCAGATGGCCAGTCGAATAGACAAGGAGTAGAGAAGCCGCAGAGCCGCAAAGGGATGATTCCACGCAGAGAAACGGCTGGGGAGGCCACAGAGCCAGGAAAAATGCCTCAAAGGAGCTAGAAATCCCAATTGATGAGGGAGTTGGAAGTCGCTGAAGGAGAGAGCGAAAAGCCAGAGAGCACGATTGACATGCAACAACGCTGCTAAAGGTCGTTGGAAGGCTACTAAAGGTCGCTGGAAGGTTGTTAAAGGTGGCTTGGAGGTCGAGCGAACAATTGATGCACGCAGAGGTCGAGAGAGAGCTCAGAGAAACCAGAGCTAAAGAGCTAGACCCAGAGCTGAGAGCGAGAGCCAGAGCCAGAGCCAGAAAGCCGAGAGCTTCAGAGTTAGGGATGAGAGGGTGTTCTAAGCCCATTGTGTTCAGTGTAAACCAGTGGAGTTGAGCGTGGAGCTTGTAAAAGGACTTTGCCATAATCCCAGAGAGCCTAGTCGAGTTGACTAGAGCTCAAAGAGACGTAGCCCAAGAGTTTTGGGTGAACTCCATATTATATTGTTGTTTTGTGTGATTGCTTGTTGTTGCATTGTATCTGCTGCTTTATTTGCTGTTATATGTTCAAGCAAATAAACTTAAAACACATAAACAGTTTAAAAGCAAACACCAACATACACCTACTTCCAAGCATTATTAATTCCGTAATTGGTTAATGACTAGGTCTTGGGAATATAGAAGCTTTGGAAGTGGGAGAGGTTCTTGTAAGCTTGACAAGAAGCCTTTAGTGCCCCATTTTCAAATCAGGTGGTATCAGAGCCAAGTTTGATTAACCCCACCTTCAGAGAAGGTGATATCAAAGCTAGTTATACCAGAGCAAGTGGTATCAACTCAGAATGCTTGATTGATAGAGCAAAGATTGCTTGTCTGAAAGGTGTTTGGGCAGTCAAGGATTGATTGTCTGATTGATTGTATGCTTGTGTGCAGACTGACTATTGTTTGAGTTTGCAGAGGTGAAGGGAAAGCTATTGATAGCTCAGTCCAGGAAGGACAAGAAGGAAGAAGGGCTGAAGGCATCCTTCTATCCCAAAGGACCTCAAGGCAATCCTTGAAGCACAAGAGGTTTGTTGCAAAAGGTTGCTTGGATAAGCTCTTTGTTAGTCTTGTTTGAAGTTCTTTTGTTCATTGCATAATGACAACTTCTACAAGTGTATCCTCAAATTCCTCCTTCATCACAAGACTCTTTGATGGAGACATGAAGCAAGACTTGTTCATCATGATGGACAAGGTGAGAGAAATGTATGAGGATGGAAGGAAGAGCAGCATACTTAGAGAGCAGTTGAATTCCGTGGAGGAAGAGAAGCAGATGCTTTCTGACAAATTGCAGGAAATGGAGAGGCAACTTCATATTGCAAATATGAACCTGAAAAGGATGCATGAGTTGGAGTCACAGCTCTTTGTTGCCAAAGAAGCCTTGGTCAAGTATCAGCTTGAAGAAGAGGTAAACCATTCCAGTTTGTCTTCAAATTCTTCTAAGAATGCTTATATTGGTTCTTTTGAAAAACATACCAGAGGCATAGGTTCCAAGCTAATGTCCAAGATGGGCTATGAAGGAAAGGGCTTGGGTAAGCATGCACAGGGTATTGTTGAACCAATAATGGTTGAGGAAAGGCCTAAGTATTTGGGTCTTGGCTATGGACCATCTTATGGAGAAGGTTCCAAAGCTGCCATGAAGGCCATTGAAACAGTTCCAAGAAGGAGTTTCATTTTAGGTCCTCTACCTCAAAAGTGTGAAGATTGTATTAAGGAGGAATGCAATAGCTTGAAACATCATTTGCAGGATGCAGGTGTTCAAAAGCACACACTTGAACCAGAGAGTTGTGGAAACTCTAATAGCCTTGAAAAGATTGATGGTGTTCCAAAGGGAGCCACTTCTTCATTTGCTTCACCTCCTCATGAAGGCAATAAAGGTGAAAGAGGCAGGTATCTAATCATATTCCTTTTGATTTTGCAAAGCATGATAAATTTCCATATAAATATGGGAAAAAAATTGCATGTTCCTTTTGTGGTTTGGATAACCATCATGTTTCTAGATTTTGGAAGAGAATGACCACATACAGGAAACTTTTGAAGGAATGGAAGCAAGAAGCCAAAGGTCCATTGGACAAGGAAAATCATGCTATCAAGAGGATGCACATGTGTTGCACTTACTGCCATAAGCAAGGGCATCTTGCTGAAAGATGTTAGACTTTGAATCC
The DNA here is from genome assembly GCA_031772625.1 of Pinus tabuliformis. Taxonomy (NCBI): domain Eukaryota; kingdom Viridiplantae; phylum Streptophyta; class Pinopsida; order Pinales; family Pinaceae; genus Pinus; species Pinus tabuliformis. The sequence continues at coordinate 996,977,343 of CM062806.1, read as the reverse complement.
AGCAATGCTTCCACAAAAGCTGAAGAAGGTGGAAAGAGAAAATGGTAGAGATAGAAAGGAAGTTTCCATTAATGATGTGTCTCAGGATGATTCACATGTTGATGCTGATGTGCAGACAAAGGAAAGACCTTTGAAATGGGTTGGTAAGAAATGGATAGAGTTCTTATCCAACTAAGATTGCATGTCTATCGATGCATCTATTTGCATTTCTTTGTTCATGAGATGCAAGTTGCAGGATTTTACCAAGAGGGTGAATGGGAGAAGTTGAGGAGGAGACTCACTTTGTTGCTGCAACATTATATTTCATTTCAGCTTCGAAAGCACAGTGTGCTTAAGCAAAAGTTGAAGGATGAAATGCATGCATGAGGATGATGTGCATGAACACAGGGATGTTGATGATTTCCTTGTAGTTAAACATGTATGTGTAATTAACTTGGAGGGTTGATTGCTTTGTTTTAAACATGCATGTAATGCAATGTTGACTTTGGAGAAGTTAACTTGGTCTCCAAAATGGAGATAATGATGAAGTGTTTCATTTTTTGAAAAAGAGTCCTAATGGTCTTTTTCTACATGCTTGACTTGAAGGGTCATTTGTTTTAAAGGCATGTTTTGTGGGCTTGTTGTCTAGTCCATCATTTGTAAGCAGATGTAAGACATGGAGGTGTTCACAAGATGTGAAATCTATTTCTTTTGTTGAAGCAAGAGTTTAGTCCATCTAGTTGTTATCTGTAGTTCTGTTATTGTTAACAATTGTTGTTGATAGCTTTTCAAACAGGTACAAATGAGAATTTTGTGAAGCAGATGTACTTCACATTTGTTTGAGCCACCTTGGATCAACGATCAAAGAAGAGAAGTTCAAACTACCTTCTGTGACCATCTCAACAGGAGTTCTGCAGGAAGGCAAGGAGGAAGACAGTTCTTCCCAGGAGGACCAGCACATCCAGGAAGGAAAGTGGTCAAAGGCTTTGGTTCAGAGGCACTATGCAAGGCAAGTGTATGGAGGCTGAAAGAAGAGGGTGCTGTTACTCTCATTTACTGTTCAGATCAGTATATCAGTCTTTTGGGGACCAAAAGTTCTTTTAGTGGGAAGGCGTGATCCAAAATGGATTTTGGATAGACTTCTAAGTGTTCCTCACAAGGGAAAATGAAAGTCCAAGGATGCTCCTGGAAATAGTCCCATTGCGTAGATCTTATCATTTTGGATCTACTGCAATTTGAATTGGCTAAAATGGACTTCGATGCAAAAGTTATCACAAAAAGAAGTTTGCTTTTGTCCTTTGAAAAGGAGGCAAAATCTTCAAAAAATGGCATAAAAGGCCTTATAAACGAAATCGCATCGCAAATGGTTCAAAGGGTGGCCTTAAAGCGGAGGCGGAAGAGACCCCCGATCGCCGATCTTCGATGTATCGGGTTGGAGGCAGGCATGAATGCGATGTCGGGACCCCGGGCATAGCCGATTGCGATATGCGATGAATCGGCGTCGGCGTATGGCATATGAAAAGACCTAGGCCGTAGCGGATGCCGATATGCGATCAACGATGGTGCCGATATGTGACAGTGCCGACTTGCGATTGCGATGATTGGATCGACAGATCGGCATCGACAATATGAGGTCGCATCGCAATATTCCATGGTATATGGAAAGAACCCCAGGCAGTTGCGATTGCGATTAGCGATCAGGACCCGGACCCGATAAGGATTATTCGCGCGATTGCATAATATTTGAAATCCGGAAATTCAGATTTTCAATGCATTTCCCGTGTAAATGGGTTTTTAGCCATTTGGCCATGCGACGATGCAATGTGATATGGCGGCCAAAGGCGGACCTGATAGGGATTATAGGCCCGATTTCATAGATTTTGAAATCCCGTTTTTCGGGATTTCAATGTAATTCCCGTGTATTCGGGGTTTTGGCCAATCTGCCTATGCGATGCGATATGCGACTAATGTCGGACCCAATAGGGTTTATAGGGGCGATTCAATGGAATTTGAAGTCCGGGACTTCGCGCCCGATAGTGTATTTTCAGAAAATCTCTGTGTATTGGAATTTTATCCATTTTCGGGTTTTTGCTTGGAGGAAGGCCTCGAATCCTCTGTAATCGCTCCTGATCATCGTGCCACGCTGCAAACGGGCGTTTTTGCAGACACTGCTGTGTTTGAAAGCCACAGAGCTAGATGGCCAGTTGAATAGACAAGGAGCATAGAAGCCGCATAGCTGTAGAGGGATGATTAAACACAGAGAAACGGTTGGGGAAGCCACAGAGTCGGGAAAATGGCCTCAAAGGAGCCAGAAAGCCCAATTGACAAGGGAGTTGGAGGTCGCTGAAGGAGAGCTCTTAGCTACGAGAGCGAAAAGCCAGAGAGCACGATTGACAGGTAGCAAAGCTGCTAAAGATCGTTGGAAGGTTGCTAAAGGTAGCTTGGAGGTCAAGCGAACCATTGATGCACGCAGAGGTTGAGCCAGAGCTCAGAGAAGCCAGAGCCGAAGAGCCAAAGCCAGAGCTAGAGCCGAGAGCCAGAGCCAGAAAGCCGAGAGCTTCAGAGCTAGGGATGAGAGGGTGTTCTAAGCCCATTGTGTTCAGTGCAAACCAGTGGAGTTGAGAGTGGAGCTTGTAAAAGGACTTTGCCATAATCCCAGAGAGCCTAGTCGAGTTGACTAGAGCCCAAGGAGACGTAGCCCAAGAGTTTTGGGTGAACTCCATATTATATTGCTATTTTGTGTGATTGCTTGTTGCTGCATTGTATCTGCTGCTTTATATGTTGTTATATGTTGAAGCAAATAAACTTAAAACACATAAACAGTTTAAAAACAAACACCAGCATACACCTACTTTCAAGCATTATTAATTCCGCAATTGGTTAATCACTAGGTCTTGGGAATATAGAAGCTTTGGAAGTGGGAGAGGTTCTTGTAAGCTTGACAAGAAGCCTTTAGTGCCCCATTTTCAGATCATGTGCGAAGCCATTCAGCACCCAAGGCAATGTCACAACCACCCATGTTAATCACAAACATGTGGGTCTTTAGGTGGTAGTCTCCCATCTAAAGTTTAATATTTTCGCATCAGCCTTCACATTTCATTGTACCCCCATCAACAATAAGGACCTGGAAATTAGAGACTGCCCTTACAAAAAAATGAACAGCTTCGACGACTCACTTATGGATAAAGTTATGAGTGCTGCCACTATCAATCAATACTACTACAGGGCGATGTTTAAGAAAGCCTCTGATTTTGAGAGTTTGGGGCGCAGAAATGCCCGCCAAAGCATGTAGCGAGATAATTGGTTCATCTGGTGTAGCTGTGAGATCATTGTCCTGCTGGGTCTCCTCAACTTCGTCCCAAGGGGTGGGGCTTCCTCTGATGAGCTGTGATCAGTAACATCAATTTGAAAGAATTTTGGCTCCTTGCATTTATGCCCCGGGGAGTATTTGTCAACACAGTAGTAGCACAATCCTTGTTTTCTTCTTTCAGTGATTTTTGCTGGAGACACCTTTTGAACCTTAAGTGTTTGGGTAGGGCCTTGAGCTTGGGTGGAACGCCCCTTGGCTATGAAATTTGGACGAGTAGACTGGGTAGCTAAGGCAAGTTCTACCTCAACAACCTTTTTGCAAGCGTCTATCCATGTAGGAGGGTGGTGCATTCGGACATGTGCTTGGATGGCTTCTTTAAGACCACTCATGAAACACTCCACGTAGAATTCATCTCCTAGACCTTCCGTTCTGAAGGCCAATGTCTCAAAGGCTGCAATGTAGTCTTTTACTGTGCTTGTCTGTCGGAGCTTAGTGAGACGGCCCAAAAAATTAGATTCTCTGTCAAAGCGGTCACAAAGGGCTTTTGAGAACACGTGCCACGTTATGTTCCCGGGATAACATTTCCGATGCCACTGCCACCATTGCCATCTTTCTTGGTCCAAGTAAAGGGCTCCCACACATAGTTTAGTTTGATCATCATAGATATCATTCAGGGTGAAATATTGTTCCATTTGTGCTACCCATACTGTCGGATTAGAGCCATCAAATTTATACATGTCCATGGAAGTGAATATGATGGCTAGATTCTCCTTCAAGGTGTTCATCAATACTAGGCACCTCCTAATGATACCCCGTCCTGCTCTTGGTGAGTTGTTCAAGCGTTTTTGTAATGTTGTCCAGTTGTTCCTTGAACGAATCCAATGTTGTTTCAAGGCGCTCGATCTTCTCATTGGCCATGACTTGAGCTCTGGTTTCTACCATGCACAGATCCCGGTTACTTGAAGTCACTCTAAAAAAATTTGGGACCGCCCGAAAATTGAGGTTGACCAGTGAATGGTACCATTGCGATCAGCTTGTCGTCCTGAATATTATGGTCTAAGTCTCTTGTAAGCGTCTTAATCCAAACGAAGTTTTACTCCCAGCAGATCAATACTGCAGTGGCCAAATTCCATAAAACTTGATCCTACCCAATGTCTTGAGAAAATCGGCCCAGACTATAGCAACCACAAGCCTCACTGCGACTGCGCAGAGAATCAAATCTGCCTGCGAAACCCCAACTGCTAAATGTGTGTTGTACTGCAGCGATAGAACCCCAACTGGTGGATTTGATTGGTGCGGCGGCAACAAAACCCCAACTACTAGATCTGAATTGAACTGCGACAGTAGAACCCCAACTGGTGGATCTGATTGGTGTGACGGCGGTAGAACCCCAACTGGTGGATCTGATTGGTGTGGCGGCGACAGAACCCCAACTGCTAGATCTGAATTGAGCTGCGGCAGTGGAGCCCCAACTGGTGGATCTGATTGGTGCGGCAGCGACAAAACCCCAACTGCTAGATCTGAATTGAACTGCGGTGGTAGAATCCCAACTGGTGGATCTGATTTGGCAGATAAGATAATGGCCGATCTTCAGAGAGCCGAGGGAACTATGGTCACAAAGGAGTGTCAAGTGCTACATATCGCAATATACATAAGGGTCCAACAATAGTACTCGGCCCAATCTTTCAGGGCACTAACTAAGGAGGATCAACCGTACCCTTAGCCGTACTACCCGACTACCCTATCGTACGCGCGAGTAATCTCCCTGAGTGCTGTTCTCAGTGTACTGTAGCAGCAAGACGGCCGACAACTTATCTACAACGAGGTTTCAGGTGAGCCTAGGGGGCTTCCAATATACCCAGAGGGTACGTGGAAGTGTAGTCCGTGCGCGGTTCTGTCTAATGTGCTACTACTCGAAGGGGTACCCACAGGGGTTACAAGGGAGTCCAACAAGCGTGACCACCTCTTGTATTTCCTACATGCATGCCTCCCCAAATCCGCAGATTTATGCGCTCAACGATAGATCCCATGGTCTAAAGATGCTGGAACATGTCTCTAGGCTAAAAAAAATCTGCAAAAATGGAGGTACCACTAGCCCTAGAAAGCGCTCTGATACCACTTGTTATGCTCTTGACCTGCGGAAAATTTCAGAATACCAAATATGCGAAGAAATACAACCTAGAACACAAAATAAAATGAGAAAAACAACAAGTATTTTATTATTCAGAGATGAAAGCAACATTCACTTGCCTCTTCGAGGGGGCAACCTCTAGCAGAGCAGAGCTCGATTACAAAATAAGACTCGATGATCTTTCCCTTCTAACTACGACTATTTATAGCTAAATGACTTTCAACAACCTAACGACTAATGGTCCTTTGCATATCAAGGGTTAACCACTTTATTTATTAATTATGGCCCGTTGCAACTAACCATGGTCCCATTCTTAAATTCGGGTCAACCACTTACAATTATTAATACGGGCTTCATTGACTCCTTAACTAACTATGACTATGACTCGACCCTATTGGATTTATTACATAAATAAAGGGGTTAGGGTTGGACCCTAATAGATGAAGACTCCATGACAAAAGAAATTTATGACATCGAAGAAGAGAGGAGTTCTTCAAGCAGCTAGTTGTTCACATGAGAAGCTGTTGTAGGTCCCTAGTTAAGAGGGAGCCTGCCTAAAAAGAAGTTTCTTACTTGGAAGAAACTTGAAATTCCTAAGCCAAGAGGGAGCTTAGGTACATTCTTTTTTGGTAGGAATGAGTACATTCCTTTATTGGAATATGTCCTCCCTATTTGAGAGGGAGAGATAGACATGTCATTTTAGTCTTCATCTGGGAAGACAGAATGGAGTATTGAGTAATCATTTGGCATCTGATACTCTTTGAGGATGAGATAGAGCATCCAATAGGAGAGTAGTCGTGGAGGACCGATATTCTTTGAGGGTTGGGGAGTCCAAGATAAGAATAGTCCTCATGGAACATACCTTGAATACCAGGGTAGGGGATGTCTCGAGAGAGACAATGATGAGAGTGTTTATAAATCATTGGTCTCGCCAGCATTGAGCTCAGATCTTGTGGAGATAAGGAGTTGTTAGTCAAGGACTTGCTATGTAACAATGTTGGTTGATATGATGCTATACAAATGAGTTACCAATCCGAATTCTTCTTATGAGAAATCCTTCAGATTGAGAAAGTCCAAGTACCATTATGAATACCTCCCTAGTTAAGAGGGAGTGTTGAAAAGTGTAACTAAGTTCAGTCTTCATAATGACATGTAATTATGATTTTATGTAATGAGATGTAAAGAAGAAAAATAAAATTATTATATTGACTTGCTTCATGGGTTTCATGAGCAAGAGATTTTATTTTTGAGTCAAGACTCCCATTGAGAGTCTTTAGGAATTATTTGTCATCTAGTCATAAAATGATAAGAGTCATTGTCATGTAATGAAGTCATGTTACACTTTGTAAAAGGTCAAATTTGTCTATGTAAAGTATCCTCCAAGACCTTGTCACTTATCCTCTTCAAGTCGGCCTACAATGATGGAAGAACATGCTAGAAGAAGTCAACCTAACCTCTAGTGATCATGTTGGCCTAAAGGACATGTGTGGAGGTGTATATATAGCCACACTCGACCTCACTTAGAGGTAAGAAACTCGACTTGCATTCGATCAAGAAGATGCGAAGAAGAGGTGAAACAGAAGTGCGAAGAAGAAGACAGAGAAGCGTGAAGAAGTGATAAAGAGAGTTTCTTCTGGGCAAATGAAGGAGGATTCTTCTGGACATAGCGAAGAAGGTTTCTTCTAAGATCAATGAAGAGGAGGTTTCTTCTGGGGCAACGAAGGAAGGATTCTTTTGGATACTTGTTCTAGGTAACCAAGATAGAGATCTAGAGACCGAGATTCTCTAGAGGAAGCTAGTGAGATCATCGAGACCAAGATTCTCTAGGAGAAGTCGAGAAGAGGCAGTGTGAAGGATCGAGATTGAGTTTCTCTAGAAGGAGCCAAGGAAAGCAGTTCTAGATCAAGAAGAAAGTCGAGGAAGGGAAGAGGCAGAGTATCAAGGTTAGTGACAAGGTTCTTGAGAGGATACTAGAGTCAAGGGTTTGTGTCATGGTCTTGGTACTCATCAATTGAAAATCTGGAAGAAGAATTTTGATCGGGTTTTCCTCTCAAGAGGTGAGAGGTTTTGGCCCTGGCTAACAAGCCTACATGCTATGTCACTTGTCTTTTATTGTGCATATTGGTAATTGTCTTGATGAAAAGAACACAATAATAACATAACGAAGTAAAGACTATAAGCTAAGAATTAAAAATATATCACAAGCAATTATCAAGCAGAGAAATCTTTTAAATATTCATGCCCTAGATTTCTCAACATGGGATCAAAGCTTGGGTGTTGAAGTCAAGAAGGGGCATTCAATCAAGAAGACATCAAGCCTCGAAGAAGGATCGTAGCAGATTCAAGGGCTACCAAGGTCAAGATCTTCAAAACCCTAGATCGAAGAAATCTACACCAGCAAGAGTCTTGAAACCATCTTCAAGAAAGAAGGAAGACTAAAACATTCAAGAAGGATTGTGAATCGAGCTCTCTCTCATCAATATATCAAGAAGCAAATCGTCTATCAACATCTAGATTAAGGAGGAAGCAAGCATCAATTTCTCAAGTAAGTCTATGACTATATCTGATAATAACAAAAAGCCTTTTTGCAAGGAAAGTAATAAATTGGTTGGGGCTGCAAATTACCTTGCATGGAAGAAAAGGACAAACCTAAATCTTATTGAGAATGAGTTCATGGATCACATCAAAGGGTCAATAACCCAACCTCCAAAAGAAGATAGTCAAGCATATGCTAGATTCATGAAGGGAGAAGTGAGAGCCTAGAGGATTCTTTTAAAATCTATAAAAGACTCTCTTATCCCATATGTATCACAGTTGGAGACTGCAAAATCTATATATGACAAAGTGGTAGAGTTGTTTTCTGTAAGTATTGCAGGAGAAGAAATCTCTTTAAGGCAAGAACTCTACAAACTAAAGATGTCCAAGGAAGATGGAATAGCCTCATACTTCATGAGGATATCATAAATTCGAGATCAACTACAAGAGCTGGGAGAAGTCATGTCTGATAGAGAGATGACCACAGTGGTACTAAATGCACTACCGGAAGAATGGGGTAACTTCACTTCAATTTTATATGGGAAGAAAGAGACTACTCCATTTCAAGATCTATGGTCACTCTATAAGATCAAAGAAACCAGACTGAAAGCAAAAGTTGATGTAGGATTAAATGAGCAGAATCAAGCATATGCTGCTATGACAAGAAGAAAAGGGAAATTTGGAAAGTTTGGTCCTCAAAAGAAAAGGAAGAACATGGCTAAGGTAAGATGCTATGGTTGTCAAGAACTTGGGCACTATAGAAGAGATTGTCCTAAACGTAATAAGGACAAGAGGGCTAGGGAGGAATCCCATATAAATGAGCAAATGAAAGAACATGAGGCAAAGAAGCTTAAGAAGGAAGAAATAAAAGATCTCTACCATGACTGAGATGATCTTCTTCACTAGAAGGTACTTTTCACTTGTAATTTATAGATAGGAAGAAATGTAAATAAGATAGGATGCATCATATTAGAAAATAGCATCGTGAGAGAAGCATTAGGAGTAAGAGCTCTTGACAATGGAAGCAGAAAGGATGTCTGGAACATATTGTTGAGATGAATGTTTCCTCTATTCTCCAGTTCAAGTGAAGTTGATCCAATTCCTCTCACAGGGTAGCTTTTATTGTCACCAAGTTCTACCGAGCAAGAGGATTTTCCTTTTGATAATGTCTTCAATCGCTTGTGTTGACTAGTCATATGTCTTGATGCTCCACTGTCGATCACCCAAATATTCTCATCTTGAAATGTGTCAGTGAGTGTTGAGAACAATCCTTCATTCTTTGTAGATGTCTTGCTCGCTTTCTTCTTAGAAGAAAAGAAGAGACTCCATACTTCTTTGATGCCCTTCTTGAGTTGACTTGCCACCTTCGTACACTTCTTCAGGAACTTTTTTAATGTGAAGAAGATCTTCATTATGCTCTTAGCCAACCTTAGGTCCGATACCATGTTGAGAAATATATAGGGTAGTAAATTTGAGGATCTCTCTTTCTATGATAACTGCTTGTGATATCTTTTTACTTTTTCTTACTTATTAGCTTCTTCTATTATTATGTTCTTTTATCATCAAACAACTACCAAAAACAAGAAGAACAAAAGTACACAAGTACACAGGATATAGGCTGCAAGCCAAAGCCAAAACCTCTCCACTTGAGAGGAAAACCTGTAAATCTCTTATCTTCTTATAAATTCTTCAATTGACGAATTCCGAGATCTCTAGACCAAGACCAATACCCTCCAAGACCAAGTCCAAACTCTCCTAATGATGTGCTTCCTTTGTCCAAGTCAAACCCAATCAAATCTCTTTCAACAACACAAGTTTGATCCCCAGCTTCAAAACTTCGGCCTCCACTGCAGGTTTGAAATTTTCGGTCCCCAGCGACTACTACTGCTTCCACACGTGTGAGCGAAATTAGCCTTCCAAGGCCTCCCAGCAACTTCGCTTGCCTTGCTTCCTTGTCTAGGGCTAGTAGGTGACCTATTAGGTCCTTCTTCCAACAACTTTGATCCTCTTCCAGTAGATAGAGAATTTTGACCTTGAAGCAACAAACCCTAGCTTTCCTTCTTCACACGTGTGAGAGAGAATGAACCCAAAAACAATCTTTCTTCGTCCTCTTCCTTCTTCGTTAGCCTTCTTGTCTTTCTCCTTCGCTTGAATGAGTGATTGATGAATGTATCTCAAGGAGGTCGAGTTCCCTCCTTTATATAGGCTTCTCAAGGTGGATGTGGCTCCTCAAAATAGGTCGACTTCTCAGCTACCAAGCCGACTTGGTCATGAAGGGTATTTTGACTCTTTTAAAAACAAAAGTAATTTTCTTTACAAGTTACAATGTGTCAATGGAGTCTTAAACTTATGACAATGACTCTTTTGACTTCTTGCCCTAGGACAAACCCTAGAAGCACTCAATGGGTGTTTGACCTCTAAAATAAAAGACCTTGAGCATGAAACCCATCCTCCAAAAACAATAATAATAATTTTTCTTTCGTTTTACAATATACAAGAATGAAAAGTACATTTCATATTTATGAAGACGAACCTAGTTACACATTTTTCAACACTCATGTTTTCCTAGGCGAAGGCAAAAAACACTAGGAAACACCTTCTTGGTACCTTTTTCAACATGCCCTAATCTTAGTAGAAGGAAGACATACAAGTAAGAAAGATTGTTATTTTACTCGATGTATTTGAACCAGATACACACTGAATTTTTACAAACTGAATTTTATAATCGTAAAAAGCAACAAAAAAAACCTTGTTCCCCATTAACCTGTTACTGAATTTACCACTCTAAATTGGACCTAAATTTCTCCTCTAAGTCTCTTAACTTCAGAACCTCCAACACCAATACCCTTTGTGAACAATTGTTCCGAAGTTCTTGAATGTTAGAAAGTTAAGAAACTCAAGCAGTTCATTCGGTGCTCAGACTTGGAGTAGAGAACTATAGGCTATATTTAAGTCACAGGAGCAGATTAGAGAGGGCAGGAGTCATCATTCTATTTGGGAACATAATCCTAGACTTGACCTTCTTATCATAATTCAAAAGGCAAGAAGGCAATTATTTGCCCTTTTTCTTGGACTTGAAACTTCTTTCACAATTCTCTATGACAAAGGACTCTCAGATTTTAAACAGGTGAGAATAGCATTGGTGGTAGAAAGAAAGGGTTACAGAGGACAATTAGGGCTGCATCTTTTCACTCACCACTATGCCTCGAGAAGCCTTTGCATCCACCTTTAGACTGAAACTTTGGTTGAGTATGACACTAGAAAAGTGTTGAAATTTGGGAAGCTTCTGGATGAATTTCCATAAGAGAAATCGAATTACCCCAAAGAGAATTTAATTTGGATAAAGGAAAATTATTATTATTAATGTGTTCAAATCAACTTGGTATTCCTCCTATTATTTAATGTGGCAAAAATTATATTTGGGCAAGCAATTTTTCAAAGCTTTTGATAAATATATTTAGATATTCTCAAGAGTGTTAGTTTTTGTAGCATCAGATGTGTTCTAGCCTTTAAATTTTGTGGAGAGGCTAGAATACATGAGATCCCATAACCCATAAATTGTTTTTGGAAATTCCGCCTAGAAATGACTTAATTAGATTGTTAGTCAGTTTTTAAATATTTCCTAAGTCTAAACTTAGGGAATATGACTAATTAATCAGAAATAATTAAGTCCAGGTGTGAATGTTCTAGAAAATCACATAAATCGACTTTAAGTTAATCCTAGCCATCAATTAAGATCTAATCTTGGTTGTTGAAGTCTCAACAGAGGATTATAAGAAGAAGTCGATGTGGCTTGGAGAAGACAATTCAACAGTTCAATTTCATGAGCAGATCGATTTCCAGAGTAGCAACAGTTAGTTGTTGGAGAGAGAGCCAGTGAGTGAGGGGCAGAGATGTTGAAGTTTCTAAGTTTACTTAGTTAGAAACCCTCTATGCACTTTATCTGATTTATTCCTACCTACTTGTTATTTTACTTAACAAGTTATTTACAATGTAAATACTGAAAATAAACACTAGTGCATGCTCAACATATTACATATTAGCAACTAAAGGAAACAGAAACAATCACACCATATGCCACCATTATTTTTGGACTAATGTCCCCGGAAAAACCCAATGTGGGAAAACCGGTGTAGCTATCTGAGGGTTTTCTTATTAAGCAATATCAGAATACAATCTGGGTGCCGAAATTACCCTACCCAACAGAGAATTTCCTTGGCAGTAATCCCTCTCAGTTTCTGACAAATCTCCTAGCTGAAACCCCGGATAATCCTTCTGGCAGCTCCTCAGCACCAACCTGCCCCAGAAACCCCAGCGTCAGCCTCTCTCTGGACTGTGTCAGCTCCTCTTTGCCCAGCGCTGGGCCTGCGTCACCTCGGATGGGTCTACGTCGGCCTTGCGTAAGCCCTTTGGCCCTTTACGTTAGCCCTCTACGTCAGCAACGCTGGCCTCTCCGAGGCTCTGCGCAGCTCCCGGATGCCTCTGGGTGGCCCTGCGTGAGCCCTGGCTGGCTTTGCATCACTCTCCCCAGCTACTGCGCTGCTCTCCCGACACTATTTTTGCCTCTCTGTCTCTCTGTACTCAATGCCCCTCAGCTGCAACTCCCGATCACTAATTCTATCTCTCTTAGCAAACCCCGCTCTAGAGAATAGAATCACTGATCACTCTGGTGTCTTCTCCAAGTGACCCTCAAGCCTCCTCTTATACTTTCCCTGTTGACATATCAATGGCCGAGATTAAGTCCCTAATCAACGACTAAGATTAGATCTGGCTTGATCCATGTCTTTTGGACCATTCTAACACAGTTTCATATTAATACACATTAATATTTTATTTTCCCTAAGTTTAGACTTAGGGACTCCATTAAAAATATTAATTATTTTAATATCTCCTGAACTGTTTAGAATCTGCCCAAACCCTTTCTAGGTATTGGAGATCTCATGTGCCCCAACCTCTCCACCAAATTTCATGGCTAGAGCACATCCGATGCTACCCCAAATCAACAAGAGACAGTGATCCAGAGGAAAGATTTTCCAGATTCGGAGAGGTAGCAACAAGTGAGCTGAATTATCCTAGAGAGGCAGCGTTGAGGGGTAGCGCAGTTGTTTTAGTCAGGCAGTTCGATTTGGAGAGAAGAAAAATTGTTCTCAATTCCAGAGGCCGGGAAGGAGTCCTAGAGAGTTGGAGAGATGATTTTCTCAGCATTTAGAGGTTGAACGACTTCATAAAAGCCCAGTTCGAAGCAACCTGCACATCCAGCTACGCAGAGAAGCACAGAGGCTGACAGGGTGCTCCAAAAGGCCGAGTTTTGATAAGGAAATCCGAGCCAGAGATTGTCTGTGGGAGAAGGGTAATTCCCTTCAGTATTTTGCTTAGATTTTCTTGTTGTTTGGATAGCCAGTTGGGCATCCATAAATGTACTTAGATTTCACTGTTGCATAATAAATAAAACCCTCATTGTTGCACCGGTTTTCCCAAGTTGAGTTTTTCTGGGGACATTTGTCCAAAAATAACTATGTTATATTACGTGTGTGCTAGCATTTCTTCCAACGTTTATTCTTCCGCAGTTTTATTTGTGTAGGTTGCAGTGTGAGTTATTTAGTATTTGTTGTAGGAAACAATAAATAAATTGTTAATTAAAAATAACAATTAGGAGAATAATTTCCAATTGTTGTAATAGGATTTGGGTTTCTAAATTTTCACATTGAGCAAATTGAAAGAGGCTTATCCTCAAGTCGGCCTCACAAAATGAAGGGTCATATTGGCACATAAGACACCCCTTGGCACCTCCTCAGTCTAGTATAAATAAACAAGCTTTGGAGCTCTTTCAACACACACAACACAAGTACTTCAACTAGCATATGCATCTATCTTCTTCTCTCTCATGCAAAGGTGCTAAAGGAAGGACACAAGGGACCAAATCTAGAAAAGGAGTCTCTCTCTCTCTTTCCCTTACGCAGAAGTTTATAACATTTGAAGAACAAGTCTGAAGTCTTGTAGCTGATTCATCATTATCCATCACTCTTGTTTTATCTCTCTTATCTGTGGCCTACAAGTTTGAGGTTTTCAAAGAAGGAAAGATGGCCAAAATTTTGTTCTCAGGTAGGGGTTTTGTTTAGCAAGTTAAGGAAAGGACTGAGCCCTAGAAGGAGGCCCTAACAAGCCTCAGATTGATAGCTGAGTGAGGCCGCAAGGCCTCTAGGTATGCGCAAGGATATCTAAGAGAGACCGAGACCTAAAGGAGGCCTAATTTGACCTCTGATTTTGGACAGGGACGGCGTCAAGCCTTATGCAGATAAGGAAGGTCTGAAAACCAGTGCGGGTGGGCTTGTATGATGTGGAGAAGAGTGACCAGGAAAATGCATTGAAGTTTGTCATGCAAGAGGTGCTTGGACAACGTGATTTAGGGTTGCATTGACAATAAATTCAAGGGCAGAATTGATGCATGTAGTAGACCTTGATTTAGAAGCTAAATACAATCACTTGGATGGAGCAAGGGACTATGAGAGGTTGAACTTGATGAAGGCTATGAACAATGAATTTTGTGGATTAGGAATCACAGTGTTGAAGACCTAGTTTGGATGCCTGTGTACAGTGACATTTGAGGAGCACAACCCAAAGCGTAATTAAGGGATGAAGCATGACATCTTTTAGAGGTTTGTAAATGTATTTCATATTGATATTGATGAGGTTTAGTGTGAACAAAATTAGGAGCAACTTGTGTACCAGTCTGCATGGCTACTAGAAGGGAAGGGTATTTGGAGCCCTGAGGGCTGATTGTATGGCAGTAATGCTTGTCCTTGTAATAGTGATGTTTGGTAGTGACTCTTATGAGTGTGATGACAATAACACTTAATAGTGATATGACCATGACACATAACAATGACAAATGCTTGTTGGGACTCATAAATGTCATATTTTCATCCACCTTTTTCTTCACTATTCCTTACATTTCATCATCCCATTAACCTTTTATCATATCATCTTCATACATACATTTGGGTTTCAACTTCTTATTTTCCATTTTATTCATTTTTGTATTACAAGTGAATTTATGATTAATTATTAGAAAATATACATATTTTTATATATATCTCAAGAATATGTGAGTTTTGTGATGTGTAGGAAATATGTGAAGAATTAATATCTCCTCCACCATATTAAGAAGATAATTATGCAAGCCTATTCCTAAGGAGAAAATCATGGAGGATTTGGTTGGCATATCTTATCCAATTCCTAAGGAGAAAATCATGGAGGATTTGGTTGGCATATCTTATCCAATTCCTAAGGAGAAGATCATGGAGGATTTGGTTGGCATATCTTATCCAAGATATGTGAGAGATTTATGCAGGATTCAAAGGGATCATATTTTGTAATAATGGGAAAGTAGTTAAAAATGCTTGAGAGATTTGTGGGATCATATTTTGTAATAATGGGAAAGTAGATTAGTGGATGATCATTATGAGTTTGTTACTCATCCCATTGTATAAATAGGAGTACAATCTCCTCCATTTGTAATCTGGAAGTTTTTGTAATCTTAGAATTTTGGAGTATGTAATCTTAGAAGCTTAGAGTTGTAATCTTAGAGTTGGTTTGTAATGAAGATTTTGAAATAAAGGATCATACTTCAATTTTGCTTCTACATCTGAGTCTCCATTGAAGTGGTGTGCTGGTGGAGTTATGGAGGGCCCCCATGGCCTCACTTGCATGCTTATTTGTTTATAATTTATTTTATGTTTTTGTTTGATTTCAGCTTTCAAGTTTTGTTAAATGTTCTAATATTGGAAGAGTCTTATTTGAACGTGTTCTTGTAAGAGAACCGTAAGATCTCAGACAATTATTAGATCTAGGTTTATTTCATTTCAGCTTTTAATTTCTTATTAGATGTTCTAATGTTGGAAGAGATCTTGTAGAATATGTTCTTGTAAGAGAATCATAGATCTCAGACAATTGTTAGATCTAAGTTTGATTAGTCATTGAAAGAGATCTTAATGAATATGTTCCTGTAAGGGGACTTTAAGATCTTGGACAAATTAGGAATCTTTCTAGATCTATATATTTTAGATAAGCACTTCTAAGTTTACCTTCCCGGGTTGACATTAAATTAAACTCTAATTTGCATCCGCATTTTAGACCACACAATGCTCCTATCGCAGTAACATGTATGTTACTGGAGACAGGGATATCTATGCTTCTTGTGGCAGAGATATGGAGGCAGCTCTTCTGGTTTCATTTGTTGATGTGATATTTCCACTTAGCAACATTGCTAAGGGAAATATCAATTTTTGGCCAGTTTTGAATTAATTCGCATTAACACTTAGGAAGTGTGGATTTAGAGGCCCCACATGTATTTTTGATCAAATGTGAGCCCAAACATTAGAGGATGGAGGAGAAAATCGAGCCACTAGTGGTACGTGGGGGCCACTCATAGAGAATTGCGGCCCACATGGGCAACACGCTCTCATTGGAGCGAAGTTGGTGGGGGAAAGTCAAGTTGGGCCCACATGGGCATCTTGGAGGCTCTTTGATAAAAACAGCAAGAGGCACTCATTTTGGTCATTCATTCATCTTTGAGAAAATTGTCTTTGACATAGCACGCTTGAGTGGAAGCCAAGTCTGCAAGTGTTGTTTAGCACACAAGTGTTTCCGAGCGGAAATCTCAACCCTTGCTTCAGTGGACTTCGAGTGCCAACCCAAGGAGGGAGTTCCATCTATTCTGGTTTGTACCAGCAGCAGGGAGTGCGAGTTTGTGGAGAGGTTCAGCAGCAGCAGCACAGGGATTACGCAGTTCTTGGAGGAGGCACGATGGGAGGTTGAGATGTGAAGTGATTTTGGGGTTGAGACTTGAGGTGGAGTTTGGGGAAGTACTTTGTTGGAGATTATAACTATTTTAGAGGATTTTCTAGCACTTTGGAGGAGCTGTAAACACAGAATATGTTGCAGATTACATCTTCTGCTTGTGGAGGAGGGCCAAGCATTTGGGGTCAATTTTGGAGAGTCAAAACTAGGGCAAACCCTTTTTGGGTTTTTCTGGGTTTGTTGAGTAGAGGCCAAGATAAATTTGGCAGAATTTTCTGGGCAGATTTGAGGGGTCAAACAAGGGCCCCAACTCATCAGCCAGCAACTAGAGGGGCTAGGGGAATTTGGGCCGAAATTCCGATGTCAACATTTGGCCAATTCCTTCGTGGGTTATTCTGGGTATTTGGTGGAGAGCCCGAGATTAATTTCCCTAAATTTTCCGAGCACTGGAGGAGGCAATACAAACCATTCTACATAACCAATAGCACACTTTCTGGGCATTTCAGTGCAAAGCCAAGGAGAACCAACTAGTACTCTTGGAGGAGATCTCATATTCACCAATTGGGCTTAGCTAGCTTGCCTAGGGCAAGCCCAGGTGCATACTTTCCAGGCACCTACTGTACTTCATGATTTATCAGAAAATCGATCAGCAATGCAGTTTTTGGCTTTAAAATGGTGCACTGATGTTTGAGTAATTTTCTGTGTGTTTTTGCTATGTTTGAGTTGTTTATCATTGTAAATTTCCATTAGGAATATTACAATTGATTGTTGGGAGATCTATTTGAGGTTTTGTGGAGGGCTTGTAAATGCCTCCTTGATAGTCTTGTTTGATGCCATCTTAAGAAGATCTTGTATGATTCAGAGTTGGCCCTAGGAGGCCTAATGTGTTTGATGTTGAAACCCATGTATAATTGTAACTTGTATCTCAGTTGAACATTTGATGAATATCTAAAGAAGAAGAAGAATTGATTTTTGGGTTTTCCCCCTTGTGTGGTCTTGCCATGGTCTCTGACCTAAATCTTGGTGTCTCCATTGTGTATGTTTTTCTTCTAATGTTCCTTATTGTTCCGCTACATTGTTGATGTTAATGGTCTCTCTCTATAATTGCTTATGATTATATGGGGTGAATGTAATGTGAAATTGTTGAAAAAGTTTAAAAATGCTATTATTTACAGCAAAGAATAATCTAACCCTAAAATTAACAAAAAGGACAGTACAAAAATAATAGAAACAACACTATGTGCAGTATATTTGATATACTTATGCAAGAATGCAGTTACCCACTATGCAAACCAATTATTTGAATTCGTGAAGAATTTTGCCAAACAAAAACCACATGTGGATGGCAAAGAAACCGTTCCTGATGAGAATTTGATTAGTATGGCAGCACAGGTCCCCAACTCAGGCAAAAACATGATACACCATTTGGAAAGCAATAGAACAAGAATTTTTGGACTTGAGATCAACAAATATTTGGACCCAAATGGCAGGGATTGGCCAGAGTAATGACAAGAAACACCCTTCTGCCTTTTACGCTCATCACCTTAGATTATTGGCAGTTTGAAGGAAGGGAGAAAGTGAATTTGGCTAAGAACATTCCAGGAATCAATATGACAAAATCTGAAAAACAAGATATCAAGAAGAAGATCAAGCATATCAACTTAATTGAATTGCACATTCGTCAAACCTTGATGTGAGAGTTTCTCCTCCTTTTGATAGGGCTTCAATCTGACACAAGAAAAAAACTGATCCTTGGTGAAAACCCTGATAAAGAAGAGGAATCTATGGATGATGATCAAGACAGCTAGAGTGACTTTTCCTCGCATGAAAAGGAAGAAGACAATCCAACAATAGAAGAAGAATGGGATGCTCTTCAAAAATTGTTTGACGTCCTGCAGAATGGGAGGGAAGAACTCTCCACTCCAACAGTCCAAATACATGGAAGCCAAGAAGAATTTAAAGGCCTCAAACTAATAGCAGAAACATCCCTATGAGTTGAGGATGAGGCAGATGATTCTGATACAAAACCGGAATCTTTAGAAATTCAGGTGCAGAAAGCCTTCAACGAAAAACCAGTTCAATGTGACAGGTTGGGAAGTGAGTTGCACCAAACGGGACAAGAACATGAGTATTTGAGCAGGCAAGCATATGAGTATATCAAATCAGTTCAGCATTTAGCATGCGCCATATTGCTTATGAAAGAACAAGCACACAATTTACAGGGAGTCATTGATAAGTAAAAAATGCAAGGGGAATACTTGAAGGTAAATCATCTGTTGGACTTTGAGATGGTTCAAGCTCAACATAGGGTAAAAGAGACCAATAAGGCAGTAATGAGCTCCTCACTATTGCAACTGCATATATTGAGAGAGAGATTAAATGAAAAGGTCCAGAGAGATGTAGTGTTGGAATGTTAATTTCAGCAGCAAAACAAACCTAGCTCCAACACTCAAGCAGGATAGTAATCACAGCCTTTTCACTATCGTTTAACAAAATTTTCGTTAATGGCATGATGTTAAATATACAATCTTAACTTTGGTGACATGAGATTCCCAGCAGCGGTCTATTGAACCCTCATGGCAACTAAATTCAATCAAGGGAGAATGATGGGCCTCTCAGAGAGTCCATCATACAACCATTTCAGCACCATTTTTACATATCTCCATGTGCCTTGAAAGCCATCTTAGATGTAGATTCTAGAAAAAATGAGTTTTAAAGACCAGGACCATTTAAAGCAGCAGCAGCATATTTGGAACACTCACTTGCCCTTTTGAGAAAAATACAAAGGAACAAAGTTAGATGATAAATGTGTGATGTATGGAATGTTAGCATAACAGCAACAGCAGTTGCAGCAGTATTTAATTCTGAATTTTATTTCAGCAAGTAGATGATCGATGTTTTTTTTTTTTTTTACAATGTCGGCTACTCATATATTAAAAAAAACTTTCTGAAAGAAGTGCTATTACATAATGAGGAAGAGTATGAGAGCAGAGGCACAAAATCGGGTACACAGACCCGCAATCCTCGTTGCTTCTCGTGATTGTAAACAAAGTTGAAAGTAAACGGCTATACTGCCTTACATAGGATCCTACTAACAAAACAAATTTGCAATGCATAAATCACGGAAAGTGTGGAGTGACCGAATCATCCTTCTGGGCGCTGGCTCTAGTCGATGCTTCTGCCTGGTTGCTTTCAGTGAGAGTGCGGAGATGATCAATTACCGCCTCCATGTGAATGCAGCGGTCCTTCAGATCTTCAATCTCCTTTTTTCGTTTCCCCAGCTTCTTTCTTTTGGATTCTCTATCTGCATGGTAGTCCTCTGTTATTTCTTTTAGCTGTTTTTTAATGCTGTTGATCATAACAGTATGTGCAATGCACATATTGCATTCTTTGCTGTTGAAGAGATTCGCCATAGGGTCTTTGTTTGGGCCCTGTTTGGAAGGCTGGCCTTGCTTGTCCTCCATCGTTTTGGCCTGATGAATGAAGTCAGAGGATTCGCTATTGATTAAAGAGACAGGTACTGCTGTGAGAGGAGCTTGACTGCGGGAGTGCTGTGGCTTTAGACAGAGGGGCGGAGCTCTCAGGATAAAACCAGAGGTCGTGCTGTAAGGGACAAGGCTTCTGAAGAGCTGAAGCTTTAATAGAGAGCGGGCTATCCTAACCTGCTTCCAGTTACTGCTAAAAAAACAAGGACCACTGTTAGTAGGCAACAGAAACAGATGAGAAAGTCTTACCCTGAGGTCTCTAAAGGGCCGAGGCTTTGGCGGAGGAGAATCATCTGCGATGCACCAAGAGATTAAGAGAGCTCTTAAGACTTGATCACCGTCTGGCGAGGAGTCGAGGGCATGCCCAATATTTAAAGAGGGAAGAAGGTCGATGGCGCTGATGGAGGAAAGCTGAATGTGCCCAAGGGTGAGGAGGAAACGGTCAAGGGCGATGATTACCCTGCTGTCAAAACTCGTGGGGGAGGTATGGGTTCTACTGATGACGCAGAGAGTGTCTGCCTCGGAAGGACGAGAAGTCACACATTTTCTGAGAAAGGTGATTGAATTGGAGGCCCGAGGAGGAAGAGATCCGCTCAGGTGCCCGATAGTGCTACTTTGTGATCTTGGAGGAGATACGATCAGATTTCCTTGCTGCCTGAAGTGACTCGGGACTGCGAGAGGCTTGATGCTACGGAATATCCCTGACATAGATGAGACTATTCTCCCTGACTTGACCCAGTTCCCTTCTAACCGCCTGGTTCGCTTGCTGGTCTGCATCTTTGTTGAAGATCCTGAGGATATGTTTGAATGTCACCTCACCTAAATCTCTGATATTCTCCATAACTCGGATTTTGATGTTGTTAAGGGCCTGTTGATTAAAATCTCTCCCTGTGGACATGGCAGCGATTGTAATGGCTGAGTCACCTAGGATGAGGGGGTTGTGGAGGCCGAGGTTCTTTAAGATAGACGTGCCCAGAAGAAGGCCATAGGCCTCTGCTTTGTTGTTAGTCAAATGGCCTAAACCCCATTCGAAAGAAACCATAGTATTCCCCTGCGGATCCTTTATGATCCCGCCTGCCCCGGCTTGTCCCGGATTCTTTTTTGAAGCCCCATCGAAGTACAGGATAGGCCTCCTTTGGCTTTTTAACCAGTTGTTGATTTCCTCTTCAGTGCCACGCAGCTTCCAATTCTGGCTATCATTTCTTTTTCGGATATAAACATAAGGACTTGAGTTGAGGTTGAATTTGCTCAGCCATTCCTTAAGCCTATCATCCGCAACCTCCATGTCTTTCTGGTTGATCCCTGTTGCTTCGAAATACTCAGCCGTGAAGGCTATAGTTTTAGCTACAATACCTGTTATGGATGGTTTTTCGTTATTGAAGATGCACTTGTTACGAGCAATCCAAATTTGCCAACTCAGGTTTGCAGGGATGCTGTTCCAGATCCTGTGCCCTATCAGATTTCCTTTTTTAGGTTGATGTATTCTTCTAGCCCAGTTTTTGTGAAGAGTCGAGATCTGGGTGGGGAGGATTTCGGAGGAGATTGCGCCCGAGAGGAGATGCCAACAGGATTTAGAAATCGGGCATTCAAGGAAGAGGTGGTTGATGGTTTCTTCAGCTAGTCTGCACAAACAACACATGGAAGGACCCTGTATACCTCGCTTTCTGAGGTTCTCAGCTGTTAAAATTTTGCCATGCAGGAGAGTCCAGTTGAAAAATTTAATCTTGGGAAGGCATTCAGGGCGCCAGACAGCTTTGAACAAAGGCCAATTGTTAGCTTCTGAGATATCCTGGAGGGCTTTGTAACCTTCTTTAACTGAATAAATTCCTCCATTAGGATCCCAAACGAACTTGTCCTCCTTCCTTTTGTTGATGGGGGCTGAGCCACTTAGTGAGCTCTTGAGCTCATTCCAAAGCTTTGCTAAGTCCATGGGGAGATTGAGGGGGGTCCAGCCTGCCCAGCAGTCCTGATCCCATAGAGAAATGTCAAAGAGAGAAGTGTAATTCGCTTCATCCATCCACCGATGGAGAGGATGCAGATGGCGGATTGTGCCCCTCGCCTGGGACCCCATGATTCTGTCATTCCAAATATTAACCTCCCTGCCATTCCCTGGAGCGCATGAGATGAAAGGTTTGAAGAGGGGGAGCGTTTTCTTGATCAGATTCCAGGTTGGGGTACCATGTCTTTCTATAATGTTTTCAGTGAGGATGTTACTGTTTTGGCCATTCAGGTATTTCTTCTTTACTATAGTAGTCCACCATGCCCCTTTTTCATTTAGGATCCTCCATATGAGCTTGAAGCCCAATGCTAGGTTAGCCAGCCTTGGGACCCTTATTCCCAACCCTCCTTTTTCCACAGGGAGGATAACTTTGTCCCACTTAACCAAACTGAACTTCTTGGTATTCTGCTTGCCTCCTTGCCACAGGAAGCTGCGGATTATTAGTTCCATGTGTTTGTGAACACTGGCAGGGGCAAGAGCTATGGCGAACTGATAGATGGGGAGAGAGGTGAGGATGGACTTGATTAGGGTCGATCTGCCAGCTAAGTTTAACCAGTGCACTCCCCACAACTGTAATTTGCCTCTGAGCTTTTCAATGATTTTGACCCAAATCCCTGATTTGATGGTCTCTTTGGCCAAAGGAAGCCCCAGATACATGAAGTGGGACCAATTCAGCTGAGCCGGAATTTCCAAGATAAGAGATATGCGTTGGATGATGTGGTTAGGGACATTCCAGGCGTATAACATACATTTATTATTGTTTAGCTTGCCTCCCGAGGCAAGAAGGAAAAGATCCAAGACTTTTTTAAATCTCCTCGCCATAATGCAAGAGGCACCTCCTATGAGGAGGGTGTCGTCCGCGAACAGGGAGTGATTTATTCCTTTCAGCCCTCTGACAATTTCAATCCCCGTTATTTCTTTTTTCCTCCTCAAGTTTTCCAACTTCGAGCTGAGGGCTTCCGCCATGAGAATAAAAAGGAAGGGAGAGAGCGGGCACCCTTGTCTTAGACCCCTTGAGCTTTTGAAGGCTGGGCTTGGTCTTCCATTTATGAGGGGAGCAGTCCAATTGCCTGATATGCACTCCCTCACCCTGCTTATGAACAGCTCAGATATGCCAAGCTTTTTGAGGACGGCTTGGAGAAAGGAATGATTGACTCGATCGAAAGCATTGGCCATGTCCAACTTCAGTATCATGCCCTTTTCTTTCCTAGAGATGCTGCTTTGGATAGCTTCTTGGATGAGGATTACATTGTCGGTGATTTACCTCTTAGGAACAAAACCACCTTGGTTCTCAGAAATGAGGGAGGGTAGAATAGGTTTAAGTCTGTTGGCCAGGATCTTAGTTATGATTTTGTAGGAGACATTGCAGAGAGAGATAGGGCGAAAGCGGTTGAAAGAGAGAGGGTTGAGCTCTTTGGGAATGAGGGCTAGGTAGGATGATTTCATTCCGCCTCCCATCTTGCATTTATGGAAGAAGTTTCTAACTGTTCTGATGTAGTCCTTTTTGATGATGTCCCAATGATTTTTATAGAAATCCACAGTGAAGCCATCTGGCCCCGGGGCTTTGTCTGAGGCCATGTTGCGTATTGTATGCTCTATCTCTTCGACCGTGATCTCTTTGTCCAGCTCAGAATTTTGCTCCTCTGAGATTTTACTTTCCATGGTGTTCAGTATTTCCAAACCGTCACTGTCTTGCTGGTCCACGGTAAGGAGATCTTGGAAGTGCGCGGTCGCGGCCTCCATTATGTCCTTGTGTTCTTTTAATTCTACGCCCTCCACAATAATTTTGTCGATATTATTGCCAGCTCTCCTCATTTTCAGATTGTTGTGGAAGAAGGTAGTGTTCTTATCTCCCGACTTTAGCCATAGACACCTTGATTTTTGCCTTT
The DNA here is from genome assembly GCA_031772625.1 of Pinus tabuliformis. Lineage (NCBI taxonomy): Eukaryota > Viridiplantae > Streptophyta > Pinopsida > Pinales > Pinaceae > Pinus > Pinus tabuliformis. Next base: position 996,953,216 of record CM062806.1, on the reverse strand, counting down.
GTTCTTCTTCTTCTCTTCTGTTCAGCTTGTAGATTTCCTTTTGAAGTTCCATCTCTTTGGCTAGCTCCTCTTCCGTATCTTGTCTGCTGTCTTTCTCTTCTTCCCACTGCGTGAGCCTATCTTGGAGCGCTGATTTAGCTCTTTTTTCTTCTATTGATTTGGATTTGGCCCAATGTTTTATGGCTGAGCGCAAGACTTTTATTTTGGTTTCCCAAACATAGTGCGGAGATCCTTTTATCTCTATTGCCCACTGTTCTTTTATCAGATCTCGGAATTCCTCCTGGTTGTCCCATGCTCTGTTATATCTGAATGGAAGCGGGCCCAAATTGGCTCCTTTGTCCAATTTTAGTGCAACAGGCTTATGGTCTGAAAGGTAACCTTGGATGATGAGGCTTTTGATGCATGCAAAATTAGCAACTATTCTGTCCTGGATCAAGATACGATCCAATCTTTCCTTTATGTTGTTTCGGCCTGCTCTCTTGTTGGACCAGGTAAAGCGCCCATTCTGAGGAGGGAAGTCCATCAAGTTGTGGTTTAGTGTGATTTCTTCTAGAGCTTCCCTTGAGGGATCCGCCAAAAAGTTGCCCCCCATTTTTTCTTCGGCATTTCTTATTAAGTTCAGGTCCCCTCCTAGGATAATGCTTCTGCCTTGGGTCTCCAGAAGGTCTGCCGCAATTGACTTCCAGCAAGCATCCTTGTCCCTGAAGTGAGGGGGAGCGTAAACATTGTAGATTGTGTATTCTTCTGTCTTTGCCGTATTCTGTAAGTCTGAACGAATCCACCAGCTGCTTTGTCTTTGATTTAAAAGGTTCCATTTTTGTTTGTTCCAGATGGTCCCTATGCCACCTGAGGCGCCAGATGCGCTAACTGCAATTCCTTCATGAGTTCTGCTATTTTTTAGGAAATTTTCGAAATCTTGCTCACTTATTTTGGTCTCCTGGATGAGGAGGATGTCTGGGTGTTCGGATTTAAGGAGATCGCGGACTGCATTAAGTTTGAGGGAGGAGCCCATCCCCCTACAGTTCCAAGAGACCAAATTCATCATTTAATAGTCTTGGCGTGGGTACCTCCCTTCTCTTTCCCTTTTTCCCCGTTTCCTCTCGTCTTGTCCAGATAGGTATCCATTGGTTGTTGAATCCCTGTGGTCATTTCTTTTGCTGCCGTCTCATCCCTTAGCTCCTTGTTTGATTTCCTTCCCACTTTTCTTGGGGGATCTGCTGATGTGTTGCTTTCTTTGGACTTGTTCCTGGTTAGAATTCTCTCTATTGTATGAGGAGGGGAAGAGGGAGGGGGGGAAGATGGCGGGGGAGAAGAGGGAATCACGGGGGGGGCTCTAGGGGATGGGGGAGGGGAAATTGGGTCAGCGTCAGATAGGGTTTCGAATTGGTTAGAGGATAAAGGGAAGGCCGGGCCTGATTGGGTGGAGGGGATGGGGGCTACTGGGGGGTTCTTGTTGTTTCCTTGTGGGGGGTTGGGCCTCTTTTTCTTTACAGTTTCCCAGACTTCTTCTGCTGTTTCAATGTTAGAATCAGAGAGATTTGCCTTTGCTTTACTACATCTGTTAGCGAAATGACCGTACTCATGACATACCTTGCATTTGAAGGGGAGCTGTTCATAGTCGACTTGCTGAAGGTGCGTCCATTGATCGACTCTAATCTTGATGGCTTCTGGCAGTCCTTTTCCCAGGTCCACTTCGACACAAATTCTTGCGCATGCATGCATGTTCTCCTTAGGCTCCGATCTGTCGATATACTTCCCTATTCCGTTTCCTATTGCTTTCACTGACTCGTCCCCCCAGCAGTGGAGGGGCAGATGCGGGAGCCGGACCCAAACAGGAACAGCATTAGGTACGTCCATCTCCGGGTCGAAGTCGGGAGTCCACTTGTTCAGGTAAAGGCCTCTCGTGTCCATGAAGTATGGGCCATTCCTGAAGATTAAGTTTCGGTCTTCCACGGATTCGAAGAGGAAGGTGAAGAACCCTCTTCCGCAGAAACGAATCGCTATCTTGCCTTGAACCATCGAATTCCAGTTTCTTTCCACCCATCGCTGGACAGTGCGAGGGGAGGGCCATAAGCCCGTGAACTGGCCAACCAGGCCTCTGTCTGCAAGAGCCACCGCCGCTCTCCTTGGAAGGGCGGGGGGAAGCGGGATTTCTGGAACCTCATCCATTTTTTTGACAAAACGAGAAGTGACAGGCCTGATTCTCTCCGAAGAGTTCTCCTGTGTTAGGGAGGCAAAGGATTTCATGAGATCATCCTGATCCGGTCCAGAAGGGCCCATGGCCGCCATGAACGGGGGACTGAAGGAGTCTGGGCGACCTAGCAGCTGCGCTGCTAGGCGCAGGAGCGGAGCTGCACCGGGGTTAGGTCAGAAGAGGCAGAAAGAAACGGGAAGGGATCAAGGAGAACGGGAGGGGGAGGAGAGCGGGCCCGAGGGCAGGAGGCCAGACAGGGGCGCAGAGCCTTACAGCCCTGCTGCAAGGCGCGGGGCGGCGGGGAGGTCAGAGGGCCGTCATGGCCAGGGGGAGGCGCGCGCGGAGCAGCTCTGTTCTCAAATCGTCCCTCGAACCAGATGATCGATGTTAGCATGTGAAATAGACAGTATTTTTTCCTTTGAACTGACTTATATACGTAACTACCAAAAAGTACACCCTAGCTGCATTATAAAGACTGCACACACTCAAGATAAAGTAGTAACAGTTCAATTACCAAACAAACAGACTTAATGGCCTCCCAAAGACTTAAGTAGTGCCACAAAGATGTTGAAGAATCTAGGGCAAAGTGGTGTAGCGTGATTTTTCGTTACTTTATAACAATTTGTGATGCACTTTGACAATTTATCTTTTTCTTATTAGTGTGTGTGTTTCATCAAACTGCTACCAAAATAAAATAACAAGAACACAAAGTTTGGCTCTCTGCCAGGGACAAAACCTCTCCACTCTTGAGAGGAAAACCCTTTGTAAGTTTTCTCTTATTGAAGCTTCTTATTTAAACAGCTGCCAAACCCTAGACCCTTGACTAGGATATCCTCCAAGCACAAGTCAAATCCTTCCTCTTTCTGTACTATAACTTCCGGCACATGGACCTCTTCCTTCTGGCACTTTGCTCCTTGGTACTTCATCCTTCTGCTGCTTGTCAAAGTCAGATTTCTCTTCTTCCTGGGAGAAACCCTAGAACATTAGGGCTTCTTTTCTTCACTATAGGGAGAAACTTCTTCGCTTTCCTTGGAGACCTTGTAGGCTTATTTATACATCCGAATGAGGCCTCTAGGTGTGCTGCCTTCAACTGCTGTCAAATCTGCAAAAGTTTACTTCTGAACTCTTTGCACGTGTGGACAGAAACCCTAAAAACAGTTTCCTTATCCTCGCTGTCTTTTCCTTCTTCTTTGCTGGATGGAGAGGCCTTATAGTCCTTGTTTATTAACCCAAAACAAAGATACTTGTCACTGTGATTTTCTGCTGCAGGGAACCTCCCTTATCCTCGCATGTGTGGCTGTTGATGCCCTAGAAACTGTCTCCTTATCTTCGCTGTTCTTCCTCCTTGCTTGCTGCCCCTGTAAACCCTTTACCTTGGCTTTCTTTGTCCTTCTGTTGGCCTCTTTTCCTTTCCTCGTACCCTCGCTGATTTCGGAGGAATGCATTTTTCTTTTGAGGGGACAGCCTCTATAAATAGAGGTTTGTCCCTCCTCTTCAAGCCGACTTGACTGTCCATTAGGCCGACTTGACAGTGTCACTATAATTCATTTCTTATTCATTATTTTGCTGCTTGGAGACTTCGTTGATGCTAGGAGAGGATTTGACTTGACTTGGAGGTGTTCCCATGACCTTGTACATTGACATAAATGATGTAGCATGCCCTCAAAGGGTCTCATCATAATTATATTTTGACTTTGACTTTCTAGAAGCACTTTAAAATGTGCTTGACTTATTTTCAATGAGCAAGAAACTCATTGACAAATAATAGAAATAATTTCTCTATTCTTGAATAAATACAAATATCAAAATTACATTTATGAAGACCGAACCTAGTTACATTTCCTTCAACAAAAGAATGATGCCATAATTACGAGGATGCCAAACGCAGTAACTGCCTCAAGCTGCAGAAACAGCCAGTCCACTAAACAGTGGATCTTGGTTCTGCTTTTCATTATCATGCCAATCATCCCTACTGTGGGCAATGTTGATATCTCCAAAACCTTAAATAGAGGAGGTTCTCTTTAGATCAAGGTTAGAAAAGTGCAATTCTCACCCCCAAGCAGTAAAGCAGTGATTCAAAACACCAAGAGTTCTACAACATTAAAAAGGAAAAGGCAACAGAAGCAATCAGTTGCATAAAATGACACTTTCATTCTTCATATATTGATTTAATAGAGAGATGCTGCAGCAGAAAACCTTTTCAATAATAAAAGCATGCCATAAACATCTTGCTAAATTTGAAGACAGAAAAACAGCCTCAATTTTAAAGAAAATGGACTCGTGAATGAACATTAGAGCATCCAAAAGCTCACTTCTTGAAGCTCTCTACGCCATGGAGGGAGGTTGTTGTCTGCCCGGACCAGAGAAACCGGTGAAGGTAAGTTGTACTGCAATCAGAAAAAAACAACAATCAACAAAAAATAGATTCCCAACAATTGCATACCATATTTAGCCAACCAAAGTTTTCAACAAACTCATTCAATGGTAGATTCTAAACAAAACAAAACAAAAAAAACTTCATTTAAGCATATGTAATGACCCATTTTGATTTATAGGCAAAAGGGTATTAGCATGCATACGATGTATGCATATGATAGCTACATATGCATACATCGCATGCCTTGCACTAGTATACTTATTAAATAATTAGGAAAAATGTTTAAATGAATGAAAAAGGGGCTAAATACCTAAATTATTGAGAAGGGAGATATTACCTAAAATTCAACACTCAAAATATACATATTAAATACTTCATACTTATAAGGTTGTTAAATAAAATTTACAATTCCAATCCTTCTAATGTAAATATTGATCACTATAGCGTTAAAGTTATAAGTTAATTATTGTTGATATATATATATATATATATATATATATATATAAGTTAAAATTACTAAATTAATATAACAAACATTTGATATATATGTATAACTATTCATTTTTTTATTATAATTAAATTTTATAAAAGTTAAAATTATTAAGTTTAAACATGAAAAACATATCTCACCTCCCAGTTACACGTAAAGCTTATATCTGTCAAATAAAATCTGATGAGGGCGGTGGAAGAGGGCGGTGACCACCTAGGAAGGGTATTTATCCCGAGTACGCAGAGACACCAAAGGAGGGGGTTTTGGGGGTAAGAAAGACTAGAAGGAGAACGGGAGATCTGAATCAGAGCTGGAGATTCGAATCAAAACTTGAGATTTGAGCAATTGTTCTTGAAGCTTTTGGGCATGGGGGCCAAAATACTCCAATTGTGAAGTATTTTGGAGCTGGGTACCAAGGTTGTGCTTAGTTTGGCTGGGAGGATTTGGTCATTTGGTATCGGGAGCAATTGGGGCTACATCAAAATGAAATCAACGTCAAACTCGGAAACCAAGTATGTATATGTGAATTAAATTGATAAATTATAACTAAATTGTAACTGGTAAATTCTATGGAAATTAGTGGTTTAATTTGGGTTAGGTCCTTACAATCTGGTATCAGAGCAGTTTTGAACTCTTCTAGACCTTTAGGCTCTCCACACGATATAGAATTATTGTGAAACTTAATTGTAATTTCTGTTTATTATAGAAACTGAGTACCATAACTGTTATAACCAACATGGTTATCATTCCCTGCCAGTCGTAATTATGTTCTCAAAACCTATATTTGTATTTCCATTCACCCTCAGCTATGACCACTAATTTTTGCCATACTCAAAGTAGTGCACACACCAAACTTGTGTGAATTAGGCGGAAATCGTGATTTTGTCAGAACTTAAGAGTACAATAAATATGGACTAAAACTCAGCTTCAAAGGTTAAAAATTGGCTTGAATTCATAGTTCCTTCAAGGTTTACTTTCCTGTGGTTGCAATTGCCCAATTTTTGAAATTTCTGGAGATCTCACTCATAGTTCTAAAACTACGAATCGGATTTGGAACCAGTCGAGGGTCGACTCAGACTCCGACTCGGTATCAACTTGGCCTAGTTGATTTCAATGACTTGGTCGTTGTAAAAAGTACATTAATTTTTTTATTTTATTTTATTTTATGAAAAAACATATTTTTAAAGATTTTCATTCATGTATCCAAACTCAAAGCATTAGAATATAGAGAAAAGACAACATAATGATCAAAGTATGCTCATGAATATATCTATTATATCAAAATGGCACCTAGTGCACTATCTAATACATGTAATATATAGAGATCAAAACAAAAACACATAACCAAGGAGGCTCTAAATGGCCTCTACAACAAAATATCACTAGTCACTACTGCTAAATAAGGCAAGATCATTTGGCTTAGACTTTGAATCAGAGTCAGACGGAGAAACCCATGGCTCCTCCTCACTACTGCGCCAAAAACCAACTCCAAATCTTCACAAACTCCTCACAAATGCTCACACAAATGCAATGAGATAGTTGTGAGTAAATGTGAGGGAGTTAGGTCACTTTTATAGGCTTGGGAGAGGGGTAGAGGCATTAAGAAAAAAAAACAAAAAAATTGAGTTTTGAGTCCGAGTTGCCACCATTTTCCCTGCAGACAACGCTTATCCATTGATACATCTTAGAATTTTGACGACCTTTTTTTTACCCAGATTTAGATGATTTCAAACTTTGACGACGTGAAACTCTGATAGCTCCCTATTAAATTCAAAGGATCGTTATTTTGCATACTTTACTATTTTGTGTTTTGGTTAGTGAAATTAACCGTCTTCGTCCAAAAATAATTCAAAAAATTTGGGGGCACTGTTTCCCCAAAAAATTTAACCAAACCATAGCGCCATTGTCACGGCATTTCAATTGTTGGTGGATCGTTTGTGAATTCAGGGATGCAATGATCCTTGATGTTAATTTCGCCAAAAATCTACCAGAACCCTAGCACTGTCTTCGTAGCATTTGAATTGTTGGAGGCGGGTCTCTCAATGCAACTATGTAGTATCGAGCGCAATCCTACAACACATGTACATATTAAAATGGATCCATTAAAAGCGTGAAAAACTAAAAATGCATGTCATTGTTCTGCAAGAATGAGTGGTCGATCATGGCGGTTGTTTTTAGCTAATAATGTCTGATAATAATAATATAACTTATATGCAAAGGATGCCACATAGTTCCAACTATTAATAAAACTTCGCATTTATTTGTGATAATGTCGATCGGATGAATATTACCTATAAGGCTACAATACACATGATGTCTCGATAATACACATCGCTAGTCGGGCGAGCTTTCAATATACATGGCGTCAAGATAATATATGGCTATATTTTTATAAAATTGCAATAAAATGAAATTATTATGGATTCATAATGATTTAGTCTTTAGGAAATTATATATAATTAGTAAGATTCTCCTTGAAGGGTCTAATAACTTTATATTCACACCCAAGTCTCTTCTCGAAGTTCATAATAAACCAACATGTGTTTTGTGACAATGGTGAGTTCGTAAGCATATGGTGATGAAAAGTACACATCATTGCCACCTTGCCCTTGTGAGGGATGCAGATATTTTAAATAAAGAAAGTTAAAAAATTTAAATTTAAAATTATTCATCTCCAAAGTTGTTTGTTAAGGGATTGTATCGTAATAAAAATTTAAATTAAATTTGATTATTTTATTTAAAATTTATAAATTAAATTACAAATGTAACTATTATCATAAATATATTTAATATTAAAATTTAAATAATCAACCAGCAGAGTTAACTAGCATGTAATCATAAGTGGACTCCACAAGTGTACAAGTACATATAGTCGTTGTATGTACATTTTCTCCCAAAACATCATGGATTTCTTTTAATTGTCTATACATATTATTTTAATATTTACCTTGCTTCCATAAAGGTTTTAGGTAAAGATATTTTGGAGATTATAATTCTAGTACAAAACCCTCCTTACCAAATTATTAGTTTCAAAGGTATAGTCATAAAGAAAACTATTCTTAGCCGAATTATGAGTTTTAAAGATGTTTATATATATTATGTAAATACCCTTAATTACTATATGGAGAATTGAAGAAGTGTTCTTGTTCAAGTTATTAGTTTTCTTTTAATAATATTTAATAACATAATTTATAATATAATTGTCTGATAATAAATCATGTCTTTTATTTTATTCTTGATGTATGCAATTATACCTTATGTTTCTACTCTTTGTAATGTTCATATTACTTCTTGGCATATATATATATATATATATATATATATATATATATATGTTATTAATAAAGATATATTTGAACTTTGAAAATTTGAAATTTAAGGGTCTTTTAACTGAGCATCTAGTCACCCAATATAGTGAAACTAAAAATGATAATAACCCCTTCCATAACCGCAGTTAGGACTAGTAAATACTAGGCAAATATTATGAAGTAATACTAAGGTCTATGAAGACCCATGCATTTTGATAAGTATTATCACGCACCAAGATAGATCACCATGCATTAGGACAAAGAGGTAGCGATACCACCCTCCTTGACCTCAGTACCAGTAAGACCTACCTGCAGGTAAAAATAGCAAAAAAAAAACTATACCCGTATAAGAGTTTGAATTTACGAAAATTATATTTATTAAATCTAAATCGTACCTTAGATTTTCATAAATCTTATTATGTATCTAGGAAAAGCTACGATGGTAAAGACATACTAATGACGACAACAGGATTGGGTAGCATTGCCATCAGTAATGCCACCATCGTTGTCGTCGCCATCACCATCGCCACCGCCACCACCAAGACCATAATCAACACCAATCGCTTCAGCACCTGAGTTAACTGTTATAATGCGCTCATTGAAAGTTATCTTGGAAACATTAAAAGGGATGCCAATAGCTAATATCAAAGAAGAGCAACCTCAGCTTGAAGAAAGAAATCCAACGGAGCCCAAAGGTTCTGATTATAGACAATCAAAGGAAGATATTTCTAGGGAGCTGCAGAAAATTAAACTCCCAGAATTTTCAGGAGGATGAGCTGGAGAACGTGTTGAAGCATGGTTAGAAGGAATGAACAGATGTTTTGCGCTAAGAGAGTACTCTTCTACTTCCAAGACGAAAATTGTCGTATTTCAGTTAAAGGAAAGTGCCTTGATTTGGTGGGGAAATCTAGAAAAACAATTACACCTCACAACGGATAATGTTCCCTGGGAGTTATTCGAGGAAAGATTCTGCGCCAAGTACTTGCCATCTTATTTTCAAGAGCAGGAAGCCTGGGCCTTTCATAAGCTAGTCCAAGCTAACAAAACAATGGAGGAATATGAGATAAGGTTTATGGAGCTTGTGAAATATATTCATTATCTAGATATTGACAAACGCCAAGCTGAGCACTTTGTATATGGATTAAATCCTCGAATCAGGACTATGGTTAGGATGTGGAAGCCATCATCAATAGCCAAGGCAGTGGAATGTGGTCGTTATGCAGAGGAGCATCTAGGCATAAAAAGGGATGCCAGGCCAATATAACCCCTATAGCCAGGGTTTCTAGGAAAGATTCCTTGAAACTTCTTCAGGGGAAGTAGCTTGAGACCACCTCCTTATGGTAATAAATTTACCCCAAGAGGAGTAGGAGCAAGAGCTCCCATGGAAATTAATACTATAACTGTTGAATCATCAAACACAAGTCCATGGAAATCTCGAGGAACTGCTAATAGAGGAAGAAACACGAGAGGAAGTGGCACAAGAGGACGAAGCTCCTTGTCTAGAAACTCACAATTTGACTCAAGGGGATCAACCCAGGTTAATTGTTGGGGATGTGGAGGACCACATTTTCAACGTGATTGTCTGGAAGCTTCGTCAAGTATAATGCATAGAACAGGAAAAGAGCCATCATCAAATACCCAAGGAAATCATAGAATCCATGCTGTAGTCAACAAGAATCAGGCAGCACATTAGTCCACTATAGTGGAATTCTCAGGTATTATTAACAGCATAAAACTCAAAATCTTATTTGATACTGGTGCCACTAATATTTTCATTTCGTCATATGCATTAAATAAATGTGGGTTGGCAGCCCGTAAGCAAAACGGTTTCAGACAAGTGGAAATGGCTTTAGGAGAACTCCAATTCGTAGAATTAAGTGTTGAGGAATGCAAAGTTGATCTAGGGATATGTTCAACTAAGTTAAAAGTTTATGTCACAACCCTAGGAACTTATGATCTCGTCATAGGGATGGACTGGTTAGAAGCTCATCAAGCATGGGTAGATTGTTACGGGAAAACAATTTTTTGTATAAATGATGAAGGGGAGACGATCCAAATCCAAGGTATTAAGAGGAAAGTATCTTTACGCTTCATCTCAATAATGCAAATGAAGCGTTGTTTAAGACAAGGTTGTCAGGTATATGCAGTTCAAGAAGTAAGCAAAAATAAAGGATCATTCTTAGAACAGTATCTAGTGTTATCCAAATTTTTGGATGTTTCTCCAAAGGAACTACCAGGATTACCTCCTGAAAGACAATTAGATCTCACAATAGAATTGAAACCTGGTACATAACCAATCTCTAAAACACCTTACAGAATGACAACTCCAGATCTTCAAGAATTACAAATTCAGTTGAAGGAACTATTGGATATAGGACACATTCGACCCAGTATTTCACCTTGGGGTGCTCCTTTAATTTTTGTCAAGAAAAAGGATGGTTCCTTGCGGTTATGCATAGACTATCGAGACTTAAATCGAGCTATAGTAAAGAATCAGTATCTAATGCCTCGAATTGATGACCTCTTCAACCAAATGAAAGGAGTTGTTGTCTTTTCAAAAATCGATCGACAATCAGCCTATCATCAATTAAGAATTAAGGAAAACGATATCTCTAACACTGCATTCCGAACACGCTTTGGGCATTATGAGTTCACTGTGGTACCATTTGGGTTGACCAATGCACTAGCAGTGTTCATGAACCTTATGAACAACGTTTTCCGCAAATATCTCGATCACTTTGTACAAGTCTTCTTAGATGATATTCTCATCTACTCCAAAAATGAGAAAGAGCATGAAAAACATTTGCGGATAGTATTATCTTGCCTCAGAGAACACCAGTTATATGGAAAGTTATCCAAGTGTTCTTTCTTTCAGAAAAAATTCATTACTTGGGTCATATCATATCTGGTGACAAAATCTCGGTAGATCCTAAGAAGGTAAAGGCAATCATGGAATGGCCGATACCGAAAAATGCACATGAAGTGTGAAGCCTTATGGGTTTAACTGGCTACTATTGAAGGTTTATAGAAGGATTCTCAAAAATTGCAAAGCCTGTCACAACCCTCTAGCGTAAATGAGTTATATATGAATGGACTGAGGAATGTCATAGAGCATTCTTTGAACTTAAAAGATTGTTGACCAATGCACCAATCTTGTGAGTACCTAATATGAACAAAGACTTTAAGGCATGTACCGATGCATCCAAGCAAGGATTAGGTGCAGTATTAATGTAGGATAGAGGCGTAACAGCATATGCCTCAAGGAAATTAAAGCATCATGAAGAACTCTATGCCACACATGATTTAGAGTTAGTTGTTGTAATGCTAGCTTTAAAGATATGGAGACACTATTTAGTAGGGAGAAGCTTTATGCTCAAAAGCGACCACCAAAGTTTACAATATTTGTTTACTCAAAGAGACTTGAATGCTAGGCAAAGATGATGGAGTGAATTCCTAAGTGAGTATGACTTTGGAATTTCATACATTAAAGGAAAAGAGAATGTAGTGGTAGATGCCTTAAGTACAAGACCACGAATATTCTCCCTCATACCTATCCAAAAGAATCTAAATTTGAGGGATATGAACTTGAAAATGATGGAATTTTGCGATTCCATGGAAAGTTGTACATACTTGATAGTGGGGATCTCTGAAACACCATCCTTAAGGAAGCTCACAGAGCATTATATTATGCACATCCTGGTGTAAAGAAAATGTATGTTGATACAAAGAAACTCTTCTTTTGGACAGGCATGAAACACGATATTGTCCAATTCGTGGCAAAATGTCTTGAATGTCAGCAAGTGAAGGTTGACCATTGTCACCCAGCAGGTCTCCTACAACCTCACGACATTCCTATGACCAAATGGGAGATAATTTCCATGGATTTTATCGTCGAGCTACCTCTTACTCCACAAAGGCACAATGCCATTCTAGTTGTGGTGGATAAATTAACGAAAAACACCCATTTCATTCTCGTAAGAGATACTTATGAAGTTGCTAACGTAGCTCGAGTATTCATAAATGAAATTATCAGATTTCATGGAGTACCTAAGAAGATCATATCAGATAGAAATTAACAATTTACTTCAAGATTTTGGACTTGTATGCAATCAGCGTTAGGAATTCAACTAAATTTAAGTGCAACTTATCATTCTAAGATTGATGGAAAAAAAAAAAGGGTGAACCAAGTACTAGAAGATACGTTGAGGATGTATGTTATGGACCAGCAAACATATTGGGAAAAGTACTTGCCCTTAGTCGAATTTGCATACAATAACAGTTATCACAGTTCAATCAGAATGTCTCAATTTGAAGCGTTGTACGACAGACCTTGCAGAACACCATTAAGTTGGGACAGGTTAGAAGATCGGGTTATAGTAGGGCCAAAACTAATTCAAGAGATGGAGGAACAGGTAAAACGAATTAGGCAATGATTGAAAGAGGCACAAGATAGACAAAAGAGTTATGTTGATGCTCACAGGACAGATAGGAATTATGAAGTAGGGGATCAAGTTTTCATTCGCATCAGACCAAACAAAATCACCATCCGATTTGGAAAATGAAAAAAGTTATCGCACCAATTTATTGGGCCATTCAAAGTTCTGGAAAAAGTTGGACTTGTCGCCTATTGTCTTGCACTGCCACCCCACTTGCATAAAGTTCATAATGTATTTCATGTATCTGTATTAAGACATTACATAGCTGAAAAATCTCATAACCTTCAATGGAAGGAACTGCAAGTATCGGACGAGGGAACCATTTCGGTCAAACCATTACGTATACTGGAACGTAAGGTTCGACAGCTCAGGAACCGCCTGGTAGACCAAGTTAAGATCCAATGGGATAAGTATAGCCCTAGATCGGCTACCTGGGAAAATACATATATCATATGTCAAAGATATCCCAACTTGTGTTGATTTTGAGGGACTTAAAACCTTATTTTGTATATATTTACTTTATTTTGACTTTGATACGTAAGACTATTATTTTGGATTCTCCCAAAGAAGAAAATTTTTAATTTTTGGTACATGGTATATGTTAATTACTTAACTCTGTTGGTATGTGGATACCAATATGAAATATGTTATTTAATTAAGATTGTTGGAATATGGATACCAACATGAAGTTTAACACTTGATTAACCTTGCCATGAAATCTAAATCATGAATTATGTTATGGATGGAGATATCTATAATTTGGTTTCATTTATGCATATTGACATGATTGATGAAATAGAAATAAAAGGATGACTGCTTTTTATTATGAAAGCTAACTTACTGATATATGGGTTAGACATGGTGAAGTACGTTTTATTGTAGACAACAACATATATGAATTACACAAAAATTGTTATTTCAATATAAATTGTTTTGAATATATTGATGCATATGTTATAATGTATGGACAAGTGTTTACATTACATATAACATCGTTACCAAATGACTACATGATGACAAAATCTCCAAGAACAATTGAGGTTTAATCAGATTCCATGATAAAATATGGACACTAGTCCTACTAGGAGGTGTTGTTGCGCAGAGTGTCTAGGCAACGCGACAATGTTCAGACCGGGGGTTGTCACCCTCATCCCCGATCTCTCCGTTTAAGCTGTCTCCCTAGGCTAAGGGGGGTAGACCCTGTGGGATAAAGGAAGACCAACTGGGTTAGGAGACAGCGAGGCAATTGAGCACTTGATTAAAGCTTAGTGATAACTTGATTAGATTTTAAATACTTAAGACCAGTGCTTTTGCTAGATCAAGTAATTGGTTTGCTGCTGCTTGGAAAATAGAAATATGAACAAATCCTTTAACAATTGCTTGAAAATATTTACTGAAATGTCTAGCATATGATGAGCATTAAAACAATCAAGCAATAATTAATTTCACCAAATGTAAGATATTCAAAAGCTGCAAAGAGTCCTAGCAATTAAATTTCAAAGGATCAAAATTCATTATTCAACCATGAAATTCAAATGCCAACCAATTCATAAAATGAAACAATTCACCACTTTCGAACAGTTAATCTTTAGATATAAGAATATAAGCACATTCGACTATGTCAAATACCATGAAAAAAATTTTCTTTCAAATTTTTTTAAATATATATATATATATATATTTTTAATTTTTTTAATTTATTTTTATATTATATATATATGATTTTTTGATTTATTTTAAGATCAAAAAATAAAACAAAACAAAACTTAAATATACCTAATTCTAAAACCAAAAACCTGAGTTAAATGAAACAAAAAGTAAATAAATAAAAAGTTTAATTCTAAAACCATTTAACGAAATGAAAACCGAAATATTATTATTATTATTATTATTATTATTATATTTTTAAGTCTAAACAAAAATAAATCAAAAGCTAAAGATAAGATTAAACAAAACCTACAAATCTTTTTTATGTTTTCTTTTGGAATTTTTTATTTATTTTTTATTGTTATTTTTTATAACAAAACTAAAATCAAATATATCTAATTCTAAAACTAAAATAATAATCTAAACTAAAATCTATCTAAATGAACTAACGTGAACAAAAATATCTATGCTAACCTTATTAATATGCTCATGTAAAAAAAAACAAAACAAAACAAAAAATTGAAATGTATGCCGTTTGTTATTGTTGCTTGTAATGCAAATGTGCAGGCCCTGGGGATTTTGACGGCGAACGAGGTAAGGAGCGTGAGAGCTTCAGCCTTTGTTTGCAGGTGCAGGGGTTTGGCAGATAAATTGTGTGTGCAGGTTGGAAGAAGTCGGTAGCTAAAGGAGTTCGATGGACAGCGTGGAGTGAAGACGCAGACAAACCGGAAATGGCAGAGTTGGAGCTGCGTAGGGAGAAACGAGTTTGCTGTTGGTGAAGGAATGGGCGTGTGGATTGGCAACGTAGAGAAGCAGAGATGTAGGAATGCTATAGCAACGTGAGAAAAGATCTGAGATATAGCTGCGTGGAATGGGAGCAGCGTGGAAAAGGACGGCTTTGATGCGCGGATTAGAGAGGGAGATGGACTATTCGTGGAGTAGCAGAAGCAATGAGCAACGAATGGCAGCAGTTGAGGAGGCTGTGATGGCAGATAGGACGGATTTGCAACGTTTTGGCAGGAACGGAGGGGTGGCACGTATGAGAGATTACTTGGGATAGCTAGAAAATTGCTTGCAGGTTAATGGGATAGCAGAGGATTTTACACGATTTGCTCAAAAAATTTTCAAAATTTTCCTGTGAAAGGAAACCCCAGGCAGCAGACAGGTAGCCTGGAAAAACCTCAAACTTCTTCAGAAACTTCAAATTTTTTTTTAAAATCCTTTTGCTCCTGACGAAAACCCTACAAGAAATTTCCATATCTGGGATGAATACCTCTACCAGAGCTGATTCTGAGGCCAGATCTTACCCTCCGGGGCCTAGATCTGGCTTCAAACAAAAATATCCTCTTCAGCTCTACAACCTGCAATGACAAAACAAACACCCAGAAACAATATATGCAAGAAACGAAACTAAAAAAACCCTAAAACCAACTAAATAATTACAATATTCACAGTTCAAACGCTCTAAATAGCCAGATTTATCACTAGACCACAGAAATATTTTCAGAATTTTAAATTTAATGAGATGCTTCAGAAAACCCTTCATGCATTCACAAGAAAATTTCAAATGATAAGCTCGGGAACAACTCTAGCTGGGCTCTTCAGAAAATGCTTCTCGGGAGTTGGCTGGTTCAGCCGAGAGTTCCCTGAATGCCCATTGATCTTCGAAATCAAGATTTTCCTGCACAGCTTAATTCAACCATTAACAAAGAGGGAGAAAACGATACTAAAATCCAAATCTAATCGAGATACCTGCCATCATATTTAGAAATTTAACTACCATTCAAACCCTAGCGACTAAACAAGATACCTCTGTTTGAAATCACTCTTCATAAAGCTATCATCAATGGCTGAAATTAAAATCATGCACAGAAATAAAACATCTTACAGCATTTCTAGAAGCGTAACATCAGCAAGATTTCAACCTCAAAGTCTTTCTTTATTGCACAAGAAAAACGATTACAAGAGAGCTTTCTTTAGCACAAGACTCACAGATCGAATGATCTCAAATGACCCCTGACACCCTATTTAAAGGTAAATTTCCCAACGGCTAGTTCGAGTGATCCATGTCAAAGTGATCTCGACTGTCGATGAGGATCAAAATCTCTTTTAATCTCATTCGTCGAAATTTTAAATGCATTTTAGTATATTAAAAAATTAAAATTTTGCATTTATTTCCTCAAAACTTTGACTTATTATTATTTTATTTCATTTTTATTTATCATTATTATTTTTTTTGTTGTATTTTTGTATTTTATTTTATATATATATATATATATATAAAGGAACCCTCGAACTTAGCCTTTGGAAAAATCACCTAGGACCTAGGACTTATGAGGGAATAAAACATTTTCTAACCCTCAAGACACTTTACATCATGATTTTTACATTTTTACATCTCAAGGGGGGAAAACCCATTTGACATATATTGTGTATCCCTTCTGCGAAAAAAGGGGGTGTACTTATTATTATTTTATTTCATTTTTATTTATTATTATTATTTTATATATATATATATATATTTTTATTTATTTATTTAAAGTAACGCTCGAACTTAGCCTTTGGAAAAATCACTTAGGACCTAGGACTTATGAGGGAATAAAACATTTTTTAACCCTCAAGACACATTACATCATGATTTTTACATTTTACATCTCAAGGGGGGAAAACCCATTTGATATAGATCCTCATAGACCACCCAGTTCTGCGACACAAATATAATCTAGCAGATCAAGCGATTTGTAATAACCTAACCAAATAGTTAGGATTATTTCCAAATCACTTTTACATAGATTCGATTTAGCGCACTAGGACTCCCCTAAGATTCTAATGACAAAGTCCATTCCGGCTTTGGGGTTAGGTTGAAGGAAAACTCTGCCGATCATGGATTGGTGAGACAAAAAACCTCCCGGAACGTAGATCATCACTAGAAGATTAGGTTTATCTAGGTAATTACATGACACAGATCTGCTAAGATTATTTACAATTTACACATGCAGACTGGGTTTACAAAATAACATGATCAGGCTGATGATGATAGTCGAATGGCACGGACATATCGATCAAGCGCTATCCCTTTTGCGAAAAAAGGGGGTGTACTGCTATTTTTATATATATATATATATATATATTATATATATTTTTTTTTTTTTATTATTATTTTTTTAATTTTTATATATGTATATATATTTTTATATATATATTTTTTTACTTTATTTAAAGGAACGCTTGAACTTAGCCTTTGGAAAAATCACCTAGGACCTAGGACTAATGAGGGAATAAAACATTTTTTAACCCTCAAGACACTTTACATCATGATTTTTACATTTTTACATCTCAAGGGGGGAAACCCATTTGACATAGACCCTCATAGACCACCCAATTCTGCGACACAAATATAATCCAGCAAATCAAGCGATTTGTAATAACCTAACCAAATAGTTAAGATTATTCCCAAATCATTTTTACATAGATTCGATTTAGCGCACTAGGACTCCCCTAAGATTCTAATGACAAAGTCCATTCCGGCTTTGGGGTTAGGCTGATGGAAAACTTTGCCGATCATGGATCGGTGAGACAAAAAACCTTGCGGAGCGTAGATCATCACTAGAAGATTAGGTTTACCTAAGTAATTACATGACACAGATCGGCTAAGATTATTTACAATTTACACATGCAAACTGGGTTTACAAAATAACATGATCAGGTTGATGATGATAGGCGAATGGCACGGACATATCGATCAAGCGCTATCCCTTTTGCGAAAAAAGGGGGTGTACTATATCAGTGGCTGAAATTAAAATCATGCACAGAAACAAAACATCTTACAGCATTTCCAGAAGAGTAACACCAGCAAGATTTCAACCCCAAAGTCTTTCTTTATTGCACACGAAAAACGATTACAAGAGAGCTTTCTTTAGCACAAGGCTCACAGATCGAATGATCTCAAATGACCCTTGACACCCTATTTAAAGGTAAATTTCCCAACGGCTAGTTCGAGTGATCCATGTCAAAATGATATCGACCGTCGATGAGGATCAAAATCTCTTTTAATCTCATCCGTCAAAATTTAAAATGCATTTTAATATATTAAAAAATTAAAATTTTGCATTTATTTCCTCAAAACTTTGACTTATTATTATTATATTTTTTTATTTTTTTATTTTATTTTATATATATATATATATATATTTTATTTATTACTAATTTTTTATTTATATATATATATAATTTTATTTAAAGGAACGCTTGAACTTAGCCTTTGGAAAAATCACCTAGGACCTAGGACTTATGAGGGAATAAAACATTTTCTAACCCTCAAGACACTTTACATCATGATTTTTACATTTTTACATCTCAAGGGGGGAAAACCCATTTGACATAGACCCTCATAGACCACCCAGTTCTGCGACACAAATATAATCTAGCAGATCAAGCGATTTGTAATAACCTAACCAAATAGTTAGGATTATTCCCAAATCACTTTTACATAGACTCGATTTAGCGCACTAGGACTCCCCTAAGATTCTAATGACAAAGTCCATTCCAGCTTTGGGGTTAGGCTGAAGGAAAACTCTGCCAATCATGGATCGGTAAGACAAAAAACCTTCCGGAACGTAGATCATCACTAAAAGATTAGGTTTACCTAGGTAATTACATGACACAGATCTGCTAGGATTATTTACAATTTACACAATGCAGACTGGGTTTATAAAATAACATGATCACGCTGATGATGATAGTCGAATAGCACGAACATATCGATCAAGAGCTATCCTTTTTGCGAAAAAGGGGGTGTACTGCTATGGGTTTATGAATGGTTAGATCATTATAACTGACACCATGGCATATTTCAGTAGAGGACGAATAGGAGGGAGCGAAAGAGATTAGGAAAGATAGGATGATTATAGAATAGCTTGCGAGCCTAGTTGGGGCAAGGAATGACTATTAAGTTTATAAAACTTTAAATGGTCAAACAAAAATTCAATCTTGAGATGCAATCCTTACATGATCACACTAGTCACTAAAGCAATTATTGACATTAAGAAGAGTCTTTTGGATAGAAATCACATAGGAGAAAATTTTCACCGACGTGTTTCAAATAAGCTAGTGTGGTTCATCATCAGGTCTTGATGGTGAACCACACTAGCTGATTCGAAACGCGTCTGCAAAAATTTTCTCCTATGTGATTTCTACTGAAAAGACTCTTCTTAATGTAATATGGATCACAGAAGCTTGATAGCTACATATGCATACATCGCATGTCTTGCACTAGAATACTTATTAAATAAATAGGAAAAATGTTTAAATGAATGAAAAAGGGGCTAAATACCTAAGTTATTGAGAAGGGAGATATTACCTAGAATTCAACACTCAAAATATACATTTTAAATACTTCATACTTATAAGGCTGTTAACTAAAATTTACAATTCCAATCCTTCTAATGTAAATATTAATCACTATAGAGTTAAAGTTATAAGTTAATTATTGTTGATATATATATGTATATAAATATATATTTATAAGTTAAAATTACAAAATTAATATAACAAAAAATTGATATATATGTATAACTATTCATTTTTTTATTATAATTAAATTTTATAAAAGTTAAAGTTATTAAGTTTAAACATGACAAACATATCAAGATATATATACGTATCCTCACCTCGCGGTTACACGCAAAACTTATAAGTTATATCTGTAAAAAAGAATCTGATGAGGGTGGTGACCACTTAGGAAGGGTATTTATCCCGAGTACGCAAAGACACCAAAGGAGGGGGTTTTGGGGTAAGAAAGACTGGAAGGAGAATGGGAGATCTGAATAAGAGCTAGAGATTTGAATCAAAACTTGAGATTTGAGCAATTGTTCTTGAAGCTTTTGGGCCTAAGTTGCCGGAAACGCCTAGGTGAGGACCTGAAACGGAATTTGGTAAGAAACGGGTTTGAAATGTATGGAATACGTTTTTATGTCGTTTTTTAATTCCCGTTTCCGTGACCGCCGTTTTCTCCCGCATTTTGGAGTTTTTTAGTAGTTTTTGGCCCGTTTCCGAAAATTTGGATACGGATCCGATAAAATCGTGATCCGTACCCAGATTTCCGGAAACGGATCAAGCATTCGATCGTCGGGAATGTTCCAAAAAATCATGTTTGCACTTTAAAATTCGTGTGGCTATTCACTTTAGGGTTTAACGGTTTCACCTTCACGCTATCCTTAACATTTTGCTTTCCAAACATCGGACAACCGCATTGTGCATTGGAGCCTGGAAGTGGAGTTTGAGCTTGAGGAGTCGTCGGCGGTTGCTAGTGGCCACGCGTTGAAGCGAACAGTGAAGACTGAGAGTTTTCGTCGTTCGAGCTCGTTGTGCAGTTGTTTTCGTTCAGGGGTCCTCGTTTGAGTTTTCAACTTTTCGTTGGTCGAGCTCAGGTCATCGACTGCTTGCTTGTCCATTAGAGAAGGTTAGAAATGATAAATCCTGTCGACTTACAATTACAAAGTTACAGTTTCTGAGTTTTGTAATCATGTTGCCAAGTTCTCGTTAATAACCGTAATCCTGAGATTAATAAAGTGGCAGTTGTTGGATGTCATACATTCTTTCAATTTTTATATTATTTTGTGCATTATTCCTGTTATAAGAATTCACACACTGCTGAATGCCCTAGCGGTTTGATAAAGCCTTAAGCCCAAAATTCGGTAAGACAAGTGTTTTCACATAAAGGGATATTACAAAAAAATTACAAATTTGTTTAGTTGCAGAGAGCTACATTTTTAATAAAACAAAATTTGCTGACCCCATCTACCATATACATTTTATGGGGTTTGGAGCAATTTATGAGAATTGTAATCAAGTCATGGAAAAACTTAAAAAGAGACTGTTGGATACAGTAAAGTTATTCAAATAGTTCACATTACCCAGAACAAATTTTGGGGATGATTGGAGAGATACCCCAACTTCTAGGTGACGGAACATGGGATGTCAATAGGGCATGTCAATTATAAAATCAAAACATCATGATTTGCAACATTGTAATGGGAATATCACAATATTACATTTTTTTAGAAACACAAGAAAAACAAATGACAATGATGCATAAGCATAATACTATAAGTATTGAAAATACATACATACAATATCATAAATAAGATCATCACTTTGGATAAAAATAAAAAATGTTGTTCAACTCAAAATTAGTTAAATTACTAATCACAAATGAACACAAAGCCATGCTTCACTATTGCAATTTTTTTCATGGTTTGCTTATTTTAGTGAAGACAATATCGCTGAAATATTGCTGATATTCGGAAATATCGCAATATTTTCGGGGAGACGAGATATCGCCGAAGAAATATCGCGAAATTTTGTCTCCCCGAAAATATCGTGATATTTTCAAAATATCAGCGATATCTTGGGGAAATATCGTGCTACGATCTAAAATATCGCCGGGCAACAACAAAAAATGCCGCTGCGGCTAGAAAAGTCCAATTTTGTTTTTTTTTTCAATCATTTTCATTTCTGATTGTTGGAGAAGGAAGGGGAGAGCTATGTGCTTGCTGCCAAGGAGGGTTTGAATGTTGAATAGCCATTATCGCCACCAACAACGAAGATTTTGTTGATCTAAGCTTGAAGAACAGTGTGACAATTTCATTTCTTCCATTAACAGGTATGTTCAAATAAACCCCTATGTTAATGAATTCTTTGATAGTTTTGGGATTATTCTTGCTTGCCTATTTGCCTACAATCATTTTGCTTCTTTTTTTTCCCATTTGCTATGATTTTCATGCCCATGAGCAAATGCAAGGGTTTTCTCCATATTTGGAGAGCAAACTCCATTTTTTTTTTTAGACTTTCAAATACACCCTCTTATTGTCATTTATGGTTTTTCATTGAATTCACATTGCAAATAATGTAGCAAAAAAAATATTTTGTAAAATGATGTGGTTATTACTTATTAATTCCAAATTTTTTTTTTGTTGCCCTAGGTTTGAGTTAGCTCACTACAAAATTCAAATATGCCAAAAGCCTTGGACCCATTTTGGGAGTATGGGGAGCCTGATGGTGGGACAAATCAGGCATATCTTACATGCAAATTGTGTGGGACTAGGATGACAGGAGGGGTTACATGATTGAAATACTATCTGGCTAGACTCACTGGACATGATGTTGGGATTTGTACAATTTCTAGTTCGGAGCTTATACAAAAAACTCTTGAGGCAATTGATGAAAAAGACAGAAAGAAGGAAGAGAAAAAAATAAACAAGGCTGAATGTGCAGGTAGATCTTTAGGGATATCTTCTCCTGATTTTGATGTTGAGGGTAGTGGGAGGGGCTCCACAGCATCACCTGCTACTACTAGTGCGAGGTCATCATTTTTTGTTCCACGAACATGACATGGATCACAACCTGGGATAAAATCACTTGTTAAAAAAAAGGAGAAGCAAGAAGCAAATAGTCATGGGGAGGTGTCTTTTCTGGAGTGACTTACCTCTCAGCATCACCAAAACCAATCCATTTTGGCAGCCAATGTGTGATGCTATTGTTGTTGTGGCCCAGGGTACAAAAGTGCTACATATGAGGAGTTGCGGGGCCAATTCTTCAAGCAGAAAAGCATGACATCAACTCTAGATTGGCGGAGTTGAAAAAAACATGGGAAGTTATTGGATGCACAGTGATGTCTGATGGTTGGACAGATAGGAAGGGTAGGACCCTTCTAAATTTCTTGGTATATAGTCCTAAAGGTACCATGTTTATTAAATCAGTGGATTCATCAGAACATATCAAAGATGCAGCAACGATATGTGAGTTGTTAGATGGGTTCATTCGGGAGATTGGTGTGCAGAATGTGGTGCAAGTCATAACAAACAATGCAGCTAATTATGTGTCTGCCAGCAAGATGCTTATGGAGAGGCATCACACATTGTTTTGGACTCCGTGTGCAACACATTGTCTTGATTTGTTGCTTGAGGATATGGGGAAACTCTCCTTCATCAAGGAGGCGGTTGATATGGCTAGGAGTGTCCCCAAGTTTATTTATAACCATGCTTTTGTTCTTAGCCTCATGAGGAAGTTCACTAGAAACAAGGAGTTGCGGCGTCCTACGATCACACGTTTTGCCACAAACTTTATTACTCTTCAGTCTTTGCTTCGATGTCAGTTCGAGTTGAAGCAAATGTTTGTGTCTGATGACTGGCGTAATTGTAGATACAGTAGGAGACAGGACGGGAAAGCCATTGCAAAAATGGTGTACTCTGAGACGTTTTGGCGTGGAGTAGAAGAAGCATGCTCAGTTAGTGAACCTATAGTAAAGGTTCTCAGATTGGTAGATGGGGAGAAGCCTGCAATGGCTTATTTGTATGAGGCCATGGATAGGGCCAAGGAGGCCATTCGTTCTTATTATGCAGACAAGGGTTCTGCTGGCCTTGATAGGCATATGATGTTATGGGATGTGATTGATAGTCGGTGGACAGGGATGCTTTATCGACCCATTCATGCAACAACACTCTTCCTCAACCCCGCATTTTCATACAAATGCAACTTTGAATTTCATGGAGAGGTGATGGAAAGGCTCCATTCCTGAATTCATAGGATGGTACCTGATCCTGAGCTTCGTAGCAAAATCAATCGCGAGATACAGTTTTATCGGGATTGTGTTGGCCTATTTGGCTTTGATGATGCTATTAGGGAAAAGACTCTCTTCATGCCACGTAAGTGACAAGTCATCACTCATTAGAAATTAGAATTTTCAATTTAGAATTTCCTTACTTTTAATTCTATTTTTTTAAAATTCAATTATGTAATTTTTATTTGAAAGTTTAATTATGTTTTAAGTTTTTGAATTTTTTATTTCTTTATTTTGTGGTAGATATTTGGTGGCGAAGCTATGGTGCAAGGGCACCAAATTTATAGAAATTGGCCATAAGAATCTTGAGTCAAACATGTGGCTCTTCACGGTGTGAGCGCAATTGGAGTGTATTTGAGAAAATACACGCAAAAAAACGCAATAGGTATAACTTTCAGCTCCAGCCTTCAGTTGAGCAATTACACTTATTGTAATTTTTAATTTTTAATTTATGACCTTCAAGTGTCAAGTGTCAAGAATCAAGACTCATTAGTTTTTTTTACACTCTTACAGGTTGGAGTTCGCACGCCTTAATGATTTAGTGTATGTGCATTACAACATCCGACTTCGAGTGAGGCAAATAGAAGCACCAATGGATCCAGATGCCATTTCCTTAGACAATATTGATGTATTGTCTCAGTGGAGGGTGGAGTCTGAGGAGCCCATCTTGGAGGAGTCACCTTCATGGTTAGAGCTAGATGATCCATTAGAACAGGGGCAGCAAGAGGAGGAGGACTCGGAGGAGGAGCAGCACGAGGAGGAGGAGGAGGAGGAGGAGGACACTGTGGGAGCATCAGCATCAACACCATTTGCTATAGATATAGGAGAGCACAGCTCCATACCTAGCACTCATTATTTGACATTAGGTGCAGAGGCAGGGCCAGGGCCTTCTACTACTAGGGGTAGGCCTGGCAAACAGCCCATCATGTTTTCTCGTAAAAGGGGGAGAGGGCAGTGATTTCAGATAGATCGCTGCTAGTTTTATTTGTTATGCTACATATAACTCATGATGATGAGATACTTTTATATATGTGATGTTATTTTGTATTGGTTCTCCACATTTGAGTCCTTGAATGGACAATTATCAGGGATCAGCAGGATTTGGTATCGCCTTTGATGTATCATTTCTATTTGACATCATATATATCAGTGCTTTCTTCATATTTATGTGCCAATGTGTTTATTTCATGTTGTTATTGCTTTATATGTTTAAAAATCTGAAAAAAAAAATGAATATATTATGCATTTTTTATGCTTGCCGATATTTGTCGATATTTTCACCAATATTGCCAATAAGATGTTTTTTGGACCCTCACCAATATTTTGTCGATACCGATATTTTCAACACTGGTATTTACTGCTATATCTTATGCATCATGCTCTTACTACTTGAGCCCCGGTTAATCAAAGAAAATCATCAAAAGGCAAAAGGCATATAAAGAAGGGTGGAAAAATCAAGGTTGGGACACTTCATATACTGTGATTGCCCCATCTTATATATTATAAACCCAAGTGTAGGCTTCCCTTTTATTAGCTATCCTTGTACCCCAGCATGTGGCCCAAGGTTGTCCCTTCTCATCCCCTACTTCATTCACCTATTTGTCACATGCCACCACCTTTTGAAGGATGTACCTTGAACATATTATCCCCTTTAGAAGTAGAAACCACCTAATAGGATACTTGGTTAAACCCATTTGGAGTTTAGGAAACATTGGCACATCCCGAAGACCATTATGGAAGGGTGGGCCATTATGAAGTCCTCACCTGTGGTACATGGTTGGTAACCTCATTTACTCGATTTCTCTAATGACTTGTTGTATTGGAAGGCTAGGGGACACATTGGATCTTATGTAGGATTGCAGATGGTCTCCATCTTGGATTTGGTCTCTCTATACAGGGTCCTAATCCTCCAAAGGGCTACATTGGCACATGTAGGGTGTATGTTGAGAGCCATGGGCCTCCACAGCAGTAGACAATACTCCATGGATCCCCGAGGATGTTCAGAGATTGCTAGAGATTCACCTATTGGACGAGGAAGAAGCACATGGTTTACCATACACTTGGCAGTTGATCCATGACTTGGAGGCTAATGTGGCATCACCTACACCATCATCAAAGCCCTTGCAAATGATCTATAGGCATCTTAGACTCATTTGGAGACCCATGAGGCTATTATTGTGCCCCCACACCCATTGGGAGCACCACAGGTTTATTATTTGGAGAACATGGCGCCAACCCCTTGTCCATCACTTTTGAGAGTCCTACTCTTCATTATAGCACCTATGTACCTCATCCGGCCTCCTGGAGGGCTCTACGACATGTATTATTCATCATCTGACCTCTTAAGAGGCTTATTATTTCATTTGTGAGCTAGTTTGGTGGGTTTGTCACCAAAAAGTTAGATTATTAGCACATTATTTTATTTTTGGGGCTTATGTAGGCCAGGAAACTAATTCGAACTCATCATTAGTGTATAAATACAAGTGAGATGAGTTCATTTGCTCATCATTACTTTGGATTGGATCTCTTCTCTCTCTTGAAAATTTTTCACTTTTTCTTGGAGGATGAATTGGAGCTTTATGGATGAATTTTGATGTTTGGATTTGGTTTATCTTATCTTGGAGCTTCTCTATTGTCAAATTGTGGATGGTTGGATATGTTCTATTACATGTAAGTACATTCTTTTAATGTTATTCTTGTTTTACTTTATCATATACATTGGATTGGGATTTTAGTTATTTTTAGGGCTAATTGTTGCATGCATTTACCACTTAAATTGTGGAATTTTGTCTCTATATAGCACCTCTCAATGTATGGGCCATGTAATTTGAATGAAATTTCCTAGAGATAATTCTATCAACGAATTCATCTTGATAAGCCATCACCTTTTTCAAGTCGAAGTATAAAAGTTGTAAGGTTGCTTCCCTTTGCCCTAGAAGGCTAGCGAGGTAGTCTTAAGGCCAACTTGACTAAGAAACAAGGTCCTCATTCATATTTGTCATAGACTCCATTCTCCCAAGACTAAGGCACTGATTTGCCAAGAGGTGGTCACCCAAAATCAAATCTTTTTCACCTTTTCCTAGGTCTATCCAAGTTGGGTCACCTAGGGCATCATTTTCCCGGCAAAGTAGCTCTCCAAAAAGTTCGATCTCCTAGCCTCTCTGACATTGGTGTGTCCTTAAGGCCTCCTCCAATTTTGAGCCCATTCCGACAGTGGAGTTGTGAGAAAAGCCAAGCCCTAGCTTTGAGATCAAACTTTTCCCTAGTATCCCCAAGGCTAGTGCCTCTTAGGATCAATTCAATACCTTTAAGTGAAAAATATTTCTTTGATCCTTTCCCCCTCCTTGTCTAGGTTAAGCACATCATTGGTTTCTAAATCCTTGCCTCTTGACCTAGGTTGGGCCCACTTGGTCCCATGAGGTCCCACTCCTTTGAAAAGACAATTCTTCAAGAACCACCTGGGATACCAATTTCAATAAGGATTTTAGGGATTGGGAAACTCTTTCACAAGTCATATCCCATAAACCTAGCCCTCAAATCCCCCCATCCTTCTCCTAGAAGACAATGTACCTTACTTAGAAAGCAAGCAATCTCCATTCTTCAACCTCTTATGGAAGGGATTATTGGGTCACTCTATATCCACTTCATTTGTGACTGCATATATACTGGGTCTCCTCCCATCGATGAAAGTCCATAAATAGTAGAGAGCCTTAGCTGAGGTGACAGTGGGCTAAGTCTCCATTTGTTGCTCTTGGTCTAGCATTTGCTCCTTTAGGGATCCCCTTTAGGTCCCCTACTAGTTTGAGTGGTAACATTTTGGCGTCGTTGTCAGGGAGGAAGTGGGTCTACCTCCCTAGTGAATCATTGAGGATTTGATTCATTGACGACATCTATAAAGCATTCCTCTGGCAACTCCACTCATTGTCCAAACCCCTAGTTTACTTGAAGGCAACAACATTCCTCCTTTAACTAGGGTTGCTGCAAAAAGGGGAGAGCGAACTCCATCACCTATTGGAACTGCTCTTTTCCCTGAATTTGAGAAGGTCAGTGATCCATCTCCAAAGATGCCATCTAGTTCTAACACTGACCCAAAACAAGATCAACCTAAGATGACCAAGAGTGAAAGACACTTGGTTAGTGTCTTTGCCCCTTTGAAATTGAATGATGATCCCAAACCCTTACTTGAACAATATAACTAACGGTAATCCAAATTCAAAGGGGATGCTACTTGGACTACCCATGGCTTTATTGAAGAATTCTATTGGCAAATGTCCCCCAGAATGATCTTTGATGAAGATAGACTCATGATGTTTTTTGCCCCTTTGAAATTGAATGATGATCCCAAACCCTTACTTGAACAATATAACTGACGGTAAGCCAAATTCAAAGGGGATGCTACTTGGACTACCCATGGCTTTATTGAAGAATTCTATTGGCAAATGTCCCCTAGAATGATCTTTGATGAAGATAGACTCATGATGTTTTTTGCCTTATCACTTGAGGGACAAGCAAGAGATTGGTACCTTAGCCTTCCCCTTGCATGCATACAAGACTCCAATGAATTTGAAGACCTATTCATGAAAAGGTGGTCATGCAATGCCCAAGGGACCTTCAATATCGAAAAATTCTACCAAATAACCAAGGGAAGGGAGGATGTGCGTGAATTCATTCAAAAATTTGACAGGGTAGTCAAAGATATACTTGATCGTTTGAAGCCATCCGAAGCCAATATTCTTGATAAATCCATAAAAGCAGTGGGTGGCCACTTCACCTATGTGTTAAGGGATAAGAAACCTTCCACTTTGGCTGAAGCTAAAGAGATAGCAATGGAAGTTGAAGAGAACATACGAATCTCGAAGGTTGATATCAATGACCACCCTAGAGCTAAAGCTGAAGTCAAGAAGGAGAAATCCAAAGATCAACATGAGGAAACTCTCCTTGCCATCCTCAAAAAGATGGAAAAGTTCATCGAAGAAGCCAATGCACGTGACAGGGTTATCATGAACAAAATCACCGCCTTGGAAAGGGCCCAAAAATCTAGTTATATCCCTAAAGGAAAACCTTTTCCCAAAAAGCAAAGTGAAGAAGATAGGCCAAGCTCTTCTCAAATCCCAAACACTTTGGCTCCAACTAATGTTGTTGAGCCAGACTCTTCATCTAAGGATGAGGAAAGTGAAGGAGAAGAGAGTGAGGATGAACAAACTGATGAGCAGGCCAACCTTGTGGAATCTAACATCTTCAACATTTTGCTGGGGGGGTCGTATACACATCCTCCCATTAGTGAGGTCACCCTTAAAGAGGAAAAGGAAGAATCCATTCTTAACTCTGATAGCAACAAAAGATTTAAAGCGGTCCAATATTCACGAAAAGAAAAGAGCAAAGACCCCTCAACTCTTAAGGAACCATCTAAAGAAGATCCATCACCTAAGCAAGCCCCTTCAAGTTGGAGAGGTTTTGGCCCTCATTGATCGCCTACATTTTGTGTCTCTTGTCTCTTTATTGTTTATGCTTTGGTAGTTGTTTGATGAAGTAGAACACTATAATAATCTAACTAAAGAGAAGATCCTAATCTAAAGAAGTAAAAAGTATTCACAAGCAATTACCATTATACGAAAATCATTTAATCACTATGCCCTAGATTTCTCAACAAGGAAAGGGTATCAGAATCACCATTTTTTCAGAAAAACAGAAAAATCACATTAATGTCAACTTGGGAAAATCAATTATTAGCTCCAAGAGTCAAGTATAATTGAAAAAAAAAACATTTTTGACAAATTAAAGACTTACAAGTAACAATTTTTTATTATAAATGCATATCAAAATTCAATGTTACAACTATATTTGAAACAAAGTATAATTCTAGGTTTCACCATTCAACCTAGATTGAAGTATTGGATACTTTCGTCTTAAACATGAAGAAAAAGTTTTTGACATTTCGTAATAAGAAGAATATAACATTGCAACATGTTACACTGAAGTCAAATATTGTTAAATTTTCTTAGGGCTTGATTTTTCTTTGCTTAAGATAATTGCATTTTATTTACATATCACATTCACCCCATAACATCTTATCATCATTAGCAATTATGTAGAAAGAACAATAATGCAGCGGAACAATAAACAACAACAGAAAGCGTGCACAAATAGACACCAGGATTTGGTCGAAGACTAGGGCAACACCCCACAAGGGGACAATCCATCAAATTCTTCTTCTTCTATTAGATTATCATCAATTGTTCAAAAAAGAGGTACAAAGTACAAATGTCATCAGGCTACCTAAAGCCTATATATGACTTCTTCACAACTTCGTTTGTGAACAAGTGTAATCGACAAAACTGCCATGTCATTAGAGTTGCAACCTATAAATATCACTAGTGCTCTGGGATATAATTGTGAGGAATTGAGATGACAATGATACCATATTTATAATTGTATTTTTATGCTAACAATTCAACTGTGATGCTGATAAAATCAAATATATAGATGCCAATATGGAGATACAACAATGATGTCATACATGAAGCCATACATATCATAGTGATGTCATCCATGAAGCCATACATACCATAGTGATGCCATACATATAATGAGATGCCATACGTACTGAGATACCATATGACTGATATGCCATACATTAAAATATATTGTAGCAAGATGATATCAATAATATACCAGAATTGTTGATACTAGTATGAAGCAAGATACATGTACCAGAATTATAGATACGAGCCTGAAGCAAGATACATAAACTCCAATACTATGAAGAGGATCGAAATCATATGGATGTCATATATAACTCAAAGGTGCGAGATTATTATACAACCATACCATAGTATAACTAAGCCAACATGAATGATATAGTTGTGCACAGGCAGAACCATATCAATACCATTGCAAAGTTGTAACATGTCAATACCAAGACAATGAACCACATGGATACGTAACTTTGTGCCATACATTCTATACAACTATGAAGCCAACTGTAAAGCATACAAACAATACAACTAGAACGAACAACAGAGATACCATAGTGCGTACAATAGGGAATCATAAAGACGTCATAGAGCGAACACAAAGATGCCATATCAAAACAGTGAGATCCATAATAGCGAGAGATTGTAACTCTATGCCATGCGAAGAAGACCATACTCCGTGCCATGTGAAGACCATATTCTGTGTCATGCAAAGCCATAATAGAGAAAGAGGGCACCTGAAATCCTCAGAACAAATAGCCATCCAAGGTGTTGCAAAACTGAAAATCTCAGATTAAAATCCATCCAAATTGCAAACCAATTTCGCACACGATCATGAGGATCACCCCAATGAGGTATTTATAGTGGTTTTTCAAGAGTGAAGGGTCACGAACCTTGGGTGAGCTGACTTTGAAGCCGACCTTCAACTTTAGATTGAATTTCAAATGTAAATTATTTCCCTCCAATAATTTGTGTTGACTTGGAGATCACAAATAAATTCATTTCAATAATATTTTGAGGTCAAGTGAGGGCTAGGGAATTTCTCCCTACTACCTAGCTTCCAAAATTAACAAATATAAAGCTCCCGCATTAGAAGACAATAGAGATATCTCAAAGGCGATCCTTCAAGATAATCAAGAATCAATATAGTAGATGCAAAAAAAATTGACAAGATTGTTGTTGATAAAGACGAAGAAATTTCTTGCCTTTTGAATCATAGTAAAAAATTGATATATAGACTTAGAAGCTAAGAAGTGATAACAAGAACTGTTGGAGAAAATTATCAACAGAGAATCAACAATTGATAAACAAATAATCATTGACAATAGAAGCCCCCGGGGTGTTGATTTTCTAGTTGCAGACAAGACTATAACAATTTTCTATCTAATAACTATTTCCAATGATACAATTTTGACTAAAGCGGACTCCACGTGCATGGTACGCTAGGATAGATGGATAACTTCTTGGTTTGGGCTTCACCAAGAGTGAGGTAGACTCCAACTTGTACTATGTACTCATTGAGGGTGAGCTGCTCATCTTCATAGTTTATGTGGACGATCTCTTCTTGACAGGATCGGAGAAACTCGTAGGGATGTCCAAGGAGAATCTTGCTTCGAAGTTCGAGATGAAAGACATCGGGTTGATGCACTACATTTTGGGATTGGAGGTGTGGCAGCAACCAAAAGAGATTTTCCTTAGATAGGGCAAGTATGCAGTCAAAATCTTGAGGAGGTTCAAGATGGAGGATTGCAAGTCTATGTCTACACCGATGATCATTAACTTGAAGAAGCTAAGTGCTTTTGGAGGTGAGTTGGTGGATCCCACATTATACATGAAACTGATATGTTCCTTGATGTATTCGGTCAACACTAGGCTAGATATATGTTTTGTTGTGAACACACTCAACCAGCTCATGGTGGAGTCGAGATAGGTTCATTAGGGCAACGAAGCATGTGCTGAGGTACCTACAAGGAACTGTTGATTTTGGACTGAGATATGTCAGAGTTGGAGGAGTGAAGTTGCAGGGACACACAGATTCTGATTGGGCACGGAGTCTTGTGGACAGAAAATCCACGTCTAGATGTTGCTTCTATTGAGAAATCAATGCTTATGTGAATTAGGGTTTGACTCCTCTTTCTTGATCATTACTTGTAAATTTGTTGGCTTCTCTTACTTCTTAATTTGTTTATCTTTCATCAAGCAATTACTAAATTATATGTATATGAAGATCACAAGAACTAGAGACACAAGATGTAGGCGCTCATCCAGGAAAAACCCCTATAAGGGGAAAACCTAGTAAAAAACTCTTCCTTCAGTAGATTCAAATCAAGATGAGGCACTTCCAGACTTCTTAGACTTAGAAAAATACCTCCTCCAATCACCAAGTCAACCCTTCCCTTCAATAGATGCTCCTTGTCAAAGTCTCCAAGTGACAACCTCCCAGCAACAACTTTTGTCCAGAATTTTGTCCCCCAACAGCAGAACTTTGACCCCGACCAACAGAATTTCAGACCTGCAGTAGACACAGATTTTCGGGCCCCAGCAATTGCCCAAAAACTTCGCATGTGTGAGAGATAGATGGCCCAAAAAATCGAATGAGGTCTTCCTAGCAAACTTCGTCCTTCTCCAACTACTTCGCTCTATTTTTGCTTCTCTTCCTTGAAGATCGAATTTGATGAGTGAATGTGACAAATGGATCGAATTGCCTCTCCTTATATAGTCTTTCTACTAGGTCGAATTTCCCTAATGTAGGCTGACTTCATGGGGACAAGGCCGACTTGGTGTGGAGGTGACAAATTACTCTTTTTACTCAAAAATAATTCTTTTTACATGATACAAAAGCCCAAGAAGGGTCTAATAAACATGACAATGACTCTAATGACACAAGACAAAACCTAGAAGCCTTCAATGGAAGCTTTGACCTGGAAGAGTTTGACCCAAGCATGAAACCTATGCTTTAATAAGCCATTTTCTTTAATAAAAAATCTCTTTTGACAAATACAATTATGAAGATCGAAGCTAGTTACATGCTTCAGCAACTTCAACTTGGGACCACCCATGATCTCGTGGTAAAACAGGAAGCAGTAAACAATGGAACTTAGCTCAACAGAGGCAGAGTACATGGCAGCGAGTATTGTGTGGGGCCAATGGTTATTTGTCGTGATAATTAGAGTTGCATTAAGCACTCTGAGAATACCATGCTTTATGATCGGTCCATGCACATCGAGATCAAATATCACTTCATCAAAGACAAGGTCTAGAGAGGTGTTGTGAAATTACAGTGCAATTCTTTAGAGGAGCAGGTGGCAGATATTCTCACTAAGACTCTAGAGAAAGGGAAGTTTGTGAAGTACTGAGATAAGTTGGGGGTTATGGAGAATCCCTTCCTTGCTAGGAGGGAGTGTTGAAGCTTGTGGTAGCTTCGACTGTCTTCTGCATAGGCTTGGTGTCTTAGCATGTGGAAGACGATTTATTGCCTCTTTAGGTGTTTGTTTGGTGGACTAAGTGATTCATGTTTTCTTTCCTATGTCTAACTTAGAAAAAGTACAATAATTAAAGTCAATTAATTATTGTGCACTATTAAGTCATTTTCTAAGGACAAATAATTTAATTATTTAAGTGACTTAAAAATAATCTCAACCATTAATCTCCAAGATCTTTTAGAAGAGAGATTAGGGTTAGGGATTTGATCTTAATGAAGATTATAAAAGATGTATGGCGAAGAGGTGAAGACACAAAGAACACAAGAAAGAGAGGCAACAACAGCATTTTAGGGAAAGTGATTTTCTCAAGAAGGAGACAGCGAATTCTCTGGAGCATGAGGCTCAGTTTCACTGAGGACAAGGAAGAAGAATACAGGTATAATTTCAAGGTGTTTCTGGGAGGCTGATTTCTTGGGAATTGGAGAGGCCGAATTGCTGAAGTGAGGAGTCGCAGTTAATGGGGAGGCCAATTTGCTAAGGCCAAGTTGTGAGTGCACAAAGGCTGAGTGAGAGCTAGGGGCAGAGGCCGATTTTTTTGTGAGGTGGGCCAATTTTCTTCAGGCCATATTTCTTCAGAGGTCGATTTCCAATTGGATGATTTTCTTCACGCCAAATTTCTTCAGAGGTCGATCTCCAGTGAGCCGAATTATTCTAGTGGGATCGAGTTGTTGGTTCCAGTCACTGTATTTTTCTTTGTAAATTCTCTATGGGTTGAAACCCTAATTTTCCAGATTAATAAATGACAGAGAATTGTTGTGGGTGAATTATTTCTATTGCAATGTGTGATTGATCTCTCCAATTTATTTCTGCTGCATATATTTATACATGTTAAAATACCAATAATTCTAGTTTTTCAGTAATTCAGGATTTATTTTGTTAATTACATAATTGTTGGGAATAAATAATTGCCATGAGAAAATAAATCTGGACTGATATTAGGAGATTTAACAGGCCAACCACACAGGACAAGAATGTTGTGCAATCTAATCTATCACAAAGCCCTCTTCCCACCAGGACAACACAACCAAGTTATTATTGCATACCCAAGGACCGTCAGTGATGATATCATGGATGTGATCTTTCTCTATGAATTGCAAAAGAAAGAATCCTTTGGTCAAGCTTCTAGTCTAGAGGCAACACTACCATGAGGTTAGCAAACACAATAATACATGAAAATCATTTCCAGTTCTGATTTCCAAAGTGTTTCTGGGAACCAGAAGCACATAACGAAACATTTCTGAAACTTTTGGAAGCTCTTGAAACGTTTTTGGCAGTTTCTGGAAAGGTCTCAACCGTTTCTTGACAGTTTCTAAAAGTTTGGACAGAAACTCCTTGCAATTTCTGATGCCACATCCTGATTTTTCCCCTCTTTTAAATCTTAAAACAGAAAAAGGGTTTGGTGGTCCTCATGCTCGCCTCCAAACTCTGGGACGAAAATGAGAAGGAAAATAAAGAGAGAATAAGGTTGCGGAGACCATTTTACAATGCATTTGGCCATTTTCATTTTGACAACCCTCTCTGGACTGCTTAATAATCCCAGATAACTTTATGCTTTTATTCTTTATTGTTTGCTACTAGTGCTTAAACTTTAAACTAGACTTCAAAACATTGTTATTCATGATTTTGATAGGCATTTTGCTATTTAAAGTTACGATTTTGTTTCCAATAGAATTATGGAAGACTGCAATGTTATTATGTTCATCATCTATGATGTATGGTGGTATGCAATATGAAATCAATTCGAAATCACCAATTAAGATTTGACATTTATGGAATTGAATATTTCTAAATAAATTATTGAAGGAATTTTGTTCCCATTTCCAGAAACCATATCCTAGTGTTTCTTAAGTTTCTACTGCTGCCATTTCCTGTATTTCAGGTCCTCACATTTTTGTTTCCAAAACCTCATTTCCTGTTATGTCTCATTCCTGGAAACTGCATAACATATCTGAAACCTTTTTAACCCAGGGAATCACAAATTTGGGAAACCTTCCCACAATCTCAGCGGGCTTTTTACTTAAAAAGAAAAACATACATTTTCGTATCCAGAAATAGCAATATCAACAAGAGATTCCTCCATCTCAAAATTACCTCATGGCAGACCTTGCAGATGACCTTTCTTAGCCTTTGGGTGGTACCATTTTTGCTACCAAACATGGGGTTTCCACTGCCAATGACAACAATAGAAGAATCAACATATCCACTATTGGGCAGAGGAGAAGCCATATAAGGCTCCCTGCTACATATTGCCAAAGCTGAGGGCAGTCAAAGCCAGCTAAAGGCACACAAAGGGACAAGGCAAACAGTAAATGTGATAGAGACAAGGAAAGAAACATTTGATGCACTCATCGCCAGATTTGATCATGAAGTGAGAATATATTGGTGAAGAAGTTGGTAGAGACACAAATTAGTGACCCCCACTCCCAACAATGGAATGGCAATGAGCATCAAGTAGCACAGATCATGGGATTTTTTGTTGAAATATGTAACTAGGTTCGGTCTTCATAATGACATATGTAATCATGATTTTATGTATTTGATGTAAAGAGAAAAATAAATTTATTATTGTCATTCTTGAGGCATGGGTTTCATGCTCAAGGAAAATTTATTTATAGGTCAAGCACCCATTGAGTGCTTCTAGGGCTTGTCATTGAGTCTACAAGTCAATTGAGTCATTGTCATGTATGGAAGACCCTTTTGGGAATGTTACATCTTGTAAAGAAATTTTATGTAAACTCAAAAGTGTCAAATAGACCCTCCAAGACCTTGTCATCATCAAAAGAACAAGTCGGCCTCTATGAGTGAACAAGTCATGCTACAAGTAGCAATTCGACCTAGAGAAAGACCTATATATAAGGAAGACCTCGACCTCATTTGGGAGAGAAGAGAAGCAACTTGTGGAAGCACAAGAATAGCATAGAATACCTAGCAAAGGGAAGAAGAAACCAAGGAAGGAAAGCGAAGTCTTAGAAGATTCTTTTTGTGCCATCTACACCTCACACGTGCGAGAAAACTAGGGCATAACTTGCAGCAGTAAGACTGAATTGCAGCTACCTTAGGAGACTGAAATCAAGTGTGAAAAAGACTAAGCTTGCAAGCTAAGTAGTCAAGAAGGAGAAGGATATCCAAGTGAAAAAGGAAAGAAAGCAAATTCATCATTATTATGATATTATCCCACATGTGCCATCTAGGGTTTCTGTAGTCGAAGTTGCAGAAGAAGTTGTTGGAGAAGCTGCCAAGGGTCGAAGTTCTTGGGGTCAAAGTTGCATAAGTTGTTGGGGTTGAAGTTGCTAGAGAAAAGAAAGCTCATCAAGGAGGAAGGATTGACTTGGTCTTGGAGGGGACTTTGACAAGGGTCCTAGGTCTTGGAATTCGTCATTTGAAGGTCTATAAGAAGAGAAGAATTCTTATGGATTTTCCTCTCAAGAGGAATGGTTTTGGCCCTGGTTAACAACCTATATATTGTGTCCTATTGTCTCATTGGTCTTCATTGTTTAGTAGTTGTTTGATGATAGAGAACACTAATAATAATCAAGTGATAGAGGAAGCTAATCAAGTTATGTAAAAATACATCACAAGTAGTTATCAAAGTAAGAGAAATCACCTAATCTAGTTGCCCTTATATTTTCTCCACATGGAATCAGAGCTAAGGTGACAACAGTAGAAGAGGCAACTTGAAGATCATCATTGAAGAAGGATACATAAGGACTGAGCACAAAGGAAATCATTAAGGAGTACTAAGAAGCACTAAGGAGAAATATTCATCTCAAGGAGAAGAAGACCTCAAGGACCCTACCTCCACTCAAAGAAAGAAGAACTACACATTTGAAGCATCTTGAAGTTTCCATATTCTACATTTCTACATCCAAAGAAAGCAAGAAGAAGCATTGCCATCATCATCAAGGAAATCAAAGTGATCTCCCTCTCATTGAAGAAAGGATCACTTTTCAAAGCATACTTGAAGGAAGACATCTTCATCAAGAAGACATCTTCTATTATCAACATCATCAAGAAGGCATCAAGTTGAAGATATCATCATCAAAGGAGCATCTTCACTTGACAAGTATCTTTATATCTATGTCTGAATCTACTATCAAAATGACTTCATTTTGCAAGGAAAGCAACAAATTGGTTGGGTCATCAAATTTCCTTGCATGGAAGAAGAGGATAGATTTGATCCTCATAGAAAATGAAGTCATTGAATATGTCAAGGTTAATGTCTCCAAACGATCTCAAGAACAAGCTCAAGCACTAACAAAGTATATAAAAGGGGAAATAAGGGCTTAAAGAATCCTTATAGAATCAATCAAGGATCCCCTCATCCCTTATGTAGCAAAGTTGGAGAAATCGAAAGAAATCTATGATAAATTGGTAGAATTGTTCTCCGTAAGCACTGCAGGAGAAGTTATATCTTTGGGAACCAAGCTATACAACATGAAAGTATCAAAGGAAGAAGAGATAGCCTCATATCTTATGAGGGTGTCACAAATAAGAGACCAACTACAAGAGTTGGGGGAAATAATGTCGACAAATAAAAGACCATCGTTGTGCTCAATGCACTACTTGATGAATGGGTAACTTTGTATCAAGTACTTATGGAAAGAAGGAAGCCACTCCATTCAATGAACTTTGGTCATTATGTAAGATTGAAGAAACTAGGTTGAAGGCAAAGAGTGATGTTGGATAAAACAAACAAGTCCAAGCATACATTGCCATGGCCAAAAGAAAAGGAAAGTTTGGAAAGTTTGGTCCTTAGAAAAAGAAAAAGATCGATGTGTCAAAGATACAATTCTATGAATGTAATGAATATGGACGCTTTAAAAGGAATTGTCCTAAGCTTAAAAAGGACAACAAGAAGAGAAAGGAAAGAAATGAAGCCCATGTTACCAAAGAGGTGGAAGAATCATAAAAGAAGAAATCAAAGGAGGAAGTGAAAGATCTCTACTATGACTGAGATAATCTCCTTCACTTAGTTCTTTTCAATTTTGTAGAAGATAGCAATCATGATAGGAAGCATCTCTAGCATTAAGATGGATTAAGAATTGAAATAGAGATGACATTGTCATAGAAGCTTGAAAGGATAACTGAAGTAGAAGTCTACATGGTTGTAGCAGTCATCATGATAGAAAGAAAGTAATTCATGGCATCTCCATTAGAAGCATATAAGGACAACCATAGTAGCAGTATATATGGTTGGAAGAAAGTCATCTAGCATGATGGAAGATAAAGAAATCATCATACATCATCATCATTAGGAAGAAGCATTTGCAAGATGAGGATAATCAAGATCCTCCATTGGAAACTTCATTAGAAAGTTCACCTCTACTTGGAAGAAGCAAATGTCTCGCTGATAGTCTATGGTCCACCTTGTGTGGGATCCATTGGTAAGGTATGATGACAAAGATGTGCAACATGTTGAGTTGTTTGAAGTACTTTCATCTTCAAGCCAGGAAAAAGACGCTGCTAGAAGGAAGTCTAGAAGACCAAAAGAAGGAAAAAGTATGTATATATTTGATAGATAAAATCATCATATAGTTGCAGATAACATGGTTGAATGTTCGATCTCATGAGCATGATCGAAGAAGAAGGATCTCTTCCATTAGAATGAAGCATGAAGGCATATAGATAATGTGCCTTGAACTCTTCTACATATTGATAAGATGAAATCAACATAATATGACCTCATATGGAAGATGAGGTGGTTGACAATGATGGTTCCTATGATGAAGGAACTATGTATAGAAGTTCCTGAGAAAGCAATATGTGAAGAAAGGAAGAAGAGTTCGTGAAAAGATGCAACTATAGTAAGATAAGATAAGTGATCAACATTTGATAGCTAGAAGAATTAGCTATGACATCTCCATAGAGAAGGTATGAAGACCTTGATAAAGTCTTAAAAAGAAGGAGACCCTTGATATTGAATGTCTTGGAGATGGAGTCATACATGTGCAAATGATGATGTTGCATGAAGTTGATATCATGACAAAAGGCCATCATAAAAAGGTAATTTTGATTTGATGTTCATTTTAATTTTTGAAATCATCTGGTTGGGTTGAAATAGGGTTACCGAAAAAGAGTTGTAGATGTCACCTACAACTAGTACTCATGAGAATGGATGGAAGATCCTAAAAGAAACATGACTTGGAAGAGGTAGTTGTATGAAGAAAAGCCAGATGTGGACTAGAAGATCACTTTCCAATGAAGAAAAGGATGACATGACTATTGGTTCAACCCTATGGTTCGTTGAAGGAAAGTGATGGATGGTCGATGCCCTACGAAGAAGATCTAGAAGATGAAGGTTCCATAATGAAGAAGATGAAGTTCATGACATCGAAAGGAGGAGCCCTACAAGCAGTTGATAGTACCATGATCTTCACTAAAGAGCAGATAGTTTTTGTTGATAACAAGTCCCTAGTCAAGAGGGAGCTTGGGCAAGTCCCTAGGTAAGAGGGAGCTTGGGTATATTCCTTTTATAGGAATGAGTATATCTTCCCTAGTTGACAGGGAGAGATAGACACATCATTCTTGTCTTCACGTTATGAAGAAAGAATGGAGAATTGGGTAAACATTTGAGATTGATTCCGATGCTCTTTAAGGATGTGGTAGGGAATCCAATAGGTAAGAGTAGTTGAAGAGGAAATTCCTCGAGGATGTGTTAATTCCAAGACAGAAATTGTCCTAAAAGAACATACCTTTGAACACCTAGGTGGGGTATGTGCCTTGAGAGACAATGATGATGGTGTCTGTCAGTCATTGGTATCGCTAGCATTGCGCTCTGATCTTGTGGAGAGATAGAGTTGTTAGTCAAAGCCTTGTTATGTGACAACGCTAGATGATATGATGAGATGCAATAATATAAGCTAAAATAATAGCTTATGAGATGACTTACCAATCCGACTCTTATGAGAATTATTCAGTTTGAGAATGTCCAAGTACCACGTATGGATTATGAATGCCTCCCCAGTTAAGAGGGGGTGTTGAAATATGTAACTAGGTTCGGTCTTCATAATGGACATATGTAATCATGATTTTATGTATTTGATGTAAAGAGAAAAATAAATTTATTATTGTCATTCTTGAGGCATGGATTTCATGCTCAAGGAAAATTTATTTATAGGTCAAGCACCCATAGAGGGCTTCTAGGGCTTGTCATTGAGTCTACAAGTCAATTGAGTCATTGTCATGTATGGAAGACCTTTTTGGGCACGTCACATCTTGTAAAGAAAATTTATATAAATTCAAAAGTGTCAAATAGACCCTCCAAGACCTTGTCATCATCAAAAGAACAAGCCGGCCTCTATGAGTGAACGAGTCGGCCTATAGGCAGTAATTTGAGCTAGAGAAAGACCTATATATAAGGAAGACCTCAACCTCATTTGGGAGAGCAGAGAAGCAACTCATGGAAGCACAAGAAGAGCATGGAATACCTAGCGAAGGGAAGAAGAAACCAAGGAAGGAAAGCGAAGTCCTAGAAGATTGTATTTGGGTCATCTACACCTCACATGTGCGAGAAAACTAGGGCATCCATCGCAGCAGTAAGACCGAAATTGCAGCTACCTTAAGAGACCGAAATCAAGTGTGAAAAAGACAATTTGCAAGCTGAGTAGTCAAGAAGGAAAAGGCTATCCAAGCGAAGAAGGAAAGAAAGCAAGTTCATAATTATTATCCCACATGTGCCATCTAAGGTTTCTGCACTCGAAGTTGCAGAAGAA
Organism: Pinus tabuliformis; assembly: GCA_031772625.1. Classification (NCBI taxonomy): domain Eukaryota; kingdom Viridiplantae; phylum Streptophyta; class Pinopsida; order Pinales; family Pinaceae; genus Pinus; species Pinus tabuliformis. Next base: position 996,911,478 of record CM062806.1, on the reverse strand, counting down.
GCTATTGGGGGTCGAAGTTGTTGGAGAAGCTGCTGGGGGTCGAAGTCGCTAGAGAAGCTGCTGGGGTCAAAGTTGCAGAAGTTGCTAGGGTCAAAGCTGCTAGAGAAAAGACAGCTCATCAAGGAGGAAGGATTGACTTGGCCTTGGAGAGTACTTTGACAAGGGCCCTAGGTCTTGGAATTCGTCATTTGAAGGTCTATAAGAAGAGAAGAATTCTTCTGGGTTTTCCTCTCAAGAGGAGAGGTTTTGGCCGTGGCTGACAGCCTATATCTTGTGTCCTATTGTCTCACTAATCTTCCTTGTTTGGTAGCTGTTTCATGATAGAGAACACTAATAATAATCAAGTGAAAGAAGAAGCTAATCAAGTTAAGTAAAATACATCACAAGCAGTTATCAAAGTAAGAGAAATCACCTAATCTAACTGCCCCTAGATTTTCTCAACATTTTTGACTGCATAGGAGGTGTGTGATGGTCCTACTATCTTATTTAAGAAGCTCAATGACATAGTTGTACTATTACATAGTAACTAAGTAGGCATGTTACATAACACATTTTACAACTTTGTTTCAGCATTTGTTTCAGGAATAGGGAGAACAATCCATAACAATCAAAATATAGACAATGCAAAGTTGCAAACTAGCTCCATGAAAATGAATATCCTCTGCTAACTTATAGGACTGACAGTGGCAGCAATTCCCACTGGCTGTACATATGGTCACTAATACTAATTAACTGTAGCAGTCTCTGACAGCCAAATTACTGTTAAGTGAGCCAACGACATTGACCATCTGATTTCAAAAGTTTAAAGACTAGACCTTTATTATCATGGGCACAGCAAAAAATGCCAAGCCCAGAAAACATAATACTGATACATAGCAAAATCAGAGATATTATAATGATGTATAGTTCAAATAACCAAACCATACAACAACAGTACCTGCTTGAAATTGCTCCAAACATTGCAACTGGGACCTCGTCCATCACGTACTACTCTTATGTCAATATCAGCACCCTGATTCATATCAAAAATAGCATGTATTAGCAGCTATATCTTTCCAAATATCAATTTTAAATCCATGGACACGTCTTGGCTTGTGAAACTGAATGTCGAAGTCCAGATATGATACAAACTAATTAAGTCTTCATCCAAAAGAACAAATCAAGACGTCTACCAAATCATCATATCCATGGACAACAATGACCTAATTAATGATTCAGAGTCCAGACCATTGTCATGGCTCCAAAGTGTGCAGCTGCTACAAGGATGCTCCCAGTGCCAACAAATGGATCATACACAAGCCTTCCGGGTTGAACTAAAGCTTGGTTGGCCATGAGAAATGCAATTTCTGCATCCATAGCTGTTGGGCCTAAATATTTTCGTTTGCTTAGCTGATATGTTTGCAGTAATTTCCGATCTGCTCCACCAAGCTCACGCCCAAAAAACAAGGTCCTCTGAACTACTGGTGGAAGCCCATTGTTAGAAACTTGGTCATCTGTTTCTATAAACCAAAACTTATAATCTGCATTCCGTAAATCAACACGACCCTGAACAATTATAAACATGTTCAACTAAATCAGAATTCCCACCATCAGCATACTCCAAAACTAGATAAGACCTTTTTTAACTAGAAGCTTATAGAGCAATAAGCAATGCCTGGTGCCTTTCCTACCTCCATCTTAATCTTTCCACAAACAATACAACAAACAGGAAAAATGGTGGCAAAGCTAATCAAACATATCCAAATGTCTAAGTACCAAATGAACCTATGATGACAGAAAGAAAAGGAATAGGTATATCTCAATAAGCTAGGACAAGCAATGCTTCATGACAAGAAGTGACTTTCTCAATTGTAATAATAGTTTCAAAATAGATTAAAAAATATTTTAGATTGATAAACACTGTAAAGACTATTTCCTTATCAAACCAACTCCATGGTATGTGTTTGCCTCATTTCTAGTCCAACCATCTGCATCTAACATTATATAATATAAATAAATCACCAGTGAACTTTTCTACTAAGCCATTTATGATTTTTCATAACTTATCTCTCAATACATTCCTTGTCTCATCTAACAATCCATCTTCAAATAAATTCTTTCAAATTTCTAAATTCGAACCATGGCTATCCTGTTAAAATACCTCTTACTGAAATTTAACAAGTTGTGTATACAATCATGCAAAGGCCCTCACATCACTAGATTCGGATTTTATCATACCAGGAAAATCCCTATGGCCTTTTAGGTAATCCCACAACTGGCACACTCATATTAGAGACAAAACCATATATAAAGATGCTAAACTTTGATTGCAATATGATTACCTTCTATTCCACAATTTCTTTTTAGCTCTCAGGCTGCAGCCTATATACCGCTAACTATAATGTCTAGAAGAATGTTGCTTTCATATTATAAATAATTTAAGCTTTCCATAGAAAACAACCTTATCACTATAGTAATTAGCAGCAATCATATCTCTTTTGGCCCTAACAAAATTAAAACAATGTGGGAAACTCAGGGCTAGTAACCACCCTCAGTTTAGGTTCTTGCCAATTCCTTTATTATGTTATAAGCTTTATGAATAATGTACTAAACAATGCTCCACTAATTTGCTTGAAGTCTAAGGTTCTATGATTACAAGTAAAAATTCTCAATGGAGCTGCCAGCAGCAAGATGATGCATGTGTGTATAGTTAATTTAAAGAATGAGAATAAGATAAGATAAGATAATCTTATTAATGTCCAACAAATGACCACAAAAGTAGGTCAATGGGACTGATGAAAAGTACAATCAGTATGAATGTAATATGGGAGTGTACGCACAGCTCCAAGAAAATGCCGAAAATAACATAAAGAAAGACAGAAACAAGTGGTAGTGCTGCCACAACATGCCTATAAAAGACCGTGTCATGATACAAAATAATCAACAACTTCCCAACAAAGAAAGAAAGAATAAGCAAGATAAGGAGATCTAGCAATGGAGCTAAAGATGTCAAGGGCTACTAACTCTGATGACTGATGGCGAGGAAGGCCCACTAGGCATTGGCTCGTTGTCAAAGTCCCCTGGAGCCAACAGTCAGTGTCACTATATGATCCTTGGTTGGATGTAGGAGTGAGGGATCCACCTAGCATCTGAGGTTGAAAGAAAGAAATAAGCATTAATGGTCCCGATACCTAAAGAAGGTAGAGAGTGAGGCTCTTGAGTCCCAATATAGGCAGTGATATCTTCCTCTTATCTAATAGTATGGGGGGCACCTAAAAATGAGGTGCGTCTCGATCTTTGGCTCTGGCAAGTGGCACATTTGGCAGATCATATCCAATTGTGGTATATGGTGGTCAATTTCTATCTGAAGTCTAAAAGAACCAACTCAAAACTATCCCCACGAGATCATAAGCAAATGCATCCAATCTCTGCATGTGTAAGGGGGATGGATTGTGATGCCATCCCGCAATTCCCAAAAGTGCTCTAGTTAGAAGGACATCTTCAAGCCCAGGCTCGTGGAGGTGAGGTCCAAGTGACCTAAACATACAATTTGTAGATATCCTCTCTAAAGCCATGATTTAGTAATGGTCGAGTCAGCAAGGGAGAATCTGAATTGGGGAAGGCACTCTGATGAGATAGTCAACGAATAGACTTTGGATAAGCCAAAATGCCTCAAAGAACCAACTTCAAGCACATCCTGAGAGTAGGGGATTTGAGGCGAGAGCATAAGATGAACAAAGAGAAAGATATGAGTACCTCTCTCTCCTAGTGGCAATCTCTGAAAGACCTAACTCTACAAAGGAAAGAGACCAAACGAAAAATGGCCTCAAGGAATAATGGATGGACACGAAACTTTGTCTAAATAATGACCTATGGACTTGTCCGCTTACAACAGATGATACATCTGAGAAGTACAGTCTGGACTCTCTCCAAGTTGGCCCAATCTGTTTGCAATAAGATTGGTCCCTAGACTTCGGAGCCATAAAGAACTATGGGTCTAATAAATGCCTCCATGAGGTGAAGTTTGGACGAAATGTCCTGAAATTGACTCCAAAAATAGTCTCTCAATGAGGGCCATCAAATCATATCCTTTACTGAACCAAGGTTGGAGGGCCTAACACATACCAAAACAAGGGCTCGTCAACTACTCCCCTAGGTAGGTGTAAGTTGTAGTCATCTCAATCTCAACACTACAATAGTAAAAACGCAAGTTTGTAAGACATCTCTTCAATGCATTGAATACCAAAACCTTGGTTTTGCCTAGATTGACCATCAACCGTCGAAGGTCACAAAAGATGGATAGTATGCCGATCTGTCTCTACAAGCCCTCAAGGGTAGAAGTCAACAATACCAAGTCATCATTGAAAGGGAGGAGTGATATCAACAACCGGTGTAGAAGGCATCCATCTCCCTCCTAGATATGCTCATGCAGGTAAGACTCTAGCTCATTAATATAGATCCTGAAGAGGGTCAAAAAGAGGGGGCATCCCAGTTTTACTCTGATGGTACTCTCAATGAAATCAAAAAGGTTGTTTGTCATCCCAAGTCCTCCCAAAACTGACTCATACAATCACATAATGGCTACCAGGAGATTCTTGGATATGCCAATGTCACGAAGCCTTTGGAACAAAGCCTCCCTCTGAACTGAGTCAAATGTCTTACAAAAGTGTACAAAGCAGCAATAAACCTTTGAACAACGATGGCAAGCCTCCTCAATAATGGCTCGGAGAGTGAAAACCCGATCAATTGTCTAGTAGTTTGGTCAGAAACCTACTTGTCCTCGAGCCCTAAGATGAATTCTCCAACTCCTTAGAGAGCCATTGGTGTAAGACTGTGGTATAAATCTTTCAGAATGTATGATCATGATAGTTAGATAGTTGTTTGGATCAAAAGTACTCCCTAATTTGTGGATTGGATGGATAATGTATCTCATCCAAGAAGGGTGAAAGCATGAACACACCACATGATTAAACAAATAGGCAAAATAAGACTCAAGGGACTAGATGCCATGTTTTAGGAATATGGCTTGAAGCCCTTCTTCATCTATCACTCTGTTGGTAATCATAGCATCACACATTATTACCAATGTTCTATATTCTTCATCACACATTTCCAGTGTTCTCTGTGTTACTCTGCTCTTCATCACACATTGTTGTCAATGTTAATGTTTGCAGCAACAGATAGGTAGTTCTACATAGGCCAAGTGTAACGCAAGCAAGAGTAGTCCAAGATTTTCTTAGGAGCTTGCTCATGTTGAGTGAGTGTCTATTATAATATTTTTGCTATGTCTAATTTAAGAAAAGGACTGATTAATTAATTGATTAATGTTGGCTATTGGGCTAAGGTTTTCTAAGGAAAAGTGAATTATCCACTTTAATGATCTAAATCTAATCTAAAGTTTAAACCATTAATCTCAAGTGGCTTAGGATTTAATCCTATCCATCCATCACTTTGGAGATTAGGGTTCGAGATCTAGTTCAATGAAGAGTTATAAAGACAGCTTGAGGGAAGGAGAAAGACAAATCACAAGTGGCAAGTGATTTGCAGATTTGAGAGAGAGACTCAAGACTAAAGAGAAGGAAAAGTTTGCAATTGAAAAATTATGAAGAAGGGAAACTCAATGGAGGACAAGATTGTAAGTTATTGAACACCACATTTGCAAAAGGTCAAAATGTAGCTCCAAGAGAGTCACACGAGTTGAGGGATTGCACAGGAAGGCCACACATGTGACGACTAAGTTGAGTTTGAGGTTTTTTAGGAAGTTGAGTTTTCCAAGTTCAAATTGTTGTAAATATTATGTATTTTCTGTGGGCCAATTTCCCTGTAAGGGGGCCCTCATTTATTGTGATAAATAAAAGTGAAGGATAAATTGGAGGGTTTATATTTTCTACTATGGGTTTCATTTTATACTTATGCTTTTGTTGTCAAATTTTATTGTTAAAATACCAATGTATTTTTATTCAGCAATTTCATAAAATAATTTGTTGGGCTAAATAAATTTATGGGTCATAAAAATTTTCTTGGGATATAAATCAAATCTAGTATTCAAGAAAATTAACATGGTATCAAAGCAATAAAACTCTGAGAGAAGTGGGAGATCAGATTTTTACACGTTTAAAGCAAATCAATTTCTAGCAATAAAGTTTTCTTTGGTTGAGTATTTTAATTGTGGAAGGATGGTTGCAACCATGTTGAGATTTGAAGATCGGTTGGAGGGTGCATCAAACTATAGTCTCTAGAAGGAGAGGATAGCATTAGTATTGATGGAGAACAACATTTGGGAGTTTGCAAAACAGAAACGCATCCCTCTTACTAATGTTGCACAACTGGCTATCCATAATCAAAAGGATGTGAAAACTAGAAGGATTATTCTAAATGAGGTTTAGGATCATGTAATCCTTCATTTATCTGAAAAGAAGACTGTCAGGGAGATGTGGGAGGCTCTGATGAAACTATACCAAAGTGATAACCAAAACAAGAAAATGGTGTTGAGGGAGAAACTTGGGGGCACCAAAATGTCGAAATCAAATACAATGGCTTCTTATCTCACTAGGATCACACATATTCGTGATGAGTTGGCTGCAGTTGGGGAGGCCATGACAGAGCAAAAGTTGCTAAGGATGGCCCTGAATGGTTTCACAAAGCTATTGGCTCCATTTGTCAAACGCATTGTGGCATGAGAAAACCTTCCTAACTCGAAGAGACTCTAAGATAATTTCATCCAAGAGAAGCTCCGGGAAGAATGTTAACTTTAGTTAACAATGGTCTGTTCTATGCTTAGCACGATTGCTTAATTGTTCCTTTAGCAACCCAATGACAATTTCTAGTTTAGTTTTCCAATAGCGATCACATTAACCATAAATCACATTGATAGTAACTGTAGATAGAACATGAATAACAAAATGCAGAAGACAAGCCAAGACAAGAGAACACCAAATTTGGCGGTTGTTAGGGAAAAACCCCAAGATGGGAAAACCCTTTGATCAGTTCTTCTTATAATTATATAAAATGTTCTGCAAAGAGAGAGTACAAAAAGTCAAAATTGACTTGCCAAATCAAAGTCAAAACAGCCCTATCAAATCTGCAGTCAAATTCAGCCCTAACCAAAAAGTCAAAGATGGTCAACACAGCAGCAAAACATCCCCTTTGAAGCTTGCTCAAAGGCAGTCAAACTTGGCCTGAATAGGTGGTCAAATTCAGCCCAAAACAGTGCCAGAGTCAACAGCCAAACTTGGTCAAATTCTCCCCTGAAGTCTATGGTCAACCTGCAATTTATCTCTGCGGTCAAAGTGCTCAGATCACCTCAGTTTCTGTGCCAAATAGTACGGCCTGCCCAAACAGAAAACTGCCCAAAAGATCGAACTCAAGATTTGCCCAAAAAGCCAAAGTCAACGCTAGTCAAACTACAGGAAAATTTGAAATTTTTGGCCCTGTAATTTTGTCCTGAAATTCGTCTTCCTTGCCACACGTGGGAGAGAAAAGATATGATCAATAGTTGTACGAACCAATGAGAGAAGGAGAGAGAAGAATGTGTGAGTGATGATGATGCCAAATGAGGTGAGAGGTCACTTATATTTATACAAGTCGATGAGGGTGAAGTGACATGTCTATTGGGCTTCATGAGCCTACATGATGATGTGGCCGACCTTGACAATGTGCACATGTGTGGGCATAAATTCAAAAACACATTTTTGCTTGTCCAAATTTGATGATATTTAGATCAATTTTAGTCCTCTAGAAAAGAGGAATTCAATGCAATCATCATCTCCATCAAATGAGTTGTCCAAAGTGGAATTTGGCCCTAGTTTCCAATTTTAACACTCCCTCTCAACTAGGGAAAATTCCACCTGCCAATCCATCCATCATCATCGATCATCATGCCATCCTGTCATGTACATGTATCTCACCTCAATCGTCCTTACTACTTCAAGCCCTAGTTTCCAATGGGAAAATTCCACATGCCAATCCATCCATCATCATCGATCATCATGCCATCCTGTCGTCATGTACCATCTTTGTATCTCGTCTCTACTTTGTTGAGCACTGATATAGATAATGAAGAAGAATCAATCGAGAGTGAGTTATAAGACCTTACCACTCTCCACTAACAAAAGTCAGTCTTGGGGTAGAACCTCAAGACTTGATCCCATATCAAGTTGTTGAACACCATGCATCCTACACATAGGGTGTACAGCAGTACATGATGCGTCTATATGTAGTGCTATGGTCCCTATCCTCTTTTCCCAACTCACTGGCCAAATGAGAGTTACTTTCCATGAGTTCCAGACTACGTGTATAGGATGTATGTTGGGGCATCAACAAGAGAAGGTGAACCACTCATCCTACTCATATGCCATAGGAGAAGGTGAACCACTCATCCTATGCATATATCATTAATCGTAGGGGAAGGTGAGCCACTCGCCCTACACACATGTGAACCATAATGGGGTATCGCAAGGGAAGGTGAACCACTCACCCTATACATAGCGTACCAGTAGGGGAAGGTGAACCACTCACCCTATGGTCACTCATAGCTCCAAGAAGTACCCCAAACCCCCAAGAGCTCCCAGACCTCAATGTCCAACTCAAGCGGGACCCTCATGGGAGGGTCCTTCCACGACTCCAAGTCTCTCTTGAAAGGCTAAGAATTTGACCTTCCTCAAGGGCTTTGTGAGGATGCCAGCAACCTACTCATCAGTCCTGCTGTGATTGAGCCTTATTGCTCCCTGTTGTACTATATCCCAGATAAAGTGCTCCCTGATATCAATGTGCTTGGAGCAGTCGTGGAACAAGAGATTCTTTGAAAGGCAAATCCCACTTTGGTTGTTGCAATATATCACAGTGGTATCTAGCACGTGCTCAAATAGCTCACTAAAGAGTTTCCTCAACCAAATAGCTTCACAACAGGCCATACTCGCTGCAATGTATTCGGCCTCGGCAATGCTTAGAGCAACCGATTTCTGCTTCTTGCTCATCCAAGAAATCGAAGTAGCCCCAATGAGAAGCAACATTCAAACGTGCTCTTTCGATCCACCACACTGCCAGCCCAGTCAGCATTAGTATATCCATGTAGCCTCAAATTCCCAATAGTGTATCTCATCCCATAGTTGATTGTGCCATGAAGATATCTCAAGAGATTCTTAGCAGTAATCCAATGTATGTGATGAGGCTCGACCATAAATTGACTCAACATATTCACAGTGAAGCATATGTCTAGACAAGAGTTTACCAAGAACATTAGGGCCCCCACAAGTTGTCTATATTCAAAAGGGTTTGCCAATTCGGGCCCAGTAGCACTTCCGCATAGCTTCTTGAAGTTGAGTTCCATCGGAGTAGACACAGACTCACTGTCCCACATCTCTCTAATAGCTTCATAATGTATTTTCCTTGAGAAAGGAAAATCTCGCCTGGATTTTGCCAGACTTCTAGGTCTAGGAAGTAGTGCATCAATCTTAGGTCCTTCATCTCGAACTCGGAAGTCAACTCCCTCTTGCATTGATAAATGAGAGGGTCGACACCAATCAGAAAGCAATCATCAACATAAAGGACCAAAATGAGAGGCATATCCTTTTCAACCTTGCAGTATAGGTTTGGGTCAACATAGCTCCTTGTAAATCCCAGCTTCATAAGATAACCTACATACGTCTGTCCTTCAATCTTGTACTTCGAACCCCTAAGGTTGTTCCAAGTAGACTTCCTCCTTAAGCAAGCCATGCAAGAATGCAGTCTTAACGTCCATTTGATGTAGGCTCTATTCTTGAGTGGCAGCGAAAGCAATAATAGATCAGATAGTGGTGTATCAGGCAACTAGTGCAAATATCTCGTCATAGTCTACTCCTTCCTTTTGAGAGAAGCCTCGAGCAACAAACCTGGCCTTATATTTTTCAGCACTTCCATCAGCTCCATGTTTGATTTTGTAAAGCCATTTAGAGGTGACCACAGACTTGTCCTTGGGTCTAGGCACCACATCCCAGACATCATTATTCATGATTGATTCATATTCCTCATTCATCACATCCTTCAGTACTTGGTGCTTTATGGCTTCTTTGAACGTGCATGGTTCAGCTTGAACGATAGTACTCATAGAAGCCAAGTACCCTTGATACCTATTCGGCTTCTTACTTTCGCGAAATGTCCCTCTTGGAGCAGTATGTCTTTCAACATCTTCGAGAGTATCTTTGAGCCATAGAGGTCATTTCCTTGAGGTAGAGGGATCATTGGAAGGTGGATCAATAGGATCCATCGGACCATCAACATTGAGCATAGGTTTATCCGTCGGAGGATCATCTTGTTTTTCCGCATCATCATCATTGTCCTTCCTTGGAATAGGAAGATCTCTAGCTTTCCCAAGGGCAGTATATTCATCAAATGTGACATCACGGCTTACTTCAACATCTCTTTGACCAGGCACATAGATTCCATATGCCTTTGAATTTTCACTGTATCCAACGAATATAACTTTCTTCCTATATGCTTCCAATTTGTTTTTTTTCTCTTTAGGCACATGAAAATACACGGGACAACCAAATATTCTAAAATGAGAAACATCGAGTTTCTTACCAATGAAGATCTCCTCGAGTGTCTTGAAATCTAGTGCTTGACGTGGGCTTCTATTTTGAACATACACGACAGTGTTGGCAGTTTTTCCCCATAAGGACTTCGATAGACCTTGATCATGGAGCAAGGCATGGGTGGCTTCCATGATTACTCGATTCTTCCTTTCAGCAACTCCATTTTTCTCAGGAATGTATGGAACGGTTGTCTCCCTCTTAGTGCCAGCCTCTTTGTACAAGTCATTGAATTCATTTGATTCATATTCGGTTCCATTATCGATCCTCAATATCTTGATCTTCTTCCCTATTTGATTTTCCACCAATGCTTTGAAAGAATAGAACCACTTGAACACTTCATCCTTCTTCTTTAAGAAATAGGTCCATGTTTTGTGTGAGAAGTCTCCAAAAAGATTGCATAATATAAGTATCCTCCCAACGATGTTACGAGCAACATACCAGATAGGTCAAAATAAACCAATTGAAAAATATCAGAAGTCTTGCTTTCACTAGAAGGGAATGGCCCCTTTGTAAGTTTCCCATTTGCACAACCCTGACAAACACCTTCATTGTTCATATTGAACTCGGACATACCTGTGATTTTTAATGTAAATGGGCGAACCTCCTGTGCCATAGCTCAGATTGAAGAGAAGTATCACTAGCCAAAGCTCCCAAAGGACTTCCTCTAACTTGATAGAGACCATCAACCCTAAATCCAAGTGTGAATGCATCTTTAGGGTTTCTTTGCCAAATATGTACCTTTCCATCAATGAATGCTACCTTGAAGCCTTTATCTTCCATCGCAGAAATAGACACAAGGTTCTTCTTCAACCAGGCACATACAACACTTCTTTTAGATGAATGGTTTGACCTTGATTCAAGTGAAGAGTGACAGTACCTATCCCTTTCACGGGGTAGGTGGCATTGTCTCCAAGTATGATCTCCAAATTAGTCTTCTTTTCAACCAAATTTGAGAGGGCCTCCTTGTACCCAGTGAAGTGCCTTGAGGCTCCACTATCAATCAACCAATGATCCAACATATCCGGAGGACAGGTAGTAGATAGAGCGGAAATAAGATAAAATTCATTTTGTTTTTCTACAACATTACTTTCATCATACCTGATATTTCTTGTCCTTTTGGGAGGTCGACCGTTTCCATTTCAAGTAGCGGGAGCATCCTCTTTCCTTACATGTTGAACCTATTGTTCTTTTGATTGCCATTGCCTTTGAAATTGTTGTGGTCTTTGTTCCCATCATACCTTGGAGAATTCTTCTTGTGAGGACACTCTCTAGTATAGTGGTCGAACTGGTTGCAATTGTAGCACCTTCCTTTTCTTCCTTCTTTGAATCACTACTTGAATCCTTGACCATGTCTCTTTGAACCAGCATTATTTTTCCTTTGTGCATGAGCGAAGAAAGCGGTAGGTTCATTTCCATTTGAGGGCTTGTCTCTCTCCGTCATCCTCGTCTCCTCTTGAGTGCATCTAGTCAATAATTCATCGAAACCATGTATCCTGACACTGCTGAGAATGGTAGTGTTAAACACATCCCATGCTCTTGAAAGACCTCCAAGTGCAATGAGAGTGAGCTCCCTGTCAGCAATAACTTCTCCAATAGATAGCAGGTCATTCTTGATTTGTGTTATTCTCATCAAGTAGGATTGGATGGACTCCCTTTTATTCATCTTGATGTCCTTCAACTTGTTCTTGAGAAAGAGGAATTGATTTTCATTGTTCACTTTCAACATCCCAACTAACTTATCATACATCTCCTTAGATGTTCCCAAATCAGAAATATAAGCAACCAAATGCTTTTGAATGGAGTCTATGGTAATTTTCTTAGCTTTGACCTCACCTTTCTTATACTTTGTCTTCGTTGCAGCGAGTGCATTTGAAGGAGGTTCCACCACTTTTCCCTGCACATAGTCCATTGCATCATGCTCTTCCAAATTCAAGTCCAAAGTCAGCTTCCATGCATGATAGTCAGATTTGTCATTGAGCTTGTCCTCGGTCTTCAAGTAAGATGTAGAAGCCATGGGGACTTATCCAATAGATCACTCTTATTGATCGCTTTTTTCTCTCTTGCTTGGGCTTTGTCTTCACCTGGGCTCTGATACCATGTTAACTTTAGTTAACGATGGTATGTTCTATGCTTAGCACAGTTACTTCAATGTTCCTTTAGCATCCCAATGAAAATTTCCAATTTTGTTTTCCAATAACAATCACATTAACCATAAATCACATTGACAGTAATTGTAGATAGAACATGAATAACAAAATGCAGAAGACAACCAAGACAAGAGAATACCAAATTTGGCGGATGCCAGGGGAAAACCCCAAGATGGGGAAAACCCTTTAATCAATTCTTCTTATTATTATATCAAATGTTCAGCTGAGAGAGAGAGAGAGTACAAAAAGTCAAAATTGACTTGGCAAATCAAAGTCAAAACAGCTCTGTCAAATCTACAGTCAAATTCAGCCCTAACCAAAAAGTCAAAAATGATCAAAGCAACAGCAAAACATCCCCTTTGAAGCTTGGTCAAACGTAGTCAAACTTGGCCTGAACAAGTGGTCAAAATCAACCCAAAACATTCCCAAAGTTAGCAATCAAACTTGGTTAAATTCTACCCAGAATTGTGCAGTCAACCTGCAATTTATCTCTGCAATCAAAGTGCTTAGGTAACCTCGGTTTCTGTGCCAAAGAGTATGGTCTGCCCAAACAGAAAACTGCCCAAAAGATCAAACTCAAAATTTGCCTAGAAAGTCAAAGTCAATGCTGGTCAAACTACAAGAAAATCTGAAATTTTCGGCCTTGTAATTTTGTCCTGAAATTTGTCCTCCTTACCACACGTGGGAGAGAAAAGATATGACCAATAGTTGTACGAACCAATGAGAGAAGGAGACAGAAGAATGTGTGAGTGATGATGATGCCAAATGAGGTGAGAGGTCACTTATATTTATACAAGTCATTGAGGCTGAAGTGACATGTCTATTGGGCTTCATGAGCCTACATGATGATGTGGCCGACCTTGACAATGTGCACATGTGTGGACATAAATTCAAAAACACATTTTTGCTTGTCCAAATTTGATGATATTTATATAAATTTTGGTCCTCTAGAAAAGAGAAATTCAATGCAATCATCATCTCTATCAAATGAGTTGTCCACAGTGGAATTTGGCCCTAATTTCCAATTTTAACAAAGAATCTCTATATGGAGGCCATCACAAGGGTGAATGAAGCATAAAAACTAATAGCTTGTAGGCTTGAATGTAAAAATACATGAGGTATTTAATATAATAATTTATTAATATATATATAATTGTACAAGTGATATGAAAGTTACAATGAGGCCCTGCTTTTATACCTAAGCAGGTGACCTTTCATGATTAGGCATGTCTTTTAAACATGCCTATCCACTTAACTAATGACTATTTAACATAATCAGTATTTGATTATTTAATATTTATATTAATTTTATTTATCTCACTTGTTATGAATTATATTCATAACATAGCCGTTCCCTTCGAAAGCTTTGTCCTCAAAGCTTTAATGTTGTCGATTTTCTTCACTTAGTGTTTGTCGTCTCGATGTATACAATCTGGTCATCGTTTCGTCATGTAGCTCATTAGTAATATTCCCTAGAATTTTTTTTTTCATTTATATTTTTTTTTATAATAACGCTGTTTTTTATTAATAATGTTTTTTTAAAATAACAATTTTTTTTAATATATATATATATATATATATATATATATAATATTTTTTTAATTTAATTAATTAAAATATATTAATTAATTAAATTATAATTTACATATATATTTGTTATATAATTATATATTATATGTTTATGTATTATATATAACTATAATTATATAGTATATAGTATTCGATTAAATTAATTTAACTCCACTCTGCTGAACGATTGCGTCGATGGTCATGACAGTTGACCTTGACTGTGACTCCTCATTCTTCCGCGCGTTAATACCGTGGCTCCTGCTATGTCTACCAATCATGGCATCGTGGCTCCATGGGGACAGAGGCACCAATTGCAACGACAGGAGGTTGTTCGATTGGAAGGCGGCTAGATAATTGCAGAGGCAGGAGTTGCAGGTAAGGTTTCCACGGAACTGTGTTGCGGTTGGGCCAATGTTTGGTCGGGGCAGTGAATAGAATGCAGGATAGTGGTGCGGACGTGGGGGATAGGGTGGATGATGGATAAGAACAAGACAGGCAACGTCGGATGGGTGATTCCCTGATGCGCTCGATTCTGGCCATCTAATTCGTATAGCAGCCGCCAAAGAAAATTTTACGCAGAATGGCACCGAAACCCTTGGCGAGGGGTTGCATGATATCAATATCAAAAAAATGGTTGGTGGAACAGTTGGGACTTCAAAGAATTTACAAGTAGATGGACGGACAACGACAACGCGGACAGGGGACAGTGACGATGATAAAAAATCCTTCGTTGTTCTTCCATGGAAATTATAATCGTGGGTGATCACAGAATCGAAGTTAGTTGAAGAAATGTTATATACTGACCTCTTTTGTCGAATCAAATTCATCATCATCATCTTCAATTGCAATGGAAATGAAAATTCACAGGCTGCAGGAGGCGGAGTTGCCCAATCATCAAATTGTGAGACTGGAAAGATCCGCTGCCAGTTCCAGAGAAATTTCCAGAGCTTCTACAGACCCTTGTGTTGTTGTTCTTTCACCAACTTTATATATCGTTCTGTTTCTTCGGGATTCAACGCTTCTTTCTCTGTACTCTTGATAATTTTGTTCTCTTTCTTCAGCCTTTCGTTGAAAGAAGCAATTGGGTCAGTGTCTTTTGATTGAGAAACTCTTCTTTTTGAGGAATTGGAATTCAGAGAAGAGTTTTGTATAAACTGCTACGACTGTACAAATCTTTCTCGGGCGTTTGTTGTTTGTGCGTTTTACTGGAATTGAAATAATTGTGAAGGGATTTAGTGTTAATCTTGTTCTGGGTTTCCATGCCCGGTGATAAAATGTCCACTTCTAATAATCCCCTGGGCTAGCCTAATATTCAAGCCTTGGCCCTCAACCTAATGATCAAACCTATGGCCCTAGCATTGTTATGCAATTCATGGTAATGTTAAATTCTTAAAGTAAAAAATGAAAGATAAAGGAGAATGTCACTTTTACTTAACATTACCATGAAATGACTCAGGATGTTTGAGAGTGATTCCAACCTCATTGGATTTCATGTGGGGAAAGTAGAATTTTAGATTTCACTCAAAATCCAGCAGACTTAACAGTTTTTCACGATTTTAGGATTGGGGGGATTGCAACATTTCCATTGGATTTTGTCATGTACGAAGGTATGGAACTAGTATTTAATAAAGAGAACCAAGCCCTCTATGTACTTTGATGTTAATGGCATTGGTTGTCAAACTCCTCTATCATGACTACTAAAAATGTACCCATCACTCAAACAAAATCTTGACATGACATGCTACGTTTTTTCTATATTATTTTAATGCCTAAATGGTTATATTGATGACAAAGGCCCCAATATAGCCAATGGTTTTGATGATATGTAGACGTTTGTTGTAGCATGATTTTTTTTTATGCTAGAGGCCATCTAGAGCCTATTTGTTGATGTATTTTCAGTTCAGAGATGGATTGCACTCAATACTATTTTGGTTATGTGCACCCTTACATGTTATGTAAATGAGAATTGTTGCATATTTGTGTATAAATGGTTTGGATTCATATCGATGCACATGAATATATATGTTTTTCTTTAAAATATGAATATTTTATGTCTTTTTGGTAAACCAGTTTTTTACCAGTTTCGGTCCAATTCCAACTGGTTCTAGGTCCACAAGTTTTTTTGGTTCAACCACTGGTTCGGTTTTGATAACATTGGGTCAAACTGACCACAAATCTAGCATAGGTCAAACTTGGTCAAACTACCCAAAAACAAACCGAATTTGGGCCTCATGAAGCTCCATAGAAATTCAGTCAACTCTGCCCAAAAGTACAACGAAACTCTGCCTCAAAAAGTTTGGTAAACCTGCCTCAAAAAGCCTCAGAATATTTTAGTTGAAGTAGGTCAAACAGATCTCGACAAGCTCGATTAAACCTCAGAAGACTTCCTCATTCCTTCGCACGTGTTAACAGACTTATTGAAGAAATTATTGATGATCCAAATTGGTCACAAGGGAGGAGGTTGAGTACTCCTTTTATAGTGATTTAGAATACTCTAACAGGGGTGAACTTAAGTTGGGCCAACTTGCCTTTTGGAGGCAAAATTCAAAACTTAAATTTAAATTTCTCCTTTTTCTTTAATGGCCTACTTGATTAATTTGAAATCAATTTAATTTCCTTCTTTTCCTTTTTAAGGTTGGCTTGCAGCTATGGAATACCCCCCGCGCTGTGTTACGGGGGAGCCCTCCCACCCCCCCCCGATCCCGCTCCCAATCCGTGCTCCGGGCGGGAGCGGGTCGGGAGCGCGCTCCCAGTAAAAAGATTTCCGCTCCCTGCCAATTTCGAGAGCGGCTTCGGGAGCGTCGATCCCGTCGCTCCGGGAGCGAATTTTATAACCCGGGAGCGGTCAGGGAGCGAACACTCCCGACCACTCCTGGGTTATAAAATCCGCTCCCAGAGCAACGCGCACGAAGGGCGGGAGCGAATCGGCGGACAACAAACAAAAACAAAAAAAATTCAGCATCAAAAAATTCAAATTTTTTTTATAAATTGGGGGAGGGAGGGGCATAAGGGCTTCATTGTGACATTGAGAGTTGAGTGAGACGCTGATTTGAGAGAGGGCGATTGAGAGTGTGAGATTGAGAGTGTGAGAGTGAGGACTAAGGAGCAAGGAAAGAGTGAGACTGAGAGAGAGCAAGGTGCCAAGGAGAGAGCAAGGAGCAAGGGGAGATTTGACGCATTTGAGGTAGGTTTGTCGCTCTACAATGTTGAATAGAATGTTTGGCATTTTTTTTAATATTTATTAAATTATTCCTAATTTCTAAATAAATAAATAACATTTTTTCTATTTCAGTTTCCCATTCCCATCGAGCCATTCCCATTCCATTTTATTAAATTTTGCAGATTCAAAACTACAAATTTCAAACATCATGGTTATATTTCTTGGCATTTTCTTCTTCTTGGTTTCTTTTCTGGTTATTATGGTGCTGGAGAGTAGAAAAAGGAGGGTTCAAAATAAATAAGGGGATGAAAAAGGGGGACAAAGTGGATTTGATGAAAGCCCCGGTGAGGAGGAGCTAGAGGAGGGTGAACATGATTCAGCTCAAAAAACTAAACAAGACCAAACCCCATTGTGGAAATATGTTAACAGGCCTGAAGCAGGGAAAGGGGTGGAACCACTAAATTTCATTGCCCCCATTGCAACAATAATTACACAGGTTCATACACCCATGCCAGAAAACACCTCTGCGGGAAAATGCCATGGGATGGAGATAAACAAATAGGCTTCAAACCTTGTGCAGGTGTGTCAACAACAGATAGAGCCAAATACATAAGGGAAGAGGAGGAAGCCCAATAAAAATCTAAAAAATCAAGGGGTTTCTTTGAACCAAGCTCACAATCACAAGCACAAAGAACTCCTTCAGCATCCTCCCAAGGCAGTGGATATGGAGGCACAGGGTCACCAGCTTTAAGGCATAGAACCATATCAGATTTCCTTGATGAAGGGTGTAGGAATGATGTGGATTCAAAAGTTTACAGGTTTCTCTATGCATGTGGGATACCATTCAATGTTCTTCGCTCACCTTATTGGCACGAAATGGTTTCTGCCATAAATGATGCCCTAAAGGATACAAGAGCCCTTGGTATGACAAGGCAAGAATCGTTGGACTTGATCATAAAAAAGCAAAAATATCACATTCCTTCAATAGAATGACAAGTTCTTGGACTGACCATGGGGTGTCCATTGTATCTGATGGATGGACAAATGTAAAAGGCAAGCCATTGATAAGTGTTCTTGCTGTGTCTGTTAGTGGTGCCATCTTTCTTTCAACATATGATTACTCAGACAAGTTCAAGACCGGCATCAACATTGCAGAAGCATTACTTGAAACAATTGACCGTATTGGGCCATACAATGTCATCAAAGTCATCACTGATATTGCTCCTAATTGTAAGGCAGCGGGAGCAATTATTGAGGATAAATACCCCAACATATTTTGGTCTGGGTGTTTGGTTCACACATTGAACCTTTTGATGCATGATGTTGTTAAGAACAAAAATGAACAATACAAATGGATTGGTGATTTGTACAAGAAAGGCAAACAAATGATAAAATTTATTACAAATCATAGCAATACCCATGGCCTTTTCCACAGTCACTCAAGATTGGAGTTGTTGAAGATTGCGAGGACTAGATTTGGTAGCTATTACCTCACCTTCAGGCGCCTTTTGAAGGTAAGAGAGTCATTGGCTAGCATGGTATCAAGTCCACACTGGCAGGTATTAAAGGAAAGGGCTACAAATGCAGCTGACAAGCAAGGTTTTGAACTGGTGGAGGCCGCTCTTGATTGTATGTTTTGGGCACGTGTGAGGCAAGTATTGGATTTCACCAAGCCCATTTATCACATGATTCGGTTTGTAGATACAGATAAACCAGTGATTGGCGAGGTGTATGAGCAGATGGATACCATGTTGGGGCAAATAAAAGATATTGTTCATAACAATGATCCCAACTTGTACAAACTGATTCACGATTTTGTGTGTGTACGGTGGAATAAACTTAATCTTCCACTACATTGCTTGGCGTATATCCTTACACCAAAATACTACTCTACATCTTGGTTGGGCCAACCTGCACCAAGGGGTGGGGTTAGGACCAAACCCCACCTAGATGAAGAGGTATCTAAAGGATATTTGGAAGCATTAGAAAAGTTGATACCTGACAGGGAGGAATGTGCTAGTGTGCGCCTTGAAATAGGCAGATACTTCAGTAACACTGGTTTGTTTGGTACCTTCCATGCAATGGAAGATAGAGACAGATTTGATGCTCTCACATGGTAGGAATCATATGGCGGCCATGGACTTTTGCCAAAATTGGCAAAAAAAGTTCTATCACAGGTTGTAAATACTTCTTTTGCACAAAGGTGTTGGAGCACCTACAGCTTCATACATAATGTGAAAAGAAACAGACTCGATGAAAACCGCGCAGAAAGCTTGGTTTATGTGCACTACAACTTGAGGTTGTTGAGTCATTACTGTGATCGGGCTTATGAGGATCCAACATATAAAATTTGGGACAACCACCCAGAGGATGACAATTTGGAGGATGGCACTATACATCTTGAAGAACTGGAAGAGGAACTTATAAGGGAGGAAGATGAAGCAGCAGCCATGCCACCTCCACCATCCAGTAGCAGTGCTCAAGTTCCGAGTCTTGTTCCTTTGTTGTCGCCACCTCCATCTACACCCTCACGTGGAGGGCATGTGCCTTCTAGTTCTGGTCGTCGGTTTGTGCGGGAGACTCCTAGAAGACCACCACGACCTGCTCATACATTAGACTCTCGTGGCAAGGGCCACATGCAGTAGTAGATAATAGATTTACAGTTTACTTGTCTTTTCTAGTTTCTATTAGTTTTCATAACTGTTGAGTCTTGACTCTTGACTCTTTCATATCATAATGATGATTTTTGTAAACAATATATGACTGTGACAATGAAAGTTTGAAGTTTGAAGTTGGCAATTATAACTCATTGGTAATGATTCTGAATTATGAATATGATGCTTT
Source organism: Pinus tabuliformis (assembly GCA_031772625.1). Lineage (NCBI taxonomy): Eukaryota > Viridiplantae > Streptophyta > Pinopsida > Pinales > Pinaceae > Pinus > Pinus tabuliformis. Next base: position 996,891,208 of record CM062806.1, on the reverse strand, counting down.
GTGAAATTTGTTTCATTTCATTTCATAATTCATTTTATAACATTTCATTTCATGTTAAGTTGTTAACAGTTAGACATTATTTCTTGTAATGGTTAAACTTAGCTTACAAGTACAACTTTGGTGATCAATGATGATAAATGTTATATATTGAATTTTCAATTTTGAAAGCTTGAAGTTGAAACTTTAAGATTGATGAATCATGATTCACGAGACTCAATTGTGGACATGGTTGATGAAGATTATAACTTCTAGATGACTGATGTTATATGGTTCAATGATCAATCTATGTATTTTTATGTTTTTTATATCTAATTCATCATTCTACATGTTTTTGTTGACATATATGTATCAAAATATAAAAAATATATATAATATAAAATCGCTCTAGGATTCACTCCCAAACCGGGAGCTTTTGAAAATGTTGCTCCCGCTCTCGTTTTCGCTCCCACTCCCAAGTAACACTGCTCCCGCGGCTACCAAAAATCAACACTCCCTCTTATCTAGGGAGGTATTCACCTTGACTTCCTCAAATGTACATTTTCTTGAAAAAGTTTTCCATCCCAAGAAAATATGGAATGTGCCAACTATGTTGATGTATTCATCCACTTCATGTGGAAAGCATCTTGCATCAACATCACGCAAAAGGATCTAGCTACCCACTAGCCACACACCCTTTGCAAAGGATCTAGTCATCATTGGCCAAATACCCTTTGGCAATATGGTCAGGAACCCCCTGACACAAGACTAGTCTTGAGTCACCAATTATTCAAGTCATCACTTGGAACCAATTCAGTGCCCTTGACCAATAGTGGAACCCTAAGCCAATTTACCATTCCCACATGTCGTCACATGTTATTGAATTGTAAAACACTTGCCTGATGTTATGAGGCACTCGCTCTACCCACTAGCCAAGTAACCCTTAGCAATATGGTCAAGTAACCCCTGACAGGGGAGCACTCGGACCTTGATGCTATCAGGGCCAATCTCCCTAGCCATATTACACAGCAACTGATCAATACCTTTGACCTGGTCAATACCCTTGACCTAGGGAGAATTTTTGTCCCTTGAAGATACAACATCAACACTCCCTCTCACCAAGGGAGGCATTCTCAACCACTCCAAGCTTGTCTCTGAAGTGAACAAATGTAATATTCTAGGGAAATTAATTGCACAAAATACTAAGGTTTTCACAGACTTTTACCAATACACAATAATTCAATGCAATTAATAAAATCTCCTTTAACGATGCGACATACTAAACAACCCTCTTAGTAATGCGACAAAAGAAGCAAAACAATACTTAGTAAAAATCCAAATTTAATCCACAATATAATAACATTGTATTGTCCCCACATAAGTCCTTATAATATAATTCAAAGACAAATATAAGCTAACCATAATTTTTGACACAATTCTTGACTCTTAAATTTTGTGCCTGGGTTGGCCACACACTCGGCCCTTCGAACACCGTTTGTTCCCAATCAATGTTCAACAAAATCCAATCTTCAAACCCCTATGTATAGACCGATCAAATTCAAAGTTAAGTCCCTCCTTTGCCGTAGGTCTCGTTGACTTCGAATCTACATTCATGTTCTTTCTTAGTCTTTCTAAAGCATGTTCATTGCCTAGCTCCATAGTCTTGACTACCACAGGGTATTGGTTCTATTTTTGCTTGGCTTGGGTTGTCTTCAATTATAGGTCAAACTAGTGTTGCAAGAAACGCCCCGCCCCCAAGGATCCAAACCAGGAACCACGTCCCGTACGGATCCGTCGTCGGATCCGCGTTTCGGAATTTCGAAACTGCAAATCGGGTCGGCAAAGACGATTCCTGGAAATTCAGAACCATGCCAACAAATATCCGCGGTTCCAGATTTCCGAACCGCGAATCCACAGGGGATCGGGCATGAATCCCAAGCGGATCCAAAGGGAAATGGGTGGTTCCACAGGGTTTCATAAGGTTCAAAATATTTTTTTTATTTTTTCTTCGACTTAAGTTGGGTTGGGACTTCTCTGACACTCCCAATGTGCTCCCTTGATGCTCCTTAGATGCTTCCTAGATGCTCCTTCATGGTAATGTTAAATTCTTAAAGTAAAAGTGACATTCTCCTTTATTTTTCATTTTCATCCTTTTACTTAAATTTTTAACATTACCATGAAATGACTCATGATGTTTGACAGTGGTTCTAGCCTCATCGGACTCCATATGAAGAAAATATAATTTCATATCCTATACAAAATCCAATAGACTTAACAGTTTTCAAGAATTCAAGATCAATCAGATTGTGGCATTTCACTAGATTATATCATGTATGAGGGTATGTGATTAGCATTTAATCAAGTGCACCAAGCCCTATATGTACCCTAGTGTTGGTGGTGTTAATTGTTGAACTCCTTTGTCATGCCCTTAGCAAAAAATTACCTTCCAATCAAGTCAAAATCATCGATCAAACATGTTAAGCTTTTTCTACAATATTTTAAGGCTTGGATTAGGTAGTTTGATCAAAATTGGGCAATGTTGATTAATATCCCTAAACAATCGAGGTAGAGGCAAAGGCTAGACAAGAGGAGAAGAATCTAGATTCTAGATGGTTGATGCATCTAAATGGTTGATGCTCGAATAATTAATCATTAATGTACAATGGATGTCATATCTATTTTGATTTATGTACAAATATGCATGCTTCCATATCTTCTACAACTAATTTGGTATTTTGGATATTTTTTTAACATAAATGCAAAAAAATATTAAAAAAAAAATTATATATATAGTAGACACTTCCGAGACGCTTCGCTTCCTAGATTTTTGGGAAATGACGCCTCTGCGTCCCCGCTTCCAAAACGTCCCCACTTCGTGCAATGTTGGGTCAAACCGTTTGTCTGCCTTAGAGTGAGGTCTCAGCATGTTCAGAATTGCTCGATGACCGTCTGATTTTGTCTGCTCCATAATGTGATTTAGGAGAATTCCACACATTTCTCACAGGAAGTCGTCTCCTTCACAGGAAAGCACAAACCTTAATCAAAAAGCCAAAATTCTATTTGGAGAGGGCCCTCCTAGCCTCCAATTCTCAATTTCAACAAACTCAACTGCCCAAAAAGTTTTACAATCTTTGATTTTCCTCCTAGCTGGGACCTCGATGCTTTAAGAGTCCACTAGGATTCGCCCTTTAGACAAAGGTTTCCCTTGCGGTGCTAGACCAACTTCAAGGGATAAGAAAAAAAACCTCGTTGCCTGAATGAGAGGGTAATTGTGGCAGAATAAAGATCAAAACCTCAGAAAACTTGCTGCCTCAAATAGACTTCTTATGCCAACAGAGAACAATATCCACATGATCTTGTTGCCAACAGAAGTCAATCACCACAAAACTCGCTGCCCAAAACACAGACATTGATTATCACAAAACTTGCTACCCTTCTATAACTTTTTCCTGTGCCAGAACAAGTGAAGAAAAATAGAAAATGTGTCAACTAAGGTGTAATATTTCACCACCAAAATTCACAATGAGAAAGGGGCCTTAAAACCCGCAAAGCCTCAGGCTCAAGAAAAACAAAGATAAATTGATCCACAACGATGATCCCAATTGAATTCATTCCTCTTGTATTTATAGTTTTCCTAGAGGGGGTCTCTCTTCTAAAATGCTTGAGTAAACTTTACTCCAAGCCCCAATTTTGGGTTTCTTCACCCCACTGCCCCAAAACTTGCCCAGCAATGGGATTTTTGGGGTGTTTTCCCCTTTATGGAGGACTATAGCCTACAGGGATCGATAAGCTACTTCGTCCTTTGGACAACTAATTTCTCGAGAACATTACAACAAACTTCATCTTGGGATAGAGGCTTTTTTAGAATGTCAGCAACCTGCACATCCATGGAAATAAATATATTGAGCCCTCATTGCTCCCTTTTGTAACATGTCCCAGACATATAGGCACCATGATCGCAATGTGCTTCGACCTGTCATCACGATTGTCTCCTACACCTACTTAAACAAACTTGCAAGTAGCTTCCTAAGCCACACTGCTTCACAACTCGCCAAACAAGTTACAATATACTCAGCTTTAGCAGTGCTAAGTATGACAGATGTCTGATTCTTGCTCATTCAAGACATCATAGCAGAACCCAAACAACATCCCAATGTGCTCTTCAGTACTTCCTACATAATCGGAATCTGTGAATCCCTTCAGTTGTACTTCATCATTTGAGACATCTCAATCCATATCCAACTATATCATGTCGATACCTCAACCATAAACTAAGTGGCTTCCTTTACTAGATCCATCACCATAGGTTCTTTCTGGTCACCATGATAGGGTGCTCCCTCAAACACAAAAATAGATCTTGCTATGGCAATCCTGGCTACTCTCTCTGCCACTTAGCTTCTTCAGATTAATTACGATAGGAGAGGCCATGGACTTGTTGTCCATCATCCCAAATCTATGAAGGATTTTAACAATATACTTCCCTTGACCAAGGAAGATCTCACCCAGCTTCTGCCACACTTCTAGTCCAAGAAGTAATGTATCCAACCAAGATCCTTCATCTCGAACTTAGAGGTCAACTTCCTTTGACACTGAAGTAGGGCTTGACTACTCCCTCTATCACAGAAGCAAATCCTCCCGCCATTATTGCTCCCTCTGTCATGTGAGTCCTTCTACTCCTGCCAGAAACTGTTATGAAACCAGCTCACAAAAAGATAGAAAAGATAGATGAATGCCTTAGAAATAAGCCTCTTCGAGGGGGCAACCTCCTTTACATTGCACAAATGAACAATTCTTCGATGATACAAATGAAAAGACCTCCTTTCTATGTATAGGAGTCTAAGGAGTCATAATATAATCAGAGCCGACATAACACTAATAATGTAAGGGCACAATAATAACAATATGGGCACTACATGGGTGCATCAATATAATAAGGGGGGTTGTACTAATAACAATAAGAGGTTACACTAGTAGTATAGGGGCCTAACATGTCCCTCTCCTTCAAAAAGTGTTGTCCTCAACGCTTGAGTAGTTCTTGATGCTTCTGTATAAAATTCTTGTCCTCCCATGTGGAATCTTCAGCAGGTAAGTTCTTCCACTTGATGAGATACTCTGAAATTGATCGATTTCGTAGCTGTCGGGTTCTTGTTTCTGTGACTGCTCCAGGTTCCAATATGATTTTCCCTTCCTCTTCAATTTCTGGCAATATTATTTGAATTGGGATCTTTTGCAACTTTTGAATAAGTGGCCATCCTTCTTCGTCCTTCTTCCATTCATCCCTTGTTTCGTTTATCCAATCTGGTTGGATAATAGAAATAGCACAAAACAATGCTTCCACATCCTCATCCTTTCTTGAGAGTGCATCTACAACAAAATTTTGCTTCCATTTTCTATAGATGATATCAAAGTCATAACCCAACATATTTGTGACACAATTTTTTTGTTCTTCTAAAGATAATAGTTGTTCTAAAAAGTATTTAAGACTATCATGGTCCATTTTTACCTTGAAGTGTCTTCCCATTTGGTAAGGTCGCCATTTCTTAAGTGCATGTAGTATTGCCAACATTTCCTTCTCATAAATAGCTTGCTTGAGATGTCACAGTAAAAATACCCAATCACCTACATCAAAACATTTTTCACTACGATGTTGATCTACCTGTTGTTTCATTCGATTTTGCACCAAAGTGGCATTATCCTTTAAAAGTTGGAGAACTTGTTGTTGATGCTCAATGTGATCTTTCACTGCTTGAACCTTTTTCTTCTTGATATTTCCTTCTATCTTTAGAGTTTTAGGAGTGGTAATTTCTTCCAATCCTTTACAAGATATGGTCGGATTCATTTCATGATGCTCGATGTGATCTTTCACTTCTGAAACATTTTTCTTCTTGATATGTCCTTCTATCTTGATAGTTTGAGGAGTGGTAATTTCGACCAATGAATTACAAGATATGGTTGGATTCATTTCTTCTTTCTCGATGTGATCTTTCACTTCTTGCACCTTTTTCTTCTTGATATGTCCTTCTATCTTGAGAGTTTGAGGAGTGGTAATTCTTGCCAATGCTTTACAAGATATGGTCTGATTCATTTCTTCTTTCTCTGGGGTTGGGTCCTGGCGTATATCCTCTTCTTTTGATGTTTCTTGATACTCTATGTAAAATAATTTCTTCTCAGCACACTTATGACCTTTAGTGCATTTGCTATCACAATTGTAACAAAGCCCTTTTTCTCTTTTTTCTACCAATTGTTGTGGTGTAACCCTTGTAGGTTGTGGAAGGCTAGGAGAAACAATACTTCCATCTTTATAGTTGTGAGGGGTAGACTTCTTTGTTGCCATAATTTTACTTTCCACTATGTAACAAAGCCCTTTTACTCTTTCCAATTATTGTGGTGTTGCTCTAAAGTGTTGCTCTTTGTATCCTCATAATGTGCTATCATTTCCTCCGTGAAAATTGACAACGTAACAAGTTGTTTAAAATAACAAAGCCCTTTATACCATAAAAATTGATCCAGTTCTAAATATGAAGGTGCAATACATACCTTTTGTAACAGTGGTACACCATGTAGATCAAAATATTGCTCCATCTGAAGTATCCAATTTACCGGATCCTTGCCATCAAACTTCCTCATATCCCCTTTTCTTGATTTTAGGAGCTCGATCTTGAAACGACTATAACTCTGTAATTTCAGCTCTTCCAGATCTGAAATTGTGATCTGCAGTAGCCCTTTGTGTCCTCTTACCAATGCTACCAGTCTGATCAAAAGTGGATTTTACAAGAAAGAGTTATGCACAATCTCCCAAGATGCCCTGATTATATACCTTTTCAAAAGAGCAAACTTGTATGAAGTGCCACGTGTCCCTGTTTTGACCTTAGGATCTGAAAAATATACACAGGAAACTACAGTTTGTTCTCTTTCTATAACTTCTTACGAAATTTCAATCTGATGCTCAAAACAAAAGTTATGACGATTTTCCCCAGGTCACCTGTTTGGAATGTAATTCAGGAGTCTGCAAAAAGACCAACTTCCTCAGATCATATCTCCACAAATATAGCGCGAAAAGCTCTGAAATTCAGACCTGAGTTTCGGCGCGATTTCGTCTCAAATGGGTTTTTTTGTTCGCTTCTGAAACATCGCAGAAAAAAAGTTATAGCGAAAATGCCACAATGACCAATTTGGAGCAGCGAAACCCTAGAATCCAAAGCTCTGATACCAAATGTTATGAAACCAGCTCACAAAAAGATAGAAAAGATAGATGAACGCCTTAGAAATAAGCCTCTTCGAGGGGGCAACCTCCTTTACATTACACAAATGAACAATTCTTCGATGATACAAATGAAAAGACGACCTTTCTATATATAGGAGTCTAAGGGGTCATAATATAATCAGAGCCGACATAACAATAATAATGTAAGGGCACAATAATAACAATAGTGGGCTTCTATGGGGCACAATAGTAACAATATGAGCACTACATGGGTACATCAATATAATAAGGGTGTTGTACTAATAACAATAAGGGGTTACACTAGTAGTATAGGGGCCTAACATAAACAACTCGTATAATAACAAGATCAACCAAGACTCATCAGGTATCCAACAATCTGAGAATACCAAGATCGAGGTGTCTGCTTGAGTCTTTACAAATCCTTCTTTGGTCTGCAAATGTGAGTCTTTCTCTCATGCACCGCAAACTTCAAAGCCATGAGGTAGCACTATGTAAACTTCTTTCTCAATTACTCCATTTTGGAAAGTGCTCTTCACGTCTATCTGATGTAACCTTAAATCCATAACAGAAGCGATAGAAAAAATAATTCTAATAGAAGTGTACCTGAACTGGAGCAAACGTCTTGACATAGTCTTCTCCCTCTTTCTAGGAGAACCCTCTTCCCATGAATCTCACTTTGTACTTCTCTATGCTATAATCTACCATATGCTTGATCTTGTAGATCCATTTGGAAGTCCCCAATGACTTCCCTTTAGGTCTCAACACAATTTCTTCCATCATGGCATCCTTCCAAAACTATCTGACTATTTGCTCCCTCTGAAGTAAGAGTTGGCATGGCTCTAGATGTTTATACAATTTCTCCCTCTTGAACTCAATCCTGGGAAAACCCTCTTGTCGCAAAGTTCAAACTTTCCTTCATTATTCCCGATGCTTCCATCTATTGCTAAAGTCGTGGCAACCTTCATGATGTACCTGCAAACCTCATTAGGAGGTCATGGAAGAAATGATTGCAAAAGATATAAAGACAAGAGGTTGATCAAAAAGTTATAATAATAATCAGGGAAGAAAGATATAAAGTACTTATCTTTTCAGGATTGTAGGGAATTGTCAACTCCCTCTTGATCCTTGCCTTCTTGCAGAAATCACTGAAATCCATCTACAATTTCATCAAGCTAGAAATGCTTATCCTCGTCCTCATCTTCAGCTACAAATGCATGTAGCTTTCCTTTTCTTCCTTGCATGAATTATATGAGCTAGGGTTTCTTTATCCTCGAGTTATCCAGCTACACCAAAGGCTCAACTACAAGATACGACATCTTTATGTTACCAAGTACCCACTCCTACTAGCATTCAACATTCTTGATTGTGTTCTAGGGTATCTTAGGACTTTCACATACAAGTAATAACCTTTAAGTCTTCTAGAGTTTGCAAACCCTAAGCCTTGCAAATTATCTTGTTCTATATGTGGGACAATTTCTCAAATCCATAAGTAACTTCACATGTGTGATGAATTTGTCAACGATGTGATTGCCCTATTCCATTTATCAATCAATCAAGAATGTCCCATCTCAATCAAACTACCAATATCAATCCAAGTAGATGTATCAAGATCAATGATCCAAATTTCCCTTTGTAAGGCATTGTCTTATGGTGCATTCAGTGCTACAACAAGTGCTTATGACTAGTACAGTCATGATATAATGCCATTTGTCATCTACTGTTATGAACATAAATTATGTAAATATAGATAATAACACTACATCAAAACAATGATTAATTAGTGATTAGTTTAGTGAAGAGGTGTGTCCCCAAAGGATACGACCATTCATAAAGGGACACCTGCCTAGGTATATAAAGCAGGCCCTCATTGTAACATTGAACTATCACTTATACATTTTTATATATAATAAATTATTATTACAAATACTCTTGTGTATTTTTACATTCAAGCCAGCAAGCTATAGGTTTTGTTGCTTCAGTGGTATCAGAGCCATGGTGCACAATATAATCATGCGCGTCTTTGAACGTAGTTCGCCGCACAATATGCCATTACATTTACGTCTTAAATGTGTTGAGCAGTTTAGTAAAATTCAAGAAGCATTTCAGCGATTAGAAAAATCATGTGCAGAAGTTACAGCATGTCTAAAGAAAAGTTACGCAGAGGAAGACGATAGCGATGGTGAAGAAACAAAACAAGGTGAAGTAGGAGAAGAAGATTTTGATCAAAATGATGATGTGGATGAGGACTATCTTGAGAAACAAGAAGATGAACAATATCATAACAATGAGGGAGATGTTGAAGAAGACATTGATGAAGAGGAAAATGTGGAAGAAGAAAAAGAAGAAGATATTTTTGAAAATAATTATGAAGATGACATATTTGAAAAAGAAAAAGTGGATTATGGGAAAGAGGAGGAATAAAACCATGATCAAAATGATGAGAATAATGCAGAAAACATTACATTTAATAATGAAGAAGATAAACTTGATCATAAGGAAGAAAATCCACATGAAGATGAAGATGATCTCAACAATGATTGTGATGAGAAGGATAGTCAAAATGGGTATATGAAAACTAAAAAAGAAAATACCTTTGAAGAAGATAGTTGGGATCCTATATTAAAGCAGCTTTATGAAGATTTGAAATTAACCACGAGGGAAGTGGCTTCACCTCTTCAAGACTTTCAAAAACCATTGAGAACCCTAAAAAAACTAATTGATATTCCTGTTTGTGCAAAATATTTGGTCAATCATCCATCTTGGATAGGCAAAAGCAATGTTGTGGAAAAACAACTCATTGAAGTTGAAAGTATACTGGGATCCTTTTTCCATGTCAGTGCTTTACCTGATGTGTGTACAAGAGAAGAACATAGTGTTGTGTTTACAAGAAAAGAACACAGTGTTGGGCACCAATGCTTTTCTCAAGCACAGATTCACCATCAGGCAAATTTACAGTCCACATTAACTACAAATAAGACGGTTATGCATCAGTTATATGAAAGCATATGTAAAAATGTTGTCATTGACTTTGAAGCTAAGAATTGGCCAAGTGGTCGTCCACGTAACACTAAGCGCTTACTACAAAATGCTCGCCCAGAGTTAGAGTCTCCAGCAAGGAAGTCACGTTGGATTCCACCTAACATCCTTAAAGGCATGCTTCCTTTAAAAAGAAATGTCGAGGCACCCACCTTACCCGCGACAACACGTAAACGGTTGCCCAAAGTGCCAACGACACTGAAAATGTGTCGTGGAAGGCCACGTAAGGGGACTTTACCCTTAGTAAACACAATTGAGCAGAAAAACGTCCACGTCATTTCAGATGAATCAAAGATAATAACACACACTGGCAACAAACATACTCAACATCAACATCAGCCAGCGCCAAATTCAGGAAAACCGCTACCTGCTCCTATGCCAAATGATGAGAATGGTCCAGTTAGGAAGGGCCAAAATTGGCAGCAGTCATCTCCAAGTCCATCACGCTGGTTCCCTACAACCTTAGCTGAGTCGAGCATGGCCAGACATCGTGCCTCCTCGACCTGTACGTCGTCCGCCATACCATATCCTCTATCGTCGTCCGCCATACCATATCCGTTGTCGTCGTCCATCCCTTTGACCATCGATACGAAGTGAATAAAATTGTGAACACCCAGAAATCGTGTCGGTTTGAAAATCCGTACCTTTTGGAACCATGATTCGTACAACGGTGTATGTATAAAGGTTGTTTGTTGTATAAATTAAGAGACGCCCTAATTAAAAAAAAGCAGAGCTTTGAAATAATACACTTGCTTAAAAAACAGCGGAGCGTTGATATAATACAATCGCTTAAAATTATACAATGGAGCGTTGAAATTTGCATCGAAAGCATGCCACTGGCCGATATATTTCACAGTTCGTTGGTCAAACGGAGGGTCAGAGAATTAGGTAGTAACATTATAGTCATATCATAAACGAAATTAAATTAAATAAATCAAATTAATTGAAATTATTTAACTAAAAATGATATATATATATATATATAAATAAAAAAATAAAAATAAAAAATTATTATTATTATAAAAAAAAAAAATCAAAAATATTATTATTAAAAGAATTATTATTATTAAAAAAATGGAACAACCCTAATCCCAAGGTGGTACAATCAACGATTACACATGCCAAAATGACGCGGTCAAATGGAGAAATTATTAGCAGTCAAGTGAAGAGAAGACATCTGTAGCAGATAAGAGATCAAGCCCTTTCATCAACAAGCTTTGACGACAAAGATTTTTGAAGGGGAAGGCAATGTTATGAACATAAATTATGTAAATATAGATAACAACACTACATCAAAACAATGATTAATTAGTGATTAGTTTAGTGAAGAGGTGTGTCCCCAAAGGACACGACCATTCATAAAGGGACACTTGCCCAGGTATATAAGGCAGGCCCTCATTGTAACAATGAACTATCACTTGTACATTTTTATATATAATAAATTATTATTACAAATGCTCGTGTATTTTTACATTCAAGCCAACAAGCTACAGGATTTGTTGCTTCACCTACCAAGTCCCACCATGTTGATAAGTGGTTGTCATTGATGTCAACCAAAGTAGCACCAGGAGCTACCCAAATCTTTGATGGCAAATTTGACATGGCAATTCATGGAATCTCATGTTAAGATAATTCTAGACAGATTCTCTTTGACGAGATGTTTCTGTTGATATTTGGTACACCCCCTGGTTCCTTTGGTTTGAAAGAAAATTGAGATTGAAATTGAAGACCCAGTTCTGTGGGCTAACACCCCCAGGGGGTAGTAACATGATGCCTCCTCCTACAGTCGTCAAAATATGACATTGTTTATCACCGTAATCTCACTACGTATAAGTTACATAACTTCAAGAACCAAAGACAATAAATCAATCATTGGTTTCATGCACCTATGTGTCATCTACAAAACACGCCAAAAAAGGATTAGTGTACAAAATCCTTATTATTTAAATAAACAAATAAATAACGATTACTAAATTAAATTAAATTTATTAAAAATAAAAAGTGTTTAAAACATCCTAAAAGATGTACCTCTAATAAAGCCAACGTCATCCTTGTTTAGGGCTTGAGATAACCATTTAATAGTTTTTCATTGTTTTTAATGAGGCCCTTCAACAAAACACTCAAACATAAGTTAACATCTAACTCTCCACTATAACCGTTTACTTAGGGCTTAAGGTGATATATTATTTAGTTAAGTAAATAATTTTTAACTCCAATGTTCTTGATAGATGCCCTTCTTAGCCCTACAAAAGACTATAAAAGACCATCATATACCTTCTATTATATTATGCAGCTAAGTGTATTATCTTGTGAAATTGTGCTCTAAATTTTTCGGTTACCCTTGGGCAGCTAACGCAGGAATTTCAGAAGGTGATGGGTTTCGTTAGAAACTGGATCGTGTATAGAATTTGCGCTTCAGGAAGAGTAGGGACAAGACAACCTTTTCTTGTGTCTGTGGCTCGCTTAAGGTGCAGACTATTGGAGCGAAGGTCACCATTTTGAGGAGTAACAAATATTCACAAGAAAAGAACTTTCAGGCATCCTAACGCAGGCATCTTATGATCAAGGGTTCGGTTCTTTTAAGGTTCAGGACTGCAATTTTGTGCGAGGTTTATGCATCATTTGATAGTGGTTTTGTTAGACTATTCCAGCCTTAAAAGAAGCTAACGCAGGAAATCTTGAGTGGGTTTAAGGCTTGGTTAGTTTGGGAGACTCGTTGAGCAACTTGCAGACCCTTTCAAAATAGTGACAAGAGCTTAACACCTCAGACACATATCAAGATTGTGACAAGAGAGCAATTCACTAATCTTCCATAACATTTCGGCATCAAATCACAGTAAAAAACTCAGCACTATTTGTAGTTTTGAATACAAAGAAAACTCGTGATATATTGCAGTTTCACATCGGCTAAATTGAAGTCTCGGAAGGCACAGTTTAGTGATTCATCTAACTGCAGTCTCACTCATCTTAACCTACAGTAGTATAGAGGTTCCAAGTGATCCGAATTGCAACAACAAGTATGTCTCATGTTGTCATGTTGTTGATTGGATTAGTCTAATGTAGGTCTGTTAGGTCTTGATTGTGTTAGGGCTTGTGTTGTGTATTTCTTATTGTTGATTGGGTTAGCCTAGGGCTAATGTCTAGGTCTGTTAGGTATTGAATTGTGTCTAGGTCTTGAATTGTGTCTAACTAAGATTACGTTAGGGCCTGTGTTGAAGTCTAGCTCTATGTCTAGGATTTGTTGTAATTTAGATTGTATATAGTCTCTGTTGTATCTCCCAGAGACAACCTTGGATTGCTTCAAGACCAGTGCCTGGGCACATCTAAATGGTGTGTCTCAAATGATTTATAGGAAACTAGAGACAACACTTATGATCTATGGATACATATGTGCATAGGAAATAGGTTGGTTCATTAATCCAAAGAAATGAAACATAGATTTGAGATAATTCTTCACTAGTTCAGATCTCAGAAATAAGCATAAAAATAGTGGAGGCCAAGAGCTTCAAGGTCTTACAGCTTAATAATCTTTTACAGAGTGGGTGTGAGAGGATAAGAGAGGAGGGTAACCCATCACATAGAACATAATGCTTCAAGACTTCTATATTCAACACACAAAGCTTGGGGCAGTAAGGATTTCTATGCTTATTTGGGTTACATGCAGAAATAATAAATGAAGGGAGAACTGAAAGCTATGATTCATGTCTTATAGATTTAAAAATCTAATCTCAATATCCTCACAGGCATATACATAAACAATGTCAAACAAATGAATCTGTGATCATCCTGTGACAAATGAATCTTCGCCATCCTGTGATCATCTCGATTTGTAGGAGTTGTTCTAGCTAAGGTATGACCTCCTGCACTGTTTCACAGACCACTCTCTTTTTTGGCTTTACTCCATTCAGCGCCGACTCTCGGACCTGTGTCTCAGTGAATGCACCACCTGCTCCTCTTAAAACAATAGTTGTCGACCCATCACACCCTTTAAACCTCTGTACTGCACTTCCAGTGCCCTGACGCGGTGGTTGAGTTGCATTCCATGTGTAACAGCGCAGTTTCACAAGCGTGGGCTTTCTTTAATTTCGCCTTAGCCCACCTTTATTATAGCCCCTCATGTGGCTTTCCTCATATGACCGAGGGCTGGAACCAGGTGCTTAGCCCTCAGGCGCTAAGGCCTTCAGATCCGTGTTTGGGATCCTTTTCCTTTGTATCACAAAATCCCGCATATCGGCACTTTACCATGCTTTTCCCTTTTCCATAGCGGAGGATGATAGTCCGAACACGAAATCCTTATAGACCAAGCCGTAATAATTTATCGCGTCCGGGGAAAGTCCCACACATCGCAATCAGCCCTGCACTATTGTCATAAGATTTTCCCTTTAGCCGCTTGCAATCTCTGATTGTCGATAACCTGCTAACGTCATCACTACCACGTGTCACCCTGTGGGTGTTGCCACGTGGCACCCAAAAACAGCCCCATAGGACCCCTGAAAATGCCAAAAACGTGTGACATGTGTCCACCCGCCACGTCATCTTTCGTACTTGCCACGTCATCGCTGATGTCAGCTGCCATGTCAACTCAATGGACCAATCAAAGGCCGCCACGTGGTCTCCTGGAGGAGAGAGAAAAGGGCCTACCTGGCCCTGTTTTGTCAAGCATTTCTTTGTTAAACTTTTCAGCGGTCTCCCAGCGATTTTACATTATATCGGCGAATCGGCCCCCGCAAGATTTATTAAGTCACCACCCCACCAATGCATAGATATTGCAGGGTTGCGGGATCCCGCAACGTGGAGGAGAGAGAAGGTGTTGGCCCGACCCTTGTTTTGTCAGCGCTTTCCTTTGTAAACAGTTTTCTCAGCCCCCCGGCGATACAAGACTATATCGCTAATCGGCCACCACAAAGTCTTCGAAGTTTTAGAACCCCCCCCCCCCCCCCCCGGGGCGATCTGCCGATATGCGGGGTGCGAGGTCGCTAACATGCGGGACTTCGATATCGGCCTTTGGCACCGAGAACCGCTAATAATCCTTAAGTGTGAGCCCAGGACATCACCGATACGTGATGCACTCCACGCCCGGCCCGCCTAAATGCCGATATAAGACCTGCAATGGACCTCTTGGGCCCGATTGCAATTTTCTCCTCATAGCCATTTTTTGGTTTTCTTGAGCTTTCCAAGGCAATCTTCAACAGTTCTAACTTTTGCTCCGGAAGTCCATTTTCAAACTTCTATATACTGTTGGAAAGCTTTTTTTGAGCACTATGCATTGGAGTGGGGTTGATGCAGCTCTGGGATCTTCTGTGGCTTGGGATAATGACTCCAAAATTTCGCTATTCTTGGGCAACCTCGACCAATTGAAACCCACAATGCAGTGAGTGACAACATTGGATCCAACTTGGGACAATGCCTTGTTGTTAAGATGTTGAGGACCTACAGAAAAGTAGCTTTTCATTCCATTGGGCATGGGGTTATTTTTAAACAAAATATAATTCTGTGAAAGAAAGGAATTTTTGACAATAAACTGAAAATTCAAGTAACAATTTCAACATACCCACACCAAATATTTACAATGAGCAAGAGACAATTGTATCTAATTTTGAAAATAAAATTTTAGGAACTGACCATTTACAGGCAGTTCCAACAGTTCACCATCCAAGTTTTCAAGAATGTAAGTGTTGTTTCCCTTTTCTTCTGCAATCTTGAAGGGGCCCAACCATAGTGGATCAAATTTCCCATGCTTGCATTTGTCTTCTCGCCTGACATCCCATCTGAGCACTAAATCTCCTCACTGAATAGGTTTGCCCTTAGCCTTTTTGTCAAACAGAGATTTCATCCTTTGCTGATAGTTTGACAGTTTGGTCCCCACCTACTCTCTATTCTCGTTAAGCTCCACCAGTGGATTTATTCTTCTAGTCAAGGCACTAGGTTCTTCGTCAGCTTCTTGCAGCAACATAGCTATTGGCATTGCTAATTGGATAGGGAAGACAGCAGCCTTGCCATATACTAGCTCAAAAGGAGATTTCCTAGTGGATCTTTTAGGTGTTACACGATTAGCCCACAGAGCAAACTTTAGATGAGAGTCCTAGTTCCGTTGATTTTCAGCGATGGTCTTCTTTAGAATTCTCACCACAGTTTTATTTGAAGACTCAGACAAGCCATTCCCTTGAGGGTAGTATATAATGGAGTGCCCAATAATGATGTTGAATTTGTGGCAGAAATTGGTGAACTTGACAGATTTGAAGATATGTGAATTATCAGTGATGATTTTAAAAGGACACCCAAAGTGGGACATTATGTTCTCCTCCATGAATTTTATCACCACTGAATCAGTAGCATTCCTAGCTGGGATAGCCTCTACCCACTTGGTAAAATAGTCAGTGGTTGTCAAAATCCACTTGTGTTGGTTGTTGGCAGGTGGGTTGATTTCTCTAATGAAGTCCAATCCCCACTGTCTAAAAGGTTCCTCTACATGCACAGGAATCAAGGGGAGAGGAGCAAAATTCTGTCTTTCAGCAAACAGCTGGCATTTTTGGCATGACCTGACTTGAGAATAAACATCTCCAAACAGCATGGGCCAGTAAAATCCTACCTTGAGGATTTTGTGTGTTGTTGCCTTCCAACTGTAGTGTCCTCCACAGACTCCCCCATGGAAAACCTCAATCACTTCATAGGTTTCTCCCTCAACGACACATAGCAGAAATACCCCCATCGAGTCCTTCCAAAAGAGCATTCCATTAGATATAATGTATTTCTGTGCCTGCAAGCTCAGATTCTGGTATTTAGATCTATCTAGTCCCAATGAGCATCTTAGGAATAAGAGGTAATGAACAATGTTCTTATACCTGGGTGATCCCTCATATTTGGAATAGATCTTCTGCTCAGCCGTTTTTATTCTGCTCTGTTCATCCTCTGGGCTGCGCCTTCCTCTACGATCAAGCTTATTCCTAGAGCTTGTCAATTGGGTTCAGACAAAATCTTGGTCAACCCCTGGCCTTTGATGAGCTTGGTAGGCTTTATTACCAACTCATATTCTTGTATTTTAGCTATCCATCTGCCCCTCTTCCCTTTGTTGCTTCCTGCACCAGAATGTCTTTGACTACTGTCGTTGGAACAAACGCTGTGATTTTGGACTGCAGCATGTACATACGAAACAACTTCAGCGCCTTGACCAGTGCATAAGCCTGTTTCTCCAATATATCATACTTCAGCTCAGCGTCCCTCAGGGGTTGGCTAGAAAAGGCAATAGGTTGCTCGTAACCATCTTTATTTTTCTGTAACAACACAGCAATGGCATGTGGAGAGGTGAAAGAAAAGATGTAAAAGGGCACTGAATAATCGGGGTTGGCTATCATTGGGGCCTCAGCCAACGCTTGCTTGATCCTAGTGAAAGAATCACGAGGGGTGGAGCTCCCCTTAACTTCGTTCTCCTTCTTGAGCATATCTGTGATACCTTTAACTATCTCAACATAGTTGGGCACGAATCGCCTTAAGAAATTTATCCTCCCCAAAAGGCTTGTACTTCTTTCTTGTTTCTAGGCAAGGGAATGAGGTTGATCGCTTTGACTCATTCAGGATCAATATTTACTCCTACCTCCGCTACTATGTGCCCAAGCAGCTTCCCCTCACTCAGGGTGAACTGAGACTTCTTTGGATTTAGAGAGAGACCATACCTTCTGCACTTCTCGAAGACGAGCTTTAAATGGAGGATATGCTCTTCATCAATCTTAGAAAGGACTGTTATGTCGTCTAAGTCAACTACCACAAATTTATCTTGTTCGCCCACAAAAGCTATGTCCATAGCTCTCTGGAATGTGGCTCTTGCATTTATCAACCCAAATGCAATGTGGGCGTACATGAAAGTCCCCCACGGGGTGGTGAAAGCAGTCTTTTCCTGGTCCTCTGGGTGGACCGCAACTTGATTATATCCTGAGAATCCGTCAATCATGGACATTCTAGCCGCACCCACTAACTTCTGCAATATATTATCCATCTTGGGCAGAGGGTAGTTGTCCTTTAGGGACACCCTGTTTAAATTTCGAAGTCCACGCATAGCCCTATCTCTCCGTTCTTCTTCCGGACAGGGACCAAATTAGCCACCCACTCAGAGTATCTTAGAGGCACTGATTTTGGCTTGCGGCGAATTCCTTACCTTCTTTTCGATGGAGGGGAGTAAGAGTGGGTTTATTGGTCTGAGTTTCTGTTTACATGGCTATATCCCACTCTTCAGAGGAATCTTATGTTGAATAATATTTATGTCAAATGATTTCAAATCATCATAATACCAAGCAAATACATCTTTGTATGTTTTGACTAGATCTAAATACCTATGTCTGTATTGCAGGGGGACTCCTTTGGACAGCCTGATCTTCTGGGGTTCCTTCTCTGATCCGATGTTGCAATCTTCGACTTGCTCATCCTTCTCCGGGCTATTGGCTTGGACGCTATGTCATCTTTATTGAAAAGTCTTTCTAGTGGAACAAGTCCACGAGGGATGGTGTTCCCTTTTAGTTGCAATTTTTTTTGCCCAACCACTGTGTCTTTCCACGGAGTGGCTTCTTGTTTTGTTTCTTCTTCTTCTTGATCGATGGTGGAGTGGGCAAACTCCCCAATGACTTCTATGAATCTTCTTACTTGCTCGTCATCTTCGAATACCTACCAGTGTTTGACATTATCAGGTATTGAAGGCCTGTGTCTAACTTCTATCTCATATCTGAGGAGTGGATTCTATGGGGGCCTGAAAGTGCTTGCAACTACCGCAAGAGAGTCAGCCATCATGTTTTCTTCCTTGGGCAAAAACTGGATGTTAAAGGCCAGGAAGAAATTGTCGATTAAGTCCCACACTTCATTTCGGTATGTCCTTAGCCTGGGGTGTTTGGCTTGGCATTGGTCTCAGATCTGCTTCACGACTAGCTCAGAATCCCCATAGACCGATAGGCATTCAATGTTCATCTTTCTCGTTGATTGTAACCCCAGGAACAATGCCTTGTACTCCACTACATTGTTGGTCGCCTCAAATTCGAGCTTGAAAGAGGGGTATCTGCCTTCTGGAGATACCAACAATGTTCCAGCTTTGTTCCCATCTTTTGAGTTTGCTCCACTGAAGTATAACCTCCATACCTCATTTTCATTTAAATGTTGGTAATTCAACTGCCTTGTCACGTGCACTGATGCTTCTTCTAAGAGGTTCTCACCTTCTTCCAAGAATAGGCAAAAGATGTCACTGTCTTTCCCATGCACCGGGGAGTTTTTTGAGCCTTTAGTTGGGGTCACAGTTTTCACAAACCAAGATTCTCTGTATAGCCTCCTTTGCTCACCTCCAAAAGTGGGGATGGTGGCATAAGTCAAATCCATCTTGATAGAACCTCCCACCTTTGAACCCCAAGATTTGGATAAGAGCATTCCAAAACGAGGAGGTATGTCAGCCACCACTATATCCATTACCACACTTTTGACTGGGATCTGAGCCAAGTTTACCACCAAATCCTTTATCATGCCTAAGCACTTGACTCTCTTGGAGTCAAAGGAGTATAAGTCTTTGTATGGTCTGGTGATCTCCAAACCCAGCTGTTCCATTACTGATAATGGCATGAGGTTGTGTGAAGCTCCTGAATCCAGCATGCAGTTATGCAGCAAAAGGTCATGGATCACCAGAGTCACATAAAACGGTGCAGTAGAGGGATCCAATTCTTCCACATGTGGCCCAAAAACAACCATTGGCCTCTCCTCCTGGAGGTTCAAACTATCATGGGATGGTGCTGAGCCAGTTGGGTGCATGAATTGGGAGACTTGAGCTTTGTAATGAGGATGCTTTAGGAGCTCAGTAAGAGGAACAGGAATTTTTACCTTTTCTAGCTTCTTTTGGAGATTGAACGTATGTTGGGACTTTTCTGCATCTCCTTATTCTATTCTTTCTCCCTTCCCGCTGCCAATTGTCAGCGGAACAAGTGCCTCTTTTTCTGTGTGTCCCTTAGGACCATTGCTCTCTTTATTTGCAGAAACTCCTGTCTTGGGTGGGTCAAGATGTAGCTTACCCTTCCCTTTGTCTGGTGCTGGAGGAACCACTTGGAGAGCAGCTTCCCCTTGTTGTTCTGATTCTCTCATTCTCTTCTTCGAAGATCTAAGATTATACTTGCATTGTGGTTGTGTTTGCATGAACTCTGCAAACTATCTGCAATAATAATCCATATCTTCTTCCTCTGTTGTTGCTTCTCTGTGATGACTGGCCTCCTAGTGGGCCATATTTTCATGTTCCTCTTCAGCAAAACTAGCATATATATTGCCCTGCATCTCCTGAGTATTCGACGATTGTTCATCGGGATTATCTTCCAAGTATAAGGGGTGAGGAATCTGATCTAGTTGCTCATTTCTTTCCCTTGGAAGTAGTTGTAGTAGAGGCCTTCTATATTGCTAGTTATAGCCCCAGTTGTTGACTTGAGCATTCTGCCTGGAGAGATTCTTGTTCTCGATTTCGAGCTTCCCAATCTTTCGTGATAGGCTCTTGATGAGTTTATCTAGATCATCCCACTTTGGATCTGATGACTCCCCAACTCGACCAAAGGAGGATGCCTCTTCTTTTCCTCTTTTGGGTTCAGCAGGTTCTTGCTTTGTCGTCGACTTCCCTGTCGAGTCCAGATATTCTTCTACTTCGAGAGCATCGATCTGAAGTTGGTCCAAAGTGGTAGATTTCCTTTCTCTCAAGGTAAAACCAACATCAGAGTCAAAGGCTCCCAAGAAAACCACACAAGCTGCAGCTGGGGGAGGCTTTATGTCAGCCAGCAGGCTATTGAACTACTTATTGAATCTTTTGATAAATTTTGTAGTATCTTCCTTCGACTTTTTCCTTATTGCATTGAACTCAGTGAGGACGTACTCATGGTTCCTCTTTTCTCCCCATTTCTGGGTGAAAGAGCTTTCAAGTTGCTCCCATGTGGGGATGGAGGCATTAGGCAGGGATTTGAACCATTTTCTAGTCTCTCAATCGAGGGATTCTACAAACAGTCTCATAACCACATCCAACTGTTCCACATTTATGTTCTCGGAAAAAGCATTGAAGGTTTCGATGTGGCTTTGCGACATGTTATCATCTTCCCCATTGAACCTAGGCTTTAGGTAGTCTTGGGGCATTGCACTCAGAGGTTGGGGTAGATCAAGAGGTGCATATTTATTAAGCAAAAAGCCTGGGAGAGCCATCTAGACTAGTGGAGGGAGATTCAAATTTGCTTGAGGGACTAGGGTTAAGACCACAAGGGTTGTAGGGGAAGGAGGGTATGTCAGGGCCTTAGGAGTAAGTCCTGAATACTGAGCAGCAGCAGGCTGAGAACTGGAAGAGGGAACTTCGAAGGCTGATGAGATGGTAACACAATCTAGGGGAGTTTTCTCTTTCCAGACTTTCTTAAAAATCAATTTTTCAGGGTCAGATACAAATGGGGCTTTCTGCTGGGATGTATCTGAGCAAGTATGAGGCCTTTTAAAAGCCAGGGTTATGAATGATAATGAGAGGGGTGTGGAGTCACCAAGGTGATATGGACGCAATCATAACAGACTTTGATCACCTATTCAAAGAGTGTTTCAACTTGTCGTATCCCAAGGGAAAGAATCCTTCAATAAGCTTCCAAGCAACGGCGCCAAAAAATGTTGTATCTCCCAGAGGCAACCTCGAATTGCTTCAAGACCAGTGCCCGGGCACATCTAAAATGGTGTGTCTCGGATGATTTATAGGAAACTGGAGACAACACTTATGATCTATGGATACATATGTACATAGGAAATAGGTTGGTTCATTAATCCAAAGAAACGAAACATAGATTTGTGATACTTCTTCACTAGTTCAGGTCTCAAAAATAAGCATAAAAATAGTGGAGGCCAAGAGCTTCAAGGTCTTACAGCGTAATAATCTTTTGCAGAGTGGGTGTGAGAGGATAAGAGAGGAGGGTAACCCATCACATAGAGCATAATGCTTCAAGACTTCTATATTCAACACACAGAGCTTGGGGCAGTAAGGATTTCTATTCTTATTTGGGTTACACCCAGAAATAACGAATGAAGGGAGAACTGAAAGCTATGATTCATGTGCTACAGATTTAAAAATCTAATCTCAATAATCCTCACAGGCATATACATAAACAATGTCAGACAAATGAATCTGTGAAACAGCTACAGGCATTTGCATTAACATATAGATACCAATGTATCTGTGAGGGAGCTTGAAACACATCTAACAACAATAATTACATGAATTCGGGGAAGAAGCATGAACATAAAATGAGTTAGACAAAGGGGAACACATATTGTAATCCTTTGAAGAGGGAATCACCACTGTTTCCTTGATATTCTGAAAAGATTTGTATTGCAAAGGAAATATGGTCTGAAATTATAACATGCAGTGTTTTCTCTAGAATTTCCGAACCCCAACTAAGTCTTGCTTTCCCCTATTTATCAGAGGGGAGCAAGAAACTACATTACAGCAAAACTATCTATCGTTGGACTCAATTGTCAAGTCGACTAGCTATATCAGTCCTGAACGGCTCTGTGGCCCCAAAAATATTACAGAGTTGAATGCCTTGTTGACATAGATTGTCATTGATGTCAATATGGCAATATTCGAGGAGCCAGAGGATGCAAACAGAGCCATCAGAGGAAGCAAACAGAGCCATCGGAGCAATGGAGGAAGTAAACAGAGCTATCGGGAGCTATCGGAGCAATGTATGTCACAAAAGGGTCAGATGCATGCAAATGAGCTATCGGGAGCCATATATGTGACAGAATACACTATCGGGAGCTATATAGTGTAAATGCATACAAATGCACTATCTGAGGCATGAACCCTTATATATATATATGCGTTTAACACTATTGGAGGCCAAAACCCATATATATATATATATATATATATATATATGCATTTAACACTATCAGCAGCCAAAAACTATACATATATGGAAAATACACTATCGGGGGCAGAAACACTTAGTTGTATGGCAAATACACTATCGGAGCGGAGAAGTTTATGTATATAGGCGCATATATATATCTATATATATATATATATATATATATATATCGGCGATGTGATAATAGGCGGTTCAGCTATGTTCCATTACCCCAAACCCCTGACTGCGATATCTATATGTATATCATACAACTGCAATACATGCGGACCCGCTGCAACATTGTGCTATGGCTTAATGCTATATCGCATTCGCCCATCACAATAATACACAAAGGGTTGTCACTCTCCCGAGCGTCGATTGCGATGTATGTCACGGACTCGATGGTCCGATTGTAACCCAACTCAATGTTATATCGCATCCGCAAGAGGATCGGCTCGTCGGCCATCAGCGATGTCATGGGGTCGATATATAAAGAACCACCAGAAGCCTCGTTTTGCCGATTGCGATTACATAGCTGGACCCGATGGGTTTTATAAACCCGACTGTATAAACCTTGAGTTCCGCGCGTAAAGGTTTTTTCAATGTATTGGCGGGTTTCGGTGTAAAGACTGAAATACAAAGGAAAAGCCCCGGAAGCCTTGATCGCCGATTGCAATTTATGTAGCAGATCCGATACAGGAATAGTTGCGGGTGAAATATATTTGAAGTCCGCCCTTTAGAGTTTCGCTCACATTTTTCATAATTTTCCTGTGTATTTCAGTAACTGTATTACGCGGGGTTTTTTAGGCCAAAAGGCTTATGATAATTGTTCCGATGGTTCAAAAGGTTGAACGTTAGTTCAGTAGGGTGAATCATGGCGATTGAGATTGCGATTGGGACATAACATCTCCGTTAAACTGTAAAATCCTGTGTATGTCCATAATGATTGAAAAAAATGAACGTTGTTACGGTGTAACGTGGAACATGATTTCTCTGTGTTCTCTTTTGGACCTCTCTTATGAATTTACGTGTCCCTAGAGTATCAGTAAACTCAAACAGCGCAGAGGAAGCCACAGCGACCGAGGAGGGAAGCCGAAGGATCAAGCGAGGCAAAGGAAACTATAGCGACCGAGGAGGAAGCCAAAGGTGGTAGAAAGCAGAAACCAACTGTTAGAGGCATTAGGGATACATAAGGCAAGAAAAACAAGGAAGTATGTATGGATAATCAGTGAGAGAGAAAGCCGAAGAATAAGCAAGAGGCAAGAGAGGCCGGAGAAGCAGGAGAACAGGAGAAAAGCAGAAGCTCAGCAAGCTTGGGAGCAGAGAACTGCAGCAAAACAGTTTATACCAGGTTTGGGTTGGAGCCCAAGAGGTTGGAGCCTCAGAACTGAACAGGATTGAAATCCTTGGGAGTTGGTGCTCCTAAGTGCAGAACTATTGCAAGACAGAGTTGGTGCTCTGGAGGTTGGAGCCTCACTGAAGTCCAAGTTGGAGCTTGGCAACTAATTGCAACCAGTTATATATATATATATATATATATATATATTGTTTTATTTCATTGCACTGTTTTGTGTTAATAAAAGCATTAATTCCAGCTATCTACTTCAGCATTCCATATATATATATATATATATATATATATATATATATATATATGCTTTTGGTAATAACAAGAACAATTAAAAAGAAATACAGATTCACCCCCCCCTCAGTATTTCCAACATGCCTCTGGATTGGAGACACGTTACAGTACAGCATAGTAAATAACCACAAGGAAAAAATATACGAAGATCTCTTCGCCCATCCTATGATCATCTCGATTTGCAGGAGTTGTTCTAGCTAAGGTATGGCCTCCTGCACTGTTTCCCAGAGCACTCTCTTTTCTGCTTTTACTCCATTCAGCGTTGACTCCCGAACCCGTGTCTCAATGACCTTCCTCTGAATCGACCCATCTTGTGCCTTGAATGCACCACCTGTTCCTCTTAAAACAATAGTTGTTGACCCATCACACCCTTTAAACCTTTGTACTGCACTTCCACTGCCCTGACACAGTGGTTGAGTTGCATTCCATGTGTAACAACGCAGTTTCACAAGCGTGGGCTTTTTTTCTCTAAAACAGGTGAAACGGGCATTTTTTATTTTCCCCTTAGCCCCCCTTTATTATAGCCCCTCGTGTGGCTTTCCTCATATGACCGGGGGCTAGAACCAGGGGCTTAGCCCTCAAGTGCTAAGGCCTTCAGACCCGTGTCTGGGATCCTTTTCCTTTGTATCACAAAATCCCGCATATCGGCGCTTTACCATGCTTTTCCCTTTTCCATAGCGCGGGACGATAGTCCGGACGCGAAATCCTTATAGACCAAGCCGTAATAATTTATTGCGTCAGGGGAAAGTCCCGCACATCGCAATCGGCCCTGCACTGTTGTCTTAAGCTTTTCCCTTTAGCCGCTTGCAATCGTCGATTACCGATAACCTGCTGACGTCATCACTGCCACGTGTCATCGTGTGGGTGGTGCCATGTGGCACCCAAAAACAGCGCCATAGGACCCCTGAAAATGCCAAAAATGAGTGACACGTGTCCACCCGCCACATCATCTTCCATACTTGCCATGTCATCGCTGATGTTAGCTGCCATGTCAGCTTGGTGGACCAATCAGAGGCTGCCACGTGGTCTCCTGGAGAAGAGAGAAAAGGACCTGCCTGGCCCTGTTTTTTCAAGCATTTCTTTGTTAAACTTTTTAGTCATCTCTTACATTATATTGGTGAATCGGCCCTCGCAAGATTTATTAAGTCACCACCCCACTGATCCATAGATATTGCGGGGTTACGGTATCCTGCAACGTGGAGGAGAGAGAAGGTGTTGTCCCGACCCTTGTTTTGTCAGCCCTTTCCTTTGTAAACAGTTTTCTCTGCCCCCCTAGCGATACAACACTATATCGCAAATCGTCTCCCGCAAAGTCTTTGAAGTTTTAGAACCCCGTCGATCTGCCGATATGCAGGATGTTGGATCGCCGAGATGCGGGACTCCAATATCGGCCTTTGGCGCCAAGAACCGCCAATAATCCTTAAGTGTGAGCCCAGGACCTCGCCGATATGTGATGTGCTCCGCGCCTGAGCCCGCCTGAACGCCGATATAAGACCTACAATGGACCTCCCGAGCCCGATTGCAATTTTCTCCTCAGACTTAGCCATTTTTTGGTTTTCCTGAGCTTTCCAAGGCAATCTTCAACAGGCTCTAACTTTTGCCCCAGAAGTCCATTTTCAGACTTCTATATACCGTTAGAAAGCTCTTTCTAAGCACTAGGTCATTAGAGTCTATGTTAGAAACCCACAATGCAGTGAGTGACAACAGTCTCAAGGTCATTAGAGTCTATGTTAGAAGTCTGTCCTCAAGTTTTTCAAGTATACTACAGGATTTCAAATAAGTTAACACATCAGCATCAAAAGGTAAGATAAGGTAAGCTCGTTCACTGTTTTCTTTTGTGTTGATTTTTATTGACTTGCAGAAGTATTTATTTGGATTATTATTATCAGTTTCTGTATGGAAAGGGAGATTCATTTGAGTGTGTTGCAGGTATAGATTATTAGGGCAGCATCTTTAAAAGACAAACAGACAAACATTGAAAATAATCAAAAGCAGCCCATCATCACTTTTGCAGTACCAATAGTGCCAAAGTCTCGCATGTCTTGATAATAGAGTCATTTTGTAAATTAAATTCAAGCTTTGTATATTTGTGATTTGGAAAGTTAGTGAGACTACCCAGAGTTGAAGAGGGCAATTTGTTTAGGTCAAGAATTTCTAGTTTTGTCGGGATAAAGGTGTAGGTCCTAGTGTGTCAGTTAGTCAAAAAAATCATGGTAATATCATTGTAACATGGATCATTGTCCCTGGTACGGGAGTCCACACTTTTGTATTTTATTTATTTTGTCTCTATAGGGTGGTAGGGTGGTGTTAGGTAGGTGAATGAAGTCACCTTCAGGTTGGGGCCTGTAAACACTTCAGGGTGGTAGGGTGGTGCTAGGGTGAGTTGTGGCTCACTTGGGTGTTGGGGCATCCTTTCAGCTGACTGCTGATAAAACCAGGGCGTTGGGGCGTCCTTCCAGTGGGAGCTGGAGAAGAATGCTTTTCTAGAGTTCTAGGAAGTTGTAGCTTTCTTTTCAGTTGGGGCTGAATATTAAAGAACTTATTAGAAAAGCATTCAGTGGTTTTTGACCCGGAGGGGGTTTTCCACCTAAAAAACTTGTGCCTATTGTCTCTATTTTGCATTGTTGTTTACTGCTCTTACTCGACAATAATAATAATAACTGAAGATTAACTAATGCTCTGAAAAAAAAGATTAATAAAGTGCTATTTACTAAGAAATATTGATTCACCCCCCCTCTCAGTATTTCTAACGCACTATTATAGAGCCACTCAGTCTGCATTGGTAAAATACTTTCTCTGTTAGGTGGTTATTTGCCTTTGGTAAGATGTGTGAGTGTGGACATTAAGTAAAGTGCCCAAACCTAGTTCTTGAACCTTTGATTTGTTCAGCCAAACGTTGCCACCAACTTTATGTGGAGATGATCGACATTGATCATGAAATGCCTTGCCTTTGACACTAAAGGATTAAGTCATGTGCTTTAGCGGGTACCTTTTCACCACACTGATAAAACCTTGTCTTTCTCATCAACAAGTATTTTAGTTTTACAAGAGACAAAAGCTCCTCGGAGTAACTTTCTCAACAACTTCAACTATTGTTCCAACTCTACCAACCTTCCAGGTTTAGGTCTCGGTTAGACTTTCTTAAGTTCAAGTCAAACTTATACTTCACAAATGCACACTCGGAAATCACTTTACAATAAAACAACTTCCTCAAATTAACCCTGTTGGACTACCATCATCCTAACGTAATTCAGACTTAATTTTCCTAGGGTTTGAGACCTCTCAGCTTCTCCTAGGCCTGCGGCCTAGCTGCAGTCCCCTTCTAATCTTTTGTCCAGCACAGTGAGGCCTTTCTCGATCCTTTTGTTCATTGTCTAAGGCCATTTGGCCCTCCTGTGATAGAGTTGAGGCTTCTTGATCTCCTCCTGTGGAAAATTTGTGGCTTCTTGCCTCCTTCTAGGGCGCCAACCCTCCCTTCCTAAACAGAGCAAAATTTGGACCTTTACATAGTAGACAAAAGGACAAGATTTGAGGCATTTCATCCCTGAACTAGGGCTTCAACCCTCCTCTTAATCACATAATAGAACCCCTTTTATAGACAAAGAACTCATTCTTCATGAAATTAGCATTAAGACTTCTATTCCTTCAAATTGTAGCTAGGGCATTGACTCTTTCACAGTGTAAACTAGGCTCTCCTTCTAGGGCATTCCAATGACTGCTCTTTAACCTTGTTTATCTTGACTTAAGGCTGCTTTTTAACCTATCCCTTGATACCATGTTGATTTTTCATGACCTTCTAATATGATAATCACATTCCAATGATTTCATAATTAATCCATCTTGTGTCACATTCGTCATTAGGCAATTATACATAGAAAATCTCAACAAAATGCAATAATTACAGTAGGATCGTAAAGAGACAACCAAACACAAGAGACACAGAATTTTATCCTAGGAAAACACTAACTAGGGAAAAAAAACCCAGCAATCTTTTCTTAGGAGAAATTGTCCAATTCAACAAATGTACAATCTGATTTTTCCAGACAAACTAGGTCAAATCAACCACAAATCTAGCACAAGTCAAACCTGGTCAAACTACCCAAAAATAAACTGAATTTCGACCTCCTGAAACTCCACCAAAATTCGGTCAACGCAAGTCAAACTCTGCGTCAGAAAGTTTGGTCCGTTGACCACTCTGTGTCAACTACCCTATAGCAGTGCACATTTTTTTCAAAGCTTTCCATCATGATCAAGCAACCAAACATCCAAAGATCATCATCATCTTTCAACATTTTGGTCAAAATTGTAATCCCAAATTTCACAGCGCTATGGGTCATATGTAAAAATGATTCTATTATGTTTATGAAGTCATGTAACACACCTAGGTAAACTTAGGATTTTTGCCAAAGAGTTTCACTCTAGGGAGTTTTTTAACCTCAACTAATTATTTGTGTTTTTCCTAAACATCAAATAATTAGCAGAGTTTTTGTCCCAAGCATACCCCAAAGCTAAGTTAAGGCTCGATGGTGATGTCTTAGGTAAGTCCTAGTGTATAGAGTCTACGTAAATTATCATGCTAGATCATGTCTAAAGTCTTGCAGAATTTGGTAAAGTCAAGTGTTTAATTTTAATTATTAAAATTTCCCACTGATCAAGATTTTAATAATTATTTCGATGTAAAATTTAAAATGTAATGTCTATAGAAATTGATGGGAGTATGAGTACTCATAATTAGAACCTCTACACCTCAACTCTCTATTTAGACAAAAAAAAAAATTAAGGTTGAAATCATATCTATCTCCTCAAAAAAAATTATTTTCTTTTCTAGTAAAAAATGGCAAAAAAATAGCCAGAAATTAGTCAAAAAATTAAAATGAGATAAAATAAAAAATCTCTCTAAGTGGAAAAATGAACTTTTTGGAGAAGATTGACTTTCCCAAGGAAGATTAAATTTGAAGGACTCATTTCCAAGGTAGAAAAATCCCACAAAAAATTCATTGGGCCATAAAAAACAATTTCTCAAGGAAAATCGATTTTTTGGTCCAAGTGGTTAAAATTGAATGAGGAAATTTCGGGAAGAAAAATTAAAAGAAATATTTTGTGGCCCTCCATCAAGTAAAAAATCGATTTTGAGGAAAATCAAATTCATGGACCAAGTTGATTAAGTGAAGGGGGATTTTTCAAGGAGAAATTCAAAAAAAAAAAAATTTTTAGACCGCGATCAAAGCTTTCATCACGGAATTCGAATTTTTCTTTCAGATCAAGGAACAAGATTAAATTTTGGCATGGATCAAGCGTCAACTAGCTATTATTCTCTAGAATCAAGTCAAATTTGTGCACTTCAATGGACCTAGTCATTTTCCACTTGGAGGGGGATCTAGATCTCTCATTTTTCT
The DNA here is from genome assembly GCA_031772625.1 of Pinus tabuliformis. Taxonomy (NCBI): domain Eukaryota; kingdom Viridiplantae; phylum Streptophyta; class Pinopsida; order Pinales; family Pinaceae; genus Pinus; species Pinus tabuliformis. The sequence continues at coordinate 996,861,064 of CM062806.1, read as the reverse complement.
ATAAATTGAGCCTAAGACTCCTCATTGAAAACATTTTTGGAAAGTGTAATTGGCTCTGGAAACTCTCTCTCTAATAATTTTTTCTTTTTAATAATAAAGCAAAAGTCTTTGGGGTTCATTGACGATGGTGTTCCTCTCCGATATCTGATGGTAAATTTTTTGGATACTATTCTTAATGCTCTATTGAATCAATTTTAAAGAGTTGTTATTTCATTAGCCAGTTGTGGAATAACTATCTGCATAGGTATCTTGCACTAGTTACTGTTTTTATAGGAGCATTTTAATTCAATTGATCTAGCAGGTATCTCTAGTTCTTGAGAATTATTTTTTTATCTAATCTCTATTGATCTAATAACTTGATCATAAATGTGTAGAGATCTATTTCATATTTAGATCTTGGGTGTGAGGGGAAATCGTCGGTTGGACTAGCCAACTCGCGAAACATAAGATCTGAAGAGCCTACATGATTGAATTTCCAAGACTTATCTAACGAATAATTTCTTGTAGGGTTTCTTGGCTAGTGCTCCATCTAAAACTATTTGAATATATCTACTCTTTCACCTATTGCACTTTAATGAAAAGATTTTCTATAAGAGCTTTTACTATTGTAAATTTGTAAATAGATTTGTGTATATTTTTTTTCTAACCCTTGTATATATTTCTTTATCTTGTATATATCGATTGGGGTTTTTATTTTGTTCTCTTGAAAAACTGAGGGAAGGAACAAGGGTTTCAATTTTGATTTGTTTGCAGGTGGATTTGCTCCACGAATCAAAGAGAAATCAAATATTTGAAGGGCTACGCCCTAACCTAGCCTAGACGGCTAGGGTCTTGCCTCAGCGCATCATTGTTTGGAGGGTTGTCTAGCCTTTTGGCTTCCTTCTTAAAGGACGCAAGGTTTTAGACCTCCTCTAGGCCTCTAAAAGGCATTGATCCATTATTTTGTGGCTTCTTGACCTCAACGAAAAAAAATTTAAGCGAGCCGCAAGGGTTTTAGGCCCTTTTCTCACTTGAAAATTTCATTTTTGGCAAGGGTTTTCATTTTAAAAATTTTGTAAATAATTTTCTAATTATTTCTCTATTTTTCCATTTAAATCTCGACTTGGGTTTCGATTTTGCAGGCTCATAGACATTTTTGTGGCTCAAGTTTTGATTATACACCTTCTTTTGGCTAGCCACTAGCCTCATTGTCCATTTCTAGCCTAGTCGCAGGCCTATTGGAGCTTGTTTACCTTGGCCGCAAGCCTCTGAGGGCCTCTTCTTCTTGTCTTTGGATTTAAAGACTAACCCTTGGTATTATGCAAGCCTATATTCACATTTTCAAAGGGTTTCATCACTAATCTTTGGGTTTGACTCGTTTGAGACTAGCCTTTTGGACCTAATTACTTGGACGATTTTTTTAGGTTAGCCACAAGGCTTTGAGGCCTCTTTCATTTTGGTCGTGGGCTTTGATGGATGATTCATCAAGGCCATAGGGCTTCTTGAGGATTGGTGCAACTCGTTTATCATTAAAGATTGTCATTCATTTTCTTATAGCCTCCTCTCTAGTATGCTAGATCTTGAGGAGTGATTGTTTGTTGTAGGAAGTGTTATTCATTGTAATCTCCTCAAGTGTTGGGAGAGCCTTTTTTATTGTCTCAAAAGGTTTCTTCCTTGTTGTAAGTTAATAATAAAATTGATCTTCTTGCTTGAAGGGAGCTTGGGATTCAATCCCATGGTATCCCCCTCCTTATTTAAAAGGGAGGAGCCTCCATCTTCTTAGTTTGTTTCTTTTGTTTTAGTTTTAGGTTAGGATGTTAACCTTTTTCTACTGCTCTCATTGATTAGATAGGCATTCATTGATATCATAAGTTAGATCTAGTCTTTGAGTAGCATCTCCTCGTCTCATTTTCTTAGCAATCTCATCTGGCATTAACTACTAGTGCTTACATCATTTAATTCTCATTTATTTTAAATCGTAATATCTTACAAGTGAAGTGTTAACCACTAAAGTTGCACCTAAAAAATATTTGAAAACTCCATGCCCAAGGATATGTCAGAGAGCATTCCTGCACTCAAAGATTTCCAAATTTCATTAGGGCTTCTAAGCCCCTTTCCTTTTGTCTTTCTTCATTTAATCCTCAGATTTTGCAACCCTATGGGGATACTGTATAAATGTCACTAGCATGGTGAATAAATGTAATGGACCTAGGATGTTGATACTCGATCAGCAAGTGAGTACACCTTGTAGTGTTTTTTTACTTGATCAATTATTCTTGTTTTTCAGTGGCGAATAATTTTCTATGTTTTTCACTCACTAAATACCCCAAAGATGGGGTGACAATTGGAAGATAGTGCCTTAAGTCCATTTTAGTGTCTCGAGTCAATGTACATTACCAAGCTAGGTCATTTCTGAAATTTCGTGGAATTTGACTAAGTCTAAATAGGATTTTTTAATAATTAAAAATTTCCCACAAAACTGAATTTTTTAATTATTTTCTATGTAATGATGTAAATCAGTAGTCCTAGGAAATGTTTGTGGCGTGTGACTACTCGAAATTCATTCTCAAAGCCCCAACATTATCCTAAGGCCCACTTTGAGGGTTTAAAACAAATTATGCCCCTCAAAAGCCACTTTATCTAATAAAAGTGGCGAAAGGAGCAAGAAATTCAAACAAATAATAATATGAGACATGAAAAATATATGTTTCAAAATCAAAGGTCAATTAAAGGGTCGTGGAATTTAAATTGGAGCTCAAGGTGACTTATCAGCCACATAGGAGCACCATGAGTTGACCATTCAAATGGCATAAATTAATTGTTGATATAAGTGTCGAAATACCAAATATGAAGTCGACTTTATCAGCTAAAGAAATAGGGACTGATTTGTGATTTAGTGGTGAACAAGTTTGCCACTTGCATCAGATCTTGTCCCCACTTAACTCTTACATTGGTTTCCACTTCCTACTAAGTCTACGTAGGCATTTAAAGAGAAGATTAGGCTGGCAGTTAAGGATGATACGCAAGACAATCTATAGCAGTGCATTGGCATATTTTTTGTAGTCTTCTTGCACTCCATGCAGGTTGAAAAGGACACATATTTAGGCACGTTTTATTAGTTGCCAGTTTAGTGGGATATGGTTCTCACTTAACTCCACACTGTGTAATCAAGGATATGTGATGATTCTCTTCATTGATAATGCACAGCCAGTCAAGGAAGTACACTGGCTAGCAAAGACAAACCACAACAGTCACAAAGATATCTAATGAGCAGTTAAGGAATCAAGGCTGCCACCTACCGCAGTCATATCAGCCACTTGTAAATTGACTTCACATTGGGATTTGCTCCATGATGCCACTTGTTGCTCACATTTTGCACTGGGATTTTTTCCCATTTTCCTATATAAATTGAGCCTTGGGCTCCTATTGTAATGATGAAAAAACGAGCTAGTGCTTGGGGATGTTGACCACTAAAGTGGCACCTGAGAATTATCTAAAAACTCCATGCCCAAGGATGTACCAAAGGATACTTGTACCATCAGACATCATCATATTACCAGAGTTTTTAAACTCTACTTCTTCTTATCCATTTTTGTTGTACCCATATTCCACACCCCTGCGGCGAACTGTAAAAGTGATGCTAGTATGATGAGTTTTGAGTCATGTAACAGGCTTGGGTAGCCTGAGACCTTATCATCAAGTGAGTATTACTCTGGGAAGTTTCTTTTACTTGGTTAATTATCATCTCCCTACAAGGACTTAATAATTAATTGAGTTTTTTCCTCAAAATATACCCCAAAACTGAAGTACGGATTGATGGTGAGGCCTTAGGTGAGTCCTAGTGTCTAAAGTCAATGTATATTACCATACTAATCACACAAAAAAATTCGTGGAATTTGGTTAGGTCTAGGTGGTCATTTTTTTTATTTTTTAGATTTTCCGCACGACGGAAATTGCAATAAAATTTGTATATAAAATGTAATAAGTGTTGTCTAGAGAAGTTGTATGGGTATGAGTAATAAAAATTGCACCTCACACCCTCAACTTTCTACTATGACACACTTTGAGGGGTTAATAATGTGTTATAGACCCTCAAAACCCATTTTTCCTAAGTTTAATTTAAAAGTGGGAATAAATTAAGCCAACAATTAAATAAATGGAGAAAAATAAATATCCACACATGCTAAATGATGTGGAAATGAGATGGAAAGTCATGGAAGTGAAGTTCCAAGGTGATGTGGACTCCTAAAATCAAGGAAAGGACATGTACTCAAGGAGATCGAATTTCTGACAATAAATGAGAAAGTTGCTTACTTGGAAAATTCGAATTTGTGAAGTTAATGCACATTTGGGAGGATTTGGGAGAATATTTGGTGGAGATTTTTGTGGGAAATTGTCCCCACATTGGTTCCCACCCATATACACTTGTCATTTCATCATGGAATTTGATTTTGCTTGAGGGATTCTTGATGCCACTTGGGAAATTCGAATTTGCATGAAGGTGTTTTGGGATTGTCACCCATTTACTTTGGGATTGTCACCATTTGTCTTAGGATTGGCTCCCAAGCTTCTATATAATAAGAGTTTTGTTCTCTCATATTGTAATCTGGAATACGAACTATTGTGCTTAAGGATACTTTGTTGGATTGTACACTCTTTGCAAATTAATATAAAAGACTTTGGGGTTACATTTGAAGTGTTTTTCTCCTTGTGTATGGTAATTTCTTTATATTTTTGCTCTTATATTTCTACATGCTTCATTATGTTATTATTTCCATGATACTTTTTCAAGTTATGTTAATATATAGCTATCTCATATTAGCATAAGGATTATTTACTTGCTCTAGATTGAGAAATGTTTTAGTAGATGTCAAATATATCTCTAGAATTTTCTCTTCATTGCATTTGATTAAGCCCATGTGGATCTAATCTATTCATGTGAAGTTGTGTAGAAAATCTTTCTTTGATCAAGCTTCAAGCATGAGGGGAAGTTCTCGGGCGAACCAACCCACTCTTGGAAGTACTCAAGGAGAACCCACATTTGTCAATTGCCAAAGTCTTATCATTCGGATTTGTCTTGCAGGGATTTATTTTGAGTTTTGGGCTCCTATCTCTTGCATCATCATTCAATATTTATTTCTCAAATATTGTGCTTCATTTACCTATATCTTGCTATTTTAAGAGCTAAATCATGGCTAGGCAAGGAGGAGAGTTTACTCAAACTCTTTGGCTTAGCCTTTTGTAGATTATATTGTACACATACTTTGTAATTTTGTTGAGCTAATACTTGGTTTGTTTTGTAGCCTTCTCTAACAGCGTGTGAGATTTGTCTTTGAAGCTATTAAAAGTGTGTGCGAGACCTTGGACTCTCAAATCAAGATCAATTCTCTTTCTCTTGGCCGTGGGTATTGGGAGGCTTTCTTTAGCAAGGTTGAGTTCCATTTGGGGCTGCATCTCTCTCTCTTGGTCGTGGACTCAAAGAGGCTTAGCCTCTTTTCTCTATTGGTAAAATATGAATTTTCTTGTGCCCTTCTTTAGCCTCAATTGCAGAAATAAGATATCAAGGAAAAGTCTATAGTTTAAAGGCTTCATGGTAAAAGATTTTCCTTGAGATTGGTGAAGCCTTCATGATCTTGTCTCTTGTAAATTAACAAAAAAAAAAAAAAATGGGAGCGTGGGTTCTACTCATTGGCATCCCTATCTCTCCATTTTGGGAGAGGACTTGTGGTTGACTTGTTGATTCTTGTATTTCATTTCTCTTACATACATGCTCTAATTTGCTAATTTACACAACCATACAATCTCATTTACTTTGCTAAAGTCACTACTATTTTGCTTGCACTATTTTCATCAATTGTTACCTAAGTCACCTGACACGGGGATTCGGGACACGTAGGATTCGAGATTTGTGGTGTCGGATTCGGACACGCTGACCCCCCGGAACAGGACATGTTATATATTATTTTATTAAAAAAAAAAAAAATATATATATATATATATATATATATATATATATATATATATTTAAAAATATACATATATACTAAAAATTAGATATTATCATATTTCTTACACAAATTTTAATTAATGATACAAATTTATTGATTTCAAACATAGATCTTCATCTATAGCTATTAGCATGCATAGTACATACAAAATTCAAATAAATGTCAGTGGTATTGGTCACATAAATGATAAATCTATTAAAAATTTAAATCATGATTCATAATTCATAACTGAAAGACAACTTACAACTACAAGATAGTAAGATAAACACACTGACAACTGTAGTTTTCTCATTAAGTCATCAAATCAAAATGTGTTACATAGGTAGTGTTGGTGCAATGCCAATGGCAAATAGAAATAGAAAATATAAAACAACTACAGGTATACAAGCCTCAAGGCATCAATCAGCATCAGAATCAGCATCACTGTCCCCATCATCATGGTCCCCACTGCTCTCCTCTACATCCTCCTACTCCGTTGTATCCATAGTCGCCTCTGCATCTGCTGGTATGGAGGTTGACCCCTCTAAGTCATCAAATCTAACAGGCTCTAGCACTGGATCATTGAGATCCATGTTGGCCAATGCCAACTCAACAGTGGTGTCCAGACCCATATCATCAGGAACAATGTTACTTGGGAGCGGGAGCGAAAGCGGGGAGCGGGAGCGAAAACGGGAGCGGGAGCGACATATTCAGAAGCTCTAAGTTCGGTGCTCTTGATTAAACACGAGTTCCATACCCTAATACATGACAAAATTCAATGGAAACATTGCAATCCCCCAATCCTAAAATCCTGAAAAACTGATAAGTCTGCTGGATTTTGAATGAAATCTAAAATTCTACTTTCTCCATATGAAATCCAATGAGGCCGGAACCACTCTCAAACATCCTGAGTCATTTCATGGTAATGTTAAAAATTTAAGTAAAAGGATGAAAATGAATATTAAGGAGAATGTCACTTTTACTTTAAGAATTTAACATTACCATGAATAGCATATCAATACTAGGGCCTAGACTTGATCATGAAGCTGCCAAAATGCTTTACTCCTTGCTCCAACAACACAAATCACTTGCCAACAGCACAAATCACTTGCCAAATGACAATTTTAATGAGCAAACACGCCCTTTTCATTCCCGCGCTGAGCTTAGCGAGTCCTGGAAATCGGACACATGTCCCAAAATCGCGACACGCTTTTGAAAATCGCGACACGCCCTCGGACACGACGTGTCCTGTGATTTGGACACGAATCTGGACCGAATCGTGTCGGATTCGGGATTCGCAAGGGGTTTAGGACGAATCCGGTGACTTAGATTGTTACAAGTTACAATCTACAATTTTTATTTCCTAGCAGTTTATTTTCATGCAAGCAATCTCTTTAACTTGATATATTTAGTTTGAGCATTATCTAAAGTTCACTTATGCTTCACTATTGTGCAACAATTTCACATCTTAAGTTTTGATGCATTGAGTATTGTGGCAATTTTACTTTCCAAAGCAACAATTCATTTTATGTCAAGCTAAACTCTCAAGTTGAAGTCTCTTTCCTTTTGGAAGGCTATTTTGAGTACAATCTTGAGTTTATTTTTCACAAGCATTGCCATTTATTTTACATGCAAATCAATTGCTCATAAGTTTCAAGTTTGCTTTTGGTGGATCATTAATTTATCATAAGTCAAAGCAAATACTTTCATTTCACAATTTACATGTTATAAAGCTTATGCAATCTTGTGTTTTAAAGCATCTCTATCTTTTACATAGCACTTGCAAATTTACTTGCATATCATAGTAGGCATCTTAACTTAGTTGCACATTTAAAATCAACCTCCAAGCATAAGCTTGGTTGATAGAAATCATAGGGAAAAAAAACTTTCTTGGAAAGTTCTTCCATTTGGTACAAAGTAAGGTAAAAGCGTTGTGACCCTGCAGTTATGAAGGTGGCTTGTCCCCTTGTAGGAACGAAGGCACACGTTGGCTCGTAAGACTCAGGAGATGGGTATCGTTAATGACACTACTGTGTCCTCGCCCCCTCTTTCTTACAGTCACCCCAATTTTTACCCCTTGGTAAGAGCTCAAAAGAAGGATTTCTCACCTAGATTAAGCATTTCAGATTAAAAGCAATCAAAGATATTTGCATTCAAATCTAGTATAGGTGCATTTCATTCTAATACATCTCATGGTTTTACTTGCAATTCGTCATTTTACTTGTCATTGTTGAATTGAATACTTTGTTTTGGAAAGCATTATTTCATCTATATTTTGCAAGTAGAATACTAATTGTTTTCCTTTGCAAGATATCCTTATAAACTTTGATTTAACAATTGATCATATATATTTGAAAGCATCCTTATATCTTGTATCATTATGCTAACATTTTCTTGTTTCACTTTCAAGGTTACTTGTGCTTTTATTTTAAAGCATTTCATTTATATTAAGCGAATTTCTTTCATTTTTTGAGCAATACAGGCACTGGTCTTTCATATGCTTATGTTTATCTCATGTGTTGATGGTTGTTGATGGTTATTTCATTTCATATTGCTCACATCATATTTGTTTATAATCTTAAGAAAGTAATCCCCTTCACTTTAACATTTTCCTAGAAACCTCACATCTCTAACTTAGATTTCCTTTAGGGACCACCCCCCATAGCTAGCCTAGGAGATAGCTTAAATGGAGAGAGTTGGGAATAGGTGACAACCCCTTCTCTTAGTTCGTTGCCACCAACCACACCTTGTCAGGTTAAAGACTTTTCTCACTAATTGTAGGTAGGTGTATGCAGCAGGGTCAATATTTTTTGGCGTCATTGTTAGGGACGAGTCTTCTTGTACTTGAACTAACTTTTGGTTTTAGCTTATTGAACTTTAGGATTAGATTCTTGCTCAAGTGGTGACTCCATTGAATTCAAATTTTGCAAGAGTTTCTACTAGGAGAAATCCAAGTGGTCCAGTTAGTCCCACTCCTGATCCTAAAAAGGTTTTTAGAGAGAGGTTAAATAGACTTTCTCATAGTATAACTCTTGTTAATCTTGGGCAAGAGGCTATTTCTTATATTCATTTGCTTTTTCAAGAACAAGTAGAGCCAAGCATCATGAATGATATTTTTGCTCCTTGTAATTTTACTAACATAAATGGCTATCCTCACAATATCCCTGACAAGGCTATTGAAAAGTTGTCTTCTTTTCAAGGTAACAATGCCATTAGTGTTGCATCACATGTCAAGAATTTCAATGTTTGCATTTTCAAGTGGTGTAACATTGCAAACTATGAGGATGTGAAGATGAGACTTTTTGTTCTCTCTCTTCAAGAGGATGCTCTTGATTGGCTCACTGAGCAACTTGCTAACTCATATGACTCCTTACAAGCCATCATAAATGTTTTTTTGGAAAATTTTGGAGAGAAGAAAGAAAATAGTCACTTGATCAATGGCATTAGCAACATGAAGAAAAATGAGAATGAAACCATGGAGGAGTTTAACAAGAGATTTAATGAATTGGTGAAAAGCATGCCTGCTATTGTTAAACCTCCCGATGAATTTCTTTTGTGCTCATATTTGGATGCTTTTTGTGCTGACACTGCTTATGAGTTGAGGAGGAAAGAGCCTGCAAATTTGGGTGTAGCCCAAACTGAAGCCTTGAAGATGGAAAGGGCTAGAAAGCAATCAGGAAAATCTAAAATTCCTGGTTTCAATAGAGGGCCATCAAAATCTAATGATTCCAAAGGCAAGGCCAAGGAAGAGACTACACATGATCCTATTAAAGAATTAACTCAACTCATCAAGACTATGGAAGCAAATCACACTAAAGAAATGCAAGCCATGCAAAATAGGTTGGTGGCCATGGAAAGATCACAAGTGCAAAGATTCCAACCTAGGCCAAATGATAGATGGCAAAAGAATAAAGGCCCTCAACAAGATTATAGGCCTCCAAATCCATTAGAATCCACCAACATGGTAGATCAGATTCCCCCTTTTTGTAGGCCATGTAATGAGTTCCATGAAGAGGCCACATGCCCATATGTAAAGAGAATTATGGAAGGTAGCATGTTGGGAGATGAACATGTAGGAACAAGTGGTCAAATCAATATGTTCTCCATGGAAGATCAAATATACACCATTGAAAGAAATCAAGAGATTGACCATAGGCCTAATAATCTTGGGGTTGACAATATGATTGCAAATTTTGACAAAGTCACTAAGATTTTTGGGGAAATGTAATGGCCCACCTACAATTACAACAAAATATGAATACTAGCATACATATGGGACATCCATATGATAGCTACATATGCATGGTCCCGCATGTATTGCACTATATGTATATATATACCATCGTTTTCAAAATCGGCCAGCTCGGAACCGACTCGGCTGAGTTGGTCCGAGTCGATGCCCAAAATACTGACCCAGCCATGGAAACGGTTCGGCCGGCCAGGTTAATACCGAGCCGGCCAAGTTGTCTAACAACTCGGCCGGCTCGGTCTAGCCCACAATAACTCGGTCGAGTTAGAGACAACGGCCCACAAAAACCCGAAGCGATTTTTTTTTTTTTTTTTTTTGGGGGGGGACTCCAAACCAGTTTATAGTTTGCCTACTTGGTCTTTGGGGTCCATTCCCCTCTCCTAAACCCTATTTAACCCACCCAACCCCTCTCATTCTCTCACAGCCATCTCATGCATTTGAGTGAGAATTTCAGTGAGAGTTTGTGAGGAGTTGTTGAGTTTGTTTTTCGAGCAGCAATGAGGAGCTTCTTGGGCAGCCATTTGGAGCAGCATTTGCCATTGAGGAGTTGGTTTCTTGGAGCAAGCTTGAGGAGGCAGTTTGTGCCTAGAGGTATTTTTTCACTTGTAAAAAATTGTTTTTGCTTATTAAATTTTATGTGCAAATCTAGAAATCCTAAAGAGTGTTTTTTGTGAAAGAAATGAACATTGAATCAATGTTTTTTTTTTTTGTTTTCATTTTCAGATTGTTTGCTTTCATTTCCAAGTCAAAAAATGGCACCTAGAGTGAAAGACGTTGCTTGGGCATATGTTGAAATGGTTGATAGTCAAATCCATTGCAAATTTTGCCATAGGAAAATTAAGGAAGGTCCTGAGGGCATTAATAGGCTGAAACAACACTTGGCGGGGATTAGAGGCCAAATTACTCCATGTACCTCACCAAAAATTGGGGAGATCAGGAAGGATTTGTTAGCCAGCTTTCAGAAATTTAAAGAAGATAAGGCCAGGCAAAAAGAGTTAGAAGCTGAAATTGGGAGGAAGAGGAATATACAAAAAATGTTGGCGACCAACCCCCATTTTGATTTTGAGGGTTCTTCCTCTATCCCTTGTACTGATGCATCCAACCCCTTCCGACATGTTCCTCCCTCTTTTGAGTCTATGCAAGAAAAAGGAAAGGGTAAAGTGAAAAAGGGCGATATGAGTATCAAAAGTTATTTCAATCACTCCTCTCCATTAGATGCACATGGTCCTCAAGCTAGTATAAGTCATTTGCAGCCCACTTTAGATGACCATTGGAAGAAAGAATTGAGGGAGATTGCTTGTGATTACATAGCTAGATGGTGGTATGATGATGATATCCCCTTCAATGATTCCTATTCACCATATTATGAGCCTATGTTTGATGCCATACATGCTGCTGGAAAAGGCTTCAAAGGCCCTACTATGCATGAGCTAAGGGGGTATCGTTTGCAGAAAGAAATTGCCTCCATTAATGAGTATTTGAAAGATTTCAAGGACTCATGGGCAAGAACAGGATGTACCATCATGTCAGATGGATGGACTGATCAAAGAAATCATACCATCATAAACTTTCTTATCTTCTTCCCACAGGGAACCATGTTTCTAAAATCAGTTGATGCATCTGATAAGGTAAAAGATGGACAATTGTTGTTTCAGCTATTGGATGAGGTTGTTGAGGAGGTGGGGGTGGCTAATGTTGTTCAAGTCATCACAGATAATGCCTCTAACTATGTTCTTGCTAGTAAACTGTTAGAGGAAAAGCACAAAACCATCTTTTGGACCCCATGTGCTACACATTGCATAGACCTCATGCTTGAGGATATTGGCAAATTAGATTGGGTCAAAAACACTGTAGATCATGCCAAAAGCATAACAAAATTTATCTACAATCATTCATGGATTTTGAGCCTGATGAGGAAACACACAGGGGGCAAGGATATTATTAGGCCTGCCATCACTAGATTTGCTACTCATTTTTTGACATTGCAATCTATGCTTTCACAACATAGAAACTTGCAAAAGATTTTTTCAAGTGAAGAATGGAATCAAAGCCAGTGGTCTCACAAACTGGAAGACAAAGAATTGAAAAAGAAAGTTAATGAAGAAATATTTTGGAGAAAGGCAGCAAAGATTGTGAAGCTTGCTGAGCCACTGGTTAAGGTGTTGCGGTTGGTGGATGGGGAAAGATTGGCTATGGGCTTCATTTATGAGGCTATGGATCAAGCAAAGGAGCAAATAAAGAGGGCATACAAGGATAAAGTGGCTAAGTATGGGCCCATTTGGGCAATCATTGATGAAAGATGGAACAATCAACTCCATCGACCTATACATGCAGCTGGGTATTTTTTGAATTCATGGTATCATTATAAAACTAAGACGACAGGAGCTTTGAAGGGGGAGGTTAGAGATAGATTGATTGACTGCATTGATTGCATGATCCCATTGGAGTGTGATTAGCTAGAGATACACCAACAGGCCACAACCTTCAGCAGTGCCTCAGGTACCTTTTGGGAAGAACCTAGCAAAGATTGCAAGGGAAGCAAATGAGCCGGGTAAACAAAAATTTCAATTTTCAAATTCTTAATACTTATTTCGTTAAATCGTTTATAATTTGAAAGTTGGATGTAATTTGTAATTTTGTTGAGTTAACTCATTACACTCCTATGTTTTTTGCAACACAATGGTGGGAGGATTTTGGTAGCCATTGTCTTGAATTGCAAAGGTTTGCAATTCGTATTTTGAGTCAAACTTGCAGTGCTACTGGGTGTGAGCGCAATTGGTCTGTCTTTGAGACGATTCACACAAAGAAGAGAAACCATTTGAATCAAAAATGGTTAAATGATCTAGTCTATGTCCAATACAACCTCCGGCTCAGACGCAACCAATTGCTGAACAAAAGACCTGATTCTGATCCCATTGTGTTGGAAGACATTGATCCAACATCAGATTGGGTAGTGGAGAGTCATCCAGCAGAGTTTGATTTTGATGAGGATCTTGATTTGGATTTACAGGTGGAGGTATCACTCAAACATAATGTTCAGTTGAATACAGATCCTGATCCACTTGTACCAGCCTCAGGGCCAGCCCCAAGTCCTCTAGTTGCAAGCGCTTCTTTTGTGGAGCCACGACAGAAACGCATATCTCGTCTATCTCAACTTGCAGCTGCTACGTAGCCTGCTAGTGCTACCACTTCTACAGTTGGGGTTGGAGATGATGATGAGGAGGAGCCATGGGGCCCCCTGTCTGACTCTAATGATGATCCAGAGATTGATCCACATGATCTCGGCTCCTCTGGCAGTAGCCAGTAGTACTGGTCACAGTTTACTTTTGTTGTAGAGGCCATTTCTAGCCTCCTTGGTTATGTGTTTTTGTTTTGATCTCTATATCATCATCATGTATGTATTGGACAGTGCACTGGGTGCCATTTTGATATAATGGATATATACATGAGCCTACTTTGATCATATGTTGTCTTCTATCTATATTCTAATACTGTGTGTTTGGAAACATGAATGAAAATCTTTAAAATTATGTTTTTTTTATAAAAAAATTAAATATTTAATGTATTTTTTACAACGATTGAGTCATTGAAATCGAGCCAGCCGAGTCGATACCGAGTTGGAGTCGGAGTCGGAGTCGACCCTCGGTCGAGTCAATGTCGGAGTCGGAGTTTTAAAACATTGATATATACTGGTTAATACAAGGAAATGTCTAAATTAGGGTAATGAATTGATTATCGAAATAAATTCCTATCTCACCGAAATATAATGAGTATATCAAGTTAGGTATTTGATACGTATACCACCCTTATATACATATATATGATAATATTTAATTAAAAGAAAATTTTAATTTTAATTTGCAAATTATATTTAATTAAAATAAATAAAATAATAATATAATTTAATTAAAATTATCAATAAAATAAATTAATTTAATAAAAAAAGAATTAAATGAACCTTAACTAAACTAAATCCTATGTAGTATATCTTTTTAAAAGGTGAACTCACTCGATAAAATCCCATGACAATCGAATAAGATTTGAAGGTATGTAGAGATTCCACGTAACACAGATAGAGACATAGAGACGGGAGGAAGGTGGTGGCTCAAAGAAATATAAGGAGACGGGGATGCCACTGAAAGGCATCTTTTGGGATCTTTGGAGGGTAGAAGTGCAAAAGGAGGAATTCTTCCAACAGAGTGAGGATCACTGAGCTGTGATTGTTCTTGATGCTTTTGGGCACAGGGGCCAGAGTACTGAAATTCTTCTGGAGTTGGGTACCGAGGTTGTGCCCAGTTTGGCAGGGAGGTTTTGTTCATTGTGGTAACTGGAGCAATTTTGGAGCTACAACAGCCGAAGATCGACTTCAAACACGAAAAACATGTATGTATGAGTCCCTACCATGTATGCATGTATTAAAGATTTACAGGTTTTCCTAGCTACATACCCAGATAGAATAGTGGTTATGAATATTGTTGTAATAGATGTGTCTGATGCATGGGGAATGTTCCTATCAAGAAAATAGGCATCAGATTTAGGTGGTAGCTTTCAAATGGACTTATCATAAGCTATCATCCCCATGCTTGATAATACCTTTGCCAGGCTTGATCGGGAGTTAGAGCGAAGATATCATGTCGAGGATCCAAGGAAACCCAACAATGAGATTATCTATGGGTCATACAAGCCAGGAAGTGATGTAGTGTTGACAAACTCCCCCCCCCCAACAGAGCAGAATCAGAATGAAGAATTTAGGCATAACACAAAAAGCTTGGGTACTTCAAATCTTCCATCAGAGCATTTTCAAGACAAGGCAGTAGGATTAACATTAATTGAATCATCATCACCATCGCAGCTAACCAAGAAGCAAAAAAAAAGGAAAAAAGATATAAAAAATGAATCGCTAGTTTTGAGCAGGATCAAGCCTCAACACATCAATAGTCGAAAAAGGAAAAGGAAGAGGTTTGGTATATCTGATGGCCACAAACAGGTTAACATTAGGGCAAGTCATAGTCCCAAGATAGTCAGAATTGGACAAGGCACATCAAAGAAAGAACTTATGGATCTGCGTGTGAGTAGGCAGGTTCTCAATATGGATTTCATCGAATACATCTAATGCCATGGGGCATCCTTTTGTATCATATTTCTAACCTTATCCCTTGTCATTTTTGGTTAAGTTTTATGTCAAAAATAAATTGTCATTTATGTTCTTAGAATAAATTTCCATTTCTTCATTTTTTGTACTTGATTTCGGTTGATGATGTTTTTGTTGATTTTTGGTAACATCGAATGTGCTCTAAGCCTCAAAATTGGTAAGGAGACTTGGACACATGTATTCCAGAATACCCAGAAATCGTTTTGGGAAATTCCACCCAGAAACAGTTTTATTAAAATAATTAATTATTTTTAATGGGCGCCTAAGTCTAAACTTAGGAAATTAAAATAATTAAAGGATATTAATCAAACTGAAGGTGAAACTTCTAGAAGAAGGTGGAGATCGAGTCCAAATGATCTGAGCCATTTATAAGAATCTAATCCAGGTCTTTGATTACTCAACTGTAGGATTATAAGGACTTCGATGGGCATTTGGAAAACACATCGGAGAGATATCAAGAGATTGAATTTCTCAAAAAGGGCAGCACAGCAGTTGCTAGAGAGAGGATCGAAGTGATTTCTTGCAGTGAGGGGTAGGGATAGTTCCGAAGGGAGATTTCCTGATCCGGGAATACATTGTAGAGGAGGCAGAGAGAGATCTAGAAAAGGCAGTGCAGAGGCTATGTTGGGCAGTGTATGCTCACGCAAAGGCAGCACAGAGCTTCAGAGGGAGTCTGAAATTCAACTGGGAAGTCGAGTTCTTGAGCCAGAAGTCGGGTGTGAGACCGGAGAGACAAAGGAACAAAGCTCCAGACAACAGGAGATCTGGGAAGAGGTGACATAGATCCCCAGAGAGGTTAATGCAAAACTGTGTAGGCTGACGCAATAGCTAAGCAGAGCCAACGTGGGGCCAGCCATCCAGGGCCTGGATCAATGTAGGATTGCCAGTGATAGTGTGAGGTATTTCTCACTAATCTTCTGCCAGCCAGATTCTCTGTATTGGATAGCCAGCAAGGCATCCAAGGATTGTATTCAGAAAACTATTTTTTAATAATACAAACCCTCAACTGTTGCACCAGTTTTCTCGCATTGGGTTTTTCAAGGGACATCTGTCCAAAAATAACAGTGTCATGTGTTGTGTATTTATTTCTTGCTCAGTTTCTTTTTTTCGCATTTAATTTAATTGGTGAAGATTGCAGTGTATTAGTTTCAGTATTTGTTGTAGGATGCAGCGAATAATTTGTTTAGTAATTTAACAAATAGAAGATACTTAATCAATTGTTGCAGTAGAAATTTGGGTCTTCCAAATTTTCACATGGTATCGAAGCGCTGATGAAGCAAGAGAGCAAAGTCGGAAGAGCCCAGCGCTGATGAAGCAAGAGAGCAAAGCCGAAAGGGCCAAGCATTGAAGAGATGAAGGGAAGTTGAAGTGCTGCGTAGGCAGAAAATCTAATCACCAGAGGGATTGCGCAGTCCATGCGAGGAGGGAAAAAGTTTTGTGGGAAAATCTCTCTTTGAGTGAGTCAACAAAGAGAAATATTTCCAAATCGAAGTTTCCCAGTGTCGAAGGGAGCAGCACAGAAGCAGTTTTTTGGTGAGACAGTTTTCTGCAGCAATTGCTGGGGCAGAAAAACGTCAGAATAGAGGAGACACTTTTGAGGGAATTCTTCCTCAGAGGACTTCCAGCCAATAAGTATGATTTCTCTATTGCTGAGCAGCAGCAGAGAGGAGCAAGTCTACTAACTCCAACAGGAAGTGCGTAGGCCAACCTAGTGTTGCGCAGAGGAGAGAGGAAGCAGTTCAACATTTCATTGGCAGAGATGGCAGCTAGTGGGTTAAGAGATCAAGATCAATTGGATGATGCATCCAACTATGTGATCTGGAAGGCAAGGATCTCATGTCTTTTGGATGAGCACGAACTCAAAACCTATGTCAACACTGTGGAATTTGTATTCGCGGATCTAAATCCGCTCAAGAAATACAAGGGTGAGATGGCAAAGGCCAAGCGATTGATCCTCGACGGAGTGAGAGGTCACATAGTGTGTCACATTGCCAGCAATGATACTGCCCGGCAAATGTGAGAAGCATTGGCTACGCTATACGAAGGATCTTCTGAGCAGCGGAAGATGTACTTGAAGCAAAAGATGAGATCCACGCAAATGCATAAGGGGGAACGCATTGATTTGTTCCTAACGAAGCTTCTGGAAATCCGAGACTCGTTGGCAACTGTGGGGTCAACACCTCAGCCTACCGAGATGGTGAGGTTGGCCCTGAATTCAACCTCAGAAGAATGGCAAGTGTTTGTCCAGAGTATCCTAGACAGAGATAATGTCGGAATGGGAAGGAATGTGGGTCGCTCTTCAGCAGGAAGAAATGAGGAGAGACTTAGCCAAGTGCAAACTTGATAGCAGCAGCAGCAGTGGGACGAAGCCCAAGGAGGAGGAAAAAAATGCATCCCTTGCATCAAAGGCGCAGCAAGAGTAGCGGAGAAAGAAGAAGGATGTCTCGAAGATCAAATGCTTCCGGTGTGGTGAATTTGGTCACTAGGCTACACAGTGTCCTCTCAAGAAGAAGGACAAGGACGAGAAGCATGATCCGAAGGCTGCATCCACAGATATTGAGGAGGAAGAGTTTGCCATGGTTGCCCAGATACCTCCAGGACAGAGTTGGGGTGATCTACAACTATAAGTTCGAAAGAAATACAAATGGAGTATGGAGTAATAAAAATGTAACAAGTGTTTTCTAGAGAAGTTGTATGGAGTATGAGTAATAAAAATTGCACCTCACTCTTAACTTTCTACTATGACACACTTTGAGGGGTTACTAATGTGTTCTAGACCCTCAAAACCCACTTTTCCTAAGTTTAGTGGAAAAAGTGACAATAAATTAAGCCAACAATTAAATAAATGGAGAAAAATAAATATCCACACATGCTAAATGATGTGGAAATGAGGTGGAAAATCATGGAGGAGTTAAAGTGAAGTCCCAAGGTGATGTGGACTCCTAAAATCAAGGAAAGGACATGTGCTCAAGGAAATCGAATTTCTAGCAATAAATGAGGAAGTTGCTTACTTGGAAAATTCGAATTTGTGAAGTTAATGCACATTTGGGAGGATTTGGGAGAATATTTGGTGGAGATTTTTGTGGGAAATTGTCCCCACATTGGTTCCCACCCATATACACTTGTCATTTCATCATGGAATTTGATTTTGCTTGAAGGATTCTTGATGCCACTTGGGAAATTCGAATTTGCATGAAGGTGCTTTGGGATTGTCACCCATTTGTCTTGGGATTGTCACTATTTGTCTTGGGATTCGCTCCCAAGCTTCTATATAATAAGAGTTTTGTTCTCTCATATTGTAACCTGGAATACGAGCTATTGTGCTTAAGGATACTCTGTTGGATTGTACACTCTTTGCAAATTAATACAAAAGACTTTGGGGTTACATTTGAGGTGTTATTCTCCTTGTGTATGGTAACTTCTTGATATTTTTGCTCTTATATTTCTACTTGTTTCATTATGTTATTATTTCCATGATGTTTTTTCAAGTTATGTTGATATGCAGCTATCTCATATTAGCATAAGGATTATTTACTTGCTTTAGATTGAAAAATGTTTTAGTAGATGTCAAATATATCTCTGGAATTTTATCTTCATTGCATTTGATTAAGCCCATGTGGATCTAATATTTTCATGTGAAGTTGTGTAGAAAATCTTTTTTCGATCAAGTTTCAAGCGTGAGGGTAAGTTCTCAGACGAACCAACCACTCTTGGAAGAACTCAAGGATAACCCACATTTGTCAATTGTCAAAGTCTTATCATCCGGATTTGTCTTGCAAGGATTTATTTTGAGTTTTGGGCTCCTATCTCTTGCATCATCATTCAATATTTATTTCTCAAATATTCTATTTCATTTGTCTGTATCTTGCTATTTTAAGAGTTAAATCATGGCTAGACAAAGAGGAGAGTTTACTCATACTCTTTGGCTTAGCCTTTTGTAGATTATATTGTACACATACTTTGTAATATTATTGAGCTAATACTTGGTTTGTTTTGCACTTTTCTCTAACTTGTGTCTTGTGACAGCTTGCGAGATTTGTCTTTGAAACTATTAACAAGTGTGTGCAGGACCTTGGGCTTTCAAATCAAGATCAATTCTCTCTCTCTTGGTCATGGGCATTGGGAGGCTTTCTTTAGCAAGGTCGAGTTCCATTTGGGGCTGCATCTCTCTCTCTTGGTTGTGGGCTCAAAGAGGCTTAGCATTTTTTCTCTACTTGTAAAAATCTGAATTTTCTTATGCCCTTATTTGGCCTCAATTGCAAAAATAATGATAATTTTAGGTATGTTCTATGCTTAGAGAAATTTATTTCAATTTTCACAGTTAGCTCAATATCTTTTCCAGATTAGCAATCACATCAGCATTAAAGTAAACTACAGATATAACATAAACATAAATCGCAGAAGATAAGCCAAGACAAGAGGACACAAGATGTGGCGCTAGCCAAGGACAAACCCCAATGTGGGGAAACCCTTGATCAATTATTCTTATATGTTCTTCAATAGTTCAGCAGAGAGAGAGAATGAGAGATAGTACATTTACAATAGAAGTCAACACTTTGACTTCTCTAGATAAGAGCATAGATCATCTCTAAGAAGATGATACGTGAGATCAGTTGAAGACATGTTGCTTCAACTGATTCTCCAAGGTGACTCCTTCACCTATCATTGTGTTGAATCTTGTCGTCATGATGCACCTCACCGTGCTGCACCATGCTGCACCCATCATCACTATGTTGCATCTCATCATACTTCACCAATCATGATTGTACCATGTACTTGCTGCACCTAGTTGCACCATGTACTTGCTGCACCTTGTTGTTGCTGCTATCCCATTGTGCCACTGCTGCAAAATGTCATTGTTGTCCCATCATAGTTTTGTCCCAACACGCTGCTATCCCATCAATGTCACTATTGTCCCATCATAGTTATGTCCCAACATGTTGTTGTCCCATCATTGTTCTTAAGCTGATCATGTTGCAACACAGCTGTCCCAAGTGGTATGTTGAACCATGTTGACACACAACATGTCTCATGTGCTTGCAGCACCATGTTGTCCATACTTGCCATGCTTGCCTTAGCATTCCTTTGTTATCCCATTTACTATACAATTGTCCCTTGCCACTACTGCCTAGATATATAGGTGCAGTTGTTGTCCCTAATAGTCATGCTATACCTTGTTGTTGTCCCCTTACCCTTGCCATACCTGCTGTTGTCCCATGTGTCTTAGCAGCACCATGTAGCCCAGTTGTCCCATTCATTAGCATTATTGTCCTGGGTATGTTTGAGTCCTCACTCTCATGTTGTCCTTGTTTTGAGGGTCACCTACATCCCACCTTTTCAGCCGTATTAGGCATGCATCTAAGGCACCATAGGTTAGCATTAGGGCTCCCTTTAGACTGCGATAGGGCTACTTTTAGACAACGTTTAGGGCTTCTCTTTAGACAACGTTTAGGGCTGCTCTTAGACTGCATTTAGGGCTGCCTTTTGACAGCATTTAGGGCTGCTCCTAGACTGCCTCTAGGACTGCCTTTTAACAGCGTTTAGGGTTGCTCTTAGATTGCATTTAGGGCTGCCTTTTGGAAAACATTAGGGCCTCTTAGACTGCATCTAGGGCTGCCTTTTGACAGCGTTTAGGGCTGCTCTTAGACTAGGTTTAGGGTTGTCTTTTGGACAGCGTTAGGGCCTCTCTTTGTTGTGATAAGATTCCTCCAAGACTGCGGCTAGGGCATGCTTCCTTAACAGCGTTTTTGACTTCTTTTTTGACAGTGTCTAAGGCTAGGGCATCTTCTCTAGGGCAACTCCCTTAGTCTTCTTTCCTCCAATGTCTAGGGCTTCCACTCCTAGATTTCTCTTCCATTAAAACCCGAGACAAGTGGAGAGAAATCAAGATAGAAGTGTGTGTGAGAAATGACTCTCAAGTCATCTCCTTTTATACTAAAACATTGAGCACATGTGGGGTTTATTTGGTTGTTGGCCGACCTTGACGAATTGTCTTATAACACAAATAAATTCATAACTCCATGAATACTTGACGGAATAAGATGATCTTTAGATCAATCCTACACCTCTCGATGAGAGGGATCCAAGAAAAATATCAGCTGCCATAAATAAGATGACCCACATGGAGTTTGGCCCTAGTTGCCAATTTTAACAAATAACTTATCAAGGAAAAGTCTATAGTTTAAAGGCTTCATTGTAAAAGATTTTCCTTGAGTTTGGAGGAGGCTTCATGGTCTCTTGCCTCTTGTAAATTAATAAAATTTCTGATTTTGGGAGCGTGGGTTCTACCCATTGGCATCCCCATCTCCATTTTGGGAGAGGACTTGTGGTTGACTTGTTGATTCTTATATTTCATTTCTCTTACATGCATGCTTTAATTTGCTAATCAACACAACCATACAATCTAATTTGCTTTGCTAAAGTCACTACTATTTTGTTTGCACTATTTGCATCAATTGCTACAAGTTACAATCTACAATTTTTATGTCTTAGCAATTTATTTTCATGCAAGCAATCTCTTTAACTTGATATATTTAGTTTGAGCATTGTCTAAAGTTCACTATTGTGCAACAATTTCACATCTTAAGTTTTGATGCATTGAGTATTTGGGCAATTTTATTTTCCAAAGCAACAATTCCTTTTATGTCAAGCTAATCTCTCAAGTTGTCTCTTTCCTTTTGCAAGTCTATTTTCAGTACAATCTTGAGCTTATTTTTCACAAGCATTGCCATTTATTTTTCATAAAAATCAATTGTTCATAAGTTTCAAGTTTTCTTTTGGTGGATCATTAATTTATCACAAGTCAAAGCAAATACTTTCATTTCACAATTTACATGTTATGAAGCTTATGCAATCTTGTGTATAAAGCATCTCTATCTTTTACACAGCACTTGCAAATTTACTTGCATGTCATAGTAGGCATCTTAACTTGGTTGCACATTTAAAATCAACCTCCAAGCATAAGCTTGGTTGATAGAAATCATAGGGAAAAAGAAAACTTTTTTGAAAAGTTCTTCCATTTGGTACGAAGTAAGGTAAAAGTGTTGACCCTACAGTTATGAAGGTGGTTTGTTCCCTTGTAGGAACAAAGGCACACGCTGGCTCGTAAGACTCGGGGGACAGATATCGTAAATGACATTGTCGTGTCTTTGCCCCCTCTTTCTTACAGGCACCCCAATTTTTACCCTTTGGTAAGAAAGAGATCAAGAGGAAGATTTCTCACCTAGATTAGGCATTTCAGATTAAAAGAAACCAAGATAATTGCATTCAAATCTAGCATAGGTGCATTTCATTTCAATACATCTCATGGTTTTACTTGCAATTGATCATTTTACTTGTCATTGTTGAATTGAATACTTTGTTTTGGCAAGCATTATTTCATCTATATTTTGCTAATAGAATACTATTATACTAATTGTTTTCCTTTTGGAAGATATTCTTGTATGGTTTGATTAACAATTGATCATATATATTTGAAAGCATCCTTATATCTTATATCATTGTTCTAACAATTTCTTATTTCACTTTCAAGGTTACTTGTGCTTTTATTTTAAAGAATTTCATTTATATTAAGCGAATATCTTTCATTTTTTGAGCAATACTTTAAAAGGCATTGGGCTTTCATATGTTTATGCTTATCTCATGTGTTGATGGTTGTTGATGGTTATTTCATTTCATATTGCCCACATTATATTTGCTTATAATCTTAAGAAAGTAATCCACTTCACTTTAACATTCTCCTAGAACCCTCACATTTCTAACTTAGTTTTCCTTTAGGGACTATGTTATGAAACCAGCTCACACAAAGATAGAAAAGAGAGATCCACGCCTTAGAATTCAGCCTCTTCGAGGGGGCAACCTCCTTTACATTACATAAATGAACAATTCTTGGATGATACAAATGAAAAGGCCTCCTTTCTATATATAGGAGTCTAAGGGGTCATAACATAACCAGAGCCGACATAACAATAATAATGTAAGGGCACAATAATAACCATAGTGGGCTTCTATGGGGCACATTAGTAACAATATGGGCACTACATGGGTACATCAATATAATAAGTGGGTTGTACTAATAAAAATAAGGGGTTACACTAGTAGTATAGGGGCCTAACATGCCCCTCTCCTTCAAAAAGTGTTGTCCTCAACGCTTGAGTAGTTCTTGATGCTTCTGTATAAAATTCTTGTCCTCCCATGTGGAATCTTCAACGGGTAAGTTCTTCCACTTGATGAGATACTCTGAAATTGATCGATTTCGTAGCTGTCGGGTTCTTGTTTCTGTGACTGCTCCAGGTTCCAATATGATTTTTCCTTCCTTTTCAATATCTGGCAATATTGTTTGAATTGGGATCTTTTGCAAGTTTTGAATAAATGGCCATACTTCTTTGTCCTTCTTCCATTCATCTCTTGCTTCATTTATCCAATCTGGTTGGATAATAGAAATAGCACAAAACAATGCTTCCACATCCTCATCCTTGAAGAGTCTTCCCATTCGATAAGGTCGCCATTTTTTAAGTGCATGTAGTATTTCCAACGTTTCCTTCTCATAAATGGCTTGCTTTAGATGTAGCAGTAAAAATACCCAATCGCCTACATCAAAACATTTTTCACTATGATGTTGATCTACCTGTTGTTTCATTTGATTTTGCACCGAACTGGCGCTATCCTTTAAAAGTTGGAGAACTTGTTGTTGATGCTCGATGTGATCTTTCACTGCTTGAACCTTTTTCTTCTTGATATGTCCTTCTATCTTTAGATTTTGAGGAGTGGTAATTTCTTCCAATCCTTTACAAGATATGGTCGGATTCATTTCTTGACGCTCGATGTGATCTTTCACTTCTTGAACATTTTTCTTCTTGATATGTCCTTCTGTCTCACTAGTTTGAGGAGTGGTAATTCCGACCAATGAATTACAAGATATGGTTGGAATCATTTCTTCTTTCTTGATGTGATCTTTCACTTCTTGCACCTTTTTCTTCTTGATATTTCCTTCTATCTTGAGAGTTTGAGGAGTGGTCATTCTTGCCAATAGTTTACAAGATATGTTCTGATTCATTTCTTCTTTCTCTGGGGTCGGGTCCTGGCATATATCCTCTTCTTTTGATGTTTCTTGATCCTTTTCTTCCTCCTCTTCATACTCTATGTAAAATAATTTCTTCTCAGCACACTTATGACCTTTAGTGCATTTGCTATCACAATTGTAACAAAGCCCTTTTTCTCTTTTTTCTTCCAATTGTTGTGGTGTAACCCTTGTAAGTTGTGGAAGGCTAGGAGGAACAACACGTCCATCTTTATAGTTGTGAGGGGTAGACTTCCTTGTTGCCATAATTTTACTTTCAAATATGTCACAAATCCCTTTTACTCTTTCCAATTTTTGTGGTGTTGCTCTAAAGAAGGTGTTGCTCTTTGTATCCTCATAATGTGCTATCATTTCCTCCGTGAGAATTGACCACGTAACAAGTTTTTTACGAGAACAAAGCCCTTTATACCATAAAAATTGATCTGGTTCTAAATATGAAGATGCAATACATACCTTTTGTAACAATGGTACACCATGTAGATCAAAATATTGCTCCATCAGAAGTATCCAATTTACCGGATCCTTGCCATCAAACTTCCTCATCTAGCTTTTTCTTGATTTTAGGACCTTGAACTTGAAACGACTGTAACTCTGTACTTGCGGATATTTAAGTCCTAAAATTGCTACCTGTAGTAGCCCTTTGTGTCCTCTTTCCAATGCCACTAGTCTGATCCAAATTGGATTCCCCAAAAAAGAGTTATGCACAATCTCCCAAGATGACCTGATTATAGACCTTTCCAGAAGAGCGAACTTGTATGAAGTGCCACGTGTCAATTTTTCGACCTATGGATCTGAAAAATGCATACAAGAAACTACAGTCTGTCCTCTTTCTGTACCTTCTTACGAAATTTCAATCCAATGCTCAGAGAGAAAGTTATGACTATTTTCCCCAGGTCACCTGTTTTGAATGTAATTCAGGAGTCTGCAAAAAGACCAACTTCCTCAGATCATATCTCCGCAAATATCGCGCGAAAAGCTCTGAAATTTGGATCCAAGGTTCAGCGCGATTTCTTCTCAAATGGGTTTTGTTTGCGACTTCTGAAACGTCACAGAAAAAAGTTATAGTGAAAATGCAACGATGACCTGTTTGGAGCAGCGAAACCCTAGAATCCAAAGCTCTGATACCAAATGTTATGAAACCAGCTCACACAAAGATAGAAAAGAGAGATCCACGCCTTAGAATTCAGCCTCTTCGAGGGGGCAACCTCCTTTACATTACATAAATGAACAATTCTTGGATGATACAAATGAAAAGGCCTCCTTTCTATATATAGGAGTCTAAGGGGTCATAACATAACCAGAGCCGACATAACAATAATAATGTAAGGGCACAATAATAACCATAGTGGGCTTCTATGGGGCACATTAGTAACAATATGGGCACTACATGGGTACATCAATATAATAAGTGGGTTGTACTAATAAAAATAAAGGGTTACACTAGTAGTATAGGGGCCTAACAGACTACCCCCCATAGCTAGCCTAGGAGATAGCTTAAATGGAGAGAGTTGGGAATAGCTAACAACCCCTTCTCTTAGTTCATTGCCACCAACGACACCTTGTGGGGTTAAAGGCTTTTCTCACTAACTATAGGTAGGTGTATACGGCAGGGTCAAAAAGGGAGATTATCGTGCCTTGTACACTTGCATTTTTATGAAATAACAAGACTTTGGGGTTCATATGTGGTCTCTTGCTTCCATTTTCATGGTATGATTTATGATTATGTGCTTATGTTATACTTGCTATAATTTCTATTTGTCATTTCCATTAGCTTCATTGATTTACTAGTGTCTAGCTACCTTGCACTAGTATTTGGATTAGAGAGTTATTCTAGAATTGGACATTTTAGTTAATTTTTGATTGAATTGCTAAGATTTCCTTTTCATTATATTATCTAATCCCAAATGGAATTAACAAATCGTTTTGAGCTTGTGTAGAATTTTTGTAAATCAGATCTCGAGTGTGAGGGGACATCCTAGGTTGGATTATACTACTCTTGAGGATAAAGTGGAAGCACTCACATATTTGTTCTTCCCCAAGTCTCATCATTTGGATTATTATGCAGGGATCTCCCAAGACTTGACTTGTGACAACAATCTACCTTCAAAAATATTTTTCCAAAACTTATTTCAAGCTTCCATTGATATATCAGCTAGTATAGAGCATATTTGTGGCTAGGCTAGGAGAAGAGCTATACTCTAATACATGGACTAGTTTCTTGTAGATTCCTTGTGAATATTTTTGTAAAATTTTCTCATCTCCATCTACTCATCTTTGGGCCTGTTTTGCACAGATTTGACAGCCTCTTAAAGAGTTATCTTGTTACTAACTTGTGCAGGGATTTAGGCTCTAAAGGCTGGAAGTTACTCACGAAATTTTGCAGACTGTCACCACCCTTTAGGAGCACAGGTTTTTCTCAAGGCCGTGGGCTTTGGAAACCATTTTTCCCAGCCTGGCCGTGACCTTGAGAAAGTTGTTTTCCATTTCTGTTGGTCGTCAACATTTGGAAGTGGTGTATCCCATTTTCATGCACTGAAGGCAGCCATATATCTCTGATCTACAGCGAGAAAAAGCTGCCCTTACCTCTGTCATAACAGTGTTGAAAGCAGGCCCATTCCCTGACCTATTTGGGCAGACTTCATCATCAGAAGAGGCAGAACCCTTTCAGCTTAAATCCTATTTGGAATTTCAGTCTTATATGAAGGAGTTTGCTTGTTTTTCATTACCAAAATCATTGTAAAACATCCTCACTGTTTTGTTTTAAAGGGAAGATCATTTTATTTCAAAGAGTTGTCATCATTTGTACAACTTATCCCAAAGTATTTGAGTCCATCACTATAAAAGACGCTCTCATCTTGTAACATCACAATAATAAAAGTGATTTTTTCTCTTGGAGCTTGGGGAAACATCCCCTTGGCATCCATCTCCTGACCTCTTCGAGAGAAGGCATTTTCTTGTTTGTTGCTTGAACTAGTTTTCCTTCGAGCTTGTTCTAATTTGTTTCTCTTTTCTCTTTCCATTGTCAAGCTTAACACATGCTAATTGTTCATTTTTACTTCATGCCATCTAGTTGCAATTTCATTTACTCAATGCTCAATTTGTTTGATCTACTTACAGCGTGTTTTAATCTTGGAATCTCATTTTGAGCACATCTACATTTGGAGAAAATTGTGCTAATTTCATTTATTTGCAATCTGATTGTACACTTTGGTTTTGTTGCCACTCAATTTAGCAGAGGTCCTAGGAAGGGATCCTAAGGGACTACTACGAGTGTTGAAAATTGACAGCTTAGGGATGAATTTCTAAAAAAAGAAAGTCTAAAAAATAGAATTTCTAAAAATATAGTCTCAAGTATGACTTTCCAAAAATAGTAAATCACCTTGCATCAATTGGTAATCAAGCATTGTTGATGGAAAATCTCTTTTGATCACCAATCAATCCTAATAGTTCAATTTCGACTTAATTATTATTATTATTATTATTATTATTATTATTAAAAAGAAATCCAAGTCTCTCAATCATGAGACTCAATCATGTCATATGTAACTCCC
Organism: Pinus tabuliformis; assembly: GCA_031772625.1. Lineage (NCBI taxonomy): Eukaryota > Viridiplantae > Streptophyta > Pinopsida > Pinales > Pinaceae > Pinus > Pinus tabuliformis. The sequence continues at coordinate 996,833,067 of CM062806.1, read as the reverse complement.
CTCAATTAATGCATATGTTACTCTCTCTCTCTCTTAATGGATTCATTCATCTCCCTCTTTAATGCTCTTAAGCACCTCTTACACTCTCTTACACACTTTAGTGACTCGTCATAAAAATATTCTTCTTACACCTCTCTAATGAATAAGTTACACCTCTCCTTTATGGCATAAGTAACACTGCTATTTTGGCATATGTAACTCATCTTCAAGGCATGTGTATTGCTCCTCCTTTATGTCAATAATTCATTGCCCCTCCTATATATGTGTCTCATATCATCTCACCTCACTTACTTGTGCATTGTGAATGCGAACTTGAGAGAGAGTTGGAGAGACTTGAAGGAGATTGTGAGAGAGAAAGACTTGGAGAGTAAGAGCAGATCTTGGAGAGCCAAAGTGATTCAGTGTTTGCATCAACTACTGCTATCAGAGAAATTTGTGCTAATTTCATTTATTTGCAATCTAATTGTACACTTCAGTTTTGTTACCGCTCAATTTAGCAAAGGTCCTGGGAAGGGATCCTAAGGGACTACTACTAGTGTTGAAAATTGACAGCTCGAGGATGAATTTCTAAAAATAGGAAGTCTAAAAAATAGAATTTCTAAAAATTGAACATCTAAAAATAGAATTTCTAAAAATAGAAAGTCTCAAGTATGACTTTCCAAAAATAGGAAATCACCTTGCATCAATTGGTAATCAAGCATTGTTGATGGAAAATCCCTTTTGATCATCAATCAATCCTAATAGTTCAATTTCGACTTAATCATCAATACTATCATTAACATAATTATTATTATTATTATTATTATTATATTAAAAGGAAATTCAAGTCTCTCAATCGTGAGACTCAATCATGTCATATGTAACTTCCCTCAATTAATGCATATGTTATTCTCTCTCTCTCTCTTAATGGATTCATTCTTCTCTCTCTTTAATTCTCTTACGCGCCTCTTACACTCTCTTACACACTTTAATGACTTATCATAAAAATATTCCTCTTACACCTCTTTGATGCATAAGTTACACCTCTCCTTTATGGCATAAGTTACACTCCTATTTTGGCATATGTAACTCATCCTCAAGGCATGTGTATTGCTCCTCTTTTATGTCAATAATTCATTGCCCCTCCTATATATATGTGTCTCATATCATCTCACCTCACTTACTTGTGCATTGTAAATTCGAACTTGAGAGAGAGTTGGAGAGACTTGAAGGAGATTGTGAGAGAGTAAGAGCAGATCTTAGAGAACCAAAGTGATTCAGTGTTTGCATCAACTACTGCTATCAGAGATATTCTTCAGATTTGGGTGAACTTATTCATTCTCTCATTGTACTTTGTATCTTTGTTGAACAATTGATTTCTAATAGAAGAAGAATTTGGTTGGGTTTTCCCCTTGTGGATTTTGCCCTGGTCATTGACCTAACTTCTCTGTGTCTCATTGAGTTCTTGGTTGTCTTTCATTGTGCATATGGTTTATATGGTTTATGTTCTATCTACAATTACTTAACTTATTTTGCAGCATAAAGAAGTCATGGATATAAGTGATTGTAATAGCAAAGAACATCAAAAGTTCAACAACTAGATCAAGTGGCAACAATGGGACAAGGACCCACTGTCACCTCAGTCAATGTCCCATGCTCTTTACAGACTTTCACCGATGGCAGGAGTCCCAGTATGAAGGAAATCACTAATGAATGATAAGTCAATGATAGATTAGATAGTGAATTCTAGAGCCCATTCACAGGAGAGACTCAAATGATAGGGTTTGCTTGTTGACGCAAGGTGTGTGGCTCTCCAAGAAAGGCTCAAAGGAGGCCTAGACCTAGGATTAGAGATATTTCTTGAAAAGGGATGTTCTAGGTGGCCTTGTGAGATAATTGATGATTAAGATATGGGACAACAGAGAAGCCCAAGAGCAGGGAAAATTTTAAGAATGGAAAATTATCTTGACGTTTAAAAACATTGGCAAATCTCACTAGTCCCTAATATGCAAATTATAAAATATTTATTCATGTATTTGTAAAACTATTCAAATTTATATGATTTTATATATACTCTCTATATAATGTTGGCAGTTTTTAATGTAAAATAATTTTGTATAGTAAAATTTTGGCGAATCATTTTTATAAAAAAAATGGAAATTGGCGAATCTTTTTTTTGGAAAAATCATGGAAAATTGGCCCACCTACGAATATTAGCCCCTAAAACTTTCCATGCCCAAGAGAACCCAAGCAAAGCCTAGAGTTTCAAGTGAAACTTCAAACAAAAGGTCTAGACTAAGCAAGGGAGAAGAAGGGGTCAAAATAGGTGAACTTCCTTTGAGTTTTAAAGCGAAATAGATCCCTTCGAAAGCGATTAACCTATAAGGACGTTGCTAACCTATAAGGACCTAGGGCTAAACGATTTGGGAGCTAGGGCTTTGGGTATCTGATGAACCTTCCATGGGATTGACTTGAAATTTGGAGGGAATGTAGAGGATACCCCAGCACAACTCTTCACCAACTTGCTAAGCAAACCAATGGCTAGAATGGAAGTCATTGGATGCCCTAGGAAGGTCGTCTAGTGTTAAGGCGTGAAAATTTAAAAATGGAGAAGAATGTATGGTGACCACCAAGGACTTGTAGACCAGTGCCTTGTCAATTGAGGAGAATGGAGTCAAAGTGATCTTGATTTTGGATTCTTGCTCTTCCAAGGAGCCCTATTGCACCTTCGCATGCACTAGAGAAGCAGCTACAAAGCAACGACAAGGATTTATACTTTGTGGTGCAAATTAATGGAGTTTCAAGGTGTAAAGACTTAGCCCACCCCTAAGAATAGTTCGATCTCCTTATCAAGATGAGTAATGCATACAAGGAGCCAAGATTACAATGTGTTTATGAATTTTGCATCAACAATTAAGGCACAAAAATAATATAGCATTCTGTTCCACACATTAGACAAATTACATGAAAAAATTTGTATAGAAGAAGTACTTACATGACAAGAAGATTATATCCACCCACTGGACATGCAATAATGAAGCTCCAAGATAAATAGCAAATATCCAAACATCGAAATGCATCAATTAATCTCCAATTCATCCATCAAATTGCAAGTCCGAGTGCTTTTTCCAAAGAGATACAAATTCAAGAGATGATGAGGAATGAAACAAACTTCTCATCAATATATATGATCCTCTAAGGGATTCAACTTGCCTAATTAGGCCTAATGATGCCCTTACTAATAAAATAATGTACAAATAATAACCCTTTGGTGAAAAGCCCACCAAATGGCTCCATAACATGAAAAATAAGCCTCTCAGGAGAGTCAAAACAATAAATAAGTAGCAAGGAGGGTCATTGGGAGGCCAAATGGAGTCCAACATGTGCCCAAATGAGCTCCAAAAATAGTGATGAAGGGGATGGCCCCTTGATCTCCAAGCAAATGACCTATGGTGCCCCTGAGTGGCTGTGAGGGAACAGAAATTAGAATCATCGTCATGGGTACCCAACTAAATCGAACAAGCATGTATTCCATCTGCAAGGGCTGGAACAATGATGCAAGCCCTCCCTTTGTCTCCCATGGTGATACACAACCCCATCTGGGCCCTGGATCAACCACCAAGTGTGTGGTGCAAATGTGTAGCCGGTTGGGCAAGGTGGTACAGGTGCATCCTATGTGCATCATCATTAAATTAAGTGGAGCATGAGTGAGCAATGAGTGGTGCTGAAGGATCCCATGGCATGGCTATCTACTCTCTACTATAGTGGAGGCCCATGGCTCTCAACGCACACCCTATAAATGCCAATATGACCGTCTAGTGGGGCCTGGACCTCGTATAGGGAGACCAAACCCCAAGGTGAAGACCCACCTGCAATCCTGCATAAGATCCAATGTGTCTCCACACCTTCCAGTACAACAAATCATTAGTGTGATTGAGCACATAAGCTTACAAGTCATGGAACCAAGTGGGGACTTCCTAGTAGCATGCCCTTCCATAATGAGTTGTAGAGTGTACAAGTGTCTCTAAGTTCAAGAAAGAGGTTAATCAAGGACCGCATTACGTGGTTTCAACCTCTAAGGGAGTGACAAGTCCATGGTACATTCATTGGCAGGTGTCATGTGCTAAGTTACCGGAAACGGCTGCCTGAAGGGCCAAAATTCCGTTTTCCGTTTCTGATACATATTCACCCCAGAAACGGCAAAAAAACGGCATAAATACGTTTTTGGTGATTTCAAAACGTTTCGGTTTTTTTTAAGCCGTTTTTCAGGCGTTTTCATGGGAAAACCCTCCTGTTTAAAAAAAAATGATACGTTTCAGCATATTCTGATACGTAACTTAAGTTTTTAACTTTACGGGCACCCGTTTATGATTCATTCTACCCTAAACGACAAGAGCGTTGACTGTTGTGCTGAGTGCTGCCGCCGCTGAGCGTTTCGCTGCCCGTTTCAACTTACTGTCACTGAACCTGCCGGCATCGTTCAATCGTTGGACTTGGTAACTAAACCTGAACCTGCCGGCATCGTTTTCTCAACACTGTTAGTTATTGTTCGAAAAATAGTTATTGTTCGATTCAAATTTCATCTCTAGAGTGACAGAGTCTACTGTCCCGAGAACTCACTGTTAGGCTTTCTGTTCACGTGAGATTACTTACTGCTGTTCCAATTATTCATTGAAGGTCATTTGGCATAAGTTTGTTTCATAACTGTCATATTCTCTTTGGATTGTAGCACTAAGGTCTGATTTAAAATTATAACCTGGTTGGATTATTATAAATGGCCGTGGTGTAGTGCTCAGCCTTCAAACACTTTGCAAGAGTGACCCTTGAGATACCACGCTAACCCACTGCTGTACGCTGCCTCTTTACTCGCCAAATGAAGCTACAGTCAACACGCAGTCCCAAATATACTGTCCAATTAGCCCACCAACTCGGTTTTCCCTGTTAATAATTATTTCTGAGTGAAATGAGCCACCCAGCAGTCAACAAGTGAAGAAAGGAGCACGTTCTGTGCAACGGTGTCTTCTTCCTTCAACAAAAATGCGTCCAGCAAGAGAGAGAAAGGCCAGTGGCCTCAACCAGCAATAAGATATGGCTCTTACAGTCCAAATTGACCCCCAAATAAGATATACATGTAGTCTACCACAGATGCATAGCTCCTTTTTCTGAGAATAATGAAAATCGTTCCCTCAATGAGCCACGAAACTTGTCCTGTCAGCCAGTGGATTTCTGCTGCATTGGAATTTGGGAGAAGGAAACTCGACCCCATGAACTGCCAAAATGACCCATGCTTGTGACAGCAAATAGCTCCTTACTCTTCCTTGACAGAGATTTGGGCTTCAGATCTGGCTTGGATATCTGGTAGAATAAAGTGAAATGCAAGAAATATTGTTTGAAAAGGGAAGGCCATTAACACTCAAAACTTTGAACTTGAACCAATGGGACCTGTCACTTTCTGTTTCCTTCAGGTTGTTACAATAGAAACAGGGGTACCTGAAGGCTGAAACTTTTTGTTTCCTTCAGGTAGTTACCATAGAGACAGCATTATAAGACAGCTTATTGTGGATTGGGTGGAAATCTGATCCGTCATTCTGTGAAGGGAAATACTATATAGACCTATTTTAATTTTTGAATCTCTGAAAAAAGTAAAAACTTGTTGCTATGAAATATGGAATCGGGCCAAGAACTGTTCACATTTCATGACAGAAAAGAGGCAAATTTAGTCTGCTCTGAATTCTAATGATGGCCATGTTATTAATGCCATATTTGAGAATCACCAAAGGGAAAAAAATTATTGGTTTGAAAGACCATCCGGGAGGTACTACCAGTGGTTGCAGAATGCTCGCAGTTGAACTCAAATGCATGGACTTTGGACATTTTCAACCTTACCCATCTACCAAATAGCGAATTATCCTTTTACTGTTACAGGCTCAAGAGTCAAATGTTGAATGTTTATGCCATATGTTGAAACTTGAATTGATGATGATGAATCATGAATCATGGTAGATCATAGATGATATTGATAATCTAGATTCTGAAATATGAATGGTAATATGAATTTTTTATTTTTAATATATATATATATATATATATTTATTTTTTTATTTTTTTATATATTTATTATGTGCCGTTTACTGCCGTATCGTATCCAGTTTTTTTGAAAATTTGCCGTATCCGTTTCAAACCCCGTACCCGTATCCATTTTCTGGTAACTTAGGTCATGTGATATAATGGTGGAACGGAGTGGGATATCGGGGAAGGCTCCAAGGCACATGTCATGGTACAAGGGTAGATATGATGAGGGAAGCCCACACTTGGGTGTATAGATGTAGGAGGGAGCAATCGTGGTACATGAGTTACTCCTAGCCTTTGTTTTTCCACCCTTCTTCATATGCCTTTTGCTTTTTATTGATTTTTCTTTTATAATTGCTCAGGGTTCCAGGGGATGAGAGCATGATGTGAATGATATAGCTATGAATACCCCCTTAACGTAGAGCAGTTCATCGCCCACCAGGGGTTGGGACAATCATGGGTTCCTTAATGATGCAGGGGACCAATATGAGGGGCCCTAGGAACCAGAGCAATGGTCATAATGATAGGGGTAGAACTCATGTTGGCTTTTGCTCACGTGCTAAATTTGTATGTCCCGACAATCTTTTGCATTTTATGGTGCATTCCCTGTTGAGATTTGCCAAATTATGCTTTTTAATTTCTTTTTAGCAGCATCAACCTCTGGGGCATTGTTCCAGGCCTGACCCAAAGTGTGGATAAGGGGAAGGGGAGGCTAACTCCTGGTGGACCCAATGGACAAATGTGGACCCGGATGGGAAATATGTGAAAAGGGGTTATAATGAGTGAAGGGGAGTGATGTATGTGATATCGGAAAGCGAGATCACGCAACCAAAATCGGGTTTTCCCATGTCATGCCACTCCTAAAGCTAGTAGCCAATAAAGGAGATCCCACGGGACTAGGATACAAGGTTAACCACCAAGTTGGACAAGGGGAAAGTACAAACCAAGCTCATTCTTTCCTCCGAATCCCCCCACTAATCCATGCCCAGAAGTGTCTATAATAAGTAAGAAAAAATACCCAACTATATAATGAAAGCCATACCTTCGGGGTTGGAATGCCCACCTTCAAACATACGATCATGATAGATGGGCGAGTGTGCATAATAGTTGGCTCAGGTGGCAGAGATAGTCGCACATCGAGCTATCTGGGGGATGCAAGCAGTTGTTGGCTCCCGCTTGAAGACAATCTAGGAGAAATTGGTGTCACCCACAAGTGGTGGGTAACAGGTTCATTACCTCATTCCATTTACATATTGAAGCAACTCATTGGCCTATAATCTCATGCAACTTTCACTTGGATAATTGTCATAATATACATTTTTTATTTCAAGGCATTTGAGTTGAACATTGAGCTAATCTTCATGCATTGTTTCCATTGAGTTATTCGTACATGTTTTATTGAGCAATATTACAAACCTTATATCATTGTTGTTTCTCTATTGGACATACATTAATATCAATATATCTCTTGGATACATTTCATTAACATTCAAGAATTTTACTTGGATACTAAATTAGACTTGCATTTCAAAAAAAAACTACTTCCAAGCATAATCTTGGTGGAATAAACATTTTAGGACAAATCTCTCTGATTTTTCTTCACTTGTGTACAGAGTAAGGTTAAAACACGTGACCTCGCAGTTCTCTTGGTGGCTCAGTCCCCTTGTAGGAATGAAGGCATGTGGATTGTAAGGATCTTGGGAAGTGCATCGTTGACATTAGACTAATGCCTCCTCGGCCCATCTTCCTTGCAAGTCACCCCAATCTTTATGTAGTTGTAAGAAATTTGTTAAAATTGGCAACTAGAGCCAAACTCCATGTGGGTCATCTTATTAATGGAAGCTGATATTTTTCTTGGATCCCTCTCATCGAGAGGTGCAGGATTGATCTAAAGATCATCCGATTCCGATAAGTATTCATGGAGATATGAATTTATTTGTGTTATGGGACAATTCGTCAAGGTCGGCCAGCAACCAAATAAACCCCAATTGTGCTCAACATTTTAGTATAAATAGAGGTGGCCTTCAAGTCATTTCAACACACTTGGGATCTCTTCCTCTCTATTTGTCTTTGGGTTTTAGTAGGAGGAGAGATACTAAGGGATAACGCTGGCCTAACGCAGAGGGCAGAAGTCGGAACTACCGGGAACTTCTGGGAACAGCCGGAACTACCGGGAATAGCCGGAATAGCCAGAACTGCCGGAACAGTCGGGAAAGCTGACATAGAGGGCAGAAGCCGAAACAGCCGAAACTGTCGGAACTACCGGGAACAGCCGGAATTGCCAGAACTGCATGGAAGGGACAACTAACTAACACTGGGACAATTGTATGGTACTTAGCAGCAAATACACCAAGCATGCAATGTTACAGCTAGCATGCAAGGGATAGCTAGCATGCAACAGCAAGCATGCTAAGGACAACAAGCACGCTAGGGACAACAAGCAAGCAAGGGACAGCAAGCATGCTAAGGACAACAAGCAAGCAAGACGCAGTCAACACATAGGTCAGTATGGCAACATGGTGCAGCAATGGCACATAATGCAATACAGTGATGGGTACAGTCATGATTAACGAAGCGTGATGAGATGCAGCATAATGATGATGGGTGCAGCAGGTGCAGCGTGGTGAGATGCAACATTATGACGAAATGCAGCACAACAATAGGTGAAGGAGTCACCTTGGAGAATCAGTTGAAGCAGCATGTCTTCAACTGATCTCATGTATCATCTTCTTAGAGATGATCTATGCTCTTATCTAGATAAGTCAAAGCGTTGACTTCTGTTGTAAACATACTATCTCCCTCTATTTGCTGAACTATTGAAGAACATATAAGAAGAATTAATCAAGGGTTTCCCCACATTGGGGTTTGTCCCTGGCTAGCGCCACATCTTGTGTCCTCTTGTCTTAGCTTGTCTTCCGCAATTTATGTTTATGTTCTATCTGCAGTTTACTTTGATGTTGATGTGATTGCTAATCTGGAAAAGATATTGATTTAACTGTGAAAATTGAAATAAATTGCTCTAAGCATAGAACATACCTAAACTTAACAAAATTGAAAAGGAGATTTCTCACCCTAGACTAGGCATTTAATTAAAATTAACCAAGATAACTTGCATCTCACATAGTTTAACTTGGCATCATCTCATTTGGCATCAATTTGATTTGTGAGCTTTCTTATCATACTTGCAATATCATTGTACTTGTTATCTAAGCTTTTTCTCTTGCTATTTGATGTTACTATATTTTATTTGAGCATTTTTTTCAAAGTACAAGCGTTTTTTTTTGCAAGCGTATCTTATTGCTCACATTTCAATATCTCTTGTACTAATGTTTGTTCAGCAATTTTCCATTCTTGCAAATTACTGTATCTTGAAAGACATTTTTACATGCAAGTATTATGATTTCACTTTGAGCATATTATTTCTTGCAAGTATATTGGCATTGGTCTACTCAAATATAATTTTCTTGCAGGATTTATCTTGTTGAATTCATTCGTTTTATCTCATTGTTAATATTTATATGCTCATGGTTATTTAAACTAGCTTATCATTTATTTTCTTTCAAGTTATCTTTTAAGTTGTTAAATAGTGAATGTTCTGATATACTAACCATCTCCTAGAACCTGTTACTTTAACAAGCCTTTTTTTAGAATCCCATCCTTAGTGCCCACCCTCCTTAGCTTCAGCTAGGAGAGAGCCTAGACAGAGAGAGTTGGGATTAGGTGACAACCCCTTCTCTGTGCTTTGCCACCAAGGTCACACCTAGTAGGGTTGAGGAATTTTCCCACATTAACTTAGGTGTGCAAGTGAGGCAGCAACATGAAGCGTATCCTAATAAGCAATATAACTAAAGGCATTTGAACTATTGTCATTGTTTCATTGGGTTGACCTTAAAGAGCTTCATTTGTTTGCTATTGGGATCTTATAATCTTGTGTTTTACGTGATATTCAATAAGCTTGGTTATAAGTGATTTAACTTCTTACATTGAAGCATTTTGCCATAAATGTAATCTCATTGAAACAATCTAATCTTGTCATCATTGTCATTTGCACTATCATTTTAGATTTAGATTTGCATTCCTAAAATTTACCTCCAAGCATAAGCTTGGTTGCATAGAAAGTTAGGTCCACCTTCTTCATATCCAATTTGAGAAGCTTGACCCTTACTCGACGGTTAAAACGAATAACCTTGCAGTTCCCTTGTGGGCAATCCCTTGTAGGAATGGAGGCACTTGGGTCGTTAGAAGTCCTTGGTGGGTATCGTTAATGAGGCCTTAGCCTCCTTCCCAAGCGGTTCTCTCTACAACCTTGTTTAAGACCTGCTACGATAATTGAGGAGGAGGACTTCATCTAGATTAGGCACTTTAATTAAAATTAACGAAGATCTTGCATCTCACTTAGCTTAGTCTTGCATTCATTCTAACTTTCTCTCATTGAGCATATTGTTAACTGAGAGCATTTAATTATTTCTTGATGCTCTTATACTTGTCATTTAATTTTCTTGCTTGCCTTCTGTGTGATATTGTCATACTTTATGAGCATCTCTTTGGAGTAAAGTACAAGTTTCTTTCATCATGCAAGTTATATTGTTCTTCTCAAATTTTCAATATTGCCTTGTCTTTACACTAACACTTGTCTTGCAGCATTGTTATTGTTGTAACTTGAGATATCTATCTACTTGCAAGTATCTTGATTTACATTGAGCACTGTTTTAAGGCACTGGTCTATCATCTTTATATCTCATGTTTGTCTTATTGATCTTAATCGAATCCATCTCACACACATTGCTCATAAATAATTGAACTTGCTCTAATTAATAATCAAGTTACATTAATAATAATTGCCTTGCCCTTAGATCTCCTAGACTTGTTGTTCCAACAATTGTTCCCCTTTAATTTCATCATTTAGGGACTACCCCCTTAGCTTGCCTAAGAGAAAGCTTAAACAGAGGGAGTAGGGAATAGGTGACAGCCCCTACTTTGAGGGTTGCGCCTCTAAAATTACACTTGGTGGATTTGAATTTTGCCCGCATTGTGGTGTACATTTTAGGCGACAACATGGTCAACCTACCTCAGAATATTTCGGTTAAAGCGGGTCAAACAAATCTCCACAAGCTTGAATAAACCTCAAAAGACTTCCTCCTTCCTTCGCATGTGTGAACAAACTTGTATAAGATATTATTAATGATCTGAATTGGTCACAAGAGTGTTCCTTTTATAGTGATTTAAAGTACCCCAAGAGAGGGGACCTTAAGTTAAACCGACTTTCCTTTTGGAGGCAAAATTCAAAATTTAAATTTAAACTTTTTTTTCTTTTAGGGCCGACTTGAGTAATTTGAAATCAATTTGAATTTCCCTCCTTTTTCTTTTTGAGGCTGACTTATAGATGGGAATACCACCCGCAGCTACCAAAAATCAACAATGATCACCAATCTGAAGCAGTTGAAAGCTTCGGATTCAAATTTGGTGCATCCCACCTCGCAGAAGTAACTGATTGGTTCTTTGATGTATCTAGTCAACACTATGCGAGATATATGCTTTGTTGTGAATACCCTAAGCCAATTTATGGTAAAGCCGAGGAGGGTGTGTTGGATCGTAATGAAGCATTTGCTCAGGTTCTTACAAGGTACAGAGGAGCATGGGCTAAGATATATCAGGAGTGGTGGAGTGCAATTGCAGGGCTATACTGACTCAAATTGGCTAGGAGTGCAATGGACAGGAAGAGTACCTTAGGTTGTTGTTTCAGCTTGGGATCAGCAGTGATTTCCTGGTTCCATAGCAAGCAAGTTTCCTTGGCACTCAGTTCAGCAGAGGCAAAGTATAAGGCAGCGATTTTGGTGAGTTGCGAAGCTATTTGGCTTCTCAAAATGCTCACAGGGCTATTTGGTCTTCAGTTGGATCCTACTATGATACATTGTGATAATCAAAGTTGTATTAAACTCTCAAAGAGTCCAGTGTTCCATGATAGGTCCAAGCAAATAGAGATCAGATATCACTTCATCAGAGACAGGGTCCAGAGAGCAATTGTGAAGCTTCAGTATATCTCAAAAGATGAGCAAATTGCAGACATTCTCACCAAGCCCCTAGTGAAGGGGGAGTTTGTCTTTTACAAATATAAGCTGGGAATGGTGTAGAATACCTTCCTTGCTAGGAGGGATTGTTAACATTTATAGCAGCAAACAGGTGCTTCTGCATAGGCTAAGTTTCAAGCATGTAGGAGTAATCCAAGATCTTCATAGGAGCTTGCTCATGTTGAGTGAGAGTCTATTATGATCTTTTTCCTAAGTTTAACTTAAGAAAAGCACATTGATTAATGTTGGCTATTGAGCTAAGGTTTTCTAAACAAAAATTAATTATTCACTTCAGTGATCTAGATCTAATCTCAACCATTGATCTCAACTGAGTTAGGATCTAATCCTAGCCATCCATCACTTTGGAGATGAGGGTTTGAGATCTAGCTCAATGAGTAATTATAAAGACAGATTAATGAGAGGAGGAAGACACAACACAAGTGGCAAGTGAATTGCAAATCTGAAAGATTTTCTCAAGTGAGGAGTGAGAGGCTCAAGGTTGAAGAGAAGGAAAAGTTCGCAGCTAAAAAATTCCAGATAATTGAAACTCAGGGAAGCTGAGACCGTACGAGTTGTTGAGCACCAAATTCACACAGTGCCAAGATCTAGCTCCAGGACAGTCACATGAGCTGAGAGCTTGCACAAAAAAATGCACGTGTGATGGCTAAGCTGAGTTCAGTGTTTTTCAAGGAGACAAGTTTTCCAAGTTCTAATTGCTGTAAAAATTCTGTGTTACTCTATGGGCCAATTTCCCTGAAGGAAGCCCTTAATTATTCTGAGAAACAAAAGAAGGATAAATTGGAGGGTTTATGTTTTTTGCTGTAAATTTGATTCTCTACTTGTGCTTCTGCTGTCCAATTTTATCGTTAAAATACCAGTTTTTTTATTCAGCAATTTCATAAAATAATTTACTAGGTTAAATAAATTTCTGGGTCAAGAAAATTAACAACCAGTCCATACTGCACTTGAGTTTATCCCACATTTCCTTTCACTGTAAATAAATGAAATTAGTGTCAGGATGTTGTCTTTCACTGACTTAAAACTCTCAAATTGTTCAAAAGGTACCAAAGCAAAGTCAATACATCACTAAGACCACATTGTCAAAGCAACACCCTCGTTGCCCTCTACGCCCTTAAACAAGCTATACCTACCCATGATTTTTGCTATTTCTTCAATGTTGAACCTATGCACTTCTTCTATAGGGAACCTCTTCTTAACATGCATACATAAATTCGACGTCTATAATTCAACTATGCATTCATGAAACAAACATAGAACCATCAATAAACTACCTTGATACCATTGTTTGTTTTAAAAGACTACATGTGCATTCAAGATAAATACAGTAGGAGACTAATAAATGCTTATTTAGGGTTGCAACAAATGTACATCATAAGACTCGCCCGAGGCAAGATACCCAAAGACACGAACTCAATTACCACCCTCTCAAATGCACCATACTTTGGATACAATATTGACAGACCTATTGACCCATTAGGGTGATTTAACAACCTAACACTAACCTCACTTTTACTAGCTACATATTGGTCACATGACATGAGTCCTAACATTGAAGTAATTAATGTAATATGATTACATACTGCAAAAGTACACTTAATTATTTAATGTTGGTGAATATTGTTGATGCCTCCAACAATACCATTAAGCAAGTGTTGCACCCAAGAATAACTAAATATATTACTTTCAACCAGTTTATGAAGAAAGCAGTCAATGAAAGCATGAGCAAGATTGCCATGAATTTCTGAAGCAAAAGACCATGATATGACCAAAGAAGTAAATCCACTCTTCTTCTCTTGTTAAGGAAGAAAGATAGAATTGGGCATGAACTATTTATTTACTTCCAACAACTATTGGTTGTTGTATATGTACTATGTAGGCCATCGTGATATGAAAAGGGTCGTGGGTTTACTTATACTAATTTTCACTTAGTTGAATCATGCAGTTGATGTTGAATGCTCCAATATTGATTTCAGTTTATTGCTTTTGCCTGAGAGAGCTTTGCAACTTCCCTTTTGGTTGTTGGTTGGATGTTTGTCGAGTACGATGATCTTAGCGAATGTGCAATGAGAGAGATGTCTGTGGCTATAGTGAATTACCTATAAACATATCCCAGCGCTTGGCAAGGCAGAAATTTGGCATTATTAATAGATCTTGATCCTTGATTTGGTTGGTTCCCACTGCCAACAAAGAGTATGCTTGTCCATTGTTATCCTGATCCTTGGCATGGTAGCTAACAGCAAGGAGGATAATTCAATACTTCCTTGCAGCAAAAGTGCTTTCCTCATAGAAGCCCTTTGGTGCCATCTCTTTGTCTGGTCATGGAAGCTGAGAAAGATTGCCTTAGACCTATCTCACAAATTACAATCATCATATCAGCATTACAGTTAGGACTGAAAAGCTGTCCCTTGGCAACCAGTACATAAGCTTTAAAGATAAGTGTTGAGGCTGCAATTCAACTTTTCAGTACTGCTATACTTTGTCAAGAGATGCAACGTACTAAATTATATTGTTGTGCCTCGTTGCTTAGAGTTTCTTGTTTTACTATGTGAATGGTGGTTTTCACACCCCATGCTTTTACATTTGTTTGGTTTAGATTCACAATTGTTTCATGCAGAGATGAACCCATGATAAAATTAATCTTGAGGTCATTGCTTTTCTTTCTCTTTGGACTTCTCTAGTATATTGGTTGGTTACCATAAGAATAAGTTGAAGAGAAAACTACGTGTTGCAAAACTAGACATGCTGAGATGAGAAAGTTTCACAATATGGAGTAATTGCTACATGAGGTCCAAAATCAGAAGGTTTTCGGAAGTCACACTTAACTAAAGGTTGTGGGCTGGAAATTTGTGGTGTGAAATGTTGCAAAAAGTACAAGGTTGGGTTACAATCCCTCTACTATACTGCAAAGTATCCACAAACTATAGCTAAATAATGATTGTCAAAATTGAAAGGTTGTAGGAACATAAAGTTGTTACCTAAAAAGTGTTGATTATTGTAGCAGTGAATAGGTACTTGTGCATTGACTAGGTGTCAAGCATGCAAGAGTCAACCAAAGCCTCCTTTATGATACTTGCTCAATTTATTAAGTTTCTTTTATGATTTAGGCTAAGTCTAATTTAGAAAAAGCACATTATTAATTATGTTAGCTATGGAGCTAAAAAAGATAAGGAAAAGCATATAATTTACTTCACTGAAATTGTTTTAATCTCAGCCGTTGATCTCAAGTGGGTTAAGATTTAATCCTAGCCATCCATCACTTTTGAGATTAAGGTTACGGCTTTAGCTCAATGAAAAATTATAAAAGCAAGGCTAAGGAGAGGAAAAAGACACAAGTGACATTGCATATTTGAGAAAGGGAATTTCCTAGTGAGTGTGATACTCAAAGCTGAAGAGAGAGGAAATGTTGTAGCAGAAAATTTCCGAAGGGGACTAAGTGGAGGCTGAGGTCATACTAGTTTGAGCACAGGTTTGCTGAAGGCAACACATGTGAAGGAAATTCAGCAAAAAATCGCAGGTGTGAAGGAGAGATAGCTTACACTGTACATGTGAGGCAGACTGCACAAACCGCATATGAGGTAGACCATGCACAAGCTGCACATGTGAATGCACAGAAATTGCTACAGACCACACATGCGAGGGTTTCATGTGATCTAGAGGCCATATGAGTGGGAGAAATTTAGCTAGTGCAAATCCTGAGTTTTCATGAAATTGATTTGTCCATGTTCTATTGCTATAAAAGTTCTATATTCTCTATGGGCCACTTTCCTAGTAAGGGAGCCCTCATTATTCAGAATATAAAAGTGGAGAGTAATCGGAGCATTATTTGCTATGTGAAAAAATTCATGTGTGTGTGCTTCCGCTATTTAATTTCTATTTAATTTCTATGATGTGTTTTATATTCTGTAATTGTTAGGAATTAAAACTAGATCTGGAATCAAGAATTTAACATGGTATCAGAGACTCAATTCTGAAGAAGGGGAAATCAGATTTCACACAGTTTTACATCAGATCTATATTTCTAGCAGCAGATTTATTTTTTAAGGTAAATTTCTAATTTGGGAGATGACCACAACCAGGTTAACATTTGAGGACCCGTTGAAGGAGTCATCAAACTTGTTCCCAGGAAGATGAGGACTACATTGATACTGATGGAGAATGGTTTATGAGAGTTTGCTAACACCAAACTCAACCCACCTACAGATGCTACAGAACTAGCCATCCACAAACATAAGAATGTGAAAACCAGGAGAATGATCTTGGATGCAATGAAGGATCATGTGATTCCTCCCCTATCCAAGAAGAATACAACACGTGAGATGTGAGAAGATTAAAAAAAGCTTTATCAAAGTGATAACGCCAACTGGAATATGGTGTTGAGAGAGAATCTAAGGAACGCCAAGATGACCAAATCAGATATCATGACCACTTATCTCACCGAAACAACATAGGTATGTGATGATTTGGCAGCAGTTGGGGGGATTGTGACATATGAAGATATGGTGAGGACGACCCTAAATGGCTTCACAAAACCATGGACTCCTTTAATCAAAGGCATCATCGCATAGGAGAATCTTCCTAATTGTGATAGACTGCGGTATGATTTCATCCAGGAATAGATTAGGGAGGGGTCTTTGTCCAAGAGGCCAGCATAAGGGTGATGATGAGAATCTTGCTCTTGTTGGTCAGGCAAGAAAGGGCAAAGGGAAGGATAAGAAGGGCAAGGGGAAGGATAAGAAGAATACAGGTGCAGAGGCTACTTCACAGAGTAGAAAGAAGAAAGATATAAGCAAAGTGAAATACTTTGTGTGCCACAAGAATGGTCATTATGCCTCACAGTGTCTAAACAAGAAAGGTAAGGGAAAGGCACACCAAGTTTTAGCTTCTATAGATACTCAAATCAATGAGCTTGCTACTAGATTCGAAGAGTTCTCATTGGTATCTTGCCTTTCTAGCACTTAAGCCAAGAGTCATGGTTCGTGGACAGTGGGGCTTCTCGTCACATGATGGGAGCACAGGAGCATTTCATCAGTTTGTCAAAATATGGCTCAAATCTACATGTGGAACTTGGCAACAATGCCAAGTATGGTGCAGAGAGAGTTGGGACCATCTAGTTTCAGCTAGAGTAGGGATGTCCTCTAGAGGTGACAAATGTATTGTATGTTCCAAGGCTAACTAATAATCTACTCTTAGTCTCAAGTACTTGTCGGGCCGAGAGAATCTAGCCTGACTCGAGATGAGTGATTGGAGGCAAAGAGGGTAACCCATATATGCTAAAGGCTTAGCCTGTACAATCCCTAGTTCATGACAGTGACAATCTGCGTGAGCTGTAGCATAGGAGGTTGGGTCACTTGCATCACAAATCTTTATTGATAATAAGGAAGATTGTCACTGGTCTTTTGAAATTCAGTGTAGAGCAGGAGGGAGTGTGCAATGGATGTAAACTTGGAAGTATGTCAAGGTTGTTTCTCTAAGCAACAAGAGAAAACCCAAGAGGATCTTGGAACTAGCACATAAAGACGAGTGTGATCCTATGTCAATGGCATCCTTGAGTGGTTACAATCACTATGTGACCTTCATTGATGATTTCTCTAGGACGATGTGGATATACTTCATGCAGACCAAGGATGAGGTCTTTAATCATTTCTAAGAATTTAAGGCTCTTGTGGAGAATCAAACAAGGAGGAAGATCAGAGTTCTAATGTCAGATAATGGGGTTGAGTATACCTCCAATGACTTCAAGACTTTCTACTTGCGGGCAGGGATTAAGAGGGAGTTATCAGTAGCTTACAACCCACAGTAAAATGGGGTTGTTGAGAGGAAGAACAAGGCCAACATTGGCAGTTCAAAGGCGATGACTCATGATCAAGATTTGCGCATGTTCCTTTGGGCGGAAACATGCAATACAGTAGTGTATGTGCAAAACAGGAATCCTCATAAGGTCTTGGGGGACAAGAATCCTAAACAGGGATTCACAGGAGTGAAATCGGAGATTAGGCATTTTCACATTTTTAGTTGTCCAGTATATGTCCATGTACATTCGAAGAAAAGGACAAAGTTAGAGCCCTTAATAGAAAAGGGCATCTTTGTGGGGTATAGCGAGACTTAAAAGGAAAACAGGGTGTATAATCCAGTGCAAAGGAAGATTGTGGTGACTTGGGATGTCAAGTTTGAGGAGGATCAAGCATTCAAGAAGTCGCATGAGCCCTTTCCAACGATGACAAAGGACAAGTGCGGGATGGCTTTGAAGATTCAGGAGAGACCATCGAGACCTACAACAAGGACTCAATCTTCAGGTCAGGAGAAGGTCGAGATGGCTAGAGCAAACACTTAGAAATGATCAAGAGCATGTGAAGGCTCTTAGGAGTATTTTCAAGGAAAGCAGGCCTCCAAGGAAGTTTCCCAATTACATGGCTCAAATAAGTTGCATCGTTGACTTTGAGCCTACCAGTTTTGAGGAGGAAACAAGCCAATCGGTTTGAAGGCATGCTATGATGGAGGAGTATAACTCCATCATGAAGAATGATGTCTAGGACATTGTGTCGAGGCCAGATGGGAAAACAGTTTTGAGAGCTAGATGGATCTATAAGATCAAGCATGCTATGGATGGCAATATTGAGAAGTATTGTTAGTTTTTGTAGCATCGAACAGGTGTTCTAGTCTTGATTTGTGTCAAAGATGCTAAGAACACAAGATCTCCAAAACCCAGAAAAGGTTTTGCAAGATAAGCTTGTGAAATGCCTTAATTAAATTAATTAAACATCATTTAAATTTTTCCCAAGTCTAACTTAGGAAAACTGGTATATTAATAACAATTAATTAAGGAAAGGTGAGAATGCTCTAGAAACTCACAGAGATTGAGTTTGCGATGATCTTAGCTGTTGATGTAGATCTAATCATGGTCGTTGGTTCACCAACGAGAGATTATAAGAGCAGATTGATGGTGTTGATATTTGTAGCTTGGGAGGTACTCCAAGCCCTATAGTTCGGGGTTTGGACGAATGTGCACCACAAAAGTGGTTTATGGGCACCACCTAGGGGTTTTGTATGCAAAGGTGAGGAGCCAAAACCACAAGGAGATTTTGACACTTAGCACTTGTAGCATGTAGGGCACCCTTAGAGGAGCAAGGGGCCACTTAAAGGACCAAGAGATGCCATGTGGTTTGGGAGATAAAAATTTATTTATGTGCTAGTTGTGTTTTCAAAAGAAAAGTCAAGTCGGCTGGGTTAGTTTGGGCCCTAAAGGACCAGTCGTTGGATCCCATAAGATGCATATAAATACAAGTGGACATTGAGGCTAGTACACCCATCCGAGAAGCAACAAAACATAAGATACATCTCTATTTTGGGCCGCAAATCATGAGCAGACCTCAAGCGAAGGATAGAAGACTTGTCTTGGGTATTTCTTGTGACTGTTTGAGGGCAGAGTTGATCTACGTGTAGGTCGAGGCTAAAAGGAAGGGTTCTGGGCATTCTGGTGTGGCTTTCATGTGTGGATAGACCTCCAAAAGGGAGTCGCAGTTTGTACAATTCATTGGAGAAGGGGTCAAGCCCTATACTTTAGGTTGGAAGGGGTCGTAAGGCCTAAACAATGGCTAGAACCCATCTACAACAGCAGCGTATGGGAGTAGGAGGCTAAGGGAGGAAGGTCGTAGTTGTAGGAGGCCTATTGAAGCTTGCAATTAGGGTTGACATGGACTATAGGTTGCCCTAACCAGACCGTAGGCTTAACAGCAGTGTACACCGGCACAAAAAAGGTATGTTGTGATGTGTTTTATGTTGGTTTGTTGTTAGAGGATGAGTGGTCCAAGTTGGACAAATTTGGTTGGGTATCTCAAGGCTATTGTAGGGCAGCAAGGAGGTGCTCAAAGGAGCCCTAAGTTCAGCGCAGGGAAGGACACTTGGACTGCTAGAAGAGGTTGATTGGAAAGGCTCAGTGGCTGATCTTTGAAGGACAAAAGAAGGAAGTCAAAGGGAGATGTTTGACTAGCCCAAGTTCATTGAAGAGAAGGACATCTTGCAATGATAGGTGGCAGCCCTCTGCCAGAAGTTTGTCTTCATTAGAGCAGCACAGGAAAGAATTAGAGGGAAGAAGTCCCAAAGGAGCTGAAGAGCAGCAATGGGCAATTGAGAGTTGTTCGTGCCTGAGTTGTTCACAAAGGGAGTTGTGAACAACTCAACGGGAGTCTCTATGCGTTGATGTGTTGAAGGACTAACGATCAACTAGAGAGCAGTTGGAGAAGTCGTGTTCAGTGACCTAAAGGAGCAGGACCATTGATAGAGGCAGGAGCTGCAGATTGGGAGTAGACAAACTAGCAATTGTGTTCAGGGTATGACAAGAGGAGTTCTAACTGTTGACTACATCAACTAGATCGTCAATGTATCTTGACTATTATCCATGGTATAGGAGCCCTAGACAGATGTATTACAAGTTTTTAATATAACGAAGTTGGGTTGTTAAGAATTGTAAAATGTTGTCTATATTTGTGCACGTGTTGATTTATTATTGTTTATATTCCACTATGCACAGTAGTTTGTTGTGATATTTGGATTGGTAGTCTCAATGATTCTAAGACCCTAACCTAGATTCCAGTATCGTGGAAAAACAAAAGATGAGGATGGAGAAGACACATCGAAGAAGAGGGAGATCAGGGCAGATCGAATTTCCCAAAGAGCATAGATTTAGCACAAGGAAGAATTCGAGCCGGAGATTGAGTAGCAGAGGCTGAGGAACAGCAGCAAAGAGATTCCAGAGGATCTTTCCAGTTCCAAAGAGGCAGCAGCAAAGAGGCCGAGTTATTCCACTGGATGCTACGTAGGGGTTGCACAGAAGCCTCAAGGAGGCAGTTTGATTCAACTGAGAAATAGGGTGATTCAGGTACTAGAGGCCGGGAAAAATTCTAGAAGCGCTAACGAGTCACTTCCAGTGGCAAAGCTGCAGGATTCAACGAGTCACTTCCAGAGGCAAAGAGAGTAGAGCCTGCGCAAGCACTACGCAGGGGCAGAGTTCAAGTAGCCAGTTTTACCAGATTTCAAAGCTGGCATCAATTGTGGAGTTGAGGCATTTGCCTCACAAATATTTTGGCCAAAGATTTGCAGAGGATTTCCAGTCAAGGATCCAGATATTGTACTCATAATTTTTACTGTTGCATAATAAATAAACCCTCATTTGTTGCACCAGTTTTCCCACATTGGCTTTTTCCGAGAACTTTTGTCCAAAAATATCGATGTCATTTTTATTGTGTGTGCACTCTATTTTTTTCTCAATTCCAATTTTGCTTCCGCAATGCATTTTATTTTTGGTGAAAATTGCAGCAGTGATTTTATTTGTTGTTTGTCGTAATAGCAAATAAGTTGCACATAATAATATTCAGTTAGAAGAATAATATCCAGTTGCTACAATAGTGAAAATTTCACATGGTATTCGAGCGTGTTTGAAGACGAATCGAAGGCTTAGTAACGAGGGAGAAATTTTGCAGCTTCAGAGGGAGTCTCTGGGCAAAATTTCTGGATCTACGCAGACCACCACCAAGAAGTGCAAATTTGTAGATGCAGAGGGTTTGATTTTCAGTTACAGCCAGCAAAAAAATTTGATCAACCTCATTTGTAGAGATTTGCAAGAGAGGATTTGTCAAATAGAGAGTTCCGGTGAGCAGATCAGCTAGTTCGTTGACCAGCTCTAGGCACAGTTGATTTGCAACAGGTTTTGTAGACGATGATCAGTGTTGGGTGGAAGAGAAAAGCACACAGAGGAAGAGGAATTTCCAGAAATTCTTAAGAGGGTTTCTAGATCCAGTTCCAGGAGGAGATCCGAGATATCCAGTTTCATAAAGTTGTAGAAGTTTTGCCAGCCAGCCAGTGCCAGCTTCAAGAGAAACAGATTGTGTGCCAAATTCTAGAGGACTTCCGAAATGTTGAGCAAGTTGCCTAGTTGAGGTAGCAGGCAGAGTGGTTACCGAAGAAGAGACATTCGAAGGCAAACAGAGCAGATTTGCGCATTCCAGAAGGGAGTGTGAGTAGCAGATGGAAGGTTGAGCAGGAAAGAGAAAGAGATTTCCAGATCCAGTGTCAAGTTTATTTTAGTTTCGTAGAATTTGCAGATTCTAGAGATGGTCGTACGAAATTGCCAGAGCAGTCCATGCGAGTTAACCAAGATGCAGATCTGGACAACAAATCGACTTCCAGTTGCCGGAGACAGGGACCGGAGGAAGTGAAGTTGCAAAGAGAAGAAGGGTCTCAGCCAAGGACAAGGCTTGAAAGGAGATCGTCGGACACCAGATCCAGGAGGAGGTGGAGTTTGATTCTCCTACATATCAGGAGGGGAAGGGTTCAGTGCAAATGCAACAAGGAGATCAGGAAGATCAGTTCCAGTTCTTGCAGTAGGACCAATACCCTTGCTACAGGGGCCCACAATATCATAGTAGTAGGTTCAGTGTCAACCAGCGCAGTCATTCATTCATATGACAATTGCAGAACTAGTTGTAGTTGTTGGAAAATGCAATGCGGCAACTATTAATTCAAATTTTCCTTACTCCTTAATACTTGCTTGTGAACTTTATTTGTCTTCTTGTGTTTCTTAATTAGATCTTTTCCTCAAACATATATAAAGATCAAAACAGAAAATATAATGGACACAGAAATTAGGCTCCAAGGGAAAAACCCAAAAAATCTCTTCTCTTCTCATAGAATGTGCTTCAAAGGAGACAACAAAGACCCAAACCCTAGACCAAGTCATCCTCCAGCACCAAGTCAACCCTCCAAAGAGACCTTCCAATTAGGTCAAAGTCAAACCAAGTCAACCAGAGACAAACCCTTCCAGAACTGCACCAGTATCAAAATTTTGGGCCCCCTGCAACAGAATTTCGGACCTGCAATTAACTCAGAAATTTCGGCCCTTGTAGCTGCTCCAAAATTTTAAAATTGGCAACTAGGACCAAATTCCACGTTGGGACAACGCATTTGATGAAGATGATGTTTTCATTAAATTCCTCTTTTCGAGAGGACCAAAATTGATATAAAGATCATCCAATTTGGACAAGCAGAAGTGTGTTTTTGAATTTATGCCCACACATGTGCAAATTGTTCAAGTCGGCCACATCATCATGTAGGCTCATGAAGCCCAATGGACGTGACTCTTCACCCTCAACGACTTGTATAAATACAAGTGCCCTCTCACCTCATTTGGCATCATCACACACATTTCTTCTCTCTCCTTCTCTCATTGGTTCGTACAGCTATTGGGCAGATCTTCTCTCTCTCACACGTGTGGCACAAGGATGAATTTTTTGGACAAATTGCAAGGTTGAATTTCAGGAATGTTGCAGGAGTTTGACATGTGTTGACCGAGCACTTTGACTCATCCTTTGACTGCAATTTTTGTGGGAAAATTTTGTTTTTGGTAGGCCGTACAGTTTGGCACAGGAACCGAGAATTTCTGGGCACTTTGACCGCAGGGCTGACTGCAGGGTTGACCGCAAAGTTGACCAAGTTTGACTGCAGTTTTCAGGACTGTTTTGGGCTGACTTTGACCACCTTATCAGGCTGAGTTTGACTGCATATGATTGAGCTCCAAAAAGGAAGATTTGCTACTGCGTTGACCATCTTTGAATTTCTGGTTAGGGCTGAATTTGACTGCAGTTGACGGCAGATTTGATAGGGTTATTTTGATTTTGATTTGACAAGTCAAATATTCACTTTTGTACTCTCTCTCTGTGTTGAACATTTGATATAATAATAAGAAGAATTGATCAAAGGGTTTTCCCCACATTGGGGTTTTTCCCTAGCATCCGCCAAGTCTGGTGTCCTCTTATCCTGGCTTGCCTTCTACAATTTATTTTATGTTATATCTATAGTTACTGTCAGTGTGATTTATGGTTAATGTGGTTGCTATTGGAAACTAATTTGGAAATTGTCATTCAGCTGCTTAAAGTACATTGAAGTAATTGTGCTAAGCATAGAACATACCATTGTTAACAAAATTTAACATGGTATCAGAGCCCGGGTGAAGACAAAGCCCAAGCAAGAGAGAGAAAAGCAATCACCAAGAAAAGCTTATTGGACAAGTTTCAATGGCTTCTTCATCTTACTTCAAGATTGAGGACAAGCTCAATGACAAATTTGTCTATCATGCACGGAAAAAGACTTTGGATCTGACTTTGGAAGAGCATGAAGTATTGGACTATGTGCAGGGAAAAGTGGTGGAGCCTCCTTCAAATGCACCAACTGTTACTAAGACGAAGTATAGAAAAGGTGAGGTCAAAGCAAATAAAATTTTGGTTGACTCTATTCAAAAGCATTTGGTTGCCTATATTTCTGATTTGGGAACTTCTAAGGAGATATATGATAAGTTGGTTGGGATGTTCAAAGTGAACAATGCAAATCAAATCCTCTTTCTCAAAAACAAGTTGAAGGACATCAAGATGGATAAAGGGGAGTCCATCCAATCCTACTTCATGAGGATCACACAAATCAAGAATGACCTTTTATCTATTGGAGAAGTTATTGTTGACAAGGAGCTCACTCTCATTGCACTTGGGGGTCTTTCA
The DNA here is from genome assembly GCA_031772625.1 of Pinus tabuliformis. NCBI lineage: Eukaryota > Viridiplantae > Streptophyta > Pinopsida > Pinales > Pinaceae > Pinus > Pinus tabuliformis. The sequence continues at coordinate 996,808,388 of CM062806.1, read as the reverse complement.
AGAGCATGGGATGTGTTTAACACCACCATTCTCAACAATGACAGGATTCCTAGTTTCGATGAATTATTGGCTAGATGCACTCAAGAGGAGACAAGGATGATGGAGAGAGACAAACCTTCAAATGGAAATGAACCCACTACTTACTCTGCTCATGCAAAGAAGAAAAATAATGTTGGTCCAAGGAGACAGGGTCAAGGGTTCAAGCAAGGATTCAAAGAAGGAAGAAAAGGAAGGTGTTTCAATTGTAACAGGTTCAGCCACTATGCTAGAGAGTGTCCTCACAAGAAGAACTCTCCAAGGGATGATGACAACAACAACAACAAAGGCAATGGAAATCAAAGGAACAACAGGTTCAATAATAAAGGAATGCTCCCACTGCTCGATATGGAAATGGTTGACCTCCCAAAATATCAAGAAACTCCAAGTATGAGGAAAGTAATGTTGTAGAAAAACAAAAAGAATTTTATCTTATTTCTGCTCTATCTACTGCCTCTCCTCCAGACACTTTGGATCATTGGTTGATTGATAGTGGAGCCTTAAGGCACTTCACTGGGTACAAAGAAGCCCTCATAAATTTTATTGAAAAGAAGACTAAGTTGGAGATCATACTTGGAGGCAATGCCACCTACCCCGTGAAAGGGATAGATATTGTTACTCTTCACTTGAATCAAGGTCAAACCATTCATCTACAAGAAGTATCGTATGTACTCGATTTGACGAACTTGGTGTCTATTTTTGCGATGGAAGATAAAGGCTTCAAGGTAGCATTCATTGATGGAAAGGTACGCATTTGGCAAAGAAACCCTAAAGATGCATTCACACTTGGATTTAGAGTTGATGGTCTCTATCAAGTTGGAGGACTTCCTTTGGGAGCCTTGACTTGCGATGCTTCACTTCAATCTAAGCTATGGCACTGAAGGTTCGCCCACTTACATTACAAAGACTTACCTGGTGTAAGAAAGATGGTCACAGGTATGCCTGATTTCAACATGAATCATGAAGGAGTTTGTCAGGGTTGTGCAACTGGGAAACTCACAAGTGCACCATTCCCTTCAAGTGAAATCCAAACTACCGATATTCTTCAATTGGTCCATTCTAACCTATCTAGTATGTTGCTCGTAACATCATTGGGAGGATACTTATACTATGCAATTTTTGTGGATGACTTCTCTCGTAAAACATGGATCTATTTCTTGAAGAAGAAGGATGAAGTGTTCAAATCTATGTTGCAGGAAACGTTGGTCCAGAGGCTTTTTCTAGGCAGAAACTATATGGAAATGTGGAAATGCATTTCAAGCCATACTACCACATTTCACGTGGGGGAAATGTGGCCCAGTATGGCCTGAAATGTGTTTCCAAGTTGTACGACCGCGTTTTCACCTTTAAGTTGTGTTTTTTCCGCTTTTTTTCTTTTTTTTTATTATTTTATTGGGCGAATAAAATATCTTTTGGATGCTTCTAGATGGCTCTCGCAAGTTATAAAAAGACTCTCGCCTCATTCCCTCATCACACGAATTGAGCAAGTCGTTTCACTTGGAGACAGACGATTTTAGCAAGGAGAAAAGAGGAAGAGAGCAGTGGTTTCAGCTAGGGCGTTTTCAACAGTGAGCAAAGGAGATTTTAGCAGCAAGAGAAAGAGATTTCACAAGCAGATTTGGAATCTGGAGTTTTCGGCTATGACATTCTTGGTTTTTGGCTCAGCTACAGAGATATTTCTCGTCTTTTTTTGGCATTTTAGGGTAGCTTCAGCTACAAAAAATTAATTTGCGTAAGAAGCATTCATTTTCTTAGTTTTTTCCCACTATTTCTTCTATTTTTCGAGAGCTTATGCTTCCAAATTTGTGAAAACATTTTTTCTTTACAAAATTGTTTTTTTTATTTTTTTTACAGCAATGGCTTCCAACCAAGATGCAAGTTCAAGCCCCAACTCCAACCCAAGGGCTTAATGTTATCCTCTTTGGAGGCATGTTTAGAAGCTTCAAAAATGTGGAGGTGGTGGCTCATGGGAATGGCGATGTAATCTTTGTAATAATTCGTACAAGGGCTCCTACCCAAGAGTGAAGGCACATCTTTTGCATGGAGGAGGACAGGGGATTGCAGGTTGCACAAAAACAACAGACCCATTGGTGAGGAGGGCATATCAAAGAGAGCAAGATGAGGCGGATGGAATTAAAAGAAGGCATGAAGAGCTTAGTCAAGCTACTCCTCAAGCTCCACCAAACATTGAGCCAAGGATTGTAGTTGAAGCAAGGAAGAGGAGAGCCACTCAACAACATGAACAACCACCATCCAAAAATACCAGAGGGGCATCCGCTTCAGTTCAAGATAGCAGAATTGCTAAATTGGTGAATGTGCAAGCGAGAGAAGAAGTTGATTCCAAAGTGGCTAGGTGCATCTATGCATGTGGTATCCCATTCAATGTTGTTCGCTCTCCTTACTGGCAAGATATGATAAGGGCAATTAACAAAGCTCCTCAAGGGTACAAGGGGCCCAACTATGAGAAAGTCAAAACTCAGCTTCTCAAAAATGAGAAAGAACTTGTGGAGGATATCTTATCACCAATTCGTTCTTCCTGGAGTAGCTTTGGGGTTACCATAGTCTCAAATGGATGGACAGATATAAGACGCAGACCATTGATAAATATCATTGCCACTTCACCAAAAGGAGCAATGTTTTTAAAGGCGAAAGTCTTCTCAGGAGAGGTAAAAGATGCACAGTTCATTGCTGATGTTATTATAGAATCTATTGAACAAATAGAACCTAATAAGGTGGTGCCATTTATCACGGATAATGCACCAGTTTGCAAAGTTGCAGGTTTAATTATTGAGGAGAGGTATGACCACATCTTTTGGACACCTTGCATTGTCAAATAATTTGAATTTGATCATAGAGGAGATTAACAATAAAGTTCCATGGATAAAGGAAATCACAAAGGAAGCAAGGGAGATTGTTAAATTCATCACCAACCACCACCAATCTCAAGCAATATTTCGAGAGTACTCCAAATTGGAGTTGTTAAAAGTTGTTGAGAAAAGATATGCCTCAAACTTCCTAATGTTGTGCCGCCTTGTTGAGGTTAAGCAAGCATTAGTTTCGATAGTGGTGAGTCAACTTTGGGATGAGTGGAGATACGCAGATTCAAAGCAAGGATATATGGTGCGTAGATTGTGTCTTGAAGAGGATTGATGCAGCAAGATAGATTTCTTGCTAAAGTTCACAACCCCTGCATTTGAGCTTCTTTGGAACACTGACATTGTCCAACCTTTATTAGGAGAGGTATATAATGGCATGGATTCCATGGTTGAGAAAACTATGGAAATCATTTCACAAGAGTCTCCACAACTTTTGTTTGTTGATGATCATTTTGTTGATTTAGTCAAGAAAATCATTGTTGATAGGTGGAACAATTTCAATACTCCATTGCACACTTTAGCACGTGCCTTGAACCCCAAATTTTATGATGAGGAACTTATTGCTCAAAGCAATGGGAAGAGGAAGGCACCCCATAAGGATAGAGAGGTCGCTAATGGGGTGAAAAAAGCCCTTATGAGAATGTTTCCAACTCATCTACACAGGGAGGTGAAGGAAGAATTTGTCAGTTTTGCTGCAGGATTAGATGATTATTCAGATATATCAACTTTGGAGGAGAGAAGCACCATGAATCCAGTTAGGTGGTGGATTTGTCATGGAGCAAATGGTGTACATTTGCAAAACCTTGCCATTTGTGTTCTTTCACAAGTGGCAAGCTCTTCATCAGCAAAAAGGAATTGGAGCACCTATGGTTTTATTCATTCTGTGAAGCACAACAGGTTGGGCTCACAGAAGGCAAAGGATCTTGTTTATGTGCACTCCAACCTTCGCCTTGCATCTCGTAGGGGTCCAGAATATAGCAGTGGTCCTTCTAAAGAATGGGATGTGGATCCAAAAAGTCTTGATTTGGAGCTCTCTCTTGTTGCCCTAAATATTGAGGACTAGGAGCCTAGAAGTGGAATTGGCCAATCATCTTCTTCAGCACCACCATCCACTGTTGAGCATGCTTCTGCTTCTATTTTTATGAGGATTATGATGATGAGGATTAGTCTTTTGTCTTTATAGTACTTGCAACCTCATAGTCTTTATTGTACTTGTAGCCTCATATATATAATAAAGGTTGATTTTGGATATTCCGATATTGCTATTTTCATTATGTGATCATTCATGAGTAAATGTGATGTAAATTTAGAGACTTATAGTTTATGCATTGACATTGGACAATTTAATCATAATGTTTAAACTTTAAATGTAATAAATTATAATGTATCATGTATGCTTTATGATTGCACATAACATTTCTTAAATGTCCTAACATATATATATATATATATATATATATATATATATCATGTTTCCCCTTTTCCAAAATTTGGGGGGGTCGCGTTTCATACCCGCGCCCATTTTGGAAACTCGTACCCATTTCCCCGTATCGTGCAACTTAGGTTCAAATGGTTCCATTCTTTCAAATCCTTGGTGGAGAATCAAACAGGGAAGAATATCAAGATATTGAGGACCGACAATGGAACCGAATATGAATCAAATGAATTCAATGACTTTTGCAGAGAGGCTGGCATTAATAGAGAGACAATCATTCCATACACTCTTGAGCAAAATGGAGTTGTTGAAAGGAAGAATCAAACAATCATGGAAGCCACCCGTGCCATGCTCCATGATCAAGGTCTACCAAAGTTCTTATGGGGAGAAGCTACCAACACTGTCGTGTATGTTCAAAATAGGATCCTGCATCAAGCACTGGATTTCAAGACACCTGAAGAAGTTTTCACTAGTAAGAAACTTGATGTTTCTCATTTTAGAATATTTGGTTGTCCCGTGTATTTTCATGTGCCTAAAGAGAAAAGAAACAAGTTGGAAGCATCTGGAAAGAAAGGTATATTTGTGGGCTACAGTGAAAATTCAAAGGCATATAGAATCTATGTGCCTGGTCAAAGAGACGTGGAAATAAGCCATGATGTCACCTTCGATGAAGACACTGCCCTTGGGAAAGCCAAAGATCTCCCCATTCCAAGAAAAGATAATGATGATGCTGCAAAAAAACAAGATGAACCTTCGACGGATGAACCTATGCCCGATGTTGAAGGCCCGATGGATCCCATTGATCCACCTCCTAGTGATCCCTCTACCTCAAGGAAAAGACCTTTGTGGCTCAAAGATACTCTCGAAGATGCTGAAAGACATATTGCTCCAAGAGGGACATTTCGCGAAAGTAAGAAGCCAAACAGGTATCAAGGGTACTTAGTTTCTATGAGTACTATTGTTCAAACTAAGCCATGTACATTCAAAGAAGTCGTAAAGAACCAAGTCTAGAAGCATGCAATGAATGAAGAGTATGAATCTATCATGAAAAATGATGTCTAGGATGTGGTGCTTAGACCGCAGGACAAGTCCGTAGTCACCTCAAAATGGCTATACAAAATCAAACATGGAGCAGATGGGAGTGTTGAGAAATACAAGGCCAAGTTCGTTGCTCAAGGCTTCTCTCAAAAGGAAGGAGTGGACTATGACGAGATATTTGCACCAGTTGCCCAATATACAACTGTCTGATCTACTATTGCTCGTGCTGCCACTCAAGGATGGAGCATACATCAATCAAATGGATGTCAAGACTGCTTTCTTGCATGGCTCGCTTAAGGAGGAAGTCTACTTGGAACAACCTCAGGGGTTCGAAGTACATGATCAAAGGACACACGTATGCAGGGTCAATAAATCCCTTTATGGGTTGAAGCAAGCCCCTAGGGAACGGTATGAGAGGATTTATAGCTATCTTATGAAGCTGGGATTTACGAGGAGCGATGTTGCCTCTCATCTTGGTCCTTTATGTAAATGATGTGAAAATTTCTGAATCTACACATCAAAAACCCCTACTGCAATTACTGGTTTAACACCTCCAAATTGTTCTTTGCATTAACAAGTTATTTAATTACATAAACATCGATGAAAAACACTATTGCAGCCTACACATACATACAGATCATGAACTGAAATAAACTGAGACAATCACACAAGGGACACCGTTATTTTTGGACAATCGTCCCCGAAAAAGCCCAATGTGGGAAAACTAGTGCAGCATATAGAGGGTTTGTATTATTAAGCAGATTCTTGAATACAACTAGGGTGCCAAATGCGGCTCACCCAACAGAGAATAACCTTGGCAAAAGTACCTCTATTTGGAGACAAATATTTTGGCAGACCAAGCAACTGGATGATCAAACCCCACAGATGACAAATGTTATCCCTAGTGTTGGGCAGCGATCGCTGCTCCAAGCTTTGCGTTGGAACTGCATCACCCTCTCAATGAGCCTCCATTGCTTAGAAATTCGATATGCTGAACTTCTCTCTCTCTGCCCCACAAACAAACCCCAGCGATGCCTCTAAGGGCCTGCGTCAGCCCCTCTAGCTTCTGTGTCAGCCTCTCTGGCCTCTGCATCACCCTCTCTGGAGTTGCGTTGTCTCTCCTAGTGCTTCTTTGCCTCTCTGCTATGTATTCTTTGGCCTTGGACTGAAGTCCCCCTGCCGAACTGCCCCTCACTGTAAGTCAGATCACTAGCTCGATCCTATTGATGAATCAACGGCCATGATCTAATCTCTAATCAATGGCCAAGATTAAAACAAGCTTGATCCTCGTCACTTAGAACCTTCTCACCCATAATTTTATTAATACACATTAATATTTTTATTTTCCTAAGTTTAGACTTAGGAACTCATTAAAAATATTAATTATTTTAATAACTCCTCATCCAGGTGGAATTTCTCCAAACGATTTCTGGGTTCTGGAGATCTCATGTGTTCTAGACCCTCCACAAAATTTCGGAGCTAGAGCACATCCAATGCTACCCAAAATCAACAGATGATCTCTTTCTGACAAATGCAGACAGTCTCATTTATCAATGCAAGATGGAGTTGGCTTCTGAGTTTGAGATAAAGGACCTAGGACTAACACACAACTTCCTAGGCCTGGAGGTCTCGCAAAATCCAGGTGAGATTTTCCTTTCTCAAGGAAAATACATTATGAAGTTGCTTGAGAGATGTGGGATGGTGGATTGCAAGTATGTGTCTACTCTGATGGAACTCAACTTCAAGAAGCTATGTGAAAGTGTCGTTGGGCCCGAATTAGCAAACCCTTCTAGATATAGACAACTTGTGGTGGGCCCTACTGTTCTTGGTGAAGTCCCGTCCGAACATACACTTCGTTGTGAATACATTGAGTCAATTTATGGTCGAGCCTCATCACACACATTGGATTGTTGCTAAGAATCTCATGAGAAATCTTCATAGCACAATCAACTATGGACTAGGATACACTATAGGGAATTTGAGGCTACATGGATACACTGATGTTGACTAAGCTAGCAGTGTGGTGGATCGAAAGAGTACATCAGGATGTTGCTTCTCATTAGGGTCTGCTTCGATTTCATGGATAAGCAGGAAGCAGAAATTGATTGCTTTGAGCACTGTCGAGGCCGAATATATTGCAGCTAGTATGGTGTGTTGTGAAGTTGTTTGGTTGAGGAAGCTCTTCAGTGAGTTATTTGAGCATGTGTTGGATACCATCGTGATCTTTTGCGACAACCAGAGTGGAATTCGCCTTTCAGAGAATCTCGTGTTCCACGACCGCTCCAAGCACATTGATATCAGGTACCACTTTATTTGGGATATGGTACAGTGGGGAGCAATAAGGCTCCAACACATCAAGACTGATGAGCAGATCGCAAACATCCTCACGAAGCCCTTAGGTAAGGTCAAATTCTTAGCCTTTCAAGAGAGACTTGAAGTCGTGGAAAGACCCTCCCATGAGGGTCCCGCTTGAGTTGGACATTGAGCTCTAAGAGCCCCTGGGGGCTTGGGGTACTTCTTGGAGCTATGAGCGACCAGAGGGTGAGTGGTTCACCTTCCCCTATTGATGCGCTATGTACAGGGTGAGTGGTTTGTTACCCACTATTTTGTGGGTAATATCCCTAGGAGAAAAAAAATCCAAGATGATCCTCAGCTAGCAGCCCCTTGCAGCCACCAGCTAGCTCATTATGCCATTTCTCCGCCACCTGAGCCAGCCATGTGGTCCCTCGCCCATCTGCCATGATCATATGTTTGAAGGTGGGCCTCCCAAACCTAAAGGTATGCCTTGTCATTTGGAAATTGAGTATTGTGATTTGCTTATAATGGACACTTGGGCATAGATTAATGGGGGGATTCGGTGAAAAGAATGGGCTAGGTTTGTCCTCTTGTCCCCTAGAGCCCTTTTAGGTATTAACCTTGGATTCTAGTATCGTGGAATCTCTTTCACTGACCATTTGGCTCTAGGGATGGTATTTCTTGGGAAACCTCGATTTTGGTTATGTGGTCCCACTCCCTTATCTGCTTATATTACCCTCTTTCCACTCATTGTTACCCCATTCATCATTTCTCCCACCTGAGTCCACATTCCTCCATTGGGTCCACATAAGGTTAGCACGCCCCTTCCCCTTGCCCACACCTTGGGTCATGGCCTGGAAATGAAGCCCGGAGGTTGATGCAGCGAAAAATAAAGATAAAAGCATATATGGCCACATTCAACATGAAAATGTACCACAAAATGCAAAAGATGGTCAGGACAAACACATTTTGCACGTGGGCAAAGGCCAATACATGAGCTTTACCCCATCATCATGGCCATCACCCTGGTTCCTACAGGTTCTATGAGCCTCCTTCATCATATGGGAACCCATGATTGTCCCAACCCCTGGTGGGCAATAAACCGCCCCACCATAAAAGGGGGTATTCACTGTTATATCTTATACATCATGCTCTTCCCCCTTGAGCCCCGAGCAGTTAATCAAAGAAAATCATGAAAAGGGAAAAGGCATATAAAGAAGGGTTGAAAAATCAAGGTTGGGGCACCCCATGTACCACGATTTCTCCCTCCTATACATTATAAACCCAAGTGTGGGCTTCCCTCTTATTAGCTGTCCTTGTACCCCAGCATGTGACCCAGGGCTACCCCTTCTCATTCCCTACTTCATTCACCTATCTACCACATGCCACCACCTTTTGAAGGATGTACCTTGACTACAATATTCCCTTTAGAAGTAGAATCCACCTAATAGGATTATTGGTTAAGCCCATTTGGAGTTTAGGAGACATTGGCACATACCAAAGCCCATTATGGAAGGGCAGGCCATTATGAAGTTCCCACCTATGGTCCATGATTTGGTAAGCTCATTTACTCGATTTCTCTAATGACTTGTGTATTGGAAGGCTATGGGACGCATTGTATCTTATGCAGGTTTGCAGATGGTTTCCATCTTGGGTTTGGTCTCCCTATACAGGGTCCTAATCCTCCAGAGAGCTACAGTGGCACATGTAGGGTGAGCGTTGAAAGCCATGGGCCTCCACAGCAACAAATTGCACACCATGGATCCCCACAGCGATTCAGAAATTGCTTGTGGTTCACTTATTGGACGAGGAGGATGCACCTGATCCATCATGCCCAGCTAACCACAGATCTACACCATACACTTGGCAGATAATCTAGGACTTGCACAATGATGTGGCATCACCTACACCATCATCCTAGCCCTTGCAAGTGATCTGCAGGAATCTTCAATTTGTTTGGAAACCCATGAGAACACTTATGTGCCCCAACGTCATTTGGAGCACCACATGTTATTACAAAGGGCCAACCCCTTGTCCACTGCTTTTGAGAGTCTTATTCTTCATTATGGCACCCATGGACCTCATTAGGCCTCTTAGAGGGCCCTACGACATGCATAGATTATTATTTGACCTCTTGAGAGGCTTACCTTTTCATTTATGAGCTAGTTTGGTGGGCTTGTCACCAAAAGTTGAATTATTAGAACATTATTTTATTTTTGGGGCTTATTTAGGCCAAGAAGGCTAATTTGAACTCCTAATTTGCATATAAATACAAGTGAGATGAGCTCATTTGCTCATTATCATTTTGGTTTGCATCTCTCTCTTCTTTAGAGAATTTCGCACTTTTGCTGGGAATTGGAGCTTTTATGGATGAATTTTGATGTGTGGATATCGGTCTATCTTCTCTTGGAGCTTCTCTCTTGTCAATTGTGAATGGTTGGATATATTTTGTTACATGTAAGTACATGCTTTTAATGTTATTCTTATTTTACTGTGACATATACATTGGATTGGGATTTTCGTTGTTCTAGGGCTAATTGTTGCATGCATTAACTACTTAAAATTATGGAATTTTGTCTCTATTATAGCATCTCTTAATGTATGTGCCATGTAATATCAACGAAATCTCCTGGGGGTAATTCTATCAAAGAATTTGACCCTGATAAGCTATTTCCTTTGTGCATCAAAGTATAATAGTTGCAAGATTGCTTCTCCTTGACCTAGAAGGCTAGCGAAGTGGTCTTGAGGCCTCCTTGATTGGGAACCAAGAAATCCTACTTATATTCATCATAGACTCCATTCTCCCAAAGATTAAGGCACTAATCTACCAAGGGTGGTCACTAAAAATCATATTCTTTCACCTAATTCCACGTCTAGCCAAGTTGGGGTACCTAGGGCATTAATTTCCCGACAAGCTAGCCACCCAAAAAGTTCGATGTCCTAGGGTCTCATGTGTTGGCCTTTCATCAAGCTCTCCTTCAATTTTGAAGCCATTCCGACGGTGCAGTTGGGAGAAAAGCCAAGCCCTAGCTCCGAGACCAAAACCTGCCCTGCCATCCCGAAGGCTAGAACCTCATAGGGTCAAAACAACATCTTCAAGTGAAAATACTTTCTTTGATCCTTTCCCCACCTTGTCTAGGGTAAGAATATCATTGGTTGCTACATTCTTTCCTCATACCCTAGACTGGGTCCACTTGGCCCCGTGTGGTCCCGCTCCTTTGAAAGATCATTCTTCAAGAACCATCCGGGATACCAATTCTAACAAGGATTTTAGGGATTGGGGAACTCCTTCACAAGTCTTATCCCATAAACCTAACCCTCAAATCCTCTCTTCCTTTCCCTAGAACACATAGTACCTTGCTTAGAAAGCAAGCAAACCTTATCCTTCTAACTCTTCCAGGAAACGGATTGTTTGGGTCACTCCACATCATTTCGTTGATTTATCCTTCATCGATGACTCCATAATATATCGGCCCTTGGCCTAGCATTTTCCCTTTAGGTATTCCCTTTAGGTCCCCTGCTAGTTTGAGTGGTAACATGGTTCACCTTCCCCTGTGACACCCCATGATGGTTAACATGTGTGTAGGGTGAGTGGTTCACCTTCCCCTACAATTGATAACACGTGTAGGGCGAGTGGTTCACCTTCCCCTACGATTGACATATGCATAGGATGAGTGGTTCACCTTCTCCTATGGCATATGAGCAAGATGAGTGGTTCACCTTCTCCTGCTAATGCCCCAACATACATCCTACCCATGTAGTCCAACACTCATGGGAGGTACATCTCATCTGGCTAATGAGTTCAAAAAAGTGGTTAGGGACCATAGCACTATCGATAGACGTATCGTGTACTGTCATACTCCCTATGACTAGGATGCATGGTGTTCAACAACTTGATCTGGGATCAAGTCTAATTGAGGTTCTACCTTTGGACTGACTTTTGTCAGTGAAGAGTGGTAAGTTCTTGTGACTCACTCTCGATCGATTCTTCTTCATTATTCAAACTAATGTTCAGCAAAGCAGAGATGAGATGAGATATAGAGATGGTACATGACGACAGGATGGCATTATACCCAAAAGTGTTCCCCTTTAGGGTAGTGGAATTTTCCCACTCCTCAAAACCTCAACTTTGACCCTCACGCGTCGAGGGTCAGGGTTCCCTAACCAGGCAGTGGTTCACCATCAATTTACTAGGTTGTCAACCTCAATGCCGACTCCTAGAATAGCTAAGCATGCTAACACAGCTAGCGGCTCTAGCTCCCAACTGGATAATAACAACAACAATGAACAATTTCAACACACCAGCCCAACATGTGGCTACCAACATGCCAAAGCCAGCCATGGCTCTAAACATAGGTATATTGTTCTCGCCAGTTGTCTCATCACACATATTTGCAACAGTTCCAGTGGTCTCATCAAACATCTTTGCGACAGGTTTCTCATCTCACATCTATTTTAGTCAACATGTTTGTCTTCCATTAAGATACGGGATGCTAGCTAGATACGGGATGGTTCCATTTTCTTCGTTTGCTGGTTCAAGTGGTGATAATTCAAGTCAGGCACAAACTATTGATTTGTTCTGGAATAATTTATACAACAAGATTTCTGATTCGATATCTAACAAGTCCACTTCTCAACAGTCCAAAGTGACTCTCTATCACAATGCAGTTATCAAGGAGTTGATTGACTCGAAAAGATTTTTATTATCTCAAGGTGAATATTTTAGACAGGAAGAGTTGTTTGATTTACAAAAAAATAGAAGATCTTACTATGAACTTTGATGAAAATAGTGTGTTTAAAAGTGTTCCGAGCTTGATTCCACTATTAATTTGTCAAGGTATGATTACTGCTAAGGAGTATCTTATTAAGAAGGGTCTATCCAAAAAGGATGAACCTTATATTCATGTTTTAGGTCGGTATACACTGGAGGCAATCATGATTCATGTACTAGGCTCAGTCTTCAACTGTTTACAGGATTTATCCGTCGTGAGGGTTTCTACTTTGATCCAACAGATTGATTCTACTGTACGAGTTCAAGCAGTGAATATGGGTTTGAAACAAGCTGCGGGTAAGGCCGATGTTCAGTTATATGATAAGAAAGATAACAAAAGCAAAGTCAAAGTTACTAGGAGTCATTATGCTATCGGGGTCGGCTTGGTAGAGTTATTGGTTGAAAGAAAATTGATTACTCTTAAAACAGACCTCAGCTATATGGATGTCTTACCAGTTTCTAAGAATAAGGGTTATATCAAAACCAATTGTTACGCTATGTTCAATTTTGACTTAAGTCTCCTTCCGATTAAGCTAAATCTTCCCATGGTTTGCGAGTCGTTACCTTGGAAATCTAAGGTAGATGTACCTTCAACTTTAGCAGATATGGAAGGTGGTTACTTATATTTGTTGCCCTTGGCCTAGCATTTTCCCTTTAGGGATTCCCTTTAGGGCCCCTGCTAGTTTGAGTGGTAACATGGTTCACCTTCCCCTGTGACACCCCATCATGGTTAACATGTGTGTAGGGTGAGTGGTTCACCTTCCCCTTCAATTGATAACACGTGTGTAGGGCGAGTGGTTCACCTTCCCCTACGATTGACATATGCATAGGATGAGTGGTTCACCTTCTCCTATGGCATATGAGCAAGATGAGTGGTTCACCTTCTCCTGCTAATGCCCCAGCATAAATCCTACCCATGTAGTCCAGAACTCATGGGAAGTACATCTCATCTGGCTAATGAGTTCAGAAAAGTGGTTAGGGACCATAGCACTATCGATGGACGTATCGTGTGCTGTCGTACTCACTATGACTAGGATGCATGGTGTTCAACAACTTGATCTGGGATCAAGTCTAATTGAGGTTCTACCTTTGGACTGAATTTTGTCAGTGGAGAGTGGTAAGTTCTTGTGACTCACTCTCGATCGATTCTTCTTCATTATTCAAATCAGTGTTCAGCGAAGCAGAGATGAGATGAGATATAGAGATGGTACATGACGACAGGATGGCATTATGATCGATGATGATGGATGGATTGGCAGGTGGAATTCTCCCTAATTGAGAGGGAGTGTTAAAATTGGCAACTAGGGCCAAATTCCAGCTTGGGACTGCTTCATCATTTGATGAAGATGATGATTGCATTAAATTCCTCTTTTCGAGAGGACCAAAAATGATATGAAGATCGTGCAATTTGGACAAAAAGAAGTGTGTTTTTGAATTTATTCCCACGTGTGCCAATTGTTCAGGTCGGCCACATCATCATGTAGGCTCACGAAGCCCAATGGACGTGACTCTTCACCCTCAACGACTTGTATAAATACAAGTGCCCTCTCACCTCATTTGGCATCATCATCACACACATTTCTTCTCTCTCCTTCTCTCATTGGTTCGTACAGCTATTGGGCAGATCTTCTCTCTCACACGTGGTAAAAGGACGAATTTTCTGGAAAAATTGCAAGTGCCAAATTTCAAGACTGTTGTAGGAGTTTGCCTAATGTTGACTGAGCACTTTGACTCATCCTTTGACTACGATTTTTGTGGGAAAAATTCATTTTTGGCAAGCCGTACAGTTTGGCACAAGAACCGAGAATTTCTGGGCAATTTGACCATAGGGTTGACCAAGTTTGACTGCAATTTTTAGGACTATTTTGGGCTGAATTTGACCACCTTATCAGGCTGAGTTTGATTGGGTATGACCGACCTCCAAAAAGGAAGATTTGTTGTTGCGTTCACCACCTTTGACTTTCTGGTTAGCGCTGAATTTGACTGCAATTGCCTGCAGTTTTGACAGGGTTGTTTTGACTGTGATTTGGCAAGTCCAATTTTCATTTTTGTACTCTCTCTCTCTGTTGAACATTTGATATAATAACAAGAAGAATTGGTCAAAGGGTTTTCCCCACATTGGGGGTTTTCCCTGGCATCCACCAAATCTGGTGTCTGTTGGGTCTTGAAAATGTCATTCATTTCCATTACACTTTCACTATTATGTCCATTATATCACTTCCATTTTCACCTCTATTTCACTACTATGTCACCACATTCATCCCACTTTTATTATCATTGAGCCACATTTATGTTTTTCCAAACTTTATTAATTCTAAGCCTTTTTAAGTGAATTTGTGGTTAAAAATTAGGAAATAATGTGCATATGCTTATACCTAACAAGTGGGTTGAGATCAATGTTTTACAAAACGGACTCGGATTCGGACTCGGCCGAGGATCGACTCGGAAACGGAAACGGAAACGGCAATGACTCGGCCGGCTCGATTTCAATGACTCGGTCGTTGTAAAAAATACATTAAATATTTATTTTTTTTATAAAAAAACATAATTTTAAATAGTTTAAACATAATTTTAAATATTTTCATTCAAGTTTCCAAACACACAACATTATAATATACATGGAAGACAACATATGATCAAAGTAGGCTCATGAACCAATCCATTATATCAAAATGGTACGGTGTACCCAAGGGCCAATGGCAATAGTAAATACATAGTCAACTGTAGTCTGTCATACATGATCAAAGACTCAAGAGTCAAAACAAAATACAAATAACCAAGGAGGCTAGTAGCTACTGGCTACTGCCAGAGGAGCCAAGATCATCTCGACCAATCTCTGGATCATCATCATCAGAGGCAGAGCCAGACAAGGGGCCCCATGGCTCCTCCTCATCATCATCGTCTCCAACTGCAACTGTAGAAGTGGTGCCAGTACCAGTACCACTAGGCTGTGAAGCAGATGCAAGCTGAGATAGAGTACAAATGCGGCTGCGCTTCTGTCGTGGCTGAGCAGAGGAAGGCGAAGCACCTACAACTGGAGTCCTACTAGCTGGCTGTGAGACTGAGGCTGGTGGATTGGGATCTGCATTCAACTGAACACGCTGCAGTGGATCTCCAACATCAAGTTCATCAAGATCCTCATCAGGATCAAACTCTGGTAGACGACTCTCCACTACCCAATCTGATGTTGGATCAATGTCTTCCAACACAATGGGATCTGAATCAGGTCTTTTGTTCAGCAATTGGTTCCGTCTGAGCCGAAGGTTGTATTGGACAAAAACTAGATCATTCAACCGTTTTTGCTCCAAACGGTTTCTCTTCTTTGTGTGAATCCTCTCAAAGACAGACCAATTGCGCTCACACCCAGATGCACTGCAAGTTTGACTCAAAATACGAATTGCAAACCTTTGCAATTCAGGGCACTGGCCACCAAAGGCCTCCCACCATTGTGCTGCAAAAAACATAGGAGTGTAATGAATTATGAGTTAGATGAAGGCTGAAGCTCAACAAAATTACAAATTATATCTAACTTGAAATTGAGAAATTGAAAATTGAAATTTTTGTTTACCTGGCTCATCTGCTTCTCTTGCAATCTTTGCTAGGTTCTTCCCAAAGGTACCTGTTGCATTGGTGAAGGATGTGACCTGCTGATGTATCAGTAGCTGATCAGACTCCGATGGGACCATGCGCTCAATGCAATCAACCAGTCCATCTCTGACCTCCCCCCTCAAAGCTCCTGACTCCTTAGCTTTATAATGATACCGTGGGTTCAAAAAATACCCAGCTGCATGTATAGGGCGATGGAGTTGATTGTTCCATCTTTCATCAATGATTGCCCAAATGGGCCCATACTTTGCCACTCTATCCTTGTATGCTGCCTTTATTTGCTCCTTTGCTTGATCCATAGCCTCATAAATGAAGCCCATAGCCAACCTTTCCCCATCCACCAACCGCAACACCTTAACTAGTGGCTCAGCAACCTTCACAATCTCTGTTGCCTTTCTCCAAAAAGTTTCATCATGGACTTTCCTTCTCAATTCTCTGCCTTCTGGTTTGTTAGACCAACTGCTATTATTCCAATCATCACTGGAAAACATCTTTTGCAAGTTTCTATGTTGGGAAAGCATAGATTGCAATGTCAAAAAATGTGTAGCAAATCTAGTGATGGCAGGCCTAATAATATCCTTGCCTCCAGTGTGTTTCCTCATGATACTCAAAACCAGTGTATGATTGTAGATAAATTTTGTTATGCTTTTGGCATTATCTACAGTGTTTCTGACCCAATCTAATTTCCCAATATCCTCAAGCATGAGGTCTATGCAATGTGCAGCGCATGGGGTCCAAAAGATGGTCTTGTGTTTTTCCTCTAACAGTCTACCAGCGAGAACATAGTTAGAGGCATTGTCTGTGATGATTTGAACAACATTAGCCACCCCCACACCCTGAATAACCTCATCCAATAGCTGAAACAACAAGTGGCCATCTTTTACCTTATCAGATGCATCAACTGATTTTAAAAACATGGTTCCCTGTGGGCAGAAGACAAGAAAGTTTATGATGGTACGGTTTCTTTGATCAGTCCATCCATCTGACATGATGGTACACCCTTTTCTTGCCCATGATTCCTTGAAATCTTGCAAATACTCATTAATTGATGTAATTTCTTTCTGCAAACGAACCCCCCTTAGCTCTTGCATAGTAGGGCCTTTGAAGCCTTTTCCAGCAGCATGTATGGCCTCAAACATAGGCTCATAATATGGTGAACGAGCAGCATTAAAGGGGATATCAGCATCATACCACCATCTAGCTATGTAGTCACAAGCAGTCTCCCTCAATTCTTTCTTCCAATGGTCATCTAAAGTGGGCTGAGAAAGACCTTTACTAACTTCAGGACCATGTGCATCTGATGGAGAGGAGCCTGAGTGAGTGAAAAAACTTTTGATAGTCCCATCACCCTTCATTCTACCCTTTCCCTTATCTTGAACAGAAGCAAAAGAGGGAGGAACATAACGGAAAGGGTTTGATGCATCAGTTTGAGGGATAGAGGAAGAACCCTCAAACTCATAGTGGGGGTTGGCAGCCATCATTCTTTGTATCTCCCTCTTCCTCCCAATTTCAGCCTGTATCTCTTTTTGCCTAGTCTTATCTGCTTCAAATTTTTCAAAGCTTTCCAACAAAGTCTTTCTAATCTCCCCAATTTCGGGGGATTTACATGCAGTAATATTGCCTTTAATCCCTGCCAAGTGTTGTTTCAGCCTATGAATCCCCCCAGGACCTGACTTAATTTTCCTATGGCAAAACTTGCAACACATCTCATCATCAACCATTTCAACATATGCCCAAGCAGCATCTTTTGCTCTAGGTGCCATTTTTTGACTAGGAAAACAATCTAAAAATGAAAAATAAAAATAAAAATTGATTCAATGTTCATTTATTTGACTAAAAACACTCTCTAAGTTATCTTTATATGCACCTAAAATTTAATAAGTAAAAACAGATTTATAGAGGTGGAAAAAAATACCTCCAGGCACAAACTGCCTCCTCAAACTTGCTCCAAAAATCAGCTCCTCAATGCTGCTCCAAATGGCTGCCCAAGAAGCTCCTCACTCCAGCTACAATGCTCCTCCAAGACTCCTCACTGCTGCTCCAAAACAAGCTCAAGAACTGCTCACTAACTCTCAAAGAAGACTCTCACTCAAATGCATAAGACTGCTGTGAGTGAAATGAGAGCATTTGGCTGTCTTAAATAGAGTTTGGGAGGGGGAAATGGACCCCAAATGCATTTAACTAATCACATAAACCTTTTCATGTCCACAAACCCTAACTAAATCAGCCAAAAATCAGCAAAAAATTAATTTTTTTTAAGTTAAAACGCTGCCCAGCGGGTTCCAAACGGTACGGCCGTTTTTTGACGTGACCCGGCCGGGTTGACCGGGTCAGCTATGACCCGGCCGAGTCATTGGCTGACTCGGCCGGGTCATAGCTGACCCGGTCACCGAGCCGGGTCATAGGGCCGAGTTGAAATTTTTTTGGGTGACCCGGAACGAAACGGCCGTTTCGGAGTCAACCCGGCCGTTTCGTAAAACAATGGTTGAGATTGTTGACATGTGTAGGTCAAAAGGAGACTTCTAGAAGACCTTTATGTGGCACTCTAAGGCCAAATTCGAATTTGAGTGGAAAAAATCATGGGATCATGAGGATATGTGTCACATCTCCTAATTGTATTGAAACTCTAAGAAGACGTGTCTTATCAGTTCCTATTTTGATTGGGACTCTAGAGGTAAAGGGAGAGATTCATAGACTCTCATTAATGAGATGGCTTCTTATCTTTTGTATAAATAAGAGATCTCTCTCCTTCATTTGTTAGTTTAGAGTTTGTTAGCTTGTTAGTCTTAGCTTAGCTTGGCTTTGTAGTTCTTCCTTGATGGCTTTGGAAAGCTTTGGAGAGCTTTGTTGTACTTTGTAATTTTGAAGAATTTGAATAAAGCTTTGATGTTCTCAACATGGAAGGAGATGTGAAGTAGATGTCATGGAGCATATTAGAATGTAAGGAAGAGTAGATTTTATTTTGTAATTTTGCTTTGATTTTATTCATGTGTGTCATTTTATTGCTTTCAAGTTTGAGAGTTTACATTTTCCATTCATGCAATTTTAATTCATGCAAGTGTGTTCAACCGGTTGATTGTAGATTAGTTTTTCTTTACATGTTTTTGCATCAAATAGTGACATGAGATTTGCCTATCTGCTGAACTTTTTCTTAAGCTTTTCAATTTCAATTATGCTTTGATTTCAGTTTTATTTATTTGTTGTTGTTAGTTAGTTTAGATATCAAATTCTTCATGTCATTTGACATTATCTCCAGAGCCATGGCTTAACCCAGAAAAGTTACTTGGCGAGCTATCGGATTATGAGTGAAGTGATTTGATTTTACTTTCATCTCTGCAATTAGATATCAGGGCCTTCATGTTATTGACGTTATCTCCAGAGCCATGGTTCAACCTCGAAAAGCTACTTGGTGAGCTATCGGATTATAAGTGAAGTGACTTGATTTTACTTTCATTTACAAGTAGGTAATTTAGATATCAGGTTCTTCATGTTATTGACGTTATCTCCAGAGCCATGGCTTAACCCCGAAAAGCTACTTAGCGAGCTATCAAATTATAAGTGAAGTGACTTGATTTTACTTTCATTTGCAAGTAGGTAATTTAGATATCAATTCTTCATGTTATTGACGTTATCTCCAGAGCCATGGCTTAACCCAGAAAAGCTACTTGGCGAGCTATCAAATTATAAGTGAAGTAAATTGATCTTGCTTTCGTTAGTCTGCAGTTTTTGGTTTGTTTGAATGCAATAGTTTAGATTTTATTTCTGTAATTAGATGGGCAGCAGAGACAGTGATTTCATGATCAGTATTTCATCTTTTATTTGATTTAAGTAGCTACATATTTACATTCCTGTTCAAGTATTAATAGCATGTTTTGAGATCTTTTGAAGTGCTAAGCTTTGGAAGTTACCATAAGGGACATAAACCTTGTTTTGAAATCTACATCCATACTTGACCTTTACAAGTATTTTTAAGATCTTAGAATAGGATTTCCATTTGTGTTAAACACTTCAAGAAACCAACAAGAACAAAACCCCAAAAACAACATAAACTATAAAACAACGAAGTAAGAAAAAAGTTAACTAAGCACATATGGTGCACCACACTTCATCAGTTTACGATACCCGGATTGATAATTTATGTAGAGCAATTTAAAACGTTAAATTGACTAGACAGTGTCCCCTTGCCTTCTGCATTTTATTTTATGTTTTATCTATAGTTACTATCAATGTGATTTATGGTTAATGTGATTGCTATTGGAAACTAATTTGGAAATTGTCATTCGGCTACTTAAAGTACATTGAAGTAATTGTGCTAAGCATAGAACATACCATTGTTAACTAAATTTAACACAGAAACTCGTGTGTGAGAAAATGCCCAAGAACTCTTCTTTCCTTCACTACGGTTTCTTCCTTGATTCATTCTCCTTCGCTCTTCTTTCTTCTCCTTTCTATTGTAGATCACACTTGTTGAGTTGATGTGTTAAATGAGGTCGAAGATGTCTCTATATATAGCCTTTCCCAGAGGTCGAATAGCCCCTATCTAGGCTGACTTGTCTCTGTCAAGGCCGACTTGTACTAGGAGGCTTCCAAGACTTTCTAGACTCAAAAATAAATTCTTTTACAAAGTATATTTTGCCCGAATGGGTTTACACGATGTTTGTAATGACCCATCTTTAATATACAGAGCACTAGAGTATTAGCATGCATATGATAGCTACATATACATGTATTGCATGTATTGCACTATTTTTTATATATATATATATATATTCTAAATTAACTATAAATGTTGAAAATCGACATTGCTTCAGATAAAAGTTACACCCTCACCCATCACCAAATATATTGTTTAATGCCTTATAATTAAGGAGAAAATACCCTAAATAATTTTAATAATATAAATTTAAAAGTATAAAGTAAATTTAGTTATAAGGAAATAAATGTAAAATTTAAGTTGAATATAAATATGGTTGTTGAATTGAGGCTTCTGTGATCCATATCAAATATAAGAGAGTTTCTTTGGCGTAAATCACAAGAAATTTCATTTGTCGACGCGTTTCGAACCAACAAGTGTGGTTCATCGTCAGGACAAGTTGAATGAGCAGATCAGGCTTAGTATGATTAAATAGATAGAGCAGAAACTCCAACGGCTGTATTCCAAGACCAGGTAACGGCTATATTGACAACGGCTAGATTTGACTAGATTAGGGGAATAACCAATATTTAATTAAAAAATTGACTTTGGTTAGTTAAATTCTTAAAAGTGAATGGACCCTTTTTAACCACTTATATCTATTAAAATAAATTATAACCTAAATTAATTTACATTAATAATTAGTTATCAAAGATTTTGTATCTAAAAAGTTAAGAGTAATTAATAGTTAAATATAAAAATTATTAAATATATAAAAATACATAAATATCAGGATATATAAGTCAAAGGGGCTGTTCCATATACTAATAAATAATAAATTAATTATAAATTAAATTAATTTTTAATAATAATTATAAGTAGAAGTTTAACAAATATGAAAATAATCGAGTAATAGACTAATTTAATTATGATAATAAATAAATAAATAAATAAGAATAAAAATAAATAAATAAATAGAAAGTCAACCAAGTTAATAAATCTAAATAATGGACTAGTTAGTTATAAAAGATATAAAAATTGGGGTAAATATTTATATAAAGATATAAATATTTATATATTTATATAAAGATATAAATATTTATATATTTATATATAAATATTCATATATTTATATAAATATATAAATATGGTTATATATTTATATATCGCATAATATTAAATTAATAAATTATTAAAATGTGAAATTCAAATCAAAATAAAATAAATATTATAAACTAATGATATTTAAAGAAAACTAATAAAAAATCCTAAAGGTAAACTAATACTCGTCAATATTCCTGTAGCTTTGGTCAGATAGAATTACACGTTACAAGGTAAGGTGTCACCATGTAGGGAGCGGTGACCGCCAAGAAATGATACATAAAGTCGGAAGAGGAGCATGAGAAAAGGGGGGGGGGTATACAGAGAAGGAGAAAAATAAATCTGTTGGAGGGATGAGCCAGGGGCTGGATTTTGGAACTGAAAATTGGAAAATCTTCAACTATTCTTGGAGTTTTGGGCACGGGGGCCAGTGGACTTCCATTTCAAAGTTCTTTGGATCTGGGAACTGCAGAGGTTGATCCCAGATAGGCAGGGAGGAATCAGTTGGTTTGGTAACGAAACCAGAAAACTTGGAGCAATGTGATCAACACCAGATGAGAGAATCAGGTACGCAAAGAATCAGGTACGCAAATGCATTTAATTTGATAGAATTTTACAAAAGGAATCTGTCAATCTTGTTGAAATTTAATATCAGTCTTTACATTTTTTACAAAAGAAATCTGTCAATCTGATTGAAATATCAGCCTTTACAATGTTGATTCCTTTGACTCATGACAATAAATCCTATGACCCAACAAATCCTAGAAGCATGAAGAACATGCTTTTACCTAGAAGACCATCAATAAAGAGCACGAAACCCATGCTTTTAAAATAATAACTTTTTTCTTTTCTTCTTTTGTTTGTTACATAAGATACATATTGAAATGAGTATAATAAAAATTATGAAGACCGAAACTAGTCACATTTCCAACACTCTCTCTTGAGTCTTAACTAGGTAGGTATTCATAAATGTACAACCAGTACAACATCATTCTCAAACTGAAGAGTTCTCATAAGAAGAGTCGGATCGATAAGCCAACTTTAAGCATCATCATTATAACAAGCATTGACTTCAAGGCCTAACTAGACATCTCTACTTCATTCAAGAGCATTATGCTGGGA
Organism: Pinus tabuliformis; assembly: GCA_031772625.1. Taxonomy (NCBI): domain Eukaryota; kingdom Viridiplantae; phylum Streptophyta; class Pinopsida; order Pinales; family Pinaceae; genus Pinus; species Pinus tabuliformis. Next base: position 996,785,475 of record CM062806.1, on the reverse strand, counting down.
CGATTTATGTGTGATACCGCACTACCTACCCCATTCGGATGTTCACAAGGAATGTCATTTTAGGACTATTCTTATCTTGGATTCCCTATCCTGAAATAATATCAGCCCTCTACAACCACTCTTATCTTGGACACATGTCCTATCCTCAAAGAGTGTCGGTCCCTTTCCTTTCTTGGATGCTTTATCCTCAAGGAAACCACAGATGCTTATCCAATCCTCCACCATTCTCTCTCCAAGGCCTTCACTTAGACTTATGGTTGTTAGTCTTGGTCAAGTGCATGATACATGAAGAAGAGAATGCACATGTGATGTCCAACATCACTCCCTCTCAACCAGAGAGGATATCCCTATTCTCCTTTTAATTAGAGAATAGATCCTTGCTTCTATTCAAGGAGACTCCTTCACTCCCTCTCAAAACCAGAGGAGATTCCATACTTCCTTTTAATTTGGGAAGTCAAACACCACAAGCCTCATAGCTTGTCTTCATAAGAGAATCAGCTACTTGTTCTTCATAGCTGCATGGCTCCCTCTTTCCTCTGCATCTCATCATATCGAGCCTGCTTCCTTCCTTAGTATCATGGAGCCATCTTCTTCCTTTGTGACAAGGTTCAGGTCATCAATATTGCACATCACTTTCGTCTTGTTATATTGAGCCTTTTCAAACTTCAAGTTGATCATAGCTTCCTCATGAAAGTGATCCTCTTGTTGTTGTACGAACTTGACCTTCAGGTTATCTTCTTGCATTGTTACCTTTCAATCTCAAGATGAAGACATCTTGACTTCATAATTGTCAGCTGTCATATGTTGAGGATGTCTCAACATTCTTCATATATTCCTGCAATATCCTTCTAATAGCAAAACAATATGTTAACCAGATAACCAATAACAGAAATATTAGACTTACCTCATCATGATGACCTTCTCATCAAAGCATCAACATCCTCATGGTCCATCTCCACACGAATCTTCCTTCATGCATCAAAGTGCCCAAGGATCCAACTTGATTACCAAGTTACCATTTTCTTCCAGAGACTATACTAGATGTTGAACACCATTCTATATATTCTAGTGAGAAAGTCTTAATCTTTTATTCATTCTAGAGTAAGTCAAATTCATCCCTTTAGGCATCATATAATCAAATCACCATGCATAATATATGATCAACTTCTTTTACAGGATTTTGTACATATGAATCCTACACAAAAGTTACTTCAAATATGCATTCCTATGCTTCCAAACAATCATCTATCTATCTGCCCTACATTGAACCTGCAACCTGACGAATTGCATTCCTTCATCCTTTAAGAGTATCGTTTCCATACTATATGGAATGTATACTATTCTTGTCAAAATGCTTTTTCCAAGAACCTTCCAAAATGATGGTTCTTCTAAGATCATGATGATCTACCTTAGTAAAATGACTACCTCTAACATTATGTTAGAATGCTTGGCTGAACACTAATATGAAAAATGGTCCACTCTTCTCGATTTTGAATGACTAGATGATTCCTGCTAAGCAACTCAATCAAGTAGACTCTACATATACTACTATCTCGTGATGCCATACCAAAACAAAAATCTATTAAAGTAAACAGCGATGAATGTTATTCTAAAGGAAAGACCAACTATATAAAGAACCTGACAAAGAGGATGCCTTCTTCAATAGTAAAGATCTTTGACATCTTCTTTCTCCGGCTTCTTCTCAAGTTCTCCCATTTCTTTAGCTATGTGAGCTTCGCTTATTTCCTTCTTTTGTTGTTTTGCTTGTTTGGACAATCCCTCTTAAAGTGTCCATATTCATTACATCCAAAGCATTGAACCTTTGACATATCTGGCTTCTTCTTGGATTTTCCAAACTTTCCCTTCTTCAGCTTCCTGATTCTAGCTATGAAGACTTGAGATTGTTCATCTGATTCAATCTCATCTTTTGCCTTGATCCTAGCTTCTTCAAAATGCATTGAGCCCATAACTCATCAAAAGGAGTTGAGTCTTTGTTAGAGTAGATGCTCGGTGAAAAATGGCTCCATTCTGGTGGCAAAGCATTTAGTATGCATCATTATTTTCGAATCAGAAATTGTCTCCCCAAGCCCCTACAACTGATGTCTTATTTGAGAGATCTTCATTAGAAAGGGGGCCATGTCCTCATCCTTCAACTTCTTAATTTTATATAGTTTATTTCTCAAAGACATCTTTTGTCCTAAGGTACTTATAGAGTACAAATTCACTAGCTTATCATACATAGTCTTAGAAGTCTTCAAGTTAGCAACAAATGGAACAAGTTAATCATTAATGGACTCAACAATGATCCTTTGTGCCCTTACTTCCCCCTTCTTGTATTTTGCTAGTTCCTGTGTTGTCTTTTCTAGGTTCAGTAATTTCACTAAGAACATATTCCATTACTTCATGCTCTGTAAGTGCCAAATCAATCATTTTCTTCCATGCTAGGAAATTTGTTGAGCCAACGAGCTTATTTCTTTCCTTGCAGAAAGAACTTATATGACCTATAGATCCAAACATAGAACAACAATATGATACTTACTTATCAATCAATAATCTTCCCTTCTCTGATGATGTCTCCAACTATCTTGAGGCTTTCAAGATCTTCAAAGAGACTTCAAAGATGTCCTAGAAAGATATCTTCTAGGATCCTTTCAGCAACAGCTTCAAAGAGTAATGAATGATACCAAGATCATTTGATGCCTTTTCCAAAGATGTTCTTTCACGTAGCTTAGATCAGTTCAATCCTGCATTAGCTAGCTACCAGCTACACCTTCGTTCCTTTTATTTGACCCTGCAACTTTGCTTTGCACCTTCGATCCTACAACTGTTGCAGAAACCCTAGTTCTAGTACAAGATAGTCCTTTTAAAAGTTCCTCCTTTGAGCGAGGCATATCCATTTGAGGTCAATGAGGTAAAGAGAGAATATATGCTCTTCTAGCAACTTGATACTACAGCTAGATCTTGTAAATCAAACCTACAATTTCAGTCTTCCTTGTAGCTGCAAAACCCTAATTCTTCAAATGAGACAACAAAGACCCAAACCGTAGACCAAGTCCTCCTCCAGCACCAAGTCATCCCTCCATAGAGACCTTCCAATTAGTTCAAAGTCGAACCAAGTCAACCAGAGACAAACCCGTCCAGAACTACACCAATGTCAAAATTTTGGACCTACAGTTAATTCAGAAATTTTGGCCCCTGCAACTACTCCAGAAAATCGCACGTGTGGGAGAAAATGCCCAAGAACTCTTCTTTCCTTCATTATGGTTTCTTCCTTTACTCCTCCTCCTTCGCTCTTCTTTCTTCTCCTTTCTATTGCAAATCGAACTTGTTGAGTTGATGTGTCAAATGAGGTTGAAGATGTCTTTATATATAGCCTTTCCAAGAGGTTGAATAGCCCCTCTCTAGGCCGACTTGTCTCTGTTAGGGCAGATTTGTACTAGGAGGCTTCCAAGACTTTCTAGACCCAAAAATAGATTCTTTTACAAATGCCCAGATCGGTCTTATAAAGATGATGTTGACTCCTTTGACTCATGACAATAAATCCTATGACCTAACAAACCCTAGAAGCACGAAGAACATGCTTTTACCTATAAGACCATCAATAAAAAGCATGAAACCCGTGCTTTTAAAATAATAACTTTTTCTTTTCTTCTTTTGTTTGTTACATAAGATACATATTGAAATGAGTATAATAACAATTATGAAGACCAAAACTAGTTACATTTCCAACAGCCGTCAATGCATGTGAGACAGTTGCAAAGCTAGTGGCAGTGACACAAGCAGTGTGAATTGCCCAGTTGCAGTGTGCAGGCCCAGTTGCAGTGTGCAAGCGCAGTTCCAGCCAGAGAGGTTTCCAGAGTTCCAAAAAAGGAAAGGAGGCCGAGTTAATTCCAGTAGATGAAGTCGAGGGAAGCAGTGCGAATTGGTTAGTTGTAGAGAGCAAGGCACAGTTCCAACCAGAAACAGTCAACCAGTCCGTGTTGCACAGGCTACAGATTGTGCACCAGTGCCAAGAGGTGATCTGGAGGAAGGCAAGTAGCTTCAGTGAGCAGCAAGAGGTAGAGTTACTACCAAAAAAGTTTTCTAGAGACAAGATTGATTTTTTCCCGCAGCAGAACTATGAAATCCAGTTCGGCATGCAGACAAAAATGCGAGTTGTTGTAGAGAGGCTTTGCTGGAAGAAAATTGATTTCCTAGTGGGAGATCAAGACTCAAAGGGAGTCTAGCTTCAGGGGAAGTAGCCCTATGGAAGGTCAACACTTCAGATTCTGAGAGGTCAACACATCAAAACACACAGTTGTGGTGGTTGCAGCAGCACAGTGGTAGCACAGAAGCATCAACAGTGTGAGATGAGGTCTATAGATCAGTTTTCTGTTACAGTAGTTGCATCAGCAACAACAGCAGCATGAGATCAGTTGCAGTGCAGAGCAGTGTTGGCAGCAGTGCAAAGTGGCACAATGCAGATGTCAGCAACAGCGCAGATGCAGAATGTTTCAACTACAGGGTTAGCAGATGAATCAGAGTATGCGCAGTGGCTTGATGGACAGTGACAGGATGTTACAGATGTCAGACATCAACAGCGTGAGGGAAGATGTTACAGGTGAAGACAGTAGAACACCTTCCTTGCTAAGAGGGAGTGTTAGTTTTTGTAGCATCAGACAAGTGTTCTAGTCTCGATTTGTGCCAGAGAGGCTAAGAACAGAAGATATCCAAAATCCAAAAAAGGCTTCGTGAGATTAGCTTGCGAAATGCCTTAATTAAATTAGTTTGCCATCATTTAAATTTTTCCTCTCTAACTTAGGAAAATTGGTTAATTAATCGCAATTAATTAAGGAAAGGTGAGAATGCTCTAGAAACTCACACGGATTGAGCTTGAGATGATCTTAGTCATTGATGGAGATCTAATCATTGTCATTGGTTCACCAAAGAGAGATTATAAGAGCGGGTCGATGGGGATGGAGAAGACACATCAAAGACGAGGGAGATCAGGGTACATTGAATTTCCCAGAGAGCAAAGGTTTAGCGCAGGGAAGAATTCACGCCAAAGATGGAGTAGCAAAGGTTGAGGAACAGCGGCAGAGAGATTCCAAAGGATCTTTCCAGTTCCAGAGAGGTAGCAACAAAGAGGCCGAGTTATTCCACTGGAGGGTGTAGAACCCTATTTTGAGATTTAACCATAAAAACTCAGATTTAACAATTAACATCAAAATTTAATGCCCAAATTTTAGAATTTAACCAAAGAACTAAATTTAACAATTCCATTACAAGTACTTACTTGGAAATGTCATTTGAAGGCATTTTTGGGTTGTTGTTGTTGTTGTTGTTGTTGCTCCCGCTCATGCTACCAAACCACCCCTTTTCCTCCCAGCCAATCTAGGATCAACCTATCTGGTTCCCAGACCCAAAAGACTTCAAAATAGAAATCTTTTGGCCCTCGTGCCCAAAGTTCCAAGAACAACCAGGGCTCAATCGTCCTCTGTCTGTGAATTTCTTGGTATTTCTCCTCTATCTGTGAAAGACCAAAACAAAACTCCCCCTCCAAAAGAATTTTCCTCTCCCCTCCTTCGTGTTCCCTTCTGCCTCTCTATATTCACTCCTTCACGGTCACCACTTCTTTACCAGTTGAATCCGTCGCTACCCTATACGGTGACACCTCAAATCATTTTGTTAACGTGTTATGACATTTGCTTATGGTATGGTAGGTTGACATGTGCGTTAGGTTTATTTTTAAAATTAGTATTTATTTATATATAAATGCCCTTGGCCCATACTATGTATTACATGTTTGTTTAATTTGTTATTTGACATAATTTATTAGTATAATATATATATATATATATATATAACCACCTTTCTAATTGACTAATAATTTTACATTTATATTTATAACCAAATTTACTTTATAGTTTAGATTTATATTATTGAGATTATTTAGAGTATTGCTTATTAATTATGATGCAATGAGCAATATGGGTGTTGATGGGTAAGGGTGTAACTTCTATCTGAAGGAGTGTCATGTTATTGAACATTTATAGTAAATTTAGAATGTTTACTAGTGCATTGCATGCGATGCATGCATATGTAGCTATCATATGCATGCTTCAAACGCATCCTAATATTCCTATATTCCCTGTAATTCAATGGGTCATCGCAGAGGCTGCACAAAAGCCTCAATGAGGCAGTTCAATTTAGCTAAGGAGCAAGGTGATTCAGGTGCTAGAGGCCGAGAAATTTCCAAAAGGGCTAGCAAGTCACTTCCAGAGGCAGAACTACAGGATTCAGCGAGTTCTGAAGGCAGAGAGAGTAGAGTCTGCGCAAAGGCTCACGTAGGGGCAGTTCGAGTAGCCAATTTTGCCAGATTTTGGAGCCAAGATCAGTTGTGGAGTTGAGGCATTTGCCCCATAGATATTTTGGCCAGATATTTGTTAAGGATTGCCAGTCAAGCATCCAGATATTATACTCATAATTTTTACTGCTGCATAATAAAATAAACCCTCATCTGCTACACCGGTTTTCCCACATTGAGCTTTTCCGAGGACTTTTGTCCAAAAACATTAGTGTCATTTTTATTTTGTGTGCTCTATATTTTTCTCAGTTCCAGTTTTGCTTCCACAGTGCATTTTATTTTTGGTGAAAATTGCAGTAGTGATTTTATTTGTTTTTTGTCGTAATAGAAAGTAAACTGCACATAATAATATTCAGTTAAGACAATAATTTTCAGTTGTTGCAACAGTGAAAATTTCACAAGTATAGAGCGAGGTTCGTGATGAGAGGGTTCTCGAAGAAAGAGGGAGTGGACTACAAGGAGACATTTGCTCCAATCACCAAGTATACTTCTATTTGGGTTGTTATATATATTGCTTCAAAGATGTGGTGGAGCATACATTAAATAGATGTGAAGACAACCTTAAATGAGTTATTGAGGAGGAAAAATACATTAAGCAGCCTCAGGCTTTGAGATACATAGGAGGGATTCGCATGTGTGCAACTTGAAGAACGCTTTATATGGACTTAGGCAGGTACCTAGACCATGGTACTCAAGAATTGATGGGTACTTGTTGAGTATGGGCTTCACCAAGAGTGAGACAGATCCCAACCTGCACTACATGTTGAAAAACCAAGTACAATGTGTACAAGTACTATTTTTGAACTATTGATAATTATTTGTGAATTATTAGGGCTTCTTTTAATCTTTCTTCTTCATCAAATAATTACACTTCAGAAATTCAACTAATAGCAATGACAAGAAAGTAGAGATCACAGTGCACAATAGATAAGAGACACCAGAAATTAGGCCAGTGGCCAGGGCAAACCCACAAGGGGAAAACCCAACAATCTTCTTTCCTTAGAGAACCAATCCAACAAGAGATATCAAAGTCAAGTTATGGTCAAACTAACCAACTTCACCAAGTGTCCAAGTTAAGCCCTCGTTAACAACTGTCAATCACAAGTTGAGACCTCTGTTATAGATTCAGATCTTTGTCACACAAGTTCAAACCTATGTGCAAGATTCAGATCTTTGTAACATATGTCACAACAGACCTCTATACTAGGTTCGGATCTCTATCACACCAATCACCACAAACCTCTGTATTAGGTTTGGATCTCTATCACGCCAATCACAACAGACCTTTGTACTATGTTCGGATCTCTGTCACACGAGTCACCACAGACCTCTATACTAGGTTCGGATCTCTATCACACCGATCACCACAAGTTCGGATCTTGCACATGTGATCTATTACAAATTTCATACCTCCTTTAAAGAATCAATTCGGTTCAGGCACAGGATACAAGTCACTTCTAGAGATTTCATAGAGATATTTTATATTCAAGAGACTTCTTTGACCTGCTTCTATACTTGATTTGTATGCCTAGAATTATGTATGTATGCTCAGACGAATTGTACCTTTGAGGAGGACAAATGACTCTTATTTATAGCCACTTATGAGGTCGAACAAGTGTCATTGCTAGCTGAGCCAACTTGAGGAGATGGAGGGATGACTTGAACACTTGGGAGCCAAAACTAAATTTCAAAAATTTAAATTTTTGTTCTCTTTGATAAATACAAAATTTTGACAAGTACATCAATATGAAGACCGACCATAGCTACAAATCCAACACTACATACCTGTTGGTGATGATCCACTCATCTTGGTACTTTATCTTGCTAACCTATTTCTCATAGGGTTGAAGAAGCTCATTGAGATGTGAAAACAAGATTTGGCTTTGGAGTTCAAGATGAAGGACATCAGCATGATGCATTACTTCGTGGGATTGGAGGTGTGGTAGCAACCAGGAGAGATTTTCCCTGGCAAGGAAAATATGCAGTTGATATTCTAAGGAGGTTCAAGATGGCCGACTGCAAGCCTATGACTACACCTAGTATCACCAATCTAAAGAAGTTGAGTGCTTCGAATTCAAAAATTGTGGATCCCACTTTGTATAGGCAGTTGATTAATTCTTTGATGTATATGGTCAACACTAAACATTAAAGATGATGATCATTCATTTATTGTTCATTCCGTTCCTCTCTCACTTTCAAAACTTTTATTGTACTCTCTCTCTCTCCTGAAACTTCTATTGTACTCTCTCTCTTGAAACTTCTATTGCACTCTCTCTCTCTCTCCCTTAGAGTCGCTAGGGTTTTTGGGGCTTGTTGGAGAATACTAAAGACCAAGGTTACAGTTTCATCCCTTGGAGACATGGAAACTAGGGCTTTGAGATAAAACCCTAGGTTATACTTGTTGAAGTGAAGGAAGGAGACATCTTGCATTGGAGAACACGCTTGTTGGATCTCCTTGGGGTAAGCTAAGGTTTCCTTGGTTTTCCCTAGCTAGAGTTTTGGAGAGCTGGCCTTGTGATAAGGCTATGATATTTACATGAACATCTCTATGCATATCAATGAAGTTTCCAACTGTCCAATATTTGTATAAATTGCATATTTTTTTCAGCCATCTATATTCTTCATGGTTTGTAATTTCCACAGCTATATGCTCATTGGACATAAGTTAAGGGTGATTATGTTAAGTGATCTAACATCATAATTTAAGAATATAGGATCAAATTTACTGCTGTTTTTACAGCTTCCATAAGTGATTTTCAGATTTGCTATATGCATGATAGGATTGCCCTTGAGGGCTGAAACTTATAGGAACACATTGGTATCTTTTTCTTTAATTTCCTAGTGGACTGGGGTTGTTAAGAGTTGAAATATAGTCCGTTGTTACTTCTGTTTTATTTGTATTTTACAATGGAACTAAGGCTGAAAATTCACCGAGTTTTAAGATCCAGAAAACCTCTAGTAAAGAGGTTAAATTTCTTTTGCATTAGAAGTCAAAGAGAACAGAAATTTATACACAAAGATATCTACTGGGAGGGAGAAAAATTACTTTGCCGATCAGTGTATGGATTCCAAATTAGGGAATAATGCTTGTTTGCTTCCAAAGCAGGTTTTAGTTTCAGATCAAAACCATAATCAATTGGTAGTTCCTGGATAAATTTTCCATGCCATTTTACTTTTCAAGTATTTTTTATCATTGAACACATTGTGAGGCAATTAACACTCAAAACGAGCTACTTGATGAAAGAGGCAATTAACACCCGAACGAGCTACTTGATGAAAGAGACTCAAAATGAGCTACTTGGTGAAAGAGGCACTGGCAAACTAATGCATGAATGAAGAAGTTATTGCTTCATAAGAGAACTCTCTCCATTAAGGATACTGGTAACGTATGCACAGTCTAGCTTACAATTGTCTGACTTCATCTCAAAGTGAAGTTTCTAATCCAAATATTAGGCCCCACATTGGCATGATCTATGGTTAGGATCCGTTTGCATCCATCAACTCATTATCCTCACCTTTGACATTTGAATTGAATGGACACTTGGATTTCTGCACACATCTTAACTTCTGATATTCTGAATTTGTCTTGCAGACAGGTATGATGCCTAACTGGATATCTTGAAAGTGCTGCCAACAGAAGAGGCAAAAAAAATCAGCTTTTGAGAACTATAACTCTAATGATGATTTGAGTACAATTCTTCTCAGCACACAGATGGCACTTAGTTCCTTCTTCGTTTGTAAAATAAGCATGTGCTATCTTCCAGCAACAATTTGCTTGCAAACCGTTTCTTCTGAGAATTGTAGCATTATCCTTCTTGGTTGTTCAATTTCATCATCTATTAAGATTTGTTTCTCAGAAAGGATTTAAAATATACTGTGAGCATTCCATCTATAGAGATCATTGTCAATGTTATAGTATTGCAAATTTGGGAGAATGTGAGATGTTATTGCATGTTTATTTACATCAACATCTATACCAACAAAAGGGTTCAGATGTATGCATCTCTTTAAGCTTGGATGAATTCCCTACATTCAAACTTTGAAGTGATCAGTCTCTTTCCCTTACTGTGTCTGTCCTATCCACAAGCCTGTTAAATCAAACTGAAACCTCCTTTATCTGGACCATGTACATGACATCATTCTGGAAAAACTAAAATGTCAAAGATGCCTTGCATCTTTATTGCTTAATTTTTGTTTTATCCCAAAACCAAAATTGATCCAATGTGACCACATATTTGGCTGTATTGTAGGTCATTGTAACTTATGATAGAAAGCTATAAATTTCCTTAATTAACAGAATAAACTTCACCCCGAAAATCTAGAACAGTTTGACTTACATACCTCAAAAGGGATATAGCTAAAGCTTTCAATACGTTCCTTTTGTTCTTCAAAGCTGAGAACCTTTCCAAAAGTGTCAACTAGAATCCTGAACGTATTTTCTGCACCCAAGTATGGTAACTTCTGCTCCTGGAGAAAACTTTGCACTGCTGTTTTTAACTCATCATAAGAGTAACCCTGCCCCCATAACTCAAGCATGCACTTCACAAGAACACCTGCAAACTTCCAAAATATCATATACAACAAAGCTTTCCAAAAATAGTTAAATGCAAAGGCCACAATCACTCAACTTTCTAACCTTTGAAGCATATAATGATTGAAGACAAAATGAAATGATCAGATCAATGTCCCATCTGCATCCCAGTCAAGCAAGAGAGTAACTACCCCATACCTTTCTATGTAGCATTAAAGAGAAAAATCAATGCATAGAAAGAAATATCTGTAAGTGGACAGGCAGCTATAAAATAACTAATAATGAATATGTTTTTAACTTAAAATAAAAACCGGCATACAATGATATATCCACTTACTACTAGCACAGCCATATAAAACACTGATAGCCATCAAAATACTTATGTGCCATTTGTAAAGCTCCAAATTTGTAACACCAAGACAGGAGTGGAGGTCAGAAACTGAAAAACGGTTGGGAAACCCATGATTTCCTCCACTGAATCATGTATACAACTATGAATATTCTTATATTATTAAATCTAGACCATCGATAAATTTTTATATTTTAAAGAATGGAAATTCTAGAAGACCTATTACAAAATAGACTACGCCTATCGACGTAACAAGACTTCAAGCATAATATTTAGGGGAAGGAAATTAAATTGTCCTCTTCCTCAAGTATCCTAAAAATTCTATGTATCAGTGTTGTTATCCAAAAACTATACTTTGCAGAAAACAATGTGGACAAAATGTGATTCGTGTATGCCAAAAAGTGTTTTTGGCATGCATTTCATGGCTGTCCCCCATTTAGTCAAACCCCAAAATATATTTTGCACATGAAATAAACATTCTGAGATTTTTCAAGATGCAAATCGAAACTGTATGTTTTTAAACCAGCATATAGATCCATGTACCATGTGCCAAGAGGGATCAAATATCTCGAGGTGCAAACCTTTCTTCAGTTTTGTGCTCTAAAAAAGGTTTGCACCTCAAAGGATCTAATCCATCTCGGCACTTGATACATCAGGGATTAACATGGATCTACGCTGGTTAGTATATTGCTCGGGATGAAGGAAATGTGTAATTCATTTCATGCCTAACATGGAGTTGACACATAGTGTGTATATAAATATATGTATAGAAGAAACATTCTGAGATTTTTCAAGATGCAAATCAAAACTGTATGTTTTTAAACCAGCATAGATCCATGTTAACACAAATCTATCACACACCAAGAGGGATAAAATATCTTGAGGTGCAAACCTTTCTTCAGGTTTTGCGCTCTAAAAAAGGTTTGCACCTCAAGGGACCTAATCCCTCTCGGTGCTTGATACATCCAAGATTAACATGGATCTATGTTGGTTAGTGTATTGCTCAGGATGAAGGAGATGTGTAATTCCTTCCATGCTTAACATGGAGTTGACACATAGTGTGTATATATATATATATATATATATATATAACCAACATAGATCCATATCAACACCAGATCTATCAAGGGTCGAAAGGGATCAAATCTCTCGAGGGTGCAAACCTTTCTTCAAATTTTGCACACTAAAAGAGTTTTGCACCTCAACAAATTTGATCCCTCTTGGCGCTTAATAGATCGGGATTAACATGGATCTATGCCAGTTTACTTTCAATTACTCTATCTCTCTATATAAAGTTGATGTATGATTAAGGTAGAAATTGAAGTATTTCATTTATGGTCGACATTGAAAGATTTTTTTGTTACTATTATTTTTTAATTTGTTAATTTAAGCATTATTTTATTATTTTTAAATGTACCTTTACTGGACAACATCTCCCCCATGTTGGCTTGTAGAGCACCTATCGGCAAAACAATTATTATTATTATCATATCCATACACACATACATACATATATATGTCCTTAATCAACCCCTATGACCAACCTATACACTGGAAAAAGGACATGTTAACTCTCAAAACCACCCATTAAAAGGTAACTAGGGAAAGCACCAATACACACACACACACACACATATTGAGAACAAACATATATATAGTGGGTTTGAGAGTTAACATGTTCTTTCTCCAGTGTGCGCGCATGTGTGTGTATTGAGAGCTAACGTGTCCTTTGTCGAGCGTGCATGCGTGTGTGTATTGAGAACTAACATGTCCTTTGTCCAGTGTGTGTATTTGTGTAGATCTTAATCAACCCCTGTGACTAGCTTATACACTGGGAAAAGGACAAGTTAGCTCTCAAAACCACCCAATTAAAAGGTAACTAAGGAAAGTGCCAATGTCACCCTACACAACCCCTTTGCACTTCTGAGTATTGCTTGCTAGCCTCAAGCGGGAAATCCCTTTGCAATCTAGGAATAAAATTTAATCTTGGAAAACGAAAGACTCTTCGAAACTGGAAAAATGACTTCTTGTTATGTCAAAATCATAAGTAAAATATGTGTAAAATAAATCATAACAGCCAGTTAAAATGCTCATTTACACTTTAACAACTAATTATGCCTTGGAATCCATGCAAATTTGCCTCAAGTCAGCACTATTAAGTAAGGATCTATTGTACTATCCCCAATTTTGTGAGCATGGGAGTCACTAAGGAATTTTGCTCAATTTTAATAATATTAATTAAAAAGGGATAAATATTACCATGATTACCATGAGCAAATCATAATGTAACCGGGGAGGAGTGGTAAACACTCCAACAATTGGCAAGTTCTCTCTATAAGCAGTGATTTTTGGAGGGCAGGGGAGCATTTTCCTTACGACCCAAGGAAAGGATTTAGTGGTAGCCAGTGAGAGTTACCCAATTATCCTCTGCGTCAAATCTTGATCCAACTAAAGCATCGAGAGCATTCATTCCAAGTTGGTGATCGGTTCTTAATCGGGTTTGCATACTGGAAAGTTTGGTGTGAAAAAATGGTGAATTTTATTCAGATAACATATAGAGGACCTTTGTGTAGTGACTCCAGTGCTTTATTTAGTGATTGGCATGTGCTATGGTCTGTATATGGGAATGTCATGTCTGTCATTGTGGTGAATTCTGGTTGGAAGTGGTACAAGAAAATTAGTGTGAGTCTCTCGCTGGGAGACAGGAGTTTTAAACAATTCAAAAATTGGTCAATTCTGTCGATTTATGTGGAGAATTACGGTTGGAATTCACACTCTACGGCCACCATCTTTTGGTGTGCTCTTGTCTTTAATCTGCTCTAGTGTTCTATAACAAATATGGGACCCTATCACCAGTTCAAAATCACCAAGGGATTTGAAATCAATAATTTGAAGATTTCTAGGATTCAATTGTCTTTTCTCAGTTTGTTAAACACAATAGAGGGCCTGGGTTATAGTACAAACCCCCTTCACATTCACAGAGTTGGTGGTTTTAGCAGTGAAGCATCTATGGGTTGTAAACATAAGGCAGCCATTACTCAGGTTCCAAAGAGACTTGACTCACTGCAATTAGATGTCTTTAAGTTAGCATATAACATCTATTCAAGAGGTGAAAACAAAATCAAAGAAAATTAAAGACAAAGTGTGTTGGAAAATGTAACTAGGTTCGGTCTTCATTTAATGTATTTGAGTCATCATGTAATGTACTTGTCAAAAGAATAAAGAAAAGAATTTTTATGTAATGTTCCTAAATAGGAATACAAGTGATATAAAGCAAATAATATGTTCAGCAAAATATAAAAACGAAATACACATTAAACACCCATGGAAATGCTAGAAATAAGGGACTGTTGAGCCATTTTATTACTTCTTTGAGGGCAAAATACAATGGATAATAGAATGGTGCACCTAGGCTTGTCTCAATGGACAAGCATGACCAAACCCAGGTGAGAAATGGCTGAACCGATGACTGCTCCAACTACTGCACCAATCTGCATTGCGCTGCCCAGAAAACTGCCTTTTTTGCTAAGTTCGAATGGCTGGAAAGTCCACTTCCTATGCTCAAAAAATTATAAGATTTGAGCCCCGGACTCCTTGGCCTAAACCCAGAAAAACCCACGAAGGAATTTAGCTAGTTTAGACTTCTGAAATTCGACCCCCAAGGAGCCCAACTTCAGCTGCAACTGCAAAACTCGGCCTGCTGGAATCTGCCTGTAAATCCTCTCGGAAAATGTCCCAAAGTGTTGGGCTGACCCCTACTACAAATCCCCTGACTTCCCGGATGGGCTTCCGGCCTGTAGCACCTGCTCCTAAGCCCCACGAAAATGTTGGACTGGCCCTCTGCGCTGTCCCCAAGCCCAGTAATTCGAATTACTGGGATGTTGGCTCCAAAACTCTCAAGAAATGTTGGCCTACTACTGCTCTCCCAATCCTCTAACTCTCCCGGCAAATGGTTGATCAATGGTGGCTCCAACTCCTCCTGCGTATTCTCCAGATAGCCCAAAAATACGCACTCCCTGTATGTGGCTGAATGGTAGTGTTGTAACACACTCCCGGATCTCCTGAAATGCTTATGGAACTGCCTCCCTAGGGCGGGCACGAAAGGTCCCCCAAAGGAAAGGTTGAATCTCCCGCTTGAGAGATTCGTGGCTAAACAGTCGGTTGACTCAGCTAAACAGCAAAGCGAACAATCAAGTAATTTCGATTTGCAAGGTATAAGAATCAATCCAAATGAGAGCTTCCTCCTCCTTTTATCTCCTTGGGCCTTCCTTGCCTCATGTGGGCCCCTCCGTCCAGCTATTTGAATTCCCTCCAGCTATTTGAATTCCCTCCAAGCCATTCAAATGGCCTAGTTTGAATTCACATGTGCGTGGCCCCCACATTCCACTAGCAGCCAAATAAAGTCGAATTTCCTCCTAAGTCCCTAATTCAAAAATGTTGGGTTCTTTTCCTTAGCCAAAATTGTTCAAAATTGTGTAGCAACACCTTGTTACAAATGTATTTGAGAAGGGACATGACATTTTATTATTATTATTATGACTTATTAAAGCATGGGTTTCATGCTTGGGTCATCATTTTTAGGTCAAAGTCCCCATTGAGATAGGATTTATTTTGAGCCAATAGAGTCATTGTACTTTTAAAGAGACACTTCTTGGGCTTTTGAATCATGTAAAAAGGTTAAGTATTGAGTCAAATATGAATTTTGTTGTTTCCACACCAAGTCGACTTTAAGATGATCCGGTCGGTTTCAAAGGAGGCTATTCGATCTCACCAAAGGGCTATAAATGAAGCCATTTGAATTCCATTTGAAGCACACTCTCTCACAAACAAGTTCGATCTCTCGAAGCCGGAAGAAGTGCAAAATAAAAGGAGGAGAAGGAAGTGCGAGTTTGGTCTAGAAATCGGAAAAAGGGAAAATCGAACCTTTGGTGCAACTATCTCTCTCTCTCTCATGCCCTAGTTTAGAAGATCGAAGTTCTCTTGTTGATATCATAGCCATTTGTCGTATGATGTCGTAGCCAGTGTCGTGATGATGTCGTAGCCAGTTGTCGTGTGACACTGCCACCTCAAGAAGCTGTATTGGGCCAAGATCGAAGGTTCTGAGTAAAGATCGAAGTCTTTCAGTGAAGATCGAAGTCTCTAAGGCAAGGTTGAAGATGTTGGGTCGAAGAAAGTGTTGTCATTACTGCTATTGTTTCTAGGTCAAGAAGGATCATCTGCAAGTAAGGAAGAAGCCTAACTTGGTGTGGAGGAAAGTTTGTGTCAAGGTCAAGAGTCTTGGAATATCTCCGGAAAACTATTGAAGGAAGAATTATTGACTGGGTTTTTCCATGGTTGTGAGCCTATATCTGGTGTCCATTGTTTTATGTGTTATTGCTTTGGTAATTGCTTGATGAACTAAAAGAAAGAAGATATAAAGAATTGTAATAACAAATCAAGAACATCACAAGTAATTATCAAGAATAAGAAAAGCTTTCTGCCTTTCTGATTTTCTAACATGGTATCAGAGCTTTGGTGAAAAAAGAAGAAAAAGGCAGTCTCAAGCACCTGATCAAGGAACCATTCAAAGGGATTATCTTAGGGAAGGAGTCTACTATATTCAAGGAAGATGTCTAACACAATCAAGGGAGAGAACAAACTTGAAGGAGCCTCAAATATTATCTTGGAAGAAGAGGATTGACCTCATCCTTGAAAAGAACAAAGTACTTGACTTAGTCAAAGGAAAAGTTAAGAAACCTACAGATGACTCAAGTGATGCTGACAAAGTAAATTTCAGAGAATTAGAATTGGTGGCCGTGACTCTAAAGGTAGAATGAATAAAGGACAATCTTTTCCCATTTATAGCCAACATCAATCATGCTCAGGAAATGTATGAAGCCTTGTCAAAGTTATTCACTATTTAGAACATTGGTCAAGTGGCAAACTTGAAGAATGAACTAAGGACCACACTAAAGAAGATACAGTGGCCTCCTCCTTTGTGAAGATAGCAAGAATCAGAGATGATATTTTGGCCATTGATGAAATTGTTCCAGACAAAGAACTCATGATCACTACCCTATTAGGATTGCCACCTACATGGGGTGCATTTGTTGCAGGACTTAGCAGCTGGAAGGAAGCTCCCACTTTTGAAGAACTATGGACTGCCTGCAGTCAAGAAGAATTGAGGATCTCTCTAGTTGTCAATCTTGAAGGAGTATCAAATGCCTACACTGCTCAATACAAAGGAAAGAAGTCGAAAGGACCAAGGAAGAAAGTAGACATGTCCAAAGTAGAATGTTATCAATGTCATAAGAAGGGTCACTACAAGAGCGACTGTCCCGACAATCCAAGAAACAAGAAGAGAGAAAGAGATCAAGCCAATGTTGTTGAAGAAGAAGACCTAAAGAAAGTCAAACCCAAAGAATCTGACATAAGGGACTTACACTACTAAGTCCTTTGCTTGTAGCCTTAGATATCTTATTTTATATTTTTGATGTTTTAGAATTTATAGGTTTTAACATGTTTTTGGAAAAGACTTCTCTTTTGTTTTATAAGTTTATAGGTATCCCTCAAGCTTTGGAGGGAGCCCCCAACAACTCCCAAAGATAAGTATCTCATTTCCTTTCAGTTTTTTGGTTTCATGTACTCATTTAGTTTTGATTATATTAAATACTAATCATCATTCTCCCTCTATTGTCTTGATTAGGAAAGCATCTATTGTATTCTCAAGGAGTATGAAGGAGGACCTCTCAAGACAAGGTTTGTCAAAGAACAAAGGTATCCTTTAAAACATTGATTTATTTATAATAAATGTTTATTCATTTGACAATCTATTACTAACATTGTTGTGACTAGCTATATTGAATCATATTGATTCTTACCTTGGAAGATTCATCACTTGATAAATCTACCCCACTCCTATTCTTAACTGATTTTATAAAGCCCTAGACAAGTTCTCTGAAAAACCTTAACCTAAGGGTATGCTAATCTAAATGTCTGAAACCCTAAACTGCTTAGGGATATTGAGAAATGTTATTTGAAGTTTTATTGATGATGTCGTGTTTAGGATTTTGGTATGATCAAGAAAACCTAACTTGTTAGGGTTGAATGATAAAGTCTAAAATCCCGAACCTTTGGAATATTGGTAATTTTGGGTTTGCTATGTTCTTATATTGAAACTCTAACTCATTAGGGTTCAGTAGAATGTGTAAGCAAAACCCTTATAATGTCTTAGGAACGATTTCCTTGGTATGTGTGTGTTTGTCTGATCAAACCCTAGTTTGTTGATATTTGTGAAGTTGGGTTTGACTAACACAGTATATGAAATGCCAATGCTTGATGATAAAGTCCTAGATGTATCAATTGACCTGTTTGTCGGTGGTCATGAATCCTAGGGTTTGGAACTAAAGCCCTAGTCAAAGTTTGTTTCTCTAGGATGATAGTATTTGTGAAATTCTAGGGTTTTTGAGTTAAACCTTAGTAGAGGTGAAAATCTCTAATGTATGATGATAATACGATTTGGGGAAGATTGTTGAAATCTGATTTTTAGTTGGGATTGATGTTTGATTGAAAAATCTAGGGTTTGCAACTAAGCTGTAATTGGCTTTGGTTGTTTCTTTTGTATGAAATCTAGGATTTGTATAAATCCTTAGTGGAAAGTCTAACATATGAATTCTGAAAGTTGTTAGATGCCTTGTAAATCTATATTTGTTTAAATTGTTTCTAGGATTTGCTATATGTTATAGTAGGGTATGTCACACCTTTGAAAGAAACATTAAAACCCTAGATGGAATGAAAGTTGTTATGAAGTAGTCTAGGGTTTATGACAAAGTCCCTAGCAAGATGTTAAAGAGTATGTGTCTCTTGTTTAAGTTTAGGTATCTGATATATGTAAGGTTGAAATGTTTCCGTAACTCTGATATGGCTAACTTCATGCTTCTATAGATTTGGTTGTACATGCTACTTAAGTTGTGCAGGTACACAATCTTCAATATGGTGAAGATGTTCATTGATGTGATAAGCATGATGCGGATGATGATAACTCTGATGAAAATGGTCGGAAGCCACAAAAGATTCTCCAGTGACGAAAAGAACAGACCTCCCTGAGTTAAGAGGGAGCCTGGATAAAGGAAATCTCCCTGGTTGAGAGCGAGAGCATAGTTTTGATTGGATAATGAAGGATATGTTGCTGCATGAGAAATAGGAAAGTGTATGATTAAGGAATCTTCTATCAAAGATTTGGTTGATAGTCCTACTATGATGAGAAGCAACATCTGTTGTCTAAAAGACCCTGAAGGTTTATGTTTGTTTATGAATATGTGAAAGTATATTATTGATTGGGGTTGTGTTTGTACAGGTGAATCTCTCAAAGGTATTGATAGCATGTTGGTTACCAATCAGTTTGATTTTGATTGGGAGAGATTGGTCATCCTTGATATGATGGATCAAGGAGTGTTGAGGCTTTGTGAGTGAAGCATTGCCTAGGAGGACATTTGGCCGACACTCTGTGTTGATGTTTAGGTCCCGAAGTAGGGAGGGTGGCATGGGTCATAGAGCTCTAACCATGGATACACACCTAGGTCCCTGGGTTGATGGTTAGCAAGTAAGCCTGATGGTACCTAGAGAGGCTGAAAGCTTGAGTCCATCTTAGTCCCACCCGGATAGATTGTCGTGATCAGGAATCTAGTATGTGGCATTCTGGTGCCTAAATTGTTGAGACCAATGGATAGATTGCCCTGGTCAGGAATCTAGTCCAGGGCATTGCGGTGCCTAAAGTTCTTCATGGTTCATACAGTTGAGATCTTCCTTGTACTTGTATATGATGAATACCTCCCTAGTTAAGAGAGTGTTGGAAAATGTAACTAGGTTCAGTCTTCATTTAATGTATTTGAGTCATCATGTAATGTACTTGTTAAAAGAATAAAGAAAAGAATTATTATTATTATTATGACTTATTAAAGCATGGCTTTCATGCTTGGGTCATGATGTTTTAGGTCAAAGTCCCCATTGAGAACTTCTAAGATTTATTCTGTTAAAATTGGCAACTAGAGCCAACTTCCACCTTAGGACAGTTCATACGATGGAGATGATTATTGCATTGGATTCCGCTTTCGAAGAATACAATGTTGATATAAAGATCATCTCATTCTGACAAGCAGAAATGGAATTATGAATTTATTCTTCTTATGGACAAAATTGTCAAGGTCAACCTCAGTCAAATGTAGGCTCATGAAGCCCAATAGATGGGTCTCCTCACCCTCAACGAATTGTATAAATAGGAGTGACCCTTCCCTCATTTGGACATTCACTCATCACACATCACATCATCTCTCTCTTCTCTTATTTGGTTCGTACAGCTATTGGAGGCAGCTTCTCTTCTTCGCACGTGTGGCAGGAGGCCGAGTTTTTCTAGGGCAAAACAGGTCGAAGTTTCAGAGCATTGACCAAGGGGGATTTGACCAGTGTTGACCTCGGTTTTTGGGCCAGAATTCTAATTTTTCTAGGCCGCATTTATTGGCACAAAAATCGAGGAGTTGGGACAGGTTGACCAGCGTTGAATTCAGATTTGATGCAAAAAATTACAGCAATGTTTCTCTCTCCTTTCACTGGGTTTGACTGAATTATTTTGGGCTGATTTGACTCTCTTAGAAGACCAAATTGCACTGTTGTTTGGAGGACATTTTGGGACAACTTTGACCACCACTAACTTTATGGTTGTTGAAGAATCAAGGGCAATTAGGTGTAAGTATGATTCTTCTTGACTTGATAGCAATTTGTGGAGTCTTTTTACTTTTTCTTGTTAGCTTAATTTTCTTATTCTTCTTATTAATGCATGTGCGTGTACTTCATCAAACTGCTACCAAAAACATAAGAACAAGAACACAAGATGTTGGCTCTCTGCCAGGGCCAAAACCTCTCTTCTCTTGAGAGGAAAACCCTTTAGTAAGTTTCTCTTATTGAAGCTTCTATTGATAAATGCCAAACCCTAGACCCTTGACTAGAATGTCCTCCAAGCACAAGTCAAGTCCTTTCTCCTTTCTGCACTTTGTTCCCCGACACTTAGTCTTCCTTCTTTCGGCACTTCGTTCCCCGGCACTTCGTCCTCCTTCCAACTGTTGTTAGATCTTGTTGCACTTGCTCTAGAAGAGACACTTATCCTTGATCTTTGATGAGACCCTTTCACATGGGATCATGTCTTCCTCTTCTTCACCAACCAATGAACTTGTATGACTGTAATGGGAGGGTTGTTATGACAACAGAGACAACCTCCTTCTCCTCGCACGTGTGACTGTAATAGGCTTTAGAACAGCCCTATTAACTTCGCTTTTCTTCCTTGTTTCTTCGCTTGAGTGGGAGGCCCTTTAGGCCTATGTTTCTAGCGCAAATGATGAGATATATTGATTGTGAGTTGTTGTTGTTCTGACCGCAGGAAGACCCTTCCATTCTCGCATGTGTGACTGTATTTTACCCTAGAAACAGTCCTTAACCCTCGGTGATGACTTCTCCTTCTTCGTTGCACTAGAGGCTCCTTGGACTTGCGTTTTCTTCTCTCCTTTTCAGTCTTCTACCTTCGCTGATTTCAGAGGTGAGTGTACTTGACGTTGGAGGAGTGGATAGCCTCTATATATAGAGGTTTGTCCCTCCTTTAGGCCGACTTGAAGGCTGACTTGAAGATTGCAGGCCAACTTGCTCTATTTATTTCGGATTGCTTCTTTTGATGGTGCCATTGCTTGGAGAAGACTTGACTTTGCTTGGAGGTGTCTTCTTTGACTCTAATACATAAGTATACCTATAGTAACATGCCCTTAAGGTCTTCAACATAACTCTTTTGACTCTTTGACTTACCTATAGCACTATAACATGTGCTAGACCTATTTCAATGAGCAAGAAACTCATTAACATATATTATAAAAATAATATTTCTTTTCTTCAATAAATACAAATATCAAAAGTACATTTATGAAGATTGAACCTAGTTACATTTCCTTCAACACTGGTTAGGGTTGCATTGACTGCTGGTTTGACTGTTGATTTGGCAGATTTGTTTTAGGCTTGTACTTATAATATTGTACTCTCTCTCTCTGCTGAACTATTGAAGAATAATAAGAAGATTTGATCAAAGGGTTTCCCCACATTGGGGTTTGTCCCTGGCATCCGCCACATCTTGTGTCCTCTTGTCTTGGCTTGTTTTCTGCATATGATTTTATGTTCTATCTGCATTTACTATCAATGTTTATAAGTTAATGTGATTGCTACTAGATATAATTGGAAATTGTCATTGGGCTGCTAAAGGAACATTGAAGTAAATTGTGCTTAAGCATAGAACATACCATTGTTATCAAAAATTAACATGGAATCAGAGTTGAGGTGAAGACAAAGCCCAAGCAAGAGTGAAGCAAAGCAATCACTAAGAGAAGTTGTTGGACAAGGACTTGGAACTAGTCCCAATGACGACTACATCTTTCTTCAAATCCGAGGACAAGCTTAAGGACAAGTCCGACTATCATGCATGGAAGATGACTTTGGATTTGACTTTGGAAGAGAATGATGCCATGGACTATGTCAAAGGAAGAATAGCAGAGCCTCCTTCAAATGCATTCATTGCTGCACAAACCAAGTACAAGAAAGGTGAGGTAAAAGCTAAGAAGATTATTGTTGATTCCATTCATAAGCCTTTGGTTGCATATATTTCTAATTTGGAAACATCTAAGGAGATGTATGAAAAGTTGGTTGGGATGTTCAAAGTGAACAATGCAAATCAAATTCTCTTTCTCAAGAACAAGCTGAAAGATATCAAGATGGATAGAGGAGAATCCATCCAATCCTACTTCATGAGGATTACCGAGATCAAGAATGATCTCCTATCTATTGGTGAAGTCACTGGTGACCGGGAACTCTCTCTTATTGCACTTGGGGGCCTTACAAGAGATTGGGATGTGTTCAACACTACCATTCTCAACAATGACAGGATTTCGGGATTTGATGAACTATTGGCCAGATGCACTCAAGAAGAAATAAGGATGATGGAAAGAGACAAGCCCTCAAATGGAAACAATCCTACTGCCTTCTCTGCTCATTCTAAGAGAAGGAACAATGTTGGTCCAAGGAATCAAGGACAAGGGTTCAAGTCGGGATTCAAAGAAGGAAGAAAAGGAAGGTGCTTCAATTGTAACAGGTTTGGCCACTTCGCTAGAGAGTGTCCTCACAAGAAGGATACTCCAAGAGATGATGACAACAATAACAACAACAACTTCAAGGGCAATGGCAATCAAAGGAACAACAGGTTCAATAACAAAGGAAAGAGGAATGCTCATGTTGCTCGAAATGGAGGTGGTCGTCCTCCCAAGAAGTCAAGAAACTCCAGGTATGATGAAGTTAATGTTGTAAAGCAAAAAGAATTTTATCTTACTTCTGCCCTCTCCACCGCCTCTCCTCCATTGGTTGATTGATAGTGGTGCCTCAAGGCACTTCATTGGGTACAAAGAAGCTCTCTCTAACTTGGTTGAAAAGAAGACAAATATGGAGATTATACTTGGGGATAATGCCACTTATCCCGTGAAAGGAATTGGGACCATTACTCTTCACTTAAATCAAGGTCAAACCCTTCACCTACAAGAAGTGTTATATGTACCTGACTTGAAAAAGAACTTGGTTTCTATTTCTGCGATGGAAGACAAAGGTTTTAAGGTGTCATTCATTGATGGGAAGGTTCGTCTTTGGCAAAGGAATCCAAGAGATGCATTCACTCTAGGATTCAGGGTTGAAGGTCTTTATCAGGTTGGAGGAAGTCTATTGGGAGCAATGATTTGTGACACCTCTCTTCAATCCGAATTATGGCACCAAAGATTTGCTCACCTTCATTTCAAAGCCTTACCCGATGTAAGGAAGATGGTCACAAGGATGCCCGAATTCAACTTGAATCATGAAGGTGTTTGTCAGGGATGTGAAGCTGGAAAACATACAAGGGGACCATTCCCCTCAAACGAGACTCAAACCACTGATAATCTTCAATTGTTCCATTATGATCTATCAGGTATGTTGCCCGTGACATTTTTGGGTGGATATTTGTATTATGTTATTTTTGTGGATGACTTCTCTCGCAAGACATGGATCTATTTCTTAGAGAAGAATGAAGTATTCAAATGGTTACTCTCCTTCAAAGCCTTGGTCAAGAATCAAATAGGGAAGAAGATCAAAATTCTGAGGACTGATAATGGGACCGAATATGAGTCTAATGAATTCAAAGACTATTGTAGATAAGATGGCATTAAGAGGGAGACTACAACCGCTTATACTCTTGAACAAAATGGTGTTGCCGAGAGGAAGAATCGTACTATCATAGAAGCCACTTGGGCTATACTTCATGATCAAGGTCTTCTGAAGTTCTTATGGGGAGGAGTTGCCAACACCGCTGTGTATGTCCAAAACCGATGCCCACGTCAAGCTTTGGACTTCAAGACACCCGAAAAAAGTATTCACCGGTAAGAAACCTAATGTTTCTCACTTTAGAATTTTTGGTTGTCCCGTATAATTTCATGTACCGAAAGAGAAAAGAAACAAACTAGATGCATCTGGGCTACAGTGAAACTTCAAAGGCATGTAGAATCTATGTGCCTAGTCAAAGGGAAGTAGAATTAAGTCGTGATGTCACTTTCGATGAAGATTATGCCCTTAGAAAGATTCGAGATCTTCGTATTCCAAGGAAGGACAATGATGATGATGATGCAGAAAAGCAGGATGAACCTCCGTCCGATGAACCGATGCCCGATGTTGAAGGTTTGATGGATCCCATTGATCCACCTCCTAGTGAGCCCTCTACTACAAGGAAGAAGCCTTTGTGGCTCACAGATACTCTTGAAGATGTCGAGAAACACATTGCACCAAGTGGGACATTTCGTGAAAGCAAGAAGCCGAATAGGTACCAAGGGTACTTAGCTACCATGAGTACCATTGTACAATCTAAGCCTTGTACATTTGAAGAAGTCGTGAAGCAACGGGTTTGGAAGGATGCGATGAACGAAGAGTGTGAGTCGATCATGAAGAATGGCGTCTGAGATGTGGTTCTGTTGATGCCTCTAAAATCACTGCAATAACATTGGGGGATGACCACCCGGTCCGGCCCTTAAAACAGTTCCTTTTCCGTTTGGTATAATGGCTTCGACTGGATAATATGGGACCAGTTTCCCAATAAAGGTGTGATTTGACGAGTGGGTGTTTAAAATATGTAACAAGATGATAGATTGGTTTGGATTGTAATACTTATGAAAATATACAAATATATATATATATATAACCCAGGTAACTTAATATCTATGTGATTTATGATGACTTCTGCTACTCAAATGCTAATAAAGATCAATCAAATGATTACAGAAGTTAAGCATGAATGATGATTACTTCAAACAAAGTAATGTAAAATAGATCGCATATCATAATAACATTAATTGCCAGCATACATG
Source organism: Pinus tabuliformis (assembly GCA_031772625.1). Taxonomy (NCBI): domain Eukaryota; kingdom Viridiplantae; phylum Streptophyta; class Pinopsida; order Pinales; family Pinaceae; genus Pinus; species Pinus tabuliformis. Next base: position 996,759,811 of record CM062806.1, on the reverse strand, counting down.
TTTAGGATATCAATTCCAGAATTATTCAAAAGTGATATAAATGCAAAATTGAATGGAAATACAACAATATTGAATCAAAAGACTGTTAAATTGCCTAACATAAAACAAAATGACATAGATATAAGTACCATATGTATTTGAAACGTGCTACTGAAGTAACAGTCTGGTTTGTTTCTTCTTATTCTGAAAACTCCAAAAAGATACAGAAATGCAAGTCCTTTTGAAATCTACTTACAAAAAAGTTTGAACCTTGATCCTTGCTTTCTACAAAAATAAATTAAGAAGTGCAGAAGTGCTTATCTTCTTCAATCCAATTTTTAATACAAATTCAGGACCCTTTCTAAAATGACATGAAAGGGTCTTTATAGTAAAAATAAAAACAAATTGTTCGTAAAAGATGCTTGGAGTAGTTAGAACAGCCTCCCTAAAAATATGGGATTTCATGACAAAAATAGAATTGCAAATAACTTCAAAAAAGATGTGTCACATCTATTGTTCCTCTTGTGGCTTTAATTGACAAATCTCAAGCATAGTTTGGACTTCCGGTGGATGACTCATCCTAGCATGCAATTGCCCTGTGTACACCGCATCCGAGAGTTCTGGCATCATGCGATCAGCTGCATCAGCAAGAAATTTGACTGTCATTTGTTGGCTATGCGGTTTGACCAAATAGATCCAATGAGTATCCCAATTGAGGCTTTTTAATTTTTTGAGTTTCTCTTCTCTTGTATCTGAATCTTGCTTCCATTGTTTTTCCAATACTTTTGCCTTCGGCAGATTTTCAGGGGAACACTCAAAAATTAAATTGGCGTTGTGCAAATTATCATTTATTAATTCAATGATATTATTCCTTGCTGCCCTGGCCCTTGAAGTTGCTCTTTCTGCTTTGATCAATTGTGTCTCCCATTCTGAGAATAATATCTCTTTATGAGATTCTTCAATCACTGGCAATTTAGTAGCCCTTCCCTTTTCTGTGTTTTGCCAAGAGATATAATCTGTAATCTTGTCATCTGCATCCTCGAATTCCAATCTGGAATTGACCGCTTGGTCTACCAGTGTGTTGGTTTTGACGCATAATGGATGAATGAGGGATATCTTTTGGCAGAGTTGGGTTAGTTGTTGAGATAAGAAATTATTTATTGCTAAGGCTTCTTTTATAAACTCTTCAACTTTGGGATTCTCTTTGAATTGCTCTATTGAGAGTTGTAGCTGCATTATTTGCTCGTCCTTAGATTTAATCTCTTCATGATGTGCCAGTTTTAGCTGTTCAAACTCTTGGGATAGCTGTTGTTGTCTTTCAATCGCCTGCTGATCAATCCTTTGTTTCTCTGCCTTTAGCTGTTCTTCAAGTTGTTTGATCTTTTGATCTTTTTCCTTGATCAATTGATTGACTTCGGTTGCTTTATCAATCGTGGCAGTTGTGTATGCCCCTGCAAACTGAGATAATTTGGTCAAGTCCTCGGAGGGATCAACTTCTGAATCTTTCCAAATGACATTCATGTATTCATCTTGAGGAGTTGTTGCCGATACTTGGTCTATTTTCCTCTTCTTCCTCTGCCTTTTGACTACAGCCCTGTGTTTAGGGCTATAAAACACATCCAACGGTGGGATTTCCTCAATATTCAATATAATCTCTGATGAAGGATGCTCAGGGATTATCTCGACTTCTCTTATAGTTGAGTTCTTGTTGGATGCCTTTTCAACCACGGGATCATGAATCAGGGGCTGTTGTCTTAAGGGAGATTGCGGTGTGATAACAGTTTGGGTACCACTTTGACCCTTAATCTGTTGATCAAATTGTTCCCATTCTTTGATCAATATTGGATCAATGTGAACATCCGTGTCCAACTGTTCAATTGCCTTCTCACTTGTCTCGGCCGCCTCAGAAGTTTTCTCCTGCTCTGTGCTTTGCGCTGTTTGCTGGATGACCGGTGCTATATTCAATAGGTCCAGTGGCACTGTCTGAAGCCTTTGCATCCTGTATTGGATGAATTGATCCATTTTCTCTGGTTCCAGCTTGTTCTTTGCCAGGTGACTTACTTGCGAGAACGTCTCAGCTGATCTGAAGAAGTCATCGAATTCATCTTTTTCATGGATGAATTGCTTAACCTTTACTTGAGTAGTAAAATTATAAGCAACCTTCTTCGGGTCGTATTGCCTTTTGGGAATAACAGCTAGGTTCAGATCCCTTATTTTCTCGGCTTCAATTTGTGCATGTTTATAGTCATGTAATGAATAGATACCGTAGCGGATCGGAAAGGCAGGCCATAACTGTTTCTTGGCATCTTTGAGATTTCTTGTAAGCCCTTTTTCAACAGTCTGACAGGCTATTTCCCTAGCCAATAGTTTATCCGGGACATATAGAGGAAGGACATGCGGGTCGGTAATGTTGTCGAAAACCCTAATGTATGTAAACAATTCTTCCCCAAACCAACTACCAATTGAAGTCAAATCAATACTAGCATCCTCGGACAGCCGAGGAGCTGGTTTATTAAAAATGGCCTGGTGAATGGGTAGAATGAAGCCATGGAAAATTTTGTAAAAATGATTCTTATATTGAGACTTCCACAGGCTTTTATGGTAGATATGGATGGGGGTCGGGTCCTGGATAGTCCACTTCCATCCCATGATAGGAAAATCGGAGTTAAAACAAACAGTGTCGATAATATATGCACTCATATAGAATGGGGGAACAACTCGGGTGGTAACGAACCTATTTCTCCTATAATCAAGTATTTGGACGGCCATTTTATCTGATAGAATGGTAGCCCAATCCATCACATAAGAGTTCAACGCTGCTTCAATCAATGGAACCATTTCAACAAAAAACTTAGCAGAATTGGGGCTTCCAAATAATCTACACATCATTGCGGCAGCATAACAATATGGAGATGCTAGAGAGTCCACTGAATACATACCGAATGTTTCATGCTTGTGTTTGTTAGGGTAGTGCCTCCATTGCTTGATGGGGTCCGACTCTACTTCATTTTCCTTCGCGAAAGCTTCAAGGAATGATTTATTGTAGCACTTCTGAGGGTCTGGCAAATGATACATTTTCTTTAAATCCTCAGGCTTGAAGGACCCAAACATTCTTCCATCGGCTGTGAAGAGTGTCCTGTCTATTATATTGATGCCTTCAACTACCCATTTTACCATGTCATTGTATGGCAAAATCTTTGCACGGGCCACTATTCGGTGAAGGAAAGAATCGGCTAAATCACCAAGTGTATTTTTTGATTCTGCAAGTCCATCAGTCGTTGCATGTCCTTCTGTTACCTTTGGGTTTTCCCTTTCCAACATATCATATATTCCTTCCCATGAAATCTTCCCGCAATCCTGACATGTGGTATCTGAGATTAACACGATTTTTTCCTGTCCTTCCGCCACTGCAGGGGCAGCTTTTGCCTTTCGAGCTTTCTTTATCATTTTGGCTGTCTGCATACTTACAGATTCAAACTACAAAAATATGAAACAGAGAAGAGTGATAAACTAAAACTTTCAGAGCGGCTAATGCTTGAAAAGGTAGTGGCGATAATAGTACAGTCGAAAATCAGGGCAGGAGCATTTGGTGCGAAAGATTTTGTATTATGAATTGATATTAACACGAAAGACGAAATCTTTGAAGGACCGAAATCATTACTGTTCTTAATGCCTCGTCGTATTGAACGACGTCAAACTTAAATGCTTCAATAAATAGATTGCATCGCAGTTTTCCCAAGACCTAATTAGAATGCGTGCCATGAATTTTCTGATTTTGCGATGAGCGACTTCAATATATATTATTTTAATATTCTAAGAGCCATCGCATATCGCAGATCGGGAGGTGTAAGCGCCATGTTCTAAAAGCCTTTCGAATTTATGCAATTGCGATCTGTGATGACTTGGCACATAAAGTTGGAAACATCCTTATTTACCCGCCCGCATAATGTTCTCTTTTTATTACCACTTTATTTATATTTTAACATCGCATCACATTTCCCCGAGGTGAGTATTACCTGTCTCTACTGGGATTGCGATATGCGATCAATACATATCATATGCAATAGTTTTATCGCAATCGCATGTTCACCGATGAATTGTTTTAAGAAGCCTAATGTTTAGGATTGTGCGGTAACTTCGCATCACTACACTAATATTTAGATTGAATGTTTTTTGGCCTTAAGCGCATGCGATTTGCGATACTTGATTTTTTAAAGAGAGTCTTTTGAAGCACTTTTTATTTAAAAGCAAGAAATAAAGCAATTTATTTCTATGTAAAGGTTTTATTAATTTTTACAAACTAAAGGGACCCTATTTCCTATTTAGTATCTAAGAATAAGATTAAGAAAAATTTGAAATGTGGGGGGGGGGGGTTGTTATATAGCACCACAGGTTCCTAGACCCAAGGATAAGTATGTTGTCACTTCAAAATGGCTCTACAAGATCAAACATGGAGTTGATGGGAGTGCTAGGAAATTCAAGGCCAGATTTGTAGCTCGAGGCTTCTCTCAAAAAGGAGTATAATACGATGAGATATTTGCACCATTTGCCTGATATACCACCATTCGTTCGATCATAGCCCTTGTTGCCTCGCAAGGATGGAACCTTCATTAGATGGATGTCAAAACTGCCTTCTTGCATGGTTCACTTAAGGAGGAAGTATATGTGGAACAACCCAAGGGGTTCGAGGTTCAAGATCGTGAGACACATGTATGCAGGTTGAAGAAAGCCCTCTATGGGTTGAAGCAAGCCCCTAGGGCTTGGTATGAGAGGATCGATAGCTATCTTATGAAGCTAGGATTTACAAGAAGCGATGTTGACCTGAACCTATACTTCAAGGTTGAAAAGGACAGACCTCTCATTCTGGTCCTTTATGTGGATGATCTCTTTCTGACAGGTGATGACCCTCTCATTCATCAATGCAAGAGGGAGTTGGCTTCTGAGTTTGAGATGAAGGACCTAGGACTGATGCATTATTTCCTAGGGTTGGAGGTTTGGCAAAAGCCAGGTGAGATTTTCCTTTCTCAAGGAAAATATATTGTGAAGCTACTTGAGAGATGTGGGATGGTGGACTGCAAGTCTGTGACTACTCCGATGGAACTCAACTTCAAGAAGTTATGTGGAAGTGTTGTTGGGCCCGGATTGGCGAACCCTATCGAGTATCGTCAACTTGTGGGAGCACTGATGTTCTTGGTCAAATCCTGTCCTGACATATGCTTCGCTATGAACACGTTGAGTCAATATATGGTCGAGCCTCATCACATTCATTGGATTGCTGCCAAGAATCTCTTGAGATATCTCCGAGGCACAATCCACTATGGATTGAGATACACTGCCGCAGATTTGAGACTACATGGATATACAAATGTTGACTGGGCTAACAGTGTGGTGGATCATAGGAGCACGTCTGGGTGTTACTTCTCTATGGGGTCTGCTTCTATATCTTGGATGAGCAGGAAGCAGAAATCGATTGCACTAAGCATCGTCGAGGTTGAATACATTGCTGCAAGTATGGCCTGTGGTGAAGCAGTTTGGTTCAGGAATCTCTTCAGTTAGCTAATTGAGCACGTGCTAGATACCATCATGATCTTCTGCGACAACTAGCGTGGGATTTATCGATCAAAGAATCTCGTGTTCCATGACCGCTCCAAGCACATTGATATCAAGTACCACTTTATCTGGGATATGGTACAACGAGGAGCAGTTAGGCTCCAACACATCAGGATAGATGAGCAGGTTGCTGACATTCTCACGAAGCCTCTTGGAAAGGTCAAATTCTTAACCTTCCGAGAGAGACTTGGAGTCGTGGAACGACCCTCTTATGAGGGTCCCATATGAGTTGGACACAGAGCTTTGGGAGCTTACATAAATAAAATTAATGTAAATATTAAATAATTAAATATTAATTAGGTTAAATAGTCATTAAGTTAGGTAAAAAGGCATGTCTAAAAGACATGCCCGTTCACGAAAGGTCACCTGCTGGGGTATAAAAGCAGGGCCTCATTGTAACATTCAAACCATCTTATATCATCTTATATATATATATATATATATATTAAATTATTATTATTAAATACCTTGTGTATTTTAACATATTAAGTCTTCAAGCTATCAGTCTTAGTGCTTCAGCCATAGTTTTTATGCTACAGTGGTATCAGAGCCATGGCACACAATATAATCATGCGGGCCTTTGAACGTAGTTCGCCGCACAATGTGCCATTACGTTCATATCCTGATTACGTTGAATAGTTTAGTATTCAAGAAGCATTTCAGCATTTGAAAAAATCAATTGCAGAAGTTAAAGCATGTCGAGAGGAAAATGTGGAAGAAGAAAATGAAGAAGAATTCGATCAAAATGTTGATCTTAATGGCAATGAAAATGATCTGGATGAAGATGATGTGGATGAGGACTATCTCGAAAAACAAGAAGATGAACAATATCATAACAACGAGGAAGATGCTAAAGAAGACATTAATGATGATGAAGAATCACTACATTCTGCAGAAGATCAGAAAAAGGTTATGTCAATTTCAGATTATGATAAGAATGAAGATGATCTTCAAGATTATAATGGTAAAGATAATTGTAATGATGCTTTTCAGCAGCAACCAGCAAGGCCGCCTTTAGTAGGAAGGTCATGTCAACCATTAAATTGGATGAAGATTTGTAATTCTGATCTTTCATTACCTCAAGACCTGGGTTACAATGGTTACACCTTCATGGCAAATATAACAAATGATTCAGCTACACTAAGTGATCAGCAACCACAGTCTCCAGACATTAAGGGTTTTTTAGTAGGTGTAAGGCCAACACTCCTAAGTACCTATGATGTAGAGTATGAAGGAAATCCATTTGAGGGTTTAATTGGGATGATAATGAAAACTGGAGATGAGAAGTCTGAAAATTCTGTCTTAGGTGGATATTGTCAAGAGTATAGTGACAACTGTGACAGTGATGAGGATAGTGATGGAATGCCCACCAACAGAGACTCAAATGTCAACCATAATAATTATAGAGATGAAAAGCCCACACTCAGAGAATCTCAAACTAGCACCAAGAGTTATAAAATTGAAATACCCAAGCCCATTAAAGATGGGGAAACCAGTAGACAGAAAAGTTCATGTAGAGGTGGAAAACTCATACACAAAATCCTTGCAAACTGGTGGAAAAATAGAGGTAAAGATGAATCATCGATTCATCGATCTGTTGAGACCAACCAGAAAAAGTGGGACAGTCAATCTCGGCAGAGTAATTCTGAAATCAGCCGCAAGAAACCTAAAAAAATATATGAAGTCAGGCCCAAAGTTAACAACCGTGTGAATTGTTGCAGTCTCGTGTACGATCCAGATCAAGACTTGTTGTTTATATATCTGAAAATGTTTTCAGAGAAATACTATCCAACTGCAGAGGGAGTCTATGGCGAGGGCATCGAAACTCTAGTCAAAAGTGTGGCACTTGTCGGGCACCTTCAACACGGAAAAACCCTGTTCATGGACATGTTGATTGAGCAAACCCATCATATCGCGACAGTTGATGTTAACAGCAAGAAGCACCCGCGGTATACCGATACCATGTCTCTCGTTTTGGAAGACGGCAATGCCAATTCTTATCTCAGAAGGACTCCAGGCCAGGTTAATTTTCCCGACGAGGTGACTGCAGCTCTCAGACTCGCAGACAGAGCCGTCTTGGTCGTTGACGATGCGTATGATGTGATGGTAAATACAGAGAGGGTTGTGCGTGTTCAATTAGTAAAAAGAAGTACGGTGATTAAGACCTCGTCCAAATCATCGTGTGGCATCTCCTGCTGTCGTAGTCTTCAACCAAACAACGCTGTAAAATCTGACGAATCGCTTATCGCTTTTCCACCAACTAGCTCACTAAGCCTTCAACTAAACCACGCAACGTGTCCGGGGAAGCCTGCATCGTTTCTTTCATCTGCGGTGACCTGCGGTTCCATTGCGGTGGGCTCTGCGATGATATCCGCACGAAGGGTCGACGGTCAAACAGTAAGTGACCATTCGGCACGTGACTGTTCAGTGACGTGACCGTTCAGTGAATTGATTAGAAGACTATGTTATGGTATGATATAACATAGGTATAGATTAAGCATATAAAATATAGATACATATATAATTTTAATTTAATTAGTTAAAAAATTTTAATTAATTAATATAATATATATATATATATATATATATATATATATATATATATATATATAGATATATATATATATATATAAAATATATATATATATATATATATATATATATTAAAAAAATTGAGTTAATTTTAAAAAAAATATATCCAAGGAAATAGTACTGATAAGCTACATGACGAATCAATGACCAAATGTATAACATCGAGATGACAGACACTAATAAAGCTTTGAGGACAAAGCTTCCGAAGGAAGGGGCTATGTTATGAATATAATTCATAACAAATGACATAAATAAAATTAATGTAAATATTAAATAATTAAATATTAATTAGGTTAAATAGTCATTAAGTTAGGTGAAAAGGCATGTCTAAAAGACATGCCCGTTCACGAAAAGTCACCTGCTGGGGTATAAAAGTAGGGCCTCATTGTAACATTCAAATCATCTTATACAATTATATATATATATATATATATATATATATATATAAAATTATTATTATTAAATACCTCGTGTATTTTAACATATTAAGTCTTCAAGCTATTAGTCTTAGTGCTTCAGCCATAGTTTTTATGCTACAGAGCTCCTAGGGGCGTGGGGTACTTCTTGGAGCTAGCTATGAGCGACCATAGGGTGAGTGGTTCACCTTTCCTTAGTGGTGTGCTGGATACAGGGTGAGCGGTTCACCTTCCCCTGTGATAACCCATTATGGTTGACATGTGTGTAGGGTAAGTGGTTCACCTTCCCCTACCCAAACACATGTATGTAGGGCGAGTGGTTCACCTTCCCCTACAATTGATATATGCATAGGATGAGTGGTTCACCTTCTCCTATGGCACATGAGCAGGAGGAGTGGTTCACCTTTTCCTGTTGATGCCCCAACACATATCCTACCAATTGAGTCTGGGACTCGTGAGAAGTACCTCTCATCTGGCCAATGAGTTGGGAAAAGATGGTTAGGGACCATATCACTACCGATGGACGCATCGTGTATTGTTGTACTCCCTATGACTGAGATACATGGTGTTCAACAACTTGATCTGGGATCAAGGACTGACTTTAGTCAGTGGAGAGTGGTATGATACACTCTCGATCACTTATTCTTCAATATTTCTTCATGGTTCAGCAGAGCAGAGCAATGATGGCATGATGTTTCAGGTGACAGGTTGGCATGATGATGGATTGGCAGGTGGAATTCTCCCTAGTTGATAGGGAGTGTTAAAATTGGCAACTAGGGCCAACTTCCACCTTAGGATAGCTCATATGATGGAGATGATTATTGCATTGGATTCCTCTTTCCGGAGAAAGACAATTTTGATATAACGATCATCTCATTCTAACAAGCAGAAATGGAATTATGAATTTATTCTTCTTATGGACAAAATTTTCAAGGTCAGCCTTAGTCAAATGTAGGCTCATGAAGCCCAATAGATGGGCCTCCTCACCCTCAACGAATTGTATAAATAGGAGTGACCCTTCCCTCATTTGGACATTCACTCATCACACATCACATCATCTCTCTTCTCTTATTTGGTTCGTACAGCTATTGGAGGCAGCTTTTCACATGTGTGGCAAGAGGGCGAGTTTTTCTAGGGCAAAATAGGTCGAAATTTCGGAGCATTGACCAAGGGGGATTTGACCAACGTTGACCTCAATTTTTGGACCACAATTCTGATTTTTCTAGGCCGCATTTATTGGTACAGAAATCGAGGAGTTTGGGACAAGTTGACCAGCATTGACTTTAGGTTGACTTCATTTTTTACTGCAGAAAATTACAGTAGTGTTTCTCTCCTTTGACTGGGTTTGACCGAATTGTTTTGGGTTGATTTTGACTCTCCTGGAAGACCGAATTGGACTGTTGTTTGGAGGACATTTTGGGACAGCTTTGACCATCGTTGACTTTTTGGTTAGGGTTGCATTGACTATTGGTTTGACTGTTGATTTGGCAGATCTGTTTTGGGCTTGTACTTATGATATTTGTACTCTCTCTCTGCTGAACTATTGAAGAATAATAAGAAGATTTGATCAAAGGGTTTCCCCACATTGGGGTTTGTCCCTGGCATCCGCCACATCTTGTGTCCTCTTGTCTTGGCTTGTTTTCTACATATGATTTTATGTTCTATCTGCATTTACTGTCAATGTTTATAAGTTAATGTGATTGCTACTGGATATAATTAGAAATTGTCATTGGGCTGCTAAAGGAACATTGAAGTAAATTGTGCTTAAGCATAGAACATACCATTGTTATCAAAAATTAACATATTCTAAGTCAATAGTGCCATTGTACTTTTAAAGAGACCCTTCTTGGGCTTTTGAATCATGTAAAAAGGTTACGTATTGAGTCAAATATGAATTTTGTTGTCTCCACACCAAGTCGGCCTCAAAGGAGGCTATTCGACTATAAATGAAGCCATTTGAATTCCATTTGAAGCACACTCTCTCACAAGCAATTTCGATCTCTCTTGAAGCCAGAAGAAGTGCGAAATGAAAGGAGGAGAAGGAAGTGCAACTATCTCTCTCTCTCATTCCCTAGTTTGGAAGATCGAAGTTCTCTTATTAATGTCATAGCCAATTTTCGTATGATGTCGTAGCTAGTTGCCATGTTGATGCCATAGTCAGTTGTCGTGTGATGTTGCCACCTCAAGAAGCTATATTGGGCCAAGATCAAATGTTTTGAGTAAAGATCGATGTCTCTAAGGCAAGGTCGAAGTTGATAGGTCGAAGAAAGTGTTGTCGCTGCTACTGTTGCTGCTAGGTCAAGAAGGATCATCTGCAAGTAAGGAAGAAGGCTGACTTGGAGTGGAGGAAAGTTTGTGTCAAGGTCAAGAGTCTTGGAATATCTCCGGAAAACTATTGAAGGAAGAATTACTGATTGGGTTTTCCCTAGAGAGGGGTTTTGCCCTGGCTGTGAGCCTACATCTGGTGTCCATTGTTTTATGTGTTATTGCTTTGCTAATTGCTTGATGAACAAAAAGAAAGAAGATATAAAGAAACAAATAACAAATCAAGAACATCAGAAGTAATTATCAAGAATAAGAAAATCTTTCTGCCTTTCTGATTTTCTAATAAAGTGAACACACTTTTGCAGCAAATAGAAGAGCTCAAAGCTTTGGTAAATAACCTAACCCTCAGCATGAACGATACAGCTAACTCAATCAATCCAATCACAGTGAATTGTCTTGTTTAAATGAACCTGCCCTAGACCTGGGCAAGTTCATTGTTCTGAGAGATTATATTATAAATCAGTAGCTGAATGTTATGTAATTTTTTCATTTTGGTGGGGCGATTTCGTAAGGTGTTCACCTATAAAACCCCCTTTTTCGATGCTCAAAATCGTGTCCCTCATGACAAGATAGTAATACTCTTAGATAGGAGGGAACAAACTGAAATTTTCTCCTAAATGTTTTCCTATGACCCAGCCACAGACTTGAATATAAATGCAAAAAATCTCATTGCAGTTAAAAAGAAAAAAATGCAGAGAGCTGCATTATAAATATCAAAAATAGCAAGCTTGAAATTATGAAAATTATATCTGTAACTACAGTGCCTTGAATTTCGTGGGTGACAGAGTTGAAAACCAATTGAGCTAGCCCCGAGGGTTAGCTCAATTGGTCAAGTCCTCGTCGTTAAAGCACCCTTGCTATTGAGAGGTCACGGGTTCAATTCTCTCGACATTCTCGGGGTCAGGCTCTGTGGTTGAGCCGATAGGAAGTGATCCCTTCAAGTGGTTATGCCTAGTACAAATATTTTGTGGATGTAGCGATCACAGATCTTCGAGCTTCATGAACCACATAGAAAGAAAATCAATTGAGCCGGTTGATTCCCAATGTCAATCAACTCAGAAAATTCAAATAAACTTTATAAGAAATATTCAATAAAGTAATCAACTATTGGTTGGTGATAAGTTCAATAGCTCCAAGCTTTGAAATGAATTTGATAATACCTTTATGTATACAAGCTACCAATAAGATTTATGATAGCATCTTTGAGTACCTAGAGCAAGTTTCACCCAACAGTGTCCCACGTTACCCCAAAAAGTTGCATGAACAGGAGTGGCAGTTGCAGGGGGGGTCATCCTTGATCTTAGGGGGAAACAAGAATTGTTTTATGAATGGGGTTTAGGGCTAGCCACAAACAACCAGGATGAGGAGTATGCTCTCCTATAGGGATTACTCTCTATAAATGCAGCCAGAGTGAGGACAATGACTGTTATTGGTTATTCAAGAATAATTAACAATCTTTTGAACAACAAGAAAACCCCATCCAATAGCAAGCTAGCCTACCTCATAGCAAGAATAATCAAGGAGATCCTTCGGTTCAAGGATGTCGCCTTTTTCCAAGTTCTAAAGGCCATAAATCATCAAGCAGACACCCTTGCAAACAAGGCCTCCAAATTGAGAGAAGGAATTCTAAGGAAAAATAGGGTTATTTCTTTCCAAGCTATCCCCTAGGTTGTTATCCAAAGTCACTTGCGCTTTGTGACATGTACCAGACTCATTAATCAACACACATCAGTGTATAAACGCCATCATAATATTAAAAAGACAGAGATAGGATGCAAAGTGTGCCACTCTTACGATGTCCTCACACATGCTATTCTTTATGCTAGGCCAGCAATTTGAAGCCCACAGAGAATTTATGCAGGGGATAGAAGGGATAAAGGTTCAGAGTGCAGGGCTTTATCTGGCAAGGGGACATAGTGGTGGTTGGCTCTCATTCAGCTGGAACCTTGAGTAAGCAACCCACTCACCTTTTAAATTATCTCAATGTTCGTTGGCGTTTTCTCAGTTGTTTTGGCTCAACCACAAGTGGTTTCTATCTCAGCCCAATGCCCTCTGATAGTGTTTGTTTGGAATTCAGTCCCTGTCCTTATTTGGAGTGCTAGTGTCTTCCTGGAGCCCCTGCCCCTTGGCAGTGGAAACAGGGGCCTTGGGTTCTTCTTTTTCTAGGTAGTCTCTTCTGGACGAAGGCTTCAAATCCCACTTTCTTGATTCTGTTTGATTCCAAGAAAGGAAATTTGAGCTGGTTGCCTGTGATCACTCTATTCTCTGGCATGAGTGTTGTGTATTTTCCCTCTTGGATTGGCATTTCAAACTAGTTTGTTGTGCTTGCTAATTGGGAAAGCCCAATGCAGGCCCACATTATTGTTTCTTTGGGTGCTTAATATCTACCCTCTGTTTGGGCATCAGTGGAAATTTCTAGTCATGTGACATGGACTATAGAGAAATACAGGAAATGTACAGAATATTGTGTAGGCGTGATGATTTTAATTTTTATCAACAGCGTAAGCACATCTATATTCTCAGTGACTACTAAGGTCCATGAGAATGAACACCAATGCATATCTCAAAATGCAGTGGTTATGAACACTCGTGTAGAAAAAAAGGCAAATTCAAATTCTCCCACTCAGCTACCTCAAATTACAGAATGCCAGTGAATTCTGGCCCCAATGATCTCATGGAAGAGGAAACAGTTTCATCAAATGATTGAAGACATGGACTTGTGCATTCGGGAATCTCACCCACCAATATCAGTCAAGGCCAGCTCCCAGCAAGCATGTTTTTCACGTTATGTAGAACAATATTAAATTTACATGTCTTTTAAAGAGTTTACAATAGCATAAAAATTTTGAAACCCTCACATACTGCTTGATAGTAATGTTGGTTTTTGTTAAATGACAACATTCGTTTTGTATTACTACTCCATCCAGCTCGGCTGCAGCTTATTTCTAATACAAATATTACCTATTTATGTTTAAAACAAAAGCTGCACGAAAAATCATCCAATCTTTGTGACTTATCCTCGACCATCTGCATCAAAGTACTTATTAGTGCATCCAGAGTTAGTCACTTCTCACACAATCTTTCCTAAGCCTTGGAGACAACACGAGACCACATCAAGAAAAAACAACATGGCCACTCTCCACTCCTATGTAAGGCCCTGAAACTGAAAAAACCAATCAGTAATGGTTAGAAAACTATTCCTTAAATGTTTTCGTGTTTTGAAAGTCAACATTTGAATATTTTCATTGCAAATACTTATATAATATCTTCCTCGGTAGCAAGGCCTTGAGAAATTCCTTTGTTGGTCAATGCCCCATCTCTAGCTAGTGGAGTCAGGGTCTCCAAAATCCTCATTGCATTGTTTTCAATCTATAATTCCTTGTCGACTGTAACCCTGGTTAGCTTTTGTTACATTGCCTTCATTCTCAACACATTCCATTTCATCTTCACAAATAACTCATAGTAACTTCTTCATTCAAGTGAAATATAAGAAGACACCCAGCTCATCATCTCAATAGAAATTGTGTGTTCACTGTATACTATAGCAGCATTGCATGGAATTCTATGATTGGCATCATCATTGGTATCTCATTCGCTCTACGTCATAACAATCTAATACTCTAAACTTCCACCCAACATATTTCCCAAGTGATTTTCTTTCTTTCTTCTAATTATCTAAATCTTCCTAGTGAACTTATCTTATAGGCTTGTCACTAGCATCATCAATCATTCACACTTGCTTCCAAATATCCAATGTCAACACATTTCATTGTCAGTTCCTTTCATATATTGTCAACTCTGCCTACCTTCTTCATCACTTATCTTTCTTGTCATTGCCTTTCATGTTACTTCCTTTTGTTACCTGCTACTTGAAAAGATGGACAAATAATCCATTCAATGCTCTTATAATATTTTCTTGTGTGAGTCTATTGAGATGTCCTTGCTGAAATATACAACAAACAACCAATTCATATATCTTTCTACCATCAATCAATAATCACCTTTAGGTGTAACAATTGCCCACAACTTGAAGTATTCAACAAATTATGACTAAGTTCCTACTAATTTACAAGACATTTTACATTGAATAACTGAGCTTCCAAGATATGAAGAAAAGAGGCCAAGGAAGAAAGGAATCTTTTTGGGGAAGGATTTTTAGGAATCTGAGCACAAGTCATGAATGGACTAGGGTACTCTGGCTTGTGCTAAAGCCTTATTGTCTACTATCACAGTTACCATCCAAGATTTGCAGTCTGATACCAGCAGAGTATCTTCACAAGATGAATAATATCTTGCAACGCTGTATTTGGCATGACTGTGGTGGGCTTATGAGAAGCCCATTTCTAAGTACAACAGCAAGAAGTTGTACTTGCTTTTGCACAGAAGACTCCCTGGCCTTTACTCGGAATGCACGATG
Organism: Pinus tabuliformis; assembly: GCA_031772625.1. Classification (NCBI taxonomy): domain Eukaryota; kingdom Viridiplantae; phylum Streptophyta; class Pinopsida; order Pinales; family Pinaceae; genus Pinus; species Pinus tabuliformis. The sequence continues at coordinate 996,744,472 of CM062806.1, read as the reverse complement.
GTCCTCCTTAGTGTTAATTTTTCATCAATTTGTTCTCTGCTGCAACTATTACTTCAACAAAGTTCAATAGCATCCAATTTAGCAATTTCACTTCTTCAATTATCCAATAGCAGTAGAGCAATGGTAGATAGAACAATTAAGCAAATGTACAATAAAAGATAGCCAAGAGACAAGAGACACAAATTTGGTCAAAGACCAGGGCAAAACCCATTGTGGGGAAAACCCTTGCAAATCTTCTTCTTATTAGATTGTCTTCAAATGTTCAGCAGAGAGAGTACATCATCCATATCCAATATCCCAACAATGTAAAGTCAAATCTATGCCAAAATGATGAAGAAAAGTCAAATTTAGTTGACTGTCAAATATGCAAAAAGTCAACAGCAGTTGACTGCCCTAACCAGTCAAATCATGGACAAATATGCTCCAATCTAATTCGGTCAAAGCCCAGTCAATGCGGCCTCTTTTGCTGGTCAAGGATCAGTTAAAACAGTCCCAAAAACTTCGGTCAAACCCAGTCAAAGGAGAGAGAAAGTCTGCTGTTACAGTCTGCAATTTTCTGCGGTCAAACAAGAAAGTCAACGACAGTCAAACTGCTCAGAATTCCTAAATTTTGGTGTCCTTCAATGCAGCCTGCAAAAATCGATTTTTTCCACCCAAAAACAAAGCCAAATGATGTCAATTTCTCCCAGGTCAACGTTGGTCAATGTTTTGCAATTGTCTGAAATTCAGCTGTGTAATCCGGCCCTGTAGTCAACCCTGTAATTCAGCCACCTGTACTTCGCATTAGAGAGAGAGAAGACTTCTATTTCTGAGTTGTACGAACCAAATAGGAGGAGGTGACATAAGATATGTGAGATGATGAAGTGCCAAATGAGGATGAAGGCCTCTTGTATTTATACCAATCCGAATGGGTGAAATGACGCGCCCTTTGGGCTTTTGAGCCTACATGTCATTGAAGCCAACCTTAACAATTTGTACATGAGTGAAAATAAATTAAAAATCCAACTTCCGCTTGTCCAAAATGGGTGATCTTTAGGTCGATGTTGGACCTCTCAAAGAGAGAAATTTAATGCAACAATTGTCTTCATCAAATGAGCTGTCCAATGTGGAATTAACCCTAATTGCATAATTTAACACTTCCTCTCAACTAGGGAGAATTCCACCTGTCAATATTTGTCCATAGAGCATCATATCCTTCTGTCATCATGTACCATCTTTGCTTGTCTCTGCTCATCTCTTGTTGAACATTCTCCAATCTAAAGAAGAAGAAATGCTACAGGAGAGCTCTAACTACCATCCTGCCTCTATCACCATCGGGGAGACTCTGCTACCACCTGGATCCAAAGACAATGGGCGAGACCCCCCTACCCCAGGCGTAGGGATCACACTCTATCCCAAAGTCCCTGACAATAGGTGAGATCAACATAAGGATCACACTCTACCCTATTGTCCCTAACCATCCATATTAACCCTAAACTTAAAGAGTCGGATGGTAGAACACATGCATCCACCAACTTGGGTGATATACACCTACTACAAGGGGTAGGGATCACACTCTATCCCATGTCCCTCAACCCATTGGCCAGATGGGATAGGTTATCCCATAAAGTAAGCAGGACGCTAACTAAGGCATTCTATGACTAGGGGAGATCTCAAGCCTCAACATCCTATTGATCAGAGGCCTCTCATCCCCAGGAGCCCTATAGCTCCATTCCGACCCTGCTCAATGTTCTTGATTAGCCTAGACCCTTATTCGAAAGGGTCATCTCAACCAGTCCAAGTTGCTCTCTAAATACCAAGAACTTCCCTTTCGGCAAAGGCTTGGTGAGGATGTCAGCTATCTACTCATCTGTCGAAATGTGATGGAGTCTCATAGCTCCTCTCTGCACCATGTCATGGATGTAATGATATCTGATCTCGATATGCTTGGACTTGTCGTGAAACACAGGATTCTCGGACAAACAAATCCCACTTTTGTTGTCGCAATAGATGACTGTCATGTCCAGAACCTACTCAAATAGCTCTCCAAAGAGCTTCCTCAACCAAACTACTTCACAACTCGCAATACTTGGCCTCAATAGTGCTAAGAGCTATGGATTTCTGTTTTCTGCTCATCCATGATATCATGGCAGATCCCAGACTAAAACAAAATCCGGAAGTACTCTTCCTATCAACAACATTATTGGCCCAATTTGCATCTATATCTCCATGTAATCTAACATCTCCAACGCAATATCTTAGTCCAAGGTTAATAGTCCCATGTATATATCTCAAAACATGCTTGGCAGCGACCCAATGTACATGGTGAGGCTCGGTCATAAACTGGCTCAAAGTGTTAACTGCGAAGCATATGTCGGGGCGAGTATTCACGAGAAACATCAGAGCACCAACCAATTGTCTATACTCAGAAGGGTTTGCTAGGTCCGGTCTAACGGCTTCTCCACACAACTTCTTGAAATTCATCTCCATAGCTGTAGGCAAGGACTTGCACTCAGTCATACCAAATCTCTCTAGGAGTTTCACAATATATTTTCCTTGTGAAAGGAAAATCTCGCCCAACTTTTGCCATACTTCTAATCCCTAGAAATAGTGTATCAAACCAAGGTCTTTTATCTCAAATTCGGAAGCTAACTTCCTCTTACATTCTAGAATGAGAGAGTTTGAACCTGTCATGAATAAGTCATCAACATATAATACCAAAATGAAATGAGAGGCATACCTTGGACCGATTTGAAGTACAAGCTTGGATCAGCATTGCTCCTTGTGAAGCCCAGCGTTATCAAGTACCTGTCGATACGAGCATACCAAGCACGGGGGGCTTGCTTCAATCCATAGAGAGTTTTCTTCAATTGGCCCTGCACTTCGAATTAGAGAGAGGGAAGACTTCTATTTCTTAGTTGTACGAACCAAATAGGAGGAGGTGAGATAAGATATGTGTGATGATGAAGTGCCAAATGAGGATGAAGGCCTCTTGTATTTATACCAATCTGAGTGGATGAAAAGACACGTCCTTTGGGCTTCTAAGCCTACATGTCATTGAAGCTGACCTTAACAATTTGTACACGAGTCAAAATAAATTAAAAATCCAACTTCTACTTGTCCAAAATGGGTGATCTTTAGGTCGATTTTGGATCTCTCAAAGAGAGGAATTTAATGCAACAATTATCTTCATCAAATGACCCGTCCAAAGTGGAATTAACCCTAGTTGCATAATTTAAACACTTAGATGCTGAATTTCAGTGAATTACTCACCTGAGTAAGGTTTGGTCATACATAGTTTCTTATAGAGTCAAAGCCTTTTACATAGTTTCTTATAGACTCAAAATCTTTTCATGGTTAGTGATTTATCAAAGGCTAACGACTACAGCTAGGCTTGCCAAGAGTGGTTTCACAGGTTACAGGTATCTTACCTGTTACAAATCTGAATTTCTCAATCATATTCTATCAGAGTGTCAGTTTGCACGACAATGTTAAAAGCTAGTTCGGAATAAACTTTCAGATATATTTTAAGGAACTCTTCACTGAAAAGCTTCTTGATTAGTGACGCTAACTTAATCATGCCCAGTTCATATGTTGGCATGTGGCATCGTTCCAAATGTTAGCTTTATTCTCTCTTTGGAAAACAAGTTGTACGTGGATCTTTGATGATTCTATAAATCCAAAAGCTACATAACACCCTGCCTTACCATTTAACATAGACCCCACTGAAACTAATTTATGAGATTCGGCTATGAGGGCCATTGCATTTTAAATCCTTCTTTACCACATACCAAAACTCCAAATCATATATGAGGTAGATATAGCATCAACATGCCTCGGTGAGGCAATTGCACCCTAAAATCCCTTCTCAACAAGTACATATACACTCAAAACACCATTGTAACACGTTACAGCATCAACTATTGTTCAATGAACACTTTCCTTTAACCCTAAAAAACAACAGGCTGATGCAATATTTATACCTTTTTGTGTGCGGTATTTCGAAGCGACTAATAAAGGAGAGAAACATGATGCATTTAGCATTTTAACTAGACAGTTCAGTGAAAGCTTGATGCAAGTAAATACACAGGTAGAATAGTAGAGCTGCTTACTTCTATTAGCTATCTTGGATGCAATCTCTTCAGAGGGAAGCCAAATGAAGTGAAAAGGAGAATCCTCGTGGTGATTGGGAGGAAGCTTCCACTGCAATTCTGCATCGCCTCCGAAGAGCTTGGCCAAAGCTTCCACCTCTGGCCGCCTGTAATCTAACAATCTGTGAAAAAAATAACACAGAAACCACATATTCACCTAAAACCCTCTTCTTTCTTCACGCCGAAATAACCAGTTCGATTATCAGAGGGTAGAAAGATAGAGCTTGCATTTTTTTTTTTATAGCATTTCGTTTCAATCTATTTCATTCAACACACCCCCACTGCAACATTTCAGTTTTCATTCATGCTCTCTGTTTTGGTTGGGAGAAGCCACTTAAAAATTCAAATGCTTTTCTTCCCTCACCGTTGTCTAAAAACAAATTTATAAATTAATGGGATTTAGGGATATACCATTTTTTTCCCTCACTGTTGTCTAAAAACAAATTTATAAATTAATAATGGGATTTAGGGATATACCTCCTGCGAATTCCTCGTGATGGTATTATTCACTCAGTTTTGTTTTGACTATGTATTAGTTTATTTTTGACTAAAAAATTTTGAGGCTTATCCATAATTTGACATTTGGGAATTCAATTTTTGTTATTTTTTTATTATATAAAATTATTTATTTGTAAGTTGATTGGTTTACATCTTATTATGGGCTTTTTAATAACTTCTATTTCTATTAGTTACTATTTTTTGTTTTAAGTTTTTTTTTGTAATTTTGGTAGGACTATAATAAGGAATTGAACCGGTGACTTCACATCAAGGAGTGTTTTAACAGAGCACTGGGGAATTGAACCGGTGACTTCACATCAAGGAGTGTTTTAACAGAGCACTTGATCACAGTGTCTTACAAGACCCCATAAGTTTTAATTATTTTTTATTTAACTTTTTTATTTTGATATTTTTCTTTTTTTAATATTTTCAATTTCATGAATTATAGTTTTTCCTCCATATATGACTTATTATTATATTAAAAAATGTATATATATTAATATAAAGAATATTAGTATTTTTTGCTAGAAGTTGTTATACAAAATGCAGAGAAGAGTTGAGGGAGCAAGGGCGAGGAGGTTGAACCCTAGCCGCCTCTACCCCTGGTTCGTGCCTCTTTTTGCTTCATGGACGGGTCTCCGGAGGCTTCCGTTTGCTGTTGTCGAGGCTCGATGGCGGAGTTACTAAGCGTCGACTCTGGTATTTGCTTGTTTTGGGGGAGAGTTTGAGGGAGTGGGGGAGAGGCGGCTACCCTAGCTGTCTCTTCCCCTGGTTCGTGCCTTTCCTTCTTGACCAGGTCTCTGGAGCTTCCGTTCACAGTCGTCGTTGTATTTTTGCAAGAGTATTGCGTGTTTTGCCTATGTGGTTTGGTGTCGGGGTTTGTTGTTCATGGTCCAGATGGTGCGGCCTCATTGTCGTCACTGCCATGGATGTTATCCTAGTGCTGCACTTTTGATCTGATTTTGAGATTGTAGCGGGTTTGGGGTTTATGACTTGCTACCTGCTACAGGGCTACTCCGGGGCTATTTGTTTTGGGTTATTGGGCCGCCTATGCCTTGATTATACTTTGGCTTTTGGTAGTTTTGCCTTGGCGGAGCATATGTGTCTGCGACACAGGGTTTTTGTCAGTTTGTTTTCCCTCTTTGGGGTTTTAGGCTCCTGTTCTATACAGGATTTGTTGGGGTTTTCAACCTGTTTATTGTATTGATTCGAACCATATTTTTAGGGCTTTTAACGGGTACTCATTTTGGAGTTTTGCACTGTAAGTGGCTTATGTCCACTATTCTACATATGCTATTAGCATCTACAGCATGTAATTTTCTGATATTATCAATGAAAATTATGATTTTTCCATGTGAAAAAAAATAAAAAAATAAAAAAATAAAAAAACAAAAAAACAAAAACAAAAACAAAACAAAAACAAAAACAAAAACAAACAAAACAAACAAAACAAAACAACCACACAAAAAAAAACAATATTAGTATATATGTTAATTGTTTAAATTTTTTTTATTTTTGTTTATATTAATATTCTGGGTTGTTTAGTTAAGTTATTATATTTATAAAAATGGTTTTTTCATTTATATCAAGTGAATGAGTATTATATTTTGTTATATATTTTTATACTGGATTTCAAATTGTTATAAAATACAAAAATAATATATTATTTACTTCATTGGATAATGTGTATAATGTGAAGAAGTGAGACTAAAACCAGTTTAGATTTATCTGAATGTTATATCTATCATGTGTTGAAAAGGATCAAAGCTGTCGAGATGCAAAAGATCACAAGAAAATGCATGATGAAGAGAAAATTGACAAAAAAAAGGCAGAGGGAATGACAATCGAAGAGCATGAAGAACAGAGGAAACAAAAAGTTGAACAGCAAAGAACATATCAACAAAGAAAACAATATTCAACCAACTTAGGCATAGTATAAGATGCAGAAGAAAATCCAATAAAAAAAATGCTTAAGAGATATTTATGCCCAAGCTCAACCTGTAACTCTCGTTCATATGAATATTACACATCGAAAAATTTTGTGATAGGATTTATCAATTAGCTCAAGTTCAAATGTGTCATGTGTGAGGAGTCATACACTAGAAGTCAGGTATTTGACACAAATACAAGTCTAATGTGCATGAGATGTAGAAGAGAAGGAATTGAGGTTTGCACCTCGAGGGATTTGATCCCTTTCAGTGTTTGATAGATCTTGAGTTAAGATGGAATAGGTTGGTTTCAACCGTGCGCGACTACACAAAATTTGTTGAACATGTGATTAATCTAATCATTTTAGATATGTCTAAGATTAATCCAATCAGTTTCTCTTCTACATCCGATGCACATTGGACCTATATTTGCATTAAATACCTTAATTCCAACATATGATTCCTCACTCACATGACACATTTGAACTTGAGAATCCTATTACAAACTTTTCAATATGCGATATTCAGATGAGTGAGAGTTATAAGTTGAGCTTGGGCATGAATATCTTTTAAGCATTTTTCATAGAGTCTTATTTTACATATTATACTATGCCTAAGTTGGTTGAATATTGTTTTCTTTGTCGATATGTTCTTTTTTGTTTCCTTTATTCTTCATGCTCTTGAATTGTCATTCTCACTAATTTTTTTGTCAATTTTCTCTTCATAATGCATTTTCTTATATTCTTTGTTCTTGACACTATTTAGTTGTCATTTGTTCTACCATTCTTTGTCAATATGCTCTTTGATATGTTCTTTGTCCTTCAATTTTTTCTTTCATATATTCTTGTTATTATTCAATTGCCGTTTGTTGTGATTGTCTTTGTTGGTCTACTCTTTGCTTCTCTCTTTGTTTTTGACACTTCTCAGTTGTTATTTCTTGTGTCTTTCTCTGTTGACTTGCTCTTTGTTGTTCATTTCTATTTAAGATGGATCTAAGCTCTTTCTTGTTCATTTTTATTGAACATGGATATGTGTTGATGATTACTGTAACATATAAATCAGTGCATGTCGTTAATAATTATTTTATGCATACATTGAAAACAATGCGCACTATTAATTTAATCACTTTGAGAGCAATGCACATCATTCATCCATTTGCATCAAATTATAAATTAACGTCTACATTGAAATCAATCCATCATCGGTTGTCATTTATTGTGCCTTTCTTTGTTGACTTGCTCTTTGTTGTTCATTTCTATTTGAGATGGATTTAAGTAGATGATTAAGATGGATATAAGCTCTTTGTTGTTTATTTCTATTTAATATGGATCTAGGCTAACAATTAATGGAACACAAAATTCAATGCACATCATCAATAATTACTCCATGCATATATTGAAATAAACACACACTTTTTAATCTAATTACTTTGAAAATAATGTACATCATTCATCCAGTTACATCAATTCAGAAATTAACATCTACCCTTAAATCAATGCATCTAGTGCAAACAATCAAATTGGATTCAAAATCAAAATTTACATCAAAATCAATACATCAAGTGCAACCAACAAAATACAATTAGAAATCAACATCTACACTAAGATTAATGCATCAAGTGAAATCAATCAAATAATATTAGAAATCAACATATATATTGAAATCGATGCATCAAGTGCAATCAATTAAATAGGATTAGAAATTAACATATGCATTGAAATCAATGCATCTATTTTAGTATCCTAGGATGGGGTACTTGTATCAAGAGAGGGTAGGGGGTAGGTTATCGTCATCCCACCAAGCACATACCAAGAGACATAGCAACATGCCCCCATAAAGGTTTCAGTGATACATGCACGAGGCACGAGGAACTTCACATCCCACCATCCTCTGAATCATACGACAAATCCACCCCTCACTACATTTGTTATTTGATGGCCCATGATACAAGTATAGAGGATTACACATTCCTTGAGGAAATTCACCTCCCTAGACAACCTATCTTGTCGTGTCGATGCATTAAAAAGGCATTCCATGATTGTCACGTAGAGCAAGATTGTAATGACATGTGGCTTAATTGGTTTTCTTAACATTATTACTATAGTAACTCCCTACTTCATCTCAGGCTTCATAGCTTTGGCATGGGGATAAAGAATTTGGATTTTGTTGGAGGTTGGTACATTCTATTTATTTCATCCATTTTTGGGTTGATTCTGCTCCCAACGTAGTTTGATAGGCTGGTAGCTTGGTCCTTCATCTGTTTATTTTCAAGCTTAAGGAAGGAGCATGGAAACAACAAGCAATTGACCACTATTTTTGTCACCCTCTAGTTTCTATTTTTAACAGTTGTTTGTCTTATTTCTTATTTGGGTTTGGGTTGTATTGGGAAATATTTCTCTCTAGTTATGTGTTCATCGAGCAACTTCATCTTGCCAAGACCATTCCTTTATAAGCGAGTGGTTGAGGGAATAGACGGGGAAGGTTCATTCTTTGGTTCACATTGCTTTCTTTTAATTTCTTATTCACTCCTAGTTTCCTAGCAACTAGTGTTACAAGCAAGAGACATGGAATATGCCTCCTTAAGGTTAGTGCATCCCTTCCACTATTTGAGGTTGCTCGTTCTTGGGATTTAACGTTGGCTCGTGGATTTGAGATAGTGGGGGAAGAATTTGTCCCTAGGGATCATTCTCCGCACGAGTCTCCCCGTATCTCTTAGTCCTCTCTGGAGTCAGTGGGATCCCCCGCCCTCATCTTGGTGTGTATCATTTACAGTGTTTTGAACATGCCACGTAAGAGGGCTTGAGCTCATCAAGGAGTGACCTACTATCAAGAACATAGGCACACTCATACACAAGTGAGGATTGAAAGTTCTACAACGAGGTTAATATATCTCACTCCTCAACCTGTTCAAGATGAACTTGCATAAGTTAAGTGGGAATTGGTTAAGCAACAATGCAACCTCACAGACACAAAAGTATTAGCTGGAGTGGTTGACTAGGTTCCTGATGTTGGGCACACTCATGAGCATTATTACTAATACATGTATATGACAGACATATATTGGCCACCTTAAGTTCCTTCTTGGACGAGTCTTAGTGGACAAAAATGAGAGTAGAGAGGACACTCCCCTCCCTTTGGATCACATGCAACATTAATTGATAGCTCTAGATCAAAGGTTAGATTGTATTGAAAGACACATGGGCATCCCTCATGAATGAGGTTGCTCTCTGGGCAACGATAATGAGCCCATACGAGTTGAAGTTACAGACTCGGAGAAATGTGCTTGATTAGCTTCCTACTCTCTTATCTCTACATGTTCTGTGTTTGTATCTCACAATTTGCAAATGGCCCAAGTGCCACTGTTTGTATTTCATGGTTTTTAATTTTTGTATTTGCAAGAAAAAACCTTCTTCTACTCTTTTGAAAAGGTTGAAATTTTGGGTCTGGTATGGTTTTCCTAGTTACAGACCTACCCAAAATTATATGGCTTAATATGTACTTTTTGTTTATAGGCAAAATAAAATATTTACCCTACTTTAGTAAAAAAGCAAAATATTAACGTCAAAGTAATCTAAACTGGAGTTAGGACCTTATATGTGCATTTACCCCTTTAATTTAATGAAATTTCAATAATTTTGTACAATGTTTTTTAATATGATTTTGAGACTTTGATGGCTTTCTAAATTTTAATTCTTTAATCTTTTGTAAAAGTCTTACTTACTCTTCCTTTGTGGTTAATAATGTTCAATATTATATAATATTAAACATAATTATGTTAAATATTATATATTCTTTTATTTTTAAACATTATACAATTATGCTCAACATTATAATATTGTGTTTAATATAATATTATATTATATAATGCAAATATTTCTCTACGATTAATTAATATTTAATATTATAATATTATATTATATTAATATTAAAACAAAATGGACAAAGGTATCTTCACTTTTGCCCGCATATGTGTGGAGATAGACTTAAGCAAAGGTCTTCCAAATCGCATCCATTTGACTCATCAAGACTTCAAGTGGACATAATGGTTAGATTTTGAAATTATTGTTTTCAGGGGCAAGATATGCCATCAGACAAGGCACTTGCAGAACTCATGCCCACAAGTGAAAAAAAGGGCAAAGAAAAGATCGCAAAAGCCAAAGGGATAGCATTTTCCTAATTCGCCCTCTTTTGATGATGAAGATGAAGAAATGGATGAGAGTCAACAACAACCAGAGTCACAGAATCAACAAGGATCACAAATGAAGGAGGGAGAAGAGACACAGAAGGATCATGCCAAACATGCAGAGAAACCCAATGACTTAGCAGTGAGCGAGACTCCTAGAAATCAACGTGAGGAAAAGAGCAAGTGGAATAAAGCGAACTCACGTTTCTAAGAGTTCAGACTCAAATGAGGAAGTGCAAACAATATCAGAAGAAGAAAATTTGGCTATTGTGATGACCACTCTAATTTTGGGAGTTTGGCATAAAGTTTAAAAGAAAAAAAGGTAAAAAAGAGAAACCTAACTTATCTAGATAAATGTAAATTTTGGTAGCTTGGCTATGATGAGTGCTTTAAGCACATACAAATGGTTTTTTTTTGGAACAATATTTGAATGTACTCATGCATGTACTGATGTAACTTTGTATTTCTATTAATAGAAAGTTGTGATTTTTCCTCGTAATATGGCAACAACCCTCGTAAAAAATCCATGTAATAAAGTTAATAAAAGCAAAATAAGACCTTGGTCATGGGACACATATTCCAAGCTGAATGTTGGGCAAAAGCATAGTGATGGGGATCACTTGTGATTAATTAATGGCTAAGGAAATTGAAAAAGGCAAAGGCTTTGGAAAGGCATGAGGCATTAATTGCCATTTTATTTATGAAAATATTGGAAATTAGGAGAAAAAGAAGGCGAAAGGTTAGAGGTTGCATGTGAGGAGGAAAATAATGGAAAATTGAAGAAAATAGAGGCCTCATTAATAAAAAGGCTTATGAGGATTAGTTGACAGACTTTTGTCAGTTCAGTTTTGGAGCTCCCTCTCTATTCTCTCTCTCTTGTACTCTTGGACACTTAGAGTTTTCTTGGATCACTCTTGGAGGAGTGTGGCATACTTGGAGTTTTGGAGCAAGAAAGCAAAGGAAGAGCAGGAAAGCGCAAGAGGACATCGGGATCAACAACTGCAACGGGTTTTTCTTGTAGGTACTTAGTTGCATGTATGATTTCCTTGCTAGTTTTGGTATACATGGCATATGCATGTGGTTATTTGGTTATGATCTGTCGTTGGCATGGAGGATTGTCTGGATTGATGATGGATTTGCTTAGCCTTTCCATTTCTTGGATAGTCATGGTATTATGGGTTTCTTTCCTTTTGTTTTTTGGTTGGTTCTCATGTTCCTTTGGTTGTGGGTTGAGTTACTAGTTCTTGGAAGCCTTGGTTGGAGAAACACTCTGGATGTCTTGTAACAACTTGGGTTTAGTTACTAGTCCTGGAAGCCTTGTAACAGCTTGGGTTGAGTTACTAGTCCGGGAAGCCTTGGTTGGAAAAACGCTTTGGAAGCTCTTGGTGGGGTGAGTTACTTGTCGTGGAACCCCTGGTGGGACAAACGCTTTGGAAGCCCAACAACAGTTGTGGGTTGAGTTACTAGTCCTGGAAGCCCTACTTGGAACAAACACTCTCAAGCCCTAGACAACTTAGGTAGAGACCAATCTAGTGATGGTTAGTGGTGTTTGACTGTGAGGTGGAATCATTGGTTAAGGGTTGAGGTGGCTTGGCATATAAAAGCCCTAGTTTGGTTTTGTTGGATGTGTTCCATGAGATCCCACATTCATGCTTGGAATATGGCATGGGGGTGATTGGTTGAAAGAGAGATTTGGTTCAGCCTAGTCTATGATCGGGTGGTTCGTGGAAGTCCCAGATCTAGTTTCATTTTGCATCTATTAATAAGAGCTTCTTTCCTCTTGTATTTGATGGGTAAATATACTTGTTTATATGTAGTTTTTATGGTTGTTACATCCTTGTTATTTATGTTGGTTATGAGCATGTTTTATGATAGTGATGATGTATGGCTCTCATCATGTTTTTATTTGTAAATGACTAAATAATGAATATATGACCTAATAGATGATAATGCATCTAATGTGATAAAGCATCAATGCTTCTTAGCGATTCTCAAATAAGTATGAGATCCCTATGCTTAGATTTGTTGTTATGACCAGTAGAATGCATATTTATGACATGTTTAACGAAACACCTATCATGGCTAGTAGGGGTCTAGTCAAGTCCTGGTTCAAGTATTTTCATTTGTATCATTGTTTCGATGTTAATTTTCATTTCTGGAAGTTCCATGAAGTTCTGGGTAGTGGCCTGAGTCTTGGTCCTAAAAAAGTGGCACAAAATCTAAAGTAATTGGCTTTGAACTAGCTTGAAAAGTCCCTAGTCACTTGCATGCCCTTGCTGTGAGAGCGGTTGGAGGGTCCCAGTCACATGCATGCCCATGTCATGATAGCAACTTAGGCCCTCGGTCAGTAAAATGCTAAGTTGTCTCAGGGGTTGATCACCTGGAAGGGTTGGTTGGCTCTTGTGGGTTCTGTGACATGTGTAGAAGATCAAAGTGGTTGTGTTTGTCGATTCCACTTCCTTAATTGTGCATGGGGAGTTGAATTAGATCATAGTGGCCTCTCGTCACATGTTTACCCTATCACACGAGTTAACTTGGGTAAATGTGGGAGGAGGGTGTTACAGAGTGGTATCAGAGCATGGTTCACCCCTTAGAGTGGATGGGCGGTGTGTTAGTCATACATTCATGTCGGATGCATATATGTGTTCCTTATGCTTGTGGTCTATGTGCTTGTTGCATATGTATGGAAGTGGTCATAGTTGCAGTGATGTCGCCATGTGGAATTTGATGGTGTTGTTATTGTATGTGGTTGTCATTAGTTTATGTCGGTTATGCATTGGTTATGCATGTCAGTGCTTATGTATTGTCATGCATACATTGATATGGTTGTAATTGTCATGCATGGGGTTATGGTATGTGGTGAGTATAGTCATGCATTAATGATTGGATAATGATTGAAACAGTGATTATATATATATATATATATAGCATTAATCTGGTTGGTCTTGCAGATGAGATATCCTTCCCTGAACTACACTTAGGTACATTGGTCTGTTTATGATTTGGTTTAGCTGACATGAGTTTGAGAGATTATTCAGGAAGAAGTATCTATTGGAGAGATACTATGACGACAAGGGAAAGGAATTTTATGAGCTGAAAAATGGGATCTATGACTAATGAGGAGTACACTATCAAATTCTTGGAGTTATTGAGGTATGTGCCTTACCTCAAGGAGGAAAAGGCCAAGATTCAGACATTCATCACTGGGTTGCCGATAACATTCAAAGACAAGATTGAGTTTGATGATCTAGATCATTGAAGGAGGCCATCCAAAAGTTAAAGCATTATTTTGAGCAATCAAAGTGTAGTTCTAAGACTAAGTGATGAGCCTCATAAATGGGTAATTATATGGGCTCATTTTACCTCCTAGCCTAGTCAAATCAACCATTCTCTTAGCTTATTGCATGATTCTCTGATTATATTTATGCTTATAGAGTGAGTTGAGGTTGTTATGATGCCATGTGGTCTAATATGTGTTTAATGCAGATTATTGATGAATTTTGAGGTCAAAGTCAAGGATCCAATGGACAAATGGCAGCAATAACTCGAAGTGGACAAAGGAGAGGACTTATAGGAGGGAATCCCCTTCATTTATTACTCCTCACTTCGAATTCCCCTTCATTCAGCTCAGAGTACAAGCAGCCAAGTCATGCACTAGAAGGCAGCCGAGCAAGTGGAGGATGACTGATGATTATCTCGAGTTTTGGGAGCCAAGCCTCCCTGATTTTAAGGAAGTTGTTGGTAGTTTCATTGGTATAAGTAGAGAGGCCTAGAGCCTCACTAGGGTCGTATTTTTGTTGTACTTTTGCTTATGTAAACTCTGCTCAACTTCGAGCTTATTATTTTGACAGTTCCATGTAATCTTGTTATTGTTTTGGAAATAAAAATGGAATCCTTTTTGAGTTAGCACTGAGTTACCTCAAAGGGCTGAAGCTCTTGGGTTAGGGCCCAATCCAAGTAGCCAAGCTCCTCTTTACTTGTATTTGTATGTTTTATTTCAGTTTGTAGATTAGGTTGCTATTAGATGCATTTCTTTTATGGTTAAGAATAGGTTGTTTTTGATGATTCAATAGTTTGCTTCCATTTGTGCTTTCTATAGCAGGTTAAGCAGTGGTACAGAAAAGATTCAAAAAGCTAGCAACAATGCCTTGGCCTCTCTTCCTCCCTTCGGGACCATGATTTGAGGCAAAGACCCTCTTGCTGCCCCAAAAACACAAATTTTCCTCATTCATAAGACTTATAGTGTTTGCAGCTTTTTGGTGGTTAATAGTCTAGTTTTGTTATGCTTCAGAACTTCTTCATCATGCTCACTTCTCGGTTTACAATAGTCTTCTTTCATGCTTTTCTTTCTTGCAGCATTTATCAGCATTTCCTTTCATAGATCACAATTTAGACTAGTTTGATGCAAAACTTTGTTTTTTAGATGCACTTACTTCATTACTTGCTTAATCTCATTGGTTGTCTGTCAGTTGTCTATGCAGCAGATATCTTCTAACAACAGGTTAGCTTATCATCCATCCCATCCTCCATCTGATCCATGCCCTACAGGTCGCCCAAGTCTCCCCTCAATTCTGCCTTAGTTTCCTGCATTTTCCATAGAATTTCTTCCTCTCTCCTTGAGCAAATCCAATCGTCATTCTTTCTCCTAATGATTCTTGGTAGACCCTAGGTGCCCTAACACTTCATTCCAACTCTCGTCCACATTTTCCACCCACTCTCAC
This sequence comes from Pinus tabuliformis, assembly GCA_031772625.1. Lineage (NCBI taxonomy): Eukaryota > Viridiplantae > Streptophyta > Pinopsida > Pinales > Pinaceae > Pinus > Pinus tabuliformis. The sequence goes on along the minus strand of CM062806.1, from coordinate 996,729,012 downwards.
ACCCTCAAAACAGCCAAAATTGCTCTCGGCCTCCTCCTATAGGCCTCCTGTAGAACGTTGTTTTTCCTCTTGTAGATTTCTTGTGTCCTCCTGTAGATTTTCCTGTAGGCTTTCTTTTGAAGGGCGAGCGTGGGAAAAGCCTCCAAAAGGCCACCTGAGACCTCCTAGGACCCATCCACACCATCCTACATCCTCTCAATTCCCAAAACCACACTCCAACGCCACCTATTTGCTGCCACATTCACAAATAATAAATTACATGCATGTCAAATTCACATAAAAATACATAAAAATCCAAAAAGATGTTTTTTGCTCATTTACTTCCAGAAATAGCTTAGTTAGATGTTGTTTACTTCTTTCAATAGATAATGGCATTCTTTTCATGGTTTTCCTAGTACTTTTTGCAAAAGTAGGGTTAGTTGGTTAATTATAATTTACTTGGTTTGCTTTACTTTTCAGTCTCTCTCTTTTTCTGCAGTTAGAGTAGTATCTGTAGAGTAGTCTTTCTCTCCTTTCATCACATATAGAGCTTCTTCTGTAATCCATAGAAGTTGGCTTGAGCTCCTAGTGATATTGCGTTGGCTGACCAAGTGACAACCTGCAGTAAGAACTAGTACTTGTGCATACAGCACCGTCGCTTCCAAGTTTGTTACGAACTACCGGGTTGATAAGAGTAAAGTAGGCAGCCCAGGAGTTACAGCATTATTGCTGCAATACTGGTGCTCACCACTTTTTGGCGTCATTGCCAGGGAAGTGTCAGAGTATTCTGTGATTACCGCTTTCTTCTATTTTCTTCTTACAACATTCTGCTAATAGTTTATTTCAGCAAAAGTAGACTAGTCCTTTCTTTTCCTTTAGTTCTGCATTTCCTTGCTTTCCTTTTCAATTCTACAAATTTCATTTCAGCGAGAGTAGACTAATCATTCTTTTCTTTCAAGTTCTGCATTCCCTTGCTTTCCTCTTCAATTCTGCAAATTTCATTTCAGCAAGTTCACTTTAGCTAGTTGCAATTTGTTTTGTTCAAACAATTTTAGTTTTGCAGGTACTATCAGTGTGGGGAAAAAGAAACAAAAACCAACCAAAAACATTTCCTTTCATTCCTCGTAGGAATAGAGATAACTCAGGAAAAAATTTGCCCAACACCCCCACTACTTCACACAGCCAACCTTCTCTTTTCTTCGGTGGCTGCGATTAAGAAGAACCCTTAGGTGAACAACCAGACATATTTGAAGAACCTATACGGGAAGAAGAAGAAGAAAACATTCATTTGGAGCCAATGGTTGAACACAAAAATGCTAGGGGGAATGGAGAGAGAATAGAGGGTACCTTTCCCATTCAGGATACCAATGGGGACACCAAAATGAAGAATATAAGCCCTTCCGCCCTACCTCATTTCCATGGTTTGACTACAGAATATCCTGACACCTTTTTGTTTGAGTTCGTTGTTATCTGTCGAACCTATGACTATGCAGAAGATGAAAAAAAGTTGAAACTGTTCGCTTCTACTCTCAAGGATGCAACATTGCGCTAGTTCATGGGATTACCTAGCAATAGCATCATAACTTGGGCTCAGATGCAGCAAGTCTTTAACAACAAGTATCGAGACTATTGTAGGTCAAAAGATACTAAAGAATAAATTTTCCGAATCACTATAGGAAGTGTTGAGTCCCTGGAAGACTATGAGGAGAGGTTCCAACTCAGTTACAAAATGGTCGGGTGTACAATTGACCCTGAGTCTCTGAAGGTGGTCCTGCTCAGGGGAATTCAGGAAGATTTTTTAGACACCCTCCATCTATTGGCTGGGGGAGACATCTACCAACTATCCTATGAGGACATAAAGACTGTTTTTAGAAACCATTCTAGAGCATCCAGAAAGAAAGGTAGGGGGAGTCAACCCATAGCCAGTACCTCTTCCTCTAACTCATCAATTAAAGGAGAAATTGGAAACATGCTGGAAGACTTCAAGAGTGAGATGTTGCAGACTCTTGCCATGCAAATGGATACCTTGCATATCATAAGGAAACAAGAGGAAGCAGAGAGGGCTTTGGCCATTTTTTGCCCTAGGTGCACCAGGAGGCATCCTAGGAATGAATGCCCATTGAACTTTATAGAATTTTGTTTAGGCTTTGAAGAAAATCATTCTACAAACAAGTGTCATTCCTTACCTGGACTTAAAGCTGTATATCAAGGGGCCAAGGGAGTCATTGAACAACTCTATTACATAAACCAAAGGAGGCCGCATGGACCTAGACCATATCAGCAGGGGATGCAAGGGACATCTCAGGCATACTACAACCCCAACCAAGTCACTTCCATACCTTCTTGGGGCCCCCCTGCTCATCCTTCCTGGTCCACACCTCCTCCTTGGTCCTTCACATCTCCATATCATGCCCAACCAGCCACCCATTCATTTCAATCCTATGCTCAGCCGCAACCTCAGTGGAATGCATCTCATCAGGGGTGGAGGCCCCAATACAACTCTCCTCCCGCTCTTTTGCCTCCACCACCTGTCCAACCACAAATATTACCTCCTGCTCCACCAAAGCAACCCCAAATGCCTGCCCAACCAAATCTGAACCTGAACAACAAACAGGCTCAGCAAGTGTATAGTGGGGAACCATCATGCCCAACTTATGCTATGGAGATTCAGGAAATTAACTTGCGATCTAGGAAAGTTCTTCTAAATAGCCAGCCTCCACCTAGGGAGGTTGAGGAAGATAAAGAGGAAAGTGAACCTAAAGCAATTCCACCCTTTCCTGAGAGACTATCTGTGACAGTCCAGCCTACCCCAAAAGAAAATGAACTCCTGGGGGAATTGAAACATTTATGTGTGAAGATACCACTTCTCCAAGCCATAAAATATGTGCCTATCTACAATAGGTTGATCAAAGAGAAGTGCTTTAGGCATCCAGGAAGGCGCAAGAGAGATGCCCCAACCATCAATTTCATAGGGCAACTGTCCGACCTGATGTTCGGGCAGGGAATCTGTCCAAAGTATCTGGACCCTGGAAGCCTAGTTGTTGATGTCCACATCAATGGCACCATGATCCCACGCACCTTGATTGATCTAGGAGCTGCCATTAATGTGATGACAAAGGACACAATGCTCAAACTCAACCTCCAAGGCTCCTTGAGGAAGACCACGACCGTGCTACAGTTAGCAGACCACTCCACCATGACCCCTGAGGGGATTGTGGAAGATGTGATGGTCTCCATTGATTCTTGGGAGTACCCTATTGATTTCTTAGTTCTCCAGCCAAAGGCAAAGCTCATTGGGTATCCTCTCATTCTTGGAAGACCCTAGTTGGCTACTATCGATGCCTACATCAGTTGTTGAGCTGGGAACATGACCATAAAGAACAGGCATATGTCCAAGCAGTTAATCCTATATCCTCCTGCCTAACCCTTGCTAGAACATGATCTACCTCTCTGGTTGGAGGAGGAAGATGAGGATGAAGTCTATTATGCACTGCTTTGTGCATTAGGAATCGCCATGGGGGGAAACAACAAGATGAGGATGATATGATTGAAAATATGATTTAGAATCCACCTCCCAGTGTATCACCATTAGAGGACATAGTAAGAGAAACCCAAAACAACCCCTCAACTGATCTCTGTGTGGCCGACTCCACCTCTCTCTGTGTTGAGAATATAGAGTTCGGCCCAGAAAGAAACTTGAAAATCAATCCATCCCTATCCACTTCCCAGCAGAAGGAATTGTGTATCTTGTTGAGAAAACACCTATATGCCTTCACCTGGAGTTATAAGGAGATGAAGGGAGTGCACCCTTCAGTATTTACTCATCATATATACAACAAGGAGGATTGCAAGCCAGTTAGGCAGCCCCAAAGGAGGATGAATCCAACAATTAAAGATATTGTTAAGGAAGAACTATAGAAATTGCTTGATGCAAGATTCATCTATCCCATCTATGATAGTGAATGGGTCTCTCCTTTGGTGCTAGTGCTAAAGAAAAATGGTAAGTGGAGAATTTGTGTCGACTATTGGGAATTGAACAAAGCCACTAAAAGGACCATTTTCCTTTACCTTTCATAGATCAAGTGTTAGACGGTCTGGCAAGGAAAAAGTTTTTCTCTTTCCTAGATGGGTTTAGCGGGTACAATCAGATTCAAATCAGCCCGGAAGACCAAGATAAGACCACTTTCACTTGCCCTTGGGGTACCTTTTCATACCGGGTCCTTCCTTTTGGTTTGTGTAACGCTCCCGCCACTTTCCAAAGAGCGGTATTGAGTATATTCTCTGAATTAGTTCATGATGCAGTAGAGATATACATGGATGACTTTACTCCTTATGGCTCTGACTTTTAGGAAGCCTTATCTAATCTAGGAAAAGTTCTAGACAAGTGTATTGAGATGAACCTGTCCCTCAGTCCAGAAAAATGTGAATTTTTATGACTGAAGGGACCATGCTAGGTCATGAAATATCTCAACAAGGACTGCAGGTGGACCCCAACAAAATTGCCATCATCTAAAGGGTCCCACCTCTTCAAAAAGTGAGAGATGTCAGAAGTTTCCTAGGCTTAGTTGGGTATTACCGGAGATTCATTAAACATTTCAACAAGCTAGCCTCTCCTTTGTTTGGCCTCTTAGGTAAAGATGTCGAGTTTATATGGTTGGAAAAATGTCAAGAAGCCCTAGATACCTTGAAGAGCAAGCTCGTGACTGCCTCAATTCTGAGAGGCCCAAACTGGGCCCTACCTTTCCACATTCACACAGATGCCTCAAACAAAGCAATAGGAGCATCCTTGGGACAAATTGATGAAAAGTTGTCTTATGCCATATACTTTACAAGCAAAAACTTGTCAAAGGCCGAGTTAAACTATACAATGACTGAGAAGGAACTCCAAGCTGTCGTGCATTCTTTAAACAAATCCAAACATTATATCACAATCTATCAAGCCTTTGTGCACACTGATCATGCTGCAATTAGATATTTAATGAACAAACCGGATGTGAATGCTCGCATTATTAGATGGTTGCTTTTACTACAACAGTTTGATTTGACCATTATTGATAAGCCTGGTAAAGCAAATGTTGTTGCTGACTTTTTGTCTAGAGTAAATTTGCCTGCAGGTGAAGAAGGAATGGTGGATGACCAAATGCCAAATAAACACCTGTTTTTTATCTCAGTACTCTCTCCATGGTTTGTTGATATAGCAAACTACTTGGTTTCAGCACAATTTCCACCACACTTGTCCTCAAAAGAGAAGAGCAAGATAATAAGGAAAAGCGCCCCTTTCACCTGGATTGGGGGCAATCTCTTCAAACTTGGCCCGGATCAGATCTTGAGAAGATGTGTCAGGGAGGAGGAAGTCTTTGACATCCTCCTAACTTGTCATGATGGGCCTTGTGGAGGTCATTTTGCAGCAAAAAGAATCGCCTTCAAGATACTGCAAACAGGCTACTATTGGCCCACTCTTCATCAGGATGTGAGGAGATATACCAGCCAGTGTGATCGATGTCAGAGGATGGGGAAACCTACTCTAAAGGATGAGATGCCCATGCAACCTTAAGTGACCTTTGAGCCATTTGAGAAGTGGGGCATGGACTTTGTGGGGCCTATCAGCCCTCCTTCAAAGAAGAAGCAATACATCATTGTGTGCACCGATTACCTAACAAAGTGGGCAGAGACAAAAACAATCCAAGCAGCGACAGAGGAAAAAGTAACTGAATTTTTGAGAGAGAACATATTCTACAAGTTCGGGTATCCAAGAGAATTGGTCACAAATCAAGGTAGTCAGTTTACTTCCAATCTGATTGAAGACTTGCTCACACATCATAGAATCAAGCACAGGACTTCAACCCCTTACCATCCACAAGCCAATGGGCAGGTGGAGGTCACTAACAGAGCACTGGAAGGGATCCTAACAAAGGTAGTGAGCAGCAGCAGAAAAGACTGGGCGGACAGATTAGTTGAGGCCACTTGGGCCTACAACACAACATGGAAGACCACTACAGGGTTCACACCCTATGAGCTAGTCTATGGGAAGAAGGCTTTGCTGTCAATAGAATTTGAATTCAATACCCTGAGGATGGCAGCTCAGTTGGACCTAGACCTCAGCCATGCACAGAAAGAAAGATTACTTTAGCTCAATGGATTGGATGAACACAGAATGCAGACCCTTCTCCATACAGAGGTAGTTCAACTTCAAAGAAAGATATGGCATGACAAAAATATCAAGGAGAAGCAATTCCAAGAGGGAGATTGGGCACTACTCTATGATTCAAGATACAAAGATTTCAAGGGCAAGCTAAGGACAAGATGGTTGGGACCCTACACTGTGGAGAAATGCAATGACAATGGTTCAGTTCTGATCAGAACCATTGATGATGAAGCCATCCCCATGCTTGTCAATGGACATCGGTTGAAAGTCTACAAGAAACCCCTCTCCAAGCGAGAGTTCATTGAAGATTTGAATAAGACAATGATGGTAGTGGAGCATGTCTTAGCCTCCACTTCACCCACTCACTAAAGACAAAATAATAATAATAAAATAAAAATAAATAAATAAGGACTCAAGTGAAAACCTCCATGAGGCGCTTGAGTCCCATCATTGGGTTGAAAACCTCTTCTGAGGCGGCCCAGTGATGTCAAAAAAAAGAGAGAAAAATAAGATCCCTGGGTGAAAACCTCCCTTGGAGGCACCCAGGGCAGGCAATTAGGGTGAAAACCTCCCTGAAGCGCCCTAGTTGTTTTCAAAAAAAAAAATGTATTTTCAGTTACATTGCAGGTTTGCAGGAGGACTACAGGAAGCAGCATAAGGTGCCAAGGGAGCCATGAAAATAACACCAGCACCTATCCTACCTTCCCACACCTTTCTCCATCATTCTTGGCATTTCTTTCACCTCACTATGCTTCTTTTTCAAAAACTGTGTTTTATACAGGAGGCTCCTGTAGGAATTACAGAGAGCCAAAAATGGGTATAAAAGGCAGTTTGAGGGACATGGAAGCTTCATAAGAAATCTATAAATCCTCCTGTAGTCTCAAAACCTCCTTGCCATCATTTCCAAACTTGCATCACACCCCAAGCATCATTCTTCTTCCTGTCCAAGAAAAACATAGAGAGAGAAGAAAAAAAAAAAGTTCTTCAGGAAAAGAAAAACAACAAAAAAAATAAGGGAACAACACCATCAACCTCACCTGAAGCCCGAAAAAAACAAAAAAAATAAGGGTACAACACCATCAACCTCACCTGAAGCCCAAAAAAAAAAGAAAAAAAAAGAGTTCTTCAGGAAAAGAAAAAAACAAAAAAAATAAGGGAACAACACCATCAACCTCACCTGAAGCCCAAAAAAAAAAAAAGAAAAAAAAAAAAGTTCTTCAGGAAAAGAAAAAAACAAAAAAAATAAGGGAACAACACCATCAACCTCACCTGAAGCCCACCTATTACCTCTCCATCTCTAGCATCATCCTCACAGCTCTAAGCAAAGAAAGAAGCTAAAGTTTCAAGCGGAGAAGCAGCTACAAGAGCTCCTATAGGAATTCTTGTAGCAGCTGATCCCATTAAAATCCAGCATTAGCAGCAAGAGGGTGCAAATATGAAGATTGAAGAAGACACCTGAAGCTCAGATCCAGCCAGAGGTGAACCTGCACAAGGCACAGCCACACATTAGCAAGCAGACAACATGCAGCAAAAGAAACAAAGGCATGCAACAGAGAGAGAGAGCCACAACACCTCACAACAAATGCATTCGAATCTCAGGTAAGTAACTAACCCGCTCCTCTGTTTGCATCTGTGTAATTAGAAGGCATGCAAAAACAATGAGATGGTTGAGGTTGAACGAGGGAAAGGTGGCCAGTTAACTTGGCCACCTTCATCTAGTTGACTCCACTCATCCGAAGATGTCACCCACACATGCGCACAGTCAACTCAAGAAAGATGTCAAGGACAAGTAGTGGAGGAAGTGTGAACTCTAATGCAATCATGAGGGATGATTACAAGGAAAGGGCCATGATGACAAGGCAGGTGGGGACCAACAGTCCAAATATGGCCAACGTACACTTTGCCAGCTCACCCTCCATCACCGAAAATATCCATAAAAAGTAATAAATACTCCTCCCTGAGCACTCTCACCACCTTTTCCTTCATTATCTCCTCGAAACTCCACCCTTGCAATCTCCTCGTGCCAGCACAACCTCGTAACCATCATTCTCCATTGATCTCTCCCATATCCCTGCTCTCGGCGGTTTCTACAGGAGCACTTACAGGTTCTACAGGAGCACCTACAGGGATTCTATAGGAGGGACAATAGTTTTCTACAGGAGGGCCAGTGAGTTGTTTTGAAGAGAGAAAACATGGGTTTTAGCACGATTCTTGGGCTAAGGAGGTAGGTTCCATGCATACCCCCATTGAATATCAAAATATGCAAGCAGTGGTTTAAATTCGAGGGTGAAATCAAGCCTTTCGGTGGAGGAAATAAAAAAGAAATTTTTTGCTTATTTCTTAAAAAAACACAGTGTCTCTGTTTCTTTGTTTTTCTTCAAAAAAATTTGTCTCCTTCTCCACATTTGGTTTCCCAAAGAAGCATAAACAAAATGACAAGAAGTTTTATGAGGAAGGAGCCCACCAACTCCTCCAGGCTCCATGCACATCCCCAAGTAGTGGACATATTCACAAGAGCAAATTGGATGAACTTTTTTGAGAAATTCCGAGGGTTTGATGAGGAGATTGCTCAAGAATTTTCCCACTCTTTGTTCCCTCACACCAGAACACATGCCACTGTCACTTTTAGAGGTCTTTCTATGGAGATAACCCCTGAATTTATTAGTAGGGTCACTACCGTTCCTCTTGGGCTGCCTTGGAGTAAGGTTGAGAAACCAATTGGCTAGGCTGCTAAGAAAAACTTTTTCCAAAACAATGAAATCCCTGTAGAGGATAAAAATGGCATTAGAAGGGCTAGCATACCATATCCTTGGGATGAGGTTAGCTACCAAATAATCAAATATATTTCATGTGAGGGGAGGTACAACATTGTCTATGGTTACCATTTTAGAATCCTTCATGAATTAAGGTATGGCATGGACACTCCAGCCCCTTAGAAGCTCAACATCCCCTACTTCCTCCTACAGTCTCTCATTGACTCCAGCACTAAAGTTCAAGCAGGAAATTCAGAGCAACTAGCTCACCATGGGTTAATCAAAATTTTAGTGGAAGAAGCCCTCCATACATTTACACTCCCTATAGCATGGGAAATCTTCTGAAACATGACAGCTGAGGATGACATAAAGACCCTAACCTATGATATCAGTCCTACTGGAAGTGAGGAGGAAGAGCAGCAAGGGGGAGAAGGTGAAGCAACTGGTGACTTAGCAGAACAAGAAGGGAAGAAGGAAGAAACTAAGATAGAGGAGGAGAACGCTGAAGAAACAAAGCAAGAGGAAACAGAGCGAACAGAGACAGAAAAAGAGGCAGAAGGAGGAGAAAAAGAGGTAGAAAAGACATAACAAGAAGTGTCCCCTGTGACTCTAGAAAGAGAGGCAGCAGCTACTCTCACGGCCCTCAGTATCCCCATTAATCCAAAACAGAAGAGGAAAAGGCAGGCCTCCATGTATTTCAGGGTTAGGAAGAGCACAAGAATCAAAACAGGAAACCCCAGCCTTCTTCAAAAGTGCCAATTATAATTGAAGATTCATGCTCTGCCCAAGGAAAAGAATCCCCTTCTAAGGCACCTATCACATATGAAAGGGGGACTCCTAGATCTCCCACATGGAAAGAAAAGGTAGAACTACAGGACCCAAAAATAGTCCTACAGGAGGCATAGACAATTTTACAGGAGACACTGTCAAAACTATAGGAGACCCAAAAGCTTGAGAAAAGGGTAGAAGGATAGCCACAGGGAAAGGAAGAAGAGAAAGAGCTACAAGAACCTAATCCCCAACCCAGTCTTGGTTCCTACTACAATCTTCTTGAGGGAGGAAGGATAATTCCACAAAAATGTGCAATTCCACTATTATTTGAATTAGAGAAAGAGAGAATAAGAACACATAGGTGGATGCAAATAGCCAAATCTAAGGGAGTTGAGGATATTGGCCATATGGAGAGCAAACTCAGAGAAATGGGCAGAGAGTTGAGTGCTATCAGACATAGAGAAGCAATTACAAGAAGCCAACTTGAAACAAAAAATGAATTGCTAAGAAGGCAGCTGCAAGAGAAAGAGACCCAACTGGCATGCATGGCCAGCTGGTCCATGGAGGCATTGCAATGTAGAACACCAGCAAAATCCTATGGCCTGTATCTCAAGGACCAATGGTTGCAATTTCAGATAAAGACTTTGGCACAAAGAGGCACAATGCCTTTCCAAGATTACATGCAGTTTATGGACCTATGTGACCAAAGCACATTAGAAGATAAGGCAAAGATGGCAGAATTCTACCTACATAACATGGCCCTCACAGACATGAATGTGTGGGACCCCAATGCTAGGCTAGGGGACCTGCAACTAATGGCCATGGCCTCATGGATGAACCATGAAGAGTTAAGGGCAACATAAATAAGAAGGTTGATGATAAAGGAGCAGAATGAGCCATTAATGATTAGAGCTGAGCCATCAGACCCCATGGCACTCATCAACACACATAACCTGCTTGCCAATAATCCTCAGATTGCCCCTAGATATATAAGTGATCAGGCACAAGCCATTGCACACTTTGAGGATATGGAAAGGCTACTTGGGGATGACTGTGTGCATGCATGTATGAGGAGATGGAACACCTTACCACACAATTTGCAGATCAGGGAATATCATTCCCCAATGAGGATGAAGGAGGCATTAAGGAGAGTGCCAATGTACAAGCGCTCCATGCAAAGGCTGAAGGTCAATTGGATTGGCCTCAAATTGAGTCCCCCACTACTGCTAGGCATGCTGGAAGGTAGAAGAGAAGAAGAAGAGTAGGAGCAGTGGGAAGAGATAGACAAGAAGGCAGGATTCTATGACAAGGAAGAGGAGACCACATCAGAAGCATGGGATGCTAGGGAGGCCACCAGGGCCATAAAAGATGAGGAGATGGACTAAGTTGCTCAGAGGATGAGCAACACTTTTAGTAGGGGGTGATGATGAGCCTCATAAATGGGTAATTATATGGGCTCATTTTACCTCCTAACCTAGTCAAATCAACCATTCTCTTAGCTTATTGCATGATTTTCTAATTATATTTATGCTTATAGAGTGAGTTGAGTTAGTTATGATGCCATGTGGTCTAATATGTGTTTAATGCAGATTATTGATGAATTTTGAGGTCAAAGTCAAGGATCCAATGGACAAATGGCAGTAATAACTCGAAGTGGACAATGGAGAGGACTTATAGGAGGGAATCCCCTTCATTTATTACTCCTCACTTCGAATTCCCCTTCATTCGGCTCGGAGTACAAGCAGCCAAGTCATGCACTAGAAGGCAACTTAGCAAGTGGAGGATGACTGATGATTATCTCGAGTTTTGGGAGCCAAACCTCCCTGATTTTAAGGAAGCTATTGGTAGCTTCATTGGTATAAGTAGAGAGGCCTAGGGCCTCACTAGGGTCGGATTTTTGTTGTACTTTTGCTTATGTAAACTCTGTTCAACTTCGAGCTTATTATTTTGATAGTTCCATATAATCTTGTTATTGTTTTGGAAATAAAGATGGAATCCTTTTTGAGTTAGCACTGAGTTACCTCAGAGGGCTGAAGCTCTTGGGTTAGGGCCCAATCCAAGCAGCCAAGCTCCTCTTTACTTATATTTGTATGTTTTATTTCAGTTTGTAGATTAGGTTGCTATTAGATGTATTTCTTTTATGGTTAAGAATAGGTTGCTTTTGATGATTTAGTAGTTTGCTTCCATTTGTGCTTTCTATAGTAGGTTAAGTAGTGGTAAAAAAAAGATTCAAAAGGCTAGCAATAATGCCTTGGCCTCTCTTCCTCCCTTTGGGACCATGATTTGAGGCAAAGACCCTATTGCTGCCCCAAAAACACAGATTTTCCTCATTCATAGGACTTCTAGTGTTGGCAGCTTTTTGGTGGTTAATAGTCTAGTTTTGCTGTGCTTCAGAACTTCTTCATTATGGTCACTTCTCGGTTTACAATAGTCTTCTTTCATGCTTTCCTTTCTTGCAACAATTATCAACATTTCCTTTCATAGATCACAATTTCGACTAGTTTGATGCAAAACTCTGTTTTTCTAGATGCACTTATTTCATTGCTTGCTTAATCTCATTGGGTGACTGTTAGTAGTCTATGCAGTAGATATCTCCTAAAAACAGGTTAGCTTATCATCCATCCCATCCTCCATCTGATCCATGCCCTACAGGTCGCCCAAGTCTCTCCTCAATTCTGCCTTAGTTTCCTACATTTTCCATAGAATTTCTCCCTCTCTCCTTGAGCAAATCCAATCATCCTTCTTTCTCCTAATGATTCTTGGTAGACCCTAGGTGCCCTAACACTTCATTCCAACTCTCATCCACCTTTTCCACCCACTCTCACACCCTTAAAACAGCCAAAACTACTCTTGGCCTCCTCCTGTAGGCCTCCTATAGAACGTTGTTTTTCCTCCTGTAGATTTCCTGTGTCCTCCTGTAGATTTTCTTGTAGGCTTTCTTTTGAAGTGCGAGTGTGGGAAAAGCCTCCAGAAGGCCACTTGAGATCTCCTAGGACCCATCCACACCATCCTACATCCTCTCAAATCCCAAAACCACACTCCAACGCCACCTATTCGCTGCCACATTCACAAACAATAAATTACATGCATGTCAAATTCTAAAAATACATAAAAATCCAAAAAGATGTTTTTTGCTCATTTACTTCTAGAAATAGCTTAGTTAAATGTTGTTTACTTCTGTGAATGGATAATGGCATTCTTTTCATGGTTTTCCTAGTGCTTTCTGCAAAAGTAGGTTTAGTTGGTTAATTAGGATTTACTTGGTTTGCTTTACATTTCAGTCTTTCTCCTTTTTGTAGTTAGAGTAGTATCTGTAGAGTAGTCTTTCTCTCATTTCATCACATATATAGCTTCTTTAGTAATCCATAGAAGTTGGCTTGAGCTCCTAGTGATCTTGCGTTGGCTGACCAAGTGACAACCTGCAGAAAGAACTAGTACTTGTGCATACAACACCGTCGTTTCCAAGTTTGTTACGAACTACCGGGTTTATAAGAGTAAAGTAGGCAGCCCATGAGTTGCAACATTATTGCTGCAATACTGGTGCTTACCACTAAGCAAGATTGGAAAAGTAATGAAAAGAATAAAGGAAAATGGGACAAGAAGTGAGCTAGACCTCAGGACACAAATAAAAAAGAGAATGCAATTCCACCTAAGAAGTTCAATGCATCTGATAGAGGACAAGGATTTCAGTTTGACGAACAGAACAAGGGTAATGGTTAGAAGCCCTTGCAATGTTGGACTTGTGGAGGAGAACATCGTATGAGAGATTGTCCACAACATCAAGGTGGTAAGCCTTAGATTTACAGTGCATAGGATGCGCAAATAATGAAGAATGTTGGGCAGAGCATTCCACATATCTATGCAGCATTGGAGAATACTACGAACATAAATTTGATAAAATACAAATAAACATAAATGAATATTAATAAATAACGAAATGAGGATTATGTTAATTAGTCATTAGTTAAGTGAAAAGGCATGTCTCAATGACATGTCTAGTCACGAAAGGACACCTGATTAGGTATATATGTGGGTCCTCATTGTAATATTCGTCATCACTTATACAATTTATATACAATAAATTATTATTACAAAATACCTCTTGTGTATTTTTACATTAAAGTCAGCAAGCTATCAGTTTTGATGCTTCAATGGTATCGAAGCCATGCCGCACAATATAATCATGCGAGTCTTTGAACGTTGTTCGCCGCACAATACACCATTACGTTTACGTCCTGAATGTGTTGTGCAATTTAGTAAAATTCAAGAAAAGCTTGAACGATGGGGAAATCATATGAAGAAGTTAAAGCACGTCTAAAGGAAGTCGATAATAATGAAGATGATAGCGATGGTGAAATGAAACAAGGTTATGCAAAAGATAATGTTAAATATTTCGATGAAGATGGTCTTGATGTGGGTGAGGACTATCTTGAGAAACAAGAAAATGAACAATATCATAAAAATGAGGAAGATGATGAAGAAGATCCACATGAAGATGAAGATGATCTCAACAACGTCTGTTATGAGATGGATAGTCAAAGTGGGTATATGAAAACTAGAGAAGAAGACCACTCAAAATCTAAATCCAATTGGGAATATGAAAAAAAACAAGGAAATACTTTTGATGAAAAATCACCACATTCTGCAGAAGATTAGAAAGAGGTTATGTCAAATATGGAAGTGAAGATGAATATGTGGCTTTGTGTGCTTTTCAGCGTCTTAATAACCAAATGCAAAGGGAAATTTTAGATCCTATCCTGTAGCACTTTCCTAAGTATGAGGAGTAGCCTCCAACAATGCCTGAATGTTTTACATCAAATGTTACAGAACATCTTCATAGGACATTTAATACTCCACAGCTTGCATCTATTCAGTGGGTTGCTATGCATACTGCTATTGGTACGAATGGAGTTGGGTCTGCCAGGCAGTAGGAGCCTTGGCCTTTCACCTTGGTATCAAACACACTAAGAGAAGAAAGATCTGGGTCATACAAAAAGGCTGAGAGCTACTCTTTGAAACAAGAATTCAAGGAAAAATTGAAAAAGCACAAGAAGAAAACAAATGTTGTACAAGATGAGATCTCTAGAACCAGAAAGCGCATAAAATATTTAATGCTTCAGATTGGTTTTCAACAGAACATGATTGATGCTTATTCTAATGAAGGATGGAAAGGGCAAGGCCAAGAAAAGATTAGGCCAGAAAAGGAGCTTCATAAGACTGCATCAAAAATACTGCAGTGTAATCTTGCAATTCGTGAAGCCTTCCATCGTCTTGATTCTTTGTGCTTGGTGGGGAGTCTTCCAAAATATGACTTTGATTCTGAAGGGAAAATAAACAACGAGGATATTTTCTGCGCAAAGTGTGGGTCAAAATATCTGATGCTTGACAATGATATAATCCTTTGTGATGGTGCTTGTGATCACGACTTTCATCATAAAGGCCTGGAACCTCCTTTGGAAAATGCAAATATTCCTCCTGAAGGTGAGGGTTGGCTCTTCCCAAAGTGTGACTGCAAATTTGACTACTTTGATTTAGTCAATGATCACCTTGGAACAACTTTTGAAATTGGGGATAGCTGGGAGAAAGTTTTTGCTGAGGCAGTTGCGAGAAAATATGGAGATGAGAACCCCTTTGATTTGGAAGGCATGCCATCTGATGATTCATAAGATGATGATTATGACCCTCAAAGTCCAAAGAAATCTGATAGTAACCAGCAGGAAAAGGCTTCAAGTTCTGAAAAGGATGACAGCACAAGTGATGCGGAAAATTCAAATAAATCAAGCAGTGATGATGAAGGTTCTGAAAGTGGTGACATCTCTGATGTGTCCTCAGAAGACAACCAAGAGCATTTCCATGAGTACTTGGTAGATTCAAGGAAAAGAAAGTCCAAAATGGCCAGAGGCAAGAAGTGTTTGGAAAGTTCTGAATTACCTGTAATATCATATCTAGATGAGAGTGGTAATATTACGTACTGAGTGTTCGGGAAAAGATATAGGGCCTATCTTGGCCGAGAAACGAGTTCTGACTCTAATAACGAGATTCCATTACTATTCCGAGACAACAAATTTAGACACAGGCCAGAGTTTTGTTCCAAAGATATCTCTGTTATTTATGACAATCATTCAAAATTGTTAGTCCATGCCTCTGCACTCACCACGCTGCCTTTCCCCTGACTCCTTCCACAGATAGTGCCATTGTCAATCCACGCCTCTGCCATTTGGTTACCGATGACAATGGTGAGAATAATTGGAAGGAAAAACGCCTCTGATATTTGGCCACTGATGATAATGGCGAGAATAATGAGGAAGAATATTGTCTCTGCTATTTGGCTGACGATCATAATGGTATTGGTCTGTGTTATAATCTATGGTGTTCTGACGGCGCAACTCATTTGGAGCCATTAGACATCCTTCTTCAAACCCGACGCTTTCTTTCCATCGGCAACTCTATTTGCTGCCCATACATTCCATGCCCTGGTGCCATCCATGCTTCTGCATGTTGCCCGTTTTTCCAAGAGGAGACCCTGCCCGACCGCTCCAAAAATGCTAACCCCCCCTGTCATCCGCTGCAACCATCCTTCGACACTGTCTGTTGACCATTGGTGAGTGCCCATTGTCGACGACATCATATCATGGTCCAGGTTAAGTGACGTAGTCAACAGGGATCCCGACCCAATGCGTATGTCCGTCATATCCCATTCAATCACATTTTTTTTAAACAAAAGAAAAAATCAAAACTATATTAAAGTGTTATAATATAGTTTCAAGCAATGTTATATAATAAATTCATTTAAGATAAACTATATTATATAAATTTAATATAGTTAAAAAATTAATAAATAATATTAATTTATTTATTTTTATTATTGCTTATAAAAAAAATTATTTAAAAAGAAAAAGAAAAAAAGGTCTATATATATAAAATAAAAATAAAAAACGAATTATACAAGCTCAACTACCAGTGACGTCACGTTACATATCCCAGGATGATAAAACAAAGGTGAAGAATTTGTTCGGGGCTAAGATGAAGGAAATTGCCAACAATAAACTTTGAGGACAAAGCTTCTGAAGGAAGGGGCAATGTTACAAACATAAATTTGATAAAATAAAAATAAAATAAATGAATATAAATAAATAACGAAATGAGGATTATGTTAAATAGTCATTAGTTAAGTGAAAAGGCATGTCTAAAAGACATGTCCAGTCACGAAAGGACACCTTCTTAGGTATATATGCGGGTCCTCATTGTAACATTCGTCATCGCTTATATATTTTATATATAATAAATTATTATTACAAAATACCACTTGTGTATTTTTACATTAAAGTCAACAAGGTATCAGTTTTGATGCTTCAAAGAACAGGAAGGTAGATCACTAGGCATTTATTATCGAGATGAACAGTAAGCTTTGTGATCAAGTTGTTTCTATTTTGATTGATCCTAGATCTAATTATAGTTATGTTAGTCCTGACCTGGTGGATAAGTGTGGTTTGAATAAAGAAGTGCATGCATAATCTTGGTTAATGCAGTTGGCTATAGGTACAAAGAAGAGAGTTCATCATTGGGTAAGATCTTGTGCATTTGAGTTGAATGGTATACCTACATCAACACATTTGAATGTATTGTCATTGGGATCATATAGTATATTGTTGGGTATGGATTGGTTGCATCTTCATAGGACTAAAGTGGATTGTTATGACAAATCCATTGAGTGCTTAGATGGAAATGGAGAACAGAAGGTCTTACAGGGTAAGACGAAGGTAACATCAGTCATAAAGGTTACAACTATGCAGGCAAAGCATAGTCGTAGGAAAGGGTGTGTGTTATTTGTAGTGCATATTTCCAGTGACAAAGGTAAGGAAGTTGAGGATGCAAATGTCTTAAGTAGGTACCCAGTTCTACAATAGTTTTAGGATGTGTTTTTGGCAGAGATTTCAGAGTTTCTACCTCACAGGAAAGTAGAATTTTATATTGAGTTGGTACTAGGGGCAACACCAACATCGAAGGAACCTTACACAATGAGCACACCAGTGTTGGTGGAGTTGATGTTGCAGTTGAACGAGATTCTTGACAAGGGATACATTAGGCCAAGTGCATCACCTTGGGGTGCACTAGTGTTGTTTATGAAGAAGAAGGAAGGTACTCTCAGGTTATGCATTGATTACAGGAAGTTGAACAAGGTGACCATCAAGAACAGGTATTCGTTGTCGAGGATTAATGACTTGTTTAATCAATTGAAGGGAGCAATAATGTTCTCGAAGATTGATACGATATCAGGATATCATCAGGTATGCATTAAAGAAGAGGTCATTTACAAGACAACTTTATGGACCAGGTATGGGCATTATGAGTTTGTTGTAGTTCCATTTGGTTTGACTAATTCTCCAACTACTTTTATGTGCTTTATGAATAGTGCGTTGCGTCCTTATTTGGACATGTTTGTTATTGTATTCATTGTTGATATATTGGAATATTCTAAAAATGAGGAAGAACATGTCGAACATTTAGCAGTAGTATTGATATTGTTGAGAGAGCATTATTTGTATGCGAAGCTCAGTAAATGTAGTTTCTTTCAGACAAAGGTACACTATTTGGGGCATGTGGTCTCCAAGGAAGGCATAACAATGGATCCAAAGAAGATAAGCGCTATCATGGAATGGGTATCTCCTGGGAATGTGGATGAGGTAAGATCATTCATGGGGTTAACAGGTTACTACAAGAGGTTCGTCAGGAACTTCTCTCGCGTTGCTTATATGATTACATTGTTGCAAAGGAAAGGTAAGAAATTTGAATAGGCAGAGGAATGTGTAATAAGTTTTGAACGGTTAAAGCAGTTGTTGACAAATGCTCTAGTGTTAAAGATTGCAGATCCGGACAAATAATTTGTGGTATGTACACATGCTTGCAAAAGAGGACTTGGTAGAGTCCTTATGCAGTAAAGAAAGGTAGTATGCTACGATTCAAGGAAATTGAATGAGTGCAAACATAATTATCTAACACATGATCTTGAGTTGGCAACAATCATCATGATTTGAAGATGTGGAACCATTATCTTCTTGGTCGATGATTCATCTTGATGAGTGATCACACTGGATTGAGGTATCTATTTGACCAACTGAATTTGAATTCCAAGCAAGATAAATGGTTGGCCACGATCAATGAGTTTGATTTCGAGATTAGGTACATTAAAGGTAAAGAGAATGGGGTTGCATATGCTCTTAGTAGGCAAATACAGATAAATCACATAGCAACTATGAGTTCTTATGGGACAGATTTATAGGATTGGATCTTGCAGGAAGGTTGGAAGGATGATAGGTACAGGGAGCTTATGCACAGGTTACAACAGAGTACAGGCACAAGTATAGGTACAGGTACATGTGCAGGTGCAGGTATTGATATACAGGATGTGGAGTATCGTCTCACAGCAGATGGCTTGGTTAGATTTAGGTACAAGATATATCTTCCAAACAATAGTGAGCTCAAGAAGCTTATCTTGAGGGGATTTCATGCTAATCCATGTTCAGCCACCCAAGATATTATAAGACATTGACAGCGGTGAAGAAATTCTACTATTGGCCAAACTTGAAGAAAGAGGTGGCAGATTTTGTGGCTAGATGCTTGGATTTTCAACAGGTAAAAGCAAAGTGTAAGAATTCAAGTGGATTACTTCAGCCTATTCTGATTCCAGAGTGGAAGTGGGAGGTCGTTTTCATGGACTTCATTACAGGTTTGTCGAGGAAATCTAGAAAACATGATTCTATCATGGTTGTTATGGACATGTTGACTAAGGTAGCACACTTCCTTCTAGTGAAGTCTACATATTCAACTAATGATGTAGCACAGGTATTCATCAGAGATATAGTGAGGTTGCATGGTGTACCAAAGAAGATCGTATCAGACAGGGATGCCAAGTTCACTTCTAGGTTCTAGAAAGAGTTATTTCCAGGTTTGGGTATGTTAAAGAAAAGGGTAACTAGGTTCAGTATTTGTCAATGTAATTTTGATCTTTGTACTTGTCAAGAAAAAGAATTATTATTTTTATAAATAATATGAATGAGTTTCTTGCTCATTCCATAGGTATAGGAAAGTCAAAGAGTCAAAATTATATAGTGTAGCTCTACTTGAGCATCTATGTAATGAAAATGGGTCAACCTAGTGTCTAAGCAGCCCTCCAAATGACAAGCACCATCCTCTCTGTCACGTCAGCTTGGAAATGGAACTAAAAGGCAGTCAAGTTGGCTCAAATAATAGACAGATTGGTTCAGCAATACAAGTCGAGTTATTTATGGAGACAGAACCACTATATATACCCCATTAGCGTCTGCGCAGAAGGAGGGATGGAACTTAGATGCATCTGAGATTTTTGGACAAGTGTCTACAACTGTAGATGGGTACAGGAGGTGCAGGAAGCATAGAACTTCGGATTACTTTGCAATTTCGAATGGCACATGAAGTACAAATCTCGGATGGCACATGAAGTACAAATCTCGGATGGCACAATTAATCTCAGACAAGTACATGATTGCATGAATCTCGGACAAGTGCGTGATTGTAGGAATCTAGGGCAAGGGTGTAGGCATCTCAGATAATTACAGTGGCACAGTGATACAGTCTCATTGTGGTAGAGAAGATCTTGTTGGAAGAAACACACAGTCATAACCGTAGTGATAAGGATGACCTCAAGAATCGTACTAAACCACAGTGACATAAATATTCTTGACATAAACATGATGGGAAGATACTCTGTCACAAGAGTGCAGTAATATGATCTCAATGAAAACACAGTCATACGACTATAATCTTAGTTAAGGGTGCAACCATGAGACAATTATGATCTCGGTGAAGTTAAGGACAAACATCAGTCATATATGTGGAAACCTCATTGAAGATTTCGATAAAAGAGAAGTACTGAAGTATCTACGCTGATGATCTTAGTAGTAACAAAGGAAGAGGATTGGTGTATTGGTCTTGGAGTGGCATAGAGGGTCAAGTATAATGGTCTTGGTGTTCATCAATTAGAATCTCTATAAGAAGAATTATGTGCGAGAGGTTTTGGCCCTGCCAGAATGCCAACTTCTTGTGTTCTTGTCTCTTTGTTTTGGCAGAAGTTTGATGAAGTAAACACACACACTCATAATATGAAGAAGATCAAGATAAGATAAATAGTAAAATAATTTCATAAATTTTTATCAATTGTAGAAGAATCTATCTAATGCTAATTTCCCTAGATTCTTCAACATGGTATAAGAGGTAAGGTGCTGAAGTCAAATGAAGGGAAACAAAATATACATACAAGGATGTGTCTTCAAGGAATCAAAGCAGGTTGACAGGATTAAAGGAGCAAGTATACAACAAGAAGGTCTACAAAAATCGTGGAGTATCAACTTCAGTAATAAAGTCATGCACTCAACTCATGCTCAGTTTAATGGAGTATATCAGTGATCCTCACTTCTTGATCATTGAACTTTCTCCATGCCATAAAAGATATATATATATATATATATATATATCAGAAGTAATCCAAGGAATACCTCTGACAATCCATGATTACATCACTGTCTTAATATAATTATTACATCAAGGTAGTGTTGGTGATGAGACAGAGTCTCTATACAGTGCCACCCATAGTTTAGTTATGTTATTTAGTGACAAGTTTTGGCTCTCTATACATTGCATCTCTACATAAATCTATGCACATAGACATCACTGTCTCAGTGTAGTACCATATCAATATACTTGTCACAATCTCAAATTATGTCTACGAAGATGATCTCAATAACATGATGCTCAGATCAGAACATAGTATCACTAACATGTCAACAATATGTTGAAGTTATAAATACCTTAAAGTAGAATTGGGAATGTCATGAAGCAGTTTAGGTGATGTCAAGAACACTAATGTCATGGTGCTAGAAGGTCTCCAAGGAAGTCGTGATGAAAGGATACTAATGACGAGCAGCTCAAGCAAAAGAAGCATCAAGGTGAAGATCTCCTCTTCACACACCAAGTGTTGGGTCTTGAAATTATCATTCACTTCCATTACACTTTCACTATCATGTCCATTATATCACCTCCATTTCACCATCATTTCACTACCATGTCACTACATTCATCTCACTTTCGTCATTATTGGGTCACATTTATGATTTTCCAAACTTTATTAATTTTTCGCATTTTTAGGTGAATTTGTGGTTAAAAATTAGAAAATAATGTGCATATGCTTGTACCTAACAAGTGAGATGAGATTGTTGACATGTGTAGGTCAAAAGGAAGCTTCTAGAAGACCTTTATGTGGCATCCTAAGGCCAAATTCGAATTTGAGTGGAGAAGATCATGGGATCATGAGGATATGTGTCACATTTCCTATTTGTATTGAAAATTTAAGAAGACATGTGTCTTATCATTTCCTATTTTGGTTATAACTCTAGAGGTATAGGGAGAGATTCATGGACTCTTATTAATGAGATGACTTCTCATATTTTTGTATAAATAGAAGATCTCTCTCCTTTATTTGGAAACTTTTTAAACTTTGTTAGCTCAACTTGTCATTACTTTGTACTTTGTAATTTTGACGAATTTGAATAAAGCTTTGAGGTTCCCAACATGGAAGGAGATGTGAAGTAGGAGATGTCATGGATCATATTAGAATGTAAAGTAGAGTAGATTTTATTTTATAGTTTTGCTTTGATTTCATTCAAGTATGTCATTTTATTGTTTTCAAGTTTAATAATTTAGATTTTCCATTCATGCAAGTTTAATTCATGCAAGCGTGTTCAACTCGTTGATTGTAGATTTATCTAACTGTGTAATCTATGCTTGACAAAATAGTCCAAGAAAGTAGTCCTCCTATTTTCTAATTAGTGGTTGGAGCATTAGAGCACACAGTGGATTAGTTTTCATTTACATGTTTTGTATTTGCTTTCCATTTCAAATTAGCATAATTGACTGTATTTCCTATGCTCGCTAAATCGTCTCAAGAAGGTGGCTCTACCATTTTCCAATTGGACTGAATTTGGGTGTTTGTTCATGCAATGGTGATAGATTCATTTCCATGCTTTCTTAAGATCACATCTATTATATACTCAATTGCTTAAGTCATTTCAAGAAGATGATTTCGACATCTTCCTATATTGAATGTTCCCAATGGTATTTGAGCCTGCAGTAGATCATAGTTGTTTAAATTAACATTATCATTTTTGCTTCCATTTCATAGACATTTTGCCGGCCTAGATTATTCTAACTATTCAAAGTTTTAATTTTTTTTTATTTTTATTATCTAATGTTCATTTCCTTTTCTCCCTTCTTTAGAAATTAGATTTTAACATTAAAAGTCATTTGACTTAGTTGTCAATTAACATTTAGAGATTTCATCTAGAAGCATAACTTTTCTTTCTTAGATTAATTTCCTTAAGCATAAGAAACAAAACCCCCCAAAAAAACATAAACTACAAAACAACGAAGTAAGTATATATAGTGCACTACAGTTCATCAGCTTACGATACCTGAATTGATAATTTATGTAGAGCAATTTAAGACGTTAAATTGACTAGCCATTTTGGCGCCGTTGCCGATGAAGTGTAATTAGAAGACCTTATTTATTACATCTAAAAAAAATAAAAAAAATTCTCAAGTATGCTCTCCTCCTGCACTTTGTGTGATCTGGAGGATCAGAAAAATATTTTTTATGTTATAAATATATTTTCATCATTTCATTTGATTCAATGAAAACTTTAATTTCAATAAATTGTTTTGTTTAATAAAATATATATATATATTTTTAAATCTTTGAAAATATATATATAATTTTGATAACAAATCATTAAAAAAAAATTATTGTTTTGTTTAATGAAATATATATGTATATTTTTAAATTTTTTTTTGAAAGTATAACATATAATTTTATTAACAAATCAATTAAAAAAATACATAAAAAAAAACCAACGAATATTACATAACCCATAAAGAGTCGAGAGAATGCAAATAAAACATAACCTACATAACCAACAAATAACATATAACCTATGTTTTAAAAAAATGCATTGTATATGCGAAAAAAACCAAGGGTTCAAATGTTAAATGACTAGGTCACAACGAGGAGGTGAATGCAAATTTGTAGGTTCACTCTAACTCCATTGAGGGGGCCTCGGCATTTTTTTTTCAACTTGAAAATGAACTCGACGAGTTACGAGTTCAATGCAGTTATTGTTGCCACTCAGATTTCCGCCGCCTGCAAAAAAAATAAAACCTGCAATGTAAACAATTTGAGCTGTGAGCTTCAACAAAATTATTAAATTATCGTTTTAAATATCCAAGGTACAAATTTAGATTAAAAACAACCACCACAGCAATTGTTTAGAAACTAGTTGGGTAGTGTATCATTAGATCAAGTGCTTGCCAGATTCGCTCGTCATCACCATTGCCAGAAACGCAAAACTAAAAAAAAAGGTCAAATTCTAAATTCAATTTCTAGCTAAATAAGAACGAATTCAGAAAAACAGAAACATGGGTTTTTTCGAGAACGGGGTTAATTAGATAACTTAAAAACAATTTTGAGAATTTCGCAACAGTTTGGGAGAATTTTTCGGTTCTTTGAAGCCCCATTTGGCATGTTGCGTGAGGAAAAAACGAATTTCATTAAATGAACAGAGCACTGTTTGAACACGACAAGTTCCAGGAAGAAAAATTCAATGTAAAGACTAATCATGTGTGGCATTCAATCCATATGGTGCATCTAAGAGTCCAATTCGATTCAAACTGATTACACCACGCCTTCCATCTTCAATGCCAAACGGTCTAATGATGCAATCTTCGTTTTTGACTCGTGCTTAACCGTTCTTCTCCCGCACACTTTTCAGATGCCTTTTTGTGCATACAATCACTCTGTTTTCATCCAAGTGCAACAACGGCCACAAAATCTAGCATTCTAGCTGGCCCGAAATGTATAACATCAGTCGTCAGTTGACAATATTCTATGCTGGGCAAGCTCATGTTTTGAATGATATCCATCTTGCGAAGGTAGATGCCATATTAGCTTTAGCTGGATCAAATGGGCGGTCTTGGACTTTCTTCCTGGTACTTGGCCGCATAAAATTTCTTTTCCAATAACTTAAATCAGAAAGCTGATGTCTTGGATGTCTTTTAGCTATGGAACACAACCACATTCTGCAGCTAATCGGATGTTCCGCAGCTACTTTCACGCTTTTGCAGGTTCGAGGTGTCAAGAGGAGAAAATGACTACATGGGTAGCTTGGAAAACATCAGGGCAAGAATTTTGAGGTGTGTGTTATCACTATGTCACCGCATGTTCTTCCTGACTTCAGGGAGCAAAATGAAAAACAAAACAAAAGGTTCAGAGGTAAAAAAGAAAAATAAAAAAATAAAAAATAAAATTGAATCAATGAAATAAGTAGATTATTTGGTCACTTTTCTGGAAGGTATTGACTGATTTTGGACTGATGAAGAAAAATGAATAGCTAACATTCTGTTCAAGATTTTTAGCTACAAAAACTGTGCATGTTCTGCAGCTAAACATCAATTCTGCAGCTGAGAAACCTCATTGTTCAAATCAGTCTAACTTTCTCATACAAAATCGGATTTTGACGATTCAAGTGTCGTTGGAAAGATATCGACGAGATCTACACAATGAGAAATCCATCATTAGAGTTTGAAATAGTCAAGAATGAAGAAATTGCTCAAAAGATATAACAGTTAACTTGAGGCACTAATTTCGAAGCAGGTATAAATTCTTTTGGTTTTCCTTCGTGAACTTGTTTCATTAATACGAATTCTTAGTTTTGTGTGTAAATATCATAACTAGAGAGATTGATCACCTCTCTCTTTTGATAGTCTTACATTCCATTGCAGAAGAAGTATTAGTTTTTTTTGCAGGTTCCAGGAGGAAGGACAGATGACTACAAGTGAATAGTGTCTCTCTTAGAGATCAATTTGTTTCATAAGAGGATGATCAACAACAAAGAAGAAAAATCAATGCATGAGCACATGCTAATGCAAAATCAGATCCAAGCACTTACAAAACTTTCAGATACTATTGTCTCCATTACATCCATACTTCATAATAAACCATTCACCTCATATCCCTTCATATTTTCCATTTACATTCACATACACTTTCTATTACTTTTTGTCCACTCCCAACCCACAAATAAAAGCAAGAGGCTCAGTTACATGCTTATTGCCCATTGCCATTATTACTTTCCATTGCCATCTTCCATTTCCATTTTCCCTTTCCTGTCATTTTCATTTCACAAATAAACCATGTTTCAATGCAAATTATTGAGTCCATAGTCCTTTGAGTCTAAATCCCTTGCAAAAACACCTTGAGGCTTGCATGCCTTAATGTCAAGTCCTCATGCCGACGAACAATGGGAATACATTAATGTCCTTTGTTCATCTTCTAGATGACTCGACATCGGAAAATTTATTCGTACCTAGCAAGATGTGTTTGGGCATCTTGACTCTCATTGTCATCAATGGTGAGAGTTCTCGTGTTGATTAGTGGCATCCATTAATGGCCACTAAGTCAACAATTTCCTGCTATGTTCGACATCAGAACATCTATTCACATAGCAGGAATTGTGCCAATGAGTTTTGAAGACATTAAGACTATTATTTTCAGCATTTTGAAGCAGATTCAACAAGTTTTAGTAGAAATAATAAAAATTCATCTTGACTCTTTTATCCATGACTCTTTTTGTACAGCCACTTGAAGAAGATTATGATCAGAAATTTGTAGCCACCATATATACAATTCATCCATTTCCAAAGGGTAAGTTAAGGTACGTCATTTTTTAACTTTTTACCATAGAATTCCATAAAAAACTAAAATGATAATTGTTGGAAAAACATTTCTCTTCCTCATTTCAAAAAATTGCCAATACTATCAGTTGGGGGGAGGGGAATACATTCATATTCATATCTTGCCATGTTCATATCATATTCAGAAGTCCACATACTTCCAAAATATATTAACTATTACATTATTATTATGAGCATACAATGGCTTTTCAAAAGTGCTTAAAGGATAATTGGATACAAACACAATCATGGTTGTCACACAAGAACCAACCATGATGCAATCCAATAAAGATATACTTTGCAACAATAATCAAATTATCATTATGCAAAGTTCAAAGATCAAAATTGAATGCAACAACAAAATATGGTTGTAACACAAGAACCAACCATGTTGCAATTCAAGTAAAACACTTTGCAGAAGTATGAAGTTATCAAATGTTATCATGTAAAGTTAAGCCAAAGCTCAAGGATCAAAAAAATTAATGTAATACATATTGCATGAGGACATGCAATAGCTTCAGTTGAGGGTTATGTTGGGTCTTGAAATTGTCATTCACTTCCATTACACTTTCACTATCATGTCCATTATATCACTACTATTTCACCTTCATTTCACTACCATGTAACTACATTTATTTCACTTTCATCATTATTGGGTCACATTTATGTTTTTCAGAACTTTATTAATTCTTAGCATTTTTAAGTGAATTTGTGGTTAAAAATTAGAAAATAATGTGCATATGCTTGTACCTAACAAGTGGGATGAGATTGTTGACATGTGTAGGTCAAAAGGAAGCTTCTAGAAGACCCTTATGTGGCATCCTAAGGCCAATTAGAATTTGAGTGGAGAAGATCATGGGATCATGAGGATATGTGTCACATTTCCTATTTGTATTGAAACTCTAAGAAGACATATGTCTTGTCATTTCTTATTTTGATTATAACTCTAGAGGTATAGAGAGAGATTCATAGACTCTCATTAATGAGATGACTTCTCATCTTTTTGTATAATAGGAGATCTCTCTCCTTTATTTGGAAGCTTTGTAAACTTTGTTAGCTCAACTTGTCATTACTTTGTACTTTGTAATTTTGAAGAATTTGAATAAAGCTTCGAGGTTCCCAACATGGAAGGAGATGTCATGGAGCATATTAGAATGTAAGGTAGAGTAGATTTTATTTTGTAGTTTTGCTTTAATTTCATTCAAGTATGTCATTTTATTGTTTTCAAGTTTTCAAGTTTAGATTTTCCTTTCATGGAAGTTTAATTCATGCAAGTGTGTTCAATCGGTTGATTGTAGATTTATCTAATTATGTAATCTATGCTTGACAAAATAGTCTAAGAAAGTATTCCTCCTATTTTCCAATTGGTGCTTGGAGCATTAGAGCACACAGTAGATTAGTTTTCCTTTACATGTTTTGTATTTGCTTTCCATTTCAAATTAGCATAATTGACTGTGTTTCCTATGCTCGCTAAATCGTCTCAAAAAGGTGGCTCTACCATTTTCCAATTAGAATGAATTTGGGTGTTTGTTCACACAACGGTGATAGATTCATTTCCATGCTTTCTTAAGATCACATCTATTGTATACTCAATTGCTTTAGTCATTTCAAGAAGATGATTTCGACATCTTCCTGTATTGAATGTTCTCAATAGTATTCGAGCCTGCAATAGATCATAGTTGTTTAAACTAGCATTATCATTTTTGCGTCCATTTCATGGACATTTTGCCGGCCTAGATTAATCTAACTATTCAAAGTTTTTATTTGTTTTTATCTAATGTTCATTTCCTTTTCTCCTTTTTTTAGGAATTAGATTTTAACATTAAAAGTCATTAGATTTAGTTGTCCATTAACATTTAGAGATTTCATCTAGAAGCATAACTTTTATTTCTTAGATTAATTTCCTTAAGCATAAAAAACAAAACCCCCGAAAACAACATAAGCTATAAAACAACGAAGTATGAAAAATGTTAACTAAGCACATATAGTGCACTACACTTCATCAGCGTACAATACCCGGATTGATAATTTATGTAGAACAATTTAAGACGTTAAATTGACTAGACATTTTGACGCCGTTGCCGGGGAAGTGTAATTAGAAGACCTTATTTCTTACATCTAAAAAAAATTAATAATTTCTCGAGTATGCTCTTCTCCTACACTTTGTGTGATCTAGAAGATAAAAATAAATAAAAAAATTATGTTAAGAATATATATATATATATATATATATATATATATATATATATATATATATTCATCATTTCATTTGATTCAATGAAAACTTTAATTTCAATAAATTGTTTTGTTTCATAAAATATATATATGTATATTTTTAAATATTTGAAAATACATATATATAATTTTAATAATAAATCATTTAAAAAAAATAAAAAAATTATTGTTTTGTTTAATGAAATATATATCTATACTTTTAATTTTTTTTTGAAAGTATAACATATAATTTTATTAACAAATCAATTAAAAATACATAAAAAAACCAACGAATAATACATAACCCATAAAGAGCCGAGAGAACACAAATAAAACATAACCAACAAATAACATATAACCTATGTTTTAAAAAAAAGCACTGTATATGCGAAAAAACCAAGGGTTCAAATGTTAAACGACTAGGTCACAACGAGGAGGTGAATGCAAATTTGTAGGTCCACGCTGACTCCATTGAGGGGGCCTCGACATTTTTTCAACCTGAAAATGAACTCGACGAGTTATGATTTCAATGTAGTTATTGTTGCCACTCAGATTTCTGCCGCCTGCAAAAAAAATAAAACCTGCAATGTAAACAATCTGAGCTGGGAGCTTCAACAAAATTATTAAATTGTTGTTTTAAATATCCAAGGTACAAATTTGGATTAAAAACAACCACCGCAGCAATTGTTTAGCAACCAGTTGGGTAGTGTATCATTAGACCATGTGCTTGCCAGATTCGCTCGTCATCACCATTGCCAGAAACGCAAAACTAAAAAAAAGTCAAATTCTAAATGCAATTTCCGGCCAAATAAAAACAAATTCATAAAAACCGAAACATGGGTTTTTTTTGGGAAAGGGGTCAATTAAATAACGTAAAAACAGTTTTGAGAATTTTGCAATGGTTTGGAATAATTTTTTGGTTCTTTGAAGCCCCATTTGGCATTCTGCGTGAGGAAAAAACGAATTTCATTAAATGAACAAAGCACTGTTTGAACACGACACGTTCCAGGAAGAAAAATTCAATTTAAAGACTAATCCTGCTGTGGCATTCAATCCATATGGCGCATCTAGGAGTCCAATTCGATTCAGACTGATTACACCACGCCTTCCATCTTCAATGCCAAACGGTCTAATGATGCAATCTTCGTTTTTGACTCCTGCTTAACTGGACATCTCCCGCACACCTGTCAAACGGCTTTTTGTGCATATAGTCACTCTGTTTTCATCCAAGTGCACTAGCTGCCAGAGAATCCAGCATTCCAGCTGGCCCCAAATGTATAACATCAGTTACCAGTTGACAATATTCTATGTTGGGCAAGCTCATGTTTTGAATGATATCCATCTTGCGAAGGTAGATGCCATATTAGCTTTAGCTGGATCAAATGGGCGGTCTTGGACTTTCTTCCTGGTACTTGGCTGCATAAAATTTCTTTTCCAATAATATAAATCAGAAAGCTGATGTCTTGGCTGTCTTTTAGCTACGGAAGACAACCACATTCTGCAGCTAGTCGACTGTTCCGTAGTTACTTTCACGCTTTTGTAGGTTCTAGGTGTCAAGAGGATAAAATGACTACATGGGTAGCTTGGAAAACATCAAGGCAGGAATTTTGAAGTGTGTGTTATCACTATGTCGCCGCATGTTCTTCCTGACTTCAGGGAGCAAAATGAAAAACAAAACAAAAGGTTCACAGGGAAAAAAATAAATAAATAAAATTGAATCAATGAAATAAGTAGATTATTTGCTCACTTTTCTGGAAGGTATTGATTAATTTTGGAATGATGATGAAAGATGAATAAATAATTTTCTGTTCAAGATTTTTAGCTACAGAAACTGTGCAAGTTCTGCAGCTAGAAAGCCATTCCGCAGCTAAACATCAATTCTGCAACTAAGAAACCTCACTGTTCAAATCAGTCTAACTTTCTCATATGAATTCGGATTTTGACGATTCAAGTGTTGTTGGAAAGATATCGACGAGATCCACACAATGAGAAATCCATCATCAGAGTTTGAAACAGTCAAGAATGAAGAAATTGCTCAAAAGATATAACAGTTAACTTGAGGCACTAATTCCGAAGCAGGTATAAATTCTTTTGGTTTTCTTTTGTGAACTTGTTTCATTAATACGAATTCTTAGTTTTGTGTGTAAATATCATAACTAGAGAGATTGACCACCTCTCTCTTTTGATAGTCTTACATTCCATTCCAGAAGAAGTATTAATTTTTTTTTGCAGGTTCCAGGAAGAAGGACAGATGACTACAAGTGAATAGTGTCTCTCTTAGAGACCAATTTGTTTCACAAGAGGATGACCAACAACAAAGAAGAAACATCAATGCATGAGCGCATGCTAATGCGAAATCAGATCCAAGAAATTGCAAAACTTTAAGATACTATTGTCTCCATTACATCCATACTTTATAATAAACCATTCATCTCATTTCCCTTCATATTTTCCATTTATATTCACATACACTTTCCATTACTTTTTGTCCACTCCTAACCCACAAATAAAAGCAAGAGGCTCAGTTACATGTTTGTTGCCCATTGCCATTATTACTTTCTATTTCCATCTTCCATTTTCATTTTCTCTTTCCTATAATTTTCATTTCACAAATAAACCCTGCTTCAATGCAAATTATTCAGTCCATAGTCCTTTGAGTCTAAATTCTTTGCAAAAACACCTTGAGGCTTGCATGCCTTAATGGCAAGTCCTCATGCCGACGAACAATGGGAATATATTAATGTCCTTTGTTCATCGGATCTTCTAGGTGACTCGACATCGGCAAATTTATTTGTACCTAGCAAGATGTGTTTGGGCATCTTGACTCTCATTGTCATCAATGGTGAGAGTTCTCGTGTTGACTAGTGGCATCCATTAATGGCCACTAAGTCAACAATTTCCTGCTATGTTCGACATCAGAACATCTATTCACATAGCAGGAATTGTGCCAATGAGTTTTGAAGACATGAAGACTATTATTTTCAGCATTTTGGAGCAGATTCAACAAGTTTTAGTAGAAGCAATAAAAAGTCATCTTGACTCTTTTTGTCCAGCCACTTGAAGAAGATTATGATCAGAATTTTGTAGCCACCACACATACAACTCATCCATTTCCAAAGGGTAAGTTAAGGTACGTCATTTTCTAACTTTTTACCATAGAATTCCATAAAAAGCTAGAATGATAATTGTTGGAAAAACATTTCTCTTCCTCATTTCATAAAATTGCCAATACCATCAGTTGGGGGGGGAATACATTCATATTCATATCTTTCCATGTTCATATCATATTCAGAAGCCCACATACTTCCAAAATATATTAACTATTACATTATTATTATGAGCATACAATGGCTTTTCAAAAGTGCTTAAATGATAATTGGATACAAACACAATCATGATTGTCACACAAGAACAAACCATGATGCAATCCAATAAAGATATACTTTGCAACAATAATCAAATTATCATTATGCAAAGTTCAAAGATCAAAATTGAATGCAACAACAAAATATGGTTGTAACACAAGAACCAACCATGTTGCAATTCAAGTAAAACACTTTGCAGAAGTATGAAGTTATCAAATCATATCATGCAAAGTTAAGCCAAAGCTTAAGGATCAAAAGAATTAATGTAATATATATTGCATGAGGACATGCAATAGCTTCAGTTGGGGGTTATGTTGGGTCTTGAAATTGTCATTCACCTCCATTACACTTTCACTATCATGTCCATTATATCACCTCCATTTCACCTTCATTTCACTACCATGTCACTACATTCATCTCATTTTCATCATTATTGGGTCACATTTATGTTTTTCCAAACTTGATTATTTCTTAGCATTTTTAAGTGAATTTGTGGTTAAAAATTAGAAAATAATGTGCATATGCTTGTACCTAACAAGTGGGATGAGATTGTTGACATGTGTAGGTCAAAAAGAAGCTGCTAGAAGACCTTTATGTGGCATTCTAAGGCAAATTCGAATTTGAGTGGAGAAGATCATGGGATCATGAGGATATGTGTCACATTTCCTATTTGTATTGAAATTCTAAGAAGACACGTGTCTTATCATTTCCTATTTTGATTATAACTCTAGAGGTATAGGGAGAGATTCATGGACTCTCGTTAATGAGATGACTTCTCATCTTTTTGTATAAATAGGAGATCTCTCTCCTTTATTTGGAAGCTTTGTAAACTTTTTTAGCTCAACTTGTCATTACTTTGTACTTTGTAATTTTGAAGAATTTGAATAAAGCTTTGAGGTTCCCAACATGGAAAGAGATGTGAAGTAGGAGATGCCATGGAGCATATTAGAATGTAAGGTAGAGTAGATTTTATTTTGTAGTTTTTCTTTGATTTCATTCAAGTATGTCATTTTATTGTTTTCATGTTTAATAGTTTAGATTTTCCATTCATGCAAGTTTAATTCATGCAAGTGTGTTCAACCGATTGATTGTAGATTTATCTAACTGTGTAATCTATGCTTGACAAAATAGTCCAAGAAAGTAGTCCTCATATTTTCCAATTGATGCTTGGAGCATTAGAGCACACAATAGATTAGTTTTCCTTTACATGTTTTGTATTTGCTTTCCATTTCAAATTAGCATAACTGACTGTGTTTCCTATGCTCGCTAAATCGTCTCAAGAAGGTGGCTCTACCATTTTCCAATTGGACTAAATTTGGGTGTTTGTTCACGCAACGGTGATAGATTCATTTCCATGCTTTCTTAAGATCACATCTATTGTATACTCAATTGCTTAAGTCATTTCAAGAAGATGATTTCGACATCTTCCTATATTGAATGTTCCCAATGGTATTTGAGCCTGCAGTAGATCATAGTTGTTTAAACTAGCATTATCATTTTTGCTTTCATTTCATAGACATTTTGCCAGCCTAAATTAATCTAACTATTCAAAGTTTTGATTTGTTTTTATCTAATGTTCATTTCCTTTTCTCCCTTCTTTAGAAATTATATTTTAACATTAAAAGTCATTAGATTTAGTTGTCCATTAACATTTAGAGATTTCATCTAGAAGCATAACTTTTCTTTCTTAGATTAATTTCCTTAAGCATAAGAAACAAAACCCCCAAAAACAACATAAACTATAAAACAACGAAGTAAGAAAAAGGTTAACTAAGCACATATAGTGCACTACACTTCATCAATTTACGATACTCAGATTGATAATTTATGTAGAGCAATTTAAGACGTTAAATTGACTAAACAGTAAGTATCTTTCAATTTTATAATCAACTTTGGTTAAATGATTTCATGATTGCAAGGGGATTTATAAATTGATTAGATAATCGAAAGTCCTTGCATAGAATAAGGAGGATTGTCATAATCCTCGTAGAAAAGAGAAATCATTGATATCTATGAAAAGGTCTATGAAGGTCAAGCATTGTTTGAATCCATCAAGAGATTCATGGGATTAAAAGTCCTCTCATACCTAAATAGCAGAAGAAGATACATAAAGAGACATATATGAAATGCTAGATATACTCTCAAAAATTACAGTAAAGAAGGTCACTTAGACCTACACAATAGTAAAGGTATCAAAGAATGAAGTAATAACTTCATGAAGATATAATAAAGATGATAAGAAGGTAGTCATCATTGATGAGCAAGGTAACAAGTATCAATGAATAAAGAAGGTTACCCCACCCGACAATTTGTGGTCTCTATGATAGATAAAGAAAGACAAGTTGAAGTCTATAGTATTTAAAAGATGAAAGAATTCAACCATGTGCAGAAAAGATAGGCAAGGTTGGTCCTCAAGCAAAGAAAAAAATAAGTATAGTTAAGATTCAATGCTATAGAAATATTTTGGAAGTTCATATCACTAAAAGATGGAGGAATCTAAAGAAAAGGGCTAAGGAAAGAGGGAGTATCAAATCTCTCCTCTGAGGAAGATAGTATCCCTCAGAAATGGATCCTATGGTAGTCAAACAGGAAGGATATAGCTCCTGGGAATCTCATTGAAAATTGAAGGAAAGAAAGATGTCATCCAGGACAAGGCTCATCATACATCAAGGCAAAAAGGAAACATCTTCCAGATAAGGATATGCAAGATCCTCAAGATTCTCTGAAGGAATCCTCATTGGAGGGTTCACTAATCTAGAGAGGGAGCAAGTGTTTCATCAGGAACTCCAACTTATGGAATTCATGGGATAATGGTGTGACGACATGAAGTAGATAAAGGGATTGAAGATCTTTTCAATCAAGGAAGTTGTCAGAAGAATCCTAGATGACCCAAAGGTAAAAAGAGGTATGTATGCTTGTATCTAATATTATAATGTCATGTCATATGGTTGCAGGTAACAATGGACCATTACTTCTATCTTG
Organism: Pinus tabuliformis; assembly: GCA_031772625.1. Lineage (NCBI taxonomy): Eukaryota > Viridiplantae > Streptophyta > Pinopsida > Pinales > Pinaceae > Pinus > Pinus tabuliformis. The sequence goes on along the minus strand of CM062806.1, from coordinate 996,693,988 downwards.
AGAAGCATGATCAAGAGAAAAAGGATCTTCTCCTCTGAAAGAATGAAGGCATAAGTCACATTAGATGAAATCAACATAATATGTCCTCATATGGAGTATGAGGTAGTTGATTAAGAAACTCTGATTAAAAGCTTCAGGAAATGGAGTGTGTGAGGAAGGAAGAGATCGTGAGATATGCAACCACGATGAAGGTAATCAACGTCCAAAATACCAAGAACATTTGACTAGCAAATCTCCCGGAAAGATATGAAGAGTCTAATGAAAATATGAAAAAGATGAAGACCCTTGACAATGGATATCTTTGGGAGATGTGTCAATATGTGTGCAAAATGTTGATACCTACAAGGAGATGCCATGATGAAGAGCCACCTCATAAGGTATGTTTTGATTTAATATGATGTTTTGATTTCTTGAATAATAACTGGATAATGCAGGGCTACTGGAACAAGAGTTGTAAATACAAGTACAACTAACATTCATGTGGTGGATGGAAGAAGCATGATGAGAAAGAAGTTTTCATATAATGAAAGTTCTAGATATTAAGAAGGCCACTTTCCATGAAGAAAGAATGACATTATGAACTAAGGAGGAAAGTGATCAATGGTTGTTGCCCTACAAGGAAGAAGCTCAACTAAATTTCATGACATCAAGGAGAGAAGTTGATCAAGCAGCTGAAGAACCCATGAAGAAGAAGTTGTTGATGTATAAAAGAGTCCCTAGCTAAGAGGGAGCTCTGACAGGTCCTTGATCAAGAGGGAGTTTGAATTAGATCACCCCTGATTACAAAGGAGTGATAATTGTGTTTTTCCATTTCATGATGCATGCACTAGACCAGGACCAGCAACCACAAGTCTAGATGAAGGCCATGAATGGAAATGTAGACACATGATAGACAAAACATTCTTGTCTTCACTTGGGAAGAAAGAACGGCAGGATTGGGTAATCATCTGGCATCTGATACTCTTTGAGGATGTGTAGGGCATCTAAGATAAGAGTAGGCAAGAGGACAGACATTCTTTGAGGGCTGCGAACCCAAGATAAGAATAGTCCTATAAGGTCATACTCAATGAACACCCGGGTGGATATGAACCTTGAGAGACAATGATGAAGGTGTTTATAAATCAGTAGTCTCGCTAGCAATATAGCTCATGGTCTCATGGAGAGATGGAGTTGTTAGTCAAGGGATTGCACTATGACAATGCTGATTGATATGATGCTATACAGATGGGATTACCAATTTGATTCTTCTTATGAGAAATTCTTCAGATTGAGATTAACCATGTACCATTGTAAATACATCCCTAGTTAAGAGGGAGTGTTGAAGAAAATGGTAACTAGGTTCGGTATTTGTCAATGTAATTTTGATCTTTGTACTTGTCAAGAAAAAGAATTATTATTTTTATAAGTAACATGAATGAGTTTCTTGTTCATTCCATCAGTATAGGAAAGAAGAGCTCTACTTGAGCATCTATGTAATGAAAATGGGTCAACCTAGTGTCTAATAAGCCCTCCAAATGACAAGCACCATCCTCTTTGTCACGTCGGCTTGGAAATTGAATTAAAAGGTAGTCAAGTTGGCTCAAATAATAGACACATCAGTTTAGAAATACAAGTTGGCTTATTTATGGAGAGAGAACCACTATATATACCCCATTAGGGTCTGCGCAGAAGGAAGGACAGAACTCAAATACATCTGAGATTTCTGGAGAAGTCTCTGCAACTGCGGATGGGTACAGGAGGTGGAGGAAGCACATAACTTTGGATTACTTTGAAATTTTGATGTCATAGGAAGTACACATCTCGAATGGCACAGTGAATCTCAAACAAGTGCAGGATCACAGGAATCTAGGACAAGTGCAGGATTACATGAATCTAGGACAAGTGCAGGATTACGGGAATCTCGGACAAGGGTGTAGACATCTCAGATAATTACAATGGCACAGTGATACAGCCTTGTTGTTGCAGAGAATATCTCGTTGGAAGAAACACACAGTCATAATCATAGTGATAAGGACGATCTAAGGAATCCTACTAAACCACAATGGCATAAACAAAATCGACATAAACATGATGGGAAGATACTCTGTCTCAAGGGTGCAGTAATATGATCTTAATAAAGACACAATCATAAGAATATAATCTCAGTTAAGGGTGCAACCATGAGACAATCATGATCTCAGTAGAGTTAAGGACAAACATCAGTCATATATGTGGAAACCTCATTGAATATTTCGATAAAGGAATAGTCTTGAAGTAGCTATGATAATGATCTCAGGAGTAACAAAGGAAGAGGATTGGTGTCTTGGTCTTGGAGTGGCATAGAGGGTCAAGTATAATGGTCCTGGTGTTCGTCAATTAGAATCTCTATAAGAAGAATTATGTGTGGATTTTCCTCTCCAAGAGGGAAATGTTTTGGCCCTGGTAGAATGCCAACTTCTTGTGTTCTTGTCTCTTTGTTTTGGTAGAGGTTTGATGAAGTATGTTAGCGCTTGAGATTTCACCCTAGGCTGAGGAAGGTAAACCTTCAAGGCAACATCAAACCATTTCACCTCGTAGCTAGCCCTACGAGGTATGAGAAGGCTCTCTCGGGTCAGATTTGATAGATCTTATAATATAATTAGGCTGACCAATTAGGATCAAAGATATTAGGCTAGTAAATTGATAAAGGGGGGTTGATTTAAAGATTTTTGGTTTTTTGGTGGCAATTGGAGGGAGTGCAATTCAGGGTGCGGGGATTGAGCACAGTTTTTGCAGGGGGATCTTTGGGGCAAGGTAGGAACTTGTGCTGATGCCTTTGGCTTGGATGAGTGATCAGGGAAGAAAGAGAGGAGGTTAAAGAGGGCAAACAAGGACTTTGAATCCTCTTTAAACAGTGGAAAACATAGATATTGAACAGAATTAAAAGCTGAGCATGGCATGCATGAATTCAAACTTTATCACTTCATCTTGTTCAATTAGCAGCAAAGAAAGAGAGATGTAACACATAAACAAACTTACAATAACAATTAGAAGACACACCATCAACACAATGATCCACAAGAATCCACAATGAAGTCTGCAAAACCCTGGCCTTCCTTTCCTTAAATTGCAGAGATAGATGTACAATACACAATAATGCTTTCTCCCACAAGAGTCCAACCATGAAAATGAGAAGGAGAGAGCATAATATAGACCATCTAGACCATCTAACTCCTTTCCCCACCTCTAGGGGTCGAGCTCAGCTTTCTAGGAGCAGTTTGAACAAATTCTAAACTAAGAACTAGAAAATAGGCAGCCAAACAACTTGCCTCTATTACTTAGCTAACTCATCCATGCATTAATTTTTTACTTTTTACATCATGGAAGCTTCTAGAAGGGTAAAGAGAGATAAAATCTATCAAAGTGCCATGAAAATATTACATTTATCCATCATCTACAAGTAAAAATAGTCAACCATAGTCAAAACAGTTTTTTTTGACCAAAAATGTGAATTCTGGCAAATCTGGAAGTTCTGGTCGCGCCCCTGGAAGTTCTGGTCGCGCCCCTTCACAGCTGTTTTTGAGTGGGTTCGAATGGTCCAAATCAGGTGCAAGATGGCTCATTGGAAAGCTTGGCCTGTCTACTTTCCATCCCAAGTGGAATTTCTGAATTTGGTGTTGATTTGACCCCTCAAAAATCAATTCTCCCAAGGTCACTTTCTGCAACTCAAAAAGTGGGCAGAAAGTCATTTTTTTGATGTATTTTGAGCTTTTGGAGGCTCAAAACTCAAAATCAGGCTTCTCCCAAGTATTCGTAATTTTTCTCTTTGCATGCCCTTTCCAAAAATGCCAAGTTTTCAAAATTCTGAGCAATCCTCCAGAATGGTCTCACCCAGGGTGAGACCAAACCGTGGGCAAAACCTGTAATTTTACCAAAAATTTGCAAAATGCTCCAAAATTCTCAAAATTTTCAGATTTTGATGCTAGATCAAGGCTAATGAGTACCATGATGAGTGAGGGATGCCTCAACCAAGATACGGGGATTTGTCCTTTTCTTTTTCCTCATGAGAGCCTCGTTCAACCGCCGTTGAAGGATCTTCATCCTTGCTTTGTAAACATGCATTCTGGCCCAATAATGTGTTTTCATGTTGCGTAGCAGCTCTTTGTCATGATTTGCCTTCTCTAAAAGCCTCTGCTGTGTCTCAACCTCCGTTGAAGAAGACCGGTCATCACCTTGCTCATTAGTCTCATTGGTTGACCTGATGTTATTGAGCAAGGTGGAATCAACAAGTCAAAATGACCGCTGCCCTGCCTGCAAAATGCTGTGAAGTATGTTGTTTTCAAGGGGAAACATCATGAGGGATATGTTAGGGGAGGGAATTTACATATAGGAAAGGGAAAAATATATATAAGCAGGGAATTTTGAAGGAAAACATCACATAATGCTAAACATGTCATTCCATCTCTCACCATTTGCAAATCAATACTTTATTTAGGGAAACTGTGTTATGATCACCAAGGGAAAGGACAATATAAATTTTCATGACGGAGGGAATGAGAGCATTGATGTCATGGGCATAGGGGGATAGGGCAGCATCACTTATGTACAAGTAACAGGCAGCTCATTTCATTTTGTTTAGAATGTCATTGAGGAGCATACTCTGTTTTTACTCATGTGAAAATATCCATTTGATGCTAATAAAAAACAGGGGTTTAGGGTATTTGATTGCAAGATGATGGGAAGGGGTTGCTGTGATTATTCTGCAGCGGAAGGAAGAAGGAATTGGTAACTTGGGAATTAGGGAAAAAAAAAAGGATATTAGGAATTAGGTTTAGGGGGACCATGAAACCCTCTTTACAAATCACTGCCAATCTAATTTACATAACAGCAATTCATTTAGAACAGAGGCAGCTTCATCATGCTTTTACCATGGGGAATTAGGGTTTCACTGTGTGCTTTGATCATAGGGAGGGACATTCAATTGCATAAGGAGTTTTAATGAAGGGAAATGCAATTGAATTAGGGTTTTAATATAGGGAATAGGTGGGGAAAAACAGAGTCTTAAGGATGGGGAAGAATACCATGTTAATGCAAAACCCTAATCACAGCAAAACTGGTCTTTTTTGATAGCTATGCAGCTGATACCTTTAATGAATTTTGTCATGACTTTATTCAGCTTTCAAGTCCTTGACATCATACAGCAAGATGACATTTTTCTTTATTTTTTCTAAGGCTATGCAAGTAGCAATTTTCACTGTTTTTTACAATTCTTGAATGTATGCCTTGTCATCACTTCTCTATTTGTTTTTTTACAATGTTTTCTGTTCATTCTTTTGCTGTGCATTTGATATATAATTTGTTGTGTATACTAGTGTTTAGGTTTTGAGCATATAACATGGGGAAAAGGTAGGGTTTGAAATGATTAGAGGGGACTAGGGTTTGATAGGATTTAGGGGTAGGGTTGGTATGATTAATTTGCAAATGAGATCAATAAATATGACATGTTAACATATGTAATTTACATGGGAAAATGAAAGGAGGGACATAAGGGAAAAATTGCCTTGAAAACAAACAAACTATCCATGCATATTGCTTGCAAAACATCAAGTCATTTAGCTTATTCTCTATTGATTCCTTGCATAAAATCATGAGCATTACCTTCCTTTGCAACCACAAAACCATCACACAACACGTGGAAGAGACATACCTCAACAAAATCGAGCAAATTTGAGGGAGATTTGGCGTTTGGGTGAGTTTTAAGGCGGGCAGACTTTTTGGTCGCGCACCTCCCCAGAATGGTCGCGCACCAGCAAATGGTCGCGCCCGTGTATTTTAACACAGAGAAAAGCGCTTTGTTTGGTCGCGCACCAGCAAATGGTCGCGCACACCTGTGGAATGGTCGCGCACCTTCCCAAGTGCTGAAACTTGCAGAAAATTGCCACGATTTGCCTCCTTTGCCTCTAGCACGAAATTTTGACTTTCATGTGCACAATAAGAGTGACTAGAGAGGGAAATTAGCTTTTATAGGTTCATTTAAAAAAAATTTAACTTTAGAACCCACTTTCTAATGTTTTGAACTTGCTTTTCTCTTTAACACTGTTTAGAGTCTTTTTGTCCTGAAATAAGCTCTTTTGATGCGTTTGACTCCGTTCTTTTTGCAGGTTGACCGCCTGATGGACTGTAGTGAAGGAACCAGGGTTGTTGCTGGCACTTTTACAAATTTTTGAAAATTTCTTTATTTTTACAAATTCCTCATGACCTTGGATTTAAAAACAGGGTTTTTTAAATCCAAGGCATAAAGTGAGCTGTAGCTGAAGAAAATGATAATGAAACATATGTACAAAATTCCTTCCGGCTTGCTGGGCACTTGCTGACCATGACTCATTACCTTGAAATGATTTTGACTCAAAACCCTAGACCTAAGACCATGGGATCTCAAGACAAAAAATAAGAACAAGCATGACTCAATTACATTGTTGTATGACCTGATCCAGCAAAGCCAAGAAGGGAACAAAGACCAGCTCCTCCATTCAGTGTTATGGCATGCCTAGTGGGATGCAAAACTGACACTGATGAGACACCTATAAATGCATATGCAAAGAGTTATTGATCACTGATGGAGGGCTCAAGACCGACACTAACAAAGTAAACACACACACTCATAATAAGAATTAGATCAAGATAAGATAAATAGTAAAAGCATTTCACAAATTCCTATCAAGTATAGAAGAATCTATCTAATGCTAACTGCCCTAAATTCTTCAACAGGGTATAGAGTTGGCATTTAGCACAACTTATTATCCGCAGATAGATGGAAAGACAAAGAGGGTTAACAATATAATGGAGGACATATTGAGGATGTATGTCATGCATCAGCATTGAAAGTGGCAAGAGTATCTTCGACTAGTTGAGTTTGCTTACAACAATGGGTATTGAGAATCTTTAAAGATGAGTATGTTTAAGTGATTGTATGGGAGGAGTTGTAATACTCCCATCAGTTGGAGTGATCTAGTGAATAGGGTGTTGATTGGACCTAACATGTTGGGAGAAATGGAACAACAAATGCAGGTAATCAAGAAGAATTTGAAGACAACACGGGACAACACATAAGAGTTATGCAGATCAAAACAGGTTGTTTAAGGAGTTTCAGTTTGGGGAACACGTGTACTTTCACATCAAGTCCAAGAATAACTCCTTGAGGATTAGATCATATTCCAAGTTGGCACCTTATTTTTGTGGACCTTTTAGGATTCTTGAGAGGATTGGACCAGTAGCCTATCAACTTGCATTGCCTCTGACAGTGAAAGTCCATGATGTTTTCCATGTGTCATTGCTTAAGAAGTATGTTAAAGATTATGATCATGTGATTGACTTGTTTGTATTACGGGTGGATCCAAAACGATAATTCCAGCCAGAATGATAGTGCATTTTGCAGGTTAAAGTGGAGTGGAAGCACTTTGGGCCCAAGGAAGCTACATGGGAGGTGACAAATCAAATGCAGGTTATGTATCCTTCTCTATTCGCTAGTTGAGCGAATGTTTTTGGTATATGTTTTGGTGTATGTATATATGTATATGGACGTAAATACTGCCATGAGTTGTGTTATAAATCTCCAACAATCGGTATGGGTTTCATGTCGTTATGGTTGTCATGTTGTTATGTTTCTCATGTTGGTTTGCTTCTCAGTAGGATGACCATTGTAAATACTGCAACGAGCTAAGTTATAAAAATCCATGGGCAGTATGTTTTGCTTTTCAGCAGTCTTGCTGGTTGCAGGTGTCATTGAACACTGACGATGGTGTTCCCCCAAGGGGGAGGGTTCTATAACACCCCTTGTGAAAAAATCCATGTAATAAAGTTAATAAAGACAATATAAGACCTTGGTCATGGGACACACATTCCAAGCTAAATATTGGGCAAAAACATAGTGACGAGGATCTCTTGTGATTAATTAATGTTTAAGGAAATTAGCAAAGGCAAAGGCAAAGGCTTTGGAAAGGCATGGGGCATTAATTGACATTTTATTTATGAAAATAATGGAAATTAAGAGAAAAGGAAGGTGAAAGGTCACAAGTTGCATGTGAGGACGAAAATGAAGGCAAATAATAGAAAATTGAAAAAATAGAGGCCTCATTAATAAAAAGGTTTATGAGGACCAGTTAACAGACTTTTGTCAGTTAAGTTTTGGAGCTCTCCCTCTATTCTCTCTCTCTCTCATACTCTTGGACACTTAGAGTTTTCTTGGAGCACTCTTGGAGGAGTGAGGCATACTTGGAGTTTTGGAGCAAGAAGGCAAAGGAAGAGCAGGAAAGCGCAGGAGGACATTGGGATGAACAACTACAATGGGTTTTGCTTGCATGTACCGAGTTGTGTGTATGATTTCCTTACTAGTTTTTGCATGCATGGCATATGCATGTGGTTATTTGGTTATGATCTGTCATTGACATTGAGGATTGCCTGGATTAACGGTGGATTTACTTAGTCTTTCCATTTTATGGATAGCCATCGTGTTATCAATTTATTTCCTTTTGTTTTCTAGTTGGTTCTCATGTTCCTTTGGCTATGGGTTGAGTTACTAGTTCCTCGAAGCCTTGGTTGGACAAATGCTTTGGAAGCCTTATAACAGTTTGGGTTGAGTTACCACTCCTGGAAGCCTTGGTTGGACAAATGCTTTGGAAGCCTTATAACAGCTTGGGTTGAGTTACTAGTCCTAGAAGCCTTGGTTGGAAAAATTCTCTAGAATCACTTGGGGGGGAAAACACTTTGGAATCCCAACGACAACTATGGGTTGAGTTACTAGTCCTGGAAGCCCTGGTTGGAACAAACACTCTAGAGCCCTGGACAGCTTGGGTAGAGACCAATTTGGTTATGGTTAGTGATGTCCGACTGTGAGGTGGAATCATTGCTTGAGGTGGTTTGGCCTCTAGAAGCCCTGGTTTGGTTTTCTTGGATGTGTTCCATGAGATCCCACATTCATGCTTGGAATATGGAACGGGGGTGACTAACTGAAAGAGAGATTTGGTTCAGCCTAGTCTATGGTTGGGTGGTTCATGGAAGTCCTAGACCTGGTTGCATTTTGCATATGTTAATAAGAGCTTCTTTCCTCTTGTATTTGATGGGTAAATACACTTGTTTATATGTGGTTTTTTATGGATATTATATACTTGTTATTTCTATTGGTTATGAGCATGTTTCATGGCAATGATGATGTGTGGCTCTTGTTATCGATGATAACCTGATATTTTTTTTAGTTTGATTGATCATTATAGAAAGGGATTTTATGTTTAGGTTCAAGTGAGACCTGTCATAGAGTCCATTTAATGTTTGATAGGGTCATCATAAAAATAAAAGGTCATAATTCCATCTATCTTGAGGTTATCATTTCATATTACACTTGTCTGACACTTTTACAAACTTTCGCAACACAGTTAATCAAACCCATAATTCCCTACAAAAGTCCTTGACAGTTCCATAGAAAAACGGTCCATTCCGACACTTGTCTCACTACGAAAGTTTGTTGTTGTATAACGGTTTTATTGTAAATGATTGTTAGTGATGCCGAATGTACTGAGTCATTATACATCTTGATTCTTGTGTCCTCCACTCCTTTTCATTCACCCTTACCTCTCCTTTTCCCCTTTATACCATTTGCTCCTATCAAAAAGTTCACAATTGCTATCGTGGAATAGGGTTTGCGCTGTCAAAACAAGCTTAGCCGTGGTCTGAGTGAGGTCTAGGTGTTCTAAATTTGGCTTGCAGGTGAAGGGGAAGCAACTCTCGAAGTGTTGACAAACATGGCCACCAGAAAACACTACAAAGGAGGGGATGTAGTACGTTATGAGCCCACAGATATGAAACTGCTTGAAGAAGACCCAACTTTTACACAGTCATTTTCCAGCATGGGATGTCTTCAATTTTGTCAAAAATTGCAGGGTTTTCATGCGCAAATCACTAAGGACTTCACCCTCAATTTCACAGGGATTGGCACGAAGGTTGGCATCTTAAGTTTGAATGTCTCCCCAAACACCATTTCTCATGCTACAAAAATCCCAAGGTTAGGGGAAATATGGTTTAAAGTTCAGAAGTTCCAGCTGCAGAATTGTGATGAATTCTTGAAGGAAGAACATCAAGGGATTGATATGACAGTGGGCATCCCTAGAGCTTGCCTTAAGGAACATTATTCCAAGTTGCTGATGGTTATTCAAAAGTATTTTACATGTGAAGGAAGGTTCCATATGGTCTACCAATACCACTTTAGGTTGCTGCTCCACTTCACAAGTAAACAACCCTTAGACATCCCTTTCTATCTCTTCAGAAGTTTAGGAAAGATGGATGACAAGGTTCAAGCTAAACCAGATACAAGTAGTACCTCTGTTTTTCATCATGGTCTTATCAAATTGTTAGTAGTTGAAGAGTTAAATAGATTGAACATAGATTGGCTTACCTTTTTGTTCCTAAGTGGATATGAACTAGATGTTGCTACCCCCTCTAGAAAAACTCCAAAATCCAAATCTACAACCCCTAGAACAGAGCAACAATCAGTGACATAGCAACCTATAATTGAATTTTCTACAAGTACTAAGATGAGAATGATGAGAAGACAAAAGAGAGAACATAGTTCAAAGAAGGGAAAATTGACTAACATTCTAGAAGCTATAGACATTGAAGAAAGCCCAGTTGAGTAGCCTATAGAAGTGACTCCAATTGAAACCAAGAAGAAAAGCAAGAGAGAAAAGAAATTATATTTTAATCAAGAAGAACATGGTTTCATTTTTAGGCCAAGGAAACATGTCACGAGATCAATGCAACAAGTTGAAGAGATACCTAAAGCACCATTAGATAAAACAACACCATCAAAGAAACCATCAAAGGAAAAGAAAGACAAGGAGGTTGTTCAAGAAAAAAGTGAAATAGAGGTCCTACAAGAATAGTTAAGGGAGGCTAGACAAGAAATAATCAAGACCAAGCTTGAGTTTGATGAATACCAAAATGAAGTGTTAAGACAAATAGATTTTTATGATGAAATTGCAGACAAGTAAAAAAAAGATGATAAGAAGGACTCTGCCTTTGCACATAATGCTAGAGCATATGTATAAAAGGAATAATTGTTATAGGAAGATAGGAAAAGCCTACAAAGACAAGTCACAACATTGGAAACTCAAATTGAAATGATTTAGGTTGAGCTCAAAAAGAGAAACCTCAAGATTATTGCCGAAGTAAGTGCTACTCCATGATATGGTAAAGTCTTCAATTTTGTCTTCACTATACCTAAATCAGTCAACTCAGCAATATGTATAGTCAACATGATATTAGGAGTCATAAGGAGGCATTAAGAATCATGAAAACTAGAAAAACTCAGAATTTTGGACTTTCGTAGCAACTGCCCATATTGAAGCCAAGAATTTTCTACGAAACTATTGTAGCTTTCCATGGAGGTTAAGGCTGGTCTAAAGTTCAACAAAGATAATTCTAAAGGCCTATGTTTAGCTTATAAACATCAAAGAAGACCTCAGAATCAACAGGGAGAGAAAATAGGTAGCATAAGAGTGTTTTTTGAAGTTGCTACCAAAGTTTGCTACGAAACTGCTGAAAACGTTGTTTTTGCTATGAAATCATAAAAAACTCTGTTTTTTCTACCTTTTTGAAGATTTTGAATATCAGACATCCAAGCTCCAGATGGATTACAGATGATAAAGGTGTCCACTTCATCACGTTGAACTCCTATTTTTTAGCATGCCAAATCAACACATAACCACATCAACATAATAACCAGATTATTAAGACAGTTAGCAAAAAAGGAAATTTAATTGATGTCTATCAACAGGTTGAAGATTTAATGACATTCCAGCAAATCTAGCATGAAGTTGGGCTCGATTATCTACATCAACAGAAAGTGGTTATAGTTTTAAAGCTAGTAGAGTCCTAGTTGAATTCCAACTATTGTAAAATAGAAAATCCCTATGAGGACTCTGTTAGTTAGAAGAAAAGTAGGAATAGGTCTCTAGAATAGTGGATTGAATTTGGCCCAGGTGGCAAGATAATGTAAAGAGATCTTTTCTCTATAAATAAGTAGGTTTTCAACTTTGAGAAAGGTTGATGGAGAATGTGAAGAACTGACCTTTTGTAATCTTTTGATCCTTTAATAGAAAATTTGCAGCAACTCTGTTTTTGTACTTGAGATTCATGTCATGGATTTTATGGGTTTTTATCATGTTGTTTCAAGTTTTACATAGTATTTTGATTACTTGGAAATCTTTTCAAACTGCTCCAATTTCCTTCATTTACTATGTATGACTGTGGATGTTCATTTGTATCAGTTTCAAAGCTATAGATGCCTCAGATTCCATCAAACATTGTTGTTGGCCATAATTTGTTTTAATTTGACTCCATGCCCAATGGTGGCAGTCATCACATTTTTATTCACCTACAAAATCACAAAAAGAGATCAAAGTTAGTCATCTATTGTTTGAATTGTTTCAAGAATATTTGATAAACATTTGAGAGATCCCTCTCAGATTGGAAGGACTAACTTCCAGTTCAAGTGGTCTGAAATAGTTACACTAGGTTAAAGGTTGAAACAACCTAGTTGTTTCTAGCCCAGTGATAACAACTCTCATCATGTTTTGATTTGTAAATGAATGAACATTGAATATATGATGTAATAGACGATAATGCTGCTAATGTGATAAGGCATCAATGCTTCTTGGCGATTCTCAGATAAGTATGAGATCCCTATGCTCAGATATGTTGTTATGACCAGTAGAATGCATATTTGTGACATGTTTGACGAAATTTTTGTCATGGCTAATAAGGGTCCATTTAAGTCCTTGTTCAAGTATTTTCATTTGTATCATTGTTTCAATGTTAATTTTTCTTTCTTGAAGTTCCATGAAGTTCTGGGCAGTGGCCTGAGTCGTGGCCCTAAGAAAGTGGTGTAGAATACGAGTTCACTAGCTCTGAATTAGCTGGAAAAGCCCCTAGTCACTGGCATGCTCTTGCTGTGAGAGATACTAGAGGGTCCTAATTGCATGCATGCCCATGTCATGAGAGCGACTGAGGCCCTAGGTCAGTAAAATGTTAAGTTGTCGGATTGAGGCTTCTGTGATCCATATCAAGAAACGCGTCGACAAACGAAATATCATGTGATTTACACCGAAGAATCTCTCATAAAAATGCTAAGTTGTCTAAGGGGTTGATCACCTGGAAGGCTTGGTTGGCTCATGTGGGTTATCTGACATGTGTAGAAGATCATAGTGGTTGTGTTTTGTCTATTCCACTTCTTTAATTGTACATGGGGAGTTGAATCAGATCATAGTGGCATCTCGTCACATGTTTACCCCAGCAGACCGGTTAATTTGGGTAAATGTGGGAGGAGATTGATGTATATATATATATATATAGACCTATTATTATATTAAAGATCTTTATATTATTCAAATATATGAAACTGTAGCTATCTCTCAAGTCAGAGTGAGGGGAAATTGGAGAGAATTATCTAAACTGATCCTTGATGGTAGTCTTCATCTCATTTTCTATTGTTTTGAAGTATATTATGGACAAAATATTCATGAGTTCCATGATGGAAGCATCATATTCGTTTTCCATTCTCGGGATACAACAATCTTATGTCACTTAAAAATCTTAATAAGATATCAAAAACTTAAGAGGATATAAGATCTCTAATTAAATATGATGTAAGATATCTAGGTTATATGAAATCCATTATCATAACATCATAAATAATTATAATATAATAACTGTTATATAATGTAATCATTAAACTATATCTAAAAATGTGAATGATCATTTCTTTGTATTTCAATCATATAAAATTAAATAATCAATAATTATTATTTTATCTTTTATTTATTCAACGTGATTTTTTAATGTATCTTCAATTTTTATCAATGTGGGTATTCTCAAAAGTATGCATAATGGGTACTCGTTGGATGTGGAATTTAATTCCGCATCCCACACTTGAACTTGAGTAAATCTGTAAGGAGATAAACATAATTTTTGATCCAAGACTTGGATTGAAATAAATTCTATATTGCCCGAAAGCTCTCAACGAGCTGATCATAATGGTGGTATTATAATTAAATTCAGGTTATGAAAAATTGAATAAAGATGAAAGCCAAACTAGCAGAGACTAGATTAAATAAATTAAATAAAAAGTTAATTTATTTAATCTAGTCTCCACCAATTTAGGTTTCATCCTTGTTCAATTTTTGTAGGTTATATGAAATTTTCATTGTTAAAATAGATGTTAAGTGAAGCAATTATCAATTTTGCTTCAATTTCAAAGTGTTATTCGACTAATGTATGGTAATTATACTTGGCCTATTCCCAACCTTGTGGCCACTCTTCAACAAATTAATTATTTGAGAAAATAAAGAATGTCATATCCATAAAGAAATGAAGATAAGGTACAAATTCAATTCTCTCTGTTGGATATCAACACCGAAGCTTCAAATTATTATTGTTGGTAGGATTCTTCCACTAACCTACCCACTAAAATATCACAAAAATAGTTTTGGTAGGGTTCTCTATAAAAAACATTCACTCAAATCATCACAAAACAAAGTTATAATGAAGGATAAAGGAAATTTTGAGCAGATATCCTTATTTACATGTTTCGAGCAACTAACGAGTATGGAAATTGAGTTTGCACATGAACATAAAGTTTACTTTAGTATGATTGATTATTGAGAATAACAAAGTTATAAAGTGAAAAATATGTTTTAATGTTGGTTATATTCTATTAATTTTTCTTAGGGCTGTATTGTTCTTTGTTTTAGATAATTCCATTTCATTATTTACACATTGAATTCACCCCACAACATCATAACATTATTCAACAACATATGCAATTATATAGAAAGAACACTATCATCATTAATGCAGTGGAACATAAAGGAACAATAGAAGAAGATATTTCACACATAGAGACACCTGGATTGGTCAGAGACCAGGGCAAAACCCCACAAGGGGGAAAACCCTTTCAAATTATTCTTCTTATTAGATTGTGATTGAATGTTTCAGTAAAGAGAGAGTACAATAATCCAATTCTTTATCTACAAGACGGTCCAACAAAAATCATCCAAACAATATCTCAAAGATGAACCTAACAATAATACTAATCAAAATCATTGTTCACCAGCCTGTGGTCAACTACCATCAACTGTCGGAATTTGCAGTCAACTGTCAAAATCAAACCCTAGGTTCCAACCGCACAGAGAGAGTGTACGTGTGTGCAGTTGAAACCCTCCAACTACAAGAATAGGCTTGTGTGTGCGCGTTTGCAACCAAAAATCTTCTATGGAAACCCTGCATTTGCAAATGAAAACCCTAGATCACACGTTCAAGATTCATACCTTAGAATTTCAGACCTGTGCGAACGAATTCTCTGCAAACCAATTTCAGATCTATGTGAGCCAAACCAAAGAAAGAAGAGTGATTGATGATCTCCAAATGAGGGTCACTTGACTTGTATTTATGGCCATCTAAGGGTGTCAAATTTTGTTTTGGGTTGACCTGTCCTTTTTGTGCACATGGGGGTTTTCATATTAAAATAGATTTTTCCTTAACCAATTAAATTCTTCCAAGGGCTAGTATGTGTCTTCCTTAATGAGGACCATTTTCCAAAGGAAGGAATTCGTCCCTAAGCCGCTAAAATTAACACTCCCTATTAGCTAGGGAGAAATTACTGATTGCAACATATGTCTCATCATCAAATGTCATTTGTGTTCATCTTTTCTCATCTATGCTCATATCTGTTCATCCCTGCTCACATATGCTCATCACTGCTTATCTTCTCTTTTCTTTGTATCTCTGCTCCTAAAAGAAGTAGAATTTGACATCGGAGGGGAGCCCAAGATAAAACCCTTAATAACATCAAAGAGATTATCTTAATCTAAAACAACATCAAGGAGCCCTGATCAACCTGGAACCATATCGGGGAGCACATCTCAACCTGAAATCCACTGACAATGAGGAAGGTCCTATGAGACACTCTCATCTCATGTATATGATAGTGGGGAAGGTCCTATGGGACATTATCACCCCAAGTCATCTCATAGGGGAGCATACTTCTTCCACCCTATGTCAAGCAATAGGTGAGATGCCACTTACCAAGAAAGGATCACAACCATCCCATTTTTCAATTAATGGTAAAGATACCACTTGCTATACAAGATAAGAATTATAACCATCTTATTGTCTCTCAAAAATGACCCTCAAAAGTTAAGTGGTAGAACACCTGCATCATAATCCATCTTGGGTGAGATACCCGACTTACCAAAGGTAAGGATCACGCACCCCCTGTTGGATAAACAGGGAGTGGCAATCCCAACAAGCCCAACTTGTGGGTATGATGCCAACTAGGGTATGCTCTCCTACACCAAGGTAGGGGGAGATACCCGACTTGTCAAAATGGACAAGGATCACACACACCCTATGGGTGACAATAGGGGAGATACATGACCTACTGCAAGAGTATGGATCACACACACCTATTGTCCAGAGTTCCCTCAACCCCAAGAGCCCTACATCTCCATTCATCACCCTGGGAGCTCATACAAAGTTGGCTTAGTGTCCTCAATCAACCCTGCTCTCTATAGATCATAAACGTATCAACATGCTCATATATGATACTTTCTTAAACAATTCATTGAAAAGTTCAATCATAACGCCTCATACATTACCAAGAGCAACAATCCTTTGATTTCCTCTTCATGCAGGGCATTACATCAAATATTATGTTAGAATAAATACATGTCACAAAAAGATACCTTATTCATCCTTCCTCTCATGGAGGAAACAACCACAAGCTTAAGGTTGTCTCATATAATAGTGTTGTCTCAATGCATGAAGATATCTCAACAACATACCGGATTTTCTGCCAATCAGATCCCACTTTTTTTTGTCATAATGTATCACTATCATATTCAGAACTTGCTCAAACAACTCTCCAAAGAGCTTCCTCAACCAAATTTCCCCACAACTAATCATGCTAGCAACAATGTACTCAACCTCGGTCGTGCTTAAAGCCACAGACTTCTATTTTTTGCCCATTAAATTGTCATGGCAGATCCCAAGCTAAAGTAACACCTAGATGTGCTCTTTCTGTTAATAATGTTTTCCATCCCAGTCAACATTAGTGTATTCATGCAGTCATACATCTCTGGAAGTAAATCTCATACCAAGATTGATCATCACATGCAAATGTGCTTGGTGGAAACACAATGTGTATGAAGTGACTCAATCATGAATTAGCTCAGGTTGTTCTCTACAAAACATATATCTAAATGGGTGTTCACAAGGAACATCAATATTTCAATCAGTTGTTGGTTTCCAAGTTAGGTTCAACCATATCTTTGCATAACTTCTTAAAATTCAATTCCATAAGGGTTTCCAAGAATTTGAATTTCATCATGCCAAATAACTTAACGACATATTTTTTTCTTTTCAAATTCATCATGTCAAGATTCTTCATCTCGAACTTCAGAGGAAAACTCCCTCTTACTTTGATCATCATAGGCTCATTACTGTTAGAAAATTATATATTACAGAGCAATGGAACACATAAAATATTGCAGAAATATAAACACAGAAAACACATAAAACAAGAGAGACACAGATATACGTGGTTCACCCAGTTTGGGCTACGTCCATGGAGAAACAACCAGTCCTTCCTTTTATATTATCTAGCAAACTGAAGAGATACAACCTATAGCAGATCCGCTGTAACACCCTCTTCGCTCTCAATCTCCTCTCTCTTCCTCACTCAGAATCCAGATATCCATAGATACAATACAATTCCCTCATATATAGTGAGGGGTTGCCTTCTAGGGCAAAAAACCCTAAATTAAACATAACTTCTACCGTCAGATCATCCGCCTAATGAACGGCCCAGATTGACTAGAAATTACTAGAATTTTATAAGGCAATTTTACATCTATTTTTAGCTTCGGGGGCGCTGCCCCCAAACCCCTGCAGGGGACCATTGACCCCCGCGGGGGGAAAAGTCCCCCACCACACCCCCCACGTGGAGGGGTGTACAGTCTTCCTAGGGTATACATCCGGCTGAAACCTTTGAATATAGAAGGTAATCAGGCTCCACACCCAACAATATCCCACTTGGAGACTGATTATAGCAACTCCACCACTGCTTCATTTGCTAGAAAATGACTCCACTTTGGACCTGGCTGTTTCTCATCTTCTTCATCATACTTGAAGACCAATTGAAATTGAGCAGATTCTCAGTTTATCCCTGGTTACAACTTTTGTTAGCATATCTACAGGATTCTGGCTAGTGTGTATCTTTTCCAGCTTCAACTGTCCATCTTCCAATGCTGACCGTATGAAATGGTACTTGAGCTGTATATGTTTAGTATTGGAATGAAATGCAGAGTTATTTGCAAGATGTATGGCACTCTGGCTGTCACTATATAACCTACCCAACTCCTGCTTCTTGCCCAATTCATCCAGAAACCTTTGTAACCAAATCATTTCTTTACTAGCCTTTGTAGCAGCAACATACTCTGCTTCTGTTGTTGAAAGTGCAACAACACTTTGGATTTTTGAAACCCAACTGACAGCTGTTCCACCTACAGTAAACACATACCCTGTTGTGCTCCTCCTATTATCTCTATCACCTGCCATATCTGCATCAACATATCCCTGTAGAGCAATGTTTGAACCACCAAAGCATAATGCTTGATTTGTGGTACCTCTCAAATACTTGAGAATCCACTTCACCGCCATCCAATGTTCTTTTCCTGGATTGTTCATGTACCTGCTTACAACTCCCACTGCATGTGCAATATCAGGCCTTGTGCAGACCATTGCATACATTAAGCTTCCAACTACTGATGCATATGGAACTTTAGACATATGATCCATTTCTTCCTGAGTCTTGGGACACGCCTCCTTACTTAATTTGAAATGGCTAGCCAAAGGTATACTAACTAGTTTTGCATTCTGCATACTAAACCTTTTCAACACCTTTTCTATGTACTCACTTTGAGACAATGTTAATTTGTGATTCTTCCTGTCTCTAGTTATTCTCATACCAAGGATTTGTTTTGAAGCACCCAAATCCTTCATTGCAAATGAGTTTTCCAATTTCCTTTTGAGCACATTTATTTCCTGCATGTTAGAACCTGCAGCAAGCATATCATCTACATACAATAACAATATAATATAGCTGCCATCATTTTGCCTTTTGGGATAAACACAATGATCAAAGTGACATCTAGTATAACCTTGTTCATATATAAACCTGTCAAATTTTAGATACCACTACCTTGGAGCCTATTTTAAGCCATACAAGCTCTTCTTCAACTTACACACTAGTTTATCCTTCCCTTTTAGCTCATATCCTTGTGGTTGATGCATATATATCTCTTCCTCCAAATCCCCATGGAGAAAGGTTGTCTTTACATCTAATTGCTCAAGATGCAAATCTTCAACTGCTATTAGACTTAAAATAGTTCTGATTGAAGTCATTTTAACAACAGGAGAAAATATTTCATCAAAATCAATACCTTTCTTCTGTGCAAACCCCTTCACTACAAGTCTAGCTTTGTACCTCTGTTTTCCTCCATATTCTTCCTTCAGCCTGTAAACCCATTTATTCTGCAATGTTGTTTTACCTGCAGGCAACCTGACTAAGTCCCAAGTCTAGTTATGTGCTAAGGAGTCCATCTCTTCTTTCATGGCTTGCTCCCACTTCTTCCTGGTTTCTACCTGCACTGCTTCTTCATAACATTCTGGTTCACCAGAATCAGTCAACAATACATAATATAATGAAGGAGAGTATCGTTCAGGGGGTCTACTTATCCTGGTAGATCTTCTAACACCACTTTTAGGTGTTTTAAGTGCTTGTTGCTGTTGTGGTTGTTGTTCTGGCTATTGATCATTATGATTTTCAGGCACCATCACTTTTCCTGTGATATCGTCAAGCACTGTGTATTCTCTGTTTTCTTTTTCTTGTTTCTTTTCCTACAACTGATTCTTATACAAGACCTTTTCATTGAATATTATATCTCTGCTCCTAATGATTTTGTGATTTTCATAATCATATAAGCGATAACCAAAACCATTAACACCATATCCAATAAAGGTACATTTCTTTGATTTTGCCTCAAGCTTTGTTCTATTTTCTTTGTTAATGTGGACAAAAGCTTCACAACCAAAAGTTTTTAAAAATGAGTAGTTTACCTTTTTACCTGTCCATGCCTCCTCTGGAATACCACCATCCAAGGAAATTGAAGGTCCTCTGTTTATTAGATAAACAACAGTATCTACAGCATCTGCCCAAAATTGTAAAGGAAATCCTGCATGCAATCTCATGCACCTTGCATGCTCCATGATTGTCCTGTTTATCCTTTCTGACACACCATTTTCTTGTGGTGTTCCTGGAACTGTCTTCTCTC
The DNA here is from genome assembly GCA_031772625.1 of Pinus tabuliformis. Classification (NCBI taxonomy): domain Eukaryota; kingdom Viridiplantae; phylum Streptophyta; class Pinopsida; order Pinales; family Pinaceae; genus Pinus; species Pinus tabuliformis. The sequence goes on along the minus strand of CM062806.1, from coordinate 996,673,592 downwards.
TGCAAATTCCATTCTCTGAACAGTACCTATGAAACTCTTTGCTGCAATATTCACCTCCATTATCTGATCTGAGACACTTCAACCTTTTCCCTGCCTCATTTTCAACCAAAGCTTTCCATTTCTTGAAAGTATCAAATACATCAGATTTATTTTGAATACAATAAATCCAGGTTTTTCTGGTTGCATCATCAATAAAAGTAACATAATAATGAGAGCCACAAAGAGATGATACCTGAGCAGGTCCCCATATATCTTTATGCACAAGCTCTAATTTTTCGCTCTTCTTTTCTTTCCCAACTCTAAGGAGTCTGACTCTCTTCTGTTTTCCATAAACACAATTCTCACGGAATTTTAAATCAACATGCTTCAAACCTGGCAACAAATTTCTTGAGTGAAGAATTTGCATCCCTTTCTCACTCATGTGCCCGAGCCTATGATGTCACAATGCCATATCTTCTCCTGTAGAGGTTAAAGCATTAACAAAATTAGAAATACCATTGCATAAATACAATGTACCAACCTTTTCTCCTTTCGCTATTACTAGGGATCCTTTAGTGACCTTCCAGGTTTTATCTGTGAAAGTAGTTACGCAACCTTCACCTCCCAACTGCCCTGTTGAAATCAGATTTTTCTTCAGATCTGGAATATGCCTTACCTTCTTCAATAGCCACTGATTTCCATTTTGTTGTTTTATGAAAACTGTACCCATTCCAACGATTTTACAGGGTTTATCATCACCCAATTGAACTTGTCCAAAATCTCCTTGAACATAATCATGAAAATGTTTCTTATCAGGTGTGGCATGGAATGAGGCCCCTGAATATACCACCCAGGCATCAATAATATTTTCTAATGAAAGAATCAAAGCATCTTGCAACACATCACCTATTACATTCGCTTCATGATTAGTTTCTTGCTGCGCATCTCCTTCTTTTCCCTTCCGATACTTGCAGTCTTTCTTCAAGTGTCCTTTCTTCCCGCATTTCCAGCACACTATCCTTGATTTGGACTTGGATATGCCTTTTCTTGACTTACTACGATATCCTGGGATCTTTCCTCTTTCCATTTTTCTTCCCCTAGTCTCTGCAGTCAAAGCATTACCTGATGTCTCACCGGAACTTTTCTGTCGCATTTCCTCGCTAAGGATTGCACTGACAACATCATCAAACTTTAAAGTACTAGATCCAGAGATAGAGTTACTAATTGACATAACTAAACCATTCCAACTTTCGGGCAATGAGCACAGAAATATCAGAGCCCTAACTTCATCATCAAAATTTACCCCTACAGAACTTAACTGACTTGTAACTGTATTAAAATCATTTAAATGATCTGCAACAGATCCACCTTCTGACATCTTCATATTAAATAAACGCTTCATAAGAAATACCTTATTTAAGGCCGAAGGTTTTTCATATAGTTTGGCCAATGCCGAAATTAAACCCTATGTTGTCGTTTCCTTTGAAATATTAAACGCTACCGACGCCGCTAGGCACAGTCGTATTGTTCCAAGTGCCTTTCTGTCCAGAATATCCCATTCCGTGTTTGTCATACTCGTCAGCTTCTTTGTCTTTCCGCTCAATGGTAGGTACAGATCTCTCTGATACAGATAATCTTCCATCTGCATCTTCCACAGCTAGTAGTTTTGGCCGTTGAATTTTTCGACCCTAAACCTACCATCTTCCGCCATTGCTCCCACTCGAACCAGGAACCCTTCTCTCCTGCGAGTTTATCAACCAAATAGACCTTCGGCTCTGATACCAGTTGTTAGAAAATTATATATTACAGAGCAATGGAACACATAAAATATTGCAGAAATATAAACACAGAAAACGCATAAAACAAGAGAGACACAGATATACGTGGTTCACCCAGTTTGGGCTACGTCCACGGAGAAACAACTAGTCCTTCCTTTTATATTATCCAACAAACTGAAGAGATACAACCTACAGCAGATCCGCTGTAACACCCTCTTCGATCTCAATCTCCTCTCTCTTCCTCACTCAGAATCCAGATATCCATAGATATAATACAATTCCCTCATATATAATGAGGGGTTGCCTTCTAGGGAAAAAAACCCTAAATTAAACATAAGTTCTACCGTCAGATCATCCGCCTAATGAACGACCGAGATTGACTAGAAATTACTAGACTTTTACAAGGCAATTTTACATCTATTTTTAGCTTCGGGGGCACCCCCGCCGAGGGACCGCTAGCCCCCGGACCCTCGCAGGGGGGGACAAGTCCCCCAGCACCCCCTCGCGTGGAGGGGTGTACAGTCTTCCTGGGGTATACATTCGCTAAAACCTTTGAATACAGAAGATAATCAGGCTCCACGCCCAACAATTACCTGTCAAGAATAGATTTCCAGCATATAAAACCAAAATCAAAGGAATACCTTGGACCACTTTGAAGGAGAGGTCCATATTGACACATCTTCCAGGATTCACTAGGTAACTATCAATGCAGACATGCAGACTCAGAAAGCTTTCTTCAAACCAATCATAATACTGACCAAACCAATATGCTCAACCTCAAACAAATTAATAGTGTGCAATCAAATCAACTAAATCTATTTATCAAGCCTTAAATGCCAAACCAAAAATAATATTAAAGCCATACATTTTTCTGTCAATATCACTGAAAATCTCTTCGGACCAAGTGCCAAGAAGAGCCCACACCCAAATACTAGGTTGCAACCTTATCTATTATCATGTCAACAACTTGTTATTTATCAAGCAATATCTAACCAAACTTTATCAATCCATCCTTGTTATCATTAATTTCCGTCCCTAGATGCGAATGGATACACCAAGGATAAGTCATATAAGTTTTATTCAGTCATCGTGAGATGACTTCATACTCAATCACAATTGTTTACTCTTCAACCAATGTGTCGAGTTCCAATGATGCCAATATAAAATCGATATTGAATATCAATATTAATCACTGAGAGTCACTATGCGCATATTATCTTGCCACATCAAGGCAAATCATCATTTAAAAATATGATCCAAACCCTAACTTGTTATCACTGTGAATCCAATCAATCCATAAGCCAAAGCATATCTATGAATTGTCAAGCATTATGACAATTTCAATACTACTCATTTATAGATACCAGTCTTTCAAATTAATCACATCGTTAGGATTTGGTCGACGTTTCAAACCAACTAATGTGGTTCATCCTCAGGACAAGGTATCCTAACGATGTGATTAATTCAAAATACTGGTATCTACATTATGGATCACAAAATTCTCAGATATAACTACTCATTTATATTAAGTCAAGTCAATAAGACAAATATTGTCAAACCCTTGCAATTGTTATCGAATACTATGATATACTAACTCAAACTTTTATTCCCATTGCCTTCCTTAATAAATATAGCCCTAATATCTAAATTCCATAATTCCTCCTCTATTCTAAGTAGGTAAGCCTTCCTTTTAGTAAGGGAACAAAGTCTAATTTTTAAAGCTTCCAAAAAACCTGTAGATACGAGAGATGATTGAGAAGAGTTAATTGGATGAAAATAGCGAAGACCGGGAAATTCCAAACGAGCAAAAGATAATATTGGTGCGAGAAGGAAAATTTGTAGAGGGGGATTGAGAAGTAGTAGGGCGAGAGACAAAAAAGGAGATAGAGTTTTCCGAAGAGGATCTAGAAGTAATATGCATATTTGAAGAGGGTTTGAAGGAATTTATAGTAATACTATCCAATAGAAATAAATCTTCGGTAAAGTGTGAATGAAGAAGCTTACTGGACAATGCATCCAATAGATGTGAAGGAGGAATATATGTGCCATTTGAATCATCCCAACTAGGAGCATATGGACCATCGGACGAACCCAAACCACCAAGTGTGTCATCTTGAGAAAAACACTCCACGACCACTGTTTCTGAGAGCTCACAATCTAGCGTGCCCATTGTGCTGTCAGATCTAGGTTCTAATAATTTTTTTTCCATGAACAAAATGCTCTAGAGTATATTAAATCGACTCCCGAGCATAAGACACCATAGGATTCCTCAGACTAGCACGAATCCATTGTGTCCTAAACTGCCATTCAAAACCAACATCTCCACACAAGGAGACACTAATAGGCATAAAGATAGTAGGAGACACTAATAGGCATAAAGATAGTAGGGACAAATAGAGTAGGAACCAAAATATCGTAGCTATGGTTTTTTGACCCTCTAGGCCTAGAAAGATTACAAATTTCTTTAAGGTGCCATATTTGATGGCATAACAAACACATGAAAGGAACTTTCCAAAAATCAAGTTTTTGGTTGAAAGTAACATCACCCAGAGAGATATCTAGTTCGATCGCAAGCCCCTTCACTAGATCAATCTCAACCATAACCCATAAAATCCTCTTGTCATAAGCCACCAAAGACATTTCATCGAAATAAACAAATATTCTAATACAATTTGCAACCCTCATCATTATTTGCTGAGTCCAGAGTTCCAATGGAAAACCCACAAGTTTAACCCATAGATATTGGGATTTGGGCAATGGATTGAAGCTAAATCTCCACCATTGCAACCATAAATAATCCTGACCAATAACCTAGAGGAATTGAAGAACTGTAAGAAGGTCACCCTCATCCAAAAAATGAAAATGAATCCAGTTATTCATGAGTAAACTTATGATGGGGAAATAAACTAGTAGAGGGTTCAAGTGTGAAGAGATCTAGGTTTGTAGATGAGACTTGTTAAGTGAAATATAAAAGAACCTACCCATCAGAGCAAGAGTGAACAAGCTCATAACCCTACTTATGTAAACATTGCAACCAAGCGAAAGCAATGGATTCTTGCCGCAAGGTTGTAGCGCTTTTCAGGGTGGGACAAGACTAGTGGGCGAAGCCCTCGAACATGGAGAAGAAAATGGTAGTCTCTCAAAGTTTGAAAATACCCTAGAAACAACTGTCCCACCACAAGAACCCTTCACCCCACCCATAAATCATCCACCCTAGCTGGAGGCATCAAAATAGAAAGACGACACATGAATAAAGAATCAATTTAAAATTTATTATGTAAAGTGATTTTTAACTCATTTGACCAAGTTTGAGTTGTTAATTACAACAATGGTTATATACGTAATTTATTTCTGGATATTTGTGTTCGTTTTTAATAAGTTTATTGTTGTCTCAATCCAACTCTCATATAAATCGTTAATCGCTAATTGTTGGAGTATGTATTATTATAATTATTTTTCTAAATTCACTAAGGATAATAAACTAGATCCCTTTTAAAAAATTTAATGAATATTTTGTTTTCTCCCTTTTAAAGGGTCTTTCAAAGATAGTCAATGAGAAGGGGACATGACTCTGGAGATATATTAGTTTTAGTGGTTCTTTGCTTTTGAGCATTGCAGTCATTGTAGTTGCATTAGCTTAGATCCATCTTAACTTCAGATCTATGAAGGGTTGAGAGGGATCAAATCTCTTTTCACATTGAAAAAGGTTTGCACCTCAAGCGATTTGATCTCTCTCGATATTTGGTAAAAATAGAGTTAAGATGAATCTAGGCTAGTTTAATTATTAATTATAATTATAATCATTTTAAAAAAAAATTATTCTATTTTTATTTTTATATAATTTGACAAAGTCAAAATGTTTGAATTAATAATTATAATAATTATAAATTTTTATTATTATATTATATTATAAATTTTTTTAATTTATTTCTATGTTTGTGTAATTTGATCAAGTCAAAATGTTTACATAACATAATAGGATAGGAAAAGACAACATCTCTTCTATGCTGGGTTGGAGAGTGTCTTTCGGTGCAAAAAGGGAGATCAATCATGAGGCAGATGATTTGTCTAAGAAGGACTTGGAGATACAACCAAGAATTATCTACATTGAAGAATATGAAGAAGATGCACTAGTAGCTATTGGGAGATTTCCTATTTTCTAATATTTTGGGGAAAATGATTTTTGTTTGTTGTTTTATATTTTGTAGTTTGTGTACAATGGGATATGGTGGTTATCTTTTGAAAGTTTTGCTAAATTTGTAGCTATGATCCATAAGTGGTAATTTTGAAGTTTGCTCATATGATGTAATAGATTAGAGCACATAGTGTTGTTTGTGCACATATTTTGTATGATGCTTAAGAATAGTGCACATGTACTCTTAATGTAAAGTCTTATAAATTAATATAAGATGTTTGTTTTTTCTCTTTTGAAAAAAAAGTTGCAAAAAGAGTTGTTATTAATTCATGGGAAGTTTTTCACTTAATGGCCATGTATATTTACATCTTTTCACTTAGATGGTTTTTATGTTTTTCCTTTTGGTGTTAGAGAAGAATTTGCCTTTTAGATTTAACTATATGACCATGGTCAAAGTAAAATGTACAACTACATGCAACATGTTTGTAAGTAGTTTATAATCCAAGGGTTGAGTTCAACTTCAACCATCAATTTTTAGAACAATGTGGTTAGAAAGCCCCGTGTTTATATTTCCATAAAAATGTATCCTAACGTAAGTAGTAGATATGTGATGACTACTTTGTGAGGCCATGGAGATGTATGTACTCAAAGAGTTGGCAATAGTTGTTAAATTCATGGAACTCAAATAAAGAAGGGGAGATTAGGAAGTTTTACTCATATCAAGATTATTCTTAAAGCTTTTGTATGTAGGTGAAAGCTAAGTTGTCATAGTTTCATAAATAGTCCAACATCATCCATAAACCATGGTGTTTTGTTGGCAACTTTGAGCTTTGTACTATTGAGATTTGAACTCTAGAGTGAAAATTCCTTGTGCATGTGGATGGACATATACCTCCATAAAAGACATGGGTTATTTGAATTCACACTTTCAATTTCTTTGAGAGATGGCCATGAGCCATTGAATCGATAAATTGGCCATAAGTGAGAGAATGCGTATCTTATTTAATGACCCGTTCCATATTAAACCTGAGGATTAGGGTTGAGGCAACCTTCTCCAGATAAAATGTTGGGTTAGGGTTGCTTGGGGGAGATTGGTTGGAGTCATACTTGATATTGAATGAGGAAGAGTCACATTAAAAGAAACAAACTTACATTTGACATCCTATTCTCGATTAGATCTTTTTGCACAAAAAATTAGGAGGTTTTTCATTTTTCCTTGATTCCAACATGAATACAAATTGAAATGTGCAAAATTATGTGCATTATAATTAGTTATAATGCACCCTTTTTCCTTGATTCCTATATGAATACAAATTGAAATGTGTAAAGTTGAATATTTATGTGCATTATAATCAGTTATAATATATCCATCTTCCATCAACTTGTTAATGAACCCTAGTCATCTATAGTCAACAAGGACTCAATTTAGTGGTGTTTTAATATAATAACTTTGTTGTGAGATACAAATGATCTTGAAGGGGATGGGAACTGGAGGGCACAGGCGATATGGCTTTGCTTCATAGGTCTAACAGGCAAGCCCTAGGCTTGACTATAGTAGGAGTTTCGTAGTTCCATAGGTAATGATGTCATGGAGGAGGTTGTCATAGGGATGACAATGATATTTTACATGGATTAGGAGTTCATCGGATTGTAGAGTGATTGAAGGGATCTACAACTGAGAGGAGGCAGGTCTACGTCAAAATAATGTGGCAGCACATGAGTAGATGAGATGATGGGGTTTATACAACGTTTGCAAGTCATGCAAGGTGGTGGAACTTGTGATCTCAATGACATTAATGTGAGAATTACTAAGAGTAGGTATACTATTAAATTTGAAAGGAATAAGGACCCAAAAACTCGTTTGAATGGTTTCTCAATATAAGTGGCTTCAAAAGATAACCCATAGAGTTGCGTGCAACTACTCTTTGAGCGGTCTAATGCCCTTCTCATCAAAGGATAGGTGCATCCAAGCCAGGAAGGGGTATGTCAAAATGGTGGTAGGAGAGGATGTTTCAATGGAATCCACTCCAAATTTGTTGGGGAATATGGTGGATGGACACTTATTTTGAAAATATTTCTAGAAGGACAACCTTGTGTGATGGATAAACTCCTCTTGAAACTTGGTCTTAGGTAGCTCGTCGTTCCATATTTTATTTTGAAGTTGGATTTGATTTTTTTAAAGTCATTGTAGAATGCACAATATACTCTTCAAAGGGATTGGCATTGGGGTCATACTAATATACTTCTAAAGGAATGGACAATGGATTTTTATCCCAAGAGGGAAGTAGTCGTATCCAAGGTGGGATTGGGTGCATGTAGAGGTTGATATAAGTGAAGGATTGGTGGAGGAGGTGGAACTTGTTTTAGTGTATTTTTCATGGACTTAGTGCAATATTATTAGTGAATTCCATTTTGTTTTTATGGTTGCCACCCAATTGTTCATACTCTTTCCCAGTGTAAGGCACTTATGGGACTGGAGCTTCCAATTAGGAAAATTTAGAAAGCTAAAGGGACAAAGAACTAAAAACTAAACAAAAAACGAGCGGTGTGGAAAGGTGAATTCTAAGTGTAAATGGAAATATTCCAAGGGCCATCCAATTATGAGGAAGAAAAGGTCTAGACCCAATATACTCAATAGTCTCCCTTGTCTTTCAAACAACTTGACCTTTTTTTACTTTAAACTAAAAATATGTGCAGATTGATGAGTCTTTCTCTAACATTAGTTCAAGGGAAGCAATGGTTCTTCCTAGTCCTAGACCTAACATGCAAGAAGATGTTTTAATTCCCCTACATTATTTAAATTTCCCTCCTCTATTTCCCCATCGAAGCCTATGTTCAAACCCTCCTCTCCTCCTCTGTTAAATCCCTCTCCAAGAAGCTCTTTGGAGAATGATAAACTAAATGTGTGCCTACACGAAGGCTCATAGGAGTCCAAAGGGAACAACCAGGTGAGCTCTCCCTGTCGCTCTAAGTATATCCTCTAGTCTTGAATTAAGTCAAAGGAACTTGAGGTGATTAATAAAGGATTAGTGCTAGAATCCTCTTTGGTATCTCAAGTTAGATGAAAATCCTATATTTCTCTAACCCAGTGGAATGCGGAGAAGGAAGTGAGGGTTGACAAAGAATCCAACATAATTTATGTCCTTAGAGCAGAGAATGCCCACTATGGGAGTGGCTGATGATGTCCATGTCCTTTAATATTTGTGGATTTGTGGGCACCCCTAAGATATTAGCCTAAAAATACTTGTAAAGCTCTATTAGCTTAACATCATCCTTCTATAAGAAATACCGGGCTCAAGGTCAAATGCAATGGAATTTATTTATAATTGGTTAAAATAATGGTCCTTTCTTTCTTTGATTCTAACGACCTTTTAGGTGATCTTATTATGACATGTTGCCCAAATCTAAAATTTTTGTCTTTGGTTATTTTGAACTCGGGGATCCTAGTTAATGTACAAGTTCTAGATTTTGAGGTGCCATACAAGCTTGTTAATATGTATGGGTTGTATGCCAACATGAAGCCTTTTTAGGAAAATATAGCTTTGTCTAGGTTTATATTTAATGACAATATCATCTTGTTGTGGGGGGGGGGGGGGGGAATGGGATTTAATCTTCACCTTCTACATAAGAGAGGCTTAGAGGGGTCACCATAATTGAGATGTGTTTGAAGGCTTTATTTTTTCTCATATTCTAGAAATGCTAAACCTAGTGTACCTAGAGCTATCCAAGCTTATTCCTACCTGGAGGAACATGACGAAGCGAGAGGCAAGTGTTGTGAAATGAATGGACATGTTCCTATTTTGAGAGGTATTTATTGATGGTCTTTGGAACTTGAAGTATTGGGTAGGTTATGAAGGGTTGTCAGATCAGTTGCAAGTCTTATTAAATCTCGATCTTAAGGAGAAGAAACCTCCCTCTCCAATGAAGTTCAATCATACTTGGCTAGCAAAATAAGACTACAAGGATCTAGTCGCTTGGTCTGGGTGCATATCATAGAAGACAAAGGAAGATCTTTTATTCATTACTTCCAAGAAAAGCTATGTAGTGTCAAGGAGGCTATGAAGAAATTGGTGGTTGTGCTTAATCAGAAAGGCCACGTGTTATAAACAAAGTTCAAAATATCTTCCATCTATGCAAGAAATAAAATAGAGATTTTCTCGGACAAGGATGTGGAGGAGTTAAAAATTCTAACGCGTAAGTGATAGGAGTTACTATCCATTGAAGAGGCCAAGTGGAGATTGGAGAGAAAAGTAGTTTGGTTAGTTGAGGGTGACAAGAAAATAAAATTTCTCCATAATTATGATTCATTTAGGGAAATCAAAAACACCATTTGGGAAATTTCTAAAGGAGGTAGAGAGTGGGAAAAAAACAATTGAGGAGAAAGTATAGTCAGATAAAGATCACTTTAGTTCCTTGTTCACAGAGCTAACTTGGTGCCCCATCTAGGAACTTATAGCAATACTAAGAATGTTCCCAAAGGTGTTAAATGAGGAAATGAATGAGGCTTTAGAAGAGGACGAGAATAAGCTCTATTCTACTCTCTAAGCCATGAAGAGAGGAAAAAATCTTGACTCAGATGGTTTTATTGTAGAATTATCTCTTAGATGATATGAAGTACTAAAATGGGATATTATCAAAGTGCTTCAAGAATCCAAGAGGAATGGGAAAATTCTAGGAGCTATGAACTCCATGTTTCTAGCTCTTCTTTCAAAGAAACAAAAGTTTGTCTCCTTTGAGGACTATAGGACAATTCCTCGTTGCAATGTGGTGTACAAGGTGATCTCCAAAATCATAACAAAATAGTTGAAGCCTATTCTTGGTGATATCATTTTAGAGGAACAATTTGGATTCTTTTTCAAAAGGAAAATTCATGAAGCCATGGCTATAACTCAAGAATCTTTGAATTTAGTCAAAATCCTTAAATTACCTTCAGTGATCCTTGAAATCGACCTTTCCAAAGCTTGTGATAAGCTTGGATGGAACTTTCTCAAAGTTGTTTTAATACAAATGGGAATGAAATTAACATCTGTTAATTGGATACTGGGAATTGTCCAATTGATCAATTTTGTTGTGCTTATAAATGGGTCCCTTTTTTCAATTTTTTTGGGAAACTAGAGGGCTTTGGCAAGGATGACCTCTACCTCGTTTCTTGTTCTTCCTAGTTGAAAAAGGTTTAAGCAAGATTATTACCAATGTTAGGAACATGAGTGAATTGAAAGGAGTAAAGATTGCCCACTTAGAATTTGTTTCTCATTTACTTTTTGTTGATAATGATATATTCATTGGTGCAAGATCAACCTAGGATTTTCATTGTATTAGAAGTATATTGGACTTATTCTATAAAATAATAGGGATGGAGATAAACTAGACCAAGCCATGATTACACTTTTTTTTTCTTTTTTCGCAAAGGAGTACCTGTCCCCATCACTAGAGGCAGATCTTCACATTTCTAGGTGGAATATAGATGAAGGTCTTAAGTATTTTGGTTTCCACCTCAAGCTAAGTTCTTTTAGCTTCGAGGACTATCTATGGATTTTTAAGAAGATATAGGCCCACTTCTCCATTTGAGTAAATCAATGGCTTTTAAGAGGAGTAAAATTGGCCCTACTCAAGTTAGTCCTACAAAGCATCCCAATCTATTTAACATCCATCTCCAAGGTTATGAAAGGCATTCTTACAAAAATTTAGAAAAAATGCTTTCATTTCTTATGGTCAAGAGGTCAAAATCAAGAGGAGTTCATGCTGTAAAGTGATTAGTGTTGGCTTAGCCGAAATGCATGGGAGGATGGGCATTAAAAACCCAATTCACTTCATCTTATCTCTTGATGACAAAAGCCTATGGAGGCTAAAACATAATGTGGATTTATGGGGGTGTATTATGAGAACTAAATATATGAAGGCTCCTCCATAGAGGATTGGTTTCGTTTCCCATGCAAATTTCTCAAGAATGGACTAGTGGTTTGGAGAGATTTGGTGGAGGATTTCTCTATGGTGGGAAGGTGGGTGGTATGGAATACTGGTGATGGTAAAAGGGTAAATATTGGGGAGGATAATTGGATAGGCATGTGCAATCGATTCAATATTTCTAATGAGTTAGTATATGGGTTCATGAAGAATAAATACTTTTTATATGGGATGCATGGAAGAAAGGAGTAGTTTTAGTAGGGATAGATGGAAAAAGGAGGAAGATTTGTTTTTGATAGGAGATCTAGCCCAAGAATGATGCAACTATGTGGGCCTTATATGTTATAAACATATTAAGATGAATGAAGAGGACCATGACATTTTATTATGGTAAAACAACTCCATCTTAGGGAGCTACACGACCAAGCTGGGATACTAGGCTCTCATAGAGGAAGAAGTCAAGGTTAATGGTCCTAGTGTTGGGAGAAAATATGGAAGCTATACAAATAATTAAAATCATGAATAGTTCTTTGGCTCACACATAATAATAAACTTCATACTTGGTACAATGCAACCAAGAGAGGTTGGATAAGCCTAAACATGTGTGCTTTGTATAGATAGGGGGCCTAAACTATTAACCATCCTTTTTGTTCTTTAGCTAGCTAGTTCTGGGCCCTAGTGGCAAACACATTCAAGCCAATAATTATTTGGAGTAGGAAGTTTATGGACTAGTGTGTCCAAGCTTGGTTAATGGATGCATGGGTAAGAACCTACAAGTCTTTTCCATGCCATTTCTTTATTTTATTTGGTGGGCATGCAATATGGTAATTTTTTAGGAAAAACTTATCCTAGTTGAGGTAATCATAAAGATGATCTAAAAACTCACCAAGGAGTTTAAGTGCACTTCAAAAAGAAAAATTAATAGGGTTTATTTTATGCCTAGTCTAGAATTTGATAGTCCTTGGGGCTTTTTGATGGGGCTCGTTTAGGGGAATCCAGTAAAATGTGGGGTTGGAGTTGTTCTATTTGTTAAGCAAAACAATTATTATCACATTAGCTACACCCACCACAACAAATCCCTCTAATCAGCGCCCTTTTTTGCTTCCAAGGACTATTTTAATGTATTTTTCTCCATTTTTAAAAAAAAGTCGTCTCTATTTATCGGGATGTCATTATTTTTGGTGTTGCTTTCACCTAGCAAAAACATTTAGGTGCTAAATTAGGCAATAATAGCATCGAAAGTAGAGCCAGAAATAATGCTGGAAAATACCGCCTTAAATATCGTCGTAAATAGTGCCATCATTTTCCCCAGAAATAACGTCTGGTTTAGCTCCTTTTTTTGGGCCTAAATTACCTTCTTGGTTAGCTCCTTTTTTAGCCCCAGATTCAATGTTGGATGTGCCTAAATAATTAATTAATATAGGTGTTGGGGGTTAAGTGGATAGGGGCTTTGAGGATTATGGGATTTAGGGATTTGGGGCATAAGGATTAAGGGTTAATGGATTAGGGGTTAAGGTTTAAGGGATTAAGGGTCAAGAGCTAAGGGATTTGGTGCTCATGAGTTAGGTATTTTAATGGTTAATGGCTAGGTTGTTTCAGGTTTGGATGGCTTGTCGAAGCTTGTTGTTACAACATTACATTTAAGTTCCTTTACTGATTTGGATTAATTAAGGTTCCAGGAGCTATTGTAGTAACACAAATAGTTGGTTAAGTATGTGTTTCCTTTCCTAATCAAATGGGATCTAGGAAATCCAATTATTCAACCAATTAATACATACCTCACCTTGCAATAATATTGCATGATTAGAGTATTTTGACTCCATTACTTTTTATAATTAAACCAATGTAACTGTCGTCATTAGTACCAATATTCCTTCATCATTATTACTTTTTTTCTTCCTTTATTATGCGTGATGTTACATTCGGAGATCATTGTAATCATTTGGAAATTCCTTTTGACGTAAAAGTTCTGAATTGGTAATAAGGAGGAGTAACGACCAATAATTCCAACACCTTGACATTCTCCCCTGAGCAAGCATTTGTGTGTGCTAAAGAAACACTGTAACAGGTTCCTAACGTTGTTGAGTAGTATGCTTGTGAGAAACTATGGGTGGAGCAACAGTCAAACACGAATCTAACTATGTTAATGTGCTGTCACAACATCTAGAAGCATTGGAAATTTTTCGAAGGGATGGATGGCTAAGTTATTTTGGAAAATTACAAGGTTTCAGTGAATTGGTCACTTTAGAATTTTCCCAAGCCTTAGTTGAACAACACTCTGTGGTCATGGGCTTTAGAATTGTTGTTGCAAAAGTAATTATCACAAAAGTGACAAGGTTTCCTAGGACAAGAGAACGACAGTTCTCAAGGAAAGTGGTCAATCCTGAAGCTAAGGCCATATTCTTACAGGAGGGAGAAGAATTGATGCCTACGCACATGGGTTTTGATAGAACATATCTTCCTCACCCTTGGTAAGATGTAGCCCTATTCATTACAACAAATGACAGAGGTTGTGAAAGGGGAAAATCATCCAAAAACATGTGTCACTAACCATGCACTCATTAAATTAATCATTATGCATTCATTACAGAGACAAGGGAGCTCGTGGCATGCTTTGATAGTGAGACCTTGTGCTGGTGCGAATGAGGAGCATGAAGAGAGTGTTGAAGCGACCCCTAGCACTGAAACAACACCAAGTACTAAAGTCACATCCATTGCAGAAACAACACCTGTTGTTGAAACTGCTACATATTCCAAGAGAAAGACAACCACAAGCTCTAAGCGAAGTATGGCTGATACACCTCCTATGACTGGTCGACGAAACCCTAAGAGGTGGAGTTCCATTAGAACAACCCCTATTTCATGCTCATGAGGAAAGGAGACACAGATAGAATAACCTGTGGTGGTGCATAGTGAGTCATCAGAGGAAAGAGGAAGTGGGTGCTCAATTGTAGAGGAAGTGTTGGAGGAAGAAACTACTGGAACAACAGTTGTGCCTAAAACTAGTGTTGAGGAAGCAAAGATCCCTGGAGAATAAGGGGAGTATCAATATTGGTAATAATGCAGAAAAGGAAAATGAAAAGGCCAATTGGTGGAAGAACCCATGGAAAAAGGGTGCGAGTAGTTGTTATACTAGAAGAGACTAAAAAACGTACTGCTACAACTGAGGGGGAATGCGCTGATACAACTAGACATGATGGGTTTGAGGAGCAATAGGACAATGAAAAGAAGGATAAGTCTGCAAAAGAAGGTCCATCTACATCTTAAATCCTGGCTGTTACACCAGAGCTTGAAAAAGAACCAGAGAAACAACAAGAGACAAAAGGACCAGTAACATAAGATAATACAAAAGAATAAGAGGTTGTTACTTCACCAGGTAAGACGAAAATTGACCCTTTTGTTCAAAATGAAAATCTAAGAAAGGAAAATGAGGAGTTAAAGAAACAACTTTCCTTGGTTAAATAACATCTTCATTTTAAGAATGAAATTGGATTGGATATGTTGGCAAAGTCTGTAGAAATGACATCATCTATTGTCTCAAAAAAACTTTGTAAGGGATGCCAACAAATCCTTGAGGATGCTAAAATGACGAAGTGTGTTACTATTTCAGTTGGAGTACAAGTGAGGGACTAGGAAAAAGAAATTTAACCTACTATTCCATAAGAACCTGCTGATGACGCTGCTATTACATAAGAACCAACAATCAAAGCATAATAGGAAGAAGAAAAACAATATGCTAATCCACAATAACATGTTTATGATGTTGTTGTTACATAAGAACCAACAGTTGAAACAGAGTAGACTGAAAATAAAAAGACTACTGTACCACAAGAACATATCAATGATGCTACTACTACACAAGAACCAATAGTTGAGATAGAGCAATAGGAGGAGAAAAGGGTTTCGAAGGAGGATGATGAAAGAACATCTGAAACAAGTCATGTTAAATTTGAAGATTTGATGAGGGTACTAGAGAAATTAGTGCTTCTTCCAAAATATGAAGTCGTCTTCCTAAAAAAGCACAAGGAAATGGTTAATAAGCTTAAGAAGGAGTGGGATGAAAAATTAAGAATTACATAATTTGTGAAAATTCAAAAGGAGAGGAATCAAGCAATAAAACAGGTGAAGGAACTATAAGGAGAGGTTAAGCTATTACAACAATAAAAGGAGGTCATTTATGAGATCATTAATGGATTTTCAAGAAAAACATTCTCTTCCAATTAACAACCCTAAAGGAAAAGCGACCATATAAGACAAGGGAGATACACAACTTCCCGGAAACATTTCAAAGTGATAATTTCTCAGAACAACATTTATTGTGTGAGTTTTACCTACATGATCTCTCTTGCTTTAGGGGCAAATCATTCAATCTGACACCCTATATGGGAGATGTACAACTCAGGGCTTTTATTTCTTTTATGCAAAATCAGATAGGCTAGAAAGTTGCCCATGATACTGTAACAACTAATGAAGAATAGGTAGAACTGTTTATTAGAGGATAACTTGGTTAAGCTGAAGCTATTGCACACAAATGAAATAAAATATGGTGGTTTCCAACCACTAATACATTGTTGATGGACCATCGAGAATCAATTCTACGGAGATGCCAGAGAAATATACAAGGAATGATAACTGGTGCCTTAGAAGGAAGTAAGTTGAGATGGGATCTTTCCGACAAGAATTGAAGAAGGGAGACCCTTATTGTTATCATAATTTTGAGCAAGCACTTTCTAGAGTTCATCAATATGTTGACTGTATTAGGAGGAGTGGTGCAGGTTGGATAGGAATTAGATTCAAGTTCCCTCTTGTTTGGTTAACCACTTATCCGTATAAACATCCATATAGTATCCCTAATAAGTTTTGGGAGCCAGAATTAGTTATTTCTCGAGGATATAAAGTCAGAGATGAAGACATGGCAAGAAAATATATCCTCACACAACTTCACTCTCAGCATGTCAGGCATCATTGACATAAGTCTACATGAGGACATGCAAAAGCTTAAGCTGGGGGAGATGTTGTGTCACGAAATTGTCATCTTTTCCCTACTTATTTTCCTATTCCTTTTATCCCTTTTTGACCAACATGACCACATCTTATTACTGTAACAACCCTTATTCACCTAAGCATGTCCATTTTCACTTGTCACTTTCTTAGTCCAATTCTACTTATAATTTGACGTTAGAACTACTTTCTTAGGATGATTTTTATCATAAAACTAATGTATGGTCTGTTTCAGGTTCTGATGGCCTATCGAAGCCTATTGTTACGTGATTATATTTCAAATCCTTTACTGATTTGGATTAATTAAGGTTTCGGGAGCTGTTGCTGTTACACATAAAATTGCTTAAGCACATGTTGCCTTACCTAATCATACTAGATGTAAAAGAGTGTCAAAGTCAAAAGAAATAACTCATCACCCCGAGATATTTGTGGAGCATCTAGATCATTTGGTTGAGATATTTTGTAACTCTATTTGTAATTAAGTGAAACTGCTATAGTTTTACCCCTTCCATGGAAATAGTTGTGTAATTTTTAAGATATCATTTTATTTTAAGATCACATGAGAAATAAAAGATTCTCATGATGATCTTATCATTCTAATTAATATATATAAAAGAGAAGAATGTTTGCTTGCGAGAAGCTAGAGCGAAGAATTGGAGAATAGGATTGGAAAGGGGAAACACCAGAGCTATGTAATCTTGATACTTTTATTAATGCAAATCTCAACTTTGTGGTTCAATAATTTCCTCTGAGTAGTTTGTGTGCTTTTTAGTGCACCAACCCTTGTTGAGGAGGAAGGGCCCTCCTTGTTTGTACAGATCACTGGTTAGTTAGAGTGGAATACATAATTGCATAAATATTTCTCAATTATGTCATTATTGTTACTACTGCTGTTACAATTAATTCTATGTGTAATTTAATTAATTGCAATAAGCTTTGGATGGTGTGACAACTTAAGTCCTGGATCGGTCCCTCAGTTTAGTGTGGCAGTGAATTATTTGCTTTGTTGTTACAATTTGGATTGCACTTCCTTTTATGTGTGCAAATTGAATGAGTGATGGTTTTCAGGAGTGTTGTGAGAGTGGTTGAATGATAGAGTAACTTATTATTCAATATTTCTTTGTATTGAATATGTGTGGAGTGTGTAACAACTTTATTGATTGTCGAGAGTGTGTGTGCAACGACTTTGGGTTGAGATTATTTTATATTAGTCATCATTTGCCTTAGCATAGACTTTGCGCGACGGTCTTGTAAAAATTAAAGCCTACATGTAGCGTTAATTAAATGTAAGAGTGGGTCAACGAACATTAAAATGAAAACAATATAAAAATAATGAAGTTAACAAAGTTGCTTATTCAAATCATTGTGAGATACATGCATTAATATTTATTAACTATTATGTCTTCACGAACATATGTTGATACAAAATTAATGGAAGAAGCATTCAAGTAATCCTAATTTTATTTATTTATTTATTTATTTTTTTGGCCAACAATTCATACCATATATTGAACACTTTAATGATATTGCAATAGGTAATTTGTATTGACACAAATAATACTAAAGCATTTTAAAGCTTATGTTATAATTATCATCATTTTTTAAACATGGATTACAAATAATTCTGAAAATTTAGAATTCTTGGTCATTAACATCATTGTCTACAACAACGTCATCCAGTGTATCATTGTTAATGTTCATACGATCTTTCAAGTAGTTAATATTATCATCATCCTCATATTGGCTTGCATCATCTTCATCATCATTGAAATCTGACTATAGACCATTCATATTGTTACCAGATTTATTTGGATTATCATTTTCTATACCATCCATATTGTTCTCTTCCATAACATCACGTAACTCTGTATTGTTGTCTTCTTGTGCTTGAACATAACCATCTTCAACATCATCGTGGATGTCAATTTCTTCGATTTTCTCTAATCCCTCTCTCTCATTTCGTTGGCCATCATTGTTTTTCTCAGTATCCACTAATGCATCATCAAATATATGCTTTAATATTGGAACATATTGTATGACAAATATCCATTTCGGGTCCAAAATATATTCATAGAAAAACACCAACACATGAATGCGTACATACTATATTAGATATATTAGAATACATATTGGCATATGTTCTGACTATCTGATTCCAGTCTAAGCTGACAATACCCACATTATGCAAATAAAATTGCATGTCACTGGTCCCAAGCCTTAATCACCTGATCCATGGTGAAAACCTTCTTAAACCAAGGTTTAATGTTCTTAATTAAGTTTTATGTGGAAATGCTTTCATTTGACTATATATAGTCTAACCCCTTAATTAACCTTTCCATCGGGACTTTATACACCCTCATAAACTTTGGTTAATTCTATACCCCACGCATATTAACCAAACCACACTCTTAACTTTGGTTACATGTGAACTTAACCCATAAACCTTTATCTGCATTATTTCTATTACAACCCTCATATAATAGAAATACACATAAACACACATAAACCTTACCTTTTCGCCAATCCATGACCGTTGCACATTTATCGATGCTCTCTCATCGCATTCATCCTCCACCATTGATTTCACTCCATCAGATCAATGGTTGTCGCGTGATCTCCACTCATCCTATGGAACTCAAATAACTTTAACTCGCGTCCATAAACTTCTCGGGTCTGCTCTTTCCCAAGCCTTATCGGCTTCAACCTCCACCGTTGATTTTACCATCCCATCCGACAGTTGTTGACTTCCCCGATCAACAAAACTAATCGGCGATCCTCCACCATTTGATCAAAACCCATTTGATCCAATGGCTAACAACGATATTAGGTGAGCTAATTGCACGAGGATTACCCGCTCGATAAAGCAGTTTTCTCTCTCCTCCGACCTGCTACGTGTCAGTCGATAAATGAAATCGGGTGACTCCCCCCTATTACCACTTACCACTTTTTCTTCACCCGATAACCCACTTTTGCTTATAAATCCGCCTTTCTTCCTTGACTAACGCTCGAGCTTATTAATGCTCAATGACCATAGATCTTCTACCATCAATGGTTGCGACGCTCCTCCGGATTCCTCTTCCGCTAACAGTTAAGTTAATCTCCGCCATTCATTTCTTGACTCCATTCTACATGACTTAATCATGGCCGCTTGTCGCAAACAATCTCGTCCATTGATCTAGATGATGCAATGACTCCTATGCATCGACACCTCACTTCTTCGTTCTTCCCTTTACTTCATTTTTATGCCGTTTCTTCAGTGTTCTTCTATGGGTTTGGGTTTCTCCCGGGGTTCTGGTATTTAGTTGCTTTGCAACACAACTTTCTCCTGAGATTAACTCTGCTCGTGCATTTATGCTTCCTTCACCTTCACTATAATATAAAGGCTTCCTTCTGTACTGTCGATGTTTGTAAAGCCATAACACCTCTTTGTTACTCTTCTATGTATTTCACCTCTGATTCTGCACCTGCAACCTATGTTATGCAAAATAACTCAAGATCATACACAATCTATATCTCAATTACTCAATACACACACATGAACTCAAAATCGAGTTGTTTGTATTAATAAACAAGTATTTACATAAGAGTCTCTCTCTCTCTCTAGCCTGATATTCTAATCAGTGGCCTCTGTTTTCCTACCTACCCGTAGGCTTACAATCAAACCTCTAACTCACAATCTCTAACTAGCTAACCAGCTAACTATCTAACTTGACTAACTTTTTCTCTGCCCTTTTAGCTTACATTTGTACAAAAGGATTCTATAACCAATTCTTGGTTTAGATCCATAAAATTATCAACAAAATCCTAAAATCTCTTCCTTATCTCTAAGGATCCTCTCTAATCCACAAAATCATGAACTAACTCCTAATCTAAGTTTTACAATTAATTCTCAAATATCTCAATCTCTCAACTATCCTGATTCTCTCATGTTCTCCTACATTCGAGATCATTTACAAATATGCCTCACAATACTTAATTAATTCCTATTCTCATTAAAATCACTCAAAAGCCTAAGTAATTACATTAATTTTAACACGTAGGAAACCAACTTCCTTAAAACACAAGACCCCCTTATGTCTACTAAAATACAATGATTCCTCTGAGCTGAATGCTCCTGCATTAGACTCCCAAAGTAGAAAACATTCATGATCTCCTGATCGTGTGTCTTCATATGTTAATAGAAAACCTCAACAGTTCCAAACTTTAGTTTGTAGTCGTTTGAATGCTATGCACCTTTGCTGCTGCTGTATGTCTGCTGTCTTTTGTTTCATCTTCCTCATCTTTTTTGGGTTGTGTTATATTCTTTCCATGACTAGCCCGCGTAGTTAACTGGGGGGTTAGAGGGGGGCCGAAGCCCCCCTTCGTTGTGCCGATTATGTAGCCAGGGGGGGGGTCATAGGGGGTTTGAGGTGTACTCGTAACCCCACTCGCTGCCCTGGAAAATTTTGGTTTTGGACCCTATGTTAGGTTGGTTGGACCCACCTACGGTTTTGTGCATGATTTTCGCACATGTTTTTTGGACGCAATGGTTTTCGGTCCATGGTATTGGACGCGATGGTTCTCGATCCATGGTGTTGGATGCTTCGGCATGTATAAATATGTATTATAACATTAAAAGGAATATAATGAAAAATCAAGCTGGTAGTCCCAGTTTTGGGATCTAGGTGAAAATCTCTATGTATATGTGTTTTATGTGTTATGATCTCGCATTGTTTATTTTCTGTGTTTTAGAATTTGTATGCAGGTAATTTCTGTACGGGGTTAAAACCTACATTTGGTATCAGAGTGTTTTGGCTTCAAGGGGACGCCTTTGTTGCTGAGGGGTTTCGCTCGGGCTTGTGGTAGATCCTATTCAGTGGGAGATCTGTGAAATCGATTCTGGTGTTGAAAGAAGATGGCGAGAAGTGGAAAGATAGAGATCGAGAAATCTAATGGTCAGAGTTTTCAGTTGTGGAAATTCAAGATGGAGGATCTGTTGGTGGATAAAGATCAGTGGATCGCGGTAGATCCCGGTACTAAACCAACGGGTGTGTTCGATGAAGAATGGAAGAAGTTGGATCAGAAGGCCAAGAGCACAATACGATTATGTGTCTTAGATTCAGTATTGCTGAATGTATCAGGGGAAGCTACAGTGAAGGCTTTGTAGGAAAAGTTAGGGACTTCGTACCAATCTAAGTCTCTGGTGAATAAACTGTTCCTGTGGAAAAAGTTGTATAACCTAAGGATGAAAGATGGAGACTTGATGATAGAGCATTTGAATGCATTTAATACTGTGGTAAGTCAGTTAGCATATGTTGATATTAAAATTTCAAATGAAGATAAATGCATCAGTTTGTTGTGTTCTCTACCAGATTCATGGGATAGTTTGGTTATTGCAATAGGTAGCAATGCAACTGCCTTGTAGTTTGATGAAATAGTCTCAGCCTTGCTGACGGAGGAGATGAGATGGAAAAATATGGAGAGCCAGAATGGTGATGCCTTGTTTGTACGAGGATGGTCCCAGAACAGAAACAAAAATAAGTCATCGAGTGGGAGATCTAAATCTAGAGGGAGATCTAAATCTCCAGGAAAACCTATAAAGGTGGTGTGCTAGAAATGCGGAAAGGAAGGGCACTACAAAAGAGATTATAAATCTAAAGCTCCTGATAAAGGAAAGGGATCTGATGATGCTCCTTCTGCAGAGGCGAAACCACCTCAGATGAAGGTGGGGATGTGTACTTGGCTTCTTCAAGTACACATGTAGATCACGAGGCATGGTTGATTGACTCAGGTGCATCCTTTCACTTCACTCCCCATAGAGAGTGGTTCTGTGAGTATGAGAAATATGACGGTGGTGATGTCTTCTTGGGGGATGGTAGGAAGGCTAGAATCATTGGCCGTGGAAAACTAAAGTTGAAGTTACAAGGTGGAAGGGTTAGAAAACTTCTGGGTGTTTTGCATATTCCTGCATTGGCCAGAAATCTGATTTCTGTAAGCAAGCTGGATGATGCAGGTGTAAAAATAGTGTTCAAGAAGGATACCTGCAAAATGGTTCAGGGAGCACTGGTATTGATGCGGGGAGTTTGGATTGGAACTCTGTACAAGCTGCAAGGTAGCACTGTTGTTGATGGGTGCAACAGTTCTGTGGTTCCTGAAAGTGGAGCAGAAAATCTAGTGGTCTCTGGAGAGAAGACCATGTTGTGGCATCAAAGGCTTGGACATATTGGAGAGAAGGGCCTTCGAATACTTCATGGTAAAGGTATGGTAGAAGGTATGAGTAATAGCTCTCTGGATTTTGATTTCTGTGAAAATTGTGTATATGGGAAGTAGAATCGAGCGAGTTTCCCCTCTGGTAGTAAGAGGGCGAAACAGATATTAGAACTTGTGCACAGTGATGTGTTTGGACCTGTGAAGGTTCCATCACTGGGTAAGTCTGTGTACTATGTATCATTTATAGATGACTTCTCAAGGAATACATGGATATATTTCTTTAAGAAGAAATTTGAAGCCTTTGACAGGTTTAAAGAATTTAAGGCTCTCATGGAAAATCAAATAGAGAAGAAGATAAAGGTGTTGAGGATAGATAATGGTGGAGAGTTTTGCAGTAAGGAATTTGAAGAATTATGTAAAAAATGTGGTATAGCATGACATAATACTACTCCATATACACCTCAGCAAAATGGAGTTGCAGAAAGAATGAATAAGATGTTGACGGAAAGGGCAAGAAGCATGCTCAGTGGTGCCGGGTTAGGACAGGAATTCTGGGCAGAGGTGGTGGATACTGCATGTTACCTGGTCAACAGGTCACATTCATTAGTGTTGGAGGATAAGACTCCACAAGAGGTATGGACTGGTAAGAAATCCTCTCTTTCACATCTGAGGGTATTTGGATGTGATGCATATGTACATGTTCCAAAGGAGAAACGAACCAAGTTGGATAGTAAATCTGAAAAGTGCATCTTTATTGGGTATAAGGATGGTTTAAAGGGTTATAAGCTTTGGAATCCAGTCACACGGAAGGTTGTGTACAACCGAGATGTGGTGTTTAGAGAGGTAAAAGATGTTATTAAACATGAAGTCCAACCAAAGGAACTTGAGAAGATAGAGTTTGAGCTAAAGGAGGAAGAATCAGACTCTACAGTAGAGGAGGAATCAGAAGATGAAGAGACACAAACTTCGGGTGTGAGAAGATCAGTTGGAGAAAGAAGGTAGCCAGAAAGGTATAGTCCATCTGCTTTCTGTTCAAATTTTTCTTTGTCTGTTATTGATGATGAGCCCAGAACTATGAAGGAAGCTGTGGATTCAGAGGATGGAAAACTCTGGAAAGAGGCCATGGTTGATGAAATGGCATATTTGCACAAAAATGAGGCTTGGGATATGGTGGAGTTGCCGGCTGGAAGGAAACCCATTGGCAGCAAATGGGTATTGAAAAAGAAGACAAATGTAGATGGAAAAGTGGAGAAATACAAAGCTCAGTTGGTAGCAAAAGGTTATTCCCAGGTGCTGGGGATTGATTTTGGTGATATTTTTTCTCCTGTTGGCAAGGTAACTTCTATTAGATTACTTTTATCTGTTGCTACTGCTTTTGATTTTGAGGTAGAACAGATGGATGTGAAGACAACATTTCTTCACGGGGATCTAGAAGAGGAAATCTACATGAAGCAACCTGAAGGCTTTGTGGTGAAGGGTAAGAAAGAACTGGTATGCAAGTTAAAGAAGTCTCTATATGGGTTAAAACAGTCACCAAGGATGTGGTATCAGAAATTTGATACATTTATACAGGGACTTGGCTTCACCAGAAGAAAAGCAGATCACTGTGTGTATTTTAAATTAATTGGTGACCGTGTTATTTATCTGGTCTTGTATGTGGATGATATGTTGCTGGTTGGAAATGATAAAGAAATTATATAGGATTTGAAGACCCAATTGTCCTCCAAATTCGACATGAAAGATCTTGGTGCTGCAAACTATATTTTGGACATGGAAATTAAAAGAGATCGGGAAAAGAGGAAGCTCTGGTTAAAACAGAGGAAGTATGTCGAGACAATACTGCAGAGGTTTAATATGTAGGATAGTAAACCGACGAAGGTTCCTATTCCTGTAGGTGTGAGGTTATCTGCTGAATAGTGTCCCAAGACACAAGAAGAGGAAGAGGACATGTCCCGTGTTCCATATGCAAGTGCAGTCGGTAGCTTGATGTATGCAATGGTCTGTACTAGACCAAACATTGCACATGCAATGGGAGTATTGAGTAGGTTTATGTCAAAACCAGGGAAGGAGCATTGGACAGTAGTGAAGTGGGTTTTCAGGTATTTGTGTGGCACTAGTGATTATGGTTTGTGCTACCAAGGAAGACTAGGATTGGACAGAATGTTGGATATTCATGGCTTTGTTGATGCAGACTGGACTGGAGATCTGGATCAGAGAAGATCTACAAGTGGGTATGTGTTTAACCTATTTGGAGGTGCAGTCAATTGGATGAGTAAGAAACAATTTGTAGTGGCACTATCAACTACAGAGGCAAAATACATGGCAGCCACTCATGCAAGCAAGGCAGCAGTTTGGTTGCAGAGATTGTGTTCAAGTATGGGGTTAGTACAAGGAGCTATAAGGATAGACTGTGACAGCCAAAGTGCAATTTTCTTGGCAAAGAACCCCGCATATCATTCAAAGACAAAGCACATTGGTGTTCAGTATCACTTTGTGAGGGATATGATAGAAGACAAAAAGGTGTTGCTCGTTGATAGAGGGAATTACTCCCCTAGGGCTTTTTGGGTTGAAACCCTAGCAGACTGAAAATTATCTATTCAAAGAAACATACATTCATATAGCCATTATGCTATAGTAAGCAAATTCTATGATAAGGGTACGTACCTTTGGTCCTACGTTTGAGAAGGCCTTTAGGGTCCAAACCCTTCTTGGAGTTCCCTTCTTCTCTTTTGTCCTGCAAAACAACCAATTCAAAGAACACAGTAGTACATGGACAAAACTTATAAAGAAACCATCTTCATGTTATAAAGAAAGGTAGTTAGTTATGAAATCCAAACAACCATCTACATATGAATTCTAAACACGACTATCATTAACATAAAGAAGATTCATTTCGGGAACCAAGACATGTGTTTCTTTTATTATAGACAAATAAAGTACATAAAAAGGAATATGTTCACCTGAATCACCTTCAGCAGGCTCCAAGCAAAGCTTCCTTCCAGATTCGTTCCAGCCTCAAGCCTCTAACAAAACTCCTTCCATGACTCTCTCCATGATGTCATAAATGGTGGATGAACATCAACACACAAGGAAACAAAGGTTTCCTGTACAAAATGGGGGAAGTGCAGAAGGAACAAGGGACTTCAGACCTGGTCAAGGGAAAAATCTCAGCATAATAACCTTTCTCTCTATTCTCTCCTCCTTAGGCCTTCCCTTTGAGGTCTTTTTATACCATCTCCAAAGTAGTTTTTTAGTTAGGAGTTGGTTGGGAACAGTTGGGCCACGGGCACTAACAGGTGATCAGCAAGTAAAACCCACGATCTCCGCTCGAAAATGAGGAGTTTTATATTTTTTTAAGTGTTTTAATACATACACGCGGGTTGGCTATACACATACCCGCGTATACATGCGTTTAACTCAGGGCAATGTCGCGTATAAGGGATAAAACACTGTTTTTTAAATTTTAGGACCAGGTCTGGAAGGAGGGGTTGCCCTAGGCCACGAGTACAACATCACAAACCATAAGAGTGAGATTTGGAGCTATAACAGATGCCCCCTAATATATGAGGTCAGAAGGGGTACATGATGGCCAAAATATATTATGCGAGTACATGGAAAGGAAGTATGTCAAAAACCGAGGAGGACTTCACCAGAATTCAGCCTGCCAAGCCACCAAAGGAGATCAGAAAGAAACACTGTCTGAGGCGGGCATACCCATGCTCAGAAAAAGTAAAGCATGTCCGCATATCAAGTACAAGCGGATCCACTAAGTATATAAGTATAAATGACTGAAAGATACATAATGGATCATCTGATCATAATGAACAAGTACATGTCTGAATATCACATATAAGATTGTCAATGATGCTGAAGGATGCAACGAATCACTGATATCAAAGACTGATCCCAAAAGGTACCAACTGAACATGATGGAATAGGATGGTACTACACTGCAAACTCAGGTGCCAGCATATAGAATGTCGCCATGACTGACTGCAAGATATAAAGTGGAGTGGTATCAACTAGCAGCAACAGGAGCAACTGTCAAGTGAACCAATGAATGCTGATACAACCTGAGGTCTTCACCGACCGCCGTGGTACATTTCTACACCATGGGAATAAATGATCTGAAGTCGACAATGTGAGAAATTGTTTGATTACCGGTCATTGATGTATACCGTTAACAAACGCGAGACTACTCACCGATAATGATAATAAGCGTCAAGGTACCCAGTACAATCTAACAAGTGTGAATAGATGAGCTGGAGTCGAACACCTGCAAGAATCTATCGATCAGGAGACAATGATGGTTTCCCACTGTCGATAGCGAAGGATCTGCCACTAATGACTGCAAACCCCAAGGTACTGCCAAATGGACTCTAGATCTTTGCCCCAGAGCAATGAGTCGGAGTCGATAGGGAAAGATCTGCTAGAAGGAAGGCATTAAGGCATCCTTCATCAATCTAGCGCGAGTGTAACCCGTAGGCCAATAATGTAGAAGGAATCAGACGAAAAAAGATGTAGTAACCCAACCGAAGTACGTTTCCGGCGTACACAAGATGTGGCTAGCGCACGGCAGAAACCCTCTGAACCAACCAATAATGAAAGCTGACACAGAGGCGAGGTATCCACCAATAGGGTCAAATGGAAACCAAGGTACTGCACGAATCCCAATGTGTGATAATGTAAGCTGATGTCGAACACAAGGGAAACCACTCAGTTAAAGACCCATGATACTGATCGATGCTGAGCACAAGGTAACCTATCAATAATGAAAATAGGGCCAGGGTGCAGCTCTAGGTCTGTCCTCAAAGCAAGATGTCGTCGTCGATAAGGACAAGACCCGCCAGCAAGAAGTCAATGGGGACCTTCTCAAACCGGCACGAGTAAAGGACCAATATAACTGATGTGATGATAGACATGACACTGACAACCAGGGATGGCCGACTGAAAACTGAGTCAAGAGACACCGCAGAGAGGCCGACTCAGGCTAACTTCCCTTGAACAAAAGCACGACTCAATGTGACTATGTGGCAACATATGATGACTCTGTATAAGTTCGCCATGCAGGAGGCACGAACGAACCCTCCATATGATTGGAAGAGAGAACTAATCGGGGGAGAACTGACTCAATAACAAGGTTACGGCGTACCTACGTCGAACTAAATCCCACCCATGCGGAGGAGACTTTGTTTTGAGTGCTTTGTTCAAGGGCGACACGACTGACTCTAGCTGCCAACAATAAATGGAAATAATGTCCCGTTCCCGCTCTTTTTGGAATATTTAATTTTTTTGTCTTTTTCTGTTAATCCGGAAAAAGAATAAAAGAATGCTATGGTACAGTGGAAAGAACGAGTGTCGGTGAAACAGATGATCTAGTTCCTGGGAAAGGAACGTTCCTATGCTCAATGCAGGGAGGTGAAAACTGGTCAGTGACACTCAAAGGTATGTTCCTTCCACGGGTCAAGGTGTGTCAAGCTGCAGAAGTCAAGGGTATGCAAGGTTGATTTTGCAGATGTCATGGTCAAAAGTTGGCTTAAACACGAGTCCAAGTGAAGCTGGCTCTAGGCCAAAAGGTGCAAGTGGTCAACATGCAATGCAGTAGTACAACTCAACACAAAGGAGCCTCTAGGGTATATGGCCAGAACAAAGCGGAGAAGCTAAGAGGAATGAGTCTTCAATGCATAAGTCATGGCGGGACTTCAGCGGACTCCCGAGCCTACTCAAAACGGAGCAGCATGGGCAACAAATGTCAGTGAGGTGCTAACTAGCCCATGTAAAGGATGGCTCTACCATCGTGTCATGATTTAAAGAATCGGCGAGTGAAGATGGTTTATGAACCATAACACGATGGGATCGACCCTATGGCAGATGTATCGGTTAAATGGAGGCTAGTATGCATAATGCAACGGAAAAATGGTGTCCCTAACCTATATGCTAGTGAGAACACAATACCTGCCATGACGGGTCAGCAGTCATGGAACCGTCTCGAAACTGAAAATCGTCCAAAATGTCCTGAAAAACAGACCAATCTCGACATTCCAAGCTCCCAAGTTAAAAGTCACATGAGATCAAACAAAATAAAATTTTGAATTTTTTTTTCATTTTCAAAACTTATAAAAAGCATTTTGGACTCACCATTTTTACCATTTGAGTTTGAGAGCAAAGGATTTGGAGCAAAAGGAGCAAACTTCCCACAGCCAGATTCAACCGTTCAAATTCGTCGAAAACCTCCAGGTAACTCTTATACTTAACTTGCAATTGATTGTGACAAGTTTTAGGATTTTTGATTGAGGTTTCACCGTTGAACTTTTGTCCAAAATTTCCTCGCGGCGTATACGCGGGTTGGTAATATCGAACCCGCGTACACGCGGGCCCTATACGCGACTGTGTGCACAGGAACCCGCGTATACGCCGCGAACCATTTTAAACGAAAAATAACGGCTTTGAATCAATTTTTTCTCAGGATGCCTGTCACGTGGCGTGAAAGAGAGCACGCAGCGGTAGACAATGAAGTTATGAACAATCCAGAAGCATTAGATGCCCTACGGGGATGCGGTTTGCTTAAATTTTTCAAATTGCCAAATATGAAAGCGAACACGCGTCTGCTTGAGATGCTCATTGATTATTGGGATGTTGATGAGGAAGCTTTTATGATCGATCAGATGCCGCTCAGGGTAGAAGTGGAGGATATCTATTTTATCACGGGCCTTTCCCGAAGGGGAGAGGTAGTACAGTCCCGGGGCAGGACACGGAGTGCCCTCTCGATAGAGGATTACGTACAGATATACTGCCCGGGACATCCCAAAAAGGTTGGGAGCCAGATTTCCATCACACATGTGGCGAGTTTATCACTTCGGATAATCCTGTTTACCATGGCTCGGGTGAACGGATCATCCTCTCTGCATCAGGCGTCACGGCAAAACATGAGCGTGGCAGTTGACTGTCTCACTACTGTGTTCGACTGGTGTACTCCTCTTTTGGCCAACATGAAGAGCCAGCTTACTTCTATCAGGAGGGGTCAGATTAAAAAATTTGGATATGGGAGCATCTTGTGCACTTTCTTTTTCGAGAAGGTTCCCGCACTCCGCCCCAGGGTAGCAGTTTCCATCAGCACCCCACGCGATCCACGCATGGGCCGGTGGGCTGATCTGATGAAACGTCTGGGGGGT
Organism: Pinus tabuliformis; assembly: GCA_031772625.1. Taxonomy (NCBI): domain Eukaryota; kingdom Viridiplantae; phylum Streptophyta; class Pinopsida; order Pinales; family Pinaceae; genus Pinus; species Pinus tabuliformis. The sequence continues at coordinate 996,643,434 of CM062806.1, read as the reverse complement.
GGGGAGGTCCCAAGGACTGCCTTTGATGATGACTTCTTCACCTGGTGGGATCAGCAGATCATCGCCGTAGATGACTACCCCTATGCTGGGCTGGATTTCCGAGGAGATCCTGACCTAGTGTTACCACCGAATGCAGCATGGGGCGAGATTGGTAATATTTTTTGATTTTTTGATTTATTTTTTTTTTGGATTTTTCAAATATAATAATGAATTTTGAAAAATATTTTTTTGATTAGATTCAAATGACTGATATGATGATCATGTTCCAGACATCGGGCCGGTACGACTAGATGGATTCCCGCGGCATGGACGGCGCGACCGAGGAGCCGAAGAGGCAGCTGTTGATACAGAACGGACTCTAAATAACGTCCAGCGACACTTGGCGAGACTGAGCTGCCGAGTACCGATGGCCATCATAGAGGACCTTCCTGAGGATATGCAGCGTCATGTGGTTGGCATGCCACGTGACTGAGTTCGCATTTTTCGGCGCGTGGCCAATGCTATAGTGACATACTTAGAAGCTCATCCTGAGCCGAGGCATTAGATATGCCGGACATGATTATGGGCATTTGAGTCCCAATTTTGTATATTTTGTGGACACACATATGTACACTCGAGACGTTTTACGATATATATATATATATATACAGTTTGACTTTTTGATGCTTGATTTTATTGTGATGAATGATTAATATGCTAGTCTAATGCTTGATTAGCGATAGAATCAGCTAACCAATTATGAGATCTTGGAATATGCAAATAATTAATATAAGTAAATGATCTTTGCAACAACCTCACCCTTAAATATTGGCGATATAAAGATGGATCCCGTACCCGATAAATTGAGACACTATCAATTGAGAATCAAGATACACTACCAACGAGTCGATCCCATGAGAGATTGCCTCGGATAATAAATTAATAATAGCAGTATACTCAGCCATATTGTTTGAAGCAGGACCGATGCACACGCCTCTTAATGCCATCAATTGACCAGTTGGATAATAGAGTACCCAAGCTGCGGAAACAAGATTCCGAGTGTGCCGACTAGCACCATCGGCGAACCAAAATAGACCAAATCATCCATCAACACCTGCCAAAGCAGACCAAAAAGTGCTGATATCAGAAAACTCTCGATGATATATGTACAAATATACATAAAATACAAAGAAGCCATTGCCTGGTCAAAACTAAGCAAAGTACTTCTTTAGGTAGAGCCCGTTTCGGGGCTCCGCCAGCTTGTTTCCCTCGAAATAAATTAACTCATACGATCCTTTTTCTAAAACTCGTTTAATAATGAAAGGACCGTACCACATAGGCTTAAATTTGCCTGCCCCCAAGGCGTCCTTATCTTGGTCATAGACCAGGACAAGGTCACCTTCAGAAAAGACTCGAGGACAGACAAACTTATCATACTGCGTTTTAACCCTTTTCTTATGGGCCTCATTCATCGTGGCGGCATCTCGACGCTGCTCATCGAGATGTTCCAAGTGAACTAGGCGCTCTTCGAGACTCGAAGTCTCAGGAAGAAGCTCAACAGCCAACTTAAGAGATGGAATTTCACATTCGACCGGAAAGATAGATTCCATCCCATAAACCAACTGAAAAGGAGTAAAACCAGTAGCCGTTTTGACGGAGGTTCGGTATGCCCAAAGAGCCGAATACAACATAATGTGCTAGTTGGACCGATTTTTATCGATTGTCCGTTGGAGTATCGTCTTAAGAGTTTTATTGACTGCCTCGACCTATCCATTGGCCTGAGGATAATAAGGGGACGAATGCTCCTGACGGAAACCTAATTTAAGAGCCAATTCGGACATTAGTTGATTCTGAAAATGACTGCCATGGTCAGTGACAATCTCTCTTGGGATACCGAATCTTGAGATAACTTGATTGAAAAGAAACAAAGCTGCCGTGTCACTATCGTTCTTATAAGTGGGCATGGCCTCAGCCCACTTCGTAAAGTAGTCTACAGCCACGATAATGTACTTGTGATTCGCTGCTGAAGGCGGATTACAAGTTGTAAAATCAATACCCCACTTGGTAAAGGGACCGACGATGACAACGGGAAAAAGGGGAGCTGGATGCACGCGCATCTTCCGAGTAAAAATTTGACACGGGTGACAGCGTTTGACCGCTTCCACATAGTCTTTAAAGAGTGAAGGCCAAAAATAGCCGGCACGTAAGATGCGCTGGGCTATAGCAAGCCCTGATAAATGACCACCACAAGCTCCACTGTGGCAGTCATTGAGCACAAACTCTTCTTCCTCTAAGGTTAAACAGCACCGAAGGATTGAATCAACCCCTCGACGGTATAATGTGTCACCAATGATAACATAGTTTTTAGCCAGGTGACGTAATTTTTGACGTTCATCCTTGGAGAAAGTAGAGGGAAACTTCGAAGTCTGGAGATAGACAATGATATCTCCATACCAAGGGTCGAGTGAAGAGATGAGGAATAAATGTTCGTCGGGAAAACTTTCCTCATAAACAGTATCCTCTCCACAAGGAAGCTCAGAAATTAGCTCCGCGAAAACCATGGATTTCTTAGATTTGGCAAACAAGAACTCGAGATCGAATTCTTGCAAAATGACTATCCATCTATTATATTTGCCCCCAATCACTCGCCTACTGAGGACAAATTGAAATGGATTGACCGCCGCTAAGACAAAAGTTTTGCGTAGCAAAATATAATGACGGAGCCTCTGGACAGCGTGAACAGCTGCCAAGGCCAACTTCTCAACCGGAGAATAGCGGAGTTCAGGACCTATTAAGCCTCGGCTCAAATAATAAATCACGTGCTCGGCGAGAGCATCGTCTTCCTGAACGAGAACCATACCAATGGTTGATTCTGCTGCAGCGAGATATAAAAGGAAGTCTCTACCATAATCCGGTGGACTCAAAAGCGGGGCAGAGACTAATGCCTTTTTCAAAGCATCAAACGACCGCTACGCAAAGTCGTCCCACACAAATGGAACTCCTTTTCATAGCAAACGCATGAACCCTTTAGTGATCTCGGCATAGTTTGCTATAAACCGTCTTAAGAAATTAGCCTTCCCTTGAAGACTTTGAAGTTGTCGAATTGAGGACGGGGGAGGCAACTGAACTATTGCCTCAACCTTGAAGGGATCAACCCGAATCCCTTCATTAGACACAATGAACCCTAACAATCGACCGGATGTAACTGCGAAAACGCACTTGTTGGGATTCAACCGGATTTTATAAAAACGACAACGTTCAAAAACCAATCGAAGATGACTAGGATGATCAGTTCTCTTTCGAGAATGAGCAGCGAGATCATCCAAGTATGCCTCGATGACATGTTTGATGTCGTGGAAAGCATATGACATGGCCGGCTGAAAAGTGGCTCCAGCATTTTTAATACCAAAAGGCATCTTTCGATATGCAAAGGTACCCCAGGGACATATAAAAGCTGTCTTATGTTGATCTTCAGGACGGATAGAGATTTGATTATAACCCGAAAAACCATCCATGAAGGAAAAAATTTCATTACCCGCACACTCGTCGATAATCTGATCAATGAATGGCGTGGGGTAATTATCTTTCAGACAAGCCTTGTTTAGGTCCCTAAAATTGATGCATACTCGGATTGTTCCTTGCTTTTTGTCCATAGGGACTGGATTAGAAACCCAGTCAGTAAGAGGAACAGGGTATATAAAACCCGCCCTTAGCAGCTTTTCAACCTCAGCTTTGATAGCTGCTGCTTTCCTAGGATTAACCGGCCGAAGCCTTTGACGAACCGGTTTCGCGTTTTCATACGTCTTGATCTCATGTTGAACAATAGAAGGATCAATGCCAGGCATTTCCTCATAAGACCAAGCAAATACATCATGATATTCCTTAAAAAGGTCGGTGTAGATTTGAATTTCTTCAGGGGAACACTCAATTCCAATGAAGATATTCTCGATGACGTTAGGGTCCCTAGAGATGTTTATAGGTACCGTTTTTGAAATTATCGACATATTACCTTCGGCACGAATGTGTGCTGGAGCCAAAGGGTTTGACACCGTACAAACATCACTAGTGAAGAGCTCGAAGAATCTAGATTCTACTTCCTGCAATGGAGGAAGAAAGTATGAACGATGGTGTAAGTCTTCCCAAGGTCGATCTATACCCATCATTACTTCAAGGATTGCTTCTTCAGAAGGTAGAACCGAATCTAAGCAGTCCAAGGCAGAGGTAGAATCAAGGCTCCAAGCCGGGGCCACATGACCATCTAACTCCTCTTCGGAAAAAGGAGCAGGGTGGTTGTCTGCAGAGTCTACGATAGACTGATATCTAAGCTCAGCTGCAGATATAGGGAATGCCATTCCATTTACTTGTCCTTCAACTAATGTGGTCGTAGGTGAAGGCAAGGTCCAAGGGTCTGAAAAATAACGAGTTCGAAAGAACTCTTCTCGAGGAGACTCCTTAGATGATGAAATAGCATTGATTTTAGTGAAAGGAGAGGGAAGATCAAATGTACCCATCAATGAGGAATACATCCCTACTCCTAAATTCTCAGTTGGCGGGCGAGGGTTATCCACTAAAGGGACAGTAGAGTCAGAGCTTGCTTGAGGATCGATTGGACAATAGTCCAATTGATCAACCTTAACTATTTTCCCCTCATGAGGAAAGCAAATGACACGAAACAGAGTCGAAACAATGGCATCCATCTCGTATACCCAGTTCCTTCCTAATAGGAGATTATAGTCTAGGTTAGCGTCTACGACCTCTACTTCAATATTGACGACCTTTCCCCCAACACATATAGGAAAGGCTGGGATAATCCCACGCGGCCTATGAGAATGACCATCAAATGCAGTCAAAATGGTGGGTGAAGGAACAACCGAGGGTGATCCAATAGCCTTCCAGCATGACATCGACATAATGCATGTGGAAGCTCCTTCATCTATCACGGTGCGAAAAATATTGATTTTTCGGTATGTAGACTTTATTTGGAAAGCCATATGATGAGGGAGTCGCTTTTTGACATTTAACATGTCAAAAGTGAGCACTAAAGAGTTAGCTGGATCGACTGCTCCAATTGCGGAGAGTAAAGCACTTCTCTGAGCCGGACACGACTGGAGAACCTCTAAAGCGGACATGGCGCACGGACTCTGAGCCAGATCCTCCACAATGGAGTAATTCTGGGCGGCCCTAGCATTAGGATTAATCGTCGCGCGTTTAGCGGAACCTTTCGGTATCCGTGGTATAGTCTCAACAGGGGGTCGCTCAATATGAAGGTCAGTACTTCCGGGAACAGTCTTGTCCTTGGAAGTTTCGGCTTCACCATAATCACGTGACCGAGTAGCCACATGGACATTAGAACCCATCATGAAAACATTTGATGATTTTTCCCCTTCCTGGTTGCCCCCAACAGAGGTTCCAGGATTTGAACTCGGGCTAGCAAGAAGTTACTGCCCTTGGGGAAACGGGTTGGTTAACACAGCTTGAGAATTAGAAGTCCCTTGCTTTCCTAACAAGCGCTGAGCGTCTTCAATCTTAGGGCAGAGATGAGTTAGATGGTCTCCACTGCACAATTTGCAGGGAAACTTGACTTTCTTTCTCGACTCATTTCTACCCCCACCGGCGTTGTTGCCGGATTTATTTGCATCAGGCTTCCCATCCTGGTTCTTTTTCTTACCTTGTCCTTTCTTTTTCCCATTGGAATTTTGATTTCCTTTGGGGTTATCAGATTGGACAACATTTATTGAAGAAGTTTGGGAAGCGGGGGAATTAGACAATGTGACTTGGTTGTTAGAAGCAGTTTGCAAGGACAACTGCTGCAATTGATTCAATAAGTTCATGGTAGTTTTGTCTACTGACCTGACGATACCATCCGCGTGTGGACCTGGTTTCGACTTAGCTACATCAACCTTAGATCCAGGAGCATCTGGCAAGTACTTTTGTAGGATCCCAGACTGAGAGTAGATCAATTCTAATTGCTGGGCCCTAAAAATGGCTTGCTCCTCAGAATAGACCCCAGACATGGAGACATCTTTGGAGATCTCGGGTTGTAAAGACTCCAAAAACCACTCGAGACGGTACTCCGGAGGGATTTCGGCTTTAATGAGCCTCTTTCTCCGTCTCCATTCCTGAATATGGTCGGAAATGTGGGTTGCCTTATCCTGACGAAAGGTGGCTAGAAGTTTAGTTCCGACATCATAGCGGACATGTAACTGGAAGTGATTTAAGAAAATATTGGCTAAGTCAGCGAACGATGTAAAGCTGCCCCCTGGTAACTCTATATACCATTTGGCCGCATTACCAGTCAAGGTGCGCTAAAAGAGTCTCAACCTAATCGAGTCATCGATAAGGGAGTTAGATGAGCACCACAGATGGAATGTGGTTACATGGTCGCCTGGGTCTTCACCACTCTTTCCTTCGAATTTTGGAATGTCCAAAGGGAGTTTGGTTGGGACCGGAGGCCAGGTCGGATTGTACTTGATTGGGTCATTTGTTAACTTAGTGAGATCTGGCAAGTTTAACGTTGCCAGAAACGGAAGCCTAGGAGGACCTTGGGGATTCCACCTAGACTGGGCAGAACTCCCAAAGCTCTGAAAAGATTGTCCTGGAATTTGGGAGGCACCAGGCTGCCCGAAGTAACCAGTAGAACCGGCTGACCCAAAAGGCAAGCCTTGTGGTCCAGCAAAATTCGGATTTTGACTAACTCCGGCCGTATAACCTCCATAACCAGCAAAGTTTCCTCCTAAAGGATTGTAAGGAGTTGATAACCCCTGATAGGGATTCCAAGCCGAAGCAAGGGGAGGAATACTTTGAAACATACTAACCGTGGAGTACGGCCTATTCCCTTGTTGGCCAATAAATGGATTCCCAGTTCCCGCGCTACTAACCCCAGGGTTATTCCAACCTTGGAAAGGATTGCTGCTTTGTCCCACAGAAGAAAAAGGCATGGATCCTACCATCAGGTTGGAATGTGGTATATGACCACTTCCAAAAGGAAAACCCTGGAATGAAGCCGATCCGCCCATCATGGACGTAGCGACACTAAATGGAACCGATGGAATACCCTGTGAATGGGTGCCAAATGGGAAGAATCCAGTACCAAAAGCATTGGTTTGGGCATTTCCACTTGTGGACGGAATGGAGGTAGACCCAACTATAGACGTGCTAGCAAAAGATCCAAACAAGGAAGCAGAGGAGATGGAAATGGTTCCTCCCCCTTGCACCGATGTTGGGGTTTGCATAGTCGTAGCACTCGTAGAATCCATGCTTCTAGTAGTGGTCATCGATGGTAAGCGCGTAGCGTAACCTGGACTTGAATTTCTATGCGTCGGAGTCCCAACATATTGCAGTACATCTGGATGACTAGATGGTAGTTGAGAATTTGGAGCCGCTAACGACTCTGAAAGTTCTTCTACCTCTATGTTATTCTCCACTTGAAAGAGAACTCGAGAAAAGACTGGAGTGTCCCTCTCTTGTTCAGAAGTGCCAGGCCTTGCTTGGCCGCTAATGCCCCCGAGAGGAGGATCAATCCTCGATGCGTCAACCGGCGTGGGACGGAACCCACCGGTAGTATTGCCTCTGCGCCTTCTAGGAGAAGGCTCTAAACTTGGTGGCGAGAGACCACGAAGTCTTCGAGACCGTCTTGGAGATCGGTCAACCACTTTGAATTTTTTGTTATGATCTAACTAAAGACTCAAAAAATTGAAAGCTAGGCCAACTAGGAGCACAGAGCACACACTATAAAGTCCCTAAAGATACAGCCAGTCAAACAACTTCCAAGTATTTCCGCTCCGGGTGATTAAGACCGGACACCAAAATACGAGAAAGTGAAATAAGGGGCCTTCCGAAGATAGTCTGGGATGATGAGGGCCCAGTCCTATCAGCGAAGGTATCAGAGGAAGTTACGCTGACCTCCTAACAACAGCCTGCACCGGTGCAAGCCCCCAAGCTTCACAAGGGTGCCCTCCAGTAGTACTGTCGAGAGTGATGCAACGTCAACCTCAGGTGCCACGGGATTCCCCTCTGCAGCCACCTGTGTAGTTCCCTAGGAGTAGCAACTATGGATACCAACTCATCGCAGAAGCCAGGCGGAACAGTCGTGAGGTAAGTTTGGACAAGTAGGAGAGGGGGTATCTCTCTTCCCTGTCTTCACAGACCCTCGTGCTTAACTCCTAGATCCGGAGCTTTCCTGGTCTTCCTAACGCTATTGGATTTTCTCTCGTTATTTAGACTCCTACGTTTGACGTTTATATGGCCTTGGAGAGTTACTCTCCACTCGCCTAATCCAAGGCCCTAAAATCCTAATCTTGTTGGTGTAACTGACTAAAACAAAAAGTTCTAGTGAATTTTACTTAGCGCTTGATTTTATTAGGCTGTTCTTTAAGTCACAAGGTAACGGAAGTGAAACTAGTGGTGTTTTTTGATGCAAAAGAAATTAATAAAAACTTAACTACATGCACATGCACTTTTTCGTTTTTCGATGAAGAGCAATTTCTATAAGGTTCAGAGGTACTTCTAATAAAACAAATTTTCCTTTTCTTTACGTTAATGCACACTTCACACTCACAAAAGCTAACAAAGATATATGTGCCTAAAAGGGGATGCAAATCTATCCTAATGCAACAACTATATGTGGATGCAAGATCTAAAAACTACTCTAAAAAACCAAAAATGAAAGTTGCTCGCTTATCAATCTTTATCTTGCCACTTACAATGCCTAGATGGAATATGAGATGTTACCATTCATTTCGTCTAAACACTAAAAACAAGTTCTAAGACAAACATAAAGCACTTTCACTTCACTAAAAGGAAACCAAATGAAAAGCAAGTTCAAGAAAGCAAAACTAAGATTTTCAAAAGATTTTCTTCAAAGCAACAAACAAAAAAAAGTCTTTTCAAAAAATGCTCTCAACAACACTGAAACTTGTGATTGAAGAATAGGCAATTAAACACTTTTGCGAATCAACACCACTCAATGGATGAAAACCCAACAAAAATAAATGTGTTTGAAATCGCTCTTAACAATCAAAAGCAGCAATGAAAGCCTTGGCAATGAAAACCAAAAAGATCAAAAAGACAAATTCCAAGAAAGTGTCAAACAACAACTTTCATGAAACAAAGAAGTGGATGGTCACAAAAAGCGATCTTGTCAAGCAAACAAAAAGTCACCAAAAGCAAGATTAACACAAAGATTGAATTCAATCTCCCCACCCTGATGAAACAGAGCAGCCAAGATTCCTAACAAGAAATCTTGTGTGCTTTAGCCAAAAACGATGACGCTTGCAATCAACAAAAAACAAGACCAATACTCCTTATAATCAGAGAGAATTCAAAACGAGATGCTCGCTGTAAAACAAATAACTGATACTGGAAAATGACTGTTTCAGACTGACTCAAACCACCAGACAAGCCTTCAGAGACTAAAAAGATTTATAAATCTTGAAAATTGCAATATATACGCGACTGTACTTAAGTACAGATTGCGTGTATACGCAACTGTGTTTGAGGAAACCTGCGTATACGCGGGTTCACTCAAAGAAATAAGCGTATATACGCCTCTGTATCTAAGAAAAACAGCATGTATGAAAAGCCTCAAGAAAAATAAAAAACAAACTGAAGAAACTGGCAAAGCTTAAAGTTCAAGAACAGACCAGACAGTAACAGCAAGTAGACAAGGCAGCTGAGCCCTGATTGGCTTGAAAAATACCCAAACTAGGAACAACAAGAGTGTTGTCCCCAGTGGAGTCGCCAATTCTGATAGAGGGAATTACTCCCTAGGGCTTTTTGGGTTGAAACCCTAGCAGACTGAAAATTATCTATTCAAAGAAACATACATTCATACAGCCATTATGCTATAGTAAGCAAATTCTATGATAAGGGTACGTACCTTTGGTCCTACGTTTGAGAAGGCCTTTAGGGTCCAAACCCTTCTTGGAGTTCCCTTCTTCTCTTTTGTCCTACAAAACAACCAATTCAAAGAACACAGCAGTACATGGACAAAACTTATAAAGAAACCATCTTCATGTTATAAAGAAAGGTAGTTAGTTATGAAATCCAAACAACCATCTACATATGAATTCTAAACACGACTATCATTAACATAAAGAAGATTCATTTTGGGAACCAAGACATGTGTTTCTTTTATTATAGACAAATAAAGTACATAAAAAGGAATATGTTCACCTGAATCACCTTCAGTAGGCTCCAAGCAAAGCTTCCTTCCGGATCCGTTCCAGCCTCAAGCCTCTAACAAAACTCCTTCCATGACTCTCTCCATGATGTCATAAATGGTGGATGAACATCAAAACACAAGGAAACAAAGGTTTCCTGTACAAAATGGGGGAAGTGCAGAAGGCACAAGGGACTTCAGACCTGGTCAAGGGAAAAATCTCAGCATAATAACCTTTCTCTCTATTCTCTCCTCCTTAGGCCTTCCCTTTGAGGTCTTTTTATACCATCTCCAAAGTAGTTTTTTAGTTAGGAGTTGGTTGGGAACAGTTGGGCCATGGGCACTAACAGGTGATCAGCAGGTAAAACCCGCGATCTCCACCCGAAAATGAGGAGTTTTATATTTTTTTAAGTGTTTTAATACATACACGTGGGTTGGCTATACACATACCCGCGTATACACGCGTTTAACTCAGGGCAATGTCGCATATAAGGGATAAAACACTGTTTTTTAAATTTTAGGACCAGGTCTGGAAGGAGGGGTTGCCCTAGGCCATGAGTACAACATCACAAACCATAAGAGTGAGATTTGGAGCTATAACACTCGTAAAGGTGGACACTTTGAAGAACACTGTAGATGCGTTGACAAAATTTGTGAGCTCTGAGAAGTTCCCTTGGTGTAGAGAGACAATGGGCATTTCAGGGCTGGAAAAATGACTAAGCTCTCTTGTGGCCCCCTATGGAAAGAAAACAACAAGTGGGAGAATGTTGGGTTGTGTTATATTCTTTCCATGACTAGCCCGCGTAGTTAACCGGGGGGTTAGAGGGTGGCTGGAGCCCCCCTTCGTTGTGTCGATTGTGTAGCGGGGGGGTCATAGGGGGTTTGAGGTGTACCCATAACCTCACTTTATGGGGTTCGGGGTGGCGCCCTAGAAAATTTTGGTTTTGGAACCTATGTTAGGTTGGGCAGACGCGATGGTTTTCGGTCCATGGTATTGGACGCGATGGTTTTCAATCCATGGTATTGGATGCTTCAGCATGTATAAATATGTATTATAACATTGAAAGGAATATAATGAAAAATCAAGCTGGTAGTCCTGGTTTTGGGATCCAGGGGAAAATCTCTGTGTATATGTGTTTTATGTGTTATGCTCTTGCATTGTTTATTTTCTGTGTTTTAGAATTCGTATGTAGGTAATTTCTGTACGGGGTTAAAACCTACAATCTTGTCAATCAAGTTCAAGTTTTGATTGATCATGCTTCCTGCTGTCATTTCCCTCATCCTAGACTGTTTCATCATCAATTGCCATAATTCTTCAATCTCCATTTCCAGCACATCCTTGGGTTGGTCCATACTCTGCCACTTACTGTTACCTCTTTCTCTTTGTTTCAGGTTGTTGCTGTTGTTCACTAACTCTTCAAACTGCTGTTCTTCTCTTTGAAGTTGTCGAATTCTTACTCTTACTCTTACTTTTTTTGTCTCCCTTTCATCCTTACCTTCTTTCATGATTATCTCTTTCTGCATTGAATCCTGACTTTCTAGCATTCTCTCCAGCAATTGAACATCTCTGTTCCATGGATTAAATTCTTCCACAGAATCCTCTTCTACCGTATTTACTTGACTGCTCATCTGTGCCAATTTTCCTCTAGCATCTGCAACTAAACCTGCACTCACAAAACAATTATTAAAGTAAAAAACATAAGGCCTCAGTGCTTCTTCTTCCTTTGGCAACACTTCAGTATGCTGCTCTGATTTCTCCTCTTCTACCAGCACATCAGTATGCCGATTCAACCTCTTTAAAGAATGCTCTAAAGAATTCTATAATGTACTCTCAAGACTATCAGTTAGTCTCCCCTCCACATCATTTTCTCTAATGATGTCTTTCTACTCTTGTCCACTGTAGTGAACTCCTTCCTCTGCAATCACACTGTCATACTCTGAATTTCCCCGCAAATACTCCAACAATTCAATTTCTCTATGACACTTCATAAGTACTTCACCATTACTTCTGACTCCTGCGTTTATACACAAATTATCAGTTTGAAAATTACAAGGTTCAACAGTTTCAACTGTTGCTTCACATATCAGTTCTTCAGACTGAATTTCATCTCCTTTCACAAGAAATTTTTCCTATGTTGTCATAGCTTCAAACATCAATGTATTACTAAATTCTTTCTGCTGCAATAATTCACTGCTTTTCTCATTCAAGAGACATTCTCCATCATTCTTTACTTTAGAGTTTTTATCTTCTGAAAGATACTCTTCCATACTTTTGACAGCTTCAAAAGATTGCTCATCCTCTACAAAACCTGTAATCACATCAAAATTATTAGATTCAACAATATAAGGTTTTACATTCTCCTGCTGGTTTGCATTTGTCCAACATTTTAGAAAATCATCAATAATTCCTTCTTCTTCACCCAGAACTTCACCCTGCTCTAATTAGAAAATGGACACTTCCATTTCCAACTCAGCTTCTCTGAGTTTTTCCATTAGCCACTTTACTTGCTTCTGTTGTAGCCTTCTCTGTAACTTATGCCACTTTACTGCCTTTTTACTCAAGACCCAACCTTGTCTCTGGCTTTCCTCCAGTATCCTCCTTAGTGCATCGAGTTGTTATTTTGACTCTGTAATTTCCTTGTCAAGCTCCTCTTGACTCATTCTCTTTCCATTTTCCTTGGCATCGTCCTTCTTTACTTTTCTTCTGCTGTGGTTTTCCTCAGAACCTTTGCTATGACTATCAGTAGTCATCTTCTCCTTATCTATCTTGATGAGCTCCTTACATACTTATTATGAGCTGCACTAAAGCCTCTGCAACAGCAAGTCCTCCCTGCTGCCACTTACCTCACCAAGATTTCCTCTATACTTGGTCTTTTGGCAAGCACTTGGTTCTTTGTCTCTGGAACTTCTTTTGAGCACTTCTCTCTGCTCCTTCTAGGCTTCAACTCATCTGCATCTTCTAAGAACACAACTGTCCTCTTGTATTTCAATCACTAATGAAATACTTGGTTTTGACCCCCTCTTCTTTCACTTAGAAACTCTTACCAGCTTCCTTCATCCCTTAGCAATTCTACCCACATCCTCTTTGGAATTTCCTTTGTGAGTTGCAATAATATCTCTGCAGTAACAAGTCTCCTTCTTGCTACATATGCCTCACTAAGCTTCTCTCCTCTGAGCTCAGTCTTTGACATCTCTCTGGTTCTTTCCTCTGGAACCAATTGCCTTGCTCTTGGTTGTTGCAATCTTATCACCTTCTTATGCTGCTACCTGCGCATCAATATAAAAACCACAAATTCTCCAATATTCAAATCAAATTATAATAAAAACATATCATCTCACTTTCAAGACCTCTACATGATCTTGTTCTACCATTCACCTGCACTTTGAATGGATTGTCCTCTGTTTCTTTTGCATCTGCAAGTTTTGCTACACATTATCTCTGTGTGCCTACTGTTTGTCAGATTAGAATCTGATCTCCTCTTGCCTGCATACACATCTTAAAACATAACTCTGTTCTAAATTCTTTTCAAAGAAATTTTCACACAGAATTTCTTTGTGCTGCTTTGATACCAAAATGATGCCAGCCTAAGCCGACAATACCCACATTATGCAAATAAAATTGCATGTCACTGGTCCCAAGCCTTAATCACCTGATCCATGGTGAAAACCTTCTTAAACCAAGGTTTAATGTTCTTAATTAAGTTTTATGTGGAAACACTTTCATTTGACTATACATAGTCTGACCCCTTAATTAACCTTTCCTTCGGGACTTTATACACCCTCATAAACTTTGGTTAATTCTATACCCCGCGCATATTAGCCAAACCCCACACTTAAATTTGGTTAAATGTGAACTTAACCCATAAACCTTTATCCGCTTTATTTCTATTAAAATCCTCGTATAATAGAAATACACATAAACACACGTAAAACTTACCTTTTCACCAATCCATGACCTTTGCACATTTATGGATGCTCTCTCATCGTGTTCATCCTCCACCATTGATTCCACTCCATCAGAGCAACGGCTGTCACGTGATCTCCACTCATCCTTTGGAACTCAAAAAACTTTAAGTCGTGTCCATAAACTTTTTGGGTCCGCTCTTTCCCAAGTCTTATCGGCTTCAACTTCCACCGTCGATCTTACCATCCCATCCGACGGTTGTTGACTTCCCCAATCAACAAAACTAATCGGCGATCCTCCACCGTTTTATCAAAACCCATTTGATCCAATGGCTAACAACGATATCGGGTGAGCTACTTACACGAGGATTACCCACACGATAAAGTGGTTTTCTCTCTCCTTCGACATGCTATGTATCAGTCGATAAATGGAATCAGGTGACTCCCCCCTATTACCACTTACCACTTTTTCTCCACCCGATAAACCGCTTTTGCTTATAAACCTGCCTTTCTTCCTTGACTAACGCCCGAGCTTATTAACGCTTGATGACCATAGATCTTCTACCATTGACAGCTGCGATGCTCCTCCAGATTCCTCTTTCGCTAACACTTAAGTTAATCTCTGCAGTTCATTTCTTGACTCTATTCTATGCGGCTTAATCCTAGCCGCTTGTCACAAACAATCTCGTCCATTGATCTAACTGATCCAACGGCTCCTGTGCATTGACACCTCACTTCTTCATTCTTCCCTTTACTTCGTTTTTATGCCATTTCTTCAGTGTTCTTCTGTGGGTTTGGGTTTCTTCCAAGGTTCTGGTCTTTAGTTGTTCTGCAACACAACTTTCTCCTGAGCTTAACTCCGCTCGCGCCTTTATGCTTCCTTCACCTTCACTGTAACATTAAAGGCTTCCTCCTGTATTGTCGATGTGTGTAAAGCCATAACACCTCTCTATTACTCTTCTCTGTATTTCACCTCTGATTCTGCACCTGCAACCTATGTTATGCAGAATAACTCAAGATCATACACAATCTATATCTCAATTACTCAATACACACACATGAACTCAAAATCAAGTTGTTTGTATTAATAAATAAGTATTTACATAAGAGTCTCTCTCTCTGGCCTGGTATTCTAATCAGTGGCCTCCGTTTCTTACCTGCCCATAGACTTACAATCAAATCTCTAACTCACAACCTCTAACTAGCTAACCAACTAACTATCTAACTTGACTAACTTTTTCTCTGCCTTTTTGGCTTACATTTATACAAAAGGATTCTATAACCAATTCTTGGTTTAGATCCATAAACTTCTCAACAAAATCCTAAAATATCTTCCTTATCTCTAAGGATCCTCTCTAATCCACAAAATAATGAACTAACTCCTAATCTAAGTTTTACAATTAATTCTCAAATCTCTCAATCTCTCAACTATCCTGATTCTCTCATGTTCTCCTACATTCGAAAACATTTATAAATATGCCTCACAATACTTAATTAATTCCTATTCTCATTAAAATCACTCAAAATCATAAATAATTACATTAATTTTAACACTTATGAAACCAACTTCCTTAAAACACAAGACCCCCCTATGTCTACTAAAATACAATGATTCTTCTGAGTTGAATGCTCCTACATCACTATCAAAAAGTTTTTTGCATTTCTGGAATGAAATGGTTGGTTGTGTTGTTGATAACATACAAATAAATAGCATATTGTGCAAGCTCAAAAGCATTGAAAGGATCTATACAGACTTAAGTTAAGTCATGCCAACAATTGTCATACAAACTCCTTTTATCACAAGTTTAATGGTCACATGGAAGACAACCTATGTTGATGGTTTTGTACACACTGTGTTGAAGTGTTGGTTACAAGTCATTCATTTTGTATGTTGAGGGTTTTAACCCTAGTCAATCTTAAAGCAAAGAATATGTAAGTTTGCATAAGGGGATTCTTAGCCTATTGCGATAAGTGCCCTGGTGTTGGGTCTGCATTGTTCACTTGACTAGATTGTTCTAAAATATCTGCATACATTCTTAAGTGGGGCATGTCCTCATGGGAGGAATTGATTTGGATTGTATGGTGGTTGAACCTTCGTAGACTGGAAGCCACCCTTGGTGTGGTACCATGATTCTAAGATGTTGTGGCAGCTCTTTTGCTGAAAGGATGGTAGTAGTAAGGGCATTCAAAGTTTTAGTATCTCGTTCATAAGGGATGATGAGCACATCCCTATTAACAAAATTCCCTTGAAACCCTTAATAAGCACCACAACATCGATTGCAGGGTTGGTGTAACCCATAGGAGACACCTTAGCAGGTGACAGAAGAGTTGGATGCCCTTCAGGAGTCCACAAAGTCTTAGCAGAGGGCACCCTAAGGGTCACCAGTTCATACATGCCTGGAATTTCCTGCATGAATGCCAATATTTGTGTGACCCTTTTGGAGCCTCATGAATCCCATGGAATTAGGACCGTTAACTCTAATGCAAGTTCAAGAGGGTTAGCACTTGTTTGTGCCTTAAAAAACCCCTGTAGGCCAGGAAAAGTGTCGGTACATATCCATACGTCAGCACAACCACCGTAATCGAGCTATGGTAGAAGGGATCGATGGAAGAATGTAAATGCAGAGAGGAGGCGAGTTCGGTTGGCGACCATTGAGACTGAGGCCAAGTACAACACGTGGGGTATAAAGATATCTCTCTTATCTAGCCATGACATAAATCGAATGGAGGCAAGTGTTACAGTGATGGAGGCAAATGTTTATACTTATAGAGGGAGACAATCAACCTTATCTTTCATCCAGGCAGAACTCTAGTCATGGAAGCTTGTAATTGGCACGCCCAGATTTCCGTTCAAGTGATTAGGCGAAGGAGGATGACGTGGCCTGAAGCCTTCATTCCAAAAGAGTTAGCTTGCATCACAAAATGATTCGTGGGATAATGTTGGCCGGGATGAGTGGGTTGACAGAACATCTTGGCAGTTATGCCATTACCCGGGGTTGTGCCCACCAAACCATGCATCTTGGTGATCCAAAATGGATACAAAAACCCTCTAAGTCTTCAAAATCTTCTAAAAGATCAAAACTATCGCAAAAGAAAACCTTCACAAAATGGCGGAAAACACTATCGGGACCCAAAAACATGAAGAAATAGTGGAAAATAGGCTTATCGGCAGTCAAAGGAACAATGCACAGGAGCCGTTGGATCTAGCCGATCAATGGTCCAGATCTGATCAGCATATCGCAATCGGTGGTGGCAAGGAGAGGCAATCAAGGGTTATCACATGACAGTTGCGATCGCGATCAGCGCGGGTCAACGAGGACCATCGATCAAGATTGTAGATTGACGACCGAGGTTAACGCGTGATATCGCAATCCGCAAATACAGAGGAGCGCTTACCAAACGGCTCGTGGGTCTATGCGATATGCGATTGTGACAAGTCACATCATAGTATTGCGTCAGATCATTACAAGGAGCGGGGCCATACATATATATGTGATGCGATGGCTGGACCCGATGGGATTATAGACCAAGTTTAAAATATTTTCAGTTCCGTAAAAAGGTGTTTTGCTATGTATTTCGCGTATTTTGTTTAATAAACGAAATACGAAGGGAAGCGCTGATGCGATGAAACCGGACCCGAAAGGGTTTGTAAATGCCACTTCATAAATATTTCAAGTCCGCCATAAAGCCATTTTGCGATATTTTCAGTGTTTTAATGTATTTTTTAAATACAAAGGGAAACCATGGAACATGCACTTGCGACATGCACTAAGCGATTAAAGGCAGACCCGATAGGAGTATAGGGCAGATTTATGGATAATTGAAGTCCGATAAACAAAGATTTGGCACAGTTTTCCCATGTTTTTAGTGTATTTATCTATGTAAATAGAAAACACTATTTTTGGGATTTTCAAAGGCCCGATGGACTCTTCCGTTGCAGAACAGGTGGCCACCTCCCCTGAAGACGTTATGCCATGATTGCTAAAGCTAAGAAGGGGGATTCGAGCGGATAGAGGACGGGAGCCAGAGAGCCCAAGAAGAGAAAATGAACAGACAATGTCGATTGGCTTTAAAGCCGCAGACTGATAGAGACAGAGGCAGCAGTACTGAGACAGAGAGAAAACAGAGACAAGGAGTGAAAGAAAGAGTCTGTGTACTTAGAGAGGCTTAAGGGATTCAAGAAAAAGTCATGTTGTTTGCATCTGTTGTGTTGAGACTCAATTTGAGCTCACACTTTGTAAAACTCTGTTCTTGAAGACATAATAGAGAGGCCACCATTGAACGCTGGACCAGGAGACGTATCCCAAGAGTTTTGGGTGAAATCCATATTAAATTTGTTGTGTTTATGTGTGTTTTTCTATTATGTTTCTCTAACTGCTCATTGTCTATATTATTCACAATCTTATCGATCCATTACACTAAGTAGTATAGACAAATCCATGCACATGAGTCTGTAATACCTTAAAAGTAATCTAAGATCTTCATTTTCAGATCAAGTGGTATTAGAGCTTTTGGTTTTTGATTTGTTAAGGTTAGACAAGCTTGTGCTGGACTGTTTTTGAATGCTAACTAGGTCAAAGCTCAAACTGGGAAAAGGAGAACTTGTTAAGGCCAACCCAAAAATTGGAAGAATCCATCCTAGGAGGAGAATGGCAGAAGAAACTCATATGGAATCAGAATCTCAGTTCATGGACAGTTTTATGGCCATGAGGGCCATGGTAGAAGAGATGTATTGAGAATTCAAGAAAGGTTGAGGTGAAAGTACTTTAACCTCCAAACAAGACAAAGGAGCTGAGGAAACTTCTCTAGATGCCCCTCCAGAGGGCAAAGGGAAAGGGGAAAAGCCTCCTCCAACATCTCCTCCACCATCTGC
Organism: Pinus tabuliformis; assembly: GCA_031772625.1. Lineage (NCBI taxonomy): Eukaryota > Viridiplantae > Streptophyta > Pinopsida > Pinales > Pinaceae > Pinus > Pinus tabuliformis. Next base: position 996,624,520 of record CM062806.1, on the reverse strand, counting down.
TTCATCATCCTCATCTCCTAGCCCTGAGAAGAAGAAGAAGATGGATAATTAAATGCAGAAAAGCTAGATAACTCGATTAGACAGATTGATGTATATTGCAGGGTGTAGAACATCGATTCAGAAAGGAGAAAGATTTAGTTGGCTAGCCTTCGCCTTTGAGGAACTGCCCTCGTGTGGTGGCAAGGCAGGACACAAGCTGATTTGAAGAAGCATGGTAAAATTCTTTCTACCTGGAGTGAATTTGTTTCTGCCATTAAAAAACAATTCTATCCACTAGCTTATATGCAGCAAGCAATGATGAGTTGGCAAACTCTTTGCCAATTAAAGGGGCAAAGTGTACAAATATATACCCAGGAATTTAGAAAAAGAGCTTTAATTCTAGGCATTTCTCTAGACTCACCTGAAACTTTGTTGAAGTATATAGGTGGTCTGCATAGCTATTTGAGGCACACCATTCTCATGTTTAACCCTACTAGCATAGATGAGGTATCAATTAAGGCTAAACATCTAGAGGCTAGAGGCAAGAATGTGAACCCAGAGATTGGGGGATCATCAAAACCCACTGCAAGCAAAAACAAAGAAAAGAGGAAGCTGAAATGGAAAGAGAGGAAGGCAAACGCTGTACAGAAAGGAAAACCTTCATGCACTCACTGCAAGAAGGATGGACATGATGATGAACACTGCTGGTCTTTGCATCCGGAGCTGAAACCCAAGAAGTTCGATGGAAAGAAGAAGACTGCTGCTACTATTCAGAAAGATTTGGGGTCAGACTCAGGTGATGAAACAACAGTCACATCCACAGGCATAAAAGGTAAAAATTCTGAAGCATCTACTAGTAATTCTACACAACCTATTGATAATGAAGAAAATGAGAGGAAAAGACATGAGCTTTTTCATATTAGAGTTATTTCCAAGCATCAAAAGATTGATACTTTATTTGATAGTGGATCACAAGTAAACTTGATTTCTGAAGCAATTGTAAAGAAGTTGGGATTACTAACCACACCTCACAGGAAGCCATATCTATTAGGTTGGGTATGTGATAAAGCAAAGCTACAAGTGACTAGACAATGTAAGCTTAGGTTTGCTATTGGGTCAACATTTGTAGAGGAGGTTGAGTTAGATATAATTCCCTTGGATATATGTGGTATTGTTTTAGGAAGTCCTTACTTGTATGATAGAAAAGCCATTTTCTATAGAGCTGAAAATAAGTATCAACTCACCAAAGTTGGAATAGAATATATTGTAAGAGCTCATAAACTCAAAAATAATTATACTTTCATAAATTCAGGGTAGATGAAAAGAATTGTAAATTCATGCAAGCAATTTTTACTGATGGTTGTAAAGGAAAATATCCCTTATAAAACCAATATATTTGAAGGCTGTGATGCTAAACAGAACGCTGATTTAGAAAAAGTTGTTTCAGAATATGATATCCTACTTCAAGATGTTGAAAATGCAACAAGATGATGGAGCTTAGTGAAAAGAAGTCGCCTTCACTAAGTGGGCCCGCAGGGTATTTTTGGCGCAAAGTCTATTTTTAGACTATGTCTATTTTTAGACATATGGATCATGGTCTATGAGTTGCAGGATGCTGTTTATGGATGATTGGTCATGTTGGGAAAAATAGATGGACTTCTATTTTTGGTTCACAGCGGAGCGATCAGAGTCTATTTTTAGACTGCTAGGCTAAAAATAGAACAGTCGAATATTATTAGCCCTTAGTAATATTTGGACTCTAAACATTATCTTATTCTCTTGGAGCACTTCAGTTCGAGCTACGGATGTGGCACATGCAGCTGACAAAAGGAATCGCGTGGTTTCTTATGTGTTAGTTGAGCTATTGCATTGAGGACTTCAGTTAGAACTCATGCATGTGAGTTTTGTGGAGTTGGATGTGGAGTTGATGGAGTTGTGTTCAGTTTGACTTAGTTGAACTAGTTGTATTTAGTCTAACTAAAGAATACACTAGTGATAAGTTGTGTGAATTGATTGTTAATTAATTCACTAATTATTAACTCATAAAGAAACTAAATAATACATCAGTTAACTCAGTGCATGGACAGTTCAACAGAGACAGGTGTTAGAGGTAAGTGAAAGGGTGAGTTGTGACTATCAGTTGTGCATGAGATTTTGCACATGCATGGATTGAGTAATGCCAATGAGGATTGCGTGGTTCAGCCAAGAAAAAGATGAGTTTGGATCAGCCATAATCATTATTCTCATGCAGGATTGCGCAGTGGAGGCAGGAAAAGCAGTGGAGGAGATTTGAACCTGTGACTTGTTCGGATCTGAGCTAGTTTTGTGTGTAACAGCTGGAGATAATACTGAGTACTTGTGAGGAGTATTGTACTATGTATTGTTACATGTTCTCAATCATTATAATATACAGATAGTGTGGGGTTTTCAGCTGTATGCTTTCCCCGGGTTACATATTGTGTTAATGTGTGCATGCGATTGATGTTTCATTGATTTTAATGCTGCTAAATTGATGATCAACATAGAGGAGGTTATGTATTATGCATGTATTCCGCAATAGTGTATAATTGGGATAATCTCTGTGAATAAGTGTTTATTATTCAAAATTTCTACATGGTATCAGAGCTAGATGATTTGTAGAAAAAGTTTCTACATGGTATCGGAGCTGGTTGATTTGTAGAAAAAGTTCTACAGGATATCAAAGCGGGATTGATCATCAGATCTATTATTCAGAAAGTGTTTACATTTTATTTCTTCAGGCAGAGTCTGTAATCGGGCCAGGTAGCTTCTGGATTCATCCTTCTTTTGGAAGGTGAGATATCTGGTGAATGCCCATACAGTCGATCTCTGTACAAGAAATACTTTTTTCTCACGAATTTTAGATCAGAAGCGGTTGAGTTTTGAGCTGGTGGAATGGCACTCAAGGATAAACTCAGAAACATCAAAGCTGAGAATGGAGATGCCACAGATTGTCCGCAGAAGAAGGAAAATAAGCAAGCTGTTGGATCTGCAGCGGGAGAGGCCTTAGCCTCGCAGTTTGAGCTGGATTTTTCGCTGATCGCATGCTTGGTATCAAGTGTGATGGGATCGGTATGGTTCTTGGACAGTGGTGCATCTTCTCACATGACAGGAGATCGAGATTTGTTTTCTGATCTGGATGAGAAAGATCTTGGAGTGCACATCGAGATGAGCGATGATGGTAGATACAGTGCGATCGGTATCGGTACCATTTCCTTTGAGAGGGAGTCTGGTAAACCCTTCAGATTGAAGGAAGTGATGCATGTTCCAGGATTGAAGAAGAATCTTATCTCTGTGGCGATGTTAGAAGACAAGGGATATGATGTTGTCTTCAACGAGGGAAAGGCTTTCCTGTGCAGAAAGACAACTGGAGAAACCTGGAAGATAGGGGTTCGAGTCAGGAACCTTTATTAGTTGCATGTAGATGCATGCAAAGCCTTGAGCAGCAAGGAAACTGATGGAGACTTGGTGGTTGAGAGGGAGCGTATATTACCTCTCAACATGCAGAGCCAGAAGAAGTCTCAGACGATTGTGGAGGAGCCACGATTGGTGCAGCAGCTTTAGGAGGTTGTGGAGCAGCCACAACAAGGGAAGCCGAGAGGAGATCGAGTAGAGACATCTACTCATGCAGAGACCTCCAGTAGGGGGAAACTTCGAGTCAGGTGGGCTGAGGGATCGCATGTAGCCATACCTCCAGGTAGGAGGTGGGGTGATGTGGATTGATCGTCCCAAGGAGGAGGGGCAGGATCCTTGAGGTACCCAACCTCTTGGATGAGACCTTGCTACGGGAGCCCCGATGTGGAGTAGCAGGAACTGACTGATTGGGTAGAGACAGATGCGGATGGAGCGATAGAGAGAGTGATAGTGTAGGGAATCCCAGGACAACGCATAGCTAGCAGGCTGCAGCAATGCGAGAGGCACAAGTGTTTTGCACAGTGCTAGGTGGCACAGAGAGGTGTGCAATGGTGAGAGATGCATGGAGATGTTGCAGTAGCACAGATGCCAGAGAGGGAGCACTTATCAGCAACAGGTAGAGCTTCAGCATCAGAGTATGTTCCTAGCCCAACAGAGTGGTCAGTTGGGAGTGTTTTTGTTCCAAGTGTTATTGGAGCAAGTGGACCAGGCAAATGTGTTGCATGCAGAACATTCTAGAGTTGCAGGATAAGGGTTGCAGATTATCCATATCTTGTTGAGAGGGAGTGTTGAAAATGCAACAAGATGATGGAGCTTAGTGAAAAGAAGTCGCCTTCACTAAGTGGGCCCACAGGGTATTTTTGGCGCAAAGTCTATTTTTAGACATATGGATCATGGTCTATGAGTTGCAGGATGCTATTTATGGATGATTGGTCATGTTGGGAAAAATAGATGGAATTCTATTTTTGGTTCACAGCAGAGTGATCAGAGTCTATTTTTAGAATGCCAGGCTAAAAATAGAACAGTCGAATATTATTAGCCCTTAGTAATATTTGGACTCTAAACATTATCTTATTCTCTTGGAGCACTTCAATTCGAGCTATGGATGTGGCACATGCAGCTGACAAAAGGAATCACGTGGTTTCTTATGTGTTAGTTGAGCTATTGCATGGAGGACTTCAGTTAGAACTCATGCATGTGAGTTCTGTGGAGTTGGATGTGGAGTTGATGGAGTTGTGTTCAGTTTGACTTAGTTGAACTAGTTGTATTTAGTATAACTAAAGAATACACTAGTGATGAGTTGTGTGAATTGATTGTTAATTAATTCACTAATTATTAACTCATAAAGAAACTAAAGAATACATCAGTTAACTCAGTGCATGGACAGTTCAACAGAGACAAGTGTTAGAGGTAAGTGAAAGGGTGAGTTGTGACTATCAGTTGTGCATGAGATTTTGCACATGCATGGATTGAGTAATGCCAATGAGGATTGCATGGTTCAGCCAAGAAAAAGATGAGTTTGGATCAGCCATAATCATTCATTCTCTTGCAGGATTGCGCAGTGGAGGCAGGCAAAGCAGCGGAGGAGATTTGAACCTGTGACTTGTTCGGATCTGAGCTAGTTTTGTGTGTAACAGGTGGAGATAGTACTGAGTACTTGTGAGGAGTAGTGTACTATGTATTATTACATGTTCTCAATCATTATAATATATAGATAGTGTGGGGTTTTCAGCTGTATGCTTTCCCCGGGTTACATACTGTGTTAATGTGTGCATGCGATTGATGTTTCATTGATTTTAATGCTACTAAATTGATGATCAACGTAGAGGAGGTTATGTATTATGCATGTATTCCGCAATAGTGTATAATCGGGATAATCTCTGTGAATAAGTGTTTATTATTCAAAATTTATACACAAGAACCTAAAGGTCTGCCACCCAAAAGGGAAATAGTACATGATATTCATTTGTAGCAAGATGCTCGATTTCCTAACATCAGAATGCACAGGTTATCTGCTTTAGAGAATGTAGAGATCAAGAAGCAGGTACAGGAGCTGCTCGAGAAAGGGCATAAGACCAATCACATACCATGCGGATCTCCAATCGTGTTGGTGAGAAAGAAAGACGGTTCATGGAGGATGTGCATTGATTACAGAGCATTGAATAAAATAACGATCAAGAATCGTTATCCTCTTCCTTGCATTGATGATCTATTAGATCAGCTGAAAGAAACAATTTACTTTTCCTAGTTGGACTTGTGTAGTGGCTATCATCAGGTCAGAGTAGCAGAACAAGATGCATGGAAGACTGCTTTCAAAACAAAGCAAGGGCTGTATGAGTGGCTGGTTATGCCTTTTGGCTTAGCTAATGCTCCTACCACTTTCATGAGAGTTATGGATGATGTACTCAGGCCTTTTATTGATGATTTTGTAATTTTATATTTAGATGACATTCTTGTTTTCAGTAAAACATGGGAAGAACATTTGAAGCATGTAAAGCAGACTCTAGATGTTTTGAAAAGAGGAAATCTCTATGTTAAGTTATCAAAATGTGAATCTGGCAGAACATCTTTAAATTATTTGGGTCATATTGTAGGGGGTGGTGAATTGAAGATAGATCCCTCTAAGGTTGAAGTCATTGTGAATTGGCCTAAACCCAAATCTGCTACAGAAGTTAGGAGCTTCCTAGGAGCAGCACAATATTGAAGAAAGTTTATTGCCAACTTTTCCTTGATTGCAGCTCCCTTACATGCTGTAACAGGATTGAACAAGGTGTTTCAGTGGGGAGGCAAACAACAGAAAGCCTTCGACACCTTGAAATAAAAAATTAGTACAACACTAGTACTAGCACTGCCAGATCTTCAACGACCATTTGAGATGGAAACAGATGCCAGTGACTATGCCATGGGAGTAGTGTTGATGCAACATGGTAAACCAATATGTTATCATTCCGAGACATTTAATTCTGTAGTAGTTAATTATCCCACATATGATAAAGAATTGTATGCATTAATACAGAGTGTGAAAAAGTGGAAACATTACTTAATGGGCAAAGAAACAATCATCCATACAGACCATCAACCACTTCAATATTTGCACTCACAAACTAAATTGTAGCAATCAAGGCACTATAGGTGGATGGGTTTTCTACAACAGTTTCATCTAGCCATTAGATATAAGAAGGGCATACACAATAAAGTTGCAGATATGTTGTCCAAACCAATCATAAATGCATCTACTATACTTAAGCATAACTCAGTAATGCATGAAAGCTACATTGAACAATATGCTCAAGAAATAGATTTTAAAGATGTATATGCATCTTTAAGTCATGGGAAACAAGTAGAAGAATTGGATTATTATGTTAAGGACCAACTCTTGTATCATTTGGGAAAGTTATGCATTCCACAAACTGAATGAGTTAACATAATTTGGGAAGCACATACTTCTCTTATATCAGGTCATTTTGGTGTAAGTAAAACAGTTGCACAACTGCAAAGGTTCTGCTATTGGCCAAGAATGCATGAAACGATTTCTAGATATGTTAAAGGGTGTAACATGTGTGCTAAAAGCAAGCCCAACAATAGAAAATTAGGCTTGTACACTCCACTTCTAGTTCCTTCTCGTCCTTGGGAAAGTGTTTCCATGGACTTTGTTGGGGGGTTGCCAAAATCTAGAAAAGGTCATGACTATTTATATGTTATTGTGGACAAGTTCAACAAAATGTGTATTTTAATACCTTGTAACAAGCAGATTACAGCTGAACAAACAAAGAAGTTGTTCTTTCAACATGTCTCGGTTCATTTTGGGTTACCCACTTCCATTGTATCTGATCGAGATTCCCGATTTGTTGGGAAGTTTTGGTTAAGTCTGTGGGAATTGATGGACACCAGACTGAAAAAGAGCACAACCTTTCATCCACAAACAGATGGCCAAACAGAGGTGGTCAATAGGACAGTGATCTAGTTGCTCAATTGCAGCAAGCATCCAAAGCTTTGGGATGAACATTTGTGTTATGTGCAACATGCTTACAACCATGCTAAACACCCTTCTACACAAAGATATCCTTTTGAGACTTGTTTTGGTTTTACACCAAAGTCTCCCTTGGATTTTGTCTTTGGAAAAAAAATAGCAGTTGATGGACATAGTGGTGTGGACAAAGCAACCAAGTTCATTGAACAGATCCAAGAAATTCACCAGGCAGTGCAGGAACAACTGGAAAAGAGCCAAGCCAAGTATAAGGCAAGGCATGATAAGCATCGAATTGAGCATAGCTTCCAAGTTGGTGATCAAGTCTGGTTGTACATCATCAAAGACAAAATGCAAGGTGAAGGAAAGAAGCTGAAGCCAATAAGGTATGGGCCTTTCAAGATACTTGAGAAAATTGGTGAGAACACTTTTCGCCTTGATTTGCTAGCTTACATGCACATCTATTCAGTGGTTAATGCAGAAAATTTGAGACTATTTGAACCTTCATTAATTGAAGATCTCGAAGAGCAAAGTCAGTTGCCTTTTATTGATGATTTGTTGCCTGAATATCTCAATGAGTTGTAGTAAGATACAGTTCTAGACAGAAAGGTGAAAATTATGCGTAGAGGGGATATTGAGTACCTCAGAATTAGACTCAAAGGTTCAAAACCAAGCAGTGCACGATGGATGGAAATTGGATAAGTGAGGAAGCTGTATCCTCACTTGATCGATGCTTGAAAACCAACTTTTGGTGGTCTAAAAGCTTTTTCAGTAGGAAGGCGTGATCCAAAATGGATCCAAAAATCCTCTAAGTCTTCAAAATCTTCTAAAAGATCCAAACTATTGTAAAAGAAAACCTTCAAAAAATGGTGGAAAACACTATCGGGACCCAAAAATATGAAGAAATAGTGGAAAACAGGCTTATCGACGGTCAAAGGAACAATGCACAGGAGTTGTCGAATCTGGCCGATCAACGGTCCAGATCCGATCAGCATATCACAATCGGCGGTGGCAAGCAGAGGCAATCGGGGGCTATCACATGATAGTTGCGATCGCGATCAGCGCGGGTCAACGAGGACCGTCGATCAAGCACGCAGATCGACGACCCAGGTTAATGCACGATATTGCAATCGGAAAATACAGAGGAGTGCTTACCAAACGGCCCAGGGGTTTATGCGATATGTGATTGCGACAAGTCGCATCACAGTATAACATCGGAGCATTAGAAGGAGTGGGGCCATACATATATATGCGATAAGATGGCCGGATCTGACAGGATTATGGACCAAGTTTAAAATATTTTCAGTTCCGTAAAAAGGTGTTTTGATATGTATTTCACGTATTTCGTTTAATAAATGAAATACAAAGGGAAGCACAAATGCGATGAAACCGGACCCGAAAGGGTTTGTAAATGCCACTTCATAAATATTTCAAGTTCACCATAAAGCCATTTTGCGATATTTTCAGTGTTTTAATGTATTTTTTAAATACAAAGGGAAACCACGAAACGGGCACTTGCGACATGCGATAAGTGATTAAAGGCGGACCCGATAGGAGTATAGGGCAGATTTATGGATATTTGAAGTCCGATAAACAAAGATTTGGCGGAGTTTTCCCGTGTTTTTAGTGTATTTCTATGTGTAAATAGAGAACACTATTTTTGGGATTTTCAAAGGCCCGATGGACTCTTCCATTGCAGAACAGGTGGCCACCTCCCCTGAAGACGTTATGCCATGATTGCTAATGCTCAGAAGGGGGATTTGAGCAGACAGAAGCAGAGATCCAGAGAGCTCGAGAAGAGGAAATGAAGAGACAACGCCGATTTGCTTTAAAGCCACAGATTAACAGAGACAGAGGGAGCAGTACTGAGATAGAGAGAAAACAGAGACAAAGAGTGAAAGAAAGAGTCTGTGTACTCAGAGAGGCTTGAGGGATTCAAGCAAAACTCCTATTGTTTGCATCTGTTGTGTTGAGACTCAATTTGAGCTCACACTTTGTAAAACTCTGCTCTTGAAGACATAATAGAGAGGCCACCACTGAAGGCTGGACCAGGAGACGTAGCCCAAGAGTTTTGGGTGAACTCCATATTAAATTTGCTGTGTTTATGTGTGCTTTTCTATTATGTTTCTCTAGCTTCTCATTGTCTATATTATTCACAATATTATTGATCCATTGCACTAAGTAGTATAGACAAATGCATGCACATGAGTTTGTAATACCTTAAAAGTAATCTAAGATCTTCATTTTCAGATCACCTGGAACTCCTTATTGGAAATGATAATGACAGGTGGGATGAAGTTATTTGCCATGTGAGCCCAACTGATATGCTATTGGCTGAGAGGAGGCCTTACTCATCAAGTTCGCCCAGTGGTCCCCACCAAGGGGTGCTATAGGGGCATCTAAGCAAAGTGCCAGGATGAAATGGGTGGGGTGACATAGGTGCACTCTTGTGGTAGGCATATCAGCCCCACCACTCCGCCATTGGTTGGAAGTGACCCCACTATCCATGCAAGCCCGATAGAGAAGGTTGGCAAATAACAAAGATTAATTATAGTAAGCTTTGAATGGTGTGACAACTTAAGTCCTGAACCGGTACCTCAGTTTAGTGTGGTAGTGAATTATTTTCTTTGTTGTTATAGTTTGGATTACAATTCCTTTAATGTGTGCATATTGAATGAGTGATGGTTTTCAGGAGTACTGTGAGAATGGTTGAATGACAGATTGCATAAATATTTCTCAATTATGTGATTGTTTTTACTGTTGCTATTACAATTAATTTTGTGTGTAATTTAATTAATTGCAATAAGCTTTGGATGGTGTGACAACTTAAGTCCTGGACCAGTCCCTCAATTTAGTGTGGCAGTGAATTATTTTCTTTGTTGTTACAGTTTGGATTGCACTTCCTTTTATGTGTGCAGATTGAATGAGTGATGGTTTTCAGGAGTGTTATGAGAGTGGTTGAATGACAAATTGCATAAATATTTCTCATTTATGTGATTGTTGTTACTTCTGTTGTTATATTTAATGATGCATGTAGTTTAATTATTGCAGTAAAATTTGAATGGTGTGACAACTTAAGTCCTGGACCGGTCCCTCAGTTTAGTCCGGCAATGAATTATTTGCTTTGTTGTTATAGTTTTGATTTCACTTCCTTTTATGTGTGCAGATTGAATGAGTGATGGTTTTCAGGAGTGTTGTGAGAGTGGTTGAATGACAAAGTAGCTTATTTTGCAATATTTCTTCACATTGAATCTGTGTGGAGTGTGTAACAACTTTTTTGATTGTTGAGAGTGTGTGTGCAACAACTTTGGGTTGAGATTATTTTATACTAGTCATCATCTGCCTTAGCATAGACTTTGCGCGACAATCTTGTAAAAATTAAAGCCTACTTGGATCGATAATTAAATGTAAGAGCGGGTCGACCAACATTAAAATGCAAACAATATAAAAATAATGAAGTTAACAAAGTTTCTTATTCAAATCATTGTGAGATACGAGCATTAATATTTTATTAAATTTTATGTCTTCATGAACATATGTTGATACAAAATGAATGGAAGAAGCATTCAAGTAATCCTAATTTGTTCTGCCAACAATTCATACCATATCTTAAACACTTTAATGATATTGCAATATGTAATATGTATTGACACAAATAATACTAAAGCATTTCAAATTTTAGGTTATAAGAATGATCATTTTTTAAATATGGATTACAAATAATTCTGAAAATTTGGAAGTCTTGTTCATTAACATCATTGTCTGCAACAATGCCATCCAATGTATCATTGGCAATGTTAATATGATCTTTCAAGTAGTTAATATTATCATCATCCTCGTCTTGAGTTGCATCATCTTGATCATCATTGAAATATGACTATAGACCATCCATATTGTTACCAGATGTATTTGGATCATCATTTTCTATACCATCCATATTGTTGTCTTTCGTAACATCACATAACTTTGTATTGTTGTCTTCTTGCGCTTGAACATAACCATATTCAACATCATCATGGATGTCAATTTATTCGATGTTCTCTAATCCCTTTCTCTCATTTTGTTGGCCATCATTATTTTGCTCAGTATCCACTAATGCATCATCAAATACATGCCTTAATCTTGGATCATAATGTATGGAAAATATCCATTTCAAGTCTAGAATATCTTCATAGAAAAATACCTACACATGAATGAGTACATACATATATTAGACATATGTTATAACAATTTTATTGATTAATAAACACATGTATATATTCACAATAAACAATGTATTAATAGATTATTGATCACTACCACTTCTAATTCTTTGAGTTAAAGAAATACCTGCTCACAATGAATTGGTAGAACATAAGGCTCCTTATCCTCCAGTAGGAACTTTGAGGAATCTATAGAAAACAATCCACTATGGGTATCATGTCTTCATGTCCTCTCAAATGCTTCATACCATCTACACTTAAAAATACAACATTTAAAAGAGTGGCAATCCAACTCAATGAATTTTTGTATTTTCCCAACATTGTAGATTCCCTTCAATAATATTCTTATATTTTGATCTTGATCAAGTGGATTGCTTGAAGTCAACCATGATGCCATAATCAAAGGATTGTCTCTTTACATCTACACGTTCTACATGATAATGTAGACCATATGCCTACATTGTTGGATATTTCCCTGCCTGTGAAAGAGAATTTATTTATGTTAAAACAAATATAATGACGAATATTAATATAGTTAATAGTGTCAAAACTATAAGGAAACAACATTATGTAAAATTCCAATTGTAACTTTCTTTCACATCCTCTAGACATGTTGATTTCATCTACTGTTATGTTTGAATCTATACCTGCATCTTCTATTTAATTTTGAATTTGTTTAGTAGCCTATTATACTATGCAATCTTTGCCCCATTCCCCTTGCAGATCATTAGGAAATGGGGATTCCTTGGGTTCAACCTCTTAAATTGTCTCCTTGATTCTAACACTTCTTCTCTCTTTTTATCATACAAATCAATCCATTTGTTCATAAAGTCCATGTGGTACAATATGAACTTGTCGAGTATAGCACTTTTGCTTACACCTATTACATGTTAGCATGCTTATTTCAAACTCTAAAGGCCATGTTGTTAATTTGACAAATAAATCACATAGTAGATTAATGATCGCAATAAAAACAACCATAATGATCGTGAGTTTACTTACTAATTTCTACTTGAACACTATTAGATTGTAGTTTTTCTCAATCAATAATATCTAATGCTCGTTCTTCATCCCTGAAGTGTGGCCCATATTCCAAATCCTTACCAAGGAATTCATATAGGAAGAAAAATGCTTCATTCAATACATACCTTTTAGCCATGCAACCCTCTAGATGTGCCTTTTGTCATACATATCTTTTTAGAGTTTTCATATACCTCTCAAAGAAAAACATCCACCTCGTTGATACGACACCTGCCAATTCAATGTCATCAAATAAGCGTATAAGTAAATTGACTTGTAGATCTATGAAACTTGTAGGGATCTCCTTCTCAAATACGCATACAATTTCTTCAATTTCTTTCTTCCATTTTGGCACTTCACATTCGTGGATCTCCTTGGATGTCACCCCCCTAATATAAGAATATTAAAATAGCATGAACCTTTAGGAAAAAATTGAAATGCAATACAATATCTCTACATCTCTCACACATGAACATTCCATACCACATACCTTACAAATGCTGACAATCGTCTTATGGCATTCCTCAAGCCAACTGTAAGACATGGATCCCCCCAATTGAAAATGGCATGATATGCTGTCAAACACATTCATCAAAGATCATCATTAGTTATTTTTTTCACACAATATAATATCAGAATATATTTAGTACCTAATCAATTTTACCAATAAATGTTAAATATTGATGATATATAATACCTTCGTAAAAATATGAAAACCATGTGTTTTAAATCCTGCGATATGTCCATCAACTGTAAAATATTTATTTAATGATGACCCATAGCCAGTAGGTGTCCTTATTGAACGTATGACATTTTTTAGATGGTCTATCTCTTTCTTTTTCAAAATCAATGGAGCTTCTGCATATTTTTCATTTTCCCTATTTGGCAACAAATGCTTTCTATCAAATTTGGTACATGAAAGAGCAATATCTCTCCTCGAAGACAAGGTGTCCTTCTCTTTGCCTGCTATATGTCGAAAAATTGAATCTGGGACATTTTTGAAGATGTGCATGGGATCTAATAGGTGAGATATTAATAGATCCTTCCAATATGGGAGCTCATAAATAATGGATTTCCTTTTCATCTCTTCAGGCATTTTAATTACAACTTGTTTTGGTTCTTCAATAGAATCACCCCAATAAAAAAAACCTACCATGCTTTCAATTCAACATCTTCATACTTCTTAAAACAATAAGCTAGACCGATAATCATGGGAGGGCCTATTTTCAAATTTTCCATCAAATTGTTTCTTATGTCGGTTTCTAAACCTATGATATGTTGGCAGAAAAGCCCTGTGATTTTCATAAATAAACTTATGAAGATCTTTAGAATACCACCCTTGAAATTGTTCTACACATCTTGGACATGCAAATATCCCCTTTGTTTGAAGCCCTACAATTCAATAAGGTTAATAACATCAAAATAATAGTATAAAACTAAGTATGAAAGTTGGGATGACAATAAATTATGAGTGTAAATAGGTAAAAAAAATTATCTTACCGAAACAAAAACCAAGTCCTAGGAAATCATGAATAGTCCAACATAGCACACCATACAACATGAAGGACATATTTGATGGAGGACATGATATTTCATGCATTCTTATGCCTTTCCATAGCAGTTGCATCTCATCAATAAAAGGCACAAGATAAACATCCATGTTTTTAACTTGATGTTTTCCTGGAACAATGAGAGTCAGCATAAGGTGATCCTTTCTAACACTCATCCAAGGGGGAATATTATATAGTATCAATCCAATTGGCCAAACACTATAATTTGAGCTCATGAAAGAGAATGGGCACACTCCATTAATTGCAAGACCAAACCTGATACTACGGGGTTCATCTTTGAATTTTGTTGGCCATTTTTCCTCTATGTGTTTCAATGCTTTGTAGTCGGTGTAAATTCACATGAATCCATATTTACTCCTATTCTTTGCATACCCGTCCATTATTTATGCAAGTGACTTGCAACGAAACATTCGTTGAAGTCTAGGTATAATTGGCATGTGACGTAAAACCTTCTTTGGAATTGTAGGACCTTGTACATTTGTGCGATATATCTTCTCTTTGCATACAAGGAATTCTACCTTATCTTGACATTCGTCTCTATATAAAATGAAATCATTTTTACATAAATGAATTTTCTTATATTTAATCCCCAACTCAACCAACGATTGACGCGCCTCTCTGCAAGTTGATGGCAACACATTCTCTTTAGGAAATATTTTAGTTTTTGGTGCCCTGTATGATTGCCAAAGATTATATAAATTGAATGTTTGACTTATGATGAACATATTTTATATGACAATTCATATACAATATATGGTTTTGAAATCACCTTAAAGAAATATAAACGAGGTTGATGAATGTTTACGAATTACGTACACCAATTGAAAATGCATTGTAAGAAATAGATTTCAACTCACTTCAGTAGGGTGGTGAATCCTATGTCTGACCAACCAAATAGTGACTTGATTTCTAATAAGCGTGTTATTTTTGAGGTTCTACTTGCACCCAATTTGAACACGGGTGTCTTTGTTGCCTGCTTGATGGAGTCTTTCAGTAGGTTGTTATCATCAACATTACGTTGGTGGTAATTACCCCTATTTTCATCGTTATTGTCAACCATATGATCAATATTGCCATCATTGTTTCCATTCCCAAAGAAACTTGTAATAATTTCATTCAATCCTTTTTCATGCACTACATTTCCACTATCATGATCAATATCATTAATTCCGCTAGGTAGCATGTCATCAATGTATGCAAACCGCATCCGCTGTTCAAATTTCTCAGGTGGTAGAGTTCTCTTTAAATATGCTCTTTTCGCCCTAATATGGTTTGGATCATCCCGTCTAAATATTAATAGCCCAATTGGATCAACGTGGGTATTAGTAGTCGTTCTTTCATCATCATCTCCTACCTATCAACAAACACAACCATTATTTAATGTTTGGCAAGAACAGGATAAATCATAATTAATGTATCAATTTCAAAGAAATATAATCAAATATAGCTTAACAAATCCCATCCCATGTACTATAGTCTTGAACAACCTATTCTTCAATGCAATTATTTGTTGTGTCTGAAGTATCCATTGTCATATCCTCTTCCACCCACTGTGTTCTTCATGATTTAACAATTTTAGGTCCACGCCCATATACATATGTTTTTTTTCTTTTGCTAATTGAACGCTTAGGTAGTGCACTTTTTCCAATCTCCATCTGAAATATCAACAACATGCATTAATTTATTTCAAGATTGGATAATGCTGTATAAATTTTAATAATACTATGAAAAAGGATGGATGTATCACAACATGCTTCTTAAATTAAGTCAAAATTTGATTACCTGATGTCCCATGACATCCATTGTGATTATGAATAGTGTATTGTTACATTATGAGTCATTGGCTATTAAAATAAAATTAGAAAGTTTGAAATCACACCAAATTCATTAGTATGCTAAGAAAATATGACATAAAACACCCTTCATTGTAGGGTAGAAACACCATTTATAGGGCTTTACATCGACCGACATTTCAGCTTATCCGATGTGCCTATGCACATTGCACATCCAATATTGGTATTCAATTAAACCTCATAAAAATGACAATAAAATGGAAGCTTCCCACATCGACATTGCAAAGTGCAAAGATGACAATGAAGACAAATTAGACCAAATCGAGAAAAAAAACCCCGCCAATCTATAATTGGCTCGCACAATGGATAAACCTATTGTGTATACCGACTATTCAACCAAAAAAATGTAATACATTCACCATATTTCCATTCTCATACTCACCAATTGCAAATTGAGGGAGATTTGAAGTTATGTGCGGAGTTGGAGCAAACCACGATTGGAGAAATTCATTGAGACTATGAAAGCAAATAAATAATTGATTGGATCTCTGTTGATGGTGGGAATAGATATTGGCATACCGCTCCTCCCCTGTTGTGGATTTCAATTAAAAAAATTATTTGTGGGTGTGGTTCGAACTCTAGCAGTCATGAAATCAATTTACGCATCTCATTCACCCCCTACTAGAGATGAAAACAAACCCCTATCCATCCATTTTTCACTATTGTTGTTTAAAACAATTAAAAGGAAGGATCAAAACATAGGGAGCAAAGAGAAGGGATTTTCCATAGTGTGGAGGAAAAAATCACCCTAGGATGCCAAAAAATGTCAAGCAACAGCAGAGGGAAATGAGCAAAGGGATTTCATTCTTGTGAGAATGAGGTATTTCATACTCAATTTATAAATTTGCACATGTTTCCATTTCTTGTTTAAATTGCATTTTTTAGTTTTTAGTTTCAAAATTATAAAATAAGAAATTAGGGTTTATTTTTTATTTCTAATTTTAAAATAATTTTTTTTATTGTACATATATAGGGACATGATAGTGAGAAACTCAAAGAGGCAACAACTCATATATTGGGGGTAGAAGCAATAAATAAACTAGAAGGTATGGACTTGTCCATGCTCGCTAAAGACGTGGAAGAATGTACTAAAGGCACTAAAATAGACCAACCAAAGCAACCCTGTTCATGAAATCGATTGATTCCTCATCAACTCTTGGATTAAGCAAAAGATCTAGGAAAAAATCAATCACATAACTTCTAAGAATGTAGAACAATGAACAAAGACGTATAATGTCTCACCCACTCCTGGGAACAAATTTCTTCCACCACCAGTATAGGTACTTATGCATCTTGCATTGGTACATATGAAACCGAGGTAGAATATGATGTTGTCTCTGGGGAAATCAGAATGATAGATGCCGGGAAAGTGTTCAATCGTAGGTTGAAGGAATCATGCCTTCAACACTTCAAATAACATCTACATCTTCCATTATCGAAGATACCCATGCACCTTCAAAAGGAAGTCATCCATGACATGTAGACTGAATTTGGGATAGGTTAGTCAGTAAATCAAGTACAAAATGAATGACTCAAAACTCCAAGAGTTTTCGTTGCAACCAAATGAAAAAGATAATACAAATTCCTCCCAAGTTAAGGGTGAGAAGAAGGACAATTGATGTAAGTGTGAAAGTATGGAAAGATCTTGTGAAAGCATTTGTTAGAGTCGATGCACAAAGGAAGTCCGACGAGGAGAGAATACATGTATTTAAATTTGGTCATAAGATTATTTCAAATTCATTAAATGATTTTTATATTTTACTGGTGCATAATTAAATTGAATTAGTGTATGTTTCAGGACAAGGCCTCGAAGGCCAGGCTTTCCAAATATCGTGCCACACATCATAGTGGCCAAACAGGTTTAGAAGCCTTAATATGAAAATTTGTAAGTATATTTAATATCTGAAATTATATCTATCTATATATATATATATATATATATATAGATATATATATTTTGTACAAAAAAGTAAATGATTGGATATTAATTACTTTAACTTGTCCATTTGCCATGTTTTGACAAGAGCAATAATATGGCCATTATCCATCACAATTGGAATTTGATATGATACAAGAAAAAAAGTGGTCTGATTTTGTTATTTGGATGGAGAATAAGGTATCATTAGTTAACTTTCAAAAAATTAGTTGGATGTTGTTATGCTAATATGTCAATTTGTATTTCTTGTGTTGAGTTGTTTATTTATGTGTAGCTTGAGTTCTTTTGTGCTCCCATCGGTCATAACACCCTTATAAATCACCAACATTTCACTATGATCAAATCCTTAGAAATCAATATCCAATCATGGCTTTATCAAGTCCTTTGCCAAAAACCCTAGGCCAAAGGAGGGATGCAAGATCATGTAATACATAAACCATAAACAACAAAACAAATTAGATAAGATTGATTATAGATGCTTGGGTTGAGAGCACATTACATGGGATTGATTATGGACCCAAGATACATGTGTTGAGGAGCATGGGATGATTGTCTTGGAAAGCAAGAAGCCTTGTGATGAAGATCACTTGACACTTGCAACCCATGCTTAGAGAGTGCACCACCTGATGATCGGTCTCTTGATGTGTATACCTCGGAGAGAGAGAACTTCACTTGGAGACCTTATATTGTGCATTAAATTATTTTTCTTGTGTAATTAGTCCACTTTACCCATGTTTCCCTCCCTCACCTACTTTGTATAGAGGGAAGAGAATGTATTTGTCTACACTATACTCATTATTCCATCTATATAATTTTCATGGAGAGTTCTTAGTGCTTGTGTGATGCAATAGAGGAAGGCCTAGAGTTTGTGACATAAACCCTCGAGAAGAAATGAAGATGAATGGTAACACTAGCGATGATCTTGAGTCTTAGCACCCTTCTTAGCAATTATTTTCCATATGGTAGGATGAAGGGTGAATTGAGGTCTAAAACATTTATTTTGTAGTGATATATATATTGAATGAATTAAGCAGATATGTGGGGACATGACTATTAGAATAAGAACATTTACGGTGTAAGCCTTTGTTGGATCCTGTTTGAATTTTGAAGGCCTAGTTTGAAAGAAAGGACCTGAAACTCTATAGGACGTTTCCCTTTCTAGTCCTATGGGGAGTATGGTTAGCACACAACTTGGTGATTTTTCAAAACAAAATTCATCCTACATTCCAGACTACAACACAAATCTGCTCACTATTCCAGCTCTACCAGAACCTTATTAATCATCAAATAAGTGGGGTAGGTGACGATAGACCTTTAGATGCAATGTGAACTAGTTTTTGGAGAAATTAATGAATAAATTCAACTGGCCTACTTATATGTGATTACAACCTTTAAAATTGACGTTGTAGTATGGAGAGAAGAACATAAAGAAATTCGAGGTTTAAAGCATAGGGCTAAACAAAATCCTATGCATTAGATCTATAACAGAGAGCATGAAATGAAAGAAAATAAGATGCAGAGATTGCAGAGTGCTTCATTAAGGTTTCTTAGATAAAAGTCACAGGTATCTCAACTATTCACACAACATTGATAAATTTGTTAATGAAAGAAACCAACAACTTTATTACATAGGTCTCAAAAGAAGAATAACACAAATGCAAAGTTACTAAGAAACACCTCTTTGGCTGCCCACTTTCAAGCTTTGACAAGCAAGATGAAATGGCTTGTTGTTACAACATCTATTGTTACAACATCTGTTGTTACAACATCCACTATTACAACCTTTACTTCTCAATCCGTTGTTACCTATGTTTGTGCTTCTCAATCTGTTTTCTTGATCCCCCAAGTGCTGGTGTAGTGTTGGGTGGAAAAAAACCTCTTTGGCTACCCACTTTAAAGCTTTGACAAGCAAGATGAAATAGATTTCTACCCCCTCAATTGTTACAACATTTGTTGTTACAACATCCACTGTAATGGTCACTGTTTCAGTAGTAGTAGTTGTTATAGCATCGAATTTTACAACAATTTCAACATTTTCAACAGTAATGGGCGTTACAACATCAGTTGTTACGACATTTTCAACAGATTTAACATTGACATGCTGTTATGGCATTTCTTGTTACAACATCTATTGTTACAACATCAACTGTTACAAAATTTTCTTATCAATCCGCGGTTAACTATGTTTGTTCTTCTCAATTTGTTTTATTGATCCCCTAAGTGCTGGTGTAGTGTTGGGTGGAAGAAACACGTCTTTGGTTGCTCACTTTCAAGCTTTGACAAACAAGATGAAATGTATTTCTACCCCCTCAATTTTTAAAACATTTGCTGTTAGAACATCCGTTGTTACAACATTCACTGTAATGGTCATTGTTTCAGTAGTTTCAATAATAGTAGTTGTTATAGCATCAACTTTTACAATAATTTCAACATTTTCAATAGTAATGGGTTTTATAACATCAACTGTTACAACATTTTCAACAGGTTTAACATTGACATGTTGTTATGACATCTGTTGTTACAAAATTAGTTGTTACAACATTTTCTTCTCAATCCATTGTTACCTATGTTTGTGCTTCTCAATTTGTTTTATTGATCCCCCAAGTGTTGGTGTAGTGTTGGGTGGTGGAAAAACCTATTTGGTTGCCCACTTTCAAGCTTTGAAAAGAAAAATGAAATGACTTTCTACCCCCTTAATTGTTACAACATCTGCTATTACAACATCCATTGTTACAACATCCACTGTAATGGTCACTGTTTTAGTAGTTTCAATAGTAGCAACTGTTATAACAACAAATTTTACAACGATTTCATCATTTTCAACAGTAATGAGTGTTACAACATTAACTGTTACAACATTTTCGTAGATTTAACAATAACATGTTGTTATGGCATTTATTGTTACAACATCCATTGTTACAACATTTTCTTCTCAATCCATTGTTACTTATGTTTGTTCTTCTCAATTTGTTTTCTTGATCCCCCATGTTGTATCTTTTTAGAGAGTCCCCAGCTAAAGAGCTGAGCCAAAGCATTAATGTGAGGACTTGAGAGGAATTTATAAGGCTAAATATTCTCCCTCAACATTTAATCATCTAATAATAGCAAATACGTATAAATGAACCTCTATACACAAATATATCCAAGTATAGCATAGAAGCAACAATGTAAAGATTTATAGGCATTAAATTAAACAAATTGTTGAATTTATAACTCAATTGTGAACATAACTTTGCAGAGGGATGTCAGGGAGATTGATACTCAATCTATCCCTTCCCAATGTCCTATATTATTCTCAAATATACACAGAAATAGACTATGAAATTACAAGAAGAACTCACAATTACAGAATCGCTATCATGAACGAAAATGAGAAGCCTTTGATTATATCCAAGTTGAAGGCATTGCAACAATATTACAAAAATCCACTTCAGGTATCAACCCTTTATTATTAAAAAATAAGGTATATATAGAGTACTTTACAAAATATCCTATCTCCTAAAATATTTACATTCAAAGTATTATTTATCCAAAGCTTTGGATAATGTTTAAACAACTTTTAAGAAGTTTTAACTAAAAATAGAAAACTACTCAGAAAATTGCTCCAAAAATATCTGCAATTGTGCTTTATTTTTGTATTCAGGTTCAATGTATTTGAAACTGCTGTGTTCTTGTTGCTCGAAATGTTTAATAGCTGTGATTTGTTGCTAATACATTGCATTGATAGATTGAATTTATTGAACATTCTTCATATGTTGGGTAACTGATATCCATCATTTGTCTGTACGATTCATCTGCATCAGTATACTTGTCAAAAGAAGGTTTTACTATGAACAAGTTTTTGATTTCGTTGCAGATGAAAAGGTCATCAACTAACATTTTCTGACTGCTACTCTCTCCCTTGATTCTAATAAACTTTGTCCTGTCCCCTGCTTCTTTGTTTAACAATCTTTCATATTGGTCTTCTGTTACCATATGACCATATGAATTCTTAAAATATGGAAGACCTCTCTCTTATAGAATATAATTGTTTATGTAGAATTCATTGATTTGTGCTTGAAGATTTTCACACTTTTCCTTGTTCTTCATCATTAGATTTTTCTTCATGAGAACTTTTCTACTTTGAATAACTAATTTTGTTCCATCTATGATTCCTAGTTCTTCAAATTATTCTTTGGACCTTGTGTTTAGAGCTTTTTATTATCTGACTTGCTTATCTAGGTTAATTTCCCAATTGTATTTTGATGTCATTAATAGATTCCTTTACTCTTTTAACTCCTCCTTTTCTATAATAGTCTCCATAGAATGCTAAATATCAGACATAGATGACATAATTTTTGTCCAAATTTGTTCCTTGGCCAATGATAAAAATTGAATACTATTAGAACTGCTCAAATACTATTCTAATTGATTTTGTAAATTTGCAGTTTTATTTATTTCCTTGAATAAGGCATTGTCTTATTGATTTTTGTTCATCTCAGCTCTGTCCAATTTTTCTTTCAATCTACTAGTCTCAACTTCCTTTAGTTCATGAAAAGGTAATCCACACGATAGACTTTTTTTAGTAATATCTTATGTGGAACCTGTTTCTGTTGCTAGAATTACTACACTGTCAGTTTAGGCCTTTTGTTTTAACAACTCTTCCAGCCTTTCTTGCATTTTCTGAATCTGTTGGATTTGTTCAATTAGTTAGGATAATAGAGTTTCCTTCTCCTTCTTTAATTCCACAGTTTCTTATGTTTAGGGATGCTCTGTTTAACTTCAACTGTCTTCTAAGTGCTTGAATATCTTAATTTTTCTTCTTAACAATCACTTGAGTTGCATCCACATTTTTGGGATCCAAACCTAATTTAATCACAAGGTCTTCCAGTGATTTGATCCTAACATCCTTTGCCAGAGTAGAAGTCTTTTCCATTTTAAGTTATGCAATAGTATTATTCAAAGAATTTTGTAATTTTGATACATTTGAAGCAAAACTAGTGAGAGAGGAATAGATCATCTCACTAGTTTATCTATGCAAACCAATATAATCTATAGGATGGATTTGTTTAGTATTGAAAGATAAAAAATCTCCAACAAATCTAGGAGTAGAAACTTTGGGTTCAAGAAATGCTAACTTAAATTCACCTTTTTTTAGCATCGAGAGCTGAAAGCAACCATTTTTAGTGGAAGAAGTTTTCTTCTAGAACTCAACAGAAGTTACTGCCTTCAAAGCCTCATTCTTTTTATTCATTTCCAAAAACTCAGAAAATATGTTTTGGTTAGAAGAAGAGGAAGGAGAAGATTGTTCTGTCCTTGGATCCAATTCTTTTATTCTGAAAACAAGCTCAACTGAAACAAAATTAGTAGCTAGTGAAGAAATGTCAGATGAGACCGTTTTTGATACCACCCCCTCCATATTGTTTGTCTTCTTTCTCTTGTATACTCTAAAATGTTCCATTTCTGACTTTGATAAGCTTTGATTTGTCCTCTTAAGTTATTTTTCTTTCATTGGAGGTGTAACCAAATTTTTATATCCTATTGATTGCTCCACAGTTTGTTCTTTGATCAACTCTTGCAAAGTGTTTTCCTCCCAGGTGTCCTTATTAGCAAACTTCTCTATCTCAAGCTTGGAAACATGAAAATAATGTGGGGATTTTTGTTGAACTTTGATGGTTGAAATTATCCCAATGGGGTCATATGGCCAAGTAACCCCCAATTTAAACTTCATTTGTGCCAATAATTGTTCCACCTCTTTGTCTGCTGACCTCTGATTCACTATAAATGGCCCTACCTGTGCCTTCAGTTTAAACAAGGTCTATTTCCTTATAGGTAAAAAATGCACTTGATCTACATTGAGGTTTTTTCTGATGAATTTAAGCGCAAAAAATGCATAGGCAAAAAAACTGACAATTGATAGGGTGGAAGTTCACACCCATACAATCTAATTTCTATAAAATTTTGGTAGAAATGCTAATCACCAAGCCTTGTTTTTTCACTAAGCTGCATAATCCTTTTGATTTCAAGTGAAATTCTGGGAGGACTATCACTAATCAATAGACTGTAGCATATATGAAGAATTTTTTTCACAAAATAAGTGAAGGCAAATTCCTCAAAATTCCTTCTGACCAAGGACGTCCAATGAATCACAGACTATTGATTCCCTTGAAGATCCTGCTTTTGCAATTATATTGGAAATATGTCCGATTGATAATAGAAAAACAAATACACCAAGACTGATTGATATTTAAATTTTTTTTCAACTCCAAATTTAAGAAACTGGTCATGAATGGCCTCAGATAAAAACTGACTGAAATTGAATAATATTTGTGGTTTCTTATATGGACAAAATGTTCACAGGAAAGATAGAACTACTTCGTCCACTTTCTTATCACTATAATACCCTAAAATACAACATAAAATGGATATGGTTTGCCTTGAAAATTTTGGAAACATTGATGAAGGGTAAGGCAGATTGTGAGTGGGAATACTAGTCCCTTTAGACATGAATAATTCAAAACAAAAGTTAACTTTTGATAGATTTCCAAGAGAATTTCACTAGAGAATGGGTGTAAAGAGCTAGGCAAATACATGCATAGGGATTTTAAAATTGACTCATGAGTTATAGAAGCAGGGTTTCACCATTTTGAGCAATTATGGTTTTCTCACTGGGTAAGTTCCTGTCTGCACACCATACTACAAATTCTAGAAAATGATGAGTTTGAGGAAATATAAACTGGGGTAAAAATGACTCCCATAGAGAAAACTCATCGCTATTATCTTTAAACCTTTGGGAAGCCCAATTCTACAATTCATATAGGTCAAACTCTAAGTTTCTATCTTCTATTCTGCTTTCCCTATCAACTAAGGGCAATTCGTCAATTTTTGGGAGGGTTTCAGACTGAACTTGAGACTCTTTTCCTTTAGTTGAACTAATTTTGAACTCTCAACTTTTAGCAAGGAGAAGAATTATCTGTAAAATGTATTGCACATTATATTTTTGAGTTGTTGCTGAGGGATTTCTGTAATTATGCACTTTGATTCTCTATGTCTGGCAACTAAAGGAAAGGTAAGAGGGGGCAGACAAAGGCAGGAGCGATTAAATTATGAACGAGAGTGAGAACGTAGTGGAATGGAAGTTTAGATAAGGGGCATATTTATAATTAAATGCCAAATGGTATTCATAATTAAATGGCAAATAGTTAATAAAATGGTGGCGGGAGATATTTATTACTAAAAATTGAGAATGGTTTTTTGCACGGTGGGGCGGGAAATAAGCGGTAATGAGTATGTGGGGGGGGGGGTGTGCAATTCATATGTCGCTGCCATGTTGCAAAATTTGTTTTGGGAAAAAACTTTTTGGCCACCCTCACCTTCGTTAAATGTCGAGTAAGCGGGGGGGCCGCACAATAGAACATGAGTCATTGATCACCAAAGTGTCAATCATCGGCAATCGGCAATAGAAAATGCACAATAGTTAGTGTGCAGTGATTTGACATTTTATTTATTAAAATAAAACAAAATAATATATTGCGACATTATATATTTGTGCACAAACTATTACAAAGTGCAATAAAACAATTTTTTTTGAAATTTTAATCAAAATTTTGAAATTTTCAATGTAACAAGAAAATGTTACAACACCCCAAGTGCTGGTGTAGTGTTGGGTGGAAAAAACACCTCTTTAGCTACCCAATTTCAAGCTTTGACAAGCAAGATGAAATGAATTTCTACCCCCACAATTGTTATAACATCTACTGTTACAAAATCTGCTGTAATGGTCATTGTTTCAGTAGTTTCAATAGTAGCAATTGTTATAACATCAAATTTTACAACAATTTCAATATTTTCAATAGTAATGGCTATTACAACATTTTCAGCGTATTTCACATTGACATGCCTTTATGGCATATGTTGTTACAACATCTATTTTTAATTCGTTGTTAACTATGTTTGTGCTTCTCAATTTGTTTTCTTGATCCCCTGCGAGCTGGTGTAGTGGTTTGGTGGTAGAAACACCTCTTTGGCTGGCCACTTTCAAGCTCTGACAAGCAATATGAAATGACTTGCTATTATAACATCCGTTGTTACAACATCTGCTTCTCAATATGTTGTTACCTATGTTTGTGCTTCTCAATTTGTTGTCTTGATCCCCCAAGTGCTGGTGTAGTGTTGGGTGGTAGGAACACCTCTTTGGCTACCCACTTTCAATCTTGGACAAGCAAGTTGAAATGGATTTCTACCCCTTCAATTTTATCCTCAAGTTGTTACATCTCCTTCAAGGCTACAAATTCAACTGATTTGATAATATATGATCCATAAATAGTAGGTCTATGGCCTGCTTATCTCATCAACGTAGATCATTGTGAAAATAAATATAAAATAAAACAATGATGTCTCTAAAACTCAATGATTGTTTCCAATGCACTTCATTAATTAGTTGTCAATGCAATTCATATACAAAACCAAAACTTTGTCAAGTCGAGTTCAAGGATCCTTTGTTAGTCCAAGCGAGTTAAAGGATCCTACTCATGATGCATTGTTATAATTCATGTAACAAATGCTCAACCTTCAACTTGTTGAGCTGAGAGGCTCATTCTACAACCTAGTATGAGAGAGATGTGTAAGTATGTCTGTGTTCAACTTGGAGTTGACACGTGTACCTTTTAAAATTAAAACAAAATTATATAAAAGAAAATGTTTGATATAATAAAAAACAAAAATGAATATAT
The DNA here is from genome assembly GCA_031772625.1 of Pinus tabuliformis. NCBI lineage: Eukaryota > Viridiplantae > Streptophyta > Pinopsida > Pinales > Pinaceae > Pinus > Pinus tabuliformis. The sequence goes on along the minus strand of CM062806.1, from coordinate 996,597,849 downwards.
GTTAATTAAAGTATTAGTAAATGTGGTTGATATAAGCTAAAGGCATCATTTTGCATCATTTATAAATGAGGCCAATCAACATAATTTAATATTATTTATATTAAAAACGTTAATGTCATTAATAATATTAATATTATTCATTAAATATTGTTAATATTAAAGTAATATAAAACATAAAATCCAAATAAAATGTTTTATAAATACACTAAAATGCGAAAGCAATGTTTGATAAATAATTTTTTAATAAATTAAAACACGAATGTTTCATGAATTGTTTTTTAATAAATTAAACATAGGAGAATACCAAAGAGACTGAAAAGCGGTTCACATGCTTTTTATATTATCCGTTGGATCATGTATTAGACAAAGAATATTTCGAGATTATCAAATATTGACCATTCATAATTTAAAAATTGGAAATTCCTCAAGCCCAATTCCAATATTCTCATATTCGGTGGCCATACTAAGGAGAAGTACAAATATTTCACTCACTCTCAACCATAAATAAAATATATAATAAAAAAACAAAAAATAATATACATGTTTGAATTGTTTAATTAAAAGTATAATAAAACATCAATAATCTCACTCTCAATGTCCATAATAAGGAGAAGTGGTAAAAATATTTCACTCTCACTCTCAACCATAAATAAAATATTTCAATGTCCATATGAAACAACATAATCTTATATCAACTTTATAGAGAAATAAAGTGCTTAAAAAAGTTCAAAAGAAACTATATATACATTATATAAAACAATTTTTTTTTAATAGTTAAAACATTTTAAACAATCTCGTCAAAGGAACTTAGCTCAAGTGGTATGGTTCACGATTTGTGTCCCAAGTAGTGTGGGTTCAAGTCTCTGGAGACATGTTGGCTCGTGTGGCATTTATGAAATAGTTCTACTAATGGTGGAATAGTGGCAACCATTTCTACAAAGTTACTGATTGTGCCTAGTGGAATGTACTCATTAATGTTAAAAAAAAAACATTTTAAATAGTGTCACTATTTTATGCACAAGTAAATTTGATTCATTTTATACATTCAAAATGCAAAAAAAACAATGAAAAATTACAAGTGATCTCTCTCTTTCTCTAAGGATCAAATTTATCTACGTACAAACATTTTATTCAAATTTTACACTCTAAAATAAGTTTTCACTTTAAGAGATTTGATCTCTCTTGACTCTTGCTAGATCCGTGGTTAAGATGGATCTATATTAGCCTACAATTGACCAAAAGAAACATTTGTTAGGATCATTGCTCTTGATCAAAAAAGGGCATAATCAACTATGTTTGCATTAGGTTTCAAGCCTAATTCCAAATGGATTTCAACATTATAATTCATCAATAAGAGGCTATTTCATAAGGAAGTTCAATTTATTTAGTTGAAAATTGTTGCAACATCTAAAATCCATAGGTTCACCAATTAATAGAGGTTCATCATTCCCAATATGCGAAGTGACCGATGCCAATTCATAGATTCCATGCATTATCTCAATTTTGACTTTGACCCATAATTACTAGCCTTGACAAACTCTACTTTGAATATGTTCTAAAACTGTTAAGAAAGCACAAATAATTTGCAATAATCATCTATATGGAAAGTGTTTATTATGTAGAAGTTGCCATGAATAATCAACTTATAATTTTAATGCAGGCCCGTAGAATCCCTTTAGGACAGTCCTAGGTCACCTCTAAGTCACTTTCCTTGCCTTCATTCTTAGATTAAAGTCAATTTCTTTCGTTGTCCCACAAGTAGTTGACTTGTTTTGACCTCTAAGCCTAAGCATAGGGTGGAACGATCCCTCTATCTCCTAGCTATTCTACATGTGAGCTTCAAACATAACCATTTCTCCAGGAAGTGACATAGACAAAGGGAAGTTCCCTTTCACCACTTCTTGCAACTAGAGAGTTAGTGCTACCAATTGCAATTGCACTTGTGCCATTCTTGCTGATCCTTTTACTTCAGGTGGAGTCAACTCTAGTCTCATTCCCCATAACCATTTCATCTTCAACACCTTTACTACATCTAGCTACTCAACATTGACCATCCCTTCACTTGAGTGTGGAAATGTAGTGTATATATAGCACCAAATTTTACAAAATCTTGGCTCAAAGAGTCCCTATATCTCCTTTTTATTTGTGTGTGTGTGTGTGTGTGTATGTGTATGTGTGTGTGTGTGTGTGTGTATGTATATATATATATATATATTGTAAAGAGGATGATAAAATAGGTAAATACCATCTTTTAAGAAATATTTCTTCAAATTGATGAAAAGTGGTGATACTACCAAGTTGAAGGGATCTGAATGGTTGGTACAACATTTTCAGCAGATTTAACATTAAAAATTGTTATGGCATCTATTGTTACAACATCTGCTATTACAGGAAGTGACATAGACAAAGGGAAGCTTCCTTTCACCACTTCTTGCAACTAGAGAGTCAACGCTACCAATTTCAATTGCACTTGTGCCATTCTTGATGATCCTTTTGCTCCACTTGGAGTTGACTCTAGTCTCATTCCCCATAGCCATTTCATCTTCAACACCTTTACTAGATCTAGCTACTCAAAATTGAAAGGAAACATTGACCATCCCTTCACTTGAGTGTGGAAATGTAGTGTATATATAGCACCAAATTTTACAAATTCTTGGCTCAAAGAGTCCCTATATCTCCATTTTCTTTTTGTGTGTGTGTGTGTATATATATGTATATATATATATTTGATTTTTTTTTGAAAGACGATCTACAACACCATATTTTAAGAAATACTTCTTCAAATTGATGAAAAGTGGTGATACTACCAGGTTGAAGGGATGGGAATGGTTGTTACAACATTTTCAAGATATTTAACATTGATAGTTGTTATGGCATCTATTGTTACAACATTTGCTATTACAGGAAGTGACATAGATAAAGGGAATCTTCCTTTCACTACTTCTTGCAGCTAGAGAGCCAATGCTACCAATTGCAATTGCACTTGTGCCATTCTTGTTGATTCTTTTGCTCCACCTGGAGTTGACTCTAGTCTCATTCCTCATAACATTTTCATCTTCAACACCTTTACTACAACTAGCTACTCAACATTGAAAGGAAACATTGACCATCCCTTCACTTGAGTGTGGAAATGTAATGTATATATAGCACCAAATTTTACAAAATCTTGGCTCAAAGTGTCCCTATATCTCCCTTTTCATTTTGTGTGTGTGTATATATTTGATTTTTTTAAAGACGATGATAAAATATCTACAACACCATATTTCAAGAAATACTTCTTCAAACTGATGAAAAGTGGTAATACTACCAAGTTGAAGGGATTTGAATGGTTGTTACAACATTTTCAACAGATTTAACATTGACAGTTGTTATGGAATCTATTGTTACAACATCTGTTATTACAACATTCGTTGTAATGGTCATTGTATCTGTAGTTTCAATAGTAGCAATTGTTATAGTATCAACTTTTATAATAGTTTCAACATTTTCAATAGTAATGGGTGTTACAACATCAATTGTTACAACATTTTCAACAAATTTAACATTGATAGAAGTTATCACATTTGTTGTTACAACATCTGCTATTACAACATCCTGTGAAAGCCCCACCCATGGTTCTATCATAACATGCATTGTAAATATTTTTTATTTAACACCCTGGTGAAAATTCCATGTAAAAATATATATATGGCCATGGTGATGGGACACATATTCCAAGCTGAATGGTGGGAGAAACATCCTAATGGGTGTTGATTCGGTTTATTATGGCTAAGGAAATTGGCAAAGGCAATGACTAAGGCTTTGGAAAGGCAAAATGGCATTTTTGGCACATTTATTTTATAAAATAAAGGAAATCAGGAGAAAAGGAAGGTGAAAGGTCACAGGTTGCATGTGAGGAGGAAAATGAAGGAAAATAATGGAAAATGAAGAAAATAGAGGCCTCATTCATAAAAATGCTTACGAGTATCAGTTGGCAAGCTCTTGGCTCAAACTTGGTTAGTTCAGTGTTGGAGCTCTCTCTCATTATTCTCTCTCTCTCTCTCATATTATTGGAGACTTAGAGTTTCCTTGGAGCACTCTTGGAGGGTGTGGCATACTTGGATTCTTGGAGCAAGAAGGCAGAGGAAGAGCAGGATAGTGCAAGAGGGCATTGGGATCAACAAATACATCAGATTTGCTTGTAGGTACTGAGTTGCATGTATGTTTTCTTCACTAGTTTTGGGATGCATTGCATATTCATGTGGATTCTTGGTCATGATCTGTGATTATTATGGAGGATTGACTGGATTTACAGTGGATTGCCTAGCCTTTCCATTTCCTGGATAGCCATGGAGATTGTGGGTTTATTTCCTTGTTTTGTTTTGATTGGTTCTCATGTTTCTCTTAGCTTGGGATGAGTTATTAGTTCCTGGAGCCTTTGTTGGACAAACGCTTTGGAAGCCCTGTAATGGCTTGGGTTGAGTTACTAGTCCCATAGCTTTGGCTGGAAAAATGCTCTGGAAGCCCTGTAACAACTTGGGTTGAGCCACCATTCTTGGAAGCCTTGGCTGGAAAAATTCTTTGGAAGCCCTTGGTGGGTTGAGTTACTAGTCCTGGAAGCCATGGTTGGACAAACACTCTCGAAGCCCAGAAAAGGCTATGGGTTGAGTTATTAGTCCTGGAGCCTTCGTTGGACAAATTATCTGGAGCCCGATGGTAATCGTGGGTTGAGTTACTAGTCTTGGAAGCCAAGTTGGAACAAATGCTCTAGAAGCCCCGGAAGGCTTGGATGGAGACCAACCTGACGATGGTTTTGTGATGTTTGACTGTGAGGTGGAATCACTGTTTGATGGGTTGAGGTGGATGGCCTCTGGAAGCCCTGGATGAGTTTTGATCGATGTGTTCTATGATATCCCACATTCATGCTTGGAATATGGCACGAGGGTGAATGGTCAAAGGGAGATTTGGATCAACGATTCTACGGTCGGGTGGAATGTGGAAGTCCCATCCCAGGTTGGATTCTGATCATCAATAAGAGGTTATTTCTCCTTGTATTTCTATGAGAATTATACTGGATTATATGAGGTTTATATGGCAGTGAGTTCATTGGTATTTATGTCCCTATTATGCTGGTTATGTATATGTTTTATGATAACAACTATATATGGCTCTCATCATGTTTCTCCTTGCATTTGAATGAACATGTATTTATGGTCTAATGGATGGAATGGCAGTTAATGTGTTGAGGCATCAATGCTTCATGGCGAATCTCAGATAAGTATGAGACCCCTATGCTTAAATCTATTATTTACACATGTAGTTTACATATTCATGATATGTTTGACGAAATTCCTGTCATGGATAGTAGGGGTCCAGTCAAGGTCTTAAACAAGTATTTTATTTACTATTGTCATTTCCATGTTATTTTACTGATCTAAAGAGATGGTTCAATTCTGGGTAGTGACCTGGGCTCTTGGCCTGAAAAAGTAGCTCAAATCTCGAGGACACTAGCATAACACTGACTAAATGAGTCTCTGGACATTGGCAGGCAAGCCTGTGAGAGCGACTCTGGGTTTCTGGACGTTTTCATGCATATAACATAAGAGTGATTGAGGCTTAAGTTGTCCAAAAGTTCAGTGGGACCCAAGGGAAAGCTATTTGAAGTGTTGGATTGGATCCTAAGGGTCGTGAAGCTGATGTTAAATGTTTGTATGGTGCGTTTATGTCGGTTCCACTTCCTTAACATGACTTAGGAGGTTGAATCATATCACAGCGGCCTCTCGTTGCATGTTTACCTTGGCTGGTTGGTTGCTTGGGTAGATGTGGGAGCAGGGTGTTATAGAGTGGTATCAGAACATGGTTCACTCCTTAGACTAGATGGGCAAAGTGTTGGTCATGCATTCATGTCGGTTGCATATGTGTTGCTTATTCTTGTAGTTCATGTGCTTGTTGCATTTGCATGGTGTTGAGCATGGTTGTAGTGATGTCGCCATGTGAAGGTTGAAGGTGTTGTCGTGGAGTACATCGTCATGAGTGTATGGTTGTATATGCATTTGTTATGCACATTAGTGTTCACATATTCTCAAGTGCATGTGATGTGGTTGTTGTTGTCATGCATGAGGTCATGGTTTGTGTAGTTGATATGGTCATGCATTGATGACTGGACCCTAGCTAGAATGATGTGTATATGGTTTCGTACTCATGTGTTATATGTCTATATGCAGTTGTTATGCATGCATGGTCTTGGTTATAGTTATGCATGAAATGTAGGTCAAAGATGCCTTGTGAAGTCATGGTATGTAATTTAGGTTATCATGATGCTATTGGTATGTTAGGATGTTAATGTGTTGGTTGAGATAGAGTAGGAGATGCAGATCATCATAATGAGTTTGTAGCATTAGACTTTGGGATAAGAGTAGATCGTCACACAGGTTTGCATGTTGGGCATGCAGGTAAGTAAGTTAAGGATTGTTATATGCATTAGCTTTATGTACATGCCTTTTGATGTTATGGTTACATACACGATAGATAATAGTTGGTTAGTATAGTCACATGCACATGTGTCGGATGTCAAGAATGATAGTAACATGTGGTTGTTTGCATTGCTATTGTTGTTTTATGTTAGATAACTTGATGATTAGGTTATATTTGTTGATGTGTATGTTATAAGTTAACTCGTTGTTGCTATATGCTAGTAACTTGATGATTAGGGTTATTACATTAATATCTTGATGTTATATGTACTGTGTTAACCTGGATTGGCTTATGCAGATGGTTATGGTTACAATATTAATGTATGAGTGTTGTACTAGTCTAGACTGATCATACATATGTGATTTCTATGCATGAACGACAAATGTTTATAAGCTTATGATGTGAACATGCTAGTTAGTGACTATTATGGATATCATGATCTTATTTATGTTTGGGTTGATATGTTGTGAAGTTATATCATGCTAACTAGATTGATTGTGCAAACAAGATAGCCTCCCCTGAGATACATTAAGGTATGAGCTTGCTTATGTTGTCTACTTTGTGCTTGAATGCTTGATTACGTCGTTTAGTTGATTTATTTAACATGGTATGTTTGCAAGCTAGGTGAATGTTTGATGAATAGTATAATATGAGCATGTGTTCAAATGATCTTGTTTTAATATGATTGTACTAATACATATGTGTTGAGACAGTTGATATGTACTTGAGTGTAAGTAGGTGACAGTTGTAGCATTATGTCTAATGATTATGAGTTGACTATGAATTATTGCAGCTTGTTAGTATTGCTAAAGGTTGATTTCAAATTGATAGATATGATTGTCTTGATATTTGGAACATGTAGTTGACATGTGTGAACAGTTGCATGAAACATGCTTGGTATTAGCATGACAAGGTAATAGTTGATGTGTTTATATAACTAACAATTGGGTGACGTGACACTGCATAGTAACACTCAATTGCAGCAAGGAAAAGGGTAAAAGAAAGGAACTGGACAAGGATTCATTTGGCTATGTTTGGAAATCATAATTCAAATGAATGAGTGGATTGCATAAAATAAGTCTTCTTAACCTTGATTTTGTCTGACATTATGTGGATATGTGCTAGATTCATGAACATGTACTTGACAGGTATATTAGTTAGTCTCTAGTTATAGGCGGATCTATTGAACGAATTGGAGTCCCTTGAGAGATGGCGTGGATGTGTTCAGTTACAAGGCAACGTGCTTGGCACATGAAAGTAAGCTAACTGGTGTATGGCTATATTTATTTATGCACTTACAAGTATGTGTTTATGGTGATATGATGCAGGGGATTGCATGGCAAAGAGACTACCATGAGATTTTGAAGAAGGCTTAGGTTGAGATTTCCTTTGGAAGCACTGGGAACCATGGGGATTGAGTCATGGTGTCTGTTGAGAGTCTTGTGCTTTTGGTATTTTGTGATTTTCTTGCGCTTGATTTGCAGTTTTGTTATGTCTAGTGCATGATCATGCCACTTTGTTTGTGGTGTCGTATTGCTATTGGTTTTCATGGTTTTCTTCTTGTTTGTTTCTTGCCTTTCCTTTTATGTTTTGAGTCTTGGGAATTGGTTAGGAAAGAGGATAGTTAATGGAGCTTAGGGAGAGCTCTGTGGTTCCTGAAAGGTAATGTAAGATTCAGATGAAGCTATGTGCATGAGTAAGTGCAATGGAAGGTAAGACTATGACAATCAATAGAACTGGTTGGATCCATTGTGGTAAATGGGTAGTGGTAGGATAGTCATGAGAAAGATAACAGGAAAGGTGAAGTAAATGGATCCGAGGCTGTTATAGACATTTTTGTGCCTTACAGCATTGAGCATGAAATGTCCATAATCAAGGGATCCAAAGTCCCTAAACATGTTGTTCCTACCCCTAGAGGAACAAGGCTAACTAACCACAGTAATTCACAGAAGTTCTCCACCTGAAACTGCTAAAAAACAAGCCAATTCTGGATCATGTCAACTGCTCCACTGAGCATCTGTGCTGAATGTCAACTGCTCCACTGTCTACCTGCGTTGAATGTCAACTGCAACAAAGGCTACCTGCGCTGAGTGAGTTTGGACAAGTGGCAGGCTCATTCCTCAATGTGTCAATGCCCAGGAAGCTTCCAAAATGACACTTGTATCAGGGAATTCGACTGGTGATGAGTAAGAGGTTCCAAATCTCCAAGTGGAAGCAAGAACCTCCAAGTGGACTCAAGAACTGAGAGAGGGAGAGGACACTAGTCAGATCTCAAGCTGACTCATCCTCTCTCCAAAATAACTATATATAGATCTCTCCTCCATGAGATCTAGAGGCTGGAATTTTGTTATTGCAAAGAATTGTTGTTGGTTTGAGGTTGGATCATTGGGTGCTTAATGCTTTGAAGGGAGCTGAAGAAGGAATTCCATTCTGCTGGGAAGGAGATGCTGGATTGGAGCCCTATGGGTTGTATCTCTTCCTGAACCTTGTTATCAATCAATAAAGCTATCTTGGTTCTTTCCTATATGCTGGTGTATTTTGTATGATTTGCATTAGTATATTTGATTTACTTCTAATCCTGAATCATTTATGAATATGTATATTTGCCTTTGTATTGTGTTCTTCTCTTGTCGCAAGTAGCTGTTCTCTTGTCACAGGTAGCTGTTCTCTTGTGATCCCGTGGGAATCAAGTAGCTGTTCTCTTGAGCAAGCGAGGAGGCAAGTAGCTGTGAACATCCAAAGGAGAAGAGGATCTAGATCGAGCGACAAACGGAAGACACTGGTAAGTCCATTGATCTCTCTTCTTTCCCATTTCATAAAGGAAGAAACCAGAATAGCTGTCTCTGTTTGTTGCTAAGGCACTGTCACACCTTAGGTGGATAGGATCGTCCTGCATAGGCATTTTTCCCCACAACAAATTGGCGACTCCGCTGGGGAGATTTGTTTTAGTCATTTTATTTGTGTTTACATCATTGTTTACCTCATAGACTTAACAACAACAATCGAACTGCTTCTGCAAAGTAGACTGTTGCTGCCTTGATCCTTCACTGGATTTTGTCTATGATCTGAACAATGGACTCACAAATGACTTGATGATCCTTTGTGATAGATCTTAGTACCCTCTCAAAGCATCCCTCTGATTATACCTTGCTTGTGTTTCTGATTTGGCCTGAAACAGTTGATTTTTGAGCGTTTTGTGACCTAGAACCCAAGGGAAACGAGAGTTTCTCCTTCAGCGCAACTGCTGTGAAGGCAGTCTTCATTTCAACGCAGGTCCCGTGAAGGCTACCTGCGTTGAATGTCAAACCCACAGTGTTGGACTTGCGCTGAACCAGTTTAGCCTTGTGCAGCTGGGGTTCTCTGCTGTCTGTTGCCCTGTTTTGATCTCTGTTTTTTGCAGCCTTTAACCAGCATAGGTACCAGTCTGATAACTCCTTTTCTTTGCTTAGATTCCGCCTCCTTTTGTACAAAAGACTGTGAGTGTTTTTACGTCATTTACAGTTTTCCTTTGCATGAGTGAAATAATCATCCTGTAGCCCTTGATTCAGATCTGATTGACTGTGATCTTAGGAGAGAGTTCATTGGCTGTTTACAGTTGATTATACATTTGCTTTTGCTTATTGGTTTGAGTTTGTCTCTTTTAAGTGTCGAAACAAGTATTCATTTCGAAAGTCGCAAAGTGATTGTAATCTCTTCTACCCTTGTTGATTTCGAAAAAAGTAAACTTGTTTGTATCTGTCATTTAAAAGCAAATTCAAAGTTGTACAAAAAGCTTTCTTTGTAGGCATCAATACTAAGAAAGCGGAAAACAAACACCTGCATTGTGCATTTGCATTTTGATAAGTTTGCATGCTTGATTTAGGAAGAGTGCATTAGAGTGTGCTGATTGCTCTTTGAGAAAAGATGGTGTCTTTCTTTTCCCTTAGTAGCTAGGATTTTCAAAGTTGAAAAGATTATAAAGCTTGCTTATCATCTTAGACTGCATTTAGGAATTGTACCATACATCTCGTGGTGATCCTGAAAGACAAACTTCTAAAAAGATCAACTTAAAATAAACTGAATGAACCTAACAACGCTTTGCAACATAACGGACAACATAGAGGTCTAGGCTAGAGACGTGTTCCGGCGTCGTTAAGCCTGGTGACTGTCGATCTCGTGGAAGGTGGGTGATTCCTCCTGAGGGACAATAGCGCTAGTACGGATTGTGCTCCCACGTTCCGTCGCGTATATATTGGGAGACCCCTATAGGCATATATCTTTTATCCTTCGGAAGCCGTGTCGGCCGCCCTACTGATCGCAATGCAGTGAACACAGCATTCACGAAGATCGACCACCCGTACCGTAAAAAGTATTCTGTGGTTTTGCGAAAAGTTTGGCACACCCTCTGCCTAGATCTCCAGAGCAGTTTCTTTTGGCCTTTTTCAGATTCTATAACAGAAAAAATCCATCCGAGCATTTGTCACTTCGGGCTCGTTAAAACATCGAAGGAGACTAGAGTCATCTTTAGCTTTTTCTCGACTCTTTAAAAGTGAAAAAGCAAGTTGTGTCTAAAGCGTCTAATAAAATTCATTCAGTTCGGAAACACATTTTCCCCTTTTGTATTTTAGTTGATCGAGTAATCTGCAATCGTGGAAGAAAGTCAATTGAAACCCCGTCGTTCGCGGAGGCTTGCGAGTCAACCGTCTTTGTCTCCGGAATCGAAAACAGTATGGACAAAGCGAACTCGCTTAACCGGTTCGAAATCTCCTATCAAAGTTAGAACAAGTGTTCCGACAACATCTGAGATTCCGGTTACTCCAAACATTTCTGGAAACCCTGCCTCTATTGAAGAAGTTCAACAGCCACAGAGGGACAGTAGCACTGATCCTAGTCTGAGAACAAGTACTTGCGTTACTGAACCAGTTCCATCTGTAACCGGTCCAGAGGGTCTTGTTCCTCAAACAATTGTCGCTGTCGAAACAACCCCTTCTTCGGCACCAGAAATTTTTTACGGATCGGACGGTCTTCCTCTTCCACCTGGTTTGATTGCGATAGAGGAAATTGTAGAGGAACCGCAAGCAACTACTCCAACCCATTTTGGAGTAGGGGTCACTCTTTTTCCTTCTACATCAAAAGTGAGTCCATCACCAGTGGAAGTTCCTGTAGAATCGCTAGGCGATCTATTGGATAGACTCAAAATGTCTGAGCAACCGTCGACATCTAGGACTGTGTCAAATGACACAGCGACGGCAGAACTCCCTGCCGTCACTCCGACGATGTTTGCCGGTGTACCATCTGTCCCAACTAGCTCGCAACCGCTAGAAGGAGTCCACCCAGGGACTATCTCGACAGTGTGGTCTGTTCCAGTTTGTTCCTCCGGGATAATACCCGGTAACTCTTATGTTGAGACTAGACAGATTGATCCCTATGGAGGTCAATTTGGGCCATCCAGTCCCCAAGGGCAAACAATGCCCTTGAGTTCTGGATTGCTACTGTATGGGGGGCAGTATGCCCTTTCATTACCCCCTTCGGGAGGATATCCATACCGCAGTTCTCAACAGTATTCAGGTTATACTGGAGTTACGACAAGTGGTTGGGTACCTATGCTACCCCAACAGCCAAGAGTTGTGTATTCTATGCAACAATGTGTACCTGTGTCGAACATCCCAACAACGCCAGCTATTGTAACAGTGTCACAAGTTCAAACGATGCCTGTTGTGTGTCAACCTCAGATTTCCCAGGTTGTAATGCAATAGCCCCTTGAACCTGTGACACAACCACAATCGCCAACTGGAGGGGCGACACAGGTCCAAACGGGTACAATTACCCCACATCTTGGTCCGTCGGTTAGTATAGCACAGCAGAGCATGGCTTCACAACCGTGGCTGGTGCAATACCAACAACCACAATTCCAGCAAGTGTACCAAGGTTCTGAGCAGCAGATCTTTGCGAACAGTGGACAACCGTATATTCAAAACGGTCAAAACCAACCGCTTTACAGTGGTCAAGTCCACCAACCGTATCAGTCATACCAACATCAATTACATTATGCTGGTATGCAAAGGCCTACTGTCCAGGCGATTCCATCGTATCCTGGGTACGCCTCACCTAACCTGAATCAACAGTTACCATTCGTGGCAACTTCAGAATTACCGGATTTACACCGATTAACGAATGATCCAATTGCTTACGCCCCTTGGTGGCCAGTGATTCCTCACAAACTTCCATCGGACATTCCTAAATTCAACAGAAATCCAGGTGAAGACCCGTCGAATCACGTGATGACTTTTCATCTGTGGTGTTCGTCGAACACCCTGAACGATGATTCGATAAGGCTTCGCCTTTTTCAGAGGACATTGACAGGTCCAGCGGCTAAATGGTATATTGAATTACCTAGAGCATCTTTCGACAATTTCAGTTCCCTAGCCACGACTTTCTTAACCCATTTTCAATTACCGATAAGGTATGAAACGGGGACAGAAATATTAACCAACTTCAAGTAGACGACGACAACTCATATATCCGATCATATACATGAGTGGCGTCGTCGTCGCAGGATGGTAAAGACTTACGTTCCCGATAAGCTATTAGCTGAATGGTTTATAAAGTCGTTACTTCCTGCCATAACGGAAGATGTGGCCAAGGGGGGAGTCGTAACGGAGGAGCAAGTTATTGCTCGTGCACAGTATCTAGATTTAGTATATACTCAGTCTGGCACGCTCTACGACAAAATACCTGACGCCCCTAGACCGGAATTTTCAATTCCTCCTCCTCCTAAATCAAATAGTGACTCTCATGCCGGCGATGGTGTGATTGGCACTGCGAACGCAAAGTCGACAAAGGCTTCGTCTAAGAAAGCCCGTAGGACTTCGGATCAAAATGAAAATCAAGAAATTCTTGCTTCGGAAGTAAATGCCATATCAGGAGATAAAGGCAGAGAAACCAATCAACCAGGAAGCAAGAAAAAGCAAAACAAAGGGAAGAAGAAGAAACAAGGTGAGTCATCCCCTCAAAAAACTTCTTCAAACCCTCCTGAGAAAGGGAAACCAAATTATCCATGTCAAATATGTGATGAGGATCATCGGACAAGAGAATGTCCGTACAAAGCTGAGATTAAAAGATTCTTTAAGAGTCCGAAAACTTCAGCTGTGTTAACTGATCCGTTTCCTAACCAAGGTCAAAATCTGGTTGATAATGGAAATGCTTCCCCGTCGCAAGTGCTAATGTTATCGATCTCCAAGCAACAAAATGATGCTTTGATTTCGACAAGGAACAAAGATTACGGGAATCCGCCGCTGTCGAACGACAAAGGTAAAGATCAACCAAGTAGTTTGACAACAACTTCGACAGAAGTTGTACCACCCATCATTCCTGAATTAACAATAAAACCGCCAAAGGGAGTAGTAAACAAGTCGACATTTAATCCTCGCGCCAGAGCAGTGCAGCATTATAACATAGTGGAAGATTTGGCCCAATCGCCATCCGCTATGTCGACTCTTGAGGTACTACAAAATTGCCCATCCCAAAGGCAGGCTTTGTTATCGGCTATTGGTGGGGTTGATCCCAAGGATTCCAATCTTGTATCCTTCGACCACAAAGGATACGATCCTCAGTTACCAACTCAACTAGCTTTCCTTATTCAAGTGAAAGCCCTCAACAAAACTGTTCACCGAACGATTATTGATGAGGGGGCATCTACATGTATCATGTCGATGAGTTGCTGGAAAACTCTAGGATCTCCAACCTTGTCGCGATCTTCGACAACACTAAAAGCATTCGACGGAAGGACGTACACCCCGTACGGTATCCTAAATAACTTGAAGGTTGAACTAGGAGGAAAAACAGTAGAAATAGATGTTGAAGTCATCGATGGGAATCTTGACTATAACATCCTACTGGGAAGACCATGGATATATGCCATGGCAGCTGTAGTGTCGACTTATTTTAGGAAGATCGCATTCCCTTTTCAAGGAGGGATTACGGTCGTCGACCAACAGAAATTCCTCCCTAATGGTTCACAAGTTACAGGAAGCATTCCCATGATCCATGGGAGTGACCATTCAATTCAAGATATCGGAGTAGGCCTATTGAAAGACCCCACAATGATGGGAACTTTCGCGCTTCCACCTCCTATTTACATAGGAAATATAGCGTTGGTAGCAACCTGCAACATGATATCTTCCACGAAGGTCGCAGAAAAACAAGACATGGATCATGCAATGGTTTTGCCCCCAAGCCCTATAGAAATATTGTAGCAATCAATGTTTCAGGCATGGGAGGCGAACCCAAGTCAACGCTCGTCAAGCGTTTGGGTAGATAGGTCTAGAGAATATGGTACCCCATTAGATCCTTGGTTGAAAGTGCATGGGACTGATGAAGGAATATTACAATCAATGTTGATTGAGGGGGCACCATGGAATGATCACCACCATCGTTCCCTTCTTCCAGAATATGAAGAAGATACTCAACACGACCTGTATCACCCTTCAGTTTTTGAATTCCTATCAAATACTGTAAATACGGTGGATTCCGAGCGAAACTTATCCAATATTGAAGAGACTATAGCCATAAATATCTTGACTAAACCAAATGTTGTAGAGAATATTTATGTCGGCAAAGGTTGTTCTCCTTCAGAACTGGAAATATATAACGCTCTTTTTCGCGAGTTCAGAGATGTCTTTGCTTGGTCATATGATGAAATGCCAGGCATTGACTCGAGTATTGTTGAACATGAAATTAAGATGTATCCTGATGTCAAACTAGTAAGACAACGGCTTCGGCAGGTGCACCCCAAGAAAGCCGCTGCCATTAAAGCAGAAGTTGAAAAGCTTCTCCATGCTGGTTTCATCTACCCGGTTCCTCTAACCGATTGGGTATCGAATATCGTCCCTGTTATGAAGAAACAAGGGACAATTAGAGTGTGTGTCGACTATAGGGATGTAAACCAAGCTTGTCCGAAGGACAACTACCCTACACCCTTCATCGACCAGATAATTGATGAATGCGCCGGATGTGAAATCTTTTCATTTATGGATGGATTTTCCGGGTATAATCAAATAAATATCCGCCCACAGGACCAGTCAAAGACTGCATTTATTTGTCCGTGGGGCACATTCGCTTATCGAAAATTACCCTTTGGTTTAAAGAACGCAGGGGCGACGTTTCAGAGGGCAATGAATTATGCCTTCCATGACATCAAGAACATCGTTCAACCATATCTCGACGACCTTCCGGCTCATTCGCGAAAGCGGACTGATCATCCGCAGCATTTAAGAGCGATATTTCTACGTTGCCGACACTACAAGATAAGACTCAATCCGCACAAGTGTGTGTTTTGCGTCGGTTCTGGTCGTTTACTTGGCTTTGTAGTCTCTAAGGATGGGATTCGTCTCGACCCTTGCAAGGTTCAGGCAATCATTAATTTGCCTCCACCTTCAAATGTGCTTCAGATTCAGAAACTCCAAGGGAAAGCAAACTTTCTGAGGAGGTTCATTCCAAATTACGTAGAACTTGCTAAAGGTTATACTCGTCTTTTGAAAAAGGATGTACCTTTTGTCTGGGATCAGGTGGCGCAAGCTTCCTTTGATGCTCTAAAAGATTCTCTAGTAAAAGCATCATTAATGTATGCCCCAGACTATCAAAGAGATTTTAACCTCTATCTGGCTGCAGCGGATACGACCATTGCGATGGTTTTAGTTCAAGAAGTCGACGGAATTGAACATCCTATATATTATTTAAGTAAAAACTTGAATGATATAGAAAGCAAATATTCTTATGTTGAAAAACTAGCGTTTGCAGCTGTTCAAGCGATTCAAAGATTTCGACATTATGTCCTCTTTCGGAAAACTACCATTTTATCAGATTGCAACCCCATGACTTATATACTGTCGCGACAGTTGCTGGGGGGAAAATATTCAAAATGGATAGCGATCCTTCAAGAGTTTGATCTGGAATTTGTAAAATCCAAATCAAAGAAAGCTCTAGTTTTCGCGGAATTATTGTGCGATCTCCCATCGTTGTCCAACGATGAAACATTCGAAGAGTCAATCGTGGACGAGAGTTTGTTTCTGATATCTACAAGCGATGAGTGGTATGGAGATATCATAATTTATCTCCAAACCCAAAAGTTCAGGCCTAACACCTCTCACTCTGAACAAAAACGTATACGATACCAAGCTAAAGACTACATGATCGTCGGTGATACGCTTTACCGTCGTGGTATCGATACAGTTCTGAGGAGGTGCCTTACCCATGAAGAGGCCGAAAAAGCCCTGAATGAATGTCATTCAGGCGCGTGTGGGGGGCATCAATCTGGATATGCAACAGCACAAAAAATCTTACGAGCAGGATACTTCTGGCCAACCATGTTCAAAGATTGCATAATCGCAGTCAGAAGTTGCCATGCTTGTCAAATTTTTGATAGCAAAACCAGAAGACCACCCGCACCTTTACAGCAAATAGTTGTTGTTGGGCCTTTCGCCAAATGGGGCATCGATTTCATGCAATGTAACCCCACCTCGACCGGGGGGCATGGGTATATTATAGTCGCCGTTGACTATTTTACCAAATGGGCCGAGGCGATGCCTACATTAGATAACACTGGTGAAACAGCTGCCCTTTTCTTTTTCAATCATGTAGTCGCCAGGTTCGGCGTACCGCAGGCTATAGTTACAGATCATGGATCGCATTTTCGCAATCACATGAGGGTTGAATTAGCTGCCAAGCTAGGGCTATCTCACGACAGCTCTACCCCGTATTATCCGCAAGCCAACGGACAAGTTGAAGCAATCAACAAGGTCCTGAAGCGTATGTTGCAAAGGATGATCGGGGTTCACAAAAGAAGGTGGCACCTAATCCTGTACTCAGCCTTGTGGGCTTACCGAACATCGGTAAAGAATGCGACTGGGTTCACACCTTTCCAATTGGTGTATGGCCTGGAGGCAGTCTTACCAGTCCAGTGTGAAATTTCGTCTCTTAAACTCGCAATTGACCTCCTCCCCAGAACTTCAGAAGAAGAGGCCCGTTTCTTGGAATTAATCCAATTGGATGAAACCCATCGTGACGCCGCTTTGGCTAACGAAGCCCATAAGAAACGAGTCAAGGTGCAGTTCGACAAAAATGTCAAACCCCGTGTCTTCTCAGAAGGTGACTTGGTCTTGCTTTACGACCAAGAATCCAATAAATTGGGAGCAGGAAAATTTAATTCTTTGTGGATGGGCCCCTATATTGTTAAACAAGTGTTAGCAAAAGGAGCCTACGAGTTAATGGATTATGACAGAATTCCACTGGCGCAACCCCGTAACGAGTTGTACCTCAAGCGTTACTATGCCTAAATAGTAACCTGTGTGCTTTTGTTGTATTTTGTTTTCGCTAAAGTGTTTGTTTTGGTCGAGTAATCCACCTTTTTACATTTATTGCAGATGTCGAATCTTTCTGAGACATGTGTGGGATATGCTGACGGAGCGAGTCGTAGTTCGCGGAACCTGTCCTCCGCGGCCTGGGCCATTTTTGATCCAAGCGGCGAGTTAGTGAGTTTCAGAGGTGTGTGTATTGGGCAATCGACGAATAATATCGCTGAGTATAGCGCGTTGATAGAACTCCTCTCTGATGCCATCGCCCATGGTATACGCCGACTGATCGTCAGGCTAGACTCACAACTCGTGATACTACAACTCAATGGTATATATTCTGTCCGCAATCCAGCTATTTATCGTATGTTTCTAAGGGTTAAGATTTTGGAAAGACAGTTTGATTTAATTCAATACCAACATATTTCCAGGAACTTAAACACATTAACTGATTCATTAGCAAACTATGTGTTAGATAGACATTTGCGACATTTATAAAAAGAAATGCATCATCGATACAAGTGGATCATATAACTCAACCAGAATAAAACCTCGAAAATCAAAAAATATATATAAAAGCTGTTTATTGTTCATACATAATGTTCTGTAACCAAGACAAAAATCGGTCGCATGACCCAAAAACTCAAAAATGCTAGGGGGCACCCTAGCCTAGTGATGCTCATGATAGCACGTCACGGCCTGTGCAATCATGCGCAAGAGACGAGTCCATCGTCTAGGCACACCAGTAGTATGTCGTTGCAACTGTAAAGGTAACTCGTTGATCCGTACATCCGGAATACCGAGAGTAAGGCTCTCAACCTGCTCCTGCACAACTGAAAGGGTCTCGGCCACGTCAAGGTCACGAAGAATAACCCTCCCAGCAGGCTCCCCTGCTGGAGCAGCGATTGGCGGTCTCGGGCGAACTGCTGGACGAACAGGACCAACATCTGCAATGCACACAAAAGTTTGATTAAAGTCTTGACAGAATAAAGCACAGCAACATTATGAATAAAAACAGTAAACAGTGATATGGTCAGAGATTTTACCAATAGCGCCCCACTGTTCGCCATCCGGTAGCACCAAATCCGGATCACCTCGGAAATCCATGCCAACATATGGATACTCGGAATAGACCATCTCCTGACGCTCGAACCACCTGAAGAAGGTATCAGTGAAAGTAATCTGAGATTGACCAGCATGCCTAGACATGTGGTCAACCCATCTCTGCATGCGTGGCTCGGTGGGAGAAGGCAAGTCGAGTGCAATATACTGAGGCTGCATCAGTGGTATTTTCTCCAAGGCAAAGGCAGTTAGAATAGAACCAAATCCAAAGTTCTTCAGCTTCCCGTCCTTTACCTTGTTCAACTGACTTTTCATCTGAAGAAGTACTGCATCATACCAGTTGAATACTTTCGGTTGGAGACACTCCAAGGCGTGCTGCACATAAGATCTGTTGGCAACATGAAGAGATGCACTACTAGCCATCTTACCAATAGTATACAGAATGGACCTGAGAGACCTGTCAGTAATCTCACGGATAACAACCTTTCCGTCTCTGCTCGGCTGGGAACCTTCCCTGCAATACTGGTGGACATAATCTCTCACGGAGTCATTCCCTTGGGCCGAACCTGACAAAGAAATGGGGGCACCCCGCCTTGACAACCCAGTCAAGAAGTAAATGTCTACGATGGTCAAGGGGATGGATTTGCCCCTAATCTGGAATACTTGGTTGATAGGATCCCAAGCATCAAACATATACTGCAGTAAGGAGATCTGTGCTCTCATACTAGAGATACGGAAGAACTTCAGCAGGCCACAGTTCCGCAGCGCGTTCACCGTGACAGGGTCATGGAGGGCAATCATATCCTCTTCTTCATGTTCTCGTTCTTGCCATGTAAGAGACATTTTTCTCAAAGGTCCCTGCAAAACAAACAAGAGAATGAGTAAGTTCCTGAATTTGATGAGAAACTGGCGAAATTTCATCAAAAAACTGTGCAAAAAGACCTGTTTTTGTTCCCAACGCAGGCAACAAGTGTCCTACCTGCGTTGATGGCAGGGCGCCCTGGCAAAACCCCAGGTGCTCAGGAAAACAAGGAAACAGGCACAGAATGGAAAAATGAAACCATGAAAAGAAAGAGCTAGGGTTTAGCTCCTACCTGGTCCTGACGGCGCCGAGAATCGTCCACAGAATCTCCCGAAATCAGCTGGTGAAAATCAAGGGGGAAGAGGCACCTCCAAAGCTCCAACAAACCAAGTTCAAATGAAATGGTAAAATGAGAGGTAAAAACACTTTTTAATTGCTTTTTACGTAGTTCAAAGCGAAATATTAGGGTTTTTATCTCATGTTATGTATTTCTAACTAAGTTTGATGCAACAATTGAGAATGCAGTACTGTCCTTGAAAAGAGAAAAGCTAGTTATGGTAAAAAATCAAGATTTGACTATATAAACGAGCAGTTTTAGCATAAAGTTCATGCTTGTTAAAAAATAAATGCAAGATCCGAGCAGTTTTAGCACATAGTTCATGCTCGTTAAAAAATAAACATAAGTTTGAGCAGTGTTTTGGCGCATTCAAGCTCTTTAAAAAATGAACCCATCCCGGTAAATAACCATTGAGTATGTAACCTGATCAACCATAAAAGCCTTGGTTGTGTTTGCACCGTCACCTCCACTTTTCATTTGGCCGATCGTTCACCTCCATATGATTGTTTACCCATTTTGAGGAACAACTGCGAAGAGTGATTTCACCTAGCCATCCTTGTGACATTACTGTGATTGGAAAATTCCAACCTGTACCTGGAATCAGCTGCTAACCCTGTTCATCACTCGTTCCTCAAAAGATGAGTCTTCTTTAAGCTCTTTTCAATTGACTCGTAAAATATGAAAAGATTGCCGAGTTTTGGCCTTCCAGCTCGTTAAAGCGACCGGAAGTGCTATCCCTCCTCTAGATTTTAATCTTTTTGGACCTGAGGGATTAATTGCACAAAAAGATCGAGCGTTTGTTTTGTTCGTCTCGTTAAAACTATCGAAAACTCATCCCTTCTGTATTGTTTTATAATTTTTCGGACTTAAGGGATTAGATGACGAAAAAGGAATTTTGGAGTTAACTTTATGTACCTTTTCAGACTCTCTAAAAATGAAAAGGGCCGAGTTTTCCTTGTCGTTAGACTCGTTAAAATCACTAAATAGCGACAAACTTGTCTTTAGACGAGAACGAGTTTCACTATCGCTAAGCTCGTTAAAACATAGCGATGGGCTTGCCCGAAGGGCAGGTTATAGAACAAGCATATGTTATCCTCCTCAAGCTTGATAAAAATAAAGAGGTATTGGTCAGCAATGACTGGGGAAAAATTGGGAGAAAATCAAGAAAACTTTGATGGTAGCAGGTCTCTCTTGAACATGACACTTTTCCTCCGTACCACAATCGGGTTGGGTTGTTTCATTCACCGGTCACATCACCATGGTCTCGCCATACCATCCATACTTGGGGTAATGCTACCGATCCATCGCATCAGTGTCGCCATATGTTCAAGAGAAGTCGTTCAGAAAGAGTCAACCGGGTCCCATCCACTGCCATACATTATCCTTCATCCATTCATGACCGCCACCCTGAATCATATGTCACAGATCGTTTTCACCTCCATTACAATCATTAGCTCCGTTCCGTGTCACTGATGTGGGATTCATTAAGGCCCTCCTTTGACGGATTGCTTCTTGTCGACATCAGCTCATTATCCAAGAAGTTGATCTAGGAACAACCCCTTCAGTACTTTGAAGCTTGCATGCCTCAATGGCAAGTTTCTCACTTCCGGCGACAGGTATACATCAATGACCTTCGACCAAAAGATTTTGCGTGGTGTTCGACGCCAAGTCCTTTATTCACACCACGTGAATTGTACTGCAGTACCTTGAGGGTCATTATCATTATCGGTGATTCCTCTCGCGCTTGTTAACGGTTTACATCATTGACCGGTAATCAAGCGATGTCTTTCCATGTTCGACTTCAGCGCAATTCTCACATGGATCGACTTGTACTTAGAGTGAAGATCGAACGAGTTTGAAGACCCCGGATCTAGTTTCATCCATCCAGGCTGCGATATATATTCAGGAAAAATAAAGACATTTGACATGTACATCATTGCAGCAGATGATCATCCTACTCAAAGGATGATAATTTCGCCAAAATTATCAGTCTACCATCAGACGATTGTCTGTGCTATGTACAAAAAATGAATTTATAAAGCTGAGCATGGGAATGCCCGCCTCAGCCAAATCATGAAAGCAGTATGAATCATAATGTATTGTATTGTATCTTATTACAGGTCTCCTCCCAGCAAATGGATGAACTTCGGACCCTCCTGGATAAAGCATTTCACCCGATAAACGGCCTCATACTTTAGGGGGCAACTGTTATAGACATTTTTGTGCCTTACAGCATTGAGCATGAAATGTCCATAATCAAGGGATCCAAAGTCCCTAAACATGTTGTTCCTACCCCTAGAGGAACAAGGCTAACTAACCACAGCAATTCACAGAAGTTCTCCACCTGAAACTGCTAAAAAACAAGCCAATTCTGGATCATGTCAACTGCTCCACTGAGCATCTGCGCTGAATGTCAACTGCTCCATTGTCTACCTGCGTTGAATGTCAACTGCAACAAAGGCTACCTGCGCTGAGCGAGTTTGGACAAGTGGCAAGCTCATTCCTCAATGTGTCAATGCCCAGGAAGCTTCCAAAATGACACTTGTATCAGGGAATTCGACTGGTGATGAGTAAGAGGTTCCAAATCTCCAAGTGGAAGCAAGAACCTCCAAGTGGACTCAAGAACTGAGAGAGGGAGAGGACACTAGTCAGATCTCAAGCTGACTCATCCTCTCTCCAAAATAACTATATATAGATCTCTCCTCCATGAGATCTAGAGGCTGAAATTTTGTTATTGCAAAGAATTGCTGTTGGTTTGAGGTTGGATCATTGGGTGCTTAATGCTTTGAAGGGAGCTGAAGAAGGAATTCCATTCTGCTGGGAAGGAGATGCTGGATTGGAGCCCTATGGGTTGTATCTCTTCCTGAACCTTGTTATCAATCAATAAAGCTATCTTGGTTCTTTCCTATATGCTGGTGTATTTTGTATGATTTGCATTAGTATATTTGATTTACTTCTAATCCTGAATCATTTATGAATATGTATATTTGCCTTTGTGTTGTGTTCTTCTCTTGTCACAAGTAGCTGTTCTCTTGTCACAGGTAGCTGTTCTCTTGTGATCCCGTGGGAATCAAGTAGCTGTTCTCTTGAGCAAGCGAGGAGGCAAGTAGCTGTGAACATCCAAAGGAGAAGAGGATCTAGATCGAGGGACAAACGGAAGACACCGTAAGTCCATTGATCTCTCTTCTTTCCCATTTCATAAAGGAAGAAACCAGAATAGCTGTCTCTGTTTGTTGCTAAGGCACTGTCACACCTTAGGTGGATAGGATCATCCTGCATAGGCATTTTTCCCCACAACAGAGGCATTAGATGCCTTGGCTAAGTTGGGAACTATGGTTCTCAATGTTGTGCATGCTCTGCACAAATAAAGAAGTTCTCTTAACCTAGACCTTATGATATCTAGTAATTATGTTATGATCATGACTATGTTGATGTTCTTATATGTATAAATGTATGTATGTAAGTCGTTGTCTGACAGGATCATGATTGTTTTATGCTAAAAGTTTATGTATATATATCTATGTATCTATGTCACTGTTTGACAGGGTCATCAAGAATTGCTCTTGTGAAGGAAAGATTGCTTACATAGGTGAATGACGTGAAGAGGTTTCAAGTATTATGAGGAATCAATTGGGAGGAGTAGCCTAGCATATTTATGAGGTCCGTATCATGTGTTTATGAGTTGATATTATGTCTATTCTATGGACAGGTAACTCGAGGGATACATCAGTGAAATGAAAGCAGTATGGTTTGTGGCATGCTAGGACAAGCATGGATAAGACCCTAAAAGCAAGGTTGCTTGGTAGAGATAGTGTGGTTTTGGATGTGTGGTACTACTATTGTGCATATGTTGTACATGTTGCATATGTGTTATTGTGTGCATGCAATGTTGTACATATATAGTGTGTGTACATGTTGTTTATGCAATGTTATGTACAAGATGGTACATATAGTGTTGTGTGAATATTGCATATGCAATGATGAGCACAAATGGTGCTATGTACAGGTTGTATATGTAGTTCCGTGTACAAATGATGCTATGTACGTGTTGGATATGCACTGCTATGTACCTATCGTGTTGCATGCATGTTGTATAGGTGGTGCTAGGTACATATGGTGTTGTGTGCATGATTGTACAAGTGGTGATGTGTGCATGTAGTGTTGTGTACATGTTGTACAAGTGGCATTGTGTGCAAGTAGTGTTGTGTACATGTCGTGCATGTGGCGATGTGTACATGTAGTGTTGTGCATGTGGTACTGTGTACATGTGGTATTGTGTACACATTATACAGGCGATGTCATGTACATGTGATGCTATTCACACATTGTGCAGGTGGTGTGGTGTACATGTGGTATTGTGTACATGCGATGCTATTCACACATTGTGCAGGTGGTGCGGTGTACATGTGGTACTGTGTACATGTTGTATATATGGTACTGCTGTATGTGTGGTATTATGTGCATGTCGTACATGATGTGTTGTGGGCATGCGGTACTATGTATGTGCATTGTGTAGTCATTGTATCGTGACATGTGTATTCCTTATGTTGTACTTTGTGTAGTAAATGTATTTTGTTGTGTTGTATGACAAGTGTAGGTACACGTATTGTTTGGCATTGTACATAGGGTATAGATGTATGAGTTGTGTTGTATATTGGGTGTATGTGTATGCATTTTGAGGTGTCACATGTTGTGTGCAGATGTACACCTTATGATGTACATTATGTATGTATATGTGTTGTGTTGTGTCGTACACCAGAAGTAGGAGTATGTTTTGTGTTGTGTTGTACACTGGGTATAGGTGTATGTGTTGTATGTCAGGTGTAGATGCATGTATTGCATGGCGTGGTATGCTGTGTGTGGTTGTATGAGTGTGGTTCACTCTATGTGTATGTGCACTTGGTTGAGGAGAAGGCACTAGGTGTTTTTCGAGTGTGGAAACCGATCTAGTGTGTGTATGAAATAAGGACAAAGGTGGAAGCTAAGGATTAATTAAAGGATAAGTATCAATATTTTATTTAGTTTTACTATGCATGTGATTTATGATTCTGATCTATGATGATTACATGTGATCTATGATTCTAGTTTATGATGATTACATGTGATTTGTGATGTTGATCTATGATGGTTGTGTTCTGAGCTAACCTGATGTGATATGTTTATAGATGATGATTTGATAAAAAATTCTAGTTTGACTTTTTGTGACAGGAAGTAAACAAGATTGCAAGTGTACCTTATTGACAAGCCACCAATGAGGTATGATGTGGATTTATTTCAATTTATTTTAATTCTAATGTAAATTATGTGCATAGTATAAGAATGCATGGAAATGTCTGGTTGGGTGGTTGAAATTGGCTGCAAGAAATAGCAGTAGCAGTAAAAGAAATAGGAACATGCAACATTATGTTGGCAAAGCACTTCAGGAGTAGGGCCATTATGGGGCACTGGTACCAAATAGTGTCCATTGATTTCCATGAGCATGCTATGACTGGTATGATGGTTTGAGGCAGGTATATGCCTTGGTTTTGTATCTTTCGATGCAAGGAAGCCTTGCCAAGGGATGGACTGCCTGAGATGGGGGTGCTAGCGGAACTTGGAAGGTGAGTGACTGCACGGAAGGGGTTGGCGGAATTTCCCGAGGGATTGTGTAGCAGAGAAGGGAAGGTCGTAGATATATTTGTTTTGGTCATTAGCATTTATAGATGGAATCAAATGCACATTGGGAGTGTGCCCCAGAACAATGAGTCGATAATTGTTCATTGAGAGGACAAGTGGCGCTAGATTGTAGCGATGGACATTGAATGCAAATTTGACTTTACAGTGGATTTTGGACTTCATGGGAAGGAGGTGAATCCCGGTATTACTTTAAGGGTGGAGGTGTGAGCCTCTGGATTCCCTTGTTGGGGATGCATGCATCATATCCTTTTATTTATTGGTTGAGCAAATGTGGATATGTGTATTTGTGTGTATTATTGTAAACACTGTATTGAGATGGTTTATAAAGCTCCACATATAGTATGGTTATTTTATGGTTGAAGCAAATGTGTATGTGTATATGTGGTTATTGTAAATACCGTAATGAGCTATGTTATAAAGCTCCAATAAATGGTATTATTGTCATTTTTCAGCAGTGGTCATTATAAACATTGTAACGAGCTATGTTATAAAGCTCCATGGGAAGTATGTTTTGTTTTCAGCAGTCTTGTTGGTTTAAGGTGTCATTGAACACCTAGGACGGTGTTCTCCCAAGGGGGAGGGTTCTGTAACAGACTTGATGAAAATTCCATGTTAATATATATATATATATATATATATATATATATATATATATATATGGCCACGATGATGCAACATGTATTTCCGTTAGGTCCTTATACTATTGGTGTAACCCCTTATTGTTATTAGTACAACCCCCTTATTATATTGTTGTACCCATGCAGTCCCCATATTGTTATTATTGTGCCCTTACATTATTATTGTTATGTCGGCTTTGATTATATTATGACCCCTTAGACTCCTATATATAGAAAGGATGTCTTTTCATTTGTATCATCCAAGAATTGTTCATTTGTGTAATGTAAAGGAGGTTTCCCCCTTGAAGAGGCTTATTTCTAAGGTGTTCATCTATCTTTTCTATCTTTTTGTGAGTTGGGTTCATAACATTTGGTATCAGAGCTTTGGATTCTAGGGTTTCGCTGCTCCAAACAAGTCATTGTGAAATTTTCGCTATAATTTTTTTCTGTGACATTTCAAAAGCGAGAAAAAACCCATTTGAGACAAGATATTGCTGAACCTCTTAACCGAATTTCATATCTTGTCTCACTATATTTTCGGAGATATGATTTGAGGAAGTTAGGGTTTTTGCAAGCTCCAAAATTTCATCTAAAACAGGTCATTGTGGAATGTTTGCTATAACGATTTCTCTACGAAGTTTCAGAAGCTAAGAAAAAAACCCATTTGAGAAGAAATCGGTTTGAACCTCGGCTCCAAATTTCAGATCCTATATCGCTATATTTCGGAGATATAATATAAGGAAATTAGGGTTTTTGCAGACCCCCGAATTAAATTCCAAACAGGTCACCTTGGGAAAATCATCATAACTTTCTCTCTGAGCATTAGATTGAATTTTCGTAAGAATTTGCAGAAAGAGGACTTCCTGTAGTTTTCTGTATATCAGTTTTAGGTACTAAGGTCGAAACAGTGAGACGTGGAATGTCGTACAATTTCACTCTACGGAACTAGTCTATAATCAGGTCACCGTGGGAGATTTGGCATAACTCTTTCTTGGATAATCAAATTCTGATCAGACTTGTGGGGTTAGAAAGATAACTCAGAGAGTGACCACAGGAAGAAATTTCAAAACTTGGAGATCTAAAATTACAGAGTCACTGTCGTTTCAAGAACGAGCTCTTAAAATCAAGAAAAATCGAGATGAGGAAGTTTGATGGCAAGGATCCGGTAAATTTGATACTACAGATGGAAAAATATTTTGATCTACATGGTGTACCACTGTTACAAAAGGTATGTATTGCATCTTCATATTTAGAATAAGATCATTTTTTATGGTATAAAGGGCTTTGTTCTCATAAACCACTTGTTACCTGGTCAATTTTCACAGAGGAAATTATAGCACATTATGAGGATACAAAAAGCAACACCTTCTTTAGAGCAACACCACAACAATTGGAAGAAAAATGAGCGAAAGGGCTTTGTTACAAAGTGGAAGGAAAAATTATGGCAACAAGGAAGTCTACCCCTCACAACTATAAAGATGGAAATGTTGTTTCTCCTAGCCTTCCACAACCTACAAGGGTTACACCACAACAATTGGAAGAAAAAAGAGAAAAAGGGCTTTGTTACAATTGTGATAAAAAATACATTAAAGGTCATAAGTGTGCTGAGAAGAAATTATTTTACATTGATTGTGGAGAGGAGGAAGAAAAGGATTAAGAAATGTCAAAAGAAGAGTATATACACCATGAACCAATCCTAGAGAAAGAAGAAATGAATCCAACCACATTGTAAAGCATTGGAAATAATTACTACTCCTCAAACTCTTAAGATAGAAGGACATATCAAGAAGAAAAAGTTTCAAGAAGTGAAAGACCACATCAAGAAAGAAGAAATGACTCCGACCATATCTTGTAAAGAAATGGCCAGAATTACCACTCAAACTATCAAGATAGAAGGACATATCAGGATAGAAGGACATATCAAGAAGAAAAATGTTCAAGAAGTGAAAGATCACATAGAGCATCAAGAAATAAATCCAACCATATCTTGTAATGCACTGGAAGAAATTACCACTCCTCAAACTCTCAATATAGAAGGACATATCAAGAAGAAAAAGATTCAAGCAGTGAAAGATCACATCAAGCATCAACAACAAGTTCTCAAACTTTTAAAGGATAATGACACTTTGGTACAGAATCGAATGAAACAACAGGCAGATCAACATCGCAATGAAAGAAGTTTTGATGTAGGTGATTGGGTATTTTTATGATTACATAAATACAAAAAAATGTCCCTCAAGAAAGTTATTTATGAGAAGGAAATGTTGGCAATACTACACGCACTTAAGAAATGGTGACCTTACCTAATGGGAAGACACTTCAAGGTAAAAACGGATCATGATAGTATTAAATACTTTTTAGAACAAAGATTATCCTCTGAAGAGCAACAAAAATGGGTCACAAAGATGTTGGGTTATGACTTTGAAATCATCTACAAAAAAGGGAAGCAAAATGTTGTGGCAGATGCACTCTCAAGAAAGGATGAGGATGTGGAAGCATTGTTGTGCACCATTTCTATTATCCAACCAGATTGGATAAACGAAACAAGGTATGAATGGAAGAAGGACGAAGAAGTGTGGCCACTCATTCAAAAGTTGCAGAAGATCCCAGTTCAAACAATATTGCTAGAACTTGATGAGGAAGGAAAAATCATATTGGAGCCTGGAGCAGTCACAAAAATAAGAACCCGAGAGCTACGAAATCGATCAATTTCAAAGTATCTCATCAAGTGGAAGAACTTACCCGCTGAAGACTCCACATGGGAGGACAAGAATTTTATACAGGACCATCAAGAACTACTCAAGTGTTGAGGACAACACTTTTGAAGGAGAGGGGCATGTTAGGTCCCTATACTACTAGGGTAACCCCTTATTGTTATTAGTACAACCCCCTTATTATATTGTTGTGCTGAGATAGTCCCCATATTGTTATTATTGTGCCCTTACATTATCATTGTTATGTCGGCTCTGATTATATTATGACCCCTTAGACTCCTATATATAGAAAGGAAGTCTTTTCATTTATATCATCCAAGAATGGTTCATTTGTGTAATGTAAAGGAGGTTGCCCCCTCAAAGAGGCTTATTTCTAAGGCGTTCATCTATCTTTTGTATCTTTTTGTGAGTTGGGTTCATAACATATTCCAAGCTGAATGGTGGGGGAAACATCCTAATGGGTGTTGATTCGGTTTATTATGGCTAAGGAAATTTTCAAAGGCAATAACTAAGGATTTGGAAAGGAAAAATGGCATTTTTGGCACATTTATTTATGAAAATAAAGGAAATTAGGATAAAAGGAAGGTGAAAGGTCATAGGTTGTATGTGAGGAGGAAAATGAAGGAAAATAATGGAAAATGAAGAAAATAGAGGCCTCATTCATAAAAAGGTTTCTGAGGTTTAGTTGGCAAGCTCTTGGCTTAGACTTCGTCAGTTCAGTGTTGGAGCTCTCTCTCATTATTCTCTATCTCTCATATTCTTGGAGACTTAGAGTTTCCTTGGAGCACTCTTGGAGGGTGTGGCATGCTTGGATTCTTGAAGCAAGAAGGCAAAGGAAGAGTAGGAAAGGGAAAGAGGGCATCAGGATCAACAACTACATCAGATTTTCTTGTAGGTACTGAGTTGCATGTATTATTTCTTCACTAGTTTTGGCATGCATGCAGATTCTTAGTCATGATCTGTCATTAACATGGAGGATTGCCTGGATTGACAGTGGATTTCCTAGCCTTTCCATTTCCTGGATAGCCATGGAGATTGTGGGTTTATTGCCTTGTTTTGTTTTGGTTGGTTCTCATGTTTCCCTTAGATTGGTTTGAGTTATTAATTCTTGGAGCCTTGGTAGGATAAACGCTTTGGAAGCCCAGTAAAGACTTGGGTTGAGTTACTAGTCTCGTAGCCTTGGTTGGACAAATGCTCTGGAAGCCCTGTAACAACTTGGGTTGAGTTACTATCCTGGAAGCCTTGGTTGGACAAACACTCTGAAATCTCTTAGTGGGTTGAGTTACTAGCCTTGGAAGCCATTTTTGAACAAATGCTCTAGAAGCTCGAAAAATGTTGTGGGTTGAGTTACTAGTCCTAGAGCCTTGGTTGGAAAAATGCTCTGGAGCCCGGCGGTAGCTGTGGGTTGAGTTACTAGTCCTGGAAGCTAGGTTGGAAAAAATGTTATGGAAGTACTGGAAGGCTTGGATGGAGACCAATCTGATGATGGTTTTGTTGTGTCTGACCGTGAGGTGGAATCACTATTTGATGGGTTGAGGTGGATGACCTCTAGAAGCCCTGGATGAGTTCTGACTGATGTGTTCTATGAGATCCCACATTCAAGCTTGGAATATGGTACGAGGGTGAATGAATGAAGAGATATTTGGCTCAACCATTCTACGGTCAGTGTTATAGAACTAGCTCACAAAAAGATAGAAAAGATAGATCAACGCCTTAGAATTCAGCCTCTTCGAGGGGGCAACCTCCTTTACCTTACATAAATGAACAATTCTTGGATGATACAAATGAAAAGACCACCTTTCTATATATAGGAGTCTAAGGGGTCATAACATAATCAGAGTCGACATAACAATAATAATGTAAGGGCACAATAATAACAATAGTGGGCTTCTATGGGGCATAATAGTAACAATATGGGCACTACATGGGTACATCAATATAATAAGTGGGTTGTACTAATAACAATAAGGGGTTACACTAGTAGTATAGGGGCCTAACATGCCCCTCTCCTTCAAAAAGCGTTGTCCTCAACGCTTGAGTAGTTCTTGATGCTTCTGTATAAAATTCTTGTCCTCCCATGTGGAATCTTCAGCGGGTAAGTTCTTCCACTTGATGAGATACTCTGAAATTGATCGATTTCGTAGCTGTCAGGTTCTTGTTTCTGTGACTGCTCTAGGTTCCAATATGATTTTTCCTTCCTCTTCAATTTCTGGCAATATGGGAATGTTAGGCCCCTATACTACTAGTGTAACCCCTTATTATTATTAGTAACAAAGCCCTTTTTCTATTTTTTCTTCCAATTGTTGTGGTGTAACCCTTGTAGGTTTTGGAAGGCTAGGAGAAACAACACTTCCATATTTATAGTTGTGAGGGGTAGACTTCCTTGTTGCCATAATTTTACTTTCCACTATGTCACAAAGCCCTTTTACTCTTTCCAAGTGTTGTGGTGTTGCTCTAAAGAAGGTGTTGCTCTTTGTATCCTCATAATGTGCTATCATTTCCTCCGTGAGAATTGACCACGTAACAAGTTTTTTACGAGAAAACACCCTTTATACCATAAAAATTGATCCGGTTCTAAATATGAAGATGCAATACATACCTTTTTTAACAGTGTTACACCACGTAGATCAAAATATTGCTCCATCTGAAGTATCCAATTTACTGGATCCTTGCCATCAAACTTCCTCATATCGCCTTTTCTTGATTTTAGGAGCTCGATCTTGAAATGAATATAACTCTGTAATTTCGATTCTTCCAGTTCTGAAATTGTGACTTGTAGTAGCCCTCTATGTCCTCTTTCGAATGCCACCAGTCTGATCGAATTTAGATTATCCAAGAAAGAGTTATGCACAATCTCCCAAGATAACCTGATTATATACCTTTTCAGAAGAGTGAACTTGTATGAAGTGCCACGTGTCACTGTTTCGACCTTTGGCTCTAAAAAATATATACAAGAAACTATAGTCCGTCCTCTTTCTTTACCTTCTTATGAAATTTCAATCCGATTCTCAGAGAGAAAGTTATGACGATTTTCCCCAGGTCACCTGTTTGGAATGTAATTCAGGAGTCTGCAAAAAGACCAACTTCCTTAGATCATATCTCCACAAATATAGCGCGAAAAGCTCTGAAATTTGGACTCGAGGTTCAGTGCAATTTCTTCTCAAATGGGTTTTTTTTCACTTCTGAAACGTTGCAGAAAAAAGTTATAGCGAAAATTCCACAATGACCTATTTGGAGCAGCGAAACCCTAGAATCCAAAGCTCTGATACCAAATGTTATGGAACCAGCTCACAAAAATATAGAAAAGATAGATCAGTGCCTTAGAATTCAGCCTCTTCGAGGGGGAAACCTCCTTTACCTTACATAAATGAACAATTCTTGGATGATACAAATGAAAAGACCTCCTTTCTATATATAGGAGTCTAAGGGGTCATAACATAATCAAAGCCGACATAACAATAATAATGTAAGGGCACAATAATAACAATAGTGGGCTTCTATGGGGCACAATAGTAATAATATGGGAACTACATGGGTACATCAATATAATAAGTGGGTTGTACGAATAACAATAAGGGGTTACACTAGTAGTATAGGGGCCTAACAGTCGGGTGGAAAGTGGAATTCCCATAGAGGGTTGGATTTTGCACCATCAATAAGAGGTTATTTCTACTTGTATTTCTATGAGCATTATACTAGATTATATGAGGTTTATATGGCAATGAGTTCAATGGTATTTCTGTCCCTATTATGCTGGTTAGGTATATGTTTTATGACATCAGCTATGTATGGCTCTCATGATGTTTCTCCTTGTATATGAATGAACAATGTATTTATGGTCTAATGGATGGAATGGAAGTTAATGTGTTGAGACATCAATGCTTCATGGCGAATATCAGATAAGTATGAGATGCCTATGCTCAAATCTGTTATTTACACCTGTAGTTTACATATTCATGATATGTTTGACGAAATTCCTGTCATGGCTAGTGGGGGTCTAGTCAAGGTCTTAAACAAGTATTTGCTTTAGTACTGTAATTTCCATGTTATTTTACTGATCTAAAGAGATGGTTCAATTCTGGGCAGTGACTTGGGCTCTAGGCCTAAGAAAGTGGCTCAAATACCAAGGACACTGACATAGCACTGACTAAATGAGTCTCTATAGACTGGCAGACAAGCCTGTGAGAGTGACTCTGGGTTTCTGGATGTTATCATGCCTATAGCATGAGAGCGACTGAGGATTAAGTTGTCCAAAAGTCAGTGGGACCTAAGGGAAAGCTGTCTGAAGCGTTGGATTAGTTCCTAAGGGTCCTCAAGCCGATGTTGAATGTCTGTATGGTGTGTTTCCGTTAGTTCCACTTCCTTAACGTGCCTTAGGAGTTCGAATCATATCATAGTGGCCTCTCGTCACATGTTTACCCTAGCTGGACGGTTTCTTGGGTAGATGTGGGAGGAGGGTCTTACATTTTACAAATATGTGAAATTAAGAAAAATGGATTGAGTCAAAGTGACATAGATTCTAGAGATGGGGAGAAGGATTGCTTGCTTGGGAGGTTGAGGTTTTCTTGTGGAGAAAATTTGAAATGTTTGGGACAACCATTAAAAACTGGTTGGTGCATGAATTAATGCATTGATTCTTAAAATTGAATTAACTACAAGGAAGGTACACATGCCCATGCACTTGGGAACCTTCACAAGGAAAAGGGATAAGAAACCAAGAGGGGAACTGTGCAGTGAAAGAAATAAAGGACGAAGTAGTAAATGCAATTTAGGAAAAGAAGGCAAGTCATGGTATTCAAATTCATGCTGAAGGAGAGAGGAGACACAATTCGAGTTACTGGGAAACAAAAAAATCTGATTCGATCAATAGGAAACACAAAATATTAGAGAAGAGAATGGGATTGGCTCTCAGTTTAGGTTATGGGTTGAGCTGCTAGTCTTTGGAGCCCTGTAACAATTTTGGGTTCCCTAGAGGCTGTGGGTTGAGATAAGATCCCTGGAGCCTTGTAACAACTTGAGTCCTTGAAGTTTATGGGTTGAGACAATGTCTCTGGAGCCCTGTAATAGATTGGATCCCTGGAGGCTATGGGTTGGGATGTAGTCTATTGAGCCCTGTAACAACTTGGGTCCCTTGGAGGTTATGGGTTGAGATAACAGGCTTTGGAGCCCTAGGCAAATTGGGAAGAGGCTAATCTTGCAACAACATCAAAAGAAGACTTGATTAAAGACCTTTGTTACTACATTACTGTTACAGTGGATCTCGGATGCTGTGGAAGGGAGTGAATCATTGTGTATTCACTTGGGGTGAGGCAAGAACCTCTGGACTCCCTGTGCTGAGAAGATGCCAGCGTCCACTGGTGGGATTGAGGAAGAGGCCCTATGGATTTCATGTTTCCATTGGGAGCTGGAGTTCTAATCCCTTACGCAAGCACCCCCCTCAGAATCTAGAATCTAGATCGGGGGTGACAACTACAAGTAAGTGTGGTTGTAACTATTTATGGTTGGGTGGATATTCCTTGTCCCAGACTCAGTTTCCATGCAACTTTAAAGCTAAGTATCTATTTTTGTTGCTTAAATATTAATGAACTTATGATTCATTTCTGGTTGAAATGGTTTGGATTCTTTTGGGACTGTAACAACATTGTTAATGTGACGAGCATGTGGATGCCTCTCTATGCAGAGATAACTTTATAGTTATGATAAATAAATGCATACATAAACACATATATCACACCTAAGAAATGTGCAGTGTTGATAAACAAGTTGAACTAGTGTATGCATCTGCAATAGAATGAAGTGTTGTATTAAATGCTTATTACCATAGTTCATAACATATACTCTGCATCTGGATGTCTAATGTTGTATACAATAAAATAACTTGAGCCATTTTTTTGAATTGTAAGCTTGTCTTAGGGTAAATGCTCATTCAACTAATTAACAACACATATGTAAGTAATACAAAGATGTCATGAAACACCATAGGCAACGAAAGGATCATAAGGATATGGAATAAAAACTTGGAACATTGGGCACAAAAATATTTTTTATTGACATAAAACAAGTACATAAGAGACCACTGGTTTGGCAGGGTCTATACATATACATTGATGTTCCTTCCTTGGGCTATAATCCCTTGAACCTGTCCAAAAGGAATTGAGTCAACGCTGGAAGGGTTATCCTCCCTTTAAGTGTAGGAATAAATTAAACCCATGAAGGCATGCTTTTCCAACCTTGCATTATAAGTATCCTAGATATCTTCTGCTTGCATCAAGGTGTAGCTAGCTCGGCCCCGAAAGTATCTGCATATCACCATGGAGCTGCTTACACGCCTGCTTTGAAGCCTGAAACCTTTGGTGTGTGGCAGGAGAGGTGGATACCTTTCAAGAGTTCACACGCAGCCGGTGGTAGGTAAGGGTTGTAGGAACACTTATGAAAACATGTGTGGGATTCCCTATTTGAGAACAAGGAATTCAGAAGGGCCAGGAACTCCTTGGAGTTGGATTAGCTCAATCTCAAGAGGGATAACACCATTAGGCACCTTAATAAGGCATCACCATCGACACCAAATATTGGGGTTGATCTGGAGGTCTAGAGGACCTCTGAGGTAGAGTCATGGTCAAAATAACCAGCTCAGGAAAATTATGGTTGGGTCGAGACTTGCTCTTACAATGGTTGTAAATATCCCCATCTGATGCATTGCTTAAGGTAGGGTAAATGTCCCTTAGTCGAGCCATGACAAAGATTGAAGGCAAGATCGATGTGGCGCATGAGGGAAAACCTTAAACTTATAAAGGAAATTTGGCAAAACCTTGCACTGATCCAAACCCTAACCATAGAGACTTTTCATTGGTGTGTCCTGATTTCTCCTTTAACACAATTGGATGATGAAGTGATGAAGTTCCCCATAGGTACAAACCCGAAAGATTACCCTAGAGGATTGTGTGGCACAACTATGGGATCGAACAAGATGATGTCATTCGGGATGAGCTAGCTAACACGCTAGCATGAAAGTCCTGCAATTGGTCAAAGGTGGACCCTCTTGATGGGTCAACGACGGGCTGATGTGGTGAGCGGAGGCCGTTGCATTCGGTAGGGTCTGATATATATATATATATATATATATATATATATATATATATATATATATATATATATATATATATATATATATATATATATATATCCATTGTTACCTACGTTTGTGCTTCTCAATTTATTTTCTTGATCCCCCAAGTGCTAGTGTAGTGTTGCGTGGAAGAAACACCTCTTTGGATGCCCACTTTCAAGCTTTGACAAGAAAGCCGAAATGGATTCTACCCCCTCAATTGTTACTGCATCTGCTGTTACAACATCCATTGTTATAAAATACATTGTTATAACATCCATTGTAATGGTCACTGTTTCAGTAGTTTCAATAGTACCAATTGTTATAGCATAAACTTTTACAACAATTTCAACATTTTCAAGAGTAATGGGTGTTACAACATCAACTGTTATAGAATTTTCAACATATTTAACATTGACAAACTGTTTTGGAATATTTTATTACAACATTTGCTTCTCAATCCGCTGTTACTTATGTTTGTGATTCTTAATTTGTTTTCTTAATCCCCCAAGTGCTGGTGTAGTGTTGGGTGGAAAAAACACCTCTTTGGCTACCCACTTTCAAGCTTTCAAAAACAAGATGAAATTGTTTTCTACCCCCTCTATTGTTACAACATCTACTATTACAAAATCCGCTGTAATGGTCACTATTTCAGTAGTTTCAATAGTAGCAATTGTTATAGCATAAGATTTTACAACAATTTGAAAATTTTCAACAGTAATGGGTGTTACAAGATCAACTATTACAACAATTTCAACAGATTTAACATTGACATGCTGTTATGGTATCCGTTTTTACAACTTCTGCTTCTCAATCCATTGTTACCTATGTTTTTGCTTCTCAATTTGTTTTCTTGCTGCCCCAAGTGTTGGTGTAGTGTTTGGTGGTGGAAACACCTGTTTGGCTGCCCACTTTCAAGCTTTGACAGCAAGATGAAATGGCTTGTAATTAGAACATCCGCTATTACAACATCTTAGTTGAAACTTATTTGAAATTTTATTATCATATGTGCACTTTGATCTGATGTAATATGATTATTGTTTCATTTCATATGTTGTAATATTAGATATATAATAGAGAAATTAATAATTGCATGAAATAAATAATAAATTTTCATTCTAAATGTTTTCTTTTACAGAACAAGGATATTCCAAAAGATCCAAACGATCCTCATCACATAGATCTAGATCACGTTGGGTTCGATTATGAGATGGAAGATAATTCTCATTATGACATAGATACAGATGGAAACGAGGCCGATGCCGATACAGATGATGATGATGATGATGATGATTACGACAATCATGATCATGATGGTGATGATGGTCATGAGGCAGTTGTTGGTAGCATCTAGTGACATTCATGATCATATAGACTACATCATGAATCATTTTTGACATATTGTTATGATGTCAATTTTCATCATTACTATCATATGTATCATTTTTACGGCCTCCTGTACCATATTATTGGGTTGTATCGTTTTTACATGTATCCTTTTGACTTATATCATTTGAAAATGATGTATCATATTGACTTATATTATTTTGTATTACATAATTCATCATTTTTATTTATCATTTGTTCATGATGTATCATTTTGACTTATGTCGATTGTTGGACATGCATCATTTTCACATGTTATTTTTTTTTAAAGGAACAAGTATATTTCTATTAATCAAACTGGAATCTGGCTAGTGCCATTACATTCAAAAGCATCAAAATTTCCAGAGTCCTCCAAAATTGCTCTGACTAGTATCTTTGGGTATGCAGTAATGTTTTTTTCCCAAATATACTACATCATTCTTCTTTTAATTTGTCTAAAATACCCAATTAATACTTTCATACCTACATAACATAATCTACCTATTACTATGAAATTAACTACTCAGTTCTCTCCACATTGTTCTGGTCGAGTTCCTTTGTAGCAACCTTGTCTGCTTCCTCCTATTGGAATGGTTCCGCCGCTCCTTGATGCCCCTGCTCCTGTTGCAACTCCTACTGATTGGGAAACACTAGAGGGAGAGCCCCTCCCTCACCAATCACCATATCCTATTCACCACTGTCACTAAGGTCAAATATTTATTTTAACACTGAAACAACTACAGTATCCACCTTGACCTCAGAGTTCTCCACCTTGTAATCAAGATTTTCTATCTTGGATATGATTACCTCCACTGCCGCTTGCACAATTTCAACATATTTTTTCAAACCTTCCAACTAACCTATTACCAGGGTGAAATGAGAGTGAGCCTCATAAATTATTTTCCCACCTATCCTGGAGATCATCTCCTTGATTTCCTACTTGAACGCCCAGTCAATCTCATATGGGGAGCCACCAATGCCATTTCCTAATGAGGAGGCCATCTCTTCAGCTCAGAAATAATGTATGGAGAGCCACTGTGTGTGAATTCTACGCAACCATCCTCTTATAGTCAGACTTAACTCCAAAATGATGGTGGGGATAGTCCCTTCGAGTTTAATGTTGTTTGCATTCATTGCACACCATACAAACAATTGTGAATTCATTTCTTCTTGGTTTGGACCATAAACACACACGGTCGAACTGAGACGTTCTTCCTCAGCCACAAAAATATAGAATCCTTCACTACTAACCTCCCTTAATTCTTTGTCGACCATATCTGACCTATCCACATGTTTAGAGTTAATCCTCGTGTTTAACCATCTGTTGGATGAATGACCCATCATTCTGCTGGAGAAATCATCGACAAGATTTTGTACCATGAAATGACTACCAAATTTATGCAACTTGTTAGTCAGATTATCCTCCTTAATTAACCTTAATCATCTCGTGATCCTCGGGTTATGAGAAATCATGGTATGTGACATATAGTTGTTCTTTCGCCCTCCTCCATCAACTTGCCTTGAACCAAATTGACGCCTTTGTTGGTTTGATTGTCCACCAAAGTGTTGTTATCTCTCTTGATATGGTAGAACTCTAAAATTTCAAATTTATCCATGATCAATTGGATTCTTTGTAGAGTTGGTCTTGTATTTGGGTCCTTGCAATGATTCAATTTGATACATTTTTTAATTGTAATGAGAGAGTCTCTGAAGACACTTAATTGGAGGATTCCTTCAGCTGATGCCAACTTGAGCCCTTGCAATAGCCCTAATTCTTCCACCTGATTGTTTGAGGCGAATCCTATACCCCACATAATCTTTTTTTTCAACTTTTCCATTGGGGTAAAAGATAACCCCTCCAATTCATACCTCCCACCATAAATCATTTTCACATGTTATTGATATACTAGTATATGTGAATTTCACTTGTTTTAGTTATATATGATGATGATATTGTTAGTATTGACTCACCAATGTTTATATGTTGAAATTTGTTGATGATTTGGATGCATATTTATTACATATGATGGTTTTGATTAACTGCTCATCATGGATGTTGTCAAATTCACTTAAATTATAGATATTTGACTCACTTGTTTTAATTATAGATGATGATCATGTTGCAATAATTATCTTGTTATTTTATATATACTGGATGTTATAGATTCTATTTTGATGGAGATTTAATAAGGATGTTAATTTGTATGGATGTCAATTTCCTTAAAAATTCTTTATAAATGTTATCCTATAAAAGATTTCAAATGCATTCATCTAATGTATAATTATATAACGTATTTAAGAGAAACGATATATTTAAATAATTAAATTGAAATAAAGCATATTAATTTAATTGTATACAAAACAATAATCATTTTTTGGAATAAAAAGAAGAAGCAACAATGGAAGCCAAATTGGAAGCCACACTAGAAGAAAAATGGGAAGAAAAATTGGAAGCCAAATTAGAATCCAAACTGGACGTATCTCCTAGCACTAAACCTGAAGCTATTTTTGACGCTTGGAAGAAAAAAAAGAAGCAAAAATGGAAGTCAAATTAGAAGCCACACTAGAAGCAAATATGGAAGCCAAATTAGAAGCCACACTAGAAGCAAATATGGAAGCCAAACTAGAAGAAAAAATTGAAGCAAAATTGGAAGTCACACTAGAAGCAAAATTGGAAGCCACACTAGAAGCAAAATTGGAAGCCACACTAGAAGAAAAAATGGAAGCCACACTAGAAGCAAAATTGGAAGCCACACTAGAAGCAAAACTAGAAGAAAAATTGGAAGCCACACTAGAAGAAAAAATGGAAGCAAAGCGAGAAGAAAAATTGGACGTTAAATTGGAAGCCAAACCAAGAGCCAAATTGGAAGCAAATCATGGTGTTATTTCCAGCGTAAAATGACACTATTCCTGGGTCTATTCTTGGTACTATTTATGGCGCTATTCCAGGTGCTATTTACAACGTTATTTCTTGTACTACTTACGACATTATTTCGTACACAACTTTCGACGTAACTCCAAGCAAGATTTTGGGCGCTATTTTTCCGGCACTATTCCAAGCACTATTTACGATGTAATTTCTGGAGAAATTTATGGTGCAAATCTAGAGCTATGATAAACATACCTGGTCATGCCCATTTTTTTTCGGGAAAGGTGTCCAATTCGTGAACTAAAGAACACTAAAATCTGGCGCTATTTGCCTATCTTGTTGTAGTGACCCCTGAGGTATGGGTCCAATTCAAAGGATAAAGTCTGAGCGCTGTTCACTCTGCTATATTTTATGTTGTCTTGAGGATTTAATAGACTATACATACTTGGGGATTCCCAAGTAGTAATAAATTAGGGTAAAAGTAAAGCTAAGGTTGATGCGACTCATATACATTCCTTGTTGTCCGAAATTCACAGTCTTATCTAGGATATGGTGTGGTCCTCTTTCTCACATATTCTTCAGGAGTTAAACTAATAAGAAAACATGCTTCCTAAAGAAGCTATGGAAGGCCATGTGGACATTTTATATATCTATGAGATGAGAAGGAAACTAAGAGCACAAAGACTCCCTTTTAAACTTTATTTTGAGATGACATTGTGACTACTAAATGTGATCCATTTTTCTATATGATATATTTTGATATCTTTGGTTTAAATTTTAAGCAATAATATGGCTGTGGTCATACTATAATGGTGCTCTAGGGAGGTTTTATTTTTTTATTAGGAAAGAAAAAACCTACATGTTTTGTATTATAAAAATTGTTTACATCAGGCAATATATTGTTGTATTAAGACATATCTAACATATTAAAATATGTAGGAGTAATTAAAATAATAAACAAATTTCTAGAATATAAGTCATTGGGACTGCAACACCAAAAACAAAATTGCAAAAAATAGTATGATGAAAACTTATAACAACATCTGGATAGATGCCCGATGATCAACTGCAAAAAAGAGTAAATATAGGGTAAATTGGATCTTTCAGTCCTTTAGAATGCACCGTTATGTTGATTTTTCCTTGGCACTTTAGAATTAGGTCTATGTATGAAACATGATCAGAAACAAATTGAAATGCACACAAGTCCAAGCACTTTGCACAACAGAAATGTAACAATTGTGAATCAACACAGTACACAAGAATTTATAACGACCCAAAGCTTGTTTATATTACAACATTAATACAACAAACATAGGACTTTTGTACCAATGATCATGGCCCTTACAAAGGCCTGATACAAGGAAGAAATTGGGCTTGAGGTCAACAACTTATGATCCTGAATCTGCCCAGACAATAAGAACAAATGCAATGAATTACTTGTTGAAGGTGGTCATTCAATTATAACCCTCTGGTCCTCTTTCCCTTGGTGTACTTGATAGGTCATTTTCAACCTATCTCATAGAGATACTACTCCTCTAATAGCTCTGCACTTAACTACTCACAAGGTCCTCTGCTGCTATAGATTTACTTGCACAATTAACTCCACAACTCTACCTTCACACAATGACTATGCTACTCCAAAGTCACTGAACATAGGCTTCAACAAGTACGCCTTCTAACAATTGATTTGATTCTCCAAAATCAATGGACATAGGCCAAGAAAATGAATCAACTTCTCACAATGCATGACAACCCTCATACCAATGTATATCAACCCAACAACTCATAATGGGTAGGCTACTTCCAAACAATTGTATGATTGCCTTCCTTAACCTTCCTGTTCAACACTCCTTAGCGAACAAACTTAAGGATACCTTATGAAATTAGCCAATTCAGAACATGATCTTCTTATACCTCTGTTACACTTCGTTCTTTCACTCCAAGAAGTTTCAGGGATCTTGACCCTCCTTAACTGATTCTACCTAGTGCTAAAGCTTCACTATGCCACCTGAGGGCCTTTCAATCCTCACCAAGACTAGACTGAGGCCTATTTTAGCCTGTTGTATCATGCATATGGGACTCAACCTCCTTTATAACACTTCAACCCTCCTTTCCTAAGAAAAACAGAGTCTCAATTGCCCTCTTACACACTTGGTTTTGCACAAAAGCCAGAACATAAATAACATGTCAATACTTCTTAAATCGAACTACTCATACTTTAAAAAACTCTCCCTCCTTCCAGCTCAACCTTCTTTAAGGGTTTACAACTAGCTCTTGTTCATGTAAGGATGATATCCATGTGTGCCAAATGAGCTCAATCTTACTTCTACTTGTAGTGTTCTTAGTGAAGTCAATTTTCCACCAAGGGTCATGAATTTTAACCCAGGACAACCTGAGCTTACATGCTCAAACACACTTTAACATAAGAAATAAAATTCTTCTCATTGAATTTATCCCTCTCCATTATAGCCTTAGGTGATTTTTAGCCCATCAAAGGTTCCCTTCATGTAACCAACATAATAAACAATAATTTTCCCTTGGGTCTTTAGCCCACAACTTTGGGTCCAAAGCCCACTACTTGGGTACATAGCCCAAAAAAAAACCATTTTCGTGGGTCAAATCCACACAAACGTAGTACCCCAGGGGTTGTGGGATTACCTCCCAAGCTACACTTCTCAACACATTGCGGAAAGCTTCATAATTGATCCCCCCTAGAGTATATCTTTGTCCCTTCTTTGAGAGTGTGTTAGTAATATTGTTAAATTCTCTATATATATGTGTGAATGTCACTGATCTAAAGTGTCCAACAAGATCTCTGATTATGTTCACTCCATTTTGGAAGCATAGGGGGATTGAAAGTGGACCTTTCATTTTCCCAATCAATAACAACTTTTGAATCCCCAAAGACATCTAATATCTCCAGTGATAACCATTTGACACAGAACAAGACTCTCCATAGTGTAATAACCTTAGCTCGAGAGTTAGTACTGGAATCATTGTTCAAGTAGAAATGATAATATTGTCCAGGATCTAGAACAGTGAACGCCTCATTGCCGTAGTTTCTAGAGTTAGCGGAACCATCACAACATCCCATAGGATATCTGTTCTAAATATTCAATTGTTGTATGCTCCTTTATTTTTTCCTATGAACCATTGATTAGAATCTAGATTAGGGGAATTTTTTTTTCTCAAAAATAAAAGTGCTCGGAACCGATCAAAACCTGAATGAAAGCATCCGTCTCAGCGATACGATCCCAACACAACTCATTTCACTCAAAACGAAGTTCGTATGAGAAAGATATCGCGTTTTGATCGTTTGGTCAAACATGAGAATTTTGGTACAAGCTGACTGGGATGCTAACTAGGAGTATGTACAACCCAGTTAACAAAAAAAAATATTCCAGGGAATATTCCCACAGGTGGCCCAATCGCATTGCGACAAGTGTTTGCATGGTATTTGTCAAGGGGCATTGAGGTGGACTAATGAGAGGGTGACATGTGGCAAGCCCGGAGGCCGCCACATGCCCTCTCAAAGGTCGGGTAAAATTTTATAGTAGGCTGGGGAGTTAAACCCATGACCTCACCCCCACAAGCGCTATGCATTACTACTGCACCACACTATGTGTCTTAACCAATATTGGTTGCGCATTGTATTTGAAGACATAGCCGTTGGAGTTTGGGAGCTAAACACAACATTAACCGCCACATGTGACCATGTTTGTAAACCGTTGGCCAAAATTTTATGTTAACCACTAGCGGTTACGTAATCACGAGGTAACACTAACTGCCATCATGTGACCAACACCGATGCTAACCACTAGCATTTTATGCTAATTGCCAGATTAATTTTCTAAGCGAGATTAGTGCTAATTAATCTATGTTTATCAGCTAATTAATTTCGGATTAGTTTGGCAGAGTTTTTGGCGGATTTGACAAATCTAGAACTAACTCCAAATTTGGCAGAGTTAATTGGAGTTTTTCCAGATTTAGTGGATATTTCTCAGGAGAAACTAAAGAAGCCATAACTTTGGTAGTTTTCGACCAATTTTGGCTCAGAAAGAGTCATTCCTAGAGGATTTGGATGCTATGAACACAATGGAATGGGTTTCAGAGGCAAAAATACACTTTTGTACATGATTTTTCTACGTTGAAGTTTAAGGAAGCCTAGGGCCACCAGAAGAGGAGGTCAATCCTAGATCAAATGATGTCCAATTGCAGAGCTTGGAGAGTCATTTTTGGGGATTTTGTGTCCTCTGAATCCAATGGAGTAGGTTGCAAAA
Organism: Pinus tabuliformis; assembly: GCA_031772625.1. Taxonomy (NCBI): domain Eukaryota; kingdom Viridiplantae; phylum Streptophyta; class Pinopsida; order Pinales; family Pinaceae; genus Pinus; species Pinus tabuliformis. Next base: position 996,553,242 of record CM062806.1, on the reverse strand, counting down.
CCATTGGAGCACTATAGGTGCATGTAATAATAAAATTGACTATTAATCCAAAGAGGGCCTAGCCATTGAAGCAGGTCCAAGGAGATGTAGCCCAGGAGGGGTGAACTCCTTTATCAAATTTGTGTTATCAGTTTGTTGTGCCTTATTTCTTTGAAATTTAATTGATGCATGTGTGTTTTTAAACAGCTAATTAACCTCATGAATTTCTCATAAAATACACATAACACTTGACACATAATCCTTCACATTTTGGTTAATTTGAGACGATCCTAAACACATTTTAAAATTAATGAGGAGGGAGCTTGCATAGCATTAACAACTTTGCCCAACATTTTAGATCACGTTGGTATCAGAGAACTTGTTAGCTAATTTTAACCCTAAGATGGTTTGCCATGGTTAGCTAGAAAATTAGCTATTGGTTTTGTATTTGTGCAAGGAGAATTTAACTGTGTGCAAGTTTATGTGATGGCAGCTTCAACAAGTGATGTTTCTAATCCATCTTCCTTAGAAAGACTCTTTGATGAAGAGATGTTGCAAGAGCTTATCATCATGAGAGATATGGTGCAAGAGCTATATGAGGATAGGAAGGAGAAAACTATACATCAAGAGCAGTTGATGGCCATGAAGGAGGAGAAGCAAGAGATTATTGAAAAGATACATGAGATGGAGATTCAACTCCATGATGCCACAGAAACCCTAGCCAAGTATGTGCATGAAAATGATGTATGGAATTCAACTTTATCTTCAATTTCCTCTCAAAATGAATGTTTTGGTGCTTTTGAAAGACACACTAGAGGAATAGGGTCCAAATTATTGATGAAGATGGGCTATGAAGGTAAAGGGTTAGGCAAACATGCACAAGGCATAGTTGAGACAATTGTTGTTGAGGAAAGACCTAGGTATTTGGGTCTTGGTTATGGAAAACATGATGGAGAATGCTCCAAAACCAAGGAGGAACATGAAGGTGTTCCAAGAAGGACTTTAATTACATGTTCATTACCTCAAGCTTGTGAAGTTTGTGTTCATGAGGAATGCAAAAGTTTTATACCCACTTTGCAAGAAGATGCTCATAAGCATGCGACTAGTGGAGATGTCAAACAAGAAGATGTTGACAGCTCTAAGGTCATTGAAACCATTGTTGGTATTCTGAAGAGAGCCACTACCTCATCAAATTCACCTCCTCAAGAAGGAGACAAAGGTGAATGTGCAAGGTATAAATCTTCCTTTAATCAAGTTTCTTTTGATTATGATAAACATGGCAAATCTTCACATAAGATTTGGAGAAAATTTACATGTTCATTTTGTGGCTTGAATAACCATACTGTTTCGAGCTGTTGGAAGAGGATAGCCATACACAAGAAACTTTCAAAAGAAAAGAGATATAAAGCCAAAGGTCCATTGGATAATGGAAACCATGTTGAAAAGAAGATGCAATTATTTTGCACTCATTGCCATAAGCAGGGTCATATTGTAGACAAGTGTTGGACTTTGCATCCAACAAGTCATCCACGACATTTGAAGAAGGCAGAGAGAGATTTTGGCAAGAATGGAAAAGAGGATTCCGTAATTGATGTGGGTCAGGATGATACACATGATGAAGTGCAACTGAAAGAAGTGCCATTGAAATAGTTTGGAAAGAGATGGTTAGATTTATTAACCAATTAAGGCCTTGCATTTCTTTTGATAATTGATGCAAATTTTGCCTTATTGATGCATTTCCTTGTTATTTGGATGCATTTCTTTTCTCTTGAAAGTATGTTGCATATTGCATGAAGCAAGATGTTGAAAAGTAGAGTTATGTTGACTCACTTAGATGCAACAAAGATGGCAATTTACAACAACAAATTTGCATGCATGTTGCATTCTTGAACTTGCATGTTTACGCCAGGAAGGTGTTCGAAAGTGGAATATGTTGACTCACTTTATTGCAACAAATTTGGTCGTTTCAGCTCTTTAAGTACTCGTACATACCAATGGGATTCTTGTACTTATGATTGTACTTGTGAGAGAGTTAAGAATTGTTATACATGCATGAGAGTTCGTGTGTGTGAACAATGGAATTTTTAATAGTTTCATTGTGCTTGAACATGCATGAGTGATTGACTTGTGTTGGTTGATTGCTTTATTAACATGTATGTTTTCAACTTGAGAATGTTGATCATTTGCACATGCATGAATGTCGGATTTTGGTCGATTGATTGTTACATGTATGTTATATCGACTTGGAAGAGTTGATTTTATCTCCAAAGATGAAAGGGAGATGTGACGAATTGTTTCATGAGAATGTGGAATTCTTGTTGTAAATCGTCAAGTTGTTGTACTTGCTTTTGCTTAACTTGAAAGTCAGTTGTTTGAAGAAGCATGTTTTGTCGACTTATGTTTAGTAAACCATCAACTAAACACTAAGATGTAGGAGTACATGGCAATGTTCACATGATGTGACATTGTTGCTTTGAAGAAGCAAAAGGAAGCGGTCGTCAAGTTATATTCTTGCATGAGTGTTTTTCAAGGTTAATGGTGTTTCTTGTGACAAGATGTCACAGGATTTTGGAAGGTACAAGCTTGATAAAGAGGTTCATGATTAGCATTCATTCTCAAATCATGACATGAGAAACATGTTAATACTGGAGAATGATGGAATCAAGAAGCGAAAATGGACAAAAATGCCAAAAACATTTGTAGCCCTTGTAAAAAATCAAATGGTCTACAATGCGATTTGATGTGTTGATGCCAAAAGCGAAAGAGATGGCGAATGCATTATTCAAGATGTGGAATTTGGAACTATGGAGGTAAAAGAATGGTCATTTCTTTTCTTGTTATTACTGATATTGGAACTCATTTCTGTAGTTCACTCAGATGGGATTAACATGGAAAAGTGGTTTCCAAGGAGAAGCTTGTGTCGAATACATGTGTTGCAAAGGAGGAACATGATTCTCAGTGGGAAGGCCATTAGTTAGCTTTCCAAGCACCGAGGGATCACTTTGGTACAACAGGGTGTTTAATCAGCAAGCAACCATCAAGTGTTGGATTGGGTCAGTAGAAAAAGGAGAACATTGGTTGAAGTGCCAAGCCATTTGCAAGGCAAGGCATGTTAGTGAACCCAAGTGGTTGTCATGGAGATTTTTCCAGGTAGAATCAATTGATAGAACTTGGGAAGGAGAAGAGTATTCAACTCTCATCAGATAACCAACTTTTATGGGTCCAAAAGCCTATCAGTGGGAAGGAGTGATCGAAATCTGGATTAGGGGCAAAAATTTGCTCAAAAATCAAAGTGTTCGGAATTGATCAAAACCTGAATGAAAGCATCCATCTCAGTAATACAATCTGAATGCAAAGTGTTTCACTCAAAACGAAGTTCGTGTGAGAAAGATATTGCATTTTGATCATTTGGTCAAACAAGCAAATTTTGGTATAGACTGACTAGGATGCTGACTAGGCATCCGTACAACCCAATCAACAAAAATAATATTCTATGGAATATTCCCATAGGTGGTCCAATCACATTGCGACAAGTGTCTGCACGGTATTCATCAAGGGGCATTGAGGTGGACCAATGGGAGGGTGACATGTGGCAAGCCCAGAGGCCACCACATGCCCTCTTAAAGGTTAGGTAAAAGTTTATGGCAGGCTAAGGAGTTGAACCTGTGACCTCGCCCCCACAAGCACTATGAATTACTGCTACACCACACTATGTGTCTTAACCAATGTGTGTTGCGGATTGTATTTAAAGACATAGCTGTGGAGTTTGGGAGTTAACCAAAAGCTTAACCGCTGCATGTGAACACATTTATAAACTGACAGCCAACATTTTATGTTAACCACTAGCGGTTACATAATTGCCAGGTAACACTAATCGCCAACGTGTGACCAACACCGATGATAACCGCTAGCATTTTATGCTAACTGCTAGATTAATGTGCTAAGCGAGATTAGTGATAATTAATCCATGTTTATCAGTTAATTAATTTCAGATTAGTTTGGTGGAGTTTTTGGTGGATCCGACAAATCTGGAACTAACTCCAAATTTGGCGGAGTTAACAGGAGTTTTTCCAGATTTAGTGGAGATTTCCTAGGAGAAACTGAAGAAGCCATAACTTTGGCAGTTTTTGACCAATTTTGGCTCAAAAAGAGTCATTCCTAGAGGATTTGGATGCTATGAACACAATGGAACAAGTTTTAGAGGCAAAAAGTCACTTATGTACGTAATTTTTATACGTTTAATTTTAAGGAAGCCTATGGCCACCATGAGAGGAGGTCAAGCCTAGATCAACTGAAGTCCAATTGCAGAGCTTGGAGAGTCATTTTCGGGGTTTTGGGTCTTCTGAATTCAATGGAGTAGGTTTCAAAGCCATTGGAGCACTCTAGGTGCATGTAATCATAGAATTGACCATTAATCCAAAGAGGGCCTAGCCATTGAAGTAGGTCCAAGGAGATGTAGCCCAAGGGGGGTGAACTCCTTTATCAACTTTGTGTTATGAGTTTGCTGTGTTTCATTTCTCTGAAATTTACTTGCTGCATATGTGTTTTTAAATAGCTAATTAACCTCATGAATCACTCATAAAAGAGACATAATCTTTAAAATTTTGGTTAATTTGAGATGATCCTAACCACATTTTAAATTACAGACGAGGGAGCTCACATAGCTTTAACAAGTTTGCCCAACATTTCAGATCAACCATAAACCCAATCTCACTGACATAAGTACCAATGTTTACACAAATCCTACTAGAGTATAATGGGATGTTTTAAAAAATATGAGAATTTTTGCTCCTCTAAATTTCCAAAAATATATAGAAAGGGAGATTTTTTTATTTCTTATACTCCTTCTCCCACTCCATCAAGCAATCTTCCATAAATGATGAGTTCCAACTAGCTACAAATTAATTATTTTTTGTAACACTGATCTATATGGATACTTAAAAGGGACACTTAAGGAATAGGTGATCAATATCCTCAATATATTCCTTACACATAACACATCTAGCTCGACTTGTAAATTCCTTTTTACATACATTTTCCTAAGATAATATCTTGTTTTTCAAGACCAACAACCTAAAACATTTGAGTTTTAATGTAAATTTCCACTTCTAATTCTTCCCGAAACTCCACCTTTCCCCTTCCTTCAAAAGTGATTGAGAAATGTACAAGTAGATCTCCTTTACAAAGATATGGCCCTGAACAACATTTCCATCCCATGTCAAGTGACCAATCTTCCCTATCAAGCAGATACCAAATAAATATAAATTTAGCACATAACTGTCCCACATACTAGCTAATTCACTAATTAGGCCTAAGTCTCTTGAGTATTGCCAGATCAGATAGTGATGGATTGAATCATCTTCCTCAAAATATTATGTAAAAAATAAAAACCTTTATCATGGATGTACCTAATGAGATGACAGGGAAAAGAGTGGTTTTCCAAGAATCCTCCAATAAGGTCCAAACCAATTTCAACCAATGAGCCTTCTCCAATCTCCCACTTTAGGTTTCCAATCAACCAATGTTTAACCTTCATAAGGCTATTCCATACATACGAGACCCTTCTAGTAACCCAAGCCCATGATTTGATCCATTCAACCGTGATGCAACCACAAACTGTTGTTTAAGGTATTTTTTTGAGACATTCCTTTGCCATATTCCTTCTCCATATAAATCCGTCAATAACATTTTTACCAACAAATCCCAACCAAAAATTTCAATGTTCTTTAAACCCCCGTCATCCTTATTTTCTCTTTTATATTTCCTCCAATCTAACCAAATGTATCTTGTGACAATCCTTAGTCCCTGACCATATGAAATTTTAAATTATTGAATTAATTTGCATAATGATGTGTTTTGGGATAAAATAAATATGAATCTAGTATACTGAAAGATTTTGCAAGATAGACTAAGCCAATATCAGTGTTCCCCCAAGTGTAATCCATTTTAGTGACCAATTTGCCTTTTTTTTCTCGAATTTATGCATTAACCATTTCTAGTCTCTAATGCCATAATTATTCAGTTTCAAGTAGAAAGCAAGATATTTAAAAACATCGTTCAAACCAATCACATCCATTGCAAATAAATTAGCAATCTCCATTACTAAGCCATTACCTGTGGCCACTTCAATAAGCTATGATTTTGATCTACTCATCAGAAGACTTGTTGCTTCACCAAAAATATAAATAATAAGTGTAAGTATTTCCATTCCAATGTGGATACATTCCGAAATATTAACACATCATATATGAACATAAGATGTGTTATAGAAATATTTTTGGTGATCTTAATACCCACAAAGAAACTTCTATTCTTTGCATCATATATCATTTGACTCGTGCCTTATATGACAATAAAAAATAATAGAGGGGATAATGAGCACCCTTGTCTCAACTCTTGTGAAGCCTTGAATTTTATTTATTTATTTATTTATGGTACTCCATTTACGAAAACAACATAATTCATTGATGTAATGCAAGCCATTTTGCAATGAAAAACCTCAACAGAAAGTCCATTTTTTGCAAAGGAATCCTAAAAAAGCACTAGTATACATAATCATATGCTTTAATCATGTCCAATTTCAGTAATAATGACTCCTTTTTTTTTACCTTAATGGAATGTAAGGATTCCTGTGTTATGGCAACTGCATCATTTATCTATCAACGCTCTAAAAACCCAAATTTCTTGGATGTAATATGCTTAGACAAAGTATCCTTTAATTTGAAAGTAATTATCTTCGAAACAAACTTGTAGACAATATTACATAGTGAGATTGGTCGATAATCCTTAAAATAAGTGGCCTTGGATACTTTTGTAATCAATGTACTAAAAATAGAATTTAAAGCACCATAAATCTTACAAGAAGTCATTGATTCTTCAGTCAAGAGGAGTAGATCTTGTGTCGCGATATCCAGAAAATGTAGGAATAATTCTATAGTCCACCCATCCAGCCTCAGGCTCTTATCCCTAGCAATTGACTTCAGGATTGTTTCAACATCTTCAAAAGTAATCAACCTCCCAATAACATCATCGTTTTCCATAGAAAACATCTATGGATACATGTTTATAACTTCTAATTTCTTATCAATTTCAACCCCTTCTCTGGTTGAATATAAATTCCCAAAATATTTGAAAAAATCATTCTGTAAATCCTTTTGCTTATAGATGTGTCTACCCTCTTCATCTTCCAATTCCCATATAGTATTTTACTTCCTCATTTGTGAGGCATATTTATGGAAGAATTTTGTATTGTTATCTCCCCCAACTATCTAATCGGCTTGGATATTGAGCTTCCATTCCTCTTCTCATTGAGCTAAATTCAATCTCTGCTTGGTTTCTAGGTCCAAGGAATTTTATTTCATTTCTTTAGATAAATAACCAAGATCCAAGGGGAAATATAAGAGATCAAGCTCATGGTCAAACTCAACAAGTTCCTGCTTATTCCTTCTCTTTTTTTCTCTTTCCCAATTTCTGACTTCCTTCTTAAGAGATTTTAATTTCTGACAAACCACATCCATCTGGGATACCACTATTTTATTTTCATTATTTTCCCATGTATCAAGAACAAGTTTTTCAAATTCACAGTATTTTAGCCATGTATGGTTAAACTTGAATGGAAGACCCTTCCAAGAACATTCACCGCACCATTGAATAAAAATAGGAGAATGATATGACAACCTTGATGAGTTAACCCATGTGAAAATAGAACCCAATTTTTCCAACAAGTTCTCATGTACTAAAAACCTTTCTAGTCTCTTAGCTACCCCAACTAGTCCAATGCGACCATTCCTCCAAGTGATAAGAAGAGGAACTGAGGGAATATCTACCAAATGATTTTGTGTAAATATATTCTTAAAAGGGTCACAAAATGGATCCAATTTACTACTCAAGCTCCAAACCTCGCCCATAGAGACCATGAGTTTTAAATATCCTACCACAAGTAGAGAATCAATCTTCAACAACCCACTAGTATCCAACCTATTCCAGAAATCCAATCTGGATTCATAGGGAGCATAACAGTTCAATACATGTAATTTATCTTTTGATCACCTTATGAATCCAGTTAATAAAATACCTGCACAAGTTTTGAATGACAAGAAATTTACAAGGCTCAGATCCTGCATAGCAGCCAGTCCCCCAGATAGTCCATGAGCATCAATAGAACATAATTTCCACCCTGGACATATCTTAAGAAAATATGCTCGAACCTTATATCCATGGGTCATAGTTTCATGTATTAATAAAAAGATGGCCTTTGCTCCAATAAAAAATGCTGCGGGGAATTACTTTTAGGGGAATTACCTAAACTCCTAATATTTATGGACATGATCTTCATGAAGGGACGATGTCAACGGGGGAAATTCCTCTAAGAGCCCGATCATATAAACTAGAATGGGCATGGGATTTTATAGAATCCAACTATTCAGTAAATTCCAAATGGCGGCCTTGCAAAGTCTGATCCCCAAAGGGAACCACTCTATATCTACCCCTTTGATACCTCTTCCTAATAGTAACATTCTAAGTGGATTAAGGACTTAAGGGAAAATAATTTAGGGATTCCACCATTGAATGAATAGTAAGAGGTTCAAATAAGAAGACTGGGTTGTTCCTTAGAATGTCGAGGTCATTACCAATGAAATTCGATGGGGAATTCATTCCCACAAAAGAGCTGAACTGCATCAAAGGGGAAATCAAATCCAAAGGGGGATTACAAGACTCTTTGTAAAGCTCAAGCTCATTTCCAACCAAAGTAGCGATAGGCTCTGATATGCCAAAATAGGGAGGGTATTACCTCAACGAGAAAGAGCTCTAAAAATAGAAGAAATGTCTATAAAACCAAACCTAATCACATGGTTCACACATGGAGGTATAGATCTATTCTCTACCATTTGAAACATCAACAATAACAAATTTATGAATTTCAACATTAGAGGGAAAAACAGAAAAGGTATCAAATCAGTACCTGGGTCAAAATGTAGAATAGGTGTAATACGTCGTTCTGCTATAACTTGTCTCGACAAGGTCTCTTCCAAATGCATAGGACTAGATCGACCCTTCGAAAAAACATCATGAGTGAAGCCTCGAAATCTATGATGACATTTTTCCACCAGATCTCTAGTTTGATGATGCCCCAAACATTGAAATGGAATCCCCCAATAGTCGATGCATCGTCGATAGACATTACAACCCCATTTAAAGTCTAATTCATCAGGTAAGCCTCCAGAGAAGTCCAACTTAATAAGGGGATTCATCTGAGGATTATGTGAGAAGCTTCAGGTTGCAAGTGCTTTCTGGGACTAAGGAGGAATCAGGGGGAGAACAACAACTAGTCTCAATACTTCCCATGCCCTTGGGAGCCATGCCCCCTTTCACCCCTAGTGCTTGTTCTCCCCACCACCAAATTTCTACAAATTCTCATTCTCATGCTGTTACCCTTGGGCAGAGATCCCCATACCTTCTCAGAAAACTGTGAGCACTTTCCCTCCTTCATCCTTGGTGTCTCCTTCCATGCCTAGGTCCCCTTTGCTCAAGACTCCCAAGACTCCAAGGACACCATGGACTCCTTCCCTTATCTCTCCCAAGGTTCCGAGCCCCATTGAGACTCCCATGAAAAAGGTTTTGACCAATTTGAAGACCTATCTTGGGGAGGTTGGGCACCTCACTAAGCTCAATCCTCAGGATGCGTGGTTACCTATCATAGAGTCTAGGAATGGGAATGCTTACTATGCAATGTTTCATAATCTCAATGCAGGGATTGGCTTTCAGGCCTTGATTCTACCAATGGATTTTACCTTCTTGGGATGGTATGTAGGATGTTCTTGATTTCTCTGTCTTTTTGGTTTCATGTTTTCATGGGTTTTTTTACAAAATTGATTTTTAGATTCATCAAAATATGATCTGATGTCAGATCACATGGATGTATTTTACAAAATAATTTGAAGTGATTTTAGATTCATCTTGACCCCGATCTGTTATACTTAAAAAATGATCAAATTCCTTAGGTTAGAAATCTCAAAGTTTTCACACTCACTTGGTGTGATTAAATCATATTGATATTGCTATATCTAACTAGGTTGTAGAATGTGCCTATGTAGAATGTGTCAGTCCAATGGAATGCAATGGATAAAAACGTGGGTTGCCTCTGTAGAATGTGTCTCAGTCCAATGGAGTGCAATGGATAAAAATGTGGGTTGTTGTGGGTTTGTTTCTTCTGCAACCTTTGTTTTCATTTGCATTTTCTTTTTTCTTTGATATTTGTATTGTGACATTATTTGAGATTTGTATTATGACTTAGAACTGAGTTCTATTAGTTTTATATTTAAATACATCCATCTAAACTCCATAACTCCAGATCTGTTCAAATAAATATTGAATTTTTAAAAATAACAATTTTTATGTTTTGAATTCCTAAAAATAACAATTTTAATGTTTTTGCACCCAATCGATAGAGTTAAATAGTCATTTAAGTTGTTGGGATTCAAAATCATTGATATTACTACCTCTACCTTGGCTTTAGAATATGCCTTTTAGAGTTATGAATATAGAAATTTGCTATTGTGGGTTTATTCCTTCTGTAATTTGTACTTTTTGCAACATTGTTGTGATTTGTAGTTTCTTTCCCATGAATATAAACAAGAATCCCAGATCTGTTCAAATAAATATTGAATTCCTAAAAGTAATAATTTTTATGTTTTGAATTCTTAAAGGTCATAATTTTTATGTTTTTTCACCCACTTGATGAGCGTAAATAGTCCTTAAAGCGGTTGGGATTCAAAATAATTGATATTACTACCTCTACCTTGGTTGTAGAATGTGCCTCTTAGAGCTATGAATATAGAAGTGTGGTGCTATGGGTTTATTCCTTTTGCAACTTTGTTGTGATTTGTTATTATTCATGCATATAAACATGAGCTAGGGAATAATCTATCTGACCATAACATACGTGTGGCAACTCTAGACTCTGTGGATTCTTATCATGCTTCATGAAGCTGTTTCAGGGGAATGCTACACATATATGTGGAAATTTTGCATGCTCCATTTGGTAACAATAATAGATACCTTATGCAATTACAATCTTGATATCTAGGCTTCTTTATTACTAAGATTAAGCTACATGCCTATTTCAGTTGGATATCAAAGTGTGGATTGCTATCTCCAATGCAGAGTCCATACAATCTTCAATTTTAGGTCTAAACATATGAGTTTAGATATATTTGTTGTAGATCTAATTGATTCAAGTATATATTAATGTTGGATATAATAATCCTAGATGGAAGGAATGTATGAATGCCGATTTTTCTTTAAACATTGCAGGGGAGAGGCTTGGTGTATGGTTGACTCTATTTCCAATTGTTTATCTATTAGCCAGGATGACAACTTCCCTGATACTGATTGGTGGAGAGACAATGAAGTTGTTTTTCCAAATTTTTTGTGGCCCAACTTGTGGATCCAATCCACTTACTACAGTGGAATGGTATTTGGTTTTCGTGTCCCTTTGCATTGTTCTGTCCCAGTTATCTAATCTTAACTCCATAGCAGGACTCTCCCTTATAGGTGCTATAACTGCAATTACATACTGCACTATGGTCTGGGGTTTGTCCACAAGAAAATATAGACCCTTGGCATATCTTATGAAAACCTAAAGGCCAAGACGGACACTACAACAACATTCTCAGTCTTGAATTCATTGGGAATTATTGCTTTTTCCTTCAGGGGTAACAATCTTGCTTTGGAAATATAGGTATTGTGCTTTTGTAGCAGCATAGACTTGTGTTTCCTTATGATTTCTTATCTTTGTCTATATTGTTTAGAGAAGGTTACATGTTGATAGCTTACCTTATCGATGATGTTTCTTTCCTGTGATTGACTAGGAAGTTGTATCTGAGAATGCAAGCTACTATGCCATCTAGTCTCAAGCATCCTACCTTTGTACCAATGTGGAGAGGAGTAAAGGTTGCTTATTTAATGGTGGTCACGTGTATGTTCCCCATTGTAATTGGAGGTTACTGGGCTTATGTATATTTTTTAAGTATCGATCACTTGCCTTCTCAAACTTGTATTTGAGTAAAATCATAGATGCTCTGACTTTCTATATCTTATTGATGTATTTTATGGCAGTAAATCTAATGTTGTTAATTTATTTCTTCATAGTTTGTTATGCCAAGTTGCCAACAATATATTTTCCTCTCGTGCCTTAAGAACCTGCATCATTCAAATTTTGTTGTTAATTGGTTGGTCTCATAATATTCTCGTTCATATCTTTGTGCATATCAATTGTTCATAAAGAACACAGTCTTTTACCATTATGGAGTATCATGAACTTACTTTAACTGGTATCATTTTGGAATTTTACATTTGTTACTTAATGGATCCTCTTTTATAGCCATATTTAACTTGTATTAACTAACTTGTATGTAGTTTTCACTTCTTGTGACATGAACAACAAAAAGACAACCATGTTCAAGAAAACCATGTTTGAAGTTGTTGCCTTGGTAATTGAGGAATCTGGTTCACTTAACCTAGGTGCAATTTAGGTTGAGGCTTCTTGCATTGATATTGTGGTCAATAGTTGGTGAATACACTTGCTTTATCAAACTAGACACATAAGATTCCTCTGATTTGACTCCATTCTATGTGCAGATCCTCTACCTGACAATGTTACTTCTCTACTTTTGTTGGGCATATTACTGTCATAGGTCTTTCTCTGTAAGAGTGTCTTAAAGAATTGTATCCCAATGCCTCACTTATTTTAGCCATAACATAGTCTTCTCCACTTTTCACTTTTACCTTTAATGCATAGTAAAAATAAATATTAAAAGTCATGTGAAAAGCGATTTAAAAATAAATTCGTCATAAAAAAATTATCTGATGGGTATGGGGACCCGTCAAATTTAACCCTTGATTTGTGCATAAAGTCTGGTACTAGATTGCACAACCCTTTTCTGATGGTGAAAAAAATGAAATGATATTTTAAGGTCCATGAGACTAAAAATAGTCTATGAGACCATTAGTTCCATGTTTTTCGCTTTTTGCAATTCAATCCTTTTCTAATTCAATTTGATGATGAGTTGGCCCAACCTTCAAACAATCCCCTCACAAAAAAGATAATGCCAAGAAACTGATGCTAACATGTTCTCATAACTTTATCTGGTGTCTTTGAATGCATCACATTCCACAATGAAATGTTTTTCCGATTCCACTGCCCTAGACGTGCAAAATGCACACACACGTTCTTCCCAAGCTTCTTTAGGCCTTTTCCACCATCCTGTTTCACACCGAAGTTGATGCGAGTTGGTCCTCAATTGAGCAATAAGAACCTTTTCCCTCCACGAAATGCTAGCTCCAATGAACTCTTTTTGTTGTAGATCATACACAGGGTTGAATTCCTCAATGGAGTACTTCTTCTTTCTACCCAACTCTTTTCCCCATACCTTTTTACAAAACTTATCCATAACAAACTCCTTTAGCTCCTTGCTATTTGTGGGACAAACATTGAGGTAGATATTCCATTTTGCATCCATGTATAGTTTTGTTTCATCCATGTTTTCTTTCTTTCGCTCATGCCTTCATTGAAGATAACATTAGGCCATCTACCTACTCTCATTTTCCTGTGAAGTAATGTCAGATTTTTTATTTATTTATTTTTAATTTTTATTTATTTATTTATTTATTTTTTTTATTTTTAATTTTTATTTATTTATTTATTTTTTTTATTTTTATTTTTATTTTTATTTTTATTTTATTTATTTATTTATTATTATTTTTTTTTTCTGCTCATACATAGTCTCGACTTCCAAGGTCAAGCGAATTAACTCCTATGAGTATGGGGAAATGGGACTTCCCATAGCATAGTCTGATGTTAGGAGGAAAATTTTCCAATTGGCAACAAACAATAACCCACCAATAGAAGTGTGTCACTAGACACCCTGGGAGAGAGGAAAAGGTTGTGTGTCTTAAAAGATCAATATACGCTCCACATAAAAATATCTCTTGGCATAATTCAACGCATCAATCACCATCACCCTTGTGTGGAAAACCACCTCAATTTAATGTAAAGAACCCAGACAAACATTAATGAATCCAACTAGTCTACAATTCCAATCTCGCCAAAACAATGACAAAACCAAATTCTGATGCAAAATTGAAAGAACCGACTTTAAGAAAACCAATGGTAGTCCCCGAGATCTAAGAGAAAGAAAATACCAGATGATTCATAGGACTAAAAAAATTCAAATGCTAAATAATCTTAATGCATGCCCCGAGGAGCCGAGACTAGTAGATACCAGATGATTTAAAAAACAATAGATGCAAATCTTTGTATTCATTGAAATAAGGAAAAAGATACACAATCACCTGAGTCCATTGCTGATATATAAATAATGACCAACATCCCCAACTCTGCAATAACAATTAAGGCCAGAGATTAAGACAAGCCAAGTCAAGGAGAGTCACCTAACTAATAAGCATATACTCCCTGAAAATTTGTGCCTATGCACCTCATTTGATACAAAATTATATGTGGGCAGCCACAAAATGCTACTTGTCCAACACCTCACTTAAACACTCCTATCAACTACTATCACTGGAAACACTAGAGACCAAATCTTTGAGTGTTGAGCTTACTTGCCCTAATAAGGCCATGGTTGAATAAAACCAACCTTATAGAATCACATATGTCCACCATTTTGAGAACTTTAATAGTGCCCTTTTGCTCAACCTGTGGAAGACTTTACATGAGGGAATCACATATTCAATCTCAGATCTTACCAGGAGACCATAGCACCTTAAAGGTGAAGATTATGACCCAAAACCGAGATACTGCTTTTAAGTGTGCTAGGGAGGTATGCCTCCCTTGTAGGACACACCTCCTTGACATGGCAAATTGTCAATATGATAAACATGTTATCACAATAGGTTTATATGATAAACTTAACTATGGAGTCGTGTGCAGGGTTTGAGTATGTCTGGATAGCTCTTTTGGTTAGGAGTCCATTAGAAAATGATGTGTGTACTCTTTTTTGGAACAAGATATTTAAAAAATAAATAAAACCGACTTCATAATGAAATAATAAGGCAAGGAAAAGTTCAAATATTTCTCCCTTCATATAAAGATAAGGACAATACACTACATGGGGTTATTTTATGAGGCAAAGGTTTTATATTAGTGTAGATTTAATTTAATTTTGATTTATATTATTATATTTTTGTTTCTTTTTCTATGTAATCAAGTATCTTATTTTATTATCTAATTAATGGATAAGGGTAAAATATTTTTTAGGAATCGAGGTTATAAAATTATAAAAATTGAATACATTACAACAATATACTTAATATGAACTCAACATGTCATTCGAACTTATTACAACAATATACTCAATATGAGCTACATCTTGATGGAGAAGATAATAGTGGTTCCTCCCAACTACTAGAGATAAACTTTAGAGAAGATAACAATCATCCCTCTCAACCACTAAAAATAAATTCAATTAACATTTATTATTGTTATTATTGTTATTATTATTATTATATAATACATTTTGTTATTTTTTCAAATTTATATTAAAAGACTCAATTTTTATCATTTCTTTATTTTTAACACCATACATCTCATTTATATAAAATTGTACAATATATTTCACTTATATTCATACAATAATAGTATTATAAATAAAAAATAAAATTGTAAACAATTTTTGAAGTTCTAAAATTTAACTATCATTCAAAATTACACAAATTAAAATGGAAACAAATATCATTATTTAGAAAGGATGAAATTTAAATTGAAAACCATATGGTTGCTATGTTTGCAACCAAGATACACAATTTTAACTTCTAATTTACCAAGCTTCGAGGGATCAAATCTTTCTAGATGCAAATTTCTTTTTGAGTGTAAAACTTGAGGAAAGGTTTGCACCTCGAGAGCTTTGATTCCTCTTCGCATTTGGTGATCAAGAGTTTATATATATATATATATATATATATATATATATATGGATTCTCAATAATATTATTTATATTTGTACAAATTTCACATCTTTATATTTAGAAATATTCTCATTTTAAATTGCACCGAGAGGTGCTCTACAACCGAGTTGTAGGCATAATGTAAGAAAGTATGTATGTCAACACTTTTTAAATGTGTGAAAATATATATATAGAAAATAAAAACAAAACAAAATTAAATGTCGACTTCATATCTTCTAATTAATATTCAAATGAAAACATATATAAATGTAAAATGTAAAATATAATGCAAAATGTAAAATGTAAGGCAGAGAGCTACCGATTTAATCGGAAGAAATTGGTTTATCTATAATGTAAAGTTAACATACTATTGAGTCTCACTTGTGCCAACTTTTAGTAAGTTATGGTGGATAAGTGTGGATAACCTAGTTGATGGCTAGGATGTAGTGTGGATAACCTAAGTGTTAGAAAATTATATATTACAGAGCAATGGAACACATAAAATATATTGCAGAAATATAAACACAGAACACACATAAAACAAGAGAGACACAGATATACGTGGTTCACCCAATTTGGCCTACGTCCACGGAGAAACAACCAGTCCTTCCTTTTATATTATCTAGCAAAATGAAGAGATACAACCTACAACAGATCCGTTGTAATTCCCTCTTCGCTCTCAATCTCCTCTCTCTACCTCGCTCAACATACAAATATACATAGACGCAATACAATTCCCTCATATATAGCGATGGGTTTCCTTCTAGGGAAAAAACCCTAAATTAAACATAACTTCGACCATCAGATCTTCGCCTAATGAACGACCCAAATTGACTACGAAATTGCAACATTTTACAAGGCAATTTTACATCTATTTTTAGCTTCGGAGGTGTTGCCCCTGATCCCCTACCCGGGGGGGGGCGCTCCCAAAGATCACAACCGCCCCTCCTTGGACCCCCCTTGCAGCGTACATTTTACGGGTAGTGTTGCCACAACATTACGAACTAAGGTCCAATGTGGCAATACCTCTGAAAAGAAGATAATTAGGCTCCACACTCAACACTAAGAGGTCAACAATAGGAATTTTATTTATGAACTTTACTTGGGATGTTATGTTTGTTTATTATATTTATGAATTAAGTGATGCCCATAAGCAATGCACATAAGCCATGATATACATATTAGGTGTCACATATAAATGATGCACCTTTACTAACAAGACATAAGTGATGCACATAAGCAATGAACCATGACCGTCAACACATATTCATCGATGCACATAAGTGATGCACCATAAGTGATACATAAATAATGTTCTTACATGAAACACATAATTGGCACAACATAAGAAACATGCATGTTCTAAATGGCCATTGTACATAGCGGTTGCAATATATTAAATAAGATATTTAAGGAACTTTTTCCTTTATTAACAAATCTTCAATGTTGACAAGAGATTGATGCCACTCTTTATGAAAATTGTAGTATAATATAAATATTAGAAGGTGGAGAGAATATGATGCAAAATGCCAAGAGTTGAGTGTGGAAACTCCAACATAAAGAGTTCACATTTGAGTGTATAATTAGACAATGTAAGAAAACATTCGATATTGACCTTGCATCACAAATTGGAAATGTCCTTCGATATGTATTGAAGTGTAATTTAAAAAACCCAAGTTTTGTGGAATTTGAAACCCTAGTTTTTGTGGAATTTTGTCCTAAGAGGTCAAGATGATATTTCTGTTAATGCACATTCCTTGGAATGTTATATTTGATAATTATATTTATGATTGTTATGAACTAATGAAACATTATATGGATGGAATTGTTTTTTAGACCATTGTGACTAATTTATACCCAACACATTATAAGAATCCCATAAGCAAGACACTTAAGCAACACACATAAGTGACATAAATAAGTGAGGCCTTGTTAAAAATAGCAACGAAAAATCCTAATTTAATTTGTCTTTGAATTAAATTAGGAATTAAATCGAAATTCTATTCTCATAGCAACTTGTAATAGTTAACTAAGTTAATTTGATTTAGTTGGCTTAGTAAATTCGAGTTGGAAGTCTATCTAGAGTCATGTAGAGTGATTCCTAAATTTTAGGGGTCCAAGTTGAGTTCTTTTGAGTTGTAATTAATCAACTCAATCTAACTGAGTTAAAGTTAGTTAAACTAGTTCAAACAGTTGGAGGAATTAATAGGAGGTTTAGTAGTGGGGAGTAACTTCAATGAAACTTCACTGCTCCAGCAGTAAACTCAAGATTCACTCATAAATAACTCATGCATGTCAGTTCAGAGGAAGACCCAGTTGAGATTAGAGTTCAGGGACAATGTACTATCAGTTGTATAATTTTCTGAGGTTTATAGATGGTGCATGAAATTAGTAGAAGGCTTATGATGGATTGTGCAATTGTGGTGAGGGATTTTCCCAATTAAATATGGGCTAATTCTCTTAGGAATTGTGCAAGGAAGTAGGGGCTTGGTAGGCGACAAAATTGGCTAAGTGTTGGCTTGAGCTGGTTTATGAAGCAAAGAGATAGATTGTACTTGTGCAGGAATTGTTTGGGGTTGAACAAGAATTGCATTTTCTTCTCGGATCTTCTGGTTAATGCAATATAGATAGTCGGGGTTTTGAACATTTGCTTTCCCCAGAAAAATATTGTGTTATGTGCGATTGAAATTCTTCCTTTTCTACTTAGTGTTTTCATCGATCAATTTTTATTTCCACTGATGAGTAGAGTAGATTCAAGTAATTTGTTTTAGCAAGTTACATAAGCATTTTGAATCTACAAGTAAAAATCTACATGGTATCAGAGCTGAAGACATTATAGAAGAGGAGAACATGAGTTTGTTGTGCAGGTGAAATCAAATTTGTAATTTCATACTTCAGAGTCAGCAAGATGTCATTCTACGGTTTGAGACTTGAGTATGCCTTGGAGGGAAAATAAAATTACATAGCTTGAAAGGACATGATGGGGGCAGTGTTGGAAGACAATAGGCTGAAGGAATTCATAGATCATGATATTCCGAAGCCTTCAACATCTAATGCTAAAGATCTGGCTGAATGGAGAAAGTGTGTGGAAAAGGCGAGAAGGATTATCCTAGAAGGAGTTTGAGATCATATTGTCTCAAATCTCCACAGAAAGGAAACTCCATTTGTAATGTGAAAGGCATTGGTGGACCTGTTTCAAAATAGCAGCGACCACATGAAGATGGCACTAAAGGAAAAGCTCAGAAATATCAAGATGGACAAGGGCGACTCAATTCTGAAGTGTTGAAGGAAATATAACTAGGTCTGGTCTTCATAAATGTACTTTTGATATTTGTATTTATTCAAGAAAAGAAATATTATTTTTATAATATATGTAAATGTGTTTCTTGCTCATTAAAGTAGGTCTAGCACATGTTAAAGTGCTATAGGTAAATCAAAAGGTCAAAAGAATTATGTTAAAGACCTTAAGGGTATGTTACATTGTATAAAAGTCCAAGAAGTAACCTCCAAGCAAAGTCAAGTCCCCTCCTATGCAAAGGCACCATCAAAGAGTCTCCTTCAAGCATGTGACACTACCAAAGAAACCATTTGAAGTAAGCATAATAAGTCGGCCTTCTAGTCGGCCTAAAAGGAGGTACAATCCTCTATAAATAGAGGTTGTCCACTCCATTACAACGTTAAACAAGGTGTTCTGAAATCTTCGAAGAGAAGAGGCTAGAGAAAAGGTAAAAAAGGATGAATAAGAGGTCTCCTTGGGCAGTGAATGAAGGAGGAGAAAAGCCGAAGTGAAGAGGTCTGTTTCTAGGGCTAGAAATAGTCACACGTGCGAAGAAAGGGTGGTCAAGTTTGCAGATATGACAATAGGGACAATAATCCATCAAATAGTGTTGATTGGGCTTGAAATTAGGCCTACAAGGCCTCCCAAGACAAACAAATAAGCTTATCTCTCTAGCAAAGGAAACATACCCTAATTCTCTAGGGTACATCTCACATGTGTGAGAATTAGGGCTACAGTGTTGTCACACTAAGGAAGAATGGAGTGCCGGAAGAAGGACAAAGTGTTGGGGAACAAAGTGGCAGAAGTAGGTGAACAAAGTATTGGGAAAACATAGTGCAGGGAAAAGGAAGGACTTGACTTGTGCTTAGAGGATCTTCTAGTCAAGCGTCTAGGGTTTGGAATTGATCAAGAAAGAAGCTTCAATAAGAGAAAAATTGCCAAAGAATTTTCCTCTCAAGAGAAGAGAGGTTTTGGCCTTGACAGATAGCCAACATCTTGTGTTCTTGTTTTTATGTTCTAATAGCAGTTTGATGAAGTACACACACATGCATTAATAAGAATAAGGAGAAGATTAAGCTAACAAGGAAAATAAAAAAGACTCCACAAATTGTTATCAAGTCAAAGAAGAATCACACTACACCTAATTGCCCTAGATTCTTTAACATGGTATCAGAGGTAAGGTGAAAAATCAAGGAAAGGGCAACTCAAGAACACTCATCAAGGAAAGTCACCTACAAGGTTGAAGCATCAAACCAAATCTACTAAGAGAAAAGAAGGCCTACCATCTATCATTCATCAAGGAAGACTACATAGAAAGAAGAAGAGCCTTACACAAAGGCAACTACAAAGAAGAGGCAGATGAAAAAGGGACCTACATCATCTACAAGTTACCAAGAAGATCTCTTCATCAAGCAAGTCCACTTGAAGAAGGCAACTTGAAGAAAATCAAGATCCAAGGAAGGCAAGCCATCAAGTATTCAAGGAGGAAGCAAATCCATTACATCTAAAAATCTATCAAGTAAGTATATGTCCCCTTATGAATATATATCAATGTCTTTTTACAAGGAAAGAAATAAATTGGTAGGTACCAATAACTTTCTTGCATGGAAGAAGAGGAATAATTTACTTCTCAAGGAGAATGAACTCCTAGAACATGTCAAAGGGAATATCATTATCCCTGCTAAGGAATAAACTCAAGCCTTAGGCAAGTACAATAAGGATGAGACACGAGCTCAAATGATTCTAATAGAATCTATCAAGGTCTCTCTCATTCCTTATGTCTCCAAATTTGAAACATCAAAAGAAATTTATGATAAGCTAGTAGAGCTATTCTCGGTATCCACAGTCGGAGAAGTGATATCCCTAAGAAATTAATTGTACAAAACGAAGGTATCAAAGAAAGGAATAACTCCATACTTCATGAAGATCTCTGAGATGACAGATCAACTTCAAGAGCTTGGGAAGTCATTTCTGACAGATAAATGACAAATTTAGTACTCAATGCTCTACGTGAGGATTGGGGCAAATTCACATTAAGCATATATGCCAAGAAGGAAGAAACCACTCTGAGTGAAATGTGGTCTCTATGCAAGACAAAAGAAACCAAACTTAAAGCAAAGGAAGATCTGGGATCAAAGGAGCAAGCGTTTGCTACCATAGCCAAGAGAAAGGGAAAATTTGGTAAAGTTGGTCCACGAAGAACAAACAATAAAGACATGTCCAAAATATAATGCTATGGATGCCAAGAATATGGACACTACAAAAGGAATTGTCCTAAGCTTAAGAAGGACAACAAAAACAAAAGAAAGAGGCAATAATCTCACATGACTCAAGAGGTGAAAGAAGAAGAAAATAAGCAAAATAAGGAAGATCCTCTAGATCTCTACTATGACTAAGTCAAACTCTTTACTTCAAGTCTTCTTTCAAGGTTTTGAGTAGGATAGAAGCATGTAGGAATAAAAATTGCATGGCTAGAAACATCTTCTAGAATCTAGAAGCATGAAGTACATAGAGTTCTAGATACTCATGAAGAAGTAAAATTTATTGAGAACAAAATGCATGGTTAGAAATATCCTCTAGAATATAGAAGCATGGTAGATATAGCTTAAGATATTCATGTAGAAGGAGCATACCTAGTATAGGATGTTGGGTCCCTATAATACTAGTGATTACCCCATTACTAGTGTAGTTGTACCCCTTATTAATATTGTTGTGCCCCTATTGTCCCCGTATTGTTATTACTGTGCCCCATAGAATCCTCTATTGTTATTTTTGTGGCTTTATATTATTATTGTTAGGTCGGCTGGGTTATATTGTGACTCCTTAGACTCCTATATATAGAAAGGAGGTTTTGTCATTTGAATCATCCAAGAATTGTTCATTTATGTAATGTAAAGGAGGTTTCCCCGTCGAAGAGTCTGAATTTTAAGGTGTTGATCTATCTTTTCTATCTTTTTCTTGAGCTGGTTTCATAACATTTAGTATCAGAGCCAGGTTTTAGGGTTTCACTGCTCCAAACAGGTCATCGTGGCATTTTCGCTATAACGTTTTTTCTACGATGTTTCAGAAGCTAAAAAAAAAACCCATTTGAGAACACATCGCGCTAAAGCTTGGGTCCAAATTTTAGAGTTTTTTGCGCTATATTTTTGGAGATATGATATGAGGAAGTTGGTATTTTTGTAGACTACTGAATTACATTCCAAACAGGTGACCTGGGGAAAATCATCATAACTTTCTCTCTGAGCATCAGATTGAAATTTTGTAAGAAGGTACAGAAAGAGGACGGACTGTAGTTTCCAATCAAGGGAAAGTTTTACAAAAAGCTATTTATGAGAAGGAAATGTTGGCAATACTCCATGCACTTAAGAAATGGCAACCCTACCTAATGGGAAGACACTTCAAGGTAAAAACAGATCATGATAGCCTTAAATACTTTTTAGAACAAAGATTATCCTCTGAAGAGAAACAAAAGTGGGTCACAAAGATGTTGGGTTATGACTTTGAAATCATATACAAAAAAGGGAAGCAAAATGTGGTGGCAGATGCACTCTCAAGAAAGGATGAGGATGTGGAAGCATTGTTGTGCGCCATTTCTATTATCCAACCAAATTGGATAAACGAAGCAAAGGAGGAATGGAAGAATGATGAAGAAGTGTGGGCACTTATTCGAAAGTTACAACAAGATTCCAGTACGTCGGATACATTTAGCTAGAAAAATGATTCGTTATGGTACAAAGATCGCTTATACCTTTGTAAGAATTCCCAGCTAAAACAAAAGATTCTTATGGAATTGCACACTTCTCCCTTAGGAGGGCACTCAGGATTTTTAAAAACTTACCACAGGGTTAAGAAGGAATTTTTTTGGGATGGCCTTAAATCAGATATTCAAAAGTTTGTGGCGGAATGTTTGGTTTGCTAACAAAATAAAGTTGAAACAATTAAGACACCGGGTCTATTACAATCTTTATCCATTCCAAGCCAACGTTGGGAGAAGGTTTCAATGGATTTTATCACAGGTTTACCCAAGTCTGAGGGAAAGAGTGTCATCATGGTGGTAGTTGACAGACTTACCAAGTATGCACACTTTTGTGCATTATCACATCCATTTAAAGCCAGTACAGTTTCTACTGCATTTATGGAAACAATTCAAAAGCTACATGGAAACCCAAAGGTTATTGTAAGTGATAGAGATCCCATTTTCACTGGAAATTTTTGGACATAATTATTTTCTTGTCTTGGTACTCAGTTAGCTCATAACTCATCTTATCATCCTCAATCTGATGGGAAAACTGAGATAGTAAACAAATGTTTGGAAGGATATCTTCGTTGCTTTGTATCTGATAAACAAACACAATGGGTCAAATGGTTGCCTCTAGCTGAATGGTGGTATAACACTTCCTTCCATACAACAACAAAAATGACCCCATTTATGGCACTTTATGGGTATCAGCCACCATCCATCACATCATATTTAAGAGAAAATTCTAAGGTTCAAGCAGTGGAACATCACATCGAACATCAACAACAAGTTCTCCAACTCTTAAAGGATAACCTCGTGTTGGCACAGAATATAATGAAACAACAGGCATATCAACATCATAGCGAAAGAAGTTTTGATGTAGGTGATTGGGTATTCCTACGGCTACAACCATATAAGCAAATGTCCCTCAAGCAAGCTAAGAAGGATAATAAATTATCACCAAAGTATTATGGTCCGTACAAGGTGTTGCAAAAGATTGGTACTATGGCATACAAATTGGCGCTTCCTGCAGCTTCTCGATTGCACCCAGTTTTCCATGTTTCATGTTTAAAGAAGGTTATAGGCAATAAGCTCCCAGTTCAAACAATATTGCCAAAACTTGACGAGGAAGGAAAAATTATATTGGAACCAGAAGCAGTCACAGAAACAAGAACTCGACAGCTACAAAATCGATCAATTTCAGAGTATCTTATCAAGTGGAAGAACTTATCTGCTGAAGATTCCACATGGGAGGATGAGAATTTTATACAGAAGCATCCAGAACTACTCAAGCGTTGAGGACAACACTTTTTTGAAGGAGAGGGGCATGTTGGGTCCCTATAATACTAGTGATTACCCCATTACTATTGTAGTTGTACCCCTTATTAATATTGTTGTGCCCCTATTGTCCCCATATTGTTATTACTGTGCCCCATAGAATCCCTCTATTGTTATTTTTGTGGCTTTATATTATTATTGTTAGGTTGGTTGGGTTATATTGTGACTCCTTAGACTCCTATATATATAAAGGAGGTTTTGTCATTTGAATTATCCAAGAATTGTTCATTTATGTAATGTAAAGGAGGTTGCCCCCTCGAAGAGGTTGAATTTTAAGGCGTTGATCTATCTTTTTTATCTTTTTCTTGAGCTGGTTACATAACATAGGATCTCATCCCGTTGAAAGAAAATTGATCATGTTTAAGAATCTTAGAAGACCTTCATCATCAAAAGAAAAGAAACATTTGCAAGGAAAGGGTACTTAAGGTCCTATCATGGAATATTCACAAGAAGGTTCATGAACCAAAGTAGATGTCTCATTGGGAATCCCATTCATGGGATTCAAGAAAAGGATGATATGCAGGAAATCTAAGATGAAGCAAGAAGGGCCACACCAAAGACAACAAAGCTAAGATGATCAAAGGAGAATCAAGATGAGGTATGTATGCATCAAAGTTTAGTCATGTTATCATTTGTATATTATTGAGTCATGGGAATAGTTCTATAGCATGATCAAGTAGGAAATAATCTCTTTCACCAATGACATGCTCGATGGAATGAACTACAATGGAATTAAAGGTCAACAAAAGGATATGCTCACATAAGGAGTATAAGATTGCTGACTAAGAAGCAAGAAGAAATGCTGACTAGTATAGGAAGCAAGCAATGAAGAGGTGCTCTCACAAGGAGCATAAGGTGGTTGACTAGTTTACTCAAAGAGAAGCAAATGAAGAAAGAGATCAAGCATGTGAAGAACACCATGATCACCGAGAATCACTATCTGACAAAATACTTTGAAGATATCGCTCGAAAGAAGGCGGGACAACTCTTACAAAGGAAGGAAGGACCCTTGACATCTATGAAGGCCTTGGAGATACGAAAGGTACATATAATTAATTCTAGTCTACAAAAGATGCCATGAGGAAGAAGCCATCCAATAAAAAAAATCAATATTGAAGCAATATCAGGATGAAGTCATGATGGGATACTAGGCCGAAGCATGTAATTTACAAGCAAGTACAACGAAGCATCCATGAGAAGAGTATTCTAAATCATGGACAAATGACAAAGGAATAGTTAAATGACAAGAAAACCTGATGTATGACAAGATATCTACTTTCCACGAAGGAAGCAATGACATGACAAACCATGAAGGAAAGTGATCGATGGATGGTGCCAGACCTAGAAGAAGTTCAAACAAAGACTTGATGACATCAAATAAAGGAAGGAGATCAAGCAACTGAAGGACCCACGAAGAAGAAGTTGTTGATGAATGAAAGAGTCCCTAGTTAAGAGGGAGCTCTGACATGTCTGTGATCAAGAGGGAGTTTTGGATCACCCTCGATTACAAAGGAGTGACAATTTTGTTTTTCCATCCCATGTATCATGCACTAGACTAGGACTAACAACTGTAAGTCTATATGAAGGCCATGAATGGAAATGTAGACATAAGATAGACACAACATTCTTGTCTTCACTTGGGAAGAAAGAATGGGAGGATTGGGTAATCATATGGCATCTAATACTCTTTGAGGATGTGTAGGGCATCCAAGACAAGAGTAGGCAAGAGGATCAATATTCTTTGAGGGTTGGGAACCCAAGACAAGAATAGTCCTAGAAGGTCATATTCAGAGAAAACATGGGTGGGTATGTACCTTGAGAGACAATGATGAAGGTGTTTATAAAACATTGGTCTCGCCAGAATTGTAGCTCATGATATCATGAAGAGATGGAGATGTTAGTCAAGGCCTTATACTATGATAATGCTGATTGATATGATGCTATAAAAAATGGATTACAAATTTGGTTTCTCTTATGTGAATTCTTCAAAAATTGAAACATAGCCAAACACCTTGTAATGTTGTATGAATACCTCCCTAGTTGAGAGGGAGTGTTGAAGGAAATGTAACTAGGTTCGGTCTTTATAAATGTACTTTATGAAGGTGTTTATAAAACATTGGTCTCGCCAGAATTGTAGCTCATGATATCATGAAGAGATGGAGATGTTAGTCAAGGCCTTATACTATGATAATGCTGATTGATATGATGTTATAAAAAATGGATTACAAATTTGGTTTCTCTTATGTGAATTCTTCAAAAATTGAAACATAGACAAACACCTTGTAATGTTGTATGAATACCTCCCTAGTTGAGAGGGAGTGTTGAAGGAAATGTAACTAGGTTCGGTCTTTATAAATGTACTTTTGATATTTGTATTTATTCAAGAAAATGAATATTATTTTTATAATATATGTCAATGAGTTTCTTGCTCATTGAAGTAGGTCTAACGCATGTTAATGTGCTATAGGTAAACCAAAAGGTCAAAGGAATTATGTTAAAGACCTTAAGGGTATGTTACATTGCATAAAAGTCCAAGAAATAACCTCCAAGCAAAGTCAAGTCCCCTCCTATGCAAAGGCACCATCAAAGAGTCTCCTTCAAGCATGTGACACCACCAAAGAAACCATCCAAAGCATAACAAGTCGGCCAAACTGTCTACAAGTTGGCCTTCTAGTAGGCCTAAAAGGAGGTCTAATCCTCTATAAATAGAGGTTGTCCACTCCATTATAATGTAAACCAAGGTGTTATGAAATCTGCGAAGAGAAGAGGCTAGAGAAAGAGTAACAAAGGACGAAGAAGAGGCCTCCTTGGGCAGCGAAGGAAGGAGGAGAAAATCTGAAGTGAAGATGATTGTTTCTAGGGATAGAAACAGTCACACGTGCGATGAAAGGGTGGTCAAGTTTGTGGAAATTAGGCCTACAAGGCCTCCCAAGACAAGCGAAGAAGCCTATCTCTCTAGTGAAGGAAAAGGACCCTAATTATCTAGGCTACCTCTCACATGCGCAAGAATTAGGGCTGTAGTGCTGTCACACTAAGGAAGAACAAAGTGCCAGGGAACAAAGTGCTGGAAGGAGGTGAACAAAGTACCGGTAAAACAAAGTGGATAGAAAAGGAAGGACTTGACTTGTGCTTGGAGGATCTTCTAGTCAAGGGTATAGGGTTTGGCATTGATCAAGAAAGAAGCTTCAATAAGAGAAAACTTACCAAAGGGTTTTCCTCTCAAGAGAAGAGAGGTTTTGGCCCTGGAAGAGAGCCAACATCTTGTGTTCTTGTTTTTATGTTTTGATAGCAGTTTGATGAAGTACACACACATGCATTAATAATAATAAGAAGAAGATTAAGCTAACAAGGAAAAGTAAAAAGACTCCACAAATTTCTATCAAGTCAAAGAAGAATCACACTACACCTAATTTCCCTAGATTATTCAACACGAAGTACTTGACCAAGTTCACCCAATGTCGGGATGAGCTTGGAAGTGTTGGGATGACTGTTGCCGAAGATGATCTAGTGAGATTAGCACTTCTAGGACTTCCCAAGAGCTGACATAGTTACTAGGACTTAGTTAATGAGAGGGAGAAGCTACCAAAGTGGGAGTGATTGTGGTCTGACTTGGTACAGGAAGAGATTAGTGGGTGAACGGGGCTTCTGTGAATTGTTTATGTTAACGACGGACGGATTCGTGCACTAAATGAAAGAAACGGAGGGGGCTAGCTAGTGCATGCAGTGATTGGCTTCTTTGTGGGAATGGCTTCCTCTTTCTCTACTCTCTACCCTACCTCCATCCTCATCCTCATCCTCATCCCTCTTTACCTCTTTCCCTAGCTATACCTAGATTCAACGGAACACCAAAGAGGGATCCTCATCAAAGAATGATGACGAGGAGAATTGTGCCTTAGATGGTAAGGCAAAGAAATGGAAGGGGAAGCCATCCCATTCCAAATCAGATTATTGTCAGGGTGGCAAGAAGAAGGACATGTTGAAAATCAAGTGTTTTTATTGTCACGAGCTGGGACACTTTACCACAAAGTGTCCACACAAGAAGGCCGGTAAGAAGCCCTCAGGAGGAGTGGCAGGTGAAGCTATTGCTTCACAGTTCAAACTCAATTTTACCCTCATCGCTTGTATGGTGTCATTGATGATGGGTAGTGTGTGGTACCTGGAAAGTGGAGCTTCATTCCATATGATAGGTAACAAAGAACTCTTCTATAACTTAGAGGAGAAGGATCTCCAGATGCATATCGAGATGGGTGATGATGGGAGGTATAACGCAACTAGCATCGGTACAGTTACCTTTCAGAGGGAGTTTGGTTCTCCCCTCACTTTGTGAGATGTTATGTATGTTCCGGGTTTGAAGAAGAACTTGGTTTCTGTTTCCATGTTGGAGGATAGAGGCTATGATGTGATATTTAGTAAGGGAAAGGCGTACCTTCGTCGCATAGCCACAAGAGAGGGGAAGCGGATAGGGGTTTAGATAGGGGTTAGGAGGTATAATACTACCCTACTTTGAGAAGTAAAGTAGAGAAGGTTCAAAGTCGAGATATCAATGAGTGGTGGCACATGAGATTGGGTCACTTGCATCATGGCGCTTTAAAGATCTTGCAACAAATTTCTACAGGGATTCCCAAGAGTACACTAAAGCAGAGAGACACATGCAAAGGGTGTACATTAGGGAAGTACACCAAAGCTTCCTTTCATTACAAAGACAATCGAGCACAAGGCATCATTGATTGAGCTCACTCGGATGTGTGTGGACCGTTCTCGACAACATCCACGACCAAACATATGTATTATGTAATATTTGTTGATGATTTTTCTCACAAGTGTTGGATTTTATTCATGCAGAAGAAAGATCAGACGTTCGCTAAGTTTTTTGAATTTAAAGAACTTGTCGAGAAAGATACTGGCAAGAAAGTTAAAGATCTCAGAAGCGATGATAGTGGAGAGTATGTGTGGAATGCGTTCAAAAAACTATGTGCATCAGAAGGAATTCAATGGGAGTTGATAGCACCTCATAAGCCACAACAAAATGGGGTGGATGAAAGGAAGAACAAAGTATTGTGGGAGTAGCACGAGCGATGTTGTATAATCAGGTCCTACCATTACACTTGTGGGATGAAGCATGCAACACAATTGTTTATTTGTAGAACATAATCCCTCATCAAATTATCGTGATGAGTACACTAGAAGAGGATTTTTCAGAGAAGAAAATAGATGTGGCACACTTTAGGATCTTTGGTTCATTAGTTGACTGCCATGTTACCAAATATGCATGGAAAAATCTAAAGCCAATAACTAAGTTGGACATATTTGTGGTGTACACTGATACACCTCACAACTATCAAGTGTACATTCCAACTAACAGGATGACAGTGGTTCGTAGAGATGTGAAGTTCAATGAATAGAAGGCCATGAGATATTCTCTTGAGAGGGAGCTTCAACTACATGAAGTTGAGTATATTTTAACTCCAAAGGAGGAACCTTAGGATGATGTGGAGCAACCACATGCAGAGGAGCAGAGAGTGGAAACATCCATTCATGTAGAGTCTTCCAGAGGTGGGAGAAAGCGCACCAGAGAGGCTGATAGGTTATTGTATGATGCTAGAGAGAATGTGGGAGCACCCACATCACAACGCATGCATAGGAGGTCACTTGAGAGGTACATTGGCTACATGGCTCTGATGAGAGGGAGTGTAGAGATTGAGTCATCCTCTTTTGAGGAAGTAGTGCAACAATAAGTTTGGGTTTATGCCATGGTTGAGGAGTATGACTCCATTATCAGGAACAATGTTTGGGAAGTAGTCCCAAGACTGACAGATAAGTCAGTAGTGAGTTCCAGATGGCTTTATAAGGTAAAGCAAGCAATTGATGGTAGTGTGGAGAAACACAATGCCAGGTTTGTGGCCAAAGGGTTCTCTCAGGTGGAGGGGATTGATTACAATGAGACTTTTGCTCCTGTAGCAAGGTATTCATCAATCAGATCATTCTAGCATTGTCAGCGCAGATGGGATGGAAGATACATCAAATGGATGTAAAGACAACATTTCTCAATGACATGATTGAGGAAGAGGTGTATATTGAGTAACATGAAGGATTTGAGACCTTCAACAGAGAGTCACATGTGTGCAGACTCAAGAAATCGATGTATGGACTGTAACAAGCACCTCGTGCTTAGGAAACCAGGATCAATAACTATTTCACTAGGTTGGGATTCACTAAAAGTGAAACATATGTGCATCTTTACCATATTTTGGTTGAAGGTAAATTGTTGATTATTGTTTTATATGTCGGTGATATGATTATGATAGGTGATGATAAGCTGATCAAGTCTTGCAAATAGGATCTTGCAAGAGAGTTAGAAATGAAGAAATTGGGGCTCATGCACTACTTTCTTGGTATGGAAGTATGGCAAGGAGATGAGGAACTATTTGTCTCTCAGGTAAAGTATGCTAACAAGATACTGAAGAAGTTACACATGGAGAGAAATAAACCCATGGAGACTCCTCTAGATGGTAACTGGAGGAAGGAGAATGCTACTGCCGGTGAAGTAGTGGAGGCTACTATTTATAAACAGCTTGTGGGTTCACTTATGTATTTGGTGGACACACCACTAGACACGTGTTATGCAGTTAACCAACTTAGTCAAGCTATGATTAAGCTTACCAAACTGTATTGGAAGGAAGCCAAACATGTGTTGAGATACCTCAGAGGCACTACTCAGTTTGGTCTTTGGTACAGAGAGAGGGAGTGAAGCTTCAAGGCTTAATAGATGCAGATTGGGTTGAGAGTCCATTTGACATGAAGAGTACATCAGGTGAGATATTCAATATTGGGTCAACATTTGTTTCTTGGTACAACAAGAAATAGAGATCAATTGCACTCATTTTAGTAGAAGTAGAGTACATAGCTACTAGTCAAGCAACTTGTGAGACTCTCTAGATGAGGAAGATTATTTTTGGTTTATTTGGCTAGCAGATGGATCCAACAATGATTTACAGTGACAATTAAAGTTGTATCAAACTCTCTGAGAATCCAGTTTTTCATGATCAGTCCAAGCATATTGATATCTAGTATCACCATCTTCGAGACTGTGTGTAGAGGAGAATCATGTTGCTGGAGTACATTCCCATAGAGGAGCATGATGCAGATATTTTGACAAAGGCATTGTCAAGATGCAAATTCGATTTTCACAGAGGCAGGATCGGGGTAGTAGATAATCCCTTTCTTGTTGAGAGGGAGTGTTAAAATTAACAACAAGAAATATTAATTTAATTCTTCCTTGAATTAAATTAGGAATTAAATCGAAATTCTATTCTCATAGCAACTTGTAATAGTTAACTAAGTTAATTTGACTTAGTTGGCTCAGTAAATTCGAGTTGGAAGTCTATCTAGAGTCATGTAGAGTGATTCCTAAATTTTAGGGTTCCAAGTTGATTTCTTTTGGGTTGTAATTACTTAACTCAGTCTAACTGAGTTAAAGTCAGTCAAACTAGTTCAAACAGTTGGAGGAACTAGTAGGAGGTCTAGTAGTGGGGAGAAACTTCAGCGCTCCACCAATTAACTAGAGATTCGCTCATAAATAACTCATGCATGTTAGTTTAGAGGAAGACCCAGTTGAGATTATAGTTTAGGGACAATGTACTATCAGTTGTATAATTTTCCGAGTTGTACAGATGGTGCATGCAATCAGTAGAAGGCCTATGATTGATTGCACAGTTGTGGTGAGGGATTTTCCCAATCAAATATGAACTAATTCTCTCAATAATTGCACAAGGAAGTAGGGGCTTGGTAGGCAACATAATTGGCTAAGTGTTGGCTTGAGCTGGTTTGTGAAGCAGAGAGATAGATTGTACTTGTGCAGGAATTGTTCGGGTTGAACTAGCATTGTATTTTCTTCTCATATATTCTGGTTAATGCAATATAGATAGTCGGGGTGTTGAGAAATTCATTTC
Source organism: Pinus tabuliformis (assembly GCA_031772625.1). NCBI lineage: Eukaryota > Viridiplantae > Streptophyta > Pinopsida > Pinales > Pinaceae > Pinus > Pinus tabuliformis. Next base: position 996,520,997 of record CM062806.1, on the reverse strand, counting down.
CTCAGAAAAATATTGTGTTATGTGTGATTGAAATTCTTCCTTTTCTGCGTAGTGTTTTCATCAATCAATTTTTGTTTCCGCTGATGAGTATAGTAGATTTAAGTTTTTTGTTCTACCATATTACATAAGCAGTTTGAATCCACAAGTAAAAATATAAAGGCCCCATAAGCAATTTATATGTGACACTCTTAAAGTGAGACACATAGTCAATATTCCATAATATACCTACCATAAGTGACATAGTTAAGCATCAATGCACTAAAGCCATGAGACACCATATTAGGTGTCACATATAAGTGATGTACTAATGGTCTTCATTAACTTCTCATGTTTATGATTAGGTAGGAAGTATTGTACCTTTTATGAGTTTTTTCTTGGCATTATTGTAGTTGGAGGTTTTGTCCAACCATTACATATATGTGTTATAAATGTAGGTGATTAGGATGAAGGCAGTAGCAGAGAAGAATGCAAAAATAATGAAGAACAACTCAAAGAAAGGAAAATGCAGTACTGTAGATGATGCAAAGAATTTAATGCCATTTTTAGCTTAGAATATCTCTTCAAACATAGTTAGGACACACTTAGATGGATTGAGATCTGAAAGATCTTTTCAGTGGTATATGGAAGTTCAAAAATGGAATCCTAGATAAAAAGTTAGAGCCAATAAAAGTTGAGGACCCCAAAGTCAAAGATTGTAGAGCTAAAGTGGTTGCAAGACTCTTTAGAGAAAGTTAAGTTTGGTGAATTTTCCAAATGCAACAAATAATTTTAATTTGCCATCATTGGAGCCCATGGACATACAACCTTAATGGAAACTTCCCTAGAAGAAACAAGAATTGCACGCGGGCATTAGAGCCAGGGAATCGGGAAACTAAGAGCCAAAAACTTCCCCAAATGAAGCAAGAATTACGCGCTAGCATTAGAGCCGAGGATCTAGGAGTTGAGAAGCCATGGAAGTCGTAGAGGTTTAAGCCAGAGACAAGGACTTACCCAGAAGAAAAAAATCTCGGATGACCTAGAATAAATAACCTGGAAGTAAATCATGGAAGGATCGTGGAAGGAAAGCCTGGAAGGCACTTTCCTGAAAGCAAAATCTAAGAAAGAAAAAAAAATATATCGGAAGGTGTTGATGGTGTTGGACCCACCAAAATTCAGGGGATCTCCCTGATATGAAGTACCAATTAGACATCACACTGTTTGGAGTAGGAGTCCCAACAGTGGGTGGTAATGTTATGCCTTGAATACGAAAACACACATAGTGAAGTATGGTAACTTTGTGTGACAGCAAGTGTGTGACCACGTGGAAAGTCAAGTGCGATGCATGAAGGTTCCAACACATGAAGGGAAAAGGACATGTTCCCCTTGGAATCCTGTAATACTACGCAACTTGAAAGGAACACACGAGCGTAATGACATCACAATCTAAGATGTAGAATAATCCACAAGTTAAAGTGACGAGTTAATACAACAACACACATTCAACAAGATTCATACAAATTCAAACGAAATAGTTCATAAGCATAAGCGTAAGTTAAATAACATACATTGAAAATACAACAAGAATAGTCCTACTATATTCACAACATATGCATGAAGGTGTGCTGGCTCTGATTTTATTATAAGTGAAAGTTCCATACATACATGCACCATTGATGAACCACTAGCTGCAATAGTGGAACATTAAAGTCAAGAACACCTGCTCCTCTAAAGAAATATACTCGCTCTATGCTATGGAGAAGCCAAGACTCTTCACAATACTTCGAAGCTCTTTCTAAGCCTATGCCTAGCCAAAATCTTGGCTCCCAAAAGTTCATTACATGAGTTATGTGGTTCTATTTACAACAAGAGGGGGTGACTCTTCAACTCCCCTTTGTGACCTTTGGACTACCCTCATGACTCTTTAACTTCTTTACAAAATAACTCATTACATTACATCATGAATCTTCATATTCCAATATTGACACTTGGAATTTCACTTACAACATAATTAAAAATAATATTACATTTTGCACTTGTACCCATAAAAGACGAAATAGGGTAGAGAAAACTTGATATCCTAATAAGACACAACACTATGATGCTTGAGTTTGGGAAAAATCTAGATCATAAACTTCCACTTGATGCTTCTAGGTCACATTTTGGTGCCAAGATTGGTACTTTGTGATGATATCCCCAAACTGCATGATGGTGTTTGGTTGGAAGCAGACTCTAGCCTCCATGGAATCTAGGTATAATGTCTTGGAACCAGTTTCAAGTTCATTTTTATGCATGAGAAACATTGTTTTGATTTGGATAGGACCATCGATGTAGTTCTGCATGTTCTATTTGTTCAACTCCAAATCTTCCTTGGTGGTAATCTGTCTTAGCTAGTCCAAGTACTCTTCGATCTCCTACAGGACATGGTTCCTGGGTTTAGCTTTGGTGAGTGAACCAATTGATGGGATCTTGTATGTTTTCACCAAGACATCCAAACTACTTAAAAACCATACATATGAGGCCTAAATGCTACCAGTAAATGAGGCAAGCTACTTGTTGTTCTGAATCAACATTTGAAATCTCACTTTCTCTAGCTCTGCCTATGGCTTCATTTTCTTCACTAAGTCAAGCGGTGCCTTTTGTATGAATTTCCCACCATTGAACATAGGTAATAACAACTTGCATGTTCTTGAGAGTTTTAACAAACCCTTTGCTTTGATGCCATAGACCATGCAAACAGACAAATACTTTATGTCTGGTCATAAACACCTCATAGAGCTTCCGCATGGTTTCTCTAAGTGTTGATACTTTATCAAGTATCATTGCTCTCATCTCCTCCAATTAAACCTATGTGGAAACTGCACTCTGTGTTGTTGCGTGAAGTTGTTCTCCCCCTTGCCTCACAACCTGAAATTTCTGTGCCAATTGCTCATTCTCGACTATCAAATATTGAATGTTTGATCTTGTTTCTCTTGCAAAGGCCAAGTTGGCTTTGGTAATGGCATTTGGATGCTTCCTGGTGTCTACCACTATCACCCTTTCTCTAATGAATGCAGGTGATGCATGATCATCCATAAAATTCTTTCTCTATGCTTGTACAATCCTCTTTTGGAACTCATCAAAAGACATATTGTGCACTTCCATTACCAGATCAACATCAAGGGGAACAACATCCCCTTCCTCACTCAGGGATGGATATGTTGCTGGAGATAGTGGAGACTGAATGGTGACCTATGGTGTGCTCCGCATCATATCAACATCTTCATTCAGTGGATCCTGTTCCATCTCCATGTATGTTACTTTAATCAAGTGCTCAATCAGCTGAGTAAGCTCTCGATCCTACATCTATTCACCTTCCTCCTCAGTTGTTGGTTGGTTTTGTTCCTTCTCTTCAACTTGTATTGGCATTGTTTATTTTTCATTATGCCTTGCCTTTCTTCTTCTTCCCGCTTTTGCTTCTCTTCTTATTATTCCCTCTTCATCTCCTGTTCTTCCTTCAGTTCTTGTTATGCTTGCTTCAATCTCAGTTCTGCTTCCCGGAAGCTATGCTTTTCTCTCTTCCTCCACTCTTCTCTCTATATCCTCTGCTTCCTCTTCGCTTCTGCTGCTAAAGCTACATTCATAAGGATTGGATCCACTTTCATCTTGCAACTTTGTCCTCCTCCTGGACTATCAACAACCTTTCTCTTTCCCTTATCCCGTACGTGATTTCTGCTTTCTACTGGTGCTGCTTCTATAGTTGTCCTCTAGATTCGACTCAAGGCTCTTTTCTGAAGGAGCTTCATTAAATTGCTTCCATGTTAGTGTTGACCCCTTTTCTATAAATAACTGAGTGTATGCACACACTGACAAGTCTATTGATGTTTTCGCAACTACTTCCTCAGTATTGCTTTCAGTGGTATTTTTTGAAGTGGCTCTCTTTGGTTCCATGGTAAAAATGAATGCTAGAGAAAGTGCTTCACAAGTGTGGTACCTATGGGACAAAAAAGACACTCATGGAAAGAAAACATTAGCTTGAAAATCTACCTTCAAAGCATGATCAAGTAGCAAATTGGGCAACTAGAGAGAAGGATTATACAATTTTTATCAGTAAGGGGGACTGGATGACTGTGGGAACTACACACTGCACAGTCCCAACAACCAAGGATGAAGCTTGAGGCTTGGGACTGCACAATGCACAATCGTAGCTTGGGTAGAGACTAGGAGAGACTATGCATTGCGCAGTCTCAGTGGCCAAGGTGATAGGATGGCCCCTGGAATTGCACAATGCACTATTGGAGCTAGCCTATACTGCACACTGCGTAGTTCCAGAGGTCGAGTTTGTGGCTTGAGACTTAGGATTGCGCAGTGCTCTACTGGGAAAGGAAAGATCTAGCCAAGGAAAGTGTAGATCTGCCCGGTGGAAGTGTCAAAGATGAGAAAAAATGAATGATGATGTGATCTTGAATGAAAAACTGACTAAGTGTGAATGAATCAATGTGTATTAAGTGCAAAAATTGATCAAACAAAAGGAAAATAAAGTATGCGAGGAGAGTTACCGCAATGACGACCATCGGTGCAAAAACAAGAAAACCAATGTGAAACTTGTGAAAGGAAAACAAAAAATTAGAACAACACTTATACAAGTTAAAATAAGTTAAAACGCCAACAACCATGAAGAGAAATAAGTAAAACATCACTCACACAACCGAAATGAAAAAAAGCGACAAAAAAGCGGCAAAAGGAGACAAAATCGAACCTCACTCGGAAAAGTGAAGACGACCGCACCGAAGGTTCCTTGATCTCCTCGAGAATGCTAAAGCTCCAATATGGAATGTGAAACTGAGCTCTATAGGCATCAATTAACTAGATTTGAGCAAATGAGGGTTTATGATGTGCATGCCTAAAATCAAGGAAAAGAGACACTTAGCCGAAACTTCTAAAAATAACAATGTGCTTCCTTCAGGATACTAAAAATTAAACCCTATTTTTTAGGGATGATTTTTGATTTTTTTAGCTTTTCTATTTTCTCGGGGAAACTTTCCATGCACATTGTCGAGAAAGATTGCGCAGTTCTAGGGAACTAGGCAACTTTCCGGCTTAGTGCACTATGTAATTTCTGAGCTTAGTGAGAGATTGTGTAGTTTTTGGGCTTAGTGCTGGGCTACCTTCCATGACTGCAAAATTTTTGAGCTCAAGGCTAACTGTCAGTCTGAACTATGCAATTCCCATCATCAAGTTTTCTTGCCCTCAAGTATTGCGTAGTTTATGGAGGCAAGCCTAGAAATTCTGTGTGACCAAGTTAGGAGATCAACTTGTGAGTTAGAAAGATCAGCTAGGTGTGAAAAAAATCAAGCACAAGAACAAATGAAAAAGATAAGTCTTATTCAAATCATGGATCAATACAAGATAAATTCCTATGGATAGGAAGCAAGGCTCCAAAATTGAAGCATAGGAAACAATTTGGAGGGTCGTTGTAGCCGCTACAACATTGGTGACACACTGATAAAACTCCGACTCTCTGTATGGACCTTGTCTCATGCAAAACATGTCTAACTCTTCCAGAAGTATTGTTCAGTTCATTGATTGTCGCAACTTCTTCACTTAGCTGGAGTTAAAGATATAACCCCTACCATTCTCTTCATTGACAACACACATACCAAGCCAAGTCACATTAAGCTATTTCGATTGGGGATGAGGAGTATATAAAAGCACATGTAAAATAAAATGTCAGTCTTAGTTTTCATCTTTGGTGTTGCTCCTCTACTAACAGGCCTAGACAGTACCCTGACATAGTCACTTTAGGAACACAAACATTGCTCCACAACCAACGATCCTAGATAGTACCCCGACGGAGTTGCTTTCTTCACCACTCTTCACAGGAAGACTTTCTATCCTTTCACCCTTTATTTCATTTTTCATTTTTTTCATTTTTATTTGTTCAAAGAATGTGCATAGGCACTTATTTATTTCATGTGGGCGAAAGACGTATCCTAACTTATTGAGAGCATAAGAGGTTGTCCCTTCAAAGGAGGATATTTATATACACCTCTGACATACTTGTTAAGGTTTTTCTCCTCTCCTTACTCTACTTGACTTAGATGACAAGGATTAACCGAAAATAGAAGACCGATTAGAGTAGGCGGTACTAGTTAATAGTGTAAGCATCGAGATTTCACTTGTGACTTTCTTTGAAAGGTACATATTTTCCATCAGAGTATCATTGACTAAAATAAATTCAAGATTCACATAAAGAGAGAGAATAAATAGATAACCAAGAGTTGATAGTAGTACAACTTCCTCTTGGAATTCACCTTGCTTGTCTCAGAAGCCAAACATGGTCTCATGTGGAATCTATCCTATGACTGAAAAGAAAACAAACAAAAGGAAATAAGTGAGGTGGAAAGTGAAAGAAAACAATTCAAAGAAACAAACAAGAAAAGAAAACAACTACTCCCACTCCTAACCTAACAATGAATATGCCAGACTTACGTGAAATGATACTTCCAATGCAACCACCGACGCATTGGATGGCCTATGTATGTGAGGGAATGCATGTCAAGAAATATATGCAAGCATAAAAGAAAAAGAAGGATAAGACAATGAAAACCAAAACGTTTGAAGTTTGAAACGTAATGCGCAGAAAAGAAAGAAAGAAATGCACATGGGAGACATTCTGCAGGTGCATGATGGTGTGTAGACACACTGTGACCCGAAGACATGCAAGCACAAAATTTTGAACCACAAAAATGGGCAAACATAAATAAAGAAGAAAATTTTTGCTTTACAACATGCTCGCCACGTAAGACTCCTCCAATGAATGAGCGATAGGATTGTGTGATATAGATGGAGGATGCGAAAATTGTAAAATAGATTGATTTTTAATATGAGCGACAAAGTGATGAGGAGCCTGGAAAGATTCAACACATTTTTGATCAGAAGTGGAACTGACCTCAAGACTATGAGAACCTGACATAACCATCATCTTGGGCTGAAGTGCCTCGACAACTTGGGGAAGTTCCAATTCACTAGAAGATGGATCATCAAAGATTGGTGGCTTGGAAAGATCAACAATGGAAAAATCAGAATCGTGATCAAATGAATCAATGAAAAGATCATGACAACCATGATCAGAAAGTTCAAGATTACAAATAGAGGCATCCTCATGATCTGATGAATCGTAAAGAGGGGATGATGGAGAATGAGAAATTTCACCCTCTATATTTCTAGAAAGATAAGATGAGAGATTGTGAGGATTAGGCAGAAAAGATTTGTCCTCTCCACATTGAGATGAAAAATTGGCATTCCATGTGTTCTGAGAATGATTGAAAGTAGTAACATCAACAAAAATTGGATTTTCACAAGATTCAACAAGAATGACATAATCATGAAAAATGTTAGGATAACAAAGAAGAGGTGGAGGAGGAAGGAAAGCATCGTTCATCGTAGATTTTTGTTCAGATTTAGACTCCCACACATATTCATCGAAAATGATATCACCGGTTGGCTATTCAACACAAATTCCATCCAGAACTTGATCCTCGTGAACATCAAAAGAGAGATTCAAAACAGGTGAACACAACACATCACAATATAGAGGATTAGAGGGAACAAAGGATGGAGGATGAGGAGATAACACTTCATCAGAACCATCAGAATTACAATCCAAACCCGCGCTAAAATCCTGAGTATGTGAGGTGGGAAAAGATGGTGGTAGATCAACGGATGAATTCTCAACTTCTCCCACCTCAACCTGCAGAACTAGAGCTATTTGATGAGAAGGGGACGAAGGGTCACTTGGAACAAAAACCTCATCCATCACAGATTTAGAAGCTCTAATATCGAGGTATGTTGGGAGAGGTTCGAAAGATTCAAGCTCGTGTGTATTTTCTGAAATGTGAACAAGATATAGGAATCTATCTACCAAGAAAGACCAATCAACATCATCTTCTGGAAATTCAAAGCAGAAATGAATAAAATGATTGTGAAAATCCCGAAAAGACTCATTAGGTGCTTTTTGCAAAATCAAAATTTTCTTTCATAGAGTTTTACGATCATAGAAATCAAAAGCATGACACAACTCTATGAAAATCTGTTCGAAAGAGTGAATGGAGTCATTAGGAAATGTGTTACACCATTCTCGTACGCGCCCTTCGAATGTGAGAATGAACAACCTACAATCAACATCCTCACAGTGAATATTGTTCTTTGTGCAGAAATCAAGAAAATGTGCGGTGTGCTAAAAAAAGGTTGTTTCACCCTCGCCATTGAATTTCAAATTTCACAAGTCATCAATGAGATTCTCATCGACACTTTTAGATTGGTGTGTCTAGAAAAACATGCCGAGGCTATGATTTAGGGAGAAGTCATTAAATGTGTGCATAAATTCAAAACAGACTTCAAGGGATCAACTTGCCATCTGGCCCTCCTTCCAGCAACATAAATGTTGACGGTGCTGGACCTACCAATAGTCAGGGGATCTCCCTGATATGAAGTCCCAATTAGACCTCACATTGTTTGGAGTAGGAGTCCTAGCGGTGGGTGGTAATGTTATGCCTTGAATGAGAAAATACGCAGAGTGAAGTATGGTAACTTTGGGTGAGAGAAAGTGTGTGACCCTGTGGAAAGTCAAGTGCGATGCATGAAGGTTCCAACACATGAAGGGAAAATGAAGTGCACCCCTTGGAAAGATGTAATAGTACACATCTTGAAAGGAACACAATGAATGTAATGACATCACAAGATAAGATGCAAAATAATCCATGAGTTAAAGTGATGAGTTAATACAACAACACACATTCAACAAGTTTCATAAAAATGCAAACGAAATAGTTCATAAGCATATGCGTAAGTTAAAAAATGTACATTTCAAATACAACAAGAATAATCCTACTATATTCACAACATATGCATGAAAGTGTGTTGGCTCAGATTTTATTATAAGTGAAAGTTCCATTCATACATATACCATTGACGAACCACTAGCCCCAAAAGAGGAACATTAAAGTCAAAAACCCCTGCTCCTCCATAGAAGTATACTCGCTCTATGCTATGGAGAAGCCAAGGATATTCACAATACTCCCAATATCTTTATAAGCCTAAGCCTAGCTGAAAGCTTGGCTTCCAAAAGCCTGTTACATGAGTTATGAGGTTCTATTTATAACAAGAGGGGGTGACTCTTCAACTCCCCTTTGTGACCTTTGGACTACCCTCATGACTTTTCAACTTCTTTACAAAATAACTCATTACATTACATCATGACTCTTCATATTCCAATATTGACACTTGGAATTTCACTTACAACATAATTACAAATAATATTACATTTTAAACTTGTACCCATATAAGAAAAAATAGGGTAGAGACAACTTGACAGCCTAACAAGACACAACACTGTGATGCTTGAATTTGGGAAAACTCTAGCTCGATAACTTCCACTTGATGCTTCTCAGTCACATATTGGTGCCAAACTCGGTACTATGTGATGATATCCCCAAACTGCGTGATGGTGTCTAGCTGGAAGAAGACTCTAGCCTCCATGGAATCCAGGTACAATGTCTTGGAACCAGTTTAAAGTTCATTTTGAAGCATGAGAAACATTGTTTTGATTTGGACAGGACCACCGATGTAGTTTTGCATGTTTTGTCTGTTCAGCTCCAAATATTCCTTGGTGGCAATCTATCTTAGTTGGTCAAAGTACTCTTTGATCTCCTACCAGACATGGTTCCTGGGTTTGGCTTTGGTGAGTGAACCGACTGATGGGATATTGTGTGTTTTCACCAAGACATTCAAACTACTAAACAACTATACATATGAGGCCCGAATGCTACCAATAAATGAGGTGAGATTCTTGTTTTTCAGAATCAACATTCGAACTCTCACTTTCTCTAGCTCTATTTGTGGCTTCATTTTCGATCTGAAGAACAAATTTTTTCTCAAAACTTAAAGTGCATAGAATATTTAGAAACTAATTTCAATTCATAGTGTTCGTCATTTGATTCCAATGACACTTGAATCACCTCAATTTGATGGCGTATGACAAAGTTATGATGTTTTGATCATTTGGCTCAACAACTAAAAATTTTGCAGGTGTGCTAACTGGGTTGTTGATTGTGCAGTCCGTACTACTGATGTTAGCATGCCTACTAGGCATATGGTTGACCAACTAGAACTTTCCATGTGTCAGGGTCATATAGGTGTAGGTTGTCACAATATAATTGGTCGGAGTTTTGTTTTGGTGGCCAAATGGGAGGCTGCCATGTGGCCCAATCAGAGGCCACCATGTGTCACCTCCACACAGATTAAAAGTTTGTTTATGGGCCATATGGCCTCGATTTGGATCGACTGCTTGATCTGTTTCCCATAGATTCTGAGCCTTACCATTAAGATACGATGATGGTTCTTAAGCATAGTGTTTTCTGCATGTATATAAGTTGTATGCAGAGGCATGTCTCGGGAAAGGAGTTAGGTGGTGAGCCTTGGTCCCCTGTCATGAGATACACCATAGAACCCTAACAGATGTCTTTAGTGGGAAGAGTGCAGTGGGTTTCATCCCTTGGTCATAGAGTCGACCATACGACCTTGGTGTAGGTGGAAAGTTCAATGGAGCTCTCACGGGGGTGGAGTTGAGGCTTGACCCTAGGTCACAGTGCCAACGCATAACCTCCGATGAAGTATTTGAGGGATAACATGGTGGGGGCAGGTGTTTAGCCTCGACCCTTGGCCACATCAAATGCATGTGACCACTAACCCAACAGGAAAGGTGCCAAGTCCGGTGGGGTAGATCATTGGCCCAACCCTTGGCCATATGGTGCGCCATGTGGTCATATTTTTCTGCTCATGGGGTTATTGAAAATTTAAACTAAGCGACAATTTACATCAGATGTAGGAAAAATTGTCACCTCTCGAGTGGTTCAAAGGGCGAAAATGTTGCTCAGTTTGTAGGATGAATAACAAAAGAAACTTGGGAGAGCCATAACTTGATGCATTTTTGGCCTTTTTGAGCCCAAGAAGAGCCCATATGGGGGTTTTTTGAGATTTTGAATCCAATGTAAGCCCCTGTTTACTGATTGAAGCACTTTTGGAAGGATTTTTTGCAAGTTTGAGCCTTAGGGTGCCAGCTACAATCAGTGGTTTGAAGCAGTTTTTGAAGGCTTTTGAGTATGGAGAGGACCTTGTAGGGGTTTTCTAGCCTTCTTACGTTATCTGCAATAGTTGTGGCTTCTATGGTGAAACTCATGTTTGTATTTTCTCATTATGTATTTTTGAGGAAAGCTCTCTTTTAGTACTTCAATGTGGAATTGTTATACATGTATGCTCATTTTCAGATGGAGTACATGGTCTTGATATGAGAGCCATTTTCTTGTTGACTGTTCCATGACTGACTGTAGGTGGTCATGTTTTTTAGAGTAAGAATTATTTGTAGGAGAATTTTTCCTTGAAGGGGAAACTAGCCACTCATTTGTCAACACATTTCATGTACTCTTTTATCACTGAAATATATGGAGCGCTCTAGCTGTGTTAGCAGGCCTAGATATGTAGCCTAGGAGGGGTGAACTCCATCACCAAATTCTATTTTTTCTCTCTTCTTGATTGCCTTTATGAGTTTCATGATGATATGTTGCTTGTTTAAAGTTCATATGAAAACTAACCCATCATCCTTGAAGAGAACATAAAACTTGTTTACATAAGACCCATTTTTGTTTACTTGCAAAGTGTCAAAGAATGGTCAATTTTTAGGAAGGAGAAATTTCCCTCCAATTTCAGATCAATTTTATTCACTAATTCAAGCGGTGCCCCTTTGTATTGCATTTTCCACTCTTTCACATAGGTAATAACAACTTGTATGTTCTTGAGAGTTTTAACAAACCCTTTGCTTTGCTTCTATAGACCATGCAAATCGACAACTGCTTTATGTACAGTCACAAACCCCTCACAGATCTTCCACATGGTTTCTCCAAGTGTTGATACTTCATGAAGTATCGCAAATCTCATCTCCTCCAAGTAAACTTGTGCAGAAACTGCACTCTGCGCTACTGTGCAGAGTTGTTTTACCTTTTGCCTTGCAGCTTGCAATTTTTGTGCCAATTGCTCATTCTTGACTGTTAAATACTGAATGTTTGAGATTGTTTCTCCTGCAAAGGCCAATTTGGCTTTGATAATGACATTTGGATGCTTCCTGGTGTCTACCACTATCACCCTTTCTCTAACGAATGCAGGTGATGCTTGATCATTCACAAAATGCTTTCTCTGTGCTTGTACAATCCTCTTTTGAAACTCATCAAACAACATATTGTACACATCCATTACCAGATAATCATCAAGGGGAATAAAATCCCCTTCCTCGCTCGGGGCTGGCTCTACTACTGGAGGTGGTGGAGACTGAATGATGACTTGTGGTGTGCTTGACATCAGATGAATATCTTCATTATGTGGCTCCTATTCCATCTCCATGTCTGTTACTTCAATCAAGTGCTCAATTTGTTGAGCAAGCTCTTGATCCTACATCTGTTCACCTTCCTCCTTAGTTGCTGGCTAGTTTTGTTCCTTCTATTCAACCTGTATCATCACTATTTCTTCTGTCAATGCCCCTTTCTTTTCTTCTTCTTCCTACTTCTTCTTCTCTTCTTGCTCTTTCCTCCTTAGCTCTCATTCTTCCTTCAGTTCTTGTTATGCTTTCTTCAATTTTAGTTCTTCTTTCTGCAAGCTGTTATTTTCTCTCTTCCTCTGCGCTGCTCTATGTATCCTTTGCTTCCTCTTCGCTTTTGCTGCTAAAGTTGCTTTCATAAGGTTTAGATCTGCTTCCATCTTGCAGCTTTGTTCTACCCCTAGACTATCAATAACCTTTCTCTTTCCATTATCCTGTACGAGATTTCTTCTTTCTACTGGTGCTACTTCTAGACTTGTCCTCTAGATTTTCCTCAATGCTCTTTGCTGAAAGATATTCATTTACTTGTTGCCATGTTAGCGTTGACCCCTTTTCTATAAACAACTGAGTGTTTGCATACACTGGAAAGTATACTGATGTTTGCTCAATTACTTTCCCGGTACTGATTTTAGTGGTGTCTTTTGAAGCATCTCTCTTTGCTACCATGGTAACAATGACTGCTAAAGAAAAGTGCTTCACAAGTGTGGTACCTATGGGACAAAAAGGACACTCATGACAAGCACACATTAGCTTCATCAAAGCTACCTTCAAAGCATGATCAAGAAGCAAACCAGGCAACTAGAGAGAAGGATTATGAATTTTTTATCAACAAGGGGGATTGGTTGACTGTGGAAACTATGCACTGCGTAGTCCTAGCAACCAAGTATGAAGCTTGAGGCTTGGGACTACGCAATGCGAAGTCTTAGCCTGGGTAGAGACTAGGAGAGACAACACATTGCACAGTATTAGTGGCCAAGGTGATAGGCTGATCCCTGGAATTACGGAGTGTGCAATTAGATCCAACCTGTACTATGCACTGCGAAATTTTAGAGGCCAAGTTTGTGGCTTGAGCCTTAGGATTTCATAGTGCCCAGCTAGGCAAGGAAAGATCCGACCAAGGAAAGTGAAGATTTGCCCGATGGAAGTGTGAAAAATGAGTAAAAGTGCATGATGATGTGAGATTGAGTGCAAAAATGACTGAGTGTGAATGAATCAATGTGGATCAAGTGCAAAAACTGATCAAATAGAAGGAAAATGAAGTATGTGAGTAGAGTCACCGCAATGACAACCATCATTGCAAAAATAGGAAAACTAATGTGACACTTGTGAAAGGCAAACAAAAACTTAGAACAACACTTCTACAAGTTAAAATAAGTTTAAACACTAGCAACCATGAAGAGAAATAAGTAAAACACCACTCACACAATGAAATGACAAAAAGTGACAGAAAAAGCAGCAAAAGACTACAAAAGTGAAACTCACCTAGAAAATCAAAGATGACCACACCAAACATTCCTTGATCTCCTCGGGAATGCTATAGCTCCAAGATCAAATGTGAAAATGAGTTCCAAAGACATCGATTAACTATTTTGAGCCAATGATGGTTTATGACGTGCATGCCTAAATCAAGGAAAAGTGACACTTGGCGAAAACTTCTAAAAATAACAATGTGCGTCCTTTGAGATACTAAAAATAGATCTCTATTTTTTAGGGATGATTTTTGTTTTTTTTTTCTTTTCCCGAGGAAACTTGCCATGCACATTGTGGGAAAGACTGCGCAATTCTAGGGAACTGAGCAACTTTCCAGCTCAGTGCACTGCGCAGTTTATGAGCTCAGTGAGGGATTGCATAGTTTTCGGGCTTAGTGCTGGGTTGCCTTCCATGAATGTGCAGTTTCTGAGCTCAAGGCCAACTGCCAATTTAAATTGTGCAATTCCCATCATGAAGGCTACTTTCCCTCAAGGATTGCACAATTTCCAGAGGCAAGCCCATAACTGCTAAGAGACCAAGTCGGGAGATCAACTTGTGAGTTAGAAAGATTAGCTAGGTGTGAAAATAAGAAAGCACAAGAACAAATGAAAAAGATAAGTCTTAGTCAAACCATGAATACCTAGATCAGTACAATATAAGCTCCTGTGGATAGGAAGGAAGGCTCCAAAATTGAAGCATAGGAAAAATTTTGGACTGTGGTTGTAGCCACCACAACAGAAGGCTCTATCCTGGAGGAAAAAAAGGCGCAAAGGGAGAAATTTCAGTGGTGACGGGCCTGGGAGACGGACATATTACTAACAAGTGATGTTCTGTCAGGTGATAGAGAGCGTGCTATGTCACAATTTTTGTTGCAGTTCTATGTGATTGAGGGCCTTCAGTCTATAATCAATACAAATTATGCTTGCATGAAGAAAAAGAACGAACAAGCCAACAACTGTTAAAGGACCAAGGGCGTGGAGATATGCAAATTTTAAATATTGCACTCGGGCCATGATTAAAGGCCTTGGATGAATGAGTTTCCAACTTTTAAAATTGGCTTATATGCCAAATAAAATAAAGCGCTAAAGAAGGCATGAATGGAGCTAGTGGAAGACTTTTTCTGAACAAATAGTTAAGTGGCAAATTTGGCAGTTAAGCCAAAATTGGATATTCGCCAAAAATAAATGACCTCTGATAAAATCTATAACTTACCAGAATTGAGGAAAAACTACAAATTTACTGAGTTTTTCTCAAAGAGACAACAAAGTAGAGTTATAATACTTAAATAACACATTGAGATGACATGACATAAGTAAGACAAAGGAAAAAAACAAGATCCATGCAATATTCCAAGTTTAAGAGAGCTAGAGTTTAAATTCTAAAAATATTAGTCCAAATTTCTTTATAAGCAAAGACAAATTCGCAAACAAGGTAAGGAGAAAAGAGGTGTGGAATTGTGGATGAAGGTGAATTACTTAGTAATAAGAGATTGCTGAAGGTGTTGTAATTGTGGTTTTGAGGAGTGTTTGAGAGCCAAATTGATTTATGTTGTAAAATAGAATGGCTTCATGAAGTGAATATGAAAATTCTATGAAATATGAATCATTGAGGCCATGCAAGTTGTAGCTTGCAGGTTAGGGGTTGTAGCTCATTCTAGTAGTTTCTGGTAAATACTTAGGGGTTGAAGCTCATTTCAGTAGTAGCTAATAAAACCAGGGGTTGTAGCTCCTTTCAATTGTAGCTCATAAATTAGGGAGTTGTTGCTTCCTGCTGGTTGTAGCCAAAGAAATTCGTAACAACAAGTTGTAGCTTGTCTTGTGAAGAAATTGAAAGAAATATTTGAATAATTTATGTGTTCTCATTGTGATACTTATGTTATTTCTTTCCATATCCATATAAATTAGTTGCTGAAGTTGTCTTGGTGTCCTAAGTTTAATTGCAAATGAAAAAAAGTTTTGAAATTCCTATAATCCTGATTCACCCCCCTTCTTAGTATTCTCATGGTTTCTAACAATTGGTATCAGAGCCAACCGAGTTACTTCATATCATTTTAATAGATGGAAGGAATATCAAGGGCCATGACAAACCAGTAACAATGATTCACCTATAGGGAAACTATGTTCAATGGAACAAACTGTGTTTGGAAAGTAAGGATGAATACCTACATTCAATCTCTTGGAGATGATATGTGGGATGTTGTAGAAGAAGAATACCAAAATCCTCCAACAATGGTTACTAAAAATCATAAGATGGAGTTCACATGCAATGCTAAAGCCATGAATTCACTCTTTGCTGGCATACTTGAATCAAAACTAATCAAGGTTATGGAATGCACAACTTCAAAAGCTATTTGGGACAAGATGAATAATTGTTATGAAGATGAAAACAAGGTAAATCAAGCTAAACTTCAAGGTTTTCGAATGTAATTCCAATATTTAAAGATGCGTGATGAAGAAGATATTGCAAAGTATTTCTTGAGAGTTAATGAGGTTGTGAACAGTATATGAAGCCTTGATGATAAATTAGAACCCATTGTAGTGCAAAAGGTGTTGAGATCTCTCCCAGAAAAAATTAATCCAAAGGTATTAGCTATTGAAGAGATGACCTCTCTAAGGACTCTCACTTTGGACTAATTACTTGGTACACTCATTGCCTATGAGACGAGAATTTCTAATAGAAATCCTACAACAAAGGAGTCAACCTTCAAAGAAGATAAAAATTCCAAGGAAGAGCTTAATGACTCTTCTTGTGAACCAAATGAAGAAGAAGTCAAGTTTGTGAGGAAGCTCAAGAGAGGCTCATGCAAGTATAAAGTTAAGCTATCTTTTAAGTGATTTAATTTTGGAAAAGTTTGGAAAGGGGATTGATAAATTGAATGAGCTTCTGGAAACACATAAAGTCTCCATAAATCGACCTGGTCTTGGATTTGAGGCCAAATCTAGCTCAAAAACAAAATTAAAGGGAAATAAGTCAATTAACTTTGTGCAAGAAGCCAAAGATGGTGACAACGCAACAACAAAATAAGGGTCAATGCATTAGCAAAAAGACAAAGCTAGTGTGCAACCCAATAGTCAATAAGAGTAAAATCAACAACTACAAAATATGCTCAGAGGAATTTTGCCTAGAAAAAGAGCAGCACTGGAGAGGAAAATCAAACTAAAAAAGGGTTGGTCTAGACGATGTTTAGAAATCGATTTTCTTCCATAGTATGCAAACATATTTGTAGGCTATTTCTTTACATGTACCAACTATGGAAACAAAGAAAAAAAGTGACAAGGTGAATTTATCATACAAACAACTCAGATAAAGAAGAGTAAAGTATCAACATGATCAACAAATTAGACAGAGGATGAGGAGACCCATGTATATAATTCCTTTGCTCCCTTGAAGAATTTAATTCAATGCTATAACTATCAAAAATTTGGGCATAGAGTATTTGAGTGCAGACTGAAGAAGAGGCCTGATCCAGTCATTGAGCAAACCAACCAAGAGCCCAAAGTCTAGAAAGAAAAGGAGAATTCAGAGAAGCGCAACATTATTTTATATGCTTAGAACGAAGGAAACCATTGGTATGTGGATAGCGGTTGTTCCAGACACATGTCAGGAGACAAAAGTAAGTTTTTTACATGGAAACCAATTGAGAAAGGTAATGCAAACTTTGGGAATAATGCACCTGGTAATATTTTTGGAAAAGGAATTGTCAGCCTATTGAATGGAAAAGGTAAATCCAAGAATGTCTTATTTGTTGATGGACTAAATCATAATCTACAAAGTGTACTTCAGATGTTGACCAAGGCTATGATGTGGTTTTCAAGGCTAAGAATTATCAAATCAAGTTTGCAGGCACTGGTGAAGTAGTAGATGAAGATGTGAGAACATATAACAATGTATATGTTCTGAAAGAGAAAACAAAGAGGTGTTGCTTGTCAAAGATTGATGAAAGATGGATATGGCACATGAGACTTGGACATATGAATTTTGATTAAATAATTATATTGAGTGAAAAAACACAGTCAAGGATCTGCCAAAGGTATAAAATCTTGAGAATGCTATTTGCAAGTCTTGTTAATTGAATAAGCAAGCTTGAGTACCATTCAATTCCAAGGAGAACTCATCAACTAAGCCATTGCAACTAGTTCATATGGACTTGTGTGGCCCAAAAAGAATGCAATCACCCACAGTTAAATTGTATTTCATGCTTATCATTGATGATTTCAATATAATGATGTGGGTTTCTTTTCTTAGAGAGAAATATGAAGATTTTGAGAAGTTTAAAGACTTTAAAGCCATGGCTGAGAATGGGACAAATTTTAAAATCAAGAGTATAAGATCTGATAAAGGAGGTAAGTTTACTTCAAAATCATTTCATGACTTTTGCAAGAAACATGGCATCAAAAGGAAATTCACAAAAGTTGAGACTCCATAATAGAATGGTGTAGCAAAAAGATAAAATAGATATGTACAATAGTTAACCGGAGCTATGATGGATGAAAGGAATGTTCAACAAATATTTTGGGTTGAAGCTATTCAAACAACAATAGTGATTCTCAACAAAGCTCACTTTAGACCAAACAATGATATGAATCCCTATGAGATTTGGTTTGGTAGACTAACAACAATCAAGCATTTCAAAGTTTTTAGTAGCAAGTGCTATATCAAGAGGAATGATGAAAAGCTTGGGAAGTTTGATGTAAGGGATGATGAAGGAATTTTTCTTGGATATTACCATAATAACAAAGGATATAGATTCTAAAATAAGAACACAAATAATATTGTTGATTGATTAATGTCAAAGTGGATGAGTATGTTGAATCTAAAGTCAATCGTCCAGTAAATACTAGCTCCCTTGATAAAGTCAACAATGATGATAAGGTTGAAGAGTCATCTTCAGATGAAGACAGTGAAGACCCCCCTAGTCCTTAATCCAAAGATCCTTTAAGGTATGTGCAAAAACATCATCCAAATAATCAAATTGTTGGTGATTTAAACACAGGTGTACAAACTATAAGGAAGCTTCTAAATTCCCTTACTCAAGCGCATGCAGCACTATTATTGATGGACGAACCCAAGGATAATGCACAGGAAAGCTAGTATGATAATTGGTTAAAATCCATGCATGAAGAACTAAACTAGATAGAGAAAAATTAGACTTGGGAGCTTGTTCCTAGATTGACAAACATGAATTTCATTGGCACGAAGTGGGTCTTTAGGAATAAGTTAAATGAGCATGGAGAAGTGGTTAGAAACAAGGCAAGATTAGTGTGCAAAGTCTATGCTCAAATCGAAGGTCTAGATTTTGATGAAAATTTTTCTCCTGTTGCTCGATTAGAAGCTATTAGAATGTTTTTGGCATTTTCTTGTTTCAAGAAGTTCAAGATATATTAGATGGATGTCAAATATTCTTTTTTAAATGGAGAACTACATGAATAAGTTTACATAGAACAACCAAATGGTTTTCAGCTGTCAGATCATCCAGATTATGTTTGCAAGTTAAAGAAGGCCTTTTATGGTCTTAAACAAGCCCCATGGGCTTGGTATTCCAATTTGGACACTTAATTGCTAAAGTGTGGTTTCAAAATAGGTGAAACTAATAACAATTTATATATTAAATCTAATGATGGAAAATTAATAGTGGTGGTTGTTTATGTTGATGATATTATTTTTGTCAGCAATTCAGATCAATTAACATTCCAATTTGTAGCTAATATGAAGGCTAAGTTTGAGATGTCTATGCCTGCAGAACTCTCTTATTTCCTTGGATTGCAGATTGCATAGAATTCAAAAGGGATCTTTATCAGGCAAAGTAAATATCTCAAGGAAGTATTAAAGAAATTTGGTATGGAGGAGTTTCCTTTAGTGAGCACACCAACAGCTATAGGTTGCAAGCTTTGTAATATTGATGAATCACCAGAAGTGGACCAAACTTTATACATATCTATTATTGGAAGCCTCTTATATTTGACAACCTCAAGATGAAACATCGTGCAGGCAGTTGGCATTGTTGGAATATTTCAAGCAGCCCCCAAACATAACCATCTTCTAGCAGCCAAGATAATTCTCAGATATCTCAAAGCCACAACAGACTATGGACTTTGGTACCTTGTAGGTAAATAATTTTCACTAACTGTTTATACTGATGCATATTGGGTAGGTGATGTAGATAATTGAAAGGGAACTAGTGGTGGTGCATTATTTCTTGGATAATGTCTAGTTTCATGGTTGAGAAAGAAGCAAGATTCAATCTCACTATCTATCACTGAAACATAATATATAGCAGAAACTTCTTATTGCACTCAACTCTTATGGATGAAGAAAAATTTGTAGGCTGTACAAATGTTCTATAATCAAACTATTCCTATTATATTTCACAATACAAGTGCCATAAGTAAGTCAAAGAATCCTATATTTCGATTAAAGGCAAAGCATATTCCAATCAAGTACCACTTCTTGAGAGAGCAAGTTGCAAATCATACAGTCAAGCTAGAGTATGGATCTACAAAAGAAAAGGTAGATGATATTTTCACCAAACCTCTCCTAGGAGATAAGTTTGAGCATTTAAGGCAGAGACTAGGAGTATTTCCTCTTGCCTCCTTCCATCAGATCTTCTTCAAGAGGAAGAAAGGTAGCCAAAAATCATTAAACATATCAAGATGAAGCTTCCAAGTCCACAATATTCACATGAAATGGGGAACATGTTGGTGTCTTTGCCATTGATGTCAAATGGGGAGTAATATTAGTGATCAAACACACGATGGAGAAGAACTTCAGACTAAGGGAAGATGTATTGGTGAACATAAAGGAAAGGATAAGTACTCCAGAGTAGGTCAAAAGTTCTTTTTAGAGGGAGCCACATCCAAAGGAATCCAAAGGAGGAGAAGATGATGATGCACACTTTGTCTCTGTTTGAAATAGTTGTTTGATTAAGGTGTTTCCATAAATTCCAAAGGGGGAGAATGTTAGAAATGTGTTTCCATTAATGGAAAATGTTATTAGGATGAAGGAAACAATAGAAAAGAATGGAAACAAAATGAAGAAAAACTCAAATAATGACAAAGGAAAAGTTGTATATGATGCAAAGAATTTGATGCCATTTCTAGCTTAAAAGATCTCTTCAAACACAGTTGAGACCCACTTAGATGGATTGAGCTTTGAAAGAGATTTCCAGTGGTATATGGGAGTTAAAAAATGGCATCCTTGATTAAACGTTAGAGCCTGTCAAAGTTGACTACCCCAAAGTCAAAGATTGCAGAGTAAAGCAAGTTAAGTTTGGGGCATTTTCCAAATATATCAGAGCATTTTTATTGGACATCTATGGAGCCCGTGGACATACAATCTTGACGAAAACTTCCCCTGAATAAAGATGAAGTGTGCATGGCTGTTAGAGTTAGGAGCCAGGAAGCCATGAGCCAAAAACTTCCTCGGAAGTAACAGGAAGTGCACATAGGTATTAGAGCCGGGGAGATGAGAAGCTGGGGAAATCATAGAGGTTTAAGATGGAGATGAAAACTTGCCCATAATAAAAAATCCAGATGACCTGGAAGAAATAACCTGGGAGTAAATCACGGAAGGCACTTACCTAGAAGCAAAATCTCGGAAAGAAAAAAATCTTGGAAGGCTCTACCCCAGAGGAAGATAGAGCGCAAATGGAGAAATGTCCAGGGGGATGATCCTGAAAGATAGACATATGGCTAACAAGTGATGTTATGTAAGGTGACAAAGAGCACACTAGGTCACAATTTTTGTTGCGGTTCTATGTGATTGAGGACTTTCAGGCTATAATCAATACAAGGGCCACATGCATGAAGAAAAAGAATGAACAGGCTAATAATTGTTAAAGGACCAAGGGCATGGAGATCTGCAAATTTTAAATATAGCGCTTGGGCCATGATTAAAGGCCTTGGATGAATGCCTTGACAACTTTTAAATTTTTCGTATATGCCAAATAAAATAAAGCGCTAAAAAAAGCATGAATGGAGCTAGTGGAAGAATTTAGCAGAACAAACAATTAAGTGGTAGATTTGGTAGTTAAGACAAACTTGGAGATTCCCCTGAAATAGAAGACCTATGCTAAAATCTGTAACTTACCAAAATTGAGGAAAAAAAACAAATTAACTCAGTTTTTATCAGAGAGACAATAGAGAAAATTTAGAAGACTTGAAGAACACATTAAGATGACATTACAGAAGCATGGCAAAGACAAAAATACATGATCCTTGCAAGATTCCTAGATTTTCAATTCCAAAAATATCAACCCAAATTTCTTTATAAGCAGAGACAAATTTGCAAAGAAGGTAAGGAGAACAGAGGTGTGGAATTGCGGATGAAGGTGAATTGTTCAGTAATAAAATATTTTTGAAGGTGTTTTGATGGTGGTTTTGATGAGTGTTTGAGGGAAAACTTGATAAACCTTATATTCAAGTAATGATAAACCACTTTCATGCACCTCAAGGTGTTTTGGAGTTATTAGTTGCACAATGTCCAATCTAGGTAGGGACAATGGACCTGTATTTTGGAACTCTTGACTTATTTGTTGTGCAATGTCATTCCTTGAAGTGGGATGGAAATGATAAACCAATTGTTGAAAGCCAGACTAGCTTACCAGAGTCCCAAACCCTTTGAACAAATTGTTGTAATGGGAATTTAAAATTAAAATGGCACTATTGAAAGACATTATTATGAATGAATGACACATAATGACATATTTTCATACAAATTTCCAAATTTAGTTCATTAAAGTCTCCTAATGCACCTCATGTTGAGCCAAAGTTCACCAAAATTTGACCTTGGACATATTAAAATACCTTATCAATCAATTGCCGATCTTTTACCGAGCTGTATTGAGAAAAATATTTTTAGAAGTTTTACAAGGTTTAAAATATGTCTCAGGTTAAATTGTAGTGCGTGAAATGCAAAACATTAACGCAATAAAAAGAAAATTGGAATACACAAATGCTGGTAAAAAAGGCAGCTTTGGGCTATATATAAGGGAGCATTATCTGCATTTACAATAAAAAGGCCAATGCGGTGGAAAATTGTTAAGCCCTATATAAGGTCCATGTTAACGCTAAAACCCATTATTGAGCCCTAGATATTGAATGATTACATTTCTATTTTATATTGTTTTTTAGGCTAAGACCTCTTATGGTACCATTTTATTATAATTGTACCCTTTGTCTCCTATATATATATATATATATATATATATATATATATATATATATATATATATATCTGTATATATATATATATATATATCTATATATATATATATATATATATCTATATATATATATATATATATATACATATATACATATATAGATATGTATATATATACATATGTATAGATATGGATATATATACATATCTATACAAATGTATATATATACATATCTATATATATACATATGTATATATATACATATATACATATGTATATATATACATACATATATATATATATATATATATATATATATATATATATATATATATATAGATGTATATATGTACACACACACATATATATGTGTGTGTGTGTGTACATACATACATATATATACACACACACACACACACACACACATATATATATATACACACACATACACACACACACACATATAAGGAGACCTAGTCTTAGGATCATCAAATATTTCCTTGTACATTGTATTCATTGTAAAAGGAGGTCCCCCCTTAAATATGACTATAATTTTTGGTTTCTTATCATTTTATGGCACAAGAATCATAACAAAAACCCTTCAAACTACTCAAGATGCTACAAAATGGGGAAAATGATGGCGATAATTTCATCATAGCTTGAAAAAGATATAAAGAAGCAACAAAGTTGATCAAGAACGATTCAAATGATTCAACAAAAATAAAGAGTCCACAACCTAAATGAAAATGATGTAATCCTGGAATAATTTTTGAGAATTGTTTGTAGAAAGAGGAAAATAGGCAGTGTCAAGCCAGATACCTTACAAAATATGCTGTAGGCTATCGAATTATAGGTCTGTGGCAAGCAAAAAAATTGCACAGGCATTCTTAGTAATGCAAAAACATTCTTAAGAAACTTGTTTTTAAGACTAATGTGCCCTCCTCTCTTTCCTAACTTGGCATTGCTAGAGCCACACATGTGTTATAGAATGCATGCATGCTCCTTTCTCTTTCTCCCTCCCTCTATCCTTTTTGTCTCCTTCTCTCTATCTTTCACCCCCATCACTCTTTTTGTCTCTCCATCTTTATCCCCCCTCCATATTTGTCTCTATCTCCCTCTCTCTGTGCTTCTCTCTCTCTCTCTCTCTATCCCCCCTCACTAGCCCTCTCCCTCTCTTCACCACCCCCTCTCTCTTTTTCTCCCTCTTTTTCATCTCTATCCCCCTTAGTCCCTCACTCACTCTCTTTATTTATCCCTCACTCCCTCATTGTCTCTCTACCTCTCTCCCCGATCATCATCTCTTCCTCCCTCTTCTTCCCCCTCCACACTCTCCATCCCCCCTCTCTCCTTCTATCTCCACTCCTCCATCTCTCTTCTTCACTTTCTATCTCTCTCTTTTTCCACTCTCTTTCCTTCTCTCTCTCTCCTCCCAACCTCCCTCCCCTCCTCTCTCTCTCGTCCCTCCCTGTCTCCTTCCACCCCTCTCTCTCTCCCTCACTCCATCTCTCCCTCACTATGTCTCTATTGATGTCTCTTATTATTAGGGAAAAGAGTCAACCTCTTAGGGCTTATTTTTATGTTTCCTATACATTTTTATAGACGTGGAATTCCTCTTTTAGATATTCAAATAACTAAAATATCAAAATGTAACATTCAACAGATGCACCTAAGAGTGAACTAATTATTTTTCAAAATGAAAATAAATAATGACAACATCAATAAATTTATTCTTCAATGTTCATTCCACTACCTCCATCCATTCACATATCATGAGGAGACATATTTGAAGCAAATTCAATAAACAAAATAAAAGAGAACAGGACCCAGATCACAAGGAAACATTTAAATTCCTAAGAGCACAAGGAAACATTCACGATATTCATACTGCTTATTTAAAATCCTTACAAACACAAATGAGACACTCACCTAAAAAATCTCTCTATGAAAGTCAAAGAATAAGCTTACAGATCTAAATAAATTTAAGTGACTAAAGCACTTGAAAAAATCCTAATGCTTAATGCAAATGTAAAGGCATTCATCCCTAAAATATTGGGCTCCCATGGAACAATTAATGTAAAGGTACTTGGAAGAGAAAAAAAAAACTACAATTAGGGATCGACTTTAGAAACATATAAGATAGTTCATAAAGCTAGATGATGATAGACAAGGAAGAAAGTGGGGAATTGCTTCAAAATAAATAAAGAACAAACAAAATCGCAGAAGGATGAAACATGGAATGAAATAATGACGATCTTCTCTTCTCCCTGATTCTAATTTTCCTCCTTTATAATATTGTATTTTGCATTGCACCTACTTGACAGTTAGGTTTTTCCTCTCTATTTTAAGTGAATAGAAATCCATTTTTAGAAACAGGAAGTTAAGAAATGTCCTCTAAGTTGGATCTTGCTTCATACATTTCACATTTCCCTTTTTATAAATAATTTTCAAAAATAATTTGGTGATAGGCTTGAAGTTGTTCATGACTTTTCTTTTAATTTTATGAGCTTATATCTATAATTGTTTCCCTATAGACCACTCCCAAAGAATTATTCATTTTTCTAGGTTTCCAACGAGCTCTTATTTTCCCAAAATGGACATCAAGAACTCAAGTTATGGACTTCATAAATTCATGGCTTAGCCATTGTTGAATTGCACGAAGTGACTCAATGACGATTGATTTATGTCTCATAAATCTTGGTCTTTTGATTTATAAATCCAATTTACTCATCCTACATGCATTATGGAAGGGGATTTATAATTCTTTATAAAGAAATTATCTCTTTATATTATTTGTATATGAAGTAGAAAGAGACACGGAACCTTGCGTATATTTTGCATAATTTAGTTTTTGGTTACCATATCATTGCCTAGTCATTGTGCTAAGTCATTGTCCAGTAAGCTCTATCAAACTAATACCTTCCAAGTTTCATCTTGGGATATGCCTCGGTTGCGATGTGTCGTAAGAGATATGCCAAAAGAACTTGGGATAAAAATGA
The DNA here is from genome assembly GCA_031772625.1 of Pinus tabuliformis. Classification (NCBI taxonomy): domain Eukaryota; kingdom Viridiplantae; phylum Streptophyta; class Pinopsida; order Pinales; family Pinaceae; genus Pinus; species Pinus tabuliformis. The sequence continues at coordinate 996,494,989 of CM062806.1, read as the reverse complement.
TATTAGAAATATTAACAATGTGAAGGTGAGGTACATAGAAAATAGGTTTGTGTTGAATTTAGGGTGTGAGGAGGTAATGATGTGTGATGGAAAGGGATGTGGTTTGTGCGAAGGTTAGGGTTGTGCTAGGTAATATTTGTGCTAAAGTTATATTTTTGAAGAGCTAATGGTGGGCGAAGGAAATGGTTGTGGTTTGTGTGGAGGTAGTTGTGTGTAGAGGAAAGGACAAAGGTTAGGGTTGTTTGGAAGATGTGGTATGAAAAACCTTCTACACATAAATTATGAAATATAATAATCTTTCGTAAATCCTTGAAAATGGTTAAGTGTGGAATATAATAAATGATTATTCATGGAGAAAGGAGTGTGAGGTTTGTGTTGAAGTTAGGGTTGTGTGGAGGAAAGGGTTGTAGTTTGTTTGAAGGTTAGGGTTTTGCAAAGGTAATGGTGTGTAGAGGAAATAATTGTAGTTTGTTTGAAAGTTAGGATTGTGTGGAGGATGGCATGCACAATCTTCTGCACACCCTTGAAAATGGTTAAGTATGGAATATAATAAATGGTTACACGTGGAGAAAGGAGTGTGAAGAGGAATATGAAGTGGGTGAATACTTCCACACGAATTGAAAAATAGTTAAGTAAAAAGGGAGAAGAGGTAAAGTAATTCCACATGAAATAATATGTAGTTAGGAAAATAGAAAATGGACAAATGATATGAATAATAAAAATAATGATAAATGGAAGTAATGGGGATATGTGGGGAAAATAGTGATATCTTTGGCATACACCTTTATTCTTGATTGCGTAAAATGATGGACAAAGTAGAAACATAGGGCTATCCAATGGGAATATGAACAAAAGCATTTTTTTTCTTTATTTTCAAAAGGAAAACCATTATTGTTGACTTTGCATTAAGAAGTTTTGCAATATTAAATATGCATTAAGAATTTTTGCAATATTAAATATGACTCAAAGGTTGTTGTTTTAGAATCACTATGTTTTATATATGACATGGAAAAACATTAACATTTGGCTCCATCTATGGGACAATGACCCCTTGTGGGTTGCTGAGAACACCAGAATTTGACTAATTTCCTTTCTCCATTAGTCGGTGGAGTCATCCCAATCCAACAAATTATTATTAGAAAAAAAATGAATGAAATAAAGAAATTATATACAAAATCTAACCACCCTAACATACTTGGAGAGAATAATAGCTCTTAAGTATAAGCAAAATTCCAATGGAGCCATGTATGTAACAAATTTATATGCTTGCTCCCAATCATATTTGAACATTTTGTTTTATTGGAAATTTTCTAATAAATTTCTTCCATCGAGCAATAATTTTTTTTCCATGGTGGAGCTACAAAGATGAATTGATGTTGAGAATCCATGGAGAAATAGAGCGCTGGTTGTTGTTCTTTAGCAACAATATTTTCCTCCTCGAAAATAAAACATACCATCCACCCCTCTTGTTTTAAATGTTCCTTATAAATTCAAGTTGACATTTCTCTTTCGACTCTTGTGTATCTGAGTGCATCTTGTGTAAGTTTATTAGATCCATCCTTAAACTTATTGTCAACACTACTCCCACATTGGACATATGAGAGGTTATACTTTCCCTTCCATGGAGCATGTCGTGAATGTTATTTTTCTTTAATTGAGACATTCCATTTCTCACTTTTAGCTTTAGGAACACAATCTAGTGTAGATAAATTTTCATATCTTTTATCATATTTCTCTTCTAAATCCCCCTTTTTATTTTCTTGAAACCATATTGGAAAGTTTAGGAAATCATCCTCATTTTAATGAATATTTTCTTCAATGACTTGAGCTTGTTGCAATCACTGTTTCTAATTGAAAAGTTTTTCTTTCTTCAATAAAAATATCATATTTGTAGGAAAATTATTTTCATAGTAGCTAAAAATGATGAAATCGTTTGGAAACATTTCTTGAGGAATCATGAAGAACTTTCATAAATTTGAGGGTGAAATATTTAATTGTCTCTTCTTTAATCATTTGCATTTCAACCATATTCAGGAAAAGAGAATATGGGGTTTTCCTTGAGAAATATTTCTCAACAAATAAATCTTCTAATTGTTCCTGATTTGTGAAGGTTTTAGATAACAATGAATAAAACCCTTCACAAGAATTTACTTGTAAGGTTAGGATAAATAATCTGTAAACAACATTACCTTCAGCCAAATTATAAATATCACAGACACTATCAAACTTAACTAAGTGTTTTTTCTAATTCCTTTGAAGTATCTCCAAATAACATGAGAAACTTATCCATGGAAATATTTGGCAAGTGATGAATCTTTCCTTGGAGATTAAGGGGACTGTTGTACACTAGTTTCTTTCCGTGGGGACCTTATCCTTTTTCCATATCTTGGGAAAATATTGATGGTATTGATGGGGAAAGTATATTATCATCACAACATGGAAGAAAAGTTTGATTTGAGTCATCATGCAATTCTAGGAATAATTTTAGTGAAGTCATTGGGGCATCTTTCATTGAAATAAAAATCTTCAATAATGATGCCACTCATTGGGGCATCTTTCATTGAAATCAAAATCTTCAATAATGATGTCACTAGGGAGCTCATTCTCCCAAGTCTTGGATGTTTCTCGCTCTTTAAGAAATTTCAATAACATATATTTACTTTAATTTCCATAATCTTCAAGGGCATGTGATGTCTTCAAAGGAGACTTTCAAGAATCGAGCTCACCTTTAACTATATTGCTAGAAATCTACCAAATATTTTGTCACAAGAAATAAAAACTTAAGCGAGAGAACTTCTATTTTCTCAATAATTTTGGATCCTTAAAAGAAAGTATTTAATTTCTTAAAAACGAACCATATCTCCCTAGTATGGTCACCAAAAGTATTGATGTCTCTTCTTGTTAAGGAAAAGATTCAACCTCCTAGGGCTTGTTTTCAGGTTCCCTCTGTGCTTTTATAGACTCTGGTACTCCTTTTTATATACACACTCAAATATTCAGATAAATCTAATATCAAAATGTAAAAATTTTACACATGTACTTGAGAGTGGAATAGGTGTATGAAAATAAATAATGATAACAGAAATAAATGTATTATTCGAGATTCATTCCATTACATTCATCCATTCACACATCATGAGGGGAAACATTTGAAGCAAATTCATTGGATAGAATAAAGGAAAGTATGCTCTAGATATAAGAGAACTATAAAATTGTTTCAAGAGTTTAAATTCATAAGACAATAGGAAAACATTTACGAGACTCATACTACTTATTAAAAGTCCCAAAACCATAAATGAGACGCTCTCTTGAAAATTATCTTTGCGAGAGTCAAATAACAAGTTTACAAATATGAATAAAGTTAACTACCTAGAGCACTTGATAAAGTAATGATGCTTAATGCAAATTTAAAAGCATTCATCCCTAAGGGATTGGAATTGAGATATTGTGGACCAATTAATGTAAGGTTACTTGGAAGCGATAAAGAAGTTGTAGCCAAGGATTGGCTTTAAAAACATATAATACAATTCATAAAGCTGGATGATCAAAGGCTAGGAAGAAAGTGGGGAATCTCTTCAAAATAAATAAAGAACACTCATAAAATTGTAGAAGGATGAAGTTTGGAATGAATTGATGATGATCCATATCTCTCTCCCTTTCTCCCCCATCACACACACACACATACTCTCTCTCTCTCTCATTGTATTTCTCTTCACCCCTCTCTCTCTCTCATCTTCCCTCTATATCCCCCCTCCACCTCTATCTATATTTTCCTTTATCTTTCTTTATACCTCACTTTCCATCTCCCTCTCTCTCTCTCTACTTGTCTCTCTCTTCTTCCTCGTCCACTCTCTCCATCCCTCCCTTTATCCTTCTTTCTCACTCTTTATCTCCACCTCTCTCTCTCTCTCTCTCTCTCTCTTCTTCCATATATATCTCTCTCTTCTTACAATCTCTCTCCTTCTATATCTCTCCTCTCTAATTCTCCCTCCACTCCTCTCTCTCTCTCCTCCCTCCCCATCTCTTTCCCTCTCTTTGTCCCCCCACTCCTTGTATCTCTATTTCCATTTACATATTTGTCATTGTCTCTCTCTATCTTCTTCCATCTCTATATCTATCTCTCTCCCTCTCTCCTTCTCTCTCCCCCTCCCTCCCTACCTCACTACCTCTCCCCCTGTCTCCCCAATCACACACTCTCTCTCTTCACCTCTCTCCCCCACTCTCTATCTCTCTCTTCCTCCCTCTCTCTCTCTCCCTCCTCTAGCTTTATCTCTTTATTTCTCTCTATCTTATTATTTGTCTTTCTGTCTCACCACCCCACACACACTCTCTCTTTCCCACCCCTTCTATTTCTCTCTCTTCCCCTCTCTTCTCTCTCTCTCTCTCTCTCTCTCTCTCTCTATATATATATATATATATATATATATATATATCACTCCCTCCTCCTCCTCCTCCTCCCTCCATCACTTAGTTTGTTCTTCACAATAATCCTCCCCCCCCTCTCTCTACCCTCTAGCTATGTCTCTATCTCCCTCCCTTTATTCTTCTATATCTCTCTCTATTGTGAAGATAAATCTCCTCTGTGAATAGAGGCAATCTCTCTAGCCCAATGAGTGGGTCTAGCAATAAATTGAACAAACTAATGCAGATTTTTCTAGCTTATGTTTAAAAATGCCGAGAGAGAGAGAAACCTACCTCGCTCTGATGCTAATTGTTTAATCCTTTTATGATGGCTTCGATCCCTTGGCTCCTAGTCTCATTCCTTGCTTGTTCCTTATGTATGAGTACTTGCAAGAGAGATCAAAGGACAATACAAGATACAAGAGCATACATAGTATATATCAAACATAAACTACTTGATAAGTCAAGGAGTATCAAGCTAAATGCATAAATATTTAGACATTGATGGAAAATGAACATCAGATGTATATATTAATGAATCAAAAAAGGAAGCATACAAAAATTTCCTTGATGTTGGAGACCTCCTTTTGGTGGGTCTCCAAGTCTAAGCCAAGACTCTTTAAGCACTCCTTCTCCAAGTTAGATGGGCAACATTTATGCATAATCTCAACATAGGAATGCAAGCAATCAATGACCAACTCATTGAAGAAAGTGAAGAACAAATTTATAGTAAGGGAGAGGGAGTTAGAGATCCACCAAAGGGGGAAGAAGGTCCTTATCCCAAAGGTAATATCCCTAAAGGTAGGATCAAGGGCTCTAAATGGGAGTAATTGACCATATCTTCATCCTACAACTACGAGCTCACTATTCTCGAGGCTTCTAGTAAGAGAAGCTTTTGCTCCATTTTTTGAGAAACTATCTGAAGAGGACCAACGTGGATTTTCATATCAAAAGTTGCGCTGTTAGTGCTAGTCACTAGTTAGACAAAAGGTTACCATCACATATTTGCCTTCTAAAAGTAACACCGGTCTTGCAAATTAGTTTTTTTCACAAGTTTTTCTAGAATTTCTTTAAGACATTAGTTCTCCATCTCTTCAAGGATGTATTGAGCATATACTTCAAGGTGAATGAGTTTACACAACTTTTGTTTCTTTATGACATTTGTGACGAAAGTGGCACAAAGGACGACACTTCAGGTATAGAGTTGGGAATGTAACAAAATAGTGTGTAACAGATGCCCCCTAAAGCATGAAAGTATAATGGGAAGTAATGGTTGAAGTGCTTTATCAGTTAAGGATAGGAGCTTGGAAGACCATTGTTAGGAGACCTGCAAATCAAACATGATACAATATATGACATCTCTGATATATACATATGCTTGATAATACATCTGAATAAGCATAAAAATATAATACATGAATCCACGGTATGGATGCAACCATCTGTGTGAAAAGGATCATGTCTATGGATCCACGACATGGCCGCAGCCATCTGTATGAAAATGATCATGTATACAATCATGAATACTCAATAACTCCTCGCAACCTAGATCTTAACAAATGAGATATAGGGTATTTATCTCTATCCCAATCGAAGTATGAATCTAACCATGTGAATAGATGTGCTGACGTAAAAAATCGTAGAAACAACCTGATTAACGATCAATAATGTAAACTGTTAACAGGCACAAGAGAAACCACCAATAATGACGATGAACGTCAAGGTACACCAGTACAATCTACAAGTGTGAATTTATGAGCTGAAGTTGAACACTTGTCGAATCATTCGATCGAAGGCCAATGATGTAAGCCTATTGTCCAACATGAATAACTTTACATTAAGGAATGCAATCTCTAAGGTACTGAAAGGGCGTTTCTAAATCAACTTCTTGGATAATGAGTTGAAGTCAACAGGAAGTGATCCGTCGAAGGAGGGACATAATATTTCCCACATCATCGACACGAAACATAGGATATCTCAAAATGATAGGAGTGATTTAGGATTGTTTCAAAGAGGGTCACATAGGTATAAGATGTTTAGCTTTTGCAGATAAGAATTCTTTTGAACATATCGGTGACACAACTCCTGAGTTCGACAAAACTTGACTCAAAATGGAATCATAGGTCATGATGACAACAAGGATGATCGAATCAGAGGCAAGTGGATTTTCCAAACCCAGGAAGGCAAGTGGCGAAGAGAGGATATCCCAAACCCGACACGAGATGCTGATTAGTGTCATGTTCAAGTGCGACATGCTGCCTTTACACAAAATACAAGACACGTTTACTTCCATTTTTCCCCACTATCGCTAGCGAGTACCTCTTTATTTTTAGTCACAAGCTTGAAGAGGATACAATAATCTTGTTGTATAAGTTCATCCTTCGGATGAATCCATCCTAGTAAGTTTAACAATCCCTAAGAAGGAGTAACTCGGTATCGTCATGGTGATAAGTCCTGCATCGTTTAAGTTTTACGATTCCGACAGAGGGGTAAATCTACTTCGTTTTCATGTTTAGACAATTTGAAAAAGAGGTGGAATAGAAAACTCCAAAGACCCCCTTTTTGTAGATAGTCTCCCGAATCTGAAAATGTAGAAAACAATATTCCAGAGAACCTCTTAGCCATGTTCGACTAAGGTATTCCGTTTTCGTAGTTAGTCTATCTTAGTCCAGAAAAGGGTGTTATAACACTATTTACCACCCTTGGCATTGGTGATGCTTGGTTTATGGCCTAGGGCAACCCCTCCTTCCAGACTTGGTCCAAATATATAAAAAAACAATGTTTTATTCCCTGTACACTACATTTCCCTGAGATAAAAGCGTGTACACGCGGGTCAGTCAATACCCAACCCGCGTATATGTATTAAAACACTTAAAAAAAATAAATTTCCCTAATTATGGGCGGAATTCATGGGTTTTCCTGTTGATCACCTCCTAGTGCCCATGGCCCAACTGTTTCCCAACTAAAAAACTAATTGGGAGACGTATAAATACACCTCTATGGGAAGGAATTAAGGGAGAAGAGATAGAGTTTTTTATACTGAGATTATCCCTGACTGAGTCTGATGAATCCCTGTGCCTCATGCACTTCTCCAAGCTTAAGGAAACCCTTGTTTCCTTGATTATAGATATTCTCCCTCTTGCTTGAGATATCGTGGTGTTGGTTATGGAAGAAGATTGTTGAAGGCTAGGATAGGATGAATCCAGAGGACGGTTCTGCTTGGAGCCGGAAGAAGAAGACTCAGGTGAATTCTCTCCATGTTATTTATAGCTTACTACAATAAAATAAATGTTGTATTGTTTCTGAAATTAACTATATTTATGCATCAGGTTATGTTTTAATTCATATATGAATGTTGTTTTGATGTATGATCAATCATTTGTTTATATGATATAAAGTCAATTTCGTGAATATGCTTTACTTCTATACTGCTATGTATGTTCGAATTGAATGATTTTCAGGTTTGAAGAACATCGGGAGTTGCAGAGGGTCTGAACCCTGCGGGACCTACTCGAATGAAGGAAATCTAGGTACGGTCACTCTTACGTAGTTTGATTATATAAGAATTTTGCCTGAGTTGTATGAGTGTTTCTTGTTGTAGTTTGCTTCTGCTCTGTTGGGGTTCTAACCCAAAGCCCTAGGGTACTTATTCCCGAAACAAAGGGTTAAACTTATACTGAGTAGACATCATTTCATTTACTTTAACGAGTTTGAAACAATAAGTACTCAACAATATTATATTTCGAGAATCAGAAAAGAGCTTAAAGATGACTCCACCTGGAGGAACGAGTGGTATAAAAGGGTAACAACTGGTTCCGACCATGATGGAGCTGCTCAAAACATGTAAAGGTTAAGAGGATGGCTAATATAATCGACCAAAGAGATGGTGATGATGGGATGAAAAAACCAAGGCTCATCTAGCAAAAAAAGGTTGATAACAATGGCAATCACGAGAGGTAGGATGGGAATGGTTTCATTTTTACACAAGCTTGAAACGAAGACAAACATGTCTCATCTATTTTTGCTATAACTTTTTGGGTCCTTCATCATTTTGGAGAAAAAATCACATGGTGCATTAAAGGACATTAAGACATACTTTAAAAAGAAAATTGAATGCTTGATAATGGTAAGACCCTTTTAGGTTGCACTAATGGAATAATCACTTTCATAATTTAAAAATAATATAAATGAAAATTATAAATTTTGGAAAAATAGTTGTGCACAACAATATGTTTTGTACAACTCCACAAGTTTTTGTGGTGAGATTCCATCATTTAGGTACTCAAGGGTTGCACTACAAGAAACATATGCATTATATTTTGCATGAAAGATAAAGTAGCAATGCGAGGAAAACTCAAAATTCACATAGTTAGACACAATTTCTATAAATAAAATGATATATTCGGAAATCCAACTCATTTCTTATATTTCATCTTTTACACCATCTTCAAATTCATTAAGTACCTCCTTCAAGTTAACATATTTCTTTTTTTTCCAGGTTTACGTTGCAACTCTTCATGAGAGACTATCATTAGCTTGCACCCACCCTTATCCATTCCTAAAAGTGGATGCATAGGAATGACAATTGCTCGTTTGCATTTAAAATTTATATCAACTTTGTATTGAGTATAAAGGAAATTACACATTTCCTTCATTCTAAATTACATAAAGTCTTTTTTAACTTAACACATATAAATACACAACACACATATGCTTGTAGTCTATTTAATAGGAGAAATGACTTTTTTTAATTAATAGATGAATCGACTTTTTTCAGAGCATTTTTTTCTGGTTAATTTGAACCAAAATCTCACTGATATTTTTAAAACTCGAGTTTAGGTTGTTTAATTTGTAGACTTTGAGAGCTCCATGGATTTTTTCAGGGTGTTGAATCCATTTATGGTTTCAAAAATATATTTTAAATCACAAAAAATCACAATTTTGCTTGAAATTGTAGCGCTAGATTCATGTGAAAAAAAGATAATTTTATCTATAAGTTAGATCCTACCTCTATATATAATAATAATAATAATATTTTATATATTTTTATAAATTATAATTAATATAGATTTATTTTATATAATTAAAAAATATAACTGTAAAAATCAATGATATCTTTTATACAATAGAGTTAGATTTAGCACCATGAAAAACTTTTTGGACATTTCGATTGTGCATGCTGCCAGATTTTAGGGAAATTAAACCAAAAAAACATAGCGAAAAACTTCCAAAAAATCACACTAAAAACAACGAATTATACAATTGGTTTATAAAAATTTATATTTATAATAAAAATATATTCTTTAAATGAATAAAGCCTCCGTTATCCAATTTACATTAATTTGAAAATTATTTACTTTATTATTAGATAATAATTATTATTATATTAAACATTTTTGTGTTAAATTGTATGAGAGTTTTAAAAGATCACATTTTTTACTCATTAGTAAAAAATAAAAAATAAATTAAATCAATCAAATGTAATCAAATTTTTTATTTAATTAATTTAAATATTATTTTGTAATAATTAATTCATTGTTTAATTAATTTAAATATTATTTTGTAATAATTAATTCATTGTTTATATTTTTTTTCATTTTCATTATTATTCCATTGATTTTCTTGAAAACAAAAACCATGTCATTAATATTTTTTTTATATATACATGTATGTTTTTTGAACATAGGGTCAATTTGACACTCCGTGGGCCATGGGATCCATTAGAAATCAACGACTGCCATCAAATAGCGCTACCCCATGCTGATGTCACCAGGGGTTTCCGCCATTAGCGCTCCGCGCGATAGATCTAACGATGTACCGTGATGGCATTGGAATCAAGGGCTTTGATTAAATAGCGTGGTCTCCATGCATATGTTACTAGGGGATTGGTAGTGAGAGCCACTCTTGAGTACACTGGTCTGCTGTGGTGATAGCTAAAGGGGCAGATACCCCAATCTCAGGAATCCTGTCCTACTGTAGTGATAGCTAAAGGGGCAGATACCCCAATCCTGGGAATCCCGTCCTACTGTGGTGATAGCTAAAGAGGCAGATACCCCAATCCTATCTTGGCAGCACGTGAGTCTAGCTCTTACTCTCCCTACAGTTACCAATTCACCATATAATTAAAAAAATAAAATCTTGAAAATACAAGAACAAATTTTATTAGAAAATTATTAGTCAAATTTCGTTGAATTTTAGGGTTTGAATCAACCATTTCTTGGGTCACTCAAGAACCTTCATAATGGTATATATTAATTAATTTTGTACTCTATTACAATTAGAATCAAACTTAAACTAGAAAGAACAATTTCTCATCATTTGAGTAATTTCAAAATTTAATGCACAATTAATTTGGCACATGCCCTTATAAAGTTCAAGTAATGTTAAAGTAATGTTAGATGTTTTGTTTTTATTTTTATTTTCAAAAAAAAATATTGAAAATATTTAAAAATAAATTAAATTTTTAGATAAAATAAAAGTTATTACACATGTATTTATAAGTTGTTAAATAAGATAATTTTATTATGAAATATTATGTAAATCATATGATTTAAAATAAACTTAAATGTTTATATTAAAATATATAAAATTTTAAGAGTCTTACCTGACTTCCTATATTACTATAATTTTATATCCATTAATAAAATACTAATTAACAAAGTATGAGCTAAAATAATATCAAAAATTTTGCCAAAAATTTAAATTTAACTATTTGAACAAAATAATTGTAATGCAATATACTAAAAAACCAAGTCCAAAATATTTAAGTGATAGACTAACTACTTATAACTCTACATATTTTTAAGTTTTTGCACAACTCTATAACTAGCAATTGCACCAGATGTTGCGAAGGAAATGCTGTAAGGCATAAAAGGGAGATTCTCTCCCCTGAGCCATATATTTTCACAAAACATAGTACTAGATTAGAATTGGTATCTTATATCTTTGGAACACAACAAACATATATGTATCAACTAGTTAAAGGGAGATTCTCTCCCCCGAGCCATATATTTTCACAAAACATAGTACTAGATTAGAATTGGTATCTTATATCTTTGGAACACAACAAACATATATGTATCAACTAGTTAGCGTACTGTGGATGTACTTAACAAGAGTGGTCTCTCATTTGTGCACATTTGAGTTTGCATCTCCAATTGCAAATGTGGAGGGGGAGATGGAAATAATCCACCTACATGAGTTAATGGGCTACTAGGCAATGCACAATGAACATAGTGTCGCCTCAAGGATATTCTCTTGATCCCAGATTTCCACAACTTGAAAACCAATAACATATAACATTATTGAAAGCATAAGGAAAGTAAGCATATTACAAGTCATGTAGGGATGACTATGGATAACTCACAACATTGAGGGTGATGATTCTTTTTACATCCAATCCTACAATTTTACCAACATCTTTCATTGCTTGGTGTTAAGCATAATTAAAATAGGCAGGCATAGTAATGATTGCATTCAATAGAGTCTTTCGTTTCTTTCATTGCCCATTTATTTCTACCCAAACATCAACATTAGTTTCTTTAACAATACATTAGTTTCTTTAAAAATATTAAATCAAATGCCTTCCTCATCATTGCCCATTTATTTCTACCCAAACATCAACATTAGTTTCTTTAACAATACATTAGTTTCTTTAAAAATATTAAATCAAACGCCTTCCTCATCTTGGTCAACAAAAATGCAAAAATGCACCTATTTGACTGGGAGAGTATTTTTTCTCATTTATTTCTACCCAAGCATCAACATTAGTTTCTTTAACAATATTAAATGAAACACCTTCCTATCAAACACTTACTCCCAAACATAGTATTTGTGGGATTTGTCACAACTTATGCTTGGAAGGAATACTTGCAAGTATCTCTCCCTTTTGATTCACAACTACAATAGATGGGCCCCTTCTGAGTTCTCAATTACTTTTGGGTTCTACAGATATTAAAAAAATAGTCTAATGAGAAGAATGCATGAAAATCAAAATACTAATTATTTTGTCAACTCGACCTAGAGAAAACAATAAGGAATTTAGCATTCAAGGATAAACAACTAAAATTCCCTTCCATGATGGCCACACATGAGTTGGAAATTACTTTTGGGTTCTACAGATATTAAAAAAAAATAGTCTGATGAGAAGAATGCATAAAAATCAAAATACTAATTATTTTTTCAACTCGACCTAGAGAAAACAATAAGGAATTTAGCATTCAAGGATAAACAACTAAAATTCCCTTCCATGATGGCCACACATGAGTTGGCAGTGCCAAAATCAATACCAATCACATCACTCCGAGTAGGCCTTGAGTTGAATTCTACTTCTTAATTGATGGAAATTAATCAAGCAATTCAATCCTAATCTACTTCTTAATTGATGGAAATTAATCAAGAAATTCAATCCTACCACAAATGAAGGTTATTGTATAAACCTGAAAGTTCTTGTTGTATTTTCTCATCTTTGAATTAGAGGTGACCCAAGAATTGACATGTAGTGATGTTTCTAAAAAGAAAAATGAATTCTAGGCCATCTACTTCTTAATTGATGGAAATTAATCAAACAATTCAATCCTATCACAAATGAAGGTTATTGTATAAACTTGGAAGTTCTTGTTGTATTTTCTCATCTTCGTATGAGAGGTGACCCAAGAATTGACATGTAGTGATGTTTTAAGATATATATTTATATTTATATGAATATGAATATCTATGTGAATGGATGGTTAGAAAAAATAGGGTTGTGTGTTGTCTTATTTAATGTTTCAAGTTTCACACACACACACACACACACACACACACATATATGAATATGGTGCTTGTAAGTATTTAAAGGTGTATCACAACTTGTGCTTGGAAGGAATACTTATCTCTCCCTTTTGATTCACAACTACAATAGAAGTTCTCAATTACTTTTGGGTTCAATCACATCACTCCTAGCAGGCCTTGAGTTGTAAGCCCTAACAAACATTAGTGAAAGTTCAATCACATCACTCCCAATAGGCCTTGAGTTGTAAGCCCTAACAAACATTAGTGAAAATTCTAAAAACAAGTTGTAAGCCCTAGCAAACATTAGTGAAAATTCAATCACATCACTCCTAGCAGGCCTTGAGTTGTAAGCCCTAACAAACATTAGTGAAATTTCTAAAAACAAAATGAATTCTTCAATGCAGTAAGGCCATCTACTTCTTAATTGATGGAAATTAATCAAGCAATTCAATCCTACCACAAATGAAGGTTATTGTATAAACCCGAAAGTTCTTGTTGTATTTTCTCATCTTCTTCTTAATTGATGGAAATTAATCAAGCAATTCAATCTTACCACAAATGAAGGTTATTGTATAAACCTGAAAGTTCTTGTTGTATTTTCTCATCTTCTTCTTAATTGATGGAAATTAATCAAGCAATTCAATCTTACCACAAATGAAGGTTATTGTATAAACCTGAAAGTTCTTGTTGTATTTTCTCATCTTCGTATGAGAGGTGACCAAAGAATTGAAATGTAGTGATGTTTTAAAATATATATTTACATGAATATCAATATGACTATCTATGTGAATGGATGGTTTTGTTGTATTTTCTCATCTTTGTATGAGAGGTGAAAAAAGAATTGAAATGTAGTGATGTTTTAAGATATATATTTATATGAATATGTTGGGTCCCTATAATACTAGTGATTACCCCATTACTATTGTAGTTATACCCCTTATTTATATTGTTGTGCCCCTATTACCCCCATATTTTTATTTCTGTGCCCCATAGAATCCCTCTATTGTTATTTTTGTGGCTTTATATTATTATTGTTAGGTCGGCTGGATTATATTGTGACTCCTTAGACTCCTATATATAGAAAGGACGTTTTGTCATTTGAATCATCCAAGAATCGTTCATTTATGTAATGTAAAGGAGGTTTCCCCCTCGAAGAGGCTGAATTATAAGGTGTTGATCTATCTTTTCTATCTTTTCTTGAGCTGGTTTCATAACATTTGGTATCAGAGCTTTGGATTCTAGGGTTTCGCTGGTCCAAATAGGTCATCGTGGAATTTTCGCTATAAATTTTTTTCTGTGACGTTTTAGAAGTCGCAAAAAAAACCCATTTGAGAAGAAATCGCGTTGAACCTTAGGTCCGAATTTCAGAGCTTTTAGTGCAATATTTGCGGAGATATGATCTGAGGAAGTTTGTCTTTTTGCAGACTCCTGAATTACATTCAAAATAGGTGACCTGGGGAAAATCGTCATAACTTTCTCTCTGGGGATCGGATTGAAATTTCGTAAGAAGGTACAAAAAGAGGACGGACTGTAGTTTCTTGTATGCATTTTTCAGATCCAAAGATCGAAACAGTGACTCGTGGCACGTCGTACAAGTTCACTCTACTGAACTAGTCCATAATCAAGTCACTGTGGGAGATTTCGCATAACTCTTCCTTGGAGAGTCCAATTTGGGTCGGACTTGTGGCATTGGAAAGAGGACATAGAGGGCTACTGCAGGTCACACATTCAGAACTAGATGATCGAAAATTACAGAGATACATCAGAGGCAATATCGAGCTCCTACAAAGTGAAAAAGGTGTGTAGATTTTCTTAAATTTTTGCTTAAGCTTGGTTTGAAAATTTATTTTGAAGGAATTCAAAGGGCATAATAGAGCATTATTATCGGTAACTGATGCCCCGAGGAAAGAAAATGCAATCACCTAGTAAGGAACCTAGAAGCTCTAGCATGACTCATGAAGAAGAAGAAGAAATGCTATATGATATATCAAAATTACAAGAACAAGTGCAACGAGTGTCACTTGCACAAAAAGCAACATAATCTAAAATGGATGGTTTAAGGAAAGATGGAGAAGCTAAGATGGATGGTTTAAAGAAAGGTGTAGAAGATAAGATGGATGGCATGGAAGCTAAGGTGAATGGCATGGACGCTAAAATTGATGGCATGGATGATAAGATGGAAGAATTGAAGATAAATATGAATAAGTTGCTACAAGAAATGGTCACTAAGGGTGAAAGGGTACTAAAGGAAACTCATGATGAGAACAAAAGAAATGTTAATCATGATTCCATAGACTCTAATGTTGGATCAAAGACTCACCATGTTCCAAAAATCGATATGCGGAAGTTTGATGGCAAGGATCCCGCCACATGGATATTACAGATGGAGCAATTCTTCGATCTCAATAATGTGCAAAACGCACAAAAGGTACGTATGGCAACTGTATATTTGGAACCAAATCAGTTTGTATGGTATCAATGGCTTTGTTCTCGTAAACAATTTATCACTTGGGCAATTTTTACGGAAGAATTGATAGCATATTATGAGGATACAAAAGGCAACACTTTTTTTATCCAATTGATAGGTCTCAAACAAAAGGGTTCAATAATGGAGCACATTGAGGAGTTCCAAAAATTGAACATAAGGGTAAAATATATTCCAGAGGAGCATAGGATTGATGTGTTCATAGGGTCTTTAAAGGATAATATCCAACATGATGTTCACCTTTGGGAACCTGATTCATTAGAGAAGGCATTCAGGTTAGCAAGAAAAATGGAAAGCAAAATTATGGCAACTAGGAAGCATACCACTCACAACTTTAAAGACGGAAGTGTTGTTGCCCCTAGTCTTCCACAACCTACAAGGTTGACACCACAACAATTGGAAGAAAAAAGAGCAAAAGGGCTTTGTTACAGTTGTGATAGCAAATACACAAAAGGTCATAAGTGTGCTGAGAAGAAATTATTCTACATAGATTGTGAAGAGGAAGAAGAAAAGGATCAAGAAAGGTCAAAAGAAGAGGATATACTCCAGGAACAAAGCCTAAATGAAGAACAAATAAATCCAACCATATCTTGTAATGCATTGGCAGGAATTACCACTCCTCAAACCATCAAGATAGAAGGATAAATCAAGAAGAAAAAGGTAATAGTGTTGATTGATTCAGGAAGCACCCACAATTTTATTCATTGTAGGGTAGCAAAAGAATTGAATTGCTTCCTATATCTAGCACCAGAGTGTCAAGTGATGATCGTAAATGGATGAACAATAAATTGCTCTGGAAAGTGCCATAATATCAAGCTATCCATGGGAGAATATGTATTGACTAGCCCAATGCTTTCCATTCCAATGGGAGGTGCTGACGTTGTACTAGGAGTCCAATGGCTACAATCCTTGGGTACAATAGCTTTTAATTTTCAAGAACTTTTCATCAAATTTTCTACGGAAGGAAAGGAAGTTGAATTAAGGGGTATTGCAGGGAAACCAGGAAAGATAATCAGCTCTAATGACATGACTAAGCTTCTAAAAAAGGAGCAAAAAGGTGTAATTGCACAATTATGTTCGCTAGATGTTTCCACATTGGAATCATCTATTTCTCCAGATCTCCAAAAAGTCCTGGACAATCATTCCAAGGTATTTGAGACTCCGAAAGGTATCCCACCTATGCGTGATCATGATCATGTTATTCATCTGATTCCAGGAAGTGTTCCTCCAAACATCAGGCCGTACAGATATCCCTATGTCCAAAAAAGTGAAATTGAACGTATGGTTGCAGAAATGCTAGAGGCTGGTATAATTCAACCGAGTCAAAGTTCTTTCTCAGCT
Organism: Pinus tabuliformis; assembly: GCA_031772625.1. Taxonomy (NCBI): domain Eukaryota; kingdom Viridiplantae; phylum Streptophyta; class Pinopsida; order Pinales; family Pinaceae; genus Pinus; species Pinus tabuliformis. Next base: position 996,477,990 of record CM062806.1, on the reverse strand, counting down.
CCAGTAGTATTGGTGCACAAGAAGGATGGATCATGGCGAATGTGTCCGGATTATAGGGAGCTCAACAAGCTCACTATTAAAGATAAGTTCCCCATTCCTGTCATTGATGAATTACTGGATGAATTGCATGGATCAATTTACTTCACCAAGTTGGATCTTCGTTCGGGATATCATCAAATCAGAATGAAGATTGAAGACATTCCGAAAACGGAATTTAGAACTCATGAGGGTCATTATGAATTTTTGGTCATGCCTTTTGGCCTTACCAATGCACCTTCAACATTTCAAGGTTTGATGAATTCAATTTTCAAACCATTCCTTAGAAAATTTGTGTTAGTATTTTTTGATGATATACTAATCTACAGCAAGTCTTGGAAGGATCATGTTGAACATGTTGACAGGGTGCTACAACTATTGGAGGAGAAACAATTATATGCAAAAAGATCCAAATGTTTCTTTGGAGTCCGGAGGTGGAATATTTGGGTCATATTGTATCTCATGAAGGAGTTAAGGTAGACCCTAGCAAAATTAAAGCCATTAAGGAATGGAAAATCCCCACATCCATAAAGCATCTGCGAGGATTTCTTGGGTTGACAGGGTATTATCGCAAGTTTGTTAAGAATTATGGGAGAATAGCAGCACCTCTAACAACATTATTGAAGAAAGATTCATTTTCATGGACTCTGGAAGCAACAAAGGCCTTTGAACATCTTAAAGAGGCAATGTGCCAAGCACCGGTCTTAGCTACACCGGACTTCACAAAAACCTTTATTGTGGAATGTGATGCTTCAGGAAATGGAATTGGTGCTGTTCTAATGCAAGATGAAAGACCCATTTCTTTTGAAAGTCGTCCAATCAAGGGAAAGTTTTTAAGCAAAGCTATTTATGAGAAGGAAATGTTGGCAATACTCCATGCACTTAAGAAATGGCGACCCTACCTAATGGGAAGACACTTCAAGATAAAAACGGATCATGATAGCCTTAAATACTTTTTAGAACAAAGATTATTCTCTGAAGAGCAACAAAAGTGGGTCACAAAGATGTTGGGTTATGACTTTGAAATCATCTACAAAAAAGGGAAGCAAAATGTGGTGGCAGATGCACTCTCAAGAAAGGATGAGGATGTGGAAGCATTGTTGTGTGCCATTTCTATTATCCAACCAGATTGGATAAACGAAGCAAGGGAGGAATGGAAGAATGACAAAGAAGTGTGGGCACTTATTCAAAAGCTACAACAAGATTCCAGTACTTCTGATACATTTAGCTGGAAAAATGATTCGTTATGGTACAAAGATCGCTTATACCTCTGTAAGAATTCCCAGCTAAAACAAAAGATTCTTATGGAATTGCACACTTCTCCCTTAGGAGGGCACTCAGGATTTTTAAAAACTTACCACAGGGTTAAGAAGGATATTTTTTTGGGATGGCCTTAAATCAGATATTCAAAAGTTTGTCGCAGAATGTTTGATTTGCCAACAAAATAAAGTTGAAACAATTAAGACACCGGGTCTATTACAACCTTTATCCATTCCAAGCCAACGTTGGGAGGAGGTTTCAATGGATTTTATCACAGGTTTACCCAAGTCTGAGGGAAAGAGTGTCATCATGGTGGTAGTTGACAGACTTACCAAGTATGCACACTTTTGTGCATTATCACATCCATTTAAAGCCAGTACAGTTTCTACTGCATTTATGGAAACAGTTCAAAAACTACATGGAAACCCAAAGATTATTGTAAGCGACAGAGATCCCATTTTCACTCGAAATTTTTGGACATAATTATTTTCTTGTCTTGGTACTCAGTTAGCTCATAGCTCATCTTATCATCCTCAATCTGATGGGAAAACTGAGATAGTAAACAAATGTTTGGAAGGATATCTTCGTTGCTTTGTATCTGATAAACAGACACAATGGGTCAAATGGTTGCCTCTGGCTGAATGGTGGTATAACACTTCCTTCCATACAACAACAAAAATGACCCCATTTATGGCACTTTATGGGTATCAACCACCATCCATCACATCATATTTAAGAGAAAATTCTAAGGTTTAGGCAGTGGAACATCACATCGAACATCAACAACAAGTCCTCCAACTCTTAAAGGATAACCTCGTGTTGGCACAAAATAGAATGAAACAACAGGCATATCAACATCGCAGTGAAAGAAGTTTTGATGTAGGTGATTGGGTATTCCTACGGCTACAACCATATAAGAAAATGTCCCTAAAGCAAGCTAAGAAGGATAATAAATTATCACCAAAGTATTATGGTCCGTACAAGGTGTTGCAAAAGATTGGTACTATGGCATACAAATTGGAGCTTCCTGCAGCTTCTCGATTGCACCCAGTTTTCCATGTTTCATGTTTAAAGAAGGTTATAGGCGACAAGCTCCCAATTCAAACAATATTGCCAGAACTTGACGAGGAAGGAAAAATTATATTGGAACCGGAAGCAGTCACAGAAACAAGAACTCGACAGCGACGAAATCGATCAATTTCAGAGTATCTTATCAAGTGGAAGAATTTATCCGCTGAAGATTCCACATGGGAGGATGAGAATTTTATGCAGAAGTATCCAGAACTACTCAAGCGTTGAGGACAACACTTTTTTGAAGGAGAGGGGCATGTTGGGTCCCTATAATACTAGTGATTACCCCATTACTATTGTAGTTATACCCCTTATTTATATTGTTGTGCCCCTATTACCCCCATATTGTTATTTTTGTGCCCCATAGAATCCCTCTATTGTTATTTTTGTGGCTTTATATTATTATTGTTAGGTCGGCTAGATTATATTGTGACTCTTTAGACTCCTATATATAGAAAGGAGGTTTTGTCATTTGAATCATCCAAGAATTGTTCATTTATGTAATGTAAAGGAGGTTGCCCCTTCGAAGAGGCTAAATTCTAAGGTGTTGATCTATTTTTTCTATCTTTTCTTGAGCTGGTTTCATAACAGAATATGAATATGAATATCTATGTGAATGGACGGTTAGAAAAAACAAGGCTGTGTGTTGTCTTATTTAATGTTTCAAGTTTCATATATATATATATATGTGGTGCTTGTTAGTAAGTATTTAAAGGTGTATTTTACAACAATATGACAAATATATTTAAATAATTAACCTAATAAATACTATATAGATTTAAATTATTTTTTTTTGCTTTCTTTTACTGGAATAAAAAATTTACAACATCATTTTGGGCTACATTAGTCACATAAAGATGTAAAATTTAAAATACATAACTTTTTTTATCCTCCGAAAAAATAAAGAGGTGACCCAAGAATTGACATGTAGTGATGTTTCTAAAAAGAAAAATGAATTCTAGGCCATCTACTTCTTAATTGATGGAAATTAAACAATTCAATCCCATCACAAATGAAGGTTATTGTATAAACCTAGAAGTTCTTGCTGTATTTTCTCATCTTCCTATGAGAGGTGACTTAAGAATTGACATGTAGTGATGTTTTAAGATATATATTTATATGAATATGAATATCTATGTGAACTGATGGTTAGAAAAAATAGGGTTGTGTGTTGTCTTATTTAATGTTTCAAGTTTCATATATATATAATTATGAATATGGTGCTTGTAAGTATTTAAAGGTGTATCACAACTTATGCTTGGAAGGAATACTTGCAAGTATCTCTCTCTTTTGATTCACAACTACAATAGATGGTGTTGTCCTGGTCCCTTTTGAGTTCTCAATTACTTTTGGGTTCAATCACATCACTCCCAACAGGCCTTGAGTTGTAAGCCCCAACAAACATTAGTGAAAATTCTAAAAACAAAAATGAATTCTAAATGAATTCTTAGTGATATTTTAAGATATATATTTATATTTATATGAATATGAATATCTATGTGAATGGATGGTCAGAAAAAAACAAGGTTGTGTGTTGTCTTATTTAATGTTTCAAGTTTCATTCATATATATATGATTATGGTGTTTTTTTTTTTTTTTTTTAATGTTTCAAGTTTCATTCATATATATATGATTATGGTGCTTGTTAATAAGTATTTAAAGGTGTATTTTACAACAATATAACAAATATATTTAAATAATTAACCTAATAAATACTATACAGATTTAAATTATTTTTTTTGCTTTCTTTTACTGGAATAAAAAATTTATAACATCATTTTGGCCTACATTAGTCACATAAAGATGTAAAATTTAAATTACATATTCCTATTTACAAGTAGTAAAATAGATGTAAAATTTAAATTTTCTTATTTTCCGAAAAAATAAAATGTGGTAAAAGAAATATTCATATTTACAAGTAGTAAAATAGATGTAAAATTTTAATTTTCTTATTTTCCGAAAAAAAAAACGTAGTAAAAGAAATATTCATATTTACTAGTAAAATAGATGTAAAATTTAAGTTACAAAAATTTTCTTATTCTCCCAACAAAAATAAAACGTAGTAAAATAAATCTTCGTATTACAAGTAATAAAAGAAGTCTTCTTATTTACAAGATTTGCTAATTTTGTGTTAAAAATATAGTGAATTATACCGATGTAATTTTCTTTTGCTTTCTTTTACCGGAATAAAAATAATATTCATCTTCACTTGATATATTCATATTTACAAGTAGTAAAATAAATCTTCATATTTACAGGATTACATATTAATTTTATATTAATATAAGATATATTCATAGTTACTAGTAGTAAAATAAATCTTCATATTACAAGTAATAAAAGAAATCTTATTATTTACAAGATTTGCTAATTTTATATTAAGAATATAATGAATTATACAGATGTTATTTTCTTTTGCATTTTTTAACTGGAATAAAAAATTTATAATATCATTTTGGGCTACATTAGTCACATAAAGATGTAAAATTTAAGAAATCTTCTTATTTACAAGATTTGCTAATTTTATATTAAGAATATAATGAATTGTTCAGATGTAATTTTCTTTTGCTTTTTTACTGGAATAAAAAATTTATAATATCATTTTGGGCTACATTAGTCACATAAAGATGTAAAATTTAAATTACATATTCATATTTACTAGTAAAATAGATGTAAAATTTAAATTACATAAATTTTCTTATTCTCTCAAAAAAATAAAACGTAGTAAATAAAAACATCATTTTGGGCTACATTATTCACATAAAAATGTAAAATTTAAATTACATATTCATATTTACAAGTAGTAAAATAGATGTAAAATTTAAATTTTCTTATTCTCAAAAAAACATAGTAAAAAAAATATTCATATTTACTAGTAAAATAGATGTAAAATTTAAATTACATAAATTTTGTTTTTTTTTTTACTGGAATAAAAAATTTATAACATTATTTTGGGCTACATTAGTCACATAAAGATGTAAAATTTAAATTACATATTCATATTTATAAGTAGTAAAATAGATGTAAAATTTAAATTACATAAATTTTCTTATTCTCTAAAAAAAATAAAACGTGGTAAATAAAAACATCATTACATCATTTTGGAGCTACATTAATCACATAAAAATGTAAAATTTAAATTACATATTCATATTTACAAGTAGAAAAATAGATGTAAAATTTAAATCTTCTTATTCTCTCAAAAAAAAATAATAAAAGAAATATTCATATTTACTAGTAAAATAGATGTAAAATTTAAATTACATAAATTTTCTTATTCTCTGAAAAAAATAAAACTTAGTAAAATAAATCTTCATATTACAAGTAATAAAATAAGTCTTCTTATTTACAGGATTGGCTAATTTTATATTAAAAATATAATGGATTATATGGATGTAATTTTCTTTTGCTTTCTTTTAGTGGAATAAAAAAATATATTCATATTTACAAGTAGTAAAATAAATCTTCATATTTACAAGATTACATATTAATATAAAAGATTACATATTAATTTTATATTAATAAAAAAATATTCATATTTACTAGTAATAAAATAAATCTTCACATTACACGTAATAAAAGAAATCTTCTTATTTACAAGATTTGCTAGGTTTATATTAAGAATATAATGAATTACATATTAATTTTATATTAATAAAAAAATATTCATATTTACTAGTAATAAAATAAATCTTCACATTACAAGTAATAAAGGAAATCTTCTTATTTACAAGATTTGCTAAGTTTATATTAAGAATATAATGAATTACATATTAATTTTATATTAATAAAAGAAATATTCCTATAAATCTTGATATTACAAGTAATAAAAGAAATCTTCTTATTTACAAGATTTTCTAATTTTATATTAAGAATATAATGAATTATACAGATGTAATTTTCTTTTGCTTTCTTTTACTGGAATAAAAAATTTATAACATCATTTTGGGCTACATTAGTTACATAAAGATGTAAAATTTAAATTACGTATTCATATTTACATTAGTTACATAAAGATGTAAAATTTAAATTACATATTCATATTTACAAGTAGTAAAATAGATGTAAAATTTAAATTAAATAAACTTTCCTATTCTCCGAAAAAGGTAGTAAAATAAATCTTCCTATTTATAGGATTACATATTAATTTTATATTAATAAAAGAAATATTCATATTTACTAGTAGTAAAATAAATATTCATATTACAAGTAATAAAAGAAATCTTTTTATTTACAAGATTCGCTAATTTTATATTAAAAATATAATGAATTATAAGGATGTAATTTTAAGAATATAATTGTGATGCCTCGGGATAAATGTAAATATTGATTTTACTGTGGTAATTGATAAACTGAATTGACTGTTATTATCTGTTTGGATTTAATAATAATTCCTGTGGTATTTTTTTAAGAAAAAGTTTCTTGAAAATTTGGCAACTTCCCAAGAAGGTGGTTGTTGTGTGTTCCATATATCCTAACTGTTTTTCCTAACAGGGGTTTTCCCGGAGGAAAGGAGGCAGGAAGGGGGGTTCTGCGCTGTGAGGACAGGCAGAGGGAAAGAGACACACAAAAAAAGGGCTACGTCTGGTGAGGACCAGATAGCCACGCACAAAGGTGCAGTAACTTGCTGAGGGCAGTGGCCCGACAAGGGCGCTAGGGGGGAGATTTTGGTCCTGGAGGACGAATCTCAAGGTTGGGTGGCATATCGGGAGCGGGAGAAATAGAGGAGGCCCGACTCCAGAGTATTCGTAAGTTTCTGCAGTGCAGGTAAGTGAGAAAACATTTATAAGTATTTCTGTGAAGATATTAGGAAAGGTAATACACTGTGTAGAAATGCCAATTACTGTAGATAATTCAAGAACTTGCTGCTGCCACCTAGGTGGTGTTAACTGAAGAACAGGAAATGTTGGCATTATGACACAGGTTTGGCTCGATGACATAAGTGTTGTCCTCGATGGCAACTCTCTCAAATAGCAAATCACAAGTTCAAGCTCTCAAAATAGGAGAAAATAAGATACTGGCAGGTTCCTGTTCACAAAGCCGCGGACATATGCAGGTGCGCCAAACAAAAGCTGCAGACATGTATGCAGGTGCTCCGAACAAAAAGTGCGGACAAAAAATACATGCACTTTCATGCAGAGAAAAGCGCGCACGTGGGAAATCTTATGGTTGGTCCATGGTATTTAGTCCGACATTTTTGATCCTATGGTTTTGGTCCGTGGTGTTTGCATCTAAAGTATTGAACCCAAGTTTTGGGTCCCTAGTATTGGATCTCTATGGTTTTGGACCATGGTTTGAGTAAGGCCTAGACTATAAAAAGGAAAGGAGATCATTTGGCTGGAGAAACTAATGTGTTGAATATCTGGAGATGTGCAAGATATGAAATACTAGTGATTGGTTGGTGAGTTATATCTGGACCTGAATCAAGGAGAAACCTGAGCATTACAAGACAGATCTACTGATGGGTTGAGATCTCTTTGACGCATGATCAGATCTGTAAATCTGATAATCTGGGGTATAAGTGAAGTCTGATAAATTATCTATACCCGCAGGTGTGACACAGCGTAGGCGCAGATACCCGCAGGTTTGACAGAGTGCAGGCGCGAATACCCACAGTCTCGATAAAGCGCAGGTGCGGATACCTGCAGGTTCGACACAACAGAGGTGCAGATACCCACAGGACAAAGAACTGAATACTGCGAACGTACGTAGGTTTCTATTGGTGAAGTTGCGGACTTTTTCTTGAAATATGTTTTAGCTGCTTTTGTCTATTACTGCAGTGTTCAGGGTTTTGAATTGGTGTCTGGTTACTGGTACTGTGTTCTGAGAAGTTATTGATTCAGTATTTGTACAAGGAAGTTGGTTGATTGCAGATCTATTTGATGTTTGATTGATATTCATGGATCCAGTTTGAAAATTTATGAAACGTGGTCCCTGGAAGAAAAGAGAAGTCTTCTGTAGGTCAGCACCTACGTACTAGTACCTCAGCTAGTACAAGAGCTAAGGGGGTTGTAGCTCCCTTCCAGAAGAGTCTGGAGAACGAGAGAAGGTTGTAGCCTTCTGTAGGTTGAAGCCTGCGTGCTGGTATAAGACTGCACCAGTACAAAATCATTGTAAAAGGAAGTTTCTAATTGAAAGAAGATAGAGACATATTGCAGCAGGTGGTTTTCACCCACATTGGGTTTCCACCTTATATCTTGTGTTCTTTTGTGTGACTGTCTGCTCTACTTTTCTGTTCCTGCTTACTGTTATATGGTTCTGACACACATATTAATGATCAACATCTGAAGATTAAATTAAATTATAAGTCTGGAAGGTATACACAAGTTTCATTAGTCAAATCTGCTAATATTTATATAAGTTGAAAAAGAATTTGATAATACTGATTCAGCCCCCCTCTCAGTATTATTTTCAACAATTGGTATCAAAGTAGGTCCTTCAGGAAAAGCTTGATCGCTTGAAGGAAGATCTATCATCATGAGCAACTACGAAAAGGAAGCATCTATCAGGCCACCGATTTTTGATGGGAGCAACTTCGTCTATTGGAAGGTAAGAATCACTGCTTATCTTCAATCTCTTGGTACAGAAGTTTGGGATATTGTGGAAATTGGATACACATTTCCATCAGCGACTCCTACAGATGCAGCTGGTAAGAAGCAATATGAAACAAATGAAAACGCTGTGAATACTCTATTAGGAAGTCTATCTCAATCAGAATTCGTCAAGTTTATGCAGCTCAAGCGCAAAATAAATATGGGACAAGATCGTTCTGAGCTATGAAGGAGATGAACAGGTAAAACGAGCAAAATTACAAACTCTTAGAATTCAATATGAAAGTCTCATAATGCATAATGATGAAAGTGTGGCTAGCTATTTCCTACGTATAGATGAGATCGTAAATTGTATGAAAAACTTGGGTGAAGAAATAAAAGAAGTTGTTTTGGTTGAAAAAGTTCTAAGATCTTTGTCTCCTAAGTTTGATTTAAAATTTTCTGCCATAGAAGAAAAGCAGAATCTACAGAGCCTTACCATGTCATAGCTGCACCAAATTCTAACTGCTTACGAGATGAGAAAAGGAGGACCATCAGACAGGAGAGAAGCTGCATTCAAGGCTTCAGGAAAAGGAAATTACTATGAGGCAGGACATATGTCAGAAGAAGAGGAAGAATCAAATTTTATCAAGAACCTTCAACGAGGAACTGGAAGATTCAGAGGTAAGCTGCCTTTCAAATGCTTTGCATGTGGAAGAGTCGGTCATTATGCTACAAAATGTCCTCATAAGGATAAACTAGACAAAGGTAAGGAACCTGTTAGATGGAACAAAAAACAGAATGTAAATAAGAAGAGCTATTACATGCATGAAGACAGTGATGGATTGTCAAATAGTGATGGAGATGAGCAAGGTAATGATAATAGAATTTTGATGGCTTTTGAAGATGATGATTTCTTGGATGCTATAAATGAAGAAGGTCTTTATGAAGAAATTTCTAAACTTAAAGTTTGTTTAGAGGAAAAGAATATGATTATAGATACTCTAACATTCCAACTTGCTGAAAAAGATAAACACAATGAAGAGTTAGAATGTGAAATTGTGGGATTTAGAAAAGAAATTGAGAAAACAGAGGTCCTTAATCTCAGATTTGCTAAAGGATCTGAAACTCTAGATGAGATTATCAAAGTGCAGCGTTCTCCTCTAATCAAGACTGGTCTCGGATATTCCGAAGAAGCATCTCAAGCTCAGAAGCAAGCACAGAAGCCATCCACCTCCAAAAGTTATCTTGATGTAGCAAGGAGAAGTGAACAAGTTGACAATCGACAACAAAAGCATAATGTAGATTGCCAGGTAAATCAGGGACAATTTGCTTCAAGAATGATCAAAGATTATCCAGTAAAGCGGGGGCAATCTACGTCAAGGATTAACAGAAGCCTCAACTGACCATAGGTAAATCATTCTCATATTGGCTCAAGAATGGATGGAAACTACAATCATATGGTTGGTAGATTTGATAATCACAGGAATTTCTTCAATGGCCAATGTTTCTCTTGTCATAACTTTGGTCATAAAGCTGCTCAATGTGTTGCCTACAAGACCATCATGACTAGGGAAGCTCAAAAACAAAGGAGTATGACAGGAATCATGAAAAGAACCTACAATAACTTCTCTGCTCTTGAAAATGAAATAGAATATTCTATCTGTAACAACTTCGGTCATGAAGATTCTGAATGCAGAAGCAGGTTTCAGCAAACAACTCAGAAGGAGCAAGCCTCATTGAGTTCCAAAACATGGAAAAGGAAAGAAATGCAATCGGAAAGATGTGGGATAGCCTTATATGCGGAAGGACAGGAAAATCAATGGTACATCGACAATGGATGCTCGAAACATATGACAGTTAATAAAGAAAAAATTCAGTCATATAGTGCCTTAGAAAAGGAAAAGAAGGTCTCATTTGGAAATGACACCCCTGCATTCATAAAAGGTAAAGGCTCTGTTCGTTTGAAAAAAAAGGTTAAGGCTGGTAATGTTATGTATGTTGATGGCTTAAAGTATAATCTATTGAGTGTCAGTCAGATGTGTGATCAAGGAACTGAGGTAATATTTCGATCAAATGGATGTATTGTTCGTGAGCTTGATACAGGAAAGACAGTGATCAGAGGCATAAGAACTCCAAATAACTTATATGTACTCAAGGGAGAACAACAACAATGCTATTTAAGCAAGAATGATGAACACTGGCTATGGCACAGAAGACTGGGGCATCTTAGCTTCTCTCAGATAAGGAAAGCATGCAAATATCAGGTAGTTCGTGATCTTCCTGATATCAGAATTCCAGACAATACAATATGCAAGTCATGTCAATTTGGTAAGCAAACCAGAACTAATTTCCCTGAGAAGGAAGGATCAGCTAGCAGACCACTTGAACTTGTTCACACCGATATATGTGGTCCAACTAGGAAGAGGTCACCTCGAGGAGAAGAGTATTTCATATTGTTCATTGATGACTTTTCAAGGATGTGTTGGATAGGACTCATGAAGTATAAAGATGAAGCTTTCGAAAAGTTCAAGTCATTCAAAGCCTTGGTTGAAAACGAATCAGATCGCAGAATCAAATGCCTCAGATCTGATCGAGGAGGGGAATTTACCTCAGATGAATTTTTCGATTTTTGTGAAGAACATGGAATAAGAAGGGAATTTTCTGCTGCAAGGACTCCTCAGCAAAATGGAGTAGTGGAAAGGATGAACAGAACGGTTCAACAAATGGCTCGTGCTATGCTTGATGAGTCTGGAACTCCCGCAACCTTCTAGGGTGAAGCCGCATTTGCCGCTGTTACTATTCTCAACAAGACAAACGTCCGGGTAAACAACACTCAGACTCCTCATGAACTTTGGTATGGTAAGACTCCCACGGTAAAATACTTCAAAATTTTTGGAAGCAAATGCTACATTAAAAGAACTGATGAAAATCTTGGCAAGTTTGAACCTAGAGCAGATGAAGGCATTTTACTTGGCTACTCTCCCCACAGCAAAGCTTACAAATGTTACAATAAAAGACTTGGTAAAATTGTTGAAAGTATTGATGTAGTGGTTGATGAAGAAGGAAACACTCCTAGGCAGGTAAAATCTAAAGATCTCGAAGATGGCGAAGAATATCCGTCAACATCAAATCAGATTCATGATGAAGAAGAAATCCATGAAGCACTAGAAGAACAGATAAGGATAGAAGAAAAGACTCCATCCAGATACGGCTAGAAGAATCATCCAAAATCTCAAATTTTGGGGCAGAAAGAGGTAGGTGTACAAACAAGAAGAACCATTTTAGAAGCTTCAAGCTATCTAGCATTGCTCTCCTCCACTGAACCACAGAATGTAAGAGAGGCTTGCAAAGATGAATGCTGGGTCAAGGCCATGGAGGAAGAACTTGAGCAGATTGAAAAGAATAACACTTGGGAGTTGGTTCCTAGACCAAAAGATAAGAATGTCATAGGGACAAAATGGATTTTCAAAAATAAGCTGAATGAAAATGGGGATGTGGTTAGAAACAAGGCAAGACTTGTTTGTAAAGGATATGTGCAACAAGAAGGAATAGACTTTGAAGAAACTTTTGCTCCAGTTGCCAGACTTGAGGCCATAAGAATGTTCCTTGCTCTCTCTAGCTTTCAGAAGTTCAAAGTATTTCAGATGGACGTAAAATCTGCCTTTCTGAATGGAGACTTAAATGAAGAAGTATATATTGAACAACCAGATGGGTTTATTCTTGGAAATGATCCAAAACTTGTATGCAGACTCAAAAAGGCTCTCTATGGCCTTAAACAAGCTCCAAGGGCATGGTATTATCGGTTGGATAAGTACCTCCATCAACAAGGTTTTATAAAAGGATCAACTGATAGCAATCTATATATAAAAATTGACAATGATAAGTTGCTGATACTTGTTGTGTATGTTGATGATATCATCTTTGGTAGCAATGAAGAAGACCTGAGTCAAAATTCTTCCTTGGTGATGCAGAAAGAGTTTGAAATGTCCATGCTTGGTGAGCTCACATATTTTCTTGGTTTACAAGTCCAACAAAACAAAGATGGCATTTTTCTATCACAAACCAAATATCTCAAGCAGATCTTGAAGAAATATGGGATGGAGGATTCGAAACCAGTATGTACCCCCATGGTGACAGGATGTAGCCTCAGTGCAAATGATGAATCAGCGGCCGTACATCAACCAACCTATAGATCCATGATTGGTAGTCTGCTCTATCTAACAGGTACCTGACCAGACATCATGCATGCAATGGGAATAGTTGGAAGGTTTCAGGCAAATCTAAAGGAAGCTCATCTTCAGGCAGTTAAGAGAATCTTCAAGTATCTTCAAGGAACTCAAAACTATGGCTTATGGTATCCTAGAGGTACAGATCTCACACTTCATGCATACACTGATGCAGATTAGGCAGGAAGCGTGGATGACAGGAAGAGCACTAGTGGTGGTGCATTTTTCATGGGTCTTAGATTAGTATCTTGGTTCAGCAAGAACAAAGCTCTATTGCATTATCTACAACTGAAGCAGAATATGTAGCTGCTGCATCTTACTGCACACAACTCCTTTGGATGATGCAAACATTGCAAGATCTTCAAATCACTTGTACTCCAACTATCTTCATTTTTTGTGATAACACAAGTGCAATCAGTATTTCAAAGAATCCTGTCATGCATTCAAAGACTAAGCACATACCGATCAAGTATCATTTTCTCCGAGAACAAGTGCTTGAACAAAAGGTCAAATTGAAGTATGTTCCCTCTAAGGAACAAGTTGCTGATATTCTCACCAAACCACTGCCCAGGGAGACCTTTGAATACCTCAGACAAAAGCTGGGGTAGTTGATGCATCATCTTGCTGTTGAATCTTGTCTGTTTCAGAGATTGTTGGTTGTACGCGAGTTTCATATGGGCTATACGCGTACATACGCTAGTTTATGTGGATACAGTCGACTTGAAGAATAACAAGGATGAGAAGAGTTCGATATGGGTCTGTCAGAGACAATCTGGCACAAGTTCAGGGGGAGCATATATTCTTCTAATAATGCATTGTTGGCATTATCATAGAAGATCTTGGTTCAATTATTTAGTTGTTTTGATTTCAGGAGGAGCAAGTGTAGAAGGAGAACATGACTACTGATCTGAATAATGATTGACAGATGTTGCTGATATTTTGTCTCTATCTTTCTTTTGTCAAGGTCATGTAACAGCCTATCTTGGTGCCCCACTATGCCTAGGATGGATAATGTAATATGTTGTATCCCCACTTGGTTGGGAGGAGTATGTATGAGTCTTTGGTGACATGAAGGTCAGTTATGATGTATAAAGTCATATTTCTTTTGTAGAACATCTTCTTGCAGATCTTGCCTATATGTCAGGGGGAGCTTGGACAGCACAACAGAGCAGAGATTTCAGCGTGTACTCAGGGGGAGCATAACCCTTTGCCCTTGATGTCAAAGGGGGAGAAAAGACTTTGAGTGACTTTGGGTTGCCATCAAGTCCAAAGGGGGAGATTGTTGGCATTATGACATAGGTTTGGCTTGATGACATAAGTGTTGTCCTTGATGGCAACTCACTCAAATAGCAGATCACAAGTTCAGGCTCTCAAAATAGTAGAAAATAAGATACCCGCAGGTTCCTGTTCACAAAGCCGTGGACATACGCAGGTGCGCCGAACAAAAGCTGCGGACATGTACGCAGGTGCTCCGAACAAAAAGTGCGGACGTAAAGTACATGCACTTTCATGTAGAGAAAAGCGCGCACGTGGGAAATCTTATGGTTGGTCCATGGTATTTAGTCCGACATTTTTGATCCTATGGTTTTGGTCCGTGGTGTTTGCATCTAAAGTATTGAACCCAGGTTTTGGGTCCCTAGTATTGGATCTCTATGGTTTTGGACCATGGTTTGAGTAAGGCCTAGACTATAAAAAGGAAAGGAGATCATTTGGCTGGAGCAACTAATGTGTTGAATATCTGGAGATGAGCAAGATTTGAAACACTGGTGATCGGTTGGTGAGTTATAGTTGGACTTGAATCAAGGAGAAACCTGAGCATTACAAGACAGATCTACTGATGGGTCGAGATCTCTTTGATGCATGATCAGATCTGTAAATCTGATAATCTGGGGTATAAGTGAAGTCTGATAAATTATCTATACTTGCAGGTGTGACACATCGCAGGCGCGGATACCCGCAGGTTTGACAGAGCACAGGCGTGGATACCTGCAGTCTCGACAAAGCGCAGGTGCGGATACCTGCAGGTTCGACATAGCGGAGGTGCGGATACCCGTAGGACAAAGAACTGAATATTGCAAACATACGTAGGTTTCTATTGGTGAAGTTGCAGAATTTTTCTTGAAATATGTTTTAGCTGCTTTTGTCTATCACTGCAGTGTTGAGGGTTTTGAATTGGTGTCTGGTTACTGGTACTGTGTTATGAGAAGTTATTGATTCAGTATTTGTACAAGGAAGTTGGCTGATTGCAGATCTATTTGATGTTTGATTGATATTCATGGATCCAGTTTGAAAATTTATGAAACGTGGTCCCTGGAAGAAAAGATAAGTCTTATGTAGGTCAGCACCTACGTACTAGTACCTCAGCTAGTACAAGAGCTAAGGGGGTTGTAGCTCCCTTCCAGAAGAGTCTGGAGAATGAGAGAAGGTTGTAGCCATTTGCAGGTTGAAGCCTGCGTGCTGGTATAAGACTGCACCAGTACAGGATCATTGTAAAAGGAAGTTTCTAATTGAAAGAAGATAGATACATATTGTAGCAGGTGGTTTTCACCCACATTGGGTTTCCACCTTATATCTTGTGTTCTTTTGTGTGACTCTCTGCTCTACTTTTCTATTCCTGCTTACTGTTATATGGTTCTAACACACAGATTAATGATCAACATCTGAAGATTAAATTAAATTATAAGTCTGGAAGGTATACATAAGTTTCATTAGTCAGATTTGCTAAACTTTATATAAGTTGAAAAAAAATTTGATAACACTGATTCACCCCCCTCTCAGTATTATTTTCAATAGGAAAAATATACATAGGATATATTTCTTTGTTGACTATTAAACACTATTTCTTAAAAAAAAACACAGTAACTATGATAATCGAAAATCTCCACGAAGATGGCAAATGCTGTGGATGTTACTGAGTGTTTGTAGTGGACGGCCGTAGCTTGAGTAATCATAAAAACAGAGGGACTGTTTAGTAAGGTTACTCTGAGAAAAAGAACTATTACAACATCCCAGTTAAACATTTGTAGAAAACATGTCATGCAGGATTTAGTGCAGTAAATTAATAAAGGAACAAGGGTCATCAGATGCTGTAAACATCTTGCTGCAAACAGGAATGGTGTTAAGCATTACAGTTTCCAAACAATAAAACAGGGAATAAGCTAGGTTGGCTCCGCTATGGGATCATCCCTAGGTTTGTTAGCTTGAGCTATGGAACCTTTGTGAGTTGCGTCGGACTGGAGAGTTCGTGGACTCTAAAGAGTATAAGCCCGCGAATGGGGAAAACATAAAAAACAAACAAATTCCCTGCGAACTAGGACAAGCATAGTAAACATGTTATCTACAAAATAGTGATGTCTAATAATACAAAATTTCAATGGAATAAGTTCTCCAACGAAAAAGGAAATCTCCACCACTAGGAATCTGGTGAGATCCCAGTTCTGTGGATTACACCGCATGCACCCACATTCAAAAAAAAAAAATGCAGGGTTTAGGGGGTGTAGAACTCTTGGGACGGGGTCTTGGGTCTCGACCGCTTTGAAATATGGTAACTGGAAGATGGGTTACAGTGGCTGTGAGGGGCAGGACCAAAACCCTTGAACCCTCGTGCAGGGCCACCCCAACTGATTAAAAACAGTAAATACCCCTGTAGGGTTAAGTATAGAGCGTAACAACGACATAGTTAAATACCGAAAATGATTCTTTAGAATGAAATATAAAGCTGGGAGCTGAATATAAATGTATACATATACACGACTATATAGAACCTCGATTGTAGGAACTGAACCAGCTTTAAACAATCAACAGAACTAAAATATGAGTAATAAATTCATTCAGTAAAGCCAATATATACATATTCAAGATTTCAGTAGAATTTTCCATGTACAGTTCCAAATCCTTTAGATTAATAAACGGATGCACAATATACATTACTTTATCATAAGCTGGGCCCTGAAACGGGAGAGTCCGCCAGGGTCATAAGTTAAATTCCAGGCAGACCTGGTACAAGTTTAACATACAACACCGCATGCACCGCCAACATGGCTCAGGGAAAACAACAAGAGAACGAAGCCTCATATACATTAATTGAAATAAAAAAAGACTCCTTAGGTATGGCTCCACCATACCCGAATCCGAGTCACCCATTAGTGAGCTTGGGTGAGTGGTAGACAAAGATCAGGTGCAACAGCCTGTAGACTGGGCCCTGACCCCATTCCTACTAACAACAGAGAGTGAAATTTCTTCATACCAGTGGAAAGCCAGGGTGGTTATCCTCTCACCACTCCGTCCAAGCTCTCCACAAACCAGACAGAAGGGTGGGGTACCTGCAAGTGAACAAAAACACTGTGTTAAAGACTTGTATACATGTAACCTGCAAACGATGTGTACTCCAACAATCAAATGACTGTAAGCCAATAACTAGGGTATGAAACTGTCTAGTATTTTTACCTGGCCGAAGAGTTATGGTAGTGGGAGTGAGCTCCAAGACCTCGTATACTCATCCTCTGCAACCAGACCTTAGAACCGAGTCTGCCCAGCCCTCCGTTGAGGCAGGAGGTAGAGCAGTTTCCAGGTCCTTCTGTGGAAGAATGGGTCGACAGTTTGGCGCCAGGAGTAGTGTAGGGTGGCTAGCATCCAGGCCAGCCGTTAGGTCGCTTCCCCTGTTTCGTAGCTGTCAATACATGGCAGATCCTGAGGGTGGCAGCTGGGGTCTACCCATGCCACGTACCCAGGGTGGGACAGATGAGTTAAATGATCGATTAATGTCAACCAAAAACAATGTGTAACAAATAATACAAGAACCATAACATCGTTATTGCATACCCCCTGGAAGAATTACATGAATCATCAGGTAGAGAACGTGTCATTCGCCAACAGGAGTGAGTCATAGAGAACTGCATGGGAACCCTTGCAGTCCTGTCTAACCAGTTGGATGGTGGTACAACTATAGGACTAGAATTATGTAAGTTTCTAAATGAGCCGGCGTGTGAACGTACATGCAAGGATAGGGTGTATAGATCTGTCAAATGTATAGTACATAAAACAAGAACGGTTGTGTTGGTAACTACATACATCTGTAAATCTTTATACCTTAGGAATTTTTTATTTTTTTTTGTAGCGGGATATATGAGAAGTGGTATCAGAGCCCAGTTTCAAAAACTGTGGCCTCTGGGGTAAACACCAGAGAAAAGAAACAGAGTCAAAATTATTATATGTTTGCAATTGCAATTCTTCTTATATTTAAAGGAGAAGTTAATATGTTAATCCTTCTTTTTGGTTCTGTTCTCAGGCTAAGAGCAGGGAAAAACAGAAGACAGCCTATGCGGAAGTTGAGCAGTGCTCCCCATAGGTTTGTAGCAGGCCAGGGACCTGCAACAGACCCTGGAGTTAACCCAGAATTATGGGTTCAGCTTGGGGAGGAGACCCGCAGTACGAATTTAGCAATACTAGAGACAGTACAGGAATTGAAAAATGAAATGGC
This sequence comes from Pinus tabuliformis, assembly GCA_031772625.1. Taxonomy (NCBI): domain Eukaryota; kingdom Viridiplantae; phylum Streptophyta; class Pinopsida; order Pinales; family Pinaceae; genus Pinus; species Pinus tabuliformis. The sequence goes on along the minus strand of CM062806.1, from coordinate 996,459,385 downwards.
CCGATTGCGGGAAGATAATGCCAGATTAACCATGGAGCAAGAAAGGATTTTAAAGAGCCTATCAAACAAACAGAACCAGCAACCGCTGAATCCCAGTGCTGAGCAGCAGCGAGAATCAGAAGAGAGAAATCACCTTACAGAACCAAAGGAGTCGGAAGGAAGGGATGAAGAACGGGAAGAACGATCTGATAATGCTTCTGAGCAGCAGACATCAAAAAAGGCAACGAATAGAGCTGCAAGGGGAATTCCGTAAGATCAAACTGCCACACTTTGACGGAGAACAAGAGGAAGCAGCTGAAGCATGGTTGATTAATATGAACAAATATTTCCAGCTGTACGAATATGATCATAACCTCAAAGCACGGTTAGCCATTTTCTAGTTATAAGGGAAGGCCACTCTGTGGTGGGAGGAAGTTAAAATTTTGAAAGGAATAAGTGAGCAGAATGTTACTTGGGACAAATTTCAGAAATACTTTAAGGAAAGGTACCTGATGGAGCGTTTTTATGACGAAAAGGCGAGGGAATTCCATGACTTGCGGTTGGGACAGCAGACTATGGATGAATTTATCACTCGTTTTACATCATTACTTCGTTATGTACCTTATATCAAGGAGGAAAAGGCTAAAGTACAGAGGTTTGTCAGCAGTTTACCCTCGAATATGAGGGAAAGGATTGAGTTTGACAATCCGAAAACAATGGACGAAGTAATACGCAAAGCCAGAATTTGTTACCAGCAAAGTAAGCAGAAGGGGGAAGTCTCGGGTAAAAGATGGGCTGATAAGAGGAACAATAAGTTGACTGGGAACAATAAAGGGAGTCGAGGTGGTGGAGGTAAGGGCCTTGCCAAAGGGAAAACCAGTAGGAATTCCCAGAAAAGCTCCTTCAGATCAAAACCAACTGGTGAATCAAGGATCAGTGAACCACCTGGAAAATTTGACAGCGAAGGGACAGCAAGGCCTCCCGTGCAGTGTTGGGGCTGCGGTGGACCTCATTACGTCAAAAACTGCCCACAGTGGAAAGGAGCTGAACAAATTTCTCAGATCCATGAAGCATCGACAGTCGGTGACGTAGGACGTAGTCTGCCAAGGATTAATGCTGCCCTGGAAGATCGTCAAGCGGAGTACCAGCCGACCATGGTGGAATTTGAAGGTAAAATTTCAGACCTTACTGTCACTATTTTAATTGATCCTGGAGCCACATTAAGTTACGTTAGTCCTAAGATTGTGGAGCAATGTAAATTGCAAACTGTTAAATTTAGGAATCCATGGTTAGTACAGTTGGCTACAGGGGCAAAGCGGAGAGTACAGGCTAAGGTCGATAACTGCCCTTTAAAGATATCAGGACAGTCAATAAGGGCAGATTTGAATGTACTTCCCCTTGGTTCATATGATGTTCTTATTGGTATGGATTGGCTCGAGAAGCACTGGTCCCTAGTCAACTGCAAGACAAAGACTATTTACTACAGGGATGAGCTGGGAGCAAGACAAGAAATGCAAGGGATTAAACGGCCTGTACAGGTTCGGCCAATAACTGCCTCTTAGTTAGCTAAGTGCATTAGGAAGGGGTGTCAGATTTATGCCATCCAAGTAGGCTACGCTAATTTGAAAGATAAAACAGCCACTTTGGACAACATCCCTGTGATACAAGAATTTGCTGATGTGTTTCCGGAGGAGATTCCCGGACTGCCACCTAAGAGAGATATAGATTTTACTATCGAGTTGGTACCAGGGGCAGCACCGGTATCCCGAGCCCCCTACAGAATGAGTACACCTGAGTTGACAGAATTAAAAATGCAGTTACAGGAACTGCTAGACAAAAATTACATTCATCCCAGTGTGTCCCCATGGGGAGCTCCAGTATTGTTTGTTAAGAAAAAGGACAGGACCCTTCGAATGTGCATAGATTATCGTCAATTGAATAAATTGACCATCAAAAACAAGTATCCCTTACCCCGGATCGACGAACTTTTTGATCAAGTGAAGGGAGCAACAATATTTTCCAAGATCGATCTGCGATCAGGCTATCACCAAATTCGGATTAAGGAGGAAGACATAGCTAAGACTACTTTTAGGACAAGGTATGGGCATTACAAATTTGTGGTGCTACCCTTTGGGTTAACTAACGCCCCTACAACCTTTATGTGTTTAATGAACAGCATATTTCATCCATATTTGGACAGATTTGTACTAATCTTTATTGATGATATATTGATATATTCTCGCACGATGGAGGAACACAAGGAGCACCTTAGGCTGGTGCTGCAAACCCTCCGAGAACACCAATTATATGCCAAGTTCAGTAAGTGCGACTTTTTTAAAGAGGAAATATAGTATTTGGGGCACATAATCACAAAATAGGGGATCGCAGTGGACCCTGAAAAGATAAAGACCATAATAGAATGGCTTGTACCAAAGGATGTGGCAGACATCCGATCTTTCATGGGATTGGCCGGATATTACAGATGGTTTGTGGAAGGATTCTCTAGGGTAGCATACCCTATCACTTCCTTACAGAAAAAAGGAAGGGCTTTTAGATGGACCCCAGATTGTCAAAAAAGTTTTGAGCAGCTTAAGCATCTGCTCACCACCGCACCCATTCTGAGCATAGCTAATCCCAACAAGGAATATGTGGTGTGCACTAACGCAAGGAAGGAAGGTGTAGGAGGCGTGTTGATGCAAGAAGGGAAGGTAATCGCCTACAAGTCTAGGAAACTGAAAGAGCATGAGCAGAAATATTCTGCTTATGATCTAGAATTGGCAGCTGTTATTCACGTCTTGAAAATGTGTCGAAATTACCTTATGGGTAGGAAATTCTTACTATTGACGGACCACCACAGCCTAACCAATTATTTCAGCCAACCTACCCTTAATGCTAGGCAAGTACGGTGGGTAGACTTTCTAGGCGGTTTTGATTTCGAGATCAAACATTTGAAAGGGAAAGAAAATCAGGTGGCGGATGCATTAAGTCGGAAATTACAATGTTTATATGAAATTTATTGTAGTGAATGGAAGAGCCCCTTTGAAGAGATGATTAAAAAAGCAACAGAACTGGACATGGTATATCAGCAAATAAAACAACAGGTACAACAGTTGACCAACCAAGGAAATCAATCAAGTTACTCTGTAAATGTTGCTGGAATGCTGTGTTACAAGAGAAGGCTATATGTACCCAATCAAAACAGCATTAAAAACTTACTGCTGGATGAATTTCATAAAAGTCACTATGCTGGTCACCCGGGATATCAGAAAATGATCACTTCTCTTCGGAAGGAGTATTATTGGCCAGGTATGAAGAGAGATGTGGTTGAATATCTGGCATGTTGTTTGGAGTGCTAGCAAATTAAGGCAGAGCATCAACACCCCGCGGGATTACTGCAACCGTTACCCATCCTGGAATGGAAGTGGGAAACCATCTCCATGGACTTCATAACGGGTTTACCCAAAACAAAGAAAAATAACGATTCCATCATGGTGGTGGTGGACAAACTAAGTAAATCGGCACATTTCATACCCGTGCAATCGACCTATAGAGCTGTGCAAATTGCCCATATCTTTATGCAGAATATATTTAAGCTGCATGGGTTACCTAAAACAATAATTTCAGACCGTGACGTGAAATTTACCTCGGCTTTTTGGAGAACATTGTTCGGGGAATTAGGAACTCAGTTGAATTTCAGTACAGCTTATCACCCTCAAACTGACGGTCAAACAGAACGGGTGAACTAGGTGGTGGAAGACATGCTACGAGCATATGTTATGCGACAACCGACCAAGTGGGAAGATTATCTGCACCTGGTCGAGTTCGCATATAATAATGGCTATCATACATCATTGCAGATGAGCCCCTTCGAAGTATTGTATGGGTGGAAGTGTCGTACACCCACACGCTGGGGTGGGCCGGAAGACCGATTAATGTTGGGACCCGACATGCTTAAGGAAATGGAGGAAACGGTTAAGGAAGTGAGAGTCAATTTAAGGGCAGCCCATGATCGACAAATTTTTTTTACAGACCGGAAAAGAAAGTTTAAGGAGTATCAAGTCGGTGATTACGTATATGTGTGAATTTGAGCAAAGAGAAGCACATTACAGTGGAGCGGGTGTGTTAAGCTGGCACCCCGATTTTGTGGACCCTTTCAAGTTTTAGCAAGAATTGGGCCGGTTGCTTACCAGCTCGCTCTACCAAGTCACATACGGGTTCAAAACATTTTTCATGTCTCCTTATTAAAGAAATATGTTTATGATCCCAAACATATAATCAGATGGCAAGACATATAGGTGAGAGGTAGTCACCGATTATTTAGTCCAAATGTTGTTCATTAAGAAGAAAACTGACTTAGGATGTTGCGTGCTGCAGGTCGAACCGGAAGGAGAAGTCTTGGTCGAACCGCTGAGCATCCTCGATCAGAGAGAAGTAACGCTACGGAAGCGAGCTATTACCCAAGTTAAAGTGCAGTGGCAGCACTTTGGACCTAAGGAGGCCACTTGGGAAGATGAAGAGCTGATGAAAACGGCTTATCCAGGGCTGTTCATGGCCGAAAGACATCGGGACGATGTCTAATTTTAGGGGGGGAAGATGTGATGCCCCGGGATAAATGTAAATATTGATTTTACTATGGTAATTGATAAACTGAATTGACTGTTATTATCTGTTTGGATTTAATAATAATTCATGTGGTATTTTTTTTAAGAAAAAGTTTCTTGAAAATTTGGCAACTTCCCAAAAAGGTGGTTGATGTGTGTTCCATACCCTAACTGTTTTTCCTAATGGGGGGTTTTCCCGGAGGAAAGGAGGTAGGAAGGGGGGTTATGCGCTGTGAGGACAGGTAGAGGGAAAGCGACACACAAAAAAAGGGCTACGTCTGGTGAGGACCAGATAGCCACCCACAAAGGTGCAGTAATTTGCTGAGGGCAGTGGCCCGGCAAGGGCGCTAGGGGGGAGATTTTAGTCCTGGAGGACGAATCTCAAGGTTCGGTGGCATATCAAGAGTGGGAGAAATAGAGGAGGCCCGATTCAAGAGTATTTGTAAGTTTCTGCAGTGCAGGTGAGTGAGCAAACATTTATAAGTATTTCTGTGAAGATATTAGGAAAGGTAATACACTGTGTAGAAATGCCAATTACTGTAGAAAATTCAAGAACTTGCTGCTGCCACCAAGGTGGTGTTAACTGAAGAACAGGAAAAATATACATAGGATATATTTCTTTGTTGACTATTAAAAGCTGTTTCTTAAAAAAAAAACACAATAACTGTGATAATCGAAAATCTCCACGAAGATGGCAAATGCTGTGGATGTTACTGAGTGGTTGTAGTGGACGGCCGTAGCCTGACTAATCATAAACACAGAGGGATTGTTTAGTAAGGTTAATCTGAGAAAAAGAACTATTACAACATCCCGGTTAAACATTTGTAGCAAACACGTCATGCAGGATTTAGTGCAGTAAATTAATAAAGGAACAAGGGTCATCAAATGCTGTAAACACCTTGCTGCAAACAGGAATGGTGTTAAGCATTACAGTTTCCAAACAATAAAACAGGGAATAAGCCAGGTTGGCTTCGCTATGGGATCATCCCTAGGGTTGTTAGCTTGAGCTATGGAACCTTTGTGAGTTGCATCGGACTAGAGAGTTTGTGGACTCTGAAGAGAATAAGCCCGCGAATGGGGGAAACATAAAAAACAAACAAATTCCCTGCGAACTAGGACAAGCATAGTAAACATGTTATCTACAAAATAGTGATGTCTAATAATATAGAATTTCAATGGAATAAGTTCTCCAACGAAAAAGGAAATCTCCACCACCAGGAATCCGGTGAGATCCCAGTTCTATGGATTACACCGCATGCGCCCACATTCAAAAAAAAAACGCAGGGTTTAGGGGGTGTAGAACTCTTGGGACGGGGTCTCGGGTCTCGGCCGCTTTGAAATATGGTCACTGGAAGATGGGTTACAGTGGCTGTGAGGGGCAGGACCAAAACCCTTGAACCCTCGTGCAAGGCCACCCCAACTGATTAAAAACAGTAAATACCCCTGTAGGGTTAAGTATAGAGCGTAACAACAACATAGTTAAATACCGAAAATGATTCTTTAGAATGAATTATAAAGCTGGGAGCTGAATATAAATGTATACATATACACGGCTATACAAAACCTCAATTGTAGGAACTGAACCAGCTTTAAACGATCAACAGAACTAAAATCTGAGTAATAAATTCATTCAGTAAAGCCAATATATACATATTCAAGATTTCGGTAGAATTTTCCATGTACAGTTCCAAATCCTTTAGATTAATAAACAGATGCAAAATATACGTTAATTTATCATAAGCTAGGCCCTGAAACGGGAGAGTCCGCCAGGGTCATAAGTTAAATTCTAGGCAGACCTGGTACAAGTTTAACATATAACATCGCATGCACCGCCAACGCGGCTCAGGGAAAACAACAAGAGAACGAAGCCTCGTATACATTAATTGAAATAAAAAAAGACTCCTCAGGAATGGCTCCACTATACCCGAATCCGAGTCACCCATCAATTAGCTTGGGCGACTCCTCAGGAATGGCTCCACCGTACCCGAATCCGAGTCACCCATCAATTAGCTTGGGCGAGTGGTAGACAGAGATAAGGCGCAACAGCCTGTAGACCGGGCCCTGACCCCATTCCTACTAACAACAGAGAGTGAAATTTCTTCATACCAGTGGAAAGCCAGGGTGGTTATCTGCTCACCACTCCATCCAAAGCTCTCCACAAACCAGACAGAAGGGTGGGGTACTTGCGAGTGAACAAAAACACTGTGTTAAAGACTTGTATACATGTAACCTGCAAACTTGTATACATGTAACCTGCAAACGATGTGTACTCCAACAATCAAATGACTGTAAGCCAATAACTAGGTATGATACTGTCTAGTATTTTTACCTGGCCGAAGAGTTCTGGTAGTGGGAGTGAGCTCCAAGACCTCGTATACTCGTCCTCTACAACTAGACCTTAGAACCGAGTCTGCCCAGCCCTCCGTTGAGGCAGGAGGCAGAGCAGTTTCTAGGTCCTTCTGCAGAAGAATGGGTCGACAGTTTGGTTCCAAGAGTAGTGTAGGGTGGCTAGCGTCTAGGTAAGCTGTCAGATCGCCTCTCATGTTTCGTAGCCATCGATACATGGCGGATCTCGAGGGTGGCAGCGCCTCTCATGTTTCGTAGCCGTTGATACATGGCGGATCTCGAGGGTGGCAGCGGGGGTCTGCCCACGCCACGTACCCAGGGTGGGACATATGAGTTAAATGATCGATTAATGTCAACCAAAAACAATGTGTAACAAACAATACAAGAACCATAGCATCGTTATTGCATACCCCCTGGAAGAATTACATGAATCATCAGGTAGAGAACGTGTCATTCGCCAACAGGAGTGAGTCATAGAGAACTGCGTGGGAACCCTTGCAGTCCTAACTAGCTTGATGGTGATACAGCGATAGGACTAGAATTGTGTAAGTTTCTAAATGAGCCGGCGTGTGAACGTACATGCAAGGATAGGGTGTATAGATTTGTCAACCGTATAGTACATAAAACAAGCACAGTTGTGTTGGTAACTACATACATCTATAAATCTTTACACCTTAGGAAAAGAAAAATTTTCGAAGCGGAATATATGAAAATAATGAATTATACGGATGTAATTTTCTTTTGCTTTCTTTTATTGGAATAAAATTTTTATAATATCTTTTTGGGCTACATTAGTCACATAAAGATGTAAAATTTAAATTACATATTTATATTTACAAGTAGTAAAATAGATGTAAAATTTAAATTACATAAATTTTCTTATTCTCCCAAAAAATAGTAAAAGAAATCTTCATATTTATGAGTAGTAAAATAGATGTAAAATTTAAATTACATAAATTTTCTTATTCTCCGAAAAAAATAGTAAAAGAAATCTTCAAATTTTCAAGTAATAAAATAAATCTTCATATTTACAGGATTACATATTAATTTTATATTAATAAAAAAAATATTCATATTTACTAGTAGTTAAATAAGTCTTCATATTACAAGTAATAAAAGAAATCTTCTTATTTACAAGATTGACTAATTTTATATTAAGAATATAATGAATTATGCAGTTTGTAATAGCCCAAAAATGCTGTAAATATTTTATTTACAGCAGCAAAAACAAACTGAAGGATTGTTGTTATTTCTTTGAATTAACTAATATTTTATTTTTATTAAAAAAAAGAGAAATGATTCCTAGTGGGAGGAGATCATGTGACTTCTGAGGAAGGAATTTAATAAAACAATTTCTAGAACCCTAACTACCTCCCCTAGCTGTGTAAAGCTTCCCGTAAAAAGGAAGACTGGGGAGGAAAAAACTGGGCTGTAGAGACATGCAGGAAAAAAAAGGGGGAAATAACACTTGTTAAGTCTGGTGACGACCAGATAGCAAGAGCGCGGTGCACAATCAACTTGCGCAAGACTAAAAAGTCTTGTGAGCACGCTAGGGGGAGATTTGGTCTCGAAAGACAATCTCAAGGTCGAGAGGAGTGACTAGCTACAACCCGAGGTGACCTCTCCATGTGGAGTTACTTAATGAAAGCACTTAGGTATGAGGTACCTCTCATGATGAAATGAGTTAGAAGTGTCTTGCAAGCAAAAAGTTTCTTTTAGAAGTCTTTACAACTAATATACATTTATAGAAGAATCCAGATGCATTCTAATTACCGAGTTTGATATTTCATAAAATGGAGAGGAAATTATAACTGTTGAAAATATAACTGTGAGAATGAGATTATCACATTGTGGATTTGGATATATTATATTTAGCTATTTTTTATGTCCTCGACACCTTTTCATTGTGTATATAGTTTGTATTAATTGTGGAAAACTCAGTACTGACAATTTTTGGAATTGGAAGAACGACAGTTGTACTTGTAAAGAAATATTATTACAGTTCTACTGAAAGCAGGAATAAATAAGAAGTTGTTATTACAGTTTTGCCCAGTGCAGGAATAAGTAGGAAAATATATCTTTACAGTTTCTTAAAAAATACAGGAAGAAACAAAACTATGTTGGGAGAACACGTAGCAGGCCACTTGGGCTGAACTGTACAAGTTCTTTTAGAGAAAATATAGACAAATGAAAACAATATAGGAAGTCAGCACTCCGCACAGAAATTAAAAAATACACCCCAAACAAGCCAAGATTGCTCTTCGTACATGACCATATAAGAGCTGACATTGAACATTTGTTTGCATGAATAGCGTAATCAAATGAAATGAACTTAAGACCTCGGAGTCCTCAGGATTGCAGGGATTTGAACCCTAAATGGACTCAAATAACTCCTGAGGACGACAACTTCTATAAAACCCTACCTGTCAATTTAGAACTTTCCGAGGGGTAAAAACCCTCTAGGCGAAACTTCCTGGAATCGACAGCAGAGAGCCAATTCCACAGATGGATTGGTATTTAGAGAAAAATTAAAAAAACCCAAGATCTGCATGGGTATGACTCAGGTAATATAGGCACAAATTATGCAATATTATGTGAAATGATGAAAAGACCAAAGTAGATTTTTAGGAAATTCTTTTATATGACATCTTAAAAAAATAATTATAATGAATTGAATTGCATGTTGGCTCAAGGCCACATTTCGAATCAAGAACCATAACTCCATTGCATAAACCTTGTTAAAACTGAACAGACACAGAATAATAAGCCATGCGAGATAAACTTGAAAGACCCACACAGAAACTATAGTTATATAATGGATGAAAGAGTTCAAACATGTGTGCACTGTTTCAGTCGCACCAGAATAACTGTAATACAACCAAGTATTATACATACAAATTGTAGCCCGATAAACCCTTGCATAGCTAAATGATTTAGCAAAAGAAAAACTAGACGGACCTGTGTGACAGAGAGTTCAGGAACCGTTGTGGGTACGAAGCCCACTAGGATCCAGGCTCATGCAGAGAAGGACCTTAAAAATAACCAGAGGGAGTTCTCTGACTAAAACAAAAAATACCCTTAAAGCCTAACCAATCGGTGGTTGTATGCTATTATTCGAAGAACGATAAGCCATTCTAATGAGGTGAGCCGAGACCAGATGACAATCATGACCCGTAATCCTCCAGCCAGGAAGCACCCAACTCAAAACAAGTCTTACCTGGAGCTGTAGAATCCACCACTAAAGGAGCGCCTCTCCTACTGGTATAACTAAGAGCCAAAACCGTACCCGGAACATCCTGTGAGATGCATAAACCCACACATAAAAAATATGCTTAAAATAATCTGGTGAACATATAACGCTTTCAGCTATGCATGATAAGGAAGGTAGGCATGTAATAGTATGCAAACACAAAATTACTTGGAAAGACTTGACCGCTGCCAAACCCAGAGCCTAAAACAATACCGGCAACATCAACGCAAATCTGGGCATCCAGAAGATAGGAGCTGCTGAAGGAAGGGCCAAACCGGGCCAAGCTCCGCAGGAGAGCTGCCCAGCAAATGAGGTCAATCCCATCGCACTCCGGAGAAGAGGTAAACCCCGAGAAGAGCTCCACCATCGGATCGCGGGAGATGAGTTGCACCGTCGATGAGGGCAGGGTTTCCAAGTGGAGCAGATGACGCTAGACAGCCTGCCCGAGCCACGTACACAGGTAAAGTTATTAACAATTGCAGCAGGCATGGCGTGCCACGTGGTGGCAGTGGCATAAAACGCAGAATGGTGTCTAAATGGAAGCCGCGTGGTTCTCTATCCATAAAACCAAACCTTGAGACTTAAAAACATTTATTAATGACACTAGTACTGTAGTGTCAAAAGCAAATTCTAGAGCTGCGTGTATACCAAGAAATGAATACTATAGATGAACTTTATAGATGCGGTAAATTATTTTTTTATGAGGTATGTAATTTTTGTAATTAAATAAGGTGGAGCTATTACACAAATGTAATTTTTTTTTTTTTTTTACTAGAATAAAAAATTTATAACATCATTTTAGGCTACATTAGTCACATAAATACCATACAATGTAAATTACATAAATTTTCTTATTATGTGAAAAAATAAAAGTAGTAAAAGAAATATTCATATTTACAAGTAGTAAAATAAATCTTCATAAAATTTATAACATCATTTTAAGCTACATTAATCACATAAATATTATACAATTAAAATAAATCTTTATATGTACAAGTAGTAAAAAAAATCTTTTTATTTACGAGATTTGCTTTAAACTTAAAATATATGTTGATGTGCTCAAAAGGGTAGAACTTTCACACATTAACCTGCACCATTTCTATTGGAAACTCCAAAACTAGAGACTCTTGGAGTACATGGTCAAGAGATGGGAGATGGAACATCCTCAGGATCTCGTTCAAGTTGTACCCATCTTCCATACGAGTTATGGACACGGCCCACTTGGTACCAGTTTCCTGACACCATTAACTTTGGTCTCAACATGTTAAAGGCATGGTTCACCATACCAGTTTCCCGACACCATTAACTTTGGCCTCAACATGTCAAAGGGATGGTTCACTAACGCCACATCTCCCTTGGAATTTAGTCAAAATGACCACATCTGGATTTTAGTCAGAACGAGGCAAACAGAGTCTCGAACCCACACAACAAATGAATTCATTGCAGAGAAGGTGAAAGTCGATGATCCAACTGGTGTTTGCAGAGAAGGTGAAAGTCGATGATCCAACTGGTGTTCCACTTCAATGTGGGTATAATGTGGGTATATGTCGAGGGGAGAGGTCAAGCATGGGCTTCATGAGTTCGCTGAATTTTCCAACCTTTCATTCAAGATGATCCCGGGCATCTTGGGCACGACGTTCGTTCAAGATGAGGCACCATGTCCTGTCCGCTCACCAAGGGGAACCTTAACCCCAAGCGCCTCCAATCTGCTCACGATTTCTAGTTTTAGATTCAGATGCAATTCTTCTCACAGAAGCAAGCTCTACCCAGGGACTCTGTGGGTGAATGTGGGAGCAAGCTTTTCTTGCTCAATGGGATGATCGTAATGCAAATAGCATGTCTTGATAACTTTTTTGGCAACCAAATACCTTCCAATGGTTTCTAACGACTTTTCAACTACCTTAAATTATGATCTAATGGTTGAAAATCCGTCTAACATAAAATCTAACGACTGGTAATGATGATACAAAAGCTGAGAGAAATTCTTTTCACATGGAAATGCTTTACAATGTAAATATATGTAAAGTCTAATACAAAAAACTTGTTAGTTCAGTTTTCTAAACCATAGAAACCTATATGAAAAAATCTCCTAAAATTTGATATATATATATATAAAATTATCTTAAAATTTACCGAATTAGTTAAGAGAACTTCCAAAATGAAATTGATGAAGTCATCAACATTGAAATCGTTTGATCTTGGCCTATCAACTTTCAGATCCTCGGGACCTGATGACGATCCTCCTTTGGAAACTTCACCAAAAGCCTTTGATATCCCCTGTACAATTACTTAACGTACATATCCAAATCATGAATGCACTTAAGTTATAGTTATAAAATTTCAATATTTTAAATAGTTAACTAATTTTTAATAACGTTAAATCCATTTTTACGATCGAAAAATAATTTAAACACTAACCTACGAATTACTCAGATACAAAATAATGTAAATTGAAATAAAATCATTACATCCAATTTTCAAACCTGCGCAACTACACTTCAATGTAAATTGAAATAAAATCATTACATTCAATTTTCAAACCTGCTCAACTACACTTCAATGAACAATGTGTTAAGAAAGACTATTTTCAGAAAACCATTTTATCAATTGTTTGGCCCATTCAATTGAGATTTAGGTTAAAGTCCATTAATAAGTGAATGACCTCAACTACCTTGGGTATGACATTGTTTTTCCATGAATCGTTATGACTATTGTACACCTTTGATTCGTAATATAAAGTTGTAGGCCAAAATTTTAGCCGAAAATGGAGCAACAATGAACTTAACCAATTTTGGCTTTTGAGAAGGTACAATTTGTCTTACAAAAGGCCTAATACTTTACAATTATTTTTTAGGATATATATAATTTATGAATATAAGTTTTATAATAAAATTATATTTTATTAGTATAACTACATTAGATATATTAATGTGGTTGATATAGTTAAAGATTTCATAAATATAACAAAAAAAACTATTGCAACAAAAAATATTGTCAACGCACATGTTCACATGATTAACTATGTATAAAAAGTGTAATGCGTGAAAATTATTGTAGTTATTGAGTTTTAATTTTTATGTTTTACTGCATTAAATTCTTAATTTGTGTTGTTAAAATAACAATGACTGATGTTGGAGTTCACATATGTTAATAAAAATAAAACTGTTTCCAGTAGTTAAAAGAAACAGTTAACAAGAAACAGTTACCATCTGCCCTGGAAAGGGAGATATAGATGGGGAAAGAGTAACGAGTGGGAAAACACTCAGTATGAAAAGGTACATGACTTGAGGTGAAGTCCTGAGGCCCAAGGTTGGTGGGTTGTGTTATATTCTTTCCATGTAGTTAACAAGGGGTTTGAGGGGCACCCGTAACCCCACTTTATGGGGTACGGGGCAGCGCCCCAGAAAATTTTGGTTTTGGACCCTATGTTAGGTTGGGCGGACCCACCTATGGTTTTGTGCATGATTTTTGCACATGTTTTTCGGACGCGATGGTTTTCGGTCCATGGTATGGGATGCTTTGGCATGTATAAATATGTATTATAACATTGAAAGGAACATAATGAAAAATGAAGCTGGTAGTCCTGGTTTTGGGATCCAGGGGAAAATCTTTGTGTATATGTGTTTTATGTGTTCTTCTCTCGCATTATTTATTTTTTGTGTTTTAGAATTCGTATGCAGGTAATTTCTATACAGGGTTAAAACCTACATTTGGTATCAGAGTAGATTTGGCTTCAAGGGGACGCCTTTGTTGTTGAGGGGTTTTGCTCAGGCCTGTGGTAGACCTTGTTCAGTGGGAGATCTGCGAGATCGATTCTGGTGGTGAAAGAAGATGGCGAGCAGTGGAAAGATAGAGATCGAGAAATTTAATGGTCAGAGTTTTGAGTTGTGGAAACTCAAGATGGAGGATTTGTTGGTGGATAAAGATCAGTGGATCGCGGTAGATCCGGGTACTAAACCAACGGGACTATCCGATGAAGAATGGAAGAAATTGGATCGGAAGGCAAAGAGCACAATACGATTGTGTGTCTCAGATTCAGTATTGCTGAATGTATCAGGGGAAGCTACAGCAAAGGCTTTGTGGGACAAGTTAGGGACTTTGTACCAATCTAAGTCTCTGGTGAATAAACTGTTCCTGCGGAAAAAACTATATAACCTGAGGATGAAAGATGGAGACTCGGTGACAGAGCATCTGCACGCATTTAATACTGTGGTAAGTCAGTTAGCATCTGTTGATATTAAAATTTCAGATGAAGATAAGTGCATCAGTTTGTTGTGTTCTCTACGAGATTCGTGGGATAGTCTGGTTATTGCAATAGGTAGCAATGCAACTGCCTTGTAGTTTGATGAAATAGTTTCAGCCTCGTTGACGGAGGAGATGAGATGGAAAAATATGGAGAGCCAAAATGGTGATGCCTTGTCTGTATGAGGACAGTCCTAGAACAGAAACAAAAATAAGTCATCGAGTGGGAGATCTAAATCTAGAGGGAGATCTAAATCTCCAGGAAAACCTATAAAGGCGGTGTGCTGGAAATGCGGAAAGGAAGGCCACTTCAAAAGGGACTATAAATCTAAAGCTCTTGACAAAGGAAAGGGATCTGATGAGGCTTCCTCTGTAGAGGCAAAAACCACCTCAGATGAATGTGGGGATGTGTACTTGGCTTCTTCAAGTACACATGTAGATCATGAGGCATGGTTGATTGACTTACGTGCATCCTTTCACTTCACTCCCCATAGAGAGTGGTTCTGTGAGTATGAGAAATATGATGGTGGTGATGTCTTCTTGGGGGATGATAGGAAGGCTAGAATCATTGGTCGTGGAAAAGTAAAGTTGAAGTTGCAAGGTGGAAGGGTTAGAACACTTCCGGATGTTCTGCATATTCCTGCATTAGCCAAAAATCTGATTTCTATTAGTAAGCTGGATGATGCAGGTGTAAAAACAGTGTTCGAGAAGGATACCTGCAAGATGGTTCGGGGAGCACTGGTATTGATGCGGGGAGTTCGGATTGGAACTATGTACAAGCTGCAAGGTAGCACTGTTGTTGATGGGTGCAACAGTTCTGTGGTTCCTGAAAGTGGAGCAAAAAATCTAGTGGTCTCTGGAGAAAAGACCATGCTATGGCATCAAAGGCTTGGACATATTGGAGAGAAGGGCCTTTGAATACTTCATGGTAAAGGTATGGTAGAAGGTATGAGTAATAGCTCTCTGGATTTTGATTTCTGTGAAAATTGTGTATACGAGAAGCAGAATCGGGTGAGTTTCCCCTTTGGTGGTAAGAGGGCAAAACATATATTATAGCTTGTGCACAGTGATGTGTTTGGACCTGTGAAGGTTCCATCACTAGGTAAGTCTGTGTACTATGTATCATTTATAGATGACTTCTCAAGGAATACATGGATATATTTCCTTAAGAAGAAATCTGAAGTCTTTGATAGGTTTAAAGAATTTAAGGCTCTAGTGGAAAACTAGACAGAGAAGAAGATAAAGGTGCTGAGGATAGATAATGGTGGAGAGTTTTGCAGTAAGGAATTTGAAGAATTCTGCAAGAAGTGTGGTATAGCACGGTAGAAGACTACTCCATATACACCTCAGCAAAATGGAGTTGCAGAAAGAATGAACAAGACGTTGATGGAAAGGGCAAGAAGCATGCTCAGTGGTGTTGGGTTAGGACAGGAATTCTGGGCAGAGGCAGTGGATACTGAATGTTACCTGGTCAACAGGTCACCTTCATCAACGTTGGAGGATAAGACTCCACAAGAGGTATGGACTGGTAAGAAACCCTCTCTTTTACATCTGAGGGTATTTGGATGTGATGCATATGTACATGTTCCAAAGGAGAAAAGAACAAAGTTGGATAGTAAATATGAAAAGTTCATCTTTATTGGGTATAAGGATGGTTTAAAGGGTTATAAGCTTTGGAACCCAGTAATAAGGAAGGTTATGTACAGCCGAGATGTGGTGTTCAGAGAGGTGAAAGATATTATTAAACATGAAGTCCAACCAAAGGAACCTGAGAAGATAGAGTTTGAGCTAAAGGAGGAAGAAACAGACTCTACAACAGAGGAGGAATCAGAAGATGAAGAGCCACAAACTCCGGTTGTGAGAAGATCACTTCGAGAAAGAAGGCAGCCAGAAAGGTATAGTCCATCTGCGTTCTGTTCAAATTTTTCTTTGTCTATTACTGATGATGATCCCATAACTGTGAAGGAAGCAGTGGATTAAGAGGATGGAAAACTTTGGAAAGAGGCCATGGTTGATAAAATGACATCTTTGCACAAAAATGAGGCTTGGGATCTGGTGGAATTGCCGGCTGGAAGGAAACCCATTGGCAACAAATGGGTGTTCAAAAACAAGACAAATGCAGAAGGAAAAGTGGAGAAATACAAAGCTCGGTTGGTAGCAAAAGGTTATTCCCAGGTGCCGGGAATTGATTTTCGTGATATTTTTTTCTCCTGTTGCTAAGGCAACTTCTATTAGATTACTTTTATCTGTTGCTTCTGCTTTTGATTTTGAGGTAGAACAGATGGATGTGAAGACAACATTTCTTCATGGGGATCTGGAAGAGGAGATCTACATGAAGCAACCTGAAGGCTTTGCGGTGAAGGGTAAGAAAGAACTGGTATGTAAGTTAAAGAAGTCTCTATATGGGGACTTGGCTTCACTGGAAGCAAAGCAGATCACTGTGTGTATTTTAAATTAATTGGTAACCGTGTTATTTATTTGGTTTTGTATGTGGATGATATGTTGTTGGTTGGAAATGACAAAGAAGTTATCCAGGATTTGAAGACCCAATTGTCCTCCAAATTCGACATGAAAGATCTTGGTGCTGCAAATTATATTTTGGGCATGGAAATTAAAAGAGATCGGGCAAAGAGGAAGCTCTAGTTAAACTAGAGGAAGTATGTTGAAACAATATTGCAAAGGTTTAATATGCAGGATAGTAAACTGGTGAAGGTTCCTATTCTTGTAGGTGTGAGGTTATTTGCTGAATAGTGTCCCAAGACACAAGAAGAGGAAGAGGACATGTCCCATGTTCCATATGAAAGTGCAGTCGGTAGCCTGATGTATGCAATGGTTTGTACTAGACCAGACATTGCACATGCAGTGGGAGTATTGAGCAGATTTATGTCAAAACCAGGGAAGGAGCACTAGACAACAGTGAAGCAGGTTTTCAGGTATTTGCGTGGCACTAGTGATTATGGTTTGTGCTACCAAGGAAGACCAAGATTGGACAGAGTGTTGGATATTCATGGCTTTGTTGATGTAGACTGGGTTGGAGATCTGGATCAGAGAAGATCTACAAGTGTGTATGTGTTTAACCTATTTGGAGGTGTAGTCAGTTGGATGAGTAAGAAACAATCTGTAGTGGCACTGTCAACTACAGAGGTAGAATACATGGCAGCCACTCATGCAAGCAAGGAAGTAGTTTGGTTGCAGAGATTGTGTTCAAATATGGGGCTAGTACATGAAGCTATAATGATAGACTGTGATAGCCAAAGTGCAATTTTCTTGGCAAAGAACCCCGCATATCATTCAAAGACAAATCACATTGATGTTCAATATCACTTTGTGAGGGATATGATAGAAGACAAAAAGGTGTTGCTGGTAAAGGTGGACACTTTGAAGAATACTGCAGATGCATTGACAAAATCTGTGAGCTCTGAGAAGCTCTCTTGGTGTAGAGAGACAATGGGCATTTCAAGGCCGGAAAAATGACTAAGCTCTCTTGTGGCCCCCTGTGGAAAGAAAACAACAAGTGGGAGAATGTTGGGTTGTGTTATATACTTTCCACATAGTTAACAGGGGGTTTGAGGGGCACCCATAACCCCGCTTTATGGGGTCCGAGGCAGCACCCCTTAAAATTTTGGTTTTGGACCCTATGTTAGGTTGGGCAGAACCACCTATGGTTTTGTGCGTGATTTTCGCACATGTTTTTTGGACGCGATGGTTTTCGGTCCATGGTATTGGACGCGATGATTTTCGATCCATGGTATTAGATACTTCGGCATGTATAAATATGTATTATAACATTGAAAGGAACATAATGAAAAATCAAGTTGGTAGTCCCGGTTTTGGGATCCAGGGGAAAATCTCTGTGTATATGTGTTTTATGTGTTCTGCTCTCGCATTATTTATTTTCTGTGTTTTAGAATTTGTATGCAGGTAATTTCTGTACGGGGTTAAAACCTACAAAGGTATAGATGGGGAAAGAGTCTAGTGAGGAATCCTAGAGCTGGGTGGAATAAATGAGTGGGAAAACACTCAAGGATAGTCTGAAAAGGTACATGAATTGAGGGGACAGTCTGAAAAGGTACATGACTTGAGGTGAAGTCCTAAGGCCCTAGGTACCCGACTGTAGCTGGATATATTTACTGACTGTAAAGAAACAAAAGTGCTAGGGGGAGAGTCTGGACGTGATTGCCAGACTCACGGCTGGGAGGAGAGACTTTCCAAATAGAATTGGAGTTATATATTTACAAGCAGTAAGCAGATAAGTAACACAGATTTCATTCAGAAATGATAGTGAATTATAGAAGTTATTCATTAAAGTACTATAATAAATTAAGGGAGAAACTCCTCGAAAGTATATCAGAACAGAAAACAAAGTTGAAGTTGCTATTCAGGAATGAATATACAAGCATTGCATGAAGAGTGTTTCCCTATATTGAATAGTTACAACACACAATATTAGACTGTAGAGAAATCCCTTCCGATAAATTGTGTGAACAATTCCTTGGATAAATTATAACAGAGAAAAGAATGATCTTGGTAACAATAGTTCCAGAATTTCTGAACTGATATCATAAGAAACCATGTATAAATTTTATAAACTGACTATCTATCTATCTTCTAAGCTGTTATAAGAAAGAAATGGGAACAAACTTTGTAGTTATTCAAACAGACAACAAAGTAGCAAACTGTATATATATATTTCCATTCCTTTAAAATGTATAAGCATGTACATCAATGGTAGCAACCCACATAACTTAAGTACTCCACAAAACAACGGCTCAAGAGCCTGAATGTGCCAATTTAAATAAAAAAGAAAAACTATCGAGTTCATAACCTTACCGGGATACTTATCGACAGAAAATCCATGTTCAACATTGGCTCTCAAAAATAAGAAGGCAACCGTGTAAACTAGTATCTGGAACTCATATACAGTTAAAACCCTCGTGCAAGTAGAGCAAACCAAATTTAACTTTTATATACAAAATCTAAATAAAATACGGATTTGACAAGTTCAGACATAATCCTCTGTCGACAATCAATTCCTCCGCTTAGTATTGCACAAGACAATCATATATGGTGAACCAGAGGTAGATGTTTCCCAACCTGAAAGCAACCATGAAGCAGATAAGCTTTAAGAACTTCAACATTCGCTGTCATAACCACGAACAGAGCCAGGTGTTGGCGGTATCTTACTTGCAAACCAATACCATCGATCACCGAGTTGTTAGGAGTGCAAAAAATTGCTAAGAAAGCCATACAAATTAACGACCAAAGGGCAGTAGTATTTCCTAAGCTTGGAGGGCTTCAACCGATGGTGGACCACCTTCCTTGTAGCAAAAGTTATTAATTAGTCAGAGATAGAATCTAGAAAAACACTGTAAAGCACTGTAAAATGACAACTAGAGGAAACATAAAACGCATGCTTACCTTCAATAGACCAGCATCAATCCCGGTCACCTTCTGTAGAGCTAGAGCATCCTCGAACCACCCCTGAATGGTGAAAGGCATCAGTTAGCCACCAAACCAGTCGAAATATGGAAGGATAAACTAAACTCAAGTCGCATGGTAAACCCGAATAGTGTGAAGGTAAGTGGTCGGGGATACCTTGCTGTGACAAGTGAACTGATGTCGCCATAGCTCGTAGTGGTAGAGGTTATGAGCTAGTCTGAAACTTGAAGGCCAAACCAGTTGCAGAGCGGCAAGAACCTCCAACACACAACAACAAATGACCTCCCAGCCGTTCTGACGTGGTGAAGCGGGTAGTTGGAAAAACTCTAAACCCTTCTCACTGTTAGATTGCCTCCCACAGATCAATGGATGAAAGCTAAGACAACTGTTGCAGACAATATTATCTCGCTAACAAATGCAGGCAGTAGGACAAGCCTTGGTTATGCCGTGTGTCCTGGCATACAATGGATATTTAATCGAAATTTAGGTTACGGGTTCAACACCTGGAGCTCCATGTGACCTTTTAACGCTAAGAAAGCCCATATCTAACAACTGTGTAACATATTTAACTGTTTTAATCAGAAATGAAAACTTTAAACTCTGTATCACCACCTTCTGTATAATTAATATAATCTAGGTTTTCTTTTAATACTGTAATTATTTCTTATTTTCCATTTAATAGGGGTACAATAGGTGTGTATGGTGTTACAAAAAAAGTTATGGGTCAATTTTAACTTGAGAAAAAAAAATGAATTACACATCTTATTGTAAAATGAAACAATTTGCTAAATACAAATTTCTTATATATTAATTTCCCCATCTAATTAGAATATGAACTTATTAGAATTGGAATAATCTCAAATCCCTAGGAAATTGGTGGGTGCGGAGCCACTTGGCACAAATTTAATTTTTTTTTCTTCTAAATTTGACTAATTCTATTAATGTAACAAAAGTAGTACAAGGAGTCACCGGCCTCTGCAGAGCAAGTCCCAAATTATGCCATGTTTAACAACAAAAGACTGGAAAGAGACTGCTCGCATCAGGGAAACTAGTCTAAAACTATAAGAGTTTGCTGCCCACGCAGGGGTAACAGTCTATAGTGCCAGAGTGGAATAGTTTTTTGAACAATCATCAAAATTAACAACATTGCATAAAAAAAACACCAGAATAGACCCATAGTATCTGGAGCCGGGAACCCAGAACCTAAAAAACTTTGACCAGCTAGGTGTCGTTAGGAGGAGGAGGTTCTTCCACTATTAGACACCTGTATGCCTCCATGTCACCTTCTGCATCCTGTTTATCTCTTGGAGTTTCTTCCAAGTTCTTGAAGCGGCCTGGATTGGTGCGTCCCTGAGCTACTTTTGTGTGTCCCTGAGCTGCTTCCAGGGGCTTTTCTCATGCTGGTGGTGGTCCGCGTTTGAGTATTGCGGGCTGGGTATTCAGAGTTTTGTGGCTCCTTTCTAAATGCCACTGAGATAGTTGCTATTATGCAGGGACGTTCCAACGTGCAACGAAATTGAAATTGTGCAGAATGACTGGGTTGTAGAGATGAAACAGAGGCAGCAGGAGGCTATGGAGCAGCGTCAATAGGCCAAGGACTTGCAGTCTGAGCTCGCCCTCGACCGCTGCGAGTGACTGGGTAGCGTCCAGAGAAATGAGCCGTCGAAGGGGAGGATGAGTCAGAGGGGGACGAGTCAGAGAGGGACAAGGGGGGGGGGGTGAATTGTTCTTCCTCTGCTACTACCCCTCCTGCAGCACATTTGATGACGCAAACAGAGCATGCTCACCTAGCCAAAATTGAGTGGACGAGGACGAGAAGGAGCAGTGCCAAAGAATGAGTGGTCAATGGGAACAGAAGGACTTGTAATCAGCGGTTCTGAGCCAAGATTCAAGATCGAAGAATCAGTCTGTATGCAGCATAGAAGACTCTGCGAGAAACGTGCACCATCCACCATCTCAATGCAACACAGAATTTTGTAGTGTCTCCCCGTTGTCGTGCGCGAGCTCGGCTCTGTAGCAGTAGGGAGACAATTGTAGTTCAGAGGAGGCGGAGCGGGGGGAAGACGGTCTAAAGAGGCCATCTTAAAAACCAGATTGATGAAGCCTCGACCTGCGCGGTGCATTAATATGCCATTAATTTCGGCGGTGACCTTCTGGGTGGAAGCGTGGGTGGCCAAGAGGCCTCACCACTTGCCAACCCAAGGTCACTGCATAGTACCAGCGTGCCTAAACACCGGCATCCGTGAGGCACAAATTTAATTTAACTTGAGAAAAAAAAGGAATTATATATCTTATTGTCAAATATACCATTTTTCTAAATAAAATTTGCTTATTATGAACCTATTAGAATTGGAATAATCTAAAATCCCTAGGAAATTGGCGGGCTAGCACAAATTTAATTTAACTTGAGAAAAAAAAGGAATTACACATCTTATTGTAAAATGGACCATTTTTCTAAATACAATTTTCTTATATATTAATTTCTCCTTCAAATTAGAGTATGAACTTATTAGAATTGGAATAATCTCAAATACCTAGGAAATTGGTGGGCAAGAGCCATGTAACACGAATCTAATTTTTTAAATTTATTAAAGTCATTGCAACCTAACAAATTCTGTATTTTAAAAATTTATTAAAAGCCAATGCAACCTAACAAAAAACAAAAAAAGTCAATGGATTAAAAAAAGTCAACATATCTTCATCCCTTGAAATAAAAAGCCTTCCACAACAATAACAAGAATCATACAAAAGTAGTCAAATTTGAGAGTTTCAATATTTATAATATAAGAGATGTTTCTTGTGGGAATAGTCAAGAAACCTTGGCTATGAACAATAAATAAAAGTCCATAAAATTACATTACCTAGTTTCACGCTTATTTATCTAGTATTGTACCGGCCATGTATTATTTATGGTTGTAATAGGAAGAAGAAAATGCAAAAGCGACCTCGTGTTATGAAGCCATTTAAGCATAACAAGTTCATCATGCTAGCAATCTGCTCTTTTGAAATATGGGTGCAATAACTATGGAGATGTGACGACATTCATTGTTGTTGGCAACAAGATCTTTAATGCACATAAAGGACCACAAGATCAAAGTTTGGAAAAGTTTTTAGAGGTCTGATTATCGTGACAAGCTTGTTTGCACAATACCTTGATTTACATACAATGAATTTATTCATAAACTGTAACATATTGATGGCAAAAATGAAATTAGCTCATTTACATGTTTAGTTTTCACATACCGTTATTTTGTCATAAGATGATAGTAAATCAAAGATTTTACAAATAAACTAAAAAATAATGTAAACTTTTTCCCAAAACTAAACACATATAGAAAGTAGTTATTTTCAGATAAATTTCTAAATTTATGGTATCAAAAAATCTCAAATTCCTGTTATATTAAAATAAAATGAAGTTGCCATTGAAAAAATATAAGCAAAAACCAATAATCAAGTTACAATGACATAAATAAAAGATTTTACAACTAAGCTAAAAAATAAAGTAAACTTTTTCCAAAAACTACATACATAAAGTAGTTCTTTTCCATAATTTTCTAAATTTATGCTATCACAAAAGCTCAAAATCTAGTTGTATTAAAATAAAATGAAGGTGTCATTGACAAAAATATAAGAAAAGACAAGTAGCCAAGTTATAGTGACATGTTGTTTAATTTATACAAAAAAGACAACAACTTTTGAGTGTTGCATATTTTTGCTGGAGTTTTTGTAAATAGAAGTATATTTGATACAAGTATAGATCCGTCATAAGCACATACCTAACATGACAAGGATCAAATATTTTTATGTGTGAACTTCTTTTAGAGTGAAAAATACAATGTGTAATTTTCATTGTTTAAATTGTATTTTTTAATGTTATATAGAGTACATAACTTAAAATTGTAAGTCTAAAAAAGCCCTGTTGAATTTAGACGAAAATGATATACCTACAAAATGATTACATTGAAACCACTTCAAGCATTTTAACCATAAAATCTTATTTTTTCAATATTAAAATGGCATTTTTTTGTTATTAATATATTTTAAGTATAAGCTAATATTATTTTGTACTAAAATATTTGATTGATAATCTTCATTGAATATTTTATTATAAAAAACATTAAAATATTTTATTTTAACATTTTTTTTCCATATATATATATATATATATCAAGTTGATATCAACATAAATTAGTTATTTTAAATTCTTGTGTTGAAATATTTTTGAAAAGTATAACATTTTAAATATATTTGAAAAATATAACATTTTAACATTTTGCTCACACATTTCTTTTACTTCTAATGGCTTTGCATGAAATTATATTACTTCATTCAGACAACTAACTAAAAATGTGTAGTATATTCATTTTTTCCTTTTTTTTAAAGACAACATTGTTTTTTATTTGTAGATTATTTTATTTTTATTTGAGTGCAAAAAATAATGTGTAATTTTTTATTGTTTAAATTGTATTTTTGAATGTTATAGAGATTACATAATATGTGTATCTAGTAATTGTTTTTATTATTAATATATTTTTAAGGATACATCAATATTAATTCATATTAAAATATTTTATTCATAATTCACATTGGATATTTTATTCTATTTAACATTAAAATATTTTCTTATAACTATATTTTCTATATATAATTATATATGAAGTTGATATCATGTGTTAATTTTTTTTTTGCGAAGTATTAGGTTCAAATATCTTACTCACATAATTTTTTTTTTACTTCTAATTACTTTACATGAAATTATATTAGGTCATATGGACAATTTATTAAATGTGCATTGCATATTTTTTTTCTTTTTATTATAGTCGACATTGTTTTTCTATTTAGAGAATATTTTATTTTTATTTTAAGAGGGACACACATACTTACACATGATCTTCATACTAGGTTGTAGAATGAGCCTCTCGACTCAGTTATATTATATTATTTGTGAGAGTGTCTTTTGGATAATCATATCATTAGTTTTAAGGATGTACTTGTTCATAAACCTATGAGAGTGTCTTTTGGATTAATCATATCATTAGTTTTAAGGATGTACTTGTTCATAAAGCCAATTACTTGTGAAGTAATTGTCCAAGGCTTCTTATTTCAATTTAAGGTGGATGGGGATGTTGACTTTTTAAATTTTTTTAAATTGATGGCCTAGATTGATTCTGAAAGGAATATGCTTAGAATATGCTTAGTCTTAATGATTATGAACCACTGTAGTGTATTAAAGAGTTTGTTAGGTGCAAATTTTATTTAGCAAAATGGTCCATTACTTTTAATAAATTAAAAAAATTAGATTCGTTACTCCCCACCCACTAATTTCCTAGGGATTTGAGATTATTCCAATTCTAATAAGCTCCTTCATGATAAGTTCCTCATTATTATTTATACCATTCATTTATAACTCATTTTTTTCTTAAGTTAAAGTTGACCCATAACCTTTTTATACATGGTTAATCAAGTAAATGTGTGCATTAGTAAGACATTCTTCATGTTGTAATAGTTTTTTTGGTTATATTTATGAAGTCTTTGGATATATCAACCATTTTAATATTTTTAATATTGTGGTACTAGTTAAAAATATTTTAAAACATGATCCAATAAATGCAAAAACAACATAAATGATATTTACTAAAACATTATGTAGAATATTTATTAAAATTAGAAAAATAGACTAATTTTTGAACAAAAGTAATATCAATTGGCTTGATAAAATTTAAGTCTATACCCCTTATGTGTCTACTTACAATAAAAATCCATATTTTTATGTCACTACTTACACAGTGACATCTATGATCGGTTCCAAGTTATTAGTTTGTTTGCATTGGTGCAATTTTTCAAATTTCTATAGTTAACATTAGGCTTTTGGCTAAAATTTTTGCGTGACGTCAGCGCGCCGCCGCATCCCCAACTCTGGATTTCGAGGGTCGACGTCATCCTGCCATGCACGGTAGATCGGATTGTACAATGTAGGTACATGGAAGGGTGATCCTTCATACAACTCGGAGTTAACTTGGGCTGCTTTGAGCTCTGGTGGTGTTAATTTCATTTTAAGAGTGTTGGTGGAGAATTTATTATTATGGTTGATGGATTATCGAGAAGCAGATTTAGCTGTTTTTGGTGTTCAAAGTGGCTGTTTTATTTTTTCTTGGCGTTGTGGCGTTCATTGAGGCTGAATTTCCTGTTTCTGTGTTTATGTTTTATGTGTGGTGTTACTTCTCGTTGTCACGTTTTCTTTGTTACCAGGCAAGCTTTTTTTTTTTATACTTCTATGGATGCGAGCAATGAACTTTTTGTGCAGACTGCTGAAGCTGTTTGGTTATGTCATAGGACACAGGTTTTCCAACCTCCTTGACGATGATTTGATAGGTAAATATATAAACATTATTTTATGGTTTAATGGTCGTGGTGCATAATTTGGAGTTCTAATGGTTCACTGTTTCATAGAATTTGCAGGTGAGACTTAAGAATTCAGAGCATAACAATTGTTAGGGTAAGCAGATTGTTGGATTCTAGCAATGGAAACTTGGTAAGTTTTTGAGTTCTGAAGTGTTAAATACATTGTTGACTCAAGCTTCGATGGTTTTGATGCAATGTTGTAGGAATAAACCAATATTGATTGACTAAAGCTAGGTCGGAGGTCGACCCATTTTAGCATTTGTGGAAGTCATGTGGGAAAGGCGTCGACCCCGATTCCATATGTTATGCTTTTAAATTATCCGCCGACTCCAATTCCATGATTTTCTGTAGTGGTTACGACAAAGATTTCTGAGAATTTACTTTGAAACTTGCGAAGTCAAGAGTATAGGGATATTTTCATTTTCAGAAGGCTCGTGGGCAAGGAGTCGGATCCAACTGCACATCATGTTGTTTTAGATAGTCAGGGGGTCAAAGTTCTATTTACATAACATCTAACTCGGGAAGAAGATAAGTCCGACCTCAGTTGGGGGCGACGCATTACGATGTCAGAAGTTGATGCATGTTTGTATTTTAACAGACTTGTGTATGTGGGTTTTTTCATGCCTTTTATTTTCATTCGATTGTCATAGGGCACATAAATTATGTTAATTTTTTTTTCAAAACACTAAATTTATTGGAATAAAAGTTATACTTTAAGTGACGAGATATTATAGTCTTAGATAGTTGACAACTAGAAAAACAAAAACATAAAAGAATAGACAAAAAATTAAAGTTTTAATGATATTGGAGAACTTTGAGATCAATGTTACTAGTATTATGAGTTTCCAATGGTGGGATTTTGTAATGTACATTCTTACTAAATTTTATGCATAATGGAACATGTTTGAGCCACAATTGTGAGAGCATGTTTAAAAAAAATCAAATTTAGAATAGGGGCATCTGTCTCATTTCAATTTTTTTGGTTTCTTTGGAGTTAGAGGAAACCTGTAGTTGAGGTCGGGATCGACTTTGTGGTCAAGTAGTCGACATCTCTTTGGAGAAGAATCATAAGGAAAAGGCTGAGCTCTAAGCCATCTTGGCAAAGGCTAAGGTTTGAGCGGTCTTGAAGTTGCAACTGACGTTTAAGTTAGTTGTTTTTAGCTTTTGTAATTTATGAACCATATTCAGATTGTTTTATTCTTTAGACGAGGGCTAACGAGTTCATATCTTTTAAGAATTTTTATCCTAATTTTGTTTTAATTTGTACGTAGTTTTTGTATTTGTTATCTTAAACTTTTAGATAGAAAGAATAATAATCTTTCTATAAAATTGTTTTAAATAAATGTCTTATAAAAATAATTTTTGGAATTTATTCTTTTGTTGATAAAAGAATAAGGTATTTTAAATTACATTTATTAAATAATATGTTATGTGAAAAAAAAGTTATAGACACATATATTTTTTTTGTGGGCCTTCGTAGAAGCAAGTCAGAGGTCAGGCTGACTATGAGGTTGGTGGTGGTCGTTGTAAACACGCGTAACTATATGCATGCATATATTTATTTTGTGGCTCCTATTGAAAGCAAGTCAGATGTCATCCCCCACTATGATATTGGAGGTCTGATCCAGATTTAAACAGGGATGCAACAAAATACAGAGATAACCATATACACAAAGATGCAGTGGAAATAATATTTCATTTCATTACTATAAAATACTGAAATATGCTTACAAACAGAAATGGAAATAAACCAGCTAGGGTGATTGTAGCTTATCTCTGAGAAGAGATGTGGTAGCTACATGCCTCTAAACTGTGTTACAATGAGGCTCGAAGGCCTATTTATTATTTAGAAACAATGGAAAACCCTTAACATCTCAAAACCTAACCCTAGAAGATGAAATGCCAAATTGCGGGCCCCGTTTTGGGTAAGTTGGTACATCAACTTCCCGGGGTCGTAACTTTGGCACCCGATCTTCATTTGATGCATACAATAGCTTGTTAGAAAGATCTATTCGAGCAATACAACTTTGAGAAAAGCAACATGGGTCCTGGGTCCATAGACCCATGTTGCTTCCATATTTCCCCAAAAATGTCGTTTAGGGCCTCAAAACGACTTCAAAAGTTCAGGACCCAAAAAACTACTAAAAATAGTAAATTGTGCTACAATTAAGGAAACTGAAAACCTGAAAGAGACAGTTGTAGGGGTCCAAATTGGATAGGTGGGTGGCCACCAACATCCACCTAGATCATTGCTCCCCCCTTAGGAAGCAATGGTCCCCATTGCGTTGAGTTCCTCCTTGAGATGAGGAAGCTTCTGCTGAGCTAGGTTTTTGGTGAGCTATTTTGCAATCTCTGATGTGTCTAGTAATGGTGGGAAGCATGGTTGACGACGGTCCACATTGAACACTCTGTGCAAGCGAAGGAATGGAGGAATGTTGTTCTCCAAAGCATTGTTTCCCATAGCCTTGGTAATGCTGTAAGGACCATGTCGGAGAGGTTGGAGCTTCTGATGGGCTCTTGTAATGCGTTCTTTCTGCAGATGCAACCAGACTTTGTTTCCCACCTGAAACTTGTGTGGTAATCCTGTGGGTGAGGAGAAGTTGTTGCTGTGTTCTGTCATGACTATATCCCTCTGTTGTTGCTGCTGCGTGGAGGAATCCTTCGTGGGGGTCATGGATGTGGTGATGATCTTCCCCTTACTTTGGGAACAAATTAGATAGAAAATGAGTTTCCTAGTCTGGGAAATGAGCTTGCTGCCTTTCTTGGCAGTGATCAAAGAGGTGGCGGTAGGTGGGGCTACCTCCGTTATCCTGTATAATGAATTACACAAAGAAATAATGAAAGCACGAGGCCTTGACTCATACACAACATATCGCCTCCACAAGTATGGATGGCCAAATAATACATCACAAACATATATAGGTGTAAAGTCACATAATACCTTGTCTATGAAGGGCTTGATGCTGTAGGGAAGGCGACACTGCTGGCGAACTTTGAGATCTCGTCCTTCATGAAGCCACCCGATACTGTACGGCTACGGGTGTGGTGTAGTCGGTAGGCCCAACCACTTCATGACCTCTGCTGAAATGAGGTTCTTTTGGCTGCCACTATTGACAATGAATTGTAGCGGCGAACCCTTCACCCACATCTGTGAGTGGAAAAGACGTTCCCCCTCCTCTGAATCTTCGGGCTCATTATTTTGGATCTTGGCAATGGCAACAGTGACGCTGAGCTCCACATCAATGGTCTGCTTCTCTTTGCCATTCCCCTTGTTGGTTTCTGAATCAGGGTCGAAACATGCATCTAATTCTGAAGCCTTCAACTCGGCCACCAGCGACTGCTTGGTCCGACACTCACTTGTGTTGTGAGTGGGGCTCTTATGGAACTCGCACCACTTTCCTGTGTCCTTCTTTGACTTCATGGTGTTGTTCTTTTCTTGTGGCTTCGACGGGTTTTCTTGGGTCAGCTCGCCTTGGCTTTGTCCTTTGGTATTTGGATTTGCAGATCCAAAGTCTCGCTTCTTCTGTTTAAACTTCTACTCGATTTTGACAGCATATCGGTACGCCGTGCCGAGCGAGGAGATGTTCCGGAACTCCATCTCTTCCTGGATGTATCTATGTAGGTAGCCGCGGTATTTGAGTACTAAATGTAGCTCAGAGTCCTTAATACCCAACTGTGTGTGAAGGGTATGAAAAATGTTTGTGAACTCTGGCACATCTTGGTCCCTTCCCTACCGCAGTGTGGTCCATTTGACATATTTGTCCTCATAGCTTTTGACAGGGTGGTATTGCTCCTTGACGGCATCCCAGAATGAATCCCAAGTGGGTGAGGCTAAAAATAGTGAGCCCGTACTTTCATTCTTCTGCTCGCAGTAGGTTTCCCACCAGTCCTTGACATGGGGGGCTGCTTTGAGAAGAGTGAAAACAATATTTTCCCGACTCCAAAATTCATGAACAGAAAATACCCATCTAGCAGATTTAACCATTTGTCTACAACATCTGCGTCTATTTGACCCTCGAAGATGGGGATTTCAAAATTAACTTGTACCTTAAACTGTGTGGCGTTTCCAGAGTAGCTGTTGGAAGCCAATCCATCGCCTCTGGGTGGCCGCTGAAGGATCTGTGTAAAGCTATCCATCATCGCGTTCCTTTGCCACTCAAGGGCTTCTTCGAGCAATATTTTGATAGGATCTCCTGCCCCTTCATCTTTATTTTCATCCACCATGGGAGGCTGTTGGGATTTGCGAGGTTGGTCTTGCAAAGGTTCGACTAGTTCAAGCCCTAACTCCTTATATCCGGACCTCGTTGGGGATATGCAAAGAAAAACAGAGAAAAAGCAGACTGCTCTGATACCACTAATCTAGATTTAAACAGGAACACAACAAAATATAGAGATAACCATATACACAAATATGCAACGGAAATAATACTTCATTTCATTACTATAAAATACTAAAATATGCTTACAAACAGAAATGGAAATAAACCAGCCAGGGCGATGGTAGCTTATCTCTGAGAAGAGATGTGGCAGCTACATGCCTCTGAACTGTCTCACAATGAGGCTCGAAGGCCTATTTATTGTTGAGAAATAATGGAAAACCCTTAACATCCCAAAACCTAACCCTAGAAGATGAAACACCAAATTGTGGGCCTTGCTTTTGGTAAGTTGGTACATCAACTTCTCGGGGTTGTAACTTTGGCACTCGATCTTCATTTGACACGTACAATAGCTTGTTAGAAAGATTTATCCGACCCATGTTGCTCCTATATTTCCAAAAAAATGTCGTTTAGGGCCTCAAAATGACTCTGGAAGTTCAGGACCTGAAAAACTGCTAAAAATAGTAAATTGTGCTACAATTAAGGAAAATGAAAAAATGAAAGAGACAGCTGTGGGGGTCCAAATGGGATAGGTGGGTGGCCACCAACATCCACCTGGATCAAGGTCAGCATTGTCGTTTGAATGGTCTCTCTAGACACTCTCAACTACTGACACTCCCCGACCAATTCGACTCAGAATCTAGGTTCATTGTTGTTATTATTATTATTTCTTATAAACGACTTAAATGAGGTCTATGATGAAGTTTATCATGAGTTGATATATTATAAATCAAATATTAAATGTACCATAAAAATAAATTGTTGAATTTATTTCTTTATTGATAAAAGAATAAAGTATTTTAAATTACATTTATTAAATAATATGTTATGTTAGAAAACAAAATAATAAATTATAGACACATATGTTTATTTTGTGGGCCTTTATAGAAGCAAGTCAAAGGTCAGGTTGACTATGAGGTTATGCATAACTATACACACATATTTCTTTTGTGGCTCCTACTAAAAGAAAGTCGGAGGTTGGCCCCAACTATGAGATCGAAGGTCGGCATTGTGATTTGAATGGTCTCTCTAGACACTCCCGACTACTGAAACTCCCCGAGAAATTTAGCTTCAACTTCAATACTTCAATTTTTTCTTTAAAGAATGGGATAACGGGTTCCCATATTTTAAATATTTTATCTTATAAGTACAATTTATTCAATTTATGTTTTTATTGATAAAAAAAATAATTTTATCAAATAATATGTAATATGAAAAAAATAAATAAATTATAAAGAGGCCAATTATACATATATGTTTCTTTTGTGGGCCCTACTAGAAGAAAGTTGGTGGTCGGGCTGCCTATGAGATCAAAGGTCAGCATTGTATTTTGGACGATGCTATGACATTCCATGACCAATTGGCCTCCTTGTAAACATGCCCAACTATATGTACATATATTTTTTGTGGTCCCTATTGAAAGCAAGTCGAAAGACAAGTCCGACTATGAGGTCGGAAGTCAGACTTGTTATTTGAATGGTCTCTTTGGACACTCCTGACTATTGACAGTCTCCAACCAAATCGGCTCCATTTACAATACTACATGAAAGCATCTTAAATCAGTTTTGTTTTAAATTTGAAAATTATTTATTTAAATTACAATTTTAGACCATGGATTCTAAAATTTTAAGTTTATGTATATATATATATATATATATATATATCTATTAAAATATTTAAAATACAGTTTTATCAGTTTATATTTAAAATACAGCTTTGCAGTATATTTAACTTTTGGTTTATAGTACATTTTATATGAAGATTTTTTTTACTCTATTTGTTGAACATGTTCTTTGTTGTTGTTGTTGTTGTTTTTGTTTTGTTTTTTGGGTCCTAATTGTTTTTTATTGTGGCAAGTGACTAAATTGTTAAGTTTGATTGGTTTTACTTAAAATTGTAGATGGTTGCAAAATAAATTAAAGTTTTAGTGAGCGTTTTGATTATATTGACTAGCCTTTATAAAAGTAAAAGGGACTTTGATTAAAGTCATGTGAGTGCAAATTTAAATTTAAATTTTATTTTATTCATCTATTTTATAAATTAAGTATTTGAAATATTAAGTAATTAATTTTCATATATATATATATATATATATATATATATATATATATATATATCTATATATATATATATATATATATATATATCTATATATATATATATATCTATATATATATATATATATATATATATATATATATATATGAAAAAATGATTGAAATTTCAATAATGTTGTATTCTTTTAATTGTCTACATAATGTTAAAATGCTTTATTATCAAATTTTATTGTTTTTATATATAAATAAATAAAGTATTAAGTTATTATATTAAGTTGTTTTATATTTTCTTATTTTAAATTCCATGGATGTTAAAATTTCTTATTCAGCTAGTATTCTTGGACATCATTGTGATGTTGTGTCATTTATTAGATTTAAGGAAATGTAAATAAACATGAAAATTGCAATAATTTATTAGTTAATAAATACACTGCCTTCTTGTATGTATATATATATATATATATATATATATTATTTTTACTTATATATTATTATTATTTAGTGATGTATAGTTAGAAACATGTTATTATTTTTATTAGTGGTTTTTGTAAATCATGATGCATTGCTTGATATTCAATGAACAAATGTTATTGGAAAATAAAATAAAAAATAAAGATTGATTTGAGCAATAAAAATATAGAGTCATGGATACAAATTGCTAATATAAATTATTCTATCTAGGTGTTTTATGTAAATAGATCATGCATTGGTTTAATGCCTTCATAATGTTTATGATGGACCTTTGAATATATATTTTTAGGATTCGATAAAGTAATTGCCATATTAGCTGAGAAATATTTGACTCTGCATGTGCTTTTTATTTTATAGGTATGGGATTGTAATGATTAGGATGTTCTAGACATTTGTGCAATTTTGAATTTTCTCTAAATTTTAAAGTGCTGAATACTTTTATCTAGACAAAGAAATATCCAAAACTTGACATATTTTTTTTAAATTTTAAATTTGGGATTAAATTACAGGTTATTTATGGCTAGATTGCAAGTTAAAATTTTAAAGAATTTTTGAATTATGGAATAATATTAATGTTTTATGTACCAATTATGTGTTTTTATTTTTATTTTTTTCAAAAAAAAATGGAAAGCAATAAAAAGACAAATGGGAACTAGAAGGAATTAAAGAACGTTACAACTTTTGTTATTTGCAATTGTGGTGTTTAATAGTATTTAATGTCTAAACACTTAAAGACAATTATAAGGGTTTTCAAATACTTTAGATACTTATATTTTCCTTTTTTAGCCAATTTATATTTGGTATGATTTGAAGTACAATGTCTAATCTGCTTACAATTGAACATCTTTGACTAATGAAATTAGTTTTTAGAACACTTTTTCCTGGTATTATTTATTGTAGTTGATACTAACAAGCCTTTAAAGAGTATTGTTATTTACATTGTAGAATAATTATTTAACTTGACGATATATTGCATTAAGGTGATGTCTACTAGTTTGGGTGGAATCCGTTACAGAACAATGCTATGCAATTGTGAATGATTTTGAGTCATGAATGTGTAGTTGTGGAATTGTAAAAGTCATTACAACAAGTTATAAAAGAGGAGGAGACTGATAATCAGAAATTGCATTCTACAAATAAATCAAAGAAGAGGAGAAACAATGAGCGGTTTGAATGTAATTTTCGTGGCAGGTGGATTAGTTGCAGTTTTAATTGGTGCAAATGTTTATGCTGTTGCACACAATATCTTTGTTCAAATCTAGAGAATAGTGAATGACTGTTAAAGGCCAACATGCAACACATTTTTTTGTGTGATTTAGATGATAAATTTGTTGATTCACTATGTCTCAAGTGAGCAAATTTTTTCATAGATTGTAATGCTAAAATTAGGAGATATTAAATGGACCCCTAAATCTCATAGTCATTTTTGTGTGTGTATGTATACTTGGAATATTTAATCCAAGATGAGTGGCTATGGAAGCTTAAATTATTACATTTATAGAGAATTTTGGTGCAATATGTTTTGCTCAAATTGACACATTTACTAAAGTACATATGCAATTTAATGTAGTTATAAAACTATGATTAATATTCAGTGATGGTTTTTATTTGAAATTACTCTAGTCATGTGTGGCTAGAATGTTATTTTTATTTATGGCATAATAAATAATGCTTTCAATGTCTAGCAAACAATATGATACAAAGTTAGTCTTCCCATCTTAGTTTGGAATTTAATGCAGTTATTGTACTATGATTACAATTGGACAATGATTTTTTATTTGTGGTTTATTTAGTCATGTGTCACTAGAATGTTGTTTATTGCTTATGACATTGTTGGGTCCCTATAATACTAGTGATTACCCCATTACTATTGTAGTTATACCCCTTATTTATATTGTTGTGCCCCTATTACCCCCATGTTGTTATTTCTGTGCCCCATAGAATCCCTCTATTGTTATTTTTGTGGCTTTATATTATTATTGTTAGGTCGGCTGGATTATATTGTGACTCCTTAGACTCCTATATATAGAAAGGAGGTTTTGTCATTTGTATCATCCAAGAATTGTTCATTTATGTAATGTAAAGGAGGTTGCCCCCTCGAAGAGGCTGAATTCTAAGGCATTGATCTATCTTTTCTATCTTTTCTTGAGCTGGTTTCATAACATTTGGTATCAGAGCTTTGGATTCTAGGGTTTCGCTGCTCCAAACAGGTCATCGTGGAATTTTCGCTATAACTTTTTTCTGTGACGTTTCAGAAGTCGCAAAAAAAACCCATTTGAGAATAAATCGTGTTGAACCTTGGGTTCGAATTTCAGAGCTTTTCGCACGATATTTGCGGAGATATGATCTGAGGAAGTTGGTCTTTTTGTAGACTCCTGAATTACATTCAAAACAGGTGACCTGGGGAAAATCGTCATAACTTTCTCTCTGGCGATCAGATTGAAATTTCGTAAGAAGGTGCAGAAAGAGGATGGACTGTAGTTTCTTGTATGCATTTTTCAGATCCATTGGTCGAACAGTGACTCATGGCACGTTGTACAAGTTCGCTCTACTGAACTAGTCTATAATCAAGTCACTGTGGGAGATTTCGCATAACACTTTCTTGGAGAATCCAAATTGGGTCAGACTTGTGGCATTGGAAAGAGGACACAGAAGGCTACTACGGGTCGCAATTTTAGAACTAGATGATCTAGAATTACAGAGATACATCAGATTCAATATCAGACTTCTACAAAGTGAAAAAAGGTGTGTAGTTTTTTTTTTTTTAATTTTTGTGTAAGCTGGGTTTGAAGGAATTCAAAGGGCATAATAAAGAATTATTATCGGTAATTGATGCCCCGAGGAAAGAAAATGCAAACACCTAGTAAGGAACCTAAAAGCTCTAGCATGACTCATGAAGAAGAGGAAGAAATGCTACATGATATATCAAAATTACAAGAACAAGTGCAACAAATGTCACGCTCACAAAAGCTAACAGAAGCTAAGATAAATGACGTGGAATCTAAGATAAATGGCGTGGAATCTAATATAAAGAGCATGGAAGCTAAGATGGATGATTCAAAGACAGATTTGAAGAGAGACATGGCAGATTTGAAGACAGATTTGAAGACAGACATGGCAGATTTGAAGACAGATTTGACAAATTTTCTACAAGAAATACTTACTAATGGTGAAAAGGTTGTAAAGGAAACTAATGATGTGAAAAAAAGTAATGTTAATCATGATTCCATAGACTCTAATGTTGGATCGAAGACCCACCATATTCCAAAAATCGATATGAGGAAGTTTGATGGCAAGGATCCCGCCACATGGATATTACAGATGGAGCAGTTCTTCGATCTCAATAATGTGAAAAAAAAACAAAAGGTACGTATGGCAACTGTATATTTGGAACCAAATCAGTTTGTATGGTATCAATGGCTTTGATCTTGTAAAAAATTTATCACTTGGGCAATTTTTACGGAAGAATTGATAGCACATTATGAAGATACAAAAAGCAACACTTTTTTTAGCCAATTGATAAGTCTCAAACAAAAGGGTTCAGTAATGGAGCACATTGAGGAGTTCCAAAAATTGAACATAAGGGTAAAAGATATTCCAGAGGAGCATAGGATTGATGTGTTCATAGGGTCTTTAAAGGATAATATCCAACATGATGTTCACCTTTGGGAACCTGATTCATTAGAGAAGGCATTCAGGTTAGCAAGAAAAATGGAAAGCAAAATTATGGCAACCAGGAAGCATACCACTCACAACTATAAAGATGGAAGTGTTGTTGCCCCTAGTCTTCCACAACCTATAAGGTTGACACCACAACAATTGGAAGAAAAAAGAGCAAAAGGGCTTTGTTACAGTTGTGATAGCAAATACACTAAAGGTCATAAGTGTGCTGAGAAGAAATTATTCTACATAGATTGTGAAGAGGAAGAAGAAAAGGAGCAAGAAAGGTCAAAAGAAGAAGATATACTCCAGGAACAAAGCCTAGATGAAGAACAAATAAATCCAACCATATCTTGTAATGCATTGGCGGGAATTACCACTCCTCAAACCATCAAGATAGAAGGACAAATCAAGAAGAAAAAGGTAATAGTGTTGATTGATTCAGGAAGCACCCACAATTTTATTCATTGTAGGGTAGCAAAAGAATTGAATTGCTTCCTATATCCAGCACCAGAGTGTCAAGTGATGATTGCAAATGGAGGAACAATAAATTGCTCTGGAAAGTGCCATAATATCAAGCTATCCATGGGAGAATATGTATTGACTAGCCCAATGCTTTCCATTCCAATGGGAGGTGCTGATGTTGTACTAGGAGTCCAATGGCTACAATCCTTGGGTACAATAGCTTTTAATTTTCAAGAACTTTTCATCAAATTTTCTACGGAAGGAAAGGAAGTTGAATTAAGGGGTATTGCAGGGAAACCAGGAAAGATAATCAGCTCTAATGGTATGACAAAGCTTCTAAAAAAGGAGCAAAGAGGTGTAATTGCACAATTATGTTCGCTAGATGTTTCCACATTGGAATCATCTATTTCTCCAGATCTCCAAAAAGCCTTGGACAATCATTCCAAGGTATTTGAGACTCCCAAGGGTCTCCCACCTATGCGTGATCATGATCATGCTATTCATCTGATTCCAGGAAGTGTTCCTCCAAACATCAGGCCGTACAGATATCCCTATGTCCAAAAAAGTGAAATTGAACGTATGGTTGCAGAAATGCTAGAGGCTGGTATAATTCAACCAAGTCAAAGTTCTTTCTCTGCTCCAGTAGTATTGGTGCACAAGAAGGATGGATCATGGCGCATGTGTCCGGATTATAGGGAGCTCAACAAGCTCACTATTAAAGATAAGTTCCCCATTCCTGTCATTGATGAATTACTGGATGAATTGCATGGATCAATTTACTTCACCAAGTTGGATCTTCGTTCAGGATATCATCAAATCAGAATGAAGATTGAAGACATTCCGAAAACGGCATTTAGAACTCATGAGGGTCATTATGAATTTTTGGTCATGCCTTTTGGCCTTACCAATGCACCTTCAACATTTCAAGGTTTGATGAATTCAATTTTCAAACCATTCCTTAGAAAATTTGTGTTAGTATTTTTTGATGATATACTAATCTACAACAAGTCTTGGAAGGATCATGTTGAACATGTTGACAAGGTGCTACAACTATTGGAGGAGAAACAATTATATGCAAAAAGATCCAAATGTTTCTTTGGAGTCCAGGAGGTGGAATATTTGGGTCATATTGTATCTCATGAAGGAGTTAAGGTAGACCCTAGCAAAATTAAAGCCATTAAGGAATGGAAAATCCCCACATCCATAAAGCATCTGCGAGGATTTCTTGGGTTGACAGGGTATTATCGCAAGTTTGTTAAGAATTATGGGAGAATAGCAGCACCTCTAACAACATTATTGAAGAAAGATGCATTTTCATGGACTCCGAAAGCAACAAAGGCCTTTGAACATCTTAAAGAGGCAATGTGCCAAGCACCGGTCTTAGCTACACCGGACTTCACAAAAACCTTTATTGTGGAATGTGATGCTTCAGGAAATGGAATTGGTGCTGTTCTAATGCAAGATGAAAGACCCATTGCTTTTGAAAGTCGTCCAATCAAGGGAAAGTTTTTAAGCAAAGCTATTTATGAGAAGGAAATGTTGGCAATACTCCATGCACTTAAGAAATGGCGACCCTACCTAATGGGAAGACACTTCAAGGTAAAAACGGATCATGATAGCCTTAAATACTTTTTAGAACAAAGATTATCCTCTGAAGAGCAACAAAAGTGGGTCACAAAGATGTTGGGTTATGACTTTGAAATCATCTACAAAAAAGGGAAGCAAAATGTGGTGGCAGATGCACTCTCAAGAAAGGATGAGGATGTGGAAGCATTTTTGTGCGCCATTTCTATTATCCAACCAGATTGGATAAACGAAGCAAGGGAGGAATGAAAGAATGATGAAGAAGTGTGGGCACTTATTCAAAAGCTACAACAAGATTCCAGTACGTCTGATACATTTAGCTGGCAAAATGATTCGTTATGGTACAAAGATCGCTTATACCTCTGTAAGAATTCCCAGCTAAAACAAAAGATTCTTATGGAATTGCACACTTCTCCCTTAGGAGGGCACTCAGGATTTTTAAAAACTTACCACAGGGTTAAGAAGGAATTTTTTTGGGATGGCCTTAAATCAGATATTCAAAAGTTTGTGGCGGAATGTTTGGTTTTCCAACAAAATAAAGTTGAAACAATTAAGACACCGGGTCTATTACAACCTTTATCCATTCCAAGCCAACGTTGGGAGGAGGTTTCAATGGATTTTATCACAGGTTTACCCAAGTCTGAGGGAAAGAGTGTCATCATGGTGGTAGTTGACAGACTTACCAAGTATGCACACTTTTGTGCATTATCACATCCATTTAAAGCCAGTACAGTTTCTACTGCATTTATGGAAACAATTCAAAAGCTACATGGAAACCCAAAGATTATTGTAAGTGACAGAGATCCCATTTTCACTGGAAATTTTTGGACAGAATTATTTTCTTGTCTTGGTACTCAGTTAGCTCATAGCTCATCTTATCATCCTCAATCTGATGGGCAAACTGAGATAGTAAACAAATGTTTGGAAGGATATCTTCGTTGCTTTGTATCTGATAAACAGACACAATGGGTCAAATGGTTGCCTCTGGCTGAATGGTGGTATAACACTTCCTTCCATACAACAACAAAAATGACCCCATTTATGGCACTTTATGGGTATCAACCACCATCCATCACATCATATTTAAGAGAAAATTCTAAGGTTCAGGCAGTGGAACATCACATCGAACATCAACAACAAGTCCTCCAACTCTTAAAGGATAACCTCGTGTTGGCACAAAATAGAATGAAACAACAGGCAGATCAACATCGCAGTGAAAGAAGTTTTGATGTAGGTGATTGGGTATTCCTACGGCTACAACCATATAAGCAAATGTCCCTAAAGCAAGCTAAGAAGGATAATAAATTATCACCAAAGTATTATGGTCCGTAAAAGGTGTTGCAAAAGATTGGTACTATGGCATACAAATTGGAGCTTCCTGCAGCTTCTCGATTGCACCCAGTTTTCCATGTTTCATGTTTAAAGAAGGTTATAGGCGACAAGCTCCCAGTTCAAACAATATTGCCAGAACTTGACGAGGAAGGAAAAATTATATTGGAACCGGAAGCAGTCACAGAAACAAGAACTCGACAGCTACGAAATCGATCAATTTTAGAGTATCTTATCAAGTGGAAGAACTTATCCGCTGAAGATTCCACATGGGAGGATGAGAATTTTATGCAGAAGTATCCAGAACTACTCAAGCGTTGAGGACAACACTTTTTTGAAGGAGAGGGGCATGTTGGGTCCCTATAATACTAGTGATTACCCCATTACTATTGTAGTTATACCCCTTATTTATATTGTTGTGCCCCTATTACCCCCATGTTGTTATTTCTGTGCCCCATAGAATCCCTCTATTGTTATTTTTGTGGCTTTATATTATTATTGTTAGGTCGGCTGGATTATATTGTGACTCCTTAGACTCCTATATATAGAAAGGAGGTTTTGTCATTTGTATCATCCAAGAATTGTTCATTTATGTAATGTAAAGGAGGTTGCCCCCTCGAAGAGGCTGAATTCTAAGGCGTTGATCTATCTTTTCTATCTTTTCTTGAGCTGGTTTCATAACAGACATAATAGGTAATGCTTTCAATGGTTAGTAAGAAATATGATACAAAATCACATTAGCCATTTTTGGTCATTATTAGTTGCAAAAAATAGATTAAAAACACACACACACACACACACACACACACACACACACTATAATTCCCCACTTAATCTTATCATGCAAATTTTATTAGCGTTTAAATTACCTGAAAATATTGACTTATAATTATAAAGAAATATTGGTAAATACCTACATTTGGGAAACTGTAATTTTAATTTACTATCAATATAAAATTTATTATTGTTATTATTCAATTCCCAAACTTGTCTTCTCAAATTTAATCTTGGATAGGATATGGTCTCCTTCCATTTATTCCAATTTAAATATCTTATCCCCAGAAGGTGTTCTCAAAATATCCTTGGGAGAAGATATGGTCCTCTCCAATTAATTACCAAATTATATATCGATATCTTATCCCCAAAATGTCATCTCCAATTTACTTGGAAGAAGATATGGTCCTCCCCAATTAATTACCAAATTATATATCCATAGCTTATCCCAAAATTTCCTCTCAAATTTACTTGGAAGAAGATATGGTTCTCCCCAATTAATTACCAAATTAAATATCCATATCTTATCCCCAAAATGCCCTCTCAATTTTTCTTGAAAGAAGATATGGTCCTCCCCAATTAATTACCAAATTAAATATCCATATATTATCCCCAAAATGTCATCTCAAATTTACTTGGGAGAAGATATGGTAAGAAAAGTCAAATGAAAGGATGAGGGGGTAGTTATGACATTAATGATAGGTGGTTGAGGTGGATGGGAGGAAGAGGCATAAAATGGGAAGGATGATGAGAGGGGGGATCCTTGGTCTTGGTTTTGGTTTTGGTTTTTCTTTGGAGGATTTGATTTGAAGGAGGGATGTGGAGAAAGAGGAGAGAGATCAAACTTGGATCTGGAGAGTGTTTGTTAAATTTGGACACACTACATCTAGTTGGACTTGGGCTCGGAGGGCTAGGGAACCTGTGGAGGTTCCCTGAGCTAGGAAATACTTCCTAGTTGGCTGGGAGGCAAATCCAGTCGGGTAGTCAAGAGGAGCATCCCAACAGAGTCAGGAGCTTAGGAGCATCTCAACTAAGCTATTGGAACAGGTATTCCTCCGTTTATTGATTACTTATGTAAATGGTTGCAATGAAATTCTTACTTATTTAATTTGTGGTAAATAAATTTTAATGGTATATTATCATCAAATAAATGTTTAGATATAAATAAGTTATTTCCCATATTATTGTGTTTCAAATTTGAGAAATTTAGTTTTAATTAGAGGACCTTAAGAAGGAGCCTCACACGTGGTATTAGAGCCAGGTTTTGAGGATGCATCTATTACTGAAAATGATGTTAGAGGAGGACATTATGGCCTACATTGTTTGGAAGTTTGCAAGAAGGAAGGAAAAGACCAATTTTCCTTTGAAGTATTCTTGAAGGATCGATTCATAAAGATTCTTGAGCTTCGCAGGTCATGGTGGGTCTCATTAGGAATTTCTGAAGATTCAATGTACATGACAATATTAAAGGAAGCATTGCTAAGAGAAATATTTGATATTGATATTGCATTTACAAATGAAGCTCTCAGAAGTGATTTGCAATCTGGATCAACAACAAGTATTGTTCTCAAAGCCGATGAGTATGTTTTGGTTGCCAATATTGGAGATTCCAAAGCTCTTTTATGCTCAGAATGTTCTAATTTACCAGAACAATTCAGAGGTGCTAGTTGGAGGGAGTATAAGTGAAAACAAAACAAGACCACAAAATTTTTCAGACAAGAGAATTCCAACAATTCTCAACCATTGCTTTATGTGAAGGAATTAACCCAAGATCACCGCCCAGATAGAGATGAAGAGAGAACATGCATTGAAGCTGCTGGTGGCTCTATTTTGAAATGGAGAGATGTGCCAAGGGTTAATGGCAAGCTAGCCATTTCTAGAGCTATTGGAGATGTATTATTTAAAAATTATGGGGTGATTTCTAAACTAGAGGTCACATATTGGTAACATTTATCAAGCAATGATAGTTACCTTGTTGTTGCATCAGACGAATTCTTTGAGAAGATGAATACACAAGATATATGCAATCTACTTCTAGAGGCACAACGACAAAATAATCATTCAACGGAGCATTTACTAGCCAATGCACATGTGTTAGCTCTGGCTATGGTGAATGCTGCTTTTGACAGAGGAAGCATGGACAATCTGGCAACAATTGTATTGGATTTGGATTCCACTACCCATTTTCTCGGTCCTACTCCCAGAGGGGATCTTCTCTACAAAGGAACTCAAATTTTGACATTGACAAAGAAGAAAATGTGGATGATTTAGGTGCAAATGTTGCCAGTTACTACCAGATGACTAAGAGAAATA
The DNA here is from genome assembly GCA_031772625.1 of Pinus tabuliformis. NCBI lineage: Eukaryota > Viridiplantae > Streptophyta > Pinopsida > Pinales > Pinaceae > Pinus > Pinus tabuliformis. Next base: position 996,416,097 of record CM062806.1, on the reverse strand, counting down.
AGAATAAGGTTTTAGCTAATATGGTTGGAATTTCAATCCAAGGAAGGAGAAACTCTTTCCACCATTATCATCTTATAGAGAATCTTGATGACTACAACGACTACGTTTTCTTGACACCTCAGAAGGATATAATCAAATCCTATGATGGGTTCCAAGCTTTTCCTGAAGGGGTTGTACTTGTGCATATTATTTTCTAAAAAGAAGATTTGACCATGGATCATTTGGAGAAGTTTGGCTAGCAGTGCATTTGAATTACACTCCCAATGGAGATAGATTCAACTTCTTGATGCATGGAAGACGAGGATGGGAAGGAAGATACACCTTAATCAATAACATGAGTGGTGAATTTCATAATGATAAGGGAAACTCAACAATGTCCTCTTTGAGTGATAGTCATGTTGGTTTCAACAATTATGACACCTTCATTCTCAAGTGCATAATGGTACATTGACCTCTGTAATTGTGCTATTTGTGGCATGCAATTTTTGTTGTTGTTGTTGTTGTTGTGTAGGTCATGTATCTCAGTTCATAATTCTTGAAGTCATTGGTGGGTTCTCACAACAGTGGAAGTTGAACATCTTGACTGATGCCCTGGCCCTATTGCTGAGATTATGGCAGTAGATAATACTGCTTTTGGAGGGAATGCATATTTGGTTCTTTGATTTGTGTTAGGATGACAACAAGTGTGAAGCATGGTGATCAGAAAATAAAGAAAGTTAGACCTAAGAAAGTGGATATGAATGTGAAGGTGGGAGTATGGTGTAGATCAAGGAGTAGCGTGATATGTTTGCCCCACACCAGTGCAATATGCTCTGGATTTAATGTAGTTATTGTACTATGATTACAATTGGGCAATGATTTTTTATTTGTGGTTTATTTAGTCATGTGTCACTAGAATGTTGTTTATTGCTTATGACATAATAGGTAATGCTTTCAATGGCTAGTAAGCAATATTATACAAAATCACATTAACCATTTTTGGTCATTGTTAGTTGCAGATAATAGATTAAAAACACACACACACACACACATTTGCTCTAGTAGCATTGAACACATTTTTAATTTGTATTTGTACGTAGATTGCATAAATTCATGGTGACAACACTATTAATACTATTGTGCCTTGCATACATTGTTGGCGACTATCATGTAGTCTCATTCTAACTATTTCAATATCTTAATGATCAGTGTGTGATCACAAATACATTCGAACTATGTATAGGATATGCATGAACACAAATTATATAGAACTAATGTAATTAATTTTATTGTCTCATAAATCATCGAGAGACAATTTAGATTAAAAAATTCTAAAATCATATGTATAACAAAAAAACTAGATTTTTTATAGAAAAAAAAAGCTGCATAGGTATTTGTCCAAAAAATAACAAAATGTGGTGTGTTTTATTGATCAAAATGCTTATAATTTTTCTTTGGTGCTTCTTGCTACATAGAAATATCAATTATTACTTTTTCTAGTATTCAATTTTTCCATTAACTCCATGCATTGTTTTTTGTCTACCAATTATGCCTGGGTTTTTCTCTTGGATATACACACACTAGCTATGGGACTTTTTCCAACTGCTATGATGTGGATATGTAAAAAAACTACGATGTTCATGTGTTGGCCATAGGTATTCTCAAACAATTGGAGCTATATCCATTTGCACCAAGTCTTAAAAAACAAATATTACATTATGCTAGGAAGCTAAATACTTTACATTTTATTTCATAGCATAATGTCTTTATAATGCAACAATAGGTTAGTAACTTAGACATGGTGCAATTGATAGCTTTATAGTAATAAACATTTGAATATGTTTATTATTTCAATAAGCTTATGAATATGATAATTGTTTTAAGTAGTTTTATGCTTGTTATCTTAAATTAGAGTTGTTTATTATAGAAAGCTATATTGTAATTTGTTTTTGAAGCTAATAATTGGATTCTATTTGATTTATACATTTTGAAATGAATTTATTGTAATTGTCAAAATATTTTTACGGAATTTTGGAAATTAAATATCGTGTTTTGAAATTTGCTAAAATGATAATAATGTTTTTTTTTTTTTTTTTTTTTTTTTTTTTTTTTCTATTATTTTAAATTGCATAAATGCCTTTAGTTTTATATTATGTTTCAATTTCAAAAAAATACAGTCTTCAAGGTTCCTTATGGAAATTTCATCTACTCTTTTGTCACAGAGCTAGGTACTCATTTTCAGAGTATTGTGAAATAAAAAAACAGGGAGAGAAGATAATCACAAAGACAATGTAGACTAGATAATATATGAGGTCTAAAAATTTCCTAGTATCATATGTGTTGATTGGACATTCAATGCAATCCATGCTCTTAATGCTATAAATCATTGTCACATTTGGACAATTTGTCAGTTTGTCTCAATATACTTTATGGCAATGAAAAATAGTTTTGCGTTGAAAGGATCAAAATTGCAAGAAATTGATCACAAGTTATCTAGATTCAATCTACATAGATTAGAGAATTTCTTCTATTATCCTGGTGACTATTTATTTGACTCATTTTCTATTCTTCTTCACTTTCGCTATAGTTCAGTTGAAATACGACATGGAATTGTAAACCACTTTCGACATTGCTTATCTCATGGACATGATGCTGCTTTACATTCATTGCATATAGAATTGACTCTTGAATACCTTCAGGATCTTCATCATGTTAATGATCTTGAAATGTACTTGAAAGGATTGTCTACACCTTCTTCTATTTGTGCTCAAACTACAATTAGCTTATGGGGGATGCATTTTGTATCAAATGGTTCTCCAAGTGGTTGTTAGTTCCAACCAATGTTTGGCTATTTACAAATGGCCAAGCATATTTAATGTTCAATTTGGACATTCATGGCTATCAATATAATATTTTTCTACACAATCAAAATACTGCATGTGGACATTTTGAACCAATATTGATACATAGCACCATAGATAATGTGGCTTCAATAAATAGAACGATTGGCCCATACATTTTCCATACCAATTCTCAGATGGACAGCTTGACATATTGTCAATTGAGAAAATCTTATTTGAACAAGGATTCATGATATATTAACAAAATTTCAATGGCTATCATGAATCTTTGTTTGAGTCTACTTTCATACTTGCACCATGGTTTGATATGTCTAATATCAAAAAAATAATTGCACAAGATTTTTATAATTGTTTCATTTGCAATGATGATAGAGATATCAATTTCTTACAACAACACATGAGTGCTAAAAACATTTAACAAGAGAAATGTATCAATGATTGGCAATCTTATATTATAAATTTATCAATGCCATATGCATATGGACATATAGAGAGAAAAGGTTTTGAAATATGATGGATGTGTGAACTCCTTGATGTTAACATATATATTTGGAATATAGAAACAAAAGATCTTTCCTTGAGATTCTATTTATAAAAAATTTGCTCCAAAGTCATGTACCTTATGCATGTACCAATATTTATAACACATGCACATTTTCATGCAATTATGGAAATTGAGAATGTTGATAATATTAGTGACATTGACAATTCACCACAAATGCTCCGAGGAATCTCGGAAAGAGATAACTGCAAGCCAACCTCAAGTGTACCTTGTAGATATCTTGTTAGCAAATAATCCGGGTTTACTAGATGTTCTACTCAATAAAAGAATTTTTCAATTGACAACATAATATCAAAAAACAGAAAATTTGTTGTAATATTAAAGGATTCCACATCATCAAATGAGGACAATAATCTTTTTTCAATGGAGACACAAAATAACAAAGAAGTTTCTACTTCTTTTTCCAATGCCTATAGTAAGCGATACACTCACTTACATCAATTGAAATATGTAATACAAGCACAAGGTGCTGTAGTACAAGAAGCACAAAAGAAACATGTAAAAGTCAAATAAAGCAATTGAGGCATATTTGCAATCAATCCAAGACACACCTGCATATGCATGTTGCACTTGTGATACGTTTTCCTTTGGAAAGGACATTCAATCTATTAAAAAGACTTATTATCTACTATTTTCTATCTTATGCCTGCTTCAGAGTTCAAAAACATTAAACTCAATGAAAAAATATGCAAATCTTGTAACAATGCAATACTCAATGAAAAAGTCCCTACATTTGTATCACCTCTTTATATTCGACAAAGTGAAAATTTGATGTTTGTTGCACAATTGACATATTTGGAAGAGAGGTTAGTGCACCAAGGATGTATTTTGTGCGAATAAGACAAATTGGATACAAAAGACCACAAATTGGATTAAAAGGAAAAATCATAAATGTTCCTTCAAGTCTAGATAGAATTTAGAGAGCATTTCCTATAGATATTGATGAAAATATGACAGTGGGAATTATGCTAAAAAGAAAATAGGATACAAGAATGCCTATTTGTCTAGAAATATTCAACCCAAGAAAGTGATGTGTGCATTACATGACTTGTACAACACATCTCTATACAAGAGTGAACAAAGAGTAATAAGCTATGAATGGAAAAAACATTTTGATCAAAGTATACAAGATCATCAGAACACTAGTCCAAAAATGAAGGAACTAGACTCACCAAATGCAGATAATGATCTAGAGCAAGAAACTGAAACACCTGTACATGGTTATTTAGAGGCTCACCTTATCCATGATCTTGATACAAGAATAATATATATTGCAACTTTTGAAGGGTTTCATCCCCTAGGCATTTTTCAAGACAAATTCTTTGAAGAATTGAATGTTTTGACGTTGTTTTTTGAATCAAGTTGCCCTACTAATGTTATTTGTTTTTCATATCAAAAAATTGAATAATGGGAATTTTTGCACATGTATGGTGAATTTTCAACACATATTACAAACATATTTTTAAAGTAATCTGTATTTTGATAAAACGGGTTTCTAACTCAGCTTTTATTTCTATTTGCAAAGGAGAGATAAAAGAACAAAAATGAGTTGCTAAAGACGTTAAAAAGAAACACAATCTTAAGAAATTATTAAATTCATCGATTTCATATCAATGTTTAAGAATCATTCACACATCGCTTGACTATTTTGGACATTTATGAAAATATATATTTGCAATGATACAACAACTTTGTCCACCAACTTTCTTTGTGACATTCGCTAGTGCTGAGAATCTATGGGAACCATTGATAAATGCATTAAAAATATAAAGAACTGACTCCATAGAAAATGAGGCAAAGAACTTCGATGATGAATGCATTGGCACATTGATCAAATGTCAACCAATCATATTTAGTTGATATTATATGCATAGAATCTTGTCACTACGTTCCTTCATAGCAAAAAATAATGAATTATTTTGTCAAGTGAAAGATTTTTTTTATTACAGAATTCCAAAGTAGAGGAACGGAGCATGACCATGGATTTATTTAGATTCAAAATGCACCAGTATATCAAAAATCCCCTACTATTGATGTCATAGGTTTCATTGATCAATATTTGACTTGTGATTCAACAATTTTGTCGAATCAAATGATTCAATTTCAGACTCATCACCACACAAAAACTAGGAAAAAACATTAAAATTCTAGTTGTAGCTTTGGTTTCCCCATTCCACCAATTAATGAAACTTGTACCTTACATCCTTTGTGCAATGAAAACAATGATATGCAAACAATGCAAAATAAACTTTCATTTCTTCTACCGGAAAAACCTTATTCAAAGAACATAACATTTGCCACGTTTTTAGCCCATCTTGGAATTGTAAAACAAGAATACATCGTGCTCTTATGATTTTGTATTACTCAACCAATTGTACTACTGAAAACAAATCCTTACAATGTGTGGATAAATGCATTTGAAAAAAAATCCCTTTGTTGTGGCAAGCAAACACATATGCTCAATTTATTTTAGATTCCTATGCTGCAACAACATATTGCAGCTCTTATATGACAAAAATTGACCGCTCCATGACAACTGCATTCAAAAAAATTCGAGAAAATTGCATGTCTTTCAGAGACAGAAGAATTGAAACTATTCGTAAGATTGGAAACACATTGCTAAATATGAAACAAATTTCAAGTTGACGAGCAATCCACATTGCTCTATCATTGCCTTTTTATTCAGCTTCTAGAAAAACAATTTTCATTAACACTGCTCGAGCTAAAAACAAACATATGTTCTAAAAATATCTATTTTGTTAGAACAAGAAACCAATAATTCTAAAGATATTGTTTGCATGAAAACTGTTGATAGTTATGTTGCACGTCCCATTGCTCTTGAGAAAGTTTTCTTAGTAGAATATGTTTCCTCTTATTCAATCACGAAAACAACATAAAAAAGAAGAAGCCACCCATGTGTCATAAGATTCATTCGATACAATGAAAACATGGACCCATAAAAATATTATAGAGAAAAAATGATGCTTTACATCCCATACAGGGAGTCTGAATACACATTAAAGAAAAATGAAGAAACATGGGCTGAAGCATACTTTTCGCATAAACACATTATCAATGTCACAGAAAAACAATTTTCTCATTTAGTCACACCATGGGGTGATATTGAAACTGTTTCCACTAATTGAATCCCAAAGTGATGAGATATTATGCTTCATTTACCATTAGAAACTGACAATAGGGCTTGTTCTAATGAAAAATATGACATTCAACAAGATTTGCAAGAGAAAATGCAATTCAAAAACACTCAAACTAAGTATACAAAAAACAATGAATTCATTAAGCATCCCTTTGTTTTGGACACATTGGCATACCATGAAATTATGAGACAATTAAATCAAGAGAAACAATCAATAATCAAACAAATAGTTCTATGGAAAAAGAATAATCCTGGTAAGCGTTTCTATTTGTTTATCACTGGAGGTGTAGGTACAGGAAAAACATTCACTGCACAAGCACTTTACCATGCACTCGTACGACTTTATAACAAAGACTTACAAAGTGACCCTTTGAAAAAAAAAAGTATAATACTTGCATTTACTGGCAAAGCTGCATATATTTCACATGGTGTTACAGTCCATTCAACTTTGCATTTGCCACTTTCACCATGTCACATGGTGTCATTGGATTCTAACACACTTGATGTATTGAGTAAAGAATATGAATGACTTGAATTTCTGTTGATAGATGAGGCTTCATTAATTAGGTCTCAATTTCTTTATAGCATTGACAAGTGACTCCACGAAATTATGGATACTCCAACTTCCCTGTTTGGGAACCTTGCTATAATATTCTGTGGTGACCTATGTCAAGCATAGGCTATACATGATTGTTGGATATTTGAACAACCGCATCTTAAAGGAACTAGTGCTTCTTACAATTTTTGGAAAGAAAATGTGAAAACTTATGAACTAAAATAGGTAATGCGACAAGAAAATAAAGAATTTGTATCCATCTTAAATAGAATCAAGACATGTTCACATACTGATGACGATTTTTCATTCTTGAACAAACATTGTTATAGATCGACACCAAATGATCCAACTTTTCCATACTTGTTTTATTTAAACAATAATGTACATGAACATAATGAAATAATGTTGTCTCTCATCAAAAAAGAAGAAATTATATTACATGCATATGCTATAACAATTGAATCAACAAATATAAATAGAAATAAACATATCAAACTGCAATTTCCATCTCCTATTGCGTTGAAAGAAAATATGCTTGTTGAACTAATTGGCGGAAATTATAATTTTTAGGATGGCTTGGTGAATGGTATTGAAGGAATTTTTAGAGCATCAAAAACATTTGAGAATGGTGCAATTTGGATTGAATTTGCTGATCGAGTTGTTGGCATTATTCAATGGGAAAAAATGGCGCATTTGTACAAATATGGAATAATGTCTACATGGAAACCTGTTACTAGAGTTTGTAAGAATAATGAATCAAACAACAAAATTAATTTTACAAGAGAAGAATTTCTTTCTCAACTAACATGTGCATAACTACACATCGATCACAAGGGTTAACAATGGAAAAATTGGCTTTTGAACCAAAAGGAGTTAGGCAACATGGACTTGTTTATACTTCAATTTCTTGTGTACATGGACTAATGTATTTCCTAATTACCACCTCTAACCATAAACTATTTGAATTTATCAGATTCCATCCCATTTTGGCTACAAGTGCTTTGGAAAAACATGTAAGATTATTCATCCCCCACCCTCCCCATTTTTTGGGAATGGCAATGAGATCCAATATTACCCAAGCAAAAAGTTTTCCTTCCTTATTCCCTTTCCAGAGAAATCTATAGAAAATCTGTTGTATTCTGTGAATAATTCCTTTTGGCATCCATGATAAAGACATCTAGTTTACATGGATGGCCTCCAACACATATTTGATGAGAACTAATCAACCCACCCTAGATAACCAACGATGATTCCATACATTAATTCTGCTCTCAATATTGGCTACTAACCACATCAAGTCCAAAATTTTATAATTATTAGGTTTGAGCCAATATCCCAAATACTTGAGACCATCTTCAAAAACCAAATGCCTATATGGAAATCTATGTTTTGCATAGATTAGTTCATATTGTGTGCATCCCATAGTAGATAAGGTGGATTTTTCCTGATTAGTCTCCATCCCTGTAGCCTTGCAGAATATTTTGAGATTAAAGTTGAGTACAATGGTATCATTGATAGCCCCATTCAGAAATATGAGGACATCATCTACAAAGAGTAGATGAGTCAAGATGATATTTGCAACAATTTTCACACCTTTGAACCTCCCCTGATTCCTTTCTTTAGATATCAATATACTTAGTCCCTCCATGAACAATAAGAATAACATAGGTGATAAGGGGCATCCCTGCCAGAGGCCATCTTCTACATTGAAATTTTTTATTGCAGATCCATTGATGAGAATGTTGTACGAAACAAAGGTAATACAACACAATATCTAGTTATGAAATCATATTGAAAACCTAAGCGAGTCAACAACATCTAGATGTACAACCAACTGGTCCTATCATATGCTTTGGAGAGGTATATCTTTAGGATCATTCCCTTCATATTCTCAACTTTTAAGGAGTGAAGACCTTCTTGCGCAATACCAGTTGTATCATGAATATGAGGATTTTCCAAGAAAGAGAAATGTTCCTTAGAAATATATTGGGATAAAATAGGCTTAATGCAGTTTGCAATGATCTTCACAATGATCTTATAGATGCAATTACACCGAGAAATAGGCTGAAAATCGTTAAAGGTTCTAGGCTTATCAGATTTTGGAATTAAGGCTATGAACGTAGCATTAAATGCATCATACATTATCCCATTATTCCTACAATCCTCAATCACCCTTAGTAGATCTTGACCTATCAAATCAAAGAAAGAAAGGTAAAATTCCACAGGCCATCCATCTGAACCAATATTCTTGTCTTTTTTAAACCACTTCAATACAACCTCTAGTCCCCCCATAGCCATTGCCATATTCAGATATTTATTTACTTCCTCATTCAAAAATCATGTAAAGAGGATAGCTTCCTTTATAATCTCTACCAAAGACACCTCTTGTGGTGCTTTGAACATATTTCCAAAGTGTTGTATACCCAGATTCACTAAGCTCATGAAAGAATGCAATGAGGATCCCTCCTCATCCTTCAAGGACCATATAGTATTGAAATCCTTTTGATCTCTTGTGTGTCGTTGGAATTTTTTTGTATTATCATCTCTTGTTTGGAGCTAGATAAATCTACTCTTAAGTCTCCATGTTCCTTCCTTTTCCTTTAATATCTTGATTTTCTCTACTTCTAGTTCGTGATATATAGCTTTGATTCTAGAGAATCATACCCACCACTGTGAGGGTCTTCTAACTTGGCTAATTCAAATTCGATATTGTTGAGGGACTCCTCTTCCTTTTTTTCTTTTCCATTTCCCATTCTATCATCCTCTGCTTAAGGTGAATAAGGTTTCCATCCAGGTGCTCTGTCGATGACCTTATTTCAATCTCTGATCTATCCTACCATACCTGTTTAACAATTCTTTGAAATTCCTCATCCTTTAACCATGTCAAATTAAATTTTGAAAGGTTCCCATGGTTTTGGAGAAATACCTTCTACTTATAAAAAATAGGTGAGTGATCTGATATTCCTCCTGAACCAACTTGACATTACCTAACCATTTCTATCTTATCCATCAGTGGTTCCTTAATTAGGAATCTATCAAGGTGCCTTGCTAACATAGCATCCCCAAATCTTTGATTTCTCCACGTAAGTTGAATAAGTGCTATTTCTATATCAATAAATTTTTTATTCTCAAGTAGTTGTTCAAAAAAATATGTGAGTGAATCTACATGTGCATGGCTTCCCAAGGAGTTTGCATGCCCCATCGAAAAATTTAAATTCCCCCCACAAAATTATATTGTCAGCCTGCATAAATGATGATCCCATGACAAATTCCCAGAATGCCATACGATTATGACATGGTCCATATAAATTAACAATACTAATGTCAAGATCTAATTCTTCAGGAAAAAGGGTCCACCATTAGTACTCCTTCCCTCCCCCAAATATTCACTAACTTCATTGATCCACAATTTATGCCTACAACAATTCTACCAAATCTTCCTCTCACGTCTAAGGCATGGAAAGTCCATCCTAATTTCATAGCTTATAAAAGTGATGCAATTTGTGCACTCTCCCTTAGTGTCTCTTGTAGAAAGATCACATCCAATTTCTCTAACTCTAATAACCTCCTAGGGCTAGGTTTTTTGCAGGGCTATCCAACCCTCTGCAGTTAAAAGATAACCACTTCATTGGGAAACCATTTCTGGGTTGCCTTTTTCTCTAAGAACCTCATCAAGTGATAACTGTTTCCTTATGCTACATCCATACTAGACTTATGGATGGATTTTGATATATAGGATTGCTTGCCTCTAGAGGATTTGGGAATCTTTGGTAGCGATGAGATAACTAAGCTTCACCCAATAACTATAGGCTGTTTTGAAAAATATCTCAGGGTATATCTATGGTTCGTATTAGAATTATATGAAGTATCTTCCCTCGTGAGCATCGTTACCTGGGATAATACAGGAACATCAGGGAAAGGAGTCAGGCAACATATAGGAACCGAGACGTGGGATAAGCAATCAAACTTAAATCACATAAGATAAAACCATCCTAATATTCTTTGCAGGACAAGATGCAGATGATAAGAAAGATGGCTTAAATGAATTATCAGGTTCCAAGGATGGGATAGAAATCTTGATACCTGGACAAGGGCCAATTGAAGAAGCTCGTGCATGGATAACCCTTAGATATAGCATCTGAGAGGATGAAGCTTGTTTCCCTTCATTATTATCCATGCCCTTTTGTTGTCAAACCAAAATTTTTTGTGGTGTCTGGGTCATAACATTTGGGCCTTCTCTATTCCCAGGTGTACCTTCATTCCCATCTAAAGGATCCACTACTGTCTTTTCTTTTGTTAGTGGGCATTCTTTGAAGAGATTTCCAACTTCATGACACCTCTTGCATCTAAATGGTACCTCCTCATAGTACAACTTCTGCATTCTGGAGGGACCCCTCCATTGTAGCTTCAAGCTTTCCACATGTCCCTCCCTGGTATCTAGATGAACCAAAATACGAGTGAAAGCCATATTTATAGTCTCTACAAACATTTTATCATAATCTAAGAAAACCCACAAATCATCCCCAATACATTTGCAAACATTTTCGGTCCAAAATTGTAGGGGAAAACCTGACATTCTTTCCCAGATCGAACCCACCCCCAATTTTTCTCTCTCAGGATCAAATAGAGGTGACCATCTATTCATCATAATAGGGGCCATTTCAATATGCCAAAATTTTGTCAACACCCATGATGCATGTTCAGCCCTCATGAAACATAGAGCAAACCATCCCATGTTCATTGTCACCACAGTTGACAATACTTCCAAAATTTAACCCCAAACCTCTGTGATCCATTTCTTCAGACGTGTCGTAGAGTAATTTCTCCCACAAACCCTCCCTACCAGAACACGATCTGTTGTGTCCATAACCTCATACAGTTTGATGCCTTCCCCTAGAACCAAGAATCACTCTCTTTCTCTAAATTTTGTGCTCTTTGATTTCTTTTATCGTTTCTTCGGAGTACCATCATCAGCATTTCTGAAATCTTGTGAGAGATTTTATGTAGAATCATTAACCCTAACCTTTGCCTAGTGACAATCAAAATTACTAATAGGGATACTGTCAAAACACCCCGAGCTCTGAGCCATAAATGTATTCTAGAGACCCCGAGTTATGTGGTCTGTTCCAATCCTTTGACCCTTATCATAACCTGCGATATATTGATACTCGAAAGATCTTGATCCATCATATTATTCTGATACCTCTACATTTCCTCCTGGTTCGGGGTTCCAATGTTTCAATCTTCTGCTGGGCTAGGGTTTAAACATTTCTCTAGAAATTGCAAGGATGATGGGGATGGGACTGAGAATTCTGACTGCTTCTGTTCATAATCCAATATAGGGTCCACCAAATATCCTGGGTAATTAATCCAAAATGAGCTTTGCCCTGATGCCAAAAATAATTTTTCAATACCTAGGGCTGCGAGACTTCTATAAACCTCCTCTGAAGGAAGCCTAGGTGAGGCAACCTGCATAGCCGGTACTCCATCTGACCTTGGTAGCTCCATATCAGAATGATGAGGTGGAAATTCTGTCCAGATTGACAAAGATTCTAAGGGATTTGAAGAATAATCTATTAGCTCTTCATCCATCTCAACAACGTATTTTACCTTCGTTTGTTTTGAGTCCTCCTCACTAACTGCTAGATACTCCACGTTCTCACCGCAAACACCTGCTCGAAACCTACACCTCCAAGCCAAGGTTAAAATGGATATGACCTGCCCCCTTCTCCGCTGCCTATGACTTGTTGTTGCAGATGAATGCTAAATACTAACCAAACCCTAACGAAATCTGTGGGTTCAATCTTTTGCAAAAACTCAGAGCCATTTTGCAACCCTCATATCACATAGGATAGGATTCAACATCAAAAATTCCTTTTGCTTGTTTACAATCTTGGTTGAGAATCGTATCACTTATACAAAAGACCAAATTGAATCAATAATTGCAACATTCCATGTTGAAAAAAAAACCGTTATAGTGGCAAATTTATATATTGCACCAAATGCAAACATTGAAGAAATAATTAATTTCATCAAATTCATTTTAGAGCACACATGCAACAACTACCCAATTGTGCTTGTTGGTGATTTCAATTTGGACATGTTGCAAACTAGCCATCAACAAAAAAAACTACTTTCATTTATGCAAAATAATGGCTTCAATTTTCATACAAAAAAACCAACAACTGACTATAGCTCAATGCTAGATCACTTTTGGACAAACCTTTCAACTAGTACTGTTTCTTTTCATGTCTTTGATGCTTATTGGACAGATCATCATACAATTTTTCTTACCATATATTTTTTGTCACCTTGAGTCATTTTTCCAATGTTCGTATTCTACAATTTCATTGTTGACTTGTCACAATATTTGTCACATTTGCAAATGTGCACCTTTGACATATGCCTTGATTTGAAAACATTGAAAAACAAAGAAATTCTGCACAACAAAAAATAAGAAAACAACAAAAACATGCAAATATCAAATTCCGGTAAGTCTTCGAACCATGAACATAAATTTGTTCAGCTTGTCTTGTATAACTATAAATTTTTATGCCATGCTTGGCATGAAATTTACGCATTTTCGTTCTCACTTTGTTGCATTTTGCTACATATACTGAATATTATTATTTTCTTTAGCTTGTAGTTCATATTTTATTATTTCTTGTGCAACTGATTTTGATAAAAAAATAAAGTATTTTCCCACGGTAATTTTTAATAACACATTTCCAGAAGTGAACTATATGTATACTTGTCAATGAAATCTATATATTTTTTTCTTTATTGTAACTTATGCATGTTTACTAAATAGACACCAACAATGGCTAATAGTGCCATAAAAACAAAATTCATGTGTTATAATTTATCATTGTAGAGTATACATTGTTTTAAATGTTCTTTGTACACTTGTCTCTTACTTGATCGCTTGGATTTTCATTCTTTGCTAACGATTGGTCCAGTCATTTAGAACGATATCATGGAAACACATAGCTCTAACAAACAATTACCAGAAGAAAAAATAGTGGAAAATGAGAATCCAAAAAGGTTAGGTTTGTGCTACATTGAATGTTTGTATAGTCAAATGACATGTTTGCATTAAATCAATGTAAGTGTTCATTGAAGCAAGTTGTTTTGACTTTGCATATAAGTAGTGCAAAAACAATGGAAGAAACATCCTCGTCAATAATTAAATATGCTCAGGATCATATTCATATAATTTTGAAGGCGATATCTTGGTTATTTATGGGCCAACACAAACTAAAAGTACTAACTCTCCTGCAAAGGTGTGGTTGCTCCACGCTGATTTGGTTGATAACCACGACCAATTGACTATCACAGTGAACATGGGAAACAAACTCATAAGGCATTTCAAAAACATGTTTATTGTTGGAAATAATGTTGGAATTATAGATTTTGTGATAAGAAACAAGGGTATTTATGAACGAGTAGACGCAAAATGTTGCATAGTGTTACAGGAAAAAACCACTATTGAATCAATTCCATAGGTTTGCAAAAAACACAGATTGACTCCAAATACACCAATACATAGTCTTGTTGTCTCAAGTGATGCATATGGAGTTGGTTCAATAGGAGCAGTAGTAATAGGTTGCCACCAAAATAACAAGAAACTAGAACTCAATATAAAAGATGGTGAAGCTGCAGGGGAAAATGAAATTGTAAGTCCATTACTAGAATAACTATACTTGCATTTTGAACAAAAAGCTAATGCTTTATTTGAAATTGTGTTATTATATCTTTGTTTTGCATTGTTACCAAGGTAACAATTATCTCATTATTTTTTGCATAGTCTACTTGACCAAAAATATGTTACCTGATTGACTGGAACTGCTATTGAACGATAGTCATAAAGAGCATTTTTTCAGAATATAGTATGAATTGGCATCAAAGATGGCTCCACTCTATTTGTTCAAAAAAATTGTCAAAAATGATGTGAAAGAGAGTCAACAATGAAACTCTGGATCAACAACTTTTCTTAAGCCATTGAATGATGAATTTGCAAGAATGCATTTATTGTCTTTTGTAATGTCAAGAACACATGTATATTTACCAATATCATTTTAGTTCAACTAACAATAGTTTTAGTTTGATGTACAAAATAGTAGATTTTGATAATACATATTGGATCTAAAAATTCAATTCTCCTTGGGGAAAAAAAAACATAGATCTAGGGAATGCTGAAAGCCAAAAATGTTTTCTCTCCTCCTTTTCAGTGAATTTACAATAAATGCAAACAACTCGTTCATCCAACCAAAAATAAATGAACAATTTGTAAAGATGGAAAAACATTTAACTATGAGCACAATGTTGAATGCACGCTGGAAATCGAGAATTGCAAAATTGATTGTATGTTGCAGATGTCACAGCTAAAAGAACATTGCCAAGTTAACGCCGAGACAAGATTTCAGGAATACATGCAAAGCATATCATCTACAATTTTCAATTTAAGAAAACTTTGTATTCGACGTCTTTTTGCTTTAACAATTAACAACATTATTGCCGAGGTAAAAGAACTGTGACCAACAGACAAAAATCTTCTTTCATACATCAAGTTCATACATTTTGACAGTTAAGTTATTATTGCTCTTTTCATTTTTTATTTTCTATATGGAACCAATTCATAATTCACAAATACTTGCATAAATACTAATATATACTTTTACTTTTATTGTAGGTTGTAGAATTACAAAACAAAAAAAACATTTATTCGAGTGCTTTTTGGATATGTGTTGCAATGTCTCAATCAAGAATATATATATATATTTTGATAACTAGTTCTTTTTTCTCTTTTCCCTGTAAGTTTTCCTACTCTAGATGAAAAAAGAGAGAAAAATGCACACTATGCAATATGATATTTCAGTTATATCAAAATTTCTATGAGACTATGGTCTTGCTTTTTGTTAATAAGAACATTAGATCTTAGTTCCACAGTAACATAATGTAACTCCAGAATAGTTAGTATGCCATATTATATATATGCCGATGTTTTTCTCTCCACTGTTAAAATATTGGCTTGGATTCTCATTTGTTGTAAATTCTGGAATTGTGTTTTGTTAGGGAAAAAATAAAAATAAAAAGAAGGAAACAAAACAGTTTCATGTGTATCAATGTGTTCATTTCTGTATATGCACAATTGAATTCTCTGTGTTAAAATAAGGCACTACATGAGAATTAAGATAGCTGTGTTTTTGTTTTATTTTTCCATAGATCAAATCGTCCTTATTTTCCTATTTGCATAACTGTTTTTTCATGTAGTGTTCATTTTATAATTAGCTTTTTTAGTTCATGTTTTTTGAGCTATATAGTGTTGCGATGCAATTATATACAATTGCAAATTTATTGTGCAATGAATTAAGATATTTTGCATCTTGTATGCCTTTTCTAGTTTTTTTTTTTTTTTTTTTTTTTGTCTCTTCTTAAAATGCATTTCAATTCATGGAAAAAAAGAAAAAGAAATGGAGATTTAAATATAATCTAGGCAAATTGCGATTTTGTTAATACTAGCTACTTGGACTATGCTACTCAATTATTTTTGACTTGTTTTTTGTGACAGATATATGGAAACCAATGTTCATATTTACTAGAGCAAGTTCTTTCAAAAATTTATGCCAACCCAATGTATCAATTTGTTAATAGGACCATAATATCTCAGTTGCACAAATACATTGTATACTTACAAAAATTCATTATACCATATTATATACATATGTGTGTTTTGCTTTTCACTGTTAAAATATTAACTTGAATTCTCATTTTCTTATAAATTGTGAAATTGTTTTGCTTTAGGAAAAAAAAGAAAAAAAGAAAAAAGAAAAAAGGAAAAACTACAAGTATCTCATTTGCTTGATTTATGTATATGTTCAATGAAATGTTTTGTGTCAAAAAAAGGGGGCCTCTATAGGGGCATCCAAACATTTGTGTTTTTTTCCTTTCACATATATCAAATCTTCCAGAAATTTTATTTTTATATTTGCACGTGTTTTTTCGCAGGCTGTGTGCTTCTGTTAATTGGGTTTATTGCACAAGGATTTTTATTTCCTAAGATATATAGTGTTGCATTGCAGTTATATATAATTGTAAATTTATTATCTAATGAATTAACAAAATGTGCATCTTATTTCTATTTTCTAATTTTATTTGTTTCCTCTTGTAATGCATATCAGCTTGCAAAAAATTGCAAATTTAGCTATAGTATAAGGAAAATGTGGTTCTTCTAATGCTAAGTGCTATAAAAATGATGTCAGATAATTTTTTGGCTCTTTGTCATCAGTGATACATGGTCACGTGCATGCATCATTTCTGTAGCCACTTGTTTTTCCATTTCAAGCTAATAGTTTATTGTTTACCATAACACATGTTAATAGTTTCCAATGTTTGGTCTGTGATAATGATTATTTGATGGATGGTGAATGATATATGTACTATTTGAAATTAGTGATCCCTTTTTTGTAGCACATTATCATTGTTATGAATAATAAATATATTAGCTATTTTGAATTGTGAACTCTTATGATAAATTTTTCATTGACCTATATAATCAATCTTACTTGGAATATGACAAATTTTAGTTTCTCTCTACCATAATGTTTTTTGTAACAATGTTGTCTTAGGTATTTTGTGTATTTATTAGTTAACATATATAATTTAGTACTCTAGATACATTGTAAACAAGAGATTGATAAATTTGTAAAATAATCTCTAAATAATTGGTAACCTGATTTCTTATTTTCGATCTCTCATGTCACTTGGGAGTCTGTTCTTTCACTGTAACAATATGGAACTCATTATGATTGATAAAAATATCACTAAACTTGTATGTTTGGATGCACCTACTTCCAAAATGTTGAAAGCCGTTGAATCATTGAATCAAGTGTTTTTATCCTTGTATTCATTAAGCATAGTAGAACTATGTCCAATGTTAATTTAGTTTCATTTAGCTCTGAATTAGAGGTAGAAATTGATATTTGCATCAATACACCAATCAAAAACATATGTCAGATGAGCATTTTAAAATAAAGTTACGAAGTAGAACAAAAAATGTGTTTACAATTGCTTTCCAACCGCCTGTTTTTATTGTACAATTATTATCAATGAATCAATGAACTGAGTTTAATGACAATCCAAAACACATTCCACACACTTTGTTGGCATTATGACATAGGTTTGGAGCTATGGCACAGGTGTTGTCCTTGATGGCAACTCACTTTGGTGACAGATCTCAGTTCAGGCTCTCAGAATGAAAGAAAAGATATATACGCAGGTTCACCTAGACGAATGCGTGTATACACGCAGGTTAGACGTTACCAAGGCGCGTATGCGTATACACGCACTTTTATGCAAGGAAAAGTGTGTACATGTTGGAGAACTTACTTTTGGTCCGTGGTATTTGAACCTATGGTTGTGGACCATGGTATCTCGTCAAGAGTGTTGATTCCATGTATTGGGTCCATGGTATTGTTTTGTTATGGTTTTGGACCATGGTATTGTGGAAAGCCTAAGACTATAAAAGAGGAAGGAGATCATTTGGAAAAGTATGATCTGAATTATTGAATATCTGATAAAGTGGTAGATCTGAAATATTGGTGATTGGGGTTATGGTGCAGATTTGGATCTGAATGAAGGAGGAACCTTAGCGAAAAGAGAAGGATAAGTTCTTTTGATGGGTCATAATCTTAAGGCTTGAATTATAATATCTTTGTATGATTTTGATATGTTATATGTGCCACATGCTTGATCTATAAATCTGGTAATCTGGGTTAATTAAGGTCTGAATATTTGAATTATCCTTTATAGATCTGTACGCAGGTTTAGTGAAGCAAAGGCATGTATACACGCTGGTTCTGTGAGTAAAAACAGCGTATACGCAGGTTGGTTCAAACACAGAAGCGTATGAACGTAGGTTTCTGGTTATTGAAGTAGCGTACATCTCTTGAGTTGTGTTGTAGCTGCTTCTGTTTATTGTTGTAGTGTTCTAGGTTCAGAATTTGGTGTATGGTTATTGTTACTGAGTTGTGGGTACAGCTGTTAGAGAAGTATCTACTTAATTCAGTTCTAATTGGTGAAAAAGAGATTGTTTGATGCAGAAATTCTTGATGATTGATTGATGTTCATGGATCCAGTCTGAAAATTTATGAAACGTGGTCCCTGGAAGAAAGAGAAGGTTGTAGCCTTCTGTAGGCCAGCACCTACGTACTAGTATCTTGGCTAGTGCAAGAGCTAAGGGGGTTGTAGCTCCCTTCCAGAAGAAGTTGGAGAATGAGAGAGGGTTGTAGCTCTCTGCAGGTTGCAACCTGCGTACTGGTAAAGGACTGCACCAATACAGAATCATTGTAAAAGGAATTTTCTAATTAAAAAGAAGATAGAGACGAATTGCAGCAGGTGGTTTTCACCCACATTGGGTTTCCACCTTATATCTTGTGTTCTTGTGTGTGATTGTGTTCTGTTTTATTTCACTGTTTCTGGTTACTATTTATTTGATTCTGATAAACAGATTAATGATCAACATCTGTAAGATAAAGTAAATTATAAGTTTGCATGGTATACGCGGGTTTCCTTATACGTAGTTGTGTATATACGCGGTTTTCTCTAACTGAAGTAGCGTATATGATCTGGATTTGAAAAAGGAAATAATTGACTTGATAATACTGATTCACCCCCCCTCTCAGTATTAATTCCAACGATTGGTATCAGAGCAGGTCCTTCTGAAGAAGCTTGATCGCTTGAAGGAAGATCCATCATCATGAGCAACTACGAGAGAGAAGCATCTATCAGGCCACCAATTTTTGATGGGACCAACTTCGTCTATTGGAAGGTAAGAGTCACAACTTATCTTCAATCTCTTGGTACAGAAGTCTGGGAGATCATAGATACAGGGTACACTTTCCCATCCACAACTCCTATAGATTCGGCTGGTAAGAAGCAATATAAAACAAATGCAAAGGATGTCAATACTCTATTAGGATGTCTATCTCATTCAGAATTTGTCAAGGTTATGCAGTATAAATCCGTGAAAGAAATATGGGACAAGATTGTTTTGAGCTATGAAGGAGATGAATAGGTAAAACGAGCAAAACTTCAGACCCTCAGAATTCAGTATGAAAATCTTAGAATGCACAATGATGAAAGTGTGGCTAACTATTTCCTTCGTGTAGATGAGATTGTTAATTGTATGAAAAACTTGGGTGAAGAAATAAAAGAGGCTGTTGTGGTTGAAAAGGTTCTAAGATCTTTGTCCCCTAGGTTTGAATCTAAAGTTTCTGCAATAGAAGAAAAGGAGAATCTACGAAATCTTACCATGTCACAGCTACACGGAATTTTGACTGCTTATGAAATGAGGAAAGGAGGACCATCAGACAGGAGAGAAGCTGCTTTCAAGGCTTCAGGCAAAGAAGATTACTATGAGTCAGGACATATGTCAGAAGAAGAGGAAGAATCAAATTTTGTCAAGAACCTTCAACGAGGTGCTGGAAGATTCAGAGGTAAGTTACCTTTCAAATGCTTTGCTCGTGGAAGAGTCGGTCACTATGCTACCAAATGTCCTCATAAAGATAAGCTTGACAAGGGTAAGGAACCTGTTAGATGGAACAAGAAGCAGAATGTAAATAAGAAAAGCTATTACACTCATGAAGACAGTGATGGACTTTCAAATAGTGATGAAGATGAACAAGGTAATAAATATAGACTTTTAATGGCTTTTGAAGATGAAAATTTCATGGATGCTATAGATGAAGAAGGTCTTTATGAAGAGATTTCTAAACTCAAAATTTGTTTAGAAGAGAAAAATATGATTATTGATACTCTGCAATTCCAACTGGCTGAAAGGGAAAAACATCATGAAAAGTTAGAATGTGAAATTGTGGGGCTTAGAAAAGAGATTGAGAAATCTAAAGCTCTTAATCTTAGATTTGTTAAAGGATTTGAAACATTAGATGAGATTATCAAAGTTCAGCGTTCTCCACTAATCAAGACAGGTCTGGGATATAATGAAGAAACAACTCAAGCGCAGGAACCATCTACCTCCAAAAGTTATCTTGATGCAACAAGAAGTGAACAAAGGCCAAATAGAAATCACCAGGTAAATCAGGGACAATTCACCTCAAGAGTGAACAAAGACTACCAGATAAATCGGGGGCAATCTACTTTTAGAATGGACAGAAGCTACAACCAGCCACAGGTAAAATCTTCTCAATTTGCCTCAAGAATGGATGTCAATAGGAACTATAATCATTTGGCTGGTAGATTTGATAATCACAGGAGTTTCTTCAATGGCCAATGTTTCTCTTGTCATAACTTTGGTCACAAAGCAGCTCAATGTGTTGCCTATAAGACAATCATGACTAGAGAAGCTCATAAACAGAGGAGTATGACTGGGATCATGAAAAGGACCTACAATAACTTCTCTGCTCTTGAAAATGAAGTAGAATGTTCTATTTGTAACAATTTCAGTCATGAAGATTCTGAATGTAGGAGCAGGTTTCGGCAAACAACTTACAAGGAGCAAGGCTCAAGTGCCAAAACATGGAGAATAAAAGAACCACAACCAGAAAGATGTGGTATAGCCTTATATGTGGAAGGGCAGGAAAATCAATGGTACATCGACAATGGATGTTCGAAACATATGACAGGTGATAAATAAAAACTTCAATCATATAGTGCCTTAGAGAAGGAGAAGAAGGTCTCTTTTGGAAATGTCACCCCTACTCTCATAAAAGGTAAAGGTTCTGTTCAGTTGAAAGAAAGGGTCAAAGCTGGAAATGTCATGTATGTTGATGGCTTAAAGCATAATCTATTAAGTGTCAGTCAGATGTGTGATCAAGGAATTGAGGTAATATTTCGATCAAATGGATGTAGTGTTCGTGATCTTGATACAGGAAAAACAGTGATCAAAGGCGTAAGAAATCCAAATAATTTATACATATTCAAAGAAGGACAACATCAATGCTATCTAAGCAAGAATGATGAACACTGGCTATGGCACAGAAGATTGGGGCATCTTAGCTTCTCACAGATAAGGAAAGCATGCAAATACCAGGTAGTTCGTGGTCTTCCAGACATCAAAATTCCAGATAATACAATATGCAAATTGTGTCAGTTTGGTAAGCAAACTAGAACTAACTTCCCTGAGAAGGAAGGATCAGCTAGCAGGCCACTTGAACTTGTCCATACTGATGTATGTGGTCCATCTAGGAAAAGGTCACCCCGAGGAGAAGAATACTTTATATTATTCATTGTTGATTTTTCTAGGATGTGTTGGATAGGACTTATGAAGCACAAAGACGAAGCCTTTGAAAGTTCAAATCATTCAAAGCCTTGGTGGAGAACAAATCAGATCACAGAATCAAATGCCTCAGGTTTGATTGAGGAGGAGAATTTACCTTGAATTAATTTTTTGATTTTTGTGAAGAACATGGAATAAGAAGGGAATTCTCTACAGCTAGGACTCCTTAGCAAAATGGAGTAGTGGAAAGGATGAACAAAACGGTTCAACAAATGGCTCGTGCTATGCTTGATGAGTCTGGAACTCCCGAAACCTTCTGGGGAGAAGCCGCATTTACTGTAGTTGTTATTCTCAACAAGACAAATGTCCGGGTGAATAGCACTCAAACTCCTCATGAGCTCTGGTATGGTGAGACTCCTTCGGTAAAATATTTCAAAATTTTTGGAAGCAAATGCTATATAAAAAATAATGATGAAAATCTTGGCAAGTTTGAACCTAGAGCAGATGAAGGCATTCTCCTTGGTTATTCTCCCCATAGCAAAGCATATATGTGTTACAACAAAAGACTTGGAAGAATTGTTGACAGCATTGATGTAGTGATTGATGAAGAAGGAAACATTCCTAGGCAAGTGAATTCCAAAGATTTTGAATATGATGAGGACTATTCTTCAACATTGAATCAGACTTATGATAAAGAAGAAGCTCAAGAGGCACCAGAAGAACAGATAAGGATAGAAGATAAGACTCCATCCAGGTACGTTTAGAAGAATCATCCAGAATCTCAAATTTTGGGGCAGAAAGAGGAAGGTATACAAACAAGAAGAACAATTGCAGAAGCCTCAAGCTATTTGGCTTTGCTCTCCTCCACTGAACCACAAAATGTAAAAGAGGCATGCAAAGATGAATGTTGGGTCAAGGCAATGGATGAAGAACTTGAGCAGATCGAAAAGAATAACACTTGGGAGTTAGTTCCTAGACAAAAAGATAAGAATGTCATAGGGACAAAATGGATCTTCAAAAACAAGTTGAATGAAAATGGGGAAGTGATTAGAAACAAGGCCAGACTTGTTTGTAAAGGGTATGCTCAACAAGAAGGAATAGACTTTGAAGAAACTTTTGCTCCCGTTGCTAGACTTGAGGCCATTAGAATGTTCCTTGCTCTCTCTAGCTTTCAGAAGTTCAAAGTATTTCAAATGGACGTAAAATCAGCCTTTCTGAATGGAGACTTAGAAGAAGAAGTGTACATTGAGTAACCAGATGGTTTCATTCTTGGGAATGATCCAAATATTGTATGCAGACTAAAAAAGGCTCTTTATGGTCTTAAACAGGCTCCAAGGGCTTGGTACTACCGTTTGGACAAATACCTTCATCAATAAGGTTTTTCAAAAGGATCAACAGATAATAATCTTTATATAAAAATTGAAAATGACAAATTGCTAATACTTGTTGTGTATGTAGATGATATTATCTTTGGCAGCAATGAAGAAGCCATGAGTCAAAAATTTGCCTTGGTGATGCAGAAAGAATTCGAAATGTCATTACTTGGAGAGCTGACATATTTTCTTGGTCTACAAATCCAACAAAATGAAGGCGGTATCCTTTTGTCTCAAACCAAGTATCTCAAGCAGATCTTGAAGAAATATGGCATGGAAGATTCGAAACCAGTATGTACCCCTATGGTTACAGGATGCAGCCTCAGTGCAAATGATGAATTAGCAGCAGTGCATCAACCAACCTATAGATCCATGATTGGAAGTCTGCTTTATTTAACAGGTACTCGACTAGACATCATGCATGCAGTGGGAATGGTTGGAAGAATTCAGGCAAATCCAAAGGAAACTCATCTTCAGGCAGTGAAGAGAATCTTCAAGTATCTTCAAGGAACTCAAAACTATGGCTTATGGTATCCAAGAGATACAGATCTCACTCTTCATGCTTATACAGATGCAGATTGGGCTGGAAGCATGGATGACAGAAAGAGCACAAGTGGTGGTGCATTCTTTATGGGTTCCAGATTAGTATCTTGGTTCAGCAAGAAACAAAGTTCGATTGCTCTATCTACAGCTGAAGCGGAATATGTGGCTGCTGCATCTTGTTGCACTCAACTCCTTTGGATGATGCAAACCTTGCAGGATTTTCAAATCACTTGTACACCACCTATCTCCATCTTATGTGATAATACAAGTGCAATCAGCATTTCAAAGAACCCAGTTATGCATTCAAAGACCAAGCACATACCTATCAAATATCATTTCCTCCGGGAACAAGTGCTTGAACAAAAGGTCAAGTTGGAATATGTTCCCTCTAAGGAACAAGTTGCTGATATACTCACCAAACCACTGCCCAGGGAGACATTTGAATACCTCAGACAGAAGCTGGGAGTAGTTGATGCTTCATCCTGCTGTTGAAACTTGTCTGTTTCAGAGAAAAGTGGTTGTACGTGAGTTGGCTGAAGAGGATCCACATACATATGCTGGTTTATACAGATACAGTCGCGTATATGGAGGCTTGATGGATATCAGTAGGGACAGGCTCTAGTTGAAGATAGTCTAATATGGGTCTGACAGAGACCATCTGGCACAGGTTCAGGGGGAGCAGATAAACTTCTAATGATGCATTATTGGCATTATCTTAGAAGATTTTGGTTCTAGTTCATAACTGTTGTTGGTTTCAGGTGGAACAAATGCAGAGGGAGAACAGAAGGAAAACATGGTTGCTGATCTGAATGGTGATTGACAGATGCTGCTGATATTAGTTATTGGTGACTTTCATAAGTCTTGCTCTAGATATTTTGTCTCTATGTCATGTATCTCTTTTATGGTGTCAAGGTCATGTAACGACCTATTTTGGTTTCCCCACTATGCCTGGGATGAAGATGTAATATACTTGGTTGTCATATGTAAATTTATGATGTATCCCCACTTGGTTGGGTAGATGATCCCCACTTGGTTGGGTGACGGATGTATGTATTGAGTCTTTTGGTGATAGGAAGGTCTTTTATGATGTATAAGTCATGGGTCTTCTTGAAGAACATCTTTTTGCAGATCTTGCCTACAGTCAGGGGGAGCATGGTCAGCTTAGCAGAGCAGAGATTTCAGCATGTACTCAGGGGGAGCACAACCCTTTGCCCTTGATGACAAAGGGGGAGAATGACTTTGAGGATCTTGGGGTTGCCATCAAGTCCAAAGGGGGAGATTGTTGGCATTATGACACAGGTTTGGAGCTATGGCACAGGTGTTGTCCTTGATGGCAACTCACTTTAGTGACAGATCTCAGTTCAGGCTCTCAGAATGAAAGAAAAGATATATACGCAGGTTCATCTAGACGAATGCACGTATACATGTGGGTTAGATGTTACCAAGGCACGTATGCGTATACGCGCACTTTGCAAGGAAAAGCGCGTACATGTTGGAGAACTTACTTTTGGTTCGTGGTATTTGAACCTATGGTTGTGGACCATGGTATCTCGTCAAGAGTGTTGATTCCATGTATTGGGTCCATGGTATTGTTTTGTTATGGTTTTGGACCATGGTATTGTGGAAAGCCTAAGACTATAAAAGAGGAAGGAGATCATTTGGCAAAGTATGATCTGAATTATTGAATATCTGATAAAGTGGTAGATCTGAAATATTGGTGATTGGGGTTATGGTGCAGATCTGGATCTGAATGAAGGAGGAACCTTAGCGAAAAGAGAAGGATAAGTTCTATTGATGGGTCATAATCTTAAGGCTTGAATTATAATATCTTTGTATGATTTTGATCCGTTATATGTGCCGCATGCTTGATCTATAAATCTGGTAATCTGGGTTAATTAAGGTCTGAATATTTGAATTATCCTTTATAGATCTGTACGCAGGTTCAGTGAAGCAAAGGCGCGTATACACGCTGGTTCTGTGAGTAAAAACAACGTATATGCAGGTTGGTTCAAACACAGAAGTGTATGCACGCAGGTTTCTGGTTATTGAAGTAGCGTACATCTCTTGAGTTGTGTTCTAGCTGCTTCTGTTTATTGCTGCAGTGTTTTAGGTTCAGAATTTGGTGTATGGTTACTGTTACTGAGTTGTGGGTACAGCTGTCAGAGAAGTATCTACTTAATTCAATTCTAATTGGTGAAAAGGAGATTGTTTGATGCAGAAATTCTTGATGATTGATTGATGTTCATGGATCCAGTCTGAAAATTTATGAAACGTGGTCCCTGGAAGAAAGAGAAGGTTGTAGCCTTCTGTAGGCCAGCACCTACGTACTAGTATCTTGGCTAGTGCAAGAGCTAAGGGGGTTGTAGCTCCCTTCTAGGAGAAGCTAGAGAATGAGAGAGGGTTGTAGCTCTCTGCAGGTTGCAACCTGCGTACTGGTAAAGGACTGCACCAGTACAGAATCATTGTAAAAGGAAGTTTCTAATTAAAAAGAAGATAGAGATGAATTGCAGCAGGTGGTTTTCACCCACATTGGGTTTCCACCTTATATCTTGTGTTCTTGTGTGTGATTGTCTTCTGCTCTGTTTCACTGTTTCTGGTTACTATTTATTTGATTCTGATACACATATTAATGATCAACATCTGTAAGATAAAGTAAATTATAAGTTTGCATGGTATACACAGGTTTCCTTATACGTAGTTGCGTATATACGCGGTTTTCTCTAATTGAAGTAGCGTATATGCTCTGGATTTGAAAAGGGAAATAATTGACTTAATAATACTGATTCACCCCCCTCTCAGTATTATTTCCAACACACTTCAAACAATGGAGTGACTTAGGGAGAAGAAAAGCAGAAATTTATGGATAAAGAGGTATGTGTTTTTAAAGCACTTATTATTTAATATTTTTGGGAATTTTTATGAAATAATCTTTGAGTACACTCATTTGCCATTTTATGTACTTAGTATAGAAATATTATGCTTCCACATCATCATGATAGAACTAATAATGCACCCATTTTTAAAATTGAAACTAATTTGCATGTATTGCACATTTTAATATTTTAATGTTAATATGATAATTAATTTCATAATGCAGAATTTTCCCTATAATTTTGTGATTTTCAACCTTAGTATTTGTTTTATCAAGTGCTTTTGAAAATAATTCGTTCTTTTGCCTTTCTTGTGGGTTATGTATTATATTGTTCTTTTTTTGCAAAATGTTACAAGTTGCTACACTAGCTCTTTGAATCTAGAAACTAGACAAACAACAATAATGTGAAACTCATTTCTAGGTAAACCAGGAAGTCATAAATAACATGTTTTACTCTTGTCCTTTTTGAACTTTTTTTCTTTACATTGATACTAAGGTATTTTTTTCACAAGACAAATTATGATACATTGATTTTTTTATAAGGCCTCTACAAGGTCTCCCTATGTGTTTCAGCTCGATATTGATATCTAGTGTCAAAAATTAAACAATATATACATAGTTATGTTTGATCTGTGCTTATATTGTCTTAGTTGCCAACCTTGCAAGAAATTTCATGATTCTCAAACACTAGAACCACCATGTGTTCTGGATACTCTTCTTTTGCCTTCGTTGTTAGCATAAAATTTTTTGTAGGTTTTCCTTGTTTTCATATATCTCTTTGTATTTTCTAATCTAATTTAACAAGAGGTATAGAAATGGGTTGTAGCGGCTACAACCACCCTTCAAAATTTTTCCTTAGCTTCATTTTGGAGCCTCCCTACCAACCTTCACAGCAGCATGTCTTGCTTCGTCAAGTGCACAAGCTCTAGTGATTTTCTTGCAGAAAGACAGCCTGTCGATCAAACCTTGATGCATTCCCCTCACAAGTTGTTCATCTGGACTTGGTCCAGTAGCAGGCTGAGTAGCTCCTTCAAGAATTTTTACAAATCTAGAGGGCAAGCAACCTTCCCTCAAGAAATTGTGCAATCCTAACTAGTAGCCTGCTGAGCCCCAAAATTGCGCAATTCTGCTGAGCAAGCTTCACCAAGGAAAATTGCACAATCCTTCCTAGTTGGGCTACTCAGCCTAGAATTTGCGCAAATTTGGGCAACAATAAGCTTCTTTTCCCATAAATTGTGCAATTATTCTAAGTAGCCAACCTAGCTCCCAGCCAGAAATGCACATTTTCTCCCAGCAGTTGAGAAACCTCTTGAATGTGTAGCTGAGTTGACCGTTTCCCTCTGAGACCGAGGAAAATAGACTTTCATGCATGGGCTGCTTCTCCCAAGGCAACATGCAAAGGCATCCCTTGTTTCAGGGATCTATTTTTGGTAGTTGGAGGTTACATGCAAGGATCATATCAGAAACCTCCCACCAAGTGTCGCTTTCCCTAAATTTGTGGCATGTGCATCACAACCTCGATTTTTACAAAAATCATTAACCAGATGTTGTAGAGTTCATTCCTCTCATCAACCTTACATCTCTAACATCCCACATTGCATCTAGGAGTTGTCGGCACATTCAGCTCAGTTGTTTTGGGGTAAGCCTGCTTTCTATATCTTGTGTTTCATTTCTGGCACTTTTTGTGTTTCTCTTCGTATGAACGCTGTCTACTTGATTTCAGTGAGCACTTGCTATCGTTTTGATACATACTAGCTTGTATAAGCACTATTTCAGTTTTCATTAACAACTCATTGCTGTCGCATGCATGAAACTATTTTTCACGAATGGTCGCCGATTCGACGACTCGCCTCACTCACATGCATGTTGTTCCATTTTTTGAAACTGTCATTCACCACTTGCATGCATGATAATTCACTCCTTCTTACGCTCATCATTGTCATGCATTCGCATTCACTTTTGCTTTCAGTTGCCCGTGGGCGAGTTTGGGCAGCCTTGGCCCGGACTTTGCCTCACCAATATAGCATTGCACAATCCTGAGAGGGAAGGCTCTGTCTTTCTATCAGGAAATGTGAATTTCTGCCTAGTGACTATCCTCCAGTATTGCATTATGCAATTTTGAGGGACAGTGACTGCTGGCCTAGAAAATTGCGCAATGTAGTCACTAGGCCTGCAACCATTGCCAACTAAGATTGCGCATTGTGCAATTCCAGTAGTCAGCAACCAGAATAGACTGTGCATTGCACAGTTCCAGCAATCAGTCAGCCTCCCAGTAGCCCAAACTGTACCTTGCGCAGTCTTGGCAGCCAGTCTCCCGATTTCCTTGTGGAAATTGCGTGACCTTCATGATCAGTCACACAGGCATGTTGCAAGTCAGTTCTCAAGTTCATTTTGGTTTTCGACTGACAGATTGCTTGCCATGAGTGTTTCCATGTCTCCAGGTATCGCAGGTGTTCATCTACCTCTCAGTAGCATAGGTACAATGGTTTCCAGGAGAGCAGAGTTGAAGACACCAGTCATAGCACACTTGGGGATGCAGTCGATCAAGTGTCTTTGAGATTTCCTACTCACGAAGACATCAAGTTTTTCATAGACAAGGACATCAAGATATGACGGCAACAACAACACAACAAGCAACATCATGAACAACATCCAAAGGCATCATACCGGGTGCAACGAATGCAAGAGGAAAGTTGTTGACAACACGGAGGTGAAACAAAGTTGCAAGCTTAAGCAGATCCACTTATGATGAAAGCAACTTTGGAGACTCAGGCTATGAGGTGATGGCACGATCACGCGAAGACAGAGAATGGAACAAAGAAGGAGTTTCATGTGTTGAATTAGAAACTCAAGGAAGAACATGAGCTGAACAGGCAAGCCAATGAGTTGCAACAAGAACATGAACAATAGGGGACGCAACATGCACTCACGGATGAAACTGTGCTCGTACAAGTTATAGATCCATCCCATCAGCTGGCACATAGCAGACATGGTGGCAGTGTTGTTGATCACATGTAATGGATTCAACAACATCCATGTCATTGTGCACATGTATGCGATCCAACCCATTCAACACACTCACCAAGGTGAAGACAAGAAGCAAGTCCGACTGGAGCTGAGCATGTAGTTGACAGTTTATGCGCATGACCACCAACACACACTGGAAGATCAACAAGGACACTATGCATCAATGTGTTGCCGGTTTGGTTGCACCAAGAAGACCATGCACATGCTAGCAGATGAGTTGGATGAAGGAGCCATGCCAATGCACTTGGATGCAACAGAGTTAAGAGTTCGCTTAAGAAAGATGTCACCATGGGGTGCATGCACACCATCACGGACAACTAAGCTTGGAATCAACTCACCAACTTCACCATCACAAGAATGTCAAAGAGTTGGTCTCACCACAACAGACCGAGTGTCAGTGATGTATTTCATGGCTTGCTCAAGCCATTTTGTCTCACATGAGCACATGTGCATTGTAATGTAACGTTGTGTTAAGTGGAAGTTCAAGTGTCAATAGTTGGATGTAACAGTCATAGAGTAGATGAAGAGTCATGAGGGTAGATGAACTGTCACAATGGGGGATGTCAAGGGTCACCCCACCCTTTGCTATAAATAGAACCTCATAACTAATTGTAAAGGCTTTTGGTCAGCCAAGCTTCGATAGGAGTATCTTACAGAAAGCTTGGACAATATTGTAATGAGCCTTGGATTCTCCACTACGCAAAGCTAGTACATCTCTTTGGAGGAGCATGCGGTTGTGGCTGTAATGTTCCACTATTGGAACTAGTGGTTGGACATGGATGTATTGTATGACTGGAACTTACACTTCTTAATATAACAGAGCCAACACGTTTCATGCATATGTTGTATTGTATTCTATGCTATCTGGTTTACTCTAAATGATATATGTATTGTTTTCTTATGCATGCATGTATGGAATATTCTATATAAGTATGTATGAATCTTTTTGAAATGTGTTGTTGGTTTAACCATTACTTTGGATTTCTCGCTAACTTTTTCTCCAGCTTGTGATGCATCTTTGCTCGTGTGTTCCCTTCCAAGCCGAGTACTATTACAGGTTTCCAAGGGGCACACTCATCTCAACCCCCATGTGTTAGAACCTATCATGCACCTTCCTTGGCTCACTGCAGCTGTCACACCCTTGCTACCAACAGAGTTATCTTACTTGCCTCTGTGTGAAATCGCGGTCAAGGCATTACCATATGACCCATTGCTGGGACTCCTACACTAAATGGTCTGAGGTCTAATTGGGACTTCTTACTGGGGAGATCCCCTGACATGTTGGCGGGTCCAACACCCTAAAAAAAATGGTATTTCATGAGTGAGCTATGAATAAAAGAACATAGATTAACATTAAGTCAATCTAAGGATCCTTGGACATAAAAAGCATCTCTATGCAACTGTAATCAAAGTGCTTATTAATAGATTTTTGTTAACAAAGGATACATTGTATATCTTCCAATCATTGAGAAATATTTCATTTTCCTACTCCTTTTCCAAGATTCTCATTGAAATAAAGATAAATGTTATTAGTGTTATTTCCTTTCATGTACCTGGTCAATGTTCATAGATTTCCTCTTGTTGATTTTGTAGTTATGAATTGTGCAGGATAATTGGAAATCTTTGCCACTAGAGAGGAGACCAGTGAAAAACATGATAGATATGATATTTGTGGTGATCTTAGGTATACTCTCAATTGTTCAAAGATTCAAAATCCAAAAAGTTTGTTACTCATTTTTCCCTGCTATTTTGATATTGTTCTTATTTATTACTTTCACTACAATATCATTACACATGATACAAGTTTCTCAAAGCATTTTGTCGCAAAAATATCTTTGATTTCTTTGGAAAAAAAATTCAAAACAACCTTGTATTTTAGCTAGAGGAATAGTTCTATGTATAGCAAATATATAATATGCTTTCAACTGCCTAAAAAATTTGCTTCGTGGTTATCAAACATAGTCTACATTAGTAACTTTAACTATGACACATGTAAACAATTATTTAGAAATTATTGAATCTAGTCATGATCACTAGTTTCAAGTAACTAGAATCCAAAAATTTATTTAGACATTTACAAATCGAGTCTTTATTGCTAATATTAAGTAAGTAACACATAAGAGCTAAAGGTAGAATTACATATGTGAGGCATTTTTCATTCTCAATTGTAGTTAAGACATGAGCATAAATTAGTTGAACACAAGAGGAATAAAAAACCTTTGTGTTACTGCTAATGTTCTTTGTGATTCAAAATAAAAAAGAAATACTCACTCATTCCATGATCCATGTTTAGTAACTTTTTGATACAAAAGTTATAATTTAAAAAACCAGGCAATAATTTTCATTCATGTTATGCAGTTTACAAGAAGTCTTTTTTCTTTTGTACATAAAAAAAAACAAAAGCATTAAACAATTTTTTTTTTGTTTTAAGACTTAAGTCGCAAAATGGATCGAGAAGGATTTTGTAAAAAAAATTAACCTCTAGACTAATCGACCTTCCAACCACATGACTAGAAAGTCAGTATGACTAGGAATTTTATTATAAATAATCTGAGTGACCTTCGAACCCCAACATTTCCCGAACTTCAAACTATCCATCCTAATGAAACCACTCAACTATGGTATAGTCGGGGTCATGACACAATAAGTGAATCACAAATCAAAAAAATGCCCGACTGTCCGACCTCCTAACTGTATGATCGGCACAATAAAGAGAAAAGATGACTATGGTATATTTAGAATCGAGATATAAGAAATTAATCATAAAATAAGAAAACACCCGACTCGCCGAGCTATTGACCTTTGAACCGTATGATCATGCGAATAAAATACTATTTTTGTTGATTTGTCTGCAATGCACTTTTTAATAAATACTTTCCAAATTTACCATTTCACTTTTAATTGATTATTTATTTTTTCCCCAGGGAAAAATCACAATTTTCTATTAGAGAATAAAATTACATGTTGTATATGCCTGTGTGGCATATGCTAATGTTGGGCCTATGGCCATCAAAAAATGGTTCTGTACAAAAAACCCTTACAGGGTGTACTGTAAACAGTTATGTAATAATATATACAAATAAAAAATATATCATGTACTGTTAGGATGAGACAATATATACTACAAAATTTAGGGCCTGTTGGCCCTCAGGTAGTTTTGATCTATGTATGGCTGATGATAGTACTGGAAGTGCTCATCACCATGCTATTCCTTTATGAGTCAAATTCCCTTGGGTTGGACCATGGCCTCCTTGGATAGTTGGTCGACAGCCTGATTGCGTTCCCTATAAATATGTTGACAAGAAATATATTCAAAATGGGATTTAAATAACAATGCTTCATCCAATATATTTATGAGTGAATGCATTGTTGAACTAGTTTATAATGATTTTTGAATCTCCAAAAATTTGAAGATGTATGCAGTCATGAGAAAGTGAAAAGTGGAGTAGGTGGAGAAGTGTAATAAGTTCAACGAAGTTATTAATTCCAGTCCCCAAACCCAATTGAATGCGATAAACATGGTTTTTAGTTTGATGTAATAGAATACCCCCCTGCAACCCTATTCCTGTGCAGATCCATAAAAAAAGGCCCATGATATATTGTGGTTAATGACTTCAATGGTCACTGTGCGGATAGTTGGTGTATTATCATCATCTGGTATTTCATGGTATGCGGTTAATATGCGAGAAAAAGATAAAGGCAAGTTGATTGTTCTGTCCCTGAAAATATATTCGTTTCGGTTCAGCCATATGGACCAGCTTATAATCAGAGGAATACAATGATGTTTTTGGTTTGAGGTCGTCGACCTCCAGAGATTCCATGGTTCCACTATGTTGTTGCCAGACCATCGAGTGTTAATGGAGAGGGTTGAAAGAACCTGTGACCATAAGTCAACAACCGAATTGCAGTGAAGAAAAAGATGGTCATTTGATTCTTCAGCCTGTTTGCACAATACACACCAAGAGGGGCCGTGATATGACCTGTGCATTAGGTTGGTTCATGTAGGTGTACTGTTATTTAAAATGTTCCACATAAATAACCTGGTCCGAGGAGGGGCTTTGAGCTTCCATAAGTATCTCCACCAATCAATGAGCACAGGTGGGGTAAGTGAGGCGTGGATGTTTGGATAACCTTCTTTGGGAGTATACTTTCCATGCCCAGCATGAGCCTAGATGAGATCATCTGCCCCCTCCTTGATGCGCACATGTGATTCTAATAAAGTTCTTGGGTAATCATCCCATGCTTGGTGCCATTGAGCTGGGATTCCTAAATCCCTTGCTGATTTCCATGCTTGAGCGAAAATGGTGGTATTCTCCATATCAGCAATGGCTACAAGTTTGTGAATATCATTATGCTTGAGGAATTGAATGAGATTAGGTGGGAGCTGATGCATATTACCACTAGCTGTTCACAGATCTATGCCAATTCACACTGATTGACCATCACTGATGCGCTAGACTAGGCCATTCTTGATAGTGGGTAGAGCGTGTAGGAAAACTCTCCAGATAGAAGAATTACCTTATTTGCGCCAGATAGGGAGTCATATCCAATCCATGATTTGTAATGGCCAAATGTATTTGTAATGAACCACCTCTATCCATAGACTGTGGGATGTCAAGATGAGCCAACCCATCTTAGCAGCTAGAGCATGGGCAAAGGCTGGTAGGTATTTTTATCCCCTCCCCCACACCCCCCCCCCCCCCCCCCCCCCCCCCCCCCCCCCCACTTCTTTGGTAGTGCAATTTGGGTCCATCCCACCCAAGCAAATGGTTTCCCTTCCTTATGACCGTTCCAAAGGAATCTGCAGCATAATTTTTGTATCTGAGTGAGGATTCCTTTAGGGATCCAAGCTAATGACATCCAATACACGGATGTTGCCTCCAATAATAATTTTACGAGTACTAGTCTCCCTTCTCTTGATTGAAATCTATGTGTTACATAGTAATTTGTCACTCTCCTGTCACTCCCCATTCCTGATCCCGGAGAACCCTAGTAGTGACTACTATGTTATAATTTCACCATGAAACCTATGCTCTTGCATCCCATGAAGTTTGAAGAAAGTAGTCCCCACTCCCTTCAAAACATTTCAAGAGAATCCTTCTTAAAATCCAGTTTTTAAGATCAACGCTCTTTCCTAGTGTCTCACTTGTGCCGATTTGCAGAGTTTAACACTATGACCCATGCCGATCAGTGCTGCTGTTAGTCTAATACCCACGCCAGTCTACTTTTGGAAAGTTTTTATAAAAGGAAACGAAGTTTCACGTCTAGAAACTTCTAGTGGTGATTTGCTAGATGTTAATTTGGTTGGATAAGGGCTGAGAACTCCATATAAGGTTCTTTCCCCCTTAAAAGTGGACCTTCCCAAGGAGATACGACCTTCTTCCCCCTTGAGTGGATCTCATTCTTATCCTCCTATCCCTGTATAAAACACTTCCTCTTACCCTTTTTGGTTACAATACAACACATAGTGAAGTTGAAAAAT
This sequence comes from Pinus tabuliformis, assembly GCA_031772625.1. Lineage (NCBI taxonomy): Eukaryota > Viridiplantae > Streptophyta > Pinopsida > Pinales > Pinaceae > Pinus > Pinus tabuliformis. The sequence goes on along the minus strand of CM062806.1, from coordinate 996,380,450 downwards.
TCTGAAATATTTAGCTTTTGATAGAAGAAGATTAGTCTTAGATGACAAAAGACTAGTCTCTGGTAGCTCAAGTATGAGGAAAGAGAGTTAGATCTTGGAAGCCATTTCATGTCAAGCTAGGGGAGGAAAAGAGTGCTGAAAAGGCGTGTAGCAAGACTTGGATACCGCAAAGGAGATCTCCAACATTAAGGCTTCGGTTGTATTTCTCTTTGAAGTTTATTTTAATACAACTAATGGTTTATTTCCTATATCAGGTGTAATATTACATTTGATAGCTTAGAACTCCTTGACCTTTTAAGTAGATTGGATTCGATTTTATGCTATCATGTTTGTTGTTGTTTCTTGCATGTTTGTTTCAGGTACTTGAATGAAAGGAATGAAAGGAAGCTGGAGCAAGGAAGCAAGATCACCATCAAGTGGATTAGCGTTATAAGAGGTAGGCCCTCTTATTCGATTCTAATCTAAGGAAATTTACATTAGATTGTCTTGTTTGTGGCTAGACCCACTCTCTTGGGCTAGAGGGATTGTCTCTATCTATAGAGAGGATACTCCTACTCCGCAAATTGGTGACTCTGCTGGGGAAATGCATCTCCTTTTCATCACTCTATTTTTTCTACTTGTGTGTGTAGTTTGTTTATTTATGGTCTTCTAGATTTGCATTGACCTGTTTTAAGGCATACAGGCACTAGACCACTCTCTGATGTCTTAAGTCTGGCCCTGTGTGAAGTTATTTTTTATTTTTTTCTTTGAATCCCTCGATCAACCCTTTTTTTGGCCAAACAACCGCATTGATTAGGCCTATCAGCGTTAGTTTTAGCCTGACAGTTGCGTCGATCAGTGCTAGTTTTAGCCCAAAAGTCGTGCTGGTCTTTGAGTTAAGAAAAAATCAGAGTTTCTCCCATTCTAGAGCTAGTGTATATTGACCCTCGAACTCTCTTCTTTTGCCTAGAAGTGACTAGGGAGCCCATGGCTTAGTAAAGGCCCAAAAGAGCTCAGGAATATAGGAGAATGGTAAGAGATTCCACCCACTTCCACCCAATGCCAATAATTTGGCAGAGCCAGAATCAAATGTTCCTTGATGAGAAATCGATCCAATTGCCAAGCTAAAGCAACATCTCCAGTTCTTCGATTGTGCTAGGTAGGCATCAACTTGTGCATGGGGATATCGATCAATTGGTGTTGTTCCATTAAGTTTGACATGACATCTGAAAGTTGATCAATTTGGGCATTGCTACCCCAGGATTCCCCATATCCAATAGAAAAATTCAAATCCCCTCCTAGAATGAGATTGTGTGAATTTACAAGGGATAAGTTGAGCAGATGAGTCCAGAAGTCAGCTCGGTTGAGACAGGGAGCATAAATATTTAGGATTCTGATCTCCATCCCTAATTCAGAGGAATAAATATCCATTCCAATAAATCCAGCTCCACCCCAAGTGGAGATAATCTTAATGGTGCACGGATTGATGCCTAAGGCAATGCCTCCAGATCTTCTGATGGCATCATGTGCGTGGAAAATCCAGCCCGACTTCAGGTTTTGTAGAATGGGGATGATCAGGTTAGTATTGGCAAGGTTTTCTTGAAGATAAATGATATCAGTGGACTTAGAATCCAATAACCTTTTGAGGGAAGATTTTTTGGTAGGGCTTGTCAAAACCCTACAATTAAAGGATAGCCATTTCATGATAGATACCGATTGAGGGTGTTCGATGCTCTAAGTACCCTGTCGAGTGTGGACTACTTGCCCAATGCCACATCCATCCCAACCTGGATGATAACCTTGGAGATAAAAGAGTGTATGCCTCTGATGGCCTTGATGGATTTAGGAGGAGAAATCTGCCATATCCCAAATATATAAGGTGGATGTGATGCCCTAGACCAGAGGTTGTAAGAGTGGGAATGACTAGAGGAGGTGGGAGTCTTCGAGAGAGGATTGGAATGCAAGTCAGGGATATAGGGCGGAGTGGTGGAGATTGTCGAAGGGTGCAAGTCCAAGGGGAAGGAAAGCAAAGCTGAAGAGATGCCAGGAATGGAATCAAATGCAACATAATGGTGCAAAAAAGAAATAATAGATATAATAGGTGATGTAGAGCAGAGAGGTGAAGATGTACTCGATGATTGAGCAGTCATGAAGCAACCCTGGATCTTGTCATAGGTGGAGAAGGATGCTTGGGAGCAGTCGATACATGGATCTATGAAACTTTGCTGGTAGTATGACTCGGCCCCAGAGATTGTGAAGTCAGTTCTTCAGCGGTTGATGGCTCACTCGGGGTCGCTACATCTGGAACATTGGTAGGGGAAACAAGAAGTTTAACCAACAGACATTCCTTATATAGGTGCCCCACCTTGTGACACCTCTGATAGCAGAAAGGCATGCCTTCATAGTGCAAGAGCTGTATTCGTGTGAATCATCACTAGTGTAGAGTAATCTTTTCTTCCAAACCTTCTCTAATGTCCAAATAAACTAGAATGTGAGCCATGGATTTGTTGTCGGTTGATTCATAGGACTCGTCAAAATAAAGATGGGTTCCAAGTGCATTCCCAATGCATATAAAAATATCCTCAGACCAAAAATGTAGAGGGAGGCCCAGTAACCTAACCCAAATTTGTCCATCTCCCAGATGTTCACGCTCAGGGTAAAATAAGGGGCTCCAGCACTTGAGCAGGATGGGGGCCATCTCAATATGCCAATAATGTGACGTGACCCATGTGGTTTGTTCCTCTCTTGGAAAGCTTAAGGCAAATCATCCTCGATCCAAAGTAGTTACAATTAGGAGTTTCATGAGGATATGTCCCCAAATTTCCATTACCCATTGCTGTAACCTGATAATAGTGTAGGCACATCCTCGAACTCTACCAACCAATACCTTATTGGCTTTGTCCACCACCTCCCCCATGTGCACTCCAACACCAAAATTAAGTTCCAGTTGCTTACGGGTGGCCTTAACGCACTTCTATTTCTTATCTTTGCCAGTTCACGGAGTAGTAGGGTGTTCCTAAAGAGGGTCCTGTGAGCCCAATGCGTGCCACTGAGATAGAGGGGTGCCAAAGCAAGGTTTTACAACAGGAGTGTAAAAACACCTAGATGGGGATGAAGATAGACTAGGAATTGCTAAGGAATGAGTCAGGGGGTGTAAATCGGTCGCATGCAGAGGGGAAATGAAATCAGAGGCCTGTCCAGCCGAAAGAGGGTTATTGGATGGGGGAGTCAGATGGGGGGAGTCTGATGGAACATAGTCAAAGGTAGGGGATGGAGGGGTGCAGGAGACGAGATAATTTAGGGTTGCTGACGAGAGGGGAGGATAGTCAAGACCTGACGTTTTGAGGGATAAGTCAATGAACGAAATGTGGAGTGAGGGAGGACCCAGGCCAGAACGACTGAAATAGTTATCTTGCATAATCAGAGATTCTGTGCCCAAATATCCTTTATCCATTGGCTCTGACGCAGACCTAGGGCTCGTCTAGATGGATTCGTTGAGGTTTGGATCCTTCGAGTAGTCAACCACGTTGGCATCCATAGCTGACATAGCCGTAGACAACAATAACGACAATGTGAAAAGGTAGGGTTACAAATTGACAACGCAGGTGGTAATGATAAGCCTGTCAACTGTAGCAGTGAACCAACGATGCGAGGGGTGAGAGCATCAATGGTGATTACAATGAATGATGGGGGAAAACCTAACCCTTCTTAGCCTTCTCAACTAGGGTTTCAGAGCTGCGCGTCCACTCCATCCTCACTCCGCCAATTGATTATTTTTTAAATCAATAATAATTTTACAATGCTTTCTTGATTCCCATAAACAAAAAAAATTGGCCTCTTTACAGGGAATTAATGCACATGTTCATTTGCAATTTTCACATTTTTCTAAATAGGATTTTAAGATTTTAGACTATTCTACCTGCATGTTATTTTCTAAAGTATTGTTCAAAGAAAATTGAATTAAGTAAACCGAGTATGAGTTTTAGAAAAATCATTGTAAGCATAATCTCATTTTTTTAGAGATTCCTCAGTGCAATTTCAAATTTTAAATTAGAAAAACTTATACATGTTGTATTGGCATTTACAGGTCATAAAATGCCAGAAAAAAGAAACTCTCTAGTGACAAATTTAAAATTTTAAGGTCTTTTTCTTGCATGTTGTTCTCTTAACTCTTGTTCGAAGAAGAAATGAATTGAGGCAACATAGTACTAGTTTCAAAATTTTTTGTGTAAGCATAATGTTATTTTTTTACAAATTTTTGAATTTAATTCCAAATTTTTAATAATCAAAATTTATATATGCTTTGTTAATGTTTACAACTCTTAAAATGCAAAAAAACGTAAAATCTCCAATTGAAAATTTAAGATTTTAGGGTGCTTTGGTTGCATGCTCATTTCTTAAGTCCTGTTGCAAGAACCATTGAATTAAGGAAACACAATACCAGTTTCAAAAAAATCTATTAAACCATAACGCTATTTCTTTTAGAAATTCTTGAATTCAATTTCAAATTTTAAATAGGCAAAAGTTATATATCCTCAGTTACTGTTTATAAGTTATATAATGGGAAAAAAAGGAAATTCTGCAGTGACAAAACAACAAATATAGAAGATTAAAGGAAATATTAAGAGCATGGATGTTGGACCATCACAACAAGTGAATTTTGGCGCATTACTCATGTTATATTCAACCTACAAGACAAAAAAAAGTAGGTACGATGAGCTGGTAGGAGATATTTGAGTTCTTTGAGCAAAGAGAATAATTAAAAATCCTAAGAGCTACTGAAACAAAGAACAAATGGTTTGAAGCAATCAAAGAATAGCATTACATAAAGTAACAACTAGGGCCAGAGTTTTTCCCTATTATGACATGATTTTGTGGATTCTCTCTCACCCTAATAAAACCTGAACAATATCTGACCATCAAGAAATTGTGATAGCCTCATGGAAATATGAAGTGTTATCAACCATATATAAGCTCAGTCCCCCACAAATCCCACTTAATTTTGAGTTCCTTCATAAGTTTCGAAGTATTACCTTGAAGAAATGTCAAGAGAATTATGATATAGTAATTCAAGAAGGGTTGAGAGAAGAAGTAGAAGGTTTCAAGCTCAAAGGAAAAAGGACTATCTAATAACTATTTTCAAGGGGTATGTTAGATTTCTTATTGAAATGCTAAGAATATTATATGGGGAACAAGATCCCAAACATTGTAAAATTAAATGGATCCCAATAATCCATAACATGTTGAATGGGGGGGAATTCCTAAACTGGGTTGACTTGTTGTCACAGATTCAATGAAACTGTCAGTGTCATATCCCCCGGGTTCAATTAATTTTTTTATATGTCTGCCTATTTGTTAGATGTTGTTATTGCCTCGGTCCCATTTCCCATAATGAAATGGAATTACCCATCTGACCAACAACTACCGATTGAAAATTATGCTCCTATTATATGGGAGTCTAATTTTAAATACCATTTTTATGATGTTTGTCACTATGTTTTGATTCCTTTGCATCAAGTCGTGTTTGGAACAATACCTCCCAGAATAAGTGATAATATGAAAGAATGCCTAGAATAGGTCATTATTTTGATGAAGAATTATTTTCCTACATCAGAGTTTTTTGACAACGAAGTTGGTCCCCATCTTCTGCCTCGATATATTTCGAAAAGACTTGCTTTGAGAGAAGTGGCTAATCACATTGTTTTGTATGGGTAAGCCAAAAAGTAGAGTAAGCTGCAAAAGAAACTATGGCCTAATTTTCTAATAAAGTTTGGTGACATTAATATCTGAGACAAAGGGCCCGAAATCAAAGAAGCCAAAGAACTTGAAGAAATTTGGTTATTTACTTTGCCACATTATGACTATGATCCTCAAGGTTTCATTGGAAATCATTATATAACAATGATTTATATTAAAAATTTTATTCATTAGGAATCACCTTTCGATGTGGTTTTTATATGCATTGATGATTTTCAGCAAGTTGTGCAAACATGAAAACTCCTACATAGTGAATCAAGATGACAATTACAAAAATTTAGAGAGGAACTAGCTCTTCAATTCAACATTTCATTCAAAGAGTTAAATTCTACTAATTTTTTTTAATTAAATTTCAATGAACTCACTTCATAACCTTCTATTGTTTCTCAGAAGGGAAAAACAATAGAAATTAAAAGAATAGAAGGTTTTGTTGTTATAGGTAAAGAAGCTGAATCCACATTAATACAAAATCTGAAAGAGGAATAGGAAGCTACAGGAAGAGGAAAGACTCCAGAAAAAGAAGAAACAACTAAACACGAGATTATTTTCATTAATTCTCCTGAGAGAACAGAGCAAGAGAAACTAGAAAGTGCAGAAGTCAAAGAAATGGAAGTACCTAAGGAAAAAGAAAAACATGTATTTGTTGAAACCAGTACCAAGGATAATGAGAAAAAATGGAATCATACAACGTATTGGATACTATATCTACTGTATCTCCTTAGGCATCAGTAACACTGATTTCTACTAAGATTCTTTGGGAATCATTATTGTTTAAACCAATTTCTGAATTAGAGCCAATTGCAGATATGATTCCATATTTGACAGATTATTATTTTAATATTAAAACAAAATTAGTTGTCCTAAGAACAAAGAAAATAAAACATGATACTCTGGAAACTATATACGAATTCAGTTGGCAGGCTCAGGGAGAGATAAAAGAAAAAGATCAGGAAGCTTCCCAAGCTTTAGAATATTTTTTCAATTATAATTAGTATCATTTGAATGAGCTTGAAACTTCATATGATGACACTTTACAAAAAATTAAAGTTTTGGAGGGAAAATTGAAGAAAAATGAATTGTTCAGTGAAGAAAACTAGCAACAGAATTCTGCTAATTTAATTCAAGGATATATTGTAGAAAGAGAAAACTTGTAGAAAGATTTTCAGAAATAATTGGAACAAGTGAATGAAAAACATGAAAAAGAGATTCAGGAATTGAGAAAATTACATGAAGATCAAACCTATATATTGAAGGAATAAGCAAAAAACAATTATGTTCTGAATGAGAATTAACAGGCAACACAGAATCTTGACATTTTCAAAGATCAAGCTTTACAAACTTATCTAATTTTAAGGAAGAATCAATCAAACTTGTATAAAAAAATGGATAAGATATCAATGGTTTATCAACAAATTAAAGATTTAAGTGAAGAAATTGATTCATTGGTAGAAGAAGACAAATCAATTAAAAGCAAGTTTCTGTCTATACTTGATTGGAAAAATGAATTTCAATCTACTGAAATTCTAAGAGTTTCTAAGAGAGACAAAATTTTGATGCTTGCTTCACTAAGTTGCAGGGAGAAAGAGAAAAAATAAATTAGAGCATGTATACAAATGACATATGAGCAATGTTTATCAATTTCGGAAAAATGAACAAATTTTATAGAAGAATTTGTCCCATCAGGGAGCAAGTCATTAAAGGAAGCAATTCTAGGAGAATTAAAACAACCCACAAAATATATTGTTTCCAAGGACCAGGTAAAAATAAAAAAAATTACATTTTGGAAAAAATAAAGTTTCCAAAAATTTCTGCAACTTCCTCTTGAGAAAGTCAGGCTTATTGCCAAGTTTGATGTTAAATATCAGAAGAAGAAAGAGGCAGAAGGATTAATTTCCAACTGTCATATCAACATTAATCAATTTCATCCCATTTATTTATCAGCATTTTACGAGTTATATTCACAATGGGTAGCTTATATTGAAGTACATGCATCTGACCTACTACTTAGTATCAATTACGAAGACTCTGAAGATGAGGAGAAGATGCCTGCTTGCCTGCCAGATTTCAATTGAACATACAACATTTTAGAATTCAATGTTTACTTTCAGAAAAAATGTTGATTTTCATGTTCCAAGACCTATTTTATTTTATTTTATTATATTTTAGTATTTATAGACCTTTATGCGTTGGTGCAAAGGGTCCATAATGAATGAAGACTGCAGACTTGGATGTTTTTAATCAATTTTGAAATGCTAGTTTTTTTCAATACCATTTTCAGTGCTCATGTGTAATGAATTGTGGCATTTATGTCAGTGCATGATTTTAATTACTTAATAAAGGCCTTTGATTTTACTTTATGACTTGTGCTATTTGATTCTGAATGAATATTTGTTAATTCCATTTAAGATTCCTTATGAAAATTTTGTAATTTACATCTTTTTATAATCAGAAATTAAAAAATTGTAGATTTACTTATTCCTAGTTGATCATTGCAATACAATACTCAAATGTAGGCAAACTTGCTCTCCTCTATGACATATAAATTGTTATTAATTTACTTTAAATTATGCATGTATAGATATTCCAGAAAATACTAAAAAAACTGGCTGGATATTATCAAAATCCAAAAATATTTTTGATGTTTTTATTTAAATGTTTAGCCAAAACTTATCTGTTCAATCTTGTGAATTCAATTCCAAATAGGAATTTAAATATCATGATATTATGCATGGTCTTATGCTGATTTAAACCCTTTAATTTCTTGTATTTATATTGATTAAATCATTGGTTAAATGAACATTTGTAGTTGATATTGGTACATTCATAATGTACAAGACTTTGGAGAAAGTGTTTGATGAATAGAAACTAAAGAAAATATCTTTTGTTTATGTATTGTAGATATATATGTTAACATCAAATAGTTCACAAATTCATTGTATTGCAAAATAATTTTCTTCTATATGTCAATATGCATATGGCAGTGATGAGTTTATAGTATAAGCTTGTGAATCATTCATAAATTGCTCTTGTTGAATGTTTCTAGTATCGAGGTGTTGTTTTAAGCAATTGGTAGTAGTATTATCATTGAAAATAAAACAATTATTAAAAACTTGTACAATCGTTTTTTTCATATTAGACATATCGAAACAATGTGAAAGTGTACAAATAGACTCAAACAAACAGTCATCGTAGTCATTGATATTTTTTCCATAGATCTACAAACCTTGTTCAAGTAAGATTTTCTCAATTGACAACATGTAAATGTGTCCAAGTGAGAATTGGTATGCACATTTGCATGGGCTAGTTGCTTCAGTTATTGAAGCGATAATATCTATTATGCTTTGTAACAAAAGTGATCCAAATTTTCCACATACACAATTTTGATTATCTTGCAAAATATTATATTCATGGCCATCAATGGTTGGATTAAACTGTAGATATTAGTTTAATTCTAGTTTTAGATATACAAAAGACCTTTGTTACAGGTGCTATGCATCAATACTAAATGAAAAAAAAATGGAAATTTGATTGAGCACATACTGACTTGTTCCAAGAGGATTTTTGCCACCTGTTAACAATTCCTTATGTAAATTGGATGCAACCATATCAATTGTTGCAGTCATAATTGTGCCTTGATCCTTGTTCACATTTGTAATGCTTATAATATAGCAGACTCATCTATTTCTTGTTAAAATGTTTATCACTGTATATGGCACATTAAAATTACTATTCTTTTGAGCACTGATATACAGGTTTCCTCAACAAGATACATTCCACTATTTTTTCTTTGCACTGTTGTTTCTTATTATGCATGTTTGTCATTATGTCCATGAAAACTAGTATGCCTATAAGATGAAGCACAATGTGATAATGGATTCCATGTTGAACCTCGGTTGCACACTGAGTGTGCCCAAAGTCCCAACATAAGAGTTATTATACACAAAGCTAGCACAAGGAGTTGGCCAAATACTTGCACATTTTGTCAAAAACTTCTTTGTCAATTATTATGTTCTTGTATTCATTTGTCTCAAGTATTTAGCTTTGAATACAACTGCAACTAGAAAACTCAAAGTTATCATATTGTTGTTCTAACAAATAAGGTCTTTTCATAACATATTCCATTTCTCCAGCTCGACTAGTGTTCATGAAAATTGTTATTATGGAAGTTGAATACAAAGATAAACACATAACAATGTGCATTCCTTGTCCACTTGACATTTGTCCCTTTGCTCGACATTGAAAATCCTTTCTTATTTTTCAAGAATGGCTATTTCATGGCTCTTTGGGTTTGCACCACGCATAGTCTTTAGTTGATATTTATTCATTGTCCTCAAAGACTAGGTGTGCTGCTGTATGAACTACCTCCAGCAAATCCTCTCAATTGCAGGTTTCTCTCAGGAATTCATTTTGCATGTAGATATAAATGTGAACTTCACCACTCTGTCGAAGTCATAATAAGACGTTCCACAATGTTATCCCTTCTCATCTTGGGCGATAACTACATTGAGGAATTACTATCCTGTGACACTTCTTTGCCTTCTGGTAGGGAATTCCTCATAGGGTGGCACAGGTGCTCATGTAGTTCTAATATGATAGAAGCTTGGAGCCACCTTACATCAGGCTTCCACCTCACCTTCCACACACCAACTATTCTAGAATGCTCACGAAATATCTTAGCAACTCCTCGACACCACCCATGAGTAACCGAGCATTTGGCTATTGAAAAAGACTTGTGATCCTCATTTCCAAACTCCCTGTGGCGGGAATGGAGGCTTGTGCACAATAAAGGCTAAAGCCTGTAGAATCACTAAAACAAGACATAATCGGCCCGAGTACATTCATTTGATCTTTCACATATTGTTTTCCTGTCAGGACAATATTTTGTGAAGAAATATCTTAATGTACACATTAACCGTCTTTATCAAACATAATGTCTTTGGTATAGATTTGTACATTAATATAAAAAGTCTCAGTATCTAGTTGTTCTAACTGATCTTGTTTTGCAATTTAAATAGATCGTTGAGGTCCTTAACTTCATTTATTGAATTTTTTATGATATCATTAAGCATTTAGAAAAATCTGTTATGAGACTCTTCTTCAGTCTGAACTTCAGATACTCTGTAATTAATATTGCTTACTATATTAACTTATTTAGTTTTTCATAGAAGCATAGGATACATGTGCCCATGCATAATCATAACCATAATCAATATATAAATTAGGAAAATATCGGTTAACAGTTGCATCGAAGATATTTTTTATTTTTATTTATTTATTTATTTTTTTCTTGCAATGAAACTAAATTGGGCCCTCTATCCACATCATCTATTCCAAATGCCTCTTTTTCTTTTGGATAAAGTTTCCTGTCCCTCCCTAACAACTGCATCCTTGCTCTTGCAATCAGTCCATAAATTATGTTCCCTTTTTATCCTTGTATTATTTCAAAGAAAAATGGGCCTAAATATTTTCCTAAGGCCATTTAATTTCACGAACCATCCCCTTTACTTCATGGAGAACTAAACCTTTAATGCCTATCGTCAACTTCAAGTTTCTTCTTTGCACAATAAACTGTACCATCCCTACCAAGAATTCTCTATTCCTATCTTTACAATCCATGTCCTTAGATGTAGTCACCTCTTTATTTTGTTTTTCCAAATATTACAACATATGTACATTCTTTTTACAATGCATCTCATACTAGAACCAAAAAACTTCTGAAAACCAGTAACCAACAAATACCCTTTTCTAGGGTCTATTCTTGTTTGCTGATCTGATGTAAAGTGAGGCAAATGTCAAACTGCTCTAAAGGTTTACTTATTTGTTTTAGAAAATAAATTATCTATCAAAATAATAACCGTAAATATCATTACACAATTAAACAAAAAAATGACAACAAAAATGTCTTAAGAAAAGTCTTTCGGTAGAAATCACATAAGAGGAATTTTTGGGGACACGATTCGAAAAAAAAATGATATTATCAAAACGTCATGTTTTTCTTCAATTATGAAAAATTTATAAAACTACACTTAGAAATTAGAATTCAATACTTTGAAATTAGAAACTAAAATGGAATAGTTTGATATTAATTTCAAAATATTTGGCCTTATTTTTTGTTTTTGTTTTTAGCAATTAGTTAGGTTTAAACTTTCCTTGTATATATGAACTTGAGCTATATGTTCATCTTCTTCTTCACGCATAACATCATAACTAAATGAACTAAAACCTAAATGCACATGAATCATGTATACAAATAAGTAGTGACATGCCACCATGTGGTTCTTGTTAAAATTATATTTTTTTTTTCAAAAACCAAATTCAGAGAATTTTGAATCGATTTTTAAAAATAATAACAAATAAATATTAAATTTAAAAATTGATGTTTTCTATTTTTTAACTTTATTTTATTTGACTTAAATTCCTGCTAAAGAAATCAGACAAGCTCTTTGAAAATTAAAAATCAACACTAATAAATTTTATAAATAAAATTTAAATATAAGATTCATGTATATATATATATAAATATGTACATATGATATTTTTATATCGGTATAGTTTCATCTTAACCACAGATTTAACATGAGCGGAGATGGATCAAATTTCAAGTACAAACTTATTTCAGAGTGTAAAAAACAATATGTAGATTTTTTATTGTTTAAATTGTATTTTTGAATAGTATAGAGATTACATAACATATGCATTGAGCTATTTTATCTATGCACATTACACTGATTTTCTTGTTATTAATATATTTTTAAATATACATCAATATTGATTCATATTAAAATATTTTTTTCATTATTTATTGCATATTTTATTTTATACAACATTAAAATATTTTCTTTTAACATTTTTGTGCTAAAATATTTTTTGAAAAATATAAGATTTAAACATATTTCTCTTTCCCTCACACACATACACACACATATTATAATTCTAATCATTTTACATGAAATTATATTAGGTCATATGAAAAACTAATTAAATATGCATAACATATTTTTTCTTTTTCTTTTTTATTATAGCCGACATTGATTTTCTATTTAGATAATATTTTATTTTTATTTTTATTTTAATACGAACAAACATATTTCATATCGCTTCGCACTGGGTTGTAGAATGATCCTCTCCACTCAATAATACCGGTATAGATCCATCATAAGCACATAATACCACTATAGATCCATCATAAGCACAGAACTAACGTGAGCCAACTTGGATCAACAAATACAATGTTAAATTTCTCATTGTTTAAATTGTAACTTAAACTTGTAAGTCCAAAAAATATTTGTTGAATTTAGACAAAAATCATATGCTTAAAAAGTGATCAAACTAAGACCACTTCAAGCATTTTATGCATAAAATCTTTTTTTTTTCAATATTAAAATGATATTTTTTGTTATTAATATATTTTAAGTATACACCAATATTAATTTGTACTAAAATATTTTATTGATAACCTCATTGAATATTTTATTATAAACAATTTGAAAAGTATAATTTTAACATTTTACTTTCACATTTTTGTTACTTCTAATTTCTTTAAAAAAATTATGCTACTTCATATGCACAACTAACTAAACATGCTTAGGATATTCATTTTCCTTTTTTTTTATAGGCAACATTATTATTATTATTATTTTTTTCTAGAAATTTTTATTTTTATTTTAAGATGACACATGTCAACTCCATGTTGAGAACAAACGTAATTACACATCACCCTCATACTAGGTTGTAGAAAGATCCATCTTAAGCACAAATCTAACAGTATCCAAGAGGGATCAAATTTCTTTAGGTGCAAACTTATTTTCCAATGCAAAAAATAATGTGTAATTTTTTATTGTTTAAATTGTATGTTTGAATGTTATAGAGATTACATAATATGTGTATTGAGTGATTTTTTTTATTAATATATTTTAAGGTATACGTTAATATTAATTCATATTAAAATATTTTATTTATAACTCACATTGGATATTTTATTCTATATAACATTGAAATATATTCTTATAACATTTTTTCTATATATAAATATATATCAAGTTATTTTTGAAAAGTATTGGGTTTAAATATCTTACGCACATATTTTTTTTTGCTTATAATTACTCTACATGAAATTATATTAGGTCATATGCACAACTAATTAAATATGCATAGCATATTTTGTTTTTCTTTCTTATTATAGCTGGCATTTCTTTTCTATTTAGAGAATATTTCATTTTTATTTTAAGAGGGAGACATATTTACACATCACCTTCACACTTGGTTGTAGAATTAGCCTCTCTGCTCAACAACATTGTGCAAAAACAATTTTGTGTAGGTAATATGGACAATATTGACACTTGTAGCGATAGAGTTGATGTGCAATTGAAACAATATGTCCATGTGTGAATGCAACAAAATCCATGACAATGAGCAACAAAAGAAATTTTAATGCAAGAAAGAAATGCTAGTACAAGAATAATGTCTTTAAAAATACTTTACACATAAAAATGTATTGTGATACTGTGTTTTAGAAACACACATACATTGATAACATGCAATCTGGAACAGCTGATGATGCAACGAAGGTTTCTCAGAGTGGCTTGATTTTAGTGATGATGTTATTGAGTGTCAAGGTAAAGATGCCGTAGACAAAGGGAATTCTCAGAGAAAAGACTATAGATAATATGGCTATAGATGATATGCATTCCACATACTCTTGAAAAAGTGTTTCAATGATGGCTGGGCAGTGTTTTTGTAGTTGTGGCACTTGCAATATGCATTGTATTTTTCCATCACTTGTTTCCAATGTGAATTCCACACTGAGGCGATAATAAGATCCTATTCTTTCCTCGCAGCATGTGTAGTTTGATGAATTTGGAAACATGGTGTCTGCACATTTACTACAAATTTCTTGATAGGGTGGTGAAAAAACATTTTTTACTTTGAGTATTCCTTGCAGTTGTTTCAAAATAAAGTCTAATTATTTAGTTGCAATATGTTTTAGTAAGCAAAATAACAGGGTTTTGAATAGAATGTCATATATGCACCAAATTGGGGAAAAAATAAGTGTTGGTAAATACCTTTGTTCTTGATTTGATGAGAGATAACAAGTGTGATTTTTCACAATTGTCATTGAGAACATAGATGATTTTTTTTTTTGTGGATCATAGAATTTCACATCCCTTTGGTCCATTCCTAACCATGTTTTTTAATAGATAGAGTGGTGTTTTTGGATGTTAGTTAGAAAATGTTCTTTGTAATGTTTGTTGAGTTGCAGCTGGTGTGCATTGGAAAATATTATGACTATGATGATTAGTTAATTTGGCAAGTTTGAAAGAACATTTTTTTCCCTATGTGACTTGCTAGGAAAAGGAAAATCATAGCAATAGTTGTTGATGAATTTGCAATAGAAACCGAAGAATGATTTACTAGAACAATAAACTTACAATTGTTGTATCATTGGCAGTCTCACCATCTTTGATATGGAGTTCAAATTGCCTATTGTTTTGGTGACATGCTATAATCACAACTGCAATAGAACCAATTGGAAAATTTAAATTGATAGAACAAGATTTTGTATTATTGTGTTTGCGGCTAAGCTGTTATTGTGTTTGCGGCTAAGCTGTGATTGTTACAAACTCAAGGTTTTTTTGGATTTAACTTTTTTCATGCAACACAATGCAAGATTTTGAGTCTCTTTCATAGATACCTTTGTTTCTTATTGTAAGTTCTCCAATATAGACACTGTTCCCAGGAAAAAAAGTGTCATGGAAACGATCTATAAGATTATTTCTTATGTTAACTATGATGGTCAACTATCCACTTTTCTCAACAAGATCTACATGTACATGTTGTTCTTTGATTGGGGGAATGTAATTTATGGTCTAGCCTAGACCGTAAACTATGAGTACATCACCCTCAAAAAAATTTGTTTGTGCTCTTGTGCATAGTTGTATAATTGAGCATGGGTTTGTTTGCACAATATTTAGTCAGTGCATTTGTAAAATCATGTAACTTGGTTTCCATAAAGTTGCAATTGATTTACAAAAATAGCAGTTAATAGAGCCACAAATATTCAAGTCGAGCAAGTAATCTTACGTCTTTGTATTTTGGTTCTCTACTGTTTGTTCATGGAGCATTTGGGAGTCTGCATTATTGTTTGACAATTTGTTTTCAAGGAATTCAAACGCCCGTTATCAAGAAAAGACAATCAATGAGATGAAGTTTGACATAATCGTATAAAAATATTTGTGCATATTGTTCAAAACCCATCAGTGCATGATTATCTTTAGTACCATATGTTATGAAGTAGTAGAATAAATTGTTGATACAAATTCTACAAGACAAATTGGAACTAGATACAACATATCAAGTAATCAATTGATGACACTAATAAGAGTTGTTGCTAAATTTAATATAAACTCATATATGAAGACTCCATAGAATTCAAGACACATGATCTTATTAATAGCTAGAAGTCCAAATTCCATTTTAGTTTAAAATCTATATTGTTAACTTTGACTATGCTACAACAAAAAAAATTGTATCATGTAATACATGTAAGGACAATGCATAAAGTATAAACAAAGTAAAATAATTTACAATGTCAGAAACTCTGCTAACTAGAGAAAATGGGATATTTCCCCCTACCTCCTATTTTCTTTGATAACTCTTTGTGACAAGGTTCTTCTGAGGCCACTGTGAGACAATGGCTATTGGATGGTAGTATTTCAAAGAGTAAAAATGCTAAATTCAAACATATATCCACTCATTTTAGAAGTTCTGAATGTTAAATAACTCGAGAGAAAGTTGGTATCAAAATCATATATTCCCCAATATGAAGAGTTTAATGACAGGTATTTAAGTTCAACGCTGAAATAACTAGCCACCTATTTACAATTGCCTTCTTTGGTTTTTGACTAGTGTTATGTGCATGAGTATGTACAACTTGTTCTTGCAATTTCATTGGCAATATGGATAAAGTGTAGAATGATTCAATGGGACCGTAAAATATATAGTCACATGAATCTTATCCAGATCATTATTTAAATTTATAACAAAATGGTGTTTGCAATTAATACTACAACTGCTAAGAAATATGCATCACATCGATGTTGGAACAACTATTGGAAATCAAAGTGATATGGCCATAAAGACAACTCATATGAAACTATGATGCCTGTATTGATATATTTGATTTTCTAGTGACTAGAGGTATGAATCTTGGCAGGTTTTTACAAACCTTTTTTATGCATAAATGAGAATAGGAGAATCTTAGCACGCTGTTGCAGAGATTTCTTGAATATAAATGGAAATATGTTTGCAAATAAATTCATATGTCTACAATGAATATTTTTAAGTACTATAACTATTGCGAGTTTTGAACATTTGGATTGATGCATATGAACATTGACAAAATGGCCTAAGAAAAAAGTAAAGGTATGGTAATGCAGATAGTATGAAGGTTTATCCAATAGGCATCAAAGACATGGAATGGAAGACTATTACCTGTGAGATTTTTCCAAAAGTGGTCAAGCATAGAGCCATAATTAGTGGTTGGTTTTGTTGTATGGAAATTAAAACTATTATTTTGCATAAATAAAAGTATTTTTTTTTGTTGATTTCTATTTTACAACATGTCCAAGTTGAAGTCACTGACAAGCACAATTGGATATTTGCTGGGTGCAAGTTCTGAAATGAACTTGATAAAATCAATGATTTCTTTAACTTTTGCATTTGGTGTAATGTAGACATTTATGAGTCTAATGGCATTGGATTGAAAATGGAAGGTTGAAATTTTTGATTCAATGTGGCTTGTTGTATAAATCAACTGATTGTTAATTGTAATAATTTTTGTGTAATATCTCAGAATCCCATGCAAATGCATTAGATGGCTGCAATCATATTTTTTTTTGCAAAAATTGGATTGTTTGGAGGCGAATTTGTTTTTGTTTCTTGAAAATAAAGGATGTCGACCTTCATTAAATCATAGTCAACAATAATATCCTCAAAATTCAATGAGAAACTACAGGTGTCCAATGATCATATTATCAAATAGTCCTTTGTTTGAATTGAATATAAACTATATTCAACTTGATAAGAGGCAATTTCTCTAAGTATTTGTAGTTTTGAAGCGACTTTGTCATAGAGAGATAAATTTTTTTGTTGAAATTTTTTGAGTAGATACAAAGATTTAATATCTTTGATGTGGGAAAGCGTAGTGTAAATAAGTCCATGTTGCCTAACTCCTTTTGGGTCAAAACCTAATTTATCGATTGTCAAGCCTTGTGATTGATGTATGGTCCATGCATATGCTAATTGAATAAGGAATTGTTCTATTGTGAAACAATTGTTGTTATTTGATTCATTATGCCAACAAAATCTTGTAATAGGTGTAAAATTAGGCATTATTCCATCTTTGAACAAGTGGAGCATTTTTTTTGTTCTATAGTGCCAATTGTTGGATTGAAAAATTCAATGCAAATGGTACCATTTTCAAGTGTTGTGGATGCCCTGAAAATGCCTTTAGCACCATTGACCAAGCCATCTTGATATCATAATTTTCGCCAATTAAATTCAACAAGAATATTTTCTTTGAGCACAATGGAAGCTAACAATTGTGTTTTCATGTTTTTATGGCGATTTGTATTTATTGATTTGATTCTTCGATCATGGACATTTCATGTGATTGTTTCTGTCTTGATGAGAGACACTTTTTTTTTTCATTATGTTATTGTACATTTTTGTGTAATTGGAATAGGTATGGAAATGTTGGATAATTTGGTGGGTGTCTATAACAATGTTTGTTAAAAAGTGCAAGATCATCATCAATATGTGAACATGTTCTAAGTCTGTTTAAGATGGACATAATCTCTTTGTTTTCTAGTCACATCACTTGTTTTAGATCATAACATTTGACATTGTCTTTCTGAAAGATGCAAGGAGCAGTAGTTGCTTTAAGGATTGGATGTTTAACTATCCAGTGGTCATGTACATGTTGGGTCATAGGTCACCACAAAATATTATCAAGGTTTCGAAATGGTGTAGCTAGAGTGTGCATGATTTCATAGAGTTGTTTGTAAATGTTGTATAACAACTGAGAGATGATTAGTGATGTTTGATCTATGAGAAAAATTATAAGTTTTTCATACTCTTTGGTCAATATATAAAGTTTTTTAGAAGTCAATGGCATCATGTTGCATGGTGAAACTAGTAAATGCAAAGTTGAAATGGGCCATGAAACCATTTGCAATGTGTGCAACCTTGCTAGTAAATGAAACTAAGAGGCCTTTCTTTTTAATGAGTCACTTTGTAGGTCTTTGTTCTAGCATCACATTAGTGTATGATAAAGTGCTTATGCAATCAATGTTTTCCCTACTCTTGCACCTCTAGTAATAAACAAATAAAAGGGGTTGCGTGGATTGTTTTTTTTCTATAGTATTATTTGTTTTGTTATCAAGTGTTGCTCCTCATTTAGTTTTATCCTAATGTCAAGATATGCTTTTGTGCTCAAAACATAGGGATGTTCAACAAATTCAATGGTTTTCATATATATAGTTTGCATTTTTCTAGATTTTACTTTTTTCTATTAGGTCATGTTGAATATCATATTTTTCAATAGGAAAAACATTGGTGTCATTTTCTAATGGCAAATCAAGCACACACATTTTGTCATTTTTGACTGCAATTGTAGTAGAAGCAAGTTCAATGTCACCCCATGGTAAGATTGAACAAAATAATATTTTTTTAGTAGCACAAACAATGTGTTTTTGGGACAAGTATGCCTCAATCCATGTCTCATTAGGCTTTTTAATTTTATATTCAAATTCTCTTTACAGATATAGATCATCATTTTTTTTTCTATATAATTGTTTTTAGGATCCTTTTGTTCATTGTACCGAATGAATCATATGACACATGGGTGTTTTTCTTGTTGGTTGATTTTTTTGTGGCTGAATAGGAGGAAGCATATTTTTCTAAGATTCTTTTTAAAGTTCAATAGGTTGTTCGACATATCTATCAATGATTGTCATGCACACAATATCTTCAGAGTTATCAAGTTCCTGTTGCAAGAGAATAGGTTTTTTAAGCATGCATGTTTGTTTTTCAGTTAGAGAAGTGTTGATGAAGATTGTTTTTTGGAATGATGAGTACAAAGGCAATGAAAGAATATACTATGAACTACTTGTTAACTTGACATTTGTTACATATTTAGAAATGCATTTCCAATTTTTTAAATAGTCTCAACTTTGTCATCTTCACTACATAAGAAACCTTCTTGGATTCTTTTGAAAGAAAATGTCAATGTCCAATCCATCTTTTTCATATAGGAGCTACAATATGCTACTGCAACATAGGAATTCAAAATGAATTGAGGATCTATGTTTTCTTGCCACAATGGCAAGATTTTTTTTTCAAAATGATTTTATCCATACATCACAAGGATTTGTTTTGAGGAATACAATAGGTTGAGTGATACAAGAGCTAAGGAGAAATATGTATTCTATTTTTTTAATTCCAAGATTGGTTAGGATATTATCAAATGTTATGTTTTTCGAATAGGTTTTGTGTTGTATAAGAGAAGAAAGTTTTTTTTGCATTTCTTGATTTTCATTGTCTTTGATGTAGGAGCATCGGAACGGGCCAGCAATGTGGGAAATTGCCCACATGTTGTGGCCTGACAAAGTGGAATTCATTTATGTTCAGTTTGTTAAAGAAGGCGACTTTATAAATTATTAGCTATTACTGTAATAGGTGTGTCTATCTTATTGTTAAGATTGTTATAACAGGTGTATGCGAGCCCAAATAAGTAGGAGTTTATTGTTAGGATTCTTATAATTAGAAGAGTATGTATCGAGTAGTGAGGTGACAGTGTGTATTAGAGTGAGAATGGGACAGCGTGTATATGGTTTTTTGTAGTTCTGGAAAAATAAAGAAAAAAAACCAATCCAAAGCTCTGTTTTTATCTGTGTTTGCATGATTATTTTCCAAAAGTCGAATGATAAATACTGGAGGTTGCGCACTGATGTCTGTGTAATGAATTTAAATAAAAATCTGCAAACTAGCATTTTAAATGGTCATCCTGAGGAGCCTTGCTTTTATGGGTCTGGAGATAATAAGTGTTTTGTTCAATAATCTGAATTCATTTGTTGAGGTCAATTCCAAAAATCCTAATTGCATCTTTTGAATATGTCATTCATCATTGTGAGCTTAGGCAACATGGATCTGTAGCGAAAAATCATTGTAGTATAAACCATTGACTTCCATTTTCCAAACTCTTCAAATCTGGAATTGCTTTACCATTTGCTCAGCGCTGTCGCCTTTGTGAGTTGGGAAGTCCTAACATAGAGAATGTGGAGTAAATCCCTATCGAATCACAGATGTGGAACTGAATGCACCATTTGAACTGAGTTAGCTCAGAGAAATCCGCATCGGCGTTATGAAGTCAGCAATAAATAATTGACAATCAGTCCTGGAGATTGCGATCCACCGCATCGGAGCGTATCTGGATCCGGTATTGCGGCATTCAATTGCGAGTTTCATGGGAGTGACTGTTGATCATGGTAAGTGTAGTTGTGTTGCAGGGGAACACTGGACAATCGACATACGCGTGTGTTAATTAACCAATTTCTATGGGATCACATCAATTTTAAACTAGATTGAAATGGTTGGGATCGTTTTGGGTTTTAACCACGCACAAGTGCAATATAGGTATGCCTGCAAAGGTTTGTAACGAGCGCTTTAACGCGGTTGTGTGATTGTTAAAGCATTGTCTTGCCTACGTTGTTGTTTGAAGAGGCTAGGAATTCGATTCCAGTGCTTAAAATAAAACAATGTTCCTATTTGTATTGTGAATTGGTAACTACCTGTTATTGAGTTGCGCTCAGGAAAAAAAGTTGGGAGTGCGCCCAGTGTTTTCAAGGGTCATCACCATTTTTTTTGTTTCAGCAATAGGTAAGGAGTGCGGGCCAGCGCCTTCAGGTTCTTGGTCATCAATTTTTGGTATCGGAGCCAAAAGATACAGGTGGTTGCAGCTACGATGCCGCCAAGGCGAGGAATTGGTCGAGGAAGACCAGAACCAAATGCAGTCCTGATAGAAGAAGTGCGAAGACTGCGTGAACGAATGGAGACAATGGAAACAACCTAGAGAAGAGCGCCTGATGAGGGAGCTGAAAGTTCTTTAGAAGAATCTGAGGAAGAAGCGGAAGCAGGAGAAGAAAATGAAACTGCCAAAGTCCTCAAGATGCTGGCAAAAGTTGGAAGCAAACCCAAGATAGAAATTCCTATGTATGAAGGGAGTTTAAATGCCGAGGAGCTCATGGATTGGATCAGATCCATAGATCAGTATTTCGATTATGAAGAGATTGAGGAGAATAAGAGGGTGAAGTTTGCAGTCACTAGATTAAAGGGCCATGCAGCCATCTGGTGGGACGAGTTACAGACCTCAAGAACGAGGAAGGGAAAATCTAAGATCAAGCAATGGGATAAAATGGTAAGCAAACTGAAAGCTAAGTTTTTGCCTGAAGACTATCATTTGAATCTTTTTAAGCAGATGCAAAATCTGAAGCAGAAAGGAATGTCTGTTAAAGAATATACTGAAGAATTTTATAGGTTAAATATCAGAACAGGGCATGTAGAAGATGATTTGGAGAAAGTAGCCAGGTATATTAATGGGCTAAGGTATGAGATCCAAGATGAGATTAGCCTGTTAAGTTTGAAAACTGTTGAGGATGCCTATCAAGCAGCCTTGAAGGCAGAGGAAAAAATGTTGCGCAAACAAAACCAGAGAAACAGAGGTAAGAATCCAACAAAAGAAGGAAGGATACTTGAATCCAAAGTTCAACACTCTCAGAATGAGGCAGGGAGTGCGAGCAATAGAGCACCACAAAGAGGAGATTTTGGTCATGGAAGGTTTGTGCCCAGAGGCAGAGGCCGAGGAAGAGATGTCCGGTGCTTTGCATGTGGTGAATGGGGACATGTACAATGGGATTGTCCTCATCAGAGATCAACAAACCTGCACAACATGAATGTTGCAGAAGCCAAGGAAGAGATTCCTCAACCTGAAGCTAAAGAGGAACCACCAGAAGACGGAGATTCCCTATTACTGAAGAGGGTATTACTGGAAGGAGCTAAGGAAGCCAAAGAACCAGTTCAAAGGAAGACTTTATTCAGAACTGTATGTAAGTCCAAGGGTAAGTGTTGCAAGTTGATAATTGATAGCGGTAGTACTGACAACCTTGTTTCTACAGAGATGGTGGACAAGTTGAAGTTGGAGAGAACAGTACACCCCACTCCTTACAAAGTATCGTGGCTTCAAAAGGGCCATCAAATTTTTGTAACTGAACAATGTCAAGTTGAAATTCAGATTGGTACTTATAATGATGTCATTTTATGTGATGTAATGCCGATAGATGTATGCCACATATTGCTTGGAAGGCCCTGGCAATTTGACCGAAATTCCATTCATGATGGCAGAAGAAATACTTATACTTTGGAAAAAGATGGGAATAAGCATACACTACTGCTGTTGAAAGCTGAAGCTGATAAAGAAGCAGCTGGAAACAGTGTTACATTGATGAATGAGAAGATCCTGTTGCAGGAAGACGAGAAGGGTAAGGAGATGCATCTTACTAGTGTTGGCAAACCCAAGGTAATTTTAACTTTTACAAATTTAGAAGATTTACCTGAAGAAATTTAGAATTTCTTGAATGATTGTGCTGATATTGTTGTGGATGAGTTGTTACCCATCAGGAGTATTAGTGAACATAATGATCTAATATCGGGAGTCAGTGTGTCGAATAAAGTAGCCTACATGGTAATGCAGGAAAATGTCGAAGCTGGAACACAAGTGAAAGAGTTGATAGATAAATGGCTAATCAGTGGGAGCCTTAATCCATGTGCTGTGCCAATAGCACTCAGTCCGAAGAAAGAAGTTGAATGGCGCATGAATTCAAATTCTCGAGCCTTATATAAAATCACCATCAGGGTGAAGAATGAAGATTTGAAGGAATATGCAGTCTCTAAAGAAGAGCTGAAATGGGATCCGAAGAAGATCCAAGTAGATGTGAATTGGCTAACTCCTAGAAGCATATTTGAGGGAGATGTCAAAAGCAGATGGCAGGAATGCAGTAGAAAAGACAAGTAGCGAGCAAATATGAGGAGGCGGAAAAAGGAATTCCAAACAGGTGATTTAGTCATGTATTGCAGAATGGTACCTATACTAGAAGCCAGAAGAAGAACCACAAAGAGACGCCATAACAGACGAAAGCCCAAAGCAGGAAAAAGGAAAAAGAAAGCGCTAAAGCGAACCAGGAGTCAGACTCATTATCAGTATTTGACCAAGTGGGAAGAGGAACTAGTAGAGGACGTCAGCGGAGCTCCAGAGAATGGGGATCAACTCCAAACAACTACAAGATCAGTTTTCTTCTCCGGGAGTCTGATGCAGGAGCATCGGAACGGGCCAGCAATGTGGGAAATTGCCCACATGTTGTGGCCTGACAAAGTGGAATTCATTTCTGTTCAGTTTGTTAAAGAAGGCGACTTTATAAATTATTAGCTATTACTATAATAGGCGTGTCTATATTATTGTTAAGATTGTTATAACAGGTGTATGCAAGCCCAAATAAGTAGGAGTTTATTGTTAGGATTCTTATAATTAGAAGAGTATGTATCGAGTAGTGAGGTGACAGTGTGTATTAGAGTGAGAATGGGACAACGTGTATATGGTTTTTTGTAGTTCTGGAAAAATAAAGAAAAAAAACCAATCCAAAGCTCTGTTTTTATCTGTGTTTGCGTGATTATTTTCCAAAAGTCGAATGACAATTACTGGAGGTTGCGCACTGATGTCTGTGTAATGAATTTAAATAAAAATCTGCAAACTGGCATTTTAAATGGTCATCCTGAGGAGCCCTGCTTTTATGGGTCTGGAGATAATCGGTGTTTTGCTCAATAATTTGAATTCATTTGTTGAGATCAATTCCAAAAATCCTAATTGCATCTTTTGAATATGTCATTCATCATTGTGAGCTTAGGCAACATGGATCTGTAGCGAAAAATCATTGTAGTATAAACCATTGACTTCCATTTTCCAAACTCTTCAAATCTGGAATTGCTTTACCATTTGCTCAGCGCTGTCGCCTTTGTGAGTTGGGAAGTCCTAACATAGAGAACGTGGAGTAAATCCCTATCGAATCACAGATGTGGAACTGAATGCACCGTTTGAACTGAGTTAGCTCAGAGAAATCCGCATCGGCGTTATGAAGTCAGCAATAAATAATTGACAATCAGTCCTGGAGATTGCGATCCACCGCATCGGAGCGGATCTGGATCCGGTATTGCGGCATTCAATTGCGAGTTTCATGGGGGTGACTGTCGATCACGGTAAGTGTAGTTGTGTTGCAGGGGAACACTGGACAATCGACATACGCGTGTGTTAATTAACCAATTTCTATGGGATCACATCAATTTTAAACTAGATTGAAATGGTTGGGATCGTTTTGGGTTTTAACCGCGCACAAGTGCAATATAGGTATGCCTGCAAAGGTTTGTAACGAGCGCTTTAACACGGTTGTGTGATTGTTAAAGCATTGTCTTGCCTACGTTGTTGTTTGAAGAGGCTAGGAATTCGATTCCAGCGCTTAAAATAAAACAATGTTCCTATTTGTATTGTGAATTGGTAACTACCTGTTATTGAGTTGCGCTTAGGAAAAAAAGTTGGGAGTGCGCCCAGTGTTTTCAAGGGTCATCACCATTTTTTTTGTTTCAGCAATAGGTAAGGAGTGCGGGCCAGCGCCTTCAGGTTCTTGGTCATCAGTCTTTATCACACAAAGGTTATACGATACAATTTTTAGCAATTGGTGGGAAAGGGAAGCAAATCTACAGGCAATATGTCTATGCTTTTTGCAAGTTTTTGTGTGATGATGAGTTTGAATTTCAACCATTTCATTCAGTAACATTTTTGAATCACATGTCAAATAGTGATCAATGAAAACATCAACACTGGTATCAAGAGAATGTTGATATATTGGTGCATTTTGAATCCAAAGAAATCCATGGTCATGCTTTTCTCCTATGCTTTGGAACTCTGTGATAAAAAAATAATCTTGCACTTGACCATAATTCTGAATTGTAATAAGGAATGGCTTCTTTGACTTATGCCTTAGTCAAAGATTCTAATTTGAATTAAGTCTCATAGATTTTTAAGTTAGATTTTAGTTAACATGTGTAATGTGGCCTACCACTGAGTTATTGTTAGTTAATTTGAGTTAGATGGCTTTCAGTGAGTTGTGTACTAGTTGATAGCTAAAATTTAGCTATCTAGTGGAGTTAAACTACTAGTGTTTGTCAGTTAGATGATCTCCAGATCTAGAATAGAGATAGACCTGAGATCTTGAGTTTAGTTGAGTAGTTTAACTTTTGTTAACTCAACTGACTCTCAGTTAACTAGTTGCAACTACTAAATTTAGCCCTAGTAAGTCATGCAATTCGAATTGCCTATTGATTCTGGATGAAGTTAAAAATCAATTTATTCATTGTACATAGGTTTTTGTGTGAGGAGCTTGAGAATCAAGTAGAGCAAGAGAGGCTTGAGGATCAAGCAGAGAAATTTCTCTTTAGAATTTCACAAGGAAATATGAGGAAATTCCTATTTTTTAGGGGAAAAATTGTGCTAGGAAATAGGAGCTCCTAGTAGGCCTTATTTTTGTAAGTGTTGGGAAATTCTTGTAGATAGTTTATCAATATTAAAGGAAGCTTAAGGCTTGAAGCAATTTCTTTGTAATAGATTAGATTGCTTAGTTGATAATACAAGAAAGCATGGGTTTTTCCTAGTTGGTTTCCTAAGATGTATTGTGTGATCTATGTGTGATTAATATATGTGTTATTGTGTTTCTATTCATTGTTTTATTTCCACATAATTTTGGTAGAGAAATCTTGTGTATTTTGTCATTAGCGGTTGCAAGGTTTCAAGGATTTTCTACATGGTATCAGAACATAAAACAAGATAGAGACCAAGTTCCTTGATCAGATTCAAAGTGAGCTAAAGAGGAGATCAATTGGTGCAAGAATTCTACAAGTTCAGCAATCATGTCATCATATGGTTTGAGGATAGAGCATGCATTGGAAGGGACTTATAATTTATGTGCATGGAAGGAAAACATGGCGGTTGTGCTATATGATAATGGATTTTTGGAATACATCAAGATTGATATTCCTAAACCTCTTGCATCAGATGCACAATAGCTAAGTCCATGGAGGAAGGATATTGCAAAAGTTATGAGGATAATCCTAGAAGGAGTTAGAGACTATATTGTTCCAAAGCTTTATGGAAAGGATAGACCATTCCAGATGTGGAATTCCCTTACCAATCTGTTTGAAAGCAGTAGTGATGCCATCAAACTTGCTTCGATGAATTAATTGAGGATTGAAGACAAAGGGTATGATGTAGTGTTCAATAATGTGAAGGCCTACCTCAAGCATTTTTCTTCAGGTAAGCTAAAGCAGATTGGTGTTAGGATTGAGAACCTCTACAAATTGGAGGTATATGCATCTACAACCTTGAAGAGCAAGGAAGAGATTTCTCAGAGTAGATATGTGTTGGTTGAGCGAGAGTAAGATAGAGCTCTCAAGATGGAGCCTCAACCAATATATTAGTTTCAGTTTAAGCTAGTTGGTAGTTGGGATGACCAGCAAGATGATGATGAGGACCATTCAAAGAATTATAGTATAAGGAGAGTTTGATCCAAGTGGGTAGGCAATTTGGTTAAGGAAGCTTACAAGAGAGTTGAGTCTCCCAACATTAAGAAAAAAATACCCAGATACATAGGGTACATGGCACTTTCAAGTTCAGAGGGAGAAAATGCAACAACAAATAACTTGAGGTGAAGATAGATCCAGGTGGACGAGGTTCTTCCAAGAAGCCCTTCCTCACCAAGAGGGAGTGCTTAAATTGTAGCAAGGAATGGATTCTTTGACTTATGCCTTAGTCAAAGATGCTAATTTGATTTCAATCTCATAGATATTTAAGTTATCTATCAATTAACATGTGTGATGTTGCCTATCATTGAGTTATTGTGAGTTTATTTGAGTTAGATGGCTTTTAGTGAGTTGTGTACTAGTTGATAGCTAAAATTTACCTATATAATGGAGTTAAACTACTAGTGTCTGTGTGACATCGCCTCCCACGTTTACCCAATTTCATAAGCCTTCCAGGGTAAACATCAGATGAGTGCCACTCTAAATGGGGTCTACAAACTAACCACATTGACTAAGGAAGTGGGGTCTACAAATTGACTACATTCTGATATCCTATAGGGCCTACAGGTCACTCAAAGGCTAAAAAACCACCCCAGGTGACCCAACCCTAAACCGAAACCCTTTTTCTCTATCTTGGGCCCACAACCACATGCATGACATGGCCTAGGTGAGGTTATAGGCCTCCAACCACATAAACAACACTACCTCTATGCCATTATAGCCCAAAATCTCCAGTTGAAATGTCAAGTCCTAAGATCTGAGCCACATTTCTAAGCTAGCCTCCATACCACTACCCAGAACTGCCTATAACTTCTCAGAATGATAAATGACATAATGACAAATTTTTTTATACAAAACCTGAACAAGAACTGATTCAAGACATGCTTAGTCTATAACAGACATTTTGTCAAACACATGGAAAACATGTAAGCTACAAGTCATGAATGCATATATGATCATAATAGTATGAGATTCATCTAATAATCACCAAGAAGGATATATTCCCTCTCCACATAGCTACAACAACACTTATTAGTCCATACATTTATCAATCAATCAATAGCTAAACAATTCATGACAAGAGCCATAGATGGTACACATCATATAACCAACATAGAAACCATGGAAAATCAACCATAATATCACCAACATAATCACTACAAATATACATTACTCAAAGTTGAAGAATAAATCTTATTAATATGTGAAAATACCAACCAAGTTAGGGGCTTTCACATACCACCTGACCATAGATTGGTTTGAAACAAATCTCTATTTTCAGCTAATCACCCCCATGCCATATTCCAAGCATGAATGTTAGATCTCATGCAATAAACCAAGAATAAACAAAATTATGGCTTCCAGAGGCCAAACGAACTCAACCCTCAAACATAGTGATTCCACCTCTACGACCAGACATCACTAGCATCAACTAGATCGGTCTCTACCCAAGATGTTTAGGGATCTAGGAACTAGTAACTCAACCCACAACCTTCCAGGGCTCTAGAGCATTTGTCCAACCCAACTCTAGGGACTAGTAGCTCAACCCACCAAGGGATATAGAGATTTTGTCCCAACCTAGGCTCAAGGACTAGTAACTCAACCCAAGCTATCCCAAGGCTTATAGAACATTTGTTCCAACCCACAACCATAAGGAACATGAGAACCAATCATAAAATAATCAAGTGGAAAAACCCACAAAACCATGGCTATCCAGGAAATGGAAAGGCAAGGCTAAAACCACTATCAATATGGGAAATCTTCATGTGAATGAAAACACATAACCAATGAATCACATGCATATACTATGTATCTAGAAATCAACAAGCAAATCACACATGAAACCTGTTACCTACAAAGCAATCCAACTGTAGTTTCTAATTCAATTGTTCCCTAGTGCTTTCCTACTTTTCATTTGCCTTCTTTCCCCAAATCCAAGGTATGCCAAAGTGCTCCAAGAATTCTCCAAGAATACTCTAAGTGTGCAAGAGTGGGAGAGAATGAGAGAATGAATGATATCCCCAAAGCTAAACTAACAAAAGGTTGCGAACTAATCCTCATAAGCCTTTTTATCTTTGAGGCCTCTATTTTCTTCATTTTCCTTCATTTTTCCCTCAATTTCCCTCTCAAGAAAATTTGTGTCTCTTCGCCTTCCCTTTCTCCTATTTTCCTTTACTTTCATAATAAATATCATTTATTGCCACTTTTCCTTCGCCAATTTCCTAACATTCAGCTTGGAATAGGTGTCCCATGAGCATGCTCTTATTTTATTTACATATAAAATCAACTAGGGGCCATTAGAAACCCCTCCCCCTTGGGGGAACATTGTTCTCGGTGTTTTATGACACCTATGACCTACGGACTGCTGAAAACAAAACATACTACCCATGAAGCTTTATAATATAACTTGATGTAGAATTTATAATGAAAAACTATTGCAAACCATGACCAACATAAAAAACATGACAATCACACTGCTTATTGGAGATTTACAACACTACTCATTGCAATATTTACAACAACATCCATATACACATACATACACATAAACCAAAAATTCATTTTCTTGAACCGACAAATACTAAAGAATACATAGCCCACATCTTATCATCCATCTCCCATATAGCTTCATCGGGCCCAAAGTGCTTCCATTGCACTTTAACCTGCTTAATTTCTCTATTCCAGAGCATGAGCTGTTTCCGCTGCAATACGAATTGTGGTTCTGGATGGAATTCTCCCTCTGGTTCCACTTACAATACAAACTATTCAATCACATTATCAACATCCAAGACATACTTCTTAAGTAATGAAACATGGAAAACATCATGGAATTTCATTGTCAGAGGGAGTGCATGTTTGTAGGCCACTAGTACAATCCTCTCAAAGACCTCGAAAGGCCCACAATACCAAGGTTCTATATTGACACATAATCCAATCCTCAAGGAACTCCTCTTAGGCTTAACGCACAAGTACATATGTTCCCCAACTTGAAACTCCTTGAATACTCTGTGATGATTTTCATAAATCTTCTTCCTGTCCTGTACTTCCTCTAGATTCCTTTTAATAACATGTATTTCCTATTCCATATCTTCCAACATATCCAGTCCAATTAGTACATTGTTCACTGGATCACTCTAGCTAATAGGAGTATTACAACTCTGCCCATAAAGTGCCTCAAACAGACTCATTTTCAAACATTACTGGTACCCATTATTATTAGAAAACTAAACCAGTGGAAGATACTCTTCCCACTTCCTCTGCTAATGCATAATGTACATCCTTAACATGTACTTAAGGATCTTGTTAACCCTCTCTATCTATCCATCTGTTTACAGATGATAAGTTGTACTGAAAGCCAACTTTGTCTCCAAATCTGTAAACAACTATTCCCAAAACTAGAAGTGAACTTGACATCTATATCAAATACAATCTTCTTAGGAACACCATGCAATCTCACTATCTCCATAATGAAAATCTGAGCTACCTCTCTAGCTAAATTCATAGACTTAATTGCAATGAAGTGAGTTTCCTTACTTAACCGTCAACCACAACCATGATGGAATCATGCTATCTAGATGTCTTTGAAAAACTTGTAATGAAGTCCATGGATATGACCTCCCACTTCCACTCTGGAATCAAAATCGACTGCAATAGATCACCTGGATGCTTACACTATGCTTTTACCTACTGACAATCCAAACAACTCATAACAAACTCAACCACCTCTTTCTTTAAGTTCGACTAATGATAGAACTTCTTAACTTCTTTCAATGTCTTCTGATATCTTGGGTGACCTGAATACAACTTGACATGGAACTCCCTCAAGATAAACTTCTTGAGCTCACTGTCATCTGGCACATAAATCTTGGTCTTACACCTAACTAAGAAATCTACCATGAGATGATACTCCACTCCCTATTACCTTCACCCTGCCACTATTACAACATATGCCTCAACTTTTGGTACCTATCATCATGTTGTCCTGCTTGTAAGATCTGCTCCTATTGCCATGTGATTCACCCACACTCTTCTACTAAGAGGATCTGTGACCCTGTTCTCCTATCCCTTAATGTACCGAATCTCAAAATCAAACTCGCTGAGAGTAGCTAACCATGTAGCTTGCTTAGGATTCTGATTAGGTTGGTCAAATAAGTACCTCAACCCACTATGATCACTCATCAAGACAAACCTCTTGCCAAGAAGATAACATCTCCACATATTCTAAGCATGAATGATAACTTCCAACTCAAGATAGTGAGTCACATAATTATGGTCATGCTCATTCAACTTCCATGACTCATAACATACTACCTGTCCTTCTTGCATCACGACTCCACTAAGTCCTCTCTTGTAAGCATCTGTACATACCACAAATTCTTTATTTGGATATGCAATCTTCAAAATCAAAGCATTTTCAAGCAAATTCTTCAAATGCTCAAAATTATATGCACACTCCTTAGTCCATTCAAACGTCTTCCCTTTTTTATGCAAAGATGTAATCATATAGGAAATCGGTGAGAACTTCTTAATGAACCTCCTATAATAAAATCGTAGTCCCATGAATGATCTGAATTGATCCACATTCCTAGGACTTTCCTGCTCCATGATAGCTTTGATATTTTATGGGTCCACTACTATACCTTCCTTGGAAACAACATGCCCCAAGTAATGAACTTCTGTTCAAAAGAAATTGCACTTACTAAGCTTGGCATACAACTGATGCTCTCTCAACAATTTTAACACTGTTGCTAGATGTTTTGCATGCTCTTCCTAATTCTTAGAATATATCAATATGTCATCAATGCATACTATTACAAGCTTATCTAGATAAGGATGCAACACATTATTCATCAAACACATGAAAGAAGTTGGAGAATTAATAAGACTAAAAGGAACTACTACAAACTCATAATTCCCATACCTAGTACAACATGCAGTTTTATATATATATCCTCTTATTTGATGTGTACCTGATGATATCCTGATCTCAAATAAATCTTTGAGAACATTGTTGCTCTCTTCAATTGATCAAACAAATCATCAATCCGCGACAAAGGAACTTGTTCTTGATAGTCACCTTGTTCAATTCCCTGTAATCAACACACAACCTGAGAAAAGGTTGGTGCCTCAAAATTGAAAAGGTTGGAGCCTTGGAAAGTCCAAGTCGAAGCTTGGAAAAATACAGGTTGGAGCTTGGGAGATTGAGGATTGGTGTCTTCATCTAGGGTTGGAGCCCTAGACATTATTGTAAAGAGGAATGGAGTCCTTTTCATTAATTAATAAATTTTTTATTCTATCATTGTTCATTTTTCGTTCTAATTATAAGTGATCTAATTGGTTATTGTAGCGGCTGCAATACCCTCCAAAATTTTGGCTTGCACTAAAATTTCAGGCCCTTCCTTGGTTTTTCCTTTATGGTTGCAAACACTCTAGCTCATTTCATGAGCTCGCTTAGAGTCTTTTCACCCCTTTTTCTTGCTTGACCAACTGTCGTCTTTTGGCATGTTGATTTATTTATCAATCTTGCGGTCCTATTCTAGTGATTTCGAAGGTTTGCATTTGTGAGCTTGAGTTATCCTAGCTATGTAAACATCGGTCTCACTCATACACAAAGTTGTAAGAACTGTCACACAAGTGTTGTCACGGTCGTCCTAAGTTCTATCTCAAGTGCCAGACTTGTTGCTATTGGTTCTAGATAGTCTCATAGAGGGTAATGCTTCATCTTGTTGTTCTAGTTGCCTATGTTTTCGTGTCATCAAATTATGCTAAGTTTGTGATCACAATGTCAAGTTCCTCACAAGTTCACTTGCCTCCCACAGTTGGCCATGTTCCTAAAAATCCTTCCATCTGGACAAATTCGCTTCATCGGACCCTGACTGAGTTGCACTATGTAGTCTCAGCCCTCAGTGATGCTGCTCTGCTACTTGGAACTACATAGTGGGAAAAGACTGTCTCTAGGACAGTTTCACTGCACAATCCCAGATTTGAGTAGCTTACCTTCCTTCCTAGAATTGTGCAGAAGTTGCTTCAAGCTTGACCTGAACTGCACATTTCTCAGGATCAGTCATTAACCCTCCTCTGTGCCTACTAGAACCCAAAAATTGTAGATACCTGAGCCTTATTTTCCTCCCAAAATTGTGCAGAGGTGTCCCCCCAATGCCCTCCCTCAGATGAGACTCACTACTCCCAAAAACTATGTAGAAATATCGTATCTGGTCCCTCTGTTGCATTGTTTTTTCTTCCCTCAGAAAAATGCGTAGACCTGCCTCCTAGGGTCTTACCTTGTAGCTGCCACTGATGATCTCGTCTGCGCAATCATGCCTCCCAGTGGCCTCTACGCAATGTTTACTGACAATGAAGGTTGTTCTTCAGTGTTCCTTAGTCAAGCCTGAGCTGTGCTCTGCATATTCTTAGTGACTAGTCTCCCTCCTTGTCACCTAGAACTGCACAATGCGTAGTTTCTGGGCCCTCTTCCAAGCTTGTCATCCATACCGGACCTAATCCATGGATAGAAATGCATCATCTTAGACTAGGAGGTTTTGGATTTGATTTCGTCCCGTCATGAGTGAATTGCAGGAACAGGTACAATGTTAGATCATGGTGAGACGACGAAGGATATGAAGAAGGAGCAAACATGCTAGAAGACTTATTTGTAGTTGGATGGACAAAAGAAGCTCATCAAGAAAAAGCGAAGTGAACACATGCATGCAACTCCTATTCAAGACCATGATCATTAAAGACCCTGCGACATCAAGCCATGCGAAGGAGAAAATAAAGCACATCCAAGAACACATCCATCACTCAGCAACAACATCAGCTTGACATTGCCACCACAACCATCTAGTCCATGTTAGCAGTGTCATGTCAAGTTGTGTCATGAGCTGTCAAAGGCCACATCACTATTATGGGCCATATCTATTGTAACTCAAATGTAATGTAAAGTGAAAGTCCAACAGACACACATGAATATGAAGAGTCATGTCAGTTGAAAAGTCATAGGAAGTTGAATGGTCATGAAGAAAGTCAAAGAGTCATAAGGGTCAAGCATCACCCTTGGTTATATATACCCCTCCCATTGTATGAGCAAGTAATTTTCACCTTGGCTCCTCGCATGAAGCATTGAGTGTTTTTGAACAGTTCTTTGAGGAGCGAGGAGTGGATCCAATGTCCCACTATAGGGGCTAGTGATGTATGGTGTACATACGTGTCTTGGAAATTTTTATTAATATAGAAGCTTGTTAAGGCCAACATGTTTTCATGCATGTTTTGTAGATGTTTTTAAGAGTATTCTTTCAACATTTTTAATTCATGTTTGTTTCACATGTACTAAGATAGTTGAACTATTTCAGTTGTTTTAGTACTTACCTTGTTGGGAATGTGATGTATTGGTTATCAATGTTGTCTCATCCTTGTGGACTAATCCACATGATACTAGACAAAACTTCCTTGTTTATTGGTTATAATGAAAGTCATATCCATTTTGGACTACTTTGCTGGATGGTGGACGAGTCTTCCCTTGTACTTCAGTTTTAATGACTACTCCATCCACTGTGGACTATTTCACTAGATGCTGGACACAACTTTCTTGTTCGCGTGTGTCTCTTCCTGGGTGGTACTATTACCTCTCACTTAGAGGCTCACTTTACTCTCCCCCTTTTGCAGTAAGAGAACCTAGACATAGTTACATTACGCACTCACTAGGCACATTCACCTTGCTTTTTGAAGACACCAGTGTAACACTATCATATGCTGAATAATAAGAGCTAAGGAAAATCTCTAAGTAAATGGAAACCGGGCCATCATACTAGATGGGACTCCAACACCAAATAATGTGAGGTCTAATTGGGACTTCATACCAGGGAGATCCTCTAAATGTTGGCATATCTAGCACCGTCAACATTTCTGGCGCTAGAAGGAGGGCTGCCAGTAGTTTATGGATGATTTTCCCATCAACCCAACTCACTCATTATCTAGTCAAGGCAGTAACATTCACTACCTCTCCCCTACACATAATTGTGAAGTTGTTCATTTCTCATCTCCCAAATTTGAATATGAAATCTCATATCATCAAATCTGAGCTATCCGTCCCATAACCCGCAAATTTGCAAAAGTTGTTGTACTGATTTCGGGAGTGTACGCTCTTCCATATTCTTAGAAGAAGCAAACGATTGCCCCAACAAGGGTGATAGTTTCATCTATTGAAGAAGTGATCTTTGCCACTCTTGAAGAGTTGACAAAAGTTGTGGAGAAAGAAAAGGAATTCCCAACCTTTTGAAAGGAAGAAGAAGACAACCTCTTACTCTCAGGCTCAAGTCTCAGTGGAGGAGGCAGAGGGGAAGGAAATGAAGGAGGAGGAGAAGAGGATGAGGAACCAATAGATTCAGAGGAAGGATCATCAGATTCTGAAGAGGAGGAGGAGGATGATAAAGAGGACAACATGGAAGAAAAAAACTTGGAATGGATGACTGAGGGCCCATTAGCACTTCTAGGTGTCCTGCACAAGATGCCGAGACATGCAGAGAAACTCTTAACAAAATTTGATACTGTCAAGATAGTGAAGGCATAAGATCACTTAGACACGTTTTACCTACATATATAGACACTCGAGGTACATTTTGATGATGTTGCATGCCGACTGTTTCCATGTACCTTGGATGGTAGAGCAACTGTCTGGTACCACAACCTTCCACCAAACTCCGTCTAGAACTGGGTGTTGTTCAAAAGGATCTTTCTTGAAAAGTTTGTTGAAGAAAAGAATCCCGCCATGTTGCTAGAGGAGTTAGGTAGTCTCAAGATGGAGCAGAAGGAGAAGGTTAGAGATTTCAATCAAGGGTTTAACCACATTTTGAACAAGTTCCCGGCTAACACTAAACCTCATGATTCCATCACCGTCGACTACTACACTTCTACACTGCCGACCAATATTATGTAGTTCATCAAATAAGCTGCAAGGCCAACATTGGAAGAAAATTGTGAATAGGCTATTACTGTAGAGAAATACTTGAATGCTATTGGAGTCATTGTAGATGAAGAATCCTCTAAGGATTCCAAAGACACAGGCAAGAGGGCTCAAACCTCTATGAGTAAGGCTAAGGAAAAAGAAGAAACTGACATTAAGAGCCTTACTTGTCTCGTCAAGTCCCTGACCACTGAATTTTCTAAGCTTAAACAAAGGATGAGTGAGAAAACTGTAAGCAACAGGTCTTCTAGGTACCCATCAAAGAAAAATGTAGCTTCAAATTGCAACAGTAGAATCCAACCAACCAAATCTATGTAGAGATCCAATCTGGTTCTGAACCTTGACTAGATCACGACAGATTCATATTGCATGTTTCACCATGAAAATCATTCAGAAAGAATGTGTATGGAATGGAACAGTGGAATGAGCAACATGGCTATGCAGTTTTCCAACACCATCATGGTTAATGAGCATGCTGAGTCTAACAATGAAGAAGAAGAAGCTGCTACACTTAGTGAAGCTTCAACTACTAGGAATGTAGTAAACATGTATTTGTGCACTCACACAACCCAGAAGACTAACACTGAGAAGGAATCTTCGAGTGACGGTCCATCCCCAAAGCAAAAAATTGATATAACTTGAGAAGTCAAGGGGTCCCCACTGTGCTTGAGATACCGTGGGATAAAATAAGACCAGATATGTTACAGACAATAGGTCCACTGGTCAACTCAATGCAGAACACTCATAGCAATTACAAGAAGACAACTTCAACGAAAAGTGTTTCCACAAGCAACAAAGACAAAATAAGCTCACCAAAAACCATGAACTCAGTTCCACCCCAGGACACCTCAGTGAGTCTCCCCACTTTGGACTATAACATTGTGGAATACATGAAGAAGGCTTGTGCAAACATCTCCTTGTATGAGCTAAAAAAAATCACGAGTCAACAGGACATTCTTCTACAAGAACTTGGGCAGTCCTCTACAGGTGATGCTACCTCTTCCAATAAGGGATCAAGTAAGTCTCCTGACACTCTCAAATCTATTCTTAACGCATTCCACATGTAGGAGAAAAACTCACTCTGCCCACCATTCTTGTTATCATTTGAAATTTTCAACTTCAATGTTCACAATTGATTGGTTGATTTTGGTGCATCAGTTAATGTCATGCCACTCTCCATCGCTAAGAAGATCAATGCCCAATGGAGTAATACAAGTGCACAGATCATCCAACTAGACAGAACATGTGTACCAAAAATTGGTGAACTTAGGGATGTGATCATCCAACTATCATCTGACAGACAAGATCATTAATGCATCAATATTGTAGTTGTGGACATCCCAGAAGAATATGGTGTATTTCTCAAAAGAGACTGGTCAAGCAAGCTGCAAGGATACTTTTCCACTGACTGGTCACACTTATGGCTTCTGTACAAGGGAAGAAAAAACCAACTCTAAGTATTATCAGAGAGATACATGAAGCACTACATGACTCCCTTGAATGGAGAAAATGAATTGTTGGATTTCGCAAAACTTATGTTCGACAATTTCTTTCTGGAGACACAGTTGGGGTGTTATCTTGCAGAGCCATCCCCTGCCCCACTAGACACACAATTGGGTCTCCTTCCATGCCCAACTGGAAAAAATGAAACTTGTATAATAGTTTGTAACAGTAGTAGCATTAGTGATAGTAGTACTAGTGTGGCAAGCAGTCCCTATACAAATGATATGTGGACCATGTACTTTGATGGATCCAAAATACAGGAGGGCTTTGGAGTTGATTGTGTTTTAATAGACCCGTTGTAGAGAAAACACTTAATCTCTAGCCGCTTGGAGTTCGAGTGCACGAACAACACTGCCGAGTATGAAGCACTCGTCTTGGGCTTACAGAAAGCCATCAGCCTCAAAGTTGTTGTTCTAAAAGTGGTAGGTGACTCAAAGATCATGGTGCGTCAGGTACGTAACACTATACACTACGTGTCACCTTGTATTAAGAGCTATCAACAAGAGTTATGGCAACTTATCTCTCAATTCCAAACTTTCAACATTATTTCAGTACCAATAATGCGTAATGCGGTTGTGGATTTATTGGAAAAAACAACTGCTAGGATGTCATTGTTAAGGGATAGATTTTCTATTGAGATTTTGTATAAACCATATGTCCTGGAAAACATCACTAATTTACGCATTTTTGATGATGATCAACAGATACTTCATTTTATGACTAACACTGACATCTTCAGGGACACAAAAATAGACGAGGACAAGAACGAACAGTATCTGTAGGACGCAACTGATACAAGCAAAGGGAACCTCATCCCCAAGGGCGTGGTATCACTTGAAAATCTATATGACTTGTAGAACCGATTTCAGGGACCTGTAAATGCCAAAACCCATAGCTCTATGTTGTTGCACGAACAAATTAATCTAGGAACGAAAAAGGATCCGAAGTTTGTGAATCTCAGTGCATGTTGTACATCACAAGAGTGACATGCTTTCATTCACCTTTTCAAATAGTATGGTGATGTATTCACGTGGATGTATGATGATATTAAGACATATGACACACGAATAATCCAGCACGTCATACCGATCAAGGAGGGGGCTAAGCCTTTTCAGCAGAAGCTAAGGAAAGTTCATCCATCACTTGAGCCCCTTAAATAGAAAGAACTCACCAAATTGCTGGATGCTCGGTTCATCTATAAAGTGAGACATTCAACATGGGTGTCCAATTTAGTCCATGTTAGAAAGAAGTCTGGGGAGATCCGTCTGTGCATAGATTTTCGTAATCTTAATCATGCCTCAGACAAGGACAACTACCCAGTGCCATCCATGTAGCATATACTACAGACAATATATGGAGTAGAGATGTTTTCTTTGCTTGACGACTTTTCAAGATACAACCAGGTTTTGGTAGCAGAGCCTGACAAACTCAAAACAACATTCCATACC
The DNA here is from genome assembly GCA_031772625.1 of Pinus tabuliformis. Classification (NCBI taxonomy): domain Eukaryota; kingdom Viridiplantae; phylum Streptophyta; class Pinopsida; order Pinales; family Pinaceae; genus Pinus; species Pinus tabuliformis. Next base: position 996,341,069 of record CM062806.1, on the reverse strand, counting down.
AAGTGGGGTATGTTCGCTTTCCACAGAATGCTGTTTGGGTTAGTAAACGCAGGTGCAACATTTCAGCGTGCAATGCACATCACCTTCCATGGACTTATCAGACAGAGCATGGTGGTATACCTTGATGATGTAACAATCTTCTCAAGAAAACGGTCATATCACCTGTGCCATCTCAAGAATATTTTTGAGCAATGTCGGAAATACGGGATATCATTGAATCCCAAGAAGAGCATCTTCACAGTGTTCGAGGGTAACCTCCATGGAAACATCATTTCCAAAAGCGAGATCAAGGTAGATCCAGATAGGGTTCAGACCATCACATAGATTCCCCACCCTGTGAACAAGAAAACTATTTAGTATTTCTTGGGGAAGATCAAATTCCTCATAAAGTTCATCTTTAATTATGCATAGATTGTGAAACCCATACAGGAGATGATCAAGAAAGACATAGTTTACAATTGGGCCTATATCAAACAAGCAACAAAAAATGTGCCAATGTGATACAACCCAAACTTCGACAAAGATTTCTTGCTCTACACTTTTTCTTTCGACACTTCACTTGCTGCGATACTCACTCAAAAGGACGAGTTGAACCGTGGGTGACCCATCTCCTTCATGAGTGCCAGCATGCAAGCACTGTAACTCAACTATCCCGTGGTGGACAAACAAGCTTATGCAATGTACAAGGCAATGAAGCATTTTAGACCCTACCTATTGAAAAACCATTGCATGTATTTGTGCCACGCCCAACAATTAGATCACTGCTTGTTCAGTAAGAGTTGGGTGAGAGAAGGGTGAATTGGATGACAGGACTACAAGAGTATGATCTTGACATCAAACCAGTTCATACCATCAAGGGTCATGGTCTTTGCAAACTAGCAGCAGAAGAATTTCATGCACATGAGGAAGAAGAAGAGCTCGCGGTATGGGAGAAAGAAATAAAAGTGCACAATGTTGAGTGAGCCCCTCCCACTTCGGACAAAAACTCTTGGTACGCAGAGGTGCACCAGTACCTTGAGCATGGCACCATGCCCTCTCATTTTTCTATGCAGTAGAAGAGGGCACTCCAATTGAAAGCTTTATCATACCAGCTGGTGCATGGGGTGCTTTACAAGAAACACCATAATGGTATCTTGCTCAGGTTCATGGAGGCACAAGATTCAGAAAAGGTTTTACGTGATCTCCATGATAGACCAACCGGGGGACACTTCGCGGGTAACACCACAACACACAAGGTTATGCGGGCCGATTTCTACTAGCCTACATTATTCAAGGATGCACATGCTTATGCCTGCAATTTTCCATTCTGTCAGAGGTGCGCCGATAGAAACTGAAGGTTAAAAACCCCACTGCAGCTTGTTGTAGTGGAAGAACCATTCCAAAAATGGGGCTTGGATATCGTTGGGGAGATTCTCCCACATTCATTGAAGAAACACCACTATATTCTAATGGCTACAGATTATTTCACATGGTGGATAGAGGCAGTTCCATTGAAATAAGTGAATGATCAAGAAGTCATCAACTTCCTACAATAGAACATCATTTCCAGGTTTGGCATTCCTATGTCACTTGTTTTTGACAATAAAACATACTTTTCTTCGTTAAATATTTATGACTTTGCATTGGAAAACGATATTGTTCTAAAACATTCTGCTAATTACTATCCACAGGGAAATGGTCTTGTCGAATCCACAAACAAGAACCTCATTTGCATCTTCAAAAAGACCATATTCTTTGAGCAACGAATCTGACACTCCACTTTGGTGAATGATTTATGGGCTGACCGAGTCACACCTAAGCCTTCTCTAAATACTTCCCCTTAGTTCTTGGCATATGGAAAGGAAGCCATCCTTCTGTCAAACATTTGCTTGCCTTCTCTCCAGTTGTCCCAAGAATACCAAGGCAAGCCATGTCTTTTAGTTTAGTGTAGGATGGACACATTGCACAAGTTACAGGAAGAAAGGATGAAAGAAAAAGAAAAAAATTCACTCCACCAGAACCATATCAAGAGATGGTTCGATAGAAATTCTGTAGGGAGTACTAGCTTCAGTGTGGGTGACTTAGTATTGAAGTGGGACAAAGCCCACGAGGACAAAGGCAAGCACATGAAGTTTCAATCCATGTAGATTGGTTCTTTTACTGTCCACGAGGAGCTTGGCCAACACATGCATCGTCTCCAATCACTTGATGAGAAGATTGTCTCTCTCCCTGTCAATGGCCAAGACTTAAAATGTTATTTTCAATGAGATCTAGAGCCACGCCACGTGCTATGTACATAGTATTTTGTTTGTTTTCTGTTTCATTTCCTTAGTTTTCAATGAGATCTAGAGCCATGCCACGTGCTATGTACATAGTATTTTGTTTGTTTTCTGTTTCATTTCCTTAGTTTTATGTTGTTTTGGTTATGTGAATAAGTGTTGTGCCTCATTGCGTTCTGGCTTCTGAATGTGTATGTGGCTGAATTTCAAAGTGTCTTGTGACACTGAAGCCCTTGGCTAGTCCTATGTCCATCTTCTTTCTATTTGGTTGTAACTTTTGGTCGATAAAGTCTTGATGGAAAATATGATCCATTTGAAAGGAGAGATTTGGTGAAACCATGAACCTATGTCTAGTTTTGGAAACCTCATGCTGATACTTAGTTTTCTTCTTTGGTGCTTTCAAGTTTATCCAACTAGTAGAAACAGAGGAGGGGAACATCTATACGAGAAAACCTGAATTAGAGTTATTATAATGCTTCTTTGAAGGAGCAACCTCTCCTTCTCTCAATAAGTCAGTAGCACTCTTTTTCCCCAAAAATAAATAAGTGCCTATGCATAGTTTTCTTTAAAAAGAAAACAAAGTCGAAAGAAGAGAAAGGATTCCCGCGTAGAGAGGTGAAGCATGTAACTCCACTGAAGTAGTGTCTAGGCTCACTGGCAGTGGAGCAATGCTTGTGTTCCAGTGTGACTCCACTAGGGTACTGTCTAGGCCTAATGGCAGTGGAGAAACACTAAAGATGAAAAACTATATTATGAAAATCTTAAGCTCGCGAACTAAACTACCCTTCCCAATTCAAAACAATGTGATCTAGCTGAATCTTGTGTTGGGTTCAACTGAGAAGGTACAAGGCGAACTGTGTCTTCCCATAGGGTAAGTGGGGAAACCAAAGTAATATGCACAGTGAATCAATATTCCTCGAAGGACCAAGGCCCTTCACTAAAAATGAACCAAAATAGAGAGGCTGGTATTCAACGAGTGTGTCGCCAAGTGTTGTAGCGGCTGCAACACCCTCCAAAATTTTGGCTTGCACTCAAATTTCAGATTTTTCCTTTATGGTTGCAAACACTTGAGCTCATTCCGTGAGCTCCCTTAGAGTCTTTTCACACCTTTTGCTTGCTTGACCAACTGTCATCTTTGCATGTTGATTGCTTTATCATGCTTGTAGTCCTATTCTGGTAACTTCAAAGGTTTGTCTTTGTGTGTTTAAGTTTTCCTAGCTATGTAAACATTGGTCGAACTCATACACAAAGTTTTAACCATTGTCCCACAAGTTTCATCACAGTCGTCCTAAGTTCTATCTCAAGTGTCGCACTTTTCGCTGTTGGTTCTAGACAGTCTCACAGAGGGTATTGCTTCATCTTGTTGTTCCAATGGTCTATGTTGTCATGTCATCGAAGTATGTTAAGTGTGTGATCACAATGTCAAGCTCCTCACAAGTTCACTTTCCTCCCACACTAAGCCATTTTCCTAAAAATCCTTTTGACTGGGAAACTCCACTTGACCCGACCCCAATTGAGATGCACTGCACAGTCTCATCCCTTAGTGATGTTGCTTTGCTGCTTGGAGTTGTGTAGTGCATAGATACTGTCCTCCAGGACAGTTGCACTGCACAATCCCAGAGTTGAGAAGCCTTCCTTCCTTCCCAGAATTATGCAGAAGATGCCTCAAGCCTGACTTGAACTGCGCATTTATCAGGATCAATCATCAAGCCTCCTCCATTCCTGATGGAACTACGTAACGTGCAAATAATTGAGCCTATTTTTCCTCCCACAACTTCGGAGAGGTTCCCCCCTAGTTTCCTCCCTCAGCCAGGACTCACTCCTCCCAGAAAATGCACTGAACTGTTCTATCTAGTCCCTTTGCTACCTAGTCCTGTCTTCCTTCAGAAAATTGCACAGACCTACCTCCCAAGATCTCAGCTTGCAACTGCCACTGATGATCTCAACTGTGCAATCCTGCATCCCAGTGGCCTCTGCACAATTTTTCCTGGCAGTGAAGACTATGCTCCAAGTTCCTCATTCAAGCCTGAGCTATGCTCTATGCAGTCTCAGTGACCAGTCTCCCTCCATGTCACCTGAAATTGCGCAATGTGCATTTGCTAGGCCCTATTCCCATCCTATCATCCACCCCAGGCCCATTCCATGGATAACAATGGATCACATTAAACTAGGAGGTTTTGGATTTGATGTCATCCTGTCATGAGTGAATTGCAGGAACAGGTACATTGTTAGATCATGGCGAGACGATGAAGGAGATGAAAAAGGAGTGAACATGTTAGAAGAATTATTTGCAGTTGGATGGAAAAAAGAAGCTCATCAAGAAAAAGCAAAGGAACACCCAAGATCATTGAAGACCTCGCAACATCAAGCCATGCGGAGGAGGAAAGAAAGCACAATATAAGAACACATCCACCACTCAGCAGAAACAACAACTTGACATTGCCACCACAACTAGCTAGTCAATGTCAGCCGTTTCATGTTAAGTTGTGTAATGAGATGTCAAAGGCCACATCATTATAATAGGCCATATCTGCTGTAAATCAAATGTAATGTAAAGTGAAAGTCCAACAGACTCACATGAATATGAAGAGTCATGCCAGTTGAAAAGTCATAGGAAGTTGGAAAATCATGAGGGAAGTCCAAGAGTCACAAGGGTCAAGCATCACCCTTGGTTATATATATCCATCCCATTATATGAGCAAGGACATTTCACAATGGCTCCTCCCACGAAGCATTGAGAGTTTTTAGACAGTTCTTTGAGGAGCGAGGAGTGGCTCCAATGTTCCACTACAGGGGATAGTGATGTATGGTGTCCATATGTGTCTTGAAACTTTTGCTTAATACATAGGCCTGTTAAGGGCAACACATTTTCATGCATGTTTTGTAGATGTTTGTAAGACTATTCTTTCAACATTTGTAATTCATTTTTGTTTCACATGTACTGAGATAGTTGAACTATTTTGGTTGTTTTAGTACTTACCTTGTTAGGAATGTGTTATATTGGTTATCGTCGTTGTTGTTGGGTGTGGAGCCTAATTATATTCTGTATTCAAAGGTATCGCTGCATTGGACCCCAGTTCGAAATGGGGCGGCAACTCCGCCCGTAAAATATTCACTGCAGGGGGGGTCCAGGGGGGGGCGGCTATGACCTTTTGGGAGCCAGTACCCCCAAAGCTAAGAATAGATGTAAAATTGCCTTGTAAAATGTTGTAATTTCGTAGTCAATCTGGGTCGTTCATTAGCCAAAGATCTGACGGTAGAAGTTATGTTTGATTTATGCCTTTTTTTCCCTAGAAGGCAACCCTTCGCTATATATGAGGTAATTGTAGTGCGTCTATTTAGATCTATATTCTGAGTGAGGAAGAGAGAGGAGATTGAGAGAAAAGAGGGAGTTACAACGGATCTACTATAGGTTGTATCTCTTCAGTTTGCTGGATAATATAAAAAGAAGGACCAGCTATTTCTCCGTGGATGTAGCCCAAACTGGGTGAACCACGTATATCTATGTCTCTCTTGTTTTATGCATTTTTTGTGTTTATATTTCTATAATATTTTATGTGTTCCATTGTTCTGTAATATATAATTTTCTAACAACTAGTATCAGAGCCGAAGGTCTATTTGGCCAATAAACTCGCAGGAGAGAAGGGTTCCTAGTTCGAGTGGGAGAAATTGCGGAAGATGGTAGGTTTAGGGTTGAAAAATTCAATGGCCAAAACTACCAGTTGTGGAAGATGCAGATGGAATATTATCTGTATCAGAGAGATCTGTACCAACCATTGAGTAGAAAGACAAAGAAGCCGATGAGTATGACAGACACAGAATGGGATATTCTTGACATAAAAGCACTTGGAACAATACGGCTGTGCCTAGCGGCGTCGGTAGCATTTAATATTTCAAAGGAAATGATAATAGAGGGTTTAATGTCGACATTGGACAAACTATATGAAAAACCCTCGGCCTCAAATAAGGTATTTCTTATGAAGCGTTTATTTAATATGAAGATGTTAGAAGTTAGATCTGTTGCTGATCATTTAAATGAATTTAATACAGTTACCAATTAGTTAAGTTTTGTAGGGGTAACTTTTGATGATGAAGTTACGGATGTTTTATTTCTGTGCTCATTGCCAAAAAGTTGGAATGGTTTAGTTATGGCCATTAGTAACTCTGTCTCTAGATCTAGTACTTTAAAGTTTGATGATGTTGTCGATGTAATACTTAGCAAGGAAATGCGACGGAAAATCTCCAGTGAGACATCAGGTAATGCTTTGACTACAAAGACTAGGGGAAGAAAAATGGAAAGAGGAAAGAGCCTTGGATATCGAAGTAAGTCAAGAAAAGGTAGATCCAAGTCCAGATCAGGGATAGTGTGCTGGAAATGCGGGAAGAAAAGACACCTGAAGAAAGATTGCAAGTCTCGAAAGGGAAAAGAAGGAGATGCGCAGCAAGAAATTAATCATGAAGCGAATGTAACAGGTGATGTGTTGCAAGATGCTGTGATTCTTTCATTAGGAAATATTATTGATGCCTGGGTTCTAGATTCAGAGGCCTCATTCTATGCCACACCTGATAGGAAACATTTTTATGATTATGTTCAAGGAGATTTTGGACAGGTTCGATTGGGTGATGATAAACCCTATAAAATCATTGGAATGGGTACAGTTTTCATAAAACAGCAAAATGGAAATCAGTGGCTATTGAAGGAGGTAAGGCATGTTCCAGATCTGAAGAAAAATCTGATTTCAACAGGGTAGTTGGGAGGTGAAGGTTGCATAACTAATTTCACAGATAAAACCTGGAAGGTCACTAAAGGATCCCTGGTATTAGTGAAAGGAGGAAAGGTTGATACATTGTATTTATGCATTGGTATTTCTAATTCTATTAATGCTTTAACTTCTACAGGAGAAGATACAACATTGTGGCATCATAGGCTCGGGCACATGAGTGAGAAGGGGATGCAGATTCTTCACTCAAGAAATTTGTTGCTAGGTGTTATCACTCAAATTTTCCTTAGAAGTTATTAAAAGAAGGAAAGGATCTAAGGTCACTACAAACGAATATTTTAAGTACAGAATCTAGCCAATTTGTACTTAGAGAGGGCTCTGTCTTTATAATTTAGCTTTGTTTTGGTGTGATTTTAGGCTAGTTATTAATGTTCAAGGTTGTTTTGTTTGAGAGTGGTGGAATTCTGAAACAAATGGGCAAACTAGGCTTCAGGCCATTGGGCTATGGAGTCAATCAAGGATAATTCACTGGATTAAGTCAAATTGTTGAGGTATGAGTCCAACAGGTAGGATAACAGAGTAAAAACAAATTCAGGGCTTGAATGGATGATATTTCTGTTCAAAACAAGAGGGCAATTAAGAATCCTCAAGTTAGGATTAGAAAGAAGAAAGGAAGATAGGTCAACCAGCATAAGGCAATTAAGAATCCTATACCAGGGACTTATTAAAGAAAACTACAAGGATAGAGGAGCAATTAAGAATTCCTTTACCGAAATAGTTTAGAAGAAAACATGTAAATGGCATATTGTTGATAGCAGAGAGCAATGAAGCTAATTTTGATATACTTTGACTATTTTACCATTTAGTTTTAAGATGCATGGAACATTAAAACATGTAGAAAACACATAAATCACAAGGATAGAATACTTATTTGCTATTAGACTGCACATGAATCTGATGAAATGTCCTCAACTTTTATTCATTTTCCAGCAAAAATCTAGACTTGAGTATAAAAGCTTCTTCCGCTTGATAGTATAGAGTTATAGAAATGTTATAGAATCCACCCTCAACACTTCGGATGGAGAAGTATTTACACAAAAATTTACATAAAAATATCTCATAACTAAATGAGATTTATTCTAGGAAATACAAATATCTTTACAACAATATAGAGACAGATGGTCTAAAATATAGAGACAGATGGTAAACAGATTGTTGTTGTCCCTTGATTTATTGAAGGAGCTGGAGGTTGAAACTCGATTTTGGCTCTCGTTGTTGCTCTGGTAATTATGTGCTGGATCTTGATTGACTTTTCCCTACTGATACTCTTTCACCTGTTTTTGATACACTTTACCTGTCCACCAGCTTTCATCCTTTTTACCAAACTTTACTGTGGTAAATATTTCTATTTACCTTGCTGTTACCATAGTAATTTAAAGGATGTCTGTCATGTTAGTCCACCATTCTTCCTTTGGTATTTTCGTCCTTATCAACTTCCTATAAATTTCATCAGCCTCAGTATATTTCACAAAATTAGGCTGGACTGTGAATAAGTGCTTTACTTCATGTTCAATGAAGAAGAGGTTCTCTAAACCATCGTAAAGCACTTTTCCTGTGGGTAGTGCCTTTGCTGAGGATGAACTAGCTTGACTTTCAGCTTGCTGATGTAGTTTGTTGATGTAGTCTATCTGAACCATTAGCCTATCATTGATGACTAAAGGGCTTGGGAGTCCTTTACTCCTTAAGATGTCAAACTTTCTCATGAACTCATCTATGTCTTCTTGCATACTTTGACATCTTCGCTCCAGGCCTTGCATTAAGTTCCTTTTTGTCAGAACTTTCTTCAGTTCGAGGATAGTAGCAGTCCTATCCTCAATGTCCAGTTGCTCCAACTGTTGCCTGCTTTTACTATTTAGAAAATTTATTAACTGGACTGCCTCTTCAGGCTTTCCACCCAGTTCTTCTCTGGTCTTCTGAATTGCCTCAAGAGCAAGCTTAACCAAATCAATTTGTTCAAAAATAATTTGAATGGATGACCAAATATCATTGATGGAATCAATGATATTGGTCCACAATATTTTCCTGATCTCTGCTAAAGGCCTGTCAAATGTCAGGTCCTTCTCTAATGTCTTGATTTGTTCAGCCATGCCTTTGTTTTTTCTTTTCTCCTCTGCATAATTGATCTTTGAAAGATCATACTTTTGCTCCAAGGTAGTAAATTTTTCTTTTACCTTCTGTAGCTCTATTACTTGGAGCTTCATTTCTTCCATTGACTTAATTAAGTCCTCTATGCTCTGTGTTGATGTACCTGCTTGTGTTGTACCTGTTGCCAAAGGAATGCTTGGCACTAAAACAATTGACAAAGTGAAAGGGACTACTGTGGAAACTATTGGCACTATAGTTTGAGGCTGGGATGTTGATTCACTTTGCCTTGACTGCAATGCTTTATCTAATTCTTGCTCAATTTCCTTTAATTTATCATTCAACTTAAGGAACAAGTCCATAAGTTCCTCACCATTTTTTTTTTCAATAACCTCAGCAGTTTGAGGGTGTATGAGGGGTGGCAATTTCAGTTGTTTTCTAAGTGCAACTATATCTTCATTTTTCTTCTTGATTAAGCTTTCTGTTGCCTTAAGATCCTTTGGGTCATGACCGAACTCAATTACTAATTCTTCCAATGATTTTATTCTATTATCTTTAGCTTGTGATGAGGCTTTTTCTAGCTGCAATTGAGCTGTAGTGATGCTCAATGAATTTTGAAACCTATGAGCCATCATTGCTTTTCTGGTCAGTGTTGAGTAGACCATCTCACCTGTTTGATTATGAAGCTCAATCTGGTTGATTGGGTGGATGTCCTTAGCTAAAACTTCAAAATCAATTTTAAGATAATCAGCCAAGAATTTTGGCTGCTGCACTATGGGCTTCAGGAAAATCATCTACATTTTACCCTCTTTGATGTCAAAGGTTGGCATAAGTCTGGTCTGGTTTGTGGGGACCATTTTTAAGTATTGAGCACAGGCTTGGGCGTTCAGTTGCTCATTCTTTGTTTTGATGTCCTTGTATTTCCCCTTTACATCTATGATCTTCTCTGAAGAAGACCTAAAAGATGATACTTCTGTGTTGGGTTGCCTTTCTAGTTCCTACCTGTGTGAACTAGAGGGTGTCCCACCTATTGGGAAAGTCTGTAAGCTATCTGTTGCTTCCTTCCTTATGCTCTCTATAGTCTCTCCAATGAATTCTTCCTCCAAATAAGGATTCAACCTTTGCCTCTTAGCAAAGGGTTGATCTGTGGGTCTGCTAGAAGGGGTAGCTACTTCCCTTTCTCTTTTCAAGTTCCTTTCCTCATTTAGAGGAGTTTGTAGCACTGGAGGATTACCCATGTTTGTTTGAGCTGGTAGTGGCTATGGTGGAGTCAATTCTTCCAAGATTTCAAGTTGCTCTGATTCCTCTGGCTGTTCTGCTGTTTCTGGTTGTTCTGATGTAGGGGCACTTGTTTCCTGAGTTTGCCTCTGTGAAGGCTCTGCTGTGGGAGCACTATGTTCTGGTGTTGGCCTTTGGGAAGACTTTGCAGGTACCTGTATAAAGGAGTACAGGTCAAGTCTCTTCTCCAAATCTTTCATCACATTTTCAACTTCAACCTCATCACTATCTTGTTCTATCAATGTCCCTTCCCTCCATTCATTTAAATTGGCATATTGTTCTATTTCAGGAATTTTGTGATGGAGGTAGGGTGACAACTTGTGTTTCATCCTTCTATCATAGATGACGCTATGAGGATGATGTGGCCAGATAAAAATATTTTTTAACCTCATTCTCTCAAGGATTTCTTTTGCTTCTTGCCTTGCTTTTCTGTTGTTGCACATAAATGGGCCTAAGTGGTCTTTGATTCTTAGTTGGGCTTTCTTTTTTGCTTTCATGAAGTGGATTTGATCAGAGTTGATTATTTGTCTGTAGTACTCCAGGGAAAATAATCTCATGGGGACATATTTGGGCAATTTGAATGGAGGCAGTTCACACCCATAGACTCTGATCTCAGTATGATTCTGGTACAAGTACCAGTCACCTATCCTATACTGCTTGGATAATTGAAGGATTCTTTTGATATCATCATTGATTCTAGGAGGGGGATATCCTATCAGCATGGCAGTTACAGGATGGACAAACTGATCAATGAAATCTATATATGAATAGGGAGAAGAGGGTGAGTTGTGAAAAACAGAGGTCCAGAAAATGACTGACCTAGGGTTCCCTTTGGTATCAAGCTTATACATAGAGAAGGGGAATTTGTCAGTTTGATAGTAAAGGAAAAGGTGATACAGAAATGTGGAATATTTGAACACTCTCCCATTCTCTAGACTCATGAATTGGTCATGCATCTTGTCAGCTATGAATGCAGCATAGTCATATTTGGCAACAGGAGGCTGACCAGGGATGAAGATAGTCATGTAGGCAAAGGTCAGTTCATCTACATACTCATCAGTTGTAAAACCTAGAATGCAAGCAATCATGGAGATAATGTCCCTACCCAAGCCAGTGAAAGCACATGTCATGTAAGGAGGGGGGTCCTTTGTTATGTATCTCTCTTCCATGAAGGTCTGATAGACTCGAGTGATCTCTGAGCTGGATAGTTTTGAGGATTTCTCAAGTAAATCAACAATGGATAGGGGGGCAAGGTCTTGGCCAGGCTGCAGTTGCAACATGTTATTGATAGATTCTGCTGTAATGGTGAAAAGGATTTGCTGGTTGGGGGACATCACAACTCTCAGATTGGGATTATAGTTTGCATGGCATTGATGGAAAATATCTAGGAAGATATGGACAGTGGGAAATTGGTATTTAGGGAGGTTTGATTCCCAAAGACCAATTTTATCGGCATTATTTAGATAATTGTCCCGGTATTTGCAGTATAGTTTTAGGGTGGTGTCACTAAATGTAAGGTCTTTGATTTGGAAATCCTTATCAGCTAAGGGAAGGTAGTACAAATCCCTGTGAAGAGTAGTGATTGGAGCAATGTTTAGGGCAACTGGGGTTTCCATCCCTTGTTCTTGTGTTTTCAGGGAGATAGTTGGGGGTTTCTAAGGTTTTTCGGGTAAACTAGGTACTTGGGATAGTCTCAAAGTCAAGGAACACTTTAATTGCACCAATTTGCTTAAATTAAGAGCAATTAAATGGAGGTTTTAGTTTGAAACATGGATTTTGAGACAGGAATGTGGTAAATACCTTTTTTAGATGGTCGAAGGGACAATTGGCTATGGTGACGACTCTGCAGGTGCACACAATAGACTGGAGTAGTTTTGGAGTTCAGCAACTGTTGGCGGTTGATGGTTGAAAGTCAGTTTCTGGACTGGGGACGTACTCTGTGCATGCATGGGAGGCAGAGGTCGTTTTCTCGGATAAAAAGGGAGAATAATGAACATTTTTGTTTTTATGCATAAGTCAATATTTTGGCGGGTTAACGACAATGACAGTTGGGATCAATTGAATGACGGGACATTTTGTCGTTTATGGGAGGCGAGTGGTTCTGGAGGAGGGTCGCATGATTCCATTGACTAATTGACACATTGCATCAGTGACTTTTGGAAAACCGCCCATATCATGCGCTTAACATTCGACCGAAGGGCCTGCGTGATATGAGCGATGGCCGTCAGATCTAGGGAATCTGATCAGATGGTAGTCGGTAATGTAAAGTGGCGGGGAGTTAAATGGAAGGGCTCGATCATAATTAAAGGCCTTAATCATAGCGGGGTGATGTGATTGGATGATAAGTTATTAATTAATCCAGATGATTAATTAATCCTTTATTAGGATGGCGGGGGGTTTGGCTCTTAATTAATCGTGGGTCGATTAATTAATCCCATTTATCAAACTTTATTATGGTTATTTTGCAAACCAATGGGGCGGGATACATATTTTTGGGATTTTTAATAGTAATACGGGAAAGGGGTGATTTATTTTCTTGGGAGTTAAATAATAATACGAGTTAAAGTTAATATGACCTTGTAGGATATGAAATGCGCTAAGTTAAATGTTTCCGAAAGCATTTTCATCATACAACATTCATGACTTAGGCTAATAGAACATGAGGGTTTTTATATAGAGAATGTTTTAATTTTCCTAAGTAAAATAGGGATTTCACTTGGGAAAAACATTATAAAGGGGATGAATGAATTTATGAAGGGGAAATATTGATGAAGGGGGCTTAAGTACTTTAGGCATTTCAAATTATTGGGCCGAGGGTTTGGTCTCTCCAAAAGTCTGAGAAATGCTCCGAGCCCCTCTAACTTGTGGTGGGTGTCTTTAGTACTTAGGGGAAATTAGTAAAAATTTAGGGAAAAATGGGTGGGGAAGTTAATTAGTTTGACTTTGATTCCTGATGTAAATGTCTTCATTGTTATCCATCTCTTGTCCAAGTGATGAAATCAAAAGATTTGAGCTTTTAACTTAATCATTCATCATACATAATTCTGCAACCAATCATCTACTTACCCTACCTACTTAACCTATAATTTTCACTTCTTTATTATGGTGCACTTACTCTAGCAAACCCTTATCACACTTTGTTTTCTTTTACATATAGATATCTATCTAAGTCTACACTTATTACATCCAAGGACTTAGATTAAATTGTTGAGCTCCTTTTATTCACTCTACCTATCTACTTATCTGCCAAGATTAAACAGTTTGGTTAGATTTTATTCTCTATCTCTATAAACATGAAATTGAAAACATGGAATAACCAAGTTTAAACTATTTGGCTACCATGGATTGTGGCCTAAGTAACAAGTTGCACACAATCATTATTATACATAAAAAGTAAATAGGAGTGGCATTTTGACTTGCTCACTTTCATGGTCTTTTTTATTTTTCCTTGGGGTTCATTTTCTTTCACTTTTTTGACCTTTTTTATTCTTTTTGCCCTTTGATTTTTCTTTTAGGGCATACCCTCTTCACATTTTTTTTTATTTTTTTATTTTTTACAAATATGGAAAACATTTGCAACAAGCAAAGGTATGTACATATTTCTGAACCAAACCAAGTCAATCATGATAGATGACACCTATTGGTATAGGAACCTAACACCAGGTTTGAAGCATGTTGATTTAAAATTCCGTGAGAATTGTGTTTATGGAAAACAGAAGAGAGTCAGATTCCTTAGAGTTGGGAAAGAAAAGAAGAGTGACAAATTAGAGCTTGTGCATATAGATGTATGTGGACTTGCTCAGGTATCATCTCTTGGTGGCTCTCATTATTATGTTAATTTTATTGATGATGCAACCAGAAAAACCTGGATTTATTGTATTCGAAATAAATCTGATGTATTTGATACTTTCAAGAAATGGAAAGCTTTGGTTGAAAATGAGACAGGAAAAAGGTTGAAGTGTCTCAGATCAGACAATGGAGATGAATATTGCAGCAAAGAGTTTGATAGGTGCTGTTCAGAGAATGGAATTCGTAGAGAGAAGAGAGTTCCAGGAACACCACAAGAAAATGGTGTGTCAGAAAGGATGAATAGGACAATCATGGAGTGTGCAAGGTGCATGAGATTGCATGTAGGATTGCCTTTACAATTTTGGGCAGATGTTGTAGATACTGTTGTTTATCTAATAAACAAAGGGACTTCAAGTTCCTTGGATGGTGGTATTCCAGAGGAGGCATGGACAGGTAAAAAGTTAAACTACTCTTTTTTAAAGACTTTTGGTTGTGAAGCCTCTGTCCACATTAATAAAGAAAATAGAACAAAGCTTGAGGCAAAATCAAAGAAATGTACCTTTATTGGATATGGTGTTAATGATTTTGTTTATCGCTTTTATGATTATGAAAAACACAAAATCATTAGGAGCAGAGATGCCATATTCAATGAAAAGGTTTTGTATAAGGATCAGCTACATGAAAATAAACAGGAAAAAGAAAAGAGAGAATACACAGTGCTTGACGAGATCACAGAAAAAGTGATGGTGTCTGAAAATCATAATGATCAACAGTTAGAACAACAACCACAATAGCAACAAGCACCTCAAACACCTGAAAGTGGTGTTAGAAGATCTACCAGGATAATTAGACGCCCTGAACGATACTCTCCTTCATTATATTATGTATTGTTGATTGATTTTGGTGAACCAGAATGTTATGAAGAAGTAGTGTAGGTAGAAACTAGGAAGAAGTGGGAGCAAGCCATGAAAGAAGAGATGGACTCCTTAGCACATAACCAGACTTGGGACTTAGTCAAGTTGCTTGTAGGTAAAACAACCTTGCAGAATAAATGGGTTTACAAGTTGAAGGAAGAAGATGGAAGTAGAAAAAGGTATAAAGCTAGACTTGTGGTGAAAGGGTTTGCACAAAAAAAGGGTATAGACCTTGATGAGATATTTTCTCATGTTGTTAAAATGACTTCAATCATAACTATTTTAAGCCTAGTAGTAGTTGAAGATTTGCATCTTGAGCAGTTAGATGTAAATACAACCTTTCTCCACGGGGATTTGGAGGAAGATATATATATGCAACAGCCACAAGGATATGAGGTAAAAGGGAAGGAGAAACTAGTGTGTAGGTTGAAGAAGATTGAAGAAGAGATTGTATCGCTTAAAACATGCTCCAAGGCAGTGGTATCTAAAATTTGACAGGTTTATGTTTGAACAAGGTTATATTAGATGTCACTCTGATCATTGTGTTTATCTCAAAAGGCAAAATAATGGCAGCTATATTGTATTGTTATTGTATGTAGATGACATTCTTGTTGCAGGTTCTAACATGCAGGAAATACATGCGCTCAAAATAAAATTGGCAAACTCATTTGAAATGAAGGATTTGGGTGCTGCAAAACAAATCCTTGGTATGAGAATAACTAGAGACAGGAAGAATCACAAATTAACATTGTCTCAAAGTGAGTACATAGAAAAGGTGTTGAAAAGGTTTAATATGCAGAATGCAAACCCAGTTAGTATACCTTTGGCTAGCCATTTCAAATTAAATAAGGAGGAGTGTCCCAAGACTCAGGAAGAAATGGCTCATATGTCTAAAGTTCCATATTCTTCAGCAGTTGGAAGCTTACTGTATGTAATGGTTTGCACAAGGCTTGATATTACACATGCAGTGGGAGTTGTAAGTAGGTACATGAGCAATCCAGGAAAAGAACATTAGATGGCAGTGAAGTGGATGCTTAGGTATTTGAGAGGTACCACAAATCAAGCATTATGCTTTGGTGGTTGAAACATTGATCTACAGGGATATGCTGATGCAGATATGGTGGGTGATAGAGATAACATGATAAGAACAACATGGTATATGTTTACTGTAGGTGGAACAACTGTTAGTTGGGTCCCAAAACTACAAAATGTTGTTGCACTCTCAACAACAGAAGCAAAGTATGTTGTTGCTACAGAGGCTAGTAAAGAATTGATTTGGTTACAAAGGTTTCTGGATGAATTGGGTAAGAAGTAGGAGTTGGGAAAGTTATACAGTGACAGCCAGAGTGCCATACATATTGCAAAGAACTCTGCATTTCATTCCAAGACTAAACATATACAACTCAAGTACCATTTCATACGGTCAGCGTTGGAAGATGGACAGTTGAAGCTGGAAAAGATATACACTAGCCAGAATCCTGTAGATATGTTAACAAAAGTTGTAACTAGGGAGAAACTGAGAATCTACTCAGTTTCAATTGGTCTTCAAGTATGATGAAGAAGATGAGAAACAGCCAGGTCCAAAGTGGAGTCATTTTCCAACAAATGAAGTAGTGGTGGAGTTTCTATAATCAGTCTCCAAGTGGGAGATTGTTGGGTGTGGAGCCTGATTATCTTCTGTATTCAAAGGTATTGCTACATTGGACCCCAGTTCGAAATGGGGCAGTAACTCTGCCCGTAAAATATTCACTGCAGGGGGGGCGGCTATGACCTTTTGGGAGTGCCCCCCCTGGTGGGGGGATTGGGGGTAGCACCCTTGAAGCTAAGAATAAATGTAAAATTGCCTTGTAAAATGTTGTAATTTCGTAGTCAATCTAGGCCATTCATTAGGCAGAGATCTGACAGTAGAAGTTATGTTTAATTTAGGGTTCTTTTCCCTAGAAGGAAACCCCTTGCTATATATGAGGGAATTGTATTGCAGCTTTGTAGATCTGTATTCTGAGTGAGGAAGAGAGACGAGATTGAGAGCAAAGAGGGAGTTACAGCAGATCTGTTGTAGGTTGTATCTCTTCAGTTTGCTGGATAATATAAAAATAAGGACTGCTTGTTTCTCCATGGATGTAGCCCAAACTGGGTGAACCACGTATATCTGTGTTTCTCTTGTTTTATGCGTTTTCTGTGTTTATATTTCTTCAATATTTTATGTGTTCCATTGATTTGTAATATATAATTTTCTAACAGTTGTCTCATCCTTGTGGACTACTTCGTAGGATACTAGACATACCTTCCTTGTTTACTAGTTATAATGACCATCACATCCATTGCGGACTATTCCACTGGATGGTGGATGAGTCTTCCCTTGTACTTTGATTTTAACGACTGCCACATCTACTGTGGACTATTCCACTAGATGTTGGACAGACCTTTCTGGTTCGCATGTCTCTCTTCCTGGGTGGTACTATTACCTCTCACTTAGAGGCTCAATTTACTATCCCCCCTTTGTAGTAAGAGAACCTAGACATAGTTACAATACGCACTCACTAGGCAGACTCACCTTGCTTTTTGAAAACACCAGTGTAACACTATCATATGCTGAACAACAAGAGCTAAGGCAAATCTCTAAGAAAATGGAAACCAAGCCATCATACAAGATGGGACTCCTACACCAAATGGTGTGAGGTATAACTGGGAATTCATACCAAGGAGATCCCCTGAATGTTGGTGGATCCAGCACCATCAACAATGATAAAATATAACTATTGGAAAGAAATACTGATTCAACCCCCTCTCAGTATTTACAACAGGTACACATCATATAACCAACATATAAACAACATAGAAACCATGGAAACTCAACCATATTATCACCATCATAATCACTGCAAATATACATGAATCACAGTAGAAGAATATCTCTTATTAATATGTGAAAATACCAACCAAGTTAGGGACTTCCATGTACCACCCGACCATAGGTTGGGTTGAACCAAATATGTCTTTCAGCCAATCACCCCCATGTCATATTCCAAGCATGAATGTGGCATATTATGGAATAAACCAAGACTAAACCAAACTAGGACTTCTAGAGGCCAAACCACCTCAACCCTCAACCATAGTGATTCCACCTCTATGGTCAGACATCACTAACATCAATTAGATCGGTCTATGCCCAAGTTGTCCATGGATCTAGGAAATAGTAAATCAACCCACATTGTTCCAACGCTCAAGAGCATTTGTCTAACTTGGCTCTAGGGAATAGTAACTCAACCCACCAAGGGCTCCAGATTGTTTTTCCCAACTTAGGCTCTAGGACAAGTAACTCAACCCAAGTTGTTCCATGTATTCCACAGTGTTTTTTCCAACTCACATCCATAAGGAACATGAGCACCAATAAAAAAAATCAAGTCGAAAAACCCACAAAACCATGTCTATCCAAGAAATGGTAAGGAAAAGCTAAAACCAATGTCAATCGAGGCAAATATCCATGCCAATGACAACATATAACCAATGAATCACATGCATATAACATGCATACATAAATCAACAAGGAAATCACAGATGTAACTTGTTACTAACAAAGCAATCCAACTGTAGCTGCTGATCCAACTGTTCCCTTGCACTTTCTTGCTTTTCCTTTGCCTTCTTCTCCAAATCCAATGTAATATGACAAAGTGCTCCAAGAAAGCTCCAAGAATACTCTAAGTGGGAAAGAGTGTGAGAGAATGAATGAGGTCCCCATATCTAAGCTGAAAAAGGTTGTGAATTAATCCTCTAAAGCCTTTTTATCATTAAGGCCTCTATTTTCTTCATTTTTGTTCATTTTTCTTTCACTTTCCCACTCATGTAGATATGTGTCTCTTCACCTTCCTTTTCTCTTATTTTCCTTTATTTTCATAAATAAATGCCAGTTATTGCCACTTTTCCTTTTCCAATTTCCATAGTCATTAATTAATCACCAGTGATACCCATCACTATGTTTTTTCCCAACATTAAGCTTGGAATACACGTCCCATGACCTTGGTATTATTTTATTTACATAGAAAATAAACTAGGGGTTGGTACAATCTATTAGTTAACTGATATCTAGTTCTATGATAGAGATAGACTTGAGTTTGTGAGTTTAGTTGAGTAGTTTTAGTCTTATTAACTCAATTGTCTCTCAATTAACTAGTTGCAACTATAAATTTAGCCCTAGTAGGTTATGCAATTCAAATTTCCTATTGAGACTGGATGAAGGAACATATCTATTTATTAATTGTACATATGTTTTTGTGTGAGGAGATTAAGAAGCAAGAGAGGCTTTAGGATCAAGCATGTAATTTTCTCTTGGGAATTGTGCAAGGAAATAGGAGGAATTTCCTATTTTTTAGGGGAAAAATTGCGCTAGGAAATAGGATATCCTAGTAGGCCTTATTTTCCCAAGTGTTGGGAAAGTATTGTAGAGATATAATCAATATTGCAAGAAGCTTCAGGCTTGAAGCAGATTACTTGTAATATATCGAATTGCTCTGTTGATAATACAATCAAGTAGGAGTTTTTCCTAGTATGGTTCCCCAGATATATTGTGTGATCTATGTGTGATTATGTTTCTATTCATTATTTTCTTTCTGCAAAATTTTTGTAGAGAAATATTGTGTCTTTTGTTATCATTTTGATCTCATTAGTAGTGGTTTCAAGGAGTTTCTACACAAAAAACTCATTATTTTTTGTAATCAAAGTACATGATGAGATTCTATGTCTATAATATTGACTAAAAATGACTAGATAACATCCGATAAATGTGTTAATAGATCATTAAAAATGTCGTTATTTTCATTTGATGTAGAATCAATTATTTTTTTTCTCAGTTCATTTTTCAATGGACTCCAGATATGTTCAACACTCGTGAATGTGACAAAAAATGTTGGTGGACCAAGTTGACGTATCATTGCAAAGATGCCTTTTCATATGGTTTCAAAGTAGTTAGGAGACATGCAATTTTTTTTCAAACAATGATATGCAATTGGTGATTTCAATATTCTTTGAAGAGTATTTTGACTTTTGACATCTTTAGCAAGTATTTTTTGTCCTTTTAGCTCTCCTTTGTGAATAGAAATCACGACTGAGTTGGAAACCTGATTCATCAAGATACAAATTGCTTTAAAAAAGTAATATGTGTTGAGAAGTCCTCAAACATATGAAATAGTTCCCCAATGTGCAATTTTTTGATAGGAGAAGTGATTAATGACATTGACAGGTTGACCTCAGCCATAAAACAATGTCAGGAAGTTAAGATCTTCATAAAACTTGTCTTGGAAAATGGCCAATGGATGGAATCCTTAGGAAGGCACAACTTACAATACTCTTGTAGCAAGGTAACGTATTAAATGGGCCTCTAAGTAGCCATGTACAAGTGTTTCAGATTATGGTGAATCTAGTTGGTCTATTGTTGGAATATTGTTGTCATGGTTTTGTTTATTTTGATCAAAGTGTTTTTTCCATTCATTACTAATTATTATTTGTTCATTTTTGTATAGAGTGGTATTGCACAAGTTATGCAAATAAATCATCACCTTTTTTGGACAAATGTTTCTAAACAAATAAGCATTCCTGTACTCCATTTTTCTCTTTAGCATAATTTCAACGATCATGCACTCATTGATATTTATAGGCAAGGTTGTTTGGACTCGTCCAAATTGGTAGAGACATTTATAATTGTGTCTGGTAATCCAAGTTTTGATCTTTTGTAGCCAATTTTATTTATTTTTGCAAAGTTCATTCTTGGTGCCACCAATATTTACTCTAAAGGTGTTAATTTTTCAATAGAAACGAGTCTATGGTTTCGACGAATATGTAAAGGCAACACAAATGCATGAAACTTTTCATTGAGTATTGCAATATTACAAGATTTACAAATTTGTTCATTCATTTTGATGGTCTTGACTTATGTTTTAGGAGTGATATTGACAAAAGGGTGAAAGCATGAGGATGAGTTACACTTTTGGGCCAAATGTGGTGATGAAATTTAAAGTTTTTCCTCTTTTATCGAATAGAAGCCCTCAAAATTCATATAAGCACTATGAATTTTGATTCAGAGTAAAAAGACAAATTGTGGAGAATTATGTTGTTGCCCTAATGATATTTTTTGCAAAAATATTTAGTGTCGTACAATATGTCAATTTTCCATTAAATGAAATGCTTTTCCTTGAAAAGTTTCACACAGCTTAAGAGGTATGTGTATGTTCACATAACATAACTTAGTCCAAAATGTGTAACTAAAAAAAAATGTATATATATGAGCATGATATAAATTGAAAGAGCTAAGTTTTTAATATTAAAAATTTATATTTTTATGCAATTTTTTTTTTTATTATTCTTCAAAGTTGGCGAAGTAATATTTCAATTGCATTTTGCAGACACATGTATTCACGTAAGGTTTTTTCAACTATTTAAATAAATTAAAAAACTAAAAGTACCCTTTTGAAGAGGACTCATAAACGAAGATAGTGACATTTTTTGAAATTTTTTTGTTGTGTATATTTTATGATATTTATTTTTTATTCAACCTCTTTAAAACAATTCAAACAAATTTCAAGCATTGTGTTTAAAAGAAATTAGATGAAAAATATCATATGAATTCAAAGATGTCAAACTCATATTACATTGAATAGAGGATTCATTCATGAATCCAATGTGATCAAGTCTGCCACCTAAGGAAAAATTTAGCCCTAAGTCCGCTAGGGTACAAAATGGTGTTGAAGGAAATTTTACAGAAGGGGTGCTAAAATTGTGGATTTTAGGACTTAAAAGGCTCGATTGAGTGCTTAAAACAGTCAATCAAGCACTTGATTTCAAAATTCAAATAACTTGATCGAGGGTTGAAGAAACCCCTTGATCGAGACCTTAACGTGGTTAAATAAAGGCTCAATTTAGCTTCAAATCTCGATCTACTCTATAACTCAATCTAACTTTAAGGCTAGATCTAGCTAATCTGAATGAGTAAAAATGAAGATTTTTTAACAATTTGCAAGTTAAATTTATATGTGTTTTGGGTAGAGAATCAACTTACTAAACACAAAAGCAAGTAAATTTAAACCAAATTTTACATCCAAATAGAGAAAATTAAGCATAACTAAAACACATAACACAAAGCATGATAAAGGAGGTCACCCCTCTTTTGGGCTACATCTCCCGGTCTAGCTTCCAATGTAAGGGCCTCTTTCATGAAAAATTCTCAAAAGTATGTTTACATGATTTACATAGCTCAAATAGAAGAAATAAGGTCTCCAATGGATCCAACACTGTCAAAAACCCCTATTTTGGTTCTTTCTGCACTTCATTCGACAAAAAACTGAGAAGGTTATTCTTGTTTCTTCCTTTTCCCAAATTTTGCACCTAAACATCTACAATTCAGCCTCAACTTGGCTCGAGCACCTCAAATGTGGAACCAACGCACTAAAACTGGCACAATTCCCACTCGGTGGGCTAATTTGTAGGACTGTTAAGGGCACCATTAAGCCCCTAGTCCCGAAAATCCTAGTCATGTGGTGCCATGCAACCAAATAGGGGGCCAAAAATCCTGGGCTTTGTCTAGCCCCTTTGCTGGCGCACACCCTTGGTTCTATGCACTTTCTTGTGACCATGGTTCGCCCCCCCTTGGGGCTGGGCCCTCTTGTCCGCCGCGCCTATGGTTTAATGGAAGGTAATATGACCTTGGGGCTAGCCCCTTTTCTTACGTGCTGGTGGTCATATTGTGGGTCACACGACTCGGGGCTGGCCCCCAACTCCTTGTTGTGCTCTCGGTTACGTTGTTGGTCTCTGATGTATATTGGGTTGTGGGTGCCATGACCATTGGGATGGGCTATGCTCTAGCCCTTGGCCCCTCACCCGTGGTCCTGTGGCGCATGGGTAGCCAGGGTCTAGGGCTTAACCCGGCCCCTCCCACGAATGCACCATACACCAAATTTAAATATTGTTTGTTTTGCAATGTTTAACAAGAAACACATACAACGCATTGGTGCTGGATTTTATTGGTAGGTGTGAGGTCTTGGTTTTGAACCCCGGGGGTGTTGTTAGGCTTCCAAACAAATTTTGGCTACCATGAGGAGGCTACGTGGCAACCACTGGTTGGCCCATGTGGAACTCCCTTATTGGGTGACCATGAAAAGACCATAAACCAATGAAATTTCACCATTCCATAACCAATCATGCTGCATGAAGTGTCGACCATTCATTCACCGATGGAGGACCAATCAACATTCCAAGTCATGGCCTAGTGAGCGTATGGATTGCTGACTCGGCGTACCTACAACTCAAATTCCAATTTTTTTAACTGTTTCCCAAATCAATCAGAATGCGTTTATGAGAGCATATAATGTCAAATTGGATTGAAACAAGATGCATTAGATCCAGATCACCTATATATATCCAATCATATAGGTTTTGAGCTTTGTTACACACTTTCGAGTTTGAGCATTATTTTGATCCACCGAAGCACTCTTCCCCTTTGGAAGATTTTAGACCTCCAAAATATCTTTATCAGTCAAGAAATAGATGAGGGTACTATTTCCTCACCCTTCCAATCTCAATCCACTGAATTTTGCTTGAATTTTTCATTTTGATATCATAAAAATACATCATTTTCGTTGATTTTGGAGTCCTTGTCTTGCTGTCATAGATGACATCTTGCTGCAATTTCTCAGAATATGTAGAACAACAAACTACCTTTGAAGGAATAAACACATTCCCTCCTTAGTCTCAAATCAAAGGAAACTTAAACAATCTCAAATTATTCTCACGTTGAACACTATCATCATGAACATGCTTACCATGTGTAGCCTTGAACTTGGCTAGACTCTTGACCAAATGTGATCGCCATCGCCATGCACCATTCCTTTTCAAATCCAACACATTATGAAACCCACAAGAAGAAGTTTTGGAACCAATGTCCTCTTTTTGAAATTGATTTTGCATTTTCTCTTTGACCTTTGCACTCTCTAACACTAGCATCTTGTTCACACCAATGTTCATCAATGATGCATGTTGCTATAAATTTACTTCATTTCAGTGGCATGTTCTTGAATCCTGGTCAATATAGAACATGTCGCTGACATCAAGCATAACTGTTCCAAAACCTCAACTTTGGCCGAGCACTCTAGTAAAACCAATCATCACATTTGCATAGAAAACTCCTATGTTGTGGCCAAGATCGACCATTATTGCCATATAAAATGTAGAGAAGCTATAGAAATAGGAAAACACCCTAATAACCTCAACTAGGATGACAGTTGGAAAATAAATGATAATTGGATTCCTACAGTAACTGGGGTTTCTACCGTCTCATAGGTACTCCTGTCCCCATTATCTCTTAATCCTCCTTAAGGTTTACCTATCCCGAATTTAATTTTTATTAATATTTGAATAAATAACATTAATCAAGAACACCACCTTGCACTCTTACAATCCCTAAAATAACTTTATTAAGATTAAATTCAAATAATTTAATTAAAACTCAACTAGCATAAAAATCTAGGAAAATCCCTAGCAATATATCTCAAAATCGTTAATTATTAAATATTCAATTAGTAAAATTTAACATTTAAAAGACCTAATTAGTTTCATCATTATATTACATGATTCTAATTATTTAGTAATATTTAAAACATTAAAAGTAATACATAGTAAATTTAACATTAATAATCCTAAAGTCAACTAAATTAATTAATACAAAAACTTTTATACCATACTAGAATAATAACATTAGTTATTAATTAATGTTATAAAAAATAACGAATACTAATACTTTTACTTAATAACATTAGAACATTGAAATGTTACATTAAGACCTAATTATTCATTATATTACACGAGTTTAATTATTATGCAAATATTTAAAACATTAATAGTAATACATAGTAAACTTAACATTAATAATCCTAAAGTCAACAAAATTAATTAATACAAATATCATACTAGAATAAATAACATTAGGTATTGATTATGGATGGAGCAAGGCTAGGGTTTACAACAAGGGATTGCACCTGAAAGTCCTGCAACCCTCGGTAGATGACAAGGCGGGCGCTCGAGCTTGGGGGCAAGCAATAACAGTCTGGTAGCGTCACGAGTAGCTACGCGAGGGCCAGAAACGACACAGGAAAGAACTGACAAAGATATGAGTGGTATGGCAGGGGGGCGGTGATATCTCCTCCTACCGAAATGTCACGACAGGTGAAAAAAGAAACCGCGGATTAATAGGAGGACACGAGAAAAGAGGAAAGGGGTTACCTATACTGGGAGTGAAATGGCAGGCCAGACTAGGAGGAAAATGCCTGCCCAGAGCCTCCAAAACACCTAGGTTTGTGATACCTAATAATAATATGGAGGAGTATAGCGGATATATGAAGGATCATGCTTTGATTTGTAAGTTCATAGAGGCGTGGCCAATAGAGAAGGAATTGACAAAATGGATACAACAAAGATGGAAACCAAAGGGACATATTGATCTGAAACTGGGGGCGAAAGGGTTCTTCTCATCTATTTTCTCAAACCTGGAAGACAAGGAAAGGATATTCGAAGATGGACCCTATTTTTTTAACAACGCAGGCCTATTTATGAGACACTGAGAGGAATGCTATAACCCGGATCAAGAAAAGATGCTGGCTACACCTATTTGGGTGCGTCTCTTCGGCCTCGCAATGGATTTCTGGGACCTTGAAATTATAGAAGGGATAGGAAACTCGATCGACACCTTTGTCAAAGGGACAGACACAATGAGAAAAGGCAGGTATACCTCCTATGCTACAATATGTGTGTATATGAATATTACGAAGCCATTACCTGATTGCATTGAAGTTGAATACCATGATGAAGTCTGGTAGCAAACCCTAGATTACGAGCATATCGCATTTAGATGCCAGATATGCCATAAATACGTGCATCTATAAAAAACCTATCCTTTAAATAACCCAGATAACCACATGCAAGGAAAGAAGATAGGGGAGGAATTAGGAAAAGAAGATGAAGATGGCTTCAAGGAAGTGCATAGACAAAGAAGAAATAAAAAACTGGTAGGGACACAAAAGACGTAGCAAAAGGAGACCGAGCAACAAAACCACAATAAGTATGCTACCCTACAGGAGGAGGAGGTGGAAGAGAAAAATGAGGAAGTTAGTAAGGAAAATCTAGATACCCAACAGAAGGATAAATAGGGAAGTAAAGTAAAGAGACAAGAAACAAAGGAGAAAAAAGGTGAGGGGAATAACATGCAATTGGTAGAACAAAACTAGATGGAGATTGATACCCAGAAAGAAGAGTTCAATATGGAGGAGCAAGTGATGAAAATATTATTACAGGAGTGGAGGCACCTAGATGAATGCTTCATCCCAGAGGATAAAAGACAACTGTATAAAGAAACCTTTCAGCAGTATAATCTAAAACGGGGATCGACTCTAATAGTTCAACCAAAACACCTAGGATCTCAAGGGGGACAGGGACAGGAACCAAGAGGAAAAGGAAAAGGGGGAAAGAAAAGGGAAAGAGGACCCATGAATGAATCCATACAGATGGTAGGGGAACTACTAGTAAACTTAGGAAGAGTGGTGCCATTATCAAAGGTATTCCGACAACCACCCAAGCTGTTAAAATGATAATCACAACCTGGAATATCAGAGGACTCAATAGCAAGGGTAAATAGAGATACCTCAAAGAGAGTTTGAAAAAGGATAAACCTAGTATTATGATCCTACACGAAATGAAAATCAGTGAAAAAAATCTAAGAGAGATTATGGGAAATTTCAAACCCCAGTATCAATTAATAAGACAAGATGCAAATGACAGTGCAATAGGACTGGCCATAATTTGGAACCTAGATGAAATTTGGTTCGAAGATTGGGTGAGCATGCCATGAATTCTCTCAGGGAGATTCAGGGTCATTGGCTCCAGTGAATGGGTACTCCTAATTGGAGTATACAGACCACATATTCTAAGGGAAAGAAGAGCATTCCTCCAAAATCTAGTTAAAATGAGAAGTCTACACCCGACTGAACTATGGATGGTGGGAGGGGACTTCAATATGATCACCTCCTTAGTAGAAAAAAGAGGGGGCATGAGGAGAATGGATATAGATATGGAACTGTTCGGAGACACTATAGCAGAATAGAGATTAATCGACATATGGACAATAAATGGGATACCTACTTGGAACAACAGAAGAGGAGGGAGTCAATAGATTGCATAAAGATTAGACCGGTTCCTAATATTGGAACAAATAATGAGTAGATACATCTTCATCAAAGCTTCGATCCTCCCTAGTATGGGTTCAAATCACTGTCCGGTCAGATGGAAGTGGACCTGAAAGATAGCCCGAAGAACCACCCCTTTAGGTTTGAAGCCTTTTGGCTTTGAGATCCAAATTTCATCAAAAAATTTGAGGGATGGTGGAAGCAAAGCAAACAGAGGGGGAGGAACTATATGAAGATGTTCCAACTTAAACTCAAAGAAACAAAAACAAAAATAAAGCAATGGAACAAAGAGGAATTCGGCCATATAATGCAGGACTAGCAGCAACTCAACAAAAAAATGATAGAAGTGCAACAAAAAATAATCTGGGAAGAGAGATTAGAGGAGACTACAGTAGAAGGGAGAAGGATTCTTAGCCAACAGGAGGAAAGGCAGAAACAAGAGAAAATTTTGTAGAGACAAAATTAGAGAGTGAATTGGTTAAGGGAAGGAGAACAAAACACCAAGTTCTTCCATAAGGCCATGATTCAACACTAGAAAAACAACAGAATTTTCTCACTCAAAAATGAGGAGGGGAATCGCAGCACACAACATGAAGATATAGAAAGAATATTAGTAAATAATTTCAGGGATCTCCTAACAGAACCCCAAGAGGACAAAAAGGAAGCAATACAAAGAGTCTCCCAACACATTCCCCAAAAGATCATGCATGATCAGAACCTAGCCTTGATGTGAGCGACAACAATGGAGGAAGTGAAAGAAATCATCAAAGGGATGAAAAAGAATAAAGCCCCAAGTCCGGATGGCTTCACAGCTGAATTCTACCAAGCCACATGGCCATTCATGGGAGCAGACATCTTGGAGGTTGTAAAGGAATCAAGACGAAACCAAAAGGTATGTCCTCGTCTAAACTCCACTTTCTTTACTCTCATCCCTAAAACCTCCAAAGCAGAGGACCCTCAGGGATTTAGACCCATTGCCATGTGCAATGTCATCTATAAAATAATCACTACTCTGATAGCCAAAAGATTAAAACCGCTCCTCCAAAACATCATATCCCCAGAACAAACAAGATTTGTAGAAGGCATAAAAATCTTAGATTTTCTGGTAACCTCCCAAGAGGTGGTGCACTCCCTGAAGGCTAAGAAAGCCACAAGAATGATGGTGAAGTTGGATCTCTCCAAGGCATATGACAAATTAAGTTGGGAATACCTAAGGAACATTCTCAGGGCATATGGATTTAGTCACAGATGGATAGATTGGATAAGTGCTATGATCTCTACCCCTGTCTTCTCTATCCTCCTAAATGGAACCCCTACCAGCACCTTCAACTCAACTTGAGGGTTGAGACAAGGGATCCCCTATCTCCTTTTCTATTTATTGTTGCAGCAGAAGGTTTGGGGAGATACATCAAGAAGGAAGCCTAGGTGTCAAGAATGAAGGGACTAAGGGTTTGGGGGAATGACCTACCACTCACTCACCAATAATTTGTGGACGACATCATGCTCTTCTACCAAGTCTCTCTCAGAGAAGTCAAAAGAATGAAAGAAATACTGGACATATTTATGCAGGCCTCTGGCACCCAGATCAATAAGGAAAAATCTTGCACCTTCTTTTTCAACACCCCTAGGAATGTAAAGGCTTATTTGGCCAGGATCATGGGATTTAGTACAGGTAACCTACTAACGAAATACCTGGGGATTCCACTGGTGGAAAACCCCCTAAAAATGGTAGGTTGGCAACAAACTATCCAGAAGATCCAAGGAAGATTAGGAAACTAGGCCTTTAGATCCCTCAACCTTGTAGGCAGAACAGTCCTAGTAAAAGTAGTGTTACAGTCAATTTCAATTTGCCAACTATCTAGTATGGCAGCCCCCAAGGGGGCTTGCACCAAAATGGTAGATATCTTCAAAAAATTATTATGGGGAGGGTCTCAATAGAAGAAAAAATGGGCTCCGATGTCATGGCAGGGATTGACAAGAAAAAAGGCTGAGGGAGGACTCGGGCTAAGAGACCCATATACCTTAAACCAATGGGGGAAAAACTCTAGTGGCATTGGATAGGAGGAGGAGGAGATCTATGGAAACAAATTTGGACAAGAAAGTATAACATTCCCGAGAGAACGGAGGAAATATTGCGATATAAAAACCCCTCCAAGGGCTCAACTATATGGAATCTAGCACAATAGAACAAAGAGAACATTACAGAGCATGCCTTCTGGGAAATTCAAAATGGAAAGAGAACGAAATTCTGGGAGGAGGCATGGCAAAAAAGAGGCAAATTGGGAGGTAAGTAGGATCTTGGAGACATCTACAGATACACCACAGATAGGAATATGCACTTGGTAGAACAATTCTAGAAGGAAGGGCAAGGGATTGGAAAATGGAGAAACTAGAAAGGGACAGAAGACTAGGGTTAGGGTATAGCACCAGAGCAAGGGGAAGAGTATGATAAGGAAATGAGTACAAGGAAAATAACTATTAGAATGGGACCAAACATCTTGAGATGGGGTCACTCAACAAAAAGAACATTCACTATTAAAGAAGCGTATGGGCTACAAGAAGAGCAAGAACACGATGAACACACGCCACTTTGGAATTTTCTTTAGAAAGGGGGATGGTGGCCAAAGGTAGCCCATTTCCTATGGCTAGTGTGCAAAGGGAGAATACTGACATGGGATCAGTTACAGAGAAGAGGTATGCAAGGCCCGTCCTTCTGCTAGATGTGCCGACAAAATAAGGAAGACATAGAACAC
Organism: Pinus tabuliformis; assembly: GCA_031772625.1. Taxonomy (NCBI): domain Eukaryota; kingdom Viridiplantae; phylum Streptophyta; class Pinopsida; order Pinales; family Pinaceae; genus Pinus; species Pinus tabuliformis. The sequence continues at coordinate 996,310,996 of CM062806.1, read as the reverse complement.
ATGATGAATTCCTGCCCTTTCGTGATTCAGCAATGGGAACAAATACAAGGTGTATTTGGAAGATTGGACAGAGATCACCAAAGCATAAAAGAAATGATTCAAATATGGGAGAATAATAACTTCTCAAGCCCTGTCCTGAATCAAGCATGGGGGCTAGCCCTGGGGTTTAACCTATGGATGATATGGAAAGAACGAAACAATAGAATCTTCAAAGATAAAATCTCCACACAAGAGCAAGTATGGGAAATACTAGTAAATAATATCAGAGAAACGATCCTGTCAGAAGAATGGAGTCAGGAGGACTGGCAAGTTCCTCCCCAGGAAGCTAGAATCCTATGATGCCTAAAATTATCAAAAGAAATGGTCGGATCAAATGCGTGGAAAGGGAGGAAGAACAATATTGAGTCCCCGAAGCAATTCACCCTCCCAGGAGAAGGATTCATCAAGCTAAATTTCGATGGGGCCTCCAAGGGGAACCTGGGAATAACAAAATCGCAAGTAATAATGAAGCTAAATTTGCAGCAGCTGGGCATGGCATGAGACTAGCTGTAAGATTAGGGTACAAACAAGTGGAAGTGGAAGGAGATTCCAGCTTGGTCATCAACATAATGAAGAAGCTTAACAATGGAATGCTATGGGACAAATTGAGCAAAAGCTGGAGGACAACCCACCTCATCCAGGAAATAGGGGAACTCACATAGAAGTTCGACTACTTAGTAATCAAACATGTAAGAAGAGAGGGGAACAAAGCAACTGATTTCTTGGACAACTGGGACTGTAATTAGCAACATGGATCAATGGAACAAGTATGGCTTATACAGCCCAGGGATGAAAGATTAAAACCCTTAGAAGAAATCTTACAACAAGATATCCAACATGAATAGGAGAAATCAAATAGTAGTAACAAGTCCCCCGATCGGGGTGGCTGCCCGACGAAGTTGGCCAGATACGGTTGTCAGGAAAACATAAGGACGGGTACAATCCATCGCAGCCCACATGCTCATGGCGATGGATGTAGTGGCTTCTCGCATGATGATGTATAGAGTGGAAGGGATAAGTGGCAACCAGTGCCATGCTAGTGATGGAGGAGGGAAGGGTAGGACAGGAGGATGGATGGGACAGAGAAGGAAGGAGGGCGAGTGTGAAGGAATGAAAGGTCATGGGGAGAGTATTGCCGCGAAGGAGAGATGGAGGACTGACGGGGAAGCTTAGCTCAAAAACCTGAAACGACACCTTCGAAGCGGCACTGGTTATGTTATCTGGCTATATTCGTTAATTGAAATGATGCCTGTGTGTTTATATGGAAGGGGAATGAGAGGTCTGACCAGAGAGGAAGGTAGGGATAAAGGAGGGAGAGAACTAGACATGCAGGGAGGGAAGGGGACTGAGGTCAAACCTGTAATTGGTAACGAGAGGGACCACCAGGGGTGGGAATATGAGGAAGCACATGCCATTAAGTTAGCCAGACAAACTTACAATGAGGAAGGAGATAAGGGAGATAAGCAAGTGAGAGGCGGGACAATTTCGAGTGGCAGAGAGGAGCGAAAGGCACACTGGCTAGAGTGTAGAGAGAAGGGAAAGAAATTGAGTGTAGTAATTATATGGTTTGAGGGGCGGGAGGTTAAGGATGTAAGTGTCGCGAATTGAGCGTTAGGACTCTAACCCAGGGAGCAGAGCAGAGAGAGGCAAATACCAAAAAGGAAGAGAGGCTATTGCGTGGTAGGGGAGTGGTGTTGTTATTTCTATCAAAGAGGCTATTGGATGGCAGGGGAGTGGTGCTATTACTTCAGGCAGAGAAGAGGCAGCAAAGTAGTGGGCCAAGGGGCATTGGGGTAGAGATGGGGGTGGTAGGAAATGCAAGGAGAGGGGAAGTGACAGAATGGTGGAAAGGTTGGAAAATATAATATGTAAGCTAACTAGAATGTTTTGTGAACAGGTGCGCACAACAAGAGACATGGTTAGACCAGCTCGTGGACGAGGACAAGGCATAAGGGGAAGGGAGGGGCCTCGGGCACCTGACCTAGGCACCTCGGAACCTAGACGTGGAAGAAATCTAGTAGAAAGGATTATCAATGAAGCAATGAAAGCGTATAGGGTAGGGATAGATGCAGGCATCTGGAAGATCTTAGAAGATTGGGAGGAACAGATAAAAGAGGAGGTAGACTTAGAATAGGAAATGGAGGCTTGGTGAGAGGTAATCCCTGACCCAAAAAATATGAGGGGAAGAATAACTTAATTGAAGAAGACTCTATACTTATATTGTCTCATGAAGAGCCTGATGGGGAAGGCCATGGAGCAGCTATCAAAGGGGATGGAAATGACCCCCCAAGACATGCCAAACTACAAGAAGGACCTACAAACCGTACAGTTCCAGTTGTCCAAGCAGGACATCCACCTCGATCGTATTCAAAGGCATTTCCTTCTATTATAAAGCTGGCAGATGCACCAGGAGACTCAGCTGAAGACTCGGCCCCGGTTGACTCAGCCTCAGAGGATCAAAAGGAATAGTCAGGTTCCTGAATTTTTTTTAGTTTTTAGCAGATAACATTTACTTTTATTCATGTATGCTTATGATAGATAGAAACTTAGACTCTTATCATGATATAGATGTATATATAGCTTGGGTAGATCGCCTTAAACTATATGATTTTTGGATGGCATATAACGTGGATAGGTGGCCAACAGACTTGGTTTCCCATTGGGCAAGTTGAGGCCACCTATCTCATCTATGTGGTGTAAACTTGTCTTTCATAAATAGAAAATAGAAGGTCCTACCAAGCATTACAAAAAAAAATAACATTAGGTATTAATTAATGTTATAAAAAATAATGAATTCTAAAACTTTTATTCAACAACATTATAATATTGCAATGTTACATCATATTTTGACAAAAAAAGAAAAGAAGAAGAAGAAGAAGATATTTAGTTTGATTAACTAAAATTAATTTATTTCTTAACATTATCAAACCTGTCGCCTCCTCACATTACCATCCAAATCTTTCCTCTATTTATTGCCCCATCATTATTTGAATTTTTCACACATCTGATCCTGATGATGAACCACAGAGGTTGGTTCGAAACATCGATACAATAAAACATGGATGCGATGACTCCGGAAGACATCGCTACACAAGATGTTGATCGCAGAAGCCTAAAATATATAATAATGTTCTACCTTAGCACGACAAGATCAATATTCATTGATCTACACATTCCTTTGACTGAATGCTTTTTTCCTGTGTAAAATAGTCTCCTCTATCACAATCCCAAACATGATCATCCTGTTCACAAATTTGTAGAACTCCTATTTAGCGTTGATCCTATTGCAATGCAGGATTCCTAGTGTTATTGCTCAGATCATGGGTTAAATTGGAAGAATTTCCCTCATAATCCCAGGATCTTAAGCCCAATACAAAGCCGTCCAAGAGCCCAAAATTGCAGATGATCCATAAAAGTAATTAAATCCTTGTTCATCCCATTAATCTAGTGATTATCAATACTCGTTCAGTATCCATGGACGCTAACAGATCATCCAAGCCAGAGAAACTAAGGCCACAGGATTCGACAACAAGATCAGGTTCACAGAAGCTACAAGAAACTGTGATAGTAAAACAAATAAAACAACAAGCCCCGCGTGATGACTTTTAAACAAATAAAGGAACTGCGTGATGTCTTCTAATGTCAAAACAGATGGTTATATAAATTTGAGAAACGTAGACTTGTGGCAAGTGTCGGACAACCTACTCCATGAACCCAATACCAACATAGAACCAATTTACACTCTAAAATCCCTTACTTTACACAAAGCGCGATCTTCAAAGAACCCACTGAAAGCCAAGCGAGTTCTTCGAGGTTTTTACTTCAATCAAAATTGAATTTAGGATTCATCACCGCTTAAACTCAGATTTAAGTACCATAAAATCTCTATGAGAATCTGGCTGTCACAAATTCGATGTCATAAAAAAAACAAACTCATTCCATGGAGATATATCAAATGTAGCGTCTGATTTCAAAAGAAATTATCTTCCAAATTTGTCCCTTGGCTGGAATGCAATCTCTTCGCATGCAGTGTCCCATGTTAGCCATAAAATTCTCACACAGTCGATTTCAGAACAGGATACTGCTCCGATACCACATGTAAAATATTAAAAAAAATTAACACACATGAAAAAATACCAGAGACATAGAAATGACGAAAAAGGCCTCAGCCTTATTGTATTCCTCTCATAATGCAATGTACAAATAATGATAATAGTACAAATAAATACATGAGGAAGTTTGTCTCAAGATAGTATGTCTATCTTGGACACTATGGTTGAGCAAATCTCTCAACTAAACACTAATCTAGGAGCCTAACTAGTTGGAGACAATCTGTCAACCAACTACGCCTAAACTGACTCCTAACCATGAGGAACAAACTCAATCTAGAAAGGTAGGGTTAAATCCAACTTTCTTGATTTTAATTAATTTAATTATTTTGGGCTTATAATTGTTTTTAACACATGAGAGTGAGGCTAACATAAAATACTAAACTTATAATAAATGGATGCTCTATTACTGGAAGAATCACCAATTCTGGAAATTGGGTTTTCAAGAAAAAACAAAAAATATAATTTTTTATTGTATTTTCTTGAACTTTTTTGATAGCCACTTGCCTTACGAGTTGTTGAAGCCCAGATCTTCATTGAAAAGCCAAAATAATAAAATATTATGAAGGTTTAGACAACTATCTCCTGCAATGCAATGCTGCTTCAAAGGTCTCCAAATATATCATAGGCTTATAATATGATAGATTAGTGGACAAATTAAAAACTACATTGAATCAACTTTTGACATTTTATCACAATTGAGCAGACTTGATCTTTTATACATTCCTTTAGCGTCAAGTTTTTTTATCTCTTTAATAAACATTAATAATAGACTTTTAAGTATCATGCCAGGTCACATTGGAAAAGTAACACGAAATATTATTAAATTTGTGCTTTTTGACTATGGAATCTCCTTGATAAATTCCAATATTCTCTCTCTAGAAACCCCTCTCTCGTATTTGAATGATTTTTATTCAAATCTACAAGTTCTAAGGCCATTTGACTTGTTTTGAAGGGATTTCACTAATTCAGTTGCCTTCAACTAAAATTGGTAGATTAATTCTTGTGTGATAAGGTGCAAAATAGTCTAGTGAAAAGATGGGTTTATATGTGGCTAGCTAACATGTTTCATCTTGTTAATGTTTGCATCTAAATATGGGCTTTTCACTTTCCTCCATGTTAGATGTGCAATCAGGGAAGGTGGTCATGCTGGATTTCACATTGATGATAGTTACTTTTTTTGTTGGAACATTATTTGGCACCAAGCATGTGATCTATATGCAAGCACCATTGATCTCAACTAGGAAGCAGTGGTTAAGTAACAAGGTGGTTCTCAATTTTAGAGCTGATGTGCTAAAGATACCTGTAGAAGGAATGAATGTTTTCTCATTGAATTATATTGAGTATGTTCCTTGTCATGATTTAAAGTATATCAACACTCTGAAAATTTTGAATTATTCTCGAAGAGTGAATTTTGAAAGAAATTTGTCCTCTCCACTTGAGGAACAACCTTTCTGTTTAATACCTCCTTCCAAATAATACAAGATCCCAATAAAATGGCCAATTAGTAAATATTATGTGTGGTGAAGCAATATGAACCACTCACATCTAGCAGAAAGCCAAAGGTGGGAAAAATTGGGTGCATAAGCAAGGTAAACTATGGTGGTTCCCAGGTGGTGGTACTCATTTCAAGCATGGAGCTTCAAAGTACATCCAAAGGTTGGGAAACATGATAACTAATGGAATAGGGGATTTACGAGCCACAAGAGTGGTGCAATTTCTTGATGTTGGCTGTGGTTTTGCAAGTTTTTCATCTTATCTACTTCCACTGGGTATACAAACAATACCATTTGATCCAAAGTGTTGGGTTGTGTTATATTCTTTCCACGACTAGCCCACGTAATTAACTGGGGGGTTAGGAGGGGGGCGGAGCTCCCCCCTTTGTTGCGTCGATTATGTAGTGGGGGGAGTCACAGGGGGTTTGAGAAGTGTAGGTAACCCCACTCTATGGGGTTCGGGGCAGCGCCCAAATTTTTTTTGGTTTTGGAATCTACGTGAGGTTGGGCATACCCACATATGGTTTTGTGCATAATTTTTGCACATGGTTTTGTACGCGATGGTTTTCGGTCCATGGTATTGGATGCTTCGACATGTATAAATATGTATTGTAACATTGAAAGGAACATAATGAAAAATCAAGTTGGTAGTCCTGGTTTTGGATACAGGGGAAAATCTCTGTGTATATGTGTTTTATGTGTTATGCTCTCACATTGTTTATTTTCTGTGTTTTAGAATTCGTATGCAGGTAATTTCTGTACAGGGTTAAAACCTACATTTGGTATCAGCGCCGTTTTTGGCTTCAAGGGGATGCCTTTGTTGCTAATGGGTTTCGCTCAGGCCTGTGGTAGAACCTGTTCAGCGGGATATTTGTGAGATCAATTCTAGTGGTGAAAGAAGATGGCGAGCAGTGGAAAGATAGAGATCGAGAAATTTAATGGTCAGAGTTTTGAGTTGTGGAAACTCAAGATGGAGGATCTGTTGGTGGATAAAGATTAGTGGATCGCAGTAGATCTGGGTACTAAACCAACGAGAGTATCCGATGAAGAATGGTAGAAGTTGGATCGAAAGGCAAAGAGCACAATAACATTGTGTGTCTCAGATTCAGTATTGCTGAATGTATCAGGGGAAGCTACGGTGAAGGCTTTGTGGGACAAGTTATGGACTTTGTACCAATCTAAGTCTCTAGTGAATAAACTGTTCCTGTAGAAAAAGCTGTATAACCTGAGGATGAAAGATGGAGACTTGGTGACAAAGCATCTGAATGCATTTAATACTGTGGTAAGTCAGTTAGCATCTGTTGATATTAAAATTTTAGATGAAGATAAGTGCATCAGTTTGTTGTGTTCTCTACCAGATTCATGGGATAGTCTGGTTATTGCAATAGGTAGCAATGCAACTGCCTTTCAGTTTGATGAAATAGTCACATCCTTGCTGACATAGGAGATGAGACGGAAAAATATGGAGAGCCAGAATGGTGATGCCTTGTCTGTACAAGGATGGTCCCAGAAAAAAAACAAAAATAAGTCATCGAGTGGGAGATCTAAATCTAAAGGGAGATCTAAATCTAAAGGGAGATCTAAATCTCTAGGAAAACTTGTAAAGGTTGTGTGCTGGAAATGCGGAAAGGAAGGGAACTACAAAAGGGACTGTAAATCTAAATCTCCTAACAAAGGAAAGGGATCTGATGATGCTCCTTTTGCAGAGGTGAAAACCACCTTAGATGAAGGTGGGGATGTGTACTTGTCTTCTTCAAGTACACAGTATACATGTAGATCATGAGGCATGGATGATTGACTCAGGTGCATCCTTTCACTTCACTCCCCATAGAGAGTGGTTCTGTGAGTATGAGAAATATGACGGTGGTGATGTCTTCTTAGGGGATGATAGGAAGGCTAGAATCGTTGGTCGCGGAAAAGTAAAGTTGAAGTTGCAAGGTGGAAGGATTAGAACACTTCCAGGTGTTCTACATATTCCTGCATTGGCCAGAAATCTGATTTCTGTAAGCAAGCGGGATGAAGCAGGTGTAAAAATAGTGTTCGAGAAGGATACCTGCAATATGGTTTGGGGAGCAATGGTATTGATGTGGGGAGTTCGAATTGGAACTCTGTGCAAGCTGCAAGGTAGCACTGTTGTTGATGGGTGCAACAACTTTGTGGTTCCTGAAAGTGGAGCAAAACATCTAGTGGTCTCTGGAGAGAAGGCCATGTTGTGGCATCAAAGGCTTGGACATATTGGAGAGAAGGGCCTTCAAATACTTCATGGTAAAGGTATGGTAGAAGGTATGAGTAATAGCTCTCTGGATTGATTTCTATGAAAATTGTGTATATGGGAAGCATAATCGGGTGAGTTTCCCCTCTAATGGTAAGAGGGCGAAACAGATATTAGAGCTTGTGCAGAGTGATGTGTTTGGACCTGTGAAGGTTTCATCATTGGGTAAGTCTGTGTACTATGTATAATTTATAGATGACTTATCAAGGAATACATGGATATATTTCCTTAAGAAGAAATCTGAAGTCTTTGACAGGTTTAAAGAATTTAAGGCTCTGGTGGAAAACTAGACAAAGAAGAAGATAAAGGTGTTGAGGACAGATAACGGTGGAGAGTTTTGCAGTAAGGAATTTGAAGAATTCTGTAAGAACTGTGGTATAGCACGACATAATACTACTCCATATACACCTCAGCAAAATGGAGTTGCATAAAGAATGAACAAGACGTTGATGGAAAGGGCAAGAAGCATGCTCAGTGGTGTCGAGTTAGGACAGGAATTTTGGGTAGAGGTAGTGGAGACAGCATGTTACCTGGTCAATAGATCACCTTCATCAGCATTAGAGGATAAGACTCCACAAGAGGTATGGACTGGTAAGAAACCCTCTCTTTCACATCTAAGGGTATTTGGATGTGATGCATATGTACATGTTCCAAAGGAGAAATACACCAAGTTGGATAGTAAATCTGAAAAGTGCATCTTTATTGGGTATAAGGATGGTTTAAAGGGTTATAAGCTTTGGAACCTAGTAACAAGGAAGGTTGTGTATAGCCGAGATGTGGTGTTCAGAGAGGTGAAAGATGTTATTAAACATGAAGCCCAACCAAAGGAACCTAAGAAGATAGAGTTTGAGCTAAAGGAGGAAGAATCAGACTCTACAGCAGAGGAGGAATCAGAAGTTGAAGAGCCACAAATTTCGGGTGTGAGAAGATCAGTTCGAGAAAGAAGGCAGCCAGAAAGGTATAGTCCATCTGCTTTCTGTGCAAATTTTGCTTTATCTATTATTGATGATGATCCCAGAACTGTGAAGGAAGTAGTAGATTCAGAGCATGGAAAACTCTGGAAAGAGGCCATGGTTGATGAAATGGCATCTTTGCACAAAAATGAGGCTTGGGATCTGGTGGAGTTGCCGGCTGGAAGGAAACCCATTGGTAGCAAATGGGTGTTCAAGAAGAAGACAAATGAAGAAGGAAAGGTGGAGAAATACAAAGCTCGATTGGTAGCAAAAGGTTTTTCCCAGGTGCCAGGAATTGATTTTGGTGATATCTTTTCTCCTGTTGCCAAGGTAGCTTCTATTAGATTACTTTTATTTGTTTCTACTGCTTTTGATTTTGAGGTAGAACAGATGGATGTGAAGACAACATTTCTTCATGGGGATCTGGAAGAGGAGATCTGTACATGAAGCAACCTGAAGGCTTTGTAGTGAAGGGTAATAAAGAACTGGTATGTAAGTTAAAGAAGTCTTTGTATGGGTTAAAACAATCACCAAGGATGTGGTATCAGAAATTTGATACATTTATACGGGGACTTGGGTTCACTAGAAGCAAAGTAGATCACTGTGTGTATTTTAAATTAATTTGTGACCATGTTATTTATTTGGTCTTGTATGTGGATGATATGTTTCTAGTTGGAAATGACAAAGAAATTATCCAGGATTTGAAGACCCAATTGTCCTCCAAATTCGACATGAAAGATCTTGGTGCTACAAACTATATTTTGGGCATGGAAATTAAAAGAGATCGGGCAAAGAGGAAGCTATGGTTAAACCAGAGGAAGTATGTTGAGACAATATTGTAGAGATTTAATATGCAAGATAGTAAACCGGTGAAGGTTCCTATTCTTGTAGGTGTAAAGTTATCTGTTGAACAGTGTCCCAAGACACAAGAATAGGAAGAGGACATGTCCCGTGTTCCATATGCAAGTGCAGTCGGTAGCCTGATGTATAAAATGGTTTGTACTAGACCAAACATTGCACATGCAGTGGGAGTATTGAGCAGGTTTATGTCAAAACAAGGAAAGGAGCATTAGACAACAGTCAAGCGGGTTTTCAGGTATTTGTGTGGCACTGGTGATTATGGTTTGTGCTATCAAGGAAGACTAGGATTGGATAGAGTGTTGGATATTCGTGGCTTTGTTGATACAGACTGAGCTGGAGATTTGGATTAGAGAATATCTACAAGTGGGTATGTGTTTAACCTATTTGGAGGTGCAGTCAGTTGGATGAGTAAGAAACAATCTGTAGTGGCACTATCAACTACAGAGGCAGAATACATGACAGCCACTCATGCAAGCAAGGAATCAATTTGGTTGCAGATATTGTGTTCAAGTATGGGGTTAGTACATGGATATATAAGGATAGACTGTGACAGCCAAAGTGAAATTTTCTTGGCAAAGAACCCTGCATATCATTCAAAGAAAAAGCACATTGATGTTCAGTATCACTTTGTGAGAGATATGATAGAAGACCAAAAGGTGTTGCTAGTAAAGGTGGACAGTTTGAAGAATACTGCAGATGCATTAACAAAATCTGTGAGCTCTGAGAAGTTCTCTTGGTGTAGAGAAACAATGGGCGTTATAGGGCTGGATAAATGACTAAGCTCTCTTGTGGCCCCATGTGGAAAGAAAACAACAAGTGGGAGAATGTTGGGTTGTGTTATATTCTTTCCACGACTAGCCCACGTAGTTAACTGAGGGTTTAGGAGGGGGGCGAACCCCCCCCCCCCTTTCGTTGCGCCGATTGCGTAGCGGGGGGAGTCACAGAGGGTTTGAGGGGTGCAAGTAACCCCACTCTGTGGGGTCCAAGGTAGCGCCCTAGAAAATTTTGGTTTTGGAACCTATGTTAGGTTGGGCGGACCCACCTATGGTTTTGTGCATGATTTTCACACATGGTTTTGGACGCGATGGTTTTCGGTCGATGGTTTTGGACACGATGGTTTTTGGTCCATGGTATTGGATGCTTCGGCATGTATAAATATGTATTGTAACATTAAAAGGAACATAATGAAAAATCAAGCTGGTAGTCCCGGTTTTGGGATACAGGGGAAAATCTCTGTGTATATGTGTTTTATTTGTTATGCTCTCACATTGTTTATTTTCTGTGTTTTAGAATTCGTATGCAGGTAATTTCTGTATGGGGTTAAAACCTACACAAAGGATGGGCATGAGAATCAGATTCAATTTTCTATTGAACGAGGAATTGGTGCCATGATTACAGTTCTTGGTACAACACAACTAGCTTATCCAAGAAATTCATTTGAAATGGTCCATTGTTCACGTTGTCATGTTGATTGGCATGAAAATGATGGTGTTCTGCTGAAAGAAGTGGATCGCCTTTTGAGAGCTAGTGGTTACTTTGTTTATTCTGCACCTCCTGCTTACAAGAAGGATAAAGATTATCCCCATCAATGGGAGAAGTTGATGTCTGACAACTTGAACATGTGGGAATCTTATTGCTCGTCAAGTTCAAATAGCAATTTGGTTCAAGCCAGGAGATAAGGCATGCCAACTAGAGAAAGAAAAATACAAAAGCTTGGTTTTATGTGATGAGGCACATGATCACATAAACCATTACATAATTGTCATGGAAGAAACCATTACAGGTTTCTCTAACTTTAAGTCCAGAAGTAGAGAACACTCGACAACTTCCTCCATTGCTGAAGTGTTTATCAATCTTCCCTAAATGACATGAGAAAATAGGGATCACTGTTGAAAATTTTAGTGCAGACACAACATTTTGGCAGAGGCAAGTCAATGAATATTGGACACTTATGAATGTTAGTAAATATGATATTCGAAATGTAATGGATATGATCTCTTTCTATGGCGGATTTGCTGCTGGTTTAAGCACAAAACCAGTTTGGGTGATGAATATAATTCCTCCAAGCTCAAGGAATACTTTACCTACTATCTATGACAAAGGCTTGATTGGATCTTTTCATGATCAATGTAATCCATTTTCTACTTATCCACGTACATATGATTTGGTTCATGCATTCCAATTGTTTTCATACTACAAAGGTGATGGTAGAGGTTGCCAAATAGAAGACATTAAACTGGAGGTGGATCACATTCTTCGCCCACTAGGATTTTTCATCATCTGAGATGACTCAACCATAATCTCAAAAGTGGCAGATATTGCACCCAAGTTTCTCTGGGATGCAAAAGTATATAATTTGGAAGGTGTTGGAAATGGAGGAGACCAACTACTAATTTGTCAAAAGATGTTGGAAGTTGTCCTTCAACAGGGTATTAAGCATTGATAGATCTTGTCCGTGGGATATTAATGCTAGCACATATACTTATGACGTTTTCAAATAAACATGGTCCGTCAAAAATACATTTTTTAAATTTAAAAGCACATCATGAATGAAAGTTTATGATGGGTATTTTTCCTGTCAAATTCCAACCCGCATCAACCAATCACGTTACAAATAAATAAGTTTAAATAATAGTAAAAAATAACAAAAATTGAATTCCCAACGTTAAACTATGAATAATGGACATACATTTTTGGTCAAAAATAAATTAATAAATAGTCAAAAGCAAAACTGAATGAGTAATACCATGCTTACAAAAAAATATAACAATAAAAACTACCATATTTATTTATTTTAAAGAAAAAAACACTACTTTATATTTAAAAAAAAAAAAAACAACGCTTATACTTACTTTTATATATATATGTTAAGTGATTGTTATCAAAATTGATTTATTTCCAATTTATAATCAAATAACTCATTTCCATTAAAAAGATAAAAATAAAAAATATTAATCTTCATTTAGCAAAATATTTACATCTATATAGTTTTATATTCCAAAATTAAATTTAAAGTTATTTTTACAAGTGTTTCACCTTCTTAATGAATTCATTAATAACATCAATTTTTATACTTAAAATTGACAAGTTTTCTATGAACTAACCAAATTTATTTACGCACTAACAGTATGGTTTCAATGGTTTAAAGCTGTATTTTGTAAATTTGTTCATCACTTTGGTCTGTGGAGATTTCCTCACATTCATTGTCAAAACCACGTGAGATTAGAGAAAATTGTGCCAAGGAGAGGACAGTGAGGCACTGGGAATCGGGTTTGCAGCAAGTCAAAGCCTGGAGACCGAAAAAAAAGAGAGACTTGTTAACGACCGGAAGGCTACCATTACATGCCACTCAGCCGAGGTCCCTGGCCTCCGACAGCGAAAAACTCCCAGTAGACACAGGAGACGAGAGTCTCGCAAATCAGTTGAAGCCGAGCCAAAAATTTCGTGATATTCTAATATAGTTCTGCGACTATTTCGGAGACAGATTGCGAAACGGGTAAGACTATTGTAAATGGATTCAAACACCAAAATAGTGTAAATGGATTCCAAACATCAAAATTTCCTAAATCGACAAAACAAAGATAGAAATTCGAACATATCAATGCCAGTCAGCATTCAAACAACTCATAACAAAAGAATAAAATAAGCGGGCACTCTCTAACCTAATAACAAAAGAATAAAATAAGCTGGCATTCTCTAACCTCCCATGTTTCATCATAATGAAAAATGAATTTTACAAGCTAAAGATTGAAAAGCTTGGATGATTGAGCGAATAAACAACATTTAAAGGATGACACACAGACACCCTAAACTTCTTACATTTAATGGAATCGTCCAGCAAACGTTTTGACAAATGTAGACCCATGAAAATATGGATCTGATCGATGTTGAAACCGGGAAGCTGCTCATAGCTGAAATGCCATGGATAAATTGTAAAAATGAGGCCATATCTTCTAATTCAAATATGCAAAAATTGAGAAAATGATGAAATATATAAGCATAATTTCAAATAAACTTTTCAATACTAGAAATGAGAAATAGAGCTCTAGAGTTCAGGCATACCGTGTATTAGTATTAGTATGTACACCACATAAAGTCACAGTTAATGGTATCGTTCAACAAACATTATGACTAACATGAATTTTGTGAAAGCAAATAGACGGGCCAAGTTGACCAGGGTGGGGTTCTCTTCAAAGAGGGGCCTCTCAGATACCAACAGGCAGATGCAATAGTGGTAAAATAGGAGAAGAGGAGTGGGTGGGTTTAATATAGATATCAATAAATTTCAAAATTATGGGTTATTAAATTTGGGATATAGTGAAATTTATAGGTGAATCTGATTATATAATTTTAAGCAAGAATGTGATTTGTTGTTGATTCAAATACATTCTTGAAGACATAAATAGATTAACATCTTGAAAAACCCCTAAGACACTCAAATTTTACAAATTAAGCAACTTAAGTTTTTAAAAATCTGTGCCAGATTTAGGTTAAAATAAACCAAAAAAAAGTCCAGAAAAAAAATCATTGAGTCTATACGTTAAACAAAACTATGCCTTAAACATGATATGCAGATGAAGAGGTTAAACTAAACTATGCCTTAAACTTGATATGCACATGAAGAGGTTAAACTAAACTATGCCTTAAACATGATATGCAGATGAAGAAGTTTGCAGTTACACCAAAACCCACAGGTTTTGGTAAACTTTCCAAATGGGTAACTAGGATCCCCAGGGTGGAAATTATAGATTCCATAGAGGTGAAGTGATTCCTCCAACACCGTGGGTTTTGGTAAACTTTCCAAACAGGTAACTAGGATCCCCATGGTGGAAATTATGGATTCCATAGAGGTGAAGTGATTCCCCCAACACCCCTTAGACATAGCTAAGGGGAAACCATTTCATCTATAGGTTAAACTAAATTATACCTTAAACATGAACCTAGTCCAATCCAGGCTCTGATACCATGAAAAAATTTAGTGTTACATCAAAACCTACCTGTTTTAATAAAATTTAAAAATTGTAACTAATATCTCCAGAATAAAAATTATAGATTCCATAAAAATAAAATGATTCCTCAAACAAAAAAATAAATATATCCCACCACCACCAACCTACCAGAGTGTAAACAATTACAAGTCATACCGACACTATTAAACACCATATTTATTAACACAATAATAACTCAAGCCAATGTAAACATCGATGAGAGAGGTACTGCCACATCGCACTTTGGAGCCCTCGACATCATCAACTTTGAATAGTGTCAACTTTAAAATATTAAAAATCCAAGAGAAACTCCACCGAATATTTACAAAAACGAATGATTTCATCTTTGAAATATGAAAAAACCAAAATTAACCACCAAATATTAAAAAAACTTAAAGTAGGGACAAAACTAATAAGAGTGAACCGAATATATATGTCACTGCTGCGTATGCAGTGACATATGTCACTGCTATGTATGCGGAGACATAATAAATCAAATGTATATTGAATTAATAATAATAATAAATAATTATTTAATTAATAATATTAATTTATTATTATCGGTCTATTAACATAATATCATCCAGCAGTAGTTATGAAACTTCATCGAAATTTCGCTAACAAATCAAACGTATATTGAATTAATAATAATAATAAATAATTATTTACTTAATAATATTAAATTATTATTATCGGTCTATTAACATAAAATCATCCAACAGCAGTTATGAAACTTCATTGAAATTTAGATCACTTTATGCCTAAAAAGCCTCTACACTGCCCAGCACTACCACTACGCGGAAGAAAAGTTACCAGACAAAAGACTTTAAAACGAGGAATTATTTTTTATTTATTTATTGCATTCACCGATTCCCTATGCGCGTGGAAATTTATGTCAAATGCTTACATTTTCTGTGGAAATCGAATTCCGATGTCCTTGTCACTGCTTTAACTCATTTTTCTGACACAATCGGAGGAACATCCCTCAGTGAAATCTGCGTGTGTATATATATATAGAGAACATGTGGAGGCAATTTGTATAAGCGGTTTTTCCAAGCCGATCAGATGGAAGAAATGTACAACGATGGAGCGGTGCAGGGCGAGTCGATGGTCATTCCAGGTTTCAGATTCTATCCCACGGAGGAGGAACTGGTGGGTTTCTATCTCAAGAAACGTGTGGAAGGAGGCCACCAGCTGCATTTCGATATAATCATACCAACCTTGGACTTGTATCAATATGATCCATGGGAGTTACAAGGTAAATTTAAATTCTTTCTGACTATTCCCGGTTTGAATTTGATATGATATGATCCCTGGGTGTCACCAGGGGGATCACTCAGTGTGGATTCCTTCAGTTTCAATTTGAAAATGTTTTTTCACTTGAAATTGATGTATAAATTTGTTGCAGGTTTGGCTAGTGATGGTCGGGAAAGGCAATGGTTCTTCTTCGTTCCAAGAGATACCAATAAATTCCCTCGGCCAAGCAGATTGACGAAGTCGGGTTACTGGAAAGCCACCGGTTCAGACAGAGCGGTTCGCAACGAGCTGCTTCAGTGCATCGGTGTTAAGAAAACTCTTGTATTTTATAAAGGACGAGCCCCGCTTGGGCAAAGGACGGAGTGGATCATGAACGAGTATAGGATGCCGGATTTGAGCTCGTCCCCGCCCAAGGTGATATAATATTTTAATAATAGTGTTATTGATAGATGGACACAATACACACAAAAATCTCAGCACCCAAAGAAATGAAGCACATTGCTTTTCTTGGTAGAAAGTTTCTGAATGATTGTAAGTTGGCATGTGCAGAAGAATGTGGATATGGTGTTATGCCGAATCTACAGAAAGTGTGCTTCTCAGAAGTCGATGGAAGAACGAACAAAGCCTGACCGCGTTGAGAAAGAAAAACTGGTTGTTTCAGTTGGTCATGAATATGAAGGCAACTAACTGTCTTTCAGTCACCCTTAATGGCAGTTTGTACCAATGAAATCCAATGATGGAGACATAGTTTCTTAATTTGGAGAATGTAGAGGGAGTAAAATGAATAATGTAGATAGTACGTTTCAGTGGGCGGAAATAATGATGTTTTGTGAAGAATCTATGGTATTGAAGATGCCTAAAATCTGGAAATAACTGCTGTTGAACTTTTTGGCCGCTGATGGCTACTCTATATGCTCTTCTGTATACCTCATCCACATTTCATAATTCTAAAGTGATGAGTACTGTACCTTCATTCTGGATTTGATTAGGGTTTGTAGCTTCTCCAGGCTCAAGCGTGAAGAAGAAACCAACGGGCATCAAATGCATAATCAACCATGGATATGGATATGAAGTCTAATGATATAAGAATTGAATATTAAACCTAGGAATGCATTTTATTTCATTATTCTCTTTTCCTTACATATACAAATAAAGTTTTGAATGGAGTTGTCCAGATTACGCATTTTCCCGGAAAAACATTTCAATACTTCATGAGATACCATATACCATTATCAGCTTGCACTCTCAAAGTGGATGCATAGGAGTGACAATGGCTCATTTATATTCAAAGGTGGTGTCAACTCCAGGTTGAATAAAAAATTAATTACACATTTCTTTAATTCAAAATTATAGAAATTATTTTTGAACTTAACAAATATGAATATTAATACAAATATCTCTATATAAAAATAAAATAGATTTTACACACAGTGCTAATAAAAAAATTATATACTTTTATTTGTAATAATAATATTATAAATACGATGTTTATATATTAGTATTAGTCTAAATAGGAATCAAATCTCTCAATATGCAAAACGTTTTTGGAGTGTAAAATTTGAAGAAATGTTTAAACCTATAAAGATTTGATTCATCTACATGCTTGATAGATTCCAAATAAAAATAGATCTATGCTATTTAGATAAACATTTATAAATCTTAGATTTTTTTTTATTGTAAACAATAATTTTTTATATACTTATTTATCAAGTTTAAATATGAAGTTTTCAAATACGAATAATTATTTTAATTTATATTAGTTCATAATTTATAGCTACTATTTATATTATATATATATTTCATCTTTCTATATTTATAAATATTTTTACTTTTAATTATATATTTATTAATTAAATTATTAAGTTTCTGTGTGTTTACTAATTATATGGTTTAAAATACCATGGTTAAGAATATGAAACATATTATTTGAATTCATTTTAATGTGATATGTATGTTATAATTTTTGAAGGAAAAATTGTTTATAATTTTATTAATAAAAACAAACTTTATTATGTTTTATGCTTTATTACTTTTTTAATTAAATCATATTATATTTTATTATTATTATTTTTTAATCACAAACATTCTAACATTTCTCTTATATTAAATCCATATTTAAATGTTTACACTTCTTTATTGACACTACAGCATCTTTCCCTAGTACAATAAAATATGATTATAATATAAATATAAATATTTCAATAATAATAATATTTGTTTTTTATAAATTAAAATAAATTATAATTAATATAAATTTCCTTTATATAATTAAAATATATTTAAAGTTATAAGTTTGATCTCTTTTATACTAGCACAAATAAATTAATAAATGTGGTTGATAAATGTCAACAGGCATGTTTTTTTTTAGGCTCACATCAATCTATTTCTTTGTGGCTTACATGAATATTTCCTATGAGGATCAAATGAATGGTAACTTTTGATCCTCGCAATATGTTTGACCTCTGCAACTCATAATCTTTAATCGTGGGTATATTTCTGTGACTCATTTTCTCTTGACTACGCTATTATGATCAATAGGTTTTCTCTGCCATTCAGGACATAAAAACATTCATGCAACATCTATGGGAGAAATATACATAACAATTTCTTTAAGGCTCGCATGAATAAGACTCAAATGAATACTTTTTTTCTAAGGCTCACATCAATCTATTTCTCTGTCGCTTGCATGCACATTTTCTCCGAGGCTTGCATGAATGATAAATTTTGATCCGTACGACTTGTTTGATCTCTACAACTCATAAGCTTTAATCATGGGTATATTTCTGTGGCTCATTTTCTCTCGATTGCACAATTACGAACAATAGGTTTTCTTTGTAGCTAAGGACATAAAAACATCTCTGTGGTGAACTCGCCTACACTCGCTTATATCTATATATCTATATATATATATATATATATATATATATATATCTATATCTATATATATATATATATATATATATATATATATATATATATATATATATATATATATATATATATATATATCTTTGCTGGGACCTTTGTCATACATACCTCCACAACATCTATGGTGAAGTCTCGCATCTACAGTGTAAAAACCCTAATGGTCTCGCATATAAACTCTACGACATTTTTTTGAATTCAGATATGCAGATTTGTGGCTGGTTTCTCTCGGGTCTGCAACAACACTTTTGTGGTCTTAGCGAAGTCTGCAATCTTAGCGACGCTCAATACAACTCTGGCAGGTGCATACATTCCCTCTTTCCCTCTTCTTGTTAACTTTTATTTTGTTTATTTAAACTATGAGTACTCCTTCTCATATTTCTAGACCCCCTCTAGCAAAGGGAGACCAAGTAAAATTACTCTAGAGAGTCTTTATGAGTGTTGTAGTCGACAAATCCCTCTTGCGGACAAGAATGATCTCCCTATATCCTTGACAGAAACTAGAAACAAGAAGGACAATTGAAATAACTCTTTCCCTAAGTTAGACTTGTTTGAATTATAAGAATTAAAGCTAATGTACGAGCCTCTTCCCTATTTCATGATATGCTCGATGAAGATCCCTTTTTGTGACTTAATGCATCTCCTCAAAGCTTGATAAGACCCGCAACCATAAACCATAAAAGGATCAAAAGAATATGCAATATAATAATCCACACAAAACTCAACCTAATGATCAAGGAGATTAGGAATTTAATTTCCTTAATAAACACCTTAAACAATTATAAACCATTCATCATTCCAATAAGACAAATCAATGGGAGAAAGTGTTCATTTCTATTCATCAAAGATGAAGAGGATCCTTACAACCTTCACCTTGATGTCGTGAGGTTCCTCCCAAATGCCTTCAATCTTCTCCTTAGATGACAAGCTTTCCAATCTCAAACTAGCAACATATGTTTATCTTCTCTAAGTTCTGACCTCCTTAAACCCTCTACCCTCTAGTCATTTTATAGTCCAAGAGGAAGAAGTTCTAGATCCAAAAGAGGAGGGTGAGATGCCCTAATTGAGGGATTAAGTTTCTTGGAGGAAAGGGATTAAGATGCATCATCTGAGGGTTATAGTTCAAATAGTCATCACTTGGAAGCTTTCAGTTGGGAAATATTCAACCAACTATGTTTCTAGAATGTACATTTTATTTTTACTTTCTTGAATTCACCTTCGTGGGTTTATAGTGGTAGACAGAGCGCATCTCTGAGCTGTTCTCAGAGTTAATTCCAATGAATGCGCGAGAAAATCTAGGAAAATCAGCACAGGTGAAACTTGACAAGGTGTGATAGCTATTATTCCCAAATTTCCCATCTCCTTCAAGATATTTTTGGATGTTTGAATTCTAAGGGAGTTCAATCAAACATGTTCACAGATGGTAAAAAGACCCATAAACTGATCAAGTGTCATGGCAACAAATTGATGTGTAACAAATTGCCCCCTAAAGTGTGAAGTCTGTAAAATAAGTTTAAAAGATTGAAGTGATTTATCATTCCAAGGACCGAATCAGAGAAAATGGTTGGAAACTGGCAGGGAACATTCAAGGATTACAATGCAAATGTATATCAATAATCATCACTGAGGTAGGAATTTCCATACTCAGAGTAAAGTGAACTTAATGAACAAGCACAAAAAAACCAAAATCATATAGATAGTATGATCCAAAATTAAACAAGAACACAACAACTTATAGATATAATCATAAACATAGAGATGCAGTAGAAAAACACTTCATTTCATTAATAGAAAAATATTGAACTATGCTGACAAACAGAATGGAAATAATATAGCTCGGGCGATGGTAGCTTATCTCTAAGAAGAGATGTGGTGGCTACATGCCTCTGAACTATGTTACAATGAGGCTCAAGGGACTATTTATTATTGGAAAACATGAGAAAACCTCAAACAACCAAAACCCTAACCCCAGGAGATGTAATACCAAGAGTTTGTGGGCCCCATTGGGGTTAGTTAGGCAGCTAACTTCTCGGGGTCATAATTTGGTCATATTATCTTTGTTTGGCATGTATGATACCTTGTTGGAAAGGTCTCGCCAAGTACTACAGGTTTCACTAAAGGCCCGTGCCTATGGCTATGGGCTTACTGCAGACCCCAAAAATCCATCGTTTAGGGACCCGAAAATCGGCTAAAAATAGTAAATGTTGAAATGAACAAGGAAACATATGAAATTGATTGGGGGTCTAGGTGGAATAGGTAGGTGGCCACCAATATCCACCTGGTTCATTACTCCCCCCTTAGGAAGCAATGGTCCCCATTTCATGCAGAGCCTCCATGAGGTGACAGAATTTCTGTTGAACCTGGTCGTTGGTGAACCACTTGCCCTTGTGAAGGAGTTGGCTTTCTTTGACAATTCGATATAATTGTATCCTATATTGGTGAGTGTTCTTGATCTGTGTGTCCATTATCTGATCAATTGTGGCATGTTCCATGAAGTCTAGATTGAGCTCTGTTGGTGTGAGTTGTTATGCAATGTCAAATGTGTCCAACAATGGTGGAAAATATGGTCGAAGGCAATCTACATTGAACATTGGGTGCAGACCAAGGAACGGTGGGATGTTCAGCTCGAAGGCATTGTCACTGATGGCCTTGGTGATGGTGTATGGCCCATATTGGAGTGGGGAAAGCTTGCGGCCAGGTGGACAATAAGGCACTCCTTCTGAAAATGTAGCCAAACTTTGTCACCCACCTAGAACTTGTTCGGCACCCGATGTTGATCATGGCGTTGCATGTACTTAGCATTGGCTTTGTCCAATATATCATGAACCTATTAGAAAATGTGTTGAATGCGCTCAATGAAGTTATTAGCCCTTTCATCTTTGGACTGAACGTGAGCTAAATCTACCTAAGTGGCTGCAAATGGTATGGCAATATCAATGGGGAATAATGGATGAAATCCAAGCCCTACATGAAAGGGGTTATGGCCTGTTGAGCTATGCATAGCTCTATTGTAGCTATGTTGGACATAGGGGAGACTTTCATCCCACGTGCATGGATTCTTTGAGTTGTACATGCATAGAAAGTGTACGATCGTCTTGTTGACAACCTCTGTTTGGCCATCAGTTTGGGGATGGAAAGTCGTGGACTTAGTAAGTTTTGTATCCAGCATCGACCAGAGACTTGAACAAAATGCACTCGAGAATCTGTTGTGTTCCTGTTTAAGTTCGGATCAACAGTTGCGGTACTTGAGCACCAAATGTCGCTTAGTACCCTTGATACCCAACTTCGTGCGAAGGGTATGGAAAGTATTTGTGAACTCTGCCACATCTTGGTTCCTTCCCTGCCATAGTTTGGTCCACTTTATGTATTTTTATTGAAAGCTCCCGAGAGGGTAATATTGTTCCTTGATAGTGTCTCAGAAATAATTCCAAGTGGGTGCGGCTAAAAACAACGAGGGTTCACTCTCGTCCTTTTGTTCACAGTAGGTTTCCCACCAATCCTTGACATGTCAAGTGTTTTAAGAGGTGAAAAGTAATCTTTTCCCGATTGGAAAATTCATGAACTAAAAAATATCCTTCCAATAGATTTGACCATTTATGTACGACGTCTGCATCTATAAGGTCTTCTAATATGGGAATATCAAAGTTAATTTGTACCTTAAAAGGAGTGGTGCCTCCAGAGTGGCTGCTGGATGAAGATGCATCGCCTGTGAGTATTCGTCGGAGGATCTGGGCAAATTTATCCATCATCGCATCCCTCTATCGCTCGAGGGATTCCTCAAGCAACATAAGGATCTCCTGCCCCCTCGTCTTTCTTTTCTTCCTCCATGGGAGGTCATTAGGTTTTGCGAGGCTAATCTTGTAATGGTTCAACCAGATCAAGCCCTAACTCCTTATACCCTGACCTTGTTTGGGACATGCAAAGAAAAACAGAGAAAGCGCAGACCACTCTGATACCACTGATCCAAACTTAAACAAGAACGTGAAAACTTACAAATATAATCATAACATAGAGATGCAGCAGAAAAACAATTTATTTCATTAATAGAAAAATACTGAACTATGCTTACAAACAGAATGGAAATAAGATAGCTCGAGTGATGGTAGCTTATCTCCGTGAAGAGATCTGGCGGCTACATGCCTCTGAATTGTGTTACAATGAGGCTCAAGGGCCTATTTATTATTGAAAAATATGAGAAAACCCTAAAAAATCAAAACCCTAACCCCAAGAGATGTAACACCAAGAGTTTGTGGACCCTGTTTGGGTTAGTTGGGTAGTCAACTTCCCAGGGTTGTAACTTGGTCATATTATCTCCGTTTGGTGCATACGATAACTTGTTGGAAAGGTATCTCTAAACACTAAAGGTTTCACTACAAGCCCTTTCCTACAACTATGGGCCTGCTGCAAACCCCTACCTATGATAATGGGCCTGCCGCAGACCCCAAAAAACACCGTTTAGGGGGTCAAAACTGCTCCTGTAATTCAGGACCCAAAAACTGCTAAAAATAGTAAATGCTAGAATGAACAAGGAAACAGATGAAATTGACTGGTGGGTCTAGGTGGAATAGGCAGGTGGCCACCAATATCCACCTAGATCATAGGAGACACAGTATGGACACAACCATTTGCCATAAATGGGTCTACATAATCATGAATATAAAATCTCCTCACAACCTGGATTGATGAAACTAGATCCAGGGTCTTGATCTCCATCTCTCGATCCACAGTACGAATCTAACCATGTGAGTGAATGTTTCAAAGTCAAACATGGCATAAACCACTTGATTACTGGTTAATGATGTGAACCATTAACAAGTGCGAGAGAAACCACCAATAATGAAAATGGTTCTCAAGGTACTTCTAGTACAATCTATGAAGTGCGAATAAGTGATCTGAAGTCGAACACTCATAGAATCGTTCGATCGAAGTCCAATGATTAGAACCTGTTGTCGAAGGTGAGAAACCTACCATTAAGGCATGGAAGCCTCAAGGTACTGAAGCTCTCTAGATCAAGTTCCTAGGTAATGAGTTGAAGTTGATAAGAAGCAACCCGTCATAGGAAAGCATATGACACAAAACTATCAAGTTTTGAAATAGTTTTCAAGGAATAACTCAAGGATGGCCGACGCGATTAAAGGCTAAAATTTTGAAAGGAACTTGGAATGAGGTTGAACTTCTCTTGAACACACAAAGACATGACAATCAACTTGCCAGCATCTGACTTAACGATAATACCCAAAACCATGAAGACTTTCAATGAGGTTCGATTAATTGTAAGACAAATGGATTTCCCAACACTGACATGAATGTGACAGAGTGTCGTGTTCAAGAGAAACATGCTACCTTTAGAAATGAAATGTAAAATGGACACCTTTTCCCAATTCCCCCCCACAATTACTGGAAAGTACATCTTTATTTTTTTACAAGCTTGGGGAGGATAACATATGCTTGTATTGTAAGCTCATCCTTCAGATGAGTCCATCAAAGTATTTTTAATGAACCCTAAGAAGGAATGGTTCGGTCTTGTTATGCTTAACGAGTCCTATACTGTTTAATTTTTTCATGAGTCTAGTAAAGGGGTAACTCGATGTCATTTTCTTTTAAGAGTTTGAAAAAGACACAAAAAGGAAACTCATTTAGTTCTTTTACCGTAAAATTTTAATGAGCCTGGAGAAAGTAAAGCTCAGTGTTTTTTAGTTTTAGGGAGTCAGAAGAAAAACATAAGTAAACTCCATCAGGTTCTTTTTCGTAAGTTTAGTCCCTCAGGTCCGAAAAAGGATAAAATAATACAAGAGAGAACTCTATTGACCATGTTTGATCAATGTATACTTTTTTTGTAAATAGTCATGGCTCAGTCCGTAAAAGGGGTAAACTTATACTGAGTGGATGATTGTTCATTTACTTCTACGAGTTCAAACAAACAAGTACTCGAAAATATTTTCATTTTTAAAGAGTCTAAAAAGGGCTTAAAAGAGGACTCTAGTGTTTCTCTTTTTGGTAAGTTTTAACGAGTTCAAAAAAGAAATAAAAATATGCTCATCTTACTGACTTTCAATTTAATTAACAAGCAGGGAAAGATGGAAAGAGATCAAAATTTTCATGTACATTTTACGAGCATGAAAAGATAGCAAAAGGACGTCGGGATTTTCATGAGTTTAACGAGTATTGAAAATAATAACCGAAATGGACTCATGATAGGTTTCATTTTTACATAAGCTTAAAACAAAGCATAACTATGCTTGAGGGTGGTTTCATTTTTACAGAAGCTTGAAACATAGAAAAATGTGCTTGAAAGTGGTTTTCATGCCCCCAACATACTAACATAGGCACATGACCCCCAAACATCTTTTCATGTGTTTGAGTAGATTACTGGTTAATAATAGGTGGATGAAATGAAGGTTCATTTACGAGATCATGTGGAAGACTCGAGTTAATCAGGGGAGGATTTGTTTCATTTTTTAACGAGCTTGACATAGGAAAAGAACTATGCTCATGGGACCTTGTTTCATATTTTAAAAAGCCTGACACAAGAAAAGGAACTATGGTCATTCACTTGTTTCATTTTTTAACGAGGATGACACAGTAAAAGAGCCATCCTCATCAAGATTTGTTTCATTTTTTAACGAGGTTGACACAGTAAAAGAACTATTTTCAAAAAGAGTTGTTTCATTTTTTAACATGGTTGACACAGTAAAATAACCATCCTCATGAGACCTATTTCATTTTTTAACGAGGTTGACATAGGAAAAGAACTATCCTTATAAGGATCTGTTTCATTTTTTAATGAGGTTGTCACAGTAAAAGAACTATCCTCATGGAACCCTTTTTCATTTTTTTAATGAGATTGACACAGTAAAAGAACCATCCTCATAAGGATCTGTTTCATTTTTTAACGAGGTTGACATAGTAAAAGAACTATCCTCATAAGGATCTGTTTCATTTTTTAATGAGGTTGACATAGTAAAATACTATCCTCATAAGAATCTATTTCATTTTTTAACGAGGTTGACACAATAAAAGAACTATCCTCATAAGGATTTGTTTCATTTTTTAACGAGGTTGATACAGTAAAATAACTATCCTCATAAAACTTGTTTATGGCTTCCATATGGAAGAAACACATGTCAAGGGACACCCCTTGATCATGGCTTCCAAAAGGTCTTCATTAGATGGAAGAACAATTCCTTGGAAGGAACACATGTCAAGGGGATCAATAGGGATAAGAAAATCATATTTAAATGTCCCCATTAAAGTTTTGACCACGCCAGTTATTGGATCTAAGTCAAAATAAGTCGAGGAGACAATGAGAGGCTATCTTCAATTGGTAACTGAAAACATGGGACATGATGCCACATAATTAACCCATGGTGAGGTAGGTACCACTTCCACATAAGGAACATTAAGGGGTGTCAGATGAATGGTAGTTGAAGCAAGATTAATGTATGAATTTTGATCAACCATCACAATGCTTCCATTGTGAGGGAAGGACATTAGATGAAAGAGTGTCGATACGACAACTTTCATGGCATAAACATAGTCTCTACTAAAGAGAAAATTGAAATCTAAGGGACCTTAGACTACCATAAGATCAATACAGACAGTTTTACCCTCCAAGTTAATAGGTAACTTAGGAAGGATCCCTAAAGGTTCACTAATGGTTTTGTTAAAATCTAACAAATTATGTGTAACAATTACAAGCTGAGGGGAGCCCAAAGCTTGCCAAATGATTGAGGATAAATTACTGATAGAATCACCTTCATCTACATTTGTGTGACGCACATTCTTACCATAAGCCTTCATAATGATTTGGAAAGGGGTGGAATAAGGAAGACGAGGTTCTGCCAGTCTATTCCAATCAAAAGAAATAACCTCATTACTTGGATGGGTTCAAAAGCAACAAGTGAAATTCCCCCATGTGTAGAAGAATGTAAGGTAACATGAAGAACCTAAGCAATATGAAGTTCACTCTTTAAAGGGAGAGTGGGATCAATCGAAGATGGAATCGATTCGACCACTTGATCAAAAAATAGTGTTGAGTCTTGAAGTTGTCATTCACTTCCATTACACTTTCACTATCATGACCATTATATCACCTCCATTTCACCTTCATTTCACTACCATGTCACTACATTCATCTTACTTTCATCATTATTGGGTCACATTTATGTTTTTCCAAACTTTATTAATTCTTAGCATTTTAAAGTGAATTTGTGGTTAAAAATTAGAACATAATGTGCATATGCTTATACCTAACAGGTGGGATGAGATTGTTGACATGTGTAGGTCAAAATGAAGCTTCTAGAAGACCTTTATGTGGCATCCTAAGGCCAAATTCGAATTTGAGTGGAGAGGATCATGAGGATATGTGTCACATTTCCTATTTGTATTGAAACTCTAAGAAGACATGTGTCTTATCATTTCCTAATTTGATTATAACTCTAGAGGTATAGGGAGAGATTCATGGACTCTCATTAATGAGATGACTTCTCATCTTTTTGTATAAATAGGAGATCTTTCTCCTTTATTAAAAAGCTTTGTAAACTTTGTTAGCTCAACTTGTTGTACTTTGTAATTTTGAAGAATTTGAATAAATCTTTGAGGTTCCCAACATGGAAGGAGATGTGAAGTAGGAGATGTCATGGAGCATATTAGAATGTAAGGTAGAGTAGATTTTATTTTGTAGTTTTGCTTTGATTTCATTCAAGTATGTCATTTTATTTTTATGATTGTTTTCAAGTTTAATAGTTTAGATTTCCCATTCATGCAAGTGTGTTCAACCAATTGATTGTAGATTTATCTAACTATGTAATCTATGCTTAGCAAAATAGTCCAAGAAAGTATTTTCCAATTGGTGCTTGGAGCATTAGAGCACACAGTAGATTAGTTTTCCTTTACATGTTTTGTATTTAATTTTGTTGCAATTTCATTTTCAGTTTTAGAACAATGAAGTATTGAATCCCTCCAAATGCTATCACAAGGAGGTAGTTCTCCCAAAATTGTATAGTGGAGTGATAAAACACTTCATTTAGCTGTTATAGTAGATTAGTTGCAATTTCACTTTCAGTCTTAGTCTTTCATTTAAATTTCATTTTCAGTTTTAGAACAATGAAGTATGGAGTCCCTCAAAATGCTATCACAAGGAGGTAGTTCTCCCAAAATTGTATAGAAAAGTGATAAAACACTTCATTTAGCTGTTATCATTTTTGCTTTCATTTCATAGACATTTTGTCGGCTTAGATTAATCTAACTATTCAAAGTTTTGATTTGTTTTTATCTAATGTTCATTTCCTTTTCTCCCTTCTTTAGAAATTAGATTTTAACATTAAAAGTCATTAGATTTAGTTGTCCATTAACATTTAGAGATTTTCATCTAGAAACATAACTTTTCTTTCTTAGATTAATTTCCTTAAGCATAAGAAACAAAACCCCAAAAAACAACATAAACTATAAAACAACGAAGTAAGAAAAAGGTTAACTAAGCACATATAGTGCACCACACTTCATCAGTTTACGATACCCGGATTGATAATTTATGTAGAGCAATTTAGGACACTAAATTGACTAGACATTTTGGCGCCATTGCTGGGGAAGTGTAATTAGGAGACCTTATTTCTTACATCTAAAAAAATTAATAATTTCTCAAGTATGCTCTCCTCCTGCACTTTGTGTGATCTAGAGGATCAGAAAAAGAATTTTTTATGTTAAAAAAAAAAAAAAAAAAAGAAAGAAAAAATGATACCAGATGTAAATTGATTTTGCACAACGATTAATTTTCAAACAATTAAATAAGTTAAATTTCAAAGTTTAAATAAATCTAGAACTTAAAATTGTTAAAACAAAAAAGTAAGTAATATAAAATATGTATCAAAATTTAAATAAATCTAAAACTAAAAATGATTAAAATAATAAAGTAAACCATGTAATATATATATATATATATATATATATATATATATATATATATATATATATATATATATATAGATAGATAAGAAACATCCCCAAAATATGTATCCATTAAATCTCAAAATACGGATACAATCATTAAATATATATATGTTTCATCATTTCATTTGATTCATTGAAAAAAAAACAATAAAAAATCCAACTTCTTTGATAGGTTCAGCTGTCCAAATTGATTGGTTATGGTTTGTAGTGACCCTCAAAACACTGTGTCCTATTTAATAAGATTTTGCAAATTAGCTATGGAACGTAGCCCTATTCCGCAGCTAATTGTGTGTTCCATAGCTACTTCCAAGGTTTAGCAGGTTACAGGCGTCAAATGAAGAAACCGACCACATGGGCATCTCTGGAATCATCTCGACATGGATTCTATCCTAGTCACCCAACCCAGATCGATAAAAAAACCAGCTTAAGACCATAGTCAAAGTCCTGTTTTTAGGGTCTAGAACATTCACTTTGAAGCCTTAGTTGCCTAAAATTGAGAACCATTAATCATTTCTATAAAAATTCACAATTTCAGAAAAAGAGAGAGAGAGAGAAAAAAAACAAAGTTTTCACTGCGGCCTCAATAGAAAACCTGCATTCCTGTTTGCGCTTTGGCCTTGAAACAAACTTGCAAATAAAACATATATCGATGAGATTTCAGGCTTGGCTGACTGATATTTTCGATTTTCTGGTCAATATTGTGCCGAGGGATGAATTGAAGGAGGATCAGGTTATCAATCTTGGAACCCCTACAACTTCTCTCTCAGTTGGAAGCAGCAGTTCTAACGCTGGTGGTGCTAATTCTTTCCCTTTTTATTATCTACCCAACCAACATTCTGCGCCCCGTGGATTCATTGTTGGGAAACCTATGGATCCCGCTATTTATATGCAACAGCCACGGTCTCCTGTGGCCTATATGTACAATATGTTGCAGTGGGGATACATGCACACAGATGAATCAAAATCACCCAACTTTGGATAGCTAAGGCATGATGACCTGATCATGATTTGGTTGAGGGTTGCATCTTCATTTTTATCTTCCTTTTGGGATTTCTCTTCTTTGTCTGTTTTCAAGATTACCATGGATTTTAGAACACACCACTGGTTGGTTCATTTGATATTTGTCTGTACTGTAATTGCATCTGAAGAAAAATTCTAAATTGATTTTATAGAAGACGCATTTTCTAGAAAACGCATAATTGAAAAAAATGTCAAACTTTAAACGTAAATTCCGGCCAAATGAAAATGAATTAGGAAAAATAAAAACATGGGTTTTTTCGGGAACAGGGTCAATTAGATAACCCAGAAATGGTTTGGAGAATTTCACAACGGTTTGGGAGAATTTTTCGATTCTCTAAAGCCCCATTTGGCATGCCGCATGAGAAAAAACGAATTTTAAATGTACACAACACTGTTTGAACACGACACGCTTGAGGAAGAGAAATCCAATTTGAAAACAAATTCATGATGTGGCATTCAATCCATATGGCATCTAAGAATCCAACTCGGTTCATGTAATCTCTATTTTAAATTCAATGACTCGTACTTAACTGGACTTCTCCAGCACACCTGTTAAACGACATAACCCAATTGAATACGACTCTTCCAAACCCTGATCTTTCATTTATTGCACCTAGTTCTTCTCTTATACTTCCGCAACCTTCTTGTGTATACAAACACTCTGATACATTGAGCACACAGTCATTCATTCTGTTTTCGATTCTCTGTGTATAGCAGTCACTTTGTTTTCCACACAGTTTACGTATGCAGCCACTCCATTTCATATATTTTCTGCACACTCTGTTTTCACGTATTTCATGCATATAGCTTCTCTGTTTTCATATATGTACAACTGTTTTTATTTTATGCTCATAGTCTCTGTCATTTCATCCCCATATCCATAGCTATCATTGCTTCCATATACCAGTTGTTTTACTGCACATACATAGTCCTCTTTACGTAGTCACTCATTTCTCAAACATTGAAGGGAATTTTGAAGAATAGCAGAGAACAGAGGCTCATGAATGATTGGTCCTGTGCACTAGCTGCGGTCTTGGAATTTCTTCCTGGTACTTGGCTGCATAAAATTTCTTTTCCAATAACTTAAATTAGAAAACTGATGTCTTGGTTGTCTTTTAGCTACAGAACGCAACCATATTCCGCAGCTAATCGACTGTTCCGCAGCTACTTTCACGCTTTTGTAGGTTCCAAATGTCAAGAGGGAAAAATGACTACATGGGTAGCTTGGAAAACATCGGGGCAGGAAGTTGATTTGGTTCATTGTCTCAAAATGAAGAAGCATCACCATTTTCAAGGTGTATGTTATCACTATGTCGCTGCATGTTCTTCCTGACTTCAAGGAGCAAAATGAAAAACAAAACCAAAGGTTCACAGGTAAAAAAAAAATAAAATAAAAAAAATTATTGAATCAATGAAATAAGTAGATTATTTACTCACTTTTCTGAAAGGTATTGATTAATTTTGGACTGATAATGAAAAATGGATAGCTAATTTTCTGTTCAAGATTTTTAGCTACAGAAGCTAAACATCAATTCTACTGCTGAAAAACCTCACTGTTCAAATTAGTCTAACTTTCTCATACGAAATCGGATTTCGATGATCTAAGTGTCGTTGGAAAGATATCAACAAGATCTACACAATGAGAAATCCATCATCAGAGTTTGAAACAGTAAATAATGAAATAAATTGCTGAAAAGAAACAACAGTTAACTTGAGGCACTAATTCCAAAGCAGGTATAAATTCTTTTGGTTTTCCTTTGTGAACTTGTTTCATTAATACAAATTCTTAGTTTTGTGTGTAAATATCATAACTAGAGAGATTGATCACCTCTCTCTTTTGATAGTCTTACATTCCATTGCAGAAGAAGTATTAGTTTTTTTTGCAGGTTCCAGGAGGAAGGACAGATGACTACAAGTGAATAGTGTCTCTCTAAGAGACTAATTTGTTTCATAAGAGGATGATCAGCAACAAAGAAGAAACATGCTAATGCAAAATTAGATCCAAACACTTGCAAAACTTTCAGATACTATTATCTCCATTACATCCATACTTCATAATAAACCATTCACCTCATTTCCCTTCATATTTTCCATTTACATTCACATACACTTTCCATTACTTTTTGTCCACTCCTAACCCACAAATAAAATCAAGAGGCTCAGTTACATGCTTATTGCCCATTGCCATCTTCCATTTTCATTTCCCTTTTCCTATCATTTTCATTTCACAAATAAACCCTGCTTAAATACAAATTATTGAGTCCATAGTCCTTTGAGTCTAAATTCCTTGCAAAAACACCTTGAGGCTTGCATGCCTTAATGGCAAGTCCTCATGTCGACAAACAATGGGAATACATTAATGTCCCTTGTTCATCATATCTTCTAGGTGACTCGACATCGGCAAATTTATTCGTACCTAGCAAGATATGTTTGGGCATCTTGACTCTCATTGTCATCAATGGTGAGAGTTCTTGTGTTAACTAGTGGCATCCATTAATGGCCACTAAGTCAAAAATTTCCTGCTATGTTCGACAACAAAACATTTACATAGTAGGAATTGTGCCAATGAGTTTTGAAGACACGAAGACTATTATTTTCAGCATTTTGGAGTAGATATAAAACAGATTAGCACTATTCAGTAGTAGATTCAACAAGTTTTAGTAGAAGCAATAAAAAGTCATCTTGACTCTTTTATCCATGACTCTTTTTGTCCAGCCACTTGAAGAAGATTATGATCAGAATTTTGTAGCCACCACACATATAACTCATCCATTTCCACACTGACAACCTTCTTAATGAAATGATCTGGGGAAAATAACTTCACTTATGCCATCTCGAGCAAAGATTACCCTCCAAAAAATCCAAGTGATTCTAGCAAATGCCTATTCCAAGTAAAACAAGACCTTCCCTCTATCATCACCTTAGGTAGAGCCCTAGGATTATGGTCACTATGTTTACCAATTACAACAATTTTACCTAGGGGGATAGTCGTAAATTAGACATACATGCAAGGGCAGAGTAACAAATCTCAATCCCCTTGAAATCTCCTCAGTGTGGTTAGTTGGAGGTTTACTTTCAAGTGACCCCAAGTACCTTTCGACACAGTTGTAATACATTCAAATCGCTCTATCATAGCTAATGAAGTGGGTATGATCACTTCACTAGATCCAAAATGATCTCATGCTTAAATCATGTACAAGAAGAGATTCCTAGAGAAAAACTGAAATAGTTGGATTTTCTCTCCCTAACTCAAGATTCTATTGTTTTTTGTAGCTTTGGAAAGTTTACTCACTTTCCTATTCCAAAGCCCTACAACCTAATCTACTATAGGTGGAAAGAGCCCTAAAAATAATAAAAATTCTAGATGAATTTTATTAACGCCATGTTATTAAGCTGTTATTTACTCAAAGGGTAAATGGACGCGAAATTGATGGTATTATGATTTGGCTCAAAACTCTAATGCATCAAACATGAAAATTTTAATCTTTTAATTTCGATGAATTCTAGCTGGAGTAATTAAAGAGGTTTTTCTTTAAAATATTAACTTCAAAATGTACCACTTCTAATTTTTCAATGCAGTTGAGTCAAAGCTCTAAGTTGCAAACCATGCAATGTAATCTATGCACACTTTTCTTGAAAAATTATGCAAATGTAATCTATGCACAATTTTCGTTCATGAAATGAGAATTCTAACCATGCAAATGTAATCTATGCAAGAGAATTCTTCAAAACAAACACAAGATGATTCCAAAGAAATGCAAGAACATCAAGACTATTTCCCTTCACTAATCCAACTAAAGAACTAATCAAGTGTAAGTAAAGGAAATCAGGTGAAAATTCCAAAGATAAAAAAATAATGAAACTCAAAGGTGATTAACACTCAGACACAATTCAACCCCCCCGGATGATTGAGGGGGATTTTTTTTTGCAAAAATGAAAGCAAAAACATGCAAAAATTGTTAAGAAACTGAGACAAATCTTTGAGCAATGACCAAAGGAATTCAAATTCAAAACACCCAAAGAAATCCTTAAAATGAAAATGATTGAATGAATGTTATGAAATCAACGCTTAAAGTGTAATTTTAATTAAACTTCAATACTAGAATAAAAATGAATCATGTTTTCAATGCAACACAAGAAGCACATCTCATCAAAACACTAATTCTTGAGAAACCCTACCTTTCAATCCTTGAAAATGGATAAATCTCAAGAAAACTCATTCACAACACTCGATCAAATAGATGGAGACTGACCGGAGTCATAGGCAAATGTAATGAAACCTTAAAAAAAAAAATCAGATTATAATGAGAGAAAAGTTATTTTTAAAAAATTCTCAGAGTATGCATAGGTAGGCATTAGAGTACAATGCACATGCGCATATTTGGTAAAGGTAATCCCCACAGATTCGCGCTCTATTTCTAAACAGAAACTGTGTAGGTCGAGAAACTTATAGAAAAAATAAAAAAATATCCAAACAAATCACAAAAACTGAAAGATCATTAACTTGTCAAGACTTAGATAAAGCTATCAAAAAAGTTTCGAGAATAAAAAACAAGCAGATGGAAAAGAATAGGACATTCCCCAGTGGAGTCGCCAATTTGTTGTAGCGGACAAATACCTCTTGTAGACAAGAGCGATCTCCCTAGATCCTTGACAGAAACTAGAAACAAGAAGGGAAATTTAACTAACTTTTTCCCTAAGTTAGACTTGTTTGAATTATAAGAATTAAAGCTAATGGATGAGCCTTTTACTTATTTCACCAAATGCTCAATGAAGATCCCTTGTTGTGACTTGATGCAACTCCTCAATACTTGATAATATCTGCAACCATAGACCATAAAATTATCAAAATCATATTTGATATAATAATCCAAATAAAACTTAACCTAATGATAAAGGATATTAGGAATTGAATATTCCTTAATAAACACCTTAAACAATTATAAACCATTCATCATTCCAATAAGACAAATCAATGGGAGAAAGTGTTCATTTGTATTAATCAAAGATAAAGAGGAGCCTTACAACCTTTGCCTTGATGCCGTGAGGTTCCTCCCAAATTCCTTCAATCTTCTCCTTAGATGACAAGCTTTCCAATCTCAAACTAGCAACATAAGTTTATCTGCTTTGAGTTCTGACCTCCTCAAACCCACTACCCTCTAGTCATTTTATAGGATAAGAGGAAGAAGTTTCAAATCCAAAGGAGGAGGGTGAGATACCCTAATTGAGGGATTAGGTTTCCTTGAGGAAGGGGATTAAGATGCATAATCAGAGGGTTATAGTTCGAATAGTCATCACCTAGAAGATTTTAGTTGGGAAATATTTGACCAACTATGTTTCTAGAATGTACTTTTTATTTTTACTTTCTTGAATTCACCTGCGCGGGTTTAAAGTGGCAGATAGAGTGTAACTCTGCACTGTTCTTAGAGTTAATTACATCTAATGCGTGGGAAAATATAGGCAATAAGTGCAGGTGAAACTTGACAAGGTGTGACAGCTATTATTCCCAAATTTTCCATCTCCTTCAAGATATTTTTGGATGTTTGACTTCTAAGGGAGTTCAATCAAACATGTTCACGGATGGTAAAAAGACCCATAAACTAATCAAGTGTCATGGTGACAAATGTAACAATGAGTTCATTGAATCTTTAGAAAAATGAAGAGAAGATAGAGAAAAGCAATTTAAACTAGAACTATCTACAATGCTTGACAACAACCACAAATTGTTAGAAAATAAAATAATAATGCTTGAGACTAAACTCTAAGGAATGAAAGATAGGATTCAAGTAATAGAACATACAAATCAATAAATGGTCAAAGAAAATGACACCCTAAGAAATGAGATTAAAAATATGAAAGAACAATTAAATAGTAACTCAACCCTAAATAACACAGAGAATAAATTAGATGTCAAACCCTTAAAAGAGAAAATTAACAAACTAATTGAACTCGACCATGAGTGCCATAAAATATCCTTAAAACTTATAATTACTGGTATAGAAGAGGAAAACAATGAGGACATATTAGAAATAGTAAAAGAACAATTAAAAATAAAATCCCAAATTCAAACAACTTATCTCATGGAAGAAATAAGGGTGGGAAAGATACTTGAGCATAAACACAAACTCATTAGGAATAGAAAAGCTATTATTAGAGATAGAGTCCAAAATAAGAGTGATAAATAGGGACTAGATCACTCCAGATCATATTCTATAATTTTCATTGTTTTCCATGGTGTAAATGTCCCATGCTAATTTGGATCCTGAGTGATATTGATCTTATTTTGTTAGTTGAAACTTGGGAGCATGATGAATCTAGGGTCCCTCACCTTTACAGATTCATCCTTTGGTCGACTTGGAATAATAAATCCTCTCGTAGGGTTTTGGTGGCATAGCCTATTATATAAAAAACTTTCTTTCTTCTCACATCTGACTTTATAAAGTCGACCCCTTCAATTACTACATTTGGATTGAGATCTCTTATTTTACCACCAATAGGATTTTTCTCACAATGTGCTATTTCACTCCTATCAACTCTACTTCCTATAATAAAAACAACTTGGATAAGAATTTTCCTTTCAATACCTTAGATAAATACATCCACATCCTAAGGAATGAAGGTAATATCATTTTTCTTGGGGACTTCAATGCTAGAACTACTACTAACCAAGATATTATGTTAAGTAACAACTCCAACCCTGATCCTTTATGGCTTGATGAAGATGGTGACTTAGCTAATAGATTCAAAAGAAACTTTGAAGACATAACTGAGAACTTATTCGACACCGAGCTTCTCAAACTTTTTAGCTTCCAAGACCTAATTATTTTTAATGGGATTAACAAGTGGCTTACCTCCGGTCAGATGAATTTTATCCATGGGCTAGGCAGTAGTGTTGTGGATTATGCGATTTTTGACACCCATGTTCTCAACCGTATTGGTAACTTTGAGCTTCTTAACTATTATGAGCCCAAATCTGACCATAGGCTTTTGTCCTTAACCGTCAATCTTGTTATGGATACTAGCCACATGTAGAAGACGAATGATAGTCAAAGGCACACTCATATCAATAGAAGTAATGTAGATCTATTCTTAAAGGATTTGATAGAAGTAACGTAGACCTATTATTAAAGGATTTAAAAAGGGATTTAGGATTTTTCACTTATAATAATAATATTGATCAAATTTATTACAATTTCACTTCTACCATTTCCACTACCATTAACAAATTCTCTACTGAGGTATTGTATAAAAAGAATAATAGAACTTCCAACCTTTGTATGATAAAGATAGTAAAATAGTCAGGAAAGAAATTAGAGATGCTCCTAACGAAACTATAAGGCTATAAAATATAAGTATATACAAAGTTATTACCAAAAGGAAGAAGATATCCTATAAGACAAGAACACCTTCTTCACCTTTCTAAAGTTGCGCCAATTTTTTTTTTTGCGGAATGTACTTGTTCATATAATAAAAGATAATAATTCAATCCCCTTAGAGAATTGGGACATCTACCTTAAGAAGTTGTATGAATCCCCTGACACCATGGGCATCATCTTAAACACTCATGTTAAGGAGGATATATTTTCTCTAGAAGACATAGATTTTGGGATTAAAAATCTCGCTAATGGGAAAGATAAAGATATTGAAGGATACCAAGATGAAATATTTAAAATGGGAAGGTATATAATCATCCCTTAGCTCCACAAGCTTCTCAATTTGGTGGTAAAGTATGGCTTCCCTAAGCCTTGGACGAAAAGCATTATTTTTCCTATTTTTAAAAGTGGGAACAAAAATGTTCCCTCTAACTGCATAACCATTATGATTAGCCACATCTTAGCCAAAATATATGGGCTCATTTTGGAAAAGAAGATTAGCCTTTGGCTTGAAAGCCATGGCAAAAGAGCTAAAGGGTAAGCTAGTTTTAGGAGACATCACTTGACTATCGACCATCTTGTCACTCTCAGGATCATTTCTGAGTAATGTCGCAATAGTAAAACTGATCTCTTCTGTTGCTTTATTGACTCTAGGAAATATTTTGACATTGTTCCTTGAGATAATATCTGGAAAAGACTTGAAGAGATAATGGTTCTGCTTAAGTTGAGGATTGTTGTGATTCATCTTTATGAGAATGTTATTTCCAAGCCTAAGACCAATGAAGGATGCTCCAAAGATATTAAATGCAATATCAAGGTTAATCAAGGATGTCCCCTATCCCCTACCCTTTTTGGCATTTACATTGATAATCTAGAGGAGTGTTTGGATTTTTGGGGTAAAATGGCATCGAGCTTGATGGTATAATCATTACAATTATCCTTTATGCTAATCAAATCGTTCTTCTTGCCAGAAGCCGTGATGAACTAGACAAGAAACTTAAGACTGTTCATGATTACTATTCGAAGATGGGTATGACAGTTAATACTAATAAGTCGAAAGTCATTATCATCAAATCTAAAAAGATAAACCATGGTAATTTCGTCTATGATAACAATTACTTAGAGCAGGTTTCTTCTTATAAATTTTTAGGTGTTGACATTCATCATTAGCTCAAATGTAACTATAGCATTAGGAAAAGGATTATTGGAGGTTGGAAAGAATATTATGAGCTTGAAAACATTTGTAAGTTGGTTGATCTCTTTATTTGGAGTAAAAAAAGGTTGATTGTGAAGATGTGGATTGTATTCTCTTTTACCTCACCCTTGAAGGTCGAGTTAGCGAATGGTGTCACACTCTACCACCTTCTTCCATTCATTCTCTTGAACACCTCATCAAGGAGATTCTTTGAGCATTTGATAGGAATGATTACCAATATGTTTATAAGAGGATCAATCAACTAAGAATAAAGCGTAATGAATCAATTAATGATTTCTCTAATCGATTCCTTCACCTCTGTTATGAATTTCCTGAAGAAGACGCAAATTGGGATCCCTTTAAATAAACTTTTGAGCGTTTGTTTCATATCTCTTTGCATGGTGAACCCAAATCACTTGATGTTTCTTCTTCCAAAACTCTTGTAAGCCATGAGACACCCCTAATTTCTATTCCCTTTCTTCCTTGTCCTCCTCCTTTTTAATTTTCGATGTGGGTGCCTCCTTGTGATGATAATAAATTTGGGAAATTTTCAAATCAAATTTATAATGCATCTTCTTATCCTCCTTCTTCTTTTCATGATTTAGATCCCATGGAGGAAATCCCAGAATGGTTCATGAAGCCTATGTTGAAGACTAATTTCTCCATTCCTCAAGATTATATTATTACTCATAATTTAAATCTTGAATCTAATTTGGATACCTGTCATCCTCTACCATCTCTTTCTCATGACCCCTTGTCCCTTAATATGCCCAATCAATCTCTTCCAAATTCAAGCAATGAACAGGTTCAAGGTAGTCACATTTTTCAGGTAGAGGAGAAAGAAGGTGAATATTCTTTCAATCTTTATTCTCTTTTTCAAAATCCTCCATGTGAAGATGGTTTTTCCTTATTCTTGGCTAATAATAAATATGGTAATCTTCGACGTCAATCATATATAATCAATTCTCCTAATCAATCTGAAGTCTTGGGAAAAATTCATTCTAATGAGGATGACTCAGTTGATATATATGATGATGAATGCACAAATGCACCATCTAATCTTTTAGTTTCTCAATAAGATTCAGTTTTGAAAGATTTATATATAAATCTATTTTGGTCAAAGAAGATTCACTTACGAACACTTCTTCCTTTTCACCCCCTATCCTTTGTGATTTTCTGTTTGTAATGCATCAACTTGTGATGGAAATTCTCCATGTTATTCAAGTTTGTTATCTAATGAGTTGAATCTTTAAATGACAGAGGATAGTGAGATTATCGAGGATGAAGAAGAAAGCAATGAAAGTATAGAGGATCCATTCCATCCCTTATAATCTCTTATTTTGTATGGGGGAAACGCTTCAAATCAATGTGATCACAGGATTTTTCCGATTCATACATCCTCAGACTTGCGATCACAGGAATATTATGACTTGAGTAATATGTTTGTTGAAATTGAAAAATATGATCAAGTCAGTGATGTAGATAGTTACCATCCAGATAAAAATGATCCTGGTAACTATGATGCTTGTATAGTTTTTCATCGGTTATAGGAAAATAGTTTGTCTCATTCTACATGTGAGGAAGTTGGTTCTATTTTTCAAACCATTCATAGATCTGTTCAAATTGATATATGTTTGTTAACTACTAATTGGGAATCTGACGCTTTAATCAATCCATATAATCATGATTTTGGCTCTAATAACTGTTATTCAACTTACCATTTTCTCATCGACACATCAGATGATAATTGTTTCACATCGATTAATGTTTATGGTTTATCTCACTATTCAAATACTTGTCCAGCAACTGAGACACTTTATCCTCCGCTGATGGTTACGTCAGGCCCTCACTATCTTAACAAGCCTCCTAAATATGAATAGATTCATTTTCCCTTACAAGATTCTTATCTTGATCCCTCTTTTTTAATTGAAAATTAATATTTTCAAATATTTCAGGTTTCTCAAGAGGACTATTTCGAATTTTATGATCCAATCGATGAATGGTTGGAGCAATCCTAATTGGAAATCTCCATCGCAAATAAGAAGTTTCAATATTTCCTCAAGCTATCTAAGAAATATAGTGCATATGAAGACACATTCACACGAATATTCTGAGGTTTGTTTAACTATGGCCTTCATAGAAAAGTTAAGAATGTGAACTAGCTAGAAGTTGTGGTTGTGACACATATTTCTATCAAAAGGAAAGACCTTCTATTTGTTGTGAAAGTTCCTCAAGTTCTTATCTTTTCTGTTGCACATTGCTTTATATCAGTTTTAATCGATCGCATATTTGTGTATGTAGGTCGGGAGAAACTACGGTGGCTACATTGGAAATTTCAATATACGTGACCCTAACCTTCTAACTAGTTAGGTTAGGAGTAGGTCTAGCTGCATATTAGTTTCCCTTGCGCATGCATCCTGCACTCACTTTCCTTAGTATTTCGTTTGTTTCCTAGATTTTGTCTCACATTCTATTTTTAGTTTGGCTTCTAGATATTTTGTCCTTTTGTTTTTGGTTTTCTTGTTGTGTCTTGTCTCTTATTTCATGATTTTTTCAATAAGACTTCACGTGAAGGATGTTCCCTTTGGCTCAAAGACAATGTGTCTAAATAGAAAAGTGATTTGCGACATTGCAACATTTGGTTAACCATCAGTCCTTCTTCCTCATCTTGGTTATCATTTGGTCAATGATGTTATGACGAAAAATACGATCCTTGCATGAGGAAAGATCTATGTTAAACCATGATATCTTTGTCTACTCTGGAAACCTCATTCCTACACTCAGTTATTTGTGTTTTGGTTTTATGCACGCTTATCCAATAAAGTAGAGGAGGAAAAGGGGGAAATCAAAATTAGAAAAACAATATTAAAGGTGTTACATATGCTTCTTTGAAGAAACAACCTCTTCTTCTCTCAATAAGTGGGGATCCCTCTTCTTCCCATGAAATGAATAAGTGCTAATGCACAATCCTATATAAAGTAAATAAATAAATAAAGGGTTAAAGAAGAGAAAGGCTTCCTATGGAGGGAGGTGAAGCAAGCAACTCTACCGTGGTACTGCCTAGGCTCGTTAACAACAAAGTGATGTTTGTATTCCTAGAGTGACTCTGTCGAGGTACTGTCCAGGCTTGCTAGAAATGGAGCAACAATAGAGGTGAAAAACTATACTTTGACTATATGTAGCTTGAGAAATTCATTACCCTTCTCCTGATTCAAAGCACTGTGATATGGCCAACTCTATGTTTACATTCAGCCGAGAAAGGACAAAGGGGACTATGTCTATGCACTGGGTAAGTGGGAAAACCAAAGTAATATGAATGATGAATCAATACTACTTGAAGAAATAGACCCTATAGTAAAGACAATACCAAAGTAGAGAAGCTGGAGTTCTACGAGTGCGTTAATGTGTTTTTGCTGTGACAAAAACCCTCCAAAATTTTGCATATATTATAATTTTGGAGCCAAATGTGGATCTTGTGATCAGTCATTCCATAGTCACTTCTTGGTTGGTTGATAATTTGTTAAGTCATTGAGCTCCCTTCTTGGATTATAAGTGTCAAAGTCACTTGCTCACACATGCTTCGTAATGATTTCATCACCGTATTCCTTCATGCAAGCCCAAACAAGCCTATCACATTCCATTAAGATAGTTCATGTGCAATATTCAACCCATGTTGACATTTAGTGTGCACGGTCATTGACCATCTCTCACTTTTGGGTGCATTTGTACTTCTAGTTTGGTGAGTTTTTCAAACTTTCTCTTTTGTGCACATTCGCTTTCGTGAGTGTCATTTTCATGTTTTCGATTATCTCTTTTTCTTTCTTTCACTTTAATTAGTGTTGTTTTCATGTTATCTTCACTCTGGAATGTGTCTCTTTCACCTTCATTCGCATATCACAAGTGTCATTCGTACTTTTTCTCTCATATAGCAAATTTCATCTTTTGGCATGGGAAGTGTCACTTATTGTGTAAAGTGGAGTTTTGGCTTGTTTCAAAGGGTAATTTTGGTTTTTATGAGTCCTCCAAGTCATGTAGACATGTTTTACACTCATTTCCAAAGTTTCAAGCACTGTCATCGCAAGGTGTATCTTTAGTGTCGCACTTGGAGCGAGTTGTCGCAATGTTGTCGCATTGAGGAAAGTATGTTGTTCATGTGTTCTGGGTGTCCTATGTTGTGTAGTTTTGTGATATAAGTGCGTTATTATGCTGAAGTATTTTTCTTGTTCAACTGCATCTCACTGATCCCACACTTAGTCAAAACTGGGAAAAATATTTGACCGGGCCTCTTAGCCTCATCCAAACCTCCTGAACTATGAATTGTGCATTATCAGTCCTCAAGAAACAACCTTGTCTCTTGGAACTGTGCAATGCATAGTCTATGCCTCCTTGAACTACACATTATGTGATCTCATTGCTCAAGCCCAACCCATGTGCTCTAGAATTGTGTAGTTTTTCTCTTGAGTCAGTCTTCCACTACACATTGTGCAATATTAGTCCTAAAGCTTCATGCTTGAGCTCCATAACTGCAAAAATTCACAATCATTCCCCTCTTGTTCCCATAACTTCCTTATGGGAAAGCTTAGTGCTCAAGCCCTCATCCTGATCTCTTGAGTTCCCCAAATAAACAATATCCCAACTTTTTTTCCTCCTAGAACTGTATTGGGAAACCAAAATCCTCAAGCCCCAACCTTAAGCTCTTTAACCCCTCAATTGTGTAATTATTTGACCCTAGTCATCCTTAACTGTGAATTGTGTAGTCTTAATCCCCAGTCTCGGGCCATGGACTCTGGAACTGCGCAATCCTTGAGTTAGTCACTCAACCAGTCACTAATTCTAGCCCTAACAAGTGATTTCATGAAACATGTTACATTAGGGGTTTTCAGACTAATTTCATCTTGTCATGAATTATTTTCAACTACAAGTACTCTATCTTATCATGATAGGATGATGATGGAGGACAGGGAGAAGGAGATCATGCTAGAAGACACCTACAGAGCTGAAGAGAGAGGATGATCATCAGGCAAGAAGATTAAGGAACATAAGAATACAATAAAAGATCTAAGATTAGAACCACATGAAGACTCCATATTGATTCACAACCCATTAG
The DNA here is from genome assembly GCA_031772625.1 of Pinus tabuliformis. Lineage (NCBI taxonomy): Eukaryota > Viridiplantae > Streptophyta > Pinopsida > Pinales > Pinaceae > Pinus > Pinus tabuliformis. Next base: position 996,267,453 of record CM062806.1, on the reverse strand, counting down.
AGGGTGGATATAAAGAGAAAAGAATATATTTTACAAAGATGAAGTATTGGATACATATTTTATCAAAGAAAGAAGCAACAAAGAGTGGTTTGACATTGCCATGTCAATAGTGTCATGCCATGTCATGTCACGAGTCATCATGTGTGACATCATTTTGTGGATGATGTAAATTAAATATTGGAAAATGTATTGTAAAGTGGAAGTCCAAGAGTCATGTAAAAGTTGAAAAGCCATAGAGAAGTCGAAGAGCCATGAGGGAAATCCAAGAGTCACAAGGGAGGTGAAGGATCACTCCATTTGTTATATATACACCTTCATTGTAAAAGCAAAGGACTTTTCACCTTGGCTCCTCCTACCACGCATTGGAGAGGAAGATAGTTGTTTTAGAAGAGCTAGTGACTGCTCTAATGCTCCACTATTGGGGCTAGTTGTGTTCATTGTCTTTATGTATCTTGGAACTTTTACTTAAATTTGGAAGCTCATTGAGCTAGTAGACTTTCATGCATATGTCGTGAATATTGTAACACTATTCTTTGAATGTTTGCAATGTATGGTTTTTTCATTTGTACTAAGGAAATTGAACTATTTCAGTGGCTTTGGTGTTAGGTAAACTTGACTTGGGATAGAGTCAAAGTTGACCAAGTTAAACAGTGATGGTTTTGGGGCACATGGTATTGTGCACCCATAGTATTCTGCCCGTGGTATTATATGTAATGGATCTTATAAAAGGCTGGAAGGACTTCATTGTAATGCAAGACCTGGAGGTGAGTGGTGAAGGCTCACTTGGTTGGATTGGCCAGAGTTTTGGCCAATGCTAATGAGATCTTATTAGGTTGGGCTTTTCCCCGGATTTGGGGTTTTCCCAGATAAACTTTTGTGTTTATGTGTTTATGGTTGTTGCTGGTTATTTTTATATTTATTCCTCTCAGTAATTATTTATGTTATGCAGTAAATTTCTTAACAACTGGTATCAGAGCCAGATATTGGCTTCAAAGGGATTCTTTGATGCCAGGGGTTTATAGTGCCTGATGAGATCAATGTAGCCTTTTTACAGATCTGGGTCTGAAAATAATGGTGGAACAATCGTACGTGGAAGAACCTTGAGGAGAATGTGCATAAGATAGTGCCAGGGATAACAGTGCATTTGTGATATTTACTAGTTTGGAACATGCTGACGAATTGTTCGGGATTCATGCGGCTATTTAAAGAAGGTCAACAGAAGAAAATTTTTCATGCGGCTTCGAAAATTGTTTGTTTTCTGCTAAGTGAGGCCACTGGTGCTGGAATCTACGAAGTTCTCATCTGGCTTGCGTTGGTCGGGCTCACAGTTGGAGTGGTTTGATAGAAGCTTTTGAGCAAATCAAATTGAGAGAGAATGGATAAGAATCGCAACAGCAAAAAATAAATAAATTAATGAAGTCAAAATTATTGCATGTAAATGGGCATGCTACTGTAAGACATGGTAAGGCATGTGTACCCCTCGGTGATCACCGGTAAAGTCTGGGTTAGACCTAGGTGATAGGGGGGATGTCGGGTTAACAATACCCTGGGTAAAAACTCTGAGGGGGGTAAGAGCTAGAGTGAGCGGGATTGTCTCACTTAGCAGGTTTGGCTGGAGTTAGTCAAGGAACCCCAAGTCAAGTTTAAGGGGGGAATTGTTAGGTAAACTTGACTCAGGATAGAGTCAAAGTTGACCAAGTTAAATAGTGATGGTTTTGGGGCACATGGTATTGTGCACCCATAGTATTATGCCCGTGGTCTTATATGTAATGGATCTTATAAAAGGCTGCAAGGACTTCATTGTAATGCAAGACCTGGAGGTGAGCGGTGAAGGCTCACTTGGTTGGATTGGCCAGAGTTTTGGCCAATGCTAATGAGATCTTATTAGGTTGGGTTTTTCCTCAGATTTGGGGTTTTCCCGGATAAACTTTTGTGTTTATGTGTTTACGGTTGTTGCTGGTTATTTTTATATTTATTCTTCTCAGTAATTATTTATGTTATGCAGTAATTTTCTTAACATTTGGTACTTATCTTGTTGAAGGTGTGTTACATTTTCTTTAACAATCATTTCTTCCTTGTGAACTATTTTACTAGTTGATCAACGATTCACTCATATGTATATTCTCATGTGCCTTTTTTAGATTAGTACTATTACTTGTCTCTAAAGGGCCCATTTTTCTCTTCCCTTTCGGTAGAAGGACCTTGATACTTTCTGCAACTGAAAATTTTATAAGGCATACTCACTTGATGATACAAAAGTACTCGTGCATTGCTCTCCTATATTGAACATTGTAGCCAAGGAAAATCTATAAGAATATATGGCATCCAGTCTGATACTTCATATGGGGATCCTATTCCAAAAGGTGTGAGGTCTAATTGGGACTTCACATCAGGGAGACCCCCTTGGTTGACGGATTTCTAGCCCTGTCAACAGAATCCAAGCGGTCTCCCAAAATTGCTTCTAACTTTAGTCAAAACCCCCACCTCTGCCTCAAGCATGGGTGGCATAAGGATGACCATGCTTGGCTCAACCACTAAGGAATAAAGGAGGAGATCATCCTAGGAAACAAGGATAGTGTAAAAAATACTATTACCTCCAAATTCAAGGATAAATTGTGGGATGAAAAGGAGATGGAGGGAAAAAGGAAGCTAAGATATTATATGTAGGTGATCGACCCCACCCTTTCTAACCATAATTATCTCTCTATTTTTACCAACACTAAGAAAAAACTGAATATCTCTAGGATAATAACTACTTCTTATGAGCTTCGAAGTGAAGCCGGGTGGTGGACTACTCTCAAAACTCCCCGGGACAAAAGAATCTACCATCTTTTTGATACTAAGACAGTGGAAGATGAAAAACACTTCCTCTTAGATTGCCCGACCCTTACTCACATCTGCTCTCATTTTCCTAACATTTGCCACACCATCAATCTTCTTGACATGTCAAGTCAACCTAACTATAGTGATATTGGAGCATTCCTTTCCCTTCTTTTTGATCACAGAAATACGATATTGAAGAATCACAATTAGATTTTTATTTTCTTAAGGTCTGATAGACCACATTGGTCTTAATGGACGTTAAGCATCATCATCATCAATATTGATATTAATAATTATATAATTATAATAATAATCTTATAATAAATTCCACATAACACCTTGTGATATCCTCTGTACCTTCACCGATGCTGAGAAATCGAGAGGCTTGCAAATTAGATTAGATTTGTCTTCTTTGATATTTCTTTGTGAAGTTTGTTGGCTTCTTATTAATATTTATTATGTTATTTTCATCAAGCAATTATCAAAATGTAAATATGAAGATCACAATAAAATAATGAACACAAGATATAGGCTCCATGCCGGGGAAAATCCCAAAACAATTATCTTCTTATAGAATCAGATCAAAGTGATATGTCCAAAACCCATGACCATGGAAAGACTTTAACCCTCTAGATTCCAAGTCAAACCTTCCTTCAGCACAAAAATTCCATCAATAGGAAGAGACTAACAACATGTACAACATAAGAAAATAATCCTTCAGTAAGGGATGTGTCAAGGCAAAACTTCCACAAATCCAATCCCTTCTTCTTCTTGTTAACTTCAGACTTCAACCTTCCTTCTTTCTTCGAAATTTCATGACAGATCAAGCAAATTGTATCTGTCCAAATGAGCTCAACTTTCCTTTCCATCATAATGATGGCGATTTGTTAGAAAAGTAAAACAAAGCATCCACATATTGATCACATGCAACTAAATAGTTGGAACAAACCATACAAGAATATGTGGGCATATTCAAATAAAGTAGCTAGACAAAAAGCATGCCAATGATTATGGCTAACAATCAATGTGAAGAGGGGATATTGTGGAGATATTATCAGAGAAACTCAGTAATATGAAGACTATAAAATTGGTGTGATCTCTCCTCTTTTCTTATTAGTTTAGGTGTACAATTAGTGAATAATAATAATAATAATAATAATAATAATAATAATTATTATTATTATTATTATTATTATTATATTATAATAATATGATAATATTATTGCTAGTTTTAGTAATATAATAAACCCAAGGGATTAATATTATAAACCCTTCAACTTGATATTATAAACCTAATGGATTAATAGACCCAAGGGATTATTAATATTATAAACCCAATGGATTATAAAACCACGAGATTAATATTAAACCCAAGGAATATAAACCCTAAGGTTAATAATATAAACCTAAGAGATTATAACCTAAAGGATTAATATTAGGAAATAAAATTAATATTATAAGTCCAAGGGATTATAAACCCTAATATATTATTATACATGTTATGAGTTAATATTATAAATACAAGGGATTAATAAAGCAAAGGATTATTAATATTATAAACCCAAGTGATTAATATTATAAGCCCAAGATATTATTAATATTATAGACGCAAGGGATTAATATTAAACCTTAAAATTAATATTATAAACCATAGGATTAATATTAAACCCTAAGAATATAAAACCTAATATTGATAATATAAACCCAAGGGATTATCAATATTATAAACCTAAGGGATTAATATTATAAACCCAAGGGAATATAAACTGAGGGGATTAATATTATAAACCCTCAGGATTAATATTATAAACCTAAGGGACTAATATTAAACCCTACAATTAATATTATAAGCCCAAGGGATATAAAACCTAGGATTAATATTATAAACCCTGAGATTATTACATCAAACCTAACATTAATATTACAAAGCCTAAAATTATAAACCCTAATATTTTTTTGTTATACATGTTAGGGATTAATATTATAAACCCAAGCTTGGTCAAGTCGGGGCCTTGCCATTTGGGAGGTCACAGGGTCAATTCCCAAAAGCTCTTGGGGTCAGGTCTTGTTATAGGCCGAGGCGCATCAGCCCTAGGATTTTCCCATGGATGTAGCACCACCCGCTAATTGAAGGTGTCCATGAACCACGCCCAAAAAAAAGCCCCAAGAGTTAGCTCAATCGGTCAAGTCGGGGCCTCGCCATTTGGGAGGTCAAAGGGTCAATTCTCGAAAGCTCTTGGGGTCAGGTCTTGTTATAAGCCAAGGGGAATTAGCCCTAGATTTTCCCTGTGGACGTAGTGCCACCTGCTGACCGAAGGTGTCCATGAACCATGCCCAAAAAAAAAAAAAGAAAAAAGAAAAAAGAATATTATAAACCCAAGCAATTAATAATCTCAAAGGATTATTAATATTATAAATCAAAGACATTAATAATATTATAGACTCAAGGGATTAATAACCCTAAGGGATTATAAACTACATGATTAATATTGTGAAGCCTATGATTATAAATGTTAAGATTATCAACCCTAATATAAATATTATAAACCTAGGGATTAATAAAATCAAGGGATAATCAATATTATAAACCCAAGTGTCCCCGGGGAGGGGGAAAGCTAAATTGGTGTTTAAAGTAATGTGAAATTTGTGAAAACTGAGAGATCCAAGGTTCAAATCCCTCTCTTTGCGACCCATTTTACAGGGAGGAGGATAGGTCGTAGACCCTAAGAGGTTTATTAATATTTACGTGTCAGGCGGGCTATTAGGTTCCTTAGGGATGCCAAAAAAAATAAAAGTTATAAACCCAAGGGATTAATAATATTATAAACTCAAGGGATTAAATGTCCCAAGGGATTATTGATATTATAAACCCAAGGGATTATAAACCTTGATATTAATATTATAAACCCAAGCATTTATATACCCAAGAGATTAGTATTAAACCCAATAATTAATATTATAAACCCAAGGGATTAGAAACATTGTGACAATGATGGTGAGATTGATTAATATTATAAATCCTAGGATTAATATTAAAAACACTAGGATTAATATTTTTTTTTGTAAGCTTGGTAGGACCTTTTCATTCATTTTCAGCAAAAGTAGGTTACAATAATATTCAAGGAGTTCAGTGGCCTCAACCTTCCCATTGGAAAACTGGGTCTGTTGGCCACCGAAAAACATTATAAGCCATCCATAAACATTAAAGTTTGAGTCTGTCTAATAGTGCCTTATAAGATTGAATGTCTTGAAACCATCTACAAGCTAAATAACTATAACATAAGAGCCTAACCAACATATTTACCATAGAAAATTAAACAAAATTGAAACCAAACAGAGTCAAGCATATTGCTATTCATTAGAGGAATCCACTAGAGCTGGATCCTTCGCACTTGAACCTGATAATTCAGACTGAGGAAGACACAAAATGTGTTTCTCAATGCAGATGAGATGGACATATTGCTGCTGAATTTGGAATTAGATACGTTGAAATTCCTTCTAGATTTCTTGCAATCCAAGATCAAAATTCACGGAGCCAACTGGAGGGGTTCGTTATAGATTTGGCAACAGTGTTCTTCATCAACCAATAGAGGTGAATGGTTTTCTTGTATTGAGAAGTGTGACCTCTAGAATGAAAATGGTCAGGGACCAGGTCTCTCCAATCTTCCAATTGAAACTATGATTCTGCACACTGATTCAATTTTGTTTCCCAATTTGAAACTAATTGTCGAGCCTGAGCTGGGGTAATTATATGATAGGAGCGGGTTGTATCTTGGATTAGCTATGCAGCTGATTTGAGACCTATTCCCCGCAGCTGGTGAGCCCAAGCTTGGCCATTATCTCCCCTCTTCCTCGCATGCCTTCCCCGACCCCAACCACCTCTTCTTGAATATCTATAATCAGAGGAAGGGAAAACCATGTTGCTTCTTGAAAAAATAGTGGATACGAAGAAAACATTGAAACAAGATACATAGACCATGAACTTGGAGCAACCTAACAGCGTGGGGTCTCGAAAATTATAGTGACAGTGAAGACTTGGTAAATTATCACAACATAGAGGCATTGAATAACTAATGTTAGGCCTAAACTTGACAATTAACCTGAGAGTGGGATGGGTCTACCACCCACGACATGGAACAACATACCCAGGCTCCTTGAGCCTGTTTAAGACCGAACACAAAGGTGAAACAAGATGGGTCTACCACCCAAGGAAGAAAACAACATGCCTCGGCTCCCTGAGCCTGTTTCTGACCAAACACAAAGATAAGACAAGAGGAACCAAACACAGGAAATTCTGAATCCTCCACACTATCAGAGACATCGAATGTAGTAAGCATCTAGCACAGACAAACAAGCATGCAACATCCACATAACTCCAAGCCAGAGAAATGTAGTACATGCCCATGTGAGATAATAAAATACCAAAGAGAACAAAGACAATCATATAGAAAGCAAATAATATAGAGTAAAACCTGATGGGAGCTTTCCATATTTCATGACATAGATTCCAATTTCTTGCAAAGACCATATTATAAAGATTTCTTGATAAGATATGTGAAACAATATAATAGGTTGCAGAGAGCGGGCAATGAAGATGGTTAAGATAAGTAACACACCCCATGGATGTGGACATGAGACTGGGGAAACCAACTACACCAGGGTAACCAACCTGTAGAGCCTTCCTCTCAAACAACCACAAGCTAACCATCAGCACTATACCAACACCAAATATGAAACAAGAAGGCAAACATTTGAGAATGAGGAGCAACCAAACCTTAAAAAATTATATGGAGGCATCACTCTGGCCCGTCTCATCATTATTAATTGATGGCATGTGCGCTGCCACCCTACCTTCAATACCAAGCATGCGAGGGTTGTGGGTAAGCCGCCCTCCGACCCTTACATCATTCAACTTACACATGGCTCGGATCCTGACGAGATCCAATTGATGGCTCATAACCCGATCGAGGAACACTATGATTAATATTATAAACCCTAATATTATAAATTAAAAACCCAATACTAAACCTTAATATCAAAAAGCCCTAATATTATAAACCTAATATTAGACACTATTTTTGTAATATAACAATATATCGTTGAATAAGATGCAATATAATGTAACATTGGGACAATGATTTTCAAATTGATTTTCATATTGAGACAATGTTTGCCACAATGCGACAATGAATAAATTCCATTTTCACAAAATAAAAACCTAATACAAAACCCTAAAATTATAAAAGCCAATATAATAAACCTTAAGATTAATATTATAAACCCTAATATTAAACTGTAATCTTATAAATTATACACCCAATATCATACCCTAATATTATTAACCCAATAGTAAAAACCCTAAAATTATAATTCCTAATACTAAACCCCAATTTTGTAATGTCAAAATGTGACGTTGAATAAATTGCAATGTGATGCAACAATGCGACAATGATTGTCTCGTTGACACAATATTTATTGCAATGAGACATTGAATAAATTTTTGTACCATTCCAACGTCACAACATTAAACCTTAATACAAAAACATAACATTATAGAATCTAATATAATAAACCCTAGTATTATTATTATAAACCTTATGATTATAAATCCTAATTTTAATGCATTAAATCCCATGATTACAAACCCTAGGAGTAACATTATAAACCCTAGTATTAATATTGTTAACCCTAGCCATCCACTATAAGCCTCCATGGTCAGCCATGCCCATCCACTATGGTTTATTATAGGTCACTTACAAATAGATCATGATTACCGAGGTAAGTATGGTTCATCATGGTAATCATGTTGACTATAGTTGACCATGTCAATAATAATCAACCATAGTTAGCATGTGTTAATGTATAGATTAATTTATAGTTAAAACATTGTAAATGTGTAGCTTAATATATTATTAATGTGTCACTAATGGTATATTAAACTCTTATTAATGTTATTTAAATATTTGAATCATTTTATTAATTTAATTTTAATAATTAATTTTTTTTATTAATTAAATTAAAATTTAAAATCTTAATTAAAACATTAAAAATAATGGATAAAATTTCAAAAAAATAATTCCCTAAAATCTCAAGCTTGCATTCTATGGTTCACTATGGCAGTCATGTTGACTATGATGCCCATGTTGACTATAGTACACCATGTCAACAATAGTCAACCATAGTTAAATATTTGTTAATTTATAGTTAAAACTTTAGAAATGTGTAGACTAAGATATTATTAATGTGTCATTAATACTATATTAATGTGAAAATTAATATATTATCAATCTGTCATCAATTTGGATAGATTTTTGTACCATTCGAATGTCATAGTATTAAACCCTAATATAAAACCCTAACATTATAAAAGCCAATATAATAAACCCTGAGATTAATATTATAAACCATAATATTAAACCCCAGTATTATAAATTATAAACTCAATATTATAAACCCAATATTACAATCTCTAATATTATAAAAACTAATATTAAACCCCAATTTTGTACTATCACAGTGTAACAACGAATAAATTGCAATGTAATGTAACATTGTGACAATGATTGTCAAATTGATTATCGCAGCATTGAGATATCGTTTGTCATTTATTTTTGTACCATTCCAATGGCACAATATTAAGCCCTAATACAAAAATCTAACATTATAAAACCCAATATAATAAATGAGAAAATTATTATTATAAACCATAATATTATAAACCCTAAATTTAATATATTAAACCCTGAAATTATAAAACCTAAGATATTAAACCCTGATTTAAAATTAATTAATTAAATTAAATATTAAAGCCCTAATGAAACATAGTGGATACACTTTCGATATGGCTTTGAAAAAAGAAGTAAATGGTTTTAGGAAAACAAGTAATGGCTACATAATGCTTTCGACAGATATTAGTTTTGTGCACTGCTAAGAGCCGAGCGGTTGTAATCACTATTCGTCAAACCTAATCGATGCAACAAAAGCCTACTTGATGATGCATGGACGTGGTGTGGACGTGCACCCAATTTCCATGTTAAGGAACGACACCAAATGAAGTCTCAACACAACCTTTCATAAATATTTTTTTAATAAATTATAATGCCCACTACGTTTCATGAATTATTTGTTTATTTTTTTAAGTAAATTAAAGATAGGAGCATATCAAAGAAACTGAAAACGATTCACAGAATTTTCTTACCCGCCATTAGATATTTGTAAGTATAGGATGAAAAATATTTCTAGGTTATCAAATATGAACTAATCATAATTTCAAATTTTAAAATTCCTTAAATTCAATTTCAATATAGACTGCATTATCAATATATAATTATACATTTATATAAATTTATATTTATAATAAAAATATATTACTTAAGTCCGTATGGGTAGCTCAAGTGGCAATGGCCATGGAAATGAAGTCTCATTGAATTGGAGATCTTGGGTTCGATTCTTGTGCTACCCTCCTCAGAAATGGGGTGAATAACAGACATGTAAAAACTCAAAAATGAGAAGGTCCTACCACGCTTACAAAATATATATATATCTTAAAATTATATTAATTAAACTGACCAAACGCCATTAAACTATTAAAAATATATAATAAATGTATAGATATATATTATAAATGTATAATTATAATAAAAATATATTGCTTAAAATTATATTAATTAAACCGACCAAACCTCCATTAAACTATTTACATTAATTTGAAAAATATTAAATTTATTATTAATTTTTTTGAAATTTATTATCAAATAATTAATATGATAAAACAGTTTATCATATTAAACATTTTTGAGTTGAACTTTAAATATAAAACTTTACTCACTATTAAAGAAATTCCCCCCACAAAAATTAAATCAATAAAATGTAATCAATTTTTTATTTAGTTAAATTTAATATGATTTTCTAGGAACTAATTCGATTGCATCCTATTGAGAAGGCTCATTCTCTTTTTATCATCATTTTATAAATTCCCTTGCTAATAAATGTATATTTGCAATGTTAAACGTTTCTATATGCTTCCACACTTGAATCGTCAAAATATATGAGATAATTACAAGTTTCGATATTCTCGCACACTTAAAACGTCAAAATATATCAGATAATTACAGGAATATTCATACTTAAAGGTTGTAGTTATTGTTGAATTAATAATAATAAAAACTATTATAACTTAATAAATATTAAATTATTATTGTTGTCCATCTGTTATCATAATAATATCATTCCCTGACCTTATGATTAAATAATTTTACACCGCCCAGCACTAGAACTACGCGGAGGAAAAGTTAGGAAACAAAGTACTTTAAAATGAGGAATTATTTATTTATTGGATTCACGGGTTCCCTATGCGCGTGGAAATTTATGTCAAATGCTTACATTTTCTGTTGAAATCTCATTTCAACGTCGTTGTCACTGCTTTAACGCATTTTTTAACATATCCGGACGGATTATTTTTAGTCCTTTAAACGTTAAAATATTATTTTATTCTATTTTATTTTATAAGTGAAATTTGTAAAATATTTTTTTTTTTGAAGAATCTTCGGCGAAAATCACATAGAAAAACTTATGTCGACGCGTTTCGAACCATCCAGTGTGGTTCATCGTCAGGACTAGTTGAATGAGCAGATCACATTTAACACATTAAATAGACAGGGCAGAGAATCCATGACTCAACGGCTAAAAAAACAGCGAGAAATGATATGATAACGGCTAGTTTGACCGAGATAAAGGGAAATTAATAATAATAGTATTATTCTTATTATTTTCTTTTAAAAATAAAATTAATAATAAGAAAATCAAAAATTAATAATTTCAAATATGTTGAAAAATATTATTTTATTTTATTTTATTTTATAAGGGAAATGTGTGTAGATATATGTCAATTGGTATAAAAAGTTTTTCTCATCTAATTATATATTTTATTTTTAAAATATTTTAAAATTGAACCCTTTTTTGTTAAATATTTGAAAACTTGATAAACATAATTAAATCCAAATGTATCAAATCAACCTAAAACTACCCAAAATACATCAAATTGATTTGAAATTTGTGTGTATAGAAACTACTTGTATTTGCTGTTCAAGGTATTCATTTCTATTAAATTATATGTGCAAACCGTTATTCATGTCTTGCAACTGAAACAAAGTGTTTTTGGTAAATTTCTGAGTCTTATGTGTGAAGGAGTGTTATTTCATTTTATTGTTTAGCATATCAAATCTGAAAAACATAGCAAGATAAAATCACATAATATAACTCAACAACTGATAAGGCAGTTCACCCCTCCTAGGCTATATCTGCCAGGTCCAAGGCCCCCAAATGGGCATGTCCTTGCTCTTATTAGATGTTCAAATTGGTTATACAATGATAAGAAAGCCTAAACATGCAAAATAAGCTGTGAAAATGAGTTCAGAACACAGAAAACAATCAAGAATGACTTTTGTTTCACCTCCACTAGTTAACCATAGCCCAATACAGCTCCAACTCTCCTAGGCCCTGATGGCTCTCCAAGCTTCTTTGTTGAAAAAGTACCTGAAGATGAGCTCTGTTGGCTTTGAAACCTGTACCATTGGCTCTGGAATGCTCAGAATACCCAAAATAAAAATAAAAAATCGCTCCAAAAGGATCTCCCTAGTGAAAGTTATGACCTCCAGAAGTTTTTGTCCAATCTGCCCTAAAAAAACTCCACTAAACTTGGATTAACTGGAGTTAACCCCGCTAACTTTGGCAACTCTGCCCAGAATGGCACGCTCTGCCAAATTTGTTGGAACCATTAGAGGTGGCATTTAATGTTTGGGGTAGTGGTCACATGGACCAGCTAAACCCCCGCCGGTGGAACCGTGGAGCCAACGGTTATGAAACTGTGGCATTTAACATTAACGTGACCCCTGTCGAAACATGTGACCATGCAACTGAAACTAAAACCGTAACCGTCATCGCTGTGTAATGATCGGTGGTTCCGAGCCTTGGTTTTATGGATAGGGGGCTGGCCCCTTTCCGCCCCAAACTCACCTTTAATCAAACTTTAAATATGAGATAAGTCCTTAGGTTGTTAAGAACCACTATGTAGGCAGGCTAGTCGGGCCTATGGGCTGGTAGTGCGGAGACCTGGGATCAAATCTTGCGGAGTCACAAAAATTTTGCACCATAATAAACTGCAGTCTTGGGGCCACGTGGCAGCCTCTAGGCAGGCCACGTGTTAGCTCCAGATTGGTCAACCAAACAGCATATTTTGGGGAATATTCTAGAGAATATTTTAGAGAATATTTTGGAGAATATTCTAAGGAATATTCCTTAGACTATATATATATATATATATATATATATATATATTTTTAATTTTTCCAAAATTAAAAAATTGCAGTTTACTAGGCATTTTTAAAATGCGATAAATCCTCCATACGGTGTCAATTTTTCGAACTATTCATGACGCCGAAATAAGGAAGACGAGATCTATCTGGTCGTTCTAGTTTCAACCAATTCTGAGTAGTTCCAATTTTGAGCATTTTCTTCACTTAGGACATGATCACCTGATCACACCTTCCAAATGGGAATTTTTTGGTCCCCAAAAGCTCTCTGATTACCAAAAATGAAGACGAGGAGACTGATTCTCCACTCTTCCAACCTTGAATAACTGAAATCTTCCCAACTTCATCAAATTGAGCTTCTCATAAAAAGATAAATTTTCCCTTGAATTCACTGACCGACCGTTGCTAAAATTGACTGAGTCATGATGCAAATTCTTGAAATTTGCAGAACAACAACTATATTTTGTAGAAAGCATACTGTTTCTACAATGGTCAAACTTCAAAGAAGACTTAAAATAAAGTTCACCTTGCCAACTATTCACATGGCGAATTTTTGTTGAATGAGCCCTATACTTGTGTTGAATCCCGACCAAGTTTTTTCGCCATACCAATTTGCGATTCTGAAACCAACATTGACCCATGCTGAATTGGGTGCCCTCTTTGCTTGCATGCTTTTTCTTCTCATGGAATCTTGCACCACTTTGCACTGACACTTCGTTCTCTACATCGATCGACACCAAAGGTATCTTGTGCAACCTTTTGTCATCTTCTTTCAAAGACAAATTGTTATCAGACTGAAACATATCATCATTTATATCAACAATAATATGAAAAGGAAATTGTAAAATTATTATATTAATTATTATATTAATAATAATTAATATAATTAATTATTGTATAATAATTTTAATCATTTCAATTAATTTTAATAAATAATATATATTATTGATTTGATATTATAAGTATTACTAAGTACTAATTATTATATTAATAATAATAATTAAAGTAATAATAATCATTAATTTTGATCATTGCAATTAATATTTCTAACTACTAATTATCCTATTAAAATTATTATAACCTTTCAATTAATCTTAATAATAATTTATATTAATTAATATTACTATTACTAATGGTTATATTAATAATAATAATAAAAAAAAAAAAAATATATATATATTATTAATTAATTAAATGAATTAATTAAATCAAGAGGCAGCCGACTTCTCAAAAAAGAAAAAAAAAAAGAAAAAAAAATTGAGAGCCGACCTTCCCCTCTTTTCTCTCCTCATTTCTATTTAAACCCTAAAAATATGCTCTTCTTCTATCAAGCATTCAAGTTGTCCTGATGATGGATCCCGGTTGGGATTTGAAACGTTGGCAGAAAAATGTTCTTACTGTGGAATCTCCGGTGACTAATTTGAAAACAAAATCTTGTTGTTTAACCATCAACAAAGTCAGATTTTAATTGCATTAACTAGCCTTTTCAATTGCCCTGCAAGGACTAAAGAAGATTCTAGCTTCTTCTTATGTGCTCTCACAATGTACTCTTTTCCATCCTTGAACAAGTGATACTTATTCTCATGGCGATGGAAGATTGTATTTCTGTCAAATAAATATGGACTACCCAACACAACACTTGTAATGTCAAGCGGTACTACATCCAGTTGAACCCAATCAACATAATGAGTTGTTATGGTGAAGCACAAGATGCACTTCTTTGAGACTTGTAAGTTTGCATCCTTGCATATCCACCCAAGTGGATGAGGCTTTGGATGCAGAATTGTCTCAAGTTTTAGCTGTTTGACCAAGACTTCTGAGATGAGATTAGCTTGAGACCCACTATCAAAAAGTGTGTCTATCTTTGTGTGGTTTGAGATTATCCTCACAGGAAATAGCTCTATCCTCCTCTTTTCATTTTGAGTTTCTTTGTGACAGTTTAATGTGCTAGAACTGGGATTTGTTTCTTGTATAACCTCTTTCTGCTTTATGTTCTTTAATACCATGGCGATATTTTTTCTCTCATCACCTGATTCAGACCCTAAGTCCTGTTCAACAAGTGCTACAGTTTTTCCCTTTTCTTTGGCTTTGTCTTTGGTTTTATATTTCTCTGGTTTCAGCTCCGAATGAAGCTTCCAATAGTGGTCTTCATCATGGCTTGTTTTTTAACAGTTCTTGCAAAAGAATTTCCCTTTTTCCTTTCTAGAGTTTGCAAGCCTTTTTCTTCCTTTGCCTTTAAAATCACTATCCTCATTTTCTGTCAAAAGTGTTTTTCCCTCCAGTCTCTAAATGCGTAGCTTGTACACAAACTTCGTCTTGAATACTAGGATTGAACATAAGGATAGTATTTAAGTTAGCTGTGCAAACCACCTATATATTTTAGCAAAGTGTCTTGAATTTGTAAGTCTACCCCTAATAAGAGTGCTCTTCTCCTAAACTATTGAGTGTATTCTTGAACACTTTGTCCTTTAAGTTGTCTAAAACTTTGCCAATTCATTATAGCCTTTTGTAAATGAGCAAGAGGATAAAATTGCTTCTTAATTGTGGAAATAAATTTAGCCCATGATAAAGTAAGCTTACCATGTTTTAGAATTTCATCCTTGGTCTTATCTTCCCACCATACTAATGCTACTCCTTCCATCCTTAATGAGGCTAACTAAATCTTGGTGTCATCATTATGTAAGTTCTAAATCCTTAAATAAACTTCCAACTATCTTATCCAGTTGTCAAGTTTCTCTGCATTGACTTCACTGTTAAACATGGGTAATTCAAATTTAACATCTAACTTTAAAAATGGACTTTTCCTAGAAGATTTAGGCTTATGAGATTGATTTACCGAGGTAGAGGATGACGATGTAGAGGAAGACGATGACGATGGAGATGGTGGATCACCATGTCCTCCATGTCCTTTCTTTGAATTATCATCACCTTTCTTTCCTCCTGAAGATCCCTCCCCTTCTTTCTGATGTTTAGACCCTTCTCCAACCAACCTATCATTCCTTTCCTGGTATAATATTCTTACCATCTCAGTCATGTCCAAAAAATCTTTTCTAAATACTCGTTCTTCTTCTCTTGGATCCATGTCTTCAGGAACTTCTCCTCCTCTTTCAGACATACTTGAAGCTTCTTTTAAGGCTATTGAGAGTGAATTAGAAGGTGGAGATAATGGCACATTGGTCCTCCTTAGTTGAGGATTATCTTGTGCTCTAACCAATTGTCCTTTCCCTCTTTGAAGTTTAAGCCTGATAAGCATTAAAACTTGCAAAACAGTCAAAAATATCTTTGCACAAAACCAATACTCAAAACTTGAGCTTTGATACCAACTGATCTTAAAATGAAACTACTTGTATTTGTTGTTCAAGGTATTCATTTCCATTAAATTATATGTGCAAATTGTTATTTATGTCTTACGATTGAAACAAAGTGTTTTTGGTAAATTTTTGAGTCTTATGTGTGAAGGAGTGTTATTTCATTTTACTATTTAGCATATCAAATCTGAAAAACACAGCAAGATAAAATCACATAATATAACACAATAGCTGATAAGGCAGTTCACCCCTCTTGGGCTACATCCGCTGGGTCCAAGGCCCCCAAATGGGCATGCCCTTGCTCTTATTAGATGCTCAAATTAGTTATACAGTGATAATAAAGCTTAAACAGGAAAAATAAGCTGTGAAAATGAGTTCAGAACACAGAAAACAGTTAAGAATGACCTTTGTTTCAATTGCAAGACATGAATAACAATTTGCACATATAATTTAATGGAAATGAATACCTTCAGCAAGTAGTTTCATTTTCAGATCAATGTCTATTGGTATAAAAAGTTCTTCTCATCTAATTATAATTTTTATTTTTAAAATATTTTGATTTTTTTTTTTTTTTTTAATATTTGAAAATTTGATAAACATAATTAAATTCAAATGTATCAAATCAACATAAAACTACCTAGAATATGCCAAATTGATAAGCCTATGTATGTTTTTTTGTCTTTTGTCTAAATCTTGGTGTAATCTCTTTTAAATTTATAAAAATACCTTGACATTATGTTTGAGAATATGTGCTCAACCATACAATAGAAATTATGCGAGTGTTAAATGCAGCAACCATATAATAGAATAGAAGTTATGTGAGGATTAAATGCTACAGATCTCCCTGTGAATTTAGAAAGGAGAAAACTCTAATACAGTAAAATACTAAGACTTATAAATTCTCTATAAAATAAATAAGGTCGTAATGTTGTTTACAGTTTAGTTTAATTATTGAACTTTGAAATGTATGGACCAACTACCACATTTGAACAAGGGCTACATTGCTTGTAATAATTGAAAAGGTTTATTATATCTGTCTAGCATTCAATTTTTTTTGGTTGACTATTAGTTGTGGTTGACCAAAAAAAATTTGCTACTCTTTTATAGTTTAACATTAGTAATTAAATTTTATTATATATAAATTTATTTATTTAAAATCTAATTTGTTCAATTCAACCAACTATATTAGCGAGTATAACAAATCCCTTTTATTGTACTTGAATTTGAGAAAAAAATACGAAAATTCACCTTAGTCAAAAAAAATATATAAGAATTCGATAAAATGAAAAGTTAGTCAAAAAAAATATATAAGAATTCGATAAAATGAAAAGTTAAGGAAGTGCCTATGATGGTGATTAATGGATGAATAAGCATTAATCGTAAACACTTCCGTATTTAGTTGTCTAAGACCCGAATTCCAACCTAAGGAGTTAGGCAAAGCATGTGAATATCATTAATCGTAAACACTTCCGTATTTAGTTGTCTAAGACCCGAATTCCAACCTAAGGAGTTAGGCAAAGCATGTGAATATTACTAGTGATATTAACTAGCATTTGCACCAAATGTTGCAAAGGAAACGCCGTAAGGCATAAATTGAATTACAAAAATACAACAAAAAAATACTTTGATAAAGAATAAAAATATATTGAATGCTCACATCAATGCCCCATTAACTAGAACCACTTAGTAGACATATCTATCAACATTAGGATTACACACAATGATCAGGAAATTTCTCATATACAAACAACACCTTCCACAACAACCTTTCTCACATCCACATTTTAAAGTAGACATATCTATCAACATTAGGATTACACACCATGATTAGGAAATTTCCCATATACAAACAACACCTTCCACCTATCAACATTAAGATTACACACCATGATCAAGAAATTTCCCATATACAAACAACACCTTCCACAACAACCTTTTCTCACATCCACATTTTAAAAAATGCCTCGGAACGTGATTGGAATATCCCATATTTCCTTTTTCATTATGTAGATAAATCTTCGATATTATTATTTTCATCATGAAGATTGTTAGTTCATTGTTGTAAAGTGTTAGTGTGTTAAATTCAATACTACAAGTTCAACAAGTGAAAAACGTTCCTTAATTAGCATAATATGCATTTTTCTCTCACCATGTATTTTTCAATCATTCATTACAGAACTTCCATCAAAGAACACATTTCGTTCATTCATTACAAAACTTCCATCAAAGAACACAAGTAACAGATTAACATGTATACTACAAGTTCAACAAGTGAAAAACGTTCCTTAATTAGCATAATATGCATTTTTCTCTCACCATGTATTTTTCAATCATTCATTACAAAACTTCCATCAAAGAACACATTTCGTTCATTCATTACAAAACTTCCATCAAAGAACACAAGTAACAAGCGGCGTATGGTGGAAATAAGCAAAACATACGATGCCTTCGCTGAGAAAATTATAGACGATCATCTTCATGTTCAGGCCGCCACGCCCTCCAGCGACGGCCACAGCCAGGGACCGGCAGAGGCAGAGGCAGAGCATGTTAAAGATTTCGTGGATGTGTTGCTGCAGATGACAGCTGATAACAATGATATAAAGGGAGACACCAAAGCCAAACGGGAAGCAGTTAAATTGATTATGTTTGTATGTAGATAGGAAATCTTAAATCAAGTTAAACAGCTAAATCGATTCTTTTTAATTGTAAATTTAGTAAATCTATTAGAAGGTCACATAATTGACATCCCTCTTTACCACACTCTGCCCTGTCCTTCAAATTTCAAAATATTCAAAGAATCCCCTGAATCTAGATGCAATTAAATTAAGTTCAGCAATTCAATATTACATTGATTTTCCCATTGGTTTGTACAGGACATACTCATCGCTGGAATGGAGACGTCGGCATCCACGTTAGAATGGGCAATGAGTGAGCTGCTCAGACATCCCCATGTCCTGAAAAAGTTGCAGCAAGAAATAGAATCCTGTGTCGGAAAACGTGGCAAAGTAAACGGATCTGATGTGGGAAGGATGAAGTTCCTTCAATGTGTTGTGAAAGAGACGCTGCGATTACATCCAACGGGGCCGCTAGCGATTCCCCATGAATCTGTAGAGACCGCGAGCGTATGCGGATACAATATACCTAAAAAAACAATAGTAATCGTGAATGTGTGGACTATTGGAAGGGATCCCAATGTGTGGGGGGTGGATGCTTTGGTTTTCAAGCCGGAGAGATTCATGCATGAATTGGGTGAGCATGACCATGTTATGGATTTAGTGACAGGTCAATCAAATTTCAGGATGCTTCCCTTCTCAGCAGGGAGGAGAGGGTGCCCAGGGGCCGCCATGGCTGTTTCCATGATTGACCTTGCACTAGCTCAGCTGCTGCACTCTTTTGACTGGAGAGTAGATGGTGATCCATCAGAGCTGGATATGACAGAAGGTGGGTCTTCTATATCAAGCCATTTTCTGCTCTTTGCTTTTCCAAAGATAAGGAAGGAAGGTCTTTGACGGTATGTATGTTGAGAAGTATCTGGTTGTGCTACCTAATTTGTATGGTTTTGTTACTTTGATTGTCCCAAAAAGTACAAAGAGATGCTAATAGGATTATTAAATTGGAATTGTTGATTTTTTCTAAAAGAGTTAAGTGGTTTGTGAAAAACCTTGTTTTTTTTTACTGCATCATTGTACAATTACTTTTATTTAGATGTTTTGATTATATCTATATTACAAGGAACACATTGAATGTCTTATTTCATTTATGCTATTCTTACTAATATCCTTTATGTGCTTTTTCTTGATCAATTTGATGAAATATTCCATTATCCTTTGGTCAAAGTCTTCACCTACATATTAGTGTACATCCCGGTAAGTTCAAAGCTCGAACGCCAACCAAAAAAGTCAATGATAACCACCGTGTACACATTCAAATTCATAATGTAAAACTGCCAGACAAAGTTTAGACAGATTACCTCTAAGATGGCTATCACCATTTGTAGCCAAAACCTCAAAAACTCTGTTATCAATAGTCAAAACGCTGACATCAAACATGCCACCGCCAAGATAAAAAAAAACAATATTTTTGTCTCCACCCTTCTTGTCCATGCCATAAGATATCACTGCAGCTGTGGGTTCGTTGATAATACGAGCTACATTCAAGCCAACAATAACACCGACATCCTTCGTTGCTTGGCGCTGTGCATCAATAAAATAACCTGCGCAAGCCCACAAGTTGACAGTGACAACGCAGTCAACAATTGGTTACCCACAACCTCATTAAAAAAAAGGTTGAAAAGAAAGCATACTAGGGACAGTCACCATAGCATCCTTTATAGTCTTGCCAAGGAATGCTTTTGCAGTCTCCTTCATCTTAGTCAAAATCATAGCACTGATTTCCTTAGGGCTAAATTCCTTTTGTCTCTCCATCTCATACCTGAACTTGAATATAAGATTTCCCATCTTTGTTCACAATCTTGTATGGTACTAGTGCAGTGACCACATCATCCTTTATAGTTTTTCCAAGGAATGCTTCTGCAATCTCCTTCATCTTAGTCAAAATCATAGAACTGATTTCCTCAGGGCTAAATACCTTTGTCTCTCCATATCGTACCTGAACTTGAATATAAGGTTTCCCATCTTTGTTCACAATCTTGTATGGTACCAGTTTCATATCCCTCTGAACTTCTTTGCCTTCAAACCTATATAAAACAAATGTTTTCATTTAATTGTGCTCATCAAGTAAAAGTTTGAAATCATTTTCTTGAAGTTTGGACAGGGCAGAAATCAAATCCTGATCTGACCCCAACTAGAATGTTGCTCGACCCCTAACTTAACATGCCAATTTCATGATTGGCATCCTTGTGGGTTCAATATCAAGGCAAGAATTGGACTTGCAATAAATATAATTGTCTAATGAATGGGAAAATCAGAGATCAGAGTACTTACTTTCTCCCAATGAGTCTCTTGACATCAAAGATGGTTTGTTCGGCATCGCTCAAAACAAAGAAGCAGAATTTAAACCAAAATGAGGGGAAAGAAAACAGGATCTGCGACTTAGAAATTGCAATGAGCTCCTTGCTGAGCCACTTCTGGTTCGAAGGCGGCGTAAGCAAGCTGGCACACTGTTGGAGATCCCTGGTATCCTTGTGCATACTCTTGGCAGCGTTCTTCCTGGCCAGCGCAAATACGACAACATCCATACCATCCTCATTCACATAAACCTCAATATTTACCTCATCCCTACAAGGCACTATAGAATTATACATCCTCGAGATCAAATCATGCCTGCTCTAAAGCTCCATGGTCGCCAACAAGCCCTGGCAATATCGGCGCCCACTGGCATAAAACTTGAAGACATTCTGTCCTTCTTTCAGCAGCAAGGGAGTATCGTTTCCATCCCCGGTACCTAATAAACTAAAATTTTTCTCAAAGACCCCGTCCTTCGTTGCAAATTACGTTGCCCAGGCTAAGGTGATTTGCTCGTTTTGCCGTCGGCCCACGAAGTCACGAAGTAATGGACAACAAAGGCGATCAGGAAAGTGACACAAAGGAACTCTATGTAGTAACACTGAGGGCCTTCAAGGGATCATAGTTTTTGTGTAATAGGGCCAGGTTCAATGCACCGCATAACTCGGAGGTGAAAAGAAGGCAACTCAACCGATATTTGGAAAAAGCATTCGAAGTATAGTGCATGCTTGCCAGATGACACTTCAAATCAACGGTTGAAAGTGTCTCACTTGATCGAACGATGTAGAGTAAAAATGTTGACAATTGTTGATGCATAAAAAGACTTATCGGCTAAATAAACTAATAATAAATCTAAACTACACTAATAAGTTTGATAAATCTGTATAGCTTTCGAGATAATCCTCAGCTCTTATAATCTATGCGATGGTTTCAAGTCAAATTAAAGTAGTAAATAATTTTTGTGTACTACCCTCTTTCCCTGAATGTTCTTTCCATTAGGCAAGGGCTAACCAGCTTGCCATAGGGCATTAAATGCCCAGGTATATGCATGCTCTATAACAAAATAAAACATAGTCCTTGGTGGCTACATAAATTAAAAGTAAAGACTGGGTGTTATTTTGTTATAGAGCATGCATATTCCTGGGCATTTAATGCCCTATGGCAGGCTGGTTAGCCCTTGCCTTATGAAGTACCCTGAAACCACCTCTTCCCATGTACAGCTGAGTACACATCGCTTTTTGGTTTGGCTAAGTACACCCAACGCTTTTGCTGGTAGGACGTCGCGCACCCCTACCTATTTATCCGTAGTCCTTATTGTTTAGCGCTACTCCAGGGCCCCCCTATTTCGTGTAGGTCATTGTTTTGTCGGAAATATCCTTCCCTCCAACCTAGGCGATACTCTTAAAGGTATCGGATGTCTTAAGTATATTCTGACATATTTCACAAAATTCTGAAGACCGTGTCATGTAAAAAGTTGTACGATTGCCAGCAATATAGAGTACAAAAAAGGAGCTATTCCATTTGTCTGAAAATATGGATTTTGTCAGAAAGTGGACTGCTTGTTTTCAAGAATGGGCTTCAGATACAACTAGTCTCTTAAAGGTCTAATAATGAGTTTGGCATCTATGACGCTGCCATTAGAAATTGGGAGGGAAAGATTCTCCTTGTGTCTTCCCTGGGCAAGTGTGACTATGGTAAAGAATGTATCAATTTTCAAAGAGAAGGTTATAAACTTTTGAATTTTATTAATTTTAGATTTTTTAGAAAGATACAATTAGTTTTTTTCATCTTCCTGAATGGAATAATCTGTTCTAAATGCAATTATAATGAATCTAACAATATTTAACAGGAAGGTTATAAGCGTTTGAATCCTATTCAATATGAAACCACTCTCTAAACTAAGATTTGGGCAAAGAAACATAGACCGTTTTGACTTCTTCTAGAATGGAATGGGAACAACCCTTTTAAGGGGGACATTGAAAATTCGTACCTGGAAGATTTGAAGCACGAATATGAAGGAAAAATTTTCCTGACTAAGTTCTACTTGTCACGAAAATACTCTGTCTAACATTTTTCCATGCTCTCTCTAACATTTCCGTTTCTCCTCTCTGCACTAAGCATTGTAGAGATTCATAAGCAAATGATAATACAAATTTTCGTTCACTACATCACTGAGGCGGATTGGAAGTGTTCTATTACTTAAAAAAACACACAAATAAATTTTAGTGGTAAATAACTCAAATATAAATTATCTTTCTGCATCTATGATTCGTTGCTTTAAACTCATTACTACAATAAATAAAATATAAAATTGATTAAAAAATTCATGGATAATAACCATAACATTTATAAAGACAACCAAACCTATCAATTATCTTGAGAAATAACAATAATCCATTGTATAGTCTCCATCCATCATCCACTATCCTAATAGAAAAAGAAAAAAAATACATACAAGTCCAAAGGCTGTGAATGAAGCTGTGCATATATGAAATTAGTAATTCCTTAGGCTAAGGAGCAACGTCCATATCCATCTAGACAGCTTTGACTAGTGATATTAATGATGACTTGAGCGGTGGCCTTTTTTTTCTGGTTTCCAAATATTGAATTATAATGAAATTCAATCAAATATAAAATTAAATTTATAAAAAAAAATACTTCAATAATAAAGCATTTAAAAAAGCTCTAATTGCCATAGTAATTTCCATGTAAGATTATTTAACTCATAGACGTACTAGCGATGAATGCTCCACTCGTTGAAAGAATAAAATAACAAAATAATTGTACCAGTTATGAATGCTCCAGTGAACAATATGCCAAACATGTCATCATGACTTAATAAGAAGAGCCGTGACATAACTAATCACCATTTAAAAAAATAAATTTAAAATAATTCAATAAAATAAATTATTTTAGATATAAAGTTAATATTACACATGCCATTTTAATTTTTTAATCAAATTAAAAAAAATTAAAGTCAACACATTTCCTAATGCGAATAAATTTAAAATAATTCAATAAAATAAATTATTTTTAGATATAAAATTAACATTGCACTTGCCATTTTAATTTTTTAACTCAATTTTTTTTTTTTTTTACAGTCAACACATTTCCAATGCGTTATATCTAGCACAGCAGAAATAATAATAATTAAAAGTATACACTCTCTCAATTATTTAATTGAATATATTATTGATAGTGACTGTAAGTATTAAATGGAAAAGTCATTTTATTAAATACCAGAGAAATGATTAGTGTAAATCTCGAAGGAAGAAAATTCCATATCATAATAATTTTTAATTAATTTAAAAAATATTTTTATTTTAATTATTTATATAATTTTTAAAATAAAAAATTGTTAAAAAAATATAAATTCTTTAAAAATTTGAATTATTTTCCAAATTATTACCAAATTGTGGTGTGAGAAAGATTTAGCGTCTAAAAGAAAATTAAGTTATTATAAGAAGGTCATCAACCCCACCCTTGAAGATCAAAAGTATCTCTCTATTCTAACTAGCTCAAAAAAGAAAATTAATATAGCAAAGATTAGAACGAATTCTCATGAGCTCCATAGTGAGACTGGCCGCTGGGTAGTTCCTAAAACGCCATGGATGGAAAGGATCTGCCATATTTGTGAGAATAAGAGCATCGAGGATGAAAACCACTTCCTCTTAGAGTGCCCTGCATACAACCACATTAGATCTCAATTTCACAACCTTTGCTACAATACTGACCTTTCTAGCCTTTTACAATGCCAAAATTATAGTGAACTCGGGAGGCTTCTCTCCAAGCTTTTTGAGCATCGGAATAAAATCTTAAATCAAAATAAATAATTTGTCTTTTTAGGTCCGATAGATCATTATTTGGTCTCAGTGGACGTTAACAACCATCATCATCATCAATAAATATTTTAAATATAATAAAATTAATTAATCTTTTAACATTTAGTTTGTAAACTATAATTTTATTTTGAAATAAATAATTTATTATTATTATTAATTTATTATATTTTATTAAAGCTAAAAAAATAACAATAATAAATATAATATTAAATGATGCCTACCACATTATAAATCGAAAATAAAGGAACCCCGACAATATGAAACCTTCATTTCCAAATCATATGCATTTTCCAAACGAATAGAAACTCTATTATCGATACATATTGAATGTAATTGGGATTATGTCTAGCACGTGTATGGTGCAACTTGTGTTTCGGTAGCGGTTAAATTTTCGGATATATATATGTATGACTAATAAATATGTGTTTTTGTATAATCTAAAAAATTATATAAAGTTAGTGAAATAATTTTTTTATTATTAATTTTTTTAATAGGCTTATTAGTAGCCTGTGTGTTTTTTAACTTAATAATTTATATCAAATGAGGGAATTATTTTTTGGATATTTATGAAGTAGCAATGTATTATGAGTAACTATTTTATTATTATTATTATTTTTTTTTTTAAGGTAATTCAAAAATAATATAATTGTCTTTACTTTATAGACACTTAAATAATATTTAAAAGTCCTAGTGTATGATGAATAACTATTTATTATTATTTAATTTTTCAAACCTATTTATGTATTTCAAGTTTTTTTATCCATTTATTTAATACAAAATAATATAGTTGACTTTACCTTATAGGCATGTAAAGGCGTTTTAGATAGAAGTTTAATGATATATGCTTAATCTTTACTAGCGTATTTGAAGGTTTTGGTTTTGTACACACCATTGCATATATAAATTAATCCATTAGACAAGGATATTACACTTATGCTATCTCTTTAGATTGGGCTTAAACCATTTTACACTTCTTTATTGTAAAATGATCAAAATAA
Source organism: Pinus tabuliformis (assembly GCA_031772625.1). Classification (NCBI taxonomy): domain Eukaryota; kingdom Viridiplantae; phylum Streptophyta; class Pinopsida; order Pinales; family Pinaceae; genus Pinus; species Pinus tabuliformis. Next base: position 996,241,208 of record CM062806.1, on the reverse strand, counting down.
TATTGATTGATAATTGCCAAGTTCCCCATGTTAAACTCATATAGAAATTAGGACTTGGTATCTTGGATTAGTTTCCTTGAATAATAATGATGAGTCAATCTGCATGCAACCAATAATGGCTGTCCCCAGCTAATAATGGATGAAACGCTTTAGTTTGACAACTGAGTTATGATAGGTTTTCCCACTGTTTAATAAGTGAGGGTGGGATAAAGATGGCTAGTCTTGGTTGTATCATTGAGGAAGAAAGGAGTAGATCATGTTGTAGAATCCCTCTAATATTAAAAATATTATTACTTTTAGATTTAAGGAGAAATTGTGGGAAAATAAAGATTTAAGGGAAAACGGAAACTAATTTTCATGAACTTCATAGTGAAACTGGTTGTTGGTCAATTCCCCTCTTGGGCAATTCCCACAATGCCATGTGATGGGTGATCAAAGTGTCTGTCATTTGTGAGATCCTCATAGAGTTGAAGATGAAAAATGCATTTTCTATTAGATTATCCATTTAATGCTCACATTCAATCTAATTTTCAAAATATTTGTCACACTACAATCTGTGTTAACCTTTTAATTCAACACAAGTATTCTCTCACTTCTTTTTGTGCATAAAAATAAAATGTTAACAAATGCTATTAATATCTTGCCTTCTTAAGATCATTAAACCATCTAGATATTAGTAGATACTAATATCTTGTCTTCTTAAGATCATTAAACCATCTAGATATTAGTAGATATTAATATCTTGTTTTCTTAAGATCATTAAACAATCTAGATGTTAGTAGATGTTAATCATCGTGATTATTATTATATTAATATTAATATAAATATTTTAATAATATAAATATTTTATTTATTTATTTATTTATATTTATATAAAAATTTGGAAAACCTATCATAACTCAATTGTCAAACAAGTAGTAGGGACAATTTTACTAGTTTCTATTTATGAATGTAGGCTCACTCATAATTGTTATCCCTAGGAAATCATGCCACCTGAAATTACTAGTTGGTAATCCCTAAGAAGAAGGCTTTCACTCATGTCAAATAACTCAATATCTCAAAGTCTCAGCCCATTAACTTATTTCCTTCCATACAAAAAAGCTAAACTCTTAATGAAACATAAACCATTTTAAATAAATTATACTTAATATAAATTCATTTTATATAATTAAAAAAATTAACTTTCAACCTTTCATTTATTTTATATATCATAAATTTGTATAGTAAAAATATATTACATAAATGAACCAAACTTCCATTAACTTATTTACATTAACTTGAGAATTATTATATAATAAATTATTATTATATACTTATTTACATTAAATTGAGAATTATGTAACTTATTTACATTAAATTGAGAATTATGTAATTTATTATCACATGGTTATTATGAAAATTATTATTATTATATTAAACATTTTTGAATTGAATTGTATTTTATGAACATTTAAAAAACATCCCAGTTTAATCGTTATTAAAAAATTGTCCCAATCAAGTGTAATCAAAATTATAATTTATTTAAATTTAATATCATTTCCTAATAACTAATTCGATTAAATCCTATTTAGAAGGCTCACTCTTTTCTTAATTATCATTTTATAGATTCCATTGATAATAAATGTATATTTGAAATACCAGACTTTCTATATTCACGCACACTCAATGCCAAAATATGTCTTATCATTATAAGAATATTCATATTTAAATGTTGTAGTTTTTCATATTTTTTAAACGAATCAGTTAAGTTTTTTTTTTTTTAATTGATTTCAATCCGATTTCGAGGGTAGAACCTTTTACATCTGCAACAAGATTTCCAATTGAGTTCAAAATTATCTAAAAACAACTTGAGTTCTTTCTCCACTGTCTACCTCGCCTCATAGCACATGCCATCCTCCACCAATCCATCACTTCGCTCACCATGTTCAGTGTAATAAACGAACCTGTACATTCTCTGGACCAGAAATTGGAATTCAGTATTAAAGACCATGCAATTCGCTCCCTTCCCCATTAAAATTTTATACTCCAAACATGCATGAAACTCCTTGACTATATAAATGTCGTTCGTCAGTTTACTCCAATATTTATTAAGGATTTGAAATGCCTTCCATCTGTCCGTAGCCTTGTTTGGAATGATGTGGGTTGGCCAAGTGTGTGTACTAACTCAGACGTTGACGGAAGAGAGGAGCCGCCAAAACGAAGCGAAGGGAATTTGTGGGATCGAAAAACTAAACTAGTAGCTGACATTAGGCCAACGATCCACTCGACATATTTATTTTAAAACGCCTATAATCTTATTAGTCCTTACCGCAGACAAGGCAGGGAATATAGTAATCAAAATGGCGACATTTAACATTAATTTAAGCGACTTATTATGATCAATAACGGGTTATTATTGCGAATAATTTCTTTTCATATCATAACGGGTTATTATTGCGAATAATTTTTTTTTTTATATAATGGTTTTGATCATCTTATTTGGCCTTTGGCCTTTTCCCAAGACGGGGAGGCTAAAACCATAGGTTATATTCTTTTTGCTGAAAATTTCGCTTCATATCCGGAGAAAAAGTAAACTAATGCTAGTATTATTTAAAAACATTAAATATTATATAAATGAGCCTAGCTTGAAATCACTCTCGGCTCATGAAATCACTCCTGGCTTCAAAAACAATGTTCATCGCTTTTCTACATATACGTGACCACTTCTTTCTACATGTTTCTTTCTAAGTGTTCATCTGTCGAAGGTTTGTCTTGTATGCCTGCCAAGCCTTCTTGTACGCTTGTCACCGCTAAGTGTCCGTCTGTCGAAGGCTTGTCTTGTATGCTTGCCAAGCCTTCTTGTATGCCTGCCACCACTTTCATGCCACCATTTGCAATCTAAGTGCCATACCTTGTAATAGTTGTACCTAAGCCCTCTATCCCCATGCCAGAAGCAAACAAGAACAAAGACCCTGGGCCCTCTATCCCCATGCTAGAAGCAAACAAGAACAAAGAACACCTCGATCGATGCCCTGCATTAACAAGATTTCTTTTAGATGGTTGGAGTAGAAGTACAATTCACTGGAATAATAAGACAACTTACGGGAGGAACTAGACAACTTACAGGAGGAACCACAGAGGAACCAAAAGATCGGGCATGTGCATGTGAACCTGTACACAGTTCTTTAAGCGTGGCAGAGGCAGGATAGAATTCAGGTTGTTTCTCTTCCAACCCTGCAAAATTTCTATTTCCTTTCATAAATCCACGAGCGAGGAGAGCAGTTGCTGCAGGTGTAGCTATGCCTTCAGCCGATATGCAAGGTACAAAGGCCCCATTCGTGATGCATCCAATTTTCCTACCAAATTTTCTTGCCAAGTACACATCAACGAGGAAGGCACAATACCCTGGAAGCAAGTAGTAACAGTCATTGTATAAAAAATTTACTTAGTTAATTTCTTTTATATACTTCTATTCCTATTCACACACTCCTGTACTTGCAAACAACACAGTGGAACTGGGCCTGTTACTTTACCTCTTTACTTCTCATTCTGGGATCATAGCCTAAAAAAAGCCCCCTCTTCTTCCTTTCCACAACTATTCTTTGTTTTTGGTGATTTCCCATTTCCCATTCAAAGCAACATAGTCTGCAGCAAAAAGACTCCTCCGTACACCTATAGCTTGAATACATAAGGGTTAGTATTGCTTGTATTACACTTGTTAATCATAACATCTCTATTATGTATCTCCTTAGCTAATGTGGAAATCATAACAACAAAGAAAGAAAATCCTTTAGGTGTGGAAATCCCAAATCATGGTAAGCATGTTGAGTTTTTCTTTGAAATGATTGTGCAAATTGTAGTGAGGGTTGAAATTTATATTCACGGAATGCAAATTATTTTGAAGTTGTTCCCAAAAATTCTATTTTTCTAAGCTGGTGGTAAAATGCAGGCTTTCAACCCAGCCTTACTTTCAGGACCAGTAAGTAACCTTACCATACCAAATGCATGATACATCCTTTAAAAGCATGGAAACGCAAGTTAGTAAAGGCAAGTGGGGATAAGGCTGTCCCAAAACCCTAGCCAGCAGACAGGTTCAAAGAATACCTAAGAAGTATCGGGTATTGTCATGACGTAGACTTCTTTCCTTAGTTGCCTTGCCAACCCTTCGTGATACTAGGGGAAGAAACCGTTTCAACCTGGCCCCTCGTGCACACACAAACTCATATTTATTAGTTTCTTTATCCAAAACGATTTGGGGATGGCTTGTTTCATCTTATTTCTGGCTGCATCGATCAGACGAGCGAGGTACTTGCTGTATTTTTCCCTTTTTCCACCCAACTAGGCCCCCAAAAAGAGAGGACGAATGATGATTATAAACCTTGAAACTAAGGTCTAACCGGAAAAGCACTATTGCTTGCTAGGCTAACTGGACAAATTGAAAACAGTAGTCACCAACAGAGAACACTAAAACTCTGTGATTAATTGTAACTTCCCACACTTTCTTGAGCTTCAATATTTAGCTACTAGTGATTCCAGACTCACTATTTCGCTTTTCTCTAAAAATATCCCACCATTAACTCGTCATTTTGGTTGATCTCAGCGTCATCTCACAGAAATTGGATTTATCTCATAGAAATTGGCTTTATCTTGGCATCATCTCTGCAGAGGTCTGCAACAAGCTCTGTAATAGGCTCATTCTTCCTTAGAAGTAGGTGGTTGCAACTAAGCATGCCACTAGTTTTGAAAGTCAAAGTAATGAATTAGTTTGAGATTTCTAGAGGGTGCACGCATTCAACATGCAAGCCCACGTGCCCTTCATATTAGTTTCACTTTATTATGAAACCAGCTTACAAAAATATAGAAAAGATAGATGAACGCTTTAGAAATAAGCCTCTTTGAGGGGGCAACCTCCTTTACATTACACAAATGAACAATTCTTGGATGATACAAATGACAAGACCTCCTTTCTCTATATAGGAGTCTACGGGGTTATAATATAATCAGAGTCGACATAACAATAATAATGTAAGGGCACAATAATAACAATAGTGGGCTTCTATGGGGCACAATAGTAACAATATGGGGACTACATGGGTACAAAAATATAATAAGGGGGTTGTACTAATAACAATAAGGGGATACACTAGTAGTATAGGGGCCTAACATGCCCCTCTCCTTCAAAAAGTGTTGTCCTCAACGCTTGAGTAGTTCTTGATGCTTCTGTATAAAATTCTTGTCCTCCCGTGTGGAATCTTCAGCAGGTAAGTTCTTCCACTTGATGATATACTCTGAAATTGATTGATTTCGTAGTTGTCGGGTTCTTGTTTATGTGACTGCTCCAGGTTCCAATATGATTTTTCCTTCCTCTTCAAGTTCTAGCACTATTGTTTGAATTGGGATATTTTGCAACTTTTGAATGAGTGGCCACACTTGTTTGTCCTTCTTCCATTCATCCCTTGGTTCGTTTATCCAATCTGGTTGGATAATATAAATAGCACAAAACAATGCTTCCACATCCTCATCCTTTCTTGAGAGTGCATCTGCAACAAAAATTTTCTTCCATTTTCTATAGAGGATGTCAAATTCATAACCCAACATATTTGTGACCCATTTTTTCTATTATTCTAAAGATAATATTTGTTCTAAAAAGTATTTAAGACTATCATGATCCATTTTTACCTTGAAGTGTCTTCCCATTAGGTAAGGTCGCCATTTCTTAAGTGCATGTAGTATAGCCAACATTTCCTTATCATAAATAGCTTGCTTGAGATGTAGCTGTAAAAATACCCAATCACCTGCATCAAAACATTTTTCACTGCGATGTTGATCTACTTTTTTTTTTCATTTGATTCTGCACCAAAGTAGCGTTATCCTTTAAAAGTTGGAGAACTTGTTGTTGATTCTCGATGTGATCTTTCACTGCTTGAACCTTTTTCTTCTTGATATGTCCTTCTATCTTTAGAGTTTGAAGAGTGGTAATTTCTTCCAATGCTTTACAAGATATGGTCGGATTCATTTCTTGATGCTCGATGTGATATTTCACTTCTTGATATGTCGTTCTATCTTGATAGTTTGAGGAGTGGTAATTCCGGCCAATGCATTACAAGATATGGTTGGATTCATTTCTTCTTTCTTGATGTGATATTTCACTTCTTGAACCTTTTTCTTCTTGATATGTCCTTCTATCTTGAGATTTTGAGGAGTGGTAATTCTTGCCAATGATTTACAAGATATGGTCGGATTCATTTCTTCTTTCTCTGGGGTTGGTTTCTGGTGTATATCCTCTTCTTTTGATGTTTCTTGATCATTTTCTTCCTCCTCTTCATAATCTATATAAAATAATTTCTTCTCAGCACGCTTATGACCTTTAGTGCATTTTCTATCACAATTGTAACAAAGCCCTTTTTCTATTTTTTCTTCCAATTGTCGTGGTGTCACCCTTGTAGGTTGTCGAAGGCTAGGAGAAAAAACACTTCCATTTTTATAGTTGTGAGGGGTGGAATTCATTGTTTCCATAATTTTTCTTTCCACTTTGTAACAAAGCCCTTTTTCTCTTTTTTCTTCCAATTGTTGTGGTGTTGCTCTAAAGAAGGTGTTGCTATTTGTATCCTCATAATGTGCTATCATTTCCTCCGTGAAAATTGACCACGTAACAAGTTGTTTACGAGAAAAAATCCATTTATACCATAAAAATTGATCTGGTTCTAAATATAAAGATGAAATATATACCTTTTGTAATAGTGGTACACCATGTAGATCAAAATATTTCTCCATCTATAGTATCCAATTTACCGGATTCTTGCCATCAAACTTCCTCATCTCGCTTTTTCTTGATTTTAGGAGCTCGATCTTGAAACGACTATAACTCTGTAATTTCAGGTCTTCCAATTCTGAAATCGCGACCTATAGTAGCCCTCTGCATCCTCTTTCCAATGCCACTAGTCTAATCCAAATTGGATTCTCCAAGGAAGAGTTATGCCAAATCTCCCACGGTGACCTGATTATAGACTAGTTCAGTAGAGCGAACTTGTACGAAGTGCGACGTGTCATTATTTCGACCTTAGTATTTGAAAAATATACACAGGAAGCTATAGTTCATCCTCTTTCTGTAACTTCTTACTAAATTTCAATCTGATGCTCAAAACAAAAGTTTTGATGATTTTCCCCAGGTCCCCTGTTTGGACTGTAATTCGGGAGTCTGAAAAAAGGCCAACTTCCTTAGATCATATCTCTGCAAATATAGCACAAAAGCTCTGAAATTTGGACCAAAGGTTCAGAACAATTTCAGCCCAAATGGTTTTTTTTTTTAGCGTTTGAAACGTCGCAGAAAAATTTTTATAGCGAAAATGCCACGATGACCTGTTTGGAGCAGCGAAACCCTAGAATCCAAAGCTCTGATACCAAATGTTATGAAACCAGCTCACAAAAAGATAGAAAAGATAGATGAACGCCTTAGAAATAAGCCTCTTCAAGGGGGAAATCTCCTTTACATTACACAAATGAATAATTCTTGGATGATACAAATGACAAGACCTCCTTTCTATATATAGGAGTCTAATGGGTTATAATATAATCAAAGCCGACATAATAATAATAATGTAAGGGCACAATAATAACAATAGTGGGCTTCTATTGGGCACAATAATAGCAATATGGGGACTACATGGGTACAACAATATAATAAGGGGGTTGTATTAATAACAATAAGGGGTTACACTAGTAGTATAGGGGCCTAACACACTTATTATTAATACTATTTACTCTTTTATTTTACTTAGGTGTTTTTCAGAACAAATGGGAAAGATACCCTTATTTATATGCGAGAGACTTTATATATGCATGTAGCGCAAGACCCTACAAGAGTTCCATGGGTTATGTATGTGATCAATTATGTATGTGATCGATGGCAAGTCCTCAACCATTATTTGTAGGAGAATTTCTTGAAATCCCAAGCATTAAAGGCTTGATTATTTAGTCTTGAATTTTTGATCAACTCTATTAAAGTAGTTTTAACTGCCTCATTAAAGTTAAGGCATTTCGAGGAATCTTTTGAATGATCATCGATTTCTTGCCTTCTTTTCATTTGCAAATGTCGATATATTTGTTTATGTGACCTAATTACATGAAATTTATGGATATATTTGTGTTTTTGAGGCCGAGAAATGTACATTTCAGGTGTTTCTGTAAACATTATTAAAGTCTTGCAGTTGTTCTTTGGAATTGGATGGATACTGATTTATAGCTCATGATATTATGGAGAACAAGTGGAAACAGTCGTTATTAGATGGCAAATGATGGACATTTCATTATAGCCAATGGATCACTATAAAAAAAATTCTCTCTTACAATAATTCCCAACATTCATTTGCTTTGCAAGAATTCTCAGACCACCTCCAAGTTGCTGATTTCCTCCACTGACCAAGAGAAATGGAAGGTTTGTAGCTAAATTATTTTATTTTATGTATGAGCTGATATTGGAATCGAAATGATCCGGTAATCCACTTCCAGTATCACAAATCTGTGACCATTTCCTCGACAATTCTGCTAATGAAACTCGAAGTCCAACAATCATCTCTTGTCGGATTTGGTGCCAACAGATACATGTAACTAACCAAACAAAGTATACTTGATCCTAAACAAGGTATACTTTATCCTTTACAGGTCAAAAACTAAGTTATGTTATCAAAAGCATGACCAGGAAACTGGTTTGTTATTTTGTTTCCATTATTGCTTCCCTCTTGACACCGCGTCAGTGCATTGTTAAGCGACTTAATATCCATAATTTATATGAGCGTTATTCCCATTTTCTGTTCTATTTCCCATTTCATATTTGCGGTAACGTAGTAGTCAAGATGTACTCACAAATAGATTTAAAGTCAACTATTCCTAATACATTTTCGACTGTTTTCATGGAATTTGTTGTAGAACGAGATGCAAGATTTTTCGATGGTGTCTGTGACGGCTGCATTATTGGTAAGCATCTATAGTAACTACAGGGTTGTGGGATGTCTTCGTGCCTAGCTCAACAGGTGGGAGTGACACAGAAACTAGGATTGAATCATGAGATTAGGTGGGCTGCTACATCTAAAGGAACGTTTCCTCTAAAGCACTAAATTGCGATGTACTGTTCCTTTGCAAAATTCCATCTTTCTCAAAAGTAATTTCTAGCTTTCCCAAAAGTGACTTGTAATTAAAGGCAGGGACCACTGTCCTTAAAAATAAGAGGCATCTTATATCAGGATCATACCTGTGAAACAAAAACCGCTATCCACAGATACTGCTAGTGTTGCTGCACTGATTGGAAACCATTGTCCAAAGATGTTGTTGGTTTTGCTAGACTACCGTAAGGGACTTGCTACTTTGTAGTGGTCCTTGTTAATGTTTGAAAGCTTCATGGTAAAGGTTTATACACTCCACCTCTTTCATGTTGAATTAAAGTGCATGTTCTAAGGATGATCCTTTGCTTGATAAAGTGCCCGCTTTTGAATTTAGTTGTGTCTTAATATGATAAAACTCTACAATCTTAATTTTTTCTATTTGCAAGATTATTTTATGAAGAATCAAAGACTAAGCCTAGAAAGGGATCGCCAGCTTCATTTTGATTTAATTATACCAACCTTGGACTTGTATCAATATGATCCATTGCAGTTACCAAGTACCTTTACTCATAGTATGTTTAACTTATTTCTACGTCTTGCCCCTATTTGAATTTGATATGATATTATGCCTCAAGGTTTCTAGGAAGATCAAAGTATACTTGTTCCCTTAATTTCAATTTGAAAATGATTTTTTCACATAATATTTATATATACATATTCTTGTAGGTTTGGCTACTGATGATTGGGAGAGGCAATGGTTCTTCTTCATTCTAAGAGATACTAATAAATTCCCTTGGCTAAACAGATTGACAATATTGGGTTATTGGAAAGCCACCAATTTAGACAGGTCGGTTCACAATGAGTAGCTTCAGTCCATCAATGTGAAGAAAATTCTGGTGTTTTATAAATGAAGAGCCTCGCTTGGGCAAAGGATGGAGTGGATCATGAATGACTATAGGATGCCAAATTTGAGCTTGTTCTTACCTAAGGTTATCTAATATTTTTTTTGATTATATGTTATTTATAGGTGAGCACAATACATGCAAATAAGTGAAGGTGGATACTAAATGATCGCAAGTTGGTATGTGAAAAAGAATATGGATATCCTTTTATGTTGAATTTCAATTTAGGTGATAAGTAAAATATTTCAATATCACACATACACACAAAGAGAGATAGAGAATGTTTAATCCATTGATAGGAGAAAGAGAGACAAAGATTTGTTAAAGTATGAGGGAGATTTATAATTATTGATTATGAGGGGGACATATATTTAAAAACAAATTTAATGTGAACATCATAAATAAAATATTTCAATTACCATATTCAATAAAACATTTCAATGTCAATTATATATATGTGTGTGCGTGTTTAGAACATTTTTTTAGTGTGTTGTTGAAGATGAAGGGGATGTGTAAATCTTTTTATGTTCAGTATGGAAGTGATACATAAAATTTTACACTCTAAAAGAAGCTTTAAACTCAACAGATTTGATTCCTCTTTATTTTCATTTTTTACCTTTTTTTGGTTAATTGATATTTCTATTGCCTCAAGATATAATCTTACAAAACCATGGATCATTGTTTAAAATGAATATTGTCGTAGTATTCCACAAAGGAAACCAAAATTTCTGACAAGTAACAAAGGTATAAGTATATCAAAATTCAAATACAAGTTACTTCTAAATACATAATTAGTAAAATAAAGTATTATACTAAAAGTAAAATACATAAGGCATGAGGCTGAATGAAAGATCAAGTATTTGATGAAGTGATTTGGGTTAGATTCTAGGCACTTGTACTTGTTGGGGTTCGAGGCTTAAGGACACACTGAAGATGACCCTATGTGTGGGAGAAACAAGCATCCAAGTTGACAAGACAAGAGTGTTGGTATTTTTGGACCTATTGAATTCATTCAAACATGAGATAATATCATTGTGGTCCTCGTGGTTTTTCCTTCAAGGCCCTGCCCATGAGTGTCTTCATTTGCTAGTGAAGAGTAATGGAATTATGATATTAACTTCGTCATCCTGTGGTATGCTTAGGGTCAAGAACCCAATTGGATACTTCAACTTGGATTTCATAATCAGAATATGCTTGATAGTCATTTATGAGCCTAGGATTGAGCCTACGACTAACCTTGAAGGTTTATGCTTCTAGACTACTAATGACAACACATTCACTAGTGGGGCATGCTATTCAAATATATAAAAGGCCATATTAATGATTATCCTTAGTAAATAGAGAAACTAATAAAATAGTTTTATAGGATCCCTAACAAAATGAACAAAAATTTAACACTCAGGTCCACAAAAGGTCCAAAATGTAGTATGGGAAGTTGTGACAGAGGATAAATAGATAAAGAATAACTCTAAGAAATTTCTAATAGCCATAGGAATATAGTGGCACTAATAATAGTACAAACTACCAAGACACTCTATAAACCATGAACTAGACTCCTCCACGCAAAGAATAGAAAATTGAAAGAGCTATAAAAATTGGACATAGAACAAATTACCATGTAGTTGACGACCCACCGCGCTTGGAAATGCTTCAAACAATGGTTGAATCCTTGCCAGTCACCTCCTTCCATGGTTCTGTCCTCTGCTATCACCACTACCGACATCCCAAATATCACATCCACGATCATTGTTTCCTAAGTGCTGCTCATGTGAAGGGTCAATACTAGGTGCATGCAGTGAAGGTTAGCCTCCTAGGAGCCATGACCATCATGCAATAAAATTCTCACAAAACCAATTCCATGGGAGAGATCTTCCCCCTATAGTGGAGTTGAGCCACAAGGTTTGTCATGGAACATGGGGCCGCAAAAGATGGATATGGACTCCACAAAGACAATGTCAAGGGGAAATATCCCACCTATGGTGGGGGAATGTCACAGGGGTTGTAGAAGAACATGGAGCCACAGTTATTAGGCCAAGATCTTGTAGATGGAATATAGGTTGCCATATTAATGTGAAGGGAATGTATGATGATTAACATGGGTGGATGCATGAGGTGGGATAGACATGCCATTCCCCCTTGTTAGATGTGATGGAAGGTCACAGGGCGGTGGTCTCTCCCCTTTGCCATTGACACAACCTCTCACACCCCATTAAGGGATATTGTATTTTCACCTTTATACACACACACACACACTCCATGAGGGTGAGGGAACCTACTTAAACTTTATCAAAACAAGATAATTTTTTTAATTATAATATTACAAATAACACAACTAACAAAACATTTTAATTATAATATTATAAAATTAAAAATATATTGAGAAAAATATCCCTATACATATTGTTGAAAATGTAACTAGATTCGGTCTCCATAATTGTTGTTGTACTCATTTCAATATCTATCCTATGTACCAAACAAAAGAAGAAAATAATAAATTATTATTCTTAAAGCATGGGTTTCATGCTCATTTATTATGGTCTTCTAGGCAAATGCATGTTCTTCATGCTTCTAGGGTTTGTTGGGTATTAGGATTTATTGTTATGAGTGAAAGGAGTCAACATCATGTTTATAAGACCCTTCCAGGAAAAATGTATTTGGAAAAAGAATTATTTTTGAGCCTAGAAAGTCTTCAAAACTCTAAATGTTCAAGTCAGCCCTGCCAACTTCAAGTTAGCTTAAAGAAGGGAATTTGACCCCTTAGAAAGGCTATATAAAGAAGTAGTTTGACCTCATTTGACACACTCACCAAGAAGGTCAATATCTCAAGAAATAATTTGATTTGTAGCTAGGAAGTTGAAAAAAGGAAGTGAAAAGGTCTAGAAGGTAAGATAAATCCAAGGAGGAAGAAAAATTTCTATTTTTGGGCTCCATATCTCTCACACATGCAAAATATCGGGTTTTTGCAGCTTCCTAGAAGGGCTAAAATTGAATATTCAAGTTCTAGGTGAAACATCATGTTGTAGGAAGAGAGACTCTGTTTGGACCTTGTTGACCTTGGGAAGACTTGTTTTTCTCAAAGGAGGATTGCAAGAAAAGTTTTCTTAGGGTGTTTGTACAACTGTTGCAAAATCAAAGTTGCAGAAGAGTTGTAGTGTTGAAGTTGGCACGTCGAAGTTGCAATTTTGAACCTGGTTCTTTAGCTCTTGATGTTTTGTCATGTATAAATTCCTGTGTAATATCTTATTTTTCTCCTAGTTATAAAATTCAATATGAATTTTTCTGTTACACATGTCAATGATGTATTTTGCAATTAAGTTAGGGGGAGGAGTGTACAATATACAATACACTATGACTGTAGCAAAATTTGGGAATTGCCATCTAACAGACACACAATACACTTATCCTATATCAGTAATTACCCACTGCTGTCATTACTCCTGTTGTCATTTCTAAAATCCAATGTGACTACTTGAAAATTATTCCTGGTAGTTGTAATTTATGATTGAAAGTATGAATTCATTGAAAGGGTAATCTTAATTATTCCCTACCCACTGCCAAATTTCATTTGACTGATATTCTATACCCATGTGTTTGTATTGACCACATGTCACCCTATAATAGTATATGAGTAGTAATAGTCTCTGAAATAACAATGGGAGGAGTGGCATTCCATCATGAACTAGATTCCATTCATGTGCTGCTATACCATTCAAAAGCCTTAAAAATATTTAGGAAGGCATGGTGGTTAGTCTACTTTGAGAAGTTGCATGGCTTCAGTGAACATATTGCTATGTAATTCACACGGGCTCTATAGGAGAAACATTCAAAGGTTAGAGGATTTATAATTGATATTATAGAGGACATAATTGTCAGGGTGATGGGTTTAGCTCAGATAGGGGCTCACTGATTTTCTTGGAAAATAATAGTTAAAATAAGTAGGGAATTTTTTTTATAGTGAGGAGAGGAAGTAAGGAGCAAGGGAGATGTATTGATATAACATCCCTTCACCACCCTTGGGATGATGTGGCTTTTTTATTCATAATTTCATTACTTGTGAGGGACATTTTGGGATAGTATTCAATTGTCATTTTCATTTATTGACACATCTTCATAATGGAGAACTAATAAATTTTCCCTATTATTTTCTAAAATATTTACAACATATGCAAGACACAATGGATATGGAAAAACATTTAAAGAGTTTCTTAACCAACCATGCACTCATCAAGTTAATAATAATTCATTACTGCAACAACAGGGAAGCACATGGATTGGTTTATTGGCAAAGTCATATGCACCAACCATTGGAACAAAGGAAAATGAAAGCGAAGAATAGGATATAAGCGTTGAAATAACACCAAAAAATAGAGAAATTAAACCTCCCAAACAAAGTAGAGCAAATGCACTTCCTAGACAAAGAAGAGCGGTTACACCTCCTAGACCCCATCGTAGAAATAGTAAGGGATAGAGTTCCATAAGAACATCTGTTGGTACATCCATTGAAGGAAAAAGAGCATGCACTAAAGTACCAGTGGATATATCCAGTGGACTATCTGAGGATAGTTACCATGGATGTCCTATAGAGGAAGAAGGGCTTGGTGCAGAGACTGCTAAAACAAGGGCACCTGGAACAACGTCAGCTGAAGTAGGGGTTCCTGATACAAAAATGCCCAGGGAATCTAAGGAAGTATATGAGAAATATAATCTTATACAAACAAAAGAGGAAATTGAAGAAGTTAGAAAGTGAAGAACATGAGGTAAGTTATGAAAAACACTAGAAGATAGAGTAGTTACACCTCCCAAACAAGGTAGAGAAACTACACTTCTAGACAAAGAAGAGAGGTTAAACCTCCTAGAACCCATCACAAAAACCATAAGAGATGGAGTTCCATAAGAACATCTTCCGGTACATCAGCTGAAGTAAAAATAACAAGCACTAAAGAACCTGTGGATATATCCAGTGGATAATATGAGGATTGTTATCATGGATTCCTTATTGAGAAATAAGGGCCTAAGGTAGAGACTATTGAAATAAGGGCACATGGAACAATGTCCGCTGAAGCAGGGGTTCTTGAAACATAAATTCTTGGGGAGTTTAAGAAAGCATCTGAAAAATCTACTCCTGTACAAGCTATAGTGAAAAAGAGGAAATTGAAGAAGCCATTAGGTGGAAATAATCCCAAGAAGAGAGTGTAGGTAATTTTTAGACCATCATTTATCCAAATATCTGAGGAGTATACTAATACAATAGAACCAAAGGAGTCCGAGGGATAAAAAATGAAGAAAAAGAAGAATTTATAAAAGAACATACCTTGACACTTGAAGTTCATGTTGTTCCACCTGAACCAAAGGAACCCGAGGAACAACAAAAAAAGGAAGAGCTCAAAAAGGAAAAATAAGATGTCTCTTCACAAGGTAAGCCTAAAATTTACCTCTTTATTCAACAAATTAATAAATTGAAGGAGGAAAATGAGAATTTAATGAAACGCCTTACATGGTTGAAGGGTAGCTCCAGTCTAGAAAACAAAATGGATTAGAAACCCTAGAAGAATTGGTAGAAGAAATATTAGTTAGAAGTAATGTCAGGGAGTGTTGGAGGGAGTAGGTTATGAAATCACAACCACTATTTAGGTTGGAATTCAAGTTGGAGAGCAAGATGAAGAATTCCAAACGCTATTCCACAAGAACTTGCTGGAGATGCTGCTATTACACAAGAACCAATAATTGAAGTAGATAAGGATGGAGATCTTTGGAAATTAAATCATGCAAATATGGACATGCATATGCTTAAGTTAGGGGTGTTAGCAGTTCACAATTCCTCCTAGATGAGGAGAGGAACCCAAAGGTAACTACAAACCACTTTAAAACTAGAATCTAGCCCTTCCAGCTTTAGAGAGGGCTCTCTCTATATGAATCTTCAGTCACTTACATGATTGGTTGTCTTAGGTTTTAGGTTAGGTATTGATATAAGAGAGAAATAGGTTTTAATAGTTTGATGTTAAGGAGGAGGGAAAATCCATTGGGCATGGAGTCATATTGAGCTAATTATTTTAAGTGACATGATGGGAATATGGGGAATCCTTAGACAGCGATAAGGTAGGAAATAGTTATGATGTCTTTATCAAATTTAGTTGTAGAGAGGTGAGCAAAGGAGTAGTGGAATTGATAACATCTCAACCATCTAGTCAAGGATGAATTTTAGATATCACAATGGAGGAAAAAACACTAAAATGTTCAAATACTTATAACAGCGCACTTAAAAGTGAATTCTGAAATATAGTTTGCTTAACTAAACATTGAAGACATGGCATTTAAGCATGGAAATAAAATAATATAATGAAAAAAGAAGAAGATATAAACATCACCATAAATTACTAACACATGAATTTGTGAACAAGTAGACTTCGACCTTCATCATTCATTTTAACGTTTTAATGAAAATGTACAATGATCAATTCCTTCTCTACCACACCCTGAACAACCAACCTCTTTTCAATTCCTTCATCCCAAACGTACATTCTATCCTAAGGAAGCATAAACCCATCCCTTTTCCAATGATAAGAAGGGGTTACAATACTTTAGGAATAAAATATTTGCAAAATTTGTCCATATCCTACTATCTAGGGTTTGATTTTTGACTAGCTAAAAATATGCTAACTGAAGAGAAAATCATGGGATTTGGTAGAAAAATCTTCAAACTTCATCATCCAAATAAATTTGGAGTCAATTATGCCAATTTGGAGGTCCACCAAGTCAAATTCCAAAAAATTCTAGAACTTTATCAATAAATCTGGCTTGGTGAGATTATGAAAAATAAGTGTTAAAGTGACACCTGTAATTCCCAAAATTTAATACATGTGGTAAAAATGAGAGATTTTTTTTGTCAATGATTTTGTGCTTGAGAGAAATATTTCTCATATTTCAAAAATTATTCTCTAGCTCATCATAATCCACAACCATATATCATGACTAAAACAAGAAATGACGAAATATAAAATATAGGATATAAAGATTTATTTGAATCTTCCCATCTATGACACCTGTGAATAAAGTGAATAAGGTTTTTGTTATTTATCTCATTTTTGGAAAAAAATTCTTTTGGTTTTTCAAGATTCATTTCCCATTGCTTAGAATCTAATCTTGAAGTTAACTGCTAAAACAGTAAAAAACACAGCGACACAGCATAAACATAGAAAATTCATCATTATCATACTTCTGATCATCTCCTGGAACTTTGAATGGGTCACAAAGATGTAAAATAACCCTTGAAACATCAGACACCTATCAAGACAGTTCCATTCATATTGCATCCTTCTATTCTTCAAATTTAGCATCTGCGACAAAAGCATAATGACTGAGCGATACAAATATTTTCTTGCATAGGTTTGACGAGGTGTTGGAGTCTTTGACTGAGAAAAATTATTTATGGATGATGTTGAAAACCTCATGAACCCTGTTTGAAACTCCACTTATGAAAATAAGTGCAAAATCATTGATTTTATTCATATCTTATATTCTTTGATAGTATCACAACAAGAAAACATAGCAATATGGAAATTGACTATTGGAGGACTAGATGGGTGTTACCTTTGACTATCTAATATGAATTTGAAGGTAAAAAATGTGAATTATTCAAGAAAACAAAATTTAGAATCCTGGAGGTGATCATGGTGACAACAAAACCTTGATTTACAGAAGCGCAACAACTCCCCTATGAGCAAAACACAACAAGATTTCCATTGATATCTAGGGCACCTCAGGAGGGTGAATAGTGAACTTGATGGAATTTTGAAAGCCAAAAGATGTGTCTATAATCCTCCATGTAGTCCAAAACTTCCTTCAAGTGTAATGATGACTATTCAAGTTAAAATGTTCAAGCGCAACGCAAAGGAGAAGTGCAACAACAACTCTTGGTTACAAGAATATGATATACTCTTTGATTTGTCCATGTAACTAACTGAAAAGACATCACTAACTTGTCCCAATAATGAAAGACAAAACGAATTATTGCCTTTATCCATGACTTGGATGACACATTAAACCTATATTTACTAAACCTAGACTTTAGGAAATCAATGACTATTTCCATCATTACTTGAAACATTTTTAGCATAAACCTAACTTAGACTCAAACTAATCACATGATCTCACATTTATCTCAAAAGACTAATAAATTGATCTCTAAGAGATCATAGAAAAACTTTAAAAAATGACCAAAAAAGAGGCAAGACTTTGATTTTTATTACAATAACATAGTACTCTAGCAGGGGGGAGATGTTGGGATGTGATATTAGAATCCTTTTGCACTCATTTTCGTACCCTTTTTGTTACATTTTTTTATTCCTTAGACCATATTTTGCCACTGTAGAAACCATTATTAACCTAGGTATGTCTCTTTTTATATGTCATCCTTATGATACAATTCTACTTGTAATTTGGCATGAGAAATACTTTTTTAAGCTATTTTTCTTATAAAACTCACAATTGGGTTGTAATAGGTTTTGTGGTCTGTTGAGATGTTGTTGCAAGATTATACTTTCCAATTTTCCTCACCAAGGACAAGGCAAGGACCCGCTGAGCATTACTGTTACACATGAAGATCTATTTTGGACACGTTGACATCCTTCAATTAGTTACGAAGATCAATTTGGAAATAATTTGGTCAAAAGATAGTTTGACTGTCAAAGAAGAAGTTTATGGACATTGTAGATGAAACGATTAGGATATTATATTGATAATTATTATAATTTGGAAAAGTTGTTACAAATTTTTCCTAACCTTGGAAATGGTTATCAAATTTTTGTAATCTCAAATTAGATCACACGAAAATCGGGAGATTCTCAAGATGACCTTATCATTGCAATATGAAATTATAAAGAGGTGTAATTTATGCCGGTGCGAGATATACATATAGAAATAGATAGACAATGATATATGGGAAGAGCAACAACATTGTAATCCTATATGTTTCATTAATGCAATCTCAATCATTGGTGGCACCATACCTTTCTATTGACTAGCCTGTGTGTTGTGTAGTGTTACTAATATTATTAGTCTTGTTCATGCTTTAATGATTGCATAATTCTAACCATTTTATTGTGTAATAACATAGGTCTTCGAATGGTTGCTTTGTTAGTGTGAAATTTATTTAATTCTTGTTACAATTTGATGGTGTGTTCATTTCATTTGAATGTGTGTTTCATCATTTGTTGAGAGAATGGTTTCTAGGAGTGCTCTTGTTTTCTAAATAAGACTGATAGTGTGATAGATGGTTTTATTCTTCATTATGTATTTATTTCTTGAGAGTGCGAACAAGGTTTGAGAGTGTGACAATGTGAGTGTTGAGTTGTTGAGAGTGTGATTACAACAATTGAGCTTCAGATTCATTAGCACAAGTCATCCTTTTCCCTTTCATATATTTTGTGTAATAGCCTTTCAATAACAAACCCTACACATATTGACAATAAATATGAAGAGTTGGAGCTATTACTCTGAATTAAAAGGACAATTGTTATGCCCAAGAGAAAGGTGAAGAAAAACATATACACAACTTTCAAATAATGCAAGTTGAAGCAACAATTGGAATGTTGTATGAAATCTGAAGTTGAATTATTTAAGGGTCAAAGTAAACATATAGTAATTCAAAAGTGTGTAAAATAATTAAATAAACACTCTACAATTTGAATGAATTAGATTTGCCAACAAATGAAGTTTGGGCATGCATTTTAGTGAAACAAGGAAATTTTGGCCTGTTTCACAAAAATTCATGCCCAACCTTCCTTTGAAGGCAAAATTGAATGATTCAACAATGAGAGTACTTTTTTACTCATAAATAACATTAATTTTTCACATAGAAATTTTTGATGTGCAATAATATGCCAAATTGGATCGATTTCGTAGAGTTAAAGTTAAGTTTTGTGTGCCTCAAATAAATTCACACCAGGACTTGTACTTAACTGATTATGCAATAATGACAATTCCAACCTAATTATAAAACCATTTTATGCAACATAGCATAGTCATTTTCATAAGGGAAATGTTATACACTGAAATCCAAGTCTGTCGGAATAAAAATTAATCATATCTTCCAATGATCATAGTCAGAGAAAATATGCATTCCCAAGTCAAAACAATTACACCCTTGGTAATGAAATTTGAAATGGGATGTGACTGAACAATTCCTAACCTTAAAATAAAACCTTGCATCATGTCTGACAAATATCCTACATAACTATGTTTCCCACTTATAGACAACTTTCATATAAGGCAAGTCGAAGCAAAACTTAGAATGTTGTAACAATGAAAACGTGTTTAAAATCATTAAATAATTAAATTTACAATTTGAATCAATCATATGTTGGAAATAATATTGGGTGGGGGGGGGGGGGGTGTGTTGAATCATTATTTGAAAATCAATAAGTTTTTCATTTCCATAATCAGATTTATATACGCTACTTCAGTGAAGGGAACTTGCGTGTGCACGCAACTGTTCTTAAGGAAACCAACGTATATCTAGTGAACTTATGATTCAGTTAATTCATCATATGTTGATCTTTAATCTGTGCATTAGTACTTTATTAAACATTAAACAATAACCATGTGCAATTAATATCAGAATGAACCATCACACATATGAACACCAAGATTTAAGGTGGAAACCCAATGTGGGTGAAAACCACCTGCTGCTGTCATCTCTGTCTTCTTTTAATAATAAGAAAATCTATTTACAACATTGTACTGGTGCAGATTCATACCAGTACGTAGGCTTCTACCTGCAGAAGGTTACAACCTTCTCTTGTTTTCTAGCTTCTACTGGAAGAGAGCTACAACCCCCTAGCTCTTGTACTAGTCGATATGTTTACTAGTATGTAGGCGCCGACCCATAGAAGGCTACAACCTTCTTTCTTCCTCCAGGGACCACATTTCATAAAATTTTAGATTGGATGCTCCTGGTTCACAACAATACACATGAAGGGATCGTTTCATCCAATTTTCATATTGGACCCATCACCAACATTGAAGCTCAAAATCAATCACCACTACAATACAACCATCAAATACATTTGCATTAACCAATCATTGAAACTCAATCATCAATCTCTGAATCATCCACAACTGAATCACTGAAAGACCATTGTCACTGAAGCAAATCAAAATCAATCAATCTGAACATTCTGTATACTGTCATCAAAACATAGTCACCAAAACACAGAGCAAAACCTAGAATTCTACAACAACAGCCAGATCTAACTGCAACTTCAAATATCATATTTCATAATATATATGCTACGTAGATGTGTTGAACCAATGTGTATACGTGCTTTTATCAAAGCCAACCAACTTACATATCTGCAAATATTAATTCATAATTTTGTAGTTATTCCAGACTTTAGTCATACCCAGATCATAACATTTACAAAATAACACATGCGTCAGTATTCAAATCTAGACTATACATGATCAAACCACGTAATGATAATTCATTTCAAGCCTTAAGATCCCGAGCCATCATTAAATCTTATCCCTCACCAACTGCTAAGGTTCATCCTTAGTTCAGATCAAGAAAAGAACCATAAGCCGATAACCTGCATACTAGATCTCACACTTCATCAGATATTCAATACTTGCACACCTTGGCCTAATGATCTTCTCCTCCTTATATAGTTTTAGTCCTTTCTCAATACCATGGACCAAAACTACTTAGGATCAAATACCTAGGGCCAATACCTTGGACTAAATACCCTGGACCAATACCTTGGATCAAAATACCTTGGACCAAATACCTCAGACCAAAAACTTAGTTTTCCAACATATATGCGCTTTTCCTTCTGTGAAAGTGTGTGTGTACATATACACTCTTTTTGTTCAGTAAACCTGCATGTATACGTAGCTTGGACAAGGTGAACCTACGTATACCTCTCTTTCTTCATTCTTTGGAGTCTGATCTATTTAACCTGCTGTACTGTGAACTGTCATCTGAGAGAGTTGCCATTGTACATTACTTTTGAACTGATTCCTTTGAAATGCCCTACATTTTGTCACATCTGTAAACACAACTGTCATGCATTCTGTCACATCTGATATCTCTTCTGTAGATTCATCTAGT
Source organism: Pinus tabuliformis (assembly GCA_031772625.1). Classification (NCBI taxonomy): domain Eukaryota; kingdom Viridiplantae; phylum Streptophyta; class Pinopsida; order Pinales; family Pinaceae; genus Pinus; species Pinus tabuliformis. The sequence goes on along the minus strand of CM062806.1, from coordinate 996,219,123 downwards.
TACCATATACAAGTGATTTGTTCTGCTACAAGTGGGTTGCCATCAAGTGTTTAGCCAATTTAGTGTGTCCTAAATTGCTACATTAATTATCAATCCGGGAGTCGTAGACTAATGAAGTGTGGTGTACTATATGTGCAAGACAACCTCTTTCTTACCTTTTTGTCGTTTTCAATTTTTATTTTGTTTTTTGGGTTTTTATCTTCGTTTATCTTCTAATCTGAATGGAAATCCTATTCCTGAGTTTTAAGAATACTCTAGAAGGCAAGTATGGATATAGATTTTAAGGCAATTATGTCCTCTATAATGATTTCCAGAACTTAACACTTCAGAGGGTCTTAGAACATACTAGTGATGAAATTAATACTTGAACAAAAATGTACTGCTATTCAAATCAAGAAAATAATGAACTACTGATCATGAAACCATTATCTCTGCTACTGTCTAAATACAGAAAAATGAATTAAGCTACTGCACTCAAATAAATAAAAAATTGCAATCTAGTAAAAGTAAAATCAATTCACATCATTCATAGTCCAATACCTCGCCAGGTAGTCTAAGCTATGGCTTTCGGAGATAATGTCAATGATATGAGCAAGTTGATGTCTAATTGTAGAAAAGTAAAACTAAAATCAAATCACATCATTCATAATCCGATTCCTCGCCAGGTAGTCTAAGCTATGGCTTTCAGAGATAATAGTTAATGATATGAGCAAGTTGATGTCTAATTGCAGAAAAGTAAAACTAAAATCAAATCACATCATTCATAATCCGATTCCTCGCCAGGTAGTCTAAGCTATGGCTTTCAGAGATAATCGTCAATGATATGAGCAAGTTGATATTAAACTAACTAACAAAGCAAGTGAACAAGACTGAAATCAACAAAACAGAACTGGAATTAAAAAAAACTAAGAAAAGCAAAGTTAGCAGAGAGGCTAATCCCATGTCACTAGTTATTGCGAAAATTATATGAAAATGCCTGGGCCTACTCTATCCTGAAACATACACACACTGATCAGCGTTAACAACAATATACAAAGCTTGTAAAATCATAAACAGGAAGGAAATGTTAGTACCATAATAGATGAAATATACACAGGTGGATAACTATGAAACATGTGCAATGGAAATAAGGAAACAATACATAAAAACTATACAATAATAAGGAAACAAAACCTCAGTGTGCAGGGGCCCTTTGCATGGCCTTGGTAAATAGGCTATCAATCCAAAATTGTGCTCACGCGATCATATAAAAAAACAGAGTCTTCTTTATAATTCAAAACAAAGGAATAATCCTCTCGTTACCACAGTGGGACTAGTGTCATGGAACAGTAAACTTTAACAGCCAAATTACATTAACAAAAGACTAAACTATGCGTTTGGAAATGCGTTATTTATAACAAAAGCTTCATAACTGTTTTCCTGTGAAACTACGTGAATAGAGGACATGTAAAAGACAACGTCCATGGATTTAGCATAATGGTTGCTGAGATTATTCAATCTATCAAAAGTGGTTGTTGGATTCACATCGTGGGGCAGTCTACAGCTGTCAACATGACTCCAAGGATCTAGGAACGGATACAAATCCTTCACGTGCTTGAAAACAAAGTTGTGTTGCTGTAGGATTCCTCTGTTTGACCACCACTTGACCACCGTTGACCACGGATTTCCTTGATGAATCCAGCTGAACGAATAGGACCTGATCCATGTCCAGGTCATTCCTGATCTACCCACGTGTCCCATTTTGCCTGATGACACCTACAACCTGGAGTTTAACAAAAACAACTACGGAAAGTGGCTACATTCCGCAGCTAATGAGCAAAATCTAAGTCAAATAGCAAACACAAAAACATAGTTAGAAAACCACTTAAATGCTCTTTTATAATCAATATGCAATGATCTTTAATGGCTTATGGAGTACTGGTGAGGGGAAAAAGTTTGGGAAAATGTGTAGGAGAGGTGTAATTTCAAAGCTCAACATACCCCCACTGTGACATTGTTTCATGTGTTGAAAATGCAACAAGATGATGGATCTTAGTGAAAAGAAGTCACCTTCACTAAGTGGGCTCGTAGGCTATTTTTGGCGCAAAGTCTATTTTTAGACTATGTCTATTTTTAGACATATGGATCATGGTCTATGAGTTGCAGGATGCTATTTATGAATGATTGGTCATGTTGGTAAAAATAGATGGACTTCTATCTTTAGACATATGGGCGGAGTCTATTTTTAGACTGCCAGTCTAAAAATAGAACAGTCGAATATTATTAGCTCTTAATAATATTTGGAATATAAACATTATCTTATCCTCTTGAAACACTTCAGTTCGAGCTACAAATGTGGTACATGCAATTGCCAGAAGGAAATACGCTTTTCTTATGGGTTAGTTGATCTATTGCATGATGGAATTTAGTTAGAACTCAAGTGATTGAGTATGGTGGAGTTGATTGAGGAGTTGATGGAGTTGTGTTCAGTTTGACTTAGTTGAACTAGTTGTATTTAGTCTAACTGCCAAATACACTAGTGATGAGTGATGTGATTAATTATTAATTAATTCACTAACTATTAACTCATAAATCAACTAAAGAATACATCAGTTAACTCAGTGCATGGACAGTTCAATGGAGACAAGTGTTAGAGGTGGGTGAAAGAGTGAGACTGCTATCAGTTGTGACTATAGTTGTGCATGAGATTTGCACAATCATTGATTGAGATTGCCAATGAGGATTGCGCAGTACAACCAAAGCGAAAATGAACTTGGATCATTCCTATTCTCATCTTGGATTGCACAGTAGAGGCAGGCAAATAGTGGAGGAGATTTGAACCTGTGATTTGATTCAGATCTGAGCTAGTTTGTGTGTAGCAAGTGGAGGTAGTACTGAGTACTTGTGAGGAGTATTGTACTATGTATTGTTACATGTTCTCTATCATCATAATATACAGATAGTCGAGGGTTTTTAGCTGTATGCTTTCCCCATTACATACAGTGTTGATATGTGTGATTGATGTTTCAATGTGCGCATGTGATTGTTTTTAATTCTCCAAATTGATGATCAACGTAGAGCAGGTTGTGTATTATGCATGCATTCCGAAAATAGTGTATAATCAGGATAATCTCTATGAATAAGTGTTATATTATTCAAAATTTCTACATGGTATCAGAGCGAAGTTGATCATCAGATCTATTATTCAGAAAGTGGTTACATTTTATTTCTTCAGGCAGAGTTTGTAATTGGGCCAGGTAGCCTCTGGATTCATCCTTCTTTTGGAAGGTGAGATATCTAGTAAAAGCCCATACAGTCAATCTCTGTATGAGAAATACTTTGTTCTCACGAATTTTAGATCAGAAGCGGTTGAGTTTTGAGCTGGTGGAATTCGAATTTGCAATAGTGTTTTCTTGGTGTCGAAGTTGAAATGTCTTTCAACAGATTGCAATTGGAGTATGCCCTTGAAGGCAGCTCGAATTATATTGCATGGAAAGACAGGATGGAGGCGGTGTTAGATGACAATGGGCTGAAGGAGTTCATAAATGTTGAGGTCCCAAAGCCTACTGATGTTTCTCACATTGAGGCTTTGCAAAAGAAGACAACAAAGTGTCGAAGGATTCTGTTGGAGGGCGTGAAGGATCACATTGTATCCAGCTTGCATGGAAAGGCTTCTCCATACTTGATGTGGAAAGCATTGATAGATTTATTCCAAAGCAAGAGTGACTAGAGGAAATTGGCAGTCAAGGATAAACTCAGAAACATTAAGTGTGAGAATGGAGACAGTATGCCCAAGTATCTCACGAAGTTCACCCAATGCCGGGATGAGCTGGGAAGTGTGCGGGTGACTGTTGATGATGAGGACTTGGTGAACTTGGCTCTCCTTGGTCTTCCGAAGAGTTGGCATTCCTATCAGGACTTTGTCAATGGTCGGGAGAAATTGCCAGGATGGGAGAGACTTTGGTTGGATCTTGTGCAAGAGGAGATCAGGTGGAATACCAGGGATGGATCTTCATCAAAGGCATCTGATGAAAAAAATTGCGCTTTGGCTACCAAAGCAAAGAAGGGGAGGGAGAAGGGTTCTCTTTCTGAATCCAGTTCTTCCAATGATGGGAAGAAGGTTGACAAATTGAAAGTGCGATGCTTTCGTTGTCATGAGGTGGGCCATTATGGTACAAATTGTCCACGGAGGAAATCCAAGAAGGGATCTAGGGAAGGACCTGAAGGTGAGGCACTTGCTTCACAGTTTGAGTTGGATTTCACACTCTTTGCATGCATGGTTTCATCCATGGTGGGAAGTGGTTGGTTTCTTGACAGTGGAACTTCTTTCCACATGACCAGTGACAAGATTTTGTTCAGTCCTTTGGAGGAGAAAGATCTCCAGATACTCATAGCGATGGGTAATGATGAGAAGTATAGTGTCTCGGGTATAGGCACGGTTATTTTTCAGAGGGGGCATGGAGCTCGCCTTACCTTGACCGATGTCAAGTATGTACCAGGACTGAAGAGAAACTTGGTGTCAATCGCGATGCTGGAAGACAGAGGCTATGATGTAGTCTTCAGTAAGGGAAAGGTTTTCCTTGGACACATCATCACTAGACAGGTGAAGCAGATTGGTTCACGGGTCAAGAACCTATACATCACTAGACAGGTGAAGCAGATTGGTTCACGGGTCAAGAACCTGTATGCTGTTGAGGTTCAAGATGCATGCAAAGCCTTGAGTAGCGAGGAAACTGATGGAGACTTGGTGGTTGAGAGGGAGCGTATATTACCTCTCAACATGCAGAGCCAGAAGAAGTCTCAGACGATTGTGGAGGAGCCATGATTGGTGCAACAGCTTCAGGAGGTTGTGGAGCAACCATAACAAGGGAAGATGAGAGGAGATCGAGTAGAGACATCTACTCATGTAGAGACCTCCAGTAGGGGGAAACTTCGAGCCAGGTGGGCTGAGGGATCACATGCAGCCATACTTCCAGGTAGGAGGTGGGGCAATATAGAGTGATCTTCCCAAGGAGGAGGGGCAGGATCCTTGAGGTACCCAACCTCTTGGATGAGACCTTGCTACGGGAGCCCCAATGTGGAGTAGCAGGAACTAATTGATTGGGTAGAGACAGATGCGGATGGAGCGGCAGAGAGAGCGACAGTGTAGGGAATCCCAGGACAGCGCATAGCTAGCAGGCTGCAGCAATGCGAGAGGCACAAGTGTTTTGCACAGTGCTAGGTGGCACAGAGAAGTGTGCAATGGTGCGAGATGCATGGAGATGTTGCAGTAGCGCAGATGTCAGAGAGGGAGCACTTGTCAGCAGCAGGTAGAGCTTCAGCATCAGAGTATGTTTCTAGCCCAACAGAGTGGTTAGTTGGGAGTGCTTTTGTTCCAAGTGTTATTGGAGCAAGTGGATCTGGCAAATATGTTGCATGCAGAACATTCCAGAGTTGCAGGATAGGGGTTGCAGATAATCCATATATTGTTGAGAGGGAGTGTTGAAAATGCAACAAGATGATGGAGTTTAGTGAAAAGAAGTCGCCTTCACTAAGTGGGCCCGCAGGCTATTTTTGGTGCAAAGTCTATTTTTAGACTATGTCTATTTTTAGACATATGGATCATGGTCTATGAGTTGCAGGATGCTATTTATGGATGATTGGTCATGTTGGTAAAAATAGATGGACTTCTATTTTTAGACATATGGGCGGAGTCTATTTTTAGACTGCTAGTCTAAAAATAGAACAGTCGAATATTATTAGCTCTTAACAATATTTGGACTATAAACATTATCTTATCCTCCTATAACACTTCAGTTTGAGCTACGGATGTGGCACATGCAACTGCCAGAAGGAAATACTCTTTTCTTATGGGTTAGTTGAGCTATTGAATGATGGACTTTAGTTAGAGCTTAAGTGATTGAGTTTGGTGGAGTTGATTGAGGAGTTGATGGAGTTGTGTTCAGTTTGACTTAGTTGAACTAGTTGTATTTAGTCTAACTGCCAAATACACTAGTGATGAGTGATGTGAACTAATTATTAATTAATTCACTAATTATTAACTCATAAATCAACTAAAGAATACATCAGTTAACTCAGTGCATGGACAATTTAGTGGAGACAAGTGTTAGAGATGGGTGAAAGAGTGAGACTACTATCAGTTGTGACTATAGTTGTGCATGAGATTTGCACAATCATTGATTGAGATTGCCAATGAGGATTGCGCAATACAACCAAAGGGAAAACAAACTTGGATCATTCCTATTCTCATCTTGGATTTCGCAGTAGAGGCAAGCAAATAGTGGAGGAGATTTGAACTTGGGACTTGATTCAGATCTGAGCTAGTTTGTGTGTAGTAGGTGGAGATAGTACTGAGTACTTATGAGGAGTATTGTACTATGTATTGTTACATGTTCTCTATCATCATAATATACAGATAGTCAGGGGTTTTCAGCTGTATGCTTTCCCCATTACATACTGTGTTGATATGTGTGATTGATGTTTCAATGTGCGCATGCGATTGTTTTTAATTCTGCAAATTGATGATCAAAGTAGAGGAGGTTATGTATTATGCATGCATTCCACAAATAGTGTATAATCAGGATAGTCTCTATGAATAAGTGTTATATTATTCAAAATTTCTACAGCATGTCCCCATGCAACCAAAACTTTGATCATCCTCCTTTCAGTTCATGTGTTCTGAGACCTCTGCCAATACATCCAGCCTTCTTTTCTTCTTTCTTGGGACCACTGTCATCCTCGGCTTCCTCATTAGACACCTAAATTTGAGGTTGATGAGAGCCCTGCTCAACCTCCTGTTATTTTTCTATTTTTATTCTGCCATAGCCCAAGATGTAACATGGTGTTGTCATGAATAATCTTATATAACCTGCCTTGTTCTTTCAATGTTTCATTTTCTCTTTTGATGTGTCTATTTAAGACCTCCAGCTCAAAAAATTCATGTTTTAGTGATTGGATTTGAGCTTCTTGAGCTGTATTAGGCTGGGCAGATGAAGTGCCTTTGCCTGTGGCCATTTTTTCCAATGTCTCAATATAATCATACATTTCTTGCTGGATTGGATCTATCTCAGGTGTAGTCTTCCTTGGGCTATCCCTAAAATCTGGTTGAGAAGAACTGATCTCAAACTCTGGCCGAGAAGGACTATTTTCAAATATCTGGCTGAGGAATAGGAATATGGTGTGGGCCTTGGCCAGGAGGGATTGCTGAAGGTTGTCCCGGTGTTTCCCCTCCTAAATCAATAAAGTGGGGCCCTTTAATTTGTATTTTCCTCAATTTCCCTTTTAGTCTAGAACTTCTCCTCAAATTTTGTGAACTAGCGTCTTCTTTCTCCACACTCTATTTTTCTTTCCCTTTTCTCTTTGCTGCAGCTGACTGTTCCTGAAGGTAAACTAGTCTTTCAGACAGTATTTGGCAGTCCTCTTCTGACAAAGGTTCTGGGGTTTGATAGACAGCCTCAATACTTCTTTTCCCTTTTGATTTTCTTGGCTTCTTACCCTCAGTTCTTTCCTTCCTACTTTCAGACAGTTTTTGTTCCCTACTAGTTTCTTTAACTATGTTAATAGGAGTATCCTAAATTCTATCACTTGTTTTCTTTCTTCTGCTTCTCCTTGATGAGCTGCTTTCAGGGGTTTCTTGTGGATCTTGAAAGAAATTTCTAACTAAAAACTGCTCCCAGGTGTCCTTCTTTTCCTTTAATTGTCTTTCAATCAAAATTTTCACAAGGCCGTGATGATACAAGTGGGGTTCTATGTCCCCCAGATTCTTTTGGACAGTGATGGACATTTTCTTCAGGCTATTTAACAAGAAGTAGGGCAAATTAATAGTTTGGTTTTCTAGAAAATTCATCAACAACCGGGTGTGGTACATGTAAATTGACCTGAATTGTCCCTCACAGGTAATGAATTTCTGTATTATCAATAATATACTAGCCCACTTTTCTTCTAAAGCAGAGATAGGGATTCCATGGTTAAAGATGGTTTCATACATACCTGGATTTCGTAGGATAACCCTCCATGCTCTCTCGTCAAAGCTTTTATTTTTGAACCACCATTCTCCCTCTTGTGGGAGTTTGGTTACAGCTGCTATGGATGCCTCTGTGATTGAGAATTTAAGGTCTCCAACCTTCGCTTCCACGCCATCAAAAGACCTCGCAAAAGTCTTCGTAACTTCCTTGTTGTAGCCTCTGAATTTCTGAATAAATTTTAGCTACCGGGCCTTCCTTAGCATTCTTTTCAATTGCGGATACCCTTCCATAAATTTGGGCCCTTCCAGTTCTGCTCACAACAGAGGACTCATTCCTTCCCCTGCTTTAAAGTATGTCTGCGTGAATGATAGACTGACGGAGGTGAGATGGTTGTGCTTGTAGGGGATGTAGAAGGACTGTGGAGAAAAACCAGTAGTCGTAAATGGAGGGACAGAGAATAGGTAGCGAGAATGAGTTCACAAAACGAAGGCTTATGTGAGCAGACCAACAATACAAATGCAACTTCGATGGGCAGTATGGAAATAGAGTGAACCCGACAAAGTTTTGAACTAGACAACTGCGGAAGAGATGTTAGCATGCTCACAAAATGGTTGCGGAATTTGTGCAGTAGGAAAGAGCCATGACCAAATCGATCACGTCCTCATAATTACCCGGTTTAACAGATGGAGTGTCAAAGTACTATTAAACACGGGTTAAGTCCGAAGATGGATCATGAAGCCGTTAGAAATTAATGCAAGGTTTGTGGTGGAATTATGGAAAGGTTATGGAAGCTATCAAGGCGAATCATTACATATAATGGAGCTGGTGGTTTCATAACTATGTAAAATGTGTTTTAAAACACTATTTGAAACGAACTTTGCTCATACCTTGGAACTTACCACTTCCGTCCACTGACCTTTGATTGGCTGCTTATTGTATGCTCCTAAGTGCTTTATATCTTCAGAATATCTTCCTTTTGCCATACTTGCATTTGATTTTCATGATCATTTAACTAACATTTGACTGTCAGTGTTGAAAAATAGAGTGATGGCTACAAAATTAGCTTTTGGCTGTGGAAACTGGGTTCAGCTGCGGAAACTGACACAATGATCATATGACTGAATGGAGGTGGATAAATAATGGTTGAGTGAATGAAAACGGTCATGAAAGGAATTTTATTGGCAAAATGAGATGATGAAATGAAGTGAAGTGAGATGTCATGAAACTATGAATACAATGAGAGAATATATATATATATATATATATATATATATATATATATTTTTTTTTTTTTTTTTTTTTTTCTTGGAAAATATAAGGCATCAAGAGTTCATGATTTTCACCCTGTATTTTCTGTATAAGACTGCCAATCAGTGATTGGTTTTCAGGCTTATACATATTTTTTTTTTAAACAGAAAATAACAAAGGCTAGGTTGGTGGAGAAGAAGGATTCTTCTTCACCAGCCTTATTGCAGAACTATCTTGAAAGATTTTGACAAATTCCTCTTTTGAGAGTGGCTTATGATAGATTTTTAATCTGTGGCCATTCACAATAAGAGGAGTTTGATGTTCATCAATGGTTTTGATTCTTACCGCTCCATTGCTAAAGATTTTGTCAATCTCATATGGCCCAAGATAATGAGACTGAAATTTTCCTTTAAAATCTTTAAACTTGGAATCAAATAGCAATGCCCAATCTCCTTTTGTGTAGATGAACAATCTTGGTGATGATGCCTTCAATAAATTTGTTTGTAGACTCCACTTGACCATTTGCTTGCGGATGGTAAGGAGTAGATTTTTTATGCTTGACTTTATATTCTTCCATCAACTTCTCCACCAGGTTGGATGTGAATTGACTTCCCTGATCTGTCATAATTTCTCTTGGAACACCAAAGCGAGTAAAAAAATCCTCATAAAGAAAACTAACAACTGAATTCTCAGTAGCAGAAAATAATGCTTTGGCTTCTACCCATTTAGTGACATAATCAGTACATACCAATATATACTTTCTTTGTTTAGATGGTGGGTTAATAGGTCCAATGAAATCTAAAGCCCATTTTTCAAAGGGTTCGATGAGTACCTGTGGCTGTAATGGCATTTCATTTGAAAGGGTAGGTTTCCCTACTCTATGGAAGTTGTCACACCTTTTGACATATTGTTTTGCATCTTTGAAGAGGAATGGCCAATAATATTCTAAAAAGAGGATTTTATAGGCTGTCCTTTTGTCAGCAAAGTGTCTACCGCATGGTTCATAATGACATGCTTTGAGGATATCAAGTATTTCATCTTCCCTAACACATATTCTGATCACAAGATCTGGCCTTGTTTTAAACAATTCGTTAGAAATCCATGAATATTTTGAACTCTCTGAATAATCTTTCTTCTTTCACCAGGAAATAAATGTGGAGGTAGTTTCCTTGTAACCAAATAGTTAGCTATATCTACATACCAAGGGGTCTTAGTAGTTACTGCAAATAAATATTCATCAGGAAAATTATCCTCTACAGGAGAATCTTCTTTAGTTTTCTGAATCCTAGACAAGAAATCAACTACTGTACTTTGTTTCCCTAGTCTATCCAACACATTAGTATTGAATTCCTGTAAAAGTCGGAGCCACCTTGTAACTCTGCCATTAGTAATAGGTTTGTTCATTAGATATCTGATTGCAGAATGACCAGTATGAATAAAAGTTTCATAGCCTGTTATATAATGTCTAAACTTATTGATTACATGAACAACAGCTAAGAACTCTTTTTCAGTCACAATATAGTTCAACTTAATGGGAGTTAAATTTTTACTGGTATAGTAATTGGCATAAGGAACTAAATATTTTTGACCCAACACAGCTCCTAAAGCTGTATCTGAAGCATATGTAGAAATATGGAAAGGAAGTTTCCAATTTGGTCCTCTCAAGATAGGCGCTTCAGATATTCTTGTTTTCAAAGTTTCAAATGCTGATTGACAATCAAGATCCCACTTGAATTCACAGTCTTTTGTAAGCAGTTTGAAGAGTGGAGATGCTATTTTAGTGAAGTTTTCTATAAATCTTCTATAATATCCAATAAATCCTAGAAAACTTCTAACATCTTTTTGACAATTTGGAATAGGCAATTTGGAGATGACTTCAAATTTTGATCTATCAACTTTAATCCCATCCCCTGAAATATGATGTCCTAAAACAATACCTTCAGTAAACATCATAAAGCATTTTTCATGGCTTAATGAAAGGTTTGTCTCTTTACATCTTATAAGGACTTTTTCCAAATTTTCTAATGCCTCTTCAAACGAATCACCATAAACTGTAAAATCATCCATATAAACCTCTACACAATCATGGATTAAATCAGAAAAAATTCCTAGTACTGATCTTTGGAATGTTGCGGGTGCATTACATAATCTAAAAGGAAGCACTCTATAAGCAAAAGTTCCCCATGGACAGGTAAATGTGGTCTTATCCTGATCCTCAGGTGCTACTTGAATTTGATTATAAACACTAAAACCATCCAGAAATGAAAAGTACTTTTTGCCTGCTAATGTATCAAATACTTGATCGATAAAGGGAAAAGGAAAGTCACCCTTCAAAGTTGCTTTGTTCAATTCCCTGTAATCAATGAATACCCTCCATTTACCATTCTTTTTGGGTACTATAACCAAAGGAGAAACCCATCGGCTATCTGAAATTGGATAAATGAAGTTTACATTGAGTAGTTTTTGGAGCTCTTCTTTCACTATCTCCCTAAGATTTGTATTCATCCCTCTCTGAGGTTGTCTGATTGGTCTACTATTTTCCTCGATATAGATATGATGGATGAAAGTCTTAGGGTCAATACCTTTCATATCAGTATACTCCCATGCAAATGCAGTAGAATGTTTTTACAAGATTTTGGTTCGCTCTTCCTGTTGTGATTTTTCCAAATTTTTGTTGATATTCAATGTTTTACCTGGAAGAATTTCAATGGTAGAACTACCGAACTCTTCCATAGAGTAAAGAGACATTTGTCTTGATGATAAATACTCAATATCAGAATCTAACTGAAATTGTGTGTGGTCATATTCTGAAGGTGTTTCAAAATTTTCTAATGTGTTCAGAATTTGAATATCTTCACTAATTTCAGAAATGATCAAGACAGGTTGTATACTGTCCTCATCATCAACCCATTCATTGTCTCCTACTTCTATAATTGCTTTTGATGGAGGATACAAATTGAATTTCTTTGTCAAACTACCATCAGAAATGTACATATCTCCAGATCTACAACTAATGAAAGCATCAGATGTGGCTAGCCAAGGTATTCCTAAGATGAGTGGGTGCCCTCCTAAATTACTCTTGGGAGTCAAAATCATGAAATCTATTGGATATTCCCAAGAATCTAAGGAGACTGAAATATCTTCTAATACACCATCTGGTTTGATTATTGATCTATCTGCAAGTTGCAGTAAGGTGGGTGTAAAAAGAAGATTAGGAAGTTTAAGCTGTTCCATAGTCTGTCTACTCATAATGTTGATAACAGCCCCTAAGTCAATCAAAGTATTTGGAATTTCTATCCCATTTATATGTGTCTTGACAATTGGACTACCTAGATCTACATATTTCTGCATGGTAATTTTTCCCATCATGATATCTGCAATTTTTCTACCAGGTGGATTCTTCTTGTATCTCTTGGTTTCCTTCCCGGTCTTTTGAGACTCAACTCCTTTATTGTTTTTGCTAGAATAGGAATCTATCTAATGGCTTGTAGGAAGGGAATCTTGATACAGACATTCTTTAATTCATCTAGAAAATCATAGTCAGGCAACAATATTTGTTTTTCCACCCCTTTGTCAATTTGTAATCTTTCAAGGAAAGGAGGTGTGGATGAAGATGTAGGTTGCTCAACTATAGGAGTTGTGGGGGTTGACTCTTTTTCTTTTTCTTTTTGAATGTTTGGGTTTTGAAGAGATGCTTCCTCAGAACCTTTATTGGCTTTAATAGAATCCTCCTCAGAGGTATCTTGCTTTTGATCATCTATAGAAGGTTTTTCTAAAACTCTGCTAGACTTGAGTTGTACATCATTGAGAGGAACAATCATATAGGTGGGAAATTGTTGTCCTTCTACCATGTAAGCATTCTGAGGATTCTTTTTATTGGGATTTGGCAATGGCTGGGCTGGTAGTTGATTTGTCTTTTGTTGAAATGGAAGCAAGAGTTGAGAATTTGGATTTTGTTGAGAAGGTTTTTGTTGCGGAAATGGTAATGAAAGTTGTGGGTTTTGATTTGGAATTTGTGGATTTTGTTGATTTTGAAAAGATGGAGGATATTGATAAAATTGAGAAAATCTCCCATAAGGATTTTGCATCCCTTGTGCCCATGATTGGTATGGATTTTGAGATTGGGGCCAAGGTTGTTGCCAAGAATTCCAATTTGGTGGGAGCTGAAAGTTCATAGGATTGTTAAATCCTTGATTTTGTGGCCCCTGCCATGGTCTTATTGAAACAAAACAAAGGGACTCTACTGAATTTGGATCTTCCTGAAAGATAGCTTTGAGCCCAGGAATTGAAGGACAATCCTTGGTCTCATGGATTTCTGAGCAAATCACACGTCTCTACAACTTTTTCATCCAAGGGACATTCCCTTAAAGCATGTTTCTTTCTACATTTTGGACAAAAGATGGCTAAGGCTTCAGCTTATGTTTTCTGTTTGTTTTGTATTTTAAGGGTGTCTAGTTGTTCACTACGGCTCCCTAGAATATCAGTTTTGAACTCATTAAGCATAGTACCAATATTTTCCCTACTTACTGATCCAGTTGCAGATTTGTTTGCTCTAATAAGAGAAGGTTTTCTAGGCACTTTTCCAGTTTTAGATTTTCCCCTTGAGAGATGGACACATAGTTCTGCTATGTCATGGAGTGGAAGTTGAGAAATATCTCCCTTCTCCGTCATGTTTAAAATATCTTTCCATTCATCTCTAGTGGCTTTCAATAGAAGGGCGTTCAAGGTTTCCTCATCTAAATTACTCATTTTTGCTCTCTTTAAGTTGTATTGAAATCTTACAAGTAAATCCTCCAAGTTTTCATCTTCTTTTTGCATCATTTTGGATACCTCATCCTTATGATTGGTGGGCATGCAATAATCCAGGTATCTATCCAAAAATGTTTGTTTCATATCATTCCAAGTCCTAATAGATTGAGTGACTAATCCCATGAACCATTTCAATTTTGAAGGAAATAGTTTGAGTTTTTGAGAGTCTTCCATATAGTCATAGGTTCAGCACAAGACTTCAAACTCAAATAGAAATGTTTCAGGATCCTCACTTCACAACCCATAAAATTTTGGGAGGACAGATGGTGAAATGTTTTTCATTGTTGTATGGGTTTCCTCATTGGCTATAGGGAATCCAAATGAGTTATCTCCATCCCTATTTCCCCCATTTTTACCTCTACCTCCTCCATTGCTTCCTCCTCGTCTACCTCTACCTCTACCCCCTCCTCCAAATCCATTCACTACTTCCTCTGTCATGATAGTTTCCTCAGAGTTCTCAAAGTCCTCTAGTTCTTCTGTTAATGGCAAACGAGGAATAATTTCTCCCTCCTCTTCTTCAGGTGATTCTACTTCTCTGATTACAATATGTTCCCCTGTAGAAGTGAAGAAAGGTTCTTCTCCTAGGTCAGATTTAATGGATAGTGTGGGAGAGTCTCCTAATTCAGCTGCTACCCCTTGAATTCCAGGAATCCTAAGGCTAGGAGTGTGAGTCGGAGATGATGGAGGTGTATCTTGTCTATGCCTTGAAGTAGCTAGAGTTGTAAAAAATGAACTTTTGGCCCTATCTATAAACCTTCCCCTAGAATCTCTTGCTCTATGCATGTCATTTTTTTATTTTTTATTTTTCAATTCGGGCTAATAATTCTCTTTCTGATCTTCCAGGTCACACTAGGTGCAAGAAGAGAGCATAATCAAGAAATTATTGAACTAACAACTCTCTTTTCTGATCCTCCAGATCACACTAGGTGCAAGAGGAGAGCATACTTCAAGAAGTTATTAGTTTTTCCCTTCTTTTTTTTTTTTTAAGAGATTGGCTACCTAGTTACACTTCCCCGACAACGGTGCCAAAATGTTTAGTCAATTTAGTGTGTCCTAAATTGCTACATTAATTATCAATCCGGGAGTCGTAGATTGATGAAGTGTGGTGCACTATATGTGCAAGACAACCTATTTCTTACCTTTTTGTCGTTTTCAATTTTTATTTTGTTTTGGGGGTTTTTATCTTCATTTATCTTCTAATCTGAATGGAAATCCTATTCCTGAGTTTTAAGAATACTCTAGAAGGAAAGTATGGATATAGATTTTAAGGAAATTATGTCCTCTATAATGATTTCCAGAACTTAACACTTCAGAGGGTCTTAGAAGATACTAGTGATGAAATTAATACTTGAACAAAAATGTACTGCTATTCAAATCAAGCAAATAATGAAATACTGATCATGAAACCATTATCTCTGCTGCTGTCTAAATATAGAAAAATGAATTAAGCTACTGCACTCAAATAAATCAAAATTGCAATCTAGTAAAAGTAAAATCAATTCACATCATTCATAGTCCAATACTTCGCCAGGTAGTCTAAGTTATTGCTTTCGAAGATAATGTCAATGATATGAGCAAGTTGATGTCTAATTGTAGAAAAGTAAAAATAAAATTAAATCACATCATTCATAATTCGATTCCTCGCCAAGTAGTCTAAGCTATGGCTTTCGGAGATAATCGTCAATGATATGAGCAAGTTGATGTCTAATTGCAGAAAAGTAAAACTAAAATCAAATCACATCATTCATAATCCAATTCCTCGCCAAGTAGTCTAAGCTATGGCTTTCAGAGATAATCGTCAATGATATGAGCAAGTTGATATTTAAACTAACTAACAAAGCAAGTGACAAGACTGAAATCAACAAAACAGAACTGGAATTAAAAAAAAACTAAGAAAAGCAAAGTCAGCAGAGAGGCTAATCCCATGTCACTAGTTATTGCAAAAATTATATGAAAATGCCCAGGCCTACTCTATCCTGAAACATACACACACTGATCAGCGTTAACAGCAATATACAAAGCTTGTAAAATCATAAACATGAATGAAATTTTAGTACCATAACAGATGAAATATACACAGGTGGATAACTATGAAACATGTTAAATGGAAATAAGGAAACAGTACATAAAAACTATACAACAATAAGGAAACAAAACCTCAGCGTGCAGGGGCCCTCTGCACAACCTTGGTCAATAGGCTATCAATCCAAAATCATGCTCACGCGGTCATATATAAAAATAGAGTCTTCTTTATAATTCAAAACAGAGGAATAATCCTCTCATTACCACAGTGGGACTACTGTCACGACACAGTAAACTTTAACAGCCAAATTACATTAACAAAAGACTAAACTATGCATTTGGAAACGCGTTACTTATAAGAAAAGCTTCATAATCGTTTTCCTGTGAAACTACGTGAACAGAGGACACGTAAAAGACAACGTCCATGGATTTAGCATAATGGTTGCCGAGATTATTCAATCTATCAAAAGTGGCTGTTGGATTCGTATCATGGGGTAGTCTACAGCTGTCAACATGACCCCAGGTATCTAGGAATGGCTACGAATCCTTCACGTGCTTGAAAATGGAGTCCTGTTGCTATAGGATTCCTCTGTTTGACCACCGTTGACCATGGATTTCCTTGATGAATCCGACTGAACCAATAGGACCTGATCCATGTCCAAGTCATTCCTAATCTACTCGCGTGTCTCGTTTTTCCTGATGACACCTGCAACCTAGAGTTTAACAAAAACAGCTGCGGAAAGTGGCTGCATTCCGCAGCTAATGAGCAAAATCTAAGTCAAACAACAAACACAAAACATAGTTAGAAAACCACTTAAATGCTTTTTTAGAATCAATATGCAATTATCTCTGATGGCTTATGGAGTAATGGTGAGGGGAAAAGTATGGGAAAATGTGTAGGAGAGGTATAATTTCAAAGCTCAACATCAAGTACAACACATGCATCATAATGCCAACAATCTCCCCCTTTGGAATTGATGGCAGCCATGTTGGTGTTGATTACCACAAGCTATAGAAACTATTAGAGATAACAAGAAACACTAAAATACTCTCTGTTATAGACATTTTTGTGCCTCGCAGCATGGAGCATGAAATGTCAATAATTACAGGGATCCTCAGTCCCTAAACATGTTGTTCTTACCCCTAGAGGAACAAGGTCAGCAAACCACAGCACTTCCTATCAGTTCTCCACCTGAAAACACTTAAAAACAGGCTATTTTTGGATCATGTCAGCTGCTCCACTGAGCATCTGCGCTGAATGTCAACTGCTCCTCCTTGTACCTGCGCTGAAAGTCAACTCTAATGAAGGCTACCTGCGCTGGGCGAGATTGGCCAAGTGGCACAGTCATTCTGCAAGGTGTCAATTGCCCAGGAAGCTTCCAAACTGACACTTGGTTCAAGGAATTTGCCCTGTGATGAGTAAGAGGTACTTGATCTCCATGTGGAAGCAAGGATCTCCAAGTGGACTCAAGAACTGAAGTTTAACTGAAGAGGGAGAGGACACAAGGCAGCTTTATGTCAGTCTCAAGCTGACTCATCCTTTCTCCTTCTAACCTATATATAGAGCTCTTCTATGAGGTCTAGGGAGGCTGGAATTTTGTGCAAAGTAAGGAAGTGCTGTTGGTTTACAGTTAGAGCTATTGGGTGATTGCTTTTATAGAGGAGAAGAGGAGATTTCTTGCTGCTGGGGAGGTGCTGCTGGATTGGAGCCATTTATGGTTGTAACCTTCTCAGAACCTTTTTCTTCTATCAATAAAGCTTTTGATGTTCTCCTATATACTTGTATTGCAATGATGTATTGTTTTCATCTGTATATTTGATTCATCCTAATCCATGCATCAGTTATGAGTACATGTTTCTTGTAGTTTCCTTCTCTCGTTTTTGCAGGATCTATGTGTAGCTGGGCCGGCAAGAGAGCAAGGAGCTGGGAGCAAGAGGCAAAGAGAGAAGACGGGAACGACAAAAGCGAAAGACATCGGTTGGTCAATCTTTTCTTCCTTCTCTGTATTTTCATAAAGGAAAACTATCAAAGCTTTACTTTCAGTTGTTGCTAAGGAACTATCACCCTTAGAGTCGGGATAGGGTCATTCCGAGTCGGATACTTTTCCCCACAACACTCTCCCCCTTTGACATCAAGGGCAAAGGGCGGACCAAGATATTCTCCCCCTTTGATATCAAGGGCAAAGGGCTGACCAAAAAGAAGAATGTCATATGTGAACAACTAAATATAAACATTGATCATGCTCCCCCTAAGCACATGCTGAAATCTTTGATTAAACTCTCCCTTTGTACATGCTGAGATGCACTATATCATCCATGCTCCCCCTGAGCACATGCAGAGAATAACATGACTCTATAACTCAACTAAGTGACTTTGACCTTCTTATCACCCATGACTCATACATACATCAATCTCCCAACCAAGTGGGGATATACCGATTTTGACTCATCCTCCCAATCAAGTGGGGATATACCAACATGACTGTAATATAGCAATTATTACATCATCCTTCCCATGCATAGTGGGGGTACAAATTACATCATATGACCAAAAAGGACTCATCAAAGGACTATGACAGACATAGACAAATTATTACATCATGGGTCTTTATATGATCTTTACATTGAATGATATACATGACATTTATAATAGGGACTAAATATCTAAGCAAGACCATGATAGTCATCAACAACTATCATACACCATGTATGATCTGCACCATAAGCATCTGTCAACAACATCCAGACCAACAACCTGTATATGTTCATCATTAGTTCCCAAGATATGACAGTGTAAATATCATCAACCTATGACAAAGTATGCTGCATATAGATATCAACTCATCCTCTTGATCTCATCAAGATCAACTTGCTTCGTTTCCTTAGTAAAAGGAGCCTTATCATAACCTTCCATGCATAAACTAAGCATATGTCATATCTCCAAGCAATAGCACAAAATCATTCACATCATATCATATGTATGTGAAAACACCATAACATCATCATCAAGAACTGCATGATCTTTCCACAATAACCTTCAATATATCAACCATGTATCATCACTAGGGAACATCCCATATATGATAAGCATCAACCATGATAATCAACATATGTGAGTATCAACCTATCATCATAACGTAAGAACTCATCATCATTATGTGACTAAGTAAGACATGTCTTCGAATATCCATGTCTTCAAATAGCTATGTCTTCATGAGACCTGTAATAACACCATTCTTTTGGCCAACCAACAATATTTATCAATATTCAACTTAAGTAATCATCCATGTATCCAACATAATGTGTATCCATCAATTATGTATCTAGCAACCCATGAGCGCATGGTCATTTGTCCAGCTTTCTTGATACCATCAACAACAAAAATCCTGAACAATGTGAGAGCTAAGAACTATAGGAATCCTATATCATAACTACACCATATGCATCTTTGAAGGCATGATGGCAACAACATAAAAGAAATGAGTGGCTCATCATCAAATAATGAAGTTGTGTACTCAAGTTTTGTGCTTATCCTTTTCCTTATGAAGATCACCATGTAAGCAACATATATGTATTATATGCATTATCAAAAAGTCATTCACAATCATCCATAAATCTGATCTGAAAACCAACTATGCGATCCAAGTATCATATGAGATTTTATCATGGGAAACTCATAACCATAACATAGCAAGATGTATCATCATCATTGATTAGGTACCAAAGACTTCTAAACATAATGCCAACAATGCTTTATTAGAAGCATAGCATGTTCTCCCCATGAACCTGTTCCATCTGTCCACTGTCAGATCTGATCATTGCATATATCAGTAAGAAGTATCAAGGCATCATCATTAATCAGATTAGGTTATCAACAACTTGTGAGGATCAAAAGCACTTCTAAATAACATCCACAGACTGTATTCATCTATCATCACGACAGAAAGTATAACTGATAATTGTCTGAATCATATCAAATCAGTTTTTTCTGAGTTTGTCCCACTACATTTTTCCTCAAACCAACATATATGTGACTGTGTAGATTCGAACTCACATATATCCGTGACTTGTCTTCATGGAACTTGCGTATGAGAGTTACAACATTGGAGTTTCACATTTTCAGCTCCCCCCTAAGTTTGTTATGTCTGTACGTTGTGCCATGCCACATTTTTCTAACTATACTTCCTTTTTCTTCCATATCTTCGATGATGATGTTTTCTCCTTTTGGTATGGTGTCCGAAATTTTCTCCTGCATTCCTTTGCTATATGTCCAAACTTGTTACATGCATATCATCTTACATGTTTCATATTTCTTCTATAGCAGTAAATGGCTTTGTGACCAAACATATTGCAAGAAAAACAATATCCTTTAAAGTACCTGGAAACTGATGATATTTTTATGTGATGGTCTTGAACCATTCTACTTCCGCATCTCACTGCAACATGTCCAGGATTATGACATACAAGACATTCAACATTATTCATTTGAGGAAATAACTGACTATCACTTCCACATTTAGGAGTAAAAGATTTTCTTTGAAGAATTTCTTTCCTTCGTTCTTGATGGGGTTGACCTCTAATCTCCTTGTTGAGAATTTCAAGTTTTGCATTAGAGTTCCTTGCCTTAGCTTGTGAGCTAGATTCACCTTCAATAAATTCATGAAAACCAAGACCATATTTAATGGCAGGAGACATCTACTAAGAATACCATCCAAAATCTTATTACTATCTTGAAATCGTAAAAGCCTATCCTTTTCTTCTAATTTACATTTTAGTATATTTACCTCACCCTGATATTGCTCTTATTTTTCAAGATACTGCTTCTTCATGATTTCTTCAGCTTTTCTTCCTTCTTCCACTTGTTGCCTTAATTCGAGAACTTTGTTTTCTTGTTCTTCAAGAGCTCTAAGTAGTTCTTCATTCTGCTTATTTCATTTTTCAAGTTCTTCTTTTAGAGAGAGGATCTTAGCTTCAAGACCTTCATAGTAACTGGATCTATCTTTAAGTTTCTTGATTGTTGTGCTCCTTTTATTTACTTCATTTCTTAATGATGTCACTTCATCCTGCAGCTTTTGACATTGATCTTCCTTTTCCTTGTATTGCTTCCTTACTTTGTTTCCTTCCTCTTTTAGTTTGGTAGCTTCTTCTTTGAAGGCACACTCCCTTTTTTCCAATAGATCTTGTTGATCTCTAATTTTGTCTGTGAGCCTTTTAAATTCTACCTCTATTTGATATCTTTCTCTTTCACCCATAAGAGAAAATTCAGTTGTTTCACTGTCACTTTCATCATCTTCAAATGGACACAGAAATGTAGCACCAGAGGATAACAAATTCATACCTGATGGTTCTTTTGCTTGTTCATCTTCATTCAGAATTCTGAATCTGAAGAGTTGCTTCCACATAATCTCCAATTGACTCTCCCACTATCATAGTTCCTTTGAGACGCCTTCTTCTTTTGAGGTGCTTCCTTCTTTCCCATTGTTTCTACAAATCTCCTTCAAGCGATCAAGCTTTTGTCAAAGGACCTACTCTGATACCAATTGTTGGAAATAATACTGGGGGGGAGGTGAATCAGTATTTGTAAATCAATATGTTTTTCATTTCCATAATCAGATTTATATATGCTACTTTAATGAAGGGAACTCACGTGTGCACGCAACTGTTCTTAAGGCAACCAGCGTATATCTAGTGAACTTATGATTCAGTTAATTCATCATATGTTGATCTTTAATCTGTGCATTAGTACTTTATTAAAAATTAAACAATAACCATGTGCATTTAATATCAGAATGAACCATCACACATAAGCAACACACATGAACACCAAGATTTAAGGTGGAAACCCAATGTGGGTGAAAACCACCTGCTGCCGTCATCTTTGTCTTCTTTTAATAATAAGAAAATCTGTTTACAACATTGTATTGGTGCATACTCATACCAGTATGCAGGCTTCTACTTGCAGAAGGTTACAACCTTCTCTTGTTTTCTAGCTTCTACTAGAAGGGAGCTACAACCCCCTAGCTCTTGTACTAGCCAATATGTTTACTAGTACGTAGGCGCCGAACTACAGAAGGCTACAACCTTCTTTCTTCCTCCAGGGACCACGTTTCATAAATTTTTCAGACTGGATGCTCCTGGTTCACAACAGTACACATGAAGGCCTCATTTCATCCAATTTTCATACTAGACCCATCACCAACATTGAAGCTCAAAATCAATCACCACTGCAATACAACCATCAAATACATTGGCATTAACCAATCACTGAAACTCAATCATCAATCTCTGAATCATTCACAACTGAATCATTGAAAGCCCATCGTCACTGAAGCAAATCACAATCAATCAATCTGAACATTCAGTATACTATCATCAAAACACAGTCACCAAAACATAGATCAGAACTCAAAATTTTGCAACAACAGCCAGATCCAACTGCAACTTCAAATATCATATTTCATAATGTATACGATACTTAGATGTGTTGAACCAACATGTATATGCGCTTTTATCAAAGCCAACCAGCATACATATCTGCAAATATTAATTCATAATTTTGCATCTATTCCAGACTTTAGTCATACCCATATCATAACATTTATAGAATAACAAATGCATGATTATTTAGATCTAGACTATACATGATCAAACCCCATAATGATAATTCATTCAAGCCTTAAGATCACGATCCATCTTTAGACCTTATCCCTCATCAACCGCTAAGGTTCATCCTTGGCTCAGATCAAGCAAATAACCATAAGTCGATAACATGCATACTAGATCTCACTCTCCATCAGATATTTAATACTTGCACACCTTGGCCTAATGATCTTCTCCTCCTTATATAGTTTTAGTCCTTTCTAAATACCATGGACCAAAACTACTTAGGACCAAATACCTAGGGCCAATACCTCAGACCAAATACCTTGGATCATTACCTTAGATCAAAATACCTTGGACCAAATACCTCGGACCAAAAACTTAGTTTTCCAACATGTATGCTCTTTTACTTCTGTGAAAGTGTGTGTGTACGTATACGCCCCTTTCATTTAGTAAACTTGTGTGTATACGTAGCTTGGAAAAGGTGAACCTGCGTATACCTCTCTTTCTTCATTCTTTGGAGTCTAATCTGTTTAACCTGTTGTACTATGAACTGTCATCTGAGAGAGTTGCCATTGTACATTACTTTTGAACTGATTCCTTTGAAATGCCCTACATTTTGTCACATCTGTAAACACAACTGTCATGCATTCTCTCACATCTGATATCTCTTCCGTAGATTCATCTAGTTACCATATACAAGTGAGTTGTTTTGCTACAAGTGGGTTGCCATCAAGTACAACACATGCATCATAATGCCAACATCATATTGGCTAATAAATGAAGCCCGAGCATGAATTTTAGTGAAGCAACAATTTTGGTTTTCTTCACAAAAATGCATGTCCAATAGTCATTTCAAGGTCAAATTGAATGATTCAACTTGGAGAGTATTTTTTATAGGTAACATTAATACAATAAAATATTTTTAATTTTTTGCATATATGTTTGTGTTTTTGAAAAATACTCTTAATTTCATGGATTTCAAGGGGCAAAATGCAGGGCTTCTGTGCCTCAAATAAATGCATGCCATAAATTTTTGGGAACAAGGTGATGGCCTAAGAAAAATAAAACTTGAATTTTAAAAGTTGAAACTTGTAGTTTCTTGGTTAAGCCACTATAAGTAAAGGATGGATGACCTTATTTTAGGAGTAATTAAGTTTAAATGTTGCCAAGGGATAGATAAAGAGATAAAACCTAGGGTCTATAGGATCTATTTTAGAGTTTTTCTATATTGTACATATTTTTTAGGGTTTTAAGTTTAATATTAGGTCAAGTGGTCTAGTTAGGGTTTGAATATAAATAGGTAAGGAGAATGTAGACAAATAGGACTAGTTCTTATTTATTTTTTGGAAATGAAGTCTAAATAAAGATATAACAATGCAAAAGTGTGGAAAACCATTAAATAAAAAATATACAATTTGAATCAATTAGATTGACCAATAAATGAAGCCTCGGTGTGCATTTTAGTGAATCAAGGCAATTTTGGCCTGCTTCACAAAAATGCATGCACAACCTTCATTTCAAGGACAATTTGAATGATTCAACTTGGCGAATATTTTTGTACTCATAGGTAACATTAATACAAATAAATTTATTTAATTTTTCACATATATGTTTATGTTTTTAAAAAATACACTAAATTGCATAGATTTTAAAGGGTAAAAGGTAGGGTTTCTATGCCTCAAATAAATGCACACAAGGAATATTTGGGAACAATGTTATGGACTAAGAAAAATCAAACTTAAATTTTAATAGTTGAAACTTGTATTTTCTTGGTTTAAACACTATAAGGTTGGATTACCTTATTTTATTAGTAATTAGGTTTAAATTTTGCCAAGGGATAGATAAAGAGATATCACCTAGGGTTTGCAGGGTCTATTTTAGGGTTTTTCTATATTGTAAATATTTGTTAAGGTCTTAAGTTTAAGATTAGGTCAAGTGACCTAGTTAAGAAATTTACTATAAAAAGGTTTGGGTGCCATTTTAATGCAAAAATGACGTTTACTATCATTTATGAATAACCAATTGCATGATGGAAATTTGGACAATTCTACCCATGAGAAAGAAGTGATGTTCATCTTACATGCCATCAAAATCTTGTAGCCCTATTTTTAAAAGTGTTATTTTTAATAAACTGCATCTTATATCTAAATATTAAATTTGAAATTTTAATATGTGTGAGAGAAAAAATAGGAGTAAAGGAGAAAAGTTAAAGCACCTTATAAACAATTTTATTCACTTAATAAAATTTTCTTTTCTTTATAAAAGTGATTTATAGAAAAATAAAGCAACGAGTTAAGAAAAAAACTCCATTTGTTCATGCATTCCTCAAAGTTTATTCAACATGCATTTTTGCATTCAACGTGCTTTTGTCATGGTTTATTCAACGTGCATTCTTGCATTCAGCACTTGTTCCTCATGGTCTATGTAGAATTAATTCTTGCATTCAATGTGCATTCCTCATGGTCTATATAGCATGCATTCAACTAGCATGCCTTGAAACCATAAAATGATGGCCTCAATTGAAACAACAACATCCTATTCCCTGGAAACAATTCACACACGAGGTTCCTCGGAGAAGTTCACAATAAAAAAAATTCAAAGATGTGTTGATACATGGGGAGATACAAACAATTGTCCACTAGGTATGTTAGATATTTTAAGAAGAATAAAGGTTTATAAATTTATATTTGGATAGTTTGATTTCCAAAATGATAAGATAGATGAGGCCATAGAAAATTGTGATGATAAAGCCATGGAATTGAAAATAATTGGGTAAAGGATTAACTTGGACCCTAATCTAGTTGCAAGAGAAACAAAAATTCCATGCAGAGGTGGAGAAATATTTAACTCCAAGAAATGAGTCCTTGTGTAGATCAACGACAGAGGGTGCAAGATAAGAGCCCTATATTTTTATAGGAAACATCTCAAAATATTCTAGAATGACTCCAATTTTTCTTGTAGATTATGAATGATGAGTAGTTGACTAGCCAACTGCACAATAAATTTAAGGCAATTATGCAGGATGACCCACTCTAATAGAAAACTATTTATGCCAATTTACCTAAATGAAATTCTAGAAGAGTTTAGATAAATAAGAAAAGAACATGAAGGGAATTATGAGTGGATGCACACATATCAGAGTATCAAATTAAAGATTCTATGTTAGATCTTGGGTCAGATGTGAATATTTTTCCAAGGAAAATTTGGGAGGCATTGGGAAGGCCAAAGCTAGTTTTTTCTCCAATTTAACTACGAATGGAAAACTAGTACTACATATTTCCTATTGGTCAATTAGAGGGCGTTGAATTTGATATTGCAGGTATCAAAAAATATGCAAACTTTGAGGTGATAGACATTACGGATGATAAATATTTTTATCCAACCCCTTTGGGAATTGATTGGGCATTTGAGAATTTTGTAGTTATTAATTTAAAGATGGAAATGGAGTCTGATTCATACAAAATTTAGACCGTTACCAAGGTCTAATATTTACATAGCCTGTGGATGATGTAGAGTAACCTAACTTATTTGATCGATTGCATTAGCTTACTTCTGGGAAGAGGGAAGACTACATCAATTCGATGGCCACTGGTTTTATTAGCAAGAGAAACATTCAAAGTACTGAAGTTGCCTTAGATGTTGCAATAGATGAATGGAAACAAGGAGGTCATGAGCTCCATTCATGACACTATGCAACTATTCGATTTGGTCGATGGATTGGTGCTGAGTTATGATAATATCCTACTTTTAGTGGTACTGAATCTGTTGTAAATTATCCTAAAGAAGTCGGTTCCAATATTGAAGAAAAAAAATATATATATCGTTGATTGATGTTTCCTTGCATGTGACCCTTGAGAGATGGTGGGTAGCCCATTCCAACCACCTCCAAGATTGGGAAAATGTTAAGTTTTCCATGACTTGTAGATTTTCTACTCGAGAGAGTTCCTTTAGTAGAATTCCTATATATGATGGGTATACCAGTATGCAAAGACATATAAAAAATCGTAATTTTGTTTGGTCATAACTTGGCTTACTAGCTGCAATGTGGACACACCAGTTCATCCATACACTCGGAACTTTCCTGCAAGATTGGTATTTGAAGAAGGAGATGAAGCAACAGACGGCATATTGGAATATGTTGGTAGCTCAGTTTTGTAAATATTTCTCATTTTTAGATACAAATGCAAGGATAGATGAAGAATTAAAAGCTATTAAAAGGGTTTTGTTCCATTTTGGGAAATCTATTGGGGACTACACTAGTAGGTATGCATATTTTGTACATGAATATGACTTAGGTTTTCACAAGGTCGTAGCTTATGGAAAAATGTATAAAGAACATAATGATGATTAAGAGGAGTTAAGGCATCTATATTTTAAAGAATATGAGAGGGAGAGAGGGATAAAAGATGATCTTGTAAAGGATTACCCTCATTTGAAACCACTTAAGCTACATAAATTGAACAATGGGACCAATGAGAAGCCCAAAATTGCCTCTATTGGTGATTGTAGGGATGAGAAAAATACTAGGAATTTTTTGACCTGTTAAAGGAATATGAGCATTTGTTTCTTGCCTTAGTCTCAGAACGGAAGGGGATTAAAGGAGACTTGGGTGAGATGAAGATAGTCTTGAAACTTGATGCAAATCCAATCAAGCATCGACCCTACAGATTAAATCCACAGGTCAAAGAAAAGGTGAAGAATGAGATTGATAAGATGCTGACTGTAGGACTCATATTTCCAGTCGATGAGGTAGAGTAGATTAGTCCCATTGTAATCCAAGATAAGAGAGATTCACATGATATTAGAGTTTGTGTGGACTATACAAGCCTTAACAACACTTGTGTCCATGATCCATTTCCTACTCCTTTCAGTGATGAGGTCTTGGATAATGTTGTAGTTAATGAATCTTATTCCTTCACTGATGGCTTCTCTAGCTATCACCAAGTTTGTATTGCAGAAGAAGATAAGAAAAAAAATACCTTCATGGCTGAGTGGGGTTCCTATGCTTATAATTTCATGTTGTTTGGTTTAAATAATGCACCCACTATTTTTTGAGGATTGTGATTGCTGCATTTCGAGACTATATTCATAAGTTTATTGAGGTATACATGGATGATTGGATTGTTTACAACTTTTTTAAGAACCATTTTAGTTTGCTGAGGGTCATTCTTGATCATTGTACGCAGCTACAATTTTTTCTAAATTTAAATAAGTGTATTTTTTATGTCCCTTTCAGAACATTGCTTGGACATATAATTGGCCAGAAAGGAGTGCGTATATCTTGCCAAGGTTGTGGTCATTTTGAATATGCCACCACCAACTAGTGTTAAAGAGTTAAGATCCACTTTGGGTCACACATGATACTATCACAGATTCATCTGTAACTATGCTCTTATTACTACACCACCAGAGAAATTATTGAAAAGGTTTGAAAATTTTTCTGGGACTGCTAAATGTGGCTTTGCATTTGATACCCTAAAGGAGAAGCCTACAAGTGTGCCAATTTTGGTTTATCCAGATTGGAATAAAGAGTTACATGTCCACATCGATGAACCAAGGATTTCTTTGGGAGCTATCTTACCCAACCTGGAGAAGGTAATTTGGGTCATCCAATTTATTTTGCTAGTACAAAAATTTCTATTGTGGGGAAAAACTATACCACTACTGAACAAGAGGCCCTTGCCATTGTGTATTTATTATAGAAGTTCAAACATTATCTATTGGGTGGTCCTTTTAAATTCTTTACAGATCATTTTGCTTTGAAGTATTTAGTTAATAAGCCTTTCTTAGAGCACTACAACAAAACCCTGTGATTAGCATCCCTTTTTGCTTCTTTTTTTGTGTCTAGAGACAATTTTTGGTGCTATTTGTGTCCATTTATCAAATATGGTGAAAAAATTGATGCAAAGTTTTCACCGACTTTTGCACCAAGTCTTACATCAAGTTTAGCACTAGGTATTGTAATAGGTTTTGCACCAGATTTTACACCAAGTTTTACACCATGTTTTATGCCAAGTTTTGTGCCATCCTTTGCACCATGTTTTGCATCAAGTTTCGCACCTAATTTTGTTTCACCATCTTTTGCATCCTCTATTGCATCCACTTTTGCGCCTACACTTGCATCAACTTTTGCATCATCTCTTGCATCCTCTTTTGCATCATTTTTTGCATCCATTTTTGCATATTTTTTGCATCTCCTTTGTGCCAAGTTTGGCATCAAGGTTTGTGTCTAGCTTTTGCATCTAATTCTACATCCACTTTTGTTGCATTGAATTTTACATCTTGTTTTGCATCCATATTTACATCCTTTTTTTCATCTGTTATTGTGTCCACTATTGCATCCATTTTTCTTGTGCCATAATTTGCACCTAGTTTGACACCTCCCTTTGCACCCTTTTTTGTTTCTAAATTTGCGTCCACAATTGCATCATCATATACATCTAGGCTTTCATAGACTTTTACATCTATTTTTAATCCCTTTTTATATCCACTTTTGCGTCAATATTTGCATAAGGTTTTGTGTCCGTATTGCATCTATTTTTGCATAGAATTTTGTTGCATCAACTTTTGCATCATATTTTACATCCATTGTTGCACCCATGTTTACACCCACTTTTACATCCCTTTTTGCATCCTATTTTTCATCTTCATTTGCTTCTTTTTTTGCATCTATCATTACATCCACTTTTGTTGTGATACAATTTGTGCCATGTTTTGTACTTACTGTTGTACCCATGTTTTCTTCCAATTTTGCATCCATCTTTGCATCCTCTTTTGCATAAAATATTGCATCTATTTTTGCATCCACTTTTGTGTGGATTTTGCATCTCATTTTGTATATTTTTTTGCATGTACTTCCATTGCATCCATATTTTGCATCCAATTTTGTTTCTCATGTTGCACCCGTGTTTGCATCCACTTTTACATCCATTATAGCATCTTGTCTTGCATCTAAGTTTGCATCTTTTTTTTTGTCTATTATTACATCCACTTTATCATCCACTTTTTTTGTGCTATGATTTGTGCCATATCTTATGCATATCGTTGCAACCCACATTTTGTTCCACTATTGCATCCACATTTGCATCCTCTTTTGTGTCCAAGTTTGCATCAAATATTGTTTATGTTTTTTGCATCCCATTTCGAATCTACTTTTACATCCACTTTTGATTCGTCCAATTTTGCGACTAATTTTGTGTTCACTATTGCACCCATGTTTGGCCCATTTTTAGATCCCTCTTTTCATCCAATTTTTCCTCCTTTTTGCATTCAAGTTTGTGTCTTTTTTTTTTACATTCATTATAGTATCCACATTTGTTTCACCACAATTCATGCTAAGTTTTATGCCTACTATTGTGCCAATGTTTTCTTCCAATTTTTCATCCATGTTTGAATCCTATTTTGTGTTCAAGTTTGCATCAACTATTGCATCTACTTTTTCATCCAATTTTGTGTCAATTTTTCTGTCTTGTTCTGCATCTACTTATGTTATGTCCACTCTTCATCAAAATTTATGTCTATTTTTACCCCCATTTTTTTTTTGTTCACTTTTGCATCCCTTTTCAAACACACATCATTTTTTTTGCATTGATGATATTTCTTATGACATTGAAAATTATGAACAACTGATTACAATTTCAATAATTATAACAATGATGATAATGAAGATGATGACGATGACATGAATTGTGATTGTTATGATAATGACAATGATGATAAAGATGATGGGAGTTACAATGACAATGATGATGATGATGCTAATGACCTTGGCCATTCTTACCAATTTTTAAGTGTTGTCATGGTCAAATCATAATAATTATCTTTGGCGTCATCTTCCAAGTCATCATCATCTGATCATCATTAATCATTATTTTCATCTTGGTCATCATCAAGAACAATAATGACATGAATGTTGATTATGATGTTCATGATGAAGATGACAACAATTATGATAAAAATTATATTAGTTATGATGATGGAGATGATGACAATTATAATGACGATGATAATGGTAGTAATGATGATGATCATCGATCATCTCTAAAAAATAAAGTTGTTATTTTTCTTGCATATATCATGTGTCCTGACAACCCTTTTCGAGCACTCGTAACATTTTTTAGGTTGATGATATTTCTTATGATGCCTATAATTATGAAAAATTGATGACAATATCCATAATCATGATGATGAAGACATGAATGGTGATTATGACGATAATGAAATGATGACAATAATGATGACATTGAGAGTGGTGATGATGGTGATAATGAAGATGATGACCCTCCCTCTAAACTAGGGAGGTACTCATAATGAGACAAAAAAGTACTCTCAAGTTGAAATATTCATATAAGAAGGGATCTGGATTGATAAGCATCAATGATGATTTACATCATCATAGCCAACATTGCCAAAATAGTAAGGCCTTCACTAACAAGTTTATCTCTCCATTAGATCAGAGCACAATGTTGGGAAGCATAAATTTGGACACCACTGCCTCTCTAGGCACTTTCCCCACCAGGATGTTCACTAGGTATGTCCTCACATGATCATTTCCTAATCCACTATCATAATATTTGACACTAAGAAATGTCAA
The DNA here is from genome assembly GCA_031772625.1 of Pinus tabuliformis. Taxonomy (NCBI): domain Eukaryota; kingdom Viridiplantae; phylum Streptophyta; class Pinopsida; order Pinales; family Pinaceae; genus Pinus; species Pinus tabuliformis. The sequence goes on along the minus strand of CM062806.1, from coordinate 996,187,905 downwards.
TCCTGATGACTATTCTTATCCTGATGTACTTGACTTATGGTGATTAGTCCTAGTCAAAGTCCAAATTTTCAAAGAATACTGGTCATAGATGTTTATCCAATCCACCATTTTCCCTACTAGTGTCTTTACTAGGCTTATGATTGTTAGTCCTGGCCATAGTACATGACACATGGATAATATGGTGTCTACCCTCACTCCCTCTCAACCAGAGAGGAGACATCCACAAGCATAAGATTTTCTCAAGAATGACCATTATTTTCATAGAGAATAACATCATTAATTTGTTTTCATCACATGATGCCTTTATGATCAAGCATTCATAGATTTGTGGCAAAATATTTCCCCATTTTTCATTTGTGATGAAATAAAATCAAAAAGTGAAAGCCAAAATCATTAAAGATACACTATATTGATTTATCTAAGTCTAAACTCTAAGGTTGAAGTGAAAATTCATGTAAATATTATATCTATGAGTTGTTCCAAACTTATGAAAACCTTATTCCCTAAGTCCTATATTTAAGAAAATGAAAAAGAAAGAAAAATAAGGGCCAGTGAATGGTAACTCATGTATTCCCTGCCTCTTTGGAAAATATATGAATATATACACTCCTAGTCACACTTGATCACATGTTTGTGATGGTTAAATCACGAATTCCTCTTTTCTCCTTGCATTTTCACTTCATCATTTAAGCACCTAATTGAGGATCTAGGGAATGTTTGTTGCCTATGGCTTTCATGTCTACTCTTGGTTTACTTATGTCACACTACTGTTAATTTATGTGACGGAGTGAAATAATTAAGTTTGTGGAGTTATTAGAGTGGTGTATTAAGTTAGTCACCACACACACACATGTATTACATCTCATTGATCCACATGTGTGGGTTGGAGACTCATTGCTTGACAACTTTAATGGAGACTAATTTATGGCTTTAATGGTATAGCTTACAAAATATCTTGTTAAACATTGCGATTCAACATTTTTTTTCCTCGAGACACTTGATAATATTGAAGTCACTCCCAATAATCCATGGATATGGGGAGTATAAATTACTTGAGCTAGAAATAGAATTGAGAAATAGAGGTTTTCCATTTGCGATATTGGAGTCCTAGACATTGGATACATGGTAGTAGTCCTCGATGTCAATTAACTAAAATTGTATTGTCATAATGTGAAAAGAGGTAAACATATTGGTAATCTTGATGTCTTGATCATTTCAAATAATAACCATTCCACCCAAGTATCTCTAAGCATCAATCGCTACTACATGGAAATTCCTCCCCCATTTTCTAATTATATGAGGTAGAACCTCACTTAATATTTTTGCTTCTTATATCAACATTATTGATGGGTGCTTTTCGTACCATTTTTCTTTTAGGAGTCTTTGTTTTTCTTTACTATTGAGGTCCCTCATGTTCCATGAGACTATTTTCATCAAGAATTTAAATAGAAAGGAAGTATAGTGTGACTAAAAAAAAACATGTCTCAAGATTTAAGTGCTTGGACAATTCCACTTCATGACTCCTATATTTCCTTAACCTAGGACTGAATGGTGAACTTGATGGCCTTAAGGGAAATTGACCAATGAAAATCTAAAAAAGAGGTGACTTTTGACTTTATCACATACAATTTAATATACTAAAAGAATTATCCATAACAATTTCATCAATCAATGAATCATTAAAAAAAATATCCAAAACAATTTCATCAAGCAATGAATCAATGCATTATAAAATACAATCTATAAACATTTTGGGAACGTTTTTCTAAAACATGCTCAAAAACCAACGTATTTAATATTAATATTTAACAATTATATGGACAACAACACATTTTGATAAATTAAATAACATATTATCCAGCTTAAAAAATGTCACTAACAGAAAACTATAAAGCATGAAACTAATGGAAGTGACCACTCAAGGCCACCATAAGACAATTAATCTATTAAGACCAAGATTAATGGGGACAAAGATCTACAAAGGACAAAGGCAAACCTATTTTAACTTTATTGTTTTATTAGCTTGGTTCAAGATGAACATTTCAAGATATCATGAAGAACATAATTAGTTTTATTGCATTAAGAAAACCCAAGCACATTCTATAACTTAGCAAGGAAGAGATGTATAATACCCATCTCAGTGACACAACACATGGCATTGAGTTACTTTGTTTATATATAATTTAAATTCCTATCATAAAATCACAAATTTTGCATGAATGGAATGTTTAAAATCCATTTTTATAAAAACAAAATATAATTTTTCTTATAGAAAAAAATACCAAAAGCTAAATATATTTTTTTAGAAAATAAAAAAATACTAAAACTAAATATATATTAAAAAAAACTAAAACATAAGCAAACTAGAATTTGAATTTGACACTCTTGTTCACTTTCGGAAACTCATATGGTGGAATGTGATCTCTTTATCCTCATCTTTATCTTTTTCCTAAAAAATAAAAGCATACAAAAGCGGGAAAGGGCCATAAAGCATCGGGAAGATTTTTCCTAAGCAGAAAAGCATCTAAAAAGTGGAAAATGCCATTTTTATATGAGGAAACATTATTCACCCAAAATATTTTTCCCAAATTGAATTAATGAGGAATTTGGGAAATCTTCATAGCCTTCACTTTCCTGTATATTGGAGGCTTGGCCATTGAAAAAATGATGGGAATTCTTGTATTGTCACGCTGTTGAGATCTATCTTGAGAGGGAGATTTTTGGAGCTACGAGTTGTGGGGGGGGGGGGGGTGCTGTTGCAACTGCATCTGATTTTTGTAACTTTCCTCCAACTCCTTTATTCATATAGATTAGTTGTTCTTCCTTCCATTTGTTTCTATTCATTCTTTACTTCTTCTATTTAACTAATGGATGTATGGAATTTTGGTTTGTATTTATTTATTCAATAATATTTATATGTTTCTGATCGTTTCGATTATCAAGATATTATGCTGTGAAGGTTGCTTTATTCTCTCTCTTATGTGTAGGACCAAGCTTTGGAGCTAGCTAGGAGTGCTTCCTAGCTATACTAAAATGTCCAAGAAGATCTACATGCGAGGATTCACAAGAATTCATTCTCTTTTTCTTAATCTATACTCTACATCTTGATCTACTAAGAATCCTAAGCCTTAGAACAACCTTTCTCTTAATTGGTTTGTCCTAGGCTTCCGAGATAAACTGAGAGGGTTTTATTTTCATCTAACAGTGCATTAAATCCTACAACAAAATGATATTTAGAAACTTTAATATATTTCACTATGTAAATGAACTTAGTAAAATGAACCCATAAAGGGGGTTATAAATGGAAATAAAAGTAAAACTCTAAACAAGAAGCCAAAAGTGGATTTAACCATGGATGCAAAATTGCGTGTAGAATTGGATGTTAAACTAGCCATCAAAACAAGACGAAAATATTGACACAAAAAGGGTTTTAAAGTAAAATTAAAAAATGTTGCAACACTAGAGACAAAGAAGGGAAAAAAATAAGGCATATGAAAGGATACCGAATTGGGCGCAAACAAGGATGCAAAAATGGACACCAAAATGACAATTCAAAGAATGGTGTAAAATTAGGATGAAAAAAGGATGTAAGAAAAGACACAAAACAAGATGCAAAAGGGGACTAAGAAAATGGTGAAACCAAGGATGTCAAAAATGATGCATAACTAGATGAAAATTCAAACTAAAATCTAGGTGCAAAATGAGATGCAAATATGGACACAAAATGTGGCAGAAAATGGGATGCAAATTTGGAACCCAAAAAGGATGAAAAACTAGATACCAAAAAGGATGCAAATTTGGACATAAAAAATGGTGAAAATTGGACACAAAAGAAGAAAAAATGGTGCAAAAATGGGCATAAAAATGGCTCAAATTTGGATGCAAATTGAGATGTAACATTGGATGTAAAATGGGGTGCAACAAATCATTCAAAACTTGGTGCAAAAACAAATGCAAAAGTAGACGAAAAAATGGCTCAAAATTGAACTTAACAATAGACACAAAATGGGATGCAAAGGTGGATGCAACATATGGTTCAACATAGGATGCAAATTTAGATGCTCAAAAGGATGCAAAATTGGTTGCAAGAAATGGTGTTAAAAATGATGCTAAATTGGATGCAACAAATGATGCAAAATTAAATGCAAAATATGGTGCAAAATAGGATGCAAAAAATGGAGATAAATAAAACGCAAAAGTGGATGCAAAAAATGGTGCAAAAATGCATAAAAATTTGGCACTAAATCGGATTCAACATATGGTAAAATTGGATGGAAAAAATGGTGTAAAAAAAGGCAGAAAAACTGGCACAAAAATATATGTAAAAATAAGTACAAAATTAGAAGCAAAAATGGCATAAGACCAGATGAAAAAATTGGCACAAACTAGATGTAAAAAAAGGCACTAAATCAGATGCCAAAGATGGTGCAAAAATCGATGCAAATTATGACACAAAATTAGAAGCAAAGAATGCCACAAAAGAGGAAGCAAAAAATGATGCAAAAATAGATGCAAAAAATAGCACAAAACTAGAAGCAAAACTTGTTGTAAAACCAAATGAAAATCTTGATGCAAAATATGACACAAAAAATGATGGAAATTTTGCCATAAAAAAGATGCAAAATTTGGTGCAAGAAAGGACGCTTTAAAAATTGTACAATAGAGCTAGATTTAGCACTAGGCTGCTCATCCCAATTGAGAAAAAATGGCACTAAAATATGGTGCTAAATCTGGCGCAAATTGCCTGTTTTGTTGTAGTGGAGGGAATGATATGCATAGGGCTCTTGTTATTTCAAGAAATTTCATTTGAAGTCATTGTCAAGCCAGGGAACCTGAATGTGGGTTCAAATCATCTATCTCAATTGGAGTCAGGTGAATCTATAGGATCAATTGATGACCAATTACTAAATGCACATTTATTAAGAGTTGAAGCAGTCCCATATTATTTGGAGGATATTGCATTGTTCGTCACAACTCGTTAGTTCCCTGTTGATTATACAACCACTCAAAAATGACATACGGTATCCCATGATGTCGATTTTCAACTTATTGCAGTCCAATTATATAAAATGGTTATCAATCAAATCTTGCGTCGGTGTATTTTGGACCATGAAAGGGATAACATTTTATGGGAATGCCATGCAGGAATTGTGGGAGGCCATGTTGGAGGTAAAGTCATCTTGTAGACTAGACTATGGTGGCTCAAACTTTTTAAAGATTCTAAAGAATATGCTAAGAAATGTGATATTTGTTAATGAGTTGGTCAACTGCCTGAGAGGGGTGAACTTCCTCTTCATCTTGTTAGATCCCTTGAAGAATTTGAAAAATGGATAGTTGATTTTGTAGGCCTGATTAATCCACCTGCATGACACTCACATGCTAGGTACATTATTACCACAACAAATTATTTGACATGCTATGCAGAAGCTACTCCTATTAAGGATTGCACTGTTGATACTACTGCACGATTCATATTTGAAATATCATAACTAGATTTGGTTGTCGAGGAAGTCTTACTAGTGAACACGGGGGCTTCATTGGGAGAGAAATACCATACCACATGGTTTCATATTGGGGGATATAAATTGAGGAAAAAATGATATAATATATTGAGCATATAATAGGGGGTAAAGGGTTTTTATATTTCCAGATATAAAAAATGGAGCTCAAAGTTAATGAAATAATATAAAGGGGTAAAAAATGTTAATGAAAAAATGGATACCTACAATATCTAGTGAAAGTAGGGGGTTTTTAAACTAAGAAAGTTTATTGGGTTTGTATTGATAGGGGGTTAAATAATGTGATTTTTAGAGGTATTTTCCAATATGTAGTCAAATTAAGGGTATTGTTTAGTATACCACAAACATAAGTTCTATGTCAGAGGTTCATTGAGTGAAGCCCCTGTGTCAGTGACCAAGACTGGAATTTTATTAATGAGATGGTTAGTTTGATGCTCCACACTTTTATGATTCAAAGCCACAAAAGCAACCGTTATCACTTGCAAGCAAATGGAAATGTTTAAGACTTTAATAAAATCATAAAGAAGGGTCTCGCTAAAGTTTTCTTCACGAATAGGGATGATTGGGACGAGCACGTTCCAACAACTTTATGGGCTTATCACACTACAGTTAAGCGATTTCATATGTATACACCATTTCAACTTGTTTATGGATGGGAAGTAGTGGTTATGGTCAAATTCATAATCCCTAACCTATTCATCTCTAAAACCACTAGAAAGTCCAATGATGAATCCATTATTGAACAATTACAGGAAATATGGAAACTAGATGAGCAACAGTTTCTTGCAAAATTCCATTAGACTATTGAAAAATAAAGGTAAAAGGCTTGGCATGACTGGCAAATTAAGAAGAAATCATTCTCAGTTAGAGACCAAGTGTTTCTTTATGATAACACACATCTTTAGCATCTAGGTAAATTACAAATGTATTGGCTTGGATCATTTTATGTTGCGAGCTTCAAGACCCTCGAGTTGTCAAGCTTTCTTAGTTGGATGGTATCATTTTGCCTAGTTGGGTGAATGGAAAATGCCTGAAGCCCTACCATGGCTCATAAAATCAATTTTATTTTGAATTCTATTTGCAAAGGGAGCATTAGTTAGGTTTAGAGTTTAGTCATTTGCACAGATTTTAATAGTGATATGTTTTTTTTGTTTTAGTTATGTCAATAATTTTTTTCCTTCTTAGTTGCAACTAAATGCAACTCATTATCGTCGTGGATGTGTCATCGTGTCCAGTATATGTAATCGTTAGTCATAAATATTTTTTTTCATTAAGTCTCTTATTTCTCATAATATATGTCCTTCACATTTAGTAATATTTCCATATATACTTTAGTTAATACCCTAATGTTGTCAATCAATGGTTTCATTTCTCTAGGAAAGTTGGGCGATTTTATTGGTCTTTTTGTAGATTTTCAGATTTGCATTAAATTGGTTAAGTATTGATTTTATCAAGTATTGGTCCATTCTTTTTGATGTCCCACCATGTGTTCTATGTATCCCTAGCCACTTATCATTTATTTATTACCGCACTTGTGATCTCATCGAGTTTCCATCTTAGTTCTTGTGACTTCTGGATTTGTGTCTCCACCTCACTTTCGACCCCTCGTTCACCTTTTTTACACCCGTTACTTGTCCTCAATGGGCCATTCTACAAAACTTGCAGTTCCCCCGTTCCCTTTCATCCCCATATCAACACCATAGATGACCTTTTTTGGAATTATGAGAAGACTACTCTAGTTGACAATGATTTGTCTCACCATGTTCTTTTTCCTGCACTCAAGTATGATGTGTTCATGAAACTGAATTTGTGACCAAGTGCCTGAGCTTCCCACATGATTAAATAAGAATTTTGCATTTGAAGCTATCGACCTTGATGATACTAAGTGACCTACCTATCTTTGGTATTATCGACGAGGTTATGGACTGCACCAAATTTTTTATTAGTAAACTTCAAGGGGGTTCATTATGGATGGATATGGAATATTGAATTCATGTTGATGATATTTATAGGATCACGAGATTATCAACCTATGGTAATTATTTTTCTACAAATTTTAAGAGCATTTCCAAGCATGACAATAAAATAAGAGATAATAACTTGCATAGAAAGTATGGTACTCGACGGAAAGGGTGTGGAGCAATGATCGATTTGAAAAATAATGAACAAATAATACATTCCTACCATATCATTACAGGTAAATTTATGTAAAATTACACAAAAGGGGAATGTTTGTTGGATGCCATCTTTATTGCCGAAGTCTACAACAATGGTGAACAACTCAATTGGTCAAGTTTGTTGTTAAATGAGCTCTTTGAGGTGTGCAAGGATGTTCATAAGCACACTACATACTTTGTTTTTGGCTACATGTTGATCCTGTTCTCAGTGATGAAGTGGTGCCCCCATAAGGTAGATACCTTACTGAAGTTTTATATGGTAAGCCCTACGCTTATGCATATGCTCCTTGAAAAACTGTTGTCGATTCAACTAATAAGGAGTATAATGAACAAGCATTCACAAAATGGTACAATAAGATGGTCAAGGTCACACATAAAATATCCAGTGTGCCACTTTATTTTATCAACATATATGCTCACCTTATATGGTTTGGTATCAACCACAACAACTCTTATGTCTACCCTCATATTATGAATCCAACAACCTTTTCTATGCAAAAAAATTCCCTTCTACTTGAAAACGATGCCTTCCACACAAAAGTAAATTTCATGGCTATGGGTCCAACATATGGTGACAGAGGGTTAACACATATATTCATTCGAAGTAATTATGCCACATTATTTTTTGGATGACACTCCATTTTCCTCCAAGAAACATTCAGCTGATTTTGAGCACGACCTCCAGCCGTTATTGAAGAAATCCCAAGAGTGCACTTCATCTGTCTATAACACCATGTTGGAGGTGGGTTCCATGGTACATTTTGATACACCTTTATCTATTGTTAATCCCATCTCCACCTACCATTTCTGAAACCCTTCCCATGTCCACAAAACCAGCTACATTTTCCCGTAGGATGCATTGTCAAAATCCCAAGCCTAAGTCCTCCAGTGTCATTAATATTAAAAGTGAAGGCACTCCAGAGACTCGTGAATCTTCTCCCATAAACGAAGAAAAGAAAACCCCCTCTACCCCTCATTCTCATAATTCTTCACCCCACACTTCTTCAGAAGCAACTATCTCCGACTGACCAAATCCTGATATTACCCTCGACGATGCTGGCAACATGGAAATTTAGTCTGTTCTAGAAAACCTTATCATTTTGCCTGAATATTCCACCCTAACCCAAATCCTAATGGAATAAGTTATAATGCACACTGTTTTATCCTCAACTTTCTCTCTACTAGAACCTACCTAAGTGCTCTCTGCTGAACAAGTTTCTACCTTTGCTAGTGATCGAAAAAAAAAGTCATGAAGTTATTTCATTAGTTTCCCAATGAAAAGATATTGTTCCACTACTACCTTAGCCAATTATTGCTAAGCTTTGATTAGAAATTTAACAAAAATGGAGTTAGGATCTGGAATCTTCATGCCAAGGCCACTCAAAAAAGTTTGTTCCTAATGGTCAACCCATGAATGCTTGTTTCACATCATCAAACACTCTCTCCGCTGATGATCTTTAGATTTTGTCAACATCCCACTGATTTCAATTCATCCGGGCTTCTACTACTTAGTTAGAATATCACCTCACTATTGCTAGTTCACAAAAATAACTCTTCGCTACATGTGAGAAACAAAAAAAATGGCTCGCTTTGGTCACAACTTAATCAGATCAGTTGCATGAGATAAAGAATAGTCGGAGAAATGTATTTGAGATTTGGGATTTTGGTTTGCGAAGAAGCAGCCCACCATTGTTGAATTTGTTTCTCAACCACCAGAAGATATCTCTATATGTTCCCCTACCGAATGTTGTGAATATGTTGAGTCTACCTACTTGAAACTTGTCGTGCTGAATAAAGAATTGTAGGGTACTATTACCAAACTCTTTCAAGCACTTCCAGACCCTTCCATGTAGTATCGGGGACAAAATACTTGGGAAATTGCGCAACATCATCAGTCAGAAATTCTCTCAATCAACTCATGGATGATTGACGATAAATTTTTAGTTAAGTCTCAGGTTGGAGTGGTGTGCTCGAAAAGAATAATTAGCTATTGTACCTTCTTCGAGAGACTGTGAAGAAGTTATTTGATTGAGAAACATAGAATTTTGATTCGTATCAAGAGAAAAGTATCCTTGCACAAGCTGATACCTTGGACACCCAAATCTACCAGATATAAGAAGCATCAAAGGCTACCAAGCATGTATTAAGGGACCTTCGACCTATTGCATAGAACCACTTTTTCACTCTATGGGCCTTAAATGCTACAATTGATAGCCAATTATAGGAAGACTTTCAATCTCAACATGTTAAGCCTACTATAGAGGCTATTGAGCAATTCATTAGTAAGGTCACTGCCCTTTTGGATACTTGGAAGGCTACTATTAATAGATATACCAGTTTCAATGATGAGGTGTTACGCGATGTGATGGATATAGGTCTTTCATTTGAAGGAGAATCATAAACATAGAACAATGAAGCAACAGGTGAAGAAATACAACCGCAGATAGGATCAAATGCACAAAAAAAATTGACTCAAGGGTGAGTCTATAGTTTTTTGTTGGGGCCTATTAGGTCCTCCATTTTTTTGAAAGATATTTTGGAAAACATGGTTGAAAAGTAGTTGCAGAGAAGAAATGGACACCAGTTAGACTTGCCAGAAACGACGACTAGAAATCAAGGAGCGAAATATGAAGTTAAAATTTAGTCATATTGGGATTTTAGAAGCCACAAAATAAGGAAGTGCATGCCAAGTTTTAAAAGTATCAAATTTGATAAGGAAAAAAGCACTAAAACCCATCAAAGTGGACCCAGTCATGATTGGGATCAAGGAAGTTGCATGTTGATTAGATTGGACCAAATCAAGCGAGCGTGATGTATAAAAAGAACCAAAGATGAAAAAATCAAGCTGTTATTAGTAGAAGGATTTATTTGTTGAGAATTTAGATTTTTGTTGATGTAGCGTTGTGTAATAGCTCATTAGCGTCTATTCTCCCTCTAAAGTTATGTTATGTTCATGTAATATAATCTAGTCTATAGTATTAATATCTCGCAAGCATGCAGGAGTCTCCAATGTAATGGTTTTAACTAATGAATAATGGAGTCGTTGTGGGAATGATTTGTAATTTGATGGTTGGTGATCACATGGTCCCTTAAAATTTTAATTTTTTGCACATGATTATTTTAGTGTCTGTTGGGTCCCTATAATACTAGTGATTACCCCATTACTATTGTAGTTATACCACTTATTTATATTGTTGTGCCCCTATTACCCCCATGTTGTTATTTCTGTGCCCCATAGAATCCCTCTATTGTTATTTTTGTGGCTTTATATTATTATTGTTAGGTCGGCTGGATTATATTGTGACTCCTTAGACTCCTATATATAGAAAGGAGGTTTTGTCATTTGAATCATCCAAGAATTGTTCATTTATGTAATGTAAAGGAGGTTGCCCCCTCGAAGAGGTTGAATTCTAAAGCGTTGATCTGTATTTTCTATCTTCTCTTGAGCTGGTTTCATAACATTTGGTATCAGAGCTTTGGATTCTAGGGTTTCGTTGCTCCAAACAGGTCATCGTGGCATTTTCGCTATAACTTTTCTCTGTGACGTTTTAGAAGTCGCAAAAAATACCCATTTGAGAAGAAATTGCGCTAAACCTTGGGTCCGAATTTTAGAGCTTTTCACGTGATATTTTCGGAGATATGATCTGAGGAAGTTGGTCATTTTGCAGACTCCTGAATTATATTCAAAACAGGTGACCTGTGGAAATCGTCATAACTTTCTCTCTGGGGATCGGATTGAAATTTCATAAGAAGGTACAGAAATAGGACGGACTGTAGTTTCTTGTATGCATGTTTTAGATCCAAAGGTTGAAACAGTGACTCGTGGCATGTCGTACAAGTTCGCTCTACTGAACTAGTCTAGAAGCAAGTCACTGTGGGAGATTTCACATAACTCTTCCTTGGAGAATCCAATTTGGGTCAGACTTGTGGCATTGGAAAGAGTATGCAGAAGGATACTATAGGTCTCAATTTCAAAACTGGATGATCCGAAATTACAGAGATACATCAGATTCAATATCAGGCTTCTACGAAGTGAAAAAAGGTGTGTAGTTTTTTTATAAATTTTTGTGTAAGCTTGGTTTAACGGAATTCAAACGGTATAGTAAAGCATTATTATCGGTAACTGATGCCCTGAGGAAAGAAAATGCAAACACCTAGTAAGGAACCTGAAAGCTCTAGCATGACTCATGAAGAAGAGGAAGAAATGCTACATGATATATCAAAATTACAAGAACAAGTGCAACAAATGTCACGCTCACAAAAGCTAACAGAAGCTAAGATAAATGGCGTGGAATCTAAGATAAAGGGCATGGAAGCTAAGATGGATGATTCGAAGACAGATTTGAAGAGAGACATGGCAGATTTGAAGACAGATTTGAAGACAGACATGGCAGATTTGAAGACATATTTGACAAATTTTCTACAAAAAATACTTACTAATGGTGAAAAGGTTGCAAAGGAAACTCATGATGTGAAAAAAAGTAATGTTAATCATGATTCCATAGACTCTAATGTTGGATCGAAGACCCACCATATTCCAAAAATCGATATGAGGAAGTTTGATGGCAAGGATCCCGCCACATGGATATTACAGATGGAGCAGTTCTTCGATCTCAATAATGTGCAAAACACACAAAAGGTACGTATGGAAACTATATATTTGGAACCAAATCAGTTTGTATGGTATCAATGGCTTTGCTCTCGTAAAAAAATTATCACTTGGGCAATTTTTACGGAAGAATTGATAGCACATTATGAAGATACAAAAAGCAACACTTTTTTTAGCCAATTGATAAGTCTCAAACAAAAGGGTTCAGTAATGGAGCACATTGAGGAGTTCCAAAAATTGAACATAAGGGTAAAAGATATTCCAGAGGAGCATAGGATTGATGTGTTCATAGGGTCTTTAAAGGATAATATCCAACATGATGTTCGCCTTTGGGAACCTGATTCATTAGAGAAGGCATTCAGGTTAGCAAGAAAAATGGAAAGCAAAATTATGGCAACCAGGAAGCATACCACTCACAACTATAAAGACGGAAGTGTTTTTGCCCCTAGTCTTCCACAACCTATAAGGTTGACACCACAAAAATTGGAAGAAAAAAGAGCAAAAGGGCTTTGTTACAGTTGTGATAGCAAATACACTAAAGGTCATAAGTGTGCTGAGAAGAAATTATTCTACATAGATTGTGAAGAGGAAGAAGAAAAGGAGCAAGAAAGGTCAAAAGAAGAAGATATACTCCAGGAACAAAGCCTAGATGAAGAACAAATAAATCCGACCATATCTTGTAATGCATTGGCGGGAATTACCACTCCTCAAACCATCAAGAAGAAAAAGGTAATAGTGTTGATTGATTCAGGAAGCACCCACAATTTTATTCATTGTAGGGTAGCAAAAGAATTGAATTGCTTCCTATATCCAGCACCAGAGTGTCAAGTGATGATTGCAAATGGAGGAACAATAAATTTCTCTGGAAGGTGCCATAATATCAAGCTATCCATGGGAGAATATGTATTGACTAGCCCAATGCTTTCCATTCCAATGGGAGGTGCTGATGTTGTACTAGGAGTCCAATGGCTACAATCCTTGGGTACAATAGCTTTTAATTTTCAAGAACTTTTCATCAAATTTTCTACGGAAGGAAAGGAAGTTGAATTAAGGGGTATTGCAGGGAAACCAGGAAAGATAATCAGCTCTAATGGTATGACAAAGCTTCTAAAAAAGGAGCAAAGAGGTGTAATTGCACAATTATGTTCGCTAGATGTTTCCACATCGGAATCATCTATTTCTCCAGATCTCCAAAAAGTCCTGGACAATCATTCCAAGGTATTTGAGACTCCCAAAGGTCTCCCACCTATGCGTGATCATGATCATGCTATTCATCTGATTCCAGGAAGTGTTCCTCCAAACATCAGGCCGTACAGATATCCCTATGTCCAAAAAAGTGAAATTGAACGTATGGTTGCAGAAATGCTAGAGGCTGGTATAATTCAACCAAGTCAAAGTTCTTTCTCTACTCCAGTAGTATTGGTGCACAAGAAGGATGGATCATGGCGCATGTGTCTGGATTATAGGGAGCTCAACAAGCTCACTATTAAAGATAAGTTCCCCATTCCTGTCATTGATGAATTACTGGATGAATTGCATGGATCAATTTACTTCACCAAGTTGGATCTTCGTTCGGGATATCATCAAATCAGAATGAAGATTGAAGACATTCCGAAAACGGCATTTAGAACTCATGAGGGTCATTATGAATTTTTGGTCATGCCTTTTGGCCTTACCAATGCACCTTCAACATTTCAAGGTTTGATGAATTCAATTTTCAAACCATTCCTTAGAAAATTTGTGTTAGTATTTTTTGATGATATACTAATCTACAACAAGTCTTGGAAGGATCATGTTGAACATGTTGACAAGGTGCTACAACTATTGGAGGAGAAACAATTATATGCAAAAAGATCCAAATGTTTCTTTGGAGTCCAGGAGGTGGAATATTTGGGTCATATTGTATCTCATGAAGGAGTTAAGGTAGACCCTAGCAAAATTAAAGCCATTAAGGAATGGAAAATCCCCACATCCATAAAGCATCTGCGAGGATTTCTTGGGTTGACAGGGTATTATCGCAAGTTTGTTAAGAATTATGGGAGAATAGCAGCACCTCTAACAACATTATTGAAGAAAGATGCATTTTCATGGACTCCGGAAGCAACAAAGGCCTTTGAACATCTTAAAGAGGCAATGTGCCAAGCACCGGTCTTAGCTACACCGGACTTCACAAAAACCTTTATTGTGGAATGTGATGCTTCAGGAAATGGAATTGGTGCTGTTCTAATGCAAGATGAAAGACCCATTGCTTTTGAAAGTCGTCCAATCAAGGGAAAGTTTTTAAGCAAAGCTATTTATGAGAAGGAAATGTTGGCAATACTCCATGCACTTAAGAAATGGCGACCCTACCTAATGGGAAGACACTTCAAGGTAAAAACGGATCATGATAGCCTTAAATACTTTTTAGAACAAAGATTATCCTCTGAAGAGCAACAAAAGTGGGTCACAAAGATGTTGGGTTATGACTTTGAAATCATCTACAAAAAAGGGAAGCAAAATGTGGTGGCAGATGCACTCTCAAGAAAGGATGAGGATGTGGAAGCATTGTTGTGCACCATTTCTATTATCCAACCAGATTGGATAAACGAAGCAAGGGAGGAATGGAAGAATGATGAAGAAGTGTGGGCACTTATTCGAAAGCTACAACAAGATTCCAGTACGTCTGATACATTTAGCTGGCAAAATGATTCGTTATGGTACAAAGATCGCTTATACCTCTGTAAGAATTCCCAGCTAAAACAAAAGATTCTTATGGAATTGCACACTTCTCCCTTAGGAGGGCACTCAGGATTTTTAAAAACTTACCACAGGGTTAAGAAGGAATTTTTTTGGGATGGCCTTAAATCAGATATTCAAAAGTTTGTGGCAGAATGTTTGGTTTGCCAACAAAATAAAGTTGAAACAATTAAGACACCGGGTCTATTACAACCTTTATCCATTCCAAGCCAACGTTGGGAGGAGGTTTCAATGGATTTTATCACAGGTTTACCCAAGTCTGAGGGAAAGAGTGTCATCATGGTGGTAGTTGACAGACTTACCAAGTATGCACACTTTTGTGCATTATCACATCCATTTAAAGCCAGTACAGTTTCTACTGCATTTATGGAAACAATTCAAAAGCTACATGGAAACCCAAAGATTATTGTAAGTGACAGAGATCCCATTTTCACTGGAAATTTTTGGACAATTATTTTCTTGTCTTGGTACTCAGTTAGCTCATAGCTCATCTTATCATCCTCAATCTGATGGGAAAACTGAGATAGTAAACAAATGTTTGGAAGGATATCTTCGTTGCTTTGTATCTGATAAACAGACACAATGGGTCAAATGGTTGCCTCTGGCTGAATGGTGGTATAACACTTCCTTCCATACAGCAACAAAAATGACCCCATTTATGGCACTTTATGGGTATCAACCACCATCCATCACATCATATTTAAGAGAAAATTCTAAGGTTCAGGCAGTGGAACATCACATCGAACATCAACAACAAGTCCTCCAACTCTTAAAGGATAACCTTGTGTTGGCACAAAATAGAATGAAACAACAGGCAGATCAACATCGCAGTGAAAGAAGTTTTGATGTAGGTGATTGGGTATTCCTACGGCTACAACCATATAAGCAAATGTCCCTAAAGCAAGCTAAGAAGGATAATAAATTATCACCAAAGTATTATGGTCCGTACAAGGTGTTGCAAAAGATTGGTACTATGGCATACAAATTGGAGCTTCCTGCAGCTTCTCGATTGCACCCAGTTTTCCATGTTTCATGTTTAAAGAAGGTTATAGGCAACAAGCTCCCAGTTCAAACAATATTGCCAAAACTTGACGAGGAAGGAAAAATTATATTGGAACTAGAAGCAGTCACAGAAACAAGAACTCGACAGCTACGAAATCGATCAATTTCAGAGTATCTTATCAAGTGGAAGAACTTATCTGCTGAAGATTCCACATGGGAGGATGAGAATTTTATGCAGAAGTATCCAGAACTACTCAAGCATTCATAACAGTGTCTTTAGTTATGAATGTTTAATCTACATGTTGGCTTTGTTGCATTGGTTAATGGAATGTTTAAAATAAATGCATAATATGATGGTTAAAAATTATTCACCATTGTTCTAGATCCTTTACCTCTCATTGTTCAGGAATGCCTTGGGAGAGACACTCCTTTTCCCTGAGGAGTGAAAATCCTAGCGATAATATAGACTATGACGATACTTTTTGTTGGCAACCTAAGCTTGAATCCTGGTTTTATGATGTTTAAATTTTACACCAACATGATTCATTTATTGGCCAATATGACTGATTAAAATTCTAGATTGTTTATTTAATGATTTTACACACTTTTACATTGTTATATCTTTACTTTAGTCTTAAATATTTATACTTCATATTTCATACAACATTCTATTTTTTGCTTCGACATGCCTTATTTGAAAGTTGTGTATAAGTGGGAAACATCGTTATGTAGGATATTTGTCAAACATGATGCAAGATTATATTCTAAGGTTAGGACTTGTCCAATCATGTCCCACTTCAAATTTCATTACTAAGAGTGTAATTGGTTTGGCCTGGGAGTGCATATTTGTTCCAATTGTGATCATTGCTAGATATGATTAATTGCTATTCTGACATACTTGGATTTCAGTGTATAACATTTCCTTTATGAAAATGACTATGCCATGTTGCATAAAATGGTTTTATATTTAGGTTGGAATGATCATTATTGCACAGTAAATTAAGTACAAGTACTTGTGTGCATTTATTTTAGGCACAAAAACCTTGACTTTAACCCTACAAAATCGATCCAATTTGGCATATTCTTGCACAACACAAATTTGTATGTGAAAAATTAATGTTAATTATGAGTAAAAAAATACTCTCAATGTTGAATCATTCAGTTGGCCTTGAAATGAAGGCTGAGCATGCATTTTTGTGAAACATGCCAAAATTTCTTGCTTCACTAAAATGCATGCTAAGAATTCATTTATTGGCCAATCTGAATGATTCAAATTGTAGACTATTTATTTAATTATTCTACATACTTTTGAACTATTTTATTTTTACTTTGACCCTTAAATAATTTTGTTTCACATTTCATACAACATTCCAAGTTTTTCTTCAACTTGCATTATGTGAAATGTATGCATAGGTTTTTCTTCAGCTTGCTATTGGGTAGAACAATTATCCTTTTAATTTAGAGATATGGTTCCAAATCTTCACATTAATTGTCATTCTAGGTAGGTTTTGTTACTTTAAGGCTATTACACAAAATATATGCAAGGGAAAATGATGACTAGTGCTAATGAATCTCAAACACAATCATTGTAATCACTCTCACAATAATTCAACACTCTGTTTGTTACACTCTTAAGAAATAAACACACAATGTAGAATCAAACCACTTTGTCACACTCTCACTTTTATTCAGAAAAGAACAACACTCTTGAAAACCATTCTCTCAATAAATGCGGAAATGCACATTCAAATGAAATGAACACACCATCAAACTCTAACAGGAAGTAAATTATTGTCACACTAACAAAGGGATCAATCCAAGACCAATGCTATTACACAATATAAATGTTAGGATTATGTAATCAGTAAAGCTTCAACAAGAATAATAATAATAGTAATAACAATCACACATGAGTTATAACTAAGAGGAAATAAATGAAACAACTACAATACATTCCTAATGAGTGTTCCCTACTAAGAAGGATGACCCTTCCTTCCTAGCAGAGGCTGGTACACTACACAACACCCAAGCTAGTCAATAGAAAGGTATGATGCCATTCCATGATTTATTAATGTTTATTATAATTGTTGCATGTTTTACATCATTGGAATGACATGTTAGTTGTAACTTGATTGAAATTGTATTGTGGTATATATGTGCACTTTGATACGATGTAATATGATTATGGTTGTAATATTAGAAATATAACAAAAATATTAAATATTGCATGAAATAAATAATAAATTTTAATTTTTTATTTTTTTTTAGTAGAACATGGGTCTTCCATAAGATCCAATTGGTCCTGAAATTGATCTCGATTATCTTGGATCTGGTTTATGCATTCGAGACAATGACGATGAGGTAGATGGAGAGGACGCCGAGTCTGAAGACAACGATGATGACAATGATGATGATCATGATGTTGATGATCATGATAAACATGATGATGACAACGACGAGGAGAAATCTACTAGTAGTAGCCAATGGCATTGATCATATAGAATCTATCATGGATTAGTATTGATAAATCGTTATGATGTCTATTTTGATGTTTTATTCTCATATGTCTCATTTTCACCTCCAATACCATATTGAGTTGTATTATTTTGATTTTGATTTTTTTGACTTATATCATTTGGACATGTATTATCTAAGGTTGCATTATGTGTAGCTGGTCACAGACCAACAAATTTTTGTTATTAATAATGTAAAAATACAAGTTATATTTAAAAAAAATATTATCTAGTTATTTTATTCCAACGTTGTGGTGTGGTTTGTAACTATAAGAAGCCTTAAAGAGATTTGCCTTGGAAATGTCTATGACATGAATTTGGGCCTGTATTATGTGTATCTAGTCACGAACAACAATTTTGTTTATTAATAATATAAAAATACTGGTTATAGTTAAAAAATTGTTATTAGTTTGTATAAATGTCCATTTTCCCTGAAAGTTATTTATAAATGGTATGCTATAAAATGTTTCAAATGCAATATGACTTACTATATAATCATATAATTTATTTAAGAGGTATGATATACTTAACTAATTTAATTGAAATAAAAAAAATAAAAAATTAATAAATAGAAACTATAAAGGGAGCATCATGAGTTGTTAAAATAGAAGCAAGATGTGGCTCTAAAATGGAACTAAAATTTGACATGAAATTGGAAGCCATGCTTAGAGCTATTACTAAATCTAAATAGGAAGATAAATGGGTTGCTTAATAGGAAGGAAAATTGGAGGCTAATTCAAAAGCAAATCCCAACTCTGAAAGGAAGGAAACCCTAGACCTAAAAAATAAGAAAACCTAGGAACTAAACAAGAAGTAAGCCTTCCAACTGAAAGGAAGCAAACCAAGAGGTTAACAGGGAAGCAATTCTGGAATTAAAAAAGGAAGCAACAATGGAAGACAAAGTAGAAGCACAGCAAAAGAAATTTTGGAAGAAAAACTTGGTGTTATCTAAGAAGAAAAATAAGAAGCAATTTAGGTATCAAACCAAGAAATAATAATAGAAGCAATACTAGCAGCCAAACTTGGTATTAACTGAGAAGAAAAACATAAGAAATTCAGGTAGAAAACAAATAAGTAATTATGGAAGAAAAACATGGTGTTACCTAAGAAGAAAAAGCATAAGAAATTCAGGTAACAAACAAATAAGTAACAATAGAAGCAATGTTAGAAGCCAGCCTTGGTGTTCCTAAAGAAGCAAACAAGGAAGCCATTTAGGTAGTAAACCAAGTAGCAATATTAGAAGCAAAAAAAGATAGTATAATGGAAGCCATATTAGAAGCCAAAGAAGATTCCATAATGGAAGTGAAGCTATATGCAACAAGAAACACCATATTAGAAGCAAAACTTGACGTTATGATGGAAGTATAACTTGGTGTTAATTAGGAAGCCAAAAAAGAAGTTATTTTCGATGCCATATTAGACACAAAAAAGGAAGCACAACTAGGAGAAAAACTAGAAGTACAGATGGACACAACAGTGGAAGCAAGAGTGAAAAAAATAGTTTATGGTGATATTCCCAATGCTATTCCCATTGCGTTATTCCTGGCACAAATCAAGGTGACCATGTAAACATTCCATTTTCATCGGATTTTGTGACACCGCTTGAATCCAATTTGAGCGCCCAAAAACATTGGATTTTGATGCAATTTGTGGCGCTAATGGAATGTTTTGTTGTACTGAGTTATGGATTTTTTGTCATTTTAATTACATTCATTAATTTAAAAAATGTCATGTTAGCATGTGTCATATAAAATGAGTTATGGTTTCTTGAGCATGTGTTATTGATAAGCCATGGTATTGTAACAAATCCTATTTACAGATTAAGAATTTCTATAATAAAGTGGTGTCAATCTATATAATAAAGAATCTTGTTACATGTGTTTTTAAAATGTGTATATATTTAGTTATATATTATTTTTTTTATCATTAATAATACTTGTTACAATTATATTAATTTTTTTAATAATTTAAGGCTAATTTTTATGATTTATTTATCTTATTTAAGCAATTTGAGATTTATTATGAGTGTTTTGATGTTTATTATAGATTGATCTTATCAATACTTAATATAAATATAAATATTTTAATAATAATAATAATAATAAATCATTTTATTTATTTATATTTTCACAGCTGTAAATTAAATAAATTATAATTAGTATAAATATAAATATTTTATTAATAATGATAATTTCATTTTATTTATTTATATTTTCATATGTTATATTTGAGACTTTTGTTATCTCTATTGTAGATAAATGTCTTTCAGAATAATCACATCATTAGGATTTGGTCGACCTTTCGAACCAACCAATGTGGTTCATCCTCAGGACAAGGTGAAAGAAATCGTATAATCTTCAGGAATAAATAGTAAGGATGCATCATTGCCCAAGGTTAGCCATTTGAAACTAGCTGCTGGAGAATAGTCAAACAAGTGAATAAAATATTATATTTATTTAAAAATAAACAAAATATTTTTTTTTTTTGAAAACTAGTTTTAATATTCTAATATTATTTAAAATCCTAAAATTTTTAGATATAAATTATTTCGTGTTCTTAATTTAGTTAAAAATAGATGTTAGGATTACATATATTGTTAAGAAATTTAATGAGAGGGTTAAAAAATAATAAATAAAACAAAGTTAAAAGGGGGGGATAAGTTAAAAATAATTGTTTATGTAATATTAGATAATGAATAGGAAATGAGATAATCTCTAAAATAAGGTAAAGAGGGGTTTCAAAAAATTAGTTTTAATATTTTAATATTATTTAAAATCCTAAAAATTAGATATAAATTATTTAATATTCTTAATTTAGTTAAAAATAGATGTTAGGATTACGGATGTTGTTAAGAAAATTAATGAGAGGGTTGAAAAATAAAATCAAAACAAAGTTAATAGTGGGGATAAGTTAAAAATAGTTGTTTATGTAATATTAGATAATGATTAGGTGTAAGGATACGAGATTTGGTTCCAACATAATCTCTAAAATAAGGTAAAGAGGGGTTCCAAAATAATCTAAAGGGGATAGGAATTAATAAATATCATAAATCTATAAAATAATATAATTATAAGCAAACCCATAAATTAATAAGGGGGGTAAGGAAAAGTTATAAACCTTCCTCGGGAGACTATAAGGCTTGGATCTAAATACAAGGAAAAAAGAGGTTAAATACTTATCCCCCCTTTTAACTTTCTCTTATTTATTATTTTTTAACCCTCTCATTAAATTTCATAACAATATCAAGATCGGTGGAGGTGGCTGGTTGGTAAAGTCAGACTCGTAAAGACGGTGAGGTCTTGTGCTCAAACCTGAGTGAGGGCGTTCACTAGTTGTGAGGAGTGACTTGCCTGGGCCAAGCTCGCTCACATTTTAAGGTTGGAAGAGGCAGCTGGTTGGTAAAGTTGGACTCGTAAAGACGGTGAGGTCTTGTGCTCAAACTTGAGTGAGGGCGTTGACTAGTCGCGAGGAGTGACTTGCCTGGGCCAAGCCCGCTCACCTTTTTAAGGTCGGCGGAGGCAGCTAGTTGGTAAAGTCAGACTCATAAAGACAGTGAGGTCTTGTGCTCAAACCTGAGCGAGGGCGTTGACTAGTCACGAGGAGTGACTTGTCTGGGCCAAGCCCGCTCACCTTTTGAGCCCCACGGGGGTAGGCGAGTTGGTAATCACAATGCAGTGAAGTTCATTAGAAAGGAAAGCTCTGTACTAAAGGTCACGAATTCAAATCCCCCGGACTAGCTCGGAGCTATGGGGAGGGGCGGGCGCAGTTCCCAGGGGTTACAGTGCTAGTGGTCAGAATTGACCCTGTGTTATGCGAGTTGCGAGGCTGCTCTAGTTGCCGATTCCTCTGTAATAAAAAAAAATAAAAAAATTCATAACAATATCCGTAATCATAACATCTATTTTTAACTAAATTAAGAATACGAATTAATTTATATCTAAAATTTTTAGGATTTTAAATAATATTAGAATATTAAAACTACTTTTTAAATAAAAATAATATTTTATTTATTTTTAAATAAATATAATATTTTATTTACTTGTTTGACTAATCTCCAACGGCTAACCTTGGGCAATGATGCATCCTTACTATTTATTCCTGAAGATTATATGATTTCTTTCACCTTGTCTTGAGGATGAATCACATTGGTTGGTTTGAAACTTCGACCAAATCCTAATGATGTGATTATTCCGAAAGACATTTATCTATATTTTCATAACTGTAAATTAAATAAATTATAATTAACATATTATAATTAATATAGATTCATTTTATACAACTAAAATTTTTAACTTTAATAATTTGATCTCTTTTAAAATTTCATATAATTCTATCTTATAAAAATGTATTACATATTTTCAAACAGAAAAAAAGTTCTTATATTAGATAATATAAAGATAACATTACAAGGCTAAACATAACATCCCAATACAAGTTGATCACCAAATGATCATCCTTAACTTCTAAATCCCCAAAAAACAAAAAACTACCAAACCCTTACAAAAAGACAAACTTCTTCATTATTCCTAATAAGGAATTTATGAGATCATAACACCAACTTCCCAAATTAAAATATATACAAACATTCAAAGTGCTTAACTGAATCACCCTCACATTTTGCAAATTATAATTTTCCTTCCTGTAAATCCAACGCCTGTTTGGAAAGAAGATCAACTCCCCTATTGTATTCCCTGTAGATGTTTCTAGTTTCAACTCCTGAAACTTTGCACTTAACTGACGAATACATTACATCCATGGTTGAAAAGATATCAATTTCATATTATTCTTAAAAGAGAACCAATCCACTATAACTTTTGAGTCTCCCACCAGTTGTAAACTAGAGATTTGCTTGAAATGAGAAAATACAAAATAAACCATAAAGCCAAAATCTTAACCCGAGTATCAGTCCCCTACCTACAGTTCAATTTTAGGTTGTAAATTCCCAACACTAGACATTTTAGAACAACACCAGCACCACATCTAAATCCCCCTTCCTAAGATGCACCATCAAAATAACCAACTATAGTATGACTCTGCAATAATGGAGGACGAGCTATTCTCAGAACCAGACTACTCTTTTCTTTATCAATCTACCCCATATCTTGCAATACCTACTGAAAAACCTTGCCAATAGACAACATGTGACCTTCAAAGATAATTAAATTTTGAGACTTCCAAACTTCCCAACTGATGAAGCATTTAATTTCTTTCCAATGAATCATCACCTTAATCCAATTTTGAAAACATACAGGAAATTGATCAATCCCCCATACTTATTGAATATGAAAAAAAAATAAAACAAATCTCCATACTTTTTTGTAAACTGACAATCAACCATTAAATGGTTAACAATTTCTTCCTCAACTCCACATAGAACACATCTATTTGGACCAGCAACTCCTCGCTTTTATAAATGGTCCCAGGTCAACACTCTATTCTCAACCAAAATCCAACAAAACAACTGAATTCTAAAAGGAACTTTCCACTTCCAGATCTCAACAAGCTAGTATTTAAAACCATTGACAAAGTCCTCATTGAATTGGACTTCATACACTAGCTTTGCCGACACCTACCCTCCTTTAACATCCCACAAACAAACTAAAGAATGATCAGAATCTGATGGCATGAAACCAGAGTGATTAAGACCCAATACAAAGGCATCCCATTCACCTTTTAAATCCTATGAAAGGTAAAGTTGATCCACATATTTCCACTTGAAATTAAGCGCACTTCCATAATCATCTGAAACAGCCTAAGCTAGAAACAAAATTCCTTTTTCATGGAGCTCGAGAGAAGATCCAAAGACAATTTAAAGTACGATTGTGCCCCCACTAAAGGATCTACGCCAAGACGAATCTCCCAATAATTACTTGGCTTCCACGCAATCCAATCCGAAACAATATGAAGAGAAGAAGAAAGAGCCTTCCAACATTTAGAAACCCCTTTGTAATGCTTTCCCCCATATTTAAACGAATCGTTTAAGTACTATATTTTTATGGGTTGAGGTGAATGAATGTTCAGTATGGTGAATCAAGCATTAATTTGATCTTGAATCAGTGAGATGCAACCATGGAGGTCGCAGACACTAATGATTGGTTGGAGTTTGAGCTAGCCTATTTAATGGATCTGGTGGATGAGGTTTTGTTGAGCCAAGAAGGGGTTTTAAATATTACGAAGAATATCGAGAACTGGCATGGAAAGAATTTAGTGACAACAAGATGTTGTTTTACGATATATATTTATCTTTTAATGAGAATAATCTTGAACCGTTGAAAGGGACAAATTCTTCAACAAAGGAGAGTCTAGATAATAAAGAAGTAGACTATCTTGTTGCCCCAAGGTCCATCGAGATTATCGACGAGTTGTTTGATGTATAAGAAGGTGATGGAGGAAAGGATTTGGGAAAGTCTTTGAAAGGTCTAGATGGTCTTTTCTCTGGTTGAATTTAGAGCTCTGAGGGAGGTGATAAATTCGGGGTTGTTGGCAGCAGGTTGCCTATTTGTTTTCCAAAGAAGAGTTCTGTTAAATTGTGGAAGCCCAGAAAGGCCAGATCCAAGATGGTTTTAGGTAGAGATGTGGGGTTTAAGGCATTTTTTGCTATTTTTGTGTGTGCTTTTGTTGGAAGGGCCAACTATTGAGCCTTATCTAAATTTGAAATTGAAGGTTGTGTTGAAGACAAGTGGAAAGCCTTCCTTGGCTATTCTCTGGAAATCATGATTTTTGTTCGAGGGTTTTTCTGCTTCAAGTTTAAAGAGGCATAGGATGCAAAGAAGATCTTAGGTAGGGTTTGGTTACGTGGTTCAAGGAGTATGATGTTAAAATGATGGATGCATTGGTTTAACCCAAAGAAAGATCATTTTCCTTTTTTCCATTTGTGGGTTTTGGTGCTGGGGTGTCCACTGGCTGTCTAAAATCATGAAGATTTTGAGAAGATTGGTGAATCTGTCGGTAAGTTTTTGCATGTTGACTCATAAGTTTTTTTTGGTAAGGAACAAAGGGTTGGAAAAATTTAGGTCAAGATGGACATGCATAAGGGCCTTCCAGCTGAGATGGAAATTGAATGGAGAGGGTTTGCTCATACTTAGAGATTAGATCCATAAACCTTTTTACATTAAATTTCATATAAATTTATGTTATAATAAAAATATATTACTTAAACGAATAAGCCTCCATAAACCTTTTTACATTAGTTCGAAAATTATGCAACTTATCACTGTATACTTATTATGATGTTAAACATTTTTGAGGTGAATTGCATGAAAATTTTAAAACATAACACATCACTCGTTATGGAAGAAATTTTCCCAAACAATTATATCAATAAAATGTAATTAAAAATTTTATTTACACAGTTTTAATATAATTTCCTTATAACTAATTCGATTGCATCCTATTTAGAAGACCCACTATATTTTATTTATTTATTTATTATTATTATTATTATTATTATTATTATTATTATTATTTTTTAGATTTGGATGATTGCGCTGAGAGGCACATTATACAACCTAGTATGACCCCAATGTGTAAGTATGTTACGCCCTCAAAAAATAATAAAAATATTTTTTGCTAATGTGGCCAACCTTAAATTATATATAACTTTTTAATCTTATTAATGGACTAAGATTAATTATTAAAATATAACTATGTATTTGAATGGATAGTAAATTATCTCATGTGTTTAATAGTTCCTTTATCATATACGTGAATTTGAATGGATCATAAATTTACCTTTAACATATTTTTTTACCACATTAAAATTCCAAATTAGGTAAAATTTTAAACATGTTTACTCTTTACTAAAGCCAATGCCATTTCTTAAATCAAAGGAAAAATGTTAATTCAACACATAGAATCGAAAAATCTTATCTTGCTCCAAAATATTTTAATATTTGTTTTAAATAAACATTTGTAAAATCAATCTTTAAAAGGAAAAGCCATATCCTAGGGGTACATGAAAATATTTAAAGACATAAATATTTCCACATCAAAGTTGTAATAATTAAAAATATTAGTTTGATGTAGTTTTATTATAAATTTTTCTATCATGCCATGTAAAAAACATCATTAAATCTAATATTAATATTAATATTATATTTAATATTAATATTAATATATTATAATATTAATATTATTAAATTTAATAACTTTAGATTAATGCAATATTAAATTTGAAGTAATATTAAATTTGTTATATTATAATATATATTAATTTATCATGATATATATTAACTCTAGATATATATGGAGGGAAGAACAATGACAGAGTGATAAGAGGCGGAGAGATACGGGGAGTCACAAGGGAGAGGAGGAAATACAATGAAGGGTAGGGAAGAGGAGGAATGAAGAGATAGAGAAAGAGAGGAGTAAGAGAAGGGTAAGAGAGATATAGGGGAGACACAAATATGAACGGGGGAGATAGATAATGACAACGTTGGAGGGAAAAGGGAGAGAGAGAGGGGTAGATAGTGATAAGGTTAGAGGGTAGAGAGAGAGAGAGATGGGGACAAAGAGGGAGGGACATAGAGATGGAGTTTGAGGGGGAGAGATGGAGTGAAGAAGAGAGACATAGAGAGACAAAAGTGGAGAGAGAGAGGGAGTAACACGAGAGGGTGTGTATGTTTTTGGGTGAGATAGAGAGACAAATAAGGAGAGATGGAAGGAATAGAGAGACAAATATGGAGAGATGGAAGGAATGGGGGAGAGAAGGAGAGAGGAGAGAGGGAGGGAGATAGTGACAAAGTTGGAGGGAAAAGAGAGAGATGAGGGGGGTAGATGGAGTGAGGTGGGAGAGAAATGGACAAAGAGGAAGGAAGAGAGAGAGGAGAGAGGGAGAAGGAGAGATATATAGATATGGAGAAAGAGTGTGTATGCTTTAGGGGTGATATAGAGAGACAAAGGAGAGGCAGAGGGATATGGCGATATATATGGGAGGTGAAGAGAGGGAAGAAGAAAGAGATAAAGAGAGGGAGGGATATATACATATACATATACATATATATATATATATATATATATATATATATATATATATATATATATATATATATATATATATATATATATATATATATATATATATATATATATATATATATATATATATATAGATATATATATATATATGGAGAGAGAGAGTATTGATAAGCCGGACGAGAACAATGGCGATCTGAGAGCAAAACACCCGATCGACGATTCCATGCGCTCTGTACGCCCCTGCTTCTTCTTGCCATCTCAGAGGAGGCACGTTTGTATCAGCGACGCTTAGAAACAGAAACAGGAATCCTCTGTCGAATATCCACAGTGCCAGGGCTTCCGCAGAAAAGGTTAATGATAACGCCAAGGTTCCCAAGACTTTTGACGTGCTGGCGCCCAGTGAGCCGGGGAAAATGCCATGTATTCCCCAGCCTTTTATGTGGCTCACACCATAGGAGGCATTCTCAGATGCGGTCTAACCGATAATGGCGTAACCCCTCTGGACCTCGTCAAATGCAACATGCAGGTTGGATATTGGTCAGATCAGCCAGTAGCAGGAAGGTCGAGCTGGACAGAACGAAGGGGTATATGGTCTGTGCAGAATGCGATGGCCCGATACATTGCTGAACAGACGAGGGTTTACGTCATTGAATGGAAGTCGGGCCTAGAGACCCTAACCATACCGGCCATGAGCCTGAAGATCTGGATCCCACTACTGGATACAAGTGCCCATGACAGAGCGGGTGGATCAGTGACTTCCAGATCTGGCCTGGATCTACCCGATCTGGACAACAATCGAAGGAAGTGCCAAAATCCAAGAGATCTGGAACCTCTCTCGGATACGGAGTTAGATGGCTCAGATCTGATAAGAACCGAGCCACCCCAGATTGCTAGATCCGGGTTTCAAATTTTTGTGAAGATGCCAAAAGGAACTACAATCGTGATCTGGACTTATGACAACGACAGGGTTTCAGATCTAAAGAAAAATATTGCCAATCAGACTGGCTACCCGACTGAGGAACAACACCTGTTAAATGAGGGCAAATCGCTGCAGGAATACAGAACCATGCAATGATATAACATCAAGCCAGGTTCCATAATCATTCTCAATATGAGATTATGAGGAGGAGTCGAAAATGCAGGAAATAGCTCGCAAAGCAATGGGTCCTTTAAGGAAGCAGTGAAGGGCAAAGGAAAAAATTCCACAATGGCTACGGAACCTCCAGGGCAGTTCATTGTAGATCAAATGCCGGAGAGCCCAGCTATCTCTATCGAAATACCAGAGGTAAAAAATATATATTCAAATCTACAAAAAAATGCAGTCATTTGTAGATTTAACGGCTTTTGGCCTAGAACTGATGCATTATATCAATGGATTCATTCTGCTTGGACAAAAAAATGCCAAATCTACCTATACCCCAAAGGATTTTTTATAGTATGTTTCGAAATAGAGGAAGAAAGGGAAACAATACTCAACCAAGGGCCATGGTTCTGGGGCAGTGCTGGACTTTTTATTACCCCTTGGTTTCCTGATTTTGATGCTAACACCATGGTGGTATCAAGGATGCCTATATGGGTGAGGTTGCATAATCTTCCTCTACATTTTTGGCATTCAAAGGTTCTAATAGCAATTGGAAATACTCTGGGGAGAATGATAAAGATAGACGCAGAGAGACACATAAAAGGAATATTTACTTTTGCCAGAATATGTGTCGAGGTAGATCTTAGCCGAGGACTACCTGAGAGTATCATTCTGAATTTCAATAATACACAGTGGGAACAACCGTTGGACTATGAGAATATAGCTTTCAGGTGCCGGGGATGTCAACAAACAGGTCATTTATACAATGCATGTCCAAGCCTCAACAAGAGCAAGCAACAACAAAGGAAGCCGAAAGGATGGCAGAATATAGACACTGCATATAAGAAGGCAACTATAGAAAAGAAAAAAGAACAAAATACAGCAAAGGATAAAAATCAGGACAAAAAGGACAAGGAGATCAATGAGGAAAAGGAACAAGAGCTCCAAATGGAAATAAGCGATAACAAAAGAAGCCACAATCCTGAAGGATCGGATTCAGATAAGGAGCAACCAATGAGTACGATGGAAAACCAGCTAGCCGTTATTGACTCCCCTCCCAACATGGACGGTTGGTGAAAAGTGGAGAAGAAGAAGGGCAGAAAGACTTAGACCAGCTGGTTTTCCTTTTTTGTTGCACTCCAGAAAACTGGAGCAGCTCATTCTTTTTCTGCTTTTTAGGCAGTGCTGTACATTGTGGGCTGTATGATTAATTTCCACACAGCCAAATTGAATGCTTAAAGCATATGCTTGTAACTTTTTATTTTTTAATAAAAAAGTTCGCTTTTTTCTTTGGAAAAAATATATGCAGAGAGAGAGCATGTATGTTTGGGGGGGTGAGATTGAGAGACAAAGAAGGAGAGATGAAGGGAGATATAGATATAGATGTAGGGGGAAGAGAGGGAAGAATATTTCTTGCACAAGATGCATTGATTTCAGTGTAGATGATGATTTATAAACCTATTTGATTACTTTCACTAGATGCATTGATTTCAGTGTAGCTGTTGATTTGTAATTATATTTGATTGTTTGCACTAGATGCATTGATTTTAGTGTAGATGTTTATTTCTAATCCTATTTGATTGGTTTCTCTAGATGCATTGATTTCAATGTAGATGGTTACTTCTAATTCTATTTTATTGATTGCACTAGATGCATTGATTTTAGTATAGATGTTGATTTCTAACTATATTTGATTGCTTGCACTAGATGCATTGATTTCAGTGTAGATGTTGAATTCTAATATTATTTCACTGATTGCATTAGACTCGTGAATTTCAATGTAGATGTTGTTTTATAATCCTATTTGATTACTTGCATTATATGGATTGGATGTTTTTAACCTTGAGACTTCTAAAACCTGGTCAAGGCATCAATCTGTCTCTGTAGGCCCTCAGGGGAGGAGCCTAGTAGGATCAAGTCATCAACGAAGGAGACAATCGTCCCCGTTCAGGATATGCTCGCGGGGGAAAGATTCCAACTTGTCGATGTAGTCCCAAAAAGTGACGGTGATAGGGGACACCCCTGCTTAACTCCTCTTAACTCCTATGGTACTCTATCTGAAGTGATAGAGGTCGTGTGCCGTACGAAGGCAGCCAAGGACCGACTCGTATAGCCTCATCGTCTGCTAGACGCAAATGTCTCAAAGCTGTTGAAACAAAGGCTCTCTTAGTATTGTGTCAAATGCTTTGAAAAAGTTATTAAAGATATTTTTAAAGATTTGATGGAGGGGAGAGAGGCAAGAATATTTCTTGCAATAGATGCATTGATTTCAATGTAGATGATGTTTTCTTAGAATTCTATTCATTTTCTTGCATTAGAGGCATTGATTTCAGTGTAGATGTTGATTTATAATCCTATTTGATTGCATGCTCTAGATGCATTGATTTCAGTGTAGATGTTGATTTCTAATCCTATTTGATTACTTGCACTAGATGCATTTATTTCAATCTAGATTTGGATTTCTAATCCTATTTTATTACTTTCATCGAACACATTGATTTTAGTGTAGATGTTGATTTCTAATCTCATTTGGTTGATTGCATTAGATGCATTGATTTCAGTGTAGATGTTATTTTCTAATATTATTTGATAGCTTCCATTAGATGCATTACAGGTTGTTAATATTGACA
Source organism: Pinus tabuliformis (assembly GCA_031772625.1). Lineage (NCBI taxonomy): Eukaryota > Viridiplantae > Streptophyta > Pinopsida > Pinales > Pinaceae > Pinus > Pinus tabuliformis. The sequence continues at coordinate 996,156,662 of CM062806.1, read as the reverse complement.
TTGTATATTATTCATAAAAAATATTTTCAAGATATATTTAGTAAATGCCTAAAAGGAAACTATTAAGAATTAATTGGCTATCAGAAATTGCGATACCTAGTATTAAAATGAAATAGATGTGAAAAATGAATCCTCCTGGAAAGTGAAAATTAATCTCTGAAAAGATCATCTCCTTTCTACATCACCAACTAATTACTAATATGCAATTGCATATATTCAAAATATATTCAAAATATATTCAAAATTACATATAGATAATTGCATAGAATAATGTATTCATAATATTTATAAGAGGAAAAGATATATTTATAAACATTAAAAAAAAATCAAAATATTTTTGAAGGAGATGTGATAATTGTTTGGAGAAACAAATAATGTAAAGATTTTATAATTCTAGCTACTCATTAAAAAATTTCAAAAATACATTATTTATTGACTTCGCTGAATCGACTATAGATAAAAAGTCATCAAAATATTCTTAAAGGAAATAAATTATTTCAAACATTAGCAAAGAAAAAAATTATTTCAAGAGTAATCTTGACGCAATAAATTATTAAAACTACTCTTCAAGATATATTTAGTAATACGTGGAGGGACACTAATTAGAATTAATTAGTTGTTAGAAGTTGTGATGCCTAAAATTAAATGAAATAGATGTGCAATATCAATACGCTTGCAAACTATTGATGAGATTGTCTCCCTTATTAATTACCAACTAATTACTAATAGCAATTACATACACATAAAAATATAACACAACAACTATAACATTCAAAAACATTATCATCCAAATCCAAACACATAAACACACAAAGCACTCAAATCATCCAAACACATATGTACAAAGCATTCAAGAAAAGAAACATAGACTAAATTAGAATGATGTGGTCATGTCAGGCAAAGACAACATAATGTGAATTTTGATGCTAATCTCAAACATATACATAATAATGATAATCTAAAAACGTGACACTGTTGCCCTCAACTTGAACTAGATTAGATCCATCTAACACTGGATCTATCATGCCCCTAGAGGGATCAAATCCCTCAAGGTGCAAACCTTTCCTCAAATTCTACACTCTAAAAAGAAGGTTTGCAACTCCAGGAATTTGATCCCTCTCGACGCATGATAGATCCAGTTTTAGATGGATCTACGATGGTAAAGTAGAAGTAGATCTCCTTGGTTAAGAATCTTGTTCCATATATTCTCAAATATATATATGTTTAAGTTATATATTAATCTTTTTTGTAATTAATAACAATAATAATTTAAAATAAAGTTACAATTTACTTAGTTTTTATGATTTTTCTTATCTTAACAATGATATATTAGTTATGGATTCATAGCCCTAAGGGTTAGATCAAGTAGCCTATAGATAGATGTGAAATTATTTGATAGTGTTTCTCTCTTTGATTCCTTTGGGAGAAGCATTGTAATCAAGGGTGAATGTTTACCAAGTTTACCATACATGAAATGTGGGGAAGTACTAAATTTTTTGTGACTTCATTCCAAGTAAAAAAAAATATTAATAATAATATATATTAATGCCTATTATTGCTTACCAACAATTTAATTTATATAGGTAAGCTAGTTTAAAATATATTTATTTATAATAGAATTTTATTTGATTGAAAAAATATAAATATTTAGACAATAAAAGGGTTTATATTGTTAGGTTTCATTTATTTTAAGTCTCATAATATTATTATTGTTTAGTATTAAATTATATATATATATATATATTAAAAAAATATTAATTTTTGTTTGTTTGTTAAGTGGTATGAGTGCATTAGATATTATATCATGCTTGATTTATGGCTTGAGAAACCGTGACTCCCTGACATTCTCACTATTTCTCGAGTTTTCAATAAAACTAGTTTAAATCCATCTAATATTGGATCTATCCTATACCCAAAGAGATCAAATCCCTCAAGTTGTAAACTTTCTTTTTCGAATTTTAATGTGGTAATTTTTTTTGTTAAAAGTAAATTTATGGTCCATTCAAATTCACTATTAAACGCATGAGATAATTATTTATTGAAATTCTATATAATAATATATAATTTTAGTTTAATAATTAATCTTGCTTCATTAATAAGATTAAAAAGTTATATATAATCTTATGAATTTATATATAATTTAAATATTGAAGTTATATATAATTTAAGATTAAGGGAATATTTTGGGCAACATTAACCAATTTTTTTTTGGAAGACCTGACATACTTACACATAGGGATCATACTGGACTGTAAGCTTCTTAGTGCAATAATTTATCAAACCATCTCTCGAGTGTTCATAAAATAAAAATGTATTGACAGTGATGGTTTTTTCCCATTGCTAATATGCAAATGCCTAGATAGTGAAGGTTTTATGCTCTTGGGGTTTTCTGCCTTCTAAAACCATAGTGAGAAACAGTCGATTGATTACTCATGTAATTTCATCATATGGTCGAGCATGTATTATAAAACATAATGTCAGCTTTTATAAATTTGAAAGAGATCACATCGAGATATACAAAGAAGTACAAAAGAATATGCACACTTGAATTCATCAATTATCATGTCCAATCACTACTACACCAAGGGCACTTTTAAGACATTTTTTAAAGAAAAAAGAAATATTTTGTCTTAAAAAGTAAATTTTTATTTTATTTATTTTACATTAAAATTTAATATCAATTGAATTGTCTTAAATATAAAATTTAAGACAAAAATAGTTTGAGACAAAAATATTTTAAGACAAACTTTATATTTAAGACAAAAACAGAGTAATGCAAAATTATTTTAAGACAAAACTTTAAATTTAAGACCAAAATAGTTTGAGACAAAAATATTTTAAGACAAAATAGTTTAAGGCAAAACTTTATACTTGAGACAAAAACAAATTGAGACAAAAATATTTTAAGACAACTTTATATTCAAGACAAAAATAGTTTAAGACAAAATTATTTTAAGGCAAAACTTTATATGTAAGACAAAAATAGTTTGAAACCTTTTAGTGGGCAAGTGGTTTTCTCGATGGACCAGGTACTTGGATGAGAGAAAACATTCATTATTCTCTCCTTTAGTGGGGTAGCATCTGCGAACTGGAAGAGCAGAGGTTATGGAATTTTGGAATTGGACCCAAGAAAAAGGAAGAGTCTTTCGGCTTTGGGAAGAGAGGCTTGACTTGGCTCAAAGGCACGAAATGAGTTCCTACTTCCTACCTTCAAGAGCGTAGTCAGTAAGTATAGGTATGGTTTGTTGAAAGAGAAGAGAGTAGTTCTTCTATTAGTTTGTCTTTGAGGAGTAGTTTTTCCATTACTTTTTTAGGTCCTTCTTGAAACTAGAGCTTTTTTAGTGCATAGTTCTTGGGTCAATGGGGAGTGATTATCCAAGAGTATGTCACCCCTCGTCTCGATCATTGGATATCGTTGAAAAATCAGTGTTATTGAATGATTCCATGTGATTCTTTTCATTATCGAAAAATTCAATAATAAATGGATTAATTAGTATCTTATTCATAATAAATGGTGCAATTGTTCCTTCATCAAAAGGGGTTTTCTACCCATTTCATTAAATATCGATCATCATATATTAGTAGTGAGTTGAGTGGTTGGGTCATTCTTTCCATTAGTCCTTGTGATCCTCAAAAGGATCCCTAAGTTGTTTAGAGGCATTCAAAGGTTTCCTTGGGCTAGATGGAAATTGGCCCTTGAGTGCGAAGGCATAAGGGAGCTTGACTGCAAGACCTACCCATTGAGCAGGGAAGAAATTCAGCGTTAGTGATCTAATGGTGCCATACTCACCATAAGGTCCACTAAAGCTAGTCTAGTCCAATAAGCTAAGAATAAAGCTTACACAGAACTATGGCTTAAGACTAAGGAAACGTGACGCTCAAGCCATGAATAAGGGAAATAATGGTTTATCACTAACTCGTTAACCCATATCGATTGAGGAAGGAATCATTGAATAATTGGCATATTCCACCAGTTCAGAGAAATGAGACATTATATCAAATGTGAGGGTTGGCTGCTCTCTCCTTACAATTGGACCACATGCCTTATCCACTTGGTTCCATAGCAGAATCCTCTAGTAGACCTTTGTCTAAATTCCTAGTAAAACATTGAATCCCAACCATGGTCATTTTAACGCAAAACTATGTAAGATAAAAATAGTTTGAGACAAAAATATATATATTATTATCGTTTAGTATTAAATTATATATATATATATATATATATATATATATATATATATATATATATATATATATATATATATATATATATAAATATATATATATATATATATATATATATATATATATGAAAAAAATATTAATTTTTGTTTTTTTGTTAAGTGGTATGAGTTCATTAGAGATTATATCATGCTTGACTTATGGCTAGAGAAACTGTGACTCTAGGACATTCTCACTATTTCTTGAGTTTTCAATAAAACTAGTTTAAATCCATCTAACACTGGATCTATCCTATACCCAAAGAGATCAAATCTCTCAAGTTGCAAACCTTCTTTTTGGAATTTTAATGTGGTAAATATTTTTGTTAAAAGTAAATTTATGGTCCATTCAAATTCACTATTAAACGCATGAGATAATTATCTATTGAAATTCTATATAATAATATATAATTTTAGTTTAATAATTAATCTTGCTTCATTAATAAGATTAAAAAGTTATATATAATCTAATGAAGTTATATATAATTTAAATATTGAAGTTATATATAATTTAAGATTAAGTGAATATTTTGGGCAAGATTAACCATTTTTTTTTTGGAAGACCTGACATACTTACACATAGGGATCATACATGACTGTAAGCTTCTTAGTGCAATAATTTATCAAACCATCTCTCGAGTGTTCATAAAATAAAAATGTATTGACAGTGATGGTTTTTTCCCGTTGGTAATATGCAAATGCCTAGATAGTGAAGGTTCTATGCTCTTGGGGTTTTCTGCCTTCTAAAACCATTGTGAGAAATGGTCGATTGATTACTCATGTAATTTCATCATATGGCCGAGCATGTATTCTCAAACATAACATCAGCTTTTATAAATTTAAAAGAGATCACAGCGAGATCTACACAGAAGTACAAAAGAATATTCACACTTGAATTTATCAATTGTCATGTCCAATCACTACTACACCAAGGGCACTTTTAAGACATTTTTTTAAGAAAAAAGAAATATTTTGTCTTAAAAAGTAAATTTTTATTTTATTTATTTTAGATTAAAATTTAATATCAATTGAATTGTCTTAAATATAAAATTTAAGACAAAAACAGTTTGAGACAAAAATATTTTAAGATAAAACTTTATATTTAAGACAAAGACAGTTTAAGACAAAATTATTTTAAGGCAAAAAATTAAATTTAAGACAAAAACAGTTTGAGCCAAAAATATTTTAAGACAAAACAGTTTAAGGCAAAAATATTTTAAGGAAAAACTTTATACTTAAGACAAAAAAAATTGAGACAAACATATTTTAAGACAAAACAGTTTAAGGCAAAAATATTTTAAGGAAAAACTTTATACTTAAGACAAAAAAAATTAAGACAAACATATTTTAAGACAAAACTTTATATTTAAGACAAAATAGTTTAAGACAAAATTATTTTAAGGCAAAACTTTATATGTAAGACAAAAATAGTTTGAAACCTTTTAGTGGGCAAGTGGTTTGCTCAATGGACCAGGTATTCGGATGAGAGCAAGCATCTATTATTCTCTCCTTTAGTGGGGTGGCAGCTGCGAACTGGAAGAGTAGAGGTTATGGAATTTTGGAATAGGACCCAAGAAAAAGGAAGAGTCTTTTAGCTTCGGGAAGAGAGGCTTGACTTGGCTCAAAGGAACGAACTGAGTTGCTACTTCCTACCTTCAAGAGCGTAGGTAGTAGGTATAGGTATGGTTTGTTGAAAGAGAAGAGAGTAGTTCTTCTATTAGTTTGTCTTTGAGGAGTAGTTTTTCCATTACTTTTTTAGGTCCTTCTTGAAACTAGAGTTTTTTTAGTGCATAATTCTTGGGTCAGTGGGGAGCGATTATCCAAGAGTATGTCACCCCCCATCTCGATCATTGGATATCGTTGAAAAATCAGTGTTATTGAATGATTCCATGTGATTGTTTTCATTATCGAAAAATTCAATAATAAATGGATTAATTGGTTTCTTATTCGTAATAAATGGTGCAATTGTTCCTTCATCAAGAAAGATTTTCTTCCCATTTCATTAAATATTGATCATCATATATTAGTAGTGAGTCGAGTGGTTGGGTCATTCTTTCAATTAGTCCACGTGATCCTCAAAAGGATCCCTAATTTGTTTAGAGGTGTGCAAAGGTTTCCTCGGGCTGGATGGAAATTAGTCCTTGAGTGTGAAGGCATAAGGGAGCTTGACTGAAAAACCCACCCATCGAGCAGGGAAGAAAGTCGGCCTTAGTGATCCGATAGTGCCATACTCACCATAAGGTCCATTGAAGCTAGTCCAGTCCAATAAGCTAAGACTAAAGCTTACACAGAATTATGGCTTAAGACTAAAACAATGTGACACTCAAGCCATGAATAAGGGAAATAACGGTTTATCACTAACTCGTTAACTCATATAGATCGAGGAAGGAATCATTGACTAATTGGCATATTCCACCAGTTCAGAGAAATGAGACATTATATCAAATGTGAGGGTTGGCTACTCTCTCCTTACAATTGGACTACATGCCTTCTCCACTTGGTTCCATAGTGGAATCCTCCAGTAGACCTCTATCTAAATTCCTGGTAAAATATTGAATCTCAACCATGGGCATTTTAAGGCAAAACTTTATATGTAAGACAAAAACAATTTGCGACAAAAATATTTTCAGACAAAACTTTATATTTAAGACAATGACCACTTAAGATGAAACTCATTTAAGACAATTAACAATTAAGACAAAAACTTATCAATTTAAGACAATATTAACTAACAACAGCAAAAGTGGCTTTGATAGTGCACCCTAAGTCTATCATCTTGTAGAATATTATTGTCCCACGCCTATATTGAGGTTGTTATTTCAATTAGCATTCATGTTATCTTATCTAAATATAATGATTTTTTGGGCTCTTCATTTTGTGGGGGTATTCAACTCTGAAGAACATGAAACCTTTCCTTGTCAAGATTTCCTGGACATTAATTCCACTTCTATTCCTTCGATCTCTGCTGATATGATTATAGACAACTTGTTTATTGTTGCATTCGGCCGATAAGTCACTTTGGTGCTTACTATTGTAGAGCAATTGATAAACTAACTAAACAATGGACTACTTCTCTTGGTTATGTGATTAAGCCTAGAATTTGAATTTCCCTTAATATGCATCCCCTCAGACTTTGGATCTAGCTCAGGGTAATCAGTTGCAAGAAAGATTGCAATGTGGATGGCTTACAATTGAGTGGAGAGTTGAAGTCCTTCCTTCATTTTTCAGTCATCATTAAACACATAGATAAGTGTACATTTCTTATGTGTATTTTCTTATGGAGTGTGATGAATCTTGTTACATTGTGAATGGTGAAAGATCTTGCATATTTGTAAATGTAAATGAATGTCTGAGTTTTAATGTTCAATGTATCTTCATGATTAGAATTGTGTCATGTATGCACATGAATTTTAACGTGTGTCTAGAATATGCTATTCATTATTATGTTCATGGTGAATGTGCAATTATGTGTTCATATTCAACCAATTGATTTCCAAAATTATGGGTATACTTAGTTTAACGAATCCCTATGCTAGTTATTCTATCAAAAATGAGATTTTTAGGTATCAAGAATTAAGCCATGATTCTCCTTGAAAATACAGGAGGGTGGGCACACAAAAATTGTAGTTCTGCTTTATGAACCTAGCCTAGGTTTCGTTTTAGTCCATATACACTATGTTTTCGAGGTCGAGAGGAAGTTTGAGAACATGACTTTGTTGACATGCTAGCAGGTCTAACACCTAGTGGGCACTAGTGAAACCACACCCTAGTGGAACCATGTTGTGTGTATAGACACCAACCATAATCCATCGACCCCAGTGATCAAATCTGAGGTAAGGGCAGGGTCTATACACTTGGCCAAATTTTGTTTTATTTTGGGTGAGAAGCCTAAAGGCCAAGAGTGTGGTCTAGGTAGAACTGGGAGTGTGGGAAACATTTTTAGCCACCCATCGCTAAGATATTTGTACCCTACAACACCCTAAGAATGTAGAAATTAATATAAATTTTCTACTACTGATGTATTCGAACTGAAAACAAGAGATTACAAATTTCCTCTACTATTCTGCGAAATGGAAATCACAATTTAGAAACACATGCAATGACATGAAACCATCAAAACAACACAAGAACACAATTATTTATAGGGAAACCCAACAGGGAAAAACCCTTCCACTTCTTTTCATTAATCATATGAGAATGAGAAACTATTACAATGTCTTGCTTCAATCCTAAAGCACACCCTGTGATGTAAACATGTTCTCCTACTGATTGTCCTTCTTTGGCCAACACTTAGTCAATTCAAGGCCCCATCTTTCTCTTCTTTCCTTGCACAGTTACTGAGGAAATTAGTTCCTAAATAATAAGAGAATTTACTATTTCATTGTGAAAATCCCAAGTAATTGATCACCTGCCTCAATTCCCAGCATGTACAATCAACTAGTATATAATTAATAATTACAATGTGCCTTTTCCTCCACTTCAATCTAGAAATTCAAATTCCATGCATGTATGGGCTATTTTTAGCTGATTGACTAGTTTAATTGAGAGATCATTGAGTTAACAATAATTCTACTACTCAATTATCCTTCAACTAACTTGACTAGTTGCTTGAGCTAATTTAACTGAGTCAAACTGATAATAACTGAATTAGATTGCTAAATTTTAGCAACAATACATGCACAACTCTACTTCTAGCCTATAACTTGAATTTACTGAGTAAACAAGTAGACAAGGCCATGTCACACAAGTTAACTACCATCCAAGTCATCTTGTTGATTTGGAAAATCAAATTACTAAATTTGACTAAGGAACAAGTCAAATTTAGCCTTTCTTGCTATATTTTATAACACTCCCTCTTAGCAATAAAGGGATTTTGCACCACCCTTATCCCATACTTGTGGAATTTGAATTTTCCTCTTGACAATGCCTTTTTTCATATATCTACATCTGTATTGTAGCATCATAATTCTCCTCTGCACACAATTACGCAAGTGATGGCACCAGATATCAATGTGTTAGGACTTGTCATGAAATACTAGATTCTGATAGAGTTTGATACAACTCTAATTATCACACTAAATCATTGTTGAATCCATCTATTGACTGAAAAGAACCACAAGCTTTTTCCTTATCCATATGGCCCCACATAGTTCTTGACTTGTATCCATGTATTCGACCTTTGTTGAGTTGAGTGCCACATACCTCTGTTTCCCACTATACCAAGTGTTATAGACATTTTTGGGCATTGCAACCCCAAGCATGAAACGTCCATAAACCAACGGCTCCTAAGTCACTAAAAGTGTTGTTCTAACCCCTAAAGGAACAAGGTCAACTGATTACAGCTTCTCCCGGAAGTTCTCCATGAAAAACTGCTCAAAACTGGTCAAAACAGGATCATTTCAGCTGCTCCATAGGCAAAGTGCATTGCATCTCACCTAAGTACACTCTGTGGTTGCGTTGCATTTCAAAAAGCCCTTCTATGGGGTGCGATGGGCGAGAAGTGACAAATGGCAGTGTCAATCCGCGAGGTGGAGAGGCATGGAATCTTCCAGAAACTTCTCCTGTGACACTTGCCTCTTTGAATTCGACCAAGGATGAGTAAGAGATCATCAATCTCCAAGTGGAAGCAAGAACTATCAGAGGGAAGACACTAATCAAATCACAAGCTGACTCATCTCCCTTACAGATATCTATATATGGATCCCTCATCCCAGAGATCCAGAGGCTGGAATTTTGCATCTTGTAAGGAATTGCTGTTGGTTTCTTGAGACAACATCATAGTGTTGGGTGATCTAAGCTTTGTATGAGGTGAAGAAGGGCTTACTTGCTGAGAGGATGATGCTGGGTCAGAACAACTGGTTGTAACTCCCTTGGCTCTTTCTTGATTATCAATAAAAGCTATTCAAGTTTTCCTCCATACTCTTGTGTCATTTATGTTTTATGCATTTGTATGGTCAATTTACATCTGATCCTAGATTGTTTATGATTATAGATCCATGTTCTTGTATAGTGTTATGCTACTGTGATCCTACAGGTACTCTGTGAAGTTGGGCGTACAAGGGAGCAAGTAGCAAAAGACTATCAAGAGAGAGAGGAATCAAACTAGGAGATAAGCGCAAGACAGAGGTTGGTCTTCTTTGTTCTTCTCTCATCTATATTTCATAAAGGAAAAATGAAAGTAGCTTTACTTTGTTTGTTTCTAAGGTAGCTACCACACCTTAGTGGGATAAGCAGTTCTGTGTAGACACTTTTCCCTGTAACAAAATGGCGACTTCGCTGGGGAACAACTAGGTTGTTTGTTTATCTTCTTTGTTGTTTATTTTATAAACTTACAGATGGAGCCTGAAGTCGAGCTAGGTAGCTTTCGAACTGCATTTGCTATGCAAATGGAAAGTAGAGAAATGCCGCTTCAGTCAATCTCCAGGATTTGTTTATGAATTAAACAACTGATTCACAAACTCTCTAATTGCTCTCGTGGTAGCTCTTGGAACCTCCTTAGATCTACCCCTGATCGTTGATTTACTGATTACCATTTGCTCGGCCAAAACCCCTGAACTAAACTGCAAACTATGACCTAGAACCCAAGCAAAGTCTCGTCTCTAGCCCAGCGCAGGCTTTGTTCTGTGAATCTGAAATTCAGTGCACTTCCCGAGTGTAGTAGGTGCGCTGCATTTCAAGTTCCCTGTGTTACAGGTGCGCTGATCAGACTAGGCATTGTTCCTCAGTTTTGGTTTCTGTGTTCATTCTTTTCAGTTCTATTCATGAGTTTTGCTGTTTGTAATCAGTATATCTCTATTAGAAACCCCTTTCCTTGTTGATATTCTACCTCCATTGTGCAAAAGAACTGTAAATGTTTTTGTGTATTTGTTGAGTCATTTTCAGTTCTCCTTTGCAAAAAGTAACATAGTTGTACTATCGTTCCTTGATTTGAAAGTGTCGCAAGTGTCATTTTCAGTCATAGGAGAGAGTTTGGTTGCTCTTGATAGTCGATTACCCTGTTGCTATTGTACTTGGTCTGAATTTGTAGTTTTTCTAGTGTCGAAAGCAAGTATTCGTTTCCAAATCATAAAGTGTTGTGATTGTCTCCATTTTTTATTTTGAAAAGAAACTTGTTAGTAATTTTCGCTTGAAAAGTAATTCAGATTTGCGCATTAGCTCTCTTTTTACCATTCACATACTAAGAAAGCCGAAAACAAATACATGCATGTGCATTTGCATTTAGACTGTTTGATTGGTTTGATTTAGGACAGTGCATTTAGTGTGTGCTCTTTGCTCTTTGTGAAAGAATACTGTCTCTCCTTCCTTAGTAGCTAGGATTTTCAATGCACAAAGAAGATAAAAGATTGTTTATCATCTTATATTTCATTTTAGGAATTGTACATCTACATCTCGCGGTGAACCTGAAAGGAAAATTTCTTAAGCAAGATCAACTATAAAATAAATTTAATGAATCTAACAACGCTTTGGGACCTAACGCACAACATCTAGAAGTCTAGGCTAGAGACGTATTCCGACGTCGTAAAGCCTGGTAACTGTTGTTCTCTCTGATGGTTGGGTGATTCCTCCACTTTGAGACGATAAGTGCCAGTACGGACTTGTGCTCCCACGTATCGTCGAGTATATTTTGGGAGACCACAATAGGCTTAATCCTTTATCCATAGGAAGCCGTGTCTGCCGCCATATCGATCGCAATACACTGAACACAACATTCGGGAAGATTGACTGCCGTACCGTAAAAAGTATTCTGCAGTTTTGCGATTGGTTTGGTAATCCCTCTACCTAGATTTCCAGAGTAGTCCCTTTCGTTCCTTTTCAGACTCCTTAACGAAAAAGGTCCATCTGAGCACTTGTCACTTCAGGCTCATTAAAAATCGAAGGTGACTAGAGTCATCTTTTGTTTTTTCTCGACTCCTTAAAATTGAAAAAGCAAGTTGTGTCAAAGCGTCTAAAATTCATCTAATTCGGAAACATAATTCCCCTTGATTTTTAGTTGATCGAGTAATCCGCAATCGTGGAAGAAAGTCAATTGAAACCCCGTCGTTCGCGGAGGCTTACGAGTCAACCATCTTTGTCTCCGGAATCGAAGCTATTACAGACAAAGCGAACTCGTTTAACCGGTTCCAAATCTCCTGCTAAAGTTAGAACAAGTGTTCCAACAACATCAGAGACTCCGGTTACTCCAAACGTTTCTGGTATCCCTGCCTTTACAGACGAAGTTCAGCAGCCACCGAAGGACAGTAGTATTGATCCTAGTCTGAAAGTAAACACTTGTATCACTGAACCAGTTCCATCTAGAACCGGTTCGGAGAGTGTTGTTCCCCAAACATTTGTCGCTACAGATTCTATACCTTCTTCGGCACCAGAAATATTCTACGGACCTGACGGTCTACCCCTTCCACCTGGTCTGATTGCTATAGAAGAGATTGTGGAAGATCCTCCATCTAGTACTCCATCGCAATTTGGAGTCGGGATCACTTTGTATCCTTCTTCATCAGAAATTAGTCTACCGCTAGCGGAAGCTCCTGTAGAATCGCTAGGTAATCTTTTGGATAGACTAGAAATTTCTGAACAACCGTCAACATCTAGGACTGTGTCATCTGACACAGCGACGACATAACTTCCTGCTATCACTCCAACAATGTTCACCAGTATACCATCTATCCCAACTAGCTCTCAATTGCTAGAAGGAGCCCACTCAGGGGCTATTTCGACGGTATGGTCTGTTCCTGTTTGTTCATCCGGAATAATATCCGGAAACTCTTATGTTGAGTCTCAGCAAATTGATCCATTTGGAGGTCAATTTGGGCAGTCGGCCCTCAAGGGCAAACCATTCCCTTAAGTACCGGATTACCACCGTATGGGGGGCAGTATACCTTTCATTGTCCCCTCCGGGAGGACAGCCATACGGGAGTTCACAACAAAATTTGGGTTATGTTGGAATTAAGTCAAGCGGTTGGGTACCGATACTACCTCAACAACCAAGAGTTGTATATTCGATGCAACAATGTTTACCTATGTCAAGTATACCAACTATGCCAGCTATTGTGACGGTGTCGCAAGTTCAAGCGCTACCTGTTGTATGCTAACCTCAGGTTTCTCAGGTTGTAATGCAACAGCCTCTTGACCCTGTAACTCAACCACAATCACCGATTGGTGGAATGACACAGGTTCAAACGGGTACAATCACCCCTCATCTTGGTCAAAGAGTTAGTATCGGGCAACAACACATGGCGTCACAACCGTGGCTAATGCAATACCAACAACCGCAGTTCCAACAAGTATACAAAGGTTCTGAGCAACAAATCTTTGCAAATAGTGGGCAACGGTATATTCAAAATGGTCAAAATCAACCATTCTACAATGGTCATACCCACCAACCTTACCAAAATTACCAGCATCAAATGCATTATGCTGGTATGCAAAGACCAACTGCTCAGGCAATCCCATCTTATCCTGGGTATGCTTCACCTAACCTGAATCAACAGTTACCCTTCGTGGCAACTTTAGAGTTACCTGATTTAAATCGGTTAACAAACGATCCAATCGCTTACTCCCCTTGGTGGCCAGCGATTCTGCATAAACTTCCATCAGATATTCCTAAATTTAATGGAAATCCGGGTGAAGATCCGTCGAATCATGTGATGACTTTTCATCTGTGGTGTTCATCAAACACCCTAAACGATGATTCGATTAGGCTTCGCCTTTTTCAGAGGATGTTAACTGGTCCAACAGCAAAATGGTATATCGAATTGCCTAGAGCTTCATTTGACAACTTCAGTACCCTAGCCACAACCTTTTTAACCCATTTTCAGTTACCGATAAGGTACGAAACGGGAACGGAACTTCTTACCAATTTCAAAAAAACAATGGCCACTCACATATCTGATCATATACATGAGTGGCGACGTCATCGTAGAATGGTAAAAACGTATGTTCCTGATCAGCTTTTAGCTGAATGGTTTATTAAGTCATTGTTTCCTTCCATCACAGAAGATGTGGCGAAAGGGGAAGTTGTCACTAAAGAGTAGGTTATCGCTCGTGCACAATTTTGGACTTGATTTACACTCAGTCTGGCATGCTCTACGATAAAATACCTGACGCTCCTAGACCGGAATTCTCAGTCCCTCCTCCTCATAAATCAAACAATGACTCTCATGCTGGCGATGGCGTGATTGGCGCAATAGACACGAAATCGACAAAGGCTACATCTAAAAAGGCTCGTAAGATTTCTAGTCAAAATGCAAAAGAGGAACTTCTCGCCTCGGAAGTAAATGTCGTATCGACAGATAAAGGCAAAGAAACCAAGCAACTAGGGGGCAAGAAGAAAGGCAAAGGGAAGAAGAAGAAACAGGAAGAATCATCACTTGAAAAATCTTCTGCAAACCCTTATGGAAATAGGAAACCAAATCATCCATGCTTTATATGCAATGAGGATCATAGGACATCAAATTGTCTGTATAAAGCTGAGCTTAAAAAATTCTTCAAGAATACAAAGACCTCAGCAGTATTAACTGATCCGTTTCCGAATCCAGGACAGTGAAAATGCTTCCCTGTCTCAAGTGCTGATGTTGTGAGTTTCCAAACAACAAAATGATGCTTTGATATCGACAAGGAACAAAGATTACGGGAATCAACAGTTGTCAAACAACAAGGATAAAGATCAACCTAGTAGTTCGACAACAACTTCGACAGAAGTTGCGCCACCCATCATTCCTGAGTTGACAATAAAACCGCCAAAGGGAGTAGTACACAAGTCGACGTTTAATCCTCGTGCTAGAGCAGCACAGCATTATAATATAGTGGAAGATTTGGCCCAATCGCCATCCGCTATGTCGACTCTTGAGGTACTACAAAATTTCCCATCCCAAAAGCAAGCTTTATTATCAGCCATCGGTGGGATAGACCCAAAGGATTCCAATCTTGTATCCTTTGATCATAAAGGATACGATCCTCAGTTACTAGCTCAACTAGCTTTCCTCGTTCAAGTGAAAGCCCTCAACAAAACTGTTCATCGAACGATTATTGATGAGGGGGCATCTACATGTATTATGTCGATGAGTTGCTCGAAAACTTTAGGATCTCCAACCTTGTCGCGATCTTCGATGACATTAAAAGCATTTGACGAACGAACATATACCCCATATGGTATTCAAAGTAACTTGAAGGTGGAACTAGGAGGGAAAACAGTAGAAATAGATGTTGAAGTAATCGACGGGAATCTCGATTACAACATCCTACTGGGAAGACCATGGATATATGCAATGGCTGCTGTTGTGTCGACCTATTTTAGGAAGATTGCATTTCCCTTTCAAGAAGGAATTACAATCGTCGATCAACAAAACTTCCTCCCCAATGGTTCTCAAGTTACGGGAAGCATTCCAATGATCCATGGAAGCCCCCATTCGCTTCAAAATATCGAAGTAGGCCTACTAAAAGACCCTATATTAATGGGAACTTTTGCCCTTCCACCTCCAATCAATTTGGCGGAAGTAGCATCGGTAGGAACCTGCAATATGATATCTTCAATTAAAAAGATCTCAGGAAATGATATCAACATGGATCATGTGCAGGTATTGCCTCCAAGCCCAACAGAAATATTGTAGCAATCAATGTTCCTAGCATGGGAGGCAAACCCAAATCAATGCTCATCAAGTGTTTGGATAGATAGGTCTAAGGAATATGGCACCCCTTCAGATCCTTGGTCGCGAGTGCATGTCACCGATGAGGGAATTGTTCAATCAATGATAATTGAAGGGGCACCATGGGAAGATTACCACCATCGTTCCCTTCTTTCGGATAGTGAAGAAAATACTCCTGATGACCTTTGTCATCCTTCAGTTTTTGATTTTCTATCAAATACTGTAAACACGGTGGATTCCGAACGAAACTTGTCCAACATTGAAGAGACTATCGCCATAAATATCTCAACAAAAATAGATGTTGTAGAGAATATTTATGTTGGCAAATGTTGTTCTCCTTTAGAACTGGAAATATATAACGCTCTTTTTCACGAATTCAGAGATGTCTTTTCTTGGTCATATAATGAAATTCCAGGCATTGACTCGAGTATCGTTGAACACGAAATCAAGATGTATCCAGATGTCAAACCAGTACGACAACAGCTACGGCAGGTGCACCCCAAGAAAGCCGCTGCCATCAAGGCAGAAGTTGAAAAACTTCTCCATGTTGGTTTCATTTACCCGGTTCCTCTAACCGATTGGGTATCGAATATTTTCCCTGTTATGGAAAAACAAGGAACAATTAGAGTGTGCGTCAATTATAGGGATGTAAATCAAGCTTGTCCAAAAGACACCCTTCATCGACCAGATAATTGATGAATGCGCCGGATGTGAAATCTTTTCATTTATGGATGGATTTTCCGTGTATAATAAAATAAATATCCACCCACATGACCAGTCAAAGACTGCATTTATTTGTCCGTGGGGCACATTCGCATATCGAAAATTACCCTTTGGTTTAAAGAACACAGGGGCAACATTTCAGAGGGAAATGAATTATGCCTTCCATGACATCAAAAACATCGTTCAACCATACCTCGACGACCTTCCAGCTCATTCACGAAAGCGGACTGATAATCCGCAGCATTTAAGAGCGATATTTCTACGTTGCCGACACTACAAGATACGACTCAATCCACACAAATGTGTAATTTGTGTCAGTTCTGGTCGTTTACTTGGCTTTGTAGTCTCGAAAGACGGGATTCGTCTCTACCCATGTAAGGTTCACGCAATCATAAATTTGCCTCCACCTTCGAATTTGCTTCAAATCCAGAAAATCCAAGGGAAAGCAAACTTTCTGAGGAGATTCATTCCGAACTACGCCAAACTTGCTAAAGGTTGTACACGTCTTTTGAAAAAGGAAGTACCCTTTGTCTGGGATCAGGTTGTGCAAGCTTCCTTTGATGCTTTAAAAGAATCCCTAATGAAAGCATCATTAATGTACGCTCCTGATTATCAAAAAGACTTTAACCTGTATCTGGCTGCAGCGGATACAACCATCGCAATGGTTTTAATTCAAGAAGACAACGGAATTGCACATCCTATATATTATTTAAGTAAGAACTTAAATGATATAGAAAGCAAATATTCTTATGTTGAAAAGCTAGCGCTCGCAGTTGTTCAAGCGATACAGAGATTTCGACACTATATCCTCTTTCGAAAAACTACCATTCTGTCAGATTGCAACCCCATGACTTATATATTGTCGCGACAGTTGCTGGGGGGAAAATATTCAAAATGGATAGCAATTCTACAAGAGTTTGATCTGGAATTTGTAAAATCCAAGTCAAAGAAAGCTCTGGTTTTCGCAGAATTATTATGCGATCTCCCATCGTCGTCCAATGATGAAACATTCGAAGAAATGATCGTGGACGAAAATTTGTTTCTGATATCTTCAAGCAATCTGTGGTATGGGGATATAATCATTTATCTCCAAACCCAAAAATATAGGCCAAATACCTCTCGCTCCGAACAAAAATGTATTCGATACCAAGCAAAAGACTACATGATCGTTGGTGATACACTTTACCGTCGTGGTGTCGATACAGTTCTGAGAAGGTGCCTCACCCATGAGGAGGCCGAAAAAGTCGCGTGTGGGGGACATCAATCCAGTTATGCTACAACGCAAAAATTTTTACGAGCAGGATACTTCTGGCCAACAATGTTCAAAGATTGCATAACCGCAGTCAGAAGTTGCCATGCTTGTAAAATTTTCGATAGCAAAACCAGAAGACCACCCACACCTCTGCAGCCAATAGTTGCTGTTGGGCCATTCCCCAAATGGGGCATCGATTGCATGACATGTAACCCCACCTCGACCGGGGGGCATGGGTATATCATAGTCGTAGTTGACTATTTTACCAAATGGGCCGAGGCGATGCCTACATTAGATAATACTGGTGAAACAGCTGCCCTCTTCTTTTTCAATCATGTAGTCGCCAGATTCGGCGTCCCACAAGCTATAGTCATAGATCATGGATCGCATTGTCGCAATCACATGATGGTCAAATTAGCTACCAAATTAGGGTTGTCTCACGACAGCTCTACTCCATATTACCCGCAAGCCAATGGACAAGTTGAAGCAATCAACAAAGTCCTGAAGCGCATGCTACAAAGGATGATTGGAGTTCACAAAAGAAGTTGGCACCTAATCTTGTACTCAGCCTTGTGGGCTTACCGAACATCGGTAAGGAATGCAACCAGGTTTACACCTTTCCAACTGGTATATGGCCTGGAAGCAGTCTTACCAATCCAGTGTGAAATCTCATCCCTCAAACTCGCAATTGACCTTCTCCCCAGGACTTCAGAAGAGGAGGCTCGTTTCTTGGAACTAATCCAATTGGATGAAACCTATCCTGATGCCGCTTTGGCTAATGAAGCCCATAAGAAACAAGTCAAGGCGCAGTTCGACAAGAATGTCAAACGCCGTGTCTTCTCAGAAGGTGACTTGGTCTTACTTTATGACCAAGAATTCGATAAATTGGGGGCAAGTAAATTCAAGTCTTTATGGATGGGCCCCTATGTTGTTAAGCGAGTGTTAGCAAAAGGAGTCTACGAGTTAATGGATTATGACGGGATTCCACTGGCACAACCTCGTAACGAGTTGTACCTCAAGCGTTACTATGCGTGATTCAGTATAGTAACCTATATGCTTTTGTTATGTTTTTGTTTTCGCTAAAGTATTTGTTTTGGTCAAGTAATCCACTTTTTACATTTATTGCAGATGTCAAACCTATTGGAGTCATGTGTTGGGTATGCCGACGGAGCGAGTCGTAGTTCATAGAACCTATCTTCCGCGGCCTGGGCCATTTTTGATCCAAGTGGCGAGTTAGTAAGTTTCAGAGGGGTATGTATTGGTCGATCAACGAATAAAATCGCTGAATATAGCGTGTTGATAGAACTTCTCTCTGATGCCATCACACATGGTATACGCCGACTGATTGTCAGGCTAGACTCACAACTCGTCATACTACAACTCACTGGTATCTACTCTATCCGAAATCCAACTATTTATCGCATGTTCCTAAGGGTTAAGATTTTGGAAAGGCAGTTTGATTTTATTTAATATCAGCATATTTCCAGAACCTTAAACACATTAACTGACTCATTGGAAAATTATGTGTTAGATAGACATTTGCAACATTTATAAAAAGAAGCATACCATCAATATTTGCATTTGGATCATGTAACTTAACCAAAATAAAACTTCGAAAATCAAAAATATATATATAACTATTTATGGTTTACACATAATGTTCTGTAACCAAGACAAAATTGGTCAAATGACCCAAAACTCAAAACGCTAGGGGGCACCCTAGTCTAATGGTGCTCGTGATAGCAAGTCACAGCCTGTGCGATCATGCGTAAGAGCTGAGTCCATCGTCTTGGCACACCAATAGTATGCCGCTGCAACCTCAAGGGCAGCTCGTTAGTACTCACATCTGGAATACCGATAGTGAGGCCCTCGACTTGGTCCTGTAATGCTATGAGAGTCTCGGCCACATCGAGGTCACGAAGGATAGCCCTTCCAACATCCTCTCCTGCTGGGGTGGCAGCTGGCACTCTCAGGCGTATTACTGGCCGGACGGGACCAACATCTGCATGAACACATGAGTTTTAGAATAAAGCACAAGGACATTATAAAAGAAAAATGATAAACAGAAATATGGTCAAAGAATTTACCAATAGCACCCCACTGTTCGCCAGCCGGCAGTACTAAATCTGGGTCACCCTGGAAGTCCATACCAGCATATGGATACTCGGAATAAACCATCTCCTGATGATTGAACTACCCGAAGAAGGTATCAGAAAAGGAAATCTGAGACTGACCAGCATGCCTAGACATATGGTCGACCCATCTCTGCATACGTGGTTCAGTCAGTGAAGGTAAATCGAGTGCAATATACTGCGGCTGCATTAGTGGTTTCTTTTCCAAGGCAAAGGCGGTCAAGATAGAACCATACCCAAAGTTCTTCAATCTCCCACTCTTCACCTTGGTCAACTGTTCTTTCATCACAAGAAGTACTGCGTCACACCAGTTGAACACCTTCGGTTGGATACATTCCAAGGCATACTGCATATAAGATCGGTTGGCTACATGAAGAGCCGCACCACCAGCCATCCTACCAAAAGTGAACAGAATAGTCCTGAGGGACCTTTCAGTGACATCACGAATGATGATATTTCCATCTTTACTCGACTGAGATCCCTCTCTGCAATACCGGCAAACATAATCTCTCACAGATTCACCTCCTCGAGCCGAACCTGATAAAGAGATGGGGGAACCCCGCCTCGACAAGCCAGTCAAGAAATAGATGTCCACTACAGTCAAGGGGATGGATTTTCCCCTAATCTGGAACACCTGGCTGGTAGGATCCCAAGCATTGAGCAAATACTGCAGCAAGTTGATTTGTTGTCTCATGCTAGAAATGCGGAAAAACTTCAGCAAGCCACAGTTCCGCAGTGCGTTTACTGTAACCGGATCATGTAAAGCAAGCATGTCCTCTTCTTCATGCTCACGTTCTCGCCATGTAATAGTCATCTTGCTCCAAAAATCTCTGAAAACAAACAAGAGAAGAGTTAGATCCTGATTTTGGTAAGAGACAGGCAAAATTTCCATAAAAAACTGTGCATAAACTTCCTTCCTTGCGCCCATCGCACCTACAGTAGTGTTCTGGGTGTGTTGCATGTCAGTTAGCCAGTAGACAGGCTAACATCCAACACACCTTTCGATGCACAAGGGGTGCGCTGAAGCCAAGGCGAGTTTTTCAAACCCCAGAGGCTTAGAAAAACCAGGAATCAAGCTCAGAATGCAAAATGGAAAGCATGAAATGAAAGAGCTCAAGTTTAGCTCCTACCTGGTCTAAACAACGCCGAGAATCGTCCATAGAATCTCCCAGAATTAGCTGATGAAAATCAAGGGGGGAAAAGCACCTCCAAAGCTCCAACAAACCAAAGTTCAAATGAAATGGTAAAACGAGAGGTAAAAGCACTTTTACATTACTTTTTATGTAGTTCGAGTAAAATATTAGTGTTCTAACTCATTTTTCAAACATATATTGTTCATTCCTAACTAGTTTGATGAAGCAATTGAAAATGCAGTACAATCTTTGAAAGAACAAAGCTATTTATGGTAAAGTCAAGAAATGACCGTTCAATCGAGCAGTTTTAGCACATAGTTCAAGCTCGTTAAAAAATAAACATAAGTCATGAGCAAATGTTTCTCCCCGCGTTTAAGCTCATTAAAAAATGAACTATTTCCCGGTAAATAACCATCGTGAATGTAGTACTTCAGCCTTTAAAGCCTTGGTCATGTTCTCATCTTCACCTCCACTTTGTATTGGCCGATCATTCACCTCCATTTGATTGTTTACCCCTTTTGAGGGACAGCTGCGAAGAGTGATCCCACTAGCCATCCTTGTAACACTGCCATGATTGGAAAATTCCAAACCTTACCTGGAATCAGCTGCTACCCAATTTTATCACTTGTTCCTCAAAAGACGAGTCTCGTTTAAGCTCTTTTCAACTGACTCGTAAAATATGAAAAGATTGCCGAGCCATTGGCCTCTCCAGCTCATTAAAGGGACCGAAAGTGCTATCCATCCTTTAGATTTTAATCTTTTTGGACCCGAGGGATTATTACACAAAAATATCGAGTGCTTGTTTTGTTCGGCTCGTTAAAAGTATCGAAAATTCATCCCTTCTGTATTGTTTTATACTTTTTCGGACTTAAGGGATTAGATGACGAAAAAGGAATTTTGGAGTTTCCTTTACGTCACTTTTCAGACTCTCTAAAATTGAAAAGGACCAAGTTATCTTTGTCGTTAAACTCGTTAAAACTTAATAGCGACAAACTTGTCCATAGTAGACAAGAACGAGTTTCACTATCGCTAGGCTCGTTAAAACATAGCGATGGGTTTGCCCGAAGGGAAAATTATAGAACAAGCATATGTTATCCTCCTCAAGCTTGACAAAAATAAAGAGGTACTGGTCAGCAATGACTGGGGAAAAATTGGGAAGAAAACTTGAAGAAACTTTGTTCGTAGCAAGTCACTCTTGAACATGACACTTTCACTCCGCATCTAAGTCGGGTTGGGTTGTTTCATTCACCGGTCACATCACCATGGTCCCATCACACCATCCACATTTGGGGTTAATGCTACCAATCCATCACGTCAGTGTCGCCGATATGTTCAAGAGAAGTCACTCAGAGAATTCACCTATGTCTCACCCGCTACAATACATTTACACTCCATTCTTTCATGACCGCCACCCTGAACCTTATATCATCAGATCGTTTTCACCTCCATTAAAATCATTTGCTCCGTTCCGTGTCATTGATGTGGGATTCATTAAGGCCCTCTTGTGACGGATCGCTTCTTGTCGACATCAACTCATTATCCAAGAAGTCGATCTAGGAACACCCCATTCAGTACTTTGAAGCTTGCATGCCTCAATGGCAAGTTTCTCACTTCCGGCCACAGGTTTACATCAATGGCCTTCGACCAAAAGATTTTGCGTGGTGTTCGACGCCAAGTCCTTTATTCACACCACGTGAATTGTACTGCAGTACCTTGAGGGTCATTATCATTATCGGTGATTCCTCTCGCGCCTGTTAACGACTTACATCATTGGCTGGTAATCAGGCGATGTCTTTCCATGTTCGACTCCAGAACATCTCTCACATGGATAGACTTGTACCTCGAGTGAAGATCGAACGAGATTGAAGACCCCAGATCTAGTTTCATCCATCCGGGCTGCGATATATATTCAGGGAAATAAAGACATCAAATGTACATCATTGCTGCACAGATAATCATCCAATCAAAGGGATGATGGCTCTAACAAAATCATCAGTCTACACTCAGACGATTGTCTGTCCTATGTACATGAAGATGAATTTATAAAGCTGAGCATGGGAATGCCTGCCTCAGCTAGATCATGAAAATATTATGAAGATAATGTATTGTATCTTATTACAGGTCTTCTCCCAGCTTGAAAGAACTTTGTATCCTCATAATAAAGCATTTCACCCGACATCAAAAGATTAACGACCTCATGCTTTAGGGGGCAACTGTTATAGACATTTTTGGGCACTGCAACCCCAAGCATGAAATGTCCATAAACCAAGGGCTCCTAAGTCCCTAAAAGTGTTGTTCTAACCCCTAAAGGAACAAGGTCAACTCATTATATCTTCTCCCAGATGTTCTCCATGAAAAACTGCTCAAAACTGGTCAAAACAGGATCATTTCAGCTGCTCCATAGGCAAAGTGCGTTGCATCTCACCTAAGTACACTCTGTGGGTGCGTTGCATTTCAAAAAGCCCTTCAATGGGGTGCGATGGGCGAGAAGTGACAAATGGCAGTGTCAATCCGCAAGGTGGAGAGGCATGGAATCTTCCAGAAACTTCTCATGTGACACTTGCCTCTCTGAATTCGACCAAGGATGAGTAAGAGATCATCAATCTCCAAGTGGAAGCAAGAACTATCAGAGGGAAGACACTAATCAAATCACAAGCTGACTCATCTCCCTTACAAATATCTATATATGGATCCCTCATCCCAGAGATCCAGAGGCTGGAATTTTGCATCTTGTAAGGAATTGCTGTTGGTTTCTTGAGACAACATCATAGTGTTGGGTGATCTAAGCTTTGTATGAGGTGAAGAAGGGCTTACTTGCTGAGAGGATGATGCTGGGTCAGAACAACTGGTTGTAACTCCCTTGGCTCTTTCTTGATTATCAATAAAAGCTATTCAAGTTTTCCTCCATACTCTTGTGTCATTTATGTTTTATGCATTTGTATGGTCAATTTACATCTGATCCTAGATTGTTTATGATTATAGATCCATGTTCTTGTATAGTGTTATGCTTCTGTGATCCTATAGGTACTCTGTGAAGCTGGGCATACAAGGGAGCAAGTAGCAAAAGACTATCAAGAGAGATAGGAATCGAACTAGGAGATAAGCGCAAGACAGAAGTTGGTCTTCTTTGTTCTTCTCTCATCTATATTTCATAAAGGAAAAATGAAAGTAGCTTTACTTTGTTTGTTTCTAAGGTAGCTACCACACCTTAGTGGGATAAGCAGTTCTGTGTAGACACTTTTCCCTGTAACACCAAGAAATAACTACAAATCCAAGATTGAAGATAGCACCTGAAGTACTTTTCTTATCTAATGGACTCCCTGCCCAATCTGCATCAGTGAAGCCTTGGAGCTTCCCTCCTACCCCATACTCGATTGTACCTTTAAGGTACCTTAACACGTGCTTTGTTTCCTTCCAATAAAGCCTGGTAATATTTACCATGGCTTTACTCAACTGATTAGATGCATAACATATGTTGGACCTTGTGTTCACCAGATACATCAACGATCCTAGAAGATGTCTATAGATGGTAGCATCTACTACCTCTCTTAAAGAAGCATTCTCCTTCCTCAAATTTGTAGTTAGAGGTGTGTCCATAGGCTTGCAGTTCTCCATGTAAAATCTCTGAAGTATTCAAAGGTGTACTTCCCCTGCTCACAAACATCGCAACATCACCCTGCCATACTTCCAGCCCAAGGAAGTAATGTATCAATCCCATGTCCTTCATCTCAAATTCTCTTGCAAGGTCCTCCTTGCAAGACCAGATCAACTACTCATCTCCTCTAAGTATCAAGTCATCAACATACAATACCAAGATAAGCAACTCTTCATATACCACAATGTGACAGAGGTTGGCATCTCTTCACTTTTGGTGAATCCCAATCCATTAAGATATGTATAAGTTTGAGTGAACCATGCTCAGGGTGATTGTTTGAGACCATACAAGGCTCTTTTGAGTCTACACACGTCTCTTGGTCATATATCTCAAATCCCTCTATCTACTCTATGTAAATTTATTCCTCAACAAAACCATCGAGAAAGGTGCTCTTCACATCCATTTGGTGGATCTTCTAGCCCATCTGTTTAGCTAATGCTAGAATGGTTATGATTGAGGAATATATTTCCACTGGTGGAAATGTTTCCTCATAGTCCACTACCTCTACCTGAGACAAGCCTTTGGCCTCAAATCTAGCTTTGTACTTCTCGATGCTCCCATTAGTTGCATTC
The DNA here is from genome assembly GCA_031772625.1 of Pinus tabuliformis. Taxonomy (NCBI): domain Eukaryota; kingdom Viridiplantae; phylum Streptophyta; class Pinopsida; order Pinales; family Pinaceae; genus Pinus; species Pinus tabuliformis. The sequence goes on along the minus strand of CM062806.1, from coordinate 996,131,336 downwards.
TTCACTTTGTGGATCCATTTGGAACCAACTAATGACTTGTTCTCTAGCCTCAACACCACCTCCCATACATTTTTCTTCATTATGGAGTCATACTCCACCATGGCATCAACCCACACTGGTTGAGAAACTTCTTCCTCAAATGAAGAAGGCTCTGACTCAATGAGCTCTGTAATGAGAGCCATATACCCAATGTACCTATTTGGTGACCTCCTTTTACTGGGCTAAGATGAAGGAGATCCCACATGCTCCCATACATCCTGTAACAATCTGTTAGCTTCTCTGGGTCTCTTCCTGCCCTCTACGAAAGATTATGTTTGAATGGATGCCTCCACTCGGCCTCTTGTTTACTCATATACATGTGGCTGCTCCAAAACCTCCTAAATCTCTACATGAGGCTACTCCTTAGGAACTATAAGCTCCTCCTATGGTGGGATACTCAACTCTCACTCTAGAGAGAATATCATAGCCTTCTCCTCATCAAATTTGACAACTCTCCTCATTACTGTCACCCTAGGTGACAACAAAGACACCTCATAGTTATGTGGCTTCTCTATGTATCCTACAAAGACTCGCATCTCAGCTGCATGCTCATGTTTTTTGATTATATCCTTGGAAACATGAAAATACACAATAGCTCCAAAAAATTTGAAATGAGATATAGATGGCTTCCTCCCATAGAAATATTCGGAAGTGATCATTCCAAGTATTCTATGAGGACTCTGGTTCTACAAATAAACTGTGTTGTTGCGTGATTATGCGCATAGGTGTAATGGCAGCCCCTAATCATGCAACATGGATATTTATACTCCCACTATTATTTTGTTCTTCCTTTCAACCACCCCATTTTCTTGTGGACTATGGGGTGTTATCAATTCTCTTCTAATGCCCTCTTTGGCACAAAAACTAATAGAAAATGATGAAATTGGTGACTAGGTGACTAAAAAATTTAGTCACTGCAATTATTTCAAGTGAATTACTACTAAATTTGAGCAATTTTAAGTGACCGAACTAAAAATGACTAACTTAAACAACTGATTTAGTCTAGGGATAAAATATACGACTAGATAATAAGTGACCAATCTAAAAGCGACTACCTGAAATGAATAATTTAGTCCATGACTAAAATATATGACTAGATAATATGTGACAAAATTAATAATGATTAACGTAAATGAATACTATAGTCCAAGAATAAAAATATGACCAAATAATAAGTACAACAAGTATATGAATTAGTCATTTATGTTAGTAATTTTTTATTGTTTCACTTCGAAAATGGAAAATTGCAATTTTGATACTAAAGTGTTTCATTTCACTATAGGGGTCTCTGAATCCATCAGTAGTGTTAATTAAATTTAGAGACAAAGGGGTCTTTGAATCCATATACAGTGTTAAAATTTTCAATACCCTTTTGTCTCTAAATTATAACACTGTAGATGGATTCAGATATTCTCAACATTAGTTTGACCTTCCTTCGTCATCAGGGCAATGCTCTCCTTCACCAGTTCATCCAAGGAGGGTGAGGCCAATGGAACTTGATATGAAGTACAAGCAAAAAAAACAAACTAGAGAAAGTCGTAACTTTTGAAACTTTTGAAATCCATAAAAAAGTCATAACACATTGCATGTCTTTCTCTAATGTCTATAAGGATGAAAGGGAAACCAAACTCAGAGTTAGAGAACCCCAAGAAGAGTTTTGCAGCCCCTCACTAATGGCCTCGAGGCTTGGGCTTACCGAAACTAGAGGACCCGAACAGTGAGGAATTGGAGTAGGGGTTAGGGCCTTTGAATCGTTAGATGACTACCCTACCAAATTATTAACTTTTCTTTCTAAAGACCTAGTAGGCCCAAAAATCGAGGCATGGTGACCTTTCAATCTAACTTCCAAATGCGAATGGATAAAATCCTTGAGATTAGCCCAAATTTGTTGAAAACCCCCTCCTCTAATGCATCATCCACCAACTCCTCCTCCTTCATGTGGGTCCAATAGTAAGAAACCAACATCTCATCTGAAAAGCATATTTGATGAGTACTTGTATGTGTTCAAAGGGTTTATCATGGCCATGATCTATGTACTTAAAAAATAAGCATCATGTCAATAAAAATATCATGCTTATCATTTAATCTTATTTTTCATTTTTACAACGATATCAAAGCCTAACATTGTATATAACCCATTCACTCTTTGTCAAAACTATGCCTTGCTCTAGTTAAAAACTCCACACCCCTTTCTCTGCATGTAATCTTTCCATAGGCATATAGGGTTTCTCCATAATTATTGAATTTCTCTCCCATGGTAGAGATGTTGTGATGTCCTCTTTAACATTTTGACTCCGTAAAAATAAATAAATTATAACTATAACTATAATTTAGCTGATAGGCATTCTTTTTGAATCAGTTCACTTTACAATTTCTTTGACCAGGAGATTTATGAGAAATAGAATGGAACTATCGGTGTTCTCACAGAAGAGGCAATGTGATGAATGCTTGAAGAAGTTTGAGACACTATGTTGGGCAAGCAAATTCCTTCGCATTTGGGAGGCTGGCATTGGGAGAACATAACATTTGTGATATTTGGCAAGAGAACATGGTTGTGATTTGCAAAGGCAGGGAATCAAATATGGGGTATCCAAGAAACTAGTTCTTTGAATCTATTTTTGCAAGCCTCCACTATCTTATTATCTATGATGGGGTTTGTGGTTAGCAACATAGGTGCCCATTTTTGAGGCAAGTTTATTCCTGATACAAGAGATTTTCAATCCCTGTGCTGGGTGGTGTTTGACTAAAGTAAAAATATCATTGTTGTGCCATGATAAGATTCAGTAAAAGTGCCATACATTCATACATTTTAAAGATATCCTTTCTTTGGTAATTTCTTTAGATTGAATATGCCTTTCCCACCATCTTTCATGCCTCCCATGTGGCATTTCAAAGATTTGATGAAACCCCTATCCATAACTACAGATACAAGTTTTCATACATTTTAAAGATATCCCTTCTTTGGTAATTTATTTGGATTAATTTTGCATTTTCCTACCGCCTTGCATGCCTCCAGTGTGAAATTTTGGAGATTTGATAAAACCCCTATCCATAACTACATATACAAGTTTCTGCTATGAAAGTTCATATGTAACAATACATGTCACCACTAGGATTTTATGTCTTAATATTTTTTAAAGAGAAACCCTTTCCCATCTTAAATCGATACTGATATTCCTTTTTGTTTTATGCAGGTTTCATTCTAGATATACCCGAAGGCCTTCTTGTACTCTGGTTAACCTGAGTGATGACATGGAAACTCAAGGGATCAGATCGATTGGGTAATCATGAGTGCGACATAATCAAATTTTCTAATATTCAACCTATTTAATTTTGGATGTTCCTATGTACAACCCACTACTACTTCATGGAATTAACTTTTGGCAACTTTGTCCATTTCTTTGGATAAGATAGAGAGGTTTGGTGAGCCATCGGTTTTAGCATGCCAGCACCGACAATTTACAACCAAGAAAATGTTGGATAATGCAATCTTTGACTATGGAAATGATGGTTGAATTCTTTCTCAGATAAACCTTGTCTCATTAACTGTCGATGCATGAATTTTATTGGCTTTTGTAATCAGTAGGGCATAGCTTCGGCTATTGCGTGCTATTTAACTAGAGTGGATTTATTAGAGGATATTATAGTTTGTTTTCTTAACTATTGGCACTTAATGACTAGTTAGTAATTACTAGTGAGTTAATAACACTTCACTAAATGTACTTTAACATATGTTATCTTATTCCATTAAGTTACAATATTGTAAAAATATTTACACTTCAAAACATTTGATCTCTTTCTTTTGTTAAATTAATACAAAATTGCTAATTAAAATGAATATATATATATAATTTTTCTTTTTCAAAAAAAACCTCATTGAGCATCCGTAAAACTAAAATATTAAAAGATTTAAAATATAAAATCTCAGATTGCAAAGGACATCGGTAAGCTATAATTCAAAGGCTAAACATGTATCGATCTCTATGTGTCACAGCAGTGTAATCCATATGCCCCCATAGAGGAGGAGCGCCTTTCATTAAACCCAAAGTTTTTACTGATTTTGAATGTGTACTTTTGCTACTGAATCTGGTGAGCACTCATTCATTGCTTCATATTTCCACACAACCTCTCATCTCATGCTTTGATGGTGTTAGTGACAGTTTATTGACGACTTTAAATTTGCGCGAACAGAGATGCCAAGGCAAGACAAGAACCTGCAAACAGACAACAGCGATGGAATTTAGGGAAGAATTTATTATCAGAGGCTAGTAACACCAAGCCATTGACAACTGACACCTTGAAGGATATTATTGCAGAAAAGGCTATTGAAATACCCCTTGGATCTTCATCTCTGGACTCTCTAGTTTCGCCTCTAGCAACTAAAGCAATTCATTCTTTGTCGAAGGCCACAAGGACAAAGAAATGCAATGGGAGCCAAGTAGGTTTGGGATTATAGAGCTTGGGGTCATGATTAGTATTGGCTTGGTCTTGGGTTTGAGTCTTAGTGAGGGTAGCTTACAAATAGGATTTTACTCTTCAACTTGTCCCACAATAGAGTCTCTAGTGCGCTTGACCGTGCAACAGAGTGTCCAAGCCGATCCAACTCTTGAAGTAGCGCTTCTGCGTTTACACTATCATGATTGTTTCATATAGGTATCCCCATTTTGTTGTTAATTATCTATACTTGTTTTGTGGAAAAGAAAATTTTGGGTGATTTCCCTAAAAAGTTGAATTTCCCTGAATTTGATTAAGTGACCTATCGTGACAATTTATGCCTTGAATGGTACTATTGGGCTTAATTATATATATGTGTTTGGGTGTTTTATTTGGACATTTCAGGATTGCGATGCATCAATCCTTATTATCGGGCCCAATGTTGAAAGGAAGACGTTGGGCCATTCTGGATTGCAGGGCTTTGATGTCATAGAAAATGCCAAGAAACAACTCGAAAGAATCTATCCCGGAGTTGTTTCCTATTCTCACATCGTTGCATTGGAAGCCAGAGATGCCATGGCACTAGTACTCTAAAACCCTAAATCCCTCTCGTCATATTTCTGTACCTTTGGTAGGCACATTGCATTTAACACTGAGTAATTATCTAGTGAAAAAATTGTTAGAGTAATGGACCCAATTATGATGTACCCACTGGACGAAGAGATGGAATGAGATCCTCTGCAGGGGATGCTTCGAACATGATAGACCATACAGATTCAGTCGATGTTCTCAAACACAAATTTGCTGCAAAGGGTTTATCTACATGAGATTTTGTTGTTCTCAATGGTAGGTCGATATCATCCTGCCATTCAGCTAAATAGATTAATGGCTAAACATCCACCAGATCTGTTATACATTTCATAAAATGTGCTTTAGGATTGTGAGCATAATAATGATTAAATATTTAATAAAATAGGAAATAAACAAATTATTTACTTGTGATGTATAGGACACAGTAAACCTGAAAATAATATCAGCCTTGAACCTTGAAGGAAAACTTTTTGTCCCTTAAATGTTTTGGGTTTGACCAGTAAAGCCAAGGTCTGGATGTTAAGTAGATTTGAATTGTTCCAGTATGTGTTATCTGTCACTCTGAGGTCATGGGAAAAATTTCAGTATGTAGAAATCTATAATTCACACAAATCTATAAGTACCAAGTAATGCTGCATTTGTTGTAGTTTTTAAGTGACAGGTACTGCAGGTTGGAACAATTTTTGCCAATAGATCAAACCTGCCCCTTCAAGGTTATGGGTATATAACAAGAACATGGTTGGTAGGCAGGTTGAAAAGCTGTCCACCATGTAAATTCTGGTCATTTCAAGGTTTTGGGCCGAATTTCCATATGTGGAGAGCAGTTACACAGTTACTCAACAATAGATAAGCACCAAAACAATGTTGTATTGAATGCAATGCACACTGATAGATATACTGGTTCTAGTCTGAGATGCTTCATAATATTCAAATATTATGGTGTGTTTCCTACTATGTATTGCATTTAATGCAAGTACATTTTTCATGTATGTATTGCATTTAATGCAACATTGTTGGTGTTCAACTATTGCATGATATATTGTGCTATAAATACACTTCACTTCGTATTCAACATTAACAACCTTTCGGTGTTCTTAAGCAGTCCAAATCAATGCCTTCAATTCGAACTAGTCAACGCTAAACAAATCTGTCTTCAAACTGTTCAAATTTCATAAATTTCGAGTTTGTGATGAGGAGGTTGAAAACAGGTCTGTCAACACTTTAGAAGTTCGATCTTATACACAAAAAATGTGAGCTTTACTCCATATATAATTCAGTCAGCCTTTTGGAGTATACTTGTAGTTTCTTACTCCATTCTTCTTTTAATTTTCAACTCCTTTTGCTAGTTTCAGATCACTCTATTTGATGAATCAAATCTGAAGGAGGTTGAACCATATTCATAGATATACTTGACTGGAGGTTGAAAAACTGTCATTGAGGCTAACTTGAAGGCTAAATTGGTCAATTTCTTGTATACTTAAGACTTCAACAACAAAAAATTGATCTTCTTTCTTTTACAAATGTCCAAATAGGACATGTATTTTTTCTTCCCAGGGAAAAAGTGCAATTTTCATTAATAAGTTAAGAAAATTACATGTTGTATCTTCAGCATGTATGAGATGCAGTCACTTGAGATCAAAACAATCTTTGTTCAATTCAATCTTTATGAATATCAGCATAATATTTGCATAAAAAGTAAATAAACGGTATTAACATAAACCATAAGGAGTCTAGAAAACTGTGTAAAGAAAAATATCATGGAATGATCATGCGGATCATTCCAAAATATTTTCATCTAGTTTGATGAAAGGATGATGGAAAAACTGGAAAAAGGCACCATCTATGAATTCTTGTATCATCTAATGCCCCCTGTTCAATTGCGTGGCCTCTTTGGAAAGACGATCACCGATTTCATTCCTTTTACTATATATTTGAGAGCATACAATAAAATCAAATTATGATTTTAGAGTGATGACATCATCTAGTAAATCCTTGAGTGTGTGCAAGTGACAATGATATGCATCGCTAATCTAATTGAAGGAATGAGTGATCATGTCTGACATGTGCAAACATCCAACAACATTGACCGATGCTACCAAAGCACATATCGAAGCCACTAGCTCGAGTGTTTGCTTCCTAATAGCTGAAAATGAGCGAATTGCTAAGGAGCTACAGATGACCAAGTAGGGAGGAGAATTGGTTGCAGCATCCGCTCGAGCAGAGTTGAAGAAGGAAACATGGGATGAAGTATTGTCCCTTGAAACAGTCATGCGGGTGTTGTATTCCAAGTTTGGCATTGTCTATAAGGCATTTGTCCGTCTCAATGGTTGGCAACAACGATGTGCTAGAAGAGAACATATCTTGTCGAACGTGCATGCTACAGTTGATTACATGTAAACATGGACTATGAGATACAAGGGAACCCTCCTTCACTTACCTAATATGACAAAGGTTAGAGTGGTTGAGTTGAAGGCACGCATCCGAAGTCAGATCTGGAACTATGAAGAGCTCCTGCAGATCATCACCAGTCTAGATGATTCCCATGCACATGTATTCAAGAGTATGGATGTCGTTGTGTGCGCACATGTGATCCCATCTATTGGGACACTCACCCAAGTGAAGACAAAGGCACAAGTCCAACTGGAGCTTGAATCCTACTTTGATGAGTTGATGTGCATAGCCACCAGCCTAGACTTGTCAATCGATGCAGACATCATGCACAAGTATGTTGTTGGTTCAGTATCACTCAAGACAATGATGTGCATGCTATCAGACGAGTTTGACAGAGGAACTTGAGCAGTGTACCGGATGCTATGGAGGCAAGAGTTCGTTTCCAAAAATATGTCACCTTAGCATACACGGACGCCATTGCGAACTACCGAGCTTGGCATCAATTTTCTACTATTGACCACCGTGAGGATGTCGAAGAGCTGGTCTTCCAACAGTTGTCCGAGTCATAGTGATGTCTTGCATGGCTTTCTCAAGCCATTTTGTCTCACATGGGTACATGTGCATTGTAATGTAACATCTTGTGAAGTGTAAGTTCGAGTGTCGATAGTTGGATGTAACAATCATAGAGTAAATGAAGAGTCATGAGGGTAGGTGAACTATAACAAAGGGGAATGTCAAGGGCCACCCCACCCTTTGCTATATATAGTCCCTCATAACTTGTTGTAGAGGCTTTTGGTCAGCCAAGATTCCTATAGGAGTGTCTTAGAGAAAGCTTGGACTGTATTGTAACAAGCCTTGGCTTCTCCACTACGTAGAGCTTATATATCTTTTTCGAGGAGCAGGCGGTTGTGGCTGTAACATTCCATTGTCAGAACTAGTGGTTGGACATGGATGTATTGTATGACTAGAATTACACTTCTTAATATAACAGAGCCAACACGTTTCATGCATATGTTGTATTGCATTTCAACTATCTGTTTACTCTAAATGATATATGTATTTGTTTGCTTACGCATGCATGTGTAGCTATTTTTTGTATATGTATGTATGAATCCATTTGAAATGTGTTGTTGGTTTAACCATCACTTTGGATTGCTAGCTTACATGGCTTCCATGTTGTGATGCATCTTTGCTCGTTTGTTCCCTTCTTAACTCCGTGCTATCACAGGTTTCAAAGGGACGCACTCACCTCACTCTCCATGTGTTAGAACTGCTCATGCACCTTCCTTGACTGATAACATATGTCACACCCTTGCTACCAACAAGGACATCTTACTTTCCTCTATGCGAAACCGAAGTCAATGCATTACCGTATGACCCACTACTAGGACTCCTACACCAAACGGTTTGAGGTCTAATTAGGACTTCTTACCAGGGAGATCCCCTAACATGTTGGCGGGTCCAGTACCGTCAATAGGTAGTGGTAATTATTACAATTGTGTTGACATGTAGAGGTTAATGATGTTGTTGTTATGATGTGCTTGTCATGAATGCATGCCAGTTGTATATGCAATTGTTATGCATGTCAATGTCTATATGTTGTTATGCATGCATTGTCATCGTTATAGTTATGCCTATATAATAGGTCAGACATACATTGTAAGGTCATTGTATGTAGTTTGTGTCATGATGATGTTGTTGGTATGTATGATGTTGATGTGTTGGTTGAGATAGAGTAGGAGATGCAGATCATCAAAGTAAGTTTGTAGCACTAGACCTCGGGGTAAGAGAAACTCGTCATACCAAATTATATGTTAGGCATGCATGTATGTTGGTTAATAGTTATTATAAGAATTAGGTTTATATACATTATGGTCACATACATGATTTTCATTATACTGTTTTTGTGGTTACATGCATGATAGATGCTATTTGATTAGTGTGGTTTTATGCACATGCGTCGAGATTCCATGAATGGTAGTTCTTGTTGTCATATGCGTTCTGGTCATATGCATGATGATTATGTTCATTGTAGTTAAGATGTTGATGTTATATGTATCATAATAACTTGGATTGGTCTATGAAGATGGTTATGGTTATGATATTTAGGTATGAGCCAACATATTTGTAATATTGTGTTGTACTAATCTAGACTAACTGTGCATATGTGATTGTTATGCATGAATGGCAATTGTTTATGAGTTTATGATGTGAATACATTATCTAGTTATTGTATGGATATCATGAATTTATTTATGTTTGAGTTGATGTGTTGTGAAGTTATATCATGCTAATCTAGATTGATTGTGTAGATAAGATAGCCTCCCCTGAGATACATTAAGGTATGTGTTTTCTTATGTCATCTATTTGGTGTTTGAATGTTTGATTATGTCATTGATTTGGTGTTTGAGTGTTTGGTGTCTATTATGTCATCTATACGTTGTTTTATTGTTTGATTAATTTCATGATATGAGTATGTGTCTATAAGATTGCATGAAGGAATGATTGTGTTTAAGATGGTTGTACTAACACATTATGTGCTGGGACAATTGATATATAGTTGAGTGCAAGTGGGTGCTAGTTGCAGTATTATGACTGGTGACTGTGACTTGATTATGACATGGTTGTCAGTCTTGGTAGAGGTTGATTTTAGTTAATAGATATGATGTCTTGATATTTGGAACATGTGATTGACATGTGTGAATAGTTGCAGGGCAACATGCTTAGCATCAAAGTGACAAGGTAACACTTTATTTGTTTATATAACTAACAACTAGGTGATGTGTCAAGACATAATAAGACTCAATTGCAGTGAGGAAAAAGGAAAAAGGAAGGAATTGGGTAAGAATTCATTTGGCAATGTTTGGAAACCACCGTTCCAAATGAATGAGTGCTTGCATGGGTATAGGAAGTCTTCTTAACCTAGATTTTGTCTAACATTATGTGGATATGTGCTATATTTATGAACATGTACTTGATAGGTAAACAACTCGTTTCTAGTTATGGCTCGATCTATCAAGAAATTGGAGTTCCTTGAGATATGACACATGTGTAGGTGTTCAAGACAACTTGCTTGATATAACAAGGTAAGGTAACTGATATATTGTTATATTTATTTATACAACGACAATTATGTGTTTATGGCAATATGATGCAGGGATTCCATGACAAAAGAAACTGCCATGATATCTTGAAAAAGGCTCGGGTTTAGCTTTCCTTTGGAAGCATTAAGAACCCATGGGGATTGAGTCATGGTGTTTGCTGCTAGTTTGTCCTTTTGGTATTTTATGATTTATTTTTCCTTGATTTGAAGTTTTTTTTATGTCTAGTGTATGGCCATACCACTTTGTTTATGGTGTTGTATTGTTATTAGATTTTCATGGTTTTCTTCTTGGTTACTTTTGGTTCTTACCTTTTGTGTTTTGAGGGTCTTGGGAATTGGTTTGGGAAAGAGGAAGTTAATGGAGCTTAGGGAGAGTTGAATGGAACCCAACAGACAATCAAAGACTTGGATGAAGCTAAGTGCATGAGTAAAGAGAAGCTAAAGGCAAGAGTATGACAATCGGTTGGACTGGTTGGGTCCATTGGGATAAATGGATAGTGGAAATACAGTCATGGAAAAGGTAATAGGAAGGTAAAGTGAACAGATGTGAGGTATTTGATGCCTTGGATAAGTTGGGAACTCTTGCTCTCAATGTTTTGCATGTTGTGCATGGATAAAGGACGTTCTATTAACCTTTACCTTATGATATCTAGTATTTACGGAATGATCATGATTATGTTGATATATATATATATATATATAGATATATATATATATATATATATATATATATGCCATTGTATGACAAGGTCTTCATGGATCATGATTATTTTATGCTAATGCTTGTATGTATGTATATATGTAGGTATGTCATTATCTAATAGGGTCGTTAGGGATCACGATTGTCTTATGATAATGTTTTTATGTATGTGTGTGCGCATGTTGTTGTCTGACATGGTTGTCGGGGATCATTCTTGTGGAGGAATGATTTCTTATGCAGGTGAATTACTTGAAGAGGTTCCTGGTCATATGAGGAATGATCTAGGACGATCTCTAAAAAAAAGTACCAGTGGCATGGTAAGAAGGCTCAAAAATCAAAGTGGAAGAAACTCTATAAACTTAGCATCAGATCAAAGTGTTCATCATCCTGATTTCAATGGTGTGAATGACACTCAAATCAAATCTCATATGCAGAAGTTAGAGAAAGTCAAAGATTATGTTGGACTTGGACAGGTGGCATGAGGATATGATGTGGAAAAACTTCAGCGAATGGGGAAGTGCCAAGTGGCAGGTAGCCATTGGTCCCACATTTCTCTTATCGCAGAAGGAAGAGGTTAGCAGTTTCAAATCGGCCCTAGACAAGAAACTTTGCGATGTGATAATCGCATATCGCAATCACAAAAGGCAAAGTGTTTCTGAAGCGGCCCCGACAGGATCTCAGTTGGGATTGCGATATCGCATATCGTAGATCAGAGGGGATCAAGTCTTTATGAATCATCCTCCAATAGAGTCCAGTTGCAATGTGATATATTGCAATCGCAGTTCACAAAAGGGGAGTAGTAGTATGGAGTGCCAACCCCATTTCTACACCGATTGTGATTTGAAATGAGGCCTGATATGTTTTGAACTATGTTTAATAAGCCATCAGGTTCACTATTATTGTAGGGAACCTATTGTAAATGATGGGGTTTGTACGCCAGTAGAAAATTTCGATTGCGATATGTAATGATGCAAACTGTGTCGATGGGTTATTCATCATTTGAGTGTTAATGATAAAACAATATGTGGACTATTTTTCTATGTTTAATAGAGTTATTACCACAGACTATTTAGGGGTCCGAGAATCTCTGCCTGAAATAAACCTGCCATCTAAAACTTGTCATTTGTTTGGAACTGCCCAGAAATTGAGGAGCTAGCCACAACATATATATATTGGACTGTCCACGCAGGAAAGGGGAGGATACCGGCCGATAGTTCATAATTGTATGCAACAATAATCTGACCTAATAGTAGGGGGCTGAAACCTTTCCTTCAGTAGCAGGGATGTTCCGAGAAGGTGCATAAAGCCCGATTATCTGAATTGGGTGTTCGGATAGGCATTTTTGCATGATTTTTCACCAGTACTTCGGTGGTATTGTCTGTTTCTAAAGTTCAGTTCTCCATTCTTCATCCATATTCTAGCTTGGAGGTATAAGGATTGGAGTTGAATGTTGTTTGTACTTTTCTCTCTTTTTATGCCACATAATGAATGAAGGCCTCCCCACTATTGAGTAGGGCCCGGAGACGTAGTCCAAATTGGACGAACTCCATAATAAAATCATTGTGTCATGGTTTCATGTTTATCTTGTTATTTCAACATCATTTTATGTGATTTTAAGTTCCATGGTTAATAAGCTCTATTATATGTAATTCTGATGCATTTATAAGAAAAAGATCTTGGATCAAGTTTGGTATCAGAGCATGTCTTTGTTGATGTGAATTGCATGAGTATATGATAACCCAGAACAAGCTATGAAAAAGTGAAGGAATGCTTAATTCCTTTGATCCCAAAACATGACGTGCACAACGAAGAAGAAACATGGCAAATGAAGAAGCCTATTGGGAAGAGGAACAAAATTTCCACAAGGTATTCTACAATATGGCAGAGAAAGTGGACAAGCTATTTTTAGAGTATGAGAAGGCACTTGGGCATGAGAAGGAAGATGTCAGTGATAATAGATCAACAAATCATGAAGGTGGTGGAGAAGATCACCCTCCCTCTCCTTCTTTAAGTGATAGTTCTCGTCACTCTAATGGCGATTCCAAACATACATCTAAGAAACCATTCTTCAAGCTAGATGTAAAGTTTCACCTACCCATGTACAATGGAGAGTGTAGTGCAGAAAAAATAAATAATTAGATCAGATAGATAGAGGTCTAATGCTATATTCAGTAGATTGAAGAAGATGAGGCAAAGGCCAAGTTAGCATCTCTTCGGCTAAGTGGCACTGCTCTCATTTGGTGGGAGAGAAAGTTGTAGAAGGGCAGTAAAATGTCAGGTAACCTTATCTCGTCTGGGTCCAGTTTTATTTCTGCATTGAAAGACCAATTTTACCCTTTGGGTTATAGAAAGAAGGAACTAATGGAATGGCAATATCTAAGGCAAGGTAAAGGCGAAAATGTGCAAAGCTTCACTGAAGAATTTCTAAAACAAGCATTGAATTTGGGCATCTCATTAAATTCGCCCGAGACTGTAACTAAGTATGTTGGTGTGATACATAGTTACATAAGACACTCACTATTATTATTCAAGCATACTACAATTGATGCCACCAGCATAATGGTGATTCATCTTGAAAGCCAAAGCAATAATGATAGAGATGATCAAGCCAAGAAAACACTATTAAACCCTCAATGTTGAAAGTTCTAGAAGAAAGATAAGGGGAAGGCTAAGAAGTCCATCGAAACCAACAAAGAAGACAAAACAACACCATCTTGCACGCATTGCAAGAGTGAAGGTCATGGCGAGGACCACTGTTGGAAGCTACACTTAGAGCTGAGACCAAAGAGATCCAGTGGAAAGGGCAAGCAAAAGAGAATGGAAACAACGCAGCAGGACCTTGGATTAGATTTTGGCAATAAGACATTGATCACATCCGTGGGCACAAAAGGTACTCCTTTTGTTAATAATAGTTCAAATTCAATTACAAGTACTAGTTATTTGAATGAGAATGTAAGTAATGAAAGAAAGAGAATTGAACTATTCCACATCATGGTTATTATAAAAAACACAAAGGTGGAAACTTTGTTCGATTTAGGTTCCCAAGAAAATTTGATCTTAGAGTCCTTAGTGAAAAAGTTAGGTCTCGAAACTAAGCCTCATCCGAGTCCATACTTGCTTGGTTGGGTAAGCAATAAAGAAAAATTACAAGTAACAAGCAGTGTAGGGACAAACTTTTTATTGCTTCCAAATTAGTTGATGATGTAGAGTTAGATGTTTTTCCTTTGGACATATGTGGAATTATCTTGGGAAGTCCATATCTATATGATAGAAAGGCATTTTTCTTTCGGCAAGAAAATAAATACCACCTCACAAAGGACAGGGTAGAATATATAGTCATAGATCATCATATGAAAGTTAGTGCTAGCCTTGTAAGTGCAAGACAAATTAAATGACTGGTTAATTCCAATAAAGGGTGCATGCTCATGGTAGTGAGAGCAAAAGAGGTTGAGACAGCTGATGCTTTCAAATATTGTGATCCCGATCATAAGAAATAATTGTTGAAATTATTTTTGACTATGATGGATTGTTTCAGGAACTGAGAGGATTTCCTCCAAAACAAGAAATCCAACATGAGATCCATTTACAAAAGGATGCTCCTTTATCGAATATTCGCATGTACAAGATGCCTTCTATCGAGATGGAGGAGATCAAGAAATAGGTTTAGGAGTTTCTAAATAAAGAGGTCATCAGACCGAGTTCTTCTTCGTGCATCTCACCAATCATGTTGGTGACAAAGAAAGACAGCACATGGAGAATGTGTGTAGGCTACAGGGTGCTAAATAAAATTACAGTGAAGAATCGATACCCTCTCCCTCGCATTGACGAATTATTAGATCAGTTGAAAAATGTTATCTACTTTACAAAACTAGATTTGCGTAGTGGATATCACTAGGTTAGAGTTGCAGAATAAGACGTTTCGAATACTGCATTCAAAACCAAATAGGGGTTGTTCGAATGGATGGTGATGCCATTCAGACTATGCAATGCTCCGGCCATGTTTATGAGGCTAATGAATGTCTTTTTTGGCATTTTCTTGATAATTTTGTGCTTGTATATCTGGATGATATTCTTATGTATAGTAGGAAATGGGATGGACATGTATGTCATGTGAAGAAAGGGCTTGATGTTATGAGAAAAGAAAAACTGTATGTAAAGATGTCAAAGTGTGAGTTTGGGAAGACCTCTCTAGTTTATTTAGGTCACATAGTTGGTAATGGGCAGTTGAAAATAGATCCCTCTAAAATATATGCGATTATGAAGTGGCCTGAGCCCAAAAATATTACAAAGGTCCGAACCTTTTTGGGTGCGGTATAGTATTGGAGAAGGTTCATTGGAATGTCTCTATTATCACAACCCCTTACATGCATTGACAAGTGTGAAGCAGGCCTTTCAGTGGGGAGGGAAAAAACACAAATCGTTCAACGCGCTGAAAGAGAAGATAAACAAAACACTAGTGCTAGCCTTACTAGACCTTCAACATCCTTTTGAGATTGAAACTGATTCCAGTGGATATGCTATGGGTGTTGTATTGATGCAACAAAAGAAGCCTATATGTTACCACTCAGAGACTTCCTACCAGGCTGTTGTGAATTATCCCACATATGACAGGGAGTTGTATGCCTTGGTCCAAAGAGTAAAGAAGTGGAAATGCTATCTGATCTGTAAGGAGACCATCATCCATATGGATCAACAGCCCTTACAGTACCTTCCATCACAGACCAAGCTTTAGCAAGCCCGTCATTTCATATGGATGGGATTCCTCCAACAATTTCATTTGGTAATAAAATACAAGAACGACACCAACAACAAAGTAGAAGATACTGTTTTTTGCCCTCCTATTTTTGCATCTGTAGTTTTTCAAAATTCTTCTTTACCGTTAGAAGGTTATGCTAAAAAATATGCTAATGATAATGATTTTAAAGATATTTATGCAAAACTGACTCATGGATCATAGGTGGACAGTTATTATTTGCAAGGAAAAATATTGTACCACCTTGGAAAAATGTGCATACCCATTGATGAAAGGGTACATGTAATTAGAGAGGCTCATACCTCTCTTGTGTCTGGTCATTTTGGGGTTGAAAAAACTTTATGTCATTTATAGACGTTTTGTTTTTGGCCTCATATGAAAAACATTGTGACTCACTTTGTAAAGGGTTGTGTTTTGTGTTCTATTTCAAAGCCCTCTAATAGAAGACTTGGGATCTACACACCCTTCCCTCTTCCGAGTGGACCATGGTAAAGTGTGTCCATGGATTTTGTAGGTGGTTTGCCTATGCTTAAGAAAGGTCATGACTATTTGTATGTTGTCATGGATTGTTTTAGTAAAATGTGTATTTTAATACCTTATAAAAAGAAGGTTACTGCTGAGTAGACTGTTTATCTTTTCTTTCAACATGTTTTGGTCCATTTTGGGTTGCCCACATCTATTGTGTTAGATCAAGACTCTCGCTTTCTTGGAGAGTTTTGGATGAGCTTGTGGAGAACGATGGAAACCAAGCTTAAAAGAAGCACAACATTTGATCCACAGACCGATGGGCAGACAAAGGTTATCAACTACACTATGGTACACTTTTTACGAGGCTATTGTGGAAAGCATCCCAAGTTGTGGGATGAACAAATTTCTTATGTGTAACATGCATACAATCGAGTAGCACATTCATCCACCTAGAGCTCACCATTTGAGACATGTTTTGGTTATCTACCAAGGGATCCCTTAGACATGGTCTTTGGGAAAGAGGAGGATGGAAATGGACAAGATGATAGGGACAAAGCATGGAAGCTTATTCAATGGATACAGATGATTCATCAAGCAGTACAGGAGCAATTGGAGAAGAGTTAGACTTGGTATAAATCTCGACATGATAAGCACCGAGTTGACCATGAGTTTCAAGTTGGGGACAAGGTATGGCTCCACATAAGCAAGGATAGAATGAAGGGAGAAGGGAATAAATTGAGAACCATTTGATATGGTCCCTTCACCATATTGGCAAAGATTGGAGACAATGACTTTCATCTTTACTTGCCCGCTTATATGAAAATTTACTCACTAGTGAATGTTGAAAACCTGAAGCTTTATGAACCTCCATTGATTACGAATACCGAAGAGGTAGCACAGATTCCTACAGTGGATGATTTTGCACCAGAGTATCTAGATAGGTTGCCCGAAGATATCATACTCCACAGAGAAAACATAACTTCACGAAGGGGAGATGTTGAGTACATTCATGTTCGCTTCAAAGGAATTCATTAGAGTAAAGCTCAATGGATGGAGAAAGAAAAAGTGAGCAATCAATTTCCTCACTTGCCAATTGACTGAAAAGGCTTTTGGAAGTCCAAAAGCTCTTAGTGGGGAGGATTGATCGAGGTGGATCTCTAGAAAAAAGTACCAGTGGCATGGTAAGGAGGCTCAAAACTCAAAGTGGTATAAAATCTATAAACTTAGCATCGGAACGAAGTTCTTGTCATCCTGATTCTAATGGTATGAATGGCACTCAATCTGATCTTGTATGCAGAAGTTAGAGCATGTCAAAGTTTATGTTTGACTTGGACAGGTGGCACGAGGAGATGACGTGGAAAAAATCCAGCGAATGGGGAAGTGCCAAGTGGTAGGGTGCCATTGGTCCTGCATTTCACTTATCACAGAAGGTAGAGGTCAACCATTTCAAATCGGCCCTAGGCAAGAAAATTTGCGATGCGATAATCGCATATTGCTACTGCAAAAGGAAAAGTGTTTCTGAAGTGGCCTTGACAGGATCCTGATTGCGGTTACGATATCGCATATCATAGATTAGGGGGGATCAAGTGTTTATGAATCGGCCCTTTGTAGAGTCCATTTGCGATGCGATATATTGCTATTGCAATTGCAATTCGCAAAAGGGGAGTAGTAGTATGCATTGCCAACCCCAATTCTATGCAGATTGCGATTTGCGATGAGGTTTGATATGTTATGAACTACGTTTAATAAGTTGTCATGTTCATTGGTATCGCAGGGTGCCTGTTGTAAAGGCTGGGGTCTATATGTTGGTGGAAAATGCCAATTGTGATTTGTGATGAAGCAAACTGCACCGATGGATTATTCCGTCATTTGAGGGTTAATGCTAAAACAATCTGTGGAATTTTTTTCTACGTTTAACAGGGTTGTTACCACAAACTATTTAGGGGCCCGAGAATCTCTACCTGAAACAAACCTTCCATCTAAAACTTGTCATTTGTTTAGAACTGCTCAGAAATTGACGAGCTAGCCACCATTATATATATTGGATTGTCCACACAGGGAAGGGGAGGAGACTAGCCTATAGTTTAGAATTGTATGCAGTAGTAACCCGACCTCTCATAGCATGGGGCCGGAACCTCACCTTGAGCAACAGGGAAATTCTGAGAAGGTGCAAAAATCTCTATTATCCAAATTGGGTGTTCAGATAGGTGTTTTTGCACAATTTTTCACCAGGATTTTAGTGGTATTATCTATTTCTGAAGCTGGGCTCTCTATTCTTCATCCATCTTCTAGCTTGGAGGTATAAGGATTGTAGTTGAATGTTGCTTGTATTTTTATCTCTTTTTATGCCACTTAATGAATGAAGGCCTCCCCACTATTGATCAGGGCCCAAAGAAGTAGTCCAAATTGGACGAACTCTGTAACAAAATCATTGTATCATCATTTCATGTTTATCTTGTTATTTTCGCATTGTTTTATGTGCTTTTAAGTTCCATGGCTAATAAGATCTGTTATATGTAATTCTGATGCACCTATAAGAACAATATCTTGGATAAAGGAATCAAGTGGGAAGAGTAGCCCTAGAAAATCTACGAGGTCAGTATCATGTGGTTATGAATTGATATTATGTGATTATACTATGTGTATGTTTATGTTATGGACAAGATATATTGAGAGATACATCATTGAATGAAAAAAACATGATCCGCGACATGCTAGGATAAGAATGGATGGTGGAAACACATTGGAAGCAAGGTTGCTTGGTAGAGCCAGTGTGGTTTTTGGATGTGCAGTGTTGTTGTCGTGTATATGTTGTGCATGTTTTATATTTAGCAATTTCACATATGGTGATGTGTAAATGTTGTATATGTAATATTGTATACATATGATATTGTGTAAATGTTGTATATGTAGTGTTGTATACATATGATGCTATGTGCATGTTGGATATGCAGTGCTGTGTACATATGGTGTTGTTCACATGATTGGATATGCAGCACTATGTACATATGGTGCCATGTACATGTTTTCTATGTGGTTCTATGTGCATGTGGTGTTCTGTGCGTGATTGTACATGTGGTGTCGTGTGCATGTGGTGATGTGTACATGTTGTACATGTGGTGCTGTGTCTATATGGTGTTGTGTACATGTCGTGCATGTGGTGCTATGTACATGAGGTGTTGTGTACACATTATGCGGGTGGTGTTGTGTACACGTTGTGCAGGTGGCGTTGTGTACATGTTGTGAAAGTTGTGTTGTGTACATGTCATACGATGTGTTGCACACATATGGTACTGTGTTATGTGTAATGTGTGATTGTTGTATCGTGATGTGTGTATTTATTGTGTTTTACTATGTGTACATATGTGTATTGTGTTGTACATTTGGTGTAGTTGTATGTATTGTGTTGTGTTGTACACCAGGTGTAGGTGTATGTATTGTGTTGTGATGTGTAGTGGATGTAGGTGTATGTGTTGTGTTGTACGCCGTGTGTGGGTGTATGTATCTAATGTACATTGTGTGTATGTTTATGTGGTTGAAGAGAAGAAAAGGCACTAGATGCTTTCCAGATGTGGCACCCAAATTCATTGTGTGTACAGAAAAGACAAAGGCAAAAGTAAAAGGAACAACTAAAGGATAAGTATCAATATTTTATTTTAGTTTTATTATGGATGTTATCTATGATGGTTACATGCGATCTATGATTCTGGTTTATGATGATTGAATGCAATTCATGATTTTGATCTATGATGGTTGTGTTTTGAGCTAACCATATGTAATATGTTTATACATGATGATTTGGCCAAGAGCTAGTTTGGCTTGTTGTGAAAGGAAGTGAAAATAAGTGCAAGTGTACCTTATTTATGGGCCACTAATGAGGTATGATTTGGATTTATTTCAATGTGTTTTGAATCTAATGGGAATTATGTGCTTGGTACAGGAAAGCATGGAAATGCCTGGATTGGGTGGTTGAAACCAACTCCAAGAATTAACATCATTAGTGAAAGGAATTGGAATAGGCAACACTATGTTGGTAAAGAACTTCAAGAGCAGGGCCAACATCGGTACCCAATAATGTACATTGATTTCCATGAGCATGCTATGAACGATATGATGGTTTTGAGGTAGAGATATGTCTTGGTTTTGGACCTTTTGATGTGAGGAAACCTTGCCAAGAGAGGGGTCACCCAAGGGACCACATAGGAGAGAAGGGGATACCCATGGAACTTGGAAGGTGTGTGACTGCACGAAAGGGGGTGACCGAATTTCCCAAGAGACTATGTAGAAGAGAAGGAATTGTTAGGGATGGATTTGTTTTGGCTATTAGCATTTCCAGATGCAATCATATGCACATTAGGAGTGTGCCGTGGAATAATTACCTGGTAACTATTCACTGAGAGGCAAGTGGCACATGATTGTAGCAATGGACATTGGATGCAACTTTGACCTTGGCAGTGGATTTTGGATTTCCTGGGAAGGAGGTGAATCCTGTTACTACTTTTAAGGGTGGAGGTGTGAACCTCTGGATTCCCTTATTGCGGATGCAGACATCACATACTTTTAGTTGCTAGTTGAGAAAATGTGCATATGTGTATGTTATTGTAAATACTATATTGAGATGGATTTATAAAGCTCATAGACAATATGATTATTTGCTGGTTGAAGAAAATGTGTAGGAGTATATATGTGGTTGATATTGTAAATACCATAATGAGTTGTGTTATAAATCTCCAATAAGTGATATGGGTGTCATGTTGTTATGTTGCCATGTTGGTTTGCTTTCAACATGTTAATCATTGTAAACACTACATCGAGCTAAGTTATAAAGCTCCATGGATAATAAGTATTGATTTTTAGTGGTCTTACTAGTTGTAGGTGTCATTGAACACCGACGATGGTGTCCCCCCAAGGGGGAGGGTTCTATAACAACCCTCGTCAAAATTGCATGTAATAAAGTTAATAAAGGAAAAATAATAATGAAGGTCATGGGACACATATTACAAGTTGAATGCTAGGAAAAACATCCTAGTGTGGGTGTTCATTTGGTTTATTATGCCTAAAGAAATTGGCAAAGGCAATGGAAAAGGATTTAGAAAGGCAAAGTGACATTAATTGGCATTTTATTTATGAAAACAATGGAAATTGGGAGAAAAGGAAGGTGAAAGGTCACAGGTTTCATGTGAGGAGGAAAATGAAGGAAAATGAAGGAAAATGAAGAAAATATAGGCCTAGTTAGTAAAAAGGATTCTGAGGATCAGTTCACAATTTTTTGTCAATTTAGTTTTGGATCTCTCTCTCTATTCTCTGTCTCTCTCATACTCTTGTACACTTAGAGTATTACTGGAGAACTCTAGCATTAGAGGAAAGAAGGTGAAGGAAGGACACGACATCAAGAGGAAGAAAATATCAAGCAAGGAAGAGCAGGATCAAGTGACTAAAGTGGGATTTCTTGTAGGTATCGAGTTATATGTATGATCTCCTTGCTAGTTTTGGCATGCATAGTACATGCATGTGTGTTTTTGGTTATCTTGTTGTCATTGGCATGGGTCTTTCCAGGTGTGACAGTGTTTTTCAACCTTACCTTTCCCTTTTCAGATAGTCATATTGTGATGGGGTTCTCTTGTTTGGTTGAGTTGGACTACTAGATGGATTGAAATCTGAGTGGTGTGGTATTAGGATTAATCACAAGGCCTAGGAATCCCTTGGTGGGATATACAGTAAACCATGACTGTGAGTAACCTTTATTGGGCCCAGGAATCCCTTGCCTAATAATTGTGGGATACATGGTAAAGATTAGAGGGTGGAAACCTCATAGACCTAGGAATCCCTTGACCAGTAATGACGGGATACACGGTAAAGCCGAGAGGTGGAGATGGACAAATTCCTCATGGTTTATGTGTAGAGATTTGGAGGCATCCTTGCATGTATAGGCCTAAGAATCTCTTGGCGTGATTGCGGTAAAGCCTGGTTGTATAGATGAGGGTTTCAGGTCTAGGAATCCCCTCGAGGGATATATGGTAAAGCTTGAGGAAGCCCTGATTGTTTTTGTTGTGAGTCCCACACTCATGCTTGGAATATGATAGGAGGGTGATTTGTTGAAAGAAAGATTTGGTTCAACCCAATCTATGGTCAGGTGATATGTGGAAGTCCCTAACTTGGTTGGATTTGCATAGGTTAATAAGAGCTATTTTCCCCTTGTATTCTATGAGTAAGTGTACTTGTTATTATGTGGATTTAATGACTTTTCTATCACTAATATTATTTTGATTATATTCTTGTTATAAGCATGGTTTCATGACACATTTTAATTATGGCTCTTAACATGTTTTGATTGGTAAATTAATGTCTATTGAATGCATTACCTAAGGGATGTTATTGTAGCTATTATGTGAAGGGACTAGACCTTCTTGGTGATTTTTAGATAAGTACCATACCGTTATGTTCAAATGTGCATTTATAGCCTGTAGATTACATGTTCACAATGTGTTCTACAAAATGTCTATCATGGTTAGGCTTGGTTAGGTTAAGTCCTTGATCAAGTTTTGCGTTAAAGGCTTTGTCTTGGTGTCATTTATTTTCTTGGAAAGTCTCATCAAGTTTTGGGAATTGGTATTGAGACTCGCCACGAAAAAGTGGCTTAAATCTCATAGTCTTTAACATAAAACTTGTTGAAAAAGACTGTAGTCTCTCCTTTATAAGCTTGTGGGAGCGATTGGAGGGTTTTAGTCACATAGAGGCCTTTTCATGGGAGCGAAATGAGGTTTAGTTCAATGAAAGGCTAGGTTAACTCGGAGGTTGGGCACATGGAGTGGTCGATTAGCTCGTGGGGTTCCTGTAACACCTAAGGGAGGTTAGAAAAGTGTTTGTTCATTGGTTCCAATTCCTTAACTTCACTTAGAGAGTTTAATCATATCATAATAAGTCCTCAACACATGTTTATCCCGGAGGACCGATTAGCTTGGGTAACTTTGGAGGAGGGTATTATAGACAACATATTGGTCCTTGGATCCTACCCATAGAAAGAAATGGCACGTTTTTTCATAATATTTCCAAAATTCCTTTTGGAATCCATGGAAGGGACATCCAATAAATTTCTAGGGCTTCTAGCATAGATTTTATACGAAATAAACAGCTTACCTAGAAAGCCATTCAAGGTTGAGGAATTTAACCCTTTTTCTAGTGTTGCTATCAACCACGATGAGTTTGAAATTTTGTAAGTGTTTGGATTTAAATGAAAATCCAAATATTTTAATACTTCATCAATAAACATTAGTGAAAAAGGGAAAATATTATGCAAATTCAAAAGCTCTACATCTTCCAAATTATAAGGAGGTGGTGTCAATGGAGAGCCATTTATTTGCATATGAGTCGCCTTTCCAAAGGGTCCAATGTTGAGTTTCAAAATATGAGGGAGTGCCATGATCCAATGTAGAAAATCATAATGTCATCAAAGAAGAGAAAATGTGTGATAGGAAAAACATCAACAACCTTAATCCAATGGAAATATCCCCTCTTTTTTTCATCCTCCAATAGTCTACAAAGGCTTTCCACAACTAGTAGAAATACAAGAGGTGGAAAGGGAGATCCATTCCTCAATCCCCTTTGAGCATGAAAAAAATTAGATTTTGAGCCATTGATTAGGACTGCAAAAGACTCAATGGAGATTGAACTCATGGCCCACATGATAAATGTAACCTCAAACCTCGAATGAGTCAAAATAAGTCACAAATATAGCTACCTAACACTATCATATGCTTTAGACAGATAAATCTTTAGAATTACCCCTTTTAGCTTATGATTTTTGAGGCTATGAAGACCCTCCTGAGTAACCCCAATAGCCTCGTATATTTGTCTTCCTTCCAAGAAACCAAATTTCTTTTTGGAGATGGAAAGTTTAGAGAGAATAGGCCTGATCTACAGAGCTATCACTTTTGCTATGATCTTGTAGATGCAATTACATAAAGAGATTGGTTTGAAGTCATCAAAGTTTATTGGGTTGTCCTTTTTGGAATAAGTGAAATAAAAGTAGTTTCGAAAGAGGCCAACATCTACCCAATTTAATGAGACTCTTCCACTACATTTAGAAGGTAACCACCAATCAAATAAAAAATCTCTAGGAAAAAACTCAACTGACCACCTATTAGGACTATGGATTTTATCCTTTTGAAAATAATGGATTACTCTTGAAAACTCCTCTTCCACTTCTTCCTCCATCAAGTAGAGATTGTCTCCCTCCTCTATGAACCTCAGGAAGAGTTGTGCCATTTTAGAAACCTCAACAATGGAATCCATTTCATTAGCACTAAAAAGGGAACTAAAGTGACTCTTCCCTAGGTTTTCCAAGTCCTGAAAAGTATAAACATGATCACCATTATGGTTTTTAAGACTCTAGAAGGTGTTTGTCAATTTATTGCCTTTTTCATAATTCTAGAAAACTTTTGTATATTCATCTCCACATTTAAGCCAAGTGCCTCTTCTCTTAAGCCTCTAGAGTTCCTCTTTTTCTACTAACAACTTCCTCTTTTTTGATTCTAATTCCAACAACCTAGATTTTGATTCCTTATTCTGGGAATCCCCTTCTTTTGAATTACAAAAGGAAGTGATGTTGTCTTCCACAACTATTGAATCCTGATAATCCTCAACCTGTTTGCGAGCTTCCCACTCAATAGTGAAGAAGTGAAGAAATCGAGACACTAGAGGGAGAATCAAAGGGTGTCCAATTTGATCTAAAATGATCTAGAAAATCCTCATCTTTCAGTTAATTTTCATTAAATTTCAAAGGGATTCTAGTCTTGTGCCCAATCCCCTTGATCTACAAGAGAATGGGATAGTGGTGAGATTCCTCACCAATTCCAACCCATTGGAAAAGCATAAATTATACTTCTACTAATCTTTTTGTTGTTAAAAACTCGCCGAGTCTCTTCACCACCCGTGCATCCCCCACCCTTTTGTTCCTCCAAGTGGGGTTTATTTTTATCAGCTTCATATCAATAAGGTTTTGATTCATCATTGTATGCGATTTTTTTTTGTGAGAGGGTCTAATCCTGCATGAGGACCCCAGACCTCTGTGGCCATCGAAAAATATAGATCTCCTCATAGAATAAGATTTTCATATTCAAAAACCATTCTCCTAAACAGGAAATCCCATAAATTTTCTCTCTCCAAATAGGGTCTGTAAACATTCATTAATATGAGCTCCATTCCCTTCTCATTAGAGAAACCTTTCATTCCTAGGACCGAGTCCATTTCCCATGAATTGACCATATTGATATGATAGGAGTTCGAACCAAAGACCATATCCACAGATATTCCATGGGCACCAGAGCATTAAAAATGCTAGCCAACAAACATAGATTTTAGCAACATAGAGTTCCTATTACCATCCCTTATATTTTCTTGAAGAAAAATAACACTCAGGCAATAAGAGTCGACCATCATATAAAATCTTATTTTTTTGATAGGCTAGCCATCCCTCCACAATTGAAAGAGAGTGTAATCATGAGGGAACCCATCCAAGGGATTTCGGTGCTCTAAGAACCCCAACGATGGATAGTTGTTTACCCATGGCCATATCATATCAAGCCTTGATTGAATCCTTTACAAAGTTAGATTTTCTCCCTCTTCCATTTTCATTAAACGATGGGATTGTGGACATATCTAGACCCTAAATGGGAGGATGAGAGGTTGACGGGCCTATGCACAACCTAAAGATGTAACATGAAATAGACTCCAGGGTGTTAGAGGAACAACTTGCCTCCAGGGACATAAAAGTAGGTGTAGAAGAGGGGAGGGACTAGGGGAAGTGGATAGGGAATTTGACCCATTTGTGAAATAGGGCTACCAAAAAGTTGTGTGGATACAACTAGAGACACCTTGGTCTAATCCTTGCCAAAATAAGAAAATGAAACAACCATATTCAAAAACAAAATTTGGGGGGGTTACCCTTATCAATAATTTGATCTTGCTTGTAGAGGTATATAGGAAGATCCTTCGCTCCCTTCCTAGGATCCTTGGCTTCTACCTCACGATCTTCCAAAATGACATCTTGCTTCTTCTTCACTAGGTCCGAAGATACCTTTATAGGGATGTTATTGGGAAATCTAGTGTCTATGCAGAGCTGCTAGTCCCACTAAGGCTGGTAGCTACCTTAGAAACAAACAAACTAAAACCACTTTCGTTTTCCTTTACGAGAAATAGATAAGAGGGGAATAAAGGAGACCAAGCTCTGTCTTGCGCTTGGTTCCTTGCTTGATTCCTCTCCCTTCTGATAGATCTTTGCCACTCGCTTCCTCGTCTGCCCAGCTTCAAAGAGCACCTGTAGAATCAAAGCTGCATAACACTATCCAAGAACATAGATCTATTATCATAAACAATATAGGACCAGATATATATTGACCACACAAATGCATATAACATCAATCATACAAGAATGTGGAGGAAAACTAGAATAGCTTTATTGATAATCAAGAAAGGACAAAGAGGATTACAACCAATTGTTCTAACCCAACATCATCCTCTCAGCAAGAAAGCCCTTCTTCACCTCATGAAAAGCTTAGATCACCCAACACTATGATATTGCACCAAGAAACCAACAACACTTCCTTACAAGATACACAATTCCAGCCTCTGGATCTCTAGGATGAGGGATCCATATATAGATGTTTGCAAGGGGTGTGAGTCAGCTTTTGAGATTTGATTAGTGTCCTCTCTCTGATAGTTCTTGATTCCACTTGGAGATTGATGATCTCTTACTCATCCCTGGGCGAATGCAGAGAGGCAAGTGTAACAGGAGAAGTTTCTGGAAGATTCCATGATCCTCCACCTTACGGATTGACCCTGCCATTTTTCCACTCTCGCCCATCGCACCCCATAGAAGGGATTTTCAACATGCATCGCACCTACTGTGTGTAGGCAGGTGGGATGCAACACACTTTGACCATGGAGCAGGTGAAATGGTCCAGTTTTGACCAGTTCTGAGTAGTTTTTCATGGAGAACTTCTGGGAGATGCTGTAATCAGTTGACCTTGTTCTTTTAGGGGTTGGAACAACACCTTTAGGGACTTAGGAGCCCTTGGTTTATGGACATTTATGATTGGGGTTGCAGTGCCCAAAAATTTCTATAACAGCTACCCCCTAAAGCATGAGGTCGTTAATCTTTTGATGTCGGGTGAAATGCTTTATCATGAGGATCCGAAGTTTTTTCGAGCTGGAAGGCGACCTGTAATAAGATACAATACAATACATTATCTTCATAATATTTTCATGATCTAGCTGAGGCAGGAATTCCCATGCTCAGCTTTATAAATTCATTTTCATGTACATGAGACAGACAATCGTCTGAGTGTAGACTGACGATTCTGGTAGAGCCATCATCCCTTAGATTGGATTATTACTTGTGCAGCAATGATGTACATTTGATGTCTTTATTTTCCTGAATATATATCACAGCCCGGATGGATGAAACTAGATCCAGGGTCTTCAATCTTGTTCGATCTTCACTCAAAGTACAAGTCGATCCATGTGAGAGATGTTTTGGAGTCGAACATGGAAAGACATCATCTGATTACCAGCCAGTGATGTAAGCTGTTAACAGGCACGAGACGAATCACTGATAATAATGATGACCCTCAAGGTACTATAGTACAATTCACGTGGTGTGAATAAGGGACTTGGCATCAAACACCATGCAAAATCTTTCGGTCGAAGGCCATTGATGTAAACCTATCACCGGAAGTGAGAAACTTGCCATTGAGGCATGCAAGCTTCAAAATACTGAAAGGGTTGTTCCTAGATCGACTTCTTGGATAATGAGTTGATGTCGACAAGAAACGATCTGTCATAGGAGGGCCTTAGTGAATCCCACATCAATGACATGGAATGGAGCAAATGATTTTAATGAAGGTGAAAACGATCTGGTGATATAAGGTTCAGGGTGGCGGTCATGAAATAATGGAGCATGAATGTATTGCAGCGGATGAGACATAGGTGAATTCTCTGAGCGACTTCTCTTGAACATATCGGCGACACTGACATGATGTATTGGTAGCATTAACCCCAAATATGGATGGTGTGACGGAACCATGGTGATGTGACCAGTGAATGGAACAACCCAACCCGACTCAGATGCGGAGCGAAAGTGTCATGTTCAAGAGCGACTTGCTACCAACAAAGTTTCTTCAAGTTTTCTTCGCAATTTTTCCCCAGTCATTGCTGACCAGTACCTCTTTATTTTTGTCAAGCTTGAGGAGGATAACATATGCTTGTTCTATAATTTTCCCTTCGGGCAAACCCATCGCTATTTTTTAACAAGCCTAGCAATAATGAAACTCGTTCTTGTCTGTTATGGACAAGTTTGTCGCTATTCAGTTTTAACGAGTTTAACGACAAAGATAACTTGGTCCTTTTCAATTTTAGAGAGTCTGAAAAGGGACGTAAAGAAAACTCCAATAATCCTTTTTCGTCATATAATCCCTTGAGTATGAAAAAGTATAAAATAATACAAAAGGGATGAATTTTCGGTAATTTTAACGAGCCGAACAAAACAAGCGCTCGATCTTTTTGTGTAATAATCCCTCAGGTCCAAAAAGATTAAAATTTAAAGGAGGGATAGCACTTTCGGTCACTTTAATGAGCTGGAGAGGCCAATTGCTCGACAATATTTTCATATTTTACGAGTCAGTTGAAAAGAGCTTAAAGGAGACTCGTTTTTTGAGGAACGAGTGATAAATTTGGGTAGCAGCTGATTCCAGGTAAGGTTTGGAATTTTCCAATCACGGCAGTGTCACAAGGATGGCTAACAGGATCACTCTTCGCAGCTGTTCCTCAAAAGGGGTAAACAATCAAGTGGAGGTGAATGATTGGCCAATACAGAGTGGAGGTGATGATGAGAACATGACCAAGGCTTCAAAGGCTGATGATAATACATTCACGATGGTTATTTACTAGAAATTGGTTCATTTTTTAATGAGCTTAAACTCTGGAGGAACATTTTCTCATTGCTTATGTTTATTTTTAAACGAGCTTGAATTCCGCGTTAAAACTACTTGAAATAGTGGTCATTGATTTTCTTAATTTTACCATTAATAACTTTGTTCCTTCAAAGGTTGTACTGCCTGCTCAATTGCTTCATCAAACTAGTTAGAAATGAACAATATATGTTTGAAAAATGAGTCAAAACACTAATATTTTACTTGAATTACGTGAAAAGTAATTTAAAAGTGGTTTTTTACCCTCATTTTACCATTTCATTTGAACTTTGGTTTTTTGGAGCTTTGGAGGTGCTTTCCCCCTTGTTTTTCACTAGCTGATTCCGGGAGATTCTGTGGACGATTCTTGGCGCCGTTTGGACTAGGTAGGAGCTAAACCTGAGCTCTTCAGTTTCATTCTTTCTTTTTTGAATTTTGAGCATGTTTTCTGGTTTTTCTAAGCCTTTGGGGTTTGAAAAACTCACCCTGGCTCCATCACACCCTTTCTATATCGAAAGGTGCGTTGCATGTTGGCCTGACCATTGGCCAGTTAGCATGCAATGCACCCAGAACACTACTGGGGGTGCGATGGGCACAAGGAGGGAAATTTGTGCACAGTTTTTCATGGAAATTTTTTCCTGTTTTTCACCAAATCAGGATCTTACTCTTCTCTTGTTTGTTTTCAGAGATTCATCGGAGCAAAATGCCTATTACATGGCAAGAACGTGAGCATGAAGAAGAGGACATGCTTGCTTTACATGATCCGGTTACGGTAAATGCACTGCGGAACTGTGGCCTGTTCAAGTTTTTTCGCATCTCTAGCATGAGGCAACAAATCAACTTGTTGCAATATTTGCTCGATGCCTGGGATCCTACCAGCCAGGTGTTCCAGATTAGGGGCAAATCTATCCCCGTGAATATCATGGACATCTATTTTTTGATCGGCTTATCAAGGCGGGGTGCCCCTATCTCATTATCAGGTTCGGCCTGTGGGGGTGAATCTGTGAGAGATTACATTCGCAGGTATTGCAGAGAGGGATCTCAGCCGAGTAAGGACGGCAAGATCAATATCCGAGATGTCACTGACAGGCCCTTGAGGACCATTCTATTCACTTTTGCTAGAATGGCTAGTAGTGTGGCTCTTCATGTGGCCAACCGGTCTTATATGTAGTATGCCTTAGAATGCCTTGAACCAAAGGTGTTCAACTGGTGTGATGCAGTACTCTTTATGATGAAAGAACAATTGACCAAGGTGAAAAACGGAAGATTGAAGAACTTTGGATATGGTTCTATTTTGACCGCTTTTGCCTTAGAAAAGATCCCACTGATGCAGCCACAGTATATTTCACTTGGTTTACCTCCACCGACTGAGCCACGGATGTAGAGATGGGTCAACTATATGTCCAGAAATGCTGGTCAGTCTCAGGTTTCCTTTTCTGATACCTTCTTCAGGTGTTTCGATCGTCAGGAGATGGTTTTTTCCGAGTATCCATATGCTGGTATGGATTTCCGAGGTGAACCGGATTTGGTACTGTCGGCTGGCGAGCAGTAGGGTGCCATTGGAAAATTTTTTGACCATATCTCTATTTATCATTTCTCTTTATAATGTTCTTGTGCTTTCTTCTATCAAGACTAATCAAAACTCATGTGCTCATGCAGATGTTGGACCAGTTTGGCCAGTAGTACGCCTGAGAGTGCCAGCTGCCGCTCCAGCAGGAGAGGCTGTGGGAAGGGCTATCCTTCACGGCCTCGATGTGGCTGAGACTCTTTCAGCATTATAGGATCAGGTCGAGGGCCTCACTCTTGGTATTATAGATGTGAGGACTGACG
The DNA here is from genome assembly GCA_031772625.1 of Pinus tabuliformis. NCBI lineage: Eukaryota > Viridiplantae > Streptophyta > Pinopsida > Pinales > Pinaceae > Pinus > Pinus tabuliformis. The sequence goes on along the minus strand of CM062806.1, from coordinate 996,100,062 downwards.
AGCTGCCCCTGAGGTTGCAGCGACATACTACTGGCATGCCAAGTCGATGGACTAGGCTTTTACGCATGATTGCACAGGCGGTGACTTGTTATCACCAGCATCATTAGACTAGGGTGCCCCCTAGCGTTTTGAGTTTTGGGTCATTTGACCAATTTTGTCTTGGTTACAGAACATTATGTGTAAACCATAAACAGTTATATATATATTTTTGATTTTCAGAGCTTTATTTTGGTTAAGTTACATGATCCTAATGCAAATGCTGATGAAATGCTTCTTTTTACAAATGTTGCAAATGTCTATCTAACACATAATTTGCCAATGAGTCTGTTAATGTGTTTAAGTTTCTGGAAATATGCTGATATTGAATAAAATCAAATTGCCTTTCCAAAATCTTGACCCTTAGGAACATGCGATAGATAGCTGGATTTCAGACGGAGTAGATACCAGTGAGTTGTAGTATGACGAGCTATGAGTCTAGCCTGACGACAAGTCGGCGTATGCCATGTGTGATGGCATCAGAGAGAAGTTCTATCAATGCACTATATTCAGCGATGTTATTTGTTGACCGACCAATACATACCCCTCTGAAACTTACTAACTCGCCGCTTGGATTAAAAATGGCCCAGGCCGCAGAAGATAGATTTCGCGAATTATGACTCGCCCCATCGGCATATCCAACAAAAGATTCCAATAGGTTCGACATCTGTGACAAATGTAAAAAGTGGATTACTTGACCAAAACAATTAGTCTTAGCGAAAACAAAAATACAACAAAAGCATATAGGTTACCACACTGAATCATGCGTAGTAACACTTAAGATACAACCCATTACGGGGTTGCGCCAGTGGAGTCCCGTCGTAATCCATTAACTCGTAGGCTCCTTTTGCTAATACACGCTTAAAAATATAGGGGCCCATCCACAAAGACTTGAGCTTACTAGCTCCCAATTTATCAGATTCCTGGTCATAAAGTAAGACCAAGTCACCTTCTGAGAAGACACGGGGTTTGACATTCTTGTCGAACTGTGTCTTGACTCGTTTCTTATGGGCTTCGTTAGCCAAAGCAGCATCACGACGGGTTTCATCCAATTGGATTAGCTCCAATAAACGAGCCTCCTCTTTCGAAGTTCCGAGGAGAAGGTCGACTGCGAGTTTGAGGGACGAGATTTTAACTGGGTTTCGGGTCACAGTTTGCAGCTCAGTTCAGGGATTTAGGCCGAGCAAGTGGTAATCAGTAAATGAATCACAGGGGTAGATCTAAGGAGGTTACTAGAGCCACCACAAGGGCAATTAGAGAGCTTGTAAATCAATTGTTTAATTCATAAACAAAATACGGAGATAGACTGAAGCAGCATTGATCTACTTTGCACTTGCATAGCAAATGCAGTTCGAAGGCTAGCTGACTTGACTTCAGGCTCCGTCTGTAAGTTTATAAAGTAAACAAATGTAGATAAACAAACAACCTATTCGCTCCCCAGTGGAGTCGCCATTTTGTTATCGGGAAATCTAGTGTCTACTCAGAGCTGCTAGTCCCACTAAGGCTGGTAGCTACCTTAGAAACAAAAAAATTAAAACCACTTTCGTTTTCCTTTACGAGAAATAGATAAGAGGGGAATAAAGGAGACCAACCTCTATCTTGCGCTTGGTTCCTTGCTTGATTCCTCTCCCTTCTGATAGATCTTTGCCACTCACTTCCTCGTCTGCCCAGCTTCAAAGAGCACCTGTAGAATCAAAGCAGCATAACACTATCTAAGAACATAGATCTATTATCATAAACAATATAGAACCAGATATATATTGACAACACAAATTCATATAACATCAATCATACAAGAATGTGGAGGAAAACTAGAATAGCTTTATTGATAATCAAGAAAGGGCAAAGAGGATCACAACCAATTGTTCTGACCCAGCATCATCCTCTCAGCAAGAAAGCCCTTCTTCACCTCATGAAAAGCTTAGATCACCCAACACTATGATATTGCACCAAGAAACCAGCAGCACTTCCTTACAAGATATAAAATTCCAGCCTCTGGATCTCTAGGATGAGGGATCCATATATATATGTTTACAAGGGGTGTGAGTTAGCTTTTGAGATTTGATTAGTGTCCTCTCTCTGATAGTTCTTGATTCCACTTGGAGATTGATGATCTCTTACTCATCCCTGGGCGAATGCAGAGAGGCAAGTGTCACAGGAGAAGTTTCTGGAAGATTCCATGATCCTCCACCTTGCGGATTGACCCTGCCATTTGTCCACTCTCGCCCATCGCACCCCATAGAAGGGCTTTTCAACATGCATCGCACCTACTGTGTGTAGGCAGGTGGGATGCAACGCACTTTGACCATGGAGCAGGTGAAATGGTCCAGTTTTGACCAGTTCTGAGTAGTTTTTCATGGAGAACTTCTGGGAGATGCTGTAATCAGTTGACCTTGTTCTTTTAGGGGTTGGAACAACACCTTTAAGGACTTAGGAGCCCTTGGTTTATGGACATTTATGATTGGGGTTGCAGTGCCCAAAAATGTCTATAACAAGGGAGGTCTTGATTAAATGAGGGAGCATGGAAATCGTCCATCTCTCTAGTCTTGCCCACCTAAATAGACTCACATATTTTTTGTGGAAAAGATGGGTCCTTCCCTTTGGAATGGGAGATGACACTCCCTTTCTATATTACTATGTTTGTGACATCTCTGATATCTAAATGGAACCCCTTCATAGTTTAGAATCTGAGTGTATGTCAAACATGATGAACCCAATACGACACTCCTATAAAAACCATCACTCACTTTATATGAGACTTATTCCTATGGTATTTTTTTAACTAACCAACTTAACTAGAATGAAAAAAATGACATAATTACTTTGGAGATAAATCTCAACATTTAATATCTGTATACTATTAAAAATATTCTAAAATATTTGATGGAAACTAAATCTCTACTATCCATTTAATAATTATTAATAATTAACTTAAAATTATAAAAACTATATTCTAAAACAAATACACTTATAAACATAATTATAATTACAACATTATTTAAATTAATAATAACACAATTTATATATAACCTAATTAATGTACTTTAATATACCATTAATCGCATATCCAAATTAACGTATCATGTAACCATTACACAAATTGATATATTATGTAACCATTATGTAATTCTATTTTCTTTCATTTTTTCCAAGTTGACTTAAATGAGATTCAGATATAATTAACTAAATGAAATAAGTTGAAAATCTTACACTCTAATTAATATTAATAACTATACTAATTTTTAACAAGTTCGTATCAATTTAAAAATGAGTCCGTCCCTGGTTTAATTAACCACCTAGTATTGAAGAAGTCTATCTGATGAGTTTTCAAATATTATTACAAAATACTTTTAATGAAGCGACAAGATTTGCAGATACTAAACTGAGTAATCATTAATTCACATCGGAGTAATCATTAATTCACATCGTATCGTATCGCTTTTATATCAGCATAATGTAAACGGATTTGTCTATTGAGGCGGAGGAATTGTCTGGACGGCCAAAAGTGGTTGGAATCGGGTAAAAAAATTTCAAAAAATCTTGTATAGGCAGTGTTTGAATCGTATTTTTGATGGTGGAAATGGATTCAGCACCATTAAAAATGTCTATGACACCTAAAATTTTGAAGTTTAACAACTATAACTTGGATTTACAAAAATCCTTGCGAGATTTTCTCTAAATGTAATCGAAATTTCCATAACTCTCTGGGCAACTCCTCCACCTTGTTAGACTACACAACTGTAAACCGTTAACTATTTTTTTTAAAAACTATAAATTTTATTATTACGAAAAGGTTATAATTCTATAATATTTTGTATTTCTTCGCGCATTAAGTCATTTCCAACTCGACCGTTGGTATTTCGAATCAATTCGATAGAGTTAAGTTTATTATCACATATAAAATTTGAAGAATTATATATAAATATTGTAATTATTAAATAAGATAGATAAAAATGTATGTTTTTGTTAGATTATTAGAAAATAAAGGAGACTATTTTACAAAATCTTAATAATATCAAAATTGGTATAACTATATAAATTAAATGGCTGGGAAATGCTGATAGATATCAATTCATACAAGTAATAAGTGCTCAATCCATAACGAGTAATAAGTGCTCAGTAATCCCTTCCACTTAAGTGGATGTTATGTTTTTAGAAAAATTGCAAATTGATATATGAAGTGGAAAAATTAATTGCCTACTAGGGGATAAGGACTTGCATAAATTTTTGGTGGGTAAGAACCACTACTATGTTTACACATTTACATTTTTATTCCTACATGTTAAAACATTGAAGAAAACATAAATAATCATAGGTAGTAACTCTAGGTAGGTATATTTACTTCCATCTTATTCCTTTTCATTATTTTATGCAAATACTTGCTTAAATTATGGTGGGCAATTTGTGATGATAAATAGGTCATTCACTGGAATGTGATGATAAATCAGAGCATATGAAGGATGATATCAATCACGAATGACTATGATGACTTGGAGATGAGAAGGTAAATATACATATGAGAAAGTATAATTTGGTTAACCTATTTCCTTGAGGGCACTAAAATAGGAAAAACATATTTAGGATAAAATTCTTCCCTTTCTCTATTGTAGCTTTTCCAAAATATCCTTACAAAAATGAATAGTAGTCTTGGTTTTTATTAACTTGTGTTGTAAAACCACTAACTTATGTTTTATTTTGATTCAGGAATATTTTTGCAAATTGTGCTTTTTTAACTCGATGATTATTATGCTTAAATCCAATTGTCCCAATTATTTTAGGAATATAAGGATGCTTGGATTGACTTCATGGTTGTGTAGTTTTATCTTTCATGGAAAATAAACTGCTTTCATGTTCTAGTATTATTAGCCTAGGTAGTTCTCTAGGGATTTCAATTTGGTTTTGTATTTTTCTGTAAAAATCCTATTGCATTGAGTTTGAACCAATGCTGAGACAGGGGAAGTTTTATAACGATGTATATGAAAAAAATCAGTAGCCATATTCATCTATATCGAACCTGCACCACCTAAATAGAGATATGTGAATTTTGATTTGTGTCATGTAAACATAAGGATTCAAACCCATTTTAATCATAGTATAACAATATTTACTCTTGTAAAAGCTCAAGTATCCATCACATCAATTAATTTGAAATGGAATATATTGAGATGGAGAAAATTAATGTAAATGGCCATGAGATCAAAACATTTCAAACCTAATATTTAATAGTTGTGTTCAATGTTTTTTTAAAAAGATAAGAAATTAAGAAATTTATTTTGAAATCTATCAAAGAAGTCACATATGTAACAAATGAAAAAGTGTCGGTACCCATTCACATGGGACAACATTGCTCTTTTCATAGACATTACAACCCAAGAAAATGAAAATTATTTGTCTTCTAATAAAATTCATCTTTATATTGTTCATAGGAGCATGTTATGATATATGCATACAAAGAACTATCGAACCTATATTCTTGAATCTTCGACTAGGCTAGCTAAAACTTCTATTCAACAATCTAAGTGACTATCAAAATTCTTCTATAGAGCATGATATAATTAAGAGATCTATAGTTTATGAAATATTCTAGATCTCTTGAAGTCACAAACACCATAATATTGCAATTCACAAAGAAACCAAATGCTTATAGAAAGAAAAACTATGAAAAATGTTACGTGCTGATTGAAATATCAAATGGATTACATAAACAAAAAAACCCTAAGCCATATATGAAAGAATTGAAAATGACTACTTAAAACAACACAAGAAACACTATAAAACACTCTCTCTACATATATTTCAGGATGAATGAAAGAACCAAAAATGTTTATAAGAATTGTTTAGAAGAAAACTCCAAAACCCATAATAGCAATACTCATATCAATACTTACTATCAATGAAGAATCCAATGTTTTGCAGTGATAATAACATTAACTCCAATTTAGCGGTTGGAAACAAATGGGAAAAACCAAAAGTAAAATCTACATCCAAATGGTTAGGGCAATTGTTTAGATTCTAATCTGTAAGCTAAGGGTTGTTAGGTGTAGCTGCCTCAACAAGACCAACAAGACATGTAATATATGTATTGAATTTATTTGTTTAGGGAAGCTTATTACTACTTAGAATTGCTATTATTTTAAATAAAATAATAATTTATTTATTTATTTATTTTTAAGCTATTATTTTTTCCATAGAAAAAAATCGAACCATCTATTAATAGTGAGTTACATAGCATATGCACAACATTTCAGAGTGACTCATTCTTTGCCTTATAATAGGTAAAAGAAGGTAGTCTCAGCTGGTTGATACAAAACCAGCATAACAGCCTCAACGGATGGCAAAGAGCCAGCGCGTTAGTCCCAATTGGATGAAAGAAAACAACACACTTTGTGATAACAGCTCACCAAACTCTCAGCAAAAGCAGGGCAGACGACCTAACAAGAAAGCGCACACCTCCCAGGATCCATTAGAGGATGGCACACAGGAGAGGGTTTTGAGAATACAGAAACTGAGGGTCCGCAAATACAATGGAGCAAACAGCGTCCAAAGAGAATCCAGCGTAGTCACGAGAAGGATTCTAGAAAACTAGAAAAAGCGAAAGGAAAACAAGTCGATCCGAGCCTCCTTTTACAAGGAAAACAGCCCGAAAGACCTGAAAAGGTTCAATGAATAGGAAAGTGAAAAACAAAAGAAACAAAACAACTATGTACAAAGCACAGGAATAGATTTCTAAAAAATGAGAGCTAATCGAAAATGGGTTGTTCAAGAGGTCGAACCACCCCATTTTCCTCCTCCAAAACAGTCCATGACCCCATGTCTTGTTCGACACCTTCTTTGGAAAGGCGATCAACTTCAGAGTTCATTTCCCTGAACATGTGACTAAGGAAAAGCTCCGTGAAGAGACATTTAAGACGAGTAGCTTCTTTAAGCAGGGGAAGCAAGATGAAATTTTTGCAGATTTGCATCCCATTAAACTGTCTCACAGTGTTCATAGAATCCCCAAAAATCTGAACTTCTTGCATGCTCCTCAGGACAAGCCAACAAAGAAGGAGGTGAAGGGCTTTCAACTCAACAAAGTTATTAGAACCCTGGCCTAGGCCAACCGAAGCTTTAATAGTCTTTTCCTTTGAGAAATGAATTATCAAACCAGCCCCACAGCGTCCATTAATGTCTGAGGCCTCGTAATAATAAGCCCACGGAATCGAAAAACTTATAGTTTCTTGCCAAACCAACCTAGAAGAAGGAGTAGCTTTTGGAATAGGGATACTATCATAAATAGCAGCTCCTTCTGCAACCAATCTTCCAATCGAGAAGACAGAGTCCTTGAAGATGACCTAATTCCTAGCAAGCCACGTCCCCCAAGTTATGAGAAGCGGCTCTCTCTATCATTTGAAGCTTCATTCCACCACTTCTGCTAAGCTTCCAAAGTCCCTTGCCCTTCCCATCTATAATGGATTTTAAGTAACCTTAACGTTTCGGTCCACAGACTAGAGTTAAAAGGGCAGAATAGGAACAAGTGATGAACTGATTCGATGCTATCTTTACAGAGGGGACACCATCTAGGACCAATCCTTCCTCGTCTTTGAAGAAAATCCCAAGTAGGAACTTTCTGGAGCAGGACACACCAAAAGAACAATCTTGTTTTCGTTGGTCCTTTTAACTTCCAAAGTGGTTTAGCCCACCAAGCCGGGTTTTCCCACCCTTTTTGGGTCATCATCCATTTATACCCCATCTTTGGAGAGTAGAGTCCATTCTGGGCAAAGACCCACCGAAGTTCATCTGGAGAGTCTGAGAGCCTGACTGAAGAGTTGAGGAGGTCTTTCCTATACGATTCCCATTCCTCCAGCCATTCTTCATCCAATTGTAAATCTATTCCTTGCATCCACCCTTGGCTCCATATGGTGGAAGCCCGGGGATCAGCCACCTGATTTAAAGTGTAGCGACCCTTCTCTTTTAAAACCGCAACCAACCCCTGAGATAGAGAGAACCGCTCTGAACATCCTATCCAGGGGTCTCTACCCAACCTGATTTGAGTACCATCCGCCACACTCCAAGCCAAACCCTTCTCAATAATTTTGACAGAGGCGACCACAGCTTTCCAAACCACCGAGGAGTTTTTGTAGGTCTTTATTGGCAATCTGATCCAATCTATCGTTGATAGAGGGTCAATGTATTTTCTTTTTGAAACAGAAGTCCATAGGTTGTCAAAGGAAATGAGCCTCCAGGCGAGTTTTGCTACTAAATATTGGGAGAAGCATTCAATATTTTTTATCCCCCAACATCCCCACTCTTTAGGATGAGCCACTTTATCCCAAGTGATCCACGGGGTGACTTTCTCTGTCTTGGACCCCACCCACAGAAACCTGCTTCATAATTTGACAATTGAGGATAAGATTCCTTTGGGAACCCATGTCAAGCTAGCCCAATAGACTGGAATAGCCATCAGAACAGATTTTATTAACACAAGCCTTCCTGCCGTGGAAAGCCATCTGAAGCTCCAATGTTTCAATTGGATTCGATTTTTGCAAGGATCCAATTCCAATATTTGATCCTGTAGTTATCAGGTTTGAGAAGAAAGCCCAAGTATTTGAAGGTATCCTCTAGCGCTTTGACATCGAAGTTTAGGACCATCTTCACGCTGTGCGTCATTTCTCTGGACAAACCTGTGCACGTGAGAGAGGAATTTTTCTCATTAATACAAAGTCTAGTAGCCTTCAGGAAAAGGTCCATGATCCTTTTTAGCGTCTTACAATCCTCAAGGCTACCATTACTGAACAATATTATGTCGTCCATGAAGAGGAGGTGGGTAGCCCAAAAATTTTCAGCTACTTCAATGCCTTTGAGAGACCCTTGTCTTTTTGCATCATGAATCATAAGACTGATGCCCTCTGCTACCAGTAGGAACAAAAGGGGAGAGAGCAGACAGCCTTGACGCAGGCCGTGTTCAGGACTAAAAAAGCTGGAGGCCGCTCCATTAATCAGAATAGCTATGGAAGATGAAGAAATACAGCTCATAATCCATTTCACAAAATCATACCTGAAGCCCAGATGAGTTAGCAAAAGCCCGAGGTACAGCCAGCTAATTCTGTCAAAAGCCTTTGACAAATCGATTTTCACTACAACTACTTTTTTTTTTCCCAATTTTTAGACTATGAAGAGTTTCTTGGGCAACTCCAACTGCTTCATGAATTTGCTTGCCATCTAGAAAGCCAAATTGCTTAGGGGAAATGTTTCTAGAGAGAAAAGGTTTTAATATGGAGGTAATAAATTTTGCAATGATTTTATAAACACGGGTGCACAGGGATATGGGCCTAAATTATTCAAAAGAGCCCGGGAGATCAGATTTGGGAATAAGGGTGAGAAATGTGGAGTTGAAGGGATGATATATTGATCCTGTACACCTGGATTCTTCCACAACTGCCACTAACTCATCATCGATGAAATCGAAGAAGTGTTGGAAAAATTCGATAGTCCAACCATCCAGACCGGGGCTTTTGTCCTTTTGCATAGATTTGAGAATATCTTCTACCTCCTTAGAAACAGGTGCCATGATGGATTCATTTCCTTCCTCCTCTATGAGCCTAGGAAAGAACTGGGCGACTCTTATAACTTCTGCAATAGAAGCTTCCTCTGGCGCTTTGAAGAGGTTCTTGAAATAATTGACCCCTAAAGATGCCAACTCTTCAAATGATCGAGCCATATCACCATTGGCTTTCTTAATTTCCCAAATAGTATTAGAATTTTTCCTTCCTTTAGCATAATTCTGAAAAAACTTGGTGTAATCATCCCCCGCCTACAACTAGATTGCTCTACTTTTTAAGTGCCAACTCTCCTCCCTGATCTGGAGAATTCTCTTCCTTTTCGTCTCCAGCTCTTGAAGTCTGGCCCGAGACTCTTCTGTTCCATAGCCATTACTGCCTGGGTATTCAAGAAGGGCTATCTCCAAGTTGACATTTTCCAGAGTTTTTTCTTCATTCAGTTTCTTATGAAGGGCCCATTGCTTAGAGGCAACCTTCATCCTTGTTAAATTATCCATGAAAGCCTTGTTGTGACTCTCATCTTCGTTGAGATTAGCATTCTTCCAAGTGCTATGGAAAAGGCTAATAAAGGATGCATCCAAAATCCAGGAGGCATTCAATTTAAAAGGAGTGCCCGGTTTAGAGAAAGCACCCTTCACTTCCAGGAAAATAGGGAAATGGTCCAAGAGACTGCCTTCCCCAACCTAATGTCTAAAAGCCTATAACTTATCAGTCAACGAATCACAGAGAAGGAATCTGTCAAGCTTCTTCCCAACCCATTCTTCTCCTCTTCTTCGATTCCTCCACGATGGGCGCATCTTGAGCGGAGTGACATCCACCAGGAGAGAAGAGGCCAGTTTATTTAGAAAGAAATCAGTGAGGGGATCTGCTCTGGCTCTGACCCCCCAAGATTCTGTCATCCCCAAAGAAAAATTAAGGTCTCCACCGATTACAAGATTTGGGTGCGCCATAAAAGATTTAGCAAAGAAGGGGTTCCAGAACCTCTCCCATTCCAAAACAGGACCATAAACATTGATAATGAGAAAGGGGATGCATAGTTCGATGGAGTATAGTTCCACAGCCAGTACATTTTCCCATCCCCAAGAGGAGATTTCTCGAAGAACCTGCGCGTTGAAGCCTAGTGCCACCCCTCTCGAATGTCCATTTGCGTCTATGACCTGAAAGCTCCAACCCGGAATAAGCTTAACAAGGCAACCTGTAACTTCTTCCCCCTTCCCCAGAGTTTCTTGGAGTAGAATAATATCAGGTTTGTTGGACCTGACCAGTTCCTTCAGTGCTAGCTTTTTGGGTAGACTAGCTAAACCCCTACAGTTGTAGGATAAGATGATCATCGTAAACTTGCAGAGGGTGTCCGCTTTGCTCTAAGCACCCCTGGTAGAGACATCTGCTTCCCGTCAGCAATGTCGATGACATCCTTCAACTGTGCCTTCGATAGATTATATTTCCTTCCTCTTAGCTTCCTCTGGCCTGTTGACACCATATCCAGCTCCAATCCTCCCACAACAAGCCCTTTCCCCTTTCTATTGGCCAAAGATCTAAGATTATATGGGGGATCAGGACTCCAGACAAAAGGAGGGATAGAAAAGGCAACATCAATGGGAATAGAGGTCAGCATAGGGGAGGAGGGAATGACTGTAATAACACTATTTATAGAGGCTTGGCCCTTCCTCAGATCCGGTATTTCATTCAAGAGTTGTTTGAAAGGACCAGACTCATCACAACAAGACTGAGATAGAGCATTAGAATAGCATAAGGAGGAGGAAGGGGAAAGAAACAAACTCGCCTGAGCCTCCCCTGCCTTTTCAGAGACTGTTGAGGGTCCCAGGGAAGTCATCGGATAAGAGATGGACTTGTTTGCTGCAATCCCCGGTTGTTCCTGATCATCAGCCTTCCCTTGCTCCAGGACCAATCCCTGAGCGGATGCCTTAGGGTTGCCTTCCTTGGTCTGAGCCTCTTCTTCCTGAATGAACACCTTTTGGTTTGCCTCCAGATTATTTCTACTTCTCCTTTATCTTCGGCGACGATGGTGTCCGAGAGGACACTCCCGGGCGAGATGACCATATTGATGACATCGATGGCATCTAAAAGGGAGGTTTTCATAGTCCAGGGTCTGAATAAACTCAAGACCTCGGTACTTCAGGTTCATAGCATTCGCCAAGCCCTCTCTGGGGTTTAGACTTACCAGTATACGAGTGACTCCCCAGTCGTGAGTTCGAAGGTATGATCTATCAATGTCGAGAAACTTCCCCAGAGTATTACCAATAGAGGTGAAGGCCGAGTCAGTCTAGAATTGCATAGGGAGACCCAGAAGTTTGACCCAGACTGGAGACTCCACCGCTTTTTCTTTCTGGGCATCAAATAGGGGCATCCATCTTCTAAATAAGATTGGCCTCTTCGCGAAGCTCCAGTTCTTTTCCATCACCCAGTCGACATGCTCCTTATGTCTGAACCGAATGCAAAACCATCCTCTGTCCAAATTTTTGATTTGTTCTGGCTGACCCGGTGCTTCTTTCCATTCTGACTGAGCCCAAACCTTGATGTAGTCTACCGAGAACTTTCTTCCTCGGACTCTGCCAACTAAAAATGTTTCCGAGGCTTCCATAGCCTGATCTATATGGATATCCACTCCAAACACACCACTAGGTCGCTCCTCCTTTTTTCTGATAGGTTTTTTCTTCTTTCACTTTCCACCCCCGCCATCCTTCCTGGCTTCTCCCTCTCCTGTATTCTTTTTAACATGATCAACTGCCTTTTCTACCCCAAACAGCTCAGTTCTTTGTTTGTCATTGTCTCTGTTACCTTCTTCCACCTCCACAATCGACCTTTTTATCCCAACACCAGGGGTGAGGGCCAAACTTCTCATTTGTCCCTCTTTTTCGAGTCCTTTCGATTCCCCTCCTTCCTCTTCATTGGACGGAGCCTTTGACAGTTTGGTGGTCAACCCTTCCAAAATAAAATTTGTAGCAGGGAGCCTTTCCTGAGCTCCAAAGTTCAAACCCCTTCTCCCACCACCTTGTCAAGACACCGAGGGTACACTGCACTATTCAGGAAGAAGTGTTTAAGATTTTTCATGGATACGTCATGACCCCAGCAAGCGAGAAGGTCTTCTGGCGCTGGGTCTATGTCGACGGTCTCACATTTAAAAGCCATCTCCCGTTGTTCACCATAACCTGGGACCACCATTTGTTATTCGATGCAGATATCTGACTTGACAACCTCCATATTGCAAACCGATTTGCATGCTAAACCCCAACACTCCATTTAAAATTTATTATAAAAATAATTATGTGATATTTATTATGAATTAATACTTATCTATATTTAATATGAATATTAATATTTTAAATAATAAAATTTGTTTTATTTATTCATATTTTCATAATTGTAAATTAAATAAATTATAATTTATTTAATATAAATATAAATATTTTAAATAATAAAATTTATTTTATTTATTTATATTTTCATAATGGTAAATTAAATGAATTATAATTAATATAGATTCCTTGTATTCAACGAAACCTTTAATAATTTGATCTCTTTAAAATTTCACATAAATATAATATATTACTTAAACAAATAAGGCTGCATAAACCTATTCACATTAATTTGAGAATTATGTACTTTATCATCGGATAATTATTGTGATATTAAACATTTTTGAGTTGAATTGCTTGTAATAACATATCACTCATGATTGAGTTGAATTGCTTGTAACAACACATCACTCATCATTGAAGAAATTCCCCAAAAATTGATATATCAATAAAAAGTAATTAATTTTTTTATTTAAATAAAGTTAATATAATTTTCTAATAACTAATTCGATTGCATGGTTCATTATGTTTTGCATTATAGATTCGCTTTGATAATACATTAAATGTATTTTTGAAATATTAAACGTTTCTATATTCTAGAATATTAAATATATTTTTATAAATATAAAATATATTTTTATAATTTTATTTTTTTTTAAATTTATTAGGTAATGTGAATTTTTATAAGTAAATCTAAGTCATTAAACTATTTTAGACATACCACTTTTTAAGATCACTAAATTTACCATATTTTGATCTTTTCACCACATAATATTTTTAGTGAGCACTTTATCATCGTTTATTTACATTTTAGGAATAAAATATATATTATAATTATAAAAATATTTTTAGTTTAATGTTATGATTTGGTTTATGGACTTGAGAGGTTGGTTTATGATGTATGAGGCAGATTATTTAAAGGGATCAGTTCCTTATTTGTACCAAAAAGATCTACTGGAAGGGATCACCACTATTTGCAGAATATTTGTATCAGACATATTCATGAGAAGGGATCACTTCCTATTTTGTAATAGGCATATCTAGTGGAAGGGATCACTAAACTAGAAATATCCACACAAAGGGATCACCGCCGTCCAAGTAGAGTCACCCAAAAGTATCACTTCCTTAGGGATCACCATCATCCACAAAATATTGTACGAGGGGGATTCACCCAAAGGTAGCACTTCCTTATTTATACCAGGCAAATTGACTTGAAAAGATAATGTATTTGTCCACAAAATATTTGTACCATGCAAATTCATCCAAAGAAATCACTTCCTTATTTGTACAAAGCAAATCTACCCAAAAAAATCACTTGCAGCCATTTCAGCAAAAAAAAACACCCAAAAAACCTATAACCTTTAAATAAAAATATTTTAACAATAAAAATTTGACCAATTAAAATAACTCTTCCATCTTAATTTAAGATTATAATTATAAGTAAATTAATAATAAAACGAATATTATAGCTTAATAAATATTTAACTATTCTTATTATCAATCTATTATCATGATATCATTGACTATCACTAGCACCACGCGGAGTGAAAGTTAGGAAACAAAATACTTTAAAACGAAGAATTATTTATTTATTGCATTCACCGCTTCTTATGCGCGTGGAAATTTCTGTAAAATGGTTACATTTTCAGTTGAAATCTCAGTCCAACGTCATTGTCACTGCTTTAACGCATTTTTCTGACATATTCAGAGGCACTTCCATAAGTGAACTGTGCGTCTATATATAGAGAACATGGGGAGGCAATTTGTGTAAGCGGTTCTTCCAAACAGATCATATGGAAGAATTGTACAACGATGAAGCAGTTCAGGGAGAATCGATGGTCATTCCAGGGTTCAGATTCTATCCCACGGAAGAGGAACTGGTCGATTTCTATCTCAAGAAACGTGTGGAAGGCGGCCACCAGCTGCATTTCGATTTAATCATACCAACCTTGGACTTGTATCAATATGATCCATGGGAGTTACAAGGTAAATTTAATTTCTTTCTTCGTTTTCCCCGGTTTAAATTTGATATGATATGATCCCTGGGAGTTACCAGGGTGAACAGTCTGTGCTTGTTCCCTTAGTTTCAATTTGAAAATGTGTTTTCACATAAAATTGATGTATAAATATGTTGCAGGTTTGGCTAGTGATGCTCGGGAAAGGCAATGGTTCTTCTTCGTTCCGAGAGATACAAAGAAATTCCCTCGGCCAAGCAGATTGACGAAGTCAGGTTACTGGAAAGCCACCGGTTCAGACAGAGCGGTTCTCAACGAGCTGCTTCACTGTATCGGTGTTAAGAAAACTCTTGTGTTTTATAAAGGGAGAGCCCCTCTTGGACAAAGGACGGAGTGGATCATGAACGAGTATAGGATGCCGGATTTGAGCTCGTCCCCGTCCAAGGTGATCTAATATTTTTTTTAATAATAGTGTTATTTATAGATGGGCACAATAGTGTTATTTATAGATGGGCATAATAGTGTTATTTATAGTGCTTTTAATGATTGTAAGTTGGCATGTGCAGAAGAATGTGGATATGGTGTTGTGCCGAATCTACAGAAAGCCTGCTTCTCAGAAGTCGATGGAAGAACAAACAAAGCCTGACCGCGCTGAGAAAGAAAAACTGGTTGTTTCAGACTTCAGTTGGTCATGAATATGAAGGCAAAGTCACCCTTAATGACAGCTCGTACATATGAAATCCAATGATCGAGATCGAGTTTCTTAATGTGAAGAATGGAGAGGGAGTATGTTGTTCTGTTGCAAGTAAAATAGATAATATAGATAGTACGTTTCAGTGGGTAGAATTAATGATGTTTTGTGAAGAATCTATGGTATTGAAGATGCCTAAAGCCTGCAAATAACTGCAGTTGAAGTTGCCTGCTGTGGATGGACTGACTTTTTGGCCGCTGATCGCTACTCCATATGCTCTACTGTATATCTTATCCACATTTTATAATTCTAAAGTGATGAGTACTGTACCTTCATTCTGGATTTGATTAGGGTTTGTAGCTTCTCCAGGCTCAAGCGTGAAGAAGAAACCAACGGTCATCAAATCCATGATAAAAAAAATCAACCTGGACATGGATATGGATATGAATTCCTATAATATAAGGATTGAATGTTAAACCTAGGAATGCATTTTATTTCATTATTCTCTTTTCCTTGCAGATAAAACGAAATTTTGAATGGAGTTGTCCAGATTACGCATTTTCAGTGCCCCAAGGCTTTTCGTGCCTTTTCATTAATCTGTGGCATTGCCATAGCCATTGACCATCCTAACCGAATCTCGCTGATATGTATTTTGGCAATTTTTCTTTACTGCTCGCCTTTGTTGGTTTGATATCACTGTAAAAGGTATTTGCGTTGTCCAAGGCATTTGGGTTTTCCCAACAGTAAAAACCATCATTATAAATCAATTTTTATTTTATGAACACTCAAGAGATGGTAACTCTTAAGAACTAAATGGGAAATTATTTTATTGAACACTCAAGAAACGGACTAAATGGAGAAAATATTTTATTGAACACTCAAGAAACGGACTAAATGGAGAAATTATTTTATTGAACACTCAAGAAACGGACTAAATGGAGAAATTATTTTATTGAACACTCAAGAAACGGTAAATGTCTGCATTAAAGGGAGAAAATTCCATATTAAAATATTTTTCAGGGAAAAAAAGACGAGTTTTTCATTTTCATTTTTATTTTATTTAAATAATATTATTTTTTATTTAAAAAATTAATTTAATTAATTTTTTTAATATATATATATATACATATTTTTCAAAATTATGTATTTTTAAAAATATATAAATTCTTTGAAATTGTAAACGGTTAACTATGAAATATATATTATATTAAAGAAACGAGTTTGTAAAGGAATTGAAGAGATAAGGTAATTCCATATAAAATAATTGATAATTAGAAATGTAAATATTTTATAAACATATGTTTATTTTTTGAGTTTAAAATTTTCTGGGTGGGGATCATATAGTTCAGGATCATAATCTGGTGGTTTGTGCTGTAAATATATGAAAACATCATTTTTTGAAAAAACACACCTATATTTTTATATTGAACATTATTTTTTATAAGCTAGATAAATCTATTGTTCATAAAACTACATAACTAGATATTGTCGACTATGTACTATATATATATATAATTTAATATGCACTAAATTTAATACAATTTTCTTGACATATATCGAAATCTTAAAATACACCCTTCGTCTATTTTTCCTATAACTTTTTGGGGTTTAACCATTTGGAAATCTATATATATATATATATATATATGATGCAATAAAGGATATTAAGACCTACATCTAAAAGATTAATGTTAGATAATAGTAAGAATCTTTTAGGTTGCACTTTGTAAATATAAGGATATAATGATTAAAATAATATAAAATTAATATTGTAATTTTTGGAAAAATAGTTGTGCACAAGAACAATATGTTCTCTACAATTTTACTATTATTTGTAGCAAGATTGCATTATTTAGATACTCAAAAGTTGCACTAACAATAAAGTATGCATTATATTTTGCATAAAAAATAGCATAACAATGTTTGGAAAACTCTAAATTCACATAGTTACACACATACACACACACTCTCTCTCATTTTCCTATATTTCATATTTTTACACCATTTTCAAATTCATTAAGGAAGCACATCTAATTATCTTGCTATTTTCCAAGTTTACATAGCCATTAATGCTTCATGACATATCATATACAATCATTAGCTTGCACCCTCAAAGTGGATGCATAGGAGTGACAATGGCTCATTTGTATTCAAAGGTTGTGTCAACTCCATGTTGAGTAAAAAATTAATTACACATTATTTTTATTCTAAATTCTAAATATTATTTTTTAACTTAACAAATATGAATATTAATACAAATATTTATATATAAAAATAAAATAGATTTTACACACACCACTAATAAAAAAAGGTATGTATTTATTTGTAATAATAATATTATAAACGTGATAAATAGGGATCAAATTTCTTAATATGCAAATTTTTTTTGGAGTGTAAGACTTGAAGAAATGTTGAACCTCTCCAAATTTGATTCATCTACATGCTAGATAGATCCCAAATTAAGATAGATCTATGCTAGTTAGATAAACATATATAAAACTTAGAAAAAAAAATATTATTGTAAATAATAAATTTTTATATGCATATTAATTAAGTTTAAATATAAAAATTTTAAATATGAATAACTATTTTAATTTATATAGTTAATAATGTATAGCTATTTCTATTAGATATATTTCTATATTTCTATATTTATATTTTTTTTTCTTATTTATACACTTATTAATTAAATTTATTAAGTTTAGATATATTTACTAATTATATGTTTTAAAATACCTTAGTTAGGAATATGGAACATATTATTTAAATTTATTTTAATGTGATACATATATTATGATTTTTAAGAAAAATTTGTTTGTAATTTTATTAATAAAAACAAACTTACAATATAACATATTAAACTGAATTGATTTATTATATTTTATGTTTTATTACCTTTTTAATTAAATCATATTATATTTTATTATTATTTTTTTTAATTCTAAACATTGTAACATTTCTCTTAATATGAATCCACATTTAAATGTACACTTATTTACGTGCACTACAACATCTTTCCCTAGTACAATAAAATATGATTATAATATAAATATAAATATAAATATAAATATTTCAATAATAATAATATTTTTTTTATAAATTATGAGTTAAAATAATTTATAATTAATATAAATTTATTTTATATAATTAAAATATATTTAACTTTCTAAGTTTGATCTCTTTTATACTAGTACAACCACATAAATAAAGGTGGTTGATACATGTATGATTTTTATTATTTATTTATATTTATATTTATTTATTATTATTATTATTATTATTGAGGCTCAAATCAATCTATTTCTCTGCGGTCCGCATGAATATTTTCTCTGAAGCTTGCATGAATGATAAGTTTTGATCCCCACAATAAGTTTGACCTCTGCAGATCATAATCTTTAATTGTGGGTATACTTTTGCACCTCATTTGCTCTTGACTACACAACTGTGAACAATAGGTTTTGTCTTCCACTTAGGACATAAAAACATTCGCATGGCATTAGTGGGAGAAATATACATAACAATTTCTTTGCGGCTCACATGAATAAGACTCACATGAATATGTTTTTTTTTAGGCTCATATGAATCTATTTCTCTATTGTTCACATGAACATTTTCTTTGAGGCTTACATGAATGATAAATTTTGATCCTTGTGGCACGTTTGATCTCTACAAATCGTAATTTTTAATTGTGGGTATATTTTTGCGGCTCATTTTCTCTCGACTGCATGATTATGAACAATAGGTTTTCTCTACAGCTCAGGACATAAAAACATTTGTGCAGTGATCTTACCTACACTCGCGCGCGCGCCTGCCCACACACACACACACACATAATATTTATGTTGCAGCCTTTGTCATACATGCCTCCGTGACACACACGCACACACACACACACAGATACACACACAATCTCTGTGTTGCGACCTTTGTCATACATACCTCCATCACACACACATACTCTATGCTGTGGCCTTTGTCATACATACCTCCACGACATCTATGGTGAAGTCTCGCATCTGCGGTGTAAAGACCCGGACGGTCCTGCATATAAAATCTACCACATTTTTTTGAATTCGAATTTGCAGATCTATGGGTGGTTTCTCATAGGTATGCAACAACACTTCTGTGGTCTCTGCAAATTCCACAATCTCAGCAACGCTCAATACAAATTTGACAAGTGCATACATTCCCTCTTTCCCTCTTCTTGTTAAGTTTTGTTTTGTTTTGTTTATTTAAACTATGAGTACATCTCCTCATATTTCTAGACCCCCCTCTAGAAAAGGGAGACCAAGTAAAATTACCCTAGAGAGTCTTTACGAGTACATTGAATCTTTAGAAAAATGAAGAGAAGATAGAGAAAACTAATTTAAAGTAGAATTATCTAAAATGATTGACAACAACCACAAATCGTCAGAAAATAAGATAATAATGCTTGAGACTGAACTCTAAGGAATGAAAGATAGGATTCATGTAATAGAACATTATAAATCAATCATTGGTCAAAGAAAATGACACCCTAAGAAATGATATTAAAAGTCTAAAAGAACAACTAAATAATAATTCAACCTTAAATAACATACAGAATAAATTAGATATCAAACCCTTAAAAGAGGAAATTAACAAACTAATTGAATTCGACCATGAGTGCCATAAAAGAGCCTTAAACCTTATAATTACTGGTATAGAAGAGGAAAAAAATGAGGACACATTAGAAAAATAAAAGAATGATTAAAATAAAATCCAAAATTCAAACAACTTATCTCAAAGGGTGGGAAAGATACTTGAGCTTAAACACAGACTAATTTGTGTTAAGGTAAGATGCAATGACCATAAATTAGATATACTTAGGAAAATCCCAAGCCTATAAGGAACAATCATCTCTATAAATGAAGATCTTATTTTGGAAGACCAATCTGAACTTACGAAAGAATTTCAAAAGGTCAAAGAAGCAAGAAAACAAGGGAAATGGGCTATCATTAGGAATAGGAAAGATATTATTAGAGATAGGGTCCAAAATAAGAGTGATAAATAGGGACTAGGATCACTCCATATCCTCTTTTGTAACTTTCATGGTTTTCCATGGTGTAAAGGTCCTATGCAAAGTTGGATTCCAAGTGATATTGATCTTATTTTTTTATTTGAAACTTGGAGCATGATGAATCTAGGCCCCCTCACCTTGACAAATTCATTCTTTGGTTGGCTTGGAATACGAAATCCTCTTATAGGGGTTTTGGTGGTATTACCAATTATATAAAAAACATTGTTTCTTCTCACATCCGATTTTATAAAAGAGACCCCTTCAATTAGTAAATTTGGATTGAGTTCTCTGATTTTACCACCGATAGGATTTTTCTTGCAATCTGTTATTTCGCTCATATCAACTCTACTTCGTATAATAAAAACAACTTGGATAAAAATTTCCCTTTCAATACCTTAGAGAAAGACATCAACAACCTAAGAAATGAATGTAATATCCTTTTTCTTGGGGACTTCAATGCTAGAACTGCTACTAACCAAGCTATTATGTTAAGTAACAACTCTAACCTTGACCCCTTATGGCTTGATGAAGATGGTCACTTATCTAATAAATTCAAAACAAACTTTGAAGACATAACTGAGAACTTATTTAGCACCGATCTTCTCAAACTTTGTAGCTCCCAAGACCTAATTATTTGTATTGGGATTAACAAGTAACCTACCTCCAGCCAAATGGATTGTATCCATGGGCTAGGTAATAGTGTTGTGGATTATGCGATTTATAAGACCCATGTTCTCAACTGTATTGCAAACTTTGAGCTTCTTAATGATTACGAGCCCGTCTATAACCATAGTCTTTTGTCCTTAACCCTCAATCTTTTTATGTACACTAGCCACATGTAGGATACCAATTCTAGTCAAAGGCACATTCGTTTCGATAGAAGTAATGTAGACCTATTCTTAAAGGATTTAAAAATGGCCTTCGTCGAAAAGTTAAGAAATCAAACTGGTTAGAAGTAGTGGTTGGGACACATATTTTTATCAATAACAAATACCTTCTGTTTGTTGCACAATTTCTTATCTTTTCTATTGCACATTTCTTTATATCATTTTTAATCGATCATATCTTTGTGTATGCAGGTCAGGAGTAGCTATGTTGGTTACATTGGAAATTTCATTATATGTGACCATGACCTTATAGTTATTTAGGTTAGGAGTAGGTATAGCTTCATATTAGTTTCCCTTGCACATGCATCTTGCACTCACTTTCCATAGTATTTTTTTTTATTTCCTAGCTTTTGTATCACATTCTGTTTTTAGTTTATCCTCCAGTTGTCTTGTCCCTTTTTTTTGGTTTTCTTGTTGTGTCTTGTCTCTTATTTCATGTTTTTTTAATAATACTTCACATGAAGGATATTACCTTTGGCTCGAAGACAATGTGGATAAATAGAAAAGAAATTTGTGACAATGCAACATTTGGCTAGTCATAAGTCCTTACTCATCTTGGTTATCCTTTGGTTGATGATGTTCTGACAGAAAATATGATCCTTTCATGAACAAATGTTTGTGTCAAACCATTTGGCTAGTCATAAGTCCTTCTTACTTGTCTTGGTTATCCTTTGGTTGATGATGTTCTGACAGAAAATATGATCCTTGCATGAAGAAATCTCTGTGTCAAACCATGATATCTGTGTCTACTCTAGAAACCTCATTCCTACACTCATTTCTTTATGTTTTGGTGTTATCCACGCTTATCTAGTCAAGTAGAGGAGGGAAAGGGGAAAATCAAAATGAGAAAAACAATATTAGAGGTCTTACATATGCTTCTCTAAAGGAACAACCCCTTCTTCTCTCAATAGGTTGGGATCCATCCTTTTGCCTTGAAATGAATAAGTGTTTATGCACAATCCTATATAAAATAAATAAATAAAGGGTGAAAGAAGATAAAGGATTCCTATGTAGGGAGGTGAAGCAAGAAACTCCACCAGGGTATTGTCCAGGTGACGTGGGTAAAAACTCGATACACCCACAGTATGCATATAAAATGCATATTATTGTCTATCCCAGGAATTACGATGACCAGCTTGGCCAAAACTTCATAAGCTAAGGTTAAGGCCCCTTCATTTACACCTCATGTGGAAACATTTCATTAGACTTTCTATAGTCTAACCCTTCATCTATCTTTCTATCAGTGCTTTATTTCTATTATAATGTTTACATAATAGAAATATTCCACAACACACGTAAACCATACCTTTTCGCCTTTTTCTCGGTCTTCGCACATTACTTGATGCTTTCCTTTATCGCAATCACAATTGCGGGTTCCAAAAGGACTCTCCAGAATCTAGCATTCGGAACTCCCGATCTGTGGGATGCGATCATGCTTTCCACCATTGATTTCATACTCTAGATCAACAACTCTCGCAATCTTGCATCACACAATTACATGCCTTCATCACCTCTCACAAGCGACGTGCAACAACAAAGCTAGACTTTAAATAAATTAAAGCCGTGCCTATAACCTCCTCAGGTCCACCTTTTCCAATTTCTTTTCCCTTCAATCTCCACCGTCGATCTTACCCTCGATCCGATGGCTGCACCTCTTCCCGATCAACGAACTATCTCGACACTTTATAGCCGTTGATCAATATCTTCTTGATCTGACGGTCCACAATGATATCGGGTGGATCACATACCCATCATTTAACGCTTTTATGGAGCCGATGAGAATTATAAGTTCTTGATCTATAAAATTTGAGGTCTGCCCTTGCCGTTAAATCTCAATCTCTTTACGGCCTGATATCCATTAGAAGACGAAGTCTTTAAATCCTACGATCTGTAGCCCTTCAACTAGGACATGGGTTGTCAATCAACTTAGTCCCGCAGTTGACTGTGATGTGGGCATTGATTTTTGTGATTGACGACTAATATTTACTACAGGACTTCAACTAAGATCAAGCTTCCATACACTCTCTATGCCCGCTACACTTTACCTTGGCTTTATGCCATTTCTTCAATGGCTTTCTATGTTTTCGCTTCCTTTAGGGTTCTAGTCCTTCACTGTTCTGCCACAACTCTCCCCTTAATTTAACTTCATTTGTGCCTTGATGCTCTTCCAACTTCACTGTAACATTAAAGGCTTCCTTCTGTACTGTCCATGTGTACAAAGACGTAACACAAGCTCTATGGTTCTCTCCTCAAACCTCCTGTTGGCTAACAATTCTACCCAATACTTCTTTTACTGGAATTGTTATCTCTAAGACAACTCTACCCACAATCGCAATTGTGGATCTGCCTCAACCACTTCTACCCAACCACAGTTGGAAGTTGTTCTGTTACTCTTCTCTATACTTCGCCTCTGGTCCTGCACATGCAACATAAGTTATGTAGAATCACTCTAGCCACACACAGATTATAATTCAATTACATAGTACACATTGTACAAATTTTGAATCGAGTTGTCTGTATTAATAAACAAGTATTTACACAAGAGTCTCTCTCTCTCTGGCCTAATTTCTGATCAGTGGCCTTTCTTCTCCTACCCGTAGGCTTACAATCTGACTCTTGACTCACTAGCTACTCTCTAGCTACTTCTCTATCTACCTCTCTTTATGCCTTTTAGGCTTACATTTATACAAAAGGTTCTGTTGAACTAATTTTGGTTTAGATCCTTAATCTGCTGAACTAATTCCTCTAAGTCCACTTTTGACTCCTACTTATCCCTAAGAATCCTCTCTAGCTCCTCGAATCATGAAACCACTTTCTAGTCTAAGACTTACAATTGGTTTCTAACTCTCTCATCATCATTAATCACTCATGTTCTCCTACATTCAAGAGCATTTGAAATTATCCTCACAATATCTAATTAATTCCTATTCTAATCATTTAAAACATTAATAATTAGATACATAGGAATCCAACTTCCTTGAAAACACAAGACCCCTAAGTTAACTAGACTATGATAAAATGGTTGAGCTGAAAGCTCCTATATTAGACTCCCAAGGTTAAAATAATCATGATCTCCTGATCATGTGCTTTGTCCTTTGTCTCCCTAGATTCCATACTTTGTTTTGTAGTTTTTCCTTGGTTGCTGCTGTTGTTTGTTGTTGTTCTCCTAGTTTCCACACTTTATGTTGTTTTTCTCCACTAGCTATGCTTTCACAGTATGTTGTTGCCTTTCTCTTTCTGCTACTCCTTGGTATTTTGACCACTGTTTTCTTCTGAGGCACCTTCATCATCAATCTTATTATTCTTTCAATATCTATGTCGAATTTATCCTTTGACTGATAATTACTTTGCCAATTGTTGTTGTACTCTATCCACTCATCTTCAAACTGTTGTTTACTGTCTTCTCTTTGAAGCTGTTGGATCCTTACTATCGTCCTTTCATCCTTACCTCTTGTTGCTATCCAAACAACCTCTGTTCAATATCTGTAAATTTACTTTCAAAAATTAAATTGTCCTCCAATTTCCTTTGTACTTGATTCCCCTCAACTGCATCACTATGTTGTTCATCAGTTCCAACATATTTTCCTTCTTCTTCCTTGACAATCCTTAGTAATTGTCCTTCACTTTCTTGACTGATTCTAACAATCATTTTAACTTCTTCATTATTTTCTTTTTCCTCATCAACGTGTTTGTCCTGGCAACTTCTTGTCTTCTTCAGTTCTAAAACTGACTCCTAAATTTGAAACATGTCTGTCTCATTTTCAACAAATCCTCTAATCATAAAACAATTATTAGAATTAAAAATATAAGGTCTCATTACCTTCTCCTTATCTGGAAACACATCAGTATGCTGATTTGAATTCTCAAAAGAATTCATGAGACTGTCAGCTAGTCTCTCCTCCATACAATCTTCTTCAATGATATCTCTTTGCTCTGGTTCACAATAATGAACTCCTCTTTCTGTAATGTCAATTTTCCGAACTTTCATTACCATCTCCTTTTCCTTATGATTTTCATTCATGATAATTTCTTTGTCTTCCCTTTTCAGCAATCTATCCTGAGTATATATACTCTACTTTTCCAACTCCCTTCTTTGAAAAGTCTAATTTTCCATATAACAATAATTTAAATTGGAGTAGAATTTGGAAATTTCACACAAATTTCCATACCTTCCTTTGTTATTGAAAAATCATCAGATGTCCTTTCTCCTCTTGCTAAATCTTTTTCATAGACTTCTTCTTTCTTAACATCTTTCAGTAGATGTCCTTCTTCTTCAATACATTTTGCCTTGTTGTCCCTTTGTAACCCTTCTTCCAGAGTTATCCTTGTCTCATCATCTGCATTAATATTCTCCTGTATTTTTTCTTCAACAATAAAATTAATCAAATTCATTATATTACCTCTCTTAGACAATATTCTTTCATTCTTCATCAGAATAAGATCCCAATCTTCCATCTCTATGACAACTTTAAACGACTGTCTTCTCTCATTGAGTAACTCATCCATAGACTCTTCTTATTGTATCCAGTCAAATTCTCCTTCTTATGAGAAGTTTTCTTTGTCACCTTTTACTTCTATATCTTCATATATTCTGAAGACATCTTCAAAAGGTTTCTTTTCTCCGGCAATACCTACAATCATACACAAACTATCAGTTTTAAAAACATAAGACCTTGTGGTCTCACTTGATGCTTCAGTGATCATATCTCCTTATTGTTCTGGATCCTTCATATGATTCATATGATCTTCCACAGATCTCCAGTCTTCATCTTCACCCAAAACTTCACCTTGTTCTGTTTCATAAATGGAAACTTCCATTTCCAACTCAGCTTCTCTGAGTTCTTAGATCAGGCTCTTCACTTGCCTCTATTGTAGTCTTCTCTGTAACTTAGACCACTTCACTGCCTTTTTCCTCAAGGCCAAACCTTGTCTTTGAATTTCCTCCAGTATCCTTCTTAATGCATTGAGTTTTTCTTTTAACTCTGTAATCTCCTTGTCATGTTCCTCTTGACTCATCCTCTTGTCATTTACCTTGGCATTCTCCTTCTTTACTTTTCTTCTGTTGTGGTCTTCTTCAAAACCTTTTTTATCTCTGTTATGACTACCAATATTCATCTTATTCTCCATCTTCATGAGTTCCTCACTCACTTACTATGAGCTGTATTAAAGCCTCTGCAACAACAAGTCCTCCCTGTTACCACTTACCTCACCAAGCTTTCCTCTGTACTTGGTCTTTTGGCAAGTCCTTGGTTCTCTATCTCTAGAACGTATTTTGAGCACTTCTCTCTAATCCTTCTAGGTTTCAACTCATCTACATCTTTTAAGAACACAACTGTCCTTTTTTACTTCAATCACAAATGAAATGCTAGGTTCTGACCACCTCTTCTTTCACTCTAAAACTCTTGCTAGCTTTCTTCATCCCTTAGCAATTCTATCCACATCCTCTGTGGAATTGCCTTTGTGAGCTGCAACAATACCTCTGTAGTAACAAGTCACCTTCTTGCTAAATATTCCTTACTAAGATTCTCTCCTTTGAGCTTAGTCTTTCAGCATTTCTCTGGTTCTTTCCTCTGGAATCAATAGAGCACTCCTTGCTCTAGGTTGCTGCAATCTTCTCACTTTCCTTTGTTGTCACTTGTGTATCAATGTTATTCAAACCAAATATCATTTCCAAGCTTTTAAAAGCTTGCTTCTCAGCTTCCTTCTGAGAACACTCTTATCCTCTCTGTCCATCCTTCAGTTGGATTCTTCAGGTTCACTGCCACTACATGGCTTCACAAGCAGTCTCCATCCATTCTTCACATTTGAGAGAACCTCCACTTTCCTCAAGAAAATAAACATCACTGTGTTTTATTTATGCTTCTGCAATGTCTTCTTAAGAGTATCACTTACTCTCATCTTATCTCATGTAACTTGATCTCCTCTTTCTTTTGCAATCACACTTCTTTTCTGGACAATTCTACTTTAATTTAAAACAGCTTTAACTAGCTCTGATACCACTATGATGCAGGTAAAAACCCACTACACCCACAGTATGCATATAAAATGCATATTCTCATTTGTCATAGGAATTACGATGACTAGCTCGGTCAAACCTTCATAAGCTAAGGTTAAGGCCCCTTCATTTACACCTCATGTAGAAACATTTCATTAGACATTCTATAGTCTAACCCTTCATCTATCTTTCTATCGACGCTTTATTTCTATTATAATGTTTACATAATAGAAATATTCCACAACACACGTAAACCATACCTTTTCACCTTTTCCTCGGTCTTTGCACATTACCCAATGCTTTCCTTTATCGCAATTGCAATCGCAGGTTTCAAAAGGACTTTCCAGAATCTAGCGTTCGGAACTCCCGATTTGCAGGATGCGATCACGCTTTCCACCGTTGATTTCATACTCTAGATCAATGGCTCTCACAATCTCGCATCACACCATTACATGCCTTCATCGCCTCTCGAAAGCGGCATGCAACAACACAACCAGACTTCAAATAAATTAAAGTCACGCCTATAACCTCCTCAGGTCCGCCTTTTCCAATTTCTTTTCCCTTCAATCTCCACCGTCGATCTTACTCTCGAACTGATGGCTACACCTATTCCCAATCAATGAACTAGATCGATGCTTTATAGTCATTGATCAGGATCTACTTGATCTGACAGTCCACAATGATATCGGGTGGATCACTTACCCGACGTTTAATGCTTTTACAGAGCCAATGAGAATTATAAGTTCTCGATCTATAAAAGTTCAGGTTCACCCTTGCTATTAAATCTTGATCTCTTTATGGCTCGATATTCGTTGGATGACGAGGTCTTTAAATCCTATGATCTGCGGCCCTTCAACTAGCACACGGGTTATCAATCAGCTTAGTCCCACAGTTAACTGTGATGTGGGCTTTGAATTTTGTGATCGATGGATAAGATTTACTACGGGACTTCAACTATGATCAAGCTTCCATACACTCTCTACCCCCACTACATTGTACATTGGATTTATGCCATTTCTTCAATGGCTTTCTATGTTTTCGCTTCCTTTAGGGTTTCGCTCCTTCGCTATTCTGCCACAACTCTCCCCTTAATTTAACTTCACTCGTGCCTTTATGCTCTCCCACCTTCACTGTAACATTAAGGGCTTCCTTCTATACTATCCATGTGTACAAAGATGTAACACAAGCTCTATGGTTCTCTGCTCGAACCTCCTGCTAGCTAACAATTCTACCCAACACTACTTTTGCTGGAATTGTTATCTCTAAGACAACTCTACCCATAATCGCAACTGTGGAGATGCCTCAACAACTTCTACCCAACCGCAGTTGGAAGTTGCTCTGTTACTCTTCTCTGTACTTCGCCTCTGGTCCTGCACCTGCAACATAGGTTACGCATAATCACTCTAGCCACACACAGATTATAATTCAATTACATAGTACACATTGTACAAACTCTGAATCAAGTTGTCTATATCTCTGGCCTAATTTTCTCATCAGTGGCCTTTCTTCTCCTGCCCATAGGCTTACAATCTGATTCCTGACTCACTAGCTACTCTCTAGCTACTTCTCTATCTACCTCTCTTTATGCCTTTTAGGCTTACATTTATACAAAAGGTTCTGTTGAACTAATTCTGGTTCAGATCCTTAATTTGTTGAACTAATTCCTCTAAGTCCACTTTTGGCTCCTACTTATCCCTAAGAATCCTCTCTAGCTCCTCGAATCATGAAACCACTTTCTAGTCTAAGACTTACAATTCGTTTCTAACTCTCTCATCATCATTAATCACTCATGTTCTCCTATATTCGAGAGCATTTTCAATTATCCTCACAATATCTAATTAATTCCTATTCTATTCATTTAAACATTAAGAATTACATACATAGGAATCTAACTTCCTTGAAAACACAACACCCCTAAGTTAACTAGATTATGATGAAATTGTTGAACTGAATGCTCCTGCATCACCAGGCTTGTTGGTAGTAGAGCAATATTTGTGTTCCTGAAGTGACTTTGTCGAGGTATTGTCTAAGCCAGTTGGAAGTGGAGAAACACTAGAGATGAAAAAATATACAATAAATATCAGTAGCCCGCAAACTTCATTACCCTTCTCCCGATTCAAAACATTGCGATATGGCTAACTCTATGTTTATGTTCAACCAAGAAAGGACAAAGGGGACTATGTTTATGCAAGGGGTAAGTAGGAAAACCAAAGTGATATGCATGATGAATCAATACTACCTGAAGAACTAAACATTACATTAAATAATTTACCAAGGCAAAGAAACTAGAGTTCTACCAGTGTGTCACTAAGTGTTTTCGCCGCAACAAACACCCTCCAAAATTTTTACTATACTTGAATTTTGGAGCCTACTGTGGATCTTATGATTCATTGTTCCATAGTCACTTCTTGGTCAATTGATATTTTGTTAAGTCATTGAGATCCCTTATTAGATTATAAGTGTCAAAGTCACCTACTCACACATGCTCAATCCGTAATGAATTCATTAATGCATTACTTCACACAAGCCTGAACAAACCTAGCACAATCAATTAAGATAGTGTCTCTACAATATTTAACCCATATCAATAATCAGTGCACATGGTCATTGACAGGCTCTCACTTTTGGCTGCGTTTGTACTTCTATTTCGTTGAGTTTTTCAAATTGTTGCTTTTGTGCACCTTCACTTTCGCAAGTGTCATTTTTATGTTTTTAATTGTTGCTTTTGATTTATTTCACTTTAATTAGTGTCATTTTCATGTTATTTTTTCTTTGGCATGTGTCACTTTCATTGTCATTCACACTTTTTCTCTCATATAGAAAATGCCATCTTTTGGCATGGGAAGTGTCACCTATTGTTTAAAGTGGAGTTTTGGCTTGTTTCAAAGGGTAAATTCAATGTTTATGAGTCCTTCAAGTCATGCATACATGTTTTACACTCATTTCAAAAGTTTCAAGCATTGTAGCACAAGTGTCGTCATTATCGTCACAAAGTGTATCTTTAGTGTCGCACTTCGAACAAGTTGTCGCGTTGAGGAAAGTATGATTTTCATGTGTTCTAGGTGTCTTGTGATCTAAGTGTGTTACCATGCTCAATTATTTTTCTTGTTCAAATTCATCTCACTAATCCCACACTTAGTCAAAATTGGGAAAACTCCCCAACCAAGCCACTCAATCTCATCCAACCCTCCTGAATTGCACATTATGCATTCTAAATCCTCAAGCAACACCATTTCCTCTTGGAACTGCGCAATGTGCGGTCTCTGCATCCCAGAATTATGCACTACAGAATCTCAATGCTCAAGCCCAGCCCATGAGCTCCAGAATTACGCAGTTTTCCTCTCTTGTCAGTCCTCCACTATGCATTGCACGGTTTTAGTCCTCAAGCTTCAGCCTTGAGCTCCTGAACTGCACAACTACGGAATCATTAGCCTCTTGTTCCCAGAACTGCACAATGGGAAAGCTCAATGCTCAAGCCATCATCATGACCTCTTGAGATCCCAAATTACATAATCTCCCATCTTGTTCTCCTCCCACAACTGTGCATTGGGAAACCTCAATCCTTAATCCCTAACCTTGAGCTCTTGAACCACTCAATTACACAATCCTTTTCCCCTGGCCATCTTGAACTGCGCATTGCATAGTCTCTAGCCTTAGACCTAGACCTTGGCCTCTAGAACTATGGAATCCTTGAGTTAGTCACTCAACCAATCACCAATTCCAGCCCTAACAAGTGATTTCATGAAACATGTTAGATTAGCAAGTTTCAGACTAATTTCATCTTATCATGAATGATTTTTAGCTGTAGGTACTCTATCTTATCATGAGAGGCTAATGATGGAGGAAAAGGAGAAGGAGACCATGCTAGAAGACACCTATGGAGCTAAAGTGACCAGATGATCATTAGGCGAGAAGGCGAAGGAACATAAGCATATAACATAATATCAAAGATCATGACCACATGAAGACTCCATATTTATTCGCAACCCTTTAGAGAATCGATATAAAGAGAAACACATATCTTTTACAAAGATGAAGTATTGGATACATATTTTATCAAAGAAAGAAACAAAAAATAGTGGCTTGATATTGCCATGTCATCATGCATTCCATGTCAGCGAATGTCATGTCATGTCATGTCAGGAGTCATCATGTGCCACATCGTTTTGTGGATTATGTAATTCAATATTGGAAAATGTATTATAAAGTGGAAGTCCAAGAGTCATGTAAGAGTTGAAAAGTCATAAAGAAGTTAAAGAGTCATGAGGGTAGTCCAAGAGTCACAATGGAGGTGAAGGATCACCCCATTTGTTATATGTACACCCTCATTATACAAGAAAAGGAATTTTCACCTTGGCTCCTTCTACTAGGCATTGGAGAGGAAGATAATTATTTTGGAGGAGCAAGTGACCACTCTAATGCTCCACTATTAGGGATAGTGGTGTTCACTATCTTGATGTACCTTGGAACTTTTACTTAAATTAGAAGTTCATTGATCTAGCACGCGTTCATGCATATGTCATGAATATGTTGTTTTCATATGTACTGAGGAAATTACACTATTTAATTGGCTTTGGTACTTATCTTGTTGAATGTGTGTTGCATTTTATTTAACAATCGTTGCTTCCTTGTGAACTACTTCACTAGTTGATCGACGATTCACTCATATGTATATGCTTGTGTGCCTTTTCCACACTAGTACTATTACTTGTATCTAAAGGGCCCACTTTTCTCTTCCCTTTTGGTAGAAGGACCTTTATACTTTCCGCTCCCGAAAATTTCACAAGGAATACTCACTTTCTAATCTCAAAGTACCTATGTATTACTCTCTTGTACTAAACTTTGTAGCCAAGGAAAATCTATAAGAATATATGGAAACCGGGTGGCAGATACTTTGGATGGGGATCTTATTCCAAATGGTGTGAGGTCTAATTGAGACTTCACATTAGGGAGACCCCTTCAGTTGATGGATTTCCAACACTGTCAACAAAAGCCAAGAGGCCTCCAAAAATTTCTTCTAACTTTATTCAAAACCCCCACCTCTACCTCAAGCGTGTGTGGCGTAAGGATGCCCCATCTTGGCTCAACCACTAGGGGATAAAGGAGGAGATCATCATGGGAAACAAGGATAATGCCAAAAATACTATTACCTCCAAATTTAAGGATAAATAGTGGGATGATAAGGAGCTAGAGGGAAAAAGGAAACTAAGATATTATATGGAAGTGATCAACCCCACCCTTCCTAACCATAATTATCTCTCTATTTTGACTAGTACCAAGAAAAAAATGAACATCATTAGGATAAGAAATAAGTCTCATGAGTTTCAAAGTGAAATTTGGCAGTGTAATACTCCCAAAACTCACTGAGACAAAAGAACCTGTCATTTTTGTGATACTAAGAGGGTGGAAGATGAAAAAAACTTCCTTTTGGATTTCCTGACCCTTACTCACATATGCTCTCATTTTCCTAACATTTGTGACACCTCCAATCTTCTTGACATGTTAAGTCAACACAACTTTTATGATCTTGGAGCACTTCTTTCCCTTCTTTTTTATCAAAGAAATAAGATCTTGAAGAATCACAATTAGATTTTTATTTTCTTAAGGTCTGATAAACTGCATTGGTCTTAATGGATGTTAATCATCATCATCAAGAATATTGTTATTAATAAATATATAATTATACTAATGATTATTATATTATAAATTATTATTATTATTATTATTATTATAACTATGATAATAATTATAATAATCATTTATAATTATTATTATAATATTATAATAATATGATAATATTATTGATAATCTTAGTAATATAATAAACCTAATGGATTAATATTAGACCATAGGATTAATATTAAACCCTTGGAATACAAGCCCTAATATTAATAATAAAAACTCAATGGATTAATAAGGCCAAATGATTATTAATATTATAAGCTTAGGGGATTAATACACCCAATGGATTAATATTAAAAACTCAAGGGATTATAAACCAAAGGGATTAATATTATAAACCTTTCAGATTGATATTATAAACCTAATGGATTAATAAACCCAAGGGATTATTAATATTATAAACCCAAGAGATTAATATTATAAAATCAAGGGATTGTTAACAATATAATCCCAAGGGATCAATAAACCTAAGGGATTATTAATATTATAAACCCAAGGGATTACTAATATTATAAAAAAAGGGATTAAGATTATACACTCAAAGGATTAATAAACCCAAGGGAATAATATTAAAAATCCAAGAGATTATTAATATTATAAACCCAATGGATTATAAAACCAAAGGATTAATATTACACCCTAGGAATATAAACCCTAAGATTAATAATATAAACCTAAGAGATTATAACCTAAGAGATTTCTATTAGACCGTACAATTAATATTATAAGTCTAAGGGATTATGAACCCTAATATATTATTACACATGGTATGGGTTAATATTATAAATCCAAGGGATTAATATTATAAGTCCAAGAGATTATCAATACTTTAGACTCAAGAGATTAATAAAATTAAGAGATTAATATTAAACCCTAGGAATATAAACCCTAAGGTTGATAATATAAACCCAAGGGATTATTAATATTATAAACCTAAGGGATTAATAAAAATAGAGGATTAATATTATAAACCCAAGGGATTATAAACTAAGGGGATTAATATTATAAACCATTTGGATTAATAATATTATGGTAAGGGATTAATGGACTCAAAGGATCATGAATATTATAAACCCAAGCAATTAATAAACCCAACGAATTATTAATATTATAATCCCAACACATTAGTGTTATGAACCCTTGAGATTAATATTATAAAACCTCAATATTAATATTATAAATCCAAGGGATCACCAAACCCAAGGGATTATTAACAATATAAATTGAAGGGATTCATATTATAAACTAAAGGGATTCTTAATATTATAAACACAAGGGATTAGAAAACTAAATGGATTGTTAATATTATAAATTCAAAGGATTAATATTATAAACCAGAGGGATTAATAAACCAAAGGGATTGTTAATATTATAAACCCAAGGGATTATAAATATTATAAACCCAAGGTATTATAAATATTATAAACCCAATGGATTATACACCCATGGATTAATAGTAAACCCTAATATTAACATTAAACCCGAGGAATATAAAATTTAAAATTAATAATATAAACCCAAGGGGTTATAAACCTAAGGGACTAATATTAAACCCTACAATTAATATTATAAGCCCAAGGGATATAAACCCTAGGATTAATATTATAAACCCTCAGATTATTACATCAATCCTAAAATTAATATTACAAAGTCTAAAATTGTAAAGCCTAATATATTATTATACATGTTAGGAATCAATATTATAAACCCAAACAATTAATAAACCCTAAAGATTATTAATATTATAAATGAAAGGAATTACTAATATGATAGACTCAATGGATTAATAAACCCAAGGGATTATAAACTACATGATGATTAATATTGTGAACCCTATGATTATAAACATTAAGATTATAAACCCTAATATAAATATTATAAACTTGGGTATTAATAAATCCAATGGATTATTAATATTATAAACCCAAGTGTCCCCGAGGAGGGGGGAAGCTAAATCGGTGATCAAATTAATGTGGAATCTGTGAAAAATGAGAGATCCAAGGTTCAAATCCCTTTGTTTGTGATCTAGTTTATAGATAGGAGAATAGGTCATAGAACCTTAGAGGTTTACTAATAGTCACATGTCAGATACCAAAAACATTAAAAAATTATAAACCCAAAGGATTAATATTATAAGCCTAAGGGATTAATAATATTATAAACTCAAGGGACTAAAAAACCCAAGGGATTATAAATATTAAGATTATAAACCTTGATATTAATATTATAAATCCAAGGGATTATATACCCAAGAGATTAATATTAAACCTTATGATTAATATTATAAATCCAAGTGATCAGAAACATTGTGACAATGATGGTGAGATTAATTAATATTATAAATCTTAGAATTAATATTAAACAGTAGAATTAATATTATAAACCATACTATTAATATTATAAACCATAATATTATAAATTAAAAACCTAATATTAAACCTTAATATTAAAAAGACCTAATATTAGACACCAATTTTGTAATATAACAATACTTCCTTGAATAAGATGCAATGTAATCTAACATCGGGACAATGATTGTCAAATTGATTTTCGTATTGAGACAACATTTGCCACAATGTGACATTGGATAGGTTTCTGTACCATTCCATTGTCAAAATATAAAACCCTGAAATTATTCAATCCGATATAATAAACCCTAAGATTAATATTATAAACACTAATATTAAATTGCAATATTATCAATCACACACCGAATACCAAACCCTAATGTTATAAATCCAATATTGAAAACCCTAAAATTATAAATCCTAATATTAAACCCCAATTTCGTAATGTCAAAATGTGACGTTGAATAAATTGCAAGGTGATGCAACATTGCGGCAATGATTGTCACATTGAGACAATATTTATAGTAATGCAACGTTGAATAAATTTTTGTACCATTCCAATGTCACAACATTAAACCTTAATACAATACCCTAACATTATAGAATCCAATATAATAAGCTATAGTATTATTATTATAAACCTTATGATTATAAATCATATGTTTAATACATTAAACCCTATGATTAGAAACCCTAGGAGTAACATTATAAACCCTAGTATTAATATTGTTAACCCTAGCCATCCACTATAATCCTCCATTGTCAACCATGACCATCCACTATGGTTCATTATAGGTCACTTATATATAAATCATGATCCCCGAGCTAAGTATGGTTCACCATGGTAGTCATGTTGACTATAGTTGACCATGTTAACAATAATAAACAATTATTCCTCACTAAGCACTATTCCTGAAACCTAATCAATGTTGCATGGACTGCACTCAATCTCCACGTTAAGGAGTGACACCAAATGAAGTGTCAACACAACCTTTCATAAATATTTTTTTAATAAATCATAACGCCAATTACATTTTTTGAATTATTTTTTAATAAATTAAATATAGGAGTATATCAAAAAATTTGAAAAACAATTCAGAAACCTTTTTTACTACCCATTAAATTATGTATAAGATGAAAAATGTTCTTAGATTATCAAATCTGAACAAGTCATAATTTAAAATTTTGAAATTCTTCAAGTCCAATTCCAATATAAACCATTCTCTCAGTGTAATTATACTTTTATATAAATATATATTTATAATAAAATAAATTACTTCAAATTATACTAATTAAACAAACCAAACCTCCATTAAACTATTTACGTTAATTTGAAAATTATTAAATTTATTATTAATTATTTTCAAATTTATCGTCAAATAAGTAATATGATAAAATAGTTTATCATATTAAACATTTTTGAGTTAAATTTTATAAAAAATTTAAAATATAAAACTTTACTCACTAGGAAAGAAATTCCCCCCACAAAAATTAAATCAATAAAATGTAATCAATTTTTTATTTAGTTGAATTTAATATGATTTCGTGATAACTAATTAAATTTAATATGATTTTCTAGGAACTAATTCGATTGCCTCCTATTGAGAAGGCTCACTCTCTTTTTATTATCATTTTATAGATTCCCTTGCTAATAATTGTATATTTGAAATGTTAAACGTTTCCATATTCTTCCACACTTGAATCGTCAAAATATATGAGATAATTACAAGTTTCGATATTCTCGCACACTTAAAACGTCAAAATATGTCAGATAATTACAGGAATATTCATACTTAAATGTTGTAGTTACTGTTGAATTAATAATAATAAAAACTATTATAACTTAATAAACATTAAATTATTATTGTTGTCCATCTGTTATCATAATAATATCATTCCCTGACCTTATGATTAAATAATTTTACACCGCCCAGCACTAGAACTACGCGGAGGAAAAGTTCGGAAACAAAGTACTTAAAAAATGAGGAATTATTCATTTATTGGATTCACGGGTTCCCTATGCGCGTGGAAATTCATGTCACTGCTTTAATGCATTTTTTGACATATTAGGACGCTTTTTACTCTAGTGGATGTTAAAATATTAGTTTATTCTATTTCATAAATGAAATCTAAATCTAGGTGTATAGATATATGTAGATATACGTGGAAAAGAACATATGAAGCAATTTCTATAAAAACTTTTTCCAAACCCATTATAATTTTTATTTTTAAAATATTTTAGAATTTGATTTTTTTTAAATATTCTAAAATTTGATAAACATAATTAAATCTATGTCTATCAAATCAACATAAAACTACCTAGAATACATAAAACTGATTAATTAACATAAAACCACTTAGAATACATAAAACTGATTAGCCTACCTATACTTTTATGCTTTTTTCTTTTGTCTAAATCTGGCTGTGAAATCTATAAAAATATCTTGACATTATGTTTGAGAATATGTGCTCAACCATATGATAGAAATTATGCGAGTATTAAATGCAACAACCATATGATAGAAGTTATGTGAAGATTAAATGCAGCGAATCCAAATATGAATTTAGAAAGGAGAAAACCCCAATAGCATAAGACTTTAATTTCCAAGCCATTCACGCATCCAATAGGGAAAAAAACATCATTTTCATTATACTTTTTGATGATTAGTGGATGTTTATCTAAAAGATTGAACGGATTAGAAACTTTTTACATAATTTTTTTATAAATTCCAGTGTTTCATGAGGTAGTGTTCCCTCACTTGGGGTTGAGTTTCCTAGCTCTCTTGCGCTCCGGGGACTTGGGAACAAGAGGGGTTGTTTCCTAGGCGAAAAGGGTCTTAAGGGGTCGTTTCTCTAGAAAAAATTCACAATTTTTTTTTGAAACAAAAAAATTGTAAATTTTAATATTTGTTGACCGACCGGGAAGGGTTTACGTTACGTTCATTTCACATTACATTTTTTGTTTGCTCCTTCGTTGAATTGAACACTGCCGCCATCGCCAAGCGGCCTTCTGTCTGCTCCTTCGTTTAACGGAACGTTGCCGCCATCGCCAAGCAGCCTTCTGTATGCTCCTTCATTGAACGGAACATTGCCGCCATCGCCAAGTAGCCTTTTGTCTATTCCTTCATTGAATGGATTACCTTGAGCAATTATGCTCATTTATCTTTTGATATGTTCTTATGTTATTTTGACTCTATAAAATTAATTTTTTTTTACTCTTGATGTATCAGAGTTGACTTTTATAGTTTTATTTCAATATTCAGTATTCAATGTTCATAGTGGGAAGTGGAACATCAATATTGTTTAAATTTTAAAGTTTAAACATTTATAATTTTATAATCTATTTTCATTGTGCATTGTTAGTAAGTTAGTAGACTAGTAGTTACACTGTACAGTTACAAACTTACATGTATGATGTATGATTATAATTTATATGATAATGATATCAATGATGATGCTTTTCATTTTAAATTTGTTTCAATTATATGATTCATCGATTTATATTTTATATTTATAAGTTTTTAAGGCCCCAACATCCCCATGTTTCTTAAAAATTTCTGGGGAGCTTTTGCATAGGCTGCTCCAGCGTATCCTCGCTCCCTCGCCTCCTCAACCCGGAAACTTAGTAAAACATTGATAAATTCTCTCCAAAATAAATAACAATTAGAAAATATACACTCTCTCAATTATTTAATTGAACATATAATTGATAGTCACCATAAATATTAAATCGAAAATTTGTTTTATTAAACACTAGAGAAATAATAATTGTAAATCTCACGGAAAAAAAATTCTATATCGTAATTTTTTTTCCTATAAATATAAAATTAATTATATATCTATATATATATATATAATTTATTTAATTTTTTAAATGAAAAATTGTTAAAATTTTTAAAAAATATATAAATTCTTTAAAATTTTGAATTATTTTTCAAAATATTACCAAATATTATATAATTAATATTTTAAATATAATAAAATCAATTAATCTTTTAACATTTTAAATAAATATAATTTTTAAACTATATTTTTATTTCGAATAAATATATTTTTATATTAATATAATTATATTTTATTAAAGCTAAAAACAATAACAATAATAAATATAATATTAAATGATGCCTAACACATTATAAATCGAAATAAAGGAATCCCGACCATATGAAACCTTCATTGCCAAATCATATGCATTTTCCAACCGAATAGAAACTCTATTATCAATACATATTGAATGTAATTGGGATTATGTCTAGCATGTAATGTGCAACTTGTGTTTCGGTAGCTGTTAAATTTTGGGATTTTAATTTTTTTTCTTTTTTCTTTTAATATGCTTACGACTAATAAATATGTGTTTTTGTTTAACATAATTTTTTTTATAAAAAATATGTGTTTTTGTTTAACATAATTTTTTTTATAAAATTAGTAAAATAAATTTTTTTATTATTTTTTTAATATATTTATTTTTAGCATGTGTTTTTTTTTAACTTAATAATTTATATAAAATTAGTAATTTTTTTTTTGATATTTATGAAGTCGCAATATATTATAAGTAACTATTTATTATTAGTTAATATTTAGTTTTTTATTTAGTTTTTTTTTTTCACTTACTTAATGCAAAAATAATATAGTTGTCTTTACTTTATAGACACTTAAACGATATTTAAGAAGTCGTAGTGTATTATGAATAATTATTTATTATTATGATATTTAAAAAGTCGTAGTGTATTATGAATAATTATTTATTATTATTTAATTTTTCAAACTTATTTATGTATTTCAAGTTTTGTCTTTACCTTATAGGCACTTAAAAGTGTTTTAGATAGAAGTTCAATGATATTTGCTTAATCTTTACTAGTGTATGTGAAGGTTTTGGTTTCGTACACACTATTGCATATATAAATTAACCTATTAGACAAGGATATTACACTTATGCTATCTCTTTTCAGATTGGGCTTAAACCACTTTACATTTTTGTATTGTAAAACGATCAAAATATGCTTTCACTCATTTTCATTGGTTGATAATTGCCAAGTTACCCATGTCAAACTTTCATGGAAATTAGGACTTGTCTCTTGGATTAGTTTCCTTGAATAATAATGATGAGTCAATTTGCATGCAACCAATAATGGTTGTCTCCAACTTATAATGGTTGTCCTCACTCTAGTTTGACAACTGAATTATGATAGGTTTTCCCACTGTTTAATCAGTGAGGGTGGGATAAAGATGGCTAGTCTTGGTTTTATCATTGAGGAAGAAAGGAGTAGATCATGTTGTAGAATCCTCCTAATATTAATAATATTATTACTTTTATATTTGAGGAGAAATTGTGGGAAAATAAAGAGTTAAGGGCAAAAGGAAACTAATTTTCATGAACTTCATAGTGAAACTGGTTGTTGGTCAATTCCCACAATGCCATGTGATGGGTGATCAAAGAATATGTCATTTGTGCGATCCTAATAGTGTTGAAGATGAAAAATGCATTTTCTCTCACTTCTTTTTTAGCATAAAAATAAAATGTTAACGAATTTTATTAATATATTGCCTTCTTAAGATCATTAAACCATATAGATATTAGTAGATGTTACTCATCATCATTATTATAATATAAATATGAATATTTTAATAATATAAATATTTTATTTATTTATTTATATTTATATAAAAATTGTATTTAAATAGTGGGAAAACCTATCATAACTCAATTGTCAAACAAGTAGTGGGGACAATTATCACTAGTTTCTATTTTTGAATGTAAGCTGACTCATCATTGTTATTCCTCGGAAATCATGCCACCTAAAATTACCAATTGGTGGTCCCTAAGAGGAAGGCTTTCACTCCTGTCAAATAACTCAATAACTCATGGTCTGAGACCATTAACTTATTTCCTTCCATACAAAAAAGATAAACTCTTAACCAAACATAAATAATTTTAAATAAATTATTCTTAATATAAATTCATTTTATATAATTAAAAAAATTAACTTTCAATTTTTCATTTATTTTATATATCATAAATTCATATAAATTTATAGAATAAAAATATATTACATAAATGAGACAAACTTGTAATGTTCCTAAATAGGAATACAAGTGATATAAAGCAAATAATCTGTGCAACAAAATATAAAAACGAAATACACATTAAACACCCATGGAAATGCTGCAAATAAGGAACTGCTGAGCCATTTTATTACTTTTCTGAAGGCAAAATACAATGGATAATAAGATGGTGCACCTGGGCTTGTCTCAATGGACAAGCATGACCAAACCCAGGTGAGAAAATGGCTGAACTGAAGGCTGCCCAACTGCTGCACCAATCTGCACTGCGTTGCCCAGAAAACTGCTTGTTGGCTGAAAAGGGATTGCAAGAAACTCCACTTTCGAAGCTTAGAAAATGCTGCAAATTAATCTTGAGCTTTCCACCAAAAACCTAGGAAAACCTAGAAAGGGTTTTGGTGTATCTCCAAGCCGAAGTCAAACCCAGGAAATGGTAAAAATTCCTTTGCTAACTAGCAATTCGCCCTAGTATAAGAATTAGGATTTCAGGTCCAAATGTTGCCCGAAAAATTCTGTAAAATTAGCCATAGAATCCTCTCAATAAACCCACAAAAACCCAGAAAGGGTTTTGGCTGAATCCACCAATCCTTGGTGACCCCCAATAAGTGCAAATTGCCCAATTTGGTGAGAAAACGCCCCACAAAACTAATACTATTAAATTAAGGCCAAATCCACCACTAGAGATCTCTCCCAAATTTGGCTAAATTCTCCCGTGAGGAATACCTCCAATCTACGACCTTTATCTTTCCTCAACCTCTATTCCTCCAACCCCTGTGCACTTCCAGAAATGTAGAATTTTGGCCCCAATAATTCTCTCAACTCAACCCTACTAATCACCACAAAATCGTTGGCTAAATTAGGGGAAAACCCCTGCAAATCCTTCGGTGTTCTACTTCTTCATAATTAATCTCCCCACAAGAAATTTGAACCACTTCTGTACCTTGGAAGAAAAATGTATTAGCTGAAATAACTTGCAAATATGCCCAATGGAAACTCTAAATTGAGCTCCCCAAATTTCCTCACTATGGAGACACTCGAAGTTCTCAGAAATGAGGGTGGAATTCTCACTCAAAAATTCCTTGTGTTGAACAACACTGTTGTCTTAGCTAAGCAGCTCAAGAGAACTAATGTTGAATTGTCAAATGATAAAAAATACCAAATGGAGACCTCCAAGCTCTATTTATAATTGCTAGTCCTCTCTCTTGGTGGTCCCCACCTTCCACTAATATAATATTACTTTTCCGCTATTCTTCATTAAAATAATAATTTCCACTTTTCTCCCACAAAATAATATTTTTTCCTTCTTATTAATATCACCAAAAATTGGCAAAACTCCTTAGTGAATTTTGCACTCACAAAAATTGGGAACATTACAGTCCTCCCTGCCAAAAATTGCTTGTCCTCAAGCAATATCCTGCTGCTCCAAACTTTGGCCTAGCTAATGCCAAGGTCCCAAATGTGCCACTGAACCACTCCTCATTGTTGAACATCCTGTGATACTAGCGACGATCCCCATGTCAACAATGAATCACCATATTCCAATGGAATATCTAAATGGTCTCCCCTTGTAGAAAGCAACTCACACTTGAGGGTAGATAAACTGCCAAATCCTGTTGTACCCAGATCCCATGCTAGTCTCATAAGGGTGCCACCATGTTGACGCTGCACCACTCTGACTATGACAAACTTCCCATCATGCTCAAACTGTATCCTCCCCTCCTAAAACTTGATGGTAGGATATCTGTGAAGGCGAAGCTTATCCTACCCAGGCATCTCCATGATGTCAATGTCTACCCATCCATTGTCAATCGCAGTCCTGAGTAGCAATAGGATAAATCTACCTCTCCATATAATGGAGGTTTCAACAATCGCCCATGCATCACACAGAAGGTGAACTAGAGCACTCTCTCCCATGAACCTACTCATCATAGAATGAAGTGTCCTATCAATCAACCCAATCCCTGGATCCCATAGCCAGACTTGCTGTGGCATAGCTCTAACAACTGTTGGAATCTGTCTATTCCTCGTCCCTAATCCTTGCATGAAACCGATATAGAGACCCCACATATCATGAACTAATCTGATGCATGCTAAATTGCCCTGTCCCTGCCACTGTGTAGTACTGATGACTGTTGGAAGACACATGTACCAAATAACTACCCCCTGAAGTCATCAAATAGATGGGTATCTGATACTCGCAATCGACTCAATGCATGCAGACCATCTTGCTCCTCCCAACCATCACCACTGAGTCTGCCATCTGCCCTCTCGATAATGTGCCAATACAATGTCTGGAGGTCAGACACATACTAGAAAGCTTCCTTAATCGTACACGGTATCCTCTGCTCATTCATGGTCCTGACATGCCCTGTGGAAAGAGTGACACATGTCTCCCTCGTGACCTGCTCCCCAAGAATAGGCTCACTAATGAATGATATGCCACCCCAACAGATGATCACCTCATCCCCCAATCTGTGGTTGTCAACTTGTGCACTGACCCAATGCCACCACTGAGAAGTTTCTTCCCTAGTGTGTTGAGTGTCATCCCAATATCTTGGGTGAGCTCCTTGTCCCCAGCTGCTTGCGCCTAGAGTGTCAAAGGACAACAGCTAAATCGTCAGTGCCTATAAGTGAAGTATAAGAGGGATAGGCATGTGAGTCCCCATGGATACCATTGAGTATCACTCATCTACGTCCCCA
Source organism: Pinus tabuliformis (assembly GCA_031772625.1). Lineage (NCBI taxonomy): Eukaryota > Viridiplantae > Streptophyta > Pinopsida > Pinales > Pinaceae > Pinus > Pinus tabuliformis. Next base: position 996,055,817 of record CM062806.1, on the reverse strand, counting down.
TCGATCTTGGGTGAACTACACCCGAAGGTATGCCCGATGTCTTCGTCTATAAGTCTCCTTGGAGGCAACCCTCCAAGATCTCACTGTGCAACACCATATGCCCCTACATCCCACCGAGTTTCCCTGAAGTCCTCGACTTGGCACTATACCCTGCAGCCTATCTCCGTACACCACTGGATACCCCGTGCTATTGCTGTACCATCTTCTACCGTCTTTTATCCTGCTTGTGTCACTGTACCTGGCTCTCCCCACGTGTACTCGATGTGATGTGAGTCTCTCAATGCAAACCAACATGCTACATCAAACAACCACGCATCTCCATGTTCCTCTGCAGGCCACTGCTCATCACTGCATACCTCTATACAACATTGGATGCTAGGTTCTAAAATTAGGTCTGTATGCATCAGGTCGCATCCCTTTGTATAAGACTGTACTCTGCAACATATCCTTCTACACCCCTGGGTACCACTGCCTACTGTCGTACCACCCTGTATCATGTGCCATCCTACATGTGCCAATGCATCCACCACTCTACTAGTAATGCCTCCATGATGTGGGCTACATCTCCCCATTTGCCTTGAAAGACCTAAGCGGTCTGACTCCTCACATGCTAATGGGAATGACACTATTGTGCCTATCCTTAGTAGCTCTAGTGTCCAATATACCAATAAGAGAGCACCATTTCCATGTAATGCCCTGTTTGGTGGTCTGCCGATGCCACCTCCTCCTACCAGCTCGTGCCAAAGTAGACTAATCACCCTATGACTCCATGCACAATCAATATGCCAAGACAACTCATGAAATTGGTCTGCTGCCCTGTCAAACCATCTTGTCACTAGTGTTGTCCCAGGTTCTGATGGAGATCTGAAAATGTGTGTGCACCCAAACATCAAATCCATCACGCAACTACTACCGTCACCTAATGACTCTATGATGTGATGGGAAATCCCACCTGGATCCCAACAATAGTTTGGCCCTCGAGTCCCTATGGTAATCCATGGCCTTTGCTGAAATGTGGCCATGGATGTATCCAACCGCCTAGCCTGCTCCATTAGGTACCAGCTCAGTACCTCTCGCCACCCAATCCCAAAGGAGGGATCGAATGTACAATCCCCTGTGGAAGAAACAAGCCCTCCAAGCTGATGCAATGTCATACTCATCTCATGTCGCTCAGTCCTGCTAACCTGACCATCCCCGAGGGTATGTCTAGACAATGCTGCCTCCCTCAATCCAATGCATAAGGGTGGGTTAATAACATTGTAGATCCCGTCAATGTGCCTCTGAAACGAACTGAGTTGAAATCCCAATGTGTGGTCTCTATGTTGCCCCTCATCAATGGCTAGCCTAAAGGATGGTTGCACATCCTCCTCCATCATGGACTCAACATGAGCCTCCAACTGCTCCTTCATAAACAATCCAACATGTAAGACATGCTCGCAAATCAACTGTAGGTGACTGTCATCTAGTAACTCTAGCATAGATCTAGATGCCTCTGTACCTATCGGCTTCTCATCAACGGTAGAGATGTCTCCCAACACCTCATCAACCTGTGGTGTGCTACTATCACCTAAGTACTCAGTCACAACCCCAGATACCTCATCAATGGATACCTCAACAACAGATGGCACCTCCTCAATGGTGGACACCTCTGTGTGTTTTGGCACCTCATCAATGGAAGGCCATGTGGGTGTGTGCTTTACTCTCTTCCCCAAGGTGTCAGCCATATCTATCAAAGTAATCTCCAACAAGGGTGACTCCTGTGTCACACTGGACACATAGACATGCTCCTCAAACTCTAGTGTGCCCAAAACAACGTCCTCCTTAGGCTCCTGATATCTAAAGCTAGGTTTCCACCAACAAAATCACCCCCTATTCTCACCCTCTAACTGTCCTTGTCCTATCTACTCCTTTTGAGGAGATTTGATGCCTTGATTATGTCGACTTTCTCCACACAATGTAGATGGTTGCACCCCCACGGCCTGCGCACCACTAGTGTCTCTGCTGTAAGGATGAGAATGGATTTGTCCTAACGCCTTCCTCAACTGGGCCAATCTCTCATCATTCCAATAGATTCCATCCCATAATTCCTACATACTAAATCTTCTTTGAGCTAGAAGTTGTCTATGGTTTAACTCGTCACTGTGAATACATGCCCAAATTTTCCATGATCTAGATGGCTACCCGACAGCTGGCCAAAATCATGGCTCTGATACCACTGTAATGTTCCTAAATAAGAATACAAGTGATACAAAGCAAATAATCTGTGCAACAGAATATACAAATGAAATACACATTAAACACCCATGGAAATGCTGCAAATAAGGAACTGTTGAGCCATTTTATTACTTTTTTGAAGGCAAAATACAATGGATAATAAGATGGTGCACTTAGGCTTGTCTCAATGGACAAGCATGACCAAACCCAGGTGAGAAAATGGCTAAACTGAAGGTTGCCCAACTGTTGCACCAATCTGCACTGTGTTGCCCAAAAAACTATCTGCTAGCTGAAAAGGGATTGCAAGAAACTCCACTTCTGAAGTTTAGAAAATGCTACAAATTTAACCTTGAGCTCTCCACCAAAAACCCAGAAAAACATAGAAAGGGTTTGGCATATCTCCAAGCCAAAGTCAAACCTACAAAATGGTAAAAATTCCTTAGATAACTAGCAATTCGCCCTACTATAAGAATTAGGATTTCAGGTCTGAATATTGCTCAAAAAATTCTTTGAAATTAGCCATAGACTCCTTGCAATAAACCCACAAAAACCTAGAAAGGGTTTTGGTTGAATCCACTAATCCTCAGTGAACCCCAATAAGTGCTAATTGCCAAATTTGGCTAGAAAATGCCCCACAAAACTAATACTGTTGAATTAAGGCCAAATCCACCAATGGAGATCTCTTCCAACTTTGGCTAAATTCTCCCCTGAGGAATACCTCCAATCTCCGACCTTTATCTTTCCCCAACCTCTATTCCTCTAACCCTGGTGCACTTCCAGAAACGTAGAATTTCAGCCCCAATAATTCTCTCAACTCAACCCTGCTAATCACCACAAAATCTCTGGCTAAAGTATGGGAAAGCCCCTACAAATTCTTCAGTGTTATACTTCTTCATAATTGATCTCCCCACAAGAAATTTGAACCACTTCTGTACCCTGGAAGAAAAATGTATCAGTTGAAATAACTTGCAAATATGCCCAATGGAAACTCTGAATTGAGCTCCCCAAATTGCCTCACTAGGGAGACACTCAAAGTTCTTCGAAATGAGGGTGGAATTCCCGCTCGGAAATTCCTTCTGCTGAACAACATGGTTGTCTTGGCTAAGCAACGCAAGAGAACTAATGTTGAATTTTCAAATGATCAAAAATACTAAATGGAGACCTCCAAGTTCTATTTATAATTGCTAGTCCTCTCCTTTGGTGGTCCCCAACTTCCACAAATAAAATATTACTTTCCCGCCATTCTTCATTAAAATAATAATTTCCACTTTTCTCCCACAAAATAATATTTTCTCCTTCTTATTTAATATCACCGAAAATTGGCAAAACTCAGTGAATTTTGCACTCACAAAAATTGGGAACATTACAAAACTTCTATTAACTTATTTACATTAACTTGAGAATTATGTAATTTATTATCATATGATTACTATGATAAATTATTATTATTATATTAAACATTTTTGAATTGAATTTAAATGTATAAGAATTTAAAAAATATCAGAGTTTAATCATTATTAAAACATTATCCCAATCAAATGTAATCAAAATTATAAACTATTTAAATTTAATATCATTTCCTAATAACTAATTCGATTAAATCCTGTTTACAAGGCTCACTCTTAATTATCATTTTATAGATTTCATTGATAATAAATGTATATTTGAAAATATCAAACGTTCTATATCCACGCACAGTCAATGTCAAAATATGTCTTATAATTATAGGAATATTCATATTTAAATGTCGTAGTTTTTCATATTTTTTAAACTAATCAGTTACGTTTTTTTAATTGATTTCAATCTAATTTCAAGGCTAGAACCTTTTACGTACCATGACTTTAATCGGACACCCCCAATTAAAAGTTTATACTCCAAACATGCATGAAACTCCTTCACTGTATAAATTTCATTCCTCAGTTTAGTCCAATATTTATTAAGGCTTTGAAATGCCTTCCATCTTTCCATAGCCTTGCTTGGAATGATGGGGATTGGCCCAGTGTGTACTAACCCAAACCTTGACGGAAGAGAGGAGCCGCCAAAACGATGCAAAGGGAATTTGTGGGATCGAAAAATTAAAATACTAGCTGACATTAGGCCATCGATCCACTCACCATATTATTTTCCCTTTAATTATATTAGAAAGTTTTAAAACACCTATAATCTTATTAATGTTTGAAAGCTTCATGGTAAAGGTTTATACACTCCATCTCTTTCATATGGAATGAAAGTGCCTTGTTCTAAGGAAGCTCCTTTATTTGCTAAAGTTAGAGGCCTCTTAATATGATAAAACTCTATAATCTCAATTTTTTTTCTATTTGTAAGCTTATTTTATGAAGAATGGAAGACTAAGCCTTGAAGGGGATTACTAGTTGTATTTTGGTTTAATTATACCAACGTTTGATTTGTATCAATATAATCCATGGAAGTTACCAAGTACCTTTACTCTTAATACGTTTAACTTCTTTCTGTGTCTTCCCCTTATTTGAATTTGATATGATATTACGTCTCAAAGTTCCCTTAATTTCAATTTGAAAATGAATATGAATTTTCACATAATATTGATATATACATATTCTTGTAGGTTTGGCTAGTGATGCTCGGGAGAGGCAATGGTTCTTCTTCATTCCAAGAGATACTAAGAAATTCCTTTGGCTAAACAGATTGACAACATTGGGTTATTGGAAAGCCACTAATTTAGATAGGAAGCCACCAATTTAGACAGGTCGGTTCACAATGAGTAGCTTCAGTCCATCAATGTCAAGAAAATTCTAGTGTTTTATACATGAAGAGCCCCACTTGGGCAAAGGATGGAGTGGATCATGAATGAGTATAGGATGCCAAATTTGAGCTTGTTCTTACCCAAGTTGATCTAATATTTTTTTTGATTATATGTTATTTATAGATGAGCACAATACATGCAAATAAGTGAAGGTGGATACGAAATGATTGCAACTTGGTATGTATGGAAGAAGATGGATATGGTTTTATGTTGAATTTCAATGTAGGTGATAAGTAAAATATTTCAATATCACACATACACACAAAGAGATAGAAGATGTTTACTCCATTTATAGGAGCAAGAGAGGTAAAGATTTGTTAAAGTATGAGGGAGATTTATAATTATTGATTATGAGGGGGACATATATTTAAAAATAATTTTAATGTGAACATCATAAATAAAATATTTCAACGATCATATTCAATAAAACATTTCAATGTCAATTATATATATGTGTGTCTTTAGAAAATTTTATTAGTGTGTTGGTCAAGATGAAGGGGATGTGTAAATCCTTTTATTTTCAGTATGGAAGTGATACATAACATTTTACACTCTAAAAGAATATTTGACCTCAAGAGATTTGATCCCTCTTTATTTTCATTCTTTACCTTTTTCTGGCTAACTGATATTTCTATCGCCTCAAGATATAATCTTACAAAACCATGGATCATTGTTTAAAATGAATATTGTCGCAGTATTCCACGAGGGAAACCATAAGTTCTGACAAGTAATAAAGGTCTAGGTATATCAAAATTCAAATACGAGTTACTGCTAAATACATAATTAATAAAAGAAAATATTCTACTAAAAGTACAATACATAGGGCATGAGGCTGAATGAAAGATCAAGAATTTGATGAAGTGATTTGGGTTAGATTCTAGGCACTTGTACCTATTGGGGTTTGAGACTTAAGGACACACTGAATATGACCTTATGTGTGGGAGAAACATGCATCCAAGTTGATGAGACAAGAGCGTTGGTGGTGTTGAACCCATTGAATTCATTTAGACATGAAATAATATCATTATGATCCTCATGGTTTTCCTTCAAGACCCTGCCCATGGAATTATGATATTGATTCCGTCATCCTGTGGTATGCTTATGGTCAAGAACCCAATTGGATACTTCAGCTTGGATTTCATAGTCATAATATGCTTGATAGTGATTTCTGAGCCTAGGATTGAGCCTACGACTAGCCTTGAAGGTGCCTGCTTCTAGATCCCTAATGACAACACATTCACTAGTGGGGCATGTTATTCAAATATATAAAAGGCCAGATTAATGACGATCCTTAGTAAATAGAGAAACTAGTAAAATAGGTTTATAGGAGCCCTAATGGAATGAACAAAAAATTAGTACTCAGGTCCACAGAAGGTCCAAAATGTAATATGGGAAGTTGTGATAGAGGATAAATAGATAAAGAATAAATCTAAGAAAGGTCCAATAGCCATAGGAATCTAGTGACACTAAAAATAGTACAAACCACTAAGAAACTCTATAAACCATGAAATATAGTTCACCATGCAAAGACTAGCAAATTAAAAGAGCTATAAAAATTGGACATAGAACAAATTATCATGAAGTGGACAACCCATCGTGCTTGGAAATTATTCAAAAAATGGTTGAATTCTTTCCAATGATCTCCTACCATGATCCCGTGCTCTGTTGTCACCACTACTGAAATTCCGAAGATCACATCCACGGTCATTGTTTCCTAGGTGTTGCTCGTGTGAAGGGTCAATATGAGGTGCATGCAATGAAGGTTAGCCTCCTAGGAGCCAAGAGCATCATGCAATACAATTCTCACAAAACTAGTGCCATGGGAGAGATCTTACCACTATACTAGAGTTGAGACATAAGGTTTATCATGGAACATGAGGCCGCAAAAGATGGATATGGACTCCACAAAGCCAATGTGAGGGGGACATATCCCACCTATGGTGGGGGAATGTAACAGGGGTTTTAGAAGAACATGGAGCCACAGTTACCAGGCCAAGAGCTCACAGATGGAATATTGGCTGCCATATTAATGTGAAGGGAATGTATGATGCTTAACATGGGAGGCTGCATGAGGTAGGATAGCCATGCCATTCCCCCTTGTTATATGTGATGGAAGGTCACAATGTGGTGGTCTCTCCCTGATTTGATTTAAAATATTCAATTGTTGTGCTAAGATCCTCCTCAGATTAGAAACAAAATGCTTTCATTGTGCTTAAGGATTCATGAATTTTTGCAAGTGAATTGATGAGCTTTTACATTAATTCTATGAGAAATTTAACATAAATAAGAGACTGAGCAACATCATAAACATGTACATAACATCATCAAAAACACATTACAACAGGAACATGATAAAGGATTTCACCCCTCCTGGGCTACGTTTCCTTGGTCCAGCTTCCAATGGCTTGGGCCTCTCTATTATGCTCAAAAGTGTAAAAATATGTGTTTACCATGCTCAAATGCTTCTAAAACTTGCTCCAATGAGTCCAGAATGTCCAAAAATGACCACCTAGCCTCTTTTTGCATCCAATTTGGTGGAAAACTGAAGAAGTTATGACCTCTCCTAGTTTTCCCACTATTCTCTCCACAAATTGCTCCAAATCTGGCATGATCCTACAAATCAGCTCCAAAAAGTGCTAACTGAGAAAAAATTACATCCCGTGGGGTCCATAATTTGTCGGCACCAACTCTCCCATCGTAGATCACAATTGGCGAGAATCGACAAGCTTATGGTTTGTGAATGCGGTAGGGCAATGTGCGATTGCAATATGGCGGTCCCAACATAACTATTAACTTGAACTCCTAAACTCATCACATCAGGGATCCTTTCACAATTTGCAAGAGACAAAGTACTGACGGTCTTATATATGTGGGACTCTACTTTCTATGGTGTGCGATTGCGATCTGCGATTGCGATTATCACATCACAACCATTCCCTACTCGGGGGCTGATCATTGTATCATAACTGCTAAGTTCGATTTTTTAATGCCTTTCCACCTGCCCTATTGTGATGTGTGATTGTGATTATTGCATTGCACACTAGCTTGTTCGAGGGCTGATTTTTAACACTGACGCACTTGTGACATGCACTTTACGAAATGTAGGGGCTAAGGGCGGCCGGCCACTTGGCGCTTCCCCATTCGCTAAAGAGCCCTCCCACATCATCTTTTCCTGCCTTCTATCCAAGTCAAACCTGAACTTTGACTTGCTCTAACTTCTTCATATGAGCTCGGATTCGAGTGACATTTACACCATTAGAATCAGGATGATGAGCTCGTTGATTTGAAGATAATTTTATAGAGATTCTGACACATTGAGTTTTGAGCCTAATTTTGAGCACTTGATCACTTGTCCCCACTGGAAGCCTTTTGGATCCCAAAAGGATAACTTTCAATTATCGAGTAGGTGAGGGTACAGTTCCCTCACCTTTCCAACCTCTATCCATTTTTCACTGAGTTGGAACTTGTTATCTACATGATGCTTATCGTGCCTTGCTATGTACTTGCCTTTGCCCTTTTCAAGTTGTTCTTGCACTGTTTGATGTACAATTTGGAGTCATTCAATGAAATCTTTAGCTTTGTCCATGTTACTATCAGTAGCAACATCCTTCTTACTAAGATGACACAATACATTATGATGCAAATGGTAAACAAATTCCTCCACTTGATTCCTTTGACTCAAGCTTGAATATACATATTGAAAGTATGTATTCTTCTGAACATAACTTCCATGTAAAACAAAATGATGCTTGAGGAAATTAGCTATACAAACTATAGGCCTAGAAAGTACATTAAAAAACTTGTCGCTTATACCTTTCTTATACCTTTTTACTGAGTGGAATAATAGAAGAAAACCCATCCAGTGGAAGTGCCTTTTTCGCTGCAACCTAAACACTTCACCAATGAAAAATTCTGGATGAAAATAAATGGGCTTACCACATTGCATAAAGACTGCACCCATGGCGTCGTCCCATACATCAACCTAAAACTTAAATCAAATTTTCAAGTTTAAAAGAGTAAGTATAAAGGCTGAACTGATCTTTTGTTTTAAAGCATCAATTGCCTCTCGTTTTTTGCCTCCCCACTAGAAGACCTTTTTCACAATTGCCAATGAATGCAAATGAGCTACAATAGAAGAAAAATTAACAAAATCTCTCCACCAACATTGGGTTGCTCCCAAAAACTTCTTTTCCAAATGACTATCTTGAGCCTGCCTGTATAAATTGTGAGTAGAGCAAAGGTGTCTACGGCTTCACGAGGATGTATAATTATTTCACTTGTGTCTGCAGGAATGGAGTCAATACCACCAAAGGCTATTACAACCAAGTGAACGATTGGAATGGAGTCTAGAGTGAAAGATCTATAGGTTCCACAGATCCCACTCGCTGGAATTATAGTATTGCGCTTGGAATAACCAATTTCACAACTCAAGTACATCAAAGAAGTTTTATCCAACATATACTTTGACATCTTCAGAAACAAATTTTCTTGACATATGACATCAAGTATTTTTTTTTCACACATGACATGTTCATAATGAAATTTACTGAAAATAAAAATGTCATCCAAGTAGACTATCATGTCTAGAAATTGCCTAAATATGTCTTGCTTCATATGTAGGAAATAAGTAGGAGCATTGCAAAGATTGAAAAGAATAATAATCCATTCAAACAAACCTTACTTGGTTTTGAATGCCGTATTTCATATATCTCCTTAAACAACTCTACTTTGATGAAAACCACTTCTTGAATCCCATTCAATGAAATGCTTACCATTCTTCTTGGGTGCCAAAACAAGAGGTGCACCACATGGTAAAGGAGAAGGTCGAATGATTCTTTTATTCAACAATCCTTGGATTTGTGTCTTAATTTATGTGCTTTCCATTACTAACATCCTATACATGCCAATGTTAGGAAGAAGACACTTTTGCTGCAACTGTATTTCATGTTGCATTCTCCTCTTGGGAGGTAATCCCTTTGGTTCTTGAAACATCTCATCATACTGGTTAACTACGTCAACCAATTCATATTTCAAATTCGAATCACAACCTTTAAAAGCTTCATTATCAACATTATTCTTGGGTTTGATCATGAGAAGCACACAATTGTTGCTCTAATTCACTAGTCTTTTCATATGCCCTACATTAACAAGCGAAATATTTATTTTCTTGTTATGAGATCTTACAATATATTCTACTGCACCTTTGAATACATGATATTTGTTTTCATGTCTATGGAAGATATATTTTCTATCATAAAGGTATGGGTTGCCCAAAACTATGCCACATATTTCTAACGGCACAACGTTAAGCTCCACTTCATCTATGAAATTTGCAGTAATGGAAAATTTCAGTTTACACCTTCTCTAATTGCACATTGTCACACACCCATCCAAGTGGATACAGTTAATGATGTGGAAAGGTTTCCAATTTTAAACTTTTCACAATGTTTTCAGAGATAAGATTGGCTTGAGAGCCGCTATCGAACAAATATCAATCTTGTTGTGTTTTGCTATCACCCTTATGTGAAAAAGTTCTATTCTCCTATTTTCGTTTGGATTTCATTTGTGAGTTTGAAGAACTATTGCTAGAAATGGATTCTTTTACTTTTAACCCCATGGCTATGATTTTAGTTTCATCACCCGAATCGGATCCCAAATCCTCTTGAATGACAACAATTGTCTTTTCTTTTCCTTTTTTTTTGAATTTCTTTGGTTTCATTTCGGGATGAAGCTTCCAACAATGAGCTTCATCGTGACCCTCTATGTAACAATGTTTACATATTGTTTTCTCTCCTTCCTTTTTAATGGATGCTTTTTTCTTTCCTTTGAAACCCTTTTCTTTCTCTTTACCCTTAAATGGCTTTTTACTACCTTCTTCTGGGGTGTTTTTCCCTCTTGCCTCAAGATGAGTGGCTTGCACACACATCATCATCTAGATTATTGGGATTAAACATTAGGATAATATGCCTAAGGTAACTATGTAAACCCCATATGTACTTCGTCAATGTGTCCTGTGATTGCAAATCTACAGCTAACATCAAAGACCTTTTTCTGAATTCTTGGGTGTAATATTGCACATTTTGACCTTTAAGCTGTCTAAAGTTCTGCTAATTTATGATGGCTTTCTGCATATAAGCTAGAGGGTAGAATTGTCTTTTGATTGAAACAATGAAATCATTCCAAGAAACTGAGATCTTACTATGTTTTTTAATCTCCTCTTGGGTCTTTGATTCCCACCACACTGGTGCTACACCCTCCATTCTCAAGGAAGATAATTGAATATTTATGTCATCCTCTTGAAGGTTTTGAATTCTGTAATAGACCTCCAACTAATGAATCCAATTATCAAGATTCTCTACATTCACTTCACCATTATACATGGGAAGCTCAAATTTAACATCAATTTTTAAAAAATGTGACTTAGGAGTTCCTTTCGAAGTATGATGATGACTATGAGTAAGGGTTGTGTTAGTAGAAGAGGGTGAAGATTCTTGTGAAGTAGAAGATGAAGAAGATCATGGAGATGGTGGAGGTTTGTCTCCATTTCCATTACCTCCTCCCGAAGAGCCTTCTCCTTTGGGAGGTTTGGAATTTTCCCCTTGCAACCTGGTATTCATCTCTTCATAAAGGTCATTTACCATCTCTGTCATATGAAAGAAATCCTTTCCGAAGGTCTTCTCATCTTCTGTCAAGTTTATAGGTTCTCCTTCATGAGACATAATCTTTGGAATCTCAACTGAAATTTGAGGTTGAACTGGTGTTGGAGATTGTGGAAACCTTTCTCTCCTTCCCCTTGACTCAACTTCAGGGCTTCCAAATAGCTTCCCTTCTCCTCTTTTGAATTTTAACCTTGTAAGCATGACATAAAATTGCAAACAGTTAAATCCTTATTTCAGAAAGAAAACCTAGTGCTCCAATACCAAAATTTATCTGATTTAGAATATTAGATTACTGTGCTAAGATCCTCCTCAAATTAGAAACAAAATGATTTCATTGTGCTTAAGGATTCATGAATTTTTGCAAGTGAAACGGTGAGTTTTTATGTTAAATTTATGGGCAATTTAACATAAATAAGAGACTGAACAACAACATAAATATTTACAAAACATCATCAAAAACAAATTACAACAGAAACATGATAAAGGAGTTCACTCCTCATGGGATGCATCTCCTTGGTCTAACTTCCGATGGGTTGGGCCTCTCTATTATGCTCAAAAGTGTAAAAATATGTGTTTACAATGCTCAAATGCTTTTGAAACCTGCTCCAATGAGTCCATAATGTCAAAAAATTGCCATATAGCCTCTTTTTGCATCCAATTTGGTGGAAAACTGAAGAAGTTATGACCTCCCCTAGTTTTCCCACTATTCGCTCCACAAATTGCTTCAAATCTAGCATGATCCTACAAATTAGCTCCAAAAAGCGCTAATTGAGCAAAAGTTTCTCCCCGTGGCAGTCCATAATCTGTCGGCACCAATTGTCCCATCGTAGATCACAATCAGCAAGAACGGGCAGACTTATGGTTTGTGAATGTGGCAGGGTGATGTGCGATTGTGATATGGAGGACCCGACAGAAATATTAACTGGAACTCATAAACTTATCACATCTGGGATCCTTTCACAATTTTCAATCAACGGAGTACTGACAGTCTTATACATGCAGGACTCTATTTTCTATGGTGTGCGATTATCACATCGCAACCATTCCCTGCTCGGGGTCCGATTGTCGCATCGCAACTACTGGGGCCGACACTTTAATGCCTTTTCGCCTACCCTATTGTGATGTGTGATTGCGATTATCGCATTGCACCCTGGCTTGTTTCGGGGCTGATTTTTAATGCTGACCTACCTGTGACATGCGATTTGTGAAATGCAGGGGCTAATGATGGCTTGTCACTTGGCACTTAGCCATTCCCTGAAGAGCCCTGCCACATCGTCTTTTCTTGCCATCTATCCAAGTTAAACTTGAACTTTGACTTGCTATGATGTCTTCATACGAGCTCGGATTCGAGTGCCATTTGCACCATTAGTCTCAGTGTGACAAGCTCTTCAATTTGAAGCTAGGTTTATAGAGATTCTGACAATTTGAGTTTTGAGCCTAATTTTGAGCACCTGATCACTCCTCTTCGCCATTGACACAACCTCTCAGACCCCCTTACTGGATATTGTATTTTCACCTTTATATCTGCACACACACACACACACACCATGAGGGTGAGGGAACCTACTCAAACTTTATCCCAATGAGCTAAATTCTTAATTATTGTATTATAAAGAACACAACTAACAAAACATTTTAATTATAATATTATAAAATAAAAAATATATAGAGAAAAATATCCCTATACATATTGCTGAAAATGTAACTAGTTTCGGTCTCCATAATTTTTGTTGTACTCATTTTAATATGTATCCTATGTACCAAACAAAGGAAGAAAACAAAAATGTATTATTATTAAAGCATGGGCTTCATGCTCATTTTTTATGGTCTTCTAGGTAAATGCATGTTCTTCATGCTTCTAGGGTTTGTTGGGTATTAAGATTTATTGTTATGAGTGAAAGGAGCCAACATCATGTTTATAAGACCCTTCTGGGAAAAATGTATTTGGAAAAAGAATTATTTTTTAGCCTAGAAAGTCTTTGAAACTCCAAATGTTCAAGTGAGCCCTGCCAACTTCAAGTTAGCTTAAAGAAGGGAATTTGACCCCTTGGAAAGGCTATATAAAGAAGTAGTTTGACCTCATTTGATACAAACTCACTAAGAAGGTCAATATCTCAAGAAATAATTTGATTTGTAGCTAGGAAGTTGGAAAAAGGAAGTGAAAAGGTCTAGAAGGCAAGCTAAATCTAAGGAGGAAGCAAAATTTCTTTGACACGTGCAAAATATAGGGTTTTTGCAGCTTCCTAGAAGGGTTGAAATTGCATATTCAAGTTTTAGGTGAAACACCATGTTGTAGGAAGAGTGAGTACTTTGTTTGGACCTTGTTGACCTTGATCCATACTCACTCATTCCATGATCCATGTTTTGTAAATTTTTGATAAGAAATATATAATTTAAAAATTCAGGCAATAATTTGCATTCTTGTTACCAGGTTTACAAGAAGCCTTTTTTCTTTTGTGCATCACCAAAAAACAAAAGAATTAAACAATCTTTTTGTTTTTTGAAGACTTAAGTCATAGAATGGATCGAGAAACATTTTGTAAAAAAGTTAACCTCTGGACTAACTGATCTTCCGACCACACAACTAGAAAGTCATGATAACTAGGAATTTTATTATAAATAATCTGAGCGACTTCTGAACCCCAGCATTGCCTAACCTTCGAACTATGGCCTAATAAAACCACTCGACTATGGTATAGTCGAGGTCAGGATATAATAAGTGAATCACAAATATAAAAAACACCCGACTGTTTGACCTCCCGACTGTACGATCGACACAATAAAGAGAAAATATGACTATGGTATAGTTAGAATTGAGATATAGCAAATTAATCATAAAATAAAAAAATGCCCAACTGGATGACTGCTCGACCTGAACCGTCTGATCATGCAAGTAAAATATTATATTTGTTGATTTGTGTGTAGTGCAATTTTTAATAAAGATTTTCAAAATTTCATGTTTCACATTCAATTGATTATTTGTTAAATCAATAATACATTTTTTAATACTTTCTCGATTCTAGAAAACAATAACAATTGGCCTGTTTATAGGGAATTAATGCACAAGTTCATTTGCAATTTCCACACTTTTCTAAATAGGATTTTAATATTTTAGACTATTCTACCTGCATGTTCTTTTCTGAAGTATTGTTCAGAAAAAATTTGAATTAAGTAAACCGAGTACCAGTTTCGAAAAACTCTATGTAAGCATGACCTCGTTTTTTTTAGAGATTCATGACTGTAATTTCAAATTTTAAATTAGTGAAACTTATGTATGCTGTATTGGAATTTATGGGTCATAAAATGCCAAAAAAAACTCTTTAGCTGAAAATATAATATTTTAAGGTCTTTTTCCTGTATGTTGTTCTCTTAACGCTCGTTTGAAGAAGAACCAAATTAAGGCAACATAGTAACAATTTCAATAAATTCTGTGTAAGCATAATGTTATTTTTTTTACAAATTGTTGAATTCAATTCCAAATTTTGAATAATCAAAACTTATATATGCTTTGTTAATGTTTACAACTCTTAAAATGCCAAAAAATACAAAATCCCCAATTGCAAATTTAAGATTTTAGGGTGCTCTCTTTGCTTGTTTGTTTCTTACGTCTTGTTGCAAGAACCACTGAACTAAGGAAACACAATACCAGTTTCAAAAAATTATGTGTAAGCATAACGTTATTTCATTTAGAAATTCTTGAATTCAATTTCAAATTTTAAATAAGAAAAAGTTGTATATCCTCTGTTACTGTTTATAGGTTATATTGGGAAAAAAGGGAAAATCTACAGTGACAAAGCAACAATTAGAGCAAATTAAAGAAAAGATTAAGAGCATGGATGTTGGAACAGCACAACAAGTCAACTTCGACACATTACTCATGTCAGATTCAACCTTATAGATGCAAAAAGAAGGTACGATTAGCTGGCAAGAGATATTTGAATTCCTTGAGCAAAGAGAATGGTTAAAAAGCCCAAGAGCTATTGAAATAAAGAACAAACGGTTTGAAATAATCATAGCAAATAAAGTTGCATAAAGTAGTAACTAGGGCCATAATTTTTCCCTATTATGACATGATTTCATAGATTCTCTCTCATGCTGTTATTAAAACTTGAACAATATCTAACAAACAAGAAATTGTGATAGCCACTTGGAAATCTGAAGTGTTATCGGCCATATATAAGCTCACCCCCCCGTAAATCCCACTTAATTTTGAGTTCCTTCATGAGTTTCAAAGTATTGTCTTGAAGAAATGTCGAGAGAATTATGATATAGTAATCAAAGAATGGTTGAGCGAAGAAGCATAAGGTTTCAATCTCAAAGGAAAATAAGACTATCCAATAGTAGTTTTTAAGAAGCCTGATAGATTTCTTATGAAAAGGCTAAGCATATTATATGGAGAACAAGATCCTGAGCGTTGTAAAATTAAATGGATCCCAATAATCCATAACATTTTGAATGAGGGGAAATTCCTAAATTGGGCTAGCCTGTTGTCACAGAATATCACAGATTCATTGAAATTGTTAGTGTCATCTCCCCCTGAGTTCAATTATATTTTTTGTATGTCATCCTATTTGATATATTTTTTTATTGTCTTGATCCCATTTCCCCTCATGAAATGGAATTACCCATATGAATAGAAACTACCGATTCAAAATTATGCTCCTATTCTATGGGAGTCTAAACTTAAATACCATTTTATGATATTTGCCACTATGTTTTGATTCCTTTGGATCAAGTCCTATTTGAAACAATACCTCCCAAAATAAATAATAATCTGAAAGAAGGCCTAGAATCAATAGGTTTCTGGTTTGTTGAAGAATTATCTTTTTGCATCAGAGTTTTTGACAGTGAAGTTAGTCTCCGTCTTCTCCCTAGATATATTCTAGAAAGACTTTCTTTGAGAGAAGTGGCTAATCAAGTTGTTTTGTATAGGCAATCCAAAAAGTTAATTTGCAAAAGAAACTTTGGCCCGATTTTCTAATAAAGTTTGGTAACATTAATATTTGAGATAAAGGGCACAAAATCAAAGAAGCCGAAGAGCTTGAGGAAATTTTGATATTTACTTTTCCCCATTATGACTATGATCCTAAAGGTTTCATTGGCAATCATTATATAACAATCAATTATATTAAAAAATTTATTCATTAGGAACTACCTTTTGATGTGGTTTTTATATGCATTGTGATTTTCAACAAGCTGTCTAAGTAGGAAAACTCCTACATAGTGAATCAAGACAATAATTGCAAGAATTTAGAGAGGAACTGTACAAAAATTTTCTAAAGGAAAAGGATCTACAACTAAACATTTCATTCAAAGAGTTAAAGTGTACTGAATTTTTGCAATTTAATTTCAATGATCTCACTTCAGAACCTTCTATTGTTTCCTAGAAGGGAAAAACAATAGAAATTGAAAAATCAGAATGTTTTGTTGTCACAGGTAAAGAAGTTGCATCCACATCAATACAAAATCTAAAAGAGGAACATGAAATTACAAGAATAGAAAAGACTCCATAAAAAAAAGAAACAACTGAACAAGAGATTATTATCATTAATTCTCCTGAGAAAATAGAGCAAGAGAAACCAGAAAGTGTAGAAGTCAAAGAAATGGAAGTACCTAAGGAGAAAGAAAAACATGTATCTGCTGAAACCAATACCAAGGAAAATGAGCAAAAAATGGAATCATATAACATATTGGATACTATATTTCTATATCTCCTCGGGCATCGATAACACTGATTTATACTATGATTCCTTGGGAATCATTCTTGTTTAAACCAGTTTCTGAATTAGAACCAATTTCAAACACTATTCCATCTTTAAAAATTATTATTTTAATACTCAAACAAAATCAATTGTTTGAAGAACAAAGAAAAGAAAACATGATACTCTGGAAACTCTATCTAAATTCAACTGGCAGGCTCAGGGAGACATAAACTCAGGGATCTTCCCAAGCTTTTAAAGGATATTTTTTCAATTACAATTAGTATCATTTGAATGAGCTTGCAACTTCATATGATGACAGTTTGTAGAAAAATAAAGTTTTGGAGGAAAAATTGAAGAAAATTGAATTGTTCAGTGAAGAAAACTGGCAACGAAATTCTACTAATTTAATTCAAGGATTTACTATAGAAAGAGAAAACTTGCAAAATGATTTTCAGAAACAATTGGAACAAGTGAATGAAAAACATAAACAAGAGATTTAGGAATTGAGAAAATTATATCAAGATCAAATCCATATCTGGAAGGAAGAAGCAGAAAAAAATTCTTCCACTATTGTCATAGCTTTGCAATAGGAAATTGAATCTCTTAAATATCAAGTGAATGAGAATCAACAACCAACACAATGTCTCGACATTTTCAAAGATCAAGATTTACAACTTTTTTGTAATTTTAAGGAAGAATCAATCAAACTTCTGAAAAAAATTGGAGAATATATCAATGATTTATCAAGAAATTATATATTTAAGTGAAAGAATTGATTCATTGGTAGAAGAAGACAAATCAATTAAAAGCAAGTTTTTGTCTATACTTGACTGGGAAAACGAATTTCAATCTACTGAAATTCCAAGTGTTTATAAGAGAGACAAAAGATTGATGCTTTCTTAGCTAATTTGCAGGGAGAAAGAGCAAAAAGAAATCAAAGAATGTATAAAAATGACATATGAGTAATGATTATCAATTTGGGAAAAGGGACAAATATTGTAGAAGAATTTGACCTATCAGGTAGCAAGTGATTAAAGGAAGTAGTTACAAGAGAATTAAAACAAGCCATAGAAGATCTTGTTGCCAAGGACTAGGCAGAAATAAAAAACATTACAGTTTGGACACAAAAAAATTTCCAAAAAAATTTGCAACTTCCTTTTGAGCAAATCAGGTTTATTTCTAAGTTTGAGGTCAAATATTAGAAAAAGAAGAAAGAGGGACAAGGATTAATTTCTAGTTGTTAAATCAACATCAATCAATTTCCTCCTATTTATTTCTCTACACTGTACGAGTTATATTCACAATGGGAAACTTATATCGAGGTACATGTACCTAACCTGCTACTTAGTATCAATTACAAAGACTCTGAAGATGAGGAGAAGATGCCTACTTGCCTGCTAAATTTCAATTGAACATACAACATTTTAGAATTCAATATTTACTTTCAGAAAAAATGTTTATTTTCATGTTCAAAGACCTATTTTATTTAATTATATTTTAGTATTTATAGACCTTTTTGCATTGGTGCAAAGGGTCCAAAATCAATGAAGACAACACATTTGGATGTTTTTAATCAATTTTGAGATGACAACTTTTTTCAATACCATTTTCAGTGCTCATGTGTAATGAATTATGACATTTATGTTAGTGCATGATTTTAATTACTTAATAAATACTTTTGATTTTACTCTATGACTTGTGTTGTTTGATTCCGAATGAATATTTGATAATTTTGTTTAAGATTCCTTATTAAAATTTTGCAATTTACATATTTTTATAATTAAAAATTAAAAAATTGTAGATTTACTTATTCCTAGTTTATCGTTGCAATACAGTAGTCAAATGTAGGAAAACTTGCTCTTATCTATGGCATCGAAATTGTCATTAATTTACTTTAAATTATGCATATATAGGTATTCCAAAAAATACTAAAAACAATGGTTGGATAGTATCAAAATCCAAAAATATTTTTCAAGCTTTTATTTAAATTTTCATCCAAAATTATCTGTTCAATCTTGTGAATTAAATTCAAATAGGAATTCAAATTTCATGATATATGTGTGGTGTTATGCTCATTTAGACCCTTTAATTGCTTGTATTTAAATTGATTAAATCATTGGTTAAATGAGCATTTGTAGTTGATGCTGGTACATGCATAATGTACAAGACTTTGGAGCAAGTGTTTGATGAATATAATCTCAAGAAAATATGTTTTGTTTTTGTATTTCAGATACATATGTTAACATCAAATAGTTCACAAATTCATTGTATTGCAAAAGCTTTTTCCTCTATATGTCGATATGGTAGTAATGAGTTTTTAGTATAAGCTTGTCAATCATTGGTACATTGCTCTTGTTCAATGTTTCTAGTATCCAGGTGTTGCTTTAAGAAATTGGTAGCAGTATTCTTATTGCAAATGAAGAAATTATAAAAAACTTGTACAATTGTTTTTTTCATCTTAGACATATAGAAACATGGTGCAAGTGTACAAATAAACTCAAACAAACAGTTGTCACAGTCATTGATATTTTTTCCATATATCTACAAACCTTATTCAAGTAAGATTTTCTCAATTGACAATATGTCAAAGTGTCCAAGTGAGAATTGGTATGTACATTTGCATGAGCCAGTTTCTTTAGTTATTAAGCTAGAATATCTATTGTTCTATATAACAAAAGTGGCCCAAATTTTCCACATACAAAATTTTGATTATCTTTCAAAATATTATATTCATGGCCATCAATGGTTGGATTGAACTGTAGATCTTAGTTTAATTTTAGTTTTATATAGACAACAAGACCTTTGTTACAGGTGCTATGAATCCATACCAAACGAGAAAATAAAAATAAAAATTGGAACTTTAATCGAGCACATACTGACTTGTTCCAAGAGGATTTTTTCCACCTGTCAACAATTCCTTATGTAAATTGGATGCAAGCATATCAATTGTTGCAGTCATAATTGTGCCTTGATCCCTATTCACATTCATAATGCTTATAATATAGCAGACTCATCTATTT
Organism: Pinus tabuliformis; assembly: GCA_031772625.1. NCBI lineage: Eukaryota > Viridiplantae > Streptophyta > Pinopsida > Pinales > Pinaceae > Pinus > Pinus tabuliformis. Next base: position 996,035,440 of record CM062806.1, on the reverse strand, counting down.
CTTGTTAAAATGTTTATAACTATATGGCACATTAAACTTATTATTCTTTTGAGCACTGTTGTAGTAGTTTCCTCAACAAGATACATTCCACTAGATTTCGTTGCACTATTTTTTATGTATGTTTTTCATTATGTCCATGAAAACTAGTATGCCTATAAGATGAAGCACACTGTGACAACAGATTCCATGTTGAACCTCAGTTGTACACTGAGTGTGCCTAGAGTCCCAACATAAGAGTTACTATACACAAAGCTAGCACAAGGAGTTGGCCAAATACTTACACATTTTGTCAAAAAAATTTCTGTCAATTACTATGTTCATGTATTCATTTGTCTCAAGTATTTAGTTCTAAATACAATTGCAACTAGAGAACTCAGAGTTATCAGATTGTTGTTCTAACAAAATAGGTCTTTTTAGAACATATGTTATTTCTCTAGCTCGACTAGTGTTCATGAAAATTGTTCTTCTAGAAATTGAATACAAAGACAAACACAAAATAATGTGCATTGCTTATCTACTTAACATTTTTTGTATATTTAGAAAAGTGTTTCCAAGTTTGCGAATAACTTCAAATTTGTTGTCTCGACAAGACATATGATTTTTTTCCGAATTTGTTTAAATGTAATTGTAATGGAGCAATCCATTTTTGTCATATAAGAGCTACAATATGTTGTTGCACGATAGGGATCTAAAATAGATTGAGCATTTGTGTTTCCTTGCTACACTATTTTCTTATATTCAATTGTATCAAGTTTTTTGCTCTGAATATAATTGTAACTAGATATAAATGTAAACAAGAAAAACATGGAATATTGGTTTTGAGATTGAGTTACTAAAAATCTAGAAAGACTTTATAGTGTCATATAGCATATAGAATTATGATATCAATAACTGAGTTGAGAGTCAAGGAAATAATTGTCAGTGTGCACATAGTAAACTCTCTTACAGGAAAATCTAGTCTTCTACATTTCTTTGACTTATAATTATTTGGTACAAAACTTATAATCTAAATATTCATAGAATATTTTGCATTCTTGTTGTCATGTTTACAACAAGTTTTTTTTCCCTTTGTGTGTCCCAAAATCAATAAAAACAAAAGCCTTATATATATATTTTCATTTTTTTCATTTATTTTTATTTTATATATTTATTTATTTCTGAAGACTTAAATCATAGGTCGGATTTAGAATTTTTTTTGTAAAAAATATACAATTTCTCGAGTACCTACCCTTCTGATCACACGACTAGGAACTCGAACTGACCACGATTCTTTTTATAAATAATCAAGTTGACCTATGACCTTGGCATTGTCAGGCTCTGAAACTACCTAACCTAATGAGTTCACCCGACTATGGTCTACTCCAAGCCAAGATATAATAAATGAATCATAAAAAAAAACTTTTGATTGCTCAGCCTCCAAACTGTACGTTCAACTCACAAAAAAAAACCGTCATAATCCCAACAATAATCTTGTACTTTTCATGCTTTCAAAGTCAGTTACTGAAAGTCTAGTCTCCTTTATTTGTTTGTTTTGCAATTTTTTCTTTTGTTCATCACAAAATGCATAAAAACAAAAGCCTTAAACAATTTTTTTTGTTTTGAAAATTAAGTCAGAAGTCAGATCCATAAACATTTTGTAAAAAAGAAATACGACCTTCTGACTACTTGACCTTTCAACCACCTGACTACCAACATGGAGTGACTACAATTTTTTTTATAAATAATCGTCCGATCTTCGACTTCAACATTAACGACTGTCAAACTACCCGACCTCCCGACTTCAACAATGCCCAACTATGAAACTAGCAACCTAATGAAACCACTAGACTATCAAAAGAACTGACCTTCCGAGTACCTGACTTAGAACTTCGAGCGAATGCAATTTTTATAAATAATCAGCCCAAAATCCCAACCTCAGAATTTCTTGTCTGTGAAACTAAACTACCCGACCTCCAGACCTCAACATTTTCCAACTATCAAACTGCCGGACTTCTCGACGTCAACATTTTCCAACTATCAAACTACCTGACCTAATGAAACTTCCTAACTATGGTATAATTGGGATCATGATAGAATAATTGTGATAAAAGAAACACTTGACTATCTGACCTCCCGAGTAGACAATCGGCCCAATATTAAGTCATGCATCGAATCCATAAACATTTTGAAAAATTTTAACCTCCCGACTACCTGACCTTTCGACCACATAACTACCAACTTAGAGTTACTACAAATGAATACAACGCAACCTCCCAATCTTGAACTAAATGAATTTTGTCACTAATTTTCTTACACTATTATGCAACTATTACTCCATCCTACCAACTCTCCGTTACCCACCTGATTTCTTGAACCTTGCAGATAATCCATGTGCGATGTCCAATCATAGAATGGAGAGTTGCATTGGCCCAATCACAAGTTTTCCCTCCCACAGTCCTAACTGAAACAGGATAAACCTTATCCAATTATTTCTATAAATTCAACATTTTTCCCCTTTTCTCGACACTGAACATTCTTTCTTATTTTTCAAGAATGGCTGTGTCATGGCCCTTTGGATCTGCACCACGCATAGTCTTTAGTTAACATTTTTGCATTGTCCTCAAAGACCAGGTGTGTTGCTGCATGAACTACCTCCAACTAATCCTCTCGATTGTGGGTTGCTCTTAGGAATTCATTTCACCTATAGATCTAAATGAGCACCTCGCCACTCTTTCGAACTCATACTAAGAAGTTCCACGATGTTACCTCTGCTCATATTGGGTGATAGCTACATTAAGGAATTACTATCCTGTGGCGCTTCTTTGCCTTCGAGTAGGGAATTCCTCACATGGTGGCACATGTGCTCCTGTAGTTCTTATCTGACAAAAGCTTGGAGCCACCTTACATTGGGCTTCCACCTCACCTGCCACACACCAACTATTCTAGAATTCTCGCAAACTCTCTCAGCAACTCCTCGACACTGCTCATGAGTAACCGGGGCATTTGGCTATTGACATGGACCTATGATCCTCATTGTCAAAGTCCCTGTGGTGGGAATGGAGGCTCGTGCACAATAAAGGCCAAAGCCTGTAGAAGCACTACAACAAGACACAATTACCCCGAGTACATTCATTTGATCTTCCACATACTATTTGTCTATCATGACAATATTTTGTAAATAGATATCTTAATGTACACATTAACTGTCTCTGCCAAATAGAGCGTCTTTGGTATAGATTTGTACAGTAATACAAAGGGTCTCAGAATCTAGTTGTTCTAACTGATCTTGTTTTCCAATTTGAATAGATCGTTGAGGTCCTTAACTTCATTTATTGAATTTTTTATGATATCATTAAGCATTTAGGAAAAAATATTATGGGACTCTTCTTCAGTTTGAACTTCAGATACTCTATAATTACTATTGTTTACTATATTAAATTATTTACTTTTTCATAGAAGCATAGGACACATGTGCCCATGCATAATCATAACCACAATCAATATAAAAATTAGGAAAATATCGGTTTACAATTGCATCACAAATATATTAAAAACAACACATATTGCACTTGCTATTTATCCATATCTATTACAGTGACAATGCAACATAACCCGGTATACCCGAGCTCGACAGGGGTGAAGAGGGGGCGAAGGATGGAGCGACGGTAGGAGAAACACAGTGGCTAGGGTTTCCACAGCGAGCAGAGTTTGATCCTAATGGAGAGAGGCAGGGGAGGGAGCTCAGCTCCCTCCTATAAAGATGCAGTGTCTAGCAGAAGTAAATCACCAACTGGAAAGAGTAAAGATGGTATGAACTACAGAAATAGGGACAATGAAAAGGAAACAGATGGGACTAGAACAAATGAGAACAACAGCACAAAGGACAAAGAGGAAGAAGACAAAATTTTGGGGTCAAGAGAAAAAAAACAAAAAGGACCTTGCAAACCAAAAGCAGATATCACTCCTCGAGTAATATTAAATGATCATGTTCTGCAGGAACATAGGGAACATATGGGAACCTACACTATTATTTGTAAATTCATGGGACTGTGGCCCACTGAAAAGGATTTACAGGCATGGATCAAGTATCATTGGAAGCCTAAAGGAAGCATTGACCTACATCTTGGGTCAAAAGGATTCTTCACAGTAGTGTTCTCTAACATCGAAGATAAAGACATAATATTCGAAGGAGGACCCTATTTTTTCGCTGTTGTTGGTCTCTATATGAGACCTTGGAGAATGAACTTTGTCCCCGAGAGGGAGACCTTCTCTTTGGTTCTTGTTTGGGTAAGGCTCTATTCTCTACCTCTTGATTATTGGCAAACTGAATCATTGGCCGCTATTGGCAATAAACTAGGACACTATGTCAAAGCTTCAGAAGCCACAAGAAGGGGAAAATATACCTCCTTTGCTAGAATCTATGTGGAAATGGATCTATCAGGAGCACTTTCGGATGAAATCATCCTGGAAGTGTTTGATGATGAATGGGTGTAGACGGTAGAATATGAACATATCCCCTTCAGATGCCAAAAGTGCCACGAACATGGGCATCTATTAAGAGACTGCCCTCTTAGCAAAGAAAATAACAAAGAAAAATTTAATACTACGAAGGATACAAAAAGCTTTTAGAAAGTAGTTAGCAGAGGAAGGGGAGGAAAAAAGGGATCAAAGCAACAACATACTGAGGGGAAAAAGGGCAGTCAGAACAAGTTTCAAGTTATAGAAGAGCCAGAAGAAGTCACAAGAGAGAGTCAAGATCAGGAGGTAGATGCTAAAGAAAAAGAAAAAAAAGAGGACACAGAGTTTTCCCCGGACATTGACTCCCAAAAAGAAACCATGAGAAGTGAAACAGAAATGGAAATGGACCAGGAAATGATCCAAAGAGAAACGGATTTAGAAGACCACGAACTACAAGAAATACTTGACAAGGAAAACTTGGATTTGGAAGGATTTCTGATGCAAGGAACCAAAGGAGGAATAGACTCTCTACCTCAAGAAGAGTGCAACAGAATACAACAGTTGTTTTTATGGAAAACACAGGAACGAGGAATGGAGAAAGGTAAAAGCATCCACAAACAGGAGCACAGAGGAGTGAAAACAATGAAACTAACTCTAGGATTAGCCACCAGAAATCCACGAAAGAAGAGAGGCCTAAAAAATCAAAATGAGCTCCTGATGGAGTGTGGAAAGCTGATGATAGATTCGGGTAAGATGAAATATCTAGCCAGTTACTCATTTATAAATCTTTAATTATGAAGTTCATATCTTGGAATATCAGAGGTCTAGGTAGTAAAAGAAAACAAAGATTGCTAAGTAACAGAATGAAAAATAGAAATGTTGGACATAATCTTCATTCAAGAAACAAAATGCTTCATTCAGAACATAAAACAAATCCATAGCAAATGGTTCAGTAAATTTGAGTTTCTAGAAGTCAAAGCAGAGAATACAAAAGGAGGCGTTCTTACCCTATGGAACCCCCAAAACGTCAGCATTGTAGATGCGGAGGCAACGAGAAATTACTTATCAGCTACCATTCAACCAATGGGGATGTCTGAGTCCTTCTTGGTTACGAATGTCTATGGTCCTCAGAGAATAGATGAGAAGATTAGATTTATGAACTCTCTAGAAGATCTCAGAAGTAGACACAAAGAAATCCCATGGGTTACTGTAGGAGACTTTAACATGATTAAATCTCTTTCGGAAAAAAAAGGAGGCACTAGAATCCTTAGTAGAGATTCAGTTGAATTCCATTCTTTCACTGAAGACATGAAAATGGTGGACTCTGAAATGCATAATGGTCTTTTCACTTGGAACAACAAAAGAGGAGGTAATGCTCAGGTTGCCTCCAAGTTAGACCAATTTTTAATCTCTGAGAAGTTGATGCTCACAAACATAGAAATATCTACTAGTGTTCTCCCTTTTGGAGGCTCTGACCACTGGCCGATTCAATTAGAAATCAAGGGAATTGATGCTCCCAGAAACAAACCCTTTAGATTTGAGAATATCTAGCTCTCCCACCCAGATTTCATCAGCAACATTGAAAAATGGTGGTCCGAAGATCTATAGGTTCAAGGGTCCAAAATGTTCCTCCTCCACAAGAGACTAAAGCACATAAAAATCAAGCTCAAAGAATGGAACAAGAAGGATTTTGGTAACATTTTTGTAAACAAAAAATCTATAGAAATAAAAATGCAGGAACTCAATCAAGCAATGATCACAGATGGTTTTGATAAAACAAAAAGTGAGCAAGCTGAAAGATACAACCTTGATTGGGAGAATTTATGCAAACAGGAGGAAATCTTCTGGAGACAAAAGTCTAGAGTTCAATGGCTCAAAGAAGGTGAACGAAACACTCGTTTTTTCCACCATTCCACCATAGCCAATAGGACGCATAATAGAATCTCCTCAATATTGAATGAAGATGGGGAGCTTTAGATCACTCACAAGAATATTGAAGCTGTGATGGTTCAACATTTCAGAGACATCACAAATGAAAATAATCTAGATAGAGATCAACACATCAAGGAGATTATAAAGAATATTCCCAGGATGGTGTCTAGAGAAGACAAATTTAATCTGAACAAACCAATAACTGAAGCTGAGGTCAGCATGGTGATCAAAGACATGCAGAATGGCAAAGCCCTTGGTCTAGATGGTTTTAATGTGGACTTTTTCAAAGCCTACTGGAATGTTGTCAAACAGGACATTTTGGAGGTGGTAGAGGACTCCAGAAAAAGCAGATCCATTTTGAAATCCCTCAACACCTCCTTCATCTCCCTGATCCCAAAACAGGACTCAACCCTGAATATTGATAATTTCAGACCCATTGCTTTATGCAATGTTGTTTACAAAATTATTTCTAAGATCTTGGCCAACAGACTCAAACCTCTTCTTCCTTCTCTGATTTCTGGGGAACAGTCTGGTTATGTGGAAGGGAGGCAAATCCTGGATACTATTATTCAGGCCCACAAGGTTGTTCACTCTCTCACTAGCAAAAAGCAGGCCAGCATGATCATGTAATTAGACATTGCAAAAGCATATGACAAGGTGAACTGGATCTCTATCAAAAAGGTCCTTTCTACTTTTGGGTTTGACCATGACTGGATCAGATGGGTTATGGCTTTGGTTACTTCAACAAGCTTTCAATTCTGTTGAATGGCTCATCCTCAGAGATCTTCACTCCTTCCAGAGGCCTCAGGTAGGGAGACCCACTCTCTCCCTTTCTGTTCATACTCATGATGGAAGGATTGGGCCGAACCATTAAAAATCCTAAAGTCTCAAGAAATATCAAGGGCCTTCAACTAACGGAGAATGGTCAAAGCTTGACACATCAATAATTTGTGGATGACACCATGCTTCAGGGTATCCCCACAATCAAGGAAGCTACAACATACAAAAAAATCTTAAATGACTTTGCCTCGGCTTCAGGTATGGAAGTCAATCTCTCCAAATCAATTTTTTTTTCTTTAACACTTACATTGCTATTCAAAGGAACATCTCCAGAATTCTGGGCTTCCAAAGGGAGGTCCTCCCTTCTAAGTATTTGGGAATCCCCCTTACGGATAAACCAATGCACAAAAGTATCTGGGAACCGGTGCTCAACAAGATGCAAGACAAGATCAAAAGATGGACCTTTAGAGCATTGAACCTTGCTGGTAGACTGATTTTGACGAAGGCAGTTCTTCAATCTATCCCCATTTTCTTTTTATCAGCCCTGCTAGCTCCCAAAGGGGTCTTACAACAATTCAGGAACATTCAGAGAGACTTTCTCTGGGGCAAGGAGGAAACCAGAAAGAAATGGGCCCTGGTTTCTTGGGATAAAATCTGTAAACCCAAAAGTCATGGAGGCCTAGGCTTAGATGATCAGGAGATTCTAAGTAATGTTTTAGGAGCCAAACTCTGGTGGAGATGGGTTAAAGAACCAGGGGTGCATTGGGCTAAAACCTGGAAAGAAAAATATGCAAGCTCCTGGAAAACGAGTGATCTTATCAGAATGTCAGGAAACATAAGAGGCTCTCACATCTGGAATAAAGCTTGGGATAACAGGAGCCTAGTACAAAACAATAGCTTCTGGGAAATCAGAGCAGGAGAACAAGCTCTCTTCTGGGAAGATAAATGGCAACAAGAACCAATATTGTTAAGGGAGGACTTTATGAGTATCAAGCAGGAAACTGATTCACATGCTTGAATAAAAGTTAGGGATTTCTGGAATCTCCCCCATGACATTGAGAAATGGAGAAGCTAGAGGAAAATAAAATGCAGATGGGACGGCCCCATAAAACAAAAACAGAAGAAATCATGAAAATATTAGAACAGAGGAAGATCTTGGCTACAGAGGGGCAGGATCAGTTAAGATGGGGCCAAAACAACGAAGGCATCTTTAATATCAAAGAAGCAAAAAGAATTACCCTTAACCTAGAACCCTGCGATTTGGCTAAGTACTGGCATAAACTTTGGAGCCACCAAGGATGGATGAAGATCAAACTGTTTATGTGGTTAGTTCTTCACAAGAAAATATTAACTTGGGAGAACATTTAGAAGAGGGGGGTGATCGGGCCTTCTAGATGTCAATTATGTGAGGCTCAAGAGGAGACAATGAAGCATATTCTCAAGAGCTGCACCTATACCACCTGGTTATGGGATTCTTTCAACATCAATTTTCAACAGACAGACAGAGACAAGGGAAGTGTCATTAACACCCTGAATAAGTGGAGAAAATCTATTCAGAGCATGAGATCCTTAATTTAGCCTGGACCTTGACACCGAGCTTCATTATCTGGAATGTTTGGAAGGAAAGGAATAAGAGAATTTTCAAGGATGGAAAGACTACTCCTCTTGGCCTAATGGAATTGATCTTAAGGCAGATTAAGGAAACCCTTTCCACCACGGTGCACAACTATCCCTCAAATCCTCCTACTACGCTTGAATTGAGAACCCTCCAGCAGTTGGGTATGCATGAGATCATCCTCATGCATCTCAGTAAAAAAGAAAGAGTGTTGGAAAGGGAAAAGGAGTACTGGCATCCTCCACCAAAAGGTTTTCTGAAATGCAACATTGATGGGGCTTCAAAAAGTAACCCGCGGACTGTAGGTTATGGAGGGGTGTTAAGAAATGAAGAGGGAAAAATAATTTTCATTTTCCACTGTCACTTAGGTAAAGCTACCAACAACATGGTTGAATTAATGGCTCTGGAACAATGCCTGGAGCTTCTTAAACTCAATCACAGCTCAAATGTTCTCATCGAAGCAGATTTCGAGATTTCTATAAATGCAGTTAAGAAAATCAGCTTTGGAACATCGCTTGAAAGGGTCTCAAAACATTGGAGACTTATACAAGTGTACCAGAGAATCCAAAAACATCTTCAGAGTCTTCGAACAATCATCTTCAATCATGTTCAGTGGAAGGCCAACAAACTTGCAGATCTACTGGCCAACCGGGGAGTGATTAATCCAGACTGCATGATCGAAATGAATTGGCAGGATATGCCTCCAAACAGGCTAAAAGCTCTTTCTGATGCTCAAGGCACAGAGGACAAGGAAAATTTTGACTTTTAGGCATGAGAGTCAGGCCATGTTTAAAACTCTCTTATGACTGTTCTTTCTCTTTTCGATGGTAGGTTCTTTGCTACAAGGCTTTCTCTGCTTGGCGATAACTTCCTTTGGGGTAAGGTAACTTATCTCCTTCATGATGGGTATGGCAGCTCAAGGTTACATCTATAGTTTCAGAATGCCTTGGAGGCGAGATTCGTTATCAGGGTTAGTGGTTTGAAAGGTTGGAGTGATCCCCCAAAGGAAATTCCTCGGCACATTACTTGCGGTTCGGAAAACCAGGTGTTAAACGGTTTTCCTTTGATCGCGAGGTTCAGAAATGGTAAGTGGTTTTGGCCCATTGAGAGCGATTCCACTCAGCTCTCAACACATGGCAGGGGGGGTTGCCTTACCACCCTTCATCACGACTTAAATACCTTGCATCTTGGCGCTCCAATATCTCTCCGCGCCATCCTTTTTGGCGGGGGCAACCAACGGTCAGATCTGGTCGAGGTTAAGCGGTTTTATTTTGATTACTAGGCTCACAAATGGTAAGTGGTTTTGGTCCGTTGAGAGCGATTCCACTCAGCTCTCAACACATGGCAGGGGGGGTTGCCTTACCACCCTTCATCGCGACTTAAATTCCTTGCATCTTGGTGCTCCAATTTCTCTCTGTGCCTTCCTTTTTGGTAGGGGCAACCAACAGTCAGATCTAATTGGGCTTGTTCATTCTTTGAGTGGGAAGTGACCTTGTTCATTCTTTGTGAGTTTTGGATGGGGGATTTGTCGAACTTTGACTTTGAGTTTAACTGTAATCGCAGGGACATTTTGATCGGTTAGTTCATTCCTTTTTTGGTTCATAGGGTCACTTCCTCGATTGTTCAGTCTCCTCGGTTTCATAGGCCTTGAGTTTTTCAAGCCTTTTGTACTTATTGTAACTTTACTTTTGGGTTTTTGAAATAGAAGGAAAGTCTCTTGCTTTAGCAAAAAAATAAGAAAAGACAATGCAACATAACCCATTAATTGGAAATTGTAATCCTACAATATTTATCATTTTTGTCTATGGTAAAATTGAATATGGTTCTCTATGCACATCATCTCTTCCAAATGCCTCTTTTTCTTTTGGATGAAGTTTCCTATCCCTCCCTTACTACCTCCCTTTCTACTACATCCTTGCTCTTGCAATCAGTCCATAAATTATGTTCCCTTTTTCTCCTTGTATTATTTCAAACAAACACGTGCCTGGATATCTTCCTAAGGCCATTTAATTTCACAACCCATACCCTTTACATCATGGAGCACTAAGCCTTTAATGCCTACCGTAAGTTCAGGTTTCCTTTTGCACAATAAACTGTATCTTCCCTACCAGGAATTCCCTTTTCCTAGCTCTACAATTTGTTATCACCTGGATTGAACCTCGGGCTGAAGGAAGGCAATGCCAGGGTAACCACAAACCATGCATAGCTAAGTAGTTAGCCCTACTAGGCTAAGAGAGGGCTCTCTCCATAAGGATCTTAGCTAAGATGACTGGATTGGGTAAACGATATTAGGCTATGTATAGTAGCACGGAGTTTTGATTGGATTTTGAAGGGGTTTGGATAGTTTAGGTCTAGGAAACTAGGTCAAAATTGTAGGGTGTTCAATGGGGAAAGGTAGGCATAGGATTTAGCACTCTAGGGCTTGATGAGGTGAGATGTTTATGTTAGAAAATTATATACTATGGAGCAATGGAACACATAAAATATTGCAGGAAATATAAACACAAAAAGTGCATAAAACAAGAGAGACACAGATATACATGGTTCACCCAGTTTGGGCTACGTCCATGGAGAAACAACTAGTCCTTCCTTTTATATTATCTAGCAAACTGAAGAGATACAACCTACAGTAGATCCATTGTAACACCCTCTTCGCTCTCAATCTCCTCTCTCTTTCTCACTCAGGATACAGATCTACATAGATGCAATACAATTCCCTCATATATAGTGAGGGGTTGCCTTCTAGGGCAAAAATACCTAAATTAAACATAACTTCTATCGTCAAATCTTCGCCTAATGAACGACCTAGATTGACTAGAAATTACTATACTTTTACAAGGCAATTTTACATCTATTATTAGCTTCGGGGGTGTTTCCCTCGAAAGCCCCCGCCAGGGGGGGGGGCTTCCCAAAGTTTGCAGCCACACCCCCTCCAATGTGGCGATACCTTTGAATGCTGAAGATAATCAAGCTCCACACCCAACAATCTCCCACTTGGAGACTGATTATAGCAACTCCACTGCTGCTTCATTTGCTGGACAATGACTCCTCTTTGGAGCTAGCTATTTCTCATCTTCTTCATCATACTTGAAGACCATTTGAAACTGAGCATATTTTCGGTTTCTCCCTAGTTACAACTTTTGTTAGCATATCTGCAGGATTCTGGCTAGTGTGTATCTTTTCCAGCTTCAACTCTCCATCTTCCAACACTGATCATATGAAATGGTACTTGAGCTGTATGTGTTTAGTCCTAGAATGAAATGCTGAGTTCTTTGCAAGATGAATGGCACTTTGGCTATCACTGTATAATGTGCCCATATCATGCTCCTTACCCAATTCACCCATAAACCTTTGTAACCAAATCATTTCTTTACTAGCCTTTGTAGCAGCAACATACTCTGCTTTTGTTGTTGAAAGTGCAACAACACTTTGGATTTTTGAAACCCAACTAACAGCTGTTCCACCTATAGTAAATACATATCCTGTAGTGCTCCTCCTGTTATCTCTGTCAGCTGCCATATCTGCATCAACATATCCCTGTAGAGAAATGTTTGAACCACCAAAGCATAGTGCTTGATTTGTGGTACCTTTCAAATATCTGAGAATCCATTTCACTGCCATCCAAAGTTCCTTTCCTGGATTTTTCATGTACCTGCTTACAACTCCCACTGCATGTGCAATATCAGGCCTTGTGCAGACCATTGCATACATTAAGATTCCAAATGTTGATGCATATGGAACTTTAGAAATATAATCCATGTCTTCTTGGGTCTTTGGGCACATTTCCTTACTAAGTTTAAAATGGCTAGCAAAATATGTACTAACTGGTTTTGCATTGTGCATATTAAATCTTTTCAACACCTTTTGTATGTACTCATTCTGAGACAATGTTAGTTTGCAATTTTTCCTGTCTCTAGTTATTCTCATTCCAAGGATTTGTTTTGCAACTCCCAAATCCTTCATTGCAAATGAATTTGCCAATTTTCTTTTGAGCACATTTATTTCCTGCATGTTAGACCCTGCAACAAGCATGTCATCTACATACAATGACAATATAATATAGCTGCCATCATTTGGCTTTTTCAGATAAACACAATGATCAGAGTGACATCTAGTATAACCTTGTCCAGACATAAACTTGTCAAATTTTAGATACCACTGCCTTGGAGCCTGTTTTAAGCCATACAAGCTCTTCTTCAACTTGCACACTAGTTTCTCCTTCCCTTTTACCTCATATCCTTGTGGCTACTGCATATATATCTCTTCCTCCAAATCCCCATGGAGAAAGGCTTTCTTTACATCTAACTACTCAAGATGCAAATCTTCAGCTGCTACTAGACTTAGAATAGTTCTGATTGAAGTCATTTTAACAACAGGAGAAAATATTTCATCAAAATCAATACCTTTCTTCTGTGCAAGCCCCTTCACCACAAGTCTAGATTTGTACCTCTGTTTTCCTCCATCTTCTTCCTTCAACCTGTAAACCCATTTATTCTGCAATGTAGTTTTACCTGCAGGCAACTTGACTAAGTCCCAAGTTTGGTTATGCATTAAGGAGTCCATCTCTTCTTCCATGGCTACTCCCACTTCTTCCTGCTTTCAACCTACATTGCTTCTTCATAACATTCGGGTTCACCAGAATCACTCAACAATAAATAATATAATGAAGGAGAGTATCGTTCAGGCAGTCTACCTATTCTGGTAGATCTTCTAACACCACTTTCAGGTGTTTGGGGTGCCTATTGTTGTTATGGTGGTTGCTATTGTTGTGGTTGTTGATTATTATTATTTTCAGGCACCTTTACTTTTTCAGTGATCTCATCAAGAACTGTGTATTCCTTGTTTCCTTTTTCTTGTTTCTTTTCCTGCAACTGATTCTTATTTAAGACCTTTTCATTGAATATTACATCTTTGCTCCTAATGATTTTGTGATTTTCATAATCATATAAGCGATAACCAAAATCATTAACACCATATCCAATAAAGGTACATTTCTTTGATTTTGCCTCAAGCTTTGTTCTATTTTCTTTATTAATATAGATAAAGGCCTAAAACCCAAAAGGTTTTAAAAAAGAGTAGTTTACCTTTTTACATGTCCATGCTTCCTCTGGAACACCACCATCCAAGGAACTTGAAGGCCCTCTGTTTATTAGATAAACAACAGTATCTACAGCATCTGCCCAAAATTGTAAAGGCAATCCTGCATGCAATCTCATGCACCTTGCATGCTCCATGATTGTTCTGTTCATCCTTTCTGACACACCATTTTATTGTGGTGTTCTTGGAACTGTCTTCTCTCTGTGAATTCCATGCTCTAAACAGTACCTATCAAACTCATTGTTGCAATATTCACCTCCATTGTCTGATGTGAGACACTTCAATTTCTTTCCTATCTTAATCTCAACCAAAGATTTCCATTTCTTGAAAGTATCAAATACATTAGATTTATTCTTAATGCAATAAATCCAAGTTTTTCTAGTTGCATCATCAATAAAAGTAACACAATAACGAGAGCCACCAAGAGATGATACATGAGCAGATCCCCATACATTTGTATGCACAAGCTCTAATTTTTCACTCTTCTTTTCTTTCCCAACTCTGAGAAATCTGACTCTCTTCTATTTTCCATAAATGCAATTCTCACAGAAGTCCAAATCAACATTCTTCAAACCAGGCAACAAATTCCTTGAGTGAAGGATCTTCATCCCCTTCTCACTCATGTGTCCAAGCCTATGATGCCATAATGCTGCATCTGCTCCTTTGGAAGTTAAAGCATTAACAGAGTTAGAAATACCATTGCATAAATACAATGTACCAACCTTTTCACCTTTTGCTATTACTAAGGCTCCTTTGGTGACCTTCCAAGCTTTATCTGTGAAAGTTGTCCCACAACCTTCATCGCCTAACTGCCCTGTTGAAATCAGATTTTTCTTCAGATCTGGAATATGCCTTACCTCCTTTAGTAGCCATTGGTTTCCATTCTATTGTTTTACAAGAACCTTACCCATTCCAAAAATTTTACAGGGTTTATCATCACCCAAACGAACTTGTCCAAAATCTCCTTGAACATAGTCATGAAAGTATTTCTTATCAGGTGTGGCATGGAACGAGACCCCTGAATCTACCACCCAGGAATCAGTAATATTTTCGAAAGAAAGAATCAAAGCATCTTGTAACACCTCACCTATCACATTTGCTTCATGATTGTTTTCTTGCTATGCATCTCCTTCTTTTCCCTTCCGAGATCTACAATCTTTCTTTAGGTGTCCTTTCTTTCCACATTTCCAGCACACTATCCCCGATATGGAATTGGATCTGCCTTTCCTTGATTTACTACGATATCCTGAGCTCTTTCCTCTTTCCATTTTTCTTCCCCTATAATCTGCACTTAAAGCATTACCTAATGTCTCACCGGAGCTTTTCCATCACATTTCCTTGCTAAGGATAGCACCGAAAACATCATCAAACTTTAAAGAACTAGATCCAGAAACAATGTTATTAATGGCCATTACTAAACCATTCCAACTTTCTGGCAATGAGCACAAGAATAATAGAGCTCTAACTTCATCATCAAAGTTTACCCCTACAGAACTTAACTGACTTGTAACAATATTAAAATCATTTAATTGGTCTGCAACAAATCCACCTTCCAACATCTTGATATTAAATAATCGTTTCATAAGAAATACCTTGTTTGAGGCAGAGGGATTTTCATATAGTTTCGCCAACGCCTTAATCAAACCCTCTGTTGTTGTTTCCTTTGAAATGTTGAAGGAAATCAATGCTGCGAGGCACAACCGTATTGTTCCGAGTGCCTTTCAATCGAGAATGTTCCATTCTTCATCTGTCATACCCATCAGAATCTTTGTTTTTCCAACCAATGGTAGGTACAGATCTTTTTGATATAGATAATCTTCCATCTCCATCTTCCACAACGAGAAGTTTTCGCCGTTAAATTTCTCGACCCTAAACATACCATCTTCCACCATTGCTCCCACTTGAATGAGGAACCCTTCTTTCCTGTGAGTTTATTAGCGAAATAGACCTTCGGCTTTGATACCAGGTGTTAGAAAATTATATATTACAGAGCAATGGAACACATAAAATATTGTAGGAAATATAAACACAGAAAGCACATAAAACAAGAGAGACACAGATATACATGGTTCACCCAGTTTGGGCTACGTCCAAGGAGAAACAACCAGTCCTTCCTTTTATATTATCTGGCAAACTGAAGAGATACAACCTACAATAGATCCATTGTAACACCCTCTTCACTTTCAATCTCCTCTCTCTTTCTCACTCAGGATACAGATCTACATAGACGTAATACAATTCCCTCATATATAGTGAGGGGTTGCCTTCCAGGGAAAAAAACCCTAAATTAAACATAACTTCTACCATTAGATCTCTGCCTAATGAATGGCCCAGATTGAATAGAAATTACTATACTTTTACAAGGCAATTTTACATCTATTCTTAGCTTCGGGTGGGGGGCTCCCTAAAGGTTGTAGCCGCCCCCCTCCCCCTGGATCCCCCCTGTAGCAAATATTTTATGGGCAGCATTGTCGCCCCATTTCGAACTGGGGTCCAATGTGGCGATACCTTTGAATATAGAAGATAATCAGGCTCCACACCCAACAGTTTAAGACTAGTGAGATGCTAAGAAGGGCATGGGAAAACCATGGATCCTTCCTGGACTGCAGAAAACATGAAATGGTGAATGGTTTCCCAAGGCAGAGCACTGATGCAATGAATTCTTCCTATAAAACTTGAAAAAATTCAACTAGAAGCAATGAAATGATTAAAAAAGTATACAAATCACATTAACATATGATCACATCAGAAGAAACTATACTAAAACTCCATACCACAGGGATCCCATAAAAATAGTTGCAATTCTTATTAATCTCCTGCCAACCTGCTTACAAAGGTATACAATCAAGGTCTGAGCATCCAACTGAGTCCAACCCTCTACAAAAAGAAAGAAAAAGAAGATATAGACAAGTATTCAACCTCTTCCCATCGTCAGAGGTCGAATCTCTAAGATGAGGAGCTAATATAACTGATACTGAACAAGAAACCGGAATATAGGCATCATTAACAACTTGCCTCTAAAAAGTAAAAAACTGATTCATTTGATTATACCCTCTATCACTATTTTTATATCATAATTACATGCCAAGTCATCATTTACAATGGTAAATCATCCACCATGAGAGAGAATCCATGAGTATAGTAAAAAATTGGATAGTAACCCTGAGAAAAACTGCCAAAAGCACAGCGCCACTTTCAGGTCCCTTTTGGAGGCCTTCCCGGCATCCAAATTGAGCCCATGATAGCTCAATGGAAAGTTCTTCAAGTCTACTTTTTAAAACACCTAGAATTTCGACATTTGAAGCTCATTTGACCCCTCAAAACGTGTTTCTCCCAAGACTATTTCTGTTTGTCCAAAAAGTGGCAGAAAGGTCATTTTTAGGGTGTTTTTTGACCTTTTGGTGGACTAGTTCTGCCCCAAAAACTTTGAAACTTGCTAGGGTGCATGTACTCATCAATCTAAAACCATTTCTTCATTGGGTGCCCCTAGTTTTCCTGTGTATTGAAATTCCAAAATTTGCAAATGACAAAACCTGCTCCAAATTTGCCCAAAGTTGGTGAGAAGCACCATCATCATTTGATCTGATGATCCAAGGAAGCTTCAGCCAGCATCCTAAGTCTATACTGCTCCTTTTTGCCTTTCAAGGCCTGCCTTAGCCTAGCTTTCATCTTCTCGACCCTCCTTTTGCAAATCTTGTTGCGAGTCTTGTAATGATAGGCCATGTGCCTGATCATCTGATTGTCACTGTTGGCCTTTCGTAGTAGCTTCTCAAGGTGTAGGTTGACTCTCTCAAGCCAAGTATCCCTACAATCTTCAATCTCCTGCTCAATAGGAGTCAAAGTGACCTGTGTCTCTTTGCCACTTTGTCTTTTTACCTTGAGCATTTCCAGCTCCATGAGGACTTTTTTGTCACTCAACTACTTGTTTCCTTGCTCCAAGTATGTGATGACATACTTGGCCCTCTCCAAATTTTCCATCAGACGCTGTACTTGAGCCTCCCTTTTATGGTTTTCTATGTTGCCTAGCTCTATTTGCTAAGGTGTCACCACCTATGTTCTCTTCCTCATAGTCTCAGTCCTCTGTGTCCATGTTTTGCAAGGATGGAGGTTGTATGAAGGGAATGAGTGAAATTGTTTTAGGAGTGAGGGGATGGGAAATTGCTTTATGGGCTAAAATGAATGAAGGAGTAGGAAATGAGAGGGAGGGCTTGTTTGCTTGAGAATTTTCCCTTAGGGAAGAGGGATAAAGGGATGGAATGATATGGAATAGGGATAAGGGGATATGGAAATAGGGATAGGGGAATTTATAACTGTAGGGGTAAGTGATAGGATGAACAGTGAGGGTTTAGGGTTTTCGGCATCATTAGGGAGATTTTAGGGATTCATTTTTAACATGGAAAATGATGCTTATAAGTTCGATTTGCAAACCAAAACCAAGGTGAGGGATGTCTACTTACCTGTAATGATGGAGAGAAAGAGCAATTTTGGAGTTTCATTGAGGGTTTGAAGGTTTTTGGGCTATTCTACCAAAAGTGCAGTGCCAACGCTCAGAAGCACAGCGCCAGGTCGAAAGTGCAGTGGGTGTTAATTTACAATGGGAAAATCGGCCAAAAGCGCAGCACTGGTTTCCAAAAGCGCAGTGCCACTTAAAGGCAACTTTTCACTACCTTCCTAGTGTCAAAATTAAGCGTGGGATAGCTCATTGGAAAGTGTGTTGAGTATGCTTTCTAGAACATCTTGAACTTTTGAATTTGGAGTTTATTTTCCTTGTCAAAAGCTCAATCTCCCAAGACTGGTCAAAATGCAGAGTGATGTTGCGGTCAACTTTTGAAGGTCTTCCTCAACTCCAAATTGATATCATGATAGCTCACTGGAAATATCTCTATATCTAGTTATCATTTGACTCATCAAAAAAGTCATTTGGTCACTCCAGTTAGGATAAATCGTGATTTTCCCAAAGTCACTCTAGAAGTGCAACAAATATCGTGAGGCAAATGATGTTTTGGACATTTCTCCCAAACCATGAGATCTGTGTAAAAAATGAAGGAAATTTTTCCTATTGAGTGTATGGTCGACAAAAACCTCTCTCACTTTTGTCAAACTCATCATTTTGTGCTCAGAAACATCATTTGAATAAAACCTATCCCAATGTGTGGAACAGGGGATTTTTAGAAATGAAGGGAAATGAAGGGGATGAGGGGCTTCTAATTTCTTCAGAAAAATTTGGGAAGTAGGGAGCGATGTTAAGAAGCAGGGCAAAGTGGAATTTCAAAGATTGAGTGAGGGGAAGGGGTCCAAAAGGGAAAAACATAGGCCTAACCTAGAAAAGTGTCAAATTATAGCAATAGGCTAGGGTTTTGTGGGAAAATGATGAATTTGAGGGATATTAGTGATGGGAAGTGTTTAGGAAGGTATATCAAGGATAGGGGAAGGTGTATGAGCATCATGATACAAGTTTTGTTGATGATTTGACCATCCAAGAAAAATTACCTTCAAAACCCTAGGAGAGGGAAATGAGCCTTAGCTAAGCACAACTGAAGCACAAACAAGGTGTAAAATGACCCATTGGAACATAAAATAATGATGACAACTCATTGAATGATGGTACACTTAGCCAACTGGTGACATGGACCAATACTTGGAAAACTTAGGAAGGAGTAAAAATAATCCTAGACATAATACCTAGTGACCAAATTCTACTTGAAGACTCACTGAAATGACAAAATTTGACTTTGACATCCTAAGACCACTTTATAAGAGCATATTTGGTCACTGGTGGAAGGTTGTAAAGACTGATTCTAATATTGGATCCATTGGGGATGGTAGCTCCTTGGAGGTGCCAAGAACACTGTAGACCAAGTAGCCTTATCCATTGGCCCTGGAGTAAAGAAAAACCTCAATCTGAAATACATGACTGAATACCGATGACTCAAAGACACAAACTAACCTTTACTGAACTAAAAACTGACTCAATGCTAAAACATAACTGACAAACTGGAAAAGATGCTCAAAATGGAGCTTATTCAATGAAACCTACTCTAACTGTTCCATTCATCACCTGATCAAGTGAAATGAAACAACCAATGCAACCAAGTAAGCATTATGGATACTATTTGAATTCTCTGCAAGTGCTTTCTTATGAGCAAGAAGAGAGAACTAATGAAATGCAACTCCCATGAAAACTTGTAAACAGATCCAAATTTTCCCAGATTGAATAATATGGATTCTCTATCTGACTCCAAAAATACTGCATGAGGATATTGAAATTCATGTGCACTGGGACTTAGCTGATCCAATGGATTACTTTGCTTCTCCTCATACCATGAATTCAAACTTTCATATGAGCTTTGTGGGAAGACTCTTGGTGAAAATGACAAAGAAACTGACTGTCGGATCAAGTTTGTATCAATACTTCTTTCAAGCTCAAAGTTAGCTAATGGAGAAGGAATTTGACTGCAAACATCATCCAACACATTAGCTATTGGATTGTGAAAAACTTGAAAAGACTGTTGCAACCAAATTTCTATTGGTTCCAATGAGATTGCATGATTTTCGATAGGTTGCTCATTTGAAGATATACTATTCAAAATTCCCTTTAAAAACTGAAATAATTCAAAACATAATGGTACCAAATCATCTTGCATCATTTGATCATATGTTCCAGCTTCCAAGTCTTCATATGAAATCTAACATTCAATGGCATTTGGGGGCTGCAAATCTAGATATGAGAAGTATTGAACAAGGATTTCATTGCCTTCAAGATAGGCCAGATCAAAACTTATCAACGATTGATTTTTGATTGAATGAAAGTTGTCTCTGATGAACTAAAACAAAGTAAAACAAAGAGGCAAAGATCCTTCACTTACTTCAAAATTTGCTTCACTTTCCTCCTCACTTCCATAGTTGATATGCATCGGATGATCACCGAGCTGCTGAAAGTGAACTTCCTCCTTCCACAAACTAGCTGTTGATTTGTCTGCAAGACTAGATTCTGTTTGGAGAACATAATCATCATCATACTGATCAAACTTAAGCAAATCATCAGTATAAAACACATCATCAAGCATACATGTCAGATCAATAGATCTCTCTTCTACAAGCTGATCTATAAAACAATCATTATCAGATCTATGAAAATTGGGATAAGAAAGAAATTTTTTTGGATCAACCACTTATTCTTCTTCAATCAATGAGCCATGGTCTTGAACATCATACTCATTCCTTGTGGTGATCTTTTGCATCATCTCTTCCATTTAACTTACCAAAATGTCGAGCTTTACCTCTAAAGATGTCGATTCCTCTGGATTTATGTTCTTTCTCTCTTATTCCTTCAACTTTGCCCTTCTAATCAACAAATTATCCTCTACATCTACTGCACTATTTTGCATCTCTTCACGTGTTGTAAGGTACCTTTCTCTCAGCTGAAACTCCATTTCTAGATCAAAGGCTTCTAGGTAGTGTAAGAGAGCAAATCCAAGAGGAGGCCTTATATTAGTAGGCATCGAAAAATAGAATTGGTTAAATCTGGCAGAAAATTATTGTATTGTCTCCCCTGGTTTTCTTTTCAGCTGGTTACAATCTTCTAGAATCAAGAAAGGGTTCTGTCTGACCACCCACTTGTTGAGGAAAAATTTGACGAACTACTAGAAATTTGAGATGCTCGCATTAGGTAAGGTTTTGAACCAGCTCTTGACTTTTCCTTGCAAAGAAAGAGAAAAAAGCCTAATACTGACATCCTCTTCTTCAACTTCAAAAAGGTTAAGAAAAGTCTCAAAAGTAGGTACATTTCTCTCAGCAGTGATGTTGTCACAGTCACCATCAAATCTTGGTAGATATAGGTAATGATTTTTAGGGAAAGCATGGGATATAGGAGGTAAAATCAGAGGCTTCTATCTATCTGGAATTTTACAAGGTATAGGGGTATATACATAAGCTGTAGAATTATTCTTGATCTCTTGAGGAACATTAGTTTGAAGACGATCATCGTAAGATTCAAAAGAAGGGTCTTGATTAATATCAAAGGCACGTGAATATTTTGTATTCATAATCCTCAAAGGGAATGAATCACATGCAGGTCTAGGAGATTTTCTCAAATAAAATATACTCTGTAAAGCCTTCTTGACATTCTCAGGAAAAGAAAAGAAATAATTTATAAAAAATAATGTAATGTGTTGAATGAAATTCCAACTTGAATACTTGATCTTTCCATATTTTCCTTTCATGTTTTTGCTGGTCAAGTTCATCCTCCAGTGGAGTCCTTGGATCTGATCTTGAAACTGATTTAGAGTCGCTAGGTGAATGATTTTAGCCTTCTGGTGTCTGATTGTTGTCCACCATCAACAATCAAATCTAAGCTTGATACATTATACTGAGGAACATAAAACTACATCCCCAGTATGGTTGCCACTATGTTATCGCCTGGATTGAACCTCAAGCTAAAGGAAGGCAATGTGAGGGTAACCACAAACCACACTTAGCCAAGTAGCTAGCCCTACTAGGCCAGGAGAGGCCTCTCTCTGTAAGGATCTTAGCGAAGATGACTGGATTGGGTAAAGGATATTAGGCTAGGTATAGTAGCACGAAGTTTTGATTGGATTTTGAAGGGGTTTTGGCGGATCAAGAGGAGATGGACGGTTTAGGTCTGGGAAACCAGGTCAGAATTGCAGGGTGTTCAATGGGGTAAGGTAGGCATAGGCTTTAGCACTCTAGGGCTTGATGAGGTGAGATTTTTAAGACTGGTGAGAAGCTAATAAGGGCATGGGAAAACCATGGATCCTTCTTGGACTGCAGAAAACATGAAATGGTGAATGGTTTCCCAAGGCAGAGCACTGATGCAATGAATTTTGCCTATCAAACTTAAAAAAATTCAACTAGAAGCAATGAAATGATTAAAAAAGTATAAAAATCACATTAACATATGATCACATAAGAAGAAACTGTACTAAAACTCCATACCACAGGGATCCCATAAAAATAGCTGCAATTCTTATTAATCTCCTGCCAAACTTCTTACAAAGGTGTACAATCAAGGTCTGAGCATCCAACTGAGTCCAACCCTCTACAAAAAGAAAGAAGATGAAGATATAGACAAGTATTCAACCTCTTCCCATCCTCAAGGGTCGAATCCCTAAGATGAGGAGCTAATCTAACTAATACTAAACAAGAAATAGGAATATAGGCATCATTAACAACTTGCCTCTAAAAAGTGAAAAACTGATTCATTTGAGCTCAAACTAACTCTTAAAGCAATGAATATACCCTATATGACTATTTGTCTATCATAATTACATGCCAAGTATTCATTTATGATGGTAAATCATCCACCATGAGAGAGAATCCATGATTACAGTAAAAAACTGAAAAAATAGCGACCCTGAGCAAAACTGCCAAAAGCGCATTGCCACTGGCCAAAAGCACAATGCCACTTTTAGGTCCCTTTTGGAGGCCTTCCTAGCATCCAAATTGATCCCATGATAGTTCATTTGAAAGGCCTTCGAGTCTACTTTCTAAAACACCTCAAATTTCTTCATTTGAAGCTCATTTGACCCATCAAAACTTGATTCTCCCAATACTTCTTCTGTGTGTCCAAAAAGTGGCAAAAAGGTCATTGTTAGGGTGTTTTTTGACCTTTCGGTGGATCAGTTCTACCCCAAAAACTTTGAGACTTGCTAGGGTGCATGTCCTCATTGCTCTGACTCCAAAAATTCCAACCATTTCTTCATTGGGTGCCCCTAGGAAAAGCGCAGCGCCACCAGGCATTTTTCCTATGTATTGAAATTCCAAAATTTGCAAATGAAAAAACTTGCTCCAAATTTTCCCAAAATTGGTGAGAAGCACCATCATCATGTGCTTTGATGAGCCAAGGAAGCTTCAACCAGAATCCTAAGTCGATCCTCCTTTTTTCCTTTCAAGGCCCGCTTTAGCCTAGCTTTCATAATCTCGACCCTCCTGTTGCAAATCTTGTTACAGGTCTTGTAATGATAATCCATGTGTCTAGTCATCTGATTGTCCTTGTTGGCCTTTCGTAGTAGCTTCTCAAGGTGCAGGTTGACTCTCTCAAGTCAAGTCTCCCTATCATATTCAATCTCCTGCTCAATAGGAGTCAAAGTGACTTGTGTCTCTTTGCCAGTTTGTCTTTTTACCTTGAGCATTTCGAGCTCCATGAGGACTTTTTTGTCACTCAACTGCTTGTTTTCTTGCTCCAAGTATGTGATGACATACTTGGCCCTCTCCAAATTGTCCATCAAAGGTTGTAATTGAGCCTCCCTTTTGTGGTTTTCTCTGCTGCCTAGCTCTATCTGCCGAGGTGTCACTGCTTGTGTTCTCTTCCTCATAGTCTCGGACCTCTGTGTCCATGTTTTGCAAGGCTGGAGGTTGTATGAAGGGAATGAGTGAAATTGTTTTAGGAGTGAGGGGATGGGAAATGGCTTTACGGGCTAAAATGAATGAAGGAGTAGGAAATGAGAGGGAGGGCTTATTTCCTTGAGAATTTTCCCTTGGGGAAGAGGAATAAAGGGATGGAATGATATGGAATAGGGATAAGGGGATAGGGAAATAGGGATAGGGGAATTTAGAGCTGTATGGATAAGTGATAGGATGAGCAGTGAGGGTTTAGGGCTGTAGGCATCATTAGGGAGATTTTAGGGTTTCATTTTTAACATGGAAAATGATGCTTATAAGTTTGATTTATAAACCAAAACCAAGGTGAGGGATGTCCACTTACCTGTAATGATGGAAAGTAAGAGAAATTTTGGACTTTGTTTGAGGGTTTGAAGGGTTTTGGGCTCTCCTACCAAAAGCATAGTGCCAATGCTCCGAAGTACAGTGCCAGTTCAAAAGCACAACACCTGTGTTAATTTGCACTGGGAAAATCAACCAGAAGTGCAACGCCATGCCAAATGCGCAGCGCCTGTCTCAAAAAGCTCAGTGCCACTTCAAGGAAAATTTTGAATGCCTTCCCTATGTCCACTTTAGTCATGGTGTTAAACACACATGGACAGCAAAGAATAGGAAAGATAAATCATGTGAGTTCATATTTTTATTAACATCAGATATACATTTATAGTACAATGTGTGACTCTTGGGTTTCAGATCCCAAGGTCTCTTGGACTGCTTAGTCTTTTCGGCTTCCACACTAACCCTTTAGGATTAGGTGTCCAACATTCCCCCCCTTAATCCAAAGGGTTATGTATGAGTCCAAGAAGAGAGCTGTAATACAAAATGTGCAAAAATGCATGGCAGCACTAGGCTGAATGTGCTCTATGAAATGTTGGTAAAAAGGGCGGTGGTTTAAGGATGACCACCAACACTGGAACACTTAGTGCAGTTCCCAGAACTCTTCCAAAACTGGCAAGAAACTGAAGTTTTCTGCTAGAGGAAGTGATCCTATTGTTTCAAAGAGGGAAACCTTCAACCATAAAAGGGAGGTCTCACCCCGCATAAAAGGTAAAACTTCAACCTGAAAAGGGAAGTCTCAACCTGTGATGGTTTAAGGATAACCAACAACTCTGGAATGCTTAATGCAATTCCTGAACTCTTCCAAAACTGGCAAGAAGCTGGTGTCTTCTGCTAGAGGAAGTGTCCTTAATCTGTGATGGTTTAAGGATGACCAACAACTCTGCAATTCCTGGAATTCTTCCAAAACTGGCAAGAAGCTGGAGTCTTCTGCTAGAGGAAGTGTCCCAGATTGCCAACTGAAGGCATGTTCAGGCATCTTTGTCTCTGGCTACAACTCTGAAACTGGTGTGGCAGGTTGTGGCTCAGGCTCGCTTGATGTGGCTTTGAAGCTTGTAGATGACCATCATTTCCCCCCCTGTCAGGTACAAGGTGAGAAGATGGAGAAAACTCAACTGCAAGACTGTTCAATACTCTAGAACAAGTTCTAACATGCGTTTGGAATATCTTCCTGGCTGTTGATGCCCATTGCCAAGAAGCGATCCGTCCAAGATGAATCTTTGTTCTTGCAGGACGTTTATTTCTGAAGCATCTGTGTGAAGAATGGCTGGTTTTATGACAGTGCTCACATGGATGAAGATCAAAACAGTGATCTTTCATATGGCCAACTCGATCACAGTGTTGGCATTTCACGATCTGTTGTTTTTGTTGTTGTTGTTGTTGCTGTAGAAGAGGGGCAGAGTCTGGAACAGCTGAAGCTGAACTGTCATGAGGAGCAGCTGAACTGTCATGAATGAATCCAGCACTCTAAAACTGAATGGGCTTGGCATAGTCTGGAATATGAAAGGACAAGTCCTTGTCATATCCAAGACCAGTTTTGTGCTTGTTGTGGACAAGCTGTTCCCAAGGTCTGATGATGGGCTTGGGAAGTGCAGACTGAGTTTCTGCATCTGCATGTACAATTGTTGCTTTACTTGAATGAACAGTAACATTATTGACTTGTTGTTTATGGGAGTCTGCTTCATTGTTCTGAACAGAAACAGGTTCAGAATGACTCCTTCGTTTTAATTCTTCTTGCTGTAGCTGTGTTTCAAGCTGCAAAAAATCAACTTTGTCTTGTGCATATTGTAGACATGTCTGAATTTCTGAGAGAGAGCCTTTGCTGATTTGGAATGTTTCATGATTAGAGGAATGTATCAGAGTTTTTAAGAACTCTAATACTTCAGTAATTTGAGGCATATTCTTCATTGTCAAAATTACACCCCTTTAAAAGACTAATTATAACTATGACCCAATGAGTAAAAGTAACACCCACTCACAGTACAAAGACACAGAAAAATCCTTTGTAAATGTGCAGCAAATGAATCAAGGAATTAATGCACTATAATGAATTTTAAATACAATTCTACAATTGGGGCAGCAACAACTGCAAACTTGCTTGGATCCTTCAAATCAACACTTCAGTATCAGCTAATGAGAAGAATATACAGCCACACAAATAGTCTCTAAATGGCATCCAAATTGTGACAAACTCATTCTGGTATGGTAGAAATTGACCCAGAATACCAACAGCCAGCAGCAATATATTAAGTAACTAGATAACTGTGTTTTGAGCTCCTCCAAGTACAAACACTTTATAATTCGGCTCAGATCAGGAAGATGAACTCAGCAAGGCGAGCTGGTTGCTTAGCTTAATTTGCAGCCCCTATATCTCTTCAAACTCGGCTTCTTTACACTAGCAATCTGCCCAGAATTTATCTTTGATGTAACACACAACCCCACTCTATCTTCTGTACAGAACGTTCCGGAAATTATAGATTTAGACCTCTTTTGTAATGCTTGAGAGCAAGCAACACATTTCCATTCGCATTTGAGAAGTTTAGGAGGTGGATTCCTTTTCGTAACACCATTAACAGGACCATTCACAATGCCATTTTCAAACACATTCCCTCCAGGTGATACAGGAGTTCTGCTACAATCATTCACATGAGGACTTCGACTCGAAATTGAAATTGCAACAAACCAAAATAGAATATAACAGGGAACCAGACAAATATTCAAGACTTTCAGATGCCTGAAAACCTAGAGCAAATGCAGAAATTTCTTATAAGATATAACAGAAACTCCGCCGATATCAATCTTTCTGCTGATAAAGATAAGGGAGAATCAAAAGACAAGGGAAGCTCAGAGTCAAGCTCCAATGCAGCCGTTTCTCAGGTTCAAAAGCGGAAGTCTGAAGCTCTGTCCTTATTTGGTACTACACGATATGAAGTTCATCCAGCTTTTGGACTCCACGGATGATTATATCAAACTTTACTATTCATTGTCTCAGACTATGCGCCAGGGCTGGTTGGAAATAGCAGGCGCCCGCTATTCTATGGGTCCTTCACGCATAAGTGAAGCCTTGTTTAGTTTAAAACCTCATCCTGCATATACATTGATATCTGCGGAGCGCACTGATGATGTTGATGCAACAGATGAGAACTGTGCAGTTGAGAAGGCAGGTGAAAAAATATCTATGCCCAGCGTAAAACAAGAAGCTTACTTCATACTGCACAAATGGGAGAATAAAGAAGAAGTTGATTTCAAAGAGAGCAGGGAGAGATCTTCTTCACAGTTGCGGCATCGCCATCTTTCACAACGCGATCGTTCCTCCAAGTTACAAAAACAAAATATTGAAACTGTAGTCACTTCAGTTGAAACTAAATCTTCTCAAATAACGACAACGTGAAAGATATGAATTATGGAGTGTTGGCAATTGGGTTTTAATTGGCGGAATCGTAATTTTACAGGAGAATGGTACTGCTAAATGGTTAGTTGGCACCGGCATGAATAAAAACTGCACATATAGAGCAAACGCGTATATCCGCAGGCAAAATTATACGCGGCTATAATTTTTTTTTTTTTTTTTTTTTTTGAGATGGTATAATGGTTGCAGGTCACAGACATATTTACATAGGCCTATTTAAAGTACATGTAGGAGTTTTTTTCAAAATCGACTCTGCTAATGCTAATGCTGGACTAGGAATTGCTCCTGAGCGTGGAGTGCAGCACTCTTATGACAAGGACTACAAGGACTACGCAATATGCATTGATAAGCTTTTGTTACGGATTCTTCGGCTTTGTTTGCCGTCTTTCTTGGGAATCGAACCTGCTCCTGGGGTGCATTAGTGAACTACGCGCGTAGAGGACGAATGGTGGATGCGCATAAACTGTGAATCATCGGCTCCTCTAGCACACTTTTGCTGAGGCAGCGGCGGTCGCGGCTTCATCAGCTGGATTTGGGTCGCAGAGCGTAGTATCGCATACCTGACAGGGCTGCTGTACTGGGCCTCAGAAGTTTCCTCTTGGCCCTTTTTATAAATCAATGCCTTCAACTTCAAAATCCATCATCTCTTCAAGTAATCGACATCTGCTTCATATCTAAAAGGATCTGGGATTTCTCGACTATATGCTGGGCGGATGGCACAATAGAAAACCCACTCGGCCTTTGCAACAAAAGACAAATTTGACCCTCTACAGTTCTGCCTCCCACACTTGCTAATTCAATCTGAAGATGGATAAATTCATCGCCTTTTTGTTCTGCTTCAGAATTGAAGGGATACTCAGCCCTCTTGAGAATAATAAGAATCCCGTACTCCTGCAAATGACAAATTATGCTGAAGAATGCTTACAACCGTTTCAGCTGCTGCAGCCTCGGCGGCCAAATGCCTTTATTAACTTGCCGAGGATTGCAATGCATGGTTTCTTTTCTTCTGGCAGTGTACAGAAATTCGAAAATTTAATTTCAGAATTCTCTGGAATATCAGACAGAGAGCGTAGGGATAGCAGATAGAGGTCAGATAACATTTATCTAACAAACCAGGACGTGTCAGAGTGCTCAAGTAACGTTCAACTGATACAGAATTTCATAATGGAAACGCTGGACGTGCTTCATATGGCAGAGAGGAGCGTTTCGAATCAGGTCAGCAGCGTGAGAGAGGGCAGCGTTTAATACCATTCACTGTCACCATGTTAGGCACCAGTATTCATGCGTAGAGAGGCAGTAAAAAACGCACCAGTAACAACGCTTCTATGCATTCATCAACGCTCAGGTAAAAAACGCATCAACGCTCAGGTGTATAGCACATTCAGCAGGGCAGAGGGCGCAGTGTCAGGGCAGAGAATGAAACGCATGACAGAGGCAGTGCTCAGGTATGAGCAGCTCAGACACAGAATTATGGGCAGAGGTGCAGCACTGACATGCACATAACAGGCCACAGAAAAACAAGTGGCTCAAATATGAGCAGGGCCAGAATTCGCCTGCTCTGATACCATGTTAAACACACATGGATAACAAGACAATGTGAAAGATAAATCATGTGAGTTCATATTTTTATTAACATCAGATATACATTTATAGTACAATGTGTGACTCTTGGGTTTCAGATCCCAAGGTCTCTTGGACTGCTTAGTCTTTTCGGCTTCCACACTAACCCTTTAGGATTAGGTGTCCAACACATGGGATATTGCATTGGAAATATTTTCAAGTATACTTTCCAGAACATCTTGAACTTTTCAATTTGGAGTTCATTTGCTCTGTCAAAAGCTCAATATCCTATGACTGGTCAAAATGTGCAGAATGAGGTTGCCAAAATGCAGAGTGATGTTGCCGTCAACTTTTGAAGTTATTCCTCAACTCCAAATGGATCTCATGATAACTCATTGGAAAGCTCTCCGTATCGAGTTATCATTTGACTCATCAAGCAAGCCATCTGGTCAATCCAGCTAGGATAAATCTTGATTTTCCCAAAGTCACTCAAGAAGTGTAGCAACTCTCCTAAGGCAAATGATGTTTTGGACATTTCTCCCAAACCATGAGACATGTGTAAAATATGAAGGATATTTTCTTCTTGAGTCTATTATGGACAACAACCTCTCTCACTTTTGTCAAAATCATCTTTTCTTTCTCAGAAACATCATTTGAATAAAACCTATCCCAATGTGTGGAATAAGGGATTTGTAAACATGAAGGGAAATGAACCGGATGAGGGGCTTATAATTTCTTGAGAAAAATTTTGGAAGTAGGGAGGGATGTTAGGAAGTAGGGGAAAGTGGAATTTCAAAGATTGAGTGAGGGGAAGGGGTCCAAAAGGGAAAAACACGGGCCTAATCTAGAAAAGTGTCAAATTATAGCAATAGCCTAGGGTTTGTGGGAAAATGATGAATTTTAGGGATATCAATGATGGGAAGTGTTTAAGAAGGTATATTCAGGATAGGGGAAGGTGTATGAGCATTAGGATACAAGTTTTGTTGATGATTTGACCATCCAAGAAAAATTACCTTCAAAACCCAGGGGAGGGAAATGAGCCTTACCTAAGCACGACTGAAGCACAAAAAAGGTGTAAAATGACCCATTAGAACTTAAAATAATGATGAAAACTCTTTGAATGATGGTACACTCAGCTGAATGGTGACATGGACCAATACTTGGAAAACTTAGGAAGGAGTGGAAACAATCCTAGACCTAATACCTAGTGACCAAATTTTACTTGAAGACTCAGTGAAATGAAAAATTTGAATTTGACATCCTAAGACCACTTTATAAGAGCATATTTGATCACTGGTGGAAGGCTACAAAGACTGACTCTAACATTGGCTCCATTGGGGATGGTAGCTCCTTGGAGGTGCCAAGAACACCGTAGACCAAGTAGCTTTATTCATTGGGCATGGAGTAAAAAAAACCTCAATCTAAAATACATGACTGAATACTAATGACTCAAAGACACAAACTAACCTTTACTAAACTAAAACCGACTCAATACTAAAACACAACTGACAAACTGGAAAAGATGCTCAAAATGGAGCTTATTCAATAAAACCTACTCTAATTGTTCCATTCATCTCCTAATCAAGTGAAATGAAACAACCAATGCAACCAAGTAAGCAATCTAGCTGCTATTTGAATTCTCCACAAGTGTTTGCTTATGAGCAAGAAGAGAGAACTACTGAAATGCAACTCCCATGAAAACTTGTAAACATATCCAAATTTTCCCAGATTGAATAATATGGATTCTCTACCTGACTCCAAAAATACTACATGAGGATCTTGAAATTCATGTTCATTGGGACTTAGCTCATCCAATGGATTACTTTGCTTCTCCTCATACCATGAATGCAAACTTTCATCTAAGCTTTGTGACGAGACTCCTGCTGAAAATGACAAAGAAACTGGCTGCCAGATCAAGTTTGTATCAATATATTTTTCAAGCTCAACGTTAGGTAATGGAGAAGGACTTTGACAACAAACATCATCCAACACATCAGCTATTGGATCGTGAAAAACTTGAAAATACTATTGCAACCCATTTTGTATTAGTTCCAATGAGATTGCATGATTTTTGACAGGCTGCTCATTTGAAGATATACTATTCAAAATTCCCTTAAAAAACTGAAATGATTCAAAACATAATGGTACAAAATCATCTTGCATCATTTGATCATATGTTCCAGCTTCCAATTCTTCATCTGCAATATGAAATTCAATGGCATTCGGGGGCTGCAAATCTAGATATGAGAAGTATTGAACAAGGATTTTATTTCCCTGAAGATGGTCCAGATCAAAACTTATCGACGATTGATTTCTGATTGTATGAAAGTTGTCTCTAATGAATTAAAACGAAGTAAAACAAAGAGGCAAAGATCCTTCACTTACTTCAAAATTTGCTACACTTTCCTCCTCACTTCCATAGCTGATATGCATCGGATGATCACTGAGCTGCTGAAAGTGAACTTCCTCCTTCCACAAACTAGCTGTTGATTTGTCTGCAAGACTAGCTTCTATTTGGAGAACATAATCATCATCATACTGATCAAACTTAGGCAAATCATCAGTATAAAACACATCATCAAGCATACATGTCAGATCAACAAATCTCTCTTCTGCAAGCTGATCTATAAAACAATCATTATCAGATCTATGACAACTGGGATAAGAAAGAAAATGTTTTGGATCAGCCACTTGTTCTTCTTCAATCAGCGAGCCATGGTCTTAAACATCATACTCATTCCTTGTGGTGATCTTTTGCATCATCTCTTCCATCGCACTTACCAAAATGTCGAGCTTTACCTCTAAAGATGTTGATTCCTCTGGATCTATGTTCTTTCTCTCTTCTTCCTTCAACTTTGCCCTTCTAATCAACAGATTAGCCTATACATCTACTGCACTATTCTGCATCTCTTCAAGTGTTGTAAGGTTCCTTTCTCTCAGCTAAAACTCCATTTCCAGGTCAAAGGTTTCTAGGTAGTGTAAGAGAGTGGATCCAAGAGGAGGCCTTATATTAGTAGGCATCGAAAAATAGACTTGGTTAATTCTGGGACAAAATTGTTGTAGTGTCTCGCCTGGCTGTCTTTTCAGCTGGTTATACTCTTCTAGAATTAAGATAGGGTTATGTCTGAACACCCACTTGTCGAGGAAAACTTTGATGAACTGCTGGAAATCTGAGATGCTCGCATCAGGCAGGGTTTTGAACCAACTCTTGACTTTTCCTTGCAAAGAAAGAGCAAAAACCCTAATACTAACATCCTCTTCATCAACTTCAAAAAGGTCAAGAAGAGACTCAAAATTCAGTACATGTCTCTTAGCAGTGATGTTGTCACAATCACCATCAGATCTTGGTATATATAGATAATCGATTTTAGGGAAAGCATGGGATATAGGAGGTAAAATGAGAGGCTTGTATCTATCTGGAATTTTGCAAGGTATAGGAGTATATACATAAGGTGTAGAATTATTCTTATCTCTTGAGGCACATTAGTTTGAAGACGGTCATTGTAAGATTCGGAAGAAGGGTCTTGATCAAGATCAAAGGCATACGAATATTTTGTATTCACAATCCTCAAAGGGAAGGAATTACATGCAGGTCGAGGATATTTTCTCAAATACAATATACTCTGTAAAGCCTTCTTGAAATTCTCAGGAAAAGAGAAGAAATAATTTATAACAAAGAAAATAATGTCTTGGATGAAATTCCAACTTGAATACCTGATCTTTCCATATTGTCCTTTCATGTTTTTGCTGGTCAGGTTCATCCTCCAGTGAAGTCCTTGGATTTGATCTCGAAACTGATTTAGAATCGCCAGGTGACTGATTTTAGCCTTCCAGTGTTTGATTGTTGTCCACCATCAAAAATTAGATCTAAAATTGATACATTTTACTGAGGAACATAAAACTACGTCCCCAGTATGGTCGCCATTATCTTATCATCTGGATTGAACCTCAGGCTGAAGGAAGGCAATGCCAGGGTAACCACAAACGACGCTTAACCAAGTAGCTAGCCCTACTAAGCCGAGAGAGGGCTCTCTCCATAAGGATCTTAGCGAAGATGACTGGATCGGGTAAAGGATATTAGGCTAGGTATAGTAGCATGAAGTTTTGATTGGATTTTGAAGGGGTTTTGGCAGATCAGGAGGAGCTGGATAGTTTAGGTCTGGGAAACTAGGTCAGAATTGTAGGGTGTTCAATAAGGCAAGGTAGGCATAGGCTTTAGCACTCTAGGGCTTGATGAGGTGAGATTTTTAAGACCAGTGAGAAGCTAAGAAGGTCATGGGAAAACCATGGATCCTTCCTGGACTAGAGAAAACATGAAATGGTGAATGGTTTCCCAAGGCAGAGCACTGATGCAATGAATTCTACCTATCAAACTTGAAAACATTCAACTATAAGAAATTAAATGATTAAAAAAGTATACAAATCACATTAACATATTATCACATACGAATAAATTGTACTAAAACTCCATACCACAGGGATCCCATACAAATAGCTACAATTCTTATTAATCTCCTTCCAAACTTCTTACAAAGGTGTAAAATCAAGGTCTGAGCATCCAACTGAGTCCAACCCTCTACAAAAAGAAAGAAGAAGAAGATATAGACAAGTATTCAACCTCTTCCCATCCTTAGGTGTTGAATCCCTAATATGAGGAGGTAATATAACTGATACTAAACAAGAAACAAGAATATAGGCATCATTAACAACTTCCCTCTAAAGGTGAAAAACTGATTCATTTGAGCTCAAACTAACTCCTAAAATAATGAATCTACCCTCTATCACTATTTTTCTATCATAATTGCATGCCAAGTCATCATTTACAATGGTAAATCATCCACCATGAGAGAGAATCCATGATTATAGTAAAAAACTAGAAAAATAGCAACCCTGAGCAAAACTACCAAAAACACAGTGCCACTTTTAGGTCCCTTTTGGAGGCCTTCTTGGCATCCAAATTGCACCCATGACAGCTCATTGGAAATATCTTAAAGTATAGTTTCCAAAACACCTGGAATTTTTTTCATTTGAAGCTCAGTTGACCCCTCAAAACTGGATTCTCCCAAGACTGCTTCTATGTGTGCAAAAAGTGGCAGAAAGGTCATTTTTAGGGTGTTTTTTGACCTTTTGGTGGAACAGTTTTTCCCCAAAAAATTTGAAACTTGCTAGGGTGCATGTCCTCATCACTCCGAATCCAAAAATGCCAACCATTTCTTCATTGGGTGCCCCTAGGAAAAGCACAGCGTCGGTGGTGCTACGCCTTTAGGCAGTTTTCCTGTGTATTGAAATTCTAAAATTTGCAAATGACAAAACTTGCTCCAAGTTTTCCCGAAATTGGTGAGAAGCACCATCATCATGTGCTCTAATGCGACAAGGAAGCTTCAATCAACATCCTAAGTCTATCGTCCTCCTTTTTTCCTTTCAAGGCCCACCTTAACCTAGCTTTCATCTTCCCGACCCTCCTGTTGCAAATCTTGTTGTGGCTCTTGTAATGATAGGCCATGTGTTTGATCATCTAATTGTCTCTGTTGGCCTTCTATAGCAACTTCTCAAGGTGCAGGTTGACTCTCTCAAGCCAAGTCTCCCTATCATCTTCAATCTCCTGCTCAAT
Source organism: Pinus tabuliformis (assembly GCA_031772625.1). Taxonomy (NCBI): domain Eukaryota; kingdom Viridiplantae; phylum Streptophyta; class Pinopsida; order Pinales; family Pinaceae; genus Pinus; species Pinus tabuliformis. The sequence goes on along the minus strand of CM062806.1, from coordinate 996,000,265 downwards.
AGGAGTCAAAGTGACTTGTGTCTCTTTACCACTTTGTCTTTTTACCTTGAGCATTTCCAGCTCCATGAGGACTTGTTTGTCACTCAACTGCTTGTTTTCTTGCTCCAAGTATGTGATGACATACTTGGCCCTCTCCAAATTGTCCATCAGAGCCTGTACTTGAGCCTCCCTTTTGTGGTTTTCTCTACTGCCTAGCTCTATCTTCCAAGGTGTCCTTGCCTATGTTCTCTTCCTCATAGTCTCAGTCCTCTGTGTCCATGTTTTGCAAGGCTGGAGGTTGTATGAAGGGAATGAGTGAAAGTGTTTTAGGATTCAGGGGATGGGAAATGGCTTTATGGGCTGAAATGAATGAAGGAGTAGGAAATGAGAGGGAGGGCTTGTTTGCTTGAGAATTTTCCCTTAGGGAAGAGGAATAAAGTGATGGAATGCTATGGAATAGGGATAAGGGGATAGGGAAATAGGGATAGGGGAATTTAGAGCTGTAGGGATAAGTGATAGGATGAACAGTGAGGGTTTAGGGTTTTAGGCATCATTAGGGAGATTTTAGGGTTTCATTTTTAACATGGAAAATGATGTTTATAAGTTTGATTTGCAAACCAAAACAAGGTGAGGGAGGCCCACTTACCTGTAATGATGGAAAGAAAGAGAAATTTTGGAGTTTTTTTGAGGGTTTGAAGGTTTTTGGGCTCTTTTGGCAAAAGCGCAGCGCCTGTGTTAATTTGCAAAGGGAAAATCGGCCAAAAGCGCAACACCAGTCTCCAAAGCGCAGTGCCACTTCAAGGAAACTTTTTATTGCCTTCCCGGTGTCCAAATTAGTTGTGGGGTATCTTGTTGGAAATATTTTTGAGTCTACTTTCCAGAAAATTTTTAAATTTTAAATTTGGAGTTAATTTTCTTTGTCAAAAGCTTAATCTCCCAAGACTGGTCAAAATGTGCAGAATTAGGCTGCCAAAATGCAAAGTGATGTTGCAATCAACTATTGAAGGTCTTCCTCAACTCCAAATTGAGCTCATGATATCTCATTGGAAATATCTCTGTATCTAGCTATCATTTGATTCACCAAGCAAGTCATTTTGTCACTCCAGCTAGGATAAATATTGATCTTCCCAAAGTTGCTCTAGAAGTGCAACAACTCTCCTGAGGCAAATGATGTTGTGGAAATTTCTCCCAAACCATGAGACCTGTGTAAGAACTGAAGGATATTTTTGTCTTTAATCTATTATGGACAAAAATGACTCTCACTTTTGTGAAACTCATCTTTTCTTGCTCAGAAACATCATTTGAATAAAACCTATCCCAATGTGTGGAACAGGGGATTTGTAGAAATGAGGGGAAACGAAGGGGATGAGGGGCTTCTAATTTCTTGAGAAATGTTTTGGAAGTAGAGAGGGATTTAGGAAGCAGGGGAAAGTGGAATTTGAAAGATTGAGTGAGGGGAAGGGGTCTAAAAGGGAAAAACACAGGCCTAACCTAGAAAAGTGTCAAATTATAGCAATAAGCTAGGGTTTGTGGGAAAATGATGAATTTGAAGGATATCAATGATGGGAAGTGTTTAAGAAGGTATATACAGGATAGGGGAAGGTGTATGAGCATCAGGATACAAGTTTTGTTGATGATTTGACCATCCAAGAAAAATTACCTTCAAAACCCTAGGAGAGGGAAATGAGCCTTATCTAACCACAATTGAAGCACATACAAGGTGTAAAATGACCCATTGGAACTTAAAATAATGATGACAACTCTTTGCATGATGGTACACTTAGCCAAATGGTGACATGGACCAATACTTGGAAAAATTAGGAAGGAGTGAAAACAATCCTAGACCTAATACCTAGTGACCAAATTTTACTTGAAGACTCACTGAAATGACAAAATTTGATTTTGACATCCCAAGAACACTTTATAGGAGCATATTTGATCACTAGTGGAAGGCTGCAAAGACTAACTCTAACACAATCCATGTCCTCAAACTCAGGCACCTCTTTGTTTTCTTTATTCCAAATATTACAACATATGTACATTCTTTTTACAATGCAACTCATACTAGAACCTTCCGTGAGATTTTGACACAGATAATAAAACTTCTGAAAACTAATAACCAATAAATAGCATTTTCTACTGTCTATTCTTGTTCACTGATTTGATGCAGAGTGAAGCAAATGTCAAGCTTCTCTAATTGTTTACTTATTTGTTTTAGAAAATAAATTATCTATCAAACTAATAGCTGTAAATATAATTACACAATTAAACAAAAAAATAACCAACAAAATTGTCATTTTGCAAAAAGATAGCTAAAAGTAATTAGATTGCAAAAAAAAATTGTTTTCTCATTCCATGTAAATAAATACCAATAAGAATAGAATGATCTTAGAAAAAGATGATATTATCAAAATGTCATGTGCTTCTTCAATTAAGAACAATTTATAAAATTACACTTAGAAATTATGATTCAATACTTTGAAATTAGAAACTAAAATGTAATAGTTTGCTATTAATTTCTAAATACTTGGCCTTATTTTTGTTTTTCTTTTTAGCAATTAGTTAGGTCTAAAATTTCCTTGTATATATGAACTTGAGCTATAAATTCATCTTCTTCTTCACACATAACATTATAACTAAATGAACTAAAAACTACATGCACATGAATCATACATACAAATAAGAGGTGACATACTACATGTGGCTCTTGTTAAAGTTATAAGGTTTTTTTCAAAAACCAAAATCATAGAGTTTTGAATTAATCTTAAAAAATAATAATAAATAAATCTTAAATTTAAAAGTTGACGTTTTCTATTTTTTAACTTTATTTTATTGACGTAAAATTTTACAAATAAATTTTGTAAAATAACTATATTTTAAAGGGTTTGTGAAAGTCCCTCGAACTCCCTCTTTCCACATGCCTCCCTGACTGGGTTCTTGTTGAAGAAATTACACAAGCTCTTTGAAAACTGAAAATCAACACTAATAAACTTTATAAATAAAATTTAAATATAAGATCATTCATATATAGAGATACGTATATATGATATTTTCATATAATTCTGTATAGATTCATCTTAATCACAGATCTAACAAGAGTGGAGAGGGATAAAATTTCATAAGGGGCAAACTTATTTTAGGGTGTAAGAACAATGTGTAGTTTTTTATTGTTTAAATTGTAGTTTTGAATAGTATAGAGATTACATAACATGTGCTTGAGCTCTTTTATCTACGCACATTGCATTCTAGTTTTCTTGTTATTAATATATTTTTAAATATACATCAATATTAATTCATATTAAATTGTTTTTTTCATAATTTATTGGATATTTTATTCTATACAACATTAAAATATTTCTTTTAGCATTTTTGTGCTAAATTATTTTTCAAAAGTATAAGCTTTAAACGTAATAGTCTCTCTCTCTCTCTCTCTCTCTCACACACACACACACACACACACACACACACATATTATACTTCTAATCACTTTACATGAAATTATATTAGGTCATATGGACAATTAATTAAATATGCACAACATATTATTTTTCCTTTTTATTATAACCGGCATTGCTTTTCTATTTAGATAATATTTTATTTTTATTTTAAGATGGATGAACTTACTTATTTCATATCACTTCACACTAGGTTTTAGAATGAGCCTCTCGATTTAATAATACCAGTATAGATCCATCATAAGCACAGATCTAAAGTGACTCCGCAATAAAAAAAATACAATGTATAATTTTTCATTGTTTAAATTGTAACTTAAACTTGTAATCCAAAAAATCATTGTTGAATTTAGACAAAAATCATATACTTAAAAAATGAACAAACTGAGATCACTTCAAGCATTTTAACCATAAAATGTTATTTTTTTCAATATTCAAATGATATTTTTTGTTATTAATATATTTTAAGTATACGCCAATAGTAATTTGTACTAAAATATTTTATTGATAACCTCATTGAATATTTTATTATAGACAGAATTAAAATATTTTATTTTAACATTTTTGTTTTATATATAGATATATATCAAATTGAAATCAACATAAATTAGTTATTTTAAATATTCAAATAGTTTATTGAAATATCGTGTTGAAATATTTTTGAAAAGTATAACATTTTAACATTTTACTCACACAATTTTTTTTACTTCTAATTTCATTAGAAAAAATATGTTACTTCATATGGACAACTAACTAAACATGCATATCATATTCATTTTGTTTTTTTTTCTAAAGCCAACATTGTTTTTTTAATTATAGATTATTTTATTTTTATTTTAAGACAAGTGTCAACTCCATATTGAGCACAAACGTAATTACATATCACCCTCATACTAGGTTGTAGAAAGATCCATCTTAAGAACAAATATAACATGAGCCAAGAGGGATCAAATTTTTGTAGGTGCAAACTTATTTTAGAGTGCAAAAAACAATGTGAATTTTTTATTGTTTAAATTGTATTTTTGAATTTTATAGAGATTACATAATATGTGTATTGAGTCATGTTTTTATTATTAATATATTTTTAAGTGTACGTCAATATTAATTCATATTAAAATATTTTATTTATAACTCACTTTGGATATTTTATTCTATATAACATTTTTTTCTATATATAAATATGTACGAAGTTGATATAATGTGTTAAAATATTTTTGAAAAGTATTAGGTTTAAATATCTTACTTGCATATTTTTTTTAACTTATAATTACTTTACATGAAATTAATTTTAGGTGATATAGACAACTAATTAAATATGCATAGCACATTTTGTTTTTCTTTTTTATTATAGCGGACATTGCTTTTATATTTAGAGAATATCTTATTTTTATTTTAAGAGGGAGACATACTTACACATCACCTTCACATTGGCTGTAGAATGAGTCTCTCATCTCAATAAGATTGAGTAAAAACAAATCTATGTAGTAAATATGGGCAATATTGACACTTGGAGCGATAGACTTGATGTATTTTGTGCAATTGAAAAAATATGCCCATGTGTGATTGCAACAAAATAAATATTAATGCAAGAAAGGAAATGTTAGTACAAGAATAATGTCTTTCAAAATACTTTACATATAAAAATGTATTGTGATACAGTGTTTTAGAAAGACACATACGTTGATAATAGACAATTTGGAACAGTTGATGATGCAACGAAGGTTACTCAGAGTGACTTGATTTCAGGGATGATGTCATCAAGTGTGTAGGTAAAGATGCCATAAACAGATGGATTCCTTAGAGGAAAGACTATAGATTATATGCCTTTCACATACTCTTGAAAACATGTTTCAATGATGGTTGGGTAGTGTTATTGCAGTTGTGGCATTTGTAATATGCAGTATACTTTTCCATCACCTATTTCCAATGTGCATTCCACAGTGAGGCGATAACAAGATCCTATTCTTTCCTCATAGAATGTGCAGTTTGATGAATTTGGAAGCATGGTGTCTACACAATTACTACATATTTGTTGATAGGGTGGTGAAGAAACATTTTTTACATTGAGTATTCCTTATAGTTGTTCCAAAATCAAGTTTAATTATTGAGTTACAATATGTTTTAGTGAGAAAAATAACATGCTTTTGAATATAATTTCATATATGCACCAAATTGGGAAAAAAATAAGTGTTGGTAAATACCTCTGTTCTTGATTTTATGAGAGATAACAAGTGTGATTTGAAAAATTGTCATTGATAACATCGATGAAATTTGTTGTTATGGATCGTAGCATTTGACATCCTTTGGGCCCTTCCTAACAATTTTTTTGAATAGATAGAGTGGTGTGTTCTTGGATGCTAGCTAGCTTTATTGCCAGAAAATGTTTTTTGTAATGTTTGTTGAGTTGCAATCAGCGTGCATTGGAAAATAGTATGACTATGATGATTAGTTAATTTTGCAAGTTTTAAGGAACATTCTTTTCCCTATGTGACTTACTAGGAAAAGGAAAATCATAGCAATAGTCATTGATGAATTTGCAATAGAAACTGAAAAATGATTTACTAGAAAAATAAACTTATAGTTGTTGTATCATTGGCAACTCACCATCTTTGATATGGATTTCAAATTGCCTCTTGTTTTGGAAACATGCTATAATCACAACTGCAATAGAACCAATTGGATATGTTTTAATTAATAAAACAAGATTTGTATTATTGTGTCTGGGGCTAATATACGATTGTTACAAACTTGAGGTTTTTTTTTGAATTGAACTCTTTTCATGCAACACAATGCAAGATTTTGAGTCTCCTCTTTCCTAGATCCCTTTGTTTCTTATTTTAAATTCTCTGATATAAACACTGTTCCCAAGAAAAAAAATGTCATGTAAATGATCTATAAGATTATTTCTTATGTTGACTATGATGGTGAAATGTCCACTTTTGTCAACAAGATATGCATGTAGAAGTTATGCTTTGACTGGTGAATGGAATTTCTGGTTTAGCCTAGACTGTAAAATATGAGTACATCACCCTCAAAAACATTTATTTGTGCTCCTGTACGTAGTTGTATAATTGAGCATGGGGTTGTTTGCACAGTCTTTAGTCATTACATTTGTAAAATTGTGTAACTTGGTTTCGATAAAGTTGCAATTGATTTACAATAATAACAGATGAAAAAGCTACAAATATTCAAGTTGAGCAAGTAATCTTACCTCTTTGTATTTTGATCCTCTACTATTTGTTCATGGAGCATTTGGGAATATTTATTATTGTTTTACAAGTTGTTTTCAAGGAATTCAATCATGTGTTATCAAGAAAATACAATCAATAAGCTAGAGTCTGACATAATTGTATAAAATACATTTGTGCATATTGTCCAAAACCCATCAGTGCATGATTATTTTCAGTACCATTTGTTATGAAGTAGTAGAAGAAATTGTTGATACAAATTCTACAAGACAAATTGGAACCAGATGCAACATATCAAGTAATCAATCGATGATACTACTAAGAGTTGTTGCTAAATTTAGTATAAAATCATATATGAAGACTTTACAGAATTCAAGACACATGATCCTATTAATAGTTGGAAGTCCAAATTCCATTTCAGTTTAAAATAAATATTCTTAGCTTTGACTATGCTACAACAACAAAAAAAATTGTATCATGTAATACGTGTGAGGAAAATGCATAAAGTACAAACAAAGTAAAATAATTTACAATGTCAGAAATTTTTCTAACTAGAGAACATGGACTATTTCCTCTTAGCTCCTCTTTTCTTCGATAGCTCTTTGTGACAAGGTTCTGCTGAGGCCATTGTGAGACAATGACAACTAGATGGTAGTATTTCAAAGAGTAAAATTTCCAAATTCAAACATATAGCCACTCATTTTTTTGAATGTTGAATAACCTGAGAGAAAGTTTCTATCAAAATCATAGATTCCCCAAGATGAAGAGTTTAATGATAGGTATTTGAGTTCAACACTGAAATAACTAGACACCTATTTACAATTGCCTTCTTTGGTTTTTGACTAGTGTTATATAAATGAGTATGTACAACTTGTTTTTACAATTTCATTAGCAATATGTGTAGAGTGTAGAATGATTCAATGAGACCTTAAAATTTATATTCACATGATTCTTATCCAAACCATTGTTTAAATTTATAACAAAATAGTGTTTGCAAGTAATACTACAACTATTAAGAAATATGCATCACATTGATGTTGGAACAACTATTGGAAATGAAAGTGATCTGGCCACAAAGACAACTCAGTTGAGCCTATGATGCCTGTATTGCTATATTTGATTTTCTAGTGACTAGAGGTCTGAATCTTGGCAGGTTTTTGCAAACTTTTTTTATGCATAAATGAAAACAAGAGAATCTTAGAAAGTTGTTGCAAATATTTCCTAAATATAAATGGAAATATGTTTACAAATAAATGCATATGTCTACGATGAATATTTGCAAATATCATAAATATTGTGAGTTTTGGAAATTTGGATCGATGCATATGAAAATTGGCAAAATGGCCTAAGCTAACAATAAAGGTATGGTAATGCAGATAGTATGATGGTTTGTCCAATAGGCATCAAAGACATGGAATGAAACACTATTACCTGGGGAATTTGTCCAAAAGTGGTCAAGCATGGAGCCATAATTAATGGTTGGTTTTGTTGTATGGAAATTGGAGCTATTATTTTGCATAAACAAAAGTTTTTTTTTTTTTTTTTTTTTTTTTTTTTTTTTTTTTTTTTGATGGCTATTTTGCAACATCTCCAAGTTGAAGTCACCAACAAGAACAATTGGATATTTTATCGGTGCAAGTTCTAAAATGAACTTGATGAAATCGATGATTTCTTCAACTTTTGCATTTGGTGTAATGTAGACATTTATGAGTCTAATGACACTTTCTTAAAAATGGAAGGTTGCAATTGTTGATTCAATGTGGCTTTTTATATAAATCAATTGATTTTCAATTGTAATATTTTTTGTGTAATATCTCATAATCCCATGCAAATGCAGTAGATGTCTGTAGTCATATTTATTTTGCAAAATTTGGATTTTTTGGATCACATTTGTTTTTGTTTCTTGAAAATAAATGATGTCAACCTTCATTAGATCATAGTCAACAATAATATCCTCAAAATGCAATGAGAAGTTATGTGTGTCCATTGATCATATTATCAAATAGTCCTTTGTTTGAATTGAATATAAACTATATTCAACTTGATAAGAGGCAATTTATCAGAGTCTTTGTAGTTTTGAAGCAACTTTGTCACAGAGAGATAAATTTGTTTTTCGTAATTCTTTTAGTAGATACAAACATTTAATATCTTTGATGTGGGAAAACGTAGTGTAAATAAGTCCATGTTGCCTAACTCCTTTTGGGTCAAAACCTAGTTTATCCATTGTCAAGCCTTGTGATTGATGTATGGTTCACATACATGCCAGTTGAATAGGGAATTGTTCTCTTGTGAAACAATTATTCTTTCTTGATTCATTATGCCTACAAAATCTTGTAATAGGTGTCAAATTAGGCATTATTCCATCTTTAAACAAGTGGAGCATGTTTTTCATTGTATAGTGCTAATTGTTGGATTCGAAAATTCAATGTAAATGGTACCATTTTCAACTGTTGTGGATGCCCTGAAAATGCCTTTAGCACCATTGACCAAGCCATCTTGAATATCATATCTTTTCTATTTAATTCAACTAGCATATTTTCTTTGAGCATAATGGTAGCTAGCAATTGTGTTTTCATGTTTCTATGGTGATTTGTATTTATTGATTCGATTCTTCAATCATGCACATTTAATGTGATTGTTTCTATATTGATGAAAGGCTATTTTTTTCATTATGTTGTTGTACATTTTTGTGTAAGTGGAAGAGTTATGGAAATGTTGGATCATTTGGTGGATGTCTATAACAATGTTTGTTAAAAAATGAAAGATCATCATAAGTATGTGAACATGTTCTAAGTCTGTTTAAGATGGACACAAACTCTTTGTTTTCTTGTCACATCACTTGTTTTAGCTCATAACTTTTGACATTGTCTTTTTGAAAGCTGTAAGGAGAAGTAGCTCCTTTAAGGATTGGATGTTCAACTATCCAGTGGTCATGTTCAAGGTTTCCCAATGGCGTAGCTGGAGTGTGCATGATTTCATAGAGTTGTTTGTAAATGTTGTATAACAATCGAGATTCGATTAGTGATGCCTCATCTATGATAAAATTTATAAGTCTTTCATACTCTTTGGTCAATATATAAAGTGTGTTAGAAGTCAATGGCATCATGTTGCATGGTGAAATCGGTAATGCAAAGTTGAATGGACTATGACACCATTCGTAGTGTGTGTAACCTTGCTAGTAAATGTAACTATGAGGCCTTTCTTTTTAACAAGTCAGTTTGCATGTCTTTGTTAGAGCATCAAATTAGTGTATGATAAAGTGCCTGTGCATTCAATGTTTTCTGTACTCTTGCACCTCTAGTAATAAACAAATAAAATGGGTTGCGTGGATTGATTTTTCTCTATAGTATTATTTGTTTTTTTATCGAGTGTTTCTCCTCGTTTAGTTTTCTTCTAATTTCATGATATGTTATTGTGCTCAAAACATAAGGATGTTCAATGAATTCAATGGTTTTCATATATATAGTTTGCATTTTTCTAGATTTTACGTTTTTGTATTAGGTCGTGTTGAATATCATATTTTCAATAGGAAAAACATTGGTGTCATTTTCTAATGGTAAATCAAGCACATGCATTTCATCATTTTTGGTTGTGGTTGTAGTAGAAGAAAGTTCAATGTCTCCCCATGGTAAGATTGAATGAAAGAATAGTTTTTAGTGGAAAAAAAAATGTGTTTTTGGGAAAAGTATGCCTCAGTCCATATCTCATTAGGATTTTTTAATTTATATTCATATTCTCTTTATGGATATAGAGTATCATTTTTTCTCTAAAATGGTTTTTAGGATCCTTTTTTTCATTGTACTGAATCAATCATATGACACATGGACATTTTTCTTGTTGGTTGATGTTTTTCTGGTTCAATAGGAGGAAGCATATTCTGCTAAGCAATTTTTTTTCAAGTTCAACGGGTTGTGCGACATATCTATCAATGACTGTGATGCACATAATGTTTTCATAGTTATCAGGTTCTTGTTGCAGGATAATAGGTTATTTTAGCATGCATGTTCATTTTTCAGTTAGAGCACTGTTAATGAAGATTATTTTTTTGAATGATGAGTACAAAGGCAGTGAAAGAATAATATGAATTTCTTTTTGACTTGACATATGTTTCATATTTAGAATTTCATTTCCAATTTTTTTAATAGTCTCAACTTTGTTGTCTTCACTAGATAAGCAAATTTACTGGATTCTTTTGAATGCATATGTCAATGTGCAATCCATATTTGTCATATAGGAGCTACAATATGCTGGTGTAACATAGAAATCAAAAATAAATTTAGCATCTATGTTTTCTTGCTACATTCACAAGATTTTTTTTTTGAAAATGCATTTATCCACACATCACAAGAATTTATTTTGAGTAATACAATAGGTTGAGTGATACAAGAGCGAAGGAGAAATACGTATTCTATTATTTTAATTCCAAGATTGGTTAGGAAATTATCAAATGTTATGTTTTTTGAGTAGGTTTTGTGTTGTAGAAGAGAAGAAAGTTTTTTTTTCATTTCTTGATTGTAATTGTATTTATTAATAAAGGTTGTACGATACGAGTTTTAGCAACTGGTGGGAAAGTGAAACCAAATCTACAAGCAGTATGTCTATTCTTTTTGCAACATTTTCCGTGATGATGAGTTTAAATTTCAGCCATTTCATTTGGTAACATTGTTGAATCACAAGTCAAATAGTGATTAATGAACACATCAACATCAATATCAAGATAATGTTGATATAATAGTGCATTTTGAATCCAAATAAATCCATGGTCATGCTCTGCTCGTATGCTTTCGAACTTTGTGATAAAAAAATAATTTTTCACTTGACCAACCTTTTGGAATTGTAGTAAGGAATGGCTTCTTTAACTTGTGCCTTAGTCAAAGAAGCTAATTTGAATCCAGTCTCATAGATATTTGATTTAGTTGTTGGTTAACATGTGTGATGTGGCCTACCACTGAGTTATTGTTTGTTAATTCGAGTTAGATGGCTTTCAATGAGTTTTGTACTAGTTGATAGCTAAAATTTAGTTATCTAGTGGAGTTAAAATACTAGTGTTTGTCAATTAACTGATCTCTAGATCTAGAATAGAGATAGACTTGAGTTCTCAAGTTTAGTTGAGTAGTTTAAATTTTGCTAACTCAACTGACTCTCAGTTAACTAGTTGCAACTACTAAATTTATCCCTAGTAGGGCATGCAATTCGAATTGCCTATTGAGACTCGATGAAGGAAAAAAATAATTTATTCATTGCACATAAGTTTTTGTGTGAGGAGATTGAGATGCAAGCATAGAAAGAGAGGCTTGGGGATCAAGCAGAGCAATTTCTCTTGGGAATTTCACAAGGAAATAGGAGGAAATTCCCATTTTTTGGGGGGGAAATTCTGTTAGGAAATAAGAGCTCCTAGTAGGCCTTATTTGCCTAAGTGTTGGGAAAGTCTTGTAGAGAGTTGATAAGTATTGCATGAATCTTCAGGATTGAAGCAAATTATTTGTAATATATTAGATTTCTCAGTTGATAATACAAGAAAGAATGGGTTTTTCGCAGTTTGGTTCCCCATATATATTGTGTGATCTATGTGTTATTGTGTTTCTATTCATTGTTTTCTTTCCATAGAATTTTGGTAGAGAAAACTTGTGTCTTTTATTATCAGTTTGATCTCATTAGTAGTTGCAAGGTTTCAAGGATTTTCTACATTTCATCATAACATAAAACAAGATAGATACCAAGTTCCTTGATCAGATTCAAAATGAGTGAAAGAGGAGATCAACTGGTGCAATAATTCTACAAGTTCAAGAATCATGTCATCCTATGGCTTGACGATAGAGCATGCACTAGAAGAGACTTTGAATTTATGTGCACAGAAGGACAACATGGAGGTTTTGTTATATGACAATGGAGTTGGAATACATCAAGACTGATATTCCTAAACCTCTTGCATCATATGCATAATAGCTAACTCAATGGAGGAAGGATACTGCCAAAGCTAGGAGGATGATCCTAGAAAGAGTTATAGACCATATTGTTCCAAAGACTCATGGAAAGGATAGATCGTTCCAGATGTGGAAGGCCCTTACTGATCTATTTGAAAGCAGTAGTGATTCCAAAAACCTTGCTTTGATGAATGGATTTAGGATTGAAGACAAAGGGTATGATGTAGCATTCAATAATGAGAAGGCCTACCTCAAGCATTTTACTTCAGGCTAGGTCAAGCAGATTGGTTTCATGATTGAGAGCCTTTACAAATTGGAGGTAGATGCATCTATAACCTTGAGGATCAAGGAAGAGATTTCTGAGAGAAGATACATGTTGGTTGAATGAGAGCAATATAGCGCTCTTAAGATGGAGCCTCAACCATATCTTAGTTTTAGTCTAAGCTAGTTGGTAGTTGGGATGATCACCATGATGATGATGAGGACTAGTCAGAGACTTCTAGTATAAGACTAGTTTGATCCAAGTCGGCAGATGATTTGGTTAAGGGATATTAGAACAGAGTTGAGTCTCCCAACATTAAGAAGGAAACACCCTGATACACAGGGTACATGACACTTTTGAGTTTAGAGGGAGAAACTGCAACAATAGAGAACTTGGGAGAGGTGAAGATAGATCCAGGTGGATGAGGTTATTCCAAGAAGCCCTTCCTTGCTAAGAGGGAGTGATAAAATTGTAGCAAGGAATGGATTATTTGACTTGTTCCTTAGTCAAAGATGCTAATTTCAATTCAGTCTCAAATATGTTTGATTTATCTATTTGTTAACATGTGTAATGTGGCCTATCATTGAGTTATTTCCAGTTAATTTGAGTTAGATGGGTTTCATTGAGTTATGTACTAGTTGATAGCTACAATTTACCTCTCTAGTGGAGTTAAACTACCGGTGTTTGTGTGACACATCCTCCCACATTTACCCAATTTCACAAGCCTGCCACGCTAAACATGAGACGATTTAAACTATTACTTGACCCAACTTCTAAGTTCCAATTAAGGAAGTGGGGTCTATAAACTGACCATATTCTGACATCCTACAACACCTACAGGTCACTTAGAGGATTAAAACCCATCCCAGGTGACCCCATCTGAGATGAAACCCTTTTTCTCTATCATGGGCCCACAATCACATGCATGAAAAGGCTTGGGTGTGGTTATAGGCCTCCAACCACATGTACAACACTGCATCTATGCAACTATAGCCCAAAATCTCTATTTTAGAGGGTCAAGTTCCTAGATCTGAGCCACCTTTCCAGGCTAGCCTCCATACCACTACTCAAAACTACTTGTAACTTCTCAGAATGATAAATGGGATAATGAAAAAAAAACATACAAAACTTGAACAAGAACTGATGTAGGACATGCTTAGTCTATAACAAAAATTTTTCCAAACCCATGGAAAACATGCAAACTACAAGTCATGAATGCATATATGATCCTAATAGTCTAAAATTCATCTACGAATCACCAAGAAGGCTCTGTTACCTCTCCACATAGCTGAAACAACAGTTATTAGTCCATACATTCATCAACCAATCAATAGCTAAACAATTCATGAAAAGAGCCATAAGTGGTACACATCATATAACCACATAGAAACCATGGAAACTCAATGTTAATATCACCAACATAATCATTAAAAATATACATTAATCACACTTGAAGAATAACTCTTATTAATATGTGAAAATACCAAACAAGTCAGGGACATCCAGATACCACTCGACCATAGATTTGGTTGAAGCAAATATCTCTTTCATCCAATCACCCCGATGCCATATTCCAAGCATGAATGTGGGATTGGAGAGGCCAGCCCACCTCAACCCTCAACCATAGTAATTCCAACTCTATGGTTGGACATCACTAACATCAACTAGATTGGCCTCTACCCAATATGTCTAGGGCTCCAGGAACTACTATCTCAACCCACATACTTCCATGGCTCTAGAACATTTTTCCAACTCTACTCTAGGGAATAGTAACTCACCCCACCAAAGTCTCCAGAGTGTTTGTCCCAACCTAGGCTCCAAGACTAGTAACTCAACCCAAGCTATTCCAAGGCTTCTGGAGCATTTGTTCCAACCCAAAACATAAGGAACATGAGCACCAATCATAAAACAATCAAGTGGAAAACCCACAAAACCATTGCTATCTAGGACATGGAAAGCCAGGGCTAAAACCACTCTCAATCCAGAAAAATCATCGTGCCAATGACAACACATAACCAATGAATCACATGCATATACCATGCATCTAGAAATCAAAAAGGAAAGCACACATGCAACTTGCTACTTACAAAGAAATCCAACTGTAGTTGTTGATCCAACTGTAGTTATTGTTTGAGCTGCTCCCTTGTGCTTTCCTACTTTTCCTTTGCCTTCTTTCTCCAAATCCAATGTATTCCAAAGTGCTCCAAGAATGCTCCAAGAAAACTCTAAGTATGAAAGAGTGTGAGAGAATGAGAGAATGAATGAGATCCACAAAGCTAAACTAACAAAAGGTTGTGAATTGATCCTCGGAAGCCTTTTTATCATTGAAGCCTCTATTTTCCTGTATTTTCATAAATAAATGTCAATTATTGCCACTTTTCCTTTTCCAATTTCCATAGCCATTAATTAGTCACTAGTGATACCATCACTATGTTTTTGCCAACATTCAACTTGGAATAGGTGTCCCATGACCTTGATCTGATTTTATTTACAAATAAAATCAACCAGGGGCCATTATAAACCCCTCCCCCTTTAGGGAACATCATTCTCAGAATTCTATAACACCTATGACCAACAAACTGCTGAAAACAAAACATACTAGCCACGAAGCTTTATAACATAGCTTGATGTAGTATTTACAATGAAAGACTACTGCAAACCATGACCAACATAACAAAAATGACAATCACACTGCTTATTGGAGATTTATAGCACAACTCATTGCGATATTTATAACAAAATCCATATACACATACATATACATAGACCAAACATTCATTTACTGGAACCAAGAAAGAATGAAGGATACATAGCCCACATATTATCAACCATATCCCATGTAGCCTCATCGGGCCCAAAGTGCTTCCACTGCCCTTTAACCTGCTCCATTTCTATGTTCCATAGCATGATTTGTTTGCGCTATAATATGCATTATGGTTCTAGATTGAATTCTCCCTGTGGTTCCAATTACTACTCATACCAGTCAATAACATGATGAACATCCTGGACATACTTCTTAAGAAATGAAAGATGGAAAAAATCATGGAAGGAGGTAGTGCAAGTTTGTATTCCACTGGTACAATCCTCTCAAAGACCTCGGAAGGCCCACAATACCAAGTTGCTAGATTGGAACATGATCCAATCCTCAAGGATCTCCTCTTAGGCTTGATGTGCAAGTACATATGTTCCCCAACCTGAAACTCCTTGAATACCCTATGTTGATCTGCATAAATATTATGTATGTTCTGTGTTTCCTTTATATTCCTTTTATTAACCTATATTTCCTATTCCATATCTTCTAACATATCTGGTCAAATTAGTACCCTGTTCACTGGATCACTCTAACTAATAGGAGTATTACAACTCTTCCCATAAAGTGCCTCAAACAGACTCATCTTCAAATATTATTGATACCCATTATTATAAAAAAAACAAGCAGTGGAAGATACTCTTCCCACTTCCATTGCTAATGCATGGCGTACATCCTCAACATGTCCTCAGGAATCCTATTAACCCTCTCTATCTATCCATCTGTTTGTAGATGATAAGTTGTATTGAAAGCCAAATCTATCCCTAAATATGCAAAAATCTATTCCCAAAACCTAGAAGTGAACTTGACATCTCTATTAGACACCATCTCCTTAGGAACAACATGTAATCTCACTATCTCCCTGATGAAAACCTGAGTTATGGTCTAGTTGAATTCATAGAATTAATTGCAATGAAGTGAGCTACCTTACTTAACCCTTCAACCACAACCATGATTGAACCATGCTATCTAGATGTATTCAATAAACCTGTAATGAAGTCCATGGATATGACCTTCGACTTCCACTCTGGAATCAAAATCGACTATAATAGACCACCTGGATGCATACACTATGCTTTTACCTAATGACAGTCTAAACATCTCGCAACAAACTCAACCAACTCTTTCTTTAAGTTTGGATAATGATATAACTTATTAACTGATTTCAATGTCTTCTAATATCGCAAGTGACCTTAATACAACTTGACATGAAAACCCATCAAGATAAGCTTCTTGAGCTCACTGTCATCTAACACATAAATCTTGTTCCTGAATATGACTAAGACATCTACCATGAGATGATACTCCACATCACTATTACCTTCACCTTGCTGTTGTTACAACATATGCCTCGACTGCTGGTAACTGTCATCATGTTTCCCTTCCTATAAGTTATGCTCTTACAAGTCTGTCCCATATGAACTCACTACTACAATGTGATTCACTTGCACTCTTCTACTGAGAGCATTTGTAATCTTTTTCTCCTATCACTTAATGTACCTGATATTGAAATGAAACTCACGGAGAGTAGCTAACCATCTATCTTTCCTGGCATTCAAATTAGGTTGGTCAAATAAGTACCTCAACCCACTATGATCACTCATCAAGATGAACCTCTTGCCAAGAAGATAACTTCACCACATCTTCAAAGCATGAATGTGTTGATCAAGATTATCATTGATGTCAACATGGCAATATTATAAGATACTAAATGATGATGCAAAGCTAAGGAGAAGTAGATCTGTGAAGTAACAGGAGCAAGAAGTCAAGGAGGAAAGCCATTAGGGAAGCCATTGGAAGTCAAGAACATGAGCTATCAAAGAAGAGCTATCGAAAGTAAAAGGAAGATCTATAGGAGCAAAGATGAACACATTAGCGGAGAAAGAGCTAAAGGGAGGAACAACCATAACAGAGGAGTTAACAGTGTTATCGAAGAAATTATATCAATGAATTTATTATGTGTTACCACTCGAATTACCTGATTGTGATATGAGCATTACGGACCCGATGGTTTTGTTACAGTATGCCTTAATATAACATCGCATATGCCTTAATATAATATGCCTTAATATAACAACGATATCTTAGGAGCAATGTCGATCCTATGGTTCCATTACAATACACCGTAATATAACATCACATCCACCACATCGCAAGTCCCATTAAAACCCCGATTATGATGTAAGGTGTGGACCGAATCGCTCCATTACAATACGACTTACTGAAATATCACGTCCACTGTATCAGAATTGTCATATCACAAGTCTTAAAGATGTCATGTTAAAATCTACCGATTTTGATATAATATTGTGGACCCGCTGCACCGTTATAATATGCCCTAAAGAAATATCACATCTGCCTATCCGAAGTTAGGAATCACAAGTTTCAATAAAGGCTTGACGCATCCAAACTATCGATTGCAATAATAATTGTGGACCTAATGGACCGCTGATTATGATAAAGGTGTGGACATGAAGATTTATTAAAAACAAATTATTGAATATCGCATCCACTCCATCAGTAGTAGAGGTATCGAAAATGTTACATTGTGAAGCCAAAGGGTTGTGATTGAGGGATTTTCATGAAGTTGTGATTGTGGGATTTAAGCAGTGACGTGGCATGTGGGACCTCCCTATGGGTATGGCTTCTCTTATATGGTTTCCGTGAATAATCGAATCTATGGATGAAAGACTCTTCGATATATTTTAATATACAAGTTGGCCTCCCTCCAATAAATATGTCTTTCCAGTCATTGGTGAAACCCATATAAATATAAGTTAAGACGCCTCATTTTGGATCATCGATCTTGTGCATCTATCATAGAACAAAATGACAGTTCACAACTCATGAAATTAAAGGAACAGAGGAAGCCGAAGGTTGATCAGGAAGGAAGGAAGCCAAAGGTCCAGTAGAAAAGAAGAAAGCCGAAGGTCCAGCAAGAAAGAAGGAAGCCGAAGGTCGAGTAATTTTGTTGATTGTGTTAATCTTTGAAAGGCTCAGACCTGTGACGAATTAATCTCTGGAAGAAGTATAGAACACAACCTGAAGAATAGTTGTGAAGCGAAATAAGGTTTCATCCGTCATCATTTGAAGGGAGCGGTAGACAACACCAACATTGAAGTGTTTGTGAGTTTGTTTCTTGGAAGTAAGATATCGTGATAGTAAGAACATTAAGAAGTTGTCACTCCTGAAATAGTTACCATAAAAGTAACAACAAGGGGTTGAAAATAGAGAATTGGTTTTGTGCAGACATTGAGGCTTAGCGCAGCTTATCAAAGATATCTTGTTGAAAAGAATCAACAGATCTTGGAGACATTATTGGAGATCATGATGGCTATTTGAAATCATCATGAGGTAACTTTGCAGACTCTGTTTGGGTAACATGAAGAGTTGTGAAGACTCCTTCATATGAAGACAAGGTTGTTATTAATGATGTAGCATGGAGATTACAGTGAAGCTATAGATTGACAAAACTCAATGAAAAATATTTTGGGAACTGTAAATTACTATAAATCATATCTAAACAAAGTATAGAAGTGAGTTGGAGCCCATAGGGTTGGTTCCCTCAAGGTTGGAGCCTCGAACAAACAAGGTAGGTTCCTTTAAGGATAGGGTTGGAGCCCTTGAGTATCGGTGTCCTCGGGAAACCACGTTGGAGCCTGTACCAGGGAAGGGTTGGTGCCCTGGGGGTTGGAGCCTCTAAACACAAGGTTGGTAGCTTAAGAATATAGGGTCGGTGCCCTAGAGGTTGGAGCATCACTAAAGACCACTGTTGGTGATTGGCAACAAGTTGGAACCTTGGAGATTGAAGATCGATGTCTTCATCAAGGCTTGGAGCCCTATATATTGTACTTGATTCATTATAAAGATTATATTAATAAAAGTATTTATTCCTCACTACAAGAAAAAAGGTCATTGGTGAGAGTCATGCCTGTGACGGACCTTTAAGGTCTATCACTAATGTCGCATATGTTTATAGTTTTTAAAAAAGCATTGTTGTAAGTGTATATCGTGATGGTCCTTTAAGGTTTGTCACCAAAGCCATTTTCAATGACACTTTTGGTGAGGGTCATTAAAGGCCCGTCACTAATTCTCTCTTTGGTGACACTTTTGGTGAGGGTTGTTAAAGGCCCATCACTAATTCTGTCTTTGGTGAAACTTCTAGTGATGATATTTTATTGACCCTCACCAATGATCTTTTTGGTTACTTTTGGTGATAGTCAAAAAATGTTTGTCATCATTGATCATTCCAATGAGTTTTTGATGATGCTTCATGCCTATGACATACCTTTAAGGTCTGTCACCAATGTCGCATATGGTGATGGTCTTTAAAAAACATTGTTGTAAGTGTATATAGTGATGGTCCTTTAAGGTTTGTCACCAAAGCAATTTTCAATGAAACTTTTGGTGAGGGTTGTTAAAGGCCCGTCACTAATTCTCTCTTTGGTGACACTTTCAGTGAGGGTTGTTAAAGGCCCATCACTAATTCACTCTTTGGTGACATTTCTAGTGATGATCTTTTATTGACCCTCACCAATGCTCTTTTTGGTTACTTTTGGTGACATTAAAAAAATGTTTGTCATCATTAATCATTGCAATGAGTTTTTGATGATGCTAAGTACCTATTACTATATTTTTTTGTCAAAAGATAACGATTTAAGACCATTGTTGTGGAGGCTCTTTCATTATGTGTCCAAGGTCATAGTAGTTATAGTTAGTCAATTTGTTAAGAAGTAATTAGTGTGTATAATTTTCCTCAAGTCAAAGGAATATAGTTTTCATATAAGTCAACACATGATTCATCTCTATTAGGTTTATTATCTAGAAAATTTCCTTTAAATAAAGTTCGACTTGTGTGTGTAGGAACTATATTATTTAATACATAATCAAGCTCTATCAATTCTATTAATGAGAGAGACCTAGCACTCCTCAACACTCATGGCACACCTTAACATGCTTTGGAACAGTACACTAACATTACTTGGCACCTCGCATGTCTTGGAACATCTTTGTACCTGGAACACCTTTGTACCTAGAACATCTTTCTATGAGTAGGACACCCAAGCACATGTTGGCATACCCTAGCATAGCATAGAACTCCCCTATCATGTGTTGGCATGCCCTCTAGCCCCTAGCATGCCATGTAACACCTTGGCATAATATTTCATTGACAAACATTAGCACTTGGCACACATTGGCACTTGACATGTATTGGAACATATTATTAGTGTGCCTAGCATGGCCCTTTTGAAAAAACATAAAGTCCCAACTTATTAACCCTCTTATGTGTTCATTTCCTTACATTTTAGCTTGGTTATTCCTTTTTTTGCTTTGAAACTCCTTGAAACATATTGGCATACACTGGAACCCTACACATTTGAGCATGTCTTAGCACCTGGCATGCCTTGGCACTATTTGGCATATGTTAGCACACCTCGGAACTACCTAGCACACTCTAGCACTTCTTGACATGCCCTAATATTCCCTAGCATGCCTTACCTGTGCTTTGTATACCTTGTCACTCCCTCCTTGGCATGATTGCTAGCACTCATTGACACTCCCCGACACACCCTCATATTCATTCACTTCCATGCATTTTGACCTAGTTCTCCCTTGTGTTTTCCTAGTACTCCCTAACACTCCTCAACATGCATTGGCACTCTCTAGCACACCTTAGCACTCTTCGATATGCTCTGCCACTTCATAGCATGCATCACACTCCTTGACGCACATTGGAACTTGGCACGTGTTGGCACTTGGAAAGTCTTAGCATGTTTGGCATGTGTTGAGATGACTTGGTATGCTTTGGCATGGTTTAATATTAAAGTTATTTGAGATCAATTATTGGA
Source organism: Pinus tabuliformis (assembly GCA_031772625.1). Classification (NCBI taxonomy): domain Eukaryota; kingdom Viridiplantae; phylum Streptophyta; class Pinopsida; order Pinales; family Pinaceae; genus Pinus; species Pinus tabuliformis. The sequence continues at coordinate 995,978,802 of CM062806.1, read as the reverse complement.
AACTAGATGAGAAGAAATGGAGGAAGATTTGGCACTTAGAATGCATTGACACTTGGCACTTGGCACCTATTGGCACCTAGTGTTGGTGTGCCTAGCATGCCCCTCATGGAAAAGATAAATTGATGAATTATTAACCCTTATGTACTCATTTCCTTTTAGTTTAACTTGTTCCTCCCTTTTTTCCTTGACAATCCCTGGCATGCATTGTCACACCCTTGTACATCTTGGCATGCCTTAGCACTTGGCATATCTTAGCTTGTTTGACATGTCTTCATACTATCTACCACATGTTAGCATACCCTAGAATTCCATAACACACCTTGGCAGTGTTGATCTCACAACTAGCATTACATTTTTCCATGACTTGGGAAATTTACATTCACTAGAACACCTTGGCACTCCCTAGTTTTTATGCCCTCTTGTTATCCTCCACAATGTCCCAGGTTGATGAGGAGATTGATAGAGGTAACCAGAGACCAAGATTTTAGTTTGGTAGATATCCCTACCAAAACAGAGAGGGATCTCTCTATGAAATCACAGCTAAGAGATGAATGGAATGTAAAGGATTTTAGGCTAGATAGCTAGGCTCGGGTGGGTTTTGGAAAATTTAGGGTTTTGCTGCCAAATAAGGGAGATAAACTAGGTAGCTAGGTCAGAGGATCAAAGGGTTACAACAACAAAGATATAAAGGATCAAGGTAGCATTAATTTTTGGATGGATCTTAGGGTTTTTTGGTGTAGTGTAGTGTTTAGAAGAAGTAAAAGGCCTTAATAAGCATGAAACATGAATTAATTAAGCAAGAAAGAAAGTAACACATAACGATTTTTCCATCAAAACACAGCTTTATGCAAGAATTATGTTTATAAACTATTAGGAAAAACCATTAAAGAATTGATGAATGGAAAGTTAAGATGAATATCTTTCATATAAATCTATAACAGAGAAAAAACAACATCACAAACTTACCGCACATGAATTCCTAGATAATAGCTGTAAATTGTGTCCTTTGATTTCTAGAAAATGTCCAAGTACAAGCTACAATAGTTCTCTCCTCTAAAATCCAACTCGTTCTATCACTGAGAAAATGATACATAAAGACCAAAACAACATCTCCCCACTCTCAAGGGTCAAATCCATGACTCTAGGAACTATTCCATGAGGTGTTCTAACCAAACCCTAATGTCTATGGAAGTTAAAAACAACTTCTATAATTAACTTTGACTCCAACCTCTCTCATAAATGAGGTCAAATTTAAATCAAAACATATTACAAAGACTAAACACCCATTATTTAGATTTACTTTTTCCCCTCACATTCATCTACTTCACCCTTTTTACTTTTACAAAATTCAAACTAAGAATTACAAAAGATTACACAGTGAAAATTTTACAAAAATCTCAAAAATTTCCAGGTGTGCAGCGAGCTATTGGAGGCCATTTTTGAGTGCCTTTCTGAAGTCCAAATCTATATATGAAGCCTTTTAAAGAAATATGGGAGTGTTTATATGTCTTTATAGCATTTCTACACTCAAAAGGACCCATTTTTGGCTTAGATATGGCCATTCTCCCAAGGTGTCTCCAAGTGCGCAGTGAAATGGAAAAAGAGGGGCAGAAAGGTGATTTTTGGCCTCTTTTTTGCAAATTTCTAAAAAAATGAGCCCCGGACCAGGAAAGTGGGAAAATTTATTTTGAGAGAGGGCCATAATATTTCGAAAAATTATGATTTTCCATGATTTGGAGCCCTGAGGAAGAAGCGCAGCATGAGCTCGCTGTGCTCCTAAACAATAAATTGTCAAAAAATTGCAAGTCTGCACCAGTCTGCACCAAAACATAGCATTTTCTCCAAATCCTCCCAAAATTTTTCTAAAGCTGCCTAATGAGGTATGTTATGCAATCATGGATGCATCAGTAAGAAAATCTAACTTACCCTTCTCCTCTTGGCTCATTAGGGTTTCCTTGAGTTTTTCCTTCAACTTCTTGATTTTGACCTTGGCAACTTGATTCCTTGTGTAATAATCGATGGCCATTCTCTTTTACAACTTGTTATCCTTGTTGGTCTTTCCAAGGAGCTTCTTAAGGTGGAAATTGACTTTTTCAAGCCAAAAATCTGTGTCCTCATTTATTTCCATGGCAATCCTATCTTCAAAGGTCAATTTTTCCATTGGTGGCTTTTGTTCTCTATCCCTCTGAAGTTCCTTCCTAAGACCCATTGTCCTTGGTCTCTTCCTTGCCACATGTCCTTCATGCTGCTCAGTGGCCTCATGTTCCACCACTTCCTTTCCTTTCATCTCTTGTTTCTTGGCTTTGAATTTCTCTTTCTCCATGACTAGTTGTTTTGCCTTAAGTTGATTGTTTTCTTGCTCAAGGAATGAAATGATGAATTTGGCCCTTTCCAAATTGTCCTTGAGCTCCATGATCTAAGAATCCTTCTCTTTGATGACTTTTTGCATGGTTTGATGCTCATAATGTGCCTTCAAGTCAACTAGGTCAAAGTCATTCTCAATGGGCTCCTCATCATGCAAAGAAGCCTCATGATGTTATGGTGATCCTTGTTTTGCTGATGTAGTAGGCTTGGCCCCTTCCTCAATTTGAGGAGAAAACACAAGCCTTCTACCTCTATGATATGTCTTGGTCACCTCAGGCTTAGGTGCCTTGGAAATCTTATCATTTTTTCTTGATGACCGCACCTCCATAGGATGTACTGACATGGTTTAGTGCTGTCTCGGTGAAGTGGTTATATGCGTTTTCAAGGTTGCCTCAATGAAGGTGTCCCATGTCATGTTCTTATCTGTCAATTGACGGAGTATTATAACCTTTATTAGGCTATGGTGAAAGAGGTTGGGATAATGCACTTTTCCTTTCAATTGTACCCTTTCAGACATTTTGGTTAGGCTCCTAATATATAAGTAGCTGGACAAATTTAGATACTTGGCAACTGTAAAGTGCATGAGCAGTCTTATGTGGTATTGATATAGCTTGGAAAATCTGCCCTCACATGTGAAGAACTTCATGAAAACCTTCAAAAATGGTGCATATATCTCCAACAAGTATCTGAATGGGAAAACATGTGAGTGAGCTCCTTTTTATTGTGATTTCAAGTAGGGTTTTTACTCTTCTAGGTCTAGATTCATGCCACTGAAACAATTTTCACCATGGTTTGGTATGCCTGTAGCTTGAGAGATGGCATCCACTGAAAACATAAAATCAGTCCTTGCAATGGTGATATTATCTTCCTTTAAGGTGAGGGAAAATATACCTATGAGATGCTCATGATAACCTACTTCCTGCACTCTTTGACAAAACCCTAAACAATTGACATCTTCAAAGCATTTCATGAAAAATGGGGAGGAGGTGATTTCATTGCAATTAAAGGGCTCAAACATCACTATCTTCCACCCCTTGTTGTACTTCCTCTTCTCTGATGGTGATGAGTCAGGCTCCATACTTCAAACCCTAGGTGAAAGGCAAGCAAAAATAGTGAAATTTTCTACTGTGAGGGAATTTGTAAGGAAATTTAGGAGGGTAGGGGATGATGTCAGTGAGTATGGGAAAAATGAATATTGGGAAATGAGTGAGGGGAGGCGGTGGAAAAGGCCAGAACATAGGCCTATCCTAGAAAGAGATAGGATATATTAGGGTTTAAAGGAAAACAATAGAAAATGAGGGGATAAGGCTTTGTGATGGGTGGAAATGATCTATTAGATGCAAACAAAGGTGTAGGGACAAGGAATCTAGGGTTTAGGGAATCAACTCATCATTTGAGGATCAAAACCATGAAAATCATGTAAACCCTAGAAGAAGTATTTGATCATTTTCTTGATATATGAGGCAAAGGAGGGAATGGAAATGATTAAACTTACTTCTTATAGAGTGTGGAGGATGAAATGACTGAAGAGGAGCTTTGAAAAATTAATTTTGGTGGTTAAACAACAATTTTGGACAACTCTTCCCTGTGTGAAGTGAAGGGTTCCTATGTGCAATGAGTTGTCAAGGTGCGCAGCGAAGGCTCTCTATGCGCAATGAGAGTCAATTTTTTCTAGTGAGGGCTATGGAATCACATTTTTTTGCAAAGGAGTGGGGGGAACTCGATGCTAGGATGGTAGAAAAGTGAAAATGAGTGTGAATGGGCTCGTCCATGTGATTTTATAATTTGCTTTTGGTGTGTAAGTGATTAATGAGGTAGGATGGCCCACCTCACCAATTCACTTTCTGTTTTAGTTTTGTAGCCTTAGGACCTCTTCTTGTAAATTTAGAACCTTAGGAACATTATTACTTCTCAAAACATAAATTACATTTGAAATCAAGTGTTATTGAACAAATTTACCTATTGCTACTCCTCATTTGCCGAATTTATACATGAAACGACTGATTTTGTGACCTTAACCCTAATGAACTAATGGTGACACTGAGCTGAATGGAGACCATGATGATGTGACTGAAGTGATATTAATGATGTTTTCATGATGGTAGAATCAACTGAGTGATGAAAGTGACCGTCATATGAAATTCTTGAGAGAGTGGAAACAACCCTAGACACACTAGCCAATGACCAAATTTTTATTTGAAGACTCACTAAAATGACAAAAAATTGACTTGACACCCTAACAACACCTTGTCATAGCATATTTGATCACCAGTGACAGGATGAACTGACTGACGCTAACACCTTCACAGATAACCTTACTTTTTTTGTGACTTGGGATCCCAACCAATTCATTAGCAAAACAATATTGTGCCCAACCCAAAGTATCCCTTTCTCTAAAATTGTTTTGTCCATGCCTTATCGCAACCATAGGCTTGCCTACTGCAAGTCCTATTATGAACTTACCCTAAAACACTTCATCCTTGGGACACCTAGAATTCACTGACACTCCTTGGCACACACTCTTATTTGTTCATTTCTAAGCATTTTGACCTAGTTCTCCCACTTGTTTCCCTGACTCTCCCTAACACTCCTCACCATCCATTGAAACTATCTGCCATGTGTTAGCACACCTTTTCATTCCTTGGCATGCCCTGGAACTCCTTAGCTATCATGCCCTCACAACTACCCTTACCTTTTTCTAGACTTGGCCAAAACCCAACCAAGTCTTGGCCCGACTACAATAACTTAACCAAGTTATAGTTACTACAACTAGACTATGCCTTGTTCATCTAAGAACTACCTATAACACATCCTAGGCTACTCATGTCCAATCTCAAGTCATCCCACTGAATAGGTTACCAATTCAAGGCTCACGTCCAACCATGGCCATAAAACAACTAAGGAACACAGTTTACATCTTGACATACCATAACATATGGCATGTCTCACAATCCCTTAGCCCTATGTGGCGTGTGTTAGCATCCCCTACATTTCTTGGCATTCTTTGCACTCCCTCGCACACCCTATCACTCTCTCACATGCCCTAGCACTGTAGCATGCCTTGGCACTGCCTAGCATATCACCTTGTCACTCCCTCCTTAGAACACTTGGAACTCATTGACACTACCGATCACACACTCTTATCTCTTCATTTAAATTCATTTTGAACTAGCTCACCCTTGTGTTTTTGTGGCACTCCCTAACATTTTTTTGCACGCATTGACACACCCTGGAACATGGCACATCTTGGTACGTTGCCTTGGCACTCTAGCATTCCTTGGCACTACCTAACATATCTTGTCACTCCCTCCTTGCCACACCTAGAGCTCACTAACACTCCTTGTCACACACTTCCTGGCATTCCCTGGAACACCTTGGCACTGCCTAGCTATCATGCCCTCATAGATAGCCTTACTTTTTTTGCGACTTGAGAACCCAGCCAAGTCATTGATAAAATAATGTTATGCCCAACCCAAATTATCCCTTTCTCAGAAACTACTTTGTACACACCTTATCACAACCATAGGCTTGTCTCCTTCAAGTACTATTCCGAACTTATCCTAACACACTTTGTCCTTGGGACACCTGGAATTCGCTAACACTCCTTGGCACACTACACTCTTATTTGTTCATTTCGAAGCATTTTGACCTAGTTCTCCCTTGCGATGCCTTGGCACTGGCAAGTATATTTTTTCACTCCCTCCTTAACACACCCTAAACTCGTTGACAATTAATTTCCATGCATTTGAAATGAGTTCTCCCTTGTGTTTCCCTAGCACTTGACCCTCACACTCCCTAGCATGCATGGATAAAATATTTGCAAAATTTTCCCATATCCTACTATCTAGGGTTTGGTTTTTGACTAACTAAAAATGTTATAACTAAAGATATAATCATGGTATATGATAGAAAAATCCTCAAAATTCATTGTCCAAATATATTTAAGTTCAACCATGCCAAGTTGGAGGTCCACCAAGTCGAATTTCAAAAAGTTCTAGAACCTTGTCAACAATTCTGGCTTGGTGAAATTATGAAAAATGGGTCTCAAAGTGCCACTTGTAACTCCAAGAAAGTAACTGTTGTGGAAGAAATGAGAGGGATTTTTTTTTGGGTATGTTATGAACAAAAGCCTCCTCGATTTTTCAAAAATACTTTCCTATTTGTTCAGAATCCAGGCTTGATGTTGGTCACACATAAATGCAACAAATCCTAACAGAAGCACAAAAAATAGTTGACTTGAAATTTTGATGACTTGAATGAGGTTTTGAGTGTTGTTGAAGACCTGTGAAGAAAATTGGAGATTTCCACTACACCCTAGAGCCTTTAAACCATGCAAAAACATCATTTTAGCCTCTTCAAACGTGATTCCAAAACTGACTATCCAGAAGCACAATGAAATGAGCAGCAAGGAAGAAAAACTCATATATCTTCAACCATAACACTTGTGAAAAACTGAAGGAGGTTAGTGTGCTTAGTTCCATGATTAAAGAAAACCTCCTTTTGTTTTCCAAAATTCATCTCCAGTTTGTAATAAATATCTTTTTAAAATGATGATAAAAATAGAGTCAAAAGCGCAACAACTCTCTTGTAGCAAATGTAGTTTGGGAATATCTCCCAAACGGTAAATCAAAATGGGCAGAAATTTTTACATAAAGCTAATATCATCATAATGAAAATCCATAAATAATTTCAGCCCAATTAAAGTCACAAATATCGAGAAAACCCCAAAATGGTTGTACATGATGATGGCCCATTTCTCGAAAATCGTACATAATTTTGAGCTGAAATTGAGTGGGTGTTTTCATCTCGTCCCCATGCATCTCCTGTAACAATTGTATGGAAAACGAGTGTCATGTTTGAGAGATATGATGAGAACATGGTAACTAGGTAAAAATTCAGCGCAAAAGAGCAACAACTTAGGGGAACGGAATGAGAGGGAAGGGAGGTAGGAAAAATTATGGGAAAAATACAGGGGGTAGGTATGGGTGTTTGGAAAATACTAGAAGTGTAATTTCTCAAAAATAGTGATAAAATGGGGGGAAAAAGGTCAAAACATAGACCTAGGGTAAAAGTGCAACATATTTCTAGGGTTTTTGGTAAAATAAGGAAATGAAAGATTTTGATGATGGGAATGATGGAGAATGGTCAGTGAAGGATGATGAAGGAGGTATAAGCTTAAAATGAAGGCCTTTGACTCCTGAATGAAGCTATAAACCATGGAAAAGGGAAAGTGCAACAAAAACCCTAGTAACAGAATTTTGACTTAATCTCTAAGAAAAGAAGGTGAAAGTATGATTGGTAGGGTTTGATTGACCATGATTAATTAAAAGACTCATGAAATATGGATATGACCTACCATGATGAAGTGATCTTCATTTTTGGAGTGGGAGTAGCAATGACACCTATACAGTGACTCAGACTCTTTGCTTTATAACTTGGAAAATTTTGCTAGTATAGACAAAGATTTGAATTTTGACCTTTGATTGACTTGAAAGATTAACCAATCCTGATTACTATGGAACATAGGACCCTAACAGAGACCACATCAGATGTTGACCAATATCACTAGGTTTTATGCACAATCGTCATGCTTCTATACATCGAGTACCCATATGGAAGAGTCCTTATTTCATCTAGTATTTAACCAAGACATACCATGCACATGATTCCAAATATATTTCTGCATCTAACTCTTCCTACCATATCTCTAAATACATGAATTCTACTTTCTAAAGAAGAACTCTTATCTAAATATGTGCATACCTCTTTCCTTCATTTTGTTATCTAGTCAACTTCTTTCACAAACTGCCTCTTTCTTTGAAGAAAATGTCTATGATGAGGCTCCTTTCTCAAGATGATAAAATACTTCAGTTATGCCATCATGATGCAACTAAACTAGTAAAATTCTTTGATGCTTGCTTCCATAATATGCTAAACTGCATCCACAAACTTCTAGTGGAATATACTCTTTCCAAGTTTCTTCCATATATTGAAGAACCTTCTCATTAAGGATCCTTGTGATCCTTTCCAGCTAGAAGACTATTTCTATAACATGCCATGCCTACAAGAGGACATCTCTGAGGTAATTTTTTTGTCAATGTATCATCAGTGAGCAATTCGGCTTGTTGCAAACAAGGTAACGTACTTGTCACTGCTACAATATTCTTTTACGCCCAGTGTTAATGGTAGATATTTCTTAGTTGGAATTATGAGTTTTCAACATGGAGGACATAATGATGTTGTAGACATAATAGAGAGTTTTTGGAATTTCACCCAAAAGCATGGCAATGATATTCCTTGTGGTAGCAATGGAGATTGGTTGGAGATGGATAAACAAGGTACACCTTTTATTATATTGAATCAAAACCAAGACCACGTGGAAAGATGAATCACATATTATATTTGGAGGAAGTCTAACATGTTGTGTGTAGATTATGTATATTAGTCATTGATGTTTTTTAGCTTGATCTTAGCTAGAGTTGGTACTTGGGAGGAGTGTTGTAATAATATGTGACATTATAAAAGCTTGTACTTATTTCCTACATGATATGGAGCATGTAAATAGTATGTAACCATATATATCTATGTATTATGTAAAGGGTGTATCATTGTATGACTCTTGTAAGAAGGCATACCCATTATCCATGTGTCCCTGATGATCGAGATAACTTGTTTAGCACAACCTCTGATAGAGTATGGGCCATGTGTCAATTGAATTCTCTATGAGTGGATTATGTTGGTTGTAAAATCTATGGGGTGTGATAGGTCTAAAAACCTGAAGTTTCCTATACATTTAGGTGGAGTTCATTGAGAATATGAATGAACCATGTACTCAAAGGAGATCTTAGTGGGTTAGTAGTTGCAATAGTTAGGCACCCATGTATTTTGGTGGATTGTCACTCCCTTATGTGGATGCTAACAATTTGGTAATCTCTACATGATCGAGGAATGAGACGAAAATGTCGAGTTAGATCATATATATACTTTATTGATTAAGAGTGTCTATGATGCATTGAACCAATGGAAGATGATGATGAAGACTTACCTAACAAAGATAAAGACATGTCCAACTCACTAAGGGTGAAAGTTGGGATTATTAACTCCTACCTATTATATAGAATATTATGTGATGCTTATGATCATACATGAAAGGGTTGTGGTTTGTTAATGTATTGATCATTGTGATGTAGAGTTGGTCTCAACATGTGTATTCTTCTTATGTGTTTTTAGGAGGTTGTTGGATCATGGCTTGATGAAAGATTTTGGTCAACAATTTTTTTTAGTTAGTGCATAATTGAAATTTCCTCAACAAGTTTTTAATCTACGAAGATAACACATCTATCTCAAAACAAACTCTTATTTATTTATATATGTACTATTACATTGTTAAATAAACTGAACACACACAATTTTGGTGTATAAAATATGTTCACTCTTTTATTATTTAGATTAAAATTTCAAATTTTTATTTTTAAATATATATAAAGTAAAAAGAGACAAATTAATCTTACATGAATTGCATTATATCACATGTATCCATAGGTTATTCATCCATAATACCTATACAAACCCATGAAAAGAGAACTTTATGGTTAGGTATATCATGATCTAGACAATTTTCCTCGTTAATGCTCAAACAAGCCATGTTGGGAGAAATAAGTGGGAATCAATTAGGGTAGGCCAACAATCCATATGGATCCATATTTTTATCAAGTGGGTTCACTTTAACATATTGATGTCACTTTTAGATATGGTGTACAAACCATCCTCTACAGAAATTAATAGAGATTAAAAATTTAACCACCCATAGGTTTTGTATTGTTTTATCTAGATGGGAAAAGAGACTTACTTTTTTGTGGCTTGAGAACGGAACCAAGCCATTGTCAAAACAGTATTATGCCCAACTGTTGAGGGCCCCGAAGTCGGGTCAACAACAAGGGGGATACCCACCCGGTCCGGAACCTGGTTGGCGGCTCCTTGCCCGTTTGGAGTAGTGGGTCCGACTGGGGGTGACGGGACTAGCTTCCCGATGCATGGGATGTGTATGTGTGTGTGTATGGAATTTTGGTTAGGTTACTTCTAAGAAACGTTCTAAAACTACTGTAAATCTATCTTGCAAACTTGAATCTAAATTACTATAATCAAATGAAAAACAACACACAGATTTTACATTAACCCGGGATGTTTCTTTTGTTATGCGATCTAGAAAGATTTCTAACAGCAGCTGGTAATAAAGATCATTCAACTGATATCAGAACATAAATCAATAAAGATAAACCATTCTGCATAAGAAGTTAGGCAGAGCGGTTATGAACAGCACATCGCATAATCAAATCATTCGCATATTAAGCATGAATAGATAAATCCACCGTACAGAAGTGCCAAATGATAACTTATATATTCATACATTAGCATGCAAACAATATCAGCTGTATATCGCTTTAAGAATACAAGCAGAAATTAACCAAGAGATAAAAGTACCATTGATGACTAATCTTTACTCATAGACTTCAAACAATAACGATCTACCTCTACTTGCTTCTAACGTCTACCAAGAGTACAGAAGTGCAACATCAGTAGCAGACATAAAAATGCAAACATAAATAAATCACGATCCTTCCATTCATCAAAACCTCCTCTGAGGGTGCAGAAGTGCATGTTCTGAGGACAAGTTTTTGACAAATTTCTGGACCCTTCTCCAATGCAATGAGAAGGGTTCAAATACTACTATCTAATCCTAATAATAGTATGATTACAAAATTTAGGATGCGGCTCTCAAATGACCGCCCTTTTTCTAATTCAGTAAAACAAAAAGAAAAACAATTTTCTAAATTGAAATTGCTTCTTAATTTGGTCCCTGAAATTGCAGTTATCAAGCATGGGCTTGAGAAGAGTCGGTTGGCCGACTTCCGTGCTTAGTTGGGCTGCGAAAACAGCGTCCATAAGAGCTGGCGCTACTTTCTCGGCCGCGTTCATGATGCACCTTACCGTCATGCATTGGCTGTGAGGCTTAACTAAGTAAGTCCAGTAACTTTCCCAGTTTAACCTAGCCAATGCCTGAATTATCATCCCATTCGCCTGTGCTTTCTGCTTCCATTCTGCTCCCAGCTGTAATGCACTTGGTAAGTATCCCGGGGTGGACTCTGAAATCAAATTAGCTCTGTGCAAATTTTCATTTACACAATCGATAAGTATGGTCGCCTGTGCTGCCACTGACTCTGTTGTCTGCTCCGCCTGTGTTATTTGCTCGTCCCATTTGTTGAAGAGCAAGTCTTTGTGATTTTCATTAATCTTAGGCGCCCCTGCTTTCTTCCCTTCCTCGTCATTTTGCCAAGCCAGATATTCTGTTACTCTTTTGTTGTCCTGGTCATAGTCATTCCGTAGTTCCACTACTTGGTTGGTGATCTTGTCGCTCAGCTCACAAAAATGCCTCCACTGTGATATTCTACGTACCATGTCTTCCTGTTGCTGTGACAGTTGGTCGTTCAAGCTGATGGTCTCTGAAATAAATTCTGTTAGCTTGGGTTCATCCTTGTGCATTTCTTGCACCGTCTGCAGTAGCTTTTCCTTTTCTTCAATATTTCTCTGGTGGCCCAGCTGCATCTGGCGAAAGTCTTCTTGTAGTTTTTCAAGCTGCTTGGAAGCTTCAGCGTTTATATTGGCTTGTTGCAACTGTTGTTGCAGCAGTTGTATTTGACTCTCACGTTCTTTTAGAAGTTGCTGAACTTCAGAAGCCTTGTCGATGGTCGCAGAAGCATATGCTCCTGCAATCTGAGACAACTTGGTGAGGTTTTCGGTTGGATTGCTATTCGGATCTTTCCACAAGACATCTAGGTGTTCAACATCTTGAGCTAGTGCATCCGCAAGCTTTCTTTTCTTTCTTTGTCTCCTTACAACTGCTTTGTGCTGTGGGCTGTAGAATACGTCCAGTGGAGGGATCTCTTCTACGCTAAGTAGAAGTTCTGAGGATGGAGCGATAGGAAGATGCTCCATCTCTGTGGTGCTACTGACTATGGTTGAGAGGACCTCTTGCGCCACCTGCGTGTTGTCCACGGGTGTTTTCGGGACCTGACCTTCAAGATTAATCAGTTCATTGAAGGTCTCCCATTCTTTATCTAATTCTACTGTAACAAGAGGTGCTTCGGTGACGGGGGGAGGAACTTCTCTTGATGATGAGGCGGCAACTTGCTGCTGAGCCATCGAACTTGACTGAGCTGTGTCCTTGATTGTTTCTTCGTTTCTTTCTTCTTTGCGGACAGACTCTTCAAGATCTGGAGATATTTCTTGCACGACGCTGGAATCAGATTTGGAGGCACTGGAGTGTTCACTGAGGCTGACGCTTGGAGTCGGTTCTCTGGCAGCTATCGCAGTCCTTCCAGTGGAATGTTAGCCAGCCTTCTTTCTCTATACAATGTGAATTTCCGAAAGTCGTCCGGGGACAGCCTCGATCGTGCTTCCTGCAAAACTTCTTCGAGCGAGTTCTTTCCCTGAAAAAGATCGTCAAACAGATCTTTCTGTCCAGAGAACACACTTATCCTGACGCTAGTTGTAAATTCCTGGGCAAATTTATTTGGGTCGAATGGCCTTGGTGGGAGTTTAAATAGTTGGAGACACGTCACATTCTCCATCTCACCAAAAGCGTGCCCTACATCGAATAAAGAGAAAACCCCACACGTGACTGGGAATTGAGGCCAAATGGCCTTCTTTTTGTTCTTTAGGTCCTTAGTTAAACCACCTTCAGAACAAGTCTGATAAGCGATTTCTCGGGCCAACAATTTATCTAGGATATATAAGGGTAGGACATGCGGGGGTACTGTGCTTCCAAAAACTCGGATATAGGTAAACCATTCTTCCCCAAACCATCTTGCAATGGAGGTGATATCAATCTGTGCCTCGGGAGAGCATCTTGGGGGATCTTTATTGTATATTATCCTATGTATGGGTAATATAAGTCCATGGCAAATCTGGTAAAAATGGGGGGCAAACTGGGAATCCCACAGAATTTTATGATATACATGAATAGGCAATGGGTCCTGGGTAGTCCATTGCCAACCCATGGTAGGGAATTTGGATACAAGACACACAGAATCCATTATATAGGCAGACAAATAAAAAGGCGGATAGACTCTTTGGGAGTGGGATCTTTTAGAACGGTAGTGGAGGACCGCTGTGTACAGAGTGTCAGAAAGGATTTTGGCCTAATCCACTATCTCAGAGTTAGTTGCAGCATCGATTAGGGGTAGCCATTCGGTTGAAAATTTATTGATATCTGGCTTACCGAATATTCTACAGAGCATAGCTGCAGCAAAACAATATGGGGAAGTAAGAGAACCAGTGCTATACATACCGTTCTTATCTTTCTTTAATGGTTCATCTCTTTTTGACCACTCCTTAGTGGTATCAGATAAGTCGGGATTTTCTGCTACGAACTTCGTAACGAATTCTGCATTGTAGGTCACTTGCGGCTCAGGTAAATGATACATGAGCCTTAGGTCTTGAGCTGCAAACGCTGCTACGATCCCATGTCCCTGGGCTTTGAACTGTCTCTGGTGCAACTCCGCATCATCTAGTATCCATTTGATCATGTCTGTGTATGGCAGGATCTTCGGCCTTGCTGCAATTCTGTGGAGGAAAGAACATGCTAGGTCTTCCAGGGATGCTTCTGAAGAACGTAGTGCATCCGGGACAGCAGGAGTTACTTTGATTATTCTCGGATTTTCTTCCTCCAATATCCTATACATGCTTTCCCAGGTTGAGATGCCCGCATCCTTATTGCATGCAGTGTCTGTGTAGAGGGGCACCATCTCTTTGGTCTTTTCCCTTGCCTCTGAGCTCTGAGCTTTGTTCTTCTTCCCAATCTTGCTTAGCATTTCTGTTCGGTTTTTCCTTCGAGCTTTGCTCCTGCAAGTTAAGAGCGAAATGGAAAGATCGATCAGAAAGGTGATGGGAAGGTGTTAAATGCAAGAGATAGATTAGATACGCCACCTTACGTGAAGCAAAATCCGCATTAAGGCACGCGTCTTCATGCCACTTAATAACTGACAACTAATTCATTACTAACATTGAATGCGCATAATTTCCAAGTCAGGTAATGGTAAGTGGATTTTCTTTGGGTGGCGTGCCCGAAAGGGTCGTACCGAGGTGCTTTTATGACTTGCCAGCGCATCCTCGCATATCGCGCGATCGCAAACGGTAGTGATCGCAACATCGCAGATCGTCATATCGCAGATCACAACAATTCAATGCTTGCCAACGTACTTCGCCTAGTTTCTGCGATGTGCGATCGCGCGATCGCACGATCGCAGGTCGGCGGGTTTACAAGTTTTTCTTTATGGGGGCTAATGTATTGCGATGCGATGTTGTTCATCAACGCCGAGGCGATGCGCATATTGGCGTTTTTTTAGAGAGGGAACGAAGGTGTTTTTTATCTTTTTCATGATGCACTCTTAGAGATTTGCTTTTATGAACATAGTTTTAGGCTTAAATCGTCCAAGGACCTTTTTCTACATTTTATGCTTGTAATTTCATAAGAAGTCTTTGTTTTTCGAAATTTAACTAAGGGTCCCCTATTCAATCTATCATCATGACTGATATTAGGCTGAATTGGGGGGGGGTTGTTGTTGGCCACAACACCAACCCAAAGTCTCCATTTGTTTGAAACTACTTTCTCTAGCCCCTTATCACAACCATAGGCTCGCCTCCTGCAAGTCCTATTATGAACTTCTCCTAAAACACTTCATTCTTGGGACACCTAGAATTCGCTGACACTCCTTCACACACACTCTTATTCATTCATTTCCATGCATTTTGATCTAGTTCTCCCTTGTGATGCCTTGGAACTCTCTAACACTCCTCAATATGCATTGACAATGTTTGACATGTGTTAGCATGCCTTTTCATTTCGTGGAATGCCTTGACACTCCTTAGCTATCATGCCCTCATAACTACCCTTACTTTTTTTGGGACTTGGGAACCCAACCAAGTCCTTCCTCGACTACAACAACTTGACCAAGTTACTGTTACTACAACTAGACTATGCCTTGTTCACATAAGTGTTGGGAATCATGAGTGTCGTTAGAAGAAAACCTGTAGGCATTAGTCAATGATCGCATCGCCAGAGATAAGGATCCACAAGAGGTGGTTAGTCCATGTCGCAAAATACACGGGGATCATTGGTTTATCCAGTGTCCAACAATCTCCCCCCCAACACGATTCGGGTGTGTATCAAACTCGTGACCTATGCTCTAATACCACTTGTTGGGAATCATGATTGTCGTTAGACCAAAACCCGCAGGCATTAGTCAATGATCACATCGCCAGATATAAGTATCCACAAGAGGCGGTTAGTCCATGTCACGAAACACATGGGGAGCATTGGTTTATCCAATTTCCAACACTAAGAAATACCTATAACTCATCTTAGGCCACTCATGTCCAATCTCAACTCATCCCACTTAACAAGTTATCGAGTTAAGGCTCACGTCTAACCATGGCCATAAAATAAGCAAGCAACATAGTTTACATCTTGACATCTCATAGCACCTAGCATGTATAACGATCCCTTTTTTGTGGCCTCTATTAGCATATGTTGCATATCTTTGCATGCTTTGACACTCCCTAGCACACCCTAGCAATCCATGACACGCCCTGGCACTCCACCATGTCTTAGCACTGCCTATCATATAACATTGTGACTCCATCCTTAACACATGTGGAATGCGTGGAAACTCCCTATCACACACTCATTCATTCATTTCCATGCATTTTGAACTAGTTCTCCCTTATGTTTCAATGGAACTCCCTAACACTCCCTAGCATGCATTGGAACATCCTGGCACCTGGCACATCTTGGCATGTTGCCCTGGCACTCTAGGATTCCTTGGTACTACCTAGCATACCTTGTCACTCCCTATTTACCGCACCTATAACTTGATGACACTCTCTATCACACACTCTTGTTCATTCATTTCCATTCGTTTTGACCTAGTGCTCCCTTGTGTTTCTCTGACACTCCCTAATACTCTCTGGAACATGTTGGCACACCCTGACACATCTTGATATGCATTAGTAGTTGGAATGTGTTAGTATGCCTAACATTCATTTGAACTATCTAGCATGTGTTATCACTTCCTGGGATTCCCTAGCACACCCTCACACTCCCTAGATGTCATGCCCTTATAGATAGCCTTACCTTATAGATATTTGACAAAACAATGTTGTGCCCAACCCAAAACCTCCCTTTGTTTGAAACTACTATGTCTACGTCCTTGTTGCAACCATAGACTAGCTTCTTGTCATTTCTATTTTGAACTTCTCTTAGGACACTCAATCCTTGACACACTTGGAACTCATTAACACTCCCTATAACACACTCTTATTCATTCATTTCTATGAATTTTGACATAGTGCTCCCTTGTGTTGTGCTAACACTCCCTAACATGCACTGATAGTCTCTGGCACACCTTCTCACTCCCTGACATGCCCTATCCACTCCATAGCATGCCCTATAACTCCCTGACACATATTGGCTCTTGGCACTTGGTGGAACCTGAAAATTCTTGGCATGCATTGGGATTCCCTAGAATTCCTTGGCATGGTTTAAGATAAAATTTATTTGAGATCAATTATTCAAAATTAAGAGAGAAGTAATAGAGGATGATTTGGCACTTAAGACACACTAACACTTGGACCTTGGCATGTATTAACACTAGTGTTGGTATGCCTAGCATGCCCCTCTTGAAAAGGTAAGGTCTTGACTTATTAACCCTCTTATGTGTTCATTTTTTTGCATTTTAACTTGGTGCTCCCTTTTGTTTCCCTGACACTCCTTGACACATGTTCACATACCCTAACACCTGGCACATCTTGGCATGCTTGGCATGCATTGGCATGCCTTGGAACTATCTAACACATGTTAGCAGACCTTGACACTTCTTGATATAACCTAAAATGCCCTGGCACTACCTAGCATGCCTTGGCACTGCATAACATGCCTTGTCACTCCCTCCTTGGCACGCCTGGCACTCGCTGACACTCCTCGACACACCCTCTTATTCATTAATTTCCATTCATTTTGACTCGATGATTTATGTTTAATGGGGTGCATCTATAGAAAGAGTTACTTTAAGAGAATACAAAAATGATCACACCATTACTGACATAAGTAATTGTGAGATTTTACTTGAATGAAATTAGGAAACTACACAAGAGATTTTAAGAATGACATTTTTAGGGTTTGTTTTATGGTGTGGGAATGGTAAGAAGTGAGTGGTTAATATTGTGATTTTCTTTCTCATTAAAGTGCTTATCCTTATGAGAGACTCGTCTTGAGAAAATGACACCCTCATCATGCTTACCCTCCAACTCCTAATCTTCTCAAAATAAAGGCCAACTTACATAGTGAGGGAAGGCATGTTAGTCTATGGTGTGCTGAGTGACTGGGTGAGAGTGTTAATGTACTATGAGAGGGACCAAACCATTTACTTTGTGTCCTCTATGGATGATATGTTTTAGGAGTGTGTCATGGGACCACAGGGCCACTAGAAATATTGTGTAAGATATAGCCCAACATAATCAATGCCTTGAGAGAAATCTATGGAGAGGGATCAAAATAAATTATATTGGTGAGTCGACCAAAAAATATTTACAAGAGTGACACCATGGTGATCAATGCCACACATGGAGTCTTTTGAGCTAGGCCTTTCTTTTTCTAAAAATGTGTTTGGAGTGTCACCGAATTGGTGGAATTCTCAAATTCATGACATTGTAAATTATTTAGGAACTTTGTTGCTTTTGTTATAGAGGCTAAGGTTTGCAAGGAGAATATAGGGTTTGTAGGGTCTTAGGGGAAAAGAAGCATCAATTTCGAGCTCTTTGATATACCAGAGAGTTTCTGATAATAATATTTGGTCAAATATTCCATGGCACTAACTAAGGAGGACATATAGTACCCTCAGTTGTACTACTCAATTTCTTGGTATGCAATATTGATCTCCTCAGATGTTTTTCTTGATGTATTATAATAAGATGGTTGATAGGATTATGTTATGTGATTTTCAAGTGTTCTTTAGGGTCTTCCACTATCCTTAAGGACATGCAGAAGAAAACTCTATATACAAGTGTTGTTTGATGGAATACTACTTCAAGGCACACCAACAAAGGTTAAAAGGGTGTCCAACCAAGTGATGCCAACAAGATGGATGATATGATTATGTTATGTTGGTTTCAAGTGCTCCTAGGGGGCTTCCAATTTTCTTGAGGATATGTGGAATACAACTTCATATACAAGTGTTTTCCGATATGATACTATGCAAAGGGGTACTAATAGAGGTTAGAAAGGTGTCCAACCAAGTCATGTCACTTGTATTTTCTATGTGTATTTTTCCCCAACCACCGATTTACCTATTAAAAATAAACACCATGATATTTAGAGACATCAAAACACATCCTTGGTCCTTTTTTCTCTTCTCTAAACTAAGAGTGCATGCTAGCAAAACAAAGTGCTATGATACCACTTGTGGTGATCCTTGTTTGTTGAACTATAATAGTTAGAGAAAAATATACATAAATATAATTGCAAGAAGTAAGTAAAGAAAACCAAAATTGGGAGTTAAAAATAGTAAGCAAACCTTTATTAATATTCAAAATTGAGTGCAATGTTCAATTTCCTCCTAGAGGGGGAAACCCAAACATAAGATGATTTCCAAATACAATAACATTCACATGGAAATTTCTTACATAGCTTCTACTAATATATATACTTTCTAATTGACCAAAACCCTAACCACTTAGAGGAATTCTCTTAGTGAGGCCTCAACCACTAACTAGTGGACTTTCTTCAATGAGACCACTTACAATTATTGATTTGACACTCTATTACCTCATGGTAATTATTCAATAAATATTACCCTAATACATTAAGCGATAGTCTATTCTCCTAATTAGGGGAGTTAGTGTGGGACCATAAACACGTTCTAATGAAGAAGTCAAAATTTCCCAATGCATAAACAATATATATTATT
The DNA here is from genome assembly GCA_031772625.1 of Pinus tabuliformis. Classification (NCBI taxonomy): domain Eukaryota; kingdom Viridiplantae; phylum Streptophyta; class Pinopsida; order Pinales; family Pinaceae; genus Pinus; species Pinus tabuliformis. Next base: position 995,959,417 of record CM062806.1, on the reverse strand, counting down.
TATCTATTCAACAACTATTTTACATATTCTTCATGCTATTTATTACTTTGGTTCATAATCAAAATACCAATAAAACAATAAATAGCCAAACATAAGAACATCCACACACCACATTACACAATATAATAAGCTTTTCACTGGAGAGCGCTCATAGGTAGGAAACTCTAGCTTTTATTATGAGTTTGTCAATCCAATGATTGGAAATTAATAAAAACTATTTCATTAATTTTTAAATTGTTGTGGATATTCTATTGGAATAGTTTGTTACAGTAGGTTGTCACAGTATTTTTTGAAATATTTTATTATGTAGTTTATTATCTTAGATATTAGATTAAATATTACTAGTGTATCACTCCAAATTATGGATATATTTGAAATCAAAATGGAAGAAACGAGAAAATAAACACACCATCCACACAATGAATAGAATATATTACTTGGGAAACCTAATACGAGAGAAATCCTAGCTAGAAGGTGAGGCATATACTCTAGTCTCTCTTTTTCAATTATGAAATATAAGTACAAAGAAAGTGGCACTCACCATCGAGTGGGAATGAACATTGGGGCATGAAAATGTTACTACGAAAATCTTCTACCTCCTATGTTATGCTCGATATCCCATTCTTTGATGCCATGCTCAACTATGGAATAATAATAATGCCAAAAGAATGGAGTCCCTTCCTTTCCTAGTAACCTAGTACAACACAACCTATAGTCATTCAACATCAATGTTAGGATTTTTACATGCTTCAACCCTCAAATAGTGTCTATATTTTGGAACACCCCCACATGTGTGAGTAATGGGGGTTGACATGGCATCCACTCAGTGCCATGGTGGTCAATAAGGTAGGTCAACTTGTGAGAGGCGTAACTTTCACATACGAACTTCATTTGGGGTGATTTTCACATAGTTGGAAAGATTCCAGTGTCTCGAGTAACATCAAAGGGATGGAGATATGTAAGAAAAATGGGCTCCCAATTGAATCTACAAGACCCCAAATCACTAATGTGGAACCTGACTCTAAAGTGGGCCCTATAAGCCAATTCCTCCATTTTTTCCACCTAGAAAGTATCAAGATATATAACAAAATATATCATGATCCATTTTGGATTATGAGTTCCATGGTACATAGGAAGAGTTTACAATGTTTGACACTATTGACAATGGAGTTAGAAGGATTTTAAGAAACAACCCTCTTATTCTCCTTCTCCATAAATTACATTAATAATATCTATATCAACCAATTGCTTAATGTTTAACAACTCTACCTTATATCTTATTTGTCCAATAATAAGTGCTATAAATGTTAATGATGTTGTTCCTCGTATAATTGGGGTTCCCAATCATTACTTGGATTATTCCTAAAACAATTTAATCCACTAGTTGTTAGATGTATGTCTTACACTAACATGCCAACTCAATTTCGTGCCTTACCCCTTTGATTAGACTCCAATAGTAAGCAAAGGATCATGTCTTGAGAGTCTTCAATGGCAAAAAAAATGCATGACACAATACTCAATAATTTGTTGTTATTCATTGAAGAAGGAGGGTAGTTGTGTTTGTGTCCCCTCCTTTAACAAATATGTCCACTAACCATGTGACATGACCTATTATCACCACATTAAGAAAGTTTGTCTAGGTGGTGATGTTGGAAATAATACTGAGAGGGGGGGTGAATCAGTATTATCAAATTCTTTTCAATATGTCTTCTTTATTTATACTTTGAATAATTCTTCAAATATTGATCATTACTTTGTATGTCAGTATCATAAAATAATGAACAGGAACAAGAAAAGCAAATAGTCACACAAAAGAACACCAGATATAAGGTGGAAACCCAATGTGGGTGAAAACCACCTGCTGCAATATGTCTCTATCTTCTTTTAATAAGAAACTCCTTTTACAATGATTTTGTACTGGTGCAGTCCTTTACCAGTACGCAGGCTACAACCTGCAGAGAGCTACAACTCTCTCTCTCATTTTCCAGTCTCTCCTGGAAGGGAGCTACAACCCCCTACTTCTTTTCTTTCAAGGACCACTTTTCATTAATTTTTAGACTAGATCCAAGAACATCAAAAACCCATCAACTATACTTGCATCATCAATCTTTGATTTCACCAAAGCCAACCCGCATACAGATCTGCAAATATTTCCTTATAACTTTGCAGTTGTTCCATACATCAGACATACCTAGATCATAACATGTGTACAATAAAACATGCATCAATAATTCAGACCCAGATTATTAGATTTATATATCAAGCGTGTGCCACATACCACTATTCCAGCCTTAAGATTTTGACCCATCAAGAGAACTTATCCTTCTTCTTACGCTCAGGTTCCTTCTTCATTTAGATCCAGATCTGCACCATAACCCAATCACCATATTCCAGATCCAGCACTTTATCAGATATTCAATGATTCAGAAGATGCTTTGCCAAATGATCTCCTTCCTCTTTTATAGCCTTAGTCCTTTCTCAATACCACGGTCCAAAACCATAGGATCAAAAAACTGTTGGACTAATACCATGAACCAACCATGAAAGTGCATGAGATCAACACTTTTGGATGTAATACCACAGACCAAAACCATAGGATCAAAAACTGTCGGACTAATACCATGAACCAACCATGAAAGTGCGTGAGATCAACACTTTTGGATGCAATACCATGGGCCAAAACCATAGGATCAAAAACTGTTGGACTAATACCATGAACCAACCATGAAAGTGCGTGAACTTTTCTCTTGCATGAAGGGAACTTTTCTCTGCATGAAAGTGCGTAAACTTTTCTCTACATGAAATAAACTTTTCTCTGCATAAAAGTGCGTGAACATTTCTCTACATGAAATAAACTCTTCTCTGCATAAAAGTGCATGAAATTTTCTCTACATGAAATAAAATTTTCTCTACATAAAAGTGCGTGAACTTTTCTCTACATGGAATAAACTTTTCTCTACATGGAATAAACTTTTCTCTGCATAAAAGTGCATGAACTTTTCTCTACATGGAATAAACTTTTCTCTGCATAAAAGTGCGTGAACGTTTCTCTACATGGAATAAACTTTTCTCTGCATAAAAGTGCGTGAACTTTTCTCTACATGAAGGAAACTTTGTTGCACTATAATTTATCAAATAAATTTGCTGCACTATAATTTATCACTTGTGTGATTTTCCATCAAGGACAACACTTGTCTCATAATGCCAACAATCTCCCCCTTTGGACTTGATGGCAACAATACCAAATCACTCTCCCCCTTTGACATCAAGGGCAAAGGGCGAACCAAGATATTCTCTTTCCTAGAAAGGCATTCCGCTGTTCATACTCCCCCTGAGTACCTATTGAAATCTCTGAATGAGCTCCCCCTTTGTATATGCCAAGGTGTACCAATCTGTTCATGCTACATGTTGAAAGCTCTACTCTTTCTGAAATGTGATGTTCATGCTCCCCCTGACTGTAGGAAAGATCTGCAAAAGATGTTCTTCAAGAAGAACCAAGACTTATACATCATGAAAGAGATAGAGACGTATTGCAGCAATATTCAGACTAGCATCCATGATCTCCTTCTGTACTTCCTCCATAATGCCAACAATGCATGATATGCTCCCCCTGAACCTGTGCCATTCGATCTTCGACCAATGTACGCATATACTTCAGATGAACCTTACGTACAACCAACAATCAGAAGAGATTCAACAACAAGATGATACATCAACAACCCCCAGCTTTTGCCTGAGGTATTCAAAGGTCTCCCTAGGCAATGGTTTGGTGAGTATATCAGCAACCTGTTCCTTAGAAGGAACATACTCCAACTTGACCTTTTGTTCAAGCACTTGTTCCCAGAGAAAGTGATACTTGATTGGTATGTGCTTGGTTTTTGAGTGCATGACTGGGTTCTTTGAAATGTTGATTGCACTTGTATTATCACATAAGATGGAGATAGGTGGTGTACAAGTGATTTGAAAATCCTGCAGGGTCTGCATCATCCAAAGGAGTTGAGTGCAGCAAGATGCAGCAGCAACATATTCTGCTTCAGCTGTAGACAAGGCAATCGAACTCTGTTTCTTGCTGAACCAAGATACTAATCTGGAACCCATAAAGAATGCACCACCACTTGTGCTCTTCCTGTCATCCATGCTTCCGGCCCAATCTGCATCAGTATAAGCATGAAGTGTGAGATCTGTATCTCTAGGATACCATAAGCCATAATTTTGAGTCCCTTGAAGATATTTGAAGATTCTCTTTACTGCCTGAAGATGAGTTTCCTTTGGATTTTCCTGAAATCTTCCAACTATTCCCACTGTATGCATGATGTCTGGTCGGGTACCTTTCAAAGAAAGTAGACTTCCAATCATAGATCTGTAGGTTGGTTGATGTACTGCTGCTGATTCATCATTTGCACTGAGGCTACATCCTATGACCATGGGTGTACATACTGGTTTTGCATCTTCCATGCCATATTTCTTCAAAATCTGCTTGAGATACTTGGTTTGAGACAAGAAGATCCCTCCTTCCTTTTGTTGGATTTGCAGGCCAAGAAAATATGTCAATTCTCCAAGCAAGGACATTTCGAATTCTTTCTGCATCACCAAGGCAAAGCTTTGACTCATAGATTCTTCATTGCTGCCAAAGATAATGTCATCTACATACACAACAAGTATTAGCAATTTGTCATTTTCAATTTTTATATAAAGATTGCTATCTGCTGATCCTTTTGAAAAACCTTGTTGATGAAGATATTTGTCCAAACGATAGTACCAAGCCCTCGGAGCTTGTTTAAGACCATAGAGAGCCTTTTTCAGTCTGCATACAAGATTTGGATCATTTCCAAGAATGAACCCATCTGGCTGCTCAATGTATACTTCTTCTTCTAAGTCTCCATTCAGAAAGGTTGATTTCACGTCCATTTGAAATACTTTGAACTTTTGAAAGCTTGAGAGAGCAAGGAACATTCGGATGGCCTCAAGTCTTGCAACAGGAGCAAAATTTTCCTCAAAATCTATTCCTTCTTGCTACGCATACCCTTTACAAGCAAGTCTTGCCTTGTTTCTAATTACTTCCCCATTTTCATTCAACTTATTTTTGAAGACCCATTTTGTCCCTATAACATTCTTATCCTTTGGTCTAGGAACCAACTCGCAAGTGTTGTTCTTTTCAATCTGCTCAAGTTCTTCATCCATTGCTTTGACCCAACATTCATCTTTGCATGCCTCTTTTACATTTTGTGGTTCAGTGGAGGAGAGTAATGCCAAATAGCTTGAAGCTTCTGTAATTGTTCTTCTTGTTTGTACACTTGCTTCTTTCTGCCCCAAAATCTGAGATTCTGGATGATTCTTCTGAACGTACCGAGATGGAGTCTTCTCTTCTATTCTTATCTGTTCCTCTGGTGCTCCTTGAGGTTCTTCTTCTTCATCATTCTGTCTTTGAGGGTAGTCTTCATCTTCTTCGATATTTTCATGATTTACTTGCCTAGGAATGTATCCCTTTTCATCAACCACTACATCAATGCTGTCAACAATTCTTCCAAGTCTTTTATTGTAGCACTTATATGCTTTGCTGTGCGGAGAATAACCAAGAAGAATTCCTTCATCTGCTCTAGGTTCAAGTTTGCCAAGTTGCTCATCAGTATTCTTAATATAGCATTTGCTCCCAAAGATTTTGAAGTGCTTTACTGAAGGAGTCTCACCATACCAGAGCTCATGAGGAGTTTGAGTGCTGTTCACTCGGACATTTGTTTTGTTGAGAATAACAACCGCAGCATATGCGGCTTCACCCCAGAAAGTTGCGGGAGTTTCAGACTCATCCAGCATAGCACAAGCCATTTGTTGGACTGTTCTGTTCATCCTTTCCACCACTCCATTTTGCTGAGGAGTTCTAGCTGTAGAGAATTCTCTTCTTATCCCATGTTCTTCACAGAAATCGAAAAATTCATTTGAGGTAAACTCCGGGGCCACCTCTGTCAGACCCGAGGCACTTAATTTTGTAACCTGATTCATTTTCAACCAAGGCTTTGAAGGATTTGAATTTCTCGAATGCTTCGTCTTTGTGCTTCATAAGTCCTAACCAAACAAACCTGGAGAAATCGTCAATGAATAATATCAAGTATTCTTCTCCTCGAGGTGTCCTTTTCCTAAATGGACCACATACATATGTATGGACTAGCTCAAGAGGCATGCTAGCTGATCCTTCCTTCTTTGGAAAGTTAGTTCTGGTTTGCTTTCCAAACTGACATGATTTGCATATGGTGTTGTCTGGAATTTTGATATCTGGAAGACCACGAACTGCCTGATATTTGCATGCTTTCCTTATTTGTGAAAAGCTTAGATGCCCCAACCTCCGATGCCATAACCAGTGTTCATCATCCTTGCTTAAATAGCATTGTTGTTGTCCTTCTTCAAATATGTATAGATTATTTGGAGTTCTTCTACCTTTGATCATTGTTTCACCTGTATCAAGATCATGAACGCGACATCCGTTTGATCTAAATATCACCTCGGTTCCTTGATCACACATCTGGTTAACACTTAGAAGATTATGCTTCAATCCATCAACATACAAAACATTTCCAGCTTTGACCTTTTCTTTTAACTGAGCAGTGCCTTTTCCTTTTATAGCTGCAGGAGTATCATTTCCAAAAGAAACTTTCTTTCCCTTTTCTAAAGCAGAATATGATTCAAGTTTTTCTTTATCACCTGTCATATGTTCGAACATCCACTGTCAATGTACCATAGATTTTCTTGTCCTTCTGCATAAAATGCTATCCCACATCTTTCTGTTCGTGGTTCCTTTATTCTCCATGTTCTGGTGCTTGAGGCTTGTTCCTTTATCTGCTGAAATCTACTCCTGCATTCAGAATCTTCATGACCAAAGCTATTGCAAATAGAACATTCAACTTCATTTTCAAGAGCCGAAAAGTTGTTATAGGTCCTTTTTGTAATCCCGATCATACTTCTTTGTTTTTGAGCTTCTCTAGTCATGATTGTTTTATATGCAACACATTGATCTACTTTGTGACCAAAGTTATGGCAAGAGAAACATTGCCCATTGAAGAAACTTCTGCGATTATCGAATCTACCGGCCAAATGATTGTAGTTTCTATTGTCATCCATTCTTGAAGCAAATTGAGAAGATTTTACCTGTGGCTGGTTGTAGCTTTTGTTCATCCTTAAGATAGATTGCCCCTAGTTTACCTGATAGTCTTTGTTCGTTCTTGATGTAATTCGTCCCTGCTTTACCTGGTGATCTCCATTGTGCTTTTGCTCATTCCTTCTTGCTGCATCAAGATAACTCTTTGAGGTGGATGCTTGAGATGTTTCTCCATTATACCCCAGACCTGTCTTGTTTAGCGGAGAACGCTGTACATTGATGATCTCATCCAGAGTTTCAGATCCTTTGACAAACTTAAGATTAATAGCCTTTGTTTTCTCAATTTCTTTTCTAAGGTCAACAATTTCACCTTCTAACTTTTCAAGATATTTTTCTTTTTCATCAATTTGAAATTGTAGAGTATCAATGATCATATTCTTTTCTTCTATACATGTCTTAAGTCTAGAAATCTCTTCATAAAAACTATCCACATCTATAGCATCCATGTAATCATCATCTTCAAATGCCATTAAAAGTTTATAGTCATTGCCTCGTTCATCTTCATCACTATTTGATAGACCATCACTGTCTTCATGAGTGTAGTAGCTTTTCTTATTTGCATTCTGTTTCTTGTTCCATCTAGCAGGTTCCTTTCCTTTGTCAATCTTATCCTTATGAGGACATTTGGAAGCATAATGACCCACTCTTCCACAAGCAAAACATTTAAAAGGTAGCTTACCTCTGAACCTTCCAGTACCCCGTTGAAGATTTCTGACAAAATTTGATTCTTCTTCTTCTTCTGGCACGTGACTTGATTCATAGTAGTCTCCTTTGCCTGAAGCCTTAAAAGCAGCTTCTCTCCTGTCTGATGGACCTCCTTTTTCATTTCATAAGCATTTAGAATTTCGTGTAGCTGAGACATAGTAAGAGTTCGTAGATTTTCCTTTTCTTCTATTGCAGATACTTTAGATTCAAACTTGGGGGACAATGATCTTAGGACTTTTTCAACCACAACAGCCTCTTTTATTTCTTCGCCCAAGTTTTTCATACAATTAACAATCTCATCTACCCGAAGGAAATAGTTAGCCACACTTTCATCATTATACATTCTGAGATTCTCATACTGAATCCTGAGGGTTTGAAGTTTTGCACGTTTTACCTGTTCATCTCCTTCGTAGCTCAAAACAATCTTGTCCCATATTTATTTTGCGGATTTATATTGCATAACCTTCACGAATTCAGATTGAGATAGACATCCTAGAAGAGTATTAACTGCCTTTGCATTTGTTTCATATTTCTTCTTCTCAGCTGAATCTGTAGGAGTAGCTGATGGAAAAGTGTACCCTGTTTCTATAATGTCCCATACTTCTGTACCCAAAGATTGAAGATAGGCAGTAACTCTTACCTTCCAATATACGAAGTTTGTCCCATCAAAAATCGGTGGCCTGATTGATGCTTCCCTCTCGTAGTTGCTCATGATGTTAGATCTTCCTTCAAGCGATCAAGCTTCTTTAGAAGGACCTGCTCTGATACCAATTGTTGGAAATAATACTGAGAGGGGGGTCGAATCAGTATTATCAAATTCTTTTCAATATATCTTCTTTATTTATACTTTGAATAATTCTTCAAATATTGATCATTACTTTGTATGTCAGTATCATAAAATAATGAACAGGAACAAGAAAAGCAAATAGTCACACAAAAGAACACCAGATATAAGGTGGAAACCCAATGTGGGTGAAAACCACCTGTTGCAATATGTCTCTATCTTCTTTTAATAAGAAATTCCTTTTACAATGATTTTGTACTGGTGCAGTCCTTTACCAGTACGCAGGCTACAACCTGCAGAGAGCTACAACTCTCTCTCTCATTTTCCAGTCTCTCCTGGAAGGGAGCTACAACCCCCTACTTCTTTTCTTTCAAGGACCACTTTTCATTAATTTTCAGACTGGATCCAAGAACATCAAAAACCCATCAACTATACTTGCATCATCAATATCTGATTTCACCAAAGCCAACCCGCATACAGATCTGCAAATATTTCCTTATAACTTTGCAGTTGTTCCATACATCAGACATACCCAGATCATAACATGTGTACAATAAAACATGCATCAATAATTCAGACCCAAATTATTAGATTTATAGATCAAGCGTGTGCCACATACCACTATTCTAGCCTTAAGATTTTGACCCATCAAGAGAAATTATCCTTCTTCTTACGCTCAGGTTCCTTCTTCATTCAGATCCAGATCTGCACCATAACCAAATCACCATATTCCAGATCTAGCACTTTATCAGATATTCAATGATTCAGAAGATGCTTTGCCAAATGATCTCCTTCCTCTTTTATAGCCTTAGTCCTTTCTCAATACCACGGTCCAAAACCATAGGATCAAAAAACTGTTGGACTAATACCATGAACCAACCATGAAAGTGCGTGAGATCAACACTTTTGGATGCAATACCACGGACCAAAACCATAGGATCAAAAACTGTCGGACTAATACCATGAACCAACCATGAAAGTGCGTGAGATCAACACTTTTGGATGCAATACCACAGGCCAAAACCATAGGATCAAAAACTGTCGGACTAATACCATGAACCAACCATGAAAGTGCGTGAACTTTTCTCTTGCATGAAGGGAACTTTTCTCTGCATGAAAGTGCGTAAACTTTTCTCTACATGAAATAAACTTTTCTCTGCATAAAAGTGCGTGAATATTTCTCTACATGAAATAAACACTTCTCTGCATAAAAGTGCGTGAACTTTTCTCTACATGAAATAAACTTTTCTCTGCATAAAAGTGCGTGAACTTTTCTCTACATGGAATAAACTTTTCTCTGCATAAAAGTGCGTGAACTTTTCTCTACATGGAATAAACTTTTCTCTGCATAAAAGTGCGTGAACTTTTCTCTACATGGAATAAACTTTTCTCTGCATAAAAGTGCGTGAACTTTTCTCTACATGAAGAAAACTTTGTTGCACTATAATTTATCAAATAAATTTGCTGCACTATAATTTATCATTTGTGTGATTTTCCATCAAGGACAACACTTGTCTCATAATGCCAACAGGTGAAAGGGCCATGGGGCTCCTTACTTGCGCTGCAAGGGGAAACACCCTATAATTATAGTAGTTGCCATAAATAACCCCATTTTATCTAAATCCATTGTACTTTCATTATAATCTGCAAGAGTAGGTTCATACAAATCAATGTGCTATCATACCATGAGAATGTTTATGAAGGCTCTTTATAATAAAATAAGATTTCATTGCATTTCGTTCACAAAAATAAAAACACTTTAACATGAACAACAATCCAGGAAGAATGAAACTCTGTGGCCTAAGGAAGATGTTTTCCTAACAAGATTGCATTCCATCTAATATCAGCAAAGGGTAACTGGCAACACAAAGACTTTGCCCAAGCCCATGTAGATTTGGCCAAGGGACAAAACTAGAACACATGTTTTAGGGTTTTAACTCCTCTACAATGACAATACCATGAGTTCCAAACTCTCAAGTATATTAATATTCTATTTACAAGTATATTCCTATCATTAACGATCATACAAAAAGGACTCTCTATGGCCTTACCATCGACTTTCATAGGGTTCACCAAAGGGAGACCTAGGTTTTTTTCTTTGGACATAATAGTTTGTTCAAATAACCCTCAAGGATAAGGTTAAAATTAAGCCACATGCAATACATATTAGGTTCATGTTTCATGAACATTATAAAACTACCCCATTTTCAATCTCACCACCAATATTTAGGTGATTGAATTATTAACATAAAAATGAGATCAATTGAATCAATTTATGAACTTGTTCAAGATAATATTATTAGGGTTAGCTAACATGTATGTAAGCTTAAACCACTACTATGGAAGCCAAACACTTAGATGCTAATTTAGGTACACACTAACATTTATTTGAAAAGAACAATAGCCAATGATTGGTTTGTAAAAGATTTTAGTGGAAATCAAATGATATTGGTTTATTCAAGATTAAGTGAAAGTCTTGGTGTCAATTGATTCCTTCAAAATTCTAGTGGAAGTCATAACATTGGATATAGTTTAGCTATTATCAAAATTCCAATAAGATTTTCACCAAAATTTCAATGAGGTTTTGAGTCTCTTAATTAAATAAAAAATTAACCTTAAACCATACTAAGTAAATGAAAAATATGTCATATACTAAGTAAATGAAAAGTATGTCATACTTTGAAGAGGATGAACTTTTTCAATTTGTATGAAATAATATTTATTTCAGATAAAAATTTAATAAAATGCATCATCTTCTTCCATATTTTTTAATTAAAACTAATAAAATGCATCATCTTCTTCCATATTTTTTAATTAAAACTTAATTAAATTCAGTTATACATTATTGGATGAATTTTGTCTTTATAGGTTTTAATAGTGGATTCATTATTTAGGCAACATGGTTTTAGCTAACCCAACCTAAAAGGCCACATGAAAACCCAATTGACCGAGGGCAAAGATAATTTCCTCAGCCAAAAACTTAAACCCTCATACTTAATGCAGTCATTCTAAAGTTCATCTCTAAACAAAATCCTTTCCTAGAAAAATGTCGACAAAGGTTCCTCCCAAAGCCTGGCATCATCAAGCGAAGACTTAGCATCGTCATCTTCAATGATCTCTTGATTGTCATCTTAAGCTTCCTTACAGTGCTCTCAGAGTACCCTCGCATGCCCTTGAACATGCCCTCCTTTTCCCTGCCCTCAGCCACGACTGTCTTCTCCTCATCTTGGCCACCTATTTCTTGTTGTTCTCTGGCTTCATCTATGATATCATCGTCGAGCTACTAAGCATCAGGAGCACACAGGATCCTGTCATAGGGAACGTAAAACAGGTGGTATTTCTCTCCAAAAGGGAAAACGAGAAATATATTATCGTCGGGGTTTATGTTCTTTCTTGGTGATGTGGGGATAATTTTGCTGGACTTGGCCCTAAACAAACATAGAGCGAGGAATGTCAAGGTCTCTTTTGCAGTGGCAGGGGTTTCTTCTTTTGCGATCGTTTATATCATGAGTATGATATTCGTTCACATCATATCATGAGCAGATCTAGATGTTTTAGGTCCATTGTTGTTTTAGTAAAACATCTGTACTGTTATTTTGATTTTATGTTCAAGACTATGAGACCTCTTCGTCCCTCACCATGTTCTTATTCATTGGTCAACCTTCCTCTATTATGTAGGTTTTATTATGAGACTAGGGAATTATAATAATCGAGAAGTGTTGGGGAATGATAAGCTTAAATCGTTGATTAATTTATCATTTGATTCAACTTTCCTATAGAGATCTGCCAACACCACCTTGACCTCGAGTGTCTGATTCTCCATTTTGTCGACTGTTGCTCGTCCCTTCCATATGTTTTCACCCCCTATATGTTGTTGTTGTTCTTCACAATCTGCAGCACCGATCGTGCACTTATCTTCCTCCTCTGAATTTTTCATAACCTCTTCTTTCTCGGGTTCCATTTTTGATAATTCAGGAGTACCACTCTTTGGGTTAGCGTGGGAGTGAGAATCCCTTTCAGGGATATGCTCATGATTTTTCTACAATTATGGCATCGACTGTCTCTTGCAGCTGAAACACTAGACGATATACAACCTTCCTTGACTCCCGCACAAATGACTTCACACCCTACATAGAAAGAAGAGCATATATTATTTAGTTAAACATAATGGTAAATCTCATGTAATAATTAAGGTTTCATGCCCCATTATTAAAGGCAAAGGCAGTCAAAATAAATACCTGAATCGCATCGAGTCTGAGCAGCAGAGACATGATCTGGGAATTATAATGATCGAGATATTCTCTCAGTTTCTCTAACTGTGTTCAGAGTTTGCTTTTCTACTTGAAGCCCCACCTACCAGATATATAAATGCGAATTTGAGTTTTATTAAATTCAACTGAACATTTATCCTCTGGATGAGTATGATTTTAAAATATTTACAAGATCTTGTCATCCCCAAAAGCCCATAAATTTCTCGCCAAGACGACAGATAAAATTTGGAAGGTCCTTTTTAAAGTATCATGATATGGCCCTCGCCTACATGCTCTGAAGATGGCATTGGAAATATGGATATTTCCTGCAGCCCATGTCACTTGATCAGATAGCGTCCAATATCCAGAAAACATACTACCCAAATAAAGCAAAAGTAAGCTGAAAAAGATTGCCTTCATCCATCCTCAACAAACTGATAATTTATATGACAAACAAGAGTAACAGAGGACTGATAACTCTGGAAAAATGCTGACAAGCAGGTTGCATCAATATGATAACTAGGAAAGGTAAACACATATACTAAAAATAGCATATATCTTGTCTAGGTCAGAGCTAGTTCGTTTGTTAAAACATGTCTTGCAATAACAAAAGCCAGATAGAGACTAATGCTTTAGATCCATACAAGAATTGTTTATTCTGAACCCTGTAAGTTCTAACTCAACTAAAGAATCAAAGCGTCATGGCTTAACACTTGATAAGAGGAGCTAAAACATTTTTTCAGATGAAATGAACATAATTCATATTCGTTTAGGCTTTTGACCACCGAAGAGATGCAATGTTGCTCAACTGTTTTTCTTTCTTCTCCAGAGAAAGCCATGTCTCGATAATCAAGAACAATCCATATAATACATCAACAAAGTAGGGTTTGGTTCATCCAAAAAAATTAGAATCTTCTTTTCATTGTGGATATATGACTTCCCCATCCAAACAACTTCTCATCACAATCTCCAGGTTGTTGTTCACGGAAGATGGTAGAACATCACAGCAATGTCTCCTCGGAGACTGCAAACACAGATCCACATTTTCTTAATTAGTATAAAAAGGAGTAGAAATTTCCTAATTTACTCACTCAAGTCAGAAGTTAAGATAAATCATAAATACAAGGATGTAAAAGTTCACATACTTGCTTCCAGTTCAGTTGTGACTTCTGTGATAGAACTCTGATCTGTTGCAGAGCCTACAATGCACTTTTACCCAGTTGGAAACTAGCCCCAGTTTTTCTTGTATAGGTAGTGGTGATTCCCTTAGATCCAGTGCTAACACTTTCCAAAAATAAGACAGCAGGCCTCAGGCAAGGATTTCTGGAAACATTATGAGTGTTGAACATAAAATGATCTGTCATCGTTTTCCTCCAATGCATGAAATTCTGCTAAGGAGATTCGAGTTCACGTGGGAATTGTAGGCTATCAAAAACATGTACAGTGTATCCCTGGTGCAATCTATCATAGCAGATAGTCTGTTGAAGAATCCTACTAGAATCAACCTTCACTGCCTCAGAGAGATGTCCAAAGGCCTGTGTTTGATTCATATTAGGGAATATGGGTGCCATTGCATCTAAATGATGAAGTGATACCAAGGGTGTCAGTGGGTGAGCGGAAAACCAGCCTAACAAGTTTCTACGAAAATAGACCTATTGATTGCAGAAAAATATAACTCAAAATCCTTGACCATGTATTAAGTTTCTGATTGCAAGTGTTGAACATAAACTGCTCTGTCATAGTTTTCCTCCAATGCATGAAAGTCTGCTGAGGAGATTTGAGTTCATGCAGGAATTGGAGGCTATCAAAAACATGTACACTGTAGCCCCATGACACATACAATGACCCCTGCCGCAATCTATCATAGCAGATAGTCTATTGAAGAATCCTACTAGAATTAGCCTTCACTGCCTCAAAGTGATGTCCAAAATTAGCATCATCAAAATTCCCCTTGGCAGGGTAGATAAATTTGAAATTCCAATAGATCTCAAGTTAATATTACATTTTTTTATTTAATTATTAAATATAATGATATAAACATTAGTGAAAATAGCCCAGTAATGTACATACAAAGATGTACAATTTGAATAACTCAAAACCATATCAAATTAACCAATAAATAATACTTCTAACAACTTAGTAGATGCAAAGAATGAACAACATTCTCTAATAATTATACTTGCAACAACTTTCAAGATGCAAGGACATTCTGTAATATTTAGACAAAAACCAAAAAAAGACAAAGATGTACAATTTGAATAATTCAAAACTATATCAAATCTACTTTTAACAACTTGGTAAATACTTGTAGCAACTTTCAAGATGCAAGGACATTCTGAAATATTTAGACAAAAACCAAATAAAGACAAAGATGTACTATTTGAATAATGCAAAACCATATCAAATCTAGTTTTAACAACAAATTAAATATGTTAGATTTCAAGCTGTTGTGGTAGTTCTTTTTTGGAGTAGCATGATCCAGATTATCCACAGTATTGTGTTTATTCTGTCGATGTTTCAAACCCCAAAGAGGGTCCATCATTAGGACTAAGATAGAATATGAATGACCCCTGGGAAAATGGGATCAATCACTGGCTTCAACTTCTCACACTCTATGTAGCCCCTAAGCCTCTCCAAGTTGCAACCACTCACAGTCACAATGTAAGATTCTGCCCTCGGATGAGGTGAGGGGTTGTCAATATCTATAATTTTTACTTTCTCTTTGTCAACCACATAAGATCTGTGTGAGTCTCCTGCAAAATCCAATTCATACCTCTAATCAATATTTTTTCCAGAACAAAGACATAAATCAGGAAAGGTGCTCAAAGGGCAAGTGTAGAATCAGGATTGGATCCTTTTAGCCAAAAGCTGTTTTTTGGGTTTTATATAGAATAAACTGTCAATAAAAAATGCAATGTAAAATTCCAAATGGCATTTCATGAAGAATATAGACCTGCTAGAATTTCTACACTAGAATAGAGATTCTTAATTTTATTTTGGCCTACAAGCCCTGAACTCAAACATAAATTTTGTTAAGAAACCTCATTCGCACCAGGCATGGAAGGTCTGCATCAGACAAAAGATGCAGACCAGGGTGAATATGTGGATTCCAGTCTATCGAGTAAGCTTTGCCACTAGACCAGAATCCAACTTTGTTCATTCTACATCATTATTATTACTGGGATTGTTATTCTTGCATTGTTGATAATGATTAAAACTTATTTGGATAACCTTACGTCTTAAAAGAAACAGAATTCGGCAGGAGTAGTTGTTGACATGTATGGATCAGACATAGCAAAATGATCCAAGAATTTTATTATCACAACTTACAATATAGCACAAATTTGAGTTAAACTTCTCCACACCATTACCATTTTGTGTAAAGGGGGAGACTGAAACTATATTAATTTCCAAAGACACTGATTTTGAATTTGAACTTGCAATGCAAGTCTCAAATTTAAACTCCTTGCTTATTAGGCATCCAAACTACCAAAAAGCAGTCAATGAGCTTGCCAAAGATAACAAGTTTATATAAAATTTGGATACATTAAAAATAAAGGGAAAAATGCCAGTGGAACCTACCAATGGTGTCAAAAGCAAAGTCAAAATTTTGTGGTATTTGATCATAGCTTTGCTTCTTATAATCAATCATAGTATTAGCTCCTAATTGTCTCAAAAAATCCACATTCCTAGTGCTTGTATTAGTTGCAATTTTTGAAGCTCCATACACATACTTGGCAAGTTGAACAACACAACTATTAGTGCAATTTCTTACTTGATAATATGCAGAGGAAGAAGATTATTAAAGGAAAAAGATCTAGTTTTCACTTTTACCTAAATAGCTAGGCTACCAACACCTCCTGCTCCACCTACAACGAACACAATCTCACCCCTTTGAAAATTTACTCTATGAAAACCTTCCTGTGTAGTTTGAAGGGCTAGAGGAAAGTTGGCTGCTTCTTCAAAGGACATGCTTTTGGGCTTCAAAGCAATCAGACTCTCTTCCACTGTTGTGTATTGTGTTAAAATACCACATTGTTTTGGCCTAACTGTGTTAAAGTTTTGGATATTACCATATACTTCATCACCCTTTCTAAATTTTGAGACATTATCTCCTTCGTCAACTATTACTCCGGCTACATCACAACCTGCCAATGCCAAGGGTGTCAGTGGCTAAGAAGACAACCAGCCTATCAAGTTTCCATGAAAATCAACCTAATGATTGCAGACAAATATAAGTCAAAATCCTTGACCATGTATTAAGTTTTTGATTGCATAAACTGTCACATGGTTAATTTTTCTCACTTATAACTTCTCACTTATGTGCTAAGATGTGCTGGATGGGATTTCCTCCTTCGAAAGGTTTCTTCATCTATGTCAACTCCAAACTCAAAGATAGATACTGTTATTTTGATTTTATGTTTTATTTTTTTCAACCTGAAGAAACCAAATATATTTTATTGATATGAAAAAGGTAGTTACATTCCGTAGATAGGTGTAACTTAGGTGTTTAAGAGCTTGTTCAAGAAATGCATGATGCTTCTCCAACTGGAAAAGTTCAAATAAGGAGATGTTAACCCTTATTCTCTTCATGTCCTTAGCCAGATTATAATTGATACCCAGCGGGAGCTCAGGACTAGAAGCTTTATTCTACGTGATCGTCTTTGGTGTAGGAGTGGGACTTGACGGGTTTGGTAGAAAGTGCATGTGATTTTGATTGCTTTAAAGGACCCATTTGCATAAGCTTGTACTGCTCCCTGGTTAGCACAACATCAAAATTCTCAAGGGATGGCATCTTATAAGCAGTTTTGAGTGCAATCTTGGTAGCGTGGAAGGTAGAAATGAAAACAAAGTAATCAGGTTCAAGTTCAGCAAGAATGGGCAGAACCAATTGGTTGTCCTCCTTGTCAATCCCACATAGCTTAAACTGTAGCCTTAGATACTTTAACATGGTGAGAAAGTCATATATAGTGTTAAAGCTACTTGGGCTCAAGTTGATGAGCTCATTCTCTAGCTGGTGACCTCGGCTAATGATCGTATAAGTGCATATGAGCCCTAACCTATTCTTCATTGACCCAAGTGTGTGTGAGCCTTGTTATTTGCCTTAATCGACCAACCAAAGTATGTATGAGATTTCTTGTTCTTTGTCTTGATCGACCAACCAAAGTACGTATGATCTTTCCATCCCATAATGACAGGTCATTTTTGTGTTTTCCTTGCTTCCATGCATGGGTCCTGCCTTCCTGCTTGTTATGACAGGTCTCATTTGAATGATGGTAGATTCATTGGCCCCAGCCTTTAGGGCCAACCTCCCAACTTCTAAGAAACGAGCGACTGCATCCTTTACATAATTATTCTCTTGTTTCACTATCATATGTTTCCCAAACTCAGAATAGTTTTTGAGCATGTCATCCCCAATCAACTGTGCAGCAAGTATAACAAGCTCCTCCTGAAACTATGAACTCTCCTTGTCTTCATTTGTTACAGTAGGCCTCAATGACTATTGGATCCAGATCCAGAAGTGTTTTTGCACAAAGTGGTTGTTATTGTTAGCTCTTCTATGGTATATATTAGGGGAATCCAACAAATTTCTCCAAGAACCAAAGAAAGGAATCAATTTTGCCACCAACATTCTCAAATGAGGAAATGCTAAGGATGCAGAGACATTTTCTGATGCACAAAAATTATTGTCACAAGGGGAGAATAAGTGAAATCCAAATCATGATGGCCCCTAGAAGCCCTAGTTTCCAAATCATAGGCATCAAACATTTTCTGATGCACAAAAATTATTGTAACATGGGGAGAATAAGTGAAATCCAAAACATGATGGCCCCTAGAAGCCCTAGTTGCCAAATCACAGGCATCAGGTTCTACATGCACAAAGTCATTCAGACTAAACAATTAGCAGGTGATGGTCTCTAGAACCTGGTAAAATTGCCCATTATCTGCATGGTTAGAAGTTTCTAACTTTGAACACAATGCTTGCTTTGCCACTAAGACAAATTCTACATTATTCATGATGATCTTTGATGCGCAGATCAAATCATCACTGTACATGTGCATATTATGCATGTTTCTGAGTGAATAAGTATGCAAAAAAAGATTTCACAAACAAGTTTGTATTAAAGTTTGAGAAGCATGCAGAACTGAATGTACAACTTGCAGCCAATTACATCTACAATATGTAAACCATAAGAATAGTTGCAAAGAATTGAAAATGTATGTTATTGTGCATAGGAAAATGAGACAGGAATAAAACAAATCTTAAATCCCAACTATAATCAAGTAGGATCAACGGAAAAGCATCCCTTCATGAAGAGTCTTTGGAAATACCCTTAACATATAGCTTGAGCATATGTCCAAACAGACCTTGTTTATAATGCGTTGTCTAGAAAGCAATTATAATCAAATAAGAACTATGAAAATTGTATTTTCACTGACACTTTCTTTGGAAAGACCTCTAACATATAGCTTGACTGTATGCCCAACCAGATCTTATCCAAAGTTGATTAACTAGGAAAGCATTGACAAATTTAAAATATTACATGAGCCAATAAATGGAAGCATGCCATATAATAATTTCCATAAAAGAAAGGTTGTGAAAATCAATTTGACAACATGAAATGGAAGGAATATTTATTCAGGCATAAGAAATTTAATCGACACATCCTTGGCTTAGCAGTATTAACAGTACTAGTCAAGAAGCTATGAAGATTTATGTATGAGCTTTCTTGCCCATAATGAGAGGTCTTTTTTGTGTTTGCCTTGCTTCCATGCATGGGTTAGGTACCAGTCAATTGTGGAAGTAGGTGGGACAACGGATGAATGACAAACAATGGTTTTTTGAGCTTATTCTTATAACATTCATTGTACATTATAATGTGTCTATTGTGAAGTATTGTTCTTTTGGATCCAGATGTCCTATTCACTGTAGATCAATTTTTCTAAAAAAAAAAAAAACAAAAAAACAAAACTCCCAACAACTTCTAAAACTTTATTCCCTTATCTGATTGCCAACATGAAAACAGAGTGTCAACAGACAATCGCTATGACTAAGCTACTTTGACAAAAAATAAACAAAAACATTATTGTCCAACTTTATTCATTCTATCCTTTAGAATAATGTGTATTTTGTTCATCCAAAAGAGCCATGACAATAGCAAGGAAAAATCCCTCAAATTTTGTAGCAGTTCAAGTAGCTCTGTCAGAGCCTTAGCCCTATCCCGAAAGGTAAAAACACTAACCTGAGATAGCTCTCTATCTATTTTAACTAATTGATTAAACATTCTATCTCCAACAATGTTTAGATTCCTCCTAATGTCTTTGTACTCCTTGCCTTCTTCTGTTAAACTCGGAAGATTCCAATAATTTGTTTTCTATTTGAAAAATCTTGTTCTCTGTTTTGTTATTAATGTCTAGGCCATTTTAGAGCACAAGTAAAGATTACCATACCCCTGTCATCTTTAGTCACTGCTACTCCACTAGTTACCTGGATTTCCTTTGGAGATCCATAATTCTTTATTCAATGCACATGTCCAGGAAAAACCCAGTATGTATTTTGTGAAGTTACAATTGTGATGTCAGATTTTGTAAGTTTAGGTAAATGGTTGGAGACCCATAATTTCGAAATTAGCTACAAAGTCACTATAATTTTGAAGTTTAAACTTCATATAATCATATCTACGAGTTACAATTTTTGAGGTCCTTCAAGTGTATCACTTCATCAATTGATGAGATTTCTCAGCTGAACCAGGTTTATATGTAATTTGTTTTCTAAATTGTGTTCTAATTTAAAGCATGCACCGATAACATATTGATTGTGCATATCTTATTCAAATACAATGACAATGACATTGGGAGTTTTTACTCATAGTGATGTCATCTAGATCAAATGGATATTTTGTTCGAGGCCTAGAGTTTCCACCTATTAATCCTTTCTTCCAAATCCATGTAATTACTATTCTGTGAAATTTCATTTATTACTTTAATTTTTTTTGGCAAGTTTGAAGTCTAAAAACTATTTTTTTGGGTAGATCTTACCCAACATTTTGGTAATCCTAAAAATTTAATCATATAATCAATAATTTCTCACTTGATTTCAACATAGAACATTCACAACTAATATACTGAGCACATATCGAGCCTACTGTTGTCAACTATTCATCTTGGAATCACCATCATATTCCATGGTGATTTCCCTCTCTCTGCAACAATCATTTTTTATTTTTTTGTTTGAAATAAAGAATGCCATTCTCCTTTAGGATTGAGGTTTATTGGTTGGAGATTGTTTTTCTAACTAACTTATATAGGAAATTTTGGTGATTTTCACCATGTATTATGATTGTTGTCTAATATAATAATCAATTCATCTTGTGAATTGAGTCTATCTCAAGTGGTTAAGAAGAAATTGTTATTCACCTCAACCATTTTCAATCTTTGTGATGTGTTCACTCTTTGTGAGCCAGTGGTTGATTGAGACTCTTTATGATCTGTGAGGATTATCCCTTTCTTGTTCATTGGCTAGAGGATGGGTGGCTTGAAGGTGGGGTTGTAAGTTACATGTGAAAAAAAATAAACATCTCATTTTTCATAGCTTACTACTAGAACATGTCTTGTGCTAGTCTTCGATGAGATGCAGTTTCAAAGTAATATGCTATTCTCTTGTTTTTTCATGTAGGTAGAATTTCTTTTTCCTGGGGAAAAAATCCAATAATTTTATATTGATAATAAGATTACATCCATATATGCTAGTAGGCATTCCTAAAGGCCAAGTAGCCTAAAAAACTATTTGTCGAGAAGAGTCCAGATCTACAAAACCTTAAAAGCATTTGTAGCCATGCCATTTGTCAAGTGACCACCCTCTCAAAAGGATACATCTATACTCCTATTATCTATACAAACCCTTTGTCCATAATCCAAAATTTAATCATTTACCTGCCCCTATTTATATAATTTACATCCCTGTTATAGTCAAAATGACCATATAGAACTGCTGAAAACACTGATAAGATCATTTGTCATATTTGAGAAAAAAACATAGAGAGAGTAACAAGATTATTTAGTGCCAAGTGTCATGAAGAAATTATGTTTGCTGGCCTTCCTTCAAATTTGTGACTTTCAATGAGGCTAGGTCCATTTCCAAGCTGACTTTGGACAATCTACCTGCTTCTTGATTCCTGTTCCTGGTCAAAGGAAACATAAAAATAGAAGGTAAGTTGTATGTTTTGAAAAAGAGGCTGCAAGTGGTAGCTCAAAAGTTTAGAGGCTCTTTTCAGCCAATTTATGACTAGCTTTGAGTCCCCATACACATGAAGGTAGGAAATCTTGTATTCTCGAGCTAAGATGAAACAAAAGTTTTAGAGACATTAAGTCTACATAGTTGTTTGAGGCATGATTGATACAAGATGAAAAGGATATGGGTCCCTAATGCTTTTTTTATCAGAGTTTGTAAACTTCTTTGTACAAATTCTATTTTATTATATGAATAGGTTTGCATATGTAAAAGTCTACAAGTAAAGAACAACCTTTTAAGTGGTGCACTTATGCATTTGGATTGATCCCAACAATGTTATAGTTGGAGATGAACTTTTGCATTAGTGGGATTTTAGTTTAGAACATTTTGCAGAAGGTGGAGGCAAGAGAGGTGGGAAATAGATGGTTCAGCAAGATGAGGATTTGCACTCATCCATTAAGAATATTTGTGGTTATAATGAAACTTCATGCATTGATCAACTTGTTTTCTATTGTTCATTGTGCACCCTTTTGCATGGCCACCACCTTCTTCATCAACAGTACAACACCAACTCCATCACTTACTTGGCTTGATTTTCCTTTGTGAGATTGAAACAGAACATAGACATAACTGACACAAACTGAATACTCAACATCCAGTGCTTTACAATGGCAGAAAATCTAGCATGTTGTAACTTTTTTGATAAAATCAACAACATAGAAAACATGCTTAGCATGCAATTGGGAAAGAAACTCTATACCAGTAGTGGTGCTTCCCCTCTTCTTAAATGCATGTCTGAGTTTCCCTAAATCATAAAGAGAAGCATTAGGATGAAAGCCATTGTCCACATATATCATCATGGGCTTCTCATCTCCAGTTTTAGGATCAACAATCTTCAACACAAAAACAAGAAACACATTAAGTACCATTGCGGAAACTCTCCAGCAACTCCAACTTTGGAAATTATAGAACATGGGTGTTTTGTACCTTTGCTTCAACTAGGATGATCTCATATTTGAACTTCCCTGCAACTATTGCTGCTATTGTGCGCCTATGAGATTCAACCTGAAAAACAATTCTAGCAGTTAATATTCAACTCCCATTCCTTACCTTCACTGATTAATTCATATGAACTGCACCAACATTGACTTCACTCAAATCAAAATCTTAAAATATCATCCATATACCACTGCTTGATCTTGGTCTTGACATGAAACTCCATAGTGGTCAACTACATTTTCTGAGATGATACCCATGGGAAAAAGACAATCTTGTGCTTTTCTGAAAAATTCAACCTATTGCAAGTGGCAGCAAAAGCCATCAATGCCTTTCACACAAATCTTTAATGAAGTACTTATATATCTATCCTTGTGCAGGTGTGTGTATATATATATATATATATATATATATATATATATATATATATATATATATATATATATATATGAAGGCTATATTAAAGACATAGAAGAGTATGGATAAAAAAATCAAATTGAAATTGTTGACAAAATTAAAAGCCTTATGTTTACAACATCATTAACTTTTATTGATGCCTACCTTTGAATTGATAGAACCTTCCCACACCATAGGATTGATAGTCATTAACTCCACTCCTACACTGACGCCTGAAGAAAACAAATTGAAATCATAAACTTATCTAAACTCAAACCTACTATGATAATCCAGTGGTAGCAACATATATTGACATACCAATGTCATAAAACCCAACTTTAATTGCAGCTGAAACATCTACAATTGCTTGTAGGTTTGAAGATCATTGTCTATTGATAGTGTTGACATGTATAGTCTCTGAAGAGATGATGTGGTAAGCAACATGCAGTTGTCACAAAAAATTAGGCATCCAACAAGAAAATAATTCATTTGACACATGAAATGGTAGGATATACACTTGGGAATCCATCATAAAAAGCAGCCATCCTAAACTCATTGGCATATTGAGAGCCAGGTGCAAGAATAATACCCACTACAATATCACCAACTTCAACTAGATTAAGTCTAGTCTTTTCAATCAATGTCTGCAGGAAGCTAGAGAACATTCATAGACAAATTTGTGCACTCATGATTCATGGGCCATAATGGTTAGGAGGAGAATTTTCAAACTGCATAAAAAATTCATGAATCAATTTATCGGTGTAACCACTAATCCATACCTTAAAAATAGGAGCAAGCAAGTCATCGATAAGAGTATCCTTAAATCCTCCACATTTAACCTTGCAAATAGGGGTACGATAAGCCTTGCAAAAGTGATAATCAGATAGAGAAAAACTAGGTGTTGATAAGCTAATCAACAAGAATTAGGAAAACTCTGAACTCAATCAACCACATATGATAAAATGCAAAGCGTTGGAAGATATTTCCTGAAAAACCATCAATTAAGCTGGAAAAAAATGGAAACTTACGCAACAATGACAACATCATCACCAAACTCAACAACTATTTCATAGGAAGCACTATCTCCAGCAGCATAAACTGAAGCCTAGTAAAAAAAAAATAATGATCAATACTTATATTCTCGCTAGAAGATCCATGTGTTAAATATACTCAACACAGTCTTGACTCTCTTCTAATGTAAAGAAGATAAAATACATTTTTAATAATATATTTATGGCAAAACCAAATTAACAATGGCCTAAAACAAGGGTACAACAAATCTAGTTAAGGGGATTCAATTGTTAGGATTCACCTTGACTCGGGAATGATAGTCTATAGCTAGTGGTTTTGGGCCCATGGTATTATGCCAATTATATTTGGATGGAAATAAGCTTATAAATAGGCTTATTAGTCTCCATTGTAATGTGCCAAAGGTTGAGCAAGTGTGGGCTCCCCGCCCATTGTAAGGGGCCAAGGGTTTACCAACTTGGCCAGGCTTTCATGGAATTCTGTTAGTTGGGTTATCCCCATAGTTGGGGTTTTCCTAGGGTATTTATGGGGTTGTTAGTGTGCGTGATTGATTCTATATTGTGTTGATGATTATGTTTATTTACCTTGCCTTTTATACATGACACCAATTAAGTTGAACGTAACGCAAGCATCCATTAACCCCCATACAATTGTACCTCAAGCATTCTAAATCCATCAACACATTCGAACATATAACATTGAATTTATCATTTCAACACAGTATCAACTACCATACCCATTGCACAGAAAGTTATGAACAATAGTATTCACCCAAAAACTCCACAAAACACAACACTCATAGCCCTTGCCCGAACCCCCACCGGACAAAATTCAAAAAAGAAAGCAAAAATAGGAAGGTTGATATGTAAGCATAGAGTATATTTCACCATATTTTTTTTATTTCAAAGAATTCTAAGTGAGTATCCATTTGTATGGATTACTTTAACTTTATTTCTGGTGTTACAATTTGCTTTAGGCTTTGACATAAGACCATCGTGTGAGTTGGGGCTATCTATTCTTCAGGGCACATAGAGAGTCGAGTTTTTTCCTTTCACTCCCCTCCATTCTAGTAATTTTGTGGAATTATTTTGGGTGGTGCCAAACATGGTCCATTAGACCAGAATCATAGATAATCCTAAAAGTTAATTGTAACACTTAATAATTCCCAAAAAACTATAGCCTCAAATTGCACCCAATGACCAAAATAAAAAGGAAATGGAGCAGAAGGATCTAGGTCCATTTTGAAAAAGAAAAATTCCTGTATGAAGTTAAGTTCCACTGTAATTTTTAAAATCTATGTGGGAAAACCCATTAAAGTTCAAAGAACAATAATCTTGTAATTAAATTTAAAAATAAAGAAACCTCTTCATATTTTGGTTGCGAATATAATGACTTGCAACCTTGGCTCTCATCCATCATCACTGAAGAGTCTAGCCCTGATGTTTGCTACATCCCCCCAACTCTCTTAGATAGTTGATCTACGAATAGCTTCATCCACATTTAAATGGTTCCATCTATTATTATTATTTAGGTTGTCATCTATGATGTTGTCCTCTAGCTTTGCGATTTTCCATCTGTGAATTTTGCATCATTATCCTATAGGAGCTTCAGTAGAATTTTACATTTAGACTCAATGTTCTTAAAAGCCTTAACTTCATGATGCCAATCCTCTTTGTTCAACTCCATTCATTGTCAATCCCCTACATTCTCTAGCTGTTTTCTCCACCTTTTATAACATTAAGTCACATCACATGATACAGTCTCTTCTTGGTGGCTGTATCATGGAAGTGATGCCACCATGGCTTGGTGAGCTAACAAGTTTGAAGGAATTGTACATTTAACATGACTAGAGGTGCTAGTATTCCCATACATCCACATGTGTTGCACGTTCTCTTAATTTCTTCCAACAAGGAGGGGTCTGAATTCTCACTTAAATTTTCTTTAGTCCCAAATGATCTCCTTAGTTACCTATCTGGTTCCTCATTTTTTGAACCATCTTGTTACATAGGAAAACCTTATTACATGAATCTTCACAACAAGACACCTAATTTCCTACAAGATATCCTGAATACTCCTATATTTGATACCTGATTTATTTGAAACCTGATTACTGGAGAGTAGAGCCTCTTTCAATATTGAGCGTATCATTTCCTTATTTAGTACATAAGTTAGTCCCTAAATTGGAGCCTCAAATTTAGCCTTTGTTTATATGCCAATGGAGAAAGAAAAAATGATACTATCTTTGTGATTCATTATTACCCCATCATTCCCAAATCTGCTGCTTGGACCCTAGTTTCCCCATCAAGATTTAATATGAACCAAATCTCAAGTGGTACTTCTCTAGGCAAGGGGTTTAGTTTGGTGGCAAATTGTATCAAGTTGTGGATGTATGTCTATATGTGCTCTTGTTTTGACTATTTTGAATTTTCTTTTCTTTGTTGATAGACCTTGTTGTTTTTCTTTGTGTACCTTGTTTTTACTTTATTTATACTATGTCTGATTTTCACACGATTGGGAAGATTTGTGACACTACAAAATATGATTGAATGGTAAGATAATATTCTTCACATTCTATGGATTATTACTTTTCTTTTGGTATGCCTATTATAGCATTTGGTGAGAATTTTTTGGTTGTCCCTTTGAAGAGGCAAAGTTCTAATCTGCATATGCTAAGTCTCTAAACTTATGGAATTTATAATTTGTGTACTTGAAGAGGAAAATAAAAGTGTAGCCATTATGTGTGTACATATATCATTGTTTCATAGTTCCATGCATTACACAAAATCTACAAATAGCTAGTTGCTCTTCAGACAAAAAATCTCGTGATTTTGCCTTCTTGAGTAGTCCATCATGAACAACTTCATAAAATAATACTACATTGTGTCACATGTTTATTTTTCAGTTTAACTCTTAGTTTCATTGTCATTAGACATTCTTGGGCCCCTTGCCAATTTTTCCAGTCACTGTCTTTGACAATATCTTCTCAAAATATATAAAAATTGTTTAGAAACTACATCAGAATCTAGATCATATTAGATTGGTTGCTTGTAGAATATTCATAATTATGCTTGTATTTGTATCAAATAGAGTGCTTTGTTCTTCATTCATTTTAGATATTCGACAGATAGCTGAAACAAAGTAAAATTTTGAATGTTGAATGGTTAACAAATTTCATTTGGATATATTTGTGTGCATCAACAATTTGATTGCAAATTTACTGATAAAATTGTGATTATTGAAGCACTAAATTTTTGAGATATGCAGATCCCTTGTAATTCTAACACTTGTTTCAAGGAATAGTTGCTGCATGATTTTGATAACTGTTCAACTATATTAACTTGGACTGGATTGTGTCCTGCATGAGTTACACTACTCTTCTTCCATATGCTATCCACTTATGACATTTCCTTTGCAATATTTGGTGCATTTGCTAGTTATAGGTCATTTATAAGTTATAAATGTCTTTAGAGTTTCACTTCTAATTGAGTATTAAAATGAGCATATTGATTCTCTTATACATAACTATTTTTCCCTCCACCTACTTTTCATAACTTCCATAACCATTAGGTAGGGACCTGCAGCTTCGATGTTGCTTTGCTTGTTTAGTAAAATATTGCCGAGACTTTAATTTATTGAAAGTTGTAGAATTTACAATTTATGAAGTTTCAAGGTCTAATTTTTAAAAGTCTAATTCTTTAAAGGGTGCTAGCTCAATGGAAGAGCACCTGCTTTACAAGTAGGAGGTTGGTGGTTTGATTCCATCTTGCCCTGACATCCATATGGAATGGCGACGATCAATTTTTGGCGAGGCTCTTTAACCATCACCAATGAGCTTTGGTCACATTTTTTGACCCTCACCAAAATATGAAATGGTGACGGTCAACGAATGCCACCATATATACCCATCAATAATGATGACCCTCAAAGGTCCATAACCATAAATCATTGTTGTTGATATGAAATGGTGACGGTCATTGTCCATCATTATAGTCATTATTTGTGATAGACCTTGAATGTCACCACAGCACCTGTACTTCTGGCAATGCAGCTTTTGGTGATAGTGAACGGACATCACCATATGTATGCACCAATAGTGACAACCATGAAACATCCATCACAATAAATTGTTGTTGTTCATAAGAAATGGTGATGGTCACTATCTATCATTATAATCAATATTCATGATAGACCTTGAATGTCACCATAACACCTATATTTTTAGCAACACCACTTTTTGTGATGTTCAGTTTTTGGTGACTAAGACTATGGTCCGTCACCATTGCTCATATAAAATGGTGACGGTCGCTATCCATCATTATAAATCATTATTGGTGGCGAACTTTGAATGTCACTGCAACACCTATACTTTTGGTGACTCTACCTTTGGTGACGTTTAGTTTTTGGTGACGGAGGCTATGGTCTATCACCATTGCTCATATGAAATGGTGATGATTGCTATCTGTCATTATAAATCATTATTAGTGACATAGTTTGAATGTCACCACAACACCTATACTTTTGGTGATGCCACCTTTGGTGACGTTCAGTTTTCGGTAACGAAGGCTCTTTTGACTATCACTAATGAGCTTATGGTGACATTTTTCGCCTCTCATGAATGTCCTTTTCTCTTGTAGTTCCTATTGCTTATTTTGTGTTCTAAATATAATTGATTTAACTAGTAAAAGTAACAATTAAAAAGAAATATTGATTCACCCCCCCTCCCAGTAGTTCCAACAATTGGTTTTAGAGCCAGTACCTTCACACAAAGCCTAACAACTTGAAGGTTGATCAATTAGAACACAAATTGTGAAGCCAAGGAAGAAAGACTCCAATCCTCCTAAAGATGTGTCTCCCTCAACCACCAAAGTTGAAATCAATAAATTTGTGAAGGCTCCACTTTTCAATGGAAACTTTGATATATGGGAAGAAAGAATGAGGAATTTCTTAAAGACTCAAGGCACTGAAGTCTAGAAATCAGTGATCACCGTTAGCATGATGGATGAAGAATCCAAGGAGCACAATGCAAAAGCAAGGAAGGCAATCCTGAATGGGCTACCAGATTCTATAAAGGACAATTTAGAAAAGTGTTCATCAGCAAAGGACATCATTAGGGGAGTTTTGAGGTCTAAAATGGGCCTCCTAAGGAAATTTTAAAATAATAGTAGAAATAATAAAATAAGATTAGATTAAATCATCAAATTTTAGAGGGAAAAAAGAAAAAAACTACTTTTTCAACTCATATTTTCAACTTATCTCCTTATGGGTTTACTCAAATTTCGAGTGGAAATAATCGTTGAATGCATAATTTGATTCCTCATCCAAGGGGTACCCATGTTGCATACTTTCGATGGACCCTGCTACACCAAAAATGAGAAATACATGAAAAACGTGATTGCAATCACGTTTTTCATTTATTTTTCATTTTTGGTGTAGCAGGGTCCATCGAAATTATGCAACATGGGTACTCTTTGGATGAGGAATTAAATCTTACATCCAATGAGTACTTCCACATAAAATTTGAGTAAAACATTAGGGAGATAAGTTGAAAATATGAGTGGAAAAAGTAGTTTTATTATTTTATTACTTTTTAATCCTTTTGCTTTTTTACTCCAAAAATGGCGAATCATCCCCCATGGTTGACATCATCACCTTGAATCCTATTGGTTCTTATAAAATTTATTTTGGTTGTACATGTTTCTTAGGAGGCCCATTTTAGACCTCAAAAGTCCCCTAATGATGGGACAAGCTTCATGACCTTCACTCAAAGGGAGCATTGACCATGACCACTAGTAAAGAAGATGATGGAAAGTAAGAAGGAAATCCAGAATCCATCATCGAAATCGAAAATAAGAATGATTACATCAAGGCTAAAGAATACCTAGAAGATGAAAAGAATGAAAAAGATTTTGAAGAAGATATCCTCGCTAAACTTATGACTACTATGGAAGAGATTATTAGTTTGAAAAAAGAAAATAAGGAACTTAAGAAGAAAGCACTAGCTGGTGACTAAGACCAAACAAGGAAGGAAGTTGACCTTGTCAAGCTTCAAGTACAAGAAAGGGATGAAGAGCTTGCCAGGCTTAAGAAGGAATTTCATCAAAGCAAAAGAAAGCATCACAAAGAAGTCATATCCATGAAAAATCAATTGGATAAGGCAAATAAATGGGAAGATACCTTGTCAAGCCATCTTGAACAAAGGCACAAAAGCTTGAAAAAACTTGAAGCAGAGATTAGTCAACACAAAGAAGAGGTCTTTGCCCTTAGATCTCAACTAGAAGAAGGAAGGAAACAAGCACAAGGAGCTGAGATGGTGATGGAAGCTTTGAAATTCATAGAAGGACAAGTTGATGAAGCAGAAAAGGAGAGAAACACCATGATGTGCCAACCAGAGGAAAAGGATGATGTCATCACCAAGTTAAAATTAGAAATCACCTCTCTTAAGGCCAAATCGTGTGAAGCAACCAAGATCAAGAAAGAAATGGAGAGTAGTCTAGCAAAAGAAAATGAAGAAATTTTCAAAATGAAGTCAGATATCATCTCCCTTAAAATAGAAGCAAATGAAGCAATACGTATCAAGGAAGAGTTGGAGAAACAACTTGCTAAGAATAATAATGATTGCGAAAGATTGGAAGAAGAGATTGTCTCCCTCAGGAAAAAGGTAGAAGGGATGGAAATTTTTTTGAAGAGCTCCCAAGCCTTGGATGACATGCTCAGCCATCAAAGATCCCCATTTGATAAATCAGGTCTTGGCTATGAAGGAGAATCCTCAAGCAAGAATGATAATGCTTCAAACAACAAGGATGTGAGGAAGCCATAAATAAATATTGATGCTCCCAGTTCTAGAAAAGGCAAGGATAGGGTCAAGGCAACAATGAAGGAAGTCCTATTCCAAGAAGAAATGTATATGATGTTAAGGATGCACGAAGCAATGGTTATAATCAAAGGATCTCAAGGAAGAAAGACTTCAGAAGTACATCAAGGAAATATTCTTCTCCTAGGTACCAAAGTATATTTCTTGTTTATTGCTATTCTTGTACAAACTTTGGAAACATGGAAAAATATTGTAGGGCATATCACAAAGATAGACATTATGGTCCTTGACAATCTTCGAGAGCAATTTTGCAAGAAAAAATCATGAATTTTGATTCATGAACGAAATAGAATGCTTCAAGTGTCATAACATTGGTCATATGGCACATGATTTTAACTTGACTTGGGCTCCTACATAAGCTAGAACCATGCCAGAAAACAAAGTTACACAAGTATGGAGAAGAAAGCAAATACAATCCAAAAATTTCTTGAACTCTCCAGCCAACAACACGTGTTGTTGACTTAATAAAGATATCTTTGATATTCCAAGTGTTTGATGATGGGATTCTGCCAAAAAGAGACCATGCATACAATCAAGGGGAGCTTGTGATTCTTGATCATTATTGTAGAAGCTATCAGTGAGAGGATCCTTATGAAATCCTTGATCAACTATATTAACAATCATTCTTTGATAGATAATTTGTTAGGAAAACTCCATTGAAGAACATGATATCTTATCTATCCAATGGACTATTGTTGAAGATGTTTTTTTCTTCTACTTGATTAATAAGTAGAAATTGGAGCAGCAGAGAAGGCCATATAATGCTAAAGAAATGGGGCAAAGAACTATGTTGCTATTATCACATAATTTGAATGTCTCGACTCAGGGATTTGATGTAAGAATAGGTAAATTATGGACACAAATGGAGGCAACCTTCAAACAAATAGATACATATGGGAATGGAGCTTGAAGCAAGAGAAGTGTCAATAAGTAGAAAGAATTTAAAACACAGTCATAGATTGAATATCAAAATCTATTAGTGGAGATAACTTGCAGAAAATTTTACTAGAACACAAGGAAAAATGGCTCATCAAAAGGACTATAGAAAGGAGAATGTTGTATAGTCGAATATAGCTTAGTGACTTAAGGAGAAGCACAAAGATACAAAGGAACTTGGAATTGAAGATAGTGAGAAAGACAATTTTAGTGGCATTTTCTCTTGATTCAGACTATGAAGGCCTCTTAATTTTGAACGTGAAAACAACAGAATACAGTGTAGAAGCATAAAAACTTGGACTTGGACATTTGGTGTATGGCTATTTGCATTCAGTTTGGAATCATTGAAGTGGAGAATCTTTAAGCATTGTTGAAGCCATGATGAATAAGTTCTGAGACATGAAGAGGGGATAATGTGCTAGTTGATGATAAGGCAACAATATTTCTATCTTGAGCAAAAATAAGAGCACCATGACAGGGAGAGTAATATACCCATGAAGATATACTATTCATGTAGAACAAAAGAAGCTTGACATGGGGAGAAGTTTGATAGGGGGATTAGTTCAACTGCAGGAGTCCTTGTGCACTCCTTTGCCATTAATGTCAAAGGGGGAGAGAAGAATAATATTTCCATCAATAACAGAGGATATTTTTGATCTAGATTGTCATTGATGTCAACATGGTAATATTTTGGGATACTAAATAATGATGTAAAGCCAAGGAGAAGTAGATCTGTGATGTAACAGGAGAAAGAAGCCAAGGAGGAATGCCATCAGGGAAGCCATTAGAAGTCAAGAACATGAGCTATCAAAGAAGAGCTATCAGAATTCAAAGGAAAAGCTATATGAGCAAAGAGGAACACATCAGCAGAGAAAGAGCTAAATGAAAGAAGAGCCATAACGGAGGAGTTAACAATGTTATCTGAGGAATTATATTGATGAATTTATTATGTGCTACCACTCGAATTCCTCGATTGTGATATGAGCATTACGGACTCGATGGTTCTATTACAATACACCTTAATATAACATCACATCTGCCTTAATATAATATGCCTTCATATAACAACAATATTGAAGGAGCATTGCAAACCCGATGTTTCCATTACAATACGCCATAATACAACATTGCATCTATCACATCACAAGTCCTTTTAAAGTTGTTGTCACATTAAAACCCTATTTGCGATATAAGGTGCGGACCCGATCGCTCCATTACAATACGACTTAATGAAACACCACGTCCACTGTATTAGAATTTTCATATCTCAAGTCCTAAATATTTCATGTTCAAATATGCCAATTGCAATATAATATTGTGGACCCGTTGCACCATTATAATATGCTTTAAAGAAATATCGCATCCGCCTATCGGAAGATACGTATTGTAGGTTTCAATAAACGATTGACACATTCAAACCATCAATTACAATAAGGCTTGTGAACCCAACAGATCACTGATTGTGATAAAGGTGTGGACCCGAAGGTTTATTATAACTAGCTTATTGAATATCTCATCCGCTCCATTGGTAGTAGGGGTATCGAAAATGTTACATTGTGAAGCCAAAGGGTTGCGATTGCGAGATTTTCATGAAGTTGTGATTGCTAGATTTAAGTAGTGATATGGCATGTGGGACCTCCCTGTGCATATAACTTCTCTTATATGGTTCCATGAATAATAAAGTCTATGGATGAAAGACTCTTCGATATTTTTTGATATAAAAGTCGGCCTCCCTCCAATAAACATGTCTTTTCGGTCATTGGTGAAACCCATATAAATATAAGTTAAGACACCTCATTTCTAATCATTGATCTTGTGCATCTATCATAGAACAAAATGAAAATTTACAACTCGTGAACTTGAAGGAACAGAGGAAGCCGAAGGTCGAGCGGGAAGGAAGGATGTCGAAGGTCCAACAGGAAAGAAGGAAGCCAAAGGTCAAGCAATTCTTTTGATTGGGTTAATATTTGAAAGGCTCGGACCTGTGATGAATTAATCTATGGAAGAAGTACATAACACACCCTGAAGAAAAGTTCTATGAAGTGAAATAAGGTTTCATTCATCATCATTTGAAGGGAGCGGTAGAGAACACCAACATTGAAGTGTTTGTGAGTTTGTTTCTTGGAAGTAAGATATCGTGACTGTAAGAATAGTAAGAAGCAGTCACTCCTGAATCAATTACAGCAACAGTAAGAAGAGAGGGTTGAAAATGGAGAATTGTTTTTGTGCAGACATTGAGGCTTAGCGCAACTTATCAAAGATATATTGTTGAAAAGCATCAATAGATCTTGGAGACATTATTGGAGATCATGATGGCTATTTGAAATCATCATGAGGTAACTTTGCAGACTCTGTTTGGGCAATATGAATAGTTTTGAAGACTCCTTCATATGAAGAAAAGGTTTTCATTGATGATGTAGCATGGAGACTACAATGAATCCGTAGATTGACAGAACATAGTGAAGAAGATTTTGGGAGACGTGAATTACTTTAAAACATATCTAGACAAAGTATAGTAGTGGGTTGGAGCCCAAAGCGTTGGTTCCCTGAAGGTTGGAGCCTCAAACAAACAAGGTAGTTGCCTTGAAGGATAGGGTTGTAGCCCTAGAGGATCAGTGTCCTCAAGAAACCAGGTCGGAGCCCGTACTAGGGAAGGGTTGGTGCCCTTTGGAGCCTCTAAAGACAAGGTTGGTGCCTTGATAAGATAAGGTTGGTGCCCTAGAGGTTGGAGCCTCACAAAAGACCAAGTTGGTGCTTGGCAACATGTTGGAGCCTGGGAGATTGAAGATCAATGTCTTCATCAAGGGTTGGAGCCCTGTATATTGTACTTGATTCATTATAAAGATTATATTAATAAAAGTATTTATTCTTATTGTTACTTTGTGTTCTAAATATAATTGATTTAACTAGTAAAAGTAACAATTGAAAAGAAATACTGATTCACTCCCACTCTTAATATTTCCAATAATTAGACATTTGTTGGGAATCACAATTGCCATTAGACCAAAACCTACAAGTGTTAGTCAACGATCGCATCGCCAAAGATAAGGATTCATGAGAGGTGGTTAGTCCATGTCGCGAAACACATGGGGAGCATTGGTTTATCCAATGTCCAACAATCCCCCCCCCCTCCAATGTGAGCCGGGTGTGTATCGAACTCAAGACCTAAACTCTGATACCACTTGTTGGGAATCATGATTGCCGTTAGACCAAAACCTGTAGGTGTTAGTCAGCAATTACATTGCTAGAGATAAGGATCCACGAGAAGTGGTTAGTCCATGTCATGAAACACACGGGGAGCATTGGTTTATCTAATGTCCAACAAAATGATAGTTGTCAACTAAAGATAGTGAGTCACATATTTCTACTCATGCTGATTCAACTTCCATGACTCATAGCATACTACCTATCCTTCCTGCATCAAGACTCCACTAATTCCTCTCTTGCAAGAATCTGTACATACCACAAATTCTTTGTCTCGATCTGTAATCTTTAAGGCTGAAGCATTGGTAAGCAAATCCTTCAACTGCTCAAAAATCATTACATAGTCCTTAGTCCATTCAAACCTCTTCCCTTTTTGCTGCAAAGATGTAATAAAATAGGAAATCCATGGGAAGTTCCTAATGAACCTCTTGTAATTAAACCTACAAGTCCCATGAATGATCCAAACTCATCGACACTCTTAGGACTTTCTCAATCCATGATAACTCTGATCTTTTCTGGGTCCACTACTATACCTTCTTTGGAAACAACATACCTTAATGATCTAGGTGGATATCAGTGGCCACCCACCTATTCCACCTAGAACTCCAATCGGTTTCAATTGTTTCCTTGTTTATTTCATCATTTACTATTTTTAGCAATTTTTTTAGGTTTTGAACTTCCGGAGCATTTTTGACCCCCTAAATGACCTTTTTTTAGGTCTGTTGTAGGCTTGTTTCCATAGGCAACGACTTATGATAAAACCTTTAGCACTCAAAGAGGCCTTTCCAACAAGGCATCGTATACTCTGAACAGGGATGATATGACCAAGTTACGACCCCAAGAAGTTGGCTTCCCAACTAACCCCAACGGGGCCCATAAACTCTTGGTGTTTCATATCCTGGGGTTAGTGTTTTGGTTGTTTAGGGTTTTCTCATGTTTTTCAATAATAAATAGGCCCTTGAGCCTCATTGTAATATAGTTTAGAGGCATGTAGCCACCACATCCCTTCTCAGATAAGTTACCATCGCCTGAGCTACTCTTATTTCCATTATGTTTGTAAGCATATTTCAATATTTGATATTAATGAAATGAAGTGTTTTTTCGCTACATCTTTGTATTTATGGTTATATCTGTAATTTGTTACATTCCTGTTTAAATTTAGATCAGCAGTATCAGAGGGGTTTTCTCCTTCTCTATTTTTCTTTGCATGTCCCCAATGAGGTCAGGATATAAGGAGCTAGGGCTTGAATTGGTTAAACCTTTACAATACTAGCCTTGCAAATACTGACGGCCTCCCATGGCAGAAGAAAAGAAAGACAAGGGGTAGGAGATCCTATCAAAATCTTGTTTGAAGAAGCCCTTAAGCAACAAAGGAACGTGATGATGGACAACTTTTCCCAGATCCTTTAGTGACAACCTAGGGGCGATGCTTCTACTTCCAACAGATACTCTGGAAGTGCCACACCCTTTAAGGTACAAGTTAATTTTGACATTCCCATATTTGAGGGTCAGAAAGATGCAGACGCCGTAGATAAATGGTTAAATCTGCTAGAAGGATATTTTTCTGTTCATGATTTTTCCATTCAGGAAAAGATTACTTTTTCTCTTCTCAAAGGCACCCCCCACGTGAAGGACTGGTGGGAAGCCTACTGTGACTATAAGGATGAAAGTACGTTGTCACTATTTTCAGCCGCACCTACTTGTGATTCGTTTCGGAATGCTATCATGGAGCAGTACTACCCTGTCGGGAGCTATGAGGATAAATACATAAAGTGGACTACACTCTGACATGGAAGGGACCCAGACGTGCTAGAGCTTACCAATTTTTTTCATACCCTTCACACGTAATTGGGTATCAAGGATTATGAGAAACATTTGGTACTCAACTACCGCGATTGCCTACACAGGTACATCTAGGATGAGATGGAGTTCCTCGACATCTCCTCACTCGGCACGACGTACCGATACGCTGTCAAGATTTATTAGAAGATTAAATAGAAAAAGTGGGACTTTAGATATGCAAATCCAAAACAAGGGAAAGGCACCCCTAAACCGTAGAGCAAAGGCCAAAGCCAAGTTGGGGTGACCCACAATAACCTGTTGAAGCCGCAAGAAAATAACACCATGAAGAAAAAGAATGACACAGGAAAGTGGTGTGAGTTCCATAAGAGCTCCACTCACAACACAAGTGAGTGTCGGGCCAAGTAGTCATTAGTGGTCGAGCTGAAGGCTTTTGAGTCTAGCACATGTTCCAAATCTTAGTCAAAATTTGACAAGGGGAATGATAAAGGGAAGTAGATCATTTACTTGGAGCCCAGTGCCATTGTGGCCACCACAAAGATCGAGAAGATTGAGCCTAAAGATCCAGAAGAAGGGGAGTTCCTATTCCACTCATAGATGCAGATGAAGGGTTCTCCATTTCAGTTCATTATCAATAACGGGAGCCAAAAGAAACTCATTTTAGCATAGGTCATGAAGTGATTGGGCCTACTGACTACAACAAATCCACAATTGTACACCATCGGGTGGCTTCACCAAGGATAAGATCTCCACGTCAATCAACAATGTCGCCTTCCCTGCAGCATCAAGTCCTTCACGGATGAGGTACTGTGTGATGTATTATTAGGACAACCATGCTTATGGAAGCAGCATGCTTTTTATGAATCTATACCTCACTCTATTATTATTTCTTTGGGTACTAAGTTATACATGATACCAAAGGTGGCCCCACCTAGCACCATCTCTTTGATCTCTACTAAGCAATGTAGTAAGGTCATCTCCTAGACTGGGAAATTTGTTTTCTTTCTGATTCAAAGTAAGGGGAAGGTTATAGCCACATCCATGGCCCAGGAAAGGTTCCTCCAAGTAACAAAAGCAGGTGGATGCAGTTGTGGAAGAATACAGGGACATCTTCTCCTCACCCACAAGGTACCCTTGCATTGTTATGTCAAGCATTCAATTGATCTGACTCCCGGAGCACCTCTACCCAATGGGACAATATATGTCCACTCCATTCTAGAGAATGAAGAGATCAAGTGGAAAATCTAGGATTTACTGCATAAAGGGCACATTCGACCAAGTTCGTTACCTTTTAGGAGCTCAATTGTATTGGTACATCAGAAGGATAGAACTTGGAGGTTTTGCATTAATTATCAAGCATTAAACAAAATCATTGTCAGGAATAGGTATCTAATCCAGTAGATTGATGACCTGTTGGACCCACTCAAGGGGGCCAAGTATTCCAGCAAGATCGATTTGAAGTCTGGCTATCACCAAGTTCCAATAGAGCCCACAAATGTATGGAAGACAACCTTTAAATCTAAGGCATTTTGAATTTTTAGTTATGCCCTTCGGGTTGACAAATTCCCCTGCTACTTTTATGAGTTTAATGGATGACATCTTGTGGCCCTTCACCAACTCGTTCGTGGTGGTTCATTTGGATGACATCCTCATCTTTAGCAAGAGTTGGGAAGAATACTTGCAACACATTCGACAGGTCCTTCAA
The DNA here is from genome assembly GCA_031772625.1 of Pinus tabuliformis. Classification (NCBI taxonomy): domain Eukaryota; kingdom Viridiplantae; phylum Streptophyta; class Pinopsida; order Pinales; family Pinaceae; genus Pinus; species Pinus tabuliformis. The sequence goes on along the minus strand of CM062806.1, from coordinate 995,920,362 downwards.
ACCTTCAACAGCACAAAATGTGTGCCAACTTGGAGAAATGCACCTTTGGCATGATCCAAGTCCAATACTTGGTGTACATCATAGGTGAGTGTGGCATGCATGTGGACTCGACCAAGATCCAAGTCATTCGAGATTAGTTAGCCTCGACCACTCTAACAGATCTTCACAACTTTTTGGTCCTTGCAAATTTTTATTGAAGGTTGTTGTTGGGATTCTCCCATATCACTTGGTCTTTGATTTAGATTACTAAGGGCGGGGAAAAGAATGTTTTCCTATTCCGAGACTCAACAGAGGGTGTTCGTTGAGTTGAAGTTTCGCCTTTACTCTGCACTAGTACTCACACTTCCAGACCAACAACAACCATTTGAAATCGAGACAAACACCTCAGACTATGTTATTGGTGTAGTACTCACCCAACACGAGTATCTAGTGGTATATCATAGTGAGACACTTTTCGATAAAATTTGGAAGTTCCCCACCTATGTTAAAGAAATGTATTCCATCATGAAAGCTTACTGATAGTGGAAGCACTACATTATGGGGAAGGAGATAGTCATCCACACTGATCACTGACCTCTTCATTTTATACAAACATAGGGGACGTTGCAAAATGATCACCATCAGAAGTGTTATACATATCTACAAAAATTCCACTTGAACATTAAATATAAAAAGGGTAGCACCAATCATGTTGCAGACTACCTTAGTTGGCCCCCAATTGCAATACTGACTATTGTTCTCAACTCTTGTGGTCACAAGACCTCTGGATGGATGCAACTATACAAAAATGATCCAGATTTCACCTCCACATACCAGATGCTAGTAGATGGGAAGAAAGTTCTTGATTTCCACCTCCAAGGCGCATTATTATGCTATGTGGGAAAAATTTGTGTTCCTTCAAGCGAGCATGCCAAAATGATTTGGGAGGCACACTATAGTTAGATCACATGACACTTTGGTATGGATAAAAATATGGATGTACAAAAAAAGTACTTCTATTGGCCCAAACTCCGAATGGATGTTGGGAAGTATATCAGATCTTCCACTGCCTGTGCCATCGACAAACCATCCGTCAAGAAGTAAGGCCTATACACTCCTCTGCCTACTCCCATCCAACTATGAGAATCCATCTCCATGGACTATATGTCTGGCCTCCCTTCTACCAAACATGATAATGATTGTGTATTTGTGGTTGGGGATAAATTTTCTAAGATGGCTATATTGGTAGCCTGTAAGAAGAGTATCACAATAGAGGAAACTGCCAAACTCTTCTTTGAATGAGTATGGGTACATTTTGGGATCCCACGAATCATTATATCAGTTTGAGAGAGAAGGTTTCTAAGCACATGCTCATTAAGCCTTTGGACACTATTGGACACCAAGCTCACCAAGTCAACTACCTTCCATCTCTAGACTGATGGCCACACGAAGGTCATCAATAGGATGATAGTGAACATACTCTGCATGTACAACTCCAAGCATCCTCGAACCTGGGATGAGAGTCTTCCATATGTGAAACATAGTAACAACAGAGATATCCATAGCTCGTCTGGTCACAGTTTGTTTCAAGTGGATCTAGTATTTCAACCATTGTGTCTGATTGATGTTTCCACGCCTCAGACGACTACACAAACATAATAAAAAAATGTATCTTCCGAGGTGGATAAAGCAACCAAATTTACTGAACGCATCCAACACATCTGCCAATAGGTTCATAAAATCGTGGAGAAGTCAAATGGCAAGTACAAGCAATGACATGATCAACATCGGGTGCCACATAAGTTTTAGGTGGGTGACAAAGTCTGGTTGCATTTTAAGAAAGAATTCCTTACCGGAGCCCATTGGAAGCTCAAACCACTCTGATATGGTCCTTACACCATTACCAAGGCCGGAGCCCATTAGAAGCTCAAACCACTCTGATATGGTCCTTACACCATTACCAAGGTTGTGGGAGACAATTCTTTTGAGCTCAACATTCCCCCTTTCCTTGGTCTGCACCAATCTTCAATGTGGACCGCCTTCAACCATACTTCCCACCATTACTGGATGCATCAACCATTGTAGAACAACTCAAACCAATATAGTTAAATCTAGATTGCATCACAAAGACCAGAACTAATTGGATTATGGACACACAGGTCAAGAACACTCGCCAGGAGAAGATCCAACTATATCGGGTTGTTAAAGTTGGGCAACCCCTGCACCAAGGCAAGTGGCTTACCAAGGCCCAGGTTCAACAAAAATTTCCTCCCCTCATGGAGGCTCTACATGCAATTGGGACCATTGATTCCTAACGGGGGACGAATGATCCAGGTGGATATTGGTGGCCACCCACCTATTCCACCTAGACCTCTAGTCAGTTTTAGTTGTTTCGTTGTTTATTTCAGCATTTATTGTTTTTAGCAGTTTTTTGGGTCCTAAACTTCTGGAACAGTTTCGACCCCCTAAACAATGTTTTTTTGAGTTTCGTGTAGTACTTAGAGAGACCTTCCCAACAAGGTATCATGCGCACCAAATGGAGATAATATGAACAAACTACGGCCCCGGGAAGTTGGTTGCCCAACTAACCCCAACGAGGCCCATAAACACTTGGTGTTTCATCTCCTGGGGTTAGGGTTTTGGTTTTTTATGTTTTCATCATGTTTTTCAATAATAAATAGGCCCTTGAGCCTCATTGTAACATAGTTCAGAGGCATGTAGCCAGAACATCTCTTCTCAGAGATAAGCTACCATCGCCCGAGCCAGCCTTATTTCCATTCTGTTTGTAAGCATATTTCAGTATTTGATATTAATGAAATGAAGTGTTATTTCTACTGCATCTTTGCATTTATGTTATATGATAATTTATTGCATTCCTATTTAAATTCATATCACTTAAGTAATGAACTTATATTTGAAAGAAATTGCACTTACTAAGCTTGGCATACAACTAGCGCTCTCTTAACAATTTTTACATTGTTTCTAGATGTTCAACATGCTCTTCCTCATTCTTAGAATATATCAATATGTCATCAGTGAATAATATTACAAACTTGTCTAGATAAGGACACAAACACTATTCATCAAAGGCATGAAAGCGGATGGAGAATTAGTGAGACCAAAAGGAACTACTTCAAACTCATAATGCCCATACCTAGTACAAAATGCGGTTTTGTATATGTCCTCTTATTTGATGTGTACCTAATGATATCCTGACCTCAAAGCAATCTTCGAGAACATTGTTGTTTCTTTCAACTGATCAAACAAATCTGCATTCCGCGAAAAAGGAAGTTGTTCTTGATAGTCACCTTGTTCAATTGCTTATAAGCAATACACAACCTTAGAGTACCATCTTTCTTCTTTACAAACAACAATGGTGCACCCTGAGGTGACAAACTTGGCCTAATGTATCCCTTATCGAGTATTTTCTTAAGCTACAACTTCAATTCCACTAACTATGGAGTGCTCATCTTGTACGGTGCCTTGATGCTGGTGCTACTCCCAACATCAACTTAATAGAAAGTCCACTTCCCTATGAGGCGACAACTTTGAAATATCTGCTATAAATACATCCTAAAACTACTACAATACTATATTCCTCTTCAAGACTTCAACAACCTGAACATCCTTCCCTTTGTCACTGGAAAATATGGACTACAAACAACACACACCCTTTAAATCCTACAATTTGGCTTTTTTTGCATAGCTATAACCATACATCCTAAAACTATTGCAATACTATATACCTCTTCAAGACTTCAAAAACCTCAACATCCTTCCCTTTTTCATTGGAAATATGGACTGCAAACAACACACATCCTTTGAATCCTACAACTGCACTTTTTTTGCATAGATATATTGTATACCTCTTCAAGACTTCAATGACCTCAACATCATCAAGCCCATCATGGATCCTGATATGACTAATTTATTTGGTATTTGTCTTACTTCTACTTTCTTTTCATTCGATGGGGAATTCTATGAGCAAACTTGTGGTGCCACCATGAGTTCCCCCCTCTCCCATGTGGTAGCTAATCTATTCATGGAGGATTTTGAATCAAAGGCCTTAGCTTCTTCTCATCTTCCGTCTAAGATATGGAAGAGGTTTGTGGATGACACTTGTGTCATCTGGTCCCATGGTAAAGAAGAGTTGGAATTTTTTTCCCTCCATCTTAAGAATCAATCTAGTTCCATAAAGTTCAACATGGAATTTGAATGTAATGGTAGTCTGCCCTTCCTTGACATCCTCCTCTAAAGGAATGATGATGGATCTTTTTCTCATCAAGTATTTCATAAGAAAACTCATACAGAACAATATCTTTGTGCTAATTCTCATCATTTTCCAGCTCAAAAGCTTGTTGTTCTCAACACCTTAGCAACTAGAGCTTTAAGAGTTTCTGATGAAAATCATCTCAATGAAGAGAAAGCACATCTCCTAAGTATTTTCTTTAATAATGAGTATAGTAGACACCAATGCACTAAGGCTTTGCTCAGAGCTGAAAAAGGTCCTAGTGCCAAGAAAGATACCAAGGATCGATTTTCTGGTGTTAATATTCCTTTTATCCAAGGGACCATTGACAAGATTGCGAGGATCCTAAGGAAGCATAAGGTGGTTTCAACCTTCAGGCCTTTAAATACCATATGGAGCTCCCTTAGATCTATAAAATACCTAGTGGACCCCAATAATATGAAGGGTGTTTATGTTATCCCATGTTCTTGTGGGACTCCCTATATTGATGAGATTGGTTGCTCGATTAATCAAAGGATTCGTGATTATGTCATTGACATCAAGCATGGAAGGACCCACTCTTCTACTTTGGCAGAGCATGAAGATAAATCTAAGCATCACACCTGCATTGAGGAGGCCTAAGTCATTGCTACGGTTAGTCATCTCCATCATCGTAAATTGCAGGATACCGTAGAAATTGAAAAAAGACCCAATAATTTGAATAGAGACGATGGTTGGAATCTTAGTAGAAGTTGGTTCCTTGTGCTGTCCTCCTAGTTTTTTAGGCTTTTTTGGGGGATTTATTTTGTATGTTTGTTTATCTATGTAGGTATTGGCATCCTTTTTATAGTATTTGTTATTTATTCTTCACTAGAGTTTATTTTCTTGATCCTTCGTGTTTTCTTTAGTATTTTGTCATCCTATTTGTTCTTTACTCCTTATATTATTTTTGTTATTTGTTTAATGGGCCTCAGCCCCATATTTTATTATTGACCCTATTTTATTTATTGATTACTTTTCTTTGACTATATATATATATATATATATATATATATATATATATATATATATATATATATTTATTTATTTTATTTTTTATTTTATCTTTTATTTATTTGTTTATATATATATTTCTTTTGACTTGTGTATATTTTTGTTTTATTTTATTTATTTTTAATTTATTTTATTTTATTTCCATTACTTATTTTTATTTATTAAATGATATTCTCTTGATTAGGGTCTTGACTCATTTTTTTAATTTTTGACTTCCCTCCTTGTTTAGAGTTTGATTTTGATATTTTTATTCTTGTTAGTTTTTTTTTTTTAATATTTGATTTTAATAAATTAAGTTTACTATTATTTTTCAAAAACTAGCCAAATATAGTCATTACTTATTAATATTGTTTTTGATAAATTAATAAACTAATATCATAATTTAAATATTATTTTTCAAAAAATAGCCATTTAATATAGTTGTTACTTATTAATATTTGTTTTTAACAAATTAATAAACTAATATCATTATTTAAATGTTATTTTTAAAAAACTAGTCATTCAATATAGCTGTTACTTAATAATGTTTGTTTTTAATATATTAATAAATTAATATCATAATTTAAATATTATTTTTAAAATATAGTTGTTAATTGAAATTATGTCTCTACATTGCTCTCTATTTAAGCCTTTGCCATGGTCTGCCTCTTCATCTGGTCCTGATGATGAACCACACTTTTTGGTTCGAAACGTGGCAGGTAAAAATTTCTTTTGTGTGATTTCTAACGAAAGACTTTGCCTAATTCATTATTGATCACAGAAGCCTAAATACAAAAAAGAAAAAAATCCTTCCCTTTGTCATTGGAAATATGGACTAAAAACAATACACACCCTTTGAATCCTACAACTGCGCTTCTGGGTCTAATGCTATACCTTCTTTGGAGACAATATGCCTTAAGTAATGAACTTCTATCTGAAATAAAATGCACTTACTAAGCTTGGCATACAATTGATGCTCTCTTAACAATTTTAACACTACTGTTAGATGTTCAGCATGCTCTTCCTCATTCTTAGAATATATCAATATGTCATCAATGAATACTATTACAAACTTGTCCAGATAAGGACGCAAAACTCTATTCATCAAACACATGAAAGAAAATAGAGCATTAGTAAGACCAAAAGGAACTACTACAAACTCATAATACCCATACCTAGTATGAAATGCAGTTTTGTAAATGTCCTCTTATTTGATGTGTGCCTGATGATATCGTGATCTCAAAACAATCTTCGAGAACATAGTTTCTCCCTTTAACTGATCAAACAAATGTTCAATCCATGAAAAAGGAAGTTTTTCTTGATAGTCACCTTATTCAATTTCCTATAAGCAATACACAACTTGAGAGTACCATCTTTCTTCTTTACAAATAGCACTGGTGCACCCGAAGGCAACACGCTTGGCCTAATATATCGCTTATCGAGCATTTCCTTAAGCTGCAACTTCAATTCCACCAAATATGGAGTGTTCATCCTGTATGGTGCCTTTGATGTTGGTGCTACTCCTGACATCAACTGAATAGAAAGTGCCCTTCCCTATGAGGTGACAAATCTCAAAATATTTGCTGGAAATACATCCTAAAACTGCTACAATATTGTATACCTCTTCAAGACTTTGACAACCTTAACATCCTTCCCTTTTTCACTGGAAATACTGACTACAAACAACACACACCCTTTGAATCCTACAACTTTTCTTTTGTTGCATAGCTATAACCATTCTCACTAATGTGGGCTTCTTATTACCCTGCAAGATTCTCCTATCTCCATTGTCATCTAGGCACTCAATAGCCTTATCATAGAAATTTACCTTATTCCTATGAATGTAAAACCAATCCATTCCCAACAACATACTATATGATCCCAATGGAAGCAAATTTAGATGCACTAATGTAGACATACCATTCAGTTCAAATGCACAAGATCTCTCCCAATGATGAACTCTTTTCTTGGTACCTGTAACTAACTACACCAACCAAGACTCTACATGTTCTTATTTATTCAAGAAAAACTTATCCACCAGGTCAGGACTGATATAATTATAGTTAGATACAAGGTCAATCAAAATAGAAACAACTTCATCATAAATCTTACCTTTCATCTTGATAATAGATGCCTTATGGGGAAAACAAAGACAAAGTGAAATACACAGAGAAGCAATAGTGAAAGTGAATATATTGAGATAAATTTTATAATTGAGCCATTTTTGTTGGAGTTATGGGCATGGGGGCCAAAAGACCTCAAATATGAACTCTTCTAGATCTAGGAACCGAATAGGTTGATCCCAGATAGGCTGTGAGGAAAAGGGTTGGTTTGGTAGCATGAGCAGGAGCAACAACAAATCATAAGAACCTTAAAAAAGATAACCAAGTATTCTTCTGCATCCAAATTATTAAATTCATGTTTAATTGAATGTATGAGTAGGTTTGGGTATACTTTATGGAATGGTTTGATTTACTTTCTAAATTTAGGGCACAAATTGTACATTTCTGGTTAATTTGTAAAATTGGGTGTCACACATTGGTTGATTTGTAAAATTGGGTATCACGCTAACACTGCATAGGCTTCCTTCCATTACCCCTGTTTTATTCTTCAAACTGAAATCCCTATCCCTTGTCAACTACATTGAATTCCTTGCATGACACTACATTCTCTTTGTTACCTACATCCTGAGGTCTTACTCGCTTCTTATCCCACTTTCCCTTAGTCTTGTCATCACCTTTCCAACATTACTTAGGCTCATACATACACTTATACTGCTCATAACAATGTTTCAACTTCCCAATTACTTCCTCCAATGTTCGAGACTCATCATACTCAATCCAATACTTAAATTCTAATAGAAATCCACTAACAAATATTTGAACCTTCATTTTCTCATTCTTAAGATACGGTACATACCTCGGCAACTTCAAGAACTTAGTTGTATACTATTCATCTATTGTATATCCCATCTTCAACTCATATAACTCCTTAGCATTACCATCAGAGTATCTCTCTGATAAGTAGTTCTTTTTGAAGAGTCTTTTGAATTCATGCCAACTCAACTCGTATGTCTTGATGCCTTTGACACACTTCACATCTTCCCACAAAATTTCCACTTTCACTTTGAGACTAAAAATGGCTATCCTGGATTTAACATTCTCTAAATAATCACGCAACTCAAAGAACTTCTTCATCTCAGGAAACCATGCTTCTACATATTCTGATTTCTTCAGCTCTCCATCAAAGGAAGGAAGTTTGGCTATCCTGATCTCATTCAACAAGTACTGCTTCTCACTCTTCTTGTAAGGATGATAGTGATGATGACCATGTTTTCTCTCTGATCCTGACCTAGAATAAACCCCATAACCACTACCTCTCCTGTCAGGTGTTTCCATCCATCTACCATCTCTGACTATGTCATCCCTATCTGAATTGTGTCCTCCATGAGACTTGCTACCATATGCCCCATTAGTCCTTTCCTCTTGTACATAATTGATCCATGGTTTTCCCTATCTCTGCAAATTTTATAAGCTATGAAGGATCACTGCATTGACCTTTTCTTTCTTTTAACGTGCCTTGAAAATCCTTTCTTGTGACTAAATTATCCTATCATTATATTCTTTGCAACTCCTTATTTATGCCTTCAAACTCCTCAAGGTATTTGCTATGCCAGGGGAGTACTAATATATATGTTTCTCATATGATTTATAAGGATAATCACATGAACTGTAATAAACTATGTTTCTTGTCATCTATGATTTTCTACTTCCTGCATACATACCATTTCAAATAAACCAAATATAAACATGATCAAAAATAACCTCAGTGAAGATCATGGGAGACTATCTCATCTGCACAAATCAATCTAAATTAGTGTGATATATATAACATCAATATATCAATCACCTCAACATAAAAATATCATTAAAGTCAACATGACGACATGATCACGACAATGATCATCATGAGAAATCACCAACATGCATGCGTAACAAGCACAACCCGCCCATAAAGTATAAGTGGTTGAACCTGAAAACTCTGATAGCACCCTGTAATATCAGATATCACCCAAAGAGAATGGAACCCGCTTTGATACAAACCTGTGATTCCTCTTCCCACATTTACCCCATTTCACAAGCCTGCCAGCGTAAACATGAGATGAGTGTCACTATGGCTTGACTTGACCTCCTAGTTCAAGTTAAGGAAGTGGGTCCTATAAACTGACCACATAATGACATCCTATAGGGCCTGTAGGTCACTCAGAGTATAAACAAGCACCCCAAGTGACCCAACCCTAAGTTGGAACCCTTTTTCTCCATCATAGGTCCACAACCACATGCATGACAAGGCCTAGGTGTGGTTATAGGCCTCCAACCACATTCACAACACTGCCTTCATGCGGTTATAGCCCAAAATCTTGAGTTTATAGGGTTTGGTCTTGTGATATGAGGTACCTTTCTAGGCCAACCTCTAGAACATTGCCAAGAACTGCCTATAGCTTCTCAGAATGACAAATCATAATGAAAAATATTTTCATACAAAACTTGAACAAGAACTGACTTAGGACATGCTTAGTCTATAGCAAACATTTTGTCAAACACATGGAAACATGTAAGCTATAGGTCATGAATTCATATTTGATCATAACAGTTTGAGATTCATCTGAGAATCACCAAGAAGGATTTATGCCCTCTCCACATAGCTGCAACAATGCTTATCATTTCATACATTCATCAACCAATCAATAGCTAAATAATTCATGACAAGAGCCATATATGGTACATATCATATAACCAACATATAAACAACATAGAAATGAAAGAAACTCAACCATAATATCACCAACATAATCACTACAAATATACATGAATCGCAATAGAAGAATATCTCTTATTAATACATGAAAATACAAACCAAGTTAGGGACTTCTATGTAACACCTAACCATATATTGGGTTGAACCAAATCTCTCTTCCAGCCAATCACTTCCACTCCATATTCCAAGCATGAATGGGGGATATCATGGAATAAACCAAGACTAAACCAAACTAGGCCTTCTAGATGCCAAACCATCGCAATCCTCAACCACAGTGATTCCACCTCTACGGTCAAACATCACTAACATCAACCAGCAGTCTCTACCCAAGTTGTCTAGGGCTCTAAGAAATAGTACCTCAACTTACAATATTCCAATGATCTAGAATGTTTGTCTAACCGAACTCCAGGGACTAGTAACTCAACCCACCAAGGGCTCCAGAGCATTTATCCCAACCTAGGCTCCAATTCTAGTAACTCAACCCAAGTTATTTTGTGGCTCCAAAGTGTTTGTTCCAACCCACATAAAAAAGGAACATGAGCACTAATAAGAAAACAATCAAGTAGAAAAACCCACAACAACATGGCTATCTAGGAAATGGAAAGGCAAGGCTAAAACCACTATCAATCAAGGAAAATATCTATGCCGATGACAAAAAATAACCAAAAAATCACATGCATATACCATGCATACATAAATCAACTATGAAATCACACATGTAACTTGTTACCTACAAAGAAATCCAGTTGTAGCTGCTGATCCAATTGTTCCCTTGTGCTTTCTTGCTTTTCCTTTTCCTTCTTTCTCTAAATCCAATGTAATATTCTAAAGTGATCTAAGAATGTGGAAAGAATACTACAAATGTGAAAGAGTATGAGAGAGTGAATGAGATCCCTATAGCTAAACTGACAAAAGGTCATGAACTCATCTCTAAAGCCTTTTCATCATTGATGCATCTATTTTCTTCATTTTCCCTTCAATAAACCTCTCATACAAATCTGTGTATCTTTACCTTCCTTTTCTCCTATTTTCCTTTGTTTTCATAAATAAATGGAAATTGTTGCCACTTTTTTCCTTTACCAATTCCTTTTTCAATTTCCATAGACATTAATTAATCACTAGTGATACCCGTCACTATGTTTTTCCCAACATTCAACTTGGAATACACATTCCATAACCTTGGTCATATTTTATTTAGATAGAAAATCAACCAGGGGTTGTTACAGTTTATCCATTAACTGATATCTAGTTCTATGATAGAAACAGAGTTGATTTTTTTATTTTAGTTGATTAGTTTTAGTCTTGTTAAATCAATTGACTCTCCATTAACTAGTTGCAGCTATAAATTTAGGCCCAATAGGTTATGAAATTTGAATTTCCTATTGAGGCTAGATGAAGGCACATATCTATTTAGTCATTGTACACAAGTTTTTGTGTGAGTATATTGAGAAGCAAGCAGAGCAAGAGAGGCTTGATGATCAATCATAGCCATTTCTGTTAGGAATTGTGCAAGGAAATAAGAGGAAATTCCTCTTTTTTAGGGGGCAAAATTGCGCTAGGAAATAGGAGGTCCTAGTAGGCCTTATTTGCCTAAGTGTTGCGAAAGTTTTGTAGAGAGCTGATCAATATTGTAGGAAGATTTAGGCTTGAAGCAAATTCTTTGTAATAGATCAAATTTCTCCGTTGATAATACAAGCAAGCATGGGATTTTCCTAGTATGATTCCCCATATATATTGTTTGATCTATGTGTGATTTTGTTTCTATTCATTGTTTTATTTTCCTAGAAATTTTGTAGAGAAATTTTTATATATTTTCTTTTATCAATTTGAGCTCCTTAGCAGTTGCAAGGTTTCAAGGAGTTTCTACACAAACAACTCATTATTTTTTGTAATCAAAGTAAGCAGTGATGAGATTCTACCTTGTAATATTGACTACAAATGAATATATAACATCTAATCGATGTGTTAATATATCATAAAAGGGTTGTTATTTTCATTTGGTGTAGAATCAACTATTTTTTTTCCAGTGCATTTTTCAATGGACTCCAAAGATGCTCAATACTGGGGAATGTGACAAAAAATGTTGGTGGGCCAAGTTGACGTATCATTGCAAATATGTCTCTTCATATGGTTTCAAAGTAGTTAGGATATGTGAAAATGTTTTTAAAATAATGATATGCAATTGGCGATTTCTATATTTTTGGAAGAGTATTTTTATTTTTGACATCTTTAGCAAGTAGTTTTTTTCCTTTTATCTCTCCTTTGTGAATAGAAATCACGACTGAATTGGAAACCTGATTTATCAAGATACAGATTTCTTTAAAAAAATAATATGTATTGAGAAGTCCTCAAACATATGAAATAGTTACCCAATGTGCAATTTGTTGATAGGAGAAGCGATTAATGACATTGACAAGTCGAATTAAGCCATAAAACAATTGTGGGAAGTTAAGCTCTCCATTAAACTTGTCTTGGAAAATGCCCAATGGATGGAATCCTTTAGAAGGCACAACTTGAACTACTCTTGTAGGAAGGTCATGGATTAAATGGGCCTCTAAGTAGCCATGTACAAGTGTTTCATATTATGGTGAATCTAGTTGGTCTATTGTTGGAATATTGATGTCATGGTTTTGTTTATTTTGATCAAAGTGTTTTTTCCATTCATTATTGATTACTATTTGTTCAGTTTTGTACAGAGTGGTATTGCACAAGTCATGAAAATAAATCATTACCTTTTTTGGCCAAATGTTTGTAGACAAATAAGCATTCTTGTACTCCATTTTTCTCTTCAGCGTAATTGCAACTATCATGCACTCATTGCTATTTCTAGATAAGGTTGTTTGGACTTTGTCCAAATTGGCACAAAGATTTATAATTGTCTTTTAATTCAATTTGTGATCTTTTGTAGCCCAGTTTCCTAATTTTTTCAAAGATCATTCTTGGTGCCACCAATTTTTCCTTTAAAGGTGTTAATTGTGCAACATAAAGTAGTCTATGGTTTCGATGAATATGCAGATGCGACACAAATGCATGAAATTTTTCATTGAGTATTTTTGTATTACAAGATTTACAAATTTTTTTATTCATTTTGATGGGTTTGAATTATATTTTAGGAGTGATATTGACAAAAGGGTGAAATCATGAAGATGGGTTACACTTTTGGGCCAAATATGGCTATGAAATTTCAAGTTTTTCCTCTTTTATCGAATTGAAGCCCTCAAAATTCATATAAGCACTGTGAATTTTTATTTAGAGTAATAAGACAAATTGTGGAGAATTAAGTTGTTTTCCTAATGATATTTTTTGCAAAAATATTTGGTGTCATATGATATGTCAATTAATAAAACTAAAGCTTCTATGATCCATATTTTGATTATTTGAAGACATTTTCAGAAGAAATCAAATTGGTATAATGAGGTCGATGTGTTTCGAACCAACTCGTGTGGTTCATCATCAGGACAAGATGAACAATCAGATCATAGATTCAAGTTAAATAAGGAGTCAGGACCATGTAACAGCTATAGGGGAAACAACTAAAAGCTGGCTATTTTTTTAACGGCTATAGGGGAAACAACTAAAAAATGGCTATTTTTGACTCGATAGGAAAAATGGGACAAATTATTATTATTTGTTAATAATTAATAATAAAATAATAACAAATATAGTGTATAATTATAAACCTATAAACACGACCTTGATGCTTATAAGTCAATTTTTTTTATTTTTTTTATTTTTTATTTTTATTTTTATTTTATTTTTATTTTTTTATTTTTTATTTCTTATTTCTTATTTTTTATTTTTTATTTTTATTTATTTATTTTATGGTTTCCTTATATACTAATATTCCCATCAAAGAAGCCTTAGATGTCATCTTTCGTCTTACCGATCCCGACACTGCTAAACTAGTCGAGATCTACCTTACTTCCACTTTCTTCTGTTTCGAAGGTGAGTTCTATGAACAAACTTGTGGCGTAGCCATGGGCTCACCCCTATCCCCTATTGTTTCTAACCTATTTATGGAGGATTTTGAATCCAGAGCTTTGGCCTCAGCTATTTTTAAACCTAAGATTTGGAAAAGATTTGTAGACGATACCTGCTCTATTTGGCAGCATGGTCCAGATAAGTTAGATCTCTTCTTTCAACATCTTAATAATCAATATAGCTCCATTAAGTTTACCATGGAGAAAGAAATCAATGGTTGCCTCCCTTTCCTTGATGTCCTCATTTCTAAGAAAGAGGATGGCTCATTTTCCCATGAGGTATTTCGGAAGAAAACTCATACAGAGCAATATCTTCATGTGAGGTCCCATCATTTCCCTGCTCAGAAATTGGGTGTTCTCTGCACTCTAGCTACCTATGCTATGAGGGTTTCTGATGTCGACCATTTTTCAAAAGAGAAATCCCATCTCTTGAATGTCTTTTCTAATAATGGTTACAATAAGAAATAAGGCCTTAAAGCCTTCCTCAAAGCTAGTAAAAGTCCTAAGGTTAAGACAAACCCTAAGGATTGTAGTTCTAGGGTTAACCTCCATTTCATCCAAGGGATGACTGACATGATTGCGAGAATCTTGAGAAAGCACAACATTCCCTTTACCTTTTGACCCCTTAACACCATCAAAAGTTCCTTGAAATCAGCAAAAGACCCTATGGACCCCAAGGATATGAAGGTGTTTATGTCATCCCATGCTCCTATGGAACTTCATACATTGGTGAAACTAGTCATTCTATTAATCAAAGGATTAAGGAACACGCCGCCGATATTAAGCATGAAAGGACCCGCTCTTCGACCTTAGCAGAGCATGCTGAGAAAACCAAGCATCGGATATGCATTGAAGAGGCTAAGGTCATTGCTAAGATTTCTCAATTTCATCACCGTAAATTTTAGGAAGTCATTGGAATTGAGAGGAGGCCTAGTAATCTTAATAGAGACGATGGTTGGAAAATCAGTAGTTGCTAGATTCCAGCCCTTTCCTCTTACTTCCTTCCCTTTCTTGTCTCTTTTTTTGGTTTCTCTTCCCCTAGGGTTTTTTTTTTTCCAAGAGCAAAGGAAATGAAAATTAATTAAGAATAAATATAATTAAGTTATTTATTTATTTATCATTTCATTTTTATATTTTTAATTACTTTATAAAAGTACATTTATATCTACTATCTATGAAACAATGAATAGACAACTACAATCTAGGAACAAAAAATAATTAGAATAGATTCAAATTTAATTCATAATTATTCAAAAAAAGTATCTATATATATATATATATATATATATATATATATATATATATATATATATATATATATATATATATATATATATATATATATATATATATATATATATATATGATTTATTTATATTTTAATACAAATTTCATTTATAACTAAATAATTAGACCAAGATAATTAATTTTCAATAGTATATCTATTTGACTTAAATAATTTAATATTATTCATTTAGCTTAATTAGTGTTTCATTTAAAAAAAATTGACTTATAAGGGTCATATTGGTTATTCTTATAATTATAAACATATAATTGAAAATAAGCTTAGGACATAAACATGTTTCATTTATACCAAGATAATTAATTTATAACTAAATAATATATCTATTTAATATTATTTGACTTGATTATCTCAATATTATTATTTTTTACATTTAATTCATTAATTCATTTGACTTAAAAAAAAAAACAGAAAATCACTTATTAGCGTGAAGTTGGTGTTTATAGGTTTATAATTATACACTATATTTGATTTATTATTTTATTATTAATTATTAACAAATAATAATAATTTGTCCCATTTTTCCTATCCAATCAAAAATAGTCGTTTTTTAGTTGTTTCCCCTATAGCCGTTAAAAAAATAGTTGTTTTTTAGTTGTTTCTCCTATAGTTGTTACAAGGTCCTAACTCCTTATTTAACTTGAAGCTATGATCTGATTGTTCATCTTATCCTGATGATGAACCACATTGGTTGGTTCAAAATGCGTCAGCCTCATTTCTACCAATGTGATTTCTTTCGAAATGTCTTCAAATAATCAAAATATGTCAGTTTTCCATCAAATGGAATGCTTGTCCTTGCAATTTTTCACACATCTTTAGAGGTATGCGTGTGTTAATGTAACATAACATGGTATAAAATGTGTAATTTAATATATATGTGTGTGCGTGTGTGTGCATGATATACAAGGAGAGAGATAAATTTATCATATTAAAAAATTATTTTTTTTTATGTAAAAGTATATTTTTTATTATTTTTCAAAGTTGGTGAAGTAATATTTCAATTGCATTTTGCAGACACATGTATTCACGGAAGTTATGTATTCATGTAAGTTTTTTTTCAATTGTTTAAATAAATTGAAAAACCAAAAGTACCCTTTTGAAGAGGACTTGTAAACAAAGATAGTGGTATTTTTTTAATTTTTTGTTGTTGCTGATATTTTATGATATTAATTTTTTATTCAGCCTCTTTAAAAGAGTTCAAACAAATTTCAATCATTGTGTTTAAAATAAATTAGATGAAAAATATCATATGAATTCAAAAATGTCAAACTCATATGCTGTTGGATAGAGGATTCATTCATGAATCCAACGTGATCAATCTCCACCTAAGGATAAATTTAGCCCTAATTCTGCTAGGGTACAAAATGGTGTTGCAACAAATTTTGCAGAAGGGGTGCTAAAATTGTGGATTTTAGGCCTTAAAAGTCTCCACTGAGTGCTTAAAACAATCAATCAAGTGCTTGATTTAGAAATTCAAATAACTTGATCAAGGGTTTAAGAAACCATTGATCGAGCGCTTAACATGGTTAAATAAAGGCTCGATCTAGCTTCAAATCTCAATCTAGCCTATAGCTCGATTTAGCTTTAAGGCTAGATCTAAGTTTAAGGCTCAATCAAGCCACTTTTTTTAATTCCATGCCTAGGTTTTATTGGTAGAAAATTTAAAAACCGTGGTTTGATCAAGCTCCTAGATAACCTTGGAATAAGTTTTTTAAGCCCTCAAACAACTCGATCGAGCACTTAAATGGCTCTATAAAGCCATATGTTTTTCCACCCAAATGAACCCTCTCTCGCCAAAAAGTGTAGCCTAGCTCCATGCTTTCACCCAAAAGTTGATAATGCAATTCTGTCAATGGGTCACATGTCTTTTGCAAAATGCAATATGTCACAAATACAAAATTCATAAGTAGGTATGTCTCGACTGCTTTAATTGATTGTACATGCTTTCGACGTTCTTCATTTAGCACAATACCTTGTGTTCATATTATATATTTTAATTGATGCAAGTGACTATATTCCTCATTGGATATGTTGGAAAAAGCACCAAAGACTAGTTTGCTATTATGTTTGCTCAATGACAAAGAATGTGAATCTTGTTCTAATAGTGTGCAATGTTTAGGTACTTTGACCAAATTTCTTTTTTCTTCATGTTTTGTTGTCAATTGAATGATATTTTAGTGGAGAACAAGATGTTGTGGCATTGGATTCTCTATCAACAAGATGTGAACAATTGACACAACATTGTAACTTTTTTCCCTTTGACATTGATTTGAGAATTCTACGTAGTTTGTCAATGTGGCTGACATTTTGGACACTATTAACTTGAAAAAGTTCATGAAAATGCACATGTGATATGGACAGTGAAATACACATGATGTATGACACTTTTCATGAAGTGTTTGATGAATAGAAACTCAAAGTAATAACTTTTATCTCTACACTCCAAATGTATATGTTAGCATCAAGTATTTCACATCTCCATTGGATCATAAAAGCCTTTCCCTCTATATATCCATTTGCATATGGCATTAACAAGTTAATAATATAACCTTACCAATCTTTGATACATTTCTTGTTAAATGATTTTGGCATGGAGGTGTTCTTCTAAGAATTCAATAGCTCTAATGTCATTGTAAATGAAGCAATTGTAAAAATTTTGTGCAATTGATTTTATCATAACTATGTCAAACCATGTTGAAAGTACACAAAAATATTCAAACAATGAGTCATGACAGTCATTGACAATACGACCATAGATCAAAAACCCTTGCTCCAATAGGATTTGTTTAACTGACAACATGTCAATTTTTTTGGAGGGATATTGGCATGGACAAACGAATGGAGAAATTGATCTAGGATTTGAAGTTAGGATGTGTATTTTCCGTACAACAAGAGTGGTTCAAAATGGAAACACGCAGGGTTGTTGTTATGTAATATAATATTATATTGATAACCATCAATGTCTTGATTGAAGCAAAGATATGGTTGCCCATTTGTGAATAGCCAAACATTGACTAGAACAAACAACGAATTAGAGAACCATTTGATGCAAAAAACATCTCCCCATAAGATAATTGTAGAAGAACCATAAAGAGAAGAAGATGTAGACATTTTTTGCAAGTATATTTGAACATCATTAACATGATGAAGGTCTTCAAGATACTTAGGAGCGAGTTCATAATGTAGTGATTGCAAAGTGACATCATGTTGACAACTCAAGCAATGGCAGAAGTGATTAAGAATCCCTTCTCGTATTTCAACGAAGGTATAGAGAAAGTGAATAAGGACAACAAAAGAGTCAAATAGACAATCCCCTAGATAATATAAGAAATGTTGTAGCCTATATAAATTGAATCTAGATAACTTGTGATTGATTTCTTGTATGTTTGACTCATTTAGTGCAAAAGCATTTTTCATTTCCATATGATCCGATGAGTGAATATGGAAAGTTGTCAAATGCAAGATTGGTTTACAATGGAAAACACCTGAAATATGTTGAATAATAACTACCAAGTATCATTGAAGAATATTATGCAATTTTCTATATAGGGTGTAGTCTCCTTTCTATTCTATACTTGCTCACCATTTAGCCAAACACGAGCATCTGACATTGGGACAAAGAAAATGAAGAAGTTGTAAGGAAATTTGAAAATGACATTGTTTACATATGATCAAAGAGAGACAAAATATAACGACATAGTTAAATAGAAAAAATTGATTATAAGCAAACATTGCATATTAAGAGAGCAATAGTAAATCTACAAAGTAGTAGAAAACACAATTCAAATACATTGTAACCAAATGACAAGTTTGCATGTGTTCCTAAATCAGATTCAAAATCTTTTCAATTATTGAGGAAAACATATATATTTTGTCATATTTTGAGCACTACGCTAATTGGACAAGAGTCCAAGAGGCCTAGACTATTGGTCAAAGACCCTAGCTAAAGTGTTCTATATTGTTTCATCAAGCATAAAAAAAAAAATTGACTTAGGGCATTACAATATATGTAGCACCATAATAAATTACACAATATATGAAATACCTATCAAGAAAATGCTGAAGTACTCTATATACATTTCCATATATTTTAATAGTCAAATTCACTGATTCCCTTATCTTACATACAAGAAAATCTCGTCCCTTATCTTACATACAAGAAAATATCATACATCAATTTGATACGCAATTTAGCCATAACCTTAAAATTTATTATTAAAGATAATGAAGATTTCTAATTGCCATATGAAAATTAGATTGATAAAAGTGTTTAATATAATATTATTTCCTAAAATTTTTCAATTCAATCAAATTATATATTAAAATAAAATGATCTCTCTATATAAAAATAATGTGAAATTTTATTTGGGTTTATTGTGCATGGTTGAGAGAGATGATTGGGATACTTTCTACTAAAATTAAATTAGCTCGAGTAAGATGTTAAGGTTTGATGTAACGAGTTTAAGAAAATAAATAATTTTAGTAAAATGTAAATCTAAAATATAAGAATATTTTCTATATAAAAAATAAAAAATAATCATATATAATATTAGGCAAAAATTTAAAATTTAGATAAATATCACATAAAAATATATAAATGAAAAATTTCAAACGTTTCTCACATCGTAAACAAACAAACAAAAAAAACACTCTGTAATGACTTGCAGTTCCTGGGCGCGCGGGTGGACAGTGCGTGCGCGTGGGTAGGCCTGAATGGACAAGCGAGTAGGTTGAACGACTGCGGTTATGTGATGGGCGAGCTCTCTCTTGAACGTGCGATGGATTATGCGCATGATAGAAGGGGAGGGCGAGCATATATATGCGTGTGGCATGTGTTAACTTGTATGGAGGCCGACCTACGTTGATGGAGGAGCCGACTTGATAGTTGATGGCGTGTGGAGCTTGGAGGATGAGTCGGCTGGGTGAGCCAACTCGCCCTGCCAAGGGTATATATTGGTGGACGCGTTGAATCATTTGGACATCGCAAATCATTCGATCATCACATCTTCGCTCATGTAAAGGAGTAAGGCGCAGGTCTAAAAGTGTGCAAGGCTAAGGAGAAGAAGGCGCAGGTTGAGATGCGCCCATTCTTGGGCAGGGCTGCACGAGGAAGACGCGTTTGACTCGGTTGTGGGTGAAGGTGCGGGCAGGAGCGCTCGGTGGTTGGGTGAGGGCGTGCACGGGTGTGTGGCGCCTGATGGATGGTTGAGGCATGCACGGGTGTGTGGCACCCGGTTTATGCGACGGAGTGCCCGATGGTGAAACGTTGGTGGGCACCCGGTTTGTGCGACGACTTGGCACAGGTTCTTGGGCAACTCGGGTGAGCACCCACCCGTCGTGCAAGTGTGCATGGAGACTTGGCGGAGTGTTGAGAATGTGAACGGAGGTGTGTCTCGGGCAAAGGCGCCCGTGTGTGGCGACTTGGAGGCGCGCTCGAGTTGGGAAAACAACACGATCATGTGACGAGGTGAACAAAGGGTTGGAGATTCATGCGGCGACCGTGTAGAGGTGTCGATGAGCTGGGCAACCTGTTGGGTGTGGAGCCTGATTATCTTCTATATTCAAAGGTATCGCCACAAAGGACCCCAGTTCGAAATCGTTGCCGCCCGTAAATTATTCGCTGCAGGGGGGGTCCAGGGGGGGTGGCTGCGACCTTTGGGAGCCCACCCCTAGCGGGGGGTTTCGGGGGCAGTGCCCCCGAAGCTAAAAACAACTGTAAAATTGCCTTGTAAAAGTGTAGTAATTTCTAGTCAATCTGGGCCGTTCATTAGGCGGATGATCTGACGGTAGAACTTATGTTTAGTTTAGGGTTTTTTGCCCTAGAAGGCAACCCCTCTCTTTGTATAAGGGTATTGTATTTGAGGCTATGTGATAGATGTGTATTCTGTGAGCGAGAGACAGAGAGGTGAGACTGTGAGAGAAAACAGAGGATATTACAGCGGATTTGCTGTAGGTTGTGTCTCTTCATTTTGCTGGATAATAGAAAGGAAGGACTGGCTGTTTGGGGTGGACGTAGCCCAAACTGGGTGAACCACGTATATCTGTGTCTCTCTTGTTTTGTGCATTTTCTGTGTTTATATTTCTGCAATATTTTATGTGTTCCATTGCTCCGTAATATATAATTTTCTAACAACTGGTATCAGAGCCGAAGGTCTATTTGGCTGATAGACTCGCAGGAAAGAAGGGTTCCTGATTCGAGTGGGAGCAATGGCGGAAGATGGTAAGTTTAGGGTCGAGAAATTTAACGGCCAAAACTTCTCGCTGTGGAAGATGCAGATGGAAGATTATCTGTATCAGAAAGATCTATACCTACCATTGGGCGGAAAAACAAAGATGCCGACAAGTATGAAAGACAAAGAATGGAACCTTCTCGATAGAAAGGCACTCAGAACAATACGATTGTGCCTTGCTACGTCAGTCGCCTTCAACATTTCGAATGAAACCACGACAGAGGGTTTGATGCAGACATTGTCGAAACTATATGAAAAACCCTCGGCCTCAAACAAGGTATTTCTTATGAAACGGTTATTTAATATGAATATGTCGGAAGGTGGATCTGTTGCAAACCATTTAAATGATTTTAATACAGTTACACGTCAGTTAAGTTCTGTAGGGGTAAACTTTGATGATGAAGTTAGAGCTCTGTTATTCTTGTGCTCATTACCAGAAAGTTGGAATGGTTTGGTAATGGCCATTAGTAACTCCGTTTCTGGATCTAGTACTTTAAAGTTTGATGATGTTGTCGGTGCTATCCTTAGCGAGGAAATGCGATGGAAAAGCTCCGGTGAGACATCACGAAATGCTTTGAGTGCAGAGTCTAGAGGAAGAAAAATGGAAAGAGGAAAGAGCTCAGGATATCGCAGTAAATCAAGGAAAGGCAGATCCAAGTCCAGATCGGGGATAGTGTGCTGGAAATGTGGAAAGAAAGGACACCTAAAGAAAGACTGTAGATCTCGGAAGGGAAAAGAAGGAGATGCACAGCGAGAAAACAATCATGAAGCAAATGTGACAGGTGAGGTGTTACAATATGCTTTGATTCTTTCTTTCGAAAATATTACTGATTCCTGGGTGGTAGATTCAGGGGCTTCATTCCATGCCACACCTGATAAGAAATACTTGCATGAATATGTTCAAGGAGACTTTGGACAAGTTTGTCTGGGTGATGATAAACCCTATAAAATCGTTGGAATGGGTAAGGTTCTTGTAAAACAGCAGAATGGAAACCAATGGCTATTAAAGGAGGTAAGGCATGTTCCAGATCTAAAGAAAAATCTGATTTCAACAGGGCAGTTAGGCGGTGAAGGTTGTGTGACAACTTTCACAGATAAAGCTTGGAAGGTCACCAAAGGAGCCCTGGTAATATCAAAAGGCGAAAAGGTTGGTACATTGTATTTATGCAATGGTATTTCTAACTATGTTAATGCTTTAACTTCCAGAGGAGCAGATGCAGCATTATGGCATCATAGGCTCGGACACATGAGTGAAAAGGGGATGAAGATTCTTCACTCAAGGAATTTGTTTCCGGGTTTGAAGAATGTTGATTTGGACTTCTGTGAGAATTGCATTTATGGAAAACAGAAGAGAGTCAGATTTCTCAGAGTTGGGAAAGAAAAGAAGAATGAAAAATTAGAGCTTGTGCATACAGATGTATGGGAACCTACTCAGGTATCATCTCTCGGTGGCTCTCGTTATTATGTTACTTTTATTGATGATGCAACTAGAAAAACTTGGATTTATTGTATTAAGAATAAATCTGATGTATTTGATACTTTCAAGAAATGGAAAGCTTTGGTTGAGATTGAGACAGGAAAGAAATTGAAGTGTCTTAGATCAGACAATGGAGGTGAATATTACAGCAAAGAGTTTGATAGGTATTGTTCAGAGCGTGGAATTCGCAGAGAGAAGATAGTTCCAAGAACACCACAAGAAAATGGTGTGTCAGAAAGGATGAACAGAACAATCATGGAGCGTGCAAGGTGCATGAGATTGCATGTAGGATTGCCTTTACAGTTTTGGGTAGATGCTGTAGATACTGCTGTTTATCTAATAAACAGAGGGCCTTCAAGTTCCTTGGATGGTGGTGTTCCAGAGGAAGCATGGACAGGTAAAAAGTTAAACTACTCTATTTTAAAGCCTTTTGGTTGTGAGGCCTTTGTCCATATTGATAAAGAAAATAGAACAAAGCTTGAGGAAAAGTCAAAGAAATGTACCTTTATTGGATATGGTGTTAATGATTTTGGTTATCGCTTATATGATTACGAAAATCACAAAATCATTAGGAGCAGAGATGTAATATTCAATGAAAAGGTCTTGTATAAGAATCAGTTGCAGGAAAAGTGTCAGGCCAGGGTAACTCCAGAATGAATGAGCGCAAGAAAAAAATGATTGCTTTATTCATTAGCTAACTATCAGTTATATACATAAATATGACGGATCAGTTCATCTTCTTGATGACTGTCCAGTTCACCCATCCGTTGAGGATTAGGTGTCAACATTCCCCCCCTTAATCTGAAGGGATGTTGGTGAGTCCAAGCATCGTTCTGAATCTTTCAAGCTTTTCTCTTCCAAGCGCTTTGGTGAAGATGTCTGCAATTTGCTCGTTTGTGGAACAATGACGGAGATGGATTGTTTTGGCCTCAACATGATGTCAGATCAGATGATATTTAGTATTGATGTGCTTAGTACGATCATGGAACTTTGGGTTCTTGGCCAACTTTATTGCAGAGGTGTTATCAATCATGAGTGGAGTTGATTGTATTTGTTTTACCTGCAAATCTTCAAGAATTTTCATGAGCCACACAATTTCTTTCGTTGCTTCAGCTGCTGCCACATATTCTACTTCTATTGTGGAATCTACTGGTACTGATTGTTTGCGTGATCTCCAGGAGACAGCTCCTGATCCAAGACTCATAGCATATCCTGAAGTAGATGCCCCAGTTTCTTTGTCTCCATCGAAGTCTGAATCAGAGTATCCAATCAAGTTGAAGTTGTCCACCTGTGTATACTTGATTCCAAGGTCTTGAGTTCCCTTCAAGTACCTTAGAACTCTTTTTGCAGCAGACCAATGTCCCTCACAAGGCTTTTGCATAAACCTGGAGAGGATTCCAACAACAAATGAAATGTCTGGTCTGGTAGTAGTGAGGTAGATGAGACTTCCTACAAGCTGTCTATACTTTGTTGCATCCTCAAATTCCTTTCCTTCAATAGATGTGAGCTTCAAGTTTTGTTCCATTGGAGTAGAAAGAGGATTACACTCTGTCATGCCAAATCTGTTTAACAAATCTCCAATGTATTTCTTTTGAGAAAGAAATATGGACTTTGGATGTTGGGTTACTTCAATGCCAAGATAGTAATGAACATAGCCCAAATCAGTCATTTCAAAAAATTTTCCTAATTCTTTCTTTATGGATGCAATATAGCTTTCATTGGTCCCTGTCATTAAAAGATCATCTACATATACCATAAGATATACAACTGTTTTACCAACTTTCTTGACAAATAAAGTTGCATCATCAAGATCAAAATGATTGAAGTTGAGTTTCAGAAGATGCTCAGTTAGTTTTTCATACCAGGCTCGTGGTGCTTGTTTGAGGCCATACAAGGACTTCACAAGTTTGCATACTTTATGTTCATGTCCTTTCATAGCAAATCCTTCAGGCTGGGACATAAAAACATTCTCTTTTAGATCTCCATTCAAGAATGCAGTTTTTACATCCATTTGATGGACTTTCCAACCGTTCTGAGTAGCTAGTGCAAAGAGTGTCCGGATGGTGGCCCATTTTGCTGTGGGGGCAAAATTTTCCTCATAATCAACCCCTTCCTTCTGTGCAAAACCTTTTGCCACAAGCCTAGCTTTGTGCTTGTCAAGTGAGCCATCAACTTTGTATTTGTTCTTGTAGACCCACTTGCAGCCAATTGGTTTGGTTCCAAATGGAGGATCAACCAGCTTCCAAGTGCAATTCTTTATGAGGGCATCATACTCCTTCTGCATCGCTTCTTTCCATTCATCATGAGAAGCAGCTTCTTTGAAGGAAGTTGGTTCAAAATCTGTAGACAAGTTCAATTCACAATCATAAGTAACATCCATATCAACAGGTGAATTAGAGTTATCTACATCACCTCCATCTTGTCGGTTTGTATTTCTGGTTCCTGTTTTTCCAATTTCATCAGGCAGAACACTTTCAAGTGTCTTTGTCAGCCACTTTGGGGGACCTTTCTGAGATGGTCCAAGCTGCTCTGTTGATTGAGTTGGGTCTGAATCAAGATTGAGTCTCCCAATTCTATCAATTACATCACTTAAAGCATCATCCGTTGTTGGAGTGTCATGCAGGGGAGATTGTTCTTCAGAAGAAGATTCCACATGTTGATCTAGTATAGGAATCCCCCCTTCAAGATGTGGAATCTGATTATCAAACTCTTGGAATGATTTCGGTTTTGTGAATCTATCCAAGCGATCAAGTTGCTGCTCAACAACACTGTCAGATTTGGATGATTCAAGAAAAATGACATCTCTAGATAAAACAAACTTTTTATTTACTTCATCATAGAGGCGGTATGCTTTAGATGTGTTTGAATACCCCAGGAAGATACACTTACGACTTCTAGCACCAAGTTTGTTTCTATGTACCTTTGGTATTAAAGCATAACAGGTGGAACCAAAGATCCTGAGATGTTTTACCGAAGGAACATGTCCATACCACAATTCATAAGGAGTCTTGTTTCTTATAGCATTAGATGGACATCTATTCTTTATATATGCAGCACATAGAACAGCATCAGCCCAAAACATTGTCTTTACATTTTTGAAGAAAAGCATGGATCGTACCATATTCAAAATTGTTCTGTTCATTCTTTCAGCTACACCATTCTGTTGAGGATTATAAGGCACAGTTGTTTGATGTTTAATCCCATGTTGGCGAAGATAGTGTTCAAATTCATTTGATGTATATTCTTTTCCATTATCAGTGCGAATAGACCCAATATGAGATTGTGCATCATTTTCAATCCATTTATGAAAATTCTTGAATGTTTGAAAAGCATCAGATTTGTTCTTCAATAAATAAACCCAACACATTCTGGTGTAATCATCAATAAATGTCATGATATATTTATTTCCATTTGCAGAAGAAACAGGCATTGGACCACATAAATCTGAATGAATGAGTTCAAGCTTCCTATGTGCTCTTGAATGTGAATAATGAAAAGACTGTTTGCTATGCTTTCCTAGAATGCAAGCATCACATTGCTTATGTTTTCTAGGAATTGTAGGCAAACCAGCAACACCATTTTTCTTCAACAAGCGGAGACTATCATAGTTTAAATGTCCAAATCTAGCATGCCATAATAAACTTGACGGAAGTGTACCTTCTTCATGATGAGAAATATATGAGAAATGTTGTGCATGAGCAGAAGTTCCTTGCAGTTTAAGAAGTCTTTCTTCTTCTATACCCCTCATGACAAGTGAGTGGTCAGATGCCTTTCTTACCTCAAGCTTGCCATCAAACATATGAATGGAGTGACCTTGCTGGCGGATGTGGACCAGGGACAGCAAGTTTCTCTTGAGCTGTGGGAGATATAGAACATGGTCTAGAAGAAAGTCTGGAAGACTAAACAGTTTAAGCCTAATTGTGCCAAGCCCTGATGGCTTGATTTTTGACTGATCTGCAAAGTATACTGCTCCATCAACATTGTCAGTGAAATCTTCAAAAAAATCTTTCCTATGAGTCATATGACAGGTTGCTCCTGAATCAAGCAACCAGTCATTTTTCGAAGAAGCAAGTGAAGCATTAAACAAATCTTCATTTACTCCAATGTTACATTGTGCCTCAATATAGTGAGCGAATTCAGGTGCTTTACCTTTGTCTGTGTCATCAGTTTTACCTTTCTGCTGATTTCTTCTCTGCTCAATTTTGTCCCATGGTAGCTTGCATGTAGAAGCATCATGTGATCCATTTCGTTTGCAGCGAATGCAATGCAGATCTGCCTTTTCTGCTTGAGAATGTCTGCCCCCCTGCCTCTGAAGTATCTTCCTCTTCCTCTTCGTCCACCTCTTCCTCTTGTAGAATCTTGAGCAGGATGCTTTTCTTTATGAGCAAGGCAAACAGTCTCTTCAAAAGATTCAGGGACTATTTTCTTTCCAAAGGCTTTCTCTCTTTCAGCAAACTTTTTCACAAGAGACTCAAAGGTTATGTCTTTAAGATTTCCATTTGCTTGTAAAGACTCAAGATAATTAGAGTAGGTAGGATAGAGTGCTTTGAGAAAGGAAATAAGAGAGATGTCCAGCTCAACCTTAGTGGATTTAATATCATGCATTATAGACTTTATTTCAGATGCAAGAGCAAGGGGATCATTATTTTTCAGTTCAAGAGTGAAGAGTTTAATCATGAGCTGAACAACTTCAAGTGCAGAATGTGAATCATAGAGTTCTTTCAGCTTTTGTAAAGCTTCAAAGGCAGTGGAATAGGATGAAATATGACGACTTACTTCTTCATTTACAGATGCTGCGATCAATGCATAGGCTTTGCTGTTCTTGTTTTCCCAAATGACAAGTTCTTTATCTGATGTAGGCTGCACAGGGTCTTTGTCTTCTTCTCCGACACACACTCCCTTCCACAACTCATTGTAGATGAGGGTGTGTTTTACCATCCGGGACCATTCAGAATAGTTCTCCTTGCCAGTGAGAACTATTCCTACCATAGAAATGATTGAATGCATTCTGTAAAAAAATACTTCTGCTTGAAAAAAGAAAACTTCCTTACAGCCTTATGCACTATATTTTCTACAAATCCCTCTAATGTGTGACAGAAGGCATCAGAATTTCATTGAAATATTATATCACTTTATGCTTCAATACAACATTATAAAAAACTGTGCAATATCACTATATCACCTCCACAAATGCTTTGATATATAAAATGTTTTGAATGATGTAAAAACTGCACAACACTATTCGATCTCAACACTATACCAAAACTGCTATCATACCATCACATAAACTGCGTAATCACATAACTGCATACGGCTGCACAGGATACCATTTGAACAGAAGCTCCCACATTGAAGCTACGGAGGTTTAACATCTTGTGCTAGGGAGGTTTAACATCTCGTATTCCATATCTGGAGGTGCTGCTACCTATTTAAATGCGCCTACGATTGCTTCGATAGGAAGAGAAACCGAAAGGAGTATGTATGGTGGCAGTTACGGGTACCCGTCCGCAAACAATCAATAATATTCAAAAGCTCTTTGAGATAACCAGCTTGCCCAAGAGTAATACAGTGGAATTTAATAGAATTGAAAGAGAAATGGAAATGAACATGGGAGGACGGCGTAGGAAGACTTCAGAATTGGGGGCTTCTTATACGAGTGGGAGTCGACGAAGGAAATATCTTTTTGCAATGGAGTGAAGATGACAGACAACCAGAAAATGATATGAAGTCGTTTTGTAATGGAAAAAAGTGAGGGCACTTATTGCCTAAGCCCAACAATTATGTAAGAGGAGATGTGTTCACACATTGCATGAAAGACGTTCAATGCTTCTACCGGCCTCCTCGCCTTTCCAAGGACAGCAATCAATGTTGTATATACATATCAATGTGGCTGTTCAAAATAGACAGAAAACTGACTGCGCCAAAAACTTAAATACTACCCACGAACCAGGACTTCGAAGCGCCCGAACAGGTATCTTAACTTACAAACCTTCAAATGCTCAACAAACAACCCCTCTGCACAGAATTCTGCAAAGGGTGGCTCGAGATAATTCCTCCGTGCGGACTTTGACAGAAATGGTGACAGAATTGGCTACATCTCCGGTGTTGACACACACGGTCGCTCCTCCACTCTGCACAGGTTTTTGCATACTCAACGAACTTTAAAAAACTGCGAGCTCTCTCCTTGTGTCCAGAAAAGAGTCCGCATACAACAGCTAACTATCATTTATATGAGATTCGTCCCAAGCTCGGCTTGAACTGTAGAGATCTCGTGGAACACAAACCGTCGAACCACTTGAGAATCGATTCCAAATCTCAGATTGCAACACGTAGCTCTCAATTGATGGTCGAAGGGAGAGCAGAGGAGTTACAAGGAGAATGCAGATGCGCAGGATATAATGAGGCCGACAGTAAATGACAGAGATTTCATGAGGCAGCAGAAAACGAATGCGCAGAGATTCAATGAGGTGCAGGGAATCACGCAGAGGATAGAGCGCTGGCAGAGGCAGGAGTTACAGCTATTTTAGGAACTGGGACCTGTGCTCTGATACCATGTCAGGCCAGGGTAACTCTAGAATGAATGAGCGCAAGAAAAAACTGATTGCTTTATTCATTAGCTAAATATCAGTTATATACATAAATATGACGGATCAGTTCATCTTCTTGATGACTGTCCAATTCACCCATCCGTTGAGGATTAGGTTTCAACAAAAAGAAACAGGAAAAGGAAAACAAGGAATATGCAGTTCTTGATGAAATCACTGAAAAAGGAAAGGTGCCTGAAAATAATAATAATCAACAACCACAACAACAGCAACCACCACAACAACAACAGGCACCCCAAACACTTGAAGGTGGTGTTAGAAGATCTACCAGGATAAGTAGACCCCCTGAACGATCCTCTCCTTCATTATATTATTTATTGTTGATTGATTCCGGTGAACCCAAATGTTATGAAGAAGCAATGCAGGTTGAAAGTAGGAAGAAGTGGGAGGTAGCCATGGAAGAAGAGATGGACTCCTTAATGCATAACCAGACTTGGGATTTAGTCAGGTTGCCTGTAGGAAAAACTACATTGAAGAATAAAGGGGTTTACAGGCTAAAGGAAGAAGATGGAGGAAAACAGAGGTATAAAGCTAGACTTGTGGTGAAGGGGTTTGCACAGAAGAAAGGTATTGATTTTGATGAAATATTTTCTCCTGTTGTTAAAATGACTTCAATCAGAACCATTTTAAGTCTTGTAGCAGCTGAAGATTTGCATCTTGAGCAGTTAGATGTAAAGACAACCTTTCTCCATGGGGATTTGGAGGAAGAGATATATATGCAGCAGCCACAAGGATATGAGGTGAAAGGAAAGGAGAAACTAGTGTGCAGGTTGAAGAAGAGCTTGTATGGCTTAAAACAGGCTCCAAGGCAGTGGTATCTAAAATTTGACAAATTTATGTCTGAACAAGGTTATACTAGATGTCACTCTGATCATTGTGTTTATTTGAAAAAGAAAAATGATGGCAGCTATATTATATTGTTATTGTATGTAGATGACATTCTTGTTGCAGGATATAACATGCAGGAAATAAATGTGCTCAAAAGAAAATTGGCAAATTCATTTGCAATGAAGGATTTAGGAGCTGCAAAACAAATCCTTGGTATGAGAATAACTAGAGACAGAAAAAATCGTAAATTAACATTGTCTCAGAATGAGTACAAACTAAAGGTGTTGAAAAGATTTAACATGCACAATGAAAAACCAGTTAGTACACCTTTTGCTAGCCATTTCAAACTTAGCAAGGAAATGTGCCCAAAGACCCAAGAAGACATGGATTATATGTCTAAAGTTCCATATGCATCAGCAGTTGGAAGCTTAATGTATGCAATGGTCTGCACAAGGCCTGATATTGCACGTGCAGTGGGAGTTGTAAGTAGCTACATGAACAATCCAGGAAAGGAACATTGGATGGCAGTGAAATCGATTCTCAGATATTTGAAAGGTACTACAAATCAAGCATTATGATTTGGTGGTTCAAACATCTCCCTACAAGGATACGTTGATGCAGATATGGCAGGTGACAGAGATAACAGGAGGAGCACTACAGGATATGTATTTACTGTTGGAGGAATAGCTGTCAGTTGGGTTTCAAAAATCCAAAGTGTTGTTTCACTTTCAACAACAGAAGTAGAGTATGTTGCTGCTACAGAGGCTAGTAAAAAAATGATTTGGTTACAAAGGTTTATGGGTGAATTGGGTAAGGAGCATGATATGGGCACGTTATATAGTGATAGCCAAAGTGCCATTCATCTTACAAAGAACTCAGCATTTCATTCCAGGACTAAACACATACAACTCAAGTACCATTTCATACGATCAGTGTTGGAAGATGGAGAGTTGAAGCTGGAAAAGATACACACTAGCCAGAATCCTGCAGATATGCTAACAAAAGTTGTAACCAGGGAGAAACTGAGAATATGCTCAGTTTCAATTGGTCTTCAAGGATGACGATGAAGATGAGAAACAGCCAGGTCCAAAGAGGAGTCATTGTCCAGCAAATGGAGCAGCGATGGAGTTGCTACAATCAGTCTCCAAGTGGGAGATTGTTGGGTGTGGAGCCTGATTATCTTCTATATTCAAAGGTATCGCCAAATAGGACCCCAGTTCGAAATGGGGGCGGCAACGCCGCCCGTAAAATATTCGCTGCAGGGGGGGTCCAGGGGGGGGTGGCTGTGACCTTTGGGAGCCCACCCCTGGCGGGGGGTTTTGAGGGCAGCGCCCTCAAAGCTAAAAACAGCTGTAAAATTGCCTTATAAAAGTATAGTAATTTCTAGTCAATCTGGGCCATTCATTAGGCAGATGATCTGACGGTAGAACTTATGTTTAGTTTAGGGTTTTTGTCCCTAGAAGGCAACCCCTCTCTTTGTATGAGGGTATTGTATTTGAGGCTGTGTGATAGATGTGTATTCCGTGAGCGAGAAACAGAGAGGTGAGACTGTGAGAGAAAACAGAGGATATTACAGCGGATTTGCTGTAGGTTGTGTCTCTTCATTTTGCTGGATAATAGAAAGGAAGGACTAGCTATTCGGGGTGGACGTAGCCCAAACTGGGTGAACCACGTATATCTGTGTCTCTCTTGTTTTGTGCATTTTCTGTGTTTATATTTCTGCAATATTTTATGTGTTCCATTGCTCCGTAATATATAATTTTCTAACACAACCGAGTTTGCTGAAGTTGTGAAAATTGGCTAAGTGTAAATTTGGGGTTTCCCAAGATTTAACTTGCACTTTGTAAAAGTGAAGATTGTATAATATATTGATTCGGGCAGACTCATATTGCAGGGAGTTGCCCCTCCCTTTATACTGTTGTGCATTTCTCTTGTATAATGTTGTTTATGTGAATGTTATGGGCTTTCACTTGTATAAAGGAAAACATAATAATACTTGGTAACGAAAAATAAACTAAGTATGGAATGTTAGGCGTAGTCTACAATCGTAAGTATTGGTGAAAAGAAAACGGTTGGTAGTGCCGCACCTCGCTATAAGCGGTTGAAAGACTACCGTAGGTGTAGGGGCGTGACAAGTGGTATCAGAGCCTAGTGCTGGGGAGCTGGTGCTGGTGTTGAAGCGTTGAAGCTGATACACACCTGTGCTTCATGACAGGTGGTATCAGAGCTAGGGAACTGAATCAAGGAGCTGATTCTACGAAGATCGAAGACTTGGCAGGGAGTTCAAGTTTTGCAGGTGACAGGTGGAATATCAGGGTGATTTAGGTGAATGGTGAAACAGGTTTAGCAGAGGTGAAGTATCGTGCTTGGACCAAGCTAAATGACAAGGCATGGCAGGTTTGGAAGAATGCGAAGGGAAGCTATTGCTTACCTTATACAGGTTGAAGCGGATGAAAGAAGAGAATTCCCGGATTCGAAAGGAACTTGAAGTATTGGAAAAGAATGTTGAAGACGAACTTCTTCAACTTGGTTGGACAATGGAGCAAGATGAAGTTGCAGATTGTGCTGACAAGGAAGAGGAAGCCGTGAAGATTCAAGATGTTGCAGACATGACAACGATGGAGGATGAACTTGAGATCGATCAAGTTGGACCAGGATCATGCAGTTTGCAGACATGGATGGATGAGGATACTCACATGGAGGAGCCTCATGATGATGATGTAAGTACTATTGATACTTGTGTTTCAGTTGAGCATTTGGTAGATGAACCGTATGCAGGGAAGGGTAAAATCAATTTGCCGATGCTAGGGAGGATCTCACCATGGATGTCTACGATGAGACCTTGTATAGAGAAGCAAGGATTGTTGATTGTTGCAGGACTTGTTGGGGTTGTTTGTGACCTTATGGTAGAAGGTACAAAGGCCCTGTGACAAGGGAGGAACATGATGATTGTTTTGAAGGATTGGGTCATGCTTTAGCCACATGGAGAATTGGCTAAGTGCCCGGCATGACTCATGGACAGATTGAAGGGCACACTCTTGAGCATGATGATACTTGGGTGGACTTCTCATGGCCGAGACCAAGAGCAAGTCTTGGTGGAACCTTCAGTGGGGGGAGCTATGATGGAAAGGACTCGTGATGATGATGATATGGTTAGGTGACCGAGTTCACTAGACCAAAGGTTGCAGACTTGGATGAGGATGACCGATTGTTGTGATGGGGCTACTTGGTTGGACTACATGGGAAACTTAGTCATGGACATCAGGTTGGAAACATGGAGCATGGCAGTCTTATGCAGGGACATTGTGCAGGAGCACTTGTAGAGGTGTCACTTATGGACATCCAATGGGGAGTGCCAAGGCAGGGATGTTGTGCAGGTGGATTTTGCTGGTGTGACATGGGGATGACTTACTTATGAGCCGATGGAGAGGTTTTGTACTTATGTACAACAAGGCCATGGACTTGGATGGAGTTGTGAGCAAACTATGGAGCATTCCTACTACATGGAGAGTTGAGGCATCTTGCAGAGATCTTTGGGCCGAGACTTGTATGCTTGCTGAGATGCTGGTTGGAGATGACTCATGGAGCTCATGATGACATGAGATTGTTGTGACTTTTAGGGACTTCATATCTGGTGGACTTGGAGGATTTGATGCATTGGGGAGCTAAGGTCAGAGACTTTGATGCAGGATGGGGTGCATACTTTCAAGTACATGTATGGGAATTGCTTGAAAGAGTGACTTGATGTGGAGGATCAATATGAGACACTTTGGAGTGATGGAGTTACAACGATGATGATGCCTTGGTGGCAACATTTGGGCATGGGTTGAGCTGAGGCTCAACTACCTTTGACACATGGGAGCTTATTGATCTATGATCGTGGGCAACACATGGATAGATGAGACAGGTGTATACTTGTTTCTATGACAGACTTGAGGGATAGCACATTGTAGATATGATGAAGGTTGCTTCATGGACCTGGATGTGGCACATCGAGAGTCGGAGATTGATGAGATGATCTCCTCACCTTGAAAAGATGGATGGATGATGATGTTGGGGTAGATGTGGCTGATTTCATGCAGCACATTAGTACTAGACATCATGGGCAGCATGTTGCAGATGAGATGAGGGCTACTTCATGGACCTGAGCATGGCTTACACTTGTATGGAGATGCATTCTTGATCGAGTTGAGGATGTGACATAATGTTTTGAGAGACAACTAATGGTGGCATGAGGATGTGCATTCTCATGGTTTAAGCGGGACAGTTGGATTAGCTACCCAACTAGTTCAAACATGGGGGTCGACAGTGTGCAGAGATGTGTTAGCATTGTGTTGGAGTATCATGGCAGCAGTTCACATGAGGACGACACATGATGAGATCGACACGAGAGGTTGCAGGAAGCATGTAGCTTGGATGGAAGGGTCAGCCTTCCACGATGGGAGCAGCATGTGGAGATTGTGACAGGGTGATCGATGGTCATGGATTGAGATGATTTCCGATGTACGACATACCAATGAGGTGTATACCTTGGTATGGTGATCTTGGTGACAGATGGTTGCCGAGACGAGACATGATGGACATAGAAAATTTTAGGGGCGAATGTTCGCCCTTTGGCGAAATTAAGGGGTTTTAAATTTTTAGTGGGCGAATATTTTGTATCATAGTACATTTTTACAAATCACCTCAAATAGCCCACCTTATATTAAGGGAAAGGGTAAAAAAGGTAAATTTAGCCCTTGAAATAAGGAGTTACAACCTTCCATTCGCCCATTTTCAAGAATAGGTTTTATTTAGGTGAATCCATTCACCCATTTTCAAGAATAGGTTTTATTTAAGTGAATCCTATGGGCCAAAGGCCCAAATACCATATTTATAAAAGAGGTATGGTAAATTAATAAAAATATAAATAAATGAGAGGTATACTAAATAAATAAAACATTTTTTATATTTACTCCATAAGTCACCTTATATAGATGCAAGGGTGTAAACAAATAAAAATATAAGTAAAGTGGAGGTATGGTAAATAAATAAAACATCTTTTTATACTTACTCAAAAGGTATGGTAAGTAAATAAAAATATAAATAAACTAGACGCATGGTAAATAAATAAAACCTCTTTTTATATTTAGTCCATAACCCTCGTTCTATTTATGAAGGCTCAAGAAAAAGGTTTTATTTAAGTGAATCCTATGGGCCAAATACCATATTTGTAAAAGAGGTATGGTAAATCAATAAAAATATAAATAAATGAGAGGTATGGTAAACAAATAAAACTTTTTTTATATTTACTCCATAAGTCACCTTATATTTACGAACACTCAAAAAATGTGTTATATTTAGGTGAAACCTATGGGCAAAATACTATTGGACAAATACCATGGACTAGATTGTTATTAATACCATGCAAAAAAACATTATTAACCTTAATATTAGTATTAATAAAAATAAAAATGGCACATGGTATTGACCCATGGTATTCACCAAAATGGCACATGGTATTGACCCATGGTATTCACCTAGAATGTAGCCTATTTAAATGGGAGAATTAAACCAGCATAGATCCATCTTTACTCTGGATCTACTAACCCCCGAGAGGTATCAAATATCGTGATATGCAAACTAGCATAGAGTGAAAAATATTTGATCCGATCAAGAGTAAAAATGGATGTTGTAATTTAATGTATGTTAAACATTTTAGCTTGGTTAAAATAAAAAATAAAATAAAAATCAACTATTAATTTTATTAAATTTTATAAATTACTAATAGTAACTTTTAAGCTCCAGGTTTATGATAACCCATGGTATTGACCCATGGTAATACCATGGTATTCATGTGAGCATATACTATTTAAAGGGTAAATTCTATCATCTTAGATCCATCTTAATTCTGGGTCTACCAAGTGCTCAGAGGGATAAATAGATTTCATCCCCGTAAGAGTGGTAGATGTGGAGTTAAGATGGATATAGGTTGGTTTTTATGATAATGAAGATATTAAATAGACTTAGGAAATTATATTGTAAAAACATCTTAAGGTGAATGGTTAAAGCATAGACATTGGACAAGTATATTTGTATACTTCTTTTTTAAGCTGAAACAAATCTAGGGCTAAAAGGAATGGATTGATTGCACTAGTCATCCTTCTATAACTTTCCAACATATGCTGGAGTAAACAGATTGTAATTTGGGTAATTTTTCTAATTGCAAACAGGAACATACTTGTGTATTGGCAGGGTGGTTACGAGGTCCCTAGAAGTGATGAATTTGAATTTTTCTTGGTTTTATATATAGTATTAGGTTTTTTCTCGTGCTTTCTATGAATGGCATAGGTGAATTTTGTCCTACACCCACTAGGTTATCGATATGTAATTTTGGTAATTTTGATTTCAAAAGATATTTTAAAGAAATGCAATGATTTCATTTGTGTATTCAATAAACACAAGATTTTATAATTGAGTAAAATATTCACCATGGCTCGTGAGAGATTCGCCAAAAAATTATATATACATATCATATTATTGATAAAATTGCCTCCCATTTTTCCTATACCCCATGGAGATTTGCCCATTTATTATACATGTAAATTTAGGGGGGGTTCTTAAAATTTTCCCTAATGATGGAGATGGTGGTTCTACATATGTTGCAGAGACTGTTGCAGTATGTGGAGGAGTTGACAACATGGATGAGACAATTGTTATTAATCTTGGTGGATGGCTACCAAGATGGTATGTTGTCGAGGACAACAACGATTTCAGGTGGAGGAGGATGTAACGACCTGCAGTTCCTGGGCGCGCGGGTGGACAGTGTGTGCGCATGGGTAGGCCTGAACGGACAAGCGAGTAGGCTGAACGACTGCGGTTATGTGATGGGTGAGCTCTCTTTTGAACGTGCGATGGATTATGCACACGATAGAAGGGGAGGGCGAGCATATATATATGTGTGTGGCATGTGTTAACTTGTATGGAGGCCGACCTACGTTGATGGAGGAGCCGACTTGATAGTTGATGGCATGTGGAGCTTGGAGGATGAGTTGGCTGGGTGAGCCAACTTGCCCTGCCAAGGGTATATATTGGTGGATGCATTGAATCATTTGGACATCGCAAAGCATTTGATCATCACATCTTTTCTCATGTAAAGGAGTAAGGCGCAGGTCTAAAAGTGCGCAAGGCTAAGGAGAAGAAACCACAGGTTGAGATGCGCCCATTCTTGGGTAGGGCTGCATGAGGAAGACGTGTTTGACTCGGTTGTGGGTGAAGGTGAGGGCAGGAGAGCCCAGTGATTGGGTGAGGGCGTGGACGGGTGTGTGGTGCCTGATGGATGGTTGAGGCGTGCAGGGTGTGTGGCGCTTGGTTTATGCGATGGAGTGCCCAACGGTGAAACATTGGTGGGTGCCCGGTTTGTGCGACAACTTGGCATGGGTTCTTGGTCGACTCGGGTGAGCGCCCGCCCGTCGTGCAAGTGTGCATGGAGACTTGGCGGAGTGTTGAGATTGTGAATGGAGGTGTGTCTCGAGCAGAGGTGCCCGTGTGTGGCGACTTGGAGGCGCGCTCGAGTTGGGCAAACAACATGATCGTGCGACGAGGTGAACGAAGGGTTGGAGAGTCGTGCGGCGACCATGCGGAGGTGCCGACATGTTGGGCAACCGAGTTTGCCGAAGTTGTGAAAATTGGCTAAGTGTAAATTTGGGGTTTCCCAAGATTTAACTTGTACTCTGTAAAAGTGAAGATTGTATAATATATTGATTCGGGCAGACTCATATTGCAGGGAGTTGCCCCTCCCTTTATATTGTTGTGCATTTCTCTTGTATAATGTTGTTTATGTGAATGTTATGGGCTTTCACTTGTATAAAGGAAAACATAATAATACTTGGTAACGAAAAATAAATTAATTATGGAATGTTAGGCGTAGTCTACAATCGTAAGTATTGGTGAAAAGAAAATGATTGGTAGTGCCACACCTCGCTATAAGCGATTGAAAGACTACCGCAGGTGTAGGGGCATGACACTCCCCCTCCTAAGAAATTTTAAATATTTCTTTCATCATATATTATAAATGGATAAAATAAAAATTAATAAATAAAATTTTACGTGAAAATTTTAAATATTCCATCCAACATACATTATGAACATAAAAACTTTCACTCTCTTTAAAAAAGAAATTTCCATTAAGAAAGGAGAAAATTTACATAATAAACAATTTTCATTCTCTATTAGAAAAACAAATTTTGAACATTACAAATAATAAAGATCATGGACAAATTCTTAAAGTGTACATAACTAGGAATTGCACTAGATGTTGCAAAGGAAACCTTGTAAGGAAGTAGCTTAGGAAGCGTAAGAAAGAGTAGCATTAAATTGTTACTCTTCCATGATGAGAGTGAAAATCATTTACTATATATAGTGATTGTTGTACATTTTTCTGAATTTCATTATAAATGCTAATCAATCAAGAGATAGTTACAACCAATATGGAAATTATGATTCTATCATATAATTTTACATTTATACCCTTCTTCCATAGTTTTTTTTCCTTAGCATAGAAATTCACTTTAGATAATATGATTTCATCATATGGTAGTATTCAAATGCACATCCACAAATATAATTGACATCTACTACAAGGATGAAACCACACTTTAAAGTTTTAAGAAGCATATTTGATTTTAATTTCTAAGAAGAAAATTTTACAAAAGAAATTCTAATGTTGCTCGTTAAAATTACGCAGAAAAATAAAACAGAAGGGATACAATAATTATATTTTTGACAAACCATAAGCATTGAAGATGGAGAGTAATATACCTAGCACATAATTATGTCAAACAATATCAGACTTCAAGTACTTGCTATATATGAACAATGAAACCTTAAATGAAAACGATTTCCATCAAAGACGAGATATCATCTCCTCAAATCTCAACCTAACATCATACCAACGAGCACAATCAGACCAAGTTTCTTGTTGGGATCTTAAAAATGTTAGTATTGGTGAGAGAGAGGATGAAATCAAGTGTGATGGAACAAAATTACAATACCATAGCTCTCTGTGCAGGATGGAGTATTATAACATTCAAACAAAAGAACTTCAATTATACCAAAAGCAAGGAAAGTAGATTGGATAAATTATTGTTTAAATGCAAAAAGAATCCATCAAAGATGGCATTTTATACTTTCTGACTTCTAACTACATATGTGGGTGGCTAAATTAAAATCAATTTTGGGTTACAATGACAATATTATGAAGCTTCAAACTTAACAATTTACAATGAGAGACCTGAGCACTTACAACATAATCCTCATCACCGAAGAATGAATCTAGCCGTGCATGCCAAATTTCAGATTGTCTTTAAAGGATCATGTGCAAAGTTTACTAGACCAGCCAGAAACCACAAATACAAGAAGAAATTTTCCTTATATGAAAAACATAATTTCATAGTATTGTCCCCAGAACACAAGCTTGGACTTTCTTGGCTCGAAGATCTATTATCTATGCATCAATGAAATTGAGGTCTGGTCATACTTGGAATAAGAAGCTCCAAAAAGACTAATCGTTAAAGGTTGTAATATGATAAGGAATTCAATTGCATGCCTAGCTTGCAGATCAATTTTTCAAAAGAAATTTGTGCTCAAGGAACATACTTACGTGTGAGCAGCCTAGTCAACCGTATGTTCTGTATCAGCTAGAAAGAATTCATTTGCAAAAGGTAAGTCCTCTTCTTCACCATTTCCTTTGTAGTTGCACAAATCGCTCATCAAATTCCCCTACTAGAAAAGCTTATGTATCCTTCCTAATTGGTTGATCACTAGGCCTAATGGAAATAAGGGTTGCTCTCTCCATCCCACCACCTTCTATAAGCTCAAGATATGGGGCATACGGGAGCTTCATATTCAAGGTTGGAATCTATGTCTAATTCCTAGAAGCTGAGGCCATTAGCGGCTTGTCCCTGAACTCTCACAATTGTTCTTTCCCCATCCAGAGCATCCCTCGTCCACCTGCGTTGGTGAGAATGAGATTCTAAAGTGTTGGATGATCATAAATTATCTGTTTTAACAAAAAATGCCTTGCAGAAGCTAAAATTCACGAGCTTATGGTCCAAACTACACTCAACTTCAACCCACCATCCGTGTAGAATGATTTTGGTATACTATCGTTATCATCCAAAATCTTGTTAGATTCCCTCATTCTTCGAATAGCACAACGTAGATTTTCCCTTGAATTCTTCTCATAGAAATACGATGTGGATCCTAATATTACACAACTCTCCATCGGGAAGCTCAATGTGAAGATTTTGGATCTCCTTGAAGTTTTTCAGCACCTCACTGGGGGAATGAAGTGAAACCTCGACAGAACTGCCTTCTTCATCCCGAGGATCTGTTGCAATGTCTGTAAGGGCTTAACTATACTACCAATCACAAGTTTAACAAAAGGACCTATAAAGTCCCCGCTCCTACCGCTCAAACTCCCGCTCTCCTCACCAGAGATCACGTAGTCCACCATCACCACGACATCGTCCACCTGCGACACCAAATCGTTAAAACATTTCGAAACAACCGTGCACTGCCCTAGGGCTTTGGTGTCACCCAGGTTGTTAAAGATCACCAAAACTAATGAATTGGCAACATGATCAAATTGATCCAATACACACCATAATCATTGAAGACGGAAAGTAATATACTTGGAACATAATTATGTTAAAAAATACCAGACTTCAAGAACTTGCTATATTTGAACAATGAAACCTTAAATGCAAACAATTTCCATAAAATACCAGATATCATATCTTCAAATCTCAACCTATCCTCGTACCAACGAGCACAATCAGACCAAGTTTCTTGGTGGGATCTTAAAAATGATATTATTGGTGAGAGCAAGGATGAAATCAAGTGCTAGGGAACAAATTTACAATTCGATATCTCTCTGCATAGGATAGAGTATTATAAAATTAAAACAAAATCACTTATATTACACCAAAAGAAAGGAAAGTAAATTGGATAAATGATTAACCATTTCAATATTTCCAAAGCTTGAAGTGTGTAAGAACATATGAAGGAGTTTAAATGCAAAAATAATCCATCAAATATGGTAGGTTATACTTTTTGACTTCTAACTACATTGT
This sequence comes from Pinus tabuliformis, assembly GCA_031772625.1. Taxonomy (NCBI): domain Eukaryota; kingdom Viridiplantae; phylum Streptophyta; class Pinopsida; order Pinales; family Pinaceae; genus Pinus; species Pinus tabuliformis. The sequence goes on along the minus strand of CM062806.1, from coordinate 995,878,768 downwards.
TCTTAATCGTCGATTGCTAGGCCTAATGGCAACACGGGTTGCTCCCTCCATTTCACCACCTTTTGGAAGCTTAAGATATGGGGCATACCAGAGATTCATATTCAAGGCTGGAACAAGCTTAAGATATGGGGCATACCAGAGATTCATATTCAATGCTGGAACTTGTGTCCGATTCACAGAAGCCGAGGCTGCTAGTGGCTTGTCCCTGAACTCCCGCAATTGTTCTTTCCCCATACAGAGCATCCCCTATCCATATGCATCGGTGAGAATGCGGTTCTGAAGCATTGGATGATCAGAAATTATCTGTTGTAACAAATAATGCCTTGGATAAGCTGCAATTCATGAGCTTATGGTCCAAAATACTCTCAGCTTCAACCCGCTATCTGTGTACAATGATTCTGGTATACTGCCATTATGATACAAACTCTCATTAGATTCATCCATTGTTCGAATAGTAGAACGAGGATTTTTCCTCAAATTATTCTCATAGAAACACAATGTGGATCCCAATATCACGCATCTCTCAAGCGTACTACCAAATTTGGCTCTCCACCTCAACAACACACCATCCTCAATGCCAAGCTCTCCACCGGGAAGCTCAATGCGAAGATTTTGAATCTCCTTGAAGTTTTTCAGCGCCTCGCTAGGGGAATGATGTGATACCTCGGCAAGAACAACCTTCTTCATCTCGAGAATGTGTTGCAATGCCTGTAAGGGCTTAACTATACTACTGATCACAAGTTTACCAAAAAGACCTATAAAGCCCCTGCTCCTATCGCTCAAACTCCCACTCTCCTCACCAGAGATCACTCAATCCACCTTCACCACGACATCCTCCACCTGCGACACCAAACCGTTAAAGTGTTTCGAAACATCCAAGCACCGCCCTAGGGATTTGATGTCGATTAACTTGTAAAAGATCACCATAACTAACAAATTGGGAAGATGATCAAATTGATCCATTATAGGCATTTGAACCTCCAAGCTCGCGTTATTATTTTGCTTGCACCTAAACTCCAAATACATGCTTCCTCACACCCTTTAATGGAAAAAACGAAACCTAGCTTTGATTTTGAAGGTTAAAACCCCGCGGAAACATAAATATTCTTTGCTTTTCACCTTTACATCTTGAATATTATTTGAAAGATTCACCTCTAAGATACAATCCACAGCCTCAAAAATTAAAAGAAGATAAATGCAACGATTTTTATTTCTTCTTTTTCCCTTTTTCATTGGTTGGGAAAATGTTTAGACCTTGAATATTACTGAAAAGATAGACCGGCCTCTTGGCACCTTTCTTCCTCCCATACCGGGCCCCTAGCATGAAGAAGGCTTGCAGAGACTGTTGCAGTAATTATTCTTCAGACTTTACAAATTTTTGCTGCATAATTTTCCAGATACTCGATTTCGGAGGACACAGGCCGAGATACACACTTTATAAATGCCAAAAGATCTGATTCTGCCAACGCATTCAAGTTTTGGAACTTGAGAACTTGGATTTGCGTGGCCTAGAAGCCTGTGAAAACCCGTGAAGTCCTGTGCGAGCAGGGGCGAGCACGACCCCTCATAGATATTGTTTGGAAGCCATTAACCCTTGATTTATCTCAGCGCTATCCTAGGATTCCCGACGAAATGAATCATGATACTCTTAGTCTATCACGTTATCACATCTAATCTAGTTAGAACGAATTGTAACTAACTAGTACCAGTTTTTAATCTAATGGCAGAGACTATTTCCATCGTCTAACACTTAAATGACCTAAATCAAAGGCACATAAAGGGATAGGTGGGAGGGGAGTTATTTTTAGAAGGAAATGCCTTATGATGTAAATAAGAAAAGTAATGAAACCTATGTAGAAAATTTTAAACTTTTTATACATTATATAAATAAAGAGAAGAAAATTTGACCCTCTTAAGATCGAAAAAAATTATTTATTTTAGATATCCTTATTTAAAAGATCAATTTCTTGAATTCTTGACATACTTGAGGAAGAAATTATAAAAGCTATAAGTAAATAAAACAAAAATTCAACAAAGTTAAGAAATAAATGCTCACGAGATCCTAAAAATTAGTAACTATATAACAATCAAACTTTCTCAATAGAATTTTGGAAGAAATGCTCACAAGATTCTAAAAACTAATTGTTTGGACTAATTTAATTATGTTACTTGAAATGGAAGTTTTCTTGTATAGTTGTTGCTTGGGCCCAAAGAAAACTATAGAAAGGTGAAGGGAAAAGAACAAGGTCAAATTAAAAATTAACAAGAAAAAAATTATGATTGATGGAATTGAAATTGAAAATAGAGGGAAAAAAAGGGTTATAGAAAAAGTCAAAAAAAGTATAAGTCAGATTAAGAATAATAAACTAAAAATAAAAATAAAAAAAATATTGAAAAAGGATTTTTTTAAGCTATTTTCCTCAAAATTTATCATATTATAGAAAAAAAACTATAATTCATGAAAATGGAAAAAAAAAAATCAAATGGTTAAATAAAAAATAAATAAATAAAACAAAAAATTAATAACTAATAGAAAAATGGAAATTACTAAGCAACACCCATAATAACACCTACAACCAATAACCTTACAAATAAATAAATTTAAACAATAATAAAAAATAGAAAAAAACAAATTCTTAATTATAAATTATAGATAATATAACTTAATTAAACTAAAAAAAAATAAAGACATGAAAAATAAAACAACTAATAAAATATTGTATTGTTGAATGCCATCACAAAAAAATAAGAAATATGATTAACTAATATTGTTTATATTAACATATATACATTTAATATCTACGTTTTATTTTATATATATATATATATATTTTTCTGAATCAGGCTAATCTATTATATTACAAAAAGTAAAAAATTACATCAGTATTACAACAGGGCCTTAGCCCTGTAATTCCTGCCGAGAGATTGACAGTTTGCCCAAGTTTAGACATATCCGAATTAAATAGATACAAAAATTGGATGACAGACTAACATTACGACACATGACATTGCTTATGGCCGACACATAGAACATATGGATAGCCAACACATAGATTTTGAGATCTGGACTGAATCCGAACACAGACAAGATAACATTGAGCGAAAACAGAGAAAAACTTTCCCTTCCCGGCGACTGAGAGCGAACTGAAGGTCGAATTATTCATCGTCGGTGGTATACGGTTCGTCCTCCACCTTGCCCCTGAAGTGCTTGGGGACATCCGAGTCGGAGAGCTGGATCCTCTGAGCCGGTTCGCTGGGGCCCGCAAGGGCAGCCTGAGAGTCTGGGGAAGAGCTTTCCTTGATAGGGCGTAACAGATCAATAGTAGGCACCTGCATATCAATTGTGGGAACAATCCCATGAACCAGAGGAGGGTTTCCCTGCGATGCTTCCTCTTGACCTCTGGAATTGCCACAATGCTCAACAGAAACCGAAACGATGAATGTGGAATTTGCCAGAGAGCAGGGTATTCTATACCTGACAGTGGGATGCGCTGTGTGTCCGCATTCCATGATTTCTCCCTGCCCAGGTGCCCTGCCACGGCCTGCTGCTCGACCCCGGGAGCGGTGATGGTCAGAAGTTACCTCAACTGAGGAAGAGGGAGAAATTGCAGACCTCTGAGCAGAAGCACGACCCCTTGAGCTTCCTCGACGGCTGCTCATTCTCAGACGCTCGCGCTGCATCGCCAGGTTAACCAAAGAGCAGGAATGTCCCTGCGCTATCCCCCACAGAACCAGAGGATGTTCCAATGCTGCCGCTGAGTGCTCATACGCTATGCAAGAATGCGGGAATGTGATAGAGGTTCCGGGCCTTTGTAGCGCCATTTTACCAATTCGCAGGAGAACAATTAAGACTGAAAGGACTGGTATTAACTCTCGCAGAGGATCAACCGCCGGCATCCTTATGAAACCTTCTGCTGGGTACTGCGTGGCTCGTCCGAGCTGACACATGCCCATGTGACGAGCCACTGGGCTGCTACGCGTGTGAGACACCCGCATCCGGGAATGTTTTATTTTATATTAATATATATATAATTTTGGAATTGTAGTGCGACTTTCTGGAGTTTCAGGTGCCCGATAGAAAAAATTGTCGTGAAATCTTGATTTGTTTTATTTAAACTAGTTTTTTTATTATATATATGGATTCAACACTATGAAAAACCCTTAGGGCACTTCTATTGTGCAAGGGTTACCCATCAAACTTGTGGCCAGATTTTAGAAAAATTAAACAGGAAAAATCCACCTAAAAAGATTCCAAAAAGTAGCACTAAAGACAACTCCTATAATTTTTTATAATTAAATTATTAAAATATGTTTTAAATATAATAAACTATAATTGAAACAATAGGAAAAAAATAAAAAATGATTAACTAATAGAAATGAAAGTTACTAAACAACTCATAATAAGACTTCAATCAATCGCCTTACAAATAAATAAATTTAAATAATAATAAAAAAATAACAAAAATTGAATTCTCAATGTTAAACTATGGATAAACCACATAAATTTTTTGGTCAAAAACAAATTAATCGCCAATCAAAAACAAAAATGAATACCTATAACAATAAAAAAGACCATATATAAAAACAGAAAATCACTATCATAAAATTAAGTTAAATCATTTTTATCACAATTTTTACAAATTTAATTTATTTCAAATTTATTTTTATTCATAACCAAATAACTCATTCTTATTAAAAAATAATAAATATCTTTTTTTGTAAACTTGATAAGACTCTTCTTTTCGTGTTTTTACATGTCCATTATTCATCCAGCTACGAGGAGGGTAGCACAAGATTTGAAGTCAAGACTTCATTTCCATAACCATTACCACTTGAGCTACACCAAACAAAAAAATAAAAATAAAATAAATAAATATCATTCTACAAAATATTTACCGTCGTTATAGTTTAATATTCTAAAATTAGAAGATTAAATTTAAAGTTATTTTTATAAGTGTTTCAACTTCTTAATGAATTCATCAATAACATCAAATTTTATACTTAAAATTTTCAAGTTTTCTATGAACTAACCAAATTTATTTACGCACTAACAGTACGGTTTGAATGGTTTAAAGCTGTTATTTTGTAATTTTGCTTTTCAATGGTTTAAAGCTGTCTTTTGTAATGTCTGTGGAGATTTCCTCACATTCATTGTCGAATAGAGAAAAATGTGTCAGGAGAGTGAAGCACTGGAAATGGGGTTTGAAGCAAGTCAAAGCCTGCAGACTGAAATAAAAGAGAGACTTGTTAAAGGCCAGAAGGCTACGATACGTGCCAGTCAGCCGAGACCCCTGACCTCTGACACCGAAAAACTACCAGTAGACACAGGAAACGAGAGTCTCGCAAATCAGTTGAAGCTGAGCCAAAAATTGCGTGATATTCGAACATATTTCTGCGACCATTTCGGAGACAGATTGCCAGAATGAATAAGAAATTCGAACAAGATTGAAGAAAAATAACTGAACACGGGCATTCTCTAACCTTCCATGTTTCATCATAATCAAAAATGGAATTTACGAGCTAAAGATTGAAAATCTTCTATGATTTGGCGAATAAACAACATTTCGATGATGGGGCGAATAAACAATATTTAAAGGAGTACATACGCACACCTTAAACTTACAGTTAATGGAGTTTCCCAGCAAACGTTATGACAAATGTAGACCAAAAATAATATGGATTTGATCGCTGTTGAAGCGTTGAAGCTGCTCATAGCTTGTAGCAATGCTATGGATGAATTGTAAAACTCAGGCTTCATCTTCTAAATCAAAATATGCAAAAATTGAGGAGATGGCCGAATATATAAGTATTTTTTCAAATAAAAATTTTCAGTACTGAAATGAAAAATAGAATTCAGACACACAATCAAGACTTACCGTTAATGGCATCGTCCAACAGACATTATGACAAATATGAATTTCATGAAGATAACTGGACAAAAAATATAATGGACCAAGCTAACAGGGTGGGGTTCTTTCCAGAGGGGCTTATCAAATACCAATGGATGGATGTAATAATGACTAAATAGTAGATGAGGAGGATAGAGAAAGTAGCAGTGACAAATCTCGCTAACACAAGAGAATTGTCATAGAGAAAGTAGCAGTGACAAATCTCGCAAACACAAGAGAATTGTCTATACTATTTTGGGAAATGCAGTGAATAAATGCAATCACCACCAAGGCACAGCTCAATACAGATGTTAATAAATTTTAAATCTACCAGCTATTAAATATGAAGTGTAATTAAATTTATAGATGAAATAAATTTTTTTACCAACCATTAAACATGAGGTGTAGTTAAATTTATAGATGAAATAATTCTTTTCATGGAAATCAGATGATACAATTTCAAGCAAGAATGTGATTTGTTGTTGATTCAAGTACATTTTTAAATGTATAAATTGATTCAACACCTTGAAGAACCCCTATAGTACTCTAATTTTACAAATTAAACAACTTAAACTCAAATTTTTAAAAATCAGTGTGGAATTTTAGTTAAAATTTACAAGAAAAAATGTGGTGAAAAAAATCATTTCTTATATAAGTTAAACAATATATTAAACATATATAGTAAGTAAATGCTTCCCATCATCACTAACAAAAAAACAGACAATTGCAAATCATACTCACACCATTAAACACCATATTTATTAACAAAATAAACAGTGACACTTCAGTAGGAAATGTGAGGCCACATCATACTTTAGATCAGATGCCTAAATAAATAATCACTGGCACCACATTAGTAGGAAATGTGAGGCCACATCATACTTTGGATCTGATGCCAGAATGCTTCTGACATCATCCACTAAAATAATGTCAACTTTCAAATATGAGAAAACAAAATTTGTTGGGAATTTCCTGCTAAATTCCAAAACAAATTTACTGAACTGAACTGAACAGAAAAATGATGCTCTGTTTTGCCACAGGATCTTAGCACAGGGAGCTAAATTTTCTTTCTGAAAAACTGAGTCTTTCACATACATAAAAAACACTTTGTATTCATTAATAAAACTGCCTGTTACAAAAGGTTCTTTTTCTTAACAGAGGGATTTACACAAGAACACTTCAAATGCACAAAAAAATTACTCTGTCTCATGAAAATTAACTGCTCTATTCCTTCATTCTTTACACTTCTGTGTAAAAAAAACTTTCTTACATTTACTGCTGTAAATGTAATTCCTTACATATGCTACTGCATTTCCATTACATTACATTTCAACAAAAAAACCATACATTCATTCGCACTCTGTGCGTTCTTCCCTTTTTGCTATCGCGTTGTTGCCCCTCTCTTCCCTTACATTACATATTGCAATAAAAAACAAGTAAACTAAAACATAACAAAATACATTTTTGTGCCATACTTCCGTAAGTAGAAAAAAAACATTAAAATTAAAATCTTTTACCTACAATCTACGACCATAGTAAATTCATTAAATTACTTTCCTAACAAGCCAGTGGTCAAACTAAAACTTTTACTCCACGCAAGGTTCATAGATCAATGGTAGAGCCCTGTACAGAAACTTGGTTTCAATCGGATGGTGGACAGCCTTCATTTTAATCGAACGGTTATCACTTGAACAAAACAAACGAACATTACGTTCTGGGAAAATCGCTGTTTTGAAAACTGCCTACGGACACCCGCCAAACAGCGTACAGTATCGGGGCCGTTTGAGAGAATACCATCGCTTGTGAAAAGCGGTGCGATAAACTCATGGCAGTTTTGCTGAATTAAATGCGCGGCAGTTGGAATTATATTTTCAATACTCCCCTTTAATTTCAACTGCTGGGTTACCAGTCATACCCAAACATTTTCTCAAAAATTCAAAACTTTTCTGTCCCAATGGCTTGGTCAGAATATCAGCAGCCTGCTCCTGAGTTCTGCAATGTTCTAAGACAATTTTTCCATTGCTTACCAATTCTCTGATGTAATGAAACTTTGTGTCAATGTGTTTCGTTCTCTTATGAAACACAAAATTCTTGGATAATGCAATAGCTGAGCTATTGTCACAAAAAATCACAGTTCCTTTTGTTTTATCTTGGCATAAGCTCCTCAACATCCTTCTCATCCAAACTACTTGACATGCTGCTACTGTAGCTGCCACATATTCTGTTTTTTTTGTAGACAACGCTACAATAAGCTGTTTTTTAGAAGCCTATGAAATGGCTCCTGAACCCATGTGAAAAACATAACCGGATGTGCTTTTTCAATCATCTACACTTCCAGCACAATCACTATCAATGTATCCAATCAAATCTGAACATTCTGAAGTAGTATATAAAATGCCAAACATTTTAGTACCTTTAACATACCTTAGAATCCTTTTTGCTGCCTGCCAATGTGCTTCTTTTGGCCTCTTTATGAATCTGAAAATTAAACTAACAGCAAACATTATATCCGGCCTAGTTGCAGTCAAATACATGAGGCTGCCAACTATGCTTTTGTACAAACTAGGATCAAAATCCTTGCTGATGTCCTCTTTGCTGAGTTTTAATCCCATCACTGTGGGAGTGATTGCTGCCTTGCTCTCCTGCATGTTAAATATTTCCAACACTTCCTTAACATATTTCACCTGTGAGATAAAAATCCCATTTTCATTTTGTTCTATTTCTATTCCTAAGAAGTATCTCAGCAAACCCATGCCAGTCATTTCAAATTCTTCTTTCTTGACTTTTTTGAAGTTTTCAATAAGGTAAACATCATTGCTTGTGAAAATAACATCATCAACATACAACACAACAATTAGTAATTTACCATCCTTTTCTATGATGTAGAGGGTGGGTTCTCCCTCACATTTTTCAAATCCATTTTCCAGTGGATAGGAATCTATCCTACTGTACCATGCTCTTGGTGCCTGCTTCAGCTCATAAAGAGCTTTCTTCAATCTGCACACTTTGTGCTCTTGGCCTTTCTTTTCATAGCCTAGAGGTTGTTTAATGTAGAGCTCTTCCTTTAACACTCCATTCAGGAACGCTGACTTCATATCCATTTGGTAAACTTTCCACTTGTTTTGTGCTGCTATGGACAACACTACTCTCACGGTTTTCATTCTAGCAACTGGTGCAAAAGTTTCCTCATAATCTCTCCCATACCGCTGCTTGTATCCTTTGACAACAAGTCTTGCCTTGTGTCTTTCTATTTTGCCTTCGGCATTACTCTTGGTCTTGTAGACCCATTTAACTCCAATGACTTCCTTTCCTTTTGGTAATTCAACTAAATCCCATGTCTTGTTTCTTTCTATGGCATTGATTTCTTCATCCATAGCTTCTATCCATTTCCTATCCTTAATTGCATCTTCGAAATGAATAGGGTCATCAACATGACAATATAATGCAAACAAAGAATTCATACCTTCATTTGCTGCCTCTTGTTCATAAATATCATTTAAATTTCTGAACTTCTTACCTCTTTCATTTGGTGTATAAGTACTTGAAGAAGCACTTGAATTTCCTCCTTGTGGTGTGCTTGGAGAAGCACTTTCATTTCTCCTCAAGGGTGTCCCTTGCTGTCCTTGTGTTGGTGCTGCTGTTTGGGGATGTATTTCAACCATCTCCTCATCATTTTCATCATGTGACAAAGAGGTTTTAACATTCACTATTTTCTCTATGCTTCCATCCCAAGCTTCCTCCTCAATGAACTGAACATCTCTACTCACAATCAACTTCTTGGTGGATGGGTTATACAACCTGTAAGCTTTGGATTCCTCACTGTATCCAATGAAAATACATTTCTCCCCTTTGCTATCCAACTTCTTCCTTAGCTGATCTGGAATGTGTGCATAGGCCACACATCCAAAAACTTTCATGTGGGTGACTCCTTGCTTTCTCCCACTCCATGCTTCTTCCGGCACTCTGTTCATGACTGCTTTTGTAGGGAATCTATTCAAAATGTACGCTACACAATGTACAGCTTCAGCCCAATAATCATTTGGCAAATGCTTTGCCTTTAACATGCTCCTCACCATGTCCATGATTGTCCTATTCTTCCTTTCAGCAACTCCATTTTGCTGCGGGGTGTACCTAGCTGTAAACTGCTTATGAATTCCATTTTCTCTACAAAAACGTAGAAATTCTTTGAAGATATACTCACCTCCTCTATCAGTTCTTAGAACTTTGATATGCAGCCCGCTTTGGTTTTCAACAAGTGCTTTGAAATTGCAAAATCTTTCAAACACTTCACTTTTGTTCTTAAGGAAATAAACCTAAGTTTTTCTTGTAAAATCATCAATGGATGTTAATATGTAGTGGTTGCCTGCAAGTGATGGAGTTTGCATCGATCCACATAAATTTGAGTGGACAATCTCTAAGGGTGCTTTTGCCCTTATGCTTTTCCCTGATGGAAAACTTTCTCTGTGTTGTTTCCCCAAGATACAACCTTCACAAAGGATGTCCGGTTTCTCTATCAATGGTAATCTTCTTACCATTCCTTTTATACTCAACAAATTAAGACCTCCAAAGTTGAGATGTCCAAATCTCAAGTGTCACAACCAATTTTCATCATTTGGTTCACTTTGGAAAGCCTCTTGAGTCACTGCTGCAATTACTTCTTTATTTTTCAAATCTGCCTTTATTCTGAGAGGGAACATCCTGTTCCTCGTCATCTTCACTTCAGCAATACATTGTTTGCTAGGTGCTCTATCCATGATGGTGCATACATCATTCACAAAGAAAACATTGTAACCCTTTTAAACAAGCTGTCCAATACTTAAGAGGTTACATTTCATTCCAGGAAGATAATAAACATATGCTATGGTTTTCTTTTCACCTTTCTTTGTCAAGACATTTACCTCTCCTTCTCCCATAACAGAAACTTTATTATCAGTCCCTAGTGTGACTTGTGACTTCACATTCTAATCTAACATGGAAAACAGGGCTATGTTTCCTATCATATGGTTGTTGCAACTGGAGTCTGGAAGCCATACATCTTCACTCTTTTCTTCAGCGATATTACAAACTAAAAACAAATTATTTTGGCTGATATTTTCTCTAGTAAGATTTGCATTAGTTTTATTATTAGTATCATGTTGCTTCTTCCTACATTCATTTGCATAATGCCCATATTTTTTACAGTAATAACATTGGACATTGGATTTTTCATACCTTTGTCTTTGAGCATGATGTTGTCCACTTTGTTGGCTGCTACCTTGGCCTTGGTTCTGATTTGGATTGCTGCCTCTTCCTTGTGTATTTGCTGGAGTGTTTCTTCCATCTCTGTTTTGGCTTCTGCCTCTTCCTCTCTTGTTTCCTCTGCCTTGACCTCTTCCTCTTCCAAAGGACATCTAGGTCTTGAAGGCATGCTCTAGAGATGAGTTTTCATTTCTACTCAATCTCTGCTCATGTGTTATCAGTGATGCATGTAGTTCATCAACTGTGAAGCTTGTGAGATCCTTTGTCTCTTCTATGGTGGTGACAATCACATCGAACTTTGAGGGTAGGACCCTCAACAGTTTCTCCACAATCCTCCTTTCTTCAAGAATCTCTCCATGAGACCTCATCTGTGTGACCAGACCAATCACATGTGTGAAGAATGAGTCAATATTATCTGACTCCTTCATGCATAAATTCTCAAAATCTCTTTTCAACAACTGTAGTTTTGCTCTCTTCACTTTCTCCATGCCTTGATAGGCTGTCTTGAGAGTTTGCCATGCTTCTTTGAATGTCTTGGCTACTGCTATCCTTGGAAACATACTCTCATGCACTGCTTGATATAAAAATATGAGGGCTTTTGAGTCCTTCTTCTTATAGCTCTTCAACAAATCTTTTTCTGCCTGAGTTAACTTATTAAACTCATTTTCATTTGCTGGCTCTGCAAATCCATCCTCAACAAATTCCCATAAATCTTGTGAGGCAAGAAAAGCCTTCATGGTTATTGCCCAATAGTCGTAGCTTTTCCCATTAAACTGTGGGAGCTGAGTATTAAAGATACCCATGCTAGTGCTGGTGCTAGAGCTAGTCATTCTTGCACTCTTAACTATGCTTCAAATACCTGACTGTGTATTTAAAATAACTCAATGTTTTTTCAACACAATTTCTTTTTTTAGAAATACCTTTGATTTTTGACTGAGTCTTCACTCTGCTAGAGAAGCTATTGCAACAAAGAAACCCTTCCTTCAGCTTCTTTGACACCTTCAAAGAGCCTGGACAAGCTCTTATACCACTGTTGGGAATTTTCTGCTAAATTCCAAAACAAATTTACTGAACTGAACTGAACAGAAAAATGATGCTCTGTTTTGCCACAGGATCTTAGCACAGGGAAGCTAAATTTTCTTTTTGAAGAACTGAGTCTTTCACACACATAAAAAACACTTTGTATTCATTAATAAAATGCCTGTTACAAAAGGTTCTTCCTCTTAACAGAGCGATTTACACAAGAACACTTCAAATGCACAAGAAAATTACTCTGTCTCATAAAAATTAACTGCTCTGTTCTTCATTCTTTACACTGCTGTGTAAAAAAAAAACTTTCTTACATTTACTGCTGTAAATGTAATTCCTTACATATGCTGCTGCATTTCCATTACATTACATTTCAACAAAAAAAAACATACATTCATTCACACTCTGTGCGTTCTTACCTTTTTTCTATCGCGCTGCTGCCCCTCTCTCTTCCCTTTTTTTTTTTTTTTTTTTTTTTTTTTTTTTTTTTTCCGAAGGTGGCAAAACCTATCAAACTCAGGTGTCAAACCAATAGTGAGGACAACCATCTCTAGCTGCTATCTGTGAATGTTGATTTGACTCATCACCGTTATCAAGGAAAACCACGCCACCTGTAATAACCCGTTGGTGGTCCGTAAGGGAGTAGGCTTTCACTCTTGCCAGATGCCTCTGGGTCTTGGGTGTTAGAAATCTGCAGTTTCTAAATCTTAATGTGACCCGATTAAAGCATTAAAGCGTTAAAAGCGTTAAAAGCATTAAAGCATTAAAGCATTAAAGCGTTGAATTGGTATATGATGGACGTACCAGATTTAGTGTTAAATAATATAAAAAGGATTGGGTCCTCTCTCCCCCTGCCAAGAGAGTCGCATTCTTCTCCATCAAGAAGCGCATAAAGAAACATGGCTAGAAAGAGAAACCGAATTCTGAGAAGAAGAATAGGAGTCAGAAGAAAGTAGATGGCAGCCATTACATCTTCCGCTGTTAATCAAGGTATGTCATCTTAAACAATAGATCATATTAAGTTTTGTTTGTGAAATATTCGGTATTGATGATCTTTGGGCTGTTAATTTGAATTGTTCATAATTAATCAAGAAATATTTACATTTGGTATCAGAGCCACCAATCAATAACTGAATATTTCCTATGATTGCAATTGATCTGTTCTGTGCTTTACTCATGATGTTAATCAAATCCTCCGCATGCCCACAATTTTCTGATCAAGTGATTTGCTTTCTTCGCGTATCTGCTTTAATTGATCCACCATCCACTGCTTTATTACTGAGTAAAATAATTCTGTCATTCCGTGATAAAATATAATAACGAATATGATACCGACGATTGCCCATATCCGATTCGTTGGTGAAATGTAGAGCTCAGGAATTTTTTCGGTGGAATTTTGATTCATAATTCGATTCATAATTCTCCACGTATTCGCAACCTATTGCGATCAATTTAGTTTGAATATGCGGGCATGAATATTATCTCGAAAGTCTCTTTTAATAGAGGGATGAATCACTTTGTGCTTGTAGTATACCGGAATGCCGCCACTACGGTTGTGCTTGCTCCTTTCGCCTTCCTCATTGAAAGGAAAGTGCGAGCGAAACTCACTTTTCCCATATTCTGCCAGATTTTTGCATTGGGTTTGTTGGGGCCTGTAATCGACCAGAATTTTTACTTCGTGGGATTGAAATTGTTTTGCATAAAGTATGTGTTATAAATCATTTATGCACATGAGATTTATGATTTTGTTAATCACCAAAGTGGTCAAAATCAGAATAGTCATTTAGTGCATAAGTGACATAATGATTATTGATAGAAATTGCCAGTTATAATAATACCAATTAACACTGGCGTCACTAATGATAGAACCTGAGAGCCTAAGTTACCAGAAAACGGATACGGGAACGGATACGGGTACGGGGTTTGAAATGGATACGGCAAATTTTCAAAAAATCTGGATACGATACGGCAGGAAACGACAGATAATAAATATATAAAAAAAAAAAAATATATATATATATATATATATATATATATATATATATATATATATATATTAAAAATAAAAAATTCATATTACCATTCATATTTCAGAATCTAGATTATCATCTATGATCTATGATCTATCATGATTCATGATTCATCATCATCAATTCAAGTTTCAACATATGTCATATGGCATAAACATTCAACATTGCCATCATCATTAACGATTATTATAACATTCATGATTCAAGTTTCAAGTTTCAACATATGAGTGAAATCTGTGATGAACAGTTTGCAATTTCTAAGTCTTGAATGCAGTGAACTGTGACTGAGTTTGGACTCTTGGAGTCTGGACTCTGGAGGCAATGCAACAGTCACTTTCCCTAGGAGGAACCAGCAGACAAAGATTCTGATCTCAAGCATGTTAAAAAATAAGAAAGGCACTGGAATCTGGATCAAGGTTCCATGACATATATTTTGAATTTTCTATAAATAAACATATATTTATTTATGACATATTTGCAAGTCTAGGATAGGCTAGGAGAAAATAGTGCAGACTCCAATTGTTTGAAGAGGCCAGGCCACTTAGTTTGAAAGGTACAAGAGCAATCATCTCTATAAACAAAAACTGTGGACAGAATTTTCAAACCCAGGTCAGTCTAGAAAGTGCTGAGTTAGTTTGGTAATATTGGTATACTTTTAGTGAACGTTTTTCAATTTTTGATGTTATGAAAGCTCCATCCATCTCTCATTGGGCAATGGGAAGTTGTTGTTCATTGCCACAGAGAACTCAACTCATATACCCAACTGGAAATCTAAGTTACTGTTTAAAAAAGATAGCCTTGTTATGAGGGTAAATAATTTTTTTAAGAATTGTGACAAATATTTGTTATGCCTAGGCCCTACACTTTGAAGTTTGAAAAGACAAAATTTAATTTTGACCTTCCCTTCACACAATTTCTGGTCTTGTAAATATTATTTTGCTGCAAGGGTTATGTTCTTATTCTGCTATACAGGGGATGCTATAGAAGTTGGGCATCTATAAAAACGACCTGGAAATGTTCTACTCCAGTGATTATTGTTTCTCACAACCCAAATTCCTCCAGCTGGACACTTTCAGGCAAAATCTAAGTGTCTGTCCTATGATTTCTAAACAGGGATAATTATTAATTATTTCTGGGGGTATAAGAGGGTTCATAAACATAAATAATTTCATTGCCTAATCAACCGAAACTTCACATGCTTCTGAAATATAAAGTTGTGCGTATACCTTCCCCTTTAGGCTTTTAAGTTTTTGTTATACAGAGATTAAAGTTGCTGTATTATAATTTACAGTCCTTTCAAAAATGATTTGAGAGAAGTCTAAAGTTTAAACCCTGAGTTGCTGGACCAAAGGAATGTGTGGGCCGTGGGGCTTGCTGCCGTAGACAGTAGGCTGTAGCTAGTTGAGAACTTGAGATTGAGCGAGATTACAGTCTAAGTATGTACATTGTAAACATAAATGATAAAACTAAATGTTGGACAGACTGCGTTTTATGATTATCGTGTACAATATGATGATGAGCTTGCGTTTTATGTGGTATCTTTTCTTCAACATATAAACCGTTAGAGATGAATCGAAACTTGAAAGATAGAGAGACAAAGATTGTGTACCAACGATGCTGGCAGGTTCAGTAAGTCTCAGCGGCGGCAGTGAAGTTGTGAAGTTTGAACTCAGCAAACTCAGCTCAGCGGCGGCAGTGAAGTTGTGCAATGTGAACTCAGCAAACTCAGCTCAGCGGTGGCAGTGAAGTTGTGAACTCAGCAAACTCAGCTCAGCGGCGGCAGTGAAGTTTGAACTCAGCACTCAGCGCTCTTGTCGTTTAGGAATTAGGTTAGGGTAGAATGAAACATTGAAACTATAAACCGTGACCCGTAATTAAAACTTCAAAACTTAACTTTTTAAATTGTGAAAATCTGTTCCCGGCGGGCAAGTATCAGCAACCAGAAACGTTTTGAAAAATTGAAAAAACGTATCCCGATTTTCTGAGACGTATTTTTTTTTTTAAAACGGGAGGGTTTTTTCATGGAAACGCCTGAAAAACGGCTAGGAAAAAAACGGCCCGTTTCCAAATCAGAAAACGGCACCCAAAACGTTTTTCCCCCGTTTTTTTGGCGTTTCTGCTGTGCATACGTATCCAAAACGTAAAACGCCGTTTTGGGTGTACAGGGAGCCGTTTCCGATAACTTAGCTGAGAGCTTACCCAAAGGAAAGTCTTGTTCTATAACTAGTTGACATGATGAGGTTTAATAGATATTTTGATTAAATAAATATTGATCATCCAAAGATGTCAGTTCTATTTAATTGAATATATTTATTACCTACTTATGTTTTGGTATTTAATTATGTTAAGTATAAGATAGTATCTACCCAAAGGAGTGCTATATTATGCTATTATGTCTACATCTGAATCACGTTAGTTATGAGCTTACAGTTATTTCATTTTATTTTTTTTTAATTTGCAGGAGTTCCCATGAATACGCATGCTTCATCTGTTACATTGTTCACTGGTTTTAATTTTTCTGAATGGAGAGAACAAGTCAATTTCCATTTAGGTGTTCAGGATCTTGACTTGGCACTCCTTGAGGATAAACCTGCTGCTCTTACAAAAGATAGTACTGAGGCAAAAAAATCACACCAAAAAGCATGGGAACGCAGTAACAGATTGAGCCTTATGTTTATTAAGATGACTGTTGCTAACAACATCAAGTCAACAATTCCACAAACAGAAAGTGCTAAGGAATATATGCAGTCTATGGAAGAGCATTTTCGTTCAGCTGATAAGTCACTCGCTGGTACTCTTATGGCAGAACTCACGACCATGAAGTTTGATGGGTCGCGAACTATGCAAGAGCACATTATAGAGATGACTAATCTTGCAGCAAGGTTAAACTCCCTGGGACTTACAGTAGAGGATTCTTTTCTTGTCCAGTTCATCCTGAACTCACTACCTTCTGAATATGGACCTTTTCAGATTAACTATAACACTATAAAGGATAAGTGGAACGTTAATGAATTGGCCAGTAGACTTGTTCAGGAAGAAGGACGTTTGAAAAATCAAGTGAATCACTCAGTAAGTTTTGTGAGTAATAAAGCTGGTAAAGAAAAGAAAGGAAAATCAAGTCATTTCAAGAAGAAAAAGGCACCTGCTAAGAATGGGCAGGATAAGGAAAAGAAGGAACTAAAGGATGTTCAATGTCATTTTTGTAAAAAGAAAGGACATTATCAAAGTGACTGTCCGAAAAGGAAAGCTTGGTTCGAAAAGAAAGGTAATTATCTATCTTTCGTATGTTTTGAATCAAATTTAGTTGAAGTTCCCATTAATACATGGTGGCTTGATACTGGTGCTACAACTCATGTTTCCAATAATATGCAGGGATTTCTTATGATCTGAACCATAAATCCAAATGAAGATCGTTTTCTCTTTATGGGAAACGGAATGAAATCTTCAATTGAAGGCATTGGGACTTATCGTCTAATTCTAGAAAGTGGATATGTATTAGACTTATACAGTACCCTTTATGTACCTTCATTATCTAGAAACCTTATTTCCATAAGTAAGTTGGATAATTCTGGTTTTAGATGTATGATTGGATCTGGCTGTTTTGATTTGTATAAGAATACTGATAATGTTGGTTCTGGTATTCTAATTGATGGTTTATATAAATTGAAACTGAATGACACTTATGCGAATCCTTGTTGAATGTAGTAAATAATGTTGGATGTAAACGTAGAATGGTGAATGAAAATTCTGCTTTCTTATGGCATAAAAGACTAGGTCATATATCCAAAGAAAGAATGATGAGACTAGTAAGTAATGAAATTTTATCAAATTTGGACTTTAGTGATCTAGAATTATGTGTGGATTGTATTAAAGGTAAACAAACCAAACATAATAAGAAGGGAGCCACCAGAAGCAGCCAGCTTCTTGAAATAATACACACTGATATTTGCGGACCTATGGACACTCCAACCTTTAATGGAGAAAAGTATTTCATCACTTTTATTGACGATTTTTCCCGTTATGGTTATGTCTATTTGCTTCATGAAAAATCTCAATCTGTGAATGTCCTTGAGACGTTTGTAAAGGAAGTTGAGAGGCAATTAGATAAAAAGGTGAAAATCATAAGGTCTGATAGAGGTGGTGAATATTATGGTAAATATAATGAGTCAGGCCAGTGTCCAGGTCCATTTGCAAAATTCCTCGAAAGTCATGGCATATGTGCGCAATACATAATGCCAGGTACACCACAACAAAATGGTGTAGCAGAAAGGCGCAATAGGATGTTAATGGATATGATTAGGAGTATGATGTCAGATTCTGCACTACCTAAGAATTTGTGGTCGTATGCTCTCAAAACCGCTAATTATTTGTTGAATAGGGTTCCTAGTAAAGCTGTTCAAAAGACTCCTTTTGAGTTATGGACTAACAGGAAACCTAGCTTAAGACACCTGCATGTTTGGGGTTGTCCAGCGGAAGCGAGAATTTATAATCCACATGAAAAGAAATTAAATTCTCGAACGATCAGTGGGTATTTTTTAGGTTACCCTGAGAAATCTAAAGGGTACGTGTTTTACTGTCCTAATCATAGTCCAAGAATTGTAGAAACTGGTAATGCAAGGTTCATTGAGAATGGTGAAGTCAGTGGGAGTACTCGAAGAGAAATAGTAGAAATAAAGGAAACAAGGGTAAATGTTACATTGCCTAGAATAGTTCCTCCATCTACTATTACTCCAAATGTTGTTCCAGCTGTTGTAGAACAGCATGATGATAATGAACAACATATAAATGAAGAAGTACTTCCTGAAGGAAATGACTTACATAATGCTGATATGCATGAACCACAACAAGTAGCATTAAGAAGACCTCAAAGAAATCGTAGGTCAGCTATTTCTGATGATTATGTGGTTTATATGCAAGAATCAGATTATGATATTGGAATCAATAAGGATCCAGTTTCGTTTTCACATGCTGTAGAAAGTAAAGAGTCAAAGGAATGGATTAATGCCATGAAAGAAGAACTGAAATCCATGCAACAAAATGAAGTTTGGGATCTCGTTGAGTTACCACATGGCTGTAAAAGAGTCGGATGCAAATGGGTTTTTAAAACCAAACACGACTCTAGTGGTAATATCGAACGGTATAAAGCTAGACTTGTTGCTAAGGGTTACACTCAGAAAGATGGTGTTGATTACAAGGAGACATTTTCTCCTGTTTCGAAAAAGGACTCACTAAGAATAATAATGGCATTAGTAGCTCATTATGATTTGGAGTTGCATCAAATGGATGTGAAAACAGCCTTTCTGAATGGAGATCTTGATGAGGATGTTTACATGGATCAACCTGAGGGTTTTTCTATAGAAGGTAAAGAACAATTGGTGTGTAAACTTAAGAAGTCAATATATGGGCTTAAACAAGCATCCCGGCAATGGTATATTAAGTTCAATACCATTATTACATCCTTTGGTTTTAAGGAAAATACGGTTGATCACTGTATATACCAAAAGATCAGTGGGAGCAAGTTTATTTATCTGGTCCTTTATGTTGATGACATCTTGCTTGCTGCAAATAATTTAAGTATATTGCATGAGACTAAGGAATTTCTCTCAACGAACTTTGAAATGAAAGATATGGGAGAGGCATCCTATGTGATTGGAATAGAAATATTCCGTGATCGATCACAAGGAATATTGGGATTGTCTCAGAAAGGATATGTCGAAAGGATTCTAGAGAGATTTGGAATGAGTAAATGTTCACCTGGGACAATTCCTGTACAGAAAGGTGATAAATTCAGTCTCATGCAATGTCCTAAGAATGATGGTGAACGAAAGGAAATGGAATCAATTCCATATGCATCTGTTGTTGGTAGCCTAATGTATGCTCAAACCTGTACTAGACCGGATATCAGCTTTGCGGTCGGTATGTTAGGGAGGTATCAAAGTAATCCAGGAAGGGAACATTGGCAAGCTGCAAAGAAAGTTTTGAGGTACTTGCAAGGCACGAAAGATTACATGCTCATGTATAGAAGATCCAATGAATCGGAGGTGATCGGATATAGCGATTCAGATTTTGCTGGATGCATCGATGCTAGAAAATCGACCTTTGGTTACCTGTTTATGTTTGCTCAAGGTGCCATATCATGGAAAAGTGCGAAACAGACTATCGTTGCTTCATCCACTATGGAGGCAGAATTTGTGGCATGTTTTGAAGCCACAATTCATGCATTATGGTTGCGGAACTTTATTTCAGGACTTGCGGTTGTCGACACCATTAGCAAGCCACTGAAAATTTATTGTGATAACTCTGCAGCAGTATTTTTCTCAAAGAACGACAAGTACTCTAAAGGTGCCAAACACATAGATCTGAAGTATCTTGTTGTGAAAGATGAGGTTCAGAAACAAAGAGTGTCAATCATGCACATCAGGACAGAACTTATGATTGCAGACCCTTTGACGAAAGGGTTGCAACCAAGACAATTTAAGGAACATGTTCAAAAAATGGGTCTTGGTTGTATTAATAATAATTGATATGTGACATTCTGAGCTCTTTTATGTGTTTCTGATATACAATTATGTGTCTCTTGTTTTAATATAGTAGTACGTATTTTATGTAATTTTAAACAAGAAAGAGTCTTATAAAGATATTATGTTTAATCATTATGATATAAGACATTATGTGGACCATTATGCTGTTTTATATAAATTATGAGTATGAATTGATGGTTTGCTGGTATTGTAGTATATGGAAGGAAATGCATTGAATTAATAGTGCACAACCGCCATAACTCTCAGCAATTTATCATAGTATGATGTTCAACACTTAATATTATGAATAGTCGGGTCAAGTGGGAGAATGTTAGAAATCTGCAGTTTCTAAATCTTAATGTGACCCGATTAAAGCATTAAAGCGTTAAAAGCGTTAAAAGCATTAAAGCATTAAAGCATTAAAGCGTTGAATTGGTATATGATGGACGTACCAGATTTAGTGTTAAATAATATAAAAAGGATTGGGTCCTCTCTCCCCCTGCCAAGAGAGTCGCATTCTTCTCCATCAAGAAGTGCATAAAGAAACAGGGCTAGAAAGAGAAACCGAATTCTGAGAAGAAGAATAGGAGTCAGAAGAAAGTAGATGGCAGCCATTACATCTTCCGCTGTTAATCAAGGTATGTCATTTTAAACAATAGATCATATTAAGTTTTGTTTGTGAAATATTCGGTATTGATGATCTTTGGGCTGTTAATTTGAATTGTTCATAATTAATCAAGAAATATTTACATTGGGCCGTTAACCTGTTTCCTTACGTCCGAGGAAGACGAGCTCTTAGCCAAGCAGAAGCAGTTTTACGGCATACTCCAGGCCATGCCCCTCTCTCTTCCCTTACATTACATATTGCAATAAAAAACAACTAAAACTAAAACATAACAAAATACATTTTTGTGCCATACTTCCGTAAGTAAAAAAAACATTAAAATTAAAATCTTTTACCTACAATCTACGACCATAGTAAATTCATTAAATTACTTTCCTGACAAGCCGGCAGTCAAACGAAAACTTTTACTTCTCGCAAGGTTCATGGATCAATGGAGAGACCTGTACGGCAACTTGGTTTCAGTAGGACGGTGGACAGCCTTCATTTTAATCGAACGGTTATCATTTGAACAAAACAAAAGAACATTACGTTTTGGGAAAATGGTTGTTTTGAAAACTGCCTGCAAACACGCGTCAAACAGTATCGGGGCCGTTTGAGAGAATACCACCGCTTGTGAAAAGCGATGCCATAAACTCATGGCGGTTTTGCTGAATTAAATGCATGGCAATTGGAATTATATTTTCAACAAAATTAACTAGGAAATCTCCACCAAATATTTTCAAAAATTAAAAATAAGACAAAATTAAGAGTGGACATAATATATATGTCATTGCTATAAATGCAGTGACATAATAAATCAAATGTAAATTTGTAAAACATTTCTATATTTTCGCACTTCAACGTCAATATATATCAGAAAATTATAAAAACTATAAAAACATTTATCCTTCAATGTTGTAGTTAATATTGAATTAATAATAATAAAAAAACCAATTATTTACTTAATAAATATTAAATTTATCACTATTGGTCTATTACATAGTTACCAAATACGTCTGAATCGGTGGAAAAAATACGGAAATTCGTGAGTTCTATTCGTATTTCGAATAATTCGATAAAAATTCGATCTGGTTCATATTCGCTTCACACTGTGAGAGTGTGCATTCCTAATCAGACTCATCGAATTATTTCTTGACTATTGTTTATGCATATTAGTATTACTTACTATTGAACTGCTTCATAATGTGAGAGCATGCATTCTTAATTAGACTATTCCTATTATTTCTTGGAGTATTTTTTGCAGATTAGTATTACTTACTATTACTTGCAGACTATTCTTATTATTTTTTGGAGTATTTTTTGCAGATTAGTATTACTTATTATTACTTGCTGGTTACATAAAATGCAAGCCTAATCTTTCTAATTAGATAAACAAAAAATCTCAAGTGTCTCCAATGGTAAATGTAATTATTTTTAAACTGAAAGTAGATGTTAATGGAGGCAAGAGAGCAGTGAAATAGAAATTAATGTAAAATGGACACTGATGCCAATGAAGGCAGGATAGCAGATAAAATGGAAACTGATGGTGACGGAAATTTACCAAGATTTTAAAATTTAGACAAAATATATGTCAATAGAAACAAGATAAGAGGTAAAATGGAAACTAATGGCAACCTGAAATTTTCAGATTTCAAAATTTTAATGTTTCCTTTAATGGATTAAAAAGCTGAGATAAGTAGGAAAGAAAATTTTGAAGTTGACTAAAAACAAATTATTATTTTTTTATATATATTTATGTTAAGAATTGATTTTTCGATATATATTTTTGTTAAAAAGAATTTAAAAAAAAAATAAGTTTTAAATATTTAATTTTTAAATGTCTTAACTATAAAAAGGATTTTAAAATAAAATCAGAAACTAAATACGGATATATTTTTTAGTTTTGTATATTATATTGATTAAATTTATTTAAATTTCAAAATAAATGGGAAGAAAATGAAAGAAAAGTATTTAAGTTATATATATATATATATAAAAGATGTATAGTGCTGAATTTTCTCCGAATTGAATTTTTTTCTTCAGAATTTTTATCGTATCGTATCGAATCCGAATTCGAATTCGAACTTGGTAACTATCGTCTATTATAATAATATCACTTAGCAGTTATGAAACTTCATTGAAATTTCGCTTACTTTAGGACTAAGAAAAGCTTTACACTGCTCAGCCCTACCACTCCGCGGAGGAATTATTTTTTACCTTTTTAAAGCATTCACCGATTCCCTATGCTCGTGGAAATTTATGTCAAATGCTTACATTTTCTGTGGAAATCGAATTCCGATGTCCTTGTCACTGCTTTAAATCATTTTTCTGACACAATCGGAGCAACTTCCCTCAGTGAAATCTGCGTGTGTATACATATATAGAGAGAACATGTGGAGGCAATTTGTATAAGCGGTTTTTCCAAGCCGATCATATGGAAGGAATGTACAACGATTGAGCGGTGCAGGGCGAGTCGATGGTCATTCCAGGTTTCAGATTCTATCCCACGGAGGAGGAACTGGTGGGTTTCTCTCTGAAGACACGTTTGGAAGGCGGCCACCAGCAGCATTTCGATTTAATTATACCAACCTTGGACTTGTATCAATATGATCCATGGGAGTTACAAGGTAAATTTAAATTCTTTCTGCGTAGTTCCCGGTTTGAATTTGATATGATGTGATCCCTGGGAGTCACCAGGGGGATCACTCAGTGTGGATTCCTTCAGTTTCAATTTGAAAATGTTTTTTCACTTGAAATTGATGCATAAATGTGTTGCAGGTTTCGCTAGTGATGCTCGGGAAAGGCAATGGTTCTTCTTCGTTCCAAGAGATACCAAGAAATTCCCTCGGCCAAGCAGATTGACGAAGTCGGGTTACTGGAAAGCCACCGGTTCAGACAGAGCGGTTCGCAACGAGCTGCTTCAGTGCATCGCCGTTAAGAAAACTCTTGTATTTTATAAAGGAAGGGCCCCGCTTGGACAAAGGACGGAGTGGATCATGAACGAGTATAGGATGCCAGATTTGGGCTCGTCTCCACCCAAGGTGATCTAATACTTTTTTTTAATAATGTGTTATTTATAGATGGGCTCAATACACACGAAAATCTCAGCACCCAAAGAAATGAAGCACATTGCTTTTCTTGGTACAAAGTTTCTGAATGATTGTAAGTTGACATGTGCAGAAGAATGTGGATATGGTGTTATGCCGAATCTACAGAAAGTCTGCTTCTCAGAAGTCGATGGAAGAACGAACAAAGCCTGCTAGCATTGAGAAAGAAAAACTGGTTGTTTCAGCTGGTCATGAATATCAAGGCAACTGTCTTTCAGTCACCCTTAATGGCAGCTTGTACCAATGAAATTAAATGATGGAGACCGAGTTTCTTCATGTGGAGAATGGAGAGGGAGTATGTTGTTCTGTTGTAAGTAAAATAGATAATGTAGATAGTACGTTTCAGTGGGTAGAATTAATGATGTTTTGTGAAGAATCTTTGGTATTGAAGATGCCTAAAGCCTGCAAATAACTACAGTGGAAGTTGCCCGTTGTGGATGGACTGACTTTTTGGCCGCTGATGGCTACTCCATATGCTCTTCTGTATACTTATCCACATTTTATAATTCTAAAGTGATGAGTACTGTACTTTCATTCTGATTTGATTAGGGTGTGTAGCTTCCCCACGCTCAAGAATGAAGAAGAAACCGACGGTCATCAAATCCATTATTAAAAAAAAATAAAAAATCAAACAGGATATGGATATGAAGTCCTATAATATAAGGATTGAATATTAAACCTAGGAATGCATTTTATTTCATTATTCTCTTTTCCTTTCAGATAAAATTAAGTTTTGAATGGAGTTGTCCAGATTACGCATTCTGATTGCCCCAAGGCTTTTCGTGCCTTTTCATTAATATGTGGCATTGCCATAGCCATTGACCATCCTGACCGATTCTCGCTGATATTCAAGTATTTTGGCAATTTTTCTTTACCGGGTTTCGAAGAGGCCTAGTAGGCAAAGTGCTTGCCTTCTTTGGTTTGATATCACTGTAAAAGGGATTTGTGATTTCCAAGGCATTTGCGTTTTCCCAACAGTAAAAACCATCATTGTCAATCCATTTTTATTTTATGACTGTCAGAACGAAAGGACAAATTATTTTACTGAACACTAAAGAAACGTAAACGTTTGCATTAGAGGGAGAAAATTCCATATTAAAATATTTTTTCGGTAAAAAATGATGAGTTTTTCAATTTTTATATTTAAATAATATTAATTTTTTATTTAAAAAATTAATTTAGTTAATTTTTTATTTAAAAAATACATATTTTTAAAAATATATAAAATTTTTGAAAATGTAAATGGTTAACTATGAAATATATTAAAGAAATGAATTTGTCTCGGAATGGAAATGAATTTGTCTCGGAATGGAAGAGATAAGGTAATTCTATATGAAATAATTAATAATCTTTTCTTTTTCTTTTTTTTAATTTCTAGGTGGGATGTTACATGCCTAGTGATTTGGTTGCTTTGGATATAGTTTCAGGATTACAAACCTAGTGGTTTGTGTTGCAAATATATGAAAACATCAATTTTTGAAAAAACACTTCATACATATATCTTTATCTTTGACATTATTTTTCTATAAGCTAGACAAATCTGTTGTCCATAAAACTACATACCCATATATTGTTGACTCTGCATATTATATATATACACTAAATTTAATACAATTTTTTTCTTGACATATATCAAAATCTTAAAATACACCCCTCATCTAGTTTTTCTATAATTTTTTAGGGCCTTAACTAAAGTGGTTGGGGATAAATTTTCTGAGATGGCTATATTGGTAGCCTGTAAGAAGAGTATCACAATAGAGGACACTGCCAAACTCTTCTCTGAATGAGTATAGGTAAATTTTGGGATCCTACGGATCATTATATCAGTTTGAGAGAGAAAGTTTCTGAGCACATGCTCGTCAAGCCTCTGGACACTATTGGACACCAAGCTCACCAAGTCGACTACCTTCCATCTCTAGACTGATGGCTAGATGAAGGTCGTCAATAGGATGATTGTGCACATACTCCACATGTACAACTCCAAGCATCCTCGAACTTGGGATGAGAGTCTTCCATATGTGAATCACAGTAACAAAAGAGATATCCATAGCTCATCTGGTCACAGTTTGTTTCAAGTGGGTCTAGGATTTCAACCATTGTGTCTGATTGATGTTTCCACACCTCAGAAGACTACACAAACATAATCAAAACATGTATCATCCGAGGTGGATAAAGCGGCCAGATTTACTGAATGCATCCAACAAATCCGCCAGTAGGTTCATAACATCGTGGAGAAGTCAAATGGAAAGTACAAGCAATGACATGATGAACATCGGGTGCCACATAAGTTTTAGGTGGGTGACAAAGTTTGGTTGCATTTTAAGAAAGAATGCCTTACCGGAGCCCATTGGAAGCTCAAACCACTCTGATATGGTCCTTACACCATTACCAAGGTTGTGGGAGACAATTCTTTTGAGCTCAACATTCCCCCTTTCCTTGGTCTGCACCAATCTTCAATGTGGACCGCCTTCGACCATACTTCCCACCATTACTGGACGCATCAAACATTGTAGAACAACTCAAATCAATAGAGTCATATCCAAACTGCATCGAAAAGGCCACAACTAATTGGATTATGGACACACAGGTCAAGAACAGTCGCTAGGAGAAGATCCAACTATATCGGGTTGTTAAAGTTGGGCAACCCCTGCACCAAGGCAAGTGGCTCACCAAGGCACAAGTTCAACAGAAATTTCCTCACCTCATGGAGGCTCTACATGTAATTGGGACCATTGATTCCTAAGGGGGGAGGAATGATCTAGGTGGATATTGGTGGCCACCCACCTATTCCACCTAGACCTCTAGTCAGTTTCAATTATTTCCTTGCTTATTTCAGCATTTACTATTTTTAGCAGTTTTTCGGGTCCTGAACTTCTGGAGCAATTTTGACCCCCTAAATGGTGTTTTTTTTTACTTCCACGTAGTACTAAGAGAGACCTTTCCAACAAGGTATCATGCACACCAAACGGAGATAATATGAACAAACTACGGCCCCAAGAAGTTGGTTTACCAACTAACCCCAACCAGGCCCATAAACGCTTGGTGTTTCATCTCCCAGGGTTAGGGTTTTGGTTTTTCATGGTTTTATCATGTTTTTCAATAATAAATAGGTCCTTGAGCCTCATTGTAACATAGTTCAGAGGCATGTAGCTACAACATCTCTTCTCAGAGATAAGCTACCATTGCCCGAGTCAGCCTTATTTCCATTCTATTTGTAAGCATATTTCAGTATTTGATATTAATGTAATGAAGTGTTATTTATATTGCATCTTTGCATTTATGTTATATCGTAATTTGTTGTGTTCCTATTTAAATTAATATCACTTAAGTAATGAACTTATGTCTGAAAGAAATTGCACTTACTAAGCTTGGCATACAACTAGCACTCTCTCAACAATTTTTACATTGTTTCTAGATGTTCAACATGCTCTTCCTCATTCCTAGAATATATCAATATGTCATCAATGAATAATATTACAAACTTGTCCAGATAAGGACACAAAACACTATTCATCAAAGGCATGAAAGCGGATGGAGAATTATTGAGACCAAAAGGAACTACTACAAATTCATAATGCCCATACCTAGTACAAAATGCGGTTTTGTATATGTCCTGTTATTTGATGTGTACCTAATGATATCCTGATCTCAAAGCAATCTTCGAGAACATTGTTGTTTCTTTCAACTGATCAAACAAATCTGCATTCCGCGAAAAAGGAAGTTGTTCTTGATAGTCACCTTGTTTAATTGCTTATAAGCAATACACAACCTTAGAGTACCATCTTTCTTCTTTACAAACAACACTGGTGCACCCTAAGGTGACAAACTTGGCCTAATGTATCCCTTATCGAGCATTTTCTTAAGCTACAACTTCAATTCCACTAACTACGGAGTGCTCATCTTGTACGGCGCCTTGATGCTAGTGCTACTCCCAACATCAACTTAATAGAAAGTTCACTTCCCTATGAGGTGACAACTTTGAAATATCTGCTAGAAATACATCCTAAAACTACTACAATACTATATGCCTCTTCAAGACTTCAACAACCTGAACATCCTTCCCTTTGTCACTGGAAAATATGGACTACAAACAACACACACCCTTTAAATCCTACAATTTGACTTTTTTTGCATAGCTATAACCATACATCCTAAAACTATTGCAATACTATATACCTCTTCAAGACTTCAAAAACCTCAACATCCTTCCCTTTGTCATTGGAAATATGGACTGCAAACAACACACATCCTTTGAATCCTGCAACTGCACTTTTTTTGCATAGATATATTGTATACCTCTTCAAGACTTCAATGACCTCAACATCATCAAGCCCATCATGGATCCTGATATGACTAATTTATTTGGTATTCGTCTTACTTCTACTTTCTTTTCATTCAATGGGGAATTCTATGAGCAAACTTGTGGTGTCACCATGAGTTCCCCCCTCTCCCATGTGGTAGCTAATCTATTCATGGAGGATTTTGAATCAAAGGCCTTAGCTTCTTCTCATCTTCTGTCTAAGATGTGGAAGAGGTTTGTGGATGACACTTGTGTCATCTGGTCCCATGGTAAAGAAGAGTTGGAATTTTTTTTCCTCCATCTTAAGAATCAATCTAGTTCCATAAAGTTCAACATGGAATTTGAATGTAATGGTAGTCTGTCCTTCCTTGACGTCCTCCTCTAAAGGAATGATGATGGCTCTTTTTCTCATCAAGTATTTCATAAGGAAACTCATACGGAACAATATCTTCATGCTAATTCTCATCATTTTCCAGCTCAAAAGCTTGTTGTTCTCAACACCTTAGCGACTAGAACTTTAGGAGTTTTTGATGACAATCATCTCAATGAAGAGAAAGCACATCTCCTAAGTATTTTCTTTAATAATGAGTATAGTAGACACCAATGCACTAAGGGTTTCCTCAGAGCTAAGAAAGGTCCTAATGCTAATAAAGATACCAAGGATCGATTTTCTGGTGATAATATTTCTTTTATCCAAGGGACCATTGACAAGATTGCACGGATCCTAAGGAAGCATAAGGTGGTTTCAACCTTCAGGCCTTTAAATACCATCTGGAGCTCCCTTAGATCTATAAAAGACCTAGTGGACCCCAATAATATGAAGGGTGTTTATGTTATCCCATGCTCTTGTGGGACTCCCTATATTGGTGAGATTGGTCACTCGATTAATCAAAGGATTCGTGAGTATGTCGTTGACATTAAGCATGGAAGGACCCGCTCCTCTGCTTTGGTAGAGCATGCAGATAAATCTAAGCATCACACCTACATTGAGGAGGCCTAAGTCGTTGTTAGGGTTAATCATTTCCATCATCTTAAATTGAGGGATGCCCTAGAAATTGAAAAAAGACCCAAAAATTGGAATAGAGACGATGGTTGGAATCTTAGTAGAAGTTGGTTTCCCGTCCTATCCTCCTAGTGTTTTAGGCTTTTTTGGGGGATTTATTTTGTATGTTTGTTTATCTATGTAGGTATTGGCATCCTTTTTATAGTATTTGTTATTTATTCTTCATTAGTGTTTATTTTCTTGATCCTTCGTGTTTTCTTTAGTATTTTATCATCCTATTTGTTCTTTACTCCTTTTATTATT
The DNA here is from genome assembly GCA_031772625.1 of Pinus tabuliformis. Lineage (NCBI taxonomy): Eukaryota > Viridiplantae > Streptophyta > Pinopsida > Pinales > Pinaceae > Pinus > Pinus tabuliformis. Next base: position 995,848,745 of record CM062806.1, on the reverse strand, counting down.
TTTGTTATTTGTTTAATGACCCTCAGCCCCATATTCTATTATTGACCCTATTTTATTTATTGATTACTTTTTTTTGACTATATATATGTATTTTTAAATTTTATCTTTTATTTATTTGTTTATATATATATATATATATATATATATATATATATATATATATATATATATATTTCTTTTTACTTGTGTATATTTTTGTTTTATTTTATTTATTTTTAGTTTAGTTTATTTTATTTCCATTACTTATTTTTATTTATTAAATGATCTTGTCTTGATTAGGGTCTTGACTCATTTTTATAATTTTTGACTTCCCTCCTTGTTTAGAGTTTGATTTTGATATTTTTATTCTTGTTAGTTTTTTTTAATATTTGATTTTAATAAATTAATTTAAATATTATTTTTCAAAAACTAGTCGAATATAGTCGTTATTTATCAATATTGTTTTTAATAAATTAATAAACTAATATCATAATTTAAATATTATTTTTCAAAAACTATCCGTTTAATATAGTTATTACTTATTAATATTTGTTTTTAATAAATTAATAAACTAATATCATTATTTAAATATTATTTTTCAAAAACTAGCTGTTCAATATAGTTGTTACTTAATAATATTTGTTTTTAATATATTAATATCATAATTTAAATATTATTGTCAAATATAGTCATTACTTGAATATAATAATTATTCTCTATTCAAGCCTTTGCCATTGTCTGCCTCTTCATTTGGTCCTAATGATGAACCACACTTGTAGATTCGAAATGAGTCAGCCAAAAATTTCTCTTGTGTGATTTCTAACGAAAGACTTTGCTTAATTCATTATTGCTCATAGAAGCCTAAATACAAAAAAAATAAAAATAAATAAATAAATAAAAATCTTTCCCTTTGTCACTGGAAATATGGACTAAAAACAACACACACCCTTTGAATCTTACAACTATGCTTCTGGGTCCACTACTATACCTTCTTTGGAAATAATATGCCTTAAGTAATGAACTTCTGTCTAAAATAAAATGCACTTACTAAGCTTGGCATACAATTGACGCTCTCTTAACAATTCTAACACTGCTGCTAGACGTTTAGCATGCTCTTCCTCATTCTTAGAATATATCAATATGTCATCAATGAATACTATTGCAAACTTGTCCAGATAAGGACGCAAAACTCTATTCATCAAACACATGAAAGAAAATAGAGCATTAGTAAGACCAAAAGGAACTACTACAAACTCATAATACCCATACCTAGTACGAAATGCAGTTTTGTAAATGTCCTCTTACTTGATGTGTGCCTGATGATATCATGATCTCAAAACAATATTTGAGAACATTATTGTTCCCTTCAACTGATCAAACAAATCTTCAATCTACGAAAAAGGAAGTTGTTCTTGATAGTCACCTTGTTCAATTTCCTGTAAGAAATACACAACTTGAGAGTACCATCTTTCTTCTTTACAAATAGCACTGGTGCACCCCAAGGTGACACACTTGGCCTAATGTATCCCTTATCTAGCATTTCCATAAGCTGCAACTTCAATTCCACCAAATATGGAGTGCTCATCCCGTATGCTGCCTTTGATGTTGGTGCTACTCCCAACATCAACTGAATAGAAAATGTCCTTCCCTTTGAGGTGACAAAGCTCAAAATATTTGCTGGAAATACATCCTAAAACTACTACAATATTGTATACCTCTTCAAGACTTCAACAACCTTAACATCCTTCCCTTTTTCACTGGAAATATTGACTACAAACAACACACACCCTTTGAATCCTACAACTTTTCTTTTGTTGCATAGCTATAACCATTCTCACTGATGTAGGCTTCTTATTACCCTGCAAGATTCTCCTATCTCCATTGTCATCTAGGCACTCAATAGCCTTATCATAGAAATTTACCTTATTCCTATGAATGTAAAACCAATCCATACCCAACAACATACTATATGATCCCAATGGAAGCACATTTAGATGCACTGATGTAGACATACCATTCAGTTCAAATGCACAAGATCTCACCCAATGATGAACTCTTTTCTTGGTACCTGTAACTAACTACACCAACCAAGACTCTACATGTTCTTATTTATTCAAGCAACACTTATCCACAAGGTCAGGACTGATATAACTATAGTTAGATCCAAGGTCAATCAAAATAGAAACAACTTCATCATACATCTTACCTTTCATCTTGATAATAGATGCCTTATGGGGAAAACAAAGACAAAATTGAAATACACAGAGAAGCAATAGTGAAAGTGAATATATTGAGATAAATTTTATAATTGAGCCATTTTTGTTGGAGTTTTGGGCACGGGGGCCAGAAGACCTCAAATATGAACTCTTCTAGATCTAGGAACCGAATAGGTTGATCCCAGACAGGCTGTGAGGAAAAGGGTTGGTTTGGTAGCAAGCGCAGGAGCAACAACAAATCATAAGAACCTTAAAAAGAATAACCAGGTATTCTTCTACATCCAAATTATTAAATTCATGTTTAATTGAATGTATGAGTAAATTGAAATTTTGGGCATACTTTCTGGAATGGTTTGATTTAATTTCTAAATTTAGGGCACAAATTTTACATTTCTGGTTAATTTGTAAAAATGGGTATCACACATTGGTTGATTTATAAAATTGGGTATCACGCTAACACTGCAAAGGCTTCCTTCAATTACTCCTATTTTATTCCTCAGACTGAAATCCCTATCCCTTGTCAACTACATTGAATTCCTTACATGACACTACATTCTCTTTGTTACCTGCATCCTAAAATCTTACTCGCTTCTTATCCCACTTTCCCTTAGTCTTGTCATCACCTTTCCAACATTACTTATGCTCATACATACACTTAGACTACACATAACAATGTTTCAAATTCCCAATTACTTCCTCCAATGTCTGAGACTCATCATATTCAATCCAATACTTAAATTCTAATAGAAATCCACTAACAAATATTTGAACCTTCATTTTCTCATCTTTAAGATATGGTACATACCTTGGCAACTTCAAGAACTTAGTTCAAGTATACTCTTCATCTGTTGTATATCCCATCTTCAACTCATATAAGTCCTTAGCATTACCATCATAGTATCTCTCTGATAAGTACTTCTTTTTGAAGATTCTTTTGAATTCATGCCAACTCAACTCGTATGTCTTGATGCCTTTGACACACTTCACATCTTCCCACCAAATTTCCACTTTCCCTTTGAGATTAAAAATTACTATGCTAGATTTAACATTCTCTAAATAATCACGCATCTCGAATAACTTCTTCATCCCAGGAAACCATGCTTCTACATATTCTAATTTCTTCAGCTCTCCATCAAAGGTAGGAATTTTGGCTATCCTAATCTCATTCGAAAAGTACTTCTTCTCACTCTTCTTGTAAGGATGATAGCGATGATGACCATGTTTTCTCTATGATCCTGACTAGAATAGACCCCATAACCACTACCTCTCCTGTCAGGTGTTTCCATCCATCTACCATCTCTGACTATGTCATCCCTATCTGAATTGTGTCCTCCATGAGACTTGCTACCATATGCCCCATTAGTCCTTTCCTCTTGTACATAATTGATCCATGGCTATCCCTGTCTCTGCAAATTTGATAAACTATGAAGGATCACTGTATTGACCTTTTCTTTCTTTTCCCGTGCCTTGAAAATCCTTTCTTGTGACTAAATTATCCTATAATTATATTCTTTGCAACTCCTTATTTATGCCTTCAAACTTCTCAAGGTATCTACTATGCCAGGGGAGTACTCATCTATATGTTTCTCATATGATTTATAAGGATAGTCACATGAATTGTAATCCACTACGTTTCTTGTCATCTATGATTTTCTACTTCCTGCATACATACCATTTCAAATAAACCAAATATAAACAAGATCAAACATAACCTCAATGAAGTTCATGGGAGACTATCTCATCTGCCCAAATCAATCTAAATTAGCGTGATATATATAGCATCAACATATCAATCACCTCAACATAAAAATATCACTAAAGTCAACATGACGACATGATCATGACAATGACCATCACAAGAAATCACCAACATGCATGCGTAACAAGCAGAACCCACCCATAAAGTCTAAGTGGTTGAACCTGAAAACTCTGATACCACCCTACAGTATCAGATATCACCCAAAGAGAATGGAACCTGCTTTGATACAACCTTGTGATTCCTCCTCCGACATTTACCCCATTTCACAAGCCTGCCAAGGTAAACATGAGATGAGTGTCACTATGGCTTGACTTGACCTCCTAGTTCCAGTTAAGGAAGTGGGTCCTATAAACTGACCACATACTAACATCTTATAGGGCCTATAGGTCACTCAGAGGCTAAACAACCACTCCAAGTGACGCAACCCTAAGTTGGAACCCTTTTTCTCCATCATAGGTCCACAACCACATGCATGACAAGCCCTGGGTGTGGTTATAGGCCTCCAACCACATTCACAACACTGCCTCCATGCGGTTATAGCCCAAAATCTCGAGTTTAGAGGGTGTGGTCTTGCGATATGAGCTACCTTTCTAGGCCAGCCTCTAGGCCACTGCCAAGAATTGCCTGTAACTTCTCAGAATGATAAATCATAATGAAAAATATTTTCATACAAAACTTGAACAAGAACTGACTCAGGACATGCTTAGTCTATAGCAAACATTTTGTCAAACACATGGGAACATGTAATCTATAGGTCATGAATTCATATTTGATCATAACAGTTTGAGATTCATATGAGAATCACCAAGAAGGATTTATGCCCTCTCCACATAGCTACAACAATGCTTATCATTTCATACATTCATCAACCAATCAATAGCTAAATAATTCATGACAAGAGCCATATATGGCACATATCATATAAACAACATAGAAATGAAAGAAACTCAACCATAATATCACCAACATAATCACTACAAATATACATGAATCGCAGTAGAAGAATATCTCTTATTAATACATGAAAATACAAACCAAGTTAGGGACTTCTATGTACCACCTAACCATATATTGGGTTGAACCAAATCTCTCTTCTAGCCAATCACCCCCACTCCATATTCCAAGCATGAATGTCGGATATCATGGAATAAACCAAGACTAAACCAAACTAGGCCTTCTAGAGGCCAAACAACCTCAATCCTCAACCATAGTGATTCCACCTCTACGGTCAAACATCACTAACATCAACCAACAGTCTCTACCCAAGTTGTCTAGGGCTCCAAGAACTAGTACCTCAACCTATAATCTTCCAATGATCTAGAATGTTTGTCTAACCGAACTCCAGGGACTAGTAACTCAACCCACCAAGGGCTCCAGAGCATTTATCCCAACCTAGGCTCCAATTCTAGTAACTCAACCCAAGTTGTTATGTGGCTCCAAAGTGTTTGTTCCAACCCACATACATAAGGAACATGAGCACTAATAAGAAAACAATCAAGTAGAAAAACCCACAACAACATGGCTATCTAGGAAATGGAAAGGCAAGGCTAAAACCACTATCAATCGAGGAAAATATCTATGCCAATGACAACATATAACCAAAAAATCACATTCATATACCATGCATACACAAATCAACTAGGAAATCACACATGTCACTTGTTACCTACAAAGAAATCCAGCTGTAGCTGCCGATCCAACTGCTCCCTTGTGCTTTCTTGCTTTTCCTTTTCCTTCTTTCTCCAAATCCAATGTAATATTCCAAAGTGATCTAAGAATGTGGAAAGAATATTATAAGTGTGAAAGAGTATGAGAGAGTGAATGAGATCCCTATAGCTAAACTAACAAAAGGTCGTGAACTCATCTCTAAAGCCTTTTCATCATTGAGGCATCTATTTTCTTCATTTTCCCTTCAATTTCCCTCTCATACAAATCTGTGTCTCTTTACCTTCCTTTTCTCCTATTTTCAGTTATTTTCATAAATAAATGGAAATTATTGCCACTTTTCCTTTACCAATTCCTTTTTCAATTTCCATAGACATCAATTATTCACTAGTGATACCCGTCACTATGTTTTTCCCAACATTCAACTTGGAATACACGTCCCATAACCTTGGTCTTATTTTATTTAGATAAAAAATCAACCAGGGGTTGTTACAGTCTATCCGTTAACTAATATCTAGTTCTATGATAGAAATAGAGTTTATTTTTTTTATTTTAGTTGAGTAGTTTTAGTCTTGTTAAATCAATTGACTCTCCAATAACTGTTTGCAGCTACAAATTTAGGCCCAATAGGTTATGAAATTTGAATTTCCTATTGAGGCTAGATGAAGGCACATATTTATTTAGTCATTTTACACAGGTTTTTGTGTGAGGATATTGAGAAGCAAGCAGAGCAAGAGAGGCTTGATGATCAAGCATAGCAATTTCTGTTGGGAATTGTGCAAGGAAATAACAGGAAATTCCTCTTTTTTAGGGGCAAAATTGCACTAGGAAATAGGAGGTCCTAGTAGGCCTTATTTGCCTAAGTGTTGTGAAAGTTTTGTAGAGAGTTGATCAATATTACAGGAAGCTTTAGGCTTGAAGCAAATTATTTGTAATAGATCAAATTGCTCTGTTGATAATACAAGCAAGAATGGGTTTTTCCTAGTACGGTTGCTCAGATATATTTTTTGATCTATGTGTGATTGATTTATGTGTGATTTTGTTTCTACTCATTGTTTTATTTCTGTGGAATTTTTGTAGAGAAATATTGTATTTTTTTTATCAGTTTGAGCTCTTTAGCAGTTGCAAGGTTTCAAGGAGTTTCTACACAAACAACTCATTATTTTTTGTAATAAAAGTAAGCAGTGATGGGATTCAACCTTGTAATATTGACTACAAATGAATATATAACATCTAATTGATGTGTTAATCTATCATAAAAAGGTTTTTATTGTCATTTGTTGTAGAATCAACTATTTTTTTTCCAGTGCATTTTTCAATGGACTCCAAAGATGCTCAACACTGGGGAATGTGACAAAAAATGTTGGTGGACCAAGTTGACGTATCATTGCAAATATGTCTTTTCATATGGTTTCAAAGTAGTTAGGAGATGTGCAAATGTTTTTAAAATAATTATATGCAATTGATGATTTCTATATTCTTTGAAGATTATTTTTATTTTTGACATCTTTAGCAAGTAGTTTTTTTCCTTTTAGCTCTCCTTTGTGAATAGAAATCACGACTGAGTTGGAAACTTGATTTATCAAGATACATATTGCTTTAAAAAAATAATATGTATTGAGAAGTCCTCAAACATATGAAATAGTTACCTAGTGTGAAATTTGTTGATATGAGAAGCGATTAATGACATTGACAAGTCGAATTAAGCCATAAAACAATTTTGGGAAGTTAACCTCTTCATAAAACTTGTCTTGGAAAATGCCCAATGGATGGAATACTTTAGAAGGCGCAACTTGAACTACTCTTGTAGGAAGGTCGTGGATTAAATGGGCCTCTAAGTAGCCATGTACAAGTGTTTCATATTATGGTGAATCTAGTTGGTCTATTGTTGGAATATTGATGTCATGGTTTTGTTTATTTTGATCAAAGTGTTTTTTCCATTCATTATTCATTACTATTTGTTCATTTTTGTACAAAGTGGTATTGCACAAGTCATGAAAATAAATCATCACCTTTTTTGGCCAAATGTTTCTAGACAAATAAGCATTCTTGTACTCCATTTTTATCTTCAGCATAATTGCAACTATCATGCACTCATTGATATTTCTAAGTAAGGTTGTTTGGACTTTGTCCAAATTGGCAGAGACATTTATAGTTGTCCGTTAATTCAATTTGTGATCATTTGTAGCCAAGTTTCCTTATTTTTGCAAAGATCATTCTTGGTGCCACCAATTTTTCCTTTAAAGGTGTTAATTGTGCAACGTAAAGTAGTCTATGGTTTCGACGAATATGCAGAGGCGACACAAATGCATGAAAATTTTCATTGAGTATTGTTGTATTACAAGATTTACAAATTTGTTTATTCATTTTGATGGGTTTGAATTATATTTTAGGAGTGATATTGACAAAAGGGTGAAATCATGAAGATGGGTTACACTTTTGGGCCAAATATGGCGATGATTTCAAGTTTTTCCTCTTTTATCGAATTGAAGCCCTCAAAATTCATATAAGCACTATGAATTTTTATTTAGAGTAAAAAGACAAATTGTGGAGAATTATGTTGTTTTCCTAATGATATTTTTTGCAAGAATATTTAGTGTTGTATAATATGCCAGTTAATAAAACTCAAGTTTCTGTGATCCATATTTTGATTATTTGAAGACATTTTCGGAAGAAATCACATTGGTATAATGAGGCCAACGCATTTTGAACCAACCCGTGTGGTTCATCATCAGGACAAGATGAAAAATCAAATCATAGCTTCAAGTTAAATAAGGAGTCAAGACCATGTAACAGCTTGTTGAGGGCCCTGAAATCGGGTCAACAACAAGGGGGATACCCACCCGGTCGGGAACCTGGTTGGCGGCTCCGTGCCCGTTTGGTGTAGCGGGTTCGACTGGGGATAACGGGACCAGCTTCCCGATCTAAGAGGTGTGTGTGTGTAGAGTATGATAATGAAAATATGGAATTATTTCTAAGCTAATTTAATTCTAAACTCTAAGACTGAATTTTATACTACTTTAATCTATCAAGAACAACACATCTAATCTACGCTAACCCGGGATAGAACTTTTTCCATTATGCGATCTAGAAAGATTTCACACAATAACTGGTAATGAAGATTATTCAGCTATTATGAGAATATAAATCAATTAAGATGAACCATCCTGCATAAAAAGTTAAGCAAAACGGTTGTGAACAGCATATCGCATAATCAATTATTCATGTATTAAGCACAAATCAATGACTCCACCGTACAAAAGTGCCAAATGGTAGTCCACTCATTCATACATTAACATATAAACAACATCAGCTGTATATTACTCTAAGAATGCAAGCAGAAATTCGTCAAGAGATAAAAGTACCATTTATGACTGATTTTATACTCACAGACCTTAAGCAATAACGATCTATTTCTACTTACTTCTAATGCCTACTAAGAGTACAGAAGTGCAACATCAGTAGCAGGTATTAAAATGCAAACATAAATAAATCTCGATCCGTCCATTCATCAAAAACCCCCTCCGAGGGTGCAAAAGTGCATGTTCTGAGGACAAGTTTTTTGACAAATTTCCGGACCCTTCTCCAATGCAACGAGAAGGGTTAAATACTATTAACCAGCTAATTTTAATTACACAAATTTAGGGAACGGCTTCAAATGACCGCCCTTTTACTAAAACAAATTTATTTCTAAAAACTGAATCTAATTTCTAACCATTTCTGTATCTGCTCCTTAGTGCTGTAAGCGATGCGCTGTTCGCCATGAAAGAGTCGGCTGCTTGTCCTTTCCTTTTGTTCGAGCTTGAAAATTAGAAATAACAAGAGCTGGCACCTCTTTCTGACAAACTAGAAGATATTTTTGAAAGTGTTCTTCTGGAGGAGTGTCTTCACGGCGTGTATACTTAGTACAACTCAGATTTCTTTCAAACTGATTGTGTTGTTGCTATTTCGGTTTCCGGCCCTGCGAATGACTCAATGAGCTGGAGATTTTTGTTGCCTGAACGATTTTCTCAATTGAAACTGGTTTCCATTCTTTGTTCCAGGCTTTTCTGAGACGTCTTTCCCCTTAAGCGTTTTTCTTTTTGCTTTACCCAATTGGGGACTCAGGATCTTTCATAAACGCTTTGCTTTTGTGCGCCTTTGACTCTGAGTCCTGGATAGCCTATTTCCATCAGCATTTGTTGAGTGATACTCTGGAATCCATGGCCCTGCTGTATGCGGTATCCATCTGCGAAGTCATCTCCTCTCTGTTCTTCTAGCTCTGGTGCTTTTCCTTAGATGTTTCCTGCATATAGATTTATATCAGTTGCTGACTTATAGTTCACGTAAATGAAAAGAGACAGAAGAAAAGATTGACATAAAAGCAATTAAGTTCTAATGAATGCATAATCATGTCACCCATTATGACTTGACTCTTCGAAAAACGCAACATAATCATCTTTGGATACATAGGCGTACAATCATTAATTTCCCGTAAGGTGCGCGCCTAATATTGGGCTCACAGATCATGCCGAGGAATGCCTGCGACGGATGGCTTCTGCGATTTGCATCGCAACGTCGAAGATTGCGATGTAATTAGTGGTATCGCAGCAATTGATGGACTCATTCATCGCAAACCATAGATCGCAGGTCGCAACTTTTCATGGTCGCAAATCGCATATCGCAAGATCGCAAGGTCGCAAGGTTTTCGCTTTGTCACGTTGTGCTGCTTATGCGACATTGCGATGTGCGACGTCGCATATCGGCCGTCGGCGATTCTTTAGGTTTTCCCTTTTTGAGCGCTTTTAATGCACGCGGTGCGATGAGTTCTCGTGTCGCTCCCTTCCAGTGTATTTATGCGCTTTGGGAGAGCGCCTCTTTTTCTTTTGCGACGCGATATAGCTCTTAGGAAGTTAATACAAAAGATTTTTCAAACAAAAATATTTTTTGGATTTTTGGTTAAGGGTCCCCCTTTGCTTGATGTTATTACTAATATCAAACAAAGAGGGGGGGTGTTGGTGAGCACAACAATGGCGATTCACTGTGAAGAACCAGTTATCTCTGCATTTCTATTGACGCTTTTTTTTTTTTTTAAACTTTTGAAAAATTTAAAAATTTTGATCTTTATTATAAAAAGATAAGACAACTGAGACTTCAAACTGCCTATGATGTTTCGTTTCAAACTCTTTCTGTTTTAATTATTTGTACACCCAGTTCGTCTTTGCATCTAAATCAGCTGTTACTTGGTCTTTGTAAAACATAAAATAAAGTCTTCTCTGTTTATCAGTCCTTTAGTATGCTCCTTAGTCGCAGGTAGAGCCTCTGCTACCAGCAGGCGTCCATAGCCTCGACAGGGTTACCTTTTAACCAGCAATGATCCTTTATCCTGCTTGAAGTTACTCGCAACATTCCAGAGAAAAATCCTTTTTGACACACTTTTCCTTTTTTAATTCTCTAAAGAACAATGTCTTGGTTTGGTGGCCAAATTATGACACAATCATTCACTTGATTTACACTTTTACTGAACAAGCCAGCTCGTGATGAGACCTCTTGTCTTTTGATTGCAACAATCTTAAGTCGTTGCCCTGTTTTGATAGACAGTATTGGCAAAGTCAGCAAGTTATAATATCTGTGATCATGATAAGCCGACTCGTGATGAGACCTCGTATTCTTTGAGATATAGTGTTTTCCTTGGGTTGTTTCTCTGAATGCTGTAATTTCCTTTTAGCAGGGAGGAAGTCATTGTTTTTCCTTAAGAAAGTTCTGGACGACAATGATAGGGCCGATTTTTTTTTAATAAAGGCTGTTTTGATAGAGAATACTTATCTTAAAATTGATACCTTTCATTGTGCTGACTTAAAACAAATCCTATACTGAGAGAGCTTTCTTTAAAATTTTGGAGTTTGAAACTATCATCATATATGGGTTGAAGTTCTAATGATAATAAAGATCAAATTTTTTCAAAGATTCGCTCCAAATTTTCAACAGAGACAAGGTATCTTCAGTAAATGTCAAATGTCATTGAACCAGAACAAACATTATTATGGAGGAAATTAAAAAGGAATGATAGGCAAATATTTTCTAAGGTTATGGAGAGAATATGTATAGCTTTGCCTATCAGTTATTAAAAACAAAAACCTAACTAAATTACTCCTACTCCTACTATATACAGGAAATAACTATGTGAAATGATATTTCCAATGGAACCATCTATTCATTTTTATCCCTAGCCGAATGAATCTTCCAAGCATTAATGAAAAGAATCGAATTTTTCTTGGATCATAATGGTTGGCTAAGAAATAAAAACACAGAACCTCAATTGAAATTCTGGCTGATTTTTTTTTTTTATGCAAAGTTGTTTCCAACTGGGTACCTATTGGATCATAAAAATCAGAATGAATTTCAGTTGTGAATTGATGATGTCGCAATAGGAAGGATAACAAGTCAAATTGTGGACAAGATTTTTTGATTTCAATGACTTGTAGCCTTTTATCTGTTAATTTCGAATTTTTTGTGATTTTGTTCGAAAAGGAAATTCTCATATGTAAGTCGCTAAAACATAATCTATCAAAAGTTTGAAGATTTGAAAAGAAATCGGATTTTGTACATAATGAGTTTGAGTGAGAAAGGAATGACTGGGAATCTATACAAATAGTGTTACAGCACGACTGGGTTCTACTTGTAACATCTTGTTTTTCACAAAAACTGGCCAGGTTTTGTGAATAGGGAACTAGGTAATGATTACAAACAGGGATGGAGCTTTCTTCATGATACGAATCATAGATCGGGGTATTACCTGGGATAGTAAAATCATTTAAGTGATCTTCTACTTCGAGATGAGGGTGGGCTGGCATGATTTCTGATTTAAGATGTCCTTTATCTTCTGACCCTAGTTGAGTTATCTGAGAAAACTCAACAACATCATCATTGTCAAAGTAACTATCACAAAAGACTCTACAGATTTCCCCAGGTTCCTCCTTTTCATTGTATGTTTTCTGACAAGGGAGGTCAGGCAATTCCTTTTTGTCATTGATCGAAAGATGTGTTAATGCGATCTCTTTAACTTGAAAACCTAATGATGAGTCATTTAAATAACCCTCTATAGTTTTTGAGATATCTTGAATATTAAGAGGGGAAAGATTGTCATCACTAAAAACATCAGGATAAAGAGAAAAATGTAAATCTGGAACAATGCATTTGAAAACATCATAATAGAAACTTTGTTCATCAGATCCATCATAAACGTCGGGCTTTAGATCATACCTTTTTGCGCTGATACTCTTTGAAAGAGAAATAGTTGATTGATCTAACCTTGGCATGTGCATTCGTTGACTTGAAATGATATTGTCAGAGTCATCTTCTGTTTCCAAGGTAATTTTCTTTTTAGCATCCTCATCTCTCTTTTCTGGTAGTAGAGCATGCATGACTCCCAGGCTTTGTAGATTTTCTTCATTATGGATGCTTTGTGTATTTGACTTGGAATGATCATTCATATTAGAAGAAAAGCTAGCAAAGGTAGAATTAATCTCTGATTGGTTAGACACAGGAGGTAGGAAATACTCATCGTAATCTGAAGATTCTTCGTCTGTGAGCTCATTCTCGAGATCATACTGCAGGCATTTAAGATGAAATCACATATTGAAATCCCTTACGGGTTCATCTTGTTCTCTAAGATAATCAATTTCATCATATACCTGGTCGTAATCATAACAATCAAATTCCAAGATGAAAATCTTAACGAACTGGTCCCAGTTGTGAATTGATGCAACTGGGAGGGTTCTGCACCATTTTGTAGCTTCTGCTGTGAAGGTAAGAGTAAAAATCCTGCAAAAAACGCCTTCATCAATCTTCTGAGTATCAGAAGTTGAAACTTTTTGTATGAACTGAAGGGCGTGATTGAATGCGGAAGAGTTTTTCTTACCATTGAACTTTACCTGAGATAATAGCCTTACCACGTCCGGTGGAATGTTGGAAGAGGTATGAACATAGATGCAACTCCAAATAGGAATTTCATGAGTAGTCATCCTGTTTCAAGATTTATAATTCGAAAAACATTCCAACAGGTATTATGTTCAGGCCCTCCTTCTAGTGCCAAATATGTTGAGGGCCCTGAAATCGAGTCAACAACAAGGGGGATACCCACCCGGTCGGGAACCTGGTTGGCGGCTCCATGCCCGTTTGGTGTAGCGGGTCCGACTGGGGATAACAGGACCAGCTTCCCGATCTAAGGGGTGTGTGTGTGTAGAGTATGATAATGAAAATATGGAATTATTTCTAAGCTAATTTAATTCTAAACTCTAAGACTGAATTTTATACTACTTTAATCTATCAAGAACAACACATCTAATCTATGCTAACCCGGGATATAACTTTTTCCATTATGCGATCTAGAAAGATTTCACACAATAACTGGTAATGAAGATTATTCAGCTATTATGAGAATATAAATCAATTAAGATGAACCATCCTGCATAAAAAGTTAAGCAAAACGGTTGTGAACAGCATATCGCATAATCAATTATTCATGTATTAAGCACAAATCAATGACTCCACCGTACAAAAGTGCCAAATGGTAGTCCACTCATTCATACATTAACATATAAACAACATCAGCTGTATATTACTCTAAGAATGCAAGCAGAAGTTCGTCAAGAGATAAAAGTACCATTTATGACTGATTTTATACTCACAGACCTTAAGCAATAACGATCTATTTCTACTTACTTCTAATGCCTACTAAGAGTGCAGAAGTGCAACATCAGTAGCAGGTATTAAAATGCAAACATAAATAAATCTCGATCCGTCCATTCATCAAAAACCCCCTCTGAGGGTGCAAAAGTGCATGTTCTGAGGACAAATTTTTTGACAAATTTCCGGACCCTTCTCCAATGCAACGAGAAGGGTTAAATACTACTAACCGGCTAATTTTAATTACACAAATTTAGGGAACGACTTCAAATGACCGCCCTTTTACTAAAACAAATTTATTTCTAAAAACTGAATCTAATTTCTAACCATTTCTGTATCTGCTCCTTAGTGCTGTAAGCGATGCGCTGTTCGTCGTGAAAGAGTCGGCTGCTTGTCCTTTCCTTTTGTTCGAGCTTGAAAATTAGAAATAACAAGAGCTGGCACCTCTTTCTGACAAACTAGAAGATATTTTTGAAAGTGTTCTTCTAGAGGAGTGTCTTCACGACGTGTATACTTAGTACAACTCAGATTTCTTTCAAACTGATTGTGCTGTTGCTATTTCAGTTTCCGGCCGTGCGAATGACTCAATGAGCTGGAGATTTTGTTGCCTGAACGATTTTCTCAATTGAAACTGGTTTCCATTCTTTGTTCCAGGCTTTTCTGAGACGTCTTTCCCCTTAAGCGTTTTTCTTTTTGCTTTACCCAATTTGGGACTCAGGATCTTTCATAAACGCTTTGCTTTTGTGCGCCTTTGACTCTGAGTCCTGGATAGCCTATTTCCATCAGCATTTGTTGAGTGATACTCTGGAATCCACGGCCCTGCTGTATGCGGTATCCATCTGCGAAGTCATCTCCTCTCTGTTCTTCTAGCTCTGGCGCTTTTCCTTAGATGTTTCCTGCATATAGATTTATATCAGTTGCTGACTTATAGTTCACGTAAATGAAAAGAGACAGAAGAAAAGATTGACATGAAAGCAATTAAGTTCTAATGAATGCATAATCATGTCACCCATTATGACTTGACTCTTCGAAAAACGCAACATAATAATCTTTGGATACACAGGCATACAATCATTAATTTCCCGTAAGGTGCACGCCTAATATTGGGCTCACAGATCATGCCGAGGAATGCCTGCGACGGATGGCTTCTGCGATTTGCATCGCAGCGTCGAAGATTGCAATGTAATTAGTGGTATCGTAGCAATTGATGGACTCATTCGTCGCAAACCATAGATCGCAGGTCGCAGCTTTGCATGGTCGCAAATCGCATATCGCAAGATCGCAAGGTCGCAAGGTTTTCGCTTTGTCACTTTGTGCTGCTTATGCGACATTGCGACGTGCGACGTCGCATATCGGCCGTCGGCGATTCTTTAGGTTTTCCCTTTTTGAGCACTTTTAATGCACGCGGTGCGATGAGTTCTCGCGTCGCTCCCTTCCAGTGTATTTATGCGCTTTGGGAGAGCGCCTCTTTTTCTTTTGCGACGCGATATAGCTCTTAGGAAGTTAATACAAAAGATTTTTCAAACAAAAATATTTTTTGGATTTTTGGTTAAGGGTCCCCCTTTGCTTGATGTTATTACTAATATCAAACAAAGAGGGGGGGTGTTGGTGACCACAACACAGCTATAGGGGAAACAACTAAAAAACGGCTATTTTTTACTCAATAGGAAAAATGGGACAAATTATTATTATTTGTTAATAATTAATAATAAAATAATAAATCAAATATAGTGTATAATTATAAACCTATAAACATGAACTTGATGCTTATAAGTCAATTTTGTTTTTTATTTTTTTTATGGTTTCCTTATATACTAATATTCCCATCAAAGAAGCCTTAGATGTCATCTTTCGTCTTTCCAATCCCGACACTGCTAAACTAGTCGAGATCTGCCTTCCACTTTCTTCTATTTCAAAGGTGAGTTCTATGAAAAAACTTGTGGCGTAGCCATGGGCTCACCCCTATCCCCTATTGTTGCTAACCTGTTTATAGAGGATTTTGAATCTAGACCTTTGGTGTTAACTATTTTTAAACCAAATCTTTGGAAAAGATTTGTAGATGACACCTACTCTATTTGGCAGCATGGTCCGAATAAGTTAGATCTCTTCTTTCAACATCTTAATAATCAATATAGCTCCATTAAGTTTACCATGGAGAAAGAAATCAATGGTTTCCTCCCTTTCCTTGATGTCCTCATTTCTAAGAAAGAGGATGGCTCATTTTCCCATCAAGTATTTCAAAAGAAAACTCATACAAAGCAATATCTTCATGCGAGGTCCCATCATTTCCCTGCTCAGAAATTGGGTGTTCTTTGCACTCTAGCTACCAGTGCTATGAGGGTTTCTGATGTTGACCATTTTTCCAAAGAGAAATCCCATCTCTTGAAGGTTTTTTCTAATAATGGTTACAATAAGAAACAAGGCCTTAAAGCCTTCCTCAAAGCCAACAAAAGTCCTAAGGTTAAGACAAACCCTAAGGATTGTAGTTCTGGGGTCAACCTCCTTTTCATCCAAGGGACGACTGACATGATTGCGAGAATCTTGAGAAAGCACAACATTCCCTCTACCTTTCGACCCCTTAACACCATCAGAAGTTCCTTGAAATCAACAAAAAATCCTGTGGACCCCAAGGATATGACGGGTGTTTATGTCATCCCATCCTCCTATGGAACTTCATACATTGGTGAAATTGGTCGTTCTATTAATCAAAGGATTAAGGAACACACTGTCGATATTAAGCATGGAAGGACCCACTCTTCGACCTTAACAAAGGATTCTGAGAAAACCAAGCATCAAATATGCATTGAAGAGGCTAAGCTCATTGCTAAGATTTCTCAATTTCATCACTGTAAATTTAAGGAAGTCATTGAAATTGAGAGGAGGCATAGTAATCTTAATAGAGACGACGGTTGGAAAATCAGCAGCTGCTGGATTCCAGCCCTTTCCTCTTAGTTCCTTCCCTTTCTTGTCTCTTTTTTCGGTTTCTCTTCCCTTGAGGTTTTTTTTTCCAAGAGAAAAGGAAATGAAAATTAATTAAGAATAAATATCATTAATTCATTCATTTATTTATCTTTTTATTTTTATATTTTTAATTAGTTTATAAAAGTACATTTATATCTACTATCTCTGAAACATTGAATAGACAACTACAACCTAGGAACAAAAAATAATTAGAATACATTCAATTTAATTCATAATTATTCAACTTTATATATATATATATATATATATATATATATATATATTATTTATTTATTTATATTTTAATACAAATTTCATTTATAACTAGATAAATAGACCAAGGTAATTAGTTTATAACTAAATAATATATCTATTTAATATTATTTGAATCAATTATCTCAATATTATTATTTTTTACATTTAATTCATTAATTCATTTGACTTAAAAAAGAAAAAAGAAAAAATGACTTATTAGTGTCAAGTTGGTGTTTATAGATTTATAATTATATGCTATATTTGATTTATTATTTTATTATTAGTTATTAACAAATAATAATATTTTTTTCCATTTTTCTTATCCAGTCAAAAATAGTCATTTTTTAGTTGTTTCCCTATAGTCGTTTTCTAGTTGTTCCCCCTATAGCTGTTACATGGTCCTAACTCCTTATTTAACTTGAAGCTATGATCTGATTGTTCATCTTGTCCTGATGATGAACCACACTTGTTGGTTCAAAACGTGTCGGCCTCATTCTACCAATGTGATTTCTTCCGAAAATTTCTTAAAATAATCAAAATATGTGAGTTTTCCATCAAATGGAATGCTTGTCCTTGCAATTTTTCACACATCTTTAGAGGTATGTGTGTGTTAACGTAACATAACATGGTATAAAATGTGTAATTTAATATATGCGTGTGTGTGTGTGTGCACGCACGCGTGTGTGCATGATATACAAGGAGAGAGATAAAGTTATCATATTAAAAAATTATTTTTTTATGCAAAAGTATATTTTTTATTATTTTTCGAAGTTGGCGAAGTAATATTTCAATTGCATTTTGCAGACACATGTATTCACGTAAGTTTTTTTTTCAACTATTTAAATAAATTGAAAAACCAAAAGTACCCTTTTCAAGAGGACTTGTAAACAAAGATAGTGGTATTTTTTAAATTCTTCATTGTTGTTGATATTTTATGATATTAATTTTTTATTCAACCTCTTTAAAAGAGTTCAAACAAATTTCAATCATTGTGATTAAAATAAATTAGAGGAAAAATATCATATGAATTCAAAAATGTCAAACTCATATGTCGTTGGATAGAGGATTCATTCATGAATCCAACATGATCAAATCTTCCACCTAAGGATAAATTTAGCCCTAAGTCTGCTAGGGTACAAAATGGTGTTGCAACAAATTTTGTAGAAGGGGTGCTAAAATTGTGGATTTTAGGCCTTAAAAGGCTCCACTGAGTACTTAAAACAATCAATCAAGTGCTTGATTTAGAAATTCAAATAACTTGATCAAGGGTTTAAGAAACCATTGATCGAGCCCTTAACATGGTTAAATAAAGGCTCGATCTAGCTTCAAATCTCAATCTAGCCTATAGCTTGATTTAACTTTAAGGCTAGATCTAAGTTGAAGGCTCAATCAAGCCACTTTTTTTAATTCCATGCCTAGGTTTTATTGCCAGAAAATTTAAAAACCATGGTTTGATCAAGCTCCTAGATAACCTCGGGATAAGTTTTTTAAGCCCTCAAACAACTTGATCGAGCACTTAAATGGCTCGATCAAGCCATATTTTTTTCCACCCAAATGAACCCTCTCTCACCAAAAAGTGTAACCTAGCTCCATTATTTCACCCAAAATTTGATAATGTGATTCTGTCAATGGGTCACATGTCTTTTGCAAAATGCAATATGTCACAAATGCAAAATTCATAAGTAGGTATGTCTTGACTGCTTTAGTTGACTGTACATGCTTTCGACGTTTTTCATTTAGCACAATACCTTGTGTTCATATTGTAGATTTTAATTGATGCAAGAGACTATATTCCTCATTGGATATGTTGGAAAAAGCACCAAAGACTAGTTTGCTATTATGTTTGCTCAATGACAAAGAATGTGAATCCTATTCTAATAGTGTGCAATGTTTAGGTACTTTGACCAATTTTATTTTTTCTTCATGTTTTGTTCTCAATTGAATGATATTTTAGTGGAGAACAAGATGTTGTGGCATTGGATTCTTTATCAACAAGATGTGAACAATTGACACAACATTGCAACGTTTTTCCCTTTGACATTGATTTGAGCATTCTACGTAGTTTGTCAGTGTGGTTGACATTTTGGACACTATTAACTTGCAAAATTTCATGAAAATGCACATGTGATATGGACAGTGAAATACACATGAGGTATAGCACTTTCCATGAAGTGTTTGATGAATAGAAACTCAAAGTAATATATTTTATTTCTGCACTCCAAATGTATATGTTAGCATTAAGCATTTCACATCTCCATTGGATCGTAAAATCCTTTCCCTCTATATGTCCATTTGCATATGGCATTAACAAGTTAATAATATAACCTTACCAATCTTTGATACATTTTTCTTGTTCAATTATTTTGGCATGGAGGTGTTCTTCTAAGCATTCAATAGCTCTAATGTCATTGTAAATGAAGCAATTGTAAAAATTTTGTGCAATTGATTTTATCATAACAACTATGTCAAACCATGTTGAAAGTACACAAAAATATTCAAACAATGAGTCATGACAGTCATTGACAATATGACCATAGATCAAAAACCCTTGCTCCAATAGGATTTGTTTAATTGACAACATGTCAATTTTTTTGGAGGGATATTGGCATGGACAAATGAATGGAGCAATTGATCTAGGAGTCGAAGTTAGGATGTGTATTTTTTGTACAACAAGAGTGGTTCAAAATGGAAACACACAGGGTTCTTGTTATGTAATATAATATTATATTGATAACCATCAATGTCTTGATTGAAGCGAAGATACGGTTGCCCATTTGTGAATAGCCAAACATTGAATTGAACAAAAAACAAATTAGAGAACCATTTGATGCAAAAAACATCTCCCCATAAGATAATTGTAGAAGAACCACAAAGAGAAGAAGGTGTAGACATTTTTTGCAAGTATATTTGAACATCATTAACATGATGAAGGTCTTCAAGATACTTAGGAGCGAGTTCATAATGTAGTGATTGCAAAGCGTCATCATGTTGAAAACTCAAGAAATGGCGGAAGTGATTAAGAATCCCTTCTTGTATTTCAACTAAGGTATAGAGAAAGTGAATAAGGACAACAAAAGAGTCAAATAGACAATCCCCTAGATAATATAAGAAATGTTGTAGCCTATATAAATTGAATCTAGATAACTTGTGATTGATTTCTTGCATGTTTGACTCATTTAGTGCAAAAGCATTTTTCATTTCCATATGGTCCAATGAGTGAATATGGAAAGTTGTCAAATGCAAGATTGGTTTACAATGGAAAACCTTGAAATATGTTGAATAGTAACTACCAAGTATCATTGAAGAAGATTATGCAATTTTCTATATAGGGTGTAGCCTCCTTTCTATTCTATTCTTGCTCACCATTTAGCCAAACACGACCATTTGACATTGGGACAAAGAAAATTAAGAAGTCGTAAGGAAATTTGAAAATGGCATTGTTTACATGTGATCAAAGAGAGAAAAAATATAATGACATAGCTAAAAAGAAAAAAATGATTATAAGCAAACATTTCATATTAAGAAAGCAATAGTAAATCTACAAAGTAGTAGAAAACGCAATTCAAATACATCCTAACCAAATGACAAGTTTACATGAGTTCCTAAATCAGATTCAAAAGATTTCCAATTATTGAGGAAAACATATATATTTTGTCATATTTTGAGCACTACGCTAATTAAACAAGAGTCCAAGAGGCCTATACTATTGGTCAAAGACCCTAACTAAAGTGTTCTATATTGTTTCATCAAGCATAAAAAAAATTGACTTAAGGCATTACAATATATGTAGCACCATAATAAATTACACAATATATGAAATAACCTATCAAGAAAATGTTGAAATACTCTATATACATTTCCATATATTTTAATAGTCAAATTGACTGAGTCCTTTATCTTACATACAAGAAAATATCATACATCAATTTGATACATAATTTAGCCATAACCTTAAAATTTATTATTAAATATAATGAAGATTTCTAATTGCCATATGAAAATTAGATTGATAAAAGTGTTTAATATAATATTATTTCCTAAAATTTTGCAATTCAAACAAATTATATATTAAAATAAAATGATCTCTATATAAAAATAATGTGAAATTTTATTTGGGTTTACTGTGCAGGGTTGAGAGAGATGATTGGGATACTTTTTACTAAAATTAAATTAGCTCGAGTAAAATGTTAAGGTTTGATGTAACGAGTTTAAGAAAATAAATAATTTTAGTAAAATGTAAATCTAAAATATAAAAATATTTTCTATATAAAAAATAAAAAATAATCATATATAATATTATGCAAAAATTTAAAATTTAAAATTTAGATAAATATCAAATAAAAATATATAAATGAAAAATTTCAAACGTTTCTCGCATCGTAAACAAACAACGAAAACGCCCCCTCCATATTAAGAAATTTTAAATATTACATTCATCATATATTATAAATGGATAAAAAAAAATTAATATATAAAATGTTATGTGAAAATTTTAAATAGTCCATCCAACATACATTATGAACATAAAAACTTTCACTCTCTTTCAAAAAATAAATTTCTGTTAAGAAAGGAGAAAATTTACATAATAAACAATTTTTATTCTCTCTTAGAAAAAGAAATTTTGAACATTACAAATAATAAAGATCATGGACAAATTCTTAAACTGTACATAACTAGGAATTGCACTAGATGTTGCAAAAGAAACCTTGTAAGGAAGTAGCTTAAGAAGTGTAAGAAAGAGTAACATTAAATTGTTACTCTTCTATGATTACAGTGAAAATCGTTTACTATATATAGTGATTGTTGTACATTTTTCTGAAATTCATTATAAATGCCAATCAATCAAGAGATAGTTACAACCAATATGGAAATGATGATTCCGTCATATAATTTTACATTTATATCCTTCTTCCACAACTATTTTTCCTTAGCATGGAACTTCACTTTAAATAATATGATTTCATCCTATAATAATCTTCAAATCCACATCCACAAATATAATTGACATCTACTACAAGGATGAAACCACACTTTTAAGTTTTAAGAAGCATATTTGATATTGATTTTTAAGAAGAAAATTTTACAAAAGAAATTCTAATGCTGCTCGTTAAAATTACCAGAAAAATAAAACAGAAGGGATACAATAATTATATTTTTCACAAACCATAAGCATTGAAGACGGAGAGTAATATACGTAGCACATAATTATGTCAAACAATATCATACTTCAAGCACTTGCTATATATGAACAATGAAACCTTAAATGAAAACGATTTCCATCCAAGACGAGATATCATCTCTTCAAATCTCAACCTAACCTCATACCAACGAGCACAATCAGATCAAGTTTCTTGTTGGGATCTTAAAAATGTTAGTATTGGCGAGAGAGAGGATGAAATCAAGTGCGAGGGAACAAAATTACAATACCATAGCTCTCTGTGCACGATAGAGTATTATAAAATTCAAACAAAGGCACTTCAATTATACCAAAAGCAAGGAAAGTAGATTGGATAAATTATTAACCATTTCAATACTACCAAATATTGAAGTGTGTAAGAACATTTAAAGGAGTTTAAATGCAAAAAAAATCCGTCAAAGACGGTATTTTATACTTTTTGACTTCTAACTACATATGTGGGTGGCTCAATTAAAATCAATTTTGGGTTATAATGATAATATTCTGAATCTTCAAACTTAACAATTTACAATGGGAGACCTGAGCACTTACAACATAATCCTCATCACCAGAGAATGAATCTAGCCATGGATGGCAAATTTCAGATTGTCTTTAAAGGATCATGTGCAAAGTTTACTAGACCAGCTGGAAACCACAAATACAAGAAGAAATTTTCCTTATATGAAAAACATAATCTCATAGTATTGTCCCGAGAACACAAGCTTGGACTTTCTTGTGTCGAAGATCTATTATCTATGCATCAAAGAAATTGAGGTCTGGTCATACTCGGTATAAGAAGCTCCAAAAAGCCTAATCGTTAAAGGTTGTAATATGATAAGGAATTCAATTAGGTGCCTAGCTTGCAGATCAATTTTTCAAAAGAAATTTGTGCTCAAGAAACAAACTTACGTGTGAGCAGCCCAGTCAACCTTATGTTCTGTGTCAGCTAGAAAGAATTCGTTTCCGAAAGGTAAGTCCTCTTCTTCACCATTTCCTTCGTAGCTGCACAAATGGCTCATCAAATTACCCTACTAGAAAAGCTTATGTATCCTTCTTAATTGGTTGATCACTAGGCCTAATGGAAATAAGGGTTGCTCTCTCCATCCCACCACCTTCTATAAGCTCAAGATATGGGGCATACCGGAGCTTCATATTCAAGGCTGGAATCTATGTCTGATTCCTAGAAGCTGAGGCCATTAGCGGCTTGTCCCTGAACTCTCACAACTGTTCTTTCCCCATACAGAGCATCCCTTGTCCGATTCTGAAGTGTTGGATGATCATAAATTATCTGTTTTAACAGAAAATGCCTTGCAGAAGCTGCAATTCACGAGCTTATGGTCCAAACTACTCTCAACTTCAACCCACCATTCGTGTAGAATGATTTTGGTATACTGTCGTTATCATCCAAAATCTTGTTAGATTCCCTCGTTCTTCGAATAGCACAACGCAGATTTTCCCTTGAATTCTTCTCACAGAAATACGACGTGGATCCTAATATTACACAACTCTCCACCGGGAAGCTCAATGCGAAGATTTTGGATCTCCTTGAAGTTTTTCAGCACCTCACTGGGGGAATGATGTGAAACCTCGACAAGAACTACCTTCTTCATCCCGAGGATCTGTTGCAATGTCTGTAAGGGCTTAACTATACTACCGATCACAAGTTTAACAAAAAGACCTATAAAGTCCCCGCTCCTACCGCTCAAACTCCCGCTCTCCTCACAAGAGATCATGCAGTCCACCTTCACCACGACATCCTCCACCTGCGACACCAAACTGTTAAAACATTTCGAAATCAACCGAGCACCGCCCTAGGGCTTTGGTGTCACCTATCTTGTTAAAGATCACCAAAACTAATGAATTGGGAAGATGATCAAAGATCCATTACACACCATAATATTGAAGACGGAAATGTTGGAATGATAATTTCAAACTGTCGGAAGCTGATAGTTGAAAAGCAACAGTGACTTTACTTCAACGAACCTGCAGATTTTTTCCTACGATGCGATCCCATCGCATATCGCACATTTCCTTGTCAACCTTCACTGTGAACCTTTGATTGTCTGCGATTACGATTTTGCGATGCAATCTGACCGCATATCGCAAATCGCATGATTCAACGGTTATGGAAGCGGTGGCACATCTTTTCTCTTCCTCGATGCGATGGTGCGATATTATGAAAGCCATGCATTAAATTCCGATAAAATGTTTTCAGCCATGTAATTAATGATATTTACTACGGTTGGTAAATGTAGTGAAATTTTTAATTTTATTGTTTTCTTTTTACTGTATGGGCACAAGCAACACGTATTGTAAGATATTTTTGTGTTGTTCATCATATAAAAAAAATGCAAGAGCAGACACAAAGGGTGTAGAATTGGAGAATGAGAGTTTTTTTTTTTTTTTCTGCAATGACAGCATGACACTCTTTAGTTCCTAGATAATGAAATTGGTTTCTCTAGACATAGTTTGATATGATAATCCTATGAGATGACTATTTTAATATTTTATATTTTTTATTGTTTTCTTATTTATATGATTATCTAGAAACACTTTTTATTATATTTGAATTGTTCTTTTGCTATTTGAATCTTTGTGATGTTAATAAGACTCTATTTCCATTATAGATCTACAGATGATTGGAATGATGATTTTTTATTTTTTATTTTCTATAGACAGCAGTGCTTTTTCGTTTTCTGAGTATAATGAAATTTTGGAATGGAGCGTTCCTGATGTTATCCCTCTGATAGGAAGACTATTTTGTAATAGTTTTATTTTTTGTTGTTTTCTAATAAAGATCCTGTAGAAACAGAGCGTGTTCTCGTGCTATTTCTTTTGTGTTTGAAATAAACAGAAATTTCCAACATGGTATCAGAGCTAGTCTAGGCACTCAGTGAGTCAAAAACAGAGTTTGTTTTTCACTGTAGGAGCTGTAAGAAGCTTATCAAAGCAGAGAAATTTTTCTTTTCTTTTTATTATACAGTCAGTATCTCTTCTTTATTTATACAGGTTAAGATGGCAGATGCTGGAACTGGTTTGACAAGTTCCCAATGCCACAGTTTAACGGAAACAATTACAGTTATTGGTCCATAACAATGAAAGCATTGTTTGCTTCGCAAGGAATATGGGAGCTGGTTGAAACTGGCTATGCTGAACCGGCAGATGCGATAGCATTGGCTGCTTTGACAGTAGCAGAAAGAGACCAGTTGAAGAGTGACAGGAAGAAGGATGTCAAAGCCCTCTTTTTTCTCTTCCAATCAGTACATGAAAGTGTTTTTCCATGGATAGCAGTAGCAACAAAATACAAGGAGGCATGGGATATTGTCAAAACTGCCTATCAAGGCATGGAGAAGGTGAAGACTGCAAAGTTACAGATGTTGAGGAGAGACTTTGAAATACTCAGCATGAAGGAATCTGATACAATAGATTCATTTTTCACTCAAGTGATTAAGCTGATAACCCAGATAAGATCTCATGGTGAGATTCTTGAAGAAAGAAGGATTGTAGAGAAGATCTTGAGATGTTTACCCTCAAGGTTTGAAGCTGTTGTGGTAGCAATAGAAGAAACAAAGGATCTCTCACAGTTCACAATAGATGAACTGAGTGCTTCTCTTATGTCTCATGAACACAGACTGAGTAGAGGAACAAATTCCTCTTTTCAACAAGCATTCAAGACTCAGATGTCTTTCGGCCAAGGAAAAGGTCGAGGCAGAGCAAATAGCAGAGGTCGTGGAATAAGCCAAAACAAAGGCATAAATAATCCTGCAAGCACAAGCAGAAGGAGCTGCAATCAGAACCAAGATGAAGGTTTAAGCAAACAGCGAGCTCATGGACAAAGGTATGACAAATCCCAAGTCCAATGTCATTATTGTAAGAAATATGGGCACTACGCCAATGAATGTAGGAAAAAAAAAAATGACATGAATAGTAGGGAGAATGCTAATTTTGCAAATGAAGAAGATAAGAATCCAAAGATTGTGCTGTTAACATGTAATATTTCACAAGACAAACAAGAAGATTTTTGGTTCTTACACTCAGGTTGTAGTAATCACATGACTGGAAATATTGCAATGTTTGCCAATCTGGATGAAAATGTGAAATCTGAGGTAACAACAGGAACTGGTAGTAAGATATCTATCAAGGGTAAGGGCAAAGTCAGTATCCAAGCAAGAAATGGAGAACAGATGATTGTGCCAGAGGTATACTATGTATCCGATCTGAAATGTAATCTTTTGAGCATTGGACATCTCATTAACAAAGGTTACAATGTGTTCTTCAAAGATGATATGTGTACAATCAGAGACATACCTCCAAGTGAGAAGGTCATCACACAAGTGCAGATGACCAGCAATAGAATGTTTCCTCTCAAACTCAGGGCAGATTTGAAGGAAGGAAGAGCTATTGCAGCTGTAACACAAGAAGTCTTTAAGGAACAAGTGAAAGATGAGAATTGGTTGTGGCACTTGAAATTTGGACATCTCAATTTCGGAGGCTTGAATCTGTTGCACAGAAAGGGAATGGTAAAGGGATTGCCATTGATCGAGAAACCGGACAACCTTTGTGAAGGCTGCATTTTGAGCAAGCAACACAAAGAAAGCTTTCCAGCAGGGAAGAGTATAAGGGAAAAAGCACCCTTGGAAATTGTTCACTCTGATGTGTGTGGACCGATGCAAATACCATCATTTTCCGGAAATAAATATGTTTTAACTTTCATTGATGATTACACCAGAAAGACATGGGTGTATATGTTGAAACAGAAGAGTGAAGTATTTGAGAAATTCTGCCACTTCAAAACTCTTGTTGAGAAGCAGTGTGGGCATTATATCAAAGTGCTCAGAACAGATAGAGGAGGGGAATACATCTCCAAAGACTTTTTGCGTTTTTGCAGAGAGAATGGCATACAAAAGCAGTTCACCACGAGGTATACACCTCAGCAAAACGGTGTTGCCAAAAGGAAGAACAGGACCATTCTTGACATGGTCAGAAGTATGCTAAAGGCAAAGCACTTGCCGCATGAGTATTGGGCAGAAGCTGTCACTTGCGCAGTTTACATCTTGAATAGATGCCGGACTAAAGCTATCATGAATAAAATACCAGAAGAAGCATGGAGTGGTCAAAAGCAAACTGTCACTCACACGAGAGTATTCGGTTGTGTAGCATATGCACATGTATCGGATCAGCTAAGAAAGAAGCTTGACAGTAAGGGGGAGAAGTGTGTCTTTATTGGTTATAGTGATGAGTCAAAAGCATACAAACTCTATAATCCATCCACCAAGAAATTGATAGTAAGCAGAGATGTGCAGTTCATTGAAGATGAAGCTTGGGATGGAAGCTTAGAGAAGATAGTGAATGTGAAGAAAATTGTGTCTCACGAAGAAGAAGAGGAAGGGACAACAGCAAATCATCCTTCCTTGGTGGCTCCTCCTCCACCACTGCAAGTACAGCAAACCACACCACAAGCTGGAATTCGAACAGCCTTGAGAAGTCAAGGAAGTGCTTCTTCACGCACACCACAGGGATCAGAAATACCCTCAAGTTCGGATGGAACTTCAAGCACACCAAGAAGACCAAGATTCAGAAATCTGAATGAGATTTATGAACAAGGAGAGGTAAGTAACAATACCGGTCTGAATTCATTATTCGCTTTGTACTGTCATGTTGATGACCCAGTTCATTTTGAAGATGCTGTAAATGAAGATAAATGGATTGAAGCAATGAATGAAGAAATTGGTGCAATTGAGAAGAGTAAAACATGGGAGTTAGTGGACCTCCCTAAAGGCAAAGATGCCATTAGAGTTAAGTGGGTCTATAAGACCAAAAGCAATGCTGAAGGCAAGATTGACAGACACAAAGCAAGACTTGTTGTGAAAGGCTACAAGCAGCAATAAGGCAAAGACTATGATGAAACCTTTGCACCAGTAGCAAGGATGGAAACAGTCAGAACAGTGTTGTCTATTGCGGCACAACACAAATGGAAGATTTATCAGATGGATGTTAAATTTGCATTCCTGAATGGAGTGTTAAAAGAAGAGGTTTATGTTGAACAACCTCCAGGCTATGAAGTTGAAGGCCAAGAGCATAAAGTCTGCAAACTGAAGAAGGCTCTTTATGGGCTGAAGCAAGCTCCAAGAGCATGGTACAGCAGAATAGATGCTTATCTGATTGACAATGGGTTTGATAAGTGTGATGGTGAACCCACACTCTACATAAAGGATAATGACGGTAAGATTCTTATTGTTGTTTTATATGTAGATGATTTGATTTTTACTAGCAATGATGCTTCTTTCATTGATGATTTTAAAGCAGTCATGAAAAGTGAATTTGAAATGACTGACTTGGGCTTCTTAAGATATTTTCTTGGAATTGAAGTAGACCAAAGTGAAAATGGTGTTTTCATTTCTCAAGTTAAATATGTGGAAGCAGTGTTAAAGAGATTTAACATGCAGAACAGCAAGGCAGCTGTGACTCCAATTGTAATGGGGTTGAAATTGACCAAAGAAGACAGCAGTAAGGATTTTGATCCAAAATTGTACAAGAGCATAGTTGGTAGCCTTATGTACTTTACTGCGACTAGGCCAGACATTATGCACGCTGTGAGTTTAATCTCCAGATTTATGGAAAGACCGAAAGAGACTCGTTGGCAGGAAGCAAAGAGGATTCTAAGGTATGTAAATGGAACGAAGGGGTTTGGTATTTTATACTCCTCTTTTGAAAGTTTCATGTTGACAGGTTACACTGATAGTGATTGGGCTGGAAGTGTTGATGATAGGAAAAGCACATCTGGATATGTGTTTCACATAGGATCGGGAGCCATCTCATGGGCTTCTAAGAAGCAACCTGTTGTGTCTTTGCCAACAACAGAGGAAGAGTATGTGGCAGCAACAGCAGCAGCATGCCAAGCAGTATGGCTGAGAAGAGTTCTCAGAGATTTGTGTCATGAACAAGAAAAGGGCACAACCATTTACTGTGACAATAGCTCAGTAATAGCATTGTCTAAAAACTCTATTTTTCATAAAAGGACAAAGCACATAGACACCAAATTTCACTTCATACGTGAATTGGTTAACAATGGTGAGATTGTTTTGCAGCACTGCAGAACAGAGGATCAATTAGCTGACATCTTGACAAAACCATTGGGAAAGAAAAGTTTCGATCATTTCAGGACATGCCTGGGTATGCAGAAAATCCCAGCAATTAAAATTAAAGGGGAGTGTTGGAATGATAATTTCAAACTATCGGAAGCTGATAGTTGAAAAGCAGTTGTGACTTTACTTCAATGAACCTGCAGATTTTTTCCTGTGATGTGATCCCATCACATATCGCACATTTCCTTGTCAACCTTCACTGCGAACCTTTGATTGTTTGCGATTGCGATTTCGCGATGCGATCTGATCGCATATCGCAAATCACATGATTCAATGGTTATGGAAGCGGTGGCACATCTTTTCTCTTCCTCCGATGCGATGGTGCGATATTATGATAAGCCATGCATTAAATTCCGATAAGATATTTTCAGCCGTGTAATTAATGATATTTACTACGGTTGGTAAATGTAGGTGAAATTTTTAATTTTATTGTTTTCTATTTTGCGGAAGTATGGGCACAAGCAACACGTATTGTAAGATATTTTTGTGTTGTTCATCATATAAAAAAAATGCAAGAGCAGACACAAAGGGTGTAGAATTGGAGAATGAGAGTTTTTTTTTTTCTCTACAACGCACAGCAATGCTGAACCTTTAGTTTTTTGAGATAATGAAATTGGTTTCTGGAACTGGAGCGTTCCTGATGTAATCCCTCTAAAGAGGAAGACTATTTTGTAACAGTTTTATTTTTTGTTGTTTTCTAATAAAGATCCTGTATTAGAAACAGAGCGTTGTTCTCTGTGCTATTTCTTTTGTGTTTGAAATAAACAGAAATTTCCAACAGGAAAGTAATATACTTGGAACATAATTATGTTAAAAGATAC
Source organism: Pinus tabuliformis (assembly GCA_031772625.1). Taxonomy (NCBI): domain Eukaryota; kingdom Viridiplantae; phylum Streptophyta; class Pinopsida; order Pinales; family Pinaceae; genus Pinus; species Pinus tabuliformis. The sequence goes on along the minus strand of CM062806.1, from coordinate 995,818,101 downwards.
CAGACTTCAAGCACTTGCTATATTTGAACAATGAAACCTTAAATGCAAACAATTTCCATCAAATACCAGATATCATATCTTCAAATCTCAACCTAACGTCATACCAACGAGCACAATCAGACCAAGTTTGTTGGTGGGATCTTAAAAATTATATTATTGGTGAGAGCAAGGATGAAATCACGTGCTAGGGAACAAATTTACAATACGATATCTCTCTGCGTAGGATAGAGTATTATAAAATTAAAACAAAAGAACTTATATTACACCAAAAGAAAGGAAAGTAAATTGGATAAATGATTAAACATTTCAATATTTCCAAAGCTTGAAGTGTGCAAGAACATTTGAAGGAGTTTAAATGCAAAAAGAATCCATCAAATATGGTATTTTATACTTTTTGACTTCTAACTACATCGTTCTTAATCGTCAATCGCTAGGCCTAATGGAAACACGGGTTGCTCCCTCCATTTCACCACCTTTTGGAAGCTTAAGATATGGGGCATACTAGAGATTCATATTCAAGGCTGGAACTTGTGTCCGATTCGCAGAAGCCGAGGCTGCTAGTGGCTTATCCCTAAACTCCCACAATCGTTCTTTCCCCATACAGAGCATCCCCTATCCATATACATCGGTGAGAATGAGGTTCTGAAGCTTTGGATGATCAAAAATTATCTGTTGTAACAAATAATGCCTTGGATAAGCTACAATTCAGGAGCTTATGGTCCAAAATACTCTCAGCTTCAACCCGCCATCTGTGTACAATGATTCTGGTATACTGCCATTATCATCCAAACTCTCATTAGATTCATCCATTGTTCGAATAGAAAAACGAGGATTTTTCCTCAAATTATTCTCATAGAAATACGATGTGGATCCCAATATCACGCATCTCTCAAGCATACTACCAAATTTGGCTCTCCACCTCAACAACACGCCATCCTCAATGCCAAGCTCTCCATCGGGAAGCTCAATGCGAAGATTTTGAATCTCCTTGAAATTTTTCAGCACCTCGCTAGGGGAATGATGTGAAACCTCGACAAGAACAGCCTTCTTCGTCTCGAGGATCTGTTGCAATGCCTGTAAGGGCTTAACTATACTACTGATCACAAGTTTACGAAAAAGACCTATAAAGCCCCTGCTCCTATCGCTCAAACTCCCACTCTCCTCACCAGAGGTCACGCAATCCACCTTCACCAAAACATCCTCCACCTGCGACACCAAACCATTAAAATGTTTTGAAACATCTAAGCACCGCCCTAGGGCTTTGATGTCGCCTAACTTGTAAAAGATCACCATAACTAACGAATTGGGAGGACGATAAAATTTATCCGTTATAGGAATTTGAATCTCCAAGCTCGCGTTGTTATTTTCCTTGCACCCGAACTCCAAATACATGCTTCCTCACACCCTTCAATGGAAAAAAGGAAACCTAGCTTCGATTTTGAAGGTTAAAACCCCACGGAAACATAAATATTCTTTGCTTTTCACCTTTACATCTTGAAGATTATTTGAAAGATTCACCTCTAAGATACAGTCCATAGGCTCACAAATTAAAAGAAGATGAATGCAACGATTTTTATTTCTTCTTTTTCCCTTTTTCATCGGTTGGGAAAAATTTTAGACCTCGAATCTTACTGAACAGATAGATCTACCTCTTGGCACCTTTCTTCCTCCCATACCAGGGCCCCAGCGTGAAGAAGGCTTGCAGAGACTGTTGCAGTAATTATTCTTCAGACTTTACAAACTTTTCGCTGCATATTTTTCCAGATACTCGATTTTGGAGGACGCAGGCCGAGATACACACTTTATACATGCCAAAAGATCTGATTCTGCCAACGCATTCAAGTTTTGGCACTTGAGAACTTGGATCTGCGTGGCCCAAAAGCCTATGAAAACCTGTGAAGTCCTGTGCGAGCACGGGCGAGCGCAACCCCTCGTAGATATTCATTGGAAGCCATTAACCCTTGATTTCTCTCAGCGCTATCCTAGGACGCCCGACGAAATGAATCATGATACTCTAAGTCTATCACGCTATTACATCGAATCTCGTTAGAACGAATTATAACTCACTAGTACCAGTTTTTAATTTGATGGCAGAGGCTATTTCTATCGTATAACACTTAAATCACATAAAGGGACAAGTGGGAGGGGAGTTATTTTTAGAGGGAAATGCTTTATGATGTAAATATGAAAAGTAATGAAACCGATGTAGAAAATTTTAAGCTTTTTATACATTATATAAATAAACGGAAGAAAATTTGACCTCTTAAAATCGATAGCCAAAAATTATTTATTTTAGATATGTTTATTTAAGAAGATCAATTTCTTGAATTCTTGATATACTTGAGAAGAAATTACAGAAAGTATAGGTAAATAAAACAAAAATTCAACAAAGTTAAAAAATAAATGCTCACGAGATCCTAAAAATTAGTAACTATATAACAATAAAACTTTTTTAATAGAATTTTGGAAGAAATGCTCACAAGATTCTAAAAACTAATTGTTTGGACTAATTTAACTATATTAATTGAAATGGAAGTTTTCTTGTATAGTTGTTGCTTGGACCCAAAGAAAATTATAGAAAGGTGAAGGGAAAAGAACAAGGTCAAATTAAAAATTAACAAGAAAAAAATTATGATTAATGGAATTGGAATTGAAAATAGAGGGAAAAAAAGGGTTATAGAAAAAGTCAAAAAAAAATATCAGTGAAATTAAGAATAATAAAACTAAAAATAAAAATTAAAAAAATAGTGGAAAAGTTTTTTTTAAAGCTATTTTCCTCAAAATTTATCATCTTATAGAAAAAAAAAAACTATAATTCATGAAAATGCAAAAAAAATCAAATGGTTAAATAAACAATAAATAAACAAAACAAAAAATTAATAAGTAATAGAAAAATGGAAATTACTAAGCAACACCCATAATAACATTTATAATAAGACCTCAACCAATAACCTTACAAATAAATAAATATAAATAATAATAAAAAATAGGAAAAAACGAATTCTTAATTATAAATTATAGATAAATATAACTTAATTAAACTAAAAAAACAATAAAGACATGAAAAATAAAACAACTAATAAAATATTGTATTGTTGAATGCCATCACCAAAAATTAAGAAATATGATTAATTGATATTGTTTATATTAACATATATATATATATGTTTTATTTTTTATTAATATATATAATTTTGGAATTGTAGTGTGACTTTCTAGAGTTTCAGGTGCAAGATTTGTGTTATTTAAATTAGTTTTTTGATTGTATATATGGATTCATCACTATGAAAAACCTTAGGACACTTCTATTGTGCAGGGGTTACCCATCAAACTTGTGGCCAGATTTTAGAGAAATTAAACAAGAAAAATTAGCACTAAAGACAACTCCTATAATTTTTTATAATTAAATTATTAAAATATGTTTTTAATATAATAAACTATAATTTAAACAATAGGACAAAAATAAATGTAAAAATAAGAAATGAGTAACTAATAGAAATGACTAAACAATTCATAATATGACTTCAACCAATCACCTTACAAGTAAATAAATTTATATAATAATAAAAAATAACAAAAATTGAATTTCCAATGTTAAATTATGGATAAACCACATAAATTTCTGGTCAGAAACAAATGAATAGCCAATCAAAAACAAAAATGAATACCTATAACAATAAAAAAGACCAGAAAATCACTATCATAAAATTAAGTTAAATAATTTTTATCACAATTTTTACAAATTTAATTTATTTCAAATTTATTTTTATTCATAACCAAATAACTCATTTTTATTAAAAAATAATAAATATCTTTTTTTTTTTGTAAATTGGTAAGACTTTTCTTTTTGTGTTTTTACATGTCCATTATTCAGCCAGCTACAAAAAAGGTAGCACAAGATTTGAACCCAAGACTTCATTTCCATAGTCATTACCACTTGAGCTACACCAAACAAAAAATAAAAATAAAATAAATAAATATCATTCTGCAAAATATTTATATCGTTATAGTTTTATATTAAATTTGAAGTTATTTTTATAAGTGTTTCAACTTCTTAATGAATTCAGCAATAACATCAAATTTTATACTTAAAATTTTCTAGTTTTCTATGAACTAACCAAATTTATTTACTCACTAACAGTACGGTTTCAATGGTTTAAAGCTGTATTTTGTAATTTTGCTTTTCAATGGTTTAAAGCTGTCTTTTGTAATGTCTGTGGAGATTTCCTCACATTCACTGTCGAATAGAGAAACATGTGTCAAGGAGAGTGAAGCACTGGAAATCGGGTTTGAAGCAAGTCAAAGCCTGGAGACCGAAATAAAAGAGAGACATGTTAAAGGCCAGAAGGCTACGATACGTGCAAGTCAGCCAAGACCCCTGATCTCTGACAGCGAAAAACTACCAGTAGACACAGGAGACGAGAGTCTCGCAAATCAGTTGAAGCCGAGCCAAAAATTGCGTGATATTCGAACATATTTCTGCGACCATTTCGGAGACAGATTGCGAGAATGAATAAGAAATTCGAACAAGATTGAAGAAAAATAACTGAACACGGAGAATATCTTTGACAATAAGGTGCCTCCCTGGTGGGAACATATCACATTTAGAGCAATGTCAATCAACATTCAAACAGCTCATAGCAAAAGAATAAAATAAGCGGGCATTGTCTAACCTCCCATGCTTCATCATAATCAAAAATGAAAGTTACGAGCTAAAGATTGAAAATCTTCTATGATTGGGCGAATAAACAACATTTCGATGATGGGGCGAATAAACAATATTTAAAGGAGTACATACGCACACCGTAAACTTACAGTTATTTGATCGTTGTTGAAGCGTCGAAGCTGCTCATAGCTTGGGGCAATGCTATGGATGAATTGTAAAACTCAGGCTTCATCTTCTAATTCAAAATATGCAAAAATTGAGGAGATGGCCGAATATATAAGTACTTTTTCAAATAAAAATTTTCAATACTGAAATGAAAAATAGAGTTCAGACACACAATCAAGACTTACCGTTAATGGCATCGTCCAACAGACATTATGACAAATATGAATTTCATGAAGATAACTGGACGAAAAATATGATGGACCAAGCTAACATGGTGGGGTTCTTTCCAGAGGGTCTTATCAAATACCAATGGATGGATGTAATAATGACTAAATAGTAGATGAGGAGGATAGAGAAAGTAGCAGTGACAATGAAGAAATCTCCCAATCTCGCAAACACAAGAGAATTGTCTATACTATTTTGGGAAATGCAGTGAATAAATGCAATCACCACCAAGACAGAGCTCAATACAGATGTTAATAAATCTTAAATTTACCAGCCATTAAATATGAAGTGTAATTAAATTTATAGATGAAATAACTTTTTTACCGACCATTAAACATGAGGTGTAGTTAAATTTATAGATGAAATAATTCTTTTCATGGAAATCAGATGATACAATTTCAAGTAAGAATGTGATTTGTTGTTGATTCAAGTATATTTTTAAATGTATAAATTGATTCAACACCTTGAAAGATCCGTATAGCACTCTAAAATTACAAATTAAACAACTTAAACTCAAATTTTTAAAAATCTGTATGGAATTTTAGTTAAAATTTACAAGAAAAAATGTGGTGAAAAAAATCATTTCTTATATAAGTTAAACAATATCTTAAACATATATAATAAGTAAATGCTTCCATCATTACTAACACACAAAAAAATAGACAATTGCAAATCATACTCACACCATTAAACTCCATATTTATTAACAAAATAAACACTGACACTTCAGTAGGAAATGTGAGGCCACATCATACTTTGGATCTGATGCCAGAATGCTTCTGACATCATCCACTCTAAATAATGTCAACTTTGAAATATGAGAAAACAAAATTAACTATGAAAACTCCACCAAATATTTACAAAAATTAAAAATAAGACAAAATTAAGAGTGAACATAATATATATGTCATTTCTATAAATGGAGTGACATAATAAATCAACTGTAAATTTGTAAAACATTTCTATATTTTCGCACTTCAACGTCAATATATATCAGAAAATTATAAAAACATTTATACTTCAATGTTGTAGTTAATATTGAATTAATAATAATAAAAAAACCAATTAATTACTTAATAAATATTAAATTATCATTATTGGTCTATTATAATAATATCACCTAGCAGAAGTTATGAACCTTCATTGAAATTTCGCTTACACTACCACTACGCGGAGGAATTAGTTTTTACTTTTTTATTGCGTTCCCTGATTCCCTATGCGCGTGGAAATTTATGTCAAATGCTTATATTTTCTGTGAAAATCGAATTCCAATGTCCTTGTTGTTGGGAATTTCTGATGATTCTAAACAAAATCAAATAAACTGAAGAGAGAACAATGCTCTGTTTTGACATAGTGGAAACTAAAATTTGTTTTCAGAGAACAGAGTTTCACACACAAAAAAAACTTTTGTATTCATAAAAAGAACTATTTTTACAACAGGTCTTCTTCTCACAGAGGGATTACAAACAGGGATGATTTAGTTTCACAAAAAAAGGTTTTTTTTTGTGTCTCAGCACTGCTGTGCGTTACAAAAAAAACTCCCCCTTTTTTTTTTACTCTACAGTCTACACATACTATATAATACATTTTTCTACATTACTAAGATATGCGAGGAGTCATAATTGTCCACCAACCGCTTTCACTTTCTGATGGAGTCTCTGCTACAAACGGCTTGCTTCAGTGAACAAAATAGATCTTTTCCGATGCTCTACTGTGTCTCTCAAGCAGGTTGAGTGGAACTCAATAACTGATAAATGCTACGTCCGGCTCGAGCCATGTCCTTTTCCTTCTCGATCATGCTTTTTGTTAAATGCAGTTGGTGAAAAGTAATGGCGCAAAGTGTTGGTTCTGACATTTTTTCTTCTTCGGGAACACAAAACAGGTTAAGGCGTAAAGACTGTATGGCGGAGGCGTGAATATGACAGGAACAAATATGGGCTGTCGGATCAAATGAATGGACGACGAAGATTGTTTGCAGGTGAGGCAATGTGTGATGCGATCAGAACGCATCGTAATATCGCGTCGGCGGAAGACCAAACGGCGGAGACATAACACATATGGATGCGATTTGCGATTTGCGAACAAATCGCATCGCGGGATCACAATCGGCAGAAAACACAAGACGTAGCGGAGGCAATTGGGTGCGGACGCGATTTGCGATATGTGATAGTATCGCATCGCAACGTCGCGTCGGAAGACTTCAAGGGAACAGACGGAGGCAGTGGGTATAAATGCGATTTGCGATCTGCGATCAGATCGCGTCGCAAGAAAGAAAAGAAACAGGCGGTTTTCTGAAATAAACACTGCAGTTGGAATTATATTTCAACACTCCCCTTTAATTTCAACTGTTGGGTTATCAGTCATACCCAAACATTTCCTCAGAAACTCAAAACTTTTCTAGCCCAATGGTTTGGTCAGAATGTCAGCAACCTGCTCCTGAGTTCTGCAATGTTGTAAAAAAATTTCTCCATTGTTCACCAATTCCCTGATGTAATGAAACTTTGTGTCAATATGTTTCGTTCTCTTATGAAACACAACATTCTTGGATAATGCAATAGCTGAGCTATTGTCACAAAAAAACACAGTTGCATTTGTTTGCTCTTGGCATAAAATCCTTAACATTCTTCTCATCCAAATTGCTTGACATGTTGTTGTTGTAGCTGCCACATATTCTACCTCTGCTGTAGACAACGCTACAATAGGCTGTTTTTTATAAGCCCATGAAATGACTCCTGAACCCATGTGAAAAACATAACCGGATATGCTTTTTCAATCATCTACACTTCCAGCCCAATCACTATCTGTGTATCCAATTAAATCTGAACATTCTGAAGTAGTATATAAAATGTCAAACTTTTTTGTACCTTTAACATACCTTAGAATCCTTTTTGCTGCCTGCCAATGTGTTTCTTTTGGCCTCTCCATGAATCTGGAAATTAAACTAACAGCATGCATTATATTCGGCCTAGTTGCAGTCAAATACATCAGGCTGCCAACTATGCTCTTGTACAACCTAGGATCAAAATCCTTGCTGCTGTCCTCTTTGTTGAGTTTTAATCCCATCACTATGGGAGTGATTACTGCTTTGCTCTTCTGCATATTAAATCTTTCCAACACTTCATTAACATATTTTGCTTTTGAGATAAAAATCCCATTTTCATTTTGTTCTACTTCTATTCCTAAGAAGTATCTCAGCAAACCCATGTCAGTCATTTCAAATTCTTCTTTCATGACTGTTTTGAAATTTTCAATAAAATAGTCATCATTACCTGTGAAAATAACATCATCAACATATAACACAACAATTAGTATTTTACCATCCTTTTCTTTGATGTAGAGGGTGGGTTCTCCCTCACATTTTTCAAATCCATTTTCCAGTAGATAGGAATCTATCCTACTGTACCATGCTCTTGGTGCTTGCTTCAGCCCATAAAGAGCTTTCTTCAATCTGCACACTTTGTGCTCTTGGCATTTCTTTTCATAGCCTAGAGGTTGTTCAATGTAAACCTCTTCCATTAACACTCCATTTAGGAATGCTGACTTCACATCCATTTGGTAAACTTTCCACTTGTTTTGTGCTGCTATGGACAGCATTGCTCTCACTATTTCCATCCTAGCAACTAGTGCAAAAGTTTCCTCATAGTCTCTCCCATACTGCTGCTTATATCCTTTGACAACCAGCCTTGCCTTGTGTCTTTCTATTTTGCCTTCAGCATTACTCTTGGTCTTGTAGACCCGTTTAACTCCAATGACTTCTTTTCCTTTGGTAGTTTAATTAAATCCTATGTTTTCTTTCTTTTTATGGCATTGATCTCCTCATCTATAGTTTCTATCCATTTCCTATCCTTAATGGTTTCTTCAAAATGAACATGGTCATCAACATGACAATATAAAGCAAATAAAGAGTTCATACCTTCATTTGCTGCTTCTTGTTCATAAATATCATTTAAATTTCTAAACTTCTTACCTCTTTCATTTGGTGTACAAGTGATTGAAGAAGCACTTGAATTTCCTCCTTGTGATGTACTTGGAGAAGCACTTTCATTTCTCCTCAAAGGTGTCCCTTGCTGTCCTTGTGTTGGTGCTACTGTTTGGGGATGTATTTCAGCCAACTCCTCATCATCTTCATCATGAGACAAACAGTTTTTAACATTCACTGTCTTCTCTATGCTTCCATCCCAAGCTTCCTCCTCAATGAACTGAACATCTCTGCTTGCAAAAAACTTCTTGGTGGATGGGTTATACAACCTATAAGCTTTGGATTCCTCACTGTATCCAATAAAAATACATTTCTCCCCTTTGCTGTCCAACTTCTTCCTTAGCTGATCTGGAATGTGTGCATAAGCCACACATCCAAAAGCTTTCATGTGGGTGACTCCTTGCTTTCTCCCACTCCATGCTTCTTCAGACACTCTGTGCATGACTACTTTTGTAGGACATCTATTCAAAATGTACGCTACATAGTGTACAGCTTCAACCCAATAGTCATTTGGCAAATGTTTTTATTTTAGCATACTCCTCGCCATATCCATGATTGTCCTATTCTTCCTTTCAGCAACCCCATTTTGCTGCGGAGTGTACCTAGTGGTAAACTGCTTATGAATTCCATTTTCTCTACAAAAACGTAGAAATTTTTTGGAGATATACTCACCTCCTCTATCAGTTCTTAAAACTTTGATACGCAACCCGCTTTGTTTTTCTACAAGTGCTTTGAAATTACGAAATTTTTCAAACACTTCACTTTTGTTCTTCAGGGAATAGACCCGAGTTTTTCTAGTAAAATCATCAATGAATGTTAGAAAATATTGGCTGCCTGCAAATGATAGAGTTTGCATCGGTCCACACAAATCTGAGTGGACAATCTCTAAGGGTGCTTTTGCCCTTATGCTTTTCCCAGATGGAAAACTTTCTCTGTTTTGTTTCCCCAAGATACAACATTTACAAAGGCTGTCTGGTTTCTCGATCAATGGTAATCCTCTTACCATTCCTTTTCTATACAACAAGTTGAGACCTCCAAAGTTGAGATGTCCAAATCTCAAGTGCCACAACCAATTTTCATCTTTTGGTTCGCTTTGGAAAGCCTCTTGTGTAACTGCTGCTATTTCTACTCCATCCTTTAAATCTGCTTTCATTTTGAGAGGGAACATCCTGTTCCTTGTCATCTTCACTTCAGCAATACATTTTTTGCTGGGTGGTCTATCCATGATGGTGCATACATCATTCTCAAAGAAAACATTGTAACCCTTTTGAACAAAATGTCCAATACTTAAGAAGTTACATTTCATTCCAGGAACATAATAGACATCTGTTATGGTTTTCTTTTCACCTTTCCTTGTTAAGACTTTTACTTCTCCTTTTCCCATAACAGAAATTTTACTATCAGTCCCAAGTGTGACTTGTGACTTCACACTCTGATCTAACTTAGAAAACAGGGCTATGTTTCCTGTCATATGGTTACTGCAACCGGAGTCTAGAAACCATACATCTTCACTATTCCTTTCAACCATATTATATGCAAACAACACATTATCTTGGTTGATACTTTCTCTAGTGAAATTTGCACTAAATCTATTACTCATATCATGATGCTTCTTCATACATTCATTTGCATAATGCCCATATTTTTTACAATAATGACATTGGACATTGGATTTATCATACCTTTTTCCTTGAGCATGATGTTGTCCACTTTGTTGGCTGCTGCCTTGGCCTTGGTTCTGATTTGGATTGCTGCCTCTTCCTTTAGCATTAACTGGACTGTTTCTTCCACCTCTGCTTTGGCTTCTGCCTCTTCCTCTCTTGTTTCCTCTGCCTTGACCTCTTCCTCTTCCAAAGGACATCTGGGTCTTGAAGGCATGCTCTAGAGATGAGTTTTTATTTCTACTCAATCTTTGCTCATGTGTTATCAGTGATACATGTAGTTCATCAACTGAGTAGTTTGTGAGATCCTTTGTCTCTTCTATGGTGGTGACAATCACATCGAACTTTGAGGGTAGGACCCTCAACAATTTCTCCACAATCCTCCTTTCTTCAAGAATCTCTCCATGAAACCTTATCTGTGTGACCAGACCAATCACATGTGTAAAGAATGAGTCAATATTATCTGACTCCTTCATTTAAAGATTCTCAAAATCTCTCCTCAGCAACTGTAGTTTTGCTGTCTTCACTTTCTCCATGCCTTGATAGGCTATCTTTAGAGTTTGCCATGCTTCTTTGGATGTCTTTGCTGCTGCTATCCTTGGAAACACACTCTCATGCACTGCTTGATACAAAAATAAGAGGGCTTTAGAATCCTTATTCTTATAACTCTTCAACAGATCCTTCTCTGCCTGAGTTAACCTATTAAACTCATTTTCATCTGCTGGTTCTTGAAAGCCATCTTCAACAAATTCCCATAAATCTTGTGAGTCAAGCAAAGCTTTCATGTTATTGCCTAGTAGTCATAGTTCTTCCCATTAAACTGTGAGAGCTAAGTATTAAAGATACCCATGCTAGTGCTGGCTCCAGCCATTCTTGCACTCTTCAAAATACTTGACTGTGTATTAAAATAACTAACTGTCTTCAACAACAACACAGAAAACTAGCTTGAGAAATACCTTGGATTTTTTGACTGAGTCTTCACTTTGCTAGAGAAGTTGTTGTAGCAAGAAACCTTCCTTCAGCTTCTTTGACACCTTCAAAGAGCCTGGACAAGCTCTGATACCACTGTTGGGAATTTCTGATGATTCCAAACAAAACCAAATAAACTGAACAAAGAACAATGCTCTGTTTTGACACAGCAGAAACTAAAATTTGTTTTCAGAGAACAGAGTTTCACACAAAAAAAACTTTTGTATTCATAAAAAAAACCTGCTGTTACAACAGGTCTTCCTCTCACAGAGGGATTACAAACAGGAATGCTTCAGTTCCACAAAAAAAGGTTTTTTTTTGTGTCTCAGCACTGCTGTGCATTACAAAAAAAAACTCCCCATTTTTTTTTTACTCTACAGTCTACACATACTATATAATACATTTTTCTACATTACTAAGATATGCGAGGAGGAGTCATAACTGTCCACCAACCGCTTTAACTTTCTGATGGAGTCTCTGCTACAAACTGCTTGCTTCAGTGGACAAAATAGATCTTTTCCGATGCTCTGCTGTACCTCTCGAGCAGGTGGAGTGGAACTCCATAACTGATAAATGCTGCGTCCGGCTCGAGGCATGTCCTTTTCCTTCTCGGCCATGCTTTTTGTTAAATGCAGTTGGTGAAGAGTAATGGCACAAAGTGCTGGTTCTGGCATTCTTCCTTCTTCGGGAACACAAAACAGGTTAAGGCGTAAAGACCGTATGGCGGAGGCGTGAATATGACGGGAACAAATATGGGCCGTCGGATCAAATGAATGGACGGCGGAGATTGTTTGCAGGTGAGGCAATGTGCGATGCGATCAGAGCGCATCACAATATCGCGTCGGCGGAAGACCAAACGGCGGAGACATAACACATATGGATGCGATCTGCGATTTGCGAACAAATCACATCGCGGGATCGCAATCAGTAGAAAACACAGGACGTAGCGGAGGCAACTGGGTGCGGACGCGATTTGCGATATGCGATAGTATCGCATCGCAACGTCGCGTCGGAAGACTTCAAGGGAATAGACGGAGGCAGTGTCTAAGGTCTCCAGGCATGAACGCGGTCGAGTCGGCGTGCACGCACGGGCGCGCGGAGGAATGTGCGACGGGAACGCGACAATTATGCAACGTTAAAACGAAGGACACTTAATACGACTAAGTGTGAGCGTATACTTATATGCAATATTAAACCAAGTATGAAAGCCGACTTATGGATGATGGTCTGTGGGCATATGTTACAATTTATGAGGTCGGCCAAGATGGAACGCACGTCCATTGGTGCGTATATATTGGTGAGGCCTGCGGTACATTTCAACCAACGAAGACTTCGCTCACATAAGACCTTCGCATAAGGGGACAAGGAAGTGCGCAGTTTTAGTAAAGGAATGCACATATCTCATGCGCATTAGCCTTAGACGATTGCGCAGGTTTGTCTTAGTTGATGGTTGGCAAGTGTGCCATGTGTTGAGTGGATTTTCGTGTACGGTTTTGTGCTGGACTTGGCTAAGGGATCTTGGGTGGCTCGGGTGAGCACCTCCCTTCGTGCAAGGGTGCACAAGATGTTGTAAAATTATTCTAAGTATTGGCTTGGAGTTTGCCAAGCATTACTTGTGTTGTAATATTGATGAAGCTGTTATAATATATTGTTGGGCAGACTTTCTGGGAGTTGCCCCTCCCTTTGTACTTGCTTATTGTTGATGTTCTCGGTTTATTGTTCATGGTTAATAATTGAGAATGGTCTTCACTAAAGTATAAAGGATAATGCTTTATTCGGTCATAAAAACATAAACTAAGTATGTTCATGTTGAAGTAGGCGTAGTCCACGGGTGTTAGTATTGTTAAAAAGAAAGCACTCAGTGGTGCCGCACCTCGCTACAAGCGGTTGGAAGATCACCGCAGGTGTAGGGGCGTGACAGTTGGTATCAAAGCTCGGTCAGGAGCTGGTGGAGCAAGTGTGAGGACACTTGGAAATTGATGACAGGTGAAGCCGATGCAGATAAGGTTATGGAGAAATCATGGATGAATAGTCTGGGTTTCGTAGACTTGATGGTTCATGGCAAGACCATTCAAGCTTTGGTAGACATAGGTGCTACACATAACTTTATGACAACACGGTTAGCAAAAGAGGCTGGGCTGACATCTAATATGGAGGTCAAGGCAGTAAACTCTAGAGCTAAGGTGGCAGGTTTGGTACACGATGTACCTGTACAGATGAAATAATGGAAGAGTCAGTTGGACTTCATAGTGATGGAGATGAATGACTTCGATGTGATACTTGGATAAGAATTCTTGAAGGGCAACAAGGCTATTGTTGTCCCCTTCTGTGATGAGGATGTTGCAAACACGACTATGATGGAGGATGAACTTGAGGTTGATCAAGCTGAACCAGGGTCGTGCAGTTTGTCAACATGGATGGATGAGGTCACTCACAGGGAGGAGCCTCATGATGATGAAGTAAGTATTGATACTTGTGCTTCATTCGGGCATTTGGAAGATGGACCATGTGCAGGGAAAGGCAAAGCCAGTTTGCCAAGGCAAGAGGACATCTCACCATGGATGACTATGATGGAACCTTGTATGGAAGAGCAAGGATTGTCAGTTGTTGGAAAGCTTGTTGGGGTTACTTGTGACCTTGTGATGGAAGGTGCAAGGACTCGGGACAAGGGTGGAACTTGATGATCGTTGTAGAAGAATGGGTCATACTTTAGCTACATGAATTGGCTAAGTGCCCAGCATGACTCATGGACAGGTTGAGGAGGGCACACACTTGTGATGTTTTGGGTGGACTTGTCATGGCCGAGACCAAGAGCAAGTCTTGATGGACACTTTGGTGGAGGAGCTATGATGAAGGGACTCATGACATGATGATGAGATGGTTGGGTGACCGAGTTCACTAAACCGAAAGTTGAAGACTTGGATGGGATGGCCAGATGTTGTGATGTGTCTACCTGGTTGGACTACATGGGCAACTTAGTCATGGACATCAGGTTGGAGACTTAAAGACATGGAGCATGGCTGACCTATGCAAGGACATTGTGCGAAAGCACTTGTAGAGATGTCAAGGGACATCCAAAGAGGAGCGCTAGGGCAGGAATGTTATGCAGGAGGACTTGCTAGTGTGACATGGGGACTTGAGGATGGCACATTGCAGATGATGAAGAGGACTTCATGGACCTGAATGGGGCACATCAAGAGTTGATAAGATTGTAGACTTGAGGATGGCACATTGCAGATGATGAAAAGAACTTCATGGACCTGAATGGGGCACATCAAGAGTTGATAAGATTGGAGACTTGAGGATGGCACATTGCAGATGATGAAGAGGACTTCATGTACCTGAGTGGGGCACATCGAGAGTTGATTGAAGACTTGGATGGACTTGTGAGCAGCTATGGAGCATTCCTACTACATGGGGAGCTGAGGCATATTGTATGCTTGCTGAGGTGTTGGTTGGGGGATGGCTTATGGAGCTCATGATGACATGAGATTGATTAGCGACTTCATGTACGGTGGACTTAGAAGATCTGATGCATTGAGGAACTGAGGTTAGGTGACTTTGATGTAGTATGGGATGCATACTTCCAAAGTACATGTATGGGCATGGCTTGGAAGAGTGACTTGATGTGGAGGATCGATGAGGCACTTTGGAGTGATGAAGTTACAATGATGATGATGATGCTTTGGTGATACACTTGAGCATGGGTTGAGCCGAGACTCAACGACTTTCTATACATGGGGGCTGATTTGATCAAGGATCATGGGCAACACATGGATAGGTGAGACAAGTGCATACTTGTTTCTATGGCAGACTTGAGGATGGCACATTGCAGATGATGAAGAGGGCTTCATGGACCTGAATGGGGCACATCGAGAGTCGGTTTGAGGATCTCTTCATATGGAGGAGACACACACATGGACAGCATGTTGCAGATGAGATGGATGGAGTTTCCATGGACCTGAGCATGGATTATGGAGATACATACTTTGGTATGGTGAGCTTGGTGGCAGCGGTCACTAGGCCGGAACATAGTGGAGAAAGAGTCTCTACATATGTTGCAAAGATGTTTGCCTTGTGTAGAAAGGTCGACATCCTGAATGATGATGATCTTGGTGGAGAGCTACCGGGATGATATGTTGTCGAGGATGACAACGATTTCAGGTGGAGGAGAATGTAAGGTCTCCGGGCATGAACGCAGGCGAGTCGGCGTGCACGCACGGGCGCGCGGAGGAATGTGCCACGGGAACGCAACAATTATGCAACGTTAAAACGAAGGACACTTAATACGACTAAGTGTGAGCGTATACTTATATGCAATATTAAACCAAGTACGAAAGCCGACTTATGGATGATGGTCTGTGGGCATATGTTATAATTTATGAGGTCGGCTAAGATGGAACGCACGTCCATTGGTGCGTATATATTGGTGAGGACTGCGGTACATTTCAACCAACGAAGACTTCGGTCACATAAGACCTTTGCATAAGGGGACAAGGAAGTGCGCAGTTTTAGTAAAAGAATGCGCATATCTCATGTACATTAGCCTTAGAAGATTGCGCAGGTTTGTCATAGTTGATGGTTGGTAAGTGTGCCATGTGTTGAGTGGATTTTCGTGTACGGTTTTGTGCTGGACTTGGCTAAGGGATCTTGGGTGGCTCGGGTGAGCACCTCCCTTTGTGCAAGGGTGCACAAGATGTTGTAAGAAGGCAGGTGGCCTGTCTGTTGTAAAATTATTCTACGTATTGGCTTGGAGTTTGCCAAGCATTACTTGTGTTGTAATATTGATGAAGCTGTTATAATATATTGTTGGGCAGACTTTCTAGGAGTTGCCCCTCCCTTTGTACTTGCTTATTGTTGATGTTCTCGGTTTATTGTTCATGGTTAATAATTGAGAATGGTCTTCACTAAAGTATAAAGGATAATACTTTATTCGGTCGTAAAAACATAAACTAAGTATGTTCATGTTAAAGTAGGCGTAGTCCACGGGTGTTAGTATCGTTAAAAAGAAAGCGCTCGGTGGTGCAGCACCTCGCTACAAGTGGTTGGAAGATCACCGCAGGTGTAGGGGCGTGACACAGTGGGTATAAATGCGATTTGGGATCTGCGATCAGATCAAGAAAGAAAAAAACAGGCGGTTTTCTGAAATAAATACTGCAATTGGAATTATATTTCAAAACTTGTCACTGCTTTAACTCATTTTTCTGACCCAATCGGAGGAACTTCCCTCGGTGAAATCTGCGTGTGTATATATATAGAGAGAACATGTGGAGGCAATTTGCATAAGCGGTTTTTCCAAGCCGATCATATGGAAGAAATGTACAACGATGGAGCGGTGCAGGGCGACTCGACGGTCATTCCAGGTTTCAGATTCTATCCCACGGAGGAGGAACTGGTGGGTTTCTATCTGAAGAGACGTGTGGAAGGCGGCCACCAGCAGCATTTCGATTTAATTATACCAACCTTGGACTTGTATCAATATGATCCATGGGAGTTACAAGGTAAATTTAAATTCTTTCTGCGTAGTCCCCAGTTTGAATTTGATATGATGTGATCCCTGGGAGTCACCAGGGGGATCACTCAGTGTGGATTCCTTCAGTTTCAATTTGAAAATGTTTTTCACTTGAAATTGATGTGTAAATGTGTTGCAGGTTTGGCTAGTGATGCTCGGGAAAGACAATGGTTCTTCTTCGTTCCAAAAGATACCAGGAAATTCCCTCGGCCAAGCAGATTGACGAAGTCGGGTTACTGGAAAGCCACCGGTTCAGACAGAGCGGTTCGCAACGAGCTGCTTCAGTGCATCGGCGTTAAGAGAACTCTTGTATGTTATAAAGGAAGGGCCCCGCTTGGACAAAGGACGGAGTGGATCATGAACGAGTATAGGATGCCAGATTTGGACTCGTCTCCAGCCAAGGTGATCTAATACTTTTTTTAATAATGTGTTATTTATAGATGGGCACAATACACACGAAAATCTCAGCACCCAAAGAAATAAAGCACATTGCTTTTCTTGGTACAAAGTTTATGAATGATTGTAAGTTGACATGTGCAGAAGAATGTGGAAATGGTGTTATGCCGAATCTACAGAATGTCTGCTTCTCAGAAGTCGATGGAAGAACGAACAAAGCCTGATCGCGTTGAGAAAGAAAAACTGGTTGTTTCAGCTGGTCATGAATATCAGGGCAACTGTCTTTGAGTCACCCTTAATGGCAGCTTGTACCAATGAAATTAAATGATGGAGACCGAGTTTCTTCATGTGGAGAAAGGAGAGGGAGTATGTTGTTCTGTTGTAAGTAAAATAGATAATGTAGATAGTACGTTTCAGTGGGTAGAATTAATGATGTTTTGTGAAGAATCTATGGTATTGAAGATGCCTAAAGCCTGCAAATAACTGCAGTTGAAGTTGCCCGTTGTGGATGGACTGACTTTTTGGCCGCTGATGGCTACTCCATATGCTCTTCTGTATACCTTATCCACATTTTATAATTCTAAAGTGATGAGTACTGTACTTTCATTCTGATTTGATTAGGGTTTGTAGCTTCTCCAGGCTCAAGAATGAAGAAGAAACCAACGGTCATCAAATCCATTAAAAAAAAAATAAAAAATCAAACATGGATATGGATATGAAGTCCTATAATATAAGGATTGAATATTAAACCTAGGAATGCATTTTATTTCATTATTCTCTTTTCCTTTCAGATGAAATTAAGTTTTCAATGGAGTTGTCCAGATTACGCATTCTGATTACCCCAAGGCTTTTCGTGCCTTTTCATTAATCTGTGGCATTGCCATAGCCATTGACCATCCTGACCGAATCTCGCTGATATTCAAGTATTTTGGCAATTTTTCTTTACCGGGTTTCGAAGAGGCCTAGTAGGCAAAGTGCTTGCCTTCATTGGTTTGATATCACTATAAAAGGGATTTGTGATTTCCAAGGCATTTGCGTTTTCCCAACAGTAAGAACCATCATTGTCAATCCATTTTTATTTTATGACTGTCAGAACGAAAAGGAGAAATTATTTTATTGAACACTAAAGAAACGTAAATGTTTGCATTAAAGGGAGAAAATTCCATATTAAAATATTTTTCCAGTAAAAAATGATGAGTTTTTCAATTTTTATATTTAAATAATATTAATTTTTTATTTAAAAAATTAATTTAGTTAATTTTTTCAATAATTTTTTATTTAAAAAAATACATATTTTTAAAAATATATAAAATTTTTGAAAATGTTAATGGTTAACTATGAAATATATTAAAGAAATGAATTTGTCTCGGAATGGAAGAGATAAGGTAATTCTATATGAAATAATTAATAATCTCTTTTTTTTTAATTTTAAAATTTCCAGGTGGGATGTTACATGTCTGGTGATTTGGTTGCTTTGGATATAGTTTCAGGATTACAAACTTAGTGGTCTGTGTTGCAAATATATGAAAACATCAATTTTTGAAAAACCAAGTCATACATATATATCTTTATCTTTGACATTATTTTTCTATAAGCTAGACAAATCTGTTGTCCATAAAACTACATACCCATATATTGTTGACTCTACATATTATATATATACACTAAATTTAATACATTTTTTTCTTGACGTATATCAAAATCTTAAAATACATCCCTCGTCTAGTTTTTCTATAATTTTTTAGGGCCTTAACTATTTGGGAAAAAAATTATATGATGCAATAAATTATAATACACCCCTCATCTAGTTTTGCTATAATTTTTTAGGGCCTTAACTATTTGGAAAAAAGATTATAAGATGCAATAAATTATATTAAGACCTACAATCTAAAAGATTAATGTCAGATAATGGTAAGACTCTTTTAGGTTGCACTTTTGTAATTATAAGGATATATTTAATTTCATAATTTTAAAATAATATAAAATTAATATTGTAATTTTTGGAAAAATAGTTGTGCACAAGAACAATATGTTCTCTACAATTCTACCATTGTTTGTAGCAAGATTCCATTATTTAGATACTCAAAGGTTGCACTAACAATAACATATGCATTATATTTTGCATAAAGCCTAGCATAACAATGTTAGGAAAACTCTAAATTCACATAGTTACACACACACACACTATATATATATATATATATATATATATATATATATATATATATATATATATATATATATATATATAACTCATTCTCGTGTATTTCACATTTTTACACCATTTTCAAATTCATTGACTAAGCATATCTAATTATCCTTCCAGATTAACATATTGTTATTTTCCAAGTTTACATAGCCATTAATGCTTCATGAGATATCATATACCATCATTAGATTGCACCCTCAAAGTGGATGCATAGGAGTGACAATGGCTCATTTGTATTCAAAGGTTGTGTCAACTCCATGTTGAGTGAAAATAATTACACATTTCTTTTATTCTAAATTATAGAAATTATTTTTTAACTTAACAAATATGAATATTAATAGAAATATTTATATATAAAAATAAAATAGATTTTACACACAGTGCTAATAAAAAAAGATTTATATTTATTTGTAATAATAATATTATAAATGAGATGTTTATATACTAGTATTAGCCTAAATAGGGATCAAATCTCTTAATACATAAAACTTTTTTGGAGTGTAAAACTTAATAAATGTTTAAACCTATAGAAATTTGATTCATTCTCATGCTTGATAGATCCCAAATTAAGATGGATCTATGCTAGTTAGATAAACATATATAAATCTTAGAATTTTTTTTTACTATAAATAATACTTTTTTGTATACTTATTAAATAAGTTTAAATATAAAGTTTTCAAATATGAATAATTATTTTAATTTATATATTTCATAATTTATAGCTACTATTTATATTATATATATTTCATATTTTTATATTTATAAATATTTTTATTGTTAATTATATACTTATTAATTAAATTTATTAAGTTTCTATAGGTTTACTATTATATATTTTAAAATATCATGGTTAGGAATATGAAACATATTATTTGAATTTATTTTAATGTGATATGTATATTATAATTTTTGAAGGAAAATTTGTTTATTTTATTAATAAAAATAAACATTGTTATGGTTTATGTCTTATTATTATTTTTTAATTAACTCATATTATATTTTTCAATTACAAACATTAAAACATTTCTTTATATTAAATCCATATTTAAATGTTTACACTTATTTATGGACACTACAACATCTTTCTGTAGTACAATAAAATATGATTATAATATAAATATAAATATTTCAATAATAATAACATTTTTTTTATAAATTAAAATAAATTATAATTAATATAAATTTATTTTATATAATTAAAATATATTTAACTTTATAAGTTTGGTCTCTTTTGTACTAGCCCAACTACGCTAATAAATGTGGTTGATAAACGTCAATAGACATGTTTTTTTTGTTGAAGCTCACATCAATCTATTTCTCTGCGAGCTACATGAATATTTCCTTTGAGGATCACATGAATTATAACTTTTGATCCTCGCAATATGTTTGACCTCTGCAACTCATAATATTTAATCGTGGGTATATTTATGTGTCTCATTTGCTCTCGACAACACAATTATGAACAATAGGTTTTCTCTACCACTCATGGCAAAAAGACATTCGTGCGACATTTGTGGGAGCAATATACATAACATTTTCTTTACAGCTCGCATGAATGAGACTCAAATGAATATATATATATATATATATATATATATATATATATATATATATATATATATATATATATATAAGGCTCACATCAATCTATTTCTTTATTGCTTGAATGAGCATTTTCTTTGAGGTTCACATGAATGATAGCTTTTGATCCCTGTGGTACATTTGATCTTTGCATCTCATAATATTTAATCATGGGTATATTTATGTGTCTCATTTTCTCTCAGCTTCACAATTATGAACATTAGGTTTTCTCTGTAGCTAAGGACATAAAAAAATCTCTATGGTGATCTCGCCTACACTCGCTTATATATATATATATATATATATATATATATATATATATATATATATATATATATATATATATATATATATATATATATATATATTTGTGATGCAACATTTATCATTCATACCTCTGGGACATCTGTGGTGAAGTCTCACATATGCGATGTAAATACTGTGACGGTCTTGCATATAAATTCTACGACATTTTTCTGAATTTGGATCTGCGGATCTGTGACTGTTTTCTCTTGGGTCCGCAATAACACTTCCATGGTCTTAGTGAAGTCTGCAATCTCGGCTACGCTCAATACAACTTTGACAGGTGCATACGTTCCCTCTTGCCCTCTTCTTGTTAAATTTTGTTTTGTTGATTTAAACTATGAGTACTCCTCCTCATATTTCTAGACCCCCCTCTAGCAAAAGGAGACAAAGTAAAATTACCCTAGAGAGTTTTTATGAGTACATTGAATCTTTAGAAAAATGAAGAGAAGATAGAGAAAACTAATTTAAACTAGAATTATCTACAATGCTTGAAAACAACCACAAATTGTTAGAAAATAAAATAATAATGCTTGAGACTAAACTCTAAGGAATGAAAGATAGGATTCAAGTAATATAACATAAAAATCAATCAATGGTCAAAGAAAATGACACCCTAAGAAACGAGATTAAAAATATAAAAGAACAACTAAATAGTAACTCAACCCTAAATAGCACAGAGAATAAATTAGATATCAAACCCTTAAAAGAGGAAATTAACAAACTAATTGAACTCGACCATGAGTGCCATAAAAGATACTTAAACCTTATAATTATTGGTATAGAAGAGGAAAACAATGAGGACACATTAGAAATAGTAAAAGAACAATTAAAAATAAAATCCCAAATTCAAACAACTTATCTCACATAAGCAATAAGAGTGGGAAAGATACTTGAGCATAAACATAGACTAATATGTGTTAAGGTAAGTTGTAATGACCATAAATTATATATACTTAGGAAATCCCCAACCCTAGAAGGAACAAGCATCTTTATAAATGAAGATCTTATTCTGGAAGACCAAGATGAACTTAGGAAAGAAGTCCAAAAGGTCATTAGGAATAAGAAAGATATTATTAGAGATAGAGTCCAAAATAAGAGTGATATATAGGGACTACGATCACTCCAGATCCTCTTCTATAATTTTCTTTGTTTTCCATGGTGTAAAGATCCTATGTTAAGTTGGATCCTGAGTGTTATTGATCTTATTTTTTTAGTTGAAACTTGGGAGCATGATGAATCTAGGGTCCCTCACCTTGAAAAATTCATTCTTTGGTCGACTTGGAATAAGAAATCCTCTCATAAGGGTTTTGGTGGTATAGCCTATTATATAAAAGACATCGTTTCTTCCCACATATGACTTTATAAAATCTACCCCTTCAATCAATACATTTGGATTGAGATCTCTAATTTTACCACCAATAGGATTTTTCTCACAATATGTTATTTCACTCCTATCAACTCTACTTCCTATAATACAAACAACTTGGATAAGAATTTTCCTTTTAATACCTTATAAAAATACATCCACAACCTAAGGAATGAAGGTAATATCATTTAGCTTGGGGACATCAATGATATAACTAGTACTAACCAAGCTATTATGTTAAGTAACAACTCTAACCCTGACCCTTTAAGGTTTGATGAACATGGTGACTTAGCTAATAAATTCAAAAGAAACTTTGAAGACAACTGAGAACTTATTCGAAACCAAGCTTCTTAAACTTTGTAGCTCCAAAGACCTAATTATTTGTATGGGATTAACAAGTGGCTTACCTTTGGTCAGATGACTTGTATCCATGGGCTAGGCAGTAGTGTTGTGGATTATGTGATTTCTAACACACATGTTCTCAATTGTATTGGTAACTTTGAGATCCTTAACTATTACGAGCCCGAATATTACCATAGGATTTTGTCCTTAACCCTAAATCTTGTTATGCATACCAGCCACATGCAAAAGACCAATGATAGTCAAAGACACACTCATTTTAATAGAAGTAATGTAGACCTATTCTTAAAGGATTTGATAGAAGTAATGTAGACCTATTCTTAAATGATTTAAAAAGGGATTTAGGATTTTAGACTTGTAATAATAACATTGATCAAATTTATTACTATTTCACTACCACCCTTTCCACTACCATTAAAAAATTCTATACCAAGGTATTGTATAAAAAGAATAACAGAACTTCCAACCTTTGTATGATAAAGGTAGTAAAATAGCCAGGAAAGAAATTAGAGATGCTCCTAACAAAACTATAAGGCTACAAAATATAAGTATATACAAAGTTATTACCAAAAGGAAGAAGATATCCTATAAGACAAGAACACCTTCTTCACCTTTCTAAAGTTGCGCCCAAAAAGTTTTGGCAGAATGTACTTGTTTGTACAACAAAAAATAATAATTTGATCCCCTTAGAGAATTGGGACATCTACCTTAAGAAGTTGTATGAATCCCCTGACCCCATGGGCATCATCTTAAACACTCATGTTAAGGAGGGTATATTTTCTCTAGAAGACATAGAGTTTGAGATTAAAAAGCTTGCTAATGGGAAAGATAAAGATATTGAAGGATACCAAGTTGAAATCTTTAAAATGGGAAGGTATATCGACATCCCTCAGCTCCACAAGCTTCTCAATTTAGCGGTAAAGCATGGCTTCCCTAAGCCTTGGATGCAAAGCATTATTGTGCCTATTTTTAAAAGTGGGGACCAAAACATTCCCTCTAACTACATAACCATTATGATTAGCCACATCTTAGCCAAAATATATGGGCTCATTTTGGAAAAGAAGATCAGCCTTTGGCTTGAAAGCCATGGAAAAAGAGCTAAAGGGTAAGCTAGTTTCAAGAGGCATCACTCGATTATCGACCATCTTGTCACTCTTAGGATCATTGTTGGGGAATGTCGCAATAGTAAAATTGATCCCTTTTTTTTCTTTGTTGACTTTAGGAAATATTTCGACACTATTCCTCAGGATAATATCTGGAAAAGACTTGAAGAGATAATGGATCCTCTTTACCTAAGGATTGTTATGATTCATCTTTATGAGAATGTTATTGCCAAGCCTAAGACCAACGAAGGCTGGTCTAAAGATATTAAATGCAATATCGAGGTTAAGTAAGGATGTCCCCTATCCCCTACCCTTTTTGAAATTTAATTTGATAAGATAGAGGAATGTTTGGATTCTGTGGGGTACAATGGCACCGAGCTTGTTGGTATAATCATTACTCTTATCCTTTATGCCAATGATATCGTTCTTCTTACTAGAAGGAATGATGAACTAGACAAGCAGCTTAAGACTCTTCATGATTACTACTTGAAGATGGGTATGACAATTAATACTAATAAGACTAAAGTTGTTATCATTAAATCTAAAAAGATAAACCATGGTATTTTCATCTATGATAACAATTACTTAGAGCAGGTTTCTTCTTATAAATATTTAGGTGTTGACATTCATCATTAGCTCAAATGGAACTATAGGTTTAGGAAAAGGATTATTGGAGGTTGGAAAGATTATTATGAGCTTGAAAACAATTGTTAATTGGTTGATATTTGTATTTGGAGTAAAAAAAGTTTGATTGTGAATATGTGGATTTTATTCTCTTCTACCTCACCCTTGAAGGTCGAGTTAGCCGATGGTGTCACACTCTACCACCTGCTTCCATTCATTCTCTTGAACACCTCATCAAGAAGATTCATTTAGCATTTGATTGGTATGATTACCAGTATGTTTATAATAGGATTAATCAACTAGGAATAAAGCCTAATGAATCAATTAAGGATTTCTCTAATCGATTCCTTCACCTCTGTTATGAATATCCTGAAGAAGACACAAATTGGTATTTCTTTAAACAAAAGTTTGAGTGTATGGTTCATATCTCTTTGCATGGTGAACCCAAACCACTTGATGTTTCTACTTCCCCAACTCTTGTAAGCCATGAGACACCCCTAATTTCAGAGGAGGAACCTGCTATTCCCTTTCTTCCTTGTCCTCCTCCTTTTTTATTTCCGTTGTGGGTGCCTCCTTGTGATGATAATAAATATGGGAAATATGCAAATCAAATTCCTAATCCATCTTCTCATCCTCCTGCTTTTCATGAGTCAGATCCCATGGAGGAAACCCCAGAATGATTCATGAAGCCTATGGTGAAGACTAATTTCTCCATTCTCAAGATGATATTGTTACTCATAATTTAAATATTGAACCTGATTTGGATACCTATCATCCTCTACCATCTCTTTCTCATGACCCCTTATCCCTCAATATTCCTAATCAATCTCTTCCAAACTCAAGTAGTGAACAGGTTCAAGGTAGTCAAATTTCACAAGTACAGGAGCAAGAAGGTGAATTTTATTTCAATCCTTATTGTGTTTTTCAAAATCCTCCGTGTGAAGATGGCGTTTCTTCATTCTTGGCTGATAATAAATATGGTAATCTTGGGCGTTAATTAGATTTAATCAATTCTCCTAATCAATCTGAAGTGTTGGGAAAAAATCATTCTGATGAGGATGATTCTGTTGATATATATCATTATGAATGCCCAAGTGCACCATCTAATCTTTCAGTTTCTCAAGAAGATTATGTTTTGAAATATTTATCTCTCAAATCTGCTTTGGTCAAAGAAGATTCTCTTATGAACACTTCTTCCTCTTCATCCCCTATCCTCTGTGATTTACTATTTAATACATCAAATTGCGATGGAAATTCTTCATGTTGTTCAAGTTTGTTATCTAATGAGTTGAATCTTTAAATGAAACATGATAGTGATATTGTCGAGGATGAAGAAGAAAGCAATGAAATTATAGAGGATCCATTCCATCCCTTATAATATCTTGTTTTTTATGGGGGAAACTCTTTGAATCAGTGTGGTCACAAGATTTTTGCGATTCATACATCCTCAGACTTGCGATCAGAGGAATATTATGATTTGAGTAATTTGTTTGTTGAAGTTGAAAAATATGATCAAATGAGTGAAGTAGATAGTTACCATCCAAATAAAAATGATCTTATTAACTTAATCGATAACAACTGTCCATATGTAATTTGTGATCTGATTAAGTTTATAAAATGTTCTTGTTTGTCTTTTCAAAGTTCTGAAACTTGTCAGGAAGTCGAGGCACTTCAACTCTCTCTGATGGTTACGTCAGGTTCTCGCTATCCTGGTAAAATTCCTAAACCCTGTAGGATCTAGATTTTCTCACAAAATTCTTTCATTCATATTGTTTCACTAGATGAAAACTCATTCTTGATAGATTTTGGGATTTCTCATTATAGTTTTCCTCTTTCTTGAGATCAGGTTTCTGATCATATTATTGTAGTGAATTCTTCCTCATGAAAATATCTTGTATCGAATTTTGGTTTGGAGTGTATACCTTTTTTGAATGCACAAAATTGCAAAGATGATCAATTTGAAGATTAATTTTGGCTGAAGAATCCATATTTGTTGAGTGTTATGGTGGATAATCAGCTCCTAGTCTCTTTTGTGAATGTATTAATGACACCAAAAATCCTCTTGAGTGTTAGCAAGAGCTTGAGTTATTTTTGAATCAAGTTCATCCTTTTCATCCATTAAATCCTATTTGGTTTCATATATTTTAGGCGTTGGCATTTCTTTTCAATTGTTTCGATGACTATGATGCTTGTACAATTTGTCACCGATTACAGGAAAATAGTTTGTCTCATTCTACATGCGAGGAAGTTGGTTCTATTCTTCAAAGCATTCATAGAGCTATTCAAATTGATTTATCTTTGTTAACTACTAATCGGGAATATGACGCTTTAATCATCCCATCTAATCATGATTTTGGCTCTGATAACTGTCATTCAACTTACCATTTTCTCATCGACACATCAGATGACAATTGTTTCACATCAAATAATGTTTATGGTTTATCTCACTATTTAGATACTTGTCAAGCAACTGAGACACTTCAGCCTCAACTGATGGTTACGTTAGGACCTCACTATCTTAACAAGCCCTTTGAATATGATCTGATTCATTTTCCCTTACAAGATTCTCATCCGGATCCCGCTCTTTTAATTGAAAATTCATCTTTTCAAAGATTTTAGGTTTCTCAAGAGGACTATTTCGAATTTTATGATCCAATTGTTGAATGACTGGAGAAATTGTACTTGGAAAGCTCCATCGTAAATAATAATTTTCAATCTTTCCTCAAGCTTTCTAGGAAGTATAGTACAAATGAAGATACGTTCGCAAGAAGATTATGAGGTTTGTTTAACTATAGTCTTCATAAAAAAGTTAAGAATGTGAACTGGTTAGAAGTAGTGTTTATGACACATATTTCTATCGAAAGGAAAGACCTTCTATTTGTTGTGAAACTTCCTCAAGTTCTTATCTATTTTGTTGCACATTGGTTTATATAAGTTTTAATCGATCACATCTTTTTGTATGCAAGTCGGGAGCAACTACGATGGTTACATTGGAAATTTCAATATACGTGACCCTAACCTTCTAACTAGTTAGGTTAGGAGTAGGTCTAGCTGCATATTAGTTTCCCTTGCACATGCATCCTGCACTCGCTTTCCTTAGTATTTCATTTTTTTCCTAACTTTTGTCTCACATTCTATTTTTAGTTTAGCTTCTAGCTATTTTGTTCTTTAGTTTTTGGTTTTCTTGTTGTGCCTTGTCTCTTATTTTGTGATTGTTTCAATTAGACACCGCGTGAAGGATGTTCCCTTTCGCTCGAAGACAATGTGTCTAAATAGAAAAAGGGATTTGTGACACTGCAAAACTTGGCTAACCATCAATCCTTGTCCCTTGTCTTGGTTATCCTTTGGTCGATGATGTTATGATGGAAAATACGATCCTTGCGTGAGGAAATATCTATGTCAAACCATGATATCTGTGTCTACTTTGGAAAACTCATGCCTACACTCAATTCTTTATGTTTTAGTTTTATCCATGATTATCCAATCAAATAGAGGAGGAAAAGGGGAAAATCAAAATGAGAAAAACAATATTAGAGGTCTTACATATGCTTCTCTGAAGAGACAACCTCTTCTGCTCTCAATAAGTGGGGACCCCTCTTCTTCCATGAAATGAAAAAGTGGTAATGTAGAGTCCTATATAAAATAAATAAATAAAGGGTTAAAGAAGAGAAAGGATTCCTATGCAAGGAGGTGAAGCAAGCAACTTTTACGAGGTACTATCCAAGCTTGTTGGCAGTAGAGTGATGTTTGTGTTCCTAAAGTGACTCCACCAGGGTACTGTCTAGGCTTGCTAGAAGTGGAGCAACAGTAGAGGTGAAAAATTATACTCTAAATATCTCTAGCATGAGAACTTCATTACCCTTCTCCTGATTCGAAACATTGCGATATGGCCAACTCTATGTTTGCTTTCAACTGAGAAATGACAAAGGGGACTATGTTTATGCACAGGGTAAGTGGGAAAACCAACGTGATCTGCATGATGAATCAATACTACCTGAAGAACTAGACCCTGTAGTAAATATGTTACCAAGGTAGAGAAGCTAGAGTTCTACTAGTGTGTCACTAAGTGTTTTCACCGTGAAAAACGCCCTCCAAAATTTTGCCTATACTTGAATTTTGGAGCATACTATGGATCCTATGATTTGTCATTCCATAGCCAATTCCTGGTTGGTTGATATTTTTTTAACTCATTGAGCTCCATTCTTGGATTGTAAGTGTCAAAGTAACCTACTCACACATGCTCAATTCATAATGAATTCATCACCGTATTCATTCATGAAAGCCTAAACAAGCCTAGCACAATCTATTAAGATAGTTCTTGTGTGATATTCAACCCATGTCAATATTTAGTGCACATAGTCATTGACAATATCTCACTTTTGGCTACTTTTTTACTTCTATTTTGGTGAGTTTTCCAAACTTTCACTTTTGCACACATTTGCTTCCATGAGTGTCATTTTCATGTTTTTGACTATATCTTTTTATTTCTTTCACTTTAATTAGTGTCATTTTCATGTTGTATTCACTATGGAATGTGTCTCTTTCACCATCGTTCGCATATCATAAGTGTCGTTCATACATTTTATCTCATATAGAAAATTTCATCTTTTGGCATGGGAAGTGTCACCTATTGTGTAAAGTGGAGTTTTGGCTTGTTTCAAAGGGTAATTCTGGTGTTGATGAGTCCTTCAAGTCATGTAGACATGTTTTAAACTCATTTCCATAGTTTCAAACACTATTGCACAAGTGTCATCACTATCGTCGAAAAGTGTATCTTTAGTGTCACACTTGGAGTGAGTTGTCGCAATGTTGTCGCATTGAGGAAAGTATGTTGTTCTTGTGT
This sequence comes from Pinus tabuliformis, assembly GCA_031772625.1. Lineage (NCBI taxonomy): Eukaryota > Viridiplantae > Streptophyta > Pinopsida > Pinales > Pinaceae > Pinus > Pinus tabuliformis. Next base: position 995,788,136 of record CM062806.1, on the reverse strand, counting down.
TATGGGTGTCTTGTGTTGTGTCTTTAAGTGATATAAGTGTGTTATCATGCTCAATTATTTTTCTTGTTCAACTTCATCTTAGTGATCCCACACTTAGTCAAAACTGGGAAAAATCTTCGACTAGGCCACTTAGCCTCATCCAACCCTCCTGAACAGCAAATTGTGCATTCTTAGCCCTCAAGTAACAACCTTGCCTCCTGGAACTGCATAATTTACAGTCTATTCCTCCCATAACTACACATTGTGCAATCTTAATGCTCAAGCCCAACCCCTGTGCTCCAGAATTGTGTAGTTTGCCTCTCCAGCCAGTCCTCTACTGTACATTGTGTAGTCCGAGTCCTCAAGCCTCATCCTTGAACTCCTGAACTACACAACTTCACAATCATTGGTCTCTTGTTCCCAGAACTTCCTTGTGGGAAATATCAGTGCTCAAGCCCTCAGTCTGACCTCTTGAGTTCCCCAAATATGCAATCTCCCAACTTGTTCTCCTCCAAGAACTGCGCATTGTGAAACCACAATCCTCAAGCCCCAACCTTAAGCTCTTGAACCCATGAATTGCACAATAATTTGACCCTAATCATCCTGAACTATGAATTGCACTGTCTCAAGCCCCAGTCCTAGACCATGGCCTATGGAAATGTGCAATCCTTGAGTTAGTCACTCAACCAGTCACCAGTTCCAGCCCTAACAAGTTATTTCTTGAAACATGTTATATTAGGGGTTTCTAGACTAATTTCATGTTGTCATGAATGATTTTTAGCTACAAGTACTCTATATTATCATAATAGGATGATGATGGAAGAAAGGGAGAAGGATACCATGCTAGAAGACACCTATGGAGCTGAAGAGACCGGATGATCATCAGGAAAGAAGATGAAGGAACATAAGAATATAATAGAGGATCAAAGATCATAACCACATGAAGACTCCATATTGATTCACAACCCATCGAAGGGTGGATATAAAGATAAAAGTATATTTTTTACAAAGATGAAGTATTGGATACATATTTTATCAAAGAAATAAACAACAAAGAGTGGTTTTACATTGCCATGTCATCATGCAGTCCATGTCAGTAGTTTCATGTCATGTCATGTCACAAGTCATCATGTGCCACATCATTTTGTGGATGATGTAAATTAAATATTGGAAAATGTATTGTAAAGTGGAAGTCCAAGAATCATGTCCAGAATGTGAAGAGTCATGTAAAAGTTGAAAAGTCATAAAGAAGTCAAATAGCCATGAGGGTAGTCCAAGAGTCACAAGAGAGGTGAATGATCACTCCATTTGTTATATATACATCCTCATTGTACAAACAAAGGAATTTTCACCTTGGCTCCTCCTACCAAGCATTGGAGAGGAACATAGTTGTTTTAGAGGAGCAAGTGACTGCTCTAATGCTCCACTATTAGGGCTCGTGTTGTTCACTGTCTTTATGTATCTTAGAAATTTTACTTACTTTAGAAGCTCATTGAGCTAGCACGCTTTCATGAATATGTCATGAATACTGCAAGACTATTCTTTAAATGTTTGAGATGTATGTTGTTTTCATTTGTACTAAGGAAATTGAACTATTTCAGTGGCTTTGGTACTTATCTTGTTGATGGTGCGTTGTATTTGTTTTAACAACCATTGCTTCCTTGTGAACTCTTTCACTAGTTGATCAACGATTCACTCATATGTATATTCTTGTGTGCCTTTTCTATATTAGTACTATTACTTGTCTTTAAAGGGCTCATTTTTCTCTTCCCTTTTGGTAGAAGGACCTTGATACTTTCCAAATTTGAACATTTCATAAGGCATACCCACTTGATGATACGAAAGTACCTGTGCATTACTCTCTTGTACTGAACTTTGTAGCCAAGGAAAATCTATAACAATACATAGCAGCCAAGCTGATACTCTAGATGGGACACCTATTCCAAAAGGTTTGAGGTCTGATTGGTATTTCACATTGGGGAGTCCCCCTTGGTTGACGGATTTCTAGAACTGTCAATAGAATCCAAGAGTTCTCCCAAAATTTCTTCTAACTTAAGTCAAAACCCCCACCTCTACCTCAAGTGTGGGTTGCTAAAGGATGCCCAGTCTTGGCTAAACCACTGGGGGATAAAGGAAGTGATCATCCTGGGAAACAAGGATAGTGTCAAAAATACTATTACCTCCAAATTCAAGGATAAATTGTGGGTTGAAAAGGAGATGGAGGGAAAAAGGAAGCTAAGATATTATATGTAGGTGATCAACCCCACCCTTTCTAACCATAATTATCTCTCTGTTTTGACCAACACTAAGAAAAAAATGAACATCATTAGGATAAGAACTAATTCTCATGAGCTTCAAAGTGAAGCCGGGTGGTGGACTACTCTCAAAACTCCACGGGACAAAAGAATCTTCCATCTTTGTGATACTAAGAGGGTGGAAGATGAAAAACACTTCCTCTTTGATTGTCTGAACCTTACTCACACCTGCTCTCATTTTCCTAACATTTGCCACACCTCCAATCTTCTTGACATGTTAAGTCAACCCAGCTGTAGTGATATTAGAGCGCTTCTTTGCCTTCTTTTTGATCGTAGAAATAAGATAGTGAAGAATCACAATTAGATATTTATTTTCTTAAGGTCCAATAGACTGCATTGGTCTTAATGGACGTTAAGAATCATCATCATTAATATTGATATTAATAAATATATAATTATAATAATAATACTATAATAATAATAATTATATTATATTTATGATAATAATTATAATAATAATTTATAATAATTATTATAATATTTTAATAATATGATAATATTATTGATATTTTTAGTAATATAATAAACCCAAGGGATTATTAATATTATAAACCCAATGGATTTTAAAACCAAGAGATAAATATTAAACTGAAGGAATATAAATGCTAAGGTTAATAACATAAGCCTAAGAGATTATAACCTAAGGATTAATATTAGACCATACAATTAATATTATAAGTCCAGGGGATTATAAACCCTAATATATTATTACACATGTTATGGGTTAATATTATAAGTATAAGGGTTTGATAAACCAAAGGATTATTAATATTATCAACCCAAGGGATTAATATTATATGCTAAATATATCATTAATATTATAGACCCAAGGGATTAGTAAACCCAAGAGATTAATTTTAAACCTTAAAATTAATATTATAAACCATAGGATTAATATTAAACTCTAGGAATATAAACCCTAATATTGATAATATAAACCCAAGGGATTATCAATATTATAAAACTACGGGATTAATAAACCTAGGGGATTAATATTATAAACACAAGGGATTATAAACTGAGGGGATTAATATTATAAACTCAAGGGATTAGAAAATCGAATGGATTGTTAATATTATAAATCCAAAAGATTAATATTATAAACCCTTAGGATTAATAAACCAAAGAGACTGTTAATATTATAAACCCAAGGTATTAATAAACCAAAGAGACTATTAATATTATAAACCCATGGATTAATATTAAACCCTAATATTAATAATATAAACCCAAGAGGTTATAAAGCTAAGGGAATAATATTAAACCCTCCAATTAATATTATAAGCCCAAAGGATATAAACCCTGATATTATTTTATTTTTTATTTTTTTCTAAATAAAACTACTCTATTCACATTAAAGGTGTACAATTACATCATGACCGAAGTCTAAGGCAACTGCCCAGAAGGAGAGGCAGATAGAAACAGAAAAATTGTCCAAGACAGAGAATTTAGACGAGACCCTGTAATGCAATCCCACGCAGGGGAACCAGTGTTAACCTTCTTGACCTTACAGAGCTTACAGAGATTCCAAAAAACTAGCATTTTGAACCCTGGCTTATCAGCATTAACAAAAATTATCAGCAGTAACAAAAAAATGCCCTCTATTATGGGCCGCATAACCTGAGACAAAGCAGCAGAGAATGAGCTAAGCATCTGGAGGCTCTTCCACGATTCTGCACCAGCCAACGTCAGACGGATCCTGAGCATGAGCAGCATCGTTCACAGATGGACCCGGGGCCGCTGGCTCCATCACCATGTCAATAGCATTGCTCGCAGGAACCTCCGGAGCCCGCGAAGAGCATGGATTCGGCACAGAGACTGAGCCAGGGCCTTCCTGATGAGAGCTGGACTCTCCCACCTCCTGGGCTTCCTCGAGAAAGAGCACCGAAACATGAGCAGTAATCCTAGGACGATTCAGGGTGCAATTGAAAGTGAAAATCGCAGAGCCGAAAGAGGGAGAGGATGAGGAGTCTGGAGGATGGGGCTCAGGGTAATGGCTGGGCAGAAGAAAATGCCCTCTCCCACTACGAGTGCGAGGGTAATGGTCAGAGATGAAATCGCTGGAGAGGGAGGACGGGCTAGAGGACACCCGCCGAGGGGTGCCTCTTCGGCATCTCATCCTATGGCGAAGACGGGGCATAACGAAAGCAGCAACGACTTTGTGGGAACAAGACCGAGCAACCACAGAAGCAGAACACGGGCCGATCAAGCATACAACCAGACGGGAGCCCAAAGCCTTAGAGAGAATCTAGGGAACTGACTGAGGCAGCTCCGCAGGTCTACCAGAGCAGGAACCCAGCTTCGTCGCTCCTATCAAACCGCTTGAGCCAGCATTTACCAGGCCATAACCTGACCAACACAACATAAGAGGCTCCAGAACGATCTCACGGTGGAGGCTAGATTTATTACCCTCTCCCCTGCCTCGAATTGCACCCGCCATTACTATGGCATTCAAGAGAGCCGAAATCCAGAGCAGATCAGAGCGTGCGGAGGTGAAAAACATATCGAAGGACAGACTGGTAGTATCAAAGTCGCCTGCAGTGAAGCCCTTAAACGCTGCGATGCCCAAATGCCGATGATCATCCGTCGACTGGTTATTAACTTTGTTGTACAGGGCGGGCAGGTGGCGGCCCCTCTCACCCCACCTCTGTCCCATCACATTAACCATCTGGCTGGACACCCGCATCTGGGGATAAACCCTGATATTATTACATCAAACCTAAGATTAATATAACAAAGCCTAAAATTATAAACCTTAATATATTATTATACATGTTAGGGATTAATATTATAAACCCAAGCAATTAATAATATCAAAAGATTATTAATATTATATATCAAACACATTGATAATATTATAGACTCAAGGGATTAATAAATCTAAGGGATTATAAACTACATGATTAATATTATGAACCCTATGATTATAAATGTTAAGATTATCAACCCTAATATAAATATTATAAATGTAAGGATTAATGAACTCAATGGATTTTCAATATTATAAACCCAAGTGTCCCCAGGGAGGGGGGCAACTAAATTGGTGATCAAAGTAATGTGTAACATATGAAAATTCAGAGATCCAAGTTTCAAATCACTCTATTTGCGACTCAATTTACGGAGAGGAGGATAGGTCATAGATCCCAAGAGGTTTATTAATAGTTATGTGTTAGGCACGCTATTAGGTTCCTTTGGGATACCAATTTTTTTTTTTTTAGAAACCCAAGAGATTAATATTATAACACTAAGGGATTAATAATATTATAAACTCAAGGGATTATTGATATTATAAACCCAAGGGATTATAAACCTTGATATTAATATTATAGACCTAAGAATTTATATACCCAAGAGATTAATATTAAATCCTATAATTAAAATTATAAACCCAAGGGATTAGAAATATTTTGATAATGATGGTGAGATTGATTAATATTATAAATCCTAGGATTAATATTAAAAAAACTAGGATTAATATTTTTTTTTTGTAATCTTGGTAGGACCTTTTCATTCATTTTCAGCAAAAGTAGGTTACAACCATATTTAAGGAGTTTAGTGGCCTCAACCTTCCCATTGGGAAACCATGTCTGTTGGCCACCGAACAACATTATAAGCCATCCATAAACAATAAAGTTTGAGTCTGTCTAACAATGCCTTATAAGATTGAATGTCTTGAAACCATCTACAAGCTAAATAACTGTAACATAAGAGCCTAAAAAACATATTTACCTTAAAAAATTAAACAAAACTGAAACCAAACAGAGTCAAGCATATTTCTATTCATCAAAGGAATCCACTGGAGTTGGATCCTTCGCACTTGAACCCGATAATTCAGATCGAGGAAGACACAGAATGTGTTTCTCAATGTGGCTGAGACAGACGTTCTGCTACTGACTTTGGAACTGGATAAGTTGAAATTCCTTCTGGATTTCTTGAAATCCATGATTAGACTTCATGGAGCCAACTGGAGGGTTCTATATAGCCTTGGACACAATGTTCTTCATCAACCAATAGAGGTGAATGGTCTACTTGTATTGAGAAGTGTGACCTCTAGAATGAAAATGGTCAGGGACCAGGACTCTCCAATCTTCCAATTGAAACTTTACTTCTGCAAACTGATTCAAGTTTGTTTCCCAATTTGAAATTAATTGTCAAGCATGAGCTGGGGAAACTATATGATAGGAGAGGGCTGCATCTTGGATTAGTTGTGCAACTGATTTATGGCCTCGCCCCCATAGATGGCGAGTCTGAACTTGTCCATTGTCTCCTCGCTTCCTCGCGTGTCATCCCTAACCCCAACCACCTATTCCCGAATAGCTAGAATCGGAGGAAGGGAAAACCATGATGCTTCTTGAAAAAATAGTGGATACGAAGAAAACCCTGAAACAAGATACACGAAACACGAACTTGGAGCAACCTAACAATGTGGGGTCTCGGAAATTATAGTGACAGTGAATACTTCATAAATTATAACAACATAGACACATTCAATAACTAAAGTTAGGCCTAAAATTGATAATTAACCTAAGATTGTGATGGGCCTGCCACCCACGACATGGAACAACATACCCAAGATCACTAAGCTTGTTTAAGACTGAACATAGAGGTGAAACAAGATGGGTCTACCACCCAACGTAGAAAAAAACATGCTCCAGCTCCCCAAGCTCATTTCTCACTAGACACAAAAATAAGACAAGAGGAGCCCAATATAGGAAAATTCTGAATCCTCCACACTATCACAGACATTGAATGAAGTAAGAATCTAGTACAGATGAACAAGCATGCAACATCCACATAACTCCAAGCCAGAGAAATGTAGTAAATGTCCATGCAAGATAACTAAATACCAAAGAGAATAGAGATAGTCATATAGAAAGCATATAATATAGAGTAAAAACCGATGAGAGCTTTCCATATTTCGTGACATAGATTCCAATTTCTTGCAGGAACCATATTATAAAGATTTCCCCATAAGATTTGTGAAAAAATATAATAACTTACAGAGAGAGGGTGATGGGGAGGGTTAAGATAAATAACATACCTAGTGGATGTGGACATGAGACTAGGGAAACCAGCTACACTAGGGTAACCAACCTGCAAATCCTTCCTCTCAAACTACCACGAGCTAACTAGAAGCACTATACCAACACCAAATATTGAAACAAGAAGCCAAACATTTGAGAACGAGGAGCAGCCAACCCTTAAAAATTATAAGGAGGTATCACTTTGGCCTATCTTGTCTTAATTAATTAATGGCATGCATGCTACCGCCCTACCTTCAATACCAAACATGCGAGGGTTGTGGGTAATCTTCCCTCTGACCCTTACATCATTCAACTTAAACATGGCTCAGATCCTGATGAGATCCATTTGTTGGCTTACAACCTGATCGAGGAGCACTAGGATTAATATTATAAACCCTAAGATTAATATTATAAACCGTAATATTATAAATTAAAAACCCAATATTAAACCTTAATATTAAAAATCCCTAATATTATAAACCTAATATTAGATGCTAATTTTGTAATATAACAACACATCGTTGAATAAGATGATGTAATGTAACATTGCGACAATGATTGTTAAATTGATTGTCGTATTGAGACAATGTTTGCCACAATGCGACATTGGATAATTTTTTGTACCATTCCATTGTCAGAAAATGAAAATCTAATACAAAACCCTAAAATTATAAAATCCAATTTAATAAACCTTAAGTTTAATATTATAAACCCTAATATTAAACTGCAATATTATAAATTATACACCCAATATCAAACCCTAATATTATTAGCCCAATATTAAAAACCCTAAAATTATAAATCCTTATACTAAACCCCAATTTTGTAATGCCAAAATGTGACGTTGAATAAATTTCAATGTGATGCAACATTGCAACAATGATTGTCACAGTGAGGCAATATTTATCGCAATGCGACATTGAATAAATTTTTGTACCATTCCAATGTCACAACATTAAACCTTAATATAAAACCCTAACATTATAGAATCCAATATAATAAACTCTAGTATTATTATTATAAGCCTTATGATTATAAATCCTAAATGTAATACATTAAACCCCATGATTACAAATCCTAGGAGTAACATTATAAACTCGAGTATTAATATTGTTAACCTTAGCCATCCACTATAAGCCTCCATGGTCAATCATGACCATCCACTATATTTCATTATAGGTCACTTACAAATAGGTCATGATTACCGAGGTAAGTATGGCTTACCATGGTAGTCATGTTGAATATAGTTGACCATGTCAACAATAATCAACCATAGTTAACATGTGTTAATGTATAGATTAATTTATAGTCAAAACATTATAAACGTGTAGATTAATATATTATTAATGTGCCATTAATTATATTAAAATCTTATTAATGTTATTTAAATATTTTAATCATTTTATTAATTTAATTTTAATAGGTAATTTTATTTTTTATTAATTAAATTAAAATTTAAAATTGTAATTAAATCAGTAAAAATAGCGGATAAACTTTCAAAAAATAATGTCCTAAAAACTCAACCTTTGCATTCTATGGTTCACCATGGTAGTCATGTTGACTATGATGCCCATATTGATTATCGTTCACCATCTCAACAATAGTCAACCATAGTTAACATTTGTTAATTTATAGATTAATTTATAGTTAAAACTTTAGAAATGTGTAGACTAATATATTATCAATGTGTCATTAATACTATATTAATGTGAAAATTAATATATTATCAATCTATCATCAATGTGGATAGATTTTTGTACCATTCCAATGTCATAGTGTTAAACCCTAATATAAAACCCTAACATTATAAAACCCAATATAATAAACCTTGAGATTAACATTATAAACCATAATATTAAACCCGAGTATTATAAATTATAATCTCAATATCAAACCCTAATATTATAAACCGAGTATTACAATCTCTGATATTATAAAAACTAATATTAGACCCCAATTTTGTAATGTCGTAGTGCGGCGTTGAATAAATTGCAATCTAATGTAACATTGTGACAATGATTGTCAAATTAATTGTCCCGTTTGTCATTTATTTTTGTACCATTCCAATGTAACAATATTAAGCCCTAATACAAAAATTTAACATTATAAAATCCAATCTAATAAATAATAAAATTATTATTATAAACCATAATTTTTTTATTTTTTATTTTTTATTTTTTTTTCAGCACGGAAAAAACTATATAGTTGTATTGTATTCATTTAAAAACATATATATACAGCTATGTTGATATGGAACTAGAAATATCTGAAATGGAAAAAAGAAGGGCGGCATATCCGCATAGAGAGATAAAGTAATGGAGTGGAAGCAGATCAGAAACATAAAGGGTACTGCGCCAAGAAATGTGTTTGGAGAAATAAGACAGGAAATGAGGAATGTATTGAGGAAAATACATACCAAATTGGCAGCACCAAAATGAAAAGCTATATACCAGGCATGGAAAAATCCTGGATCAGGGGCAGACGATGTTCACAGTAACCTGCATGCCCCAAAAACCTTGAGGCAGTGATAAATCATAATATTATAAATCCTAAATTTAATATATTAAACTGTGAGTAAAATTAATTATTTAAATTTAAATTTAAATCCCTAATGAAACATAGTGGATACGCTTTCGATATGGCTTTGAAAAAACAAGTAATTGGTTATAGGAAAAGTAATGGCTACATAATACTTTCGATAAATATTACTTTTGTGCACTATTAGGAGCCGAGCGAGTGTAAGCACTATTCCTTAAACCTAATCGATGCAGCAGAAACCTAATTGATGTTGCGTGGATGTGGTGTGGACGTGCACTCGATCTCCACGTTAGGAGCGACACCAAATGAAGTCTCAACACAACCTTTTACAAATATTTTTGTAATAAATTATATAGCCAACGACTTTTCATGAATTATCTTTTAATAAATTAAAGATAGGAGCATATTAAAGAAATTAAAAAAAAGAAATCACATACTTTTCTTATTAGCTATTGAATTATGTGTAAGATGAAGAATGTCCTTAGATTATCAAATCTAAACGATTCCTAATTTAAAAATTTAATATTTAGACCACACTATCAACATAATTATAAGTTTATATAAATTTATATTTATAATAAAAATATATTACTTAAAATTATATTAATTAAACCGACCAAATCTCCATTAAACCATTTACATTAATTTGAAAATTATTAAATTTATTATTAATTATTTTTAAATTTATTTCCAAATAATTAATATAATAAAATAATTTATCATTTTAAATATTTTTGAATTGAATTTTATGAGAATTTTAAAATATAAAACTTTACTCGCTATTAAAGAAATTCCCCAAAAAAGATTAAAACAGTAAAATGTAATCAATTTTTATTTAGTTAAATTTAATATGATGTTCTGATAACTAAGTAAATTTAATATGATTTTCTAGTAACTAATTCGATTGCTTCCTGTGGAGAAGGCTCTCTCTTTTTATCATCATTTTATAGATTCCCTTGCTAATAAATGTGTATTTGAAATCTTAAACGTTTCTATATTCTTGCGCACTTAAAACGTCAAAATACATCAGATAATTACAAGAATATTCATACTTGAATGCTATAGTTATGGTTGAATTAATAATAATAAAAACTATTATAAATTAATAAATATTAAATTATTATTGTTGTCCATCTGTTATCATAATAATATCATTCCCTGACCTTATGATTAAATAATTTTACACCGCCCAGCACTAGAACTACGCGGAGGAAAAGTTCGGAAACAAAGTACTTTAAAATGAGGAATTATTTATTTATTGGATTCACGGGTTCCCTATGCGCGTGGAAATTTATGTCAAATACTTACATTTTCTGTTTAAATCTCATTCCAATGTCGTTGTCACTGCTTTAACGCATTTTTTAACATACATATCGGAGGGATTATTTTTAGTATATATGTGGAGAAAAAATATATAAAGACAATTTGCATAAAAAGTTCTTCTATCCCATTATTATTTTTATTTTTAAAATACTTTAAAATTTATTATTTTTTTAAATATTTCAGAATTTAATAAACATAATTAAATCGAAATGTATCAAATCAACACAAAACTACCCAGAATACATAAAACTGATTAGCCTACGTATACTTTTATGCTTTTTGTCTTTTGTCTAAATCTTGCTGTGATCTCTCTTAAATCTATAAAAATACCTTGACATTATGTTTGAGAATATGTGCTCAACCATATGATAGAAATTATGCGTGTCAAATGCAGCAACCATATAATAAAAGTTATGTCAGGATTAAATGCAGTTTATGCCATTGTGAATGTGATCAATTTTAATATAGTAAGATTTATAAATTTTCTATAAAATAAATAAGGTGTATATCTAGCTTTTCTTTTAGCTTAATTTATTTATTGAATTTCAAAATGTATGAGCCAATTATTACATTTGAACAAGGGTTACTTTGCTTGTAATGATTGAAAAGCTTATTATATCTGTCTAGCATTTAAATTTTTTTGGTTGACTATTAGTTGTGCTTGACCAAAAAAAATATTGCTACTCTTTTATAGTTTAACATTTGTAACTAAATTCTATTAAATTTTATTATATATAAATTTATTTATTTAAAATCTAATTTGTTCTATTCAACCAACTATATTAGCGAGTATAACTAATCTCTTTCACTATAGTTGAATTTGAGAAAAAATTACGAAAATTCACCTTAGTCAAGGAAAAATATATAAGAATTTGATAACATAAAAAGTTAAGGAAGTGGCTATGATGGTCATTAATGGATGAATAAGCATTAGTTGTAAACACTTTCATATTTAGTTTTCAAGACTTGAATTCCAACATAAGAAGGTTATGCAGAGCATGTGAATATTAATAATGACGTGAGGGATGGTCTTTTTTTTCTTTTCTTGTTTCCGAATATTGAATTATAATGAAATTCAATCAAATATAAAATTAAATTTATAAAAAAAATTACTTCAATAATAAGGCATTTAAAAAATCTCTAATTGCCATAGTAATTACCATGTAAGATTATTTAACTAGTAGACGTATCAGTTATGAATGCTCCACTCTTTGAAAGAATAAAATAACAAAATAATAGTACCAGTTATGAATGCATGTCATCATGACTTAATAAGAGAAACCGTGACACAACCAATCACCATTTAAAAAAATAAATTTAAAATAATTCAATAAAATAAATTATTTTTAGATATAAGGTTAACATTACTTCAACAACCTCAACATCCTTCCCTTTGTCACTGGAAAATATGGACTACAAACAACACACACCCTTTGAATCCTACAATTGTGCTTTTTTTGTATAGCTATAACCATACATCCTAAAACTATTGTAATACTATATACCTCTTCAAGACTTCAAAAACCTCAACATCCTTCCCTTTGTCATTGGAAATATGGACTGCAAACAACACACATCCTTTGAATCCTACAACTGCGCTTTTTTTGCATAGATATATTGTATACCTCTTCAAGACTTCAACGACCTCAACATCATCAAGTGCATCATGGATCCTGATATGACTAATTTATTTGGTATTTGTCTTACTTCTACTTTCTTTTCATTCAATGGGGAATTCTATGAGCAAACTTGCGGTGTTGCCATGAGTTCCCCCCTCTCCCATGTGGTAGCTAATCTATTCACGGAGGATTTTGAATCAATGGCCTTAGCTTCTTCTTGTCTTCTGTCTAAGATGTGGAAGAGGTTTGTGGCTGACACTTGTGTCATCTGGTCCCATGGTAAAGAAGAGTTGGAATTTTTTTTCCTCCATCTTAAGAATCAATCTAGTTCCATAAAGCTCAACATGGAATTTGAATGTAATGGTAGTCTGCCCTTCCTTGATGTCCTCCTCTGAAGGAATGATGATGGCTCTTTTTCTCATAAGGTATTTCATAAGAAAACTCATACAGAACAATATCTTCATGCTAATTCTCATCATTTTCTAGCTCAAAAACTTGTTGTTTTCAACACCTTAGCGATTAGAGCTTTAAGAGTTTCTGATGACAATCATCTCAATGAAGAGAAAGCACATCTCCTAAGTATTTTCTTTAATAATGAGTATAGTAGACACCAATCCACTAAGGCTTTCCTCAGAGCTAAAAAAGGACCTAATGCTAAGAAAGATATGAAGGATCGATTTTCTAGTGTTAATATTCCTTTTATCCAAGGGACTATTGACGAGATTGCGAGGATCCTAAGTAAGCATAAGGTGGTTTCAACCTTCAGGCCTTTAAATACCATCTGGAGCTCCCTTAGATCTATAAAAGACCTAGTGGACCCCAATAATATGAAGGGTGTTTATGTTATCCCATGCTCTTGTGGGACTCCCTATATTGGTGAGACTGGTCGCTCGATTAATCAAAGGATTCGTGAGTATGTCGTTGACATCAAGCATGGAAGGACCCGCTCCTCTGCTTTGGCAGAGCATGCAAATAAATCTAAGCATCACACCTGCATTGAGGAGGCATAAGTCGTTGCTAGGGTTAGTCATTTCCATCATTGTAAATTGAGGGATGCCCTAGAAATTGAAAAAAGACCCAATAATTTGAATAGAGATGATGGTTGGAATCTTAGTAGAAGTTGGTTCCCTGTCCTGTCCTCCTAGTTTTTTAGGTTTTTTGGGGGGATTTATTTTGTATGTTTGTTTATCTATGTAGGTATTGGCATCCTTTTTATAGTATTTGTTATTTATTCTTCATTAGAGTTTATTTTCTTGATCCTTCATGTTTTCTTTAGTATTTTATCATCCTATTTGTTCTTTACTCCTTTTATTATTTTTTTAATTTGTTTAATGGTCCTGAGCCCCATATTTTATTATTGACCCTGTTTTATTTATTGATTACTTTTCTTTGACTATATATATATATATATATATATATATATATATATATATATATATATATATATATATAGATATATATATATATTATTTTTATTTTTATCTTTTATTTATTTGTTTATATATATATATATATATATTTCTTTTGACTTGTGTATATTTTTGTTTTATTTTATTTATTTTTAATTTAGTTTATTTTATTTCCATTACTTATTTTTATTTATTAAATGATCTTGTCTTGATTAGGGCCTTGACTCATTTTAATAATTTTAGACATCCCTCCTTGTTTAGAGTTTGATTTTGATATTTTTATTCTTCTTATTTTTTTTAATATTTGATTTTAATAAATTAATTTAAATATTATTTTTCAAAAACTAGCCGAATATAGTCGTTACTTATTAATCTTTTTTTTAATAAATTAATAAACTTATATCATAATTTAAATATTATTTTTCAAAAACTAGCCATTTAATATAGTTGTTACTTATTAATATTTGTTTTTAATAAATTAATAAACTAATATCATTATTTAAATATTATTTTTCAAAAACTAGCCATTCATTATAGCCGTTATTTAATAATATTTGTTTTTAATATATTAATAAATTAATATCATAATTTAAATACTATTGTTCAAATGTAGTCATTACTTGAAATTATGTCTCTACATTGCTGTCTATTTAAGCCTTTGCCATGGTCTGCCTCTTCATCTAGTCCTGATGATGAACCACACTTGTTGGTTCAAAACGTGTCAGCCAAAAATTTCTCTTGTGTGATTTCTAACAAAAGACTTTGCTTAATTCATTATCGATCACAGAAGCCTAAATACAGGAAAAAAAAAAAAGTCCTTTCCTTTGTCACTGCAAATATGGACTAAAAACAACACACACCCTTTGAATCCTACAACTGTGCTTCTGTGTCCACTACTATACCTTCTTTGGAAACAATATGCCTTAAGTAATGAACTTCTGTCTGAAATAAAATGCACTTACTAAGCTTGGCATACAACTAACGCTCTCTTAACAATTTTAACACTGCTGCTAGATGTTCAGCATGCTCTTCCTCATTCTTAGAATATATCAATATGTCATCAATGAATACTATTGCAAGCTTGTCCAGATAAGGACACAAAACTCTCTTCATCAAACACATGAAAGAAAATAGAACATTAGTAAGACCAAAAGGAACTACTACAAACTCATAATACCCATACCTAGTATGAAATGCAGTTTTGTAAGTGTCCTCTTATTTGATGTGTGCCTAATGATATTGTGATCTCAAAAAAATCTTCGAGAACATTGTTTCTCCCTTCAACTGATCAAACAAATCTTCAATCCACGAAAAAGGAAGTTGTTCTTGATAGTCACCTTGTTCAATTTCCTGTAAGTAATACACAACTTGAGAGTACCATCTTTCTTCTTTACAAATATCACTGGTGCACCCCAAGGTGACACACCTGGCCTAATGTATCCCTTATCGAGAATTTCCTTAAGATGCAACTTCAATTTCACCAAATATAGAGTGCTCATCCCGTATGGTGCCTTTGATGTTGGTGCTACTCCCAACATCAACTGAATAGAAAGTGCCCTTCCCTATGAGGTGAAAAATCTAAAAATATTTTTTGGAAATACATACTAAAACTACTGCAATATTATATACCTCTTCAAGACTTCAACAACCTTAACATCCTTCCCTTTTTCACTAGAAATATTTACTACAAACAACACACACACTTTTAATCCTACAACTTTTCTTTTGTTGCATTTCTATAACCATTCTCACTGATGTAGGCTTCTTATTACCCTGCAAGATTTTCCTATCTCCATTGTCATCTAGGCACTCAATAGCTTTATCATATAAATTTACCTTATTCCTGTGAATGTAAAACCAATCCATACCTGACAACATACTATATGATCCCAATGGAAGAAAATATAGGTGCACTGATGTAGACATACCATTAAGTTCAAATGCACAAAATCTCACCCAATGATGAACACTTTTCTTGGTACTTGTAACTAACTACACCAACCAAGACTCTACATGTTCTTATTTATTCAAGCAACACTTATCCACCAGGTCAGGACTGATATAACTATAGTTAGATCCAAGGTCAATCAAAATAGAAACAACTTCATCATAAATCTTACCTTTCATCTTGATAATAGATGCCTTATGGGGAAAACAAAGATAAAAGTGAAATACACAAAGAAGCAATAGTGAAAGTGAATATATTGAGATAAATTTTATAATTGAGCCATTTTTGTTGGAGTTTTGGCCATGGGGCCAGAAGACCTCAAATATAAACTCTTCTAGATTTAGGAACCGAATAGGTTGATCCCAGATAGGCTGTGAGGAAAAGGGTTTGTTTGGTAGCAAGATCAGGAGAAACAACAGACCATAAGAACCTTAAAAAAGATAACCAGGTATTCTTCTGCATCCAAATTATTAAATTCATGTTTAATTGAATGTATGAGTAAATTGAAAGTTTGGGTATACTTTTTGGAATGGTTTGATTTACTTTCTAAATTTAGGGCACAAATTGTACATTTCTGGTTAATTTGTAAAATTGGGTATCACACATTGGTTGATTTGTAAAATTGGGTATCATGCTAACACTGCAAAGGCTTCCTTCCATTACCCCTGTTTTATTCCTCAGACTGAAATCCCTATCCCTTGTCAACTACATTGAATTCCTTGCATGACACTACATTCTCTTTGTTACATGCATCCTGAGGTCATACTCACTTCTTATCCCACTTTCCCTTAGTCTTGTCATCACCTTTCCAACATTACTTAGAATCATACATACTCTTAGACTGCTCATAACAATGTTTCAGCCTCCCAATTACTTCCTCCAATGTCCGAGACTCATCATACTCAATCCAATACATAAATTCTAATAGAAATCCACTAACAAATATTTGAACCTTCATTTTCTCATCCTTAAGATATGGTAAATACCTCGATAACTTCAAGAACTTAGTTGTATACTCTTCATTTGTTGTATATCCCATCTTCAACTCATATAACTCCTTAGCATTACCATCATAGTATCTCTCTGATAAATACTTCTTTTTAAAGAGTCTTTTGAATTCATGCCAACTCAACTCGTATGTCGTGATGCCTTTGACATGCTTCACATCTTCCCACCAAATTTCCACTTTCCCTTTGAGACTAAAAATGGCTATCCTGGATTTAACATTCTCTAAATAATCATGCATCTCGAAGAACTTCTTCATCCCAGGAAACCATGCTTCTACATATTCTAATTTCTTCAGCTCTCCATCAAAGGTAGGAAGTTTGGCTATCCTGATCTCATTCGACAAGTACTACTTCTCACTCTTCTTGTAAGGATGATAGCAATGATGACCATGTTTTCTCTCTGATCCTGACCTAGAATAGACCCCATAACTACTACCTCTCCTATCAGGGGTTTCCATCCATCTACCATTTCTAACTATGTCATCCCTATCCGAATTGTGTCCTCCATGAGACTGGCTACCATATGCCCCATTACTCATTTCCTCTTGGACATAATTGATCCATTGATGTCCCTCCCTCTGCAAATTTGATAAGCTATGAAGGATCACTGCATTAACCTTTGCCTTCTTTTCCCATGCCTTGAAAATACTTTCTTGTGACTAAATTATCCTATCATTGTATTCTTTGCAACTCATTTATGCCTTCAAACTTCTTAAGGTATCTGCTATGCCAGGGGAGTACTCATCTATATGTTTCTCATATGATTTATAAGGATAGTCACATGAACTGTAGTCCATTATGTTTCTTGTCCTCTATGATTTTCTACTTCCTGCATACATACCATTTCAAATAAACCAAATATAAACACGATCAAACATAACCTCAGTGAAGTTCAGGGGAGACTATCTCATCTGCACAAATCAATCTAAATTAGAGTGATATATATAACATCAACATATCAATCACCTCAACATAAAAATATCACTAAAGTCAACATGACGACATGATCGCGACAATTACCATCACAAGAAATCACCAACATGCATGCATAACAAGCACAACCCACCCATAAAGTCTAAGTGGTTGAACCTGAAAACTCTGATACCACCCTGTGGTATCAGATATCACCCAAAGAGAATGGAACCCACTTTGATACAACCATGTGATTCCTCCTCCCACATTTACCCCATTTCACATGTCTGCCAGGGTAAACATGAGATGAGTGTCACTATGGCTTGACTTGACCTCCTAGTTCTAGTTAAGGAAGTGGGTCCTATAGACTAACCACATACTGACATCCTATAGGGCCTATGGGTCACTTAGAGGCTAAAAAACCACCCCAAGTGACCCAACCCTAAGTTGGAACCGTTTTTCTCCATCATAGGTCCACAACTGCATGCATGACAAGGCCTGGGTGTGGTTATAGGCCTCCAACCACATTCACAACACTGCCTCCATGCGGTTATAGCCCAAAATCTCGAGTTTAGAGGGTGTGGTCTCATGATATGAGCTACCTTTCTAGGCCAGCCTCTAGACCACTGGCAAGAACTGTCTGTAACTTCTCAGAATGACAAATCATAATGAAAAATATTTTCATACAAAACTTGAACAAGAACTGACTTAGGACATGCTTAGTCTATAGCAAACATTTTGTCAAACACATGGAAACATGTAAGCTACAGGTCATGAATTCATATTTGATCATAACAGTTTGAGATTCATCTGAGAATCACCAAGAAGGATTTATGCCCTCTCCACGTAGCTGCAACAATGCTTATCATTTCATACATTCATCAACCAATCAATAGCTAAATAATTCATGACAAGAGCCATATATGGTACATATAATATAACCAACATATAAACAACATAGAAAGGAAAGAAACTCAACCATAATATCACCAACATAATCACTACAAATATTCATGAATCGCAGTAGAAGAATATCTCTTATTAATTCATGAAAATACAAACCAAGTTAGGGACTTCTATGTACCACCTACCCATATATTGGGTTGAACCAAATCTCTCTTCCAGCCAATCATCCCCACTCCATGTCCCAAGAATGAATGTGGGATATCATGGAATAAACCAAGGCTAAACCAAACTAGGCCTTCTAGAGGCCAAACCACCACAATCCTCAACCATAGTAATTCCACCTCTATGGTCAAACATCACTAACATCAACCAACATTCTCTACCGAAGTTGTCTAGGGCTCCAAGAACTAGTACCTCAACCTACAATCTTCCAATGATCTAGAATGTTTGTCTAGCTGAACTCCAGGGACTAGTAACTCAACCCACTAAGGGCTCCAGAGCATTTATCCCAACCTAGGCTCCAATTCTAGTAACTCAACCCAAGTTGTTCTGTGTTTGATCCAGGTGGATATTGGTGGCCACCTGCCAAGTCCACCTAGACCCCCACCATTGTCCCTCTTGACATTTTCAGTTTCCTTAATTATAGCACAATTTACTATTTTTAGCAGTTTTCGGGTCCTAAACTTCCGGAGCCGTTTTGAGGCCCTAAACGACGTTTTTTGGGAAATCCCGCTCCTGCGATTTTTTGGATAAAAAATCATTGTTTGCGTTATAGTCCTCAGAAAGATCTTTTCAACGGGCTATCATGCGCGTAAAACAGAGATCGTATGCCAAAGTTACGACCCCGGGAAGTTGATGTACCAATTTACCCAAACGGGGCCCATAGTTTGGCGTTTTCATCTTCTAGGGTTAGGTTTTGGAATGTTAAGGGTTTTCCATTGTTTCTCAATAATAAATAGGCCTTCGAGCCTCATTGTAAAGACAGTTCGGAACAGTTCATAGGCATGTAGCCGACACATCTCTTCTCAGAGATAAGCTCCATCGCCCTAGCTGGGTCATTTCTATTTGTAAGCATATTTCAGTATTCTCCATTAGTGAAATGAAGTATTATTTCCGCTGCACCTCTATTTTTATGGTTATCGCATCTCTGTATTTATGGTTATCTCTGTAATCTATTGCGTTCCTACTTAAATCCGGATCAGTGGTATCAGAGTGGTCTGCTTTTTCTCTGTTTTTCTTTGCATGTCCCCGACGAGGTCGGGATATAAGGAGTTAGGGCTTGAGCTGGTTGAACACTTGCAAGACCAGCCTCGCAAATCTCGACGGCCTCCCATGGCGGATAAGAAGAAAGACGAGGGAGCAGGAGATCCCATCAAAATCTTGCTCGAAGAAGCCCTCGAGCGACAACGGAACGCGATGATGGACAACTTTGCCCAAATCCTTCAGCGGCTACCCAAAGGTGACGCATCAGCTTCCAGCAGCTACTCTGGAAACGCCACACCGTTTAAGGTACAAGTTAATTTTGAAATCCCCATCTTCGAGGGTCAAATAGACGCAGATGCCGTAGATAAATGGTTAAATCTGCTAGATGGGTATTTTTCTGTTCATGAATTTTCAAGTCGGGAAAAGATTGTTTTCGCTCTTCTCAAAGCAGCCCCCACGTCAAGGACTGGTGGGAGACCTACTGCGAGCAGAAGGATGAAACTACAGGCTCGCTATTCTCAGCCGCACCCACCTGGAATTCATTCCGAGATGCCATCAAGGAGCAATACTACCCTGTTGGAAGCTATGAGGATGAATACATAAAGTGGACCACGCTGCGGCAGGGAAGGGATCAAGATGTGCCAGAGTTCACCAATCTTTTCCATACCCTTCGCACGAAGTTGGGTATCAAGGATTCGGAGCAGCATCTGATACTCAAATACCGCGGTTGCCTGCACAAGTACATCCAGGAAGAAATGGAATTCCTGAACATCTCATCGCTCGGCATAGCATACCGATATGCCATCAAGATCGAGCAGAAGTTTAAACAAAAGAAGCGAGACTTTGGAACTACAAATCCAAAGCAAGGGAAAGGTGCTCCTAAACCACAGAACAAGGGACAAAGCCAAGGTGGGGTAGCCCAAGACAACCCGCAAAAGCTACAAGCAAAGAACAGTGCCACAAAGCCGAAAAAGGACACGGGAAAATGGTGTGAGTTCCATAAGAGCTCCACTCACAACACAAGTGAGTGTCAGGCCAAGCAGTCACTGATGGCCGAACTAAAGGTTTCAGAATCAGATGCATGTTCCGACTCTGGGTCAGAAATAGACAAGGGGAATAACAAAGGGAAGTAGATCATTGATGCGGATCCCAACGCCACTGTTGCTACTGCCAAGATCCAGAAAAATGAACCCGAAGATCTAGAGGAGGAGGAGCGTCTCTTCCACTCCCAGATGTGGGTAAGGGGCTCCCCACTACAGTTCATTGTCGATAGCGGGAGCCAAAAGAACCTCATTTCGGCAGAGGTTGTGAAGCGGTTGGGCTTACCGACCACAGCACATCCACAACCGTACACTATCGGGTGGCTGCACCAAGGACGGGATCTTCGCGTGAGCCAACAGTGTCGCCTTCCATACAACATCAAGCCCTTCACAGATGAGGTATTGTGTGACATTGCTCCGCTTGAAGTTTGTGATGTATTATTAGGACAACCATACTTGTGGAAGCGACATGCTGTGTATGAATCAAGGCCCCGTGCTGTTATTATTACTTTGGGAAATCAGTTGTACAGGATACCAGAGGTAGCACCGCCTACTGCCATCTCTTTGATTACTGCAAAACAATGCAGTAAGCTCATTTCCAAAACTGGAAAATTTGTTTTCCTGATGATATGCCCTCAAGGAAAGAAGAAGACGGTGGCCACAACCTCCAGACAGGGCCCCTCTGCACAACAACTACAGATGGACAAGGTCGTGGAGGAGTACGAGGACATCTTCACCTCCCCCGTAGGGGTTCCTCTGCATTGTCAGGTCAAGCACTCCATCGATCTGACCCCAGGTGCACCCTTACCCAATGGACAAATTTATCGGCGCTCCGTTCTGGAGAACGATGAAATCAAGAGGCAGATTCAAGAGCTTCTGCAAAAAGGCCACATCCGTCCGAGTTCATCGCCTTGTGGGAGCCCAATTGTGTTGGTACAAAAGAAGGATGGGACTTGGAGACTCTGTATTGACTATCGAGCGCTGAACAAGATCACTGTCCGTAATAGGTACCCGATCCCGCGGATTGATGACCTCCTAGACCAACTAAAGGGGGCAAAATATTTCAGCAAGATTGATCTGAAGTCAGGATATCACCAGGTACCAATCGAACCCTCTAATGTGTGGAAGACTGCCTTCAAAGCCAAAGAGGGCCTTTTCGAATGGTTGGTTATGCCTTTCGGGTTGACAAATGCTCCTGCAACCTTCATGAGGCTAATGGATGACATCTTGCGGCCATACACCAACTCATTTGTAGTGGTATACTTGGATGACATTCTGATGTTCAGCCAGAGTTGGGAAGAGCACCTCCACCACATCCGACAGGTTCTCCAAACACTGCGGCAACACAAGCTATGTGCCAATTTGGAGAAATGCACTTTTGGCATGACCCAGGTTCAGTATCTGGGATACATTATTGATGAACAAGCGGTGCATGTGGATCCAGCCAAGATCAAAGTCATTCGGGATTGGCCACCTCCGACCACTTTGACAGAGCTCCGCAGCTTTCTAGGTCTTGCCAACTTCTACCGCAGGTTCGTGTTGGGTTTTTCTCATATCACTTGGCCTTTGAGTCAAGTCACCAAGGGCGGGGCGAAGGCAAAATTCTTTTGGTCTGAATCTCAACAGAAGGCATTCATAGAGTTGAAAGATCGCCTCTGCACAGCACCAGTGCTCGCTTTACCAGATTTACAACAACCATTTGAGGTCGAGACAGATGCCTCTGACTATGCTATTGGGGCAGTCCTTACTCAACACGGGCATCCTGTGGCATATCACAGTGAAACACTTTCAGACACGGTCCGGAAGTATCCCACTTATGATAAAGAGATGTATTCCATTGTACAGGCTTGTCGGCAATGGAAGCACTACATTTTGGGGAAGGAAACGGTCATCCACACAGACCACCGACCCCTACAGTTCATACAGACCCAAGGGAAATTGCAGAATGATCGCCATCAGAAGTGGTCCACATACCTGCAACAGTTCCATTTGAATATCAAGTATAAGAAGGGCAGCACTAATAATGTTGCAGATTGCCTCAGCCGACCACCGATCATGGCGTTAACCACCGTCCTCAACTCTTGTGGGCATGAGACTTCTGATTGGCCACTGCTCTACAAAAGTGACCCGGAATTCAGCCACACATACCAGAACCTCTTGGAGGGTCAGCATGTTCCAGATTTTCACCTCCAGGACGACCTGTTATGCCACTTGGGTCACCTTTGTGTTCCTTCAAGCGAGCGTGCCAAGATGATTTGGGAAGCACACTATAGTCGAGTTGCTGGTCATTTCGGGGTTGAGAAAACAGTGGCAGTGCTGCAAAAGTATTTCTATTGGCCGAATCTTCGACAGGATGTTGGGAAGTACATCAGATCATGTACTGCCTGTGCCATTGCCAAACCGACCATCAAGAAGCAAGGCCTCTATACCCCACTGCCTACCCCTAGCCAACCTTGGGAATCCATCTCCATGGATTACATGTCTGGCCTTCCTTCCACTAAGCATGGAAATGACTGTGTTTTTGTAGTCGTCGACAGGTTCTCGAAGATGGCCATCATGGCGGCCTGCAAGAAGAACATCACAGCAGAAGCCACTGCTAAACTCTTCTTTGAATGAGTTTGGGTGCACTTTGGGATTCCACAGTCTATCATCTCAGATCGGGATAGTAGGTTCCTCAGTACATTTTGGTCCAGTCTCTGGTCAATGCTGGACACCAAACTCACTAAGTCCACCGCCTTCCATCCTCAAACTGATGGCCAGACAGAGGTTGTCAATAGGATGATTGTACACATTCTGCGCATGTACAACTCAAAGCATCCACGCACATGGGACGAGAGCCTCCCCTATGTTCAGCACAGCTACAACCGAGCTCTTCACAGCTCCACTGGCCATAGCCCTTTTCAGGTGGGCTTGGGATTCTAGCCATTATGCCCCATTGATGTGGCCATGCCATTTGCAGCTACTCACGTAGGTTCTGCTCATGAATAGTCTGAAACAAACAAGGCGACCAGCTTCATTGAGCACATCCAACATATTCGCCAGCAGGTCCATGACATTCTGGAGAAATCAAATGCCAAGTTCAAGAAGCGACATGATCAACATCGAGTGCCACACAAGTTCCAGGTGGGTGACAAAGTTTGGTTGCATTTACAAAAGGAACGCCTTACTGGAGCCTATCGGAAACTGAGACCACTCCGATATGGTCCCTACACCATTACTAAGGCTGTGGGAGATAATGCATTTGAACTCAGCATTCCCCCATTCCTTGGCCTGCACCCAGTGTTCAATGTGGACCGCCTTCGGCCATACTTTCCACCATTGCTAGATACATCCGACATTGCAGAACAACTCACCCCCACAGAATTAAATCCAAATTGCATGGAACAAGCTGCAACTGATCGAATCATGGACACACAGATCAAGAATACTCGCCGACAGAATATTCAACTGTATCGAGTTGTCAAAGCAGGCCAACTCCTTCACAATGGCAAGTGGCTCACCAGGGACCAAGTTCAGCAAAAGTTTCCCCATCTCATGGAGGAACTGAACGCAATGGGGACCATTGCTTCCTAAGGGGGGAGGAATGATCCAGGTGGATATTGGTGGCCACCTGCCAAGTCCACCTAGACCCCCACCATTGTCCCTCTTGACATTTTCAGTTTCCTTAATTATAGCACAATTTACTATTTTTAGCAGTTTTTGGGTCCTAAACTTCCGGAGCCGTTTTGAGGCCCTAAACGACGTTTTTTGGGAAATCCTACTCCTGCGATTTTTTTGGATAAAAAATCATTGTTTGCGTTATAGTCCTCAGAAAGATATTTTCAACGGGCTATCATGCGCATAAAACGGAGATCGTATGCCAAAGTTACGACCCCGGGAAGTTGATGTACCAATTTACCCAAACGGGGCCCATAGTTTGGCGTTTTCATCTTCTAGGGTTAGGTTTTGGAATGTTAAGGGTTTTCCATTGTTTCTCAATAATAAATAGGCCTTCGAGCCTCATTGTAAAGACAGTTCGGAACAGTTCAGAGGCATGTAGCCGACACATCTCTTCTCAGAGATAAGCTACCATCGCCCTAGCTGGGTCATTTCTATTTGTAAGCATATTTCAGTATTCTCCATTAGTGAAATGAAGTATTATTTCCGCTGCACCTCTATTTTTATGGTTATCGCATCTCTGTATTTATGGTTATCTCTATAATCTATTGCGTTCCTGCTTAAATCCGGATCAGTGTTTGTTCCAACCCACATACACAAGGAACATGAGCACTAATTAGAAAACAATCAAGTAGAAAAACCCACAACAACATCGCTATCTAGGAAATGGAAAGGCAAGGCTAACACCACTATCAATCGAGGAAAATATCTATGCCAATGACAACATATAACCAAAAAGTCACATGCATATACCAGGCATACATAAATCAACTAGGAAATCACACATGTAATTTGTTACCTACAAAGAAATCCAGCTGTAGCTGTTGATCCAACTATTCCCTTTTGCTTTCTTACTTTTCCTTTTCCTTCTTTCTCCAAATCCATGGTGATATTCCAAAGTGATCTAATAATGTGGAAATAATACTATAAGTGTGAAAGAGTATGAGAAAGTGAATGAGATCCCTATAGCTAAACGGACTAAAGGTCGTGAACTCATCTCTAAAGCCTTTTCATCATTGAGGCATCTATTTTCTTCATTTTCCCTTCAATTTCCCTCTCATACAAATATGTGTCTCTTTACCTTCCTTTTCTCCTATTTTCCTTTATTTTCATAAATAAATGGAAATTATTGCCACTTTTCCTTTACCAATTCCTTTTTAAATTTCCATAGACATTAATTAATCACTAGTGATACCCATCACTATGTTTTTCCAAACATTCAACTTGGAATACACGTCCCATAACCTTGGTCTTATTTTATTTAGATAGAAAATCATCTAGGGGTTGTTACAGTCTATCTGTTAACTGATATCTAGTTCTATGATAGAAATAGAGTTGATTTTTTTTATTTTAGTTGAGTAGTTTTAGTCTTGTTAAATCAATTGACTCTCCACTAACTGGTTGCAGCTATAAATTTAGGCCCAATAGGTTATGAAATTTGAATTTCCTATTGAGGCTAGATGAAGGCACATATCTATTTAGTCATTGTACGTAGGTTTTTGTGTGAGGATATTAAGAAGCAAGCAGAGTAAGAGAGGCTTGATGATCAAGTATATCAATTTCTGTTGGGAATTGTGCAAGGAAATAAGAGGAAATTCCTCTTTTTTAGGGAAAAAATTGTGCTAGGAAATAGGAGGTCCTAGTAGGCCTTATTTGCCTAAGTGTTGCAAAAGTTTTGTAGAGAGTTGATCAATATTGCAGGAAGCTTTAGGCTTGAAGAAAATTCTTTGTAATAGATCAAATTGCTCCGTTGATAATAGAAGCAAGTATGGGTTTTTCCTAGTATGGTTCCCCAGATATATTGTTTGATCTATGTGTGATTGATTTATGTGTGATTTTTTTTCTATTCATTGTTTTACTTCTGTGGAATTTTTGTAGAGAAATATTGTATATTTTTTTGTCAGTTTGAGCTCATTAGCAGTTGTAAGGTTTCAAGGAGTTTCTACAAAAACAACTCAATATTTTTTGTAATCAAAGTAAGCAGTGATGAGATTCTACCTTGTAATATTGACTACAAAGGAATACATAACATCTAATCGATGTGTTAATATATCATAAAAGGGTTGTTATTGTCATTTGGTGTGGAATCAACTATTTTTTTTCCTCAAACATATGAAATAGTTACCCAATGTGCAATTTGTTGATAGGAGAAGTGATTAATGACATTGACAAGTCGAATTAAGCCATAAAACAATTTTGGGAAGTTAAGCTCTTCATAAAACTTGTCTTGGAAAATGCCCAATGGATGGAATCCTTTAGAAGGCACAAATTGAACTACTCTTGTAGGAAGGTCATGGATTAAATGGGCCTCTAAGTAGCCATGTACAAGTGTTTCATATTATGGTGAATCTAGTTGGTCTATTCTTGGAATATTGATGTCATTCTTTTGTTTATTTTGATCAAAGTGTTTTTTCCATTCATTATTGATTACTATTTGTTCATTTTTGTACAGAGTGGTATTGCACAAGTCATGAAAATAAATCATCACCTTTTTTGGCCAAATGTTTCTAGACAAATAAGCATTCTTGTATTCCATTTTTCTCTTCAGCATAATTGCAACTATCATGCACTCATTGATATTTCTAGGTAAGGTTGTTTGACTTTGTCCAAATTGGCGGAGACATTTATAATTGTCAGTTAATTCAATTTGTGATATTTTGTAGCCAAGTTTCCTTAGTTTTGCAAAGATCATTCTTGGTGCCACCAATTTTTCTTTTAAAGGTGTTAATTGTGTAACATAAAGTAGTCTATGGTTTCGACGAATATGTAGAGGCAACACAAATGCATGAAAACTTTCATTGAGTATTGTTGTATTACAAGATTTACAAATTTGTTTATTCATTTTGATGGGTTTGAATTATATTTTAGGAGTGATATTGACAAAACAGTGAAATCATGAAGATGGGTTACACTTTTGGGCCAAATATGGCGATGAAATTTCAAGTTTTTCCTCCTTTATCGAATTGAAGCCCTCAAAATTCATATAAGCACTGTGAATTTTTATTTAGAGTAAAAAGACAAATTGTGGAGAATTAAGTTGTTTTCCTAATGATATTTCTTGCAAAAATATTTGGTGTCATATAATATGTCAGTTAATAAAACTCAAGATTTTGTGATACATATTTTGATTATTTGAAGACATTCTCGGAAGAAATCACATTGGTATAATGAGGCCGACGTGTTTCGAACCAACTTGTGTGGTTCAT
Source organism: Pinus tabuliformis (assembly GCA_031772625.1). NCBI lineage: Eukaryota > Viridiplantae > Streptophyta > Pinopsida > Pinales > Pinaceae > Pinus > Pinus tabuliformis. Next base: position 995,760,050 of record CM062806.1, on the reverse strand, counting down.
CATCAGGACAAGATGAACAATCAGATCATAGCTTCAAGTTAAATAAGGAGTCAGGACCATGTAACAGCTATAGGGGAAACAACTGAAAATGGCTATTTTCTTAACGACTATAGGGGAAACAGTGAAAAAACAACTATTTTTGACTCGATAGGAAAAATGGGACAAATTATTATTATTTGTTAATAACTAATAATAAAATAATAAATCAAATATAGTGTATAATTATAAACCTAAAAACAATAACTTGATGCTTATAAGTCATTTTCTTTTTTTTTTAATGGTTTCCTTATATACTAATATTCCCATCAAAGAAGCCTTAGATGTCATCTTTCGTCTTACCAATCCTGACACTGCTAAACTAGTCGAGATCTGCCTTACTTCCACTTTCTTCTGTTTCAAAGGTGAGTTCTATGAACAAACCTGTGGCGCAGCCATGGGCTCACCCTTATCCGCTATTGTTGCTAACCTGTTTATGGAGGATTTTGAATCCAGAGCTTTGGCCTCAGCTATTTTTAAACCGAAGCTTTGGAAAAGATTTGTAGATGACACCTGCTCTATTTGGCAGCATGGTTCGGATAAGTTAGATCTCTTCTTTCAGCATCTTAATAATCAATATAGCTCCATTAAGTTTACCATGGAGAAAGAAATCAATGGTTGCCTCCCTTTCCTTGATGTCCTCATTTCTAAGAAAGAGGATGGCTCATTTTCCCATCAGGTATTTCGGAAGAAAACTCACACGGAGCAATATCTTCATGTGAGGTCCCATCATTTCCCTGCTCAGAAATTGGGTGTTATCTGCCCTCTAGCTACCTGTGCTATGAGGGTTTCTGATGTCGACCATTTTTCCAAAGAGAAATCCCATCTCTTGAAGGTTTTTTCTAATAATGGTTACAATAAGAAATAAGGCCTTAAAGCCTTCCTCAAAGCCAACAAAAGTCCTAAGGTTAAGACAGACCCTAAGGATTGTAGTTCTGGGGTTAACCTCCCTTTCATCCAAGGGACGACTGACATGATTGCGAGAATCTTGAGAAAGCACAACATTCCCTCTACCTTTCGACCTGTTAACACCATCAGAAGTTCCTTGAAATCAACAAAAGACCCTATGGACCCCAAGGATATGAAGGGTGTTTATGTCATCCCATGCTCCTATGGAACTTCATACATTGGTGAAACTGGTCGTTCTATTAATCAAAGGATTAAGGAACACGATGTCGATTTTAAGCATGGAAGGACCTATTCTTCGACCTTAGCAGAGCATGCTGAGAAAACCAAGCATCAGATATGCATTGAAGAGGCTAAGGTCATTTCTAAGATTTCTCAATTTCATCACTGTAAATTTAAGGAAGTCATTGAAATTGAGAGGAGGCCTAGTAATCTTAATAGAGACGACGGTTGGAAAATCAGCAGTTGCTGGATTCTAGCCCTTTCCTCTTAGTTCCTTCCCTTTCTTGTATCTTTTTTTGATTTCTCTTCCCTTGAGGTTTTTTTTTTCCAAGAGCAAAGGAAATGAAAATTAATTAAAAATAAATATCATTAATTCATTTATTTATTTATTTATTTATCTTTTTATTTTTATATTTTTATTTAGTTTATAAAAGTACATTTATATCTACTATCTATGAAACAATGAATAGACAACTACAATCTAGGAACAAAAAATAATTAGAATACGTTCAAATTTAATTCATAATTATTGAAAAAATATTATATATATATATCTATATATATATATATATATATTTAAATGAAACACTAATTAGGCTAAATGAATAATATTAAATTATTTAAGTCAAATAGATATTCTATTATAAATTAATTATCTTGGTTTATTGTATTAAAATATAAATAAATAAATAAATAAAAATAAAAAAATTGACTTATAAGGGTCATATTGGTTATTCTTATAATTATAAACATATAATTGAAAATAAGCTTAGGACATAAACATGTTTCATTTATACCAAGATAATTAGTTTATAACTAAATAATATATCTATTTAATATTATTTGACTCGATTATCTCAATATTATTATTTTTTACATTTAATTCATTAATTCATTTGACTTAAAAAAAAAACAAAAAATGACTTATTAGCATCAAGTTGGTGTTTATAGGTTTATAATTATACACTATATTTGATTTATTATTTTATTATTAATTATTAACAAATAATAATAATTTGTCCCATTTTTCCTATCCATTGAAAAATAGTCGTTTTTTAGTTGTTTCCCCTATAGCTATTAAAAAAATAGTCGTTTTTTAGTTGTTTCCCCTATAGCTATTACATGGTCCTAACTCCTTATTTAACTTGATGCTATGATCTGATTGTTCATCTTGTCCTGATGATGAACCACACTGGTTGGTTCAAAACGCGTTGGTCTCATTCTACCAATGTGATTTCCTCTGAAAATGTCTTCAAATAATCAAAATATGTCAGTTTTCCATCAAATGGAATTCTTGTCCTTGCAATTTTTCACACATCTTTAGAGTTATGCGTGTGTTAACGTAACATAACATGGTATAAAATGTGTAATTTAATATGTGTGTGTGTGTGTGTGCGTGTGTGTGCATGATATAAAAGGAGAGAGATAAGTTTAACATATTGAAAAAATATTTTTTTATGCAAAAGTATTTATTTTTTTTATTTTTTTTCAAAGTTGGCGAAGTAATATTTTAATTGCATTTTGCAGACACATTTATTCATGTAAGTTTTTTTTCAACTATTTAAATAAATTGAAAAACCAAAAGTACCCTTTTGAAGAGGACTTGTAAACAAAGAGAGTGGTATTTTTTTAATTTTTTGTTGTTGTTGATATTTTATGATATTAATTTTTTATTCAGCCTCTTTAAAAGAGTTCAAACAAATTTCAATCATTGTGTTTAAAATAAATTAGATGAAAAATATCATATGAATTCAAAAATGTCAAACTCATATGCCATTGGATAGAGGATTCATTCATGAATCCAACGTGATCAAATCTTCCACCTAAGGATAAATTTAGCCCTAAGTCTGCTAGGGTACAAAATGGTGTTGCAACAAATTTTGCAGAAGGGGTGCTAAAATTGTGGATTTTAGGCCTTAAAAGGCTCCACTAAGCACTTAAAACAATCAATCAAGTGCTTGATTTAGGAATTCAAATAACTTGATCAAGGGTTTAAGAAACCATTGATGAAGCCCTTAACATTGTTAAATAAAGGCTCGATCTAGCTTCAAATCTCAATCTAGCCTATCGCAAGTAGATCTAAGTTTAAGGCTCAATCACGCCACTTTTTTTAACTCGATCAAGCACCTAAATGGCTCGATCAAGCCATATTTTTTTCCACCCAAATGAACCCTCTCTCGCCAAAAAGTGTGACCTAGCTCCATGCTTTCACCCAAAAGTTGATAATGCGATTCTGTCAATGGGTCACATGTCTTTTGTAAAATGCAATATGTCACAAATGCAAAATTCATAAGTAGGTCTGTCTCGACTGCTTTAATTGACTGTACATGCTTTCGACGTTCTTCATTTAGCACAATACCTTGTTGATCCGGATTTAAGCAGGAACGCAATAAATTACAGAGATAACCATAAATACAGAGATGCGATAACCATAAATACAGAGATGCAACAGAAATAATAATATGCGATAACCATAAAAACAGAGATGCCGCGGAAATAATACTTCATTTAATTAATGGAGAATACTGAAATATGCTTACAAATAGAAATAACCCAGCTAGGGCGATGGTAGCTTATCTCTGAGAAGAGATGTGTCGGCTACATGCCTCTGAACTGTTTCGAACTGTCTTTACAATGAGGCTCGAAGGCCTATTTATTATTGAGAAACAATGGAAAACCCTTAACATTCCAAAACCTAACCCTAGAAGATGAAAACGCCAAACTATGGGCCCCGTTTGGGTAAATTGGTACATCAACTTCCCGGGGTCATAACTTTGGCATACGATCTCCGTTTTACGCGCATGATAGCCCATTGAAAAGATCTTTCTGAGGACTATAATGCAAACAACGATTTTTTAACTAAAAAGTCGGAGCAGCGGGATTTCCCAAAAAACGTCGTTTAGGGCCTCAAAACGGCTCCGGAAGTTTAGGACCCGAAAACTGCTAAAAATAGTAAATTGTGCTATAATTAAGGAAACTGAAAATGTCAAGAGGGACAATGGTGGGGGTCTAGGTGGACTTGGCAGGTGGCCACCAATATCCACCTGGATCACTTGTGTTCATATTGTAGATTTTAATTGATGCAAGCGACTATATTCCTCATTGGATATGTTGGAAAAAGCACCAAAGACTAGTTTGCTATTATGTTTGCTCAATGACAAAGAATGTGAATCTTGTTTTGATAGTGTGCAATGTTTAGGTACTTTGACCAATTTTCTTTTTCCTTCATGTTTTGTTGTCAATTGAATGATATTTTAGTGGAGAACAAGATGTTGTGGCATTGGATTCTCTATCAACAAGATGTGAACAATTGACACAACATTGCAACTTTTTTCCCTTTGACATTGATTTGAGCATTCTATGTAGTTTGTCAGCGTGGCTGACATTTTGGACACTATTAACTTGCAAAAGTTCATGAAAATGCACATGTGATATGAACAGTGAAATACACATGAGGTATAACACTTTTCATGAAGTGTTTGTTGAATAGAAACTCAAAGTAATATCTTTTATTTTTGCACTCCAAATGTATATGTTAGCATCAAGTATTTCACATCTCCATTGGATCGTAAAAGCCTTTCCCTCTATATGTCCATTTGCATATGGCATTAACAAGTTAATAATATAACCTTACCAATATTTAATACATTTTTCTAAGCATTCAATAGCTCTAATGTCATTGTAAATTAAGCAATTGTAAAAATTTTGTGCAATTGATTTTATCATAACAACTATGTCAAACCATGTTGAAAGTACAGAAAAATATTCAAACAATGAGTCATGACAGTCATTGACAATATGACCATAGATCAAAAACCCTTGCTCCAATAGGATTTGTTTAATTGACAACATGTCAATTTTTTTGTAGGGATATTGGCATGGACAAATGAATGGAGCAATTGATCTAGGAGTCGAAGTTAGGATGTGTATTTTTCGTACAACAAGAGTGGTTCAAAATAGAAACACACAGGGTTCTTGTTATGTAATATAATATTATATTGATAACCATCAATGTCTTGATTGAAGCGAAGATATGGTTGCCCATTTGTGAATAGCCAAACATTGACTAGAACAAACAACCAATTAGAGAACCATTTGATGCAAAAAACATCTCCCCATAAGATAATTGTAGAAGAACCACAATGAGAAGAAGGTGTAGACTTTTTTTGCAAGTATATTTGAACATCATTAACATGATGAAGGTCTTCAAGATACTTAGGAGCAAGTTCATAATGTAGTGATTGCAAAGCGACATCATGCTGACAACTCAAGCAGTGGCGGAAGTGATTAAGAATCCCTTCTTGTATTTCAACTAAGGTATAGAGAAAGTGAATGAGGACAACAAAAGAGTCAAATAGACAATCCCCTAGATAATATAAGAAATGTTGTAGCCTATATAAATTGAATCTAGATAACTTGTGATTGATTTCTTGCATGTTTGACTCAATTAGTGCAAAAGCATTTTTCATTTCCATATGGTCTGATGAGTGAATATGGAAAGTTGTCAAATGCAAGATTGGTTTACAATGGAAAACACCTGAAATATGTTGAATAGTAACTACCAAGTATCATTGAAGAAGATTATGCAATTTTCTATATAGGGTGTAGTCTCCTTTCTATTCTATTCTTGCTCACCATTTAGCCAAACATGAGCGTCTGACATTGGGACAAAGGAAATGAAGAAGTTGTAAGGAAATTTGAAAATGGCATTGTTTACATGTGATCAAAGAGAGACAAAATATAACGACATAATTAAATAGAAAAAATTGATTATAAGCAACATTGCATATTAAGAAAGCAATAGTAAATCTACAAAGTAGTATAAAACACAATTCAAATACATCGTAACCAAATGACAAGTTTGCATGAGTTCCTAAATCAGATTCAAAAGCTTTTCAATTATTGAGGAAAACATATATATTTTGTCATATTTTGAGCACTACGCTAATTGGACAAGAGTCCAAGAGGCCTAGACTATTGGTCAAAGACCCTAGCTAAAGTGTTCTATATTGTTTCATCAAGCATAAAAAAATTTGACTTAAGGCATTACAATATATGTAGCACCATAATAAATTACACAATATATGAAATAACCTATCAAGAAAATGCTGAAGTACTCTATATACATTTCCATATATTTTAATAGTCAAATTGACTGAGTCCCTTATCTTACATACAAGAAAATATCATACATCAATTTGATACATAATTTAGCCATAACCTTAAAATTTATTATTAAGGATAATGAAGATTTCTAATTGCCATATGAAAATTAGATTGATAAAAGTGTTTGATATAATATTATTTCCTAAAATTTTGCAATTCAATCAAATTATATATTAAAATAAAATGATCTCTCTATATAAAAATAATGTGAAATTTTATTTGAGAGAGATGATTGGGATAGTTTCTACTGAAATTAAATTGGCTCGAGTAAGATGTTAAGGTTTGATGTAACAAGTTTAAGAAAATAAATAATTTTAGTCAAATGTAAATCTAAAATATAAGAATATCTTCTATATAAAAAATAAAAAATAATCATATATAATAATAGGCAAAAATTTAAAATTTAGATAAATATCAAATAAAAATATATAGAGGAAAAATTTCAAAAGTTTCTCACATCGTAAACAAAAAACAAAAACGTCCCCTTCCTAATAAGAAATTTTAAATATTTCATTCATCATATATTATAAATGGATAAAAATAAATAAATAATATATAAAATGTTATGTGAAAATTTTAAATATTCCATCCAAAATACATTATGAATATAAAAGCTTTCACTTTCTTTTAAAAAAAAATTTCGGTTAAGAAAGGAGAAAACTTACATAATAAACAACTTTCATTTTTTTTTAGAAAAAGAAATTTTGAACATTACAAATAATAAAGATCATGGACAAATTCTTTAAGTGTACGATAACTAGGAATTGCACTAGATGTTGCAAAGGAAACCTTGTAAGGAAGTAGCTTAGGAAGTGTAAGAAAGAGTAGCATTAAATTGTTACTCTTCTATGATGACAGTGAAAATCATTTACTATATATAGTGATTGTTGTACATTTTTCTGAATTTCATTATAAATGCCAATCAATCAAGAGATAGTTACAACCAATATGGAAATTATGATTCCATCATATAATTTTACATTTATACCCTTCTTCCACAACTGTTTTTCCTTAGCATGGAACTTCACTTTAGATAATATGATTTCATCCTACGATAGTCTTCAAATCCACATCCACAAATATAATTGACATCTACTGCAAGATGAAGCCACATTTTTAAGTTTTGAGAAGCATATTTGATTTTAATTTTTAAGAAGAAAATTTTACAAAAGAAATTCTAATGCTGCTCGTTAAAATTACCCAGAAAAATAAAACAGAAGAGATACAATAATTATATTTTTAACAAACCATAAGCATTGAAGACGGAGAGTAATATACCTAGCACATAATTATGTCAAACAATATCATACTTCAAGCACTTGCTATATATGAACAATGAAACCTTAAATGAAAACGATTTCCATCAAAGACGAGATATCATCTCTTCAAATCTCAACCTAACCTCATACCAACGAGCACAATCAGATCAAGTTTCTTGTTGTGATCTTAAAAATGTTAGTATTGGCGAGAGAGAGGATGAAATCAAGTGCGAGGGAACAAAATTACAATACCATAGCTCTCTGTGCAGGATAGAGTATTATAAAATTCAAACAAAGGCACTTCAATTATACCAAAAGCAAGGAAAGTAGATTGGATAAATTATTAACCATTTCAATACTACCAAATATTGAAGTGTGTAAGAACATTTGAAGGAGTTTAAATGCAAAAAGAATCCATCAAAGATGGTATTTTATACTTTTTGACTTCTAACTACATATGTGGGTGGCTAAATTAAAATCAATTTTGGGTTATAATGATAATATTATGAAGCTTCAAACTTAACAATTTACAATGGGAGACCTGAGCACTTACAACATAATCCTCATCACCGGAGAATGAATCTAGCCGTGCATGCCAAATTTCAGATTGTCTTTAAAGGATCATGTGCAAAGGTTACTAGACCAGCCGGAAACCACAAATACAAGAAGAAATTTTCCTTATATGAAAAACATAATCTCATAGTATTGTCCCCAGAACACAAGCTTGGACTTTCTTGTGTCGAAGATCTATTATCTATGCATCAAAGAAATTGAGGTCTGGTCATACTCGGTATAAGAAGCTCCAAAAAGCCTAATCGTTAAAGGTTGTAATATGATAAGGAATTCAATTGCATGCCTAGCTTGCAGATCAATTTTTCAAAAGAAATTTGTGCTCAAGAAACAAACTTACGTGTGAGCAGCCCAGTCAACCTTATGTTCTGTATCAGCTAGAAAGAATTCATTTCCAAAAGGTAAGTCCTCTTCTTCACCATTTCCTTCGTAGCTGCACAAATGGCTCATCAAATTCCCCTACTAGAAAAGCTTATGTGTCCTTCTTAATTGGTTGATCACTAGGCCTAATGGAAATAAGGGTTGCTCTCTCCATCCCACCACCTTCTATAAGGTCAAGATATGGGGCATACCGGAGCTTCATATTCAAGGCTGGAATCTATGTCTGACTCCTACTATAAGGTCAAGATATGGGGCATACCGGAGCTTCATATTCAAGGCTGGAATCTATGTCTGACTCCTAGAAGCTGAGGCCATTGGCGGCTTGTCCCTGAACTCTCACAACTGTTCTTTCCCCATACAGAGCATCCCATGTCCACCTGCATTGGTGAGAATGAGATTCTGAAGTGTTGGATGATCATAAATTATCTGTTTTAACAAAAAATGCCTTGCAGAAGCTGCAATTCACGAGCTTATGGTCCAAACTACTCTCAACTTCAACCCATCAGCCGTGTAGAATGATTCGGTATACTGTCGTTATCATCAAAAATCTTGTTAGATTCCCTCGTTCTTCGAATAGCACAACGTAGATTTTCCCTTGAATTCTTCTCACAGAAATACGATGTGGATCCTAATATTACGCAACTCTCCACCGGGAAGCTCAATGCGAAGATTTTGGATCTCCTTGAATTTTTTCTGCACCTCACTGGGGGAATGATGTGAAACCTCGACAAGAACTACCTTCTTCATCCCGAGGATCTGTTGCAATGTCTGTAAGGGCTTAACTATACTACCGATCACAAGTTTAACAAAAAGACCTATAAAGTCCCAGCTCCTACCTCTCAAACTCCCGCTCTCCTCAGCAGAGATCACGCAGTCCACCTTCACCACGATATCCTCCACCTGCGACACCAAACCGTTAAAACATTTTGAAACAACCAAGCACCGCCCTAGGGCTTTGGTGTCACCTAGCTTGTTAAAGATCACCAAAACTAATGAATTGGGAAGATGATCAAATTGATCCACTACACACCATAATCATTGAAGACGGAAAGTAATATACTTGGAACATAATTATGTCAAAAAAACACCGGACTTCAAGCACTTGCTATATTTGAACAATGAAACCTTAAATGCAATCAATTTCCGTCAAATACCAGATATCATATCTTCAAATCTCAACCTAACCTCATACCAACGAGCACAATCAGACCAAGTTTCTTGGTGGGATCTTAAAAATGATATTATTGGCGAGAGCAAGGATGAAATCAAGTGCTAGGGAACAAATTTACAATACGATATCTCTCTGCGTAGGATAGAGTATTATAAAATTAAAACAAAAGCACTTATATTACACCAAAAGAAAGGAAAGTAAATTGGATAAATGATTAACCATTTCAATATTTCCAAAGCTTGAAGTGTGTAAGAACATTTGAAGGAGTTTAAATGCAAAAAGAATCCATCAAATATGGTATTTTATACTTTTTGACTTCTAACTACATCGTTCTTAATCGTCGATCGCTAGGCCTAATGGAAACACGGGTTGCTCCCTCCATTTCACCACCTTTTGGAAGCTCAAGATATGGGGCATACCAGAGATTCATATTCAAGGCTGGAACTTGAGTCCGATTCGCAGAAGCCGAGGCTGCTAGTGGCTTGTCCCTGAACTCCCGCAATTGTTCTTTCCCCATACAGAGCATCCCCTATCCATGTGCATCGGTGAGAATGAGGTTCTGAAGCATTGGATGATCAGAAATTATCTGTTGTAACAAATAATGCCTTGGATAAGCTGCAATTCACGAGCTTATGGTCCAAAATACTCTCAGCTTCAACCCGCCATCTGTGTACAACGATTCTGGTATACTGCCATTATCATCCAAACTCTCATTAGATTCATCCATTGTTCGAATAGCAGAACGAGGATTTTTCCTCAAATTATTCTCATAGAAATACGATGTGGATCCCAATATCACGCATCTCTCAAGCGTACTACCAAATTTGGCTCTCCACCTCAACAACATGCCATCCTCAATGCCAAGCTCTCCACCGGGAAGCTCAGTGCGAAGATTTTGAATCTCCTTGAAGTTTTTCAGCACCTCGCCAGGGGAATGATGTGAAACCTCGGCAAGAACAACCTTCTTCATCTCGAGGATCTGTTGCAATGCCTGTAAGGGCTTAACTATACTACTGATCACAAGTTTACCAAAAAGACCTATAAAGCCCCTGCTCCTATCGCTCAAACTCCCGCTCTCCTCACCAGAGATCACGCAATCCACCTTCACCACGACATCCTCCACCTGCGACACCAAACCGTTAAAATGTTTCGAAACATCCAAGCACCGCCCTAGGGCTTTGATGTCGATTAACTTGTAAAAGATCACCATAACTAACGAATTGGGAAGACGATCAAATTGATCCGTTATAGGCATTTGAACCTCCGAGCTCGCGTTATTATTTTGCTTGCACCCGAACTCCAAATACATGCTTCCTCACACCCTTCAATGGAAAAAAGGAAACCTAGCTTCGATTTTGAAGGTTAAAACCCCGCGGAAACATAAATATTCTTTGCTTTTCACCTTTACATCTTGAAGATTATTTGAAAGATTCACCTCTAAGATACAATCCACAGCCTCACAAATTAAAAGAAGATAAATGCAACGATTTTTATTTCTTCTTTTTTCCTTTTTCGTCGGTTGGGAAAAAGTTTAGACCTCGAATCTTACTGAAAAGATAGATCTGCCTCTTGGCACCTTTCTTCCTCCCATACCGGGGCCCCAGCGTGAAGAAGGCTTGCAGAGACGGTTGCAGTAATTATTCTTCACTTTACAAACTTTTTGCCGCATACTTTTCCAGATACTCGATTTCGGAGGACACAGGCCGAGATACACACTTTATACATGCCAAAAGATCTGATTCTGCCAACGCATTCAAGTTTTGGAACTTGAGAACTTGGATCTACGTGGCCCAGAAGCCTGTGAAAACCCGTGAAGTCCTGTGCGAGCAGGGGCGAGCACGACCCCTCGTAGATATTGTTTGGAAGCCATTAACCCTTGATTTCTCTCAGCGCTATCCTAGGATGCCCGACGAAATGAATCATGATACTCTAAGTCTATCACGCTATCACATCGAATCTAGCTATCAGATCGAATCTAGTTAGAACGAATTGTAACTAACTAGTACCAGCTTTTAAGCTGATGGCAGAGACTATTTCCATCGTCTAACACTTAAATCACCTAAATCAAAGGCACATAAAGGGACAGGTGGGAGGGGAGTTAAAGGGACAGGTGGGAGGAGAGTTATTTTTAGAAGGAAATGCCATAGGATGTAAATATAAAAAGTAATGAAACGTAGGTAGAAAATTTTAAATTTTGTTACATTATATAAATAAACAGAAGAAAATTTGACCCTCTTAAAATGGATAGCCAAAAATTATTTATTTTAGATATGTTTATTTAAGAAGATCAATTTCTTGAATTCTTGATATACTTGAGGAAGAAATTATAGAAGCTATAGGTAAATAAAACAAAAATTCAACAAAGTTAAGAAATAAATGCTCACGAGATCTTACAAATTAGTAACTATATAACAATAAAACTTTCTTAATAGAATTTTGGAAAAAATGCTCACAAGATTCTAAAAACTATTTGTTTGGACTAATTTAATTATGTTAATTGAAATGGAAGTTTTCTTGTATACTTGTTGGACCCAAAGAAAACTATAGAAAGGTGAAGGGAAAAGAACAAGGTCAAGTTAAAAATTAACAAGAAAAAATTTATGATTGATGGAATTGGAATTGAAAATAGAGGGGAAAAAAGGGTTATAGAAAAAGTCAAAAAAAGTACAAGTCAGATTAAGAATAATAAAACTAAAAATAAAAATAAAAAAAAATATTGAAATTTTAAGCTATTTTCCTCAAAATTTATCATCTTATAGAAAAAAACTATAATTCATGAAAATGGAAAAAAAAATTGAATGCTTAAATAAAAAATAAATAAATAAATAAAAAATTAATAACTAATAGAAAAATGGAAATTACTAAGCAACACCCATAATAACACCTATAATAAGACTTCAACCAATAACCTTACAAATAAATAAATTTAAATAATAATAAAAAATAGAAAAAAATGAATTCGTAATTATAAATTATAGATAAATATAATTTAATTAAACTAAAAAAACAATAAAGACATGAAAAATAAAAAAACTAATAAAATATTGTATTGTTGAATGCCATCACCAAAAATTAAGAAATATGATTAACTAATGTTGTTTATATTAACATATATACATTTAATATATATGTTTTATTTTTTATTAATATATATAATTTTGGAATTGTATTGCGACTTTCTAGAGTTTCAGGTGTCCGATAGAAAAAATTGTCGTGAAATCTTGATTTGTGTTATTTAAACTAGTTTTTTGACTGTATATATGGATTCAACACTATGAAAAACCCTTAGGGCACTTCTATTGTGCAGGGGTTACCCCTCAAACTTGTGGCCACATTTTAGAGAAATTAAATAGGAAAAATCCACCTAAAAAGCTTCCAAAAAGTAGCACTAAAAACAACTCCTATAATTTTTTATAATTAAATTATTAAAATATGTTTTTAATATAATAAACTATAATTGAAACAATAGGGAAAAAATAAAAAATGAGTAACTAATAGAAATGAAAGTTACTAAACAACTCATAATAAGACTTCAACCAATCACCTTACAAATAAATAAATTTAAATAATAATAAAAAATAACAAAAATTGAATTCCCAATGTTAAATTATGGATAAACCACATAAATTTTTGGTCAAAAACAAATTAATCGCCAATCAAAAACAAAAATGAATACCTATAACAATAAAAAAGACCATATATAAAGACAGAAAATCACTATCATAAAATTAAGTTAAATAATTTTTATCACAATTTTTACAAATTTAATTTATTTCAAATTTATTTTTATTCATAACCAAATAACTCATTTTTATTAAAAAATAAAAAATATCTTTTTTTTTTAAACTTGATAAGACTCTTCTTTTCATGTTTTTACATGTCCATTATTCACCCAGCTACCAGGAGGGTAGTACAAGATTTGAACTCAATACTTCATTTCCATAGCCATCACCACTTGAGCTATGCCAAACAAAAAAAATATAAATAATATAAATAAATATCATTCTGCAAAATATTTACATCGTTATAGTTTAATATTCTAAAATTAGAAGATTAAATTTAAAGTTATTTTTATAAGTGTTTCAACTTCTTAATGAATTCATCAATAACATCAAATTTTATACTTAAAATTTTCTAGTTTTCTATGAACTAACCAAATTTATTTACGCACTAACAGTACGGTTTCAATGGTTTAAAGCTGTATTTTGTAATTTTGCTTTTCAATGGTTTAAAGCTGTCTTTTGTAATGTCTGTGGAGCTTTCCTCACATTCATTGTCGAATAGAGAAAAATGTGTCAAGGAGAGTGAAGCACTGGAAATCGGGTTTGAAGCAAGTCAAAGCATGGAGACCGAAATAAAAGAGAGACTTGTTAAAGGCCAGAAGGCTACGATTCGTGTCAGTCAAGCGAGACCCCTGACCTCTGACAGCGAAAAACTACCAGTAGACACAGGAGACGAGAGTCTCGCAAATCAGTTGAAGCCGAGCGAAAAATTGCGTGATATTCGAACATATTTCTGCGACCATTTCGGAGACAGATTGCGAGAATGAATAAGAAATTCGAACAAGATTGAAGAAAAATAACTGAACACGGAGAATATCTTTGACAAGAAGGTGCCTCCCTGGTGGGAACATATCACATTTAGAGCAATGTCAATCAACATTGAAACAGCTCATAACAAAAGAATAAAATAAGCAGGCATTCTCTAACCTCCCATGTTTCATCATAATCAAAAATGAAATTTACGAGCTAAAGATTGAAAATCTTCTATGATTGGGCGAATAAACAACATTTCGATGATGGGGTGAATAAACAATATTTAAAGGAGTACATACGCACACCGTAAACTTACAGTTAATGGAGTTGCCCAGCAAACGTTATGACAAATGTAGACCAAAAATAATATGGATTTGATCGCTGTTGAAGCGTCGAAGCTGCTCATAGCTTGTAGCAATGCTATGGATGGATTGTAAAACTCAGGCTTCATCTTCTAATTCAAAATATGCAAAAATTGAGGAGATGCCGAATATATAAGTATTTTTTCAAATAAAAATTTTCAATACTGAAATGAAAAATAGAGTTCAGACACACAATCAAGACTTACCGTTAATGGCATCGTCCAACAGACATTATGACAAATATGAATTTCATGAAGATAACTGGACGAAAAATATAATGGACCAAGCTAACAGGGTGGGGTTCTTTCCAGAGGGGCTTATCAAATACCAATGGATGGATGTAATAATGACTAAATAGTAGACGAGGAGGATAGAGAAAGTAGCAGTGACAATGAAGAAATCTCCAAATCTCGCAAATACAAGAGAATTTTCTATCTTATTTTCTATACTATTTTGGGAAATGCAGTCACCACCAAGACAGAGCTCAATACAGATGTTAATAAATCTTAAATCTACGAGCCATTAAATATGAGGTGTAATTAAATTTATAGATGAAATAACTTTTTTACTGACCATTAAATATGAGCTGTAGTTAAATTTATACATGAAATAATTCTTTTCATGGAAATCAGATGATACATTTCAAGTAAGAATGTGATTTGTTGTTGATTTAAGTACATTTTTAAATGTATAAATTGATTTAACACTTTGAAAAACTCTTATAGCACTCTAATTTCACAAATTAAACAACTTAAACTCAAATTTTTAAAAATCTATATAAAATTTTAGTTAAAATTTAAAAAACAAATGTGTTGAAAAAAATCATTTCTTATGTAAATTAAACAATATCTTAAACATGATATATAATAAGTAAATGCTTCCCATCATCACTAACAAACACAAAAAAACCAATTGCAAATCATACCAACACCATATTTATTAACAAAATAATTACTAACACTTCAGTAGGAAATGTCAGGCCACATCATACTTTGGATCAGATGCCTAAATAAATAATCACTGGCACCACATCAGTAGGAAATGTGAGGCCACATCATACTTTGGATCTGATGCCAGAATGCTTCTGACATCATCCACTCTAAATAATGTCAACTTTGAAATATGAGAAAACAAAATTGAGTATGAAAACTCCACTAAATATTTACAAAAATTAAAAAAAGGACAAAATTAAGAGTGAACATAATATATATGTCATTTCTATAAATGCAGTGACATAATAAATCAAATGTAAATTTGTAAAACATTTCTATATTTTCGCACTTCAACGTCAATATATATCAGAAAATTATAAAAACATTTATACTTCAATGTTGTAGTTAATATTGAATTAATAATAATAAAAAAACCAATTATTTACTTAATAAATATTAAATTATCATTATTGGTCTATTATAATAATATCACCTAGCAGCAGTTATGAAACTTCATTGAAATTTCGCTTACTTTAGGACTAAGAAAACCTTTACACTGCTCAGCACTATCACTACGCGGAGGAATTATTTTTTACTTTTTTATTTCATTCACCGATTCCCTATGCGCGTGGAAATTTATGTCAAATGCTTACATTTTCTGTGGAAATCGAATTCCGATGTCCTTGTCACTGCTTTAACTAATTTTTCCGACACAATCGGAGGAACTTCCCTCAGTGAAATCTGCGTGTGTGTATTTATATATAGAACATGTGGAGGCAATTTGTATAAGCGGTTTTTCCAAGCCGATCATATGGAAGAAATGTACAACGATGGAGCGGTGCAGGGCGAGTCGATGGTCATTCCAGGTTTCAGATTCTATCCCACGGAGGAGGAACTGGTGGGTTTCTATCTCAAGAGACGTGTGGAAGGCGGCCACCAGCAGCATTTCGGTTTAATTATACCAACCTTGGACTTGTATCAATATGATCCATGGGAGTTACAAGGTAAATTTAACTTCTTTCTGCGTATTCCCCGGTTTGAATTTCATATGATATGATCCCTGGGAGTCACCAGGGGGATCACTCAGTGTGGATTCCTTCAGTTTCAATTTGAAAATGTTTTTTCACTTGAAATTGATGTATAAATGTGTTGCAGGTTTGGCTAGTGATGCTCGGGAAAGGCAATGGTTCTTCTTCGTTCCAAGAGATACCCAGAGATTCCCTCGGCCAAGCAGATTGACGAAGTCGGGTTACTGGAAAGCCACCGGTTCAGACAGAGCGATTCGCAACGAGCTGCTCCAGTGCATCGGCGTTAAGAAAACTCTTGTATTTTATAAAGGAAGGGCCCCGCTTGGACAAAGGACGGAGTGGATCATGAACGAGTATAGGATGCCAGATTTGGGCTCGTCTCCACCCAAGGTGATCTAATACTTTTTTTAATAATGTGTTATTTATAGATGGGCACAATACACACAAAAATCTCAGCACCCAAAGAAATGAAGCACATTGCTTTTCTTGTACAAAGTTTCTGAATGATTGTAAGTTGGCATGTGCAGAAGAATGTGGATATGGTGTTATGCCGAATCTACAGAAAGTCTGCTTCTCAGAAGTCGATGGAAGAACGAACAAAGCCTGATCGCGTTGAGAAAGAAAAACTGGTTGTTTCAGCTGGTCATGAATATGAAGGCAACTGTCTTTCAGTCACCCTTAATGGCAGCTCGTACCAATGAAATTAAATGATGGAGACCGAGTTTCTTCATGTGGAGAATGGAGAGGGAGTACCTATGTTGTTCTGTTGTAAGTAAAATAGATAATGTAGATAGTACGTTTCAGTGGGTAGAATTAATGATGTTTTGTGAAGAATCTATGGTATTGAAGATGCCTAAAGCCTGCAAATAACTGCAGTGGAAGTTGCCCGTTGTGGATGGACTGACCTTTTGGCCGCTGATGGCTACTCCATATGCTCTTCTGTATACCTTATCCACATTTTATAATTCTGAAGTGATGATTACTGTAATTTCATTCTGGATTTGATTAGGGTTTGTAGCCTCTCCAGGCTCAAGAATGAAGAAAAAACCAACGGTCATCAAATCCATTATAAAAAAAGTAAAAAAAATTCAAACATGGATATGGATATGAAGTCCTATAATATAAGGATTGAATATTAAACCTAAGAATGCATTTTATTTCATTATTCTCTTTTCCTTTCAGATAAAATTATGTTTTGAATGGAGTTGTCCAGCTTACGCATTCTGATTGCCCCAAGGCTTTTCGTGCCTTTTCATTAATCTGTGGCATTGCCATAGCCATTGATCATCCTGACCGAATCTCGCTGATATTCAAGTATTTTGGCAAGTTTTCTTTACCGGGTTTCCAAGAGGCCTAGTAGGCAAAGTGCTTGCCTTCATTGGTTTGATATCACTGTAAAAGGGATTTGTGATTTCCAAGGCATTTGCGTTTTCCCAACAGTAAAAACCATCATTGTCAATCCATTTTCATTTTATGACAGTCCAGAGATGGTAACTCAGAACGAAAAGGAGAAATTATTTTATTGAACACTAAAGAAACGTAAATGTTTACATGAAAGGGAGATAATTCCATATTAAAAAAATTTCCGGGTAAAAACTATGAGTTTTCCAATTTTTATATTTAAATAATATTAATTTCTTATTTAAAAAATTAATTTAGTTATTTTTTTTTATTTAAAAAAATATACATTTTTAAAAATATATAAATTATTTGAAAAATATATAAATTATTTGAAAATGTTAATGGTTAACTTTGAAATATATTAAAGAAATGAATTTCTCTCGGAATAGAAGAGATAAGGTAATTCCATATGAAATAATTAATAATCATTTTTTTTGAGTTTAAAATTTTCTAGGTAGGGATTTTACATGCATGGAGATTTGGTTGCTTTGGATATAGTTTCAGGATTACAAATCTAGTGGTTTATGTTGCAAATATATGAAAGCATAAAATTTTGAAAAAACACATGCGATACATATATCTTTATCTTTAACATTATTTTTCTATAAGCTAGACATCTGTTGTCCATAAAACTACATACTCATATATTGTTGATTTTGCATATTATATATATATACACTAAATTTAATACAATTTTTTCTTGACATATATCAAAATCTTAAAATACACCCCTAGTCTAGTTTTGCTATAATTGTTTAGGGCCTTAACTATTTGGAAAAAAAATTATATGATGCAATAAATTATATTAAGACCTACAATCTAAAAGATTAATGTCAGATAATGGTAAGACTCTTTTAGGTTGCACTTTTGTAATTATAAGGATATAATGAATTTCATAATTTTAAAATAATATAAAATTAAAATTGTATTTTTTGGAAAAATTGTTGTGCACAAGAAACAATAAGTTCTCTACAATTCTACTATTGTTTGTAGCAAGATTCCATTATTTAGATACTCAAAGGTTGCACTAACAATAACATATGCATTATATTTTGCATAAAACATAGCATAACAATGTTAGGAAAACTCTAAATTCACATAGTTACACACACACACACACTATATATATATATATATATATATATAACTCATTTTCCTATATTTCATATTTTAACACCATTTTCAAATTCATTGAGTAAGCATATCTAAGTATCCTTCCAAGTTAACATATTGTTATTTTCCAAGTTTGCCTAGCCATTAATGGTTGTGAGATACCATATACCATCATTAGATTGCACCCTCAATGTCGATGCGTAGGAGTGACAATGGCTCATTTGTATTCAAAGGTTGTGTCAACTCCATGTTGAGTAAAAAAATAATTACACATTTCTTTTATTCTAAATTATAGAAATTATTTTTTAAATTAACAAATATGAATATTAATACAAATATCTATATATAAAAATAAAATGGATTTTACACACTACTAATAAAAAAGGATATATATTTATTTGTAATAATAATATTATAAATGAGATGTTTATATACTAGTATTAGCCTAAATAGGGATCAAATCTCTTAATATGTAAAACTTTTTTGGAGTGTAAAACTTAAGAAATGTTTAAACCTATAGAAATTTGATTCATCTTCATGTTCGATAGATCCCAAATTAAGATGGATCTATGCTAGTTAGATAAACATATATAAATCTTAGATTTTTTTTTTATTGTAAATAATAATTTTTTATATACTTATTAATTAAGTTTAAATATAAAGTTTTCAAATATAAATAATTATTTTAATTTATATAGTTCATAATTTATAGCTACTATTTATATTACATATATTTCATATTTCTATATTTATAAATATTTTCATTGTTAATTATATACTTATCAATTAAATTTATTAAGTTTCTATATGTTTACTAATTATATGTTTTAAAATATCATGGTTAGGAATATGAAACATATTATTTGAATTTATTTTAACGTGATATGTATATTATAATTTTTTATGGAAAACTTGTTTATAATTTTATTACTAAAAATAAACATTATTATGTTTTATGTTTTATTAAATTTTTTTAATTAAATCATATTATATTTTTTAATTACAAACATTGTAACATTTCTCTTATATTAAATCCATATTTAAATGTTTACACTTATTTATGGACACTACAACATCTTTTTTTAGTACAATAAAATATGATTATAATATAAATATAAATATTTCAATAATAATAATAATAATATATTTTTTATAAATTAAAATCAATTATAATTAATATGAATTTATTTTATATAATTAAAATATATTTAACTTTATAAGTTTGATCTCTTTTATACTAGCACAACTACATTAATAAATGTGGTTGATAAACATCAATAGACATGTTTTTTTTGTTGAAGCTCACATCAATCTATTTCTATGTGGGCTACATGAATATTTCCTTCGAGGATCACATGAATTATAACTTTTGATCCTCACAATATGTTTGACCTATGCAACTCATAATATTTAATCGTGGGTATATTTATGCAACTCATTTTCTCTCGACAACACGATTATGAACAATAGGTTTTCTTTGCCACTCATGGCATAAAGACATTCATGCGACATTTGTGGGAGCAATATACATAACATTTTCTTTACGACTCGCATGAATGAGACTCAGAGAATATATATATATTCTCTGAGGCTCACATGAATGATAGCTTTTGATCCCTGCGACATGTTTGATCTTTGCATCTCATAATTTTTAATCATGGGTATATTTATGTGGCTCATTTGCTCTCAGCTTCACAATTATGAAAAATAGGTTTTCTCTGCAGCTAAGGACATAAAACATCTTTGCGGTGATCTGGCCTCCACTCGCTTTTATATATATATATATATATATATATATATATATATATATATATATATATATATATATATATATATATATAATCTTTGTGTTGCAACCTTTGTCATTCATACCTTTGTGACATATGTGGTGAAGTCTCACATATGTAATGTAAATACCCTCACGGTCTTGCATATAGAGTCTACAACATTTTTTTAAATTTGGATTTGCGGATCTGTGACTGTTTTCTCTTGGGTTTGCAATAACACTTCTTTGGTCTTAGCAATGTATACAATCTCGACGACGCTCAATGCAACTTTGACAGGTGCATACGTTCCTGCTTTCCCTCTTCTTGTTAAATTTTATTTTGTTTATTTAAACTATGAGTACTCCTCGTCATATTTCTAGACCCCCCCTAGCAAAAGGAGACAAAGTAAAATTACCCTAGAGAGTTTTCACGAGTACATTGAATCTTTAGAAAACTAAAGAGAAGATAGAGAAAACTAATTTAAACTAGAATTATCTACAATGCTTGACAACAACCACAAATTGTTAGAAAATAAAATAATAATGCTTAAGACTGAACTCTAAGGAATGAAAGATAGGATTCAAGTAATAGAACATAAAAGTCAATCAATAGTCAAAGAAAATGACACCCTAAGAAACGAGATAAAAAATATAAAAGAGAAACTAAATAGTAACTCAACCCTAAATGGCACAGAGAATAAATTAGATATCAGACCCTTAAAAGAGGAAATTAACAAACTAATTGAACTCGACCATGAGTGCCATAAAAGATACTTAAAGGGTAAAAGCATGTTAATGTGTCTCATTATATGGCAAAAGCAAAAAAGTACTGAAACAAAAAAAGATAAAAAAAAATAATATAAAAATATCAATTAAATTATTTGAGTTTCATACTTGTTAATTATAAAAAATAAATGCTAAATTTGTAACAAAGCTAACTCACAATAAATTTTGGTAAAAGTTATAGTGAACCTATTTAATGGGTTTAGAAAATATAAATAATGTTATAAAAAGTAAATACTAAATTTGCAAATAAGTCAACTGATAGTAAATATTGGTAAAAGCTATGGTTAATCACTCACAAAATATAAATAACTTGATGTAAAGTTAAATGAAATGCTAAAACTCCTTAAATATATATATATATATATATATATATATATATATAGAAGTAGAATTTCTAAACAAATAATTTTATATATTATATTTTGAATAATATAAAATACGTTATTATAATCATAATTAAAAATTTTATTATAAAAAATATAAAATATATTTTAAAAAATTTCAAAAAATAATTTTAACATTTTATTATATGTTATTTTCAAATTTCTATTAAAAAAAATGATTTTATAAACTTGAAAGGGTAGTTTCTTGGGTCGCGGTTTTATATATACGAAAATATGATCATTTTTACTAGTATTTTAATAATAATTAAAAAATATGCTTACTTTTTATTTTTAAATTTGTTTAGCAATCTTTAGAATGTTTACAACACATCTCTTAAAGAAATTGGAATTAAAAAACATAAATCAATAGAGAAATGGGGGGTCGCGGTTTTGTCACTACTTAAAAATTTATGTAAAATATTAATGATACCTTTTAAAGAAAATGAATAAATTAGATAAAAATTTTATATTAAATTTTAGAAAAAATATGACATGAAATTGAATTTAAATTGACATGTTTTGTCTTCTTTTACCACCACCTAGTTTTTGCTGATTTTGTGAATTTAAGAGTAAACATTCCAAATCCATTTATTTTTATAAAACTTCTTTGCCACAAAAAGGGAAAAAGTGATACACATTAACATGCTTTTACCCTAAACGTTATAATTACTGGTATAGAAGAGGAAAACAACGAGGGCACATTAAAATAGTAAAAGAACAATTAAAAATAAAATCCCAAATTCAAACAACTTATCTCACAGAAGCAATAAGGGTGGGAAAGATACTTAAGCATAAACACAGACTAATTAATATGTGTTAAGGTAAGCTGTAATGACCATAAATTAGATATACTTAGGAAATCCCCAAGCCTAGAAGGAACACACATCTTTATAAATGAAGATCTTATTCTGGAAGACCAAGATGAACTTAGGAAAGAAGTCCAAAAGGTCATTAGGAATAAGAAAGATATTACTAGAGATAGAGTCCAAAATAAGAGTGATAAATAGGGACTACAATCACTCCAGATCCTCTTCTATAATTTTCTTTGTTTTCCATGGTGTAAAGGTCCTATGTTAATTTGTATCTCGAGTGTTATTGATCTTATTTTTTTAGTTGAAACTTGGGAGCATGATGAATCTAGGGTCCCTCACCTTCACAAATTCATTCTTTGGTCGACTTGGAATAAGAAATCCTCTCGTAGGGGTTTTGGTGGTATAGCCTATTATATAAATGACATTGTTTCTTCTCACATGTGACTTTATAAAGTCAACCCCTTCAATCAATACATTTGGATTGAGATCTCTAATTTTACCACCAATAGGTTTTTTCTCACAATATGTTATTTCGCTCCTATCAACTCTACTTCCTATAATACAAACAACTTGGATAAGAATTTTCCTTTTAATACCTTAGAGAAATACATCCACAACCTAAGGAATGAAGGTAATATCATTTAGCTTGGGGACGTCAATGATAGAACTAGTACTAACCAAGCTATTATGTTAAGTAACTAGTCTAACCTTGACCCTTTATGGTTTGATGAAGATGGTGACTTAGCTAATAAATTCAAAAGAAACTTTGAAGAAATAACTGAGAACTTAGTCGACACCAAACTTCTCAAACTTTTTAGCTCCAAAGACCTAATTATTTGTATGGAATTAACAAGTGGCTTACCTTCGGTTAGATGACTTGTATCCATGGGCTAGGTAGTAGTGTTGTGGATTATGTGATTTCTGACACCCATGTTCTCAACTGTATTGGTAAATTTGAGATTCTTAACTATTACGAGCTTGAATATGACCATAGTCTTTTGTCCTTAACCCTCCATCTTGTTAGGCATACGAGCCACATGCAGAAGACCAATGATAGTCAAAGACACACTCATTTTGATAGAAGCAATGTAGACCTATTCTTAAAGGATTTGATGGAAGTAATGTAGATCTATTCTTAAAGGATTTAAAAAGGGATTTAGGATTTTAGACTTGTAATAATAACATTGATCAAATTTGTTACTATTTCACTACCACACTTTCCACTACCATTAAAAAATTCTCTACCAAGGTATTGTATAAAAATAATAATAGAACTTCCAACCTTTGTATGATAAGGGCAGTAAAATAGCCAGGAAAGAAATTAGAGATGCTCCTAACAAAACTATAAGGCTATAAAATATAAGTATACAAAGTTATTACCAAAAGGAAGAAGATATCCTATAAGACAAGAACACCTTCTTCACCTTTCTAAAGTTGTGCCCAAAACGTTTTGGTGGAATGTACTTGTTCGTACAACAAAAGATAATAATTTGACCCCCTTAGAGAATTGGGACATCTACCTTAAGAAGCTATATGACTCCCTTGATCCCATGGGCATCATCTTAAACACTCATGTTAAGGAGGGTATATTTTCTCTAGAAGACATAGAGTTTGAGATTAAAAAGCTTGCTAATGGGAAAGATAAAGATATTGAAGGATACCAAGTTGAAATCTTTAAAATGGGAAGGTATATCGACATCCCTCAGCTCCACAAGCTTCTCAATTTAGCAGTAAAGCATGGCTTCCCTAAGCCTTGGATGCAAAGCATTATTGTGCCTATTTTTAAAAGTGGGGACAAAATCGTTCCCTCTAACTACATAACCATTATGATTAGCCACATCTTAGCCAAAATATGTGGGCTCATTTTGTAAAAGAAGATTAGCCTTTGGCTTGAAAGCCATGGCAAAAGAGCTAAAGGGTAAGTTAGTTTTAGGAGACATCACTCGACTATCGACCATCTTGTCACTCTTAGGATCATTGTCAAGGAATGTCGCAATAGTAAAACTAATCCCTTTTTTTGCTTTGTTGACTTTAGGAAATATTTTGACACTATTCCCCATGATAATATCTGGAAAAGACTTGAAGAGATAATGGATCCTCTTAACCTGAGGATTGTTATGATTCGTCATTATGAGAATGTTGTTGCCAAGCCTAAGACCAACGAAGGCTGGTCTAAAGATATTAAATGCAATATCAAGGTTAAGTAAGGATGTCCCCTATCCCCTACCCTTTTTGGAATTTACTTTGATAAGATAGAGGAGTGTTTGGATTCTATGGGGTACAATGGCACCAAGCTTGCTGAAATAATCATTACTCTTATCCTTTATGCCAATGATATCGTTCTTCTTTCTAGAAGGAATGATGAACTAGACAAGCAGCTTAAGACTCTTCATGATTACTACTCGAAGATGGGTATGACAGTTAATACCGATAAGATTAAAGTCGTTATCATTAAATCTAAAAATATAAACCATGTTATTTTCATCTATGATAACAATTACTTAGAGTAGGTTTCTTCTTATAAATATTTAGGTGTTGACATTCATCATTAGCTCAAATGGAACTATAGCTTTAGGAAAAGGATTATTGGAGGTTGGAAAGATTATTATGAGCTTGAAAACAATTGTTAGTTGGTTGATATTTGTATTTGGAGTAAAAAAAGGTTAACTGTGAAGATGTGGATTTTATTCTCTTCTACCTCACACTTGAAGGTCAAGTTAGCCGATGGTGTCACACTCTACCACCTACTTCCGTTAATTCTATTGAACACGTCATCAAGAAGATTCATTTAGCATTTGATAGGCATGATTAAAAGGATGTTTATAATAGGATTAATCAACTAAAAATAAATCCTAATGAATCAATTTAGGATTTCTCTAATCGATTCCTTCACCTATGTTATGAATTTCCTGAAGAAGACACAAATTGGTATTTCTTTAAACAAAAGTTTGAGTGTATGGTTCATATCTCTTTGCATGGTGAACCCAAAACACTTGGTGTTTCTTCTTCCCCAACTCTTGTAAGCCATGAGACACCCCTAATTTCAGAGGAGGAACCTGCTATTGCCTTTCTTCCTTGTCCTCCTCCTTTTTTATTTCCGATGTGGGTGCCTACTTGGGATGATAATAAATATGGGAAATATGCAAATCAAATTCCTAATGCATCTTCTCATCCTCCTTCTACATTTCATAAGTCAGATCCCATGGAGGAAACCCCGAAATGGTTCATGAATCCTATTGTGAAGACTAATTTCTCCATTCCTCAAGATAATATTATTACTCATAATTTAAATCTTGAATATGATTTGGATATGTATCATCCTCTACCATCTCTTTCTCATGACCCCTTATCCCTCAATATTCTTAATCAATCTCTTCCAAACTCAAGTGGTGAACAGGTTCAAGGTAGTTAAATTTCACAAGTACAGGAGCAAGAAGGTGAATATTCTTTCAATCCTTATTTTGTTTTTCAAAATCCTCTGCGTGAGGATGGCGTTTCCTCAAAATTGGCTGATAATAAATATGGCAATGTTGGATGTCAATTAGATTTAATCAGTTCTCCTAATCAATCTGAAGTCTTGGGAAAAAATCATTCCGACGAGGATGGTTCTGTTGATATATATCATTATGATTGCCCAAGTGAACCATCTAATATTTCAACTTCTCAAGAAGATTATGTTTTGAAAGATTTATATCTCAAATCTGTTTCAGGCAAAGAAGATTCTCTTATGAACACTTCTTCCTCTTCATCCCCTATCCTTTGTGATTTACTATTTGTAATGCATCAAATTGTGATGGAAATTCTTCATGTTCTTCAAGTTTGTTATCTAATTAGTTGAATCTTTAAATGCCACATGATAGTGAGATTATCGAGGATGAATAAGAAAGCAATGAAATTATAGAGGATCCATTCTATCCCTTATAATATCTTGTTTTGTATGGGGGAAACTCTTTGAATCAGTGTGGTCACAAGATTTTTCCTATTCATACATCCTC
Source organism: Pinus tabuliformis (assembly GCA_031772625.1). NCBI lineage: Eukaryota > Viridiplantae > Streptophyta > Pinopsida > Pinales > Pinaceae > Pinus > Pinus tabuliformis. The sequence continues at coordinate 995,733,227 of CM062806.1, read as the reverse complement.
AGACATGTGATCAAAGGAATATTATTATTTTAGTAATATGTTTGTTGAAGTTGAAAAATATGATCAAACCAGTGATGTAGATAGTTACCATCCAGATAAAAATGATCCTGTTAACTTAATCGATAGCAGCTGTCCACATGTAATTTGTGATCTTATTAAGTTTATAAAATGTTCTTTTTTGTCTTTTCGAAGTTTGGAAACTTGTCAAGAAGTCAAGTCACTTCAACTCTCTCTGATGGTTATGTCAGGTTCTCGCGATCTTGGTAAAATTCCAAAACCATGTCGGATCTAGATTTTCTCACAAAATTCTTTCATTCATATTGTTTCACTAGATGAAAACTCATTCTTGATAGATTTTGGGATTTCTCATTACAATTTTCCTCTTTCTCGAGATCGGGTTTTTGATCATACTGTTGTAGTGAATTCTTCCTCATGAAAATATCTTGTATCAAATTTTGGTTTGGAGTGTATAACTTTTTTGAATGCACAAAATTGAAAAGCTGATCAATTTGAAGATTAATTTTGGCCAAAGAATCGATATTTGTTGAGTGTTATGGTGGATAATCAACTCCTAGTCTCTTTTGTGAATGTCTTAATGACACCAAAAATCCTCCTGAGTGTTAGCAAGCGCTTGAGTTATTTTTGAATCAAGTTCATCCTTTTCATCCATTACATCCTATCTGGTTTCATATATTTTCAGCATTAGCATTTCTTTTCAATTGCTTCGATGACTATGATGCTATTACAAATTGTCACCGGTTACAGGAAAATAGTTTGTCTCATTCTACATGAGAGGAAGTTGGTTCTATTCTTCAAAGCATTCATAGAGCTGTTCAAATTGATTTACTTTTGTTAACTACTAATTGGGAATATGATGCTTTAATTAACCCATCTAATCACAACTTTGGCTCTGATAACTGTCATTCATCTTACCATTTTCTCATCGACACATCAGATGACAATTGTTTCACATCGATTAATGCTTATGGTTTATCTCACTATTTAGATACTTGTCAAGCAACTGAGACACTTCAACCTCTGCTGATGGTTACATCAGGACCTCACGATCTTAACAAGCCCTTTGAATATGATCAGATTCATTTTCCCTTACAAGATTCTCATCTGGATTCCGCTCTTTTAATTGAAAATTAATCTTTTCAAAGATTCTAGGTTTCTCAAGAGGACCATTTCGAATTTTAGGATCCAATTGTTGAATGGATGGAGAAATTGTACTTGGAAAGCTCCATTGCAAATAATAATTTTCAGTGCTTCCTCAAGATTTCTAGGAAGTATAGTACAAATGAAGACACGTTCGCAAGAATATTCTGAGGTTTGTTTAACTATAGCCTTCATAAAAAAGTTAAGAATGTGAACTGGTTAGAAGTAGTGTTTATGACACATATTTCTATCAAAAGGAAATACCTTCTATTTGTTGTGCAACTTCCTCAAGTTCCTATATTTTATGTTGCACATTGGTTTATATAAGTTTTACTTGATCACATCTTAATGTATGCAAGTTGGGAGCAATTATGATGGTTACATTGTAAATTTCAATATACGTGACCCTAACCTTGTAACTAGTTAGGTTAGGAGTAGGTCTAGCTACATATTAGTTTCCCTTGCACATGCATCCTGCACTCACTTTCCTTAGTGTTTCGTTTGTTTCCTAGCTTTTGTCTCACATTCTGTTTTCAGTTTAGCTTCTAGCTATTTTGTCCTTTTGTTTTTGGTTTCCTTGTTGAGCCTTGTCTCTTATTTCATGATTTTTTCAATTAGAAACCACGTGAAGGATGTTCCCTTTGACTCGAAGACAATGTGTCTAAATAGAAAAAAGGATTTGTGAGACTGCAGCATTTGGCTAACCATCAATCCTTCTTCCTCGTCTTGGTTATCCTTTGGTTGATGATGTTATGACAGAAAATACGATCCTTGTGTGAGGAAATATCTATGTCAAACCATGATATTTGTGTCTACTTTGGAAAACTCATGCCTACACTCAATTATTTATGTTTTAGTTTTATCCATGATTATCCAATCAAATATAGGAGGAAAAGGGGAAAATCAAAATGAGAAAAACAATATTAGACGTCTTACATATGCTTCTCTGAAGAGACAACCTCTTCTGCTCTCAATAAGTGGGGATCCATCTTCTTCCCATCAAATGAAAAAGTGCTAATGCAGAGTCCTATATAAAATAAATAAATAAAGGGTTAAAGAAGATAAAGGATTCCTATGCAACGAGGTGAAGCAAGCAACTTTTACGGGGTACTATCCAGGCTTACTGGCGGCAGAGTGATGTTTGTGTTCCTAAAGTGACTCCAGCAGGGTACTGTCTAGGCCTACTAGAAGTGGAGCAACAGTAGAGGTGAAAAACTATACTCTGAATATCTCTAGCATGATAACTTCATTACCCTTCTCTTAATTCGAAACATTACGATATGGCCAACTCTATGTTTTCTTTCAACCGAGAAACAACAAATGGGACTATGTTTATGCATGGGGTAAGTGGGAAAACCAAGGTGATTTGCATGATGAATCAATACTAACTAAAGAACTAGACCCTGTAGTAAATATGCTACCAAGGTAGAGAAGTTGGAGTTCTACTAGTGTGCCACTAAGTGTTTTCGCTGTGAAAAACACCCTCCAAAATTTTGCCTATACTTGAATTTTGGAAAATACTATGGATCCTATGATTTGTCATTCCATAATCAATTCCTGGTTGGTTGATATTTTTTTAGCTCATTGAGCTACCTTCTTGGATTATAAGTGTCAAAGTCACCTACTCACACATGCTCAATTTGTAATGAATTCATCACCGTATTCCTTCATGCAAGCCTAAATAAGCCTAGCATAATCTATTAAGATAGTTCCTTTGTAATATTCAACCCATGTCAATATTAGTGCATGCAGTCATTGACAATATCTCACTTTTGGCTATGTTCGTACTTCTATTTTGGTGAGTTTTTCAAACTTTCACTTTTGCGCACATTTGCTTCCGTGAGTATCATTTTCATGTTTTCGACTATCTCTTTTTATTTCTTTCACTTTAATTAGTGTCATTTTCATGTCGTCTTCACTCTGGAATGTGTCTCTTTCAACATCGTTCACATATCATAAGTGTCATACATTTTATGTCATATAGAAAATTTCATCTTTTGGCATGGGAAGTGTCACCTATTGTGAAAAGTGGAATTTTGGCTTGTTTCAAAGGGTAATTCTGGTGGTTATGAGTCCTTAAAGTCATGTATACATTTTTTAAACTCATTTTCAAAGTTTCAAGCACTATCGCACAAGTGTTGTCACTATCGTCGAAAAGTGTATCTTTAGTGTCACACTTGGAGTGAGTTGTCGCAATGTTGTCGCATTGAGGAAAGTATGTTGTTCATGTGTTATGGGTGTCTTGTGTTATGTCTTTAAGTGATATAAGTGTGTTATCATGCTCAATTATTATTTTTGTTCAACTTCATCTCACTGATCCCACACTTAGTCAAACCTGGGAAAAATCTTCGACTCGACCACTTAACCTCATCCAACCCTCTTGAACTACAAATTGTGCATTCTCAGTCCTCAAGAAACAACCTTGCCTCCTAGAATTGTGTAATACACATTCTATTCCTCCCAGAACTACACATTGCGCAATCTTAATGCTTAAGCCCAACCCCTATGCTTCAGAATTGTGTAGTTTTCCTCTCCAGCCAGTGCTCCACTACACATTGTGCAATCCCAGTCCACAAGCCTCATCCTTGAGCTCCTGAACTACACAACTTCACAATCATTGGCCTCTTATTCCCAAAACTACCTTGTGGGAAATATCAGTTCTTAAGCCCTTAGTATGACCTCTTGAGTTCCCCAAATATGCAATCTCCCAACTTGTTCTCCTCCCAGAACTGCGCATTGGGAAACCAAAATCCTCAAGCCCCGACCTTAAGTTCTTGAACCCCTCAATTGCACAATAATTTGACCTTAATCATCCTGAACTATGAATTTCACAATCTTAAGCCTCAGTCCTAGACCATGGCCTCTGGAAATGTGCAATCCTTGAGTGTCACTCAACTAGTCACTAGTTCTAGCCTTAATAAGTGATTTCTTGAAACATGTTATATTAGGGGTTTCTAGACTAATTTCATGTTGTCATGAATGATTTTTAGCTACAAGTAATCTATATTATCATAACAGGATGATGATGGAAGAAAGGGAGAAGGATACCATGCTAGAAGACACCAATGGAGCTGAAGAGGTCGGATGATCATCAGGCCAGAAGATGAAGGAGCATAAGAATATAATAGAGGATCAAAGATCAAAACCACATGGAGACTCCATATTGATTCACAACCCATTGAAGGGTGGATATAAGGATAAAAGTATATTTTTTACAAAGATGAAGTATTGGATACATATTTTATCAAAGAAAGCAACATCAAAGAGTGGTTTTACATTGCCATGTCATCATGTAGTCCATGTTAGCAGTTTCATGTCATGTCATGTCACAAGTCATCATGTGCCACATCATTTTGTGGATGCTGTAAATTAAATATTGGAAAATGTATTGTAAAGTGGAAGTCCACGAATCATGTCTAGAATATGAAGAGTCATGTAAAAGTTGAAAAGTCATAGAGAAGTCAAAGAGCCATGAGGGTAGTCCAAGAGTCACAAGGGAGGTGAATGATCACTCCAGTTGTTATATATACACCCTCATTGTACAAACCAAGGAATTTTCACCTTGGCTCCTCCTACCAAGCATTGGAAAGGAACATAGTTGGTTTAGAGGAGCAAGTGACTACTCTAATGCTCCACTATTAGGGCTAGTGTTGTTCACTGTCTTTATGTATGTTGGAAATTTTACTTAATTTAGAAGCTCATTGAGTTAGCATGCTTTCATGAATATGTCATGAATATTGTAAGACTATTCATTGAATGTTTGACATGTATGTTGTTTTCATTTGTACTAAGGAAATTGAACTATTTCAGTGGCTTTGGTACTTATCTTGTTGACGGTGTGTTGTATTTTCTTTAACAATCATTGCTTCCTTGTGAACTCTTTCACTAATTGATCAACGATTCACTCATATGTATATTCTCGTGTACCTTTTCTAGATTAGTACTATTACTTGTCTTTAAAGGGTTTATTTTCTCTTCCATTTTGATAGAAGGACCTTGATACTTTCCACAGTTAGACATTTCATAAGGCATACCCACTTGATGATATGAAAGTACTTGTGCATTACTCTCTTATACTAAACTTTGTAGCCAAGGAAAATCTATAAGAATACATAGTAGCCAAGTTGATACTCTAGATGGGACTCCTATTTGAAAAAGGTTAAGGTCTGATTGGGATTTCACATTAGGGATTCCCCCTTGGTTTACAGATTTCTAGCCCCATCAACAGAATCCAAGAGGTCTCCCATAATTGCTTCTAACTTTAGTCAAAACCCCCACCTCAGCCTCAAGTATGGGTGGCATAAGGATGCCTAGTCTTAGATAAACCACCGGGGGATAAAGGAGGTGATCATTTTGGGAAACAAGGATAATGTCAAAATACTATTACCTCCAAATTCAAGGATAAATTGTGGGTTTAAAAGGATATGGAAGGAAAAAGGAAGCTAAGATATTATATGTAGGTGATCAACCCCATCCATTCTAGCTATAATTATCTCTCTGTTTTGACCAACACTAAGAAAAAAATGAACATCACTAGGATAAGAACTAATTCTCACGAGCTTTGAAGTGAAGCCGGGTGGTGGACTACTCTCAAAACTCCACGGGACAAACGAATCTTCCATCCTTGTGATACTAAGAGGGTGGAAAATGAAAAACACTTCCTCTTAGATTGTCTAACCCTTACCCACACCTGCTCTCATTTTCCTAACATTTGCCACACCTCCAATCTTCTTGACATGTTAAGTCAACCCAACTGTAGTGATATTGGAGCCCTTCTTTGCCTTCTTTTTTATTGTAGAAATAAGATAGTGAAGAATCACAATTAGATTTTTATTTCTTAAGGTTCGATAGACTACATTGGTCTTAATGGAGCTTAAGCATCATCATCATTAATATTGATATTAATAAATATATAATAATAATAAATAATAAATAATAATAACTATTCTATTATAATTATGATAATAATTATAATAATAATTTGTAATAATTATTATAATATTTTAATAATATGATAATATTATTGATACTTTTAGTAATATAATAAACCCAAGGTATTATAACCTAAAGGATTAATATTAGACAATACAATTAATATTATAAGTCAAGGGATTGTAAAACATAATATATTATTACACTTGTTATGGGTTAATATTATAATATAAGGGATTGATAAACCAAAGGATTATTAATATTATCAACCCAGGGGATTAATATTATACGCAGAAGATCTTATTAATATTATAGACCCAAGGGATTAATAAACCGAAGAGATTAATATTAAACCTTAAAATCAATATTATAAACCATAGGATTAATATTAAACTCTAGGAATATAAACCCTAATATTGATAATATAAACCCAAGGGATTATCAATATTATAAACCTACGGGATTAATAAACCTAGGGAATTAATATTATAAACCCAAGGGATTATAAACTGGGGGGATTAATATTATAAACCCTCGGGATTAATATTATAAACCTAAGGGATCAACAAATCGAAGGGATTATTAACATTATAAATGGAAGGGATTCATATATAAACTAAAGGGATTATTAATATTATAAACCCAAGGGATAAATATTATAAATTGAAGGGATTAGAAAACTAAATGGATTGTTAATATTATAAATCCAAAAGATTAATATTATAAACCCAAGGGATTAATAAAACAAAGAGATGTTAATATTATAAACCCAAGGGATTAATAAACCAAAGAGACTATTAATATGATAAACCCAAGGGATTATAAAGCCATGGATTAATATTAAACCCTAATATTAATAATATAAACCCAGGAGGTTATAAACATAAGGAACTAATATTAAACCCTACAATTAATATTATAAGCCCAAGGGATATAAACCCTAGGATTAATATTATAAACCCTGATATTATTACATCAAACCTAAGATTAATATTACAAAGCCTAAAATTATAAACGCTAATATATTATTATACATGTTAGGGATTAATATTACAAACCCAAGAAATTAATAATATTATATATCAAACACATTAATAATATTATAGACTCAAGGGATTAATAAATCTAAGGGATTATAAACTACATGATTAATATTGTGAACCCTATGATTATAAATGTTAATATTATCAACCCTAATATAAATATTATAAACCTAAGGATTAATAAACTCAAGAGATTATCAATATTATAAACCCAAGTGTCCACAGGGAGGGGGGCAACTAAATTGGTGATCAAAATAATGTGTAATATATGAAAATTGAGAGATCCAAGTTTCAAATCCCTCTATTTATGACCCAATTTACGGAGAGGAGGATAGGTCGTAGACCCCAAGAGATTTACTAATAGTTATGTGTCAGGTGGGCTATTAGGTTCCTTCGAGATACAAAAATAAAAATAAAAATTATAAACCCAAGAGATTAATATTATAAGACTAAGGGATTAATAATATTATAAACTCAAGGGCTTATTGATATTATAAACCCAAGGGATTATAAACCTTGATATTAATATTATAAACCCAAGAATTTCTATACTCGAGAGATTAATATTAAATCCTATAATTAATATTATAAGCCCAAGGGATTAGAAATATTTTGATAATGATGGTAAGATTGATTAATATTATAAATCCTAGGATTAATATTAAAAACACTAGGATTAATATTTTTTTTTTTTGTAATCTTGGTAGGGAATTTTCATTCATTTTCAGCAAAATCAAGTTACAACCATATTTAAGGAGTTCAGTGGCCTCAGTCTTCCCATTGGGAAACCAGGTCTGTTGGCCACCGAACAACATTATAAGCCATCCATAAACAATAAAGTTTGAGTCTGTCTAACAATGCGTTATAAGATTGAATGTCTTGGGACCATCTACAAGATAAATAACTATAACATAAGAGTCAAAAAAACATATTTACCTTAAAAAATTAAACAAAACTAAAACCAAACAGAGTCAAGCATATTTCTATTCATCATAGGAATCCACTAGAGCTAGATCCTTCACACTTGAACCCGATAATTCAAACCGAGGAAGACACATAATGTGTTTCTCAATGTGGCTGAGACAGATGTTCTGTTGTTGAATTTGGAACTGGATAAGTTGAAATTCCTTCTGGATTTCTTGAAATCTAGGATTAGACTTCACGGAGCCAACTAGAGGGTTCTATATAACCTTAGACACAATGTTCTTCATCAACCAATAGAGGTGAATGGTCTACTTGTATTGAGAAGTGTGACCTCTAGAATGAAAATGGTCAGGGACCAAGCCTCTCAAATCTTCCAATTGAAACTCTGCTTCTGCAAACTGATTCAAGTTTGTTTCCCAATTTGAAATTAATTGTCGAGCCTGAGTTGGGGAAACTATATGATAGGAGAGGGTTGCATCTTGGATTAGTTGTGCAACTGATTTATGACCTCATCCCCATAGATGGTGAGTCTGAACTTGTCCATTGTCTCCTCACTTCCTCGCGTGCCATCCCTAACCCCAACCACCTCTTCCCGAATAGCTAGAATTGGAGGAAGGGAAAACCATGATGTTTCTTGAAAAATAGTGGATACGAAGAAAAACCTGAAACAAGATACACAAAAAATGAACTTGGAGCAACCAAACAACGTGGGGTCTCAGAAATTATAGTGACAGTGAATACCTCATAAATTATAACAACATAGACACATTCAATAACTAATGTTAGGTCTAAAATTGATAATTAACCTGAGAGTGTGATGGGCCTGCCAACCATAACATGGAACAACATACCCATGCTCGCTAAGCTCGTTTAAGACCGAACACAGAGGTGAAACAAGATGGGTCTACCACCCAAGGCAGAAAACAACATGCTCCAGCTCCCCAAGCTCATTTCTCACTAGACATAAAAATAAGACAAGAAGAGCCCAACACAAGAAAATTCTAAATGCTCCACACTATCAGAGACATTGAATGAAGTAAGAATCTAGTACAAACGAACAAGCATGCAACATCCACATAACTCCATGCTAGAGAAATGTAGTAAATGTCCATGCAAGATAATTAAATACCAAAGAGAACATAGACAATCATATAGAAAGCATATAATATAGAGTAAAACCCAATGGGATCTTTCCATATTTCATGACATAGATTCCAATTTCTTGCAGGGACCATATTATAAAGATTTCCCCATAAGATCTGTGGAATAATATAATAACTTGCAGAGAGAGGGTGATGGGGAGGGTTAAGATAAATAACATACTCAGTGGATGTGGACATGAGACTGGGGAAACCAACTAGACTAGGGTAACCAACCTGCAAAGCCTTCCTCTCAAACGACCATGAGCTAACCAGAAGCACTATACCAACACCAAATATTGAAACAAGAAGCCAAACATTTGAGAATGAGGAGCGACCAACCCTTAAAACTTATAAGGAGGTATCACTTTGGCATATCTCATCTTAATTAATGGATGGCATGTGTGCTGCCACCCTCCCTTCAATACCAAACATGTGAGGGTTGTGGGTAATCTGCCCTCTGACCCTTACATCATTCAACATACACATGGCTCGGATCTTGATGAGATCCATTTGTTGACTTACAACCTGATCAGGGAGGACTAGGATTAATATTATAAACCCTAAGATTAGTATTATAAACCATAATATTATAAATTAAAAACCCAATATTAAACCTTAATATTAAAAATCCCTAATATTATAAACCTAATATTAGACACTAATTTTGTAATATAAAAATACAACATTGAATAAGATGATGTAATGTAACATTACGACAATGATTGTTAAATTGATTGTCGTATTGAGACAATGTTTGCCACAATGCGACATTGGATATTTTTTTGTACCATTCCATTGTCACAAAATAAAAATCTAATACAAAACCCTAAAATTATAAAATCCAATTTAATAAACCTTAAGATTAATATTATAAACCCTACTATTAAACTGCAATATTATAAATTATACATCCAATATCAAACCCTAATATTATTAGCCCAATATTAAAAGCCCTAAAATTATAAATCCTTATACTAAACCCCAATTTTGTAATGCCAAAATGTGACGTTGAATAAATTTCAATGTGATGCAACATTGCAACAATGATTGTCACATTGGGGCAATATTTATCGCAATGCGACGTTGAATAAATTTTTGTACCATTCCAATGTCAAAGTATTAAACCCTAATATAAAACCTTAACATTATAAAACCCAATATAATAAACCTTGATATTAATATTATAAACCATAATATTAAACCCCAGTATTATAAATTATAATCTCAATATTAAACCCTAATACTATAAACCGAGTATTACATTCTCTAATATTATAAAAACTAATATTAAACCCCAATTTTATAATGTCGTAGTGTGGTGTTGAATAAATTGAAATGTAATGTAACATCATAACAATGATTGTCAAATTAATTGTCACACGTTTGTCATTTATTTTTGTACCATTCCAGTGTAACAATATTAAGCCCTAATACAAAAATTTTACATTATAAAATCCAATATAATAAACAATAAAATTATTATTATAAACCATAAATCTAATATATTAAACCCTGAAATGATAAAACTTAAAATATTAAACCCTAAAGTTAAAATTAATTAATTAAAATAAAATTTAAAGCCCTAATGAAACATAGTGGATACGTTTTCGATATGGCTTTGAAAAAAGAAGTAAATGGTTATAGGAAAACAAGTAATGGCTACATAATACTTTCGACAAATATTGGTTTTGTGCACTGTTTAGGAGCCGAGCGGGTGTAAACGCTATTCCTCAAACCTAATAGATGCAGCAGAAACCTAATCGATGTCGCGTGGATGTGGTGTGGACGTGCACTCGATCTCCACGTTAAGGAGCCACACCAAATGAAGTGTCAACACAACCTTTTACAAATACTTTTGTAATAAGTTATAACGCCAACGACTTTTCATGAATTAATTTTTAATAATTTAAAGATAAGAGCACATTAAAGAAATAAAAAAAAATTCACATACTTTTCTTATTATCTATTGAATTACGTACAAGATAAAGAATGTTCCGAGATTATCATGTACCAGATAAAGAATGTTCCTAGATTATCCAATCTGAACTAGTCATAATTTAAAAATTTAAAATTCCTCAAATCCAATTTTAATATAGATCACGCTATCAACATAATTATCACTTTATATAAATTTATATTTATAATAAAAATATATTACATAAAATTATATTAATTAAACCGACCAAATCTCCATTAAACCCTTTACATTAATTTGAAAATTAGTAAATTTATTATTAATTATTTCAAATTTATTTCCAATGATAAATAATTTATCATATTAAATATTTTTGAGTTGAATTTTATGAGAATTTAAAATATAAAACTTTACTCGCTATTAAAGAAATTCCCCAAAAAATTTAAATCAATAAAATGTAATAATTTTTTACTTAGTGAAATTTAATATGATGTTATGATAACTAACTAAATTTAATATGATTTTCTACTAACCAATTTGATTGCTTCCGATGGAGAAGGCTCTCTCTTTTTATCATCATTTTATAGATTCCCTTGCTAATAAATGTATATTTGAAATGTTAAACGTTTCTGTATGCTTGCACACTTGAATCGTCAAAATATATGAGATAATTACAAGTTTCGATATTCGCACACTTAAAACGCCAAAATACATCAGATAATTACAGGAATATTCATACTTAAATGCTATAGTTATGGTTCAATTAATAATAATAAAAACTATTATAAATTAATAAATATTAAATTATTATCGTTGTCCATCTGTTACCATAATAGTATCATTCCCTGACCTTATGATTAAATAATTTTACACCCCCCAGCACTAGAACTACGCGGAGGAAAAGTTCGGAAACAAAGTACTTTAAAATGAGGAATTATTTATTTATTGGATTCACGGGTTCCCTATGCGCGTGGAAATTTATGTCAAACGCTTACATTTTCTGTTGAAATCTCATTCCAACGCATTTTTTAACATATCCGGAGGGATTATTTTTAGTATATAGTTTTTTAAAATCCGGAGGGATTTTTTAATATATAGGTGGGGAAAAATATATAAAGACAATTTGTATAAAAAGATATTCTAATCGAATTATAATTTTTATTTTTAAAATATTTTTTTATTATTTTAAATATTTAAAAAAAATAAAATATTTTAAAAATTATTATTATTTTAAATATTTTAGAATTTAATAAACATAATTAAATCCGAATGTATCAAATCAACATAAAACTACCCAGAAAACTACCCAGAATACATAACTACCCAGAATACATAAAACTGATTAGCCTACGTATACTTTTATGCTTTTTTGTCTTTTGTCTAAATCTTGCTGTGATCTCTTTTAATTCTATAAAAATACCTTGACATTACGTTTGAGAATATGTGCTCAACCATATGATAAATTATGCGTGTTAAATGCAGCAACCATATAATAGAAGTTCTGTCAGATTAAAGGTAGTGGATCCCACTATGAATGTGAATTTAGACGGGAGAAAATTTCAACATAAGATTTATAAATTTTCTATAAAATAAATAAGGTCGTATAGCTAGTGTGGTAGCTTAGTTTAATTATTGAATTTAGAAATGTATGAACTAATTACTACATTTGAACAAGAGTTACTTTGCTAGTAATAATTGAAAAGGTTTATTATATCTGTCTAGCATTCAAATTTTTTTGGTTGACTATTAGTTGTGTTCGACCAAAAAAAATATTGCTACTCTTTTATAGTTTAACATTAGTCATTAAATTTTATTATATATAAATTTATTTATTTAAAATCTAATTTCTTCTCTTCAACCAACTATATTAGCGAGTATAACTAATCTCTTTTACTGTGGTTGAATTTGAGAAAAAATTACAAAAATTCACCTTAGTCCAAGGAAAATATATAAAAATTCTATAACATAAAAAGGAAGTGGATATGATGGTGATTAATGAATGAATAAGCATTAGTCTTACACACTTCTGTATTTAGTTGTCAAGACTTGAATTCCAACATAAGAAGGTCATGCAGAGCATGTGAATATTAATAATGACTTGAGGGGTGGTTTTTTTTTTTTTTCTTGTTTCCGAATATTAAATTATAATGAAATTCAATCAAATATAAAATTAAATTTATAAAAAAATTATTTCAATAATAAGGCACTTAAAAAATCTCTAATTGCCATAGTAATTACCATGTAAGATTATTTAACTGATAGATGTATCAGTTATGAATGCTCCACTTTTTGAAAGAACAAAATAATAAAATAATAGTACCAGTTATGAATGCATATCATCATGACTTAATAAGAGAAACCGTGACACAACCAATCACCATCTAAAAAAATAAAATAATTCAATAAAATAAATTATTTTCAGATATAATGTTAACATTACACAAGCTATATTATTTTTAGATATAAGGTTAACATTACACAAGCTATTTTAATTTTTTTAGTCAAATTAAAAAAATTATGGTCAACAAATTAAAAAAAATTATGGTCAACGCATTTCTGAATGCTTGTTATATTCTCCCATGACAAGAATAATAACGATTAGAAATATGCACTCTCTCAATTATTTAATCGAATATATCTTGATAATTACTATAAAAATTATTTTTCATTTGAATTATTTATTTAATTTTTTAAATAAAAATTTGTTAAAAAATTCTAAAAATATATAATTTTTTAAAAATTTAAATTATTTCTGAATTATTACCAAATATTATATAATTAATATTTTAAATATAATAAAATTAATTAATCTTTCAACATTTTAATTAAATATATTTTTTATTCTTAATATAATTATATTTTATTAAAGCTAAAAGCAATAACAATAATAAATATAATATTAAATGATGCCTTACACATTATAAATCGAAAATAAAGGAATCCCGACAATATGAAACCTTCATTGCCCAATCATATGTATTTTCCAAACGGAATCGAAACTCTATTAGCAATACATTTAATGCTATTGAATGTAATTGGGATTATGTCCAGCACGTGTATGGTGCAACTTGGGTTTCGGTAGCGGTTAAATGTTTATATATATGTATAAAATTTAATATGCTTACGACTATAAATATGTGTGTTTGTTTAACTTACAAAATTATATAAAATTAGTGAAATATATTTTTTTGGATATTTACGAAGTAACAATATTATGAGAAACTACTTATTATTAATAAATATTTAGTAAAAAATAATATAACAAATATTTAGTGAAAAATAATATAGTTGTCTTTATAGACACTTAAAATGATATTTAAGAAGTCATAGTGTATTATAATAACTATTTGTTATTATATAATTTTGTATTTTAAGTTTTTTTTTATCTATTTATCTAATATAAAATAATATAGTTGTCTTTACCTTATAGGCATCTAAAGGTGTTTTAGATAGAAGTTCAATGATATCTCCTTAATATTTATTATTGTATGTGAAGGTTTTGGTTTTGTACGCACCAATGTCTATATAAATTAACCAATTAGACAAGGATATTACACTTATGTGATATTACACTTCTGCTATCTCTTTTTACAATGGGATTTAACAACTTTACACTTCTCTACTATAAAACGATCAAAATATGTTTTCACTCATTTTCATTGGTTGATAATTGCTAAGTTCCCCATGTCAAACTCACATATAAATTAGGACTTGGTCTCTTGGATTAGTTTCCTTGAATAACAATGATGAGTCAATCTCCATGCAACCAATAATGGTTGTCGCCAACTAATAATGGTTGTCCTCGTTTTAGTTTGACAACTGAGTTATGATAGGTTCTCCCATTGTTTAATGAGTGAGGATGGAATAAAGATGGCTAGTCTTGGTTGTATCATTGAGGAAGAAAGAAGTAGATCATGTTGTAGAATCCTGCTAATATTAAAAATATTATTACTTTTAGATTAAAGGAGAAATTGTGGGAAAAGAAAGAGTTAAGGGAAAAAGGAAACTAATTTTCATGAACTTCATAGTGAAACTGGTTGTTGGTCAATTCCCCTCTTGGTCAATTCCCACAATGGCATGTGATGGGTGATCAAAGAGTTTGTCATTTGTGTGATCCTAATAGAGTTGATGATGAAAAAAGCATTTTATATTTGATTATCCATTTGATGCTCACATTCAATCTAATTTTCAAAATATTTGTCACACTACAATCATTGTTGACCTTTTAATTCAACAAAAGTATTCTCTCACTTGTTTTTGAGCATAAAAATAAAATGTTAATGAATGTTATTAATATCTTGACTTTTTAAAATCATTAAACCATCTAGATATTAGTAGATTTTAATCATCATCATCATTATGATAATATAAGTATAAATATTTTAATAATATAAATATTTTATTTATTTATTTATATTTATATAAAAATTGTATTTAAACAGTGGGAAAATCTATCTTAACTTAATTTTCAAACAAGTAGTGGTGACGATTATCACTAGTTTCTATTTCTGAATGTAGGCTGACTCATTATTGTTATCCCTAGAAAATCATGCTACCTTAAATTACCAGTTGGTGCTCCCTAAGGGGAAGGCTTTTACTCCAGTCAAATAACTCAGGGTCTTGGACGATTAACTTATTTCCTTCCATACAAAAAAGATGAATTCCTAACCAAACCTAAAAATTTTTAGATAAATTATATTTAATATAGATTCATTTTATATAATTAAAAAAATTAACTTTCAACCTTTCATTTATTTTATATAGCATAAATTTATATAACAAATTCCAAGAGATACTAAGAAATACTAAGAGATAAATTCCAAGAGATACTAAAAGATAAATTCCAAGACATACTAAGAAATTCCCTTGGCTAAACAGATTGACAACATTAGGTTATTGGAAAGCCACCAATTTAGATAGGTCGATTCACAACGAGTAGTTTCAATCCATCAATGTCAAGAAAATTCTGGTGTTTTATAAATGAAGAGCCCTGCTTGGGAAAAGAATGGAGTGGATCATGAATGAGTATAGGATGCCAAATTTGAGCTTGTTCTCACCCAAGGTGATCTAATAATTTTTTTGATTATATCTTATTTATAGATGATCACAATACATGCAAATAAGTGAAGGTGGATACTAAATGATTGCAAGTTGGTATGTGCAGAAGAAGACAGATATGGTTTATGTTGAATTTCAATGTAGGTGATAAGTAAAATATTTCAATATCACAAATACACACAAAGAGAGATAGAGGATGTTTACTCCATTAATAGGACCAAGAGAGACAAATATTTGTTAAATTATGGGGGAGATTTATAATTATTGATTATGAGGGGGACATATATTTAAAAACAAATTTATTGTGAACATGATAAATAAAATATTTCAATGACCATATTCAATAAAACATTTCAATGTCAATTATATATGCGTGTGTGTGTGTGTGTTTATAACATTTTATTAGTGTGTTGCTCAAGATGAAGGTGATGTGTAAATCCTTTTATGTTTAGTATAGAAGTGATACATAAAATTTTACACTCTGAAAGAAGCTTTCACCTCAAGAGATTTGATCCCTCTTTATTTTCATTTTTTACCATTTTTTAGTTAATTTGTATTTCTATTGCCTCAAGGTATAATCTTACAAAACCACAGACCATTGTTTAAAATGAATATTGTCGTAGTATTCCACGAGGGAAACCAGAATTTTTGACAAGTAACAAAGGTCTAGGTATATCAAAATTCAAATATGAGTTACCTCTAAATACATAATTAATAAAAGAAAGTATTCTACTAAAAATAAAATGCATAACCCATGAGGCTGAATGAAAGATCAAGTATTTGATGAAGTGATTTGGGTTAGATTCTAGGCACTTGTACCTGCTAGGGTTCTAGGCTTAAGGAAACACTGAAGATGACCCTCTGTGTGGGAGAAACGAGCATCCAAGTTGACGAGATAAGAGTGTTGGTGGTGTTGGACCCATTAAATTCATTCAGACATGAGATAAAATCATTATGGTCCTTGTGGTTTTTCTTCAAGACCCTGCCCATGAGTGTCTTCATTTGCTAGTGAAGAGTAGTGGAATTTTGATATTGACTTCGTCATACTGTCGTATGCTTAGGGTCAAGAACCCAATTGGATACTTCAGCTTGGATTTCATAATCAGAATATGCTTGATAGTCATTTTTGAGCCTAGGATTGATCCTATGACTAGCCTTGAAGGTGTTTGCTTCTAGACCCCTAATGACAACACATTCACTGGTGGGGCATGTTATTCAAATATATAAAAGGAATTATTAATGACGATTCTTAGTAAATAGAGAAACTAATAAAATAGTTTTATAGGATCCCTAATAGAATGAACAAAAATTTAGAACTCAGGTCCACAAAAGGTCCAAAATGTAGTATGGGAAGTTGTGATAGAGGATAAACAGATAAAGAATAACTCTAAGCAAGGTCTGATAGCCATAGGAATCTAGTGACACTAATAATAGCACAAACCACCAAGACACTCTATAAACCATCAACTAGAGTCCACCATGCAAAGACTAGCAAATTGAAAGCGCTGTAAAATTGGACATAGAACAAATTACCATGTAGTGGACAACCCACCACGCTTATAAATGCTTCAAACAATGGTTGAATCCTTTCCAATCACCTCCTACCATGGTTCTTTCCTCTGTTGTAACCATTACCGACATCCAAAATATCACATCCACGATCATTGTTTCCTAGGTGCTACTCATGTAAAGGGTCAATACTAGGTGCATGTAGTGAAGGTTAGGCTCCCCTGAACCAAGACCATCATGCAATAAAATTCTCAAAAAACCAGTGCCATGGGAGAGATCTCCCCCTAGAG
Organism: Pinus tabuliformis; assembly: GCA_031772625.1. Taxonomy (NCBI): domain Eukaryota; kingdom Viridiplantae; phylum Streptophyta; class Pinopsida; order Pinales; family Pinaceae; genus Pinus; species Pinus tabuliformis. The sequence continues at coordinate 995,715,256 of CM062806.1, read as the reverse complement.
TAGAGTTGAGCGACAAGGTTTATCATGGAACATGGGGCTGCAAAGATGGATATGGACTCAACAAAGCCAATGTCAAGAGGAAATATCCCACCTATGGTGGGGGAATGTCACAGGGGTTGTAGAAGAAAATGGAGCCACAACTGCCAGGCCAAGAGCTTGCAAATGAAATATAGGCTACCATATTAATGTGAAGGGAATATAGGATAGCCATTCCATATAGGATATCCATGCCATTCCCCCTTGTTAGATGTGATGAAAGTTTACAGGGTGGTGGTCTCTCCCCTTCGTCATTGACACAAAATCTCACACCCCTTTAAGGGATATTGTATTTTCACACACACGCACACACACACGCACGCACGCACACACACACACACACACACACACACACACAAGAACACACACACACACACAAGAACACACATACACACAAGAACACACACACACACACACACACACACACACACTCCATGAGGGTGAGGGAAACTACTCAAAATTTATCACAATGAGCTAAATTTTTTAATTATATTATTATAAGGAACACAACTAACAAAACATTTTAATTATAATATTATAAAATTAAAAATATATAGAGAAAAATCTCCCTATACATATTGTTGAAAAATGTAACTAGTTTCGGTCTCCATAATTGTTATTGTACTCATTTCAATATGTATCCTATGTACCAAACAAAAGAAGAAAATACAAATTTATTATTATTAAAGCATGGGTTTCATGCTCATTTTTTATGGTCTTCTAGGTAGATGCATATTCTTCATGCTTGTAGGGTTTGTTGGCTATTAGGATTTATTGTTACGAGTGAAAGGAGTCAACATCATGTTTATAAGACCTTTCTAAGAAAAATGTATTTGGAAAAAGAATTATTTTTGAGCCTAGAAAGTCTTTGAAAATCCAAATGTTCAAGTTAGCCTTGCCAACTTCAAGTTAGCTTAAAGAAGGGAATTTGACCCCTTGGAAAGGTTATATAAAGAAGTAGTTTCACCTCATTTTACACACACTAATGAAGAAGGTCAATATCTCAAGAAATAACTTGATCTGTAGCTAGTAGGAAGTTGGAAAAAGGAAGTGAAAAAGTATAGAAGGTAAGATAAATCCAAGGAGGAAGAAAAATTTCTAATTTTGGGCTCCATATCTCTCACACGTGCAAAATATAGGGTCTTTGCAGATTCCTAGAAGGGTTGAAATTTCATATTCAAGTTGCAGGTGAAACATCATGTTGTAGGAAGAGCGAGTACTCTGTTTGGACCTTGTTGACCTTGGGAAGACTTGTTTGGCTCAAAGGAGGATTGCAGGAAAATTTATCTTAGGGTTTTTGCACAACTGTTGCAGAATCGAAGTTGTAGAAGAATAGTGTTGAAGTTGGCATGTCAAAGTTGTAGTTTTGAACCCAGTTCTTTAGTTCTTGATGTTGCTTCATGTATAGATTGCTTTGTAATGTCTCATTTTTCTCCTATTTATGGCATGGTTTTTAGCATCTATTTTGGATTTCTTTTTAGCTTCCTTTGTAGCTTAGCTTGCTTTATAACATCGTATTTTAATCCTTGTTATGGAATTCAATATGATTTTTTTTTTACACATGCCGATGATGTATTATGCAAATATGTTGGGGGGAGGAGTGTACAGTATAAGATAAACTATGACTGTAGCCAAATTTGGTAATTACCATTTGATAGGTGCATAATACACTTATCCTATATCAGTAATTGCCCACTGTTGCCATTATTCTTGCTGTCATTTCTAAAAATCAATGTGACTACTTGAAAATTATTCCTGGTATTTGTAATTTATGGTTGAAATTATGAATTTATTGAAAGGGTAACCTTAATTATTCCCTACTCATTTCCAAATTTCATTCGACTGATATTCTCTCCCCATGTGTTTGTATTGACCAAGTGTCACCGTATAATAGTCTCTATGCAGTAATAGTCTCTAAAAAAACCATGGGAGGAGTGGCATTCCATCATGAACTAGATTCCATTCATGTGCTGCTATACCATTCAAAAGCCTTAAAAATATTTAGGAAGGCATGGTGGTTACTCTACTTTGAGAAGTTGCAAGGCTTTAGTGAACATCTTTCTATGGAATTCAAATAGGCTCTACAGGAGCAACATTCAAAAGTTAGAGGATTTATAATTGATATTATAGAGGACATAAGTGTCAGGGTGACAGGTTTACCTCAGATCTGGGCTCACTAATTTTCTAGGAAAATAACAGTTCAAATAACTAGGGAAATTTTTTTATAGTGAGGCGAGGAAGTAAGGAGTAAGGGAGATGTATTGATATAACATTCCTTCCTCACCCTTTGGATGATGTGGAATTTTTTATTCATAATTTCATTACTTGTGAGGGACGTTTTAGGATAGTAGTCAATTATCATTTTTTCATTTATCGACACATCTTCATAACGGAGAACTAATAAATTTCCCCTATTATTTGATAAAATATTTACAACATATGGAAGACAAAGTGCATATGGAAAACATTTAAAGAGTTTCTTAACCAACCATGCACTCATCAAGTTAAAAATAATTCATTACTGCAAAAAACAGCAGGGAAGCACATGGATTGGTTTATTGGCAAAGTCATCTGCACTGACCATTGAAACAAAGGAAAGTGAAAGCGAAGAATAGGAGGTAAGTGTTGAAACAACACCAGAAGATAGCGCAATTACAACTACCAAAAAAAGTAGAGAAACTACACTTCCTAGAAAAAGAAGAGCGCTTAGACCTCCTAGACCCTGTCGTAGAAATAGTAAGGGACAGAGTTCCGTAAGAACATATGCTAGTACATCCACTGAAGGAAAAAGAGCATGCACTAAAGAACACGTGGATATATCTAGTGGAATATCTGAGGATAGTTATCATGGATTTCCTATAGAGGAAGAAGGGCTTGAGGCAAAGACTGCTGAAACAAGGGCACCTGGAACAACGTTAGCTGAAGTAAGGGTTCTTGACACAAAAATTCCCAGGGAATCCAAGGAAGTATATGAAAAATATACTCTTGTACAAACAAAATAGGAAATTGAAGAAGTTAGAAAGTGAAGAACATGAGGTAAGTGTTGAACAACACTAGAAGATAGAGTAGTGACACCTCCCACACAAGGTAGATAAAATACACTTCTAGACAAAGAAGAGAGGTTAAACCTACTAGACCCCATCACAGAAACCAAAAGAGATGGAGTTCCATAAGAACATCTTCTGGTACATTAGTTGTAGTAAAAGTAACATGCACTAAAGAACCTGTGGTTATATCATGTGGGCAATATGAGGATTGTTATCATGGATTCCCTATTGAGGAAGACGGGCCTAAGGTAGAGATTACTGAAATAAGGGCATGTGGAACAATGTGAGCTGAAGCAGGGGATCCTGAAACATAAATTCTTGGGGAATCTAAGAAAGCATCTGAAAAATCTACTCCTATACAAGTTGTGGTGAAAAAGAGGAAATTGAAGAAGCCATTAGGTAGAAATAATCCCAAGAAGAGAGTGTAGGTAATTTTTACACCATCATTTACCCCAATATCTGAGCAGTATACTGATACAATAAAACGAAAGGAGTCTGAGGGACAACAAAATGAAGAAAAATAAGAATTTATAAAAGAACATACCCCGACACTTGAAGTTCATGTTGTTCCACCTAAACCAAAGGAACCCAAGGAACAACAAAAAGAGGAAGAGCTCAAAAAGGAAAAAGAAGATGTCTCTTCACAAGATAAGTCTAAAATTGATCTCCTTATTCAACAAATTAATAAATTGAAGGAGGAAAATGAGAATTTAAAGAAACACCTTACATGGTTGAAGGGTAGCTTCAGTCTAGAAAACAAAATTGATTAGAAACCCTAACAGAAGTGGTAGAAGTAACATTAGTTAGAAGTAATGTTAGGGAGTGTTGGAGGAAGCAGGTTATGAAATGCCAACCACTATTTATGTTGGAATTCAAGTTGGAGAGCAAGATGAATAATTCCAAACTATTGTTCCACAAGAACCTGCTGAAGATGTTGATATTACACAAGAACCAATAATTGAAGTAGAGAAGGATGAAGATATTTGGAAATTAAATCATGCAAATATGGACATGCATATACTTAAGTTGGGTGTGTTAGCACTTCATAATTCCTCATAACTGATGAGAGGAACCCAAAGGTAACCACAAACGACTTTAAAACTAGAATCTAGCCCTTCCAACCTTAGAGAGGGCTCTCTCTATAAGAATCTTCTATCACTTAGAAGACTGGTTTTCTTAGGTTTAAGGTTAGGTATTGATATAAGAGATAAATAGGTTTTAATAGTTTTATGGCAAGGAGGAGGGAAAGTCCATTGGGCATGGAGTCATATTAAGCTAATGATTTTCAGTGATGTGATGGGAAAATGAGGAATCCTTAGACAGGGTTAAGGTAGGCAATACTTATGATGTCTTTATCAAATTTCGTTTTAGAGAGGTGAGAAAAGGAGTAGTGGAATTGTAACATCTAAAACATCTAGCCAAGGATGAATTTTAGATATTACAATGGAGGAAAAAACACTAAAATGTTCAAATACATATAACAAAGCACTTAAAAGTGAATTCTGAAATATATTTGGCTCAACCAAACATTGAAGACATGACATTTAAGCATGCAAATAACATAATATAATGGAACAAAAACAAGATATAAACATCACCATAAATGGCGAACACATGAATCCATGAACAAGTAGACTTTAGCCTTGATCATTCATTGAAATTTTTTAATGAAAATGTACAATGCTTAATTACTTCTCTACCACACCTTGACCAACCAACCTCTTTCCTCTTCCTTCATCCCAAATGTATATTCTATCCTAAGGAATTCTAAACCCATCCTTTTTCCGATGATAGGAAGGGGTTATAATACTTTTAGGAATAAAATATTTGCAAAATCTATCTATATCCTATTATCTAGGGTTTGATTTTTTACTAGCTAAACGTATGCTAACAGAAGAGAAAATCATGGGATTTTGTAGAAAAATATTCAGGCTTCATCATCCAAATAAATTTGGAGTCAATTAGGCCAATTTGGAGGTCCACCAAGTCAAATTCCAAAAAATTGTAGAACTCTATCAACAAATCTAGATTGGAAAAATTATGAAATATAAGTGTTAAAGTGACACCTGTAATTTCCAAAATCTAATACCTGCATAAAAAATGAGAGACTCTTTTGTCAATGATATTGAGTTTGAGAGAAACCTTTCTTATCTTTCGAAAATTATTTTCCAGCTCCTCAGAATCCACACCCATAGATCATGACTAAAATAGGAAATGACGAAATCTAAAAAATTGGATGTAAAGATTCATTTGAATCTTCCAATTGATGAAACCTGTGAATAAAATGAAGAGATTTTTTTATTTAACTTCTTTTTGGAAAAAAAACTCTTTTTGGTTTTCGAAGATTCATTTCCCATTGTTTAGACTCTAATCTTGAAACTAACTGCTAAAACAATAAAAAACACAACAACACACATTCTCATACTTCTGATCATCTCCTGGAACTCTGAATGGGTCAAATAGATAAAAAATAATCCTTTAAACATTAGACAAATGTCAATACACTTCTGTTCATACAACATCCTTCTATTCTTCAAAATCATCATCTACAGTAAAAGCATAACGACTAAGCGCTACAAATATTTTCTTGCATAGGTTTGACCAGGTGTTGGAGTCTTTGATTGAGAAAAATGGTTGATGGATGATGTTGAAAATCTCATGAACCCTCTTTTAAAGTCCACTTATGAAAATAAGTGAAAAATCATTGATTTTCTTCATATCTTATATTCTTTGACAATAGCACAACAAGAAAACGTAGCAATAAGGAAACTGATTGTTGGAGGACTAGATGGGTGTTCCCTTTGACTATTTAATATGAACTTGAAGGTAGACAATGTGAAATTTTCAAGAAAAGAAAATTAATAATCTTGGAGGTGATCATGGTGACAACAAAACCTCGATTTGCAGAAGTGCAACAATTCCCCTACAACCAAAACACAACAAGTTTTCCATTGATACCCAGGGCACCTCAGGAGGGTGAATAGTGAACTTGATGGATTTTTGAAAGAAAAAAAATGTGTCTATAATCCTCCATGTAGTCGAAAACTTCCTTCAAGTATAATGATGACTATTCAAGCTAAAATGTTCAAGCGCAATGTAAAGGAGAAGCGCAACAACAACTCATGGTTACAAGGATATGATGTAATGTCTGATTTGTCCATGTAACTAACTGAAAAGACATCACTAATTTGTCCCAATAATGAAAGAAAAAACAAATTATTGCCTTTATCCATGACTTGGATGACACATTAACCCTATATTTACTAAACCTAGACTTTAGGAAATTAATGACTATTTCCATCATTACTTGAAACATTTTTAACATAACCCTAAATTAGATTCAAACTAATCACATGATCTCACACTTCCCTCAAAAGACTAATAGCTTGATCTCTAAGATATCATAACAAAAATTTAAAAAATGACCACAAAAAAAAGACAAAACTTTGATTTTGATTACTATAACATAAGACTCTAACAGGGAGGAGATGTTGGGATGTGATATTAGAATCCTTTTGCACTCATTTTCCTACCTTTTCGTTACCTTTTTTTGTTCTTGAGACCACATTTTTCCATTGTAGCAACCATTATTAACCTAGGTATGTCTCTTTTTATATGTCATCCTTATGATACAATTCTACTTGTAATTTGGCATGAGAATTAATTTTTTAGGCTATTTTTCTCGTAAAACTCACAATTGGGTTGTTATAGGTTTTGTGGTCTGTTGAGATGCTATTGCAAGATTACACTTTCCATGTTAGGATCCTATAATACTAGTGATTCCCCCATTACTATTGTCATTGTATCCCTTATTGTTATTATTGTGCCCCTATTGTCCCCATATTGTCATTAGTATGCCCCATAGAAACCCACTATTGTTATTTTTGTGCCCTTATGTTATTACTATTATGTCGGCTTGATTACATTGTGACCCCTTAGACTCCTATATATAGAAGGGAGGTCGAGTCTTTTGTATCATCCAAGAATTGTTCATTTATGTAATGTAAATGAGGTTTCCGCCTCAAATAGGCTGAATTCTAAGGCGTTGATCTATCTTTTCTATGTTTTTGTGAGTTGGTTTCCTAACATTTGGTGTTAGAGATTTGGATTCTAGGGTTTTGCTACTCCAAACAGGACATCATGGCATTTTCACTATAACTTTTTTCTGCGATGTTTCAGAACCTAAAAAAAAACCCATTTGGGCTGAAATCATTCTGAACTTTGCATCTAAATTTCAAAGCTTGTCTCGCTATATTTGCGGAGATATGATCTGATAAAGTTGGCATTTTGGCAAACCCCCGAATTACATTCCAAACAGGTGACCTGGGGAAAATTGTCATAACTTTTGTTTTGAGCATCAGATTGAAATTTCATAAGACGTTTCAGAAAGAGGATGACCTGTGGTTTTCTATATAATAGTTTTAGGTACTAAGGTCGAAACAGTGACACATGGAACATCGTACAAGTTTTCTCTATTGAACTATTCTATAATCAAGTCACCTTGGGAGATTTGACATAACTCCTCCTTGGAGAATACAATCTTGATCAGACTTGAGGGGTTAGAAAGAGGACTGAAAGGGCTACAGTAGGACAAGATTTTAGATATTCGAGATCTGCAGTTACAAAGATACAACAGATTCAATATCGAGCTCTTACAATGTGGAAAAAGGTGTGTAGTATTTTTGAATTTTGCATAAGATTGGCTTGAAAAATTAGTTTGAAGGAATTCAAAAGGAATAGTGAAGAATTATTAGCATTAATTAATGCCCTGAAGAAAGAAAATGGAAACACCTAGTAAGCAAACTGAAAGCTCTAGCATGACTCATGAAGAAGAGGAAGAAATGTAACATGATATATCAAAATTACAAGACCAAGTACAACAAATTTCACTCTCACTAAAGGTAAATGAAGCCAAGACGAATGACATGGAAGCTAATATGAATGGCATGCAAGTTAAGGTGGATGGTGTGGAAGCTAAGATGGATGGTTTAAAGAAATGCGTAGAAGCTAAGATGAATGACATGGATGCTAAGATGAATGGCATGGATGATAAGATGGAAGAATTGAAGATAAATTTGAATAAATTGCTACAAGAAATGGTCACTAATGATGAAAGGGTAGTAAATGAAACTCATGATGAAAACAAATGAAATGTTAATCGTGATTTCATAGACTCTAATGTTGGATTGAAGACCCACCATGTTCCAAAATCGATATGAGGAAGTTTGATGGTAAGGATCCCGAAACATGGATACTATAGATGTAGCAATTTTTTTATCTCCATAATGTGCAAAACACACAAAAGGTACGTATTGTAACTTTATATTTGGAACCAAATCAGTATGTATGGTATTGATGGCTTTGCTCTCGTAAACAAATTGTCACTTGGGCAGTTTTTATGAAAGAAATGATAGCACATTATGAGGATACAAAAAGCAACACTTTTTTTAGCCAATTGATAAATCTCAAACAAAAGGGTTCAATGATGGAGCACATTGAGGACCTCCAAAAATTGAACATAAGGGTAAAATATATTCCAGAGGAGCATAGGATTGATGTGTTCATAGGGACTTTAAAGGATAATATCCAACATGAGGTTCACCTTTGGGAACTTGATTCATTGGAAAAGGCATTCAGGTTAACAAGAAAAATGGAAAGAAAAATTATGGCAACGAGGAATCCTACCACTCACAACTATAAATATGGAAGTGTTGTTTTCCCTAGCCTTCCATAACCTACAAGGTTGACACCACAATAATTGGAAGAAAAAAGAGAAAAAGGGCTTTGTTACAATTGTGATAGTAAATACACTAAAGGCCATAAGTGTGCTGAGAAGAAATTATTCTACATAGATTGTGAAGAAGAGGAAGAAAGGGAACAAGAAATGTCAAAAGAAGAGTATATACTCTAGGAACAAACCCTAGATAAAGAAGAAATGAATCCGACCATATCTTGTAATGCATTGGCTGGAATTACCACTCCTTAAACTATCAAGATAGAAGGACATATCAAGAAGAAAAAGGTAATAATGTTGATTGATTAGGAAGTACCCATAAATTTATTCATTGTAAGATAGCAAAGGAATTGAATTGCTTCCTATATCCAACACTAGAGTTTCAAGTGATGGTTGCAAGTGGAGGAACCATAAATTTCTCTGGAAAGTGCCATAAAATCAAGCTATCCATGGGAGAATATGTATTGAATAGCCGATTGCTTTCCAATCCAATGAGTGGTGCTGATATTGTACTAGGAGTCCAATGGATACAATCCTTGGGTACAATAGCTTTTAATTTTCAAGAAATTTTCATGAAATTTTGTGCGGAAGGAAAGGAATTTGAATTAACGGGTATTACAAGGAAACCAGGAAAGATAATCAGCTCTAACGGTATGACAAAGCTCCTAAAGAAGGAACAATGAGGTGTAATTGCACAATTATGTTCACTAGAGGTTCCCAGATCGAAATCATCTATTTCTCTAGATATCCAAAAATTCTTGGACAATCATTCCAAGGTATTTGAGACTCCCAAAGGTCTCCCACCTATTCGTGATCATGATAATGCTGTTCATTTGATTCTAGGAAGTGTTCCTCCAAACATCAGGCCATACAGATATCCCTATGCCCAAAAGAGTGAAATTGAACGTATGGTTGTGGAAAGGCTGGTATAACTCAACCTAGTCAAATTTCTTTCTCTGATCCAGTAGTATTGGTGCACAAGAAGGATGGATCATGGTGCATGTGTTCGAATTATAGGGAGCTCAACAAGCTCACTATTAAAGATAAATTTCCCATTCCTGTCATTGATGAATTATTGGATGAATTGCATGGATCAATTTACTTCACCAATTTGGATCTTCGTTAAGGATATCTTCAAATCGAATGAAGACTGAAGACATTCTGAAAACAACATTTAGAACTCATGAGGGTCATTATGAATTTTTGGTCATGCCTTTTGGCCTTACCAATGCACCTTCTACATTTCAAGGTTTGATGAATTCCATTTTCAAACCCACCCTTAGAAAATTTGTGTTTGTATTTTTTGATGATATACTAATCTATAGCAAGTCTTGGAAGGATCATGTTGAAGATGTTGACAGGGTGCTCAAACTATTGAAGGACAAACAATTATATGCAAAAAGCTCCAAATGTTTCGTTGGAGTACAAGAGGTGGAATATCTGGGTCATATTGTATCTCATGAAGGTGTTAAGGTAGACCCTAACAAAATTAAAGCCATTAAGGAATGGAAAATCCCCACATCCATAAAGCATCTGCGAGGATTTCTTGGGTTGATAGGGTATTATCGCAAGTTTGTTAAGAATTATGGGAGAATAGCAACACTTCTAACAACATTATTGAAGAAAGATGCATTTTCATGGACTCTAGAAGCAACAAAGGCCTTCAAACATCTTAAAGAGGCAATGTGCCAAGCACCGGTCTTAGCTACGCCGGACTTCACAAAAACCTTTATTGTGGAATTTGATGCTTTAGGAAATGGAATTGGTGCTATTTTAATGTAAGATGAAAGACCCATTGCTTTCAAAATTCGTCCAATCAAGGGAAAGTATTTACACAAAGCTATTTATGAGAAGGAAATGTTGGCAATACTACATGCACTTAAGAAATGGTGACCCTACCTAATGGGAAGACACTTCAAGGTAAAAACAGATCATGATAGTCTTAAATACTTTTTAAAACAAAGATTATCCTCTGAAGAGCAACAAAAATGGGTCACAAAGATGTTGGGTTATGACTTTGAAATCATCTACAGAAAAGGGAAGAAAAATTTTGTGGTAGATGCACTCTCAAGAAAGGATGAGGATGTGGAAGCATTGTTGTGCACTGTTTCTATTATCCAACTAGATTGGATAAACGAAGTAAGGGAGGCATGGAAGAATGACGAAGAAGTGTGCGCACTCATTCGAAATTTACAACAAGATCCCAGTACATATGATACATTTAGCTGGAAAAATGATTCCTTATCGTACAAGGATCGCTTATACCTATGTAAGAATTCCCAACCCAAACAAAAGATTCTCATGGAATTGCACACTTCTCCCTTAGGAGGGCACTTAAGATTTTTAAAAACTTACCACAGGGTTAAGAAGGATTTTTTTTGGGATGGCCTTAAATCGGATATTCAAAATTTTGTGACGGAATGTTTGGTTTGCCAAAAAAATAAAGTTGAAACAATTAAGATCCCAGGTCTATTACAACCTTTATCCATTCCAAGCCAACATTGGGAGGAGGTTTCAATGGATTTTATCATAGGTTCACCCAAGTCTGAAGCAAAGAGTGTCATCACGGTGGTAGTTGACAGACTTACCAAGTATGCACACTTTTGTGCATTATCACATCCATTTAAAACCAATACAGTTTCTACTACATTTATGGAAACAATTCAAAAGCTACATGGAAACCCAAATATTATTGTAAGTGACAAAGATCCCATTTTCACTGGAAATTTTTGGATAGAATTATTTTCTTGTCTCGGTACTAAGTTAGCTCATAGCTCATCTTATCATCCTCAATATGATGGGAAAATTGAGATAGTAAACAAATGTTTGGAAGGATATCTTCGTTGCTTTGTATCTGATAAACAGACACAATGGGTCAAATGGTTGCCTCTGGCTGAATGGCGGTATAACACTTCCTTCCATACTACAGGAAAAATGACCCCATTTATGGCACTTTATGGATACCATCCACCATTCATCACATCATATTTAAGAGAAAATTCTAAGGTTCAAGCAGTGAAACATCACATCGAGCATCAAAACAAGTTCTGCAACTCTTAAAAGATAACCTCACGTTGGCACATAATAGAATGAAACAACAGGCAGATCAACATCACAACGATAGAAGTTTTGATGTAGGTGACTGGGTATTCCTACAGCTACAACCATATAAACAAATGTCCCTCAATCAAGCTAATAAGGATAACAAATTATCACCAAAGTATTATGGTCCATACAAGGTGTTGCAAAATATTGGTGCTATGGCATACAAATTGGAGCTTCCTGCAGCTTCCCAAGTGTAGCCAAATTTCCATGTTTCATGTTTAAAGAAGGTTATAGGTGACAAGCTCCCAGTTCAAACAATATTGCCAGAACTTAACGAGGAAGGAAAAATCATATTGGAACCAGAATCAGTCACAGAAACAAGAACTTGACAACAATGAAATTGATCAATTTTGGAGTATCTCATCAAGTGTAAGAACTTATCCGCTGAAGATTCCACATTGGAGGATGTGAATTTTATACAGAAGCATCCAGAACTACTAAAGCATTGAGGACAACGTTTTTTGGAAGGAGAGGGGCATGTTAGGCCCCTATATACTTGTGATTCCCCCATTACTATTGTCATTGTATCCCTTATTTTTATTATTGTGGCCCTATTGTCCCCATATTGTTACTCGTATGCCCCATAGAAACCCACTATTGTTATTTTTGTGCCCTTATGTTATTACTGTTATGTCAGATTGATTACATTGTAACCCCTTAGACTCCTATATATAGAAGGGAGGTTTAGTCATTTGCATCATCAAATAATTGTTCATTTGTGTAATGTAAAGGAGGTTGCTCCCTCGAAGAGGCTGAATTCTAAGGTGTTGATCTATCTTTTCTATCTTTTTGTGAGCTGGTTTCCTAACATTCCAATTTTTCCTTGCCAAGGACAAGGCAAGTACGCGCTGAGAAATATTGTTACACATGAAGATCTATTTTGGACACATTGACCTCCTTCAATTAGTTATGAAGATCAATTTGGAAAGAATTTGGTCAAAATATAGTTCAATTGTCAAAGGAGAAGTTTTTGGACATTGTAGATGAAATTATTAGGATTTTATATTGATAATTATTGTAATTTGGAAAAGTTGTTACAACTTTTTCCTAACCTTAGAAATGGTTATCAAATTGTTAATGTGTAATCTCAAATTAGATCACATGAGAATCGAGAGATTCTCATCATGATCTTATCATTGCGATATGAAACTATAAAGAGGTGTACTTTAGGCCCGTGTGAGATATAGATATAGAAATAGATAGACAATGATATATGGGAAGAGAAACAACATTGTAATCGTATATGTTTCATTAATGTAATCTCAACCATTGGTGGCACCATACCTTTCTATTGACTAGCCTATGTGTTGTGTAGTGTTACTTATATTATTAGTCTTGTTCATGCTTTCAGGATTGCATAATTTTGACCATTGTATTGTGTAATAACATAGGTCTTGGAATGGTCCCTTTGTTAGTGTGAAATTTATTTAATTATTGTTACGATTTGGTGGTGTGTTCATTTCATTTGAATGTGTGTGTCAACATTTGTTGAGAGAATGGTTTCTAGGAGTGCTCTTGTTTTCTGAATAAGAGTGATAGTGTGACATAGTGATTTTATTCTTCATTCTATATTTATTTCTTGAGTGTGAATAAGGTTTGAGAGTGTAACAATGTGAGTGTTGAGTTGCTGAGAGTGTGATTACAACAATTGAGTTTCAGATTCATTAGCACAAGTCATCCTTTTCCCTTTTATATATTTTATGTAATAGCATTGCAATAACAAAACCTACCCATAGTGACAATTAATGTGAAGATTTGGAACTATTACTGAGAATTAAAAGGACAATTATTCTTCCGAAGAGAAAGGCGAGGAAAAACATATACACAACTTTCACATAATGCAAGTTGAAGAAAAAATTGAAATTTTGTATGAAATCTGAAGTTGAATTATTTAAGGGTCAAAGTAAACATATAGTAATTCCAAAGTGTGTAAAATAATTAAATAAGAACTCTACAATTTGAATTAATTAGATTTGCCAATAAATGAAGTTTGGGCATGCATTTGAGTGAAACAAGGAAATTTTGGCATGTTTCACAAAAATTCATGCCCAACCTTCATTTTAAGGCCAAATTGAATGATTCAACTTTGAGAGTACTTTTTTACTCATAAATAACATTAATTTTTCACATAGAAATTTTTTATGTGCAAGAATATGCCAAATTGGATCGATTTCGTAGGGTTAAAGTCAAGGTTTGTGTGCCTCAAATAAATGCACACAAGGACCTGTACTTAATTGATTGTGAAATAATGACCATTCCGATATAAATATAAAACCATTTTATGCAACATAGCATAGCCATTTTCATAAAGGAAATGTTATACACTGAAATCCAAGTTTGTCAGAATAATAATTGATCATATCTGCCAATGATCAAAGTCAAAACAAATATGCACTCCCATGCCAAACCGATTACACTTTTGGTAATGAAATTTGAAATGGGATATGATTGAACAATTCATAACCTTCGAATACAACCTTGCATCATGTCTGCCAAATATCCTACATAACTATGTTTCCCACTTATACACAACTTTCATATAAGGCAAGTCGAAGCAAAACTTAGAATGTTGTAACAACGGAAACATGTTGAAAATCATGAAATAATTAAATTTACAATTTGAATCAATCAGATTGGCCAATAAATGAAGCTCGAGCATGCCTTTTGGTGAAGCAATACAATTTTGGTTTTCTACACAAAAATCCACGCCCAATGCTCATTTCAAGTCCAAATTGAATGATTCAACTTGTAGAGTATTTTTTTCTGATAGGTAACATTAATACAATTAAATATTTTTATTTTTTCACATGCGTGTTTGTGTTTTTCAAAAATAGTCTTAATTGCATGGATTTCAAGGGGTAAATGGGAGGGCTTATGTGCATCAAATAAATGCACACTAGAAATGTTTGCGAACAAGGTGATGGACTAAGAAAAATCAAACTTGAATTTTAATAGTTGAATCTTGTAGCTTCTTGGTTAAACCATTATAAATAAAGGATGGATGACATTATTTTAGGAGTAATTAAGTTTAAATGTTTTCAAGGGATAGATAAAGAGATAACACCTAGGGTATGTAGGATCTATTTTAGAGTTTTTCTATATTGTACATATTTTTTAGGGTTTTGAGTTTAATATTAGGTTAAGTGGTCTGGTTAGGGTTTGAAGATAAATAGGTAAGGAGAATGTAGACAAGTAGGACTACTTATTTCTTGTTTGGAAATGATGTCTAAATAAGGATATAACAATGCAAAAGTGTGTAAAACCATTAAATAAAAATTATACAATTTGAATCAATCAGATTGGCCAATAAATGAAGCCTCAGTGTGCATTTTTGTGAATCAAGGCAATTCTGGCCTGCTTCACAAAAATGCATGCACAAGCTTCATTTCAAGGAAAATTTAAATGATTCAACTTGGAGAATATTTTTGTACTCATAGGTAACATTAATACAAATAAATATTTTTAATTTTTCACATATGTGTTTGTGTTTTTAAAAAATACACGAAAACTCATAGATTTGAAAGGGTAAAAGGTAGGGTGTCTATGCCTCAAGTAAATGCACACAAAGAATATTTGGGAACAAGGTTATGGACTAAGAAAAATCAAGCCTAAATTTTAATAGTTGAAAGTTGTAGTTTCTTGGTTTAGACGCTATAAGGTTGGATTACCTTATTTTAGTGGTAATTAGGCTTAAATGTTTCCAAGGGATAGATAAATAAATATCACCTAAGGTTTGCAGGGTCTATTTTAGTGCTTTTTTATATTGTAAATATTTGTTAAGGTCTTAAGATTAAGATTAGGTCAAGTGACCTAGTTAAGACATTTATTATAAAAAGGTTTGGGTGCCATTTTAATGCAAAAAGGATATTTACTATCATATATGAATAAGCAATTGCATGATGGAAATTTGGACAATTATACCCATGAGAAAGAAGCGATGTTCATCTCACATGCCATCAAAATCTTGTAGCTCTATTTTAAAAAGTTTTATTTTTAATAAGCTGCAGCTTATATCTAAATATTAAATTTGAATTTTTAATATGTGTGAGAGAAAAAATAGGAGTAAAGGAGAAAAGTTAAAGCACCTTATAAACAATTTTATTCACTTAATAATTTTTCTTTTCTTTATAAAAGTGATTTATAGAAAAATAAAGAAATAGTTAAAAACAAAAACCCCATTTGTGCATGCATTCCTCACGGTTTATGCAACATGCATTTTTTCATTCAGCATGCTTTTGTCATGGTTTATTTGATGTTCATTGTTGCATTCAATGTGTGCTCCTCATGGTCTATGTAGAATTAATTCTTGCATTCAATGTGCATTCCTCATGGTCTATGTAGCATGAATTTAGCTAGCATTCCTTGAAACCAGAAAATGATGGCCTTGATTGAAACAACGATGTCCTATTCCTTGCAAACAATTCACACATGGGGTTCCCAGGGAAAGTTCACAATAAAAAAATTCAAAGAGTGTGTTGATACATGGAGAGATACGAACAATTGTCCACTAGGTATGTTAGATATTCTAAGGAGAACAAAGGTTTATAAATTTATATTTGCATAGTTTTATTTCCAAAATGATAAGATAGATGAGGCCATAGAAAATTATGATGATAAAGCCATGGAATTGAAAATTT
Organism: Pinus tabuliformis; assembly: GCA_031772625.1. Lineage (NCBI taxonomy): Eukaryota > Viridiplantae > Streptophyta > Pinopsida > Pinales > Pinaceae > Pinus > Pinus tabuliformis. The sequence continues at coordinate 995,698,697 of CM062806.1, read as the reverse complement.
TTGGGTAAAGGATTAACTTGGACCCTGATATAGTTGCAAGAGAAACAAAAATTCCATGCAGAGTTGGAGAAATATTTAACTCAAAGAAATGAGTCCTTGTGTAGAGCAACGAGAGCGAGTGTAGGCTAAGAGTCCTATACTTTTATAGGAAACATCTCAAACTATTCTAGAATGGATCCAATTTTTCTTGCAGATTATGAATGATGAGTAGTTGACTAGCTAACTGCACAAGAAAGTTAAGGCAATTGTACAGGATGACCCATTCAGAGAAAACTATTTATGCCAATTTACCTAAAAGACATTCTAGAAGAGTTTAGATGAATAAGAAAAGAACATGAAGGGAATTTTGAGTGGATGAAAACATCTTAGAGTATCATATTAAAGATTCAATGTTAGATATTGGGTCGGATGTGAATATTTTCCAAGAAAAACTTGGGAGGTGTTGGGAAGGCCAAAGCTAGTCTTTTCTCTAATTCAACTATGAATGGAAAACTAGTACTGCATATTTCCTATTGGTCACTTAGAGGACGTTGAATTTGATATTACAGGTGTCAAAAAATATGCAAACTTTTAGGTGATAGATCTTACGGGTGATAAATATTTGTATCCAATCTTGTTGGCAATTGATTGGGCATTTGAGAACTTTATAATTATTTATTTAAAGAGGGAAACTATGAATTTTGAAGTAGACGGAGTCTGAGTCATACAACGTATAGACCCTTACCAAGGTCTAACATTTAGAAAACCTGTGGATGATGTGGAGTAGCCTAATCTATTTGATTGACTATATTAACTTACTTCTGGGAAGAGGGAAGACAACATCAATCCGACGACCACCAGTTTTATTATTAGGAGAAGAATTAAAAGTACTCAAGCTGCCTCAGATGTTGGAATGGATGAATGGAATCAAGGGGGTCATGAGATCCAGTCTTGACACTATGAAACTATTTGATTTGGTTGATGGATTGGTACTGAGTTATGATAATATCCTACTTTTAATGGTATTGAATCTATTGTAAATTATCTTAAAGAAGTTGATTCCAATATTGAAGACAAAAAAATATATCATTGATGGATGTTTCCTTGCATGCGACCCCTACGAGATGGTGGGGAGCCCATTGTAACCACCTCCAAGATTGGGAAACTATTAAGTTTTCCATGATGTGTAGATTTTCTACTCTAGAGAGTCCCTTTAGTAGAATTCATATATATGATGGGTATACCAGTTTGTAAAAACATATAAAATATCATAACTTTGTTTGGCCAGAACTTGGTTTACCAGTTGCAATGCGAACACACCAGTTCATCCATACACTGGGAACTTTCTCGAGAGATTGGTATCTAAAGGACGAGTAGAAGCAATAGACGACAACTTGGAATATGTTGGTAGCTCAATTTTGTAAATATTTATGATTTTTAGATATAGATGCCAGGATTGATGAAGAATTACAAGATATTAAAAGGGTGTTGTTCCATTTTGGGAAATCTATTGGGGACTACAGTAGCATGTATGCATATTTTGTGCATGAATATGACTCAAGTTCTCACAAGGTCGTAGCTTATGGAAAAATTTATAAAGAACCTAATGATGATTTAGAGGAGTTAAGGAATCTATATTTTAAAGAATATGAGGGGGAGAGAGGGATAAAATATGATCTTGTAAAGGATTCCCCTGATTTGAAACCAATTAAGCTACATAAATTGAACATTGGGACCAATGAGAAGCCCAAAATTGCCTCTATTGGTGATTATTGGGATGATCAAACTAGTAGGAAGTTTTTGACTTGTTAAAGGAATATGAGGATTTTCTTCTTACCTTAGTCTCAGAATGGAAGGGGATTAAAGGAGACTTGGGTGAGATGAAGATAGTATTGAAACCTCATACAAATCCAATCAAGCATCGACCCTACATATTAAATCCACAAGTCAAAGAAAAGGTGAAGGAGGAGATTGATAAGATTTTGACTGTAGGAATCATAATTTTGGTCTGTGAGGTAGAGTAGATTAGTACCATTGTAATCCAGGATAAGAAATATTCACATGATATTAGAGTTTGTGTGGACTATAGGAGCCTTAATAATGCTTATGTCCATGATCCATTTCCTACTCCTTTCAGTGATGAGGTCTTAGATAATTTTGTAGTCAATGAATCTTGTTCCTTCACTGAGGGATTCTCTAGATATCACCAAGTTCGTATTGTAGAAGAACACAAGAAGAAAAATACCTTCACGACTGAGTGGGGTTCCTATGCTTATACTGTCATGTTGTTTGGTTTAAATAATGACCCACTATTTTTTGAGGATTGTGATTGTTGCATTTTGAGACTATATTCATAAGTTTCTTAAGGTATACATGGATGATTGGATTGTTTAAAATTTTTTGAAGAACCATTCTAGTTTGCTGAGGGTCGAGTTTGATCATTGTAGGCACCTACAATTTTTTCTAAATTTAAAGAAGTGTATTTTTTATTCCCCTTTCGGAACATTGCTTGGACATATAATTGGCAAGAAAGGAGTATGTGTATATCCCACCAAGGTTGGGGTAATGTTGAATATGCCACCACCAGCTAGTGTTAAACTGTTCAGGTCCACTCTAGGTCACACATGAGACTATCATAGATTCATCTGTAATCATGCTCTTATTACTGCGCCATTGGAGAAATTATTGAAAAGGTTTGAGAAATTTTCTAGGACTGTTAAATGTGACTTTGCATTTGATGCCCTAAAGGAGAAGCTTGCAAGTGTGCCAATCTTGGTTTATCTAGATTGGAATAAAGAGTTACATGTCCACATCGATGGACCAAGGATCTCTTTGGGAGCTATCTTACCCAACCTGGTGAAGGTAATTTGGGTCATCGAATTTATTTCTGCAGTACGAAACTTTCTATTGTGGGGAAGAACTATACTACTACTGAACGAGAGGCCCTTGACATGCTGTGTTTTTTATTGAAGTTCAGACAATATCTATTGGGTAGTTCTTTTAAATTCTTTACAGATCATTCTGCTTTGAACTATTTAGTTAATGAGCCTTTCTTAGAGGGAATTATATGCATATGGCTCTTATTATTTCAATAAATTTCATTTGAAGTCATTGTCAAGCCAAGGCACTTGAATGTGGGTTCAGATCATCTATCTCGACTGGAGTCAAGTGAATCTAGAGGATCAGTTGATGACCAATTACTGAATACACATTTATTCAAAGTTGAAGAAGTCCCATATTATTTGGAGGATATTGCAGTGTTCCTCGCAACTGGTTAGTGCCTTCCTGATTATACAACCACTCAAAAATGACATATGGTTTCCCATGCTATTGATTTTCAACTTATTGCAGGCCAGTTATATAAAATGGTTCTCGATCAAATCTTGTATTGATGTCTTTTGGACCATGAAAGGGATAACATTTTATGGGAATGCCATGCAGGAATTGTGGGAGGCCATGTTGGAGGTAAAGTCACTACTTGGAAAGTCTTGCAGGTTGGCCTGTGGTGGCTCACACTTTTTAAAGATTCTAAATATTATCTTAAGAAGTGTGATATTTGTCAGTGAGTTGGTCAACCGTCTCAGAGGGATGAAATTCATCTTCATCCTATTAGATCCCTTGAAGCATTTGAAAAATGGGTAGTTGATTTTGTAGGATCGATTAATCCACCTGCATGACACTCACATGCTAGGTATATTATTACCACAACAAATTATTTAACGTGTTGGGTAGAACCAACTCTTGTTAAGGATTGCACTGTTGATACTACTGCATGATTCATATTTGAAAATATCATTACTAGATTTGGGTTTCTTGGAACCTTCTCATCTTTAGTCTTGCATCTTCTAGATTTGTGTGTACACCTCACTATAGACCCCCTATTCACCTTTTTTACACCCATCACTTGTCATAAATGGGATATTCTACAAAAATTGTAGTTCCTCTATTCCCTTTCATCCCCATATCCACACCACAAATGACCTTTTTGGGAAATACGATAATACTACTCTGATTGACAATGATTTTTATGACCATGTTCTTTTTCCTGCACTCAAGTATGATGTCTTCATGAAGTTTAATTGACAACCAAACGCATGAGCTTCCCACATGATTAAACAATAATTTTGTCTTCTGAAGCTATCGACCTCGATGATACTATGGGACCTACCTGTCTTTGGTATTACCAATGAGGTTATGCACTACACCAAGTTTTTGATCCGTAAAATTCAAGGGGGTTCATTATGGATGGATATGGAATACCCAATTCACGTTGATGATATTTACATGATCATAGGATTATCACCCTATGGTAAGGATTTTTCTACAAATTTTCAGAGCATTTCCAAACGCGACAAGAAAACAAGATATAATAACTTGTATAGAAAGTATGGTACCTGACAGAAAGGACATGGAGCGGTGATCGGTTTATAAAATAATGAACAAATAATACTTGCCTGCCATATCATTGCAGGTAAAATCATGTAGAATTACACAAAAGGGGAATGTTCATTGGATGCCATATTTATTGCCAAAGTCTACAACAATGCTGAACAACTCAATTGGTTAAGTTTCTTGTTAAATGAGCTCTTTGAGGTGTGCGAGGATTTTCATAAGCACACTACATACTTTATTTTTGGCTATATGGTGATCCTATTCACAATGATGAAGTGGTGCCCCAGAGGGTAGATACCTTGGTGAAGTTGCATATGGTGAGCCCTACGCTTATGCATATTCTCGTTGACAAACTCTCATTGATTCAACTAATAAGGAGTATAATGAAAAAGCATTCACGAAATGGTACAATAAGATGGTTGAGGTCACACATAACATATCCAACATGCCACTTTCTTTTCTCAATAGATATTCTCATGAGACATGGGTTGGTATCAGCCACATCAAATCTTATTTCCACCCTCAAATTATGAATCCAACAACCTTTTATATGAAAAAATTTCCCCTCTGTTTGAATGACGATGCATTCCACACAAAATTAATTTCATGGCTAGGGGTACAAGATATGGTGATAGAGGGTTAGCACATATATTCTTTTGAAGGAATTATGCCACATACGTTTTTGGATGGCACTCCATCATCTTCCAAGAAACATTAAGCCAATTTTGAGCACGACCTCCAGTCATTACTGAAGAAAGCCTAGGAGTGCATCTCATCTATCTACAACTCCATGTTGGAGATAGGTACTATGGTACATTTTGATACACCTGCCTCTGTTGTTAATCCCATATCCAACTAAAATCTCTGAAAACCTTACCATGTCCACAAATCTAGTTACATTTTTCCCTGGGTCACATCGTCAAAATCCCAAGCATAAGTCCTCTAGTGTCATTAAGCTTACAAGTGAAGGCGCTCTTGAGACTCATGAATCCGCTCCCATAAATGAAGGAAAGAAAACACCCTCTACCCCTCATTCTCATAATTATTCACTCCACACTTCCTCATAAGCAACTATCTCCGACCGACCTGATCCTGATATTACCCTTGACGATGTTGCCAACATGGAAATTTAGTATGTTCTAGAAAACCCTATCATTTGGCCTGAATATTCTACCCTAACCCAGATCCCAATGGAATAAGTTATAATGCACCTTGTTTCATCCTCAACTTTCTCTCCACTATAACCTACCCCAATGCTCTTTGTTGAACTAGTTGCTACCTTTGCTAGTGACCGAAAAATTGTCATGAAGTTCTTTCATTAGTTTCTTAGCGACAGGATATTGTTCCACTACTACTTGAGCCAATTATTGCTAATATTTGATTCAAAATTAAAAAGAAAAAGGAGTTAGGATCGGGAATCCTCATGCCAAGCCCACTCAAAAAAGTGTGTTTCCAGCGGTGAACCCGTGCATTCTCGTTTCCCACCATCAAACACTCTCTCAACTGATGATCTCTATATTTTGTCAACATCCCACTTATTTCAATTCATGTAGGCTTCTGTTACTCAGTTAGAATATCACCTCACTATTGTTGGTTCACAATACAATGAACTCTCCGGTACATGTGAGAAGCAGCAACAACAACTCGCTTTTGTCACAACTTAGTGAGATCAGTTGCGCAGAGATAAAGAATAGTTCGAGAAGCGTATTTGAGATTTGGGATTTGGGTATCAGAAGATGTGGCCCACCATTATTGAATTGGTTGCTTAGTCACCGAAACATATCTCTATATGTTCCCCTACTGAATGTTTTGAATATGTTGAGTCTGCCTACCTAAAACTTGTTGTGGTGAATCAGGAATTGCAAGGTACTATCACCAAACTCTTTCGAGCACTTCCAAACCCTTCCATGTAGTATCAGGAACAAAATTCTTGGGAAATTGCCACAACATCATTAGTTGGAAATTCTCTCAATCAATTCATGGATGATTGAAGATAATTTTTTTAGGAAAGTCTCAAGCTGGAGTGGTGTGCTCGCAAAGAATAATTAGCCGGTGTACCCACTTCGAGAGACTGTGAAGAAGATATTTGATTAAGAAATGTAGAATTTTGATTCGTATCAAGAGAAAAGTATCCTCGCACAAGATGATACCTTGGACACCTAGATCCACTAGATATAAGAAGCATCACAAGCTACCAAGCACATCTTAAGGGACTTTCAACCTATTGCATAGAACCACATTGTTACTCTATGGGCCTTAAATCCTACAACTGACAACCAATTATAGGAAGACTTTCAATCTCAACATGTTGAGCCTACTTCAAAGGCTATTGAGAAATTCATCAGTAAGGTCACTGCCATTTTGGATACTTGGAAGGCTATTGTTAATAGATATACCAGTTTCAATGATGAGGTGTTATGCGATTTGATGGATATATGTCTTTCATTTGAAGGATAATCAATGCAATAGAACATTGAAGCAACAAGTGAAGAAATACAACCGCAGATAGGATCAGATGCGTAACAATAAATTGACTCAAGGGAGAGTCAATAGTTTGTTGTTGGGGTCTATTAGGTCCTCCATTTTCTTGAAATATATTTTGGAAAATATGGTTGAGAAGTCGTTGCAAAGAAGAAATGGCCACTGGCCAGACTTGCCAGAAGAGACAACTAGAAATCAGGAAGTGAGATAAGAAGTTAAAAATCAGTCATATTAGGATTTGAGAAGCCACAAAAGAAGGAAGCGCATGCCATGTTTTGAAAGTATCAAATTTAATAAGGAAAAATCACCAGAACCCATCAAGGTGGACCTAGTCATGATTGGGATCAAGGAAGTTACACGTTGATTAGATTTGACCAGATCAAACGAACCTGATCTATAAAAAGGACTAAAGATGAAAAAATTGAACTGCTATTAGCAGAAGGATTTAGTTGTTGAGAAGTTAGAGTTCTGTTTATGTAGCGTTGTGTAATATATCATTATAGTATGGGCCTTTTCTCCATCTAAAGTTCTGTTATGTTCATGTAATGTAATGTAGTATATAGTATTAACATCTCGCAAGCATGCAGGAGTCTCTAGTGTAATGGTTTTAGCTAATGAATAATGGAGTTATTGTGGGAATGCTTTTAATTTGATGGTTGATGATCACATGTTCCCTTAATTGTCTGCGCATGATTATTTTACTATCTTTAGTTATAAATGTTTAATTTGCATGTCAACTCTATTGCGTTGGTTAATGGAATGTTTAAAATGAATGCATAATATGATAGTTACAAATTCTTCACCAACGTTCTAGATCCTTTACCTCTCATTATTCTGGAATGCCTTGGGAGAGACACTCTTTTTCCCCAAGGAGTGAAAATCCTGACAATAAGCTAGACTACGATGATACTTTTTGTTGGCCACATAAGCTTGAATCCTGGGTCTATGATGTTTAAATTTTATGCCAACATGATTCATTTATTAGCCAATCTAATTGATTAAAATTGTAGATTGTTTATTTAACGGTTTTACACACTTTTACATTTTTATATATTTACTTTAATCTTAAATATTTATACTTCATATTTACAATATTCTTATTTTTTACTTCGACTTGCCTTATGCGAAAGTTGTGTGTAAGTGGGAAACATCATTATGTAGGATATTTTTCAGACATGATGCAAGATTATATTCTAAAGTTAGGATCTATACAATCATGTCCCACTTCAAATTTCATCACCGAGAGCATAATTAGTTTTCCCTGGGAGAGAATATTTGTTCTAACTGTGATCATTGCTAGATATGATCAATCGCTATTCTCAGAGACTTGGATTTCAGTTTATAGCATTTCCTTTATGAAAATGACTGTTCTATGTTGCATAAAATGGTTTTATATTTAGGTTGGAATGATAATTATTTCACAGTAAATTAAGTACAAGTACTTGTGTTCATTTATTTTAGGCACAAAAACGTTGACTTTAACCCTACAAAATCGATCCAATTTGCCATATTCTTGCACAACATAATTTTGTATGTGAAAAATTAATGTTAATTATGAGTAAAAAAATACTCTCAAAGTTGAATCATTCAATTGGCCTTGAAATGAAGGTTAAGCGTGCATTTTTGTGAAACATGCCAAAATTTCCTTACTTCACTAAAATGCATGCTAAGAATTCATTTATTGGCCAATCTGATTGATTCAAATTGTAGACTATTTATTTAATTATTATACATACTTTTGAATTATTTTATGTTTACTTTGACCCTTAAATAATTTTGTTTCACATTTCATACAACATTCCAAGTTTTGCTTCAACTTGCATTATGTGAAATGTATGCATAGGTTTTTCTTTAGCTTGTTGTTGGGTAGAACAATTATCCTTTTAATTTAGAGCAAGAGTTCCAACTCTTCACATTAATTGTCATTCTAGGTAGGTTTTGTTACTATAAGACTATTCCACAAAATATATGCAAGGGAAAATGGTGACTAGTGCTACTGAATCTCAAAATTGATCATTGTAATCACACTCTTAGTAATTCAACACTTTGTCTCTTACACTCTCAAGAAATAAACACACAATGCAGAATAAAACCACTCTGTCACACTATCACTTTTATTTAGAAAAGAACAACACTCCTGAAAACCATTCTCTCAGCAAACGCTAAAATGCACATTCAGATGAACTGAACACAACATCAAACTCTAACAGGAAGTAAATTACTATCACACTAACAAAGGGATCAATCCAAGACCTATGCTATTACACAATATAAAGGTTAGGATTTTGTAATCATTAAAGCATCAACAGGACTAATAATAATAGTAACAACAATCACACATTAATTATAACTAAGAGGAAATAAATCAAACAACTAAAATACATTCCTAACCAGTGTTCTCTACTAAGAAGGACAACCCTTACTTCCTAGCAAGGGCTGGTACACTACACAACACCCAAGCCAGTCAATAGAAATGTATGATGCCATTCCACAATTTATTAATGTTGATTAGAAATGTTGCATGTTTTACATCATTGGAATGATATCTTAGCTATAACTCAATTGAAATTCTATTGTGGTATATATCTGCACTTTGATACGATGTAATATGATTATGGTTGTAATATTAGAAAGATAAAAAAAATATTAAATATATCATGAAATAAATAATAAATTTTGACTTTGAATGTTCTTTTAACAGAACATGGTTCTTCCATAAGATCCAATTGGTCCTAAAATCGATCTGGATTATGTTGGATCTGGTTTTGACGTTCGAGACAATGACGATGAGGTAGATGGAGAGGACACTGAGTCAGATGACAACAATGATGACAATGATGATGATCATGATGCCGATGATCATGATGCTGACGATCAAGATCATGATAAACATGATGATGATGATGATGAGGAGAAATCTACTAGTAGTAGCCAATGACATTGATCATATAGACTCTATCATGGATCATTATTGATAAATCGTTATGATGCCTCTTTTCATCTTTATTCTGATATGTATCATTTTCACCTGCAATACCATATTAAGTTGTATTATTTTGATTTTTATCATTTTTAATTATATCATTTGGACATGTATTATCTAAGCCTGCATTATGTGTATCTGGTCACAGACCAACAACTTTTTTTTATTAATAATGTAAAAATACAAGTTATAGTTAAAAAAATATATTATCTTGTTAGTTTATTCCAACGTTGTGGTGTGGTTTGTAACTATAAGAAACCTAAAAGAGATTTTCCCTGGAAATATCCATGATCTGAATTTGTGTTGCAGTATGTGTAGCTAGTCACGAACAACAATTTTGTTTATTAACAATATAAAAGTATTGGTTATAGTTAAAAAGTGTTGTTAGTTTGTATGAATGTCCATTTTACCTAAAAGTTATTTATAAACGGTATGATATAAAATGTTTCAAATGCAATATGACCTACTATATAATGATATAATTTATTTAAGAGGTATGATATACTTAACTAATTTAATTGAAATAAAAGATATTAAATTAAAAAATGGAAACTGTAAAGCGAGCATCATGAGTTGTTAAAATAGAAGCAAGATGTGGCTCTAAAATGGAAGTAAAATTTGACATGAAATTGGAATCCATACTTGGAGCTATTACTAGATCTAAATAGGAAGTTAAATGGGTTGCTTAATAGGAAGCAAAATTGGAGGATAATTAAAAAGAAAATCTCAACACTAAAAGGAAGCAAACCATGGACCTAAAAAATAAGCAAACCTAGGCACTAAACAAGAAGAAATCCTTCCAATTGAAAGGAAGCAAAACATGAGGCTATCAGGGAAGAAATTATGGAAGAAAAAAAGGAAGCAACAATGGAAGCCAAACTAGAAGCACACCAAAAGAATTTTTGGAAGAAAAACTTGGTGTTACCTAAGAAGAAACTAAGAAGCAATTTAGGTAGCAAACCAAGAAATAATAATAGAACCAATACTAGCAGCGAAACATGGTATTAACCGAGAAAAAAAAAACATAAGAAATTAAGGTAGAAAACAAATAAGTAATTACAGAAGAAAAACACGGTGTTACCTGAGAAGAAAAAATATAAGAAATTAAAGTAACAAGCAAATAAGTAATAATAGAAGCAATGTTAGAAGCCAAACTTGGAGTTTCTGAAGAAGAAAACAAAGAAGCCATTTAGGTAGTAAACCAAGAAGAAATAATGTAAGCAATGTTAGAAGCAACAAAAGACACTATAATGGAAGCCACATTAGAAGCTAAAGAAGATTCCATAATGGAAGTGAAGCTATATGCAACAAGAAACACCATATTAGAAGGAAAATTTGATGTTATGATGGAAGCATAACTTGGAGTTAATTAGGAAGCCAAAAAAGAAGTTATTTTTGATGCCATATTAGACGCAAAATAGGAAGCACAACTGGGTGAAAAACTAGACGTATAGATGGACACAACAGTAGAAGAAAGAGTGGAAAAACTAGTTTTTGGTGATATTCCTGATGCTATTCCTAGTGCGTTATTCCTGGCGCAAATCAAGGTGCCCATGTGAACATTCCATTTTCATCGGATTTTGCGACGCCGCTTGAAGCCAATTTGTGCACCCAGAAACATTGGATTTAGATGCTATTTGTGGCGCTAATGGCATGTTTTTTTGTAGTGAGTTATGGTTTTTTTGTCATTTTAATTAGATTCATTAATTTAAAAAATGTCATGTGAGCATGTATCATATAAAATGAGTTATGGTTTCTTAAGCATGTGGTATTGAAAAGCCATGGTATTGTAACAAATCCTATTTATAGATTAAGAATTTCTGTAATAAAGTGGCATCAATCTATATAATAAAGAATATTGTTATATGTGTTTTTAAAATGTGTATATGTTTAATTTTATATTAATTATTTTTATTATTAATAATACTTGTTATAATTATATTACTTTTTCTTTTATAATTTATGGCTAATTTTTATGATTTATTTATTTTATTTAAGCAATTTGAGATTTGTTATGAGATAAGTGTTTTTATGTTCATTATAGATTGATCTTATCAATACTTAATATAAATATAAATATTTTAATAATAATTAAAAATCATTTCATTTATTTCTATTTTCACAACAGTAAATTAACTAATTATAATTAATATAAATATAAATATTTCAATAATAATAATAATAATTTCATTTTATTTATTTATATTTTCATAACTATAAATTAAATAAATTATAATTAATATATTATAATTAATATAGATTCATTTTCTACCGCTAAAAATTTTAACTTTAATAATTTGATCTCTTTTAAAATTTCATATAAATCTATCTTATAAAAATATTTTACTTTTTTCAAATAGAAAAAAAGTTCTTATATTAGATAATATAAAGATAACATTACAAGGCTGAACATAACATCCCAATACCAACTGATCACCAAATGATCATCCTTAACTTCTAAATCCCAAAAAAACAAAAAACTACCAAGCCCTTACAAAAAGACAAACTTCTTCATTATTCCTGACAAGGAATTTATCAGATCATAACACCAACTTCCCAAATTAAAATATAGATAAAGATTCAAAGTGTTCAACTGAATCACCTTCCCCTTTTGCAAAGTATAATTTTCCTTCCTGTAAATCCAACGCCTGTTTGGAAAGCAGATCCACTCCCCTGTTGTATTCCATGTAGATGTGTTGAATTTTCAACGCCTAAAACTTTGCACTTAACTGACGAATACCATCCATCCATGGTTGCAAATATATCAATTTCATATTATTCTTAAAAGATAACCAATCCACTATGACTTTCGAGTCTCCCACCAATTGTAAACTAGAGATCTTCTTGAAATGAGAAAATAAAAAATACACCATAAAGCCAAAAGCTTACCCTGCGCATCAGTCCCCTACCCACAATTCAATTTTAGGTTGTAAATTCTCAACACTAGACATTTTAGAACAACACCAACATCGCATCTAAATTCCCCTTCCTGAGATGCACCATCAAAAAAGCCAACTATAATATGACTCTCCAATAATGGATGACGAGCTATTCTCATAACCATATTACTCTTTTTTTTATCAATCTCCCCCATATCCTGTAATACCTCCTAGAAAACCTTGCCAATAGATAACTAGTGACCTTCAAAGATAATTAAATTCTGACGCTTCCAAACTTCCCAACTAATGAAGCATGTAATTTATTTCCAATGACTCATCACCTTAATCCAGTTTTGAAAACATATAGGAAATTGATCAATCCCCCATACCTCTTGAATATGAAAAAAAATTAAAACAAATCTCCATACTTATTTTGTAAAGTGACAATCAACCATTAAATGGTTAACAATTTCTTCCTCAACTCCACATAGAACGCATCTATTTTGACTAGAAACACCTCGCTTTGATAAGTGATCCCAGCTCAACACTCTATTCTTAACCAAAATCCAATAAAAAATTTGAATTCTCAAAGGAACCTGCCACTTCCAGATCTCACCAAGGCAGTATTTAAAACTGTCGACAAAGACCTCATTGCATTGGTCTTCATATGCTAGCTTTGTCGACACCTACCCTCCTTTAACATCCCATGAACAAAATAAAGAATCATCAGAATATGATGGCACGAAACTAGAGTGATTATGACCCAATACAAAGGCATCCCATTCACCTTTTAAATCCTTTGAAAGGTCAAGTTGATCCGCATATTTCCACTTGAAATTAAGCCCACTTCCATAATCATCTGAAACAACCTGAGCTAGAAACAAAATTCCTTTTTCATGCAGCTCGAGAGAAGATCCAAAGATAGCTTAAAGTACGATTATGCCCCCACTAAAGGATCTACGCCAAGACGAATCTCCCAACCATTACCTGGCTGCCACACAATCCAATCAAAAACAATATGAAGAGAAGAAGAAAGAGCCTTCCAACAGTTAGAAACCCCTTTGAAATGCTTTCCCCCATATTTAAACCAATCATTTAAGTAATATATTTTTATGGATTGAGGTGAATGAATGTTTAGTATGGTGAATCAAGATTGAATTTGATGTTGAATCAGTGAGATGCAACAATGGAGGTCGCAGACGTTAATGATTGGTTGGAGTCTGAGCTAGCCTATTTAATGGATCGAGTGGATGAGGTTTTGTTGAGCCAATAAGGTGTTTTTAAGTCTTACCGAGAATATCGAGAACTGGCACAAAATGTGTTTAGTGACAACAAGATGTTGGTTTATGATACATATTTATATTTTAATGAGAATAATCTTCAAATGTTGAAAGGGACAAATTATTCGACAAAGGAGGGTCCAGATAATAAAGAAGTAGACTATCTTGTTACCTGGAGGTCCATCGGGATTATCGACGAGTTGTTTGATGTAGAAGCAGACAACAGAGGAAAGGATTTGGGAAAGTCTTTGAAAGGCCTGGATCGTCTTTCTCTGGTTGAATTTAGAGCTCTGAGGGAGGTGATAAATTCAGGATTGTTGGAAGTAGGTCGCCTATTTTTTCTTTAAAGAAGAGTTCCGTTAAATTGTGGAAGCTAGAAAGGCTAGACCTAAGATGTTTTTAGGTAGATATGTGAGGCTTAAGGAGTTTTCTACTATTTCTGTGTGTGCTTTGGTCAAAAGGGTTAGCTATTGAGCCTTATCTAAATTTGAAATTGAAGGGTGGGTTGAAGACCAGTGGAAATCCTTCCTTGGCTATTCTCTGGAAATCATGGTTTTTGTTCGAGGGTTGTTCTGCTTCAAGTTTAAAGAGGCAGAGGATGCAAAGAAGATCTTAGGTAGGGTTTGGTTATGTGGTGTAGGGATTATGATGTTAAAATGATGGACGCATTGGTTTAACTTGGAGAAAGATAATTTTATTTTTTGCCATTTGTGGGTTTTGGTGCAGGGGTGTCCACTGGTTTTCTAGAATCATGAAGCTTTTGAGAAGATTGGTGAATCTTTGGGTAATTTTTTGCATGTTGACTCAGAAGTTTTATCAGGTAAGAAAGGAAGGGTTGGAAAAATTCAGGTTGAGATGGACATAGGTAAGGGCCTTCCAGTTGAGATGAAAATTGAATGTAGAATGTTTTCTCATACACAAAGATTAGATCCATAAAACTTTTTACATTAAATTTCATATAAATTTATGTTATAATGAAAATATATTACTTAAATGAATAAGCCTCCGTAAACCTTTTTACATTAGTTTGAAAATTATGTAACTTATCACCATATAATTATTATGATGTTAAACATTTTTGAGTTGAATTGCACGAAAATTTTAAAACATAACACATCCCTCATTATGGAAGAAATTCACCGAAACAAATATATCAATAAAATGAAAATACAATTTTTATTTAAATAAATGTAATATAATTTCCTTATAACTAATTCGATTGCATCATATTTAGAAGGCCCACTGATTTTTTATTATCATTTTATAGATTTGTATGATTACACTGAGAGGTGCATTCTACAACCCAATATGACCTCGATGTGTAAGTATTTCACGTCCCCAAAAAAAAATAACGTATTCTTGAAGAAGTAACAAGACTATTGCAAGGTAGGTGAAGATATTTTCGATATGATACAAGGGGAAGATGAAATCTTGGAGGACTATGTAGAGCGATTTCATTACAACTGTCAAAAATCAAAGCATAAGCATTTGAAAAAAGAGATCTTAAAAACACTTATTCTTAAAGGAATCAAAGATGAATTTTTAGAACTCTTAAATCTAATGGGAAAAGGTGATGTTTTTTAGCTATCATATGATGATGTTTGTAAATTATGCATAAGATATTCAAGAGGAATCTCCAAGGCTGGTAAGAATTCTAGAGAAGTTTCTTCTTTCTTTTCGAAATCTACTACAAAAACAAGAGATATAGGAGTTGAAATCAATGATTTATTTGAATATTTTAAAATTGATTTTATTAGCTCTCTAAATTCACAATTGGATGTTTTGCAGGTTCAAAAAAATCAAGAAATTGAAGAAGTTTTTTCCCTCATTGCCAAAAGGAGCATCCCATAGATAGTTATTCTTCCTTATCTAGGATGGAAGTAGCATATCAAAGAAATGGGGAAGCTGCAACAAGGTCAAAACCATGGAAATCGTGGCCTACATGTATGGTTTAAAACACTTCCTCTCCATTTTATTACTTGCATAATCCATTATGGAATACTCATGTGTTAGGGCAGCCATTTCAATCTCAATATAACCCCCACCAATCTTGTCTACAAGTTTGGCATGGTTCATCTTATGATTACATGAATACTCTCCCTCATCTTGTAGCATAAAAAAATCATCCATATTCTTCACCAACTCTTCCACAACATCTTGCTTACCTATCAAAATCATCCACACAACCCAATCAACTACATCATCAAAATGCTCCATGCCCTACACAATTTCCTGCTCAACTCATTCCACACCCTCACCATAATAAACTAGTACAACATGCTTACAGTGTTGAACTAAAAAATTTACCTACCCTTCCCGCCCATTCTATCTCACATGCACCATTGCAGAAAACTTATATTAAGATTGGGAATGTTTCAGATCCAAAATTTGTAGAAATTATGGAAGAAAATGAGGTTTCTTCTAGTCTGCATCAACAAGCCGTTTTGAAAACTGAAGAACTTCGTGATATGAAGGTTATGGGAAATTAGGAAAGTAAGAGATATATTGAATATTGGTTTCACTCCATATTTTGTTTGCAGCCTCACTCCATACTTCAACAATTTTTGGTACCATCTCTTCAAGGGAAGTTGGCTTCTCATACCCTACTGTTTATTAACATACATTTTTCAAATTTGGGTATGTACATACTAGAGGCCTTATTTCAAAATTGGCTCCACTATAAGTACTCTTATACATAAGCATATTAATTTTTCAAAGTAGAGTAGATTAGTGTAGAAAATAAAATAAATAAGGACATACATAAATACCAATTTTATCTTGTTGTAAAAATAGTTGTTTTTGTTGCAACACGCTGTGGAAATCGACATTGCTGATAGATGTTATAATTTATTTATGGATGTAGATGTATGATATTGAAACTAAAATTTTTACAAACACTCATATTCATTTTTTATCACCAATTTGGAAAAATTTCTTGAATATCATATTTTTTGGCTTGTGGGCTTGATGACAATTCTGAAAACACAGTCGGGACAGTCATGTTTTGAGGGGCCAAAAGTGAATATTTTAAAAACCAGTTTCTATAATAAGTATCCGTTGATTTATACTTTCCAACCCAATTTGAATCACTCCATTTGAATTTGAAACGAAAAAATTATAACCAAAACATTGACAAGGTGTCTAGTAGGCAACTCAGGAACAGAGTTGGGATAGTCAGTTTTTGGAGGCCTAAATGACTATATTTTTAAAACCTGTTTCTATGGTATATTTATATATGAATCTAGTTTACAATGCAATTTGAATCACTTGATTTTGATATCGTATGAGAAATTTATGACCCAAATACTGACTGTCTATCCTAAATCAACACTCTTAAAACTATGTTTTTCCAGTTGTTCATTAAACTATTTGACCCATCGATTCTTTTTGTCTTAAAAACATTCTTATATTGGATATAAATAAATGAACCTAATTTCATTTCCAATTTGAATCAGTTCAATCCGTCATCAAACGAAAAAAATTATGCTTAAAATATCAACTGTTTGTCTAAGATGGGAAATAAAAAATGACTATGTTATGCAGGTTGTTCTAAGTAAAAATGACATATCGTATCATGTGATTTTTAAAAAATGTTTCTATTAGAGATATCCCTCTAAATTCACTTTAATTTGGCTTTGGAATCACTCAAATCAGATGAAAAACAAAGAAGTTATGATTAAAACATTGCAGGTTAGCATGATTGGTCATTGCTCTCCCACAGGTAATAAATTAATTTTACTTTGTTATTTTCTCTGTGGATTTGTTTTAGAGAGTAAATGCTTGTTAATTTTTTTCATAATTATTCAATTAGGGGAGCCTTATCACCTCCCTTTGTCCATGATTTAATGTTTTATTGCAGGTAGACACTTGTTTTTTGCAGGTCCTAGGAGAACAAAGAAGGTCAATTTATGAACGAGAGATTCTTGAAAGAAATTTTAATGAAACAAGGACATTTCATCCAATTCATTACCTAATAGATTCATAACAAAAGAAATGGAAAATTGATTTTTATTTGAAGATTCATGTCACTCCTGCCAAAACATTTTTCCAAGAAATCATTTTTTCTATTGACAAATTGATATTTCCTTAGGAAATAACATCATAGCTGTTGTAACTTAATTAATTTATTTATTTACTGTTTTCAAATAAAGTGTTGTTTCTTTTCTAATTTCTCTTTTTTTTGTGTTTCAGGTGTTGCTTCCTTCAAAGTTGTAGTTTCCGCTCCATTGGCAATTGAACAACACTTTTGCGTTTCTTACTTTTGTTCAAATGATTGAAGGATTGTTGTTCAATCAATTGAACAACACTTTTGTGTGTTTTATTTTTGTTGTTTAAATGATTGAATAATTGTTGTTCAATCAATTGAACAACACTTTTGCATGTTTTATTTTTGCTATTCAAATGATTGAACGATTGCTGTTCAATCAATTGAACAACACTTTTACGTGTTTTATTTTTGCTGTTCAAATGATTGAACGATTGTTGTTCAATCAATTGAACAACATTTTTGCGTGTTTTATTTTTGTTGTTCAAATGATTGAACGATTGCTATTCAATCAATTGACCTTCACTTTTGCATGTTTTATTTTTGTTGTTTAAAGGATTGAACGATTGATGTTCAATCAATTGAGCAACACGTTTGCGTGCTTTATTTTTGTTGTTCAAATGATTCAATGTTGTTGTTCAATCAATTCGACATCAGTTTTGCGTGTTTTATTTATGTTGTTCAAATGATTGAACAATTACTGTTCAATCAATTGAACAACACTTTTGCATGTTTTCTTTTTGCTGTTCAAATGATTGAATGACCGTTCTTCAATCAATTGAACAACACTTTTGTGTGTTTTATTTTTGCTCTTCAACCAATTGAACAACAATTTTGCTTGTTTTATTTTTGTTGTTTAAATGATTGCTGTTCAATCAATTAAAAAACACTTTGGCGTGTTTTATTTTTGTTATTCAAATTATTCAACGATCGATGTTCAATCAATTTAACAACATTTTTACGTGTTTTATTTTTGTTGTTCAAATGATTAAACGATTGCTGTTCAATCAATTGAATAACACTTTTGTGTGTTTTATTTTTGCTGTTCAAATGATTGAACAATTGTTATTCAATCAATTGAACAACACTTTTGCGTGTTTTATTTTTGTTGTTCAAAGGATTGAACGATTGTTGTTCAATCAATTGAACAACACTTTTGCATGTTTTATTTTTGCTGTTCAAAGGATTGAACGATTATTGTTCAATCAATTGAACAACACTTTTGCGTGTTTTATTTTTGTTGTTCAATCAATTAAACAACACTTTTGCATGTTTTATTTTTGCTGTTCAAATGATTGAACGATTGTTGTTCAATCGATTGAACAACACTTTTGCGTATTTTATTTTTGTTGTTCAAATGATTGAACAATTGTTGTTCAATCAATTGAACAACACTTTTGCGTGTTTTATTTTTTTTGTTCAAATGATTAAACAATTGTTGTTCAATCGATTGAACAACACTTTTGTGTTTTTTGACTTTTGCTATTCAATCGATTGAACGATTGTTGTTCAATCAATTGAACAATACTTTTTTCATTTTTGTTGGAATAATTGTGATTTCTCTTTACTATTTCATCACCAATCATTTTGTCATTTTTCTTTCTCTTTTATGTTTTCAATAAAAATCTGTCTAGTTGGACTTGTGCCTAAGATAAAGAAAAATAGTAATATTAATACCATTATGAATTATAAAATATTTTGATGGTCATCTTTATTCTGAAGCTGACATAGTGCACCTATATAATAACTGGTTGAATATCTTCTCTTTGGACACATCATAAAATGGTTTATTATTCTAATACCATGCTAGTTTATCTTTTACACTTTTAAAAGGATAAATCCCTTTGATATGATGATATGGGGGGAAAAGCATAAATTTCATTGGCATTTTTTTTACTTCTTACACCATCCCTGACTCTTAAGTAGTAAATGAGCCTCCGTCTCTTCACAATAAAAGCATTAAAATATAAAAATATGAAAATGTAACAAGCATTATCTTAAAGAGGATAAGGGGTCTTATCATGAGCCAACGTACCATGATCATAAGGGTGTAGCAGGTGACATTCCATTATGGCCACCACACCAAGGTAATGACCTTCTTAATGGTTAAAACCGTCAGAAGGATAGGGGGTCTCATCACGAGCCAGCCTGATCACTTTGTTATATCCTAGTGAATGGAACTATGATTATCTGGTTACCATGCCAGCATAGTGGTCCCTTTATAACAATAAAAAATAGAAAACCATCTAAATACTAAATGGAGGACTCTGGCTCATTTTTGGTGTTAAAAAGCATCCCCGTCGAGGCTACGAATGCCTGCTTGCAGTAGTGGCTCTGCTTTTGCTATTAAAGTACTATGTTACACTGCCAAACGCTCTCTATCCTATTACCCCCTATGGATTCATTTCTAAAGGAGAATTTACCATTTGAACAATATTTCTAATTCAACTAACCAACATACATGGTAAACTATATCTTTATACGCATTATATGATTATTGTTTGACCACTCTACCACCAGTCATTAACATTTATCGCCGATCATGCTTTTGTCATATTTTTCCACCTAAGGTAAATATCTATTTACATAATGATCTAAATTCATGTTTTATTTTACGGGCATTTCACATCTTTTGACCTTTACTACTCTGATTTATTTTTTTATATTTATGCTACTTTGATTGATTTTCCTACTGCATTTATGAATCCTCAATGTTCATTCCCTTTTTCCTATGCTTTATGATCATGGATGCCCTTTTGTGATTTGAGGGGGGAAGGTATGCATTATGGGGTAACATGCGATATAATTACTGAACTCTGCCATAAATTGCTAATTTGAAACAATATTATTGTTACATTTATACAAAGAGGTTCTTTCTAATTGAAATTTTTGCATGCGGCTTATCTGTTGCTGTTCAAAACTAAAACTCTGGACTCAAGAAAATTTCATACAAAGTAGTGAATTATTTAGAGGAGAACAACAAGTATGGGGGCCAACTCTATTCGCGGTGAGTCCACATTATTGCAACTAACAGAAGAGGCTCTAACAACTCATAGACAAGATGTGCTTGCATGGCTTCCACCTTTTGCATCACTTTCAACATCATCTCAGCCAACATCAGCTTCAACAAATACCAGTCCATACATGTCATTCCACATTTTTCCGGAGGTAAAAGTTGAGGTAAAATAGCATAAGTTTCTGATTTATTAAAAGTTTAGGAGTATTTCATGAAAACCCATTGAGAACTATTTATCATCATTCATTCCACATCTTTACCACTTCCCATTTTTCAGAGACATAGAAGCTTTCAGTTTGGGGGAGTGTTACTTTCATTCATTTATTTATTATGATCATGCCATCATCCACCGATCTCCTTATTCATTCTCAAAACCTCTCTTATTCCATGTTGTTTTACACCAAGCATAGATTTCAACCACAATTGTAGCAACCACTTCAATTTGTTTTCTAGTATTGCATGAGGCATGTTAATTCTCCAGTTTGGGGGAGGAATTGCTACACATAGTGGATGTTTTCTACTTTTTTCTTCTCATTTAAGGCATACAATTTCATTTTTATACAGTGTAGAAATTGATTTGTGTATATCTTTAAAACTATGAAATGAATTGTTGTGATTTTTGGACAGCAAAGAGGTATCATTAAAATACACAAACCCAGAAAATTTCAAGTTAAATTAGTTTGTAAAATTTCAGAAATCATGCACTGTCACCTACAACCATTTTGCTTATATCTCATGATCCATGCATCAAAATGATCTGATTTTTGGATTAGAGAAGTATCAATATAGTAGAAATTTGCTTACAAAATTTCAGAAAAATCTAGTTTGTAGTTTTTGAGAAAATGTTAATGAAGTTTGTTGTTACTTATATCATATTTTGCTACAACTTCATATACATATGGTTGAAAGTCAATGTGAAAATTTCTACGCCTTCATAAACATTGCTAAAATTGAATATTCATTATTTGAGGAAGAACTCATTTGTTCCATCACTTTCATTATTTGGGATGAACATTTCTTATAGCTTGGTTAATACAGAGGCTTTGGGGTTGCATGAGGACATGCAACATATTCAGTTTGGGGGTATGTCGGGCCGCTAATTTGTCATTATTATTATCATTTTTTTACACCTCTTTCACCCATTTCTACCATTCTTTATCACGTCATTTATCATATAATTCCATTTTATAATTATTTAGGCTCTTATGGATAAATACTATTTTTTTCCTTTATTTTTAATAAATTGATGATTATTATGCATGATTTTACCAATGATGGTTTATTAATGGATTTATTATAACATCACTCATGATTTAGCCTCCAAGATCTTTTCCAGATCGCAAATTTGATCTCGAACTCACAATTAAATATTTCAACTCAGAAATTCACTGGAATAAGAAGTGACAGTTTTGCATTAAATGATGCAGACAAATGAAGGAGAATCTAGAAAATCCAAGACATGGGTTTTGTCCAGAACGGACCGAGTTAGTCGTGTGATGAGCAGTTTTCGAAAATTCTATCTGTATTAAGAGAAACAGAAGGTTCTTCGTAGATGATTTTCTCAGATTTGCTGTTGCGGCCGTTTTCCAAATTCTTCCAGTTGCAATACCAAATTCGACTTGTTCCTACTGAATGTTGATGGAAAGATCTTTCAGATATGATCTTGTTAATAAATTTGTTTTGTATAATCCAAATTTGTAACGGAAATAATTTTGTAATCGGCTTTGTTGTAACTTCCCTTTACTCTTTGTGTATTTAAATGAAAACATATATCAAAAAGAGGAGGATAATATGGGGAGAATTGGAGAATAGAGAGGAGAATAGAGAGGAGGAAACTTCCCGCCTTTTCACTTCAATTGTAATTTTAATATATAGAGCGTGATTTTGAAGGACACATCGTGTTGTAATGATATTTGGATCTGATGAATAATACATAAATTGAGTTGCTATTCACTCGTGATATTCTGAAGTAGTTAAGCAGTATTTGTTGGTGGCTTGGGCCTGGTCACTGGTGGATTTGACTGCTATTTCCTGTTTTATACTTTTACTTTTCCTTTACTGCAAGTTTAATTATTCTGCTTTACAGTTTTATAGTTGATTTACTTTCATTGGTGTGGATTTCATGTATTCATTTTAGTACTTCTTAATTTTGTAAATTGATTTCATTTATTTATGTTGTCGAGTGAATTAATCATTAGATGAGAATTATTTCTTGTTCATTAAAAAGACAGAGTGTTATTGATTAGATTAGATGCTTTATTTCTATGCAGTATGTTAGATTCAACTGAAAGAGATCTGTTATTTCTACGGTGCACTCCATTGATGTAATTGTAATTAGAATCTTTTGATTAAGATTGAGTTTTAATGCTTAGATAGATTACTTTCCTTGAAGTTCCAAGCTTGAGATTTATGGTTTGATCCATTTACTCTTGTATTGAATTTAATAAATTATCTTAAGGTATTACTCTCTATAGATATAACGATTTCCATCACTTGCACATATTGTGTACACTCTTGAAACAAAAAGACTTACCTAGGTTGATAATTAATGTGAGGCAATTAGGAGTTCTAAAAGACACCTTATATGCACCCAACAATTATAATATTATTATTATTTAATTTAATAACTTTAGATTAATGCAATATTAAATTTGATGTAATATTAAATTTGCTATATTATAATATATATTAATTTATCATGATATATATTAACTCTAGATATATATGGAGGGAAGAACAATGACAAAGTGATAGAGGTGGAGAGATAGGGGGAGTTACAAGGGAGATGAGGAGATACAATGAAGGGGAGAGAAGAGGAGGAATGAAGAGATAGAGAAAGAGAGGAGTGAGAGAAGGGTCAGAGAGAGATAGGGGAGACACAAAGATGAAGTGGGGAGAGAGATAATGAAAAGGTTGGAGGGAAAAGAGAGAGAGTGGCGGGGAGATAGTGATAAGGTTGGAGGGAGGGGAGAGCGAGAGAGATGGGGGAACAGAGAGGGAAGGACATAGAGATGGAGTTGAAGGGGGAGAGAGGGAGTGAAGAAGAAAGACATAGAGAGAGAAAAGTGGAGAGAGAGAGAGAGAGAGGGAGTGACATGAGAGAGTGTGTATGTTTTGGGGTGAGATAGAGAGATAAATAAGGAGAGATGGAAGGAAAGGGGGAGAGAAGGAGAGAGGTAGGGAGACAGTGACAGAGTTGGAGGGCAAAGAAAGAGAGGGGGTGGTGAGATAGAGTGAGGTGGGAGAGAAAGGGACAAAGAGGAAGGAATAGAGAGAGGACATGAGAGAGGGAGGGAGAGAGAGGGAGTTGGAGGGGGAGAGAGAGGTAGGTAAGAAGAAAGACATATAGAGATAAAGGTGGAGAGAGAGAGAGAGTGATAAGGCAAAGAGAGAGGGGAGAGGAGAGAAGGAGGGTGTTGGAAATAATGCTGAGGGGGGGGGTGAATCAATATTTACAAAGCAATAAATTTTTCATTTCCATAATCAAATTTATATAGGCTACTTCAGTGAAGGAAACTCGTGTGTGCACGCAACTGTTCTTAAGGAAACCAACATATATCTAGTGAACTTAAGATTCAGTTAATTCATCATATGTTGATCTTTAGTCAGCGCATCAGTACTTTATTAAACATTAAACAGTAACTGTCGAGCAGTAAAAAGGGTCTTTTTCACCTCTATTTACCCTACATTAACTTATCGATCCAGGAACGATTTGTTATCTCAAAGAGTGTACTCAGTTTGAGGTGGTCATTTGTCAGAGTAATGCTAGTAGTATAGTTCTCTAAATACAAGAGTAAACGGATGCTTGAAACAAGATCTACTTACAAAAAAGAACGTTAAAACTCAAATCATGCACTCAACAATTTATCAGTCAAGGGTACAGTAATGGTGACTCATACCTCTATAAACTGATGTAATTAAAGACAATCACGGAAAAGATCATCAATCTGGGAGCTAGACAACAAATTTCATCGCTCACTATAGTCTCAGATCGTCCTCCACACCAAAGCAATGATAATTCAAATGACAGGAAATGGAACAACAACTAGTCTTATAAAAAAGATTGAACAACAAAACCTTAGTCTACAGAAATAAATGCAGCAATTGTATCCTACAAGAATTAGATAACAATATTTGCTAGAGTCAAATATAAATGTACAGTGAACCAGAACAAATATCACACACGACACGCTTAATATCTAGAAGAAACAATAATCTGACTTCGATACAACAAGTATAAATCTTAGTTATAAAGAATAACGATTGTAATTTGTAACGGAACAACAATGCCAGTTGAGCAACAATGACAATTAAGTGTAAACCGTAGATAAATACAGTAATACCAACTTATGAATGTTATAGCACGGCTGCTCGGTAATTGAACAAGCATTCTATAAGGAATAGCAATGTTATATCAATGGTTAAAGGAACAACAATGCATTACAAAGCCAGAATAAGCAACACAACATTCCTGTTACAGAGAACAACATTACTCAATTGAGCATAAACGAAATATAACAGAATTGTCATGTAAAATAGCAAAACACATCAGATTACCGAATAGAGCTAATAATGAAAACCACACATGAATTAGAGATAATGGTACAAGAACAAGTGTTCCACCAGGGCTGGGCCCTTAGCCTCCGGGGACACACCGCTTGAGATTACTCTAGGATAAAAGATGGAACGACAACCAGATTTATATTAAAACATCAAAATAGAGTTACAATGGATCGCTCTTCAATGAGAGTCGATGATCAAAGTTTTAAATACAAAGGAGAATTACATAAAATTAACAACAAGTCATCCCCCAGGCTAGCTGTGTTGCCCCTTCTTATAACAGCCGAGCGAAGATATCAATGATGCAAAAATCATTAAGATAGCGATCCCTTAGGAACAAAGGATCTTGAGGGATTCGCTAGACTATTAATTGTCAGTTATCCTCTTGTTCTCTTGCATTCATTTGATATCTCATTTTCCCTTTCCTGGCTGATACGCTCCAATTTGGATCGCCTTGTTTGCATGCGGTTCCCTGTCAAAGGGACAACAGTTAAATTTGTCCTGTATTTTCCTTTGGGATGGCAATCTTTCTTTTTCTCCTTTTTCTGCATAAGAAAAGGGAAATTTTTAGTTGTTTTGCGTTGCATACAAATCCGATAGATTTTCTCATAATTTCTTATTATCTACCTAGTTCATGATGCAAAGAGGTTATGAGTTTTAAGGAAAAGATAACAAAATAAACGATAAAAACATACCTTCTTTAGTACTCCACACACCCCCCTGCTTACCCTTTTTCATGCCCTCATGAAAATGTTGTAGTTGACATGCAAGGTAGTGAGAGAGTAGGCCGGAGACGGGATCACATGAGGTGGTCTATAGCCATGATGCCTAGCTAGGTGTTCAAAAAGATGTCCTGTCTGACCCTCAGGCATTTCATACAAGGCTTGGTATCTTGGTGTAGGGTGCCAAATAACCGGACTGTGGAACCTATAGCCTAACCAAGATGGTCCTTCTCTCAAAATAAGGTCACCATAAAGACCCAAGCGATCAACAGCTAGCTTAAAGTTCTCATAGTTAAATGGTTCCCTGAGTTGGATGTTCGGATTAGAAGTCTGATATCAGAATTTGGCAGCTACAATGGCAAGGTCCTTAATGGTAAAGAAATATTCTATCCCTTGCCGATTGATTTCTGTATGAATGGGTCCTAATGCTTCAATCACACCCAGAGTCCTCAATGAGGTTCCTACGTTTATTCCACAGCTGTAGTGGATCTCTAGGCTTATCTCTTACCCATAATTCTAATCTGTTTTCTTGTCTTTGGAAGGCATTATAGGATTTAAGCCATTTTATTTGATTAACTCCAAACGAAATAAATGCCTGCAGTTGGATATCCCCAACAAAAGGGCTGTGGTTCTGCTCTATTTCTTGATCTAACACAAGGTTGTGCAAATGGAACTCGCATAATAATCTTTGAACCTTTACCCCATAGTGCTTACAACAATTTATGAAATTGTTAATAGTATTTATTTCTATCGGGGCTCCTGCTTTGATAGCTTTAATTTTCAATTGAAAATATTGTTCCATTAAAAACAAAGCATAATTCTTAGCAGGCGCTCTACATGCTAGGATGTCAGTGTACAAAGAGCATAAGGTATCCATTTGTTTGATAACTACATCTAGTCTATGAGTTACCTTTTTGACCCTTTCTTCTTCCTTTCACCATCCTTCAAAGGCTTGGCTTTCAGATAAGATGACATTCCTCAGCTGTTGTTGTAATTTTTCGTACTTTTCTCGAGAGACAGTTTATTCTGTCAATTTCTCTGCTGCTTGCTAGGCTTGCATCAAGCCCTCTCGTAGGGTTGTTGTCCTCAGATCACTGTCCCACATGATAGTTGTAATCAGAAGGTTTACTTGAATCTTCTTATTGCATCGTCTCATGTTTATGGTTCGCATTCCTTTAGAGGACTATGCCTCTATCTGAACTTCTTTGTCACAGGCCGATATATCATCTGTTTGTACTTCAACATGGGCAACAGCTGAATGCTATTTCTTTTGGTTTTGAATGGTAGGCTAGACTTGAGTCCTCCTAATATTTTTGTTGAGGGGTTTCGCCGGAGTGGTTGCATGTCTTACCCTCGAGGTCCTTTTTGCTCTCTTTCCCATTTTCAAAACCCTGATTTGTTGTCGAAGTCATGCTATCACATTCAGCAGTCTTTGATGTTATTTTTGTAATCTTTTAATTTCTTCTATTTTCCTAGAAAGAACAGCTGTCTGTTTACTCAGGCCTGGACTATTGTCTTGGCCAATTCCTTGGTTCTCTTCTTGGGGTGCTTCTTCGTTGTTCTGATCAGGTTGTTCAGGAGTAAAAACCCTAGCTTGTTCTGTTATTTCCTGGGTGACTTCTTCTTCCACCCCTTCTCCTTCATGAAATTCTTCTGGTGTAGTCTGGTTGGGAACAGATTGTTCCTCTTCTGTATCTTCATCACTTTCCTCTCCAGACATACTTTCATCATGAACAAAGTGATTCTCTTCTTCTTCTTCCTCGTCGCACAATTCTTCGGATGCATTTTTGTCATGAGAAGAATGCTCCTTTGGTTCTTCTTCGGTGCAGAGGTCTAGCGGGTTAAGAGGTTGAGCATATTCGTCGATATTGGCCAGATTTTGGGCCAATTCATCCTCTTGCAATGGATTTTGCAATGGGATCTCTTCGCGTTTCTCTGTCTCTTCCTCTGCCTGCCCAAACTGCTCAATCTCTTCCTCTGTTTCTCATTCCTCATTTTGCTCCAACTCTTTCTCATTCTCCTCTCCTTCCAATTGCGGGGGTTGCTCATCCCCTGAATCATCTATCTCTACTGGTTGACTGGTATTCCCTTGGGAATTTTCTAGCCTCCCTCTGATCCATGCCAATCTAACTGATTTCCTCCATTTCAATGGTCTATTCGATGTACTGGTAGCATGTTTTCATCTTGGGGTTGGCAGAGCCAGTCCCCCATCTATTGTGACAATCAGTTCTTCCCAGCTGCTCTGTTGCTGAGTAAGACTGTAGATAACTATCAGTCATATCAGCCCATGGTGACTTACTACCAATTCTTCGTGTCGTGATTTTTTCATGCTTCGGGCAACATCATGTAGTAAAGAATTAAAAAATGCAGGCAAATTCACATAGCATTTCTATTTTAATACGGCTAAAAGTTTAAGGTGTCGTGGTCTTACCATGTCTTTTTTGCCTTCACAGGTGATGTAGCTCTGGATGACTCTTGCCAATTCTGCCCACGGCTCTCCTAATACTGCTGGTAGAACTCCCTTTCCTCTTACAGTTAGATTCTAGCCTTCATCTTCGAATATTTTTATGATTTTTCACAGTCTCTCCTTCTTTAGAGTCCACACAGGTCCAGTGGCTAGCAGTCCCGAGACCTCTGCAATTATATCATCGATGACTGCTATGTGTCTCCCTCTTACCATGGAGTGATATTCTTGCAAGTTCTGCAAGAATTCTATTGCTACAGTCTCATTAGATTCTTGTAAACGATTGAGATAAACTATCCATCCTGTCCTTGTTAGGATTTCTCGTGCAGCATTAGAAACTATCAATACCTGTGGTTCTCTCCAAATTGATCTACCTCCCATGCTTTAGCACACTATGAAAAATGTAGAGACAACAATGGAACAACAGCTTGTTCAAACTGTTAGAAAATACAAAGAAATTAACAAAACAACAAGCTCGTTCAAAATCCGAGTCACTTACTAATTGTTGCAGAGCATAATATGGAAATAGCTTAGGAACAACAAGCCATGCAAATTGGAAAACAATATACCGTTAAGCCTTACTATTCATGAGTGAAAATTCTTCGAATAATAGTCAGACATGTATACCATCAAATTATGAGGTCACCTGCTTCCCCCCTATAATGTGATAGGCTGTCCTCAGCTGTCAAATGAGGGAGCAGTGTGCCGAACTGCCATGGTACAGAGTAATAAAGGAACAGCATATACCGGGGTGCCATGTTTACAAAAGGAGTAGGTTGTCGAAATTGAGGTGTATAATAGAATCGCTTAATAAATAAGAGACTATCGTGATATGATGCGAGGTTGGGAGGATAGGACAGATAACATGCACAAAAAGTCTCATGCGGTCATTATCAACTTTTTCTGTCATGATTGGTTGTAATATATTTTCATGTGTTTAAAGGTTCAGGCAAGTTATATACATAATCTCATTTGACCTATTATAAAGGTATAAGGTAGAGAAGGGTCTTAATAATTTCTATTGGTGTATAAGGAATGTGACTTCAATACCATCAATAGAGATCTGTTTCCCACAGGTGTCCATAACCTTGACAGAGTTGTTTGCTTCACCCATGGAACCATGATTCTTTGTGTATGCTTAGGAAGTGTTATGCATGTCAAAATGGAGGTCATTATGCTGGCTTGGTAACCAGATAAACCATAATTCCATTCACCAGGAAGTAGTGAAAGGTGGGTAGGCTGGCTCGTGATGAGACCTCCTGTTCCAAGGACTCTTTATTTTTTCTGATGTGCCTCTTGGATCATATCCCTGGTGTGGTGGCCATAGCGGGAATGCCACTTCACTTTCTTCCTTATGATCATGGTAGGCTGGCTCTTGATGAGACCCCTTATCCTTCATTTGACAACCCATATTAGCAAATCATATAAACATTTTTCTCTTTTTTTCTCTTTTATAAAGTACTTTCCTATTTATACACAAAGGGTGGTTCAACACTCCTTAAGAGTAGGAATGGTGGAAGAAGTCTTAACATCTCAATAGAAAAATATACCCTTTGTTCTTATTCCTTAATAATGATCAAAGAAGATTATGGGAAATTAAAAAGAACCACCATGATAAAGATAACCAATCAAATCAGTATTAGTAGAATAATGACAGCAAAGCGATGAATAATTGTGTCCTTTCCTCTTTCCTCCTATCAATTCAAAGAAATTTCTTGTAAAAAATAGCGATTTTATGTAATTTGTTGATTTCAGTATGCTCTAGTTTTGTATCCATTGCATAAGTGTATAGTTGTGCTCCAAATCACAAAAAAAAGACTCGAAACTATTGTATATTGAGAGGAACAGCAGCTATCCTTTAATTGGAACAACAAGAAGAACAATCGTAAGTAAAAGGAATACGAAAATGATGTCCTTTCAAAAAGGAATAGCAGAAAACACAAGTGTTGTTCCTTCGAAAAAAAGGAATAGCAGAAACCAAAAGCGTTGTTCCATTGAAAAAGGAACAGCAAAATGAAAGTGATGTTCCTTCGGAAAAAGGAATAGCAGAAAAACAAAAGTGTTGTTCCTTCGGAAAAGGAACAGCAAAACGAAAGTGTTGTTCCTTCGGAAAAAGGAACAACAAAAACAAAAGTGTTGTTCCTTTGGAAAAGGAACAGCAAAACGAAAGTGTTGTTCCTTTGGAAAAGGAACAGTAGAAAAACAAAAGTGTTGTTCCTTTGGAAAAGGAATAGAAAAATGAAAGTGTTGTTCCTTCGGAAAAAGGAACAACAAAAACAAAAGTGTTGTTCCTTCGGAAAAGGAATAGCAAAACAAAAGTGTTGTTTCTTTTGAAAAGAAACAGCAGAAAAATAAAAGTGTTGTTCCTTTGGAAAAGGAACAAAAAACCCGAAAGTGTTGTTCCTTCGGAAAAGGAACAGCAGAAAAACAAAAGTTTTGTTCCTTTGGAAAAGGAATAGCAAAAACGATAGTGTTGTTCCTTAGGAAAAGGAACAGCAGAAAAATGCAAGTGCTATTCCTTTGGAAAAAGGAACAGCAAAACGGTGAAAATGTTGTTCCTTTTAAAAGGAATAGTAGAATGCAAAAGTGTTGTTCTTTCAAAAAGGAACAACAAAACGATGGAAAATGCAAACACAAAAAAAAAAAATTATGTACAGAGAATAATTTATTCTAACAAAACAAAGGAATGTACAGAGTGTAAGAACAATTGAATCACTTAATGAATCAGAGGTGAGGTAGATTTCTCTTCCTCCACCAAAATTTGCATGTCAAAGTCTTCGCAAAGTTGCTGGTAGAAGGATTCCCGAGTAAGTGGTTTACGGTATAGTCGAACTCAGTGGCCGTTTGCCTTGAAAGTATGTCCATATCTGTCAATGGTGGTTAGAGTAAGGGTGCCATTATCATGTACCTTCTAGATTTCATATGGCCCCAACCAACGAGTCTGAAGCTTCCTGGGAAAATCCTAAAACTTGGAATCGTATAAGAGCACCCAATCTCCTTCATGGAAGACTTTCTTTTTAATGAGAGCGTCATGCCATTTAGCTCGCTGTTGTTGGATCAATGCAGTGTGTTGAAGGGCAAAGAGCCTGATTTCATCTAGCTCATTGATCTACTGTAATCTATTAATCTGTGCCTCATTTAGATCTAGACTGATTTCTTGGGCTGTTCGCAGTGTTTGTATCTCGAATTCTATCGGAAAGATGGGTTCCTTTCCAAATACTAGTTGGTATGGTGAATAACCAATAGTGCTTCTCCATGTTATTCAGTAAGCCCACAAGGCTTCTGGTAATCTTGCAGCCCAATCACATTTATGTGACACAATGTTTTTTGATAGGATTGCTTCTATTATTTTATTGCTGCTTTCTACTTGACCATTTGCCTGTGGGTGGTATGGAGTAGTAATTTTATGCTGGATATGATAGTTTTTTAGTGTTGCAGCAATCTTGTTACCAGTGAACTGAGGTCCACCATTTGTAATTATATCTCTTGGGAACCCATATCGCACAAATATATGGAATAGGAACTGTATGACGGAATCCTCTGTAGCTCTTGGCAATGCCTCTGCTTCAACCCATTTGGTGACATATTCTGTTGCTACCAAAATATATGTTTTCTGGTTCGATGATGGGTTAATTGGACCAACAAAATCGAGGGCCCATCGCTTGAATGGTTCAATAACTAGCTGTGGGTTCAGGAGCATTTCATCGGATTGTCCAGGACGTCCTGCTCTTTGGCAGCTATCACAAGCTTGAGCGAACTTCTTTGCATCTTCGAAGATCATGGGCTAATAATACCCTGTTTGCAGCACCTTGTGACTAGTTCTTCAATCGGCGAAATGTCCGCCACACGGTCCGTCGTGACAAGCTTTCAAAATGTCAAAAATTTCATCTTCGCAGATGCATCTCCTGATGTGCATATTCACCCTTGTATGGAACAGATAGCCCTGAATCCAAGAAAATCGAGTAATTCGTTGGACAATCTATTTTTGCCCATTGGGGGTCAGATGTTTTAGTAATTTTCCTACTGCTAAATAATTTGCAACATCAGCATACCAGGGTGTTTTAATAGTGATGGAAAACAAATGCTCATCTGGAAATTGATCTTCAACTGCTACTACATCCACTGGTTTTGGCATTCGTGAGAGAAAGTCAGCTACATGATTTTCTTTTCCAAGTCGGTCCTTTATTGTAATATCGAATTCCTACAATAAAATCAGCCATCTGGTTACTCTACCATTTGTGATTGGTTTATTTGCAAAGTATTTTATGGCAGAGTGATCTGTATACAAGATAACAGGATATCCAGTAATATAATGCCTGAATTTATTGACAGCATGTATTACAGCTAAAAGTTCCTTTTCAGTAACAGTATAGTTCAATTCGGCAGGAGATAAATTTTTGCGAATATAGTAGATTGCATATGGTTTTTTATCTTTTTCCTGCCCAAGGACTGCTCCAATGGCTGTATCTGAAGCGTTTAATGAAATTTGAAATGGCAAGTCCCAATTTGGACCTTTAAGGACTGGGGTTGTTGACACAAGCTTTTTCAGATCCTGGAAAGCATGGTTGCATTTTTCTGTCCAAAAAAAGCCAACATTACCTATCAGTGCATATAGAGGTGCAACAATATGAGAAAAATGTTCTATAAATCTTCTATAATAACCAGAAAATCCAAGAAAACTGCGTAGCTCTGTCTGAGTGGTAGGAGTGGGAATTAGCAAAATTATTCAGATTTTGGCCGGGTCGACCTGTATTCCAGCTGCTGAGATATAAAGACCTAAAATAAGTCCTTCAGTCATCATCATATAGCATTTTTCATGGCTCAAATAGAGCCTGGTGGCAATGCAGCGCTGCAACACTTTTTCCAGTGTGTCTAATGTTGGGTCAAAATCATCTCCGTATGGTGTAAAATCATCCATGTATACTTTGAGCCCTTCATTTATTAAATTTGAAAAGATGCTAAGGATAGCCCTTTTAAATGTGGCAGGTGCATTACATAGGCGAAAAGGTAGAACTCTGTAGGAAAATTTTCCCCAAGGACAAGTAAAAGTGGTTTTGTCTTGGTCTTCAGAGACAATCTAAATCTGATTGTATCCACTGAAGCAGTCTAAGAAATAAAAAAAATTTCTTTCTTGCCAAAGTGTCTAATACTTGGTCAATGAATGGAAGGGGAAAGTGTTCTTTTTGTGTTCCTTTATTTAGCTCTCTATAATCTACACAAATCCTCCACTTCCCATTCTTCTTTGGCACCACAACAAGTGGAGAGACCCATTTACTATCGGAGATAGGGTAGATGAAGTTCACATCTAAAAGTTTTTGAAGTTTGGCTTTTACAATGTCTTTTAGATGAGGGTTAAGTCTCCTCTGTGGTTGTCGAATGGGTCTTGCATCCTTTTCTATGTAAATGTGGTGTGTACATAACTGGGGATCAATTCCTTTCATGTCAGGGTAGTCCCATGCAAATGCTTCTTTGTATTTCCTTAGTAGTTGGATCAGCTTCTCTTCTTGTTCGGAAGTCAGATTGGCATTAATGTTTAAAGTCTTTCCTAGCTCAATTTCTACAGTTTTGCTGTTTGAGATAGAGGTGGTATGTATTGTTTGATCGTGAGTATCTTTGAGAGGATCTTCTTCTAATTCATTATCAAATGCTGCTTCTATCATGTGACATTGTATGTGGGATTTGGATTCAGCTTGGCTAATAAAATTGTTAATGGCATCATCTTCTATTTGATTTTTGAAATTGAGGGCATCTTCTATGGTTAATGGAGATCTAATATTTTTGGTGAGGTATGATACAAGATTCTTGTGAGTTTTTATTATTGTGACACTTGGCTAGGCTGGAGGATATAAAGCTAGATTCTCGATATTAGCTCCCCTAGTTATGGTCATACTGCCTTGTCGGCAACCAATATAAGCATCAACAGTTACAAGCCAAGGTTTGCCTAAAATCAATGGATTTCCATCAAGTCGGTTTTTGGGGTTTATTATTAGAAAATCGGCAAGATATTCCCAGCAATCAATGGATATCATGATATCATGTAGTGTGCCCTCTGGCCTAACCACGGATCGGTCAGCCAATTCTAATAAAGTGGAAGTCAGTTCTACTAATGTAATGCCCAGTTTTGACAAGTGGTGGTTGTTAAGATATTGATTGCAGCTCCTAGATCAACTAAGGCATTTGAGAAGGTTTGTCCATTAATTTGTACTGTTACTATTGGATTTCCTGGCTCTTCATATTTAATAGGTGTTTCTTTTCCTGATAATAGATCAGATAAGGTACCAACTACTTGGACTTTTGGGTTGTTTGTTATTTTCCTCCTTGATTTTTTTATACATAGTTCTTTGATGGTCTTTGCATATATTGGGATATCTTGGATGGCTTGGAGGAATGGGATTTTTATGTACAAATTTTTTAGTTCTCCCAGAATGTCAAAATTAGGATGTTGTATAGGTCGAGGTATAATTAATCGTTCTGGGAATGGGGGAGAAGATGTGGTTCCTTGATCATGAATTTGTTGTCTGGTCACATCCTCTTCTTATGGCGGTTGTTCTATAGGTAACTGATTTTCAACTTGAGCAGTTTTATTTCCCTCTATTTCTATAATGCACCGAGATCTTAATTGAAGATCATTACACTCCTTTAGATCGATTTCTAGTTCTGGTGTTTCAATTATTTGGATAGATTGGACCGATCTATTATTTGGATTAGGGTTGGGCTAGGCTGGGAGTTGCGGTCTTAAATTAGACTGAGGGTTTTGTTGTAATGCTGGCAGTGTAGGTTGAGGGAGCAGAATGGTTCCTACATGCTGATTCATCGGTCTTTTCCAGTTTGTCTGCCAGGCTTGACTCTGTGAAGTAGTGGGAGACCATTGTGCTGGATATATGTTGTTTTGCCAATATGGTGGAGTATAGGGAAAATTTGGCCAACTGGGTTGACTTGTTTGGTTTGGCCATAGCGCTGATGAAGGAAATGGTTGATGTGACCAATTCGAGAAGGGAGGTTTATTTTGCCACATTGTATTATATTGTTGAGCATGATATTGTGGAGGTTGAAGAGAAGAAACTGGATCTGGGAACATACCTGATTGTTGTGGCTGCCATTAACGGCGTTGATTGAGTAGGTACACCAGTTCTAGCTCTTCTTCTACTTCCTTGTATACTGCTTTCAATCGAGGAAGTGAGGGACAACTCTCCGTAGAGTGGTCTTTTGTACAAATGGCGCAAACTTGGATTGCATCTAATGGACACTCCTTGTGGTTGTGTTTATTTCTGCATCTGGGAAAGAAGATTGCCAAATTATGTTCTGCCTCTGCTTACTATTGTTTGGCCTGCATGATATCAAGTTGTGTTGTCAATGTCCCCAATATGTCAGTTTTAAAATTTTTAAATAAATTTCCAATTTTTGCACGAGTTACTCCCTCTGCAGAGATCATGTTGTCTCTTGTAAACCTATCATGTTCCACTGGTTTTAGTCTCATGCTGCCTCTCAAGCTCCTGATACATAAATCAATAATGTCAGCAAAATTTTCCTGATAAATATCTCCTTTTCCCATAATATTTAGTGTTTCAATCCATTGTTCCTTCATTCCCCTAATTAATGTTGTTTTTAATACATTTTCAGGTAAGGGTAGTGATGCATAAGGAGATCTATGAATATTATACTGGAAACATTCAACATATTCTTCTAATGTTTCATTCGGTCTAGCTACCATCCGAAATATTTCATCTTTTAATTCTCTACACCTGCAATAGTCGTGATACTTCTTTAGAAAAGCATATTTCATTTGATCCCAATTGTTTATAACACCACCAACCAATCCCATAAACCATCTTAAAGCAGCCCCTTTTAATGTAGAGGGGAATAATTTTAGTTTCTGGGGATCGGTGGTATAGTCATATCCTCTACACAGCACATCAAATTCAAATAAGAATGCATCCGGATCTTCTGATGTAAGGCCATGGAATGTAGGGATATGTTGGAGAGGAATTGCTTTCATAGGTGCATTAGCTGCAGTATCCACAATGGGGTATTGTAGTGTAGAGGTTTGGGTGTTTGGTTGGTTCTGGGCCATTTGGTCAAATATATGCCAATAACCTTTTGGGATATCTAGGATGGTATTCCTAGGCTGAGGGGGAATGGACTTAATAACACTTCCTTTATCTGGGATGATGAGAGTGCCTAATGTCTGGGGGGATTCTGGTTCTTGAGGTTCTTCAACTTTGTTCTAAATGATTTCTGCAGCACTTCCCTTATCTAGGCTACTTAATGACTGAATTATCCCAAGAGGAGATCTTGGTTCTTCAATTTCTCCTGTTTCTCCTCTCCCTTCACAGAGGTTACTAATGTTCCCTTCTTGCAATGATTTTGGGCTAGAATTCTCAATTTCTTGAAAATATTGCTCTTCGGTTTGACTATGCACCTCAGCAAAGGCTATAGATGGTGATCCTGTAGCCTGAAGGGAACTAGTAGGTTGTCTAAAAGCAACTTTTCTAGGTCCTACTGAAGGCTGGGATTCTACTTTCTTAAGGATTTAGTCTATAAAGGTCGATCGACCAAGGGTCACCGGCCCCTTAGCTTTGTCAGATTTGGGTAGGGGTTTAGGATTTTTCTCAGGCTTTTTTCTACTTAGTCATGCACATAAATCAAATACTAATTTCTACCCAAAAACAACAACAAGTTTGCAGGAAAGTGGGCAGGGGAGCAGGGCTATTACATGCTCCATACGCAGGTTCTTACCTTCCATTTTTAAAACCCAGTTCTCTCCTAGCAGGTTCTTACATCACTCTGGAAAAGAAACAAATGGCTACACTCTTCCCCGACAACGGCGCCAAAATGTCGAGCAGTAAAAAGGGTCTTTTTCACCTCTATTTACCCTACATTAACTTATCAATCCAGGAACGATTTGTTATCTCAAAGAGTGTACTTAATTTGAGGCGGTCATTTGTCAGAGTAATGCTAGTAGTATAGTGCTCTAAATACAAGAGTAAACGGATGCTTGAAACAAGATCTACTTACAAAAAAGAACCTTAAAACTCAAATCATGCACTCAACAATTTATCAGTCAAGGGTATAGTAATGGTAACTCATCCCTCTGTAAACTGATGTAATTAAAGACAATCAAGGAAAAGATCATCAATCTGGGAGCTAGACAACAAATGTCATCACTCACTATAGTCTCAGATCGTCCTACA
The DNA here is from genome assembly GCA_031772625.1 of Pinus tabuliformis. Classification (NCBI taxonomy): domain Eukaryota; kingdom Viridiplantae; phylum Streptophyta; class Pinopsida; order Pinales; family Pinaceae; genus Pinus; species Pinus tabuliformis. The sequence continues at coordinate 995,660,705 of CM062806.1, read as the reverse complement.
CACCAAAGCAATGATAATACAAATGACAGGAAATGGAACAACAACTAGTCTTATAAACAAGATTGAATAGCAAAACCTTAGTCTACAGAAATAAATGTAGCAATCGTATCCTACAAGAATTAGATAACAATATTTGCTCTAAAGATAAATTGGACAGCAACGGAAATGGAATGGCAACGAACAGAGATGAAATATGGAACAGTAACTAGAGTCAAACATAAATGTACAGTGAACCAGAACAAATATCACACATGGCATGCTTAATATCTAGAAGAAACAGTAATCTGACTTCGATACAACAAGTATAAATCTCAGTTATAAAGAATAATGATTGTAATTTGTAATGGAACAACAACGCCAGTTGAGCAACAATCGTGATTAAGTGTAAACCGTAGATAAATACAGTAATACCAACTTATGAATGTTACAACACGACTACTCGGTAATTGAACAACAATAGCATTTTGTAAGGAAAAACAATGTTATATCATTGGTGAAAGGAACAACAATGTGTTTCAAAGTCAGAATAAGAAACACAACATTCCTGTTACAGAGAACAACATTACTGAGTTGAGCATAAATGAAATATAACAGAACCATGATGTAAAATAGCAAAACACATCAGATTACTGAACAGAGCTACTAATGAAAACCACACACGAAATAGAGATAATGGTACAGGAGCAAGTGTTCCACTAGGGCCAAGCCCTTAGCTTCCAAGGACACACTGCTTGAGATTACTCCAGGATCAAAGATGGAACGACAACCAGATTTATATTAAAACATCAAAACAGAGTTACAATGGATCACTCTTCAATGAGAGTCGATGATCAAAGTTTTAAATACAAAGAAGAATTACATAAAATAACAACGAGTCAACCCCGGGGCTAACTGTGCTACCCCTTCTTATAACAGCGGAGCGGAGATACCAATGATGCAAAAATCATTAAGATAACGATCTTTGGTATCTCCTTTTCCCTTTCCTAGCTGATACGCTCAAATTTGGATCACCTTGTTTGCATGTGGTTCCCTGCCAAAGGGACAACAGTTAACTTTGTCCTGTCTTTTCCTTTGGGACAGAAATCTTCCGTTTTCTCCTTTTCCTGCATAAGAAAAGGGCAATTTTTAGTTGTTTTGTGTTGCATACAAATCCCATAGATTTTGTCATAATTTCTTATTATCTACCTAGTTCATGATGCAAAGAGGTTATGAGTTTTAAGGAAAAGATAACAAAATAAACGATAAAAACATACCTTCTTCAGTACTCCACAGTAACCATGTGCAATAATAATAGAATAAACCATCACACACATGAACACCAAGATTTAAGGTGGAAACCTAATGTGGGTGAAAACTACATGTTGCTGTCATCTCTATCTTCTTTTAATAATAAGAAAATATGTTTACAATATTGCACTAGTGCAGACTCATATCAGTACATAGGCACCCACTTGTAGAAGTCTACAACCTTCTCTCGTTCTCCAGTTTCTACTGGAAGGGAGCTACAATCCCCTAGTTCTTGTACTAGTCGATATTCTTACTAGTATGTAGGCTCCGACCTATAGAAAGCTACAATATTCACTCATTCTCTAGCTTCTATTGGAAGGGAGCTCCAACCCCCTGATCAAATCACTAGCCACTACTGGAAGGAAGCTTCGACTTCCTCATTGAAGGCTCCAACCCTCAGTATCCTCCAAGAACCACGTTTCATAAATTTTCATACTAGATACTCCTGGTATGCAATACTACAATATGAAGGCCACATTTCATCAAATTTTCACACTAGAACCATTAGTAACATTAAAGCTCAAAATCAATTACCACTGCAATACAACCATCAAAACCAATCACTGAAAATCAATTATCAATCTCTGAGCTAACTGAAACCAATCATCAATCTCTAAATCAACCATAACTGAATCATTCAATCATTGAAACCTCTGACATACTCAATCAAACAATCACTAAACCTCTGACGCAACTGAATCAACCATTCATTCAAACTTAATCAAATTCAACCAATCAATTGGAACAGACAGATCAGTATAACCGGTACACAGATCTGAACCCAAAACACTGCATCAAAAGCCAAAACCAATTATAACATCAAAAAATCATGTGTCAATCTATATACACTTCTTTAATGAAGCCAACCTATGTGTATACATAACTTCCTTTAGCCCAAACTGTGTATACCTCTAAGGATAATGAATCATAAAACCTATGAACCACAAAATGTACCAATCAGTGACATTCTGAAGATCTACTGTCATTTTACAGAGTTCTAAACAGATAGCAGCAAGGATCACCCTTCTTACTCAATCAATCAATCAATCAAACGTGACAAAGCCTTTATGCATTTAATTTTACTTTCAGATCTAAGAAGACTTCATTGATAGACAATAGTAAAACTACAACATTGATCTGATAGATCATTCATCCCTAAACATTAGGATTTTCTTTGGCATACGCTACTTGTAAGAGTTGAACTAGCGTGTATATGCTCCTTCACCAAAGCAAACCAGCGTATAGATCTGCAAATAATTACTTATAACTTCACTGCAATTCTAGACTTCAGACATACCCAGATCATTACATATAAAGGATAAAACATGCGTTAGCAATTAGATCTATCCTATCCATTATCAGATCACATAATGATAAGTCATTATGATCTTGATCCATCATTAGATCTCATCCATCATCGAACACTCAGGTGCATACTTAGTTTAGATCAAGAAAAGCATCCGAAACCCATAACGTGCATATTTTCTTTTGATCTAACAATTCATAAGATATTCATTACTTCTGTAGTTAGCCCTTTGATCTTCTCCTCCTTATATATTTTTAGCCTTTCTCAATACCTCGGACCAGAACAACACTTAAAGCCTATGATATTCTTAGACGGGATCAAATAACTGTTACTCCACTCAATATTGTGGGCCAATACCATGGTATTGACCCTTCGTATTCTTTCACCTTAATTTCCTTAATTTTTCATCCCATATGTGCTTGTTCTTCTATGAAAGTGTGTGTGTACATATACGTTATTTTTGTACAGTGAACCCACATATACAACTTAACATACCTAAAAATGTCCTTTTTCTTCAACTTCTTGATTCTGATCTGTAGTCCTTTGTTCCTTCATCCTATTCTTTTGTACCATTACTTTGTTCCATCTAAATAGACTTATTATAATGTGATTTTCCATTGTACATTACTTCTAAATCGATTCCTCTGAACTACACTGCATTTTGTCACATCTGTAAACACAGCTGCCATGCATTCTGTCACATCTGATATTTCTCCTGTAGATCCATCTAGTTACGTAGATTCATCTATTTATCATATACAAGTGATTTGTTCTACTACAAGTGGGTTTCCATCATGTACAACACATGTATCATAATGCCAACAATCTCCCCCCTTGGACTTGATGGAAACCATGTTGGTGTTAATTACTGCAAGCTGTGAAACTGTTAGATATAACAAGAAACACCAAAATAGTCTTCCCCTTTGACATCCAGGGAAAAGGGTGGACCAAGATACTCTCCCCCTTTGATATCAAGGGTAAAGGGCTGACCAAAATGAAGAGTTTGATATCTAAACAACTAAATATGAACATTAATTGTCAGGAGCGGGATCCCAAAAGGGGGGGCTAAAAGCCCATGTTTGAGTCAAATTTTGTAATAAAATTGTAAAGTCTCTGCATTTTGTGGTTGCAGAGCGTGAAGGTGTCATGTGTCATAAAGGGTAGTCTGCCCTTATTTTTGTAAAGTAAAGTCGGTTGTAAGAGATCTACCCATGGTCTGCGGACCATGGGATTGTATAAAAAGAGCTAAGCTCTAAGTAGTTTTAAAGGAGATACAAATGTAAGAGGGTTGTAGCTCTGAAGTAAGAAGTCTAAGCCTTGGGTCGTAGTGTAGATAGAGGCTCTGCAGTTGAGTGCATAGAGGCTTAGGGTAGAAGTCTGCAGCTGAGCATGCGGACCCCTATAGCTATGTGCGTAGGGCAGATAGAGATTGTAATAGCTTGGAAGATATCAATAAAGAGAAATATTCGACAATTCCTGTGTCTTTGTTCTGTTAATGCATCTTGATATGTTATGTATGAAATTCCTTTATTATGCTTATGTGATTCGCAAATGAATGCAATTACGTTGAATAATTGAATGCAATTACGATTATATGTTTACGCGGTGTTAACTATAATTATTTGATAAGATAAGAAAGTCACTTAGATTAATTGGGGAATCTGCATGACACACTGCCATAGTAGTGCGAAAGTACCTGAGCAGTAGGCTAGGGTTGCGTGAAGGTCGATCATACGCTTTTGCGGAGGTATTGAAGAATAGAATAAAGGGTTCATCTTGGAAGCCCCAGAGTGAAGCGACTTGCTCAAAGGCAGGGATAGAGGGAATCAAATGACATCACAACAATCTCAGGGTTCGGAAACTTGGTTCTAGCATCCCCCCATACTGCTTCGAGTGAGACTACAGTCTGCACTCCGTGGGCTGATGCCGAAAGGGCCAGTGGTGTAGGGATTTTTTTGGCTAATTAATGTTGAAACTGGGCACGGCCCCCTCAAGCCAACAAATGGTTTCATTGCTGGGACCAGAATCTGCATAAGAGATGTGTGATGTCATATCACTGGAATCCAACTAAGAAGGAGATCGGAGACTAGTTGGATAGAAATATCCATGAATTTGTGGCACAGGAGAACAAAAACCCACGTCTGACAAAGGAAAAGTGGTTGGACAGATACCTATACACAGAGATCCACGAGATCTTTTTCTTCTCCTTCCCAATTTAGGTATACGAGTGGATCGTGAAGCAAACAGATAGCCAAGGAAGGTGGAAACTTGATGGTCCTATTGTGTGGACCCTGGAGCTAATATAAAAATTGGAAGCATCCGAGGACAAGATCACCTGTGCTGTCGATCATTGGCTTGATCGCGTCATAGGAGGATTTGTAACTAAATTCACGGTTGACACCTTAGTCAGCTACAGCGAGGTGGAGTGACACTTTTTCAAAGGACTGCGAGGTAAGTATGTGAAATCTTTGAATAGTTGGATTAAAATGTTATTGTGCAAAAAATGGGTTGTGCAGCAACCTTGATGTTTGGAACTATGTGAAGTAGAAAAACTTATACGAACGAATGAAAAAGGGGTTTGGAATATAGTCCATTGATTTCACCTCTGCAATGTGACAAGGAAGAGATAGCGAAGGTTTGTCCATGAAGTGCTATTCAGTTAATAAAACAAAGATTCCCGCGAATACCACCTCCACCCACACCACCTCCGACTTCACCACCATCGTCTCCAACTTCACCCGTACCGCCACCACCTCCACTACAGTGCAGTATGGAAAATTTGGTGAAGCTTCCTTTGTTCAAAGGCTTGGGAAATGAGGACCCGGACCAATTCTGGTTCGTTGTGAAAGTTGTATGGGAAGCTTAGGACATTACAGATGACAACATGAAGAAGGCGACATTGGTTAGTCCCCTGCAGGATCACACACTAAACTAGTATATCAAGTACGCTAATGATAACCTGAATGCTGGAATGGCAAAAATCCAGACAAAACTAAATAGGGAGTTCAGTAGGTCTAAATCTGAGGCACATGCAATTGTGGGATTAAAAGAAGTCACGATGCAACCAAGTGAGATGGCGTGGGAACTAGATCAGAGGTTGAAGTGTACAATCTGCAAGGCCAACGGGAATTTGACAGACGGACAGCATCGCGATTGGTTTATGGCTTCACTCCTGCCACACTTAAGGGTTACGCTGTCACAACAGAAGATAACAACTCAAGTAGAAGCCTTAGAGATTGCAATGAGGCTATATGAAACACCAATGTAGGACCCAAATTTGGGGGTTCAGTAGATCCATTCGCAGTTGAAAAATCTTTGCCTTGAGATGCAAAGCTTGAAGCAGGATAGGACAGTTCAAGCAGAAGTGCACGAAGAGGTATGGTGTCTACTATGGTAGTCTATTGTGCAGAATCCCAAATTAATCTAAGTGACTTTCTTATCTTATCAAACAATTATAGTTAACACCATGTAAATAGATAATCGTAATTGCATTCAGTTATTCAACATAATTGCATTCAATCATGCATCACATAAGCATAATAAAGGAAGTTCATACATAACATATCAATATGCATTAACAGAACAAAGACACAAGAATTGCCAAATATCTCTCTTTATTGATATCTTCCAAGTGATTACAAACTCTATCTGCCCTACACACATAGCTATAGGGGTCCACGCACTCAACTACGGACTTCTACCCTAGGCCTCTATGCACTTAGTTGCAGAGCCTCTACCTACACTACGACCCAAGACTTAGACTTCTTACTTCAGAGCTACGACTCTCTTACATCTGTATCTCCTTTAAAACTACTTAAAGCTTAGCTCTTTTTATACAATCCCATGGTCCACAGACCATGGATAGATCTCTTACAACTGACTTTACTTTACAAAACTAAGGACAGACTACTCTTTATGACACATGATACCTTTGCGCTTCGCAACCACAAAATGCAAAGACTTTACAATTTTATTACAAAATTTGACTCAAACATCAGATTTTAGCCCTAAAACTACCCTTGGGGGATCCCACTCTCAACAGAGCCCCAACACAAACATCATGACTCGCCCTCGAGTCACTCAGAAGGCATGAAGATCTTTGCATTAAGCCCATCCAGCTTAACCTAGACGACTGTTACCTCGACCGTGCACTGAGTTGTTGTCTGCTTCGCATCTTCCACTGTCTTCTTGGTCACTGCTTATGAGCTGTTAGCTTGAACTTTTTGTTGCTTTCTTTGTAGAGTCGCAATATTTCCTTTAATATTTCCTGTGACTATGTAAGCTTCCTCCAACCAGGGCTTTAGTCGCGTCTTCAGCACTACTTACTTGTGCAGTGCTGTGTCCACCTATTCGTTCAACTGCTTGGCTTCCTGTAGCTTGGCTAGCTTCTGTGTCAGCGCGATGGTTCATGCTTTGCGCTTAACTTCATCATAGTGTTGTTGTAGCTTGCGCTTCGGTGTCTAACCTATGTATATTTGGGTCCTCCTGCAAGCTTGTCAGGACCTCAAATGACTGCTCAAACAACTACGTGCAGTCTGCTACTACACTTTCCATCACCGCTACTACTTTTGTGATAGCGGCCGCCCACTGTTCCTTTACTTTTGGTAGAGTTGAAGGCTGGGCCCTCAGCTGTAGCTTTGTAATCTACAGGTTCAACTCCAACTGAACCTGCACCATCTTAGTTTGAGTGTTGTGCACCCTTATGGCCAACTTGCGTATGCGTACCTCGACTAGCTCCTCCTCTGGAATGGCCAACTCTAGGACCATTCTTCATGCCACTTCAATGACCTGCATAATCTTCTTTCTCTGGTTGGTCATCTCGGTCTCAGCGGTGATGGCAACATTTCTCTATAGGGCCATCTGTTCATTGTTGATTCGTTGTTTGCTAATTACCTGGAGGGAGTCATGCTCACAGGCCCTCAGTTCTGCAATTACTCCATCCTACAAGAGGTGGAGTGCTTCCCATAGAAGTTCTATTAGGTTCAACCCAACTCCCTTCAAGGCACTGACAGTGGGCCTGTCATCCTTATTTTCTATGGTCAATGCTCCGTTTGGCAGCACTATCGCACTGGACTTATTCATGTGCAGCATATTGGCAGCCTCTGAAGTGCTGATATCTAATATGGGAGACATCATACCAGCGTGCGATGCATGGGTTTGCAACTCCTGCAACCCGGTCTGGATGGCCCCTAGGATGATTTGCTGTTGTTGTTCAAATTGCTGCAAGGCCTCTGCAGTGACATCTCAGACTATGTCACCGAAATCATGTAGATTTCCCTCTGTTAATGTGATGGGGTCTAGTGAGGTCTTGGTTGCCTTTGACTTCTTCCTGGGCCCTCCCTTCTCTAGCTCTCGTGGGTGCTTGATGCGAGAAGATGTCTCCCGAGGGTCCGCATCTTGTTGTTCGTCTGTTTCCTCCTCGGTCTCAGGTGAAGACAACTGCACACCTTTATCAGAGCCTCACTCTATCCCACCTATCTACTTCATAGCCTCATGCTCTGCTTGAGACTTATCAACAGCCGCCTTTTTCCTTTTCTTGACTAGTTGTGTCATCTTTAGCTTTTCCTCCTCCTTCTTCTTCTATGAGGCAGATTTGCTCCCGCTAACTACCATGTCTGTGGTAGTGCACCACTTTGCCGGCCATTGATCAAGCACAACATCAATGGCATCATCTATGGCCAGGCATGGCAAGTTGTACCACTTCTGTGAAGGGTCCTTTTGTGCCCTGATTGATACTCAATGTAAATCAATTTTAAACTCGGCATAAACCTACAGGTTGGCATACACCGTGGGCGAAAATCACGGCTTCTGATTGATGGCCATCCTAATATTCATCTCCATCAAGTCCCAGAAGATCTTGTTGCCCCGGACTCACTGCGCATCCTTGGTCGCCCACAGAAAAGTGTACTTCGCTTCTTCTGGGAAGTCTGGCGCGACCGAAGGGAATTGGCTGTCATCTAGTAGCTCCCATGCTACCAGCACAATCGACAACAAGAGCCATTCATAGTGGAACATCTTGCTAAGCTCTTTTTGTTTGCGAAAGTTTGCTAGAAACTCCTAGTGAAGGTAGTCTGACCGGTTGAACTCAACTCCTTTAGTGCATTGCTGTGCGAGGGCAATGATAGGTGTCGACACCTCATCGGCGTGACACTTCTGCATTACCTTCCCTGCGAGGATTTGCGTTGTTACCTTCATAGCAGGATCATAGATGCTAGAGATAGGTATCCACGTGATTTTTCACTAGCTTAAATTTCTCCTTCATTGATTCTGCGAGAGCCTGCTTACCACCCTTGCCACCAAAGATCATCACTGGATTCTCACTTGTATACGATAGGTGCATTATTCAGTGAATCAACCTGTCTGTGATGGGTATCATCTCCTCCAGCTACAGACACCCATCATGCACCAAGCACAGTAGCTACTTGATGACCAAAACTGTCACCGGGGTGTGGTTATATTGCGGCACCTAGAGCAGGTTAAGAAATCCTACCTTCTCTAATCCCTTGAGCCACCTCTGCAGCTCCAGTGTGGTCATTCCCGTATTCGTATCTATGATGCGGTGCATCAGCTGCTTGGTCACTAGGTGTGGGGACTTCTTGTGGTCTGCCAAGTCCCATTCTTCAAGCTTCATTATCTGCACTCATGCCAAACGCGGACCGTCGAAAGAAATTTCATCTGGTAGCATAGGGGTTTGCAGGGGAGTCTTACTTTCATCAATGTCCTTTGGGATCTTAGACTTAGGCTTGCGTGGAGGGACATACTCCAACAACCATGTAATAGGGTCTGAGCCCTAGGCTTCAACCTCCTCCAGTTGGGCTCCCACATCCTCATTATCCATCGGGATGTCTTCAATATCCTCCTCTTCTGGTTCTAAGTTGATGGCCTTAGTGGGTTTCTCCTTGGCGACCGACACACCGGTATGGCAGACTACTTGCCCTTCTTATCCTTCATGGTTTCCTTGGTTGGGGTTGGCTTCGGTCTCGGGATCCTTGGCGATTTAGGGACCTCTGTCAATACTTCAGCCACTTCTGGAGTAGCTACTTCTGCCTCTATGGCCATTTCATGTGCCAACTCCTCTACTACTTGTTAGATATTTATAACTTCTGAGGGTGTTGACATAACACTCTCTAACTGTGCTCACGACGTCTCAGGAAAGTTCGCAAATGCGAGAGTTTGTTTGAAAGCCTCGAAGAACTCTTCGTCATAGGTGTATGAGAGCTCAACAACTGAATAGTCAAAATGCCAATTGTTTCTTGCTGGAAAACAACTTGTAATTTATAGGGCAATTTGAATTCAAATCTGACCGTTCCCCCCAAAATCGATTCATTAATGCCAGACTGGTGATAGATTTTCAAGGATCTGAGCCATAAATTTCTTCTTAAATGCAGGCCACCTACTCCATTTGGCCTCACTTCTATCGTCAAATCATGAACAGTGACTTTAACGGTCACTTTCTAGCTGACCTGCATGATTTCTTCCTGGGTAGTGTAGCTCCCTCTGCGCTTCCGTGGACCATGTGACACTTCCTTGCTTCGCGCCATTCACCAATCATGCAGCCCCCCAACCTAGGAAGTGTAGTTTATAGTCCCATGCCTCTTTTCAGCTGCCTGGAGCACTAACACTGTGCTACCTTCATTTAGTCACATGGCCAGACCGCTGGTGTATGGATTCAAGTGACTACGATTCACCTTTCCTGGGAAGGCTTCTCCATTTAATTTGACTAGTTGTACCGCTCCTCCATCGGTAATTTCCTCAATGACATAGGGCCCTAACTAATGCATTCAGAATTTTCCTAGAAATTTATCAAAGTTACTATCATATAGAAAAGTTAGGTTCTTTACATTATATGCAGCTTAATATGTTGATCATGCCATGCCTTTTCGCGCTACTTTTGGATTTGTTGGTGAAATCCAGCTAGAAATCTCTCTTCCTTAAGCTCATTCAGCTGTGCGAGCCTCTCATCCAAGGCTTTGTGATCCATCATACCTGTGAGCGCTGCTATGCACAGACTAGGCAGGATATATTCCATGGGCATCACCGCTTCAACACCATAGACAAGCCTAAAAGGGGTTTGTCCAGTCAACTTCTTGCATGTTTGTTCGATAAGCCCACGGTACTACAGGTATGCATAGGTCCCAATCACTTCATTGAGCATTACAAACCTTGGACAGTTCATTTTCGAGCGCTTTGTTGAATGCTTCCACCGTCCTATTAGCCTGTGGGTGATAAGGCATGCTCTTCTGGTGATATACATCAAATTCCTCTGTTAGCACATTGATTGTCTCATTCAGGAAGTGCATACCATGATCACTCATCATGATCTTTGGACAGCCAAATTGCATCAGTACATGCTCAAAGAGTAACTTTGCAGTGGTCGCGCCTATGCAATCCATCACAGGTTGTGCCTCCACCCAACGAGTCAAATACTTTGTCAGAGTGATAATGTACCTTTCTCCTATCTCTCCTTGGGGCTGAATGGGTCCCACAAAATCTATCACCTACTTCTCAAAGGGTTGCAATGTCATCTATGGATTCAAAGGCATCTCATCCCTCCGCGATGTCCTACTAGTCCTTTGACACACATCACATGCCTTGCAATATGCTTTTGAGTCCTGATGGAGGGTTGGCCACCACAACCCTGTGCGTAGAATCTTCTACATAGTTTCTCTTCCTGCATAATGTCCTCCCACGGTGCCCCCATGAGCATCCGTGAGGATGCTTCTTCTTTCAAACTCAGGTACATACTGTCGCAATATCTCATCAGTCCCCATCTTGTATAGATCCCCAACAATGACAGAGAAATTTGTCACATGCACCACTAATTCCTTCTTTTGTTGGACAGCGTATCCTTCTGGAGTAGTTCTTGTTGTAAGGAAGTGTATTATATCCTCAAAGTGACCATATGTGATGTGCATTGCAAATAGTTGTGTGTCTAACAATCCCTCCTCCAAATTAGTGGGCTCTTCCCCTATTTCGATGCACAACAGATGGTCTGGTCCCACGTTCAGTCATCCATGCTTCACAATAACTTAAAAATAATATTCCTGGAACAATAAGAGCCACCTGCAAATTCTCTCCCCCAACACAGTGTACTGAAAAAAACCCCACTCAGTCGCGAAGGTTGTGTTGCTCCTGTCCTCCAGCGCGATTTTGATCTGGTGGTACCCCAAGAACCCATCAGTAAAGGAATATGCTTCCTGGCCACCTACATTTTCCAACACTTCAACAGTGAATGGAGTTAGGAAAGGATCATGTACACAAGCATCATTAAGCTTTCTTAGATTCACTCATATCCTTATTTCGTATTTTTGCTTTTTCTCCTACACCACCATTAGGATTACCCAGTCAGATTCTTCCACAGGCTTAATGATACCTACCATGATCATCTTGTCTAGCTCTAAGTAGACCTTCTCCTTATATTTCGAATTGAGATGGTAAGGCCTTTTCTTAACCGGCTTCACGTCGGGTTTCAACGTGATCTTCATCATATCGAGGTCCCCAATTATCCCTTTCAGGTCCGTAAACTTAGTAGGGAATAGATCTTGGTATTCACGGAGTAATTTAGTGACCTTATCCACCGTCACATCGTCCCAGGAGTCTCCAATATTCACGAATTTCGGTTCTTCCTCCGTACCAATGTTTACATGTTTTGTTTTCAACGACGCGGTTATATAAGGGTTCTCAATCTGCGGTCCTTTAACCTCGCGGTGACCTTCTGTTTCTGGAATGTTAATCTTCCACTAATCCTTGTCTTCTTCTTTAGCAGTTACATTATAACATTCGAGAGCGTGACTCAGTTGAGTAGCCCATTCAGGCTAAATCAGGTCTAAAGGATCCTGCGGTATCCTAAAGATTACTGCTTTCACTTCTTGTAGTGCTTCATCAATACTATCAAAACCATCCTCAAAACTGAATGTCATCATGAATCCTTCATGCACGATATCCCATTTCCCTGTGCCATGGCAGAGCTAGGTTTCTACATACCAGTTCATCAGGACAATATCCAATGCGTGACAAAACAAGTGCAACCATTGAGGTTGGGGATTTTCTCCATAAGTCCAGGCCTATTTGGCCAAGTGTATGCATGGCTCATCCTACCCATCATACTTATGTGTCATTCACATCTTCGGCTTCCCAAAGTGAGTTCTCATCATTCTCCTACATTCGCGCCAATCTTCAAAACTTCCCTTGTGCATACCCCACCACCTTGTGGGTGTAGTGCGTAGTGCCTAATCCAATGCCTGGAAGAGATACTTTTATGGTACCTCCCTTTCAAATGCATCCAAAAAGATATCTACCTCATTCAGACCATCGTAAGTAGGCAGATTTCTCACCTCTGATGACACAGCGCAGTGACTGGGTCATCATGTTACAACTCGACGTAGTGACTTCATCTAACTAATTTTGCCAGCGCTCTAGTTCCTCATCAGAGTCCGAGGTGCATAAACTCTTGCGATCCCATGTAATTCGTCCATCTCCTGTTGGGTTCACCTAGGCTTGGTCTTGCACTGTTATCTTATAGATACAGTCCAGATTTTCATTGCTCCCATAGTCATTGACTAGTTCAGTATAGCGTGATCCCTCAGTAGGAACTAGGGCTACTATTACGCGTAGGGATTTCTTCTCAAGGGTCATTTTCTATTTCTTTAACTTGATTACTCCGTTCATATCAGTAGCCTAGTCAATTCCTAGGTGTGTAGGATAGGGATTGTTGTCATCTAGTATCTCTATTACTTCAAAATTGGCCAGTGCACTCACACCTTCAATATCCATAGTCACCCACTGCAATCACCCCATGGGGATGATATTCTACTGATTTTCCATCCTCAGCTGAATCAGAGACAATTGCAGCATAGGTCTTCCCATCTGTTCCCAAGTCTATTTCCGTAGGACGTTCGCATCTGACCCTAGGTCCAAAATAAACTAATCCATTTCATACTCTCCTATCTGTGCAGTCAGTCTTGTCCCCCATCCCATTCTTGTTTTATGCTTTCCAATCTTTCGTACTATGCTTAGCTCATCTGACGCATTTCCAATGCATTTATTGATGAGCTCTTGTAACCCTTTCACAGCCTTACTATCACACAGTAACTTCATATAGGTCTAAAAGAAAGTTGTGAGCATAGAGGGGTCCATCTCCTGATCAAGCTTATCCTTGCCTCCTTAGGTGGAGGCCTCAGTGAAGCTCTTTTTAGATTCCATGAATGTTTCACATGCATGCTCCAAATCGAATTCATCCTCTTTCACCGAAGCTTTGCGGACCCATGTACTATCTTTTGGCTATTTCCCCTTGTCATCTCCTATCATGATTCCACTTCTAAGCACTATATTTACATTTGGATCCCCTTCGTGCGGCTTAGACCTCATCATCTACAGGTTCTGAGTCAGCAGAGGTGGTAGCACTCCTTTGTCACGTATCCTAGATATCAGCGTAGGACAGCCTTCCGTTTCAAGATCAAAAAATATGCAATACTTTCACGATGGACATGTTGGGTTAGTGCAATCACGGGCATAATGTCTTGGTCCTCTGCAATTCTAGCAAATCAACTGTCCCCAACCTCTACCAGGTCCTCCTCTACCTTGGCCTTGTCCATGACCCTGAAATCATGTCCGTGCCATCCTTGCACTATGGTGAGGGGGCCATGTTTTGGCCTGAACCCTGTAGGAGGGTGTTCTATCAATCATTAACTCATATCTCCTATAATTATGCTCATCGTGTCCTTCCGACCTACAAAAATTGTAGAACAGTTGTTGCGGTGTCTGCACAAACTTCTGCAACAAGCGACAGTTATTCGTGGCATGTTTTCCTGCTACCTCACAGATAGCGCACCATAATGTAGGCCCCGTGCTGGTCCTACTTGAGCTTTTGGCCTTAAAGGCATCGGTTCTCCTCCTGTAAGGTAGTTCGCAAAGACCAGACAATGGTCTTTGCCATGTCCCTAACTTTTGCATTTCAGACACCATACCTCTTCGTGCACTTTTGGTCGAACTGTCTTGTCCTGCTTCAAGCTTTGCACCTCAAGACAAGGTTTTTCATTTGTGCATGGATCTTCTTAACCCCCGGATTTGGGTCCTACACTGGTGTTTCATGTAGCCTCATTGCGATCTCCAAGGCCTTTGACTGAGTTGTTATCTTCTGCTGCAATAACGCAACCCTCAAGTGTGGTAGAGCAAAGCCAAAAACCACTCGCGAAGCTGTCCGTATGTCAAATTCACGTTGGCTTCATGGATTGTACACTTCAACCTCTAATCTAGTTCCCAAGGCAGCTCACCTAACTGCATCGTGATTTATTTGAATCCCACAATCGACTGCGCCTCAGATTTAGGCCAACTAAACTCCCTATTCAGTGCTATCTAGATGTTTGCCACTCCAACATTCAGGTTATCATTAGAGTACTTGATATACCATGTTAGCATGCAATTCTACAGGGAACTAACCAATGTCGCCTTCTTCATGTTGTCATTTGTAATGCCTTGAGCTTCCCATACAACTTTCACAACAAACCAGAATTGGTTCGGGTCCTCATTTCCAAAGCCTTTGAATAAAGACAACTTCACTGAATTTGCCATACTGAACTATGGTGGAGGTGGAGGTGGTACAGGTGAAGTTGGGGGCGATACGTGGTAATGTCAGAGGTGGTGTGGGTGGAGGTGGTATTCGTGGAAATCCTTGTTTTATTAAGTGAATGGCACTTTGTGGATAAACCTTCGCTACCTCTTCCTCATCACCTTACAATGGTGAAATCAATGGACTATACTCCAAACCCTTTTTCCCTTCGTTCCTGTAAGTTTTTCTACTTCATGTAGTTCTGAACATCAAGGTAGCTGCATAACCCATTTTTTGCACAACAACATTTTAATCCAGTTATTCAAAGATTTCACATACTTACCTCGCAGTCCTTTCAAAAAACGCTACTTCGCCTCGTTGTAGCTGACTAAGGTGTCGACCACGAATTCAGTCACAAATCCTCCTATGACGCAATCGAGCCAATGATCGACAGCGTAGGTGATCTTGTCCTCAGATTCTTCCAATTTTTGTATTAGGTCCAGGGTCCACACAATAGGACTGCCAAGTTTCCACCTTCCTTGGCTATCTGATAGGCTATAGCTTCGTGATCCACTCGTATAACTCAATTGGGAAGGAGAGGAAAAAGATCTCGTGGATCTCTATGTACAGGTATATGTCCAACCATTGTTCCTTTGTGAGTCGCGGGTTTCTACTCTCCTGCACTGCGAATTCGTGGATCTTTCTATCCAACTAGTCTCCAATCTCCTTCTTAGTTGGATTCCAGTGATACGACATCACACATCTCTTATGCAGATTTTGGTCCTAAGAACAGAACCATTTTTTGGCTTCAGGGGGCTTGTCCCAACTTCTACATTAATTAGCCAAACAAATCCCTACACAACTGGCCCTTTCGGCATCATCCCACGGAGCACGGATTGAAGTCTCACCCAATGTAGTATAGGGGTATGTTGGAACAAAATTTTTGCACCCTGAGATAGTTGTGATGTTGTTTGATTCCCTCTATCCCTACCTTCACACAGGTTGCTTCGCTCTAGGGCTTGCAAGACGAGCCCTTTATTCCATTCTTCAATACCTCTGTGAAAGGGTATGATCGACCTTCGCACAGCCCTAGCCTACTGCTCAGGTACTTTCACGCTGTTATGGCAGTGTGCCATGTAGATTCCCCAATTAATCTAAGTGACTTTCTTATCTTATCAAATAATTATAGTTAACACCACGTAAACAGATAATCGTAATTGCGTTCAATTATTCAATGTAATTTCATTCATTCATGCATCACATAAGCATAATAAAGGAAGTTCATACATAACATATCAAGATGCATTAACAGAACAAAGACATAGGAATTGTTGAATATTTCTCTTTATTGATATCTTCCAAGTGATTACAAACTATGTCCACCCTACACACACAGCTGTAGGGTTCTGCGCACTCAGCTGCAGAGCCTCTACCTACGCTACGACCCAAGACTTAGACTTCTTACTTCAGAGCTACAACTCTCTTACACTTGTATCTCCTTTAAAACTACTTAGATCTTAGCTCTTTTTATACAATCCCATGGTCTGGGACCATGGGTAGATATCTTATAGCTGAATTTACTTTACAAAACTAAGGGAGGACTACCCTTTATGACACATGACACCTTTGCACTCCGCAACCACAAAATGTGGAGACTTTACAATTTTATTACAAAATTTGACTCAAACATAGGCTTTTAGCCCCCAAACTGCCCTTGGGGGATCTCGCTCCCAACATTGATCATGCCCCCCCCAAGCACATGCTGAATTCTCTAATTAAACACCCCCTTTGTACATGCTAAGATGCACTATATCGTCCATGCTCCCCTGAGCACATGTAGAGTCTACAAAAAAAATATTTTCCAAAGGAATAACATGACTCTATAACTCAAGTATGTGAGTATGACCTTCGTATCATTAATTAATCATACATACATCAATCTCCCAAGCAAGTGGGGATATACCAATTGTTTATACATTACTGAAATATAGCAATTATTACATCATCCTTCCCATGCAAAGTGGGGTTACAAGTGACATTAGATGACCAAAAAGGACTCATTAAAAGACTATGACAGACAAAGACATATTACGGGCCTTTATATGACCTTTACATCAAATGATATACATGAGATTTATAACAAAGACCAAAGATCTAAACAAGACCATTATAGTCATAATCAACTATCATACACCATATATGATCTGCACCATAAGAATTTGTTAGCAACATCCAGATGAGCAACCTGTATATGTCCATCATTAGTTCCCAAGATATGACAATGTAATATCATCAACCTGTGACAAATTATGCCACATATAGATATCAACTCATCCTCTTGATCTCATCAAGATCAACTTGCTCTATTTCCTTAGTAGAAAGAGCCTTATCACAACCTTCCATGAATAAACTAAGCATATGTCATATCTCCAAGCAATAACACAAAATCGTTCACATCATATCATATGTATGTGAAAACACCTTAGTCATTATCTATGATCATAACATCATCAACAAGAACTGCATGACATTTCCATAAGAACCCTCAATATATCAACCATGTATTGTTGCTAGGAAACATCCCACATCTGATAAGCATCAACCATGATAATCAAAATATGTGAGTATCAAAGCTATCATCATAAAGTAAGAACGCATTATCATTATGTGACTAAGTAAGCCATGTCTCTGAATATCCATGTCTTCAAATAACTATGTCTTCATGAGACCTGCAATAACACCATTCTCTTGGCTAACCAACAATATTTATCAATATGCAACTTAAGTAATCATACATGTATCCAACATAATGTATATCCATCAAGGAGATAGCAATATGTATCTACCATGAGCTCATAGTCATCTGTCAAGCTTTCTTGATCCCATCAACAACAACAATCCTCAACCATGTGAGAGCCAAGAACTATAGGAATCCTGCATCATAACTGCACCATATGAACTTTATGCATCTTTGAAGGCATGATGAAAGCAACATAAAAGAAATGAGTGGCTCACCATCAAATAATGAAGTTGTGTACTCAATATTTGTATTTCTCCTTTTCCTTATGAAGATCAGTAGGTAAGAAACATATATGTACTATATGCATAATCAAAAGTCATCCACAATCACCCATAAACCTAATCTAAATAACAACTATGTAACCCCAAGCAATACAAGTATCATCATCAAAGGCAACTCATAACCGTAACATAGCATGATGTATAAGCATCATCACCATTGGTAATAATCATTAGGTACCAAAGACTTCTAAACATAATGCCAATAATGTAATATTAGAAGCATAGCATATTCTCCCCCTGAACTTGTGCCACATGTTCACTGTCAGATCTGATCATTGCATATATCAGTAAGAAATATCAAGGCGTCATCATCAATCAGATATACATCAAGTCATCAACAACTTATGAGGATCATATGAACTTCTGAATAACATCCACAGGCTGTAGTCATCAATCATCAAGACAGAAAAGATAATTGATAATTGTCTGAACCATATCAGATTATTTTTCTAAGTTTGTCCCACTGCTTCTTCTTCAAACAAACATATATGCAACTATTCAGCTTCGAACTCATGTATAGATGCGACTTGTCTTCATGATAACTACGTATGAGAATTAGAACACCAAAATTTCATACTCTCAATTTCTCCTGAGTCTGTTCTGTATGTATACTGAGCTATGCCACATATTTATGGCTGTACTTCCTTTTTCTTCCATACTTTGGAGTGTAATGATGTTTGATCCTTTTGGTATGTTGGCCGAATTTTTCTCCTCCATTATTTTGTTATATGCCCAAACTTGTTACAAGCATAACATCTTATATGTTTCATATTCCCTATATAGCAACTAATGGCTTTCTAACCAAACATATTGCAGGAAAAACAATATCCCTTAAAGTACCTGGAAGCCGATGATATTTCTATGTGACAATTATTAGCTTGAATCATTCTACTTCTACATATGGTTGCAACATGTCCAAGATTATGAAATATAAAACATTCAACATTGTTCATTAGAGGAAAGAACCAATTATCACTTCCATAGTTAGGAGTAAATGATTTTCTTTGAAGACTTTCTTTCCTTGGTTGTTGATGGGGTTGACCTCTTATCTCCTTGTTGAGCATTTTAGATTTTTCACTAGAGTTCTTTGCTTCATATTGTGAGCTAGATTCACCTTTAACAGTTTCATGAAAACCAAGACCAGATTTGATAGTAGGAGACCTTTGACTATTAAGAATATTATCCAAAATCTTAGTACTATCTTGCAATCGTAAAAGTTTATCCTTTTCTTCTAATTTACCTTTTAGGATATTTATACGTCAACCTGATATTACTCTTCCTTTTCAAGATACTATTTCTTCATGATTTATTAAGCTTTTCTTCCTTCTTCCACTTGTTTCCTTCATTTGAGAACTTCATGTTCTTGTTCTTCAAATGCTTGGAGTAGTTCTTCATTCCGCTTATTTGAATTTTTGAGATCTTCTTTTAGAGAAATGATCATAGCTTCAAGACCTTCACAGTAACTGGTTCTTTCTATAAGTTCCTTGGTTGTTGTATCCTTTTCATTCACATCATTTCTCAATTATGTCACTTCATCTTGCAGCCTTTGACTTTGATCTTCCTTTTCTTTGTACTTCTTCTTTATTTTTTTTCCTTCCTCCAACTCGGCTTTTAACCTGGTAACTTCTTCTTTGTAGGCACATTCCCTTTTATCAGTTAGACCCTCTTGATCTCTAATTGTGTCTGTGAGATTTTTAAATTCTTCCTCTATTTGATTTCTTTCTCTTTCACCCATAAGAGAAAATTTAGTTGTTTTGCTGTCACGTTCATTATCTTCAAATGAATAGAGAAATGTATCATGAGAGGACAACAAATTTGTACGTGATAGTTCTTGTTGCTTTTTCATCTTCATTTTGATGTGATTCTGAATCTGAAGAGTTTATTCCACATAAAGTCCACTCGTCTCTCCCACTGTCACCGTTCCTTTGAGATGTCTTCTTCTTTTGAGGTGCTTTCTTATTTAGCTTCTTTCCCATTGTTAATAGAGATCTCCTTCAAGCTATCAAACTCATGTCAAAGGACCTGCTCTGATACCAATTGTTGTAAATAATACTTGGGGGGGGAGTGAATCAGTATTTACAAATTAATAACTTTTTCATTTCCATAATCAGATTTATATACTCTACTTCAGTGAAGGGAACTCACGTTTGCACGCAACTATTCTTAAGGCAACCAACGTATATCCAGTGAACTTATGATTTAGTTACTTCATCATATGTTGATCTTTAATCAGTGCATCAGCGCTTTATTAAACATTAAACAGTAACCATGTGCAGTAATAACAAAATAAACCATCACTCATAAGAAACACACATGAACACCAAGATTTAAGGTGGAAACCCAATGTGGGTGAAAATCACCTGTTGTTGTCATCTCTATCTTCTTTTAATAATAAGAAAATTTGTTTATAGTCTTGTACTGGTGCAGACTCATACCAGTACGTAGGAATCCACCTGCAAAAGGCTAAAACCTTCTCTTGTTCTCCATTTTCTACTCGAAGGAAGCTACAATCCCCTAGTCATAGAAAATTTTAGGGGCGAATGTTCGCCCTTTGGCGAAATTAAGGGGTTTTAAATTTTTAGTGGCCGAATATTTTGTATCATAGTACATTTTTACAAATCACCTCAAACAGCCCACCTTATTTTAAGGGAGAGGGTAAAAAAGATAAATTTAGCCCTTGAAATTAGGAGTTACAACCTTGGATTCACCCATTTTCAAGAATAGGTTTTATTTAAGTGAATCCATTCGCCCATTTTCAAGAATAGGTTTTATTTAAGTGAAGCCTATGGGCCAAAGGCCTAAATACCATATTTATAAAAGATATATGGTAAATTAATAAAAATATAAATAAATGAGAGGTTTGGTAAATAAATAAAACATTTTTTATATTTACTCCATAAGTCACCTTATATACATGCAAGGGTGTAAACAAATAAAAATATAAGTAAAGTGGAGGTATGGTAAATAAATAAAACGCCTTTTTATACTTACTCAAAAGGTATGGTAAATAAATAAAAATATAAATAAACCAGACACATGGTAAATAAATAAAACCTCTTTTTATATTTAGTCCATAACCCTCGTTCTATTTATGAAGGCTCAGGAAAGAGGTTTTATTTAAGTGAATCCTATGGGCCAAATACCATATTGGTAAAAGAGGTATGGTAAATTAATAAAAATATAAATAAATGAGAGGTATGGTAAACAAATAAAACATTTTTTTATATTTACTCCATAAGTCACCTTATATTTACAAACACTTGAAAAATGCGTTATATTTAGGTGAAACCTATGGGCAAAATACTATGGGACAAATACCATGGACTAGATTGCTATTAATACCATGCAAAAAAACATTATTAACCCTAATATTAGTATTAATAAAAATAAAAATGGCACATGGTATTGACCCATGGTATTCACCTAGAATGTAGCCTATTTAAATGGGGTAATTAAACCAACATAGATCCATCTTTACTCTAGATCTACTAACCCCCGAGAGGTATCAAATATCGTGATATGCAAACTAGCATAGAGTGAAAAAATATTTGATCCGATCAAGAGTAAAAATGGATGTTGTAATTTAATATATGTTAAACATTTTAGCTTGGTTAAAATAAAAAATAAAATAAAAATCAACTATTAATTTTATTAATTTTTATAAATTACTAATAGTAATTTTTAAGCTCCAGGTTTATGATAACCCATGGTATTGACCCATGTTAATACCATGGAATTCATGTGAGCATAGACTATTTAAAGGGGAAATTCTATCATCTTAGATCCATCTTAATTCTGGGTCTACCAAGTGCTCAGAGGGATAAATAGGTTTCATCCCCCTAAGAGTGGTAGATGTGGAGTTAAGATGGATATAGGTTGGTTTTTATGATAATGAAGATATTAAATAGACTTAGGAAATTATATTGTAAAAACATCTTAAGGTGAATGGTTAACGCATAGACATTGGACAAGTATATTTGTATACTTCTGTTTTAAACTGAAACAAATCCAGGGCTAAAAGGAGTGGATTGATTGCACTAGTCATCCTTCTATAACTTTCCAACATATGCTGGAGTAAACAGATTGTAATTTGGGTAATTTTTCTAATTGCAAACAGGAACATACTTGTGTATTGGCAAGGTGGTTACGAGGTCCCTAGAAGTGATGAATTTGAATTTTTCTTGGTTTTATATATAGTCTTAGGTTTTTTCTCATGATTTCTGTTAATGGCACATGTGAATTTTATCCTACACCCACTAGGTTATCGATATGTAATTTCAGTGATTTTGATTTCAAAATATATTTTAAAGAAATGCAATGATTTCATTTGTGTATTCAATAAACACAAGATTTTATAATTGAGTAAAATATTCGCCATGCCTGGTGAGAGATTCACCAAAAAATTATATATATATATATATATATATATATATATATATATATATATATATATATATATATATATATATATATATCATATTATTGATAAAATCGCCTTCCATTTTTCCTATATACCATGGAGATTCGCCCATTTATTATACATGTAAATTTAGGGTGGGTTCTTAAAATTTTCCCTGCCCTTAGTTCTTGTACTAGCTGATATGTTTACTAGTATATAGGCTCCGACCTACAGAAGGCTACAACCTTCACCCATTCTCCAGCTGCTACCGAAAGGGAGCTCCAACCTCGTGATCAAATCACTAGCCACTACTAGAAGAAAGCTTCGACTTCCTCACTCAAGGCTCCAACTCTCAGTATCCTCCAGGGACCACGTTTCACAAGTTTTCATATTGGATACTCCTGGTATGCAATACTACAATATGAAGGCCACGTTTCATCAAATTTTCACACTGGACCCATTAGTAACATTGAAGCTCAAATTCAATCACCACTGCAATACAACCATCAAAACCAATCACTGAAAATGAATCTCAATCTCTGACATAACTGAAACCAATCATCAATCTCTAAATCAACCATAACTAAATCAGTCAATCAATGAAACCTCTAACATACTGAATCAAGAAATCAGTGAACCTCTGACACAACTAAACTAACCATTCATTCAAACTTAATCAAATTCAACCAATCAACTGAAATAGATAGATCACTGTAACCAGTACACAGATATGAACCGAGAACACTACATCAAAAGCCAGAACCAACTGTAACCTTAAAAAATCATGTGTTAGACTATATACGCTCCTTCAATGAAGCCAACCTGTGTGTATACACAACTTCCTTTAGCCCAACCTGCATATACCTCTAAAGATACTGAATCATAGAACCTCTGAACCACAAACTATACCAATCAATGACATTTTGAAGATCTATTGTCAATTTACAGAGTTCTAAACAGATAGCAGCAATGATCACCCTTCTTACTCAATCAATCAGACACAAACTCTTTATGAATTCAGTTTTACCTTCAGATCTAAGAAGAATTCATTGACAGACAGCAGTAAAACAGTAGCACTGATATGAATGATCAGTCATCCCTGAACATCAAGATTTTGTCTGGCATACTCTATTTGGAAGAGCCAAACAAGCGTTTATATGCACCTTCACCAAAGTGAACAAGTGTATAGATTTGCAAATACATAGTTATAACTTCGTTGCAATTCCAGACTTCAGACATACCTAGATCATCACATATAAAAGATAAAACATGCATTAGCAATCAGATCTATCCTATCCATTATCAAATCACATAATGATAAGTCATTATGATCCTAATCCATGATTAGATCTCATCCATCATCAAACACTCAGGTGCATACTTAGTTCAGATCAAGCAAAGCATCAGAAACCCATAACATGCACATTTACATTTGATCTAACACTTCATAAGATATTCATTACTTCTACACTTAGCTCTTTGATCTTCTCCTCCTTATATAGTTTTAGCCTTTCTCAATACCTCGGACCAAAACAACACTTAGAGCCTATGGTATTCTTAGATGGGATCAAATAATCATTACTCCACTCAAAATTGTGTGCTAATACCATGATATTGACTCTTGGTATTCTTTCACCTTAATTTCCTTAATTTTTCATCCCATACACACTTTTTCTTATATGAAAGTGTGTGCATACTCATACGCTCTTTTTTTACAATGAACCCACGTGTACATGATTTTTTTGTACAGTGAACCCGCATGTAAATGTTCTTTTTGTATAGTGAACCCGCATATACAACTTAACATACCTTGAAATGTCCTTTTTATTAAACTTCTTGATTCTGATATGTAGTCATTTGTTCCTTCATCCTATTCTTTTGTACCATTACTTTGTTCCCTTTGAATAGACTTGTTATAATGTGATTTTCCATTGTACATTACTTTTGAACTGATTCCTTTGAACTTCCTTGCATTTTGTCACATCTATAAACACAACTTCCATGCATTCTATCACATCTGATATTTCTCTTGTAGATTCATCTACTTACGTAGATTCATCTAGTTACCATATACAAGTGATTTGTTTTGCTACAAGTCGGTTTCCATCAAGTACAACACATGTATCATAAAGCCAACAGAGGGAAGAGAAATAGAAGGGTGAGAGAGGGAGAGGGAGAGATAAATAGATATGGAGAAAGAGTGTGTATGCTTTGGGGGTGATATAGAGAGACAAAGGAGAGGCAGAGGGAGATAGAGATATAGATGGGAGGTGAAGAGAGGGAAGAAGAGAGAGATAGAGAGAGGGAGGGATATATATATATATATATATATATATATATATATATATATATATATATATATATATATATATATATATATATATATATATATATATATATGTAGTGGGGAGAGAGGGAAGCATATTTCTTTCATAAGATGCATTTATTTCAGTATAAATGATGATTTATAAACCTATTTGATTACTTGCACTAGATGCATTGATTTCAGTGTAGATGTTGATTTCTAATCCTATTTGATTGCTTTCTCTAGATGCATTGATTTCGGTGTAGATGTCCATTTCTAATCCTAGTTGATTGCTTGCACTAGATGCATTTATTTCAATGTAGATTTGGATTTCTAATCCTATTTGGTTACTATCACAGGACACATTGATTTTAGTGTAGATGTTGATTTCTAATCTCATTTGGTTGATTGCATTAGATGCATTGATTTCGGTGTAGATGTTATTTTCTAATATTATTTGATTCCTTGCATTAGATGCATTAGATGTTGATAATCTTGACGTTATAGACTATTCAGAAAAAATATTTTCAAGATATATTTTGTAAATACCTAAAAGGACACTATTAAGATTAATTAGTTGTCATAAATTATGATACCTAGAATTAAAAGGAAATAGATGTGCAAAATCAATCCTCCCGCAAAGTGAAAATTAATCTCTAACAAGATCGTCTCCCTTATACGTCACAAACTAATTACTAATATGCAATTACATCTATTCAAAATTACATATATTCAAAATTACTAATAGATAATTGCATAGAATAATGTATTCATAATATTTATAAGAGGAAAAGATATATTTATAAACATTCAAAACAAATCAAAATATTCTTGAAGGAGATGTGATAATTGTTTGGAGAAACAAATAATGTAAAGATTTTACAGTCCTAGCCACTCATTAAGAAAAATAAAAAATACATTATTTCTTTAGTTTGCTAAATTGACTATAGATAAAAAGTCATCAAAATATTCTTAAAGGAAATAAATTATTTCAAACATTAGCAAAGAAAAAAATTATTTCAAGAGTAATATTGACGCAATAAATTATTAAAACTACTCTTCAAGATATATTTAGTAATACGTGGAGGGACATTAATTAGAAATAATTAGTTGTCAAAAGTTGTGATGCCTAAAATTAAATGAAATAGATGTGCAACATCAATACTCCTGCAAACTATTGACCAGATTGTCTCCCTTATTCATCACCAACTAATTACTAATAGACAATTACATACACATATAAAAATATAACACAACATCTGTAGCATTCAAAAACATTATCATCCAAATCCAAACATATAAACACACAAAGCACTCAAATCACCCAAACACAGATGTACAAAGAATTCAAGGAAAGAAACATAGACTAAATTAGAATGATGTGTTCATCCCAGGAAAAGACAACATAATGTGAATTTTGATGTTAATCTCCAACACATACATAATAATGATAATCTAAAAATGTGACATTGTTTCACTCAACTCGAACTGGCTTAGGTCCATCTAACACTAGATCTATCATGCCCCAAGAAAGATCAAATCTCTCAAGGTGCAAACCTTTCCTCAAATTCTATACTCCAAAAAGAAGGTTTGCACCTCGAGCGATTTGATCCTTATCGGCACATGATAGATCCAGTGTTAGATGGATATAAGATGGTAAAGTAGGAGTAGATTTCCATGGTTAAGAATCTTAGTCCATGTTTTCTCAAATGTATATATGTTTAACTTATATATTAATCTTTTTTGTAATTAATAACAATAATAATTTAAAATAAAGTTACAATTTACTTAGTTTTTATGATTTTTTTTAATATTAACAATGAGATATATATTATGGATTCGTAGCCCTAAGGGTTAGCTCAAGTAGCCTATATATAGATGTGAAGTTATTTGATAGTGTTTCTCTCTTTGATTCCCTTGGGGGAAGCATTGTAATCAAGGGCAAAGGATTACTAGGTTTACCATACATGAAATGTGGGGAAGTACTAACGTTTTTGTGATTCCATTCCAAATAAAAAAAATATTAATAATAATATATATTGATCCCTGTTATTGTTTACCAACAATTTAATTTATATAGCTAAGATGGTATAAAATATATTTATAATATAATTTTATTTGATTGAATAAATATAAATGTTTAGACAATATTAATTTTTGTTTGTTTTTTAAGTGGTCTGAGTTCATTAGAGATTATATCGTGCTTGACCTATGGCTTGAGAAACCATGACTCCAGGACATTCTCACTATTTCTTGAGTTTCAATCAAACTAGTTTAAATCCATCTAACACCAAATCTATCATGTACTGAAAGAGATCAATTCCCTCAAGTTGCAAACCTTATTTTTGGAATTTTAATGTGGTATTTTTTTGTTAAAGGTAAATTTATGATCCATTCTGAGATAATTATCCATTCAAATTCTATATAATAATATATAATTTTAGTTTAATAATTAATCTTACTTCATTAATAAGATTAAAAAGTTATATATAATTTAAAGATTGAAGTTATATATAATTTAAGATTAAGTGAATATTTTGGGCAACATTAAACAATTTTTTCTTTTTGGAAGACATGCATACTTACTCATAGGGATCATACTGGACTGTAAGCTTCTCAGTGCAATAATTTCTCAAACCATCTCTCAAGTGTTCATAAAATAAAAATGTATTGAAAATCATGGTTTTTTCCTATTGGTAATATGCAAATGCTTGGATAGTGAAGGTTCTATGATGTTGGGGTTTTCTCCTTTCTAAAACCATAGTGAGATACGGTCGATTGAGTACTCACGTAATTTCATCATATGGTCGAGCATGTATTCGCAAACATAATGTCAAATTATATAAATTTGAAAGAGATCACAACGAGATCTACGCAAAAATACAAAAGAATATGCACACTTGAAATTATCAGTTGTCATATCCAACACTACTACACCAAGGGCACTTTAGAGACATTTTTTAAGACAAAAGAAATCTTTTTCCTTAAAAAGTCACTTTTTATTTTATTTATTTTATATTAAAATCTAATATCAATTGAATTGTATTAAATATAAAATTTAAGACAAAAATAGTTTGAGACAAAAATATTTTAAGACAAAAGTTTATATTTAAGACAAAAATAGTTTAAGACAAAATTATTTTAAGACAAATTTAAATTCAAACAAAAACAGTTTGAGACAAAAATATTTTAAGACAAAACAGTTTAAGACAAAAATATTTTAAGGAAAAACTTTATACTTAAGAAAAAACAATTTGAGACAAAAATATTTTAAGACAAAACTTTATATATAAGACAATGACCACTTAAGACGAAACTCATTTAAGACAATTAACAATTAAGATAAAAAGAATTATCAATTTAAGACAATATTAACTAACAACTGCAAAATTGGCTTTGACAGTGCATCATATGTCTATCAGCTTGCATGCTACAGCTTCACACACTTATATCGAGGTTCTTATTTCACTTAGCATTCATGTTATCTTATATAAAGAAAATTATTTGTTGGGCTCTTAATTTTGTAGGGGTAGCTGACTCTGAAGAACACGAAAACTTTTCCTGGCAAGATATCCTCAACATTAATTCCACTTCTATCCCTTCTAACTTTGTTGATGATTAGGGACAACTTGTCTATCGTTGCATTCTACAGGTAAGTCATTTTGGTGCTTGATATTGCAGATCAATTGATAAACTAACTAAACAATGGAATGCTTCTCTTGGTTATGTGATTAAGCCTAGAATTTGAATTTCCCTTAATATGCATCCCCTTAGACTTTGGATCTAGCTCAGGGTAATTAGTTACAAGAAATATTGCAATGTGGTTGGCTTATAATTGAGTGGAGAGTTGAAGTCCTTCCTTCATTTTTCAGTCATCATTAAACACACAGATAAGTGTACATTTCTTATGTGTATTTCCTTATGGAGTGTGATGAATCTTGTTACATTGTGAATGGTGCAAGATCTTGCATGTTTGTAAATGTAAATGAATGTCTGAGTTTTTATGTTCACTGTATCTTCATGATTAGAACGGTGTCATGTATGCACATGAATTTTAAAGTGTTCCTAGAATATGCTATTCATTATTATGTGCATGGTGAATGTGCAATTATGTGTTCATATTCAGTCAGTTGATTTCCAAATTTATGGGTATACTTAGTTTAACCAATCCCTATGCTAGTTATTCTGTCAAAAATGAGAATTTAGGTATCAGGAATTGGGCCATGAGTCTCCTTGAAACTACAGGAGGGTGGGTGCACAACAATTGTAGTTCTGCTTTATGAACCTAGCCTAGGTTTCTTTGTATTCAATATACACTATGTTTTTGAGGTTGAGAGGACGTTTGAGAACATGACATTGTTAACATGCTAGCAGGCATAACACCTAGTGGGCACAAGTGAAACCACACCCTAGTGGAACCATGTTGTGTGTATAAATACCAACCATAATCCATCAGCCATAGTGATCAAATTTGAGGTAAGAGCAGGGTCTATACAGTTGGCCAAATGTTTTTTTATTTTGGGTGAGAAGCCTAAAGGCCAAGAGTGTGGTCCAGACAGAACTAGGAGTGTGGGAAACATTTTTAGCCGCCCATCACTAAGATATTTGTACCCTACAACACCCTAAGAATGTAGAAATTAATATAAATTTGTTACTACTAATGTATTCGAACTGAAAACAAGAGATTACAAATTTCCTCTACTATTCTGTGAAATGAAAATCACAATTTAGAAACACATGCAATGACATGAAACCATCAAAACAACACAAGAACAAAATTATTTATAGGGAAACCCAAGGGGGGAAAATCCTTCCACTAATTTTCATTAATCATATGAGAATGAGAAACTATTACAATGTCTTGCTTCAATCCTAAAGCACACCCTGCACTGTAAGCATGTTCTCCTACTGATTGTCCTGCTCTGGCCAACACTTAGTCAATTCAAGGCCCCATATTTCTCTTATTTCCTTACACAGTTCTTGAGGAAATTAGCTCCTAAATAATAAGGGAATTCACTATTTCATTGTGAAAATCCCAAGTAATTGATCACCTGCCTCAATGCCTAGCATGTACACTCAACTAGTATACAATTAATAATTACAATGTTCCTTTTCCTCCACTTCAATATGACAATTCAAATTCCATGCATGTCTAGGCTATTTTAGCTGATTGACTAGTTTAACTGAGATATCATTGAGTTAACAATAATTCTACTACTCAATTGTCCTTCAACTAACTTGACTAGTTTCTTGTGCTCATTTAACTGAGTCAAACTAACAATAACTGAATTAGATTGCTAAATTTTAGCAACACTACATGCACAACTCTACTTCTAGCCTATAACTCAAATTTACTGAGTAAACAAGTAGACAAGGCCATGTCACACAAGTTAACTGCCATCCAAGTCATCTTGTTGATTTGGAAAATTGAATTACTAAATTTGATTGAGGAACAAGTCAAATTTAGCCTTTCTTGCTACATTTTCTAACACTCCCTCTTAGCAAGAAAGGGGTTTTGCACCACCCATATCCTACACCTGTGGAATTTCAATTTTCCTCTTGACAATGCACTTTTCCATATATCTTCATCTGTAATGTAAGCATCATAATTCTCCTTTGCACACAATTCCGCAAGTGATGGTACCTAATATCAATGTGCTTGGACTTGTCATGAAATACTGGATTCTCATAGAGTTTGATACAACTCTGATTATCACACTAAATCATTGTTGAATCCATCTGTTGATTGAAAAGACCCACAAGTATTTTCCTCATCCATATGGCCTCACATGCTTCTTGACTTGTAGCCATGTATTCAACCTTTGTTGAGTTGAGTGCCACATACCTCTGTTTCCTACTATACCAAGAAATAAATACAAACCCAACACTAAAGATAGCACTCGAAGTATTTTTCTTACTTAATGGACTCCTTGCCTAATCTACATCAGTGAAGCCTTGGAGATTCACACTCTTTGTCCTCTTGTACCATACCCCATACTCAGTTGTGCCTCTGAGGTACCTCAACACATTCTTTGTTGCCTTCCAATAAAGCTTGGTAAGCTTTACCATGGCTTGACTCAACTGATTAGCTTCATAACATATGTCGGGCCTTATGTTCACCAGATACATTAAGAATCCTAGAATCTGTCTATATATGATAGCATCTATTGTCTCTCTTGAAGGAGCACTCTCCTTTGTCCAATTTGTAGTTAGAGGTTTGTCCATAGGCTTGCAGTTCTCCATGTAAAATCTCTGAAGTATTCAGAGGTGTACTTCCCCTGACTCACAAACATCTCACCATCACCCTGCCATACTTCTAGCCCAAGGAAGTAATGTATCAATCCCATGTCCTTCATCTCAAATTTTCTTGGAAGGTCCTCGCAACACCAGATGAACATCTCAAATTCTATTGCAAGGTCCTCCTTGCAATACGAGATCAACTGCTCATCTCCTCTAAGTATCAAGTCATCAACATATAATACCAAGATAAGCAATTTGTTGTATACCACAATGTGATAGAGGTTGGCATCTCTTCACTTTTAGTGAATCCAAATCCAAAGAGATACGTATAAGTTTGAGTGAACCATGCTAAGGGTGCTTGTTTGAGACCATACAGGGCTCTTTTGAGTATACACACATCTCTGAGTCATATGTTTCAAATCCCCTTGTCTGCTCTATGTAAATTTCTTCCTCAACAAAAACATCGAGAAAGGTGCTCTTCACATCCATCTAGTGGATCTTCCACCTCATTTGTGTAGCTAATGCTAGAATGGTTATGATCAAGGAATATATTTCCACTGGTGCAAATGTTTCCTCATAGTCCACTCCCTCTACCTGCAAAAAGTCATTGGCCACAAATCTAGCCTTGTATTTCTCGATGCTCCCATTAGTTGCATGCTTCACTTTGTAGATCCATATGGAACCAACTACTGAATTTTTCTCTTGCCTCGACAACACCTCCCATACATTTTTCTTCATGATGGAGTCGTGTTCCTCCACCATGGCATCAACCCACACTAGTTGAGAAATTGTTTCCTCAATGAAGAAGGCTCTGACCCAATGAGCTATGTAATGAGAGCCATATACCCAATGTACCTGTCTAGTGACCTCCTCTTATTGTGCTAAGATGAAGGAGCTCCCACATGCTCCCATACATCCTGTACCAATCTTTTAGCTTCTCTGGTTCTCTTCCTCCCCTCTACAAAAGATTATGGTTGAGTGGATGCCTCCACTTGGCCTCTTGTTTACTCCTTTACATGTGGCTGCTCCAAAACCTCCTAAATCTCTACATGAGGCTCCTCCTTAGGAACTATAAGCTCCTCCTATGGTGGGATACTCAACTCTCACTCTAGAGAGCATCTCATAGCCTTCTCCTCATCAAATTTGATAACTCTCCTCATTATTGTCACCCTGGGTGATGACAAAGACACCCTATAGTTATGTGGTGTCTCTATGTATCCTACAAAGACTCCCATCTCAGTTGCATGCTCAAGTTTCTTCCTTTTATCCTTGGAGACATGAAAATACATAATAGCTCCAAAAAATCTGAAATGAGATACATATGGCTTCCTCCCATAGAAAGCTTCAGGTGTGATCATGCCAAGTATTCTATGAGGACTCTGGTTCTACAAATAAACTACATTGTTGCATGCTTATGCCCATAGGTGTAATGGCAGCCCTTGATCATGCAACATGGCTCTTTCTACTCCCACTATTCTTTTTTTCTTCCTTTCAACCACCCCATTTTGTTGTGGGTTATGGGGTGTTATCAATTCTCTTCTAATGCCCTCTTTGGCACAAAAGTCCTTAAAGGTGCTAGATACATATTCTCCTCCATTATCACTTCTCAAGGCTTTCAATTTCTGACCAATATCCTTTTAAACCAATGCTTTGAATTCAACAAATTTTTAGAAAACTTCATCCTTCTTCCACATGAAGAAGATCCAACATTTTCTTGAAAAGTCATCAATAAAAATAACATAATACTTGTGTTTTGTTGTAGAGGTTGTAGAAAATGGTCCACATACATCAGAGTGGACTCACTCCAATATTACTCCAACTCTGTTATCTCATCCCTCGAAGGTATATTTGACATATTTCCCGAATGTGCATCCCTTGTAGACATCATGTTGGTCAAGGGTGCATTTCAAGAGACCGGTGGTAATCTAATGCATGATTTTTAAGGCCCCATGGTGTAAGTGTCCCATGTGTCTATGCCAGAGTTCTCCAACATCCCAACTCTACACTTCTCCTACCTTGCTACTTAGTGTAGCACAAGCTTCCACCTCAAGTTTGTATAGGTTCTTCACAAAAACTCCAATTGGTTTCACTTGCCTGGTAGCTACATTTCTCAGAAATTATTCCCCCTTACTGAAAACAAAATCATAGTCATGATCATCCAATAAAAATATAGAGATCAAGTTCTTCTTCATCCCAAGTACATACATGACATCTTTCAAATGAAGATGGGAGCCTAACTCCCTCTTAAAGGTTACGATACCAATTCCTTTAGTATTGTACCACCCATCATCCCCAAGTTCTATGTGCATATGGATATCCTTCTCCTCTAGGATACTGAAGAATTATTTCCATCATGTCATATGGAATGAGGAACCTAAATATAGATACCACACACTCCCCATTATAGTGTTTTCCATACATTCAATCAGGGTGAAGTCTAATTCAAATTGTGAGGCAAGTGCTTCACCTCTTGCTCCTCTTGAAGGATTCTTGTTAGACTTCTTGTGTGAAAGTTTTGTTGCATAGTGCCTAAATTCATGAGAATGAAAACATATTATCTTGCTCAAGTCCTTTTTAACATTGTTTTGGCTAGTCTTTGGTTTTCTTTGGGCCTTCTTTCCCTTTCCCTCATTTCCCTTTCCAACCAAGGAAAAATTCTCTTTCTCCTCAGATTTGGATGTTACTCCATATCTAGTGTTTCATTGAATTTTTTCCTACACCAAATCAGACTGATGTCTCTCCCGATTTGTAATTTTTACCTTCCATTTATAGAGTCTCAATAGTTGTGCCACAATTTTAGAAGGCCTATAAGGGCTAGTATCACTAGTTCCAGAGAGGGAATATTTTCTCCAACTCATCCAAGCTCATCTTGACACTGAGTGAACCCAAAGAGTAATGTAGAATGGTTTCTCCTTTCTGCAATCAGAAATTTCTAAGCTTTTCCCTCAATTTCAATCCTATTGGTGTGTTAGGATTCAAGGTAACCTTTCCTCCCCCTAATATTATTTTTTAACTTAAGGATGTGGAGGATTTTGACAATGTCATATTATGTTCTTCTAAGCAATGTGGGTAGGCATTTTACTTAGATGTTCTAGGTAAAGATTAATTTCTCATATGTTGTTAGATATGATCCAAGAGTAAGGTTTATGAAGTATAAATAATTGTGGTTGGATCAATATATTATTTTGCAGCCATATTTTAGAGTGGAATATTTTGAGTCAACTTTATGTGTCTTTTTACTACTTCTCCCACCTTGAAAGTTTCCAGAGAAAATATTTAGGATCCATCTTGAGGCCTTAAATGACCACATCTTTTGGTCTTAACCTTATTATGGATATAGATTCCATAATTCACATACATTTTGATAGCGAAACATTTTCCAACAATAGTCTGTGACTCTCTTTGGTATGAGGTCAAAATTGGACCTTGCAAAATTTTGCATGAAAGAACCATTCAAATTTTGGCTTAGCTCCCATGCTTAGTTTTGTGTAAGTAATATGAGATGTGTGTGATCATTACAATGATGCAGGTGCACCTATGAGGATAGTAGATATACTAAATGCAATAATAAAAAAATTATAACCTATTTAAAGGGGGAAATTGATGAGAAAATTTGAGGTGATGTGTAGAAAATTACATATATCTGCATTTAAGGATTGCTTATTATAAACCTGGAAGGAATTTCAAAATTAGCTTATCAAATCATGACATAGAATAGTCATTGACCAAACCAATAAGTACCCAATGTAGAAGACAACCAAACTGAAACCAAGTACAAGAGATGATACTTCTCAAGGATCAAATGTACAATTCTTATTCTCCAACAAGTCCTTATTAAGTACCTTGTGAATCTAAAATCCATTCCAGTGTCTACCAATTTCATCGACTAGTAATTGAGGATAACATTAAGAGTATCTAGCCTATCCATTGGTTCTCGTAGTTTATTCATTACCTCTTTAAACATGACAATTTCCTACTCAACTATAAAGGATAGATCATATGTATTTTGTTTCTTATTCTGTTATTATGACTACTCTACCTATTCTCAAAATACAAGACATTCTTCTAGTTTAGATGCATTCTAGGATTCTTTTTATTATGTTTATAACAAGTTGAGAATCTCCCACCCCATAAGTTTGGTCTAGCCTTGAGTCTAGGAAATCAGTAGTACATCTTGCAAGGCTTTCAATTTTACTACATTATTACTATTATATCCCACAAAACATATATAAATGCAAATACAGGATCCCAAATTATCCATGAAGATATGCTCATATCCCACCTTTCTTGGGTTACCTTTTCAAGCACCGTAAAAAAATGAGCTTTAGAAAATTAAGGGGAGGAGGGATCCAACAATTCAGGAGATCCTTCTCCTCTAGGCTTAGCTAGAATTAGAAAATTCAGGATAATAGTTAATAGATGGATAAAAAAATGTCAAACCATATTGAAATTAGAACATCTTTCAAGTCCCAAGTTCTAGGCTGGTTGGTAATCAATCAATCCCTTATTGTCAATGCAATTCATAAAATATTAAAATAGATGTAAGCAGTGGTTTGCTTACATTTGAAACAAAAGAAATAGTGAAACATGTCTTTCATGATTGTAGAGTTTGTTGAGTGTTGTTGGCATGGACCACTTTAGAATAAGAAAACTTCATGCTTGGTTAGCTAAGCTATAACATGAC
The DNA here is from genome assembly GCA_031772625.1 of Pinus tabuliformis. Classification (NCBI taxonomy): domain Eukaryota; kingdom Viridiplantae; phylum Streptophyta; class Pinopsida; order Pinales; family Pinaceae; genus Pinus; species Pinus tabuliformis. The sequence continues at coordinate 995,624,856 of CM062806.1, read as the reverse complement.
AATTTCAAAGGTTTTCTTACATTTCAAACAAAGGAAACAATGAAACATGTATTTTATAGTTGTAGAGTTGTTGAGTGTTGTAGGTATGGACCACTTTAGAATAAGAAAAATTCATGGTTGGTCAGCTCAGCTAGAACGCAACAATTTCAGGAGCCCCACAGAGTTCTCTGGAAATTTTGTGTTCTAGCAGGGTGGAGGTGAGACAACCTCTCGAATCCCTGGCCTAAATATTGGGACTAGTTTCACGCTAGGGGGTGACACTTGCACACAAGAAGATGTCAATGGTTGGGAGGTGATTAGGAAACCTGTCCCTGTGCCCATTTTGAGGTGTTTCAATGTCCAAGGTGGTAGAACAACATGAAAAACCCTATGGTGTGTGTAACCACAATCCTTAACTATTTCCCATAATGAGGAACCATGTTGCCTACCTACCGAACTATTTGATAACCAAGAATATTGTGGTATGCCATGACCACAGACAACAATCTCAGCTAGTAAGATAAATCAGAATCATAATGAGATGATGTTTGATCATACCTGAATGTGTAACTATACCTAGATAGTTGTTATGTTATTCTTATATGTTTATGTATGGACCCTAGGTGAAGCAGGGTCAATCCTTAATGGATACAACCCAGGAGGGTTTTTCCTTGTAATTGTAATTCATAAACCTTATGGTTATTAACTATACATATCGTTGACACCTCATGAGGTTTAGCAGCATAAGGTATCCTACACCTAATCTCCCACTGCAGCCTCTTGATTCACTTTCCGAGGAAAAGAGTGATGGACATTGCTCATCCTAACTTAGTTCCTCCCAGATTTCCATTCTCCAACCTGAATGGGTTCCTCTACTTCCTAAAGTGTTGTATACAATGGTGTTTCACATTAATTAGCTAAGAGATTTGATAGGGAGAAAATGACCAAATTCTTAGGAAATTAACCATCATTTGCAGTAAGGACTATAGGGTGTCGTGTTGTGGCTCCTTTTCCTACTTGGATCTAAATGAGGGCATGAAGTCCTAAGTAGCTTAATAACTATCTCACAAATTCCTTAAGATACAAGACTTGAATACATGTAGTTTTCAAGTGTTGTAGGCATACAGATGTGGCATTTCAGATTTTGATTTTACTTGCAGTAATTATGCTTTGATACTGTGAATGCCTCAAGGTGAATAGATGTAAAAGGGTAGGAAATTGACACAACAAAGTATGTGAATGACATTGTTCACTGTTGCATGGTTTCTAGCACTGATATATTTATAGAATTCATTGTACTATTGGTAACTTCAGGTTACACTTTTACAAGTGGCCCATTGATACATAACTCATCTCAGGTTGTTGATTCTTCCTTGTAACAATTGCTCATTATTGATGTTAAAAATGTCTCAAGGAAAAAATGATAAACGACACAATATATTAAGTCAATGGCATGATGGAATTGTTGATGTCTGTATAGTTCATAGTCTGAAATCCAAATACTCTTTGGCAATAATTTGAGATGCTACTAAGAGGATGATCCTAACTTAAGCAGTGTGAATTGGAGAGGAGAAGATTTCAAAGGGCCGAGGTGGTGGGGGCTGGTGGGGGATGTAAAATTATGATTAAGAAAGTCAACAAGATCATTTTGATATTGTGAGAAATGTCATTTGTACATTCTTAAACGAAACAACCAATTCTTTGTGAATAAGTATGTCAATTGACAAGTTTATATGAGACAACATTAGATTGGTGATGTGTCTTGATTTATTTACATACATGAAGTGTCTTGATTTTTGTCCCGTAGAGTCAATATTTCTAGGTCTTTCGGAAACCATAGATAGGTTAGAGAAGGGACGAAACCCTGGGAAACCAAAGGCAAAGGGAAATAAGCAATCAAGTATGGGGGCCTCCAAAATTTTGAAAAAGTCAAATTTTTTTGGGGTTGTTGTAGGAGCTAGAATAGAAACCCTAGAGACAACAAGACCCTTGATATTAAGGATGCAAAAAAGATTTAGAAACCAATAAGAAAATCCATCACACAGAATCTAAAGTCCAACAACCAAACTGCAATAACTTGAATAAAAATCTCATAAGTAAACATTTTAGATGACAATTTACAAAAAATTTTGAAGTTTCGTACTAAATTAATGTCCTCACTCCAGCCAAAAAAGTGGGCATTGAATGCTAATTTCATTATCCTACTATTGTAATAACAAACCTCAACATTATGTTCAAAGTACATTCAAAAGTTAAAAATAAGCATGCAAACAATTGATACACAAGTCATATTATATCTCGCTAATTAAATGTCCTTACCCAAACTTAATTAAGTAAGAGGGTATGACTAATAAACAAAAGGTTAGGTCACATGAAAGTATATGGGAAACACGAGATATAACAAGTTTCCTTTAGATTGATGGTTATCCACGATGAGGGTTTTTACCAACATAAATTTAAATGATTTTAATTGAATTCATAAGGGGTATTTTGGAATTTTACTATGGTGGTTTCCACTATAGTTACAATGCCAAAAATGAGATCATTGAGCGAGGGCATGGGACATTTCTTGGCTTCTCTCCAATTTGTGTGTCAGTTCACTAGGGCGGGAAAATATTTTAGAGGTGAAATGCACATCAATGCCAAAAACGAGATCATTGAGTAAGGGCATGGGACATTGTTTGAATTCTCTCCAATTTGTGTGTCAGTTCACTAGGGTGAGTAAATATTTTAGAGGTGAAACACACATGGTCAATGGAAGAGAAGGAGTTCAAATGGTAGGAAAGAAAAATTCTAGCTAGTCGGGTGCTAACTAACCAGAAACATGGAGTGAGCAGTAGAAAAGGGAGAGGAAACAAGACCAGGGGAAAAAACAAAAAGAAGAAAAACCTAGGTAATGCAAGGAGAGAGTTAGTAGCCGGGGAACGAAGTTGGGGAACCGAATGTACAAGGGTGGGAGCCTAGTCTTGTTGAGACAACATAAGGAGGAATAAAACAAATAATCTCTCTCTCTCTCTCTCTCTCTCTCTCTCTCTCTCTCTATATATATATATATATATATATATATATATATATATATATATATATATATATATATATATTGCCACAAGTTAGTGTTGAAAACCTATAGAAAATTTAGAGCAATAAACTCTCTCTGTTATTGTTGTCTTTGCGTGTTGTTGTAGGCAAGGATTTTAGCAATAAGTCTGTAACTAGTTCCCCTGCTATTGCATATCTTGTGCCATTTTCACATCAAATTTCCTTGCCATGGTATTGGATCCCCTGTGGTCATGCTATTTGCATAACAAATTTCCTTGTTGCTGTACCGAATCCCTTGTTATTGCATATCTGCTACTATTTTCATAGTGGATTGTGTGGGGTTAATTAACCCTATGCTACAACCTTTTACTGTTTGCATATCAGATTGTGTGGGTTAGATAACTCCTGGCCTCAGCAAATAGGATGTTATTCATGGTCTCCACCAAGAAAATTCCCATGCACAAGTATGTGCAGGGCTTCACAACATAGGAAGAATCATTCCAAACCATCCACGTCAAAACAGAAAGAGATATGCCCACAAAATCCTAGCTCCCATAGGTAACAAGCTCTAAAATTTGAAGTGCATATAATGAAAAATGTAATAGCCACCCAAAGACCGAATACTCAATGCTTTGGGACTGAATTTCTTAAGTGGACCTATCGTGAGGTCAGAGAGGACTACATAAGTTCCAAAAAATGCGAGATACGGAATATATAAGTCCAGAGAATTTATATCGTAGATATCATAGATAGGTGTCTAGTGTGTGAGGACAGTTGGATTCTACTCTTCTAAATTGTTAAGTGCTTCAATCCCTTGCTCATATTATGTGCCACTTACCCAAAAAAAATTCCCCATATGCACTTAATTTATCATTAACTAGCCTCATAAAGTGTGTGGTTTAGTGGAATTGGTGTTGTGTTCTATGGTGGTATTTTTATGTCACGCTATGTACCGAGGTATTTTTGTAGCATAGATTGTAAAGGAACATGGAATTGTTAAACAGGCTATTGTGAAAGAACATGGAATTCTTAAATGGGTTGATCTAAAGGGATAGATTGAACTGTAAACTAGTACTGGTCTTGGGGCGGGGATAGAAAACCCAAGTAAATTTATGGTGGAGACAATATCTCTAGACTCCCTATTGCCTAGAGGGTGGAGACATTGATCTTTGGAATCCCTATTGCCTAAAGGGTGGAGACATGGATCTTTGGAGGCCCTTTTTGTTTAAAGGGTGGAGGAGATCCTTTTTCCTCTTGATCATTCTTCTTAAGATAGGAGTAGTGATCCATGTTACCTGTAACCATATGACATGACATTATAATATTAAACACAATGATACATACCTTATTTTACCTTTAGGTCATCTAGGCTTATTTCAATAGATTCCTTGATTGAAGTGTCTTCAACCCCTTGATCTGCTTCTTATATTATGTCACCATAACATCATCCATGAATTCCACAAGTTGGAGTTCTTCATGAAGCACTTGTTTCTCTTCTAAATTTGTAAACCCTCTGATGAGGATTCCATCAGAGAATTTTGAGGATCTTGTATATCCCCAACTGGTAGATGTTTCCTTTTTGACTTGATTTATGATGAGCCTTGTCCTAGATGACTCCTTACATCCCTTTAATGTCCACTGAGGTTCTCAAGAGCTATATCCTACATGTTTGTCTTCCATGGATTTTGACCTTCATGATTCCCATGGTGATGTCACAAGCTCTTGTTTCTAATGCTTCCACATTTTGAACCTTCGAGGTTCTTCCATTGTTGATGAGGTGGAGCTCAAACACAGGATTGGAAGTGCTAGAGAACATTTTGTATTTCAATATTCTAGTAAATATTTTGGGCCCCATGTGAAGGATGGATTTCCTTATTCTCCTTCATTGGTCCACTTGCAGATATGTTGGTTATATTGGTATTTAATTGGATTTTATAGTCCAGCCTAGCTTTAAATTTCCAAGGTTCTTGGTGGCCTAGGAAAAGTATCCTCTATGAACATTGGTGTGTTGGTTGGTAGGATTCTTGTGTCTACATCTCAATTTTCATTTTTCTTCTTGGCTCGAAGGGGGACTTCTGTGGTGTTTAGTGGGAATTTCATTATCATATATCTCTTCCATTGGGGTCGGGGCTGGTTGGGACCTATCATGGGTTGAAGGGGCTACTATTTAGTGCTATAAAGGTGTGCTCTCTCAAGTTCGAGACTCTCAAGAGGGTTTGGCGAAGATGGCTCCCCAACATGATGGGGCTTGTAAAGGACTCGGTAAGATGATAATTTAGGGTCGGAAACAACTCCGTGAATAGAGCCATGGAGAAAAAATGAACCCCCCTACACTAGAAGAGTATGGTAGTGTGATTTGGTAACTCAATGATGCATTGGACCAGTTCAATTGAGACTGCCAAGATGATCATAGTGACACCATGGATTTTATGAACCATATCCAATACAACTTATAGGAGATACATGATTGAGTGGTAAGCCTTTGGAGAGGGAAGTGGTGAATCTAGGATCATCTTCACCATATGGAAACTCTCATGGAAAACATGTGGGGTCATGTGCACTGAGGTTTTAGAGTTCTGTCACCCCCTGGATCTAGTCTAGGTCATTCGACTCTAACAAAATATTATGATGTATGATTTCTATTGGTTGTCTTTTTGTTTTTTGGATGTTTTGGCATTTCTTTCTTTAAAACTTATGTAAAGCATTTCCATTTGAAAATTCACTATGTATTTAGGCATGCTATTGTTGGCCAATAAATCTAGTAAGAGTGAGGCCAACAAAATTTTGAGGAGTGCCATGTGACATGATGTAGTCTCTAGAATTAATAGAAAAACGTGATTGACTCTCTCTCTCTCTCCATATATATATATATATATATATATATATATATATATATATATATATATATTTATATTTATATATGTAGTCTTAGAACTAAGATTTTGATAGTTTATAATAAAAATAAAAATAAAAAAATTCAAAACCATGTATCATTATTTCCATTTCTAAATGATGGTAAGATTATGATTTGTACATGTATATTCATTATTAACAATTTATTTTTCAGATTTACTATTTTACTTTTTAATTTAAATTAAAATTTTCACATAACTTTTCAATTTTATTATCATATTTATTATGATTTTTTTTTTTCATATATGCTCATACATTTACTCTATCTTAGTAAATGTTTTTCAACTTTTGATGAATTGAAAGTATAACATCGACAAGTAAAAAATTATTAGCTATTTTTTTTTAAGAAAACAATGTTATGAGGTTAAATTCAATACAAGTAAAGGTAAAATGTATTAAAATTCTATAGTATCACTAGTAATTTTTTTTCAATTCATAAGACTTCACCATAGTCATGAAATAAATTTTCCATGATAACAAAAATGTTTTCATTGATTACTCCTTTTCCCTTGAATACATGTACATGAACATTCTAGAACTTTCTCTTGCACTATGATTGTGGTTTCGTTTCCTTTTTCCTTAAGCCAAAACCCTTGACACTTGGGTTCGCTCCTTACTTACCCTAAGAAGGTTATAAATTTAAATATAACATGTATAGTTATAATATTTATATGTTTTTACATATATAACAATTGGTGTATCAAGGTTGTTCACATTTACTTGAGGTTGTTCATAATATACTATATGAAGGCTACCAACACATGTCACCTCCCCTTCGTAGGGAGAATATATATATATATATATATATATATATATATATATATATATATATATATATATATATATATATATATATATTCATTGCTCAATAAATGGTTGTGAGGCTCAATACCCTGGTAATGTAATGCATTGGTTACATGGAACAAGTAAATATTGGAAATAGACAACCAGCTTGACACATGGTCACATGCATTGACATTTGGTGTGTGTTTTTATTTACCCATGGAGCTCTCCAAGCTTGATACAAACCCTAACACTCTCACGCAAAAAAATGCCAAGGATGGAGAAGGGTCATTCCTCTAGTGAAACCAACCACCTAATAAATTACAACCTTCTCAAAACAATTTTATGGAGCACGGGACACAGGGGTGCCGTTGAAATGGAGAGTGAGAAAAAATGGGAAGCAGGCCAGCTGAAATGACTGAAATGGAAACAGGTTGGCTGAAACAACTGAAAATTATTTGATGTACAACTCGAAACACATGAGTGCACCAAATTTTTTCAGTGTATATATGCACGGGCTTCCAATGCATTTTTTCAATTAGGGTTGAGACTGGGTTTGAGCAAATCAAGCAACCTAGAGAAGCATTTGAGCTAGTAGAAAGACTCATAGGAAAGGGACTGGTAGCATCTAAGCTAGACGCATCAAGGAACACAACAAAGGTTTTATTTTCCAGAGGTATTTTCCTTGCAATTTGATGTAACTAGTCTTATCTACCTTTCACTCTTTCAGACTCTTTCAGCTTTGTATGGTCAGTGCTTGGAGCCCTGAGAAGGTTTCCTCTCAGATCCCAACTCTCAAAATTTTCTCTTCTTCTTTCAAAGTGTCTCAAGATAGTGTTTTCCATCTCTACCCACATCATCGAAGCATCAAATCCAATGCATCTATATTAGATTCTCCCCTTTGGTTTGTTTTGAAGCTCATCCTTGTGGGTTTCTCTATTTCCTTGCACTCTCCATCTTGTAATTCAATTTTGGTCATCAATTGGAAGGTCCCAGTGGTCACCAGTCATCTAACAAAGTCAATTCCACCCCTCAACATTGACTATTCATAACTATGACACATGAGTAAGTTACTAGAAAGCCATGAGGAGAAAATTAAGGAACTAGAGCTGTAATGGAGCATTAAAGATGATAAAGAAAAGAACTTTCAGAACACATGAAAAAAAAGGTTGTTATTAATTCATTAGTGTTCCAAATGTAAATAATTTCCTCTCTTGAAAATGATTGTTGGGAATAATACTAAGAAGCGGGGGGGTGAATCAGTATTTACAAATCAATAACGTTTTCATTTCATAATCATATTTATATATGCTACTTCAGTGAAGGGAACTTGTGTGTGCACACAATTGCTCTTAAGGAAACCAACGTATATCCAGGGAACTTATGATTCAGCTAATTCATCATATTTTGATCTCTAATTCGTGTATCAATACTTTATTAAACATTAAACAATAACCATGTGTAGTAATAACAGGATACACCATCACACATAAGAAACACACATGAACACCAATATTTAAGGTGGAAACCCAATGTAGGAGAAAAACCACCTGTTGTTGTTGTCTCTGTATTCTTTTTAATATAAAGAATAATTTGTTTACAATCTTGTACTGGTGCGGACTCATACCAGTATGCAGGCACCCACCTGTAGAAGGCTATAACCTTCTCTTGTTCTCTAGTTTTTACTGGAAGGGAGCTCAACCCCCTGATCTAGTAACCAGCCACTATTGGCAGGAAGCTTCTACTTCCTCACTGAAGGCTCCAACCCTCAGTATCCTACAGGGACCACATTTCATAAATTTTCATATTGGATACTCCTGGAACATAACAACGAAATATGTAGGCCACGCTTCATAAATTTTCATATTGGATACTCCTGGACCACAGCAACACAATATGAATCAGCCACAACTGAATCAATCAATCACTGAAAACTCAATCAACAGACACTTAATCAAAATTCAACCAATATACTAGAACAAAAATATCACTATAACCAGTACATAGATCTAAGCCCAGAACACTGCATCAATAATCAGAACCAACTGTAACCTCAAAAATCATTTGTCAGAATGTATATGTTACTTCAGTGAAGCCAACCTGCATGTATACACCACTTGCTTTAACCAAACTAGCATATACCTCCAAAGATACTGAATAATAAAAAAATATGAATCAAAATTCTACCAACCAATGAAATTCTAAAGATCTATTGTCATATTACATAGTTTTAAACAGATAGCAGCAAGGATCACTCTTCTTAGTTAATCAATCAATCAACCAGACTCAATCTCCTTATACAATCAATTTTACTTCCAGATATAATGAAGACATCATTGACAAACAACATTAAAACAACAACACTGATCAGATAGATCAATCATCCTTGAAAAACAAGATTTTCTTCTACATACATTACTTAGAGGTGTCAAACCAGCATGTATGCGTGCCTTCACCAGGGCTAACCAGTGCATAGATCTGCAAATACAAACTTATAATTTCATAGCTATTCTAGACTTCAGATATACCCATATCATAGCATTTAAAGGACAAAACATTTATTATCACTCAAATCCAGCCTATCTATTATCATATCACATAATGATAAGTCATTATGATCATGGTTCATCATTAGATCTCATCCATCATCAAACACTCAAGTGCATACTTAGTCCACATCAAGCAAAGCATCATAAACCCATTACATGCATATTTTCTTTTGAGCTAACACTTCATAAGATATTCATTACTTGTGCACTTAGCCCTTTGATCTTCTCCTCCTTATATAGTTTTAGCCTTTCTCAATACCTTGGACCAAAACAACACTTAGAACATGTGGTATTCTTAGATGGGATCAAGTAACCATTATTCCAATCAATATTGTGGGCTAATACCATGGTATGGACGCTTGGTATTCTTTAACTTTAATTTACCTTAATTTTCCATCACATATGCACTTTTCCCTTTGTGAAAGTGTGTGCATACATATACTGTCTTTTTGTACAGTGAACCCGCTTGTATACACTCTTTTTGTATAGTGAATCTGTGTATACAAATTAACATACCTGAAAAAAAAAATTTCCTCAATTTCTTGATTATCATATGTAGTGCTTTGTTCCATCATCCTGTTCTTATGTACCATTACTTTTTTACCTTTGAATAGACCTGTTATAATGTGATTTTCCATTGTATATTACTTCTAAACTGATTCCTTTGAACTGCCCTGCATTTTGTCACATATGTAAACACAACTACCATTCATTCTGAAACGTATGTAAACACAACTACCATGCACTCTATCACATCCTGTTTATACTTTTCTAAATTGGTTCATTCATCAAATAACAATTGTTATCAAGTATAACACACACTAACAATCTCCCTGTATCAAACCTTTGACCATCATTTTGTCACCTCTGATCTGTCCTGTAGATTCATCTAGTTATCATATACTTGTTCTACTACAAGTGGGTTGCCATTAAGTACAACACATGCATCATAATGCCAAAAATGATGTGAAAGTTATCTTGGTTTAGTTGGAGGATATGCCTCTCCTCATCCGTATTATATTTCCCCACCTCTGGGTCACTTCTTCTTGGTATCATTGAGACTAATCTAGAGAAATCCCCTGAAAATGATATCATCTAGCCAAAGGAAGGCTACCTCTCTACAGAATAGCACTCTAGGAAACAAGTAGTTTTTGGATCAACAAAGAATAAAATTTTTTATGAGTCACAAAATATGCTTTATATTACAAGACATTTATAATATATATGTAATAAGGTTGTTTCAAACCTAGGTATACTAGGAATATACTTTGAAATAAATAAGACAAAATTTGATATGGATGGTTATCCCTCTTATGGGTAAGAAGCCCTTTTTGTAAACTCTCTGCATAGATATTTCACTATAGATTTACTAATATAAATCTTCACCAGTCATTCATATATATATATATATATATATATATATATATATATATATATATATATGGATAGATAAACATGAATACCTACTCTCTAAAATAGGACACACCTCTCCTACTATGAGCCCTTTGGCATGGCATTGTAGGAGTGGGTTACCTAATAAATATTGAGTTCCAAATGGAGAAAAATACCCCAAGTGTCTGTAAAACAAGCTAAACCTCCCCAAGCTGCTTGCAAGTAAAGAACCTAGAGCAAGGGAATGATTATAGGCTAAGGTCAAAATGAAATATATTTGCTAGGGGCTCATTGTCAATGTCTCCTCCCTTTGCTCATAATAATTATCATTGAAAGTAGCACGACACCCTCACTAGTTGTAGCTCAGATTTGTGTAAATTTCTTTTTCTATTCTAGATACTTCGCCATAGATTGGGATGGTACATGGTTTTGTCAATGTCTCCTCACTTTTCTCATGGTTAAAATAAGCTAAACCTCTCCAAGTTGTTTGCAAGTAAAGAACCTAGAGCAAGGGACTAATTATAAGCTAAGGTCAAAATGAAATATATCTGCACACTAATCTAGAGAGAAGAATAGTGGAAATAGAGTGAAACTGTACAAGTGATAACATGCAGAGACTTTACCAAAGTGTGAAAGGAGAAGCCAACAAGAAGGGATCCAAACTAAAACTGCAAACCTCATAGGATGAGCTAAAGAAAGAGATAAAATACAAAGTAAAAAGCTTACAGTAGGGTGGACTAGATAAGAAATTAAGGAGGCCACCTATGCAAGATCAAAGAGGACATAGAAAAGTGATTCCATGAGAGTAAATGATATGTGACCCAACTTTTCTTGGTATACCAAGAAACCTATTCCATATTCCTTATTCCTCTTCCAAGAAAAATGAATTCCTACATTCGAGTTCCAAAATGAATTCCTACATTTGAGTTCCAAATGGAGAAAAATACCCCAAGTGTCTGTAAAACAAGCTAAACCTCCCCAAGTTTCTTGCAAGTAAAGAACCTAGAGCAAGGGATTGATTATAGGTTAAGGTCAAAATGAAATATATTTGCACACTAAGCTAGAGAGAAGAATATTGGAAATAGAGTGAAACTGTACAAGTAATAACATGCAAAGACTTGATCGAAGTGTGAAAGGAGAAGCCAGCAAGAAGGGATCCAAACTAAAACTACAAACCTCAGAGGATGAGCTAAAGAAAGAGATAAAATACAAAGTAAAAATCTTACAGCATGGTGGACTAGATAAGAAATTAAGGAGGCCACCTATGCAAGATCAAAGAGGACATAGAAAAGTGATGCCATGAGAGTAAATGATATGTGACCCAACTTTTCTTAGGATACCAAGAAACCTATTCCATATTCCTTAGAAACCTATTCCCAAATGCATAGAATTTTTGAGTTAGTATGTATGTTTTCATATATATTGATTCTTTTTCTTTTGGAATCCTTTCAGCTAATTCTAGGTGAACTCGCTGAGTTTGACCACACTTCTCTATAGAAGGGAAAGTAATCTTCTATTTATAAGATGCAAATGTCACCATTCCAATTATCTTTCTGTTCTTCAAAATATAAATTTAACATGAAATTCATAATATGCCCACAACATGAAGTTCATTATATGGCCATGCTCAAAGGAAGCTAATATGTATACATTAGTTGATGTTCTTGTAGCCTTTACCACTACATTTCCCTGTGTTTGATGTTCTTATTTCACATCCTTCAGAGTGAAAGGTGATGTTATAGACCTAGTCACATATTTGACTTATATTCAACGGGTTGTTCTTGACTCCAACTCTAAAAATAATTTTCATATATTTCCCTCTTCCATGTACCAATTTTACTATGCCTTTGCCCATGATCTTTCCTGTAGTATCAATTCCAAACGCAACATTGTCTACCTTGTCTTCTCTTATTGATTTCAAGAATTTGATCATATCACCATTCATATGCTTGGTCTATCCATCTTCCACATACTAATGGCTTCGTTGGTTTTAGGCATATAGGACAATGCCACACTCTTCACTCTTCTCTTCCTTTTTGTTCTACCATGTCTTTTGTTCCTCTTGAGTTTGCTTGATCTGAGTAGTTGATTCGAATTTTCTAGTTCTGCACTCAGCTACCTTATGTTCATAGTTATGAAAATTATATAGTCCAGTATAATGAAATAGAGGAGTAAATGGATTGTTATACATAGGATTATTCCTATCTGCATTAACAAATCTTCTTTCTTTGACTGATCAGATTTGTTTCTTTTATATCTTTTTGATAATTTCCAAGATATGGCCACAACATGAAGTTCACCCAATATATCTGCATAATTTCTTCAATCAAACAACTTCCTTGGTTGTTTAAGAAACTACAATGTTCTTTGCCTCAATAATTGATTGGGCAACAACTAATTTCCTCTTACTCAGTCTCAAAACTCCTTCAAAACAAGATAAATATATAAGCGTAGGTAGAATTTCCATTATGCATATCATCTTCCTAGTCAACATCAACAAACCCATGCAACTGGAGGTTTTTACCTCCATCTTCCTCATAGAAGATAACATAGTCGTTAGTGTCCCATATGTACCTAAACATCCCCTTGACACCTATCCAGTGATGTGTTTGAGGGAAAGAGATTTTCTAAGTTGATGGATATGAGGCCATGTGGATTCCCTTTTCCTTTACCTCAAAATATGATTAATTTTTTCTTTTTCTTACACAATAGCTATTTTATGCAGCATGGAATGGTTCTAGAGTTCCTGAGTTGGTTGAAATGGATCTGGTAGCAAATACTACTGGATCCTAGAGATTCTGGTGTGGATCCGAAAATCTGTGATACTGATCTGCAAAGAAAGTTTAACCAATTTGTCATTTTAGTGTGGTGAATTAAACCCTTGTCTAACTTGGTTAACTATGAATCATCATGGTTCTCCTTTGGAATTGAGACACATCCTTTTTTCTGATAGATTTACATCTAAATGGCTAGGAATCCAAAGCTAATTGGCTTTAACCATTGTATATGACAACAAGCTGCTTAATTTTAATGATAATAGACATGGTCAATTATAGAAATTATGTAGCCAATTATAGCAATTATGTAGCTTCAATGTATTTTTGTCCATTTCATAGATCAATTGCTAGGGAAAGTTACTATGCACCTAGTTCGTCATAAATGTATGTAATATTTCCGTTTAAAGTAAGAAAAAATTACAATCAGAAACAAAACAGTAAAAGTTTATCAAACTCTACCAAACCTTGATTGTAAGTCTTATACAGTCCTATTTAGAGAAAAAATTATAATCAGAAATAGAACAGTAAAAGTTTATCAAACTTTGTCAAACCTTGATTGTAAGGCTTATACAGTCTTATAACAACAGTAAATGTCTTTATCCTACTAGCTAGGGAAAAACAAGGAGGTAAGGCACCTAGGTCAAGTATGGCCTTCAGACAAATGGAAAACTTACTTCAATCACAGAACTGCCTCAATGAAATTACATGCATAAAAGTTTAAACCAACATATTTTAGAATAATTTTATGGTTTTACATGTCATATATTTCAACAGTTATTTATGTAATGATCCTAACTAGTGTCCACAAACGTTTCTTTGTAGATTTCTATTACGTTATTCTATACAAAATGGTAGACCAGGTATTTATGTTGCTTTTGGTATTTGTAGTATTTATGTTATTTATTTAGTTAGAGGCTGGATTTATTTTTAGAAATAACTCTAAAAGGATACTTCAAAAGTTTGTTTGTGACCAGTTAGAGGCTTGTTCAAACACTCTGATAAGCATACCTCAAAGTGTTAGACAAATATTCAATGCTCACTCAACAAATTGGTAGAGTGTTGTTCAGGGTTTTGAACCTAGATCTCAATTTTTTTCAGATCTAATTCCTACGGAAGAACTAAACACTACCTTGGAACAAAAAAATAACAAAAGTACAAATAATCAAGTTATTAAAGAGCCAAAATACACTGAAAAACTACATATTCATAGATTCACTCCCTAGGTTTATTCATTGGTCATGTTCTCTTGAAAATAAGTAATACTCAAGTTAAAAGTTGCAGTCTTATTATTTAAACAACATGGTGCATTCAAGGAAATAACACATCATCATCTCAATATTCAAATGAATAGGAAACAATACCTACTCCAGGTACAAATGAATACTTCAATGAAATGATATATTGCAGTGGCAAAATGTGCCAAAATAGGAAACTAAAGAAGCAAAGGCTTGTTGGTATCCATAGATTGGACCATGGAGTTTATATAGAAGAGGTACACTATAATTAGCAAATTGATATTCTTATAATAAATAAATATGCACATTATTTAATACATTATTATTGATCATTTCAATTTATTTTTTAGTTTTTTATCAAAAGCTGCTTCCGGTTCCCAATATTCCTGAAGAACCAACGAATGACATTGATAATAATGACTCTCAAGATGAAGGAAAAGTCACATTTACGGATGATACCACTTCACAAATAAATGAGGCTAGTGTCAATGAATTTATCCAAGACTTCTACACATCTTTTGAGGAAGTTATCGATTCACCCCTAGCTCAGTTGGATAGGACACCTCTTTTTACAAATGTTGAATCTTCTATATTAGTGACACTTATGTTGTTGTTGAACTTGAAGGTCACACATGGATTAAAAAACAGATGCTTTACTAATATATTAAGGTTGGACTGATA
Source organism: Pinus tabuliformis (assembly GCA_031772625.1). NCBI lineage: Eukaryota > Viridiplantae > Streptophyta > Pinopsida > Pinales > Pinaceae > Pinus > Pinus tabuliformis. The sequence goes on along the minus strand of CM062806.1, from coordinate 995,609,508 downwards.
TTCCTATAAATTAATGCTCTAGATTTCTAAAATATTTCTAATATTGAGAATACTTATAAAAGTCATTTGTTGCACTATGTAGAATTTTGGCAAACAAAATACTTCTAAAGGATATTGAGTTCCCTCATTCTCATACAGAAGTATCTTCAATACTGAAATACATTGGAATGGAGTACAATAAATATGATACATGTCCAAATGACCATATATTGTACTATGGAGAGAATGAAAATTTACAACATTTCCCAATGTGTCACACAAATAGATATTATCAAGATCAAGTATCCAAGAAGGTTCCTTATAAAGTACTATGACGCACTACACTAAATCCAAGGTTTGAGAGAATGTTCAAATGCAAGGAGTTGGAAAATTATATGGATTATCATGGACAAGGGAGGAGCCAAGATGGTGTCATGCATATGGTTGCAGATAGTAAATATTGGAAAGAGATTGAGGTAAAATGGCCACATTTAAGAAATGATCCAAGTAATGAAAGAATTTCTCTAGCAATGAATGGTGTCAATTGTTTTGGAGATCTTAGAACAACATATTATGTTTGTCCAATGTTAATTATAAACAACAATCTTCGGCCTTGGATGGCAATGAAAAAGGAACATGAAATGTTAACTCTTATCATACCAGGTACTAGAACATATGAATGCAATGCTCTCTTCAAGATTATATAAAAATATTTCAATTCAATTAATCCTAATAAAAAACTCTTTGTTTACTTAGGGAAATACAGGTATAGGATATGGATGTATACATGGAGCCCCTAATTGATGAGATTCGTGAATTATAGAATGGTGTAAATATGTTTGATGTATCAAGACTTATCAATGATAGAAACTTCTTCTTTCATGCGATTATTATCTGGACAATTCATGATGCTCGGGGGTTGTCTATTTGTTGTGGTAATATAATATAAAATACATTTATAATTATTGGTTTCATTTTACCATTTACTAAATATGATTTCTAATCTTATTTTAGGACTATAAACAAAGGGGAAACGTGGTTGTCCATCATGTGGGAAAAAATTGTTGCATAGGTAGTCAAGGGATATCAATAAAAATTTCTATGATGAGTATAGACAATTCTTACCACAAAATCATCACTATCAAGTGCGTGATAAACGTAAATTGAATGGAAAGGAAGTGGAAATGAGGAATCCAATAAAGGTGAACCCTGGTAGGTGGAAAGCAATGTATGAAAAAAAAGAAGGGACAGGTTTTCCCTTAGGAATGAAAAGACTCTATTTTCTACAAATTAGAATATTATGAGAACTTTCCAATAGCCCACCTATTCGATACTATGCACATCGCGAAAAATGTGGCAAAGTGCTTGTGGAAACATCTAAACGGAACTAACCTTGAAGCACAAATAAAGTTAAGAAAGGACCTTTGATTTGCCAATATCATGATGAACATGTGGTTGCATGAAGACAACTCATACGTTCATGCTCCATGGATATTTATATCAAATGAGAAAGAAAACATCATTTCTACTACGAAAAGCATAAGACTTCCTTCTAGATTTGGTGCAACATTAAAAAATTTATTCACAAGAGATGGATCAGAGTTATTAGGCCTAAAAACACATGATTGGCACAATTGGATAAAGGTAATGTTTTCACATGTTAGATTTGTGGGAAACTTAATCAGAAAATTGTATATCATAGTGATAATATCAGTTCATGCATATTTGAACATGGTTATTTGTTAATGGTCAGGCAGTTTGTGTTGCCTGCAACAATACCAGGTACTTTTGACCATGATGTCACTTTGACTATTTACAAATTATGTAACTATTTGAGTTATTTTTCAAACCATCATGCATACTCTTCCATGACTCTTATCATTTTAAGTGTGTCATTGTTTATTCGTTTATATTAGTTTCTACTTTTAGTTTAGACAAGTCTTTGTTGTAATACATGGCAATATTTGCAGGTGGGTCTCATCTAAAGAGATACATGAGGATGAATTGAAGTATTGGAAGAGGAATGTTTCACTTTTGATGTGTGATATTCAAATGTGCTTCCCTCCAAGCTTCTTTGTATTCTCAAGAGCACTACATTGTACACCTAGTAGAAGAGATTGAACAATGTGGTCCTATTCATATTAAAAAATGTGGCTCATGGAGAGATATATGAAGGTCCTAAAACAATTTGTGAGGCAAAAGGCTCGACCAGAAGGGTCCATAGTTGAGGGGTACATGGTTTTCCAAGAAATGGTTCATTTGAGTGAGTACTTACCTCAATTGAATCTTGAAGCTCTTTGATTATGGAATTATAACCAATCTCAATCATCTAAAGGAGATAAACTAGAGGGTGAAGGGACTTCAAATAGGATAAAAGGTATAAAAAAATGTTAGTAGGAGTTATTTTTATCTTAAATTTTATAATGCACGGCTTTAAATAATTATTAATTCATTGAACAAATACATTTTTCATTGTAGATGCTAAGGAGTGGGAGGCATTACATTTGCATGTTGAATACAATTCTAACTTTATGTTGGAATGGATGGAGTAGTACATTGAAAAAAAGAAATTAGAAGATGAAAATGCATGGGCTGATATATATAATAAACATGGTGAAAAGACTACTCGAGGATTTCCTGCAAGCCATAAAAGAAAGTGGCCAGAGAGATGCTCATGGAATTGGCTAAATACCAATATTGAACATGAGGCAACAAAAGGGAAGGATAGAGTGACACAACAACAATTGAATTTCATTAAAGGATCTATAGATGGGGAGGTGATATATATGAATATGTTGCATATATTTAATAAAGTGTTTGTTAACTTTCATATCCTTGAATCTAATTAGTTTATATTTATATGAATTTAGGTAAGATATTACAAAGGAATGTGGAATTTTTGTCATAATTTTCGCGTCAAAAAAGTTGATGAAAAAAGAAAAAATTATGATTGTGTAGTTTCAACATCATTTGAGGTGGAATGTCATTCACATGCAAATGATAGACAACCAATCACAAGAACACTTCACTAATATGGAGTGTTGGAGGACATTATAGAGCTTGATTTTATGTATGTCAAGAAAGTTATTTTTCGTGTTGAATGGTACAAGCTTATCGAAGTGGGAGAAGAAAAAACTATCTTGCTCCATAATAATGGATTCCATATGATCAATACATCTAGGTTTTAAGCCACTTCTAAACTTATGTGTTTCCAAGTCAATGTGACCAATTTTTTCTCATTTAAAATTTAGAACAACCTGGTTGGTCATTTGTGATTGATTATGATCCAAGAGGAAAAAGACTAACATTTGTTCAAGATGTAGAGGACCATGATCTACTTGAAGATGCAAAAGTTCCCCCTGAAGACATAGATGGACAAGATGGAAATGATGAAAATTTTATTGTCATTGATGGATATGACCAAGATGAATATCACAAATATTTTACTGAAGTGTCTAAAGGACACCAGCAACCACATGGGCATCAAGCGAATGAAGATGATGAATTTATTGATTTTAATTTACCTGTAGTTGAAAGTGATTAGGAATATGAAAATGATGGTATTAATTTATTTGTGGATTTAGAGTTTATTAATGATCGGGTATTTATGCCATCTGATGAGGATATTTCATGTGAGGATGACATTTTTTATCACTATGTTTACTTTAAGATAGTTGTAAGGATTCACTACAATATATTTTTTCTTTACAAGTTAAGTATTGAGTTCTTAATTGTAATGAACATTAAGTAATTTGAATGTTTAAGGTTTTACTTGAAAGACATATATATTCGGTGGAGGCACCTAATCTACCACACCTAAATTCCTTAATTGAAATTCTGAAAACCTTTACTTTATGCCATCAACACCTAGAGAATAGAAACACAATACTGGACACCTGAAAAAGATTTTTATATTGAGTATTGATTATGTTTTTTCTTATGTATTGAAACATTTTGAAATTTGCGTATGTTATTTTTCATGTGCTAGTGAATTTGAATTTTGTTAGTAATGTCACTTGCATATGTTCTCAAATCAAGGTTTTATTATTTTTATGTTATTATGTGGTTTTTTAAGAACGGTCCCATGGGTGTTATTGATTCTACTATCGGGGATTCAATGACCTTAAGTACTTTTATTGAAATGTTAACAAATCCACAAGGGAAATACATTGCTATGATGATGCATGAGGTAAGATTGAATATTTTCCTTTCTAGGTTCAATTATCTTATGTTCCTTATTGTATTATGCTAATTTATGTTTGTGGAAGATAGACAATCTCTAAATTCATTTCAACCCCTATAACACCTTTTAATAAATCTAAGATAATGCTAGTGGTAAACCTTGATCAATATTTTTGTGCATTTAATTAACTTATTTCACTTTATCTATTTATTAATATTTTTGTTTTTGCTAAGCGTGCATTTTGTTGGCATGCAAGATTCATTTATGCCCCTCAATACACCAAGTGTTGGCATAAAAGGATCATTAATACCCCCATATACATCCAATGTTATGAAAAATGTAAGATTCAACCATCTATTTGCGTGAGTTTGATTATGTTATTTGTTGAGAAATCTAGGGCATAAAAATGAAGGTGATTTCTCTTTTTAATAATTTCTTGTGATGTATTTTTACTTCTTTAGATTAGCTTTTCCTTTCATTTGTTTTTTATTAGAGTTCTTATTCATCAAACAGTTACCAAACCATAACAAGAGCAGAACATGGTCAAATTCCTCTTCCATCTTCTTCGCTTGACTTCACCTTGCATTCTTGGCAACTCAGCTTGAGAAGGAGACTTCCTTTTAGTGATGATAATTGTATACTTACCCAAATATAGTCTGAATCATATGCCTCGCTTGTCCTATTCTAACCTTTGCTGATTTCAGAGTTTCTTGTGTGTGATTGATGCCCTAACAAATTAGGGTGAGCTCTCCTTTTATAGCCTTCATGTCACTGCCTTTTGAGCCAACTTTTTTCCGTCTTGAGGTCGACTTGTTAACATTTCGACTTGATCCAAGAGGGTCATTTGACTCTATTTGACTCAAACAAAAATCTTTTATGCAATATGTAACATGCCCAAATGGGTCTTTATGAAAACGACTCAATGATTTAAGAGGTTACCAAGAGCTACATTGTCTTATGATGACTGCTACCAATATGTCAACTTTTACTTCAACTATGAGTTCTTTCTTTAATTTGTATGCTTACCATAATGACTTCTTACTAAGATGCATTCAAGCATGGAAAAATTCTTTCATCTTTTACTTTTTTCTTGCTATTAATCTATATTATGAATAGTGTTTAAGGGTTTGTGTAGTTTCCTTCTTTCATCATTCCTTTTAATGGATAACCCCATCCATTATTTACTCCTTCTACCTGTAATACTCTTTTAGCAAGTCACTCAAGAAAAATATGATACCAAAAGATGATGTCAAGTTAATTTTCTAAGTTTTTTGTAATCAAGAGGTCATTCTATGGTTTCTTAAACTCAAACCTTAGATAACACTCTTTTCCCGTTATCTCATTCTAGAGTTTATCCCATGCCCTAGAAATCAAATCATAGGGAACAAATACCTTAAGTTTAGGGTTTATAAATACTATGGTTTTCTTAAAATATAAACCCATAACTCCAACCCTACTACATCTTATGATGGATCCTTAAAAAGAAAATTATTATACATACCTCATGATGGACCCTTAAAAAGAAAACTATTATACATACCTCATGGACATCTACCTGTAGTGCTAATATTTTGGTTTCCATGATTCTTTGCAACGGTATTGTGCATGCAACTGATAATTTTCCATGTTCATGACCTTCTTTTAATGATTCCTCAGAGATATTGTCGTTCTTTTAATGGGACTTTCTTCTTCATGTGTTCCTTCAAGTTATAATATGATTAATTATGGAACTTCTTTGCCACAAATTATCAACATGAAGATTTTTTTTCCTATTTAATTCCATCAACTTTTCATAATGAATAAATGAGTATTAGTCTTCATGAAAGAATAATTGAGTTATGGAGAACAAGAATGATTGGTGTCTGTATTTTTTGTTCGAGTTGATGCCTTAGCCATAGTTTGTATATACATATATATATAAATATAATCCGAATCATATGCCTCGCTTGTCCTGTTCTACCGTTCATTGATTTCAAAGTTTCTTGTGTGTGATCGATGCCATAACAAATTAGGGTGGGCTCTCCTTTTATAGTCTTCATGTCACTACCTTATGAGCCGACTTGTTGTCATCCTCAGGCCAAATTGTTGTTAACATTTTGACTTGGTCCTGGGGGGTCATTTGACTCTATTTGACTCAAACAAAAAGATCCTATGAAATATGTAACATGCCCAAATGGGTATTTATGATAACGACTCAATGATTTATGAGCTAACCAAGAGATACATTGTCCTATGATGACTCCTACCAGTATGTAGACTTTTACTTCAGCAATGATCTCTTTCCTCAATTTTTATGGTTACCATGATACCTTCTTACTAAGATGCATTCAACCATGGCAAATGCCTTTCACTGTTTACTTTTTCCTTGCTATTCATCTATATTATCAATAATGTCTACGGGTTTGTATAGTTCCCTTATTTCATCATGCCTTTCAATGGATCAACCATCCATTTTTTACTTCTTGTACCTGCAATACTATTTTAGCAAGTAAGCCAAGCAAAATATGATACCAAAAGATGATGTCAAGTTAATTTTCTAGGGTTTTATGTAATCAAGAGGTCATTCTAGGGTTTATTAAATTCAAACCTTAGATCATACTCTTTTCCCTTTATGTCATTCTAGAGTTTATCCCATGCTGTAGAAATCAAATCATAGGGAACAAATACCTTAAGATTAGGGTTTCTAAATACTAGGGTTTTATTAAAATATAAACCCATAACTTCAACCCTACTGCATCTTATGATGGACCCTTAAAAGGAAAATTATTATACATACCTCAAGATAGACCCTTAAAAAGAAAATTATTATAGATACCTCATGGCCAACTACCTATAGTGCTTATTATTTTGGTTTCCATGATCCTTTGCAATGGTACTATACATTTCATTGATCATTTGCCATCTTCATGACCTTATTTTAATGAGTCTTCATAGATGTTATCGTTCTTCTAAGGGGACTCGCTTCTTCATGTGTTCCTTCAAGTTATAGTATGATTCCTTATGGAACGTTTTTGCCACAAAATATCAACATGGAAATTTTTTTTCCTATTTAGTTCCATCACGTTTTCAGAATGAATAAATGAGTATTAGTCTTCTTGAAAGACTGATTGGGTTATGCAGAACAAGAATGATTGGTGCCTGTATTTTTTGTTCCATTTGATGCCTTAGCCATAGTTTGTGTGTGTGTGTGTGTGTGTGTGTGTGTGTGTATATATATATATATATATATACAGATACATATACTTACATAAACATAGTCTGAATCATATGCCTCGCTTGTCCTTTTCTACCCTTTGTTGATTTCAGAGTTTCTTGTGTGTGTTGATGCCATAACAAATTAGGGTGAGATCTCCTTTTATAGCCTTCATGTCACTGCCTTTTTAGCTGACTTGTTGCTGTGCTTAGGCTGACTTGTCGTTAACATTTCGACTTGGTCTAGGAGTGTCATTTGACTCTATTTGACTCAAACAAAAATCTTCTATGCAATATGTAACATGCCCAAATGGATCTTTATGACAATGACTCAATGATTTATGAGGCTACCAAGAGCTACATTGTCCTATGATGATTGCTCGCAGTATATAGACTTTTACTTCAATAATGAGCTCTTTCTTTAATTTGTATGCTTACCATGATGCCATCTTAATAAGATGCACTTAACCATGGAAAAGGTCTTTCATATTTTACTTTTTCTTTTCTATTCATATATATTATGAATAGTGTCTAAGGGTTTTTATAGTTCCCTTCTTTCATCATGCCTTTCAATGGATCAACCCATCTATTTTTTACTTCTTGTACTTGCAATACTATTTTAGCAAGTAACCCAAGCAAAATATGATACCAAAACATGATGTCAAGTTACTTTTCTAGGGTTTTATGTAATCAATAGGTCATTCTAGGGCTTCTTAAATTCAAACCTTAGATGATACTCTCTTCCCTTTCTGTCATTCTAGAGTTTATCCCATGCCCTAGAAATCAAATCATAGGGAACAAATACCTTAATATTAGGGTTTCTAAATATTAGGGTTTTCTTAAAATATAAACCCATAACTTCAACCCTACTACATCTTATGATGGACCCTTAAAAAGAAAATCATTATACATACCTCATGTTGGACCCTTAAAAACAAAATTATTATACATACCTCATGGAAACCTACTTGTAGTTCTTATTATTTTGGTTGCTCTGATTCTTTGCAACGGTATCGTACATGCCATTGATAATTCTCCATATTCATGACCTTCTTTTAATGCGTTTTTAGAGATATTGTCATTCTTCTAATGGGACTTGCTTCTTCATGTGCTCCTTCAAGTTATAGTATGATTGATTATGGAACTTATTTGCCACAAAATATCAACATGGTGATTTTTTTTCCTGTTTGGTTCCATCACCTTTTTAGAATGAATAAATGAGTATTATTCTTCTTGAAAGACTGATTGAGTTACGAAGAACAAGAATGATTGGTGCCTGCACTTTTTGTGCAAGCTGATGCCTTATCCATAGTTTATATATATATATATACACACACACACACTTACCTAAAGATAGTCTAAATCATATGCCTTGCTTCTCTTGTTATACCATTATTTGATTTCATAGTTTCTTGTGTGTGATTGATTCCCTAACAAACTAGGTTGAATTCTCCTTTTATAGCCTTCATGTCACTACCTTTTGAGTCGGCTTGTTTCTGTCCTCGGCCCTTTTTGTTGTTAACATTTCGACTTGGTCCTAGAGGGTCATTTGACTCTATTTGACTCAAACAAAAATATTTTATGCAATATGTAACATGCCCAAATGGGTCTTTATGACAATGAATCAATGATTTATGAGGTTACCAAGAGCTACATTGTCCTATGATGACTGCTACCAGTATGTAGACTTTTACTTCAGTTATGAGCTCTTTCTTCAATTTGTATGCTTACCATGATGCCTTCTTACTAAGATGCATTCAACCATGGAAAAGGTCTTTCATCTTTTACTTTTTCCTTGCTATTCATATATATTATGAATAGTGTCTAAGGGTTTGTATAGTTCCCTTCTTTCATCATGCCTTTCAATGGATCAACCCATCCTTTTTTTACTTCTTGTACCTGCAATATTATTTTAGCAAGTAACCCAAGAAAAATATGATACCAAAACATGATGTCAAGTTACTTTTCTAGGGTTTTATGTAATCAAGAGGTCATTCTAAGGGTTTCTTAAATTCAAACCTTAGATCATACTCTTTTCCCTTTATGTCATTCTAGAGTTTATCCCATTCCCTAGAAATCAAATCATAGGGAAAAAATACCTTAAGGTTAGGGATTCTAAATACTAGGGTTTCCCTAAATATAAACCCATAACTTCAACTCTACTAAATCTTATGATGGACCCTTAAAAAGAAAATTATTATACATACCTCATGATGGACCCTTAAAAAGAAAATTATTATACATACCTCATGATGGACCCTTAAAAAGAAAATTATTATACATACCTCATTGAAACCTACCTATAGTGCTTATTATTTTGGTTTCCATGATTCTTTGCAACGGTACTGTACATGCCATTGATCATTTTCCATCTTCATGACATTCTTTTAATGAGCCTTTAGAGATATTGTCATTCTTCTAATGGGACTTGCTTCTTCATGTGTTCCTTCAAGTTATAGTATGATATCTTATGGAACTTCTTTGCCACAAAATATCAACATGGAGATTTGTTTTCTTGTTTAGTTCCATCACCGTTTCAGAATGAATAATTGAGTATTAGTCTTCTTGAAAGCCTAATTGAGTTATGGAGAAAAAGAATGATTGTGCCTGCATTTTTCATGTCACTTGATGCCTTAGCGATATTATATATATATATATATATATATATACACACACACACACACACACACACACATACACACATATATATATATATAATTACCTAAAGATAGTCTGAATCATATGCCTTTCTTGTCCTATTCTAACCTTCATTGATTGCAGAGTTTCTTGTGTTTGCTTGATGCCCTAACAAATTAGGGCAAGCTCTCCTTTTATAGCCTTCATGTCACTTCCTTTTGAGCCAACTTGTTTCCATCCTGAGGCCGACTTGTTTTTAACATTTAGACTTGATCCTAGAGGGTCATTTGATTCTATTTGACTCAAAAAAATCTTCTATGTAATATGTAACATGCCCAAATTGGTCTTTATGACAACAACTCAATGATCAATCCTAAGAGCTCACAATGGGAGCTTGATCTAGAATACAATTCCTTGAGCATGAAACCCATGCCTCAAGCATAACAAAAATAATCTTATTTTTCGTTCTTTACATAAATTACATAAAATCATGATTACATATGTCATTATGAAGACTGGAGCTACTTACATGATTCAACATTATTCATCTATTATTCCATGTTATTATTTATATTTGTGCTTTGCAGGATGTTTCTAGGGCGACTCCAAAAAGTATACAAAATGTTGGTATAGGGGGTCATGTTATGCCCCCTACACCTAGACCAGAACCGTATAACATCCCTTCTACATCAAATACTGATGTTCCCAGTATCCCTGTTGAATTGCACATGCATGCCCGCCCCTATTAGGAGTACATCAGAATATTATATAATCCATCAAATGTCGGTTCAGTCAGAATTCTCCCACCAAGATTGGAAGTAAATACATTCACTCAAAAAGAGACAATTTAAGGTCAAAGTTAACAAAAAACTTGATGTATCCACATCCAGCTTGGACCACATACCCATTGACATGGGATGAACTTATGAACGATACCAAGTTTAAGAGGAAAATTCACAATAATCCAAACTATAGGCCATCTGCACAAGGAGGAGGTAAGAGACGCCTTCGAGATACAACAAAAGCAACCCAAGCTAGGGTGTCAAGAATTGTATCTCATAAATTAGGTTCTGGTGGATATGATATCATTTGTGGTGGCATGGTAAGTGAATATTTTCTTCTATTATATTCTCTATCTTAGGGGAAAAACCATGGTCATGTTGAAAATTGTATCTTATTAGTTATTATACCTTATAAATATGATTATCTTGGTTAATGTAGGTTCATCAATTTCAAAAGGAAGCTTCAAAGGAAGACTTAAATTATGCTTTATAACATGGTTCTCAAGGTCTTCGATAACACATGATAGCTCGAGGGGAAAAATTAATTACTAGTTATGAATCCGAGGTTAGTTGCTTATAATATTTTATGAATAATGTAATAATTTAATTGGAGGTATAATGTTATTCTAACAAGTTAAATTGTGTTGTGTATAGGAATCCCAACAATCAAAATCATCAGGTGAAACATATGGGAGTGAGCATTAGGAGAAGATACAACCACATGATGAATTGTTTGTTGAACACAATCATTTAATTGTCATTCCCGAACCTTGGCATGAAACCATTGTTGCATTTCAGCAAATGGGAGACATAAATAATGAGGAGAATGTTCAATGTGATGAGAACTCCACACCCACAATTAATGTAGCACCTCATAGAAAGAGGACAAAAGGATTGATATGTATTAAATTTTAATAACTTGAATGTGCATCACTCTAGCTTCTAAGGAGTGCACTAGGTTGTGAGGGTCCAAACATAAACTAATTTTGTGTGCAACAAAACAAATTTTGAAGATACTTTGTTTTTTGAACTTTGTGGAACAAAACAAATTTTGAAGGTACTTTGTTTTCCTACAACACTATTTTTATGTGAGTGTCACAAAAAAATAATGCCTTGACTCTAGATGATGAATTGAATATATTGTGACTTTGGGTTAGCAATAGTTTCCTTCAATGGCACTCCTACAACAATCTTCTGGACTGTATGGCTTTGTACACTTATGATAGTTCATAATTGAAGATTTTTTTGTCAAGAATTATATTTTAGATTAGACTTGTTTTGAATTTAATGCTTACTATTGTGTTTTTGTTTCCAAGAGGAATCCCAACCATCATGTTAGGGAGGGATTCTAATTTAATGCTTACTATTTCTGTTTCCAAGAGAAATCCCAACTATCATGTTAGGGAGGGATTCTAATTTAATGCTTACTATTTGTGTTTCCAAGAGGAAGCCCAACCATCATGTTAGGGAGGGATTCAAGAAGACAAGCAACTTGGCATGGGTTTTACCAAAGCATCAAGCCAACCCAAATGGGCTTGTCCCTTAACATAGGTACTTGCTTCTAATTTCTCACTCATACAATTTGCATACATATTTTATTTTGTAAGACAAAAACCACCCAATTGTTGGTTGGGATAGGATGAAAAATCCTAGTACAGGTTGCTTTGGAGGTTCTCAAGTACAGTCCATACCATAATTCACTAAGAATCAAACTGGGATAGACCAATCTACTGCTAGACCATAGTCCAAAAAACCATACAATTTTCATACATTAACCATACACCTGTGAATTTTAAATGTTGTATTTAGCTTTCAAATGGATTTTCTATATTTTCTTGTCATGAAGGTGGTTTTCAGACCATTTCTTGGACAATGGGCAATACCAGTCCAAGAATGGGTCAATATATCAAAATTATTTTCCATGTCTAAATGCAGTTAACAACTTTCTTGTGCATATATGTCTTCAAATGATTTCATTGAACCGATGCCTATCATTGAATTTATAGCAAAATTTCTAAATAAGGATGTGGTAACTAGGCCCTTGTCTGATGTTGATCATATAAAGGTACTAACCTATGCTTCACACCATTCTTCAGATATCTTATTTGAGACTAAAGAGGTTCTCTTTCTTGACATGCTATTATCAGGGTCTATATGTTGTACTAGTAGCTTGTATTTATGCCTTATATTTTAGAACTTTGCTCTATTCTAGAATTACCCAACATACATAAAGTATTTGGTCTTGTCACTCTGCTTATTTTCCATCAATAATTTGTTTAAAGCAGATGAACATTTTTTTCCTATCAACCTTGCCCATTTTGACCACTTTCTAGATTGTTTCTATTAGCATACTTGTGAATAATCACTAGCCACATGCAATGTTCTTCTAGTCATGCTTTTACTTTGAAAAACATAATTTGATAAAGATCAACATATACTAGTTTATTTTTAATTTTTAATTTTTTTCCAATAAAACAAACTTTGTATTTCATATTTCTAAAATAGAAATCAAAATACACGTAAACTGGCAGTGGCTTTTCTCCTCTTATTCAGTTTCAAAGAGTTTTTAGCCTAGACTCATAGGACATATTGTAGTCTTATTTCATGACAAAAATGGTTCTTTCTGGTATCTCAAGAAAGAAATGACATATACATACTCAATTTTTTTTCTGGCATAGACTCAAAAAAATGACTAACAGGTTTTGTGGTCTAATTTCGAGCAGAACTATGTATTCTTAAAAGATGTTTGGTCTTCACAAGTTTTGTGATCTAATTCCATGAAAAATTATGTACACTTGAGAGTTTCTCTAGGGGCTATTTCTTTAGGTGAAAAAAAATGTGAAATTTTAAATGAAATTCCAAACATACCGATGCTCCTTGCCCATACCTGGCTGAATGTTTCAGGTGGCCATTTTGGTTACCCCATATTGGATACATGGGTCAAAATTTTTAAAGAGGTTAGAATTTCGCCCTGAAATTGGTGGAAATATAAATTTGATTGTGAGAGTGTTTAAATTCATTTTGGTCTAGAAATAGATTGCAAATTTCAATATGATTTTATCAAAATCATGCTAGAATTTTTACTGTTTTTAGAGCAAAATTGTGGCCAGTTTAGACTAATGAAATTATGATTATTCCATGAAAGGCCCTGGCCTATTTAGACTACGCAATGAAATTCTAATTTCTCCATGAACAATCCTTGGTGCTAGATACCATGTATTGGGCAATCAACCATGCCTGGCAACTAGTTGAACAAGATTACAAAATCAAATGTCAGTATCAATGCACATACTGATTCTACCTATCACACTCAGGTAACATTCATATTTTTTTATTTGTTTCTGTTTTTTGGTCTGTTGACATCTATTTCAAGCAACTGTTTCATGTTTGCCTTTTACTGTTTGTTATGTTTCATGAATTATCAAACCTGACCCAAGGGAGTTGTATGCCTACAATAGGTAGGTCAATGGAACATGATGAATAAGGTAATGAATATCTTCTCTTAAAGATAATTTCCCTATACGACATAAATGATATATGTTCTTCAATAGGAAAATAACCTATGTATAAACTTTGTACTATTGAAATATTTTATTGTTTGTAATTTTTTAGCTAACATTTGCATAGCATGAGATGAAACAGAAAATGGTCAATGGAGGCACAGTTAACCATTGGGCTTGTATCGACTTCCCATGGGGTGTTCAAGAAAGTGTTTCTCTTGGATTTTGTCATGAGTTGGCTGAAATGTGCCAAATCTCTGGCATGGTAGGAACATGTGGGCCTTGTTGACCTTTCATATTCCTTTTAGAGGTTGTAACATGATTTGTAGTTTATCCTATGTTGTACATAAAACCTGGAAAAAATTCTCCTAATATCTATTATTGGTTTATGCCTTCCCTTGGTTGCAGGTATTCAATCTTGAACCTATTATTCCAATCTACATGGCACAACCTGACCAGGTTGAAAGATCTGAAAATTGTATACAAAGATGCAATGAACAAACTGAGAGGCAAGGAATTGGAGCTCCTCATAGTCATTCTACCTGACAACAATGGATCTCTGTATGGTCAGTATTTTATTCTTTCTTGAGGATTCAGTAACTTTGATCATGTAGAAGTGGATTTTACATGGAATTCGATCATGTAAAATTTATGGAATATCTGAGTATGTTATTCCAGTAATATGTTTATCATTTGTATGAAACCTTGAGAGTCACCTTCAGTTATTACACTTACATTTCTTTCTCTAGAAGGGTTGAGAAGCCTAAATTTGAGAGAAATTAACTCGGTTACATTATTGCTATTGATACCTAGGCAACATGCATACACCCAAAGAACTTCTTCTTTATCACTTATGAAAGCCCCACCAAAGTCAGTAGTCTAGTATTTCCCTTAGATTAACCAAAGTGGAGATTCATAAAATGCATGGGATTAGGCTCCTATTTATCTAGAATGGGACTTATAGGCTCTAAAGATCTTAGAAGTGAATGGGTGTTGTTAGGCTTGAGCTCCAAGCATTGGATAGTTATAACATATTGTGCATTACATTATCAATTTACTCTTGGAACGAAGTATAAAATATCATTTCATGTATGTCTTGCATGATCCTACCCTATATTCCATCCACTACAAGGTGGGTGTTTCATAAGATCCATCCTTGCTTCCAAAATTCCCATAGTAGGAAACCTAGAAAAAATTTCCATGTGATCTCAAGAATAGGGTTTGATAAGACATAGTGCTTCTAGTTTACTATAGTTTCAAACCATGGGATATCCACTTAGTAAACATATATCATGACACATTTTGTCATGGGACATTAAAGAATACCCCTATTCTCACTATATATTGATCAAAGGCTCTCAAGGTCATTTTGTTTAAACTCATCTAAATAGATCTTTCTAATTAAAAGGACCCCTATTTTTTATAGATATCTGCTATTTTTATTGAAAAAAAAAAATTATACCCCCTAATACCTATAATACCCCCTACCCCTACATCTCCCCACCCAAATACCTCTAATATTTTGACTCTATTTTTCACAATTTAGAATCCCACTTTATGAATATAGTCTTCCTTCTTCCAATCTAGGACTATATTTTTTTGCGATGTATCCATATCCGTGATAGATTCCTGTGACTTGTTTTTCTTATTTTGCACTATATCCATATATGTGACAAAGTTCTATTGGCAGAGTCAGAAGTAGCAATTTTTGAGGTTTGGCTCTTCGGATACCCTTATAACAAATTTCTATTTTGAGGGTCAAAAGCAATGATTTCTAAGGTTTGGGCTCTTCAGTGATCAAAATGGATCCTAGAAAGCCTCTATGTCTTAAAAAGCTTCTAAATATTCAAAATTGTCACCTAAGAAAAACCTTTAAAAGAGGTGGTCGACACTATCGAGAGGCAAAAACATGAGAAAACATTGAAAAATAGAGTATTGATGGTTTAAAGCAACTTTGAATCGCAATCAGCGGTGGCAAAGGGAAGCTATTGGTGGAGACCACAAGGAATGCATGACAGTGATCAGCGGGGTCAACGAGGACCGTCAATCAAGCGCGCAGATCGACGGCCCAATTTGCATCGTAGTATCACTATCAGTAAATGCAAAGGAGTGCTTACAATAGCCAAGGGTGTGTATGATATGTGATTGCGATCAATCACATCGCAATATTGCATCGGCACATTTAAATGGAGCAGGGCCAATAATAACCATGACTACAATAGTCGGACCCGATAAAACTATGGACTATATTTGATAATATTTCAAATCCGGAAACAATGCTTTTTCATTGTAAATCGCATTTTTGTTAAACAAATGAAATACAAGGGATAAAGCGTTGATACGATATCACGAACTTTATCAATGTTGTTGAATACTATGTCAAGTCTGATATGAGCGGGATTTCAGTGTTTAATGTATTTTTTAATACAAAGGAAACATGAATGATTTCAAGTAGGCCGTGGGTGGTAAATGGTTTGGGTCGGGCTCTGCCCGATCCCATACGTTGGCTACCATGTGTCCAAGCTGAGGAGAGAGAAAACCACCCTCATCGGGCGGTTAATCCCCGTACGAAACAACCGCCAGAAATGAACCATAGTCGTTGGATCTAGATCTCCCAGATCAATGGTGGAGATGCGGTAAGTGGTGTAAAGGTGGACCCAATAGGAGTTATAAGGTGGAATGTGTAACATTTCAAATTTGAAACACGGAAAATTGGCGAATTTTCATGTTTTTTAGTGTATTTCTCTGTGTAAACAAAGAATGCTAATTTTTGGAATTTCAAAGGCCTGATGACCCATTCCATTACAGTACAAGTGGCCACCAACCCCGGAAGCGTTTAGCAATGATTGCTAATGCTCAGAAATGGATTTGAGCATACAGAGGCCGAGAAGCCAGAGAGCCCGAGAAGGTGAGATGAGCAGACAACACTAATTGGCTTTAAAACCATAGACATAGAGAAAAAAAGGGCAAGAAGTGCTGAGATAGAGCAACATAGACAGAGAGCCAGTGAGGAGAGTCTGTGTACTCAGAAGGGACTTGGGGGATCCAAGTAAAGCCTTATTGTTTTTGTATCTATTGTGTGAGACTCAAATTGAGCTCACTGTTGTAAAAATCTATTTTGAAGACATAATAGAGAGGTCACCACTGAAGGTTGGACCAGGAGATGTAGCCGAGGAGTGTTGGGTGAACTCCTTATTAAACTTGTTGTGTTTATGTGTGTTGTCTATTATGTTTCTTTTACTGCTTCATTGTCTATATATTTTGAAATCTTAACGATACATTGCACAAAGTAACATAGGCACATCCATGCACATGAGTCTATAATACCTTAATAATTGTCTAAGATCATTATCAGATCAAGTGGTATCAGAGCTTTAGGTTTGCTAAGGTTAGACAAGCTTGTGCTGGATTGTTGAATGCTAACTAGGTCAAAGCTCAAATTAGGATAAGGAGAACTGGTTGAGACTAACCCAGAAATAGGAGGAGCCTATCCTAGGATGAGAATGGCAAAAGAAATTCCCTTGGAATCAGACTCTCACTTCATGGACAGTTTCATGACCATGAGAGCCATGGTAGAAGAGATGTATAGAGAATTTAAGAAAGGTCGAGTTGAAGATACTTTAACCTCCAAAAAAAACAAAGGAATAGAGGAACCTCTTCTAGATGGCCATTTAGAAGGAAAAGTGAAAGGAAAAGAGCCTCCTCTATCAACACCTCCTTCTAGCCCTTTGATTAAATTAGATGTAAAATTTGATTTGCCAATATATGATGGAGAATTAAATGCAGAAAATCTAGATAACTGGATTAGATAGATTGATATATATTGCAGGGTGTAGAACATCGATTCAGAAAGGAGAAAGATTCAGCTGGCCAACCTTCGCCTTGGAGGAACTGCCCTAGTGTGGTGGGAAAGTAGGACACAAGCTGATTTGAAGAAGCATGGTAAAATTCTTTCTACCTGGAGCGAATTTGTTTCTGCCATTAAAAAACAATTCTATCCACTAGCTTATATGCAGTAAGCAATGATGAATTGGCAAACTCTTCACCAATTAAAGGGGCAAAGTGTAAAAAGAGATACCCAGGAATTTAGAAAAAGAGCTTTAATTCTAGGCATTTCTCTAAACTCACCTGAAACTTTGTTGAAGTATATAGGTGGTCTACACAACTATTTGAGGCAAACCATTCTCATGTTTAACCCTACTAGCATAGATGAGGTATCAGTTTAGGCTACACATCTAGAGGCTAGAGGCAAGAATGTGAACCCAAAGGTTGGGGGATCATCAAAACCCACTGCAAGCAAGAACAAGGAAAAGAGGAAGTAGAAACGGAAAGAGAGGAAGAAAAACACTATACAGAGAGACAAACCTTCATGTACTCACTACAAGAAGGTTGGACATTATGATGAACACTACTGGTCTTTGCATCCAGAGCTAAAACCCAAGAAGTTCAATGGCAAGAAGAAGAAGACTGTTGCTGCTATTCAAAAAGATTTGGGGTCAGACTCACGTGATGAAACAACAGTCACAGTTGTACGTATAAAAGGTAAAAATCATGAAGCATCTACTAGTAATTCTGCACAATCTATTGATAATGAAGAAAATGAGAGGAAAAGACATGAGCTTTTTCATATTAGAGTTATTTCCAGGCATTAAAAGATTGATACTTTATTTGATAATGGTTCACAAGTAAACTTGATTTCTGAAGCAATTGTAAAGAAGTTGGAACTACTAACCACACCTCACAAGAAGCCATATCCATTAGGTTGGGTATGTGATAAAGGAAAGCTACAAGTGACTAGATAATGTAAACTTAGGTTTTCTTTTGGGTCAACTTTTGTAGATGAGGTTGAGTTAGATATAGTTCCCTTAGATATATGTGGTATTGTGTTAGGAAGTCCTTACTTGTATGATAGAAAAGCCATTTTCTATAGAACTGAAAATAAGTATCAACTCACAAAAGATGGAATCGAATATATTGTAAGAGCTCATCAACTCAAAAATAACTACACCGTCATTAACTCAGGGTAGATGAAAAGAACTATAAATTCATGCAAGAAATTTTTACTAATGGTTGTAAAGGAAAAGGCCCCGAGTAAAACCAATGTATTTGAAGGTTGTGATGCTAAACAAAAAGCTGATTTAGAAAAAGTTGTTTCAGAATATGATATCCTATTTCAAGAACCTAAAGGTCTTCCACCCAAAAGGGAAATTGTACATGATATTCATTTGCAGCAAGATGCTCCATTGCCTAACATCGGAATGTATAGGTTATCCGCTTTAGAGAATGCAGAGATCAAGAAGCAGGTACAGGAGCTACTCGACAAAGGGTTCATAAGGCCAAGCACATCACCATGCGGATCTCCAATTGTCTTGGTGAGAAAGAAAGATGGTTCATGGAGGATGTGCATTGACTACAAAGAACTGAATAAAATAACAATCAAGAATCGTTATTCTCTTCCTCACATAGATGATCTATTAGATCAACTGAAAGAAGTTGTTTACTTTTACTTTTCCAAGTTGGACTTGTGTAGTGGCTACCATTAGGTCAGAGTCGTAGAACAAGACGCATGGAAGACTACTTTCAAAACAAAGCAAGGGTTGTATGAATGCCTAGTTATGCCTTTTGGCTTAACTAATGCTCTTGCAACTTTCATGAGAATAATGAATGATGTACTCAGGCCTTTTATTGATGATTTTGTAATTTTATATTTAGATGACATTCTTGTTTTCAGTAAAACATGGGAAGAACATTTGAAGCATGTAAAGCAGACTCTAGATTTTTTGAAAAGAGAAAATATCTATGTTAAATTATCAAAATGTGAATTTGGCAAAACATCCTTGAATTATTTGGGTCATATTGTAGGGGGTGGTGAATTGAAGATAGATCCCTCTAAGGTTGAAGTCATTGTGAACTGGCCTAAACCCAAATATGTGACAGAAGTTAGGAGCTTCCTAGGAGCAGCACAATATTGGAGAAGGTTTATTGCTAACTTTTCCTTGATTGTAGCTCCCTTACATGCTTTAACAGGATTGAACAAGGTGTTTTAGTGGGTAGGAAAGCAGAAGAAAGCCTTTGACACCTTGAAAGAAAAGATTAGTGTAGCACCAGTACTAGCATTGCCAGAGATTGAAAGAAAAGATTAGTGTAGCACCTTTGATTGAGATTGTTGGTGACTATGCCATGGGATCAATGTTGATGCAACATGGTAAACCCATATGTTATCATTCTAAAACATTTAATTCTGCAGTAGTTAATTATCCCACATATGATAAATAATTGTATGCATTAGTGCAGAGTGTGAAAACGTGGAAACATGACCCATTGGGCAAAGAAATAGTTATACATACTGATCATCAGCCACTTCAATATTTACACTGACAAACTAAATTGCAACAATCAAGACATTATAGGTGGATGGGGTTTCTACAATAGTTTCATCTTGTCATAAGATATAAGAAAGGCATACACAATAAGGTTGTAGATATGTTATCCGAACCAATTATAAATGCATCTACTATACTTAAGCATAATTTAGTATTGCACGAAAGCTACATTGAACAATATGCTCAATATGTAGATTTTAAAGATGTATATGCAACTTTAAGTCATGGCAAACAAGTAGAAGAATTGGATTATCATGTTAAGGACCAACTCTTGTATCATTTGGGAAAGTTATGCATTCCTCAAACTGAAAGAGTTAACATAATCCGAGAAGCACATACTTATCTAATATCAGGTCATTTTGGTGTAAGTAAAACATTTTCACAGCTACAAAGATTCTGTTACTGGCCAAGAATGCATGAAACAGTTTCTAGATATATTAAAGGGTGTACCATGTGTGCTAAAAGCAAGCCTGACAATAGAAAACTAGGCTTATACACTCCACTTCCAGTTCCTTCTCATCCTTGGGAAAGTGTTTCCATGGACTTTGTTGGGGGACTTCCAAAATATAGAAAAGGTCATGATTATGTATATGTTATTGTGGACAGGTTCAGCAAAATGTGTATTTTAATACCTTGTAACAAGCATATTACAGCTGAACAAACAAAAAAATTGTTCTTTCAACATGTATGGGTTCATTTTGGGTTTACCCACTTCTATTGTCTCTAATCGAGATTCCCGATTTGTTGGGAATTTTTGGTCAAGTCTATGGGAGTTAATGGACACCAGATTGAAGAAGAGCACAACATTTCATCCACAAACAGATGGCCAAATAGAGGTGGTCAACAAGAAAGTGATCCAGTTGCTCAGGAGCTATTACAGAAAGCATCTGAAGCTTTAGGATGAACATTTATGTTATGTGCAACCATGCTAAACATTCTTCTACACAAAGATCTCCTTTTGAGACTTGTTTTGGTTTTACACCAAGGTCTCCCTTGGATTTTGTCTTTAGTAAAGAAATAGTAGTTGATGAACACAGTGATGTGGAAAAACTAACCAAGTTCATTGAACAGATCCAAGAAATTCACCAGGCAGTGCAGGAACAGCTGAGAAAGAGACAAGGCAAGTACAAGGCAAGACATGATAAGCATCGAATTGAGCACAGATTCCATGTTGGTGATCAAGTCCGGCTGTACATTAGCAAAGACAAAATGCAAGGTGAAGGTAAGAAGCTGAAGCCAATAAGGTATGGGCCTTTCAAGATACTTGAGAAAATTGGTGAGAATTCTTTTCGCCTTGATTTTCCAGCTTACATGCACATCTATTCAGTAGTTAATGCAGAGAACTTGAGACTATTTGAACCTTCATTGATTGAAGATCCCAAAGAGCAAAGTCAGTTGCCTTCTATTGATGATCTATTGCCTGAATATCTCAATGAGTTGCAGGAAGATACAGTTCTAGACAGGAAGGTGAGAACTACGCACAGAGGGGATGTTGAGTACCTCAGAATTAGACTCAAAGGTTCAAAACCAAGCAGTGCAAGATGGATAGAGATTGAACAAGTGAGGAAGTTGTATCCTCACTTGATTGATGCTTAAAAACCAACTTTTGGTGGTCCAAAAGCCTTTTTCAGTGGGAAGGCATGATCCAAATGGATCCTAGAAACCCTCTAAGTCTTAAAAATCTTCTAAACATTCAAAACTATCGCCTAAGAAAAACCTTTAAAGAAGGCAAATAACAATATCAGGAGGCAAAAACATAGAGAAAACATTGAAAAACATAGTATCGGCAGTTTAGAGCAACTTTGAATCGGAGCCGTCGAATATGGCCGATCAACGGTCTAGATCCGATCGGCGAATCACAATCGATGGTGGCAAAGGGAGGCTATCAATGGAGACCACAAGGAATGCGCGACAGAGATCAGCGGTGTCAACGAGGACCATCGATCAAGCGCACAGATCAACGGCCCAAGTTGCATCGCAGTATCGCTATTAGCAAATGCAAAGGAGCGCTTACAATGGCCTGAGGTGTGTACGATATGCAATTGTGATCAATCACATCGCAATATCACATCGGCACATTTCAATGGAGTGGGGGCGATAATAACCATGACTGCGATAGCCAGACCCAATAAAATTATGGACTATATTTGATAATATTTCAAGTCCAGAAACAATGGTTTTTTAGTGTAAATCGCATTTTCATTAAACAAACTAAATAAAAGGGATAAAGCACCGATGTGATATTACAGACCCAAAGGGGTTTATTAATGTTGTTGAATACTATTTCAAGTCCGATATGAGTGGGATTTTAGTGTTTAATGTATTTTTTAATACAAAGGAAACAGGTAGGATTTCAGGTAGGTCATGGGCAGTAAATGATTTGGGCCAGGCTCTGCTCGATGCCATACGATGGTTGCCACGTGTCCAGGCTGAGGAGAGAGAAAAACACCCTCATCAGGCAGTTAACCCCGTACGAAAGCGTCACCCGAAATGAACCATAACCGTTGGATCTGGATCTCTCAGATCAATGGTGGAGATGCGGTAAGCGGTGTAAAGGCAGACCCGATAAGAGTTATAAGATGGAATGTATAACATTTCAAATCCAAAACATGACAGATTGGTGAATTTTCATGGTTTTTAGTGTATTTCTCTTTGTAAATAAAGAATGCTAATTTTGGGAATTTCAAAGGCCCGATGACCCATTTCATTATAGTACAGGTGGTCACCAACACTGGAAGCATTTAGCAATAATTGCTAATGCTCAGAAAGGGATCTGAGCGAACAGAGGTTGAGAAGCCAGAGAGCTTGAGAAGGTGAAACAAGCAAACAATTCCAGTTGGGTTTAAAACCATAGATAGAGAGAAAACAGAGGCAAGCAGTGCTGAGATAGAGCAACAGAGACACAGAGTCAGTGAGGAGAGACTGTGTACTCAGAAGAGACTTGGGCGATCCAAGTAAAGCCTTATTGTTTTTTTATCTATTGTGTGAGACTCAAATTGAGCTCACTATTGTAAAACTTTATTTTGAAGACATAATAGAGAGGTCACCACTGAAGGCTAGACTAGGAGATGTAGCCTAGGAGTGTTGGGTGAACTCCTTATTAAACTTTTTGTATTTATCTGTGTTTTATATTATGTTTCTTTTACTGCTTCATTGTCTATGTATTTCGCAATCTTATCGATCCATTACATAAAGTAACATAGGCACATCCATGAACATGAGTTTGTAATACCTTAATAATTGTATAAGATCATTATCATATCATTCGGATACCCTTATGCTTTCATATTTATGTTGGCGGGCTAACCTTAATATTTTGACTCTATTTTTTACAATTTAGAATCCCACTTTATGACTGAATGTGGTAAGATATTGGTAAACAAGTTGAAGTTTGTGTCTTTCAAACAAGCTAGGTTTGATTATGCCAAGCTACTTGAAGGGATTGTCCCAATTATCACATAAGGATGTCACAAATTTACAAGCGTTAAGGAGACTATCTACATTTTCCCCTTTTTTGTGACAACGATGGCAAAAGAAAGGCCCTTGAAATCCTCTTTTCACAAAGTTAGCCTAGATTAAAAAATTTCTTCGAGCTAATGCTGACCAAAAAAGAGAGGATTTTGGACAGAGGGTTCACTTCCAATTTTTTACCCAAATACCATGTGGGAATCTCGTAACCCTATTATTAGCTTGTAAGATTATTTAATAGTAAAATACCCACCTAACAAATATTCCCATTGATGTTTATCCATGATGTTATCAATTTTTATTTTTGTTGATGACAACTCTTGCCATAATCAATCCCAGTCAAATTCCATGCTAGCAGGTGGCCTTTGATCCTTAGGTATCCATGAGAACCATTTGTCAAGGCCAATTTCATTCCAATAATGGAATCATTTTTTTCTCATGTGGATCAACATAGTATTTTGAAGTACTTATATCTTTTATTTTTCCCTCAATATTGGAAATTGCAGCTAAGAATAATCCCAAAATAATGTTGTTAATCCATCCCTAACATTTTGAAATCATTGTTCCTCTATAAGGTGTCTATTGTCACAATCTAAATTCCAAATTAGAGAACTAGGTCTATTTCTACTCATTCTTAAAATACCATGTTGTTTAAGATTTTTTTTATTTTTTATTTATTTTTTTTTTTCGAGGAAAAAAACGAACTTTTTTATAAGAAATAAAAAAGTTACAAGCATATGAATTAACATTCAGAAGCCTCAGTGGTATTGAGACTTTACATCCGTCCCAAGCGAGTGAGAAACAGTCTCCTCTGTGTATCACCAAAACTGTCATATGAAAACCAAAGAAAACATGTTCTTGACTGTTTGCGTCGCTGGTTCGTTGCCTTACTTAGACAAATCTTACAAGAGATTTCCTGTCCATATTCAAAAAAACCGTGGGTCTCCTGTGCAGAGGAAAACAACCCACGGTATATCACCCTAAAGTTTTATGTTTGATCCTAAAAAAGTAGTCCACAAACAGTAAAATAAACAGCAATATTTACATCAGTTCCGATTCTGAATAAAGCGGCTGTCAAAGAGAAAACTGAAAAAAAAAACAGCTGATACTAAGAAAGATTATGTGTATGGAGGGAGATCCGACACACGGATCTGATCATGCATCTGTTCAACTATTCTCCACGAGTCCACAGCTTGCTGCAGACCTTCTTTAGAAAGCTTGTCTGCCTCTTCATTTATGTCCCTGTAAATATGTTCAATAGAGAATACATTAAATTGGAGTTTTAAAATTTGTATTTCTTCCATGAGCGGTCTCAGCATATAGTTTTGGAATCTATATTTTCCATTTACCCAATTTATAACGTTCAGTGAGTCCCCAAAGATCTGAACTGAGAAGATATTTCTGCTAATGAGCCAGCATAAAAGAAGTTTAAGGGCAGACAGTTCGGCGAAATTGTTTGTACCGGGACCTAGTCCCACAGAGGCTTTTAAAGAGTGTGAGGAACTTAAATGGATAATGATCCCAGCACCCGTATTGTTGTTCTGAGCAGCCCCGTCGAAAAAGGCCCATGGGATCCCCTCTATGATTCGTTCCTCCTTTCTGGGAATAGTTTTCCTTGATTCTTCGGGTTCCGAAATACTAGATAATATGGCTGAGCTTTGGATAGCGATCACTTCCGCTGGAGTGAGCTTTTCTCTGAAGATGCTTCTATTCCTTGCTATCCATATACTCCAGCAAATAATAGGGGGAAGGTTCCTCAAGTTTCTCTCTGAGTAGTGGTTCCACCAGTATTCCCATGCTGAAAGAAAAGATTCCCCCTCCCATTTCACATTTTATCCAGTAACTTCTTCATCTCTTCCCATACTTTCCTTGCAAATGGACAAGCAATGAACAAGTGAGAAATGGATTCTGAGTCTGAAAAAAATAAGGGGCATCTACCTGGGCCCTATTTGAATCTGGATTGTAGGATATCCCAGGTAGGAATTTTCTTTCTTAACACACACCAAAAAAATAATCTTGCTTTTTTTGGGCATTTCAGCTTAAGCAAAGGTTTTACCCACCATGCTGGAAGATCCCACCCTTTTCTCTTCATTAAGTAATTATACCCAGCCTTTGGAGAGTAGGATCCGGACTCAGCATGTGCCCAAACCAATTGGTCAGGCCTGTCCTGTTATCTCACATTTGACCTCTTTAGCTCCTGAAGAAACCTCCGCCATTCATTTATCCACAAGGGGTCAATTCCCAAATCTTCTCCTGATTTCCATGCTTGACCCCAAATGGTTGAACCCATATTTGCAATCTGATTAAGACCAAAAATACCCTTCACATCCAAGTGAGCCAACAGGTCAGGGGATAGAGCGAAGGATTCATTACATCCCACCCAGGGGTCTCTTCCAATCCTCACATTTTCGCCATTTCCAACATGCCAGGCCAGACCCTGTTCTATGACCTTAAAAGCCTCTGTCGTGGCTTTCCAAATCACTGAAGAATGCCTTCCTTTTTTGTTTGGATTTCTTATCCAATCTTCTAAAGGCATGGGATCAATGTATTTGCGTTTTATGACTCTAGTCCATAAATTCTCAGAATTGATTATTCGCCATCCAGATTTTGCTACCAGGGAGGTGCTGAAGTCATAGAGGTTTTTTATGCCCCATCCACCCCAGTCTTTTGGCCTTGTGATTTTGTCCCATGCCACCCAAGGTAGAACAGAATCCTCCTTTGACCCTGACCAAAGGAATCTACTGCAAAGTTGTTTGATCTTGTGCAGAATACCTTTCGGGATCCATGTTAGGGCTGCCCAGAACACAGGCATGGCCTGAAGAACAGAGTTCACAAGGGTTAGTCTGCCTGCCCGAGATAGCCACCTGAAGCTCCAATGGGATATTTTTTGTTCAATTTTGGCCACCAGCCAGTTCCAATCCTGCTTTTTATATGAGTGTGGTTTCAACCAAAACCCAAGGTATTTGAACGGAGAATCCATATTACAGGACTCAAAAGGCTGATAAGAAGAAATCAGAAGTTCCTCGTGTCGGTTGAAACCCTCCAATATTAGTTGGGACTTCCTTGAATTTATTTGAAGCCCTGTAGCTTTCAAGAACAGGTCAAGCAGACTTTTTAGTTCTTTTATTTCATTTAAACTCCCATTTGTAAATAATAAAATATCATCTACAAATAGGAGATGAGTAATGAACAAATTTACAGCAACTTCCAAACCTTTAATCAAACCTGTTCTTTTGGCATTTGATATCAATCTGCTGAGTCCCTCTGCAGCTAGGAGAAAAAGTAAGGGAGAGAGAGGACATCCTTGCCTCAACCCCCTTTGGCCTCTGAAGAATTGGGAAGCATCCCCGTTTATTAAAACTGCAAAGCTTGCACTTGAAATGCACCCCATGATCCAGCATATGAATTCCACCTTGAAGCCCAGATGAGTCAGAAGCATCCTGAGATAAACCCAACTAATTCTGTCATAGGCTTTAGACAGGTCAATTTTTAACACAGCCCCCTTCTTGTTTGATTTCTTGATACTATGTATGGTTTCCTGTGCCACCCCTATAGCTTCGTGAATTTGACGACCGTCTAAAAAGCCAAATTGTTCAAGAGAGATGCAATTAGAAAGAATCGGCTTCAGGTGAACCGCAATGGTTTTTGCAATAATTTTATAGATGCAGCTGCACAGTGAAATTGGCCTGAAGTCCTCGAAAGATTCCAGTTCTTCTTTTTTGGGGATAAGAGCAATGAAAGTAGCATTAAAAGGGGGATGAACCTCTCCTTTCCTCCTTGATTCCTCCACCACTTCCGTTAGTTCATCCCCAATCAAGTTTAAAAAGTGAATAAAAAGTTCAATAGTCCAGCCATCCGGGCTCGGACATTTGTCTTTTGCCATGGATTTAACTATACTTTCTACTTCCGCTTTTGTCACTTCTCTAAAAAGGTCTTCAGCTTCCTCCCCCTCCACAAAACGGGGGAAAGCTTGAGCTGTTTTGATGATCTCAGTTAAAGAAACCCCTCCTGGATCTGAGAACAAGGATTGAAAATGATTTTTCCCCATGATTGACAGGGCCTCAAAAGACGAGGCTTCTCTGCCTTCAGGATCCTTTAGCTTCCAAATAGTATTTGCATTTTTCCGGCCTCTTGCATAGTTGTGAAAAAAATTTGTGTTTTCATCCCCTGCTCTCAGCCAGATCGCCCTGCTCTTAAGTCTCCATTCTTCCTCTTTGTCCAGCAAAATCTTTGCTCGAGACTCCTCAAGGGCTACTATCCTTTCCTTAGACTCCTGGGAAGCATAAGCATCTGCCTCAGGATCCTCTAGGGCACGAAGATCCGCATTAATTTTGGCCAATTCCTCATTCTGCTTTTTCCTTTTGTCTGTGGCCCATTCCAAGGTTGCTTTCTTTAGTCTTTTTAGATTATCCATAAATAGAGCCCCTTTATTTTCCGATGGGTTCCTACCTAGATGTCTCCAAGTATTTCTGAAAAGCAGATTATAAGAATCTTCTTGCAGCCAAGAAGCATTAAATTTGAAGGGAGCAACAGGTTTTGGGGGGGGTTTGGAAAGTTCTAAAAGAATGGGGAAGTGATCAGAATTTCCCCCTTCACCCACCCATTGCCTGAACAAAGGAATGTTTGCAACCATCAAATCACTGATTAGAAAGCGATCCAGTCTTTTTGCTATTCTTTCCTCCCCTATTCTCCTATTTCTCCATGTAGGTTTTTCTTTTATAATGTTAGCATCTATCAGCTTATGGGAAAGAAGTGCATTAGCAAAGAAGTCTATTAGGGGGTCTTCTCTGGCTGAGGGACCCCATGCCTCCGCATTCCCTATGGAAAAATTTAGATCTCCTCCTAATATCAAATTTTTCCCTTTAAGCAGTTCTTTGGACAGGAGTGCATTCCAGAAGGCAACCCTTGCCTGACATGGCCTGTAAACATTGATGATCAGAAAAGGGAAATCGAATTCAGGGGATAAAACCTCCAAACCCAGCATATTTGGCATACCCCAATGGTTTAGCAATTTCAGTCTGCCCTCCCTGCATCCGATAGCAAGCCCACCCGAGTGACCCTCAGCATCAAGGGCTACAAAAACCCACCCCGGAAAAGAAGTTCTGAGGGCTGATTCAATGTCAACACCCCTGCCTAAAGTTTCTTGGAGAAAGACAATTTCTGGATTATAGCGAGAGATTAATTCCTTCAAAGCCAGTTTTTTGGGTTTACTGGCTAAACCCTTGTAGTTCCATGACAATCAGATCATTTTATAACAGCTTCATGGGGTTTTGCTGCTCTAAGCGCCCCAGGGATCAACATTTGCTTGCCATTGGCCACATCAATTTTGGCTTTGACTTGAGCTTTGGACAGGTTTGTCTTCCTTCCTCTACCCTTTTTAATAGAACTTTTAGACGATGAAGGACCCAAACCACCCACCGGCTCGATCAAATCGGGGAAGATATCAGGCTTTTTGCTGAGAGATCTAAGGTTATATGGACGCACAGGGGTGGATACACTCGTTACCGGATTATCAATGGAAACAGCTTCATAGTTCAGATCGATGGATGGGATAGCAGCAGTAATTATTTCAATATTTACAGAATCATCCATGTAATTTGTAATCAGAGGAGACCCCTTAGACGAGAGAACAATTTTTGAATCAGAAATGCATACAGAGTTTAGTGGGTCTGACTTCATACCGGGTGATTCACTAGCGGTGGCGTCTGTGTCTCGGACGGGAATCTCAGCGCCACTTGGATCTTCAGCTGCTTGAACCGGGTCCCCTCCTATCAGAGGCAGGGCTTCTTCTTCCTGAGCTTGGATTCCTTCCATAGGCTTAGCCTCTGATCTTTGTTTCTCCGCTGATTTCATATCTTTCCTTGTGCTACCAATCCACTGCTCATCTGATTGCTGAGGCCTCCTTCTGCGTCTCCCCAAGGGGCAATCCCTTGCAAAATGCCCATACTCATGGCATCGGTGACACCTAAAGGGTAGGAGTTCATGATCCAGCAGCTGTTCGAAGACATAATCCCTGTACTGCAAGTTGATCGATTCCGCAAGTCCTTCATTTGGGTTTAATCGCACTAAAATCCTGGCCACTGCTCTTTCATGGGTGTGTAGGAAGGACTTGTCTGCTTCCAAGAACGTACCAAGGAGGTTCCCAATAGAGGTGAACACGGAATCAACCCAAAGGAATGGGGGTAGACCAGGTGCCCTTACCCAGACAGGGAATTCCTCAACCTTCTCCTTGGACGCGTCGAAAAGAGGAGACCACCTTTTGAAAAAAATTGGGCGTTTCCCAAACGCCCAATTTCTCCCTTCGACCCATTCCATGGCTTCCTTGCTGTCGAATCTGATCATGAACCACCCTTTGACCAGTGTAGCCGTTGTAAATGATTTTGCCGGGGTATCCTTCCACTGACTCTCCGCCCAAAGCCGTAGGAACTTGCCAGAGACGGGCCGCCCTCTTGCTCGACCCACCAGCGTGCACTCCGCCACCTCCAAGGCGTCCTCTACTTGGACGTCCATCCCCAACAACAAATTGCCTGCTATCCTTTTCTTTTTTAAGTGCTTCGCCTTCTTACTCTTTTCCCCGTCCCTTTCCCAATCCGGCTCTCCTTCTCTGTTCAAGACTGAGATATCTGGTATTCTTTGGGCTCCATTCGCATTTTCCGCTGGGGGATTATCGTCCGTTCCTGAATGGATAGGGCTCGAAACTCCTACAGGGGTCCCATTTTTGCCTGCAAACTGACAACCCTTTTCTACCGCCTTTGCAGCGTCGAGGGTTTGGTCATCCTTCCCCTGGATTAAAACCTTACCAATATCCGAAGAAACCCCCTTTGTACTCGGGCCGGCGTCATTCCGGTCTTTTGAGAGATGGCTCCTGTTTACAGCCAGGAGACTGCTTTTTTCCCAAGCTTCCTTTTCCGAAGATTGGAAACCCCCTACTGGCCTCCATACTCCTTGACTGGATTTTAGATTAATAATGTCTTCCAGACCACCAGACGGGCTGAAAACCTTCGTGGGGGAAAGAAACTTACCATCGTGGAGACCTTTCTCTTTCAGTATACTTTCCTCCGCTCGTACTCCTGACTCTCCTTTGCGCCCGCCGCTATTGTCGAATGCACCAGACAGGTTCAGACTCTCCTCCAGCAAACCCTTTGGTGGATTAATGCTCCAAGGTCCTCCCTCAGAAAAGGTGGCCGATGCGAATTTTCCAACTTGTCCGAAGAACTTGTCAATGTTTTGTTCGGTTATCTCCTTACCCCAGACCGAAAGAATGTCCTCTGGGGCTGGGTCTAGATCCACCGCCTCATTATGGTTCACCATGGTAACTAAACTGTGTTAAGAAACTGACACCTCACAGTAAAAAAAACCTCGTTACCTGAAATGTTGTTCCTGAAACCGCCTGGGAGCAGAAGTCTGTTTTTGGATTTTGGATTTTGTTGTTCCAAAACCGCCTTAGGACATTATTTGCAGAGATGAACCCCCAGAGAAGACTGCCAACACAAACCACCAGCGAAAAAAACCCCAAGACCTAACCGAGAAAAGGCAAAAAGAAATTCCGCACCAGCTGTCTCATTGCTAGGGAACCTTGAAAACGCCTAACCTCGGAGGGTCTGCCATCAGTCCACCCCGTACCTCCGTGACGTGAGATGGACAGTCTACGACACCTACGCCCTCGGCCTAGGGTTTCAGGATCGAACCCTGCGCCATCCTCCAACCTTCCTCCCCAAGCCTCCCTATAGGGTTTTAAGTCATCATGTTGTTTAAGATTTAACACAAACTTTTTCTTTTATATCCTTGTCTGTAAGGCACCATGACCTTGAAGTTATTTCCACCAATTTTTTTCACCAAGAATTGAGATTAATATGTCATTTCTTTTTACCCAATCCTTTTACTAATTTAGAAAGGAAAATTCCATGATCCCATATAACCAGTTCTCGTATTTTATTTATTTTTTCCCCATCCCATAGGAAGGCATGTTGCAGAATGCAAATAGCCTTTACAATGTTCTTGAGTAATTCAAGGGAAGAAACAAATAGAGAAACAATGCTTGAAGAATAGTTTTCAATAGAATTAGTCAAGCTATCAAGTTAATAGAACAAAATTCCTAGTTAGCTAGTTTGTTTTCAAGCTTCATGATAATATACTCCCAAGTAGTGATGCAAAGATAATTATCTACTAAAGTGCCTCCTAAATATATGAAGAGATGGAATCTCCAATGAAACCCTTTCATTATAGAAATGTTTAATTATATACCGTGTTGAGTATTAAATTGGTGCTTGTCTGATTGAAGATTCATAGGATATCATAAATTTATTTTAAAATTGTTGGAAGGCATTGAATTCACAGATAATAGGAACACCCATAAGAATGATATCATTGAAAATATATTGATGCAAGTTTGGAAGATTCACATAGAAATCTATCACTATAGAAATTTCTATCGTTGAAGATAACTATTAACCTAGATTCACCTACAAAATTCTGTAGGTTGAAGATATTGATGCAAGTTTGGAAATTCACCTACAGAATTAACCTAGAAATTTCTATCATTGAAGAATGATATCATTGAAAAGATATTGATGCAAGTTACATCACTATAGAAATTCACATGATGGATTGCTTTATTCACCTACATAATTAACCCATATTTAATAGGCAATTAATTGTTATTGTGTTTTTTGTTCTATTAATTATTTGAACTAATTATTTGTGTCCCTGTAGTCACATAATATCACATCTAAGTTGAAAGTACTAAATCAGATCATCATGAGTATTCTTAAGGACGGTTATAATTATTGGGCTGAGAATTCGTTATTGAAGGAGCTTGTGACTAATGTTGTGGCGACTTTGCAAGAGGCTAGAGAGCTTGCAAAGCATTGCAGAGAGATTTTGTTCAGTGGGAAGCTTATGATGCAGAGCGACCTAGATGTGCTCATCAACAAACTCAATTTTCATCTATGCGATTTGGATATTCTCATAAAGAGTGGACTGTTGAGGGAATCTAGTGATGGCTTCAGGGTGTCAAGTCCGGATTCCATTAGGGACAGCCTAGTTTTTTTGTCAAGGGTTTGTTTGCAAGGCTTAAGATTAGTAATACTGAACTCAAAAAACAGGCCTTGATTTCTCTTGTATAGTTTTTGGAGGAGGATGACATGAATATTTTGTTTGTGGTAGATGGAGGAGTGGATATTCTTTACTTGGTGCATTTGCTCGATTCACATAATGTTGCTATCAGAGAATATGTAGCTATTGCAGTGTCGATTCTGGCATAGTTTGATGTCTTCAAGGCTTGTGTTGCTGCAGAAAGTGTTGTGCCACCATTGATTAGGTTGTTGGAATCTGGAACTTCTTTGTGCAAGGAGAAAGCAGCCGAGGCTCTGCAGGGATTGACTGTTGACTTCGAGGAGGAGAGTATTAATGCTGAGCTGAATGTAATCTTAGGGATCTGTCATTGTAATGATGGTCTACACATAGATAGGGAGTATGCCTCTGTGGTTTCTACATTTGGTGGAATCTTAGCTCTGGTTGAATTATGCAGAAATGGGTATCAAGGGCAGGGTATTGCGTCGGCAGTGTTGAGGAACTTGGCCTTTGTGGAGGAAATAAGAGGTCTCATGGCAGAGGAAGGAGAAATTCCTGTGTTGATCAATCTTGTGAATTATGGTACAACCCTTGCACAAAAGTCTTCTGCAGAATGTTTGCATCTGTTGGGTGCCCTTCATGAAAGCTTGAGGCAGAATATCTGCAGAGAAGGTGGGGTTGAATCACTTGTTCTGTTTTTGGAAAAAGTAGAGAGTACTGAGGTCTGAGGCATTGGGCTTTCCTTCCTATCTACCAATACTACCCATCCCATACTTGGCTTAGATGAGTTGAGCCCTAGAGGAGAGAAAGGTGGATAGGAGAGATGAAAATAACTGGGAGTAACTTCGTGACTTCCTCACCTACTAGACCACTCCCTGGGTTGAAGAAATAGATACTTCAAACAGCCTAAACCAGAGAATACTATGGAATCTATTACTCAGTATACAATACTTATGCAAGGGTTAACAACACTATAGAATAAAGATAGAACTCTATAAGGAAGATAGAACTAGATTAAGAATAGAAGCATTAGGACTTCTCTTATTATATCTTATCCTAGACTGAAACTTAACTAATAATCTCTTACACTAACTAAGGATTAATATTTTCATTGTTTCATTGTTTCATAAAATGAGACCCTTCTTGGAAAAAATTATATTAGACTTAGACTTCACTCGGAGTCTCTCATAATCTCTCAGGAACAGTAGGATAGGAATTAGGGGAATTAGTGCTTTATAGGCCTCGAAGGGAACCAAAACCCTTAAAACAAGAGATCACCAACCTTTCACTCTTCATATCGACCTAGTTACTATGATAGCTGCTAGCAAATAAATGCTAGTAAATCCAAAATCCACTAGGCTATTCCGCTAATCCTATACAGTGATCCAATACTTACTACTTAAGACTCATCACGCTATTATAAGGCTAGTTTCCATGGAGAACTTACTCTAATACAAAGGAAATTACAAAATAAAGTTGAAGGCTAGTAGTACCTATTTGGGACATAGACAACCTTACTCTAAGGACTAACAGAAGTGTATCTTATGACTTTCACACTCTAAGTCTCAAGTGCTAGTTCATATTGCTAAAGAAAATTTGATTGGTACGTAAATTCAAATAAAACCTTCTCATTGCTAATCTTATATAACTTCTAGGGCATTCCAATAGCCAATAGTATTTAGTCCCCATCTAAGTATACCCCTTATTCTAATAGTCCTTTGGCATAGTAGTACCCTAGCCATATTCCAAAATAGGTGATCCTATATTCGATCCCAATAGTCAATGAAGTCGATGCCAAGAAGAAATAGATGTTGGTACTTGATGCTAGGAGTTGATGTCTTTATTTCCTCTTTTTGATCTTTCCTTTCTCTCTCTTCCTCCCCCCTGATCCAACAACTCTTATCTAAGTGGAATGGATGAAATAAAAAAGGTACAAAAAGGTAATAGCTATAAAATGGCATTATCACAAACATGCATTTTGAAAGAAAAATCAAACATTAAGTAGAGCTCCCTATGAACTGGACTAGCTTAAGCCTTAGCCCTATGGGAAACTATAGTTCCATTCAAGCCTGTCGTAAGTTCTCTATAGAGTGAAAAAAAAGAAGTCAGTTCCATAGCCTTAGTTCCAATTCAATTTGATTTTGAGTAAATTCCTATGGGAAACTCTAATCCGCTATAATCCAATGGAAGTATACGTGAAGCCATATATACATTAAATCATTAGAAAGATAATAATATTTGGTTGGACAAGATGAAAACTAACAATTATGATGACAACTAACAATTATGGTAAGACTAATTAGCTTTATCTAAGCCTCACTCTCATTGTTGTTATCTTAGCTTAACTAAGCATAGTGAAATCAATCTATTATTCTCGTAGTTCTAGCTAGTGAAACCTATCTTCTCTATTTGATAGAAGTAGTGTTAACCTGAAAATGAGTGCAGAAGAAATAAACCTAAGTGTAGAAGGTAAAGATAAGTTCTATCTAGATTTCTATTCTAAACAACAGTAGTGTTAACCTGAACATGAGTGCAAAAGAAATAAACATAATTAAATAAGATAAAGATAAGTTCTATCTCGATTTCTATTTTAAACCTCAACCTCAAATTCTTTCTCTAATACTGACCTTAATAAGTTGAGGACATGTCACATTGAAGAACATCATTGTAGCATCATTACATTATGAAATACATCATTAAGAGACATGCCATCATAAGATACTAATTGTTGTATGTTGTGTTTATCGACAATCACAGAAGATTTTTCCTGCCCATTTTGTTTGGTGTGTTGTGTCAGCCACTGGTTACTTTTCATTTGTATTTTTGTTGGAGTTCTTGTGTTTATTAGTGCGGCAATGCATCATTTTCATTTTGCTGATGACTTTCTTTCCCAATATTTTGTTTTGCATAGTGCTTTAACAAAAAAATTCCTTCTGTAAATATTTAAGTGACCTTCGGAATTATTGTGTAGGGTTTACGACTGCATTTGAATTCTTTGCATGATCTATTCAATTTTGAGGTTTGGGTTAGTAAACTATGTTATTTTTATTATTTTTGAATGCTTATTGGATTTTTGCTGCAAAATCTTTGATATCCTGATCTGAATTATTGGTTGTTAGGATTCTTTTTCGATATGCCCTTTGTGCCATATGTCCAACAGGCAATGAAGTTGTTGCTTGTAAATTTATGTGACTGATTGGATTAATATAATGCTTCTCCAATGATAATAATTAGGGGAAATGTAATTAAACTCTATGCTACAATCTACTAGGCTTTAGGGGATGATAAGAAATTAAGGAAATGTGAATTTATAGTTTTTGACTGGTTTTTCTTTTGTTTCAGGTCAGGATTCTACATCTACATCGATCAGAATAGTTCATTACCTCTTCCTCAACTAGAGAGCCCAAAACTTCCCTGCAATATTGCTCAACAACAACTAGGTGCATTTTATGGTGGTGAGCAGGTTTACACAGATTAGAGAATGTTAAATAAATATTGCATCAACGACTGTCGAATTATGAAAGCCAGTAATGGAGGAGATAACTTTGTAGGTCACCAATA
The DNA here is from genome assembly GCA_031772625.1 of Pinus tabuliformis. Classification (NCBI taxonomy): domain Eukaryota; kingdom Viridiplantae; phylum Streptophyta; class Pinopsida; order Pinales; family Pinaceae; genus Pinus; species Pinus tabuliformis. The sequence continues at coordinate 995,572,751 of CM062806.1, read as the reverse complement.
GATTGAGAATTGGCCTATATCATGTTGCTAGGGCCTTTGTCAATTTTCCATCTTTTGTAAAATCTTCATCAAGACAGGGTTGCCAATCAATTGTAGATTCTAATGCATATACATTCTTACAATTTTTTGTTATCAAGGAAGCTAATTCCAATTATACAAGGGTATGAATTAAATTTTCCACCATTTAATGTGATTCAAGCTTTTGGATTTATATGTCAGAGAGTAAACTCTCTTGTAGGATGGAGAAATTTTGAACATTTTTCTTTTGCCTCATAATATGTCATCAAATGAAGTTTCAAATTCAATGACATGAATGTATTTTCAACAAATATAAGTGTGTTGCCTTATTATTTTCAAGGTTTCTTTCCAAAATTGTTAAGTTTTGGAAATTGTTTTTTCATTTAGATTTAAAATGAGCTTTAAAAAAAATGGAATTTATTTCTTTTTTTTTCCATAAAGAACAAAGATTTAACATAATTAAAATCACTATTCGGGAACTTTAAATGTTGAAACCACCTTAAAATATCATTTAAAATGGTTTTGCTTAATTTTTTTTTAATTTTTGATATTGTCTCTGGAGAGACAATAGTTGGAATTATGGACATATAGTTTCACAATATGTTTTTAATCTCAGCTATTGTAATTGTCTCTAAAGAGACAAAAATGAAAATGTCTCTACAAAGACAAATGAATTTGCCTCTAGAGAGACAAATGAAATTGTCTTTTAAGAGACAATAATGACCATGTCTTTATAGAGACAATAGTAATATAGGTTTTATATTGTCTTTATAGAGTCAATTTTTTAAGACACTAGTTTTGAGACACCCCTTTAAAGACAATACACAAGTTTCTTTTTGTTTCAAGTTAAAACTATTGACTCTAAAATTATCTTAAATATTGCCTTAAAACCCATATAATAAGTAAATGAAACTAATAACTATATAACAAACGTACTTTCCCTACTTAGCCTCTGTGAAATCTGGTAAAGCCAAAGTGCCAAAAGTAAGAATGGATAATGGTAATGCCATAGATTAATTGAGAGGCATGAGAAGCCCCGAGGAAATCAAAATGCTTAGTGTCAACAACTCCACTCAAAACTGAATTTTATTGCGAAAGAAAAGAGAATAATAAGAATAAAATGCATTTCCTGGTTTATTATTTAGTTCTTATATTTAACCAACTTGATATCCATATCCACATTGAAGGTACAGTACTTAAATCATCATGCTTGAGCAGAATGAAGGTACAATACTTATCACTTTAGAATTATGAAATGTGGATAAGGTAGAGTCTAGACAGAAGAGCATAAGGAGTCGCCATCGGAGGCCAAAGAGTCAGTCTATCCACAACTTAGGCAACTCCAACTGCAGTTATTTGCAGAATTTAGGCATCCTCAATAACACATATTGTTCACAAAACATCATTAATTCCGCGCACTGAAACGTACTCTCTACATGATCTATTTTACTTACAACAGAACAACATACTCCTTCATTCTCCACATGAGGAAGCCCGGTTTCTGTCATTGGATTTGATTGGTATGAGGTGGCATTAACGGTGACTGAAAGACAGTTGCCTTCAAATTCATGACCAACTTAAGTTGCTTTGTTCGTTCTTCCATCGACTTCTGAGAAGCACACTTTCTGTAGATTCGACATAACACCATATCCACATTCTTCTGGACATTCCAACTTACAATCATTCAAAAACTTTGTACCAAGAAAAGTAATGTGCTTCATTTCTTTGGGTGCTGAGATTTTTCTGTGTATTGTGCTCATCTATAAAAAAAAGAGTTGTCTATAACACGACTTTTTGAAAGCCTTTCCGGCGGATTTTTCCGGTCGAAATCCGGCAGGAATTATTGGAATCGCAAGTTTGATATATATATATAAATATATTATTTATTTTATATAAATTTATGATAAATTAAATTATTATAGATTTATTTTAAGTACGGATTTAATATGAGCTAACATATCAAATTTTTGTAGGTGTAAATTAACTTTTTTAGAGTGCAAAATACAATGTGTTATTTTTCATTGTTTAAATTGTATTTTTGAGTGTTAAATAAATTACCTACTAGACCAAATAAAAATTTTAACAGAAAAACTTATTTTTTTTCTATATATGAATTTGATAGACATAAATCCTTCAAATAGTTATTTAAATTTTTTGTTAAAATATTTTTGAAAAGTATAAAATTAAACATCTTATTCACACATTTTTTTTTTACTATTTCATTCTTTTAATTATAGTAAACATTATTTTTCTATTTAAAATATAATTTTTTATTTTTTACTTGTATTTTAAAAGAGCACAGATTGATGGATAAACTTAGACATCCTTTCATACTAAATTATAGAATAAACTTCTCAACTCAAAAAAAAATTATAAATAAACATTAAAAAAACTAAAAAACTAAAACATCCGTCAGATCCGCTGGTCTAAATATCTTATCTCAAGAGGCCATTGCAAAAGTGAGTTATGTGCATTGTGCAGGTTTGCGCTGTCTCAGGTGCAGATATGAGATGTATGAAGTGTAATCTGTTTGCCTTCCTCGCAGTTTTTCTTTGTTGAGACTGGAAGAGGAAAACTGCATGAAAAATTACTTCATTCCAACAGCCCTCGCAGTTTTCAATTATATCATGGATCAGAATATTTAGGAGAACTACTCGATGGTTTCATATACTGATACTGGTAGTGTTGATATGGGGAACCAACTTACACGGCTCAGACATCCACTGCGAATTCCAATCGACTTCAACGACCGCAGTAGCAGGTGTGTTAATAATTGCTTTTTGGGTTTGTTAAGTAGGAAAGCAAGTTCTAATGGCTGAAACAGAATAAACGAGTGTGTTGTGGAGCAGGTAGATGGAGAAAGGTTGAAAATCCCAATCCAATTGATAAATTACATGGTTTTAATAAAAATTTGGGTAATAATTGTATCAACAAATATTTGTTAATGCTTTTCAAACCAACTAGTATAATTCAGATAAGTGATCTTGTCTCAGGATGAACTATACTAGTTGATAAACTTATCTTGTCTCAGGATGAACTATACTAGTTGATTTTTTCAATGTAATTATTACCTAAAAAAAATTCTTAAAATCTAAATATAAATCACAAAATCCTAAACTCTATCACACTACAAGGTATTGATAAAACTACAATATACATCAAGGCGTCAGATCATCAAAGGTAATGGGGCCTTTTGTACACCCCACCACGTCAAATCCATGATTTGAATGGGCGTGGGAAAAGTAAAAGGGCACCTTAACTCTAGAAAGGCCATCCTCTCTAAAAAGTAATATGTGTTTTTGCCCTCTAAATAAAACTAGCATTTGTACAGAAGGTGCAAAGAACCGCTATCTATGTGGTTTATAAGAATAAACAATTAGATTGAAATAGAATGTGCTGCTAGATTAATAAGAAACAAAATAAATACAAGTTTATATTGGATTTTCATCTTAGAAAATAAATATAAATCATATTTTTCATTATAGAAAAGAAATACAAATCATATTCTTTCCCTTGCAGGATAATATCTCACATCATTGCATCTAATATTACATATGAAAGAGTGAATTATATAACTAACTTCGTTTTTTAGCAAATCCATTTTCGTGGATTCTGTTAATTGGTGAATAAAGATTTTTGTAGATTCTACTAATTGGTGAATTAAGATTTTGAGGTTCGGATGTCTTTTCATCTTTTTTGAAGATTTTGTATCTCCCCTTAAATCCTTAGGGACTTGGGAAGCTAATGATATCTTTGCATAAAGGTGGCTTTCTCTAATTCATAGAAGCATCATTTTCAAAAAGAAAAACTTATTTCCCTCGAAAAAATCATAGTAATAGGGAAGTAAATACCTGTTATGTTAACCATGTGAATAACATTTTATTGCTCTTGCATTTGTTTCTTCAACGCCCCTAATGGCCCATAAGCAACATATTCGTTTTGGGTTCCAAAGGTGCAACTGTTCCTATTGAGGTTAGTACCACAACTGAGACAGGTGTAACTGTTCCTATTGAGGTTAGTACCACAACTGAGACACAGTCCTTTGTAATTTACATCACAAACAATATTGATAGTGAATTCAAGGTGCACGGCATCGCTAATATATTTTGAAATAATGCATTTGGTCATCCAAGTCAATCTCAGTCTCTTCTCCATCCTCACCAATTTCGCCATCTCCCTTTGCTTTATCTAAAAACCTATTTCCCTAAAGGAATCACAGTAACACGGAAGTAAATACCTGTTATGTTAACCATGTGAATAACATTTTACTCTTTTTCATTTGTTTCTTCAACGCCCCTAATGGCCCATAAGAAACATATTCGTTTTAAGTTCCACAGGCGCAATTATTCCTATTGAGGTTAGTACCACAACTGAGACACAATCCTTTGTAATTTACATCACAAACATCGTTGATAGTGAATTCAAGGTGCACGGTGTTGCGAATATATTTTGAAATATCTATTTAAAACATCTCTTTCCACTTGAAGAGCAATTGTTACTACAAAATTGGTTCAAAGCACTGAATTAGTCCAAACTCTTCCCCACATGATGAATCACTAAAGAATAATAACTCCTAATTTGAAAAAACGAGTTTGCCAAAGGTCCATTGCATAGTCCTAAAACATGTTAATTTTTTTATTTTTATTTTTAAACATGGACCTCAAATTACATCAAAAACACAACATTTATATATATACAAAAAGCATGCAAAAAATAAGGTGGCATATATAAGGGAAAATGCAAAGTAATTATATAATTGAAAATAAAAGACACTATTCAGGTCAGAGATTTCACTTATAGAAGAATTGAAACGATCTCCACTTTCAAGGCAAAAAAAAAATTGGACTTGTCTCCTTCATAATCATATCTCTCCGTTGGGAGAATTTTTTTTTTTTTGAAAATTCAGGAGTGTTTTGTAACTATGAACCGCTATTTGAAAATCTGTACTATTATATAAAATAATACACTCATTTCCAATTCTACTAAGATGCTTGCAAATGGAGTCCCAATAAGATGCAATTTCAACATATATCTTAATAACAACATACTGAATACATAGTATTTTGAGGGCTTATAAATAAAATCAAAATGTCATGGTTCAATGAACAAATAAAATAGATATAGAGGATGTAATATTCATGGCTTAATGAACAAATAAAATAGCTATAGAGAAAACAAATAAAATTGTTATAAAAGATGTACTAAACATAGTAATCTAAGACAATATTTTATAGTTGGACCAAAAGTGCAGCAATAAATATTCTACAGCCTGTGAGTGATTTACAATGTGTAGTATGTAAAGGTGTATTGAAATTAAATGAGTGAAACTCAAGATACCTTTTACAACTTGCTAATAGTGATCTATATTGTATAGTGTGTATAATGGCATGTTTATAATGACATATTAAATCTAGACAATGTATTGTGTATATCGGCTACAGATACTTGGTACATATATATGTGAACCTAGAGCTCAAAGAATTGAGCTCAAAGGTGGGAGTGTTGGTGGTTTTGGATACTATAGAGACGACACTGCAAGGCTTCTAATGCATGGCTGGTATGCCAAGAGATTCAAAATGATTAAGAAATGGGGCTACTCTCTTCATTGGGGTTTTTTGGAAGGTAAGCATCAATGAACCATCTCATACTTTCATGTGTTTGAAGAATAATGAGTTTGACAGAATGCTCGACCTGTCTTTAATAGAAGTTTATGTTTCCGAGAAATTTCCAATTGTGGGAATTCACCATTATTAAAAATCTTGCCATAAATTCGGTTTGCAAAATTTTGTGCAAGTTTAGAATTTGGATTTGTTGTGTCTGCCTATTTTCTCAAACTGTATCTCTCTGTTTTCTTATTTCTTGCATATATGACATTCGCAGTGCATCATAACATCAAGAAACAATTTTACATACAAAATACAACTTTGATAATTTTATTTGCAAAGTACGGCTTCAAAATGTTGCATTTTAGGTTAACAATGCACCAAAATTAAGCTAAGTAAATGAAGTGAACTTAAAGCGGACATACTCCCTTTGGCTCAATAGTGCTAGACATGGGTTTCAGGTTTTGCAGATGTGTTAAGTGCTTGACACATGTTCCCATTCGAACAGAATAACCTTCAAAGTAAAATAAGTGACCAAATCTTCCAAGAAAGTATCGTTAAAATGCTTGAAGCATTTGTTTCTTTCTTGAAGTGTAGATCATCTTTGTAAACTTTTAAACTTTGAAATATTGTACTAGTACACAACATGCATATTCTCAGGTGAAAAAAGTAGTTCATTATATTTAGAGTGGCGACAACGAATGAAATTTAATACCAAAGTATCTTAGGAAATTTCCTATCAAAATTTCAGAGATAAAAGATAATCCTTCACTTTTCCTGTAACAGGAAATTGGACTGCAGTAACGTCATAGGCTAGGGGGATCTCAGTATGCATCCCCTTGATTAAAAATTCTTTAAAATGCAGAGGAAGAGGACCAAGGGTTGTGTTGAAATGGTCCAAGTCGAGGGCACTGCTGCATGATGCAATCTACTTTAGCATTGTTTAGTTGGAGGCCCCTCAAGCAAGTGCAGTCGCTGGCTCTTTAATTCATTGCTTCCTAATGTTGTTTTGTAGGGATAGGATGTTGAACTTGATAGATTTACTTTGTAGTATTAGGAAGCATTCTTTTGTTGGAATTTTCTTATAAATTCCATAACAGACAGACAAAAATTGCTCTGTTTTTGCACTCTGTTTTTGCACAGAAAAACAGAAAATCGCTTGCTGGAAACGGTGTTTCAGCAACACAGTTTTTTTTCAGTTGCTGTAACTTGTGTTGCAGCAACGCTGTTCGTGGTGTTGCAGCAACGTAAATTTTTGATGTCAAGTATTTTTTGAGTTACGGTGTAACAGCAACGGTGACGGTGTAACAGCAACAGGAAAAATTAACTTGTATTCATCAAAATAAACTAACTGTTACAGATTTGTCTTCCTCATACTGAGGAAATTTCACAACTTCTATTACAAAATATATTTACCAAGGAACGCTTCTGTTCCACACAAATAACATCTACCCTTTCTATCAGCAAACAACCAGAAAGAAAATTACATTCAAATTTCTGCACTGTTGTGCATTTCACTGTTCTGAAATTATTCTTCTTCCTCACGCTGCTGCGTGCTCTCCTCTGCTCTGTGTGATTCTTCAGCTGCTGCTGCTGCTAACCTCAAAACAGAATTGCTATGTGGTATATTTATATGTAAAAACATATCTGATTTAAACAATAAAGTATTACAAAATATCTTCTAATGTTTATCTCTGTATTTAATGCAGCAAGGCGGTGATGCTTTTATCAAAAAACAAGTCAGCTGTCTGCAGGGGAATTCAATTGAAACTTTAATGCATATTAATGTGCAAAAATATCGGGCTTGACTTTGATGCACCGATCAGCCTGGAGTATTTACTGCAGATCAGATTCTTGTCCAGCTGTTCATTGTTGCAGTTGGAATTAAATTCCAACACTCCCCCTTAATTTCAACTGCTGCATACCCAGACATTTTCTAAAATGATCAAAACCTTTCTTTGCTAATGGTTTTGTCAAGATGTCAGCAAGCTGATCCTCTGTTCTGCAGTGCTGCAAAACAATCTCACCATTGTTAACCAATTCACGTATGAAGTGAAATTTGGTGTCTATGTGCTTTGTTCTTTTATGAAAAACAGAGTTTTTAGACAATGCTATCGCTGAGCTATTGTCATAGTAAATGGTTGTGCCCTTTTCTTGTTCATGACACAAATCTTTGAGAACTCTTCTCAGCCATACTGCTTGGCATGCTGCTGTTGTTGCTGCCACATACTCTGCCTCTGCTGTTGAAAAAGCCACAACTGGTTGCTTCTTGGAAGCCCATGAGATGGCTCCCGATCCCATATGAAACACATATCCCGATGTGCTTTTCCTATCATCAACACTTCCAGCCCAATCACTGTCAGTGTAATCTGTCAACATGAAACTTTCAGAAGAGGAGTATAAAATACCAAACCCCTTCGTTCCATTCACATACCTTAGAATCCTCTTGGCTGCCTGCCAATGAGTCTCTTTCAGTCTTTCCATAAATCTGGAGATTAAACTCACAGCGTGCATAATGTCCGGTCTAGTTGCAGTCAAGTACATAAGGCTGCCAACTATGCTCTTGTACAGTTTTGGATCAAAATATTTGCTGCTGTCTTCTTTGGTTAATTTCAGCCCCACTACTGTTGGAGTCACAGCAGCCTTGCTATTCTGCATGTTAAATCTCTTCAACACAACTTCTACATATTTATCTTGAGAAATGAAAACACCATTGTCACTTTGGTCTACTTCAATTCCAAGAAAATATCTTAAGAAGCCCAAGTCAGTCATTTCAAATTCACTCTTCATGACTGCTTTAAAATCAGCAATGAGAGAAGCATCATTGCTAGTAAAAATCAGATCATCTACATATAAAACAACAATAATAATCTTACTGTCATTCTGCTTTATGTAGAGTGTGGGTTCACCATCACACTTATCAAACCCATTCTCAATCAGATAAGCATCAATTCTGCTGTACCATGCTCTTGGAGCTTGCTTTAGCCCATAAAGAGCCTTCTTCAGTTTACAAACTTTATGCTCTTGGCCTTCAACTTCATAGCCCGGAGGTTGATCAACATAAACCTCTTCTTTTAACACTCCTTTCAGGAATGTAGATTTAACATCCATCTGATAAATCTTCCATTTTTGTTGTGCTGCAATAGACAACACTGTTCTCACTGTTTCCATCCTTGCTACTGGTGCAAAGGTTTCATCATAGTCTTTGCCTTGTTGCTGCTTGTAGCCTTTCACAACAAGTCTTGCTTTGTGCATGTCAATCTTGCCTTCAGCATTGCTTTTGGTCTTATAGACCCACTTAACTCCAATGGCATCCTTGCCTTCAGGGAGGTCCACTAACTCCCATGTTTTACTCTTCTCAATTGCACCAATTTCTTCATTCATTGCTTCAATCCATTTATCTTCATTTACAGCATCTTCAAAATGGATTGGGTCATCAATATGACAATACAAAGCGAATAATGAATTCAGACCGGTATTGTTACTTACCTCTCCTTGTTCATAAATCTCACTCAGATTTCTGAATCTTGGTCTTCTTGGTGTGCTTGGAGTTCCATCCGAACTTGAGGGTATTTCAGATCCCTGTGGTGTTTCAGCATCAGCTGTTTGTGGTGTAACAGCATCTGTTCTTCCTTGACTTCTCAAGGCTGTTCGGATTCCAGCTTGTGGTGTGGTTTGTTGTACTTGCTGTGGTGTAGGAGGAGCCACCAAGGAAGGATTATTTGCTGCTGTCCCTTCCTCTTGTTCTTCATGAGACACTATTGTCTTTACATTCACTGTTTTTTCCAAGCTTCCATCCCAAGCTTCATCTTCAATGAACTGCACATCTCTGCTTACTATTAATTTCTTGGTGGATGGATTATAGAGTTTGTATGCTTTTGACTCATCACAATAGCCAATAAAGACACACTTCTCCCCCTTACTATCAAGCTTTTTCCTTAGCTGATCCAGTACATGTGCATATGCTACACAACCGAATACTCTCATGTGAGTGACAGTTTGCTTTTGACCACTCCATGCCTCTTCTGGTATTCTGTTCATGACAGCTTTAGTTGGGCATCTATTCAAGATGTAAACTGCGCAAGTAACAGCTTCTGCCCAATACTCATATGGCAAGTGTTTTGCCTTCAGCATACTTCTGACCTTGTCAAGAATGGTCCTATTGTTTCTTTCAGCAACACCGTTTTGCTGAGGTGTATACCTTGTGGTGAACTGCTTTTGTATGCCATTCTCTCTGCAAAAACGCAGAAAGTCTTGGGAGATGTACTCTCGTCCTCTATCTGTTCTGAGCACTTTGATATAATGCCCACTCTGCTTTTCAACAAGAGTTTTGAAGTGGCGGAATTTCTCAAACACTTCACTCTTCTGTTTCAGCATATACACCCATGTCTTTCTGGTGTAATCATCAATAAAAGTTAAAACATATTTATTTCCAGTAAATGATGGTATTTGCATCGGTCCACACACATCAGAGTGAACAATTTCCAAAGGTGCTTTTGCCCTTACACTCTTTCCTGCTGGAAAGCTTTCCTTGTGTTGCTTGCCCAAGATGCAGCCTTCACAAAGGCTGTCCGATTTCTCAATCAACGGCAATCCCTTTACCATGCCCTTTCTGTGCAACAGATTCAGGCCTCCGAAATTGAGATGTCCAAATCTCAAATTCCACAACCAATTCACATCTTTCACCTGTTCTTGAAAGACTTCTTGTGTTACAGCCGCAATAGTTCTGCCTTCCTTCAAATCTGCCCTGAGTTTGAGAGGAAACATTCTATTGCTGGTCATCTGCACTTGTGCAATGATCTTCTTACTTGGAGGTATGTCTCTGATTGTACACGTATCATCTTTGAAGAACACGTTGTAACCTTTGTTTATGAGCTGTCCAATGCTCAAAAGATTACATTTCAGACCAGGTACATAGTATACCTCTGGCACAATCATCTGTTCTCCATTTTTTGCTCGGATACTGACTCTGCCCTTACCCTTGACAGTTATCTTATCATCAGTCCCTGTTGTTACCTCAGATTTCACATTTTCATCCAGATTGGCAAACATTGCAATATTTCCAGTCATGTGATTACTACAACCTGAGTCTAAGAACCAAAAATCTTCTTGTTTGTCTTGTGCAATGTTACATGTTAACAGCACATTCTTTGGATTCTTATCTTCTTCATTTGCAAAATTAGCATTCTGCCTATTATTCATGTCATTTTGTTTTTTTTTGCATTCATTGGCGTAGTACCCAAATTTTTTACAATAATGACATTGGACTTGGGATTTGTCATACCTTTGTCCATGAGCTTGCTGTTTGCTCGAACCTTCAGCTTGGTTCTGATTGCAGCTCCTTCCGCTTGTGCTAGCAGGGTAATTTCTGCCTCTGTTTTGGCTTCTTCCACGACCTCTGTTATTTGCTCTGCCTCTACCTCTTCTTTGGCCAAAAGACATTTGAGTCTTAAATGCTTGCTCAAAAGAGGAATTTGTTCCTCTACTCAGTCTGTGTTCATGAGACAACAGAGAAGCACTCAGCTCATCTACCGTGAACTGTGAGAGATCTTTTGTTTCTTCTATTGCCACCACAATAGATTCAAACCTTGAGGGTAAACATCTCAAGATTTTCTCTACAATCCTTCTATCTTCAAGAATCTCACCATGAGATCTTATCTGGGTTATCAAGCCAATAACCTGAGTGAAGAATGAATCTATTGTATCAGATTCCTTCATGCTGAGATTTTCAAAGTCTCTCCTCAACATCTGCAACTTTGCAGTCTTCACCTTCTCCATGCCTTGATAGGCAGTTTGGAGAATATCCCATGCCTCTTTGGATTTTGTTGCTGCAGCAATCCGCGGAAAAACACTTTCATGTACTGATTGGAAGAGGAAAAAGAGGGCTTTGGCATCCTTCTTTCTGTCACCCTTCAACTGGTCTCTTTCTGCTGCTGTCAAAGCAGCCAACGCTGTTGCATCTGCAGGTTCAGCATAGCCAGTTTCAACCAGCTCCCATATTCCTTGAGAAGCAAACAATGCTTTCATTGTTATGGACCAATAACTATAATTTTTCCCATTAAACTGAGGCAGTTGGGGATTTGTCAAACCTGTTCCAGCATCTGCCATCTTAACCTGTATTGGTAAAGAAAAGATACTGACTGTATTTTGAAAACAAGCAAAAACTTTCTCTGCTGGAAAAAATCTGCTCAACAAACTTCTTACAGCTCCTACAGTGAAAAACAATCTCTGTTTTTGACTCACTGAGTGCCTAGACTAGCTCCGATACCATGTTGGAATTTTCTGATAAATTCCATAACAGACAGACAAAAATTGCTCTGTTTTTGCACTCTGTTTTTGCACAGAAAAACAGAAAATCGCTTGCTGGAAACGGTGTTTCAGCAACACAGTTTTTTTTCAGTTGCTGTAACTTGTGTTGCAGCAACGCTGTTTGTGGTGTTGCAACAACGTAAATTTTTGACGTCAAGTATTTTTTGAGTTACGGTGTAACAGCAACGGTGACGGTGTAACAGCAACAGGAAAAATTAACTTGTATTCATCAAAATAAACTAACTGTTACAGATTTGTCTTCCTCATACTGAGGGAATTTCACAACTTCTATTACAAAATAGATTTACCAAGGAACGCTTCTGTTCCACACAAATAACATCTACCCTTTCTATCAGCAAACAACCAGAAAGCAAATTACATTCAAATTTCTGCACTGCTGTGCATTTCACTGTTCTGAAATTATTCTTCTTCCTCACGCTGCTGCGTGCTCTCCTCTGCTCTGTGTGATTCTTCAGCTGCTGCTGCTGCTAACCTCAAAACAGAACTGCTGTGTGATATTTATATGTAAAAACATATCTGATTTAAACAATAAAGTATTACAAAATATCTTCTAATGTTTATCTCTATATTTAAAGCAGCAAGGCGGTGATGCTTTTATCAAAAAACAAGTCCGCTGTCTGCAGGGGAATTCAATTGAAACTTTAATGCATATTAATGTGCAAAAATATCGGGCTTGACTTTGATGCACCGATTAGCCTGGAGTATTTACTGCAGATCAGATTCTTGTCCAGCTGTTCATTGTTGCAGTTGGAATTAAATTCCAACATCTTTTGCATGTAGTTCAAGCACTGGCTGCATTTTTGTTGTTTTTATTACTTTATTTTGATTGCACTTTTGTTCTGTTATCTATATTTGGCAAGGTTACCTTTTGAATGTTTTCGGAATGGTACTAGAGCTTACACCACCATCTGTGGCAGCCATGTGCTATGGGACTGCTATGGTAAGGCAGTTTGTGGAAATACGTTACTTATTGTGACTTTGTTGTGTTATTTTTCTCAGGAAACCTAGTATATGATTGTAACAAATTATCTATTTGAGCGATGTCTAAAAATCAACATTTGCAATTGAATAAAGTTGGGGAATCCCATCACGACTCTATTTCACCTGTGACTTACTTGTGGTGTCCATTTGCTAGTAATATGCATAAAGAGACAACCCACAAACATGTAACGTAGGCTAATCTTTCGCCCATAGACATATTTGATGAACGATATTGCATACCTCTACTAAAATGTTGTAAATACACTTCTCAAAACTGTTCAACTCAATGAAATCATTCATTTGATTGTTGCCCCTTGGAAATCAAAGACAACCACTACTGTTATTCAAGATACTCCTGAGCATTTACACTTGGTTTACAAATGGATTGCAGCAGATATAGCTACTTTGCTTGAGCATACCTGATTATCTATTTTCAAGACATACAACTAGAAACCTACTATAAAATCATTTTTGATTACTGATTAGGTATATTTTCAGAAGAAGGGGAACTTTGGGATCGACTGTTGACACTGTGACGTTGTGAAGTACGTGATCTTGATTTTCTGGTAGATGTTAGAGTCAAACTTCTCCTCGAGAAGCATTCAGATTGTAATGACGTCTCATTAAGAATATGTTTACCAAATGTATGCGATTTTAAACATGTACCATTCATATTAAAGGAACAAGTATCATGATTTAAATTGTGTTGCTTCCCTTTGTCAAGAGGCAAAACTACTGAATTTTTGTCGTCAACCCCATTTTCATCTAAACTACCTACAGCTTGTTGACCATCTGAATTCTCTGACCAATAGTCACCGTCTTGTTCATCAAAAGGAGCCAAATCTTCATATCCTTCATCAGACCTTGCAGATTCCTCATCAACAGAGCCTTCTAGCTGAGACAACAAAATTAGATTTAAGAGTGAATTCAAGCATAGAACCCACCAACAACATACACGTAATTTTTGTGTGATAAATACAAGGAAACTACCAATGACAGAGAATGACTTTGGAATAAAATTGAATAACTATGCCAGGCCCCTTTGAGTTTTATATAGACAACTTGACAACATATATGCATAACATTTCCTACAGAAAGTTTGAAAAACAAGTACTTACATCTTCTTGCTTAATGCTTGAGTCACTGAGTTCATCCTCAGAATCAACAACAAGCACTTCATCTGGTTCTTCATCACTGCTTGGTATTGGCAATTCTTCAGTGAGCTGCAACCACAATAAAATATACTATATCATATCAATATAAAGTTATAAAAAAACCAATATATCGCAAGCAAAGGATGATATCGCTTGATAAATTGATTCAATCCTTTAAGAAGTTCACTCATATAAAATGCATGATTTTCCATAATATTAACTCTTCCTTTCGAAAAATTCTTTTACTAGAGTTGTCTTAACTTCTCCACTTGACCCAACGACCCCCACGACATGAGAACCTTTACTTTGTTTCTGCGATGAAACTTTTTTTTCCAAACCTCTTACTTTTCTATGCAAACCACACCAATATCTGGCCTTTCGGATGTTGTGCTCTTTTTCTCAGAAAACCTAGTATACGATTGTAACAAATTATATATTTGAGCGATGTCTAAAAATCAACATTTACAGTTGAACAAAGTTGGGGAATCCCCTCACGACTCTATTTTACCTGTGACTTAGTTGTGGTGTCCATCTGCTAGTAATATGGATAAAGAGACAACCAACACAAAGTTGAAGGATGGATGTGCTATTAATAGTGATGGAAAGGATGAGAACAACCCGACACGATATTTATGGATATGGATCCATGATGTTGCTTTTGATGATGCATTCAATACGTTACAATCCACTGGTAAGAGAAAGGTGACATATATACTTTTTTATTCCATGGGAAAAACTGGTAACCTTTTATTAGATATGGAAGTGAAGTGTACATTCTGCAGATGCAAGTTTCAACATCTCAAAAGATGAAAACAAAACAACCCTAAAGCATAAATCCAATGCTTCCTATACTCTTTATCATAGATCTAGGGATTACAAATTGTCTTCATTATGTTCTATTAAAAAAAAAAAAACAAAAATCAAAGAGAGTATTTGTGCCTTACTTAATCTAAACTCATAACCTAATTGTATATTTTCACATATATCCTCAAAAAGAGACTCACAACTATGCCAAGGCCCAAAATGTTATTTTAAAACTGCACCAAACAACTTAATAGTTTTAAAGAGTATTTAAAATATACAATTTGTATGGCCAGAAAGGTCCAAAGACCTGTCCCTAACACCGTTGTACCATAAATAAGCCTGGGAGGAGTGATGACTGACTGAATTGAAAATTTGGATATAGGTTGAGTGCTGAAAGAAAATCCCTCATGGGCTTCATTAACCATCCAAACGCTGACAACCATTGTTAATCTGCAAACCCTCTACAGAGATTTCCATGGGAAATAACATGCACATCAGAATCTACACTTTACCCAGAAACACTGCCTAGCAACAAGCAAAAATCTGTTTCCTATTTTTTTTCAAGGTTTTTAGATGAGTTGGGGTAACGTAATTTAGTTTACTAATAAAACCTAAACAGAAACATGAAAACCATTAATTAACCGACCTTCATCTTCTCTCAAACGAATAATGGGCGATGCAGATCTCTGATTTTGCAAATGGCTTCGTGTATCCTCAAAACAGATCTTTGATTTTGCAAAGTATCCTCAAAACGTTCGAAGAAATAGAAAAAAAAAAGGAATTCTTCGCAACTTTTAATAGTCTAGGGTTTTTATCAGATCTAGGTTGATTCTGATGGTTCTGACTCTCCTTGGCAGCTCTGTCTTTCTCCCTGTGAGAAGACATTCCTCTGTAGCACCAAAAACGGTGCCTCTAGTGGACAATAGGACGTAGGAAAGAGGCACATGAAATAACCCTTTATGCAGTGAAAGAGCATGATAGTTCTCTTCGATGCTTACCTTTGGAGATACCACATGCTTACCTTTGGCGATGGCCTGACCGAATGCTCTTCAACGTTGCAGAGGTATGGCCGAGGATGGCGTGACCGTCACACTGCAGGTATGGCGGAGGATGGTGTGAGTACAAAACTGTGACAGCAAGGTATGGGACAACTTGGGCTGAAGGCAATAGTCGAGATGTCAAATTTCCCTTGGTTGGAGATATAAACACATGGACAAATTTCCATGGGTTGGAGATACAAACACATGGACAAATTTAACTAGTTAGAAGGGCGAAATTCAAGCTCTCATTGACGGGGTGCTCAGCCAAAAACAGCAAAAGAAACGCCTATCTGCGTAATTAACTACAACTCTGACTCCTCTTAAACAACTATGATGCGACTTTTATTACAACTATAATTATGGCTATTAGAATTATATTTGTTTCCCTTCTTAAGAACTTGACCATGTCTTTCTATTCACTTATTCCCACAGAGTGGGTTCCTAACATGTAATTTACTAGTATACATATTTCTTTTTCTTTTTGGCCACACGATGTATTCATTCCCAAAGTTAGGAAACTAGGGCCAAATTCTTCTCTCTTTAATATTTTATTATGGATAGTTGTAATTTCTATGCAAATTTTGTAATTGTCTTTCAAGGTACGAAGCTTCGACCGTCAAAGCAACCTACTGGCTTCAAAGGGAGTTATAAAGAAGTTTTGGCTTCTGTAAGTGCTCATTCGGGCCACAGACTATAATTTGAAACCTTAAGAATATTCACATTGCACACTTTGAGATAATAATATGAAATTTAAAGATTGCAAACAAGGTTTTAAACCCAAGTAAAATGAAAGCACATGCAATAGATACTACTCGAGTCGTTACTTGAATCATTGTTGTTGATGTAGAAAGATTATATATTTTGGAAGTCGATACAGAACAAGACTTCTCCTTCCCTGTTAGAATGATGCATCTAAGCACAAAGAAAAGCTATCACTGAACAAAAGTTAATGTAGCAAATTAAAATGGAATTGGAAGAATTAGAATTAAAACAACATTGTTAATGAGTCATTGAGGTTGATGCACAAAGATCTATATCTTGGAAGTATTTGTAGAGCAAGACTTCAGTACAATACAGAACCAAAGTTGATATAGCATATGAAATGGACACTGGAACAATTAAAATTAAAACAACACTGCTACAAAATATAACAGACTTCAAACGGCTGATAGCTTCAAAGAAGAATAACAAGTCATAGCAACAGATACCTTACTTAAAGAACCACACCATTGTCAGTGATAAATTAATCACTCAAGTTTGGAACCAACACATTGCTATGCTCTTGAGAGCTCAAGAGCCGAGATCAAGGTGTACACAACAACTAGCAGCTCAAGAGCCAAGATCAAGGTGTAACGGAACCACTCGGGCCAAAAGCAAACCAAAAGCCAAGATCAAAGTGTAACTGACCGCTCAAGCCAAAAGCAAGCCAAAAACCAAGATAAGGTCAAAAACAAACCAAAAGCCAAGGTCAAGGTGTACGTGACAACTGACAGCTCAAGAGCCAAAACAAGCCAAAAGCGAGCGGAATGGGTATAAAAACAAGTCAAAAGCAAGCCGGATGTGTATATATGTTTTTGGAAAACTTATGAAAAGAGCTATGGTTAATATTTGAACCAAGAACTAATGCTAACATTTGCTTTATGTTACAGAACTGCCTTGAAATTTATTTTATATATAGCCTTGATATGAGGCCAAATGAGATGTTAAAATTATTCATTAATTTGAATCTAAAAATAAAAAAATTGGTTAAAAATAAAATCTATTAATTTATATGTCCAATTAATAATAAACACTAAAAACATGATTAGTATAGTCCCTCCATGCAGGGACTAATAAGATATGTGGCCTGTAGGGACTAATGAGATATGTGGTTTCACCGTCAATGCAACTGCAGAAAATGAGGAAAGCACCAGTCCACTAGTCTCTATTTCATTAGCATATTGAATTTTGTATGGGATCCGAGAGTAATCTTACATTCAACTCACCATGTCTGAGTTCGCAACTTTGCCAAAGGAGGCATAAATTTGTGAACACGATTAAATCTTGAGGTAAGTATAAAGTAAAGCCAATAATAGTATAAGGTATTTATATCTTGAGAATGTGGTGTAATTGTTAAGTGGAGATGTTTAGTTCGGTAGGTTTTGAGAATGTGGTTTAATTGTTAAATGGAGATGTTTAGTTTCGGCAGGTTTTGAGAATGTGGTTTAACTATTGAATGGAGATGTTTAGTTTCAGTAGGTTTTGTATTTTAATTTCCAATAAGATTATGTATATTTGAGAGCAGAGACTGTGAGATTATTGTAAATTGATTTCAAACACTAAAATTTTAGAAGTCGAAATAGTAGTCGAAATTGGTGATAGGACTTGTTTTCGTATTGCTTATATCTTTTTACATTATCAATCTATCAGTGACACACCTGCTCCAGATAAAACTATATACAACTGAACTCGATAACTACATTATACACAAAGTTGACCTTCTTAAATATGGTAGCTTCACTGCAACTAAGGCCGACACTGTTGCTTGTAAAGTGAATAGAGATCATTAGATGTGAACTCTATTCTCACAGCTGTTGTCCACGGCCTTAATGCATTAGATGGTAACAATGATAGGTGCCCTGCAGCAGCAAACGTTCCAATGGAGAGGCATAATACCTCTGATTGGCTAGTAAGGATGAAGAGATGGCCACGGAGGAAAACAAAACTTCTAAAATGCCAGCTATATGAATGGAGACAAGCCAAATTGGAGAAGAGACTGCAAACTGGTACGAGGTAGAGAAACGAGCCTGAGCCAAACACCGTGTGGAGATGAGTGACAGGCCTCAGCGAGACAAACCTGCGCCAATATCGGGCAGAGAGAGAAAGACAGACCACCTCATATGGCTTGCGTGCTTTGAGATTTTTGGACACACAGGGTAGAAGACAGAGAGTTAAAGTTACATCGTCTCTCATACCACAGTTAGGCTGCAGACAGGAATTGGAATTAAAGTTACACCGTCTCTAATACCACAGTTAGGCTGCAGACAGGAATTGGAATTAACAAGCGAAGTTACATTCCACACTTCAACTTTAACAAATTACGTGTATAACATTTTTATTATTTTTTTCTTTATATTTTTATATGATGATAATGGTTATCTTTATATTTTTATTTGATGATCATGATTTTTTATTTAAATGAAGTTAGTTTTTTAATTTTTATACGATGATAACAATTTTTTTATTTAAATAAATTTAAATTTAAAACTAATAAAGTATTAATTTAATTTAAAAGGCAAAAATGAAAGCAATTTTCTTTTTAAAAATTAATTGATTTAGTTGTATTAAAAAGATGGTTATTTTTAAATTAAAGTTTTAAAAATTAGTTATATATATATATATATAAAATAAATTAATTCATGTTATTTTTATAGTATGGTTGGGAGGAATGGTTATTATTTTATTATATATAATTTGCTAATTTGTGTTATTATTTTTCTTTGTGGTCGAGAGGAATGGTTATTTTCTTCTTAAACTAGTTTCAAATCCCAACAAGTGACATGATAAGTTACAATGGCTGATAAATATTGTCATGGACATGGTAAGTTACAATGACTTGATAAATATTGTTGTAAGGGTTTTTTGCTTAGGAATATTATTACCTTGACTTTCTTTCTCTCTTATTTAATACCTTAATCTTAAATATTGTAATATATATTTGTTTTAAAAATAATTATTTTGTTATTATTACACTTTATCAATTATAAATAAAAAAAAATTATATCAATTTTACTAGGAAAAAATAAACTCATTTTACACCAAACTATAGACATAGATAATAGACTAATTAAAAGTAAAAAAAAAAAAAAAAATTACATTTTTTAATAAAAAATAATTATTAAATCAAAAATATATTAAAATTATATATATATATATATATATATATATATATATATATATATATATATAAAATTTCATTAGGTAGAGAAAATTAAAATAATTTATATTTATATTTCTTCACCCCTGTGAGCATCACCCGATGCAATGAGTGCTAAGTGAACTATTCAAAAATCATGAGAAATTAGTCACTTTACGACTACCTCTCATGGAAATGGTCATACTTTGAATGACTTACTTAACGCAGTTGAATCCCAAAAATGATATCTAATATAATGCACTGCGTAAATCCCCCACACTTAAATTCAAAAAGAGTCAAGAGATCTCTACTTGAATGGTTCATGAGGCACAATACTTGCTAAGGTTTTGCAAATGGGGTAGCAAGCTAAGTGGGCTTGATTGTGGGGAAAAACTCCACAGTTAAGCGCGCTTGAGCCAGAGGAGTTCTGGGATGGGTGACCTCCTGGGAAGTCCTGGTTACCGGGTGCAAGCCTCGGAAGTGATGATTGATGCTATGTGATTCGTTCTCCACATTTCACTAGTTTCAATCCCACTTCTTCACCCCTGTGAGCATCACCCGATGCAATGAGTGCTAAGTGAACTATTCAAAAATCATGAGAAATTAGTCACTTTACGACTACCTCTCATGGAAATGGTCATACTTTGAATGACTTACTTAACGCAGTTGAATCCCAAAAATGATATCTAATTCTTTATATACAAAAAAAATAAGTAATATTTAAAAAAAATCTAAGTAATAAAAATAATTGTTTGTATTATATAAAAACAAGTGATTTTTATTTAATTATAGTTAAGAACATTTGTGTGTTGTTAAAAACTATATAAGTAATTTCTTTCTAATATTTCAAAAAATATATTAGTTTGTTGCTCAAAACTAATATAGATTCATCTTAATTTCATATTTATCAAAAGTAAAAAAGAATAGATTTTTTTAAAATACAAACTTTTTTTCAAATTTTACACTTAAAAAAAATTCTAAAAAAATTGATCTTTCAACATTTAATAAATCACCCATTAAAATAAATCTGATTGATATATATATATATATATATAAAAAATAAAATAAAACTCTTAAATCTCCATTATTAAACCTAACTCTTTTTATTTATATATAAACTTTAATAATTATTATTAATAAAATTTATTTTAATTCCAATTTAAATGTGCTATAAACCATACATTTCAAATAATTTGACTAAAACCTTGCATTGATGATTTTAAGTGCGTCGCAACCATACAGCCACGACAGGCTGTGAATCACCTCACTACGCTACCGAGAAACTCCGTCATCGAATGTTTATCAAGTTTCTTCCCACCAAAGTAATAGCAAGGAGTCAAAACTGAAGTTAAATATAGATCTAAGCGAGTAAGGTGTGCTTTTCTTGAATATTATTTTTTATATTAATTAGAAATATATATTATTTTTTAATATGAACATAAAAATTCAAAGTATCTATATATATTAAGTAAGTTGTAAATTAAGATAAATTCATATTGATGATGATTAACATTTACTTATATTTAATAAGATTATAACATTCAAAGAAGGTAAAGGATTACTTAGAAATCTTCACAATTTTTCTTATAAGTAAGATGTTTGTTGTATTGTCTTCAAATCATGAAAATATAGCCAAAAAGGCTATAGGACTTATTTAGGAAACTACATAGAATTGTATAGTTAAAAAAAAAAAAAACAAAGGGGCCTACCCATAATGAATGCCTACCAAAAGTTTAATATTATAGTTAAATAACATATAGTGGGTCTTACAACATGATGGATTTTCTATGTAGGAAATTAAACTCACCTTATATTGAGGTTCAATGATGTGGATGCAATAAAATGAAGAAATTTAAATTTAGTAGACTAGAGTCAAAACATATAGCATATAAATCTTGAATTAAGAGCAGAGTGTGATGTCTCATTTACATACACAGTTGAGGAGATGCTGATAGGATTGCCTTTGGAGCTTCCTAGACTATCAAATATAAGAACTCTGCCATGCTTATTTTCCAACCAAGAAAAGAGGGTGATAAGAAGATGACTATGTTTCTCTAATTTCTCCATTTAAACATTAAGCTCAAGACAATTTGATTCTTGGGGTAGAAGGGCATGGGCCACAAATGTTTTAGTGTGTTGGAAAAAATCAAAAGTCTTGAAGAATTTGGTGTCTCTAGTATGACTAGTGCCCAGATTTGGGATAAAATATTCGATGAGTAGATCAACCTCCTTGTCCTCATGATACACTCATTCTACCTTGAAATCCACATCAAATGCCTTAAATTTCTTCTTTATTATATACATAAATGTGTGCTAAAAGAAATGGAAACAACCACTATACTAGATTCCACCTTGGTTTGATGGGCTATATATTTTCCTCATTGAGTAGAGTGAGAAGCCATGAGTGTCAGAGTAAAATATAGATTGGAAATAGGAGATTAGGAAAAAATCCTTGTGCCAAAGCCAAAATTTACAGTGCTAAATAGAATGACACTTTGTTCCTTGGAAAAAGGTCATAATTTTCTTTCATTACATAATGGTGCTAAATGACATTATGTATATGTAGATTCTTGCACTGCCATAAAGATTGTTTTGTCATGTTTGTAGAAACCACACAACTACTCGAAGTTTAAACAAAGAAACTATGATGTATATACAAATCTAGACATGGCTGGGATTTTGTTAGTAGCTTTTGTGATACTAAAAATTAAATCATTGTTCTTTATATTAGTAACATGAAAAAATCAAAAGTATGAATAAAAATCATAATGTGGCCACAACTTGTTGATCAAGAAGATCGCTTTATTTGAATGGTCAATGATAGTAGTCATAAAATATCCTTTCCCTATTCTATTTTATGATCCATTTCCCATAATCTAGCTGAATGCCTTCTTTAGATAGTGATTTTTCCTATTTATTTTTTTCCCTGTAAACATGGAAACAAAAGTATGATTCAAAAGTGGATTTTAAATGAAAAATTTCCTCCAATAAATGTAAAATCAGTTAATTGTGACATATTTGTGTCCCATTAAACCAATTTATCACATTCATGGAGTCCCAAATAATTGGATAGATATGCATCCCTATTCTTTTACAAAAAGAAGAAGGAGCTTCAATGCCATCATCTCAACATGATTGTTTATGCCCATCCCCAAACCCATTGCTAAGGAAAAACTATGATTTTATGATAAGTGTAGGACCACACGACCTCCATAGGTTATGTTAGTACCCTATGATGTTCCATCAAAGAATGAACAAGGTCTAGAATTTTATATAACAACACTATTAATAGGATGGGTGCCAAGATATTTTTCCTTCTGTGGGAGAAGCAAGAAAACATTGATTACATGGGTTGCAATCCAATCTAGAAAATAGGATTTGTCCTAGAAGATTGGCTTGTTTTTGACAATTCAAATGGGCCACCAAATAAGTGGGGGAATGAAGCCAAAATGCTTTAAATTTCAATCGTTTTCCCATCTTTGCTAAAATATAAAATTTTCAACCTACCACTAGTTGCTAGTCCCCAAATGAGTTTGCATAATTGACCACATCTTGATTGTGAAGGGACAATTTACAAAGGGATGTGTGATAGATTATTCATCATTCTTATAAAGGGAGCACAAGCTAGGTCCCTCTCGGTGTAACAACCTCGGGTTAAAAGTTCATGTAATAAAATTTCATAAAGGAAAAATAAGGCCAAGGTCATGGACCACGTATTCCAAGCTGAATGTTGGGAAAAACATCTTAGGGGGTGTTCATTTGGTTATTATGGCTCACGGGAAATTGGAAAAGGAAATGACAAAGGCTTTGGAAAGGCAGGAGGAATTAATTGACATTTTATTTATGGAAATAAAGGAAATTAGGAGAAAAGGAAGGTGAAAGGTCACAGGTTGCATGTGAGGAGGAAATTGAACAAAAATAATGGAAATTGAAGAAAATAGAGGTCTCATTAATAATAGGCTTCTAATGATAAATTCACAACTTTTGTCAGTCTAGTTTTGAACCTCTCTCTCTATTCTCTCATATTGTTGCACACTTGGAGTATTCTTGGAGCACTCTAGCATTGGAGGAAGGAAGGAAAAGGAAGGACAATTAGGAAAATAAAAGCAAATATCAAGCAAGGAAGAGTTGGATTAAACAGCTACAATAGGATTACTTGCAGGTATCGAGTTACATGTATGATTTCCTTGCTAGTTTTGGCATACATGGTACATGCATGTGTGTATCTACCTTTGTTGTCATTATCATGGGTTTTTCCAGGTGTGACAATGGTTTTCATCCTTTCCTTTCCATTTCCATATAACCATGGTGTGATGGGGTTCTTTTGTTTGGTTGAGTTAGATTGTTGGATGGTTTCGAAACTCAGTGGGTTGGTCTCTAGAAAATTCCTAAAGACTTAGGAATCCATTGACCAGTAATGACGTGATGCACGGTAAATCCTAAGGGTGGAGACTGGAGAATTCCTCACAGTTTAGGTAGAGAGATATGAAGACGTCCATGCTTGTTTAGGACCTAGTGATCCCTTGACTAGTATATTGCGAGATTGTGGTAAAGCCTATAGTGTATGTTTCTTTGTTTGGGCCTAAGAATCCCTTGACGGGTAATGGTGGGATACACGGTAAATATTGGTGGTATATATGAGGGTTTTGGGCTTAGGAATCCCTTTATCGGTAATGGTGACATACACAGTAAAGTCTAAGAAGCCCTGGTTGGTTTTGTTGTGAGCCCCACATTCATGCTTGGAATATGGCATGGGGGTGATTGGCTGAAAGAAATATTTGGTTCAACCCAATCTATCGTCGCGTTGTATGTGGAAGTCGCTGACTTGGTTGGCTTTTGCACATGTTAATGAAAACTCTTTTCCTATTGTATTTAATCTAGGTAAATGTGCTTGTTATTTTTCCAAAGGAAAAAGCGGTAACTTTTTATTAAAGAAATTAATGAAAAGTTACACTAGTAGATGCAATGAAGCATTTCGCAATCTGCCACATGGGCTCGCTTGGTTACACAGCGTTAGAAGACTAACGTGCACAAAGAAGAAGAAAGAAGAAGAGGAGAAAAGCAAGAAAAAGGGGAAATTCCGGCAGTGAGTAAAGACTCACGCTTCAGGTTTTTCTCCCTTTTTTCTTTTCGACCTTACGCCACTCTCCTTGAGTGGGCTCGGTCGAAGCAATGACTAGTTGTGTTCCTGCATTCTGTGTGCCTGTTTCTTTGTCTAAGTCTGAGGTATCTGAGTGGTGATGCTGTTTGTTGGCTCCCATGCTTTGATCCATGCTTTTCAGCTCTGCCTGATTTTGATGGGTCTCTACCTATTGTGGTGCCTTGTTTTCTGATATGTTTTCCTTCTGATTCCCTGTTTCGGCTTCCTCTATGATGGTATCATCCTCTTCTGCTTCTGATTCTTCAAACTCTGGTGTCGAAGAGGCTTTCCTTTCCGCGGCTCTCTTCTTTGCAACCTCATCTATGTTCTGCCAACCCTTGGTCTTCCTTTGTTGTGGCTTCCTCTTCTTGAGGCTTTTGCATGCATTGTACAAATGACCTGTTTGTTGACATCCCCTGCATCTGAAGGCTGTATTCTCATAATCCAACAGTTGTTTCCACTGTGAGTTGTTGAAGTTCAGAAAGATGCTTTCAGGTAGACCTTGGCTAAGATCTACCTCGACACATATTCTAGCAAAAGTAAAGATTCCTTTTATGTGTCTCTCTGTATCAATCTTTAATGTTCTGCCCAGGGTATTCCCTATAACTATTAAGGCCTTGGAGTGCCAGAAATGTATCGGAAGATTATGCAGCCTTACCCATACAGGCATCCTTGATACCACCATAGTATTAGCATCAAACTCCGGGAACCATGGAGTAACAAACAGTCCCGCACTGCCCCAAAACCATGGCCCTTCATTGAGAACTTTTTCCTTTTCTTCTCCTTCGAGAAAAGTTACTATGAAGAAACCCTTAGAGCATAGATGAATTTGGCAGTTTTTTGTCCAGACCGTGTGGATCCATTGGTACAATGCATCGGTTCTAGGCCAGAAACCATTAAATCTACATATAACAATATTTTTCTGTAGATCTGAGAATATGTACTTTACCTCTGGTAAATCCAAAGAGATAGATGGGCTCTCTGGCACTTGATCCACGATATACTGTCCTGGGGGTGCATTTACAGCTATTGATTCTTTCCCCTTTGAAGGCTCTTTCCCTTTTGCTGCATCGCGGTATGAGCTTGTAGGTTTTGAGGTAGATCCCTTAGATCCTCCTCGCAATCGGTGATTGAGTATGATTGTTGAGTCCCTCGCAACCCTGTAATGCTGAAGTGTGTGTTGATCCTGCATGCAAAACCCTGAAAATAAAAGGATTTGTAATGCAGTTGGGATTCCGAGTTTGTCCTGGATATCTTTTTTTAACTCACGAATACTCATCTATTCCTAGATATGCACGCAAACGTGTCTTCCTTCTGTTGATCTGATGAAGATTTGCTTCAGATCCGTTATATCTGCCTTGGTCAAAACCCGATTTTCGGAATTTTCTGGATCTGGCGAAAACCTATTTCGCTTCTGCCTGGATCTGGCCCGATCTGGTAAGTCTACCCCAGTTCTGCAAGGTTTGGCCCGATCTAGTATGCCATTTCCCAGATCGGGTCTACTATTGGGGCTGTCGCTCATTTGCATGGCATAGTCTTCGAGCCCTCTGTTGAGAAGCTGCGTCGAGGTGGTAAGAGCCTAGATCTGCACTGCAGAGCTCATAGGGGCCTCAGAACACAACGAAACCAGGTCCCTGCTCCCAACCCATACTTGATCTGCGACTTTGCCATTTGGAATCCGCCCTAGATCTGCAGATCGAAACCACGGCGTACCAAAACGGGACCTGGGATCTGGCATGCGCCTCTTTTCTCCATAGCCGCAGACATATTTGTACAGAGCGTTCTCGTATGCTGGCGTATCAAGACGGGACAGGGTAAAATCCATTTGTTTTGGAGTAAAAAACTCCGGACAAAAGATTTTCGGTGCCGCCGTGAGGTAAACTATCTGCACCCTGAAAAAAGAGGAGCGCACTGGTTTCAGTTTGCTATGGTTCGATTCATAGAAAACCTTTCCATCTTCATATCCGATCCATGACCCATGTATGGCATTGAGCTCGTAATACCCCGCGACCATGCATCTAACCGATCCAAAGCATATCAGATCTTTTGGGTCTGTGGCGGCGCTGAGATTGTCTGCTGAAACCCTAAGTGCTTGAAACGCCTCCATCTCCATCTCAATGGGACTATGAGATCTATCCCTTAAATGTGCTTGTTATTATGTGGCTTTGATGGTTATCTTATCATTATTATTATCTTAGTTATAAGCATGGTTTTATGATAGACTTTGGTCATGGATCTCATCATTATTTTTTAAGTAAATGAAATTTGAATGAATGTATGACCTAATAGATGATATTGTAGCTATGGTGTGAAGGCATCAAACCTTCTTGACTAATCTCATATAAGTATCAGGTCCTTATGTTCACATGTGTTTATATGACCTGTACATTACATGTTTATGATGTGTTTGACAAAATGCATGTCATGGTTAGGATGAGTCTGTTCAGTTCTTGGTTCAAGTTTTACATTAGAGGCCTATTATTCTTCTTATTTATTATTTCCAAGAATTTCATCAAGTTCTGAGCAAAGGCCTGAGTCCTATCCCTGAAAATGTGGCTCAAATTTTGGGGTCAATTGCACAGAACTACTTGAAAAAGATTGTAGTCGCATCAAGGCCATGTTATTGGAGCAAGTGGAGGCTTTCAATCACATGGAGGGTTTTTCATGGGAGTGATTGGGGGTTTAGGTCAGTAAGAAGGCAATTTAACTCAGGGGTTGGGCACCTAGAGTGGGTGGTTAGCCCCTAGGGGTTTTGTAGCTCCTTTGGAAGGTCAATTTGGTTTTTGATGTGTCAATTCGACTTTCTTAATTGTACATGGGGAGTTGAATCATATCATAGTAACTCTTCGTCATATGTTTACCCTAGTGGACTGGTTATCTTCGGTAATTGTGGGAGGAGGGTGTTACATTAAGAACCTTTTGTGAAAGTTTTCCTTGGTGGGGATTTTATTTTCCATTAAGTACCACATGAGAAGGAGTAATTTTGTTGGGAAATTTAGTTTCTAGAGGTACTTCCACCACTGTGCCTGATTTTGGGATATATTCTCCAAACACGGAAAATTCCTAGCATAGTTCATCAACCTTCTCTGGTAGCATGATAGGTGAATTTTGTAGACCTATAGTATATTTTTCCCATGTATCAAACAGAAAAATTGGGATTCCAAGGTAACCTTTTCTATACCATCCTTGCATCCAAATATTCATAGAAATAGGATCAGAAACATGGTTAAGATTTTGTGTACCCCTATCATTTAGTAACGTCACAAGTTCTTATGGGAGTCTGCAAACCTCTCCACCCCAACTTTAACTTGATTTCCATTCCCTAATTTCCAACCAAGACCATCTTCAATAAGAAAGAAAAATGGCAAAATGGGCTTCCACTATAACATAAACATTAGCATGTAGCTTGTCTGGATTTATGATCCAACCTTCACTAGAACCCAAGTGAATATATTTCTTTTGTACAACTAATGTCCAATGACTATCTTTAGTGAGTAGCCACCACCATCTTTTGCTTCCAAATCCTTGGAAAACAAGGGAACATCTTTCAACCCCCGACCTCCCCATACCTTTGGGAGAGCTATATGATTCCACTTTACCCAAGGGACAATGTAACATCCCTTGTCAAAATTGCATGAGATAAAGTTAACAAAGGAAAAATCATAACCAAGGTCATGAGATACGTATTCCAAGATGAATGTTGGGACATTATGGCTAAGGAAATTGGAAAAAGGCAATCGCAAAGGATTTGGAAAGGAAAAATGACATTAATTGCCTTTTTATTTATGAAAATAATGGAAATTACAAAAAAAGGAAGGTGAAAGGTCATAGGTTACATGTGAGGAGGTAAATGATGGAAAATAATGGAATATAAAGAAAATAGAGGCATCATAAATAAAAGGGCTTATGAGGATTAGCTCACAACCTTTTATCAATTAAGTTTTAGAGCTCTCTCTCTATTCTCTCTCTCTCTCTCATACTTGGACACTTAGAGTATTCTTGGAGCATTCTAGCATTGGAGGAAAGAACGCAAAGGAAGGACAAGAAATCAAGAGGAAGCAAAGATCAAGCAAGGAAGAGCAAGATCAAGCGTCTACAGTGGGATTACTTGCAGGTATTGAGTTTCATGTATGATCTCATTGCTAGTTTTGACATGCATAATAGATGCATGTGCGTTTTTAGTTCTCTTGTTGTCACTGGCATGGGTCTTTCCAGGTGTCATGATGTTTTTTAGCCTTGCTTTGTTATTTCTAGATAGCCATGGTGTGATGGGGTTCTCTTGTTTGGTTGAGCTAGATTTCTAGATGGATTTGAAACTAAGTGGGGTGGTCTCAGGATTAATCACAAGGCCTAGGAATCCCCAGGTGGGATATATGGTAAATCCTGGTTGTCAGTACCCTTGATTGGGCCTAGGAATCCCTTGACTAGAAATGGAGGGATACACGGAAAAGCCCATAGGGTGGAGACCTTGTAGGCCTAGGAATCCCTTGACCGGTAATGGTAGGATACACAGTAAATCCGAGAGGTTGAGGTTGACAAGTTCCTCACGATTTAGGTGGAGAGATCCAGAGGTATCCATGCTCGTATAGGGCTAGGAATCCCTTGGTGGGATTATGGTAAAGATTGGTTGTATAGATGAGGGTTTTAGGCTTAGGAATCCCTTGGTGGGATATACGGTAAAGCCTAAGGAAGCCCTCATTGGTTTTCTTGTGAGTCCCACATTCACGCTTGGAATATGGCATGGGGGTGAATGGCTGAAAGAAAGATTTGGTTCAGCCCAATATATGGTTGGGTGGTACGTGGAAGACCCTGACTTGGTTTTCTTTTGCATATGTTAATAAGGGATATTTTCCATTAGTATTTTATGAGTAATTTTACTTGTTATTATGTGGCTTTAACGACCTTTCTATCATTGATATTATTCTAATTATATGTTGGTTATAAGCACAGTTTCATGACAAATTTTAGCTATGGATCTTAACATGTTTTGATTGCTAAATGAATGGCTATTGAATGAATGACTTAAGAGATGTTATTACAACTATTATGTGAAGTTACTAGACTTTCTTGGTGGTTTTCAGATAAGTATCAGACCCTTATGTTCAGATGTGCATTTATCCCTGTAGATTACATGTTCAATGTGTTCGACAAAATTTTGTCATGGTTAGGATTGGTTAGGTCAAGTACTCGATTAAGTTTTGTGTTAGAGGATTTGTCCTTTTTTCATTTATTGTCTTGGAAAGTCTCATCAAGTTCTAGGCATTGGTTTGGAGACTAGCGATGAAAAAGTGGCTTAATTTTCGCAGTCTCTAGCATAGAATTCGCTAAAAAATATTGTAGTCTCTCCCTTGTAGGCTTGTGGGATGGAATGGAAGGATTTAGTCACATGGAGGCCTTGTCAAGCGAGTAAATAGGGGTTTAGTTTAGTGAAAGGTTGGGTTAATTAAGGGGTTGGGCACTTGGAGTGGTGGATTAGCTCCTGGGGTCCTGTAGCACCTCAGGGAGGTATGCAAAGTGTTTATTTGTCGGTTCCACTTCCTTAATTGCACATAGGGGGTTGAATCATATCATAGTAACTCCTTGTCACATTTTTACCCATGTGGACCAGTTAGCTTGGGTAAATTTGGGAGGAGGGTGTTACAAAGTGGTATCAGAGAATGGTTCAACACTTGGACTGGATGGGCGGAATGTCTTTGTCTTGCTTGCATGTAGGTTGTATATGTGCTTGTTATGTATGCATGGTAGTGGTCATTATTATAGTTTTGTTTACATGCATAAGTTAATGATGTTGTTGTTGGGATGTGTTTTTCATGAATGCATGTGAGTTGTATATACATTTGTTATGCATTTCAGTGTCTATATGTTGTTATGCATGCATTGTCATGGTTATAGTTATGCATATATAGTAGTCCAGACATGCATTGTGAGTTCATTGCATGTAGTTTGTGTCATGATGATGTTGTTGGTATGTATGGTGTTGATGTGTTGGTTGAGATAGAGAAGGAGACGTAGATCATCAAAGCGAGGTTGTAGCACTACACCTCAGGGTAAGAGCAGCTCGTCATACCAAATTGTATGTTAGGCATGCATGTATATTGTTAATGGTTTTCATAAGAATTATGTTTATATACATTATGGTCACATACATGATTTTCATTCTATTATTGGTGTGCTTATGTGCATGATAGATGTTAGTTGATTAGTTGAGTTATATGCATATGTGTCAGAATATCATGAATGGTAGTACTTGTTGTTATATGTTTTACGGTCATATGCATGATGATTATGTTCATTACAGTTAAGATGTTGATGTTATATGTATTATACTAACTTGGATTGGCCTATGCATATGGTTATAGTTACGATATTCAGGTATGAGTCAACATATTTGTAATATTGTGTTGTACTAATATAGACTAACTGTGCATATGTGATTGTTATGCATGAATGACAATTGTTTATGAGTTTATGATGTGAACATGTTAGCTAGTTACTTTATGGATATCATGACCTTATTTATGTTTGAGTTGATGTGTTGTGAAGTTATATCGTGCTAATCTATATTGATTTTGCAGACAAGATAACCTCCCTTGAGATATATTAAGGTATAGTTTTCTTATGTTGTCTATTTGGTGTTTGAATGTTTGATTATGCCATGTATTTTTTGTTTCAGTGTTTGGTGTCTATTATGTCATCTGTATGTTGTTTTAATGTTTTATTAATTGCATGATACGAGTATGTGTCTATACGATTTCATGAACGAATGATTTTATTTAAGATGGTTGTACTAACACATTATGTGCTAAGACAATTGATACATAATTGAGTGCAAGTGGGCGCTAGTTGTAGTATTATGACTGGTGACCATGAATTGATGATGACATGGTTGTTAGTCTTGGTAGAGGTTGATTTTAGTTAATAGATATGATGTCTTGATATTTGGAACATGTGATTGACATGTGTGAATAGTTGCAGGGAAACATGCTTAGCATCAGAGTGACAAGGTAATAATTAATTTGTTTATATAACTAACAGCTAGGTGATGTCACGGGACATAATAAGACTCGATTGTAGTGAGGAAAAAGGTAAAAGGAAAGAATTGGGTAAGAATTCCTTTGGCAATGTTTGGAAACCACAGTTCCAAATGAATGAGTGCTTGCATGAGTATAGGAATTCTTCTTAACCTAGATTTTGTCTGACATTATGTGGATATGTGCTATATTTATGAACATGTACTTGACATGTAAACAACTGGTTTCCAGTTATGGCTGGATCTATCAAGGAATTGGAGTTCCTTGAGAGATGACACATGTGCAGGTGTTCAAGACAACTTGTTTGATAAAACAAGGTAAGGTAACCGGTGTATTGTTATATTTATTTATACATTGACAGTTATGTGTTTATGGCAATATGATGCAGAATTTCCATGACAAAAGAGACTAACATGATATCTTGAAGAAGGATCGGGTTGAGCTTTCTTTTGGAAGAATTGGGAACCCATGCAGATTGAGTCACGGTGTTTGTTGCTAGTTTGTGCTCTCGATATTTTGTGATTTGTTTGTGCTTGATTTACAATTTGTTTATGTCTAGTGTATGGCCATAACACTTTGTTTGTGGTGTTGTATTGTTATTGGATTTTCATGGTTTATTCTTGGTTTCTTTTGGTTCTTACCTTTTTTGTTTTGAGGGTCTTCAGAATTGGTTTGGGAAAGAGGAAGTTAATGGATCTTAGGGAGAGTTGAATGGAACCCAACAGGGAATCAAAGAATCGAATGAAGCTTGATGCATGAGTAAAGGGAAGTTGAAGGAAAGAGTATGATAGCCAGCTGGACTGGTTGGGTCCATTTGGATAAATGTACAATTGCAGGACAGTCATGAAAAAGGGTAGGTAAAGTGAATAGATGTGAGGCATATGATACCTTGGCTAACTTGGGAACTCTTTCTCTCAATGTTGTGCATGTTGTGCATGGATAAAGGAAGTTCTATTAACCTTTACCTTAGGGATCATGATTGTCTTATGCTAATGTTTGTATGTATGTATGTTTGTATGTATGTATGCATGTTGTTGTGTCACAAGGTATTCAAGGATCATTCTTGTGGAGGAATGATTTCTTATGCAGGTGAATGACATGAATAGGTTCCTAGTCTTATCAGGAATCAAGTGGGAAGAGTAGCCCTGGAAAATATACGAGGTCAGTATCATGTGTTTATGAATTGATATTATGTGATTACAATATGTCTATGTTTATTTTATGGACATGATATATTGAGAGATACATCATTCGAATGAAAACAATATGATTTGTGACATGCTAGGATAAGTATGGATGGTAGAGAGACACTAGAAGCAAAGTTTCTAGGTAGAGACAGTGTGGTTTTTGGATCTGTAGTGCTACTGTTGTGTATATGTTGTGCATGTTTTATATTCAGTGATTGCACCTATGGTGATGTTTAAATGCTATATATGTAATATTTTTCACATAGGATATTGTGTACCTATTGTATATGCAATGTTGTATACATATGGTGCTATGTGCATGTTGGATATGAAGTGTTGTGTACATATGGTGTTGTGCACATGATTGGATATGTGGTGTTGTGTACATATGATGCCATGTACATGTTTTCTATGCGGTGATATGTGCATGTGGTGTTGTGCACATGATTGTACATGTGGTGGTGTGTGCATGTGGTGTTGTGTACATGTTGTACAAGTGGTGTTGTGTTCATATGGTGTTGTGTACATGTCGTGCATGTGGTGCTATGTACATGAGGTGTTGTGTACACATTATGCAGGTGGTGTTGTGTACACATTGTGCAGGTGGTGTTGTGTACATGGGTTGTTGTATACACATTGTGCAAGTGGCATTGTGTACATGTGGTATTGTCTACATGTCATACACATTGTGTTGCATACATATGGTAGTGTGTTATATGTATTGTGTGACTATTGTATCGTGACATGTGTATCCATTGTGTTGTACTTTATGTACATATATGTATTGTGTTGTACATCGGGTGTAGATGTATGTATTGCATTGTGTTGTATACCGAGTGCAGGTGTATGTATTGTGTTGTGATGTGCACCAGCTGTAGGTGTATGTGTTGTGTTTTACATTGTGTGTGGATGTATGCATCTGATGTACACTATGTGTATGTGGTTTTGGTTGAAGAGAAGAAAAGGCATTAGATACTTGCTGGGTGTGGCAACCGAATTCAGTGTGTTTATGGAAAAGACAAAGGAAAAAGAAAAAGGATTGATTAAAGGTTTTTTTCTAACCGTTTGAATGATCTCTCTCTATTTAAGCTATGCCTAGATCTGGTTCCTCATATTGTCTTGACGATGAGCCACACTTGTTGGTTCGAAACGTGTTGGTAAATGAATTTTGATGTGATTATCGATGAAAACCTGTCTCAAAAATAAAGGATAAGTATCAGTATTTTGTTCTAGTTTTATTATGGATGTGATCTATGATTCTAATTTATGATGGTTACATGTGATCTATGATTCTAGTTTATGATGATTAAATGTGATTCATGATTTTTATCTATGATGGTTTTGTTTTGAGCTAATTGGATGTGATATAGTTATACATGGTGATTTGGTCAAGTGTTGATTTGGCTTATTGTGATAGGAAGTGAAAATAATTACATGTGCACCTTATTGGTGGGCCACCAATGACGTAGGATTTGGATTTATTTCAATGAGTTTTAAATATAATTGGAATTATGTGCTTGGTATAGGAAAGCATGGAAATTCCTAGATTGGGTGGTTGAAACCGACTGCAAGAATTAGCAATGCTAGTGAAAGAAATTGGAAGAAGCAACAATATGCTGGTAAAGCACTTCAGGAGTAGGGCTAGCACTGGTACCCAATAGTGTACATTGATTTCCATGAGCACGCTATGATAGATATGATGGTTTTGAGGCAGGGATATTCCTTGGTTTTTGGACCTTCTAATGCAATGAAACCTTGGCAAGGGAGGGTTCATTAGAGGGACTGTGTAGCAGAGAAGGGGATACCAGTGGAACTTGGAAGGCATGTGACTGCATGAAAGGGGGTGACCATATTTCTCGAGGGACTGTGTTGCATAGAAGGGATGGTCGAGGATGGATTTTGTTTGGTCATTAACATTGCTAAATGGAACCATATGCACATTGGGAGTGTTCCCTGCAACAATGAGCCGATAACTATTCACTGAGAAACAAGTGGCATGTGACTGTAGCATTAGAAATTGGATAAAGCTTTGACTTTGGCAGCGGATTTTGGAATTCCTGGGAACGAGGTGAATCCTAGTACTACTTTTGAGGGAGGAGGTGTGAGCCTCTAGATTCCCTTGTTGTGGATGCATACATCGTATCCTTTTATTTGTTAGTTGAGAAAATGTGCAGATGTGTATATTATTGTAAATATTGCATTGAGCTAGATCTGTAAAGCTCCATAGACAATATGATTACTTTTTGGTTGAAGAAAATGTGCATGAGTATATATGTGGTTGATATTGTAAATACCGTAATGAGTTGTGTTATAAAGATCCATAGACAATATGATTATATTTTAGTTGAATAAAATGTGCATAAGTATATATGTGGTTGATATTGTAAATACCATAACGAGTTGTGTTATCAAGCTCCAATAACCGGTATGGCTGTCATGTTGTTATGTTGTCATGCTACTTTGGTTTTAGGAGGTTGATCATTGTAAATACTACATCGAACTAAGTTATAAATCTCCATGGGAAGTATGTCTTGCTTTTCAGCAGTCTTGCTAGTTGTAGGTGTCAGTGAACATCGAGGATGGTGTTCCCCCAAGGGGGAGGGTTCTATAACAACCCTGGTCAAAATTCCATGTAATAAATTTAATAAAGGAAAAATAATAACCAAGGTCATGGGACACATATTCCAAGCTGAATGTTGGGAAAAGCATCCTAGTGTGGGTGTTCATTTGGTTTATTTTGGATAAGGAAATTTGCAAAGGTAATGGAAAATGCTTTAGAAAGGAAAAGTGACATTAATTGGCATTTTATTTATGAAAATAAATGAAATTAGGAGAAAAGGAAGGTGAAAGGTCACAGGTTTCATGTGAGGAGGAAAATGTACGAAAATGATGGAAAATGAAGAAAATAGAGGCCTCATTAATAACAAGGATTATGAGGATTAGTTCACAACCTTTTTTCAGTTCGGTTTTGGAGCTCTCTCTCTATTCTCTCTCTCTCATACTCTTGTACACCTAGAGTATTCTTGGAGCACTCTAACATTAGAGGAAAGAAGGCGAATGAAGGACAAGAAACCAAGACAAAGAAAAGATAAAGCAAGGAAGAGTAGGATTAGGCAACTAAAGTGGGATTACTTGCAGGTATCGAGTTATATGTATGATCTCCTTGCTAGTTTTGACATGCATGGTACATGCATGTGTGTTTTTGGTTCTCTTGTTATCATTGGCATGGGTCTTGCTAGGTGTGACAATGTTTTTCTGCCTTGCCTTGCCATTTTTGGATAGCCATGGTGTGATGGTGTTCTATTGTTTGGTTGAGATGGACTGCCAGATAGATTCAAAGTTGAGTGGTGTGGTTTGAGGATTAATCACAATGCCTAGGAATCCGTTGATGGGATATACGTTAAAACCTAGTTGTGAGTACCCTTGATTGGGCCTAGGAATCTCGTGACCAATAATGGTGGGATACATGGTAAAGCCTAGAGGGTGGAGATCTCATAATCATAGGAATCCCTTAACTAGTAATGACGGGATACATGGTAAAGCCGAGAGGTGGATATGGAAACATTCCTCATGGTTTAGGTGGAGAAATCCAAAGACATCCTTGCTTGTATAGGCCTAAGAATCCCTTAGCATGATTGTGGTAAATCTTGGATGTATAGATGAGGGTTTCAAGCCTTGGAATCCCTTGGAGGGATATATGGCAAATCCTAAGGAAGCCCTGGTTGGTTTTTTTTTTAGTCCCACATTCATGCTTGGAATATGACATGAGGCGGATTGGTTGAAAGAAAGATTTGGTTCAGCCCAATCTATGGTCGAGTGGTATGTGGAAGTCCCCGACTTGGTTGGATTTTTCATATGTTAATAAGAGATCTTTTCCCCCTGTATTTTATGAGTAAATGTACTTGTTATTATGTGTCTTTAATGACTTTCCTATCACTGATATTATTATAATTATACATTGGTTATAATCATGGTTTCATGACAGATTTTAATTATGGCTCTTAACATGTTTTGATTGGTAAATGAACGGATATTGAATGCATTATCTAAGAGATGTTATTATAGCTGTTATGTGAAGGGAATAGACTTTCTTGTTGATTTTCAGATAAGCACCATACCCTTATGTTCAGATGTGCATTTATAGCCTATAGGTTACATGTTCACAATCTATTTGACAAAATTTCTATCATGATTAGGCTTTGTTAGGTTAATTCCTTGATAAAGTTTTGTGTTAGAGGATTTTTATTGGTGTCATTTAGTTTCTTGGAAAGTCTCATCAAGTTCTAGGCAATGGTATGGCGACTAGCCCTGAAAAAGTGGCTTAAATCTTGCAGTCTCTCGCAGAGAACTTGCTAAAAAAGACTATAGTCTCTCCCTTACAAGCTTGTGGGAGCGACTAGAGGGTTTCAGTTGCATGGACTCCTTGTGATGGGAGTGAATGGGGGCTCATTTTAGTGAAAGGTTAGGTTAACTCATAGGTTGGGCACCTGGAGTGGTCGATTATCTCTTGGGGGTCCTATAGCACTTGAGGGAGGTCATTAAAGTGTTTGTTCATTGATTCCACTTTCGTAACTTCACTTAGGGAGTTGAATCATATCATAAAAACACCTCGTTGCATGTTTATCCCGGTGGACCGTTTAGCTTGTATAAATTTGAGAGGAGGGTGTTATAGACAACATACTTGTCCTTGGATCCTGCCCATAGAAAGAAATGGCATATTTTTTCAGAATATTTTCAAAAATCCTTTCAGAATACATGGAAGGGACATCCAATAAATGGCTATGGCTTCTAGGATAGATCTTATAAGAACTAAGAAACCTACCTATACGTTCATTCAAGGTCCAAGAATTTAAACTTTTTTCTACTGTCGCTATCAACCATGACTAGTCTGAAATTTCGTAGAGTTTGGATTTAAATGAAAATCCATATATTTTAATACTTCATCAAGAAGCATTAGTGAAAAAAGGAAAATATTATGCATATTCAAAAGTTCTACATCTTCCAAATTATAAGGAGATAGTGTCAATGTAGAGCCATTTATATTCATACCAGTCGCCTTTCCAAAGAGGTCCAATGTTGAGTGTCAAAATATGAGGGAGTGTTGTGATCCAATGTACAAAATCATAATGTCATCAAAGAAGAGAAAATGTGTGATAGGAAAAGCATCAACAAGCTTAATCCAATGGAAATATTCCCTTATTTTTGCATCCTCCAACAGTTTTCAAAGGCCTTTCACAACTAGTAGAAATACAAGAGGTGGAAAAGGGAGATCCATGCCTCAATCCACTTTGAGCATGAAAACAATCGAAAGTTGAGGCACTAATTAGAACTACAAAGGACACAATGGAGATTAAACTCATGACCCACATGATAAATGTAACCTCAAACCTCGAATCAGTCAAAGGAAGTCACAAATATAGCTACCTAACATTATCATATGCTTTAGATAGATAAATCTTTAGAATGATCCCTTTTACCTTATGATTTTTTAGGCTATGAAGACCGAGGCTCTCGAGTAACCCCAATAGCCTCGTATATTTATCTTCCTTCCAAGAAATCAACCTTCTCTTTAGAGATGGCTTTAGAGAGAATATGCTTTATCTATTGATCTATCACTTTTGCTATGATCTTGTAAATGCAATTGCATAAAGAGATTGGTTTGAAGTCATCAAAGGATCTTGGGTTGTCCTTTTTGGAATAAGGGAAATTCAAATAGTTTTGAAAGAGGCCAAAATATGCCCAATTTAACATGACTCCCCCACTACATTTAGAAGGTAACCACCGATCAAATAACAAATCCAAAGGAAATACTTAACTCACCACCCATTAGGACTATGGATTTTATCCTTTTGAAAAGAATGGATTACTCTTGAAAACTCCTCTTTTTCTTCTTCTTCCATCAAATATAGATTATCTCCCTCCTCTATGAACCTCAGGAAGAGTTGTGCCATTTTAGAAACCTCAATAATGGAATCCCTTTCATCAACACTAAAAAGGGAACTCAAGTGACTCTTCCCCAAGTTTGCCAAATCCTGAAAAGTAGAAACATGATCACCATTATGGCTTTTAAGACTCTATATGGTGTTTGTAAATTTACTACCTTTTTCATAATTGTAGAAAATTTTTGTATATTCATCTCAACATTCAAGCCAGATGGTTCTTCTCTTAAGCCTCTAGAGTGCCTCTTTTTCTACTAACAACTTCCTCTTTTTCAATTCTAATTCCAA
Source organism: Pinus tabuliformis (assembly GCA_031772625.1). NCBI lineage: Eukaryota > Viridiplantae > Streptophyta > Pinopsida > Pinales > Pinaceae > Pinus > Pinus tabuliformis. Next base: position 995,533,341 of record CM062806.1, on the reverse strand, counting down.
CAACCTAGATTTTGATTTCTTAGTGCGAGAGACCCATTCTTTTGAATTACAAAAGGAAGTGATGTTCTCTTCCACAACTCTTGAATCTTGATAATCTTCAACCTGTTTACGAGCTTCCCACTCAATAGTGAATAAGTGAATAAGTTGAGGCACTAGAGGAAGAATTAAAGGGTGTCCAATTTGATCTAAAATGATCTAGAAAATCCTCATTTTCTAGCTAAGTTTCATCAAATTTGAAAGGGATTATAGTCTTCTTCCCAATCTCCTTGATCTGTATGAGAATGGGTAATGGTGAGATTCCCCACCACTACCAAGACATTGGCAAAGCATAGATTTTACTTTTATGAATAGTTTTGTTGTTAAAAACCTGTCAAGTCTCTTCACCACCCGTGCAACCCCCACCCTTTTTTTCCTCCAAGTAGGGTTTATTTTTATCAGATTCATATCAATAAGATCTTGATTCATCATTATATGAGAAAACAATTTGTGAGAGGGTATAATCCTACATGAGGACCCCAGACCTCTATAGCACCCATCGAAAAATTTAGATATCCTCCTATAATAAGATTTTGATATTTAAAAACCATTCTCTTGAACAGGACATCCCAGAAATGTTCTCTCTCCAAATAGGGTCTCTAAACATTCATTAATATGAGCTCCATTCCCTACTCACTAGAGAAACCCTTCATTCCTAGGACTGAATCCATCTCCCCTGAATTGACCATATTGGTATGACAGGAGTTCGAACCAATGGCCATATCCATAGATCTTCCATGGGCACCATAGAATTAAAAACGCTAGCCAACAAACATAGATTTTGGCAACATAGAGTTCCTATTAGCATCCCGTATATTTTCTTGAAGGAAAATAACCTCCAGGTGATAAGAGTTGACCATCATATGAAAGGCTATTTTTTTTTATAGGCTAGCCATCCCTCTGCAATTGAAAAATAGTATAATAATGAGAGAACCCATCCAAGGGATTTCATTTCTCGAAGAACCCCAACGATGGATAGTTTCTTACCCATGTCCATGTCATATCAAACCTTGATTGAATCCTTTGCAAAGTTAGATTTTCTCCCGCTTCCCTTTCCATTAAATGATGGGATTGTGGACATATCCAGACCCCGAATGGGAGGATGAGAGGTTGACGTTCTTGTGCACAACCTAAAGATGTAACATGAAATAGACTCTAAGGTCTTAGGGGAACAACTTTCCTCCAAGGAAAGAAAATCAAGTGTAGAAGAGGGAGCAACCAGGGGAAGTGGATAGGGAATTTGACCCATTTGTGAAATAGGGCTACCAAAACGTTGTGTGGATCCAAATAGAGACAACTTGGTCCAATCCTTGCCAAAATAAGACAATGAAGCAACCATATTCAAAATGGAAATTAAGGGGCGGGTGCCCTTATATATAATTTGATCTTTCATCCAGAGGTATACAGGAAGATCCTCCACTCCCTTCCTAGGATCCTTGGCTTCTACCTCATGATCTTCCAAACTGGCATCCTACTTTTTCTTCATTGGGTCCGAATATACCTTTATAAAGAGGGCTTGATCATATGAGGGAGCCTAGAAATCCTCCATCTGTCTGGCCTTGCCCACCTAAATAGACTCACACCTTTTTTGTGGAAAATATGGGTCCTTATTCCTTCAGAATGGCAGAGGGCACTCCCTTTCTATATGGCTATATTTGTGACATCTCTGATATCTAAATGGAACCCCTTCATAGTTTAGAATCTGACTATGTGTCGAACCTGATGAACCCAACACCACATGCCTATAAAAACCATAACTTACTTTATATGAGACTTTTTCCTATGGTATTTTTTTAATTAACCAACTTAACTAGAATGAATAAAAGGGCATAACTACTTTGGAGATAAATCTCAACATTTGATTTCTGTATACTATTAAAAATATTCAAAAATATTTGATGGAAACTAAATCCCTAGCATCCACTTAATAATTATTGATAATTAACTTAAAATTATAAAAACTTTATTCTAAAATAAACACACCTATAAACATAATTATAATTACAACATTATTAAATTAATACTAATATATATAATATAACCATATTAATGTATTTTAATATACAATTAATTGCTTATACAAATTAGTGTATCATGTAACCATTACAAAAATTGATATATTATGTAACCATTATGTAATTAGATTTTCTTTTATTTTGTAATAGCCCCGGTGAAAAGTTCAAGTAATAAAAGTTAATAAAGGAAAAATAAGACCACGGTTAAGGGACACTTATTCCAAGCTGAATGTTGGGCAAATATATCCTAGTGGACATCACTGGATGTGTGTTTTGGATAAGGAAAATTGGAAAAGGCTAAGGCAAAGGCATTAAAAGGAAAAAGGCATTTCGACACATTTATTTATGAAAATAAAGGAAATTAGGAGAAAAGGAAGGTAAAAGGTCACAAGTTGCATGTGAGGAGGAAATTAAAGGAAAAAATGGAAAATGAAGAAATTAGAGGCCTCATGCATAAAAAGGTTTCTGAGGATCAATTCATGGCTTTTAGCCAAGTTCAAGTTTGGATCTCTCTCATTATTGTCTCCCTCTTTCACTGTCTTGGTGATTTAGAGTTTTCTTGGAGTACTCTAGTTTGGAGCAAAGGAAAGGGAAAGGAAGGATAGGAAAGGAAAAGCAAGCAAGGAACAAGGAAAGGAAAGCAAGATCAAGAAGTTTTCGCAAGAATACTTGCAGGTAACCTTTTTCATGTGTGATTTCCTAGCTACTTTTGACATGAATGGCTTTGCATGATAGTGTATAGTTCTATTGTTGTCGGTGGTGTTATGCCCCTATACCAATAGGTGTCATATATCATGATTGACTTGATGAGCTATGTAATATGTTCATACCATTACTTGTTGCAAAGGTTTTCCATATTTTCAAATAATCAAAAAATTTAAAAAATGTAAAGAGGGTATACCCTAAAAGAAAAATCAAAGGGTGAAAAGAAATAAAATATGGTCAAAAAATGAAAGAAAATGAACCCCAAGAAAAAGAAAGGCCCAGGAAAGTGTGAAAGTCTAAATGCCACTACTTTTTCACTTTGTATAATAAACAATTGTGTGCAACTTGTCACTTATGCCACAATTTATGAATAGTCAAACAGTTTAAACTTGGCTAGTTCATTTTTCAATTTCATGTTGTAGAAATAGAGAATAAAGATCTGACCAACAGTGTAATCTTGGCAGATAAGTAGATAGGTAGAGTGAAAAAGCAGCTCAACAATTTAATCTGAGCCATTAGATGTAATAAGTGTAGACTTAGATAGGCATTTCCATGTAAAAGAAAAGAAATTTTGATAAGGGTTTGCTAGTCTAAGTGCACCCAAATAAAGAAGTAAAAATGCTAGGTTAAGGTAGGTAGGGTATGTAGATGATGGTTGCAGAATTACATGTGGTGAATGATGATTTTAAATGTGTTAATATTTTACTTTCATCACAAGGCAAAGGAATGTATTACATTGAAAATATCTCAAGCAAAGGAAAGTCAAATAATTAACTTCCCTACTCACTTTCCCTAAATTTTCACTAATTTCCCATAAGTACCAAGGTGTCTATTAAATTAGACGGGTTCAGAGCATTTCTCTGACTTCTAAAGGGACCGGACCCTTGGCCCAATAATTTATAAAGCCTAAGTATTTAAGACCATTCATTAATCATCATACACCTTCATAAAAATCATTTATACCCTTGATAAGCTTTTCCTAAGTAAAATCCTATTTTACTTAGGAAAATTAAATATTTCCACAAAAACCCTTTTTTCACCTTAGCCTAAGTTTAAATACACACTTTAATGTTTTATGCTTAGCGCTTTCCACTTCATAAAGTCATATTAACTACTAATTTATGTTGTTAAGTAATTCCCTTATGCACCCGCTCCCGTATTATTTAAATTATTAAAATCCCGAATTTTTATATATCCCGCCCCTTTGGTTAGTTATAACCATAATACAGTTTAAATGGGAATTAATTAGTTAATCAGTAACTAATTAATAACCCTTAATCCCCCACCACATCAAAAAGGGATTAATTAACCCTCACAGTTAATTAATAGCCCCCCCGTCCAATCCCGTCAACCTCGATATGATTAATTAATCCTTAAATGTATTGGGCCCGCCTTCATTAAATCCCCGCCATCTCATATCCCCGACAGTCATCCGATCAAGGCCCCGAGATCTGATGGCTATTATCAATATTGTACGGCCCTTTGCAACCGCACATTAGCACGTGATCGCAAAGAAGTTTTTTGTATAGTGCCTCCACCATGCGTCGAGCAATCTATGGAATCGCTGGCTCGAGGCTTAATACCACCCCTTCCCCATAAGTGGTGCGATATAAACCACTTACTACCTCCGAACTAAATTACAAAAAACATCACATCGCTCTCCCAGTGACGTCACCCATCCACTACCAAACCTTGACTTTGCGTATAAAACAAAATAATGTCATCTTCATTGTTTTATTCCGTGAACCTGTACGCCCATGCAAACGATACGTCGAGGTCAACCAGCTTGAGTTTTCAACCACCAATCTACTCCTAACTTCACAACCGACATCGCCCAGAGCCTCCCAATTACGTCCAGTACCTGCATCCTATTGCCCGTCACCCAAAAGCAGGAATTTACCAATTCTACAACAAGAAAACCCTGCAAATGCTTGTTTTTAGTGCAGATTGATTAAAAAACCAAAATTAACCATAATTCTGCTATTGTATTTGCAAATTCAAGTACCCAGACCTACTGTTTCATCATTTCCATCTAAAAAACCTCAGTTTCCCTCCTGAAACCCACAAGAACCAGTATGGAAACTTCGGTAGCCCTAAATGTTGCTCCCATTACCACTCCTCATCGTGATTTGGACTATTTGCCTCTGGCAGATAAAGATTTCCAAATAAAATACCTAACCACTGATAAATTCCACCTCAAAGTCTTCTGCAAATGTCGAGATAACCATTTAGATGGCTATGATGCCATGGGACTCTGGGAATCCAATCTCCCAATGTGCTTTCTCCCCTCTGTCCATGTTTTCCCTGATATAATTCATCAATGCCATGCAAACTATGACCCCATTCACAGAGCAATCATGTCTCCCAACCAAACAGTCCTTTTTACAATAACTACTGAATCAATTAATGAGATGCTGCAATTTCACCCCAGTCAGGCCCTTACCCCCATTTCCATTGGAAATTTGCTAGAAAAATCAACTCAATTATCCCAAGCTGAGCTCACTCGCCTCTGCCAAACTTTCATACTACCACAGTATCAAACTAAAGATCCTCCTCCTTATATGTCAGTTTTCTTCACAGACATAGGTAAAATCATAGTTGACATGATATCAACAGTCATGGGATTCAACACTAGTGAATATGTAGATGAATTAACCCTAGTGATGATGTCTATCTTTACCTAGGACAGCCTCCTGCTGTCAAATATGATTATGCCTCTTATATTGTTGATAAAATTCATGACCAGTTCATGAGACTGGAAAATGAAAGGGTTTTCAAGTTTTCCACCTTTATATACCACCTCATCCTTTACTATCAATCAGACCATTTCCCATTTTCTGTCAAGAAACTTGATACCAAGGGTAATCGAAGGATTGTTGTCTTTTGGAATTCCATCTTCCATAGAACTTTTGATTGCCCTTATTCTTATAACGAGTTCATTGATTAGTTTGTCCCCCCAGTAACCACCTTGCTAATAGGGAATTCCCCTCCCAGAATAAGTGATGACATCAAAAGGATCCTTTAGCTCTCTAAACAGTACAAAGTGGGTGATTGGTATTTATACCAAAATCACACAGAAATCAGGATATATGGGTGTGAGATTTCCCCATTCAAGCTACCCAAATATGTTCCAATGAGACTGTTTGCATTGGAATACTACAGACAGATGATACACTCAGATTTGACACATTTTACTAAGGCCAAGAAGAAAGCCCAACTCAGAATCAGGGACCACTTAGGCCCAATTGTCTGCAACACTAGGGAAGCATGGAGAGAAGCAAAAAGAATTCTAGAGGATGATCTAAAATTAAGCAAAAGTTTTAGTTGGACTCCATATGACCCTCATAGTTTTATCTGTGATAGAAGAATGAAAAACAGACTATCACCATACTTGCATCACAGAGTTCCAAAGATTGAGCAATTTGCTAATATGGATGAATGGAGGGAAGGAACCCTAGTAGAAAAAGATAGTGAACAGGTCAATATAGAAAATGTAATGAAGGATCTTGAAAAAACACTTGACCTAGATTCTTTTGGATAGGTACATTTTGAGACTTCTCAAAAGTCAGCATCAGGGATTAGTGCCTCAACAGCTGATACCTCACAAAAGCTTCCACCGGAGACTAGTACACCACCAACAGAAAAATCACAGGGAAGGGAACAAGAGACTAGAAATCAGGCAACAGAACAATCTATCATGTCTAAACAGCCTGAAACTTCTCAGGGGCAGACTCAAAAACAGGCACATCCATCTCAAGTCAACATAGGAGAGCCCCCAATTTCACAGACCCCTCTGAATGAGGAGAAAAAAAAAAGAGAGATAGGGAAATAGCTACCCCTGCTAGTGGACCATCTGAATAACCTAGTGCTAAGAGGCACAAGCTAAATCCTCATTCAGAAGAGGAATTTTTTGAAGATAATATTGATAGTCAAAGAAAAGAAGATGTAGACAGTCATCAAATTTTCCCAGTAGGTGGGACACCTTTTAGCTCACAAAGGCAGGAGATGGAGAGACAACAAAGTGCTAAAGTATCTTCCTTTAGGCCCCCAAGAAATGACAACCTGGATATTAAAAAGAAATTCAATGAAATAAAGGCTAGGAAAGAGCCATTGAGGATCTAGGTCTACAACCAGTATTTAAAAATGACACCCACCAATCAGAACAGGTTAATGTTAGCTTATGACATCAAGGAGGGGAAAATGCAAATGAGATTCTTCAAGCCCAAAGTGCAGCAACCTCAAACAAGGGCAGATTATCTTCAAACAGATTTTGAGGTTATGGCAAAAGATATTCATCCCTTGGACTAGATTGAGTTACACAAAAAAACAAGGGAAATGGTGTATTCAATGTTGACTAGCAAAGCCATGATAGCCCAAAGATTGGAAAACTATTTAAATAATACAACTGCCCAACTACAGCTGGAAAAAGCCTCCTCACAGGCTAAAGACAATAGAATTAAATCTTTGGAGGAGTTGGTGATTGGCTTGGGACATAACCCAAAGGATGTAAACGCAGCAGAGGCCTTAATTAAGAAGAAAGATGAAGACATAGTTGCCTTGAAAAAGAAGCCAAAGTTGCCACCATCAAGACATCCACAAACTGCAGAAGTTGTCCAAAAGAAATCTGAAGAAGATCTAATGGACTTAGTCCTAAAGCTTAATGAGTAGTTGAAGGAAACTGACCAAGAGTTAGAAAAATCACTGAAGTACAAGCAGGGAGAGTTGACCTCTCAGCCTCCAAATGTGATTCCAGTAGTTTCCACTGCAGCCCCCACAACACTTGGAACAGATCTGGCACCAAATTCCCCCGTGGTCACATCAGAAGTAGTTACAGGAACAACAACAACAGGAACAACACAAGCAGGCCCTTCAGGTTTGAGAACAGAAGAATTAATAAGTCAATGGAGGAGATAAAGCTCCAAGTCTCAGAATTGCAAAAGGTAAAAGAACAATTTGTTACCTTAGAACATAAATATGATCTTTCCAAAATCAATTTTGCCGAAAAGGTGAGGGAGAATAAAGGATTAGCTCAGTAGGTGAAATCACTAGAGAAGGACCTCACTTTTGACAATCCCTTAGCAGACATTAGGAAAATTCTTTGGAACAACATCACTCAATCAATAAATGAAGTTTGGCCATCAATACAAATAATTTTTGAACAAATTGATTTGGTAAAAGTAGCTCTCTAAGAAATCCAGAGAACTAAGGAAGAATTAGGAAGAAAGCCTGAGGAAGCTACCATGCTAATAAATTGTTTGAATAGCAAAAATAAGTACCAACTAGAAGAGTTGGGCATTGAAGACAGAACAGGGACTATTCTTGAGGTCAAAAGGGTATTAACCAAAACGTCTCTCATGCAAAATTTGGAAAGAAGATGCTAGAATATACAAGAAGAAATCAATGATTTTATGGAGAAATTTGGCATATTGAAGAGTAAAGGACTTCCCAGTCCTTTAGTTATTAATGGAAAATTGATGAGACATATAGACTATGTTGAAAAGTTTTCTCAATATGCAAACAACCAAGCTAGCTCATCAGATAGTGCATCTGCACCAAAGGCACCACCTATAGGCAGAGTTCTCTATGACAGTCTAGAGAACCTTTTTTATGTGGAGCATGAAATAAAACATCTGTTCCCAGTTCAGCCTAATTTTTTCAAATACACCAAGGCTGATGAGATCTTAAGAAAACTTCAAAGGACCAAAATACCACAAGAAAAATGGTGGACAGATATGACAGAAATTTTGTGATTTATCCTTGGTAAAAAAGTAAGTTTCCATTTTTACCATAGTCAATGGTGGTAATAGAAGGTAACCAAGGATCAAACAGGTAAAGAGTATCAGAACAGGTCAAAGAGCATCAGTAAGAAGATGAAAAGTAGAACATCCAGCACATAATTACAAATAAGAGAGCAAGATGCCCAATCATAGGGCCTTCCTCCAACTCATTCACAAAAAAGAGGGACAAAAAGCCATCAGTTTACCTTTATCTTCTCTATTCGATACCATCTGTCTTTACTTTCATGTAACATATAGTTAGTCATCCTAAGATATATCTCTCTTTGTTATGAGATATTTTATTTTAAATTTTTGTATAAATACTCCCTCATTCGGAGTTTTGAGGGGGGATTCTTAGACATTTCTCTAAAACTGATTATTTTGGAAAAGAAGTACTGTTGGACAATTTCTTGTATGGCTGGCTGGATGAAGGAATAATACAAAGGAATTTTCACAAGATTCATGTGTCAAACACCAGACAAATAAGTATCTATATCTCATGTGTTGTTGTTTTGTTGTTTAAATATTTCAATTGTGTCCCATATCTAAATATTAAAACGAAAAAGTGTAATTCAGAAAGTGCTTAAGAGTAATATGTCTTTAAAATTGTTTTTATTCCAAATCTTTTCTTCTAAACTATCATAGGCAGTGAATTCTTAATTTCTCCTACTTCTTAGTTTATCTTTTTAGTCATTTAATAAAAAATTCTTAATTGCTTTTTATTGGTGATCAGTCGCTTTCCTTCTCTTAAAACATGTTGAAGGATTCTTAATTGCCCTTCATCCCTTTCAAGTCCATTCCATCCTTTTCAAGTTACCATTTGTCCCCTATTTAGCTATCTTGCCCTGTGATGCCATCGTTTTGTTGAAAAGCTAAGTCCAGTTAAGCCATCTTTAGATTGACTCCATAGCCCAATGGCCTGAAATACTCAGTTCTATCCATCTGCTCCTGAATTCCACCACCAAACACAATCAAAACCCCCAAGCTTTCATAACTAGCCTAATATCTAATAAAACAAAGCCAAATCTTAAAGAGAGAGCCCTCTCTGGGTACAGATTGGCTAGATTCTATACCTAAAAGTTGGTTTGTGGTTACCTCAGATCCCTTTCCCTCTTCTTACAACTTCAGGGAAAATCTGAGTGATAACATTGTGGTGACTCCACTAGAGAGCGAAAAGTTTGTTTGTTTGTTAAGTTAGCCAGGTAGCCTTTGTACTGCTCTTGCTCTGCAAGTGCATAGTAGATGAATGCTGCTTTAGTCAATCTCCAGTTTAGTTTATGAATTGAACATCTGGTTTCCAAACATTCGAGCAATTCCTCAGTCCTAAAAATCTTTAAGAAATTTTGAATCTCATATCTACAGCCTCTTAAAGAAATAATAGAAGTTGTTTCTTGATATCAGTTAAGAAAAACCAAAAACAAAACCTAAAAAACTGGCTTCAGAAATGACTCATTACACCAGAGCCAATCTTGATCCCAATCCACCACAAGTATTTGAGAATCCTAATTTGATCCCCAGAATTCTTAGGAGACGAGAAAGTCAAGAAGGTTCTGCTAGTTCTAGGCCCACCTACAGATCAAGTTCCTGTCTTGTTAGGTGGATTTATCTTGAAGACGAACCCTTTGATGAACGTTTTGAAACCTCTCTATTTAGGACATCTTCTGATTCTAAATTAATTGACTTAGTCCCAGACCCACTGTTCATCGAAAACTTATAGCTTGAAGCTATCAATTTGTCAATTGATAGACATTTACAGAACTCAATACAATCTGATCTTACCACTGAAGGAACACCCAATCCCTCTGTAATCACTACTGCCTCTGCAAGTTCATCACCATTTCCTCATACATCTCAACCTCAAACCACCCCTTCTACCCCTCCATCTACAACTTAGACACCTATTGTTATCCCAACCCCAGTTGTTGTTTCATCACTACCTGCTGCAATGGCAAACATATATGCTCCCTTGGTATTACCAGCCAACTTAGGTGCCATGCCCCAAGACTACCAAAGTAAAATCACTCCATTTGATGGTACTGGTACCTACACAACCCAACAACATACCAAAAGGATGACTGATTACTTTGAAATATATGAAATAGATGCTGATGATGTATGAATGAGAATATTTGTTCAGAGTCTAACTGGGGAAGTTAGAACCTGGTTTAGAGCCCTAGCTGCAAATAGTATAGACACCTTAGAAACTCTTTATAGACAATTCTTGAACCGATGGGAGAAAAAGAAAGATCCTCTTCAAATCTTATCAGAGTATGAAAACATAAAGAGAGGAGCACAAGAAACTATGCAGGATTGCTGCACTAGGTTCAACAATGCCTATAATGCCATACCTAAAAACCTCAGACCTCCACCTGATTTAGCTTTAATCAAATTCCCTGATGGATTTGATCCCAACATGGCCTTCTAGCTTAGAGAAAGAGCTCCCCCCACTTTGGAAGATATGCAAAGCATAGCTGTCAGTGTTGAAGCTAACCTGATGTCTAAAAGAGCCAAAGTTAGAAGTGAAAGAAGAATCTTCACCTTTTGAACATAAATTAGATGCTATAATTAAAGGGATGGATAGGCTAGGGGATAGAGTGGAAACAATTGAAAGGAAAGCCCCTTGGGATGGTCAACCAACCAACACAGGGAGAAATCCCAATTTCAGAAAAAATCAAAACTAGAACACTAGGAAAACTGGTCTAGACCAAAACATTAGGCCTCCATTCTAGGAAAATTATGCAGAAGGCTCAAACTCTAAAGAACCAGAAGAGGACACTCAAATAAATTTAATGGGACTCAATAATGAAGGAGAGGTTTTCTTGACCCAAGATGATCAAGAGGCCCATATCCTTAAACAATTCCAAACTCAGTCAGGTGAATCATTTGACTTCAGGGAGGGATATGACACAGCCATCTATGAGGTGCATAAGCAATACAACCTAAGGAGTAGAAGAATTGATGTTCCTGAAGCCAACAAATAGAAAACTTCAAAACAGCCCATGAAAGGTAAGACAATCACTACACCTGTACATATTCTGTCTAGATCAAATAATAACCCTTCTAACCCAATTATTGAAGATGTCTCTGACAATCAACCAAATAATAGATAACCCTCCACTTCTCCTCCTCCCAAAGGAAATGTGGAAGAACCTCCAGAAGTTGATTTAGGAGAAACTTCAAATCATAACCCTACTCCTGAAAAGGAGAAAAATACAGAAAATATAGAAAACAGAGAGAATCCCACTGTTCGAAACATAAAAGCCCAAACAGAAAAACCTTTCAATCTAGAAACTGAAGTAGGTAAGCTAAAGATTGTTGTTCCATTGTCTGAATTAGCTAAACATGATGCCTACCGAAGTCAAATTAACAGATCACTTAAAATCACTGGAACTGAAGACTCGGTTAATGTTTTTGATGACCAACCTGAACTAATCTTTGGCCCTGAAGTAAATGGAAAACCATCAGAAGGAGGAATTCCTCCTTTCTATGTGAGCTTAAATATACATGATAAAATCCTTCACAATGCCATGTTTGATTCCAGGGCATCTCATAACCTAATGCCCAAGTCTGTAATGGAAAAACTAGACCTAGACATCACCAAGCCATACAAAGACCTCTTTTCTTTTGATTCTACTCAGGTAAGATGTCTAGGATTGATAAAAGACTTGTGTGTCTCATTGGTTCAATACCCCACAAAAACAATTTTAATGGATATAGTGGTAGCAGATATACCACCAAAATATGGCATGTTATTGTCCAAATCCTGGGGTGCAAAGCTTCAAGGATCTCTTCAATTGGACATGTCCTATGCTACTATATCGGTTTTCGGCCAACCTAAGAAGCCAAACAGAGAAAAATTGATGAAATATGTAGTAAGTAGTCAGGAAAAACCACAAAATTTCCCCATCTACTCAGTACACTCTCATATGGACTCATTTATTCTTTATAATGTTGAAACAAATCCTTCCAATGTTGTAGAAGTTTTAGCAGTAGAACCAAAAGAAATTAAAAGAGGAAGATCAAGTGTTCACATCTAGGAGATCTCAAAAAATAATGAAATATCAGATACCTAAGGAAAATAAGATGAAACTGAAAAGCCAGATCTCATTGTTAAACAAATTCCTACCACCCCTAACACCAATTATGAACATGAAATTCTTTGGCATTTAGAGTTTGATGGCTCAGTAAATAAATTAGGAGCAAGAGCAGGAGTTTGGGTGTACAATCTAGAAAATGACCATGCTGAAGGCCATGCCTACAGAATAAATTTTAAGTGCACCAATAATATGGCAGAGTATGAGGCTCTCTTGCTAGGTTTAAAACTTGTTAAAAGATTAGGAGCAATTAGAGTATCTGTCATAGAAGATTTTGAATTAGTCATTAAAAATATTAAAGGAAAATATTTAACAAGGGATCCTAGATTAGGATACTATAGAGGAACAATCATAGAGATTCTTAATACTTTTCTGGAAACTCGGCTTGCTACAATCCCTAGAAAACACAACTTGCAAGCTCACAGTCTGACAATGTTTTCCAGAACATGCAAATTACCTTTCGAACCTAATCATTAGTTTACTACTGAGATTAGACACAGACTAGCCATACCTGATAATCTAAAGAACTGGCAAGTGTTCCATAGTGATGAGCAGATTAATAACTTTTTAACTTTAGATGAAGAATTTTCTAACAGTTACATAGATGTTGATACAATCATTAATCCAAATAAAATAGATGAGATAGAAATAAACATATCAGAAGAGAGTTCAATCCAAATGCTTCATCCCACAAATTTCACTAAAAATGAAGTACAAGACCTTAAACAAATGGACCTTGATGAGATAGTTGAAGAAAAAATAGAGGTCATTGATTTAAAAGACAATCATCTACCTAAAGGATTAACTCCTATAGAAGACCTCTTTGATTCCAATGACATTCCTAAAAACCCAAAGATGGAACCACTAAAAGCAGACATTGAAGAGTACAATTTAGGAATAGAGGAAAGTCCAAAAATGATAAAACTATCAAAGTCTTTGCCTCCTGACTAGAAGTTAAAATATGTTGAACTCATGAGAGAATTCCAGGATGTCTTTTCCTAGAGTTATGAGGATTTGAAATCATATGACACCTCTATAATTCAACATACTATACCTCTAAAAGAAAATCACAAGCCATGTAAACAAAAACTCAGAAGAATCAACCCTGTATTATTACCATTAATTGAAAAGGAAATTATGCGTATGTATGAAGCAGGGATAATAGCCCCTGTTAGATTTTCAGATTGGGTGTCAAATGTAGTACCTACTAGGAAGAAAACTGGGGAAATAAGATTATGTGTTGATCTGATAAATGTGAATAAGGTTTCTCTAAAAGATAATTACCCTTTACCCAAAATGGATCATATTTTGCAAAGGGTAGTAGGTTCTTCTAGGATTTCACTTTTAGATGGGTTCTCAGGGTATAATCATATTTTGGTTCATCCTGATGACTAAGAGAAAAATGCTTTTACAACACCATGGAGCACTTTTATGTACATCAAAATGCCATTTGGACTAAAAAATGTAGGAGAAACTTTCCAAAGAGCAATGGACATTGCATTTTCCTAAGAGATTCATGATTTTCTTGTTATATATCTGGATGATCTAACTATTTTTTCTAAATCAGATCAACAACATTTGGACCATCTTAGACAAGTATTTCTGAAATGCAGAAAATATGGTATTTCTTTGAACCCAAAGAAGTCCTTGTTTGGCCTGGAGGAAGGTAAACTCTTGGGTCACATCATTTCCAAAGATGGCATTTGAATTGACCCTGCCAGAATAGAAGCTATTCTACAGATACCTCATCCAAGAAGTATCAAAGAATTTCAAGCTTTCCTAGGGAGGATAAATTTTTTGAGAGGATTCATTTCTAACTTAGTAGAACTCATTAGATTACTAAATAACATGCTTAAAAGGGATTCAAGTATAAAATGGATAGTAGAGGCCAAGCAATCATTTGAAGGAATTAAAATGGACTTAACCAGAACACCGGTCCTCACCAGTCCTCAAATTGATAGAGACTTCATAATTTTTTCTTTTGCATCAGAACACACTATAACAACTATTTTATTACAAAAGGATGATTAAGGATGTGAAAAACCCATAGTATTTTTTAGTAAAGCACTTAGAGATGCATCACTAAAATAAAAAATAATGGAGAAACAAGCTTTTGCACTGGTAAAAGACATTAAGGACTTTAGAGTCTACATATTATACTCTTATGTGATAGCCTATGTACCTAATGCAGTTGTCAAAGACATCCTGACTCAGGATGGAATTGAAGGCAAAAGAGGTAAATGGATTGCTACCATCCTAGAGTATGATATTGAGATAAAACCTACAAAACTAATAAAAGGACAAGCATTGGCCAAGCTTATGGCTGAAACTAATTGTCAAGCCCTACACATAAATGAACTGGATGACAAACATGAGATGGCAACTCCAAAAATCAGCCAGGCCTTATCAGACTTACCATGGTATGCTGATGCAGTTTATGTTTTACAAAACCTGCAAGCTCCTCCAGGGCTATCTAGAGCAAAAAATAGGTTTTTAAAAATGAAAGCTTCAAAGTTTTGTATCATAGATAATGCTCTTTTTTGGAAAAATCATGAAGGAATTTTATTGAATTGTTTGTTAAAAGATGAAGCTAACAAGGCACTCCAAGAATTTCATGCAGGAGACTGTGGTGGACACCTCTATTGGAAGTCAACTGTAGATAAGATCCTAAGGGCTGGATTCTATTGGCCAACCTTGTTTACAGATGTGAAGAAATTTGTCACTTCTTGCCATAAATGTCAAATTTTTGAAGGCAAGAGAAAGTTGTTACCTTTACCCCTAAAACCCATTTCCACTGAGAAACCTTTCCAACAATGGGGTCTTGACTTCATTGGAGAAATCCATCCATCCTCTTCAGGCCAACATAAATGGATACTCATTGCCACTAACTATTTTACCAAATGGATAGAGGCCATTCCCTCTAGACAGGCCAATGACACAGTGATCATAGGATTCCTAGAAACCAACATATTGTCCAGGTTTGGCTGCCCTGCTAAAATCATAATTGATAATGCTGCAACTTTCAAATCAAAAAAGATGATTAATTTCTATAACAAGTATCACATCACCTTAGGTCATTCCACAGCCTATTACCCTCAAGGGAATGGATTGGCTGAATCTTCCAACAAGAGTCTTATTAATATCATTAAAAAACTGTTGGAGGAGAACAAGAAGACTTGGCACAAGAAACTGATAAATGCACTATGGGCAGACAGGCTTACAACCAAAAAATCCATTGGCACCAGTCCTTATGAGTTAGTATATGGCATGGAGGCTATATTTCCTTCATCATTAGGAGTTCCTGTAATGAAAATACTCCAAGAAGCTCAAGTGGAACCTAATGATATACAAAGAAGGATAAACCAAACCATCAATTTACAACAAACCAGAGAGGAGGTGTACCAAAGATCCCAAGTGTTGTAGGAGAAGCTCAAGAAGATATTTGACAAAAGAACCAAGGCAGATGATTTTCACCTTGGAGATAAAGTGTTAAGATGGGATTCCAGGAGAGAGGATAAGGGGAAACATGGGAAGTTTGACTTCCTATGGAAGGGACCATATATCATCTATGCTCTCCAAGGAAACAATACATATTTTCTAAAAAACTTGGATGGCACAGAAGTAGAAGAAGGACCAGTCAATGGTCGGATGTTGAAACATTACTTTGATCCTACTTATTAATGTTATCTTGATTGTTAACATGTATATACTATATCCTTTGTACTGCCGCAATTTTGATTGGAAAGTAACTTGTTGGAGTTGAAGCCCAAAGAGAAGGCCCTAAGCTTTAGGAGTATCACTGTCATACATATAATAAAGCAACAAGCAGAAGAAGATTGCATAGTGCAGTCAAAGTCATTAAGAGGCCATCTGATCTGTTGTTCTTGACTTTCCACCAGGAAAAGCCATCCCCAAGTGGAGCTAGTGTTATGCCCCTATACCAATAGGTGTCATATATCATGATTGACTTGATGAGCTATGTAATATGTTCATACCTTTACTTGTTGCAAAGGTTTTCCATATTTTCAAAAAATCAAAAAATTTTAAAAATGTAAAGAGGGTATACCCTAAAAGAAAAATCAAAGGGTGAAAAGAAATAAAAGATGGTCAAAAAATGAAAGAAAATGAACCCCAAAAAAAAGAAAGGCCAAGGAAAGTGTGCAAGTCTAAATGCCACTACTTTTTCACTTTGTATAATAAACAATTGTGTGCAACTTGTCACTTATGCCACAATTTATGAATAGTCAAACAGTTTAAACTTGGCTAGTTCATTTTTCAATTTCATGTTGTAGAAATGGAGAATAAAGATCTAACCAAACAGTGTAATCTTGGTAGATAAGTAGATAGGTAGAGTGAAAAAGAAGCTCAATAGTTTAATATGAGCCCTTAGATGTAATAACTGTAGACTTAGATAGGCATTTCCATGTAAAAGAAAAGAAAGTTTGATAAGGGTTTTCCAGTCTAAGTGCACCCAAATAAAGAAGTAAAAATGCTAGGTTAAAGTAGGTAGGGTAGGTAGATGATGGTTGTAGAATTACATGTGGTGAATGATGATTCTAAATGTGTTAATATTTTACTTTCATCACAAGGCAAAGGCATGTATTACATTGAAAACATCTCAAGCAAAGCAAAGTCAAATAATTAACTTCCCTACTCATTTTCCCTAAATTTTCACTAATTTCCCCTAAGTACCAAGGTGTCTATTAAATTAGAGGGGCTCAAAGCATTTCTCTGACTTCTGGAGGGACCGGACCCTCAGCCCAATAATTTATAAAGCCTAAGTACTTAAGACCATTCATTAATCATCATACACCTTCATAAAAATCATTTATACCCTTGATAAGTTTTTCCTAAGTAAAATCATATTTTACTTAAGAAAATTAAATATTTCCACAAAAGCCCTTTTTTCACCTTAGTCTAAGTTTAAATACACACTTTAATGTTTTATGCTTAGCACTTTCCACTTCATAAAGTCATATTAACTACTAATTTATGTTATTGAGTAATTCCCCTATACACCCACTCCCGTATTATTTAAACTATTGAAATCCCGAATTTTTATGTATCCCGCCCCTTTGGTTAGTTATAACCATAATATAGTTTAAATGTGAATTAATTAGTTAATCAGTAACTAATTAATAACCCTTAATCGCCTGCCACATCAAAAAGCGATTAATTAACCCTCACAGTTAATTAACAGCCCCCCGTCCAATCTCGTCAACCCCGATATGATTAATTAATCCTTAAATGTATCGGGCTCGCCTTCATTAAATCCCTGCCATCTCATATCCCCGACAGTCGTTTGATCAAGGCCCCGAGATTTGATGGCTATTATCAATATTGCATGACCCTTTGCGACCGCGCGATCGCAAAGCAGTTTTTTGTACAGTACCTCAACCACTGTTTGAGCAATCTATGGAATCGCTGGATCGAGGCTTAATACCGCCCCTTCCCCATAAGCGGTGTGATATAAATCGCTTACCGCCTCTGAATTAAATGACAAAAAACATCACGTCGGTCTCTCAGTGACGTCACCCATCCAAACCCGCCAAACCTTAACTTTGCGTATAAAACAAAATAATGTCATTTTCATTGTTTTATTCCGTGAACCTATACGCCCATGCAAACGATACATCAAGGTCAACCAGCTTGAGTTTTCAACTGCCAACCTACTCCTAACTTCACAGCCGATGCCGTCCAGAGCCTCCCAGTTACGTCAAGTACCTGCATTCTGTTGCCCGTTACCGAAAAGCAGGTATTTACCAATTCTCCAACAAGAAAACCCTGCAAATGGTTGTTTTCACTGCAGATTGATTAAAAAACCAAAATTAACCATAATTCTGCTATTGTATTTGCAAATTCAAGTACCCAGACCTGCTATTTCATCATTTCCATCTAAAAAACCTCAGTTTCCCTCCTGAAACCCACAAGAACCAATATGGAAACTCCGGTAGCCCTAAATGTTGCTCCCATTACCACTCCTCATCGTGATTTGGACTATTTTCCTCTGGAAAATAAATATTTCCAAAAAAAAGACCTAACCACTGATAAAGACCACCTCAAAGTCTTCTGCCAATGTCAAGATAACAATTTAAATGGCTATGATGCCATTGGTCTCTGGGAATCCAATCTCCCAATGTACGTTCTCCCATCTGTCTATGTTTTCCCTGACATAATTCATCAATGCCATGCAAACTATGATCCCATTCGTAGAGCAATCATGTCTCCCAACCAAACAGTCATTTTTACAATAACTGTTGAATCAATTAATGAGATTTTGCAATTTCACCCCAATCAGGCCCTTACCCCCATTTCCATTGGAAATTTGCTAGAAAAATCAACTCAATTATCCCAAGCTAAGCTCACTCACCTCTGCCAAAGTTTCATACTACCACAATATCAAACTAAAGATCCTCCTCCTTATATGTCATTTTTCTTCACAGACATAGGTAAAATCATAGTTGACATGATATCAGCAATCATGGGATTCAACACTAGTGAATATGTAGATGAATTAACCCTAGTGATGATGTCTATCTTTACCCCAGGACAGCCTCCTGCTGTCAAATATGATTATGCCTCTTATATTGCTGATAAAATTCATGACCAGTTCATGAGACTGGAAAATGAAAGGGTTTTCAAGTTTTCCACCTTTATATACCACCTCATCCTTTACTATCAATCAGACCATTTCCCATTTTCTGTCAAGAAACTTGATACCAAGGGTAATCCAAGGTCTGTTGTCTTTTGGACTTCCATCTTCCATAGAACTTTTGATTGCCCTTATTCCTATAATGAGTTTATTGATCAGTTTGTCCACCCAGTAACCACCTTGCTGATAGGGAATTCCCCTCCCAGAATAAGTGATGACATCAAAAGGATCCTTCAGCTCTCTAAATAGTACAAAGTGGGTGATTGGTATTTATACCAAAATCACACAGAAATCAGGATATATGGGTGTGAGCTTTCCCCATTCAAGCTACCCAAATATGTTCCAATGAGACTGTTTGCATTGGAATACTATAGACAGATGATACACTCAGATTTGACACATTTTACTAAGGCCAAGAAGAAAGCCCAACTCAGAATCAGGGACCACTTAGGCCCAATTGTCTGCAACACTAGGGAAGCATGGAGAGAAGCAGAAAGAATTCTAGAGGATGATCTAAAATTAAGCAAAAGTTTTAGTTGGACTCCATATGACCCTCATAGTTTTATCTGTGATAGAAGAATGAAAAACAGACTATCACCATACTTGCATCACAAAGTTCCAGAGATTGAGCAATTTGCTAATACGGATGAATGGAGGGAAGGAACCCTAGTAGAGAAACATAGTGAACAGATCAATATAGAAAATGTAATGAAGGATCTTGAAAAGGCACTTGACCTAGATTCTTTTGGACAGGTACATTTTGAGACTTCTCAAAAGTCAGCATCAAGGATCAGTGCCTCAATAGCTGATACCTCACAAAATCTTCCACTGGAGACCAGTACACCACTAGCAGAAAAATCATAGGGAAGGGAATAAGAGACTAGCAATCAGGCAACAGAACAATCTATCATGTCTAAACAGCCTGAAACTTCTCAGGGGCAGACTCAAAAATAGGCACATCCATCTCAAGTCAACATAGGAGAGCCCCCAATTTTGCAGACCCCTCTGAATGAGGAGAAGAACAAAAAGAGAGACAGGGAAGTAGCTACCCCTGCCAGTGGACCATCTGAACAGCCTGGTGCTAAGAGGCACAGGCTAAATCCTCATTCAGAAGAGGAATTTTTTGAAGATACTACTGATAGTCAAAGAAAAGAAGGTGTAGACAGTCATCAAACTTTCCCAGTAGGTGGGACACCTTCTAGCTCATAGAGACAGGAGCTAGAGAGACAACAAAGTGCTGAAGTGTCTTCCTTTAGGCCCCCAGGAAATGACAACCTGGATATTAAAAAGAAATTCAAGGAAATAAAGGCTAGGAATGAGCCATTGAGGATCCAGGTCTACAACCAGTATTTAAAAATGGCACCCACCAATCAGAACAGGTTGATGTCAGCTTATGACATCAAGGAGGGAAAAATGCAAATGAGCTTCTTCAAGCCCAAAGTGCAGCAGCCTCAAACAAGGGAAGATTATCTTCAAACAGATTTTGAGGTTATGGAAAAATATATTCATCCCCTGGACCAGATTGAGTTACACAAACAAACAGGGGAAATGGTGTATTCAACGTTGAGTAGCAAAGCCATGATGGCCCAAATATTGGAAAACTCTTTAAATAATACAACTACCAAACTACAGCTAGAAAAATCCTCCTCACAGGCTAAAGACAACAGAATTGAATCTTTGGAGGAGTTGGTGATTGGCTTGGGACATAACCCAAAGGATGTAAAGGCAACAGAGGCCTTAATTAAGAAGAAAGATGAAGACATAGCTTCCTTAAGAAAGCGGCTAAAATTGCCACCATCAAGACATCCACAAACTACAGAAGTTGTCCAAAAGAAATCTGAAGAAGAGCTAATGGACTTAGTCCTAAAGCTTAATGAGTAGTTGAAGGAAACTGAGCAATAGTTAGAAAAAATCACTGAAGAGCAAGCAGGGAGAGTCAACCTCTTAGCCTCCAAATGTGATTCCAGTAGTTTCCACTGCAGTCCCCTCAACACTTCGAACATTTCTAGCACCAAATGCCCCCGTGGTCACAACAGAAGTAGTTACAGGAACAAAAACAGAAGGAACAACACAAGTAGGCACTTCAAGTTTGAGCACAAAAGAATTAATAAAGTCAATGTATGAGATGAAGCTCCAAGTCTCAGAATTGTAGAAGGTAAAAGAACAATTTGTTACCTTAGAACAGAAATATGATCTTTCCAAAATCAATTTTGCCGAAAAAGTGAGGGAGAATAAAGGATTAGCTCAGCAGGTGAAATCACTAGAGAAGGACCTCACTTTTGACAATCCCTTAGCAGACATTAGGAAAATTATTTGGACCAACATCACTCAGTCAATAAATGATGTTTGGCCATCAAGACAAATAATTTTTGAACAAATTTATTTGGTAAAAGTGGCTCTCAAAGAAATCCAGAGAACTAAGGAAGAATTAGGAAGAAAGCCTGAGGAAGCCACCATGCTAATAAATTTTTTGAATAGCAAAAATAAGTACCAACTAGAAGAGTTGGGCATTGAAGATAGAACAGGGACTATTCTAGAGGTCAAAAGGGTATTGACCAAAAGGTCTCTCATGCAAAATTTGGAAAGAAGATGCCAGAATATACAAGAAGAAATTAATGATTTTATGGAGAAATTTGGCATATTGCAGAGTAAAGGACTTCCCAGTCCTTTAGTTATTAATGACAAATTGATGAGACATATAGACTATGTTGACAAGTTGGCTCAATATGCAAACAACTAGGCCAGCTCATCAGCTAGTGCATCTGCACCAAAGGCACTACCTACAGGCAGAGTTCTCTATGACAATCTAGAGAACCTTTTCTATGTGGAGCATGAAATAAAACATCTGTTCCCAGTTCAGCCTAATTTTTTCAAATACACCGAGGCTGATGAGATCCTAAGAAAACTTCAAAGGACCAGAATACCACAAGAAAAATGGTGGACAGATATGACAGAAATTTTGTGATTTATCCTTGGTAAAAAAGTAAATTTCCATTTTTACCATAGTCAATGGTGGTAATAGAAGGTAAACAAGGATCAAACAGGTAAAGAGTATCAGAACAGGTCAAAGAGTATTAGTAAGAAGATGAAAAGTAGAACAGCCAGCATAGAATTACAAAGAAGACAGCAAGATGCCCAATCATAGGGCCTGCCTCCAACTCATCCACACAAAAAAAGGATAGCAAGCCATCAATTTTCCTTTACCTTCTATATTCGATACCATCTGTCTCTACTTTTATGTAACATATATTTAGTCATCCAAAAATATATCTCTCTTTGTTATGAGATATTTTATTGTAAATTTTTGTATAAATACTCCCTTATTCGGAGTATTGAGGGTGGATTCTTAGACATTTCTATAAAACTGATTATTTTGGAAAAGAAGTACTGTTGGACAATTTCTTGTATGGCTAGCTGGATGAAGGAATAATACAAAGGACTTTTCACAGGATTCATGTGTCAAACACTGGACAAATAAGTATCTATATCTCATGTGTTATTGTTTTCTTGTTTAAATATTTCAATTGTGTTCCATATCTGAATATTAAAATGAAAAAGTGTAATTCAGAAAGTGCTTAAGTGCAATCTGTCTTTAAAATCGTTTTTATTCTAAATGTTTTCTTCTAAACTATCATAGGCAGTGAATTCTTAATTGCTCCTGCTTCTTAGTTTATCATTTCAGTCATTTAATAAAAAATTCTTAATTGCTTTTTATTGGTGATTAGTCACTTTCCCTCTCTTGAAACATGTTGAAGGATTATTAATTTCCCTTCATCCCTTTTAAGTCCATCCCATCCTTTTCAAGTTACCATTTGTCCCCTGTTTAACTATCTTTCCCTGTGAAGCCATCCTTTTGTTGAAAAGCTAAGTCCAGTTAAGCCATCTTTAGGTTGACTCCATTGCTTGATGGCCTGAAATACTCAGTTCTATCCATCTGGTCCTGAATTCCACCACCAAACACAATCAAAACCCCCAAGCTTTCATAACTAGCCTAATATCTGATAAAACAAATCTAAATCTTAAAGAGAGAGCCCTCTCTGGGTACAAATTGGCTAGATTTTGTACCTAAAAGTTGGTTTGTAGTTGCCTCGGACCCCTTTCCCTCTTCTTACAACTTCAGGGAAAATCTGAGTGATAACGGGTGGCATGCTCTTGCCAGGTTATGACAATGGTTTTCAACCTAACCTAGCCTTTTTTCTGATGCCATGGTATGTTGGGATTTTTATTTCAGTTTTGGAACTTTGGAATTGTTGGATGGATTTTAAAATCTGAGGCAGAGGTGGTCCCAAGGTTCATTCCCAAAGAGATAGGAATCCCTTAATCGATTTTGGTGGGATACATGGTAAAGTTTGAGGGAGCAGTCTCGCTTTAGGGCCTAGTGATCCGGGTTTGGATTGCGGTAAAGCCTGACAGACAAGGAGATGAAAAATTCCTCAAGGATAGTGATGGATTCTAGATTGCATTCCAAGTTATGTTCGATTATAATCGGGGCACTGGTTTTGGTGTGGTCACCATTGGATGAGGGTGGAGGTGGTTTAACCTTTGGATTCCCTTGATTTTTATTAGATTGGTTTTTCTATGAGATCCCACATTCATGCTTGGAATATGACACAGGGATGACTAGGTCAATGAGAGATTTGGTTTAGCCATGTCTATCATGGTCAGGTGGTACATGGAAGTCCTGAACCTGGTCAGATTTTCCTATGATTAATAAAAGCTAAGTTCTCTTACTTTTGCACTAATTTATATGTGGATTTAATGGTTGTCATATCTCTGATACTTATGTGGTTTTATGCTGGTTATAAGAATGGTTGAATGACTGGTTCATGTCATGGTTATTTCATTTTTTTACTGTAAATTTTAAATACATGGATGCAACACCTAATCGATGATGTAGTAATTCAATGGAGAAGGAGGTGATCCTTCTAGTTATGTTTCATAAGTTGTTTCAGTCATTTATGTTTTGTCTTTTATCCGAGACCTGTAGGTTGCATTGATGCCAAGTGTTTGACAGAATGTTAGTCTCGGTTGGGGATGCTCAGGCCTAGTCCTGAGGGTGATTTTGATATATTAGCATGATTATCATGTTTTCAATGATTTCTGAAAGTTAAAACAAGTTCTAGGCAGAGATTGGGATTATGGGCTAGAAAAGTGGCTCAAATCTTGGGGTCAGTGGCACAAAATTGGCAATTCTGGACCATAGTCGTTGGCAGATAGGCCTGTGAGAGTGACTTTAGGTTGTTGGTCACTCCCTTTCCCACAGAATGAGAGCGACTGAGGCTTAAGAGCTATAGAAGAGTAGTGGGAGCCAAGGAAAGGTTGTTTGAGTGGTTGACTTGTCTCCTACAGGGTCTGTTGATGATTTTGGATGGTTGTATGTGATGCTCCGTCAATTCCACTTCCTAAAAGTGACATAGGAGGTCGAATCTGATTGTAGTAGCATCTCGCCTAATGTTTACCCCAATTCCCATGGTTACTTTGGGTAGACCTTGGACTAGGTGTTACATATTGGTATTAGTGCATGGTTACACTCTCTTTGGGTCATATATAGAGCTAGCGATATGGTGAATGTGTTTGTCATGCATCCATATCAGTTGCATGTGTGGCTCTTACACTTGCATTCCATGTTCTTGTTGCACTGCATCATATTGATCATGGTAGTAGTAAGGTTATCATGAGGAGCATGATGTCGATTTTATGGAATGCATCATCATGAGTATATGACTGGTTAAACAATTATATGCAGCTTGATTACATCCTTGTACGGTGGGTTGCATTCTTGGTTATTTGATTACATGCATCACTCTTGTAGGTTGATTATAAGAATTGATCTCTTATGATCAACTACATGTGGTTATGCATATGTGTAGTTGATTAGGCATTTATTATGCAGGTTGATAGTTGCATGAGGAAATGTCTATACTGGAGTAATGGTCGTTGTCATGCATGAGGTCATAGCATGCATTGTTGTTATGGCCTTGCATTGACGACTGGACCCTAGCTAGTATGATGGTTACGCGTTAATGCACTTATTGATATATGTCTATATGTTATTATGGTTATGTTGTACATGCATCACGCTGCTTTGATGATCTTGCAAACAAGGTATCCTCCCTAATTATTCTAAGGTATGTTGATTTATGGTGATTTGGTTTAGCTGACATAGTATGCCTTGCAACAAAGGGAATAGATGGCCAAAAAAGTGGTAGACTACATAGAATCTCCCTATGAATCAGATGGGTGGTGTGGTGTGGGGCACTCTTTTGACTTAGAAGACACCTTGAGAATCCTGAAGGAATAAATAAGAAGTTGCAAATTAGACAATGAAAAAATCATGCAGGCACAAGAGAAACAAGCAGAGGTGAATGCGATATTACTTTAGATTTTGTTAGATTTGCAATGACAAGGACCTCTTTGGATCAGCCATGGAGATGAGGATAGAAATAATGGGAAATATGGAAGAAGGTCTCATAGTAGACAAGGGTCATATAGATCTAACACTATCAGAGATGGTAGGATGTTGGACACTTAGGATGTGAGGGGTGATAGGCACAGGTATTACTCTAGTTATGGTTCTGATAGAGATAATGATCGTCATCATTATCATCTGTACAGGAGAAATGATAAGGGATACTTGCCAAATGAGTTAAAGAGGGAAAAGCCACCTATATTTGATGGAGAAATGAAGAAATCACAACATGCAGAGGCTTGGTTGCTTGGCATGCGGAAATTCTTTAGATTGCATGATTACTCAGAAAACATGAAAGTAAGGATAGCCATTTTCAGTCACAAAGGTAAAGCAAATATTTGGTGGGAATACGTGAAGAATGTAAAGGACATACATGAGGATGAGTTGACTTGGCATGCATTTGAAAGGCTATTCAAGAAGAAATACTTCTCTGAGAGGTATTATGATGATAGAGCTAACGAGTTTTATGAGTTGTGGATGGGTTCTATTGAAGATGAGGACTATACTAGAAAATTTTTGGAGTTGTTGAGATATGTGCCTTACATCAGAGAGGAAAAGGCAAAGGTTCATAGATTCATCAGTGAATTTCCAGTTGCACACAGAGACTGGATTGAGTTCGATGAGCTTAGATCATTGGAGGAGGCCATATAAAAGTTGAAGCATTGTTATGAGCAATCAAAGCACAAAGTTGATCCTAAACATGACTTGAAAAGAAATGCAAAAGCTAAAGGAAAATGGCCACCAAAGAGAGGAAGACCTCAAGATGCAAGTGAGAAAGATAATGAAAATCCTTACAAGAAATTCAATGCAGTTGAGGAAGGACATGGAGAGTAGTAGGCTAGAGGTGGTGGTCGGGAACCATTACAGTGTTGGATATGTGGTAAGGATCATCGTAAGAGGGATTGTTCATAGTATCAGAGTGGTGGTAGACCCTAGATCTATAGTTCTCAAGAGGCACATATAGTTGGTGATGTTGGTCATAACATTCCTTGGATTTATGCAGTTCTAGACAATAGGCAGGCGAATCATTAGGCATCGATCATTGAGATGGACGATAACGTTTGTGATCAAGTTGTTTCTATTTTGGTTGATCCTAGATCTAACTATAGTTATATTAATCCTGAGCTAGTGGATAAGTGTGGTTTGAGAAAAGAAGTGCATGCATAATCGTGGTTGGTACAATTGGCTAGAGGTACGAAGAAGTGAGTCCACCATTGGGTAAGATCTTATGCATTTGAGTTAAATGGTATTCCTACAACAACAAATTTGAATGTATTTCAATGGGGATCATATACTATGCTTTTAGGTATGGTTTTTCTATACCTTCATAGAACCAAAGTGGATTGCTTCGACAAGGCCATTGACTGTGTGGATGATAGTGGGGAAAAGATGACCTTGCAGGGAAGGAAGAAGCCTACATCAATAAGGATGGTTACTGCTATGCAGGCTAAGCGTAGTTTTAGAAAAGGTTGTGTAATGTTTGCAGTATATATTTCTAGTGACAAAGGTAAGGAGGATGAGGATGCTGATGTGTTGAGAAGGTATCCAGTATTGCAACAATTTCAAGATGTATTTCCTAAGGACATTTTAGAGTTTCCACCTCACAAGGAGGTAAAATTTTATATTGAGTTAGTGCTAGGGGCAGTTCTAGCATTGAAAGCACCTTACAGGATGAGCACACCTGAGTTGGTAGAAATTAAGTTGCAGTTAACGGAAATGTTTGAAAAAGGATACATCAAACCTAGTGTATCACCTTGGGGTGCACCAGTGTTGTTCGTAAAGAAGAAAGATGGTATTCTTAGATTGTGCATTGATTACAAGAAGTTGAAGAAGGTAACGATCAAGAACAGATACCATTTTCTCAGGATTGATATTTTTTTTATCAGCTAAAGGAAGCAACAGTGTTCTTTAAGATCGACTTGAGATCATGATACCATCAGGTACGTATCAAAGAAGAGGATATCTTCAAGACTGCGTTTAGGACAAGGTATGGGAATTCTGAGTTTGTTGTTGATCCATTTGGATTAACTAATGCTCTAGCTACATTCATGTATTTGATGAATAGTGTGTTGCATCCTTATTTGGACAAGTTTGTTATTATATTCATTGATGACATATTATTATATTCTAAGAATGAGGAAGAACATGCCAAACATTTAGCAACAATGTTGAGATTGCTAAGAGAGCATCAATTGTATGCTAATCTTAGCAAGTGCATCCTATTTAAGACTAAGGTACATTACTTGGGACATGTTGTCTCCAAGGAAGGCATAGCAGTAGATCGAGAAAAAATAAGGGCTATCATGGAATGGGCAGCTCCTAAGAATGTAAATGAGGTGAGATCATTTATGGGATTCAGAGGTTACTACAGGAGGTTCATCAAGAAATTCTCACACATTGCATATCCTATCACATCATTGTGGCAGAAAGACAAGAAGTTTGAATGGACGGTGAAATGTAAAAACGGTTTTGAGCAACTTAAGAAGTTGTTGACACATGCACTAGTTCTAGAGAATGTGGATCCGTACCAGGAGTTTGTTGTGTGTATAGATGCTTGCAAAAGGGGACTTGGTGGAGTTCTCATGCAAGAAGGACAGGTAGTATGCTATGAGTCACAGAAAATGAATGAGCATGAGCAGAACTATTTGACGCATGATCTTGAGCTAGCAATGATTATACATGCATTGAAGATGTGGAAACATTATCTTCTAGGTAGGAGGTTCACATTGATGAGCGATCATAGTGGGATAATGTATTTGTTTGTCTAACTGAATTTAAATGACAGGAAAGCTAGATGGTTGGCCACCCTTATTGAGTTTTACTTCAGGATCGGATACATCAAAGGGAAGGAGAACTAGGTTTCAAATGATTTTATTAGGAAAGCACAGGTAAATCATATAGTAGCTATAAGCTCTTATGGGACATAGCCACAGGATAGGATTTTGTAGGCAGGTCAATGGGATGACAAATACATGGAGATCATGCACAGGTTACAATAGAGTATAGGTACATGTGCAGGTATAGATAGATGTGATTAGGATACAAACTATCGTCTCATGGAAAATGGCTTGGTGAGGTTTTGAGATAGGATCTATGTGCCAAATTGCAGTGAGCTTGAGAAGATTATCTTGAGGGAGTATCATTTGAAACCATATTCGGGTCATTCAGGATACCATGAGATAGTTAAGATAGTAAATAAGTTCTTTTATTGGTTAAATATGGAGAAAGAAGTGGTTGATTTTGTGGCTAAATGCTTAGATTGTTAATAGGTAAAGGCGGAGTGCAAGCATTCAGGTAGTCTACTACAACTTATAGTGATTCTGAAATGGAAATGGGAGGTCATTTCCATGTGTTTCATCACAGGTATTCCAAGTACGGTGAAGCATCATGATTCTATTATGGTCATGGTCAACAGGTTGATTAAGGTAGCTCACTTCATTCTGGTAAAGACTACATATTCAGCTAGTGATGTAGCACAGGTGTTTATCAGAGAAATAGTGAGGCTACATGGAGTTCCAAAGAAAATTGTGTCGGACAAGGATGCAAAGTTCAATTCCAAGTTTTGGAAGGAGCTATTTACAGGCTTGGGTATAGATTGCCCTTTGGTATAGCTATCATCCACAGGCAGATGGTTAGATGAAGAGGGTCAACAAGATATTGGAAGATATGCTGAGGATGTATGTGATGCACCAACAAAGGAAATGGGAAGAGTATCTACCATTGGTTGAGTTCGCATACATAAATGGTTATCAGGAGTCATTGAGGATGAGTCCTTTCGAGACATTTTATGGGTGGAGTCGTAACACTCTCATCCACTGGAGTGATCCACTGAACATGGTACTTATTGGACCGGACATGTTGATGGACATGGAGTAGGAAATGCATGTTATAAAGAAGAATATAAATGAAACACATGATAGACAGAAGACTTATGCATATCAACATAGAGGGTCCAAAGAGTTTTAGGTTGGGGAGCATGTGTATTTGTGCATCAAGCCCAAGAAATTCTCTTTGAGGGTTGGTTCATGTTCTAAGATGGCACCACGATATTGTCGGCCTTTTGAGATCCTTGAGAGGATTAGACCACTGGCATATCAACTTGCACTGCCTCCAACAGTGAAATTCCATGATGTTTTCCATATTTCATTGCTTAATAAATATATAAAGGAGGTTGATCATGTTATTGATTGGTATGTATTAGATGTGGAGAGATAAGGGGAGTTCCAACCAGAGCCTTAGTGCATATTATAGTGGAAACATCTCATTCTCAGGAATAGAGCCATAGAGAAATTTAAGTTGTAGTGGAAGCATTTTGGGCCTGAAGAGCTTACATGGGAGATGATGGATCAGATGCGATCCCTAAATCCTTCATTGTTTTCCAGTTGAGGCACAACAAGTTTGGTTTGATGTTGGTTTATGTTTGGCATATGTTTTGCTGATGTTTTGATATTTTTATATGTATATCTATATGGATGTAAATACCACCATGAGCTAAGTTATAAATCTCCAATAAGCGGTATGCATGTCATGTTATTATGGTTATTATCATGGCATGTTGTCATGATGTTTTGCTTTTGAGCAGGTTCTTCATTGTAAATACTATAATGAGCTAAGTTATAAAGCTACATAACCAGTATGTTCTCTTTTCAGTGTTTTTCTTGAAGTCTTCGTGTGGATTAACACAAAGCATGGTGTTTCCAAGGGGGAGGGTTCTGTAACAGCCCTGGTGAAAGTTCATGTAATAAAAGTTAATAAAGGAAAAAAAGGACCACGGTTAAGGGACACTTTTTACAAGTTGAATGTTTGGCAAATATATCCTAGTGGGCATCATTGCATGTGTGTTTTGGCTAAGGAAAATTTTCAAAGGCTAAGGAAAAGGCATTAAAAGGAAAAAGGAATTTTGGCACATTTTTTATGAAAATAAAGGAAATTAGGAGAAAAGGAAGGTAAAAGGTCACAGGTTGCATGTGAGGAGGAAGTTGAAGGAAAATAATGGAAAATGAAGAAATTAGAGGCCTCATGCATAAAAAGGCTTTTGAGGACTAGTTCATGCCTTTTGGTCAAGGTCAAGTTTGGAGCACTCTCATTATTCTCTCTCTCTCGCTCTCTTCATCACATAGTTTTCTTTGAGCACTCTAGTTTGGAGCAAAGGAAAGGGAAAGAAAGGAAATGAAAGGAAAAGCAAGCAAGGAACAAGGAAAGGAAAGTAAGATCAAGCAGCTTCAACACGAATACTTGCAGGTAACCTTTTGAATGTGTGATTTCCTAGCTAGTTTGGACATGCATGGCTTTGCATGTTGGTGTATGGTTCTCTTGTTGTTAGTGGCATGGTCTTGCCAGATTATGATAGTGGTTTTCAGCCTACCCTAGCCCTTTTCCAGATGTCATAGTTTGTTGGGATGTTTATTTCGGTTTTTGAACTTTGCAATTACTAGGTGGATTTCGAAATCTAAGGCGGAGGTGGTCTCAAGGTTCATTCCTAAAGGCCTAGGAATCCTTTGACTAGTTTTGGTGGGATACACAGTAAATCCTGAGGGAGCAGTCTCCGTTTAGGGCCCAGTGATCTGGGTTTAGATTGCATAAAGTCTTAGAGACAAGGAGACAAAAAATTCCTCAAAGATAGTGATGGATTTCATATGGCATTCCAAGTTCTATTCGCTTGTGATCAGAGAACTGGTTTTGGTGTGATCATGGTTGGATGAGGGTGGAAGTGGTTTAACCTATCTATTCCCTTGATTGTTCTTGGATTGGTTGTTCTATGAGATTCCACACTCATGCTTGGAAAATGGCACAGGGGTGACTGGTTGAAAGAAAGATTTTGTTCAGCCATGTCTATGGTCGGGTGGTACGTGGAAGTCCTGAACCTAGTAGGATTTTCCTATGATTAATAAAAGCTAAGTTTTGTTACTTCTACACTAATTTATATGTGGATTTAATGGTTGTCATATCTCTAATATTTATATGGTTTTATGTTGGTTATAAGAATGTTTGAATCACTGGTTCATGTCATATTCTATTTCATATATTTACTTATAACTATTAAATAGATGGATACAAGACCTAATTGATGATGTAGTAGTTCAATGGAGAAGGAGGTGATCCTTCTGGTTATGTTTCATAAGTTGTTTAAGTCATTTATGCTATGTCTTGTATCCTAGACCTGTAGGTTGCATTAATGCCAAGTGTTTGACAGAATGTCATACCAGTTGGGAATGCGCAGGCCTAGTCTTGAGGGGGATTTTGATTGATCGACGTGATTATTATGTTTTTAATGATTTCTGAAAGTTACAACAAGTTCTGGGCAGAGGCCAAGATTCTGGGATAGAAAATTGGCTCAAATCTCAGGGTCCCTGGCACAAAAGTACAAATTTTGGACCACGATCGCTGGCAAGTAGGCCTATGAGAGTGACTTTAGGTTTTTGGTCGCTCTCCTCCCCATAGCATGAGAACGATTGAGGCCTAAGAGTTGTAGAATAGTAGTGTGACCCAGGGACAGGCTATTTGAGTGGCTGAGTTGTCTCCTGAGGCATTTGTTGATGATGTTGGATGGTTGTATGTGATGTTCTGTCGATTCCACTTCCTTAAGGTGCCATAGGAGGTCAAATCGGATTGTAGCAGCATCTCTACTCATGTTTACCCCGGTTGGAATGGTTAATTTAGATAAACATGGGAAGGGGTGTTACACATTTATTCCTAGTTGACTTAAATGAGATTCCATATATAATTAACTAAATTAAATAAGTTGAAAATCTTACACTCTAATTAATATTAATAACCAATTATTTTTTGACAACTTTGTATCAATTTAAAAATGATTCTCTGATTTGATTAACCACCTATATTGAAGAAGTCTATCTGATTAGTCTTCAAATATTATTACAAAATACTTTAAATGAAGCGATAAGATTTGCAGATACTGAACTGAGTAATCTTTAATTCACATTGTATTTCCTCTATGACTAGTAGGTTGTAAATAGTTAAAGTTTTATTCCCTGCCTACAGCTCAATCAATTTGAGCTATTTTTTTTAAAACTATAAATTTTATTATTACGAAAACGTTATAATTCTATAATATTTTTCAATTCTTCGCATAGTATATTTAAGTCATTTCCAACTCGGCCATTTGTATTTTGAATCAATTCAATAGAGTTAAGTTTATTATCACATATAAAATTTGAAGAGTTATATATAAATATTATAATTATTAAATAAGGATGGGATAAAAATGCATGTTTTTGGTTGGATTATTAGAAAATAGAGAAGGAGATCATGTTATAAAATTTTTATAATATTAAAATTCGCACAGTCTTATAAATTAAATGGCTGGTACATGCCAATAAACATCAATCCATAACAACAAGTGTTGCAGGGCAGGGTAGTCCCTGCCACTTAAGTGGATGTTATGTTTTTAGAAAAATTACAAATTTATATGTGAAGTGGAAAAATTAATTGCCTACTAAGGGATAAGGACTTGCATAAATTTTTGGTGGGTAATAACCACTACTAAGTTTACACATTTACACTTTTATTTCTACATGTTAAAACATTGAAGAAAACATAAATAATCATAGGTAAAAGCTCTAGGTAGGTATATTTATTTCCATCTTATTCTTTTTCATTTGTTTATGAAAATACTTGCTTAAATTATGGTGAGAAATAAGTGATGGTAAATAGGTCATTCATCGGAATGTGAGCTATTTTCAAGGATTTTAATTTTAGATAGCTTTCCTATTCCACAAGACTTTAAAAATCATAGCATCCAAAGGATGATATCATTCGCGGATGAGTATGATGACTTGGAGATGAGGAGGTAAATATAACTATGAGAAAGTATAATCTCGTTAAACTAGTCTTAGAAGGAGCAACTAGGATCATTCTGACCAATAGTGCCATCCATCTCCATGCCACAATTTGACAGGAGATCCTTGAGGGCGCTAAACTAGGATAAATGTATTTAGGGTAAAATTCTTCCCTTTCTCTATTGTAGCTTTTTCAAATCATCCATACAAAAATGATTAGTATTCTTGGTTTTTACTAACTTATGTTTTATTCTTCCCTTAGAATTGTTCAAAAGAAAACTCAAAAACCCATAATAGCAATACGCATATCAATATTTAATACCAATGAAGAATCCAATGTTTTGCAGTGATAATAATATTACCTATAATTTAGTAGCTGGAAACAAAAGGAAAACACCAAAAGTAGGATCTACATCCAAATGGGTAGGGCAATTGTTTAGATTCTAAACTATAAGCGGGGGGTTGTTGGGTGTAACTTCCTTGACAAGCCATGTAGTATATGTATTGAATTTACTTTTTTTGCGGGAAGCTTCTTTTGTTTGTCATGTTGTTTTAAATATATGAACAAAATATGATTATTTTTATATTATTAAAAATATGATATAAAATATACAAAATTGTTTATGTGCAAACATGAAAATCCTTCATCCTTTACTTAAGGGCTTGCATAAATTTGTGGTGGGTAGTAACCACTACTAAGTTTTCATATTTGAACTTTTACTCCTACATATTAAAGTGTTAAAGAAATCATAAGTAATGGTAGATAGTAACTACAATATTTATATCTTGTCCCTATCCATTTTTTATGCAAATACTTGTTTAAATAATGGTGGAAAATAATGGATGGTAAATAACCATGTTAAAGTGTTGAAGAAAACATAAATAAAGATAGATAGTAACTAAATTATTTCTATCTTGTTTATATTCATTTTTTCGCAAATGCTTGTTTAAATAATGGTGGAAAATAATGCATGGTAAATAGGTTATTTACATGAGTATGAGATGTTTTCAAAGGTTTTAGTTCTAGGTGGTTTTCCTAAAAAGCTTAAGAATGAAAAATTATTGTAGAAATATTTGAAAACCATGGCATAAATATTGCAAGTACGTACAAGAAATATGGCAAAACAATATGAGGGAAGAAAATAAGACCTTCAAAGTTATGTTTGATTTTTTTTTTTTCAATTATACTGAAAATTAAATAATTTTTATTGAAATTTAATCATTATAACTTGCATTGGTCAATACTAAACTAATAATGGTCAACAATAAAATCATTGTCATAGTCCTACCTTGGTAGGGACTAATAAGCATCAATACACTTACTTTATCATACATCTCATACAATACGACCTTCAAAGTTATGTTTGTGTAACACCCCCAAGTCACATAAAATTACTGAAGTTACTAAGTTGATTTATGTTAAATGTTAATTTATATTGTATTACATGTTGATGATTGAATATTAACTGACTGAGGCTAGAATGCTAAGAAATATATGTTTTGTTTACAAAAAATTTTGGTAACGATATTTTAATGAAATAGAAATAGTTTAATATAGTTAAAAGAAATGGTTTCCAAGGAAAAACAGTTATCCTCTACCTGCAAAGGGGAAGAGAGGGGGAAAAGCAAGGAGGAAAATCATAGAGCTATGAGAGAGAAGGAAAAACCAGTGGGATAATTTGCTAAAGAACAGTCAAGAGAAAAGTATAGAACTTGAGGCTGGGTGGAAACCCTGAGGCCCAAGGTACTGACTGTAACTGGACAATCCAGTGTGGAACACAGAAAGTGCTCAGGGGAGAGTCTGGACGTAATTGCCAGACTCGTGGTTGGGAGGAGAGACTTTCAGACAGATAAGTAAAACAACAATCTTTCTGAAGAACACTGATCCACCCACACAAATAAATAAATATTAAGCTCTCTTATTAGTTCATTTATTTATAAATTCTAGGTAGAAAGGATAATAGTGAACTAGTTAACATTTATCAGACCCATTATTAATTTATTTTGGATATATTTAAGACTGTAAAAATGGGATATATATATATATATATATATATATATATATATATATATATATTTGTAAACAAATTAGCAAGCTTGAAAGAAGCTATATGTTCATGAATAGTAAAGGCAGACAAAATAACTAAGTAAGATATAATCAACTTCTGTGCATATTTAGAAAGTAATGCTATACTAGGATTCGTTGACTATCATAGGTAAGCAAATATTTAAATACTAAGACAAAGTTTAATCCAAGACGAAAGAGATAAGCCACAACCATAAACTATCACAAGCATTGCATGCGAATTCTACCCTAGACAAGGGTATCTTTTATATTCATATGATTAACATGAAAACTACAAACGTCTTGCAGAAAACTTAATCATTATAACATGTATTATCACCATTGTATTCCTACAGGATTCTGGAAAATCAAGTACCCTCTAACTCACATAATTTTTGACCCTATTCCTCTTAACCAATAAGCATTATGACTTCTAGTCGATAGATAATATGTTTCCTCATAAAATGAATTCCATAAAATAGGAGCAGAGTAGTATTGCAAGCCCTCGTTCGATTATATAAGTTGCAAGTTATGAAAAAGGATCTTGAAAATTCATTAAAAAGAAATAGAAGTGAAACACAGTATATGTTCACAATTGATTAAGTTTGAGCACAGTACAACATCCTGGCCACATAGGGCAATTATAAATAAACATAAAAGAAATTCTTTTTAGTTCTAGTTGTTCGAACTAACACCTCTAATTCAAACACGGAGCATTTAAGAACAAAAATGTGCAAATGTAGAAAACCCTCGACAGTCTTTCATATTGATTTAAAGCCAGTCTTTGTGAGCAATTGACCGGATAATGGCGGTCGAATCCCAGCTCCAACCTAAGAAAAAGCTAGGATCATTTTCATGATAGGAGAATATCCAACCTGTGTATGATGAAGAAGTATCTAGTGAGGGAACGATCTTTTCCAGTGCTGTTCCAAATGAACCAAAGGGCAGGTAGCATACCTGTATTAAGCACAACCTCTATTTAGAGACTATGGCATTAAACCCTAAATCTTAAATAAGAAAAATGAATGTCAAGCATGTACATGTGGATGAAGAGTGATCTTGAAACCATAGTCGCCATCCTGTCAATAGAAACCGTGTTACCTTGGCTGATTCTTTCAAATTAAAATACCATGATACAATCAAAGGAATCAATCATTCGCTAGTCTGATATCGTTATTCACCTGGGTTATCAACAACCTTAACGAGACCGACCTTCCTGAGAGCTAAGTAGTTAAGTCTTCTCTAAGCGCGAAAGCCAAGCACTTACATGGGACAACCAAGTTCAGTCAAACAACATTTCTCAGACCATTCTTGAAAAAGTTTAATACTCGAACTGATGGAAAAGATAAAGGAAATTCTTACCGGTATTAGTTGTGAGGAGAAGGACTCCAGAGTTCATGGGGACAAGAGTTCGAACCTCCTCAGCCTTCGCAGAGGTAAAACTCTGTGGAGCAGCAAGAAACCCAAACCCAAATTGCTAGAAATGATCAAACATCGGCCAGAGGGTGCATGAATTGGTTAGGTAAAACCCTGAGTTCTCGATACCGTTGGATCAATAATAGATTGATGATCAGAATGACCCCATACTTGATCTCCCTCTCTCATTAATTCTCATTTCGCCTAAGCTTAATGCGTGGCCTAGCTCGCGAGTACAGCTGTGAGCCAACTAAGGTTTGGGAAGGGCGCCATACGTTCTTAATCAACTTGAAATATTTGTAGAGGGGTCTGACATAAATAATAAATGTTAAGGTTAAGAGCCATGTGCCATCTGTATCCTTGCTTAACACTTTAATCACCTCAGATTTGATTGGAAGTTTATCAATTAATTTGATATGAATGGCATAGGTTGAATCATTGTATTGAAATATATATATATATATATATATATATATATATATATATATATATATATATATATATATATATATATATATATATATATATATATATATATATATATAGATATAGATATATATATATATATTATGTAAATGTTTGTTACAAATGGTATCAGAGCTCAGGTTCATACACTGAGACTCTTTGGGAATAAAATAAGTACTGAAAACCAATGTGTTTATTTTTTTTTTACTAATAAACTTATGTGTGAACATAGAGTTTGCACCAACAAGAGAAAGAGATAAGGAAAAATGCAGGAGAGCCCAGGACCAACCGACCCACCCGGAACCACTTATATAAACGCCAATCCTGATATTTGGATACAACTGGATGAAGAGTCATGGCAAGCTAATGTGGTGTCACTCGAGACTGCTCAGCAACTACGTGCTGAAATGATAAATTTAAGAACAGATAATGAAAGACTCCGAGAAGAGCAAGAGAAAATTCATAGAAGTTTGTCTAATCGACAGAATCAATGGCATCCAGACCCCAGTGTGGAGGATTGGGAGAAGACCCCAATGACTCAACATGGAGAAGAGAACGCCAAGTCAGAGAAACATGGGGAGGATAAGGAAGGACGCTCGGACAACATTTCCAACTAGCACAAAACTAAAAGACATAAAACTAAGTTACAAGGAAAATTTAAAAAGATCAAGCCATCACTCTTTGACAGGGAATCAGTAGAGGCAGCAGAGGCATGGTTAATTGATATGGTAAAACACTTCGAGATTTATGAGTGCACAGAAAAACTAAAGACACAGTTGGCATTTTATCAATTAAGAGGTAAGGCCACCTTATGGTGGGAAGAAATCCAAACACTAAGGAAGATCAATGCAGAGCAAGTCACCCGACAACAGTTCCAAACACATTTTAAGGATAAGTATCTACCTGAATAGTATTAGGATGAAAAGGCGAAGGAATTTCATGAGTTAAGGTTGAGCACCTTGACCGTGGATGAATATGTGACACGATTCACATCCCTACTACATTATGTGCCTTACATGCAAGAAGAAAATGCAAACATTTAGCATTTCACCAGCAACTTACCAAAATTTATGAAAGAGAAATTAGAATTTGACTACCCCAGGAAAATGGATGACGTTGTACAGAAACCTTCCAACTGCTACCAACAGATGAAAAAAAAGAATGAAGGAAAAAAAGGGAGTCTAAACAGAAAAGGCAGAATGTTGACGCCAAATAAACACTTAATATTTTCTAATGGCAAAAATGTACAACAAAAGTACCTTAACAGATTTCTAGTTAGAAATCAATCCAAGATGGCTTATTCAGAAAACATGCAGCTAGAAGCAGTTACTAAATCAGTGAATGATCAACAATCAAAACCACCGTTACAATGTTGGGGATATGAATAACCTCACTATTACAAGAATTACCCGCATAAGGTAAGAATAGAACAGTTATCAAAATATGCAAGAGGAATCCACGGTTGGGATTTGGAAAGAAGTATGCCTAGAATTAATGATACCTTGGATGATCACCAAGTAGAATTCCACCCCACTATGATCAAATGTCAAGGTATGAATGCTAAGCAACCCATCTCTATTTTATTTGACATCGTCGCTAGCTAAAGCTATGTTTACAGAGCAGTAAGTTCTCAAAACCATGGCTAGTACAACTAGCTATGGGGACAAAAAGAAGAGTAACCACGAAAACAGAGCGTTGCCCCATAACAATTTCAGGATAGTCCATTGATGTAAACCTTAATATACTTCCTTTGGGTTCATATGACGTCTTAATTGGAATGGATTGGTTGGAAAGGTGTTGGTCCTTAGTAGATCGCAAATAGAAAATTGTTAGTTTTATTGTTGAATCAGGCCAAAGAAAGGAGCTCCAAGGAATTAAGACCAATACCAAGTTACGTCCCATTACTGCTAGTCAGCTAGGAAAATGTATTAGAAAGGGTTGTCAAATATATGTTGTTCAAGTAGGATTCACGAATACTAAAAATAAAATGACCTCCCTGGAAGATATTCCTGTTATTCAAGAATTTATTGATGTATTTCCAGAATCTATACCAGGTTTACCACCAAAGCGTGATATTGATTTCACCATTGAGTTAATTCCGTGTGCAACCCCTATATCCAAAGCCCCATACCGCATGAACATACCTGAGCTAACTGAACTCAAAATGCAGCTATATGAGGTTTTGGAAAAAAAATATATTCATCCTAGTGTGTCCCCATGGGGAGCCCCTGTCTTATTTGTACGGAAAAAGGATGGAACCTTAAGATTATGACTTGATTATTGACAATTAAACAATCTCACCATCAAGAATAAGTACCCCTTACCACGTATATATGATCTATTTGATCAAGTGCAAGGAGCTAAGGTATTCTAGAAAATTGATTTAAGATCTGGTTACCATCAAATAAGAATAAAAGAAGAAGACATCTACAAGACAACATTCTGTACTCGTTATGGACATTACGAATTCGTAGTATTGCCATTTGGCATCACAAATTCCCCAACCACCTTTATGAGACTAATTCATGGTAATTTCCATCCATACTTGGATAAATTTGTATTGATATTCATTGATGATATTTTAATATACTCTAAGAATCAGGAGGAGCATAAGTAACATATGAAAATAGTATTGCAGACTCTAAGAGAGAATCAGTTATATGCCAAATTCAGCAAGTGTGATTTCTTTAAAGATTAGATTCAATATTTTGGTCAGGTTATATCAACAGATGGCATCACATTAGACCCTTAAAAGATCAAAACAATCATGGAATGCATAGCCCCAAAGAATGTAGCTGATATCAGGTTATTCTTGGGATTTGTTGGATACTACTGTAGATTCATTGAGGGATTTTCAAAAATCGCCTTTCCAATGACCTCCTTACAAAAAAAGGGGCGCATCTTCCAATGGACAACTGAATGTCAGCAAAGTTTTGAAAAATTAAAACATCTACTCACTACTGCACCGGTGTTAAAAGTAGCAGATCCAGAAAAGTCTTTCATAGTTTGCACAGATGCAAGCAAAGAAGGTGTTGGTGGGGTACTAACACAAGAAGGAAAGGTGATTGCTTATGAGTCTTGAAAGTTAAAATATTATGAACAACAATACTCCACTTATGATCTTGAATTAATAGCAGTGGTGCATGCACTAAAAATGTGGTGACACTACCTATTGGGAAAAAAAAATTGTTGCTAACAGATCATAACCGCCTTACAATTTTTTTTAATCAGTATAGCTTAAATGATCGATAGGCCATATGGACAACATTTCTAAGTGAATTTGATTTCGAAATGAAACATCTAAAAGGGAAGGAAAAACGTGTGGCCGACACCCTAAGCAGAAAGGTACATTGTGTCTATGAGATTCAAATGAGTCAAGTAAGTTTAAATATTCTTGACATTATAAAAGAAGCAGCTAATAAAGATCCAGAATACACCTTCCTTTGGCAACAGGCAAAAGAAAACTTTCTAAATAAGGAAAAATCAAAATTTTAAATATGTTCTGACAACCTTCCTACATTTCAGAACAAAATTTAGATTCTTAACCAGAACTTAGTTAAAAAGCTGATATTAGACGAGTTTCATAGAAAACCTTATGTCGGCCACCCAGGTTATCAGAAAATGTTTTCAGCCATCAAAAAAGGATACTTTTGGCCCAGACTGAAGAAGGATGTCACAGAATATTTGTCCAAATGCTTGGAGTGTCAATTAGTAAAGGCTAAGCACCAACACGCCACCGGATTGTTACAACCATTGCCCATTCCAGAATAGGAATGGGAGACCATATTGCTGGATTTTATCACCGGGTTACCCCGCACAAGGAAGTGGAGCGACTCTATGATGGTTGTAGTAGATAGATTGAGTAAAACAACTCATTTCATACCTGTGAAATCCACATACAAAACTACGGAAATCATAAATATTTTTATGAAGAAGAATTTTCGATTACACAGAATACCCAAGGTGGTGATCTCTGACAGAGATGTGAAATTCACATCCAAATTTTGGAAGACTCTCTTTTAAGGATTGGGTACCCAAATCCAATTTCGTACTGCTTACCACCCCCAAACGGATGGAAAGACCAAACGAGTGAATCAAGTATTGGAGGATAGGCTACGCGTGTTTGTGATGCACCAGCCACACAAGTGGGAGGATTACCTCCATTTAGTAGAATTTTATTATAAAAATGGACATCACGAATATCTAGGTATGAGCCCCTTCGAGGTGTTATACTGGAGGAAGTACAAGGTGCCCATAGACTGGAATAATCCGGTTAATAAGCTAGCATTGGGTCCTAACATACTAGTGACGATGGAGGAAACCGTTAAGAAGATTAGACAAAATCTTTGGGCAGCCCAAGATAGACAGAAAGTGTATGGAGATAAAAAGAGAACATACATGGAATTTCAACTACGGGATCACATTTATCTAAGGCTGAAACCCCGAAAAAGTTCCTTACAGTGTGCTAAATTAGCACCCTGATACTGTGGACTCTTCAAAGTCTTGGAACGAGTTGGACTAGTGGCTTATAAGCTGGTGCTACGAAGCCACATTCGGGTCCACAATGTGTTTCATGTGTCCTTACTAAAAAAATATGTGTATAATCCTCAACACATTATTGACTGGGAAAACATTCAGGTAAATAGTTAAATGATTATATGATTGGATATACTGTTTTTTTAGACAATTGAAAGTTGAAATTTTTGTTGTTTCAGGTCGAACCGGAAGGAGAATTCTTGGCAGAACCTCTTCGTATTCTTGACCAGAGAGAAACCAACTTGCAGAAGTGAGCCATCACCCAGGTTAAAGTGCAATGGAAGCACTTTGGCCCAGATGAGGCCACTTGGGAAGAGGAGGAGTTTATGCGGAAGACTTATCCAGCCTTGTTTTCAGAAAATAGAGAGAACACCAGGGACGGTGTTCCTCATATGGGGGGGGAGATGTAACACCCCCAAGTCACATAAAATTACTGAAGTTACTAAGTTGATTTATGTTAAATGTTAATTTAGATTTTATTACATGTTGATGATTGAATATTAACTGACTGAGGCTAGAACCAAAATTTTTGGTAATGAGATTTTAATGAAATAGAAACTGTTTAATATAGTTAAAAGAAATGGTTGCCAAGAAAAAATAGTTACCCTCTACTTGAAAAGGGGAAGAAAGGGGGAAAAGCAAGGGGGAAAATCCCAGAGCTAGGAGGGAGAAGGAAAAACCAGTGGGATAATTTTCTAAAGAACAATCAAGAGAAAATTACAGAACTTGAGGCTGGGCGGAAACCCTGAGGCCCAAGGTACTGACTATAACTAGACAATCTAGTGTGGAACACAGAAAGTGCTCGGGGGAGAGTCTGGACATAATTCCCAGACTCGTGGTTAGGACGAGAGACTTTCAGATAGATAAGTAAAACAAAAACCTTTCTGAAGAACACTTATCTTCCCAGACAGATAAGTAAATATTAAGCTCTCTGATAAGTTCATTTATTTATAAATTCTAGGTAGAAAGGATAGCAGTGAACTAGTTAACAATTATCAGACCCATTATTAGTTTATTTTGGATATATTAAAGACTGTAAAAATGAGATAATCTAACCGCAAATCTATATATAGATATATATATATATATATATATATATATATATATATATATATATATATATATATATATATATATATATATATATATATATATATATCTATATATATATATATATATTTATAAACAAATTAGCAAGTTGGAAAGAAGCTATATGTTCATGAATAGTAAAGGCAGACGAAATAACTAAGTAAGATATAATAAACTTCTGTGCAGTTCAGAAAGTAATGCTATAGTAAGATTTATTGACTGTCATAGGTAAGGAAATATTTAAATGCTAAGACAGAGTATAATCTAAGATGAAACAGATAAGCCACAACCATAAACTATAACAAGCATCGCATGCGAATGCTACCCTAGTCAAGGGTATCTTTTATATTCATATGATTATCATGAAAACTACAAAGATATTGCAGAAACCTTAATCTTTATAACCTGTACTATCACTATTGTTTTCCTACAGGATTCTGGAAAATGTACTCTCTAACTCACAGAATTTCCGACCCTATTCCTCATAATCAATAAGCATTACGACTTCCAGTCGATAGACAACATGTTTTCTCATAAAATGAATGCCATAAAATAGGAGCAGAGTAGCATTGCAAACCCTCGTTCGATAATGTAAGTTGCAAGTTATGAAAAAGGATCTAGAAAATTCATTAAAAGAAACAGAAGAAATACACAATATATGTTAACAATTGAATAGTTCGAGAAAAATACAACATCCTCGCCACATAGGGAAGTTATAAATAAAACATAAAAGAAATTCTTTTCGGTCCTAGCTATTCGAACTAACAACTTTAATTCAAACCCAAAACATTTAAGAACTGAAATGTGCTAATGTAGAAAACCCTTGACAGTCTTTCATATTGACCATTAAAGCTAGTCTCAGTGAGCCATGGACCGGAGAATAGTAGTCGAATCCCTACCCCAACCTCAGAAAAATCTAGATGCATTTTCATGATAGGAGAATATCCAACCTGTGTATGACGAAGAAGTATCTGGTGAGGGCACGACCTTTTCCAGTGTTGTTCCAAATGAACCAAAGGGCAGGTAGCATACCTACAATAAGCACAACCTTTGTTCAGAGACTATGGCATTAAACCCTAAATATTAACAATAAAAATGAATGTTAAGCACGTACTTGTGGATGAAGAGCGATCTTGAAACCATAGTCACCATCCTGTCAATAAAAACTGTGTTACCCTGTCTCAGTCTTTCAGATTAACATATCATGATACAATCAAAGGAATCAGTCACTCGCTAGTTTGATTTCGTTATTCACCTGGGTTATCAACAACCTTAACCAGACTGACCTTCCTTAGAGCCGAGCAGTCAAGTC
This sequence comes from Pinus tabuliformis, assembly GCA_031772625.1. NCBI lineage: Eukaryota > Viridiplantae > Streptophyta > Pinopsida > Pinales > Pinaceae > Pinus > Pinus tabuliformis. Next base: position 995,488,911 of record CM062806.1, on the reverse strand, counting down.
TTCTCTGAGCACGAAAGCCAAGCACTTACATAGGACAACCAAGTTCAGTCAAACAATGTTTCCCAGACCATATTGGGAAAAGTTTAATACTGGAACTGATAGACAAGCTAAAGGAAATTCTTACCGGTATCAGTTGTGAGGAGAAGGACTCCAGAGATCATGGGGACAAGAGTTTGAACCTCCTCAGCCTTCGCAGAGGCAAAACGTTGTGGAGTAGCAAGAAACCCAAACCCAAATCGCCGGAAATGATCAAACATCAGCCAGAGGGTGCATGAATTGGTTAGGTAAAACCCTGAGTTTTCGGCACCGTCGGATCAACAACAGATCGACGATGAGAATGACCCCATCCTTGCTGTCCCTGTCTCATCAATTCTCATTACCCCTAAGCTTAACGTGTGGCCTAGCCATGAGTACAGCTGTGAGCCAACCGAGGTTTGCAAAGGGCGCCATACACTCTTAAGCAACTTGAAAGATTTTTAGAGGGGTCTGACATAAATAATAAACGGTAAGGTTAAGAGCCATCTCCCATCCATATCCTTGCCTAAAACCTTAATCACTTCGGATTTGATTGGAAGTTTATCAACTAGCATTTGCACCAAATGTTGCAAAGAAAACACCGTAAGGTATAAATTCGAAAAGAATAGTGAGATATAGAAGATCATTGAAGATAAAAAATAGTAAACAAAATATAATAAATTGTCGGGGCAATTCTGTAAAGTCTTTACAAACAAATTCATTGTTTTTGTAAGCCATAATCACCCTCTTCAGGTAAGGTATGAAATATTTTTTATGAGGAGAGGGACACTAAAAATTTTGAAGAGACATCTATGAAATTGCCTAATGTAATTGCAGTGAGCCAGACACTGAATTATATAATACAAATACTCTTCCCAGTTAAAAAAATAAGAGCGGCAATGTGTGCTCATGTAGACTTTTGTAACAACCTTGCACAATTTTAATTGAAGAAGGATGAAATGCAACTTTACAAGGAGTAAGTTGAGGGTAAAACAATAGCATGTCCTTATGACCTATGGCATCAAATTTGCAAAGGAAGCGAATTAATACCAATGAATTACTATCGAGATTTCCCAAAATATTTACTGATTTGCAAAAATGAAGGATCACAAGAAATGAAATTGATTAGCACACCATTAAAATGCAGAACTAAGTAAACTGTGAATTCAAGAAAATTGATACGTGCTTTAATATCTCAATGCTATTGTGTGTCAAACCAAAAATACAGTGCAAGAAAGATAGCAATAACACCCGACACAGAAACAAAAATTTACCCTTGAAACTAAATGCTAGAAAACCAACAAAAATAGAAGGGTTGTTCAGCTCTTCGTGAATTCAGAAAATGTAGACTACATGATTTGTCTATATCTATAGCTACTCCTAAGTGGGAACTTGAACAACTACTTGGTGTATGATCTCTTTCACTCTTATTGAATTGAGGCTTCTGTGATCCATAATAGTTGTTGAAAGCAGAACTTCGGCAGAAATCACATGAGGAAAGACCTTTGTCGACGCGTTTCGAACCAACCACTGTGGTTCATCGTCAGGACGATGAACCACAGTGGTTGGTTCGAAACGCGTAGACAAAGGTCTTTCCTCATGTGATTTCCGCCGAAGCTCTTTCACTCTGCTGGTGAAACTCTTGTCCGTTTGGATCAATCGATCTAGGTTAGGTTCATCATGTCCAGAACAATACACTTGGTAGTGTTTGTTGGGCTAACGGAATTCAAAAGCATCAAAATACTTGTTGCATCGAGGGAATCAAGAGAAATCAACTAACATAGTGAATAAAAAAGAAGCAAACTAAACGACTGGCAAAGATTTCAATTTTAGAGCACCTACCTAGTTTTTTTATAAATTAATTTAATTGGGCATTCAGTCTCTCTCTTTATATATATATGAAGTGCATACACACATACACAATGAGTTCTGTAAGTGTCAATTTTCTATAAAATGCGCGATGTACCTATTAAAAATCCTGGGTAGATGATGAAACTGTCCCAGGATCGAAATCTCAACCCATCTCGTAAAGGGTACCACAAAAAATTTATTTTGATTCTAACACATCTTAATCCATACCAAGTGCATTTGGATCCGTCGTTTAGCACTGGAAGCCAAGGGCACGCAAAATCCGGAAATGATGGAGTCATGAAAGGCATGAAGCAACCCTTACAATCGCAGCTATCAAAGCAGTACCAGAAAAACAATATGTATATTTACTAAGAAATTAGTAAGTACCAGTATGTGTGGTAAAGGGTGTCATTGAGAGCCCATCTAGCAATAGCACCCACAACAAGAAACATGTAGAAATTCAACAGCAACAGAAAACTTGCAAGAGACTTCACCACTTTGAACGCCATCATAATTATAAAACCATGACTGCTTAACAAACTATAAGTACCGACCAAATAGGGCTTAATTTGGAAATGACAAATTACCAATCTATACCATACACTAGATTCTTAATTTGTAGAGGATGAGATCAAGGTGACAACAATGGTGGCTGGAGATTTTCCGGACTGCCTATTAGTGTGAGAACATGTGAAAATGGTCATGAACTTTTTGGCATTGTAGATTCCATTAGAAGTGATGTCTGTGTCCAACATTTGCCAGAAAGTCAATATTTTTCCTCCACATTAGCTGCAAAAATAAATATGAAGAAATGATGAAACTCAGATTTCCTTTGTAGTAAAAATCAATCAGCTTGTGAAGTTAATTTTGACACTTTGAATAATCCAGACAAAAGCTTGAACAAAAAATTCAATGAGCAGTGCTCTGCTTAGCAGTCAATGTAGGGATATTTATATACAAAATAGTACAAGGATTTGTAAAAAATGTGGATAGTGGCAACAACTAATATACCCTGACACCATGAACATATCCTCATGTGCTTCCAAACCACCTGAAAGAAAGAATTGAAATTTCTACCTCGTTGGACTACTCTTTTAATTAATATAATTGACACCGGATGAGCCATCGATCTCACAACATTAATGCCAAACATATTTTTTTTTGGCATACAGAACATGTGGGCCTGCCAAGCTGAGCGAGTTATGGAACGGACAAACACAAACATGGGCATGAATACTATAAATCAATTCCAAACACCAAAACTCTAGAGTCCAGAGGCCAGAGTTAGTGATGGGACAGATTTGTCATAGAAAAATTCCTGGAAATAAGTCAAAAAAGCATGCTTAAACACTGCAAAACGTCAGATGATTATGCTTAGCGATTGTTATATATTAGGAAAGCCAGAACACTATCCACGTTGCAGAAATTTGTTCCATTCCACTAGCCAAGCTTAGGGAACCCTTGAATTGTGTATAGTTATCAGATGTTGGTTTTCAGCATTCAAATCTTGTTGAAGTTATTGTGCTAATCAAGCTCAAAATTGCTGAGTAGGTACAGGAATGGTTTCAGCAAAGCCTATTAATTAAAGAAAGTGTAATGAGAATGGCTATCTCAGGCTAATTCTCAAGAACAATTTGACATTTGGGTACCAACCTGCAGTAGGGAATTTAGGTCCCCACATGAGTTTTGCATGTTCTTTTGGGCATTGAGTTTCATTCAAGATTGTCATCTAGTGGGAAGTTTCATGCCCCTTTGCTGAATTTGGAGATTATGTTGTTGTCAGTTGATAGGAATGGCAGTTTTCCTTTAGTTTAAGAAGTTTTGGGTACCCTTTAGGCTCACTACTGTGATGCAAATGGATGGGCTGGGGAGCTGCATGCAATTAAAACAAGCGTGCATTATGCCCTTGAGTTTGAGTGCTACTGTTCAAAAGAATGCTAATATACTCATTGTGTATTTAGATATAGATGGGCTTGTCTTAAAATCAGGAAGGGCAATTTAGTATGATTTAGAAAGTCATATTACAGTCACTGAAGCAGAGGCTCCACCATTCCTAGCATTGATCAAAACGTTTTTTGGAAAAATAAGGTATAGGTTAAGCTTAACATTAATAGTTAATGCATCAGAAGATGACAAGGCAAGGAAGAATATACTTCAATGTGGGGTTGTCCAGGAGACAAATGCTAAGTTGTTTTCTTCATCTCATCACAATACAGTGAAGGAGTCCACTGTTACTGCGGTTACAAACCAGTCTGAAGATATGGGTCTTGCAAGAGGCATGGATACCCTTTCTGGATGTTCGGAGAAGGAAAATGATGGGAATGTAAACAGTAACCTGAAATCCAGTTGGAAAAAACCTCCAAGGCCTCCAAGAAGAGCATGTTCACCAAATCTTATTCTCTAGTCAATTGTGTCATAGCTTGAAATAGGATTTGGCAATCCTACCGAAATATTTAGGTAAATTTTTCTATAAGGATTGAAATTTTGCAAGACCTATTTTTACTTATGTTATGTCAGCTTGATGGATTGGATTAGTGGGAGAAGCGTATGTTTGCTTCCCTGGTTTCTTTTCAGGTATGTTTTCACAAGGCACCGGTACCCTGCAAAATTCATCACCAAAATCAGGACAAACAAGTCAATTGTCTATGCACAATTTCACAAGTCTTGTCTCAAATAATGAATCAACACCGACCAGTGTAAGCCTCTCCTACCTACCATTGCTTTAATTCCTCAAATTCCTATTTTGTTGATATCAAAATAACTAGGGCCAGAGATTAAACTAGGACTAGGCCAAGGACAATAATTTTTTTTCTGCTACTAGAGATTCAATGATCCTTAATATGGGAATTCTCATGCCCGTTACTTTTAGGTAGTATTCTTACAGTAAACATATTATGTTAGAAAAACTGAAGACATTCTCTCAGAAATTGGATGCTATCAAATTCATAATCAATGAACCACCTATAGTTGGTTGTTCTTTATGCTATCTATAGTTTTGGTTAGCTCTTATAGTTTGCATCATTAATTGGTTAAAATACATGGAATCTGTTGTTTGTTTTTCTTCTTCAACTAATACATAATAATCCAATTTTCCACATTAATGATGACATGGACAATTTAGGTGGGCAGTGGTGATTCCTGCAAGTCTGGCCAATCTTACACAGTTCACACTTGCTCAAGAGCATCAACAGTCATTTATTATCATATGTCCCAACCATAGTATCCAACTATTGAGACCACATTTCATTGATAATCACATAAGCAACCATATCAACATCATTCATTCCATGCATTCTAATTAGTTCGACAGACAATATTACAAACAATATCTCATCATAACACACATGTATATATACATAAGTAGTATGTTCAATAGCCAAAACAGTGCATAGAATTATTAGTTCCCATGCCATAGATAAGACAAGTCATCATGCTGACTTATCAGCCCTAGTCAGGGTGCCTCAACTAGGCTCACCTACCTAAAATTATTAGCATGAGTAATCTCCATATATATGAGGCTCATAACATCCATGAACTAAAAGATGCAGTTATTAACCCAGGCATACCCACTTAACTATCTCCAGAACAAGGACCTGACTATATTGTCTTTACCAAAGAACCCACAAAGAAAATTAAAATTCTAGCCAAATGCAGATGACGATTTGGCTCATCATAACAACCCCGAACTTAAAGATGCAGTTATAAAACCAGGCATAGCCACTTTACTATCTCCAGAACAAGGACCTGACTATATTGTCTAAATATTTGAATGTAAAGTGTCGCAAAGAATAAAGTCCTGTAGAATTGTGAAAGTTGGCGTTTTGTCCTGCTTGTTCATTCTACAAGGAAACCATCTAATCCAATTTCAAATATGGTTAGCAGAAAACACGAGGCCATGAAATTTTGGCTAGTAGATCACCCCGTCATAGGTTTGAAATCTAGGGCAGAGTGAAATTTGGAAGAAAGTATTAAAACAAACAACAATAATCTAATAATCTAATAGTTATGAGGCCTCAGCTAAGTTAGCCACCAAATTAATATGAAAGTTTTTTTCGCCTTTAAATTGAACCCCTGATATTTTCTGAACCCCTGATATTTTCTGAACCCCTGATATTTTAGGGGAGGGAACCCATGTTTTTCCCAGAAAAAATAACCCATCAAAGAGCTCTGAATTGTTTTATCCATTTCACTGTTGCTGATTTCTCACATTCCATTTCTACGTATAGACTCTTTTTTTTTTTTTTTTGGCCGAGGCAAAAATGAGAATTTACAAATATCTTCACCACGATAACAATGAACAAACACTATTTGATTTCCTTCCGAACCCGAAGCTGAGAAACAGTCATATCCCATGCCCTTGCACCGAAAATTATCATATGAACATGTCAACATTAATATATCATAAACAAGAGAATGCAGAAATGTATAAGAAGAGAGACATCAACCTATCAACTATGTAAGAAGCTTCGCTAAACTTCAACCTTTACATTTGAAATTCAACAAACCATAAAAAAAATTCCTTAATAACATTTTTTATATTTATGATGTTGATTTCTTAATTTTATATGCTATATTTCATTATTTCATTTACAGTTAATGTATGTAAATAGACCAACCAGAATCGGGTCAGCCTCATCAAAATCATAAACTTCGAACTCAAACCAAACCTAATCATTTCAACATCTTAACAATTTTCAGCATATGAGGCTAGCATCGACCCACCCAGAAGGTAGCTACTTCATTCGATGAAAATTGCAAGCAGTGTGTAGTAAGAAATCCCATTTCCCACCAATGGGATTTTGGTGCCATAACCGCTAGAAATCCGAGGAAGGAAGCCCATTAAAATTATGTCCAAAGAAGACACATAATAGAAATACTCGACTTCTGTAAACCATCAACTTATCTTCTGCACTACCATGCTTAATACCCAATGGCACACTGAACCTAATCATTTCAACATCTTATAATTCAATGTATATAGACAAACCTGAATTTCATTATTTCATTTTACAGTTAATGTATGTATATAGACCAACCAGAATCGGGTCAGCCTCATCAAAAACTTCGAACTCAAACCGAACCTAATCATTTCAACATCTCATAATTCTATGTATATAGACAAGCCTCATCAAAATCATCAAAAACTTAGAACTCAAAACAAACCTCATCATTTCAACATCTCATAATTGTATGTATATAGACAAACCTGAAAACTTCGAACTCAAACTGAACCTCATCATTTCAACATCTCATAATTCTATGTATATAGACAAACCTGAATCGGGTCAGCCTCATAAAAACTTCGAACTCAAACCAAACCTAATCATTTCAACATCTCATATTGACATCCAACCTAATCATTTCAACATCTCATATTGAAATCCAGAAACATCCAGAATCATTGCATGCCAAATAACAAATCCAAATATTCTCAGGCAGAAATTAAAGACAGCTGGTACACAAGTAATATTCGCCCCTTCACTGCTTCTAATTTCAGCTTGAATGATACATTTTTATGCTGTATAAAAAAGCTAAGTTCATTTGCAAAATACACAGTAGTAACATAAAATCCACTGTTAGTAACATAAAATCTGGCAACAAACCAGTTTATCACACCAAACAGTGCAACTACGATAAGCGGTGGAAGTGCCTAACAATAAATTCATGAACTGGCAAATTTAATCCAGCAAAATTATTTTACCCCTAAAAAAAGGATCACAATGCTCAAGAAATTCGGTTTACTTATCAAACCACAAAATATAGGCTATTCACTAGCTTAAAACTACATTCATACAGAAAAGCCAGTAAAGCCGTTCAGTGCTGTTGAGTTGTGCAAATCTCCATGATTCATCCACAAAACTTGATCGCGAACAAGCAAGGTAGAATACATTATGGATGTTTCATTTCTTATGTTCTCTGGGTCTAGGTTGCAAATCTACCAGAAGCAATATTCCCGCTGCATTTTTTGAAAATACTCCAGAAAGACCTATAGACAATCTTCCTTCAATATTTTGAGTTTCCCTGGTCATTTTGTTCACTTTTGCTAGTCAATTAAGCAGATTTCATAAAGCATAATGCCCCAACTATTGTTCATTGCAACTTTGCGACTCATTACAACTTTGCAACTTATTGTTGAGTAATTTTATTAAACCCAGTTACAACATCAAAAGAACATAAGACTGCCAGAGACTCATTGCAACTTTGCGACTCTTTGCAACTCATTGTTGAGTAATTTTATCAACCCAGTTACAGCATCCACAGAGCATATCATGTCCAGCATAATCCGCCTTCAGCCACATACTCTGGAAAGCAGTGACATCTGCATCCATGTAACAAAATAGACCAGCCAATCTGCACAACTTTTTTTAAAAGCCATCCAAGGCATTCCCCATGCTCTACCTGTCTGGGAAGAATGCTTCAAGTAAAATCCCATTCTTCATGCTCTGTCTATTACATACCCATCATCAAGCAAACAACTATACTGTAAAGAAATTCTCCGAAAACATCTAAATCCTTCCATACACTACTGTACCATGGTCGGTCGACCAGACTTATTTAGCTTAACTATATACAAACTACAAACTACACTACATCTTATATTACAGTAGCAGGATACACAAGTCCTTATATCCCAATTTGATCCTGATTGGGCCAAACTCTCCCGTTAAAAAAATGGAAGGTTTAAGTCATTGTGCAACTTTCCCGCAGCATAAATATCCTACTATACCCTCCAACATGAAAAGAAATAAATACCATCAAAATGCTTCTGTATGAACATACACCTAGTATACCATATTATCAGAGTAGTTAGTTAGTCCAGACCCAACAAGCGTCTCAGATCTTTTGTTGCAGAGGTATCAACTCCAAACTGAAGAGAATTAGAACAAGATCAAACAGCAGCAAAGGTGGACTGGAATTTCTCTGGAGCAACGGGTAAAGCTGAATGTACCTTCTCTTCAGAAGGTGACACTGGAGAAGATTCCATGTATTCAACGCTCTTGGAACAATGATTGGCATCAATAAGATCCATTGCGATAGATCTCATCTGCTGCATATAGAACTTGGGAAATGGTAAGCTACTTGGAGGTGGACTGTTGGAATATGCAGGACCAGCCCATTTCTCCAACTCAAAAACAGGAGAAGCAAAGTCACTGCTAGAGGGATTTCCAACTTTTGTGTCATCCACACCATCAAAAGAAGATACATATTGGAACTCTTTCAACATCTTTGGCGACTCATTCCCTATCGCCTCGGATGCTTTCACCCCTGAAGAGACAGACTGCAAGATTCCGGATCCTTCCTTTGGAAGAACACTTGGGTCTGGCCCTAGAGGATCTGTTGATATTATTAAATCATCTACCAATTCAGTGAGGTTGACATCCTCACAACCTGTTCACCTGGCGGCTTGATTTGTTTTGCTCTCATCGCCACAGACCTTTGCAATTGTTTTAGATGCCCAGCCGGATTTGTTTCGCTTCAGGCTAGACAACCTGTATTCTACATTATTTACAATAACTCTGTCGCTTGAATGACCAGTTTTTTGTCTGGCCTAGCTCTTTTTGTCGGGATCCTTCCCCACATCATTCTTTATTGTTTCCCCACGTTTCAATATTGTGATCTTCTCCGTGACAAGGTTCTTGTTCTGTTGGCCACCTCTCCTCCCTTTTGCTTCAGTATGAACAATATTTCCCATTGTAAGCTTTGGATCATGAAAATACTGCCTTGTTGAAACTGACTGTTGCAGAGAATAGCCAAACCTCTGGCCTGATGAATTTGTAGAAGAATAAGAATAAAATGGGCGTTGACCATAGAAAATAGAAAGAGAATCTCCAAGCAAAGCTCCATCTACATCGAACTTTGGAGTTGTGCTATGCGGCCGCTTCAGAAAAGAAATATTCTCCGAGTCTACACCGGCTCGGTAACTCGGAGAAGGCCATAACCTGCAACACTTTCCAGAATTAACCGCATTGGAAGACACATAATTTTGCAACCACTTGGGATCTGTTTTCATTCTATCAATATCAGGGCTGCTCCCTGAAATTCTATGGCTGTGTACAGTGTTGTTCTCTGATCGTAGAGAATTGACACGATGATAAGCCTTCCCAGTTGAATGCCTATTCTTGTTTGCTTTATAAGAGGCCAAATAATCCTGGGCAGGTAAGATGGCAGTTCCCATGGTTCTACACAATAGCCCCCTAACAAAGCAAAGTAAACTACCCTTATTCCAGCTAAAACTCTACTCTTTTCTCCAAACAAAACCCCTTAATCTAAAAAAATAAACGACAAAACAATCTAAAGTCGGCAAAGGGGATGAACAGAAAAAAATGGCATCCCTCTATACCCAATGGCATAAATTGATGAGGTTAAGAACTGAAACATCAAATCTCTAAATTTTATGTAAAAATTGTCTCAGAAAAACACTGAAATAGATGGATCTGTCAATCTCTGTTATTGCTCCACCAAAACAGACAACAATAAAAAACTTCAAAGATCTTCAAGTAAAATTGAGGGGACCAAGAAATCGAACCACTTTCGAGGCCTAGAAATGTTAATCCTATCAATAGACCACCCAATACTTTACATTTCCCTGCCAGAATAACCCGAAGCCTTGAAAGATCTTTGGGTTCAGATTTCTAGACAACCCAACTAAAGATACATCCACAAGGCCTTTATATTCAAATTACCCACTTCATTACGCCTCTCAATGAAGTTACCCCTAAAATATGCAGGAATATACAAATCCCCAAACCAAAAAATACCCTCTACAGAAACTAAGATATCAAAAATACCCACAACAGGCATATGCAGAACCAGTGGAAACTGCCCAGATATTCTCACATACACTTTATAACAGACAACTCTGCCGGCCCTCGAATTGCCCAAATGCCGATAAGCCCAACAACCCTCTCCACAGCCCAAACTAATTCAAACTCTGGATATCTTCATAATTCTTCAATACAAAGCGTTTGGGCACCCAACCATTGGGAAATTAAATCTTTAAGATCCACTAAAAGATTTGAAGCCCACAAGAAACCTAACATACATAAAACTTTCAAGGTTTGAAGCACTTACTCGTATTTAATTTACAGTGCAGACCTGTGAAAATATCTCTTTCTGTGAAGATCAGACTCTCTGTATCTCTTCCACCACTTTCAATACCCTTCCTTACAAATCAATGAGCCACGCAGCCTGTATATATAGCCCCTGTAATATTTGAGCTATAATTGAACAGATTAGCCACCAATCATATGAATAGTTTCAGTCCTTTCAGGATGCAATCCCTGCACCAAATGCAAATTGCGACTGTTTACACATCGATCGACATATATGTATTTTATCTCTTTTGGCTTTGTTTACAGCTCTTGTTTTAGCTGTCAGTGTTTGTTTAGCTGACATTCATGGACAATCTTGACTATGTATTTGTCTGATATTTATTGTTATTACTCGCTCTCAGCGGTGTAGCAAACTACTGGATTGGGACGGCTATGCACTTTTCTGTTACTCTGCTAGTCCACTTTTTTTTTAACTCACTCATAGACCAAAACAAAATCAAAATCCTTGCCATAGTAGAGCACATCAATCATCCGTTCAAATTTCTACAGTAATAAACAGAGCTAAGTAGATCACATTTCCTCTAAATGCCGGAAGCAGAGCATAAAGCATAAGACTGAAAACAGGCCATTTCTGGCGCTTGTCAACTTCTCCATATTCAGAGCTAATCTTGCAACTTGCTACATAGTATGATGAGGCAAAATCCCAAGATTTTATTCTCAGAAACTGTACATACAAATATATACCCGGTATGAAGTCAATCTACAAAAAAAACAAAGAAAATCCAATTAAATTCGGTTCAAAATAAAAGATGGACAGATTCCATTTACCTTTGAGCAATCTCCAAAAAGCAGAAGCCTTCTACTCTGCACCCAGTAGTCTGGCCAAACCAGGTTCGATGAGAGGTCAATACGTAAACAATAAAAAATGAATAAAACAACAAAAAAGAAGTAGGGTAACCCCAAACTGTACAGTTTCCAGTCTGAAGCAAAGAATTCCCTCCTACAACAGATAATACCCTCCTCTGTAGCGAACAATTCATATCCCGCGCGGACGAGAATTCCCTCCTATAGCAAATAATACCCTCCTCTGCAGCGAACGCTTGATATCCAATGCGGACGAGTTGTTTAGGGTAACAGGCGGCTGATTAATTAATTTTCATTAAATAATCTTACATTAAAAGGTTTTTAAAAATTGAACGGCAGAACATTGTTTAATCGTCTAACAATAGATCTGACGGTTAGGATTAGGACAGGGAGGCAGCTGGGGGAGTTGATTTCAGAGGGGAACACCTTACGGCGTAATTAATTTGATATGAATGGCGTAGGTTGAATCATTGTATGGATATCTCTCTCTCTATATATATATATCTATATATGTAAATGTCTATTATAGTTTAAAAATATTTTTTTCAATGATATTGAAAATTAAATATTTTTTATTGAAATTTAAACATTATAACTTGTATTGGTCAATACTAAACTAATATTGGTCAACAATAAAATCATTACCACAATCCGACCTTGGTAGGGACTAATAAGCATCAATACACTTACCATATCATACATCTCAAGTTGCCAAAATTTAAGAAAGAAAAGAAAATTAAATTAATTATAACTTTGTTTAAAATTATACCTATTATTATTATTATTATTATAGAGAATTGATATATAAGTTAAACACATATGTATTTTAAAAAACATATAACAAGATTTTTAACCATGAGATTCAACCCCTCTTTATTATGGAGATTATTAATCTGTAAATAGGATTTGTTACAATTGCAAAGGCCAATACCATGTCTTATCAATACCACATGCCCAAAAAACCATAACTCGTTTGATATGACATTTGTTCATATCAAGCTTTTTTTTAATTAATGAATTTAATTAAAAGGACAAAAAATGCATTACTATTTTGGAAATAAATCTTAGTCTTTGATTTTTGTATACTACTAAGAATAATATAGAGTATTCTTTGGATATTAAATCCCTATCATCCATATAATAATTCTTTATAATTAAATTAAAATTCTGGAATCCTTATTTCAAAATAACCATGCTTATTGGCATAAATGTTATTATTTTCAAATTTAAGGAGAAGCAGTGGGGAAAGAAAGAGTTGGAGGGAAAATGAAAATTATGATATTATAAGGAAGTGATCAACCCAATATAGAAAACCAAAATGATCTCTCTGTGCTAGTATAAGGAAAAAATGAGCATTACCAAGATTAGTACTAATTCTCATGAGCTTCAGTGTGAACTCCTGGTGTTGGTCAATTCTCAAAACACCATGGGATTAAAGATTTTACTACTTTTGTGATCCTAAGAGCATTGAATATGAAAATAACTTTCTTAGATTGTCCTTCTTACAGTTAGATTTGATTTAAGTTTCAAAATATTTGTCACACTACCAATCTTCTTGACTTTTCAACTTAGCAAAAAGTATACTCTTACTACCTTATGAACTTAAAAAATAAAAGGTTAAATAATATTGTCGATATGCATGTCTCTTTTGGAAAATAGATTTTAGATTTTTAATTTAATTATCAATAATTATTAGATAGATGTTAATGTCATGTGAAAAAGTATCATATAAAAAGAGTTATGGTTTCTTGAGCATGTGGTATTGGGAGACCATGGTATTGTAACAAAGCCTATTTACAAATTAAGAATTTCTATGATAAAATAAGAAAAATCTCCAAAACAAAAACTTTTGTTACCTTATTTTTAAAATGTTTATATATTTAATTATATATTAATCCTTTTTATTGCTAATAATCATTGTTATTATTTTAAATAAAATAATAATTTATGTATTTATTCTTAAACAATTTAAAATTTACTATAAAAATAATTGTTTTGATATTTATTATAAATTAATAGTTATCTATACTTAATATGAATATTAATATTTTAAATAATAATAAAATATTTTATTTATTTATATTTTCATAATTGTAAATTAAATAAATTATAATTAATGTAGATTCCTCGTACTCAACTAAATCTTTAATAATCTCTTTTAAAAATAATCTCTTTTAAAATTTCATATAAATTTATATTTATAATGAAAATATATTACATAAACAAATAAGCCTCCATAAACATATTTACATTAATTTGAGAATTATGTAATTTATCATCAGATAAGTATTATGATATTAAACATTTTTTAGTTGAATGGTTTGTAATAACACATCACTCACTGGGGAAGAAATTCTCAAAAAAGTGATATATCAATAAAAAGTAATTAAATTTTTTATTTAAATATAATTTTCTAATAACTAATTCGATTGCATGGTTCATTGTTTTTTTCATTATCATTTTACAAATTTCCTTGATAATACATTAAATTTATTTTATTTTTGAAATATTAAAAGTTTTTATATTCTGTCATATTAAATATATTTTTATAATTTTATTTTTTTAATTTATTAAGTAGTATTTTTATTTATTTAATAAGTAATGTGAATTTTTATAGGGGTATCTAAGCCATCAAAATTACCTGGGAATTTTTTATGACATACCACTCTTTAGGATCATGGATTTACCACTCCTTAGGATCAATGGATTTTGACTTTTTCACCACATAATATTTTAGTGAGCACCTTATTATAGTTTATTTTATACCTTGTGGATAAAATATATCTTATAATTATAAGAATATTCTTAGTTTAATGTTGTGGTTTGGTTCATGGACTAGAGATATTGGCCACTGTTGTATGAGGTAGACCACCCAAAGGGATCACTTCCTTACTTGTACCAAGCAGATCCACCTGAAGGGATCACCAACCCAGATTAAGGGATCACTTCCTATTTTGTACTAGGTATATCCACTCAAAGGGATCACTTACTTATTTGTACCAAATAGATCTACATGAAGGGATCACCACTGTCCACGAAGATTCCCCCAAAAGTATCACTTCCATAGGGATCACCACCATCCACAAAATATGTGTACCATGCCGATTCACCCAAAGGTATCACTTCCTTATTTATACCAGGCAAATCCACTCGAAGGGATAGTAGATTTGTCCATGAAATATTTGTACCAAGCAAATTCATCAAAAGGGATCACTTCCTTATTTATATCAAGTAAATATATCCAAAGAGATCACTTACTGTTATTTCAACCACAAAACCATACACCTAAAATGTCTAAAAAACCTATGACCTTTAAATAAAAATGTTTTAACCATAAAAACTTAGCCAATTAACCAATTAAAATAACTGTTTAATGTTATAATTATTTGTAACTGAATTAACAATAATAACCATTATTATAACTTAATAAATATTAAACTATTATTATTATCAATCTATTATCATGATATCATTGACTACCACTAGCACCACGCGGAGGGAAAGTTCGGAAACAAAGGACTTTAAAATCCGCGTTCGGAAACAAGGGACTTTAAAACGAAGAATTATTTATTTATTGCATTCACCGTCTCCTATGCGCGTGGAAATTTATGTCAAATGCTTACATTTTCTGTTGAAATCTCAGTCCAACGTCATTGTCACTGCTTTAACGCATTTTTCTGACATATTCAGAGGCACTTCCATAAGTGAACTATGCGTCTATATATATGGAGAACATGTGGAGGCAATCTGTGTAAAAGGTTCTTCCAAACAGATCACATGGAAGAGATGTACAACGATGAAGGGGTGCAGGGAGATTCGATGGTCGTTCCAGGGTTCAGATTCTATCCCACGGAAGAGGAACTGGTCGATTTCTATCTCAAGAAACAAGTGGAAGGCGGCCACCACCTGCATTCCGATTTAATCATACCAACATTGGACTTGTATCAATATGATCCATGGGAGTTACAAGGTAAATTTAACTTCTTTCTGCGTATTCCCCGGTTTGAATTTGATATGATATGATCCGTGGAGGTTACCAGGGAGATCACTCAATGTGGATTCCTTCAGTTTCATTTTGAAAATGCTTTTTCACATGAAATTGATGCATAAATGTGTTGCAGGATTGGCTAGTGATGCTCGGGAAAGGCAATGGTTCTTCTTCGTTGCAAGGGATACGAAGAAATTCCCTCGGCCAAGCAGATTGACGAAGTCGGGTTACTGGAAAACCACCGGTTCAGACAGAGCGGTTCGCAACGAGCTGCTTCACTGCATCGGTATTAAGAAAACTCTTGTGTTTTATAAAGGAAGAGCCCCGCTTGGACAAAGGACGGAGTGGATGCCAGATTTGAGCTCGTCCTCGCCCAAGGTAATCTAATAATTTTTTTAACGACCGGAAAAATCCGCCGGAAAGGCTTTCAAAAAGTCCCGTTATAGACAACTCCGTTTTTTTAGGAGTTGTCTATAATGCGACTTTTTGAAGATTCTGGTGATGGAATCCGGCGAAGAAATTGAGATCAAATCTTGATTTCTTGCAGTTAAAATGGTTTTTTAACTGCATATTTGGATTCAGCACCCTGAAAAACCCCTGGGGCGCTTTCATTGTGCAGAAACTAGCTATCAAACTTGCGATTCCAATAATTCCTGCCGGATTTCGACCGGAAAAATCCGCCGGAAATGCTTTCAAAAAGTCGCGTTATAGACAACTCCGTTTTTTTTAGGAGTTGTCTATAATGCGACTTTTTGAAGATTCCGGTGACGGAATCCGGCGAAGAAATTGAGATCAAATCTTGATTTCTTGCAGTTAAAATGGTTTTTTAACTGCATATTTGGATTCAGCACCCTGAAAAACCCCTGGGGCGCTTTCATTGTGCAGAAACTAGCTATCAAACTTGCGATTCCAATAATTCCTGCCGGATTTCGACCGGAAAAATCCGCCGGAAAGGCTTTCAAAAAGTCGCGTTATAGACAACTCCGTTTTTTTTAGGAGTTGTCTATAATGCGACTTTTTGAAGTTTCCGGTGACGGAATCCGGCGAAGAAATTGAGATCAAATCTTGATTTCTTGCAGTTAAAATGGTTTTTTAACTGTATATTTGGATTCAGCACCCTGAAAAACCCCTGGGGCGCTTTCATTGTGCAGAAACTAGCTATCAAACTTGCGATTCCAATAATTCCTGCCGGATTTCGACCGGAAAAATCCGCCGGAAAGGCTTTCAAAAAGTCGTGTTATAGACAACTCCGTTTTTTTTAGGAGTTGTCTATAATGCGACTTTTTGAAGATTCCGGGGACGGAATCCGGCGAAGAAATTGAGATCAAATCTTGATTTCTTGCAGTTAAAATGGTTTTTTAACTGCATATTTGGATTCAGCACCCTGAAAAACCCCTGGGGCGCTTTCATTGTGCAGAAACTAGCTATCAAACTTGCGATTCCAATAATTCCTGCCGGATTTCGACCGGAAAAATCTGCCGGAAAGGCTTTCAAAAAGTCGCGTTATAGACAACTCCTATATCATAATACCTGCGTGGAGCCCACATGTTTTTCTCCAACCTCCGCATGTTTACTCGGTCTATCCATGTAGGTTGAGGCCATTTAACCAGGTCCTCACACTGCTTTCTTCACTCCCTCATTTGCTCGGCTAGGTTTTTGGTCTGCGAATGATCCTAGCCCATCATTCCTAGGCTTATGTTCATGGCTAGCTCTCCGAGACTCTGTCTTCGTATTTATGTTCGTGGCTAGCTCTCCCGGACTCCGTTTCAGAATGTTATTCCAGAGAAACATGAGTTTCTTCTCTTAACTAGCCAATGGAATCAAAATTCTTTTGGAATCAATGGAATCAAAATCGGCCAGACTCGATTTTGGTCAAAAGTTTTCATAATTTTTTTCGAACGTTATTCTAGAGAACCATAACTCTTTGCAACTTTGTTCTCTGAACTAGCTAATGGAATCAAAATCGGCCAAACTCAATTTTGGTCAAGAAGTTTGCATGTTTCCCTAACTTTATATACCATAGTTTTAGAGCACATGCTTCCTGAATTTTTAATAAGCCAAGTCACGGAGAAGACTCTCCACTTTGGGTTTTCCAAGACATTTTTGAGACTGAGCCATGTGATTTTGCTTTTTATCCTTGTAAATGTTTGGTGGAGGTAGGTAGTTTTAATGCGATATCTATGCATGATCACCTGAAATACATGAGAATAGGAATTGTCCAATCCCTAAAAATGTTGTGTCTTCTTTGCCCCAACACAGAGATGATTTGTGGTCGGCTGCAGAAATTACATGTAAGTTCTGATTCATTCAGACCGTTCTAAATACTTCCATAGACATTTGTGTAAATTTTCTAATTGTGGGTAATTTTTAAAAACATGGACAGGTAGTAACCGATGTGTGCAGAATCAGGATGCTTACTAATCATAACAGAGGAAGCAATGATAGCAGTTCAAAAATGTTAGGGTACAAAAGGTGGAATTGTGAGGTGTTTCAGAGCTATGGATGAAGCTTCGCAATAGACTACACAGTACACGTTATCTTGGTATTAGTATCAAGAAGTTGGAACTTCTTGAAGCTGAAGGTGCCCCGTTGGAGCAAATTTTGAGGTGGGTGCACTCATAGAATCTCATATGGCTTCGTTGGTACAAGCACCCCTACTATTTTCTTCCTTCTTGGAAAGTGTATGGAATAAATTGCAAGCTTTGTGGCATGTCAACCACCAGGTAAAAAGAAATTTGTGTGTTTATTCTTATTAATATTGCATCACAGTGTGAGATGAATTTGAAGGGTTTTTTTCGAAAAGAATGGTCAAAATTATTCTTAGAGTTGAAAACTGTGAACATGGCACCTTTGTTGTTGCGAAAGTTAAATATTGTTTCTTCCCTTTCAAAGTTACGGAAGTCCATAGGCCATGTCAAGCACCTCGAACTGTTTGTCCTCTAACATCAAACGCTACATAGGTGACAACAAAGAAACCTCGAGTGACATTAAATTTCATGCCACAATTCCAGTCAACAGATTCACGACATTCAATCAACATCAACGAAGACATGCATAAAAATAACGCTCTGATAAACAAAACTGTAAAATTTCACTATATACTTAAAAAAAATTAATTTGTATCTAATTATTGCATTTTCTAATGATTTTATTGTCAAGAACCTTGGAACGGAACTCGTGATTTTATTTTCAAGAACAAAATTAGTTCATCTGAAGTGCACATACAAGTAACATTTTCTATGCTTTAACATAGTACAATTTGTATCTAATTATTGCATTTTCTAATGATTTTATTCTCAAGAACTTCTTTGGAACTCATGATTTTATTTTCAAGAACAAAATTAGTTCATCTCAAGTGCACATACAAGTAACATGTTCTATGCTTTAACATAGTACATAAATTAGGGTATGATTTAACTGGACATGAGATTTCTAAATATCGACATGCTTTCACAGTAAAATTCCATATGTGAATGAGTGGTAGTCGGCAACAACTCGCCAACACAGATGGATAATCTTGCTTGAATCGGTGATAGACGGTTTTCATGCACAATTCCGTTTTATAGGTTCTCTCTCATCACCTTTCACTTGAATATGATCAACTTCCACTTGAATAGAAGCTCATTTCCTGACCCATTGAGAGTCTGCTAGCCCTCGGCCCAATATGATTATTAACAGACGTGTGGAAGATGTGACAAGTGCCGTGAAGAGAATGCGACCATTCTGAGCATTGTGTTGCGTTGAAATTGTGAATTGAATTATAGTATATTGGTTTGAAACAAGTAGTCAGGCTCTCTTGGCTTTCCCTCATATATCGTATTAGAGTTGGATAAAACTGTAGGCCTCGTTGTCAAATACAAATTTGTTGCCACTCGTTTAGCAACTAGCCAGTATAAACAAAGGGCGGGCAAACATATTTTGTAGTAACTTGTCTTTAGTTAAATTAAAGACGGTTGATTAGTGGTTGATTATTTCTTTCCTATAATTGAGACTCTGACATGCAACATGGAAATAACAAACCATGCATCGTTTACACGGTGTCATTTCTCTTGGCAAGGTGTCTCTTCCTTTGCTCTTTGTTTTGCTTCTCTTCTATTAGGTTCTTACGAGGATAATACTTAATTATGTTGTGTAATTGCTCATAAATTAGTCATCGAATCGAATTTGTGTTCTTGAGTTATCAAAATTAGGTAGCAAATTAATAGAATGAGTGAGTATTTAAAGTTATTATTCAACAAATTATTAGGGGCAATAGATTATAATCAGAAATTAGTTAGATAATTGATAATCTAATTAGAAATATGTTGGTTATATAATAATGTATTCATTGTTTCCACGAAGCTATGAGATTTGAATGAGATTTGAGTTCATGCATTGAGAACTACACTTTTCTAGTTTTTGTTCACTATTTTTTTTACATGTTTTCATATGTATGCTCTTGATAGATTTAACATGTGGTATTAGAGCTAGGTGAAGAGAGTTGATTTGTATATAAAGTGTGTGTTGTTGGTAGGAGCTTTCAAATTTTTGTGAAAGCCATTAGCAAGAGTTTTCATAATTTTGATAAGCTTGTGCTGATTCAAGTTATTGACGGGAGTGCTCAGCAGTTCGCAACAATGGCCAACAACAACAACAATATGAATATTTCTCAACCACAAATACTAGTGTTTAGAGGTGAGAACTTAGTTTTTGTAGCATTAAGATGAAAACCTTGTTTCTCTCACAAGGTTTGTGGATTTTCGTAGAAAATGGATATATAGAACCAAACACTCAAACACTTGTCCGCTGGACTCAAGACCAATGAACATAGATAAAGGAAAATCATAAAAAAGATTCAAAGGCTCTCTTCCTAATCGAGTAAGCAGTACATGATTCGATTTTTCCAATACTAGTTGGAGTAACAAAATTAATGGAGGCATGGTAGGTGTTGCAACAAGGATATCAAGGAACCGATAAGGTAAAAGTTGGTTCAAAATGCCGACCCAATCCTTACGATGTGATTAATCTGAAAGACGGTTTTCTTAAAAAAGGTAAAAGTTGTTATGTTGCAGTCCTTAAGAAAAGAATTTGAAACTCTATGCATGCATAACTCCGAATCTATTCAAGATTTGTTCACTAGAATTATGGGAATAGTGAAAGAAATTAGGCCTTATGGAGTAGATTTAAAACATCAAAAGATTGTTGAGAAGATTTTAAGAAGTTTGCCTACAAAATTTGATGGGGTTGTTGTTGCTATTGCGGAGTCTAAGGATCTAACTCAGTTGTTTGTGAATAAGCTAATGGAGTCTCTTCAATCTCATGTGCAAAGAATGAATAAATCTTCTGAAAAATCTATTGAGCAATCTTTTCAAGAAAAGGGAAATGTTTCCAAAGACAAAAGTCATGAATGTGAGAATTTCTCCCATGAGGAAATCTAGAACACTCATGGAAGAGGAAGAGGAAGAGGACAAGCATACAAAGGAGGCAAACATCGAGGAAGAATATTTTATGCGAACAGAAAAGGAAGAGGTAATGATGAAAATGATGGAGGTAAAAGATTTAGTAAATCCAAAGTTCTGTGTTTTTATTGTAAAATATTTTGTCATTATGAACATAATTGTTGGAAAAATAAAAACAACAAGCTAATTTTTCTAAAGAAAAAGAAGAGGTTGGAACTTTATTCTCGGCTTGTGATTCAACTAATAATGTTTCCAAGGAGGTGTGGCTTATGGATAGTGGTTGCAGCAATCACATGACAGGAAACACAAATGGCTTTATGAAGATAGATGAATCTACAAAATCTGATGTACTCTTGGGAGATGACAAGTGAGTTGAAGCTAAAGGTAAGGGAGCAATTGTTGTGAAGACAAAACAAGGAAAACTAAAGCACATTAATGATGCTTTATATGTTCCTGGTCTAGCACATAATTTTTTGAGTGTGGGGAAACTCCTTGAAATGGGATATTTAATTGTTTTTAAGAACAAGAAATGCATAATCTATAATAAATATGATCATAACTTAAAATTATTTCCAAGACTAATATGCTGCAAAATAGAATTTTTGCTTTCAATCTCCCTTGTGAAGCAAGTAAAACATTAAATGTTTCTTATGATGATAGTTCTCAACTATGGCACATGAGGTATGGACATTTGAATATGAAAGGCTTGAAATTGTTATATAACAAGAAAATGGTCAAAGGGCTACCCCTTATTAGTTTTATTGATAAAGTTTGTGAAGGGTGTATTCTTGGTAAGTAACATAGAGATTCATTTTCAGTAGGAAAATCATGGAGAGCAAGTAAACCATTGAAGCTAGTGCATGCAGATATATGTGGTCCAATGCAAACTTTGTCTCTCAGCAAAAATAAGTATTTAATTATTTTTTTGGATGATTTTAGTAGAAGAACATGGGTATATTTCATTAAGGAAAAATATGATGCATTTGTCATATTTCAACAACTTAGAGCTTTTGTGGGAAAGAAAATTGGTTATTCTTTAAAAACATTATGCATAGATAGAGGGGGGAATTCACTTCTAATAAGTTTGTTTCTTATTGTAAAATAAATGACATTCAAAGGCAATTGACAACTAGTTATACTACCGAATAAAATGGAATTGCTGAATGTAAGAATAGAACAATTGTTGAGATGGCTAAGAGCATGTTGAAAGGTAAAAACCTTCCAAACTTTTTTTGGGTTGAATTTGTAGCTACCTCTATTTATTTTCTTTATAGATGCCTAACAAGAAGTGTGAAAAATATTACCCCTTATTAAGCATGGTGTGGAAGAAAACCCAATGTTTCTCATATAAGAGTATTTGGTTGCATTGCTTATGCTCATGTTCCTAATGAAAAGAGAAGAAAACTTGATGATAAAAGTGTGAAATGCATTTTTATTCGCTATTGTGAGGATACAAAAGGTTATAGATTGTACAATCCACATACTGAAAAACTAATGATTAGTCATGATGTGTTCTTTGATGAAAAAGAAGAATGACAATGGAATGAAAATGTGCAACAACAAAATGCAAGTATTATTGTATGAAAAGATGAATTATTTTATTATTATTATTATTATTATATAATTTTTTTTTGCAAATTAATTTAGTAATCAAAATACTTCACATGCCACATCCACTTCATCATCTTCTGCAACTTGAAGTCCTGTTTCAAGTCCAAGTCCTCCTCCAAGAAAGATAAAATCCTTAAATGAAATTTATGGGTATACTAATTTTTCTTTGATGTCTCAGATTGAAGCAGAGCCAGGATGTTTTGAAGATGTAGTAAAAGAGTCAATTTGGTACGAAGCAATGGATGAGGAGTTTACATTGATTAAAAGGAATGAAACATGGGAGCTTGTGGATCCTCCTATAGAAAAATAAGTCAGTAGGGTGAAATAGTTGTACAAAACAAAGTATGCAGTTGATGGATCAATACAAAAGAAAAAAGAAAGGTTAGTGGAAAAGGGATATGTTCAACAACCAGGTATTGACTACAATGAAAGATATGTTTATGTTGCAATATTTAATACAATTAGAACTATTTTGGCATTGGCAACATAATATAAATGGTTAGTTTATCATTTTCATGTGAAATCAACCTTTCTAAATGGTGAGTTGAAAGAAGATGTATATTTTCAGCAACACGGAGGATATGAAGAAGCAGGAAATGAACACAAAGTCTACAAAGTGAAAAAGGCTCTTTATGGACTTAATCAAGCTCCAAGAGCATGGTATAGTAGAATTTGCACTTATCTTTATGAAAAAGATATTTAACAGAAGTCAAAAGGAACCCACAGTATATATCAAGTAAAATGGTAATGATATACTAATTGTTTGCTTAAATGTAGACATCTTGATATACACATCTTCAAGTGATTTGTCAGTGGAAGAGTTCAGGAAGACTATGCTGACTGACCTTGAAATGATTGATTTGGGTTTTCTGCATTATTTTCTTGGCATAGAAGTGACACAAATGAATGATGGAATTTTTATTTCACAAGAAAAGAATGTTTAAGATATTCTCCACAAATAGAAAATGGGAAACTATAAAACCATGAGCACACCCATGAACACAAATGAAAAGCATTATGTAGAAGATGGAGTTGAAAAGCTAGATTCTAGATCCTATAGGAGTATGGTAGGAAGCCTTTTGTATCTTACTACCACTAGGCCTGATATTATGCATGCAGTAGGTTTGATTTCCAAATTCATGCAAATTCCAAGTAAGATTCATTTTGGAGCAGCAAAAAGAATTTTCAGGTATCTTTGAGGAACAAGTCGTTATGGTATTAGGTATACTTCATCAAATAATTTTGGGTTGGTTGGTTATACAAATAGTGATTGGGCTGGATCTCTTGATGATAGAAAAGTCACTTCAAATTATGTATTTAGCCTTGGATCAGGAGCAATAACATTGTGTTCAAAGAAGCAACCAACTATTTCATTGTCTTCTATAGAGGCAGAGTATATTGTAGCATCAACGACAATATGTGAAACAATTTGGGTGAAGAAAGTCTTATTAGATCTAAAACAATAACAAAAACATGCCACAACTATTTTGTTGTGATAACTTGTCTACCATTGCCATAACTAAAAATCATGTGTTTCATAATCGCACCAAACACATCGATACCAAATATCATTTCATAATAGACTATGTGACAAAAGAATAAATTGAAATAAAGTTTTGTATAGCAAATGATCAACTTGCATATATATTCACCAAAGCACTACCAAAAGGGAAGTTTCAATACATGAGGGATATTCTTGGAATCACATCATTATGCATTAATTGGGAGTGTTGAGGATAATGATTAATTATGTTATGTAATTGCTGACAAATTAGTCAACAGATTTTGTGTTGATGAATTATCAGAATTAGGGCATCAAATTAATAGAATTAGTTAGTATTCAAAGTTATTATTCAACAAATTATTACGGGAAGTAGATTAGAATCAGAAGTTAGTCAGATAATTGATAACCCAAGTGGAAATGTGTTCTCTATTTAGTAATGTATAATTGCTTCCATGAAGATATGTGATTCAAGTGAGAGTTGAATTCATGCATTGAGAACTAGAATTTTCTATTTTTATTCATTGCATTTTTACATGTTTTCACATGTATGCTCTTGATAGATTTAACAAATTCTTCCTTTCTTCAACATTGAGCATTTTTGGAATGATGGCCTACTTTTGAAACTACAAAGGGTTGAGAATGAATACCCACATAAAAGGTAATTACGTTATGTTTATTATGAAATTGAATCTACTTTCATATACGACCTTTACTAAAATCAAAGCTGAATATCTTTAATCATACTAGTACATAAAGAGCAATAACCTGCATTGGTAGAGATTTTGAGACATTCTATGATTTGTAATTACCTGCAAATAGCTCAAGGAATGATGAGAAATTGATGAGCTGGCAATAAACACCCCTACAATGAAGTTGTCCCTCATTGTATTATTCTCATATTCTATGGTATTTAGAAAACTTTCAACACCATAACCAACGTCAAAGAAATTGATTATGTTGACTTTGATTTTTTTTGCTTCTAGCTGGGCTAGAGATGGCATATTTTTAGTAGAGATGTTAAAGAGTTTCAATTCCTTTTGTAAACTGTCACACATTTTATCTTTCTTTTTATGGTTTCTGTGTATCTTTTACAATGGTAGAATTTGTGTTTTCAATGCAATATTAATACTTTCTATAATAAGGATATCCCTATAGCTCTTGCTAATGTGCATGACCGTGGCGTTGATGTGAAGATCAAGCTGAATTTCAATATTTTTTCTGTTTATATTTCATAGTTGTTTGATTGCACTTTCTAATATGATTAAACTCCTTGACGACCCTGCCTATAAATTTAGGCTCATTCCCTAGTTACTTCTCTTGTGTAAAGTGAAAATATAGCCTGCAAAGTTCTGAGCGAGGTGTATATGATCAAAGAACAAAGAATGATGCTTTGAGATGAGAAATAGGCCATTGTTTAATATAAGCTTTGTGATCAACGACGATATAAAACTGTGTTAAGCAACCAGATCACATAATATGAGAAGATATAGATCAAAGACATCAAAATTAGCCTCTTCAAGGGCGAAATCTCCTTCACATTACACAAATGAAAAATTCTTGGATGATACAAATGAAGAAACCTCCTTTCTATATATAGGAGTCTAAGGGGTCACATTATAATCAAATTCAACTTAACAATAATAATGTATGGGCACAACAATAACAGAAGTAGGCTTCTATGGGACACAATAATAACAATATGGGGACTACATGGGCACACCAATAACAATAAGGTGGCTACATTAACAATAAAAATGAGGGAGTACACTAGTATTATAGGGACCTAACGTGCCCCTCTCCTTCAAAAAAGTGAGTTCCTCAATGCTTGAGTGGTTTTGGATGCTTCTGTAAAAAATTCTCATCCTCCCATATGGAATCTTCAGTGGGTAAGTTCTTCCACTTGATGAGATACTCTGAAATTGATCGTTTTCATAGCTATTGAGTTCCTCTTTCCTTGACTTCTTCAGGTTCCAATATGATTTTTCCTACCTCATGAAGTTTTAGCAATATTGTTTGAACTAGGAGCTTGTCAGCTATAACCTTCTTTAACCATGAGACATAAACAACTAGGTGCACTCAGGAAGATTCAAGAAGCTCCAATTTGTAGACCATGGTACCAATCTTTTGCAACACCTTGTAAGGACCATAATACTTTGGTGACAATTTAGTATCCATCTTAGCTTGCTCGAGGGACATTTGTTTATATGGTTGTAGCTGTAAAAATACACATTCACCTACATCAAAACTTCTTTCACTGCGATGCTGTTTTTCCTATTGTTTCATTCTATTTTGCACGAAAGTGAGGTTATCCTTTAAGATTTCGAGAACTTGTTGCTGATTCTCGATTTGATCGTCCACTTCTTGAACCTTAGAATGATTTTCCAAGACTTTTTGGAGATCTGGAAAAATAGATGATTTCGATGTTTGAACCTCTAGTGAACATAATTGCACAATTACGCCCCGTTGTTCTTCATATAAAAGCTTTGTCATACCATTAGATTTTATTATCTTACCTGGTTTCCTTGTGATACCCCTTAATTGAACTTCCTTTCCTTCCCAAAAAAGATTCATGAAAAGTTCATGAAAATCACAAGCTATCGTACACAAAGATTATAACCATTGGAATTCTAGTACACCATCAACACCACCCATTGGAATGGAAAGCATTGGACTATTCAATACATATTCTCCCATGGATAGCTTGATATTGTGGCACTTTCCAGAGGAATTTATGGTTCCTCCATTTGCAACCATCACTTGACACTCTGGTGATGGATATCGGAAGCAATTCAATTCCCTGGCTATCTTACAATGAATAAAATTATGGGTATTACCCGAATGAATCGACACTATTACCTTTTTCTTCTTGATATGTCCTTCTATCTTGAGAGTTTGAGGAGTGGTAATTCCCACAAATGCATAACAAGATATGTTCATATTCATTTCTTCTTTCTCTAGGATTGGTTCCTAGTGTATATGCTCTTCATTTGACATTTCTTGTTCATTTTCTTCCTCCTCTTAACATTCTATGTAAATTAATTTCTACAAAGCACACTTATGACCTTTAGTGTATATTCCATCACAACTGTAACAAATTCCTTTTTCTCTTTTTTCTTCCAATTGTTGTGCTATCAAACTTGTAGGTTGTGGAAGGCTAGGAGAAATAACACTTCCATCTTTATAGTTGTGAGTGGTAGGGTTCCTTGTTGTCATAATTTTTCTTTCAATTTCTCTTGCCAACCTGAATGCCTTCTCCAATTAATCAAGTTACCAAAGCCGAACATCATGTTGGATGTTATCCTTTAAATTCCCTATGAAGACATCAATCCTATGCTCCTCTCGAATATCATTTACCCTTATATTCAATTTTTGGAAGTCCTCAATGTGCTATGCCATTGAACCTTTTTGTTTGAGATTTATCAATTCGCTAAAGAAGGTGTTTCTCCTTGTATCCTCATAATGTGATATCATTTCTTCTATAAAAATTGATTAAGTGATAAGTGGTTTAAGAGAACAAAGCCATTGATGTCATACAAACTGATTGGGTTCTAAATATAAAGTTGCAATGCATACGTTTTGTGTGTGTTGCACATTATGAAGATCAAAATATTGCTCTATTTGCAGTATCCATGTTACGGGATCCTTGCCATCAAAATTCCTCATATCGATCTTTGGAATATGGTTGGTCTTTAATCCAACATTAGAGTCTATGAAATCCTGATTAACATTTCTTTTCTTCTCATCATGAGTTCAAACCATCTATCCTAGCTTCTGTTACTATTTGTGAGAGAAAAATTTGTTGCACTTGGTCTCGTATTTTTGATATATCATGTTGCATTTCTTCCTCTTGTTCATGTGTCATAGTAGAGATTTTGGGTTGCTTACTAGGTATTTCCATTTTCTTTCTTTAGGGAATTAATTAATGATAATTATGCTTCACTATGCCCTTTGAATAACTTCAAACTAATTTTTCAAACAAAACTTATGTAAATTTTAAAAACTACACACCTTTTTGTCACTTATAGGAGCTCAATATTGAATATGGTGTATCTCTATAATTTCAAATCTCCAAGGTCTGAAATTTCATCCTCTGGTAGCTCTCTGAGTCCTCGTTCCAAACCCACAAGTTTGATTGATGTTGGAATCTTCAAGAAATATTTATTCCAACTCTCCCATAATGGCCAAATTATGGTCTGGTTCAATAAAGCAAAGTTGTACGGGATTCCAAGTGTCATTGTTTCAACCTTCGGCCCTAAAATTTCTACATGAAAAACCATAGTTCATGTAATTTCAACCAATTTTTACAGACTTCAAATCCGATGCCTCAAACGAAAGTTATGATGATTTTCCCTAGGTGACTTGTTTGAGGAAAAATTCTGGAGCCTGAAAAAACTCTAACTTCCTCAGAGCATATTTGTGAAAATATAGTGAACCAAAATCTGAAATTTTTACACAAAGTTCTTTGCAATTGTGGCTCTATGTGGTAAAATTTCAGCTTCTGAAGCCTCATAGAAAAAAATTTATGACTATTTTCCATAGGTCACACGCTTGAGACAAAATTCTAGAGTCTCTGAAAAACCTAACTTCCTAAGAGCATATATCCAAAAATATAGCAAACCAAGATCTAAAATATTTACATGAAGTTTCTAAGATTTCGACTCCACGTGGTAAATGTTTTAGCTTTTAAAGCCTCGTAGAAAAAATGTTATAGAGAAAATGCCAAAATGACATGTCTAAAGAAGCGAAACCCTACAATCCAAAGCTCTGATAGTAAATGTTAAGCAACCAACTCACAAAATAGAAGAAGATATAGATAAACGACATCATAATTAGCCTCTTAGAGGGGGACACCTCCTTTACATTACACAAATGAACAATTCTTAAATGATACAAATGAAAAAGCCTCCTTTCTATATATAGAAGTCTAAGGGGTCACAATATAATCAGATCTGACCTAACAATAATAATGTAAGGTAAAAAAAATAACAATAGTGGGCTTCTATGGGGCGCAATAATAAAAATATGGGGACTACATGGGCACAACAATAATAATAAGGGGGCTACAATGATAATAACAATGAGATAATACACTAGTACTATAGGGACCTAACACTAGGTTCCAATCAAAGAAAATATGTTGCAAGATATGAGGACCACGATAACAATAATGTTTTTCAAATAGTTATGCAACAAATTCAATTAACCATAAAAATATTGTTATTTTTTCTACAATTTGATATATCTTCAAAAAATAATTTTGATATGCATTCAATCTACACAATACAAGTTAGTCCAAATGTGAATCTTTATTTCATTACCCATTTTGGAAACTAACTTCTTTTCTCGGGGCTATTGGCCATAAATGTTTTACGCCTTCAATTGTTATGTTCTATTACTTGTATATATTTGGAATTTGGTGACTCTCTACCGATAAAGCACCCGATACTATGCTTTTATATATTTGGAAGTTTGTGGCACTCCGTAAATAAATTACTCAGTCCTCTTTAGACTAATAGTGGTGCAGAGTATTCAATGTTATTCATTGTTATAATGAAAATTTTGTCAATAACTTAAAATGAAGGTAATCACGTATATTTCTATGTGTAGGTATTTATCAAACTGATATTTGATTTTTACTTTCAATTGATTTTAAAGATTTTAAAAACAATAAATTTTCTTTTCAATTTAATGTTTTTTTCTTTTTAATTCACTGTTTTTAATAGGCTTCCATCATAGGCTTCCATCATAGGAAAAACTAATATGTAAAGTTTGAGTAAAGGACTAGTTATTGGTTGTCCACGGTGTCTTGGATAGACAGTGATCAGATGCTCTGTTAGGGCACTCCTTGATGTGAAGTCACTAGGTGAATTCCCCGCTCCAATTGAGATGATATATTAGACATGATGAATATATAGTCCCACCAATCTTACAAAAAAAAACTCATTATTAGTTTGATTAATTATGTAAGACATTGTTGCTAAATAATGTACTTTAATATAAACATGTACAGGTCATATTTAGCCATTATTCTTGTTAGCCAACATACTCCAAAGGTATATATGTATTTTTCAAGTGAGTTGAGTTATTATAATTAGATTCTCTTGACTGTGGAATGAAGCTGAGAATATTTGGACATGGTTTAGACTTTGTTAGTCTCGTTATTATAATTAGATTATCTTGAATGTGGAATGATGCTGAGAATATTTGGACATGGTTTATACTTTCTTAGTATCTTATCAAACAGGCGTCATGGTCTTTGACTTCTATATCGGCTTCATGGTCTTTGACTTCTATATCTTGAATTTACTTCAACCATTAGCATGAATTTATTGCTTCATATCTTCCGTTGTTATTGTTATGGTTGTTCATTGAAAATGCCCTAAATCAATTTGATGGTTCTTGCACTAGAGGCAGCTAACAAACTACAAGGTTCTACAAAATGAGTAATGGTTGCATTTCCTCTTAAATTATTTCCCAATATAGACGAATATTATGCCTAGCTTCTTATGGGCAGTGTTTGCATTTATATTAAATTTTTCTTTCTATTCAATCATTATTCTCATCATCTAAGAAGTGCAAGGGCTTTGTGTAGAGCATTTTCTATAATTGAATTTTGATATCATAAAAGGAGAGGCTCCTCAAACTTCATGCTTGTTGGCATCCATTGGTTGACATTACTATCAACTATTCACTTGTTCTACTAAATCAATTTTCTCTTTCCTTCCCGAGAGTTTAATTTTCAAACAGTTGAAGGCTACTCGTCCCACCTCCTACTTAAACGCAATCATCACAGAGAAATAAAAAATAATGTATGGATAGAAAACACGAAACTTGACGAATCACAATCAATGGTTTTCATTCCTCTCACCTGACAGTAGTTATTCCCTGAACGTTGGCGCACTACTACACGAACGGTTGTTTTAAAATGTTTATTTAAGACAAAAGTTCATTTTCGTCTTAAACACACGTACTAATTATTTGATTTTCTTAAATTAAGAAAAAAGGGAAAAGAGGCTCAAATCGTTAACTACTTGATTGTCTTAAATTAAGACAAAAATAAAAAGCATATCAAATCGTGTGATTGTCTTAAATTAAGACAAACTGCAAAAAACTAATTTTTGACTTCATCTCGTAAGCTCTGCATTCCTCTGCAACAAACCAATATCGGTGGTAGCTGGCGGCAACCACCACAGGTGATGACTTCCTTCGACCCATGAATCGTTAAGCAATTGACAACAAATGGGCATCGACAAGGTTTTCAGAGCTTCTGACTAAATCCAAAACCCGAAACTAGCCTTTCAAGGATATTCTCCACTTTGCATATACTCTGTTTTCTATTACCATATGTCCTCTCTGCATTTTCTATGTTTTCTATTATCAAAAGTTGAGGTAGAGACCAGGAATGGAAACTTCCGAGTGACCAAGGGATGATGATGATATCTGAAAACGATAGCTTGAGAGCTCCAACAACAAACAAAATTTCAATCAACAGTGGAAGACCGGAAAAAATAACGAAATGTTTGAGAGTGGACAATAGGGAAATGCATAGTACGGACAAGAGTGATTCAGATGATGAGAATGAGGAGAAGAAGAGTAAAGTCTCTAGTAACACTACGAGAAATAGGTGAGCCGAAAAAGTGGAGATGGAGAAGGACAAGGTCGAGGAGAGGGGACTAGAGAGCCTTATGTTTGGTACCATCTATGACCAGAAGTTAACCACGAAGTTGGGGAACGAATTCGACCAACTTCAAGGTGAAAATACCTAGGAGAATGATGCAGTCGCGTGGTTCATAGAAAAAACCCTAGGATCCCAAGTAGATTCATACGAAACAGAAGATTTAAAGTTACACAATAAAGAGGGTTTTAAAAAGAAACTGGTATGGACTGACGAAGAAGAAGTTAAGACAAAGGTAGATATAACTAAGATAGACCATTTGTGAAAATTAAAAAGTCAGGAATTGGAGAAATTGATTTCAGGAACTGCTTATATTAATAGCTTAAGGTCACAACATGCCAAATTAAACCTCATAACCGAGTGTGCAAACCTGTATAGATAGAAAAAATGAGGGTTTTGGGTTCGATTTTGATTCCAATACAAAACTTGAAAATGGGCGCTTTAGGGTTAGCATGGGATTTGGTGGATCTGAGTATGATTTATTGAGGAGTAATGATGAGATTTTTGTAAAAATCAAGAAACAATTGTTGTCTGGTCAAATTGAGTATTCTATGTTAAGGGATGTAAATGCAGAGGACCCATCGAATGTGGTTATACAGTCCGTGGGTTTCCATCCAAATGGGCAGTTATTTCTCATAGATGGATTTGATAAGTGGTTCAAGTTTTTCCAAATTGACACGAGAAGGAACCCCAAAATCCACAATGTTTATTGAGGATCTTTTGATTCACAAGGCTTCATTTTTTTCCTAACGGTTCAATGGCCATTGCTGCAGGACACAGGAAGTTCTTCTACAGTTTTGATGTGGTGAAAGGTGCATTGGAAAAGATTAATTGTTTGATTGACAGAGAGGGGAGGAGTTTAGATAGATTTGAGGTGTCAACAATTTCTAGCATGATTTCATTCATTGGGAATGATGACTATATAATGCCGGTTTCGAGAAAGACTAAACAGTTGATTGGGAACTTGAAAATGAATGGAACATCTCGTGCACTTTTTTTTGTTAATGTGCATAACAAAAGTTATTTTCCATATAAGACACATACAATTTACAATCTCTAGGGTAACTAAGAGACAAAGCTCTATATTTTTTTTGTTATATGATTGAGTGAGATGTGAATGTTATATGAATATCGTTTGACATCAACACAAAAAGCTGCAAAATATTGAGAAAATGTCAACCTAAAATTGTTTTGGGTCTTTACTAAAAATTACCCACTTTTAGGGTACTTTGTCTGGGCCAACCAATCAAGAGTTTTATATCCTCACAAGCTGAAATAATTTTGAAAAAAAATGAAGTAAAAGTGGCACAATAAGCTTTATCTTAGGCTTTGCATAAGAATTAAATGTATATTATGTTGGGGTGTTTTTCTTAAACAATATAAGATTCATGATTCTCAGCTTTTGGAAAATGTGCAGGTAGTGTGGTTTGGAAAGTTGAGAGTCACATTCAATAGTTCTCTGAAGGAATTTATTCATACAGATTTTTTGTTTGATTGTTTAATATATAATATTAATTTCCATGGGATTAAATTATCTTTCTCATTAGCCTTTATGTTCCATCTTTGTGGTTGTGTTGTGTGTGTCTTGCTAATAATATTCGTTGATCTTGTAGATATTATCCTGGGAATTTTTGTGCTAGATTGCATGAGGAAGTTGTCCCCCAGAAGAATCTCCTTCAACAAGTGTTTTTTTTGCTCATGATTTATTCTTCATTTCATGTAGGTTTTAACCCCGTATAGAAATTCCCTGCATATGAATTCTAAAACATAGAAAATAAATAATGCGAGAGCATAACACATAAAACACGTATACACAAAGATTTTCCCCTGGATCCCAAAACTAGGACTACCAGCTTGATTTTTCATTATGTTCCTTTCAATGTTACAATACATATTTAAACACGCCGAAGCATCCAATACCATGGACCGAAAACCATCGTGTCCAAAACCATGTGCAAAAATCATGCACAAAACCATAGGTAGGTCTGCTCAACCTAATATAGGGTCCAAAAAAAATTCCCCGGGCTATTGCCCCGGACCCTATATAGGGGTGCTACCTACCCCCCTCAAATCCCCTGCGACTGG
Organism: Pinus tabuliformis; assembly: GCA_031772625.1. Lineage (NCBI taxonomy): Eukaryota > Viridiplantae > Streptophyta > Pinopsida > Pinales > Pinaceae > Pinus > Pinus tabuliformis. The sequence goes on along the minus strand of CM062806.1, from coordinate 995,454,827 downwards.
CCCGCGACGCAATTGGCGCAACAAAGGGGGGGCTCCACCCCCACTCTAACCCCCTGGTTAACTAGGGTAGCTAGTCATGGAAAGAATATAACACAACCCAACATTCTCCCACTTGTTGTTTTCTTGCCACAGGGAGGCACATTAGAGCTTAGTCATTTATCTAGCCCTACAACACCCATTGTTTCTCTACACCAAGAGAACTTCTCAGAGCTCATAGATTTTTTCAATTCATCTGCAGTATTCTTCAAAGTGTCCACCTCTACCAGCAACACGTTTTTGTCCTCTATCATATCCCTCACAAAGTGATATTGGACATCAATGTGCTTTGTCTTTGAATGGTAAGCAAGGCTCTTTGCCAAGAAAATTGAACTTTGGTTGTCACAGTCTATCCTTATAGCTCCCTACACTAACCCCATACTTGAACACACTCTCTGCAACCAAACTACTTCCTTTCTTGCATGAGTGGATGCCATGTATTTTGCCTTTGTAGTTGATGGTGCCACTACAGATTGTTTCTTACTCATCCAACTGACTGCACCTCCAAATAGGTTAAACACATACCCACTTGTAGATCTTCTCTGATCCAGATCCCCAGCCCAGTCTACGTCAACAAAGCCACGAATATCCAAACCTCTATCAAATCCTGGTCTTCCTTGGTAACGCAAACCATAATCACTAATGCCACGCAAATACCTGAAAACCCTCTTCACTATTGTCCAATGCTCCTTTCCTGGTTTTGACATAAACTTGCTCAATACTCCCACTGCATGTGCAAAGTCTGGTCTAGTACAGACCATCGCATACATTAGGCTACCAACTGCACTTGCATATGGAACATGGGACATGTCCTCTCCCTCTTCTTGTGTCTTGGGACACTGTTCAGTAGATAACTTTACACCTACAGGAATAGGAACCTTCACCGATTTACTATCCTGCATATTAAACCTCTGCAGTATTGTCTCGACATACTTCCTCTGGTTTAACCAGAGCTTCCGCTTTGCCCAATCTCCTTTAATTTCCATGCCCAAAATATAGTTTGAAGCACCAAGATCTTTCATATCGAATTTGGAGGACAATTGGGTCTTCAAATCCTAGATAATTTCTTTGTGATTTCCAACCTGCAACATATCATCCACATACAAGACCAGATAAATAACATGGTCACCAATTAATTTAAAATACACACAATGATCTGCTTTACTTCTAGTGAAGCCAAATCCCCGTATAAATGTATCAAATTTCTGATACCACATCCTTAGTGACTGTTTTAACCCATACAGAGACTTCTTTAAATTTCATACCAGTTATTTCTTACCCTTCACCAAAAATCCTTCAAGTTGATTCATGTAGATCTCCTCTTCCAGATCCCCATGAATAAATGTTGTCTTCACATCCATCTGTGCTACCTCAAAATCAAAAGCAATAGCAATAGATAAAAGTAATCTAATAGAAGTTACCTTGGAAACATGAGAAAAAATATCACCAAAATCAATTCCCGACACCTAGGAATAATCTTTTGCTACCAATCGAGATTTTTACTTCTCCTCCTTTCCTTCTGCATTTGTCTTCTTCTTGAACACCCATTTGCTGCCAATGGGTTTCATTCTAGCCGGCAACTCCACCAGATCCCAAGCCTCATTTTTGTGCAAAGATGCCATTTCATCAACCATGGCCTCTTTCCAGAGTTTTCCATCCTCTGAATCTACTGCTTCCTTCATAGTTTTGGGATCATCATCAGTAATAGATAAAGCAAAATTTGAACAGAAAGCAGATGGACTTTACCTTTCTAGCTGGCTTCTTTCTCGAACTGATCTTCTCACACTCGGAGTTTTTGGCTCTTCATCTTCTTATTCCTCTTCTACTGTAGAGTCTGATTCTTCCTCCTTAAGCTCAAACTCTATCTTTTGAGGTTCCATTGATGGGACTTCATGTTTAATAACATCTTTCACCTCTCTAAACACCACATCTTAGTTGTACACAACCTTCCTTGTTATTGGGTTCCAAAGCTTATAACCCTTTAAACCATCCTTATACCCAATAAAGATGCACTTTTCAAATTTTCTATCCAGCTTTGTTCTTTTCTCCTTTGGAACATGTACATATGCATCACATTTAAATACCCTTAGATGTGAAAGAGAGGGTTTCTTACTAGTCCATACCTCTTGTGGAGTCTTATCCTCCAATGCTGATGAAGGTGATATGTTGACCAGGTAACATGTTGTCTCCACCGCCTCTGCCCAGAATTCCTATACTAACCCAACACCACTGAGCATGTTTCTTTCCCTTTCCATTAACGTCTTGTTCATTCTTTCCGCAACTCCATTTTTCTTAGGTGTGTATGAAGTAGTCTTTTGTCGTTCTATACCACACTTTTTACAGAATTCTTCAAATTCCTCATTGTAAAACTCTCCACCGTTATCTTTCATCGACACCTTTATCTTCTTCTCTATTTGGTTTTCCACCAGAGCCTTAAATTCTTTAAACTTGTCCAAGAATTCAGATTTCTTCTTAAGGAAATATATCCATCTATTCCTTGAGAAGTCATCTATAAATGATACATAGTACACAGATTTACCCAGTGATGGAACCTTCACAGGTCCAAAGACATCACTGTGCACAAGCTCTAATATCTGTTTTTCCCTCTTACCACCAGAGGGGAAACTCACCCGATTCTGCTTCCCATATACACAGTTTTCGTAGAAATCAAAATCCAGTGAGATATTACTCATACCTTATACCATACCTTTACCATAAAGTATTCGAAGGCCCTTCCCTCCAATATGTCCAAGCCTTTGATGCCACATCATGGTATTCTCTCGAGAGACCACTAGATTTTCTGCTCCACTTTCAAGAACCACAGAACTATTGCACCCATCAACAATAGTGCTACCTTGCAGCTTGTATATAGTTCCAATCCAAACTCCTCGCATCAATACCAGTGCTCCCTGAACCATCTTGCAGGTATCCTTCTCGAACACTATTTTTACACCTGCATCATCCAACTTGCTTACGGAAATCAGATCTTTGGCCAATGGAGGAATATGTAGAACACCCCGAAGTGTTCTAACCCTTCCACCTTGCAACTTCAACTTTACTTTTATACAACCAACAATTCAAGTGAAGTGAAAGGATGCACCTAAGTCAAGCAACCATGCCTCATGATCTACATGTGTACTTGAAAAAGCCAGGTACACATCCCCACCTTCATCTGAGGTGGTTTTCACGTCTGTAGAAGGAGCATCATTAGATCCCTTTCCTTTGTCGGGAGCTTTAGATTTATACTCCCTTTTATAGTGCCCTTCCTTTTCGCATTTCCAGCACACCACCTTTATAGGTTTTCCTGGAGATTTATATCTCCCTTTAGATTTAGATCTCCCACTCGATGACTTATTTTTGTTTCTATTCTGGGACCATCCTCGTACAGACAAGACATCACCATTCTAGCTCTCCATATCTTTTTGTCTCATCTCCTTCGTCAGCAAGGATGAGACTATTTGATCAAGTTGCAAGGCAATTGCATTGCTACCTATTGTAATAACTAGACTATCCCATGAATCTAGTAGAGAACACAACAAACTGATGCACTTATCTTCATCTGAAATTTTAATATCAATAGATAATAACTGACTTACCATAGTATTAAATGTGTTCATATGCTCTGTCACTGAGTCTCCATCTTTCATCCTTAGGTTATACAACTTTTTCCATAGGAACAGTTTATTCACCAGAGACTTAGATTGGTACAAAGTCCCTAACTTGTCCCACAAAGCCTTTATCGTAGCTTCCCCTGATACATTCAACAATACTGAATCTGAGACACACAATCGTATTATGCTCTTTACCTTCTGATCCAACTTATTCCATTCTTCAATGGACACTCCTGTTGGTTTAGTACCCGGATCTACCACGATCCACTAATATTTATCCACCAACAGATCCTCCATATTAACTTTCCACAACTCAAAACTCTGACCATTAAATCTATCGATCTCTATCTTTCCATTGCTTGTTGTGTTCATTCACCACTAGAATCGATCCCGTAGATCTCCCATTGAACAGGGTCTACTACAGGCCCAAGCAAAACCCCTCAGCAACAAAGGCATCCCATTGAAGAGAAAACAACTCTGATACCAAATCTAGGTTTTAACACCGTTCATAAATTACCTGCATACAAATTCTAAAACACAGAAAATAAACAATGCAAGAGCAAAACGCATAAAACACATATACACAGAGATTTTCCCCTAGATCCCAAAACCGGGACTACCAGCTTGATTTTTCATTATGTTCATTTCAATGTTACAATACATATTTATACATGCCAAAGCATCCAATACCATGGACTGAAAACCATCCCGTCCAAAACCATGTGCGAAAACCATGTACAAAACCATAGGTAAGTCCGCCCAACCTAATATAGGGTCCAAAAAAGATTTCCCCAGGGTGCTGCCCCGAAACCCATAGAGGAGGGCTACCCGCCCCCCTCAAACACCCTGTGAACCCCCCACTATGCAATCAGCGCAACGAAGGGGGGGCTCTACCCCCAATTAACCCCCCGGTTAACTAGGGCAGCTAGTCATGGAAAGAATATAACACAACCCAACATTTCAAAAATTTGATCTTCCTAATTTAAACTTTATATTGTTTTATCTCTTTCTGTTGTACAAATAATTTTAGTTCCCAGCTAGATGTTTAGTTTTTCTTTTACTTTTAGTATTGACTTAGGAGTTTTTTTTGCACTCCAATATTGTATTTACACTTAAATGTACTTATTAGCCCATTTGACCTACTTTTTTGGTCATTTGTTGGACATTGACAAAATTATCTTATCAAGCTTGGTTACTCAATTGTTATTTTTGAATTCAATATGAAAGGCATGAAGGGCAGTACAGTAAGTGAAATGTAACACCCTCCTCCCACATCTACCCAAGCAACTGGCCACCCAAGGTAAACATGCGATGAGAGGCCACTATGATATGATTCTACCTCCTAAGTCACATTAAGGAAGTAGAATTGCTAGAAACACACCATACAGACATCCAAAATCATCAACATAACCCTTAGAGGATAATTCATCCACTCAAAAAATATGTTCCTAGGTCCCACTATTGTTTTAGGTCTCTTGGACCATAGTCGCTCTCATTCTATGGGCAAGGAAGTGACTGGCAACCTACTCATAGGCTTGCCTACTAATAATTGTGGACCAAAATCGTCAGTGTTGTGCCAGCAACATCGGGATTTAAGCCACTTTCTCATGCTCAGAGCCCAGGACACTGCCCATAACTGATCCATCTCTTCAAATCAGTAAAATAACACGAAAATGAAATTATTGTAGAAAATACTTGTTCAAGACTTTGACTGGATTCCTACTAGCCATGATAGGCATTTCATTAAACATATCATCGAAATGTAACCTACAGGTGTAAACAATAGAATTAAGTGTAGCTCAGGTCTCATACTTATCTCAGAATCACTATGAGTCATTTTTCCCTCATGCAATTTTCTTCATTATCATCTATTAGGTCATAGGCACATTATTGTTTCATATACAATTAAAAACATGCCAAGAGCCATACATAGCTTCTATCATAAAATGTGCATATAACTAACATAACAGGAACAAAAATACAATGAACATATCAGCCATCAAATCCATAAATACATCAGTACTTTTACACATGAAAATCAGGGGAATGGATTTCTCATTAATGAATGCAATGAACCAACCAGAGATGGGACTACCACATTCCACCCGATCGTAGAATGGCTGAGATAAATCTCTCTTCATCCATTCACCCCTGTGCCATATTCCAAAAATGAATGTGGGATCTCATAGAAAACATCAATCAAAACTCATCTAGGGATTCCATAGGCCATCCACCTCAACCCATCAAAGAGTGATTCCACCTCATGGTTGGATATCACCAAAATGATCATTAGATTGGTCTCCATCCAAGCCTCCCAGGGCTTCCAGAGTGTTTGTCCAACCAAGGCTTCCAGAACTAGTAACTCAACCCACAAATTATATAGGGCTTCCATAACATTTTTCCAACAAGACCTTCTAGAGCATTTGTCCAACCAAGGCTTCGAGGACTAGTAACTCAAACCAAGATGTTATAGGGCTTCCAGAGCATTCGTTCAACGAGGGCTTCCAGGAGTAATAACTCAACCCAAGCTAAGGAAACATGAGAACCAACCAAAACAAAACAACCAAAGTAAACCCACAATCACCATGGCTATCCAAGAAACGGCAAGGATAGGAAATCGACTGTCGATCCAGGCAATCCTCCATGCCAATGACAGATCACAACCAAGAATTCACATGCATATGCCATGCATGCGAAAACTAGTGAAAAAATCATACATGCAACTCGGTACCTACAAGAAAATGTGATGTAGTTGCTGATGCCAATGCCTTCTTGCGCTTTCTTGCTCTTCCTTTGCCTTCTTACTCCAAGAATCCAAGTATGCCACACCTTCTAAGAGTGCTTCAAGTAACATTTTCTATACGTTAATATGTTACATAAAGTAGTGTATGATTTATTTTCTAGACATGAGATTTCTAAATATCCACATGCTTTCATAGTAGAATTCCATATGTGGATGAGTGGTAGTCAACAACAACTCGCCAACACAGATGGATAATCTTGCTTGAATCGGTGATAGATCGTTCTCATGCACAATTTTGTTTTATGGGTTCTCTCTCATCACCTTCAACTTGAATATAAGCTCACTTCCTTGACCCATTGAGAATATTCTAGCCCTCGGCCCAATATGATTATTAACAACCATAATTTTTGTCCCCTCTAATTTAATGCCCCAAACATGTGGAAGATGTGACAAGTGTGATGAAGAGAATGCGACCATTCTGAGCATTGTGTTGCGTTGAAATTATGAATTGAATTATAGCATATTGGTTTGAAACAATTAGTCAGGATCTCTTGGCTTTCCCCCATATATCGTATTAGAGATGGACAAAACTGTAGGCCTCATTGTCAAATATAAATTTCTTGCAACTCGTTTAGCAACTAGCAAGTATAAACAAAGGGTGGGAAAACATATTTTGTAGCAAACTATCTTGATTAAACTTAAAGAAGAAGGTTGATTAGTGTTTGATTATTTCTTTTCTGTAATTGAGACTCTGGCATGCAACGTGGATATAACAAACCATGCATCGTTTACACATGCTTCTTGTAAACCATGCATCATTTACACGGTCTCATTTTTCTTGGCAAGGTGTCTCTTCTTTTTCTCTTTGTTTTGCTTCTCTTCTATTAGGTTCCTTTGAGGATAATACTTAATCATGTTATGTAATTTCTCACAAATCAGTCATCGAATTTTGTGTTCGTGAGTTATCAAAATTAGGGTAGAAAATTAATAGAATTAGTCAGTATTCAAAGCTATTATTCAACACATTATTAGGGGCAATAGATTATAATAAGAAGTTAGTGAGATAATTGATATTCTAATTAGAAATATGTTTGTTATATAATAATGTATTCATTGTTTCCAAGAAGATATGAGATTCGAATGAGAGTTGAGTTCATGCATTGAGAGCTAGACTTTTCTAGTTTTTGTTCATTATTTTTTTTTACATGTTTTCGTATGTATGCTCCTGATAGATTTAACATGTGCTATCAGAGCTAGGTAAAGAGAGTTTATTTGTATGTAACATGTGTGTTGTTTGCAGGATATTTCAAAATTTTGTGAAAGCCATTGGAAAGAGTTTTCATAATTTTGAGAATATTTTGCAGATTCAAGTTATTGATGGGAATGCTCAACAGTTAGTAGCAATGGCCAACAACAACAATGGTATGAATATTTCTGAACCACAAATACTAGTGTTTAAAGTTGGGAACTTTGATTTTTGGAGAATTAAGATGAAAAAATTGTTTCTATCACAAGATTTATGGGATTTTGTAGAAAATGTCTATACAGAATGAAACACTCAAACACTTTCTCACTAGACTCAAGACCAATCAACAGAGCTATAGGAAAATCATAAAAAAATTTCAAAGGCTCTCTTCCTAAACCAACAATCAATGCATGATTCAATTTTTCCAAGACTAGTTGGAGTAACAAAATTAGAGGAGGCATGGGATGTGTTGCAACAAGCATATCAGGGAACCGATAAGGTAAAAGTTATTAAGTTGCAGTCCTTAAGAAGAGAATTTGAAACTCTCTGTATGTAAAACTCTGAATCTATTTAGGATTTTTTCACTAGATTTATGGGAATAATGAATGAAATTAGGCCTTATGGAGAAGATTTAAAAGATCAAAAGATTGTTGAGAAGATTTTAGGAAGTTTGCTTACAAAATTTGATGGGGTTGTTGTTGCTATTGAGAAGCCTAAGGATCTAACTTAGCCGTTTGTGAATGAGGTAATGGGCTTTCTTCAATCTCATGAGAAAAGAATGAATAGATCTTCTGAAAAATCTATTGAGCAATTTTTTCAAGCAAAAGGAAATGTTTCCGAAGATAAAAGTCTTGAATGTGAGAATTCCTCCCATGAGGAAATCCAGAACACTCATGGAAGAGGAAGAGGACATGTATACAGAGGAGGGAGAGGTTGAGGAAGAATATTTTCTGCAAACAAAAAAGGAAGAGGTAATGATGAAAATGATGGAGGTAAAAGATTTAGTAAATCCAAAGTTCGATGTTTTTATTGTAAAATGTTTGTCCATTATGAATGGAATTGTTCGAAAAAATAAAAACAATAAGCTAATTTTTCAAAAGAAAAAGAAGAGGTTGGAACTTTATTCTTGGCTTGTGATTCAACTAATAATGTTTCAAAGGAGGTGTGGCTTATGGATAGTGGTTGCAGCAATCACATGACAAGAAACAAAGATGGATTTGTGAAAATAGATGAATCTACAAAATTTGATGTACTCTTCGGAGATGATAAGCTAGTTGAAGCTAAAGGTAAGGGACCAATTGTTGTGAACATAAAACAAGGAAAACCAAAGCACATTAATGATGTTTTATATGTTCCTAGTCTAGCACATAATTTGTTGAGTGTGGGGAAACTCCTTGAAATGGGATATTTAATTGTTTTTAAGAACAAGCAATTCATAATCTATGATAAAGATGATCATAACTTAAAAGAATTTCCAAGACTAATATGCTCAAAATAGAATTTTTGCTTTCAATCTCCCATGTGAAGCAAGTACAACATTAAATATTTATCATGATGATAGTTATAAACTATGGCAGATGAGGTTTGGACATTGAATATGAGAGGCTTGAAATTGCTATATAACAAGCAAATGGTCAAAGGGTTAGCCCTTATCAGTTATTTTGATAAAGTCTGTGAAGGGTGTATTCTTGGTAAGCAACATAGAGATTTATTTCTAGCAGTAAAAACATGGAGAGCAAGTAAACCATTAGAGCTAGTGCATGCAGATATATGTGGTCCTATGAATATTTTATCTCTCTTGTCACTTCCAGAGTTAACCTCAGATTTCTTACAAGACTACTGCCTAGAACACCTATATTTTATGTGTCTCATACAATTCACTGAAAACTAGATACATCACATATATTTTTGTACTTATATATATATATATATATATATATATATATATATATATATATATATATATATATATATATATATATATATATATATAGATATATATATATATATATATATATATATAAAATAAAAAACATGGGTTGGTTGATTCATCCAACGACATAAGGCATGTATTTTTGGTACTCTTTCACATATACAACTCACAAAAATATATGTATGAACTAGTGGAGGCTGGGTAGTTCAAGGACCTACAATTTAATCATCTTTAGCAGAAGAATGAAAGAAGAGAAGGAGATAGAATAACTCATCACATAGAACTTGAAACATCAAGAATTCTATACTTATTTGAGTTAAATATAGACATAATGGATGAAACAAGATTGGGTGTAATGATTCACGGAGTGCAATTTTAAAGAGATAATCTCAAAGATACATACAAGCATGTGCATTAACGAGTCAATAGAAATGAATCTCTAAGAACATATGAAACATTTCTAGCAGCTACAATTACATGAAATCAGAGAGGAAACCTGAACATAATAGAATTTTAAAAGAGAGGGAACATATTGTAGTACTCGAATGTAGGAATCACCATCATTTCATTAATATTCTAAAAAATGAAAATCTTGAAGTCATAGAGTCTCAGAAATAACACGTAGTTAATCTTTAGGATTCATACCCTTTTCTAATTGTTTCTTCCTCCCTTTTATAAGGAGAGGGAGAACATGGAAATTACAAAATATCTCAGAATAAAGCTTCCATCTTCCTACATGACTAGCTATCTTCACGTGTAGGCTCTGTCGCCTCCAATTATTACAACAGAAATATCTTTTTCTTGAAAATTAAACAGAACGACAATAGCAATAATAAAAAACAAAACAAAATTAACAAGTGAAACTGAAATGATGGTCCTGTAAAAATATCTCCACGCCACTCTCTTTACTGGCATTTGGTCTAACCACGTTTCTATTACATTATGCCTCATGCTCTCTCGGCCAGTTCCTTGTCACTTTCGGTCTTAACAGTTTCACCTCTTCTCTTACAGGAAGCAGGAGTGGTCAACCATGATGGTCATAATCGATTTTGAACATAGCTACCAACTCATCTGTCCCCTCTTACATTCTTTCTCAGACCTAGTGAACTCAGTCTGCCTAGTGAAACAATCATACAAGTGTATCGGAGCTTAGATATTGGGGTTTTAAACTGGACAGACTCTGCAAAATTGCGAACGTTGATCTCATTTGGCCGCTATCATTTAGCCCCTTTCAGTATTTCTGCATCATAGGAATGAGGGATGTGACCTGGGGCTTAGCCTTTATATCAGAGGTTTCTTATCAGTGGCTTGCAATCAGGGAATTAACTTAGAGTGATATGATATCAAGTTTCACTGATTGCCAATCGTCGACCACCCTTTGCACTTAGCCCTTGGTTTCTTTGACTCTTTATGTGACTGTGGGCCATCCCCTGTATCAAAGCTCCTTTATCAGTGGATCACAATCGGAGGTTTTACTTTGTGTGACAACATGCCTCAACCTGTAAAACCAATTTTTTATCTCCGATGTGATGGCATCCACTGCCACGTGTCTCCTTGTGAGTGGTGACAAGTGTCACCCTGTTTTAGCCCCTTATGACCCCACAAAATGTTGAATTTTCATGCCACATGTCTGTGGTACTACCACGTCATGCTAATGTTAGTGCCACCGTGTATTTACTAGATCCAATAATACTTTGCCACGCAGCCCCCTGGTGGAGAGGGAAAAGGCCCGCCTACCTTGTTTTTCCCTTGATTTCCTTTGCAAATCATTTTCAACCCTTCTTGGTCATTTATGCTTATCAGCATATTACTCCCACAATTTCTTAAGAGTGGTTAAGTTGAAATTTCCAATTGCCGATTTGCAATGTGTTTGGGTGGTTGCTATTTTTGATATGTGAGCCTGCCGATGCACCATGGAGGACCTCTGATCACCGATATACACTGTACCTTGGAACTATGATATGTGATCACTTATATTGGTGATCGTTGATCACAAGTTTTCTCTGGCCTCGCCAATATTCGGTTAGTGCCACCAATGAAAATTCACTGATGTGCGATAACCGATATTAGAGCTTTGCTACATGAAGCGTCGAATGCCCTATCGTTATGGAGTGTGATCACCGATATGTGATGCGACCCTCATGTGTGATCGTCGATACGCCATGTCACTGGAACCTCTGATTTGTGATAATCTGGAACCTCTGATATGCCGGGACCTTATCCTTGCTCATTTTGTCTTTATTTTTTAGCTTTCAAATGGCATATTCAATCTGCTATAACTTTTGATCCAGAAGTCCATTTTTGGACTTCCACAATATTGTTGGAAATATTATTCTGAGCACTATCTAATGGAGAGGGACCGATTTAACTTTGAGAGCTTCTGTGGCTTGGGAGATGTCTTCAAACTTCACTACTCTTTTTCAATTTGGACAACTGAAAACAAATTTGGCAGTGAGTGATAACATTGGCTCCACCTGGGGATAGGGCATTGGATTGTAATGCGTTAAGAACTTGCAGTCTGTGAACTTCTCTTTTTGGGCATGGAGTCTTTTTAAACAAGTGAAAATTTTGCGAAAGTGAAATTTTAAACAAAAAAATGGAAATTTCATATTATAATTACAATGAGTGCAAGACAGGTACCTTTAACTCTAGAAATAGAGTTTGAGGAACTGACCATTTACTGCCAGCTCCAATGATTCACCTTCAAGAGTTTCGGGAGGTACATATTATTTCCTTTTTCCTATGAAATTTTGAAAGGGCCTAACCAAAGAGAATCAAATTTCCCATGTTTACCTTTTTCTTCCCATCGGTTGTCCCATTAGAGAACTAAAGCTCCCAGTTGAAGAGGTCGATCCTTGGCATTTTTGTCAAATAGGGATTTCATCTTTTGTTGGTAATTTCCCAATTTAGCCCCCACCTATTCCCTATTTTCATGAAGCTCACCCAGTTGGTTTATCCTTCATTTCAAAGAAATTGGCTCCTCTTCAGCTTCCTGTAGAAATTTTTCCACTAGCATTGCTAATTGGATTGGGAATATTACAGCCTTACCATACATTAGCTCAAAAGGCGATTTTCAAGTGGAACGTTTAAGAGTCACTCGATTAGCCTAGAGTGCAAACTTCAATTAGGTGTCCAAATTCCTCTGATTTTAGAAGATGGTATTCTTCAACACTCTCACCACAGTTTTGTTTGAGGAGTCAACTAAACCGTTTCCCTAAGGATAGTAGGTAGTGGAGTGCCCTATGATGATATTGAATTTCTGACAGAAGCTGTTGAATTTTGTCGATTTGAAGACCTGGGCATTGTTAGTGATGATTTTGATAGGGAAACCAAAACACGATAATATGTTTTCCTCCATAAACTTGATTACCACTAAGTGTGTAGCGTTTATGGCTGGGATGGTCTCTACCCACTTGGTGAAATAATCTGTGGCCATTAATATCCACTTATGTTGGCCACTGGAAGGTGGGTTTATCTCTATTATGAAGTCTAGTCCCCACTGTTTGAAGGGTTCTTCCACATGCACTGGGATCAGGGGAAGAGGAGAAAGTTTTTGTGTCTTATCAAAGACTTGGCACTTCTGACATGACTTGACTTGTCAATGCACATTTCCAAACAATTTAGGCTAGTAGAATACTGCCTTGAGGATTTTTTCAGTTGTGGTCTTCCAGTTGTAATGACCTCCATAAACTCCCCCATGAAATTCCTAAATCACTTTATGAGTTTTTCCTTCTACCAAGCATAACAACAAACATCCCACCAGGTCTTTCTAATAGAGTTGACCATTGGACATGATATACTTTTGAGCTTGCAGTCTCAACGTCATGTATTTGGATTTATATAGCCCTAGTTGGCACCTCAAGAATAAGAGATAATGGGTGATATTCTTATACTAGGTTGATCCCTCATATTTAGCATAGATCTTTTGCTCTACTATTTTAATCCCATTCTGCTGAACTTATGTTCTGTCTTCCTCTGTTATCAGGTTTATTCCCAAAGCTTGGCAGTTAGATTTTGATAAAATATTGGCCAACCCCTCTCCTTTCATGAGCTTAGTAAGATTTATTTCTAATTCATATTCTTATATCTTTGCTATCCACCTACCCCTTTTTCCTTCATTGTCACCTTATACAACTATTTCCTTGACCATTGTCATTGGGACAAATGTTGAGATTTCTAAGTGTAGCACATACACTCGAAATTCCTTCAAAGATTTGACTAGTGCATATGCTTGTTTCTCCAAGATGTTATATTTCATCTCAAAATTCATCAGGACTTGGCTAAAGAAGGCGATGGGATTCTCATAACCCTCTTTATTCTTCTATAGCAAAATTGTAGTAATAGTATGCAGAGAAGAAAAGTAAATGATATAGAAAGTTGTTGAGTAGTCAGGGCTGACTAGTACCGGTGCTTCAGAAAAAGCTTCTTTAATTCTAGTAAAATAATCTCAAGAGGTAGGGCTCCATTTGACTTCATTTTCCTTTTTAAGCATATCTGTAATACCCTTCACTATTTCTGCATAATTGGGTATGAACCTTCTCAAGAAATTGAGTCTCCCCAAGAAGACTTGGACCTCTTTCTTATTTATGGGTAGAGGAATGTGAATAATAGCTTCGACTCGCTTATAATAAATTTTCACTCCTTCGTGCGCTACTATGTGTCCTTCTAGCTTCCCCTCACTTAGGGAAAACTAAGATTTCTTGGGATTCATAGATAGTCCATATCTCCTGCATTTCTCAAAGGTGAGTTTCAAGTGGAGGATGTGCTCTTCATTGGTCTTAGAGAAGATTTTGATATCGTCCAAATATATCACTATGAAATTGTCTTTCTCTCCTACAAAAGGTATATCCATATCTCTCTCAAAGGTTTCCCTGCATTGATAAGAGTGAAAGGCATGCAATCATACATGAAAGTTCCACAGGGGGTGGTGAAAGCAATCTTCTTCTAATCATCAGGGTGGACTACCACTTGTTTGTAAGCAAAGAACCCATCCATCATGGACATTCTAAATAATCCAACCACCTTCTGTAATATGTAATCCATCTTGGGGAGTGGGTAATTGTATTTCAAACATTCCCTGTTAAGGTTACAAAAATATACACATAACCTTATTTCTCCATTCTTTTTTTAGACTGGGACTAGGTTGGCCACCCATTCTGAGTACCTTAAAGGCACTATGATTTTAGCCTGTAGAAGTTTCCTCACTTATTTTTCAATAGAGGGGAGTAAGAGTGGATTAATCTGCTTGAGCTTCTGCTTGCATAGTCTTATTCCACTCTTTAAAGGAATCTTATGTTATATGATGTTAGTATCAAATGATTTTAAATCCTCATAATACTAAGAAAAAACATCCTTATTGGTTTTGAAGAGATTTAAATGGCTGTGTTTATATTGTGCGTGGATTCCTTTTGATAGTCTAACCATCGGGGGTTCATCTTCTGAGCCGATATTGTGCAATCTTCTACTTGTTCATCCATCTTCGAAGCCATTTTTTTGGAGGCTACATCATTCTTGTTAAATAATCTTTCTTGTGAAACTAGCCCATGAGGAATAGTATTCCCTTCCAGTTGTAGCATTCTCTATACAGTCGTCTTCCCATGAAATTGGTTCTTGATCTGCCTCTTTTTCCTCTCCTTGATCAATAGTTGAGCTAGTGAACTCCTCAACTACATCTATAAATCATTTTATTTGATCATCGTCCTCGAATACCTACTAGTGTTTAACATTATCAGGTATAGAGAGTCTGTGTCTAACCTCCACCTCGTACCTGAGCAGTGGATTTTGAGGAGATTTGAAATTTCTTGCTGCTACCGCAAGGGAATCATCCATATCCTTTCCTTCTTTGGGAAAAAATTGGATATTAAAGGCCATGAAGAAGTTATCAATTAAATCCCATACTTCATTCCGGTAATTCCTCAATATAGGGTGTTTACCGTGGCACTAATTTTGTATCTGCTTTACAATCATCTCAGAGTCTCCATGCATAGTTAAGAATTCAATATTCATATTCCTTGTTTTTTGTATCCCAAGTAGCAATGCTTCATACTTTGCCACATTTTTGGTTGCCTTAAACTCCAGCTTGAATGAGAGGGGTATTAAGATGCCATCAGGACTTACCAACAATACTCCTGCTCCATTTCCCTCTTTTTAATTCGCTCCATCAAAGTATAATTTCCATACTTTGTTTTTATCTGTGTGTTGGTCATCTAACTGCATCGTTAGATGTACTTGTGTTTCTTCTATGATGGTATCATCTTCTTCTAGGAACAGGCAGGAGAGGTCGCTTTCTTTTCCATACACTCAAGAATTTTTAGAACATTCAGCTGGGGTCACAGTGTTCACAAATGTGGACTCTTTGTACAACCTTCGTTCTTCACCTCCAAAAGTGGGAATAATGGCATAAATTTGATCTAATTTGATAGAGCCCCCCCCCCCCCCCCCCCTTAGAATCCTAAGGCCTAAATTGGAGCATGCTAAATCGAGGGGGAATATTTTCCACTACGATTTCCATCACTACACTTTTCCCAGGGATCTAAGCCAGGTTTACCACCAGATATTTTATCATTCCGAAGAAATTGACCCTCTTAGAGTCAAAGGAGCATAGGTCCTTGTAGGGTTTGGTGATCTGTAAGCCAATTTGTTACATCACGGCTAAGGGCGTGAGGTTATGCGAGGCTCCAGATTTCGAAATATAGTTATGCAATAAGGGGTCATGAATTACCAAGGTCACATAGAATGGTGCATTGGAAGAATCAAGTTCTTCAACATGAGGCGAAAAAACAACCATTGGTCTTTCTTCTTGAAGGTTTAAACAATCATGGGTTTGTACTGAGGTAGATGGAAGCCTGAATTGGGAGACTTGAGCTTTATAAGTGGGTTGTTTTAGAAGTTCAGCTAGGGGAACAACAATCTTTACCTTCTCGAGTTCCTTCAGAAGATTGAATGCAAAATGGCCCTTTTCTATGCTTCCAAGCTCTACCTCTCTTTCTTTATCACCAGTAGTTTTTATCAGAATGGGTGCCTTCTATTCTATGTGTTCCTTGGATTTATTGCATTCCTTATTTAAGGAGACTTTTACTTTGGATGAGTCAGGGTTCAGCTTCCCTTTCCCTTTATTTAACACTGGGGGAATATCTTGGGTAGCAGTTTCCTCCTTTTGTTCAGGTTCCCTCAACCTCTTTTTTGAAGATCTGAGATCATACTTTCGATGCATTTGTGCTTGCATGAAATCCAAAAATTGTTTACAATAATCCCCTATGTCCTCCTCATTCACTATTGCTTCAGAGAAGGAGGAATACAAGTTTCCCTGCATCTCATGTGTATTCGGTGGTTGTTCATCGTGATCATCTTCTAAACATAGAGGAGGAGGGATCAGATTGAGTTGATCTTTTCTTTTCCTTTGAAGTATTTGCAATGGTCTCCTTTTGTACTATGGGTTATAACCTCAGTTGTTACCTTGATCATTCTATTTTGGGAGACTCTTGTTCTCAACCTCAAGCTTCACCACCTTGTGCAATAAACTCTTAATGAGATTATCCATTTCTTCCCACCTAAAATATGGTAATTCTTTACCTTGACCAAAGAAGTATTCTTCTTCTTTCCCCCTTTTCTTCTCAAGAGGTTAATTCTTTCCTCTTGACTTCCCCGCCGAGGTGAAATTTGGTTCAACCTCAAGAATATCAACTTGGAGTTGATCCAAAGTATGAGACTTTAGCTCCCTTAGGGTAAAGCCAAATTCAGACTCAAAGTATCCCACAAATACTACACGAGAAGTAGCTTGAGGAGGATTTATCTCAACAGGCAGGTTATTATACTTCTTATTGAATCCTTTTATGAATTCTAAAATATCCTCTCCTGGATTCTTCCTTATAGCATTGCACTCTGTGAAGACATACTCATGATCTCTCTTTTCACCCCACTTTTGTGTGAAAGAGTCTTCAAGTTCTTCCCAGGTGGTGATGGATGCATTGGGTAGGGATTTAAATCACTTTCTGGCTTCTCCATCAAGGGATTGCACAAAGAGTCTCAGGACCATATCCGGTCGTTCTACATTTATATTCTCAGCAAAAGAACAAAAGGTTCAATTTGTCTATGTGCAGTGTTTTCGCCTTCCCCATTGAACCTAGGCAAATGATTTAGGTAGTCCTGAGGCATAGCACTTAGGGGTTGAGGTAAATCAAGAGGGGCATATTTATTCACTAAGAAACCTAGAACAACTATCTGGATTAATGGAGGGGAATTGAGATTTATCGGAGGAACTTGGGCCAAAGCCATAGTGGTTGGAGTAACTAGACTAATAGCATTGTGACTGAGTGTATAATGGATATTTCTATTATTGAGGATATATTTACCTTTTTCAGTCTCAGGAGGAGGAGGAAACGAAACAAAAGGAGTCGTAACTGAGATTTATTCCTCTTTGATCTCTGATTTGGAGGAACAATGATATAGAAGATCTTCTGTAGGGTATGTAAGGACCTTAGGAGTAAGATCTAAGCAGTGAATAATAACATGTTGGGAGCTGGATGAGGAAGCTTCAAAGAATTATGAGACAATAACATAGGTAGTAAGAGTTTTCTCCTTCCAGACTCTCCTAAAAATTAAATTCTCTAGGCTAGATACAGAAGGGGTTTCCTGCTCAGAGCTATTTGAGCGAGTTTGAGGCTTTCTAAAATCCAGGATGATAAATGATAATGATATTTGTGGAGTCGCCAAGGTGATGAGGATGCAATCAGAACATCTTTTCTCACCTACACAAAGAGTGCTTAACTTGTCATATCCCAAGGGAAAAATCCTTCAATACGTTCCGTGACAATGACGACAAAAGATGTTGTTGCTTCCAGAGACAGCGTCAGATTGCTTACAAGACGAGTGCCTCGAACATCTATATTTTATGTGTCTCATACGATTCTTAGAAAACTGGAGACATCACACACACACACATATATATATAAACATCATGTGTTGTTTTGTTCATCCAAGGACATAATCCATGTATTTTTCGTACTCTTTCACATATACAACTCAGAGAAATATATGTATGAACTAGTGGAGGCCGAGTAGTTAGACGACCTACAGTTTAATCAACTTTAGCAGAGCAATGAAAGAAGAGAAGGAGATAGAATAACTCATCATATAGAGCTTGACACATCAAGAATTCTGTACTTATTTGAGTTAAATATAGACATAATGGATGAAAGAGGATTGGATGTAATGAATCATGGATCACAATTTTGAAGAGATAATCTCAAAGATACATATAGGCATGTGCATTAACGAGTCAATACTAATGAATTTGTAAGAACATATGAAACATTTCTAGCAGCTACAATTACATGAAATCAGAGAGGACTGAGCATAATGGAATTTAAACAGAGAGGGAACATACTGTAGTACTCGAATGTAGGAATCGCCACCATTTCATTAATATTCTAAAATATGCAAATCTTGAAGTCATACAGTCTTAGAAATAACATGTATTTAATCTTTAGGATTCAAACCCCTTTCTAAGTGTTTCTTCCTCCCTTTTATAAGGAGAGGGAGAACATGGAAATTACAAAATATCTCACACTAGAGCTTCCATCTGCTTGCATGACTAGCTGTCTCGGTGTGTAGGCTCTGTCACCTCCAATTATTACAACAGAAATATCATTTTCTTGAAAATAAAACAGAATGACAATAGAAATCAAAAACAACAAAACAAAATTAATAAGTGAAACTAAAATGATGGTCTTATAAACATATCTCCACGCCACTCTCTTTACTGGCCTTTGGCCCAACCACGTTTCTTCTACATTATGCCTCATGCTCTATCAATTATTTCCTAGTTGTCGCTTTCAGTCATAACATTTTAACTTATTCTCTTAGAGGAAGTGGGAGTGATCACCCATGATGGTCATAACATATTCTAAACATAGTTTCCAACTCATTCGTCCCCTCTTACATTCCTTCTCAGGCCAATGGAACTCAGTCTACCTAGTGAAACGATCATACAAGTGTATTGGAGCTCAAAGATTGAGGGTTTTAAACTAAACAGACTCTGCGAAATTGCAAACGTCGATCTCCTTTGCCCCCCTATGGTTTAGCCCCTTTCAGTATTTCTACATCATAGGACCAAGCGTTGTGACCTAGGGCTCAGCCTTTATATCAGAGGTTTCTTATCGGCGGCTTGGAATCAAGGACTTAACCTGGAGTGATATGATATTAGGTTTCGCCAATTGTTGATGGCCGACCACCCTCTGTGCTTAGCCCTTGGTTTCTGTGACTCTTTATGTGGCTGTGGGTTAGCCCCTGTATCAAAGCCCCTTTATCGGTGGATCACAATCAAACGTTTTACTTTGTGTAACAACATACCTCAACCTGTAAATTCCGATTTGCGAACTCCGATGTGTCGTCATCCACTACCACGTGTTACCTTGTGAGTGGTGACATGTGTCACCTTGTTTTGGCCCCTTATGATCCCTCAAAATGTTGAATTTGCGTGCCATGTGTCCTCCGTATTGTCATGACATGTTGACATCAGCGCCACTGTGTCTTTACCGGATCCAATAATACTCTACCATGCGGCCCCCTGGAGGAGAGAGAAAAGGCACCCCTTCCCCTGGTTTTTCACTAATTTCCTTTGCAAATCATTTGTAACCCTTCCTGGTGATTTACGCTTATTGGCATATTCCTCCTGCAATTTCTTAAGAGTGGTCAAGTTGAAATCACCGACTGTCGATTTGTGATATGTTTGGGCAGTTGCGATTGTCGATATGTGAGCCCACTGATGTGCCATACAAGACCTCTAATCGATGATATATGTTGTACCTTGGACCTCATATATGTGATTGCTGATCAGAAGTTTTCTCTGACCTCGTCGATATGTGCTTAGTGCCACCGATGACAAATCGTCGATGTGCGATAGCGATATTGGAGCTCTTCTACATGGAGCGTTGTATGCCCTACTGTTATGAAGTGCAATCAGCGATATGTGATGCGACCCTAATGTGTGATTTCCGATACACCATGTCGCTAGAACCTCCAATTTGTGATGTGTTGGGACCTCCAATATGCGAGACCTTACCCTTGGTCGTTTCCTCTTTGTTTTCTGAGTTTCAAAGTGTAGCTTCAATCTGCTCTAACTTCTGATCCAAAAGTCCATTTTTGGATTTCCACATATCGTTGGAAAGCTTATTCGAAGCACTATCTGATGGAGAGGGACTGATTTAGCTTTGAGAGCTTTTTTTGGCTTGGGAGATGTCTTTAATATTGACTGCTATTTTTCACTTTGGACAACTAAAAACACATTTGGCAGTGAGTGACAACAGTCTCTAAAAAAAAATAAGTATTTCATTATTTTTGTGGATGATTTTATTAGACAAACATGGGTATATTTCATTAAGGAACAATATGATGCATTTGTCATATTTCAACAACTTAAAGCTTTTGTGGAAAACGAAATTGGTTATTCTCTAAAAACATTACGCATAGATAGGGGGGGGGAATTCACTTTCAATAATTCTGATTCTTATTGTCAAAATAATGGAATTCAAAGGAAATTGACAACTAGTAATATTACCTAGTAAAATGGCATTGTTGAACGTAGGAATAGAAGAATTGTTGAGATGGGTTGAAGTTGTAGCTACCTTTGTTTATTTTCTTAATAGATGCCCAACAAGAAGTGTGCAAAATATTACCCCATTATCAGTCATGGTGTGGAAGAAAACCCAATGTTTCTCATTTACGAGTATTTGGTTGCGTTTCTTATGCTCATGTTCTTACTGAAAAGAGAATAAAACTTGATGATAAAAGTGTGAAATTCATTTTTATTTGCTATTGTGAGGAGACAAAAGGTTATAGATTGTACAATCCACAAACTAAAAAACGAATGATTAGTTGTGATGTGTTCTTTAATGGAAAAGAAGAATGGAAATGGAATTAAAATGTGCAACAACAAAATCCAAGTATTGTTGTACAAAAAGATGAATTTTTTGTTTCTGCAAATTTATTCAGTGATCAAAATACTTCACAGGCCACATCCAGTTCATCATCTTCTGCAACTTCAAGTCCTATTTCAAGTCCAAGTCCTCCTCCAAGAAAGGCAAAATCCTTAAAAGAAATTTATGGGTATACTAATATTTCTTTGATGTCTCAGATTGAAGCAGAGCCAAGATGTTTTGGAGATGCAGTAAAAGAATTATTTTGGTGCAAAGTAATGGTTGAAGAGATGACAATAATTAAAAGGAATGAAACATGGGAGCTTGTGGATCCTCCTACAGAAAAAGAAGTCATTGGAGTGAAATGGTTGTACAAAACGAAGTATGCAGTTGATGGATCTGTACAAAAGCACAAAGAAAGGTTAGAGGCAAAGGGATATGATCAACAATCAGGTATTGACTATAATGAAACATATTCTCTCGTTGCAATATTTAATACAATCATAATTGTTTTGGAATTTACAACTCAATATAAATGGTTTGTTTATCAATTTTACGTGAAATCAACATTTCTAAATGGTGAGTTGAAAGAAGATGTATATGTTCATCAACCCCATGGAAATGAAGAAGCAGGAAATGAGCACAAAGTCTAGAAATTGAAAAAGGATGTTTATGGGCTTAAACAAGCTCCAAGAGCATGATATAGTAGAATTGACACTTATCTTTTGAAAAAGGGATTTAACATAAATGAAAATGAACCCACATTATATGTCAAGTCAAATGGTAATCATATACTAATTGTTTTCTTATATGTAGTTGACCTGATATACACATCTTCAAGTGATTTGTTAGTGGAAGATTCCAGGCAGGCTATGATGACTGAATTTGAAATGATTGATATTTGTTTGCCACATTATTTTCTTGGCATAAAAGTGACACAAATGAATGAGGAATTTCTATTTCACAAGAAAAGAATGTTTCAGATCTTCTTGAAAAATAGTAAATGGGAAAATGTATACCCATGAGAACACCCATGAATACAAATGATTTTTTTTTCTAGAAGATGGAGTTGAAAAGGTAGATGCTAGATCCTATATGAGTCTCGTAGGAATCCTTTTGTATCTTACTACCACTAGGCCTAATATTATGCATGCAGTAGGTTTGATTTCCAAATTCATGCAAAGTCCAAGTAAGATTCATTTTGCAGCAACAAAAAGAATTTTTAGGTATCTTCATGGAACAAGAAATTATGGTATTTGGTATACTTCATCAAATAATTTTGGGTTTTTCATTTATACATATAATTATTGTGTTGGATCTCTTGATGATAGAAAAAGAACTTCAATTTATGTCTTCGGCCTTGGATCGAGAGCAGTATCATGGTATTCAAAGAAGCAACAAAATATTTCATTGTCTTCTACATAGGTGGAGTATATTGCAGAAACAACGGCAATATGTGAAGAAATTTGGATGAAGAAAGTCTTATTAGATCTAAAACAAGAACAAAAACATGTCACACCTATTTACTATGATAACTTGTCTACCATTGTCATAACGAAAAATCATGTGTTTCATAATCACACCAAACACATTGATACCAAATATCATCTCATAAGAGACTATGTGACAAAAGGAGAAATTGAAATAAAGTTTTATACAACAAATGATAAGCTTGCAAATATATTCACCAAAACACTACCAAAAGGGAAGTTTATTCCATGAGGGATATTGTTGGAATCACTTCATTATGCATTAAGGAGTGTTGAGGATAATGCTTAATTATGTTATGTAATTGATGACAAA
Source organism: Pinus tabuliformis (assembly GCA_031772625.1). Taxonomy (NCBI): domain Eukaryota; kingdom Viridiplantae; phylum Streptophyta; class Pinopsida; order Pinales; family Pinaceae; genus Pinus; species Pinus tabuliformis. The sequence goes on along the minus strand of CM062806.1, from coordinate 995,431,540 downwards.
TTAGTCAACAAATTTTGTTTTCGTGAGTTATCATAATTAGGGAAGAAAATTAATAGAATTAGCTAGTATTCAAAGTTATTATTCGGCAAATTGTTAGGGGCTGTAGATTAGAATTAGAAGTTACTAAGCTAATTGATAACCCAACTAGAAATATGTTGGTTATATAGTAATGTATTCATTTCTTCCATGATGATATGAGATTCAAATGAGAGTTAAGTTCATGCATGGACTAGACTTTTCTAGTTTTTGTTCATTGTTTTATTTACAAGTTTTCATATGTATTCTCTTGATAGATTTAAGAGATTCTTCCTTTCTTTGGCATTGAGCATTTTGGGAGCGATGGCCTACTTTCAAAACTGCAAAGGGTTGAGAATGAATACCCACATAAAATGTAATTACGTTATGTTTATTATGAAATCGACTCTACTTTTCATATACAACCTTTACTAAAATAAAAGTTGACTATCATTAATCATAGTAGTACCTAGAGACCAATAACCTACACTGGTAGAGATTTTGAGACATTCTATGATTTGTAATTACCTACAAATAGGTTAAGGACTGTTGAGAAATTGATGTGTTGGCTATGAACACCTCTACAATGAACAAGGAAAATTTTAAGGATGGAAAATTTTCTTGAAGTTTAGAAACTTTGGCGAATCTCATTGATCTCTAATATGCAAATTATAAAATGTTTATTGATATATTTGTAAAATTATTCAAATTTATAATGATTTTATATATAGTATCTATATAATGTTGGCGATTTTTAAGGTAAAATAATTTTATATTCTAAAATTTGGGCGAATCATCTTTTATAAAATTGGAAATTGGCGAATCTTTTTTGTGGAAAAATCATGGAAAATTAGCCCATTGGGCGAACATTAGCCCCTAAAATTTTCCATGACAATGAAGATTTCCCTCGTTCTATTGTTCTCATATTCTATGGTCTTTAGAAAACTTTCCACACCATAACCAACCTCAAAGGCATTGATTATGTTGACTTTGATTTTTTTGCTTCTAGGTGGGCTAGAAATGGTAGTGTTTTTAGTAGAGATGTTAAATAGTTTCAGTTCCTTTTGTAATATGTCAGACATTTTTCTATTTACTTTTTATGGTTTCCGTGTATATTTTACAATGGTAGAATTTGTGTTTTCAATGCAATATTAATGCTTTCTATAACAAGGATATCCCTATAGCTCTTGCTAATGTGCATGACCGTGGTGTTGATGTGAAGATTAGGTTGAATTTCAGGTTGCTTTTTGTTTATATTTAATAGTTGTTTGATTGCACTTTCTAACATGATTAAATTCTTGGACAAACCTGCCTATAAATTTAGGGTCATTCCCTACTTACTTATCATGTGTAATGTTAAAATGCAGCATGCAAAGTTCTGAGCGAGGTGCATATGATCTAAGAAAGGGGAATGATGATTTTATATGAGAAATAATCCATTGTTTAATATAAGCTTCCTTATCAACAACAATATAAAAATAAGTGTTAAGAAACCAACTCACAAAATAGAAGAAGATATAGATGAACAACTTCAAAATTAGCCTCTTCGAGGGGCAACCTCCTTTACATTACACAAATGAACAATTCTTGGATGATACAAACAACAAAACCTCATTTTTATATATAGGAGTCTAAGGGTTCATATTATAATCAGAGCCAACCTAACAATAATAATGTAAGGGAACAATAATACCAATAGTGGGTTTTTATGGGGCACAATAATAACAATATGGGGACTACATGGAAACAATAATAACAATAAGGGGGCTACACTAACAATAACGATGAGGGAATACACTAGTATTATTGGGACCTAACATGCCCCTCTCCTTCAAAAAAATGTTTTCCTCAACGCTTGAATAGTTATGGATGCTTCTGTAAAAAATTCTCATCCTCCCATATGGAATCTTCAGCGGATAAGTTCTTCCACTTGATGAGATACTCTGAAATTGATTGATTTCGTATCTCTCAAGTTCTTTTTTTCGTGACTGCTTTAGGTTCCAATATGATTCTTCCTTCCTCATCAAGTTCTGGCAATAATGTTTGAACTGGGAGCTTGACACCTATAACCTTCTTTAAGCATGATACATGGAAAACTAGGTGCACTCGAGAAAATGCAGGAAGATTTAGTTTGTATGCCATAGTACCAATCTTTTGCAAAATCTTGTAAGGACCATAATACTTTGGTTTGTTATCCTTCTTAGCTTGCTTTAGGGACATTTGTTTGTATGGTTGTAGCCATAAAAATACCCAGTCACCTACATCAAAACTTCTTTCGCTGCGATGTTGATCTGCCTATTATTTTCTTCTATTCTGCACCGAAGTGAGGTTATAATTTGAGAGTTGGAGAAATTGTTGCTAATGCTCGATGTGATCTTCCACTGCTTGAACCTTAGAGCGATTTTCCAACACTTTTTGGAGATATGGAAAAGTAGATGATTTCGATGTTTGAACCTCTAGTGAACATAATTGTGCACTTATGCCCCGTTGTTCTTTGTTTAGAATATTTTTAATACCATTGTAGTTTATTATATTTCTTTGTTTCCCTGTGATACCCCTTAATTGAACTACCTTTCCTTCCCAAAAAAATTTCAAGAAACATTCTTGAAAATTACAAGCTATCCTACCCAAAGATTATAACCATTAGACTCCTAGTAAAACATCATCACCACCCATTGGAATGGAAAGCATTGGAATATTCAATACATATTCTCCCATGGATAACTTGATATTATGGAACTTTCCAGAGGAATTTATGGTTCCTCCATTTGCAAGCATCACTTGACACTCTGGTGTTGAGTATAAGAAGCAATTCAATTCCTTGGCTATCTTACAATGAATAAAATTATGGGTACTACCTGAATCAATCAACACTATTACCTTTTACTTCGTGATATGTCCTTCTATCTTAAGATTTTGAGGAGTGGTAATTCCTTCCAATGCGTTACAAGATATGGTCAGACTCATTCCTTATTTCTCTGGGGTTGATTCCTAGTGTATATCATATTCATTTGATGTTTCTTGTTCCTTTTCTTCCTCCTCTTCACAACCTCTGTAAATTAATTTCTTCTTAGCACACCTATGATATTTAGAGTATTTTATATCACAACTGTAACAAATTTCTTTTTCTCTTTTTTCTTCCAATGTCAACCTTGTAGGTTGTGGAAGGCTAGGGGAAACAACACTTCCATATTTATAGTTGTGAGTGGTAGGCTTCCTTGTTGCCATAATTTTGCTTCATTTTTTGTTTCCAACCTGAATTCCTTCTACAATGAATCAGGTTTCGTAACAGTGAACATCATGTTAGATGTTATCCTTTAAAGTCCCTATGAAGACATAAATCATATTCTCCTCTCGAATATCATTTACCCTCATATTCAATTTTTTGAAGTCCTCAATGTGCTCTGCCATTGAACCCTTTTGTTCGAGATTTATTAATTGGATAAAGAAGGTGTTTCTCTTCGTATCATCATAATGTGCTATCATTTCTTCCATAAAAATTGACCAAGTGACAAGTGGTTTACGAGAACAAAGCCATCGATGTCATACAAACTGATTGGGTTCTAAATATAAAGTTGCAATGTGTAGATTTTGTGTGTGTTGCACATTATGAAGATCAAAATATTGCTCCATTTATAGTATCCATGTTACATGATCATTTCCATCAAACTTCCTCATATTGATATTTCGAATATGGTGGGTCTTCAATACAACATTAGAGTCTATGAAATCATGATTAACATTTCTTTTGTTCTCATCATGAGTTTCCTCTATGACTTTGTTGCCATTAGGAAAACTTTCTTGTAGAAAATTTGTGAAACATTCCTTCAAAACTTCCATGTCTTTCTTCAAACCATCCATACTAGCTTCTATTCCTTTTTGTGAGAGCGAGATATGTTTCACTTGGTCTTGTAATTTTGATATATCATATTGCATTTCTTCCTCTTCTTCATGTGTCATGGTAGAGATTTTGGGTTGCTTACTAGGTGTTTCCATTTTCTTTCTTCGGGGCATCAATTAATGATAAGTATGCTTCACTATGCCCTTTGAATAACTTCATACTAATTTTTCAAACAAAACTTATGTAAATTTTAAAAATTACACACTTTTTCTTCGCTTTATATGAGATAGATATTGAATCTGTTGTATCTTTGTAATTTCGAATCTAAAAGGTCTGAATTTTTTTCTTGTGGTATCTCTTGGATTCCTCTTTCCAACCCCACATGCCTGATCTATATTGGATTCTTCAAGAAATATTTATGTCAACCCTCCCACGATGACCAGATTATGGACTGGTTCAGTATAACAAAGTTGTACAATATGCGAGGCATCATCGTTTCAACCTTTGACCCTAAAATTAATACAAAAGAAAACTATAATCTATGTACTTTCAGACAATTTTTATAGAAATCAAATCCGATGCCTCAAATGAAATTTATGATGATTTTCCCTAGGTCACCTTTTTGAGATAGAATTGTGGAGCTCGAAAAAAAACGCTAATGTCCTCAGAACATATCTCTAAAAATATAGCGAACCAAGATTTTCAATTTTTACATAAAGTTTTTGCAATTGTGGCTCCATGTGATAAATATTTTAGCTTTTGAAGCCTTGTAGAAAAAAAATTATGACTATTTTCCCTAGCTCACTTGTTTGAGACAGAATTCTAGAGTCCGCAAAAACCTTATCTTCCACAGAGAATATCTCGAAAAACATAATGAACCAAGATCTAAAATATTTACATGAAGTTCTCTAATATTTTGGCTCCAAGTGGTAAAAATTTCAGCTTTTGTAGCCTCATATAAAAAATTTATAGCGAAAATGCCAAGATGACATGTTCGAAGAAGCGAAACCCTAGAATCCAAAGCTCTGATACCAAATGTTATGCAACCAACTCACAAAATATAAGAAGATATAGATTAACGAATTAAAAATTAGCTTCTTCGAGGGTCAACCTCCTTTACATTACATAAATGAACAATTCTTGGATTATACAAATGAATAAATTCTTTTCTATATATAATATCCTAAGGGGTCACAATATAATCACAGCCGACCTATAAATAATAATGTAAGGGGAAAACAATAACAATAGTGGGATTTTATGGGGCACAATAATAATAATATGGGGACTACATGGGCACAACAATAACAATAAGGGGGCTAAACTAGAAATAAAAATGAGGGAATACACTAGTATTATAGGGACCTAACACTAAGTTCCAATCAAAGCAAAGATGTTGCAAGATATGAGGATCATGATAACAATAATGATTTTCAAATCGTTATGCAACAAACTCAATTAACCATAAAAATATTGTTATTTGTTCTACAATTTGATATATCTTCAAAAATTTACTTTTGATATTCATTCAGTCTACACAATACAACTTAGTCCAAATATGCATCTCTATTTCATTACCCATTTTGGAAACTAATTTCTTTTCTCGGGGTTATTGGCCGTAAATTTTTTACACCTTCAATTGTTATGTTCTGTTATGCTTGTATATATTTGGAATTCGGTGGCTTTCTATAGATAAAGCATCCAATCCTATGATTTTATATATTTGGAAGTTGGTGGCACTTTGCAGATAAATCACTCAGTCCTCTTTAGACTAATAGTAGTGTAGAGTATTCAATGTTATTCATTGTTATAATGAAAAGCTTATCAATCACTTACAATTAAGGTAATCATGTATATTTCTATGTGTAGGTATTTATCATAATCAAATATGAGTTTTACTTCCAATTGATTTAAAATGTTTTAAAAACAATAATTTTTCATTTCAATTTAGCGTTTTTTTTCTTTTTAATTCACTGTTTTTAATAAGCTTCCCTCATAAGAGAAACTAGTATGTAAAGTTTGAGTAAAATACTAGTTATTGGTTGTCCATGTGGTCTTGGATAGACGATGATTGGGTGCTCTATTAAGGCACTTCTTGATGTGAATTCACTGGTTGAATTCCCCGCCCCGATTGAGATGATATATTGGACATGATGAAGATGTAGTCCCGCCAATATTACCGAACAAGGACTAGTTATTGGTTTGATTAGTTATGTAGTACATTGTTACTAAATAATGTACTTTAATATAAACATGTATGGGCCATATTTGGCCATTTTCTTGTTAGCCAACATACTTCAAAGGTATATATGTATTTTTCAAGTGAGTTGAGTTATTACAATTAGATTATCTTGGCTGTGGAATGAAGCTAAGAATATTTGGACATGGTTTAGACTTTCTCAGCCTCATTATTACAATTAAATTCTCTTGACTATGGAATGACACTGAGAATATTTGGACATGGTTTAGACTTTCTCAATCTCTTATCAAACATGCTTCATGGTCTTTGGAATCTATATCTTTAATTTGCTTCACTCATTAGCATGAATTTATTGTTTCATAGCTTCCCTTGTTATTGTTATTGTTGTTCATTGAAAATTCCCTAAGCCAATTTGATGGTTCTTGTGCTAGAGGCAGCTAACAGACTACAAGCTTCTACAAAATGAGTAATGGTTGCATTTCCTCTTAAATTATTTCCCAATATAGACGAATATTATGCCTAGATTCTTATTGGCAGTGTTTGCATTTATATTAAATTTTTCTTTCTATTCAATAATTATTCTCATCATCTAAGAAGTGCAAGGGCTTTTTTAGAACATGTTCTATAATTGAATTTTCATATCATAAAAGGAGAGGTTCCTCAAACTTCATGCTGGTTGGCATCCATTGCTTGACATTACTATCAAGTATCAATTATTCACTTCTTCTACTTAAGCAATTTTCTCTTTCCTTCCCATGAGTCCAATATTCAAACAGTGGATTCTATGCTAGCCGTCCCATCTCCTACTTGAACACAATCATCACAGAGAAAAAAAAAAATTATGGATAGAAAACATGAAACTTGATGAATCACCATCCATGTTTGGCATTCCTTGCACCTGCTAGTGAGTTATTCCCTAAATTTTAGTGCACTACTACACGAAGGGGTGCTTTAAAATGTTTATCTAAGACAAAAGTTCATTTTTGTCTTAGACACCTATGCTAATTATTTAATTGTCTTAAATTAAGAAAAAAAATGGAAAAGAGCCTCAAATCGTTCACTATTTGATTGTCTTAAACTAAGACAAAAAGGAAAAAGCATCTCAAATCATGTGATTGTGATAAATTAAGGAAAACTGCAAAAAAAAATTAATTTTTTACTTCATATCGTGAGCTCTTCATTCCTCTACAACAAACTAATATCGGTGGTAGCTGGCGGTAGCCACCGCAGGTACTGAATTCCTTCAACCCAAGAATCATAAAGCAATTGACAACAAATGGGCATCAACAAGGTTTTCAGATCTTCTGACTAAATCCAAATCCCGAAATCCCGAAACTAGCCTTTCAAGGATATGCTTCTCTTTGCATATACTCTGTTTGCTATTACAAGATGTCCTCTTTGGATGTGCACTTTTTTCTATTACCAGAAGTTGAGGTAGATACAGGGCATGGCGACTATCAAGTGCCCAAGGGATGATGATGATATCTCAGAATGATAGCTTGAGAGCTCCAACAAAAAATAAAATTTGAATCAATAGAGGAAGACTAGAAAAACCAACCAATTGTTTGAGAGTGGACAATAGAGAAATGCACAATATGGAAATGAGTGGTTCAGATGATGAGCATGAAGAGAAGAAGAGTAAAGTCCCTGGCAACACTACAAGAAATAGGTGAGCCTAAAAGTGGACATGGAGAAGGACAAGGTAGAGCAGAAGAGGCTAGAGAGCCTTATGTTTGGTACCATCTATGACCAACAGTTAACCATGGAGTTGGGGAATGAATTCGACCAACTTCAAGGTGAAAATACCCAGGAGAATGGCGTAGTGACATGGTTCGTAGACAAAACCCCTTGTTCGCAAGTAGATGAATATGAAAAAGAAGATTTAAAGTGACATAGTAAAGAGGGTTTTAAAAAAGAACTGATATGGATTGACGAAAAAGAAGCTAAGACAAAGGTAGATATCACTAAGGTAAACCATTTGAGAAAACTAAAAAGTTAGGAATTGAAGAATTTGATTTCAGGATCTGCTTATATCAATAGGTTAAGGTCGCAACATGCCAAATTAAACCTCATAACTGAGTGTGCAAACCTAGACGGATAGAAAAAATGAGGGTTTTGAGTTAGCAAGGGTTTTGGTGGATCCGAGTATGATTTACTGAGGAGTAATGATGAGCTTGTTGTGAAAAGCAAGAAACAATTGTTGTCTGGTTATATTGAGTATTCTATGTTAAGGGTTGTAAATGCAAAGGACCCAGCGAATGTGGTTATACAGTCCGTGGGGTTCCATCCAAATGGGCAGTTATTTCTCATAGAGGTATTTGATAAGAGCTTGAAGTTTTTCCAAATTTTCGGGAGAAGGAACCACAAAATCTAGAATGTGTTTATTAAGGATCTCTTGATTCGCAATGCTTCATTTTTTCCTAACGGTTCAATGGCCATTTCCGCAGGACACGAGAATATCATCTACACTTTTGATGTGGTGAAAGGTGCATTAGACATGATTAATTATTTGATTGATAGAGAGGAGAGGATTTTGGAGAGATTTGAGGTGTAAAAAATTTCTAGCATGATTGAATTCCTTGGGAATGATGACTATATAATGCTGGTTTCGAGAAAGACTAAATAGTTGATTGGGAACTTGAAAATGAATGGAACATCTCATGCACTTTCTTTTGTTGATGATGGAAGAGAGTTGTTGAGTTTAGGGGGAGATGGATAGGTATATCACTGGGATCTTTGAATGAGGAAATGCATTCATAGGGGGGATGATGAGGGTTGTGTTAACAGTTCAACTTTGGTTGTTCTCCCGTCAATAATGTGCTTTCCACTGGGTCAGACAGTAATATATTATCCTCTGTTTTCAGCTAAGGTTTTTTTAAGTAATAGGTTAATCTTTTTTTTTAAGATTAAAAACATGAAAGTATTTCAAAACCACTAAACGTTCATCTACTAATAGGTTAATCAACGCTATAAGTACATAGTTGTTTGGAGACTCCTTATGCAACAATTGTATTGTGTTGCGTTGATTCTGTTATATTTGTATTGTAGCACTTTTATATATGGGAAACCGGTTTGTTACTTGATGGTTGGGCCATATGTGGTACCTTTCTTCTAACCATTGGAATCATTCAATAATTTATTTAAGTATCATTAAAAAATAATTATATGCTCTAAGATACATTGAAGAGGTCATCAAACAATGGTTCCGTGTTAGTCAAACAACTATGTAGACTTTGTTTATCAACTATGCTCTTTAAAATTTATTCATTTATTTTTCTTTTACTTTTCCACTGAAGTGATTATCTTTCTTAAAAATTAATTATAGAATAAAATGCATGGAAAGTCGAAAGTTAATAGTTGAGGTAATCTTTCATGAATAAATCCATGAAAAGGAATTCATTTCTTTTGAGTAAAATCACAATAAGTGGAGACTAAAAGATATGTCGAACAATTAAGAAAGAAGTATTCAAGATGTTGTTTTCATGAAGGACATATCTTTCCATTTCCATAAAAAAATGGATCTCTTATACATTGTGTTCCTTTGGAAACCATAAAATAATCATAAATATCTAAAGCGAATTGCAGTGGAAAAATTTGACCAAGCTCTAAAGTGGTGCACATGTTGGCATTATGATACATATGTTGTACTTGATGGCAACCCACTCATCTCAGATGATAAATTATAGTGCAACAAATTTCACACACTTTCATGAAGATAAAAGTTTCTTTCATGTAGAGAAAAGTTCACGCACTTTCATGAAGACAAAGTTTCTTTCATGTAGAGAAAAGTTCACGCACTTTCATGCAGAGAAAAGTTTCTTTCATGTAGAGAAAAGTTCACACACTTTCATGCAGAGAAAAGTTTCTTTCATGTAGAGAAAAGTTCACGCACTTTCATGCAGAGAAAAGTTCCCTTCATGCAAGAGAAAAGTTCACCCACTTTCATGATTGGTTCATGCTATTAGTCCAACAGTTTTTGATCCTATGGTTTTGGTTCGTGGTATTGCATCCAAAAGTGTTGATCTCACGCACTTTCATGGTTGGTTCATGGTATTAGTCCGATAGTTTTTGATCCTATGGTTTTGGTCCGTGGTATTGCATCCAAAAGTGTTGATCCCAAGTATTGGGTCTGTGGTATTGTGTTATTATGGTTTTGGACCGTGGTATTGTGAAAGGCCTAAGACTATAAAAGAGGAAGGAGATGATTCAGCAAAGCTTCATCTAAATTATTGAATATCTGATAAAGTGCTAGATCTAAAATATTGTGATTGGGTTATGGTGCAGATCTGGATCTGAGCTAAAGAGGGATCTCACCGGTTGATGGAGAACAAGATCTAAGGATAGATCGGGATCAAATGGCTTGAAATGAACTATCTCTATATAGTTGATTATGCTTATTCTAGATCTGTATACTAATGCTTGTAATGATATGAACTGGGTATAACTTAAGTTTGAAATCGCTGCAAGTCATGATTGAATATTTATAGATCTGTACGCGGGTTGGCTTTGGTGAAAGCGCGTATGTACACAGGTTTGGTTCATTGTAGTAGTGTATACCATTTGAGCTATGATGTTTAAAGTTACAGGTGGTTCAAGTTGTTGATGTGTTCTGATGACTGTTTAATGGTGTCAGTATTCTACATATTCAATTTGATTGATTGTGTTGATGGATGAGATCTAATAATGGATCAGGACCATAATGACTCATATTTATGTGATCTAATGGACTAGATCAGGTTGCTAACACACATATTATCCTTGTATATGTATTGATCTGGTGATTGGGTGATTCAAAAGATTGATTGATTATGTACTTCAATGATATTAATGGGTCCAGTATGAAAATTTGATGAAACATGGCCTTTCAGATTATGTGTTGTGCTTCAGGTGTATCCAGTCTGAAAATGTATGAAACGTGGTACCCAGAGGAGAGAAGATTGTTGGCGGGCACCTACGTAATAGTATCTTAGCTAGTACAAGAGCTAAGCGGGTGGCAGCTCCCTTTCAGTAGCAGTTGAAAACATTGGAGCATTGTAGCAGGTAGCAGCCTGTGTACTAGTAAATGGATCGGCTACTACAAGAACTATGGGGGTTGTAGCTCCCTTCGAGGAGAGACTGGAAAATGAGAGAGGGTTGTAGCTCTCTGCAGGTAGAAGCCTGCGTACTGGTACAAGACTGCACCAGTACAGAAATATTGTAAAAGGATTTTCTTATTAAGAAGAAGATTGAGATGACTTGCAGCAGGTGGTTTTCCCCCACATTGGGTTTCCACCTTACATCATGGTGTTCATGTGTGCTTCTTGTGTGTGATGATCTGTTCTATTTTACTGCTCCGGTTTACTTCACATATGGTTAATAATGTTCTGATGCACTCATTAGAGATCAACTAACTGAATCATATGTTTACTGGATATATACTTGTTGCATCACATATGAATCTTAATATGGAAAGTGAAACGTTATATTGATCTGATAATACTGATTCACCCCCCCCCCCCTCTCAGTATTATTTCCAACAATTGGTATCAGAGCAGGTCCTTTTGTAGAAGCTTGATCGCTTGAAGGAGATCCGTGGAATAATGGGAGAGAAGCTTAAGAAGAAAGTGCCTAAGCAGAAGAAGACATCTCGGAAGAACTATGACAGTGGGAGAATCAATTGGGGATTATGTGGAAGAAGCACTTCAGTTTCAGAATCATTTCAGAATGAAGATTAACTATTAGGTATGAATTTGTTATCCTCTGATGTTCCAGCTATCTATCCATTTGGAAAAGATGAAAGTGATAGCAAAACAACTGAATTTGCTTTTATGGGTGAGCAAGAAAGATATCAAATAGAGGCAGAATTTAAAAGGCTTACAGACAAAATTAGAGATCAATAAGATCTATTGAACAAAATGGAATGTGTCTTCAAAGAAGAAGCTGCCAAACTAAAAGCTCAACTAGAGGAAGGAAACAAGGTAAGTAATTTATTCAAGGACAAATATCAAAAGTTGCAGGATGAAGTAACATCACTAAGAGATGAAGTCAATGAAATAAGCACAACCATCAAGAAACTCAGAGATAGATCCAGTTAGTATGAAAGTCTTGAAGCCACGATCCGCTTGCTAAAAGAAGATCTTGAAGAATCAAAGAAGCAGGATAAAGAACTACTCCAAGCTCATGAAAATGAAGTTCTTGAACTAAGACGTCAGTTGGAAGAAGAACGAAATGCTGAAGAAAACGTGAAGAAGCAGTATCTTGAAAAGGAAGAGCAACATCAAGTTGAGGTAAATATTCTAAAAGATAAATTAGAAGAAAAGGATAAACTGTTACGATTTCAAGATAGTACTAAAGTCTTGGATGATATTCTTAATAGTAAAAGGTCTCCTACTATCAAAACTGGTCTTGGTTTTCATGAATCTATTGAAGGTGAATCCAGTTCACAAAGTAAGACAATGGAATCTACTGCAAAATCTGAAATGCTCAATAAGGAGATGAAAGGTCAATCTCATCATCAACCAAGGAAAGAAATTCTTCAAAGAAAATCTTTTACTCCTCCTATGAATAACGTTGAATGTTATGTATGTCATAATCTTGGACATGTTGCAGCCAAATGTAGAAGAAGAAGGTTTCAAGACCATCATGCAGAAAGATCATCACATTCAAGGTACTTTAATGGATATTGCTTTGCTTGCAATATGTTTGGTCACAAAGCTGTTGATTGCTATAGAAGAAATATGAGATGTTACACATGTAACAAGCTTGGACATATAGCTAAGGAATGCAGGAACAAAGTATGGGCACCATACCAAAAGGAGAAAACATCATCATCACACTTGAAGATGTGGAAGAAGAAAGAAGTACAGTCAGAAAGAGGCGGCACAGCACAACATACACACACAACAGAATCAGAGGGAGATGGAAGTGTAAAACTTCAATGTCCTAAATCTCATACGCAAGTTTCTTAAAGAGAAGTCACGTATAGACGCGAGTTGGTTATGGCATAGTCGTGTATATGATTGTTTGAGGAAAGGCAGTAGGGACAGGTTCAGGAAAAGGATCAGTTATGATTCGGTTTATTATTTGCGCTGTTTGATAATGGTTACAATTTGCTGATGATATGTGGAAATGACTTGATGGTTAGAAGTGTTTTGTTTCTAACTTGATAATGATGATGTCTTGATACTTCTTACTGATATGCATGATCAGATCTGACAGTAAACAAGATGGCACAGGTTTAGGGGGACCATATGCTTTTAATGCATTGTTGGCATTATGATTAATAGTCCTTGGTGATGATGCTTATATGGATAAATGATTCATCTTGCTATGATATGGTTATGAGTTGTTCAGATGATTCTTGGGGTTACATAGTTGATATTTAGATCAAGTTTGTGGTTGATTCCCTAATGGTGCTTACATGGTGATCTCCATAAGGATAAGGAGAAGTACATAGCTTGAATTCACATCTTCTTTACTTGATGATGAGTCATTCATATGCTATTGTCGTCATATGCATAAAGATCATATTTTACAGTTATGATGCCAGATTCCTATTGTTCTTGGCACATATATGGATGAGGATTGTTGGCTGAATACATGGATGATTATTCAAATTTGCATTGTTGGAGACATGATGATTATGAGTTCTTACCTATATGATGATAGGTTGGTTCGTACATATGTTGATTGATGCAGATATTCCCAATTGATGATACTTGGTTCATGCAGATCTGGATGGCTATGGTGTTTCTCACATATGATAATAATGTGAATGATTCTGTATATACAGAATTATGTTCAAAAGGATGAGTTGATACAGACATACCTTGATGATTCATGCACTAATACAAGTTGCTGGTCTAATCGTTGTTGACAGATGCTATGGAGCAGATCATACAATGTCGTTGCTGATGTTTATCATGATCTTATTTAGGTGATTGGTCTCTGTAAAGGTCATATCAAGACTCATGATGTATTAGTGTGTCTCTACCTATTGTAGTCATTTGATGAGATCTCTTCAGGTCATGTAACACCCTATGTTGGTTTCCCCACTATGCCTGGGATGAATGATGTTATTCTCTTATGTTATCATATGTAAACTTTTGGTATATCACCATTGTGATGGGAGATAGATGTATGTATGAATCTTTGGTGATAGGAAGGTAATCTATGATGTATAGAGTCATGTTCTTCTTGTAGAACATCTTTTTGCAGACCTTTCTTACAGTCAGGGGGAGCATGAAAAGCACACTTCAGCAGAGCAGAGATTTCAACATGTAGCATGGACAGATTGGTACACCTTGGCATATACAAAGGGGGAGCTCATTCAGAGATTTCAGAAGGTACTCAGAGGAAGCATGGGCAGAGTGGTACTTCTTGGCATATACAAAGGGGGAGCTCATTCAGAGATTTCAGCAGGTACTCAGGGGAAGTATGGGCAGTGGAATGTTCATCTAGGAAAGAGATTATCTTGGTCTGCCCTTTGCCCTTGATGTCATAGGGGGAGAGTGATTGGTTGTTGTTGCCATCAAGTCCAAAGGGGGAGATTGTTGGCATTATGATACATATGTTGTACTTGATGGCAACCCACTCATCTCAGATGATAAATTATAGTGCAACAAAATTCACGCACTTGCATGAAGATAAAAGTTTCTTTCATGTAGAGAAAAGTTCACACACTTTCATGAAGATAAAAGTTTATTTCATGTAGAGAAAAGTTCACGCACTTTCATGAAGATAAAATTTTCTTTCATGTAGAGAAAAGTTCACGCACTTTCATGAAGATAAAAGTTTCTTTCATGTAGAGAAAAGTTCACGCACTTTCATGCAGAGAAAAGTTTCTTTCATGTAGAGAAAAGTTCACGCACTTTCATGCAGAGAAAAGTTCCCTTCATGCAAGAGAAAAGTTCATGCACTTTCATGATTGGTTCATGGTATTAGTCCGACAGTTTTTGATCCTATGGTTTTGGTCCGTGGTATTGCATCCAAAAGTGTTGATCTCACGCACTTTCATGGTTGGTTCATGGTATTAGTCCGACAGTTTTTGATCCTATGGTTTTGGTCCGTGGTATTGCATCCAAAAGTGTTGATCCCAAGTATTGGGTCCATGGTATTGTGTTATTATGGTTTTGGACCGTGGTATTGTGAAAGGCCTAAGACTATAAAAGAGGAAGGAGATCATTCGGCAAAGAATCATCTGAATTATTGAATATCTGATAAAGTGCTAGATCTGGAATACTGTGATTGGGTTATGGTGCAGATCTGGATCTGAGCTAAAGAGGGATCTCACCGGTTGATGGAGAACAAGATCTAAGGATAGATCGGGATCAAATGGCTTGAAATGAACTATCTCTATATAGTTGATTATGCTTATTCTAGATCTGTATACTAATGCTTGTAATGATCTGAACTGGGTATAACTTAAGTTTGAAATCGCTGCAAGTCATGATTGAATATTTATAGATCTGTACGCGGGTTGGCTTTGGTGAAAGCGCGTATGTACGCAGTTTTGGTTCATTGTAGTAGCGTATACCATTTGAGCTATGATGTTTAAAGTTACAGGTGGTTCAGGTTGTTGATGTGTTCTGATGAATGTTTAATAGTGTCAGTATTCTACATATTCAGTTTGATTGATTGTGTTGATGGATGAGATCTAATAATGGATCAAGATCATAATGACTCATATTTATGTGATCTAATGGACTAGATCAGGTTGCTAACACATATATTATCCTTGTATATGTATTGATCTGGTGATTGGGTGATTCAGAAGATTGATTGATTATGTACTTCAATGATATTAATTGGTCCAGTATGAAAATTGGATGAAACGTGGCCTTTCAGATTATGTGTTGTGCTTCAGGTGTATCCAGTCTGAAAATGTATGAAACGTGGTACCCGGAGAAGAGAAGATTGTAGGCCGGCGCCTACGTACTAGTATCTTAGCTAGTACAAGAGCTAAGGGGGTGGCATCTCCCTTTCAGTAGCAGTTGAAAACATTGGAGCATTGTAGCACGTAGTAGCCTGCATACTAGTAAATGGATCGGCTAGTACAAGAACTATTGGGGTTGTAGCTCCCTTCCAGGAGAGACTAGAAAAAGAGAGAGGGTTGTATCTCTCTGCAGGTAGAAGCCTGCATACTGGTACAAGACTGCACCAGTACAGAAATATTGTAAAAGGATTTTCTTATTAAGAAGAAGATTGAGATGACTTGCAGCAGGTGGTTTTCCCCCACATTGGTTTTCCACCTTACATCATGGTGTTCATGTGTGCTTCTTGTTTGTGATGATCTGTTCTATTTTACTGCTCCGGTTTACTGCTCATATGGTTAATAATGTTCTGATGCACTCATTATAGATCAACTAACTGAATCATATGTTTACTGGATATATACTTGTTGCATCACATATGAATCTTAATATGGAAAGTGAAAAGTTATATTGATCTGATAATACTGATTCACCCCCCCCTCTCAGTATTATTTCCAACAGCACATTTTCCTCTACTCATTTGATCCCTATTCTTTGTTATTCATCAAAATCCAAAAATTAACCTAATTTGGAAGCCAAGGGTCCTTGGAAGTATTATAATTGTCTCAAAGCATATGAAAGTTGAATGGTGAATTTTTAAATTGAAAGCAACTAAGAGTAGAACTCCTTTGATTGAGAAGAAGGAAAGAATGGATAGGGGTAGAACAACAATGATGAATTTTAGTTAAGGTACTTGATTTTCATAGGTGTTCTCATGACTAAATAAAATCCATCTATAGATAAGGAAGACTTAGTCATACCAAATAACTAGATCAAATAGTGATTTTTCATTGTATTTTTGAGAATGGAAGGATGAATAATGTTGTCTCCATATTAGTCATGTCTCTTAAGCTTCTTGTGAGAATGTATGTACACCGTTATAATATTGGCTTGTGGAATAAGAATGGTCAACTCACATAGGTGTATAATATTTGCATTGTAACTTTTACCTTAGAACCCTTCATTGGTTTGGTCTAACCTCTTTCTTTGTTGGACCTATTAGCATGACCACCAAGCTTGTCCATATCATCATGCCTATGAGGGAATTGCATAATTTGTCCCTAATGAGGCAGAATGCCATGACAAGTAAGCATTCAACTTCAATTCAAACTCTCTTATTATTTGATGATTACTATCAATATAAGCTTAAAAATAGAATGACCATAAATGGATGTCGTCAACAACATCACCCACTTGACCTTTGTTGTTCTCATAATGGGTTTAAGCAGACCCTTAAATGAAAAAAGGTAAATTTCTAATGCAAGGCTTCACATTTACTATGGATTCTTCCTGCACAATTATATTTGAGACTTAAGATATCATTTCATAAATTTAATGTGCATAACAAAAGTATTTTTCCATATAAGACACATACAATTTACAATCTCTAGGGTTGCTGAGAGACAAAGCTCTATCTTTTTTTATTGTTATATGGTTGAGTGAGATGTGAATGTTATATGAATATGGTTTGACATCAGCACAAAAAGCTACAAAAGATTGAGAAAACATCAACCCAAAATTGTTTTGGGTCTTTACTAAAACTTACCCCAATTTTTGGGCATTTTGTCTGAGCCAAGTAGTCAAGAGTTTTATCTCCTCACAAGCTGGAATAGTTTTGAAAAAAAATTGAAGTAAAAGTGTCACAATAGGATTTTTCTTAGGCTTTGCATAAGAAGATATGTGTATATCATGTTGTGGTGTTTTTCTTAAAGAACATAAGATTCTTAATTCTGATCTTTTGGCAAATGTGCAGGTAATCTGGTTTGGAAAGTTGAGAGTCACATTCAATAGTTCTCTGAAGATATTTATTCATATAGAATTTTTGTTTGATTGTTTAATATATAAGATTAATTGCCATGTGATTAATTTAGCTTTCTCATTAGTGTTTATGTTCCATCTTTGTGGTTGTGTCTTGCTAATAATATTGGTTGATCTTGTAGATATTATCCTCAGAATTTTATGCTAGACTACATGAGAGAGTTGTCCCCCTGAAGAATCTTCTTTTGCAAGTATTTTTTTCTCATTTCTTTATTCTGCATTTCAAAAATTTGATCTTCCTAATTTAAACTCTATACTGTTTTATTTCTTTCTATTGTACAATTAGCTTTAGTTCCCAGCTAGATGCTTAGTTTTTCTTTTACTTTCAGTATTGATTTAGGAGTCGTTTTTGCACTCCCACATTGTATTTACACTGAAATGTACCGATTAGCCCATTTGACCTACTTTTTTGGTCACTAGTTGAACATTAATAAAATTATCTTATTAGGCTTGGTTACTCATTTGCTCTTTTTGAATGGTTTATTATGATTTCAACATAAATGTGATGCTCTCCTAGATTTATTGGCACTCTGATATTTATTCTAAATACATTGAGAGGATGGGAGCTTTTTTAGTCACTATCTTAATGTTGATGTGTTTCCATGTCACACATCAAATAAAATGATTCTACAACAACAAGCTTTTAGTCAAATTTAATTTGCAAAACTTCTTAACCCAAAGCATTTTACCCAATAAAAAAATATAAATATAGATCATATGTCAAAAATATCATTAGTTTACCTCACATATCTCCATTACTTCCATTTATCATATTTTTTTATATTTTTTTATTGTTCGTTGACTTCATATTTCTCAACACACTTCTTTCTCCATACATAACTATTTATTATATTTCATAGATAACCACTTTTTATATATATATATATATGTATAACTCTTTTATATTTATAATTTTTTAAATAAAAGATACAAAACACAAATTTTCATTAAAAAAATATTTGAATATGGAACTTTCTCCCTTTAATGAAAACATTTACCGTTTATTGAGTGTTCAATAAAATCATTTCTGACCATTTCTACAGTGTTCGATAAGATAATTTCTCCCTTTAATACTTACATTTGCCATGTCTTGAGTCTTTATAAAATAAAATGTATTGACGATATGTATTTTTACTGTTGGAAAAACGTAAATGCCTTTCACAATAACAACAAACCACTGAAGTTGGTAACTCCACAACGAATGCCTCTTCCAAATCTGTTAAAAGCCTAATTGCCAAAACACTTGAATATCACCGAAATTCAGTCAGAATGAAAGGCATGAAAAAGCGTTGAGGTAATCAAAATGCGTGATCTCAAGAACTCCAGTCAAAACTGAATCTTACCCGGAAAGAAAAGAGAATAATGGAATAAAATGCATTTCCTGGTTCATACATTTATTCAACTTAATATCCATTACCATGGTTGAATTTTTTATCATGGATTTGATGACAGTTGGTTGCATGCTTGAGCCTGGAGAAGCTACAAAACCTAATCAAATCTACAATGGAGAAGCTACAAAACCTAATCAAATCTACAATGGAGAAGCTACAAACCCTAATTAAATCTACAATGAAGGTATAGTACTCATAGGAGTATAAGGAGTCGCCATAGGCGGCCAAAATGTCAGTCAATCCACAACTTGGGCAACTCCAACTGCAGTTATTTGCAGGCTGTAGGAATCTTCGGTGCCATAGATTCTATCACAAAACGTCATTAGTTCCGCGCACTGGAACGTACTATCTACATTATCTATTTTACTTACAACAGAAGAACATACTCCCTCGCCATTCTCCACATGAAGAAGCCCGGTCTCTGTCATTGGATTTGATCGGTATGAGGTGCCATTAACAGTGATTGAATGACAGTTTCCTTCATATTCATCACCAGCTGAAACAATCAGTTTTTCTCTTTCAACGCGATCAGCCTTTGTTCGTTCTTCCATCGACTTCTGAGAAGCAGACTTTCTGTAGATTCGACATAACGCCATATCCACCTTCTTCTGCACATGCCAACTTAACAATCATTCAGTAGATCTGTAAAGCTAAGCGCTTCATTTCTTTGGGTAGCTGATATTTTTGTGTGTATTGTACCCATCTATAAGTAAAAAAAAATATTAGATCACCTTGGGCGGGGGCGAGCTCGAATCTGGCATCCTATACTCGTTCATGATCCATTCCTTCCTTTGCCCAAGGGGGGCTCTTCCTTTGTAAAACACGAGAATTTTCTTGACACCGATGCACTGAAGCAACGCGTTACGAACCGCTCTGTCTGAACCGGTGGCTTTCCAGTAACCCGACTTCGCCAATCTGTTTGGCCGTGGGAATTTCTTAGTATATCTTGGAACAAAGAAGAACCATTACCTTTCCCGAGCATCACTAGACAAACCTGCATCATATTTATACATCAATTTTATGTGAAAGCACATTTTCAAATTGAAGCTAACGGAACAAGTACAGACTGATCTCCTTGGTAACTCCCCGGGATCATAACATATCAAATTCAAACCGGGAAGAAGTTAAACATACCTGGTAATTCCCATGGATCATATTGATACAAGTCCAAGGTTGGTATGATTATATTGAAATGCAGCTGGTGGCCGCCTTCCACACGTTTCTTGAGGTTGAAGCCCACCAGTTCCTCTTCTGTGGGATAAAATCTGAAGCCTGGAATGACCATGGACTCCCCCGGCACTGCTCCATCGTTGTACATTTCTTCCATATGATCTGCTTGGAAAAAAAGTTTATACAAATTGCCTCCACAGTTCTGACGCTCAGGTTGGAATCTGGGAAAAAAAATTTCAAAAAATCTTGTATGGTTTAAAAATAATTATTTCAAAACCACCACAGCCTTGGCTCTTCATTCTTCGGGAGGTCAGCACGGTCTCACCGCCTGCAGAATGAAAGGGCAGAACGGCCTCAGAAATGAATACTTTGAATACTTTAATTGCTGCAACCAACATTAGTTTTGGTATAAATACATATGCTTAGCCGAGGAAGAGAATTCACTCTAGGTTTTTTGGTTGTGTGATTTCTTTGGTTCTGTAATCAAGCAGCTGTAGCTGCTGTTATCTGAATTTATGTATTTATGTTTCTTTCATTTGGTATCAGAGCCAGTTTGGACTTTGTTTGAGAAGCCATTGCTATGTACCTAAAATTTGTTGTCATGTGAGGTTGAATTGTGCAGTGTAGAGCGCTTGTAACTAATGCAGAGCACTTGTGACGGAAATTGCTGGAGTTGTTTAATGCTGCACTGAATCCATAATTGTTGTGCAACGCTAGAATCTGAGAGTGAAGAAGAATCTATTTTGTGAGGATCCATGGCTGAGCTTGATCGAATAGAGCTGCAATATTCTGCTGAAGATTTGTGAAGCCAGTGTTCTGGATGGGGCAGGGTGAAGTTTGAAGGAAGAAGAGATAAATCTGCCATATGTCGCAACTACCAATGTTGTAACATATTCGGTCATGATATTGTAAGTTCTTGATTGGGAGTAGAATTATTTTTCAAATTCCATGTTTGAAGGCCTTCTAAAAATGTTTTTTAAATTCGGAGAAGTTTCAATTGAGTAGATGGGGACATTTTTTATTTCCAGCAATTTTATCTACACAGTTGAAGGAAGAAATTTATATTAAAGCTCTACTTCCTTTGGCATTGGATATATTTATTTTTCCATCTGAGTATTTTTGTCTCACTATGTGTGGCTCTACTTAGCTTATTAACATTAAGTGGTTAATGAGTTAAAGTTTTTTTTACCATTGTGGATTGAGTAGAGGAGTTTTTTTTTGAGAAATTAAAGTACTTGGTAAACCAAAATAAAATGGCTTCAAATACCAACACTACTCAGTCAATTCCTATTTTAACTGAGAAAAGTTATGATTCCTGGTTTATTCGAATGAGAACATTGTTGCGTTCTCATGATCTTTGGGGATTTGTTACTGATGGATATCCTGAGCCTGCTAATGAGGCAACAATGATGGCTCTTACAAATGTTGAATGAACATTGTTGAAAGAAAACAGAAAGAAAGACAATAAAGCTCTTGGCCTTATTCAACAAGGCTTAGATGACGTGATACTTTCAAAAGTATCAAATGCAAAATCTTCGAAGGAGGCATGGGACATCCTTGAATCATGTTATTAGGGTGTAGCGAAAGTAAAGAATGTCAAACTGCAGAATTTGAGAAGAGATTTCGAGAATCTGAAAATGAAAGACAGTGAAACTGTGGATGCTTTTATGACTCAAGTCATGAGTGTTGTTAATCAATTGAGACAATATGGAGAAGACCTCTCAAACAAGAGGGTGATTGAGAAAGTCCTTCGAAGTTTTCCAAAGAAATTTGAAGTGATTGTTGTATCCATAGAAGAGTTCAAGGACACAAGTCAAATGCAAATTGAAGAGTTGACTGGTTCGTTGATTGCACATGAATCCAGGATGTCAAGATATGATGATAGCTCATTGGATAATGCCTTCAAAACTCAGCTTCAATTTCATAGAGGAAGAGGCAGAGGAAGATCGAGTAATAGAGGATGAGGAAGCAGAGATCAAAGACGTTCACGAGATAATTATGATCATGAAGAGAAATCTCAGCAACATCCTTCATACTTTAAGGGGGAGTTACAATAAAACCTAGCATTGAGGAAGTCAAAGGTATGATATTTCTAAAGTTCAATGTTATTATTGTAAAAGATATGCCCATTTTGCTACTAAGTATTTGAAGAGGCACGCAGATGTTGGTAAGCAATCTGCACACATCTCAGAGGAATTTGAAGACAGTCAGAAGCCAGTTTTTATGACTTGTAACGTGACTCAAGAATGTTCGAATGATATTTGGTTTTTAGATAGCGACTGCAGCAATCACATGACTGGAAACAAAGATTTGTTTTCCAATCTAGACACCAATATTCAGTCTGAAGTCAAGTTGGGTAATGATATTAAGGTATGTGTTAAAGGCAAAGGAATGATTGTTGTTTATACTAGAGATGGTGATAGAAGAACAATTGATGATGTTTACTATGTACCTAGCTTGAAATGAAATTTATTGAGCATTGGACAATTGATAGAGAAAAATTATAGAGTGTTCTTCAAGAATAATGAGTGTACTATCATTGACAAATATCCAAGTAAGCAGCTGATAGCAAGAGTAGAAATGACAAAGAATAGGATGTTTCTGCTTATAATGAGAAATGAATTGACTCCATCCTTGAATGCTTACAAAACTAAGAATTTCGACGAGTCATGGTTATGGCATTTAAGATATGGTCATTTATATTTTGGTGGTCTAGATTTGTTGCAGAAGAAACAAATGGTGAAAGGGTTACCCAGTATTCAACAACTGACGAGCTCATGTGAAAGTTGTATACTTGCAAAACATCATAGACATAAATTTGTTTCTGGAATTTCGTACAGGGCGAGAGGTCCATTGGAGATTGTTCACACAGATTTATGTGGACCAATGCAAACACCTTCTTTGGCTAGTAATGTTTACTTTTTGACTTTTATTGATGACTACAGTCGAAAAACATGGGTTTATCTTCTGAAACAGAAATCTAAAGCATTTTCTGTATTTAAAAGATTTAAAGCTATGGTTGAAAAGGAAAGTGGAATCATATTAAAATTTTGAGATCAGATAGAGGTGGTGAATATATGCTAACATATTTCATTGAGTTTTGTCAATCACATGGAATCAAGAGGTAGTTTACTACACATTATACTCCACAACAAAATGGAATAGCTGAAAGGAAGAATCGAACTATTATGAATATGGCTCGAAGTATGTTGAAGGAGAAGCATCTACCAAATGAATATTGGGGAGAAGCAATAGCTTGTGCTGTTTATATTCTTAACAGAAGTCTGACTAAGAGCGTGAAGGATCGAGTTCCCGAAGAAGCATGGAATGGTAAGAGTTGTCATATATCTCATTTAAGAATTTTTGGTTGCATTGCTTATGCACATGTTCCTAAAGAATTGAGAAAGAAGTTAGATGACAGAAGTGAGAAATGTATATTTATTGGATATATTGACGAGTCTAAAGCATATAGACTTTATAATCCCATCACCAAGAAACATATTATCAGTAGAGATGCTGAGTTCAAGGAAGAAGAAGCTTGGGATGGAAGCATAGATAAATATGTTGCAGAGACAACTATATTATCTCATGGATATGATAATGAAGATGAGCAAGAAGCACAGGGTGGAAAACCAATTCCATATACACCTGCTCCAAGAACGTCAGTGAGCTAATCACCAAGAGTTAGTCCATTACAATTCATAACACCGAGAAATCATGAACATGGCGAACCATCAGGTTATGGTGGACAACAAACAACAAGATCAGAGGTAAGTAATGATTCTAATCCTACAATAGCTACATTGAAGAATAGAATTAAAGGTCAGAAGACTAGAAGTTTAAAGGAATTGTATGAGCAAAATGATGAAATAGATCAAGTTTGAAATTTTTCATTACTTGCATATGATCCAGTAAATTTTGATGAAGCTGTGAAAGAAAAATTTTGGATAAAAGCCATGGATGAAGAAATTGATGCTATAGAAAGAAATAATACTTGGGAACTTGTAAATTTGCCTGAAGGTAAAAATACTATAGGTGTTAAATGGATTTACAAAACTAAAGTGAATGTTGAAGGTGAAATTGAAAAGCATAAAGCAAGACTTGTAGCTCAGGGGTTTAGTCAACAACCTGGTATTGATTATAATGAAACTTTTGCACCTGTAGCTAGACTTGACACAGTGAGAATGGTATTAGCTATAGTTGCACAAAATAAATGGAAAATATATCAAATGGATGTTAAGTCTACATTTTTAAATGGTTTTCTAGAAGAAGAGGTTTATGTGAAACAACCTCATGGATATGAAATTGATGGTCAAGAAGATAAAGTTTACAAATTAAAGAAAGCATTATATGGATTGAAACAAGCACCCCGAGTATGGTATAGTAGAATTGATGAATATCTGAACACCAATGGATTCATTAGGAGTCCAAGTGAGCCAACTTTGTATACAAAAGTAAACGAGAATGGTAAAATTTTGATTGTGTGCTTGTATGTTGATGATTTGATTTTCACTGGAGATCTCTCAATAGATGATTTTAAGACGAACATGAAAAGAGAATTTGATATGACTGATTTAGGCCTAATGAAATATTTTCTTGGTATTGAAGTAACTCAATTTGAAGATGGTATTTTCATTTGTCAATCTAAGTATGCAAAGGATATATTGAAAAGGTTCAGGATGCAAAATTGTAAGCCAGTTGTAACCCCAATTGCAATTGGTACAAAACTCAGTAAGGATGATCATGGTTCAGATATTGATCCAACCTTGTTTAAACAATTGGTTGGAAGTCTTATGTATTTGACTGCAACAAGATCCGATATAATGTTTGGTGTAAGTTTAATTTCCAGATTCATGGAGTCTCCGAAGAATATGCATTGGCTAGTTGGAAAAAGGATTTTAAGATATGTTGCTGGAAAAAGAAATTATGGTATCCTATATGCATCTGATTTAAATTTTAAACTAACTGGATATATAGATAGTGATTTTGTAGGCAATATTGATGACAGGAGGAGCACATCTGGGTATGTGTTCAGTTTTGGTTTAGGTGCAGTTTCATGGGCATCAGTGAAGCAATCCATTGTGACTCTATCATCAGCTAAAGCAGAGTATGTTGCAGCCACGACAACAGCATGCCAAACTGTTTGGATGAGAAGAATTTTGAAAGAGTTGTTGCATGAACAGAGAGAACCCACTCATATTTTCTGTGACAACAAATCTGCTATTGCATTATCAAGAAATCATGTTTTCCATAAGAAGAGTAAACATATTGATACAAGGTATCATTTCATTCAAGAATTAGTAAGAAATAATGAAATATGTATGGAGTTCTGCAGATCAGAAGACCAGTTTGCAGACATATTTACAAAACCCTTGGGAAAAGAACTCTTTGAAACTCACAGGGAAAACATAGGGGTATGCATGATGTAACGACATTTTGATGTAATAGCAAAGTTTTTTTTTTTGTGAAATAATTAAGGGGGAGAATGTAAAAATAATTATTTCACGACCACCACCACCTTGGCTCTTCATTCTTCTGGAGGTCAGCACCGCCTCACCGCCTGCAGAACGAAAGGGCAGCACCGCCTCAGAAATGAATATTTTAATTGCTGTAACCGACATTAATTTTGGTATAAATACATATGCTTAGCTGAGGAAGAGAATTCACTCTCGGTTTTTGGTTGTGTAATTTCTTTGGTTCTGTAATCAAGTAGTTGTAGTTGCTATTATCTGAATTTATGTTTTTCTGTTTCTTTCATATGGATGGTGGAAATGGATTCAATACAATAAAAAACTACAAAACACCTGAAATTATAAAATTTGACAACCTTTACTTAGATTTAAAAAAATCTCTACCAATTTTTTCAAAACATAACCAAAATTTCCCTAACTTTCAAATTTTTCAAAATATAACAAAAATTTCCATAAATTTTAAGACAAAAAAAGCATAATCGTTAAACTACAACGTTCTATGACACCCATATTTCACTGAGGGAAGTGTCGACGTTTCACGTGGTACGAGAACGAGGAGAAGGTAGTAGGCACGATGCTTTCCATTGTAGTCATTAAGACTCTATCAGTCACATAGTTGATTTAAATGAAGGTCATCCACCAACGTTGTATTTTCAAATTCAAAACTTCTACTTGGACTACAATGTAGTTGCCTCCTACCCTTTAAAAAAATTTGAAATGCTCTGAATCTAGCATAAGCATGAGCCAACCTTTGCACCTCCATAAAGCAACTCAATGTAGGGAAAGTGTAGAGTTTTCTTTTTATTATCATTGGATATTTTTAAAGCTTCAGTTTTTTCAACTTAATTACTATCCATTGATTTTTCTATTTGAAATGTCTTTTACATATTGGAATGTATGATTGATGTATTTGAAGGTAATTAAAATTTTATTTTTTATCATTTATCTCACAAATTTATGTTTTCGAGAAAAAAATAAAAAAATACATGTAAGTTTCATCAGTGCAAAGAGTAAGCAATTATCTTAGTACAAAATTGTATCCAAATGTTCAGATTGGAGCATAATTCTTGAACCCTTTAGAACTAAGCTACATTATCTTAGTACAAAATTGTATCCAAATGTTCAGATTGGAGCATAATTCTTGAACCCTTTAGAAACTAAGCTACTTCAAAGATTTTGGAATAGGATCTTATCAAGAAAAGTTATTGTTCATTATCTTGGTTCTTATGGTTCCACTTTTTCTCATATTACTTTAACATGCTTCAAGGTTTTCAGAATAGGATCTCATCAAGAAAGGTTATGCTCTTTATCTTCATTCTTATGGTTCCACCTTTTCTCATATTACTTTAACAATTTTATCAATCTCGATGAACATTGCCCATAGAGTAATTGTCTGGATTTTAGTTGTGGGTTAAATCTCTAAACTTCTTAATTGTATCATATACCAAATTTAGCAGGAAAGAAATGGCCAACGAATGTGGTAACATCAATATTCTTGACCATTTCAAGAAGGTGCATTTAAATGTCCCAAAATTAAGATAAGGTTGGTGTGGTTATGATGTGTTGGCTCTTTTGAATAGTCACATTTAGTCTATCTACATATTTTCAACATATTGAATAGAATTCTTTTTTGAAGTAGCTAGTGGATTTCAAAAGATCTATTGGAGAAGCAATTTTAATTATAACAGAAAACATGAATACCAATGAAAATTATTAAAAAAACCTATCATCAAATAAAAAATAAAAATAATAGTTTTTTATAAATGTATCTTTTAAAATTATTTGACTTATGTACGGATATATTATATACTTTTAAAGTTTTTTAAGGTTAAACCAATTTTTTTTTTTTACTTTGAAGTTTTTTATGATTTATGGACAGAGTTTGATAACCATTATCTTATTGCTATTCATTATCATGGTCATTTGAGCTTCTATATTATGGATGCAATGCAATATTTAATATGTATTCTAAGTCTTTTATGTGAAGTTTTTAAATTAACTTTTTATCTTATGTGTATGGGGCCAATATAATTGTGATTTTTTTCATATACATTTTGTTACTTTCTAATGTTTTTTCCAAACTTTGAAATATGTTAATGTTTTGAAAATGATCCTAAAAAAATTGAGTGTTTTTATTTCATTTTTTCTAGAAATTTTAAAAATAAAAATAGTTTTTTATTATTTTTTATGGAAAAATGTTAATTGTCACCCACAATGGGATGTCTCTTCGGAAGTTTAATTCCCCCAAAGTAGCTTTCATCCTCAATCTTCCCATGAGGTTTGAACCTGAACTAGCCAAGACTACATCACATATTAACCAATTAAACTATACCTCAAAAGTATATCATATATCACCATTAATCTGTATTAGAATATTCCATAAACTAATGAAATATATTTTGTTCCATGCATAATAAATAAATATTTGATATTTTGTATATTTATTATATTATAAATATTTTATTTTGAAAGTAGTTTTTATTAATTTCAAATTATTTAAACATTTAATATTATATTTTAATTTAAATGAAAATTATTTTTGAAATATTATTTACATTTTAAAAATTTATATAAATTTTAATATATTTAAATTTGAATTTTTATTAAGAATGTTTAGAAGTTTTTTTTTATTTATAATGTTATATAAATATTATGGTTTATATATATATATATATATATATATATATATATATATAACATTCTTAAATTAATAATATAATTATTATATTAAACAAATATATATATATATATATAAATAAATAAAAGTTTAATATAATAATTATATTATTAATTTAAAAATGTTTTTTAATTGAATGTGCATTTGCAATTTTAAAATTTATGCTTATAATAATTTTGTTCTTATAAAATTAAACTTTTTATGTTGATTTTGTATAAATAACTATTAACTATTATTATTATATGGAGTATTTTTTCTATGTAGCTATTATTTATATTAAATACGAACTTTTATTCTATAAATATATTGATGATTAAAATTTATTATTATGGTATTTATTGATTTTAAAAATTTATATTATTATTAAAATATTTGTTTATATTAAAAAAAAAATTGTGGATATGTGTGTTTATTTTGGAATTGAGTTTTTTGAATTTTAATTTAATTATCAATAATTATTAGGTAGATGGTAGAGATTTAACCTCTACTAAATATTTTAGAATATTTATAGTAGTATACACAAATTAAAGATTGAGATTTATCTTGAAAGTAGTTGTGTCATTTTCCCTTTTAACTAAATTGATTATTATTTTTTTAAATGGAATATGAACAAGTGTTATATGAAGTGAATGATGGTTTTTTGGGTATGGAGCATTGATAAGCCATGGTATTGGCCCATGGTATTGTAAAAAGGCCTATTTACAGAGTAGGAATATCCATGGCAAAGTGAGAGTAAATTTGTGTGGTTAAGAATATTTTTCCATATTATTTTAAATGTATATATGTTTAGCTTATATATTACTTATTTTTACTATTTATCAGAGAGATGATATAAATTAAATAGTTGGTCAAGTAACTAACTCAATTATAACTTTATTTTAAATAATTATTATTAATAATTATTCAATAGACGTGTTTATTTTGGAATAGGGCTTCCATAATTTTAATGTCATTATTAATAGTTATGCCAATAGGCATAGCTATTTTGGAATATATATTCCAAAATTTTTATTTAATTATCAACGATTATTAACGGTGGTGTCGACACTTGTCAATATTCATTAATTTCCGCAAGTCATTGTGGTCATCATTAACTAATTCTTCCCTAATAATAACAAGATAAAAAAATATTGAGCTAATAATAATGAATCGACCTAGTAGGTGGGACCCTTCCTTAAAGAGAACCCTTTGCCAAAGTTCAAGGTTAGTATGTGTCTTGGTTGACATGAATAAAAATCTCTTTTTCAGAATTTGTTAATGTTTTATATGTCAATTCAAGAGTTGGAGGTCTCTTTCGTTATATAATCATTTGAGTCATAAGAAGATATATATTACATATATGTGGTACAAGGATCTGAGACTCCTGATAAAGAAAATGGATACGATGATGCTCCTTTTGCAGAGGCAAAAACCACCTCCGATGAAGGTGGGGATTTGTACTTGGATTTTACTTCAAGTACGTACATAGATAATGAGGCATGATTGATTGAATCAAGTGAATCCTTTCATATGATTCCCCATAGGGTGTGGTTTTTTGAATATGAGAAACATGATGGTGGTGATTTCTTCCTAGGTGGTGAAAGGAAGACCATAATTATAGGGCAAGAAACATTCAAGCTAAATCTTATAAGTGGAAGGATTAGAATACTTCCTGGTGTTCTCCACATTCTTGGATTTTTCAGAAATCTAATCTATGTAAGCAAGATGGATGGTGCATGTGTAAAGACAAGGTCCGACAACGTTCGAGAAAGATACTTGCAAGATGGTTCAAGGAGCACTGGTACTAATGAGGGGATTTCAGATCAAAGCTCTATACAACCTTATGGGTTGTACTTTTATTGATGGGCACAACAATTCTATCATTCCTAAAATTAGAGTAGAAAATCTTATAGTCTCTAGTGAAAAGGTTATGTCATGGCATCAAATACTAGGGTATATTAGAGAAAAGGGCCTTTGGATACCACATGGTAATGGTATGATACAATGCATGTCTAATTTCTCTATGAGTTTTAATTTATGTGAACATTATGTATATGGGAAGCATAATCAGATGAGTTTTCCCTCTGGTGCTAAGAGGGAAAAATTAATATTAGAGCTTATGCATAGTGATGTGTTTGGACATGTTTTGGTTCCATAACTAGGTAAGTCTATGTACTATGTCTCATTTATAGATGACATCTCGAGTAATACATGGATATATTTCCTCAGGAAGAAATCTGAAGACTTTGACAGGTTTAAAGAATTAAAGGCTTTGGTGGAAAATTGGACAGAGAAGAAGGTCAAGGTGTTGATGTGATCTGTTTATGAAACTTGAAGGTGATATACAAATTACAAGTGAAATTTTATCTATTTTGGGTAATGGATCAAGTTACAAAACACATAAACAAATGATTTTTAAAATTTTCTAACAACCAAAACAGAGAAAAAATACCATATTAGAAACACATAACAATAAACATGATAAAGGATTCTACCCCTCTCCTGGGCTACATCTCTTGGTCCAGCTTCCAGTGTAGAGCCTCTTTCATTAAGTGCTCAAATTTGTGTTCTCATGGCTTTAAAATGCTCAAAATTAAAAAAACATGTCTCTAATGGATCCAGAACTGTCAAAACCCCCCCTCTGGGTTCTTTCTACACCTCATTTCGCCAAAAACTGAGAAATTTATGCTTGTTACAAGTTTTTCTCAATTTACATAGCTAACCATCCTCCAATTCGGCCCAAACCTAGCTTGAGCGCCCTAAACCGAAAACTGGTGCATAAACCTGGCCTACAATCCTGCCTGAAGGGTAAAATTGTTGCACAATTAAATTTTCCATTAACCCCCCATTTCCAAAATTTATGGTCGTATGGGGACCACTTGCACAGGGGTTGGGACTAACTGCCTGGCCCCGCTGACCAGGCCCCCAACACGTTGCATCGTGGTGGTATGCACCCATAAAACCTGGGCCTGGTACCCACCTGGTGCATGCACCCAAAACTCTGCAAGCTACAGTCATGTGAGGAGTTATATGACCCAGGTCTAACCCGGTTGTAAGCACCTAGGGCTAAGCCCCCTTCTACTCTATTTTGGTGGTCATATTAGCTGCATGTGGCCCGAGGTTGGCCCCCTCTGCTCTCTGCCCGCGGTTTTGTGTTATGGATCTGGTGTGGTTTCATGGTGTGGGCGTTGGGACTATGCACCAAGGCTAAGGCCTAGCCATACGCTCCCTCTGCCATAGTCCTATGGTGTGGGGTGTGGCCATGGGCTAGGGCTTAGCCCTGGCCCCTTCCCCCATTACATTTGCGCTACCACTTTAAATATAACCCATGAACACTATGGGTAAGAAACAAATGAATAATGTCATGGTATGACTTGTTGATGCTAGGTGATAGGTCTTGAGTTCGATTCCTATCGGGTGCTTATACCCCATACAAATTTCATTGCATAGTTCGGAAGCCACGTGGTAGCTAGCCACGTGGTAGCTAGCCATTGGTCCACATGGCCCTCCATCATTGGACCACATCAACGACCCTATAACCAATCAAAAACCAAGAAATTTCGACCAACTAGGTTGAGACACATGGAAAAAAATGATTGGCCTAGAAACACATAGTCAACTGCCCAGTCACCTACCTAGTCAGTGTACGAACTACTAACTAGGTGTACCTACAACCAATATTAGAAATATTTTAGTTGTTTGACAAATCGATCAGAATGTGATATCGGGAGCATACGATATCGATTTTGAGTGAAATGAGTTATGTTGGATTCAAGGCAATGAGATCCTCGCCTTGGAACTAGTTCTGAGAATTTTTGAACACTTTGAATTTTGAGAATTTTACTGATCCCCTGGATCATGATGACAGATAATAGTGGAGAGTTCTGCAAGAAGGAATTCAAAGTGTTTTGAAAGAAGTGTGGTATATCATGGTATAATATTACTCCATATAGGCCTCAATAAAATGGAGTTACAGAAAGGATGAATAGGATGTTGATGGAAAATGAAAGAAGCATTCTTAGTGGCATTGGATTAGGGTAGGAGTTCTGGGTAGAGGAAGTGGATATCGCATGTTACTTTTCTAACAGGTCACAGGTCACCTTCATCAGCATTGGAGGATAAGGCTCCACATGAAGTATGGAATCGCAAGAAATCCTCTCTTTCACATGTCAAGATGTTTGGCTACAATGCATATGTACATGTTCCACATGAGAAAAGAACCAAGTTGAATAGTAAATCTGAAAGGTGCATATTTATCACAGGGCCTTCACTAGGGGAGAAATACCATACCACGTGGGTTCATATTGGGGGATATATATTGAGGAAAAAGTGACATAATATATTGAGCATATATTAGGGCGTAAAGGGTTTTTATATTGGCAGGTATAAAAAATGGAGCTCAATGTTAGAGAAAAAATATAAAGGGGTATAAAAAATGTTAATAAAAAAATGGATACCTACAATATCTAGTAAAAGTAGGGGTTTTAAAATTGGGAAGGTGTATTGGGTTCGTATTGGTAGGGGGTTAAACAATGTGATTTTTAGAGATATTTTCCAATATGTAGTCAAATTAGGGGTATTTTTTAGTATGCCACGAATACACGTGATATGTCAGAGGTTCATTGAGTGAATCCCCCATGATATTTATTTGGTGTAAACATGGTTTAAAAGGTTACAAGCTTTGGAACCCATAAACAAGGAAGGTTTTGTACTATCATGATGTGGTACTTAGAGAGGTGAAGGATGTTATGAAACAAGAATTCCTATCAAAGGAAAATGAATGATAGAAGTAGAGTTTGAACTAAATGGGGAAGAATCAAACTCTACAAGAGAATAGGAATTAGAAGTGGAAGAACCACACACTCCGGTTTTGGGGAGATTAGTTCAAGAAAGAAGGAAGCTAGAGAGGTATAGTCCATCTAATTTTAGTTCAATTTATTTATTTATTTTTTACTTATGATGATCCTAGAACTATGAGGGAGGTAGTGGATTCAAGGGATGGAAAATTCTAGAAGAAGGCCATGATGGAAGAAATAGCAGCCCTAAACAAGAATCATATGTGAGATCTGGTAGAACTACTAGCTCGAAGAAAATCGTTTGGCAGAAAATGGGTGTTTAAGAAGAAGATGAATGTTGAAGGCAAAGTGGAGAAGTACAAAGATCGATTAATAGTGAAAGTTTATTCATAGGTGTCATGAATTGATTTTGGTGATATTTTCTCTCATGTTTCCATGTTATCTTCTATTATATTACGTTTATCTATTGCTACTACTTTATATTTTGAGGTAGAACAAATGGATGTGAAGACATCATTCCTACATGGGGATATGGAAGAAGAGATCTTCATGAAGCAACCAGAAGGCTTTGCATTGAAGGGTAAGAAAGAACGAGTATGCAGGTTAAATAAGTATTTCTATGGGTTAAAGTAATCACCAAGGATGTGTTATTATAAATTTGATACATATATGCAGGGACTTGGCTTCACAAGGAGAAAAGTGAATCACTATGTGTATTTTAAAATAGTTGGTGATAGTGTTATTTATTTTGTCTTACATGTGGATGATATACTTCTAATTAGAAATGATAAAGAAACTATCTAGGATGTGAAGACCCAGTTGTCCTCTAAATTTGTCATGAAGGATCTTGGTGATGCAAACTTAAAATTGGGCATGGAAATTAAATGAGATCAAGAAAAGAGGAAGCTCTGGTTAAATTAGAGGAAGTATGTCGAGAAAATATTGCAAAATTTTAATATGCAGGATAGAAAACTGGTGAAGGTTCCTATTCCTGTAGGTGTAAAGTTATCTGCAGAACAGTGTCCCAAGACATAGGAAGAGGAAGAGGACATGTCCATGTTTCATATGCAAGTGTAGTTGGTAGTTTGATGTATGCAATGGTATGTACCAAACTAGAAATTACACATGCAATGGGAGTATTGAGCAGGTTTATGTCAAAACTAGGGAAGGAACATTGGACAATAGTAAAGCAGGGTGTGGCACTAGTGATTATGGTTTGTGCTACCAAGGAAGACTAAAATTGGATATAGTGTTGGACATATGCAGCTTTGTTTATGCAGCCTTAGTTGGAGATTTTGATCAAAGAAGATTTACAAGTGAGTATGTTTTTAACCTATTTGGAGGAGTAGTCAGTTGGATAAGCAAGAGACAATATGTAGTGGCACTTCAAACTATAGAGGTTGAATACATGGCAGCCACTCATGCAAGCATGGAAGCAGTTTGGTTGTAGATATTGTGTTTAGGTATGGGGTTGGTACAACAAGCTATAAGGATAGATTGCGACAACCAAAGTGCATTATTCTTAAAAATTAACCATGTTTATCATTCGAAGACAAAGCATATTATTGTCTAGTATCACTTTGTGAGGGATATGGATGAAGACAAAAACATGTTGTTATTAAAGGTGGAAACATTGAAGAATATTGCAGATGCATTGACAAATTTTGTGAGCACTGAGAATCTTTCTTGGTGTAGAGAAACAATGGGCATTACAGCCCTGGATTAATTACTTATGTACTCTTGCGACCTCTTGTGTGCAAAGAAGACAATAAGGGGGAGATTGTTGGGTATGTGTTATATCCTTTGCATGACTAGCACCAGGCATTGTCATGGTGTGCAGGGTCTAGCAGGGGAATCATAAGGGGGTGGAAGTGCCCCATGACGAGGGGGTTTTCAGGGGAAACAAACCCCCTTCTCAAGGGGTTCGTTGAAGAAAAAGTAATGCAAGCCTGAGGATGGTTGGGTGGACCAAGGATGGAAGTGGACCCAAGAATGGGAGCAGACCCAAGGATGGTGTATGGACCCTCCCATGGTTTTGTACATGGTTTTGGATATGATGGTATTACCCATGATATTTTGTAGATCTAGTCAAGGGAACTATGATTATGTTCTAATCCATGGTTAATGGATTTGGGGTATATGAATGATTTGACATGTATATAATGTATTTTAACATTGAAAGGAATATAATGAAAAATCAATATGTTTTTCCCATTTTTGGGTTCTGGGAGAAAAATCTTTGTGCATTTTATTTTCTCGCCATCGTATATTTTTCTTTCTTTAAGAATTAATTTGTAGCTAATTTATGTACAAGGGTTACAACCTTTAATTCCTTTGTTTTTCATAGATTGAAAAGTCATATTTCCCTTTCTAATGAGGAAATTTGACTAATTAGAACTTTATTTGGAAATAACCATGACCACCAGAACAATGACGTGGCAACTTTGACTGTGGATAGAAATATGACATTTCTTCATCAGTCATAATTCTAGGGAATAATTCCTTTGTCACCTAGGATCCTTGACTCATCGGAAGTATGACCAATGTTTATTAGTCTTATTTATAGGGAATTTATCGATCAGGAACTTTGATCAACGAACTATTATGACCATTGACCTATAATCATCTTATTCATTCATTGATCAAAGTTCTTTCCACTTAGAGTCACTACGGTAATAGTTCCCATTGGTTATAGTTACTATGGGTTATAGTTCCTATTGGCTAGAGTTCTTAAAATCATAGTTCTTGTTAAATTGATTCCAAAGTCTATTTTTTCAATGTATCCATTATTTAATAAAATCTTTTTGAGATGGTTAATTTCATGTTCTAGTTATTCCTTATCTAAAAGCATTATAGCTCAAATTGTTAGAGTATTTATTAATTTAACCTTTGTTGGGTGGTCAATCAAGAAATCTAAGAACTATGGCCATAAGAAATATGATGAAGGAATGTTTACAAACAAAGGAACTATGACCTTCACTTGTTGGTCATAGTTCTAGGGAATAGTACATATCAATCAAAGTTCTTGAGATCATAGTTGGAGGGTGGAGAGAGAGAGAAAGAGAAAGAGAGAGTGATGGGGGGAGGGAGAGAGAGGGAAAGAGAGGAAGGGAGAGAGAGGGAAAGAAAGGAAGGGAGAAAGAGAGAGGAGAGAGTAGATGGAGAGAAAGGGAGAGAGGGGAAGCAAGAGAGAGATGAGGCGAGAGAGAGAATGAGAGAGGGAGATACATATATATGGATTTGGAGGGAGAGAGAGAGTGGGAGGAAATAACAAAGACATAGAGAGATAGATGTGGAGAGAGAGTGAGGGAGAGAGGAGGGGAGGGAAGATAGATTAGAGAAGAGGAGATAGATAGGGAGAGAAGGAGAAGAGAGAGATAGGGAGACACATAGATGGAGGGAAGAGAGAAAGGGAGATAATGACAAATCTATAGGGAAGAGAGAGGGAGAGAGTGATGGGGGGGAAGACAGAGGGAGGTGGGAGAGAAAGGGAGAGAGATATGACTCAATAGAGAGAAGGAGAGGGAGAGAGAGAGAGAGGGAGGAAAGAAGAAAGGCATAGAGGGAGAAAGGTGGAGAGAGAGAGGGGGTGACAAGGGAGAGATGGAGAGAGAGTGAGGGAGAGAGGAGAGTGGGAGGGAAGAGAGGGAGGAGAGAGAGAGGGAGAGAAGGGGAAGAGAGAGAGGGAAAGGAAGAGGGAGTGAGAGAGAGATAGATAGATATGGAGAGAGAGTGTGTATATCTGGGAGGTAATATAGAGAGAGGGAATAAGAAAGAGACACATACATACAAATATAGATATTATATAACTAACGTAGATCCATCTTAACCTTGGATCTATAAAGCGCAAGAGGGATCAAATATCTCGAGGTGAGAAACTTAAGTTTTGCACTAAAAAAATAGGTTTGCACCTCAATAGATTTGATCCCTCTCGACACTTGATAGATTGGGATTAAGATGGATTTACGATGGTTTATCTAAAAAAATGTTCGTAATTTTATGAATAAAAAATACTTACTATATTAAAAAAAATCAATTTAGAAAATATTTATGTCTAACATCTAACATCTAACTCCTACATATCTAGTGATTAAATAAAATATTGAAACAAAATTAAAAGAGGAAAAAAATTTACTTATAACTAATATACTTTTGTATGAGATTTATTTTATTTCTATTTTTATTGAATTTGTAATGTCTTTATATGATATTTGTTAAAGATATAATTTAGTGCAATGGTTTAAAAACAACATTTTAAAGTTAGATAATTGCACATTCCACAATTTGGAAGAATGATTAAGATGAATTCAAATATTCTATAACAAGTTCAAAAAAGTAAGACATGTAGCAAATTAATATATATGTTAATATTTTCATATGAAATTTTTTGGAAATACTTTTACATTTATCTTTTTGTGATTTATATTTTTGTATAAATAATAATTTTACTATTGTGGACTAAGTTATGATGAGGATAATTTGGTTATTGATAAATGTGTATAACCATTCAAAAAAACACAAAAGTAAATTGAAATTATATAACTTCATGAATTTGAGTAACTTTACGTGAATATAAAGGTTTACTATTACATTTTAGATATAATGAGGTTTATATAGTTAATTAAGGGAGGATAAAGGAATTTGGAACCTTATTTAGTGCTACAAGGGCGAGGGAGTATAGATACGACCAATAAATAGTTGTAATGTGTGGGAAAATAAATTTTAATAAATATTTCATGTACTAATTGTATATAGATACGACCAATAAATAGTTGTAATGTGTGGGAAAATAAATTTTAATAAATATTTTATGTACTAATTGTATTTTATACTTCTCCTCATAATATAATATTTTTAGACTATTAATGAAAGTAACAACCTAGAAACCTAGCGATCATGGCATAGTTTGAAAATGCAATTCCAGTTGATATGAATGATGGGTTCAAATGCAAAATGAATTCGATAATTGTTGAGCCTGGCTCCTAATTAATGGTTGTTGAATTGTCTTGCTTTGAGGACGTTTCATTTTGAAGATGGGAATAATGACAATAAAATCCTAACCATGGACATTGAGAAAATAACATTAAAGATAAAGTAACATACAATCACATAATATGTTAAACTAGTCCTCGTAACATGTGATAGTAAAGAAGACACTAGTCGTTCAGGCAAGATGTGGAGATGATCAGTAAATTGTCGTGGTTATTCCATTGGAACAATTCATCATAATAGATTTGATAAAATATTGAAATTTTTAATGTAAATGTTAACTATTTTTAGATCTCGGATTCTTTATTTATTGTTTGTATGCTTAAATATAAATTAGCTTAAATGCAAGCAATATAAACTGAAAATACATACAGACACTAACCAAAATAGGCACAATCTTCTCTAGCCTATGATCTTCTCTAACAACAATTTTACATGGGGTATTTCAGACAATGAGTCTTTCATTGGCAGTTTGGACTAATCTTTGAGTACTGTCAAGTTATCAATCTCATATATCAAGCGAACTCAATTTTGGATAACTAATTATGGCATATAATTAGCTATTTTCTCATTCTTTTCTAAGTTCCAACAAATAAGTGTATTCAAATGTTCTACATTACAATTTAGTAGGTCAATTGTTGAGTTACTACTTCCAGAAAGCATCCATTTGAAGCAAATTTAACCAACTTGCACAACTATAATGACAAAATTTTCTAAAATAGAAAGCCAAATGTTTTTAGCCCAATTGCACATGAAGCAAATGAAATCTTTGTGTACACAACTAGAATCTCCATTTTTGTCACGCCACTATTTATATAAAGAGATGCTTCATCAATTCCTTTAAGACACCATCCTCTCATAAGGGAAAGGATGTGCATACCTAAGAAACCCTCAATGAGAAACCAATATGGCAATGCAAAGTAAACGAAATCTACATCCTATCATATAGATCATTAGTATAATATAATCTATGGAATCCATCTCCATGATTAGGGCTCCACTGATGCAGGACTCACCCTGCAAAACCCAGAATCTCTCCGTTTTCAGGCATATACAAAGCCCTTCTCGAATAATCGCCCGAGTAATTCTTTCAAAGTCCGAGAAATCTTACAAAACATCATATGCGGAAGCTTCTTTGCATTATCATTCAACTAAATCACATATGGCTGGAACTTAAAATCAAAAATTCAATAAAAAATCACTGCGCCCCTGCTTCAAAGATTCAACCTGGCAAAGTCATGCTACACGCATCGATTTCATGTATACCAAGATCAACGAATGCCGCTACCTTAACAATCCAAATGTCAATTAACCTATCTACGGTTCAAACCTTCCAAAGCATTACACCTCCTTCCGGAATTCTTTAAACTTACCGTTCTGCTCGATCATATCCACACACAGACCTTTGGCTTCTCGTTATCTCCGTTGGACGCTCTCTGACTCTGCACCGAAACAGAGTTCTGTGCTCTACGCATTGGTTTATTCCAGCGCTAGGGCAACTGCATCTACAATCATTTGAATGGAGGAAACTGATGGTCAACCTCCTTAACGATCAGTCCAACAATCGGTCGATGGCTATACCTACTCGTTTATCCCAGCAAAGAACCAAACCCCATTTCCATCACCACAGCAAACAAGCGACGACTCTCACATACTCATCGATTTCTTTTTTTTTGCCAAAACGACTCTGTTCAGCTTATAACAAAATCGGTCACAGGTATTTTTAACCAGCGCTAATCTCCGACACACCACCAGTTTTGAATGCATAACCACTGACTATACTCACACCCATCAATGATTCTACGCAGGGAAAAAAAAAACACTTACAGTTTACAGATGAAACATATACGGTCAAGAACCGATTCATTCAGAGGTTACCCCTGCATACATTCCGGAACTAACTCCATGTGCGGAATCACAACACAAAAGATATTAAAACCAAACAATTCATACAAAATCGAATTCAACAATATGCATATGGCTCAAAAGTCAAATTCTACAGAGACCAAAAAACAACAATTACAAATAGCCTCTTGTTCATGGCCAGATATTGAAAAATCCATGTCCCTTCCAGCTGTTCTTAGACTTTACAGGAAAAACCCCTGTCTCCTCCTCTTCCATTCTATTCTCCCCTACCAGCAGTTCTACCTTAGTCACCCCTAACTACTTCTTTCCACACAAGAAAGAATTAGTTATTCAGTTATAACTCAACATTACCTACCCTTATTGAAATTAACACAAATTTACAACCAAGTCTTCCTCAAGTCTTGCATTTAGCCACAACATGTGACCACCCTGTCACATTGCTGGCCCAAGTCTAGATGCTCCTGCATCAGACTCTCACGCTTGAAAACATTCATGATCTCCTGATCATGTGCTTTCAAGAAGGAATGAAGAAAAATTCCTCCTGGATCCCAGACTTTGTCTAGGAGTTTTCCATATGCTCTGCTCCTCCGTTTAGGCAGCATGTCAGTTGCTTCCTGCTTCATCTTCCTTCTCTGGTCACCATCAAAGTTGCAAACTTCTTGAAGCTTGTCAGCTTTAGAATCCATAGCTTCTACCTCTGCAAGCAAATTTCCTGCTTCCTCGATATCTTCAATCTTAAGTGTTGCAGACCATTCCTCCCTGACAGAGGCAACAACTAATCTAAGTCTCTCACATCTTGCCATTGTTGCATCTCTTTCCTTTGAAATAATGAGATTTTCAGCCTCCTGCAACGCAGTAACTTGGCCTTTTATTTCTTCCTCCAGCTTCTGCAAATCTGACAAAGCCCTCTCCATTTTATGGCTGACATCATCATTCTCCAAGCTCAATGCCTTTGCCTCAGCAGCAACCCGGCCAACTTCCATGAAATTTCTTGCTGCAGCTACCACTTTCTTTTCGGCTTCTAGTTCTAGTTTTTATTTCATGGAAGTGATCTCTTGATTGAGGTTAGCTTTGGCAGATGAAAGCTCCTGAAGAGATGACCTTGCAGCTGCAACCTGCTGTCTCAACCCTTGGACTTCTTGTGAAATTTGTTCCTCCTTCTCGGCCAGTTTCACCTTATTTTCTCTGGTTTGCAAAAAGGATGAAACTATCAATTTCCTCAAATCCACCAACTCCTGAAGTACCCTTGCCTCATCCCCAGCATTGTCAGCCAACCGAACGAGGTTTACCCTCTTTTGGTCCACGGAGGTAATCAACTGATCGACTTCCATTTTCTTTATGGAAAGAATTTCAGAGTTAGTCTGCAGTTGGTCTAGTACACACTGTAGTTCTTCAGACTTTTCTTTTGTTCCTATAAGATTTTCTTCAAACTTGGACACTCTATCAGAAATCCTTTTTCCAACACTTTGAATTCGCATATCACTTTCTGATATCGTTTCTTCCTCAGCTGTAACCATGGCGAGCAGATGTTGCAGCTCTTTCATCAGTGTTTCTCGAGTATTAAAAAGGATTTTTTCTTCTTCCATGTCCTCCCTAACAGAATCATTAATTGATTCTCTGAGTTTTGCATCGGCATCTTCAATTAACTTCAATTCAATATCAGTTTCCGATTTCTTCAGCTCCAAAGCTTCTTTCTCTAGTTGCCACTTTTCCATTTCGTTGGCAGCAGTGTCTTCTGCCTCTTTAATGAGAATATCTGCAGTTTCTATAACCTCCTCAAAGATGTTAAGAAGGTCATAAAACTGACCATGGATGTCATCACAAACAGTGAATTGCTTTCCATTAGGAGAAATCGCCTCCAGTAATTCCTTTGCTTGCAATACCATTTGAAATGCACACCCTCTGCGTATGTTTTCCAGATCCTTGAAGTCT
Source organism: Pinus tabuliformis (assembly GCA_031772625.1). Taxonomy (NCBI): domain Eukaryota; kingdom Viridiplantae; phylum Streptophyta; class Pinopsida; order Pinales; family Pinaceae; genus Pinus; species Pinus tabuliformis. Next base: position 995,389,385 of record CM062806.1, on the reverse strand, counting down.
TCCATCACCTTCTTTATAAATTCCAATGTTTTATTCCCTCCTTGATCCTGTTGCTGACTTCTTGTCATTGTCAGCGCTTCTTCCTTTTCTTCTCCAGTTATGTGAACAACAAAATCTTTCATCATTTCATAAGTAAAAAACTTGATTGCAGATTCAGGAGCTACTTTCAGAACATTAATTCCATTCCCTCTGAAAAATCCTTTAAGACCACCTTCTCTAAAAATATTACTAATAGCTGGAATAACATGAGCTCCTGATGTCTGCACCTGCAATATCACCTTCAAACGGTCAAGAGGAGCTGTGGCGGTTCGAGACAAAGCACCAGCAACCCCTCCAGCAATAAGATAATTGGATGCATGTGTGTGCCTGTCAATACCTTCAGGAATAACTGCTTGCTCCCCAATATCTATGGGGCAAACCCTTTCCCAATACCTGTATATGTTTTCTATGGTTGCCTCATGTGGATATAAAAGGAGAAAATCCCGCCACTCTTCAAATGTTATGATTCCATTATTATCCTTATCTATGTGCTCCACGAAACGCGCAAGTTCTTCATCACTCATTTCAATGCCTGCTCTAACGAGTGCTTCCCATAGCTCTTCAGGTAAAATGCAGCCATTGTGTTCCACATCTATCGCCTGAAAAATGCGGTAAAGCTCGAGTTCCTTGTCATCCATATACCGCCGAAACTCCTGGTACTCGACACGGCCATCCTGATTAGAATCGCTAACTTGAAGCAGATCCTTGGCATACTTATATTCGGCCGGTATCCGCAATGCCTGTAGACCCCGCTCAATTTGCGAATTGTCAAGGTGCCCACTGTTCATTGCATCAAAGAAATTAAACAGACTCCGGATCCTCAATTCTCTCTCCTCTTTCGTCTCCCTCAGGCTGCTCTTGGAAAGTTGCACCTCCTCTGAACTTCCTTCGAGCGGCAACATCGTAGCCAAGGGCATATGCAACAAACGGTCATCAAGCTGTTGTGGAGCATCAATTATCTTATTTGCGTCTTTCCCACCAGTTTTATCTTCTGTCACCTGTTTCTCTGAATCTAGTCTTCGTGTCAACATTTCAGTACGCTGACGCAAGTTCTCTTCTGAACTTTTGAGACCCCCATACGATCTCACCACTTCCTCATCATCATCCAGAGATATTCCTTCCTCTGGCTTGCAGATAACTTCATCTGTTTCATCTGCTTCCCCTACTTCTTCAAGCATTTTCCTCTGAACAAATTTGCCTGCGGCATCTGCCATTATCTTTGTCTTCATCCTTTCTTCTTGAGCTCCTCTCCCTACTGCAACAGCTTCAAACGCACCGCTGCTTTCTTCTTCCGAGTATTTATCTCCTGAAAGATTCTTCCCCATACTTGTGACAGCTTCACAAGATCGCGCATCTTCCTCAGTCAAACCTGTAGTCACAACACAATTGTCAGCTACAAAAATACAAGGTTTTACATTATCCAGCCGATCTGGGTTTACCCAATAGTTCAAGAAATCATCAATGATCTCTTCTTCTGTTTCACCAATGGAAACCTCCGCTTTCAACTCAGCTACTCTGAGTTCTTCACGACTCAACTGTATACTCATCCTCTGCTCGAGCTTCCTCAGCTCTTTTGTTAACTGCATGTTCATCTGTTGATCTGCTTTCTGTTGTAGCCTCTGCCACTTCACTCTCTTCCTCATGGTCCAACCATGTCTCTGGTCTTTCACATTCTCCTGTAACAACTCCATCAATAACCCAAGTTGCACTGCTATCTCGGCTTTCTCTTTCTCATATTCTTCATCCGTCAACTGCTGTCTTATGCCACTTACCTTGGCATCCTCTTTCTCCCTCTTTCTACTGTGGCCTCTTCCTGAACCTCTGCTCTCTCCTTTATGACTTTCAATAGTCATCTTCCTCGCCATGAGTTTCTCACCCATGAGTTGCACCAAGCCTCTGCAACAACAAACTCTTCTGTTGCCACTTACCTCACCAATCCCTTCCTCCGGATCTGGTCTTTTGGTAATCACCCGGTCCTCTACTGGAACCTTTTGAGCATTTCTCCACTGCTCCTTCAGGCTTCACTCATCTGCAACTTTCAAGAACACACTTGTCCTTTTCATTCAACCTCTGTTGAATCTTTAGGTTCTGCCACATTCACCTAGAATCCCTTGCTGGACTCCTTCATCACTGCACTTCAGCTGTGATCTGCTTCCTCCCGCTGAGACTTTCTTCAATCTGCTTGCAACCTGAACTCTGCAAACAACTTTCAAACCAGAGTTAAATATCATCTGACAACTCACCTTCAAGATCCTGTTGATCTTGCTTCACTTCCTCAACTGCACTTGCATATCTGCGCTGCAGTCTTCATCAGTTCCAGAATCTGATCTTAACACATGCAATTAATTTAACTGAAAACTTAAATCTCCACACAGAGCTATTCCTGCTCTGATACCACTTGATGCAGGACTCACCCTGCAAAACCCAGAATCTCTCCGTTTTCAGGCATATACAAAGCCCTTCTCGAATAATCGCCCGAGTAATTCTTTCAAAGTCCGAGCAATCTTACAAAACATCATATGCGGAAGCTTCTTTGTATTATCATTCAACTAAATCACCTATGTCTGGAACTTAAAATCAAAAATTCAATAAAAAATCACTGCGCCCCTGCTTCAAAGATTCAACCTGGCAAAGTCATGCTACACGCATCGATTTCAGGTATACCAAGATCAACGAATGCCGCTACCTTAACAATCCAAATGTCAATTAACCTATCTACGGTTCAAACCTTCCAAAGCATTACACCTCCTTCCAGAATTCTTTAAACTTACCGTTCTGCTCAATCATATCCACACACAGACCTTTGGCTTCTCGTTATCTCCGTTGGACGCTCTCTGACTCTGCACCGAAACAGAGTTCTGTGCTCTACGCATTTGTTTATTCCAACGCTAGGGCAACTGCATCTACAATCATTTGAATGGAGGAAACTGATGGTCAACCTCCTTAACGATCAGTCCAACAATCGGTCGATGGCTATACCTACTCGTTTATCCTAGCAAAGAACCAAACCCCATTTCCATCACCACAGCAAACAAGCAACGACTCTCACATACTCATCGATTTCTTTTTTTTTGCCAAAACGACTCTGTTTAGCTTACAACAAAATTGGTCACAGGTATTTTTAACTAGCGCTAATCTCCGACACACCACCAATTTTGAATGCATAACCACTGACTATACTCACGCCCATCAACGATTCTACGCAGGGAAAAAAAAAACACTTACAGTTTACAGATGAAACATATACGGTCAAGAACCGATTCATTCAGAGGTTACCCCTGCATACATTCCGGAACTAACTCCATGTGCAGAATCACAACACAAAGGATATTAAAACCAAACAATTCATACAAAATCGAATTCAACAATATGCATATGGCTCAAAAGTCAAATTCTACAGAGACCAAAAAACAACAATTACAAATAGCCTCTTGTTCATGGCCAGATATTGAAAAATCCATGGCCCTTCCAACTGTTCTTAGACTTTATAGGAAAAACCCCTGTCTCCTCCTCTGTCCGTTCTATTCTCCCCTACCAGCAGTTCTACCTTAGTCACCCCTAACTACTTCTTTCCACACAAGAAAGAATTAGTTATTCAGTTATAACTCAACATTACTTACCCTTATTGAAATTAACACAAATTTACAACCAAGTCTTCCTCAAGTCTTGCATTTAGCCACAACATGTGACCACCCCGTCACATTGCTGGCCCAAGTCTAGATGCTCCTGCATCATCTACACATAGAGACATATACAATAGTAGGTAAAAACCAAAATGAAAATCTTATATCCTTATTAAATACTTAATTGATAAGTTATCTTTATTTTGTAATATATTTATTAAATTATTTAAATTTATATGTTTTTTTTTTCTTTCTTAATTATTTACTTCTATTCCTATGTTTTCAAAAAGAAAGTGTGTTGGTATCTAAGGTTTTTTACTAATTTGAATTACTATAAAGTTTTTTACAAATTTTAAACCCATCAATTAAAGCAATTATAGTTCACAATTTTATTTTAAACAATATGACAAACATGGTTTAAATACTTCACTATTTTAAATATCAATCAAGGTGAAAAGTTTGTAATTACAAAACAAGAGCTTTGCATTCCATCACCACATAGAACCTTTGCCATAAAACAATGTATTAACAATTTTTTTGATGTTTCCTTAAATTTATGCCTTCCTATTGAAGTCAAACTGACAAAAATAAATTAAGTACTATACATTGACTTCGCATATTACAATTAAAAATCCATAAATATTTTACCCTCTTTTAATAGTTAAACTATTTTTCCATTTAACATATTTCTTGAAACAACATACACTTATATAAGAAAACTATCCAGATACAAATTAACACTAACTTCAAATAAGCATTAAATAAATTATTTGATATAAGAAATATTCTCTATTATTTATTTATGTATATTTCTCATAAATAAATCTCTTGTTTGATTTACGCACCCAAAGATCTTACGATTTTCACCAAAGTGATAATTTTTGCATTCGGGAATCCTCTAACTTCAAGCATGTACCTCTTATTATTAGCAGTTAAATTAGTTTTGGTAGTAAATGAATATTTTTTTTTACTGCGCATTTTATTTATGAGAATTTTTTACTTTGAAGTTCTGGAATCAACGAGGCTATAATATCCCCAATATTAAAGTAATTTCGCCTTCGGAAAAAAGAATTAACACATAATTTGAACCAACCATTTCAAAAAAATGTTGCTAACTAATTTATATCCAAAGACTTGTAAAAATTATAATTAAATTTGTTTTTATACCCCACATGTGGGTCGATGTTTTTATTATCAAAATTTTGTTTTCAACAACCGAATCAAGAAAGCCCTACAACCAACATAAGAATATGATGTAAATCTCTACATTCATCATCGAATCGAATCTTAGTGTCCCGTTGATCTTGATCTTGAGAGTGATTTAGTAAATTTTCCATGGATTGTGAATAATTTACACATTTGTATTTGGTTGGAGAATTCACCAATGCCGTGTTTGTATTTAGGGTTAGCTCTTGTTTTAAGGATTATAGAAGTTAACGATTGAGAAACCACCCTGGACGAGAGTGATTTAGTAATTTTTCCATAGATTGTGAATAATTTACACATTTGTATTTGGCTGGAGATTTCACCAATGCCGTGTTTGTATTCAAGGTTAGCTTTTGTTTTTAGGATTATAGTAGTTAACGATTGAGAAACCAACCTAGACTGAATTTTTTGGGAATTAAGGCCAATTTTATGGATTAAGTGTAATATGGTTATACAAACAAAGCAATTTATCTCAAACAACAACTAAATTCGACATCACTTCCTTCATTGATAAATAATAAAATGATACAATGATACAAATGATATGTAAATGCATCCAAAGTACATCTCTGGAATCAGTTGAATCGACCCTCAAAATATTTTCTCTGTTCGGTTACATCGGCCTCACCAAAGAGATATCTCGGGATATAATAACCTATTACAAGATCTGACATCCAAAACCTCTTTTAATAACCTACAGCAGGCGTATCAACAACTTGTTTTGGTTCTACTCGAATTAATCCTCTACTTTCTGCCTTCTATGCTATTGAATTGTATCCTCGCCTGCACACAAACATCAATTAAAAGCGAACAAAATCAAGTAAAATAATTTTTTATTTCCAATATAAACTTTGATTCTAAAAGTGTGGAGATCATAATATGGTGTTGAAGATTTTAGGTGCATTGTGAAGGGAGCTTACATACCCTGAATGCCTAGATTTGATCCCAAATCATATCCATGCCCCCAACTCGAGAAATTGCACCTGCAATCGCAGATGGAGAAGAGACTTGGCCATGAGGAGCCTTGTTGATGTCCATTATGGAGTTGCCTTGGACGCTGTTGTGTTGCGGTGGGGGACGGTGCCTAAGTTGGTGCGCGAGAGGTTCACAATGAAGCAGAGAACCATCTCTTCTCTAATCGATAATTTGTTGTAGAAACTCTGAGCGCAATATTTCAATTTGAAATCCCAGGCAGGAAGGCATTTGAATTTTCAAATCTTTGGTGTGAAGGTAACATTGAATGCATTTAAGTTCATGTCTTGTCTTATCCATGGCTTCTGGAGTCAGAGTTGTCAAGCTTTCAGTATTAAAAATATTTTAAAATAAAAATTTAGTTTTCGCGGAGGGGCAGAGAGTTATGATTTTTCGAAGCTACTTTCGCGCAGCTAGCTTCACTCACCGCGGAACTGATTTCGCCCACTGCGAAGCTATTTCACAGACTTGGATTTCGTGAACCTGGATTTCGTGCAACTATTACATAAACTCAAAGATAAACAACATAAGGTTGGAGCAACACAGTAAAAACTAAGTATTGAATTCTAAAACATGAAAATACATGCATACGAGGTTGCCACTCATTCACCAAGTAAAATGTAAATTTTATATTGATTTACATTCACCCTAGTAACACAGTAACTGCTGTTTTCACGCCTCCACCAAAATTTGCTCCACCATTTTCTCCCCAGAGAATTGCTCTCTTTTTCTCTAACCTCTTACTCTCTAACCTATTACAAAATGACTTTTACATTCGTATATAACTCAACATACAATTTTACATTTAATTCATGACAAAGCGAAATTAATATGATGTTGTTGTTGAGTGTGATCAGGATTGCGCAGGTGTTTCTGGAGTGTGGCCAATATTTGCGCCCATATCTATTTACCAAAGCACATTGAATGCCTTAAATTCCTTGCTGCATTTTAGAATGGTTCACACCTGGCTTCAGTCCTTCAATCTTCAAACAAAGACGCAACCTGCAAAAATACGTCTGGCAAGTATGACTGTTGTCAGGCGGTTTATTGGTGTGGTTGGGATTATTATTTCCAACACCCCCCCTTAATCACAATTACTGCCATTGACTCCCAAATAGTTTCTGAGAGAAACAAAACATTCACATGCCAATGCCTTTGTGAAAATATTAGCAAATTGTACCTGTGCCCTGCAATGTTGCAACACAATTTCATCATTGTTAATCAACTCTTTAATAAAATGATATTTCGCATAAATATGCTTGGTCCTTTTGTGGAAGACAAAATTCTTTGAAAATGCAATTGTTGAGGTGTTGTCGCAGAAAATAGGTGTCGCTCCCTCTTGGTCATGACAAAGATCCCTCATCATCCTTCTCATTCAAACTTCCTAACACGTTGTTGTTGTTGCTGCGACATATTCAGCTTCTGCTGTTGACAGTGACACTATTGGCTATTTCTTAGAGGCCCGTGAAATGGCTCTGGAACCCAAATGAAAAACATATACTGACGCGCTGTTTCTATCATGGACACTGCTTGCCCAATCACTGTCAGTGTAACCAAATAGCCTGAAATCACTTGCTGCTATGTACAAAACTCCATACTGTTTTGTCCCACTGACATACCTCAGAATCCTTTTCGCTACTTGCCAATGTGTCTCCTTGGGTGTCTCCATGAACCTTGACACCAGACTTACTACATAAGTTATATCTGGCCTAGTGGCGGTCAAATACATCAAGCTGCCTATCCTGCTTTTGTATAATGTCAGATTGACATTGCTACTGCAATCTTCTTTGCTCAACTTCAACCCTGTGACAGTTGGAGTTGGTGCAGACTTGTTGTTTTGCATTTTAAACCTCTCCAAAATTTCTGCCACATACTTTGCTTGAGAGATAAAAATGCCATTTTCTGTTTGTTTCACTTCTATGCCCAAAAATATATTAACAATCCCAAGTCAGTCATTTCAAATTCACTCTTCATGACTTGTTTGAAATCAGCGATGAGGAAATCATCACTTCCTGTAAAAATAAAATCATCTAAATATAAGACAACAATGAGAATCTTACCTTTGCTCTCTTTGATGTAGAGAGTAGGCTCACCATCACATTTGTCGAAACCATTGTCCAACAAGTAAGCATCTATCATGATGTACCATGCGCACAGTGCTTGCTTCAACCCATAAAGAGCTTTCCTCAACCGATATACTTTGTCTTCTTAGCCTTCAATCTCATAACCAGGCAGTTGCGCGACATACACTTCCTCTTTCAGCACTCCATTCATGAGCGCTGATTTAATGTCCATTTGATACACTCTCCATTTATGTTGTTCGGAAATCACCACAACTGCGCCCATTGTCTCCATCTGCACAATTGGCGCAAACGTCTCCGCATAATCTCTTCCATGCTGCTGCTTGTATCCTTTGACAACTAGCCTTGCTTTGTGCCTTTCAATCTTTCCCTCAATGTTGCTTTCGGTCTTATAGACCCACTTCACTCCAATAACATGTTTTCTTTTCAGAAAGCTCACTAACTCCCATGTGTCATTCCTTTCTATTGCTTTTATTTCTTCCTCCATTGTTGCAATCCATTTTTCTTCTTTGACTGCATCTTCAAAGTGTATTGGGTCATCTACATGACAAAATAATGCAAATAAATAATTTAGACCTGCACTACTATCAACTTCATCTTGCTCATAAATTTCATTTAACTTTCTGAACTTTGGTCTTCTTGTGCTTACTAAAGATGGGCTTGGCATGTCACTTGGTGTTGCGCTTCATGGTGTGCTTGGAGAAGCACTTGCTTCGCTGAATGAAACTGTCATGTTATTTGTTGATAGCGTTGCTTGCTGCCTGCTTTGTTGTGCTTGAATAGGAGTAGAAGGAGTCAGTGTTGAGGAATTACTTGTTGCTGTTAATTCCTCTCTATCCTCATGTGGTATACATGCTTTGACATCAATTGTCTTCTCTAAACTTCCATGCCATGCTTCCTCTTCTATGAACTGAACATCTTTGTTGACTATGACCTTCTTGGTTGATAGATTGTAGAGCTTGTATGCCTTGGATTCATCACTGTATCCAACAAATATACATTTCTCCCCCTTGCTTTCCAACTTCTTCCTTAACTCATCAAGGACGTGCATACGCCACACATCCAAAAACTCTCATGTGAGTGACACTATGCTTTATTCCACTCCATGCCTCTTCAAGAACTATGTTATGGACACTTTTGGTTGGGCATTTATTCAAGATATATGTTGCACAAGTGACAGCTTCAACCCAATAGTCATTTGGCAAATGCTTTGACTTCAACATACTCCTTTCCATCTCCATAAAGGTCCTATTCTTCGTTTCTGCCACACCATTTTGTTGCGTTGTATATCTTGTTGTAAATTGCTTGTGAATTCCATGCTCCTTGCAAAATCGAAGGAAGTCATTTGAGATGTATTCTCCACCTCTGTTAGTCCTAAGGACTTTGATGTAATGTCCATTTTGCTTCTCAACAAAAGCCTTGTATTGTCGAAAGTGCTCAAACACTTCACTTTTCTGTTTTAGGAGAATGACCCATGTCTTCCTTGTGTAGTCATCTATGAAGGTCAATACATAGTGGCTACAACCAATTGATGATATCTGCATTGGTCCACATAAATCTGAGTAGACAATCTCCAAAGGTGCCTTTGCCCTCACTGACTTTCCTGCTGGAAATGTCTCTCTATGTTGCTTGCCCAAGATACATCCTTCGCATATCCTGTCTAGTTTTCTATGAGTGGTAAACCCTTCACCATGTCTTTCCTATGCAGCAAATTCAAACATCCAAAGTTGAGATGTCCAACTCTCAAATGCCATAACCAATTTTCATCTTTTACCTCTGCTTGAAAGTTTACTTGTGTGACAGTTGCCTCTTTTCTTCCATCTTCCTGTAAGTTCATATATAGTTGTGCTTGTGCACTTTCTTTCTGCAAATCTGATATTATTTTTAGGGGAAACATTCTATTGTTTGTCATCTAAACCTTTGCAATCAGTTGTTTACTTGGAGACCTATCCAAAATTGTCACACATCATTTTTGAAGAAGACATTGTAGCCTTTCTGCATGAGCTGTCAAACGCTCATGAGATTATGTTTCAAACTAGGGACAAAGTAAACATCTGAGATGTATTTCTTCTCCCCCTTCTTTATTAGGATATTAACTCTTTCTTTTCTCATGATAGAGACTTTGCTATCAGTCCCTAATGTCACTTTAGATTTCACACTTTCATCTAGATCAAAAAACATTTCTATGTTTCCTGACATGTGCTTGCTACACCCTGAATCTAGATACCATATATCACTCTGTTTTTCTTGTGTTACATTACAAGGTAAAAACATGCTATCATGGTTCCGATTTTCTCTTGTGAAATTTACACTCGGTTTGTTACTAATGTCATATTTCTTGTTTCTACATTCATTTGCATAATGACCATACTTCTTACAGTGATGACATTGAACTTGAGATTTATCATACCTCTGATTTTGTGCTTGATTTTGGCTTGGGCCTTGAATTGGATTTTGATTGCTGCCTCTTCCATTTGAGCTTGAAGCGCTGCTTCTTCCATCTCTGTGTGGGCCTCTTCCTCTTCCTCTAGCATATGATCTTCCTCTGCCTCGACCTTGACCAAATGATACTTGTGTCTTGAAGGCATGCTCCAATGAGGAGTTTGCTTCTCTATTCAGTCTATGTTCATGAGAAATCAGTGATGCATTAAGTTCATCCACTGAGAACTGCGAGAGATTCTTTTTCTCTTCTATCACCACAACAATGGCCTCAAACCTTGCTGACAAACTTCTCAAAACTTTCTCAACTATTCCTCTGTTCTTAAGTGGCTGACCATGAGACCTGATTTGAGTAACCAGCCCACTTACATGTGTAAAAAACGAGTCTATATTCTCAGACTCTTTCGTACGAAGTGTTTCAAAATCTCTCCTCAACATTTGTAACTTTGTTATCTTGACTTTTGCCATGCCTTGGTAGGCTGTCTGAAGGGTGTCCCATGTTTTCTTGGACTTTGTTGCTACTGCAACCCTTGGGAAAATACTTTCATGAACTGCTTGGAAAATATAAAACAAGGCTTTTGAATCCTTCTTCCTGTTGTCCCTTAACACATCTTTTTCTTGTTGAAATAAGGCATTGTATGATGCTACATCGGACGGTTCTTGAAAACCATTCTCTACCAAATCCCAAATGTCTTGAGAAGAAAACAGGGCTTTCATTGTAATAGCCCAATAATCATAATTTTTGCCATTAAAATGAGGTATTTGAGGATTAGTCAAGCTTGTGCTTGATGTCACCATTTCTGAGCGTAAAAAAAACTATCTACCTGTTGGTAAATATGCTAAAAAACAATTTTCACTGTTAGTAAAAATAAGTGGAGCCGATTTTGCGCAACTACCTTCGCGCACCACAAAGTTATTTCACAGACTTGGATTTCGTGAACCTGGATTTCGCGCACAGTAACTGTTGTTTTCACGCGCCCACCAAAATTTGCTCTACCATTTTCTCCCCATAGACTTTGGCTCTCTTTTTCTCTAACCTCTTACTTTCTAACCTATTACAAAATGACTTTTACATTCATATATAACTCAACATACAATTTTACATTTAATTCACGACAAAGCGAAATTAATATGATGTTGTTGCTGATGTAATCAAAATCTTGCAGGTGTTTATGGAGTGTGGGAAATATTTGTTGAATAAATGCTTCCCATTTCTATTTACCAAAGTACATTATCTGCTTTAAATTCCTTGTTGCGTTTCAGGTATTTATGGAGTGTGGGAAATATTTGCTGACTAAATGCTTGCCCATTTCTATTTACCAAAGTACATTAACTGCTTTAAATTCCTTGTTGCATTTCAAAATGGTTCACATCTCGTTTCAGTGCTTCAATCTTCAAAAAAGAGAGGCAACTTTCAAAAATACTTCTGACAAGTATCGCCGCTGTAAGGCTATTTATTGCGGTAGTTGGGATTATTATTTCCAACAATCAGAAATCAATAGAGCTGAAGAGTTATCGGAATATTGAAAATATTAACGACTCAAGAGTTCCCTAAAATTTGACCTCTCACAAGATTTTGGATTTCAAAATGTATTCAACAATTGTTAGAAAAAATTTCACGTGTGTTATCATAGACAAACTATCAAAATGACTTCTAAATTGAAATTTAAACCGTAAAATTTAGAGTACTTGAAACGCCAACAAAGGTAGCGTGCACCCTGTAGTAAAGCATGATGATACCCCATACCTCATTCATTTATCAGTGTACCACTAGTACGAGACATTACATTAAGTTTATGTCCCTAGATCGGTGAGAACACCATATGCTCTGACATTTTAATATTGTAATTATGCTCGTATTTATTAGCATACATTAAGTTTCTGTCCCTGGATTGGTGAAAACACCAAATGCTTTGACATTTTAATATTGTAATTATGCTCCTATTTATCAGCATACCAAATCCTCGAGAAGGAATACCGTTGGTATATGTATGTAATTAGTATTATTTTTGCCTTTTTGTTAATGGATTCACATTCTCAACTTTTGGGGATTCGAGAGCTTGTTCTCTTATCGTCTCATTACCGAGTATTGGGTTTCAATTTGCTTCGCAACGTGCAAGGAAGTAGTAAGTTCGCGGCCCCATATCTTTGTGCATCCTTGCCTCCTAGGCCAGCCATTCCATCCAGCTAACTAAGGAAGGCAAGTGGAAAGCAACGGGATTTTAATCTCTTCTCTCTGGGTATTCTGTCTAAACGCCAAAAAACCATGCATAGCACTGAATAGAAAGCCATGAATAAAAAGAGAGGTTCTATCTGAAAAGTGCTTCACTAATTCCATCAAGGACCACCCATCATTCATCATCGTCATTCGTTAGGATCCATCATCCGGATGAGGCCTCCCTTTCTTCAGTAAACATGCATATTTCTATTTCTCTACGGATGACAAGATAAATATGTTAGAAAACTAATAAACTTAAACAGCGATTCTACATGCGGAAAGAACTGAAAAGAATCACTGAAACTTAATGCCCAGGGATACGAATTACCTCCAGCCATTGGTGAAACTGTTGATGCAATTTCCTTTTGAAACACCACGCTCCAGCTGCACATGCAAAAGGAAAGAAGACAACTGATCTGAAGGCACTTCCAAGCTCTACTATCTCAGCTAGATGGTGTAGAACTGAAGGGGATTGAGATATGAGCTTGGGGACCAAACAGATGAACATATAGCTAAGCTTCCATCAAGCTTCTAAAAGCTATGTGTTAGAAAAACCACAAATCAAGGTAGAGATCAGATCAAAGTGATGGACCACTTTAGTAGCTCCCAATTATAAATTTAGTAATTGCAGTTGATTTTCTTAACTTAAGGAAACTACTGCAGTTGGTTTCCATAAGTTAAGAAAAGCTGCAATTCCATAAATCAAGGTAGCTTTTGTGTAAAATCAATGGAGCTTAACATTCTCCCACTTGGTCCATACTTCCAAACTTAATGTCTCAACTTAAAAACCATTGATAATCTATATTAAGTAATAGATACATGAATCATGGCGATAAGTCCTCTTATGACGAGTATTATCTTCCATGTATTACTATGCATTTATTCTTATTATAATTTATGTGGCAACAATTTCCTAATGAATAAACCTTATGTTTATTCTTGGTCCTTCTTAAATGAATTTTCTCAAATCAACTTAAAGTGCACATAAATATGAGAAAAAACATCACAATAATTAAGAATTTCATTAACATTGTCCATACAATGAAAAACTGCATAATGGAACCAAGTCCCATATTCAATACATGATCCTTGAATTTAAACGGTGGCATGCCCTTAGTCAAAGGATCAACGATCACTAACTCAGTGCTGACGTGCTCAATGACCACTTTATTTTCTTTAACACGTTCCCTTATAGCTAAATACTTAATGTCCATGTGTTTATTTCGACTCCCACTTTTTTAGCCATAAAACCAGCAGCTGAATTATCACAATATATTCTCAATGGCTTAGATATAGAATCCATAATTCTAAGCCCAGAAATGAAATTCTTAAGCCATACACCATGTAAAGTAGCCTCAAAACAAGAGACGAACTCGGCTTCCATAGTGGAAGTGGCAATCAAGGTCTGCTTGGCAAATGTATCCTGATGTTGATTTGCGTGAATCAACACATTTAGCAAAGTCAGAATCTGAGTATCCAGTTACTTCCAAGTTGTCTGTCTGTCTATACATAAGCATGTAGTCTTTGGTCCCTTGAAGGTACCTCATTACTTTCTTTGCAGCTCTCCAGTGGTCTAAACCTGGATCACTCTGATATTGTCCCAACATTCCCACAACAAATGCAATGTCAGGTCTTGTAGATACACAACATAATTATTAGGAATTGCTGATCTCTTAGGTCTAGTAGATCTTCTTAATGTTGTACCATCATCTTCCTGAGAAGTATGTGGTTCAACTTGTTGTTCAAAAGTTCTTGGCAACTCTTGAACTCCTTAATCTACTGGAATATCGTCAGCAGCTTGTGGAACTTCAACAATTGGTTATTCAACACCAGTTTGTACTTGAGGGGTGCTATGAACAATAACCAATCTTTCACTTGAAGTGGAAGGTTGAGATTCTGAATGATCTTTCTCAGAAACTATGTTTCTGGTTTGATCGCTCCCACTGATCAAGTCATTTTCAAGAAACTTTGCATTTCTTGATTCCACAATCCTAGTGCTGTGAGATGGACAATAAAATCTGTAAGTATGTATGATTTCTAATATGTCTGAACTCCTATTGGCACCTTTCTTTGACTTGTTGGTCTGCTTTCCCTTTATGCAGTCCACACAAGTCTCAAGATCAGTAAAATCTAGAGTATTAAGTATTCCTTCATTTACCAATCTTTTAATTCTATCTATGGAGATATGACCTAGTCTCCGGTGCCATAATTTAGAGGAATCTTCATTAATAACACATCTTTTAGTGCCAGTGTGAACATGCATTGAATCATATGTGACATTGTTTTGTAAATTAATGTAGTAAAGACCATTAGACAAAATACCATTCCCAACATAAGTTTAAGGAATATCCAAAAGGTACAAGCCTTGAAACTGAAATCAAGTTTCTAGAAAAACTTGGAACATAAAAGGTCTTTTCTAACTCCAAAACAAAGCCACTACTTAAAGTTAAATAACATGTTCTTATAGCTTCCACATGCGAGCCCATCTTGTTTCCTGATAAGATGCTTTGCTCACTTCCCACTGGCTTCCTTAGGTTTTGCAAACCTTTGCAAGGAATTCGAAATGTGAATTGTTGATCCAGAATCAATCCACCATGTGTTAATATTAACATTAACCATATCAGATTCATAACAAACAAACGAGATTACTTCCTCAAGTTCGGGAATGTCAGAACGAATTTCAGAGAAATTTGCAGGTTGTACTACTACATCAAAAAATCACATGCTTATGTTGAGGCTTAATAAACTTTCATGTTTTACCAATGTAAAACATGCTAAAAAGAATTGAATCAAATGACATGAAAATTGCCTGTGGGCTAAATTTTCAATTCAAACAGATTCAATAAAACTTTATGAACTTTCATGTTTTACTGAATCAAATGACATGAAAATTGCCTGTGGGCTAAATTTTCAATTCAAACAGATTCAATAAAACTTTATGAACTTTCATGTTTTACCAATGTAAAACATGCTAAAAAGAATTGAATCAAATGACATGAAAATTGCCTGTGGGCTAAATTTTCAATTCAAACAAATTCAATAAAACTTATTAATTCATAACTCCTGTGGGTAGGTTATGAAATTTTATCCTAATTAATCACATAAATATAATAAAAATTCCTGTGGGATAAAATTTATTATATTCAGTGTAATTAATTACAATTTAATGTCTAAATAATCTTTATGTGATCTTGCCAATCAATATATAATTTTATTTAATTAAAGATGCTGTGGCTATTCTCTAATTAATTAAAATCATATGGATCACTAGACATTATTTTGTTGCATAAACAAAACTTAACCAGAGAGAAAAATAATGTTTACTGAAAGGAGTAAGTCAAAATGACATTTTAATAAACTCCATATAACTGTAATAATTCTCCAGCAAAATCAAAATTAAGGTTAAAGCAGTCAGTATTACCAAAATGACTAGAAAACAAGCTATTTTGCTCAAATTTACATTAAATTTCAACAACACTAATCTGAACTTCATGCAAAATAAACACCCTTTGAACAACAATCATATGCTATCAGAACTCCGACTTCTTACATATATGTCGGTTGAAGCATATAAATAAAAAATGATTGTGGACACTATTATAGGGCATGAAAACAGATAAATGAATTGACAGACATATTATTAGTCAGTCTCACAGTGACAATCATTATGCCGGGTTTTGGGATGATGTACGGTCACCTTTCAAAAACTATACAAATTCACTTTGATTTTTGCATCTTTATGACGCTGCATAATTAATGATATCAAACAATATCAAATCCATAATTATGTCAATATTTATCGAAAGAAAAAAAATAATAATAGAAACTAAGCTAAATATCCACACGTTAGTGTTTTTACACCAAATTGGATATTACAATGTATCATGATATTCCAAACCGCAGGCAGCCTCTTGTAAAGATTTTATAAAACATGTTTTTAACCAGGCTACCTCTTCATAGATTTCTAACTCCAACGATAGAATTAGACACACAAAACGCACGCCACCAATAGAGGCAACATTGGTATATACTAGTAAACGGATATTGGTATATACTAGTAAACGGTGATTCAGGTTCTAGTTCTTCAGCTCATTAAAAAAAAAATCTATAAAGAGAATCATTCAAAGGCCTCATGTTGAGGAAAAAATCCGAACACAAATCTATTGCAGCATTCTTTCCCTCTTAGTGAACCATATAAAAAGAGGAGCATGCTTGAACAGGCTTTTCAAGCAATCAAGAATTCAATTCTTATTAAGCCATAAATAAACGCAAGACAAAAGGGTTTCAAAATTAATTTCGGTCACAGAATGCCCTATTTACCAAAATTAACTTGGTTTGATTCTTTGGATTCAAGACTTTCACCCGATCCATTTTAAAACAAACCCTAACACAAGTCTTCCACCGCCAGGATCCGTTTTTTCAAGCAAAACGATATAATTCAAATTTCAAACCGTGATAGCTAATACTCGATTGACATACACGTTAAGAGGGCAAAAATCCAATAAATATATACAAATACAAAGAGCCTGCATCTTGCATACCTCAATAACAATGGCACCTGTAAAAATTAAACCCTGAAATCCTACTCTGCTCCGGAACAAGAAATCATCCTATTTTCAAATGGAGGACTTGCACATACAAACAACATATATATCCATCGTCATCAGTTATATAGGCACGCACCATGAGATCGGAATCTCTGCCCGTACTTGTATCGATATATATCTAACATATATACACTTGAATGCAATTAAAAAATTTTAATTGCACCATTAATTAAAAAAAAATTTGAAGTTCCCGTGTTGGGAAAAATTTTATACGATTCTAAGCTGCGAGCTCGATCACTACCCGCCTCATTCGAATTCAAATCTCGGGTATAAAGCATAATTTCGGTCTCACACAGCCACTAAAATCGCATGAATAATCAATCGGTCTTCCAAAAACATTTCGCCCTATAGCCAAATGCGAGATATGTCCAATGCAATTCCATGCGTATGGCAGACCATATCTCGTCAGCATGCTTTGACTACTCTGACAAAATAGACTGATTGTTTCCCAAAATTCATGGCTGATAGGCACGTTCTCTTTATGATGTATGTGCATATCAATATAAGAAAATTGCGTGAAGAAAGTGAAGGTTCGAAACTAACTCCACCATTAAAACAATAAGGGGAGAAGAAGAACAGCAGTGGAGAAAGCATCGAGGCAGAAGAAACAACACCAGCGAATGAAATGAAATGAAGCAATATAGAACTGACGATGAGATTCAGTCGAATAAATGAAAATAAAAATCACTTCAAAATATTCGAATCCACACCAAGGCAGAGGTAAACCTCGCTCTGATACCAACTGTTAGAAAACTAATAAACTTAAACAGCGATTCTGCATGCGGAAAGAACTGAAAAGAATCACTGAAACTTAATTCCCAGGGATACGAATTACCTCCAGCCATTGGTGAAACTTTTGATGCAATTTCCTTCTGAAACACCACGCTCCAGCTGCACATGCAAAAGGAAAGAAGACAACTGATCTAAAGGCACTTCCAAGCTCTACTATCTCAGCTAGATGGTGTAGAACTGAAGGGGATTGAGATATGAGCTTGGGGACCAAACAGATGAACATATAGCTAAGCTTCCATCAAGCTTCTAAATGCTATGTGTTAGAAAAACCACAAATCAAGGTAGAGATCAGATCAAAGTGATGGACCACTTTAGTAGCTCCCAATTATAAATTTAGTAATTGCAGTTGATTTTCTTAACTTAAGGAAACTACTACAGTTGGTTTCCATAAGTTAAGAAAAGCTGCAATTCCATAAATCAAGGTAACTTTTGTGTAAAATCAATGGAGCTTAACAAAATAATGCCTACCCACTACGTTCCTCCAGCAAGTGTATTAAAAGGCGCAAGAACGAACAATAAAAATCCTTGAAGGATAGCCCGAGTGTAATAAAGTTGGCCACGCTTATGGTTCTGTTGGCCCCTGATTCTTCTGTCCCTAGATTTCGAATAGTACTCGATGAATATATGGAAATCGACAACACTTCTGTTTTACTAAAGTTATTGGATCTAGCCCCTACGGGTTTATCTGAGGGTCCATTGTCAAGGTTTCAAGTAAATGGGGCATGTCACACCCCCAAGTCTACGGTAACTTTTTTTCCGTGACCGGCGGGGTGCGGCACCACCGTGTACGTTCTTTTCGTTAATACTAGCACATATGGGCTACGCCTTAACCGATATAAACATGCTTTAACCGTTAACTTATAACCATGTGTAAGCATTAATCTTCATAAATCATCATAAACCATTCTTTAACATTCCATGTGCAATTAAACCGAACAACAATTGCAAACAACAATGTAGAATGGGAGGGGCAACTCCCGGTAAAGTCTGCCCGAATATATTATGATCTTTTTCAATAATACAAATGTACAAGTGTGCCGGGCAAAGTCCACGGCCAACACTTAGAATCAATACAACAAGGCATAAGAAGCCTTAACCATACACCATTATGTACCTTTGTCCAGGAGCGGGTCCCCACACGGGTCACCAAGACACTCCTCCAAATCCTACACAAGACCGTGTATAAAACCTCCCTCAACCGTGCCAACCTTCACACAACCGAGCCAAAATATGCGAGTACCTTCTCAACCTTTATGCGCATGAGGAATGCGCATCACCCTTGAGACCTTCGCACTTTTCTCTTGCCTTATGCGAAGAAGACTTGAGCGAAGAGTGAATGATGAGAATGAAGTCTCATTCTCCTCAATATATACGCATCCTTTCTTATGTTTACAAGGGGGCTGCTTCACTTTATGACCGACCCCACTCATTAACATATAAAGCCCACGTATCATGTTATTATGTTATATTTTATTCTTATTAATTCACACATATTCGTATATGTGTTCTCCTCCATATAATATGCTTCCTCCTTTATGTTTTAAGGGGTGTGCTTCCTCACGGTTGCCCCATTATTTACATATGAGCCCTCACATATCATATTTTAATGTGTGTAAGCCTCCATAACATCATACGCCCATACATAGAGTTATGTCGGCCTCCATTATGTGTAAAACCTTCCAACCAAGGTATAAACACTCGTCCCTCTTCATTTTTGTCTTTAAGTATATGCGTGCTCATGCCACACTCTTTCGTCGCATTTCTGTCATGCTTTCGTCGCATTGTAACCGCAGTCCGCCCGCCATGCAGAATCGCGCCCGCCCGGGCTCGCCGTGCAGAACTGTGCCCGCCCGCGCCCTTCGTGCAGACTGTGCCCGCCCTCGTGCAGAAGTGCGCCCGCCCGCGCCCGACGTGCAGACTGTGCCCGCCCGCGTGCAGAACTGTTCCTGCCCGCGCCCGCCGTGCAGACTGTGCCCGCCCGCGTGCAGAAGTGCGCCCGCCCGCGCCCGCCGTGCACGGGTAGCCCTCGCCCGTCGTGCACGGGTCGCCCGCGCCCGTCGTGCACGGGTCGCCCTCGCCCGTCGTGCGTGTCTACCCGGTCGCGTTCATCGTGTGTCGCCGTGTGAAAGAGCGCCCGTCGTCGTGCACGAGGGCGCCCGCCCATCGTGCACGCCTGCCCGAGACTCGAGGGCGTCACAGGGTAGGTCGGAAGCACGCTCAAATGGGATTGGTAGGAGTTTTATTGTGTGCGAGTCGAAAATGACGAAGATAATAAGTGAGGGATATGAGTTCGATAATGCTGAGAGAGAGGACAAAATCACCCCTTTCTCATTTTAACCTGACACCAAACAAACTTGACTACTTCTGTAGGTTGATATTGCGATATAATTTCTTTCGATTATGTGATCAATAAAAGTTCGATTTTGCGTAAGAATTTTAGTATTGAAGGGATAACGGGGTGAAAAATGAAAAACAAATTTGCAATAACGAGTTCAACAACTAGGATACGGCCCAATTGACAGAGACTATGTGACTAACCATTATGAGGGCTAAAGAGAGAGGAGGGAAAGAGAGGAAAAGAGAATGGTGAGGGAAAGGTTACGTTTTGTAAGCGCAAGCGCAAGAATGGGTTGTAGAAGAAAGCTTTTTTTTAGTAAGAGCTTGTTGAAAAAAGCTTATGAGCTCTCAGTGCTCTACTATGCTGGAGTGGTAATAATAATTTTCTCTCCAAGAGAGAGAAATCTATATGAATTCGCCAATCTCAAGTGTGTGCTCGATGAGTATTTTTCGTATAAGTGTTAGATTGCTCCCCGTATAATGCTTTGGAATGTTTTAATTCACTTTTGGATTTTGTAGACGGTTAATGTGTATTTTACCTAGATTGCATGTTTGATTGCTTTGTTTATGATTTATCAAGTCTCTATTTACATAAAGAAATGAAAGTGTTTTGGGAAAACTGTAAAAGGATTTACTCTTCGAAGGTCCCGATCGTTATTTTGGAAAAGTTTCGAATTGATTCGTATATAACATAAATAAGCAGTTTGATATATGTTTGATTATAGTTTCACACTTACCAGTAAGTGATTGATTGTTTTTTCAAGTTTTTAGTGGAGCGAAAATTTTGGGTATAATTGTATTTTGGGCATAATTGTTTAAGTGTCGATTGGTTAAAGGCTCTGTTACACAGGAATCATTTCCTAGAGGTGGGAAACCGGTTCCAATGGTTCTCGCACTCCCGGAAACTTTGGAACTTTATGGGAACGTTTCTTTTTTTGTGGGAGTTGCAATGGGAGCTTGGGAAAGTTTTGGGGGGGGTTGGGGAATACAAAGCATGTAGACAAATATGTTGCACTGCCCACAAAACACGAGGTTTTGTTCAAACCTTCCCAGGAAGAAAGGTCATTGAGAAATTGGAGCAATCTCTTGATGGGTTAAGGAAACCTGTGACACCTCAATGTAAGGGCAATATCTCGGATGTTATGGTGATGAGTATTTATTTTTTTGTTTATGTATCGTAGAAGATTGTGTGCATATTGTATGTGGCAGGCAATGCTTAACCATTAGAATCACTTTACTTTTTTTCATAAGAATAACTAGAGAAACATAGATAAAATTGTTCCTTTGTATTTTTAAAGCAGATTGTTTCAAATAATAGTCATGTGTTAAAGAACTGATAATGAACTTGACATTTTAATATATTTATATATAAGAGAGATTATATATTTACATTGATTTTAATGTTTGAATATTTTGATTATATATATATATATATATATATATATATATTTATATATATAATATTACCGTTTTCAATTAGCCATTTCCTGTAAATTTTGAAGAAACTTCTAGCCGTTCTCCATACTCTCAACGTTCCCACGTTCCAGAAAGTCATGCAACATAGGTTAAAGGTCAAGGTATTAGTTTTTATTCTAGACTTAGATGTCATTAGGTTAATGATACTTCTAAACTAAAATAAACATTTGACAATCGATAATTATATAGTTACTAGGCCAAGTTCCCACAACTTCCATTTAGAGCAAGACTTTCATTTTCCTAAAATTCGAATAGATTTATATTAGGGTTTCGAAGCAATATAAATTGATACTTGTTTGTATTCATTTACTTTTTCGATTAGTGGTGTGTGTATCTGAAAAAATATTCGATACGCTCAACGTTTGTGAAAACAAGGGATTTTCCTTTTTTCAGAAGAAAAAGCAGTGAAAAGTAGTATGGAGTATATATATTATGTTCAAAAAAGAGATCTGAATATACAGAAAATATGTCGGGCTTTTGTCCTGGATATGTCCTCCTCTTCAGAAAAAGTTCTCAGTTAAGGGGATTTTCCTTAACTAAGAAGAGGATGCAGTTTTTAGTTAGTATTTTGCAATTTATGAATAGTGTTTGGAAAATGGTTGTTTTTAAAATGGGCAAATTTACTCAAAATTTAAAATAGAAAACATGAAAAATACAAAAGGTCATCAAATTTTCATTGGAGCGGCACAGAAGATTTGAAATTCCAGGGTTGGTCGGAATATTGAAATATCGAAAGTATTAATTAAACTTATTAACAAAGCGAGGAATTGAGACAGATAGGGCCCGCTAGCCACATCAACAAGTTTGATCAACCTGCAGTCGAAACAAGCTCGGCGCGAAGTCCCTCCGAATGTGTCAGAAAAATGAGTTAAAAGCAGTGACAAGGACATATGAATGAGATTTCAACCGAAAATGTAAGCATTTGACATAAATTTCCACGCGCATAGGGAATCGGTGAATGCAATTAATAAATAAAAAAATTATTGCTCGTTTGAAAGTCTTTTGTTTCCGAACTTTTCCTACGCGTAGAATTTTAGATTTCATTCAAAATCCAGCAGACTTATTAGTTTTTCAGGATTTCAAGATTGGGGGATTGCAAGGTTTCCATTGAATTTTGTTATGTATTAGGGTATGGAACTCGTATTTAATCAAGAGCACCAATCCCTCTATGTACCTTGATGTTAGTGACATTGGTTGTTGAACTCCTCCGGGATTCGCTCCCGCTCCCGTTTTCACTCTTGCTCCCTACTTTCGCTCCCGCTCCCAAGTAACAATGAGCTAGATGATGTTGGCAACTCTAGCAGTAGCCAGTAGTACTGGTCACAGACTTTTGTTGTAGAGGCCATTTCTAGCCTCCT
The DNA here is from genome assembly GCA_031772625.1 of Pinus tabuliformis. Taxonomy (NCBI): domain Eukaryota; kingdom Viridiplantae; phylum Streptophyta; class Pinopsida; order Pinales; family Pinaceae; genus Pinus; species Pinus tabuliformis. The sequence goes on along the minus strand of CM062806.1, from coordinate 995,366,237 downwards.
TGGTTATGTGTTTTTGTTTTGGTCTCTACATCATCATCGTGTATGTATTGGACAGTGCACTGGGTGCCATTTTGATATAATGGATATATTCATGAGCCCACTTTGATCATATCTTGTCTTCTATCTATATTCTAATGCTATGTGTTTGGAAACATGAATTAAAATCTTTAAAATTATGTGTTTTTATAAAAAAAAAAATATTTAATGTATCTTTTACAACAACCGAGTCATTGAAATCGAGTCGGCCGAGTTGATACCGAGTTGGAGTCGGAGTTTTAAAACATTGTGTTTAGGAGATAGTTTAATTTATAGACGATATAGTTTTTTCACAATATTTTTTCTAAATAATTTTAATTAAAAGCTAGCAGAGATTTTTAAAAACTTGAGTTTAACTTATTTAATTGTAGAATTTGAGTGTATTAGGGTTTTTAAAGGTGTTAGAATCCATTTATGCATTCAAAAATATGTTTTAATCAATAATAAATCAGATTCTTGCTCAAAATTGTATCATTCCTTTGATTCCAATGAAAAAAGCTATTTCGTCTATAAATTTGACTATACCTCATGGTTAATGACCAATATATTTGAGATTCATTGATATCTGTATTAAGCTCTACTTTGATGGTAATTGCATTTCCCAAAATAGTATAAACAATCCCTGGTGTTTGCGAAATTTGGAAATTTCTTCATTATCATTCCTACTTTCTCTATCCTCCTCATATCCTATTTTACCACTATTACATCTTTCTGTTGGTATCTAAAAGGCCCCTCTTTGTAGAGAACAACCCCACCCTCTTTAGCTTGGTCCGTCTATTTCCCTTCACAAAATTCATAGTCCCTCTCTTTGCCTTCACAAAATTCATATTAGTCATAGCGTTTGTTGGGCGATGCCATTAACTATGACTTTATGTTGTGCACATACTAATACATTGTATGCTTGAACTCTATTTCTCATTTTTAGTATTGAAAAGTTTATTTGAAATTATGTTTATATATTTTTTCATGTATTCAATGTTTGCATATTTTGAATTAGAAGATATGGCCTCATTTTTACAATTTATTTATGGCATTGTAGGTATGAGCAGATTCGCGGATTCAGCAGCGGTCAGATCCGTATTTTCATCAGCCTACATTTGTCATAACGTTTGCTGAATGACTCCATTAACTGTAAGTTTACGGTTAACTATAAGTTTATGGTGTGTGTATGTACTCTTTTAAATGTTGCTTATTCGCCCAATCATCGAAGATTTTCAATCTTTAGCTTGTAAATTTAGTTTTTATTATGATGAAACATGGGAGGTTAGAGAATGCCTGCTTATTTTATTCTTTTGTTATGAGTTGTTTCAATGTTGATTAACATTGCTCTAAATGTGATCTGTTCCCACCAGGGAGGCGACTTCTTGTTGTCAAAGATATGCTCTGTGTTCAATTCTTTCTCTTCAATCTTATACGAATTTCTACCCTTGTCTTGCTAGTTAGCATCACCAGAGCGTAATTCTTCTGCATTCTCACAATCTGTCTCCGAAATGATCGCAAAAATATGTTTGAGTATCACAAAATTTTTGGCTCGGCTTCAAGACTCTTGTGTCCTGTGTGTACTGGGAGTTTTTCGAGGTCAGAGGCCAGGTGTAAGGACCTGCGGTCCAAGGCATCACCGCCGGGCAAACGTGACTAGTTAGCAAAGGCAAACGAGCGCGCAGTTGGACGAGTTAGGTGGCAGAGCAAACACTTGGGAGCGTGCGTGCGTACAAGTGAAGAGCAAGTCATGTGTTTATATGATGAATAGCATGGGCGTTCATCCTTAACGAGCCAACAGTGGAAGTTATGAATTAGAGCATTGGTCGATGGGCCGACCAACCGCAAAGACATATGAAGGACATCGATTAGCTTGAAACAAGGGTCGGCCGTGGTGATGGCACGACACACTACAACGCATATATATTGAACGCGTTGTGGAGGCATTTGAATCATTTGAACTCAAGCATTCATGGAGTAATGCAAGTGAGGAGCAGATGATAACGAGGGGAAGTGCGAAGTAAGGTGGAGCAGGTTGTAGGGAAGGCGCAGGTCGTAATACGCCCGTTCTTTTGCAGGAAGACACGATAAACTCGCATAGGTTCCGATTATCGGTTAAGGGCGTGGGTGAAGGAGCCGAGACTTGGCACGGGTTCTCAGGTAGCTCGGGTGAGCGCCCGCCCGTTGTGTAGAAGCAAACAATGCTGTGGAAACATGGGTGAAGGCGCCGGTTGTTGGGCGTGGGTGGCGACTCATATGAGGGTGTGCTCGGCCATCGTTCAAAGGTGTTTTCGAGTGAGGTCACCCGCCCATCGTACAAGAAGAACAAGGTTCGGTTGTGAAGTGCAGAAGGCAGCTCGTGTGAGGGCGCGCCCGCCTGACTTGGGCAAAGGATCTTGGTTATCACACGGAGGTGTGATGAAGTTGTAAAATTGGCTAAGTATGAAACTTGGTGTTTCCAAGTATACTTGTAAAGCTTTGTAATATTGAAAGACTGTATAATATATTATTCAGGCAGACTCATTGTTCAGGGAGTTGCCCCTCCCTTTATACTGTGCAATTGTGTTCTCTTGTATAATTGCTGATGATAATGAATGTGTATGGGTGTTCATTGGTATAAAGGAAACATTAATAATACTTGGTTGTGAAACACAAACTAAGTAGGATAAGTGGTTAGGCGTAGTCCACAAACATAAGTAGTGGTGAAAAGAAAGTGTTCGGTGGTGCCGCACCTTGCCAAGCGCAATTGAAAGACTACCATCGGCCTAGGGGCATGACAGTTGGTATTGGAGCCAAGTTGCTCATGACAATGGTATTAAAGCTGATTCAAGGTTGAAGAAGCTTGACAGTTGGTGACAGTGGAAGAAGGTACTTGCAGGTGAAGGAAGTTGGTTTCACGTACAAGTGGAACAAGGGCTGGTTCATGATTGCAGGGAACTTGGTGAAGCTGGTGAATGGTGAAATAGGTTTAGCAGAGGTGAAGCTTAGTGCTTGGGCCAAGCTGAACGACAAGGCATGGCAGGTTTGGAAGAATTCGAAGGGAAGCTCTTGCTTACCTTATACAGGTTGAAGCAGATGAAAGAAGAGAATCCCCGGATTCGAAAGGAACTTGAAGTCTTGGAAAGGAATGTTGAAGACGAACTTCTTCAACTTGGTTGGACAATGGAGCAAGATGAAGTTGCAGATTGTGCTAACAAGGAAGAGGAAGCCGTGATGATTGAGGATATTATAGATGTGACAACGATGGAGGATGAACTTGAGATTGATCAAGTTGGACCAAGATTGTGCAGTTTGCAGACATGGATGTATGAGGATACTCACATGGAGGAGCCTCATGATGATAAAGTAAGTATTGATACTTGTGTTTCAGTTGAGCTTTTGGGAGATGAACCATATGCAGGGAAGGGCAAAGTCAGTTTGACGATGCAGGGGAGAATCTTACCATGGATGTCTATGATGAGACCTTGTTTGGAGAAGCAAGGATTGTCGACTGTTGTAGGACTTGTTAGGGTTGTTTATGACCGTATGGTAGAAGGTACAAAGGCCCGTGACAAGGGAGGAACATGACGATCATTGCAAAGGATTGGGTCATGCTTTAGCCACATGGAGAATTTGCTAAGTGCCCGGCATGACTCATGGATAGATTGGAGGGCACACACTTGAGGTATGATGATACTTGGGTGGACTTCTCATGGCCGAGACCAAGAGCAACTCTCGTGATGAAGGGGAGATATGATGGAAGGGACTCGTGATGATGATGATATGGTTGGGTGACCGAGTTCACTAAACTGAAGATTGAAGACTTGGATGAGGATGATCGATTGTTGTGATGGGTCTATTTGGACCACATGGGCAACTTAGTCATGGGCGTCAGGTTGGAGACATGGAGCATGGCAGTATTATGCAGGGACATTGTGCAGGAGCACTTATAGAGTTGTCACTTATGGGCATCCAATGAGGAGTGCCAAGGCAGGGATGTTGTGCAGGTGGATTTGCTGATGTGACATGGAGACTTATTATTTATAAACCGATGGAGAGGTTGTGCACTCTTGTAGAACAAGGCCATGGAATTGGATGGAGTTTTGAGCAGACTATGGAGCATTCCTACTACATGGAGAGCTGAGGCATCTTGCAGAGACCTTTGGGCCAAGGCTTGCATGCTTGCTAGATGTTGGTTGGAGATGACTCATGGAGCTCATGATGACATGAGGTTGTGACTTTTAGGGACTTCATATATGGTGGACTTGGAGGATCTGATGCATTGAGGAGCTGAGGTCAGAGACTTTGATGCAGGATGGGGTGCATACTTCTGAGTACATGTATGGGTGTGGCTTGGAAGAGTGACTTGATGAGGAGGATCGATATGAGACACTTTGGAGTGATGGAGTTACAACAATGATGATGCCTTGGTAGAAACACTTGGACATGGGTTGAGCCGAGACTTAACCACTTTTGACACAAGGGAGCTAATTGATCTATGATCACGGGCAGCACATGGATAGATGAGGCAGGTGTATACTTGTTTCTATGGTAGACTTGAGGGATGTCACAAACATATATGATGGAGGTTGCTTCATGGACCTGGATGTGGCACATCGAGAGTCAGAGTTTGATGAGATGATCTCTTCACTTTGAGGAGATGGATGTTTTGCAGATGGATGATGTTGGGATAGATGTGGCTGATTTCATGCAGCACATTGACACCAAACATCATGGACAACATGTTGCAGATGAGATGGGGACTACTTCATGGACCTGAGCATGGCTTACACTTATATGGAGATGGATTCTTGATCGAGTTGAGGATGTGACGGAATGTCCGGAGAAACAACTGATGATGGCATGAGGATGTGCATTCTCATGGTTTGCGCATGATAGTTGGATTAGCTACCTAACTAGTTCAAACATGAGGGAGCTCAATGTGCGGAGATGTGTTAGCATTATGTTGGAGTATCATGGCAGTAGTTCACATAAGGACGACACATGATGAAGTCAACACGAGATGTTGCAGTGGGCATGTAGCTTGAGATGGAGGGGACAGCCTTCCATGATGGAGAGCAGCATGTGGAGATTGCGACGAGATGGTTGATGATCATGGATTGAGATGATTTCCGATGTATGACATACCGATGGGGTGTATGCGTTGGTATGGATAGCTTGGTAACAGACGATTGCCAGGATGAGATATTGTCGAGGACGACAATGATTTCAAGTGGGGGAGGATGTAAGGACCTGCGGTCTAAGGCATCACCACTGGGCAAACACGACAAGTTAGCAAAGGCAAATGAGCGCGCGGTTAGACGAGTTAAGTGGCAGAGCGAACACTTAGGAGCGTGCGTGCGAACAAGTGAAGAGAAAGTCATGCATTTATATGATGAACAACATGGGCGCTCATTCTTATTGAGCCGATGGTGGAAGTTATGAATTGGAGCGTTGGTGGATGGGCCGACCAACCGTAAAGACATACGAAGGGCATCAGTTAGCTTGAAACAAGGGTTGGCCGTGGTGATGGCACGACACACTACAATGCATATATATTGAACACGTTGTGGAGGCATTTGAATCATTCGAACTCAAGCATTCATGGAGTAATGCGAGTGAGGAGAAAATGATAATGAGGGGAAGTGCGAAGTAAGGTGGAATAGGTCATAGAGAAGGCGCAGGTCATAATGCGCCCGTTCTTGTGCAGGCAGACACGATAAACTCGCACAGGTTCCGGTTATTGGTTAATGGTGTGGGTGAAGGAGCTGAGACTTGGCACAGGTTCTCGGGTAGCTCGGGCGGGCCGGTTGTTGGGCATGGGTGGCGACTCATGTGAGGGAGCGCCCGACCATCGTTCAAAGGTGTTTTCGGGTGAGGTTGCCCGCCGTTGTGCGAAGGCGTGCACGGGTGACTCGGGTGAGGTCACCCGCTCGTCATGCAAGAAGAACAAGGTTCGGTTGTGAAGTGAGGAAGGTAGCTTGTGTGGGGGCGCGCCCGCCCGACTTGGGAAAAGGATCTTGGTTATCAGACGGAGGTGTGATGATGTTGTAAAATTGGCTAAGTACGAAACTTGGTGTTTCCAAGTATACTTGTAAAGCTTTGTAATATTGAAAGACCGTATAATATATTATTTGGGCAGACTCATTGTTCAGGGAGTTGCCCCTCCCTTTATACTATGCAATTGTGTTCTCTTGTATAATTGCTTATGATAATGAATGTGTATGGGTGTTCATTGGTATAAAGGAAACATTAATAATACTTGGTTGCGAAACACAAACTAAGTAGGATAAGTGGTTAGGTGTAGTCCACAAACATAAGTATTGGTGAAAAGAAAGTGTTCGGTGTTGTCGCACCTTGCCAAGTGCGGTTGAAAGACTACCGTCGACCTGGGGGCATGACACCAGGGGTCTCGGCTGACTGCCATGTATCGGTAGCCTTCAGGTCATTAACAAGGCTCTTTTTTTTTCGGACTCCACGCTTTGACTTGCTGAATGGTTAGTTCATAGAAAACTTGTCAATTTTAAGTACAAAATTTGATGTTATTAATGAATTCATTAAGAAGTTGAAACACTTGAACAAATAAAAATAACTATAAAATTAATTTTGGAATATAAAACTATAAAGATGTAAATATTTTGCTAAATGAAGATTAATATTTATTATTTTTAAATGAAAATTAGTTATCTGATTATAAATAAAAATAAGTTTGAAATAAATTAAATTGGAAAAAATTGTAATAAAAATCACTTAACCTAATTTTATGATAGTGATTTTTGTTTTTATGGTTATATATATATATATATATATATATATATATATATATATATATATATATATATATATATAAAGATATTATGTATTACTGAAAAAACATGAAAATTACAATGTTTGGGTTGTGTGGGGGAGAGAGCCCGACACAAGGACCAACAAAAAAGTATGAAATGGCCTTAGTAGTAGCCATGGAAAAAATGGGGTCTGAGTTCTTCGATGGAAAGAGAGGAGAACCCTTTTTACAACATCCTAAAAAAGGAGAGTATTACTTATAACCGAAGTGGAGCAGACTAGGCCTGAGTCTATTATTTCCGAGACTAAGAAGTTCGCTGCAGTTAGGCCTCCATAGAGGAAAAGAGACAAAAGAGAGTTGGCCAAGTCATTCTTGGTTGGTGGTCACCAGATCATCGTCCAGGCTAATGGGGGTCTCCTAGGTGCTCCCCTCTTGCTGCACGATAGAGTTTCGGCAACTGGTGGAGGCACCTGCAGGCTCCTTCTTAATGCTTCGGAAGCCTTCAATAGCAGAATGGACCTTCATCGTTGACTTCCTCCTGATGACCATATATTGCGGTGAATCGCGAGTTATGAACTGACAGTGGTGGATGGTTTCAACATAGATGACAAACTTCTCAGTAAGATTGTCAATCTTTGTTTCGAGAACCTTGGTGCGCTCCTCCTACTCCTGCATTGCAAGCCCCATGATGGTTTTCATCTCGCACCATGTTTCTATGGTTCGCGCATAGAGGTTCTCGTGCACTCTCATGAGGGCGGGATTAGGGATCCAGGCAAAGTCGGTGTTAACATCCTCACTCATGACCTCTCTACGAAGAACATTTGGTCGGGCTTCCAAATTGTCTATGCATTGTTCATTTTCCACATTAACAACCATCACATAGTGAAAAGTTGGGCGCCTCGCAGAGGTCTCCGTGCAAGTAGTGGGGAGCAAACCCAAAGAATGCCATCAGGAAGCTGTGCGATTGCGCCTTCCTCCCCAACTGGAGCCTGGGATGGAGCTATTCTTCGAAGCCATGAGAAAAAAAGAGGGCCAGGGAAGCGAAAGGAAACAGAGAGCGAATAACGAGTGAAGAGGAAAGATAGGAGAGGAGAAGATGAGGGGGAGAAAGGGGAGGGGAATATTTATAGAGACCAAGGGATGAAGGGAGTCATGGGGAGGGGAAGAGGGGTGGAAAGGGGAAGCATGCGAAGAACAGATGCTAGGTGGAGGAGGAAGAGTCAAGCATAAAGGATGTGATGGGGAGGTGGCATTCACACAAGGGAGAAGGGAGGTGGCAGTAAGGGCCATGACATCTGGTGAGCCGAGGATGGGTCTGGGCACATGCACCACTATGATGTCCTTCCTCCTATACTTGGAAATGACCTTGAAATGATGAAGGGTATACGAACAGTTATTGTTCGGTAGATTGGATATCTTTGTCATTAATGGATGCGCAGTGCTGACGGAGGTCACCATCCTCCAGATCCTTCCATGCTCTGGAGTTCAATTGAAGGGTCCTAGTTGTACCCTCATTTGCAAGTCTGTCCACGAGCTTATTACCACTCCTTCTGATGACCTGAAAGTGGAGGCCTGCCATTCTGTCTATTTTGTGTTTGATCTGCTGTATAATTTTTTTTAGTTGCCAGTTTTCAGAGACCTTTTCCACATCGACGCCTTGTTGTAAATTTTTTCCTATCTAGATGGCCAACGCAGAATCTCCTTCCATGATCAAATGATTAAGATTTAATTTGTGCGCAATGGTGATAATTTTCTAGAGTGTGAAGTTCAACAACATTGTTTGTGGCTGAACCTATGTTGCCCTCATATATCCAAATTATTTCACCTTTTGAGTTCCTGAAGACCCCTCCAAAACCTACCTGGTCTGGATTACCTTTTGTTGCGCCATCATAGTTGAGCTTTAAGGTGCCCAACACTAGCGGCCTCCATATGTCATTTTTATTGTCATGCATAGAGAAGGAGGTGAATTTGTTAACCTTGATCTAAAGAAGGCCTAGCATTGAGAGGATTCTCGCTTTGGAGTTGGTGGGAGGGGCTTTGGAAGTCTGAGTGGGTAGAGAAGTCACAGTTTCCTTGATTTCTCTTTTGATCTTCGATATTATAATTTCCTCTTGAGTGGAGATGCCCTGGAAGATTCTTGCATTGTGCTCCTTCTAAAGTGCCTGGCAGACCAGACTAAGAATTAGATTCCATGCGCGATTAACCAGTGGATGTGAGGAGAAGGACGATCTCCAATTTACGATGGTTTTCTGTATTGAGGAGAGATTCCGATTTGAGCTATTGAATACCAGTAATATCCAGTCTAAAAATTGGAAGCGTAAGTGCATTCATTCAGAAGGTGATTGGAGGTTTCTTCTTCTTGCTGACAAAGATGGCATCTGGAGGGACTGATGAAGCCTTTTCTCCTTAAGTTGTCCCACGTTAAGCTCTTCCTGTGCATTACTAGCCATAGAAATATAGATATTACTGGCCAATGCTTCGTGTCCGAGATGGAATTCCATTTCGAGTCTGGTTGTAGTTGATCAAGCTTGGAATGTATCTATAGGCTTATTTTAAATTGAAAATACCTATTGAAATTTTTCCCCATCTAATTTTGTCCTCAGTGGAGTCAAGGATGATTTGTCTTTTTGGATGTTCTAAAGAAATATCAGATCAAGCTTGAAGCTTATTATGGGGATCCCAGTCCTTTTGATCCATCCAGATTCTCCATCTGTCCTCTTCCTCACTCGGTTTCCAATACTAGCTTACTTTAGTCTTCCCTCTGTTTTTCATGTCAATATTGATTTGATGGTATTGATCTTGATCAAGTTTTGACCTTTGTTGCCAAGCGTCTTCCCAGAAGAGAGCCTTGTTTCCATTGGCAATCTCCCATAAACTATGTTTTTAAATGATATCCTTGTTCTCCCATGCTTGATTCTAGATAATTGATCCTTTGATATTTCCATTTAGCTTGATGATTTGCTCCTGCGAAAGGGAAGGGGTGTACTTAGCTTTCCATAGGATTCCCCAAGGGGATTTGGGATTTGCAATCCATCTTCATAAGGTTTTGGCACCCAGGGCTTTCCCTAGAAGGTCTATGTCTCTTAGACCAAGGCCTCCATATTTTTTAGGCTTGCAAATGTTTTCCCATGAAACCAGAGCCCATTTCTACTTAACCTTTGCACCTCTCCATAAGAAATTCCTCTGCAGGTTTCTAATTTTGTTTGAGATCACTTTAGGGGTAGCCAAAGTTGAATACAAGTAGAGCGGGATGGCCTAAAGAACATATTCAACAAGGACAAGACATCCTGTCATATTGAGGGATATGAAGGTCCAATTGGCAATTATTTTCTCCAACTTATTGATCAGGTCTTCCCAAGTAGCCCTAGAGAGTGGCATGTCTATCAGGGGAACCCTAGGTAGTTGGAGGGGAGGGTACTGAGGGGGAAGTCTAGAAGTCTGGCGATGTTTCTACAGATAGATAGCGGGGTGTTAAAGAAGAACAACTTGGATTTTTCAGGATTGATAGTGGTATCGGAGGCCGCAGAGAAGTTGGAAAGAATGGACTTAAAGGAGGATGCTTCTCTGATTTTTAGGAGCCCCATAAGAAGGTTGTCATCCATGAATTGTTGGTAAGTGGAGGGGGGAGCAAAGGCATAAGGCTGGAGGCCTGAGAGCTTGTTAGAGTGCAAAGTAGCAGAAATAGAATGGCTAAGCCCTTAATCCATGATGACAAAGAGGAAGGGAGACAGGATCTCCTTTTCTGATACCCCTGGTAGGATTGATGGGTTGCAAAGGGGAACCATTCACGAGGATGGAGAAAAATTCTCCTGACACCATTGCCATGATCCATTTGATGTTGTCTTTGTGGAACCCAAACGCTTCTAGAACTTGTCTCATATACTCCCAACTAATTTTGTCAAAGGCTTTGGACATGTCCAATTGAATCATCATACCAGGTTTTTTTTGAGTTTTGAGAGAGTGGATGAGCTCGTGAGAAAATATGATACTATCCAGGATTTTCCTACCTTCCATGTAGTCAGATTAGTGATGGGAGATAAGGAGAGGCAAGATGGATTTTATCCGATTGGTGAGGACTTTGGAGATAATTTTGTAAATGACATTGCAGAGGGCTATGGGCCTAAATTTGTCTGGGGAGTCAGCAGATTTTCCTTTGGGAATCAAGGTTAGGAAAGTGGAGTTCAGGGCTTTTAGGACATACTTCTGAATGCGGGACTCTTCCACAAGGGCATGGACTTCCAGTTTGAGGATGGGCCAGCAAGCTTTGTAGAAGTCAATGGTGAAACCGTTTGGACCAGGGGCTTTTCCATTAGGCATTCCCATTATCACATCTTCCACTTCCTCAAGGGACACTTTTCTTAGGAGAATTTTGTTATGCTCTTTAGCGAGGATTTTGGGAATATGGTTGGTGATCCTTTTAATTTCTCGCCCTTGGTCACTCCTTGGCTCTTTGAGAAGAGAGATAAAGTATTGAGTGAGATCAACTTCCAACTCCTCTTGAGAGTGAATGAGATGACCCTCTTGGTTCTTTAGACCCAAAATTCTATTGTTCCTCTTGTGTTGTATCATTGATTTATGAAAAAAAACAGTATTATTTTCCCCACATTTCAACCAATTGATTCTAGATTTTTGTTGCCACAACTTCTCTTCCTGGATGGATCTTTCCTCCCAGCTTTGTTGTAATCTTTGTTCCTCTTGCTTTCTGCTCTCCGTGAGCCCTTCTTCAATTATATTTTGTTGGAGAAGTTCCAATTTGTGCTCCAATTTTTTTATTTTTTTTCCATGATGATGTTGCTGAATGATTCTCTGTTCCATTTTTTGATTTCCTCTTTGATATATTTTAGTTTTTTTTGGAATTTTTACATTTTTTTTCTTGATCTGGTGGGAGGATTTGACCACCATTGTTTCATTTTTTCCATGAAGTCCGAGTGATCCAACTAGAAGGCTTCGAATCTGAAAGGCTTATTTTTTTGGCCATTGGAAATTTGAATCTTGAGAGAGATAGGCCAATGATCTAAGCCAGCTTGTGGGAGGATTCTCACTCTGTTTCCCAAGAGGTGAGATAAGTTTCCTCTGATAAAGAAAAAAGTGGTCTAACCGTGAGGCTATTTGACGGTCTCCTCCTCTTCTATTATTCTAGGTAAAAATGCCATTGCTGGTAGGTATGTCTATGAGGTTGAGGTTTTCTATGGTAGTAAGGAAAGCCTCAGAGTCCTTATCGAGATTTTGGATACCATCTCTCTTCTCAGCCACATTAGCTATCATATTAAAGTCACGCACTATGATATTGAAAGGAAGGTGTATAGGATCAAGGACATTGGAGATGCATTGGAGCATTTTCATTTGGTCTATAACCTTATGTGGGGCATAGAAATTTGCTATGTTGATACTATCATTGGTGCCAATAATTCTAAGAAACACTGTCATGGAATGATGAGTGGCCAAGGAGGATAGGACGTCGAGCTTGGATCTTTTCCATAGGGTCATTATTCCTCGTGCTGAACCTCTTGTTGAGTTGGCTAGGAATTTGTAAGGCTTGAAACAACAGTTTAGAAGAAGAGGGGGGTGTACTGACTCAAGTTTGGTTTCTTTAATTAGAAGGATATCAAGATTATTAGATAGAATGTTGTTTTTCAAGATTCGTTTCGTCCCAGGACCATTCAATCCTCTAATATTTCAAGAAATGCAATTCATTGACATGGAGAGGGATTAAGGGCCAGAGCTTTTACCTTTCCTTCATTGATTAGCTTGGCCCACACTTCTTGGAGGAGATGACTAGTGGTCTTTCTCCCTCTTTTCCGGCTTGGGCCTTTGAGGTTGAATCCTCCTACTGAAATATTTGCTAAGATGCCCTTTCATGTCATACTTTCTTGAATGGGGTGGAGCGCTTTGAGTTTTAAATCTTCTTGGAGGAGATAAGCACCTTCAATTTTTTGTAGCTGGTGTTCTGGTATGGCATTAATTCCATTTAATTTCCATGCCTCCGCAATTGTTGCTAAGTCTACCCCCTCGAAAGCTTCTTCTATGGCACTTTCCTCTTGTGTCTCTTCTTTCTCTATTTGATCCATTTATGTATCCTCTTATGAGTGCTCCTTCCTGCTATTCGTATAAACTATGTCCCTATCTTCATATTCTCTATCTGGTTGGTTCAGTCCCTCTTCTCCTACTTCATCTCTTGTCAGGTAGTTGGGATCCGATTACTCCTTAGTGATGTTCAATGCCTCGAACTGGTTTTGACTTGCCTCTTTGTATTGATTCTTCTTGGGGATCACCTTTTTCCTATTGTTCTTGTTCCTGGAGATGACTTTAGTGAAGCCTTCACTGTCTTTTTTTTCTTGCCTACTCTGGAGATTGAGGGGTTTTGTTAATAGGACAGTCTCGGAAGAGATGCCCATGCTTGTGGCACTTCCTACATCTGAAGGGGATATGTTCATAGTCTATACTTTGAAGCCAGACTTCATCCCTGAATATTAATTTTATTTCTTCTGGAAGGGCTCCAGAGACATCAATGTATACATGGATACGGGCATAGGAAACGTAGTGTCCAGTTCTTGTACCTTTAGACATTTTGATATACTCCCCCAGTTGGTCTCCTATACCTTTTAAGACTGAAGGAGCCTAGTAATCAGTTGGTAAGGAGTAAAGGCGAACCCAGACTGGAACTCTTGTGAAATCCTCCTTTTCCGATGTGAAGTTGTCCTTCCAAAATCTCATGTATAATCCGGCTGAGTTGTAGAAGTAGGGTCCTCATTCAAATATTATATCTCTTTCTTCTAGGGGGTCAAATATGATTGTGAAGAATCCTTTGAATCCCAAATGAAGTATTATCTCTCCCTTGGGTGCCCATTTTCTTTGTATCCACTAGTTCAAGGCCCTTTCATTTGGAAAAATGCCCATAAACTTGCATATTATTGCATGTTCTTCCATGTATTCTTTGTAGACTGCTACTCCTAGGTCCTAGATTTCCAGTTCTGGTATTTTCTTTGCTATGGGGTTGCAGTTGTTCTTTGTTTTTTTCCTCTGTTCTTGCATGTGCTCCTGAGATTTTGTTGGATTTGTGTCTGCTAGGGAAGGCATGTCTGAGGCCTTTCCATTTTCAGTTTGAATATCTTTTCTTTTCCTTTTGTCTGTTCCTTTATTCCTTTGAGGTGGTTCCTTTTGCTGAGAGTGTATTGTTCCTTTGTTATCAAAGTTTCCTTCTGTCAAGTAGAACGCTGAGATGGAGGCAAACTTTGTGAAAAATGAATCCTGGTCTGGAGGCCTACCAGTGACCATGTCCTTGAAGGATTGGGCGCCAAGGTTCTGAAGCGGTTCCACCATGACGACCAAGGGATAGCGTGGCCCTGACCAGCTATGCCAGGGGAGGCCGCAAAGAGTGCAAACACAAAGGTTAGGTCACCTTCATCGCAGACGCTTGTAGAGCTCTCCCACTCAAAGTCTGGTAATTTCTTTTACAATTTAATCTCATTATATATATTATTTTAATATAAAGAAGCAAGGTTTTTTTATATTATATTTTTTATTTAAATATAAATAAGTGGCGTCTTTTTCCTCATAAATTAAAAAAAAACAAACAAATATGGTATTTTTTATTGTTATACCCGTCGTAGGCATGGTATTACCCATTTAGTTTTGACTTTGACTACCTATTAATTTGTTTTTGACCAAATATTTATGCACATTATCCATTGTTTAACTTTGAGAATTCAAATTTTGTTATTTTTTATAATTATTTAAATTTATTTATTTGTAAGGTGATCCGTTGAGGCAAGGTTCGAATTTAAGGGGAAAATTCTTATCATAGGGCATTTCGGCTTTAATTACGTTTAATTTTTTTATCTAACCTTCATTCATGATGTGCTTTTAAATTTAAAAAATGTATTTTTGATGGTCCATATTTATTTGAAAACGTCATAAATATCTTTGTTGGCATTAATATCTTGCAGACAAGATCTATCAGTGCTTAATACCCTGCTGAAGGAAAACTTTCAACATCTTTTGACAAATTAGCAGTTAGTCTCCTCCATTTCCAACACCTTCCAAATTATATACTTTTGCATCCCAGAGAAACTTGGGTGCAATATCTGCCACTTTTGAGATTATCGTTGAGTCATCTCAGATGATGAAAAATCCTAGTGGGTGAAGAATGCGATCCACCTCTAGTTAATTATCTTCTATTTGGCAACCTCTACCATCGTCTTTGTAATATGAAAACAATCAGAATGCATGAACCAAATCATATGTATGTGGATAAGTAGAAAATGGATTACACCAATCATGAAAAGATCTAATCAAGCCTCTGTCATCGATAGCAAGTAAAGTATTCCTTGAGCTTGGAGGAATTATATTCATCACCCAAATTGGTTTTGTGCTTAAACTAATAGAAAATCCACCATAGAAAGAGATCATATCCATTACATTTCTAATATTATATTTACTGACATTCATAAGTGTCAGTATTCTCTTACTTGTGTCTACCAAAATGTTGTGTCTATACTAAAATTTTCAGCAATGATCCCTATTTTCTCATGTCATTTAGGGAAGATTGATAAACACTCCGACAATGGAGGAAGTTGTTGAATGTACTCTGCTTCTGGACTTAAAGTTAGAATATTTTTTAATGGTTTATGTGATCATATGCCTGGTCACATGAAACCAGACTTTTATATTTTTCTTTCTCTAGTTGGCATGCCTTATCTCTTGGCTTGAACCAAATTGTTATTTGAACTTGATGAACAATAAAAATTCCCACACGTTTACGCTGTCAGACATCAATTTCTTTCTATATCCTTCCTGTAAGCAGGAGGTGTAGAATACATAAAGTAACCACTAGCTCTCAAAAGGTGATCCACTTCTTTTAGCAGAACACCATCATTTTCATGCCAATCGACACGACAACGTGAATAATGGACCATTTCAAATGAATTGCTTGGATAAGTTAGTTGTGTTGTACCAAGAACTGTAATCATCGCACCAATTCCTCGTTCAAGAGCAAATTGAATCTGATTCTCATGCCCATGCTTTGGAGCAAATGACATTGTCTATATACCTAGTGGAAGTAGATAAGCTGAAAAACTTGCAAAACCACAACCAACATCAAGAACTTGCACCACTCCTGCGGCTCGTAAATCCCTGTTCCATTAGTTATCATGTTTCCCAACCTTTGGATGTACTTTGAAGCTCCATGCTTGAAATGAGTACCACCACCAGGGAACCACCATAGTTTACCCTGCTTATGCACCCAATTTTGCCCACCTTTGACTTTTTGCTAGATGCGAGTGGTTCATATTTCTTTACCACACATGGGCCATTTTATCGGGATCTTGTATTCTTTGAGAGAATATATTAAACAAAAATATTGTTCCTCAAGTGGATAGGACAAATTTCTTTCGAAATTCACTCTTCGAAAATAATTCAAAATTTTGAGTGTTAATATAGTTTAAATCATTACAAGAAACATACTCAATACAATTCAATGGGAAAACATTCATTTATTCTACAGGTATCTTTAGCACATCAACTTTAAAATTGAGAACCACCTTGTTACTTAACCACTGCTTCCCAGTTGAGATCAATGATGCTTGCATATAGATCACATGCTTGGTGCCAAATAATGTTCCAACAAAAAAAACTATCATCACATTGAAATCCAGCACAACCAACTTCCCTGATTGGACGATTGCACATCTAATGTAGAGGAAAGTGAAAGCCCCATATTTAGAAGCAAACATTAACAAGATGAAACAAATTAGCTAGCCACGTATAAGCCCATCTTTTCACTAGACTATTTTTCACCTTATTAAACATGAATATCTTCGTGAATTTCAGTTGAAAACAACTGAATTAGTGGAATCTCTTCAAAAACAAGTCAAAGGGCCTTCGAACTTGTAGATTTGAATAAAACTTGTTTAAATACGGGAGAGAGGTTTATGGAGTAAGAATATTGGAATTTATCAAAGAGATTCCGCAGTAAAAAATTACAGATTGTTTAAATACGGGAGAGAGGTTTATGGAGTAAGAATATTAGAATTTATCCAGGAGATTCCGTAGTAAAAAAATACAGATTTAAAAATGTTTCGTGTTACTTTGCCAATGTGACATCGCGTGATACTTTCATAAATCTTGAAAACCTATTATTAATGTTTAGTAAAGAGCTCAAAAACTTGATATTGAAGGAATGTATAAAAAATCTAAGTTTGCGTAATTTTCATAAAATGTCAAAGGTTGATTCAATGTAGTTTTTAATTGTCGAACAATATGTCATGTTTTAAGATTATGATATATTTGGAAAGCTTTGAAGCAGCGTTGCATTGCAGGAGATAGTTGTCCAAACCTTAGTAAGATTTTATTATTTTGGCTTTTCAATGAATATCACTTCTTCAAGACATCCTATAAGGCAAGTGGCTGTCAAAATGGTTCAAGATTTTTTGTTTTTTTTCTTGAGAACCCAATTTCCAAATTAGTGATTCTTGCAATGATAGAGCACCCATTTATTATAGGTTTAGTTTCTTTTTTTTCTTTTTAAGTTTGACATACTATGTATTCAATATTATTAATATTAGTGTGTAACCCATGATCCAATGCCAAAATATACACTGTACAATATATACTTTACTTTTTAAATCCAATAGTATATATTAAATTATGTAAATCATATTATAAATTATATAATTTATTATAGGTTTAATCTTTTTTTTTTTAAGTTTGACATACTATGTATTCAATATTATTAATATTAGTGTGTAACCCATGATCCAATGCCAAAATATACACTGTAAAATATATACTTTACTTTTTAAATCCAATAGTATATATTAAATTATGTAAATCATATTATAAATTATATAAATTAATTTACTTGAGTTTTTATTGATAACATTCAACAGTTTTATTATTGTTGGTCATCATATAAATTAATTTACTTTTGAGTTTTTATTGATAACATTCAATAGTTTTATTATTGTTGGTCATCTTATACGTCTCATAAGACCTAAAACGTAAATTGTTGGTCATCTTATGGGTTCTTTAGTAACTTCCATTTCTATTAGTTACTAATTTTTGGCTTTTTTGTTTTATTTTTTCCGTTTAACTTTTTTATTTTTTATTTTTCCTTTTTTATTGTTTCCATGTTGATGAATTATAATTTATCATATTAAAAACATATTTTAATAAATTTAATTATAAAAAATTATATATTAATAAAAAATCAAACATATATATTAAAATGTATACATGTTAATATAAATAATATTGGTTAATCATATTTCTTAATTTTTAGTGATGGCATTCAACAATACAATATTTTATTGGTTTTTTTTATTTTTATAATGAAATATTCATGTCTTTATTATTTTTTAGTTTAATTAAGCTATATTTAAGCTAAGTGGCATGTATTACGCACCTATTTTTGCTTTTGATTGCATATTAATCTGTCTTTGACCCAAAAATTATGTAGCTTATCCATAACTTATCATTAAGAATTCAATTTTTGTTATTTTATTATTATTATTTAGATTTATTTATTTGTAAAGTTATTGGTTGAGGTCTTATTATGGGTGTTGTTTAGTAATTTCTATTTTTATATTAGTTACTTTTTTTTAGTTTTATTTCTTTTTATTTAGCTTTTTGATTTTTTTATCATCCATTTTTATGAATGATAGTTTTTTTTTTTCCATATTTTCAATTTAAAATGATAAAATTTAATGATGAAAAAATAGTTTAAATTTTTTTTTCTTATTTTTAGTTTTATTATTTTTAATTTGACTTCTATTTTTTTTTACTTTTTGTATAGTGCTTTTTTTCTCACTATTTTCAATTCCAATTTCATTAATCATAGGTTTTTTTCTTTTTAATTTTTAATTTGACTTTGTTTTTCCCCTTCACCTTTCTATAATTTTCTTTCCCCAACAACTATACGATAAAACTTCCATTTCAATGAATATAATTGAATTAGTAAAAAACAATTAGTTTTTAGAATCTTGTGAGCCTTTCTTTCCTAATTTTATTAAAAAAAATTTATGGCTATATAGTTATTAATTTTTAAGGATCTCGTGAGATTTTTTGCTAACTTTGTTGAATTTTTGTTTTATTTATACATAGTTTTTATAATTTTTACCTCAAGGTATATCAAGAATTCAAGAAATTGAATTCAAGAATTCATGAAATTGATTTTCTTGAATTCCAGAATTCAAGAAAAGGGAATTCCTCCTTATTTTGTCTATGATTAATGTTAGTGTATCTATTTTAGCAGGTCAAAGGATTTGAAACTCTAGTTGAGGTGGACACTTGGATGGCAACAAATCCATTGCAATGAGTTCTTCATTTCATTTTAGGGGATTCAAATTCTAAGATGCAAAGGTAACTAATTCTACCACTGAGGGGGTATTAAATGGTCTAGTTTGAAGTTCAAGATTCCTAATTCTTCTAAAGTTCCAAATTTCAGCGAAGTTCCAGATTCTGGGTAAGTCACTTCAGAACAAGAGATTGATCACCATTTATTGGGAGTTTAGTCTTCAATTTTGCATTTGTTTCAATTGGTTTGTTAAAGTTGTTTTACCTTATTTCCTCCTACCAAACGTAGAAGATTGGTCTCATTGACCATGCAAAAAGTTAATGTGTGAATTTTGTAGTTTAATCTACTACAACTTTATTCCTAGTTTTATTCAAAGTGTTTGTGTCAAATTCAACCAACTTAATACTAAATAAAAAATGATAGACAAATGTATAATATTTGGAAAATATTTGAAAAGAGTTAATGATATATTTTATATAATTTAATATTTAAATTTTTTTAATGAATTTTTTTATTTTGACGATATGAAATGTTCTAGGAACTAAGATTTTGATATTCATCTATAGTGACTAGGGATTTAATTTACATAAATGTGCTAGTTATAATTTAGTTGTCAAATTAATAGTAAAACAACTGCTAATGTGTATTATTCATAAATATCAATTAACTTGTCTATACAATTTAATTTAAAATTTAATTTAATACTAAATCACAAATTATAGATCATCCCAACTCTATTTTACTTTGTAAAAGAAAATAATCATGTTTAAAGATACGAATAAAAGTTTTGTTCCATATTCCCCTATCTTCACGGCCACAAACACAATTGCATTCAACTCTCTATCAATCATATACAATATCTATGAACTTTTTAGGAGACAAATGGTTGTGCAAAACAAGTTTCTTGGAATTGACATCTCATTTACTTGAAACTAAGTTTCTCCATATCAATTTGAATGAAATCTAATTATCTATATTTAAACTAAGAAACAGATATTAACATTAATACTTGTTTAAATTATATTTTTTTATTAATTTCTTAATATTAATATTTTATATTAAAATTATTTTATATTAAAAATTATATTAAAATAATTTAAATTAAATTGTTTTATAATATTTTTAATTAAAACAAACTAAATATGTATGATTATTTATGTTCTTATGATTGTGAATAATGAGACTGCTCAATTCTAATCTGACCACCAGCTTAATTACACATTTCTTCTTGTACTAGATTGTAAAATGATCTCGTACTGGATTGTTGAATCTACCTTTCAGCTCAATCATCCTTCATAATCAAAAAGTATGTGCAACAGCTCTTCTAGACTTTGATCTCCGTCGAGAGTTATCTCAACACTTTCCTCGTTTCAACCATCAACAAGGTCACCTCATCATGCATCAGTAGATCTGAGAGTCAGCCTGGTTGAGCAAAGAAATGAAATGGGAATGCGACAATCACTGGTTCCATACCAGGGTAAGTGAAGAACCAAGCAACACAGACGAGAAGAAAGGTAAGTATATTGCAAGGCTTGGCCACTGGGCTTTCAGTGTCCTCTTCCAGGATTGACAGTTTCAACTGGTATAAAAGCTATCGTTTTTAAATTTTCACTATCTCCTGGGTAGATGGTGCTTCTAGCAAAGGCAAATTTCTTTCTATTTCTGTTTTCTCATGAATTTTGACAAAGAGGAAGGGATGTTGCCAACTTCTACATGGACCACTGAGGAAAACGACACGGTTTTGCACAAAAAGGTATGTCCTCATTACTAACTGAAAGCCAAACCCAGAGAAGTAGATATTTGTCTAACGTTTTTTGGGGTCAACTTCCTAAAATGGTTTTTTCTACTGCAACTAAAATGTTGCATCCTTTCTTGGATTAGGATTTAGAGAACAATCTTGCATTAAATTCCTATTACTGTCTGAGTTTCTTACTGGGGAGTTTCCTTCTTAATTCACAACATAATCTCACGAATTTGGGTTGGAATTAGCATTTTGTTTATATAGGGTAAATTTCTTGATTTTAGCAGTTTACATTTCTCCCCATTCCATATGTTGTGGGGAACACAAAAAATCAAGGGATGCCTAACATATTTCTCAGCTTTCTGCCTATCCATCAACCAGTTCAACTGGCATCTTCTGACATGGCTCCAGCTATCCAATTTCATAATTGTCTCTAGACCCTGTAAACAGTGCGGGTTTCGGCTATGTAATGTATGGTTAGTCTGTAACTATTGTTATTGTTGCTGTCTGAACATTGGATGCTAAATCATAATTTTTGTTCCAGTCACATAAAAACTATGGTATGTGCAGAATACCATTGTCTTTCTTTCTCTCTGGATGCCAGTAGACTCCGGTCTATTCTTCATAAATCTCTATGCATCATAGAAGGTCGCCATAGCTCGCCACCCTCCCTCTTGCCCCCTTCTAGTAATTTTTGCTGGTCTAAGACTTTTCCCGATTGACTTTCAATTTCCCAGTGGCAGTTGTAGGATTTCGTCCACATATGATGGTGAACATCATTTATTTCACTCACTCCATATGTGTCACCGCACTCTTCTCAAGACTAGTATTTATTTTTGCAACAGGATATATTTGTTGCTACAATCCTTTTGTCAGTTTCTTAATAGAAAATTCCAAATTAGGGTTGTCAACGGCGATGCTCGGACACAATTTTCCTGGTTGGCTTTCAATTTCCTAGTGGCAGTTGTAGGCTTCTGTCCACATCTGACAACATATATCATTTTTTCACTCACTACTTACGCGTCACCCGCACTCTTCACTAGACTCCTATTTATTTCCACAACAGGATATATCCGCTGCTACATTCCTTTTGTCAGTTTTTTAATAGAAAATTCCAAATTAGGGTTGTCAACGGCAACGTTTGAACAGAAAATACATTTTAATCCTCGATACTTGCCCTCTCCTGAATTGCATGGTTTTCCAGAATTGATAATCCCAATAGGGATGTACATCTAATCTTGTCAGATCCTCATCTTTCCCATAATGTTAGGCCATATGTGACTTAAATAAGCTCTTAGTTACTGCTAACTTATTCACCATACGTTTCTAAAAAGTTCTTTTATCATGGTGGATTACCCATCTGATGTCTCTACCACCTCTGCACTCATTCATGCCACTGTAGAGGCTGAATCCAGGTGAATCGACCCTGATATCCATGTCAGCCAAAACAGCCCACGTTCACTTAATGCATGGATCTCTATATTAGGAGATGGTAATATGCCAAATGTCGCAAAGAGGCCTCTTGATTATTTGGCTAGTGGACTTGTACAACAACATTGTCGTTCCAAACATCACTCCATTAAAACTGCCCCTCCTCCTCCTGCACTAGCTTTGGATAGTGATACTCTGGTTGACCACATTACTAGTCTACAAAAATGAGCCCTAGTTGGTAGATGGTACTTTTCAGAGATGGAAGACTCTGATACATGTAAATGGATTGAGAAGAAGTGGAAATCGATGTTAGGGTACAAGGCTAAGGTTGTTAGGCTTCTGAAGGGATGGTACAGTTTTCACTTCCTCAATCAGGAAGATTTGGAGAAAATTATAGCTATCCCATGGATTCAGGCAAAAAGTTTTATGGCCCTCCACAAGTGGTACATTGGGTACAATCCCCTTCGTAATACCCCCTCCAATAAGGTGGTATGGGTAAAATTACCAAGACTCCCTCTGGAATTATGGGCAAAACAGGCTCTTACTGACATCGGTAATGCCATCAAAAAGTTTATGTACGTGGACCCACACCGCCTGGGTGCATAGGACAAAAGGGTTGCCTGGATCCCTATTGAAAAGGATTACAAAGGGGGGTTCCCTGATCACATTGAGCTGCATTGTGGTGACATCTTCCTCCAACAAAGGTTGGATTATTGGGGAGTTCTGTTTAGATGCTATTTCTACCACAGAACTGGTCACATGCGACAGTAATGTCCTTTCCGCCTGGGCGGTCAATTCCATGGCAGAAGATGCTATAATGGAACTTTGGGACCTCTCTCAGATATGGGTCGACAAGGTCGTCAGATTCTAAAAGGCAAAGAGAACATGACACATAAGTATCCACTACAGCAATCAGGTACACACTCTCACCAGAATTCTCACCTTCCACATGCTTTTGGATCAATTGTCTCTTCGCCCATTACTATTCCCTCATCACCAATAAATTCGGCCAAATCAGATTTTCCGTCTTCTGACAGCCCACCAGCCTTTATGTCTCATCCACCTCCCAAGCTTGTAACCTTCCAGGACATTCCTATCCCCTTTACAGCTCCTCATCCTTACCCAGATATTCCATCCACCTCGCAAATTGCATATGTTGCTCCTCTAGCTCCGCCACGCCGACAATCAAAAGATAAAGGACCTTGCCTCAGTATTACTCCACCAAATTCCCCAACTGCTTCACCGAAAAATTTGGTGGGGAGTGACCTTGACCTCCTCCTACAAAGGAAGACCCTTGATCTCCGTACTCTCACCATCCATAAACCAGCAGGTAGTTCATCCCCCCATATCAGCCCAAACTCGGCGGGGAACATCACAGTGCGCAGGAAACAAAACCGTGGTAGTCGCCACTTTCGGGGTCGACCCAATAAAAATCCTTTTTCTTCTCCCATGGATAGGTTTCTCGTTGACATCCCCATTTCTAACATCTCCCCCTCATGGGCCCTTAGAGCATAGATGCCTGAGAAATACCTACGATGATGTGCATCATTTCCCTTAATATTTGGGGTCTGGGGACTACCCCTAAATATCTAGCCCTCAAAAACCTGTTGTTATCTCTACATCCGTTCATTATCCTCATTCAAGAGACGATGCACAATGTTCCTGATGCTATTCAATACTTCCAGAAAATATTTCCAACCTGGCATATATCTGCAACTGCTGCTATGGGTCTCTTGGGTGGTTTGGTGGACTTATGGGACCCGAGATGGATTAACATTAAAGCTTTCGAATGCTTTGTTGGTATTCTCCTGGAAGGAAATATCCATGGCATGTTGGGTTATGTTCATATCTTAAATATATATGCCCCATACAGAGATAGAGGGGACTTCTCGGACCGATTCGTATCACCTGGCTTAATGGACCTACAGACTCTCAATATTGCAAGGGATCTAAACTACACTATCAACTTGGATGAAACTTGGGGTTGTTTCAGGAAATCTAACCCTCTAGTGGGGAAAATCCAAAATGCCATCATCATGAACAATTTCGTGGATATATGCCCCTACAAAATCTCCTCGACATGGGACAATGGACGCTCGGGCTCTACATATGTGGCCAAAAGACTGGATCGCTTCATGATACATGAGAAATTGCTAGATCATTTGGGTGATGTCCGAGTAAACACCATCAACAACTTTATATCAGATCATAGACCCATCACTCTATAATGGAGGAAAAGAGTACCTCGATCGGGTCTCCCTTTCAAATTCAATAGAACATTATTACATGACCCTGAATTCAATAAGACGGTACATGACACTTGGGGAATTATTAATATAATGGGTTCCTCTCCTATGCTCAGTATCCTAGAGAAACTTGACTCCCTCTGGGGATCAGTAAAATTATGGCAGAAGAAGAAAATTAGACAATATAGAAGAACTTGTAAAAATCCAAGAAAAACTGGACTAGCTTCAGGTCTCCATGTACTCACATTTCCTCCCTGATCATATCTGAGCCAACATTCAAAAATTGGAACACAGGAAGAAGGAAATTATAATGATGGAAGAAGCTAAATGGAGACTAAAGAGCAGGGCTCTCTAGTTAAATGAAGGAGACTGAAATACTAAATTCTTCCATAGATATGCAAATTTCTGTCAAAATATGAATTCCATATGGCAAATATATGACCTGGGTGGATGAATATCCCACACACAAGAAGAAATAAGTGATGTTGTTGTAAACTACTTTCAAAATGCTTATAGAAGAAATGAAAATTCTTCTATGGAGGATATGATTTGGGGTATTGAACCTTATCCTATCATGTTTGATCTGGAGAAAAATGAGGTTTTTGTTAAGGAAGTCTCTAAGGAAGAGCTGTTGGGGGTTCTCAAGTCTTTTAAGAATGACAAAAGTCTTAGGCCTCATGGATGGACTATTGAATTGTTTTCTCATTTCTTTGAAATTATCAAGATGGATCTACTAGGTATGATCAAGGAATCTAGAAATATGGGCTATATTCATCAAAAGATTTCCTCAACATACATCACTCTCATTCCGAAAAAAATAATCTACTGAGATCTTCTCGGACTACAGAGCTATCTCATTGTGCAATGTCATATATAAAATCATATCAAAGACTATTGCAAGGCAATTGCGCAATACCCTTTCCTCTTTGTATCCCCTAAACAACATGGTTTCCTTTAGGGGAGAATCATTCATGATGATGTGGCAAATTCACAGGAAAGTATGCACTCTATCCACACAAAGAACATGGACGTGGCTATTTTGCAGGTAGATCTTCGTAAGGCTTATGACTGTTTGGACTGGGGCTTCCTTAGACTAATCCTTAGCAAGATTAGTTTACAGCCTAGGTGCATAAACTGGATCATGACATGTGTTGACAACGTAAATTATGCTATCATCATCAACAGAGTTCCAACAAGATTCTTCCGATCGGAAAGAGGTCTTCATCAGGGATGCTCTTTATCTCCATTATTATTCATCCTGGTAGTGGATTGTCTGATTCTGCATATCAAAAGAGAGGTGTTAGAGGGTAATTTCAAATCACTGAAGCTGGGGAAGAATATCAACATCTCACATAACCTCTTTGTCGATGACATCCTCATAATGGGTATGTTATGCGATTTCTCTTGGTATTATCTTTTTAATATTTTGAGCAAATTTGCAAATTCTTCAGGAGTGTGCATGAATTCCAACAATTCAGTTCTTTATTATAGTCAATCTGATATGATAACTATAACATATATAAAAGACTTGTTTGGAATTGAAGCTAAACCTATGAAAAATGGCTTTAAGTATTTAGGTTATAGACTTAAACCATCATGTTATAGAATATCTGATTGGAAATGGCTTAGTGAAAAGTTTTATAAAAGAATTTCTGGATGGTAATTTAGATGTCTATCCATAGGTGGTAGGGCCATTCTGTCACAAGCCATTCTAACACAGCTGGGAGTATATTGGGCACATATTTTTCATATTCCTGCCTCCATCATAAATGACATAAATTGACTTATGGAAAATTTCATTTGGTTGGGTGCACACAGTAGGAAAAAAATTCCATCTGACCAAGCTTTCAAATATAACTCTTCCAAAGGACATGGGTGGATGGGGAATTTTAGACCTTCGTCGTTTTGGCGAGGCTTTACTCATCAAATC
The DNA here is from genome assembly GCA_031772625.1 of Pinus tabuliformis. Taxonomy (NCBI): domain Eukaryota; kingdom Viridiplantae; phylum Streptophyta; class Pinopsida; order Pinales; family Pinaceae; genus Pinus; species Pinus tabuliformis. The sequence continues at coordinate 995,339,816 of CM062806.1, read as the reverse complement.
GCTCTGGAGGGGTTTATTTGGAGCAAGTATTTGGAGTAAGATCATACAACACAAATATCTAAAAAACAAAGATTTCATTTTTTGGTACCGTTTTGGTTCAATTGGGAAAAAACAAGGTTCAACAATCTGGTCAAGTTTCCTAAAAATTGAGAAATGCTTCATTCAACTCCTGACATGGAAATTCCAGACTTGAAATAATATCCTTATTGGTTTTGACCCAATTTTGGGTGCTGAACCGAACCTATCCATCTCAAACAATATCACACAGCTCCTAAATGATCATGGTTTCTTTTTTTGGGGCCAAGTCATAAATGGCTGGTAGGGCAATCTCCCCATGTGGAAAAATGCCTATGAAGTGGGATTAACTAGTCACTTGTAAGAAGAATAGATTCAGATAATCACAAATATGAAATAACTAGGCATTTGTCGATCAGGGACCCAGGATAAAATCATATGTTCGGGAAAAATTCTTTATGATAACATAGTTGTAGCAGATGCCTACCAGATATTAACAAAAAATTCTTTTAGGAAAGAGGAGAACCATACCCTTTATGCCTTCTGGAAAACAAAATCTCTAATCAAAATTATAATTTTTAGTTGGCTTGTTTACCATAATAGAAACCTTGTTTGGGAAAACTTGCAAAAAAGGAATTGGTATGGACCTGGCATATGCTACATATGAAAAAACCACTCAGAAGACAATGACCACATATTTTTACACTGCCTCCTCACTACTTGGGTTTGGAAAAAAATTTATTCCCTTTTTGGCTTCCCATATATTCAACACACTTGTATTAGAGATTCTTTGGAATGGTGGAGCACTCAAAAACCTGCCTGGCGAATTATCCCTCTTTTCCTTTTCTTAGAAATCTGGAAATGGAGGAATAGAAGCATCTTCCAGAACAATACAGAGGACTTCTCTATAATAATTGAAAAAATTGTAAATCTTTCTTTCTTTTCTGCACAACCATTATGCTCTAAAGATGAATCTAAAACGAAGAATGACTTTCAATTCTCTTATCCTATGGGTTTTTTTTATGAGGCCGCATAAGGGAATATCTGTGCCTGTGGATTTTTTATTGCTATAAATGCTGACTTGACATACAGGATGTACTGGAATTGCGGTATTGGTACAAATACTAATGTTGATGTTATAGCTCTCTGAGGTCTCCTTTGGTTCAACAGTTTCCTTGGGAACCCCATGCTACATATATATGGTGATTCGAGAATCATAATCGATCAAGTCTTGGGGAGGGCATCCATCAATAATCCCAGACTACAAGGATGGATGGAAAGAATCAAACTTTTATGGAAATCTCAAGACAGCTACACAATCCAACACATTGGAAGGTGCCTTAACAAGGATGCAGACAAACTATCAAAAAAAAGATTATAGGCATCATTGAAAAATGGTATCTAGAGATTACATGGGAGCAGATCATTTTTTACATGGAGGACCTTCCAAACCCAGGTTAATCTTCTCTATGTAAGTCTCTCAAAGTATTTTTTGTAAATTTTTGTTATATAGGTTTATAACTTCCAAAACATAGTTTCAGAATGTATAAATTTCCCATAACTTCTTTTCGGGAGAATTAACACTCAGCAAGATTCCCTAAAAGGTTGATCAACTGTGATTATAATTGCTATGATAGTATTGCATGGATACATAATTCTCTTTTTTGAAATTTTTGAACTTGTCTGCTTGGCCACTAGGCAAAAATAGTGTCCTCTATGAGGGACTTTCTTGAGCCTCCTCGTTAGATGGTGTCATTTCAAAAAGTTTTCATCTCTCTGCTGACCAAGCCGTGTTGTATTGATAGAACATTTTCATCTCTGGTTTGGTTTCAAATGATACAAGCCTTTCGATTGCTACAGGTTTCTCCAAAGGAGGGACTATCTATTTTAATATGAATAAAAGACAATAATACATCTACAACTGATGACTGTCTATTCCATAGACATTTGCTACTGAAATATGTTTTTTTCTGTCATTATCATCACAGGAACTGTATCAATCATATTATGCTTTCTGTTTTGTCTTGATGTATATGGTTTTCGACTCTTTTCATGGTCACAGTTGACTATTAAAAATCATGGGCTCTATATTTTGTTTTTGCCCAAAATGACATCTGATGAAATATGCCACATGTATATCTTTTCTTAATATAATATATATCAATCTTTTTTCGTACTGGCTTCCCACCAACCTCAACAGAGTAAGGCTGGAGTATTTTTATTTACTGGCTCCTCACTTTGCTACAACTCTTCAATTTGCTCTACTACCTAATCTGCACTCACTTCTACACCTTCAAGCCCTTCGTTGTAGTGGTCAATGAACCCTACTCTGATGAATCTCCATTAAACTTACAGTTCGAAGCTAACTTGATACATTGATAAACAATGTAAAAAACAAGTCATTTCCCGCTATCAATTTTAAGAGAGGGTCAAAGTTTCTTCTGTTTGTTTGTATAATGTATAAAAAGTTTAAAATTTTCTATATAGGTTTCAATTTTTTTCATATTTATGTATAGTTTAAGAATGTGTCCATGATCTTTATTATTGTAAGCTTCAAAATTTCTTCTATTTAAGAGAGAGTGAAAGTTGTTTATTATGTAAATTTTCTCCTTTGATAAGGGAATACTTTCGTTCATAATGTACGATGGATGAAATATTTAAAATTTTCCCCATAGCATTTTATATATTAATTTTTTTATCCATTTATAATATATGATAAATGAAATATTTAGAATTTTCTTGACCTGGGAAAAAAAAAAAAATCAATAAAATGTAATCACAATTTGTATTTAATATGATTTTGTAATAACTAATTCGATTGACTCTTATTGTATTATGTTAACATAATTAACATTCAATCTCAATCCAAGTATAATGCTTATTTACTTTATTTTATTTCTAGTTCACAAGTATACAATCATCAATATATACATATATGTCATATTATAATGTCACAAAATTTATAAACATCTATGTATAATGTGTATAAAATTATACAAGTATTAGGGTAATCTTGTTAGTTCCCATCTTCACATTATAAACTTCAACAATTTTACATTTTTATAATATCAACATATTTCATATCTCCTTTACTTTTATGTAGAATAGATCCCTAGTCATGCCACAACCTTTTGGCTTTCCCACACAATTTACACAACCCAAAACATGCCAAACATGTTCAACTTGTTTGTGTCACGAAACTCTCAACCAACCCACATAATGTCTCAACCTAAGCTCATTGTGTGCCTTCATTCACCCTCAAGGTCCAGTTGTGCACATTTGTGCACCCTCAAGGTCCGATCATGCCACAATATTGCTTTCCCACACAATTGTCTCACCTTGCATAGCTCGTGTGAGTCCACTTGCTCGCATGGCTATCTCATTATGCATGGATCATACGAGTCCACCTGCTAGCATGGTTTTGTAGTCATTTTTCTCTACCAAACCCATTCTAAGGCACCTCGTATGAACTTCTCATCTTCCTAACAATCAACTCGCCCTCATCTTGTGTGTCTCCGTTCACTTCAGTTTTCCCTAAGATCACTTCGAGTCATTCTATTACATCTTCAATCCATTTTATTACATTCGGTTGTTTCCTCAATCATTCCAATCATTCATGCATATATACATGTCATAAATTCATGTAGAGGGGTGTGTCAGTGATCCAAGAGGAACCTAAAAAGGCCAAAAATTAAAATTCATTAGATTCAAGTGAAACTAGTGCCATTGTGTAGAGCTCGAAAAAATGAAACCAATGCAACTTGAATGGGCGAAAGTTGATTCTGTATGCAGAAGTTATTCATGATCAAAGTTCTAGTCAAAGAAAGTCTAAAAGTCAATTTCAAAGCTAAAGGATCATGCTTCAAGTAGGAAAGGTTCTGGATCATTGTTTCAAGGTTCATGGTTCTGGGTAAACAGGTGGCGCATCTAGAACAAACCAAGAGACCCAATCCAAACATTACATGTAGCCTTCACAAATTTGGACAATTGGCATCTTTCAGTTGGTAGAATGTGAACCAATGGATTGGTGCCACGTGGCCCAATGATAGGTTGACACGTGGCCCAATATGGGAAGACAATATGGACTCACCTTATCGGTCAAATATGATACACTCCTAAACTTACCTTATTGATAAAATATGATACACTCCTAACTAGACGTTTATTTTCATCCGAGGAGAACCAAAAAGTTATTTAGTCCTTAACAAACTAGACATCAAGATAAAGGTAGATTTAGGATTACCTATAGGTAGAATCTTGTGAAGGAAAATTTACAACCGAATCCCTCACAGTCATAAATGAATTTGCATGTTGTAATACCCAGTAAAACAAACAATTCTATTGACTTCTTGGCTGACAGTTTCATATCTGAGATTGTATCTAAAGCCAAAAGAGATTTCTCTTATATCTAAGATAGTAATTAATATCAAAACTTGTACCTCAGAGTCTACAATCTTTACCGAAATTCTCTTTTGTTTGAGACTGTAATAGTCTTGAGTTTCTTGTTGATGACTAATGCAAAAATTCCTTTCTATTTGGGACTTAAAGATCTTGACACAGGTTCAAGGTTTTCCCGATTGTTCTTGTTACAAATTTCACATCTCAATCCTCTACATTAATGCAACTGATCCCTTACCTTTGTTGAAAAATTCAAGGTGGTTGAAAGTTCCTACATCACTGTCAAGGAGAGCCCAAGGGGTTAACTATTCAAAGAATTAATTTTTCTTCTCTCTAAGGAATCCAAAACTAGATTAGAAACCTTCACTTAGACCTATAATTCAATCGAACCAACAAGCACAAAAGTCAAACCCTGAAACTTCAAAACTGTTTTGTTGATGCTATTGTGAGTTGACAAAGAGGTTCAGTGAGTTTCAATTAAATCATTCCTTCCCATCATACTCATAAAGGTGCATGGATTCTCTCTCTCTATATATATAAACTAATATAAACATCGGAGTGGCTTAAGATATGAGCGTTGGAGGTAATAATTCTCTTAGTGAATGAAGAAGAAGCCACGTCCCTTAAGTTATATTAATGTTCAAATATTTTTTCATGTAGTTTGATCATTTAACCATAATGAGGGTTTCATTAAAATAATTAATAGATGCTAGTTCATATATTTTTTACTATATTTTAACCATTTGACCATAATGAGGGTATGCTAAAATTCCTTTAACTTATATATTTAATAAAAAGAATTAATTTAATAACAAATAATTAATAGTTGTCGTGATGCTAGTCATATGGGGGTTTAGACCACAACTCAGGTTTTCAATTTCAAACTCCATTTTCTTTCTATCTAGGAGGACCTACGTGGTATGCCACATATCACAGTACATATACTTTCAACAATGAATCAACTAGAGTGGTTTGGTCACAAGAAACCATGAATATCTATGCCAAATTTTCTAACAACAATAGGGGTAGTTCCTGCTGCTTCGTGGGTTGACATCAATGACAACCACCTATCAACAATATTCCCCTTTGGCATTGATGGCAACACAAGTACTCCTCCCGTGAGCATAAATATCCCTGAAACCATTCTACTAACCTTCCTAATGTTTTCTCTCCCCCTTTGACATAAATGGAAAATGATAACTCCCCCTAAGAACCTGCGTCGCCTGCGGACCTGTAACCTACCTCAACTCCCCCTACCTACTTGAAATGATAAACAAATAGGCTAATGGGACTTGTAAGAATCCCAAGTTTTTGGAGAAGATACTTGAACTTTTCACGGGGTAATGGTTTGGTAAAGATGTCAATGATTTCTTATTTGGTTCCAATGTATTCAACTATGTATTCTTCTTTGCAAATTTTTCTTTAACAAAATGATACTTGATCGAGATGTGTTTCATTTTTTACTGCATTACATGATTCTTAGATATATTGATGGCACTGGTGTTATAAAAAAATATTGGAATCGAATCATCAAACTTCACTTGAAGATATTACAATGTTTGTTTCATCTGGAGGATTTGCATACAACAAGTTGCTTCGACTATGTATTTTGCTTCTGCTGTCAATTTGAAGATTGATTCTTGCTAAACCATGAAGAAAGAGAACCGCCTAGATAGGAAGTTGATCCACTAGTACTTTTATGATCATTAACATTTTCGGCCCAATCAACATCTGTATAAGTGACAATTTTTAATTCATTTCCTATAGGCCATTTTTTGTTGTTTTCTTGGGATATAGAAATATTATCTTTACATAAACGACATGGTATTCATCTGTTGTTGCTTGGAATCATGCCACTTGTGAAATTTCCTACATAACATCCACCTTGGAAGTTTTTACATACAATAGACTCCAATCATAGATCTATATATCCTTTGGCCTATATCCATGAATAAGTAATCCATACTTTTCTTGCAACTTGTCAGCTTCAAAATGATTTTCCTTAATGCTTGCTTCAACCATGTTTCTTTCTGACATACTATGCTTCATACAAATTGTTATTGTTGATTCTACCTATCAATATAGATCAAATTTTCATGCCACTGAAATTGTCCATAATATTCCTTTATGTATGCCATCTGTCAACTTGCTAATGATTGATCTTTAAACGTGCCACTTTTCTTGCTTAGACTCCTCATCTTCAATATTTATGGAGTCATCAAGCTGTATTTTTCAAAATAATGTACCACCTAGTCCTTCAGATGGATTATCCTAAACCTTGCCATCGTATAATGTACTTGTTTCTACCTCAAGATTTGTTGACATTACAAATCCTGAAAGGATTACTACTGAAACTTTCTTATTTTCTTGATCTTCTTGCATCTATTTTCCTTTCCTGTGCTTGATGTTAGGGTTGAAATTCATGGAGGATTTCATATTGTACCTAAAATATCAAGTTGTATTCGGATAGTTATGGAATTTGTAACATTGAATGTTGGCCTTGAATAATGGAGTGTGCGATGTAAACTTTCTATTTTCAAAGTTGTCATGAAACTTGTCTTGTGATCTTGCAAACCTACTTCTAGGATACCTGCTTCTAGGGGTTTGATTCCAATGATAATATCTCTATTAATTTACTTGTTTCAACATTCCCTAGACATATGTCTAAAGTTAGCACATGAAAAACAATAACCATTAAACAAATTTGTGTACTTGAATGAGTTATCTTGTCTGAATGGAAGACTTTTGTATTCATTCCTTGTTGGATGAAGAACTGTCTCTTAATTACTTCTTGGAGTTGTGTCTTTTTTAATCTTCTATTTTCCTTCATTTTGATTTGGAATGTTACTACTCATGAACTCATCCAATTCTCTAGAGCTACTTGCAAGGTTCTACTGGACATTTCCCCTTTTTGCTTCCCTTAGTAGAGAGACTATTTCAACTTCTATTTCTTCCCTTTCCCATTTTCTTTCTTTTAACTTATTCCTGAGTGATTCTTCAATTCATTTGGATTCTTCGAATTGTACTCTGAGACTGATGCTTTCTTCTTCATTCATTTTGTTGAGGTTCTTGGCATGTTCTTTTACTTCCTTCAATATAGCTTCCAAAGAATTGACATTTTTCCTTTCTGTTTTAGTTCTTTTATAACTCTAACAACTTCATTTTGAAATTCGATTTCTATCATTTCTTCTTCTTCATCATCAATTGATTCCTTATTTTTGTTCTTATCCACAAATAATAATCTTTCTTTTTTTTCTTCATCATTGTCACTCTCTTCTTCAGATGAGGAGTTATCTTCCTTAGAGAAGAAGCTTTTCTTAAACCATTTCTTCTTATTGAAATTTCATTGACCATTTTTTTCTTTTGTATATGTTTCATTCTTATGATGACACTTAGCTATAAAATGACCAATCTCACCACAATAAAAACATCATAACAAAAGTTTTCCTTTGTACTTACGTATTCATATTTTAATATTCCTCGTAAGGTAGGAAAATTATTCCTCCGGAAAATCCTCTTCTTCTTCCTCTTCATTGCAACTACTAGATCTCAGTTTTGATACCTGTTTTCCCTTCTTGGTCTTCTTGGATGCTAAAAATGTGGTTTCTATACTAAATGAACCATTTTAATATTTAATCCTCATTTCATATGTTGTAATTATTCCATGTAGTTTGTCCATACTCAAGTTGCTTAGATATGATCTAGATTCTAAGAAAGAAACCTTAGGATTAAATCTTGTTGGAATAATTCTGAGGAATTTCTGAATGATGACCTTTTTTTCAACTTGTTCTCCTAATCCTTCTAATGGATTTTTTATTTAATCTACACGTTGAAATTAAGTTACAATGTTCTCACCTTCTTTAATCCTTAGTTGTTCAAATTGAGCTCTATAAATTTGAAGTTTTTCTTCCTTGACCTTTGAGTCTCCTGCATATATGTTTTGAAGCTTGTCCCATAATTCATTAGTTGTTTTACAACCCAATACTTTGACATTGATAGTTTGACTAAGTCCAGTTATAAGAAGATCCTTTTCTTTGGCATCATTTTCAATATTTTTCTTACGTTGTTCATCAGTTGTTTCTTTATATCCCTATTCGATTATTTCCCAAACTTCATATCCTTGCACAAGTAAATGAACCTACATCCTTTTGATCCATAATGCATAGTTATATCCACTAAATAGAGGAACTCTATTCTTTGTGTACTCCATGATCTCCTTCTAGTTGTTAAACTGCTACTAAAGGAACCAAGCCCTGATACCAATTGTTGGAAATACAAAAAGCGAAGGTGAATCAATATTTATTATCAATTAGCATTAGTTAATATTTAATTATTATAATTATTTAGTAAAAGTATTAAATGACAATGCAAAAGATAGAGACAATAAGAATAATATTTTTAGGTGGAAAACCCCCTCCAGGTCAAAAACCACCGAACCCTTTTCTAATAAGCTCTTTAAACTCTAGACCCAACTGAAAAAAAATATACAACTTCCTTTAATTCTAGAAAGAAAATCTTCTCTAGTTCCCACTAGAAGGATGCCCCAATGACCTGGTTTGATCAACAGTCACTTGAAAGGAAGCCTCAACACCGTAGCGAGCCGCAAATCACCTTAGCACAACCCTTCCACCTTGAAGTGTTTACAGGCCCCAAAATGAAGGTGACTTCCTTCACCTTCCTAGCACCACCCTACCAACCTATAAATATAAAATATAAAAGATGTGGACTCTTGTACCAGGGGCAATGATCCACATTACAATGGTTTTCAATTAATGACAGACAACACTAGGACCATACACTTATCTTGATAGACACTGAAAATAGAACTAACTCTCCCCAAAAATTCCTTTTACAACTCTCAGGCAACTTGACTCTTTACAAAATATGGGCTCCCATAGAAGGCATAATGACCTAGTTAAAATTCTTTGACTCTTGACTTTTTACAATGATTCTTAATACATAGCATAACTGATGATGATATGAAAAGAATGGTTGTTTTGTCTCCAAGAAATGTCCTTGTTGTAAGGATTCCTTCAAGAGATGATGATGAATGCTTATTGATTGTCACTTCAAGTTCTTATATGCCCTTGAGTCTTCTTCCACCTACACACAAAGATTCCCAAGACAAGACCCAATCCAAAAGATAGAACAAAAATGACACTTACCTTTTCCTGCAATACACTTGTTAGTATAACAAAACCATTCAAGAATTTGTAATAAATATGGAAGACATATTAATTAACAACAATGAAACATACCTGTAGTAGCTTGTGCCTTTTAAGTTGTCCTTACACACTCTATAAATTTATTCAAGGTTCCACATAAAGATGCTTGACTTGTTTACAACCTAGAATAAGACCATGAAAATTTCTTGGAAATCTTAATAACATAATTAAAACAAGGTGTACGATAGGCCTTCAATGCATGATATGTGACAAAATTTTAATGGATTTGGCTTATATTGAAAGACCTACAAGACAACTTACTATCTAGATTAGAACTCCAAAAGAAAACCAATGAAACTTTACAACAAGGGACTGCATGTGATAGACCTTTTGATTGACCTTAGTATATGGTTATGTATACCTTATACCAATTAGTTATGAGATATAAGAATCAAACAAAATTTGGAACAGAACAGTACTCGACTAACTATAATACATCCATTTTTTAACATATTTGAAACATGGTCACTATTTATGTGCACTACTATCCACAAATTCAATGATTGGGTTACTTCCTTTATTTCTTTAACTTATTCAACTTACAAACAATGATATTGTAGAATGAATCATTGTAATATATTAACAATCATAGGATGAAAAGATTCTCTATATAGTGCTAGAGACAGAATTAACAAATACCTTGACTCCAAATTTTCTAACTGTACATGTACCTATACCCAATGTTGGTCAAAATAAACTTAAAACCAATATTGCCTTAGACACAGACCTATACTTGACACAAAAATTGAGTGAGTCCTAAATACTAGCCCAAACACAACACATCACTACTAGACTTGATGTGGCCCTTATCCTACATATGTTACAATCCTAACTAGACTTTGTTTTGTATATGAAGATAACTACAAAATGATTCAGTCCTCAACAAACCATACATCAAGATAAAGGTCTCTTTCAGATTACTTATAGATAGAATCTTGCGACAGAAAATTTATACCCGATCCCTTCACAATCATTAAAAAATTTGCTGGTTGTAATACCCAATCAAATGAACATTTGTGTTGACTTCTTAGATGAGAGTTTCGTATCCGAGACTATGTCTAATTCCAAAATATATTTCTCTTCTATCTGGGATAGTAATTAATATTGAAACTTTTACCTCAGAATTTGTAATTTTATGGAAATTTTGTTCTGTGTGAGACTATAATAGTGTTAAGTTTCTTGTTGATGATTAATGCCAAAATTATTTTCTATTATGGACTTAAAAAACCTGACATAGATCCAAGGTTTCCCTAATTATTCTTTTTATGAATTTCACATCTCATTAATGTACATTAATTCAACCGAACCCTTGCCTTCATTGAAAAATTAAAGGTGGCCGAAATTTCTTGTGTCACTGTCCAAGAGAGCCAAAGGGAATAGATATTAAAGAATTAATTTTACTTCTCTCTAACGAATCCAAAACGAGATTAGAAACCTTTTGCTTAGATGTGTAACATAATCAAACCAACGAGAAAAAAAATCGAACCCTAACACTTGAAAATTCTTATTTTGATGCTCCTATGACCAAGAGGTTAAGTGATTTTTAATTAAACCATTCCTTCCAATCATACTGATAAAAGTGCATGGAATCTCTATACATATATAGACTACTATAAACATTGGAGGGGTTTCAAATATGAGAGTTAGAGGTATTAATTCCCTTGTGAATGAAGAAAGAGCCACATCCCTTAAGTTATGTTAATGTTCAAATATTTTTTTCTATAGTTTGACCATTTAACCATAATGAAGGTTTTTTTTAAATAATTAATAGATGCTAGCTCATATATTTTTGAGTATATTTTAACCATTTGATCATAATGAGGGTTTCATGCTTAATGACCTTTAACTTAGATATTTAATAACAATTAATTAATTTAATAACAAATAATTAATAGGTGTGATGACGCTAGTCATATGGGGTTTTAACCCACAACTATCGTTGCCAATTTCAAACTCAATTTTCTCTCAATCTGGGAGGACCTACATGGTGTGCCACATATCCGGATAGATCCTTTCGACGAGGAATCAACTAAAGTGGTTTGGTCATAAGAAACCATGATTTTCCATGCCAAACTTATCGATAAATATTGGGGTAGTTCGGGTGCATCAATGACAACCACCTATCAACATATAAGTTAACAGGGGTAATTCTTAAGGGAATGACATGGGTTCTTGAAAGGATTTTTGTGGGTTGTGAACAAAGGAAAATAAACTAGAGTAAATTCCTGAAAAATAACCCATGAATCTGTGTGACCCATGTTGTTCTCTTGAAAATACTATAGCAAATTTGTTTTTATCTATGCATGGATACAAAAACTATTTGGGGTGGATATATAGAGAAAGAAATATGTGTTCTTGCGTGCATGGAAATTAAAAATATTCTTATCTATTTTGGAAAAGAATAACTATAGAGGTGCACAAAACAATAGGCGTGATGTTAGTTCTCTTGAAAAGAATAGTTGTTTATGTAAATATAGAGATAGCTAATGTTTTAGTGTTCTTGGAAAGGAATGTGGTGTTTTTTTCTCATTTATTTATATTGATCTTGCATGAAAAGAATAAGTCATTATGATAGATTTTGCATGCAGAGGAGAATATAATTATTGTGCTACACTTTTTGAAAAGAAATATGTAAATGCATGTAATAAATATGTTAGGTTTCCTTTGGATAAGTACATGTATTTTCATGCAAGAAATAATCATTATCCTCTTAGCTTTACTTGGACTAGAGCATGTATTTTCATTTACAATAGTTATTATAAATAGCTCTCGTTTTGAATAGATGTTGTTGGAAAGAACCTGCATTTGCATGCATAAGAACATTTTCCATTGTGTTAGCTTCATTTTATGTATTTTCAGGCACCAAAAGTAATAGTTAAGAGGGTTATTTCTATTGATAAATTTTATATGATTTAATGCATAAAGATCATAACTATTGAGCTAGAAAAATATATATTTGCCTGCAAAATAACAATATCCGTTATGTTATCTTTCCTTTGGAAAGAGTTATGAATTTTCATGCAAGATTATGTTAGATATCTTCTTGAAATATTAGGCAAGTACATAAAATATTATGTTAGTGCTCTTTTTGGAAGATTGTACATTTGCATGAAATAGGATGTTAGCTTCCTTCTGAGAAACAAATAGTTATCTGCATGCAGGAATATCAACTATTGTGAAAAGTTTATGTATTCACATGAAAAACTATAGCTAATGTCTAGTTTCATTTAAAGGAATAAGGATAGTTGTAGTGCTTTGGAAACAAATGTGGACTTATGGGTTGAGGGGGGGGGGGGGGGGAAGGTGTGGGGGGATTAATGTGGTGTTTGATAGTTCTATGCTTTTTGTTAATGTGAGAAATGTTGTTAAAGATCAAGGCATGATGTGATATTATATTTATGTTTTATGTATGCACACGAATAGATGTTGAAGCATCACTGATAAAGAATTAATATTGCCTTGATTGTTATTTGATTAATCATGATATCAAAGTTCGCAGAGAGTAGTAGTTATAGAAAAACTGCAACATATGGGAAATATGGAATGTACTTAACATTGTGGCACAAAATAAACTAGTGGTATATGTAGGTTGAAGGAATATAAATTGTAGGATAATCCATCAATCGAAAGAACTAGGTTGTAAAGACTTAATGTTCATGGATTTGTAGGTAAAGATCATGGTGATTCTAATAGATTATAACTAGTTTTGTTGCATTTCATATCATAGTTATTTGTAAGATTTTATGGAAATGGTTAAGGGATGAACTCCCTTACAAGCTATTGAGTGAGGAGTGAACACCCTCATGAGAATTTAATAATAAAATTAAATGTTTTCTAGTTTTCACCCTACAAGGTTTCTAAGGTATATCAATGTCTAATGATGTGATTTCTTGTTGTGCCATTTTTATGATGTTGTTTCCTTACATGATGTGACTGTTATACTATCAATAATGTGATTAACTAATTGAGTTAAAATAATCATGGAATTGATGCAAGGTTACATAAGGAAGTTTAAGTTAATATGCTACAACAATGGTAGTTAATGGTTGTGTAACTCACTATTGTTTTACTAAAGATTAGTCTATGTAATGATGATGGTTTATCTAATGATCATTAAAGGAACATGGAAAGTAATTTATGAATTTACACATTGGAAAATGTTGTACAAATTTCCTAACTCCTTACATTTTCCTGCGAGGTTACTGGAGGATGTTATAATAGGCCTAGTGTATGAGCTCATGGATGTGGATATATATATCGAGATTTGATAATAATTATCAAGTAAAGAATTGAATATCTTAGAGAGATTATGGAAACACTTTTAATAATGAATTAACATATACCATGTCTAGAACTTAGTAATTAATGTCGAGTTAGAACTTGTCATAAAGGATGAAATAAAGAGGCTGAATGTTTATGGTTTGATTGGATATCATATTTATAAGAAAAAAATAACCTTGTGCCAAACCCTAGATGAGTTAAACAAGGGGTAAAATGAAAATTTAGGTCTATATGTGTGTGTGTGTGTGTTTTTACAAAATTGAATTCAATTTTATATATATAGTGGTTAAAAGACCCCATAGTGAAATCAAGAGTAATTGTATTTTAAGATGCAACCAACACAAACCATAGGCCAAAGAGTGTCTTCGGAACAAATAAGGAAAACATAAAATATGAGTTACATAGTGAGCAAGTCTTATGTAAAACATAAAATCAGTTTGTATCCAAATCTTATAAAAGAATAATTGGTCAATAATAAAACCAATATCATAAGAATTAGTTTATAGACTTATGCAGTACAACTTGAGTGTTGGAATGTAGTCAGCAAGAAAAAAAACTAAGGTGTGTTTTGGAGGTTTATTATATGTTGTATTAGAGTGAGGTTACAACATGGGGCCTCTGTGGGTCCTAACTAAAATTATTGTTTTTCTATGTACCATACATAAAGTAAAATGACTACCAAAAAGAAAACTAGGGTATGGATGAAGATAATAATAGATAAACTTCTGTAGGATCACATGAAGGGAGAAGAGAGCATTATTTTGAGTAGGGAATAATGAGGGGAGAAATTTGAAACCAAAATCACCATGAATATGGCATTTTACATGTAATTCATAGTCTACAAGAATATCTAGACAATGTAAAAGATAATCTTGAGAAACTCTCTAAGGCAAGGGATGAACAAGAAGGCATAAATGGGTACATACTCAAGAGGTTAGAGGAGAAAAGGGCAATATAAAAGTTCAAAGAAATCATAAGAATTTTTTTAGAAGTGAGTCTATAAACAAAGATGAACCTATAAATTTTAATGAGATTCAAACACCCAAGTTTAATGATGACTTGGAAGAACAAAAGTTAGGGAGAAGTTTTTACATGTCTAATAAGAAAAGAATTGTACCCTAATTATATGGTGAATTTAAAAATATCAAACCTCTTAATTTTGATGGAGAATATGAAGAAGGGGACATTTTTTGGCTTCTGAACATGTCAAAATATTTTAAGATATATAAATACCCTGGTAACCTGAAAGCCACACTCGCTACATACCAGTTAACTTACAAAGTAGCTTTGTCATGGGAAGAAAATAAAGCAACAAAGAAAATTAGAAGTAAAAAATTGACCTGGAAATTATTCAATATTCAATTCAAGAAGAAGTATTAACATAGAGGTACTACAATGAGAAAGCTAGGGAATTCCATGAATTAGGACTGGTTCTATTAAAAATGGATGAATTTGTGAATAAATTTATGATCTTGTTGCAGTATGTGCCATATATATTAAAAAGGAAAAAATTCAAAGGTTTATTAATTGTTTACCTTTTTCCTACAAAGAGTGGATTGAATTTGATATATGAAAATAATGGATGAAACAATAAGAAAAGAAAAACTGTGCTAAACTTTGAATAAGGAAAAAAATGATAACTCTAAGAATTGGTTGGTAAGGAAGAATGAAAAATTTAATGCTTAAAAGAAAGGATTTAAGAAACTTGTGTTTGCTAATACTTATAAAAATTTTCAGGGGAGAAACAATATTAGGAATATGAAAAAACAAATAAATCCAAGTCAAGGAAGTGGAAAGGTAATAGGAACATGGAACTGAAAAACTGATGAATTTACGAGGACACCAATCAAGTGTTGGGCCTATAATGAAAAGCATATATTGAGGGTTCTTCGATAAGATGCTTTCAATAAGAAGGAAAGAATGCATAATATGCAAGATACCTTTATAGTAAATGATGTTTCTCATAACCTGCGAAGGGTTAATTTATTGATGAATGATAGACAGGCTAAACATCAATCCACCATGTTGGAGATTGAAGGTAAAATCTTTGGAAAAACTGTATCTGTGCTAATAAAGACAGGCTTTAGTTTTAGTTATATTTTCCCTTCTGTTATTGAAAAATGTCCTCTTAAGAAAGAAAAATAGACTAAACCTTGGTTAGTGCAATTAGCTTCAAGAACCAAAAGAAGTTTTACTCAGATTAGCAAACACTTCTAATTACACTTAAATAGATTGCACACTAAACCAAACTTGAATATTTTTCCTTTAGGCTCATATGATATCCTTATTGTCATGGATTGACTACAACAACACAAGGAAGTCTTAAAATATTTGGAAAATATATTACACAGATCAATTTTGGTAACCTATTGTTGACGGTGTTGAACCCGCCAACATTTAGGGGATCTCCCTGATATGAAGTCCCAACTAGATCTCATGTTGTTGGGAGTAGGAGTTCCAATAGTGGGTGGTAATGTTATGTGTTGACTGTGGAAACACACAAAGTGAAGTATGATAAATTTGGGAGAGAGAAAGTGTGTGACGCTATGGAGAGTCATGTGTGATGCATGAAGGTTCCAACACATGAATGGAAAAGGAAGTGCGTCCCTTGGAAGATTGTAATAGTATGCATCCTGAAAGGAACACACGAGCAGAATGAGATCACAAGCTAATATGTGGAATATTCACATGTTAAAGTGATGAGTTAATACAACAACACACATCCGACAAGATTCATACAAATGTGAACGAAATAGTTCATAAGCATAAGCGTAAGTTAAATAACATACCTTGCAAATATAGCAAGAATAATCCTACTATATTCACAACATATGAATGAAAGCTTGATGGATCTAATTTTATTATTATAAGTGAAAGTTCCATTCATACATATACCGTTGATGACCATGAGCCCCAATATTGGAATATTGTAGTCAAGAACACCTGCTCCTCCAAAGAAGTATACCCGCTCTATGCTCCAGAGAAGCTAAGGCTCTTCACAATACTCCCAAGCTCTTTCTAAGTCTAAGCCTAACAAAAATATTGACTCCCAAAATCCCTTTACACGAGTTATGAGGTTCTATTTGTATTAAGAGGGGGGTGACTCTTAACCTCCCCTTTGCGACCCTTGGACAACCTTCATGACACTTCAACTTCTTTACAAAATTTCACATTTACATGATGACTCTTCATATTCCAATATTGGCACCTGGAATTTCAGTTACAACATAATTACAAATAATATTACATTTTACACTCATACCCATATAGGAAAAAATACGTTAGATATAACTTGACAACCTAACCAGACAAGACACTATAATGCTTGAGTTTGGCAACACTCTATCTCGACAACTTCCACTTGAGGCTTGTCAGTCACACATCGATGCCAAGTTTGGTATGGTGTGATGACTTGCCCATACTACATGATGGTGTTAGGATGGAAGCAGACTATAACCTCCATAGCATTTAGGTACAATTATTTGGGACCAGTCTTAACTTATTTCTCGAGTAGGAGCAATGTGGTTTTGATTTATATGGGACCTGTTAGCCTTGGAGGCGTTTGGCCCAAAAATGGATCCAAAACACTCCCAAAGTCTCCCAAGTTTGCCTAAAATCATGCATGTGGATCAAAATATGCTCCAAAGAACTCCCTAAGTCTTCAAAATTGCTTAATATCATCGAAAGATTGAAACAAGCGAGGGCGGTGAGCCCTTGGAAGGGCAGAAATGCACTATCGGGAGGCAAAAAATGCATTAAAACAGTCAAAAAACCATTATCACAGGCTTAGAACTGAGAAGGCACATCAACCGTTAGATCTGGTAGATCAGCACCACAGATCTAAGTGGCAGATCACATCAGCGGATCTGATCGGCATAGACAAGCAGTGGCAATCGGCGCTGGACACGCAGAACAACAATCGCCGATGATTGGATCGGCGGGTCACAATCAGTGGAGGAAAATTGATGGTATCGGTGTAGACAATATGGATGTTGCGACTGCGATTAGCGATGCAATGTGGACCATCGATCAGGTGTGCATATTGATGGCCCACATTGCATCACATGATCGCTATCGACACTGACCATGGGGCGGCACCTTTGCATATACATATGGGCGACTCGATAATTGAACCCAACAGTTATATATATGTTATTTCATAATATCTCAGATCCGAAAAAGCCATATTTTCAATGAATTTTGTGTTAGTGTCAGCATCTTCACATTGCCATCAGTGATGAAAATTACTCTTTTTGCATGCATGTTAGGTGTCTCATTCAATCAGCTGCATTCCATTAGGTCATGGATCATCTGATGGTAGAGGTTTCATTTTAGTTTCCCTCATGTCATATACCTGCTAACTTGTTCAAACATCTTTTCAGTTGTTCATAATTAGTTCCATTTCATTTTAACCAGTCCTAGGGTTTAGTTTCACTAGGTCTAGGGTTTGTCATCATGGTCATCCAAAAACTGAATAAAAGGTCAGCAGGCACATGAGGAGGATTAATGAGTTCATAGAATCATAAATTTACTTTAGATATGCTCAATAATTTTTTTTACCTCAAAACTTTGTTTTGAGGTGAAAACTGAGTTTTTTTTTCATTTTATGTACAAATTTCATGTAATTTAAGTGTTTTTATATCTAATAAGTTTAGCAGCTGCTCTTGGTCACCTTGCCAACTCCAACCACTACAAAAACAAAAGAACCAATGCATCAGTCCATCAAATGGTCAAGCAAAAGTCAAATTTCGAATGAAAAACATAGTTTTTGAGAAAAAGTGACTAAGACTTTATAAAAGTGGGTTTGCAATGAGGAAAAATTAAAGTGCATCCATTTATAAAGTGAATTCATGCTAGTCTACCAATTCATTATACAAAACATCTTTGAAGAACCAAAATCGCGATTTGGAGGGAGATCAAGCAAAGGAGGAAGAAAACCCTATTTTTGTAGCAAACTTGCCTGGCGCTATGCATCAAACCAGTGTTGGCATTAGCCAGTTTCAGCCAGTGTAAAAATACAGAGGCGTTGCACATCAGGCAGGTGCTGCGCATTGGCCCCAGTGCACTGCGCATTGGCCAGGGAGGTTCTAAAACTACTAAAATTCATCCAAAACTCTCCCAAACACTGCATTTCACTCATTCAGGTAAGTTTTCATTGATCTTGAGCTAAATTTAGTCTTCTTCATGTTTTCTTCGTGAGTTTTTCTTCTTAAAATCAAAACCCAAGCTTGCCTTCATACATTTCCATCTCATTGCCAAATTTTCACTCCATAACAAAACCAACATATTTTTCCCCTTTTCCACACTTTATTGCTCTCAATCTACCCATTAATTCCATTTTCCCTTTCCCTATTACCCTAAGAAACTAATTCCATTAATCAAACCCTAAGTCCCTCATAAGTCAAAATCCTGATTTCCTAAACCTGTCCCTTCATTCCCCTACTCCACTTCACATTTGCAAAATCTCTTCATACTCATCTGCTTTGTTCTCATCCATTATCATTGTGCACCATACCATCATCATATCACATCCCTAAGACAAGCATCATGGAAAGAAGCAGTGGATCAAGTTTTGAAGAAGAAACACTTAGTGATAGCTCAAGGGAAAGAAATGTGTAGCCTAGGAAACCTCACAAGGGTGGAAAAATTATTAGGGAGGAACATATTAGCATGACTGAACTCCTTGCTTGCCCTCTTGCCACCACATGTTACAGATATCAGTCCTATTTTGAATTTTGTGAGATGGTTGAGACGGTCAGATATCACCATGAGTTGGCAAGGCAGTTTGTCATAAATATGGACAATAATGTGGTGCATCTTGCTAGGATCAATTTCATTCTTTCACCAGCTATCATTGCAGAAGCTACAAGAATGCCAAGTGTAGGGGAAAAGTGGAACAAAAGGTAGAATATCAGTAAGCAACATTATGAACCTTATATCAAGGCCAAATACCATGGTAAACTTAGCAGGGTGTTTCCTTTAAAATTCTTGGAGGATCGGTATGTTCCACTCATGAAGCTTATCATCAAATACTTTACATGTGAGGGTAGGTTCTCCAGACTTTATGCCTACCATATCAGATTTCTTATGCATTTCACCAGGGTTAGAATGATGAGAATTACTTATTTCATATGTAAACACATAGAGAGGATGATAGTGATTGCAAAAAGAAAACATTTTCCACAGCAACTCAATAGTATTTATCATTTTTCTGTCATCAAAATTGTTGTTTTGCATCAGCTCATTCAGTTGGGAGTGTCATGGGAAACTTTCATTGCCCATGAATGCTTCAAGGGGCCTCAAATATTTTCAGATCCTCAAGAGGAAGGTGAACCTTTCAGGCAACAAAAAGAGCCTGAAAGTAAAATAGAAGAAGCTCATGTTCTTATGTTTGTTACTTATGAAAGAGGCACTAAGATGCTTTTTGCAACTGCCAAATGAGTACTATCTCCACCAGGGGTGGAAGGGGTCTCGTTTTCTTCACCGGACCATAAGCAAATGCTATCTTCATTGGGGGTGAAAGCGGCTTTGCCTTCTTCTCCAGATAAACAGGTAGAGGGCAGAGACAAGGGAAAGCAACAGATGCATGAAGAGAGCCCTACTGAAGGGCAAGATAGGGATTTTGTTTTGGTTGAGGAGGATGTTACTGATTTGGTCTCTCAAAGCTCAAAACACAAGGATATGATCATCAAAGAGAAGGAGGCTGAAATACAAGCCTTATCACTTGACCTTGGGAGGGCCAAATGGATCATCAAGTTTCTTGAGTAGGAGACCAAGCAACTGGAAGATAAGCAAGCTATTATGGAGCTACAAACAATTAGAGAAAATAGGCAAGTGGCAAAGAGAAGAAAAATCAAGATGACATCCCTTGAATAAGAAATTGAGGCTGACCGAGAATTATGGATGGAAAGGGTGAACATTCATCTTGAGAAGATGCTTGAGAAAGCTAACAAAGAAAAGAAAATGTTGCGACATATGGCTTATCATTACTTAGCTCGGAATAAAATTTGCAAGACAAGGATAAACAGCCTAAAAGTTAAGTTAAAGAGAACCTTGAGGGAAAAAAGGGAACAAGATAAACTTAAAATTCTGGCTGAATCTTCATTAGCTCAACAAAGCAGTTAGTAAGCTTACCTCTTGCCAAATTTGAAGAAACTTTGGGAAATTTTTGTCATTTCACAATTTTGCAATTAAAAACACAGGGATTTTCAGCTGATGTGCAACACCACCGGCGCTACGCATTGAGTTGGCTCAATATTTTGCAAAATGGCTTGTATTTTTGGATTCCTCATGGAAAAGCAATGAAACCCAGAAAGTTTCATAAAATTTGGAGGAGATCTGGGTCACCTAAAGGGCAAAAAACACCTAAAAAATGCCCTCTCTGCCACTTTTTGGACCCACAGGAAGCAGTGTTGGGAAAAATGACTTTTGAAGGGTCAATCCCTAAATTAGAAGATTCAAAGTGTTATAGAAACTAGATAAGTGGAGCTTTCCAACAAGCTATCTTGGGCCTGATTTGGTGAAGTGGAAGGCCTCCAAAAGTAGCCTTGAAGTGGCGCTATGCATCAGGCTCAGGGCACTGCGCATCAGGCAAATTTTTGCCAATTTTGCCTAAAACTCAGAATTTTGCCTAGTTTGACTATCAGTTGACTTTTTCTCTTCTGTTTGGTAAATTTTTGATGGTAAATGATGTAATATGATGTAAATATGATGAAGAATGACTTGAGGGGGTAGATACATCAGTTAGAGGTGGTTTGAGGTTGAATGAATCAGTTTCCATAGTTTTAGAGGCAAGTTGTTCCACTACCTATTTTCTAGTTCCTAGTTTAGATGTTGTTGAAACAACTCCTTGACTCATGGATTCGACCCCTGATGACTAGCATAGGTGGTTTGATGCATATATTATGTACTTTCTTAGTCATTTGTAAAGGTTGGACTCTTGTGGATGCATTGACCTTTATTGTAAATCACTTCTGCAGTTTGGCAAGGAAATAAACCAGGGTTTTGCAGCATTTTGTGGGATTCTTGTGGTAGTGTGTATTGGAATTGTTTCTTCCAATATTATTTAGTTTCTCTTATGTGTATATGTGCCATCATCTATTTCTTTCTTCATAACTAAATGAATCGAGATAAATAGGTGGAATCCATTGATATTCAGTGCGTTGTCGTGAGGATACATTTAGTTTTTAATGTTTTCTGCTATTTGAAGAGGACTCATGCACCTTGCATGCCCTCTCCAACTCCTCACTGGTCTTAGACTTACCATCACATCCACTTCAAAGTGCCAAAACACTTACCTACCTCACCCCACAGAACCTCCTGCAAACCTGAGTTGATTTCTGAGACCCAAAGTTGCCTTCGTCATTTGGTCCAGCAACCAACCATTAAAATCAAATAAAATCCTCTGACTTAATATACCTAGCCTAAAATCAGCATTCATTGCAGTCATCTGAAGCCCTAGTTGCTATATTCTAATAGAGCTTGACAGGGAGAGAGCCCTCTCCTAACCTAGTAGGGCTAGCTACCAGGTTAAGCATGGTTTGATGTTACTCTAGACCTGCCTTCCTTCAACCTGAGGTAGATTTAGGCACTAACATAGTGGCGACCATACAGGGGAACTTAGTTTTGTGTTCCTCAACAAAATGTAATCAAGTTTAGATTTGATTTTTGACGCTGGACAATGCTCAAACATCGGAAGGCTGAAATCATTCACCTGGTGAGTCTAAAGCAGTTTCAAGATCAGATCCAAGGACTCCACTGGAGGATGAACCTGAATAGCAAAATCATGAAAGGACAATATGGAAAGATAAGGTATTTAAGTTGGAATTTCATCCAAGACATTATGTTCTTTGTTATAAATTATTTCTTCTCTTTTCTCGAGAATATCAAGAAGGTTCTACAAAGCATACTCTGTTCGAGAAAAGATCCTTGGCCTGCATTTGATTCCTTCCCTTTGAAGATTGTGAATACCAAAGATTTGCATGCCTTTGATCTTGATCGAGACTGTTTTTCTAAATCTTGTGATGACCGTCTTCAAACTAGTGAGCCTCAAGAGACCAAGACTGATTCTACACCTTCTGTACATACCCCTATACCTTGTAAAATTCCATATCGATACAAGCCTCTAATTTTACCTCCTATATCCCATGATTTCCCTAAAAATCATGGCCTATATCTACCAAGATTTGAAGGTGAACGCGACAACATCACTGTTGAGATACATGTATTGAATTTTGAGTCTTTTCTTGATCCTTTTGAAGTTGATGAAGAGGATGTCAGTATTAGGCTTTTTTCTCTTTCTTTGCAAGGCAAAGTCAAGAGTTGGTTCAAAACCCTACCTAATGCGAGCATCTCAGATTTCCAGCAGTTCGTCAACATGTTCCTCGACAAGTGGGTTGTCAGACAAAACCCTTTCTTGATTCTAGAAGAGTATAACCAGCTGAAAATACTGCCAGGGGAGACAGTACAACAATTTTTTTCCAGATTTAACCAAGCCTATTTGTCGATGCCAGTTAATATAAGACCTCCTCCTGGATCTACTTCTTGCACTACCCGGGTGCCTTTGATCCGGAAATGGAGTTTCAGCTAAGGGATAGGAACCTTGCAACACTTGAAGAGATGCAGAACAATGCAGTAGATGTAGAGGCTAATTTGCGGATCAGAAGGGCAAAGTTGAAGGAAGAAGAGAGGAAGAACATAGATCTAGACGAATCGACATCTTTAGAGGTAAATTTCAACATTTTGGTAAGTGCAGTGGAAGAGATGATGCAAAATATCACTACAAGGAATGATTATTATGTTCAAGACCATGGCTCGTTGATTGAAGAAGAACAAATGGCTAAACGAAAACATTTTCTTTCTTATCCCAGTTGTCATAGATCAGATAATGATAGTTTTATAGATCATCTTAGAGAAGAGATATCTGTTGATATGACATGTACACTTGATGATGTGTTTTATATTGATGATTTGCCTTAGTTTGATCAGTATGATGATGATTATGTTCTCCAAATAGAAGCTAGTCTTGTAGACAAATCAGCAGCTGGTTTGTGGAAGGAGGAAGTTCACTTTCAGTAGCTTGAATATAATGATAAACCGATGCATATCAGCTATGGAAATGACAAGGAAAGTGCAGAAAATTTTGAAGTAAGGGAAGGATCTTTGCCTTTTTGCTTTGCTTCATTTCAGTTCATCAGAGACAACTTTTATGCAATTAGAAATCAACTATCGACAAGACTTGATCTGGACCATCTTGAGGGAAATGAAAACCTTACAGAGTTACAGCCTCCGAATGCCATTGATTTTCAAGTTGCAAATGAAGAGTTGGAAGTTGGACCATATGATCAAATGATGCAAGATGATTCCATACCATTTTGTTTTGAATCATTTCAGTTTTTGAAGGGAAAATTGCATAGTATATCTTCAAATGAGCAGCGTGTAGGAAATCATGTAATCTCATCGGAACTAATATAAAATGGGTTGCAACAGTCTTTTCAAGTTTTTCACGATCCAATGGCTGATGTGTTGGATGATGTCTGTAGTCAAAGTCCTTCTCCATTAGCTACTTGTGAGCTTGAAACGTGTACTGATACAAACTTGATCTGATAGCTGGTTTCTTTGTTATTTTCAGCAGGAGTCTCGTCACAAAGCTTAGATGAAAGTTTGCATTCATGGTACGAGGAGCAGAAAAGTAACCCATTGGATGAGCTAAGTCCCAGTGCACATGAATTTCAAGATCCTTATGCAGTGTTTTTGGAGTTGGATAGAGAATCCATATAATTCAACGGATTTGTTTACAAGTTTCCATGGGAGTTGCCTTTTAGTAGTTCTCTCTTATTGTTCATAAGCAAGCACTTGTGGAAAATTCAAACAGTAGTAGGAATACTTAGTTGGTTGCATTGGTTGTTTCATTTCACTTGATCAGGTGATGAACGGAACAGTTAGAGTAGGTTTTATTGAATAAGCTCCATTTTGAGCATATTTTCCAGTTTGTCAGTTGTGTTTTAGTATTGCATCAGTTTCATTTCAATTAATGAGTCTTGAATCTTGAGTCTTGAGTCTTGAGTTTTGATATTTTTGTTGCCAAGATATTGATTCCATTTCCCAATGGATAAGGCACTAGTCTGCTCTCCCAAATATCTTCGATTCTTGGAACCTCCAAGGAGCTACCATCCCCAGTGGAGCCAATGTTAGTGTCAGTGTCTTCACACTGGCATCAATGATGAAAATTTCTCTTTTTGCATGCATGTTAGGTGTCTCATTCAATCAGCTGCATTCCATTAGGTCATGGATCATCTGATGGTAGAGGTTTTATCTCAATTTCCTTCATGTCATATACCTGCTGACTTGTTCAAACATATTTTCAGTTATTCATAATCAATTCCATTTCATTTTTAACCAGTCCTAGGGTTTAGTTTCACTAGGTCTAGGGTTTGTCATCATGGTCATCCAAAAACTAAATAAAAGGCCAGTAGGCATATGAGGAGGATTAATAAGTTCATAGAATCATAAATTTACTGTTGATATGCTCAATAATTTTTTTTTACCTCAAAACTATGTTTTGAGGTGAAAACAGAGTTTTTTTTCATTTTATGTACAAATTTCATGTAATTTAAGTGTTTTTTTATGTAATAAGTTCAATAGATGCTCTTGGTCACCTTGCCAACTCCAGCCACTGCAAAAACAAAAGCCCCAATGCATCAGTCTATCAAATGGTCAAGCAAAAGTCAAATTTCAAATGAAAAACATAGTTTTTGATAAAAAGTGACTAAGACTTTATAAAAGTGGGTTTGCAATGAGGAAAAATTAAAGTGCATCCATTTATAAAGTGAATTCATGCTAGTTAGCCATTTCATTGTGCAAAACATCTTTGAAGAGCCAAAATCACGGTTTGGAGGGAGATCGAGCAAAGGAGGAAGAAAACCATGTTTTTATAGCAAACTTGCCTGGCACTGCGCATCAGAGGGTTGGCATTGTGCATCAAACCAGCGCTACGCATCAGCTAGTTTCAGCCAGTGTAAAAATACGCAGGCGCTGCGTATGAGGCAGGCATTGCGCATTGGCCAGGGAGGTTCTCAAACTACTCAAATTCATCCAAAACTCTCCCAAACACTGCATTTCACTCATTCAAGTAATTTTTCATTGATCTTGAGCTAAATTTAGTCCTCTTGATGTTTTCTTCATGAGTTTTGCTTCTTAAAATCAAAACCCTAGCTTTCCTTCATAAATTTCCATCTCATTGCCAAATTTTCACTCCATAAAAAAATCAACATCTTTTTCCCCTTTTCAACACTTCATTGCTCTAAATCTACCCATTAATTCCACTTTCCCTTTTCCTATTCCCCTAAGAAACTCATTCCATTCATCAAAACCTAAGTCCCTCATAAGTCAAATACCTAATTTCCTAAACCTGTCCCTTCATTCCCCTACTCCACTTGACATTTGTAAAATCTCTTCGTACTCATCTTCTTTGTTCTCATCCATTATCATTGTGCACCATACCATCATCATATCACATCCCTAAGACAAGCATCATGGAAAGAAGAAGTGAATCAAGTTTTGAAGAAGAAACACTTAGTGATAGCTCAAGGGAAAGAAATGTGCAGCCCGGGAAAGCTCACAAGGGTGGAAAAATTATTAGAGAGGAACCTATTAGCATGGCTAAACTCCTTGCTTACCCTCTTTCCACCACATGTTTCAGATACCAGTCTTGTTTTGAGTTCTATGAGATGGTTGAGAGGGTCAAATATCACCATGAGTTGGCAAGGCAGTTTGTCATAAATATGGAAAATAATGTGGTGCATCTTGCTGGGATCAATTTCATTGTTTCACCAGCTATCATTGCAGAAGCTACAAGAATGCCAGATGTAGGGGAAAAGTGCAACAAAAGGTAGAATATCAGTAAGCAACATTATGGACCTTATATCAAGGCCAAATACCATGGTATGTTCCACTCATGAAGTTTATCATCAAATACTTTACATGTGAGGATAGGTTCTCCAGATTTTATGCCTACCATATCAGATTGCTTATGCACTTCACTAGGATCAAAACGATGAGCATTCCTTATTTCATATGTAAAAACATAGAGAGGATGACAATGATTGCAAAAAGAAAACCTTTTCCAAAGAAGCTCAATCGTATTTATCATTTTTCTGCCATCAAAATTGTTTTTTTTCATCAGCTCATTCAGTTGGGAGTGTCATGGGAAACTTTCATTGCCCATGAATGCTTCAAGGGGCCTCAAATATTTTCAGATCCTTAAGAGGAAGGTGAACCTTCTAGGAAACAAGAAGAGCCTGAAAGTAAAAATAGAAGAGGCTCATGTTCATGTGTTTGTTACTTATGAAAGAGGCACTAGGATGCTTTTTGCAGTTGCAAAATGAGTACTATCTCCACCAGGGGTGGAAGGGGTCTCGTTTTCTTCACCGGACCACAGGCAAATGCTATCTTCACCGGGGGTGAAAGTGGCTTTGCCTTCTTCTGCAGCTAAATAGGTACAGGGTAGAGACAAAGGAAAGCAACAGATGCATGAAGAGAGCCCTACTAAAGGGCAAGATAGGGATTTTGTTTTGGTTGAGGAGGATGTCACTGATTTGTGCTCTCAAAGTTCAAAACTCAAGGATATGATCATCAAAGAGAAGGATGTTGAAATACAAGCCTTATCACTTTACCTTGAGAGGACCAAATGGATCATCATGTTTCTTGAGTAGGAGAACAAGCAACTGCAAGATAAGAAAGCTATTATGGAGCTGCAAACAATTAGAGAAAATAGGCAAGTGGCAAAGACAAGAAAAATCAAGATGACATCCCTTGAGCAAGAAATTGAGGTTGACCGAGAATCATGGTTGGAAAGGGTGAACATTCATCTTAAGAAGATGCTTGAGAAAGCTAACAAAGAAAAGAAAATGATGCACCATATGGCTTATCATTACTTAGCTCGGAATAAAATTTGCAAGACAAGGATAAACAACTTAAAAGCTAAGTTAAAGAGAGCCTTGAGGGTCAAAAAGGAAAAAGATAAACTTAAAATTTTGGATGAAGCTTAATTAGCTCAGCAAAGTAGTTAGTAAGCTTGCATCTTGCAAAATTTGAAGAAATTTTGGGAAATTTTTATCATTTCACAATTTTGCAATTAAAAACACAGGAATTTTCAGCTGATGCGCAGTGCCACCGGCGCTACGCATTGAATTGGCTCAATATTTTGCAAAATGGCTTGCATTTGTTTATTCCACATGGAAAAAAATGAAACCCAGAAAGTTTCATAAAATTTGGAGGAGATCTGGGTCACCTAAAGGGCAAAAAACACCTAAAAAATGCCCTCTCTGCCACCTTCTGGACCCATAGGAAGCAGTCTTGGGAAAAATGATCTTTGAAGGGTTAAATCAATTCCAAATCAGAAGATTCAAAGTGTTATAGAAACTAGACAAGTAGAGATTTCCAAGAAGCTATCTTGGGCCTGACTTGGTGAAGCAGAAGGCCTCCAAAAGCAGCCTTGAAGTGGTGCTGCACATCAGGCTCAAGGTGCTGCGCATTAGGCAAATTTTTGCAATTTTGCCTAAAACTCATAATTTCGCCCAGTTTGACTATTAGTTGACATTTTCTCTTCTCCTTGGTAGATTTGTGATGGTAAATGTTTTAATATGATTTAAATATGATGAAAATTTACTTGATGGGGTAGATACATCAGTTAGAGGTGGTTTGAGGTTGATTGAATCAGTTTCCATAGTTTTAGAGGCAAGTTGTTCCACTGCCTATTTTCTAGTTCCTAGTTTAGATGTTGTTGAAAAAGCTCCTTGACTCGTGGATTTGACCCCTAATGGATAGCATAGGTGGTTTGATGCATATATTATGTACTTTCTTAGTCATTTGTAAAGGTTGGACTCTTGTGGATGTATTGAGCTCTATTGTAAATCACTTTTGCAGTTTGGCAAGGAAATGAGCCAGCGTTTTGTAGCATTTTGTGGGATTCTTGTGGTAATGTGTCTTGGCATTGTTTCTTCCTCTGTTATTTAGTTTCTATTATGTGTATATGTGCCAAAATCTATTTATTTCTTCATAACTAAATGAATCAAGATAAATAGGTGGAATCCATTGATATTCAGTGCTCTGCCTTAAGGATACATTTAGTTTTTAATGTTTTCTGCTATTTGAGCAGGACTCATGAACCTTGCATGCCCTCTCCAACTCCTCACTGGTCTTAGACTTACCATCACATCTAATTCAAAGTGCCAAACACTTACCTACCTCACCCCATAGAACCTCCTGCAAATCTGAGTTGATTTACTAGACCCAAAGCTGCCTTCGTCATTTGATCTAGCAACCAACCATTAAAATCAAATAAAATCCTCTAACCTAATATACCTAGCCTAAAATTAGCATTCATTTCAGTCATCTCAAGCCCTAGTTGCCATATTCTAATTGAGATTGACAAGGAGAGAACCCTTGCTTGACCTGGTAGGGCTAGCTACCAGGTTAAGCGTGGTTTGATGTTACCCTAGACCTGCCTTCCTTCAACCCGAGGTAGATTTAGGCACTAACTAGTGGCGACCATACTGGGGAATGTAGTTTTTTGTTCCTCAGCAAAATGTAATCAAGTTCAGATCTGATTGTTGATGGTGGACAACGATCAGACACCGGAAGGCTGAAATCATTCACCTGGCAACTCTAAATCACTTTCGAGATCAGATCCAAGGACTCCATTGGAGGATGAACCTGACCAACAAATCATGAAAGGACAATATGGAAAGATAAGGTACTCAAGTTGGAATTTCATCCAAGACATTATGTTCTTTGTTATAAATTATTTCTTCTCTTTTCCTGAGATTGTCAAGAAGGTTTTACATAGTATACTGTGTTCGAGAAAAGATCCTCGGCCTACATTTGATTCCTTCCCTTTGAAGATTTTGAATACCAAAGATTTGCATGCCTTTGATCTTGATCAAGACCGTTTTTTTGAATCTTGTGATGACTGTCTTCAAACTAGTGAGCCTCAGGAGACCAGGATTGATTCTACACCTTTTGTACATACCCATATACCTTGTAAAATGCCGGATCGATACAAGCCTCTGATTTTACCTCCTATATCCCATGCTTTCCCTAAAAATCGTGACTTATATCTACCAATATTTGATGGTGAACGCGATAACATAACTACTGAGATACATGTATTGAATTTTGAGTCTTTTCTTGATCTTTTTGAAGTTGATGAAGAGGAGGTCAGTATTAGGCTTTTTGCTCTTTCTTTGCAAGGCAAAGTCAAGAGTTGGTTCAAAACCCTACCTGATGCAAGCATCTCAGATTTCCAGTAGTTCTTCATGGTGTTCCTCGACAAGTGGGTGGTTAGAAAAAACCCTTTCTTGATTCTAGAAGAGTATAACCACCTGAAAAGACTGCTAGGGGAGACAGTATAACAGTTTTCGGCCAGATTTAACCAAGTCTATTTGTCGATGCCAGTTAATATAAGACCTCCTCCTGAATCTGCTCTCTTGCACTACTTGGGTGCCTTTAATCTAGAAATGGAGTTTCAGCTGAGGGAAAGGAACCTTGCAACACTTGAAGAGATGCAAAACAGTGCAGTAGATGTAGAGGCTAATTTGCTGCTTAGAAGGGCAAAGTTGAAGAAAGAAGAGAGGAAGAACATAGATCTAGAGGAATCGACATCTTTATAGGTAAAGTTCGACATTTTGGTAAGTGCAGTGGAAGAGATGATGCAAAAGATCACTACAAGGAATGAGTATTATGTTCGAGACCATGGCTCGCTGATTGAAGAAGAACAAATGGCTGCTCCAAAACATTCTCTCTCTTATCCCAATTGTCATAGATTAGATAATGATAGTTTTATAGATCATCTTGGAGAAGAGAGATCTGTTGATATGACATGTATGCTTGATGATGTGTTTTATATTGATGATTTGCTTCAGTTTGATGAGTACAATGATGATTATGTTCTCCAAACAAAAGCTAGTCTTGCAGACAAATCGACAGCTAGTTTGTGGAAGGAGGAAGTTCACTTTTAGCAGCTCGAATAGAGTGATCAACCGATGCATATCAGCTATGGAAATGACAAGGAAAGTGCAGCAAATTTTGAAGTAAGTGAAGGATCTTTACCTTTTTGCTTTGCTTCATTTCAGTTCATTAGAGACAACTTTCATGCAATCAGAAATCAACTATTGAAAAGACTTGATCTGGACTATCTTGAGGGCAATGAAAACCTTGCAGAGTTGCAGCCTTCGAATGCCATTGATTGTCAAGTTGCAAATGAAGACTTGGAAGCTAGACCATATGATCAAATGATGCAAGATGATTCCATACCATTTTGTTTTGAATCATTTCAGTTTTTGAAGGGAAAATTGCATAGTATATCTTCAAATGAGGCACCCTGTAGGATATCATGTAATCTCATCGGAACCAATAGAAAATGGGTTGCAACAGTCTTTTCAAGTTTTTCACGATCCAATAGCTGATGTGTTGGATGATGCCTGTAGTCAAAGTCCTTATCGATTAGCTACCTGTGAGCTTGAAACGTGTACTGATACAAACTTGATCTGGTAGCCAGTTTCTTTGTTATTTTCAGTAGGAGTCTCGTCATAAAGCTCAGATGAATGTTTGTATTCATGGTACGAGGAGCAAAAAAGTAACCCATTGGATGAGCTAAGTCCTAGTGCACATGAATTTCAAGATCCTTATGCAGTGTTTCTAGAGTCAGATAGAGAATCCATATTATTCAATGGATCTGTTTACAAGTTTCCATGGGAGTTGCCTTTCAGTAGTTCTCTCTTGTTGTTTATAAGCAAGCACTTGCGAAGAATTCAAAGAGCAGCCAGAATAATTACTTGGTTGCATTGGTTGTTTCATTTCACTTGATCAGGTGATGAATGCAATAGTTAGAGTAGGCTTTATTGAATAAGCTCCATTTTGAGCATATTTTTCCAGTTTGTCAGTTGTGTTTTAGTATTGCGTCAGTTTCATATCAGTTATGAGTCTTGAGTCTTGAGCTTTGATGTTTTGGTTGCCAAGACATTGATTCCATTGCCCAATGGATAAGGCACTGGTCTACTCTCCCAAAGATCTGTGGTTCTTGGCACCTCCAAGGAGCTACCATCCCCATTGGAGCCAATGTTAGTGTCAGTGTCTTCACACTGCCATCAGTGATCAAAATTGCTCTTTTTGCATGCATGTTAGGTGTCTCATTCAATCAGCTGCATTCCATTAGGTCATGGATCATCTGATGGTAGAGGTTTCATTTCAGTTTCCCTCATGTCATATACCTGCTGACTTGTTCAAACATCTTTTCAGTTGTTCATAATCAGTTCCATTTCATTTTTAACCAGTCCTAGGGTTTAGTTTCACTAGGTCTAGGGTTTGTCATCATGGTCATCCAAAAATTAAATAAAAGGTCAGCAGGCACATGAGGAGGATTAATAAGTTCACAGAATCATAAATTTACTGTTGATATGCTCAATAATTTTTTTTTACCTCAAAACACCTCAAAACTCTGTTTTGAGGTGAAAATAGAGTTTTTTTTTTCATGTTATGTACAAATTTCATGTAATTTAAGTGTTTTTATATGTAATAATTTCAACAGCTGCTCTTGGTCACCTTTCCAACTACAGCCACTCCAAAAAGAAAAGCATCAATGCATCAGTCCATCAAATGGTTAACCAATAGTCAAATTTCAAATGAAAAACAGAGCTTTTGAGAAAAAGTGACTAAGACTTTATAAAAGTGGGTTTGCAATGAGGAAAAATTAAAGTGCATCCATTTATAAAGTGAATTCATGCTAGTCATCCATTTCATTGTGCAAAACATATTTGAAGAGCCAAAATCATGATTTGGAGGGAGATCGAGAAAAGGAGGAATAAAACCTTGTTTTTGCAGCAAACTTGCATGGCGCTGTGCATCAGAGGGTTGGCGCTGTGGATCAGACCAATGTTGTGCATCAGCCAGTGTAAAAATACACAGTTGTTGCGCATTAGGCAGGCATTGCGTATTAGGCCCAGTGTGCTATGCATTGGCCAGGGAGGTTCTCAAACTACTCAAATTCATCAAAACTTTCCCAAACACCACATTTCAATCATTAACGTAAGTTTTCATTGATCTTGAGCTAAATTTAGTCTTATTCATGTTTTCTTCATGAGTTTTGCTTCTTCAAAGCAAAACCCTAGCTTGCCTTCATACATTTCTCTTCTATTCTAAGCTTGAACTTGTATAGTTTATGCATGTTTCTTTTGTGTCTAAGGCCAGATAATTGTCATCTTATCTCTGCTTTGATGAATTAGATTTGCAAGCTTCTTTACTACCTATAGCTAGCCATTCATATGTGGTCATATATGCATCTACCAGTACAGTTAGTATTCTCTTTTGTTGCCTATAGCTAGCCATTGATTTATGTTTATGTATGCATCTGTCGGTATGGTCAGTATTCTCCATCCTTTCATTGAATCTACAAACTATTGAGCATTAGTGGTCTAAAGCCTTATAAGTTGAGGATGTTCATGCATGTCTTGAGTAAAAACATAGTTGAAATGGTTATCTGGCTTGATCCAAACCATCATTTATTCCAATAGTTCAGAGAACAATATTGAAGATTATATGTTACCGGGCATCTCTGATCTACAGCCTAGGATATTTTCTTAGAGTGATAACATAATTGGCGTCGTTTCCAGGGAGAGGAAACTGAAGCTTAGCTTCCCTAGGAAACGACATAGATCCAGATTTGATGATAGACAAATTCTGGGCACCTTTTTGGTTGTAATCATCTATCTGGTGACTCTTCCGGAGATCGAACCTCTTGGTGACTCCATTTCATAGTTCTGGCTCAGTTTTGTGGCATACTCCAAGAAATCCTTAGAAGCTACAAGCTGACCCAGTACCTGACCCTGAAAAAACCATCAAAGAGAGAAAGGTATTGCAGAAAGGAGCATCAGGTTTAGGTAAACCTAAATAATCTTCTATACCTCTTCAAGAAAGGTTTGTAATAGAACAAATACATGTTGAGAGTATAGCATCTAATACTAGCAGTGAAGAAAAACTTGCAGAGATTCATAAAGCTCCTTATTCTTTAGGTTCTCCTTTTGTTGTAAGCCCAAAGGAAACCTCACCTCCTATCCATCATACTCCTTTAGTCCTATCAATCACTCCTCAACCCTCTATCATTCAGAGTGCCAGTACTCTTTTAGCCACCACAGCTATGGCAGGTCCACAAGCACCTACCAAAATGGAAAGAATCATAGCTACTAGGTATGGACCTCTAATACTGCCCACTCCTTTGAATGCCATGCCTATTGAAGAGTATCAGAAGCATATGCCTAAGTTCATTGGGACTAAAGGTGTTTCAGCTGAAGAACATCTTGAGTCATTCTACAACTATGCTGATAACTTGGACATTAGTGAAGATGATGTGTGGATGAGAGTCTTTGTCTAGAGCCTAGATGGAGAGGCTAGGAAATGGTTCAAAGAACTGAACTCAAGATCTATAGTAGATATTGAGGCTTTAGATGATGCATTTTTAAAGCATTGGGGGGATAAGGAGGATCTCCTTTACTACCACACTGAGTTTGGGAACATAAAAGGGGAAAATGGTGACCTGTTGTCTGGTTTTAATAAGAGATTTAACTACATGTACAACAAGATACTAGCTGAAGTAAACCCCCCCCCCCCCTACCTCTGTTAGACTCATCTATGCAAGTGCCTTTGATTATGAATTATGTTTACTGTTGAGGGAGAGGCGATGTTCTTCTTTAGATGATATGCAAGATGTAGCCTTGGAAGTAGAATCAAACATCATGACTACTGAGAAGCTCAAGGGAAATGCTGATAGAAGGAGACAAAGGGGTGAGTCTTTATCATCCTCTGATCCCATGATTGATAAAATTACCAAGATGATAGAGTCATTAGCCTCTAAAATCTCCAAATTAAAGGTGGAGCAGCACTCTGGGAAAGGAAGAGTTCCTAACACCTTTGCTCCTCCAAATCCAAATCCATATAGAAGAGCATATGAGCAGTTGCAGATTTTGCAAAGAAACAAAGATGCCAATGAAGACCAAAGGGTGAAGATCCCTTTTCAAAATCCAGTCATGGAAGAAGAGCAGTTTACAGAAGAGAATGAGATCCATTGTATGGAAGACAAAGGCAGTGCCTCTTTTTTGACCTTAGCTGCCTATGAGAAGTCATTATTCAATGACCAGATCAGCCAAGAGTGGGACAGTGAAGTTGTTATACAAACTGAATATCAACAAAGATATAATTTGAGGTCGAAGATGAATAATGTCAAGGATACTTCAGTTCATAAAGCTACTATCCCTGCAAAACAAAAATCTAATAATCAGAAGTAGCCTGCAATTGATCCCAACGTCCCCAAAGCTTCAGCCATAGAGGTAAGAGGCCTTGACAAATCCCCTTCTTCTTTCAGTTTTCAATCAGAAATTCAGAAGCCAAGAATACCTATGCCTCTGATTGAACCAGTGAAGAATGAGTCCTTTAAGAAATCTATCCTTGAGGCTCTTGAACGTAATGCCATCCAACCTTCCACTGACTATGCAAATCAGCAAGATGACCAACCAGCTGTTATTCTCAGCCTAATGATTGAAAATTGTGAAGACAATTCCCCATCATTCTATGTCTCTTTGAATATTCATGATAAATTCCTTCATAATTGCATTCTAGACACTGGAACTAGCCATAATCCAATGCCCAAGGCTGTCATGGATAAACTCGGTCTCGACATTATCAAGCCTTGTCAGTTGGCCTCTACGCAGCTTAAAAAACCAATTTGCTAGATCACAAAGGAAGAAGGCCCACAGATTTGGGACATGTTCTTTGATGGGGCTTGCTCTATGGAAGCTACAGGAATAGGTGAAGTCCTTGTGTCCCCCACACAAGAATGCATTGATTCATCTTTTATATTAACTTTTCACGTCACAAATGACAAAATTGAGTATGAAGCAAACCTTATCATTTAGCAAGTGTACAAAACATTCCAAGAAAAACATCCAAGGCTAAAGGCATACAGAGATGAGGTGAAATATAGACCATATCTGCCTGATAATGTCAAATACTGGAAAGTTTTTGAAGTAGATGATCAAATTAAAAGGATTTTTCAAGTCTTTGATGATTTTCTTGATATACACATTGACGAAGAGAAATAAACCTTTGATAGAAAGGTAAAAAGGGTCAATTATCAGTTTGGCGACTGTTTTCTCAAAAGGGATACATTAAAGGAAGGAGGAGATGTTTTTGATGGCCCAGTCAATGGGTTGTTCTTCGAACTTTATTTTAGTTAAGGCTTTCAAGCCTTGGTATTGTAAATATGTTGTTTTCAAGTTTTTATTTCATGCTAAATAGACTCCATGCCCAATGCAACACTAGGAGGAAGATTTGATCTTGTTGTTTATAGGAAACGCATTGTTCTATAGTTCTTGAAACCTCACAGGGAGGATTTCATCCCCAGAAGTAGCCAATGGTAGCCTTGGAGGCGTTTGTCCCAAAAATGGATCCAAAACACTCCCAAAGTCTCCCAAGTTTGCTTAAAATCATCCAAATGGATCCAAATATTCTCCAAAGCACTCCCTAAGTCTTCAAAAGTGCTTAAGATCATTCAAAGATTGAAATAAGCGAGGGATGTGAGCCCTTGGAAGGGCAGAAATGCATTATCGGGAGGCAAAAAACGCATTAAAACAGTCAAAAAAACATTATCGCAGGCTTAGAACCGAGAAGGCAAAGCAGTCATTAGATCTGGTTGATCAATGACCCAGATCTAAGCGGCATATCGCATCAGCAGATCTGATCGGCACAAGGGGGCAGTGGCAATCGACACTGGACACCACCGATCAGCGATCACCGATGATAGGATCGGCGGGTCGCAATCAGCAGAGGCAAATCAGCGGTATCGGTGTAGACAATATGGAAGTTGCGACTGTGATCAATGATGCAATGTGGACTGTTGATCAGGTGCGCAGATTGACGGCCCACATCGCATCGCAGGATCCCTATCGGCGCTGACTAATGGGTGGGGCCTTTGCATATACATATGGGCGACCTGATAACCAGACCCGATGGTTATATATATGTTATTTCATAATATCTCAGATCCACAGAAAGCCATATTTTCAATGCATTTTGTGTATTTTCGTTGTTTAAACGAAATACAAAGGGAACCTTGGGGCATTGTGATAGCGATAAGACCCGGACTCGAGATTCGGAATGAAAATATATATATTTTCAAGTCCGCCAAGGTCAATTTTTAATGCATTTTTGTGTATTTTCGTTGTTTAACGAAATACAAAGGGAATGGGCCGAATGCAACTTGCGATAACCCTAAGGGTGGACCCGATAGGTGAATAAACCATTTTTGAGGACTTTTGAAGTCCAAAATACACAAAGAAGGTGGGATTTATCAGTGATTGCAGCGTTTTCTATGTAAAAATAGAAATAGTCATTAGAAACATTTAAAGGGATTTCATAGGCCCGAAGAGCCATTCTACCACAGAGTAGAGGCCGAAAAGTGATCAGGGAGTATAGACAGTGCAACACAATTGAATCAACCTGAAGCAATCATGGAGCCACAACATGACACAGACAGAACAAACATAAGTGACTGTGGGGCATCTCTGGCACGAGAGAGCCCCCAGACAGCGCAAAAAACTAGCAGGAGGCAGTTACTCTGCTGTCAAAAGAATAATCCTCCATGCCCATGCTTGCCTAGTTAGGGCATCAAACAGTTAAAGGGACAGAGAGGATAAATTAAGACTTCGAGCCTCAGTAGGCTCAGAATCATTGTAAAAGTCCTATAAAAGGCTCAAAGCTAATTGTAATAAGGGTTCAACTTCTGGAGACTAATGAGACTTTGTTACTCAAGCTTCTTATCT
Source organism: Pinus tabuliformis (assembly GCA_031772625.1). Classification (NCBI taxonomy): domain Eukaryota; kingdom Viridiplantae; phylum Streptophyta; class Pinopsida; order Pinales; family Pinaceae; genus Pinus; species Pinus tabuliformis. Next base: position 995,302,030 of record CM062806.1, on the reverse strand, counting down.
TCATTAATTAGTAATACAAGCTTCTTTTGTTGTTATATGTTCAATGTCCATTTCTCTTCTATTCTAAGCTGGCACTTGGATAGTTTATTCATGTTTCTTTTGTGTCTAAGGCCAGATAACTGTCATCTTATCTCTGCTTTGATGAATTAGATTTGCAAGCTTCGTTAATGCCTATAGCTAGCCATTCATATGTGGTCATATATGCATCTGTCGGTACAGTTAGTATTCTCTTTTGCTTCCTGTAGCTAGCCATTCATTTATGTTTATGTATGCATCTATCGGTATGGTCAGTATTCTCCATCCATTCATTGAATATACAAACTATTGAGCATTAGTGGTCTAAAACCTTGCAAGCTAAGGATGTTCATGCATGTCTTGAGTAAAAACATAGTTGAAATGGTTATCTGGATTGATCCAAACCATCATTTATTCCAATAGTTCAGATAACAATATTGAGGATTATATGTTACCAGGCATATCCGATCTACAACCTAGGAGAGTTTCTTGGAGTGATAATAGGACCACCGATGTAGTTATGCATGTTTTGTCTATTCAACTCTACATCCCCCTTGGTGGAAACCTACCTCAGCTACTCCAAGTACTCTTCAATCTCTTGCCTGACTTGGTATTTTCGTTTAGCTTTGGTGAGTGAGCTGATTGATGGGATTTTGTGGGTTCTCACCATGAAGTCCAAACTGTTATACAATTGTTGTTGGCTTAGGGTGGTCTAAACCCAGGTTCAAAGTTAGTTGCACCAAACAAATCCCTACACTACTGGCCCTTTTGGTATCAATCTGCAATGTGTGGACTGAAGTCTAACCCGAAGCAATATGGGGGGATGTTGGAACCAAGTTTCTACACCCAGAGATTAGGGTGATGTCCTTTTGTGACCTGGATATATCTTCGCGTAGATCTCTAAATCATTAGGGCTTATTGTTGGAGCTTCCCTTAATCGGTCTCTAGACCTCCACAAAGGCCTAAGACTAGATTTTGTGGACCCTGAATAGGTCAATTAGCTACTTACACGCACCATAGATTACCCTTAGATCATTATTTATTCAGATCTACGTAAGTGTTCAATAACTTTAACATAAAGTTTTATGATCTTCACGTAATCACTTCACATTAATTGCATATAGATAATAAGACAGATAAACTAAATTTGTGCATCAATACAACATTATTTTATAAAACCATCATTTATCACAGCCTCTGCGCACTCAGCTACAGAGACTTTCCTTCTTACTTTCCTACGTTAACTCCCTAGACTCCTTCTATAATACCCATAGAAAAACTTAAATCTCCCCTTAGACTCTCTAATACACGCCTATTTATACAATCCCATGCTCCCCAGACCATGGGTAGATCTTCAAAACCCGACTCAAGTTTACATAAGAGAGGGTAAAAACCCTTTTTACTCTTAACTAACTTCATGCTCCGCATCCTCAATTTGTAGAGGCTTTACATATTTTTACATCGAAACATGGGCTTTTGCCTCAAAACTTGGGCTTTTGACACAAAACTCGGGCTTTTTCCCCAAAACTGACCCAGGGGACCCCATCCCAACAGTCCCCCAAAAAAAATGTTGTGACTTGCCCTCATGCCACTTGACTAGTGCAGCGATCTTGCTGCAAAGATCCCCCAGCTCTACTTGTACCACCGCTACCTGAGCCGCGCTCTATGGGGCTGCTTGCTTCACCTGCTCAACCAGCTGCTCCATGGCTAGTCCTTCACTAGGCAACTTAATCTTCTACTGAGTGAGCTGCAATTTCGTGATCGTTTCCTAAATGTTGTTCATGACCTGGTAGACATCATCCAACCAGGGCTCCAATATGGCCTTCAGCAAGGCATCCTTCTTCTACGCTGCCTCAACCCGGGTGAGGAGTTGCTTGCCTTCCTACGGTTTGGCTAAGCACTGGGTTGGTGCAATAGAGCATGCTAGTGCACTGACTTCCTCATACTTCTTTTGCAGCTCCTTAGCTTTTGTGTTTAACTTTTGCAGGGTTGAGTCTTCTTGCAAAGTAGTTACCAGTTCCCTCAACTGCTCGAATAATGTTGTGCACTCTGTAACGGTAGCACCCAGAGTGGCTAATCCTTCCATGATCTCAACTCCGCGCTACTCCCAGACCACTGGAGGAGTCGATGGCTTCACCTTCAGTTGCAACTCAGTTATTTAAATGTTGATTTCAAATTGAATGTGACCAACCTCGGCCTGTGCCTTGTGCACAACGGAAACCAATTTTCTAACCTTTGTTTCCGTTTGTTCATCCTTAGGAATATGGAGCTCTGGTACTACTCGGGGTGGTTTCACAACCGTGAACTCTAATTGTGAGTTATGTGCCTAAAGCACCTCCTTTTCTTCCAGAGCCTGAGCCTTCTCGGCAAACAACTGCGGGTTATTTACTTTGATGTCACTGACAATGCTAATGGTGCACTGTTCTCGAAGGCAATGGTCACCTGCGACTGCATGTAGCAACTAATGCAATGTCTCTAACGTCAATGCAGCCAGGTTCAAGCCCATTTTTGGAATGATGGCTAGCTGGGTGCACTGCTCCTTCATCCTCTACATCCTCGGCTCCCTAGCTGTCTTTAGCTTCCAGGTCAATAACCTTCTCTTTGCCTTTGGCCAGTTGTTTGCCTTTTTCCTGGGTTGGAGTTGCCATATTCCCCCTTGGGGAAACATGCGTCTATACCGGCTTCTTCAACTTCGTTTCAGCCATGGATGGTGGCACCATAGCTTCAGCACCAAATTATTCACGGCCTGGGGCATCAGATGCTATCGTGTCCATACTCATTTTTATCATAAATAGTTTACAGGCCTCAATAGACATGTTTGTGAGGGTAAAGAACTCTTCCCAAAAGGATCGACTCATCAATAAACAATGAATTTTAGAGAAATCTTGAAAGGTGCAAAGTGTAATTGTTTGGATTGATGCGCATAATTTATAGAGGTTTTTGGAGTCACATCCAACTGTTCCCTCCAAAATTCGACCATTAATGTTGTATTGGCGGTGGATCTTTATAGATCTTGACGTTAAATGCTGCACGCCCCTTCCTTGTACTCACTACCGGTCCATCAAATCATCAATGGTCATTTTCCAATTGTGCGGCATGGTACCATCATCCATAGCGTAGCTATCTTCACACAAAGATTGATACGACATTGTCACCAGCTTCTGTGTAGTTAATCTGCGACGTAGTCATCAAGGCATGGCAGGGTAGTTTATAGTCCCACACTCCCTACAACTACCCAGATCAATGTTAGGCCCCTATACTACTAGTGTAACGCCTTATTGTTATTAGTACAACCCACTTATTATATTGATGTACCCATGTAGTGCCCATATTGTTGCTATTGTGCCACATAGAAGCCGACTATTGTTATTATTGTGCCCTTACATTATTATTGTTATGTCGGCTCTGATTATGTTATGACCCCTTAGAATCCTATATATAGAAAGGAGGTCCTCTCATTTGTATCATCCAATAATTGCTCATTTATGTAATGTAAAGGAGGTTGCCCCCTCGAAGAGGCTGAATTCTAAGGCGTGGATCTCTCTTTTCTATCTTTTTGTGTGCTGGTTTCATAACATTTGGTATCAGAGCTTTGGATTCTAGGGTTTCACTGCTCCAAACAGGTCATCATGGCTTTTTCGCTATAACCTTTTTTCTGTGACGTTTCAGAAGCTAAAAAAATACCCATTTGAGAAGAAATCTCGCTAAATCTCGAGTCCGAATTTCAGAGCTTTTTGCGCTATATTTGCGGAGATATGATCTGAGGAAGGTGGTCTTTTGCAGACTCCTGAATTACATTCCAAACAGGTGACCTGGGGAAAATCTTCATAACTTTCTCTCTGAGCATTGGATTGAAATATTGTAAGAAGGCATAGAAAGAGGATGGATTGTAGTTCCTTTTATATATTTTTTAGAGCCAAAGGTCGAAACAGTGACACGTGGCACTCCATAAAAGTTCGCTCTTCTGGAAAGGTCTATAATCAGGTCATCTTGGGAGATTGTGCATAACTCTTTCTTGGAGAAACCAATTTGGATCAAATTGGTGGCATTGGAAACAGGACGCAGATGGCTACTACAGATCGTAATTTCAGAACTTAAAGATCTGAAAGTACAGAGTTACATGCGTTTCAAGATCGAGCTCCTAAAATCAAGAAAAAGCAAGATGAGGAAGTTTGATGGCAAGAATTCGGTAAATTGGATACTTCAGATGGAGCAATATTTTGATCTACATGGTGTACCACTGTTATAAAAGGTATGTATTGCATCTTCATATTTAGAACTGGATCAATTTTTATGGTATGAAGGTCTTTGTTCTCGTAAACAACTTGTTACATGGTCAATTTTCACGGAGGAAATGATAGAACATTATGAGGATACAAAGAGCAACACCTTCTTTAGAGCAACACCACAACAATTGGAAAGAGTAAAAGGGCTTTGTGACATACTGGAAAGAAAAATTATGGAAACCAGGAAGCATACCCCTCACAACTATAAATATGGAAGTGTTGTTTCTCTCAGCCTTACACAACCTACAAGGGTTACACCACAACAATTGGAAGAAAAAAGAGAAAAAGGGCTTTGTTACAATTGTGATAGCAAATGCACTAAAGGTCATAAATGTGCTGAGAAGAAATTATTTTACATAGAATATGAAGAGGAGGAAGAAAAGGATCAAGAAACATCAAAAGAAGAGGATATACGCCAGGACCCCACCCTAGAGAAAGAAGAAATGAATCAGACCATATCTTTTAAAGCATTGGCAAGAATTACCACTCCTCAAACTCTCAAGATAGAAGGACATATCAAGAAGAAAAAGGTGCAAGAAGTGAAATATCACATCGGGAAAGAAAAAATGAATCCAACCATATCTTGTAATTCATCGGTAGAAATTACCACTCCTCAAACTATCAAGATATAAGGACATATCAAGAAGAAATTTTTTCAAGAAGTGAAAGATCACATCGAGCATCAAGAAATGAATCCGACCATATCTTGTAAAAGATTGGAAGAAATTACCACTCCTCAAACTCTAGAGATAGAAGGACATATCAAGAAGAAAAAGGTTCAAGTAGTGAAAGATCACATCGAGCATCAACAACTAGTTCTCCAACTTTTAAAGGATAACGCCACTTCAGTGCAAAATCAAACGAAACAACAAGTAGATCAACATCGTAGTGAAACATGTTTTGATGTAGGTGATTGGGTATTTTTACTACATCTCAAGCAAGCTATTTATGAGAAGGAAATGTTGGCAATACTACATGCACTTAGAAAATGGCGACCTTACCGAATGGGAAGACTCTTCAAGGATGAGGATGTGGAAGCATTGTTTTGTGCTATTTCTTATCCAACCAGATTGGATAAACGAAGCAAGGGATGAATGGAAGAAGGATGAAGAAGTATGGCCACTTATTCAAAAGTTGCAAAAGATCCCAATTCAAACAATATTGCTAGAAATTGAAGAGGAAGGAAAAATCATATTGGAACCTGGAGCAGTCACAGAAACAAGAACCTGACAGCTACAAAATTGATCAATTTCAGAGAATCTCATCAAGTGGAAGAACTTACCCGCTAAAGATTCCACATGGGAGGACAAGAATTTTATACAGAAGCATCAAGAACTACTCAAGCATTGAGGACAACGCTTTTTGAAGGAGAGGGGCATGTTAGGCCCCTATACTACTAGTGTAACCCCTTATTGTTATTAGTACAACCCACTTATTATATTGATGTACCCATGTAGTGCCCATATTGTTGCTATTGTGCCACATAGAAGCCCACTATTGTTATTATTGTTCCCTTACATTATTATTGTTATGTCAGCTCTGATTATGTTATGACCCCTTAGACTCCTATATATAGAAAGGAGGTCCTTTCATTTGTATCATCTAAGAATTGCTCATTTATGTAATGTAAAGGAGGTTGTCCCCTCGAAGAGGCTGAATTCTAAGGCGTGGATCTCTCTTTTCTATCTTTTTGTGAGCTGGTTTCATAACACTAAGACTATCCTGCCATCATATAGTCATTGGGCTGGGTCTCCCTTGTATGGCTTCAACTAGCTGCCATTCACCTTTCCTAGGAAAGGTTCTCCATTCAGCTTCACGAGCTGAACTGCACCCCCATTTGTGATCTCTTTGATGAATTATGGCCCCAACCAGTCCGTCTAAAACTTTCCTAGAAACTTAGTGAACTTACTATCATGTAATAATAACAAGTCATTTACCTTGAATGTGTGCAGTTTGATGTGTCGATCATGCTAAGCTTCCTCACGTTACTTCTGGATTTGTTGGTGGAATCTAGCCAAGAATCTGTCCTCTTTGAGCTCAATTAATTGTGCGAGCGATTATTACAAGGCTCCGCCATCCGCCATTCCTATTAAAGCTGCTATTCATAGGCTAGGCACAATATATTCCATGGGCATCATAATTTCTACACCATAGACCAACCAAAAAGGTGTCTGACTGGTTAGCTTTTTGCAGGTAGTCCTATATGCCCACAACACCAAAAGCACATGCATGTCCCATTCATCCCACTGCACGTTGCAAATCTTTGTTAGCGCATTCTCCAAAATTTTGCTAAAGGCCTCAACTATTCCATTAGCTTGAGGATGATATGGCATACTCTTCTGATGATACGCCTGGAACTCTTTTGTCAACGCGCTGATCATTTCATTAAGGAAGTGCGTACCGCGATCACTCACCAAGAGTTTCTAGAAACCAAACTTGGTTAACACGTATTCAAACAAAAATTTAGCTATTGTATCCCCTGTAAAGTCCTTCACAAGTTATGCCTCCGCCCATCTGATCATATATTCTATCATAGTAATGATATAGCGTGCACCTAGTTTCTTACTTAGGGGTTGAATTAGTCCTACAAAATCAATTTCCCATTTCTCAAATGGATGCAACGACACCCAAGGATTTAATGGAAGCTCATCCCTTTGTTATGTCCTACCTGTTTTGTGACATGCATCACATACCCTACAATATGCTTTAGAATCTTTATGCAGTGTAGGTCACCACAACCCAGTGCGTAAAACCTTCTGCACTGTTTCTTTTTTTGCATAATGCCCTCCCATAGCTCCTCCATGAGATTTAGCAAGGATGTTGTTTCGTTCAAAATCGGGCACGTATCGTCGGAGTATCTCATCTGATAATGTTTAAACTTTTGGAACATGTACAGCATAGCCAATCCTTCACGCTCTATTGTTGAGTAATTCTTCTTAGCCTTTGGCAACTTTCTGCTCGCAAACGTTATAGGATAATCCATATCTTCTTATCTAGCATGTGTTAGTATTGCTCCCAACTCAATACATGAGGCATCAACGTGTACATGGAATTCCTTCTTCCAATCCAGGAAGACCAAGATCAGCACGGTGACCATATTTTCCTTCAATACATCCAGACTACACTGACATTCTTCATCCCAACAGAATGTGGTGTCCTTCTTTAATAGCTTCTCCATAGGAGTGGTAATCTGAGCATAAGCCTTGATGAACTTTTGATAGTACCTAGTATGGCCTAGCATGGCACGCAACTGTTTAACACTCCTTGGGGCCTCCAAGTTGACTATGACCGTGATCTTAGCAGGGTCCACCATTAGTCCTTGTTTTCACACCACATGACCCATCAAAATTCCAAAAGGGACACAGAATAAGCACTTCTTCAAGTTTAGCGCGATATGATATCTTCAGCATGTATCCAACATCAAGCATAGACTGGCTGCATAGTGCTTGACTAACACAAACATTGTCCACTGATCAAAATATATCTCCAAGAATTTGTGAATAAATTCTTTGAATGCCGCGATGACTACATGAGAGAATATCGCCAACGCATTATTGAGTTCGAATGACATTATAGTATATTGAAAACAACCCCATTCTATCGTGAAGGTTTTCTTACTCCTATCTTCTATCATGCTCTTAATTTGATGGTACCCAGAGAACCCATCAATGAATGAGTAGGTTGCCTACCCTCCAACATTGTCTAGTAACTCATCAGTAAATGGTGTTGGGAAAGGATCATGGATGCAAGCATCGTTAAGATTTATTAGAACTACACAAATCCTTATCTCTCCTTTATGCTTCTTTTCCTGAACTACCATTGGGCTCACCCAATCAGATTCCTCCACTGGTTCAATAATACTTGCCTCAAGCATCTTGTCCAATTCCAAGTGGACATTTTCCTTGTATTTGGGATTAAGGAAATATGGCCTTTGCTTAACAGGCATCGCATCTGGTTTCAAAGTTATTTTTATCACTCCCAAGTCACTTATGATTCCTCTAAAGTCCAAAAATTTTGTAGGAAAAATATCCTGGTACTCATGGAGTAACTCAACAACTTTATCCACTGTGGCATCATCCCAATAATCTTCGATATTCACAAATTTAGGCTCCACTTTAGTACCAATGTTTACTTTCCTAGTCTTCAGCGGTGTAGTGATATCCAGATTCTATATTTGTGGACCTTCAACCTCGTGGTGGCCTTCTACTTCTAGGATATTGATACTTCTTGGATCCTCATCCTCCCCTTAAATAGTCACATTATATCATTCCAGTGCATGGTGCAGCTGGGTTCCCTAATTTGTTTGAATCAATTGCAAAGGATCCTGTGAAATTTTGAAGATTGTTGCCTTAACCTCTTGCAAGGCTTCATTAATGGTTTCGAACCCATCTTCAAAACTAAAGGTCATGAAAAAACCCTCCCTTAAGATTTCCCACTCTACAATGTCATGGCGGAGCTCCGTTTCCAAGTACCAATTCATAGGGATTATATCCAGAGTGTGACAGAATAAGTGCACCCACTCTGGCTGTGACTCCATTCCATAAAATTTAGTCCATTTTGCTAAATGATTGCACAGATCATTCCTCCCGTTATATTTCTCGTTCAGCCAAACTCTTAGGCGACCAAATCACAACCTCATCATTCTCCTATAATCGCGCCATTCGTCAAAGCTATCTTTATGCGTACCCCACCACCATGTGGGCGTAGCGCCAAATCCAGTGCTTGAAAGCGATGGTCCTCAGGTACTTCTCTTTCAAAGGAATCCAAAAACTTGTCTACATCAGTTAAAACATCATAATAAGGTAAATTTCTTACCTCTAAGGACACAGAGCGCAACGATTTAGTCATCATATTGTAGCGCAACATAGATACCTTGTGCAACCTATTTTGACACTGCTCTAATTCTTCATCTGAATCTAAGGTAAACGAGCTTTCGCAGTCCCATGCAATCCTTCCCTCAAATGTCGGATTTATGAAATCTTGGTCTCGCATTGTTATTTTATAGATCTGATCCAAATCATCATCACTTTCTTCATAGTCGTGGTTCGGTTCAGTATAGCACGGTCCTTCTGTAGGGTCCAATGGTACTACGACGTGGAGCGATTTCCTTTCAAACAACATTGTCCACTTCTTCAGATTGATGACCCCATTCATGTCGATAGCCTAATAAATTCCAAGGATCGCGGGGTATGGATTGTTGTCATAACAATTTCTATCACTTCAAAATCAACCAGTGGGCTCGCATCTTCTATATCTACGGTCACTCCATGCAATCGTCCCATAGGGATAACCTTCTATTGGTTTTCCATCCTTCATTGAATCAGAGACCACTGCAGCAGAGGTATCCCAATTCTCTCTCATGTCTGTTTAGGCAAAACGTTCACATCAGATCCCAGGTCCAAAATAACTTGGTCCATCTCATATTCTCCTATTTGTGTTGTGAGCCTCATCTCGCGCCCTGTTCTCGTCTTATGTTTTCCAATATTTCTGACTATGCAGCATCCTTCATGAGAATTTTCCTTCCCAGCACACTTATTTATTAATTCTTGTATCTCTTTCACAGCCTTGCTATCACGTAGTAGTTTCATACAAGTCTCCAAGAAGGTGGTAAGCATAGAGGAGTCAACTTCCGTAGGCGCTCTGATTGCCGACAATGTTTCCTGAGTTCTTGAGGTAGAGGCCTCAGCGAATCTTTTCTTCGCCTCCATAAACGTTTCCTTCACACACTCCAAATTAAACCAGTCTCCTTTTTCGGGGCCTTGCGGACCCATACACCTTCTTCAGGCTATTTTTCCTTATCGTCACCAGTTGTGATCTCTCTTCACAACATGATATTCACATTCAGATCCTCTTCCCAGGGCTCGGCCCTCATCATCTGTAAGTTATGGGTAGGATGCTAAGGTTTTGCCTTCTTCTCCTACATCTTGGCCATCAACACATGACATGCTTCAATTGTGTGGTCAAACTGAGTGCAATATTGACATAACGGGCATGTCTGATTCATACACTCCTGCATGTAGTGTCCTAGCGTTTGGAAATTGTAGCAACTGACTTGTCGATGACCTCTACCAGGTCCTCCTCCTCCTCAGCCTTGTCTGCGCCCCTGATATCCTCTGCGCGTTCCCCAACATCCTGATCTAGAGGCTGGGTTTCTTCTTGCATTTGATACATAGGCATCCTTTCCATAATTAATTCATAGCTTCGGCAATGGCGCTCATCATGGCCCATTGATTTGTAGAATCGTAGAACAATTATTGTGGTGTCTGCATGAACTTTTGTTGCAAGTGACAATTATCTGTTACATCTTTTCCAGCCACCTAAAAAATAGCACACCATAGTGTGAGCCTCGTACTTGGTCCTGCTAGAGCTTCCTACCTCAGGGGCATTGGTCCCCCCCCCCCCCCCGCGTGATATAATTTGTGAAGATAGAGTAGTGATATTTTTCATGCCCCCGGCTTTATGCTTGAGGCACCAAACTTCTTGACACACCTCCGACCGAGCCACTTTTTCTTTTTTCAAGCTCTGCAATTCCAAGCAGAGGTTATGCAGCTCTACATGAATCTGTTGAACTCCCAACGAAGCATATTGAATAGGAGTTTCATGCAATATCATCACGATTTCCAGAGCTTCCGCCTGAGTCCCTATCTTTTATTGCGAAAAAGAAATCCTTAGGTGGGGCAAGAGTGAAGCTACAAACCATTCGTGGTGCTGACTATCTATGAGATTCATATTAGCTTCACGGATCTGGAACTTCAATATTTCATCTAATTTCCAGGGCGTTTTGCCAGCCCTCATCATTATTTCCTTGAATCCAACTAATGATTGTGATTCAGACTTAGGCTTACCGAATTATTTTTTCAACGCGGTTTGTGTCTCTGCTAATGACGCTAATGGATTATCGGTGCAGTACTTAATGTACCATGTCAGCATGCGATCCTGTAGAGAAGTAACCGACTGGGCCTTCTTTATATTATAATGTGTAATATATTGTGATGTCTATACAGCCTTCACAACAAACCAAAATCAATTCGAATCCTCACTTCCTAAACCCTTAAAAACTAGAAACTTCATTGTATTCGACATGTTGAATGACGGTGGTGGTGGTGGTGTGGGTGAAGGTGTATGTTGTGGAGGTGAAGGTGGAGGTGGTGTGGATGGATGATGTATTTGTGGAAAACCTTGCCTTACTAACTGAATAGTGCTCTGCAATGAATATTATGTTTCTCCCTCGTCACCACTCATGAGAGGTCCAATCAACGAGCTATATTTAGGGCCTGTTCTTCCCCTATCTCAGAAGAGCTTCCCACTTCGCGTAGCTCCAAACATCAAGGTAGTGGCATAACCTGTTTCTAACACAACAACATCTTAATCCACATATTCAGATATATTAGATACTTACCTTGAGGTCCTTTGAATGATCATCACTTTGCTTCGTTGTAAATAACTGATTTGTCGATCGCGAACTCTGTAACAAATCCTCCTATAACCCGATCAAGCCAATGGTCAACAACACGCATGATCTTATCTTCGAAAGCTTCAAACCTCCACACTAATTCTAGAGTCCACACTATTGGACCGTCAAGCTTCCACCTTCCTTGGTTGTCTACCAATTTAGCTATCCACTCATATAGTTCAATTGCAAAGGTGCAGAAGAAAATTTAGTGTATTTTTGTGTAGAAATATTGGTCCAACCACTGTTCTTTTGTCAAGCGTGAATTTTTGTTCTCTTGCACCAAGAATTCATGGATCTTTCTATCCAACCACTTCTTAATTTCCTTTTTGGTTGAATTCCAGTGATGCAACATCACACATCTCTTTATGCAAATCCTGGTCCTGGCAATGGAACCATTTGTTGGCTTAGGGGGGTCCTGATCTAGGGTCAAAGTTATTTGTGCCAAACAAATCCCTACACTACTGGCCCTTTCAACATCAATCAGTGGTGCGCGGACTGAAGTATCACCCAAAGCAGTATGGGGGATGCTGGAACCAAGTTTCTGCACCCAGATATCAGTGTGATGTCCTTTTGTGACTTGGATCTGCCTTCGCACAAATCTCTAAACCCTTAGGGCTTATTACGGTAGCTTCCCTCAATCGGCCTGTAGACCTCCGGGAAGGTCTACGACTAGATTTTGCAAGCGTCAATTAGCTACTTAGGTGTACCATAGATTACCCTTAGAACAGTATTTACTCATATATAACTAAGTGTTCAATAAATTTAACATAAAGTGTTATGATCTTCATGTAATCACTTCACAATAATTGCGTACAGATAACAAGACAGATCAAGTAAATTTCTGCATCAATACAAAATTATTTTATAAAATTATCATTCATCATAGCATATCACAATAATTCATGATAGAAATATGTTGGAAATAATACTGGGGGGGTGTGAATCAGTATTAGCAAGTCAATAATATTTCATTTCCAAATTCTGATTCATATACGCTACTACAGTTAATGAAACTTGCATGTATACGCAACTGTATATAAGGCAGCTAACGTATACCCTGTAAACTTATAGTTTAGTTAATTTTTCATAAGTTGATCTTTAATCTGTGCATCAGAACCATATAAACAGTAACCAAGAGCAGTAAAAACAGAACAAACAGTCACACACATGAACACAAGATATAAGGTGGAAACCCAATGTGGGTGAAAACCACCTGCTGCAGTCATCTCTATCTTTCTTTTAATAAGAAACTTCTTTTTATAATATTTTGTACTGGTGCAGTCTTATACCAGTATGCAGGCTTCTACCCATAGAAGGCTACAACCTTCTCTCATTCTCCAGCTTCTCCTAGAAGGGAGGTACAACCCCCTAGCTCTTGTACTAGCTGATGTACTAGTATGTAGGTGCTAACCTACACAAGGATACAACCTTCTCTTTTCTTCCAAGGACCATGTTTCATAAATTTTCAGACTGGATCCATCCATAAGATTAATCAAACGTCAAATATATCTGCATCAACCAATCTCCTTTGCACCAACCAAAAACTGAATCAAACAATCACTTCTCTGAATGTTGTAACCATAATACAGTAATAGTAACTAGAACCCAAGCCAGAACCCAAAACACTGCAACAACAATCAGAAGTAGCTAAAGCATATTTTATGAGGTGTACACTACTTCAATGTGATGAACCTGTGTGCATATGCATTTGTATCAAGGAAAACCTACGTATATGCACTTTTGAAAAGCCGAACCAGCGTGTATATGTGCCTTTGCTATAAGGGACCTGCATATAGATCTATAAATGATGATTTAACCTTTACAATTATTCAGACATCAGATATACCCAGATCATCATATTTCCAGATTATGACATGCGCCAATTATTAGGATAAAAGATCAAAACCACACAAAGATACCTCTCTTCAAGCCTTAAGATCTTGACCCATCAATAGAACTTATCCTTCATCATGTGCTCAGGTTCATCCTTGATTCAGATCCAACTATGCACCATAACCCAATAACCTGTAATCTAGATCTTTCTCTTCATTAGATATGCAATTCGTAAGTGAGTTAGCCTAATGATCTTCTCCTCCTTTTATAGTCATAGGCCTTACTCAATACCATGGTCCAAAACCACTTAGAATCAATACCTTGGACCAAATACCTGGGGTCAACACTTTGGACAAGATACCTTGGACCAATACCATGGGTCAAAATACCATGGTCCGAATACCATGGACTAAAACCATGTTTTCCAGCATGTACATGCCTTTCCTTCTGTGAAAGTGCGTGTGTATGCTCATACACACATTTTAGTCTGTGAACCCGTGTGTACACGCGACTTGGTTAATGGGAACCTGCATATACCTTTCTTTCTTCATTTTGCGAGTCTGAACTGTGATCTGTCATCTGTGAGATTTGCCATCAAGGACAACACCTATGTCATAGCACCAAGTTTGTGTCATAATGCCAACAATCTCCCCCTTTGGACTTGATGGCAACCCCAAGTCACTCTCCCCCTTTGTCATCAAGGGCAAAGGGTTATGCTCCCCCTAAGTGCATGTTGAATTCTTTGATATGCTGAAGTGTGCTGTCCAAGCTCCCCCTGACTACAAGCAAGGTCTACAAAAGGATGTTCAACAAGAAGAACATGACTCTATACATCATAAATGACCTTCCTATCACCAAAAGAATCATACATACATCCATCTCCCAACCAAGTGGGGATATACCAAGATTGACTCATCCACCGAACCAAGTGGGGATATGACAAAACAAGAACATTACATCATTCATCCCATGCATAGTGGGGAATCAAAATAGGTCATTTCATGACCTTGATAATAAAAGATATACATGACATAGAGACAAAATATCTAAAACAAGACTATGATAGTTATCAGCAACTATCATTAGTATCATCTATCAATCACCATCCAGATCAACAACCATGATCTTTCTCTGCACTTGCTCCACCTAAATCTGTGAATTTGTACCAAGATCTTCTAAGATAATGCCAACAATGCATTATTAGAAGTATATGCTCCCCCTGAACCTATTCTAGATGATCATTATCAGAGCCATATCAGACTCCTTTCATCCTGAGTCTAGCCCATTGTTTTTCTTCAAACCAACATATACATGACTGTGGCCACAAAAACCTACACATGTACGCGGGTACACTTCATGAAACTCATGTACAACCACCTTTCTCTGAAACAGATAAGTTTCAACAGCAAGATGATGCATCAACTACTCCCAGCTTCTGTCTGAGATATTCAGATGTCTCTCTGGGTAGTGGTTTGGTGAATATATTAGCAACCTATTCCTTGGAGGGAACATACTCCAATTTGACCTTTTGTTCAGGCACTTGTTCACAGAGAAAATGATATTTTATAGGTATGTGCTTGGTCTTGGAATTCATGAATGGATTCTTTGAAATACTGATTGCACTTCTATTATCATGTAGAATGGAGATGGGTGGAGTACATGTGATTTGAATGTCTTGCAATGTTTGCGTCATCCAAAGGAGTTGCGTGCAGCAAGATGCAACAGCCACATATTCTGCTTCAGCTATAGATAATGCAATTGAACTTTGTTTCTTGTTGAACCAAGATACTAATCTGCAACCCATATAAAATGCACCACCACTAGTGCTTTTTCTATCATCCACGTTTCCTGCCCAATCTGCATCTATATATGCATGAAGTGTAAGATATGTATCCCTAGGATACCATAAACCAAAGTTCTATGTTCCTTGAATATATTTGAAAATCCTTTTGACTACTTGAAGGTGTGATTCCTTTGGATTTGCTTGGAATCTTCCAGCTATTCCCACTGCATGCATGATTTCTGGTCGGGTACCTGTTAGATAAAGTAGATTTCCAACAATGGATCTGTAGGTAGGTTGATGTACTGCTATTGATTCATCATTTGAGTTGAGACTGCATCCTGTTACCATAGGGGTACATACTGGTTTAGAAGCTTCCATGCCATATCTTTTCAAGATCTACTTGAGGTACTTCGTTTGTGATAGAAAAATACCATCTTTATTTTGTTGAACTTGTAAACCAAGAAAATATGTGAGCTCACCAAGCAGGGACATTTCAAATTCTTTCTGCATTACCAAAGAAAAGTTTTGACTCATGGCTTCATTGCTACAAAAAATGATATCATCAACATACACAACAAGTATTAGCAATTTATCATTGTCAATCTTTGTATATAGATTTCTATCAGCTGATACTTTTGAAAAACCTTGTTGATGGAGGTATTTGTCAGGACGATAGTACCAGGCCCTTGGAGCTTGTTTTAGACCATAGAGAGCCTTTCTGAGTTTTCATACAAGTTTTGGATCATTTTGAAGGATGAATCCATCTGGTTGCTCAATATATACTTCTTCTTCTAAGTCTCCATTAAGAAAGGCAAATTTTACATCCATTTGGTATACTTTGAAGTTCTGAAAGCTACAAAGAGCAAGGAACATTCTTATGGCTTCAAGTCTAGCAATAGGTGCAAAAGTTTCTTCAAAATATATACCTTCTTGTTGAACATATCCTTTACAAACAAGTCTAGCCTTGTTTCTAATAACTTCTCCATTTTCATTCAGCTTGTTTTTGAATATCCATTTGGTTCCTATGATATTCTTATCACGAGTTCTAGGAACTAATTCCCAAGTATTGTTCCTTTCAATTTTCTCATGCTCTTCATTCATGGCCTTGACCCAACATTCATCTTTGCATGCTTTATGTACATTTTGAGGTTCGATGGTGGAAAGCAATGCTAGATAGCTTTAAGCTTTTGTCATAGTTCTTCTTGTCTGCACACTTGCCTCTTTCTGTCCCAAAATTTGAGTCTCTGGATGGTTTTTCTGCACATACCTAGATGGAGTCTTTTCTTCTATCGTTATCTATTCTTCTGGTGCTTCATTGTTTTCTTCTTCAGAATTAGTTTGATTTGATGTGGAAGGATAACTCATCTTCTTCATAATCTTAGGTTTTTACCTGGTTTGGATTTTTGCCTGCTTCATCAACCACAACATCAATACTTTCAACAATTTTTCCAAGTCTTTTATTATAACACTTATATCCTTTACTTCGGGAAGAGTACCCAAGGAGAATGCCTTCATCTACTCTAGGTTCAAACTTGCCAAGGTTTTCATCAGTCCTTTTGATGTAACATTTGCTTCCAAAAAATTTGAAGTATTTTACAGTAGGATTCTTACCATACCAAAGTTCATGTGGAGTTTGAGTGTTGTTTACCCGAACGTTTGTTCTGTTGAGAATAGTCATGGAAGCAAATGCAGCTTCACCCTAGAAGGTTGCAGGAGTTCCAGACTCATCTAGCAAGGTAGAAGCCATTTGTTGAATAGTTCTGTTCATTCTTTCTACCACTCCATTTTGCTTAGGAGTCCTTGCGATAGAGAATTCCCTTTTTATTCCATGTTTTTCATAAAAGTCGAAGAATTCATATGAGGTAAATTCCCCTCCTCGATCAGACCTGAGGCATTTGATTTTGCGATCTGATTCATTTTCAACCAACGCTTTGAAGGCTTTGAACTTTTCAAATGCTTCATCTTTATGCTTTAGAATTCCTATCCAACACATTCTAGAAAAGTCTTCAATGAAAAATATAAAGTATTCTTCTCCACGAGGTGACTTTTTCCTTGATGAACCACATAAATCAGTATGAACAAGTTCAAGAGGTTTACTAGCTGATCCTTCCTTCTCAGGGAAATGAGCTTTGGTTTTCTTATGAAATTGACATGATTTGCATATTGTATTTTCTGGAATGATGATATCTGGAAGATCACGAACATCCTTGTATCCACCTACTTTTCTTATTTGAGGGAAGCTTAGATGCCCCAATCTTCTATTGCATAGTGAGTGTTCATCATTTTTGCTTAAGTAGCATTGTTGCTATCCTCCCTTGAGTATGTATAGGTTATTTGGAGTTCTTATACCTTTGATCATTGTTTCTCCTATATCAAGCTCATGAACAACACATCCATTTGATCGAAATACTACCTCATTTCCTTGATCACACATTTGACTCACACTCAATAGATTATGCTTTAGACCATCAACATACATAACATTCCCAGCTTTAACCTTTTCTTTTAAGAGAATAGAGCCTTTACGTTTTATGGCTGCAGGAGTGTCATTTCCAAATGAGACCTTCTTTTCCTTTTCTAAGGCATTATATGACTGAAGTTTTTCTTTATCACCTGTCATGTGTTTCGAGCATCCACTCTCGATGTACCACTGATTTTCTTGTCCTTATACATACAAGGCTATACCACATCTTTCTGTTTGTGGTTCTTTCTTTCTCCATGTTTTGGGACCTAATGAAGTTTGCTCCTTCTGAGATGTTTTCCAAAATTTACTCCTGCATTTAGAATCTTCATCACCGAAGTTGTTATAGATAGAGCATTCTATTTTATTTTCAAGAGAAGAAAAGTTATTGTAGTTCCTTTTCATGATCCCAGTCACATTCCTTTGATTTCGTGCTTCTCTAGTCATGATGGTCTTGTAAGCAACACATTGAGCAGCTTTGTGTCCAAATTTATGACATGCAAAGCATTGGCCATTAAAGAAATTCCTGCGATTATCAAACCTACTGACCTGGTGGTTGTGGTTTCCATTGAAATTCATTCTTGAAGCTAATTGAGTATGATTTACCTGAGGTTGGTTGTAGCTTCTGTTCATCCTTGAAGTAGATTGAACTCAATTTACCTGGTGATTTTCTTGATGGCTTTGTTGACGATTGTCAAACTGTTCACTTCTCCTTGCTGCATCAAGATAGCTTTTGGAGGTTGATGGCTTTTGTGCTTGAGATGCTTCTTCAGTATATCGAAGACCTGTATTTATCAGAGGAGAACACTGCACTTTGATAATTTCATCTAAAGTTTCTGATCCTTTAGCAAATCTGAGATTAAGAGCTTTTGTCTTCTCAATATCTTTTCTTAGACCCACAATTTCACATTCTAATTCTTCATTGTGTTTCTCCCATTCAACAAGTTGGAATGTCAGAGTATCTATAATCATATACTTTTCTTCTAAACAAATTTTAAGTTTAGAAATTTCTTCATAAAGACCATCTTCATCTAAAGCATCCAAGAAATCATCATCTTTGAAATCCATCAGAACTCTATAGTCATTACCATGTTCATCTTCATCACTATTTGATAAACCATCACTATCTTCATGCATATAATAGCTCTTCTTACTTACATTCTGTTTTCTATTCCATTTTGCTGATTCCTTACCTTTATCAAGCTTATCTTTATGAGGACATTTGGCTGCATAATGATTGACTCTTACACAAGAAAAGCATTTGTAAGGTAGCTTACCTCTGAATCTTCCAAAACCTCATTGAAGGTTCTTAAAAAAGTTTGCTTCTTCCTCTCCTTCTGAAATATGTCTCAATTCATTGAGTTCTTCTCTTCTTGAAGCTTTGAATGTAGCTTCTCTCATATCTGATGTACCCCCTTTTCTGATTTCGAAAGCAGTTAGGATTCCATGAAGCTTTGTCATAGTAATACTCTGAAGATTCTGCTTTTCCTCTATGGCAAAAAATTTTTATTCAAACTTAGAAGACAATGATCTTAAAAACTTTTCAACTACAGTGAATTCTTTTATCTCTTCACCCAATTTTTTCATGGTATTAACAATCTCATCTATACGTAAGAATTAATTGGCTATACTTTCATCATTATGCATTTTGAGAGTCTCATATTGGATTCTGAGAGATTGTAGTTTTGCACGTTTTACCTGATCATATCCTTCATAGCTTAGAACGATCTTGTCCCATATTTCTTTGGCGGTTTTGAGCTACATAACCTTGACAAATTCTGATTGTGACAGACTCCCCAATAATGTATTGACAACCTTGGCATTTGTTTCATACTACTTTTTACCTGCCGTATCTGTAGGAATTGCTGATGGAAATGTGTATCCTCCTTCCATGATTTCCCAAACATTCGTTCCAAGAGATTGAAGATAGGCTTTGGTTCTTACCTTCCAATAGACGAATTTTCTCCCATCAAAGATTGGTGGTCTAATTTATCCCTCTCTTTCGTAGGAACTCATGATGATAGATCTTCCTTAAAGCGATCAAGCTTCTTCTAAAGGACCTGCTCTGATACCAATTGTTGGAAATAATACTGAGAGGGGGGGGGGGGGTGAATCAGTATTAGCAAGTCAATAATATTTCATTTCCATATTCTGATTCATATACGCTACTTCAGTTAATGAAACTTGCGTGTATACGCAACTGTATATAAGGAAACTAGCGTATACCCTGTAAACTTATAGTTTAGTTAATTCTTCATAAGTTGATCTTTAATCTGTGCATCAGAACAATATAAACAGTAACCAGCAGCAGTAAAAATAGAACAGACAGTCACACACATGAACACAAGATATAAGGTGGAAACCCAATGTGGGTGAAAACCACCTACTGCAATCGTCTCTATCTTTCTTTTAATAAGAAACTTCTTTTTACAATATTTTGTATTGGTGCAGTCTTATACTAGTACGTAGGATTCTACCTTCAGAAGGCTACAACCTTTCCTCGTTCTCCAGCTTCTCCTAGAAGGGAGCTACAACACCCTAGCTCTTGTACTAGCTGATGTACTAGTACGTAGGTGCTGACCTACAGAAGGCTACAACCTTCTCTTTTCTTCCAGGAACCATGTTTCATAAATTTTCAGACTAGATCCATCCATAACATCAATTAAACGCCAAATATATCCACATCTACCAATCTCCTTTGCACCAACCAACGACTGAATCAAATAATCACTTCTCTGAATGTTGTAACCATAATATAGTAACAGTAACCAGAACGCAAGCCAGAACCCAGAACACTGCAACAGCAATCAGAAGTAGCTAAAGCATATTTTATGAGGTGTACTCTACTTCAATGTGATGGACCTACATGCATACGCATTTGTATCAAGGCAAACCTGCGTATACGCACTTTTGAAAAGTCAAATCAGCATGTATACGCACCTTTGCTATAAGGAACCTATGTATAGATCTGTAAATGATGATTTAACCTTTATAATTATTCAGACATCAAATATAACCATATCATCATATTTACAAATTACGACATGTGCCAATTATTAAGATAAAAGATCAAAACCACACAAAGATACTTCTCTTCAAGCCTTAAGATCTTGACCCATCAATAGAACTTATCCTTCATCAAGTGCTCAGGTTCATCCTTGATTCAGATCCAACTGTGCACCATAAGCCAATAACCTATAATCTAAATCTTTCTCTTCATTAGATATGCAATTCGTAAGTGAGTTTGCCTAATGATGTTCTCCTCCTTTTATAGTCTTAGGCCTTACTCAATACCATGGTCCAAAACCACTTAGAATCAATACCTAGGACCAAATACCTAGGGCCAACACTTCGGACAAGATACCTTGGACCAATACCATGGGTCACAATACCATGGTCTAAATACCACGGACCAAAACCAAGTTTTCCAACATGTACATGCCTTTCCTTTTGTGAAAGTGTGTTTGTACGCTCATACACACATTTTGGCCTGCGAACCCATGTGTACATGCGGCTTGGTTAATGGGAACCTGCATATACCTTTATTTCTTCATTTTGCGAGCCTGAACTGTGATCTGTCATTTGTGAGAGTTTCCATCAAGGAAAACACCTGTGTCATAGCGCCAAATCTTTGTCATAATGCCAACAAAATAGAGAGATAAAACATAGGAATTTGTATAACAATTTTCCTTATTGATATTTAGTATAAGCTTACAGACTCAAGACTTCCCTATGCACTTAGCTGCAGGGATCAGTGCACTCAGCTGCAAAGCCTTTCCTTCTTACATTCCTACCCTAACTCCCTAGACTCCTTCTGTCGTACCCATAGACAAACTTAAATCTCCCCTTAGACTCTCTAAGACACACCTATTTATATAATACCATGGTCCGCGACCAAGGGTAGATCTTCAAAAACTGACTCAAGTTCACATAAAAGAGGGTAAAAACCCTTTTTGACTCTTAACTAACTCCACGCTCTGTGTCCTCAATTTGCGGAGACTTTACATCTTCTTACATCAAAACATGGGCTTTTGCCACAAAACTGACCCACGGGACCCCATCCCAATAACTATACATATGACGCTTGAATGTTTCCAATGAACGAGGCAGGCTTATTGTTGTTATGAATAGACATTCAA
This sequence comes from Pinus tabuliformis, assembly GCA_031772625.1. Classification (NCBI taxonomy): domain Eukaryota; kingdom Viridiplantae; phylum Streptophyta; class Pinopsida; order Pinales; family Pinaceae; genus Pinus; species Pinus tabuliformis. Next base: position 995,280,060 of record CM062806.1, on the reverse strand, counting down.
ACTCTTTCTTTATCCAACTCTAAATGTGGCTTCATCTTCTTTAACAAATTAAGTGGTGCACCTTTGTATCGCATTGTCGATTCTTGCATGGTGGTGATGGAAATTTTCACATTCCTAAGAGTATTGACAAATTCCTTGTTCTACTGTTGCAAGCTATGCAAGAGAAAAACTACCATATGTATGGTCATGATCTCCTCATAGAAGTCCCACATGATCTCTTTAAGTGTCGATACCTCACCGAGTGTCATTGCTCTCATCCCCCCCATGTAGACCTATGTGGGAGCTGCATTCTTTGCTCCTTCGTGAAGCTATTCTATCTCTTTTTGGGCAACCTGTATATTCTATATCAATTTCTTATTCTCGGCCATCAAATACTGAGTGTTTGATCTTGTCGCACTTGCGAAGGCCAAGTTGGCTTCGGCAATGGAATTTGGATTCCTGTTATTGTCGCCACTATCACCCTTTCTCTAATGAATGCAGGTGATGCATGACCATCCAGAAAATGCTCTCTCTGCACTTGTATTATCCTCTTCTGAAGTTCATTATATGAAAGATTGTACACATCCATTACCAGATCATGATCAAGAGGAACTATGTCCCCTTCCTCGCTCAAGGCTCACTCACTTGTTGGAGGTGGTGGAGATTGAACAGTGACCTATGGAGCATTGAGCATCGGATCAACATCATCATCCTATGGTTTTGGTTCCAAATCCATGTCTAGAACCTCAATCGAGTCTTCAATCTTCTAAGCAAGTTCCCGACCTTGCATATGTTTTCTCTCCCCTTCTGCTGTTGGTTGGTTCTATCCTTTCTCTTGAACTTGAATCAATGTTGTTACTGCTAACATTGTGCCTTGAATTTCTTCTTCTCCCTTCTTCTTCTTCTCCTCCTTCTCTTTCCTTCTTTGTTCTTGTTCTCATTTCTGCACCCTCAGGTCTGCTTCCTGTAAGCTCTACTTTTCTCTATTCCTCTACTCTACTCTCTATATCCTCTACTTCCTTTTGCTTCTATTGCCAAAACTACCCATGTGAATATTGGATCCACTTTCATCTTGTAACTTTTCTCCACTCTGTAATGTCTTCAACCTTTCTCTTTCCCTTATATTATACCAGGTTGATGCCTTCTACTACTACTACTAGAATTACTTCCATCTTAGTGTTGACTCCTTTTCTATAAGCATTTGAGTGTTGACATATACTGATGAGTATACTGGTGTTTGCTCAACTACTTTTAGTGGTCCCTGATGAAGCAACTCTCTTTGGTGTCATGGTAACAATGTTTGCTAGGAGAGAGTGCTTCACAAGTGTGGTAGTTGTGGGAAAAAAAGGACATTCATGGCAAGTAAGCATTGAATTCAACAAATATACCTTCAAAGCATGATGAAGCAGCAAACTAGGCATCTGATGGGAAGGATTGGAAAATTTTCATTGGAAAAAAGGATTGGCATCATATGGGACCTGAGCACTATGGAGTGTCAAAAACCAAGGATGAACCTAGAGGCTTCGGACTGTGCAATGCACGGTCCTATCCTGGGCAGAAACTGGGAGAGATTGTGCATTCCATAGTCTTAGCGGCCAAGTTGACATGTAAACCCCTGGAACTGCGTAGTGCGTAGTTGGAGCCAGCTTGTATTGTGCATTGCATTTTGAGAGGCCAAGCTTATGGCTTAAACCTTAGGATTGCGTAGTGCCTAGCTAGGCAAGGAAAAACCGACCAAGGAAAGTACATATTTTCCCAAGGGAAGTGTGAAAATGTGTTGGAAATAATACTGAGAGGGGGGGTGAATCAGTATTATCAGATCAATAAAACCTTTTCAATTTCATACTCAGAAACATATACGCGACTTCAGTTAAGTGAACCCGCGTGTACACGCGACTGTGTCTAATGCAACTAGTGTATATCCAGAGATCTTATGATTCAGTTAATCTTATCTTCAGTAAATGCATCAGAACATTATTAAGCATATTAACAGTAAACAGGTGCAGTATAACAAAACAGATCATCACACAAATGCCACACACATGAACACCATGATATAAGGTGGAAACCCAATGTGGGTGAAAACCACCTGCTGCAATTTGTCTCTTTCTTCTTTAATGAGAACTTCTTTTACAATGTACTGGTGCAGTCCTTTACCAGCACGCAGGCTACAACCTGCAGAGGGCTACAACCCTCTTAGCTCTTGTACTAGCCGATCCATTTACTAGTACGTAGGTGCCTACCTACAGAATGCTTCTTTACTCGTTTTCCAGCTGCTAGTGGAAGGGAGCTACAACCCCCTGGCTCTTGTACTGGCTGATATGTTTACCAGTACGAAGGTGCCGGCCTACGATCTACCCGGGACCACGTTTCATACATTTTCATACTAGATCCATAACACAATCATCATTGTAGTACAACCTGCATCATCAATCACTGAAACACCCAATTCTGAATCACTGTAACCCTGTCAACAATAACCAGACAATCATAGCAACAACCAGATCCAGCTCCATATTCAAATATCATACTTCACATTGTATACGCTACTTGGATGACCCCAACCTGCGTGTATACGCTCTTTTACCAAAACCAACTCGCGTACAGATCTATAAATTCAACCTTAAAACTCTGTAGCTATATCAGACATCAAAACATACCCAGATCATAATAATAAACATGCGTCAGTAGATCTAGTCTATCCAGAGTCAAACCATATGAAGATAATCATTCCAACCCTTGAGATCTCGTTCCATCATTCATCATCCTCCACATGGGTGAAACCTTGGTTTAGATCACCAACCCATAACCAGCACTTGGATCACACTTCCTTAGATCTTCATCACCCATGCACACTCTCACTCCTTGCTACTTTTCCTTGCCTAATGATCTTCTCCTTATATAGCCTTAGGCCTTGCTCAATACCAAGAGCCAAAACCATAGTAACACAATACCATCAACCTCGAAACTAGGGATCGACACGTCCGTCGAGACACCATGGTCCAAAACCATAGGCACAACTTCCAAGGACTAACTGCCACTGACCAAAGGTACGTTTTCATATGTACGCGCTTTTACTGAAGCCAACCTGCGTGTACACGCTGATTCTCCTTGCTGAACCTGCGTATATCTCTTTCTTGTCCTGCTGTACTGAGATTTGTCCACTAGTTAAGTTGCCATCACCTGTACCAGTCTCTGAGCACCTGTACCAACCTCTGAGTGAGTTGCCATCAAGGACAACACTTGAATCATAATGCCAACAATCTCCCCCTTTGGACTTGATGGCAACCACCACACCAAGTCACTCTCCCCCTTTGACATCAAGGGCAAAGGGTGGACCAAGATATTCTCTTCCTTGGTATACCTTCTGCTGTCCATACTGCTGTCCATACTCCCCCTGAGTACATGCTGAAATCTCCAAATGTGCTCCCCCTTTGTGTATGCCAAAGTGTACCAATCTATCCATCCTGCTCTTGCTGAATTGTGCTGTTCATGCTCCCCTTGACTGTAGGCAAGATCTGCAAAAGATGTTCTTCAAGAAGAACAAAGACTTATACATCATAGAAGACCTTCCTATCACCAAAAGACTCAACATACATTCATCACCCAACCTAGTGGGGATATACCAATATTGACTCATCCACCTAACCATGTGAAGATACATGATAATACATGAACATTTCATCATTCATCCCAGGCATAGTGGGGAAACCAACATAGGCCGTTACATGACCTTGACATCATAAAAGAGATACATGACATAGTGATGAAATATCTAGACAAAGACTTATGAAAGCCACCAACAGCATCATGATCTGTACCATAAGCATCAGCCTGCAATACCATTCCTAAACAGTAAGATGTATCATTTAGCTTCATAGACTTTATCAACACCTTCTAACCATAATGCCAACAATGCATTATTTGAAGAATATTCTCCCCCTGAGTGTAAGCCAACCATGTCTGAACCATTTCCTGAGTCTGTTCTGCTCCCCCTGAGCCTGAGCCAACCATGACTGAACCTGGGTCTGTTCTGTTGCCCTTTCTCCATATACGCGACTTTGCAGCCTGTAACTCGCGTATATACGCGACTTGTCTTCATGAAACTTGCGTATGAGAATCAGAACACTGAAGTTCTATACCTTCAGCTCCCCCTGAGTCTGTTATGTCTGTGCTGTGCTGAGTACCCTGTGCTGTGCCACATCTTTCTGACTGAACTTCCTTCTTCTTCCATATCTTCACGCATGTTGATGATTTCTTCTTATCATGAGCTTTGTTCCTGCAATCTCTTGCTTTATGTCCAAACTTGTTACATGCATAGCATCTTACATGTTTCATATTCCTCTTGTAGCAATCAGCAGCTTTGTGGCCAAACATATTGCAAGAAAAGCAATATCCATTAAAGTATCTTGAATGTGATGATCTTTCTGCATGATGGTCTTGAAACCTTCTTCTTCTACATATGGCTGCAACATGTCCAAGATTATGACATACAAAACATTCAACATTATTCAGTGGAGGAAATAATCGTCTATCACGTCCATAGTTAGGAGTAGAGAATCTTCCTTGAGGAATTTCTTTCCTTGGTTGTTCCTTTTTGGGCATTTCAGATTTCTCATTAGAGTTTCTTGCCTCACCTTGTGAACTAGATTCACCTTCAACATATTCATGAAAACCAAGACCAGTCTTGATAGCAGGAGATCTTTGACTACTAAGAATATCATCCAAGACTTTAGAGCTACCTTGAAATCGTAAAAGCTTATCCTTTTCTTCTAATTTGCTTTTCAAGATATTTACCTCAACTTGATGTTGTTCTTCTTTTTCCAGACATTGCTTCTTCAAGGTCTCTTCAGCTTTCCTTCCTTCATCCAACTGATGCCTTAGTTTGAGGATCTCGTTTTCTTGCTCTTTATTCAGTGCTAGCAGCATTTCTCGAACTCTGGAGGCACATTCCAACTGTTCTTCTAATCTGATGATTTCTTCTTTGAGGGCATTCTCCCTTTTGCTAGGTAGATCTTGTTGATCTATGATTTGATCTGACGCTTCATTTGCTTGTCCATCTTCAATCTGAGGTGCTTCAGGATCTGAATACTTGCTTCCACACAACGACAGGTTGTCATTGTTCTTTTGAGCTGTCTTCTTCTTCTGACGTGCTTTCTTCCCCATTGTTCTACGAATCTCCTTCAAGCGATCAAGCTTCTCTGAAGGACCTGCTCTGATACCAATTGTTGGAAATAATACTGAGAGGGGGGGTGAATCAGTATTATCAGATCAATAAAACCTTTTCAATTTCATACTCAGAAACATATACGCGACTTCAGTTAAGTGAACCCGCGTGTACACGCGACTGTGTCTAATGCAACTAGCGTATATCCAGAGATCTTATGATTCAGTTAATCTTATCTTCAGTAAATGCATCAGAACATTATTAAGCATATTAACAGTAAACAGGTGCAGTATAACAGAACAGATCATCACACAAATGCCACACACATGAACACCATGATATAAGGTGGAAACCCAATGTGGGTGAAAACCACCTGCTGCAATTTGTCTCTTTCTTCTTTAATGAGAACTTCTTTTACAATGTACTGGTGCAGTCCTTTACCAGCACGCAGGCTACAACCTGCAGAGGGCTACAACCCTCTTAGCTCTTGTACTAGCCGATCCATTTACTAGTACGTAGGTGCCTACCTACAGAATGCTTCTTTACTCGTTTTCCAGCTGCTAGTGGAAGGGAGCTACAACCCCCTGGCTCTTGTACTGGCTGATATGTTTACCAGTACGAAGGTGCCGGCCTACGATCTACCCGGGACCACGTTTCATACATTTTCATACTAGATCCATAAGACAATCATCATTGTAGTACAACCTGCATCATCAATCACTGAAACACCCAATTCTGAATCACTGTAACCCTGTCAACAATAACCAGACAATCATAGCAACAACCAGATCCAGCTCCATATTCAAATATCATACTTCACATTGTATACGCTACTTGGATGACCCCAACCTGCGTGTATACGCTCTTTTACCAAAACCAACTCGCGTACAGATCTATAAATTCAACCTTAAAACTCTGCAGCTATATCAGACATCAAAACATACCCAGATCATAATAATAAACATGCGTCAGTAGATCTAGTCTATCCAGAGTCAAACCATATGAAGATAATCATTCCAAGCCTTGAGATCTCGTTCCATCATTCATCATCCTCCACATGGGTGAAACCTTGGTTTAGATCACCAACCCATAACCAGCACTTGGATCACACTTCCTTAGATCTTCATCACCCATGCACACTCTCACTCCTTGCTACTTTTCCTTGCCTAATGATCTTCTCCTTATATAGCCTTAGGCCTTGCTCAATACCAAGAGCCAAAACCATAGTAACACAATACCATCAACCTCGAAACTAGGGATCGACACATCCGTCGAGACACCATGGTCCAAAACCATAGGCACAACTTCCAAGGACTAACTGCCACTGACCAAAGGTACGTTTTCATATGTACGCGCTTTTACTGAAGCCAACCTGCGTGTACACGCTGATTCTCCTTGCTGAACCTGCGTATATCTCTCTCTTGTCCTGCTGTACTGAGATTTGTCCACTAGTTAAGTTGCCATCACCTGTACCAGTCTCTGAGCACCTGTACCAACCTCTGAGTGAGTTGCCATCAAGGACAACACTTGAATCATAATGCCAACAAAATGACCATATCTAAGTGATGGTGTGAAGTTGAGTGCAGATATGACTAATTGTGAATGAACAATGATATATCAAGTGCGGAAACTGAATGAAAAGGAAGAGAATCAAATCGATAAGGAGAGCCTTCACAACAATGACCATCGATGTATAAATAAAGAAACTGATGCGGCACTTGTGAAAATCAAATGATAAATTGATACAACACTTATACAAGCTAAAATATGTTGAAACACAAGCAACCATGAAGTGAAACAAGAAAAATGACAAAAAGCAACAAAAAAAGAGACAAAAGATGATAAAAGAAAAACTCACCTGGATAAGAAACAACTCCACTGAAGGTTCATTGATGTCCTTAGAAATTCCAGAGTTCCAAGATTGAATTCACAAATGAGCTCTAGAGGAGTCTATTAACTATATCTGAGAAAATGAGGGTTTATGACACGTATGCATGAAACCAAGGAAAAGAGACACTTCATGGAAACTTATAAAAATAGAAATGTGTCACCTTTGGGAAAGTAATAATGGATCCCTACTTCCTAGGGATTCTTTTTTCACTTTAGTTTTCTTTATTTTTCAAGGAAACTTGCCATGCACTCTGCTGGGAAAGACTATGCAATTATGGGGAACTAGGCAACTCTCAAGCTCAGTGCACTATGCCATTTCTAAGCTTAGTGAGGGATTGCACGGTTTATATGCTTAGTGCTGGGTTTCCTTCCATGATTGCAAATTTTATGAGCTCAAGGTTGATTTCTAGTCAATATTGTGTGATTCCTATCATCAAGGTTGCTTTCCCTCAAGGATTATGCAATTTATAGAGGCAAGCCCGAAACTGCTGTGAGACCAAGTTGGGAGATCAACTTGTGACTTAGAAAGATAAGCTAAGTGTGAAAAAAAGAAAGCACGAGCACAAATGAAGAAGATAAGTCTCATTCAAAGCATGAATACTTGGACAAGTGCAATATGAGATCCTGTGGATAAGAAGGAAGGCTCCAAAACTAAAGCATAGGCAAAATTTTGGAGGGTGGTTGTAGTCGCTTCAACATTGGCGACACAGTGGTACTCTAACTCTCTATATGGATATTGTCTCATGCCAAATAGGTCTAACTCTTATGGAGGTATTATTAAGTTATTTTATTATCATAGCTTCTTCACTTAGCTTGAATTAAAGATATAATTCCTATCATTCTCTTGATCGACAACACACATACCAAGCAAGTTCGACCGAGTTGTTTCGATTTGGGATGAGGAGTACATAAATGCACAAGTAAAAGGAAATGTCAGAGTCTTAGTTTTCATCTCTGGTGTTGATACACTTCCAACATACCTGGAAAGTACCCCGACAGAGTCACTTTAGGAACACAAGCATGTCTCCATTGCCAGTGAGCCTAGACAATACCCTAGTGAAGTTGCTTTCTTCACCTCTCTATGTAGGAAGTCTTTCTCTTCTTTCTCCCTTTATTTCATTTTTCATTTTTTTCATTTTTACTTGTTCAAAGAACTATGCATAGGAACTTATTTATTTCATGGGTGTGGAAGAAGGATCCTGACTTATTGAGAGCAGAAGAGGTCGTTCCTTCATAGAAGGATATTTATATACACCTTTGAAATACTTGTTAAGGTTCTCCTCCCTTCCTTACTCTACTAAACTTGGTTGAAAAGGGTTAATCGGAAATAGAAGACCGATTAGAGTAGGCAGTAATAGCTAAAAGTGTGAGCATCATGATTTCACTATGACTCTCTCCAAAAGGAATTTTTTTTTCCATCAGAGTATCATGGACTAAAAGAGATGCAAGATTCACATAAAGAGAGGGAATAAATAAATAACTAAGCGCTGATAGTAGTACAACTTCCTTTTGGGCTTCAACCTGCTTTTCTAAGAAGCTAAACATGATCTTATGTGGAAGCTAACCTATGACTGAAAAGGAAACAAACAAAAAGAAAGAAGAAGAGTGGAAATAAAATCAAAGTAAATAAAATCAATGGCAGCAACAAAGAAAAGAAAAACTACTTCTACTCCTAACCTAAACAGAGCATAGGCCAAACTTACGTAAAGTGATACTTCCAATGCAGCCGCTGGTGCATTATTTGGCCTATGTAGGCAAGGGAATGCATATCAAGAAAGACATACAAGCATACCATCAAGAAAGAAAGATAAAACAATACAAACCCAAATGTTCAAAGTTTGAATGAACCCATAGAAAAGTAAAAGAGAAAAGTGCATGAAAGATATTATGTGATTATATCATGGTGTCTTGACACATTGCGAGTTAAAGACATATAAGCATAAACTTTCAAGTTGCAAAGATGAGTGAAGATAAAGAAATAAGAAAAATTTTGTTTTGCAAAAGTTCTTTCCACATACGACTCCTCCAATAATTGAGTGATAGGATCATGTAATATAGATGGAGGATCCAAAAATTGTAAGTCAGATTGATTTTCAATATGTGTGATAGAGTGATGAGGAGCCTCAAAATATTCAACACAATTTTGATCAAAAGTGGAACTAACCTCAAGATTATGAGAACTTGACATAACCGTTAGCTAGGGTTGAAGTGCCTCGATAGCTTGAGGTCGTTCTAACTCATCAGAAGGCAGATCATCACAAATTGGTGCTTGGGAAAGATTAGTACTGCGAAAATCAGAATTGTGACTGAATGAATCAACGAAGAGGTTGCGGCAACCATGTTTAGAAAGGTCAAGATCATAGACAGAGGCATCCTTATGATCTAATGAACCATATAGAGGGGAAGATGAAAAACAATAAATTTTATCCTCTCAGTTTTCAGAAAGATGAGATGAGAGATTATGAAGATCAAGAATAGAAGATTCATCCTCTCCACATCTAGATGAAAAACTGACATCTCACATGTTTTGTGAACGATCGGAAGTAGTAACATCATCAGAAACTAAATTCTCACAACATTCAATAGAAATGACAGAATCATGGGAAATGTCAAGATGATGAAGGAGAGGTGCGGAAGGAAGAGAATCATCCTTCGTCACATATTCTTGTTCAGTTAATGGGTTCCCCACATGATCATCATGAATTATATCGCAAGTTGGTTGCTCAACACCAAATATATCCAACACTTGATCCTCATGAAAATCACAAGAGAGGTTTGAAACAGGTGAACACAACACATCACAATTTAGAGGATCAAAAGGACCAAAGGATAGAGGACGAGAAGATAACACTTCATCACAATCATGATACTAACAGTCCAAACCTGTGCTAAAATTTTGAGTATGTGAGGTGGAAAAATATGGTGGTAGATCAATAGATAAATTTTCAACTTCTCCTACCTCAACGTGTGGAACTAGAGCTATTTGATGAAAGGAGGACAGAGGGTCACTGGGAACAACAATCGTTTCCATCGCAGCTTTAGAATCTCTAACACCGAGGTATGTTGGGAGCGGTTCAAAAGTTTCTAACTCGTGCAGATTTTTGAAATATGAACAAGCTATTGAAATATTCTTGTCAATAACTACCAATCAACTTCATCTTTCAGATATTCAAAACAAAAATGCATTAAACAATTGTGAGAATGATGTAATGATTCGTCATGTGATTTTTGAAATTCTAAAAGTTTATTTTTGAGACGTTTACGATAAAAAATGTCAAAAGCGCAAGACAATTTTGTCACAAGATGCTTGAAAGAGTGTATGGAAGCATCAACTAATGTGTGACACGATTGCCTTATGCACCCTTCGAATGTGAGGATGAACAACCTACAAGTAACATCCTTATAGTGGATGTTGTTCTCTGTGCAAAATTCAATAAAATACAGTATGGTCAAGCAAGGTTATCTCACCCTCACCATCGAATTTAAGGGTTCACAAGTCATCTACAATGCTTGTCGACACTTGTAGAGGTACATATCTGGAAAAACATGTGGGGATTACGATTGTGGAAGAAGTCATTAAATGAGTGTAGAAATTCAAAATAGACTTCAAGGGCTCAATGTAGAAATTTCGTTGTAGATTAAACTGATTATGCAATGTACTAAAGCAAAATACTTAATCTGCCTCTACAATCAAACTTGCAGAAGCTTAATCAATTTTGAGCAAGATCAAATAAAACACATATAACAGAGAAGAAGATTCAATCACGCATGAAACATAGAAGAATACTCCGGGGAAAGCCTTAGCTAAAAACCTCGTTATTTGTATTTTCGTACAAGTGGAAATATCTTAGGATTACAAAAAGCTTTAGCTCAGAAGCTATCAAGCTCTCAGTACAATCCCTCACTGCTGCTCATAGACATAATAGACAACACATATGCCTTCCTTCAGTCCTCCAAGCCTCTTATTTCCTTGCGCAGTTTCCCCTGGGTCCTCCAGCTACCACCTGTGTGTAATAATCCCTCACACACTGCTCTGACCTCTAAAATAACTGCACAATCCTGAAGGAGTGAATTCCTTCTGCATGCATGAGTTTCCTTTATAGGAAAATTCCCCCAACTAATAGTACACTGTCTCTTCCTTTAATCTCAACTGGGTCTTTCTCTGAACTGACATGCATGAGTAATTTATGAGAGAATATCCAGTTATCTGGAGAACACTAGTTGCATGAATGCATGCATTAACTGATTGAACTCACAATTAGTTCCTCCAATTGTTTGGAACTAATTTAACTGGACTTAACTTAGTTAACTGAGCTAACTAATTACAACTCATCCTTATCTCCTTAATTAAGGGATAACTTCCTTAATCAAAGGGATAACTGTTGCATGTCTTCACAAAGACTTCATGTTTGATTTTCTCCAACTAATTAACTCAAGATGAATTAATTAATTATTTTTCAAACAACTGCTGAGACCAAATTCGAATTTTAATTTAGGGACTAATTAAAATTGGAATCTATCCTGAAATGTTATTTATAGCAATGATAATTTTAGCATTTCTATTTTATAATTCCTTGTTGTTATTTTCCACACTGGTACCTGAAATGCTATTTATAGAAATGCTATTTATAGCATTTCTTATTGCTATTTTCAACACTCCCTCTCAACAAGAAAGGCATTCAACTCGAACCCGATCCTGAATCTTTGGAATGTTCTGCATGCAACACTTCTCTCTCGTGTTGTTGCTCCAGCAACCCCAGAAACAAAAATATCCAACCTAAATAAGAATGATGCCTCTGTCATCAAAGTCTCTGACTGCTATTTCCTCTGTCGACTGAAAAATCTGCACCTATGTGCCCTTCAGTATCTGATTGCTCTAGCCTCTGTCACTTTGATCTCTGACTGCATCAATCACACTGATTCCACCTACTGCATCCATGATGCTGCTGGTCCTATCTCCCAGCACAACATCCACAGTGCACCTCCTCTCATCATTATCCATCGTGCTGCCCATTGCTGCACTACAACTTAGTTATTGAGAAGTAAGTAAATGATCTCCCAACTGACCTACCTGTTGGTCTAGAAACACCCTCTGATGTTGAAGCATCTTCTACCACTGATAAGTGCATCCTCTCTGACCTCTGTGCTGCTGCAATAACTCCTTGCATCTCACACTGTTTCACACCTCTTTGTGCCATCCTACACTGGTGCAACACTCCTGTGCATCTCGCATTGTTGCAGCCTGCTAACTCTGCATTGTCTTGGGACTCCTACATTGTAGCTCTCTCTACCACTCCATCAACATCCATCTCTACCCACTCATCCAGTCTTGCTACTCCTCATCTGGGCTCCTGTATCAAGGTCTAATCAAAGAGGCTAGGTACCTCAAGGATCCTACCCCTATTTCAGTCTTCTTGGGACTATCACTTCACATCACCCCACCTCACACCTTGTGGTATGGATGCATGTGATCCCTCTACCCACTTGGCTCAAAATTTCCCCCTCTTGGAGGTCTCTGCATGAGTCGATGCCTCCACTCGGTCTTGTCTCTACTTCTCTAGTTGTGGCTGCTCCACAACCTCCTGAAGCAGCTTCACCAATTATGGCTCCTCCACAATTGTCTGAGACTTCTTCTAGCGCTGCATGTTGAGAGGTAATGTACTCTCCCTCTCAACCACCATGTCTCCAAAATTTGCCTTGCTCCTCAAGGCTTTGCATGCATCTTGAACCTTAAGATCATACAGGTTCTTGACTCGTGAACTGATCTGCTTCACCTGTCTCGTGGTGATGTATCTAAGGAAAACCTTTCCCTTACTGAAGACTGCATCATAGCCTTTGTCCTCCAAGATCGCGATCGGTACCAAGTTCTTCTTTAGTCATGGCACATACTTCACATCTGTCAAGGTGATGCGAGCTCCATGCTCCCTCTGAAAAGCAACCATGCCCACTCCTGAAACACTATACCTTTCATCATTACCCATCTCTATGTGCATCTGGAGGTCTTTCTCCTCCAAGGTACTGAACAAACTCTTATTGTCGGTCATGTGGAATGAGGCTCCACTGTCAAGAAACCAACCACAACCCATCATTGATGAAACCATGCATGCCATGAGGGTAAAATCCAATTCTAACTGAGAGGCCAATGCCTCACCTTCAGATCCTTCCAAGGATGCCTTCTTGGACTTCTTCAATGGACAATTAGTTGCATAATGGCCCACCTCATTACAATTAAAGCATCTCACTTTAGATTTGTCAATCTTCTTCCCTCCATGAGAAGAACTCGATTTGGGATGAGGATCCTTCTCCTTCCCTTTCCTTGCCTTACTCACTAAGGCAAAATTTTCTTCACCCTCCTTAGATGAAGAACCATTTTTGGTGCTCCTCCCGATCTCCTCCTTCATTAGATCTGACCATAGTCATTCCCAATCTGGTAGTTTCTCTCTTCCATTCACTCAGTCCTGGTAGCTATGCCAGCTCTTAGGAAGACCAAGGAGAGAAAGACTCAGCATATCATCATCGGCTATCGTGATTCCTACACTTCCAAGCTCATCTCTGCAGGTGGTGAGATTGTTCAGATATGTAGAGATCATGTCGCCCTTTTCACACTTGATTTTCCGAAGCTTGTCCTTCAGTGCCAGCTTCCTCTGGTCGTTGTTGTTCCGATATAGATCCTTCAATGTCTTCCACATTGAAAATGGAGTCTCGTTCCCATGGAGACTCGAGACAATATGGTCTCAAACTCCCTACAGAAGAATCCTCCTCGTTCTCGCCACACATTCTTCCATTCTGCCAATTCTTGGGCATTAGTTGCTACTAGCTTGGGGACTTCTTAATCAATGAAGTCCTTCAAACCATTGTCCTCTAATACCGCTTCCATTTGATCCTTCCATGCTATGTAATTCAAGCTGCCATCTAGGGCATACTCAAATCTCAAGCCATTGATTGCCATTGGTGAACTTTGAGATGTGATAAGAAATCAATTTTGTACCTACAATCAAGAACTTCAAACTTCAAACTTCTCCATTCTTTGTATATTGTTCTCCGCTTTGGTCACCTTTGCTCTGATACCATGTAGAAATTTCACCGTAGATTAAACTGATTATGCAATGTACTAAAGCAAAATACTTAATCTACTTCTACAATCAAACTTGCGGAAGCTTAATCGATTTTGAGCAAGATCAAATAGAACAAATATAACAGAGAAGAAGATTCAATCACACATGAAACACAGAAGAATACTCTAGGGAAAGCCTCAGCTAAAAACCCCGCTATCTGTATTATCATACAAGTGGAAATATCTCAGGATTACACAAAGCTTTAGCTCACAAGCTATCCAACTCTCAGTACAATCCCTCACTGTTGCTCATAGATAGAATAAACAACACATATGCCTTCCTTCAATTCTCCAAGCCTCCTATTTCCTTGCGCAATTTCTCCCGGGTCCTTCAGCTACCACCTATGTGTAATAATCCCTCACACACTACTCTGACCTTTGAAATAACTATGCAATCCTGAAGGAGAGAATTCCGTCTTCATGGATGAGTTTCCTTTATAGGAAAATTCCCCCAACTGATAGTACAATGTCCCTTCCTTTAATCTCAACTGGGTCTTTCTCTGAACTGACATGCATGAGTTATTTATGAGAGAATATTCAGTTATCTGGAGAACACTAGTTGCATGCATGCATGCATTAATTGACTGAACTCACAATTAGTTCCTCCAACTGTTTGGAACTAATTTAATTAGACTTAACTCAGTTAACAGAGCTAACTAATTACAATTCAAATACAACTCATCTTTATCTCCTTAATTAAGGGATAACTTCCTCAATCAAAGGGATAATTGTTGCATGTCTTCACAAAGACTTCATGTCTGATTTTCTCCAACTAATTAATTAATTATGTTTCAAACAACTGCTGAGACCAAATTCTAATTTTAACTCTCATTTTTAAGTCAGGGACTAATTAAAATTGGAATCTACCTTGAAATGCTATTTATAGCAATGCTATTTATAGCAATGCTATTTTTAGCATTTCTATTTATCATTCCTTGTTTCTATTTTCCACACTGGTACCTGAAATGTTATTTATAGCATTTCTTGTTGCTATTTTCAACACTCAACTTGTCATTTGGCCCTCCTTCTAGTGCCAAAAACGTTGATGGTGTTGAACCCACCAGCATTAAGGGGATCTCCCTAATATGAAGTCTCAACTAGACCTCACACCATTTCGAGTAACTGTCCCAACAGTGGGTGGTAATGTTATTCCTTAACTACAGAAATGTGTAGAAGGAAGTATGATAACTTTGGGTGATAGCAAGTGTGTGACCATACGGAGAGCCAAGTGTGATGCATGAAGGTTCTAACACATGAAGGGAAAAGGAAGCGTGCCCCATAGAAGCCTGTAATAGTATGCAACCTGAAAGGAACACACAAGCAGAATGACATCATAAGATAAGATGCATAATAGTCCACAAGTTAAAGTGATGAGTTAATACAACAAAACACATCCAACAAGATTCATACAAATGAAAACGAAATAGTTCATAAGAATATGCATAAGTTAAATAACATGCATTGGAAATATGATGAGAATAGTCCTACTATATTCACAACATATGCACGAAAGAGTGCTAGCTATGATTTTATTATTATAAGTGAAAGTTCCATTCATACATACACCATTGATGATCACGAGCCCCAATAGTCAAACATTACAGTCAAGAACACCTGCTCCTCCAAATAAATATACCCACTCTACTCTATGGAGAGCTAGGGCTCTTCACAATATCCCAAGCTCTTTCTAAGCCTAAGCCTAGCCAAAAGCTTTCCTCCTAAAATCCCTTTAAATGAGTCATGAGGTTCTATTTATAACAAAAGGGGGTGATACTTCACATCCCCTTTGTGAGCTTTGGACTACCCTCATGTCTCTTCAAATTCTTTACAAAATGACACATTACATTACATGGTGACTATTCATATTCTAATATTGGCACATGGAATTTAACTTACAACATAATCACAAATAATATTACATTTTAAACTCATACCCATATAGGACAAAATAGGGTAGGGACAACTTGATAGCTTAACAATACAAGACACTATAATTCTTGAGTTTGGGAACACTCTAGCTCAAAAAATTCCACTTGATGCTTCTCCGTCACGTATCGATGCCAGGTTTGGTACTGTGCGATGACATCCCCAAACTACATGATGGTGTTAGGCTGGAAGCGGACTCTAGCCTCCATATCATTCATGTACAATGACTTGGAATTAGTCTTAACTTCTTTCTTGAGCATGATCAACATGGTTCTGATCTAGACGGGACCACCAATGTAGTTATGCATGTTTTATCTGTTCAACTCTAAATACTCCTTGGTGGATACCTATCTCAACTGCTCCAAGTACTCTTCAATATCCTACCTGACTTGGTGTTTGCGTTTAGTTTTAGTGACTGAGCTGACTGATGGGATTTTTTGGGTTCTTACCATGAAGTCCCAATGGTTGTACAATGATACATATGGGACCTAAATGTGTCCAATGAATGAGGTGATCTTCTTGTTTTTTTGAATCAACATTCAAACTCTTGTTTTCTCCAAACCTTCTTGCGGCTTCATATTCTTTACCAAAGTAAGTGGTGCCCTTTCTATCACATTATCCATTCTTGCATTGCGGTGATGGTAGTTTTCACATAGCTAAGGGTCTTGACAAATTCCTTGCTTTGTTTCTATAAGATATGAAAGAAGAAAAATGCCTTATGTATGGTCATGAGCTCCTCATAGAGGTCTTGCATGGTCTCTTTAGGTCTTGATACCTCGCCATGTATTGCTGCTCTCATTTCCCCCAAGTAGACTTGTGTGGGAGCTGCATTCTACGCTACTCCATGGAGTTATTCTATCTCTTGATGGGAAACCTGTAGATTCTGTATCAATTATTTACTTTCGGCCATCAAATAATGAGTGTTTGATTGCGTCACAACCGTGACGGAAAAGTTGGCTTCAACAATGGAATTTGGATACCTGCTGGTGTCCGCCCCTCTCACCCTTTCTCTAATGAATGTAGGTGATGCATGACTATCCAGAAAATTATCTCTCTGCACTTGTGCAATCCTCTCCTGAAGTTCAATATATGACATATTGTACACATCCATTACTAGATCATCATCAAGAGGAACTATGCCCCCTTCCTCGCTCGGGGTTAACTCTACGACTAGAGTTAGTGGAGACTAAATGGTGACCTATGGTGCATTCAGTATAAGATAAACATCTTCATCCTGCAGTTCTCATTCCAACGCCATGTCTACAACTTCAATCAAGTTTTCAATATGCTAAGCAAGCTCCCGATCCTGCATCTTTTCGCTCTCCCCCTCTTCTGTTGGTTGGTTTTGTCCTTACTCTTCAAATTGAAACAAAATTGTTTCTCTTGACATTGTACCTTGCCCTTATTCTTCTTCCTTCTTCTGCTTCTCCTCCGGCTCTTTCCTCCTTTGTTCCTATTCTTCCCTCAATTCTTTTTCTACTTTCTTTGCCCTTAGTTTTGCTTCTTACAATCTATGATTTTCTCTCTTCCTCCACTCGACTCTCTGTATCCTCTACTTCCTTTTACTTCTACTGCCAAAGTTTCCTGCATGAAGATTGGATCTACTTTCATTTTTTTAGTTCCCCCCCCTCTATATTGACTACAACCTTTCTCTTTCCCTTATCTTGTACCGAGTGGTTGCCTTCTGTTACTACTGTTGGAATTGTTTACATGTTAGTGTTTACTCATTTTCTATAAATAGTTGAGTATTTGCAGATATTGACGAGCATACTAGTGATTACTCAACTTCTTCCGCAATAATAATTTAAGTGTTTCCTATTGAAGCAACTCTCTTTGGTGTCATGGTAATAATGACTGCAGGGAGAATTTGCTTCACAAGTGTGGTACCTTTGGGACAAAAAGGACACTCATGGCAAGCAAACATTAGCTTTGACAAATCTACCTTCAAAGCATGGTCAACTAGCAAAATGGGCATCTGATGGGAAGGATTGTGTAGTTTTAATTGAAAAAAGGGGTGGCTTCATATGGGATCTTCGCACTATGCGGTCCTAGTTGCCAAGGATGAATCTTGAGGCTTGGGACTCCGTAATGCGTAGTCCCAACCTAGACAGAGACTGGGAGAGACTACACATGGCATAGTATTAGTGGCCAAGGTGATAGGTAGGCCCCTGGAACTGCACAATGCGCAGTTGGAGCCAACCTATACTTCACACTACATAGTTCTAGAGGCCAAACATGTGGCTTCACCATAACGATGAGCATCGGTGAAAAAATAAAGAAACTGATGTCAAACTTATGAAACGTAAATGATAACTTGAAACAACACTTATACAAGCTAAAATATGTTGAAACACTAGCAACCATGAAGAGAAACACGCAAAATAACACTCACACAAGCAAAACTAAAAAATATGACATAAAAAGAGGCAAAAGATGATAAAATAAAAAATCACCTGGATAAGCAACGAATACTCCACCAAAGGTTCCTTGATCTCCTCGAGAATGCTAGAGCTCTAATACCGAATGTGAAAATTAGCTTTAGAGGCATCGATTAACTAGATTAGAGGAAATGAGGGTTTATGATGTGAATTCTTGAAATCAAGGAAAAGTGACACTTGGCAAAAAATTATAAAAATAGAAATGTGCCACCTTAGGGAAAGTAATAATGGATCCCTACTACCAAGGGATGCTTTTTTCACTTTATTTTTCTTTCTTTTCTTAGGAAACTTTCCATGCACATTGTCGAGAAAGACTACGCAATTTTTTGGAATTGGGAAACTCTCAGGCTCAGTGCATTGCGTAGTTTCTGAGTTTAGTGATCGATTGCACAGTTTCTTGGATCATTGTTGGGATTCCTTCCATGAGTGTGCAATTTATGAGTTCAAGGATAACTCTTAGTCAATACTGCACAATTCCTATCATCAAGGTTGCTTGCCCTCAAGGATTGCATAGTTTCTAGAGGCAAGCCCAAAACTATTGTGATACCAAGTTGGGAGATAAGCTTGTGACATAGAAAGATAAGCTAAGTGTGAAAACAAGCAAGCGCAAGAAAAAATGAAGAAGATAAGTCTCAGTTGAAGCAAGAATACCTAGATCAGTGTAATATGTGCTCCTGTGGATAAGAAGGGATGCTCCAAAATCGAAGCATAGGAAACATTTTGGAGGGTGGTTTTAGCCACTACAACACCTATACAATAAAAGGGGTACTAAGGGCCATTTCAATAAGGCAAATATCTTCCTTAAAATTAAAGAAATGTGCTTGAAAAATATGTAAAATATATGTAATTCATATTGAAGATCACTCCAAAATTAATCAAAAACCTTCTATAGAAGATTACCTGATCCTAGAAAAGTATAAAGAAGTTTTTCCTAAGGAAATCTCAGGAATACCTCCATGAAGGGACTTATATCTCACTATAGATCTTATCCATGGAGCAGCCCCAACATCTAAATCTCTATACAAAATAAGTGCTCCAAAATTGATAGAACTAAAAATGTAGCTACAAGAGTTACTAGACAAGAAATATATTAGACAAAGTGTGTCACCTTGGGGTGCACCAGTGTTATCTGTGAAGAGGAAGGATGGAACCCTTAGAATTTTCATAGACTACTAAAAACTTAACAAAATGATAATCAAGAATAAGTATCCATTTTCCAGAATGGACAACCTATTTGATCATATTAAAGGAGCTACTATCTTATCAAAGATTGACTTAAGAAGTAGCTATGATCATATTAGAATCAAATATAAAGACATGCATAAAACATATTTCAGGACTCGGTATGGGCATTATGAGTTCAATGTAATTCCTTTTAGACTCACCAATGCACTAGCCCTTCTTATGTGTCTAATGAATAACGTACTTAGTCCTTATTTAGATAATTTTTTCATTGTATTTATTGACGACATCTTAGTATATTACAATAATGAAGAGGAACATCCTCAATATCTACAAATGGTTCTCCAAACACTTAGAGAAAATGAATTGTATACCATGTTTAGAAAATATGTGTTTTATCAAACATATATTTATTATTTGGCAGATGTTATATCTAAAGCGGGAATTGTTGTGGATTTAGAGAGGATAAAGGCCATTATTGAATGGCCAGTTCCTAAGGATGTGGATAACATCAGGTCCTTCATGGGAATCATGGGTTATTATAGGAAGTTCATATAAGTGTCTTCTAAATTATCTTACCTAATCACTTCCTTATAGAAGAAGGGAACTAAATTTGATTGGAATAAGAATTGTTAGGACAATTTTGCAAAACTATAGCAATTATTGACTATTACCCCAATTTTAAAGATTTTTTACTCCAAAAAAACTTTATAGTCTATATTGATGCATGTAAAGAAGGTCATGGGGGTAATTAATGTAATATGTTGATGTGGTAAGCTATGAATGTAAAAGGATTAAAGACCATGACAAAAATTGTGCAACCGATGACTTGGAATTAGCAGCTATTATTTATTCCTTTAAAATTTGGAGGCACTATCTTATAGGAAGGTGATTTCAACTAAAAGCTGATAATATCAACGTTAAATATCTCTTTGACTAGAAAAATTTTAATGCTAGGAAATCCCGGTAGTTGGAATTCCTTAGTAAGTATGATTTAAAAATAATACACATTAAGGGAACATAAAATAAAATAGAAAATTCTCTTAGCAGGAAACTAAATCTGATTTTTTCTATTTCAGCAAGCAGTTGGAAAATAGACTTGACTAAAACAGTAAAGATAATTCCAGATTTTGATGAGGAATATGTCAAAATAAAGGAAACAATTCAAAAATTAGATCCTCAAGATGAGGAAGGAAATGCTTTTTCAGTTAATGAAGAGGGTCCGTTGATGTATAGAAACATAATAAATACATAATAAATATACCGAAGGATGAAAACATAAAACTCATTATCCTTGATGAATTGAATAAAAATCCTACATAAACTCAATCGATTTTGAGCAAGATCAAATAGAACACATATAATGGAGAAGAAGATTCAATCACACATGAAACACAGAAGAATACTCTAGGGAAAGCCTCAGCTAAAAACCCCACTATCTGTATTATCATACAAGTGGAAATATCTCAGGATTACACAAAGTTTTAGCTCACAAGATATCCAGATCTCAGTACAATCCCTCACTGTTTCTCATAGATAGAATAGACAACACATATGCCTTCCTCCAATTCTCCAAGCCTCCTATTTCCTTGCGCAGTTTCTCCTGGGTCCTCCAGCTACCACCTATGTGTAATAATCCCTCACACACTGCTCTCACCTATGAAATAACTATGTAATCCTGAAGGAGTGAATTCCTTCTTCATGGATGAGTTTCTTGTATAGGAAAATTCCCCCAACTGATAGTACATTGTCCCTTCCTTTAATCTCAACTGAGTCTTTCTCTGAACTAACATGCATGAGTTATTTATGAGAGAATTTTCAGTTATCTGGAGAACACTAGTTGCATGCATGCATGCATTAATTGATTGAACTCACAATTAGTTCCTCCAACTATTTGGAACTAATTTAATTAGACTTAACTCAGTTAATGGAACTAACTAATTACAACTCAAATACAACTCATCCTTATCTCCTTAATTAAGGGATAACTTCCTCAATCAAAGGGATAATTGTTGCATGTCTTCAGAAAGACTTCATGTCTGATTTTCTCCAACTAATTAACTCAAGATGAATTGATTAATTATGTTTCAAACAGTTGTTGAGACCAAATTCGAATTTTAACTCTCAATTTTAATTCAGGGACTAATTAAAATTGGAATCTACCCTGGAATGCTATTTATAGCAATGCTATTTTTAGCATTTCTATTTTATCATTCCTTGTTGCTATTTTCCACACTAGTACCTGAAATGTTATTTATAGCAATGATATTTATAGCATTTCTATTTTTAGCATTTCTTGTTACTATTTTCAACACTCAACTTGTCATTTGGCCTTCCTTCTAGTGCCAAAAATGTTGACGGTGTTGAACCCACCAGCATTAAGGGGATCTCCCTAGTATGAAGTCTCAACTAGACCTCACACCATTTCGAGTAGCTGTCCCAACAATGGGTGGTAATGTTATTCCTTAACTGTAGAAATGTGCAGAAGGAAGTATGAAAACTTTGGGTGATAGCAAGCGTGTGACCATACAGAGAGTCAAGTGTGATGCATGAAGGTTCTAACACATGAAGGGAAAAGGAAGTGTACCCCATAGAAGCTTGTAATAGTATGCAACCTGAAAGGAACACACAAGCAGAATGACATCATAAGATAAGATGCATAATAGTCCAAAAGTTAAAGTGATGAGTTAATACAACAAAACACATCCAACAAGATTCACACAAATGAAAACAAAATAGTTCATAAGAATATGCATAAGTTAAATAACATGCATTGGAAATATGATGAGAATAGTCCTACTATATTCACAACATATGCACGAAAGAGTGTTAGCTATGATTTTATTATTATAAGTGAAAGTTCCATTCATACATACACCATTGACGATCACTAGCCCCAATAGTCAAACATTACAGTCAAGAACACCTGCTCCTCCAAATAAATATACCCACTCTACTCTATGGAGAGGCTAGGGCTCTTCACAATATCCCAAGCTCTTTCTAAACCTAAGCCTAGCCAAAAGCTTTCCTCCTAAAATCCCTTTAAATGAGTTATGAGGTTCTATTTATAACAAAAGGAGGTGACTCTTCACATCCCCTTTGTGAGCTATGGAATACCCTCATGTCTCTTCAAATTCTTTACAAAATGACACATTACATTTCATGGTGACTATTCATATTCTAATATTGGCACCTGGAATTTAACTTACAACATAATTAAAAATAATATTACATTTTAAACTCATACCCATATAAGACAAAATAGGGTAGGGACAACTTGATAGCTTATCAAATACAAGACACTATAATTCTTGAGTTTGGGAACACTTTAGCTCAAAAAATTCCACTTGATGCTTCTCTGTCACGTATCAATGCCACGTTTGGTACTGTGCGATGACATCCCCAAACTACGTGATGGTATTAGGTTGAAGCGGACTCTAGCCTCCATATCATTCATGTACAATGACTTGGAATTATTCTTAACTTCTTTCTTGAGCATGATCAACATGGTTTTGATCTAGACGGGACCACCAATGTAGTTATGCATGTTTTATCTGTTCAACTCTAAATCCTCCTTGGTGGAAACCTATCTCAACTGCTCCAAGTACTATCCAATATCCTACATGACTTGGTGTTTGTGTTTAGTTTTAGTGATTGAGCTGACTGATGGGATTTTTTGGGTTCTTACCATGAAGTCCAAATTGTTGTACAATGATACATATGGGACTTGAATGTGTCCAATGAATGAGGTGATATTCTTGTTTTTTTGAATCAGCATTCAAACTCTTGTTTTCTCCAAATCTTCTTGCGGCTTCATATTCTTTACCAAAGTAAGTGGTTCCCTTTGTATCACATTATCCATTCTTGCATGGCGGTGATGGTAGTTTTCACATAGCTAAGAGTCTTGACAAATTCCTTGCTTTGTTGCTGTAAACTATGAAAGCAGAAAAATGCCTTATGTATGGTCATGACCTCCTCATAGAGGCCTTGCATGGTCTATTCAAGTGTTGATACCTCACCAAGTATTGCTGCTCTCATTTCCCTTAAGTAGACCTGTGTGGGAGCTACATTCTATGCTGCTCCATGGAGTTATTCTATCTCTCTATGGGCAACCTGTAGATTTAGTATCAATTATTTACTTTCAGCCATCAAATAATGAGTGTTTGATTGCGTCACAACTGCGAAAGAAAAGTTGACTTCAACAATGGAAATTGGATACCTGCTGGTGTCCGCCCCTATCACCCTTTCTCTAATGAATGCAGGTGATGCATGACTATCCAGAAAATTATCTCTCTGCACTTGTGCAATCCTCTCCTAAATTTCAATATATGACATATTGTACACATCCATTACCAAATCATCATCAAGTGGAACTATGCCCCCTTCCTCGCTCGGGGTTAACTCTACGACTAGAGTTAGTGGAGACTAAATGGTGACTTGTGGTTCATTCGGTATAAGATCAACATCTTCATCCTGCAGTTCTCATTCCAACGCCATGTCTATAACTTCAATCAAGTTTTCAATATGCTAAGCAAGCTCCCGATCCTGCATCTTTTCGCTCTCCCCCTCTTCTGCTGGTTGGTTTTGTCCTTGCTCTTAAAATTGAAACAAAATTGTTTCTTTTGACATTGTACCCTGCCCTTATTCTTCTTCCTTCTTCTACTTCTCCTCAAGCTCTTTCCTCCTTTGTTCCTATTCTTCCTGTTTAGTCAATTTAGTGTTGTCTAAATTGCTAGTATTAATTGTCAACCCGGGGCTCGTAAGCTGATGAAGTGAAGGTGTACTATATGTACTTAAGTAACCTCTTAGAGTTTTCTTATCGTTGGGGGGTGTTGTTGTGGTTAATTATATTCCTAAGATGGAATGATGATTTATAAACAAGTGAGTGATGGTGTGTGTGTAGTGTGAATCCTAAATGAGTGAGAGTGTGTGATTAGTGATTTCTAACTACTTGCTTGAAAGGAAATGCTTGAAAGAAATAAATGACTTGAAAGATCTTGAAATAACTTTGAAAGCAAATAACCACTTCTAATGGCACTAGACACCATTCATGCAGCTGCAAATAAAAGAAAAGAAAGTCACTTTTAAAACCAAAGATAAAGATTATCTCTCTCTAACTCGCTGCTTCAAACACATGTACTGTGTAAAGCACGGAAAGAAAGTAGCTTAAGTTGAATTAGAAAAGTGATTAAAAATGGGAAAAATCTGCTTTAAAGACTAGTGATAACGTTTTGCTCTTTCTAACTCTCTACTTTAGCCATATGTACTATGCAAAGTATGATTAGAAAGTAGTGAAAGAATAGTCTAGAAAGCTCTTAAAACCAAAAATCTACTTTAAAGACTAGTGATAACGTTTTGCTCTTTATAACTCTCTACTTCAGCCATATGTACTATGCAAAGTATGGTTAGAAAGTAGTGAAAGAATAGTCTTAAAAACACTCAAAGCCAGCTGCAAGTTAGTGATATTCTGATCTTAAAAGATAACAATTTATAATAGAAGATCATTCATGTGTTAGCAGCTCCTTGAGAAATAAGATTAAAAATCAGCTATAAAAACAAAGGCAGTAGCTTGAATTTGTCAACTTCAAATACCATTAGTTTGTAAAGCAAACACACACACATAAAAACAAATCCCGGGCTAAAAGAAACCTGCAAAGAAGTAATATTGATCAGCGTGAAAGAAAAAAAACAAATAAATGAAACTATACATGCTTAAAGGAATGCTGAATGAGAAAATAAGTAAATACTGAACATAAAATACTTTACAGAGGCTAAGATGAATAGGGGCCCTCTATTCATTCAGCCACAAGAAAACTCAGAGATCTGGAAGCTTCAAAACAGTACTATGTCTATTCCTCCATTTGCAAAAGTGTACAAAACAGAGTGCTAGAATAGCACTAAAAAACAGAGTTCACAACGCTCTTAAAATTAACACAAGTTCAGAAATTACAACTGATAAAAAGTCTATTGAGCGTACGCAGACGCAGCTATTTATAGACATTTCTAAGATAGCCTAACACGTACATCTACTAACTGAAAAACAACTAACTGTAATGCGTAATTATGGTTCCTGGACACATCATACGGCTGCGTGGATGAGCTGGTGCTTCTGTCATCATGGGCAGTGAATCCCATGTTGGATCATGTCCCCTACCATCTACAAAACGTGGACAAGTCACCGTTTAAGCTGACGTGACCTAGCAGCTCACAATCACCGTTAAACAGCCTTTAGTTGACCGTATCTTGACCAGCTTTGACCAAGGGTAAAGACGACGTGGATGGCTGGAAAAATGGGACAGGAACCTCGAGCACGTTGATACCTAAGTGCCCATGTGGCTCATCTGGCAAACTGACACGTGGAACATTGCGTTTAAAAAAAAGGCTGCAGGATCATCAGATAGCTGCAGGATCATCAGATAGCTGCGGGATTCCTGCAAGTAAGTCAAAATCTAAACAAATAGTCATCCATTAGCAAAACTTGCTTGATCATGCTTAATGACACCTAATGTAATGATCTGGGTGGTTTTATAGTGAAAATGAGGCAAAAGTGAAGAAAAGATGAGGAAAAACTGAGGAAAATGGTAGACAAGTAGGTGTAGAGTAGAGGCTCTACATACCCCCACTCCGAGGGTATTGCATGTCCTCGTGCAATGAAAACACAACTCAATCCACCTGCTGGGATGCCTCTGCTAAGACATCCAATCTCCTCTTCTTCCTTTGTGTGGAAACATTAACTTTTGGTCTCTTGAACATGCATCTGAATTTCAAATTGATTAAGGCTCTGTTTAGCCTTCTACATTTCTTCTTGAGTCTGCTGTTTTTCTTCTGCCACATGCCCATGTGAAGCAAGGTGTTATCTTGGATTGCTTTGGCAATATCAGCTTGCTGCTTCATTTCTTCATTTCTCTGCTTAATGTGGCGGTTTAGCACCTCAAGTTCATAAATTTCTTGTTTGAGTAAGTCTATTTGCTGCTCATGAGGTATGACATTACTTGGGCCAGCAGTGTTCTGCTCCAATGTTTCAAAATAGTTGTACACCTCTTGTTGAACTGGGTCAACAATTGGTGACTTCCTTGGACTGTATTCATGCTCAATTTCAGTTTCAAACTCCGGCTGAAATGGACTGTCCTCCCTTGGAGGAGTAGCTGCCTCACGTTGTGGACTATCCTCAAGGTCTGTTTTTATAGCACCCTTCTCAGGTGTGCTTAGATCAATGAAAAGTGTCCTTGTGGCTTTCCCTTTATTCTGCAATCTGCTACTCCTTCTTACAGTGGCAACACTCTATGTTTCTTTTTGTGCCTTTTTCCTTGGTTTTTGTACTTTTACTTTCTTGGAGAGGGCAATTTTCTCATGGAGTTTAGCTAACCTTTGTGCTAAGGGCTGGCTATCTCTTTCTTCATCACTAGAATGCTCTGGAGTCTGACAAGTTTCTTGAATTATGGATTTTCCCTTGTCTTGCTTTTGTTTCTTTTTATCTTCTCTTCTCTTTTTGGCAGTTTCTTTGGCAAGTTCAGAGAGGGTTTCTGAGATAATCTCTTGAGCACTGTCCTCAGTAGGTTCAAGCTCAATCTCAGGTTCAGGATGATGTACTTCTATTTCCTCTACAGTTTGTCCTTGAACAGTTCCCTCTAAGATATCAGTTTCAGAGGTACTTTCTTTTCTTTTCCTTCTACTTTTCCTAGGTATAGAAGTTTCTCCAGGTTCTTCAAAATGATTCCTTACAAGAAATTTCTCCCATGTGTCTTGTTTTGCTTTTAATTCTTCCTCCACTAACAACTTAACAAGACTATGATGACAGAGGTATGCTTCAATGTTTCGTGGATTCCGTTGGGCCATGGAACACATTTTCCTAAGGCTTTGGAATAGAAAGTAGGGAAGATTTATATCATGTTCTCCTTGAAATTGCAGCATAATTTTACCATGATAAACGTATAATACCCCAAATCTCCCTTCACACGTGAAAAATTTTTGCACTAACAACAGTAGAATTTTCCATTCTTCCTTAACATGAGAGATAGGAATTCCTTTTGTGAAAACACTTGTATCCATACCTGGGTTTTTAAAAATCCGCTTCCATTGTTGATCCTGGACTGCCCGGTTTTTGAACCAACGTTCCCCGGTTTGTGGAAGAGATGTAGCCTTTGCTATGCTTCCCTCACTGACTGTAAATGTTAAATCACCCACCTCTACTTGACTGTCTTTATCTTTGAATGACCTTGCAAAGGCTTTTGTTACTTCTTTGTGGTAGCCTTTAAACTTCTTGATGCACTGTAGCCAATTGGCTTTTTGCAATGCCTCCTCAACTTGAGGATATGCCTCCAAGAATTTCGAACCTTCTGGTTCAGCCCTTAAAAGTTTTCCCATTGACTCCTCAGCTCTGTTTAAAACACAACTTTGATGGTGGCTTTACACAGTAAATCCTCGGTTCTTGTTCAGACTTTGTGGAACAGAGGATATATGGGTTTAGCAACAGCCTTAGACACAGAGAATTCACGGCTTGAACAGAGTTAAATGGTGGATAAACAGTGTTAACACAGTGAAACGGTGGCTAGCGGTCGTAATATAACCGTAACATACGTTTACTGGCTATACGTGTTCACTGTTTCTCAGAATGAGCAGAGAGGAAAAACAGAGTATGGTTTATGGAGGCAATCGTAGTGAGTGAAACGGAATGAGGGAGATGAGAGAATGGAACAGCGTGAAATGGAGTGTTATGAAATAATGAGTGAAACGGCTAGATTCTCAGATTTTGGTTGTAGGTTAACACATGGCTGCGGGATGAGGACTGAGAGAGTCGTAATACGGTAGGTTACGTCATTAGGGTAAAAAAACCTTAATGACAAAAACAGCCATATGTGATTTCAAAAATCGTGGGTATCATGAACTGATAGACGTGGAGGATTCGTGGATATGTGGTCGCGTGGAAGAGAAAATGGGTAATCATTACATTTAGTGGCCAAAAAGACATAACCCAGAAAATTTTGCGTAATGAAATAACTATAGGTTTAAGATTTTAAAACATACCTCAGATCCGCATTTGATTTGCCTTCTAATAATTTGCCACTAACCCTTTGTCAACTTTATTCATGACTCTTTCCTCCTTGCTATTGGTGATTTCTGAACTGTGAAGAATTTCTCAAACAGACTGTATTTCTTTGTGCAGGTGCAGAGGGGCTGCAGAAAGGCTAAACGGCTGCAGAATTGCCAAATAGCTGCGGGAACTGCAATAGTGTCCTCCAGCTGCATAGAATAACCTTAGTTGTCTGAAAAAAAACTTTTATTAATGAAATGAGATGGAATGAATAAATGGATGAATGGGTGGAAAACAGTGAGGTGAAGTGAGGATGGTGAGATGGAATGAGATGGTGAGATGGAATGGCGAAGTGAGATGAAAGAGAGAGAGAGAGAGAGTGATTTTTTTTTGGAAAACATGAGGTGTCAGGTGACCCTGATTTTCACCTCATGTTTTCTGCATGATACTGCCAATCAGAGATTGGTTTTTAGGCTCATACATTTATTATTATTATTATTATTATTTTTTTTTTTTTTTTCTTTTTTCTTTTTTTTTTCCTTCTTTTTTTTTTTTTTTAATTTATTGAACTGAAATTGAAAGAAACAGAGATTAGGCTAATGGAGGAGAAGAATTCTTCTCCACCAGCCTCATTTCAGAATCGCCTTGGAACAACTTAACAAACTCCTCTTTTGAAAGTGGCTTGTGGTAAACTTTCAACCGGTGGCCATTCACAATAAAGGGAGTTTGAAGTTCGTCAATAGTCTTCACTCTAACTGCTCCATTATTGAAGATTTCATCAATCTCATATGGCCCAAGCCAATGAGTTTGAAATTTTCCTTTGAAGTCCTTAAATTTTGAATCAAACAAGAGTGCCCAATCACCCTTTTGAAACTTCTTTTCTTTGATATGTCGATCATGCCATTTGATTCTTTGGTGCTGAACTAGATCGGTCCTTAGAATTGCATCTTGTCTCATTTCATCTAGTTCATTTAACTGGTCCATTCTGTGCTTCTGGGCTTCTGATAAGCTCATCCCCAATTGGACTGCTGTCTTGAAGGTCTTGATTTGGAACTCAATGGGGAACAGGACTTCCTTCCCATAAACAAGTTCATAGGGAGAATGTCCTGTGGTGTTCCTCCACGTAGTTCTATAGGCCCATAAGGCTTCAGGAAGCCTTTCTGCCCAATCTCTTCTATGAAGATGAACAATCTTTGTGATGATGCTTTCAAGAACTTTATTTGTAGATTCTACTTGACCATTCGCTTGCGGATGGTATGGAGTAGATGTTCTATGCTTGATCTTATACTCCTCCATCAGCTTCTCCATCATCCTTGATGTAAATTGGCTCCCCTGATCTGTTACAATTTCTCTTGGGACACCAAAACGAGTG
Source organism: Pinus tabuliformis (assembly GCA_031772625.1). Lineage (NCBI taxonomy): Eukaryota > Viridiplantae > Streptophyta > Pinopsida > Pinales > Pinaceae > Pinus > Pinus tabuliformis. The sequence goes on along the minus strand of CM062806.1, from coordinate 995,249,961 downwards.
AAAATATCCTTAAAAAGAAATTGAACAACTGAATTTTCAGTAGCAGAAGTCAATGCTATAGCTTCTACCCACTTAGTAACATAATCAGTACAAACCAATATATATCTGTTTTGCTTGGATGGTGGATTAATTGGTCCAACAAAATCTAGAGCCCATTTCTCGAAGGGTTCGATGCATACCTGTGGCTGTAGTGGCATTTCATTTGAAAGAGTTGGTCTCCCAACTCTCTGACAACTGTCACACCTTTTAACATATTGCTTCGCATCCTTAAAGAGAGAAGGCCAATAATATCCTAATGAAAGGATTTTATAAGCAGTCCTCTTATCAGCAAAGTGTCCGCCACAAGGTTCGTCATGACATGCCTTAAGGATTTCAGGCATTTCATCCTCCCGTACACATCTTCTGATCATCAAATCTGGCCCTGTTCTGAACAATTCATTAGAAATCCAAGAATAATGTGAACTATCCTGAATGATTTTCCTTTTCTCATTAGGAAATAAATGTAAAGGTAACTTTCCAGTAACTAAATAATTAGCAATATCAGCATACCAAGGGGTTTTGGTAGTTACTGCAAACAAATACTCATCTGGAAATTTATCCTCTACAGGAGAGTCCTCATTAGTGTTTTGGATTCTAGACAAGAAATCAGCTACTGTGTTCTGTTTACCTGGTCGATCTAACACAGTTATGCTGAATTCTTGTAAAAGCAAAAGCCATCTTGTAACTCTACCATTAGTGACTGGTTTGTTCATGAGGTATCTAATGGCAGAGTGATCAGTGTGGACAAAGGTTTCATAGCCGGTTATATAGTGTCTAAACTTGTTTATAGCATGAACAACGGCTAGAAATTCCTTTTCAGTAACAGTGTAATTTAACTCAGTAGGAGTCAAATTCTTACTTGTGTAATAAATGGCATAAGGGATCAAATCCTTTTGTCCCAAAACAGCTCCTAAAGCTGTATCTGAAGCATCAGTAGAAATGTGGAAAGGGAGTTTCCAATTTGGACCCCTTAGAATGGGTGCTTCATATATTCTAGTCTTTAAAGTTTCAAAGGCAGATTGACATTCAGGATCCCACTTAAATTCACAATCTTTAGTAAGTAGTTTGAAAAGAGGGGATGCTATCTTAGTGAAGTTTTCAATAAATCTTCTGTAATAACCAGTAAACCCAAGAAAACTTCTAACATCTCTTTGGCAATTTGGAACAGGTAACTTAGAGATGACTTCTACTTTAGATCTATCAACTTTGATTCCATCTCCTGAAATATGATGTCCTAAAACAATCCCTTCAGTAAACATCATAAAACACTTTTCATGACTTAAAGAAAGATTTGTTTCCTTACATCTTACCAGTACTTTTTCCAAATTTGCCAAAGCTTCTTCAAATGTATTACCATAAACTGTGAAATCGTCCATGTATACCTCTACACAATCATGAATCAGATCTGAGAAGATTCCTAGTACAGCCCTTTGAAATGTAGCGGGTGCATTGCACAATCCAAAAGGGAGTACTCGGTAGGCAAAAGTTCCCCAAGGACAAGTAAAGGTGGTTTTGTCTTGATCTTCAGGTGCTACCTGAATCTGATTGTAACCACTAAAACCATCCAAGAATGAGAAATACCTTTTACCTGCTAAAGTGTCTAGTACCTGATCAATAAAAGGTAGAGGAAAATGATCCTTTAAGGTTGCCTTGTTCAATTCTCGATAGTCAATGCAAAATCTCCATTTACCATTCTTTTTGGGCACTATAACCAAGGGAGAAACCCATTGGCTATCTGAAATGGGGTAAATGAAGTTTACCTTGAGAAATTTCTGAAGTTCTTCTTTCACAATTTCCCTAAGATTTGGATTCATCCGTCTTTGTGGCTGCCTAATAGGTTTGCTGTTTTCTTCAATATAAATGTGATGAATACAAGTCTTAGGGTCGATTCCTTTCATGTCAGTATATTCCCATGCAAAGGCAGTGGAATTTTTTTGCAACAGTTTAGTTAATTCTTCTTGTTGTAGTCTTTCCAAGTTCTTGTTAATGTTTAATGTTTTTCCTGGAAAGATTTCAACTGTAGAACTACCAAACTCTTCCATTGAGAAGAGAGACATCTGTCTAGAGGAGAGATATTCAATGTCTGCATCTAACTGAAACTGTGAAGAGTCATATTCTAAAGGTATCTCAAATTTTTTTAATATATTTAGAATTTGACTGTCCTCACTAATCTCAGAGATGGTTAGAACAGGTTGAAGAGTATCCTCATCATCAATCCACTCATCTTCTCCTATTTCTGTTATTGCCTTTGCGGGAGGATACAAGTTGAATTTCTTGGTAGAATTACCATCTGATATATACATGTCTCCAGACCTACAACTTATGAAAGCATCAGCTGTGGCCAGCCAAGGTCTTCCTAAAATAAGAGGATGTCCTCCTAGATTGTTCTTGGGAGTTAAAATCATAAAATCAACTGGATATTCCCAAGAGTCTAGTGAGACTGGAATATCTTCCAATACACCATCAGGTTTAATGATTGATCTATCTGCAAGTTGCAACAAAGTAGGTGTAAAGAGAAGGTTAGGAAGTTTTAACTGATCCATGGTCTGTCTACTCATAATGTTGATAGCGGCTCCTAAGTCAATCAAGGTATTTGGGATTTCAACCCCATTAATATGAGTTTTAACAATAGGGCTACCGGGATCCACATATTTTTGCATGGTAATTTTACCCATCATAATGTCCGCAATTTTTCCAACTAGATGTATCCTTTTGGTATCTCTGGTTCTTTTTATTGTTTTTTTCAAACTCAACTCCTTTATCGTCTTTGCTAGAATGGGAATCTCCTTAATGGCTGTTAACAAGGGAATCTTGATACAGACATTTTTCAATTCATCTAGAAAGCTATAGTCAGGCAACCAAATCTGCTTCTCCACTCCTTTGTCAATTTGTGATCTTTCAGGAAAAGGAGGAGTAGCTGAAGATGTGGGTTGCTCTACTAAGGGAGTTGATTCTTTTTCTTTTTCTTGAATGCTTGGGTTTTGAAGGGATGCTTCAGAACCCTTATTGACTTTGAGAGATTCTTCCTCGGAAATGCTTGGTTGTTGAGCACTTGTAGAAGGTTGGTCTAGGATTCTACCTGATCTGAGTTGTACCTCATTGAGAGGAACAACCATATAGGTAGGGAATGGTTGACCTTCCATGAGTGGTTGACCTTCCATCACATAAGCACTTTGAGGATTCCTATTATTGGGGTTTGGTTGAGGTTGAGAAGGAAGTTGATTTGGCCTCTGTTGAGATTGTAGCAAGAGTTGAGAATTTTGATTTTGTGGAGGAGGTTGTTGTTGTTGAGGGAATGGTAATGACAATTGTTGACCTTGATTTGGAAGTTGGGGAGCTTGCTGATTTTGAAAGGATTGAGGATATTGATAGAATTGGGCAAATCTCCCATAAGGATTTTGCATTTGCATGCTTTGCAACCATGCTTGGAAAGGATTTTGTGGTTGTGACCAAGGTTGTTGCCAAGGATTCCAATTTGGTGGGGGTTGGAAATTCATAGAGTTGTTAAACCCTTGATTTTGCTGCCCCTGCCAAGGTCTTCTTGCAACAAAACAAAGAGATTCAAGCGTACTTGGATCTTCTTGAAAGACTGCTTTGAGGCCAGGGATTGAAGGACATTCCTTGGTCTCATGGGTTTCTGAGCAAATTACACAGGTTTCCACAACTTGTGCTTCCAAGGGACATTCCCTTAAAGCATGCTTCTTTCTACACTTCGGGCAAAAGATAGTCATAGCCTCGGCTTCTGCTTTTTGTTTATTTTGAATCTTAAGGGTATCAATTTGTTCACTAAGACTCCCTAAGATGTCAGTTTTAAATTCATCTAGCATATTACCGATTTCAGCCCTACTCACTGATCCTGTTGCAGATTTATTTGCCCTAAGGAGAGAAGGATCTCTAGGCCCTTTTTGAGTTTTTGATTTGCCCCTTGAGAGATGGATACAAAGTTCTGCTATATCATTGAGAGAAAGTTGAGAAATATCCCCCTTCCACATCATGTTTAAGATATCTATCCATTCATCCCTAATGGCTTTTAATAAGAGGGCTTTTAAGGTCTCTTCATCCAAGGTACTCATTTTTGCTCTTTTTAAATTATATTGAAATCTCTCAAGTAAATCTTCTAAGCTCTCATCTTCTTTTTGCATCATTTTAAAAACCTCGTCCTTGTGATTAGTAGGCATACAATAGTCCAAATACCTATCCAAAAAGGTTTGTTTCATTTCATCCCAGGTCCTAATGGATTGAGTAAGTAACCCCATGAACCATTTCAAAGCTTGATCTTTTAATGTTGATGGGAACAGTTTGAGTTTCTGAGTATCATCCAGATAGTCATAGGTTCGACACACAACTTCAAATTCAAACAAGAATGTTTCAGGGTCCTCAGTTCTTAACCCATGAAAATTTGGGAGGATGGATGGTGATATGTTTTTCATGGTGGCTCGGGAGTCCTCATTAACAATGGGAAACCCAAATGAGTTATCCCCATCTCTATTTCCGCCAATGGGACCTCTACCTCCTCCATTGTTATTGTTATTTCCTCCTCCTCCTCTACCTCTACCTCTACCACCTCCTTCTTCCTCTGCCATGATGATTCTCCTAGGGATTTCAAAATCTTCTGGTTCTTCTACAAAGGGTGAATGAGAAGAGATTTCTCCTTCCTCTTCAGGTGAGTCTATTTCCTCAATTACAATTGGTTTTCTTGTAGGAGAAAGAGAAGAGTCTCTTCCTAGTTCAAACTCAATAGAAGGTGTAGGAGAGTCAACTCTTGGCTCTTGAATTTCAGGAATTCTAGGACTAGGAGTTTCGGTTGGAGATAAGGGAGGTGTCTCTTGTCTATCTCTTGAAGCAGATGGACTTGTAAAAATTGAACTTCGAGCTCTAGCTAAAAACCTTCCCCTAGAATCTCTAGCTCTATGCATGTCATTTTTTTATTTTATCTTCAAGTCAAGTTAAATAGTTCTTTTTCTGATCTTCCAGTTCACTGTAGGTGCAAGAAGAGAGCATACTCAAGAAACTATTAAATCAATAACTTTCTCCTTTCTGATCCTCCAGATCACTTCAAAGTGCAAGAGGAGAGCATACTTAGATAGGTTATTAACTTCTTTTCTTGAAATTTTATGTTTTTTTTTTTCTTCTAAGAATATGGCTACTTAATTTCACTTCCCCGGCAACGGCGCCAAAATGTTTAGTCAATTTAGTGTTGTCTAAATTGCTAGTATTAATTGTCAACCCGGGGCTCGTAAGCTGATGAAGTGAAGGTGTACTATATGTACTTAAGTAACCTCTTAGAGTTTTCTTATCGTTGGGGGTGTTGTTGTGGTTAATTTGTTGGCATTATGATGCATGTGTTGTACTTGATGGCAACCCTCTCATAGAAGAATATCTCACTTATGTATAACTGGGTGAATCTTCAGAAGAGATATCAGATGTGACTGATGGAGGACAGCTCAAAGGAATCAGATGATGAATCTTCAGAAGAGATATCAGATGTGACTGATGGAGGACAGCTCAAAGGAATCAGATGATAGTTCTAAGTGTGACAAGTTAGCTTTGCCATCAAGTCCAAAGGGGGAGATTGTTGGCATTATGAGATAAGTGTTGTCCTTGATGGCAAACCTCACTGATGACAAATCATAGTACAGAAGGTCAGCAGCAAGGAATTGATGATCAGACAGAAGGTCAGCAGCAAGGAATTGATGATCAGACTATAAGAAGAAGAGAAAGTTCATACACGCAGGTTCGTTAAGCCCAAGTCGCGTGTACACGCTGGTTGGCTTCAGCAAAAGCGCGTGTATGTGGAAAAGTACCTTTGGTCCATGGCGGTTATTCCTTGGAAGTTGTGCCTATGGTTTTGGACCTTGGCGTCTCGGCGGACGTGTTGATCCCTAGTTTTGAAGTTGATGGTATTGAATCTCTATGGTTTTGGCCCTTGGTATTGAACAAGGCCTAAGGCTATATAAGGAGAAGGAAACCATTAGGCAAGTGCATCTGAAATGTCTTGAATATCTGATAAAGCATTAGATCCAGTATGCAGGGTTATGGGTTGATGATGCATTGCTTGATCTGAGCTAAGGAGAGATCTCACCGGTTGATGGAGAACTAGATCTAAGGAGAGATCGGGATCAAATGGTTTGAAATGAACTATCTTTATGATGCTTATTCTAGATCTACATACTGACGCATGTATTGTTCTATAAATGTTATGAGTATGACTGATGTCTGGTACAGCTGCAAGTTATGAGAAATTATTTTTAGATCTGCACGCGGGTTGTCTTTGGCAAAAGCGCGTATACACGCGGGTTTGATTCATCGAAGTAGCGTATACATTGTAAAGCTTGATATTTGAAGTTGCAGATGGATCTGATGGTTATTACAGAGTTCTGTGTCTGCTCTGTGTTCTGGTGACTGTTGTTAACAGGGTTTCAGTGATTCAGAGTTTGATGATTGTTTTGAGCTTCAATGATAGTTATGGGTCCAGTATGAAAATTGGATGAAAAGTGGCCTTGCAGATTATGTGTTGTGCTTCAGTGTATCCAGTCTGAAAATTGATGAAACGTGCTACCTGGAGGTGAGAAGATTGTAGGCAAGCACCTACGTACTAGTATCTAAGCTAGTACAAAAGCTAAAGGAGATCTTTGGAGCATTGTAGCAGGTAGTAGCCTGTGTACTAGTAAATGGATCGGCTAGTACAAGAGCAAAGGGGGTTGTAGCTCCCGTACTGGTATAAGACTGCACCAGTACAAATATTGTAAAAGGATTTTCTTATTAAGAAGAAGATTGAGATGACTTGCAGCAGGTGGTTTTCACCCACATTGGGTTTCCACCTTATATCTTTGTGTTCATGTGTGTGGCTCTTATGTGATGTTCTGTTCTGTTATTCTGCACCTGTTTACTGTTAATATGCTTAATAATGATCTGATGCATTTACTGAAGATTAAGCTAACTGAATTATAAGATCTCTGGATATACGCGAGTTTCATTAGACACAGTAGCGTGTACACGCGGGTTCACTTAATTGAAGTAGCGTATATGTTTCTGAGTATGAAATTGAAAAGTTTGATTGATCTGATAATACTGATTCACCCCCCCCCCCACCTCTCAGTATTATTTCCAACAATTGGTATCAGAGCCGGTCCTTTGGTAGAAGCTTGATCGCTTGAAGGAGATCCGTGGAACAATGGGAAAGAAGCTTAAGAAGAAAGCTCATAAGAAGAAGAAGACATCTCAGAAGATCTATGACATTGGGAGAGTCGATTGGGGATTAGGTATAAGAAGTTCTTCAGATTCAGAATCAGATTCAGAATCATTATCAGGTATGAATGTGTTATCCTCTGATGTTCCTGCTATATTTCCTTGTGAAAGTGATGGAAGTGATAGTGAAACTACTGAACATGCTTTTATGAGTGAGCAAGAAAAGTATCAAATAGAGGCATTATTTAGAAGGCTTACAGACAAAGTTAAAGATCAACAAGATCTATTGAACAAAAGGGAATGTGCTTTCAAAGAAGAAGTTACCGAACTAAAGGCCCAACTAGAAGAAGGAAACAAGGTAAGAAAGCTACTCAAGGACAAGGAAGACCAATGTCAAAAATTGCAGCATGAAGTGACATCATTAAGAAAAGAAGTCAACGAAAGAAGCACAACCATCAAGAAACTCAAAGATAGATCCAGCTACTATGAAAATCTTGAAGCTACAATCCCCTCACTAAAAGGAGATCTTGAAGAATCAAAGAAGCAGAATACAGATCTACTCCAAGCTATTGCAAAACAAGAAAACGAAGTCACCAGCTTAAAATCTCAACTAGAATGTGCCTTCCGAGTTCGTCAAATGCAGCAGGATCTGAATGAAGAACAAGAAAAGGAGATTCTCAAACTAAGGCATCAGTTGGAAGAAGGAAGGAAAGATGGAGAAGACATGAAGAAGCAATGTCTAGAAAAGGAGGAACAACTTCAAGTTGAGGTAAATATCTTGAAAGGTAAAATAGAAGAAAAGGATAAGCTTTTACGATTTCAAGATAGTTCTAAAGTCTTGGATGATATTCTTAGTAGTCAAAGGTCCCCTGCTATAAAGACTGGTCTTGGTTTCCATGAATCTGTTGAAGGTGAATCTAGTTCACAAGGTGAGGCAAGGAACTCTAAAGAGAAATCCAAAATGATCAACAAGGAGATGAAAGGTCAATCTCATCATCAACCAAGGAAAGAAAGTCTTCAAAGAAAATCTTTTACTCCTCCTATGAATAATATTGAATGTTATGTATGTCATAATCTTGGACATGTTGCAGCTAGATGTAGAAGAAGAAGAGTTCAAGACTATTATGCGGACAGGTCATCTCAATCAAGGTACTTTAATGGATATTGCTTTGCTTGCAATATGTATGGTCACAAAGCTGCTAATTGCTACAGAAGGAACATGAAACATGTTAGATGTTATGCATGTAACAAGCTTGGACATATAGCAAAGGAATGCAGGAACAAAGGATGGACATCACACCAAAAGGAGAAAACCTCATCACACTTGAAGATATGGAGGAAGAAGGAAGTACAGTCAGCACAATGTACTGAGACACAGCACAGCACAGACATATCAGACTCAGGGGGAGCTGAAAGTGTAAAACTTCAGTGTTCTGAATCTCATACGCAAGTTCCTTAAAGGGAAGTCGCGTATATACGCGAGTTAGACACTGCAAAGTCGCGTATATGTCAATCTGAGGAAAAGCAGTGGGGACAGGATCAGAAAAAGGATCTGATATGATTCAGTCTGTTATTTTCTCTATTGGTTACAGTCTGCTGAGGATGTGTGGAAATGTTTTGTTACTTGTATGATGTCTAGAAGTGTTTTTGATCCTAACTTGAGGATGATGATGTTTTGATGCTTATTGCTGATATATGCATGATCAGATCTAACAGATGGCACTGGTTTAGGGGGGAGCATATGCCTTTAGTAATTCGTTGTTGGCATTATGGTTAATAATCCTTGGTGATGATTCTTATATGGCTAAATGATATATCTTGCTGTGATGTGGTTGTGAGTTGTCTATGATAAACTCTCATATGATTCTTGAAGTTACATAGAAGATGTTCAGATCAGATTTATGGTTGATTCTTTGATGATGCATATATGGTGCTTACATGGTGATCTTCATAAGGACAAGGAGAAGTACAAAGCTTGAATACACATCTTCCTCACTTGATGATGAGTCACTTATATACTGCTGTTGTCATATGCATAAAGATCATACAGTTATGATGCAGGCACTCATGTGAATAAGGATTGTTGCTGATGATGATATCAAGAAGCTTTGTCAAAAGAGTTTGAGCTCAAGATACATAGTGCTGATACATGGATGACTCCTCAATGTCACTTTGTTGGAGACATGATGATGAGTTCATATCTATATGATGATAGGTTGATACTTACATATGTTGGTTGATGCAGATGTTCCCAAGTAATGATACTTGGATCATGTAGAGCTTGATGAAATGGATATGGTGGTTTCACACATGTGAATGACTCTGAATTCTGTTCAAAGGGATGAATTGATGCAGACATACCTTGTTATAGGTTGATGACCTATTCTCTACAGGACATTTACAGGTTGCTGATATGGAAATTTGTGTACGCATGTTGTGTAAAGGATATCCGCGTGCATACGCCGTTTTACAAGGGGATAGTCGCGTATATGGTGTACGCGTGTTGCGTAAGGGATATCTGCGTATATACGCCTGTTTATGTGTATACAGACGCGTATATGGAGAGTTGAAGGAAATCAGCAGGGACAGATGTTGGTTGCAGAAAGTCTGATATAGGTCTGACAGAGATCATCTGGCACAGGTTCAGGGGGAGCAGATAATCTTCCAATGATGCATTGTTGGCATTATCTTAAAGCTTTTGGTTCTAGTTCACATTTGGTGTTGATTTCAGGAGAAACAAAGGCGAAAGGAGAACAGAAGGATCTCTTGGTTGCTGATCTGAATGGTGATTATCAGATGCTGTTGGTGACTTTCATAAGTCTTGGTCTAGTTCTTACGTCTCTATGTCATATATCTCTTCTGTGGTATCTCTTTCATGGTGTCAAGGTCATGTAACGACCTATTTTGGTTTCCCCACTATGCCTGGGATGATTGATGTAATGTGATTGGTTGTCATATGTAAAATTTTGTTGTATATCCTCACTTAGTTGAGAGATGGATGTATGTATGAGTCCTAAGTGATAGGAAGGTCCTTTATGATGTATAGAGTCATGTTCTTCTTGAAGAACATCTTTTGCAGATCTTGCCTACAGTCAGGAAAAGCATGTACAACACACTTCAGCGGTACAAAGATTCAGCATGTACTCAGGGGGAGTATGAACAGATTGGTACACCTTGGCATATACAAAGGGGGAGACTATTCAGAGATTTCAGCAGGTACTCAGGGGGAGTATGGACAGTGGAATGATTCAGCAAAGGAAGAGAATATCTTGGTCCACCCTTTGCCCTTGATGTCAAAGGGGGAGAGTGACTTGGTGTTGTTGCCATCAAGTCCAAAGGGGGAGATTGTTGGCATTATGATGCATGTGTTGTACTTGATGGCAACCCTCTCATAGAAGAATATCTCACTTATGTATAACTGGGTGAATCTTCAGAAGAGATATCAGATGTGACTGATGGAGGACAGCTCAAAGGAATCAGATGATGAATCTTCAGAAGAGATATCAGATGTGACTGATGGAGGACAGCTCAAAGGAATCAGATGATAGTTCTAAGTGTGACAAGTTAGCTTTGCCATCAAGTCCAAAGGGGGAGATTGTTGGCATTATGAGATAAGTGTTGTCCTTGATGGCAAACCTCACTGATGACAAATCATAGTACAGAAGGTCAGCAGCAAGGAATTGATGATCAGACAGAAGGTCAGCAGCAAGGAATTGATGATCAGACTATAAGAAGAAGAGAAAGTTCATACACGCAGGTTCGTTAAGCCCAAGTCGCGTGTACACACTGGTTGGCTTCAGCAAAAGCGCGTGTATGTGGAAAAGTACCTTTGGTCCATGGCGGTTATTCCTTGGAAGTTGTGCCTATGGTTTTGGACCTTGGCGTCTCGGCGGACGTGTTGATCCCTAGTTTTGAAGTTGATGGTATTGAATCTCTATGGTTTTGGCCCTTGGTATTGAACAAGGCCTAAGGCTATATAAGGAGAAGGAAACCATTAGGCAAGTGCATCTGAAATGTCTTGAATATCTGATAAAGCATTAGATCCAGTATGCAGGGTTATGGGTTGATGATGCATTGCTTGATCTGAGCTAAGGAGAGATCTCACCGGTTGATGGAGAACTAGATCTAAGGAGAGATCGGGATCAAATGGTTTGAAATGAACTATCTTTATGATGCTTATTCTAGATCTACATACTGACGCATGTATTGTTCTATAAATGTTATGAGTATGACTGATGTCTGGTACAGCTGCAAGTTATGAGAAATTATTTTTAGATCTGTACGCGGGTTGTCTTTGGCAAAAGCGCGTATACACGCGGGTTTGATTCATCGAAGTAGCGTATACATTGTAAAGCTTGATATTTGAAGTTGCAGATGGATCTGATGGTTATTACAGAGTTCTGTGTCTGCTCTGTGTTCTGGTGACTGTTGTTAACAGGGTTTCAGTGATTCAGAGTTTGATGATTGTTTTGAGCTTCAATGATAGTTATGGGTCCAGTATGAAAATTGGATGAAAAGTGGCCTTGCAGATTATGTGTTGTGCTTCAGTGTATCCAGTCTGAAAATTGATGAAACGTGCTACCTGGAGGTGAGAAGATTGTAGGCAAGCACCTACGTACTAGTATCTAAGCTAGTACAAAAGCTAAAGGAGATCTTTGGAGCATTGTAGCAGGTAGTAGCCTGCGTACTAGTAAATGGATCGGCTAGTACAAGAGCAAAGGGGGTTGTAGCTCCCGTACTGGTATAAGACTGCACCAGTACAAATATTGTAAAAGGATTTTCTTATTAAGAAGAAGATTGAGATGACTTGCAGCAGGTGGTTTTCACCCACATTGGGTTTCCACCTTATATCTTTGTGTTCATGTGTGTGGCTCTTATGTGATGTTCTGTTCTGTTATTCTGCACCTGTTTACTGTTAATATGCTTAATAATGATCTGATGCATTTACTGAAGATTAAGCTAACTGAATTATAAGATCTCTGGATATACGCGAGTTTCATTAGACACAGTAGCGTGTACACGCGGGTTCACTTAATTGAAGTAGCGTATATGTTTCTGAGTATGAAATTGAAAAGTTTGATTGATCTGATAATACTGATTCACCCCCCCCCTCTCAGTATTATTTCCAACAATTGGTATCAGAGCCGGTCCTTTGGTAGAAGCTTGATCGCTTGAAGGAGATCCGTGGAACAATGGGAAAGAAGCTTAAGAAGAAAGCTCATAAGAAGAAGAAGACATCTCAGAAGATCTATGACAGTGGGAGAGTCGATTGGGGATTAGGTATAAGAAGTTCTTCAGATTCAGAATCAGATTCAGAATCATTATCAGGTATGAATGTGTTATCCTCTGATGTTCCTGCTATATTTCCTTGTGAAAGTGATGGAAGTGATAGTGAAACTACTGAACATGCTTTTATGAGTGAGCAAGAAAAGTATCAAATAGAGGCATTATTTAGAAGGCTTACAGACAAAGTTAAAGATCAACAAGATCTATTGAACAAAAGGGAATGTGCTTTCAAAGAAGAAGTTACCGAACTAAAGGCCCAACTAGAAGAAGGAAACAAGGTAAGAAAGCTACTCAAGGACAAGGAAGACCAATGTCAAAAATTGCAGCATGAAGTGACATCATTAAGAAAAGAAGTCAACGAAAGAAGCACAACCATCAAGAAACTCAAAGATAGATCCAGCTACTATGAAAATCTTGAAGCTACAATCCCCTCACTAAAAGGAGATCTTGAAGAATCAAAGAAGCAGAATACAGATCTACTCCAAGCTATTGCAAAACAAGAAAACGAAGTCACCAGCTTAAAATCTCAACTAGAATGTGCCTTCCGAGTTCGTCAAATGCAGCAGGATCTAAATGAAGAACAAGAAAAGGAGATTCTCAAACTAAGGCATCAGTTGGAAGAAGGAAGGAAAGATGGAGAAGACATGAAGAAGCAATGTCTAGAAAAGGAGGAACAACTTCAAGTTGAGGTAAATATCTTGAAAGGTAAAATAGAAGAAAAGGATAAGCTTTTACGATTTCAAGATAGTTCTAAAGTCTTGGATGATATTCTTAGTAGTCAAAGGTCCCCTGCTATAAAGACTGGTCTTGGTTTCCATGAATCTGTTGAAGGTGAATCTAGTTCACAAGGTGAGGCAAGGAACTCTAAAGAGAAATCCAAAATGATCAACAAGGAGATGAAAGGTCAATCTCATCATCAACCAAGGAAAGAAAGTCTTCAAAGAAAATCTTTTACTCCTCCTATGAATAATATTGAATGTTATGTATGTCATAATCTTGGACATGTTGCAGCTAGATGTAGAAGAAGAAGAGTTCAAGACTATTATGCGGACAGGTCATCTCAATCAAGGTACTTTAATGGATATTGCTTTGCTTGCAATATGTATGGTCACAAAGCTGCTGATTGCTACAGAAGGAACATGAAACATGTTAGATGTTATGCATGTAACAAGCTTGGACATATAGCAAAGGAATGCAGGAACAAAGGATGGACATCACACCAAAAGGAGAAAACCTCATCACACTTGAAGATATGGAGGAAGAAGGAAGTACAGTCAGCACAATGTACTGAGACACAGCACAGCACAGACATATCAGACTCAGGGGGAGCTGAAAGTGTAAAACTTCAGTGTTCTGAATCTCATACGCAAGTTCCTTAAAGGGAAGTCGCGTATATACGCGAGTTAGACACTGCAAAGTCGCGTATATGTCAATCTGAGGAAAAGCAGTGGGGACAGGATCAGAAAAAGGATCTGATATGATTCAGTCTGTTATTTGCTCTATTGGTTACAGTCTGCTGAGGATGTGTGGAAATGTTTTGTTACTTGTATGATGTCTAGAAGTGTTTTTGATCCTAACTTGAGGATGATGATGTTTTGATGCTTATTGCTGATATATGCATGATCAGATCTAACAGATGGCACTGGTTTAGGGGGGAGCATATGCCTTTAGTAATTCGTTGTTGGCATTATGGTTAATAATCCTTGGTGATGATTCTTATATGGCTAAATGATATATCTTGCTGTGATGTGGTTGTGAGTTGTCTATGATAAACTCTCATATGATTCTTGAAGTTACATAGAAGATGTTCAGATCAGATTTATGGTTGATTCTTTGATGATGCATATATGGTGCTTACATGGTGATCTTCATAAGGACAAGGAGAAGTACAAAGCTTGAATACACATCTTCCTCACTTGATGATGAGTCACTTATATACTGCTGTTGTCATATGCATAAAGATCATACAGTTATGATGCAGGCACTCATGTGAATAAGGATTGTTGCTGATGATGATATCAAGAAGCTTTGTCAAAAGAGTTTGAGCTCAAGATACATAGTGCTGATACATGGATGACTCCTCAATGTCACTTTGTTGGAGACATGATGATGAGTTCATATCTATATGATGATAGGTTGATACTTACATATGTTGGTTGATGCAGATGTTCCCAAGTAATGATACTTGGATCATGTAGAGCTTGATGAAATGGCTATGGTGGTTTCACACATGTGAATGACTCTGAATTCTGTTCAAAGGGATGAATTGATGCAGACATACCTTGTTATAGGTTGATGACCTATTCTCTACAGGACATTTACAGGTTGCTGATATGGAAATTTGTGTACGCATGTTGTGTAAAGGATATCCGCGTGCATACGCCGTTTTACAAGAGGATAGTCGCGTATATGGTGTACGCGTGTTGCGTAAGGGATATCTGCGTATATACGCCTGTTTATGTGTATACAGACGCGTATATGGAGAGTTGAAGGAAATCAGCAGGGACAGATGTTGGTTGCAGAAAGTCTGATATAGGTCTGACAGAGATCATCTGGCACAGGTTCAGGGGGAGCAGATAATCTTCCAATGATGCATTGTTGGCATTATCTTAAAGCTTTTGGTTCTAGTTCACATTTGGTGTTGATTTCAGGAGAAACAAAGGCGAAAGGAGAACAGAAGGATCTCTTGGTTGCTGATCTGAATGGTGATTATCAGATGCTGCTGGTGACTTTCATAAGTCTTGGTCTAGTTCTTACGTCTCTATGTCATATATCTCTTTTGTGGTATCTCTTTCATGGTGTCAAGGTCATGTAACGACCTATTTTGGTTTCCCCACTATGCCTGGGATGATTGATGTAATGTGATTGGTTGTCATATGTAAAATTTTGTTGTATATCCTCACTTAGTTGAGAGATGGATGTATGTATGAGTCCTAAGTGATAGGAAGGTCCTTTATGATGTATAGAGTCATGTTCTTCTTGAAGAACATCTTTTGCAGATCTTGCCTACAGTCAGGAAAAGCATGTACAACACACTTCAGCGGTACAAAGATTCAGCATGTACTCAGGGGGAGTATGAACAGATTGGTACACCTTGGCATATACAAAGGGGGAGACTATTCAGAGATTTCAGCAGGTACTCAGGGGGAGTATGGACAGTGGAATGATTCAGCAAAGGAAGAGAATATCTTGGTCCACCCTTTGCCCTTGATGTCAAAGGGGGAGAGTGACTTGGTGTTGTTGCCATCAAGTCCAAAGGGGGAGATTGTTGGCATTATGATGCATGTGTTGTACTTGATGGCAACCCTCTCATAGAAGAATATCTCACTTATGTATAACTGGGTGAATCTTCAGAAGAGATATCAGATGTGACTGATGGAGGACAGCTCAAAGGAATCAGCTGATGAATCTTCAGAAGAGATATCAGATGTGACTGATGGAGGACAGCTCAAAGGAATCAGATGATAGTTCTAAGTGTGACAAGTTAGCTTTGCCATCAAGTCCAAAGGGGGAGATTGTTGGCATTATGAGATAAGTGTTGTCCTTGATGGCAAACCTCACTGATGACAAATCATAGTACAGAAGGTCAGCAACAAGGAATTGATGATCAGACAGAAGGTCAGCAGCAAGGAATTGATGATCAGACTATAAGAAGAAGAGAAAGTTCATACACGCAGGTTCGTTAAGCCCAAGTCGCGTGTACACGCTGGTTGGCTTCAGCAAAAGCGCGTGTATGTGGAAAAGTACCTTTGGTCCATGGCGGTTATTCCTTGGAAGTTGTGCCTATGGTTTTGGACCTTGGCGTCTCGGCGGACGTGTTGATCCCTAGTTTTGAAGTTGATGGTATTGAATCTCTATGGTTTTGGCCCTTGGTATTGAACAAGGCCTAAGGCTATATAAGGAGAAGGAAACCATTAGGCAAGTGCATCTGAAATGTCTTGAATATCTGATAAAGCATTAGATCCAGTATGCAGGGTTATGGGTTGATGATGCATTGCTTGATCTGAGCTAAGGAGAGATCTCACCGGTTGATGGAGAACTAGATCTAAGGAGAGATCGGGATCAAATGGTTTGAAATGAACTATCTTTATGATGCTTATTCTAGATCTACATACTGACGCATGTATTGTTCTATAAATGTTATGAGTATGACTGATGTCTGGTACAGCTGCAAGTTATGAGAAATTATTTTTAGATCTGTACGCGGGTTGTCTTTGGCAAAAGCGCGTATACACGCGGGTTTGATTCATCGAAGTAGCGTATACATTGTAAAGCTTGATATTTGAAGTTGCAGATGGATCTGATGGTTATTACAGAGTTCTGTGTCTGCTCTGTGTTCTGGTGACTGTTGTTAACAGGGTTTCAGTGATTCAGAGTTTGATGATTGTTTTGAGCTTCAATGATAGTTATGGGTCCAGTATGAAAATTGGATGAAAAGTGGCCTTGCAGATTATGTGTTGTGCTTCAGTGTATCCAGTCTGAAAATTGATGAAACGTGCTACCTGGAGGTGAGAAGATTGTAGGCAAGCACCTACGTACTAGTATCTAAGCTAGTACAAAAGCTAAAGGAGATCTTTGGAGCATTGTAGCAGGTAGTAGCCTGCGTACTAGTAAATGGATCGGCTAGTACAAGAGCAAAGGGGGTTGTAGCTCCCGTACTGGTATAAGACTGCACCAGTACAAATATTGTAAAAGGATTTTCTTATTAAGAAGAAGATTGAGATGACTTGCAGCAGGTGGTTTTCACCCACATTGGGTTTCCACCTTATATCTTTGTGTTCATGTGTGTGGCTCTTATGTGATGTTCTGTTCTGTTATTCTGCACCTGTTTACTGTTAATATGCTTAATAATGATCTGATGCATTTACTGAAGATTAAGCTAACTGAATTATAAGATCTCTGGATATACGCGAGTTTCATTAGACACAGTAGCGTGTACACGCGGGTTCACTTAATTGAAGTAGCGTATATGTTTCTGAGTATGAAATTGAAAAGTTTGATTGATCTGATAATACTGATTCACCCCCCCCCTCTCAGTATTATTTCCAACAATTGGTATCAGAGCCGGTCCTTTGGTAGAAGCTTGATCGCTTGAAGGAGATCCGTGGAACAATGGGAAAGAAGCTTAAGAAGAAAGCTCATAAGAAGAAGAAGACATCTCAGAAGATCTATGACAGTGGGAGAGTCGATTGGGGATTAGGTATAAGAAGTTCTTCAGATTCAGAATCAGATTCAGAATCATTATCAGGTATGAATGTGTTATCCTCTGATGTTCCTGCTATATTTCCTTGTGAAAGTGATGGAAGTGATAGTGAAACTACTGAACATGCTTTTATGAGTGAGCAAGAAAAGTATCAAATAGAGGCATTATTTAGAAGGCTTACAGACAAAGTTAAAGATCAACAAGATCTATTGAACAAAAGGGAATGTGCTTTCAAAGAAGAAGTTACCGAACTAAAGGCCCAACTAGAAGAAGGAAACAAGGTAAGAAAGCTACTCAAGGACAAGGAAGACCAATGTCAAAAATTGCAGCATGAAGTGACATCATTAAGAAAAGAAGTCAACGAAAGAAGCACAACCATCAAGAAACTCAAAGATAGATCCAGCTACTATGAAAATCTTGAAGCTACAATCCCCTCACTAAAAGGAGATCTTGAAGAATCAAAGAAGCAGAATACAGATCTACTCCAAGCTATTGCAAAACAAGAAAACGAAGTCACCAGCTTAAAATCTCAACTAGAATGTGCCTTCCGAGTTCGTCAAATGCAGCAGGATCTGAATGAAGAACAAGAAAAGGAGATTCTCAAACTAAGGCATCAGTTGGAAGAAGGAAGGAAAGATGGAGAAGACATGAAGAAGCAATGTCTAGAAAAGGAGGAACAACTTCAAGTTGAGGTAAATATCTTGAAAGGTAAAATAGAAGAAAAGGATAAGCTTTTACGATTTCAAGATAGTTCTAAAGTCTTGGATGATATTCTTAGTAGTCAAAGGTCCCCTGCTATAAAGACTGGTCTTGGTTTCCATGAATCTGTTGAAGGTGAATCTAGTTCACAAGGTGAGGCAAGGAACTCTAAAGAGAAATCCAAAATGATCAACAAGGAGATGAAAGGTCAATCTCATCATCAACCAAGGAAAGAAAGTCTTCAAAGAAAATCTTTTACTCCTCCTATGAATAATATTGAATGTTATGTATGTCATAATCTTGGACATGTTGCAGCTAGATGTAGAAGAAGAAGAGTTCAAGACTATTATGCGGACAGGTCATCTCAATCAAGGTACTTTAATGGATATTGCTTTGCTTGCAATATGTATGGTCACAAAGCTGCTAATTGCTACAGAAGGAACATGAAACATGTTAGATGTTATGCATGTAACAAGCTTGGACATATAGCAAAGGAATGCAGGAACAAAGGATGGACATCACACCAAAAGGAGAAAACCTCATCACACTTGAAGATATGGAGGAAGAAGGAAGTACAGTCAGCACAATGTACTGAGACACAGCACAGCACAGACATATCAGACTCAGGGGGAGCTGAAAGTGTAAAACTTCAGTGTTCTGAATCTCATACGCAAGTTCCTTAAAGGGAAGTCGCGTATATACGCGAGTTAGACACTGCAAAGTCGCGTATATGTCAATCTGAGGAAAAGCAGTGGGGACAGGATCAGAAAAAGGATCTGATATGATTCAGTCTGTTATTTGCTCTATTGGTTACAGTCTGCTGAGGATGTGTGGAAATGTTTTGTTACTTGTATGATGTCTAGAAGTGTTTTTGATCCTAACTTGAGGATGATGATGTTTTGATGCTTATTGCTGATATATGCATGATCAGATCTAACAGATGGCACTGGTTTAGGGGGAGCATATGCCTTTAGTAATTCGTTGTTGGCATTATGGTTAATAATCCTTGGTGATGATTCTTATATGGCTAAATGATATATCTTGCTATGATGTGGTTGTGAGTTGTCTATGATAAACTCTCATATGATTCTTGAAGTTACATAGAAGATGTTCAGATCAGATTTATGGTTGATTCTTTGATGATGCATATATGGTGCTTACATGGTGATCTTCATAAGGACAAGGAGAAGTACAAAGCTTGAATACACATCTTCCTCACTTGATGATGAGTCACTTATATACTGCTGTTGTCATATGCATAAAGATCATACAGTTATGATGCAGGCACTCATGTGAATAAGGATTGTTGCTGATGATGATATCAAGAAGCTTTGTCAAAAGAGTTTGAGCTCAAGATACATAGTGCTGATACATGGATGACTCCTCAATGTCACTTTGTTGGAGACATGATGATGAGTTCATATCTATATGATGATAGGTTGATACTTACATATGTTGGTTGATGCAGATGTTCCCAAGTAATGATACTTGGATCATGTAGAGCTTGATGAAATGGCTATGGTGGTTTCACACATGTGAATGACTCTGAATTCTGTTCAAAGGGATGAATTGATGCAGACATACCTTGTTATAGGTTGATGACCTATTCTCTACAGGACATTTACAGGTTGCTGATATGGAAATTTGTGTACGCATGTTGTGTAAAGGATATCCGCGTGCATACGCCGTTTTACAAGGGGATAGTCGCGTATATGGTGTACGCGTGTTGCGTAAGGGATATCTGCGTATATACGCCTGTTTATGTGTATACAGACGCGTATATGGAGAGTTGAAGGAAATCAGCAGGGACAGATGTTGGTTGCAGAAAGTCTGATATAGGTCTGACAGAGATCATCTGGCACAGGTTCAGGGGGAGCAGATAATCTTCCAATGATGCATTGTTGGCATTATCTTAAAGCTTTTGGTTCTAGTTCACATTTGGTGTTGATTTCAGGAGAAACAAAGGCGAAAGGAGAACAGAAGGATCTCTTGGTTGCTGATCTGAATGGTGATTATCAGATGCTGTTGGTGACTTTCATAAGTCTTGGTCTAGTTCTTACGTCTCTATGTCATATATCTCTTTTGTGGTATCTCTTTCATGGTGTCAAGGTCATGTAACGACCTATTTTGGTTTCCCCACTATGCCTGGGATGATTGATGTAATGTGATTGGTTGTCATATGTAAAATTTTGTTGTATATCCTCACTTAGTTGAGAGATGGATGTATGTATGAGTCCTAAGTGATAGGAAGGTCCTTTATGATGTATAGAGTCATGTTCTTCTTGAAGAACATCTTTTGCAGATCTTGCCTACAGTCAGGAAGAGCATGTACAACACACTTCAGCGGTACAAAGATTCAGCATGTACTCAGGGGGAGTATGAACAGATTGGTACACCTTGGCATATACAAAGGGGGAGACTATTCAGAGATTTCAGCAGGTACTCAGGGGGAGTATGGACAGTGGAATGATTCAGCAAAGGAAGAGAATATCTTGGTCCACCCTTTGCCCTTGATGTCAAAGGGGGAGAGTGATTTGGTGTTGTTGCCATCAAGTCCAAAGGGGGAGATTGTTGGCATTATGATGCATGTGTTGTACTTGATGGCAACCCTCTCATAGAAGAATATCTCACTTATGTATAACTGGGTGAATCTTCAGAAGAGATATCAGATGTGACTGATGGAGGACAGCTCAAAGGAATCAGATGATGAATCTTCAGAAGAGATATCAGATGTGACTGATGGAGGACAGCTCAAAGGAATCAGATGATAGTTCTAAGTGTGACAAGTTAGCTTTGCCATCAAGTCCAAAGGGGGAGATTGTTGGCATTATGAGATAAGTGTTGTCCTTGATGGCAAACCTCACTGATGACAAATCATAGTACAGAAGGTCAGCAGCAAGGAATTGATGATCAGACAGAAGGTCAGCAGCAAGGAATTGATGATCAGACTATAAGAAGAAGAGAAAGTTCATACACGCAGGTTCGTTAAGCCCAAGTCGCGTGTACACGCTGGTTGGCTTCAGCAAAAGCGCGTGTATGTGGAAAAGTACCTTTGGTCCATGGCGGTTATTCCTTGGAAGTTGTGCCTATGGTTTTGGACCTTGGCGTCTCGGCGGACGTGTTGATCCCTAGTTTTGAAGTTGATGGTATTGAATCTCTATGGTTTTGGCCCTTGGTATTGAACAAGGCCTAAGGCTATATAAGGAGAAGGAAACCATTAGGCAAGTGCATCTGAAATGTCTTGAATATCTGATAAAGCATTAGATCCAGTATGCAGGGTTATGGGTTGATGATGCATTGCTTGATCTGAGCTAAGGAGAGATCTCACCGGTTGATGGAGAACTAGATCTAAGGAGAGATCGGGATCAAATGGTTTGAAATGAACTATCTTTATGATGCTTATTCTAGATCTACATACTGACGCATGTATTGTTCTATAAATGTTATGAGTATGACTGATGTCTGGTACAGCTGCAAGTTATGAGAAATTATTTTTAGATCTGTACGCGGGTTGTCTTTGGCAAAAGCGCGTATACACGCGGGTTTGATTCATCGAAGTAGCGTATACATTGTAAAGCTTGATATTTGAAGTTGCAGATGGATCTGATGGTTATTACAGAGTTCTGTGTCTGCTCTGTGTTCTGGTGACTGTTGTTAACAGGGTTTCAGTGATTCAGAGTTTGATGATTGTTTTGAGCTTCAATGATAGTTATGGGTCCAGTATGAAAATTGGATGAAAAGTGGCCTTGCAGATTATGTGTTGTGCTTCAGTGTATCCAGTCTGAAAATTGATGAAACGTGGTACCTGGAGGTGAGAAGATTGTAGGCAAGCACCTACGTACTAGTATCTAAGCTAGTACAAAAGCTAAAGGAGATCTTTGGAGCATTGTAGCAGGTAGTAGCCTGCGTACTAGTAAATGGATCGGCTAGTACAAGAGCAAAGGGGGTTGTAGCTCCCGTACTGGTATAAGACTGCACCAGTACAAATATTGTAAAAGGATTTTCTTATTAAGAAGAAGATTGAGATGACTTGCAGCAGGTGGTTTTCACCCACATTGGGTTTCCACCTTATATCTTTGTGTTCATGTGTGTGGCTCTTATGTGATGTTCTGTTCTGTTATTCTGCACCTGTTTACTGTTAATATGCTTAATAATGATCTGATGCATTTACTGAAGATTAAGCTAACTGAATTATAAGATCTCTGGATATACGCGAGTTTCATTAGACACAGTAGCGTGTACACGCGGGTTCACTTAATTGAAGTAGCGTATATGTTTCTGAGTATGAAATTGAAAAGTTTGATTGATCTGATAATACTGATTCACCCCCCCCCTCTCAGTATTATTTCCAACAATTGGTATCAGAGCCGGTCCTTTGGTAGAAGCTTGATCGCTTGAAGGAGATCCGTGGAACAATGGGAAAGAAGCTTAAGAAGAAAGCTCATAAGAAGAAGAAGACATCTCAGAAGATCTATGACAGTGGGAGAGTCGATTGGGGATTAGGTATAAGAAGTTCTTCAGATTCAGAATCAGATTCAGAATCATTATCAGGTATGAATGTGTTATCCTCTGATGTTCCTGCTATATTTCCTTGTGAAAGTGATGGAAGTGATAGTGAAACTACTGAACATGCTTTTATGAGTGAGCAAGAAAAGTATCAAATAGAGGCATTATTTAGAAGGCTTACAGACAAAGTTAAAGATCAACAAGATCTATTGAACAAAAGGGAATGTGCTTTCAAAGAAGAAGTTACCGAACTAAAGGCCCAACTAGAAGAAGGAAACAAGGTAAGAAAGCTACTCAAGGACAAGGAAGACCAATGTCAAAAATTGCAGCATGAAGTGACATCATTAAGAAAAGAAGTCAACGAAAGAAGCACAACCATCAAGAAACTCAAAGATAGATCCAGCTACTATGAAAATCTTGAAGCTACAATCCCCTCACTAAAAGGAGATCTTGAAGAATCAAAGAAGCAGAATACAGATCTACTCCAAGCTATTGCAAAACAAGAAAACGAAGTCACCAGCTTAAAATCTCAACTAGAATGTGCCTTCCGAGTTCGTCAAATGCAGCAGGATCTGAATGAAGAACAAGAAAAGGAGATTCTCAAACTAAGGCATCAGTTGGAAGAAGGAAGGAAAGATGGAGAAGACATGAAGAAGCAATGTCTAGAAAAGGAGGAACAACTTCAAGTTGAGGTAAATATCTTGAAAGGTAAAATAGAAGAAAAGGATAAGCTTTTACGATTTCAAGATAGTTCTAAAGTCTTGGATGATATTCTTAGTAGTCAAAGGTCCCCTGCTATAAAGACTGGTCTTGGTTTCCATGAATCTGTTGAAGGTGAATCTAGTTCACAAGGTGAGGCAAGGAACTCTAAAGAGAAATCCAAAATGATCAACAAGGAGATGAAAGGTCAATCTCATCATCAACCAAGGAAAGAAAGTCTTCAAAGAAAATCTTTTACTCCTCCTATGAATAATATTGAATGTTATGTATGTCATAATCTTGGACATGTTGCAGCTAGATGTAGAAGAAGAAGAGTTCAAGACTATTATGCGGACAGGTCATCTCAATCAAGGTACTTTAATGGATATTGCTTTGCTTGCAATATGTATGGTCACAAAGCTGCTAATTGCTACAGAAGGAACATGAAACATGTTAGATGTTATGCATGTAACAAGCTTGGACATATAGCAAAGGAATGCAGGAACAAAGGATGGACATCACACCAAAAGGAGAAAACCTCATCACACTTGAAGATATGGAGGAAGAAGGAAGTACAGTCAGCACAATGTACTGAGACACAGCACAGCACAGACATATCAGACTCAGGGGGAGCTGAAAGTGTAAAACTTCAGTGTTCTGAATCTCATACGCAAGTTCCTTAAAGGGAAGTCGCGTATATACGCGAGTTAGACACTGCAAAGTCGCGTATATGTCAATCTGAGGAAAAGCAGTGGGGACAGGATCAGAAAAAGGATCTGATATGATTCAGTCTGTTATTTGCTCTATTGGTTACAGTCTGCTGAGGATGTGTGGAAATGTTTTGTTACTTGTATGATGTCTAGAAGTGTTTTTGATCCTAACTTGAGGATGATGATGTTTTGATGCTTATTGCTGATATATGCATGATCAGATCTAACAGATGGCACTGGTTTAGGGGGAGCATATGCCTTTAGTAATTCGTTGTTGGCATTATGGTTAATAATCCTTGGTGATGATTCTCATATGGCTAAATGATATATCTTGCTGTGATGTGGTTGTGAGTTGTCTATGATAAACTCTCATATGATTCTTGAAGTTACATAGAAGATGTTCAGATCAGATTTATGGTTGATTCTTTGATGATGCATATATGGTGCTTACATGGTGATCTTCATAAGGACAAGGAGAAGTACAAAGCTTGAATACACATCTTCCTCACTTGATGATGAGTCACTTATATACTGCTGTTGTCATATGCATAAAGATCATACAGTTATGATGCAGGCACTCATGTGAATAAGGATTGTTGCTGATGATGATATCAAGAAGCTTTGTCAAAAGAGTTTGAGCTCAAGATACATAGTGCTGATACATGGATGACTCCTCAATGTCACTTTGTTGGAGACATGATGATGAGTTCATATCTATATGATGATAGGTTGATACTTACATATGTTGGTTGATGCAGATGTTCCCAAGTAATGATACTTGGATCATGTAGAGCTTGATGAAATGGCTATGGTGGTTTCACACATGTGAATGACTCTGAATTCTGTTCAAAGGGATGAATTGATGCAGACATACCTTGTTATAGGTTGATGACCTATTCTCTACAGGACATTTACAGGTTGCTGATATGGAAATTTGTGTACGCATGTTGTGTAAAGGATATCTGCGTGCATACGCCGTTTTACAAGGGGATAGTCGCGTATATGGTGTACGCGTGTTGCGTAAGGGATATCTGCGTATATACGCCTGTTTATGTGTATACAGACGCGTATATGGAGAGTTGAAGGAAATCAGCAGGGACAGATGTTGGTTGCAGAAAGTCTGATATAGGTCTGACAGAGATCATCTGGCACAGGTTCAGGGGGAGCAGATAATCTTCCAATGATGCATTGTTGGCATTATCTTAAAGCTTTTGGTTCTAGTTCACATTTGGTGTTGATTTCAGGAGAAACAAAGGCGAAAGGAGAACAGAAGGATCTCTTGGTTGCTGATCTGAATGGTGATTATCAGATGCTGTTGGTGACTTTCATAAGTCTTGGTCTAGTTCTTACGTCTCTATGTCATATATCTCTTCTGTGGTATCTCTTTCATGGTGTCAAGGTCATGTAACGACCTATTTTGGTTTCCCCACTATGCCTGGGATGATTGATGTAATGTGATTGGTTGTCATATGTAAAATTTTGTTGTATATCCTCACTTAGTTGAGAGATGGATGTATGTATGAGTCCTAAGTGATAGGAAGGTCCTTTATGATGTATAGAGTCATGTTCTTCTTGAAGAACATCTTTTGCAGATCTTGCCTACAGTCAGGAAAAGCATGTACAACACACTTCAGCGGTACAAAGATTCAGCATGTACTCAGGGGGAGTATGAACAGATTGGTACACCTTGGCATATACAAAGGGGGAGACTATTCAGAGATTTCAGCAGGTACTCAGGGGGAGTATGGACAGTGGAATGATTCAGCAAAGGAAGAGAATATCTTGGTCCACCCTTTGCCCTTGATGTCAAAGGGGGAGAGTGACTTGGTGTTGTTGCCATCAAGTCCAAAGGGGGAGATTGTTGGCATTATGATGCATGTGTTGTACTTGATGGCAACCCTCTCATAGAAGAATATCTCACTTATGTATAACTGGGTGAATCTTCAGAAGAGATATCAGATGTGACTGATGGAGGACAGCTCAAAGGAATCAGATGATGAATCTTCAGAAGAGATATCAGATGTGACTGATGGAGGACAGCTCAAAGGAATCAGATGATAGTTCTAAGTGTGACAAGTTAGCTTTGCCATCAAGTCCAAAGGGGGAGATTGTTGGCATTATGAGATAAGTGTTGTCCTTGATGGCAAACCTCACTGATGACAAATCATAGTACAGAAGGTCAGCAGCAAGGAATTGATGATCAGACAGAAGGTCAGCAGCAAGGAATTGATGATCAGACTATAAGAAGAAGAGAAAGTTCATACACGCAGGTTCGTTAAGCCCAAGTCGCGTGTACACGCTGGTTGGCTTCAGCAAAAGCGCGTGTATGTGGAAAAGTACCTTTGGTCCATGGCGGTTATTCCTTGGAAGTTGTGCCTATGGTTTTGGACCTTGGCGTCTCGGCGGACGTGTTGATCCCTAGTTTTGAAGTTGATGGTATTGAATCTCTATGGTTTTGGCCCTTGGTATTGAACAAGGCCTAAGGCTATATAAGGAGAAGGAAACCATTAGGCAAGTGCATCTGAAATGTCTTGAATATCTGATAAAGCATTAGATCCAGTATGCAGGGTTATGGGTTGATGATGCATTGCTTGATCTGAGCTAAGGAGAGATCTCACCGGTTGATGGAGAACTAGATCTAAGGAGAGATCGGGATCAAATGGTTTGAAATGAACTATCTTTATGATGCTTATTCTAGATCTACATACTGACGCATGTATTGTTCTATAAATGTTATGAGTATGACTGATGTCTGGTACAGCTGCAAGTTATGAGAAATTATTTTTAGATCTGCACGCGGGTTGTCTTTGGCAAAAGCGCGTATACACGCGGGTTTGATTCATCGAAGTAGCGTATACATTGTAAAGCTTGATATTTGAAGTTGCAGATGGATCTGATGGTTATTACAGAGTTCTGTGTCTGCTCTGTGTTCTGGTGACTGTTGTTAACAGGGTTTCAGTGATTCAGAGTTTGATGATTGTTTTGAGCTTCAATGATAGTTATGGGTCCAGTATGAAAATTGGATGAAAAGTGGCCTTGCAGATTATGTGTTGTGCTTCAGTGTATCCAGTCTGAAAATTGATGAAACGTGCTACCTGGAGGTGAGAAGATTGTAGGTAAGCACCTACGTACTAGTATCTAAGCTAGTACAAAAGCTAAAGGAGATCTTTGGAGCATTGTAGCAGGTAGTAGCCTGCGTACTAGTAAATGGATCGGCTAGTACAAGAGCAAAGGGGGTTGTAGCTCCCGTACTGGTATAAGACTGCACCAGTACAAATATTGTAAAAGGATTTTCTTATTAAGAAGAAGATTGAGATGACTTGCAGCAGGTGGTTTTCACCCACATTGGGTTTCCACCTTATATCTTTGTGTTCATGTGTGTGGCTCTTATGTGATGTTCTGTTCTGTTATTCTGCACCTGTTTACTGTTAATATGCTTAATAATGATCTGATGCATTTACTGAAGATTAAGCTAACTGAATTATAAGATCTCTGGATATACGCGAGTTTCATTAGACACAGTAGCGTGTACACGCGGGTTCACTTAATTGAAGTAGCGTATATGTTTCTGAGTATGAAATTGAAAAGTTTGATTGATCTGATAATACTGATTCACCCCCCCCCCTCTCAGTATTATTTCCAACATAATTATATTCCTAAGATGGAATGATGATTTATAAACAAGTGAGTGATGGTGTGTGTGTAGTGTGAATCCTAAATGAGTGAGAGTGTGTGATTAGTGATTTCTAACTACTTGCTTGAAAGGAAATGCTTGAAAGAAATAAATGACTTGAAAGATCTTGAAATAACTTTGAAAGCAAATAACCACTTCCAATGGCACTAGACACCATTCATGCAGCTGCAAATAAAAGAAAAGAAAGTCACTTTTAAAACCAAAGATAAAGATTATCTCTCTCTAACTCGCTGCTTCAAACACATGTATTGTGTAAAGCACGGAAAGAAAGTAGCTTAAGTTGAATTAGAAAAGTGATTAAAAATGGGAAAAATCTGCTTTAAAGACTAGTGATAACGTTTTGCTCTTTCTAACTCTCTACTTCAGCCATATGTACTATGCGAAGTATGATTAGAAAGTAGTGAAAGAATAGTCTAGAAAGCTCTTAAAACCAAAAATCTACTTTAAAGACTAGTGATAACGTTTTGCTCTTTCTAACTCTCTACTTCAGCCATATGTACTATGCAAAGTATGGTTAGAAAGTAGTGAAAGAATAGTCTAAAAAGCACTCAAAGCCAGCTGCAAGTTAGTGATATTCTGATCTTAAAAGATAACAATTTATGATAGAAGATCATTCATGTGTTAGCAGCTCCTTGAGAAATAAGATTAAAAATCAGCTATAAAAACAAAGGCAGCAGCTTGAATTTGTCAACTTCAAATACCATTAGTTTGTAAAGCAAACACACACACATAAAAACAAATCCCGGGCTAAAAGAAACCTGCAAAGAAGTAATACTGATCAGCGTGAAAGAAAAGAAAGCAAATAAATGAAACTATACATGCTTAAAGGAATGCTGAATGAGAAAATAAGTAAATACTGAACATAAAATACTTTACAGAGGCTAAGATGAACAGGGGCCCTCTATTCATTCAGCCACAAGAAAACTCAGAGATCTGGAAGCTTCAAAACAGTACTATGTCTATTCCTCCATTTGCAAAAGTGTACAAAACAGAGTGCTAGAATAGCACTAAAAAACAGAGTTCACAACGCTCTTAAAATTAACACAAGTTCAGAAATTACAACTGATAAAAAGTCTATTGAGCGTACGCAGACGCAGCTATTTATAGACATTTCTAAGATAGCCTAACACGTACATCTACTAACTGAAAAACAACTAACTGTAATGCGTAATTATGGTTCCTGGACACATCATACGGCTGCGTGGATGAGCTGGTGCTTCTGTCGTCATGGGCAGTGAATCCCATGTTGGATCATGTCCCCTACCATCTGCAAAACGTGGACAAGTCACCGTTTAAGCTGACGTGACCTAGCAACTCACAATCACCGTTAAACAACCTTTAGTTGACCGTATCTTGACTAGCTTTGACCAAGGGTAAAGACGATGTGGATGGCTGGAAAAATGGGACAGGAACCTCGAGCACGTTGATACCTAAGTGCCCATGTGGCTCATCTGGCAAACTAACACGTGGAACATTGCGTTTAACAAAAAGGCTGCAGGATCATCAGATAGCTGCAAGATCATCAGATAGCTGCGGGATTCCTGCAAGTAAGTCAAAATCTAAACAAATAGTCATCCATTAGCAAAACTTGCTTGATCATGCTTAATGACACCTAATGTAATGATCTGGGTGGTTTTATAGTGAAAATGAGGCAAAAGTGAAGAAAAGATGAGGAAAAACTGAGGAAAATGGTAGACAAGTAGGTGTAGAGTAGAGGCTCTACACTTCCCTCAGTTCCTTTTCTACTTCTTTTGCCCTTAGTTTTGCTTCCTACAATCTATGATTTTCTCTCTTCCTCCACTCGGGTCTCTGTATCCTCTACTTCCTTTTACTTCTGCTGCTAAAGTTTCCTGCATGAAGATTGGATCTACTTTCATTTTTTTAGTCCCCCCCCCCAATATTGACTACAACCTTTCTCTTTCCCTTAACTTGTACCGGGTGGCTGCCTTCTGTTATTGCTGCTAGAATTGTTTACATGTTAGTGTTTACTCATTTTCTATAAATAGTTGAGTATCTGAAGATATTGATGAGCCTACTAGTGATTGCTCAACTTCTTTCGCAATAATAATTTCAGTGTTTCCTGTTGAAGCAACTCTCTTTGGTGTCATGGTAATAATGACTGCAGGGAGAATTTGCTTCACAAGTGTGGTACCTTTGGGACAAAAAGGACACTCATGGCAAGCAAACATTAGCTTTGAAAAATATACCTTCAAAGCATGATCAACCATCAAAATGGGCATCTGATGGGAAGGATTGCGTAGTTTTAATTGGAAAAAATGGGTGGCTTCCTATGGGATCTTAGCACTGTGTAGTCCTAGTTGCCAAGGATGAAGCTTGAGGCTTGGGACTCCGTAATGCGTAGTCCCAACCTAGACAGAGACTGGGAGAGACTACGCATGGCATAGTATTAGTGGCCAAGGTGATAGGTAGGCCCCTGGAACTGCACAATGCGCAGATGGAGCCAACCTATACTTCGCACTGCATAGCTCTAGAGGCCAAACTTGTGGCTTGAATGTTAGGATAGTGCAATGCCTAGCTAGGAAAGGCAAAACTGGCCAAGGAAAGTGCAAATCTGCCCAAGGGAAGTGTCAAAAATGACCAGATCTAAGTGATGGTGTGAGATTGAGTGTAGATCTAATTAAGTGTGAATGAACCATGATATATCAAGTGTAGAAACTGAAAGAATGGGAAGAGAATAAAATCAGTGAGGAGATTCACCATAACGATGAGCATCGGTGAAAAAATAAAGAAACCGATGTCAAACTTATGAAAGGTAAATGATAACTTGAAACAACACTTATACAAGCTAAAATATGTAGAAACACCAACAACCATGAAGAGAAACACACAAAATAACACTCACACAAGCAAAACTAAAAAATATGACATAAAAAGAGGCAAAAGATGATAAAAGAAAAAATCACCTAGATAAGCAACGAATACTACACCAAAGGTTCCTTGATCTCCTCGAGAATGCTATATCTCTAATACCGAATGTGAAAAATACCTTTAGAGGCATCGATTAACTAGATTTGAGGAAATGAGGGTTTATGATGTGAATGCTTGAAATCAAGGAAAAGTGACACTTGGTGAAAAGTTATAAAAATAGAAATGTGCCAACTTAGGGAAAGTAATAATGGATCCCTACTACCAAGGGATGCTTTTTTCACTTTAGTTTTCTTTCTTTTCTTAGGAAACTTTCCATGCATACTGTCGAGAAAGACTACGCAATTTTTTGGAACTGCGAAACTCTCAGGCTCAGTGCATTGTGTAGTTTCTGAGTTTAGTGATCGATTGCACAGTTTCTGGGACCAATGTTTGGATTCCTTCCATGAGTGTGCAATTTATGAGTTCAAGGATAACTCTTCGTCAATACTGAGTAATTCCTATCATCAAGTTTGCTTGCCCTCAAGGATTGCATAGTTTCTAGATGCAAGCCCAAAACTATTGTGATACCAAGTTGGGAGATAAGCTTGTGACATAGAAAGATAATCTAAGTGTGAAAACAAGCAAGCACAAGAAAAAATGAAGAAGATAAGTCTCAGTTGAAGCAAGAATACCTAGATCAGTGTAATATGTGCTCCTGTGGATAAGAAGGGAGGCTCCAAAATCGAATCATAGGAAACATTTTGGAGGGTGGTTTTAGCCACTACAACACCTATACCATAAAAGGGGTACTAAGGGCCATTTCAATAAGGAAAATATCTTCCTTAAATTAAAGAAATGTGCTTGAAAACTATGTAAACTATATGCAATTCACATTGAAGATCACTCCAAAATTAATCAAAAACCTTCTATAGAAGATTACCTGATCCTAGAAAAGTATACAGAAGTTTTTCCTAAGGAAATCTTAGGAATACCTCCATGAAGGGACTTATATCTCACTATAGATCTTATCCATGGAGCAGCCCCAACATCTAAATCTCCATAAAAAACTAGTGCTCCAAAATTGATAGAACTAAAAATGCAGCTACAAGAGTTATTAGACAAGAAATATATTAGAAAAAGTGTGTCACCTTGGGGTGCACCAGTGTTATTTGTGAAGAGGAAGGATGGAACCCTTAGAATTTTCATAGACTACTGAAAATTTAACAAAATGATAATCAAGAATAAGTATCCATTTTCTAGAACTGACAACCTATTTGATCATATTAAAGG
The DNA here is from genome assembly GCA_031772625.1 of Pinus tabuliformis. NCBI lineage: Eukaryota > Viridiplantae > Streptophyta > Pinopsida > Pinales > Pinaceae > Pinus > Pinus tabuliformis. Next base: position 995,217,779 of record CM062806.1, on the reverse strand, counting down.
AGCTACTGTCTTATCAAAGATTGACTTAAGAAGTAACTATGATCAGATTAGAATCAAATATGAAGACATTCATAAAACATATTTCAGGACTAGCTATGGGCATTATGAGTTCATTGTAATTCCTTTTAGACTCACCAATGCACTGGCGCTTCTTATGTGTCTAATGAATAATGTACTTAGTCCTTATTTAGATAATTTTTTCATTGTATTTATTGATGACATCTTAGTATATTACAATAATGAAGAGGAACATCCTCAATATCTACAAATGGTTCTCCAAACACTTAGAGAAAATGAATTGTATACCATGTTTAGAAAATATGTGTTTTATCAAACATAGATTTATTATTTGGCAGATGTTATATCTAAAGCGGGAATTGTTGTGGATTTAGAGAGGATAAAGGCCATTATTGAATGGCCAGTTCCTAAGGATGTGGATAACATTAGGTCCTTCATGGGAATCATGGGTTATTATAGGAATTTCATATAAGTGTCTTCTAAATTATCTTACCTAATCACTTCCTTATAGAAGAAGGGAACTAAATTTGATTGGAATAAGAATTGTTAGGACAATTTTGCAAAACCATAGCAATTATTGACTACTACCCCAATTTTAAAGATTTTTTACTCCAAAAAAAACTTTATAGTCTATATTGATGCATGTAAAGAAGGTCTTGGGGGAAATTAATGTAATATATTGATGTGGTAAGCTATGAATGTAAAAAGATTAAAGACCATGACAAAAATTATGCAACCGATGACTTGGAATTAGCAGCTATTATTTACTCCTTTAAGATTTGGAGGCACTATCTTATAGGAAGGTGATTTCAACTAAAAGCTGATAATATCAATGTGTTGAAGCCCCGAAAATCAGGTCGACAACAAGGGGGATACCCACCCGGTTTGGACCTTGGTTGGTAGCCCCTTATCCGTTTGGTATAGAGGGTCCGACTGGGGATAATGGGACCAGTTTCCCAATCTAAGGGTGTGTGTGTGTAGAATTGGATGTTGCTGATCTAAGGATACTTAAAGCTAATTTAATTCAAACTTTTAAACTAACTTTATGCTATCGTAATCTAATGAAAAACAGCTCATCTAATCTATGCTAACCCGGGGTGTATTTCTTCTATTATGCGATCTAAAAAGATTTCAGACAATAACTGGTAATAAAGATCATTCAGCTATCATAAGAATAGAAATCAATTAAGATGAACTACTTTGCATAAAAAGTTATGCAAAACAGTTGTGAACAACATATCGCATAATAAGTTATTCATATATCAGACATAAATAAATGGCTCCACCGTACAAAAGTGCCAAATGGTAACTCACACATTCATGCAATAACATATAAACAGCTAAAATTGTATATCACTTTAAGAATATAAGCAGAAATGGCCAAGAGATAAAAGTACCATTTATGACTGATCCTACTCATAAGCTTCAAGCAAAAATGATTTATCTCTACTTGTTCTAACATCTACTAAGAGTACAAAAGTGCAACATTAGTAGTAGACATCAAATGCAAACATTAATAAACCTCGATCCATCCATTCATCAAAACCTCCTCTGAGGGTGCAGAAGTGCATGTTCTGAGGACAAGTTTTTGAAAAATTTCTGGACCCTTCTCCAAATGCATGAGAATGGTTTAAATACTGCTAACTAATTAACTTAATTACATAAATTTAGGATACGGTTTAAATGACCGCCCTTCTTCTAAAGCAAAAATATTTCCAAAAACTGAATCTAATTCCTAACTATTTCTGCATTTGCTCCTTAAATGTTGCGAGCATTCAACATTCGCCTGGGAAGATTCGGCTGGTTGCCTTCTGCTTTTGTTCGAGCTATGAAAATAGAAACAGCAAGCGCTAGTATCACTTTTTAGTACACTATAAGATATTTTTGAGAATTATCTTCTGGTTGGGCGAGTTTACTGCGTATATACTTGGCAACAACCCAAATTTCCCGCAAACTGCTTCTGCTTTTGCTATTTCAGTTTCCGGACTTGCGAATGACTAAGCAAGTTAGAGACTTAGCTTTATTGAACAATTTTCTTAGCGATGCGCGATTAGCGCTAGGCGCTAATCGCGCATCGAAAACTGCCTCTGTTCTTTGATTCAGGTTTTTCTGGTGCGTTTTCCTTCTTTAGCGCCTTTTTCCTTTACCGGCTAGAAGTTTCAGGATTTTTTGTAAACATGCTGCTTTTGTGAGCTTTCTGACCCTGAATGTTGAATCACCTATTGACCTCAGCACCTGTTGAGTGATACTCTAGAATCTGTGGTTCTGTTGCATGCGGCATCTGTTCATGAAGGCATCTCCTCTATTCTTCGAGCATTGACGCTTTCCCCTTTTCCTTAGATGTTTCCTGTTTTTCATTCCTGCAGTTCACGCAAAGGAAAAGAGTAATGATAATAAATACTGATACGAAAGCTCTAACCTCTATGAATGTATAAAATCATGACACCCATCAGGAACTGACTCTTCAAAAAACACAAAACTGTCCTTCATTAACACTTTGGCATATGTTCATTAATTTCTTTTAAGGGGCGCGCCTAATTTTTGGTTTGCGGACAACTTTTCTTGAATGTTGAGCCGAGGAAATTTGCAATGGGCGATAGCAGCATCGCGTCATCGCAAGCTTTTTCAGATCGCATTTATCGTAGATCGCAGATATCGCAGATCGCAGATATCGCCAAATCGCAGATATCACAAATCGCAGATATCGCCAGATCGCAGCATCACAGATTGCATGAGTCATTAAATCATTGTGTGCTGCTTATGCGATATTGCGATATGCGACGTCGTACATCGGCCGTCGGAGATTTCTTAAGATTTTCATTTAAGAGCTCTTCTTAATGTGTGTGATGCGATGAATTTCGCGTCGCTTCTTCGCAGTTCTTATTATGCTCATAAGGGGATGTTTTATCTTCTCCATGCGATGCGACATAATTTCAAGGAGTAGAATACAAAAAGTTTTATAAAATGTTTTTTTGATTTTTATTAAGGGTCCCCATTTGCTTAGTGTTATTGCTAATACTAAACAAAGAGGGGGGTTGTTGGTGGCCACAACACAATGTTAAATATCTCTTTGACTAGAAAAATTTTAATTCTAGGAAATCCCGGTAGTTGGAATTCCTAAGTAAGTATGATTTAAAAATAATACACATTAAGGGAACATAAAATAAAATAGAAAATTCTCTTAGCAGGAAAGTAAATATGATTTTTTCTATTTCAGCAAGCAGTTGGAAAACAGACTTGACTGAAAAGGTAAAGATAATTCCAGATTTTGATGAGGAATATGTCAAAATAAAGGAAGAAATTCAAAAATTAGATCCTCAAGATGAGGAAGGAAATGCTTTTTTAGTTAATGAAAAGGGTCCATTGATGTATAGAAAAAAAATAAATACATAATAAATATAGCAAAGGATGAAAACATAAAACTGATTATCCTGGATGAATTGAATAAAAAGCCTACATATGAACATCCTAGATATAAAAAACTAATAACCATGTTAAGAAAGGACTTCTATTGGCCCAATATGAAGTAAGAAACAACAAAATATGTAGTAAAATGTTTAGAATGTCAATAGGTAAAAGCTTCCCAATAACATCCAGTTGGATTATAACAAAAAATACCCATTCTAGAATGGAAATGGAAGGTCATATCATGGATTTTATCACTATTTTTCCAATAAAAAGAAAACAACATGAATATTTAATGATTGTGGTATACAAACTTAGTAATGAAACATATTTTGTACCTACAAAATCTACATTCAAATCCATTACTATAGTAGAGATATTCATGAGGGATATATTTAGATTACATGGTATTCCTAAGACTGTAAATTTAGACTGTGTTGTGAAATTTAATTCTAAGTTTTGGAAAGGTTTATTTAAAGGCTTGGGCAAGGATTTGAATTTTAGCACATCCTATCATCCCTATAATGATGGTAAAATAAAGAGGACTAATCAAAATGTAGAGGACATTCTGAAAATATATGTTATGGATAGGTCCACTAAGTGAGAAGATTATTTTCATTTAGCTAAATCTACATACAATAATGGTTATCATACTTCGTTAAAGATGATCCCTTTTGAAGTATTTTATTGGAGGCATTCTAAAGTGCCTTTAATATGGGGTCATCTTGAAGATAGACTAGTTTTAGGACCATATATGTTGAAATAAATGAAGGAAATAGTCAAATAGGTGAAACAAAATCTAAAAATAAATATGGACCGATAAAAAATCTACAAAGATTTAATTATAGTTCACAAAGAGTTTAATGTTGGTGACCATGTTTATTTAAAAGTGAAACCTAAGAAAAGTACTCTTAGACTTGGTATTTGTGCCAAGTTGTCACCCAGATTTTGTGGACCCTTTGAAGTGTTAGCAAGGATAGGTCAAGTTTATTATCAACTTGATCTACCAATAAGCATAAAATTTCATGATATGTTTCATCTATCTTTATTAAAAAAATTATGTACATGATACAACTCACATTATTGAATGGAATATGGTATAGGTAGAACTAGAGGGAGAGTTCTTGGAAGAACCTCTATGTATACCAGACCAGAGGGAAGTCACGCTCCAGAATGAAAAGGAAAAATATAATATATATTCTTCAAGTATTTGAAATGGTTGAAGTATTTTGTACATACGTGGAACAATAAAAGTCATGATACAAATACCTAAATAGAACGGGTATTTTATTTGTTGTATAATGATTTTTTGGAGTATCTTGTGAGAAATATTTAACTTTGAATGTATGGAAAATAATTTAATTTCAATTTCAATGTATGTGTAGATATGTTACAACATAGAATGGTATATCCTAGTAAGAATATGAGAATGTTTACACAAGGTATGTTAGAAGCGTCCCTTTCTTTTATATAATTCTAGTTAAGACAAGATATTGATCATATAATAAAATGAAGATCAAAGCCATGGTTGAACTGACCTACTATATATATAAAAAAAAATCAAATGCAAGCCACATACTTAGGACAAACATAAAATTAACCATATAATATATAGAAATATAAATGTATCTAAATAAAACTTTAGAAAATAGTAGAGTGCTCTGTAGTTAATCTGCAAAAATTCTCATACAATAAAACCAGTTAATAAATGAGGGGTTGTAGCCAAAAGAGAAAGGAACCCATTACTGGGTAGAAATTATTATATAATATTCATCTTAGAATTTCACTAAAGCATGCAAATATTGAAATTTAACATGAGAATATACTGGTAATTTTTGAAACAACATGCAAAAAAAAGAAAGTACATTCTATGTAATAATCCCTTTCAAATTATCAAATAAAGACTCATCATACAATATGATTTTTATGAAAAATAGTTGTTACCTAGAATGGTCGAAAAGACCTATGTGACAAATGTAACAAAAACAATATCCATTGATTGAAGGCTTCCAACCATGGTTATTTTAAACAAATGAAAACAAGGCACATTTTCCTTTAACATTAAATTTCCCCTCAAGGTAATGTTTTGCATAGATTCCATGGTAACTAATTTAAAATAGAACCCTTATGTCTCTATCCTTGATGAGAGAATCAACCATAAAAAAATAAGAAACCAGGCATTTGAAGAACGTCTGAATAGTAAGGAAGGAAGCCAAACTCATTAAGGAATTGGAAGGGTTCTGCAATAAGTATAAATAAAAACATTAGAAAAATGCCAAAAAATGAGTGTACATGTAAATTTCCAGCAATGACAACATATAGGTTGTGGTTTATAAAAAGGAAAAAAAAAATGAAGAAACAAGAAAACGATCATTACCCATTATACCTAAGGATAAACCTATGTCCGAGGACCCATATCCTTTACTTGTAACAAACCCAAATTCGGTCAAAACGTTTGCCATTTTTTTAAAATTAACAAGTTTGAGTAGGGCTAAAACCCTGTGAATGAGTAACATATATATATATATATATATATATATATATATATATAAGGAAAAATAGCCATGACATAGTATTTACAACCACGATCAGAGAAAGAAGATTCACACCAAGGTTTACCCATGTCTAAAGAAAACCATGGTGTGCTAGGGTTTCATTTTTTGGAAACCCAATTTTGAAAATTTACCAAGAAATCACCAAGAATTGCAAGTATTGTAATAAGGGTTTTTCCCTTCAAAGGAACACAATAATTAGTTTTATGTTCTAAGAGTGAATCCTTTGCTGAGAGTGAAACCTTATTAAGAGGAGGCTAGAAGTGTTTCCATAACTTCACATTGAATTTTCATACAAAAATATAAAGGGTTAAACTTTGGTTTGTTTAGAAGACCAAGAGATGTCAAAAACAAATAAAATGAAACAAAGATTCACTTAAAGAGAAGGGGGAACAAAGTTAATCTCCTGCAACCAATTAAATTTCAACCACAAGCTAGCTAAAAGAGGTTTGTGCCAACTATAAAGACTGAGTAGAGTCTAGACATTATTAGGGAAATACTCACTATAAAAACTTGAAACTTCATTAGATAAATAACTAGTTAGATTAATATATAAGAAATTGGTATAAGATAAGTAAAGAACTCATAAATTTTCTCTTACACTTTTCTACTTACTAGTTATGTCATTTGAAATCATAAGTATTTCCTTTGAAGGTGAATGGATAAACCCTGGAAAGAGAATGTGGTACAACGATTAACAATTTAGCCATGAATGACAAATCAAAACCAAGTCACAGAGTAGAGCAATGATCTACATGTAAAATAAAGGAAAATTACCAAGGATACTGGCGTGAGAAGGCCATTAAGGTAAAAATGAAACCCTAACATTTTACACCATTGATCTATCATCGTTCAATCTTGTTCCTTGATTTCAAAGTTTTAGATTTTCCATTCAAATCCATGTGAGATTGGGTGGGAAGCCACATTATAGACTAATAGAAATGATGCATGTAATCATGTCTAGTCCATGCGTTAACATTTTTAAGTTAATTCATGTGCGGGGTAGAATGTATAAACCATATGCTAAACGTAAATGATGATGAGTCCATTGGGTGGCCTTGAGACTTTGAATTGATTGTTTTCATAGCATATGAGCCTACAGATGTGGATCTCTCTCTCTCTCTCTCTCTCTAGATATATATATATATATATATATATATATATATATATATATATATATATATATATATATATATATATGACAATAATTATCAGGCAAAGACTTGAAAATCCTAGTAAGATAGAGGAAACACTTTTAATAACAAAATATCATATACAATTATTAGAACTTAGTAAATAATGCTAAGTTAGGACTACACACATAATATTAAGGAAAGAGGAGAAAATTTTATGGGTCTTTTCATATCATATTTATAAAAAAAAAAGATAAACTTTTTCCAGACCCTATATGAGTTCAACAAGGGGTAAAATTAACATATATATAAGATTAAAGTCAAGTTGAAATGTATGGTGTTTAAAAGACCCCATAGTGAAATCAAGAGTAATTGTATTTTGATATGCCACGTGCACAAACCATACGCCAAAGAGTACCTTGGGAAAAGTTAAGGACAACCTAAAACATATGAGTTATAAAGTGAGAAAGTCTTATGAAAAACTTAAAATCAATTTGTATCCAAGTGTTACAAAAGAAAAATCAATTAATAATCAAACCAGTATCATAAGAATTAAGTCACAGATTTGTGGAGTACACTTGAGTATTGGAATTTAGTTAGCAAGAAAACAAATTAGGGTATGTTTTGGAGGTTCATTACCACTGAGTAGTCAACCTTGTCAATTTAAGAAAGGGATCATGATTTTCTCTATAGTTATTAGTGACCAATTTTCTAGTGGCCATAATTTTACTTTTAACTTTCCTTGCTAGAATAAGAGCATGCTCTAGATATTTTGGTCGAAAGAGACACACCTCATGTTAGATGCTTTTCCTTAAATTTACCAGAAATATGTCTAACAAGTTATCCTATAATATAATATTTACTTTGAGTCTCAAATTTTGGAATTGTTGAATGTGCTCTGTAACTAGAACTATTTTTCAAATATTCACGAATTGGCTAAAGAATGTGTTTCTATTAATATCCCCATAATGTGCTATAAATTCCTCTGTAAAAATGGACCAAGACACAGCATAATCCTTTTTTTATTTTACAAAGCCATTGATACCATAGATGTTGGTCTTGTTCAGAAAATATGGATGCAATACCTTATGTAGGGATGTCATTTGGTGTATATCAAAGTATTTCTCCATCTGAGATATCCATGTTACAGGACCATTACCATCAATTTTCCTCATATCAATCTTCAGATTGTAGTAATTCATTGGTTTTGAATTGAAGCCCTAATGATGTGGATCTTGTATTGAAAATTCATGATTATGGTTCTCCAATTGTGATATCCCATATCATATTGATTATCAACAAGACGATTCTCCCTATGTTTGTGATTTACTTGGATCTCCACTTCCCTTTTAGGAAGCCTCTCCAAGAGAATATTTTCCATGGCATTATGAATTTTTATATTTTTTTTCTTTATTTTTATTAATGTTTTCTTCTATCGCTTCCTCGATTTCATTTATCTTCTCTTTCATTTATCTTTTAATATTTTCTTGAGAACTTGAGAAATCCACCCTTTTCAACTTACTAACATGCATTTCATTAACTTTCTTCTCTAATTGAGATAACCTAAATTCCAAGTATTCACCTTGTTGAGTCCAATATGGGTCGTTAGAAGATTTACTTGGTGTAGTAGCTTTCTTTAGAGTCCCTTTGGAAAATAATAATAGCCCACCTCTTCATTACAACAAAAAAGGGGATATTCTAAAGAACAATTAGGTCACTAGTAAGTTACATAGATAAATTTGGAGAATATCAAAATGGTTCACACTTTATTGACATATCTCTAAGATTTGAGGCTTTTTGAATCTAAAAAATTATTCTGTAATACTTTGATATGTTGTTTCTGTAGCCCACACATGTGAACTAAATTTGACGTGCCAAATAAAAGTTATAGTAACTTTCCCAAAAATTGTTGATTATTTTTTTTCCTCTTGCCATGAGAAAAATTGTATAGCATTCCACATGTCCAATTCTTGAAATATAATTCTAGAACATGTACCTAAGGTACTTCTATATGTCTCCTAAAATTCCTAAATGTTTCACAGTATGAAAATTTCCAGAAAAGAAGATATAGAAAAATACTAAGTTGACCTATTTGATATTATTTCCAGAGCATACAGAAACCCTACCTTCCTTGGAGCATATATCCAAAATATAGAAAACCAAGATTTATAGCTTCGACCATATTTATATCAATATTTTTCATCAACATGGTCCATTTTTCACTATTTGAAGACTCTATATATATATATATATATATATATATATATATATATATATATATATATATATATATATATATATATATATATATATATAATGAAAATTTCAAACTAACATGTTTGAGATATAATATAGGAGCATTTAGAAAACTTAACTTCCTTGGACCCTATCTCCCAAAATACATTGAACCAAGATCTGAAACTTGAAACATAGATTTCCCACAATTTATTGTCAATATTCTCTATGTTTCATCATTTGAAACCTCCCAGGAAAGAAAATTAGCATAAATTTCATGATGACCTATTTGAAGTAGCAGAACCCGAGGATCAAGAGATTTGATACCGAATGTTATGATCCTTGCAACCTAAAAATGGTAAGAAACTAATAATTATAATGAAATTTGAGGGCAAACCTCATTTTACATTAAATACAATGAATAAGACAATATTTGATGATCTTAAGATTAGGTCCTTAGTACGTATATAGGAGAAAAGTTGTACCATTATAATCAAATGGGACTATGAGGGTTCTTGTAACACACCCTCCCAACCCCTTGAGTTATTCTCATGTAGTGGAACATGTTACATCAAGATAACCTGAGTTTCATGATCTCATTATGGAAACGGGGACTCGAAAATCCTCAATTTTCAACTTTCTTGGAATCTAAAAACAAAATACCACCATCTCCACTGACTCGTTGAGATATTTCTAGTAATACAGTTTTCTCCTCAATTCAATGCCTAGATCAAAAGTTATTAACATTTTAAAATTTCACCATTAAAACCCTACCACATAAGCAAGTGCTTACCATGTGGCACACACTTTGCACCCTCATAGTGTCATGATAACCCTTGTTGCTATTTCATCCTTAGTGAAGCTTACATGGCTCTAGCCATGTCATTTAACCCGACCTTCCCAGGAGACTGACCTCTTAATGTGTTTTGCATGCAATTCCTATTACAACAATTTTTCGAGAATTCGTGCCCCATTGTGTGAACATGATATCATATCCATCTCACCACAGAAATGAAAATTGATTTGGGTGTGGACCCACCTTCAATTCTTCTAGCCATTCCGGATGTTAAACATATGTTTCAGTGCCAAAGGCCATACCCCTGAACTCCCAATGTCTTCTAAGCCTGGGCCAACATTCCGGCCTTCATTCCATTTAGGCCATTGACTGTGATAACCAACCCCAAGCTTCTACATCCCCATTATGTCCTATACACCACCATGGGAGTGCCCATTATTCATTATAAATTTAACTAGTGTAATTTAATATATAAAAAATGCATGCCCAAAGGGCCCCACAGTAATGAACTATGAATATCAATCATTGAATAATTAAGTTCTTAGGCCTTGGCATGATTTGAATTTCCTAATATGAACATTTAGTTTATATTAAAAAACAAGAACACGGGGGATTTTCCCTGATGAGGTCCATAAGAGGAAAATAATAGAGCTCTAGTCTATTGTCCATTACATTTAGGATTAGGGGATTTATCCTCAACTTAAATGTAGTTAGTACTACCTAAATCTCAACCCTTCCAAAAAAAATATTATTAGATAAAGAAACCAATGAATAATAAGCATACATGGCAATATGATACTTTTAATGGAATAATTATATAACATGTATCAACATGCAATAGGCCAAGTTGTTAGAATATTTTTGTTATGAAACTAGCCAAATGTTATGAAACTAGCTCACAAAAATATAGAAAAGATAGATCAACACCTTAGAATTTAGCCTCTTGGAGGGGGCAACCTCCTTTACATTACATAAATGAACAATTCTTGGATGATACAAAGACAAGACCTCCTTTCTATATATAGGAGTCTAAGGGGTCATAATATAATCAGAGCCGACATAACAATAATAATGTAAGGGCACAATAATAACAATAGTGGGCTTCTATGGGGCACAATAGTAACAATATGGGGACTACATGGGTACAATAATATAATAAGAGGGTTGTACTAATAACATTAAGGGGTTACACTAGTAGTATAGGGGCCTAACATGCCCCTCTCCTTCAAAAAGTGTTGTCCTCAATGCTTGAGTAGTTCTTGATGCTTCTGTATAAAATTCTTGTTCTCCCATGTGGAATCTTCAGCGGTGTTATAGAAATTTTTGTGCCTTACAGCATGGAGCATGAAATTTCAATAATCTGAGGGATCCAAAGTCCCTAAACATGTTGTTCCTACCCCTAGAGGAACAAGGTCAGCAAACCACAGCACTACAGATCAGTTCTCCACTGAAAAACACTCAAAAACAGGTCAATTTTGGATCAAAGCAGCTGCTCCACTAAGCATCTGCGCTGAATGTCAAAAGCTCTATGGTGTACCTGCGCTGCATAGCAAGTGCAACAAAGGCTACCTGCGTTGGGCGTACTTTGACATGTGGAGGAATCTTTTCTCAATGTGCCAGTGTCCAAAACGACACTTGGATCAGAAGATTCGCCTAATGATGAGTAAAGAGGTTCTAAAACTCCAAGCGGAAGGTAGAAACTCCGAGTGGACTCAAGGACTGAAGAACAACTGGAGTTGAAGAGGACAACAAGTCACACATCAAGCTGACTTATCTTCACTCCAAAACTCTATATAAGGATCTCATCCCATGGGATCTGGAGGCCGGAATTTTGTGCAAAGAATTGCTGTTGGTTTACAGTTGTGAGTATTGGGTGATTGCTTGAGGGAGGTGAAGAGGAAATTTCTTTCCGTCGGGAAGGTGATGCTGGATTGGACCTCTCACGGTTGTATCACCGCCTGAACCTTACTTCCTTATATTAATAAAGCATTTGAGGTTCTTCTATTCGCATGTGTTTCAATGGTGTATTGTCTTACTTGCGTATTTGATTTATGTTAATCCTTGAATCAATTATGAATGCATGCTTCTTGTAGTTTCCTTTTCTTGTCTTGTTCGCAGGATCTCGTGTAGCTGGGCCCGTGAGAAGACTTGGAGCTGGGAGCGAGCGGCAAATAGAGGAGATTGGATCGACCATTTGCGCAAGACATCAGTAAGTGGATCTCTTCCTTTCATCTCTTGCATGTCATAAAGAAGTAACTTTAGATAGCTTTGCTTCAGCTGTTGCTAAGGAACTATCACCCTTAGAGTGGGATAGGGTCATTCCGTGTTGGATACTTTTCCCCACAACAGACTGGCGACTCCACTGGGGAACGTGTCTTGTTGGTAGCTTGTGTTTCTTGCTATTCATTTCCTAAATAAAGGGAGTACCGAATCGAACTGCATTCGAATCCTTCGAAGGCAAAGTAGAGGGCAGCTACTCTAGCTCAGTGCTGGGCATGTTTATGGTTTGAAGAGCTGATCCACAAGGACTCTTATTAGCTCTTTGTGATAGTGTTCATCTTCCTTTAATCATCCTCTAGAGTATACTTGATTGATAGCCTCTGATTTGGCCAAAAACAGTTGATTTTTGAGCAATCTGTGACCCGGAACCAAAGAGAGACGAGAGTTTTCTCTTCAGTGCAGCTGCAGTGAAGGCTACCTGCGCTGCAACGCAGGTCCCGAAGGGGCTACCTGCGCTGAATGTCAGATTGACAGTGCAGTACCTGCGCTGATCCAGTTTTGCATTGTGCAACTGGGGTTCCCTGCTTTCTATTGCCCAGTTTTCAATATTGTTTTTGCAGCCTGTTGTCAACCTGTATACCCATCTGAAACTATCTTTCTTTTCCATCATTCCGCCTCAGTTGTATGAAGAAACTGTGATTGTTCTTGTTGTATTTCTTATATTCATTTACAGTTTCCCATAACGAAAGTGAACTAGTCTTGCTGTGGCCTCTTGAATCTAGACCTGTGATAAAGTGTCGTTGTGATTCTAAGAGCTAGTTTATTGCTGTTCATAGCTGCTTGAGCATTTGCTTTCGTTATATGGTTTGAATTTCAGTATTTCTTGTGTCGAAACGAGTGAATCTTAAGGTGTTCTTTTGATTATTGGACAAAAACTTGTTTGCTTTCGCTTGAAATTGAATTCGAAATTATACAACAGCTTTCTTTTTGTAATACATCAACATTAAGGAAGAAGAAAAGAAATACTTGCATTGTGGATGTGCATTTTGACAGTTTGCATGTCGATTTAGGAAAAGTGCATCAGTGTGTGCTCTATGATCTGTTTGAAAAGATGATGTCTTTCTTTTCCCTCAGTAGTTAAGATTTTCATAAGTTGAAAGAATTGAAAAAGCTTGCTTATCATTCTTAGACTGCATTTAGGAGTTGTATCATACATCACGTGGTGATCCATAAAGGCAAACTGCTAAGCAAGATCAACCTAAAACGAACTGAATTTACATAACAACGCTTTGAAACATAACGAAACACAGTAGAGGTCTAGGTAGAGACGTGTTCCGGCGTCGTTAAACATAGTGACTGTCGATCTCTACGAAGGTGGGTGATTCCTCCTGAGGGACGATAGCACTAATACGGACTTGTGCTCCCGCGTACCGTCGCGTATATTGGGAGACCCCTATAGGAACAAAGCCTTTATCCATAAGAAGCCGTGTCGGCCGCCCTACTGATCGCGATGCAGTGAACACAGCATTCACGAAGATCGACCACTCGTACCGTAAAACGTATTCTGTGGTTTCGCGAAAGGTTTGGCACACCCTCTGCCTAGAACTCCAGAGTAGTTTCTTTTGGCCTTTTTCAAACTCTATAACTGAAAAAGTCCATCCGAGCATTTGTCACTTCGGGCTCGTTAATATATCGAAGGAGACTAGAGTCATCTTTAGCTTTTTCTCGACTCTTAAAAAGTGAAAAAGCAAGTTGTGTCTAAAAGCGTCGTCATAATAAAATTCATTTTAAACGGAACATAATCACCTCCTATTCCTGCGTTGATCTTCGAAGTTAGTCTTTTGGCATCGTAAGTTCTTGTAGAATCGCTAAGAAATCTTTTGGATAGACTAGATATGTCTGAACAACCGTCGACATCTAGGACTGTGTCGTCTGACACAGCAGCAGCAGAACCTCCTGTTGCTACTCCAACGATGTTCGCTGGTATACCATCTGTCCCGGCAAATTGCCAACAACAAGCCGGAGTCCAATCGGGGGCGACAATATGGTTAGTTCCTATTTCTTCATCCGGATTATCATCTGGTACTTCTTATGTTGAAACTCAACAAACTGATCCAATGTGTCTTCAAAGGCCAATTTACCCTTTAAGTACTGGATTTCCACCATATGGAGGGCAGTATGCTCTTTCATTGTTCCCTCCCAGAGAACAACCATATGGGAGTTTACAACAAGGTTCAGGTCAAACTAGAATTACATCCAGCGGTTGGGTACCAATACTGCCCCAACAACTAGGAGTTGTATATTCAATGAAACCAGTACACCCTGCGTCGAATATTACCACCACACCTGCTATGGCGAATGCGTCGCAAGTACAAGCGCTGCCTGTTGTAATACAACAACCTCTTGTCTCAGCGGCTCAATCACAATCTCAGGGTAGTGCCTCCTTATCTGGAGCGACTCAGGCTCAAACAAGTACTGTGACTCCTCATCTTGGTCAATCATCCAGTATTGGTCAACAGCAAATGGTCCAACAACCAGAGCTGGTTCAATCTCAACAACCGCCATTCCAGCAATCATATCAAGGACCTGAGCAACAAGTCTTTGTAAGTAATGGGCAACCATGCTATAATGGTTATGCCCATCAACTTTGTCAAAGTTGTCAGCATTATGCTGGTCTGCAAAGACCCATTGCTCAGGCGATACCATCTTATCCTGGATATGCTTCGCCTAACCTGAACCAACAGTTGCCCTTTGTAGCAACTCTAGAATTACCAGATCTAAACCGGCTGACGAATGATCCAATTGCTTATGCCCCTTAGTGGCCAGCAATTCCTCATAAACTTCCATCGGACATTCCTAAATTCAATGGAAATCCAGGTGAAGACCCGTCGAATCACGTCATGACTTTTCATCTGTGGTGTTCATCGAACACTCTAAACGATGATTCGATAAGACTTCGCCTCTTCCAGAGGACATTGACAGGTCCAGCGGCTAAATGGTACATTGAATTTCCAAGAGCCTCTTTCGACAATTTCAGCTCCTTAGCCACGACTTTCTTAACCCATTTTCAATTACCGATAAGGTATGAAACGGGAACAGAACTCCTTACCAACTTCAAACAGACAACGGCCACTCACATATCTGATCATATAAATGAGTGGCGACGTCGTCGTAGGATGGTGAAAACTTACGTTCCCGATCAGTTGTTAGCTGAATGGTTTATAAAGTCGTTACTTCCGGCTATAACGGAAGATGTGGCCAAGGGAGGAGTCGTAACAGAGGAGCAAGTCATTGCTCGTGCTCAATACTTAGACTTAGTATATACTCAGTCGGGCACGCTCTACGACAAAATACCTGACGCCCCTAGACCTGATTTTTCAATTCCTCCCCCTCCTAAATCGAATACTAACTCTCACGCCAGTAATGGCGTGACTGGCAAACGCAAAATCTCTAGTCAAAATGCAAATGAGGAACTTCTTGCCTCAGAAGTAAATGCCATGTCGACCGACAAGGGCAAACAACTGAAGCAACCAGGGAGCAAGAAGAAAAAGAAAAGGAAAGGGAAACCCCCGACAGGGTGTCATATATGCGATGAGGATCATTGGACGAAAGATTGTCCACATATAGCTGAAGTTAAGAAACTCTTCAAGAGTTCAAAAACCCCAGCAGGATTGACTGATCCGTTTCCTAATCCAAGACAAAATCTGGTTGCTAATCAAAATGCTTCCCGATCCCAAGTGCTTATGTTGTCCACCTCAAAGCAACAGAATAATGCTTTGACAAGGAATAAAGATTACAGGAATCCAAAGCAGTTGAACAACAAGGAAAATAAACAACCTAGTAGTTCAACAACAACTTTGACCAAAGTCGTGCCACCCATCATTCCTGAACCAATGATAAAGTCGCCAAAGGGAGTAGTACACAAATCGACATTTAATCCTCGTGCAAAAATAGCACAGAATTATAATATAGTAGAGGACCTGGCCCAATCGCCGTCCGCTATGTCGACACTTGAGGTACCGCAAAATTGCCCCTCCCAAGAGCAAGCTTTACTATCAGCGATAAGTGGGATTGGCCCAATGGATTCCAATCTTGTGGCCTTTGATCATAAAGGATATGACCCTCAGTTACCAGCTCAACTAGCTTTCCTTATTCAAGTGAAAGCCCTCAACAAAAATGTTCATCGAACAATTATTGATGAGGGGGCATCTACATGTCTTATGTCGATGAGTTGCTGGAAAAAGTTAGGCTCACCACCCTTGTCAAAATCGTCAACGACATTAAAAGCATTTGATGGAAGATCATACACTCCATACGGGATTTTAAGTAACTTGCAAGTTGAACTGGGGGGCAAAACAGTAGAAGTTGATGTTGAAGTAATCGACGGAAACCTCGATTACAACATCCTACTGGGAAGGCCTTGGATATATGCCATGGCTGCAGTTGTGTCGACCTACTTCAGGAGGATTGTATTTCCTTTTCAAGGAAAAATTACAATCATCGACCAACAAACATTTCTCCCCAATAGTTCCCAAGTTATGGGAAGCAGCACAATGATCCATGAAAGTAATCAGTCGCTCCAAAATATTGGAGTAGGTCTCCTAAAAGACCCTGCCTTAATGGGTACTTTTGCCCTACCACCGGCGGGTAATCTGGCGGAAGTAGCCACAGTGGAAACCTACAATATGAAATCTTCTATATCCAACGGATTCGAAAGATTCCTAAATATTTTGTCAACATGGATCATCGCCCTAATGGAAATACTGTAAATACAGTGGGCCCCGAGGACGGTTCTTATCTCGTGTCAACCTCGTTAAAAAATGAAACAAGGAGTCATGAGGATAGTTCTTTTACTATGTCAACCTCATTAAAAAATGAAACAAATCCCCTTTTCAAAATTCAAAGGTAAACCTTCATTCCAACCACCAAGTTGAATGCAATGAAGCTTGGAGGGCACCCTCCTTTGACATGCGTTATTATGATGCTGGGGGCATGCAAAAGAACGAGCAGTTTTGGCAAAGTTCATGCTAGTTAAAAAATAAACGCAAAACCGAGCAGTTTTAATGCGGAAATTCATGCTCGTTAAAAAATAAACATAAGCATGTGAGCAAGCTTCCCCCAGAGTTCAAGCTCATCCAGAAAAAATGAACCGGTAAATAACCATTTGAGACCGTAGATTCATCAGCCATAAAAGCCTTGGTCTTGTTTGTGCACCGTCACCTCCACTTTTCATTTGGCCGATCATTCACGTCCACTTGATTGTTTACCTATTTTGAGGAACAGCTGCGAAGAGTGATTTCACCTAGCCATCCTTGTGACACTGCCGTGATTGGAAAATTCCAACCTGTACCTGGAATCTGCTGCTATCCCTGTTTATCACTCGTTCCTCAAAATACGAGTCTTCTTTGAGCTCTTTTCACTGACTCGTAAAATATGAAAAGTTTGCCAAGTTTTGGCCTTCCAGCTCGTTAAAAGGACCGGAAGAGCTATCCCTCCTCTAGATTTTAATCTTTTTTGGACCTGAGGGATTATTGCACAAAAAGATCGAGCGCTTGTCTAGTTCGGCTCGATAAAGATATCGAACATTCATCCCTTCTGTATTGTTTTATACTTTTTCAGACTTAAGGGATTAGATGACGAAAAAGGACCCCTGGAGTCCACTTTATGTACCCTTTTCAGACTCTCTAAAGATGAAAAGGACCGAGTTGTCTTTGTCGCTGGGCTCGTTAAAAATATTAGATAGTGACAAACTTGTCTTTAGACGAGAACGAGTTTCCCTATCGTTAAGCTCGTTAAAACATAGCGATGGGCTTGCCCGAAGGGCAGGTTATAGAACAAGCATATGTTATCCTCCTCAAGCTTGACAAAAATAAAGAGGTACTGGTCAGAAATGACTGGGGAAAAATTGGGAAGAACCTCAAAGCTCAATGGTAGCAAGTCGCTCTTGAACATGACACTTTTGCCACCGTAAATATCGGGTTGGGTTATTATCATTCACCGGTCCCTTCACCATGGTCTCGCCATACCATCCATACATGGGGTAATGCTACCGATCCATCACATCAGTGTTGTTATATGTTCAAGAGATGTCATTCAGAAAGTGTCAACCAGGTCCCATCCACTACCATACATCATCTTTCATCCTTCCATGACCGCCACCCTGAATCATATTTCACAGATCGTTTTCACCATCATCACTAGCTCCGTTCCGTGTCACTGATGTGGGATTCATTAAGGCCCTCCTTTGACGGATCACTTCTTGTCGACATCAGCTCACTATCCAAGAAGTTGATCTAGGAACACCCCCTCAGTACTTTGAAGCTTGCATGCCTCAATGGCAAGTTTCTCACTTCTGGCGATAGGTATACATTAATGACCTTCGACCGGGAGACTTTGCGTGGTGTTCGATGTCAGATCCTATATTCACGCCACGTGAATTGTGCTGCAGTACCTTGAGGGTCATCATCATTATCGGTGATTCCTCTCGCGCTTGTTAAGAGTTTACATTATTGACTGGTAATCAAGCGATGTCTTTCCATGTTCGACTTCAGGAAATTCTCACATGGATCGACTTGTACTAGAGTGAAGATCGGACAAGTTTGAAGACCCCGGATCTAGTTTCATCCATCCGGGCTGCGATATATATTCAGGAGATAAAAACATAGACATGTGCAGCAGATGATCATCCTACTAAAAGGATGATAATTAAAAGCAGAGAATTATCAGTCTATTATCAGACGATCGTCTGTTTATGTACAACAAATGTATTTATAAAGCTGAGCATGGGAAATGCCCGCATCAGCTAGATCATGAAAAAAAAGTATGAAAAGATAATGTATTGTATTGTATTTTGTTACAGGTCACCTCCCGACGATTGAATGAACTTCGGATCCTCCTAATAAAGCATTTCACCCGATAAACGACCTCATACTTTAGGGGGCAAATGTTATAGACATTTTTGTGCCTTACAGCATGGAGCATGAAATGTCAATAATCTGAGGGATCCAAAGTCCCTAAACATGGTGTTCCTACCCCTAGAGGAACAAGGTCAGCAAACCATAGCACTACAGATCAGTTCTCCACTGAAAAACACTCAAAAACAGGTCAATTTTGGATCAAAGCAGCTGCTCCACTAAGCATCTGCGCTGAATGTCAAAAGCTCTATGGTGTACCTGCGCTGCATAGCAAGTGCAACAAAGGCTACCTGCGTTGGGCGTACTTTGACATGTGGAGGAATCTTTTCTCAATGTGCCAGTGTCCAAAACAACACTTGGATCAGAAGATTCGCCTAATGATGAGTAAAGAGGTTCTAAAACTCCAAGTGGAAGGTAGAAACTCCGAGTGGACTCAAGGACTGAAGAACAACTGGAGTTGAAGAGGACAACAAGTCACACATCAAGCTGACTTATCTTCACTCCAAAACTCTATATAAGGATCTCATCCCATGGGATCTGGAGGCCGGAATTTTGTGCAAAGAATTGTTGTTGGTTTACAGTTGTGAGTATTGGGTGATTGCTTGAGGGAGGTGAGAGGAGATTTCTTTCCGTCGGGAAGGTGATGCTGGATTGGACCTCTCACGGTTGTATCACCGCCTGAACCTTACTTCCTTATATTAATAAAGCATTTGAGGTTCTTCTATTCGCATGTGTTTCAATGGTGTATTGTCTTACTTGCATATTTGATTTATGCTAATCCTTGAATCAATTATGAATGCATGCTTCTTGTAGTTTCCTTTTCTTGTCTTGTTCGCAGGATCTCGTGTAGCTGGGCCCGTGAGAAGACTTGGAGCTGGGAGCGAGCGGCAAATAGAGGAGATTGGATCGAACATTTGCGCAAGACATCGGTAAGTGGATCTCTTCCTTTCATCTCTTGCATGTCATAAAGAAGTAACTTTAGATAGCTTTGCTTCAGCTGTTGCTAAGGAACTATCACCCTTAGAGTGGGATAGGGTCATTCCGTGTTGGATACTTTTCCCCACAACAAGCGGGTAAGTTCTTCCACTTGATGAGATACTCTGAAATTGATCGATTTCATAGCTATCGGGTTCTTGTTTCTGTGACTGCTCCAGGTTCCAATATGATCTTTCCTTCCTCTTCAAGTTCTGGCAATATTGTTTGAATTGGGATCTTCTGCAACTTTTGAATGAGTGGCCACACTTCTTCGTCCTTCTTCCATTCATCCCTTGCTTCATTTATCGAATCTGGTTGGATAATAGAAATAGCACAAAACAATGCTTCCACATCCTCATCCTTTCTTGAGAGTGCATCTGCAACAAAATTTTGCTTCCCTTTTCTATAGATGATGTCAAAGTCATAATCCAACATATTTGTGACCCATTTGTTCTGTTCTTCTAAAGATAATATTTGTTCTAAAAAGTATGTAAGACTATCATGATCCATTTTTACCTTGAAGTGTCTTCCCATTGGGTAAGATCACCATTTCTTAAGTGCATGTAATATTGCCAACATTTCCTTCTCATAAATATCTTGCTTGAGATGTAGTCGTAAAATTACCCAATCACCTACATCAAAACATTTTTCATTGCGATGTTGATCTACCTGTTGTTTCATTCGATTCTGCACCAAAGTGGCATTATACTTTAAAAGTTGGAGAACTTGTTGTTGATGCTCGATGTGATCTTTCACTGCTTGAACCTTTTTCTTCTTGATATGTCCTTCTACCTTTAGAGTTTGAGGAGTGGTAATTTCTTCCAAGGCTTTACAAGATATGGTCGGATTCATTTCTTGATGCTCAATGTGATTTTTCACTTTTTGAACATTTTTCTTCTTGATATGTCCTTCTATCTTGATAGTTTGAGGAGTGGTAATTCTAGCAAATGCATTACAAGATATGGTTGGATTCATTTCTTCTTTCTCAATGTGATCTTTCACTTCTTGAACCTTTTTCTTCTTGATATGTTCTTCTACCTTAATAGTTTGAGGAGTATTAATTCTTTCGAATGCTTTACAAGATATCGTCGGATTCATTTCTTCTTTCTCTGGGGTTGGTTCCTCGTGTATATACTCTTATTTTGACGTTTCTTTATCCTTTTCTTCTTCCTCTCCACAATCAATGTAAAATAATTTCTTCTTAGCACACTTATGACCTTTAATGTATTTGTTATCACAATTGTAACAAAGCCCCTTTTTTTCTTTTTTCTTCCAATCGTTGTGGTGTAACCCTTGTAGGTTGTGGAAGGCTAGGAGAAACAGCACTTCCATGTTTATAGTTGTGAGGGGTAGACTTCCTTGTCGCCATAATTTCGCTTTCAATTTTTCTTGCCAACTCTAATGCCTCCTCCAATGAATCAGGTTCCCAAAAATGAACCTCATGTTGAACTTTATCCTTTAAAGTCCCTATGAAGACATAAATCCTTTGCTTCTCTAGAATATAATTACCCTTCTATTCAATTTTTGAAAGTCCTCAATGTTCTCTTCCATTGAACCCTTTTGTTTGAGATTTATTAATTGGCTAAAGAAGGAGTTTCTCTTTGTATCCTCATAATGTACTATCATTTCCTCTGTGAAAATTGACCACGTAACAAGTGGTTTACGAGAACAAAACCCTTTATACCATAAAAATTGATCTGGTTCTAAATATGAAGATGCAATATGTACCTTTTGTAATAGTTTAATCTCATGTAGATTTAAACATTGCTACATCTGTAGTATCCAATTTACCAGATCCTTGCCATCAAACTTCCTCATATCGCCTTTTCCTGATTTTAGGAGCTCGATCTTGAAACGACTATAACTATGTAATTTTGGCTCTTCCAGATCTGAAATTGTGATTTACATAAGCCCTCTGTCTCCTCTTACCAATGCCACCATTTTGATCAAAATTGGATTCTACAAGAAAGAGTTATGCACAATCTCCCAAGATGACCTAATTATATACCTTTTCAGAACGACGAACTTGTATGAAGTGCCACGTGTCCCTGTTTTCACCTTTGGATCTCAAAAATATGTACAAGAAACTGCAGTCTATCCTCTTTCTGTAACTTCTTACAAAATTTCAATCTGATGCTTAGAGAGACAGTTATGAAAAGTTTCCCAAGGTGGCCTATTTGGAATGTAATTCGGGGGTGTGCAAAAACCCTAACTTCCTCAGACTATATCTCCCAAAATATAGCGAGACAGGATCAGAAATTTAGAGCAAAGGTTCAGACCGATTTCTTCTCAAATGGGTTTTTTTCTTAGCTTCTAAAACTTCGTAGCGAAATAGTTATAGCGAAAATCCCACGATGACTTGTTTTAGCTTAAATTCTAGAGCTTGCAAAAACCCTAACTTCCTTAGATCATATCTCTGAAAATATAGTGATACAAGCTCTGAAATTCGGACCCGAGGTTCAGCACGATTTCTTCTCAAATGGGTTTTTTTTAGCATCTGAAATGGCACATAAACAAAGTTATAGAGAAAATTCCACGATGACCTGTTTGGAGTAGCGAAACCCTAGAATCCATAGCTCTGATACCAAATATTGTACTAGGAGTCCAATGGCTACAATCCTTGGGTACAATAGCTTTTAATTTTCAATAACTTTTTATGAAATTTTCTGCGGAAGGAAAGGAAGTTGAATTAAGGGGTATTGCAGGGAAGCTGGGAAAGATAATTAGCTATGATACCAAATGTTATGAAACCAGCTCACAAAAAGATAGAAAACGTAGATCAATGCCCTAGAAATAAGCCTCTTCGAGGGGGCAACCTCCTTTACATTACACAAATGAACAATTCTTTCATGATTCAAATGACAAAACCTCCTTTCTATATATAGGAGTCTAAGGAGTCACAATATAACCCAGCCGACCTAACAATAATAATATAAAGGCACAAAAATAATAATAGAGGGATTTTATGGGGCACAGTAATAACAATATGGGGACAATAGGGGCACAACAATATAAATAAGGGATACAATTACAATAGTAATGGGGTAATCACTAGTATTATAGGGACCTAACAATTTTAATAGTATTAAACAAGTCTAATAGTCTTCAAATTTAGCATGCAATCCAAGCATGAAAATGATTTAGAATTACCAAGACCTGCATGGCCACATGAAAATTATATTTTCACATAAAAGATAAAGACACCATTCTTATAGTGACAAGGAAGAAAAAAAATTTACATTCATAACACATTCAAGGTAGTTTCAAGCTTGTTGCATACATGCATAAGTGTCCTAAAATCATGCAAGACTAATATCGAGCTATACATTATTTTCATAAATAAGCATTCAACAAGTTCATAGTTTAGAATTTATTAACACTTATATGGAAGTATGTATAATGATGAATGAAACTGAAGGTGGGACTTCAATTTTCCACCCAACCATAGAATAGTAGTAACCAATATTACTTGCAGTTATCACCCTTGAGCTATATCTATTATCGAAGGGGATTCCCTTCAACATATCTCTATCCTTCAACATATCTCTAGGTGTATGGGAATTTTACATACACAGGTGATTTATCAATTATGCAAGTACTGCAGGAATTTCACACACTCTAGGTGGTTTATTAGTTGTGGGAAGCACTCTAAGAGTGGTTTAGCAACCTATAAAAAAGCACCATTATAGGAAATTTCAGCCTAAAAGTGGGATCCTAAGGAAAAATAATAAAATAATAGTTAATATACTAAAATAAGAGTTATGAATTTTGGAGAGAAAAGAAGAAAACTACTTTTTTAATTGTATAATTGGCTTATCTCCTTATAGGATTACTCAAATTTCGAGTGTAGACACTTGTTCAATGCAGAATTAAATTCCACATCCAACGAGTACCCATTACACATACTTTTGAGAAGACCTACATTGATAAAAATTTAAGATACATTAAAAAAACACGCTTAACATGTTTTTTAATGTATCTTCATTTTTATCAATGTGTTTCTTCTTAGAAGTATATGTAATGGTTACTCATTAGATGTGGAATTTAATTCCACATCCAACGAGTGTATACATTCGAAATTTGAGTAAACCTATAAGGAGATAAGCCAAAAATATAATTAAAAGTAATAGTTTTTCTTCTTTTTTCTCCAAAATATTTACATGTACCTCTTTATAAATTTAAAGGATTTTGATTGGTTTACATATTATGACATGGAAATTACGTGAAAATTTAATGTGCACTTTTAGGTTGAAATTTCCTCTAATGCCTAAGTGTTTTATCAGCTCTCTTAGCAAGCACCATCCTGCCCTGTGGTTTATCATCTCTTTAACAAGCACCTTGGGTGGTTGATCAACCCTCTAGCAAGCAACCATCACCCATCTCCTCAGAGCCTTCCTTGACCTTCTCTAAGATTGGACAAACACATATTCTATAGCTTCGATACTAGATAACTTTATACCCTTATCCTTAGTAGGCCATACTAGCACTCAACCAGAGCTCAAAATTTTCTTTGTCAATGCTAAATTCCTTCGAAAAACTAACCAATAAGAGACCAACCCACCTCTTATTTCTCAAGTCCCTTTTATTTATTTTTCTTGTGTGTCCCTTCATGTTCCTTCGGGAATGTTTTTCTTCTTTCTATATCTTTCTTGTTGGCTAAATATTTAATTAAGCATTAGTGTCAGTTATCCCCACTTAGATTCATCTTCCTCTTCCCTCTTAGATCGTGGATATGTGGTCCCACCCTTCAAGATATTTAATTAAGTTTATAACAATTCATAGTCATAGTACAATTACATTATAAAAATCAGGGGAAGCATACCAGGGGCATTACAAACCCATCCCCTTAAGTGGAATAACATCATTAGTGGTCTTATTAGAAAAATTCTAGAGCAAAGTTAAGCTTTATCAACAAATCTTAGATTAACTTATTTAGTAAACAAAATATGGGTACACCATTTTTATTTTCTCAACCATCTCCCATGTGGCTTGATTGGGTCCAAAGTGCTTCCATTGTGCCTTGACTCACTCTATTACTTGATTTTGGAGCATAATTATCCTTCGATCTGGGATGCATAGTGGTTCTAGTTGGAACTCTCCCTCCAGTTCCACATGTATCATAGACCAATCAACAACATGATTAATATCATGAACATACTTCTTAAGCAATGAAACATTAGAAACATCATGTGCCTTCACTATTGGTGGTAGGGCCAATATGTAAGTCGTTGGTCCCATGCTTTCCAAGATCTAAAATGGTCTAAAATATCTAGGTGCCAACTTGTCACACAAACCCACTTTGAATGAGCTCTTCTTTGTCTTAATGCATAGATAGACACACCCACCCACTTGGAACTCTTTATGCATTATTTTCTTGTTTACATAACTCTTATGTTTATCCTTGGATATATTTAAACTTTGTTTGATCTTAATCATATCCTACTCCATTTCCTTCAACATATTAGGCCCAAGAACTACTCTATTTACTAGGTCGCCCCAACTGATAGGAGTGTTTCATTTCTTGCCATAAAATGCCTCAAACGGAATCATTCCCATTGACACTTGATAACCATTTTTATATTCAAAATCCACAAATGGAAGGTATTCCTCCCACTCTCTTGATTGATGCATGACATACATCCTCAACATTTATTCCAAGATTCTATTTACTCTTTATGTTTTCCCATATGTTTGAGGTTCGTAGGTAGTGCTAAAAGCTACCTAGGTTCCAAAACTAGCAAAAATGTCTTCCAAAATTTTTAAGTGAACTTGGAATCTCTTTATGATATTATATATTGAGGTACCCCATGCAACCTAAATATTTATTTAATGAAGATTTGAACTATGTTAACTACTTTATGAGTAGATTTAAGATTTATAAAGTGAGATTCCTTTCTCAATTTATCGACTACCGCCATGATAACATCACATTGCCTTTTTTCTTGGGTAATCATGTGATGAAGTCCATTGATATGACTTCCCATTTCCATTTCGAGATAGGGATTGTATGCAACAATCTATTTGGATTCCTTCATTACACCTTCACTTGTTGGAATTCTAAATTCTTAGCAATGTATTGAACTATATCCTTCTTCATTATTGGAAAATAATATTCTTTCTTTATGGTTGTTATCATATTTTGGTAACTAGGATGACCTTCATAGGGTCACATAAGAAACACATCCATAACAAGCTTCCTTAAATCAACTGCATTAGGTACATATTTTATGTTTTTGAACAATGATATGCCATCATCATTAATTTGGTAACTTGTACTCACAAATCCATCTAGTTCCTTTTGCCAACACTTCCTCACATATTGTTAATTTTCATCATTAATTGTCCCCTCTTTAAATATGTCCTTGATGTTAAATAAGAATGTGCTCAAGGCTTCCAAGTTAATCTATTGCAAACACCTGCTTAGTGCATCTCCCCCCTTATTCTATTTTTCCTTGATGTGCTTAACCTCAAATTCAAAGCTACTAATTAAAGCCAACTACTTAGCTTGTCTATCATTAATCTTGGGTTGGTCAAACAAATATTTTGGTCCCCCATGGTTTTTCATCAACATAAATCTTATTCCCAATAAATAGTTCCTCCACATCTTTAAAGCATGAACTATAGCTGCCAACTCCAAGTAATGGGTGACATAATTATCTTCATGATCATTCAATTTCCTCGGTTTATTGCAAGTCACATGTATTTCTTTTATGAAGGCTGAGCCAAGTCCCTCCTTACAAGAATCAGTGAAATCCACAAAATATTTTTCTTGATAAGATATTTTCAGGATAGGTGCACAAGTGAGAAACTTCTTGAATTATCCAAAACTAGTTGCACATTTAGGTGCCCATTGAAATTTAACTCCTTTTATTCATAAAGTAGTGATGGGATGCCCATTCTTTGAGAAGTTACAAATGAACCTTCAATAGTAACTGTTCAGTTCCATAAAGGACCTCACCATTGTTATATTATATTGTGGGGAGTAGGCCATTCCATTATTTCTTTGATATTTTCTAGATCAAAAACCACTCCTTCCTTCGAAATTACATGCCCCAAGTAGTGTACATGGGTTTGGAAAAACTCATACTTGTTGATTTTTGCATATAACCTATGCTCCCTTAGCAGTGCCAAAACAAATATTAGGTGGTCCTCATGCTATTTTTCATCCCCTTAATATACCAAGATATCATCCAAAAATACCAGCACAAATTTATCCAAGTATGGTTTAAGCATGGTATTCATCAGGCACATGAAAGTTGTTGGAGCATTGGTCAACCCAAAAGGTATAACTAATAAATCACAATGACCATACCATGTTCTTATAGTATTTTTTTTTGAATGTATTCTTCTTTGATTCTCACTTGATGGCATCTAGACCTCAAATCACTTTTGTTGAATAAAATGGCCCCTTTCAGTTGATCAAATAAATAATTGATTATGGGTAGTGGATACTTATTTTTAATAGCTGCTTTATTTAATTGTTGGTAATTTATGCATAGATGCAATGTTCCATCTTTTTTTTTAACAAACAGAGCTAGGGATCCCCATATTTAAATGCTTGGTTGTTTGTACCCTATTACCATCATTTATTTTAGCTGAAATTTTAAATCAACGAGTTGAGGTGTCCTCATACAACAAGGAACTTTTGATGTTGGCATTGTTACAAAAATCAACCCAATCGTGAAATCAATATCTCTACTCAGTGGAAGTCCTAGAAATTCCTCTAAGAACACATCGATGTATTACTTCAACATTTGGTATCTTGTAAAAGGGTTTATGCTAGCTTATTTTTTCTCTCTCATGTGGATGGCGCAGAGGGGAAATACCTTTTTATTGCATCACTTTTCCTATAGCTATAATATCATTCTATGTTCAATCGACCTCTTAATTCCCTATTGTCTTTTCTTTTGACCTCCATTGAAAAGATATTCGAACGCTTTGTCCTAATCATAAACTGGGTATTATGGGATACCAACCACTCCATACCAATAAAAATAGCATATGAACCTAATGGCAAAAAAATTACTTTATTTGAAGTGGTTAAGCCTCCCAATTCCATAGGGCATGACTCGATCAATCCTATCACCCCTCTCTTTGTCTGTGTGGCCAATTGAACAAGCCACGATTCCTCATGGATTTTCTTTGGAAAGTCACATTTTTCCACAATCTTGGGGTGGATAAAACTATAGTTAGACCCTATATCAATTAAACTTGAATCTAGCAAGTTTTTAAATCTACCTTCCATATAAAAGAACCACATCTTCTTGTTCTTCCTTTCTATTGTTAAGTGTTTCATAAATTTTGGTGATGGTCTGGGCCACATCATTCATAGTTGTTGTGTCCTGAATATTGTATAGCTTTATGCCAATATTTTGCAGCTGAGGAAAATTTCTCTCTAGGTGGTTCTCTCCACATTCCAAACATTGCATGGGCCTTCTCTTGAACCCCTCATCCTCTTCATTCATTGGTGTCTGTAGTTCATTTCTACTGATTATGGAGTTTTAAAAATGTTCATTGCTGGTGGAGGTATTCAACTTTACATTATTTCTCCAATTGCTTAGATCCTAAGGTCCTTTTTCCTTTTCCTTTAAACATATACTTGTATTTCTTCTTCTAGACAATCAAGACTTCATTCATATGCTTAGAATATTCATAGTAATGGTTAGTCTTCCAAATAACCTCCTTTAGAGTCTTTGGTTCATCAAATTCTATTTTTTTCTTAGTATTCATGTGGTAACTCACTGATATACCTTTGGATATTAGTCTTCTCATTCTTAATATAAGCTACATACCTCAGTAGTTACAAAAATCTGCTAGTACACTCCTTAGGTGTCATTTGTCCCATTTTGTCTTCATAGAATTCCCTGGCATTACTGTCATAATATTTTATGGATAAGTACTTCTCATATAAGTACTTCTCAAATGTACTCCATGACAACTCTATTACATCTCATTTTGTCACATCCAATCAATTGAACTAGAAAACTGGATCAATAAACACCCACTAACATTTTTCATTCA
Source organism: Pinus tabuliformis (assembly GCA_031772625.1). Classification (NCBI taxonomy): domain Eukaryota; kingdom Viridiplantae; phylum Streptophyta; class Pinopsida; order Pinales; family Pinaceae; genus Pinus; species Pinus tabuliformis. The sequence continues at coordinate 995,188,510 of CM062806.1, read as the reverse complement.
TCCCTTGCAAAGCCTAGAACATCTTCTCTCTAAAAATTCCAAGAATTATGGGTTGAAAAAGTTAAAACCCTACCTTTTAGACCCATCATAGTTTACCTTCCTACACCCTACAATGTTGCAAGTTGTACATAGAGAAACTGCACTGAAGAGTGCATGTTGCCTTTACTATAGGTGTGATGGCCTCTAGAATTCGGTAAAAAATAATAAAAAAATCGAATATTATCTTTACAGAAGCTTCTCGAGTGGTTTTAAATGATTTAATATTAAATTAGATCTCTAAATTTTGATACTTTAGGTATTATCTCTTATCCCTAGAACTTATCCTCCCTCATATGTGGATCTAAGTCCTAGATGGGTAAATCCCAAACCACCTGTTTTACCCTATAAATTCATTTCCTCCCATAGAGTGTCGGTTGGATTTTAGAGACACTTAGTTATGCCCTCACGTTGTTTCTTTATGCCTAGGGATCCATTCTCCATATATGCACTTGATTTGTGATTGAATGCTTGTTTTTGGCAAAGGAAGGACAAGATAGATGGGAGGCATCTACAAGGTCAAGATTTGTAAAGGGTTGTAACTTCTCCAACTTTCATTAATACAAAAATCACTTCATTTTCCTATATTTATGTCTCATTAATGCATATGTATTACAATTCATCTTGGCTCATTGTTTATACATGATAGTATATGTTGTTTATATGTTTTAGTTCTCTTTCTTATTTTAGTTGTTTTACAGGTTCTACTTATAGCATTTGGAGTTGGAGCTGGAGCTTACAAGAAATGAGAAGAAGAGAACTTGTGTTGGATTCTAGCTATATCTTTCCTCCATATTCTAATTTATCTAAGGAAATAATAATTCTTTTTGTCTTTGTTGTTTCTAGATTAATCCACTAGATGTAGGGAGTTCACTTCTGTCGACATAAGGGAATTATCCGTCAAACAAATTTGCGACCATACTCGGGAAAGAGGTGTTCCTTTAGTGGTTTCTTTTGCCTAGTATTTTAATACCTTTGAAAGGGACTTAATTCGACTTGTTAAAATAGTTATTAGTCTTAGGAATGTATAATTTTGAGCTTGGTGGGGTTTTATTTGTGTGTTTTAAGCCAAATTAACCCCATCGCACTTTTTATTTTGAGACAGAGTGGCCCAAAGCACTTGTCTCTCTCTGTAAGTGCGATGATTAACACATTTATTGGAACCATTGCAAATTTTCTATGTATTAAGTGCGACCCATTGTAGTTCCCTAGTTCATTAAGTGCCACCCATCGCAATTAGCCCATCTACTACTTGCACTGATTCATGTAGAATGTAAAATTTTCCATTTTCAAGCCTTGCTTTGAGTTTTGTTTTGAAGCAGTGATTTTGTTTTGTTTGAATTGGCCTAAGTCTCTATGAAGCCCATATTTTGTTCAAATTTAAATGTGATTCCATTTTGATAAGAGTTTCCTTAATTTTTGTTTCTTCTTGTTAATTAGGGTTTATGATCACCTGCGTTGGTTACTGATTTGTTAAAAGACTTACATGTTATTGTTTTGATCTATGACAATGTTTTTGATTCAATAATGTTGTAATTTTTTCATTTTTCTTTGCATTAAAGAAGAAAAGATTAAAAAAAATTGCATTTTCTCATGCATTAGGGCTTCGGGTCTTCTCATTGGAATAGTGAAAGTCGAAGATTGTTTGGAAGTTCTTGTTTTCTACATCATTGTTCAAAACTTATTCCTTTCTTTAGATAGGTATTCATCAAATGAAAAGAGTTCTTTTAATCATGCTAGTTGAATTATAGGTGTTCAGGTGAATTCATTTCTTGAGCCTTGAAAATGAAAATTGAATCAAGATCAACTTTAAAATTTATTTTATTAACCTAAGGAGCATTTGGATCATTCAACACACACATTGTGGTCTAGGCTAGAAGATGTATTCTGGCATCATCAAACATAGGATCTGTCATTACCTTCCAATGTTACATCTTGGGGATGGTTGGATTTCCACGTACATTGGAATATATTAGAATGTTCTTTTACATACCTTTGAGTATATATGATGATGCTCCACATACATCTGAGTATATAAAAATGTCCCCATTATATGGTTACGCATTAGACAACACTACTATGAAATGTTCTTCCATGTACTTCTAGGTATATTTTGGAAATCCCCACTAGGTTGCAATCTTGATATAGGTAATCGAGTCGACCACCTTGTTAACTATGGTACGTTGAACACACCATTCAGGGATATTTCCTACATGTACTGGAAATAATATATTATTTTTCATAGTGATCCTTGTTTTGGAAATATTGGTGCTCCTTATATGGCCATGTTGTCTCTTCCCGGATTCGCTGTAGTTTTGTCAGTTTGGTTATTTTCAACCTCTATTTTTTTTAATGCCCAAACTACCCCATAATCGATTCCTCCATATGAACAACATCAACCTCAATTTTATCCTCAAGTTGACCCTTTTGGTTCTTCACCCATTGTCTCTTATTCCCTTTCTTCTTCCTTACTTGGTGAAAGTATTGGTGTTAGTAACCAAGATGCTAAGAAGAAGAAGAAAAGGAAGAATACGAAGCCAAATAAGAAAGGGGGGAGATGAGAAACCATTATCATTGATGTAGCGAGTTCTTCAAATACCCGTAAATTTAAATTCTTTTGCATGCTTTGTAAGGCTGGCCACCTCCTTAGAGATCTTCCTTGTATTCCTCAAGTATGAGAAGTGTGTTCTGTAGGGTCATCTCAGCTTTTGTTGTCAACCTCTGAAGATCAAGTTTGTGACTGATTATTGACTAGTGATAATAAGGTCCGTGGAAAGAAGGGTAAAGTTTAGTTTCCCTATAATTTATGTGAAGGGAATCATCTAGTTAACATTTTCCCTTCTTTGGAAAAAGCCCCTAAAATGTTGGAAACCCTTATTGCTTCTCAACAACAACTTCCACTCAGTTACTGAAAACTTTCCCCAAATCCTCCACTAGTTGATGAAGTAATTTACTTGAATCCATCTTTATTCAATCCCACTCTCTTTGAATGTGAATCCCATGAATCTGTTCCCAACCAACCATTTTTTAAGAAAGTGGTTAACTCGATTCCACCTTCATTCAATCGCACTTTTCTCGTAGAGAGAGGGGATCACACTACTTAGGTTCTTCTCATTTCCTCTTATTCCACCAAACAAGGGGGAATTTATCTTGTCATAAATCACCCTCCAAGTAATGAGGTCATTTCCATTGCTTGGAATCAATTGACAAAACCTCATCTCCCTTCTTACATTCCCTTATAAATCATGGTGAAGGCTTGTGATTAAAACATTTTTCAAGCTTCCATTAGCATTCTATCCTCGACTGCGTGGAAAGATTTAGGTTCTCCTCAACTTCTGTCCGCTACTCTGAATCTATTATCTTTTAATAAAATAACTAGTCAACTTAGGGATCCTTCCTCAATATCATGTCACTTTGGAGGGGAAAATTGTATGAATTGATGTAATGGTAGTCATGGGCCCCTTAGATTTGAATTTTATCTTGGGAAGAGACTATGTTTATGCTATTAGCGCTCTCATGTCCACACTATTTCGAGTGATTTTTTTCCTGCATGATGAAAAAATTTTGACCATCGATCAAGTTTCATTTGTTTCTCATACTTTGACAGCCAATCATTCGACTTCTCTAAATGTTCCAAATATGAAAGTGGTATATTCCCTGCCACAGGTCAATTATGTGGAAACCTATCCCATGCCTATATCTACTCATGAAGATAAGCCTTTCACTACTTTCCCAACTTATTTTGACCTAGATCCAGTAGGCAAGATGGCGAATAATTTGATGGGAGTGTTGGAGCCTAATATCTCCTTTAGATCTCTTTATGTGTATCCCTTCCAAATATGTTTTCTCCCATCTGATACGAACCTCCTGGAATTGTTGTTTTGGGGTCATGATCAAGATGAAACTGAGCATATTTCCTTTTCTTGTGTCAATCTCATTAAAAATTTAAACAAAGTGTCATTATCATAGTTCTTTTTCTTGTGTCAAGCTCATTAAAATTTGAACAAAGGTGCTAAGGATAGTTCCTTTTCTTGTGTCAAGCTTGTTAATAAATGAAACAAATCCTCCCCCATTGATTTGACTCTTTGACTATGATCTCAACTTAATTCTCATAGATGTTAGATTCATTTCACCCACCCATAATGATCTTCCTTCCTTCCTCGTGAACATATTTATATTAGTAATTGACGGTCTATCTAGGGTCCATGAGAAGAGTTCTTGGATGGAACAAAGTTGGGGGGGAATTCCTCTACCCTTATGCTAGGGTAAATAAACCAACCCCAAGCATAGTTTCCACATGTTTCAATCTTGTGTAAAAGTGAACCCAATTCTAAGCATAGTTTCCACATGTTTCATGCTTGTGTAAAAATGAAACCATCTTCAAGTATTCTCAAGCATACTTTTTCGTTATTTCAAGCTTATATAAAAATGAAACATATCCCATACATTACCTCTCATCATTACCATTTTTATCAGTCTATTTCTGTAAGATGAGGCTTGGTTTTCTCACTCCATCATCACCATGTTCTTGGCCATTCATTTTATTTCACTTGGTTTTTGACCCTTTCCTGAGAAACCATTATGATGAGTGGTCTTATTAGCTTGTCTCTTTACCTATATATGTTCTGAGTAGTTCCATCATAACCACAACCAGTTTCTACCCTTTATACCACTCGTTCCTCCAGGAGGAGTTTCCTCTTTAAACTCTTTTCAAACTCCTAAAATATGAAAATATTTCCAAGCACTTGTCCTCTCGAACTCATTAAAGTAAATGAAATATGTCTTCCCAATACAAGTTTGACCCTATTCCAAACTGGATAGACTACCTATGAAAAAGGAATACTTTAGTAAAAAATGACTAAACAGTTCTCCTGGGTATTTTTTCTTCCTTATCGGGCCCAAGGGACAAATTTAAAAAAATGAACATTTTGGACTTTTTTTTTTCGCCTCTTTTTCAAACTCTCTAAACATGAAAAATGAGTTGAGTTATGCCTTCATTGTACTTGTAAAACTATTAAAAAGTGTTTGATTCATCAAAGATGATGAGACTGAAGCACTCCTTCTCAAGGTTTGTTAAAAATACTTAGAAGGATTCATTTGAAGGATGAACTTATGGATCAATCATATGTTATCCTCCTTAATCTTGTCAAAAATAAAGATGTACCAACCAAAAATGGTTGAGAAATTGGGAAAACAAGACATAAAACCTATTAATGGCAATGAGACGCTCTTAAGCATGACACTCTTGCACTTCATCTCCATGGTTATTTTGGGTCGGATAATCTTCTTGCCTCTCTGTTGATTACACCTTCATAATGGATGTTTGAGTCAATGCTGAAAATTCCATATCAGTTTTGTTGATATTTTCAATAGAAAGTCCACCCTCAGTTAACATCTACTATAATACCCTTAAGCCTTACTTCATGTTTGTCACTCCTGAATCAACTCTACATCATCACATTTTGTCTCAAATATTGATACCTGTTTCGTGTCATTGATGGGGGATACATCAAGGCCCTATTGCGATGGGTAGTTTCCTATCAACATGAGCACATTATCTAGGAAGTTGATTTAGAAAATCCCTTCAGTTCCTTGGAGATCACATACCTCATTGGTAAGTTTCCTCTCTTTCGATGATAGTTTCTCATCATTGGCCTTTGATCGGAAGATTCTATGCGGTGTTCAACTTCAGCTCATTTATTCACACCACATAGATTGTAATGTAGTTCTTTTAGGGCCATTATCATTATCAGTGGTTCCAATCACACCTGTTAATGACTTGCATCATTGGCTGGTAATTAGATAGTGTCTACCATGTTTGAATGAATCTCATTTATTCAGATGGTTAGACTCATACTGTTGAGTGACACGGTAGAATACCCCAGATCTAGTCTCATCAATCCGGGTGGTGATTTCAGGATTCATACAAGATTACAAAGTATGATGGTTATGATCTTTAGAAAAGTAATCCAAACATTGATCCACCATCTTTTATTAGTGGACATGACTTTGATTATTTTACATGTACATTGGATTATATGTTGAGTATTGGTATGCCTACCTCAACAATGATATCATGATGATAATGTATTGAAATAAATGATTATCTCAACCAAACTATTCTTGATATGGACCTGTCACATGGTAAAGAACTCCAGCCCTCAACCACTTCTTATGACTTTGTACTTTAGGGGGTAATATTTTACATGTCATTTTTTCACATCACATCAAATGGCCTAGAAAACCATATCAATAAAAAATCACTAGCATTTTACATTCATCCCCTACAAAGCCTAGAACATCTTCTCTCCAAAAAGTCTATTTTTGGGTTAAACAACTCAAAAATCTACTTTTCAGACCCATCACACTTTCACCTCATGAAATGTGCACTCTCGCAAGTTGTACACAGAGAAACTGCATTAACCAACACATGCTACCTTTGTTGCAAGTGCTATGGCCTCTAGAATTTGGTCACAAATAAAAATAATTTCAAATCTTCTCTTTCAAGAAGCTTCCCGAGTGGTTTTAATGATTTACTATTAAATTAGATCTTGAATTCCTATAGTTTGGGTCATATATCTTATCCCTAGAACTTAGCCTCCCTCATATGTGGATCTAGGTCCTAGATTGGTAAATCCCAAACCATCCCATTTACCCTATAAATTCATTGCCTCCTGTAGAGTCTGGGTTGTCTGTTGTAGACTCTTAGTTATGCCCTCATGTTGTTGTTTTATGCCTAGGGATCCATTATTCATCCATGCACTTAAGTTGTGGTTTAAGGCTTTCTTTGTGGAAAATGAAGGGCAAGCTATTTGGGAGACATCTACAAGGTCAAGATCTGTAAAGGGTTGCAACTTCTCCTACTTTCATTAATACAAAACGTGCTTTTTTTTCCGTTACTTATGCCTCATTAATGTATATCTATTACAATGCCTTCTTGACTCATTGTTTTAAGATGTTAGTACATGCTATTTCTATGTTGTATTTCTCTTGCTTTTTTTAGTTGTTTTTCAGGTTCTACTTATGGCATTTGGAGTTTGAGCTAGAGATTACAAGCACAAAGAAGAGGAGAAATTGCATTGGATTCCAAGTAGGTATTTCCTCCATATTATAATTTCTCTAAGGAACGAATACGTCTTTTTGTTTCTGTTGTTTCTAGATCAAGGAATTAGATCTTGGGAGTTCACTTGGGTCCACAGAATGGAATTATTTGTCAAACAACTATGTTTAACTATGGTTGATTATGGTTGGACATAGATCATGATCGTTAACCATAATTCTTATGATCAACCATAGTTTAGTATGAGTGAAAATGTTGGAGTATGGTTAATGATGGCTGGGTATTTTAGATAATGTTTAACAATGGCTTACTATGGCTGATAATGTTTGACTATAGTTTCCAATGGTTGGATATGTTAGATCATGTTTGAAAATGGTTAACTATGGCTGACTATATTTGAACAAAGGAAAAATGCCAACTATACTCTAATGGGCATGGGGATGGGAAATATTGGAGCTAAATATATGAGTGAGTGAATACATATTCGACGTTGGTATCACATTGGGAAATGTGGTGAGCCTAGACTACCCAATTGGACTCAATTTGCAAAGGTGATATCTCATACCTTACAAATCCATACGAAAAAAAAAAATACTCCCATGGCTTAAGTATTAGGGCCATTTCCAACAAATGGATAATTGATGTGTACACTATGCAACTAGACTCAACCTTCAAAGGTGATCATTTAAATATTTTAAATCCCCATATTATAGCAAGCACACCATGTTTAAGTTGAATCTAGTGCTTATTATATCAAGGCCAACACAAAGGAATGGATGGTGTGGGATGGTTATATGGTCATGTAAAAATGTCAATGGGGATGAAGTGACACATAGGTTAGATAAATTAGGGAACTAAAACTTTATCTAAAAGTCTATTTTTGTATCTTCCAATAATTGTCTGGCTTGCACAATATTGCACTTAAAATTTATTTTTCCATGAAGTAATGTGTATCATACTTAAAATGGTTTTGGTCATGACATATCAAATTAATACAAGCTTCCTTTTTTTGTTACATATCACATCATGTCAAATATTTTTGCCATGTGAAACATTACACTTTCTCAAACTTTCTGTATCTATGACACATCGCACCATAGCAAAGTGTTGTTTTTTGTGATACATAAAGGAAAAAATATTTATTTGGATGCAACATAGTGCTATTATACCTATAATTCCTTTGACGATGACATATCACATAACTCCAAGTTTTCCTTTGTCATGACATATTGCATTACATTAAAATTTCTTTCTATTTGACAAATTTAATTTTTTCAATCATTCCTTCATTGCAACAAAGAAAAAAATTCTAAAATAACTCCTTTGCATCATATTAGACATTAAATCCTTCAAAAATTTCTTCCATTGCAAGTAATTGCATGGATAAAGGATTCCACTTGCCTGATGTATGATAGAGGGTGAAGCTTTATTCCTTTGTGATATGTTGGAAAAAAATATTTTTCCATCGTCATGACACTAGATATATATATATATATATATATATATAGCACCTAAATTTCCTTTAGCCATGACATATTAAAAATGTGATAAATTATATTAAAAATACAAAATATATACTATGAGGGTTAATTTTTCCTTCAAATTATATATTTATTAAATTAATAATTTTTCTTATGCATGCAATATATGAAATACAAAAAATAGAAACAATAAAAAATGGACACTGACAAGCTGAAAATGACACAAGATATGTTGTAGGAAGCTCTTATAGAAGAAAATCTAGCTGGAAGGTGAGGATGTTTTACTCTCTCTTTCTTTAAATAGAAATGGATGCAAGTACAAAGGATTAAGATCTATGGCATGTGGGCTATTATAGAATATAAATCCTCTCTGTTTGCTCACTCTCAACTACTTTTTTCATCTATGGAAAAAAATGCATTCGAATAGAATGGAACCCATTTTTCTCTTGGTGCCTCGGTTATAACACAACTTGATATCCAACTAGTTATTAAGTTTGACTCCAACTCTTAACTAGAGTCACATTATTGACCCTTCTAGATTTTTATTCATCATGTTCATGTGGATAGTGTTGGCATTGATGTTAACCTTAGTTATGACAATCATAAGATGATATAGGATGAGATGATTTTCATGATTGTTAGTATTGGCATGGTTGAGATAGGCTACAATTGAGTGTTGTGCGTGTTGCTTGCTCATTTTGAGTTAGAGCTTGGTTGTCGAGCCTAGTTTGTGTGGAGCCCTGATAAGAATATGTTGATGGTTCTAGAATAGCCAACATTCAGGGGATCTCCCTGATATAAAGTCCCAATTAGACCTCACACAGTTTGATGTACGAGTCTCATCAAGTGCTACGACCTGGTAGCCAATGCAATGGGTGTTAATGATATGACTTGGCTAAAAATACATATAGAGTGTTGTATAGTGACTTTGGTTAGAACAAGTGTGTGTCCCTCCAGATAATCAAGTGCGATGCATGAAGGTTCTACCACGTGGAAGGGAGAATAAGTGAGCCCCTTAAAATCCTATAGTAGTACGTAGCATGAAAGGAACACACAAGCATAATGACATCACAAGATAATATGTGAAATAGTTCACAAGTTAACAGTGATGAATTAATACAACAACATGCATTCACCAAGATTTGTACCAATTCAAATGAAATAGTTCATAAGCATAAGCATAAGTTAAATAACATACATTACAAATATAAAAATAATATTTCTACTACATTTGCAACATATGCATGCAAATGTGTCGGCACTGAGATTTTATTACGTGAAATTTCCAATCATACATACACGATTGATGAACCACTAACCCCAATAGTGGAATGTGAAGTCAACATCACCTACTCCTCCAAAGAAACACACTTCCTCTACACTACAGAGAATCCAAGGCTCTCACAAAAATCTGAAGTTGTTTCTAAGCTTAAGCCTAGCCAAAAGCTTGGCTCCCAAAATCCGTTTACATGAGTTATGAGGTTATATTTATAACAAGAGGGGGGTGATTCTTTAATTCCCCTTTCTAACCTTTGGAAAACCCTCATGAATATTCGACTTCTTTACAAAATAACTCATTGCATTACATCATGACTCTTCACATTCCAATATTGACACATGGAATTCCACTTACGAATAAATTACAAATAATATTACAATTTACACTCATACCCATAGAAGACAAAATAGGGTAGAGCCAACTATACAACCTAACAAGACAAAATACTATGATGCTTGAGTTTGGAGAAACTCTAGCTCAACAAATTCCACTTGATGTTTGTAAATCACATAGCAGTGCCAAGCTTGGTATTGTGTGATGACATCCCCAAAATGTGTGATAGTGTTTGGTTGGAAGCAGACTCTAGCCTCCATGGCATCCAGGTACAATGACTTGGAACCAATTTCAACTTCCTTCTGAAGCATGATCAACATTGCATGCACTTGGACAAGACCACCAATGTAGTTGTGCATGTTTTTTCTATTCACCTCCAAGTCCTCCTTAGTGTAAATCTATCTCAGCTGCTCCAAGTATTCCTCTATCTCCTTTCTGACTTGGTTCTTGGGTTTGGCCTTAGTGAGTAAGCCAACTAATGGTATGTTGTGGGTCTTCAATGGAAAATACAGACTATTATATATCCATGCATATGAGGCATGGATGTTACCAATGAATGAGGTGAGTTGCTTGTTATTTTGGATCAACATCTACACTCTTGCTTCCTCCAGCTCTGCCTGTGGCTTTATTTTCTTACCCAAGTCAAACATTTCCCCTTTGTACCGCAATTTCCATTCGTGCATTACAGGGATTGCAACTTGCACATTTATGGTATTTTTGACAAAGTCTTTACATTGCTACTGCAAGACATGCACACATAAAACTTCCTTATGCACAGTGACAAGCTCCTCATAGAGACCTCGCATGGTCTCCCCAACTAACAATACTTCATTAAGTATTTCTGCCTCAATTTCCTCTAGGTGGACCTATGTGGAAGTTGTGTTCTAAGATGCTGCGCGGAACTGTTCAACCTCTTTCATGACAACCTTCAAGTTATTTTCCAATTGCTTATTCTCGACCATCAGACACTGAGAGTTTGACTTTTTTCCACCTTGAAGGCCATTTTATATGAGTAAATGGCTTCGGGATATCTCTTGGTGTCAGCCAAAATTACCCTTTCTCTCATGAAAGAAGGATATGTGTGATCATCTAGAAAATACTTCATACACGCTTGTACAATCTTCTTCTGGAGTTCATCGTACAACATATTGTATTTGTTGATAAACAAATCATCATTAAGAGGAACAACTCTCCTTCCTCCCCTAGAGATGAATCTATTGCTGGAGGTGGTGGACACTAAATAGTGACCTGTTGTGTGCTAGGCATCAGGTCCACATCTTGACTCTTCGGATCTAGTTCCACTTCCGTGTTATCATTCTCTATCAAATTTTCAATCTAATGAGCAAGTTCCTCATCTTGCATTTGTCTTCCCTCCTCCTCTACTAGTTGTCAATTTTATTCTTTCTCTTCAACTTGTTTCCATTGTATTTCTTTTTCTATTGGGTGTTTCATTTATTCTTCTTCCTACATCTTCTTCTCTTCTTTTTATTTCTTCTTCTTTTCCTCCTTTAATCTCCTCTATTCTTCCCTCTTCTTTTATTTTGATCTTTGTATCCTCTCTCTCCTCTTTTCCTCTACTACGAAAGTTTCTTTCATAATAGTTGGATCCGCTTTCATCTTATGGCTTATTTCTCCCCTTGGACCATGAGCAACCTTTCTCTTTCCTTTATCCTGTGCGGGGTTTCTCCCTTTTGCTGGCACTACTTTTGGAGTAGCTTCTTTCTGTGGAGTCACCTATGAAGTTCCTGCAAAACTAAATGACTTGTAGGTCTTGGAGGCGTTATAAAAGTTTTTCCATGGATCATTCTCCTGCCAATGAAATGTATGGCTGAACCACTAAAAGTGGATTCTTGCATAGTGGTTCCTGTAAATACCACGTGGATCATACAGATTAAAGTCTCGAGTACTGAATATAAATTTCTCTATAGCCTTTCATTTGATATCCATGACTTTCATGTTATTTATCTCATACAATCCAATTTTCATAGGAAGATTTAGCCAAGGTGCTTTCTTATTCCTCTGAAAGGAAGTTGACAACCCTATGGTGAGATGATATGAAACTTCTTTAATGACAAGCTTGTTGGTGGAATATCTCGGGAAAACATGCAACGCCTTCTCTCTTTTGAACACTCTAAGGAAGGTGTCATCTAGTGATGCAAACCAATATGTGATCTATGATATTGCCTCAATTATAGGATGTGACATCCAAGGTGGTTCTTCCTCAAATATCATCTTATATAATGGAATGAGGAAGTGGTCAATTAGCTTCTCCATAACCCCTCAATGGTTGCAATCTGAGAGAATCTTGTAGTGGATGTGCACAGAAAAGTCTCGAGGTGACCAAGCCCAATTCTTACCAAGGAACGCCTTATGTGCACATATTGCATCCAGTAAATATGTAGACATATAGAATCTCACTTGCCCACCCTTGAGAGGATTCAGGGAGTTAACTAGATGGATATTTAATTGTCAAGCCAACAAATCTGATGAGTTGAGTGACTTCCCATTGTTCACAACCTTGTTCAGAAAGATTTCCCACCCTTCCAGAAAAGTTGATGTGCTTTGCTAATAGTGGATTATGCAAGAAAGGATGATCAACAACATATAGGCCCTCCTTAGATACCTTGTCTTATATGTTTTGGTGAGTGTGTGTCAAAAATTTGATGTCTCCTTCACCCTGCTCTTAAAAACATCCTTCATGCCCATATAATTGTTGCTAGCATAGAAGAGTGAATCCATGAGTGTTTCTAGCTTAGGAAAATGGTAAATATGTCAGTAATTTGCTGCCAGAAAAGTAGCAGGCCTCTGTTTGATGGAACTGCTCAAAGTCTTGGTCTTCACATCAATATGTGAGACAATCCAACTGATGACATTTGCACATGGGAAGACTTGATATATGCACGCAACCTTGTGTAGCCCTGATATTTGGACATTAATGTTTACCTACTGGTCCTCTAGATCTGTTGTGAAGTCCTTTGCTGAAAAAACTTCATTTACTTTCTACCATGTAAGATCTGAGTCATTTTCTATATACAATTAGGTGTCTGAGTATAATGGCAAGTTTAATGGTGTTTTCTCAACTTCTTCCCTGGTACTGCTTTTAGTCATATCTTTTGAAGCAATTCTCTTGGGTGCCATGGTGATAGTGACTGTTGGAGAGAAGTGTTCAAGAACTATGGTACCTATGGGACATAAAAGGTACTCATGGAAAGAAAATTGGTGCACTAGTGAGAAAAATTGCTCAATTTTTCTAAGCAATTGAGGGAGACTGGCTATGGGAACTATACATTATGCAATCTGAGCAACCAAGGTGTAGCCTGAGGCTTGAAACTTCACAATGCACAGTCAATCCTAGGCAGTGACTGTGACAGACTGCACATTGCACATTCTTAGTGGCCAAGGGGTGGTTTGAGCCCTGGAACTACACAATGCATAGTTGGGCCAGCTTGTACTATGCATTACACAGTATCAAAGTCCAAGGCTCAACTTGTGCTTCTGGAATGTGCAATTCCCAGTTGGAGAAGGTGAAAACTAGCTAACAGAAAGTGAAAACCTACCCGCTGGAAGTGTAGGAAATAAGCATATCTTAAAGATAATGAAATTTAAAACATAGATATGACTATGTATATATGGATCAATGTGAATCAAGTTCAAAAACATAAGAAATGGAAGGAAAAATAAATGTGTGAGGAGAGTCGGTGAAACGATGATCGTCGGTGTGCAAAATAAGAAAATCAATGAGACACTTATGAAAGGAAAACAACAAAATAAAACAACACTTCTATAAGATAATAAAAGTTAAAAAACCAAAAACCATAAAGAGAAACAAGGAAACAACACTCATAAAAGAGAAATGACAAAACGCGATATAAAAAGTGGCAAAAGAGGGAAAAAGAAAAAACACCTAGAAAAGCTACGACAACTCCACTGAAGGTTCCTTGATCTCCTCAAGAATGCTATAGCTCCAAGATCGAATATTCATATCAGCTCTAGAGGTGTCTATTTAATATATTTTGGCGGTTTGGAATTTATGATTCCCATGCCTAAAATCAAGGAAAAGGTGATAGTTGGCATAAATTTCTAAAAAGAGGGATCGTGACACCTTCAGGAAACTATTAATGAATACCTACATTCTAGGGATTTATATTTATTTTTTTTCTTTTTTTTTTATTTTTCTTTTCTAAGAAACTTTCCAAGCACACTACTAGGAAATATTTCTCAATTCTAGGGAATTGGGTAACTTTTCGGCTCAGTGCATTACACATTTTTTTAGCTCAAGGAGTGGATTGTGCAGTTTCTGATCTTAGTATTGTGATGCCATCCATTACAACGTATTTCTCAAGCTCAAGGATTAGCTTCATGTTAGGATTTCGTAATTTCCATCATCAAGTCTAGCTTTCCCTCATGGATTGCGCAGCTTCTGGAGGCAAGCCCATAACTGCTGCAGGATCATGTCAGAAGGCTAGCTTGTGACACAAAAGATCATTTAAGTATGAAAACAAGAAAACAAAAACATAGAGTAAATCTTGATCAGACCATGAATACTTGACGACAGTTAAAGGTAATCTTATGTGAATAAAAAGGAAGGCTCCAAAATCAAAGCATAAGAAAACTTTTGGAGGGTGGTTGTAGCCACTACAACACTTAGCGACACACTAGTAGGATCCCAACATTCTCTATGGGTTTTGTCTCATGAAAAGCATGTCAAAATCTTCAAGAAGTCTTGTTTAGTTCAGCAATTACCATAGTTTATTTACTTCACTTTTGTTAAAGATACAGTCCTACCATTCTCTTCATCAATGACACACTTAACCAAGCCAAGTCAAAATAAGTTGTTTCGATTGGGGATAAGGAGTATATAGATACACAAGTGAAAATAAAAGTAAGAGTCTTAGTTTTCATATCTAGTGTTGCTCCACTACCATCAAGCCTAGATAGTACCTCAACAGAGTCACTTCAGGAACACAAACATTGCTATGCTACCAACAAGCCTAGACAGTACCCCAATGGAGTTGCTTGCTTCACCTCTCTGCACAAGAATACTTTCTCTTCTTTCACCTTTACTTTACTTTTGTTTTCATTTTTTTCATTTTGTTCATAGAATTTTGCATAGGCACTTATTGATTTAACGAGGTGGAAGAGGGATCCCGACTTATTAAGAGAAGGATAGGTTATCCCATCAGAGAAGGATATTTATCTATACATATGACACACTTGTTAAAGTTTTACTCCAATCATTACTCTACTCGACTTAACTGACAAGGATTAAATGAGAATAAAATACTGATTAGAGTAGGCGGTACTAGTTATAGGTTCAGGCATAATCATTTCACCATGGTTTTCTCTGAAAGAGAATGTATTTTCCATCAAAGTATTATCGAATATAAGAATGCAAGATTCATGCAAAGAGAGAGAATAAACATATAGCCAAGCATTTATAGTAGCACAGCCTCCTCTTGAACTTCACCATGCTTGCTTCAGAAACCAAACACGATCTCATGTGGAAACTATTCTATGACTGAAAAGAAACAAAAAGATAGAAAAGGAGTAAGGAAGAAAGTAAATCAAGAGAAATAGAACAATGAAAGAGAAAAACTACTCCTACTCCTAAACTAAGAGAGGATAGGTCAAACCTACCTAAAATGATATTTCCAGTGTAACCACCGATGCATCGTTTGGCCTATCTAAGTGAGGTAATTCATATCAAGACATATATTCAAACATAGACATAAAGAAGAAAGATAAGACAATGAATAAGAAGACATTTAAAGTGTTGGCATTATGATTCAGGTTTGGCGCTATGGCACAGGTGTTGTACTTGATGGCAACTCACTCAAGTGGAAAATCTCTGTTCAGGTTCTCAAAATGATGGAAAATAAGGGGTTCGCAGGTACACCGTTCAAAAGTTGCGGGCCCGCAGGCACGTCATTCACAAAGTGCGGTCATGTCCGCAGGTTATCCGAACAGAAGGTGCGGACCCCAGTTCACTCACTTCAATGCAGAAAAGCATGCACACGTGGGAATTCTCATGTTTGGCCCATGGTATTTAGCCCGACATTCATGATCCTATGGTTTTGGTCCGTGGTATAGGATCTAAATTATTGAACCCCGGTTTTTGGATCCCTTGTATTGGTTTTCGATGGTTTTTTTCCATGGTTTGAGTAAGGGCTTGCCTATAAAAAGGAAAGGAGATCATTTGGCTAGTCACTTGTGAAATTTGAATATCTTAAGATTTGAAATGTTGGGTGATCGGTTTGAAAAGCTAGATCTAAATCAAGGTAAAATCTATAAATTGTAAGGCGGATCTATTGATAGGTCGTGATCTCTCTGGCGCATGATCAGATCTGTGGATCTGACTGTCTGTGGCACATTGGAGGACTGTTAATTGGCTCTATTCAGAGGTCCACAAGTGATCCACAGCATAGGTGCGGGGGTACGCGGCGCAGCAGAAGGCGCAGATGCGGGGGTCTATAGCCCAGCAGAAGGCGCAGGTGCGGGGATCCGCAAGCCAGCAGAAGGCGTAGGTGCGGGGGTCCGCAGCCTAGCAAAAGGCGCAGGTGCAGGGGTCCACAGCGCAACAGAAGGTGCAGTTGCGAGGGTCCGCAGCGCAGCAGAAGGTGCAGGTGCGAAGGTACGAAAAGCAACAGAAGGCGTAGGTGCGGAGGTACGCTGTCGGGTAGACAGTGTAGGTGCGGAGCTACACAGTCCAGACACAGAAAAACTACTGATATTCGTAGGTTTCTATTGGTGAAGTTGCGGACTTTTCTTAAAATATTTGTTGGCTGCCTTTTATCTATTGCTGCAGAGTTCTGGGTTTAGATCACTGGTATTTCTTTTCTGGTTGCTGCATTCTGAGAAGTTATTGGTTGATTCATTGGGTGATTGTAAAAGAAGATTGGTTGCTTCACATGTACTTGATGATTATTTGATGTTTATGGATCTAGTTTGAAAATTTATGAAAAGTGGTCCTTGGAAGAAAAGAAGTAGGTCAGCACCTACGTACTAGTATATTAGCTAGTACAAGAGCTAAGGGGGTTGTAGCTCCCTTCCAGGAGAGACTGGAAAATGAGAGAGGGTTGTAGCTCTCAGTAGGTTGCAGCCTGCGTACTGGTAAAGGACTGCACCAGTACAAAATCATTGTAAAAGAAGTTTCTAATTGAAAGAAGATAGAGGCATATTGCAGCAGGTGGTTTTCACCCACATTGGGCTTCCACCTTATATCTCGTGTTCTTTGGTGTGATTATCTGTTTTTCTTGTTCTTGCTCATTATTATATGGTACTGACATACAAACTAATGATCAATATCTGAAGAATAAATTAAAGTATAAATCTGGAAGATATATTGAAAAGAATTTGATAATACTGATTCACCCCCCCTCTCAGTATTATTTCCACAATTGGTATCAGAGCCAGGTCCTTCTAAAGAAGCTTGATCGCTTGAAGGAAGATCCATCATCATGAGCAACTACGAGAGAGAGACATCTATCAGGCCACCAATTTTTGACGGGACAAACTTCGTATATTGGAAGGTAAGAGTTACTGCCTATCTTCAATCTCTTGGTACAGAAGTCTGGGACATCATAGACACAGGGTACACTTTTCCATCAGCAACTCCTACAGATCCGGTTGAGAAGAAGAAATATGAAACAAATGCAAAGGCTGTCAATACTCTACTAGGATGTCTATCTCAATCAGAATTCGTGAAGGTTATGTAGTATAAATCCACAAAAGAAATATGGGACAAGATTGTTCTGAGCTATGAAGGAGATGATCAGGTAAAACGAGCAAAACTTCAAACCCTTAGAATTCAGTATGAAAATCTCAGAATGCACAACGATGAAAGTGTGGCTAACTATTTCCTTCGTGTAGATGAGATTGTTAATTGTATGAAAAATTTGGGTGAAGAAATAAAAGAGGTTGTTGTGGTTGAAAAGGTTCTAAGATCTTTGTCCCCTAGGTTTGAATCTAAAGTTTCTACAATAGAAGAAAAAGAGAATCTACGAAACCTTACCATGTCACAGCTGCACAGAATTCTGACTGCTTATGAAATGAGGAAAGGAGGACCATCAGACAGGAGAGAAGCTGCCTTCAAGGCTTCAGGTAAAGGAGATTACTATGAGTCAGGACACGTGTCAGAAGAAGAAGAAGAATCAAATTTTGTCAAAAACCTTCAACGGGGTGCTGGACGATTCCGAGGTAAGTTACCTTTCAAATGCTTTGCTTGTGGAAGAGTCGGTCACTATGCTGCCAAATGTCCTCATAAGGATAAGATTGACAATGGGAAGGAACCTGTTAGATGGAACAAGAAACATAATGCAAATAAGAAAGGCTATTACACTCATGAAGATAGTGATGGACTTTCAAATAGTGACGAAGATGAACGAGGTAATAATTATAAACTTTTAATGGCTTTTGAAGATGATGATTACATGGATGTTATAGATGAAGAAGGTCTTTATGAAGAGATTTCTAATCTCAAAATTTTCTTAGAAGAGAAAAATGTGACTATTGATTCTCTGCAATGTCAACTAGTTGAAAGGGAAAAACATCTTGAAAAATTGGGATGTGAAATTGTTGGTCTTAGAAAAGAGATTGAGAAAACAAAAGCTCTTAATCTTAAATTTGTTAAAGGATTTGAAACTCTGGATGAGATTATCAATGTGCAGCGTTCTCAACTAATCAAGACAGGTCTGGGATATAATGGAGAAGCATCTCAAGCATCCACCTCCAAAATTTATCTTGATGCAGCAAGGACGAGCGAGCAAAGGCCTAATAGAAATCATCAGGTAAATCAGGGACAGTTTACCTCAAGAATGAACAAAGACTATCAAGAAAATCAGGGGCAATCTACCTTAAGGAAAAACAGAAGCCACAACCAGCCACAGGTAAAAGCTTCCCAATTTCCCTCAAGAATGGATGTCAGTAGAAATTACAATTGGTTGGCTGATAGATTGGATAATCACAGGAGTTTCTTCAATGGCCAATGTTTCTGTTGCCATAACTTTGGTCACAAACCAGCTCAATGTGTTGCCTATAAGATAATCATGACTAAAGAAGCTCAAAAACAAAGAAGTATGACTGGAATCATGAAAAGGACCTATAACAACTTTTCCGCCCTTGAAAGTGAAATTGAATTTTCTATTTGTAATAACTTCGGTCATGAAGATTCTGAATGCAGGAGCAAGTTTCGGAAGACAACTCAGAAGGAACAAACCTCAAATGCCAGAACATGGAGAATGAAGGAACTGCAACCAGAAAGATGTGGGATAGCTTTACATGCAGAAGGACAGGAAAATCAATGGTACATCGATAGTGGATGTTCGAAGCATATGACAGGTGATAAAGAAAAACTTCAATCATATAGTGCTTTAGAAAAAGGAAAGAAAGTTTCTTTTGAAAATGATACCCCTGCAGTCATAAAAGGAAAAGGCGCTGTTCAATTAAAAGAAAAAGTCAAGGCTAGAAATGTTTTGTATGTTGATGGCTTGAAGCATAATCTATTGAGTGTCACTCAGATGTGCGATCAAGGAACTGAGGTAATATTTCGATCAAATGGATGTAGTGTTCGTGATCTTGATACAGGAAAAACAGTGATCAAAGGCATAAGAACTCCAAATAATTTATACATATTTGAAGAAGGACAACAACAATTCTATTTGAGCAAAAATGATGAACACTGGTTATGGCACCGGAGGTTGGGGTATCTAAGCTTTTCACAGATAAGGAAAGCATGCAAGTACCAGGAAATCCGTGGTCTTCTAGACATCAGAATTCCAGACAATACAATATGCAAATCATGTCAGTTTGGTAAGCAAACCAGAACTAACTTCCCTGAGAAGGAAGGATCAGCTAGCAGGCCACTTGAACTTGTCCATACTGATGTATGTGGACCATCTAGGAAAAGGTCACCTCGAGGAGAAGAATATTTCATATTATTCATTGACGACTTCTCAAGGATGGTTTGGATAGACTTATGAAGCACAAAGACAAAGCCTTCGAAAAATTCAAATCTTTCAAAGCCTTGGTTGAAAACGAATCAGATCACAAAATTAAGTGCCTCAGGTCTAATAGAGGTGGGGAGTTTACCTCAAATGAATTTTTCAATTTCTGTGAAGAATATGGAATAAGAAGGGAATTCTCTACAGCTAGGACTCCTCAGCAAAATGTAGTGGAAAGGATGAACAAAACGGTTCAACAAATGGCTCGTGCTATGCTTGATGAGTATGGAACTCCCGCAACCTTCTGGGGTGAAGCTACATTTGCTGTGGTTGTTATTCTCAACAAAAAAAATGTCCGGGTGAATAGCACTCAAACACCTCATGAGCTCTGGTATGGTGAGACTCCTTCGGTAAAAAATTTCAAAATCTTTGGAAGCAAATGCTATATTAAGAATAATGATGAACATCTTGGCAAGTTTGAACCTAGAGCAGATGAAGGCATTCTCCTTGGTTATTCTCCTCACAGCAAAGCATATAAGTGTTACAACAAAAGACTTGGAAGAATAGTTGACAACATTGATGTAGTGGTTGATGAAGAAGGAAACATTGCTAGGCAAGTAAATTATGAAAATATCGAAGAGGATGAAGACCATCCCTCAAATAAGACTGATGATGAAGAAGAACCTCAAGAGGCACCAAAGGAACAAATAAGGATAGAAGAGAAGACTCCATCCAGGTACGTTCAGAAGAATCATCCAGAATCTCAAATTTTGGGGCAGAAAGAGGCAGGTATACAAACAAGAAGAACAATTGCAGAAGCCTCAAGCTATTTGGAATTGCTCTCCTCCACTGAACCGTAAAATGTAAAAGAGGCATGCAAAGATGGATTCTGGGTCAAGGCAATGGATGAAGAACTTGAGTAGATCGAAAAGAATAACACTTGGGAGTTGGTTCCTAGACCAAAAGATATGAAGGTCATAGGGACAAAATGGATCTTTAAAAACAAGTTGAATGAAAATGGGGAAGTGATTAGAAACATGGCCAGACTTGTTTGTAAAGGGTATGCTCAACAAGAAGGAATAGACTTTGAAGAAACTTTTGCTCCTGTTTCTAGACTTGAGGCCATTCGAATGTTCCTTTCTCTCTCAAGCTTTCAGAAGTTCAAAGTATTTCAAATGGACGTGAAATCAGCCTTTTTGAATGGAGACTTAGAAGAAGAGGTGTACATTGAGCAACCAGATGGTTTCATTCTTGGAAATGATCCAAATCTTGTATGCTGACTAAAAAAGGCTCTTTATGGTCTTAAACAGGCTCGAAGGGCCTGGTACTATCGTTTGGACAAATAGCTTCATCAACAAGACCTTTCAAAGGGATCAGCAGATAGCAATCTTTATATAAAAATTCAAAATGACAAATTGCTAATACTTGTTGTGTATGTAGATGATATTATCTTTGGCAGCAATGAAGAACTTATGAGTCAAAACTTTGCCTTGGTGATGTAGAAAGAATTTGAAATGTCATTACTTGGAGAACTGACATATTTTCTTGGTCTACAAATCCAACAAAATGAAGGCGGTATCTTTTTGTCTCAAACCAAGTACCTCAAGCAGATTTTGGAGAAGTATGGCATGGAAGATTCAAAACCAGTATGTACCCCTATGGTTATAGGATGCAGCCTCAGTGCAAATGATGAATTAGCAGCAGTGCATCAACCAACCTATAGATCCATGATTGGAAGTCTACTTTATTTGACAGGTACCCGACCAGATATCATGCATGCAATGGAAATAGTTGGAAGATTTCAAGCAAATCCAAAGGAAACTCATCTTCAGGCAGTTAAGAGAATCTTCAAGTACCTTCAAGGAACCCAAAACTATGGCTTATGGTATCCTAGAGATACAGATCTCACACTTCATGCTTATACAGATGCAAATTGGGCCAGAAGCGTGGATGACAGGAAAAGCACTAGTGGGGGTGCATTCTTCATGGGTTCCAGATTAGTATCTTGGTTTAACAAGAAACAGAGTTCAATTGCTTTATCCACAGCTGAAGCAGAATATGTGGCTGTTGCATCGTGTTGCACACAACTTCTTTGGATGATGCAAACCTTACAGGACTTTCAAATCACTTGTACTCCACCTATCTCCATCCTATGTCATAATACAAGTGCTATCAGCATTTCAAAGAACCCAGTCATGCATTCAAAGATCAATCATATACCTATCAAATATCATTTTCTTTGGGAACAAGTTCTTGAACAAAAGGTCAAGTTGGAGTATGTTCCTTCTAAGGAACAAGTTGCTGATATACTCACCAAACCACTGCCCAGGGAGACCTTTGAATACCTCAGGAAAAAGCTGGGGGTAGTTGATGCATCATCTTGTTGTTGAATCTTATCTGTTTTAGAAATTGTTGGTTGTACGCGTGTTTCATATGGGGTATACGCGTACATTCGCTGGTTTATGGATTGGTCAAAGACCATCTGGCACAGGTTCAGGGGGAGCATATATTCTTCTACTAATACATTATTGGCATTATTGTAGAAGATCTTGGAGGACAAAGTTTAGAACGATGCTGATCTAAATATTGCTGCTAATGTTTTGTCTCTATGTCTTATATCTCTTTTGTCAAGGTCATGTAACGACCCATTTTGGTTTCCCCACTATGCCTGGGATGAATATGTAATGTACTTGGTTGGGTGATGGATGTATGTATTGAGTCTTTTGGTGATAGGAAGGTCTTTTATGATGTATAAGTCATGGTTCTTCTTGAAGAACATCTTTTTGCAAATCTTGCCTACAACCAGGGGGAGCATGGTCAGCACAGCAGGACAGAGATTTCAGCATGTACTCAGGGGGAGCACAACCCTTTGCCCTTGATGACAAAGGGGGAGAATGACTTTGAGGATCTTGGGGTTGCCATCAAGTCCAAAGGGGGAGATTGTTGGCATTATGATTCAGGTTTGGCGCTATGGCACAGGTGTTGTACTTGATGGAAACTCACTCAAGTGGCAAATCTCTATTCAGGTTCTCAAAATGATGGAAAATAAGGGGTTCGCAGGTACACCGTTCAAAAGGTGCGGGCCCGCAGGCACGCCGTTCACAAAGTGCGGTCATGTCCGCAGGTTATCCGAATAGAAGGTGCAGACCCCAGTTCACTCACTTCAATGCAGAGAAGCGCGCACACGTGGGAATTCTTATGTTTGGCCCATGGTATTTAGCCCGACGTTCATGATCTTATGGTTTTGGTCCGTGGTATAGGATCTAAATTATTGAACCCCAGTTTTTGGATCCCTTGTATTGGTTTTCGATGGTTTTGTTCCATGGTTTGAGTAAGGGCTTGCCTATAAAAAGGAAAGGAGATCATTTGGCTAGTCACTTGTGAAATTTGAATATCTTAAGATCTGAAATGTTGGGTGATCGGTTTGAAAAGCTAGATCTAAATCAAGGTAAAATCTATAAATTGTAAGGCGGATCTATTGATAGGTCGTGATCTCTCTGGCGCATGATCAGATCTGTGGATTTGACTGTTTATGGTACATTGGAGGACTGTTAATTGGCTCTATTCGAAGGTCCCTAGGCAATCCATAGCGCAGGTACGGGGGTACACAGCGCAGCAGAAGGCGCAGGTGCAGGGGTCCACAGCCCAGCAGAAGCCGCGGGTGTGGGGGTCTGCAGCCCAGCAGAAGGCGCAGGTGCGGGGGTCCGCAGCGCAGCAGAAGGCATAGTTGCGGGAATCCACAGTGCAGCATAAGGCGCAGGTGCGAAGGTATGCAGAGTAGCAGAAGGCGCAGGTGCGGAGGTACGCTGTCGGGTAGACAGTGCAGGTGCGGAGCTGCGCAGTCCAGACACAGAAAAACTGCGGATATTCGCAGGTTTCTATTGGTGAAGTTGCGGACTTTTCTTAAAATATTTGTTGGCTGCCTTTTATCTATTGCTGCAGAGTTCTGGGTTTAGATTACTGGTATTGCTTTTCTGGTTACTGCATTCTGAGAAGTTATTGGTTGATTCATTGGGTGATTATAAAAGAAGATTGGTTGATTCACATGTACTTGATGATTATTTGATGTTTATGGATCTAGTTTGAAAATTTATGAAAAGTGGTCCTTGGAAGAAAAGAAGTAGGTCAGCACCTACATACTAGTAGATTAGCTAGTACAAGAGCTAAGGGGTTTGTAGCTCCCTTCCAGGAGAGACTGGAAAATGAGAGGGGGTTGTAGCTCTCAGCAGGTTGCAGCCTGCGTACTGGTAAAGGACTGCACCAGTACAAAATCATTGTAAAAGAAGTTTATAATTGAAAGAAGATAGAGACATATTGCAGCAGGTGGTTTTCACCCACATTGGGTTTCCACCTTATATCTGGTGTTCTTTGGTGTGATTATATGTTTTTCTTGTTCTTGCTCATTATTATATGGTACTGACATAAAAACTAATGATCAATATCTGAAGAATAAATTAAAGTATAAATCTGGAAGATATATTGAAAAGAATTTGATAATACTGATTCACCCCCCCCCCTCTCAGTATTATTTCCAACACAAAGTTTGGGAACACATGCATAAAGGTATGAAATAAACACACATGCTAGGCAATCTGCGGATGCATTTTGGTGTTTAGAGACACTACAACTCAAAGGCATAAAGGAACAAACTTTTGAACTATGAAACCAGGAAAACATAAAGAAAGAAAAAAAAATCATTTTTCAACCATGGTGGCCAAGTATGACTCCTCCAATGATTGAGTGATAGGCTCATGTAATGCAGATGGAGGATGTGATGTGAGAGAGAATGATTTTCAATATGTGTGATAGGGTGATGAGGAGCAATAGAAGATACATCATTGTTCTAATCAGAATTGTAACTGGCCTCAAGAATACAAGAACTTGACAAATCTTCATAAGGTAGATCATCGAAGACCGGTGGCTTACAAAAATCAACAATAGAAAAATTAGAATCATGATCAGATGAATGAGTGAAAATATCATGATATCCACGATTAGAAAGTTCAAGATAAAAATAGAGGCATCGTCATGATCTGACAAATCATAAAGAGGGGAAGATGGAAAAAAAGAATTCTCACCCTTTAATTCTTCAGAATGATGAGATGACAGATTGGGGAGATTTAAAAGAGATTATTTTTCCTCTTCACCTTCGAATGAAAAAATGGCCTCCCATGAGTTATGAAAAGGATCAGAGGTAATAATATCATCAAAAACTAAAGTTTCGCAAGATTCAATATGAGTGACAAAATCATGCAAAATGTCAAGATAATGGGGAAGAGGTCTGGAAGGAAAAAAATTAACCTTGATCACAGATTCTTGTTCAGACGTGGATTCCCACACATAGTCATCGTAAATGATATCACAAGTTTTCTGTGGAACACTAACTCCATCCAAAACTTGATCCTCATGAACATCATGGGAAACATTCGAAATGGTTGAACACAACAACTCACAAGGTGAAGGACCAAAGGAAGCAAAGGATAGAGGATGAGTAGATAGCACTTCGTCGCAAACATCAGATTTGAAGTCCAAACTTGCGCTAGAATTTTGAGTATGTGGGGTGGGAGAAGATGGTGGTAAATCAACAAATGAATTCTCAATTTCTCCCACCTCAACCTACGAAACTGGATTTTTTTATGAGAAGGGGATGAAGAGTTACTTGGGAAAACAACCTCATCTGTCACATGTTTAGAAGCTCTAATACCGCGGTATGTTGGGAGGATTTTGAAAGATTCATATTTGTACGGATTCATCGAAATGTGAACAAGAAATTTGAATTTCTCTTTCATTAAAGGCCAAACAACATCATCTTAAGAAAATTCAAAGACAAAATTAATGAAATGATTGTGAAAATCATCAAGAGATTCATTAGGTGCTTTTCACAATCACATAATTTTCTTGAACACATATTTATAATCATACCTATCAAAGGTGCGATAAATTTATGTGGCAAGATGTTCAAAAGAGTGTATGGAAGCAATAGGAAATGTGTAATACCATTGCCTTATGCACCCTTCAAACGTAAGAGTGAAAAACCTACAAGAAGCTTCCTCCCCATGAATATTGTGCTTCATGCAAAATTTAAGAAAATGAGTGGTGTGCTCAAAGAAGGTTATTTCACCCTCACCATTGTATTTCATATTGGACAAGTCATTAATGATTTCCACTAGTAATTTTATTTTTTGAGTTTTAGAAAAACATTGCGGGGATACGATATAAGAGAAATCCATTAATGAGTTCGGAAATTTCAAATAGACTTGATGGGCTCATCTTGTCATTTGGGTCTTGGGCTAGAAATGTTGATGGTGTTGGAATCACCAACATTCAGGGGATCTCCCCAATTTGAAGTCCTAATTGGACCTCACACCATTTGGTGTAGGATTCCCATCTGGTACTACAGAATGGTTGTTGATGTAGTGGGTGTTAATCATATGCCTTGGATGCAAATACACATAGAGTTATGTATAGTGACTTTGCTGAGAAGAAGTGTGTGAACCTGTAGAGAATCAAGTGTGATGCATGAAGGTTCTACCATGCAAAAGGGAGAATAAGTGAGCCCCTTAAAATCCAATAGTAGTACACATCTTGAAAGGAACACAGGAGCATAAGGAAATGAAAAGATAATATGTGAAATAGTCCACAATTTAACAGTGATGAATTAATACAACAACACACATTCAACATGATTCGTACCAGTGAAAATGAAATAGTTCATAATCATAAGCGTAAGTCAAATAAAATACATTGTAAATATGACAAGAATATTCCTACTACATTTACAACATATTCATGAAAATGTGCTAGCTCTGAGCTTTTATTAAGTGAAAATTCCAATCATACATACACCATTGATGGACCACTAGCCCCAATAGTGGAACGTGAAGTCAACATCACCTTCTCCTCCAAAGGAACATACTCCCTCTGTGATACAAAGAATCAAAGGTTCTCAAAAAACTCCCAATCTCTTTCTAAGCCTAAGCCTAGCAAAAATCTTGGCTCACTAAATCTCTTTACATGAGTTATGAGGTTCTATTTAAAACAATAGGGGGTGATTCTTCAACTCCCCTTTGTGACCTTTTGACTACCCTCATGTATCTTCAATTTCTTTACAAAATAAATCATTACATTACATCATGGCTCTTCACATTGTAATATTGACACTTGGAATTCCACTTGCAAATTAATTACAAATAATACTACAATTTACACCCATACCCATATAAGAAAAAATAGGGTAGATCTAGCTATACACCTAAGAAGAAAAAAAAATATGATGCTTGTGTTTGGGGGAAATCTAGCTCAACAATTTCCACTTGATGTTTGTTAGTCATGTAGAGGTGCCAAGCTTCGTATTGTGCGATGACATCCCAAAAATGTGTGATAGTGTCTGGCTGGAATTGGACTCTAGCCTCCATGGAATTTGGGTTCAATGACCTGGAACCAGTTTCAACTTCCTTCTAAAGCATGATCATGATTTTTTGCACTTGGACATGGCCACCAATTTAGTTGTTCATGTTCTGTCTATTCACCTCTAAGTCCTCCATGGTGGAAAAAATTTTCAGCTGCTCCAAGTATTCCTCTATCTCCTTTCTGACATGGTTCCTAGGTTTGGCCTCAGTGTGTGAGCCAATTGATGGGATCATGTGGGTATTCACTAGTAAATCCATACTATTATATATCCATGCATACAAGGCCTGAATGTTACCAATGAATGAGGTGAATTGTCTCTTGTTCTGGATCAACATATGCACTCTTAATTTCTCCAGCTTTTCTTGTGGATTAATTTTGTTACCCAAATCAAGTGGTGCCCCTTTGTATCACATTTTCCATTCATGCATGACAACAATTGCAACTTGCACATTTATAAGAGTTTTGACAAAGTCTTTTCAATGTTGGTGCAAGCGATGCATGTGGATAACTGCCTTATGCATGGTAAAAAACTCCTCATAGAGATCCCACATGTCTCCCCAACTGTCGATACTTCATTAAGTATTGTTTCCTTCACTTCCTCTAGATAGACCTATGTGGAAGTTGTGTTTTGAGCTCTTGCGTGAAGTTGTTCAACCTCTTGCCTAGAAGCCTGCAATTTCTTTGACAATTTCTTATTCTTGGCCATAAAACAATGAGTCTTTGTCTTTGTTGCACCTTAGAAGGCCAAGTTGGTTGAGGCAATGACTTATAGATCTCTCCTGGTGTGAGACACAATTACCCTTTGACTCATAAAATCAGGAGATGTGAGATCATCCAAAAAATACTTCTTACGTGCTTGTGCAATCTTCTTCTGGAGTTCATCTTACAACAGATTGTACTTGTCCATAACCAGATCATCGTCAATATGAAAAACTTTCCCTTCCTCGCCTGGAGCTGACTTTGCTACTAGAGGTGGTGGAGAGTGAATAGTGATCTCTTATGTGATAAGCATCATGTCAACATCTTGATTCTTCATCTCCTGTTCCACCTCTATGTCATTGATCTCTATGAAATTTTTAATTTGCTAAGTAAGCTCCCGATCCTACATCTATCCACCCTCCTTCTCTACTGGTTCTTGGTTTTTTTCTTGCTCTTCAACTTTTTTCCACGTTGTTTCTTCTGCTACTACGTGTTTCCTTTCTTCTTCTTCCTTCTTCTTCTTCTCTTATTGTTCTTTCTTCTTCTTTTCTTCCTCCAATTTCCTCTACTCTTCCCTCTTCTTCCATTCTGCTCTCTACATCCTTTCTTTCCTCTTTACCTATGATGCTAAATCCACTTTCATAATAACTGGATCTATTTTCATCTTTGTGACTTTTTTCTTTCCCTTTAATATGTGAAAAATTTCTCTTTCCCTTATCCTATGCGAGGTTTCTCCCTTTTGTTGGCACTTCTTTTGGAGTTACTTCTTTCAGTGGAGTCACCTATGAAGTTCTTGCAAAACTGACCGAATCACAGGTCTTGGAGGAATTATAGAAATTCTTCCATGGATCCCCCCTCCTGGCAATGAAATTTCTTGCTGAGCCACTGAAAGGGGATTCTCGCATGGTGGTTCTTGTAAATACCATAGGGATCATACAAATTAAAGTCTCGAGTACCGAATGAAAACTTCTCTATCACCTTTCCTTTGGTATCCGTAACTTTGAAGTTCTTTATCTCGTACAATCCAATTTGCATAGGAAGAGTTAGCGAAGGTGCTTTCTTCTTCTTATGCAAAGCATCTAACATACCTGTCATGAGATGATATGACACTTCTTGCATGAAAAGCTTGTCGGTAGCATATATTGGAAAAATATGTGTCGACTTCTCTCCACTAAACACTTTAAGGAACTTATGATCTAGTGAGGCAGACTAATCTGCGATCTCTGATATTTCCTCCATTTCCATAGGTACATGCAAGGTGGTTCTTCCTCAAATATCATCCTATATAGCGTAATGAGGAAGTGGTCAGTTAGCTTCTCCATAACCCCTTGGTGGTTGCAATTTGAGAACATCTTGCAGTGGATGTGCACAAGAAGGTCTCGAGGTGACCAAGCCTAGTTCATAACAGGGAATATGTTACATGCATAGATTGCATCCAATAAATATGAAGACACATAGAATCTCAGTTGCCCACCCTTGGGAGAATTCAAGGTGTTACCTACATTGATCTTTAACTATCGAGCCAAAAAATCTTACCAGTTGAGCAACTTCCCATTGTTCACAACCTAGTTCAGAAAGGTTTCCCACCCTTCTCGGAAAGTCTTTGTGCTTTGCTAACTGTGGGTTCTGCAAGCTAAGATGATCAGTATGTGATAGGCCTTCCTGAGAAACCTTGTCTTATATGTGTTGGTGGGTTTCTGTCAAAACTTTGATGCCTTCTTCACCCAACTTTTAATAGCATCCTTTGTACCCATATAGTTGGTTGTGGCATAGAAGAGTGAATCCATGAGTGTTTCTCACTCAGGAAAATGGTGCAATAATGTATACCTACCTATCATCTAGATTTTATGTGGAGTCATTTGATGAAAAAGATTCATTTACTTTCTCCCATGTAAGATCTGAATCCTTTTCTACATAAAGTTGAGTGTCCGAGTACACTGGCCATTTTATTGGTGTTTTCTCAACTACTTCTCTAGTACTATTATCAGTGGTATCTTTTGAAGTAGTTCTCTTGGGTGCCATTGTAACAGTGATTGTTAGAGAGAAGTGCTCAACAAATGTGGTACCCGTGGGACACAAAAGGCACTCATGACAAGCAGACATTAGCTTTTACAAATCTATCTTCACAGTAAGATCAGATAACAAACCGGTGTACTAGTGAGAAAAATTGCACAAATTTTATGAGGAGGTGAGGGAGACTGGCTACGAGAACTACACACTACACAATCCCAATAGCCAAGGTGCAGCCTGAGGCTTGAGATTGCGCAATGCATAGTCCAGCCTGGGCAGTGACTGGGAGAGACTGTGCATTGTGCAATCTTAGTGGCCAAGGGGTAGAATGAACCTTGGAATGTGAAATGTCCAGTTGGGCCAACCCATACTATGCACTATGAAATCCTAGAGGCCAGGCCTCAGATTGAGGTTCTGGATTGCTCAATGGCCAACTGGGAGGGTTGAAAAGTGGCAAAGGGAAAGTGCACATATTTGCGATGGAAGTGTGGGAAACAAGAAGATTTGAAAGATAATGAAATTTAAAGCATAGATCTTACTAAGTTTGGATGGATCAATGTGACTCAAGTGCATAAAATTAATGAATGGAAGGAAAAACAACTGTGTGAGGAGAGTCACCGAAACGATAATCACCGTTGTCAAAAACAAGAAAATCAATGTGAAACTTATGAAAGGAAAAAGAAAAACTAAAAAACATTTCTACAAGCTAATAGAAGTTAAAATTCCAGCAACCATGAAGAGAAACAATAAAAATATCAGTCATAGAAGTGAAATGACATAAAGCGATAGAAAAAGCAGCATAAGACGACAAAAGAAAAACTGAACCAAAAAAGCAACGACAACTCCACTAAATATTCCTTGATCTCCTCGGGAATATCCAAGATTGAATGTAAAAATGAGCTCTAGAGGCATCTATTAAATATATTTTGGTGGATAGGGGTTTATGATGTGCATGCCTAAAATCAAGGAAAAAAGTGACACTTGGCGAAAATTTCTAAAATTAGGGATTGTGCCACCTTCGAGAAACTAATCATGAATCCATACTTTCTAGGGATTTATTTTTTCACTTTTTTTTTTCCTTTCCAAGAAACTTTCCATGCACACTGTCGGGAAAGATTGCACAATTCTGGGGAACTGGGCAAATTTATGGCTCATTGCATTGCGCAGTTTCTAAGCTAAAGGAGTCGATTGCACATTTTTTGACCTTATTCTTGGGCTACCATCTGTGACTGCATAGTTTTCAAGCTCAAGGCTAAGCTACCTCTTAGGCTTGTGCAATTTCCATCATCAAGGCTAGCTTTCCCTCATGGATTGTGTAGTTTCTAGAGGTAATCCCAAAATTGTTGCGAGATCAAGTTAGAAGGATATCGTTTGAATCAAAAGATCAGTTAAGTATGAAAACAATGAAACAAAAGGATATAATAAGTCTTGATAATATCATGAATGCTTGACTATAGTCAAAGGTAAGCTCATGTCAACAGAAAGGAAGGCTCCAAAATTAAAGCATAGGAAACATTTTGTGGGGTGGTTGTAGCTGCTACAACAGAATACTAATGGGCACTTATTCCTAGCTAAGGAAAAGGATGGATATTATATCTATGAAGGGTTTTTGGTTGCGAAAGGTTACCTCAAGTGATCCTACAAATTACATGGTTGGATGGTCCTTAGAAAGAATTTTGAAATGGTGTATGGCACATTGGAAAACTACTAAGGGATCAAAAGCTACGAAGGTTTTAAGTTTGGAAAGGTTCCACAACTGTACGATTCCTCATGCTAACAGAAAGCATATGATTAGCATTTTACCCATTATATAACTATTAAATTAATGTCATTCTATGATTTTTTTTTGTTAGAGAAGACTTTGGCTAGGAGTCGTGGTTGAAAAAACTCATGGGGTGGGTATTTACCTATCAATGGATGGATATTGCATTGCACCAAGATGAAGCCAAGAACCCCGGGGAGATTTTGGTGTGCTAGTGTGCTTAAGAGAGAGTGGGACAAAAAAACTTGTGTTTGTCGTAGGTATTGTGAATTGGTTTCCCAAGACAAAAATTTTAATAAATGATTTTGGTGAAAAACATAGGACCATGGGACATTTAATCCATACACATGGTGATGTGGAAGTTGATAGATGGAAGAAACATATTGAATGCCGAGAATTATGTGGAAACTAGTTGGAAAGACAACTAAGTAGGATGATATGTGGCATGACATGGTAGGTGACACATGGCATGCATATTCAATGCTTTCATGGGGCGAAGTGGGCTACATCCAAATGACATGTGGCACCACTCATAAAGTGACACATGGCATGGGATGAGATTCAAAGGACACATTAGCATGCCACGAAAAAGTTTAGTTGAAGAGGTTATAGATTTGGATATGTTTCCATAGTCGTGTCATAGATAGAATTCGAGAGATGAGAAAACTTGTAGTTGTTGATAGGAAATTTCACATCACGTTGTGCCAAGTTTAGGACAAAGGATGTTGGTACAATGAGTGTAGCAATAGATGGAAATTCCTAGATGGATATGGAGTTTTCATTGGTTGATGGAAAACAACATACGACAATAATCTCTCACTCCTTTGGAAATTTAAATTACAAAGGAAATCATTGAAAAGAATGAAATTTGGGACCCCCTCCCATACTGCAATAGTTGGCAAATAACTGATGATGGTGTAACAATAAATATAGCATGGACCAATGATAAGAGGACATGTGGAATATAGGTGGTAGTGACATAACAGAGTGATGACTTACCACACCCCATATAGTTAGTATGTGGCAAGCAATTTTGGAGTTTTCAAGTGGCCTATTTCTGTATGACACATAGCACCACAAAGAGACTAACACATGGTAGTCATGACGATAGAATATGATGTGGAAATTATTTTAGATTCATAGTAGAGGGTCTTTTTTGTAATCCACTTCCTGTGTTACTGATTTTTTTTGCATGGACCAGGAAAATCTTAAGGGTATTTTGGGTCAATTGTATAAGTATGTTGGGTGGAAAGGTGTGGTTCTAGCCCCTCAAGCATATAAATCTCAAGAACTAAATGTTAAGGGTGTGGAGGCATTTAAACCTTAGTGAAGACAAGGGATCTTCACATAGACAGTTGGTCCTCACTCATAGTTTCACGCACTAAGGCACTATAGTTTAAAGGTGTGGTATAATGAAATTTGGTGTTCTGGGTGTCAAATTCAATTATAGGATAGTTAGAACGAAATGCATGAGCATGAATTAGTATTTTTTTGATACTATAAACATTTTAATATTACCACGAGTAAGAAATTTGTATTATACCCATAGTAATTTAGGTGCAGAGATAATAAATGGGAGTGTGATTAATGAAATTGGCTATTTTTCCAGTTGAAGATTGGAGGACAAGACATTGTGCCAAAACATTCCCTAAGGGATTAAAGGTATAAATCAAGGTTGATTGCAATTGTTGAGAATTTCAACTTCACACCTTGTGTGTGGTACAAAAGTCTCTCCTTGAGTAATGTAAGTGAAAAAGAAGTACCTCCTTGAGTTGTGAATGAATTAATGAAGTGCATCCTAGAGCCTTGTGAGAGTAAATGAGGTTCAAATTTGAGCCATGTGTAACAAAGCTGAAGAAAATGCTATTGAGATGAGTGTGAGAGTTTTTTCCCCATTGGTGTGTTCAGATCAAGATGGAGAAATGATACATGTGCTTGAAGAGTGCGTTGAGAAGGCTAAGAGTTATAGAAGCTAAGTTTGTGTATGGGATGAGACTGTTAGAGACTCAAAGTGTGAGTGGGTTGAGTTGAGTAAAACTTGAGTGTTATAATGCAATTATTTTACACACATTTGTACACAACATATGAAATTTAGGTTTAGTAAGAAATATGTATAGATGGAACATTTATAGCTGGAAAAATTATGAAGGAAAAAAATTTAAAGGTCCTCCTATAGTTTATTAAAAAAAATCAACCCTTGCAGGTACTCTAATGACAATTTGACACACCATCGTGAATTTTACTTCGATAGCTAAGAGGGTTTCATAAAACATAGTCAACAAATTGGGGATGCATTTTGTTATTTAAATGCTATCACTAGACATGGAAGGGTTAACCAATAGAACCTTACAGATCAAGAAGCCTTAATTGAAGATTGGTGGTAGCCACCAAGCAACCCTCTTGTATCTATCTCATTTATGAGCCAAAGAAGGAAGAGAGTGACTAAAAATATCTATAATTAAAAGGTTATGGAGAGAGAAAAGATAGAAGAAGTCATGATTGTTATGCTGCCAAAATTTTTCCAAGGAATCAAGCATTCCAATGCTAAGAGTATTCCACCATTGATAGAGTTTCTTCTTTTCTTCTTTAAGAGAGAAATATCTTACAAAATAGATTGATAAGGGGAAATCCTTGTTGAGATCGATTGAGCACCATTTCTCAAATATCTCTTCAAGTGTCTTTAAAGTCCACTTGTAACTCTTCTACTACAACCATTCAATAGCGAGGACACTTTTTCCATTACTTGTTGACTTGTTTTGTTTCATATGCTTGTTTTAAGTCATTTAGTTTGGTTTTGGTTCATGCATCATTTCCATCTAATTAAATGATTTTTTTGGCTCATATTTGATCACTAATATCATCCATTGTTTCTGTAACTTCCTTTGGGATTCAATTTGTTGCAAGATAAGAGAATTTGGGACACTTGTGATACCAAATTCAACACACAAATTGGCGACTCCACTACATTCATTTTTCTATCTTATTGGTTGACTAAAGACCTTTGCTAAGTGTTTTTCCATTTGCTTTAGTGACTTAATTTTTTGTGTGGCTTTACAGGTTTCTCTTGGACTTGCTTGCGACCTTAAAGCCTCCATTTTTAATTTTTTGGGTCACCTTGGTGGATTTTGCAAAAATATTTGCGAGGCTTATAGAGAACCATGCTTCTCATTTTAATTTCCTTTTCTTGATTATTTGATAGCCTTTACTAACCTTCCTACACTCTTGCAAATTTTTTACATGCTAGATAGGTTTTAATTTTCTTTAGTAACCATCATAGTAGAGTATTTTTATGCTTGTCTTTAGCTTTAAAAGTTTATATTTTACGAGTAGGTGTAATGTGATTAAGAATAAGAGTAGGTTCTCCCTCCCTGACACCATTTTGGATATCCTATGGGGGGATCTAAAAAGGTTATAAAATACTACTTGCCACCTCCATGTTAATTGAACTAGGAAGGAAGTAAGTGGCCCCTTATCCACATATCTTTTCTTATTTTACGAACAATTTCATTTTTGGGACTAGGAGTTGGTGTTAGTAAGAAAGTGAGTAGGCTCTCCCCCTTGCACCATTTGGTGAACCTGTGGAGATCCGAAAAGTTTCTCAAAGCACTAAATTTTCTATATCCTATATGCCCACCTGGCATAATTAGGAAAAGTAAGAGACCCATTATTCATACATATTTTTCTTTTCACAAGGAACAACATCACATAATGTAAATAGGGGGATTTGTAATGGATCACCTCATATCCACATTGTTGCAATTCAAACGCTTTATATGCTCACCATTAACCTTGCACAAACAATCACATCACACACTAAATTATTTTAAAATTTATGAAAAGGGTACACTATGTTGCAATAATTATACTTAGTTTAATTGAATTTACATTTTGGCACATCGTAAGAAAATTAAGACCATTTAAAAGCAACACTAACTTGAACTAACTAAATTCCACATAGGGGTCACAAAATAATGTATAGTTTAGGTTAGGACCACAAGGGTAGGCATCCCATAAGCCGCCATGGTTGTTTTCATTCAAAACATAAATTTTTTCTTTTTAGGGAAGTTGAAATCCTACATAACCCATTTTTAAAAATCGGGTGATGGGAAGAAACCCATTAAGGGGCAAGGATTAGATAATATATTATCATGGGTCCCCTTGTATCTCTTGATGCTTGCTAGGGACTCTTGTTCCAAAGTTGATAACCAGAAGTTGAGATTCTCTCATCCCCACTCGGTGTAGGTAACTTAGTGGTAAAATCTTAGGGATTCTTCCCCTATAGGTGAAGAGTGTAGGAGAACTTGCACTTGGAGGTGATTTCGAACGGATGCTAGAAGCATCACCAACTTCTTTGATATGTGGCCATAGTACCCCTCATTATAACCCTATTCCATACCTTGATTTATTTTTCGACTACTGGAAATATCACTAGTACTTACGAGACGTGGCCCTGGTACCCTTGTAAAAGCCCTCACAAGTCCCAATTATTGATTGAGTTGATTGACACTAGGTATTTTAGGATTTCTTATCATACATAAAAACTCACAAACCTTTTTGTTTATTTTTTCACACTTTAAAGATTTTAAAAGGGAAAACTAACCATTTATTTTTCTCTTTTCCTTATGTATGTGAACAATTTGGTTTGCTAAAAGACCCCCCCTCATATTATTTTCACACACTTATTAGGGAAACATAGGGGACCTAAGGGTTTCCCGCTAATCTAGGCGTCTACAATGCCTCCCAACCTTACTGGGTAGAGTACATGATTTGTCACCATCTTGCCATGGGTGACAACATTTATCTACTTTGGTAGGCACATCCATCATTGGTGCTACTTTGTTAAGAACCAATTCCTCTCAAGGTAACAATAGAACCAACCTTCAAGGTGCCACTACGAATGCCACACCATAAGTTCATACTACAATGGATAACACCAACACTCCACCACTTCCCCCATCACCACTGCCACCACATACCTATCCAAGGATAATATCATTTTTAGCTTCATTGGATCCTTTGGATCTCTTTAAACTCAAAAATGACCCCATTGTGCATGATCCTCAATGGTCGACAACGCTGACCAAGTTACCATTCGAAATTCCCAAGTTCTAAGGTAAACAAGGATATGACCTAGCCAACCATGTTATGACATTTCATTTATGGTGTTCCTCAAAATAGCATTATTAAGGACTCAATTCAATTGACACTATTTTAATGCACCCTCATAGGCCCCACCACAAAATGGTATGTTAGTGAAGCTGCAAGATCCCATGGAACAATTGAGTTTTTAGATAAATATTTCCTCACCTTCTTATAACTCCTAGCTTTTCATGACATAGGGTTGGAAATTTAACCTGTTTTCAACAGACTACCTCCACACACATATTAGACCATGTCCATGAATAGTGTAAATGTCGTAGCCTTTGTAAATTGGATGCCTCCACTGCACTTCTTTTGGATTTCTTTCTGAAATCACTTTTGCCTATTATTGAAAATATTGTAGCAACCACCTTGCTGCAAAATAAAGAAGAGCCTACCAAAAAGTCTCAACAATTTGATCTCATTTAACCATAGTC
This sequence comes from Pinus tabuliformis, assembly GCA_031772625.1. Lineage (NCBI taxonomy): Eukaryota > Viridiplantae > Streptophyta > Pinopsida > Pinales > Pinaceae > Pinus > Pinus tabuliformis. Next base: position 995,150,926 of record CM062806.1, on the reverse strand, counting down.
AAGTTACCTCTACTCTGTCAATCCTGATTCTCCTCGCTTGTAGTAGTTCAGTTAAGATAAACCATGGAAATTGAACATAGTTGATGGGTTTATTGGGAACCTTACACAAACTCAACCTAGAAACCTGTAGAACAAATCGATATATGCAATTTCCTAAACCATAATACTTGTTCTACTTCTGCAAAACATTAAGTGGAATCATAATCGAATTCATGAGCAACATCAAGTAGAAACATGCATAACTGATCAAGAGAAAAAATCACACATAACACAAGATATATCCAGGGGAAAGAACCAGCATAAAACCCCAACCATGTATTATCAACCAAGTGGAAATCCTATTCACAATACAAAAGGAATTAGCCCTCAAGCTATTCAGTTCTCAATGAACTATGAAGATATGAAGATATGTCTCATGAGACAACCAGGCCCTGTTTATATAGGCTTTACCTATGGTCCTTGGATATTTTTCTTAGGAAATAATAGCAAAAGCATATGCTATTAATTCCAACATACCAAAATTAACCAATGGTCCAACTACGCAATCCTTGAGGACACTAGTTCCTCAACCATGCAAAAACTGCTTACTAGAAATAGTCAAGCATCTGATAGTACACTGTCCCACATCTGATTAGTGTGCCCCAGTATTGCAACAATAATTCTTCAACTCCTGGGACTCCCTTCTTTACTTTTACCAACCTGGTAGTTCGTAACAAACTTGGAAGCGACGACGCTGTATACACAAGTACTAGCTCTTACCGCGGCTGTCACTTGATCAGCTGGCACAAGTTCGCTAGGAGCTCAAACCAACTTCTATGAGTTCTTAGAAGAAGCTTTTAATCATGATGGAAGAAAGCTAATCTCAACAGGACTATTCTACTTGCAGAAAGAAGATGAAAGCTGAAAGGAAACGCAAACCCTAACAAACCCTAGTTTTACCCATTAACCCTACCTTTACAAAAAAGAGAGAAAACTATTGAAATGGATGCCATGGACTACTGTAACTATGAAATGCATGTACTTAAGCTATTTCTGAAGGAAAATATGAAGAAAACATTTTTTTTCATTTTTGAGTAATTTCGCAGAGTTATTATACATGTGCTTTGACTATTTTTTTCTGTGCAGAGGTTGATTGGCAAAAGGAAATGCTTGCAGGAGGTTGGGAAGGTGAAAATAGGGCCTAAGGGGTCCCTAGCACCCTTCTAGAGAGTTTCACAGTGATTGGATCTCAAGAAACCACTTTTGTGAGCTTCTACAGGAAGTCTGCAGGGGTTCTACAGGATGTACTGTAGCTTCTACAAGATGTTTCTACAGGATGTTCCGAAAGGGAATTTTGAAGGGCTGATGGTGGAAAAAATGGTGGGAAAGTGGGTATGGAGGTGAGATAAGGGTGTGAGGAGGTCTAGGACTTGGTGAATGAGGATGAGGAGTAGTTAAAGTGATCAGATTGGTTCGAAGATAAGAGAAGCAATGTTGTGCAAGAATGTAGGAACTAGGGCAGAGTGAGAAAAAGTGGCAAATGAGAGGAAAGAATCTGAGTTAGAGGACGCAGTAGGTTGCATTGATGGGGTAAGGGTAGGAGAGGAGGTTTCACAGGTGCTCTGCACGTTATTTTTCAAAACTAACCAACAAAGACTAAGAAAACCAAAGATCTACTTATTTTGACCGAATTTGACCTAGAAACCATAAGCATGATGAACGGAAATTTATTGGCAGCAAATCATGTAAGATAAATATGAAAGCTAAGCAAGAACAGATTCTAAACATGCAAGTACAACTGGTATCAACTTTCCTAAATAAAAATCTAACACTAGCAATTGCATGAAGAAGCAAGAACAGTGTTTTCATGGCAGCAAGGACACCTTGGTCTCAGCTCATGGTCCCAAGGAGGGAGAGGTGAGATCAAGGGCTGCTTGATGGCCTTTTCTGAAGATCTTTTCCTTTACCAAACTTTCAAGTCAACCTAAATCATGAAAATCTATTTTAATCATCAAAAACACAAAGTAATATCTTAACCTAAATAACAGAATTTATTCTAAGAATGCAGCAAAGACACATAAAAGTAAACAAAGGAGGTACTGGGCACTTGGGTTTGGCCCAACCCCAAGAGCTACAGCCTCCTAAGAGAGATTAGAACTGGTGCAAAGGTGGATTCATCTTTATTGAGCAAGAAATAATAGTTACATCCCCAAAACTGTCTACAAGAAAAAGCTTGAAAATGTGCTGAAATGCAGAGCTAACGTACTGACTAAAATCTAACTAACATCTGACTAACTCCTCCTAAAATCGAACTACAAACTAGCTAACTTCTGACCAACCCAAATGAGGCCCTAAGCCCTCTTATTTATACAAATTGAGGACCCCAACAGTCCTCCTAAACTTTAGGGACTCGGCTGCCAAAACTTGCAGTTAACAACAGTCCTACTTGAATTGCTTGGCTGCCCCTTGTGCTCTGAGTTTTTGATGGAGAATTCGAGGTAAGGGCTCATAAATGAAGGGGACACCTTCCTACAAATCCTCCCCCTTGTTCTTCCACGAATTTGGCTGCCAAGTGCTCATTTAAACCTTTGATTTTGTCTCAAAATTGACCAAAAATACTGCATAAAGCACACATTAGACTTGTTGGCATAATGACTAACCCAATTCACTCTATTAGCATAAATATAATCAAAAACATGCAATAAACTAATGAGAATGGTGGATTAAGTCGAATTAGGAGGCTGAATGAGCCCATATAATTACTCATTTCTGGGGCTCATCACTGATCTCAACTGGGTCTCTGACAGAACTGACATGCAACAATTATCCATGAGTGAATCCTCGGTTATCTAAAATAATAGTTGTCACATGCATGCAAGCATTAAAAAACTATATTTTATTATTTTAACAACTTGTTAAAATAACCTAACTAGACTTGACTAGTTAGAACTAAGTCAACTAATTCTCTCATTATAGAACTCATACTTATTCCCTCAATTAGTGGAGGAAATTAAGGATAAATTCCTCAATCAGTGGGACAACTCATGTGCATGCTCACAAAGACTTCAAATACAAATTTCCTTAACTAATTAACTCAACTGAATTAATTAATTAATATTTCCAACTACTATTAAAACCAAAATTAATCTTACTTCCTATAGATAGACTAGGGACTGCTATAAATAAGAAGGGACCCAGAAATGCTATTTTTAGAACTTTCTATTTTTAGCAGTTTCACCTCTCACCCAATGTGGCCAATGACCTCACTGGCCAAACTACTATTTTTAGACATGCTATTTTTAGCAGGGCTATTTTTAGCGCATTCTAAATTTAATGTTTCTTGTTGCACATTTTTCAATACTCCCTCTCAACAAGAAAGGTTTTCTCTCAAACCTGGTCCTATAACTCTAGAATTTTCTGCATGCAACACATCTACCCGGTCCACTTGCTCCAACAACACTTGGAACAAAAACACTCCCAACTGACCACTCTGTTGGGCTAGGAACATACTCTGATGCTGAAGCTCTACCTGCTGCTAACAAGTTCTCCCTCTCTGACATCTGCGGTACTGCGACATATCCATGCATCTCGCACCATCGCACACCTCTCTGTGCCACCTATCACTGTGAAAAACACTTGTGCCTCTTGCATTGTTGTAGCCTGCTAGCTATGCGTTGTCCTGGGATTCCCTGGACTATCACTCTCTCTGCTGCTCCATCCACATCAGTCTCTACCCAATCAGTTAGTTCCTGCTACTACACATCGGGGCTCCCGTAGCAAGGTCTCATCCAAGAGGTTGGATACCTCAAGGATCCTGCCCCTCCTCCTTGGGAAAATCACTCTACATCGCCCCACCTCCTACCTGGAGGTATGACTGCATGTGATCCCTCAGCCCACCTGGCTCGAAGTTTCCCCCTACTGGAGGTATCTGCATGAGTAGATGTTTTTACTCGATCTCCACTAAGCTTCCCCTGTTGTGGCTGCCCCACAACCTCCTGAAGCTGCTGCACCAATCGTGGCTCCCCCATAATCATTTAAGACTTCTTCTGGCTTTGCATGTTGAGAGGTAATATACCCTCTCTCTCAACCACCAAGTCTCCATCAGTTGCCTTGCTGCTTAAGGCTTTGCATGCATCTTGAACCTCAAGAGCATACAGGTTCTTGACCCATGAACCAATCTGCTTCACCTGTCTAGTGATGATGTGTCTAAGGAAAACCTTTCCCTTACTGAAGACTACATCATAGCCTTTGTCTTCCAGCATCGTGATCGACACCAAGTTTCTCTTCAGTCCTAGTACATACTTGACATTGGTCAAGGTAAGGCGAGATCCATGCTCCCTCTAAAAAGTAACCGTGCCTACACCTGAGACACTACACTTCTCATCATTACCCATCGCTATGAGTATCTGGAGATCTTTCTCCTCCAAAGTACTGAAAAAACTCTTAACGCCAATCATGTGGAAAGAAGCTCCACTATCAAGAAACCAACCACTTCCCACCATGGATGAAACCATGCATGCGAAGAGTGTGAAATCCAACTCAAACTGTGAAGCAAGTGCCTCACCTTTAGATCCTTCCCCGGATCCCTTCTTTGATTTCCTTCGTGGAAAATTTGCAGCATAATGGCCCACCTCATGACAACAAAAGCATCGAACTTTCGATTTGTCAACCTTCTTCCCATCATTGGAAGAACTGATTCGGAAAGAGAAACCTTCTCCTTCCCCTTCTTTGCCTTACTCGCTAAGGCACAGTTCTCCTCATTATGCATAGATGAAGAACTGTCTCTGGTGCTCCGTTTGATCTCCTCCTGCATCAAATCCTACCATAGTCGTTCCCAATATGGTAGTTTCTCCTTTCCATTCACCAAGTCCTAGTAGCTATGCTAGCTCTTAGGAAGGCCAAGGAGTGCTAGACTCACCATATCCTCATCTGATGTCATGACCCTTATACTTGCAAGCTCATCCCTGCATGTGATGAGCTTGGTCAGATACATAGAGATTGTCTCATCCCTTTCGCACTTGATCTTTCAAAGTTTTTCCTTCAGTGCCAGCTTCCTCTGATCACTGCTCTTCTGATATAAATATTTCAATGTTTTCAACATTGCATGTGGAGTCTTCTTCCCATGGAGGCTCGAGACAATGTGATCTCACACTCCCTCCAAGAGAATTCTCCTAGCTCTAGCCACACAATTCCTCCATTCCACGAGCTCATCCTTGTCAGTAGGCTTAGGGACTTCTTGATCAATGAAATCCTTAAGGCCATTATCTTCCAAGACTGCCTCCACACGATCCTTCCAAGCTATATAGTTTGAGCTGCCATCAAGGGTATACTCAAGTCTCAAACCATAAAACGCCATCGATGAAATAGATGTGATAAGAACTTGAGATCTATATCCCGATTAATAAACTTCGAATTTCTCCTGCTATTATATTGTTCTTGCTCGATCACTTGTGTTTTGATACCATGTAGAAATTTTAGCTGTAGAACAAACCAATATATGCAATGTCCTAAACCATAATACTTGTTCTACTTCTACAAAACATTAAGCGGAAGCATAATTAAACTCATGAGAAACATCAAGTAGAAACATGCATAACTGATCAAGAGAAATAATCACACATAACACAAGATCTATCCAGGGGAAAGCTCCAGCATAAAACCCCAACCATGTATTATCAACCAAGTGGAAATCCTCTTCACACAAAAAGAATTAGCTCTCAAGCTATTCAGTTCTCAATGAACTATGAAGATATGAAGATATGTCTCATGAACCAACCAAGCCCTGTTTATATAGGCTTTACCTACGGTCCTTGCGTAGTTTGCTTAAGAAATAATAGCAAAAGCATATGCTATTAATTCCAACATACCAAAATTAACCAATGGTCCAATTACGCAATCCTTGAGGACACTAGTTCCTCAACCATGCAAAAACTACTTACTAGAAATAGTCAAGCGTCTGATAGTACACTGTCCCACTTCTGATCTCAACTAGGTCTCTGAAAAAACTGACATGCAACAGTTATCCATGAGTGAATCCTTAGTTATCTAAAATAATAGTTGTCACATGCATGCAAGCATTAACAAGCTATATTTTATTATTTTAACAACTTGTTAAAATAATCTAACTGGACTTGACTAGTTAGAACTAATTCAACTGATTCTCTCATTATAGAACTCACACTTATTCCCTCAATCAGTGGGACAACTCATGTGCATGCTCACAAAGACTTCAAATTCGAATTTCCTTAACTAATTAACTCAACTGAATTAATTAATTAATATTTCCAACTACTGTTAAGACCAAAATTAATTTTACTTTCTATAGATAGACTAGGGACTGCTATAAATAGGAGGGGACCCAGAAATTCTATTTTTAGAACTTTTTATTTTTAGCAGTTTCACCTCTCACCGAATGTGGCCAATGACCTCACTGGCTAAACTGCTATTTTTAGAAATGATATTTTAGACATGCTATTTTTAGTAAGTCTATTTTTAGCACATTCTAAATTTAACATTTCTTGTTGCACATTTTTCAGCAAAACCCTCTTCCATATCTTAGGAATAAACATGGTCCCCCACCATCATTCTCATCCTTCACTCGTACATCAACATCACCAATGCCATCTAATGTTGGATATTATCCCAACCAACCTACACCTTCTCATAACCCCCTCATGCAAGGAAATCAATAGCCAACACACACTTTGAAATGCATGTCAACTTCCCAACCCATTTTCATGAACCCTAACCAAGGGAATCCCTACTTTCATTTACCAGGAGCACCATAAAGTAATCCCCCACATTAGTAGAATGCGAGGGCTAATTTTGTTCAAACTTCATTCCCTTAGCAAGAATAGTCATTTGAAAAACTCAACAATGCAAACCAATCACAGGCTAATAAGACACGAGGAAATAAAAAATAGAATGGAAACCAAGGACAGGGAGGGAACCCACCATAACAATAACAACTGAACACATTAACTAGTGGAAATTCCCCCAATCCAAACCAAAACTAGAACCAGGGTACTAACAATCCACAAAAACAATGAAATAACAATAGTCTTCAGGCTTATAACACTTGTGCCATTTGCAGAGAGTATGAACATTATACCGATCATTTCCATTAAATCACAAAGTTGAAACATTTGACATAGGTTAGGGGGAAGGGGGAAACTAATCAACATGCCACTATATTACAAAATCCATTTCCCCATGAAGGAGTTGTAGCTACTTAGCATGAGGTTGGTCTCCCCGTTTACCTAAATCGGGATGGGGGCAATTCTAGTGACATTACTAGTCATGATATCAATATGTAAGTAGTAGATATATTACTTTAGACATGTTGTTCTGATTATGCAACCCCTCTAGAATCTAAATATTTTCCTTTTGAATCAATGGCCACCATGGTAACCATACCACCTTTGACCATACCATGACCCCCCATTGAACCAATTTCTAAAATTGTTAAGGGACCATTGCATTGCACAACCCATAATTCAATGGTGTCATACAACTATAGCAATGTAGGTGACCTTGCACAATCTCCATCAACCATGTCCACTTTGAATGTTCTTCAAAATTGTCTAACTCATAGAAAACCTTTATTTCCACATTAGGCACTTTTGATCCCTTCGATTCATGATTAATAACCTTTGATTTAGATAACCTAGAACTGTGATTACCGTGAATAGTCATATTTCAAATACCAGTGACCATCTAAAATGTCACTATTCACCGGTGCATTATTGATGAGGGGGCATTGACCTGTATAATGTCAAAATTAGTTTGGAATTTAGGTTCCCCCAAACACACTAATTCCTCCATCACATTTAGGAAATATGATGATTTCCCATCGTCACCTATTGTACTCTTTCAAAATATCCCAGTTGAGTTTGCTAGAAAGATAATTCGCATTGATATTGAATTACTTAATGCCCCTTCTGATTACAAGATCATTTTTGGATGAAGTTACATGTATGCCATGAAGGTTGTGGCATTTCAAGTTTTCCACACCATGACCTTCCCACATAACCCGAGAATCATTACCACTTACCAGTTGACAGATTATGAGATGAGGACCTCTTCCTCCCATCAAATTGTATTACCCCTTTTCGGGTCCCAAAAGTAATTGGTCCTAGCCTTAAATAAGGTTAGCCGATAAATATTCAAAAAAAATTCTCTCCTTGGCCCATATGCAGGGGGGCCTCTTATGATTACATCTTCTTCTATTTCCTCTATATGTGTTGTTACAACCTCATAACACACACAACCTCATGATGCCCAACCAGCAAAGGAACCCTTGAGTACAATGATGAGCGAGACCCAGTCTCTGCCATACATTATCACTCAAACTCCTTTCCTATATCCCTCACTTGGATTTGTTTCATATCAGGTGATAGCCACACTCACTTTTCCTAGCATGGCACTTGCTTTACTAGTTTGGTACCTGACACCTCTTTCCACAATAAGTATACTAGGAAACAAGTCTTGTTTTATCCACTACGCGTATGGTTGTCACTCCACTTGCATAAACACCAAAACCTACATCGGGAAAGGACATGAGAAAAGCCAAGAAAAAAGACCAAGATAAAATCTCTTCTCCAAGGGTACTTCCCCCATGCGTCCTATGTGATGTAATGGGACACCCTAGCGATCAATGCCAATCATTGGAAGAATTGAAAGTACTTCACACCCTCCAGCACCAAATTCATCCTCTTTGTGTGAGGACAAAAAAACAACTACAACTTTTAATAAGGGTTTGCATGCCAAACACCCTTGTGCCATATGTACACAATATGGGAATTAAACCCATCATTGTTCTAAAATATGTCAATATTAGGATGCATTGGTTGCATTTCACTAAGCTAACATGGAAACACCATCAATTCGCCCCACTATTGATGTAGATGATACACCTCAAACCATTTACTATATCAACTCTAAAGAAAGCCAATGAGTAGCATACCCAAGTGCTATTTGCAATCATGGCTCTCATTCTGCATCACTGTCTATTGGAAATAAGAAGAAGTTAAAACATCACACTTTGACTCATAAGCTAACTCAGTCATACACCTTATGTCGTGGGCTAGACCGCTTGATTAACTAGTGTCTAGCCCTGAGAGAAATTTTGAGTATTCTTCATGCTTCTTTTCTAGTTGCACAATCTACATGTAAAGTAAACCCATCATGCAATCAATGCTCATCTACCATTTGTGCATAATATGTGCATCATATACATAATTACTCCTATCTCCCTAGGTTTTAGGAAGCATGGGTTGCTTTGTGACACACTTATGTAGAATCACTTGTTCTTCTTCACTTATCTTTCAAGGCCATAATTGATGTGGTACATCATACCGTTCTGCTCCTTTAAGAACAATCCTTAGTAAACAGACACCAACCCATTGCATCTCTCCTCTACACATGTGAGAGATACTTGTGCCTCATGACACACAACACCATATTTACTTTGCATTTCTTCTTCCATAGAAACAACTATTAATGTTGTCTACTCACCATTCGACGATGTTGAGATCACTTTTCCCATTGAAAATGTTGCACCATGGACAACTGCATGGACCCAACCTATTTATGCATTTTTCACAGTTCTAGGTCCTACTTCAAAAATATGATATCATAACCCTACTTTTCAACTAGCACTTCCATGTGCCAACCAATCCATCATGGCCTATCAACATCTCCATCCCCATTTTTTATCCTTTTGCATCCTAATGAAGATATTCTCAAGGCCATGATGGAGCCAGAGTGTCCATGGGATTCCATGCATCATCACTCTTTCTTCCTCCAAGAAAATCATTAACCCCTAAGGTTGATTCCGTTGACACCATTTACATAGCTAAAACCAATGATTTCATGCCTGCAGGCCATGTAGATTGGTTCAAGCATCTCATACAAGTGCCCAATTCTTTTAAAGAAGGGAGCATGTTGAATATCTTACCTACCATTAAGGTAGATATCTCAACCAATCCCAACATTGTTAAAGAGATCATGATGGGGGAAGCATGTTCACCTAAAGAAGTTGCCTCATACAAAGCCCTCTTCCAATAATTTAGGGACATTTTTCTTGGTCATATTTTGGAATGCGTAGCATCATCCCTACCAATCTAGAACACGACATTGACATTTGGCTCGATACCTGCCCTATTAGGCTAAAGAAACTCCCTCTCCATCCATCCAAAGCGAAATAAATCAAAATTGAAATTGACAAGCTGCATAAGGTCGATTTCAATTACCCCATCTCTTACACATCTTTTGTTTCCAGCCTTGTACCTATCATGAAAAATAGGGCACCATATGTGTTTGTACTTATTTCCATAATTTGAACAAGGCCTACCATAAGGATAATTATCGAACACCCTTTATTGATCAAGTTATAGATTCTTATGATGGGCACGAATCCTTGTCCTTTATGGAAAACCTTTCAGCATATAATCAAATTCATATACGCCATATTGATCAATAGAAAACAACTTTCACTACTCCCTATGGTACCTTTACAAATCGAGTTATTCCCTTTGGCCTTAAAACTTCTAGAGCCACTTCTCAATAGGCTATGAACAACAGTTTTCATGATCTGGCTCATGTTATACTAGCCTATTTGGACAACCTCACTATTCAATCCAAAAAGCGCTTAGATCATATTGGAGATCTTCGCATTATATTTCAGGGTGGTCGACAATACAACCTACGCTAGAAATCTCTCAAATTTGTCTTCTATGTCAATGTTGGGAGAATGTTGGGATTTATCATTTCCCATCATTCCCACCGCCATCTGCAAAAAGCCCACCGCCCAAAACTTTAAAGCAGTTACAAAGCCTACAAGGTAAGGCCAATTTCTTTCATCACTTTTCTCTTGATTATGCCACATGTGCTCATGGTTTTCTCCATCTTCTCCAACAGGATATCTAATTACAATGGGACCAACAAGCTCAATAATCACAAGCACCATTAATAAGCCTCCCTGGCCATAATAAGGACTACACCCTCTACCTCTCATCATTTGATGTAGCCATGACTATTGTGTTAGTTCAGAATGATCCTAATAATATAGAACATGTCATCTATTATGTTAGCAAAACCTAATGAGACCTGCTTTGAATTATGAGACAACTGAGAAGACTATCTTAGCCTTCATACACTCCATATAAAAGTTTTGATGTTACATCATTCTTCGGACCACCACTGCCATTGCTAGTATCAATCCCATGTGATACTTGCTTAACTACATTTTCCATGTCCATGAAGAAAGAGATATCACTAGGAGTGAGAGGGAAAATTGCCAAAAGTACATGTTCATGGTTAAATAGGTATTAATGATTACATGTTGATGGTTAAATAGGCATTAATGATTGTTGAATGGCTTCAACAAGCATGAAGCAAATAAAATGTCAATAAAAAACATTCACTTTTATAAATGGTGTGTAAAAAAAATTAAAAAGCCCAATAATTCCTTTGATACACCTATAAAACCAAATTTGCCTATTGAATCAAAATTAAACCTAGCTTAAAAAATTATATAAAACTAAATAAGCTTCATTGAATCTATAGTCATCTAATGAATTTAATAATACACCACAAAGAATACAATAATAACATAATTGTTTCATATAAGCTAATATACATAAAACTTGAAATAATGACTCACAAAATACAATAATAACATAATTGTTTCGTATAAACTAATATACATAAAGCTTGAAATAATGACTCACAAAAATCATGAAAATTTTCCTCACAATTAAATATATGACACGTAAAAATTATGAAAACATTAATCGAAACTTTAAAAATATTGTTTGCCAGATAAAATTAAATTATACCACTCACAAATCAACATAATTCAAATCTAAAACCCCAATTCATTTAGGCATTTGCATGGCCGGGTATGGTAAGTTCATTTAGGTGTTTCTGTTGGCCTGTGTCCAGGTGTGCTAATTTAACGTAGTAGATATATATATGATAATTGTCCTACAGGGCAACTTCATCGAAATTTCGTAGATATGATGACAAAATAACTTTACATTGTCCTGCGCTGTGATTACGCGGAGGAACAGAAATTAAAAACCCTCTAAACGAAATATTCTTTCTTATATTGACGGCATCCCTATGCGTGTGGAACTTTTTCTCCATCCCTTTTCATTTCCTTCTTAAATTCTTTCTTATATTGACCGCATCCCTATGCGTGTGGAACTTTTTCTCCTTCTCCTTTCATTTCCTTCTTAAATGTCAACCCATAGTCGTCGTCAATGCTTTAGTGCAATCTCTGTACACATGGGAACATGTGGACACCATTTGTATGAAGTCGTCGTTGTCAACGCTTTAGATCGGCTTTGTATGAAATCTCTGTATATATTCAGAACATGTGGAGGCAATTTACATAGCTTATTTTGTTGTACAAAAGAGCTCTGATGGCCGTTTTGGAAGAGATGTATAATGATGGGGCAGTAAAAGGAGCGTTAACAGTCATCCCAGGCTTCAGATTCTATCCCACTGAAGAGGAATTAGTGGGTTTCTATCTCAAGAAACGAGTCCAGGGCGGTCACCAACTCAATTTCGATATAATTATACCGACCCTGGACATGTACCAGTATGATCCATGGGAGCTGCCAGGTACTTTCTGTCTGCCTCTTCCATGGCTTGAATTTTAGGATGATTTTTCACACAATTATATACGTATTCATATTATTGCAGGTTTGGCTAATGACGTTGGGGAGAGACAATGGTTCTTCTTTGTCCCAAGAGGGAGCAAGAAATGCGCTCGGCCTACCAGATTAACAGTGTCAGGTTACTGGAAGGCCACGGGTTCTGAGAGAGCAATTCGCGACGAGCTGCTTCAGTGCATCGGTCTCAAGAAAACTCTTGTGTTTTATAAAGGAAAAGCCCCACTTGGGAAAAGGTCTGAGTGGATCATGAACGAGTATAGGATGCCAGATTTGACATCGTCCCTGCCCAAGGTGATTCGTTACATCTTTTAATTATATGTTATTTATACATGGTTAAAATACACACAAAATTCTCAGCCAGCCAAGTTATGAAGTACTTTGCTTTTGTTGCTACAAAGATAATGAAACAATGTAAGTTGGCATGTGCAGAAAAAGATGGATATGGTCGTATGTCGCATATATAGAAAAGCAGCATCGCAGAAATTGATGGAACAACGAGCAAAACCTGATCGCTTTGAGAAAGAAAACTGGGTTGCTTTAACTGGTGATGAATGTGAAGAGAAGAACTTTCATTCAATCAACCTTGCCTGCTCATCCCAGTCAATCCCAATGACAGAGGCCAAAGTTCCACCATCAAATTATAATGAGAATGAAAAGGGCGTATCGTATTCCAATGTTCCTAAAATGTACAACGAAGCTCCTCAATTGGAGGATCAGAAGGGTGGTTTTTTTTCTCGCGTTAGCAATATGAACAGAGAAGCCAGTCAATCTGAGTGTCTGAGATCGACAAGGTTTTGTAAAATGAACATTGAAGCTAGTTCATTTGAATTTGAATGTCCAGGGACGATAACGTTTCGTGAAGAAACAATGGTAATGAATGTGGGAAGTACAGCTCCAACATCCACTCCCAGTTTCATTTAGTTATTTGAGTGTGCTGTAAATAAATATTAGCTTGTTCATTTATGGATAGGTTTTAAGAGTCATAAGAAGAGTGCGAATTATGATTTATAACTTATTATAAATGGTAGGTAGTTTGTGTGTGTTGTAAACGACTATTAGCTTGTTTGTTTATGGAAAGGTATTACGAGTCATAGGATGAGTACCATTGAGTTATGGTTTACAACTTATTATAAAAAGTATGCAGCTTGTATTTTTTAATGTAAATTTGTATGCAATATTTTTTCATGGATTTAATGTCTTTATAAAGGAGGTAACTATTGGGAGTGCCCAAGAACAGTCATAGTTGTGAATATTTTCTTGATGAAGTGGAATTAAAAGGTTTTTCTTGTTCATTGATTGATACATATCAGATGTTATTGAAAGTTGTTTGTGAAGTGTCTATGTTATTATTCAATTGAAAGTTTTTTTTGCAATATTGTTATTTGGTAATTGTAATTCATATCTGTGAAGAGTTCAGCACAAAACATTTTGGAAATGCCAAAGGCCAGACAAAACCGTTATACTTAGTTTTATGCTTTTGCTAAAGCTATCATTTGTCAACAAAATATGTATTCCTCTGATGCTGGAAGAGGAGAGGTGGAAAAATCATGTGTAGAGAGTGGAAAGTATTATTCCTTTGCAATTGGATTTCTGAATAATCACATCATCAGTATTTGATGATGGTTTTTGTATTCCTCTGATGCTGGAAGAGGAGAGGTGGAAAAATCATATAGGTAGAGAGTGGAAAGTATTATTCCTTTGGAATTGGGTTTCTGAATAATCACATCATCAGTATTTGATGATGGTTCGAACCTTTTAGTGTAATTCGTCATCAAGAAAATATTATGTTAAATAAAAACCCTTAAAATGCTTTTATTTACCTGATATGCTGTACACTTGTATTAGCCTTTGTATGGTTCAAAGAAACCGTTGTTAAAACTTAAAAGTAATAAGAAATGCTTATTTTAAATGCAAGAGTTGCCATTAAAATATGTAAGAATAATTTTTTTACATTTTAACCTAACAAAGTCTAATTTTGAGTGCCTCTAGGAGAAATGAGCTACTCCCGAACTCCACGAATTGAACTGATTCTCAAAGCTGTTAAAATAAATATATATATATATATATATATATATATATAACAATTTCAGTGAAATTACCAAGTTGAAGATGGAATTAATTAAGTGCTTGAGATTTATCATTTTGTGAATGACACACTATATCTCTAAACTTAGGTGGATTCTCTAATGTAAATAACTGGATACCAAGATCTACACTCTCGAAATAAGGATACCGGCATTATCCAAGTAGTTGAGAGCTACCCAACCTCATATTCTCTAGAACATACCGCTGTTTTTGTTAAATATTCCATTGCTATGAAATTATAAACGATATTCTAAACGAATTTTACTTTAGTTTACAACCTAAACTAAAATTAAATTTAAGAAAATAAATAGGAGCTAATATTATTGTCAGAACTAGAATGCACACGATGTGTTATCACGGAAAAAGTTTTTTAAAATTTTGGACAACCCCCATGTTCCAAAGTTTTTGTGTTAGACATGGTTAAGTCATTTTTATGTTTCTTAAAGTTTAAAAGTAAAGTCTTGTTCCCATTATCAAATAAGGTATAAAGTGGAGTGTTGTTCTCATTATCAAATAAGGTCAACAATCTTGTTTTATCTATCATTGATCCTACATTATCTCAAAAGTGTCATGTGTTAACATTGTTTCAAAATTGACATGCGCTATGAAATTGCCTAGGAGTTTTCGTAGGCTCAAAAATCAGAAAATACAGTATATGCCCTACGAAATCGAGGCTTCGTAGTTAGGAGTTTTCATAGCGCAAAACCCAGAATTTGCACTAGGTGCTCTACGAAACTGCTGTAGCTGCCAGTTTTGTTTTTTGTGGATCTATTACGAAAGGAAAAGGAGATTATTTTGGAAAGGGTGCTGCTGCAGAGGTGTAAGAATATCACTTGAGAAGTTTTGAGCCCTAAGCGAAAGGTAAATTCAAGAAATGAAGACATATACACATACCAAACCTTGCGCTACAAAATCACTGAAGCAACCTTTTTCAACAAAAAAATTGTTTTAAGTAGTCAACTTCGAGGAGGCCTCTTGAGCAACAGAAAGAATATTTTGGAAAACTAAAAGAGGTTTTTATTCCTAACATACTGAACTACAAAAAGAACTACAAAAAGCTCTTTCAGTTTCTTCAAATTCATTATGAGCTGGGAGAAGTTGATGACTGAAATTGCGCTATGAAACTGTTGTAAGAGCAGTTTTTCAGAAATCACAATTTCTAGTTTACACCTTATATTGAAAGACAGTTTCTGGGCAGTAGGAAAGGTATTGCAAAAAGCCAAGAGAGTTTTTTGTTCAGCAGAGAGTGGTTTACAAAAGCCTCCTTCAGTTTTGCAAAATACATTTTTGATGAGGAGAAAACAACTCTGTCCCAACACCTATTTTTCAGCGAGAACAGAGCAGGGGACAGTTTCCTAATTATGAAGGAGAAGCATGGACATCACCAAATTTGATATTAAGAAGGAGTCAAAAACCGAATTTATTCCACATCCTAGGTTGTTGCTAGCATAATAAGGAGTTTCACTCTAGTTGTATTAGGTCTCTAGGAATTTTAGTTAACAACTAGTTGTAATTAATAGTTTGTTTAAGTATCAATAGGTGTAAGGTCAAGTGAAATTCGAATTCCCCTCACGCTGGAGGAAGTAATCCAAGATTGTAATGAACTCTATATGACAAGAAGTGTAATGCACCAAAGGTTGGAAATTTTATGAGAAAACACTCATATTGTGTCATTGTAGAAGACTATGTTTTTTATGTAATACAGAGTTTGGCTTTACTTCTCAGGATTCAAAAGAGAGTTCAATGCTTCATTGTCTTATGATTGTCCTCAGTTCCTCATTTTCAGTGGTATGAATGTATGTTACTTGTATGTTATTAGAACTCATTGATAATGCTCTAATTTCCTTCATGCATTTGTAGACTGTGTTTGTACATGTTCTTATGTGTTACTGATATATTGAACTCTTGATGCCCTGACTTCCATGTTAAGCTAATATTACTATGATACTGAAACATATGCTCACTCCATAAGCCCAATGGATGCTTGTTGATTGTGTTCAACCATTTATACCTTTTCACTTGTTTTTTCCATGGAGTTAGCCATCTAATCCTTAATTGAAATCTTTAACCCAGTGACAGAGCCCTCTCAGGTTGAGGAGGCTAAGCCTCAGCCAAAAGATTGGTTTGAAACAGTTACTCAAAGTCTTCCTGATCAAACCTTACTCAAAGTCTTCCTGATCAGACCGTATCAGTGTTTGGTTTTGTGTGGTTTTGTGATAACAGCCTGGATGAAAACCATACATTTGCGTGTATAATGGTTGAAGTAAAATTTTCATTGAGATGTTAATTTCCAAAAGTTTTAATGATCCCTTGTGCATTCTTGAATTAATTTTTAATAATATTCTCCTCAAAAACATTTTATATGTACGATATTAAAACATCTAAGGTGCAGAATTATTGGTTGATTACGAAATCTAGAGCTAATCGTTTTATAAGGTATTAAAACACTTGGTACACAAATATTGACTGATAACCCAATCTGTAAGCTTGCATGATATTTACAGTTTTCTTCTGTACATTCGTCAAGAATTTGATTAGGGTTATTAGGACCTCTCGCAATGGAGCAATTGTCAAAGAGACCTATGAACACCCTGATTTCATGAGTTGTAGATATACTGATAGATCCCCTTTCCATTTTTTCTTTGTGGTCACGGTCACATTGCCTCTAAAATTACAACACAAGAAACTGTTGTAAGGGATGTCATTTTCCTCCATCATTACAATGGTGGAATCTGTTCTTGTAATAGTCTTGGTGACGAAAAATAAACCCAACAAAAAACCCAAAAGTTTTTTTCATTAGTATGTTTATATATATTGTAAAATATTTTTCCATAGCTTCTTTTTTTTATAAAAAAGGCATGGATGCCAAATTGTATCTTTCTGCATACTAGACATTTGGTTTACAATCAAGCATTGAGTGCACAAGCAATTTTTTATGAAATGCACGAGAATGACAATTCTTGAAAATTAATCCCAAACACGGACATTAATGAAGTGATCGCGGGCCATACTTGAAGCACCAACAAATCAAACTACTGATCTTTGTTTCAGGTCTCCTATCACTGTAAGACAACAAATAAATGCGCCCGGCTGTATATTCTCAGTTGGATAATTAGTTTATCAAAATCTAGCCCTTGGTCACTTGTTTTCCATTGACAAGCCAATTATTTTCAATCTCGCCGTAGTACTTTGGATAACTATTCTATCAAAATCCAATGGTAAACACATATATATAGCCACTGCTCATTTGTTGCCCATTGGCAAGGCAATTATTTTCAGTCTCCCTGTAATACTTCAATCAATCAAATTTCAGCATGGAGTAAATGAAGTTGTAAATGTTTGAGTGTACTATGCAGGAAATTTCAGCATGGAGTAAATGAAGTTGTAAATGTTTGCGTGTACTATGCAGGAAGGAGTCTGTACTTTGCAGTGTGTGACAGTGGTGAAAATTGGAAAATCCTATTTCCAACTATATAAAAAAATAAATGTGCTCTGACATGTGAGGCAAATAGCGCCCGCGAGGCAAATAGCTCTTGTCCTCTGAGTGACAACACATGAATCGAGATAGCAGCGTGGAGAGAGAGGGCGAGTGCTATTTGCCTCACATGTCAGAGCCCATTTACTTTTCTATAGAATTGGAAATAAGAGTTTCCATGAAAATTAACCATATGTATGTGTGCCCATATTTTAATTTAATACTTCCCCTGTCATTCATTCTGGAAAATAGAATTTTTTGTTTACTGTTTATTACTCTTTTTTGTTACTACCCGTGATTCCTAAAGTTTAAACTTTATTATTTACTATCAAGTGAAATCAGTTTTTATGACTGGTCGGCAGTATGGTGTCTATAATTACCTCCTCTGCCTTCATTGTGAGTATCAAAGCAGGTGTCAAAGCTTTGGTTTGATGACAAATTTATTAGAGCAGATTTACCAACAAGGAGCCAATGTTTTTTAACAATTACAAAGGGCAGTTTCAAGCATAAGTTTGGCAAATCTATAGATTCGTGGATTTAATTTAACAATTATGTTTATTGAGTAATCACAATAAAGACATTGTTCTTTTCTCCAGATATTTGAGATTTAGTAGAAAATGTGTTCAAAGAAGCATCTCTTGTATCAACATATAATGCATTGACACAAGAAGAAATATATTTGTTAAGAGAATAGGAAGAAGAATTCCAAAAATTTCTTCCAAATTTTTCCAGTGCATGAGAGTGTTTTTGCGAGGATTGTGGCAGCAACAAAGTCCAAGCAAGCATGATATATTCTCTAGATAGGGTGTCAAGGTATGACAAAGGTGAAGACAACAAAATTGCAAATGTTAATAATGAAGAGATTTTGAAACAACATGCATAGCATGCATGAAGGAGTCTAAGACAGTAGACACATTTTTTACACAATTTATTGCATTGGCTACTCAAATCAAATCTCATGGTGAAACACTTGAATGGAGGAAAATAGTTGAAAATATTCTAAGAAGTTTACCGGCAAGATTTGATCATATTGTTGTGGCCATAGAGGATACAAAGGATCTCTTACAATTTTCAGTGGATGAGCTTCATGCATCACTAGTTTCTCATGAAAGTAGATTGACGAAAACAACAAATTCCTCAATGGAATATGCTTTCAAGACACAAATCTCAGTTGGTCAAGGTAGAGGCAAAGGGAGATCAAATACTAGAGGTATAGGAAGAAGTCCACATATATGTGGAAGAAAGAGCTCTTCAAGCTCAATTGGAAGAGGCAAGACTCATAATCCAAGTCAAAATTCAAACCAAAATGAAGCACATTGAGGTCAAAGGTATGATAAATCTCAAGTTCAATGTAATTATTGCAAGAAGTATGAGCATTATACGGCTGAATGTATAAAGAAGCAATATGATCTTAGTAGTAAACCAAATGCAAATTTTACAAAAAAAAATTAGAACCATGATAGTATGTTTTTAGCATGCAATTTAGCACAAGAGAAGCAAAAAAGTTGTATGACTTCTAGACTCAGGTTGTAGCAGTAGCAATCACATGACAGGTAACATAGAAATGTTTTCTAATTTGGATGAAAGTATAAAATCTGAGGTCAAATTAGGGACTCACAAGAAGGTGTCAATCATGGGTAAAGGAAGATTTAATATTATAACAAAGAAGGGGGAGAAGAAGTATATTTTAAATGTGTATTTTGTTTGTGGTTTGAAACGCAATCTCATAAGTATTAGACAACTTATGCAAAAGGGGTATAAAGTATTTTTCAAAAACAGAGAATGCAGAATTTTGGATAAATTTCCAAATTGAAAAAGTTCAAATTACAAGCAATATAATGTTTCCTCTACAGATAAAACCAGATTTGAAGGTAGAGGGCAAACAAGCACAACAATCAATGGATTCACAAGAATATGAAAAAGGTTGTACCTATCACACAAACAAACATTCAAGAAAAAGTAAAAGATAAAAGTTGGCTATGGAATCTAATATTTTGACATCTTAACTTTGGAGGACTAAGCTTGCTACACAAAAAATCCATGGTAAAGGGATTGCAACTAATAGAAAAATGAGGTAGCTTATCTGAAGGATGCATCTTAGGCAATCAACATAGAGAATCATTTCCAACAGGAAAGTCAATAAGGGAAAATTTTCCCTTAGAAATTGTCCATTCAGATTTTTGTGGACCAATCAAGACACCATCAATTAGTGGTGGTTATTATTTCTTGACATTCATAGATTATTACACAAGGAAGCCATGGGTTTACATCCTAAGATGGGAAAGTGAAGTGTTTGAGCACTTCCATCAATACAAAACACTTGCTAAGAAACAAAGTGGACATGACATCAACATTTTGAGAACTGACTGAGGTGGCAAATACAACTCAAATGACTTCCTATCTTTTTACTAGGAGCACGAAATTCATAAAAATATCACAACAAGGTACACACCTCAACAAAATGGTGCCGCATAAAGGAAAAATAGAAAAATTATGGAAATGGAAAGGAGTATGTTAATGTAAAAGCACTTGCCAAATGATTGTTAGGCCGAAGTTGTAGCTTGTGTAATGCACATCATAAATAGGTGTCCAACTAAGAGTGTGAAGAATAGGGTTTCTGAAGAAGCATGGAGTGCAAGAAAACATAGTGTCAGTCACATGAGAGTGGTTGGATGTGTGGAATATGCACATGCCCCAAATGAATCAGGAAACAAGTTGGACAACAAGGGGGAGAAATGCATATTTGTGGGATATAGTGATGATTCTAAGGCATATAAGTTCTACAATCCATTAACCAAAAAGTTCGTAATCAAAAGAGATGTACAATTTATTGAAGAGGAAGAATTGGATGGAATTTTGGAGAAGACAATTAATGTGGTAGCAAGTTTACCATAACAAGAGAAAGATAAATTGATAGAAACAAGTAATTCTTCAATGGCTCCTCCTCCTACAGTTATTCAAGCTCAACAAAGCAATCATCAATTCATAGCATCAACAAGCAATAGCATAGTGTCACGCATTCAAGAAAATTCTCCTTCAAGTGCACAAGAAAGATCAACAACTCTATCTTCTCCAAGTTCAACATCAAGTGACATATCAAATCCATCTTTGGCAAGCACAAGAAGACAAAAATTCACAAATGTGAGTGAGATCTATGAGTAAAATGAAGGTGACAGTGGCATACCTCTAAATTCTTTATTTTTTCATGTAGATGATCCAATTCATTTTGAAGATGCAATGAAGGAAGAAAAATGGGTAGAAACAATGGATGAAGAAACAAAAGCAATAGTAAAGAATTACACATGGGAGTTAGTGAATCTTCTAGAAGGAAAATAAGTCAAGGTTTAAAGTTGGTCTATAAGGCCAAAAGCAATGTTAAAGGAAGGATTGAAAGTCATAAAGCAAGGATAGTTTTCAAAGGATACAAATAGTAGCATGAAAGAGATTATGAAGATACATTTAAACCAATCGCAAGAATGGAGACACTGCGGACATTATTGGCAACGTTCGCGCAACATAAGTGCAAGGTATATCAAATGGGTGTGAAATCAATGTTCTTGAATGAAGTGCTAAAAGAGGAAGTGTATGTGGAATAACCACTTGGTTATGAGGTTCAAGGCCACAAAGAGAAGGCGTACATGCTAAAGAAATCTCTTTATGGATGAAGCAAACACCACGTGCATGGCATTAGCAAATGTGACAGTGAGTCTACACTATACATCGATGAAAGTGATGGTAAGATTTTAATTGTTGTTTTATATGTAGATGATTTGATTTTTACATGGAGTGATGATATCCTCATTGCCAATTTCAAAGAAGTCATGAAAAGTGAGTTTGAAATAAGGAATTTGGGGTTGTTAAGATATTTTCTAGGCATAGAAGTGAAGCAAATGGAAGATGGGATTTTTATTTCTCAAATAAAGTATGCTTCAGACATCTTGAAGAGGTTTCAAATGTAGGACAACAAGGCCAAGCCAACTCCAACTGCCATGGGATTGAAATTGAGCAAAGAAGATTGTAACAATGATGTCAATCATAGACTACAAAAAAGAATGGTCGACAGTTTGATTATTTGACAACAAGTAGACAAAATTGATGTATGTAGTGAGTTTGGTTTCAAAATTCATGGAGACACCAAATGAGACACATTTGTAAGCAACTAAATGAATTTTAAGGTATGTTAATGGGACTAAAGGCTATGGAATTTTGTACACTGCAATAAATGATAAAGTGACTGGGAAGGAAGTGTGGCTGACAGAAAGAGCACACCATGCTACGTTTTCCATATGGGCTCAGAAGCCATTTCGTGGGCTTCCAAGAAACAATCAATAGTGTCACTATCGGCAATTGATGGTGAATATGTCACAACAACAAGGGCAACATGTTAAGAAATTTTGATAAGAAGAATGCTCAAAGATTTATGGCATGAAGAAGAAGGAAAAACAACAATTTATTATGATAATAATTATATAATTGTGTTGTCTAAGAATTTTGTTTTTCACAAAAAAAGTAAGCACATAGACACTAAGTATCATTTTATAAGGGAGTCTATTAACAATGGAGAAATTGTTTTGCAGCATTACAGGTCACAAGAAAAATTTGAAAATTTTGTCCATATATAAGGCTGTTTGGGAATTGTCAATGTCAGTGGTTCTGATTAAGGAGAAGTGTTTGAAAATAATCCCAACCACTGAAATTAATGAACTGATCAAACTTGTTTTTCACAAAAGAAGTAAGCACATAGACACTAAGTATCATTTTATCAGAGAGTCAATTAACAATTTAGAAATTGTTTTGCAGCATTACAGGGCACAAGAGCAATTTACAGACATCTTCACAAAACCATTGACATGAAAAAAAATTATCCATATATAAGACTGTTGGGGAATTGTCAATGTCAGTGGTTGTGATTAAGGAAAAGTGTGATTAAGGAAAAGTGTTTGAAATGAATCCCAACCACCAAAATTAATAAACTGATCACACACCATACTTGGAAGTACCAACCAATCGAACTATAGATTTTGGTTTTAGAATGATGTGAAAGTAAATGAAATTCTGAACCAACGTACAAGTTCTCCCATCCCTGTAATACTTCAGTCAATCAAGTATCTGCAAATATCTGTGTGGAGTAAATGAAGCTGTAAATGTTTGTGTACTGTGTCAGAAGGAGATTAATCTTGTGCGCCCATATTTTAATTTAATGCTTTCCCTATCATTAACACATCAATCTATGTTTTATTTCATAAGCTATAGTAAAACTGGGTGGGTGTAAAAACTGTTTTCACTGTGTAAAACAAAGTATTAGCAAATATCTGTATTTTTTTTCCCAGTGTGGTAGAAAGAGTCGAAGACTCTAGTATTCATTTGTAAATGCTTTTTTTCCTTTCACGAAATCGTAATCCAAAGTATTTCCTACAAGCTCATTCTGGAAAATTTAATTTTTTGGTTCTCTGTATTACTCTATTTCTATTTTGTTACTGTGTTTGATTCTTGAAGTTTAAAATCAATTATTTATAGTCAAGTGAAATCAATTTTTATTTGGTCTACGCCATGGTGTGTATAACTACCTCCTCTTCCTTTACTCTCAATAACCAATCCCTCTCAATATTTTCTCAAATGTAGAGCGAATGGTGACAGAGTAGCATCTTTGTTATTGTTATGTCAACATGCAGCTATATGGGATTAATAGGCCAAGGTAGACAATACTTTGATTACATCATTCAACCGTATCATGTTTTTCTTAGTCTAAACTACTATGTTTGCAGGTTTGATATACTTGGTTCCACTCGAAAACTGAAAGAAGAAAAGAATTTTATCAATAATATGTTGATCAAAGATGACGTCGTTAGATGGGCACATTGTTCGGTTCATGTAAAACACAGTGATACAAATCTAGCAGTCTCTTGAAGAAAAATATTTGAGTTGGAGCCTAAAAATGCTAGAATTTGCTTTCTATTTTCAAACATGTATGCTTCGGCTGGTAGGTGGGATAAAGTATCATAGGTTAGAGAATTGACAAAACATAATGGATTGAAGAAAAAAAGAAAGGAAAAGCTAGATGATGGGAAAACATCCATGCATATCTTGTAGGAAACATATCCCAACCATGACATTAAATTATTTGTGCAATGGTGGATAATTTGGATGGGCATAGAGAGGTGGCAGGATATTTTCCTGGTAGTTGTTGTTGTTTTTTTTTTTCTTTTTCTTCGTACAATAGAAAGTAGGAAGCAAGTTCCAAGGATGGATTGCGTTCGTGTGGAGATCAGTGGTGGTGGTTGGGTTTGAAACATGGGTCAAGTATATATATACAATTTTCCTGCTATTTTTGGAGTTTCATGTTAATAACCTCAATTTTGGTTTTGTATATCTAGGCTGCTTTGGAGTCATATTAAGAAAATGCCATCAAAATAAATGTGTTTAACCTGTGCATAGTCTATGTAGCTATATATAGTCCTTCAGAATTGGTGTTATAGGGATAATTTGACACGGGTTTGAGAAGAATTATGTCTATCTAAAAAGATGTCAAAAATAAAATTTACCCACTTATAACCATGCTGGTATTGTATATAATGTTTTCAATGCTGAAAGAAAAGATCCAAGATTACAAAATTACTCTTACTCTTAGGTTGTAACACTATGCTTCCCTACTGTGTATCCATGGTCGTACATCTTGCTTAATGTTCACCTGCAAGGAGCACATTTTGGTGCCTCTAAATTTTATTCTCGAGTAGAAGTAACAAAACTATGGTAGAAATTATTTTCTAGTTAGAACGGATGATGCAAGATGTAGAAATTGTTGTTTTTTTAGTTAAAAATGATGATATTGGACATTATGTTATGCTGGGTATTACTATATGTTATTCTACATAGGAAAATGACTGTATACTTTTAATTATGTTACATACACATTTATTCTAGGAAACTGTAGAAAATATTAATGAGCAACAATGAGAAAAAAGCAAGTTTTGGAGTTAAAAACATAAAACCACAAAAGGATGAAGGAAACATAGAAGGAAAAACTCATTTTTTGAGGAAAGTAGTCTTGTAAAATGTTATCCCAAGGACTTTTGGAAGATATTCATTTATGAGAATTATAAATATATAGCCGCGATCCATCTTAATTCCAGATCTATCAAGTGCCAAGAGGGATTAAATCTCTTGACGTGCAAACCTATTTTTCAGTGAAAAACTTGAGGAAAGGTTTGCACCTCGAGAGATTTGATCCCTCTTGGCGCTTGATATATACGGAGTTAAGATGGATCTAGGTTGGTATCAATCATGTGCAGCCAGGGAAAATCTATTGAAGATATGATTAATTTTATCAATAATATGTAAATACATCTAATATTAATATCAACATTTTAAATATGCTAATCTGGTCATTTAAATTTTAAATTTGGTTAGTTACCTTAGTGTGTTGAGATGATAAATATTGTTAATAACTTTAATGATAAAAATTGATGAAATAAAAAATTTGAATGCAGAGTGACAATGTAATAGTGTTTAATGATATAAAATGTGAATAATAAGGATTTATTCAATTACAAATAGCCTTCATTATGATCAATCTCAAACTATTTTCTTCTACTATTCTTATTGTCACCCTTGTTAATTTTGTCATATTTTCATATTGATTATATGAAAAGGACAGTTGAAATCGTCAGCCATTTAAATATTTAACTTGAGTTGTTGTAGTAAACATCATACATTGCCTCTCTTGCTCTCCAATATTAATAAGTTGAATTTCTATAACACAAAAACCAATGTACATTACCAATAATTTTTTGTGCTTACACTGAAATCAATGCACATTGTTAATCCAAGCACTTTAAAATTAATGTATCATCATACATCCAATTACATCAAATTAGAAATCAACATCTACACTTAAATCAATGCATCTAATGCAAATAATCAAATAAGGCTAGAAAACAATTTCTACTTTGAAATCAATGCATCTAAAACAAGCAATCAAATAGGATTCGAAATCAACATCTACACTCAAATCAATGCATCTAGTGCAAGTAAGAAAATGGGATTAGAAACCAACATATACACAGAAATCATTGCATTTAGTGCAAGAAATCAAATAGGATTAGAAATCACCATTTACACTGAAATCAATGCATTTAGTGCATGCAATCAAATAGACTTAGAAATCGCCATTTATACTGAAATCAATGCATTTAGTGCAATCAATCAAATTGGATTAAAAATAATTTACATTGAAATCAATGCATCTAATGCAAGAAATCAAATAGGATTAGAAATTTTCATCTACACTTAAATCAATGCATCTAGTGCAAACAATCAAATAGGATTAGAAATCACCATCTACACTGAAATGTATGCATTTAGAGAAAGCAATCAAATAGGATTAGAAATCATATACATTGAAATCAACACATCTAGTGCAAGCAATCAAATAGAATTAAAAATCACCATCTACATTGAAATAAATGCATATAGTGCAAAAATCTTCTAACCTCTCTCCCCCCTCCATCTCTCCTTCTTTGTATCTTTATCTCACCCCCCCAAACACACACTCTGTCTCACTCCATATTTATCATTCACGCTGTCCCTTTGTCCCTCCCTCCCTCTCTCCATCTCTCTCTTCTTCCCTCTCTTAACCTTCCATTAATATCTCTATCTCCCTTTGTCTCTCTATATCAATGCCAAAACATACACTCCCTTTTTATAATCTATCTATCTATCCCTCCCCCTTCTCTCTCTCCCTCTCTCTCTCTTCGCGTTCTCTCCCTCTCCCCAACTTCTCTCTCTTTCCTCCTGTTGTCCTCTCTTCTTCTCTCTCCACCTTCCTTGTCACTCCCTCTATCTCTCTCCACCTTTCTCTCTTTATGTCTTTCTTCTTACCTCCCTCTCTCTCCCCTTCAAACTTCATTTATCTTTCCCTCCCTCTCTCCACTCTCTCACATCCTCTCTCTCCCTTTATCTCCCATCTCTTTCTATCTCTCTCTTCACCCTCCAACTCTATTAATATATCCCTCCCTCTTCTTCTCTCTCCTTCTATCCCCCCTCCTCTCCATCTCGACATCTTTGTCTCTTTATCTCACCCCCAGACATACACACTCTCTCTCCATCTCTCCCTTGTCACTCCCTCTCTCTCTCCACTTGTCACTCTCTATGTCTTTATTCTTCCCTCCCTCCCCCCCTACAACTCCATATATCGATCGCTACCTCTCCTCTCCTCTATCACTCCCTCTATCCTCCTCTCTATCAAGCCCTTCTCTCTCTTTCCTCATGTTTTCCTCTCTCCCTATCTCTCCATCTTTCTTATCAGTTCCTCTCTCTCTCCACCTTTCTCTCTATGTATTTCTTATTACCTCTATCTCTCCCCCCCTCCAACTTCATATCTCTTTCCCTCCCTTTGTCTACTCTCTCACATCCTCTTTTTTACTTCCTCTCTCTCCCTTTCTCTCCCATCCCTCTCTCTATCTCTCTCTTCACCCTCCAACTATGTTACTATATCCCTCCATCTCTCATTCTCTCTCTTTCTCTCCCCCCTTCTCTGCATCTCTCCTTCTTTGTCTCTTTATCTGACCCCAAACATACACACCCTCTCTCCATCTCTCCCTTGTCACTCCCTCTCTCTCTCAACTTCTCACTCTTTATGTCTTTCTTCTTCCCTCCCTCTCTCCCCCTACAACTCCATCTCTTTATTTATCCCTCCCCCCTACTCTCTTGCTCCCTCTCTCCTCCTCTCTGTCAAGTCCTCTCTATCGTACTTCCTCTCTCTCCCTTCTCTCCTACATCCCTCTCTCTTCCACCATCACTCTCCTCCCCTCTCTCATGTCCTCTCTCGCATCCTTCCTCTCTCTCTCCCTTTCTCTCATACCTACCTCTCTCTTCCCCCATCTCTCTCTCTCTCTCTCTCTCTCTCTCTCTTTTGCCTCCAATACTCTCTCTCTCTCTCTTCGCCCTCCAATCCTCTCTCTCTCTCTTCAGCCTCCAATCTAATCTCTTCCCCCATCACTTGCTCTATCTCTCTCTCTCCAACTATGTTACTATATCCCTCCTTCTCTCATTGTCTCTCATTCTCTCCCACCTTCTCTCCATATCTCCTTGTTTGTCTTTCTATCTCACCCCTAAACATACACACTCTCTCTCCACTTCCTACTCTCTATGTCTTTCTTCTTCCCTACCTCTCTCCCCCTCCAACTACATCTCTCTATCCTTCCCTCTCTCCTCTCCTCTCTCTCTCTCTACCGTGCAATCCTCTCACTATCTCCCTCCCTCTCTCCTTCTCTCTCTCCCCCCTCCATCTTTGTGTCTCCCTCTCCCTCTCTTACCCTTCTCTATCTCTCTCACTCCTCTCCCTCTCTATTTATTCATTCCTCCTCTCCCCTCTCCTTCAATTTATCTCCATCTCTCCCTTGTCACCCCCCTATCTCTCCACATATATCACTCTATGTCTTTGTTCTTCCCTACCATATATGATGCAGGAGCATCTAGCTGATAGGATGAGATAAAAGAAAGGCTGTTTGATCTTTGAAGGGGATGGAGGAGTAATTTACTGAGTGGATACTGTGGTTGTTTTCTTTTATTTTTATATGATTATGTTGTCTAAGTTAAATAAACAAATAGTAATTAGGAAGGACAATTAATAGGGATAAATGTTTAAACATCTAGTTTTACTTTCGTAATAATGTTGTAAGTAAATAATGGTTCTGTAGCAAAACAGATGTAACTGATCAGATATAACCAACAACGGTTTGAAAAACTAACAGTTTCTACCAATTGTTTTAAAGGAGAAACATAACACAGTGAGGGGTTCGATTTGCTGAGTAATGAAAAAATTTTGTAATTTTTGTGCACACATTTCCTCTCCAGCATCCCAAAAGCCTTTTACGTTATTTATGAGATTACATTGTTTTTTATGTACAACACAAATTGTTTGTAGGATTATTTACAGGCATATGGTCCTATATGTGACCAGAGTTACAACGGTTACAGTAATTGAACGAAATCAAACAAGTTGCAAAGAAACTCAAAGAGCGTGCGGTGAAAACCAACCATACAGTCCCCGTGACCATAGACACAAGTGAACGTCAAGGAGGTGGAACCAGCCGAGTCCAAACAAGTAACAAAGTTCTAGAATTGCCAGGTATGCCAGTGAAAAAACATCCACAGTTCCATATTTAAATTAATACAAATAAGAAAATAGAATTCCAATTCATTCACATATATATATTGTTCGAAAAAAAAATCTGTTCTGCAATTATACAGACCATGCCTATGACAGAATTGGGACTAGACACAGTACGGGTTCAGAACCCTTGACCCATTTACAATAACCAGACATAATAGGAATGATTGTGTAAACCTACAGTGAAACTGTATGTAGACTGCGGCCCAACAAATAATTAATATAAAAGCTTTAACAAACCCCAACCTAAGGCCGAACGAAAGCAACCAAAGAACAGAGAACGACACCACCCGTGTCTAGCCGGAGCAACCAAACTGCCAGGCACCAAAGCCCTTGAGCAGCCATATCTGCAGCAATAACCAGTTAACAAAAGGTATAAGCATCTGACAGTGAAATGAAACAAGAGCATGCAACCTAGGAAGAGCAAATAAATTTCAGATATTTACCTAACAGAGGCAAGTCGTGACAATAGCAATTCCACAAGGTCACCCTGCTCACAAGGAGTCGAGACATTAGTCGACCGAGAGAAGAAGGGCTAATACTGATAGCATGGAACTAGGAGAACTTACCCTGTGAATGACGAAGGAGCCGAAGGAAGTTGCCACCGCCCTCTGCCCAGATTCGAGGAAGGACGATTAGAGACCAGAAGGTTGTTACCTGGAGAAATTTTAACCAGCAAAAGAACACAATGACCGTGGAAAATTATAGGCATCAACACGCATGCTAAAAAGAAGCATAGAAACGTAACAACAAGCCACGAATACACAGTGAACAGTCATAGTAAGCACAGACCAGGCAAAGACTGAACCTACCGTGTGGATATCACCATTGTCGGATGAAGAGGAGAGACTTTCAGGTTGAAACCATGAACCAGAGGACACAACCACAGAACTCCACACCGAAACCACCAGAAACCCCCGAGAACGCAGAGCTCACAGAACCAAAAGAACGGGCTAGCAAATGGCTCGAGTGAGGGTTTGATCGCCCATACCAAGGGAGATGCGAGAATCCCAAGGGTGGACATGCGTCAAACAACCAGAGCCAGAAGTACCAATCACCTATGTGGGTACCAAGGACCAAATCCCTATCATTAAAATCAACCGTCAGCGAATCAACCCTATATCAAAAAAAATCTACTGTTCATCATTTACTGTTGCTTTATTCCCACATTTAATATCTGTGGGAGGTGTGTTACGTGGGCTGGACTCATCAAGTGGTATCAGAGCTGGAAATTGAGAGGATTGGAATATGGAGGTTCAAAGATGAGGACATGGAAGTGGTGTGCACATAGCAGAAGATGAGGGTTTGAGGGAAGAAATAAGGACCCTTACTGCTCGCTTAGAGGAAATGGAGGCAGGAAGGAGAAGAGACCCAGAACTTGGGGATGACAGTGAGGAGGAGGCAGTAGCTACTACAGACGGATCAGATGAAGAAGCTCCAGAGATAAAATTGTTGAGGTTAGTGTTGCTAGCCAACAACAAGCCCAAACCAGAGATTCCTAACTATGATGGCAGTCTGTCTACAGAAGTTCTGTTGGACTGGATAAGCGAGTTGGATAAGTATTTTGAGAACGAAGAGATCAGTGAGGATAAAAGAGTCAGATTCGTTGCAACCAAACTGAAGGGACACACCGCTTTATGGTGGGATAGTGTCCAAGCAGACAGAAGGAGAATGAATAAGCTACCGATAAGGAAGTGGCCAAGGGTGGTGGCAAAGATGAAAGGCAGATTTCTGCCTAAAGATTATCAGGTTGCGCTTTACCGATAGGTACAGAACTTAAGACAGAAAGGTATGACAGTAAAGGAATATACAAAAGAATTTTATCGTGTAAACTTGAGGGCTGGTTATACTGATGATACTCTAGAGAAGACAACGAGATACGTGAATGGTTTAAGGCTGGAAATACTAGATGAGATCAATATTCTTTCTCCGCGGAACATAGAAGAAGCCTTTAAGAGTGCTGTAAAGGCTGAAGAAAATACTAATAGAAAACAGAATAATAGGAGAGGACATGGAAATGGCAGAGGACGAGGACAGTCTTATGGCAGAGGGAGAACTGCCAGTAACAGTGAAGAGGGCAGTAGCTCTAGGGCTTCAGGAATAACAGAGAAGGGAGATAGCACGAGAGGAGGTTGGCCATATCAGCAAGGAAGAGGGAATGGCCGAGGAAGAGGAGCTAATTTCTAGTGCTACAGGGGCCATAAGTGGGGGAATAGATCCTTCAAATGTCCGGAAGCAGAGAAAGCTGGCCAGAGGGAAACATTTGTTGCACAGCCTGAGGAAGCTGAGGCACTGCCCTAGGAGGTGGAAAATGTGGCAGAAATGGGAGAGGCTTTGATTCTAAATAAAGTACTGTTGAAGCCAGCAAAGGAGACTACCGAGTAGACCCAACGAAAGGCACTGTTCCAGACAATTTGCAAATCACATGGAAAGTGTTGTAAATTGATCATAGATAGTGGGAGTATAGATAATTTGGTTGCCACCAAGATGGTGGAGAAGCTCAGATTGAGGCGACTTAAGCACCCCACACCTTACAAGGTGTCATGGCTGCAGAAAGGCCACCAGCTATTAGTTGATGAACAATGCAAGGTTGAATTTCACATTGGCAGGTACAAGGACAAGGTTGTCTGTGATATCATGCCAATGGACGTGTGCCACATACTACTGGGGAGACCATGGCAGCATGATCTGAAGGTGGTACATGATGGGAAGACGAATTGTTACAAATTTGTTAAAGATGGAGTCAAGCATACGCTTGTACCCATCAAAGAGGAAGATACAGTAGAAGCGAGTGGAACAAAAGCATTATTAGTAGGTGGAAAATAGTTTATTAAACAGATTGAGGAGAATGAGGTGAATTATGCTATCGTAAGGAGAACTAGGACTGTGCTGCTGCACACGGAAATGTCTAAACTGCCTACAGAGATTCAAGAGATGTTAGAGGAATTCAAGGACATTGTAGTGGATGACTTACTAGACAAGTTGCCTCCCAAGAGGAGCATCAGCCATCATATCGATTTCATACCTGGAGCAAGCCTACCAAATAAAGTAGCATATCGAATGAGCCCGAAGGATATTGAAGAGATTCGGAAATAGGTGCAAGAGTTGCTAGACAAAGCGCTGATTAGAGAAAGTTTGAGCCCTTCTACGGTGCCAACAGTACTCGCACCTGAGAAGGGAGGAGAATGGCGGATGGGTACGGACTTGCGAGCTATTAATAAAATCACTATTTGATATAGGTTTCCCTTACCAAGGATGGATGATATGATGGATTGTCTTAACGGGGCAGCTTATTTCACAAAGATTGATCTGAAGAGTGGCTATCATCAGATCAAGATCAAAGAAGGAGACGAGTGGAAGACAACCTTCAAGACCAATGAAGGGCTGTATGAGTGGCTGGTCATGCTGTTCGGTTTGAGTAACGCTCCTAGTACTTTTATGAGGTTGATGAATGAAATGTTATAAGAGTTCATTGGTAAGTTTGTGATAGTATATCTTTATGATATTTTGATTTTTAGCAGAACGAAAGAAGAGTACCTTCAACATGTTCGAAGAGTGCTAGAGAAATTACAGCAGAATAAACTGCTGATAAACTTGAAGAAATGTACTTTCCTGCAGAAAGAATTATTTTACTTGGGCTTTGTAATTGTAGAGAATGAATTGAAGATGGATCCAGAAAAGATCGCAACGATCGTTAATTGGTCGTCACCAAAGAGCTTATTTGAGGTACGTAGCTTTCAAGGGTTGGCGAGTTTTTACCGCAAGTTTATAAGAAATTTTAGTGAAATCTGCGCGCCTATGCTAGACACCATCAAAAAGGCCAGTCAGCCTTTTTGTTGGACCAAGGAAACAGAGAATAGTTTCCAGCTCTTGGAGTGGAAGATTACAGAGAGGCCAATTCTAAGGCTACCGGATTTTAATAAGCTTTTCTAGGTTCGATGCGATGCAACTGGGACAGCCATTGGCGCTGTACTTAGTCAGGAGGATAAACCAGTTGCATTATTTAGTGAGAAATTGAACGAAAGCAGGCATAAATATTCCTCATATGACAAGGAATTTTATGTCGTTGTCCAAGCTTTAAAGCATTGGAGACACTACCTGCTGGTGAATGAGTTTGTGCTATTTTCTGATAATTTAGCACTGCAATATGTAATGCAACAACATAAGTTGAACTATAAGCATGCCAAATGGGTAGAGTATCTGCAGAGTTTCACCTTTGTATTGAAACACATCAGTGGGCAAGCTAATAAGGTGGCAGACGCATTGAGCAAAAGGGTTTTGCTCTTACAGGAAAGTACAATATAGGTGTTGGGATTTGAACACTTAAAAGATTTGTACTAGACCGACACAGACTTCAAGGAAGCCTTTGAAGCCTGTCAGAATCCCGTGCTGAGGAATACAAGTCCATGGTTGGACTACAACTTGCAGGAGGGATTATTGTTTAGAGGAGGTCAATTATGCATCCCGAATTGTTCGATGAGAGAAAATATTGTACGGGAGAAACATAGCGAGGGTCTAGCCGGTCATTTCGGCATAGACAAGACTTTGGAGCAGCTCTGACACTTCTATTACTGGCCCAGAATGCGCAGGGTTGTACAACGGTATGTAAACATGTGTAAAGTCTGCCAATTAGCGAAGGGACATAGTCAAAACACTGGACTTTACACACCACTACCTGTTCCAAGTAGACCATGGGACTCTGTCAGCATTGAATTTGTCCTAGGATTGCCTAGAACGCAGCGAGGATATGACTCAGTGATTGTGGTGGTAGACAGATTTTCAAAAATGGCGCATTTCATCCCTTGTCGAAAAATTAGTGATGCCACTCATGTAGCTCACCTGTTTTTCACGGAGATTGTTAGATTACACGGCCTACCCAGATCTATTATTTCCAACAAGGACGTAAAATTCACGGGACACTTTTGGCGCACCATATGGAAAAAGTTGGACACACAGTTGAATTTCAGTTCTGCATATCATCCGTAGATTGATGGACAAACGGAAGTGGTGAAGAGGAGTTTGGGAAATTTGTTACGGAGTTTGACTGGGGAAAATTCACGGTTATGGGATCGTGCTCTCACTCAGGCAGAATTCACTTATAACGATTTGCTAAATCGTAGCACCGGACACAGTCTATTTCAAATCCTGTATGGCATGCATCCTCGGGGGATGCATGAACTGTGAGATTTGGGAAAGTTGGAGCGGAGGAGTGCTGACGGAGAAGATTTTGCTGAAGCGATGAGTGAACTACACGAACGGGTGAAGCTAAAGTTGCAGGACAACGTGCAGAAATACAAACAACAGGCAGATTTAAAGCGACGGGAAGTCCAATTCAATGTAGGTGACGAGGTCCTTGCACACTTACGCAAAGAACGGTTTCCTAAGGGCACGTATAATAAGCTAAAATTTAAAAAGATTGGTCCCTGTAAAATTTTGCGTAAGTTCTCAGCCAATGCTTATGAAATTCAGCTGCCACCTGATATAGGCATATCACCTATTTTCAATGTGGCAGACCTGTTCCCATATACTGCCAACTTAGAGAAGACAGTGTGGTACAGCCAGAACGGGACACCCAAGTTGGAGACAGTTCTTGGATGAGGCACATGTCTTTGGTTCAGCCCCATGAGATCGAAAAGATTCTCGATACCCAGGTAGCCAAGAAGACTCGTAGGAAGGAGTATCTATAATACCTTGTCAAGTGGAAGAACTGTCCAATTGAGGATAGTTCGTGGCTTGACGTGGCGCAGATTCAGAAGGCTGGTTATTCTGTGGAGGAACTCATGGAATGGAGCCATGCATTTTTCTTACCCCGGGAGCCTGATGCAGGAGCATCTAGCTGATAGGATGAGATAAAAGAAAGGCTGTTTGATCTCTGAATGGGACGGAGGAGTAATTTGCTGAGTCGATACTCTGGTTGTTTTTTTTTTTTTGATTATGTTGTCTTAGTTAAATAAACAAATAGTAATTAGGAAGGACAATTAATAGGGATAAATGTTTAAACAGTTAGTTTTACTTTCGTAATAATGTTGTAAGTCAATAATGGTTCTGTAGCAAAATGGATGTAACTGATCAGATATAACCAACAGCGGTTGGAAAAACTAACAGTTTCTAACAATTGTTTTAAAGGAGAAACAGAACACAGTGAGGGGTTCGATTTGTTGAGTAATGAATTTTTTTTGTAATTTTTGTGCACACATTTCCTCTCCAGCGTCCCAAAAGCCGTTTAGATTATTTATGAGATTACATTGTTTTTTTATGTACAACACAAATTGTTTGTAGGATTATTTACAAGCATATGGTCCTATATGTGACCGGAGTTACAATGGTTATAGTAATTGAACGAAATCAAACAGGTTGCAAAGAAACTCAAAGAGCGTGCAGTGAAAACCAACTATACAGTCCCTGTGACCACACACACAAGTGAACGTCAAGGAGGTGGAACTAGCCGAGTCCAAACAAGTAGCAAAGTTCTAACATTGCCAGGTATGCCAGTGAACAAACATCCACAGTTCCATATTTAAATTAATACAAACGAGAAAATAGAATTCCGGTTCATTCACATATATATATTGTTCGAAAAAAAACCATTCTGCAATTATACAGACCATGCCTATGACAGAACCAGGACTAGACACAGTACGGGTTCAAAACCCTAGACCCATTTACAGTAACCAGACATAATAGGAATGACTGTGTAAACCTACAGCGAAACTGTATGCAGACTGCGGCCCAAAAAATCATTAATATACAAGATTTCACAAACCCCAACCTAAGGCAGAATGAAAGCAACCAAAGAACCGAGAATGACACTACTCGTGTCTAGCCGGAGCAACGAAACCGCCAGGAACCAAAGCCCTTGAGCAGCCATACCTGAAGCAACAACCAATTAACAAAAGGTATAAGCATCTGACAGTGAAAATAAACGAGAGCATGCAACCTAGCAAGAGAAAATAAATTTCAAATATTTACCTGACGGAGGCAAGCCACGACCATAGTAATTCCACAAGGTCACCCTGCTCACAAGGAGCCGAGACATTAGTTGACCGAGAGAAGAAGGGCTAATACTGATAGCATGGAACCAAGAGAACTTACCCTGTGAATGGCGAAGGAGCCGAAGGAAGTTGCCACCACCCTCTGCCCAGATTTAAGGAAGGACGATTAGAGACCAGAAGGTTGTTACCTGGAGCAGTTTTAACCAACAAAAGAACACAATGACCGTGGAAAATTACAGGCATCAACACCGCATGCTAAAAGGAAGCATAGAAATGTAACAACAAGCCACGAATACACAGTGAACAGTCATAGTAAGCACAGATCAGGCAAATACTAAACCTACTGTGTGGATATCACCATTACCGGATGAACAGGAGAGACTTTCAGGTTGAAACCCTAAACCAGAGGACGCAACAACATAACTCCACACCGAAACCACCAGAAATCCCCGATAACGCAGAGCTCACAGAACCAAAAGAACAGGCTTTCAAATGGCTCGAGTGAGGGTTTGATCGCCCATACCAAGGCATACGCGAGAATCCCAAGGGTGGACATGTGTTAAACAACCGGAGCCAGAAGTACCAATCACCGGTGTGGGTACCAAGGAACAAATCCCTATCATTAAAATCAATCGTTGGTGAATCAACCCTATATAAAAAAAAAACTACTGTTCATCATTTACTGTCGCTTTATTCCCACATTTAATATCTGTGGGAGGTGTGTTACGTGGGCTGGACTCATCAATATATATCTAGAATTAATATATATCATGATATATTAATATATATTATAATATAACAAATTTATTATTGTATTAATCCAAAGTTATAAAATTTAATTATATTAATATATTAATATGAATATTATTATTATTAAATTATATTTAATAATAATAATAATAATAATAATAATAATTTAATAATATTTTTTTGCATGGTATTAATAATACTTTGGCCGATGGTATTAAAATGGTATTTGGCCCATAGGATTCACTTAAATAAAATCTCTTTTTTTTGAGTTTTATTAAATATAAAGAGGTTTATGAAGTAAATATAAAAAATGTTTTATTCACTTAAATAAAACCATTTTTTTTATTTTCTTAAATATAAAAAGGTTTATAGAGTAAATATAAAAATAGGTTTTATTTATTTACAATACCTTTAGTTTAATTATATTTTTATTTATTTACCATACATTGAGTTTATTTATTTTTTTATTTACTTACCATACCTCTTTTTTCCTCCCTCTCCAACTATGTTACTATATCCCTCCCTCTCTCCTTTTCTCTCCTTCTCCGAAATATTATTTCACACTTCGCTTGCTAAATGCTTCCTCACGAATAGAATTCCACACATTTTTTTGGTGTTAAATTTATATAGATATAGATAGACATGATTTTTCATTAGGGCCTACATTAATTTAGATTAGATTAAATTTTTAGTAAATGTTCAATATGTTAAATGTTAAACATGACATATTTACATTTACATTTTTATGTGAGATCTACCCGATAAATACTAGTTGAGGTTTATGATTACATTTACTTGTTTATGATCTACCCTCATACATGTTTATGCTTACATTTAGTTTGAGTGAGATCTACCCATATATGTTTAAGTCTACATTTAGTTTGCATTTACGTATTTTTTTACGTTTTTATGTGAGATCTACCTCATACATGTTTTCATTTACATTTATGTTCATGTTTTTATGTGAAATCTACCCCATATTGATGGAGATGAGCAATAAGAAAGGTTTGGTGGGAATTTTAAATTGCATAAATATTTGCAAATAAATTTCATTTCAAAGCTAAT
The DNA here is from genome assembly GCA_031772625.1 of Pinus tabuliformis. NCBI lineage: Eukaryota > Viridiplantae > Streptophyta > Pinopsida > Pinales > Pinaceae > Pinus > Pinus tabuliformis. The sequence continues at coordinate 995,112,727 of CM062806.1, read as the reverse complement.
CCTTATACACTCTGAAAGGAATTTTCTCTCCATGATGGAGTTAAGGGATATTGTAGATGTAGAAAACATCTTTATTTTAAATACAATAGTAGTTAGAAATTGTGAAGGACATAAGTTAAGAATAAAGTAGTAGTTTGTAGAAACATACAATAGTGTTATCAAGACCACCAAAAGTTTAAAACATTCCAAGAAAAGAAGGTAGCGTTTATCCAGATGGTTAAGTATAATATTATTGTGATGTACTAATTTGAAGAAGTACAAAATGGAAACCTAGTTGATGTTTTGCATGAAAATAATGAAGTGTATACATTAAAGGGAAGTGATAAGGATACAATATAGGATTGAACTGGGAGTAGCTCATGGATTAGTGTATATCCATCCGTTGAAATCTTGTCATGAAATATCGAACCTAGACAAATCATGTGTAAGTGAAAATTACTTGGTAGTGTTAGCCTCTTCACGAGTTTGTAGGTTTTATAATTGAATGTTGACTAAATTTCAATTTGGGAATCATGCAATGAGCGGTAAAATAATAATCGATCGTAGCGTTGTTTCTTATAATATAATTCTCAACTCTTTGTGCAAAGAAGAAGTATACTTTGCTTGTGATCCTTCTATATGATGGTTTGAAAGAAATAAAAGAGTTCGACTTGTTAGTGATATTTACTTACATAGTAAAGGAGTATGTAGTTGTATTGTTCAATATATGTATATTGCCTCATAAATAATTCTTAATAATTTGAATTTTGAATTCAAATAAGTTTCAATGAAAATTACTTGGTAGTGTTAACCTATTCAACCAGTTTGTAGGCTTTATAATTGAATGTTGACTAAATTTCAATTTGGGAATCATGCCATGAGTGGTAAAATAATAATCGATGGTAGCATTGTTTCTTATAATATAATTCTTAACTCTTTGTGCAAAGAAGAAGAAGTATACTTTGCTTGTGATCTTTCCATATGATGGTTTGAAAGAAATAAAAGAGTTCGACTTGTTACTGATATTTACTTACATAGTAAAGGAGTATGTAGTTGTATTGTTCAATATATGTATATTGCCTCATAAATAATTCTTAATAATTTGAATTTTGAATTAAAATAAATTTCAATGAAAATGACTTGGTAGTGTTAACCTCTTCAACTAGTTTGTAGGCTTTATAATTAAATGTTGACTAAATTTCAATTTGGGAATCATGCCATGAGTGGTAAAATAATAATCGATGGTAGCATTGTTTCTTATAATATAATTCTTAACTCTTTGTGCAAAGAAGAAGAAGTATAATTTGCTTGTGATCTTTCCATATGATGGTTTGAAAGAAATAAAAGAGTTCGACTTGTTAGTGATATTTACTTACATAGTAAAGGAGTATGTAGTTGTATTTTTCAATATATGTATATTGCTTCAGAAATAATTCTTAGTAATTTGAATTTTGAATTCAAATAGTTTCAATTATTCTTGGAGGTGACAATCCAAAATGACATGAAACAATTTTTTCGCCAAGTTAGTGGAAAAGTTCTGCAAAGCTTTAATTTTTCCATTCTTGGGTTTCTCAACATTCACCAACTAACTTAAAAGGAAAATTTTAAACTTATGATATTAATTGAACTATTTATGAGAGTTTACATGAAATTGTTGATTTAAAGTACTAAATTTTTGTTGTTGTTGTTGTTAAATACTTATAGATATGATGATTAGCATGCTTTTTTTAGTGTCCATAATTGTGGAGCATAGATATATTGGACAATCATGCTATGCAATAGAGTCATCAACTTGTTACAGGTTCATTGAGACTTTATAGTCTTTAACATGCATCCTAGGAATATGAGAATATTATGCAAAAGTAATACCCATAGATTTTGAAGCTATTTTAATTGTGCATTCATTTATAAAGCATTGATAGGAAAACATAAATAAGGAGGGGATTGTAGTTCTCCAATTTGACCCCAGGTTGTAATTTTTTATGTTGGTGAGCTAGTATGGCTTTTGTGCCAAAGTTTCAATAATACCTTTAGGGGATTGATCCTGTTTGTGACAATGAGGCTATCAATGTAAAATTGTACATATGCACTAATTCATAAAAATAATGCATATTTTCAAACCATATGATGACAATGTAAAATTGTACATATGCACTAATTCATAAAAATAACGCATATTTTCAAACCATATGATGAAAATAGTATAGGGTCCTAGGACTTAATGGGAGGAAAAGGAAAGGGAAATAGAGGATTAGCAATGGGAATAAGCTAGGAAAATATTACTTTACTCCCATCCTAATTAATAAACTTAGAGGATATGTTCTTAAGTTGAAACGATATCCCAATTCCAAAAATCCAAATGGGCATAACATTAAAATACAAGATTATCTAATTTAACAAACTATATTGATGCTTTATCCTATGCTTTGAAAGATGGAAATGGGCTTCCATTGGTGCCACCTGTCATAAGGAACTACCACAAAAATTTTAGGGGTCTTAGTGGAAGCAACATTCTATCATTAGTGTTTCATTCTGACTATAATGCATTCTTTGAGGTGAGGTAGAGAGTGACCTTGCTACTATTTACCATCACCATACTAGATGGATTTATATGTGACCATACTTCTCCAGCTGTTTCCTTGGGAATACTATAGATTTAGAGGGAGAAACCTAGAGAAGGGTATCACTTTGTGGAGCTTGAAGGTTATCTAGAGGCCCGTTAAGTAAGCTAAAACTCTTTTTATTAGATTTGTGGTGGAGCCCTAGAAAGTAATGGAAAATTTGGATGAACTATAGAGATAGAGAGGGGTTGCACTATCCTTGGTTGTAGGTTGGAGTTTTTTTTGGGTTTTTGTACCTTGCCTAGACCTAAATTCCCTAATTTCTAGAGGGTTCTAGTTGTTTATTTTTCATGGTTTAGTCTTAACCCCAAATTAGAGGTGTCTCAATACTAGGAAATTAGGGAAGAATGTGATATATGTTTGGGAGAAAGATTTAAGGTCTGTAGCCAATTGGTTATTCTCTAAAAAATAAAAATTTATAATTAACCTTTATATGCGATTAATGATGTGTATAAAATTTTCTTTTTATGGTTCATATTAGTTGTGCAATATATTATGTTATTCTAGCTATATTATATATTGCGTATCATATAGTGTGCAATAGCAGTTCATGAGCAAAGATTGATTATGGTACCTAGCATACCTCAATGGTAGGAATTTGGCCAAGGTAACATTGAGTTGATATTGGAGCCCTAGGGATGATATACATGATACGCACATTAATAGATTTAAATTGAGGGCGGTGTTATGTTGCTGGCCTCCAAGAAGAGACCAATTACTTCTTTCCATTTTGTAGCAAGCTAACATGTCTAGAGATTTCAAGAATAGAGGAGATAAATTCTTGTTACATCCATCACTATTTTTAGACCATATCTATGGCCTATTCTTCATCAAATTCCATGCTTTAAAATTTAGAACATAGCTATGGCCTATTCTTCATCAAATTCCATGCTTTAAAATTATTTTATATGATCCAAATTTATGCAAGAATGGAGCTAAAGTGAAAAAAAACATTAATTCATTAATGACAAAACACTGACTGTTTACATGTAGAATACAAATAAACTAGATCGGGCGATGGTAGCTATATTTGAGAAGAGATGTGGATGTTACATGTGTTATGAACTTTGTTACAATGTGGATTAAAGGCATTTTTATCATAAAGAAGAAGTTTGAAACCCTAATGCTAGGAGATGATGCGGTAATGATTTTCAACCCAGTTGGGGTAAGTTGGACCACCAAATTCCTGGGGTTGTAAATTTGGCATATGATCTTTGTTTTACTATCATAATATATTTTTTTTTAAATGTCCATGAGGAGAAAAAAATGAATTCGCTAAACACAATTTGAAACTTTTTCAGTGTCTCTGTTTTCCTAGAAAAAGTATTTTAGGACCTCAAAATGACTCCAGAAGGTTAGGATGGAAAAAATGCCAAAAATAGAAAGTTGTGCTAGAATTAAGGGAAATGAAAGGAAAAAATTTTGGTGGTCTAATTTGAAGAAGAAGGTAGGCATAAATATCCACCTGGATCTTTCCTCCTCCCATAGGAACAAATGGTCCCCATTGTATTGAGTCACTCCATGAGATGGAGAAATTCTTCTGAACTTGGTCCCTAATGAGCCACTTACCCTAGTGCAAGAGTTGGATAACTTTGATAACTCAATGCGGTTGGATCCTCTATTTGCGAGTGTTCTTGATGTATGCTTCCATGATCTAATCAATTATGGTATGTTCATGTAGTCTGGGTTGAGCTCTATTGGTGTCCATTGTCCAACAATGTCTAATGTGTCCAACAATGGTGGAAAGTATGGTCGAAGGTAATCCACATTGAATACAAGGTGCAAGAAAAGGAATGGGGGAATATTGAGCTGAAAAATATTGTCTCCCATAACTTTGTGATGGTGTAAAACCCATATAAGAGTGGTTGAAGTTTTTTATGGGCTCTGGCATGGTGTTCTTTCTGCAGCTATAACCAAACTTTATCGCCTACCTAAAACTTATGTGGCACCCGATGTTGATCATGTTGTTTTTTGTACTTGGCATTGGCTTTATCCAAGATGTCATGTACCTAGTGGTGGATGTCCTAAATGCACTCAATAAATATAGTGGATTTATCAACTTAAGACTAAATATGGGCATATTCTTCCTGTGTAGTTTCAAAAGATAGTGCAACATCAAGGGGACATAATGGTTGAAATCTTAGGTCCACTTGAAATGGTTTGAGGCCAATTGAGCTATGGAGAGGTCTCTTATAGCTGTGTTGCACATAGGAAAGAATCTCATCCCATGTTCACGAATGCTTAGATTTATACATACGTAGTATGTGAACAATCATCTTGTTGATGACCTCTATCTGGCCATCAGTCTAGGGGTGGAATGAAATTGACTTGGTGAGCTTCGTGTCCAATATTGATGAGAGGCTCGACCCAAATGAACTTAGAAAAATACTATCCTAAAATGATATAATCATTTTTGGGACCCTTATGTACCCATACTTGTTCAAAGAATAGTTTGGAAGTGGCTTATGTTGTGATACTCTTCATGCAATAAGCCAATATGTCCGTATTAGAAAATTTGTCGATGACCAAAAATGCACAGTCATTGCCATGCTTATTAGAAGGAAGGCGAGACATATAGTTCATGGATATGGATTCCGAGGGCTGACTAGGAGTAGGCAGAGGAGTATACAAGCATTTATTCTTAATGATTTGCTTGGAAATAGCATAGGAAATGTAGGATATGATGTATTTTTCGACATCCTGTCATAGACTTGGCCAATAAAAATAATTTTGCAATACTTCCATTGTGTTCTCTACACCAAAATGTCCTACAACCCAGCTATAGTGTACCTCCCAAATCATCTTGGCGAGCTTGCTTGAAGGAACACAAAGGTGTTTCAAGTGGCATAACAATGCATCTTGGAGGTGGAATTCTGGAACTTACATGCTATCCATCAGCGTATGGTATGTGGTGGAAAATTTTGTAAATTTTTGGCCATTTAGAAGTCTCATTCCCACAAGAGCCAAGCATAATGGTCAGTGCCACAACTAGTGTTCGACTAAGGCAATATGCAACGTTATTATTGTTGCCCTTCTTATACTTAATGTTGAGGTGAAATTGTTGCAAATATGTGTACCATTTTTTATGGCGGCCATTCTGAAACTTCCCTTGTGTCTGCATAAATTGGAGACGTCAGTTATCTATGTGGATGATTATCTCCTTTCCCATAATGTAATGTTTCCACTGTAGGAAAGTATGTATGATGGAATACATTTATTTATCGTATGTGGGGTATTTCTAAATTATATTAGAGAGTCTCACTATGATAGGCCACCAAATGCCCTTGTTCGGTAAGGATTTCACCAATAGCATATTCATAGGCGTTTATGTGAATTTCAAATGGTTGTTGCAGGTCTGGCAATGTGAGTATTAGCATAGAGAAAACATGGTTCTTCAATTCGATGAACACCTTCTGCTAGGACTCAGACCATTTTTTTTTCTTTCGCTCCATCCTTGGTAACTTGACCCAAAGTCCAAGTGATTTGAGAAAATCCCAACACAAAATTTCTATAGAAATTGGCAAGGCCCATATAGTTGTAAAGCTCTATTATAGTGGTTGGAGCTAGCCAATCTCAAATGACTTGGATCTTAACTAGATCCACATGCACATCTTTCTCATCTATGATGTAACCCAAATATTAGACCCAGTTCATGCCACAGGTGCATTTCTCCAAGTTGGCACATAGCTTGTGTTTCTGTAGGATTTGAAGGACCTATCAAATATGTTTCAAGTGTTCTTCTCAACTCTTGTTGAAGATGAGTATGTAGTATAGATATACAACCATGAATGAGTTGGTGAAGGGCCACAAAATGTCATCCATTGGCCTCATAAAATTTGCAAGGGAATTTGTCAACCCGAAGGGCATAACCAACCATTAAAAAAAGCCCTCCTTAGATTTGAAGGAGGTATTTCATACATCTATGGGTTCTATTAGAACTTAGTGATAGCTAGACATTAGATCAGTCTTGTTGAAGTAATTAACTCCCTTGAGTTAGTTAAGAAAGTCATTAATTAGTGGGATCAGATACTTATTCCTAACAGTGATTTTATTTAGTGCATGATAATCAATACAGAGTCTCTAGGTCCCAACCTTCTTCTATATGAGTACGATTAGGCTCCCACAAGGTGAGTAACTTGGTAGGATGTTCCCTTTTTGAATAAAATCCTAGATATGCCACTTGATTTCTTCATTTTCCATAAGGGAGTGCCTGTATATCGGCCCATTGGGTAGAGGTGCCCCAAGATTCATATTGATCAATTTCTTGACCTAATAGTGCAAAGGTACCCTTATGGGTGAGAAGAAGATGTCCCTGTATTCTTCCACAACCTTATTCACTTGTTTCTGTTGTGTGGAGGAACCATTCCTAGGGGCCATGGATGTGGCCATGATCTTCCCCTTACTTTGAGAGTGAGTCAAAAAGAAAAAAAAAGCTTTTCAGTCTAGGAGATGATCTTATTTTATTGCTTAATAGATATAAAGAAATCGAGGTAGGTAGAACTACATCTGATATCTTGTATAACTTACTTCCCAAAGTAATAATAATAGTTTGAGGTCAAGACTCATGCACAACATGATTCTTCCACATGTATGGTTGGCCTAATAACACATCACAAACTTCAAGAGGAGTAACACCACACAATACCTAATTAGTGAAGGCATTGTTGTTGTATTGCTTACGAAACTACTAGTTGATGTGAAGATCTCGCCCTTAGTGGATTCATTTAATGGTGTATGATTGTGGTGTGATGCCATTGTTATGCCCAAATTCTTCACAACCTCACCTAAGATGAGGTCCTTTTGGCTTCAATTATCGATAATGAACTGCATCAGGGAACTCTTCACCCACATTTGTGAGTGGAAGAGACGTTGCCCCTCCTCTGGATCTTCATGCTTAATATTTTGGACCATTGTGGTGGCAATGATGGTGTTGGTCTCTACATCAATAATATTCCTCCCCTTTTCATTACCCTTTTTTAGTTCTAACTCAGTCTTAGAACATGCATCAAACTCTGCAAGTTTTATCTCAACCACTAGTGACTTCTTGGTATGATACTTATTTGTCATATGAGCAGGACCCTTATGGAACTAACACCATTTTCCTATGTCCTCCTTCTTATTCGTGGTGGTATTATTTATTTGTGGATTCAATTGGTTTTCCTAGGTCACCTCACCTTGGATCTGTTTTTCGTTCTACAATTTGGGGGAGTCTTTTCGCTTCTTCAAATTCGTAGACCCAAAATATCACTTCTTTTGTTTAAATTTCTACTCGATTTTGATAGCATATCAGTATGCAACGCTATGAAAGGAGATGTATAGAAACTCCATATCATCCTAGATGTATTTGTGTAGACATATGCGGTACTTGAGTACCAAACATTGCTCAGAATCCTTAATACCGACTTCATGTGAAGGGTATGAAAAAAATTTGTGAACTCTGACACGTCTTGCTCCCCTGCCTATTGTAGTGTGGTCCATTTTATGTACTTATATTCATAGCTCTCAAATTAATGGCATATTAGAAAGAATTCCAAGTGGGTGTGACTAAAAATAGTGAAGGTTCTTTGTCGTCCCTCTTCTTATGATAGTTTTCCTGCTAGTCCTTGACTTGTGGGGAACTTTGAGAAGTGAAAAAGTAATCTAGTTTTCTTTATTAGAAAAATTATGGATAGAAAAATATCGTTCTAGCATATTTAACCATCTATCTACAACATCTGCGTCTATTTGGCCTTCTAATATAGGAATGTTAAAGTTAACTTTACCTTAAAGGAGGTAGCACCTACGAAGTTATTGCTAAATGAAGATGCTTCACCCACTAGTACATGCTGAAGGAAATGGGAAAAGTTATCCATATCGTTGCTTAGTCACTCGAGGACCCATTTGAGAAACATTTTGAAAGGATCTCTTACTCCCTTGTCTTTCTTTTCTTCCACCATGGGAGGTTGTCAGGGTCGACGAGGCTGGTCTTGCAAGGGTTCAACAAGTTCGATTCCTAACTTCTCATACCCCAACATCGTTGTGGACATGCGCATAAAAAAAGAGAAAGAGAAGATAACTCTAAGACCACTCATCTCAATTTATGCAGGAACGAAATAAAATATAGATTTTAATAGAAACATAGAGCTATAGTGAAAGAAAAACTTCAATTCATTAATAACAAAATATTGAAATTGTTTACATGTAGAATGAAAATAAACTAGCTTGGGTGATGGTAGCTATCTCTAAGAAGAGATGTGGTAGCTACATGCCTTCTCCATTGTGTTACAATGAGGTTTGAAAGCCTCTTTATCATAAAGAAGAAGTGTGAAATCCTAATCCTAGGGGATAAAGTGCCAATTGTTTTGGGCCCCTTTGGTTAAGTTGGATCGCTAAATTCCCAAGGTTGTAATTTTGGCATACGATCTATGTTTGGCTATCATAATAGATCGTTATGAATATCTCCACAAAAAGGTAAAAAAAATATTACAAAATATATTTTGAAACTTTCTGGTCTCTCTATTTTCGTAAAAACCGTATTTTACGACCTCAAAATGGCTCTAAAAAACGACCAAAAATAGAAACTTATAGGAGAATTAAGAATACTAAAAGAAACAATGTTGGGGGTCCAAGTGGAAGAAGCGGATGGCCACTAATATCCACCTAGATCGTTAACCTTCCATAATTCTATAAAAAACAGTAGTTTTAAAACCTCATAAAAAACTCTATAATAGAAATGTAGTTCAATGGTTAAATAGATATAAATTTCATTACCTCCTTATGTTTCTACATTATAGAGAGAGACACTTCATATTCTCTTAAAGTTCATCCATTATTGGAGAGAGGGATTAGGATAACTAGAACTCTAAAATATCTCTATATATCTCAAAGCAATATTGTGGTGCTATACCATTTTTTTTATTCATTAATATAGATGTATGGCTTTTCCCTTTCAAGGTGTGTAACTTGTTTTCACTTCTTTATCGGTATTGATAGATCTATTTATACTCCAGCAAAGTAGATTAAATGTAATTGTCACTTACATTCTCTTTATACCAAATGGGTTTGAGGAAGGTATATTGTCGCTTATTTGTAGGTGATAAAATGCTGAGATTGATTATTGGAGCTACATCAATGGGGATTACTGGAGGATGACCATCAAGGATAAGATAAGATATACCCTATTTTTTATATTAATATAAATTGAATGCACAATCCTAAATTTAGAGTGTAAAAAGTATAGAAATCTATCTTTGTATCTATTTCTTTAAATAAACCAACTTGTTTACATTTAATATATATATATATATATATATATATAATTGACAGTACATATTTTTAATCAAGGGCTATGCCATGTTTTCAACATGTATGAAGCTTCTTTGAAATAAAATAGTTCTATGTCTCATGGGACAAAACCTTTTAGCAATTATGTGTCGAGTAAATTGTTGTATGTGATTTATTATAAGAGGCATTTATAGTGGATCTTGTGTTTTATATTGTTATTATGACATAAAATTCTCATTCTATTTTTATTTTATAATTTTATTATGCTGATATTGAAGATCACTAACATTTATAATGTTGTGAAACTCATGGATAAATTGATTATTTCGGTGGTTAAGGTTTCTTTATTTTACATTTATATATTGACACTTTAAATTGATACCAAAAAATACAAGCAATTTATAGTGAAGTTGTCCAATTCGTGGATAAACTGATTATTTCAATGGATAAGTTTCCTCATTTTCATAGTGATGCTTGAGATCTCACCAACTTGCTACTCTTTATAAATATAATAATTTATCTAACTCACTAAATTTTACATTCTTTGAATTATGCATCTGTGTTTCAGACTACACCAACCTTGTACACTTCATAAACATAACCTTTTTTTCCAAGTTATGCAATTATAGGCCTGAATTAAAAAAAAAAATAGTTTCTGTTAAAATATAGAATATAATAAGTATAAAGTGAGCCCCTAGTTTGTTGATGGTTTAGAATTAAAATCCATTTCTAGAAAATAAATAAGAGTCAAAATCTAAATAAACAAGGACTGCAAGCAGTGCCAGTCCCTACCGATTTGTGAGTCAAGCAATGAATATCAACACTGCACATTACTGCAATACAACAATTTACATGAATGATTTTCATAACATATTCATAACAAGTGTTGTATATGTTAGTGTCAGTCTTTCTAGCCTTCCTCCAGTGATCAAATATGCTCTTACAAAGTGGTCTCAGAGTGTCAAGGTCAAATTTTGTCATTTCAGTGAGTCTTCAAGCAAAATTTGGTCACTAGACATTAGGTCTAAGGTTTGCTTTCACTCCTTCTAAAATTGCCCAAATGTCAGTCTATTTCACTATTCAGCTGATTCTATCATCATTCATAGGGTTGTCATTATCATGTCAGTGTCTAATGAGTCATTTTACACCTTGTTCATGCTTCAGTTGTGCCTTGGTAAGGTTCATTTCCCTCTCCCAGGGTTTTGAAGGAAATTTCTCTTGGATGGTCAAATCATTAGAAAAACTTGTATCCAGATGTTCATACACCTTCCCCTATCCTTCATGTACCTTATCAAACACTTCCCATCATTGCGATCCCCCAAATTCCTCATTTTTGCACAAACCCTAGTTTCTTGCTACAACTTGGCAATTTTCTAGGTTGGGCCTGTGTTTTTCCCTTTTGGACCCCTTCCCCTCACTCGATCTCCATGATTCCACTTTCCCCGGCTCCCTAACATCCCTCCCTACTTCCATAAATTTCCCCAAGAATTTAGAAGCCCCCTATCCCCTTCATTTCGCTTCATTTCCACAAAATTCCTTGTTTCACACATCGGGATCAGTTTCACTCAAAACATGTTTTAGAGCAATAAAAGATGAATTTTGGAAAACGGAGAGAGGCTTTTGTCCACAACAGGCCAAAAAATAAAAACCTCCTTCAAGTTTTACACAAGTGTCATGGTTTTAGAGAAATGTCAAAAATACTGTTGCCTCAGGAGAATCGAATGCACCTCTGAAGTGACCTTGGGAAAATCAAGTTTTCTCCTAGCTTGGTTGGCCAAATGACTTTCTTGATGAGTCAAATGATAACTAGACACAAATATCTTTCCAATGAGTTATCATGAACTCAATTTGGAGTTGAGAAAGGCATTCAAAAGTTGACTGTAACATCACTCTGCCTTGAGGCAGCCTCATTTGGCACATTTTGAACAGTCTTCAGAGATTTGATTTTTAACAGGGCAAATGAACTTCAAATTGCAAAATTATAGTGGGGTTGGAAATTAGACTCAAAGACCTTTCCAATGAGCTATCTTGCACCCAATTTGGACACTGAGAAGGCCTCCAAAAAGCATCTGAAAATCGCGCTACGCGTAGGGCTCAGGCGCGCTATGCGTCAGGGTTTTTTGCACAGTTTTCATCTTCAGATCAACGTGTAGCGCGCCGCGCGCTACCCTTAAGTTGGGGAGGTCCATTCCATGAAAAATTGGCATTTTTCGATTTTTCATGACAAAATACACTTGCTCAGCCACTGCCAAGAAGTTTCATGGAGATTTGAGCCCCCAAAAGGTCAAAAAACAAGCAAAAAATGACCTTCTGCCACTTTTTGGACACAGAGGAAGCAGTCTTGGGAGATTGCAATTTTGGAGGGGAAAATGGCCACCAAATTAAGAAATTCCATCTGGGCTTGAGAGTAGACATCTAGACCTTTCCAAAAAGCCCACTTGTGCCTGATTTGGATGCCGGGAAGTGCCTCAAAAGTGGCCTGAAAGGCACGCTACGCATTGAGAAATGGCGCGCTACGCGTTGGGAAAATTTGCCAGTTTTGCACCTTCAGCTCAGGAAAATGCAACATTGACTAGTTTTTACTTTTTGGTGGGATTTTTCATCCTCTTTGATGTAATTGATGTAATTTCATGTTGACATGACACTTTTTTACCTATTCTAGAAGATTCATTCATAAAGTAGCAAAAAATTAATGAATGAATTGGTTTCCTAACTTATAGAGGCAAGTTGTTTTGACTGCCTAGATTATAGTGCTTTGTTTAGAATTGGTTGAAATAGCTCCTAGGATGATGAGCTCGACCCCTAGAGGCTAGGGAATGGGTTGGCATGTTCTATATTATGTATTTTCCAAATCATTTTCATGGTTGGAGAGGTTGGACTCTTGAGGGATAAGCTTAGACTGTATTACTCTTTGTATCTCTGCAATTTTGGCAAAGGAAAGACCAGGGTTTTGCAGCACTATTTGGGATTCCTGTGGTGATTTGTGTTGATGGTGTGTTTCTCTCATGTACTTGTAAGTTTGTTATGTGTATCATTTTCCTACTCCTCTTTTCTGCACATTAAGTAAATGAAGTGTTAAGGTAGAATTCATGGTTTCTATGCTCTGCCTTTAAGTTTGCTTAATATCTATGTTTTCATCTGTCTAAGGAGAAATCTCGAAGGTTTCTTGCTCTCTTTAGCTCCTCACCGGTCATTCCTGTCCATTCACTTAATTCAAAGGCATCAAGACAATCTCCTACCTTGCCCCAAAAAGACCTCTGCAAAAACTGTGTCTCATCCCTGCACCCAAAATTGCCGTGCTCAGTTTTCCAACAAAACCCTAAAAATTTGAAATCAAACTTTCCCTATTAGTTTACTAGCCTAAAATCAGTGTTCTTTATTGGTCATCTCAGCCCTTTGAAGACCTTTTGCCGAGATAGACCCGGAGAGAGCCCTCTCCTGTCCCCGTAGGGCTAGCTACGAGGCTAAGTGGTTTGATGTTGCCTTGGATTTTGCCTTCTTCAGCCTGAGGCCAAATTCGAGCACTAACATATTGGTGACCATACTGGGGAGAACAAATGGTTTGCTTGTTGATGTCATTTGTTTTATAAGCTACAGACGGAGCTTGAAGTTATGACAGGGAGCCTCCGAAACGCTTTTGCTTTGCATTAGCGGAAGTAGATAAACGCTGCTTCAGTAAATCTCCGGTCTAGCTTGTAAACGTGACATTTAACTTGTTAATTACCCCAGTACATGTATCAAGTTCAGATCTGATGGTTGATGGTGGACAACGCTTAGACACTTGAAAGGCTGAAATCATTCACCTAACGACTCTAAATCATTTTCGAGATCGGATCCAAAGACTCCACTGGAGGATGATCCCAACCAGCAAAAACATGAAAGGACAACATGGACAGATCAAGTATTCAAGTTGGAATTTCATCCAAGACATTTTGTTCTTTGTCATAAATTATTTCTTCTCTTTTCACAAGAATTCCAAGAAGGCTTTGCAAAGTATATTGTATTTGAGAAGAGATCCTCGGCCTACAGTTGATTCTTTCCCTTTGAAGATCGTGAATACCAAATATTTGCATGCCTTTGAGCTTGATCAAGATCCTTTTTCCGAATTTTGTGATGATCATATTCAAATTGATGAATCTCAAGAGACCAAGACTGATTCTATACCTGCTGTACATACCCCTACACCTTGTAAAATTCCAGATCGGTATAAACCTCTTGTTTTACCTTCTGTTCTCCATGCTTTCCCCAAAAATTATGATCTATACCTGCCGAGGTTTGATGGTGAATGTAAGAATGTCAACGCTGAGCAACATGTGCAGAATTTTGAGTCTTTTCTTGACCTTTTTGAAGTTGATAGAGAAGATGTTAGTATAAGGCTTTTTGCTCTTTCTTTGCAACCCAAAGTGAAGAGTTGGTTCAAAGCCCTGCCTGATGCAAGCATTTCAGATTTCCAGCAGTTTGTCAAAGTTTTTCTCGACAGGTGGATGATCGGACAAAACCTTTTCTTGATTTTAGAAGAGTAGAACCAGCTGAAAAGATTGCCAGGGGAGACAGTACAACAGTTTTCAGCCAGATTTAACCAAGTTTATTATTCGATGCCAGTTGATATAAGTCCTACTCCTAGATCTGCTCGCTTGCACTATCCGGGTGCCTTTGATCCGGAGATGGAGTTTCAGCTGAGAGAAAGGGATATTGCAACACTTCATGAGATGCAAAACAGTGCAGTAAATGTAGAGGCTCATCTGTTGATCCGAAGGGCAAGGATGAAGGAAGAAGAGATGAAAAACATAGATCCGGCCGAATCAACATCTCTAGAGGTGAAGCTTGACATTTTGGTCAGTGCAGTAGAAGAGATGATGCAGAAGGTCACCACAAGGAATGATTATGATGTTCAAGCTCATGGCTCGTTGATTGAAGAAGAACAAGTTGCTGATCCAAAACATTTTGTTTCTTATCCTAGTTGTCATAGATCTGATAATGATTGTTTTGTAGATCACCTTGGAGAAGAGAGATCTGGTGATATGACCTGCATGCTTGATGATATGTTTTATACCAATGATTTGCCTCAGTTTGATCAATATGATGATGATTATGTTCTCCAAACAGAAGCTAATCTTGCAATCAAACAAGCAGCTAGTTTGTGCGAGGAAGAAGTTCATTTTCAGCAGCTGGAATACAATGTTCAGCCATCACATATCAGCTATGACAGTGACGAGGAAAGTGCAACAAATTTTGAAGTAAGTGAAGGATCTTTGCCTTTTTGTTTTGATTCATGTCAGTTCATCAGAGACAACTTCCATGCAATCAGAAATCAGCTTTCGCCAAGTCTTGATTTGGACCATCTTGAGGGCAATGAAAACCTTGTTCAAGACTTCTCATATCCAGATTTGCAGTCCCCGAATGCCCTTGATTGTCAAGTTGCAAATAAAGACTTGGAAGCTGAAACATATGTTCAGCAAGATGATTCCATACCATTTTGTTTCGAATCATTTCAGTTTTTGAAGGGAAATTTGCATAGTACATCTTCAGTGAAGAATGAGCAGCATGTAGGCAATCATGTAATCACATTGGAACCAATAGAAAATGGGTTGCAACTGTCTTTTCAAGTTTTTCATGATCCAATAGCTGATGTTTTGGATGAAGTTTGCAGTCAAACCTTTTCTCCATTGTCTATATGTGAGCTTGAAACATGTGCTGATATGAACTTGATCCGTCAGCCAGTTTCTTTGTCATTTTCAGTAGAGGTCTCGTCACAAGGCTCAAATCAAAGTTTGCATTTATGGTATGAGGAAAAGAGAAGTAATCCATTGGATGAGCTAAGTTCCAGTGTGCTTGAATTTCAAGATCCTTATGCAGTGTTTTTGGAGGCGGATAGAGGATTCATATCATTCAATGGAGTTGTTCCCAAGTTGCCATCGGAGTTGCCTTTCAGTAGTTCTCTCTTGTTGTTCATAAGCGAGCACTTGCGGAGGATTCAAACAGCAGACGAAATACTTACTTGGTTGCATTGGTTGTTTCATTTCACCTGATCAGGTGATGAATGAAACTGTTAGAGTAGGTTTTGATGAATAAGCTCCATTTTGAGCATCATTTCCAGTTTGTCGGTTGTGTTTAAGTATTGCGTTAGTTTTTAGTTGAGTCATGAGTCATTTGTGAATCAATTTTCAGTCTTGTTGTTAAGTGTCGGTTTTCAGTCATGCATTTCAGCTTGAGTTTTTGACTCCATTTCCCAATGGATAAGGCGCTGGTCTGCTCTCCCAAAGATCTGTCGTTCTTGGCACCTCTAAGGAGCTACCATCCCCATTGGAGCCAATGTTAGTGTCAGTCTTTCCAGCCTTCCTCCAGTGATCAAATATGCTCTTACAAAGTGGTCTCAGAGTGTCAAGGTCAAATTTTGTCATTTCAGTGAGTCTTCAAGCAAAATTTGGTCACTAGGCATTAGGTCTAAGGTTTGCTTTCACTCCTTCTAAAATTGCCCAAATGTCAGTCTATTTCACTATTCAGCTGAGTCTATCATCATTCATAGGGTTTTCATTATCATGTCAGTGTCTAATGAGTCATTTTACACCTTGTTCATGCTTCAGTTGTGCCTTGGTAAGGTTCATTTCCCTCTCCTACGGTTTTGAAGGCAATTTCTCTTGGATGGTCAAATCATTAGCAAAACTTGTATCCAGATGTTCATACACCTTCCCCTATCCTTCATGTACCTTATCAAACACTTCCCATCACTGAGATCCCCCAAATTCCTCATTTTTGCACAAACCCTAGTTTCTTGCTACAACTTGGCAATTTTCTAGGTTGGGCCTGTGTTTTGCCCTTTTGGACCCCTCCCCCTCACTCGATCTCCGTGATTCCAATTTCCTCTGCTCCGTAACATCGCTCCCTACTTCCAGAAATTTCCCCAAGAATTTAGAAGCCCCCTATCCCCTTCATTTCGCTTCATTTCCACAAAATTCCTTGTTTCACACATCGGGATCAGTTTCACTCAAAAGATGTTTCAGAGCAATCAAAGATGAATTTGGGAAAATTGAGAGACTATTTTGTCCAAAACAGGCCAGGGAAGAAAAACCTCCTTCACTTTTTACACAGGTGTCATGGTTTTAGAGAAATGTCAAAAATACCATTGCCTCAGGAGAATCAAATGTACCTCTGAAGTGACCTTGGGAAAATCAGGTTTTCTCCTAGCTTTGTTGGCCAAATGACTTTCTTGATGAGTCAAATGATAACTAGACACAAAGATTTTTCCAATGAGCTATCATGAGCTCAATTTGGTGTTAAGGCATTCAAAAGTTGACCGTAACAGCACTCTGCCTTGAGGCAGCCTCATTTGACACATTTTGACCAGTCTTGGGAGATTTGATATTTAACAAGGCAAATGAACTCCAAATTGAACAATTCCAGTTGGGTTGGAGATTAGACTCAAAGAAATTTCCAACAAGCTATCATGTGCCCAATTTGGACATCGGGAAGGCCTTCAAAACGCATCTGAAAGTCGCACTACGCGTAGGGCTCAGGCGCGCTACGCGTCATGGTTTTTTGCACAGTTTTCATCTTCAGCTCAACGTGTAGCGCGCCGCGCGCTACCCTTAAGTTGGGGAGGTCCATTTCACGAAAACTCAGCATTTTTGGATTTTTCATGACAAAATACACTTGCTCAGCCACTGCCAAGAAGTTTCATGGAGATTTGAGCCCCCAAAAGGTCAAAAAACAAGCAAAACATGACCTTCTGCCACTTTTTGGACACACAGGAAGCAGTCTTGGGAGATTGCAATTTTGGAGGGGCAAATTGCTACCAAATTCAGAAATTATACTTGGGCTGGAGAGTAGACGTCCAGACCTTTCCAACAAGCCCACTTGTGCCTCATTTGGATGCCGGGAAGTGCCTCAAAAGTGGCCTGAAAGGCGCGCTATGCGTTGAGAAATGGCGTGCTACGCGTTGGGAAAATTTGCCAGTTTTGCACCTTCAGCTCAGGAAAACGCAACATTGACTAGTTTTGACTTTTTGGTGGTATTTTTCATCCTCTTTGATGTAATTGATTTAATTTCATGTTGACATGACACTTTTTTACCTATTCTAGAAGATTCATTCATAAAATAGCAAAAAATTAATGAATGAATTGGTTTCCTAACTTATAAAGGCAAGTTGTTTTGACTGCCTAGATTATAGTGCTTTGTTTAGAATTGGTTGAAACAGCTCCTAGGATGATGAGCTCGACCCCTAGAGGCTAGGGAATGGGTTGGCATGGTCTATATTATGTATTTTCCAAATCATTTTCATGGTTGGAGAGGTTGGACTCTTGAGGGATAAGCTTAGACTGTATTACTCTTTGTATCTCTGCAATTTTGGCAAAGGAAAGACCAGGGTTTTGCAGCACTATTTGGGATTCCTGTGGTGATTTGTGTTGATGGTGTGTTTCTCTCATGTACTTGTAAGTTTGTTATGTGTATCATTTTCCTACTCCTCTTTTCTGCACATTAAGTAAATGAAGTGTTAAGGTAGAATTCATGGTTTCTATGCTCTGCCTTTAAGTTTGCTTAATATCTATGTTTTCATCTGTCTAAGGAGAACTCTCTAAGGTTTCTTGCTCTCTTTAGCTCCTCACTGGTAATTCCTATCCATTCCCTTAATTCAAAGGCATCAAGACAATCTCCTACCTTGCCCCAAAAAGACCTCTGCAAAAACTGTGTCTCATCCTCGCACCCAAAATTGCCGTGCTCAGTTTTCCAACAAAACCCTAAAAATTTGAAATCAAACTTTCCCTATCAGTTTACTAGCCTAAAATCAGTGTTCTTTATTGGTCATCTCAGCCCTTTGAAGACCTTTTGCCGAGATAGACCCGGAGAGAGCCCTCTCCTGTCCCCGTAGGGCTAGCTATGAGGCTAAGTGGTTTGATGTTGCCTTGGATTTTGCCTTCTTCAGCCTGAGGCCAAATTTGAGTGCTAACAGTATATGTAGAAACAATTCATATTTTTATAGATACATCTTTCATATGTCTTTTCATGTCAAGAAATAGTTAGCGAACTGGGAATTTTAGAAGAAATAAATTCAACCATAGAAATAATTTTAGAAGAAAGAAATACAACCCTAGAAATGCAATCACAACTGGGAAGGCGAACTGGGAATTTTAGAAGAAAGAAATTCAACCATAGCAATACCATCACAACTGGGAAGGCTTACTGGCTTCAGAAATATGTTGTGGGAATTAATTTCAAATAGAATATAGTCAGCATACCTATCCACAATGTGATGAGGAATCCCGAAGGATGCTGCAGTGTCCTGAATCATTGAAGTGTACTAGTGCTTAAAGATGTTGAACTTGGATGTTGGAAATGCATTAGTTACCACTGTATCATATACTCATTCCTCAGGTTCTTTCTAGTAGATCATGGTTATCATCAGTATCACCCAACTATAGTTAAAGTTCTTTCAACTATCCTACACTTCCAAGTAGATTGCAACAAATTAATTCAAAAGGTATTCGTTCTTGCATTCTCTAAGCAGTTCACAAGCTAGCAACGAGGTTACAAAACTAATAGCATGATTGTTAATAGAGGATATAACAGCACCATGGGTACCCTGATGTGTCCTATATTTGTTGTATATCTCTTCAGGGGATAATTCCTTAGCTGAAATGACCTTTGCATCACTTTCTCCTCGTCTTAGCTTTAGCTTATTTTGGCTGACTATTCGATATTTCCAACACCTATGTAGAATTGTTCATGTTTATTTATTTAACTCATCTTAGCTGAAACTCTATGCATTGGTAGGGTAAGGTTTATCTAGCCACATGAAACCATAATGGAGCTTACTTAACAAGAATTTGACACAGGTTGAAACTATAGGGGTATTACAAAAATGGGGGACATCCAGAAGGGACGTCACACGAGCTTGATACAGGTCATGGAACAAGGAATTTGGATGACATCTTTAAATATATCTGGCAAAGCTCTTCTACATATTTATGGAATTGGTGCTTAGGGAATTGGGTTTCATTCTACATGTTAAAATTTGGCAAATCCAACAACAGGAAATCAAGGAAGAAGAGAATAAAAGGCAATAATAACGAGTCAGTCTATCAATAATTTATTTCGATTTCATATTTTCTCTTATTCATTATTCTATATCTAGTTTATGACCTACCTGGCGTAAGAACTACAGTACAACTCCAGCCCTCGATAATTAATTTGAAACATGAATTTGTTAGCCATGTCTATGCCTTGAATTATAAACCCAAAATAAATTTATTGTTCTCTGACAAAGAATGAAACCGAAAAGTGGACTAGAGATTGCTCTTCTCAATATTCGAAATGACTAAATCAATAATAAATAACTGAAGCAAAGCTCGACATCTATGGAGTAAAACTCAAGTAAAAATGAATTTTCTATGACACCTAGCAGACAACAAAATCAAATGTGATAACACCAAACTGGCAACTAATTGACAATGAGATTAATATCTCAACATCCCCTCCTAATCTCAATTGTTACATGTAGAGACACTTACAATGCCTAATTTTTCTCTTTGAAATTCAAATACATTCTTTCCCAATGGCTTTGTGAAAATATCTGCTAGTTGATCTTTGGAACCACAAAAATAATGTATTATGTCCCCATCATTGACAAGCTCACAAATGAAATGAAAATGGGTGTCAACGTGTTTGCTCTTGTTGGAAATACTAAGAGGGGGGGTAAATCAGTATTTCTTTTCAATTGTTATTTTACCAGTTAAAACATTTATATGTAGAACACAAGATGAACAACAAGAATAAATGCTTTTATTAGTATAATCTTTGCAATAAAATAGATACAATATATATATGATTCCAATCTATTTCCAAGCACCAACTTGGACTTTTGTGAGGCTCCAACCTCCAGAGCACCAAATCTATTTTGTAAAGGCACTAACCTTGGACTAAGGAGCACCAACTCCCAGGACACCAAACCTTCCAGTTCTGAGGCACCAACCTCAAGGACACCAATCCTTCTAGTTTTTGAGGCACCAATCCCAAGGACACCAATCCTTCCAGTTTTCGAGGCACCAACCCTAAGGGCTCCGACCCAATCTTGTCAAGGCATGTTTGAGAGTAATGTTCTGCTCTCAAAACTCTTCTTTACTGAGTTCTATCTGTTTATAGCTTCACTATAGTCTCCATGCTACAACATCAATGACAACCAGTCTTCTTATGAAGGAGTCTTTACAACTCTTCATACTATCCACACAGAGTCTGCAATAGCCTTCATGATCTCTGATAATGTCTCCACACAGCTTTAGTGAGTCTACTATTAGCTACACTAAGCTCTGCACAAGAACCAACTCTCTGTTCAAGCATATGTTCTAACTATCACAGTAAATGCTTCAGCAAGACTCCTTCTCTCCTGGCTACTTCTCCCTTCAAATAATGTCAGATAAAACTTTATTTATTACATCACAAAATTGTTCTTAAGACTGCATTGTGTACCTAATTAATTCATCACAGGTCTGAGTCTCTCACAGGGTAACACAATCAGCAGAGATACTCGTCCTTCGCATGCCTCATGTCCTGTTGGTCCTTTGGCCCTTTTCTGTTCTGCTGGACCCTACAACTACCTCTGTTTCTTCCAACTTTTTAAACCAACCTTAAACTTTTCTTGTTCTTTGTTTTTATATGCCTGATGCGCCTCGCCATTGGTTTCCTCTTTCCGCTGGCTCTTTAGCTTTCTCAACGCTCACTTGATCCTTCAACTTCCCTCCTTCGGTTGCTGTAGTTTCCTCTACGCTTGCTTGCTTCTTCGGCTTCTCGCTCCTTTGGTTGCTTTGGCTTCCTCTTCCTATTCGAATTAACTAATGAAACAAGGGACATGTTTAAGAGGAAGAGGGGACAAATTACCATAGAAATGGTGCTTATTAAAAGATATCAGAGAGGTCCCTTTTTTCCTTTTAATAACATTCATACACAGGACTTTGTTGTTTACAGAGAGACTGTACCAATCAAGGAGGCCCCACATGCCACGTCACAATCACAATCGTAATCATTCAGGACCATTGAACTATTGAGAGCATTTATTTATGAATTTTGGCCTTAAGAACCTCGAGCAATACTTTTATTGGAATACACAGGTATATATGGAAAAACCCGATCGAACGCTAAAGGTCAGACTTCAAATGCCTTATGCCTGCATCTATAACTTCATCGGGTTCGCTGTGTAATCGCAATCGGCAGATTGTAGCACCATCCCTTTAAGACTTGCAATGGATAACTTCCAACATGGTGGACGCGATATAGCATTAGAGTGTGTTATAATAGGACCATCGGGTCCACAAACACATATCGCAATCGGCGCTTCCAATGTGGCAAGGTCTTAAGCACTTGCGATATGCAAGTATTGATAGGCGGATGTAATATAACAATAGAGCATTTCATAATGTTGTAGCGGGTCCGCAAGATATCGACATTATATATATATATATATATATATATATATATATATATATATATATATATATATATATATATATATATATATATATATGTATGTATTGATAGGCAGATGCGATATAACAATAAAGAATTTCATAATGTTGTAGAGGGTCCGCAATGTATCAAAATTATTTATATATATATATATATATATATAGATATATTGCAATTTACATGTTTTAATGTGGGAAGGCTTAGAGCCCAAATATTTGAAATACACTAAAAAACATGCTTCGAAAAATTTAGCGGACTTCACCTGTTTATACACCCGGACATATATATCATTGGGTCCGCATATGTATATCGCAGTCGAGGGTTTCGGGTAGTAGCACATAATAGAACCTCTCGATATGATTTCTCCAATATATATATATATATATATATATATATTCTTCCTCCGATATATTCTGCCTCCGATAGTGTATTCCAATATATATATATATATATATATATATATATATATATATATATATATATATATATATATCTACACTCCGCCTTCGATAGTGTATATTGCATATATATATTATATACTGCTCTGCCTCCTTTAACTCTTCTGCTCTTCTTTATTGCTCTGCTCCTTTAGCTCTTTCGCTCTTCTTTATGCTCCTCTGATAGTTCTTCTTTGGCATATATATGGCTCCCCCTGTAGCTCCGATAGCTCTGTTTATGCTCCTCCAATATGTTAACTCCTCTTTTGATGACTTCTTCCTCTCAGTTCTTCTTGGGCATGTATTACATGCGATGCTCCTCCGATGTGGCTCCTCTTGCTCCAATGTCTTCCTTTGGCTTTGCAATGTCTTTTAATAACCTTCTCTGATACCTTCATACTTTGATGGCTTCTATCTTTTCCGATATGCCTCTCTTTCTTTGATATTCTACAATACTGTCAAGTATAAGTGATAGCTTTGATATGCCTCCGTTGTTAACTTCTGTGTAAATATACTCTTACTCATGGCTTGGCTTTCCTAATGGGCTTGCTTCTGTTTCTTCATGGATCTACTCTGCTTCCCCTTGGCTTCATATCATCATCTAGTATCTAGAATATTTCCATATTGACATCAATGACAACCTAGGTCAACAATATCCCCCTTTGTTATTAATGGCAATATTCTTCTTCTCTCCCCCTTTGACATCAATGGTAAAGGAGTGCTCTGGGACTCCCCCTATCAAACTGCTTCTGTTCTTTATGAATGATAGATCTTCATGGGTCTGTGACTCCTCTTGTCATAGTGCTCTTCTTTTTACTCAAGATAGAAGGATTGATGCTTTATCATAAATTAGCACACTATCCCCTCTTAATGTCTCCTAACTACTTTATCATGGCTTCAACAATACTTAAAGATGCTCTACGTCAATGCTTTCAACGGGATTGCAAATATCCACAGACCAAGTGTCAAAGTTCATTTTTTTTTTTTTTTTTTTTTTTTTTATGCTTTAATCCATATTTTTGTCTCCACAGTCAGAATTGAGAGGTCTTCATAGTCCGAATCAAGAGAAAATACCACTGAAATTATCTTTATTGCTATCTTTCTTTAGATCCGAGTTCCTGTGTGTCTCTGTGCATCTCCTTAAGTCACTGCCATCCAGTATTAAACATCATTTCATTTGGATGAAATGGTGAGAGGTTGTGCCTCACTGTTGCTATATTTTCTAAGTGACCAGTATCAGCTTATGTTCTATTTGACTGCACAACATTCTTCTTTCTATGAACCATCTTTTCCTTGTGTTCTTATACATATCTCTGCAAGTTATTTCCGCTAGCAGATTTAGATATCCAATCCGTGACTGTCTTTTAAATTCATTTTGCTGATTTGCATCTTCTTGCAATGCTTTAGTTTTGTTATATGCTGCGAGTTGCTCTTACTTCAAACTCCATTCCAGATCTGTTTGTTTGAAGGTTGCCTCTATTTGTGTCCATAATTTACATGTTCTCACATTAAATCCCTGAGTCAAGACATAAACTTCTGTAATATCAACACCATAGTTATTTGCCCTATTTCTCTATCATTAGATGACCTTCTCTGTTAGAGATTAAGCGGAATTTGTGTCCATAATTTACCTGTTCTCACATTAAATCCCTGAGTCAAGACATAAACTTCTGTAATATCAACACCATAGTTATTTGCCCTATTTATCTATCATTAGATGACCTTCTCTGTTAGAGATTAAGTGGAAAGCATCTTTAACAACAGTCCAAAGAATGGTTACGGGATCATGTTCTTCAATGGAGTACTCCTGATAAATGATCTTTATCAAAGAATGAATTTTAATATAGCTCAACAAGGATTTCATAAGGACCCTTTCACTAATAGATTTTGCAATAATGATCAAGAATAACAGGATCCCCCTAACTGTATGCATCATCTATTTTGGTAGAGTCTTCCCATCAAATGCTTAGATTGTCAATATTTAGGCCAATAACATGTGTTGTTGGCTGGAGAGTTCAAGGGAATTTCGGATTGTATTTGCTTCCTTCTTCATACTTGTGTAACTTTCTTCTTTTGCATGATTCTGGCTTGTGTAAGAGCCCAAGTTAAGTTACAATCACATGCCATATGACCAACGTTATGACACTTGAAGCATTCTGCATTGTTCATGAATAAGAATTCATATTTTCTTCCTGCAAAATTGTTTCTTAGAGATTGTTGGGGACCATAATATCTATATTTATGAGATTTTTGGGGACCATAACATCTTTCTTTATGATATGCTTTACAATCTTTTTCCACGTGACCAAAGTTTGTAGAAGAATAACAATAACCAAGAAATAAACATTGGTACCTGGGAGATGGAGATTTCCTTGATGTACTTCTGAAGTCTTTCTGTCTTGAGATCCTTTGATGATAACCATTGCTTCTAGCATCCTTGACATTATCTATATTTCTTCTTGGAGAAGGATTTCTTGTTGGAGCAGGATTTCTTCCATTGTTTCCTTGATTTTTCTCCTTGCCTTTGTTGGAATTGGGAGCATCACCATTTCTTTCTAGATTCTTCACGTCCCTTTTGTTTGAAGCATTATCATTCTTGTTTGAGGATTCACTAGCATACCCAAGACCTGATTTATCAAATGGACATCTTTGATAGCTGAGCATATCATCCAAGACTTGAGAGCTCTTCAAGATTTTGTTTATCCCTTCAACCTTTTCTCTGAGGAAGACAATCTCTTCTTCCAATGTTTCACACTCATTATTCTTCTTAGCAAGTTGTTTCTTAGTTTCTTCCTTGATACGAGTAGATTCATCTGCTTCTATTTTAAGGGAGATGATATCTGAATTCATTTTGAGGATTTCTTCATTTTCCTTTACCAAACTGCTCTCCATTTCTTCCTTGATCCTTTTATCTTTACATGTTTTGGCCTTGAGAAGTTTGATGTTAGATTTTAATTTGAACATTTCTTCATCCTTTGCTTTTAGTTGACATATCATGGTGTTTCTTTCCTTTTTTGCTTCATCAACCTATCCTTCTATGATTCCCAATGCTTCCATTGTCTTCTCATCTCCTTGTGCTTGTTTCCTTGCTTCTTGTAGTTGTGATTTAAGAGAGGAGAACTCTACCTTGTACTGACCAATCTCTTCTTCAAGTTTGTTCAAGCTCTTGTGCTTTGCTCAAGTTGACTTGACAAGGTATCTTCCCGTTTCTTTGCTTTATCCAATTGATTTGTCATGAATATGACTTCTTCATGATGCTTTCTTTTGCTTTGATGAAATTCCTTCTTAAGCTTGGAAAGCTCTTCATCCCTTTATTGTACTTGAAGCTTGACAAGGTCAACTTTCTCCTTTGTTTGATCTTGGTCACCAGCTAGTGCTATCTTCTTAAGTTCCTCATTTTCCTTTTTCAAATTTTTAATCTCTTCCATGGCAGCCATAAGTTGAGCGAGGGGATCTTCTACAAAATCTTTTTCGTTATCTTCATCTTCCAGGTCTGCTTTAGCGTTGATGTCATCATTCTCATTTTCAGCTCTAATGATGGGTTTTGGATTTCCTTCTTGATTTCCATCATCTTCTTGACTGATGGTCATGGTCAGTGCTCCTTTTGAGTGAATGTCATGAAGTTTGTCCCATATACCCTTTGCTGATGAATATTTTCCTATATTGTTCTTTATAGAATCAGGTATCTGGTTCAAGATTGCCTTCATTGCTTTTGCATTGTACTCCTTGGATTCTCCATCCATCCTGCTATCAACAATCACTGATTTCCAGATTTCAGTGCCTTGAGTCTATAAGAAATTCCTCATTCTTGCTTCCCATATATTAAAGTTCCCATTGAACCATGGAGCGTCCTCAAATTGATTGTCTTCTATTTTAGTGGTAGAGAGAAACACATCCTTAGGAGGATTGGAGACTTTCTTCCTTGACTTCGCCATTTGTGTTCTAAAGATCAACCTTCAAGCTTGTTAGGCTTTGAATGAAGGTATTGGCTTTGATACCAATTATTGGAAATATTGAGAGGAGGGTGAATAGGTATTTCTTTTCAATTGTTATTTTACCAGTGAAACCATTTATATTTAGAACACAAGATAAACAACAAGAATAAATTCTTTTATTACTATAATCTTTGCAATAAAATAGATACAATATATATATGATTCCAATCTATTTCCAAGCACCAACTTGGACTTTTGCGAGGCTCCAACCTCCAGAGCACCAACTCTATTTTTTCAAGGCACCAACCTTGGACTTAGGAGCACCAACTCCCATGACACCAAATCTTCTATTTCTGAGGCACCAACCACGAGGACACCAATCCTTCCAGTTTCTGAGGCAGCAATCCCATGGACACTAAGCCTTCTAGTTTATCGAGACACCAACCCCAAGGGCTCCAACCCATTCTTGTCACGACATGTTTGATAGTAATGTTCTGCTCTCAGAACTCTTCTTTACTAAGTTCTGTCTGTTTACAACTTCACTGTAGTCTCCATGCTACAACATCAATGGCAACCAATATTCTTATGAAGGAGTCTTTACAACTCTTCATACTGTAAACATAGAGTATGCAATAACCTTCATGATCTCTGATAATGTCTCCACACAGCTTTAGTGAGTCTACTATTAGTTGCACCAAGATCTGCACAAAAACCAACTTTCTGTTCAAGCATCTATTCTAACTGTCACAGTAAATGCTTCAACATGACTCCTTCTCTTCTAGCTACATCTCCCTTCAAACAATGTCAGATAAAACTTTATTTATTACATCACAAAATTCTTCTTCAGAATGCATTGTGTACCTGATTAATTCATCACAGGTCTGAGTCTCTCACAGGGTAACACGATCAACAGAGATGCTCATCCTTCGAATGCCTCCTATCCTGTTGGTCCTTCGGCCATTTTCTATTCTGCTGGACCCTACAGCTGCCTTTGTTTCTTCCATCTCTTTAACCAACCTTAAACTTTCCTTGTTGTTTGTTTTTATATGCCTCATGCACCTGACCGTTGGTTTCCTCTTTCCGTTGGCTCTTCAGCTTTCTCAATGCTCGCTTGATCCTTCGGTCATTGTAGTTTCCTCTGCGCTCGCTTGTTTCTTCGGTTTCCCGCTCCTTTGGTCACTTTGGATTCCTCTACCTATTCGAATTAACAAATGCAACATGGGACATGTTCAAGAGGAAGAGGGGCTGAATTACCATAGAAATGGTGCTTATTAAAATATATCAGAGAGGTGCCTCTTTTCTTTTTAATAAAGTTCATACGCAGGACTTTATTATTTATGGAGAGACAATACCAATCAAGGAGGCCCCACATGCCACATCACAATCGCAATCGTTCATTCCCACTGAAATATTGGGAGTGTTTATTTATGCATTTTGGCCTTAAGAACCTGTTGAAGGCTCAAAAAACGGCACTCCAATAAGGGGGATAACCACCCAGTCCGGACCTTAAGACATCTTCTTTTCTGTTTGGAATAGTGGCTCTGACTGGAGATGATGGGACCAGTTTCCCAATCTATTTATGATGTGTGTGTGCTAACGGGATGATGTTTTTCTTTTTGGGGTTTTATGGGGTGAATACTTGTTCTAAATCTAATCTATCTTCTAACTATCATATGCAATCTATCATAATCAAAGAAAACATCTAAGTTTAAGACTATCCCGGGAGTAATGTTCACATATGCGATCTAAAATAATTTCTGAAAGTGACTGATAATG
Source organism: Pinus tabuliformis (assembly GCA_031772625.1). Classification (NCBI taxonomy): domain Eukaryota; kingdom Viridiplantae; phylum Streptophyta; class Pinopsida; order Pinales; family Pinaceae; genus Pinus; species Pinus tabuliformis. The sequence continues at coordinate 995,084,263 of CM062806.1, read as the reverse complement.
AAGATCATTCAATCACAATAAGAAGAGAATCCATTTAAGAATGATTGTTTCATATAAAAAGTTAACTGAAACAATATGAGAAATATATCACATAAAGAGTCATTCACATATTCAGCATAAAGAGTAAGTCATCACCATACAAAAGTGCAATAATGATAACTAAACATTTAAACTTTCATATATAAATAACTGAAAATGATTTATTTCTTAACACATAAGCAAAAAGCATTAGGAGATAAAAGTACCATTTGTAATACATCCTACTCATGAGCTGCAGCAATATCGATCTATCTTAAATTCACTTAACATCAATTAAGAGTACAAAAGTGCAATTCCAATAGCAGATGTTTAACTTAAATAGAAAATAAATCTCATTCCATTGATTTTATCAAAACCTCCTCAGTGGGGGGCAAGATGCACGTTCTAAAGAATGTTTTTGATAAAACTCTCGACCCTTCTCTAAATGCATGAGAGGGGTTTAAATACTACTCTACGAAATCTAAAAATAAATATTACAAAAATAGATGAAGGAGGTTTAAACGACATGCCTCATTTTAAGCAAAAATAAACAAAATAAAAATAAATTATATCTATGGATAATCCTACATCTGATTCTTTAGATTGTAAATATCCATCATCGGTTTTAAGAGTGTCAGTTGGCCGACTTCAGCTTTTAACTGTCCTGCAAATATGGCGTTGGTGAGAGCTGGAACTATCTTCTCAGTGGAAGTCATCAAGCACTTCAGTGTCATCCATTGGCTGTGTGGCTTCACTAGGTACTGCAAGTATGCTTCCCAATTCAATCTGTTTACCTGTTTGATTGCCTTTACCCTTTCCTCCGCTGCTTGTTTCCATTCTGATTTAAGCTGTTGTGTTTTTGGGAGAAATCCAGGGGTAGTTTCTGCTACAAAATTAGCCTTGTTTATATTTTCATTTATGCATTCGATGACATTGTTCATTGTTATCACCATATCTTCCATCACCTATTCTTATTCCTTTGGTCGAGAATCCCATTTCGCAAATAAAATCTCTTTGTGTGATTCATCAATTTGTCTTATCTTTTCCATTCTTTGGATTTCTGCTAGTTTAAGAAGTCTGAGGCTTTCCTAAAAATTAAATCATATTCAAGTCACAGTTCTACAACTTGATTTGTAATATTATTGCTCATTTTGCAATGGCAATTCCATTCCGAAATTTTCTGGCATAGAAGTTCTTTCTGTTGTAAGAGCTAGGAATTGAGACCAAGTGCTTGGAATCATCTTTATGTAGTTCTATCATACCCTGTAACTGTTCTTCTTTGCTAGATAAACTACTTTGATGTGCCAATTGCATCTGCTAGAAGTCTTGTTGAAGTTTTGCCAATTGTGTTTCTACTTGTTGATTGATGCTGACTTGCTGTAGCTCTTGTTCTAAAAACAAAATCCTATGTTTTTTTCTTTGAGTAGCAACTGAACCTCTGTTGCTTTATCAATAGTTGTTGAAGCATATGCACCTGCGACCTGTGAGAGCCTAGTGAGATTTTCCGATGGATCTGTAGAGGGATCTTTCCAAAGAACATCCAGAGGTTCATCCTTGGGAGCGAGCATAGAATCCAACTTTCTTTTCTTTCTTTGCCTTCTGATGACAGCTTTATGTTGAGGGCTGTAGAATACATCTAGAGGAGGAATTTCCTCTATTCTTAGTACAATCTCAGATGAGGGAGCAATGGGAATGTGCTCCATTTCCTGAGTGTTGACAACCCTTTCTATTACCATTTCTGTGGTCGTCTCTTTTGGATTTGTTGGTGGCTCTGCACTTTGTTCTTCTGTGTTAAGTATCTTATTAAAATTTTCCCATTCCCCTTCTAGATCAATTACTAGCGGCTCTGTTTGCTTTGTAAGGGGAGTTGAGGCCTCAGCTTGTTTTATTAATGAAGTCTGCTGATCAGACTCTGTTGTAGATTGAGCTGTCTTTTATTGACTCCTCATCCTTATTGGGTTCATCCTCAGACTGATTACCAGACTTTTTTGTTGATTCTTTTTCTGAACTTGTTTTGGACTTTTCTTTTGAATCATCACTTATGCTAATGCTGGGAGTAGGTTCTCTTATTGGTTCGATGAGTAATTGGTCCAATGGGACCTTAGATAACCTCTGTTTTCTGTAATTATTAAAATTCTGGAGACTTTCTTGGTGAAAAAGAATTCATGTTGTACGCTGAACCTATTTGAAGGTTTTTTTCTGCAAGAAAACATCATCAGAGGGATCTTCTTCATGGGAAAGTACTTTTATTTTAACCATCATAGCAAAATCATTTATAACACCAAAGGGATCATATAGCCTTTCCGAGAACTTGGGTAGTTGTAATGATAATACATTATTAACTTCTTCGAAAGCATGACCTAAGTCATGCAATGCAAATGCTCCGCATATTATAGGAAATTGGGGCCAAATGGCCTTCTTGGAATCTTTCAGTACTTTACTCATTCCCCCCATGCTGCAGGTCTGATAGGCTATCTCCCTAGCCATCAGTTTGTCTGGGACGTAAAAAGGTAGCACATGGGGTGAAGCAATGCTGCCAAACACTCTGATATACGTGAACAATTCTTCCCCAAACCATCTTGCCACGGGGAGAATATCTACCTCCACTTCTTGGGAAAACCTTGGGGCATCTCTGTTGTAGATCTTTTTATGGATCGAGAGTATAACTCCATGACAAATTTTGAAGAAATGTGGCACAAAACTTGATTCCCACATGACTTTGTGATAAATTTGAATGGGAAGTGGATTTTGTATCGTCCACTTCCATCCCATAATAGGAAATTTGGAAACAAAACAAATAGCGTCCAGAACATAGGTGCTCATAAAAAATGGAGGGTAAACCATTGAACAATGCTTCTTTTTCTTCTCTATTGTAAAATTTCAGTGGATAAATTATCTGACATGATTTGGGCCAAATTCATTATTGTGGCATTGATAGCTGCATCCACTAGTGGTAACCATTCTGATGAAAATTTGTTGGTGTCTGGTTTACCAAACAATCTACATAACATAGCAGCAGTAAAGCAGTAAGGGGAACAAAGAGAACCAGTGGCATACATATCGTTTTTATCTTTTTTGAGTCTTTCCTCATTGTTTTACCAATGCTTTGTTCATTCTACTAAGTCTTCATTCTCCTTGGAGAACTTCTCGACAAATTGCTTCTTGTAGCTGGCCTAGAGTTCTGGTAAGTGGTACATACGCCTCAAATTGTCTGGAGTAAATGACCCCATGACTTCCTGGCTTTCTGTCTTGAATTGTCTGTCAGATATGTCTGTGTCATCTATAATCCATTTCACCATGTCCATGTAGGGGAGTATCTTTGGCCTTGCAGCAATACAGTGTAGAAATGAGCATGCAAGTTTAGTTATGGATGCATTAGAAGAGCTACATCCATCCGTTGTAACTGTTACTTCCATAATTCTCGGTTTCTTCTCCTCCAAAAACTGATACATAGATTGCCACGTAGATGTTCCTGCATCTCGATTACAGGTAGTATCTGTGAATAATGGGGTCATTTTTGACTTCTCAGACATGGGTGCCTTTCCTTTCTTACCCATTTCTTCGTATGTTGCGTTCTATGTGTTCTTCCTAAAAGTTGCAAGAAGAGAGCAAGATATGATAAAAATGATAGTGAATACAGGAATAATCAATAGAAAGATGAAAATAAGGTGATGGAAGGTCTTTAATTCTAAATCACATCAAAAGATATCAACTTGCGTCAAATGGTCCTTTACACTGATCCTAATCATTCTTTTAATAAATGATCACTAATGAACTGTTATGCTTAACTTTAATGTTCATAACTTCACATCGAAAGTTGGGAAGTACTCTCCTAGAACCCTGAGCCCTTCGAATTGCGATAAAAGCAATTTTGCGATTTGCTTCGCAATATCGCAGATCGCTATATCACAAAACTTGTTTTCGTTAAAACCCACCACTACATGAATTGCTGCGATATGCGATTTGTGAGATGCTATCGCATTTCGCGATATTTGCTTTGTTAAGTAGTGCCACAGGTTTGAAACTGTGATGCGATAAGGTTAAAGGATTTTATGATCTCACATTTTCGCGGATTGCAATTTCAAGGGGTAACTTTTATAAGGGATGTCCGCCGTAACTTTTTGCGATGCGAGAATAATCTTTTCTAAAGTAGGTTTTTCAAGGTTTACCTTAATGTTCACGACTTTCCGTTATAAAGTTATTCTAAGGCTTTTCATCATGTAGCGCTTTTTATAAGAAACTCATTGTTTGTGACATTTTATGCGCTTAAAGTATGAAAAAGTAAATTTCCATGTTTTAGCAAGTTCCACTTTGACATCTTATTTTATTTTAAAAACAAGAGAGGCATGATTAAATGCTAAAATTTGATTTTTTGGAAGGGTCTCCATTTATTAATGTTATTACTAACACTAATAAATGGGGGGGTTGTTGATAAGCACAAAAATTAGTGATTCACTTGGAAGAACCAATTATCTTTGAGGGTTTTATGAATTTTCTAAAACTTCCAAAATAGAAATGGTTTTGAAAATGAAACTTCATTGTATGAAATATAAGGAAAATAGTGCTATTTATTAATAACAACATCTTGTTCTAACTATCTTTATTCTGATTATATTCTTCCCAGAGTTAGTCATTTTACTCACATTAGTCATTACTTGGTCGTAAATATAAAAAAAAAAAAAAAACATCCCTTTAGATCAGTTTTGGTGTACTCATTTGTCGTCGGTAGAGCCTTTGCTGCCAACAGGTGTTTATAGCCTCGACAGGGTTACCTGTTACCCAACAATGATTCAGTGCCCCACTTGAGAAGCATGCAATTTTCAAAGATAAATCCTCGTATACACTTATTTCTCTTTTAATTATTAAAGAACAATGTCTTGGTTTGGTAGCCAAAATTAACAGTGCCATTCCCTTGATTTATAACTTAACTGAACAAAGATTGTTCATGATGAGGTCCCTTGTCTTTTGATTGAAAAAATCTTGAGCCATTACCCTGTTTTCATATGCAGTATGGCAATGTCAATTAGTTATAATCTTTATGATCATGATAAGTTGGCTCTTGAAGAGACCTCTTATTCTCTAAGTTCTAAAGTGTATAATTGAATCACTCCTTGAATCTTGCAAATTCCTTGAGTGGGGGGGAAGTCATTGGTTCCTTAAGAATTATCTTGGATGACAATTGTAGAGTTTATAAATAGCTTTTCCGCTGAGAATCATTATTTTGTTATTGATACCTATTGTGACTGATGTAATGAAAACTTCTTCCTAAGGTTGATTCTTACCAAAATTTTAGATAGTTGAAACAAAAGAACAGTCAATTTTTTTTAAAATAATAGCAGTTACCCATCTGTTTCATAAATGAAGATTAATTTTCATAACCAATCCCATTTATACAAGCGAAAAAAAATTGAAATGAGACACTATTCTTTTCGTGGAAACCAAAAGTGAACCTTCTCAACTTGTTTTATTATCAAAAGGAAAACTTAACTAGAACTATAATCTATAAGAATAGAAGAGATCATCTTCTATGGAAAATATTTTTTTAAGATCTGTCCATTAGCAGGTAAAGATTCCCTTTTCCTTGCTAATTCTTATAACATGAAAGTTGATGGGCCAATGAGTTCGACAATCTGGAATGGTCCAAGCCACATCCGTTGGAATTTAGTATGCTTTCCTTTCTGTTCATGGGCTTTATCCCATTTTAATACGAAGTCTCCAAGTTGGGAATCTTTTCTAGACACTAAATTTGAGTCAAAAGAAGCTTTCACTAATTGTTAATGTTGCACGTGGGTAATTCTGGCCTTTTCTTGTTCCTCTTCAAGTTTAAGTATCTACAATTTTCTTAATTGGATGGATGAGGAAGGGGTTCCTTCAATGAATTGAACTAAGGCTAGAGAAGGAATAACTAGATTTTCTGGTAAGACCACTTCTTTCCCATAAATTAAATTAAAAGGAGAAGTGTCAATGGAGGTTTTCTAAGTTATTCGATCTGCTGAGAGAGCATACACTAAAGAATTATGTCAGTTTCTATGATTTTGATCAATAGTTCGTTTAATTATTCTAATAAGGATTTTGTTTGTTGATTTGGCTAACCCATTCCCTTGTGGATAATAATTAGCACAATATTTGAGTTTAAAACCTCTTTTCAGAGCGAAATCTATCATAGCATTACTTGAGAAATATGATGCATTATCAAACATTAAAGCAGAAGGTAAGCCAAACCTGGTGATTATGAATTGATCTATAAACTCGATGATACTTTTAGAGTTCGCTGTTTTAAGTGGAACTGCTTCTACCCATTTGGTAAAGTAGTCAGTAGGTGTAAGGATGTATTTATGCTGTTTAGAAGAATGAGGAATGATCTCACCTATTATATCTAATACCCATTATTCAAATGATTGATCGATGTTGACAGGTTGTAATGGCAAATATGGTTTCCTTTGTCTTCCAGTAACAGTCTGGCAAATTTGACATCTCCTTACATAGCTATGTGCATCTTTAAATAAAGTTGGCTAGTAGTAACCAGCACGCAAGATTTTGTGTGCTGTTGCATCTCCTGCATAGTGTCTGCCTGCTGGCCCATCATGAAGTTCCTGCAATACTTTTTCTGCTTCAAATTTCTCAAGGCATCTAAGGAGAATAGAATCATAATTCATTCTAAAGAGTATATCATTGACAATTTGATATTATTTAGATTTTAACCTCAGGGCCCTTTTCTTTGTGTAATTCAAATGTGGAGGAGCATATACATTTTTTAAATAGAACATGATATTAGCATACCTTGATTCGGAGTCATTTAGGCTTACCTCATACACTTGTACTTCACTATCTGGGGACTGCATTTATGATATGTGCGATGCTCCTACCAACATCCTAAAAAAACCTTGACCTTTTACAATATTTGTTGGTTTACTTTTCGTGACATATTCTTGCAGGGTTGTGACACAATTTGCCCTCTTTTCGCCCACATATTTTTGTACCAAAATATTTCTTACCACTGGAAATGATACTATTATTTTGTTGTGAGTCTTAAGAAGGAAAGGTCTGAAGTGTTTGATTGCTTTGGAAACAACATAAGCCTATTTTTCAACATCAGAGTAATTTAACTCATCTCCTTGTAAGTTTGAACTGAAGAAGGCAATTGGGGCCTCGGCTTTATCTTGATTCGCTTGTGTGAGTATGGCAGCATACGATTTCTCGGAGGCGAATGTATATAGAGTGAAAGGATCAAAAAAGGTTGGAGTCGCTAGAGATGGGGCATTTATAATTGCTTCTTTTATCAAGCCAAACGCTTCATGTTCTCCATGACCCCATTTGAAGAGAGTTTTTCTTTATGATGGCTTGGAGAGGTGACATGATCCTTGAGAAGTCAGGGACAAATATTTTAACAAAATTGATGTGACCAAGGAAAGACTGCATTGCTTTCTTATTATGGGGTAAGGATATCTCAGAAATTTCCTTGATCCTATCTGGGTCAATATGGATTCCTGATTTGGATACTATGAATCCAAGAAGTTTTCCTTCACTTAATGCAAAAAAAGAATTTTTTGGATTGAGCGAGATTCCATATTTTTGACAACATTGAAAGATCTGTTTTAAGTCCCTGAGATGATTACTTTGTTTTTTAGAATATACCGTTATGTCGTCTAAGTAGAACACCACTGACTTGTTTACCAAGCCTTTAAATGCAATTTCCATGGCTCTTTGAAATGTGGCACCGGCATTGATTAGCCCAAATGGCATCTATACGCGTAAGTGCCCTGTTTGGTTCTAAATGTAGTTTTTAATTGATCATTGGGGTGGACCAAGATTTGATTATACCCTGAAAAACCATCTAAAAAGGACATTAATTCAGATCTTGCGACTGATTGTAATATTTGTTCCATAGGGGGCAATGGAAAATTATCATTTTAGCAAGCTTTATTGAGATTTCAAAAGTTAATACAAATCAAGATATCACCGTTTTTCTTTCTAACTGAGAGCAGGTTGGAGACCCATCTGGAATGCCTAATGGGAAAAATAATCTTGGCCCTTAATAATCTGTTCAACTCAGATTTAATCTAGCTTTCCAAATTAGTATGTATTTTCCTCAATTTCTGTTGAACAGGATTTTCATCAGAGATCATCGGAATTGTATGCTGTATAATCAAAGTGTCGTAGGTTTTAAGATCATTGTAATTCCAGGCAAAGACACTATTGTATAGTTTTAATAATTGAATGAAAGCTGATTTTTCCTCAGATGTTAGACAAAGACCTAGGCTGATGTTTTGTGGCTTTATGTCTGTCCCTAGGTTCACTAATTCATATCTTAGAGTTGAACTCTGAAGTTTTGAATTGGTGGACCATTTAAATCTGTCCTTTAAGTCATATAGGTCTTCTAACTTGACTGCAGATTTTGGTATAACATTATTGTTATTTTCTTGTTCCAGTTGTTTGTCATGTTGGTCTTCATCAATTATCTGATTATTGTAAGAGCCTTTTGAAGTCAGAAAACTCACAATATCAGGATCATTGTTGAAAACCCTCCAATTGGTAATGTTATTAGGAATAGAGGGTCTAAAGATTAATTCAATCGAGAATCTATCTAGGCTATAGTTCTCTGATGGAATAAGCTTGGAAGCTACATTAGCAAGGAGATCAGCAATAGAATTTTGGAGTCTTGGAATGGATGAAATATTAAATGCTATAAAGTGTGAGGTCAGGTCTTGTACTAAAGATTGATAGTGTTTCAATTGTCCCGACAGACAATGTATAGTATTTCTTACATGTTTAATAACAATCTCAGTATCTCCAAATACTTGCAGGTATTTGATATTAAGCTTGATTGCTTTGTATGACCCTTGAACTAATGCTTCATATTTAGCAGCATTGTTCATTCAATTGAACTCAAGTCTACATGTTAACATGGTTTTTTCTCCTTTTGGACTAACTAATGGACAACCTTCTCCTACTCCATAATTAGATTTAGAACCATCAAAAAATAATTTCCAAAACAAAGTTTTATTTATAGGTTTATCTACCAAATTGATGCATCTAGAAGTGTCCGTTTGAGAGAAATTTTCTATCTGAGATAAAACGGAATTTTCCAAAAAAGGTGAAGTATGAGCGTTGAAATTTCCTAAGAACGAATCAACAGAATAGTTTCCAATTATGTTGTTTCTATAAGATACAGGCTCATTTTCTCCTTCTAACTCTGTCACTATATAATTTTGATGTCTTTCTCATTCAACCTTGATCTGATTAGGTTTTCCATTGTAAGGGAGCCACATATGAGACCAGTCGGTCGCAAAGTAACCATGAAGCTTTTCTAACCAATCCCTGCTAAGGATCAGTCCATAAAACTCAGGAATGTCAGCTACAAGTATATCGATAACTTGACATACCTTTGGATTTGATGAAAGCCTTATGGTTACTTGATTAAGTTCACTGATGACCTTGACTTGAGACCGATCTAGCTATACTATTCATACTACAAATTTCTGAGGTTGAAAATTTAACATTACGCAAACTGTCGTAGGTAAAATGTTGGACGATGAACCAGAATCAACTAGATAGTTGTGTAGATTTTTATTGAAAATTTCAGAAGTAAGTAGAAATGGTGGAGTATGGGATTTGAATCTACTCCCAATCAGAGCAATGTCGGTTAGATCGATTTTATTTGAAATGCCAATCAGAGGTCTCCCCATTTCATGAGTAGCTTGTGAAATTATAGTGGCAGGTAGAGGCGTAATAGGTACTGCATTTAGCTCTTTCAAGAGTAATTTCTGTTGATGCTTTAACTTGTTAAGCTCATGAAAAGTAATGTTTGCTCTGGTTTTCTTCATATCTTCAACAATGTTATATTCCATTTCATCAGAAATGATAAGCGTTTTGGATGAAGGTGTGGAATCAGATTGGACTGGGTTTGTCTGAGTAGACTTTGGTGAGGATTTCTTACCTACGATTTTATCCTTGGGAGTCAGACTTGGATTTTTTTGTTTAGCACTGGATTGTGGAGGATCAAGTTGATTTCTACTTCTAGTAGTAACAGGTAATGCATCCTGATCTTCCTCATCTGGAAGAATGAAGTCCCACATTCCTTGAAGTTCTACAACTTCATCATCATTGGTTTGTTCCTCATTTGAAACTTCTTCCTCTTCCCCTTCTGATTCTGCATTTGTTATAGCATTTGGAGGTTTAGGATCGGTTGTAGGATTCCTTTTAAAGGGTTTAAAAGGTTTCTTGGAAGAGGTTTCTGCTACTTGTTTCTTTATATCAACCATTTCGTTTGACATGGTCTTCAAGACTTTCTGTAACCCTTCCAGGTTGAATGGGTCCTTCGATTGTTTTTTCTTAGAATCATCTCTAAAAGACACTTTTTTAGACTTTCTTTCTTCTACAACGTTTTTCTTTTCTATGGATAGGATACGTTTTCCACAGCTATTGCCTCTTTCATGTTTTCTGCTAACGTTGGCTTGGTAGCTCTATCTACAAAGACAGCTGAATTTGAAGGCAAAGCAGAAATATACCACTCATTTTGGACTTCATTGCTAGGCTTAGATGTTGTTGGTATTTTGTTCAATAATTTATTAAAGCGAGAGTTGAAATCCTTAATTGGTTCTTTTGGTTTGGCTTTTAAATTGGAGAGGTCATTTATTAAAGTTGCTATTGACCTATCATCCCCAAATTTTTTTAAAAACTGATCTTGAAATGTATCCCAGCTATTAATGGAGCCTGTTGGTAAAGAAAAATATGAGGATCCTGATGCTCCTTGTAAAGTATAGGGGAATAATCATACAACTGCATCCTCTTCTGTCACTCCATTTAAATTAATAGATAGCATGAAATTATTTATGTGTTCCTCAGCTAGTTGGCCATTGTCAGGATTGAATTTGGGCAACCATTTCTCAGGGTGAGCTGGTAACTGAGATAAAGGTGTAGGAATTCTTACAGCCCTTGGATTGGCCCATGGCCTTGGTGGTGGATTTCCTGCCATTGTCGGAGTATGAGTAGGAGGAGGTGTGGCAGTAGTGGAAGGTGATTGGGTAGAGGAGGATATTACTCCTGTACCTGTATGAACCATGATCTGGAGTTGAGGGATGGATGAATGACCTTGTGATGATATGGATGAGATGGTATACGAAAATGATGATAGAACCTCACTCTGATATTCTACTGGTGATTTCCTAGCTTTCTTACGACTCGGTAGAGGAAACTCAATTGGTGGGATTCCTAGATTTTCGCTTTGTACTCTAGTCAGTCATTGAGATGGGGTCAGATGGGAAGTGACACTACCTTGGGATAACTCAGATTCTTCTTGAGATATGGAAATCCGCTATAAATTATGAATTAAAATTTGTAAGTCAAGGGGATTTGAAGAAGAATGATTTGGCTTGTTTGGGATTTCAGTAGTGTGATTTGTATTTTTCTTTTCAACTTCTGGTTTAGAGATGGAAGATTTAGAATGTGAACAAGAAGTTGAGGGTGATGGTGAGGGAGTTTTACTCTCAGAATAGCGTGAATATGTATATTTACTTGCCATTCACAGTCAGGCCCTCCTTCTAGTGCCAAATATGTTGAAAGCTCGAAAAATCAGGACTCCAACAAGGGGGATAACCACCTGGTCCGGTCCTTAAGACAACTCCTTTTCCTTTTGGAATAATGGAACTGACTAGAGATGATGGGACCAGTTTCCCAATCTATTTATGATGTGTGTTGGCTAACGAGATGATGTTTTTCTTTTTGGGGTTTTATGGGGTGAATACTTGTTCTAAATCTAATCTATCTTCTAACTATCATATGCAATCTATCAAATCAAAGAAAACATCTAAGTTTAAGACTATCCCAGGAGTAATGTTCACATATGGGATCTAAAATCATTTTTGAAAGTGACTGATAATGAAGATCATTCAATCACAATAAGAAGAGAATCCATTTAAGAATGATTGTTTCATAAAAAAAGGTTAACTGAAACCATATGAGAAATATATCGCATAAAGAGTCATTCACATATTCAACATAAAGAGTAAGTCATCACCATACAAAAGTGTAATAATGATAACTAAACATTTAAACTTTCATATATAAATAAATGAAAATGATTTATTGCTCAACACATAATAAAAAAGCATTAGGAGATAAAAGTACCATTCGTAATACGTCCTACTCATGAGCTGCAGCAATATCAATCTATCTTCAAATCACTTAACATCAACTAAGAGTACAAAAGTGCAACTTGAGTAGCTGATGTTAAACTCAAATAGAAAATAAATCTTGTTCCATTGATTTTATCAAAATCTCCTCAGTGCGGGGCAAGATGCACATTCTGAAGAGTTTTTTTGATAAAACTCTCGACCCCTCTCTAAATGCATGAGAGGGGTTTAAATACTACTCTATGAAATCTAAACATAAATATTACAAAAATAGATGAGGAGGTTTAAACGACCTGCCTCATTTTAAGAAAAAATAAAGAAAAAAAAATTATATCTATGAATAATCCTGCATCTGATTCTTTAGATCGAAAATATCCAACATCAGTTTTAAGAGTATCGGTTGGCCGACTTCAGCTTTTAGCTATCCTGCAAATACGGCGTTGGTGAGAGTTGGCACTATCTTCTCAGTGAAAGTCATCAGGCACATCAGGGTCATCCATTGGCTATATGGCTTCACCAGGTACTGCAAGTATGATTCCCAATTCAATCTATTTACCTTTTTTATTGCCTCTGCCATTTCCTCCGCTGTTTGTTTCCATTCCGCTTGAAGCTGTTGTGCTTTTGGGAGAAAGCCAGGGGTAGTTTTTGCTACCAAATTAGCCTTTTGTAGATTTTCATTTACGCATTCGATGACATTGTTCATTGTTGTCACTGCATCTTCCATCACCTGTTCTGCTTCCTTTAGCCGAGAATCCCATTTTGCAAATAAAATCTCTTTGTGCGATTCGTCAATTTTGGGCATGTCTGCTCTTTTCCCTTCTTCGGATTTCTGCCAGTTTAAGAAGTCTGAGACTTTCTTAAAAATTGAATCATATTCAAGTCACAATTCTATGACTTGATTTGTAATATTATCGCTCATTTCGCAATGGGAATTCCATTGCGAAATTTTCTGGCATAGTAGTTCTTTCTGTTGCAAGAGTTGGGAATTGAGACCAAGTGCCTCTATGATAAACTGCCCAATTTTGGGATCATCTTTATGCAGTTCTATCATACCCTGTAACTGTTCTTCTTTGCTAGCTAAACTGCTTTGATGTGCCAACTACATCTGCTGGAAGTCTTGCTGAAGTTTTGCCAACTGTGTTTCTGCTTGTTGATTGATGCTGACTTGCTATAACTGTTGTTCCAAAAACAAAATCCTATCTTCTTTTTCTTTAAGTAGCAATTGAACCTCTGTTGCTTTATCAATAGTTGCTGAAGCGTATGCACCTACGACTTGTGAGAGCCTAGTGAGATTTGCTGATGGATCTGTAGAGGGATCTTTCCAATAAACATCCAGAGGTTCATCCTCGGGAGTGAGCACATAATCCAAATTTCTTTTCATTCTTTGCCTTCTGATGACAACTTTATGTTGAGGGGTATAGAATACATCTAGAGGAGGAATTTCCTCTATTCTTAGTACAATCTCAGATGAGGGAGCAATGGGAATGTGCTCCATTTCCTGAGTGTTGACAACCCTTTATATTACCATTTCTGTGGTTGTCTCTTTTGGATTTGTTGGTGGCTCTGCGATTTGCTCTTCTATGTTAAGTATCTTATTAAAATTTTTCCATTCCCCTTCTAGATCAATTATTAGCGGCTCTGTTTGCTTTGTAGGGGGAGTTGAGGCCTCAACTTGTTTTATTACTGAAGTTTGCTGATCAGACTTTGTTGTAGACTAAGCTATGTCTTTTATTGACTCCTCATCCTTACTGGGTTCATCCTTAGATTGATTACCATACTTTTCTGATGATTCTTTTTTTGAACTTGTTTTGGATTTTTCTTTTGAATCATCACTTATGATAACACTGGGAGTAGGTTCTGTTATTGGTTCGATGAGTAATTGGTCCAATGGGACCTTAGATAACCTCTGTTTTATGTCATTGTCAATATTATGGAGACTTTCTTGGTCAAAAAGAATTCGTGTTGTATTCTGAACCTCTTTGAAGGTGTTTTTCTGTAGGAAAACATCATTAGAGGGATCTTCTTCATGGAAAAATACTTTTATTTTAACCATCATAGTAAAATCACTTACAACACCAAAGGGATCATATAACCTTTCCGAGAACTTGGGTAATTGTAATGATAATACATTATTAACTTTTTCGAAAGCATGACCTAAGTCATGCAATGCAAATGCTCTGCATATTATAGGAAATTGTTGCCAAATGGCCTTCTTGGAATCTTTCAGTACTTTACTCATTCCCCCCACGCCACAGGTCTGGTAGGCTATCTCCCTAGCCATCAATTTGTTTGGGACGTAAAAAGGTAGCACATGGGGTGAAGCAATGCTAACAAACACTTTGATATACGTGAACAATTCTTCCCCAAACCATCTTACCACGGGGAGAATATCTACCTCCGCTTCTTGGGAAAACCTTGGGGCATCTCTGTTGTAGATCTTTTTATGGATCGAGAGTATAACTCCGTGACAAATTTTGAAGAAATGTGGCACAAAACTTGATTCCCACATGACTTTGTGATAAATTTGAATGGGAAGTGGATTTTGTACCATCCACTTCCATCCCATAACAGGAAATTTGGAAACAAAACAAATAGCGTCCATAACATAGGCGCTCATAAAAAATGGAGGGTAAACCCTCGAAGCAATGCTTCTTTTTCTTCTATATTCTAAAATTGTGGCGGCTAAATTATCTGACAGGTTTTGGGCCTAATTCATTATTGTGGCATTGATAGCCGCATAGACTAGTGGTAACAATTCTGATGAAAATTTGTTGGTGTCTGGTTTACCAAACAGTCTACATAACATAGCAAAGGAAAAATAGTAAGGGGAACAAAGAGAATGAGCAGCGTACATACTGTTTTTATCTTTTTTGAGTCTTTCCTCATTTTTTGACCAGTACTTTGTGAATTCTACCAAGTCTTCATTCTCCTTAGCAAACTTCTCAACAAAATGCTTGTTGTAGATGGCCTGGGGTTCTGGTAAGTGGTACATATGCCTCAAATTGTCTAGAGTAAATGACACCATGACTTCCTAGCTTTCCATCTTGAATTGTTTGTCAGATATGTCTGTGTCATCTATAATCCATTTCACCATGTCGATGTAGGGGAGTATCTTTGGCCTTGCAGCAATGTGGTGTAGAAATGAGCATGCAAGTTCAGTTATGGATGCATCAGAAGAGCCGCGTCCATCCGCTGTAACTGTTACTTCCATAATTCTCGGTTTTTCCTCCTCCAACAACTGATACATAGATTCCCACATAGATGTTCTTACATCTTGATTATAGGTAGTGTCTGTGAATAATGGGGTCATTTCTGACTTCTCAGACATGGGTGCCTTTCCTTTCTTACCCATTTCTTTGTATGTTGCATTCTGTGTGTTCTTCCTGAAAGTTGCAAGTAGAGGGAAAGATATGATAAAAATGATAGTGAATACAGGAATAATCAATAGAAAGATGAAAATAAGGTGATGGAAGGTCTTTAATTCTAAATCACATCAAAAGATATCAACTTGCGTCAAATGGTCTTTTACACTGATCCTAATTGTTATTTTAATAAATGATCACTAATGAACCGTTATACTTAACTTTAATGTTCATAACTTCACATCGAAAGTCAGGAAGTACTCTCCTAGAACCCTGAGCCCTTCGAATTGTGATAAAAGTGATTTTGCAATTTGCTTCGCAATATCGCAGATCGCTATATCGCAAAACTTGTTTTCGTTAAAACCCACCGCTACATGAATTGTTGTGATATGCGATTTGCAAGATGCTATCGCATTTCGCGATATTTTCTTTGTTAAGTAGCGCTACGGGTTTGAAACTGCGATGCGATAAGGTTAAAGGATTTTATGATCTCGCATTTTCACGAATCACAATTTCAAGGGGTAAGTTTTATAAGGGATGTCTTCCGTAACTTTTTTTGATGCGAGAATAATATTTTCTAAAGCGGGTTTTTCAAGGTTTACCTTAATGTTCACAACTTTCTATTATAAATTTATTCTAAGGCTTTTCATCATGTAGTGCTTTTTATAAGAAACTCATTTTTTGTGACATTTTATGCGCTTAAAGTATGAAAAGGTAAATTTCCATGTTTTAGCAAGTTCCACTTTGACATCTTATTTTATTCTAAAAACAAGAGAGGCATGAATAAATGCCCAAACTTGATTTTTTGGAAGGGTCCCCATTTATTAATGTTATTACTAACACTAATAAATGGGGGGTTGTTGATAAGCACAATAATTGGCGATTCACTTGGAAGAACCAGTTATCTCTAAGGGTTTTTTGAATTTTCTAAAACTTCCAAAATAGAAATGGTTTTGAAAATGAAACTTCATTGTACAAAATATAAGGAAAATAGTGTTATTTATTAATAACAACATCTTGTTCTAACTATCTTTATTCTGATTATCTTCTTCCCAGAGTTAGTTATTTTACTCACATCAGTCATTACTTGGTCGTGAAGATAAAAACAAAAACATCCCTTTAGATCAGTTTTGGTGTACTCATTTGTCGTCGATAGAGCCTCTGCTGCCAGCAGGCATTTATAGCCTCGACAGGGTTACCTGTTACCTAGCAATGATCCAGTGACCCACTTGAGAAGCATGCAATTTTCAAAGATAAATCCTCATATGCACTTATTGTTTTTTATTATTTCACTTTTAATTCTTAAAGAACAATGTCTTGGTTGGTAGCCAAAACTAATAGTGTCATTCACTTGATTTATAACTTAATTGAATAAGCTGGCTCGTGATGACATCCCTTTTCTTTTAATTGAAAAAATCTCGAGCCATTAACCTATTTTGATATGCAGTATGGCAATGTCAGTTAGTTATAATATTTATGATCATGATAAGCCGACTCTTGATGAGACCTCTTATTCTCTAATTTTTAAAGTGTATAATTGAATTACTCCTTGAATCTTGCAAATTCCTTGAGTAGGGGGGAAGTCATTGGTTCCTTAAGAATTATCCTGGATGAAAATTGTAGAGTTTATAAATAGCTTTTCCGCAGAAAATCTTTGTTTTGTTATTGATACCTTTTGTGACTGATGTAAGGAAAACTTCTTCCTAAGGTTGATTCTTACCAAAATTTTAGATAGTTGAAACAAAAGAACAGGAAATTTTTTTCGAAATAATAGCACTTACCCATCTGTTTCATAAATGGAGATTAATTTTCGTAACCACTCCCATTTATACAAGCGAAAAAACAAAATTTACATGAGACACTATTCTTTTCGTGGAAACCAAAAGTGAAACTTCTCAACTTTTTTTATTATCAAAAGGAAAACTTAACTGGAAATATAATCTACAAGAATAGAAGAGATCATCTTCTATGGAAAATATGTCGATGCACTCCAATGATTTTATTTACATCAAATCAATGAATCCATTATTTAACACACCAATTCAGTGATAATATAGACATTCTAAATATTTCTCATATACCACCTTTCGTTGTGTGTTATTGCAAAATTTTAAAAAATTGAGAACGAATCAATCCCTCACACTTGAGACCAACATGCCGAAGACTCCAGTGTTAGGGAAAAAATCAAGTGGGTTGAGTTTCACAACAATTTTCTTCGAGGAAGATTTTTTTTTTTTTGAGGAGTGGTCGGTTCTTTTCTGTGAGAAGTTTTAAGGTTATAACTCTAAACTTACAAGAGCTTTTCAGAATTCTTCAAGAGGAATCAAACTTGGTTTAAAGAATTGGACCTTAGCATCTATGAAGAATCATTTTCTTAGAGCACCAACCTCCCTCAAGATGGGGAATGTTGTTTCAAGACTTTGGTTAAGGTGTTTGATATGTAATCAATTTCTGGTGCAAGAACGCTAGAACACCAATTTGACAAAACTATTCCCTCTCTTTTGGTTCAAATAGGAATGACATGAAGCTCTTTACCTAGTACACAAATATATCACTTGTGAAGGAAGGTATGATGTTACATTTAGATATCATTTACCGTTTCTCTTGTACTTTCATGAAACACAAAATATTAGCCCTCCTTTTTATCTCTTAAAGAGATTAACTACGATGGCTAAAATTGTGTAAGATTTCCTAGAGCATGTCAAATCTAGTCTGTTTTATCATGGGTTAATTAATATATGGATGGAAGAGGAATTAAAGAAGAAAAATCAAACTTAGATTCACTTTATCTTTTGTGGAGGGATTGAGAAAAAACCTTTGTCATCTGTAGTAGCCCATAAAATAGAAGAATTACTAAAGGGAGGGTGAGAAAATATCCTGAAATAGAAGAAGGAAGAGATAGAAGAGAAATCCTCCCATAAGAAGTAGATAATGGAAGTAGAAGAACAAGTTTTTATGGAGGTCAAAGGAACAACTGTTCCCAAGAAGAAGAAGAAACCCTCCAGGAAAGTTAGGAAAGTCCTAAACACATAAGGGAAGGAAACCCCACATTGGAAGTGGAGATGCTTTCATGAAAAAGGAAGTTGTGCATATTAATAAGTCTTGTCATAGGAATAAAGGTATGAAGGTTGTAGAAAATGAAAGACAAGGCTAAGAAGCAGTATGAGTAACCCCTCTTAAGATTACTCATGGTGGAGTAAAAAACTCATGGGAGGACATTGAATAAGACACTAAAGATGCATATGAAGTAATTACTGTTAAAAGTGCACTTCGTAGGACTTGAACGTGATCCCATGATGACTAGAGCAATGGATTTTAGGAGGTTGCTGGACCTGAAGCATTTACTTCAAATCATGCAGAAGAGCTAGTTCTAATGGAAGTGATCATTCCTGAGGCAAGTGAGAAAGTACACCAAATATACTTAATATCACTTTGAGGAAGGAAAGATCGAAATGCCTAAGTAGATTGAAGAAACCATGATAGTCGATGTCACTCAACATGAAGGATTTTAATCACCTAAAGGAGTACAAGCAACTTATGTACCTAAAACATCACAACTAAAGAAAAGAAGTAGGAAAATGAATAAATTGAAGAAATGGATTACAGAGTATGAGGTTCTTTGTAGGCATATTAAGAAGGGAAACCAAACCCTAAAGGAAATGAATGCATAAGTTAGAGAATCCTGGGACATGTTGGTGGTCCAAAATTGATTTTTGAATAAGTGGGGTAAACATTGGTATGTGAAGCTAGGTCAAATCTAAAATCACTGTAGGAAGATCAAGTTGAAACCTTTTTAAGTAATACGACATAAAGGTTCACCACAACTTAATATTCTAGTATTGGTTATAGAAGTCACAATGCATGAGGATGTGAAAAGTTCTGGGTGTGGGGGAGATGATGAGTCACAACTTTGACTCAATTTTTTTTATATATTTAATAACCATTTTTTCCCATAATACCTTGTTTTATTCCTCCTTTTCCTATGGTTTGTTATCATTACTGTCCATTTCATGGTCTCGAAAGCTATAAGTTAAATAAGGTGATTGTCTGTTATTCAACACATTTCCTTGTGCATTATTTTGTGTTTTGGGTGTAATTTGCCTTGCGTACTTAACCTTGGGTGTCGTATCCTTTACATGTGTTACATGATCATTCATTGTTGAGAAAAATACCAAAAGTGCACAAACCATGTGAGTAAAGATCATGAACTATTAGAAGTGCATAAACCATGTGGAAGAAACTGATGGAAGAACTACCCGAAGTCGCCACAAGAACCTCATAGTTACACTTGTAGTTTTGAACTTCCTTCTTAGCAATTCGTTTAACCCTTTAGATTGGCACAACTCAGGATATAACCTTTTTCAACAACATATCTTTTAAAGTAGTGGAGATGTAATTTTAATGTAACAACAATACCATGAAGTTACAACCCATATTTCCTATTTTGTATATTTGTTATCATGACTATAAATATATGTTATTTTGATGATGTAAGGTCATAGGTCCCCAGATTCCGATCTTGTGGTCCAATCTGTTAGGATTGAATCTCTATATATTTATGTAAGATATTGTATAGGGGTTCTCCAACCATATTACTAAGACTGGTGCAGTGGCCATATTTTGTAAAGAACATTGTACTCTGTCATATTTGTTGAAATTAATGAAAACACCCTATTTTTGATCAAATCAAGATTTAACCTTACATTCATATAGTTCTCTCATCGAGGAAGGCCCCCTTGTCATGGGATGTTCTCACAACATTATTAGGGTTTACTATTTCATATTTTTCTTTATTTATGTTTACTTGTGCATAGAACGAAGTTAGTCATTTCAAACTTTGTCCCTATAGTTTACACATTGTGACATTTTGTGTGGAATGGTGTGAGGGCCATTAGTGTGAGGATTTATTAACCCTATGAACTCGAAGGTGGTAAAAATGCTACCAAACTAGAACCTACAACTACTAAGTGGTTTGTTTCTTTTCTACGTATTTGATTTCTTTGTTGTTGTGTGATTCTTTTATCTACTTGTTTGAACTACATGTATCCTTGAACTTGTTGAACATATTTACGATGTTGAAAATGACTATCATGATTTGATTTATTATTTATATCTCTATTTTTATGGAATGTATAAGGTGAATCCATGTTCAATTAAATTCCATAGGAGTATTCTTTTAACATAATGCTTTAGTGTCATTTTTTTAATATTCTAAGCAATTAAGATTATTTATGCATATATGTTGATCAAACCTCATTAGCTTACAAATTCTAAGTCAATAATTTAATGAACAACAATTTAAGCAATTAAAATTAATCAACAACTATTATGGAATGGAGTGGTGTTGCTACCATTGAAAATGAGGTTATAATTTTCCTCATGTATTGTAATACCTCAATGAAACCCATAACCTCAGAAATGTTAGTATGCACCAGCCATTTCATGATAGACTCCATCTTGGTAGGATCTATTTTTATCTCTCCTCCACCTATCACATATCGTAGATACACCAAAGAATACTATGTAAACTCACACTTCTTAAATTTGTTAGCATTTATTTCTTCTTTAATGTCTACAACACCTATGTCAAATGTGAGATATGATCCTCCCAATTAGAACTGTATACCATAAATCATCAAAATAGAGAATAAAAAATGAATTTATAAAAGGTCACAATATATCATTGATTAGCCTAAAAAATGGAGCTAGTGCATTGCATATGCCAAATGAAATGACTAACCACTCATACAAAGCTTGCCTAGTTTTAAAGGTGGTTTTCTACGTATCCTCTTCTCTGGATTCAATATCTTGATATCTAAACTCTAATTCCATGTTAGTGAAGTGTTTAACTTGTTTCTATTGATTTAGGAGATCATTGACTATCGGAAAGGGGTACTTCTGCTTAAGAATTATTTTTTTCAGAACCCTATAATCAACACATATTCGTGAAGTCCCAATTTTTTTGGCATTGTGATGATGGGTGAACCACATGGTGATGTACTTGGTTTCATGAAACCTCGTTTAAGAAGTTGATGTAACTTTTTTTTTTGCCTCACTTGATTCTATAAAAAATTTCCTTACAACCCAATGTTTGGTAATGAGGAGCTCGATAATTATTGGACCTTATGTTCCACTCTCCTCTTGGGCCATAACCCTTTAGGCTCCTGAAACATATCCTTGTATGCCTATAGAAACTCGTATGTTTTTTATTATGTTTCTTAGAACACCCCTCCAAGGATGACTTTGCTCTTACTCACTCTTTTACAACGTGATACTAAAACAAATTTCTTTCCAAAATTTATTAGTTTCTTGGCTTGGTTAATGATGAGCAGCGAATTTTTCAATTTGTATTTGTGTGCATTGGTGATGAATGGTTTTCCATCCTTGACAAGCCGATATTGGTCATATTGTCGCATGATAGTTGCATTCCACATGTACATGTAGGGACACT
Source organism: Pinus tabuliformis (assembly GCA_031772625.1). NCBI lineage: Eukaryota > Viridiplantae > Streptophyta > Pinopsida > Pinales > Pinaceae > Pinus > Pinus tabuliformis. The sequence goes on along the minus strand of CM062806.1, from coordinate 995,062,301 downwards.
CAAACACCATTCCACATACATCAAGGGGAACTACATCAAGTTCTACTCCATCAATAAATTTAAGCACTAATAACAAATCTACTTTTGCATTTTTCTGTTACCTTTAACTATGAATCTGTATTTAGCCATCCCATTGGATATGGGTTTTGATGATGATGAAATTCCAATCCCAATTTATCGACTAGCTCTACTACATCTAGATTCACCTATGATCCTGTGTCAAATAGAACATCATTTTTTGTCTTCTTGACTTACCATTATGTGGAAGAGTTTGGTCATTTATTTCTCTTCCCATTGCTAAAGGCTACTCATATTAACCTCCTTTTGCATTGGCATACAATTTTTCTTGTCATCCACATCTGAGCTACATCCAACTTGGTTGCTCGAATCAGTGGCCATGAGATTCTTCTTCTTATTATCTTTGTGTTAAGCTTTGGATGCAACTTCAAACACTTCTCCTTTTTATGACAATCAATATTACAATCGTTGCAGTGACTACTCTAATCCTAACACTTGTTTGTTGTGACCTTCGTCTTTCTATCTTCCCTCATTTCCACTTCTTCCTCCCTTCCTTAGAAGCATCCAGAAACTCGTTTTTCTTTGTTCCACTTGATTTCCCTTTCTTTTGGCCTACTTCTCCAAATATTGTGCATGTACACAAGCATCGTCTACCAATTTGGGTTTGAACAACCTAAGTTGCTTCTACATATGGTTGTGTAGACAGTCGAGATACTTGAGTACATCTGAGTTTTTTATGGAGATACCAAGCATTATGGTTATCTTTCTTAACTCTTTGGTGTACTCCTATACACTTTGTTGTTACTTCTACCTGAAGTAGTGCTACTAGATCCATTGGTCCTCTATACGAATGATAGGGTAAATTTGTGACTTTATAAGGGCTTTAATGTCCTCCCACTTAGTCACTAGAGGATCTTGATTCTTCAACATCAAAGTCTTTTTGTGGCTTTTCTATCATGGTCCTCTACTTTCAACTATGGAAATTAAATTTTCTACCCTTACTGTATATAGTTGTCTCTATTAAAAAAACAAAACACAAAAAAAACAACAACAACATTATGAATCTATGATGGTCTAATAACTTTCAAAAAATGAATATATCATACATTAATATAAACTAATAAAACTACTTTTCAAAAAACATTGAAGCTTAACTAGGAAAACATGTATAATGACTTATAATAAAACTACCCTACAAAAAAACATTGCAACTTAACTAGGAAAACATGTATAATGACTTATAGGCATCATGAAAACTTTAGTCACAATTATGAAAATATTAATAGAACTTTAAAAACGTTGTTGGCTGGATAAAACTAATTTATATCACTCACAAATCAGCATAATTCAAATCCAAAATACCAATTCATTTAGTCATTTGCATGGCCAGGTATGGTAAGTTCAGTTAGGGGCTTCCATTGGCCTTCCAGTTATCCTAGTTTAACTTTGTATAGACACAATAATTGTTATAGTATGATAATAGTCCTACAGAGCAACTTCATGGAAATTTCTCCGTTATGATGACAAAATAACTTTACATTGTCTTGCGTTGTCACTACGCCGAGCAACAATTAAAAAACATTAAAACGAATTATTCTTTGATGACAAAATAACCTTACATTGTCTTGCGTTGTCACTACGCGGAGGAACAATTAAAAAACATTAAAACGAATCATTCTTTCCTATATTGACCGCATAGGGTGCGTCTGGAACTTTTTCTCCTTATCCCTTCATTTCCTTCTTAAATTTCGACCTATAGTCGTCGTCAATGCTTTAGTGTAAAATCTTTGTACACATGACAACATGTTGACACCATTTGTATGAAGTCGTCGTTGTCAATGCTTTAGATCCCCTTTCCCCGAGTGAAATCTCTGTATATATACAAAGCATGTGGAGACAATTTACATAGTTTCTTTTGTTCTTCAAAATAGATCAGATGGCTGTACTGGAAGAGAAGTATAATGATGGGGCAGTAAAAGGAGAGTTAACGGTCATTCCAGGCTTCAGATTCTATCCCACTGAAGAAGAACTAGTAGGCTTCTATCTCAAGAAACGAGTCGAGGGCGGTCACCAACTGAATTTCGATATAATTATACCAACGTTGGATCTGTATCGATACGATCCATGGGAGCTGCCAGGTACTTCACTCTCTGGTTTTTCCATGGTTTGAATTTGAGGATAATTTTTTAAACAATTATATACGTATTCGCATTATTGCAGGATTGGCTAACGATGTTGGGGAGAGACAATGGTTCTTCTTCGTTCCAAGGGAGAGTAAGAAATGCGCTCGGCCTACCAGATTGACGGTGTCAGGTTACTGGAAGGCCACGGGTTCTGACAGAGCAATTCGTAACGAGCAGCTTCAGTGCATCGGTCTGAAGAAAACTCTAGTGTTTTATAAAGGAAAAGCCCCACTTGGGCAACGGATGGACTGGATCATGAACGAGTATAGGATGCCAGATTTGACATCGTCTCTGCCCAAGGTGATCGGTTGCATCTTTTAATTATATGTTATTTATACATGGTTAAAATACTCACAAAATTCTCAGCCACCCAGGTTATGGAGTACTTTGCTTTTCTTGCTACAAAGATAATGAAGCAATGTAAGTTGGAATGTGCAGAAAAGGATGGATATGGTGGTATGTCGGATATATAGAAAGGCAGCATCTCAAAAATCCATGGAACAACCAACAAAACGTCATCGCGTTGACAACGAAAACTTGGTTGCTTCAACTGGTGATGAATGTGAAGAGGAGAAATGTCATTCAATCAACCTTAATGGCTGCTCATTCCAGTCAAACCCAATTACAGAGGCCAAAGTTTCTCCACCACATTGTTCTGAGAATGGAAAGGGAGTTTCTTATTCTAATGTTCCTAAAATGGACAACCAAGCTCGTCAATTGGAGGATCAGAAGCGAGATTGTTTTTCTCATGTTAGCAACAGGAACAATGAAGCCAGTCAATCTGAGTGTCTGAGATCTATGACGTTTTGTGAAATGAACATTGAAGCTAGTCCATTTGAACGTTTGGTGAAGAAACTATGGTATTGAATGTTGGAGGTACAGCTCCAACATCCACTACCAGTTACATTCAGTTGTTTGAGTGTGCTTTAAATAAATATTAGCTTGTTTGTTTATGGATAGGTGTTGAGAGTCATAGGATGAGTGTCATTTAACATTCGGTAGTTTGAGCGTGCTCTAAATAAATATTAGCTTGTTGGTTTATGGATATGTGTTGAGAGTCATAGTATGAGTGCCATTTAGATGAAGGTGAATTATGGTTTACAACTTATTATTATAAAAAGGATGTGGTTTGTGTGATGTAAAAAACTATTAGTTTTTCGTTTAGGTTAAGGTATTGAGAGTCATCGCATGAGTACCATTTAGATGATAGTGACTTATCGTTTACAACTTGTTATGAAAAGTATGCAGTTTGTCTTGTTATGAATATTTTTACATGGATTTGATGTGTTTATGAGAAGGAAGATAATTATTGAGAGTACACCAGAGCAATCATAGTTGTGAATATTTGCTTGATGAAGTGGAAGTAAAAGGTTCTTTCTGTTCATTGATACATATCAGATATTATTGAGAGTTATTTGTGAAGCGTCTAATGTTATTATTCAATTTGTTTGGCCATTGTAATTGATATTTTTCTGATTTGTGAAGAGTCCAGCACAAAACATTTTGAAAAGGCCAACCAAAAGCATTATAGCTAAGCTGTATTTCCCGGTAAACATATGATTTGAGAACAAAAATACGGATTCCTGGGATTATTTACAAGATATGCCATCGTTAACATACATTTACTTACAAGATATGCTGCCCACTGGTATTAGCCTTTGTATGTGAAACAAACAATTGCTAAAAGTCATAGGAAATGCGTTTTTTCGTTGTGACGAGCACCGTAAAATCTGTTAGAATAATTTATACTCTTATTATTGTAATAAAATAGTCATTTAGTGGATTGTTTTAACCATTTCAATATTTTTATAATAAAAATTTCTGCATCCTTCGAGCAATTGTAGGGAAATTATTAAGGGAAGTTATTATGTTGAAGATGGAATTAATTAACTGTTTGAGCTTTATGATTTTGTCATTGATACTTTACATCTCTCTAAACATATGTGGATTATAGATTTTGACCAACAATAATGGAGCAAAGTCTATAATTGGATATCAAAACGAAATTTTTTACTGGAAATAACGATACCCGCGTTACCCAAGTAGTTGAGATCTATCCAACTTCATATTCTATAAAACCTAATAGTCCTTTCGTTAACAATTGCATTGCCGTGGAATTATAAACGAAATTCTAAACAAATGTTACAGCGTGAGGTTACACAGTTTTCAATCTAAACTAAAATTAAAATCGAGAAAATAAATAGCGGTTAATGCTATTGTAAGAACTCTAATTTACATTGAGGATCGCCTTGATGAAGACTCTACATTTGCATGGTATAACCATTGAAGTAAAATTTTCGTCTAGATGTTAATTTCCAAACGTTAATTTTATTAATATTGTCCTTGAAACATTTATATGTACGGTATTAAAACAGTACAGGCTACATAAATATTGACTAATGGCCTAATCTGTATGCTTCTATGATATTTTACACTTTTCATCTCTACATTCGTCAGGAATTTGATTAGGGTTATCGGGACCTCCCGCCGTGAAACAGTCTTCAATAATTTGCAAGTGTCAAAGAGAAATATGAAGACTCTGATTGGAATGAGTTGTCGACATACCAAAGTGATAGATCTATAGTTTTTCAATTGATAGGTCCTTATTCTTCATGGTCATAGATTGATGGTTGTTAAAGATGAATTTGCTGGGATTGTTTTTAAATTATTAACATTTTCCAAGTAATATTGCTACTTTGAAGATGTAGTTGTTCTCTATGTTTTGCTAGTGTCTAGACATATTTTTTATCCGAAGAAAATATAGTTGTTTTTATTTATTTAATATTATTTAATTTATTTATTATAACAAGGTAAGAAATGAGGTGTTTGACTATTGTAAGAGAACATATGAGTATGTTTTAAAAATTATTATTGTTTGGTTAACTATTCAAGGTCCATAGGCATTGGCAAGAGTGAAATCCTATCTTATCATGGACCACCAACCTGTTATTTTAAGTGGCATGGTTTTTCTTGAATAAGGGTAGTGAGTTAGCCTGCATTAGCATAACAGCTACAGACCTGCATTCTATGATAACAACTAGAGATGGGATGACTCAAACTGCTTTCACAGAGAACAACTAGAAATGAATAGGTAAAGATGGAATGGCTGATGATGAGTCAGCGCATTCGTAGATAACAGCTAGAGATGGCTCAACCATTCGTTGATAACAGCGAGAGATGGGATGGCTCAAACTACATTCACTGAGAACAACCAAAAATAGATAAGTAAAGATCATTCGAAGATTATAGCTAGAAATGGCTATCCTTAATACAAGTTTGACAACTCAGATAATAGATAGAGATGAGATGGCTCAAACTGCATTGGCTAATAATAGCTTGATTGGATTGATTGAATTATTGTGTATGCTAAAGATTTTGTGATTGCGTAGTAGGTTTTTTTTTCATTTGTATGATCATATTACACTTTAAAAAAGTTTACTTATTTTTATATTATTTTGTTGTATGCTAAAGGTTTTGTGATTGCGTACTAGGTTTCTGTTTTCATTTGTATCATCATATTACACTTTTAAAAGTTTACTTATTTGTATATAATTTTTTTATTAAAAGGTTTTTGAGTGCTTTTTTAAGTGTAGAAATTCGCATATGAATAATCTTCATCCTCAAAATCTTACATATTTTATAAAACATCTTTTTATGGTGTGATTATGTTTTTCCTTATGTTTATTATTTTTTTTAGTAAAAAATAAATTGCATTTCATAATCATTATTGTTACTCTCAAGATCTTATATATCTTATAAAACATCTTTTTAGTGTGTGATTGTTTTTCTTTTAAATGTTCATTATTTATATAAAACATCTTTTTAGGCAAAAATAAATTGCATTTCATAATCATTTTGGGTAAGATTTTTTTGGGTAGGTTTTGAAATATTAAGTGTTTTTTTGTTGACTTATTCTTATTTCTTTTCTCTTATGGCTTATTCTCTTTCCTTTCTTTTCTTGCTATTCTTCCTTTGAATTTTTTATTTTTTGGTTTGTTGGTAGTATCATTTGGTGTATAAGATTGTTATGTAGTTATTGAATTTATGAGAAAGAAAATATATTTTTTGAAAAAGTTGCATTTTTTATTTTCATATTTTGTCTTTTTCCTATTTGAAAATATTTAAAACATGCCATAGTCCACAACATACACCTAAATCATTAACAACCAATAAAACAAAAATGCTTAATTTAAAATATACTATACTCTTTTCTTTGAAGAAAATTATCATAAAGTATGACTTATGGCCTTGGTGTAGGTTTGGAAACTAAATTCTAAGAGGCCATAAAATTAAAATTAAGAAAAAATTAATGAGAGCTTGAATCCATTAGTGCCAAAGAGAACTTACCCAAAAAGCACCTTTAAAAATTCTATGAAGCAGTAGAGCAAATGGGGTAATACCCCCTCTTCACTTGTTTTTGTGTATGTTGAACTATTATGTGTATAGATCTTTCTTGAAGTGAAAGAACCTACATGAATCACTTCTCTACTCTTGTATTCATTTACTTTCCCATAAATTTTGTAAAGGCTTATGCTTATTTATCCCAAAAAAATATTTTGAATTACTATACAGAGGGGCATTTCCTATAGCCTTACATGGATTACCATGCTGAGAAGTATTTGAGGTATCTAAGGCATGTGTCAAATCCATGGTTTAGCTCCATTCCAAGGTGCCAATGTTCATGACAGTATTCCGTTAGTAAGGTATATTACTTATGGGTTACCGAAACTGTCTATGGCACCTTTACTAGTTAGGTCTTTGGGGCTTAACATTCCCCAAGAGTTGGTTATTGGGAGGCCCTTTTGTGTAGTGGTTTTCTTATTTATACCTTAGATTTTATATGGATGTGCTATATCATTCTTCATGTCTAGTTGGCCATAGGTTAATCATTTTCATTAGTTAACACATAATTTTTCATGGTGATTCACCACGCCAATTTTTTAGTAGCATAGATAATATGGTATTTGTCTTGACAAGAGAGCACCACTATACATTAGGTGAAGGGTGATTCTCAACATGGATGAGACTACCATGTTGACTTTCAAGAGTTTCTCATTAGATTAGTAGAATTAATTTCTTGTATATTTTGAAGTATTTGACAAAAGAGCACCACAAAACATAGCTAACTATTGACTAGGCCTTTCAACCCATGCACATTAAGATGAGTAAACCATATATCGAGACTTTTTATTTATAGGACAATATTCGGGGAATGCCACAAGTTAGTTGGTCATCTAACATGGGAGAATGTGTTTACTCTTTACCTAATTCTTAGGGAGGATTCCCTTTGATTTAATCCTTAATATCTATTCAAGAATTAGGTGCTTCCACTACCATGTGTAGTATGTTTAGTTTATCCATGTGGGAAATGCCACATTTACACAATTTTCCTCCATGAGTTTACCTAATATTAGTTTTCCCTCTATTTATTTTGTAGTGCCTACATATATGTTCGTTTTGTGGGGTAAAAGCCTTAGTTGTAATGCTAGAAATGAATTGTTATATAATTTTAATTTTCCTATAATTAGCCTAAAATACCAAAAGTTTGATTCCCATTTGGTCGGGATGTAATAAAGGCCTTGATCCTACTTCTTGTTTCCTCACTAGCACCATGGGTACTATTGTTTTTGAAATGCCAAATGTCTTAAAGGGTAGTTCTCATTCTATGACATTAATGTCTGTAGAGCTAAGCATGATTTTTGGGGAACTAATGTCTCTTTTGAAATAATTTCTTTGGGAGTACTAATGTCCCTATGGGAAGTAATGTCTTTAATGGAACTATTATACCTAGGAAAATACCTTGACAAGGTCTTAATATTTAGAAAACATCTAGATGGGGTGACCATAGGGTACATCAAGTCATGGTACATGTATTCGAAATCTGGTTTATTACACACAGATACATCTCTTAGCAAGGTTAGATAATCCCGATATACCAAAATTGATGAATCATGTTATTTGATAGGACCTTTCATGGTAATTTGTTCCTAGAAAATTTCCATCTAATATCCCAAGGTTTGGTGGGAAACTAATAGAGGAGATGGACTCTTTACATGCACTCTATGACCTAATTCCCTCGATGCACTTCAAAATCCATGATAGACAACAATATATGTTTCATATTTCCTAGAGAACCTTTGGGATTTGTATAATTACTTTTCTTCCTTGGATATGGAATTTACAACTCATTTATGGTTGCTTATTAGGTGTAAGACGGGGATAGAAAGTTTGACATACTTATATTAGAATAATACCACACTCATCTTTAGTCACATTCATGAGTAGAGATGGCACTTTGAGTTAATTAGGAAAAAAATGTTAGACCAACATTTGGCATATTGTTTTACAAAGTATTTATTACCACTCATTACCAAGAATGTTGTGATGTTAGGGCTAGTGATTGAGAAGGAGGAAAGCTTAGATTCCCAACATTTATATCTTATTTACTCTGAGTATACCACTTTGTATGGTATTAACCCACATGATTCAAGAACATTAATTTATCCTTTGGGATGAAACCAAGAACCACATGTTAATGCTATGGTGGATTCTATTTCCCATGCTTATATTGGCTATATGAGTGGGAAATTAAGTAAAATAACTATTTCCATGAATCCCCCACCTATGGCACCAACAACCGAAACTACTATTGGGATGAAATTAGTGGTGAATTTGTTAATTTCTATAGAACCGGATAATCTTTAGTAACCTAGAGGGAAGAAAAGGAACAAGAGGATATTTGTTTTTCTACATAAAGAAAAACACTACTACTATGGGCACCAAGGAGAAAAAAAATGTAATTTTCTCTACAACTTTTGTGGTAATGCCATATTACTCACTAGTTATTGAGGATGGATGAGATTCATCTTTATTTTTCCTAGTAGGGAACCTCACAACAAACTATTGTTTAAACCAATCCATTCCCTCCTTAGCAAAAAGAAATGGTTTTCCTAAATCCTCTAACTCCACAAAGGGACATAACATGTTTCCCTTAGTAAGAGGGTGCAACATCTAGTGCTAAGGTTACATGTGTGACCATATAATAAATTTAAAAACACTAGATTGTAATTATGAAAATATTGTGAGTGGTTTTTTGGATAAGGACCTTGCATGTACCTCTTATATCAAGGGAACTCTATAGATAGGAAAGCCATGATTTGGCATAATTCTTCCCCCACAAAATGATGTACTTCATAGGTTTATGCTTAATTTTAATGCATGGGATTCCCATAATTATTTTATTGTTTAAGAATAACTTGGGGAACTTAATCCATGTCAACCTTACAAGTTCTTAAAATATTCCCAGCACAACATAAAGCACTATTGTCTACTAGACCCTTGGAAAACTAGTTTAATTACATTTAGCTAAACTAGAGTAAGTATACACTTCCCTAAAAGATAATTTTCCAAATTCATTAGTCTAACATGGGAATATTTTTTATGAGAGAGCCTCCTCTTGCATTATGTCTATCATGTTGGAGATCTATCAGTTCTCTATATATTTCCTTCAATGTCAATATGTTTTATGGCCACACATACAAGCCTTATGAAATCATTATCATGTTCCTTGTGGATCTAGGTTGTCAATGCTCCATTGGATTATAATATTTTACTTGGTTGAAATTTGTTCTACATGATGATGGATATAACCTCCTTAATATTTATATATTTTTTTTTCTTTCCCCGTCATGAAGGTGGTCACTATCAACAAATTGGAATATTGCATGCATGGTTATATAACTAATAATGGCATGAACATTTTTCTTACCTACTCAAATTTACCTCAAAAAATACTACTCCCATTTGTATGATTTATTTAGCTATTTTATTTCCTAAAGCATCTCTAGATCCTTGGGTTGTGTCTAATTTTTAGAAGATGAATCATTTTGAGAGATCATGCTACTTAGTGTGAATAGTATTTCCTACTAGATGACACATTCAACATAAAATCGTGTCGATCAAGACCCCTAATATGATTTTGATTTTGATAAGTATCCTTTACCCACATGGGTTGTCACTCCACCCACTTCACATGAATTCCTAGTTACTAAGGTGCTTATGCATGAATCCATCATGGATATCATTACCTCAATTAATAGGACATGGATATGTGTCACCATGTATATTTTCTTCCTAATTTGGAAAGGTTGGAGGTTGAGGTATAAACCATTTTTTCTAATGATGATGTTGAGTGGTGCAAGTCTCCCATTATGAAACATTGTGGCTTTTTAGAAGGAAAATTGGAAAACATATCATAGTCTATACACATTTAGATTTTATTTATACTAGGTATTATGAAACAAATCATGATAGTGGATCTTATTCTCTTCATGATGCCAAACTCCACATTTCCTTATTCAAAGAATTTCACGATTTTTTTCTCGGACTTATGAAGGAATCCATGAAATTAATCATTACGTTGTCATGGATGAGATCAAAACGTATGATAGATCCATGTCCCTTAAACAAAATATTTGGCCAATAATCCCAATAAAGTAGTTTACATCAACTTGGAGGTTGAAAAGTCCCTTTTTTCTAGCTTTCTCTATCTAGTTTCCTTGACTATATGGGTATCCAATTTCATCTTAGTCACCATTAAAGAAGGAAAAGTCTAGATATATGTTGATTATATAGATTTAAACAAGGGTTCCTTTAGGGATATTACCCTACTCCATTCATTGATGACATTATCAACTAATTTACTAAATGTGAAATATTCTTTTTCATGAATGAATTCTTTGGCACTAATCAAATATAGATAGAGTTGGAAAATTAGACTCAAAATTCCTTCATTTGTCTTTATGTTGATTTATTTTTATTGTAAGTCACCATTTGGTCTTAAAAATTCTATGGAATCTTCGATTGAGCCATGTCATATGATTTTGATGATATCAATCATATGGTTGAGTCATACTTGGTTGAATTGGCTACTTGATATAATAAGCATGAATATCATGGAATTTGTGGCCATATTTACCTAATGTCAATACTAAAACATCCAATTGAACATACTTCAATAGATATTTTGAGTGAACCTTCTAGATTTTATTATGTCTAAGTATAGGATTATGGTTGATCCTTTGTGTTAGAGAATGGAATAAGGAAACTTTTGATTAAATTTCTCCTTAACCATAATAATTATTTGTGATCTTTATTTATCTTCTTTTGCTTGTTTATTATATATTCTTCATCAAACAATTATCAAGTGAAAAAAAAAATAAAGACAATGGACACATAAATTAGGCTCCACACCGGGGAAAAACCCCTCCAAGGGGAAAACGTGTAAATAATATCTTCTCTTCTTATATAATTCACTTCAAATGAGAAAACGAAGACCTAAAGCCTTAGAACAAGTCCTCTTCTAAGAATCACATCAACCCTCTAAGAATTCTTTCCAAATAGGTCTAAGATCATTGAAAATAACAAGGATCAATTCTTCTCTAACTGGCTTCCATCTTCAACTTTGGCCCCCAACTTTGACTTGTAACTTTGACCCTATAGTAGCTACAGAAACCTTCATTCTCACATGTGTCAACTCTTCAAGAATACTTTATTCAAATAAATAAATGTATCCAATGTCAAACTAGATCAAATTAGAGTATTTGGCTCTCCTACTACTTGGATCTACACCTTCACTATAATTCTTGAGTTCTACACCTTCACTCTTCCTTCCTTAATGCTTCTTGCTTCATATCTAAATTCTTGATGAGAGAGATCGAATTGGTGATCAATTAATGTCAATGGTGCTTCTATTTATACATATGTGTGGGGTTTGAATTCCTTCTTTTAGGTTCAATTCTCATTTCCTAGGCCGATTTTGGTTTGAGGTTCTTAGGACTTTATAGAATCAAAATGAATATTTTTTACATGTTAAATCCTGCCTGATAGGGTCTTATACAAATAATAATGACTCTCTTGACTGAAGAAAATTATTCTTTTGACATGAAAAACCCTAGAAGCACGAAGATCTTGATTGACCTAGACGACAATCTAAACGAAGCATGAAACCCATTCTTAAAATAATATTTTCCTTTTTCTTGTAACATAAAATATAAATAAAAATTTGAATACATTCATAACTATTAAGACCTAAACTAGTTACATTTTCGAACTATTCCTATTAACTAGGGATGTATTTACAATTGTCACCCGGTACAAGGTTATTCTCAAACTGCATTTTTCTCATAAGAAGAGTCGGAATGGTAAGACATATTTAAGCATCAACATTATGGACAACATTACGAACATGGTAAGGCCGTAACTTTGACAAGCTCTTTATTATACAAGATAATAATGTTAGGAGGCTTTATGTCAGGTACCACACTACCTCTTCAAGGTACATACCCCATCTAGATGTTCAATAGGTATGTCCTTTAAGGCCTATTCTTCTATTAGCTTCTAAATCGTCAAAGAATATTAGTCCTCTTCAGCCACTCTTATCTTCGATACCTATCAAATCCTCAAAGAGTATTGGTCCATTTTCTATCTTGGATTTTTTATCCTCAAGGAAATATTAGATGATTATCGAATCCTCCATCCACCAATCTCTCTCCTTGTCCTTCACTTAGGTGTATGATTGTTAGTCTTGGCATAATGCATGACATGATAAGAAGAGAATGTGAATATCATGTTTATCATCACTTCCTCTCAACCAGAGAGTAGATCCTTATTCCCACTTGATTTAGGGAATAATTACTTTCTCCTTAAAAAATATTAAGGAGACTTCATACTCCCTCTAAAGTTAAGAGGATATTATTTCACTTCCTTTCAATAGGGAAGTCATAAATATAAGATCACTATCTTGTTTACATAAGTGTATCAAATACCAGTTCTTCATGGAGATAAATGCATGGGTCCTTCTTTCCTTTGTATCTCATCTTATTGAGTTTATTTATTCCTAGATGTTGTAGAGCCATATTGTTCACTCACTCTTATTACTGGATTTAGGACATCAATCTTTCATATCACTTTCCTCTAGTAATTAATGAAGGCCTTGTATTGCTCCTTATCAAACTTCAAGCTAGTCATAACTCCTTCTTAAACATGAAAGTGATCTTTGTTCATGAACATTAGGTTATCTTCTTACACTACTAACTTCTAATCCCAAGATGATGATGTAAACATATTTACTACATAATCGCCACAACCATATACTCAAGTCATATGTTATTTGAATTGATTTCAACACCAACAGTTGAAATTGCCTCAACTGTCATCATGCATTCGTATAATATCCTTCTAGATAGAAAAATGATATGTTAACTATATAACTAATTTCGAAATTTTAATATCATACTTACCTTATCATGATGACCATCTCATCAAATCCTTGAGGAAAATTAATTACTTATCATTTAATTGTCAACTTGGGGGTTTCATAAAACTTTTGAAGCATGCGTGCACTATATATGCTAGAAATTAACTTCCAATTTAGATCAACCTAACTACTAAACCAAATAACGAAAAGCCAAATTCACCTATTCTAATTCAACAATCAATTCAAAAGAAATTATAATACAATGTGTGGAATTGAAATATTAATTTATCACACTTCTAGGAATTGAAATCTTAATCTACCACACTTGCACGAATTGATGTCTTAATCTACCACACTTGCGGGAATTGAAAATCACACCACTCTTTCGAAAATGAAATTGCATGAAATGAAATCTACTCTAAGGGATGATATGTGCATTTTCAAATCAAGATCCTATGAAATGAATAACCAAAACAACATGATATGAAATGAAAACTTAAATAATCATTCTTAACCTCTAGATATGAAAGAAAATAAAAGTAATCACTCTTAACCTCTCACACGGAAAAGGTATGAAAGAAATAAATCTTAATCTATGAAAAACAATCAATCTCAATCTATGAAAAACAATAAATATCACACATTATAGATGGCCAATCCAAAAGCATGAGGGATGGAAAGTTGAGAGGCTCAAAATACAAGCATAACCAAATCAAAGTAAACATCACTCATGAGCATGGTGCCAAATCCAAATTCTATATTTAAATCATGAGCATTTCACAAAATTTTCACATGCCTTTGAAAGGAGGAAGCTCTCCTATTTATACAAAAACATAAGAATCTACCTCATTAATGGAGGTTCATTATACTCTCCCTAGATCCCTAGAAAATATCAAAGGGTTACAACTTATATAGGTAATGATGAGACACATATCCTCTTTGACCTTTATCTAAATCTTCTTCCATATCTTGAAGAGAATTCAAATTTGAGCATTGGAGGCCACATAAGGGTGCCTTGGAAGCTTCCAAATGACCTAAACATGTCATGAAACTCAAGCCACTTTTAAGTATTAAAGTATATGCATTTTTTCTAAGTTGTAACCATTTAATTCACTTATAATACTAGAAATCATTAATTTTTAGAAAACACAAATGGAACCCATATAATTTTGAAAATGGAGGCTAATGAAAGGTTATATGGACATGGAGTTGAAACATGTGAATGAAATGGTGGTGATAAAAGTGAAAGTGGATGATATTTTGAATAGGTTTTGGAGACTCTACATACCCCCCAACTGATGTTATTGCATGACCCCATTCAATCTACTGGATTGTTTAATCATGATTTGCTTTTGAATGAGATTGGCATATATCATATGTCCTTAAACTTTGCATTTGATAGTATTTGACAATTTTATTTCGTTTTGCAAAGCATTCCTTGTCATACATTGAATTGCAACATGTTTGGTTGGTTCTTGTGAGACAACCAAATCTTAATTGGTATTTGTTCTTGTTTTTCAATACCTTGTTTTGTTTGGTTGCAGCAAGATTCATTGAACATATTTAAGAATGCATCTTTAAATCAACCATATAATATGCTCATCATTTAGTATTTATTTGCAAATCAGATAAATTTTGAACCATAATGAAATCTTAATGATTAGGACAAGTATGTTAGGATGAAATGAAATAATATGAAGAGTGATCTTAAATCGATGTTCCTTTCCCCCAGCTAAAGGTGTTTACGGCTTTTTTCTCAAATGAGAAAGGAAATATGGTGAAGTATTTTCCAAAAATTATAAATTTAGTATTCAAGAAATTCTATGATTAAAATCTAGAAAAGAACATAACTTTACTTACCTAGGAAGTGGACAAACTGTTCATATGTAGAGAAGTTGTAGCCATTGCTGAATCATGGACTAGAATTTAGAATTTCATTTGCTTCTTGGTTGCATAAATGATGGATGAGGAAGTGAAAGTGGATTCTTTATTGTTGTTGCTAAATCTGTTGTATCTGCTGGAAAATGCTGAAATGATATAGTCTTCACCTGCTTCAAACCCCGATGGTACAATTCTAGTCATGCGAATAAATGTGTTGTTGTCGAGCATGAACAGAATTCATTGGATTACCGGCAATTGATGAATGTTGTTAACCAATGCGAGGAAAACTCGCCATTAATGTTAACGAGTGCCAAGGTACCTAAGTACATCTTGCAAAGTTTGAATAAATGAGATGATGTCGAGCCACTTGCAAGATCTAATGATCAAGGGACATTGATGTATTCCCATGATTTTCAGTAAGAGAACTTGTCATTGATGCATACAAAGCCTCAAGGTAGTAATAAGGACTCTATCCCTGAGCCTAGATAATGTGTTGATGTTGATAGGCTAAGACTTGTTAGAAGGGAGGCCTTAAGGAATCCTCCATCATCTAACACGAGCATGAAATAATGATTTTGAAGGACTATGAATGAAAAAGTTTTGCAGTGGATTCAAAGTTTATTTGAAAAAGAGAAAAGGGAAAGTGGAATGAATCAGCTTTGTAGGGGAGCTGAATGGTTTTATTTCTAGGTTTAAAGTTAAGTGAAAGTGAGGTAGGAAAATGACTATGAAGGAAAATGAGATGAACATTTTATTGACTGAATAAGTAGGGATGCAATGGTAAGACTGGCATCTGAAAGCTCTCAAGTGTTGGATCTGATCTTACATCATATTCTCATGCTTTGGTGTTCCATCTTTGATGTTGCTTTGATCATGTTTTTGTGAAATAAATGTGGTCTTTGAGAGAGACACTATTCGGTTATGGTCATCTATTCTTCCTCCTGGAACTTGCAAAAAAACAAGTACTTCTTCTGCAATGGAATGTAAGATTATCAAAAGAGAGAGTTAATCAATCTCTCTATTAATGATTTTTACACAAAAAACTAAGAATCGTTACTAATAAAACCAATTCACGAAAGAAAACCAAATGAAGTTTTACTTGTATCAAAACTAGTGCCTCAGGTTACCTATTGTGTCTTGTCCGAAATTTATTCATTCTTTTTCTGTTTCAAACTCTGATAATAGCTTTCTCATTATGTAGATCTCATTGATATCTTTCTAAAAATGCTTGAATCATCGAAATCCGGTGTCATATGAGAAAGTTTGGCTGATTTGAAATTTGGGTGAAACAATGAAGATTGCCATGGCGTTTCTCAGTTATAGGATTGTGCCCTTCTTGCATCTAAAAATCCTGTCAATCTTCTTTGGTTGAATCATGACATGAAAATTTTCTGTTTGTGATGTCGTTAGCTTCTGTACCTACAAGACTCAAAGAAACATGATCATATAAAAATACCTTATGAAATGAAAATACATCTCTACAAGATTCAATCTTCCATCTACAGGATTCTCTTCAAGGTATTTTGCAAAATAATAATCTTGTAGACGAAGCACCCTTATCGTTCTTCTTCTTGTTCCATTTTTATTGTTGAAAAATGAGATGGCAGATGGTGGGTGACTGTGTAATAGTGATGTGGCAATGGGTGACATGGAAAATGGATGATGTGACATGTCGATTGTTTGACGAATGGTATGGCAATGAATGTGCAATATTGGCCAATGTTGTGTTGTCATGTGGTGGAAAAATTGTTGTTTAATTAATTTTGTGTCAAAGTTGTAGAATATTTAACAAATTTCAATCCCCACAAGATTTTCACTCATTACCTCCATTATGCAATTTGAATGAGTTACCAATAAATCACAAGTCATATTTATGAATTTAATGGAATTTTGGAAATTTTAATTATTCTAAAAATGAAAATTGAAACAACAACTTGACAAGTGACCAATCTAAATCCAAGATTTTTAGGAAAACATGATTCCAGAATATTTGCTAAATCATTTTTCATATCCTTTGAATTCATCATTTCCAATATTTTTAGGAAAATGGGATTCCAAAATATTTGCCAAATTATTTTTCATATCTTTTGAACTCATCATTTTTGCCTAGAAAGTGGATTTTTTAACCAATTTTTATTCTATAAAAGCTTGGGAAATGTTTATAATTTATTTTATATAATTTATTTTTGTTGTAGGTTGTAAGCATGGAAAAAATATCATTTCTGAAAATTTCTGTAGTAAGAATTATTTTATTTTATTTTTTATTTTTTTAATAATTAATATTTTTTTGTTATTTAATTATTAATCTTTTTTATCATTTCTTTTAATTTATTGATTGATTTTTTGTTTTTCTCTATAGCTTGGCAATGATGCTGAGTGACTGGCCATGGTTCTATGGCTAGTACGTTGGATGGTCGTGGCTGCTCGCTGCATTTAGTTGAAAACCATTTTGTTTCAAGCAACGTCGCAAAAACGAGGAAAATGCTTGCTCTAAATGATGATTTACCCCGTTCTGAGAAAAACCTATGTTTTATATTTTTGAGATTCATTTTTCATTTGGTCACAAAATGGTTTTAAAAATGACATTTTTAACTTTTACGTATTTGGCGTCTTCTCACGGAACTGCTGGGTGAAATTCATTTTTTTTTTCAAAATCAGGAGAATGCAACATTATTTTTCCATCCAGCCAGAGCTCAAAGGTCGACGAGATTTATATTAAATCATTTATTTGGATGTTTAAGGGAGGCGAAGATTGAGCAATGAAAAAAAAAAATCCAAATTCAAGAACCCCTTGAGTTTTAGGTTTTAGTTTTTTTATAATTGTTTTGTTTTATTTTAATAGGTTTTTTAATTGTTTGATTGGTTTAATTTTTTTTTATTTTCATTTTTGTCTTTGTGTTTTTTTTTTTTTTTATTTTTTTTTTTTTTAAATTATTAAAATGCAAGAAAATAAATACAATTTAAAAATTCTAAATTCTAAATAAAAATGCAATTAAGAACTTAAAACAAATGCAATCAAGTTTGATTTTATTTTTCATAATTTATCTATTTGAATTTTTTTATTTTCAAGTATATGAATGTTTCCAATGGAGCCATGTGTGTAACAAAATTATAGATATGCTCATATGTAGGTTTGAAATATATTCTTTGATACGTACCCATATATGCGAGACCAACTATCTTGATTGAGATGATGTTAGAAGATACTGAAGAATGGAATATTGGGATCCAATAACTATCTTGAACCAAGATTCAATATAATCTTATCTTCCTTGGCTTCTTTCTATCATGCCATGCAAGTCCTCACATATGTGATCTCCATTCATAGAATTTGGTGGTAGGCATGCGTGAAAATTTTCAATATTAGATTCCAGCAACTGCTCTTTATCGACGGGCATCCATGATTCTTGGTCCTTATCTGAATCTTCTTCTTTTGGTGAATCATTTTGCGGTACCTCAACATTGTAAGTGGATTGAGGTGTTTTATTGTTGGGGATTTGAAATGGTTGTGCAAGTAATGGGAAAGGTTGAATTGAGATTAACTGAGGGTGAAATGGATGTTGTGGTGGAGGTGAATAGTATGAATAGTATTGAGCTTGAAATTAAGATTGGAATTGAGGATAGTGAGGAAAAGATTGAGTATATGTAGGATTTCCTCTGTAAGGCTCTTCCCAACCCTGTTTCCAAGATTGGTTTTGAGATTGGGATTGAGATGGCCAAGGTTGCCAAGGCAAAGGTGTTTGCCAATTACTTTGAGATTGTTGTGCATAACCCTGAAATTGTGCACAAGGATATTGCATCATATTGGGTTGATGAGGCTGCCATGGTCCTCTTGGAGCTTGATTCACTCCATTATCCTTTAACCTTGGTAATGATGGGCAATCTTTAGTAGCATGTGATCCTGCACAAATTTTACAAATTTTAATTTTATCAAGTGGACATTCATGCAAAGAAAGATTCTCAACCTTTTGCTTCTTTTTCATTCTTAGCATTTCAATTTGTTCATTTAAATTACCAAGAATGATTAACAAACTTTTAAGTTCAGTTTGACTTACCAATCCTGTAGTCAACTTACTTTCCCTTGCCGTAACTAGATCTTGAGGAGATCTTCCATACTTTTCTTTTCCTCTTGATATGTTCTTTCATAGTTCACAAATCCCTTGAAATGGCAATTGATAAACATCTCGTTTTCCCACTAGCTTAAGAATATCAATCCATTCACCTTTTATAGCATTTAGCAGGAGAGTTTTTAATATGTCTAATCCTAAATTATACATTTTAGATCTTTTGATATTATAAATAAATGTCTCCACTAGGTCTTCTATATTTTCACCCTCTTTTTTATTCATCTTAAAGACTTAATTTCTAAGGTCATGGTGTTTGTAATGATTTTTATATTTTTCCAAAAATTATCTTTTCATATCATCCCATGTCCTTATAGAATTTGTTCCTAAAGTCATGAACCATCTAAGAGCTGTATCCTTCAATGCTGTTGGAAACAAATTCAATTTTTGAATGTGTAATGAGTAGCCATAAGATCTACAAATGATTTCAAATTCAAAAAGAAAAGTTTCTGGGTCCCTTTATTTCATACCTTTGAAGTTAGGAAGTACGAATGGAGGGATGTTCTTCATTTGAACATTCACATCAATTTCTTGAATGGGAAATCCAAAAGGATCTCCATCCATTTCTTCATCCTACTTTGTCATCTCTTCTACTTGCAAAAATAAGAATTCATGATGTGGATGTGTGGCTCTTATTGCACCATATGATATAGTGGGGGTGGTAGGTGATTGAAGATATATATATATATATATATATATATATATATATATATATATATATATATATATATCTATATATATATAAATGATATATATATATCTATATATATATATATATATATATATATATATATATATATATATATATATATATATATATATATATATATAAATGATTTGCAACTAAATTATTTATGCCTCTACATGATGCATCTAAAAAAACACTAAAGAAAACGAACTCTAGACTGAAAGCTAGTTCCTATGCACACTTTCCCGGCAACCGCACCAAAATGTTGAGGCAAATTAATTACCTATCATTTAATTTTCAACCCGAGGGTTTCGTAAAACTTGTGAAGCATGCGTGAACTATATATGCTAGAAATTAACTTCCAATTTAGATCAATCTAACTATTAAATCAAATAATGACAAACCAAATTCACCTATTCTAGTTCAACAATCAATTCAAAAGAAATTATAGTATAGTGTGTGGAATTGAAATCTTAATATATCATAGTTGCAAGAATTGAAATCTTAATCTACCACACTTGTAGGAATTGAAGTCTTAATCTACCACACTTGTGGGAATTGAAAAGCACACCACTCTTTCAAAAATGAAATTGCATGAAATGAAATCTACTCTAAGGGATCGTGTGTGCATTATCAAATCATGATACTATGAAATGAATAATCAAAACAACATGATATGAAATGAAAGAAAAACCAATCATTCTTAACCTCTAGATATGAAATCGAATAAAAACAATTACTCTTAACCTCTCACACATGAAAAGATATGAAATAAATAAATCTTAATCTATGAAAAACAATAAATCTCAATCTATGAAAAACAATAAATCTCACACATTATAGCTGGCCAATCCAAAAGTATGAGGGATGGAAAATTGAGAGGCTCCAAATACAAGCGTAACCAAATCAAAGTGAACATCACTCATGAGCATGGTGTCAAATCCAAATTCTATATTCAAAACATGAGCATCTCCCCAAATTTTCACATGCCTTTGAAAGAAGGAGGCTCTCCTATTTATAAAAAAACATAAGAAGATACCTCATTAATGGAGGTCCATTATTCTCTCCCTAGATCCCTAGAAAATATCAAAGAGTTACAACTTAAATAGTTGATGATGAGACACATATCCTCTTTGACATTTATCTAAATCTTCTTCCATATCTTGAAGAGAATTCGAATTTGAGCATTGGAGGCCACATAAGGTGTTGTGGAAGCTTCCAAATGACCTATACATGTCATAAAATCAAGCCACTTTTAAGCATCAACAAATATATCAGTTTTTTCTAAGTTTTAACCATTTAATTCACTTATAATACTAGAAATCATTAACTTTTGGAAAACACAAATGGAACCCATATAATTTTGGAAATTGAGGCTAATGAAAGGTTATATGGACATGGAGTTGCAACATGTGAGTGAAATGGTTGCGATAAAGGTGAAAGTGGATGATATTTTGAACATATTTTGGAGACTCTACTCAAATCATCAACTTACTTGAGTTATTCAAGATCAACATCCATTTTCATGATCAATTTCCATTTAAATCTTTCTACATGCATCCATTTTAATCATAGTGTTGATGGATCAAACTTGATTATGAAGCATCTTCCTTGGAGTTATCAATGTTAAGTCCCTTTCTTTCTTTTGAAGACTATACTTGATGTTGATCAAAATTGTTATATCTATACCATTCTACTTTGTTCGCATTGTGACTTAGGTTTGGCACTATGGCACAGGTGTTGTCCTTGATGGCAACTCACTCAAAGGGCAGATCATAGTTCAGGCTCTCAGAATGAAAGAAAATGAGGTATACGCAAGTTGCTCTGAACAAAATCGCGTATACACGTGGGTGTACCAATCAAAATGCGCGTATATGTATGCACACACTTTTATGCAAAGAAAATCACGTACATGTGGGAAAACTTATGATGGGTCCATGGTATTTAGTTTGACATATTTGAACGTATGGTTTTGGTCCTTGGTATTGCATCCAAAGTGTTGAACCCAGGTATTGAGTCCCTAGTATTGGATCTCTATGGTTTTGGACCATCGTTTGAGTAACGCGAAGGAGATCATTTGGCAAGGATCAACTGTAGCATTAAATATCCAATGAAGTGCAAGATCTAGAATACTGTCATTGGGTTATGGTGCATAACTAGATCTGAGTCAAGAAGGAACCTGAGCGCAAAGGGGAAGGATAAGTTCTATTGATGGGTCAAGATCTTAAGGCGGATTGAAGAGAAGTATCTTTGTGTAATTTTTGATCTGTTATATTTGGCGCATGACGTGATCTACAAATATGATAATCTAGGTATAACTAATGTCTGAATAAGGAAAAAGGATAAATTATCTTTTATACATCTGTATGCAAGTTCAGCACAGCAGAGGCGCGTATACACGCTGGTTCACTAACTTAAAATAGTGTATACGCTAGTTGGCCTTGATACAGAAGCGTATGCACGTAGGTTTCACATATTGAAGTAGCGTACATCTCATGAAATGTGTTTTAGCTACTTCTGTTTATTGCTGCAGTATTCTGGGTTCAGAATTGGTGTTTGGTTACTGGTACTATTTTCTGGTTACAACACTCTGAGAAGTTATTGGTTGATTTAGTATTTGTTTGTACAAAGGAGCTTTTTTAATACAGATATACTTGATGTTTGATTGATATTCATGGATCCAGTCTGAAAATTTATGAAACGTGGTCCCTGGAAGTAAAGAGAAGGTTGTAGCCTTCTATAGTTCAGCACCTACATACTAGTACCTCAATTAGTACAAGAGCTAAGGGGGTTGTAGCTCCCTTCCAGGAGAAGCTAGAGAATGAGAGAAGGTTGTAGCCTTCTGCAAGTAGCAGCCTGCATACTGGAATAAGACTGCACCAGTATAGAAACATTGTAAAAAGAAGTTCCTAGTTGAAAGAAGATAGAGACGAATTGCAACAGGTGGTTTTCACCCGCATTGGGTTTCCACATTATATCTTGTGTTCTTATGTGTGATTTCCTGTTTTGTTTTACTATTACTGGTTACGGTTCATACAATTTGATGCACAGATTAATGATCAGCGTTTGAAGGATAATTTAAATTACAAGTCTGCTTATACACGCTTGTTTCCTTAACTGAAGTTGCGTACATATGCGGTATTTACTAACTGAAGTAGAAAATACAAATCTGATTGTGAAATGAAAAATAATTGACCTGATAATACTGATCCCCCCCCCCCCCCTTCTCAGTATTATTCCCAACAATTGGTATCAGAGCAGGTCCTTCAGAAGAAGCTTGATCGCTTGAAGGAAGATATATCATCATGAGCAACTACGAAAAAGAAGCATCAATCAAGCCACCAATTTTTGATGGGAGAAACTTCGTCTATTGGAAGGTAAGAATCACTGCCTATATTCAATCTCTTGGTATAGAAGTTTGGGATATTGTGGGAACAAGATACACTTTTCCATAAGCAACTCCTACAGATACAGCTCGTAAGAAGCAGTATGAAACAAATGCAAAGGCTGTCAATACTCTATTAGGGAGCCTATCTCAATCAAAATTCATCAAGGTTACGCAGATCAAAACCGCAAAAGAAATATGGGACAAGATCGTTCTAAGCTATGAAGGAGATGAACAGGTAAAATGAGCAAAACTACAAACTCTCAGAATTTAATATGAAAATCTTAGAATGCAAAATGATGAAAGCATGGCTAACTACTTCCTACGTATAGATGAGATTGTTAATTGTATGAAAAACTTGGGTGAAGAAATAAAAGAAGGTTTTTTGGTTGAAAAGGTTATAAGATCTTTGTCTCCTAAGTTTGATTCAAAAGTTTCTGCCACAGAAGAAAAAGAAAATATATAGAGCATTACCATGTCACAGCTGCACGGAATTCTAACTACTTACAAAATGAGAAAAGGGGGACCATCAGACAGGAGAGAAGCTGCATTCAAAGCCTCGGGAAAAGGAGATTACAATGAGTTAGGAAATATGTTAGAAGAAGAGGAAGAATCAAATTTTGTCAAGAACCTTCAACAGGGAACTGGAATATTCAGAGGTAAGCTACCTCTCAAATGATTTGCTTGTGGAAGAGTTGGTCATTATGTTGCCAAGTGTCCTCATAAAGATAAACTTGACAAAGGTAAGGAACCAGTTAGATGGAATAGAAAGCAGAATGTAAGTAAGAAGAGCTATTATACACATGAAGATGGTGATGGATATTCAAATAGTGATGAATATGAACAACGTAATGATTATAGACTTTTGATGGCTTTTGAATATGATGATTTCTTGGATGCTATAGATGAAGAAGGTCTCTATGAAGAAATTTCTAAACTCAAATTTGTTTAGAGGAAAAGAATATGAATATAGATACTCTGACATTTCAACTTGCTGAAAGAGAAAAACACAATGAAAAGTTAGAATGTGAAATTGTGGGACTTAGAAAATCTAAAACTTTAGATGAGATTATCAAAGTGCAACACTCTCCTCTAATCGAGACAGGTCTTGGATATACTGAAGAAGCGTCTCAAGCATAGAAGCAAGCACAAAAGCCATCCACCTCCAAAAGTTATCTTGATGCAGCAAGAAAAAGTGAACAGATTGACAATCGACAACAAAAGCATAATGCAGATCCCCAAGTAAATCAGGGATGATTTGCTTCAAGAATGAACAAAGATTACCAAGTAAATCGGGGATAATCTACTTCAAGGATGAACATAAACTTCAACCAACCACAAGTAAATCATTCTCAATTTGCCTCAAGAATGGATGTCAATAGAAACTACAATCATTTGGTTGGTGGGTTTGATAATCACATAAATTTCTTCAAAGGCCAATGTTTCTCTTGTCATAACTTTGGTCACAAAGATGCTCAATGTGTCGCCTACAAGACCATCATGACTAGAGAAGCTCAAAAACAAAGGAGTATGACTGGGATCATGAAAAGGACCTACAATAACTTTTCTGCTCTTGAGAATGAAGTAGAATGTTCTATTTGTAACAACTTCGGTCATGAAGATTCTGAATGCAGGAGTAGGTTTTGGCAAACAACTCAGAAGGAGTACCTTTCACTGAATTCTAAAACATGGAGAAAGAAATAATCGCAACCAGAAAGATGTGGGATAGCCTTATATGCAGAAGGACAGGAAAATAAGTGGTACATCGACAGTGGATGCTCGAAACATATGACAGGTGATAAAGAAAAACTTCAGTCATATAGTGCCTTAGAAAAGGAAAAGAAGGTCTCATTTGGCAATGAAACCCCTGCACTCATAAAAGGTAAAGGTTCTGTGTTTTTGAAAGAAAAGGTCAAGGCTAGAAATGTTATGTATGTTGATGGCTTAAAGCATAATCTATTGAGTGTCAGTCAAATGTGTGATCAAGGAAATGAAGTAATATTTCGATCAAATGGATGCATTGTTCGTGAGCTTGATACAGGAGAAACAGTGATCAAACGTATAAGAGCTCCAAACAATTTATACATACTCAAGGGAGGACAACAACAATGCTATCTAAGCAAGAATGATGAACACTGGCTATGGCAAAGAAGATTGGGACATCTAAGCTTCTCTCAGATAAGAAAAGCATGCAAATATCAGGTGGTTCGTGATCTCCCTGACATTATAATTCCAGACAATACAATATGCAAATCACGTCAGTTTGGTAAGAAAACCAGAACTAATTTCCCTAAGAAGGAAGGATCAGCTAGCAGGCCACTTGAACTTGTCCATACTGATGTATGTGCTCCATCTAGGAAAAGGTCTCCTAGAGGAGAAGAATACTTTATATTGTTCATTGACGACTTTTCCAGGATGTGTTGCTTAGGACTTCTGAAGCATAAAGATGAAGCCTTTGAAAAGTTCAAAGCATTCAAAGCCTTGGTTGAAAACGAATCAGATCACAGAATCAAATGCCTCAGGTCTGATCGAGGAGGGGAATTTACCTGAGATGAATTCTTTGTTTTTTGTGAAGAACATGGAATAAGAAGGGAATTCTCTACTGTAAGGACCCCTCAGCAAAATGGAGTAGTGGAAAGGATGAACATAACGGTTCAACAAATGGCTCATGCTATGCTTGATGAGTTTGGAACTCCCACAACCTTCTGGGGTGAAGCCGCATTTGCTGCAATTACTATTCTCAATAAGACAAACGTCCGAGTAAATAGCACTCAGACTCCTCATGAAATTTGGTATGGTAAGACTCCCACAGTTAAATAATTCAAAAGTTTGGAAGCAAATGCTAAATCAAAAAGACTGATGAAAACCTTGGCAAGTTTGAACCTAGAGCAGATGAAGGCATTCTCCTTGGTTACTCTCCTCATAGCAAAGCATATAAGTGTTACAATAAAAGACTTGGAAAACTTGTCGAAAGTATTGATGTAGTGGTTGATGAAGAAGGGAACACTCCTAGTCAAGTAAAATCTAAAGATTTCGAAGATGATGAAGACTATCCTTCAACATCAAATCAGATTCATGATGAAGAAGAAACCCATGAGGCACCAGAAGAACAGATAAGAATAGAAGAAAAGACTCCATCCAAGTACGTTTAGAAGAATCATCCAGAAACCCAAATTTTGGGTCAAAAGGAGGCAGGTGTACAAACAAGAAGAACAATTTCAGAAGCTTCAGGTTATATAGCATTACTCTCCTCCACTGAACCACAAAATGTAAGAGAGGCATGCAAGGATGGATTCTGGGTAAAGGCCATGGAGGAAGAACTTGAGCAGATTGAAAAGAATAAAACTTGGGAGTTGGTTCCTACACCAAAAGATAAGAATGTCATAGGAACAAAATGGATATTAAAAAATAATCTGAATGAAAATGGAGATGTGATTAGAAACAAGGCCATACTTGTTTGTAAAGGGTATGCTCAACAAGAAGGTATAGACTTTGAAGAAACTTTTGCACCAGTTGCTAGACTTGAGGCCATAAGAATGTTCCTTGCTCTTTGTAGCTTTCAGAAGTTCAAAGTATTTCAAATGGACGTGAAGTTTGCCTTCCTGAATGGAGACATGGATGAAGAAGTATATATTGAACAACCAGATGGGTTTATTCTTACAAATGATCCAAAACTTGTATGCAGACTCAAAAAGGCTCTCTATGGCCTTAAACAGGCTCCAAGGGCTTGGTATTATCGGTTGGATAAGTACCTCCATCAACAAGGTTTTATAAAAGGATCAACATATAGCAATCTATATATAAAAATTGACAATGGTAAGTTGCTAATACTTGGTGTGTATGTTGATGATATCATCTTTGGTAGCAATGAAGAAGACATGAGTCAAAATTTTGCCTTGGTGATGCAGATTGAGTTTGAAATGTCCATTCTTGGTGAGCTTACATATTTTCTTGGTTTATAGGTCTAGCAAAACAAAGACGACATTTTTCTATCACAAACTAAGTATCTCAAGCAGATCTTGAAGAAATATGGGATGGAAGATTCGAAACCAGTGTGTACCCCTATGGTAACATGATGCAACCTCAACAAAAATGATGAATCAACATTAGTACATCAACCAACCCATAGATCCATGATTGGTAGTCTGCTCTACCTAACAGGTACCTGACCAGACATTATGCATGTAGTGGGAATAGTTGGAAGGTTTCAGGCAAATCCAAAGGAAACTCATCTTCAGGTAGTTAAGAGAATTTTCAAGTATCTTCAAGGAACTCAAAACTATGGCTTATGGTATCCTAGAGATACAGATCTCACACTTCATGCATATACAGATGCAGATTGGGCAGGAAGCGTGGATGATAGAAAAAGCACTAGTGGTGGTGCATTCTTTATGGGTCCTATATTATTATCTTCGTTCAATAAGAAATAGAGTTCAATTGCATTATCTACAGCTGAAGCAAAATATGTAGCTACTGCATCTTGCTGGACACAACTCCTTTGGATGATGCAAACATTGCAAGACCTACATCACTTGTACTCCACCTATCTCCATTTTTTGTGATAATACAAGTGCAATCAGTGTTTCAAAGAATCCTGTCATGCATTCAAAGACTAAGCACATACCTATAATGTATCATTTTCTCCAGGAACAAGTGCTTGAACAAAAGGTTAAATTCGAGTATGCTCCCTCTAAGGAACAAGTTGCTGACATACTCACCAAACCACTGCCCAGGGAGACATTTGAATACCTCAGACAGAAGCTGGGGGTAGTTGATGCATCATCTTGCTGCTGAATCTTGTCTGTTTATTAGAAAAGTGGTTGTACGTGAGTTTAATGAGGAGGATCCACGTACATACGTAGGTTTATGAAGATACAGTCGTGTATATGTTGGTTTAAAGAAAAACGGTGGGCCAGCTTCAGGATGAAAGAGTTTGATATAGGTCTGGTAGAGACCATCTGGCACAGGCTTAGGGGGAGCATGTACTCTTCTAATAATGCATTGTTGGCATTATCTTAGAAGATATAGGTTTACATTCTCAGTTGTTTTAATTTCAGGTGGAACAGGTGCATGAGGAAGAGCATGGTTGCTGGTCTGAATGATGATTGATGGTTATGATGATTGATGATTAAGAGATGCTAGTCTTGCTATGTCGTCTCTATGTCATGTATTTCTTTTCTTATCAAGGCCATGTAACGGCCTATCTTGGTTTCCACACTATGCCTGGGATGGATGACGTAATGTTCTTGTTGTTATCATGTGTAAATTCTTGGTGTATCCCCACTTGGTTGGGTAGATGAGTCAGTCCCCACGTGGTTGGGAGATGGATATATGTATGAGCCTTTGGTGATAGGAAGGTCATTTATAATGTATAAAGTCATGTTTTCGTTTGTAAAACATCTTCTTGCAAACCTTGCCTACAGTCAGGGGGAGCTTGGACAGCACAACAGAACAGAGATTTCAGCATGTATTCAGGGGGAGCATAACCCTTTGCCCTTGATGTCAAAGTGGGAGAATGATTTTGAGTGACTTGGGGTTGCCATCATGTCCAAAGGGGGATATTGTTTACATTGTGACTCAGGTTTGGCACTATGACATAGATGTTGTCCTTGATGGAAACTCACTCAAAGGGCAGATCACAGTTCAGGTTCTCAGAATGAAAGAAAATGGGGTATACGCAAGTTCCTTTGAACAAAATCACGTATACACGCGAGTGTACTGATCAAAAGGTGCGTATATGTATGCACACACTTTCATGCAAAGAAAAGCACATACGTGTGGGAAAACTTATGATGGGTCCATGGTATTTAGTTCAAAATATTTGAACCTATGGTTTTGGTCCTTGGTATTGTATCCAAAGTGTTGAACCTAGGTATTGAGTCCCTAGTATTGGATCTCTATGGTTTTGGAACATGGTTTGAGTAAGGCCTATGTCTATAAAAAGGGAAGGAGATCATTTGGCAATGATCAACTGTAGCATTAAATATCTTATGAAGTGCAAGATCTAGAATACTATCATTGGGTTATGGTGCATAACTATATCTGAGCCAAGGAGGAACCTGAG
The DNA here is from genome assembly GCA_031772625.1 of Pinus tabuliformis. Taxonomy (NCBI): domain Eukaryota; kingdom Viridiplantae; phylum Streptophyta; class Pinopsida; order Pinales; family Pinaceae; genus Pinus; species Pinus tabuliformis. Next base: position 995,032,701 of record CM062806.1, on the reverse strand, counting down.
CACAAGGAGAACGATAAGTTCTATTGATGGGTCAAGATCTTAAGGCGGTTTGAAGAGAAGTACCTTTGTGTAATTTTTGATATGTTATATTTGGTGCATGATGTGATCTAGAAATATGATAATCTAGGTATAACTAATGTCTGTACGCAAGTTCAGCGCAGTAGAGGTGTGTATACATGCTCGTTCACTAACTTAAAACAACGTATATGCGAGTTGGCCTTGATACAGAAGCGTATGCACGCAAGTTTCACATATTGAAGTAGCGTACATCTCATGAAATATGTTTTAGATGCTTCTGTTTATTACTGCAGTATTCTGGGTTCATAATTGGTGTTTGGTTACTGGTACTGTTTTCTGGTTACAACACTCTGAGAATTTATTGGTTGATTCAATATTTGTTTGTACAAAGGAGTTTGGTTAATACAGATATACTTGATGTTTGATTGATATTCATGGATCCAGTCTGAAAATTTATGAAACGTGGTCCCTAGAAGAAAAGAGAAGGTTGTAGCCTTCTGTAGGTCAGCACCTACATACTAGTACCTCAACTAGTACAAGAGCTAAGGGGGTTGTAGCTCCCTTCCAGGAGAAGCTGGAGAACGAGAGAAGGTTGTAGCCTTCTGTAGGTAGCAGCCTGCATGCTGGTATAAGACTGCACCAGTACAGAAACATTGTAAAAAGAAGTTTCTAATTGAAAGAAGATAGAGATGAATTGTAGTAGGTGGTTTTCACCCACATTAGGTTTCCACCTTATATCTTGTGTTCTTATGTGTGATTGCCTATTTTGTTTTACTATTTCTGGTTACTGTTCATATGGTTTGATGCACAGATTAATGATCAGCATCTGAAGAATAATTTAAATTACAAGTTTGCTTATATACACTTGTTTCCTTAACTGAAGTTGCGTACATATGTGGTATTTACTAACTAAAGTAGCGTATACAAATCTGATTGTGAAATGAAAAATAATTGACCTGATAATACTGATTCACCCCCCCTCTCAGTATTATTCCCAACATGTGAGAGATTTTTGATCTCCATCAATTTCAGATCATGTCAAATTTCTTCTTTTGAGCATCATGTAGCCATATGCAAGACATACCAATCACATTCATAACTAACTCTTCCTTCAGGATTCTTTTAGATATGAACCATGGAATAGGAAAGAATAACTTAAAATATGCATACCTTTTCTTTCATATAATCATCTTTCCATCCTTTGAATGAACTTTCTTCTTATACTTGTCAAAGATAGGTTTCCTTTCCCAAGAAGAGAAAGATTTTCATTATGCCTTTCATACTATGACTTGACCATTAGCATTCATTCATCCAATATTATTTCCATACAAGGTGTAATATATAGTAGTCATAATGTTACTTCCAATAATCTTCCATAATTATGATTCTTATAGGATCTTAATGATCCTTCTTATGACTACCTCTAATAATATGCTCCAGTCTTCACATTCTCTTTAACCAAGTGATTTTTCCCAAAGAAACTTTATTATATAGGATTTACTTCTACTATCATATACTTCTACCTATGATGGCATGCTCTTACAAAAACCAATACTCTTCTAAAGTATACAACAATGCATGCTACTCTACTTTCTACTTAATAAAATAAAGATGAATTTTATAAGGAACCTGATAACGATGAAGCTTCCTTAAATAGTAAATATCCTTGGGGTCATATCCTTTCATATTCTTCTAAAGTTATGCCTTTTTTTTCATTTATGCGAGATTCACTTCTTTCCATTCTTTTGTTCTTCTGCTTGTTTTGGAAAACCACTCTTAATGTGTCCATACTTGTTCCATCCATAGCATTGAATCTTGGACATTTCCATCCTCTTCTAGAACATTCCAATAAAATCTTGAGACCTTCCATTTGATTTAATTTCATCCTTTGCATTGATCCTATATTCTTCCAAGATACATTGATCCCATAACTCATCAAAAGGTGTAGTATCTTTATTTGATTATATGTTGGTTGCCAAACTACTCCAATCAGGTGGCAAAGCATTTAGCACACAAATAGTCATTTTAGAGTTTGAAATAGTCTCCCTAATCCCTTGCAATTTCTCCCTTATTTGTGAGATCTTCATCATATAGGTGGCCATGTATTCATCTTTTGATTTAATTATTCTATATAATTTATTACTGAAGGAAATATTAGTAACTGATGTACTTATAGAGTACAAATTTACCTTCTTATCATGCCTAGCCTTAGATGTCTTCAAATCAACAACAAAGTGAACATGATGACCTTTTACAGATTCAACAATGATTCTTTGTGCCTTGAAGTCTCCCTCGTATTTTTCTAATTCTTAAGTCTTCTCTTTGTCTGGTATAGCTACTTCACTAAGGAAATATTCCGTGACTTCATTTTTTGTGGGTGTTAATTCAATCCACTTCTTTAATGCAAGGAATTTTGTTGATCCAACGAGCTTGTTTCTTTCATTGCAAAATTATCTATTTGATCTATATATTGATACATAGAAAACAATTTGTCAATCACGAGTACTTCCTTTTGATGATGTCTCCAAATATCTTGATGTTTTCAAGATCACCAAGGAGACTTCAAAGATTCCCTATAATGATGTCTTCAAACAACTTGAAAAGGTGAATGATGATCCCAAGATTCCTTGATGCTTCCTCTTCTTTAAGATGATTTACTAAATAATCTTTAATAAGAACTTTTCCTTCCTTCGTTGAATAAGATCTTAATGATGAGGTCTTCTTCAATGAATGATTAATGTAGTTCTCTTCCTTCTAGGCCAATATATGTTTTTATTCTTTCCCTGTGTACTTCTGCAAATGATTCCCCTTGACAAAACCTTCAATATGATATTCCAGTTTCCTTCTCTTGTTCACCTTAGCTCCGATACAAGGTTGGAGAATGTAGTAGGATAAATATTAATTAAATTTCTCCTTAACCTTAATAATTTTTTGTGAAATTTATTTATCTTCTTGTGTTTCTTTATTAGACCGTCTTCATCAAACAATTATAGAGTGAAAAAGCAATAAATACAATGGACATAGAAATTAGGCTTCAAGCTAGGGAAAGAGCCATCCAAGGGGAAAACCCAAAAATAATCCCTTCTCTTCTTATAGAATCTACTTCAAATGAGAAAAATAGGATCTAAAACCCTAGAATAAATCCTCCTCCAAGCACCAAGCCATCTCTCCAAGAATCCATTTCAGTAGGGTCAGAGATCGGACAGACTAACAAGCATGCATTTTTCTCTAACTAAATTCCATATTCAACTTCAACCCATAGCTTCGACCTACAACTTTGACACTATAGTTGTTGTAGAAACTATAATTCTGGCATGTTTCAACTCTTCAAGAAGACGTTCTTCAAACAAATTAATGTCTCCAAAATCAAGCTAGATCAAATAAGATTATTTGGATCTCCTCCAATTTGGATCTATAACTTAGCCTCTTGTAATTTAGACTTACAATTTTTAGCCTCCCTTGATGTTGCAAAACCCTTATATTTCACACATCTGAGATAATAAGGCACAAACCAAACTTTCTTCTTTCTTCTTGAGTTATTCTAGACCTTCACTCTTCCTTGCTTTATGCTTCTTGCTTTACATCAAACTTCTTGATGAGATAGATTGAATTTGTGATCAAATGAGGTAGATGTTGCTTTTATCTATACACACATTAGGGGACTTTTGAGGTCTAAAATGGGCCTCCTAAGAAAATTGTACAACCAAAATAAAATTTATAAGAACCAATAAGATTCAAGATGATGATATCAACCACGGAGGATGATTCACAATTTTTGGAGTGAAAAATTAAAAATATTAAAAAATAATAAAATAATAAAACTACTTTTTCAACTCGTATTTTCAACTTATCTCCCTAAGGTTTTACTCAAATTTTGAGTGGGTGTACCTGTTGGATGCAAAATTTAATTCCTCATACAAAGCTTACCCATGTTGCATACTTTCGATGGACCTTGCTACATAAAAAATTAGAAATACATGAATCAACGTTATTGCAATCATATTTTTCATGTATTTCTCAGTCAGGGAAAATTTTAAGAACCCCCCCTAAATTTACATGTATAATAAATGGGCGAATCTCCATGGTATATAGGAAAAATGGAAGGCGAGTTTATCAATAATATGATATGTATATATAATTTTTTGGCGAATCTCTCACCAGGCAGGGCGAATATTTTACTCAATTATAAAATCTTGTGTTTATTGAAACACAAATGAAATCATTGCATTTATTTAAAATATCTTTTGAAATCAAAATTACCGAAATTACATATCGATAACCTGGTGGGTGTAGGATAAAATTCACCTGTGCCATTCATAGAAAGCATGAGAAAAAACCTAATACTATATATAAAACCAAGAAAAATTCAAATTCATCACTTCTAGGGACCTCGTAACCACCCTGCCAATACACAAGTATGTTCCTATTTGCAATTAGATAAACTACCCAAATTACAATCTGTTTACTCCAGCATATGTTGGAAAGTTATAGAAGGATGACTAGTGCAATCAATCCATTCCTTTTAGCCCTGGATTTGTTTCAGTTTAAAACAAAAATATACAAATATACTTGTCCAATTTCTATGCTTTAACCATTCACCTTAAGATGTTTTTACAATATAATTTCCTAAGTCTATTTAATATCTTCATTATCATAAAAACCAACCTATCTCCATCTTAACTCCACATCTACCACTCTTAGGGGGATGAAATCTATTTATCCCTCTGAGCACTTGGTAGACCCAGAATTAAGATGGATCTAAGATGATAGAATTTCCCCTTTAAATAGTCTATGCTCACATGAATACCATGGTATTACCATGGGTTATCATAAACCTGGAGCTTAAAAATTACTATTAGTAATTTATAAAAATTAATAGTTGATTTTTATTTTATTTTTTATTTTAACCAAGCTAAAATGTTTAACATACATTAAATTACAACATCCATTTTTACTCTTGATCGGATCAAATATTTTTTCACTCTATGCTAGTTTGCATATCATGATATTTGATACCTCTCGGGGGTTAGTAGATCCAGAGTAAAGATGGATCTATGCTGGTTTAATTCCCCCATTTAAATAGGCTACATTCTAGGTGAATACCATGGGTCAATACCATGTGCCATTTTTATTTTTATTAATACTAATATTAGGGTTAATAATGTTTTTTTGCATGGTATTAATAACAATCTAGTCCATGGTATTTGTCCCATAGTATTTTGCCCATAGGTTTCACCTAAATATAACGCATTTTTTGAGTGTTTGTAAATATAAGGTGACTTATGGAGTAAATATAAAAACATTTTTGTTTGTTTACCATACCTCTCGTTTATTTATATTTTTATTAATTTACCATACCTCTTTTACAAATATGTTATTTGGCCCATAGGATTCACTTAAATAAAACCTCTTTCTTGAGCCTTCATAAATAGAACGAGGGTTATGGACTAAATATAAAAAGAGGTTTTATTTATTTACCATGCCTTCTCAAATAACAACATGAAAGTAAACTTTTATAATAGTCATGAAATTGTTTTAACACAAAACAGTTAAAATTATTTCAATCAATATCATCTAATAGTAATTTCATATTCAAGCTTTGGATGTTGTTTAAATGGACATGGTACCAAGTATTTTCAATTTCATAGTTAAAATATAAAAAAAATCAAAAGAAACATTCAAAATACAATCAAATAATAAAGAGAGGATATCATGGAATAGACAATGCAATTATAAAAAATTTGTTTACCTAACCATTGATGTATTGTCTGGCACTCCTAAAAAATTTTCTTGTGCAAAATAACCATGGGGTGAAATAATCACAACATTAAAAAGCATAGGAATCCCTACTAGAAACATGTCCAAAGTCGATGGCTTAGATGGCTGAAGGATCTCCAAAAAAAAATGAATCATATCCAAGACATGCTTTGCATTGTCTTCCCATCCTTTTTCCAATGACATTTACTGTAAGCTACCCACACACGAGTCAAGTAACAATGAAACAAAGGAATTGAATTTTTATTTTTATTTTGTATCTATAAACATTGCATTTGATTTGTTTCAAGAACATATTAATTCATATTTAAATCCTTTCTATTGTGAGAAGGTATCAATCATGTAAGACATTAGAAAAATCGACCTCAATGATGTCCTCAAACAATTTCTCCAATATCAATATTTTCTTGCTATGATACCTTGGATTGAAAAAAGAACATATATGCAAAAGGAAAAGGCCATATATTAATTTATATGTCCAAACTCTGTATATGGTGTATTCTTAGGCAATTTTTATAAGATGTCCCTCTGCCTTTACCAAAGTGGCATGTAGCTTGGTTAAACTTTGTATCATTTCATTCATAATCAATTTCTACAAAATAAATATCACACATTATTCTTTCCCATTTATAAACATGCTACATATGATAAATTGAAAGTCACATAAAATGAAGATAAACCTTTTTCTAACCAAAACAAACAAACAAACAATGTCTCTAATAAAACTTCACACCTCAGAAATTACTCTGCCATGTGCTTAGGCTAAAGGTGATATTCTTTGAATCACCTTTAGGTCATATCTAATGGTATTTTCATATGTTTTCCATGAATTGAATTTCGTTCTAAAAGCAATATATAAATCCAAGTTATTATCAATGAAATTCAAGTATAATTCAGAAAAATAATGTCATTGCAAGGTAGTGGAGAGAGAAACTTCTTCATAATTAGGCTTCTATATTTTAGTTTTATTTGAGTTGAGTTTGTATTTGAATATATAGTTGTTATGAAAACAGCTCACAAAATGATAGAAAAGAGAGATCCACGCCTTAGAATTCAGCCTCTTCGAGGGGGCAACCTCCTTTACATTACATAAATGAACAATTCTTGGATGATACAAATGACAAAACCTCCTTTCTATATATAGGAGTCTAAGGAGTCACAATATAATCCAGCCGAACTAACAATAATAATATAAAGCCACAAAAATAACAATAGAGGGATTCTAAGGGGCACAGAAATAACAACATGGGGGTAATAGGGGCACAACAATATAAATAAGGGGTATAACTACAATAGTAATGGGGTAATCACTAGTATTATAGGGACCCAACATGCCCCTCTCCTTCAAAAAAGTGTTGTCCTCAACACTTGAATAGTTCTGGATACTTCTGCATAAAATTCTCATCCTCCCATGTGGAATCTTCAACGGATAAGTTCTTCCACTTGATAAGATACTCTGAAATTGATCGATTTCGTAGCTATCGAGTTCTTGTTTCTGTGACTGCTTCCGGTTCCAATATAATTTTTCCTTCCTCGTCAAGTTCTGGAAATATTGTTTGAACTGGGAGCTTGTCGCCTATAACTTTCTTTAAACATGAAACATGGAAAACTGGGTGCAATCGAGAAGCTGCAGGAAGCTCCAATTTGTATGCCATAGTACCAATCTTTTGCAACACCTTGTATGGACCATAATACTTTGGTGATAATTTATTATCCTTCTTAGCTTGCTTTAGGGACATTTGCTTATATGGTTGTAGCCATAGGAATACCCAATCACCTACATCAAAACTTCTTTCACTGCGATGTTGATCTGCCTATTGTTTCATTCTATTTTGTGCCAACACGAGGTTATCCTTTAAGAGTTGGAGGACTTTTTGTTGATGTTCGATGTGATGTTCCACTGCCTGAACCTTAGAATTTTCTCTTAAATATGATGTGATGGATGGTGGTTGATACCCATAAAGTGCCATAAATGGGGTCATTTTTGTTGCTGTATGGAAGGAAGTGTTATACCACCATTCAGCCAGAGGCAACCATTTGACCCATTGTGTCTGTTTATCAGATACAAAGCAACGAAGATATCCTTCCAAACATTTGTTTACTATCTCAGTTTGCCCATCAGATTGAGGATGATAAGATGAGCTATGAGCTAACTGAGTACCAAGACAAGAAAATAATTCTGTCCAAAAATTTCCAGTGAAAATGGGATCTCTGTCACTTACAATAATCTTTGGGTTTCCATGTAGCTTTTGAATTGTTTCCATAAATGCAGTAGAAACTGTACTGGCTTTAAATGGATGTGATAATGCACAAAAGTGTGCATACTTGGTAAGTCTGTCAACTACCACCATGATGACACTCTTTCCCTCAGACTTGGGTAAACCTGTGATAAAATCCATTGAAACCTCCTCCCAACGTTGGCTTGGAATGGATAAAGGTTGTAATAGACCCGGTTTCTTAATTGTTTCAACTTTATTTTGTTGGCAAACCAAACATTTCGCCACAAACTTTTGAATATCTGATTTAAGGCCATCCCAAAAAAATCCTTCTTAACCCTGTGGTAAGTTTTTAAAAATCCTGAGTGCCCTCCTAAGGGAGAAGTGTGCAATTCCATAAGAATCTTTTGTTTTAGCTGGGAATTCTTACAGAGGTATAAGCGATCTTTGTACCATAACGAATCATTTTGCCAGCTAAATGTATCAGACGTACTGGAATCTTGTTGTAGCTTTCGAATAAGTGCCCACACTTCTTCATCATTCTTCCATTCCTCCCTTGCTTCGTTTATCCAATCTGGTTGGATAATAGAAATGGCGCACAACAATGCTTCCACATCCTCATCCTTTCTTGAGAGTGCATCTGCCACCACATTTTGCTTCCCTTTTTTGTAGATGATTTCAAAGTCATAACCCAACATCTTTGTGACCCACTTTTGTTGCTCTTCAGAGGATAATCTTTGTTCTAAAAAGTATTTAAGGCTATCATGATCCATTTTTACCTTGAAGTGTCTTCCCATTAGGTAGGGTCGCCATTTCTTAAGTGCATGGAGTATTGCCAACATTTCCTTCTCATAAATAGCTTTGCTTAAAAACTTTCCCTTGATTGGACGACTTTCAAAAGCAATGGGTCTTTCATCTTGCATTAGAACAGCACCAATTCCATTTCCTGAAGCATCACATTCCACAATAAAGGTTTTTGTGAAGTCCGGTGTAGCTAAGACCGGTGCTTGGCACATTGCCTCTTTAAGATGTTCAAAGGCCTTTGTTGCTTCCGGAGTCCATGAAAATGCATCTTTCTTCAATAATGTTGTTAGAGGTGCTGCTATTCTCCCATAATTCTTAACAAACTTGCGATAATACCCTGTCAACCCAAGAAATCCTCGCAGATGCTTTATGGATGTGGGAATTTTCCATTCCTTAATGGCTTTAATTTTGCTAGGGTCTACCTTAACCTTCATGAGATACAATATGACCCAAATATTCCACCTCCTGGACTCCAAAGAAACATTTGGATCTTTTTGCATATAATTGTTTCTCCTCCAATAGTTGTAGCACCCTGTCAACATGTTCAACATGATCCTTCCAAGACTTGCTGTAGATTAGTATATCATCAAAAAATACTAACACAAATTTTCTAAGGAATGGTTTGAAAATTGAATTCATCAAACCTTGAAATGTTGAAGGTGCATTGGTAAGGCCAAAAGGCATGACCAAAAATTCATAATGACCCTCATGAGTTCTAAATGCCATTTTGGGAATGTCTTCAATCTTCATTCTGATTTGATGATATCCCGAACGAAGATCCAACTTGGTGAAGTAAATTGATCCATGCAATTCATCCAGTAATTCATCAATGACAGGAATGGGGAACTTATCTTTAATAGTGAGCTTGTTGAGCTCCCTATAATCCGGACACATGCGCCATGATCCATCCTTCTTGTGCACCAATACTACTGGAGCAGAGAAAGAACTTTGACTTGGTTGAATTATACCAGCCTCTAGCATTTCTGCAACCATACGTTCAATTTCACTTTTTTGGACATAGGGATATCTGTACGGCCTGATGTTTGGAGGAACACTTCCTGGAATCAGATGAATAGCATGATCATGATCACGCATAGGTGGGAGACCTTTGGGAGTCTCAAATACCTTGGAATGATTGTCCAGGACTTTTTGGAGATCTGGAGAAATAGATGATTCCGATGTGGAAACATCTAGCGAACATAATTGTGCAATTACACCTCTTTTCTCCTTTTTTAGAAGCTTTGTCATACCATTAGAGCTGATTATCTTTCTTGGTTTCCCTGCAATACCCCTTAATTCAACTTCCTTTCCTTCCGTATAAAATTTGATGAAAAGTTCTTGAAAATTAAAAGCTATTGTACCCAAGGATTGTAGCCATTAGACTCCTAGTACAACATCAGCACCTCCCATTGGAATGGAAAGCATTGGGCTAGTCAATACATATTCTCCCATGGATAGCTTGATATTATGGCACCTTCCAGAACAATTTATTGTTCCTCCATTTGCAATCATCATTTGACACTCTGGTGCTGGATATAAGAAGCAATTCAATTCTTTTGCTACCCTACAATGAATAAAATTGTGGGTGCTTCCTGAATCAATCAACACTATTACCTTTTTCTTCTTGATTTGTCCTTCTATCTTGATGGTTTGAGGAGTGGTAATTCCCGCCAATGCATTACAAGATATGGTCAGATTTATTTGTTCTTCATCTAGGCTTTGTTCCTGGAGTATATCTTCTTCTTTTGACCTTTCTTGCTCCTTTTCTTCTTCCTCTTCACAATCTATGTAGAATAATTTCTTCTCAGCACACTTATGAATTTTAGTGTATTTGCTATCACAACTGTAACAAAGCCCTTTTGCTCTTTTTTCTTCCAATTGTTGTGGTGTCAACCTTATAGGTTGTGGAAGACTAAGGGCAACAACACTTCCGTCTTTATAGTTGTGAGTGGTATGCTTCCTGGTTGCCATTATTTTGCTTTCCATTTTTCTTGCTAACCTGAATGCCTTCTCTAATGAATCAGGTTCCCAAAGGCGAACATCATGTTGGATATTATCCTTTAAAGACCCTATGAACACATCAATCCTATGCTCCTCTGGAATATCTTTTACCCTTATGTTCAATTTTTGGAACTCCTCAATGTGCTCCATTACTGAACCCTTTTGTTTGAGACTTATCAATTGGCTAAAAAAAGTGTTGCTTTTTGTATCTTCATAATGTGCTATAAATTCTTCCGTAAAAATTGCCCAAGTGATAAATTTTTTACGAGAGCAAAGCCATTGATACCATACAAACTGATTTGGTTCCAAATATACAGTTTCCATACGTACCTTTTGTGTGTTTTGCACATTATTGAGATCGAAGAACTGCTCCATCTGTAATATCCATGTGGCGGGATCCTTGCCATCAAACTTCCTCATATCGATTTTTGGAATATGGTGGGTCTTCAATCCAACATTAGAATCTATGGAATCATGATTAACATTACTTTTGTTCACATCATGAGTTTCCTTTACAACCTTTTCACCATTAGTAAGTATCTCTTGTAGAAAATTTGTCAAATCTGTCTTCAAATCTGCCATGTCTATCTTCAAATCTGTCTTCAAATTTGCCATGTCTTTCTTCAAATCTGTCTTCAAATCTATCTTCAAATCATCCATCTTAGCTTCCACGCCATTTATCTTAGATTCCACACCATTTATCTTAGATTCCACGCCACTTATCTTAGCTTCTATTATCTTTTATGAGCGTGACATTTGTTGCACTTGTTCTTGTAATTTTGATATATCATGTAGCATTTCTTCCTCTTCTTCATGAGTCATGCTAGAGCTTTTAGGTTCCTTACTAGGTGTTTGCATTTTCTTTCCTCGGGGCATCAATTACTGATAATAATGCTTTACTATGCCCTTTGAATTCCGTTAAACCAAGCTTACACAAAAATTTAAAAAAAACTACACACCTTTTTTTCACTTTATAGAAACCTAATATTGAATCTGATGTATCTCTGTAATTTTGGATCATCCAATTCTGAAATTGCGACCTATAGTAGCCTTCTGTGTCCTGTTTCCAGTGCCACAAGTGTGACCAAAATTTGATTCTCCAAGGAAGAGTTATGTGAAATCTCCCACAGTGACTTGCTTTTAGACTAGTTCAGTAGAGCGAACTTGTACGATGTGCCACGAGTTACTGTTTCAACTTTTGAATCTGAAAAATGCACACAAGAAACTACAGTCCGTCCTCTTTCTGTACCTTCTTACGAAATTTCAATCCGACCCCAGAGAGAAAGTTATGGCGATTTTTCACAGGTCACCTGTTTTGAATGTAATTCAGGAGTCTCCAAAAAGACCAACTTCCTCAGATCATATCTCCACAAATATCACGCAAAAAGCTCTGAAATTCGGACCCAAGGTTCACCGCGATTTCTTCTCAAATGGTTTTTTTTTGCGACTTCTGAAACGTCACAAAAGAAAGTTATAGCGAAAATGCCACAATGACCTGTTTGGAGCAGCGAAACCCTAGAATCCAAAGCTCTTATACCAAATGTTATGAAACCAGCTCACAAAAAGATAGAAAAGAGAGATCCACGCCTTAGAATTCAGCCTCTTCGAGGGGGCAAACTCCTTTACAATACATAAATGAACAATTCTTGGATGATACAAATGACAAAACCTCATTTCTATATATAGGAGTCTAAGGAGTCACAATATAATCCAGCCGACCTAACAATAATAATATAAAGCGACAAAAATAACAATAGAGGGATTCTAAAGGGCACAGAAATAACAACATGGGGGTAATAGGGGCACAAAAATATAAATAAGGGGTATAACTACAATAGTAATGGGGTAATCACTAGTATTATAGGGACCCAACAATAGTTTTCACTAAAGAAGTACAATAGAAAGATGAGGATCAAAATATGCCTATGAATTTTTAACCAATTCATATTATATATCTCTAAAGAAATCAAGCCACCCTTCTCTACTATTTGATAGAGATTTATTGTGCATAGAAGAATAATGAATTAAATATCAAACATAATGATGCAATATATTAACCAAGGAAATAAAAATTACATGGTTGTGGTATTTGTGTGCTCGAAGGAAATCCAACAATGGTTGCATGCTTTCTTTGTCATGAAATAGTCTTGAAGACAAATGTCAGTTCAAAAATTGAATGCTATTACCAATAGAGGATGAACATTTTGGGTGAGGAAAGGATGCATTGAAGGGCTCAAGGTTTAGCTCCAATACATAGTTATCCTTGTCATTGAAAAATACAAAGTTGTCATCATTTTCTTATCTAGGTAAAAAAGATAGAGAGTCTGTATTTGTGCACCTATGATAGTATATGGAAAAGAGAGCACTAGTGTACCCTATAGCACCATATCTCTTTCCTACACAAATACTAGTGTAACCTCAATACTATTATACAAACCACTAAAGGATGCCATTGTTTATTATACTTAACCTAAATGTACAATGTTATAACTACAACCCTCCTAAAGTGTTGGCTTATTGGGCCCTGACTAAGGCTCGGAAGAGTTATTAGCCAAACAAATCCCATAGCTACCGGCCCTTTCGGCAATAGCCCGTGGAGAGCGGGCAAAGGTCTCACCCGAGGTAGCAAGGGAAGGTGCTGGAACTAGGTTTCTACACCATTGGGATGTCTTGATGTGGTCTAGAGGGGTCGCGAACCGTTCTGTGGCCTCGCACCACTTTAGACTAGTATCAGGCTTCTGCATAGATCCACACAGGTGTACATTCTTATTAATGAAATTATTATAGATCTGATCTTCTTATACAATCTTTAAGAAAACATTTAACCATAAACCTAGTGTGTGCAATCATAAAAAGATATAAATTCATATAACAGATGCATAAACTAGAATACAACAGATCCGTGATATTTTAGAAACAACTTATCTTTATTAATATCTTCTTTCCAGTACAACCTTCTTTCTGGCCCGCGCACATAGCTATAGGGGTCTGTGCACCTAGGTACGGACTCTATCAGGTCTCCATGCACACAACTGCAGAGCCTCTATCTATCAACACCCCTCACTCGGACTTACAGATGTAGATTATACCATGTTCAAAAAACCATAACACCAAGATCCAAGACCAAGACTTCTTTAAAAACTACCTTCTAGCCATAGAGCCTTGCTCTATTTATACATTCCCATGGTCCGTGGACCATGGGTAGGCCGACTCTCTTCCTATTATTTTAGATTATTCTTGGGAGGATGACCCTTTGACTTGACTCATTATAATTCGTGCTCTGTGCACTTCGTGGAGTCTTTACCATACCTTTTCCCAAAATTGTGGACTTTGAGTCCCAAAACCGTTACTCGAGGCCTCCGCTACCCAACATGCCCCCATCACAATCAACGTGACTCATCCCAAGTCACTCGGCTGGTGGAGCAATATTTGCACAAAGGTCATGCAGCAACTTCTGTGCTTCGCTTACACTTGCAACAAATTCCTCCACCATCTACTGTACTTGTTCTATGCGAGCCGTTGATGCATCAGTATTTGCTTCAGTCACCTATGCAGTTTCATATGCTACCTGCTTGTAGGCCACCTTTCACTCGATGGTGGTGGAAACCTCGAATGCCTCATCAACCCAAGGCTAGGTCTATTCTGTAATTACTGCTGCTTTTTACCGAGCGGCGTCAACCTGTATCTTAAGAGCCTGAGCCCCCCTCATTTTGGCCAAACACTACATAATAGCAACCATCTATGCAGTTCCCTTAACATTATCATAGGCTTTCTATAGCTCCCTTGCCTTTCTTTCTAACCATTGTAAGGTTGGATCCTCCTTTATGGATGTGAGCATAAGAAGTGACTGATCCAACACATCGAAGCACTCCTGCATAACACGTGCTATTGCTTCGCATTCGGATTGAATGATGCCTCTCTGCTGTTCGGTGACCTCCGGTGGTTTAGAAGGTTGTTCTTTGAGTTTTAGATCTAGGATCTGCAAGCTGAGAGCCAACTGAATCCTTGCGGCCTCCTCCTTTGCTTCACGGAACCCACTAGCCAGCTTGTGGATTCATATGCCAATAGACAACTCGGCCGCAATCTCCAGCTTAGGGGCACACAAACATGCTTCCCCTACAAATTGCTCCAACTGCTGACTCTGTGTGATCGCTTCATCCCATTGGAGGCTCAACTATTCTATATTAATTCTCTGTTCGCTGAGTACCTATTCCACATGTCCTTCCTTGGTGCGGAGCTCCATCGTTGCACTGTCCTGGAGCTGGTACAAGATTTCACACAAGAGAGCAGCCAAATTTAATCCAAGCCTCATAAGCTAGCCCACCACAGCTCTGTCCGCCGCATTTTCTATTATCAATGCTCTTGCTGGGATCATGATAGTATTAGCCATTTGGGCCTTTAGAAGCTGCTTAGTGGCGGACATACCTGTAACTCCACGAGTAGTGATGGTTCTCGGCTGTGAGGCCCGTGTCCCAAGTTCCTGTATCTATGCTCAGGGTGCTCCCAACACAATCTGTTGCTCCGACATGGCCTCGTTGATTTCTTCCTGGGTGACTTTGCGAAGTGTGTCCCCTATGTCACCTAGGTTGACCTCGGTCAATGTGGTCAGTTCTCCATCCCATTTAGACGCCTTGGCCTTTTTCCATGGCTTCATCCATTCTATCGGCTGCAGCCATTTTAAGGGCACACACGTGGCGGTTGGCGATGTTCCTCCTGTCCCTATGTCCATGGCCATCTCTATGGGCACCTTCAAACTGCTTGCATCCTTTTTCGTTGCAGCCCCTTCTATGGGTGTTTTACCTGTAGAAGCCTGCGATGCCTCCTGGGCCGCCCATACTTCTGCAACGTATTATTCATTTCTCTTTTGTTGTGCTATGCACTTAGCCTTCCATTTTTGGATAGTGGTCTCATTGCGCCCCACCGTGTTAGGTGCATGCCACTCTGGTGGCCAGGTATCCAATACAGCAAAGAAAATGTCATCAATGATAATGAAGGGGAGTGCGGATCACGTCTAGTTTGGGTCCTTGCGTGCCCGGATGTATACATAGTGCACATATACCTTAAAATCGTCGATGTTCTTCACACTGTCATGTGTCTCGTCGGACAGACGGGGTTGTTGGTTGATCCATTGTCGGATGTTTGCTTCCATTAGTATCCAAGAAATTTTGATGCCCCAGACTCTTGCAGCACCCTTCGTCGCCTAGAGCAATGTGTATTTGGCGGCTTCTGGCCAGTCCCAGTCCAAGGAAGGGAACTGGCTATCTTCAGGTAGTTCAATTGTAAACAACATGATGGATAAAAACAACCATGCATAATGGAAAGTCTTACCCTCCTCTTAGACCTCCCTGGAGTTGGTCAAGAATTCGTCACAGAGGAACTACACCCAATTGAACCATTCCCCTTCTGTGCACCGCTCTGCTAGCATGACGACTATTGTTGGGACCTCGTTGGCACGACATTTCTGCATCACTTTTCCTGCCAACAACTGGGTAGCAACGTGAACCCCTTTGTTTGGAATACTGTCAATAGCATACCCTCGCTGCTTCTTCTCCAAATTGTATTTCTTTTTCAAGGTTTCTGTCATCGTCACATCGCCACTCATAGCAACTATTTCCATGGGGTCCCTGCCTTCACAGGGAAGCTATGTGATCTTGTGAATAAGTTCGGCCATGATGGGAATGAGTTTGTTTATCCATAAGTATCCATCGTGTACCAAACATAGCAATTGTCGGATGACCAATATTGTGATGGGGGGTCGTTGAAAATGTGGAATGGACAGGAGACAGAGTAACCTAGCTTCCTCCACCTTTTGCAGCCACTTCCTCGGCTGAAGTGTCGTAACAGTTCCCTCCAGACCTTGCTTCATTAGTTCACTAGTCACCAAATGGGGAAACTTATCGGTATCTGCAAGGTCCCAATCTTCAAACTTCATAGTCGAGATGCCGACGGTTACCATTCCTTCGAGTAGCACCTCTTTAGGAAGGGACCAGGTGATGAGCATGTTGTCAATGTCATCCAGATTTGTAGGGACCTTAACCTTTTTGCTTGAAGGAACATACTTGGGTCATCTTACTGGCTGAATATATTCTTCGCCTTTTTTGTTTGCTTCTATTTCTTCAACATAGGTCAGAGGTCCATCTTCCTCCTCGTCGCTTAACAACTTTTCCTTTTTCTTCCATTGTGAGCTTGCTAAATCGCAGATTTCACGACAACATCCTTACTGGTCCACATATCTGGGGGTCCTTCTTGGGTCGTGGCGTCCTGGACGATTTAGGGATTTTGGCTACCTATGGCATAGGATTCTGTGGAACCTCCTTGGCGGGGATTATCAACCTGAGTAATGACTCTCATATTTCCTTTGGCAATTCCTAAAACCATGGGCTTTCTTTCATCAACTTTTCATTCATCTTGCTCCTCTCGGTTTGAACCTAGGGTGTCCTATTCTTTGAATGATCAAGCTGTGTTGTGTGCCCCTTCACTTACTTTTTATATACGATTTTGAATTCAAATTCGGTCTTTCGCCTAATTCGTGGCTCATTAATGCGATCTTGGGGGTTACGCATATGCCTCAATTTCCCACTGCCCACTCCTCGGTGTCTTAAATGGGACATCTTATCATGAACAGTAACTGCAATGGTCGCCTTCCATCCCTCCCACGCAGCAGCACAACCCCTGGTATGTGGGTGTGTTCTATGTGTTTGACTAGCCCTATGCGTCATGGCCGAATCACGCAGCTTTCTTGCAGCCTATTTTATAGTCCCGTGCCCTCTTTCAACCACATGGAACACTGAGACTGGGCCTCCTACAGATAGTTAGGTGGCCGCACCTTTTGCGCGAGCCTTCCTTTTCCCTGCTAGCACGGGCCATGGGCACCCTTCACGTACCTTCGAATTGAATATCTTCTTGCGGTTTGTACTCCCTTGTTCGATAGGGTGCAGTCGCGACCATGATAGCAGGGTCATGGCTTGTACTAGGATCTTAGCAGGGCTGGCCAGGTCCAGTTGCTTCCCTCGTGTGCTCGCTCAATCTGTTTGTGGGTCTCCAATTTTTATTTTGTCAATTTCTTCGTCCAGCCTTGCACTTTTCCTTCTTAGCCTTGCCCCTCTTTCCTTCAGTTCTCGAAGTCTCAGGCTACCATGTCGAATGGCTTCCTGCAACCATTGGATCCTTTCGTCTAGGTCTGTTTCTTCAATTTGAATGGCAAGGATAGTGCTCAGAGAATTTCCCTTTACTTCCTATCAGACCATGGATAGAGTTTCCTTCACACACCCTGCTATGTTTACAGTCTTATTGGCCCAGCGAACCCTGTTTATGCACAGATTCAGTTGGGTCGATGGTTGCGCAGCATACCACTGTGTCCATCGTTGTAGATGGGTGGCCACCCTACGCTATCGTGGATGCTCTCGCTGCGTTCGCCACGCACGTTCTCCAATCCATACCCAGAACCACCTTCTACCTCCGCGCTCATTCCCCCTCGTCCTCCTTTATGCACAACACCGTGGTGTGATTGACGGGCATGGTGCCTCTTTCGTCGCCCCCTGCGACTTCGGCCTTAGGATTGAAGTTCCGCTAGGAGTGACAAAATCATCCTCCTTTGTTGCATCATTGTCTGCTGGCTATTGCCATGCCTCGATTTTCATGCATCGTAGCAATCTAATCATCATGTTATAGTTGAGTGTTGTAACTTCATGCAATTATTTCTGCCATTGTTCGATCTCCTCGTCTGAATCCAAGGTGCAGTAACTATCACGCTCCCATGAGATTTTTCCATCCGCTGTGGGATTCACCCGATCCTGGTCTTGTGTGGTTATCTGGTAGATGCAGTCTAGTTCATCGTCATTGTCCTCGTCATGCACCGGTTTGGTGCAACGCACTCCTTCTGCTGGGTCCAGTGGAAGTATTACCTGGAGTGACATTTTCTCGAATGTCATTTTCCGTCTTTTTAAGTTGATGACCCCATTCATGTCTGTGGCCCAATCTATTCCTAGTAATGCAGGGTATGGATTACTATCATCAACAATTTCTATTACCTCGAAGTCAGTTTGCGTACTTACGCCTTCAATGTCCACTGTCACCCCTTGCAGTTAGCCCATTAGTATGATATTTTGTTGGTTGGCCATCCTCAGTTGGATAGGAGAGCACTGCAATGCGGGCCTACCCATGTGTTCCCACATTTTCTTAGGAAACACATTCGCATCCGACCCTAAATCCAGAATGACATGGTCCATCTCGTACTCGTCGATTTGTGCTGTCATTTGCATATCTCGTCAGGTGCGCAGAGCATGTCTTCCCAGTTTCTAGACTATGTACAGCTCCCACGACCCTGCGCACTTAATGATCAGATCTTGTAGTCCTTTAATGGCTCTATTGTCGTGCAACAACTTCATACATGTCTCTAAAAAGGTAGTAAGCATAGAGGGATCCATTCTCGACTCAATTTGGTCCCTTCTACGTAGAGTAGAGACTTCTGTGAAGCTATTCCGAGCTTCCTTCGGCGTCTTCTTCACTTATTCCACCTCAAAGTCAAGTTCCCTTGTAGGGGCATTGTGACCCTTCTCATCTTTTGCAGAATGTTTCCGTGCATCTCCCCTGGTAGCTATCCTGCTCCTTAGTACCATGTTATTGTTGGGGTCCTCTTCGCATGGTTGCAACTTCATCATTTGGACAGTTTGAGTTGGAGTGGGCTGCAATACCCCTTTTTCGTGCATCCGGGCAATTAGTGTCAGACAGTCTACCATTTCATGGTCAATTTTCTCACAGTAGGCACATGATATTCTCATAGGGTTAGTACAATTACAAGCGTAATATCCCAACCTGCCACAATTATAACATATCAGCTGTCTGCAGCCCTATCAAAGACCCATTCCTCTTCCTCATTCACGTCCTTGGAATCCCCTACGGGGCCCTGCAGTTGGGTCAAAACCCCATGCCTCATTCTGCATTTGATAGGCTAGGGTCCTCTCCATCATTAGCTCGTAGCTTTGACAAATTTTCTCATTGTGACCTACTGACCTACAAATGTTGCAATACAGCTGTTGTGGAGTCTAGGTATACTCTGCAACACATGGCAGTTTTCTATTGCGTGCTTTCCTCCTACTTGACAAATCGCACACCATAGGGAAGGCGCCGCACTTGGTCCTGCTTATACTTGTAGCCTTAATGGCATCAGCCCCCCTCCTGCCAGATAATTCGCGAATACAGGATAGTGGTCTTTGTCATGACCTTGGCCTTTGCATTTGATGCATCCTACTTTTGTACGCGCCTCTGGTTGGGGCACCCTTTCTTGCTTCAAGCTTTGCATTTCTAAGCATAAGTTTTGTAGTTGCGCATAGATTTTCTAAACTCCCAACCCTAGATCCTGTATTAGAGTTTCATGCAACTTCATCGCTATCTCCAATGCTTAAGCTTGGATTGAGATCTTTTGTTGTGATACCGTCGTCCTCAGATGTGGTGTCAATGATGCCATAAACCACGCGTAGTGCTGTGCATCTGTCAGTGTCATATTGGCCTCACGGATTGTACTTTTCAATCTCCAATCTAGATCCCACAGTGTTTCACCAGGAATCATTGCGATATCCTTGAAACTGATGATCGACTGCATTTCTGATTTTGGTCGGCTAAATTCTTTGTTCAGCGCATCCTAAATCACCACTATTCTTGCATTCGGGTGATAACTAGAGTACTTTATATACCACGTCAATGCGTGGTCCTGCAGCGCACTCACCAGAGAAGCCTTTTTGATGTTCTCATCTATTACACCTTGGGCTTCTCATACAGCCTTTACCATGAACCAACATTGATCTGGTTCCTCATTTCCTATGCCTCTAAGTATCGGCAACTTGATCACATTTGCCATCCCTACCCTCGGTGGTGGCGGCGGTGGGGTAGGTGAAGATGGGTTGGATGTAGGTGAAGTAGGTGATGGCATGGATGACGATGGTATTGATGGAAAGCGCCGCTTTATCAATCAAACTACGCTTCTCAAAGAGAGCCCTAAGAGCTCCTCCTCACTTTCTCATGAGAATGAAATTAGAGGACTGTTTTCTAATCCTTTGGTCCCTTAGTAGCCTCTTTCGCTCCTCATTACACCAAACATCAATGGATGTGCATAACCTATTTTTCACATAATAGCATTTTAATCCAAGTATTCAACGATTTGATGTACTTACCCTGCAGCCCTTGGAGAAAGTGCCTTTCTGCCTTGCTGTAACTCATAGTTGTGTCTATTGCGAACTTGGTTATAAACCCTCCTATTACTCGATCCAACCAGTGATCTACTGCCCATGCGATTTTGTCTTCAGATGCTTCCGGCCTACACATCAACTCTAGAGTCCACACGATGGGCTGATCCAATTTGCACCTTCCCTGACTATCATCTAGCCTCGTGATCCACTCATATAGCTCTGTCGAGAATGACGCAAGAAAATGTCGTAGATTTCTATGTATATGTAGCGATCCAACCACCTTTCCTCTGATATCTGTGGATTTCTTTTTTCTTGGACCACGAATTCGTGAAGCTTCTAATCCAACCAATATTCAAGCTCTTTCTTTGTAAGGTTCCAACATTCCAACATCAGACATCCCTTCAGCAGATCCCGGTCTCAGCAACGGAACCATGTGTTGGCTTATTGGGCCCTGACCTAGGTTCAGAAGATTTATTAGCCAAACAAACCCCGTAGATACCAGCCCTTTCGGCAGCAGCGCGCAGAGTGCAAACTAAGGTCTCACCTGAGGTAGCAGGGGAGGGTGCTGGAACCAGGTTTCCGCACCCTTGGGATGTCTTGATGTGGTCTGGAGGGGTCGCGAACCGTTCTGTGGCCTCGCGCCACTCTGGACTAGTATCAAGCTTCCGCGTAGATCCGCGCAGGTGTACGTTCTTATTAATGAAATTATTATAGATCTGATCTTCTTATACAGTCTTTAAGAAAACATTTAACCATAAACCCAGTGTGTGCAATCATAAAAAGATATAAATTCATATAACAGATGCATAAACCAGAATACAACAGATCCACGATATTTTAGAAACAACTTATCTTTATTAATATCTTCTTTCCAGTACAACCTTCTTTCTGCCCCACACACATAGCTGCAAGGGTCCACGCACCCAACTGCGGACTCTATCAAGTCTCTGTGCACACAGTTGTGGAGCCTCTACCTATCAACACCCCTAACTAGGACTTACAGACGTAGATAAGACTGTCCTCACAAAACCATAACACCAAGATCCAAGACCAAGACTTCTTCAAAAACTTCCTTCTAGCCATAGAGCCTTGCTCTATTTATACATTCCCATGGTCTGTGGACCATGGGTAGGCCGACTCTCTTCCTATTATTTTACATTATTCTTGGGAGGACGACCCTTTGACTTGACTCATTATAATTCGCACTCCATGTAATTCGCGGACTCTTTACCATAGTTTTTCCCAAAATTGTGGACTTTGAGTCCCAAAATCGTTATGTGGGGCCTCTGCTACCCAACATAAAGGAAGAGAATTATTTTTGGAATGCTATCTAAACCACACAGATAAACCAACTCTAAAGATATGGAAAAAACAAAACCTTGGAAATCCATGAATTTTTCCTAATGGACATAATAACAACATTTTGAGAAGCAATTTACCAAATAAATCATTTCCCATAACCTTATTCTTACTTCCCATAACTATCCTCTTTCTAAAAATGCACTAAATCTTAATCCCAATGTTTTAAAACATAATTAAAATGGTTGTCATGGTTGTATATTTTGTTGTAAAGAAAATGAGTGATAGGAAGAGGCTTCTTGCAAGAAAAAAATAACTAAGACAACAGATGTTGACGTCAATGATAGACTCAATTCAATTCATATCTAAATGAATGATTGAACAACATAAAGACATCTTAACCTTAGATTTATTAAACTTGGAGAAAGACAGGAAACCAAAATACAAATCTTTTAATACTTAATACATCTCTCTCTCTCTCTCTCTCTCTCTCTCTCTCTCTCTCTCTATATATATATATATATATATATAGATATATATATATAGATATATATATATATATATATATATATATACTATTGTTTATTTGTTTATTTTTTGTGGGAGCATTGGCTTCAACATTTTTTTTGTTTTTTTATTTATAAGCTTTACCCAGTGACATATCTCAACTATATTGGTCATACAATATACCTAGCCTCCTTAAATTAAGTTATATAACCCTCACCTAGTTACATCTTAAATCCACATTGAACTGTAAAGGGGACCTAGCTACTCTAGGTGAAATTATAGATCCTTCATCAGACATAAATAACATTTGACAAGGGCAAAGGCTAACCTATATAAAGTCACCTCCTGTGTCCAAATGTAGTATTACAACTCACCATTATGTACTCTATTATTTTGTTCACATATCCATCGGAACTAACCATTTAGGTTATACTCTTTGATAAGTCTATGATTTTTTTCAATTTCAACAACTTCTTTTGTCCTTTGACTTTGATAGGTCAATATCACTAGAAACCACAACAAGGTTAGCCAGTTCTAGCCTTAGATAAAAGCATGCATGAAGGAATTTCCAACTCCAAAGGGGATTAGAGAAAACAAGAGTAATAGGGCTAAGGCTGTGGCTTCTAACTAAGGAATCATAAGGTAGCCACTTATTGAACAATAAATCTCTACTTTAACCTACCTTGTAATTATCACCTCTATCAAAATCAGTTTCATCTAGTCTATTGGGGGCATAAAACCAAAAATATGTTTGTATACGATGATATGTTTTCTACATTCATAACATTTCATGTCAGAAGATTTTTTCTTCTTTTGTTTATTTTTTCAATCGAGTTACAACATTGTACATGCTAAATTGCACAAAATGGCTAATTACACATTGAATTTGCCACAAATCATAGGAATTAATACTCTTTCACGATCAACCCACTAGTATCAATATATATTTTTTCTTCTTTCCATTCTCGATGCACATAAAGTGATCTTCTATTAGTTGGTTAACAAGTTTCCATTAAAAGTGACAATTCCATCATTTTTCATGAAATGTCTCCATGCAACCTTTTATTGCTTGCCCTGACAAAGAAACTCTTGCATTATTATTTCAAAGAGCATGTTTCATGTGCCATAGCAAATATGAATTGCAAGATATTATGAGTACTATATAAAAAAACTAGAGCTAATATTACTATAAAGAAGAAGTGGTGGACACCATAATTGACCTATAAAATTGAGCTCTGAAGTTCTTTAATTGCTTCACTCTTCTGACATAGGTCGAAAAAATCCTTGCAAACAATTATTTCTTTCTGATCCTAACTTTCAAGGGGTTGATGGGATGAAACAAGAGACACATAATAACTATGGAATGGATCCCCATGTAACAAGATATTGTCCAAATAATGGCACATTTTTAGAGCTCCTTTGACCTACACAAATAAAAAGTCTTGGGGTGTGGAAGCTGAAAAAATAATGGATGATTTACAAAGTTGAAATTGTAAGAATCATCAATACCTTTTCTTGAGAGACATATTCCCCATGTTGAAGCTTAACTAGGTCACTTTTCTAGTGAATAATCTCAAGGCAGCCATCAGGATGAAATATCCCTATGTCACCAATATAGAACCATCCCATTCCTCTCTCTTCCACCTTCTCTAGCAGGAAACAATGTAGGAGTGTAAACCATCTATATAATTATTATTATTTTCAAATTAGTTAAGCCCCAGTGTTCAATCACCTTGTAGGACTCATCAATTTTCTCTTCGTTCTTGAAATAGCCTAGAGTTACATGGGGACCACCAATAACTATCTCTCCTCTTGGTATTGGTGACTCTGACATAAAATACCCACCTCCTTCCCAATCAATCAACTGCAAATGTAAACAAGACTATTCAACACAAAATCAACTTAGAATATTTTATGGTTCTAAAATAATTGGAACCGTCATAAGAAAGTCAATTTTAAGACAACTATGAACTTTAGAAGGGAAAAGGAATGAGAAAAACATGTAGAGAAAGTTAGAAAAACCATGGAGGATACCTCCTAAATAGTACCTCATGGAGGGTATCTTCTAAACATGCATTATGTTCACCCTTTTCAGCATGCAGCTGGTATGCTAAATAAATATTTACAGGATGTTGCAGTGTAGTTGTAGAGGCCATATTTCTGGTCTCATTTCCATAATGGTACAACAAACCAATGTTCTTACACCTCCATGGAGTTTGTGCTTATTGATGGACATCGACTATGGATTGAAAAACATTTACTCTTTCACCATTACCATTTAGAGTATTGTTTTCAGTCATTGCACTTTGCGTCTTAGAGCCAAATTACCCCACTTTTTCAACAACAATTTGATTATTATTATTACCATGTTGTGTTTCTCTTAAATAAGAAAATTTCTCCTAGTCACCATCAATTGATTTGTTTGAAGCTAAATTCCACACGTATGAGCTATTTTGTTGTTGAAATACAGGGTTTACAATGCCTTCAATATTCACATTAAAATATTGAGTGAAATTACTATCTACAGTCTAAGAAATTCCATGAAAGGATTATTTGGCATGAAAAAGGTTTATTAGGAATTGATTCATGTTAAATATTGTTACTCAGGACTGGAAAATAATTAAATAGAGGAAAAACCAAACAAGTGATTTTCCTAAGGATTATTTACAACAAGGATTGAGCCAAATTTCATAATTGATATTTTTCTTGACAGGGATTTGGGAAATTTACTCTATGTTGGCCCTCCTTCCCTGTGTTGGGAGAAATCCAATTCTCCCTACACATCCCACTACCCAGGTTTCTTTTACAAGAGAGGATCTCTATAGATAGATCATTTCACTAGGATCCAAATCTGAAATTATAGCCACATCAGAGATTAAAGAACTACCTAAAAAATTCCATTAATATAGTAGTAACTGTCTCTAAAAGTAAGCTTCATTTAAAACTCTTGGTAAGGTACAAATGATAGTCATTATTCTATTGCTTCCATCACCTTTAGCAACAAGTTCTTGCAGTGACCCAAATGGTACACCTACCAACCCATCACCCTGGTGTTCCATCAATACTGTCATTGATCTAAGATATTATGGGACTTGCAAACAAGCGATTGGTAACACATAAAAATCTATGATGAAGAGGAAAGAATTCCAAGAAGGATTAAAATGACTATCCTATGAAGTCTTAGAAACAGATGATAATAAGCCTTATCCTTGAGAAGAACCACTACTTCTCCTAGGTTCTTGTGTGAATGGAATATGATGTGATCCCAAAGGAGTACTTGGTAGTGGATTCAACATCAAAGAAGCAATATCCCTAGGTCCATTTGGATTTCATTCATTGGAACCCAATTTCCAAATTCATGATTAGTTTCTCTGTTCTCTGAACCTACAACAAACCAAGTATTACTAGCAATACCCATCATCATGTTTCTTGAACTAGCTTCTTCTTGCTGAGAATATTAACACTCCTTGGCACCACCATTGGAGCTAGAATCATTGCTAAGTCTAGGCGTACAATAACCTTCATTCCATTAAAGTAAATGTAAACCACTCTTTATAGTAGACGACACATCAAACATACTCGGTCGACGCTATCATTCCAACAAATATGACAGAGTAAGCACCACTATCATATTTTCATCTACATTTGTTTACACACAACACAAATTATTTTCACTATTTTATGTGATTTTCTTTATGATATGATTTCCATTCAATCTGGATAGACATATCTGTTCGAACTCTGCTATTTTCTGAACCTACTCATATCTCAAGTTTATGCTTTCAATGTTTTTGTTGATTGGGCTATGGTCTAGCCATAGGCTAGTGGGAGTTTTCCAAAAATTTCCCACCTTCTATTCTCATGGCATTCCTTTGTGGACTCCACCCGAGAATTCCCAAAGTGATATGTTCCCAAAATTTGACTGATCCTTTTCCAACCAAGAACTAGGTGGCTTTTGTTAAAAAAGTGTTTATTAATTTTGTTAGGACTTGTGAGAATGTTGTAGTCTATTTCTATTAGGAGAGTATGGTGCTCCTGCTTTAACATATCTAGCCTATTTTATCCTCTCCAAATAATGTTTTCTTCTTAAGATTAAGGAAGATCTAGCTAACATTCTATTCTCGCATCTCAACACCTTACAAATCACAAAGATTGTGAGGATGAAAATGGAGGTACAAAGAAGGTTGCACGAATAACTGGAGGTAAGGGATATATTTCCCTTTTTCTACTTACATTCTCTATAAGTTATTTTACTATGTTATTGTGAAGTCTGAAATTAAAAAAGTGACATTCATTTTGAGCCTCTGTTTTTAGCAAGTTCAAAGACACTTGCAAGGTTGTATAGAAGCATAGTGAAATTACTTGCACTCAATTCTAGAACAAGCAAGGGAAACTCTTGTAGGTTACAACGTGGGGTCAACTAGATTGGAAGATGCTAGTGCAAAACTTTTTGACTTGGCCTCAAAAGTGAAAAGTGAATGTTTTAACCCTACATTTTTTTCTTTGACTTTTTCCATGATGCCTGAAATACTTGGTCTATTTCTAGAATCTCAAATTGCTCATCAACAATCCTAGGCCGCTGAATATTCTACATATAGCTTCCCCACATAAATTATATTTCTTATAAGAGTCTTATAGAGAATTTGTAGGCTGTTGGTAGAAAACGCCCAAGGTCTTCTTATGATAACAAAGTGAAGTTTTATCATTATGAAATCAGAGAAGATATGAGGCTGCAAGAACTATCAGGAGAAGAAAATCTCCCTTTCTTCATAAATGAAGATGTGAACGACCAATAGGAACACATATTCCCTTATATCATATCTTATCTATAGGTATGTTGAAGAATATACATAGACCACGAGAAGGACATATCAACTATATGAGTCGAGTTGGTCCCTTGTAATGTAACTGGGGAAATGCATGTGGTATCATGAGCTATGGCATAGCTCATTTCAATAAATAATGTTATTCCCCCAACATACACACATGAAGATGTATTAGTTGGATCATGGATGTTGGGCTTGTCTTTCAAGCATATTAATGAAAGCCATCTTTGTTTTTCAAAATCAACTCAAGCCTACTGCAATTTCATATTCAGTAACACTATTTTGGCTATGTTAATTACAAAGTGAAAATTAAAGTAGATGCATTGAATCAATATTGCTTCATTACCCCAACAACAACCCACTTTGTTGCATGATTAAACTTCTTGGTCATGCTAGTTGACTAATGAGGTAGAGGACTTCATCAAAAACATGCCAATTGAACTTGATGCCCATGTATGGGTTGCACTACTTGGGGTAAATTTAATATTGTCTTCTAGATATTAGTAACATTATAGAAAAAAGTTGAGATGGATCTAGTTTAAATTGTTTGGTAGAAGAGGCCAAATTTATTGTCATCCCATTACAATATATGTGGGTAATCTTGCTAATACACTAACCACTGAAAAAGAAAAATGAAAAAAATTGAAGAAGGGAAACATTTTGAATGCTAAAGTCACATGAATAACTAAAATAGGAAAGTTTGGTGGCTATGGATTTGTTTCTTTCTCATCAAAATCTTATGTCGAGGCAACGATTTTTTCATTCAATAATGTGGTGTCGGAAGTAAATCCAATGATAGTGAATGTGGCATGAAGAATCAATGATATATGCTAACTTTTGGCAAGAAGAACTAATATACCTAACTATATCAGGTTATTGTCTGGATGATGAAATATGCTCTAGAAAGTTTGGATCATAAGCTCATATGAACTTGAACTGAGAGGTTATAAGATTAGGATTATGATGTTTCATACATCAAAATATTGCATGACATATCGACACAAGATTCCTTCATTTCTTGTTGAATACATTACCCCTATTATTAAGGAAACTCATAAGGATGTACATGTATTTTCTTTTTATCCCATGCCTAAGTATGAATCATGGAGAGAATATCCAAGTGGATCAACATCAAGATGGACCATGACATACTATAAGGATCTTAGTGCAAGATATTTGGAGAGGAAAAATGATAACATTGCAATCTATATGGAAAATGACATTGTTGAAAAGGATGTTGGTAATGGAGTGTATGTAAACAAAACATAATAGGCTTACAACAGATACAACCCCATGATTGTCTCAAGGAGCTTGGTTGCAATGTAGATAAAACTAATCAAACAAGTATTCTAGAATAGATCCTTGAGGAAAAGATTAAATTCACTTCTTCCAAACCTAGCATTATTTTATGAGGAATGTAATCATGGAAATAAAGAACTTTTCAAGGGAATAAAGTGTAACAATATCCATTATATGTACTTGAATCTAGAATCACATTTTGACTAGAATGGATGCTGATCATATTCTATGTATTTTGAATAGGGTTATATCTATGACAGCTATGACACTAAGAAGGATTGTTTTGTTGATAATCAAATGGTTGAGTTGCAATATGTGTATGATCTGGAGGAAAATGGGTGTGAATTTTACCCTCGCATACTCTTGTTATAGATATATAGTGGTAATGATGAGGATTTCATCAAAGATAATTTTTTAAATTCAAATTTGGAAGAAGAAAAAATTTCATATTGGGACAATAAAGCATGTAATTTTCCTATCAATACTCCCAATCCTAGAAAAAACTCTATAATTCTTAAAAGGGGGTTTAGTGATGGATTAGGTAATGGTTGCAAAGGAGACAAAATCTCCTAAAAATATAAATCTTTAGAGAAACTTATTATACTAGGGAATTAATTCTTTCCTAGTAAGGCATGTTCCATTTGGTAGATCTAAGGATCTTCCTCTCCATAATACCCATAATCAAAACAAAAGTTTCCATCTTGTGAAAAGGAGTATGCAACAACAATGCTTAAGGAAACTTCACCTAAAATTCTTTGGGTATATTTTGAGGTTTGATCAAATTATGTCAAAGCAAGGAGCTATCTAGCTTTTAAATCACATTTAAATTGTGGGTGTTATATTACCAACATTGTAGTGTAGATCTTGAGGTAAAGGGGAATTGCAATTGAGGCACTAGATTGAGGTAGAATATGCAATATTTGTGAAAGGATCTTACATGTTCCAAGAAAAAGAAGCTAGGGCCTACCCATGTTTTTAAATCATTGAGGGAAGAGTAAGTGTATTAAAACACCTCACATATGCACCCATGCTGATTTTGTGTTGGATTTTGAAGTCTGTGTTTGAGATCACTCTCATCCATGTTGTTATGATTGTTTACCTATTGCAATAAGGACACATCTGTGATGGTAACAGACAACTAGTATTCATATCACAATGTAATTCAGATTTGTAGCCTTGACATGGTTGATCAACATGGAGGAAGTGAGAAGGCTTCCTAGAATAGAAAATAACTCATACAAGAGTTCTAGAATTTACCACAACTGAGGGCTTTACTGAGATTCCTCCACATGTTAGAAAATTGTGTTTCGTGGCAACAATTGGAGCCCCTTGATTAGGGTAAGGTATGAGACTACACCAAGGAACAATACAAAAAGTTCAGGTTCTATTTCCAAGTGAAAGGTTCGTGATTGGAAAATTACCCTCAACAATTTTGTTCTTTCTGAATGATGAAGGAAAATAATAGACATAAAGCCCACCTTCTTCATGTGGATGCCATGATGGGTTCAAACTTCACATACAATTTTAAAATATTTCATCACAAAGAAATGCAATCCAAATACAAGAAAATAAACTGCAGTGACGTTATATCCAAGCATAACACTAGGAAACCTCCCATTTCCCCATTAAATTATCCATTTGTTCATTGGATAATTTAGAATTGAGACATTGCACCACCAAATTAACCACATCCACCAATTGTAATCAACATAATGAATTTTCCCTTCCTACACTAACAACATTGGAAGGGAAGAGTATTCTTGAGGGACTATTGAGCAAGAAAAAGGAAAGATATTCCTTGTGTTATGTAGGCCAGAGGATGAGAATGCCATCATTACTTGATGGATTGATGAGTTACCTCAATATCCATGTCGAGAGGAGATTTGTTAAGTTTGAGAGCAATTGGGTTGGGTTAAGTAAGCTATGAGTCTATAGTTTGATTCCTTTGCCCTAGTGGTCTCATAGACCAACTTGGAGATGGAAATTGCACTAGATGCCTACAATTGGGTAGAAAATTGTTTGTATGCAACAAGTTCTTAAACATCCTTTGATTACAAGACAAGTATCATATTTCTGCTTGTAAATAGGCAATTTAATTCTATTTTTGTTTGAGTGAAATGGGTGTGGATTTCCATTAAAGTTTATGCTTGATCATTCTATTGCATTTATTTAATTGAAAACATGTATACATTCAATGTTGGTCTTTTCATGCCCTAAAATTGCTAATTTTACATTCACACTCTATGGTTGGGCAATCCATGGAAGGCGATGTGACAAAACAAGTTCCCAACTCTCTCAAGAAACTCTCACTCCCAAAAAACTAGTTTCCAAGCATAGTATTGTGTGTACCTGTGAGGTAAGTTGAATAATAAGAACCTTAACAATAAAATTTTAAACAAGAAGAGTGTTACAGGGAAACGTGTCTACACAGAACTGCTTATCCCAGTAAGGTGTGGTAGCTACCTTAGAAACAAACAAAGTAAAGCTAATTTAATTTTTCCTTTATGAAATATAGATGAGAGAAGAACAAAGAAGACCCACCTCTGTCTTGCGCTAATCTCCTAGTTCGATTCGTCTCTCTCTTGATAGCCTTTCGCTACTTTCTCCCTTGTACGCCTAGCTTCACAGAGTACCTGTAGGATCATAGTAGCATGACACTATACAAGAACATGGATCTATAATCATAAACAATCTAGGATCGGATGTAAATTGACCATACAAATGCATAAAACATAAATGACACAAGTGTATGGAGGAAAACTTGAATAGCTTTTATTGATAAACAAGAAAGAGCCAAGGGAGTTACAACCAGTTGTTATGACCTAGCATCATCCTCTCAGCAAGTAAGCCCTTCTTCACCTCATACAAATCTTAGATCACCCAACACTTATGATGTTGTCTCAAGAAACCAACAGCAATTCCTTACAATATGCAAAATTCCAGCCTCTGGATCTCTGGGATGAGGGATCCATATATAGATATCTGTAAGGGAGATGAGTCAGCTTGTGATTTGATTAGTGTCTTCCCTCTAGTAGTTCTTGCTTCCACTTGGAGATTGATAATCTCTTACTCATTCTTGGTCGAATTCAGAGAGGCAAGTGTCACAGGAGAAGTTTCTGGAAGATTCCATGCCTCTCCACCTTGCGGAATGACACTGCCATTTGTCACTTCTCGCCCATCGCACCCAATAGAAGGGATTTTTGAAATGCAATGCAGCCACACAGTGTATTTAGGTGAGATGCAACGCACTTTGCCTATGGAGCAGCTGAAATGATCCTGTTTTGACCAGTTTTGAGCAGTTTTTCATGGAGAACTTCTGGGAGAAGCTGTAATCATCTGACCTTGTTCCTTTAGGGGTTAAAACAGCACTTTTAGGGACTTAGGAGCCCTTGGTTTATGGAAATTTCATGCTTGGGGTTGTAGGGCCCAAAAATGTCTATAACAGTTTCCCCCTAAAGCATGAGGTCGTTAATCTTTTGATGTCGGGTGAAATGCTTTATTATGAGGATCTGAAGTTCTTTCAAGCTGAGAGGAGACCTGTAATAAGATACAATACAATACATTATCTTCATAATAATTTCATGATCTAGCTGAGGCGGGCATTCCCATGCTCAGCTTTATAAATTCATTTTCATGTACATAGGACAGACAATTGTCGGAGTGTAGACTGATGATTCTAGTAGAGCCATCATCCCTTTGATTGGATGATTATCTGTGCAGCAATGATGTACATTTGATGTCTTTATTTCCCTGAATATATATCACAGTCCAGATGGATGAAACTAGATCCAAGGTCTTCAATCTCGTTCGATCTTCAATCGAAGTACAAGTCGATCCATGTGAGACATGTTCTGGAGTCGAACATGGAAAGACATCGCCTGATTACCAGCCAATGATGTGAGCTGTTAACAGGCGCGAGAGGAATCACCGATAATGATAATGACCCTCAAGGTACTGCAGTACAATTCACGTGGTGTGAATATAGGACTTAGCGTCGAACACCACGCAAAATATTTCGGTCGAAGGCCATTGATGTAAACCTGTCGCCGGAAGTGAGAAACTTGCCATTGAGGCATGCAAGCTTCAAAGTACTGAAGGGGGTGTTCCTAGACCGACTTCTTGGATAATGAGTTGATGTCGACAAGAAGTGATCCATAATAGGAGGGCCTTAATGAATCCCACATCAATGAAACGGAACAGAGCAAATGATTTTAATGGAGGTGAAAACGATCTGATGACATAAGGTCTAGGGTGGCGGTCATGAAAGAATGGAGTGTAAATGTATTGTAGCGGGTGAGACACAGGTGAATTCTCTGAATGACTTCTCTTGAACATATCGACGACACTGATGTGATGGATTGGTAGCATTAACCCCAAATGTGGATGGTGTGATGGGACCATGGTCATGTGACCGGTGAATGAAACAACCCAACGTGACTTGGATGCGGAGTGAAAGTGTCATGTTCAAGAGTGACTTGCTACCAACAAAGTTTCTTCAAGTTTTCTTCCCAATTTTTTCCCAATCATTGCTGACCAGTACCTCTTTATTTTTTTCAAGCTAGAGGAGGATAACATATGATTGTTCTATAATTTTCCCTTCGGGCAAACCCATCGCTATGTTTTAACGAGCCTAGTGATAGTGAAACTCATTCTTGTCTGCTATGGACAAGTTTGTCGCTATTAAGTTTTAACGAGTTTAACGACAAAGATAACTCAGTCCTTTTTAATTTTAGAGAATCTAAAAAGGAACGTAAAGGAAACTCCAAAATTCCTTTTTCGTCATCTAATCCCTTAAGTCCAAAAAAGTATAAAACAATACAGAAGGGATGAATTTTCGATACTTTTAACGAGCCGATCAAAACAAGCGATTGATCTTTTTGTGTAATAATCCCTCATGTCCAAAAAGATTAAAATCTAGAGGAGGGATAGCACTTCCGATCCCTTTAACGATCTGGAGAGGCCAATGGCTCGGCAATCTTTTCATATTTTATGAGTTAGTTGAAAAGAGTTTAAAGGAGACTCGTCTTTTGAGGAACGAGTGATAAAATTGGGTAGCAGCTGATTCCAGGTAAGGTTTGGAATTTTCCAATCACGACAGTGTTACAAGGATGGCTAGTGAGATCACTCTTCGCAGCTGTTCCTCAAAAGGGGTAAACAATCAAATGGAGTTGAATGATCGGCCAATACAGAGTGGAGGTGATGATGAGAACATGACCAAGGCTTTAAAGGCTGGAATTTTGCATATTGTAAGGAATTATTGTTGGTTTCTTGAGACAACATCATAAGTGTTGGGTGATCTAAGCTTTGTATGAGTCAAAGAAGCGCTTACTCGCTGAGAGGATGATGCTGGGTTAGAACAACTGGTTGTAACTCCCTTGGCTCTTTCTTGTTTATCAATAAAAGCTATTCAAGTTTTCCTCCATACCCTTGTGTCATTTATGTTTTATGCATTT
Source organism: Pinus tabuliformis (assembly GCA_031772625.1). Taxonomy (NCBI): domain Eukaryota; kingdom Viridiplantae; phylum Streptophyta; class Pinopsida; order Pinales; family Pinaceae; genus Pinus; species Pinus tabuliformis. The sequence goes on along the minus strand of CM062806.1, from coordinate 994,998,319 downwards.
GTATGGTCAATTTACATCTGATCCTAGATTGTTTATGATTATAGATACATGTTCTTGTATAGTGTCATGGTACTGTGATCCCACAGGTACTCTGTGAAGCTGGGCGTACAAGGGAGCAAGTAGCGAAAGGCTATCAAGAGAGAGAGGAATCGAACTAGGAGATTAGTGCAAGACAGAGGTTGGTCTTCTATGTTCTTCTCTCATCTATATTTCATAAAGGAAAAATGAAAGTAGCTTTACTTTGTTTGTTTCTAAGGTAGCTACCACACCTTAGTGGGATAAGCAGTTCCTCAAAAGGGGTAAACAATCAAATGGAGGTGAATGATCGGTCAATACAGAGTGGAGGTGATGATGAGAACATGACCAAGGCTTTAAAGGCTGAAGTACTACATTCACGATGGTTATTTACCGGGAAATAGTTCATTTTTTAATGAGCTTAAACATGGGAAGAAACATTTGCTCATGACTTATGTTTATTTTTTAACGAGCTTGAACTATGTGCTAAAACTGCTCGATTAATCCAGTCGTATAATAAGAATGTCTCATTTAAAAACGGCAATTTTTAGAGTTTTGCCCCACATCCTTTCTTTATGCAAGCTAGGAAACGACCAATCCTACGAGTTTAAAGGGTTAGAGGACCTACAAATTTAAAAAATAAACAGTCGCTCTTCGCTTGCATGCCAAAAGGTTTGCATGCCCCCAGGTATAAAACAGAGTTTCAAGGTCACCTTTCAAATCTCCAACAAAACATATGTTTTATCAGGAATGGTCTACCTCTTTCAGGTTACCAAAGATTGTTATATTCACAGCGCAAACAAAACACTTCTTCGGCGATGTCTACCGAAATAGACAAAGGTGAGACAATCCACTCACATAACTTTGACAAGAGAATCTTATTCCAGTCTAACCCCCTCTTCTAATCACGGACGGGAGTACAGTCCAGTCATATATCTCTCACGGAAACCTACCCTACACCTGAAGTTTTCCTACCGAAGCAGACCAGGGTTCATGCCCCCTAGGTTTCAGTCATGTCCCCCGAATCACTTGCGCTCATCAGGTGGACGAACTAGAGATTGATGAGACATTCCTTGTGTGAAAAGACCATTCAGGGATGGCATATGACTATTTGCCCTGTGTGATCTAGGAAATGAAAGCTAGTCTACGAGCTTGACCACTCTTCCTTCGTGCGGAAAGCACACCACTCTAAAGAGTGATGAGACAATGGCTCCCATGCAATAAATATAGTCTCATCCAAGGAGTAGATTATAATCTAGGGGTCCTTGAACTACCATTACGTTCATGTGAATGGTTTTCCCTCTCAATGTTATGGGCACATTGGGAAGGATCCCTAACGGTCGACTGGTTCCTTTGTCAAAGCTTGTTAGATTTCTCATCTCAGGCAAAAGCGATGGCGAACCAAGCGCTTTCCAAGCAGTCGAGGAAAGGATACTCATAGAAGCCCCTTCATCTATGATGGTACCAGCCATAACCATTCTATATACTTGAGCAATAATTTAGAATGGTACACTAGCCGGTAAAAGGGGTCTGCCTAGTTGATTCCAGTCGAAGAAAACAACTAGGTTGCTTGGAGGTGGGACCGAATAGATGGCCAGGTACGACTCTGACGAACTTCCTTCCTGCGGTAAAGGAATGGGTAAATTGCCCCCATGTTCATCGGAGTATGTGCTTACGAAAAGAATTTGGACAGTGTCATCCTTATTCTCTTCTATGACTGTATCATCTGAAGATGAAACCTCTGAAGGCAAGACCGGGTCAACTGTCACCTCGAACTTTTGACTTTCATGTGGTATGGGTTCAGATGGTTTGTCTTCAATGATAGATGCTTTGGCCGACCACCTAGGCGGGTCAGCCAGCTTTTCAACTAGTGACGGGCTTGGCAAGATTTTTTTATATCCAGAAGGAAGTCGTAATGGTGAAACCGGACGATCATCCAAAACTCTTTTAGCCTCGTCTAAGAAGGGACAACGATGGACGACATGGTCGCCTTCACACAGTTTACAAGGAAATCTATATTTTTCTTTTTGTCCTGGGGCTTCACTTTCACTAGTCGACAGTGCGCTTTCAACATGATCATCAGAGGTTGACGACACCGGGTTGTGCAAACGAGGAGACCAGTCCCTTAAGATCTGAGGGATGCAGGGACAATCTCTATGATAGTGGTCTCCTTTGCAAATGACACATGGTGATTTAGGCCTGGTCGATGCAGTGTGTGGATTTTTGCTAGACGACGCTTGGTTTCCCCCTTTCGCTTTTGGCTCCTTCTTCTTCTTCTCTTTCTTCTTCTTTTCCTTCTTCTTCTCAGGTACTTGATTTTTGGCTTTACCAACCCCATCAAGCGAAGAGGAAGGAGGAGAGGAAGAATTGGAGGAAGTAGAAGGTTGGTGGGTAACTCTGGATTCGTCTAGTTGCTGACTCGATTGTTCAGGAATTGCGGTGTTCTGAATGACAGAGGTTGAGAAGAGCCGTACGCGCAAGCCGATTGTCAATCCCGGAAGCGACAATGTGGCCATATGGGGTGCACCAACATCTTCCCAAGAGGAGAAGGGACTAGGATTTCCTCCAAGGGGAATTCCTTGGTTGGTGGGTTCCATTTTCTCAACCTAAGATCAACATAGGAAAGGGTGATGATTATTTCGTTTAAAATAAATTTTAGACGCTTTGACACAACTTGTTTTTTCAATTTTTAAGAGTCAAGAAAAAACAAAAGATGACTCTAGTCACCTTCGATTTTTAATGAGCCTGAAGTGACAAGTGCTCAGATGGACATTTTCCGTTAAGGAGTCTGAAAAGGAACGAAAGGGACTACTCTGGAAATCTAGGTAGAGGGATTACCAAACCAATCGCAAAACTGCAGAATACTTTTTATGGTACGGCAGTCAATCTTCCCGAATGTTGTGTTCAGTTCATTGCGATCAATAGGGTAGCAGACACGGCTTCCTATGGATAAAGGATTAAGCCTATTGTGGTCTCCCAAAATATACTCGACAGTACGTGGGAGCACAAGTCCGTACTGGCACTTATCATCTCAAAGTGGAGGAATCACCCAACCATCAGTGAGAACAACAGTTACCAGGCTTTATGACGCCGGAATACGTCTCTAGCCTAGACTTCTAGATGTTGTGTGTTAGGTTCCAAAGCGTTGTTAGATTCATTAAATTTATTTTATAGTTGATCTTGTTTAAGAAATTTTCCTTTCAGGTTCACCGCGAGATGTAGATGTATAATTCCTAAAATGCAATCTAAGATGATAAACAATCTTTTATCTTCTTTGTGCAATGAAAATCCTAGCTACTAAGGAAAGAGAGACAATATTCTTTCACAAAGAGCAAAGAGCACACACTAAATGCACTGTCCTAAATCCAACCAATCAAACAGTCTAAATGCAAATGCACATGCATGTATTTGTTTTCCTCTTTCTTAGTATGTGAATGGTAAAAAGAAAGCTAATGCACAAATCTGAGTTACTTTTCAAGCGACAATTATTAACAAGTTTCTTTTCAAAATAAAAAATGGAGACAATCACAACATTTTATGATTTGGAAATGAATACTTGCTTTTCACACTAGAAAAACTACAAATTCAGACCAAATACAATAGTAACAGGATAATCGATTATCAATAGCAACCAAACTCTTTCCTATGACTGAAAACGACACTTGCGACACTTTCAAATCAAAGGACGACAGTACGATTACATTACTTTTTTCAAAGGAGAACTGAAAATGACTCAACAAATACACAAAAACATTTACAGTTCTTTTGCACAAAGGAGGCAAAATAACAGCAAGGAAAAGGGGTTTCAAACAGAGATATACTGATTATAGGCAGCAAAATTCATGAATAGAACTAAAAAGAATGAATTACAGAAACCAAAACTGAACAATGCCTAGTCTGATCAGTGCACCTGTAACACAGTGAACTTGAAATGTAGCGCACCTACTACACTCAGGAAGTGCGCTGAATTTCAGATTCACAGAACAGTACCTGCGCTGGGCCAGAGATGAGACTTTGCTTGGGTTTCGAGTCACAGTTTACAGTTCAGTTCATGGGTTTTGGCCGAGCAAATGGTAATCAGTAATGCAAAAATCAGGGGTAGATCTAAGGAGGTTACTAGAGCTACCACAAGGGGCAATCAGAGAGTTTGTAAATCAGTTGTTTAATTTATAAACAAATCCCGGAGATTGACTGAAGCGACATTTATCTACTTTGCATTTGCATAGCAAATGCAGTTCGAAAGCTACCTAGCTCGACTTCAAGCTCCGTCTGTAAGTTTATAAAATAAACAACAAGGAAGATAAACAAACAAACTAATTCGTCCCCAGCAGAGTCGCCATTTTGTTACAGGGAAAAGTGTCTACACAGAACTCCTTATCCCACTAAGGTGTGGTAGCTACCTTAGAAACAAACAAAGTAAAGCTACTTTCGTTTTTCCTTTATGAAATATAGATGAGAGAATAACAAAGAAGACCCACCTCTGTCTTGCGCTAATCTCCTAGTTCGATTCCTCTCTCTCTTGATAGCCTTTCGCTACTTGCTCCTTTGTATGCCCAGCTTCACAGAGTACTTGTAGGATCATAGTAGCATGACACTATACAAGAACATGGATCTATAATCATAAATAATCTAGGATCAAATGTAAATTGACCATACAAATGCATAAAACATAAATGACACAAGAGTATGGAGGAAAACTTGAATAGCTTTTATTGATAAACAAGAAAGAGCCAAGGGAGTTACAACCAGTTGTTCTGACCCAGCATCATCCTCTTAGCAAGTAAGCCCTTTTTCACCTCATACAAAGCTTAGATCGCCCAACACTTATGATGTTGTCTCAAGAAACCAACAACAATTCCTTACAATATGCAAAATTCTAGCCTCTGGATCTCTGGGATGAGGGATCCATATATAGATATCTGTAAGGGAGATGAGTCATCTTGTGATTTGATTAGTGTCTTCCCTCTGGTAGTTCTTGCTTCCACTTCGAGATTGATGATCTCTTACTCATCCTTGGTCGAATTCAGAGAGGCAAGTGTCACAGGACAAGTTTCTAGAAGATTCCATGCCTCTCCATCTCGCGGAATGACACTGCCATTTGTCACTTCTCACCCATTGCACCCCATAGAAGGGATTTTTGAAATGAAACACACCCACATAGTGTATTTAGGTGAGATGCAACACACTTTTCCTATGGAGTAGCTGAAATGATCCTGTTTTGACCAGTTTTGAGCAGTTTTTCATGGAGAACTTCTGGGAGAAGCTGTAATCATCTGACCTTGTTCCTTTAGGGGTTAGAACAACACTTTTAGGGACTTAGGAGCCCTTGGATTATGGACATTTCATGCTTGGGGTTGTAGTGCCCAAAAATATCTATAACAAAGAGACTTTTGCTCAGATTATTTTCCGCACTCAATAAAATATTTCTTACTAATAAATCATCTATGATATTTAAAAATACTAAATTATTGTATTAGAACTTGGATTTTAGATCTCAGGATGCGAGACAAAAATAATGTTTGCACCAAAGGAATTGAAAATACCTCGATACAAGTGTTATAATCAGAGTGTTTTTAAGTGAAGAAGATGGTGTGGCTCCTTCCATAAATGCATACCAAGGAGATGGTTCATTTGGTGTTGAGTGAAGCAGTACTAATTCTCCCACATAACCAAGCCAAATATATGATGATGAATCAACCAATATTATAACAATGCAATCTTCAACGATAAAGTGCCACATGTTTCCACCTGAAAGAAAGATAAAATTTATCCTGAAATTTTTGAAACTTGTTCTCTTCGTATATTTTTAACAAGAACATTGTATATGGTGAGACATAGTGAGGAAACCACTTTGAGAGAACAAATTAAGAATACAACAAACCAAACAAATATCTAGCTTTTAATTTCAACAACACTAAAGGGAAATATGGAGCTTACATATCAGAACACATTACTAGGAAAGACCAGGGAACAATATCAATATGAGAACATATGAGCATACATAGGAAAAACCAAGGAAGAATATCCAAATAAGACACATGTTCTTCTTGAATTATCAATGTTTCTTAGATCATAAAACCTTACATTCCCACCATCAAGGCTCAAAACAAGATTTTTGCTTTAGTAGAAACCTGATTGGTTGCAGAGACTATATATTGAGGAGGTACTCATAGACCCTCAAATTTTCACAAAATATTAAGGCTTGATATTGGGCCTTCTCTCCTTGTACCTAACCCTTTCCTCACTTTGTCAAGCTTGTTCATCATTGCAAAATATCATATTGCAATGTTCCCTTCAGATTGAAGAATCCACTCTTCTTCCTCAATGATCTTCATAACTACTAATGGTGTAATTGAAAGCAATATGGAAAAACGTGTATCTAAGTGGTGTACATGACCTTGAAGGGGATCTCATTCTTGTTCATGGAATATGACAAAAATTACATATCGATAGAAGGTACATTGTAAACCAAAATAGTAAATAATAAAATTTGCAATTCCTTTTCAATTAAAATCGAGTAATTATTTCAGATATTTTTTAAAGTATGACCCTCCTCCTTGTGGCAATAAGAGAAATCCATCCTCCTCTTCTTGGAGGATTTAGTTGTGTCACTTGTATATTCATGTACATATAAAGTAGAAGCCTTAGAATGGTCTTGATCTATAGAGGGTAGTCCATCATATTCCTCAAGGTGACTTGATGCTAGATAAAGTTAGAAAAAACATCTTGTAAAGTAGGTGAAACATGTGCCTTGATAAAAAGAGGAATGTTACAAAGGATGAGAGAAAAACTATTGAATGCGAGAGAAACTTTATAAGGACAACATTGTTATATCCATAATCATGTTTACCTTGGCCACCAAATGTAACAATAGAAGAGTTCAAGATCTTGAACCTAACATAATACTCATCAATGGTAGAGAAATCCACCATTTTGAGGTTGGTGAGCTCAATTTCAACTCGACCAACTTAAGTAGTGTTCACTGCACCCAATAAATTGTGGAAGCATCCTAAATCTATGTCCACTCTTGCTACCCTTGGTTTGATGAACAAGGCCTCACTCTACATAAAAAGTGATCAACCATAGGGCTTCATCCTTCTTCAAACACACTAGATCATAACCATCATCATCTTCAGCCAAAAGTGGTTTCTCCAAATACATCCATAAGCCTTTTCTACAAAAAAGGGCCTCCATTTGATCACCCCAAAAATCATAGTCAGCCCCATAAGCATAGGAAACAACCATTTTCCAATTTCCATCCATAAGACCAGTACTGCCCTAAAAACTTGAAATGACTGGTTGTAAGAAGAAAAAAAAAGAGTGTTGACGTGATGGAGGGAACAAACCTAGAGGATAACCCCTCATATCTACTGAAAAGGGAAAAAAAACCAATAAAGGAGGGCACTGGTGGAAATGAGGATGAAAAACCTTTAAAAATAGTTTGTTGTGCAAAAAAATGATGAAACCTAGTTTCATACCTAAAATTTACCCTAGCTTCAAACCTGGAACAACTCTGAAAAAATATTTAATAGAGAAATAAGAGTCCATAGTAGATCTAATACCATGTTGAGATTATAAGATAGTGAATTTATAGTGAAACATTCAATAAACCCTAATTCAGTGCAACAGAACAATATGATAGCACTTCAACAATGAGCACAATATATATGAACCCATACCATGTGCTTGAAAGAGAAATTCAACACAAAAAAGGATGATCACTATCAAAACATAAGTATTCAACAAGGGCATTATAAGTAAGATTAATCCTAGGTATTTTATCAAATAAAAAATGAGTGATTAATTTACAAATGAGAAGGATGGTGTACACTATATATATACAATACTACACCTAAACCTTCATTCAGGTTTAGAGTTCTAGCCCCTAGATGATAGGATGATGAGGCCAACATAGTCAAATATTGATATCTGGTAAGTACAATAAGGTGGGTTAATTATCAATTTGTAGGCTAAATAAAGACACTGAGACCTCAAATAGAGGGTTGACACATGGCATCAAGTGTATATTAGCCATAATCTCAAAAAAAATAAGTGTGCCCTTACTTTTGTTCTACAGATTTGGTGTTGTACCTAGTCACTAACTACACCCTCCTACTCTAGAGAAGACTGTCAGAGCTAAACAAGGTAAAAATTTAACAAAATCAATCTGATTATATTTGATTTTCTTCCACTTCTAGCCATTTTAACTCTCCAAGATTTACGAACATAATTTTCGGAACTTTTCAGGGTTTTCTTGTAGCCAATCACTTCACATGTGCTTCAAATGCTCCACCTCCCATGGTTGAACTTGTTCACCCTCAAAATGTCTTCTAATGAGGCTTGGGTTTTGAAATTCGAAACACGCTTAAACATTTATAAATACCATTCATGTTGGAAATAATACTGAGAGGGGGGGTGAATCAGTATTATCACATTAATAAAACTTTTTCATTTCCATAATCAGATTCATATATGCTACTTCCACAACTTCTTATGATTAAGTTAATTGATCTTCAATGAGTGCATTAGAACATTATCAACCATATTATCAGTTAACAGATGCAGTAACATAGAGTAGATCATCACACATAAGGCACACACATGAACACCATGATATAAGGTGGAAACCCAATGCGGGAGAAAACCACCTGCTGCAAGTCATCTCAATCTTCTTCTTAATAAGAAAATCCTTTTACAATATTTGTACTGGTGCAGTCTTATACCAGTACGGGAGCTACAACCCCCTTTGCTCTTGTACTAGCCGATTCATTTACTAGTACGCAGGCTGCTACCTGCTACAATGCTCCAAATATTTCCTTTAGCTCTTGTACTAGATTAGATACTAGTACGTAGGTGCTGACCTACAATATTCTCTCCTCCAGGTACCACGTTTCATCAATTTTCAGACTGGATACACTGAAGCACACCACATAATTTGAAATGCCACATTTCATCCAATTTTCATACTGGGCCCAACAACATTGAAGCTCATAATCAAACAACCTTCTGAATTACCTAAGCACTAGATCAATACATATACAAGTGAGTCATCAATCAGATCTAGTCCATCAGATCACATAAAATGAGTCAATAAGAACCTGATCCATTCATCCATCAATGTATAAACATTTAATCAATCACTGTTGTTATCAGAACCAGAAACCAGACATCACTTCAAAACCCAGAACACAACAATAAATAGGGGCACCTAAATAGATTTCATGAGAAGTACGCAGCTTCACCCATATAACACCTGCGTAGAAGTATGCACTGGTTCCAACTGCGTTCCTGCGTACCCACGCACTGTGCCTCACAGACTTCCTACGTACAGCGCTCTGTGTCCAATGAATTGCCTACGTACCTCTGCATCTGCAGCGCTTTTGCGCCTGTGTATCTGTGCACCTGCAGCACTTCTGCGCCTGCGTATCTTCGCACTTTTCTTTCACTGTACTTGCATACCTGCAGGTATAGATAATTTCAAGACTTCAAGAATAACCCAGACTGTCAGATCTATAGATCTGAACATGCGCCGAGGAGATATCAACCCATTTGTAGATCCGACTTGTAATGCTCATGTTTCTCCTTGATATTGATTCAACTCTCTCTCACAAACCGATTACAAGAATTTCAGATCTAGCTTCTCTTAAGATCTTCTGATTTCACAAGTGTCTAGCCAAATGATCTCCTTTGCTTTATATAGGCAAGCTCTTCCTAAAATCATGGATCAATACCATAGATAACCAAAACAAGGGGCCTAAAAACATGGGGCTCAATAATAATAATAATAATAATATAAAACAATACCACTGACCAAACCATAGGATCAAATACATCGGGCTAAATACTATGGTCCACCATTGGATTCCCACGTGAGAATACTTTTTCACTGCATGAAAGTGCGTGAACTAGGGTCCGCACCTTTTACACGGGATACCTGCATGTATGTACGCACTTTATCTAACACATGCCTGCGTGTCCACACCTTTTGTACTGTGTACCTGCGTACCCCTTATTTTCTTCAATATTTGAGAGCTGATCCTCAATCTCTGCTACTGACCTGAAGTACTGTGATCTATCACCTGTATGGGTTGCCATCAAGGACAACACTTTAGCCATAATGCCTACAATCTCCCCCTTTGGACTTGATGGCAAGGCTTACTTGTCATTTGATTCCTTTAAGCTGTCCCGCATCCCATGTATTATGCCACATCTGATATCTGAATGTATATAAGTGAGATGTTCTTCTATGAGTGGGTTGCCATCAAGTACAACACATGCATCATAATGCCAACAATATCTCCCTTTGGACTTGATGGCAACAACACCAAATCACTCTCCCCCTTTGACATCAAGGGCAAAGGGTTTTTCTCCACCTTAGAACATGCTCCCCTTGATTATAAACCAGATCTGCTGAAGTCTCTGAATGAGCTCCCCCTTTGTATATGCCATGGTGCACCAATGTGATAGTGCTCTTTCTGAGAACAAGCTGAAATATCTGCTCTGCTATATAGTGCTGTTCATGCTCAAGCTCCCCCTGACTGTAAGCAAGGTCTGCAAAAGATGTTCTACAAGAAGAACATGACTCTATATATCATAAATGACCTTCCTATCACCAAAAAGACTCAATACATACATCCATCACCCAACCAAGTGGGGATACATCAGGAACTAAATACATTACATCTTCATCCCAGGCATAGTGGGGAAACTAACATAGGTCGTTACATGACCTAAAGAGATGACTACAATAGATAGAGACATACTATTACATCATGAGTCGTGATATGACATTCATAACAGAGACCAATCACCTAAGATAGACATCAGCAACAACACTGTATGATCTGCTCCATAGTATCTGTCAACAGCAACTAGATCAACAACTTGCATTAGTGCATGAATCATCAAGGTATGTCCGCATCAATAGAATTTCACACCATAGCCATCATGATCATCATTTGGGAATATCTGCATCAATCAACATATGTACGAAACAACCTATCATCATATAGGTAAGAGCTCATCATCATCATGTCTTCAACAATGCAACTTTGAATAATCATCCCTGTATCCAGCCAACAATCCTCATCCATTTGTGCCAAGAAAGGAATCATGCATCATAATTGTAGCATATGATCTTTATGCATATGTCAACAACAGCATATGAGTGACTCATAATCAAGAAGATGTGAATTCAAGCTAAATGCTTCTTCTTATCCTCATGAAAGTTACCATGTAAGCACCATTAGAGAATCAACCACAAATCTGATCCAAGAACCATGTGAACAACTCATAGCAAGATGAATCATTTATCTATATAAGCATCATCACCAAGGACTATTAACCATAATGCCAACAATGCATTAAGAGAATATACTCCCCCTAAACTGGTGCCATCTGTCAGATCTTATCAGAAAAGTCAGCCAGTAAATGCCTTAAGACAGATCTGCAGTTTCTAATTATATGGCCTGCGTGGCTCCACACTTCACCTTCCGCTCCTCTGTGTATCCCCGCACTTGACTTTCTAGGTTTCTGCGTATTTACGCAGACAGCCTTCTACTACAGTGCGTACCCACGAACCTGTGCCATCAGTTACGTCGCGTACCTCACGCATCCTTTGCTTCTATCGCGCCGCGTACTTCTATGTACCTCCGCAGGTTATCCTTCTATCACGCCGCGTACCTCTGATCTTGCTCCGCACCTCTTCTTCTGTCTCGCCACGTCCGTCTGCATGTTCTGTACCTTCGCAGCTCGACCTCCTATGTCGCCGCGTACCTACGCACCAGCACCACTGCTGCGCTCCGTACCCTCGCACTTTCACTGTGTATCACCTGCATACCTCTGATTAGAACCCAATTAACAGTCCTCCTCTGTGCCACTGACAGTCAGATTCTCAGATCTGATCTTGTGCTCGAGAGATCATACTTCATAGATTCACTTCCAACTTCACTTTCCCTACTGCCTTTCTTCAAACAAACATATACGTGATTGTGCAGTATTCAACTCGCATATATATGCGACTTTCCTTTATGGAGTTTGCATGTGAGATTCAGGACACTGAAGTTTTGTACTTTCAGCTCCCTCTGATTCTGGTATGTCTGTACGTTGTGCTGTGCTGCCTTTTTCTGACTGTACTTCCTTTTTCCTCCATATCTTCAAGCGTGATGATGACATTTTCTCCTTTTGATATGGTGCCCACACTTTGTTCCTGCATTCCTTAGCTATATGTCCAAGCTTGTTACATGCATAACATCTTACATGTTTCATATTCCTCCTGTAACAGTCAGTAGCTTTATGACCATACATATTGCAAGCAAAGCAATATCCATTAAAGTACCTTGAATGTGATGATCTTTCCTCATAATGGTCTTGAACCCTTCTTCTCCTACATATAGCTGCAACATGTCCAAGATTATGACATACATAACATTCAACATTATTCACAGGAGGAGTAAAGGATTTTCTTTGAGGAATCTCTTTCCTTGATTGATGACGAGATTGATCTTTCATTTCTTCGTTGATCACTTTAGATTTCCCTTTAGAGTTCCTTGCCTCACCTTGTGAGCTAGATTCACCTTCAACAGATTCATGGAAACCAAGACCAGTCTTTATAGCAAGAGACTTTTGGCTGCTAAGAATATCATCCAAGACTTTAGAACTATCTTGAAATCGTAAAAGCTTATCCTTTTCTTCTAATTTACCTTTCAAGATATTTACCTCAACCTGAAGCTGTTCTTCCTTTTCAAGAGATTGCTTCTTCAAATCTTCTTCAGCTTTCCTTCCTTCTTCCATTTGTTCCCTTAGTTTGAGAATCTCCTTTTCTTGTTCTTCATTCAGATCCTGCTGCATTTGACGAATTCTGAATGCACATTCCAGCTGAGTTTTTAAGTTGGTGACTTCGTTTTCTTGTTTTGCAATAGCTTGGAGTAGATCTGTATTCTTCTTCTTTGATTCTTCAAGATCTCTTTTTAGTGAGAGGATTGTAGCTTCAAGATTTTCATAGTAGCTGGATCTATCTTTGAGTTTCTTGATGGTTGTGCTTCTTTCATTGACTTCTTTTCTTAATGATGTCACTTCATGCTGCAATTTTTGACATTGGTCTTCCTTGTCCTTGAGAAGTTTTCTTACCTTGTTTCCTTCTTCTAATTGGGCCTTTAGTTTGGTAGCTTCTTCTTTGAAGTCACATTCCCTTTTGTTCAATAGATCTTGTTGATCTCTAATTTTGTTAGTCAGCCTTTTAAATTCTGCCTCTATTTGATATCTTTCTTGTTCACCCATAAGAGAAAATTCAGAAGTTTCGCTATCACTTTCATCTCTTCCAAAAGGAAAGATAGCTGGGACATCAGAGGATAATATATTCATACCTGATAGTGATTCTGAATCTAATTCTGAATCTGAATAGCTTCTTATACCTAATCCCCAATCGATTCTCCCACTTTCATAGTTCTTCTGAGATGACTTCTTTTTCTTAGGTGCTTTCTTCTTAAGCTTCTTTCCCATTGTTCCACGGATCTCCTTCAAGCGATCAAGCTTCTATCAAAGGACCTGCTCTGATACCAATTGTTGGAAATAATACTGAGAGGGGGGGGTGAATCAGTATTATCACATTAATAAAACTTTTTCATTTCCATAATCAAATTCATATATGCTACTTCCACAACTTCTTATGATTAAGTTAATTGATCTTTAATGAGTGCATTAGAACATTATCAACCATATTATCAGTTAACAGATGCAGTAACATAGAGTAGATCATCACACATAAGGCACACACATGAACACCATGATATAAGGTGGAAACCCAATGCGGGAGAAAACCACCTGCTGCAAGTCATCTCAATCTTCTTCTTAATAAGAAAATCCTTTTACAATATTTGTACTGGTGTAGTCTTATACTAGTACGTGAGCTACAACCCCCTTTGCTCTTGTACTAGCCGATTCATTTACTAGTACGCAGGCCGCTACCTACTACAATGCTCCAAAGATTTCCTTTAGCTCTTGTACTAGCTTAGATACTAGTACGTAGGTGATGACCTACAATCTTCTCTCCTCCAGGTACCACATTTCATCAATTTTCAGACTGGATACACTGAAGAACAAAACATAATCTGAAAGGCCACATTTCATCCAATTTTCATACTGGGCCCAACAACATTGAAGCTCATAATCAAACAACCTTCTGAATTACCCAAGCACTAGATCAATACATATACAAGAGAGTCATCAATCAGATCTAGTCCATCAGATCACATAAAATGAGTCAATAAGAACCTGATCCATTCATCCATCAATGTATAAACATTTAATCGATCACTGCTGTTATCAGGACCAGAAACCAGACATCACTTCAAAACCCAGAACACAACAATAAACAGGGGCACCTAAATAGATTTCATGAGAAGTACGCAGCTTCACCCATATAACACCTGCGTAGAAGTACGCACTGGTTCCAACTGCGTTCCTGCGTACCCACGCACTGTGCCTCACAGACTTCTTGCGTACCTGCGCCCTGTGTCCAATGAACTGCCTGCGTACCTCCGCATCTGCAGCGCTTCTGCGCCTGCGTATCTCCGCACTTTTCTTTCACTGTACTTGCATACCTGCAGGTATAGATAATTTCAAGACTTCAAGAATAACCCAGACTGTCAGATCTACAGATCTGAACATGCGCCAAGGAGATATCAACCCATTTGTAGATCTGACTTGTAATGCTCATGTTTCTCCTTGATATTGATTCAACTCTCTCTCACAAACCGATTACAAGAATTTCAGATCTAGCTTCTCTTAAGATCTTCTGATTTCACAAGTGTCTAGCCAAATGATCTCCTTTGCTTTATATAGGCAAGCTCTTCCTAAAATCATGGATCAATACCATAGATAACCAAAACAAGGGGCCTAAAAACATGGGGCTCAATAATAATAATAATAATATAAAACAATACCACTGACCAAACCATAGGATCAAATACGTTGGGCTAAATACTATGGTCCACCATTGGATTCCCACGTGAGAATACTTTTTCACTGCATGAAAGTGCGTGAACTAGGGTCTGCACCTTTTACATGGGATACCTGCGTGTATGTACGCACTTTATCTAACACATGCCTGTGTGTCCGCACCTTTTGTACGGTGTACCTGCGTACCCCTTATTTTCTTCAATATTTGAGAGCTGATCATTAATCTCTGCTACTGACCTGATGTACTGTGATCTATCACCTGTATGGGTTGCCATCAAGGACAACACTTTAGCCATAATGCCTACAATCTCCCCCTTTGGACTTGATGGCAAGGTTTACTTGTCATTTGATTCCTTTAAGCTGTCCTGCATCCCATGTATTATGCCACATCTGATATCTGAATGTATATAATTGAGATGTTCTTCTATGAGTGGGTTGCCATCAAGTACAACACATGCATCATAATGCCAACAATTCAAATATCCTTGTGCTTTGGAACTTGAAATTTTTTTATAATCTCCATGTGTAATAAGGAAAGCTGGATATTTTTCATAGTGAATATTGCACTAGCCTTCCATCTTCAATCCATCATCGAGTTATGACCATTTTCTAAAAATCCTATATCTTCGAATAAATTACATTAGATGTTTTTTCTACAATGAATTAAGGTTATAATCCATAAAATTCTCCGCAAGGTGTGTCAAACTCTTTAAGATATGTGAAAAAACACATATATTTTACTCAATTTTGTTTTACTTGTCCTAACACAATCACTTCACAGAATACAATATAGAATACAAAATAAACTAAATAAAAATTTTAATTTAAGTAACAATGGGAGATCGACCCTTAAAAAAAGCTTTTCTTTTTTAATCCTTGAAAGAAATGGGAAGCAGTGAATTAGCTCAAAACTATGTTATAAAATAAGGTTCTACAAATGAACTCCCATGCATTTCTCTAAAAATGAGAAAACATACATGTACACAAGAAAATTACCAAGGATCATATTAGCTACTGTTGTTTTTAGAATGTTTCCAGTGTGATCACCATGCCAACAAAGCACGAATGAACTAGACAAAAAAATTTGAATAGTTGGTCCAATAAGACATTACTGGGTTGGTCTTTATTGAAATACTACTTTATTGCTTGATTGGGACCTTACTATATATAAGGACCCTACATAGATTTTGGTTTAAGGACTTGAAGATAGAGTGTTAACCAAAAGCTTGGTTATGCGATGTATAATTTAAGATGGGTGATGAAGAGTTTGATAAGTGATAGCAACAACTCTAATTTTTTTCACCATTCATCATGCAAAATCCAATTGAATTTTCTATCAACTATTTCTTTTGACCATCCAATCTCCCGGGATAGCTCAAAATATCCAAGAAATTGTGTGGGCCCAACTACATCCCCTCCAATAGCAAAGGGTCAATCCTTCCTTCCTGTTGTTAAGTGTTCCATATGCATAATAGTTTTTAAAAAATGTTTTATAAAGCATACTTGCACTGAAAGCTTTTCAATCTGGAAGTTGAATTTCAAATGCAAGTCCCCATGTTGATGTGATAGTATCCTCCCACACTAGGATACTAACATCACATATGATTTCAGTGTTATGCCTTTTCAAATCATCTTTGCCTCACAGTTATTATCTATGGGTTGTTGCATGATATCTTACCACATTGACATGTCAATGTGTTGGTATATCATTTCACATTAATACACCCCTTTCCCCTTCTTGTACTGATCAACCCAACCGACCAGCCTACAATGTCCCGATCAACCCTTCTAATGCTATGATAGGGTAAGTGTGAAGCTTCTCTCACTTGATTTTTCGCAGTAATAGGGATGAACAACATGACATGCGACTCATCAATTTATTCTTAGTCAGATAAGGTGTTGACTAAAACATTTTGTTGGTCCTAAAATGTGGTAAGGTCTCGCCGAGTTGGGATACTCCTGAAGGGAGTAAGGTCCTAACTAGAAGCTTTTACTAGGTTACTTGGCCTTGATAGGCCATCTAGTCATGATAGAAAGGCCTCACCAGTTTGTGTTTATTTTAAAACACGACAATAAACTCTTGTTCGAATACATCCGACCTTACCTTACTAAGGGAGTCTACTTAGATAATGTCAATGAAAGGAGCTACCTAGCACCAAGTGTACAAAGTAATCAGAAATTGAATTTATTCAGACACAAGAGGATCTGATACATACCCATCTAGATAGACATTTCCTTGGATTGTAAAAGTAGTAGAAGAACTAGTAGAAGTTGCAAGTGACACATTATTTTTGGTGGTGTCTGTCTGCACGAACACCCCCAAGTTCAGAGTACATTTTTCCTCCACAAGTCTGTGATAATTATTCCCATACTTTGGATATAGAGTATACACATCCACTTTACTTTGATCATCATCTTCATTGGGACTGCTATCAAATCTAGAATAAGGCATCCAATGCAGATTGCCAGGGCCAGTACAGCCAAAAACAAGATAGTAATGGCCTTCCTCAAACGCACCCTCCTCCTTCTGAGAAGGCGCCTCCTGGAATTTGATTCGGGCCTAAAAATATTAGTGGTTTTTGTTTTTATTTATTTATTTAAGTTTTAAACAAATTGACGATATAATTTAGTGTAAGATTGTAAATTTTAGATGTTTAATATGTTTTTTTTAATGTATAAATAAATTTAGTGTTAAAAGAATTCCTTGACATTCCATAAAATTATATGGTTGAAACTAATCATTCTAAGAAATCTTCTATAAATTTAAAAGAAAATTAAATAAAAGAAGAAAAATACAAAAACCTCTAACAATAATACTACTAGTATAAAAAATAATAAAGATATGAAAATCTACCATTTTATATGCATTTTTTTTTAATTTATATATTTCATAGATATTAATGTAATGTTTATGGTATCATATATTTCATAGATATAGTGTAATTTTTGTGGTATTATAGGTTTCATAGATATAGTGTAATATTTATGGTATTTTGATGGGTAATTGTCTTGGCTAATTGTCAGATATCTAATAAAAACTGAATGCTCTTTAGATATTCGACCAAGTTTCAATTTTCATCGGATATACTACTGAAGTATCATCAGATATATGATAATATGGGATTTTTTTTTATGTACAAAAAATGCAAGTAAAATCTAATAATACTATCAAACTGTTAGAGTACGACATTAGAGTTTCTACCCATATGTACTTGAAAATATTCATCAGCTTTAGATTTTCCAATGTCATATATATATCCATTGGTTAAAATTAAATCATCCATATACATAAGTAGTCAGCCCTAAGTGCAATCACCGCATGATACATGTGCATTACTAGCTACAACTCCATATTCAACTCCACATAAAGCTCTATGGGTTAAACTTTTGGCAATAATGTGGGTGCATGTGGATGCCTTTCCAAATGCCCCAATCTGGCATTTTGGTTAAGGGGTCATATCCATAGTTTATTGATATTGAGTTCTTATTTAATTTAATAATTCACATAAATTCTAGTCAGATCTTGGTTCATTGGTGGGATGGACAAATTATTAATGCAAAGGTGTAATTTGCATAATCTAACATATACTAAAGCTTCTTCACATCTAATTTTAAGAAAATATCAAAATCCCTAAGGATTCAAAACAATTTCATAAGATTCTAATATTGTTATGTTAATAATGTACATTCAAACTCGATAAACAACTTGATAACCATGTTAAAAACTAGCATCCTAATTTCAATAGATAGGACCATAATAAAAAAAATGTAGATCTACATGAGAAGTGAAGTCTTCAACTAAAGGAAATGTGTCCTCTACTAACAAAACTTCTCCTTCCGGTTATTATTCAAAATGTACTTGACCTAGCTGTAAGACCGCTCCCATTTTGGATAATTTGTCAACCTTTGAATTTAATTCTCTATGAATGTGATACAAGGATATAACCCTGAAGAGTCTAATCATCTCCATAACTCTAATCATCCATTTATCCAATAAATAAGTGTTTAAGGAATTATAACCTTTCAACCAATATGTTAGATCCTAGATCGACCTCGGGCTGAAGGGAGGCAATCTTAGGATAACCACAAACCACACTTAACCTGGTAGCTATCCCTACTATGTCGGGAGAGGGCTCTCTCTTTGTCAATCTCAGTAAAGATAGCCACAATTATAGCTTGAGATGACTGAATTGAAATTAGATTTTAGGCTAGGTATAGTAGCTCAAGGGTTTTTGGTTGATTTTGATGATTGGTTGTTGGATCAAATGGAGCAGGCAGCTTGGGTTTGGGAAATCAAGATAGATTTACAGACATGTTCTGTGGGGTGAGATATATAAGTGTTTATGCACTAGTAATCGAGTGAGATGGTTGATTTAAGACCACTGAGGGGCTTAGGAGGGCATGCAGAGATCATTAATCCTCTTCAGACTGCTGAAACATTAAGAACTAAATGCATTCCCAAGGCAAAGCACTGTTGTCAATGTATTTTGCCTATTTCTCTTGCTTCATTTAGTTAAGAAGAATGGAAAAGGTTCTGAAACATATAACACATAAGAATAACTTATTACAAAAGAAGAAACAATACAAAAAAACAGTATCACAAGAATCCCATAAAATAGCTGAAAAACCTGGTTTTATTCCTTCCCAAACTGCTGTAGAGATATACAATAGAGCTCAGAGCTTCCACAAGAGTCCAAATTGGGTGTAGGATAGCTCATTGGAAAGCGTGTCGAGTATACTTTCTGTAACAACTTGAATTTCTAGATTTGAATGTCATTTTCTCCCTCAAAAATGGAATCCCCCAAGACTGCTTCCTTTGTGTCAAAAAAGTGGCAAAGAGGTCATTTTTTGATGGTTTTTTGGCCTTTAGGTGACCAAGATCTACTCCAAAATTGATGAAACTTTTTGGGTTTTCTTGTTTTTTCATGCTAAATCCAAAAATGCAAACCATTCCTTCAAAAGATGCTCCAGTCAAAAGCGCAGCGCCAGTGGTGCTGCGCACCTATTGGGTTTTCCTATTTTTCTAATTTCAAAATTTGAAAATGACAAAAAATTCTCAAAATTTCCCCAAACTTGGTATAGAGCACCCACAAGAATTGATATGATGAGCTAAGGAGGCATCAAAAATAATTTCTAATTTTTTCTTCTCCTTTTGGCTTCTCAAAGCTCTCCTCAACCTTGCCTTTAGCTTTCTCATTCTTATATTGCATATCATGTTCTGGGTTAAATAGTGATAAGCCATGTGGTGAAGCATTTTCTTCTCTTTATTGGCCTTCTCAAGAAACTTCTCAAGGTGAATTTTCACCCTCTCTAACCAAGTTTCTCGGTCATTCTCAATTTCTTGCTCAATGGAGGTCATCTTGCCCTTACTTTCTTTGCCTCTTGCCTTTCTTCCTTAATCATTTGCAATTCCATAATAGCTTGTTTATAGTTAATTGCTTATTTTTCTACTCAAGGTATTTAAATATCCACTTTTCTCCTTCTAAATTGACTAATAGGGCTTGAATGTCAGTCTCCTTTTCCTTGATGATCAAATCCTTGACACTCCTTGGATTTTGAGCATCCAAGTCCATGACATTCTCCTCTTGAGCCACCTCATGGTCCACCAGGACAAAATCTCTCTCTTGCCCCTCACTAAGATCATCCTCATGCACCTTTTTCTTTCCTTTATCTCTACCCTTCTGTTGCTGACCAACCTGTACCTGCTTAGCTGGAGAAGAAGACAAAGCCCCTTCCACTCTAGGTGGAGATAACATTTTCCTATGATCTGTAGATGAAGGCGAGACCCCTTCCACTCCTTGTGGAGATAGTACTCGCTTGGCAGCTATAAAAAGCCTCCTAGTGCCTCTCTCATAAGTGAAAAACACTGGCACTCCCAAAGTTTTAGTTTCTTTGGCTTGTTCATGTCTTGAAGGTTTAGCTTCCCCCTAATGCACTGATGAAAATATTTGAGGACCTTTGAAAACCTCATGAGAAATGAAGGTTTCCCATGGTATATTCAGCTTATTCAATTGATGCAACACAATGATCTTGATCAGAGAGAAGTGGTAAATGTTGTTCATTTGTTGGGGATAAGGCTTTTTCTTTACATAGTGTGCTATGATTTCAATATTCCGAAACATGAAGAAAGGAAGATCCATCATTCTTACTCTAGTAAAATGCATCAACAACCAAATGTGATAGGCATATAACCTTGAAAACCTACCTTCACAAGTAAAATATTTAATGATGATCTTCATGAGTGGGGCAAACCTGTCCTGCAAGAATTTGAATGGAAACACCCTTTTCAGCTTCCTGAGGCATGCAGCCTTGATGTAAGGCTAATAAAATTCCTTGTTAATGTACTGCCCTTTCTTCCATTTTTCACCTATGTTTGGGATGCATGTAGCCTCTGAAATGATGGTAGGTGATAGAGTGAAAGTGACTCCAGCAAGTTGTACTTCATTATTGTCCATGTGTGACAAAAATAGCCTTGCTAATTCATGGTGATATTTGACCCTCTCCACCACTTCACATAACTCATACAAAGACTGATGTTGGAAACATGTGATGGAAAAGGGACAAGCAAGTAATTCTTTGAGGCTAATGGGCTCCTCCCTATTTATCTTTCCTCGTTTGTGAGGTCTCCTCTGCTACAGGTTTAGTTCCCTAGAACTGTCACTGAGGCTCCCCAGTCTCATAATCTATGTCCATTGTCTTATTTGACTATATATGCTTGTGGGGAAAGAAAGATAATGTAGGTGAATGATGAGTATGAAGAGATTTTCAAAAGAAAGGGAATGAGTGAGAGGAAATAGGGATATGAGTGAGATTTGATAGAGTGTAGGGTTTGAGGGAATAGGGTATGAAGGGGATGACTAGGGTTTTGAGAATTGAGGGTATAGGGTTATGTATGTAAGTAGGGTTTTAGGGAAGTGTATATGAGTGAATGGGAATGAGAATAGGAAGTGTGTGTAGGGGTTAGGGTTTTAAAGCACAGCCACTAATTATGAAAAGACAACTATGTAAACAGTGAATTTTATGAATAAACTTCACTTTAACATCAACTAGGGTTTAGCTTTTTTTTACAAACTAATTCTAAGCACACAAATTAATATGGCAAGAGCAGCAACACTTACTTGTAAGGGAAGAAAACCTTGCAAATTGGAGGAGATTTAAGTGATTTTGGGTTTATATGAGGGTTTCCAGCACTGATAGGTAGTTTCCAATAGGTGCACAATGCACTCCAACAAGTGCGCTGCGCACAATGAATGTGCAACGTCTGCGTTAATTAACACTGGAAAACAACATCCAATGCACAACGCCGAATGAATGCACAACACCAGGCAATAGGTGCGCAATGCCTCTGTTTTTCTCCAACAACACCTCAACTTGCTTCTTTTTGTCCAATGATACCTTAAAATCACCTTTCGATCTCTCCTTAGCACTTTAGATTTCACAATGAGGTGATATGAAAGATGAAATGATTTTTATACCTTTTCAAGCCCTTTGTTTTTCATTAAACATAACCCATTTTCTAATGTTTGTTTTCTCCTCTAAAATACTCTGTTTTAACTGATTTTTGACTTTTTGCACGTCCATAGGTGGAATGATGATCTTTTCTTTGACTTTTTTGCAGTGGCAGGAATTGACCAAGTTGGAAAGTGACCAGGAGCAACATGTGAATAGCGTTACATATAGAAACCATAAAATTACATTGAATTACATGGAGTGAAATGATAAAATAAAAATGCTCTGCTCTTTCGACTCAAAACTAGTTTTGAGTTTAAAGAGCTTTATTAAGCTTACAAACCAAGAAATTATGATTTTTGAATAACCTCCTCATGTGCCTGCTGACATTTATTTTTCATGTGAATGACCATGGAGAAAAACCCTAAGACCTAGTGAGACAAAAGTCTAATACTGATTTTTTATAAATGAAGTGAACTAGAATGACTATGAATGCCTTAAAAGATATGTGAAATAGATCGGGAGGTATATAGCATGAGGAACAAATGAAATAAAACCCTATCATTAGTTTATCCATGACCTAATGGAGTGCATCTCATCAGAATGGGACACCTAATATCAAATTCAAAAGAGAAATTTGATCACTGATGGTAGTGTGAAAGCAATGACAGTAGTAGTGGCTCCAATGGGGATGGTAGCTCCTTGGAGGTGCTAAGAACACCATAGACCTAGTAGCATTATCCATTGGTCATGGAGTCAAAATCCCAAACTAAAATGCATGACTCAAAATTGACGACTTGATGACACAAACTGACTCTGAAACTATCTTGAAACTGACTAAAACAAAAAATGACTCAAGATTTACTTAACGAAAACAAGTACTTACAAAGATATTTAATGGCAACAGACCATCAAGATTTGAGGGCTTCAAATCATGATGAAAACCACCTGCCTACTGATGAAATATGTACAATCATGTGAAGTGGGCCTTCCAATGTAACCAATCCAGCAGATGGCTACATACTAAAATTCTGATCTCACTTTCCCTGAGCAAGTAGAACGATGTACATGTAGGAAACTCACAACAAAAACTAAAACAAAGGCTTACGCTAATAAACCAGGTGGTTACTGGATCAAATAGAGCAGGCAACTTGGGTCCGGGAAATCAAGTCAAATTTACAAAAATATTCTGTGGGGCGAGATAGATAAGTGTTTATGCACTAGTAGTCGAGTCAGATGGTTGATTTAAGACTACTGAGGGGCTGAGTAGGGCATGCAGAGATCATGAATCCTCTTCAGACTGCTAGAAACATTAAGAACTAAATGCATTCCCAAGGCAAAGCACTCTTATCAATGTATTTTGCCTATTTCTCTTGATTCATTTAGTTAAGAAGAATGGAGAAGCTTTTGAAACATATAACACATAAGAATAACTTATTACAAAAGAATAAACAATACAAAAACACAATATCACAAGAATACCACAAATATAGTTGCACAACCTAGTTTTATTCCTTGCCAAACTGCTGTAGAGATATACAATAGAGCTTAAAGCTTCCACAAGAGTCCAACCTTTTCAAATGACTAAGAAATTACATAATATAGGCACCAAACCACTTGTGCTATCCATCAGGGGTCGAATACATGAGAAGAGGGGTGGTTTCAACCATATCTAAACTAAGAACAGGAATATAGGCAGTGGAACAGCTTGCCTCTAAAACCATGGAAACTGATTCATTCCTCCCTCAACCACCTCAAAATGATGAATTTACCTCTAAGAGTCATTTTGAAATTATTTTTACATCCCATAGCATAAATTACATTCATATATTAGCATTAAAAGAGCCAAAGTTCAAATTACAAAAAATCTAGGCGAATTTTGATTTTGGATCCAAACTAGCAATTTCCATCGAATGGGCAGCACCCCTTATCTAATGCGCAGCGCTTTTTCCAAGCCAGTTTTCATGACCATCCTGATGTCCAAATTGGGTGCAGGATAGCTCGTTGGAAAGATTTTCGAGTCTACTTTTTGGAACAACTTGAATTTCTAGATTTAGATGTCATTTTCCCCCTCAAAAATGGAATCCCCCAAGACTTCTTCCTGTGTGTCAAAAACGTTGGAGAGAGGTCATTTTTTGATGGTTTTTGGGCCATTAGGTGACCAAGATCTGCTCCAAAATTGATGAAACTTTCTAGGTTTTCTTGCTTTTTCATGCTGAATCTAAAAATTCAAACCATTCCTTCAAAAGATACTACAGTCAAAATTGCAGCGCCAGTGGCGTTGCGCACCTATTGGGTTTTCCTGTTTTTCTAATTTCAAAATTTGAAATGACAAAAAGTTCTCAAAATTTCCCCAAACTTGGCATATATCACCCTCAAGCACTACTATGATGAGCTAAGGAGGCATCAACAAGAATTTATAATTTGTTCTTCTCCTTTTGGCTTCTCAAATCTCTCCTCAACCTTGCCTTTAGCTTTCTCATTCTTATATTGCATATCTTGTTCCGGGTTAAATAGTGATAAGCCATGTGGCAAAGCATTTTCTTCTCTTTATTTGCCTTCTCAAGCAACTTCTCAAGGTGAATGTTCACCCTCTCTAACCAAGCTTCTCGGTCATTCTCAATTTCTTGCTCAATGGAGGTCATCTTGCCCTTTTCTTTCCCTACCTCTTGCCTTTCTTCCCTAATCATTTGCATTTTCCATAATAGCTTGTTTATCAGTTAAATGCATATTTTTCTTCTCAAGGTATTTAATTATCCACTTTTCTCTTTCTAAATTGACTGATAGGGCTTGAATGTCAGCCTCTTTTTCCTTGATGATCAAATCCTTGACACTCCTTGGATTTTGAGCATCCAAGTCCATGACATTCTCCTCTTGAGCCACCTCATGGTCCACCAGGACAAAATCTCTCTCTTGCCCCTCACTAAGATCATCCTCATGCACCTTTTTCTTTCCTTTATCTCTTCCCTTTTGTTGTTGACCAACCTATACCTGCTTAGCTGGAGAAGAAGACAAAGCCCCTTCCACTCTAGGTAGAGATAATATTTTCCTGTGATCTGTAGATGAAGGCAAGACCCCTTCCACTCCTTGTGGAGATAGTACTCGCTTGGAAGCTGCAAAAAGCCTCCTAGTTCCTCTCTCATAATTGACAAACACTGGCACTCCCAAAGTTTTAGTTTCTTTGGCTTGTTCATGTCCTTAAGGTTTAGCTTCCTCTTGATGCACTGATGAAAATATTTGAGGACCTTTGAAAACCTCATGAGAAATGAAGGTTTCACATGGTATATTCAGCTTATTCAATTGATGCAACACAATGATTTTGATTAGAGAGAAGTGGTAAATGTTGTTCATTTGTTGGGGATAAGGCTTTTTCTTGACATAGTGTGCTATCTTTTCAATATTCCGGAACGTGAAGAAGGGAAGATCCATCATTCTTACTCTAGTAAAATGCATCAACAACCTAATGTGGTAGGCATATAACCTTGAAAACCTACCTTCAGAAGTAAAATATTTAATGATGATCTTCATGAGTGGGGCAAACCTGTCCTGCAAGAATTTGAATGGAAAGACCCTTTTCAGCTTGCTGAGGCACGCAACCTTGATGTAAGGCTCATAAAATTCCCTGTCAATGTACTACCCTTTGTTCCATTTTTAACCTATGTTTGTGATGCTTGTACCCTCTGAAATGATGGCAGGTGATAGAGTGAAAGTGACTCCACCAAGTTGTACTTCATTATTGTCCAAGTGTGACACAAATAGCCTTGCTAATTCATGGTGATATTTGACCCTCTCCACCACTTCATAGAACTCATAACAAGACTGATGCTGGAAACATGTGATGGAAAAGGGACAAGCAAGTAATTCTTTGAGGCTAATGGGCTCCTCCCTGGTTATCTTTCCTCCTTTGTGAGGTCTCCTCTACCGCAAGTTTAGTTCCCTAGAACTATCACTGAGGGTCTCTTCCCCAATCTCATAATCTCTGTCCAGTGTTTTATTTGACTGTATATGCTTGTGTTGAAAGAAAGATAATGTAGGTGAATGATGAGTATGAAGAGATTTTCAAAAGAAAGGGAACGAGTGAGAGGAAATAGGGATATGAGTGAGATTTGATAGAGTGTAGGGTTTGAGGGAATAGGGTATGAAGGGGATGACTAACATTTTGAGAATTGAGGCTATAGGGCTAGGGTATAGGGTTATGTATGTAAGTAGGGTTTTAGGGAAGTGTATATGAGTGAACGAGAATGAGAATAGGAATTATGTGTAGGGGTTAGGGTTTTAGAGCACAGCCACTAGTTATGAAAAGACAACTATGTAAACAGTGAATTTTATGAATAAACTTTTCTTTAATAGCAACTAGGGTTTAGCTTCTTTTACAAACTAATTCTAAGCACACAAATTAATATGGAAAGAGCAACAAAACTTACTTGTAAGGGAAGAAAACCTTCCAAATTGGAGGAGATTTAAGTGATCTTTGGTTTATATGAGGGTTTCCAGCAGTGATAGGTAGTTTCCAATAGATGCGCAATGCACTCCAACAGGTGCACAACGCATAATGAATGTGCAACACCTGTGTTAATTAACACTGGCAGACAACATCCAATGTGTAGTGCCGAATGAATGCGTAGCGCCAGGCAATAGGTGTACAACACCTCTGTTTTTCTCCAACAACACCTCAACTTGCTTCTTTTTGTCCAATGACACCTTAAAATCGCCTTTCGATCTCTCCTTAGCACTTTAGATTTCACAATGAGGTGATATGAAAGATGAAATGCTTTTTATACCTTTTCAAGCCCTTTGATTTTTCATTAAACATAACCCACTTTCTAATGTTTGTTTGCTCCTTTGAAATACTTTGTTTTAACTGATTTTTGACTTTTTGCATGTCCACAGGTGGAATGATGCTCTTTTCTTTGACTTTTTGCAGTGGCAGGAATTGACCAAGTTGGCAAGTGACCAGGAGCAGCATGTGAATAGTGTTACATATAGAAACCATAAAATTACATTGAATTACATGAAGTGAAATGATAAAATACAAATGCTCTGCTCTTTCAACTCAAAACTAGTTTTGAGTTTAAAGAGCTTTATTAACCTTACAAACCAATAAATTATTATTTTTGAATAACCTCTTCATGTGCTTGCTTACATTTATTTTTCATGTGAATGACCATGGAGAAAAACCCTAAGACCTATTGAGGCAAAAGTCTAATACTGACTTTTTATAAATGAAGTGAATTGGAATGACTATGAATGCCTTAAAAGATATGTGAAATAGATCAGTAGGTATATAGCATGAGGAACAATTGAAATAAAACCCTACCATCAGTTGATCCATGACCTAATGGAGGGCATCTCATCAGAATGGGACACATAACATGAAATGAAAAAGAGAAATTTGATCACTCATGGCAGTGTGAAAGCATTGACACTAACACAATATATAACATCCTTTGAACCCCCTATCACTTGCAAGTTTAGATTGTTGAAGTAACACGATTAAAATGACCATCATAAATGACTAATTTGTATTATTGTAGTATTTGTTAGGTAGTGATATTTTTGTTCCTAAACTAAATTAGTCATTCACATTAGTCATTTTTTGTTGTACTACTTATTAGCCAGTCATATATTTTAACCCATGACTAAATTAGTTGTTTATAGCCGGGTCACTTATGATTACTCATTTTTGGTAATATTTCACTTGGAAAAGTTGTGGTGACTAGATTTTTAGTCACCTAGTCACTAGTTTTTCATTTTATACTAGTGTATGATCATAGAGGTCCATGCATAAATAACAGATCTTTACATCTCTAAAATAATACCAATAGTCTTTAAATGATCATCCACTCAAACATTAAAAAATAAAATAAAAAAATTATGAATTACATTGCTGCATGATCATGCACGACATGTTCCTTTATACATTAGTGAAAAACATATTTCTTACAACCTTAAGGTAGAAAATCAGTGTAATTCCTAGAACATTCAAGGCTATCTTTCTTGTTAATTTTATATGCCATTTTCCTATAGCCATTGAAGATTACCATAGAGCTATACATTACTTCAACAAAGAATTAATGTTCATATTTACAGTTTCAGTTAAATACACTTATCTGACATAATTAATGCTTGATAATGAAGGTGTGACTTCCATTTTACACCCAACCATTGGTCAACTATAGCTTGTATCTCTTTCAGGTGTCACCCTTGAGCCATATCCATGATCTAAGGGGATTATTAAATAGATTTAGCTAGAAATCATGCTTAGTACAAAGAGTATGGGAATTTTATTTACAGTTGGTTTATCAATTGTGGAAAGAACTCATGAACACAAATTTTGGGAAGTTTATGAACTATTCCAAACACTCTAAACATGGTTTATCAACCCAATAGTAAACACCCTAGGTTATTTAATAGCCTGCACAATCAATGGTTTATCTGATGTGGCGAGCACCCAATGAGTGGCTTATCATCCAAAAAGAATGCACTCGTCACCCATCTCCACTAAACTTTCCATTGAACTCTACAACCTTGGGTACTCACAACCCACAACTTCACAACATAGGCAAATCCAATCCATCAACCTTAACAAACTATACTAGTACTACCCATGTTCTCATGTTTGGCTCTTACGAAATTTAATTCCTCAAGCCAACCCCTCTAATGTTATTCAAAATCCTTTTTATTATTTTTCCTGCTTGTTTCTTCATATTCCTCGTGGAACATGCCTCTAGATATTTCTTGATAATTGCAGAATTTGTTAAGAAGTGGTCCTAGCTAAGATGGGAGTGGTTGATCTCCCTTTCCCCCTTATAGTGTGGATCTATGTCTCACTCTTCAAGCCATTCAATTAAATTTATAACAATCCAATTATCATTACACTACGAAAATCACGGGGAGTATACCAAGGGTCTAACAAACCCCATTCCCTTAGAGGAAATACCATCCTCGGTGTTCTTATCGATAAAATACTAAGCAAAAAATGGATCTTATACACATCTCTTACATTCACTATTCAATAGACAAAATATTGGTACATCACCCTTATTTTCTTAGCCATTTTCCAAGTGCCTTCATCGGGTCCAAAGTGCTTCTATTGTAGCTTCACCTTCTCTGTTACTCAATTTCAAAGCGTGATTTTCTTTCGATCAAGGATGTACATTGTTTGTAGTTGAAACTCTCCCTCGAGTTCCATCTATATTATAGACTAGTCAACAACATTATTATCATCATGAACATATTTCCTAACAAAGGAAAGATCAAAAAAACTATGTGCTTTCACTATGGGTGGTCTAGCCAATCTGTAAATCACATGCCCCACTCTTTCCAAGATCTGCAAAAGGTATGAAATATCTAGATGATAGCTTAGCACATGAGCCCACTTTCAATGAGATTTTTTATCTATTAATGTGGATAAATACATGCTCTCCCACCTAAAACTTTTTACACATTTTCTTCTAGTTTACATAACTCTCCTTTCTATCTTGGGTTGTCTTTACATTTTACTTGATCTTGACCATCTCCTATTCAATTTAATTTAACATGTTTGGTACAAGGAGTAATTTATTCATTGGATTATCCTAGACGATAGGAGTAGTGCATTTTTTTACCATATAGCACTTCAAATGGACTCATTCCTAATAACTCTCGATAACCATTGTTATATGCAAACTCCAATAGTGGTACGTAGTCTTCCCACTTCCTTGGTTGATGCATAACGTACACCCTCAACATGTCTTCCAATATTATGTTCACTCTCATTGTTTGACCATATTTCTAAGGATGGTAAGGCATGTTAAATGCTAGTTTATTTCCAAAATCAAGAAGCAATGCCTTCGAAATGTTTGAAGTGAAAATGGTAATTTTCTGCTATTATCATTTTAGGTACTCCATGCAACCTAAATATATCCTTCATGAATATCGGGCCATGTCAATTTGTTTATGAGTATATTTAACAACAATAAAGTGTGTTTCCTTGCTCAATTTATCCACTAACACCATGATAGCATCATGTTGGCTAGCTATATTGTGAAATCCTGTGATCAAGTACAGCGACATGACTTCAAATTTCTACTTTAGAATTATAATTTGTTGCAATAATATTTCTATATGACTACATTATACTTTCACTTATTTGCATTACACATACTTTTCAATGTAATCAAATATATACTTCTTCATTCCTAGCTAGTAATATGTTTTTCTCATGGTTTCTATCATCTTTTGGTAACTAGGATGACCTGCGTAAGCTCTCTTTTGAAACTCTACCATAACAATGCTCTGTATGTCAGCTACAATAGGTACATATTTTATGCTTTTGAACAATAGTATGCCCTCATAATTGAGATGGTAACTTCTTCTTAGATAACCATCTAGTTTCTTTTGCAAACACCTATTCACATATTAGTAATTTTCATCATTAATCATTCCCTATTTAATTATTAACATGATGTCAATTGAGCATATGCTCAAGGTTGTCGGGTGAACCTCTTGCAATATTCTATTGAGTGCATCTTCTACCTCTTTCTCTGTTCCTTTGATGTGCTTAATATGAAATTCAAACTCACTATTAAATCCAACCACCTGGATTGTATGGCATCAAACTTTGGATGGTCAAGAAAATATCTCTATCCATTATGGTTTTCGTCAACACAAATATCCTTCCTAATAATTAATGTCTCCAAATTTTTAAGGCATGAACTATAGTTCCTAGCTCTAAGTCATGTGTGACATAATTCCTCTAATGATCATTGAACTTCCTAGTTTCATAGCATAATACATGTCCTTCTTGCTTCAAGATTCTATTGAGTCACTCCATACAAACATCAATGCAACCTACACAATATTTTTCTTTGTCAAATATTCTCAAGATAGGTGCACAAGTGAGTAACTGTTCGACTATTCGAAACTAGCAGCACATTCAGTGGTCCATTGAAATTTTTCTCCATTTCTTTATAAATCAATGATGGGTTGCTCAATATTTGAGAAGTTACCAATGAACCTTTGATAATAATCACCCAATCCCATAAGGGATCTTACCTCCATCATATTCCATGGAGTGGGCCATTGCATTATTACTTTGATATTTTTTAGATCCATGGCCACTCCTTCATTTGAAATTACATGTCCCAAATAGTGAAGCTAGATTTGGAAAAAATCATACCTAATGAGATTTACATAAATTTATTCCCCCTTTGCAGTTACAAAATAAATCTTAGGTGGTCTTCATTCTCTTCTTCAGTCTTTGGATATACGTGGATATCATCTATTATGACCAATACAAATTTATCAAAGTATAGTTTAAGAACATTATTCGTCAAAAACATGAAATTTGTTCGGATGTTTGAAAGCCTAGAGGGAACAACTAAAAATTCATACTGAACATACCTCATTATGAGTGTAGTTTTCTGAGTGTGCTTGTCCTTAATTCTAACTTATTCATACCCATAACGTAGGTCAATTTTTAAAAACACAACCCCTCTCAACTGGTTAAATAGGTCCTTAATCTTGGGAACGAATTTTTTTTTTTTTCACTAACTCCTTATTTGATTATCGATAATCTAAACAAAATATTAATGTGTCATCTTTATTCTCAACAAATAAGGCAGGGAATACCCAAGGTGAAATGTTGGGTATAATGTAAGTCTTCTCCAACATTTCCTCTAGCTGCAATTTTAACTCAACAAGCTCAGGTTTTCTCAAGTGATAAGGAGTTTTCATTGCTTTCTCTATTCTTGGGATCAAATAAATAGTGAAATTGATATCTCTTTTGGGAATTAAGCCTAGAAACTTGTCTATGAACACATATTCATATTTTTTTAGCATAAGGTGAGTTGCAAATGGATTCATGTTGTCTATTTTTTCCTTAGACACCTCAATAATATAGATTGCAAAACTCTTTCTCCTACAATGGTTCACCTGAAGCACAATTAATTTTCGGAGTGCAATCAACCTATTGATTCCTTGTAGCATTCTCTGTTTATCATTATCACTAATACATTTCAATACATTATTATAATAGTCAACCTTGGTCTTGTGGGCTTCCAAGTAATGCATTTCGATCAAAATACCATATGAACCTAATGAATTCAAATTTAGTTTAGTTAATGTGGTCATGCCACCGAAATCCACAAGGCATTACTCAACCAAGTATGTTACCTAGCTCTTTGTCCCAGTGGCCAATTGAATGAGCCATGACTCATGAATTTTCTTGGAAATTCACAT
This sequence comes from Pinus tabuliformis, assembly GCA_031772625.1. NCBI lineage: Eukaryota > Viridiplantae > Streptophyta > Pinopsida > Pinales > Pinaceae > Pinus > Pinus tabuliformis. Next base: position 994,965,676 of record CM062806.1, on the reverse strand, counting down.
TTTCCACATTCTTAGGGATGATATAACTATAGTTAGGTCCTATATCAACTAGATTTAAAACTAATAATTTTTTTACAATACCTTCCATTTCATTAATTGTAGCTTGTTGGTTTGTCTATCTATTGTTAAGTGCTCCATAACTTTTGGGTATACATTGGGCCACATAATCTACAATTTTTTCCTCTTGTAAATTGTATAGCTTTGTAACAGTCTATTTACATTGAGGGATATTCCTTCACAAGTGATTTTCTCCATAAGTCCAACCTTGTGCATGCCCTTTCCCAAAACCTTTCGTTGGTTCATTTCTACTAATGGTTGTGGGTTATTACTGATATGACTTCATAGTATAAGCATCAAACTTTTCATTTTTCCCCCTTATCTATATCCTAAGGTATTTTTTTCTTTTCCGTTGAAATTTCCCCTATCTTTATTCTTCAAATAAGATTGGGCTCTACTATTATGCTTAGGCTATTCATCATAGTTCATGGTCTTTCGAATAGCCTACTATAGATTCTTTAGTTCATAGAATTATATTTTTTTGTAGTATGTAGGTTTCAACCCTCTAATATATCTTTAGATCCTAGCCTCTTCATCCTCAATATAAGGTACATACCTCAACAACTCCATGATTGTGCTTGTATACTCCTCATATGTCTATTATCCCAATTTGTGTTCATAGAATTATTTGGCTTTATTGTCGTAATTTTCAGATAATTACTTCTCTCAGAAGTACTTTTTGAACATTCTCCATAACAAATCCTTCTCTCTAACAACTTTGATATTCTTTATGTCTGCCCACCATAAATTACCCTTTTATTTTAGTCTAAAAGTACCCACCATATGTTTCATGTTCTTGGAATAATCATGGACCTTAAAGTACTTCTTCATCCCCAAGAGCCAAGCCTCTACATATTTTGATTTCCTCACATCCCCATCAAAGGTAGGAGGCTTTTATTTCCTAAATTCCTCTAGCATGAAACTCCTCATGCTCCTCTTGTGATGATAATGTCTCTTAGTTTCACTGTGTGATGATCTATTAGGACTAAATGTTTCTCTCTTTGGAGTGTTGAGGAGGAATATAACTTCTTTTGCATGTATATTCCTTTTCCTTGTTTTGTTATCCTCTAATCCATCCATTTTTTTTGTTTTGAATTTCAGATAGACTATGCTTGCGCTTATACATATCATGATGGCTAGTACCAAAATCCTACTATCTTTGTCTTTGAAATTTTGATAGACTCTATAATATCATATTATTCACATCTTCTCTCATCTCTTATTCTCTAACAATATTTTCATTATCTGCTCTTAACCTTATAATAATGTCCATTAGTTCCAAGTTGTCATTCTCCTTTCTCTTTCTAACTAACTCTTCTTTGGGACCCTATTGAGATCTATTTCTACCATATTGTTTAAACCTACTCCTCATCCTTTCTCTTTCATGTCATACCATGATGTTTTCCTATCTTTCATTACATATACACAACTATTATCCAACAAAAAAGAAAATGAAAAGATCACAATTATTCATCAACTTGGCTTATATTGATGTGAAATTCATTGAAACATCAGATCTCAGATAGCACGTAGATAAATATTTGATCGAAAATCCAATCTTTCTAAGCATTACATCAGTTCATAACTTTAACATCTATACACATACGTTAATAGAAAGGGAATTTGTTAGATCAACATTCTTATTTCATGTGCATGTGAGCCTTTCCAAGTCCAACACCTAAACTATGCCCATATACCACTTTGTAACATATTCTCCCACCCCCTTGAATAATTTTTGGTAGTAGAAGGTGTTATGCAAAGCTAATCAAATCTCTAAAGTCTCATTATGAAAATGGGATTGCAAAATCTCCTTGATTTTCAACTTCCTCAAAACTAAAAATTAATGTCACTAATGTGACTGCCTCTTAGAGATATTTCTAGCAATATCAATTTCATCTCAATCTTACACGTGAATCAACATATATGTACATTTAAATTTGGACTATAAAAAACCATGCCATGTCAAAAGCACCACATATGGCACTTATTCTAAGGCCCAAAGTTTCTTTCTCCATAAACAACTACCTCCATATCATTTACCATGCAATCTCAGGCTACGGCATGTCATTGTTCCCCACCCTATGTGCCTTTATGATAAATCCTTAGTTTTAAACTACCAAAAATCTGGGGTGCAATAGACTAATTCCCATCCACTATCACAAACACTTACTATCCCCCAACTTGATTACCATGGCCCCATATACCATAGACACCACCATAGTGGGGAACCCCTGAGACTTATGACCTTGCAATAGAAACACTCTTATTGAGTGTCGATATGATTTCTCATCTCTCAGCCTCCATTAACTATGGCTTGCCCTCATGATGCACTTCCATTTCCTCCTCAGTTTCGAGGTCCCGAGGTCCCAAATATATGTTATGTTGGTGTCATACTACCATGTTTCCCCTTCTGAGGATGCAACATGTCACGCAAATTCATCCCACTTGGAATCTAAGAAGGCCTATCATGATTTCTGTCTATCACAGGTCCAACATGCCATGTCATCACCTTAATCAGGCCCCAATATATAGGAGTGAAAAACATATTTCTTACAACCTCAAGGAAGAAAACCAATTTAATCTATAGAACATTCAAGGAAGTCTTGGTTAGTTTCATGCACCAGTTTCCTCCAACCATGCAAGATTACCATAGAGATATATATTAGTTCAATAATAAATAGTCTCCATATTGGAACTTCTCAGTTAAATACAGTTATCTGAAAAAGGTAATGGTTGAAATTGAAGGTGTGACTTCAATTTTCCACGCAGCCATAGACTAGAGGCAACATGTATCTCTTTTTATTGTCAACCCGATCCAGATCCATGATGTAAGATGATTCTTCGATAGTCTCAACTAGAAATCATGCTCAGTACTAGGAGTATGGGAATTTTCATTACAAGTGCTTTATAAGTTGTGGCAAGCACTCATGAACATAAATTATAGGCTGGGAAAATTTTATGCATGGTAATTTCTTAAAATTTAGAAACCTTGGTGAATCTTACTAGTCCCTAACATGCAAATTGAAAAATGTTTAGTGAATATTTTTCTAAAAATATTGAAATTTCAAAAGAGTCATTATATAGTCTCTATAATTTTTTTTGAATTTATAAGTATGGAATGGGAAAACGATGTGACATATATATTATTAGATAATATTAATTTGTTTATGAATGATTAATATTATGCAACATAAATAAGCAAAATGTTAACTAAGTGGGGTATTAAATATGAGGTTGGGAAGAGAGAGACTATGTTCAAGAACATAATGCACACATTAGTTGTAAGATATAAATCCCATTTACAAATACACATGATATACCCAATGTTTGATAAGTGGGTAAAGGAAATGAAAAGAAGTTTGGTACCTGCCTAATATAATATTTGTGCTACATGATGTGGAGGAAGAACAAAAGGAATCTCTTGTTTCCCGCCATAGAGAAAATTTGGAATTTGTATATGGGCTTCATAGCACACACTCAAGATCACCTATGTTAATTTTGGAGAACCTTTATGTTTGTGATGACTACCACATTGCCACTAAATTTATCTCTAAAATTATAATACATAAAATAAAAAAAAATTTTTTGTAAGAAATGCCATTTTCTTTCATTAAATGGAGAGTGGAGTCTATTATTTTAATGGTCACTAGTGACGAAAAAAAAAACCTAAAAAACTACTTCCATTAGTATGCTTACGTAAATAGTGTAAAGTATGGTTTTATAGTTTACATTTTTTTGGATGTGTGGCGACATTTGTCCTTTTACATATTAGACATTTGGTTTGCAATCAAACATGCTCATGCTATTGAAGTGAAAAGGTAACTTTTGTTCCTTTGGAATGTAGTGATTGAGAGTTATGGAATGAAATAGTATGGTAATGTATCCCTATTTACCATTTCTCAAAAGTACCATGAGGGGTTACTAGAAATCAATAAAATCTTTGTTTTTGTTATGTCTACATGAAACCACATTAGGCTAAGGAAGATGATATTTTGATTCTATGATACATATATCATGTTTTCCTTGGTCTAAAGAATTATGTTGACATGGTTGATATAGTTGGCTTCATGAGAGAAATGAAAGAAGCAAAGGATTTATCAACAAGGTGATATTAAATAATAATGCCACTATGTAGGGAGAATTGCTTGGTCATTGTAGAACACATAGTGATGTAGAACTGACATAGTCTATCGTTTGAAACTATCTGAGATGGAGCTTGAAAATGTTAGAAATTGTTTGCTAGTGGTAAATATGTATGATTAGGCTAATAGGTGGGAAAAATTAGCATAGGTTAGAGAAATGATAAACATAATAGATTGAAACGAAAACCAATGAAAAACTAAATTATGGTGGAAGATAAAGTCATGCATATGTGGTTGGAAACATATCTGGTGAGCTCCAATATTGGAGCAATAATGCGGCAAGTCATGGGCTTCCTACTTTACTTTTATCAACCTGGTAGTTCGTAAAAAACTTGGAAGCGACGGTGTTGTATGCACATGTACTAGTTCTTACTGCAAGCTGTCACTTGGTCACCTAGCGCAAGATCACTAGGAGCTGAAGCCAACTTCTATGAATTCTAGAAGAAGCTTTATATGTGATGAAAGAAGGGAAAGCTTACTCTACAGAGGCTACTCTACTTGCAGAAAGAGAAAGAAGACTTAAATTCAAAGTAAACCTAGCAAACCCTAATTAACCAACTAATCCTATTTTTGCAGAAAGAGAGATGAAAAACCATGAAATGAATGATATTACTTAATATAAGAAGCAAACAACATCTACTCAAGCTATTTCTAGAAGGAAATGAGAAAAAAACATCTTGTTGGATTTTTATGTATTTTTAGGTGAAATTGTCATGCATGTAATTTATTTTTTTGCGAATGTGGTAGTGATTAGGTGGAAATGGAGGGAGACTTTGGAGTTTGCAGAGGTGTAGGAAGGTGTGGATGTGTCCTAGGAGGTCCCAAGTGGCCTTCTGGAGGCTTTTCCTGCAATCGAACTTCAAAAAGACACCTACAGGAAAATCTACAGGAGGTTGCAGGGGATCTACAGGAGGTCTACAAGAGGTCTACAGGAGGATGCCAAGAGCTGTTTTAGAGGGTTTTGAAGGTAGGAAAACGGGTGGAAAGGGTAGCTAATGGCTAGGAGGATGTGTTAAGGTGTCTAGGGTTCATCAAGAAGGATTAGGGAAGAGAAATATGGTTGGACTTGTTCAAAGAAAGAGAGGAAAGTTTATGAGAAAAGTGCAGAAAATTAAGGCAGATTTGTGAGGGACTTTGGATGACCTGTGGAACATAGATCAAAGAGAGATGGTGATGGCTGATTGGATGACTTATTGTGAGCAGAGATGTACTACCAAAGAACTGAAAATCAAACACTGAGATTAAGCAAGCAAAGAAACTAGCTACACCAAAAAGAAAATAGAACTTTGCATCAAGCTAAGCTAAATTCTGATCTAGGAAAGTAAATGTTGAACAATGCTATATGGAAAGGAAGCATGGAAGGAAATTTATTACAAAGACAGAAATGAGCATGGTGGAATAAATCTACAGCGAAACATGAACCTTCTAACAAGTTGCAACATTAGAAATCCTATGGAAAAGGCAAGTCTGTGTTTTTTTGGTGGCAGCAAGAGGGTCTTGGCCTCAGTTCACAGTCCCAAAGGGAGGAAATGAGTCTGAGGCTCTATTGATGGCCTTTTTGTATCTTTTTCCTATCACTGTTCAACCTACTACAACAAACTGAAATGGAAACAACCTTTTAAATCAACCTATCCTTAACTAAGAAAGAAATCTATCTAACAGCAATTAATTCATAAACTGAAACAACACATATAAATACATGAAAAGAGGTGCTTGGCTACTTGGATTGGGCCCTAACCCAAGAGCTTCAGCCCTCTGAGGTGACTCAGTGCTAGCTCAAAAACAATCTCATCTTCATTACCAAAATAATAGTAAGATTACATGAAACTGTCCACAAAAGTAAGCTCAAAGTTTAGCAGAGCAAAACTGCAACAAAAGTTTGAAAAATTGACTAACATTCAACAACATAATGAGGCCCTAGGCCTCTCTACTTATACAACTGAAACTCCCAACAACTTCCTTAAAATCAGGGAGGCTTGGCTCCCAAAACTTGAGATAGATAGAAGTTACCCTCCACTTGCTTGGCTGCCTCTTTGGTGCATTGATGTGGCTGTTTGTGCTCCGAGCTTCCTGAAGGAGAATTCAAAGTAGGCAGTCATAAATGAGGGGGACACCCTCCTATAAATCCTCTCCCTTGTTTTCTTCAAATATTTTCTTGCCAAATGTCCATTAAATCTTTGACTTTGTCTCCAAAATTGACCAAAAATCTCCATTAAGCACACATTAGACTCCATGTCATAATGACCAACGCAACTCACCCTATTAGCATAAATATAATCAAAAACATGCAATAAAGTAATGAGAATGGTGGATTAAGCTAAGTTAGGAGGTAAAATGAGCCCATAGGGGCTCATCATCACCCCCCTACTGAATGTGTTGCTCATCCTCTGAGCAACTAGTCCACCTCCTCATCTTTGATGGCCTTGATGACCTCCTTGACTTCCTATGCTTCATATGTGATATCCTCCTCTTTATCATGGAATCGTGCCTTTATATCCACTTCTTCCCACTGTTGTTGTTTTTCTTCCTCTTTTCTTCCCTCTAGCAGTCCTAGCAGCAGCGAGGGACTTAGTTTGAGGCCAATCCAATTGACCTTCAAACTCTGCATAGAGTGCTTGTACAATGGCACTCTCCTTAATGCTTCTTTCATCCTTGTTGAGGAGTGATACTCCCTTATCTGCAAGCTGCGTGGCAATGTATTCCACCTCCTCATACAAGCATGAATATAGTCATCTCCAAGTAATCTTTCCATGTCCTCAAAATGTGCAATGGCCTGAGCTTGATCATTGATATACTTAGGAGCACTTTAAGGATTATTTGTAAGAAGTTGGCATGTACTGATGAGAGCCATGGGGTCTGATGGCTCAGCTCTAATCATTAGGGGTTCATTTTGCTCTTTTTCCATCAACTTTTTGATTTCTGTTTCCCTTTTCTCCTCATGATTCATCCATGAGGCCATGGCCATTAGCTGCAGGTCCCCTAGCCTAGAATTGGGATCTGAGATGTTCATATCGGTGAGGGCCATGTTATGCAAATATAACTCTACTATCTTTGCCTTGTTTTCTACTGAACTTTGGTCACACAGGTCCATGAATTGTCTGTAATCCTGAAAAGGCATTGTGCCTCTCTGTGCCAAATTCTTGATCTGGAACTATAGCCACTAGTCTTTGAGGTATACTCCATATGATTTTTCTGGTGTTCTACACTGTAGTGCCTCCATAGACCAGCTGGCCATGCATGCCAATTGTGTTTCCTTTTCTTGCGACTGTCTTCGTAGCAACTCATTTTCTATTTCCAAGTGAGCTCTTCTGATTGCCTCTCTATTTCTTATAGCACTTAGCTCCCTACCCATCTGTTTAAGTTGGTTCTCCATGTGGCCAATATCCTCTACCCGCTTGGATTTAGCAATTTGCATCCATCTATGGCTCCTTATCCTTTCTTTCTCCAACTCAAGGAAAAGTGGGACTGCAAATTTTCGTGGAATGATTTTCCCCCTTCAAGAAGATTGTATTAAGAGCCAAAACTAGGCTGGGGATTAGGTTCTTGAGTCTCTGTTGTTTCCTCCTTCCCTTTTGGCTGTTCTTCCACCCTTTTCTCAAGCTTTTCGGTCTCCTGTAGCTTAGTTAGGGTCTCTTGTAGAATAGTCTATGCCTCCTGTAGAGCTGTTTTTGAGCCCTGTAGTTGCACTCTTTCCTTCCAGGTGGAAGATCTGGGACTTCCTCTTTCATATGTGATGGGGGTTTTAGAGGGAGATTCTTCCCCTTTGACAGTGGTGAATCTTCAATGATAATAGGCACTGTTGAAGATGCTTGTGGTTTTCCTATCTTTATCCTTGTGCTTTTCTGAGCCCTAAAATACATTGTTGTTCACCTCTTCCTCTTTTGTTTGGGTTTAAATGGGGTGATGAGGGTAGCACGAACAGTTGCTACCTCCCTTTCTAGGGTTCCAGGAGACACTTCTGTCTTTTCTGCCCCTTTTTCCTCTCCTTTTGTCTTCTCTGTCTCTGCTGGTTTTGTTTCCTCCTACTCTGTTTTGGTGTCTTCCTCCTCTATTTGTTCCTCAGTTTCCTCCCCTTCTTCCCCTTGTTGCTCTTCCCCCACACTTTCAGAAGGATTGTGGTCATATGTGAGGGCCTTTATATCATCTTATCTTGTCATATTTCTGAATATTTCCCATGCTATGGGGATTGTGATGGTGTGGAGGGCTTCTTCCACTAAGAGTTTAATTAACCCATGGTAAGACAACTGGTCTGGACCTCCTGCCTTCAACTTAATGCTGAATTCTATGAGGGACTACAGGAGAAAATAGGAGATGCTGAGTTTTTGCGGTGTGGAAGTGTCCATGCCATATCTCAGCTCATGGAGAAGTCTAAAATGGTAGCCATAAACTATGCTATACCTCCCTTCACGGGAAATATACTTGATGATTTGGTAACTGAACTCATCCCAAGGGTAAGGTATGATTGTTCTTCTAATGCCATTTTTTTCTTCTACATGATGTTCATTTGGTTGGAAGAAGGTTTTCTTGGCAACTTGTCCCATTGGCTTTTCATCTTTGCTCCAAGGTTATCTAAGGGGAAGGCTGGTAACCCTACTGATAAATTCTGGGGTGATTTTCATGGTGAGACCTCCGAAAGTGATAGTGGCATGGGTCTTTGAGTGAGGTACTAAAGAAAGGGCAAACTCCTGAGCCACTTCTTCATCAAACACTCGAAATTTTTTGAAAAATGGCATCCAAATTGCTCTGGTGAAAATGGCTACCACCTCGATATGTTTATGGAGACTAACTGAATTTGTGGCTTCCTTCCTCATGGATCCCCCTATCATTTTGCTTATACCCCTTTCGAACACCCCAAGTAGAGATGGAAACAAAATTTTTGAAGAAACAGAAAACAGAGAAAAACTGTGTTTTTTTAAGAAAACAGGAAGAAATGTTTTTATGGAATTCCTCTCCTTCTACAGGCTCAATTTGTTGGCATTATGAAATAGGTTTGGCTATGGCACAGGTGTTTTCCTTGATGGCAACTCATTATACGCAGGTTCCTCTTAACAAAATCACGTATATACACGGGATTACTGACCAAAAGAAGCGTATATGTATGCACGCACTTTCATGCAAATAAAAGCATGTACATGTGGGAAATCTTATGTTTGGTCCATGGTATCTAGTCTGACATATTTGAACATATGGTTTTGGTCCTTGGTATTCCATCCAAAGTGTTGAACCTAGGTATTGGGTCCCTAATATTGGTTCTCAATGGTTTTGGACCATGGTTTGAGTAAGCCCTAAGACTATAAAACGGGAAGGACATCATTTGGCAAGGTTATTGACTTAACCATTGAATATCTTATGAAGAGCAAGATCTAGAATACCAGTCATTGGGTTATGGTGCATAACTAGACCTGAATCAAGGAGGAACCTGAGTGCAAGGAGAAGGATAAGTTCTATTGACGGGTCAAGATCTTAAGGTAGCTTGAAGAGAAGTATCTTTGCTTAATTTTGATCTGTTATATTTGGTGCATGACTTGATCTATAAATATGATAATATGGGTATAACTGATGTCTGAATAAGTGAAAAGGGTAAATTATCTTTTATAGATCTATACGTAGGTTCAGCGCAGCAGAGGCGTGTATACATGCTGGTTCACTAACTTAAAACAATGTATACACGAGTTGGCCTTGATACAAAAGTGTATGCACCTAGGTTCCACATATCAAAGTAGCGTACATCTCATGAAATATGTTTTAGTTACTTCTCTTTATTGCTGCAGTGTTCTGGGTTCAAAATTGGTGTCGCGTTACTGGTACTGTTTTTTGGTTACAACATTCTGAGAAGTTATTGGTTGATTCAGTATTTGTTTGTACAAAGGAGATTGGTTGATGCAAATATACTTGATGTTTGATTGATATTCATGGATCCAGTCTGAAAATTTATGAAACGTGGTCCCTGGAAGAAAAGAGAAGGTTGTAGCCTTCTGTAGGTCAGCACCTATGTACTAGTATCTCAGCTAGTACAAGAGCTAAGGGGGTTGTAGCTCCCTTCCAGGAGAAGCTAGAGAATGAGAGAAGGTTGTAGTCTTCTGTAGGTCGTAGCCTGCATACTAGTATAAGACTGTACTAGTACAAAATCATTGTAAAATGAAGTTTCTAATTTAAAAGAAGATAGAGACATATTGTAGCAGGCGGTTTTCACCCACATTTGGTTTCCACCTTACATCTTGGTGTTCATGTGTGTTGATTATGTGTGATGATTTGCTATAATTTACTACTCTTGTTTACTGATCATATGGTTAATAATGTTCTAATGCACTCATTAAGAAGCAACTAACTAATGTATAAAGTTTACTGAATATATGTTGGTTGCATTATACACAGTTGCGTATACACGTGGTTTTCCTTAACTGAAGTAGCATATATGAATCTGAATATGGAAATGAAAAAGTTATATTGATTAGATAATACTGATTCACCCCCACCCCCTCTCAGTATTATTTCCAACAATTGGAATCAGAGCAGGTCCTTCAGAAGAAGCTTGATCGCTTGAAGGAAGATCTATCATCATGAGCAACTACGAAAAAGAAGCATCAATCAGGCCACCAATTTTTGATGGGAGCAACTTCGTCTATTGGAAGGTAAGAATCACTACCTATCTTCAATCTCTTGGTACAGAAGTTTGGGATATTGTGGAAACAGGATACACATTTCCATCAGCAACTCCTACAAATACGGCTAGTAAGAAGTAGTATGAAACAAATGAAAAGGCTGTCAATACTCTATTAGGGAGCCTATCTCAATCAGAATTCGTCAAGGTTATGCAACTCAAAAACGCAAAAGAAATATGGGACAAGATCATTCTGAGCTATGAGGGAGATGAACAGGTAAAACGAGAAAAACTAAAAACTCTCAGAATTCAATATGAAAATCTTAGAATGCACAACGATGAAAGTGTGGCTAACTATTTCCTACGTATAGATGAGATTGTTAATTGTATGAAAAAATTGGGTGAAGAAATAAAAGAAGTTGTTTTGGTTGAAAAACTTCTAAGATCTTTGTCTCCTAAGTTTGATTCAAAAGTTTCTGTAAAAATAGAATCTACATAGCATTACCATGTCACAGCTGCATGGAATTCTAACTTCTTACGAAATGAGAAAAGGAGGACCATCAGACAGGAGAGAAGCTACATTCAAAGCCTCAGGAAAAGGAGATTACAATGAGTCAGGAAATATGTCAGAAGAAGAGGAAGAATCAAATTTTGTCAAGAACCTTCAACGGGGAACTGGAAGATTCAGAGGTAAGCTGCCTTTCAAATGCTTTACTTGTGGAAGAGTTGGTCATTATGTTGCCAAGTGTCCTCATAAAGATAAACTTGACAAAGGTAAGGAACCAATTAGATGGAATAGAAAACAGAATGTAAGTAAGAAGAGCTATTATACACATGAAGACAATGATGGATATTCAAATAGTGATGAAGATGAACAACGTAATGATTATAGACTTTTGATGGCTTTTGAAGATGATGATTTCTTGGATGCTATAGATAAAGAAGGTCTCTATGAAGAAATTTCTAAACTCAAAATTTGTTTAGAGGAAAATAATATGATTATAGATACTCTGACATTCCAACTTGCTGAAAGAGAAAAACACAATGAATAGTTAGAATGTGAAATTGTGGGACTTAGAAAAGATACTGAGAAATCAAAAGCTCTTAATCTTAGATTTGCTAAAGGATCTGAAACTTTAGATGAGATTATCAAAGTACAACGTTCTCCTCTAATCAAGATAGCTCTTGGATATACTGAAGAAGCGTCTCAAGCACAGAAGCCATCCACCTCCAAAAGTTATCTTGATGCAGCAAGAAAAAGTGAACAAGTTGACAATCGACAACAAAAGCATAATGTAGATCACCAAGTAAATCAAGGACAATTTGCTTCAAGAATGAACAAAGATTACCAAGTAAATCGGGGGCAATCTACTTCAAGGATGAACAGAAGCTTCAACCAACCACAAGTAAATCATTCTCAATTTGCCTCAAGAATGGATGTCAATGGAAACTACAATCATTTGGTTGGTAGGTTTGATAATCGCAGAAATTTCTTCAATGGCCAATGTTTCTCTTGTCATAACTTTGGTCACAAAGCTACTCAATGTGTTGCCTACAAGACCATCATGACTAGAGAAGCTCAAAAACAAAGGAGTATGACTGGGATCATGAAAAGGACCTACAATAACTTTTCTGCTCTTGAGAATGAAGTAGAATGTTCTATTTGTAACAACTTCGGTCATGAAGATTCTGAATGCAGGAGTAGGTTTCGGCAAACAACTCAGAAGGAGCAAGTTTCATTGAATTCTAAAACATGGAGAAAGAAAGAATCGCAACCAGAAAGATGTGGGATAGCCTTATATGCGGAAGGACAGGAAAATCAGTGGTACATCGACAATGGATGCTCGAAACATATGACAGGTGATAAAGAAAAACTTCAGTCATATAGTGCCTTAGAAAAGGAAAAGAAGGTCTCATTTGGAAATGACACCCCTACACTCATAAAAGGTAAAGGTTCTGTGCTTTTGAAAGAAAAGGTCAAGGCTGGAAATGTTATGTATGTTGATGGCTTAAAGCATAATCTATTGAGTGTCAGTCAAATGTGTGATCAAGGAAATGAAGTAATATTTTGATCAAATGGATGCATCGTTCGTGAGCTTGATACAGGAGAAACAGTGATCAAAGGCATAAGAACTCCAAATAATTTATACATACTCAAGGGAGGACAATAATAATGCTATCTGAGCAAGAATGATGAACATTGGCTATGGCATAGAAGGTTAGGGCATCTAAGCTTCTCTCAGATAAGGAAAGCATGCAAATATCAAGTGGTTCGTGATCTCCCTGACATCATAATTCCAGAAAATACAATATGCAAATCATGTCAGTTTGGTAAGCAAACCAGAACTAATTTTCCTGAGAACGAAGGATCAGCTAGCAGGCCACTTGAACTTGTCCATACTGATGTATGTGGTCCATCTAGGAAAAGGTCACCTCGAGGAGAAGAATATTTTATATTGTTCATTGACAACTTTTCCATGATGTGTTGGATAGGACTTATAAAGCATAAAGACAAAGCTTTCAATAAGTTCAAAGCATTCAAAGCCTTGTTTGAAAACGAGTCAGATCAGAGAATCAAATGCCTCAAGTCTGATCGAGCAGGGGAATTTACCTTGGATGAATTTTTCGATTTTTGTGAATAACATGGAATAAGAAGGGAATTCTCTACTGCAAGGACCCCTCAGCAAAATGGAGTAGTGGAAAGGATGAACATAACGGTTCAACAAATGGTTTGTGCTATGCTTGATGAGTTTGGAATTCCCGCAACCTTCTGGGGTGAAGTCGCATTTGTTGCAGTTACTATTCTCAAGAACACAAATGTCCAGGTAAATAGCACTCAGACTCCTCATGAGCTTTGGTATGGTAAGACTCCCATAGTTAAATACTTCAAAATTTTTGGAAGCAAATGCTACATCATAAAGACTGATGAAAACCTTGGCAAGTTTGAACCTAGAGTAGATGAAGGCATTCTCCTTGGTTACTCTCCTCACAGCAAAGCATATAAGTGTTACAATAAAAGACTTGGAAAAATTGTTGAAAGTATTGATGCAGTGGTTGATAAAGAAGGGAACACTCCTAGGCAAGTAAAATCTGAATATTTTGAAGATGATAAAGATTATTCTTCAACATCAAATCAGATTCATGATGAAGAAGAAACCCATGAGGCACCAAAAGAATAGATAAGAATAGAAGAAAAGACTCCATCCAGGTATGTTCAGAAGAATCATCCAGAAACCCAAATTTTGGGGCAAAAAGAGGCAGGTGTACAAACAAGAAGAACCATTTCAGAAGCTTCAATTTATCTAGCATTACTCTCCTCCATTGAAACACAAAATGTAAGAGAGGCATGCAAAGATGAATGCTGGGTAAAGGCCATGGAGGAAGAACTTGAGCAGATTGAAAAGAATAACACTTGGGAGTTGGTTCCTAGACCAAAAGATAATAATGTCATAGGAACAAAATGGATATTCAAAAATAAGCTAAATGAAAATGGAGATATTATTAGAAACAAGGCCAAAATTGTTTGTAAAGGGTATGCTCAAAAAGAAGGTATAGACTTTGAAGAAACTTTTGCACCAGTTGCTAGACTTGAGGCCATAAGAATGTTCCTTGCTCTTTCTAGCTTTTAGAAGTTCAAAGTATTTCAAATGGACGTGAAGTCTGCCTTCCTGAATGGATACTTGGTTGAAGAAGTATATATTGAACAACCAGATGGGTTTATTCTTGGAAATGATCCAAAACTTGTATGCAGACTCAAAAAGGCTCTCTATGGCCTTAAACAGGCTCCAAGGGCTTGGTATTATCAGTTGGATAAGTACCTCCATCAACAATGTTTTATAAAAGGATCAACAAATAGCAATCTATATATAAAAATTGATAATGATAATTTGCTAATACTTGTTGTGTATGTTGATGATATCATATTTGGTAGTAATGAAGAAGACATGAGTCAAAACTTTGCCTTGGTGATGCACAAAGAATTTGAAATGCCCCTGCTTGGTGAGCTCACATATTTTTTTGGTTTACAAGTCCAACAAAACAAAGACAACATTTTTCTATCACAAACCAAGTATCTCAAGCAGATCTTGAAGAAATATAGGATGGAGGATTCGAAACCAGTGTGCACCCCTATAGTAATAGGATGCAGCCTCAGCGCAAATGATGAATCAGTAGCAGTACATCAACCAACCTATAGATCCATGATTGGTAGTCTGCTCTATCTAACAGGTACCTGACTAGACATTATGCATGCAGTGGGAATAGTTGGAAGGTTTCAGGCAAATCCAAAGGAAACTCATCTTCAAGCAGTTAAGAGAATCTTCAAGTATCTTCAAGGAACTCAAAACTATGGCTTATGGTATCCTGGAGATAGAGATCTCACACTTCATGCATATACAGATGTAGATTGGGCAGGAAGTGTGGATGATAGAAAAAGAACTAGTGGTGGTGCATTGTTTATGGGTTCCATATTAGTATCTTGGTTCATCAAGAAACAAGGTTCAATTGCATTATCGACAGGTGAAGCAGAATATGTGGCTGCTGCATCTTACTGCACACAACTCCTTTGGATGATGCAAAACGTTGCAAGGCCTTCAAATCACTTGTACTCGACCTATCTCCATTTTTTGTGATAATACAAGTGCAATCAATATTTCAAAGAATCCTATCATGCATTCAAAGACTAAGCACATACCTATCAAGTATCATTTTCTCCAGGAACAAGTTCTTGAGTAAAAGGTGAAATTGGAGTATGTTCCCTCTAAGGAACAATTTGCTGATATACTCACCAAACCATTGCCCAAGGAGACATTTGAATACCTCAGACAGAAGCTGGGGCTAGTTGATTCATCATCTTGCTGCTGAATCTTGTCTATTTTAGAGAAAAGTGGTTATATGTGATTTTCATGAGGAGGATCCACGTACATATGCCGGTTTATGAAGATAAAATCACATATATGTTGGTTTAAAGACAAACAGTGGGCCAAGCTCAGGATGAAAAGAGTCTGACATGGGTCTGGTAGAGACCATCTGACACAAGTTCAGGGGGAACATATATTCGTCTAATAATACATTGTTGGCATTATCTTAGAATATCTTGGTTCACATTCACAGTTGCTTTGATTTTAGGTGGAACAGGTGCAGAGGGAGAACATGGTTGCTGGTCTGAATGATGGTTGACAGATGTTGCTGATGATAGTTGTTGATAACTATCATAGTCTTGCTGAAGCTATTTTGTCTCTATGTCATGTATTTCTTTTCTTATCAAGGTCATGTAACGACCTATCTTGGTTTCCCCACTATGTTTGGGATGGATGAAGTAATGTTATTTTTTTATCGTGTGTAAATTCTTGGTGTCAATCCCCACTTGGTTGGGAGTTGGATGTATGTATGAGTCTTTGTTGAAAGGAAGGCCATTTATAATGTATAAAGTCATATTTCTTTTATAGAACATCTACTTGCAGACCTTGCCTATAGTCAGGGGAAGCTTGGATGGCACAGCAGAGCAGAGAATTTAGCATGTATTCAGGGGGAGCATAACCCTTTGCCCTCGATGTCAAAGGGGGAGAATGATTTTGAGTGACTTGGGGTTGCCATCAAGTCCAAAGTAGGAGATTGTTGGCATTATGACACAGGTTTGGCTATGGCACAAGTGTTGTCCTTGATGGCAACTCACTACACGCAGGTTCCTCTTAACAAAATCGCGTATACATGCGAGATTACTGACCAAAAGAAGCGTATATGTATGCATGCACTTTCATGCAAAGAAAAGCACGTACATGTGGGAAATCTTATGTTTGGTCCATGGTATTTAGTCCGACATATTTGAACCTATGGTTTTGGTCCTTGGTATTGCATCCACATTGTTGAACCCAGGTATTGGGTCCCTAATATTGGTTCTCAATGGTTTTGGACCATGGTTTGAGAAAGGCCTAAGACTATAAAAAGGGAAGGAGATCATTTGGCAAGGGTATTGACTTAAGCATTGAATATCTTATGAAGAGCAAGATCTAGAATACTGGTCATTGGGTTATGGTGCATAACTAGATCTGAATCAAGGAGGAACCTGAGCGCAAGGAGAAGGATAAGTTCTATTGATGGGTCAAGATCTTAAGGCGTCTTGAAGAGAAGTATCTTTGTGTAATTTTGATTTGTTATATTTGGCACATGACTTGATCTATAAATATGATAATCTAGGTATAACTAATGTCTAAATAAGTGAAAAGGGTAAATTATCTTTTATAGATCTGTACGTAGGTTTAGCGCAGGAGAGGTATGTATACATGCTGGTTCACTAACTTAAAACGGCGTATACGCCAGTTGGCCTTGATACAGAAGTGTATGCACACAGGTTCCACATATCAAAGTAGCGTACATCTCATGAAATATGTTTTAGCTACTTCTGTTTATTGCTGTAGTGTTCTGGGTTCAAAATTGGTGTCTGGTTACTAGTACTATTTTTTGGTTACAGCATTCTGAGAAGTTATTGGTTGATTCAGTATTTGTTTGTACAAAGGAGATTGGTTGATGCAGATATACTTGATGTTTGATTGATATTCATGGATCCAGTTTGAAAATTTATGAAACGTGGTCCCTAGAAGAAAAGAGAAGGTTGTATCCTTCTGTAGGTCAGCACCTACGTACTAGTATCTCAGCTAGTACAAGAGCTAAGGGGGTTGTAGCTCCCTTCCAGGAGAAGCTGGAGAATGAGAGAAGGTTGTAGCCTTCTACAGGTAGTAGCCTGTGTACTGGTATAAGACTGCACCAGTACAGAATCATTGTAAAATGAAGTTTCTAATTTAAAAGAAGATAGAGACATATTGCAGCAGGTGGTTTTCACCCACATTGGGTTTCCACCTTACATCTTGGTGTTCATGTGTGTTGATTATGTGTGATGATTTGCTCTGCTTTACTGCTCCTATTTACTGATCATATGGTTAATAATGTTCTGATGCACTCATTAAGAAGCAACTAACTGATGTATAAAACTTACTGAATATACGTTGGTTGCATTATACATAGTTGCATATACATGCGGTTTTCCTTAACTGAAGTAGCGTATATGAATCTAAATATGGAAATGAAAAAGTTATATTGATTAGATAATACTGATTCACCCCCCCCCCCCCTCTCAGTATTATTTCCAACACAATTCCCCCTTAAAATTGTATCATTCATTGTACATATTAATAATCAAGGTGGGTCTATCCAGAACCTACCTCTTCAAGCCAAAATTTGAGCAAAAACCCCGTGTTTCCTCCTTAAAAACTACTTATTGCCCCTCCTATAGAACTGGCTATAGGTGCTCTTGTAGAACCTGTTCTTGCTCCTATAGAACGCCGATAGCAGAAATATGGCTGAAAACGATAGAGAATGATTGTTTCGAGGTTATGGAGGTGGTATAGAGCTTGCTACAACTAAGTGGATGAGGATGAAATGGAAGAAAATGTGGTGAAGGAGTTTCGAGGAGTACTTATGTTTTCTTTGAGATATTTTCGGTAATGGGGTGAGTTGGCAAGAAGGTACATTGCCATATTTGGATCATTGGTTCCCACTGCCTTATCATCATGACTCCTCATGACTCCTTCCCACAATCACCTCCCATCATTGCATTGGAGTTTGTATACCCTCCACTACCTGTCCTTTGGATTTTCTGTGAGTTGACAAGGCACACGTGTGGTGGCATCTCGATATGCACGCAATCAACTGGACAAGGGTGGCAAGTTAACTTGCCACCTTTTCTCCTTCAACCCTAACCATCTCATTCACTTATGCATATTTTTGAATTACATAGATGCAACAGAGGAGAGGGTTAGACACTTACCTGCAAGTCGAATGTTCGTGTTTTGGTGCATCTTGGTTTCTTTACTGCTGCATGCTCGTATTTTGGTTGTTGCATGCCTGTATCTCCTCTGTTGTATGCTTTTTTCTCCCTCGTGTGTGGCTTGTTTGTTTTTTGCAGGTACCCTCTGGCTAGATCTGGGTTCAAACATCCTCTTCAATCCTATGGCTGCACCTATTTTGCTGTTGTGGCTTAATTTTAAGGGGATCAATTGCTACAAGAAATCCTACAGGAGCTCCTGTACTTGCTTCTCCCTTAAATTTTTTTAACTAATTCTTGTGCTAGAAGCTGTGAGGATGCTCCTAGAGATGTTGATGGTGATGAGGAGGTATTTGGTAAGCTGCACATGAGATTTGGAGGTGTTGTTCCTTTTATTTTTTTGTTTTTTTCTAAAAATTGGTTTCTGTGTTTTTTTAGCAAGAAGGAAATAAGTCAATGATGATGAGGTGGTGCAAGTGTGCAATAGATATCTAGGAGGGTGGATAGCTGTAGGAGGGCCTACATGCTCTTCATGAAACTTCCCAGCTCCTCAAACTATTTTTAAAATCCATTTCAAGCTCTCTGTGATTTCTACAGGAGCCTCCTGTATAACACATAGGGCATCTTGTAGGATACACAGTGTTCAGAGAAAACACATAGTGAGGTGGAAGAAAGGTCAGAAATGATGGAGAAGAGTGTGGAGGAGGTGAAATAGGCTTTGTGGCATATTTGGTCCACCTGTAACCTGCAATGCATTTTAAAAGTCAATTTTCTCTTCCTTTTTCTATTTTTTTTTAAAGACAACTAGGGCACCTCAATGAGGTTTTCACCCTAATTGCCTACCATGGGCACCTCCAAAGGAGGTTTTCACCCAGGGATCTTACTCTCTTTTTTCTCTTTTTTTTCTTGTTTTTTTCATCACCAAGCCATCTTAGAAGATGTTTTCAACCCAATGATGGGACTCAAGCGCATCATGGAGGTTTTCACTTGAGTCCTTATTATTTTTCTTTTTCTGCTTCTTCATTGAGTGGGTGGAGTGGAGGCTAAGACCTGCTCCACTACCAACACTGTCTTATTCAGATCTTTAATGAATTCTCACTTGGAGAGGGGATTCTTGTAAATTTTCAACCTATGTCCATTGAAAAGCATGGGGATGGCTTCCTCATCAATGGTTCTGATCAGAACTGAACCATTGTCATTGCATTTTTCCACAGAGTAGGGTCCCAGCCATCTTGTCCTCAGCTTTCCTTTGAAGTCTTTATATCTTGAGTCATAGAGCAGTGCCCAATCTCCCTCTTGGAATTGCTTCTCCTTGATATTTTTATCATGCCATATTTTCCTTTGAAGCTGGACTACCTCTATGTGGAGAAGGGCCTGCAATCTTTGTTCATCCAATCCATTGAGCTGGAGTAGCCTTTCCCTCTATGCATGGCTGAGGTCTAGGTCCAGCTAAGCTACCATCCTTAGTGTATTGTATTCAAATTATATTGACAGAAAAGCCTTCTTCCCATAGACCAATTCATAGGGTGTGAACCCTGTGGTGGTCTTCTGTGTTGTGTTGTAGGCCTAGGTGGCCTCAACTAGTCTATCCGCCCAATCTTTTATGCTAGTGCTCACTACCTTGGTCAGAATTCCTTCCAAATATCTATTAGTGACTTCCACCTATCCATTGGCTTGTGGATGGTAAGGGGTGGAAGTCATGTGCTTGATTTTATGATGTGTGAGAAGGTCTTCAATCAAATTGGAAGTGAATTGACTGCCTTGATCTATAACCAGTTTTCTTAGATACCCGAACTTATAGAATATGTTTTCTCTTCAAAACTCAGCTACTTTTCCCTCTATTGCTCCCTTGATTGCTTTTGTCTCTACCCATCTTGTCAGATAATTGGTGCACACAATGATGTATTGATTCTATTTTGAAGGAGGGTTGATAGGACCCACAAAGTCCATTACCCACTTCTCAAATGGCTCAAAGGTCACTTGAGGTTGTAGGGGCATCTCATCCTTTGGAGTAGGTTTCCCCATCCTTTGGTGCTTATCACATTGTCTGGTATATCTCTTCACGTCTTCATAAAGAGTGGGCCAATAGTAGCTTGCTTGCAAGATTTTGAAGGCAGTCCTCTTTGCTGCAAAATGGCCTCCACAGGGCTCATCATGACAGGTTAGGAGAATTTCAAAAACCTCCTCCTCCTTGACACATCTTCTCAAGATCTGATCTGGGCCAAGTTTGAAGAGATTGCCCCCAATCCAAGTGAAAGGGGCGCTTTTCCTCACGATCTTTCTCTTCTCTTTTGAGAACAGGTGTGGTGGGAACTGTGCTGAAACCAAGTAATTTGCTATATCAGCAAACCATGGAGAGAGTACTGATATAGAAAATAGCTGCTCATCTGGCATTTGATCATCCACCATTCCTTCCTCACCTGTAGGTAAATTTACTCTAGACAAAAGCTCAGCAACAACATTTTCTTTACCAAGCTTATCGACAATGGTTAAATCAAACTACAATAGTAAAAGAAACCATCTAATAATGTGAGAATTTACATCTGGTTTATTCATTAAATACCTAATTGTAGCATGATCAGTGTGTACAAAGGTTTGATAGCCTATGATGTAATGTAGTTCCTTCTCGGTTACTGTGTAGTTTAACTCTATCTTTGACAAGTTTTTACTTATAAAGTATATGGCATAGGGTAACTTTTCATCAAATTATTCCAAGGCTACCCCTATTGATTTTTTCGAGGCATTTGTGTGAATGTGGAAATGTAGGGCCCAGTTTGGGCCTCTCAAAATTGGGGCAGTCACAAGTTTTCTTTTCAAGGTATCTAGGTCTTCTTGACAGTCTTCAGTCCATATGAACTCAACATCTTTTCCCAAAAGACCAAACAACGGAGAGGCTAACTTACTGAAATCCTTAATGAAGCTTTTGTAATATCTCGCTAAGCCTAATAAACTTCAGACATCTCTCACCTTTTGAGGAGGTGGGACCCTTTGGATGATGGCAATTTTGTTGGGGTCCACATGCAATCCTTGTTGAGAGATTGCATGACCTAGCATGGTCCCTTCAGTCATCAAAAATTCACATTTCTCCGGACTGGGGGACAGGTTTTTTTCAATACACTTGTCCAAAACTTTTCCTAGGTTAGATAAAGATTCCTAAAAGTTATAACCATAACGAGTAAAATCATCCATATATATTTCCACTGCATCATGAACTAGTTCAGAAAATATACTCAATACTGCTCTCTGGAAAGTGGCTGGAGCGTTGCACAAACCAAAAGGAAGGACCCGGTATGCAAAGGTACCCCAAGGACAAGTGAAAGTGGTCTTATCTTGGTCTTCCTAGCTGATTTGAGGATGGTTGTACCTACTAAACCCATCTAGGAAGGAGAAAAACATTTTCCCTACCAGACCATCTAAAACTTGATATATGAAGGGAAAAGGGAAATGGTCCTTTTTAGTGGCTTTTCTTAGTTCCCGATAATCGACAACAGATTCTCCACTTACCATTTTTCTTTGGCACTAGCACCAAAGGAGAGACCCATTCACTATCAGAGATGAGGTAGATGAACTGCATCCAGTAATTTCTACAATTCTTCCTTAACAATGTCTTTAAGGGATGGATTCATCCTCCTTTGAGGCTTCCTGATTGGTTTGCAATCTTCCTTAATGTATATGTGATGAGTACAAACTGAAGGGTGCACTCCCTTCATCTCCTTGTAACTCCAAGCTAAGGAATCTAATTGTTTTCTCAATAAGCTACACAGTTCCTTCTCTTAGGAAGTGGACAGGGATGAGCTTATTTTCAAGATTCTTTCTGGATCAAACTCTATAATCTTGACATGGAGAGAGGTTGGTTCGACCACACAAAGATTAGTTAAGGGATTGTCTTGGGTTTCTTTCACTAAATCTTCTAATGGCAAGATACTGGGGGTGGATTTTCAATTAAATTTTCAATGATATCATCCTCATTTTGCGGTTTTCCTCCCATGACAGTTTCTATTGCACACAGTGGTGTAAAATAGACTTCATCCTCATCCTCCTCCTCCAACTAGAGAGGTAGATCATGTTCTAGCAAGGGTTGGGTAGGAGAGTAGAGGATTAGCTGCTTGGACATATGCCCATTCTTAGTGGTCATGTTCCCAGCCCAACAACTGATGTAAGCATTGGTAGTGGCCAACTAGGATCTTGATAGGATGAGAGGATACTTAGTGAGCTTTTCCTTCGGCTAGAGAACTAAGTAATCAGCAAGGTACTCCCAACAATCAATGGAGACCATCATATCCTCCACAATCCCTTTAGGGGTCATGGTGGAGAAGTCTGCTAGTTGCAGTACTGTCGTGGTCTTTCTCAAGGAGCCCTGGAGGTTGACTTTGAGCATGGTGTCCTTTTTCATCACATTAATGGCAGCTCCTAGATCAATCAAGGTATGTGGGTTCATGGTTCCATTGATGTCGACATCAACTACTGGGCTTCCAGGGTCTAGATATTTCGAAGAGATTACCTGCCCCAAAATCAAGTCGGATAGTTGTCCTATGAAATTGATGGTTGGGGAATCTCTCTTGGGCCTGCTTGCATGCTTGAAGCACTTCTCTTTGATCATCTTATTGTATATAGGCACATCCTTTATGGCTTGGAAAAGTGGTATCTTTACACATTAATATTTCAATTCTCCCATAAGTTTAGCTTCTCCTGGGGTGGGTTGTGTTGCCCTAGATAATCTCTCAGGAAAGGGTGGAATTTCTTTTGGTTCACTTTCCCCTTTATCTTCCTCAACCTCCTGAGGGGGAGGCTAGCTATCTCTGAGAACCTTCCCAGATCGTAGGTTAATCTCCTGAATCTGCACAACATAAGTTGGGCATGATGGTTCCCCACTATATACTTGTTGGACTTGTCTGTTGTTCGGGTTCAGGTTTGGTTGAGCATGCATTTGGGGTTGCCTTGGTGGAGTAGAAGGCAATGGTTGTGGTTGAGCAAGTGGTGGAGGCAAAAGAGTGGTAGGAGAGTTGTATTATGGCCTCCACCCCTAATGAGATGCATTCGACTGAGGTTGTGGCTAAGCATTGGATTGAAATGCATGAGCAGCTGGTTGGGCATGATATTGAGATGGATAGGACCAAGGAGGAGGTGTGGACCAGGAAATATTAGTAGGAGGGCCCCAAGAAGGTATGGAAATGGCTTGGTTGGGGTTGTAGTATGCCTGAGATGTCCCTTGCATCCCCTGTTGGTATGGTCTAGGTCCATGCGGTCTCCTTTGGTTCATGAAATAGAGTGGTTTAGTGGCTCCTTCGGCCCCTTGGTATACAACTTTAAGTTCGGGCAAGGAAGGGCACTTATCTGTAGAAGGATCTTCCTCACAGACTGAACAAACCTCTATAGAGTTCAATGGAAATTCGTTCCTAGGATGCCTTCTAGTGCACCTAGGAAAAAGATGGCTAAAGCCCTCTCTACTTCCTCTTGTTTCCTTTTGATATGCACGGTATCCATTTGCATGGAAAAATTCTACAACATCTCACTCTTGAATTCTTCCAGCATGTTTCCAAGTTCACCTTTGAGGGATGAACTGGATGAGGAGGTACTGGCTATGGGTTGACTCCCCCTACCTCTCTTTCTGGCTACCCTAGAATGGTTTCTAAAAATAGTCTTTATGTCTTCATAAGGTAGTTGGTAGATGTCTCCTCCAGCCAGTAGATGGAGGGTGTCTAGAAGGTCTTCTGGAATTCCCTTGAGTAGGACCAACTTCAGAGATTTAGGGTCAAGTGTGCACCTGGCCCTTTTATAACTGAGTTGGAACCTCTCTTCATAATCTTCCAATGATTCATCACTTCCCATGGTCATTTGGAAGATTTCTTCCTTGGTGTCTTTTGACCTACAATAGTCTCAATATTTGTTATTAAAGGGTTGCTGCATCTGGGCCCAAGTTGTGATGATATTGACAGGTAACCCCATGAACCAGCTCAATGCTGCATCCTTGGGGGTAGAAGGAAATAGTTTCAACTTTTGCTCATCTACTGCACAATCATAGGTTCGACAGATAACAACAAACTCAAACAAAAAGGTGTCATGATCTTCTGTAGTCAATCCATGAAAGTGAGGTAGGGATGAAGGGCTTATTTTCTTCATTTTAGTGTCCCCATTGGTCTCTCGAATGGGAAAGGTACCCTCTCCTCTTTCTCCATTCCCCCTAACATTTTTGTTTTCAACCATTATCTCAAGAGGGATGTTTTCTTCTTCTTCTTCCCCTATAGGTTCTTCAAATATCTCTGGTTGTTCAGCTAAAGGTTCTTCTTGATCACTACCACTGAAGAAGAGAGAAGGGTGGCTATGTGATGTGGTGGGGGTGTTGGGCAAGAATTTTCCTGAATTATCTTTGTTCCTATGAGGCATGAGAGGAAATCTCTTTTTGGGTGGTATTGATGCTTCGAAAATCGTTGCATCAACATTGGGGGATAACCACCCGGTCCGGACCTTAATACAGCTCCTTTTCCATTTGGGATGGTGGCTTCGACTGGATATAATGGGACTAGTTTCCCAGTAATGAATAAAAAGGGATGGATGAGTGATTGGTTTTCTAATAAGTGATAATGAATGGATGACTTAATCTAAAAGCGAAAATACAAATTACTATTCTATCCCGGGAATCTTCTATTCTCAAGTGCAACTTTGATGATCTCTGTTCATAAATAGGCATATAGATGACTCTATTCAATAAACATAGACATTCATTCATATAATAATTGCTTTGTTCAAATAGTTGAACAAAGTAATTAATAAAACATTGTTACACTTATCTTTCTATATTACTGATACATGTATGATTAAAATAAAAGCACGCTGTAAACATCCAATAGTGGAAAGTATAAAGAATACTATTAAAACACATGCATATATTCAATAATAGCAAGAATGATCAAATAACAATTCACATAAAAAGAACGAATTCAGACATAGATAGTAGTACCATATGAGTTGGAAATCATTCCCAACATCAATCGCAATTCGAATTCCTTCTTCCAACTCAGAAATAGTTTTAAATAAAGGCAGTAGTGCACATCCACATAAAAGCTTTGTTATCAAAATTGGAATAATTGGCCCAGTCTTTATAAAAAATATATACCTGAAGTACAGTAGTGCAACTTCAGGTTTAAGTCATATACAAAAACTTACGACCCTTTCCAATGCATTGAAAGGGTCTATAAATACTTAACTAATCTAACTAACTACAAAATTAAAATGATACTAAATTGGTACAACTTCATCTTGAATATCTCCCCCATAGCAATCTGGTAGTCGGCAGCATGATTCATCACTCTGACCGTTTGCCTTGAGACCTGAGTTGGCATATTGCTAGCATCGGTTCCACTTCTTGAGGGTGGCTGAGACAAGAATTGAGTTGAGCAACATAGGTGGCATCATGTATATTGGGAATGATACACTCGATTGCATTTGTTAGGCACTTGAGGGCGGCTCTCTGGCTATATGGTTTTACTAGGAACAACCAATAGGCATCCCAAGTTAAACTGTTAATACCTGTGATCAATCTCCCATTCTTTTCCAGCTCTTGATAACATGATTGCTCCAATGTTTTGGCTGATAGTAATTTACCTGGTGTACACTGAGAGATCATATTAGATAAATAGAGAGTATCATTAATAAATTCAATCAAATTACTAGTGGATAATTTGCATCTAGAAACTGCTCTCTCTGCCTTCATCAATTGGAACTGCCACTCCATAAATAAAATCTCTTTATGGGATTCTAGGATTTTAGGAAAATTTGCTGCCTGTCCCTCATTAGTGTCCTGCCAATTAAGAAAATTTGTCAAGGTCTCATCGGCTTGCTCGAAGTCTTGTCTAGCATCGACTAATTTATCGATTATTGATGCTGTTATGTCACACAGGGGTTCAACTTGAGCAATTTTATGACATAATAATCTTATTTGGGTTACCAGTGCCTTATTAATCTGTAGTGCTTCTGCTCTGAAATCGGCAGGCTGTGGAAGATTCTTGAACTTCTCTATTTGAGCTGATAATTGAGCAATTTGCTCATCTTTTGTCTTTACCATCTATTCATTCGTTGCTTTCAATTTTGCTAATGCCTCCGATAGTTCTTTCTGCTTTTGAATTGCACTCGAATCGATCCTTTGTTTCTCTTCATGTAACTGCATGTTCAATTGATTATTTATCTGTTGTTACGTGGACAATTGCTGTTCTAATTGTTCTGTTTTCTGCTGTGCCTCTGATAGCTGTGCTTGTAATGAAGCGATTGCCTGGTCTTTTTCTTTTAACAAATTACTCACTTCCGATGCCTTGTCCATGGTGGCCGCCGAATAGGCTCCAGCATATTGGGACAATTTTGTTAGGTCATCAGAAGGATCAAACTCCTCCTTCCAAACTACGTTGGCTGTCACTGTTTGTTCAGGGAATAGGGAAGGTTGATCAATCCTTCTCCTTTTCCTCTGTCTCTTTACTACGACCCTATGCTTTGGGCTGTAAAAGACATCCAATGGAGGTATATCCTCCACTTGCAAAATGATTTGATTCGAAGGATCTTTGGGAATTATTTCTATGTCTGCAGTAGGGGTTAGACCGCTGGTTCCTTTGCTTGGAACCTCTTTTGATGACGTATCCTGTGTATCAGCCGCTTTGGATGTATTGGATTCTCTTGAGCTTTCTAGATTGCTTATGATTGAATCGAATTGCTGCCATTCCTAGAGCAACCTTGGGTCAATCTGGGTATCGACATTCACATCCTTGCTGCTCTGCTCCTGCTGCCTTTTCTATTCTTCTTCACATATCCTCTCTTGTTCTTTCCTCTGCGCTTCCTCCTGTTCTTTCCTCTGGAGTTCCTCCTGCTCTCTTGTTTGGACTTCTCCAACAATTTTTGATGTAGTAGGAGGTTCGTTGGTAAGTCGCTATACAGGCTCGCTTGACTGTGTCATCGGGGCAGTGGCTAACAAATCTAGAGGTAGAGTTTGCAACCTCTGCTCTCTAAGTTTGTTAAATTCGACTAACCCATCATCCTGATATCTCATTTTAGCTATCTCTTGAATCTGAAATAATGACTCAGCCCAGGAGAATAGGTCCTCAAACGCATCCTCTTGATGTTCAAATTTAGTGAGTTTTGCCTGTTCTAGTGCATTATAGACGACTTTGTTTGGATCAAATCATCTGTTAGGAAGAGTGGCAAGATTTAGTGTATTTATCTTTTCTGCTTCTTTCTTTGCATGCTTGTAGTCATGCAGAGTGTAAACGCCACACCTTAGAGGAAAAGGGGGCCAGTCTTGCTTCTTTTTATTCCTTAGAGTCTTTGTAACTCCTTCGGATGTAAGCTGATATGCTATTTCTCGAGCCAATAGTTTGTCGGGTATATACAAGGGGAGGACGTGAGGCCTGGCATGACTGCCGAAAACTCTTATATATGTAAATTTTTCTTCTCTGAATCAAGTTCCTACGGCTATCAAGTCAATCTGTGCTTGTGAGGAAATCTTAGGAGCAGGTTTGTCAAAAATCGCATAGTAAATGGGTAACATAAATCCATTGCAAACTTGATATAGGTGGTGTTTATAGTGGGATTTCCACAACTTCTAGTGATAGATATGAATGGGCATGGGGTCGTGTGGAGTCCATCTCCACCCTAGCACAGGAAATTCGGAGTTAAAACAGAGAGTATCTAAGGTATAGGCACTAAAGTAAAATGGAGGAATGAACCTTTCAGTAACGTGGGTTTTTTTTCTGAACTCAAGAATAGTTGTTGCTAACTTATTAGATAATATATTCCCCCAATCCATTATTTTGCTATTGCATGCTGCTTCCATTAAAGGTACCATCTCTATGGTGAAGTTTGAAGAATCATGCAACCCCCAAATCCTACACATCATCACTCCGGCATAACAATAAGGAGAACACAAGGAATCGGCAGAGTACCTACCCGAGGACTCATGCTTGTGTTTCGCTAGGTTTTGTCTCCATTCCCTTATAGGTGGTGATTCAATCTCATTTTCATCTCTAAACTTCTCCAGAAACACTTTGTTATACTTCTTCTCTGGTTTGGGAAAATGGTACATTTGTCTCAGATCATCGGGTTGAAATGAACCAAATACTCTCCCATCGATAGTGCAAAATGTTCTGTTTGTAATTGGAATTTCCTCAACTGCCCATCTTACCACATCTGTGTATGGAAGAATTTGCTCTCGATCCACTATCCGGTGTAGGTAAGAATCGGCCAAATCCTTTAGGGTTTCCTCGGACTTGCGGGTCGAGTCTGTTGTAGCTTGTACTGATGTTTCCTAAGGCTCTTCGGCCTCAACCAAATTATAAATGCTATGCCAAGTAGTATTAAAGAGACCAAGACATGTGGTGTCCGAGATTAATCCTTTTTTACTTGGTCTCGGATCGACAGTGTGTTGTCCTGTTACTGCGGAAGCTGAAGTTGTTCCAGATTTCTTAAAATTCTTCCCCATTTGGCCTAAATTTGCTGCTTCGGAGGAGCTATGCAAAGGAGATAAAATGAACGTAATGCGGAGAATAGGTGGTGCAAAACAAAATATGAAAGAGTTATATCAATCAATGAATAATGGAGGATTAACATAAGGTGGCCGCGGATACAATCCCTGAAGAGATTTTGGCATTACTGCTCTATTAATTGGCCGTTTAAACCTGTCAATCACTTAAAATTCTCATCAGATCGTTTATTGGCCGAATCATTCATTTAAGCATGGCTTTGATGTTTTGGTGGTTAGGCGTAACTGAATTACTATTAGGAAGAGAAAGGCCTTTAATAATAATTCAACACAATATATCCAAGCCTTATCAATCGTTTTTGAAAGTCACACTTAGCTTTATCACAATTGGGGATCGGAGGAATTCTTAAGTCGTTATATTGGTGTTATTACGGGATCCCCGATCGCTAATAGCGATATTGCCAATTCGCATCGGAAGTTTTTAAAAGAGGGCTTTTAGATGCATGCATGTTACATTCCCCGATCGCCGATAGCAATATCGCATCGGAGCAAAGAGAGGGGTCTTTTGTTATGCATCCTTACCTTCCCGATATCCGATAGTTATTCGTGCTTGTTGCAACGGGGAAAACCAATGGGCCTTTTGTTATGCATCCTTTGTTATTGTGATATGCGATCTTACGATCGCTTTATCACAATAATAAAGAATTATTCATTTTTATTATAAGACCGATTATATATTGTCTCAAAAGGTTTTATAATGTTTTATTTCTTTTCGGACCTTTTGAGGAATGACAAGTTGATACCAATTTAATCTAAAAGGGACCCATTCCATATTATAGTTTTGAAAATAAAATTTTATGAAATGGGGGGTTGTTATACAGCACAACGATTAGCGATTCGCTGGAAGAAACAGTTATCTCTGAGAAATATTGAAATACTTAGACTTTCTTTGTATAGAAATCTTATCAAAGAGGAAAATTCTAATATAACTACGTATACATACATTCTGAATATAATAAGAACTATTTTTGCTAACTTCTTCTCTTGTTAAAATTAGATACATTCTAAGTTTTAAATTGGCCTCTATTGGTTGATAATGATAAAACAAAAAACCTTTCCAACTTAGCCTTTTTAATTAACTCCTTTGTCATAGGTAGAGCCTCTGTTGCAAGCAAACGTTCATAGTTTCGACAGGGATACCTTTTAACCATTTGAATGTCCATTATCCCATCCATTTCAGAGTATGATTAAAAGAATGAATTCAAAAATATACTTTCATATTTTGTATTTCTTTTTTCTCTTCTATTATTTTGTAAGATAAAAATCCATTGTCCTGGTTTGGTGGCCAGCTGTTTGACAATGCCATTCATCGGTTGTAATCTAACCGAACAAGCTGGCTTGTGATGAGACCCCTTGTCTTATGATTATAAGCCATTACCCTGTTTTGGTATGCAGTGCTGGTAATGTCGGTTAAACTATTTCCCAATGATCATGGTAAGCAGACTTGTAATGAGACCCCTTATCTTTTTATATAAAATATTTTAGAATTACACTCCGAGTAATCATAAACTTGGACGAATGGGATGAACAATTTTCTCCTTATGAGAGAATGGATGACAGGGTAAGAGTTGAAGATGCTAAGATTGAATTAGTTTCTGTTTTGATATTGATAACCTTTTTGTGGCCAGTTTGAAAACCATAAAATGATTTACAGTACTTCTAAATCTTGAGAAGATTTAACAAAAATGAAATGGGGTTTCAGAATGTGAATATACCTAATTTCCTAGAAATTTTCCCTTTTGTTTAAGGCTTCTATTTTAAAAGTAAATATTAAAAATACTTATTTTGAGCAACTTTTCAATATAGCAAAAGCCAATGGAAGATATCTTACAAATTTATTTCCTAATGGTCCAAAAACTACAAATTCTACTGAACTTCAAAAAAAAAAAAAAAAGGGAGAAGGGGTTACCTCCCCAATTGAAGAATTTCTTTAAGATGAGGCCATTAACAGGAAGAGAATCTCTCTTTCCTGATAAATCTTGCAATATGAACATCGAATGGCCTATCTTCTCGTAGATATGAAATGGTCCAAGCCACATCTTCAGAAACTTGGTGTGTTTTCCTTTATCCTCATGGGCTTTGTCCCATTTTAGAACTAGATCACCAACCTGTAACTGTTTTGAATTGGATGAAGTTGAATCAAAAGATGACTTGATAATTTTATGATGTTTTGCATGTATAATTCTGGTTTTTTCTCTTTCTTCTTCTAATTTTATGATTTGATCATGTATAAGTTGAATAGAAGAAGAGGGGCTTTCTTCAATAAACTGAACTAGGGCTAGAGAAGGAAGCACTAGATTGGTTGGTAGCACTGCTTCTTTCCCATATACAGGGTTGAATGGAGAAGTACCTATGGAAGCCTTCTACATTATTCTATCAGCCCATAGTGCGAATATTAAAGATTTGGGCTAGATTTTATGATTCTGTTCAATAGTTCGCTTAATAATTTTAACTAGATTTTTATTGGTAGACTCTGCTAAACATTACCCTGGGGATAGTAATTTGCAGAATATTTCAATTTCAACCCTCTTTTAATAGTGAACTCAAACATAGTATTTCCAGAGAAATAAGATGCATTATCGAAAACAAGAGCATTTGGGACACCAAACCTGGTAATGATGAATTGATCTATGAATTCCATAATTGCCTCAAAAGTTGTTGTCTTTAAAGGAATCGCTTCAACCCACATAGTAAAGTAATCAGTGGAAGTAAGGATATACTTATGCTGTTTAGATGAATGTGGAGTGATTTCTCTAATGATGTCCAATCCCCATTGCTCAAATGGTTGTTCAATGTTGACTGGTTGCAAAGGGAAAGCTGGCTTTCTTTGTCGTCCACTGGGGGTTTGACAACTTTGGCATTTCCTTACATATTCATGAGCATCTCTGAACAAGGTGGGCCAATAGTATCCAGCATGAATGATTTTGTGGGCTGTTGTGTCAGCTCCAAAACGTCCTCCTGCTGGTCCATCATGTAGTTCCTACAAAACCTTTTGTGCTTCAGGTTTTTTTAGGCATCTTAATAAAATCAAATCATAATTTTGCCTAAAAATTACATCATCAATGATTATGAAGTTTTTTGCTTTTAATCTAATGGCCCGTTTGTTTTTATAAGAAAGGTTAGGAGGTGAATATCCATTTTTCAAATAAAAGATCAAGTCTGCAATTGCGATTCAGAGTCAGTAATAATTATCTGGTTGATTTCTTCAATATGTTCTGTATCACCTGGTTCTTGAATGTTGGATGCTCCTGCTAATAACCTGCAAAAACCCTGGCCTCTAACAATCTTTGCTGGCTTGATTTCCAAGTCATATTCTTGAAGTGCTATAACCCAGTTTGCCCTTTTTTCACCTAATCCCTTTAGATTAGTAATTGCCTTACTGCATGAAAATGAACTATAACTTTTGTATGGGATTTTAAAAGGAAGGGTCTGTAATGTTTGACAACTTTATACACAGCAAAGGCTTGTTTTTCAACTTCAGAATAATTGAGTTCAGCACCCTGCAGATTTGAACTATAAAATGAAATCGGTGCTTCCAAGTTGTGATCATTAATCTGAGTGAGCATTGCTGCATAAGATGAATCGGACGCGATAGTGTACAATGTGAAATGATTAGAAAAATTAGGAGTGTTTAAAGCAGGGGCATTGATTATTGATTGCTTGATTGAATCAAATGCTTCCTTTTCTGCAGATCCCCATCTAAACACTGAATTTTTCTTAATCGTAGTTTGTAATGGTAAAATGATGTGCGAAAATCGGGAACAAATCTCTTGACAAAGTTAATTTGACCTAAAAATGACTGCATGGATTTTTGTTATGAGGAAAAGGAATTTCAGAGATTTCTTTAATCCTATCTAGATCAATATAAATACCATCTTTGAAAACGATAAAGCCCAAATGCTTTCCTTGATTAAGAGTAAAGAAGGATTTTTTGGGATTGAGTGAAATACCATACCTTCTGCAGCGTTCAAAGATTTGATTTAAATCATGCAAATGATTGGATCTCTTCTTGGAAAATACAGTAATATCATCTAAATAGACAACTATTGTTTTGTTGATCAATCCTTTCTCTATCCATCGCTCTTTGGAATGTAACTCCTACATTAATAAGTCCAAAAGGAATTTTCTGATAAGCGTAAGTTCCCCATTTCGTTCTAAAGGTAGTTTTGAGTCTGTCATCAGGATGGACCAAAATTTGGTTATATCCTAAAAAACCATCTAAAAAGGACATTAACTCAGAACCTGCTACTGAATGGAGTATCTGCTCCATAGTAGGTAATGGGAAATTATCTTTTTGGCTTGCCTTATTCAGATTTCTGAAATCTATACAAATCCTGATGTCGCCATTTTTCTTCCTAACGGGCACCATATTGGAAACCCAGTTTGAGTGCCGAACGGGAAAAATAATCTTATATTTCAAGAGTTTATTGAGTTCTGATTTTATTTGACTCTCTAAGTTCAGATGTATTTTCCTCAAATTTTGTTGGACTGGTTTTTGTTCAGAAAGCATTGGAATGGTACGCTGGATGATTGATGCATCATATGTTTTTAAATCATCATATTTCCAAGCGAAGACATGTTTATTTTTTCTTAATAATCTAATGAATGCTATCATTTCTTCCATAGAAAGTCCTAATCCCAAATTAATGTTTTGAGGGTTCTGCTCAGTACCAAGGTTTATTAATTCAAATCTTAAGGTGGAACTTTGGAGCTTTGCATTGGTCACCTGTTTAAACCTATCTTTAATATCGTAGAGATCATCAAGTTTAACCACAGGTTTTGGTATTGAGTTTTCCTCCTGCTTTTCTTTCATCTGAAGATCATGCTCGCTTTCCTCAATGATCTGATCATCATAGGACTTGTCTTCTCTGGTTTGGGAAAATGGTACATTTGTCTCAGATCATCGGGTTGAAATGAACCGAATACTCTCCCGTCGATAGTGCAAAATGTTCTATTTGTAATTGGAATTTCCTCAACTGCCCATCTTACCACATCTGTGTATGGAAGAATTTGCTCTCAAGCCGCTATCCGGTGTAGGTAAGAATCGGCCAAATCCTTTAGGGTTGCCTCGGACTTGCGGGTCGAGTCTGTTGTAGCTTGTACTGATGTTTCCTAAGGCTCTTTGGCCTCAACCAGATTATAAATGCTCTGCCAAGTAGTATTATCGAGACCAAGACATGTGTTGTTCGAGATTAATCCTTTTTTACTTGGTCCCAAATCGGTAGTGCGTTGTCCTGTTACTGCGGAAGCTGAGGTTGTTCCAGATTTCTTAGACTTCTTCCCCATTTGGCGTAAATTTGCTGCTTCGGAGGAGCTCTGCACAGGAGATAAAATGAACGTAATGCGGAGAATAGGTGGCGCAAAACAAAATATGAAAGAGTTATATCAATCAATGAATAAAGGAGGATTAAAATAAGGTGGCCGCGGATACAATCTCTGAAGAGATTTTGGCATTACTGCTCTATTAATTGGTCGTTTAAACCTGTCAATCATTTAAATGCTCATCACATCGTTTATTAGCCGAATCATTCATTTAAGCGTGGCTTTGATGTTTTTGCGGTTAGGCGTAAGTGAATTACTATCGGGAAGAGAAAGCCCTTTAATAATAATTCAACACAATATATCCAGGCCTTATCAATCCTTTTTGAAAGTCGCGCTTAGCTTTATCGCAATCAGGGATCAGAGGAATGCTTAAGTTGTTATATTGGTGTTATTACGAGATCCCCGATTGCCGATAGCGATATCGCATCGGAGCAAAGAGAGGGGCCTTTTGTTATGCATCCTTACCTTCTCGATATTCGATAGTTATTCGTGCTTGTCGCATCGGGGAAAACCAATGGGCCTTTTGTTATGCATCCTTTGTTATTGCGATATGCGATCTTGTGATCGCTTTATCGCAATAATAAAGAATTATTTATTTTTATTATAAGACTGATTATATATTGTCTCAAAAGGTTTTATAATGTTTTATTTCTTTTCAGACCTTTTGAGGAATGACAAGTTGATACCAATTTAATCTAAAAGGGACCCATTTCATATTATAGTTTTGAAAATAAAATTTTATGAAATGGGGGGTTGTTGTACAGCACAACAATTGGTGATTCGCTGGAAGAAACAGTTATCTCTGAGAAATATTTAAATACTTAGACTTTAGTTGTATAGAAATCTTACCAAAGAGGAAAATTCTAATATAACTAGGTATACATACATTCTGAATATAATAAGAGATATTTTTGCTAATTTCTTCTCTTGTTAAAATTAGATACATTCTAAGTTTTAAATTGGCCTCTATTGGCTGATAATGATAAAACAAAAAAGCTTTCCAACTTAGCCTTTTTAATTGACTCCTTTGTCATAGGTAGACCCTTTGCTGCCAGCAAACATTCATAGTTTCAACAGGGATACCTTTTATCCATTTGACTATCCATTATCCCATCCATTTCAGAGTATGATTAAAAGAATGAATTCAAAATATACTTTCATATTTTGTATTTCGTTTTTCTCTTCTATTATTTTGTAAGATAAAAAGCCATTGTCCTGGTTTGGTGGCCAGCTGTTTGACAATGCCATTCACTGGTTGTAATCTAACCGAACAAGCTGGCTCGTGATGAGACCCCTTGTCTTATGATTATAAGCCATTACCTTATTTTGGTATGCAGTGTTGGTAATGTCGGTTACACTATTTCCCAATGATCATGGTAAGCAAGCTTGTAATAAGACGCCTTATCTTTTTATATCAAATATTTTAGAATTACACTATGAGTAATCATAAACTTGGATGAATGGGATGAACAATTTTCTCTTTAAGAGAGAATGGATGACAGGGTAAGAGTTGAAGATGCTAATATTGAATTAGTTTCTGTTTTGATATTGATAACCTTTTTGTGGCCAGTTTGAAAACCATAAACTTCTAAATCTTGAGAAGATTTCACAAAAATGAAATGGGGTTTCAGAATGTGAATATACCAAATTTCCTAGAAATTGTCCCTTTTGTTTAAGGCTTCTATTTTAAAAGTAAATATTAAAACTACTTCTTTTGAGCAACTTTTCAATATAGCAAAGGCCAATGGAAGATATCTTACAACTTTATTTCCTAATGGTCCTAAAAACTACAAATTCTACTGAACTTTTAATAAAAGAGAAAAAAAAGGGAGAAGGGGTTACCTCCTCAATTGAAGTATTTCTTTAAGATGAGGCCATTAACAAGAAGAGAATCTCTCTTTCCTGATAAATCTTGTAATATGAACGTCGAATGGCCTATCTTCTCACAGATATGAAATGGTCCAAGCCACATCTTCTGAAACTTGGTGTGTTTTCCTTTATCCTCATGGGCTTTGTCTCATTTTATAACTACATCACCAACCTATAATTGTTTTGAACTGGATGAAGTTGAATCAAAAGATGACTTGATAATTTGTTATGTTTTGCATGTATAACCCTATATTTTTCTCTTTCTTCTTCTAATTTTAATATTTGATCATGTCTAGGTTGAATAGAAGAAGAGGGGATTTCTTCAATAAACTGAACTAGGGCTAGAGAAGGAAGCACTAGATTGGTTGGTAGCACTGCTTCTTTCCCATATACAAGGTTGAATGGAGAAGTACCTATGGAAGCCTTCTGTGTTATTCTATCAACCCATAGTACAAATATTAAAGATTTGTGCTAGTTTTTATGATTCTGTTCAATAGTTCGCTTAATAATTTTAACTAGTTTTTTATTGGTAGAGTCTGCTAAACCATTACCCTGGGGATAGTAATTTACAGAATATTTCAATTTAAACCCTATTTTAATAGCGAACTCAAACATATCATTTCCAGAGAAATAAGATGCATTATCGAAAACAAGAGCATTTGGGACACCAAACCTGGTAATGATGAATTGATCTATGAATTCCATAATTGCCTCAGAAGTTGTTGTCTTTAAAGGAATCGCTTCAACCCACTTAGTAAAGTAATCAGTGGTAGTAAGGATATACTTATGCTGTTTAGATGAATGTGGAGTGATTTCTCCAATGATGTCCAATCCCCATTGCTCAAATGGTTGTTCAATGTTGACTGGTTGCAAAGGGAAAGCTGGCTTTCTTTGTCGTCCACTGGAGGTTTGACAACTTCGGCATTTCCTTACATATTCATGGGCATCTCTGAACAAGGTGGGCCAATAGTATCCAGCATGAATGATTTTGTGGGCTGTTGTGTCAGCTCCAAAATGTCCTCTTGCTGGTCCATCATGTAGTTCCTGCAAAACCTTTTGTGCTTCAGGTTTTTCTAGGCATCTTAATAAAATTGAATCATAATTTTTCCTAAAAAGTACACCATCAATGATTATGAAGTTTTTTGCTTTTAATCTAATGGCCTGTTTGTTTTTATAAGACAGGTTAGGAGGTGCATATCCATTTTTCAAATAAAAGATCAAGTCTGCATATTGGGATTCAGAATCAGTAATACTTATCTGGTTGATTTCTTCAATATGTTCTGTATCACCTGGTTCTTGAATGTTGGATGCTCGTGCTAATAACTTGCAAAAACCCTGGCCTCTAACAATCTTTGCTGGCTTGATTTCCAAGTCATATTATTGAAGTGATGTAACCCAGTTTGCCCTTTTTTCACCTAATTCCCTTTGGATTAGTAATTGCCTTATTGCAGGAAAAGGAACTATAACTTTTGTATTGGCTTTTAAAAGGACGGGTCTGTAATGTTTGACAGCTTTATACACAGCAAAGGCTTGTTTTTCAACTTCGGAATAATTTAGTTCAACACCTTGCAGATTTGAACTATAAAATGAAATCGGTGCTTCCAAGTTGTGATCATTAATCTGAGTGAGCACTGCTGCATAAGATGAATCAGACGCGATAGTGTACAATGTGAAATGATTAGAAAAATTAGGAGTGTTTAAAGCAGGGGCATTGATTATTGATTGTTTGATTGAATCAAATGCTTCCTTTTCTACAAATGCCCATCTAAACACTGAATTTTTCTTAATAATAGTTTGTAATGGTAAAATAATGTGGGAAAAATTGGGAACAAATCCCTTGACAAAGTTAATTTGACCTAAAAATTATTACATGGATTTTTTGTTATGAGGAAAAGGAATTTCAGAGATTTCTTTAATCCTATCCGGATCAATATAAATACCATCTTTGGAAACGATAAAGCCCAAAATCTTTCCTTGATTAAGAGCAAAGAAGGATTTTTTGGGATTGAGTGAAATACCATACCTTCTGCAGCGTTCAAACATTTGATTTAAATCATGCAAATGATTGGATCTCTTCTTGGAAAATACAGTAATATCATCTAAATAGACAACTACTGTTTTGTTGATCAATCCTTTGAAATCTATATCCATCACTCTTTGGAATGTAGTTCCTGCATTAATAAGTCCAAAAGGCATTTTCTAATAAGCGTAAGTTCCCCATTTTGTTCTGAAGGTAGTTTTGAGTCTGTCATCAGGATGGACAAAAATTTGGTTATATCCTGAAAAACCATCTAAAAAGGACATTAACTTAGAACTTGCTACTGAATGGAGTATCTTCTCCATAATAGGTAATGGGAAATTATCTTTTTGGATTGCCTTATTCAGATTTCTGA
Organism: Pinus tabuliformis; assembly: GCA_031772625.1. NCBI lineage: Eukaryota > Viridiplantae > Streptophyta > Pinopsida > Pinales > Pinaceae > Pinus > Pinus tabuliformis. The sequence goes on along the minus strand of CM062806.1, from coordinate 994,926,954 downwards.
AATATATACAAATCCTGATGTCACCATTTTTCTTCCTAACAGGCACCATATTGGAAACCCAGTTTGAGTGCCGAACGGGAAAAATAATCTTAGCTTTCAAGAGTTTATTGAGTTCTAATTTTATTTGACTCTCTAAGTTCGGATGTATTTTCCTCAACTTTTGTTGAATTGTTTTTTGTTCAGAAAGCATTGGAATGGTATGCTGGATGATTGATGCATCATATGTTTTTAAATCATCATATTTCCAAGCGAAGACATGTTTATTTTTTCTTAATAATCTAATGAATGCTATCCTTTCTTCCACAGAAAGTCCTAATCCCAAATTAATGTTTTGAGGGTTCTGCTCAGTACCAAGGTTAATCAATTCAAATATTAAGGTGGAACTTTGGAGCTTTGCATTGGTCACCTGTTTAAACCTGTCTTTAATATCATAGAGATCCTCAAGTTTAACCACAGGTTTTGGTATTGATTTTTCCTCGTGCTTTTCTTTCATCTGAAGATCATGCTCGCTTTCCTCAATGATCTGATCATCGTAGGACTTGTCGGAAGTCATAAAATGTAAGATGTCTTCATCGTGATTGAACACTCGCCAATTGGTGACATTGTCACGAATCGATGGTCTAAAAAGTAACTCTACTGAAAATCCATCTGGGCTATAATCTTCGGAAGGTAGGAGCTTGGAAGCAACATTGGCTAGCAAGTCAATTGCTGAATTCTGAGACCTAGGGATGGGAGAAATATTGAATGCTAAAAATTGAGAGGTGAGTTCTTGTACTAGAGACTGATAGTGTTTGAGATGACTAGAAAGACAATGAATTGTGTTTCTAACCTATTTTATGACAATCTCTGAATCACCAAACACTTTCGAATATTGAACATTAAGGCGAATAGCTTTATATAGTCCTTGAACCAAGGCCTCATACTCAGCTATATTATTTGTGCATTCAAATTCCAACCTACAAGACATCATCGTTTTTTCTCCCCTAGGGCTAACCAAAATACAACCTGCTCCTGATCCTTCACTGGATTTAGATCCGTCAAAGTATAGAGACCAAAATAAAGAATTATCAACAATTTTATTTACAATTTTCTCAGCAACATTAACACATGTTGATCTATCGGTTTGCGAAAAATTTTCGATTTGGGATGTGAAATTGTTTACTGAGAAAGGAGATGGTTGGGCGGTGAAGTTGCCAAAGAATGATTCGGAAGAGTAATACCCCAAAATATTGTTATTAAATTCTATTGGTTGATTCTCCTGTTCAAATTCTGTAATAGTATGGGTCATATGTTTCTCCCGATTGATTTTTATTTGATTTGGCTTTCCCTTGTAGTGTAGCCACTTATGGGACCAATCGGTAGAAATATACCCGTGGAGCTTCTCAGACCAATCCCTACTCAAGATTAAACCATAAAACTCAGGTATATCAGTGATTAAGATATCAGTTCTTTGAACTACTCTTGGATCAACAGATAACCTGATAGTCACAGAGTTAATTTCCCCTAAAACGTGGACTTTGGTTCTATCTAACTGCACAATGTGAATTGGGGACATTTGGGGCTCAATGTTTAGTTTGGAACAAACTGAAGCTGGCATTATATTAGAGGATGCCCCTGAGTTAATCAAACAATTGTGTAGATTTCGATTATAGATCTCGTAGGTTAAGAGGAATGGAGGAGTATGGGAATTTGACTTGTCTCCAATTAGAATCATATCAGTAGCTTCAACCCTACCAGATGGTGGTTGACCTGAATCATTTTCAGCTTTAGCACTAGGAAGAGGCGAAGAAGGAACTGCATTCAGTTCCTTAAGAAGAAATTTCTGCTGATGTTTTAATTTGCTAAGTTCAAACATGGTGATGCTTGCCTTAGTCTTCTTCATATAATCAACAATATTGTAATCCATTGAATCTGATACTACCAACGTTTTAGATGTGGAAGGTATATTTGAGGATGATGGTTGGTTTTGAGGTACTGTTGCAGCCGGCTTCTTTGTGGGTACCTTTTCCTTTGTAGTATTAGTACCTGCGCTCATTTTCTTTGAACTTGCCTGGACAGGTTCAGGGGCACCTTTACTCCTAGTAGTCACAGGAAAAGCCTCTTGTTCATTTTCTGTATCGGAGTGAGGTAATATGAAGTCCCACATTCCATGGCATTCAAAAACTTCCTCCTCTTCATCAGATGGTGAAATTGTTTCATCTCCTTCTTCTTCTCAGGATTTGAATCGGCATTGGATATAACATTTGGTGGTTTTGATTCAGTTTTCTTGAAATTTCTAAAGGGCCTTTTTGTTGAGGTTTCAGCTACTTCTTTTTTGATTTCAACCATTTCATTTGACAGAGTCTTGAGGACCTTTTGTAAACCTTCCATATCATATGGATCTTTAGGGGTTTTCTTCTTTGAATCATCTTTAAAAGAGGCTTTCTTGGATTTTATATCTTCAAGAGCAGCTTTCTTTTCTAAAGCATTAATACGTTTCTCCACAACAAGTGATTCTTTCATATTTTCAGCTAAAGTTGGTTTTCCGGCCCTCTCTACGAAGATAGCTATATTGGTAGGTAGGGCAATTATATACCATTCGCTTCTGGTTTGCTGACTTGGTTTTGAGGCTGTTGGAATCTTATTCAAGAGTTTATTGAATCGCTAGTTGAATTCTTTAATCGGTTCCTTATGCTCTATCCTAAGATTGGAGAGATCATTCATTAATGTGGCCAAAGATCTATCATCACCATACTTAGTGAGAAACTGTTCTTGGCAAATGTTCCAACTGGTAATGGATCGAGAGGGCAGGGAAAAATACCAAGATCTCGCTGATCCTTGCAAAGTATAAGGGAAACGCCTAATGACAAAATCTTCCTCTGTTACTCCTTTCAGATTAACCGGTAACATGAAGTTATTAATATGTTCTTCGACTTGTGTTCCAGCATCTGGATTAAACTTGGGTAACCATTTTTCAGGAGAATCAGGCAACGCATGTAATGGTGCAGGCATATTGACCGCACCAGGACTATTCCATGGATCTGCCATTGAAACACCAGTAGTGGATGAGATTGCTGATGAAATTCCAGATGTTTGGGAAGGAATTGATATTGAGGATTGAGCAGGTTGGGATGTTGAAGTTCCTAATCCTTGATGAACAACAATATGTAATGAGGGAGTGGATGGCTGACTTCACACTGGGGAAGATGAGATGGACGATGTGGATGAAAATGCTTCACTATCAGATCCTTCAGTGTTCTTCTTTGCCCTTTTCCTTTTAGGTAAAGGCAACTCAGTAGGTTTGATACCGAGCTTTCCGCTCTGAAGTCTGGTGAGAGGATGAGGTAGATTGAATTGCGAAGTCTCACTGCCTTGAGATACCTCAGATTTCTGTGGTGATATCGAGAAGCCTTGAAGTTTATGGATGAGTAACTGAACTTCAGGAGACTCAGGACTTAATTGTTCTGGAGTACTGTGGGTTTGAGCAGTGGTAGTTGATTCCTCTTCTTCTCGTTTGGATGCTGGAGAACCAGCATGCAATTGGGAAGTACGAGGTGATGTGGAGGGAGATTTACTCTCAGAATGGACTGTAGATTTGGGTTTGCTCGCCATTCACAGTTCATGCCCTCCTTCTAGCGCCAAAAATGTTGATGCCTCGAAAATCGTTGCATCAACATCGGGGGATAACCACCCGGTCCGGACCTTAATACAACTCCTTTTCTGTTTGGGATGGTGGCTCCGACTGGATATAATGGGACCAGTTTCCCAGTAATGAATAAAAAGGGATGGATGAGTGATTGGTTTTCTAATAAATGATAATGAATGGATGACTTAATCTAAAAGCGAAAATACAAATGACTATTCTATCCTGGGAAGCTTCTATTCTTAAGTGCAACGTTTGATGATCTCTGTTCATCAATAGGCATATAGATGACTCTATTCAATAAACATAGACATTCATTCATATAATAATTTCTTTGTTAAAATAGTTGAACAAAGTAATTAATAAAACATTGTTACACTTATCTTTTTATACTACTGATACATGTATGATTAAAAGAAAAGTATGTTGTAAACATCCAATAGTGGAAAGTATAAAGAATGCTGTTAAAACACATGCATATATTTAATAATAGCAAGAATGATCAAGTAACAATTCACATAAAAAGAACGAATTCAGACATATATAGTAGTACCATATGAGCTGCAAATCATTCCCAACATCAATTGCAATTCGAATTCCTTCTTCCAACTCAGAAATACTTTTAAATAAAGGCAGTAGTGCACATCCACATAAAAGCTTTGTTATCAAAATTGGAATAATTGGCCCAGTATTTAGAAAAAATATATACCTGAAGTACAGTAGTGCAAATTCAGGTTTAAGTCATATACAAAAACTTACGACCCTTTCCAATGCATTGAAAGGGTCTATAAATACTTAATTAAACTAACTAACTACAAAATTAAAATGCTACTAAATTGGTACAACTTGATCTTGAATATCTCCCCCATAGCAATCTGGTAGTCGACAGCATGATTCATCACTCTGACTGTTTTCCTTTAGACCTGAGTTGGCATATCGCTAGCATCGGTTCCACTTCTTGAGGGCGGCTGAGATGAGAATTTAGTTGAGCAACATAGGTGGCATCGTGTATATCGGGAATGATACACTCGATTGCATCTGTTAGGCACTTGAGGGCGGCTCTCTGGCTATATGGTTTTACTAGGAACAACCAATAGGTGTCCCAAGTTAAACTATTAATACCTGTGATCAATCTCCCATTCTTTTCCAGCTCTTGATAACATGATTGCTCCAATGTTTTGGCCGATAGTAATTTACCTGGTGTACACTGACAGATCATATTAGATAAATAGAGAGTATCATTAAGAAATTCAATTAAAATGTCTAGTGGATAATTTGCATCTAGAAACTGCTCTCTCTGCCTTCATCAATTGGGACTGCCACTCCATAAATAAAATTTCTTTATGGGATTCTAGGATTTTAGGCAAATTTGCTGCCTATCCCTCATTAGTGTCCAACCAATTAAGAAAATTTGTCAAGGTCTCATCGGCCTGCTCGAAGTCTTGTCTAGCATTGACTGATTTATTGATTATTGATGTTGTTATGTCACACAGGGGTTCAACTTGAGCAATTTTTACTAATCTTGTTTTTATTACCAGTGCCTTATTAATCTTTAGTGCTTCTGCTCTGAAATCGGCAGGCTGCGGAAGATTCTTGAACTTCTCTATTTGACCTGATAATTAAGAAATTTGCTCATCTTTTTTCTTTACCATCTATTCATTCATTGCTTTCAACTTTGCTAATGCCTCCGATAGTTCTTTCTGCATTTGAATTGCACTCGAATCGATCCTCTGTTTCTCTTCGTGCAACTGCTTGTTCAATTGATTATTTATCTATTGCTGTGTGGACAATTGCTTTTCTAATTGTTCTGCTTTCTGCTGTGCCTCCGATAGTTGTGCTTGTAATGAAGCGATTGCCTGGTCTTTTTCCTTTAACAAATTACTCACTTTCAATGACTTGTCCATGGTGGCCACCGAATAGGCTCCAACATATTGGGACAATTTTGTTAGGTCATCACAAGGATCAAACTCCTCCTTCCAAACTACGTTGGCTGTCACTGTTTGTTCAGGGAACAAGGAAGGTTGATCAATCCTTCTCCTTTTCCTCTGTCGCTTTACTACGGCCCTGTGCTTTGGGTTGTAAAAGACGTCCAATGGAGGTATATCCTCCACTTGCAAAATGATTTGATCCGAAGGATCTTTGGGAATTATTTCTATGTCTGTAGTAGGGGGTAGACCGCTCGTTCTTTCGCTTGGAACCTCTTTTGATGGCGTATCCTGTGTATCAGCTGCTTTGGATGTATTGGCTTCTCCTGAGCTTTCTAGATTGCTTATGATTGAATCGAATTGCTGCCATTCCTGGAGCAACCTTGGGTCAATCTGAGTATTGACATTCACATCCTTGCTGCTCTCGTCCTGCTGCCTTTTCTGTTCTTCTTCACATATCGTCTCTTGTTCTTTCCTCTGCGCTTCCTCTTGTTCTTTCCTCTAGAGTTCCTCCTGCTCTCTTTTTTGGACTTCTCCAGCAGTTTCTGATGTAGCAGGAGGTTCGTTGGTAAGTCGTTGTTCAGGCTCACTTGACTGTGTCATCGGGGCAGTGGCTAACAAATTTAGAGGTAGAGTTTGCAACCTCTGCTCTCTAAGTTTGTTAAATTCGACTAACTCTTCGTCTTGATATCTCATTTTAGCTATCGATTGAATCTAAAATAATGACTCAGCTCAGGAGAATAGGTCCTCAAACTCATCTTCTTGATATTCAAATTTAGTGAGTTTTTCCTTTTCTAGTGCATTATAGACGACTTTGTTTGGATCAAATCGTCTGTTAGGAAGAGTGGTGAGATTCAGTGTATTTATCTTTTCTGCTTCTTTCTCTGCATGCTCGTAGTCATGCAGAGTGTAAATGCCACAGCTTAGAGGAAAAGGGGGCCAGACTTGCTTCTTTTTATTCCTCAGAGTCTTTGTAACTCCTTCGGATGTAAGCTGATATGCTATTTCTCGAGCCAATAGTTTGTCGGGTATATACAAGGGGAGGACGTGAGGCCTGGCATGACTGCTAAAAACTCTTATATATGTAAATTTTTCTTCTCCGAACCAGGTTCCTATGGCTTTCAAGTCAATCTGTGCTTGTGAGGAAATCTTAGGAGCAGGTTTGTGAAAAATCGCATAGTAAATGGGTAACATAAATCCATTGCAAACTTGATATAGGTGGTGTTTATAGCGGGCTTTCCACAAGTTCTGGTGATCGATATGAATGGGCATGGGGTCCTGTGGAGTCCATCTCCACCCCAGCACAGGAAATTCGGAGTTAAAACAGAGAGTATCTAAGATGTAGGCACTAAAGTAAAATGGAGGAATGAACCTTTTCAATAACGCGGGTTTTGTTTCTGAACTCAAGAATAGTTGTTGCTAACTTATCAAATAATATATTCCCCCAATCCATTATTTCGCTATTGCATGCTGCTTCCATTAAAGGTACCATCTCTATGGTGAAGTTTGAAGAATCATGCAACCCCCAAATCCTACACATCATCACTCCGGCATAACAATAAGGAGAACACAAGGAATCGATAGAGTACTTACCCAAGGACTCATGCTTGTGTTTCGCTGGGTTTTGTCTCCATTCCCGTATAGGCACTGATTCAATCTCATTTTCATCTCTGAACTTCTCCAGAAATGCTTTGTTATACTTCTTCTATGGTTTGGGCAAATGGTACATTTGTCTCAGATCATCGGGTTGAAATGAACCGAATACTCTCCTATCGATAGTGCAAAATGTTTTGTTTGTAATTGGAATTTCCCCAACTGCCCATCTTACCACATTTGTGTATGGAAGAATTTTCTCTCGAGCCGCTATCCGGTGTAGGTAAGAATCGGCCAAATCCTTTAGGGTTGCCTCGGACTTGCAGGTCAAGTCTACTGTAGCTTGTACTGATGTTTCCTAAGGCTCTTTGACCTCAACCAGATTATAAATGCTCTGCCAAGTAGTATTACTGAGACCAAGACATGTGGTGTCCGAGATTAATCCTTTTTTACTTGGTCCCAGATCGGCAGTGTGTTGTCCTATTACTGCGGAAGCTGAAGCTGTTCCAAATTTCTTAGACTTCTTCCCCATTTGGCCTAAATTTGCTGCTTCGGAGGAGCTTTGCACAGGAGATAAAATGAATGTAATGCGGAGAATAGGTGGCGCAAAACAAAATATGAAAGAGTTATATCAATCAATGAATAATGGAGGATTAACATAAGGTGGCCGCGGATACAATCTCTGAAGAGATTTTGACATTACTGCTCCATTAATTGGTCGTTTAAACCTGTCAATCATTTAAATGCTCATCATATCGTTTATTGGCCGAATCATTCATTTAAGCGTGGCTTTGATATTTTGGCGGTTAGGCATAAGTGAATTACTATCGCGAAGAGAAAGTCCTTTAATAATAATTCAACCCAATATATCCAGGCCTTATCAATCCTTTTTGAAAGTTGCGCTTAGCTTTATTGCAATCGGGGATCAGAGGAATGCTTAAGTTGTTATATTGGTGTTATTACAGGATCCCCGATCGCCGATAGCAATATCGCCAATTCGCATCGGGAGGTTTTAAAAGAGGGCTTTTAGATGCATGCATGTTACATTCCCCGATCACCGATAGCGATATCGCATCGGAGCAAAGAGAGGGGCCTTTTGTTATGCATCCTTACCTTCCCGATATCCGATAGTTATTCGCGCTTGTCGCATCAGGGAAAACCAATGGGCCTTTTGTTATGCATCCTTTGTTATTGCGATATGCGATCTTGCGATCGCTTTATCGCAATAATAAAGAATTATTCATCTTTATTATAAGACCGATTATATATTGTGTCAAAAGGTTTTATAATGTTTTATTTCTTTTCGGACCTTTTGAGGAATGACAAGTTGATACCAATTTAATCTAAAAGGGACCCATTTCATATTATAGTTTTGAAAATAAAATTTTATGAAATGGGGGGTTGTTGTACAGCACAACAGGTGGTTTTTGCTTTTTTCTACTTGTACCTGCAAAACTGAAATTAATTGAACAAACAAATTGTAAATAACTAAAATGAACTTGCTGAAATGGAAATTGTAGAATTGAAATGAAAGCAAATAAATGACTAATCTACTTTTGCTGGAATGGAAATTGCAGAATTGAAATGGAAGCAAGGAAATGACTAATCTATTTTTACTAAAATGGAAATTGCAGAATTGAAATGAAAGAAAGGAAATGGCTAATCTACTTTTGCTAGAATGGAAATTGCAGAATTGAAATGAAAGTAAGGAAATGCAGAAATTGAAAGAGACAACTACTCTACTTTTAGTGAAATAAACTACTTAGCAGAATGTTGCAGTAGAAAATAGAAGGAAAGCAGTAATCACAAAATGCTCTGATGCTTCCCTGGCAATGGCTGCAAAAGGTGGTAAGCACCAGTATTGTTGCAATAATGTGGCAACTCCTGGTCTTTCTACTTTACTTTTATCAACCCAGTAGTTCGTAACAAACTTGGAAGTGATGGCGTTGTATGCACAAGTACTAGTTCTTACTGCAAGCTGTCACTTGGTTAGCTGGCGTAAGACCATTACGAGCTCAAGACAACTTCTATGAATTCCAAAAGAAGCTTTATATGTGATGAAAGAAAGGAAAGCTTACTCTATAGAGGCTACTCGACTTGCATAAAGAGAAAGAAGACTGAAATGCAAAGTAAACCTAGCAAACCCTAATTAACCAACTAATCCTATTTTTGCAGAAAGAGAGATGAAAAATGATGAAATGAATGTTATTACTTAATCTAGGAAGCAAACAACAACTACTCAAACTATTTCTAGAAGGAAATGAGAAAAAAACATCTTGTTGGAACTTTATGTATTTTTAGGTGAAATTGTCATGCATGTAATTTACTTTTTTGCGAATGTGGCAGTGATTAGGTGGCGATGGAGGGCGACTTTGGAGTTTACAGAAGTGTAGGAAGGTGTGGATCGCTTGTAGGAGGTCCTAGGTGGCCTTCTGGAGGCTTTTCCTACAATTAGACTTCGAAAAGACACCTACAGGAAAATCTATAGGAGGCTAAAAGGGATCTATAGGAGGTCTACAAGAGGATGCCGAGAGCTATTTTAGAGGGTTTTGAAGGTAGTAAAACGGGTGGAAAGGGTAGCTAATGGCTAGGAGGATGTGTTAAGTTATATAGGGTTCATCAAGAAGGATTAGGGAAGAGAAATATGGTTGGACTTGTTCAAAGGAAGAGAGGAAAGTTTATGAGAAAAGTGCAGAAAATTAAGGCAGATTTGTGAGGGACTTTGGATGACCTATGGAACATAGATCAAGGAGAGATGGTGATGACTGATTGGTTGACTTATTGTGAGTGGAGATGTACTGCCAAAGAACTGAAAATCAAACATTGAGATTAAGCAAGCAAAGGAACTAGCTACACCAAAAAAAAGCTAGAACTTTGCATCAAGCTAAGCTAAATTCTGATCTAGGAAAGTAAATGCTGAACAATGCTATATGGAAAGGAAGCATGGAAGTAAATTTATTGCAAGCACAGAAATGAGCATGGTGGAATAGATCTACAGCAAAACATGAACCTTCTAATAAGCTGCAACACCAGAAATCCTATGGAAAAGGAAAATCTGTGTTTTTTTTGTGGCAGCAAGAGGGTCTTGGCCTCACTTCATGCTCCCAAAGGGAGGAAAGGAAGCCAAGGCTCTATGGGTGGCCTTTTTGTATCTTTTTCCTATCACTTTTCAACCTGTTATAGCAAACTGAAATGGAAACAACCTTTTAAATCACCAAAAGCAACATGTCCTTAACTAAGAAAGAAATCTATCTAACAGCAATTAATTCATAAAATGAAACAACACATATAAATACAAGACAAGAGGTGCTTAGCTGCTTGGATTGGGCCCTAACCCGAGAGCTTCAACCCTCTAAGGTGACTCAGTGCTAGCTCAAAAACAATATCATCTTCATTATCAAAATAACAGTAAGATTACATGAAACTGTCCACAAAAGTAAGCTCGAAGTTGAGCAGAGTAAAACTGCAACAAAAGTTCGAAAATTTGACTAACATTCAACAACCTAATGAGGCCCTAGGCCTCTCTACTTATACAACTAAAGCTTCAAACATCTTCCTTAAAATCATGGAGGCTTGGCTCCAAAAACTTGAGATAGACAGAAGTTATCCTCCACTTGCTCGGCTGCCTCTTTGGTGCATTGATGTGGTTGCTTGTGCTTCGAGCTTCTTGAAGGATAATTCAAAGTAGGGAGTCATAAATGAGGGGGATGCCCTCCTATAAATCCTCTCCCTTGTTTTCTTTGAATATTTGCTGGCAAATGTCCATTAAATCTTTGACTTTGTCTCCAAAATTGACCAAAAATCTGCATTAGCACACATTAGACTCCATGGCATAATGACCAACCCAACTCACTCTATTAGCATAAATATAATAAAAAACATGCAATAAACTAATGAGGATTGTGGATTAAGCTAAGTTAAGAGGCAAAATGAACCCATATAATTACCCATTTATGGGACTCATCAATATCCTAGCCACAAACCTAAACTATTTGTGCACTAATGTATAATTTGGATGGGGATGTAGAGATGGAAAGATATTAATCTCGCATTTTCTTTTGGCTAGACGGTACCATGTAGGAAGGAAATAAAAGTAAGAAAGGATCTATCATTCAAGGATGGACTCTATTGCTATGTAGATGAATGGTGACAATTTATTTTTTTAAATGGCTCAAGAATATATTCGAAAAGTAACAAGACTACATATATACAATTTACCTTCCACTTTCTGGAGTCTTTGTATGAATACCCTAAATTATGGTTTTATATATATAGGCTACTATGGATTCATATTGAGAAAATATTGTCAAAATAGGTGTTTCAAATTGTGCAGGGCTATAGAGTTGTAGGGAGTCCTTGAGAATTGGTTTTGTAGGGATAATATGGTACATGTTTGAGAAAAAATGTGTATATAAGGAAATGTGAAAAATATAATCTACCCACTTCTATCCATGTTAGTATTGTAGATAAATGTTTTCAATCCTTCATTTAAAGGATTCAATATTATAACATAGTGCTTCCTTAGTGTTCGATATTGGTAATACAAGTTGATCAATGTTGATTTATGCGAAGCACTTCTTATTGCCTCTAAAGTTTTTTGCGAAGTAGAACTAACAAAAAATGTAGTAGAAATTATTTTCCATTAGAATTGTCGAAGTTAGATATTATCTTATGCTGTCAATTATTTATGCCAAAGTTTTCAAGTTGGATGGTGTGGCAATTGGTAGACCAATGATTAAATGTAAATGTTTAAGAATAATGTGAGGTGGTAGTAATTAAAGTTGAAAACATAGTTAAGACTACACCTTGGTTTTGAGAGAGTTTGCTTACATATAGGCCATCATTCCCAATTGTTCCAAAATTGTTAAATATAAAAATGAAAAAAGTGGTATGCATATAGTGTACTAGAACATATGTGATGCCTACCTTAATATGATATATTTTCATTTAGAAGATGCAATTAGTACATTCTTATCTACATTGGCAAATGATTTTTATACTCTTAGTTATGTTTCATACAATTTAATTCTAAGAAAATGTAAAAATTATTAATGAGAGGCAATGAGAATATGCAAATTTTCAAGTTAGATACATAAAACCACAAGAGATTCAAGGAAGCAGAGATATAGAAGGAAAAAACACATTTTCACACGTAAGGATTTTAAGCAATTTTGGCATATATTCATTTATGAGAGTTATAAATAGATAATAAGAAATACTTGATGGGAATTTTCCATTACATCAATATCCACAATTAAATTTGATTTCATAACTAAGACTTATATATTCTCAAATGAATTCTCCATGGTGTAGTTAAGGGACATTATAGATGTAGATATCATTGATATATCAAATGTAATAGTAGTTATACATTATAAAGGGCATGCATGATTCAAGTTTAAAACAAAGCAATAGTTTACAACGACATACACCAGCATGATCAAGACCACCAAATTCTTGAAAAATTGCAAGAGAAGAAGGTAGCCTTTATGACATGAATAATTGTAGCATTATTGTGGTGTTCTACTTTGAAGAAGTATCAAATGGAAACCTATTTGATACTTTGCATGAAAACAATGAAGAGTTCACATTAAATAGAAGAGATATGGTTTTGGGTTGGATAAGATGGTATATGATTAGATTGGGAGTAGCTCATGAATTAAAATATATCCATCCTTTGAGATATTGTCATGAAATATGGGACCTAGACCAATCATTGGTGTAGGAAAGGATTACTTGGTAGTTTTAGCATCCTCAACTTGTTTGTTGGATTTATAATGAATGGTGACTGAATTTCAATCTAGGAATCCTAGAAGAAGTGATAAAATAATATTTGGGTGTTGTTTTGTTGTTTATAATATAATTCTCATAGGTTTGTGCAAGGAAGAAAAAACTACAATTTTCTTGTGATGTTTTAGGAGGAGGCTTAAAGGAGAGGAGATGGTTGGGCTCACTAGTGATATTTACTTAGATATTAAACGAGGATGTAGTTGTATTATTCAATATATGTATTTTCCTTCACATATATTTCCTAATATTTTGAATTGTGAATTCAAAGAAGTTTCCACCGTTCTTGGAGCTGGAATCTAAAATGATGTCAACCAAATTCTTCACCCACCCAGCAATAAAGTTTTACAAAGCTTGAATTTTTCCATTCATGGGTTTCCAAATTTTCAACAACTAATTTAAAAGGGACATTTTTAAACTTTTGATATCAATTGAACTATTTATGAGAATTTATACTGATTACAAGTACTAATTATTTTATTTTGTTGTTAAATACTTATAGATATGATGATGACCATAAATATTTTGAATGTCCATAAGGTTGGATAGTGGAGATATTGAATAAGAATGTCCTAGGACAATCATGGATTCGTTACAAGTTCATTGAGCCTTTACTATCATGGAGATGCAAGTTGGGAATATGAGGCTACCATGCAAAAGTAGTGCCCATAGCTTTTGAAGGTTTTTTATTGTACATTTATCTAGAATTAATTGAAGACAAAGAACAAATATGGAGGAGGGGAATGTAATTCAACACTCTGTCCATATATTGTAATTTTTTACCTGCATATGATATTTCAATTTGGTGAGCTAGTATGGTTTTTTGGCCCAAGTTCTAGTAATGTTTTTAGGTAAGTGAGCATGTGCGTTGAAAGGCCAATGATTTTATCAAGGTAACATTGTACATATGCACTAATTAAAGAAAATAATGCATAGTTGCAAAACATATGGTGAAAACAGTGTGGGGTAGTAGGACTCCATGAGAGAATAGGAAAGAGGAATAGAGGCTTAGAAATGGGGCTAAGCTGGGAAAATACTATTTTACTCTTATCCTAATTAATAAACTTGGATTATATGTTTTAAGTGGAAAGTATAACCTAATTATGAAAAGATAGGGTGGTGTAATGTTAAAATACATTATGGTATAATCCAATAAACCATATTGATGTTTTATCATAACTTTTAAAAGAGGAGAAAGGGGTTGCATGGGTTCCATGTGTCAAAATGAACCATGAATACAAAATTCAAGGATCTTAGTGGAATTATGATCGTATCATTTAGTGTTCCTTTGTGACTAAACTGCCTACATTGAGGAGAGGTAGAGAGTGACCTTGCCACTATTTATCCTCACCATATGAGGCGAGCTTAGGTATGTCCAAACTTCACCTTTTTTGTCTTGGAAATGCTAGAGATCATCTAGAGATGCCTAAAGGAAGATAGAACTCTTTATGCTATGCTCGTGATGGAGCACTTGAATACTAGTGGCACATCCTCGAAAACTATAGATATAGAGATGGGGGAGCACTATGTTGAGTTGTGTAGGCATATATGGGATGAGATCCTATAGGTTGGAGATTTTTGGGTTTTTGTACCTTAGCCTTGAACTGATTGAGCTAATTGCTACAGAATTGTAGGTGAAAATTTTCCATGGTGGAGTATTAACTCCAACTTAGAGGTGAATCACTAATGGGAGATTAAGAGGAGTGTGGTATATGGTTGAGAGAAAAAAAAATGAGGTATACAACCAATTAGTGCTTCATTGAAACATAAGTTTTTATAATTATCCTTTATAAGTGATTAATAATGTGTTTACTATTTGATCCTTAAAGTCTATATTATTTATGTATGTTATTATGTTATTCTAGTTATATTATATATTATTTATGCATGTTATTATGTTATTCCAGTTATATTATATAATGCATACGCTAGAGTGTGCATTAGGATCGATGCATGAGTAAAGGTTAATTATAGTACCTACCATACCTCAATGGTAGGGATTTGGCTTTGTAATGTCACGAGGCTATGTTACATGTCAGCTAGTTGTTTTCGGATTGATGTTCGAGCTCTAGTGGGCATGCTATACATGCAGGTAATAGAGCGGTAGCAAAATAGATAATTTGGAATTTGAAATTCAATTGTTATTGTGTCACATCATGTTAGATGTGATATTGCTAGTCTATAAGAAGGAACTATTTATACTAGTGTGTAGTAAACAACTATCTCTAGAGATTTTGAGATTTTACGATTTTGGAGGAGATAAATTTTAGTTAGATCCATCCTTATTTTTGGAAAATATATTTATATTCTTCATCAAATTCCAAAATTTAGACATATTTTATACCTTCTCCATAAATCACTAAAATAAATAAAGGTAGTTCAATGGATAGATAGATAGAGTGTCCATTGCCTCCTTAATCTGCTAATGTATAGTAAGAGAGATGCTTCATATTCTCTTAAAATTCAGCCATTATCGAAGCTTTATAGGTATTGGAAGATACATTCTTACTGGAGAAAAATATATTAGATCTAATTGTCACTTGTATTCTCTTTCTAAAAACCGGGTTTCAGGGAGGTATATTTTCATTTATTTGCAAGCGTTAGAATTTTTTCCCTTGAGATAGATTCTTGCTTGCAACTATGTGGATATTACTAGAGGAAAACCATCAAGAATAAGGTAAGATCTTCTCTCCTATTCCTATTAATATAAACTGAATGCACAATTCTTAATTTAGTGTGTAAAGAGTATATAAATCTATATACTTTCCATTTCTTTAACAAAAACGAAAAGTTATGAGTCATAAAAAATGCATCTAGATGCCGGTGAATTGTAATATATAATTTATTGCTGATTTTGTATTGTAATTTATAATTTATTATAGGAGGAATTTATTGTGTATTTTGTAATGTATACGGTTGTAATGATAATGACATATCCATTTTATGTATTTCTTTTATAATTTCAGTATTTTGATATTGCAGGTCACTAACATTTGCATTATTGTGCAACCTATGGATCTATCTCCCTATCTATTTGATTAAACCAAAACAAACCTTCTTGTTCACATAAAGAATTAAAGAAAAACATTAACATTACATACATTTAATTGTAATTGTAAATAGAATATTAATGATACATTCATTTAATTTAATTCTGTGATATATTTTCAACGTGTACTAGACTTCTCTAAAATAAATAAGTGATCTGTCTTATAAGACATATATCTTTTAGAAGTTGAGTCATAAAACATGCATGATGCCAGTGAATTGTCATATATGATTTATTATAAGAGGTATTTAGAGTGTATTTTGTAATGTATACCGTTAATAATATATCGATTCTATGTATTCCATTTATAATTTCAGTACGCTGATATTGTAGATGACTAATATTTGTACTGTTGTGCAACCTATGGATGAAGTGATTATTCCACTTGTTAAGATTCCTTTTACATTTATACATGAACGACTTCAAATTGGTATGGAAAATTACAATCACTTTACGGTGACTTTGTCCCATTCGTGGATTAACTGATTATTTCACTAGTTAAGATTTCTCTTTTTTACATTCATACATTGATGGTTGAATTTCAACAACCTGGTATTCTTTATAAATATTATAATGTATTGGACTGATAACGTTTTCTCATTCATTCAATTATGGATCTGTGTTTCGGACCTCACTAACGACACACTTTATAAAGATAACCTTTTTTAGCGTTTGCAAATACAAACATGACTTCAAAAACTCAATTTCTATTCAAATATACGATATAATAAATATTAAAGTGTCGGGCTACATAGTTTATGCTCAAGAATTAAATTGCAATTTTGGAAAATAATCCAGTGTTTAACGCCATTGCAAGAACCCTAATTGTTATTGAGAATTGCCTCTTAAGATTGATTAAGAATATATATTGACGTAGAATAATGGTTGAAGGAAAAATTGTCATTGACCTCAATAATTTGCAATAATTTGGAAATGTGAGAATAAATCACCTCGTCTCAAAAACAATATTTACTGATTGTCAAACCATTATGACCTGGCCCATCGATGTATATGTAGACTACCAAAATATTTTCGGTTGCACAATCGTTTTATATGTAGAAATTTACAACATTTATGGATGTACAGTTATCATTCATTGACCAATCTGTAACGCGTCTCTGTTACGCGTGAGCAAATCAAAGTCCAACATTATAGGCGCTTTGTGTTGCATTTAAATTTCAACCATCAATTCGGACTTTTGCGCTTGGCATGGTTAGCTGGATTCCATCGAAGCTTATGTGCATTTCGTTGGGTAGCTATCTGCTGGGTTGAATATTACTGTTAAAGACTCGGGACTGAGCGAGAAACAGCGTAATGTTTTCTTTTCGTACTGAGAGGTCGCTCCAATTCCCTTTTTAGATTTTTAGACAGACAATGACATTGTGATTTACTTTTAGCCTTGTCAAAAGAGCCGCGGATATCTAATGATGTTGACAGAAGAAAGAAGAAAACAACTCACTAATTTTCGTTGCCAGCACAATTGCTTACTGTTCCGGCATGGTAGAGAGGCTACAGATATTTCACATATGGGATATTATAGTAATCATTCAGGAAGGAAAAGATATGAAGAGAATACACTTTTAACATTCCTGTAGTATTGAATTTGCTAGCATTTTTAGTAAAATCTTCAAATTATTAAAAAAAAATGTTTTTAAGGAAGATCTAGCCTATTTATTCTTTCGTTTATTTCTCCCAAAGTCACATGGAGCCTACTGATTCTCCTACTCAATTCTTACAACTTTACCTAAATCTTTTACTTTAATTCTTACAAATTCACCTAAATCATGTTGCTGCCAGAGGTGTATTTTATAGCTTGTTATAAGGGATCTGTGTACCGTCCTTGAGTTCCAGTTGTCGCATACCTTTTTTTTAATAATAAAATTTTAATTAAATTATTAAAAAACGTAAAGAATTTCACTCTCATTATAAGCTTTTTGTGGGTTATTGGTTTATTTAATAATTTATTATAAAAAATTTATAGTAAAAATATCTTTATTTAACTTTCCCTCATATTTATGAAATAACAAAATTTTATAAAGTTTACAAGAAAACCTTATTATCATAGTTTTCTTATAAAATAATATATAAATAATAAGATTCAAAATGGAAAATCTTATATTAAAAAAATATATAATACTTGAAAAAATCAATAAAATTAAAATTAAAATTAATATATATATATAAATATATAAATAGATATATCTTAAAAAATTCATTTTAATTATACAGTCAAAGAAAAATCTTATTTAATTTTTACATTAAAAATATTTACAACTCAAAATAATATTTTGAACCTAAATCCGTGATTAAAAAAAACTTGATAATTTAATTTCCCACAACTACCAAGGCCCAATAATTCACGGACATATCTCTTTTATATCTTTTTAATTAATTATCTATTTTTTGATAATTTAATTTCTCACATTTACCATGGCCCAATAATTCACGGACATATCTCTTTTTTTCTTTTTAATTGATGATGTAGTTCTGTGTCCGACGTTGCCTCAATGTTAAAAATTGATAAGCTATTTCTGTCTTCCAAGTTGAGTCAATGTTGTCAATCTAAGTGCATTTTATTTGGAGATGTTGTTTAATTTTTCTTATTCTAATTTTTCCCTTCTTATAACTTATTTCATATATTAATTTAGATTCATTTAACATCATATCTATCATGTCTTCTACCTCGAGGGATCTTTCTAAAGGCATGATAGATTCGGTGTTACATGAATCTAAGCTAGTTCCAATTGAAGGCAACAATGTCATATTTTTAGATTATCATTATTACGTATATGTTTGAGATTAACTTCAAAATTCACATTATGTTTTCTTTCCTTGGCATGACCATATCATTCTCTTCTTTAATTTAGTCTGTGTTGTGAGGCATGATAGATCCGGTGTTAGATGAATGTAAGCTAGTTCCAATCGAAGACAACAATGTCACATTTTTAGATTATCATTATTATGTATATGTTTGAGATTAACTTCAAAATTCACATTGTGTTTTCTTTCCTTGGCATGACCATATCATTCTCTTTTTTAATTTAGTCTATGTTGGTTGCCTTGTATGGTTTGTACATCTTTGTTTGGATGCTTTGAGTGATTTGTGTGTTTATGTGCTTGGATTTGGATGGTAATATTTTTTGATGTTACTGTTGTTGTGTTATATTTTTATATGTGTATGCAATTGTCAATTAGTAATTAGTTAGTGATGTTTTATATGTGTATGTAATTGTCAGTTAGTAATTAGTTAGTGATGAAGAAGGGAGACAATTTTAGTTGTGAGGATTGATACTACACATCTATTTCATTTCAGTTTAGGTACCACAACTTCTCACAACTAATTAATTATCAATAGTGTCCCTCTAGGTATTACTAAATATATCTTAAAGAATAGTTTTAATAATTTATTGCATAAGATTACTCTCGAAATAATTTTTTTCTTTGCTAATGTTCGAAATCATTTATTACCTTCAAGAATATTTTGATTATTTTTTATCTATAGTCAAAGTCAAGAAATAATGTATTTTTTATTTTTTTAGTGGCTAGAGCTATAAAATATTTACATTATTTGTTTCTCCATCTCAAAACAATTATCACATTTCTTCAAATATTATGAATACATTATTATATGCAATTATCTATTAGTAATTTCTAATATATGTAATTTTGAATATATTTTGAATATATGTAAATGTCTATTACTAATTAGTTGGTGATGCAGAAGGGAGACAGTCTTATCAAGGATTAATTTGCACTTTCCATGAGGATTGATTCTGCACATCTATTTCATTTTAATTCTAGGTATCACAACATTTGACAGCTAATTAATTCTTAATAGTGTCTTCTAGGTATTACTAAATATATCTTGAAATTTTTTATCTTAATAATCTACAACGTCAAGATTAAGAACATCTAATTCATTTAATGAAAGCAGTCAAATAAGATTAGAAAACAACATCTACACTAAAACCAATGCATCTAATGCAAGCATGCAAATGAGATTAGAAATTAAGATCTACAGTAAAATCAAGTGAAAGAAATCAAGCAGGATTAGAAATCCAAATCTACCCTGAAATAAATGCATCTAGTGCAAGCAGTAAAATAGTATTAGAAATCAACATATACATTGAAATCAATGCATCTACTGCAAACAATTGAATATAATTCTAAGAAAACATCATCTACACTAAAATCAATGAATCTAGTGCAAGAAATATTATTCTCTCTCTCTCCCCTCGATCTAATCTTGAAAAATATTTTTAATAATTTACAGTCTCAAGATTAACAACATTCAAATCATCTAATGCAAGCAATCAAATACGATTAGAAAACAACATCTACACTAAAATTAATGCGACTAATGCAAGCAATAAACTAAGACTAGAAATCAATGTCTACATTCAAATCAATGCATCTAGTACAAGCAATCAAATATAATTAGAAATGAACATCTACGCTGAAATCAATGCATCTAGTGAAAGAAATCAAATAGGATTAGAAAACACCATCTACACTGAAATCAATGCATCTAGAAAAAGAATTCAAATAGGATTCGAAATAAACATATACACTGAAATCAATGCACTTAATGTAAATAATCAGGTATAATTAGAAATCACCATCTGCATTGAAATCAATGCATCTAATGCAAACAATCAAATAGGATTACAAATCATCGTCTACATTGAAATCAATGCATCTTGTGGAAGAAACCTTATTCTCTCTCTCACTCGTCCATCTACATCTATAACTCCCTTTATCTCTCCTTCTTTTTCACTTTATCTCACCCTCGAAAACACACATTCTCTCTTTCTCCATATATATCTATCTCTCCCTCACTCACTCCGTCACTCCCTCTACCGCTCTCTTCTTCCCTCTCTTTACCTCCTGTCTATATCTTTATCTCCCTTTTCCTCTCCTTTGTCTCTCTATATCACCTGCAAAGCATACATACACTTTCTCCATATCTATTTATCTCTCCCTCCCTATTACACTCCCTCTCCCTCTCTCCCCCTTCTATTTCTCTTCACTCCTGCTCTCCTCTCTCCCCCTCTGTATTTTCCTTATTACTCCCTCTCTCTCTCTGCACATTTACCTCTTTATGTCTTTCTTCTTACCTATCTCCCTTTGCCCCTCCAAATCCCTCTCTCCCTCCCTCTCTCCTTTTTTTCAAGTCATCTCTCTCTTCGTTCCTCTTTGTCCCTTTCCCTCCCACCTCAATCTATCTCCCCCCCTCTCTCTCTTCGCCCTCCAACTCTATCACTATATCCCTCCCTCTCTCCTCTCTCCTTCTCTCCCCCATTCCTTACATCTCTCCTTCTTTGTCTCTCTATCTCTCCCTTTTCACTCCTTCTCTCTCTCTCTCTCAATGTATTTCTTCTTCACTCTCTTTCTCCCCATCCAACACCATCTCTCTATCCCTCCCTCTCTCCCCCTCTCTCTCATGTCCTCTCTCTGGTCCTTCCCCTATCGCTTTCTCTCCTACCTTCCTCTCCCCCCCCCATCTCTCTCTCTCTCTTTTCCCTCTTACCTTGTCACTATCTCTCTCTTCCCCCTTCTCTCTCTCACTCCTCTCTTTCTCTCTCTCTCTTCATTCCTCCTCTTCCCTCTCCTTCATTGTATCTCCTCCTCTCCTTCACTCCCCCTACCTCTCCATCTTTATCACTCTATGTCTTTTTTTCCCCTCCATATATATATCTAGAGTTAATATATATGAGGATATATTAATATATATTTTAATATAACAAATAGAATATGATATTAAATTTACTATTGCATTAATCCAAAGTTTTAAATTTAATAATACTAATAATATAATATATTAATATTATTCTTGAATATAATATTAATATTATAATATCAATATTAGATTTAATGATGTTTTTTTACATGGCATGATAACAAAATTTATAATAAAACTACATCAAATTAATATTTTCAAATATTAAAACTTTGATGTGGAAATATTTATGCCTTTAAAGATTTTAATATCTCCCTGGGATATGACTTTTCCTTTTAAAGATTCATTTTGCAAATGTTTAGTTAAAAGAAATATTAAAAGATTCTATAGAAAGATTTTCCATTCTTTTGTTGAATTAACCTTTTTCCATTGATTTAGGATATGGAATTGACTTTAGTAAAGAGTAAAATTGTTTAAAATTTTACTTAATTTGAAAGTTTAATGTGGTACAAAATTTGTGAAAAGTAAATTTATGATCCATTCAAATTCAAGTATATGATAAAGGAACTATAAAAGGCATGAGATAAATTACTATCAGTTCAAATATGTAGTTATATTTTAATAATTAATCTTAGTCCATTAATAAGATTAAACAGTTATATATAATTTAATATTGCCGGACATTAGCCAATTTCTTTTTATTATTTTTTTAGGACGCAACATACTTACACATCTCGGTCATATAATAATTTATTTATTTTTAACTTTTTATTATCAATCGAGCCAATATTTAAATGTTTACAATACCCAACATTTAAATATTTACACTCATCCTCGATACTTAACTATATATTATTTTTAAATTTGTATTTATTACTATATATTATTTTTAAATTTGTATTTATTACTTTTAATTTTTCCATTATTAATTGAGCCAACATTTAAATGTTTACTCTCATCCCGGGCTCTATATTACTTTTAACTTTTTATAATTCTTTAATTGGGCCATCATTTAAAAATGTTGGCAAAGTTTCTTACATTACACCTATACATATTCCCTATACTCAGGCTATATAGCATCTCTCAGTGCAATAACTTTGTATAGATTTGGTGATTTTCTCATTAAGTTATAAAAAAATGGGAAGTATTTGCAAATATTTTGATAAATTACAAAACCACATATAATAATAAGAACAAATTTCATGAAATTATGATATATTCATTTTGCATGTTTACAAAAAGAAACATAATTTGTCCCTCCTCTAAACAATGCTATAACCATTAAGAGTTGCATTCATCAAGTTTATTTTTATACATTCATGCAAATAATTCTCTTAGTTTTGATAATGTTTAAGCACAAATTTGTTTAATGTATTTATGTTGATAATCTACAAATTTCCATGGATCTAATAAACTATACTTTAAAATCTAAAGTCTACACTATGAGGGTTTACTTCTCTTTAGATTTATCGATTTGTAAATTACTATTAATTGCATATACACGTAAACTATGATTATAGAATAGTCAACTAAAAAACTCACAAACCACAATTGACACAAAGTATGATCCGAACTTAAACAAAAATGCAACAACTTACAGATATAATCATAAACAGAAAGATGCAGCATAAAATTACTTCATTTTATTAATAGAAAAATATTGAACTATGCTTACAAACAAAATGGAAATAAGATAGCTCAGGCGATGGTAGGTTATCTCTCAAAAGAGATGTGGTGTCTACATGCCTCTGAAATGTGTTACAATGAGGCTCAAGGGCCTATTTATTATAGGAAAACATGAGAAAAACATAAACAACCAAAACCCTAACCCCAGGAGATGTAACACCAATAATTTTTCGACCCTACTGCAATTAGTTGGGTAGCCAACTTTCCAAGGGTCATAACTTAGTCATATTATCTCCATTTGGTGCGTACGATACCTTCTTGGAAAGGTCTCTCTAAGTACTATAGGTTTCACCATATGCATTTCCTACATCCTTGGGCCTTCCACAAAACCCAAAAAGATGACATTCACGGGGTCAAAACTTCTCTAGAAGTTCACGACCCGAAAAACTGTTAAAAATAGTAAATTCTGAAATGAACAACGAAACAGATGAAATTGACTCAGGGGTCTAGGTCGAATAGGCGGGTGGCCACTAATATCCACCTGGATCATTCCTCTCCCCTTAGGAAGAAATGGTCCCCATTGCGTGTAGAGCCTCCATAAGGTGAGGAAATTTATGTTGAACCTGGTCCCTCGTGAACCACTTGCCCTGGTGAAGGAGTTTCCCTACTTTGGAAACTAGACATAGTTGTATCCTTTATGGCGAATGTTCTTGATATATGTGTCAATGATCTAATCACTTGTCATATGTTCCATGCAGTCCAGGTTGAGCTCTATTGGTGTGATTTGTTCTGCAATGTCGGATGTATCCAACAATGTTGGAAAATATGGCTGAAGGAAATGTACATTGAACACTAGGTGTACACCAAGAAACAGTGGGATGATGAGCTCAAAGGCATTGACACTGACAACCTTGGCGATGGTGCATGGCCCATATTAGAGCGAGCAAAGCTTGCGGTGTGGTCCAGAAAGGCACTCCTTCTACAAATGTAGCCAAAATTTGTTGCCCACCTGAAACTTGTGCAACACTCGATGTTGATCATGGTGCCACTTGTACTTAGCATTGGCTCTATCCAATATATCATGGACCTACTAGAATATGTGTTCAATGTGCTTAATGAAGTTGCTAGCCATTTTAGCTTTGGACTGAACGTGAGACGAATCTACCTGTGTGGCTACAAATGGTATGGACACATCAATGGAGAAAAATGGCTGAAACCCTAGCCCTACCTGAAAGGGGTTGTGGCATGTTGAGTTGTGGAGAGCTCTGTTGTAGATGTGTTGGACATAGGGGAGTCTGCCATCCCACGTGCGTGGATGATTCGAGTTGTACATGCACATAATGTGTAAGATTATCTTGTTGACAACCTCTATTTGACCATCAATTTGGGGATGGAAAATCGTGGACATAGTAAGTTTTGTATCCAACATCGACCAAAGACTTGACCAAAATGCACTCAGGAATATGTTGTCCCAATCTGAGACAATGGACTATGGGATCCCAAAGTCTACCTATACTCACTCAAAGAAGAGCTTAGTAGTGGCCTCTATTGTGATACTCTTCTTACGGGCCGCCATGGTGGCCATCTTAAAGAATTTATCGATGACCATGAAAATGCAATCGTTGTTGTGGTCAGTAGCAGGAAGGCCCGTCATGTAATCCATGGGGACAAATTTTGAAGGCCAGCTACGAGTAGGTATAGGAGTATACAAACCTTGCTTCTTGATGGTTGGTTTGGTAATGGCATAGACAGTGTAGGATCTAATGTACTTCCCAACATCCTGATGAAGTTTCGCCCAATAAAAATACTTCTGCAATACCGCCACTAGTTTCTCTACTCTGAAATGTCCAATTACCCAAATATTGTGTGCCTCCGAAATAATATTGTCATGCTCACTTGAAGGAACACAGATGTGTCCCAAGTGGCATAGCAGTGCATCTTAAAGGTGAAAATTTGGAACTTGATTCCCTTCCAGGAGTGTCTGGTATATGCTTCTGAATTCTGAATTGCTCTTGTAAAGATGCAGCCACCCCGATGTCTCGTGCCCATATGATTTGAGCACAGTAATCAGTGCCATGACTGGTGGTCAGCTGAGGCAATCAACAACATTATTTGTGCTCCCCTTCTTATACTTAATGTTCAAATGGAACTATTGCAAATAGTGGACCATTTCGGATGGTAATGTTCTGCAACTTCCCTTATGTCTGTATGAACTGTAGAGGTTTGTGATTTGTGTGGATGACTGTTTCCTTCCCCAGAATGTAATGCTTCCATTGACGATACGCCTACACAATGGAATACATTTCTTTGTCGTAAGTGGGGTACTCTCGAACTGTGTTTGAAAGTGTCTCACTGTGATAAGCCACTCAATGTCCATGCTGAGTAAGAACCACACCAATAACATATTTGGAGGCATCTATCTCAATCTCAAATGGTTATTTCAAGTCTGGTAATGTGATCAGAATATAGGTGATTATTCAACTTAGAGAATGCTTGTTTTTGGGTTTCTGACCAAAAAAATGTTTCTTTCACTCTACCCTTAGTGACTTGAATTAAAGGCCAAGTTATATGAGAGAACCCCCACATGAACCTATGGTATAAATTGGCAAGACCCAAAAATCTATGGAGCCCTGTTATAGTGGTTAGGGATGGCCAATCCTGACTGAGCTGTATCTTGGATAGGTCCACATGTACACCATGCTCATTAATGATGTACCCCAGATATTGAACTTGGGTCAGGCCAAAGGTGAATTTCTCTAAGTTAGCACAAAATTTGTGTTGGTGTAGGGTTTGAAGGACCTATCGAATATGGTGGAGGTTATCTTCCCAACTCTGGTTGAAAATCAAGATTTAATCTAAATTCACCACCACAAATGCATTGGTGAAGGGTCGAAAGATGTCATCCATTAGTCTCATGAAGGTTGCAGGGGCGTTCGTGAATTCGAACGGCATGAGTAACAATTCGAAAGTGCCCTCCTTGGATTGGAAGGCAGTATTCCATGCTTAGAGGGTTCGATAAACATCTAGTGATAACCTGACTTCAAGTCAAACTTGCTAAAATATTTGGCCCCCTTGAGCTGGTCTAGAAGGTCATCAATCCACGGGATTGGGTACCTATTCCAGGAAATGATCTTGTTCGACGCATGATAGTCAATACAGAACCTCTAGGTTCCATCCTTCTTTTGTACCAATAAAACAAGGCTCCCAAAAGGTGATGAGCTTTGCTTGATGTGCCCTTTCTACAATAGCTCCTAAATCTACCTCTTGATCTCATTGTTCTCTAGAACATAGAGTCAATAGATCGGTCCATTGGGTAGTGGCACGCCCGAGGTTAGATCGATGGAGTGTTTGACCTGATATTGCAGAGGTACCCCTATGGGTGAGGTGAAAATGTCCCTATACTCCTCCACGACCTTGTCCATCTGCTGCTAATGTGCAGAGGAGCCTTTCCTGGAAGTCGTGACCACAACCTTCTTCATGCCCTGGGGGGTAGTAGGACTCCATGAGAGAATAGGAAAGGGGAATAGAGGCTTAGCAATGGGGCTAAGCTAGGAGAATACTATTTTACTCTTATACTAATTAATAAACTTGGACTATATGTTTTAAGTGGAAAGTATAACCTAATTATGAAAAGATAAAGAGATGTAATGTTAAAATACATTATGGTATAATCCAATAAACCATATTGATGTTTTATCATAAGTTTTAAAAGAGGGGAAAGGGGTTGCATGGGTTCCATGTGTCAAAATGAACCATGAATACAAAATTCAAGGATCTTAGTGGAATTACGATCTTATCATTTAGTGTTCCATTGTGACTAAACTGCCTACATTGAGGAGAGGTAGAGAGTGACCTTGCTACTATATATCCTCACCATATAAGGTGAGCTTAGGTATGTCCAAACTTCTCCTTTCTTGCCTTGGCAATGCTAGGGATCATCTAGAGACCCCTAAAGGAGGATAGAACTCTTTATGTTATGCCTGTGATGGAGCACTCGAATACTAGTGGCACATCCTAGAAAACAGTAGATATAGAGATGGGGGAGAACTATGTTGAGTTGTGTAGTCATATATGGGATGAGACTATAGGTTGGAGATTTTTGGGGTTTTGTACCTTAGCCATGAACTGATTGAGCTAATTGCTAGGGAATTGTAGGTGAACATTTTCCATGGTGGAGTATTAACTCCAACTTAGAGGTGAATCACTAATGGGAGATTAAAAGGAATCTGCTATATGGTTGGGAGAAAAAGAAAAGAGGTATACAACTAATGAGTGCTTCACTGAAACATAAGTTTTTATAATTATTCTTTATAAGTGATTAATAATGTGTTTACTATTTGATCCTTAGGGTTTATATTATTTATGTATGTTATTATGTTATTCTAGTTATATTATATATTATTTATGGATGTTATTATGTTATTCTAGTTATATTATATATTGCATACCCTATAGTGTGCTTTAGGATCAATGCATGAGTAAAGGTTAATTATAGTACCTACCATACCTCAATGGTAGGGATTTGGCTTTGTAATGTCACGAGGCTATGTCACAGGTCAGCTAGTTGTTTTCGGATTGATGTTCTAGCCCTAGTGGGCATGCTAGACATGGTATTAGAGCGTTAGCAAAATAGATTCAATTTGGAATTTGAAATTCAATTGTTATTCTCTCACATCATGTTGGATGTGATATTTCTAGTCTATGAGAAGGAACTATTTATACTATTTTGTAGAAATTTTGAGATTTTACGATTTTGTAGATAAATTTTAGTTAGATCCATCCTTATTTTTGGAAAATATCTTTCCTACTCTTCATCAAATTCCAAAATTTAAACATATTTCATACCTTCTCCATATATCTATAAAATAAATAAAGGTAGTTCAATGGATAAATAGATAGAGTGTCCATTGCCTCCTTATTCTGCTAATGTATAGTAAGGGAGATGCTTCATATTCTCTTAAAATTCATCCATTATCGAAGCTTGATAGGTATGGGAAGATACATTCTTACCGGAGAAAATTATATTAGATCTAATTGTCACTTATATTCTCTTTCTAAAAGCCGGGTTTCAGGGACGTATATTTTCATTTATTTGCAAGCGTTAGAATTTTTCTCTTGAGATAGATTCTTGCTTGCAACTATGTGGATATTACTAGCGGAAAACCATCAGGAATAAGGTAAGATATTCTCTCCAATTCCTATTAATATAAACTGAATGCACAATTCTTAATTTAGTGTGCAAAGAGTATATAAATCTATATACTCTCTATTTCTTTAATAAAAACGAAAACTTGTGAGTCATAAAAAATGCATCTAGATGCCGGTGAATTGTAATATATAATTTATTGCTGATTTTGTATTGTAATATATAATTTATTATAGGAGGAATTTATTGTGTATTTTGTAATGTATACGCTTGTAATGATAACGATATATCCATTTTATGTATTTCTTTTATAATTTCAGTATTTTGATATTGCAGATCACTAACATTTGCATTATTGTGCAACCTATGGATCTATCTCCCTATCTATTTGATTAAACCAAAGCAAACCTTCTTGTTCACATAAAGAATTAAGAAAAAACATTAACATTACATACATTTAATTGTAATTGTATATAGAATATTAATGATACATTCATTTAATTTAATTCTGTGATATATTTTCAACATGTACTAGACTTCTCTAAAATAAATAAGTGATCTGTCTTATAAGACATATATCTTTTAGAAGTTGAGTCATAAAACATGCATGATGCCAGTGAATTATTATATATGATTTATTTTAAGAGGTATTTAGAGTGTATTTTGTAATGTATACCGTTATAATGATAATAATATACCGATTCTATGTATTCCTTTTATAATTTCAGTATGCTGATATTGTAGATGACTATTTGTACTGTTGTGCAACCTATGGATGAAGTGATTATTCCACTGGTTAAGATTGCTTACTTTTACATTTATACATGAGCGAGTTCAAATTGGTATTGAAAATTACAAGCATTTTACAGTGACGTTGTCCCATTCGTGGATAAACTGATTATTTAACTAGTTAAGATATCTCTTTTTTACATTCATACATTGATGGTTGAAATTCAACAACCTGGTATTCTTTATAGATATTATAATTTATTGGACTGATAACGCTTTCTCATTCATTCAATTATGGGTCTGTGTTTCAGACCTCACCAACCTCGACACACTTTATAAAGATAACCTTTTTTAACGTTTTGCAAATACAAACATGACTTCAAAAACTCAATTTCTATTCAAATATACGATATAATAAATATTAAAGTGTGGGCCTACATAGTTTATGCTCTAGAATAAAATTTCAATTTTGGAAAATAATTAAGTGTTTAACGCCATTGCAAGAACCCTAATTGATATTGAGAATTGCCTCTTAAGATTGATTAAGAGTATATATTGACGTAGAATAATGGTTGAAGGAAAAAATGTCATTGACCTCAATAATTTGCAATAATTTGCAAATGTGAGGATAATCTCAGGTCTTGTCCGTCTACCAAGTTTCCTGGACTATCGCAGACCTGAATAATCTGCAAATGTGAGAATAAATCACCTGGTGTCCGTCTACCAAGTATTTTGGACTATCAAAAACAATATTTACTGATTATCAAACAATTATGACCTGGCCCATCAATGTATATGTATACTACCAAAATATTTTCGGGTGCACAATCGTTTTATATGTAGAAATTTACAACATTTATGGATGTACAATTATCATTCATTGACCAATCTGTAACGCGTCTCTGTGACGCGTGAGCAAATCAAAGTCCAACATTATAGGCGCTTTATGTTGCATTTAAATTTCAACCATCAATTCGGACTTTTGCGCTTGGCATGGTTAGCTGGATTCCATCGAAGCTTATGTGCATTTCGTTGGGTAGCTATCTGCTGGGTTGAATATTACTGTTAAAGACTCGGGACTCAGTGAGAAACAGCGTAATGGTTTTTTCTTCGTGCTGAGAGGTCGCTCCAATTTCCTTTTTAAATTTTTAGACAGACAATGACATTGTGATTTACTTTTAGCTTTGTCAAAGAACCGCGGAAATCTAATGAAGTTGACAGAAGAAAGAAGAAAACAACTCACTACTTAATGGAGGAAATCATCATCCACTTAAAATCTTCATTGCCAGCACAATTGCATACTATTCCCCCAAGGTAGAAAGGCTACAGATATTTCACATATGGGATATTATAGTAATCATTCAGGTAGGAAAAGATATGAAGAGAATATACTTTTAGTAAAATCTTCATGTTATTAAAAAAAATGTTTTCAAGGAAGATCGAGCCTATTTATTCTTTCGCTTATTTCTCACAAATTCACATGGAGCCTACTTATTCTCCTACTCAATTCTTACAACTTTACCTAAATCTTTTACTTTATTCTTACAAATTCACCTAAATCATGTTGCTGCCAGAGGTGTATTTTATAGCTTGTTATAAGGGATCTGTGTCCCGTGCTTGAGCTCCAGTTGTCGCATACCTTTTTTTGAATAATAAAATTTTAATTAAATTATTATAAAACATAAAGAATTTCACTCTCATCATAAGCTTTTTGTGAGTTAGTGGTTTATTTAATAATTTATTATAAAATATTTATGGTAAAAATATTTTTATCTCACTTTCCCTCATATTTATGAAATAATAAAATCTTATAAAGGTTTATAAGGAAACCTTATTGATCAGAGCTTTCTTATAAAATATTATATAAATAATAAGATTTAAGATTCAAAATCTTATATTAGAAAAATATATAATACTTAAAAAAAATCAATAAAATTAAAATTATATTATATCTTAAAAAATTCAATTTATTTATATATTCAAAAAAAATCTTATTTAATTTTTACATTAAAAATATTTACAACTCAAAATAATATTTTGATCCTATCAGCTTATTAAATCTGTGATAAAAAATATTTGATAATTTAATTTCCCACATTTACCATGTCCCAATAATTCACAGACATCTTTTTTTTTCTTTTTAAATTGCTGATCTATTTCTGTGTCCCAGGGTCTGTCTCCCAAGTTGTCTCAATGTTGTCAATCTAAGTGCATTTTATTTGGAGATGTTGCTTAATCTTTCTTATTTTAATTTGTTTTCTTATTATGACTTATTTCATCAATATATATGTATATATCAATTTAAATTCATCTAATATGGGATTTATCATATCTTCTACTTCCAGGGATCCCTTTGGGGGCATGATAGATCCAGTGTTAGATGAATCTAAGCTAGTTCCAATTGAAGGCTACAATGTCACATTTTTTGGATTATCATTATCTATATGTTTGAGATTAACTTCAAAATTCACATTATGTTCTCTTTTCTTGGCATGACCATATCATTCTCTTCCTTAATTTGGTTTGTGTTGTGGGGCATGATAGATCTGGTGTTAGATGAATCTAGAAGCTAGTTCCAATTGAAGGCAGCAATGTCAGATTTATAGATTATCATTATTATATATATGTTTGAGATTAACTTCAAAATTCACATTATGTTTTCTTTCCTTGGCATGACCATATCATTCTCTTCTTTAATTTAGACTGTGTTGCTTGCCTTGAATGGTTTGTACATCTTTGTTTGGATGCTTTCAGTGATTTGTGTGTTTATGTGCTTGGATTTGGATGATAATATTTTTGAATGTTACCATTGTTGTGTTATATTTTTATATGTGTATGTAATTGTCAAGTAATTAGTTAGTGATGTTTTATATTTGTATGTAATTGGAAATTAGTAATTAGTTAGTGATGAAGAAGGGAGACAATTTTAGTTGTGAGGATTGATACTACACATCTATTTCATTTAATTTTTGGTATCACAACTTTTGACAACTAATTAATTCTCAATAGTGTCCCTCTAGGTATTACTAAATATATCTTAAAGAATAGTTTTAAAAATTTTATGGCATAAGATTACTCTTGAAATAATTTTTTTGTTTGCTAATGTTCGAAATCATTTATTACCTTAAAGAATATTTTGATGATTTATTGTCTATCGCTGAAGTGAAGAAATAATGCATTTTTTATTTTTTTAGTGGCAAGAGCTATAAAATATTTACATTATTTGTTTCTCCATCTCAAAACAATTATCACATTGTTTCAAGAATATTTTGATTTGTTTTGAATGTTTATAAATATATATTCTCATGCTATATATATTATGAATACATTATTATATGCAATTATCTATTAGTAATTTCAAATATATGTAATTTTGAATATATGTAAATGTTTATTACTAATTATTTGGTGATGCAGAAGGGAGACTGTCTTATCAAGGATTAATTTGTACTTTGCACGAGGATTGATTCTGCACATCTACTTCATTTTAATTGTGGGTATCACAACATCTGACAGCTAATTAATTCTTAATAGTGTCTTCTAGGTATTATTAAATATATCTTGAAAATATTTTACCTTAATAATCTACAATGTCAAGATTAAGAACATCTAATTCATCTAATGAAAGCAATCAAATAAGATTAGAAACAACATCTACACTAAAATCAATGCATCTAATGCAAGCAATTAAATGAAATTAGAAATTAAGATCTACAGTAAAACCAATGCATCAAGCACGAAAGCAATCAAACAGGATTAGAAATCCAAATCTACATTGTAATAAATGCATCTAGTGAAAGCAGTAAAATATGATTAGAAATCAACATATATGCTGAGATAAATGCATCTAGTTCAAACAATTAAATATAATTCTAAGAAAACATCATCTACACTGAAATCAATGAATCTAGTACAAGAAATATTCTTCCCTCTCTCTCCCCTTGATCTAATCTTGAAAAACATTTTTAATAATTTACAGTCTCAATATTAACAACATTCTCATCATCTAATGGAAGAAATCAAATAGGATTAGAAAACAACATCTACACTGAAATTAGTGCGTCTAATGCAAGCAATCAACTAAGACTAAATCAACATCTACATTCAAATAA
This sequence comes from Pinus tabuliformis, assembly GCA_031772625.1. Taxonomy (NCBI): domain Eukaryota; kingdom Viridiplantae; phylum Streptophyta; class Pinopsida; order Pinales; family Pinaceae; genus Pinus; species Pinus tabuliformis. The sequence continues at coordinate 994,893,685 of CM062806.1, read as the reverse complement.
ATTTATCTAGTAAAAGCAATCAAATAGAATTAGAAATCAACATCTATGCTAAAATGAATGCATCTAGTGAAAGCAATCAAATAGGATTAGAAAACACCATCTACACTAAAATCAATGCACCTAGTGCAAATAATCAGATATAATTAGAAATAAACATCTACGCTAAAATCAATGCGTGTAATGCAAACAATCAAATAGGATTATAAATCATCATCTACAATGAAATCAATGCATCTTGTGGAAGAAACCTTATACTCTATCTCACTCATCCATCTACATCCATATCTCCCTTTATCTCTCCTTCTTTGTCACTTTATCTCACCCCCAAAAACACACATGCTCTCTCTCTCTCTCCATATATATCTATCTCTACCTCACTCACTCAGTCACTCCCTCTATCTCTCTCTTCTTCCCTCTCTTCACCTCATGTCTATATCTTTATCTCCCTTTTCCTCTCCTTTGTCTCTCTATATCACCTACAAAGCATACACACTCTTTCTCCATATCTATTTATCTCTCCCTCCTTATTACTCTCCCTCTCCCTCTCTGCCCCTTCTATTTCTCTTCCTTCCTACTCTCCTCCCTCCCCCTCTCTATCTTCCTTATTACTCCCTCTCTCTCTCTCTCTATCCACGTTTATCTCCTTATGTCTTTCTTCTTAGCTACCTCTCTTTCCCCCTCCAACACCCTCTCTCCCTCCCTCTCTTCTCGTTTTCATGTCATCTCTCTCTTCCTTTGTCTTTGTCCCTTTCCCTCCCCCCTCACCATATCTCCCTCCCTCTCTCTCTTCGCCCTCCAACTATATCACTATATCCCTCCCTCTCTCCTCTCTCCTTCTCTACCCCCTTCCTTACATCTCTCCTTCTTTGTCTCTCTATCTCACTCCAAAACATACAAACTCTCTATCTCTCCCTTTTCACTCCCTCTCTCTCTCTTTCAATGTCTTTCTTCTTCACTCTCTTTCTCCCCATCCAACTCCATCTCTCTATCCCTCCCTCTCTCGTGTCCTCTCTCTGGTCCTTCCCCTCTCTCCCTTTCTCTCCTACCTCCCTCTCTCTCGCCCCATCTCTCTCCCTCTCTCTCTTTTCCGTCTAACCTTGTCACTATCTCTCTTCCCCCCTCTCTCCCTCTCTCATTCCTCTCTTCCTATCTCTCTTCATTCCTCCTCTTCCATCTCCTTCATTCTATCTCCTCCTCTCCCTTCACTCCCCCTATCTCTCCACCTCTATCACTCTATGTCTTTGTTTTCCCCTCCATTTATATCTAGAGTTAATATATATGAGGATATATTAATATATATTATAATATAACAAATTGGATATTATATTAAAATTACTATTGCATTAATCCAAAGTTATTAAATTTAATAATACTAATAATATAATATATTAATATTATTATTGAATATAATATTAATATTATAATATCAATATTAGATTTAATGATGTTTTTTACATGGAGTGATAACAAAATTTATAATAAAACTACATCAAATTAATATTTTCAAATATTACAACTTTGATGTGGAAATATTTATCTCTTTAAAGATTTTAGTATCTCCCTAGGATATGACTTTTCCTTTTAAAGGTTCATTTTACAAATGCTTAGTTAAAAGAAATATTAAAAGATTCTCGAGAAAGATTTTCCCTTCTTTTTTTGAATTAACCTTTTTCCTTTGATTTAGGATATGGAATTGACTTTAGTAAAGAGTAAAAATGTTTAAAATTTTACTTAATTTGAAATTTTAATGTGGTACAAAATTTGTGAAAAGTAAATTTATGATTCATTCAAATTCAGGTATATGATAAAGGAACTATTAAAAGCATGAGATAATTTACTATCAATTCAAATACATAGTTATATTTTAATAATTAATCTTAGTCCACTAATGAGATTAAACAATTATATATAATTTAATATTGCGTGACATTAGCCAATTTTTTTTTTATTATTTTTTTAGGAAGCGACATACTTACAACATTTTTTTTTTAAACTTTTTATTATCAACTAAACCAATATTTAAATGTTTACACTAGCCAACATTTAAATGTTTACTCTCATCCTGGGCTCTATATTACTTATAACTGTTTATAATTCTTTAATTGAGCCATCATTTAAAAATGTTGGCAAAGTTTCTTACATCACACCTATACATTTTATTTTTAACTTTTTATAATTTTTTAATTGAGCCATCATTTAAAAATGTTGGCAAAGTTTCTTACATTACACCTATACATATTCCCTATATTGGGCTGGTGCAATAAATTTGTATAGATTTAGTGATTTTCTCTCTAAGTTATAAAAAAATGGGAAGTGTTTGCAAATATTTCCATAAATTAGAAAACCACATATAATAATAAGAACCAATTTCATGAAATTATTATATATTCATTTTTCATGTTTACAGAAAGAAACATAATTTGTCCCTCCTCTAAACAATTCTATAACCATTAAGAGTTGCATTCATCATATTTATTTTTATACATTCTTGCAAATCATTCTCTTAGTTTTCATAATGTTTAATCACGAATTTATTTAATGGATTTATGTTGATAATCTACAAATTTCCATGTATATTTGACTAAAGAATTTGTCACAATGGATCTAATAAAATATACTTTAAAATCTAAAGTATACACTATGAGGGTTTACTTCTCTTTAGATTTATGGATTTGTAAATTACTACTAATTGCATATACATGCGAACTATGATTATGCAATAAATATAGAATTGTCAAATAAAAAACTCACAAACCACAATTGACACAAAATATGATCTGAACTTAAATAGAAATGCAACAAATTACATATAAAATCATAAACACAGAGATGTAGCAGAAAAAAACTTAATTTCATTAGTAGAAAAATATTGAACTATGCTTACAAACAAAATGGAAGAAAGATAGCTTGGGCGATGGTAGGTTATCTCTCAGAAGAGATGTGGCGTCTACATGCCTTTGAACTGTGTTACAATGAGGCTCAAGGGCCTATTTATTATTGGAAAACATGAGATGTAAAAAATCAAAACTCTAACCCCAGGAGATGTAAGAGTTTGTCGACCGTGTTGGGATTAGTTGGGCAACCAACTTCCCAGGGCCGTAACTTGGTCATATTATCTCCGCTTGGTGCGTACAATACCTTCTTGGAAGGGTCTCTCTAAGTACTACACGTTTCACCATATGTGTTTCCTATGTCCTTGGTCCTACCAAGAACCCCAAAAAATGATGTTCATGGAGTCAAAACTGCTCCACAAGGTCACGACTTGAAAAACTGCTAGAAATAGTAAATGCTGAAATGAACAAGGAAATAGATGAAACTGACTCGGGGGTCTAGGTGGAATAGGCGGGTGGCCACCAATATCCACCCGGATCATTCCTCCCCCCTTAGGAAGAAATGGTCCCCATTGCCTATAGATCCTCCATGAGGTGAGGAAATTTATGTTGAACTTGGTCCTTGGTGAACCACTTGCCCTAGTGAAGGAGTTTCCCTACTTTGGAAACTAGATATAGTTGTATCCTCTGTTGGTGAGTGTTCTTGATCTGTGTGTCCATGATCTAATCACTTGTGGTATGTTCCATGCAGTCCAGGTTGAGCTCTGTTGGTGTGATTTGTTCTACAATATCGGATGTATCCAACAATGGTGGAAAGTATGGCCGAAGGAAATATACATTGAACACTTGGTGTAGACCAAGGAACAGTGGGATGTTGAGCCCGAAGTCATTGTCATTAACAACCTTTGTGATGGTGTATGGCACATATCAGAGCGAGTGAAGCTTGCGGTGGGGTCCAACAAGACACTCCTTCTGCAAATGTAGACAAAATGTATTGCCCACTTGAAACTTGTGCGACACTCAATGTTGATCATGATGTTGCTTGTACTTAGCATTGGCTCTATCCAATATATCATGGACCTACTAGCAGATGTGTTCAATGTGCTTAATGAAGCTACTAGCCATTTTAGCTTTGGACTGAACGTGAGACAAATCTACCTGAGTGGCTACAAATGGTACGGACACATCAATGGGGAGAAATGACTAAAACCATAGCCCTACTTGAAAGGGGTTGTGGCATGTTGGGTTGTGGAGAGCTTTTTTATAGATGTGTTGGACATAGGGGAGTTTGCCATGCTACATTCGTGGATGCTTCGAGTTGTACATGTGCAGAATGTGTACGATCATCCTGTTCACAACCTGTGTTTGACCATCAGTTTGGCGATGGAAAGTCATGGACTTAGTAATTTTTGTATCCAGCATCGACCAGAGACTTAACCAAAATGCACTCAAGAATATCTTGTCCCGATCTCAATGGACAGTGGGATCCCAAAGTGTACCCATACTCGCTCAAAGAAGAGCTTAGCAGTGGCTTCTTCTGTGATACTCTTCTTACAGGCCAGCATGATCGCCATCTTAGAGAATTTTTTGATGACGAGGAGAATGCAATCATTGTCATCATTAGTAGAAGGAAGGCCTAACATGTAATCCATGGAGACAGATTCCCAAGGCCGGCTACGAGTAGGTATAGGGGTATACAAGCCTTGCTTCTTGATGGTTGGTTTGGTAATGGCATAGATGGTGCAGGATCTAATGTACTTCCCAACATTGCGATGAAGTTTTGACCAATAAAAATACTTCTGCAATACCGCCACTATTTTCTCTAATCCGAAATGTCCAACGACCCAAATATAGTGTGCCTCGCAAATAATATTGTCATGCTCACTTGAAGGAACACAGATGTGTCCCAGGTGGCATAACAGTGCATCCTAAAGGAGAAAATTTGGAGCTTGATTCCCTTCCAGGAGTGTCTAGTATATGCTATTGAATTCCTGATCGCTCTTATAAAGATGCGGCCACCCCGATGTCTCGTGCCCATATGAGTCGATCATAGTAATCAGTGCCATGACCAGTGGTCAGCTGAGGTAACCAACAACATTATTAGTGATCCCCTTCTTATAATTAATGTTCAAGTGGAACTATTGAAAATAGGTGGTCCAATTCTGATGGTGATCTTTCTGCAACTTCCCTTGTGTCTCTATGAACTGTAGAGGTTGGTGGTCTATGTGGATGATTGTTTCTTTCAAGAATGTAATGCTTCCATTGACGGTAGGCCTACACAATGGAATACATTTCTTTGTTGTAACTGGGGTACCCTCAAACTGTGTCTGAAAATGTTTCACTATGGTAAGCCACTCGATGCCCAAGTTGAGTAAGAACTGCACCAATAACGTATTTGGAGGCATCTGTCTCAATCTCAAATGGTTATTTCAATTCTGGTAATGTGACACTGATGTAAAATATAGGTGATTATTCAACTCAGGGAACACTTGTTGTTGGGTTTCCAACCAAAAAGGCACTTCTTTCACTCCGCCCTTGGTGACTTGAATTAAAGGCCAAGTGATATGAGAGAACCCCCACACGAACCTATGGTATAAATTGGCAAGACCCAAAAAGCTACGGAGCTCTGTTAGAGTGGTTAGGGATGGCCAATCTCGACTAAGTTGTATCTTGGATGGGTCCATATGTACACCCTTCTCATTAATAATGTACCCCAGATATTGAACCTAGGTCAGGCCAAAGGTGCATTTCTCCAAGTTAGCACAAAACTTGTGTTGGCGTAGGGTTTAAAGGACCTGTCGAATATGGTGGAGGTAATCTTCCAAACTCTGGTTGAAGATCAAGATTTCATCTAAATACACCACCAAGAATGCATTGGTGAAGGGTCCGAAGATGTCATCAATTAGTCTCATGAAGGTTGCAGGGGCGTTTGCTAATCCGAACGGCATGAGAAACCATTTGAAAATTCCCTCCTTAGATTTGAAGGTAGTCTTCCACAATAGTGATAACCTGACTTGAAGTCAATCTTTCTAAAATATTTGGCCCTGTTGAGCTGGTATAGAAGGTAATTAATCCATGAGATTGGGTACCTATTCCAGAAAATTATCTTGTTTAATGCCCAATAGTCAATACAAAACCTCCAAGTCCCATCTTTCTTTTGTACCAATAAAATCGAGCTCCCACAAGGTGATGAGCTTCGTCTGATGTGCCCTTTCTGTAATAGCTCCTGAATCTTCCTCTTGATCTCATTGTTCTCTAGAACAAAGAGTCAATAAATTCGTCCATTGGGCAGCGACACACCTGGGGTTATATCGATGGAGTGCTTGACCTAATAGTGAAAAGGTACCCCTATGGGTGAGGTGAAAAATGTCCTTATACTCCCCCATGACCTTGTCCATCTGCTGCTTCTCTGTAGAGGAGACTTTACTAGAAGTCATGACCATAGCCTTCTTCTTTCCCTGGGGGCGATCATAAGGAAAACAAATTTCCTGGTCTGGGAAATGATCTTACTGCATTGATTTTCAGAGATCAAAGAGATGACAGTAGGATGGGCTACCTACTATATCCTGTACAACTTATTACCCAAAGTAATAATCATAGAGCGAGGTCTAGACTCATATACAACGTGTCGCTTCCACAAGTATGGTTGTCCTAACAATACATCACAAAATTCAAGAGGTGCAACATCACACAGTACCTCATCCATGAATATCTTGATGATGTAGGGAAGGTGGCACTGCTAGCTGACATGAAGATCTCATCCTTGGTGAATCCACCTGATGGTGTATGATTGTGGATGTGCTATAGTATTTAGGCCTAGCCACTTCACAACCTCTGTTGAAATGAGGTTCTTTCGGCTCCCGCAGTCGACAATGAACTATAGCTGAGAACCCTTCACCAACATTTGTGGGTGGAAGAGGCGTTCCCTCTCTTCTAGATCTCTAAGCTCAATATTTTGGATCTTAGTAGTGGCCACAGTGGCACTGGGCTCCACATCAATGATTTGCTTCCATTTCTTAGTTCCCTTATTGGATTATGATTCAGATTCAGAACATGCATTTGATTCGAAAGCCTTCAGTTCGACCACGAGTGACTTCTTGGCTTGACACTCACTTATATTGTGAGTGGAACTCTTATGGAACTCACACCATTTTCCAGTGTCCTTCTTCATCTTCGGGGTGTTATTCTTTTCTTGCAACTTCGTTGGGCTATCCTGGGTAGTGCAACCTTGGCTTGGTCCTTTGTTCTATGGTTTGGGGGTACCTTTTCCTTACTTTGGATTCAGAGATCCAAAGTACCACTTCTTCTATTTGAACTTTTTCTCAATCTTGATAGTGTACTGATATGTCATGTTGAGCGAGGAAATGTCCAGGAACTCCATCTCGTCTTGGATGTACTTGTGTAGACATCCATGGTAGTTGAGAACCAAATGCTGCTCAATATCCATGATACCTAGCTTCATGCGAAGGGTATAGAAAGTATTTGTGGAATTTTGGCACATCTCGGTCCTTTCCCCACCATAGCATGGTCCAATTTATGTATTTGTCTTCATAGCTCCCAATAGGGTAACATTGTTCCTTAATGGCATCTCGGAAAGAATTCCAAGTGGGTGTGGCTGAAAACAATGAGGGTTCACTCTCATCCTTTTGTTCAGAGTGGGTTTCCCACCAATCCTTGACATTTGGGGCAGCTTTAAGAAGTGCAAATGTAATCTTTTCTCGATTGGAAAAGTTATGAACTAAAAAATATCCTTCTAATTAATTTAACCATTTATCCACGACGTCTACATCTATCAAGCCTTTGAATATGGGAATATCAAATTTAACTTGTACCTTAAAAGGAGTGGCACCTCCATAGTGGCTGCTAGGTGAAGATGCATCGCCTATGGGTTGTTGTCGAAGGATCTAGACAAATTTATCCATCATCACATCCCTTTGTTTCTTGAGGACTTGCTCGAGCAACATTTTGAAAGGAACTTCTACCCCCTCACCTTTCTTTTCTTCATCCATGGGAGGTCGTTAGGTTTTGCAAGGCTGATCTTATAATGGTTCAGCCAAATGAAGCCCTAACTCCTTTAACCCTTGACCTCGTTGGGGACATGCAAAGAAAAATAGAGCAGACCTCTCTAATACTAATGATATGAACTTAAAAAAGAATGCAAAAACTTACATATATAATTATAAACATAAAGATGCAATAGAGAAACACTTCATTTCATTAATAGAAAAATATTGAACTATGCTTACAAACAAAATGGAAATAAGATAGCTCAGGTAATGGTAGCTTATCTATGAGAAGAGATGTGGTGTTACATGTCTTTGAACTATGTTATAATGAGGCTCAAGGGCCTATTTATTATTGAAAAATATGAGAAAACCATAAACAACCAAAACCCTATTCCAAGGAGATGTAACGCCAAGAGTTTGTGGACTCTGTTGGGGCTAGTTGGGTAGCCATCTTCCCAGGTTCGTAACTTGGTCATATTATCTCTATTTGGTGCATACGATACCTTGTTGGAAATTTCTCTCTAATTACTACAAGTGAAACCATAGGCCCTTGCCTATGGAAATGAACCTGCCACAGACCCAAATAAAATTCCGTTTAGGATGTTAAAACTATTCTGGAAGATTAGGACCCGAAAAACTCCTAAAAATAGTAAATGTTGAAATGAACAAGGAAATAGATGAAACTGACTGGGCGGTCTAAGTGGAATAAGTAGGTGGCCACAAATATATGTCTGAATCAAAATATATATTGGAAAATCATTTCAAGAGAAAATCCTAGCTGGAAGGTGAGGTCACTCTACTCCCTTTCTCTAAATAGAAAATGGTTGCAAGTACAAAGAATTATGGTATGTGTCTTGTCGACTATTACAAATCCTAAATCTTCTATATGCTCTCTCCCTATTCGTCTCACCCGCTTTGGTCATCTATGGAACAAAATACATATGAAAATATTGGATCTCTTTTTTCTTCTAGTGACCCAGTTATAATAGAGCCCAATAGTGTACTAGTGGTTGGGTTTCACTCCCTCAACTCATAATCAAAGTTACAATATGGAATCTTATAGAGTCTTATTCATAATGATCATATGGATAGCCTCTTTTCCTTGAGAAATGGGGGTTGAAGTGGCATTATCTTAAATTATGGTGGCGAAAATAGGAAGATAAACTTTCGACTAACATAACTTTAGCATACAAACTCCAATTGAGGCGATTCTTGCACCATTAGAAAGGACTCTAGGTTTAGAATATGAAATAAATTTGCAACATTAAAGTGAAAAAAATTTCCCCCAAAAAATACCATTTGATGCCTCAAAATGCTATTGAAAATTTTCAGACCCTAATTTTCCAAACTAGGTCCCATGAGTGAAAATGGTCATGTGACCTAATTCTTCTAGTTTTCCACTATGAAAGATCACGTTTGATAATAAACAATATAATGATCCAATTAAGATAAAACCTCACCTTTTCTAAAGGATTTTTGTCCCAAAAATCTTATACTAAATGAGATAATTAAAATGTTCCTCTGTCTTCTCTGGGGTATGCTATTTAGTTTTGTTTAGATGTTGTCATTTAAACCCAATATGTCGAAGGTCATTATACCCTATCTTGTAGTTATGGACCTTTTATGCAAAACTATATCTTATATTATGTTTTCCCAAACATCTGGTGACAAATATTCTACTGAATGTAGGACTTGTTTCCCTTCCTAATCTAACATGGAAGGATCATAGAGTTTCAAATTTGGTGCATTCACATTGTAACACCCCACCCCACATTTACCCACTTTAACCTACTCACTGGGGTAAACATGAATTAAGAGTTACTATACATGACCCAATTTCCAAGATTCACTTATTGAAAATATGCTCCACATGTATAAAATTAACTGTAAACACCCAATGACATATGATCACACTATGGTCAGCCTAACTTGATTCGACACTATTTACTTGCAATTTCATTTCCTTAATTTTATCACAACTTTTTATTTTTGGTTGTTTTTCAAGTCCTAAATTTATTATGTCAATTTTAAGGCCTAAACCACATTTTCAAGGAAAATGGAGACTATAAAAAAGTGCCAAAATCTATTTTTCATATTCTCTTTTTGACCTCCTCGTGGAAATATTCCAAACGAGGTATTATGATAGAAAAACAGAGATTGTATGCCACAGTTACGACCTTGGGAAGTTGTAGGTTCAGATTATTCATTTATACAAACACTTTGTGACTATGGTACCTATAGGTCTTGAATGCATAGTTTGTTCACTATTTTCTTCAGTTCATTAGATAGTCATCAAGAGGGCTTGCTACCCTCTCACACTCAGTAGCAATAAAGCACATATTAGCACATGCATTCATATAAATAAACCATGATCCACCAAACCATGAATTAAATCTAAATCAAGAGCACATCATATAATAAGAAATATACCATGCATGTAACCAAAATTTAACCAAAATGAATCCATAACAAACCAATCATATAAATAATAGTGAATCATAACTTATGGTTATTGATCATCAATAAATAATAACACATATTAAGTTATGCATAGTGCCAATCATATTAGAGACTTCCACATACCACCCAACCATAAATCGGGCAAAACCAAATATTTCATTCATCCCATTACCCTCGTGCAATATTCCAAACATGAATGTGGGATAAAACAAAATAAAACTAACCAGGGAATCCAAACGTTAAACCGCCTCCACCCTCAACCATAGTGATTTCATCTAAACCATTCCATAAATCACGGAAAGAAAAACAATATTTAATGCCTCAGAATTTATTCACCATACCAAGAGGAATTTTCTTATCCCCCCCCACTTGTCAAGAACATCCCAGAGAAAATGATATTCACCCTTAACCATTGCGATTTTTTCTTGAGACCACCTCAACAGGATCAAAAATTTATCGAAAATCCAAAGCTCAACCAAAGGGAACCCATTACATTATGGCTATCAGGGAAATTATAAAGGAAAGTTGTATACCATAGTCAATCTGGGAAAATCCCTTGTCAATGACATTAAAATGGCAAATAAATTAAATGCATGAACCACGCATTCAAATCCCAACAAGATAAACATACGTGCAACTTGTTACCTATAAAATCCTCTTGTTGGCTCCTCTTTCTTTGCTTCATCTTTTCCCTTGCTTATTGTTGTCCAACTTTCATCTTTTTCTCCCTTCCTTGTTCCTTCCTTTCTTGTGTCTTCCTTGCGTCTAATTTCTCTCACCCTTGCTCTCCTCTTGCTATAATCCAAAGGTGAATTGTCAGTAAATAAATGTTATCATTTTCTCTCCCTTTTTCCTTTCTTTACCTTTTCCTTTTCATCATTTTCATTTGTATGCATGTTCTTGTATATTCACATTCCTTTTCCCTTATTTTCCTTTATTTCTTGTATTAATTTCCATTCATTTGCTTTTCCCTCTTTCCAAAGTGAATTTCCATATCCAATAAATAATTAATCACAAGTGAATGCCAATGTAATTTTTCCCCCTTCACTCAGCTTGAAATACATTTCCCATGACCTTATTTTCATTTTTTCTTTTATAATGTGAGTTTATTATATGGAACTTTAACCTGGGGTTGTTATAGACAAATTAGTAAATGTGCACGCCTAAGAGTATATTGAATCTATAGGCATTATACCCCACATTCTCTAGTGTCTCAAAATAGGCATTATACCACATGGAATTGTTTTATTTTCACGATTGTGTAGCCTCTACTTGTTCAACTCTCATCATACTATATCTCCCATCTCAAATGAATTATTTGTTCTATGTTGATCATGCCCAACATTCAAATTTTCTTGTCAATTATTTTGTGTCTCCTATACCTATATATGGATCTACCTGATCTTCTCCATAATTTTTTTACCCCTCAAGGCATTCCGTGTAAGATCCTCTCTCACTATTCCTTGTTTCCTATACAAAATAGCCAAAGGTGAATATGGAAATATGAAAAACAAGTTTCAAATCGGGGCTTATGAGTAGAAGTGTTGACTGCTCTATTATAAGAGTGTTGTATATAACTATGTTTTCATCCCATATTGAGATGCTTCTAGTTGTAGCCTCTTAAAAGATGCACTGAATTCTTGTTGACTACTTGTGTTTTCTCATTTTTCTATGGTTGGAATCCTTTAGATCCCTTCGACTTTATGTGCATTATCTCCCATAATGTTGTCCCAAATGCACTAAGTAATATTGTCTCCCTATTTGAAATGATTCTCGTTGGTATCCCAAAGTGCACTGAGACTTGTTGAAATAATAAGCTTTCTACTTCTTTCCTACTTATGGTATTTTTTAAAAGGCATCAAATGAACATCTTGTTAAACCTATCAACTACCATGAAAAAGGAGTCATGTTCCTTCTTGTTTGTTGGTAAGCCTCTCACGAAATCCATGGAAATTATTTCCCATGGACAAGTGGGTAAAGGGTATGGACGATATAAACCATATTTCCTTTTACTAGGTCTGCTAGTACAATAAAGCATGTATCCCCTTATGATCCTAGCTACATGTTCTTACCACTTGGGCCATACACATATCTTTGCAAGGTGGCCATTGTTTTTCCTACACTAATATTCCCTGCAAACTTAGTGGTGTAGGCCTTTCCGATCAACTGCATTAACTTACCTATAGGAATAGATAACTTATCCAACCAATAGAATAACCCACTCTAGAAATAGTAGTGAATGATGTTGAAACCATCATGAACATGAATAAAGCTTTACAATTGAAGAAACATGTCATTTCATCATCTTCTAAATATGCATCTCTATATGGATCATGGGTGAATGGCTCCATGTGCATAATAGTTCCCAAAACTATGATATTTGATGTGGATGGCCCTGAAAGCATGTCAAACAACTTTTTTTTACTTCACTTTTTGTAATTTATCCCTAAATTAAACTTTTTTACAAGCTCCATCCACTTGTAATGCCTGATTTACTATAGATTACTCTAGGCCTCTGGTACTCTAGTGGTTGGTGATTTTTGTGGATTATTATATCCTTTCCCATTAGATAGTAATTCTGCTTCTTCATAGCTTGAACTAGAGAATAGAGATCCTTATCACAGGCAATGTAGCTAAGCATTTCCCTATGAAATACTTTAGAATGGTAGCATACAAGCCTTCCTACTTGGATCAAGACCACTCCCATAGCATACCCACTCACATATGTCTCCAGTTTGAAGGTTTGTTGAACCTATGGTAATGTCAGAACTCGTGTTTGAGTAATATTCCTTTTTAGCTCCTCAAAGATCCTCTATTGTGGCCTGGAGTGGTGCTACTATCACTAAAAATTAGGATATGAATTTCCTTGGGTACTACGCTACTCAAATGAAACTCCTAACCTTAAAAACATTAGTAAGCATCAGTCATTTTAGAAGAACTTATTTTTAGCTCTACGCCACCAATAATATACCCCATTTACACCAAAAACTACTATGCAAACTCACACTTCTTGAAATATGTTAGACATTAGTGTGTCCTTAATATCTCTAGCACTTGTGCCAAATGTTAGATTTGTTCTAACTAAGTAGCACTATATACTAGTATATCAACCAAATAGAAAATAAAAAATTAATTTATAAAAACGTGTAGTATTTCATTCATTAACCTCATAAATTTAGTTTATTCACTGCATAGGCCAAATATAATGACTAACCAATCATACAAACCTTGCCTAGTTTTGAAGGTGGCTTTTTGGGTATCTTCCTCTCTAACTTGAATGTGGTGATATGCAAACTTTGAGTCTAGCTTGGTGAAGTGTTTCACTTATTGCAACTAATCTAGCAGATAGTCTAGTATAGATAGGGGCTACTTGTTCTTGAGCATGATTTTGTTCAATGCCATGTAATATATACACATCTGTAAAGTCCCATATTTTTTGTCACTATGATGATGGGTGACCCAAATAGAAATGTATTGAGTCGAATGACACCTTGTATAAGTAGTTGAAGTAATTGCTTCTTCACCTCACTTGCTTCTATAACTGGATCTCCTTCTCCACTTACCTTTTGGGTGGTAACCCTTTACACTCCCGAAATACAACCCTATATACCTATAGAAACTCTTCAAATTGTTGTTTCTATTTCTTAGTAAACCACTCCAGGGATTCCTTTACTCTTACTAACTCTTTTATAGACTCATTTTCTCTTAAGAAAAGTAAAACAAACGTATTGCTAGAATTGATCAATTCCTTTGATTGGTTCACACTTACCAAAACAATTTTGAACTTTCCATTTTACCCATTAATGGTGAATGATTTTCCACCTTTGATGAGTAGGTATTGGTTGGCTATTTTCATGATTACATATTGCAATTTCCAAATACCAATCAACATACATCAAGGGGAACTGCATCTAGTTTTACTTCATCAATAAAATCAACATTGATAACAAATCTAATTTTGCACTTTTTTGTTACCTTTAACTCTGCATCCTTATTTACCCATCACAATTGATATGGACTAGAATGATTCCTAACTTCCAATCCCAAATTTTTGACCAGTTCTGTTACAATTAAATTTTTCATTGATCTTCAGTCAAACAAAGCATCCATCTTTGTCTTCTTGACTTGTATCTTTATGTGGAAGAGTTTGGTATTTTCTTTTTCTTCATGTTGCTAAAGGCTACTCAAATTCAACTCCTTCTTCACTAACATGCAATGATATTCTCATCCACATCCAAGCTCCTTTTAACCTGGTTGCTTGAATCAATGGTCATGAAGTTCTTCTTATTACTATCTTCCTTTTTATTGTTTGGGTTAAACTCGAGATGAAACTTTTGACACTTCTACTCTATATGACGATCAATATTACTATGATTGCAATGATTGTGAGGATTCTTGTACTTGTTTGTTGTGGTTTCCATATTCTATCTTTTACCCATTTCCACTTCTTCTTCCCCTCCTTACAAATGTTTTGGTGCTCCTTTTTCCTACATCCACTTGATTTCCCTTTCTTTTGGCCTCTATTTTCTAGGTATTGCACTTGTACACAAACCTCAACCACCCATCTATGCTTGAAAAACATCACTTGCTTCTGCAGAAGGTTGTGTAGACTTCCTAGATACTTGTGGAGTACATGTAGCTTTTATGGGGAGAAACCCAACATTATGACCTTCTTTTAGAACTTTGTGGTGTACTCCAATACACTCTGCCGAAACATCTAGCCGAAGTAGTACCACTAGATCGATTGGTCCTCTACATATATGACATGATAAAATTGTGAATTTATAATGGTTTTAATGTCATCCCACTTAGACACTTGAGGATCTCCTTCCAACCTCAAGGTCTTCATGTGTCTTTCCCACTAGGTCAGTCCATGGCCGTCTACTTTTAGTAGCTTGAATGGAATCTTCTCTTCTTTCTCTATATGATGAACTCTAAAACAAATTAAATAAACTCATTAAATCTATAATTATCTAATTAATATAACAGACAACAAAAAAAAAAAAAAAACATAGTTATTTCATATAAACTAATAAACATACTCATAAGTGAAAATATTACAAATAATAACATTAATCAAAACCGTAAAAATATTATTTCCAAGATAAAATTAATCCATATCAGTAGCGAATCAACATAATTGAAATCCCATATATCACTAGCAAACCAACATAGCTGAAATCCAATATCCTATTCCTTTTACGAATTTGCATGGCCAGGTATGGTAGTTCAGTTAGGCGCTTCTATTGGTCTCGTTTCCAGGTAGGCTAGTTCAACAAGTATAGACATGAGAATTGTTAGAGTATCCTTCCCATAGAAACCCAAAGGTGATCACACAACCCAACTTCATCATCGAAATTTCGTAGATGTGATGACAAACTAACTTTATACTGTCCTGCGCTGTCACTACGCGGAGGAGAGAAACTTAAAAGGCTTAAAACGAAATATTCTTGCTTATATTGACCGCATTCCTCTGCCTGTGGAACGTTTTCTACTTATCCTTTCATTTCCATAAATTTCAACCCATAGTCGTCGTCGATGTTTAGTGCACTCACATATGTAAAATCTATGTACATATAAAAAACATGTGGACACCATTGGTATGAAGTCATCGTTGTCAATTCTCTGGTTCTTTCCGCAGATGAAATCTCTCCATATATACAGAACATGTGGAGATAATTCACATAGGTTGTTCTTCAAAATATTACAATGATAGGCATTAAAGGGAGAGTAGAGATTGATTGGTAGTGGAGGGCTTTGGAATGATCTGGCATCAGCCTCCCACGGTTGTTCACAATATGCGAGTCTTTTGTCAATGAGTGAGAGAAACAATTTTTTTAGCATTCTACCTTGGTTTAGTGGTTATACAATCGGCGTCTTCTTGAGATGCTTAACTCGTGGCTTGGTGGAGTTCGATGTTATTATTAAAAAAACATAATAAATGCCTTGAGATGCTTAGTTCATGCCTTGGTGGAGTTCGATCTTATTATAAAAAAACGCATAATAAATGCCGTGAGATGCTTGGCTCGCGCCTTCGTGGAGTTCGATGTTATTAAAAATGCATAATAAATGTCTTGAGATGCCTTGCTCGTGCCTTGGTGAAGTTCGATGTTATTATAAAAACACATAATAAGATGCTTAGCTCGTAATTCCCAAATGTAAACGTCCACACTCCTTGCCATCCCATCTTTCCAAGCTTAATGAAGGTGGGAGCTCTCAAGAAGGTCTCAATAACATGATCAATAGTCCCAAGAAATAACATGATCATGAGTTTTAATTTAATTGGGAGAGTTAACGGTCATTCCAGGTTTCAGATTCTATCCCCCAGAAGAGGAATCAGTGGGTTTCTATCCGCAGAAACCAGTCCAAGCGGGTCACCAACTGAAATTCGATATAATTACACCATAAAGTTAAATCTGAAAACATGGATTGGAATACTTCTGGACTTGTGCGTGTAATCCTTGCCTTGGAACCCTCCTAAGGTATCATTCTAATTTTATCTGATGTCTCCCAAAGAGACTTCGGTATAATTGAACCAACGTTGGATATGTATGGATATCATCCGTGGGAACTGCAAGGTACTTAACAGTCTGCTTCTCACCCTCGCCTAGGAACCCTCCTAAGGTATCATTCTAATTTTATCGGATATCTCCCGAAGAGACTACGATATAATTATACCAACTTTCGATATGTATCGATATGATCCATGGGAACTGCCAGGTACTTAAAAATCTGCTTCTCACTTTACTTGAATTTGAAAACAATTTTTCACACAATTATATGCGTATTCGTATTGTTGCAGGTTTGGCTAATGATGTCTCAAGAAAACTCTTGTGTTTTATAAAGGAAAAGCCCCACTTGATCAATAGCATTTTTGTTTTAATTATATGATATTTATACATTGTCAAAATACACACCAAATTCTTAGCAACACAGGTTATGAAATACCTAACTTTCCTGGTTGCGAAGATAATGAAGGAATGTAAGTTGGCATGTGCAGAAATGATGGATATGGTGGTATGTAGGATATTAAAAAAAGGCATCTCAAAAATCGATGGAATAACAAACAAAATGTGATCTCCCTGAGAAGGAAAACTTGGTTGCTTCAACAGGTGATGAACGTGAAGAGAAATGCCATTAAATCAACCTTATTCGCTGCTCATCACAGTCAAATCCAATGACAGAGGCCAAATTTATTTCGTCACATTATAATGAGAATGAAAAGGGAGAATGTTATTCTAATGTTCCTAAAATGCACAACGAAGCTCGTCAATTAGAGGATCAGAAGGTAGGTTGTTTTAATGAAGCCAGTCAATCTGAGTGTCCGAAATGGATAGCGTTTTGTGAAATGAACATTGAAGCTAGTCCGTTTGAATGTCCAGGGACGATAATGTTTCGTGAAGAGACTATGGTATTGAACGTGGGAGGTACAACTCCAACATCCACTCCCAGTTACATTCAGAGTGTGCTGTAAATAAATAGTAGCTTGTTCATTTATGGATGGGTGTTTAGAGTCATAGGGTGAGTGTCATTGGACATTCGGTTGTTTGAGTGTGCTCTAAATAAATATTAGCTTGTTTGTTTGTGGATATGTCTTAAGAGTCATTGGAGGTGTCATTTAGATGCGGGTGAATTATGGTTTGCAACTTACTATAAAAGGTATGTAGTTTGTGTGTGTTCTGAAAAAACTATTATCTTTTTCTTTATGGAAAGATAATGTGAGTCAGATGAATACCATTTAGATGACCGTAAATTGTGGTTTATTATAAAAAGTATGCCGTTTGTATTTTTTAATCTAAATTTGTGTGGGATATTTTTACATGGGTTTGATGTCTTTATAAAATCTAAGATAATTATTGGGAGTGCACAAGAGCAATCATGGTTGTGAATATTTTTTCGATGAAGTGAAATTTGAAGGTTCTTGCCAAGACATCAGATATGCTTGAGAGTTAGTTATGAAGCATCTATGTTATAATTACTCAAATTATTTGGTAATTGTAATTGAAAAGGCCAGCCAAAAGCATTATAGTGAGCGCTGTATTTCCCTGGTAAACATATCGTTTGTGAACAAAGGTACGGATTCCTGGGATATTGGAAGAGGAAACGTGGAAAAATCAAATGTGTAGAGTTTTTTCGATGAAGTGAAATTTGAAGGTTCTTGCTAAGACATCACATATGCTTGAGAGTTAGTTCTGAAGCATCTATGTTATAATTACTCATATTATTTGGTAATTGTAATTGAAAAGGCCAACGAAAAGCATTATAGTGAGCGTTGTATTTCCCTCGTAAACATGTCGTTTGTGAACAAAGATACGGATTCCTGGGATATTGGAAGCGGAAAGGTGGAAAAATCAAATGTGTAGAGACCGGAAAGTATTATGTTTCATACATATTTGATTAATCGGGGACTTTTAACATACATTTATTTACGCGATATGCTGTCGATTCGTACTAGCCTGTGTATGGGTGAAACAAATAGTGACAAAAAATGAAAGTCGTGGAGCGAAATTTCTTTTCTCAATATTCCAAAACAGTAATATAAGATTATATTGGAGACATAATAAATGATTAAATCAAATTCAACTGAACTCAATTAACAGTGATGTTTGGATGTACAGCTATAACACTTAGCATGTGGTTAGAATTAGATTTTTCAACACTTTTTCATAATTACAATCACATAAAAAATTAATTAAGGTGCATGTTGGTCTAACTCTCAGCTAGGCTTACGATTTAAAAAAATTACAGTTTCTTTTTCTTTTCTTCCAAATCCTATAGCCTCTAGAATGTTCAACTTTTTTTTGTTGTTGTTCAAACCTTAGTTTCTTCATTCGCTGGTGCAGGTCTTCCATTGTTCTAGGTTGTCTAAGCATTTCCCGAACTTCTTAAAAAATTGGCTTGTATTTGTATACGACATATCATCTTGTGTTGTGTACTTTTCATCATCAACATTCCGCTGCAACATAAGTTTCTAATAAACAAATATTTCTTAAACACTCTACATCATGAAAATATCATTAATCTTTTCATCATCTATGTTTTCTTCAACATTAATTTCTACAACTTTTATACATACTTTATCAAAATATGGTGTTGCAAATCATGCTCCAAGAAAATTTAACTCTTCTTCATAATTGTCCTATTTACCTGCACATTGGAAATCAACGGTAAGTGTAAAAACATCTGCAGAACCATATTGTTTTTGTTCCTTCTACTCTGTAATGAGAACTTTCTCTTGTTGCACTTCTTTCTCTGCCTTTGTTTATGTCTCTATGTCTTTGACTTCTTTACTAACATGAGCTGTTGCAAACAGTTTGTCTTCCACTTGGTTTTGAGACTCAAGTGAGCTTCTCTCACCCAATAACATCATGTCAATATAATATTTTTGTTGCATCATCAACAACCATTCATCATTAGGCAACAAGTTTTCATCTATGTGCTCCTTCTCTACTTCTTTAGGAAAATTTTCACAATCATCATTCACTTGTGGCTGAGCACTAATGAGATTCACGAGCATCTATGTGCTCCTCTGTCACTGAGCACAGTGGGATTGCTTAAACTCTTCATCTTCAAATGAATATCTCCCCCTTACACCAAAATTCATGTCAAGGGTATCCCAAACCTCTTTGGCTGTCTTTGCATTTTCATACATCTTTTGTTGTTGCTTCAACTTTCTCAGCATCTTGGTTTTACTCATTTGTTGAGTGTTGGTTGACTATGACTCAATAAGTAAATCGATTTGCCTACATAGCTCTTGCCTATGGTTGCACTTCTACTATAGCTGCTCTACTGCTCAAATTTTTTGAAAAAAGACAAATCTACAAATCCTCGACTAAAACTATAATTTCACAAAAATTTTCACAAACCTTTTTAAAACATCCCTACAAAATCTTTTTCGAATCCTTAAATAATAGAATAAAACTCCCTTTTTGAAAATTATCAATGACTTTTTCATCTTACATTGTGATTCTGTCCCTTTTTCTTACATAATTTTCTTGAAATAAAATAAAAATTTATGGTAAAACCCTAAAATTCTCAAATAATGCTCTATTTCCCAAATATAAACTTTGGCTCCTTTTCTCTCAAAAAGAGTCGTTACCTTTTCAATAAACATCTTTTAAGAAAAAAGACTTTTAAAAAAGAATTTCGTTCCCTTTCGAATAAACATCTTTTAAGAAAAAAGACTTAAAAAAGAATTTCGATGAAAAACGAATAAGGGGAGTCATGTAACGGATAAAGGATAAGAGGGTTTAAAAAGGAAGCATTTCACCGCGGGATATGATGGCTTTATTCACAATCACTCTTAGTCTTATGATCCCTTTTTCATTTGCGGCCACGGATTTGGCTATTGCAATGACCCTTAACCTAACCATTTTTTTTTATTGTATGCAGCTTAAAAAAAAAAATGAATGTCTTACAAATGTGCCATTCAAAGGCCTTGACATTTCATTCATCAACTTTGCTTGAAAGGTGCCTGGGCCCACTCGAGGTCTTTCAGCATGACGACCTCCTCCGTTCATTCTTTATACACACGAGTGCATATCATTGCACTGATTTTCCCAATTTCGTAATAGTAAGTGCGTTGATCATTTATTTTTTTATTTTTATTTTTAAATTACCATTAATTATTTGTAATTTTCTCTGGATTATACTGGATCGAGATATGAATAATAAATCAATGCAGTGAGACTGAACCACAACCCAATCAAATTAAACTGAACTCAATTAATTATGACACCTGATGAACAACTATAATACCTAACAAGGGGTTGAAATTATAAAGTCATAAGAAAGTCATTTTGTGTATTGTTTTAGCCATTTTAATTAATTAACTCTGAGCTTTATGATTTTTACATTGATATTTTACATCTCTAAACTTATATGGAATATATATTTTGACATCCAATAACGATGGAGCAAAGTCTATAATTGGATACCAATACGAAAATTTACACTCAAAGTAATGATACCTGCATTACCCAAGTACTTGGGACATATCCAACGTCATATTCTCTAAAACATAATACTCCTTTAGTTAAATATTGCGTTGCTGTGGAATTATAAACGAAATTCTAAACAAATGTTACAACCTGAGGTTATATAGTTTACAATATAGTTACCAGATCCCGAGGTTATATAGTTCACAATATAGTTACCAAATTCGTCCGAATCTGGTCAAAAATATTAAAATTTCGTGATACGATTCGAATATTGAATATTTCGACAAAAATCGATCCAGTTCGTAGTGTAGCTGGTTAAAGTAGTAGATTGGATGAATGAAAACCCATAGTTCAGCCACCATTCGTTCGTTCACATAACTAAGGGCAGTACATGCCCAAACACAGATAGATAACCGTTGGATGGTGTTCACACATTTTTTTTAGAGAGAAAATCTATATATGGCGGTAGTCCTCATGATTACAATATGGCCGAAGCCAGGCAGAATACAGCCGAAGCCGGCAAATACGACAGAGCCGTCACAAATCGCCGAAGAAAAACCTCCACAGGGTTCGAACTCTGCTGGGGGAGCGAAATCCATCCTCCCCAGCCGTCTTATCATGCACGCTGGGTGCCAAATGGTGTTCACACATAACAAAATGATAAAATTCTATAGGTTAGACTATTAAGCACATTAAGTGGGTGGACGAAATGATCAATGCCAAAGGCAAGCCATAAGGTAACAATATTGATGTGATGAGTAAATCATATTCTGTTTTTCATAGATTCTTTTTTCACAGGTTGAGCATAATCCATCATTTTAAATATTTCTAAATGTGCAGTTATGAAAAATTTTACTTAAGTTTTGAAATTATGAAAATATTTCAGATTTAAGTTTTGGAAAGAACATAAGCTTGAGAGAGAAAATGTGTTTTTTTTAGAATCTTGTGCGTAAAATATTTTTATTATTCAAAATTAAAAGTTAATTAAAGTTTAAAATAAATTAAAAAGAAAATGTGCAAACGACATAATTGTTACATAAAGGAAATTGTTTAAAATATATATTCTCCAAAATATGTTTCAGATACATATTATCTAATTTTTTCAAATTAATTTTTATCAACTCAATTTTTTATAATATGGTATCACAATTTAAACTGGGTAACTAAACTAAAATTAAAATTGAGAAAATATACGAGTTATTGCTAAAGTAATAACTCTAATTTCCACTAAGCATTGCGTGACTACATTTGCAAAGGTATAACGATTGAAGTACAATTTTCGTGGACATGTTAATTTCCAAACGCTAAAATAATCGCTTTTGCGTTCTTGAGCTAATTGTTAATAATATTTTCCTAAAAACGTTTTATTTGTACTTTATTAAAACATTTAAGCTACACAATTATTCGTTGATTACCAAATCTGTAGCGAATCATCTTATACGTAAGGTATTAAAACACTTTAGGCTTCACAAATATTGACTGATGGCCCAATCGCTAAGTTTCTATGATATTTATATTTTTTTCTTTATATTTTGTTAAGATATTAATTTTAATGTTAGTGAGTTGTTGGTTAGGTGTGAGCACATTTGATTTTATGGTCTGTTAAATGTTATAAGCAGCTTAGTTTTACTTGAGTTCTATTTTATAGGTGTCTAGTTTTACTTCAGTTATTTATTATTGATGTTTAGAATGTAATTTATTTAGTCATTTTCAATATTGAGAAGAGCAATCTCTGCGCTATTTTTTGACTTCATTCTTTGTCATGATATCAGAGCTTAATCTATTTAAGGCTTTTTGAGAAAGCAACAAAAATAGAATGAAGTTGAATAAAACTCCTTGAAAACAGCATTTCATATATTTATTCACAACCCAAAAAAAAAGCAGAGATTCGCTATAGAAATTGTAGCAAAGTGAAGAAGCCGTGAGACGCCTCCTACTGCGAAAAAGAAGATTGTTGCCCAGTCGTTAAAAAGTTATTGCGAATTGCTACGAAGTCGTTGAAAAGTTGTTGCGAAGTCGTTGAAGAGAAAGAATAAGTCAAAAGTCTGCATTAGAAGAAAAGCTGCGTTTTTTTTGATAGAATAACGCTGTCCCGGAGTCAAACAAAAGCGTTAACTACGCTCACCCAAAACACCACGAGTCATAACAGTTACATGAAATCTCACGTTAGTTACGGCCTAACTCTCCATAGTAACTATAACAATGCGTTATAGTAATTTACAGCAAATGCACCACACATAACGCTCAGTTTTGACTCTTGGTTCAAAAGTCAAACTTCAAAGGAATGCAACTATTGAACTCAAAAAGAAACAACACATAGCCAAATGTTGGATACAAACTCAGTCGATGACTCTATTGTCGACAAGATAACTGGCGCATCCACAACACATGAAGCTTGGGAAATCTTGAAAGTTGTGTATCAAGTTAATGATACGGTGAAGACAGTGAAATTACAGAGATTGAGATCACAGTTTGAAACCCTAAAGATGAATTGCACAAAAAATGTGGATTAGTTCATGATTAGAGTTGTGGGAATAGTCAATCAAATCAAACTCATCGATGAAACCATTTCAGATGAGAAAATTGTTCAGAAAGTCCTTCAAAGTCTGCCCAAGAAATATGACATGATTGTAACAACCATTTTTGAATCCAAAGATTTTACAACTTTCTCAGTAGAACAGTTGACTGGATCGCTTCTAGCACATGAAATAAGACTCAACTTGACAGAAGATTCCATGGAACAAGCGTTCAAAGAACAGTTTTCTTTTGGCAGAGGCAAGGGCAAAGGATATAGAGGCGGAAACAAGCGAGGAAGAGGTCGAAATAGAGGTAGATTGGAAAATCATCATGCAAAAAACCAGTGGAGACCTCCACAAAACCAAACTCAAAGAAGCAGACCATGGAGCAAATATAATGTCCAGTGTTATTACTACAAGAAATGCGGGCAATGCAAAAAGAAACAGTGAGATCATCACAGAGGGAATGTCCATCCCTCCAACAATGAAGAGGAATCCTCTGAAACAATGTTTCTTTCTTGCCATCTTTCTAAAGACACCCACAATAAGGATCTTTGGTTGCTCGACAACAGTTGCAGCAATCATATGATAGGTAACAAAAATATGGTTTCTTATCTTGATGCTTCCATAACATCAGAAATTGCTCTTGGATATCGTTCTTGCATTAAAGATGAAGGAAAAGGTAATGTTCCTATTCTTACTAAACAGAATCAGCAAAAATACATTCTTGATGTTTATTATGTTCCAAATTAGAAGCATAACCTCATTACTGTAGGACAATTCATGGAGCATGGTTATGATGTAATATTTAAAGGGAACACGTGTTATATTTATAACAAACCTCCTAGTAGAAGCCTGATAGCAAAGGTTGAAAAAACCAAGAATAGGACATTTCCTTTGACTCTTAGAAGTGGAAGTCTCTCATAGTCTTTTGTAGACAATGTGTAAGGAATTATAGATATGTCCACATACCATTCACAAGTGTAAGTTAGCTTCATAAATAGTCAATCGTCATTGGTCTCCCTATTATGAATGAAAAAGAATGTAATTGTGAAATTTGTGTTATGTCCAAGCATAAAAGAGACAACTTTCCCACATGTCCCTCTAGAGAAAAAGAGCCTTTAGAGCTTGTCCATATAGATATATGTGGCCCACTGCAGACACAATATATTGGTGGTAGTATTTATTTTCTGACATTCATTGTTGATTATAGCGAGAAGACATGGGTGCATTTTCTAAAAAACAAATCAAATACATTTTCAAGGTTCAAAGAATTCAAAGAGATAGCGGAAAAGCAAAGTGAAAAGCCTTCGAAAGTACTCAGATCCAGTAGAGGAGGAGAGTACAACTCCAATCACTTCAAATATTTTTTTCAACAACAAGGAACCATGTTTGCGATGGCTTTTCCGTGCAGGGATTCAATAATAGAGTTTAGGCTTCTGTAATCCATATCAAGTCTATAAAGGATTTTTCGGCGAAGATCACATGAGACATCATTTGTCGACGCGTTTCGAACCAACCAGTGTGGTTCATCGTTAGGACAAGTTGAAGAAACAGATCCAGCTTAGCAGGTTAAATAGACAGAGCAAAGCCTCCAACGGCTAAAAAGACAACGGCTACTTTTGACTAGGTCCAGGGATCAAAACTCTATTTACTAAACATGTTAACCTGGGGGGCCTAGTCCATTAAATAAAATAATAATATAATAAAAAAAATATTAATAAATA
The DNA here is from genome assembly GCA_031772625.1 of Pinus tabuliformis. Taxonomy (NCBI): domain Eukaryota; kingdom Viridiplantae; phylum Streptophyta; class Pinopsida; order Pinales; family Pinaceae; genus Pinus; species Pinus tabuliformis. The sequence goes on along the minus strand of CM062806.1, from coordinate 994,868,205 downwards.
GTTAAAATATTAAAAATAATTAAACAGTGATGTTCGATTAGTACCTAAAAATAATTCCTAATAATAGTTAGTTAAAGATAAATAATAAAAAAATTATATCTAGGAAAAAAAAATAATAAAAATAAATAAATAAGTAAATAAAAATAAATAAATAAATAAATAATAAAATAAATTAATTAATCTAGAGAGGGACCAGTCCCCTTAAAAATGATAATAGTTAAATACCAATATTAATAAATAATTAAATTTTAACAAAGCAATTAGGTCCCCTAAGTAACTAAAAATAATTCAGAATTAAAATTCAATTAATTATTAAATATATTAAAAATTATATAAAGTTATATTAAAATTAAAATATAATTCAAAATATGTTTAAAATTATATTTATATTAAAATTATATTTTAGTAATTAAAGTTATATTATCCTAGGGGACCAACCCCTTTAAAAAAAATTAAAATAAAATAATAATAATAATAATAATAATAATAATAATAAAATTTATAAGTTAAATAATAATAATAATAATAATAATAATAATAAAATTTTATAAAAATAAATAAAAATAAATAAATAAATAAATAAAATAAAAATCCTAATAATAATAATTCAGAATAATAATAAATTAAGAAAAAAAAAAAAAAAAAGGACTAGGACGAGAGTGCTGGGACCCAACACCGACTAATTTTCCGGCCATCATCTCTATTGAGATTACTCGGCCTCTTTTCAATCTCAAGCGCCTCCCTAAATTTCCGATGATGGAAGTGCGAAACCTTAGCAATAACACTAGCTTCCTCAATACAAACATGATGATTGGTTTTCTCGGCATGCTCAGCTAAAGCGGAAGACTTAGTACGCCTATGCTTGAGATCTGCTACATGCTCACTAATCCGCTGATTAATGGAGCGACCAGTTTCCCCAATGTAGGGGGTCCCACAGGAACAGGGGATCAAGTACACACCTTTCATATCTTTAGGGTCGATAGGATCCTTCGCTGATCTGAGGGACATGCAAATGGTGTTCAGGGCCCTAAAGGTCACAGGGACATCATGCGACTTGAGAATCCTACCAATCTTATCAGTAGTCCCCTGAACATACGGAAGAAGGACGCCAGGAACTCGCTCCTTAGGTTCACGATCAGACAGTGAATTCTTCGAAGCTTTAAGGAGAGCCCTCTGACCCAAGAATCTACTATAACCATTCTCAAGGTTCCTGCCAATGCTTTGGAGAAGATATGTGGATGACACCAATGTTATCTGGCCTCACGGCCAAGAGGAATTAGATCTCTTCTTCAATCATCTCAATAGTCAATCCTCTTCCATTAAGTTCACCATGGAGTAAGAGGTCGATGGTTGCCTTCCGTTTCTCGATATTCTTATCTCTAAGAAATGTGATGGTTCCCTCGGCCACCAAGTTTTTCGGAAGAAAACACATACTGAGCAATATCTTCATGCTAGTTCCCATCATTTCCCAGCTCAAAAGATGGGTGTTCTCAATACCCTGGCTACGCGGGCCCTAAGGATCTCGGATAAGGAGAGTTTTGAGAATGAGAAATCCCATCTCCTTGATGTCTTTGTTGAGAATGGTTATAGTAGATTCCTGGGTCAGAGGGCTTTCCTTAAAGCTTCGAAGAATTCACTGTCTCATCGTGAACCTAAGGAGCGAGTTCCTGGCATTCTTCTTCCATATGTTTAGGGGACCACTGATAAGATTGGTAGGATTCTCAAGTCACATGATGTCCCTGTGACCTTTAGGCCCCTGAACACCATTTGCATGTCCCTCAGATCAACGAAGGATCCTATCGACCCTAAAGATATGAAAGGTGTGTACTTGATCCCCTGTTCCTGTGGGACCCCCTACATTGGGGAAACTGGTCGCTCCATTAATCAACGGATTAGTGAGCATGTAGCAGATCTCAAGCATAGGCGTACCAAGTCTTTCGCTTTAGCTGAGCACACCGAGAAAACCAATCATCATGTTTGTATTGAGGAAGCTAGTGTTATTGCTAAGGTTTCACACTTCCATCATCGGAAATTTAGGGAGGCGCTTGAGATTGAAAAGTGGCCGAGTAATCTCAATAGAGATGATGGCTGGAAAATTAGTCGGTGTTGGGTCCTAGCACTCTCGTCCTAGTCCTTTTTTTTTTTTAATCTATTATTATTCTGAATTATTATTATTAGGATTTTTATTTTATTTATTTATTTATCTATTTTTATTTTTATTTTTATTTATTTATTTTTTATTTATAATTTTTTATTATTATTATTATTATTATTATTTTTAAAGGGGTTGGTCCCCCTAGGATAATATAACTTTAATTACTAAAATATAATTTTAATATAAATATAATTTTAAACATATTTTGAATTATATTTTAATTTTAGTATAACTTTATATAATTTTTAATATATTTAATAATTAATTGAATTTTAATTCTGAATTATTTTTAGTTACTTAGGGGACCTAATTGCTTTGTTAAAATTTAATTATTTATTAAAATTTTAATTATTTATTAATATTGGTATTTAACTATTATCATTTTTAAGGGGACTGGTCCCTCTCTAGATTAATTAATTAATTTATTTATTTTTATTATTATTTTTTTTCCTAGATATAATTTTTTTATTATTTATCTTTAACTAACTATTATTAGGAATTATTTTTAGGTACTAATCGAACATCACTGTTTAATTATGTTTAATATTTTAATTATTTATTAATATTTTTTTTATCATATTATTATTTTATTTAATGGAGTAGCCCCCCCTAGGTTAACATGTTTAGTAAATAGAGTTTTGATCCCTGGACCTAGTCAAAAGTAGCCGTTGTCTTTTTAGCCGTTGGAGGCTTTGCTCTGTCTATTTAACCTGCTAAGCTGGATCTGTTTCTTCAACTTGTCCTGACGATGAACCACACTGGTTGGTTCGAAACGCGTCGACAAATGATATCTCATGTGATCTTCGCCGAAAAATCCTTTATAAACAAGGAACCATAATGCAGAACACAAAAAGATATACTCCATAGCCAAATGGAGTAGTAGAAATGAAAAATTAGTCAATCATGAACATGGCTAGATGTATGCTTCATGATAAGAAGTTGTCAAACAATTATTGGGATGATGCAGTTTCGACAATAGTGTATGTTCTCAATAGATCTCAAACAACCACTCTCCAAGATACAATATGTCAAGAAGCATGGGATGGTAAAAAGGTAAATTATCTCACTTTAGAATTTTTGGATCAGTAGCATTTTCACATGTTCCTGAGAAGCTAAGAAAGAAGCTTGATGATTGGAGTGAAAGATGTCTTTTCATAGGCTATAGTGAGTAGTGAAAGGCCTACAGACTTTATAATCCAGTTGCAAAGAAGTTTGTTTTAAGCAGAGAGGTCAAGTTTTTTGAAAATAAATCTTAGTTTTATCATGTTGATGAAGCTTCAAGTCAGTATTTTTATCCACCACAACCACCAAGATTACAGGTTGAAGAAGAACCATGCCATTCTGAAAATGGTACATCTTCAAGCAATGAATCCACCAGTGATTCAACATCTTTATAAGACAATCAGAAAACAAGAAGCGTCAGAGAAATATATGAGCAAGAGCATGAGTTTGACCAGCATAATATGTTTGCATTTCTTTCATATCAACCAACTCATTTTGAAGAAGCAGTTAAAGAAAAGCATTGGGTAGATGCAATGAACCAAGAAATTGCTACCATAGAGAAGAATCAGACTTGGGAATTAGATGATCTCCCAAGAGACAAAACTAGAATTGATGTAAAATGGGTATATAAGACCAGGCTGAATGAAATAGGAGAAATTGACAAACATAAGGCAAGGATGGTTGCTAAAGTATTCTGACAACAATTTGGTGTCGATTATGGTGAAACCTTTGCTCTAGTAGCAAGTTTAGAAACTTTTAGAACCATTTTGTCTACAGTAGCTCAACAAAAATGAAAATTCTATCAACCTGATGTAAAATCTTATTTTCTAAATGGTATACTGCAAGAAGAAGTTTATGTAGAGCAGCCTCCTCGTTTTCAAGTTCCAGGATAGGAACATAAGGTTTATATATTGAAGAAAGCCTTGTATTGTTTGAAACAAGCTCCAAGAGCTTGGTACAGTCACATTGAGACCTATCTCATCAAAAGTGGTTTTTGGAGAATCAATCATCAACAAACTTTGTATACCAAAATGCATGAAGGTAAAATTATTATTGTATGCCTCTATGTAATGGTATTTTTTATACAGGAAATATGATGTTAGAATATTTCAAAGAAGCAATGCAAACAGAATTTGATATGAGAGATCTAGGAGTCATGAAATACTTCTTAGGCATTAAAATTCACCAATATGCTAATGGAATTTTTGTCAGTGAGCAATAAAATGCGACTGATATCATCAAAAGTTGAGAATGACCAATTTCAAACCTGCAAATACACCAATTTCTCAAGGCACAAAACTAAGCAAAGAATATGTAGCACCACAAGTTGATTCCACACTGTATAAAAGTATAGTTGGTAGCTTGTTATATCTCACTTCAACTAGACCTGATATTATATTTGCAGCAAGTTTTGTCTCCAAGTTTATGCAATCACCTAAGATTTCTCATTGGAAGGTTGCAAAAAGGATATTAAAGTATATTGCAGGGACAATAGATTATGGTTTGTTCTATACACATTCTGAAAATTGTTCACTTTCAGGTTATACAAACAATGATTATGAAGGGAGTTTAGATGATCGCAAAAGCACCTCAAGGTATGTTTTTCATCTTGGAACCAATTTGATTTCATGGGCATCCAAGAAACAGCCAAACATTTCAATATCTTCTGCAAAGACAAAATATGTAGCAGCAAATTCAGTAGCTTGTCAAGTTGTTTGGTTGAGAGGATTATTGAAAGATATTTCAAATATTCAAAGGAGCCAACTCCAATCTACTACAGTAACAATTCAACAATTTCTTTATCAAAAAATCATGTTTTCCACAAAAAGAGAAAGCACATTGACACCCATTTTCATTTCATCTGTGAGATTGTCAATGATGGGGACATAGTACTTGCTTTTTGTGGTTCCAAATATCAACTAGCAGATATTTTCACAAAGCCATTCGGCAAGAATGTATTTGAATTTCAAAGAGAACAACTAGGAATTGTAAGTGTCTCTACATGTAACAATTGAGATTATGAGGGGATGTTGAGATATTAATCTCACTGTCAGTTAGTTGTTGGTTAGGTGCCATCACATCTAATTCTATTGTCTAATAGGTGTCATAGGTAGTTTAGTTTTACTTGAGTTCTACTCCGTAGGTGTTGAGTTTTATTGGAGTCATTTATTATTGATGTTTACAATGTAATCTATTTAGTCATTTTGAATATTGAGAAGAGAAATCTTTGCTCCACTTTTTGATTTCATTATTTGTCACATTCATCATGAATTTGATTAGGGTTATGACTACCTCCCACCATGAAGCAAACCTAAGTCTTTAATCAATTTTAGGTCTGAAAGAGAACTATGAAGAAGATGCTCGCAATGAATTGTAGATAATACAAGAATATAGATGTATAAGTTTTTTATTGCTTGGTTCTTATTGCTCACAGAGTAAATCGATTGTTGTTAAAGATGGATTTACATGTACAATTTGTTTTATCATTATTATTTTTTAAGTGATATTGTTAATTTGCAGATGAAGTTGTTTTCCATGTTTTTTTGGTTTATAAAATGTATGATGTAAGTCATTTATGGAGGGTTAGCCAAAAAAATGCTTATAATCCTCCATATATCCGTAGTACACATATTATTTATTAGATGAAAATATAGTTTTTTTTTTTAATATCGTATAAAAAGAGGTGACATATGTAGCTTCTTTGAATATTGTACAAGAAGAGGTCACACATGCAAATCTCTATAAATGTCGAAAAGTGTTATATTCGCATTTGTTTTTATTGTAGGTATTGTTATATTTGTTGTAGGCATGTTATATTTATAGTTTCCAACTTCGGTTTCACACTAAGAACTATGTAATCAGGTTGAAATTACATTTTTTATCAACAAAAATAATTTTTTGGGGGGCATAGTTATTCCTTGGATTTTGGAAGGGTGGCTTGCTATTAATATGCAAGAAGTAACATGCAACAAGTCACTTACTCTAGTCATAACCTTTATAAATTTTTAGATTCATTTCTTTGCACAACATTTATAAGTTTTAAGATTGATGGATTTTTAGGAGATTTATTAGGACTAAGTTAGCCATGATTTATCATATATTTTAAGACTTATTTTCCACCGATTGTTTATCAAATTTAAAAATTTTAAACGAGAGACACTATAATGAAAATAAATTTCTTTAGGGGTAAACACATAGATAACTCATTATATCCTTATACCTTTAGAGTATAGTGAAAAATTCTCTTCATATTCTCTTTTAGTACATGCATAATAATATAGGTAGCTAAGGAAGGCTCAAGGAATCTAGGGGCTGAATATATCTCTTTAGTTCTCAAGGAAATACTAAGGAAATACTATGTTGTTATACTTTATTTTTATTATTATTATAGATTTATAGCTTGTAACTTCCCATGTTTATAAATTGTTGTGATTTCTTTATTGATATTGATAGATTTTTTTTTTTACCTAGGAAGATTAAACTAATTTTAATTATCATTTATTCTCTTTGTACCAAATGGGATTTTGGAGGGACATTGTCACTTACATGTTCATGTTTGAAGTGTTGGAGCCACTAATAAAATCTTGGAGCCATATAGATGAAGATCACTAGAGGAAAACTGCTAGGAATAAGGTAGGATCTTCCCTCATTATTAGTGTAAATTGAATGCAAAATTATAGATCTAGAGTGTGACATTCATAGAGATCTATTATAATATATGTGGATAACATTGTGCATATTAGAGCAACAACACATTTTTACATAGGCAACTCTTTACTCTAGGAAGGAAACCATATCTTTCTTTCCCTAGCTTAATAAGTTTGATTATTTTCTACTTGTAACCTTTTTAGTATCTTAGGACTATATATTGCTATTGCCTAAATATTTGAATACTTTATATCGCTCATATACATATGTATGTATGTATGTATGTATGTATGTATATATATATATATATATATATATATATATATATATATATATATATATATATATATATATATATGTATGTATGTATGTATGTATGTATGTATGTATGTATGTATGTATGTATGTATTTATATATATCTATATATATATATATATATATATATATATATATATATATATATATATCTATGTGTGTGTGTGTGAGTGATCTATTAAATTTCCCCAAGTTGCTTGCAAAGTCAATATTGTTAACATAAGACGAACCATGATTCTGTCTTGTAGGTGGGCCTTTTGATAATTTTTCTTATAAAACTCTAAGACCTATCTATGTTTTCTCTCAAGGAGGTTAGGTTAAATTGTTATGCAACTTTCCCCTCGGTATCTTGACTAATTTTATTTGTCATTTGGATTTAAATTTTTCTTTAATCCAATTTGTTCTATGGTTTGCATGATCTTGATCTAATGAGAAATGATCTCAATTGAGTTATTGATTTTGTGTGATTGTGTATTATGTTTTTGTTTTCATTTTTATATTTATATTAAAATCTTAAAAAATTGCATTTAAATAACCATCTTCTTAAAGAGTTTATGGGTGTTTCTTCAAGTGTATACATTGGCATATGAGTAATGATCATCCTAACGATCTTACATATATTACAATAAACCATTTTAGTTACCTATTATGTTTTTCTCTTCTTTTAATTATTCATTTCAGTGAAAAAAAAAAAACACAAAAATCAATTCAAACCAAAAAAAAATGTTGCATTATTTTGGGTAAAATTTTCTGGCTGAGTTTAAAAAAAATTAAACTGTTGCTTATTGACTTTAGGATCTGAAATATTTTTGGATTTGTTGGTAATATGTTTCTTAGTGTAAACTTGTTGTGCATTTCTTGAATTTGTGATAAAATAAAAGATATACTTTCTCCTCTCTATGTAGATTTCATTGAAAAAAGTGCATTTTTTGCCACGAGGGCTTCACTCAATGAACCTATGACATATAACATGTGTTCGTGCCATACTAGATAATACCTTTAATTTGACTATATATTGGAAAATGCCTCTAAAAGAAAATTATTTAACCAACTACCAAAATTAACTCAATACACCTTCCCAATTTTAAAAACCCTTACTTTCATTAGATATTGTATGTATCCATTTTTTCATTAACATTTTCTTATACCCTGTTATATTTTTTCATTAAGTTTGAGCTCCATTTTTTATACCTCCCAATATAAAAATTATTTACCTCCTATATATCCCCCAATATATAATGTAATTTTTTTCCTCAATATTTATCCCCCAATACGAATAAACATGGCATGATATTTCTCCCTGAGTGAAGTCCCCATGCTTCAACCTAATCATAGTCTATGCATGAAAGTGATCTCCCTTGTTGACCTTCAGGTTATCTTCTCACACTGCTACCTTTCAATCCTAAGATGAATATATCTTTACTTTATAGTTTCCACGTATCCTATGTTGAGCTTTGCCTCAAAAGTCTCCATATATTCTTGCAATAACTTTCCTAGTAAAAAAATATGTTAACCACATAACCAACAAAAATCCTTAATATTAGATTTACCTCATCACTATGACCTTCTCATCAAAGAACCAACATCCTCATGGTCCATCTCCACATAATATTCCTTCATGCATCATAGTGCCCAAGGGTCAAACTTGATTACCAAGTTAGAGCTTTTCCTATGGAGGTTATAATGGATGTTAATCATTATTCTACATAACCTAGAGAAAGTCTAAATTGTTTATTTATCCTTAAGTAAGTTAAATTATTCCCTTTTAAACATCACATAATCAAACAAAGCATGTTACAAGGTTATGCACATATGAATACTATCCAAGAGACACTTTCAATGTACATTCCTATGCTTCCTATTCCATGATCTAGCTATATGTCTCATAATAAGCTTGCGACTTGATCCATTACATTCCTTCATCCCTTTAAAATTATTGTTTCCATACTATATAGAATGTATGCTAACGTTGTCATAATGCTTCTTTCAAGAACCCACACATTATTTTTCTTCCTAAAGATGAATTGCATAAATAGGTTTGAAATGTCGAGATCCTAAAACTAATGTGATGAATCCTGAAAATTATATACAACCAATGTCAACTCAGAGGAGCCTAAATTTAGAAACAAAAATGATAGTTCTTATAGGATCACGATGATCGACCTTATCAAGATGACTGCATCTAACATAATTTTAGATAATTCCTAGATGAACAGTGTGTAAAATAGTTTATCTTTCTATCTTTAAAGGCTAACTAATTTCTACAATGCAACTTAACCTAGTTGTCTCCAAGTATTCTACTATCACATGCTTCTATCTATGATACCATACTCCATCAAGATTCCTTTATAAAACACAATGATGCATGCTTACTCCACTAATGAATTTGTTAGCATCATTTCCTTCAGGGTTCTTATTGTTCCCTCCTTTTATCATGCTCATCATTAACAAGCATAAGCATTTCTTTTCTTAGCCATCCTTCTTATTTTTCTTACTTCATTTTGTACCTGCAATATTCACTGACAAGTAAAAATAGAAGAGCACAATGACGATCTAGTGTTTCCATGGTTTTCTTAAAGGGTATTCTCCTAGGACTCTTAGAGGCAAACCTTAAATTCCTATATATTTCCCCAATAAACATCATCCCTAGGGTTTTGATGTCATATCCTAGATTTTATCCAATTCCACCCTCATTAAGGTTTACCATATACCCTATATTATATGAAAACCCTATATGTCAAGAGCTAAATTTTCTATGAGGGAACAAATTGATTAGCGTTAGGGTTTTCTACTTAACTAGGTTTTCATAATTCCATTACCCATCTAAGGTTTACAATATCTTGACACCCACAAACCTTCAACATAGTGAAGTATACAAACCATGGATTCTTATAATTCACAACATGTATCAAATCCCTAATGCATACTTTATGTAGACCGTTAAATAAATCTTTACAAATGTTCATACAATACCTTCCTACAACATTACCTTATCCTTTCTTACAAAGAAACTGCTTCCCAATGATATAGTTTTGATCTCATAATTAAAGTTGTACTTCCTTAAAAACTATCTTTAAGAGAATCTTCTAAAGATGCCAAGGAAAGACACTCTAGGTGGCTAATTGTGACTCTTCTTGAATTCTTGTGAGGGTATGTTGTATATGATAGATCCTCAAACTAGACTCCTACTATAGCTTTGTACTTCATACAAACCTTGAATGTTACACATCAAGCATTCCTTATTTTTATATCCTTGATGATTGATCTAAAATAAATCTTATGTTATCATTCTACAATTTCAATCCTTCTAGATAGGGCTTATCACAATCACTATAAGAGCCTTGATGCTATGCTTGAAATGCCTCTTCAATATTCGGTCTTATATCTTCAACAAGTTACCTCACATCGCTAGAATGTAAGGTTACTTATAGCCTTGGATTACACAATAAATGAGGTTATAAGTCTCAAACTATATTATCAAAACTTGAAGTTTCCATGGTGACTTCAGCCCTATCATTAGGGCTTCGAAAACTACTATAAAGACTTCATAAGGAGGGCTAAAATTATCTTCTGTAATTGTAGTCCTTTTTTTTCTTCAAGGAGACTTCCTCACTAGATTAGTAGTCCTAATATGAACTTATTTAAGGCCTTCCAACCCCTCCAAATAGTCCACTATAGGGACGACGATCATTCTGCAATATTCACAATAAATGTGACCTAATTCTGCGACCAAATTTTATAATTACAACCTAGAAACACTTTCCAAGCCTTATGTTTTTGATTAAGGTCATGATATTGCTGCTCTAGCTTGTAGACTAGCTCTTCAAATAGATTTTTGTGTCATGAGTTAGCTATGAAACCTTCGATCTAGATTATAGTGGAATTTAAGTGCCCAATATTGCCCTTGATCTCACGTTGAGCCTTCTACTCTTCCTCGGTCTTGTGCTAGAACAATTCATCCTTGTAGACAATCCATTCATTCTGGATTTTTTGGAGTAAGGAAAATACTTTGAAATAATCTTCCCACTGCATATACTATTTTATAAGCTATGATACCATTTTTGAAAATTGATTATGGCAACATTTTAATTTAAATTTTCCTTCCTTAATAATTATTTGTGATATTATGTTCTTATTCATTATTATGATTGTGTTTTTCCCATCAAACAAATACCAAAACAATGAATATCACAACCGTACAAAGATGAAGATAAGATATTAGCTCCAAGTTAGGGAAAACCCCTCCAAAGGAGAAAAACCATAGAGAACTTCTATTCTTATAGAGTCAATTCAAGGGAGACTTCCAAGACCAAAACCTATACCAGGCCTCCCACCAAAACCCAAGTCAACTAGACAAACTGCAAGACAAAGTATCCAATGATAGAAAACAACATCGATTCAAGATGAGATCTCTTCTAGCCTTTTGAGATTATGATGACAACGCGTAATAAATCTTGCACTTTCAGACTTGAGGTAACCATGTAAATGTTAAGTTACTCGAATGTGTGACCAATAGAAGGGAAATTTCAGACTTTTGAACTTTACTATGACTTCTTCCTCACTTTGTCATCCTTCTCCTTGCTTTTCAAGGCCTTCACACCCTTCCTCCAACTTCAAATCCAATATGTGTATTATTATGTGTGTGTCAAATAGGTAGAAGTGCCTCCTTTTTATACCCTTCCAAGAGGCTCCAACAACCCTCTCTAGGCCGACTTCTCCTTGGTTCAATGATGTTAGGAAAAATACTGAGACAAGGGGTGAATCAAATTTTTATTTCACTTTATCTTCAATTTCAAATTCAAAATTTTGTAAGCTACTCCTATTCAGACAACTTGTGTGTGTAAGTGTCCTTAATTAATGAGATATATATCAAGATTACAATTTTTTCATTATTTCTATCAATTTCCTAACTTTGATCATTGTATTTTTTTTTCTTAGTAAAAAATAATTCTATTAAGATGACGTATTGTACAATATGAAGTTACAACCAAGAGAAGCAAGAAAATAGGCAGCCGGAAAGGATAGACTATCCACCTCGACCCCTAAGAGAAAACAAGAAGAGAGCAGTGATAAGCAAGAAGTAACAAGAAGAACAGAGTAACAAGAGTAGAACAAAGGATTCTACCCAACGTGGGTAGAATCAACTATTCGGCATTTTTTTCCTTTCCTTTTACCAACTTTGACCCAATCAAGATGACTCTTTTATTGCTAATGGAAAACCTGTGAGCAATTTAGGAAACCGACGTTTCGGACTAGCTAGGTGAGTCCATCATCAGGGCAATGAGATTAGAATTATGAGAAGAGAGAGTCAAGACATTAAGTTATTAATAGAAGAATCGAGAGATATCTCTTAGCTTGTACTGTCGGCTGGAAGATTTACATTTATAAATTAATTAACTCAATTTAATTTCAATAATTTAATTAATTTTAATTTTTTTTTTTTTTTTAAATTTTTTTTTTTTTTTCTTAATTTTTTTTATTTGTTTACATATATTTATATATTTATTTTATTTTAAATTTCAAAATTGAAAAAAGTTAATAATTAAGTTTTATTTAAAAGCCTCATATGTAAATATTTTTATGTTATACCTAATAATGTTATTTACTTTGCAATAATTGCAAATGAAGAAATTAAACAAACCTAATATATGGATTAAGTTAATAAGTTAATTTAATTTAATTTTTATTTATATTGTTAAATTTGTTTATTTTTCTTTTATTTATTATATTTCATTTATTTATTTATTTATTATTATTATTAATATTATTATTTATTTTATTTTATTAAATTTTAGTTAATATATAATTTTTTATTTAAAAGACAATGTGTATCTAATTTAATTTAATGTTTTTTATTATTTATTTTGTTTATTCATATTATGTGAGCTAAAATATAACTGAGAATGTTTTGAACTAAATTTACTTGGAGAACAATTACGTTAATAAAAATTGGATTAATTTAATAAATTAATTCATTTCATCAATATTTTCTATTATATGTTATATTTAAAATGATGTGAAATGTTGTGTAAGAGAGATCTTTACTTAGAATTGATTTAAGAAGAAGAGAATATTGTCTGCATTAACTTATATAATTGATTAAATAAAATTATGAATTGTCAAATGTAGTCATAAGGTTGAAGTGGATTAGCTTGAGAATTATGTTATACCTACTAATGTTATTTGTTTTAAAATAATTGCAATTAAAGAAATTTAAACTAACAAAAGATATGGATTAAAATAATGAATTAATATACTTTCATTTTTATTTATATTGTTAATTTATTTATCTTTCTTTTATTTATTATATTCCATTTATTTAATTATTTAATATTAATCTTAATATTATTATTTATTTTATTTTATTAAATTGCAGTTAATAAATAATTTTTTATTTAAAAGACTAGAAAATTACGTTAATAAAATGGATTAAATTACTAAATTAATTAATTACACCAATATATTATGTTGTATGTTATTTTTTTTTTTTAAATTCTGTGATATGTTGTATAAGTGAGATATTTTCTTAGAAATGATTTAAGAATATTGTCTGCATTAATTTCTATAATTGATTAAATAAATTATGAATTGACAAATGAAGTCCTAAGGCTGGAATGGATTAGCTTAAGATTTTATTTTTTCATTTTATTTAATAGGGGTTTCCAAGTACTACTTAGTTTAAGACCATCATCCCTATTCATGTTATTAGAGGATTTCTCAATTTCGATTGCCTCTTTAATTCTTCTTTTTAAGTAGTGGTCTTCTTTATGTATTAATTTAGCTTGTTCCATACATATATAGTGAGAAGAGGAACAAGCATGTTCTGCAAGACCTGATTTATCTGACCTATTTCTAGAAATATCATTAATGTGTTCTCTTAATCTTATTCCAAAGGATCTTCCTGTTTCACCTATTGAGTTGGCATGATTTGCAAACTGAGTTGGGCTGACGAAGAGGTCTCCTTGTCTGAATCCGAGGGAGAGGACTCATGAGTTCTTCTCTGTGAGTTTGGGGGAACAATAGATTCCTCAGGACCAGTCGAGGGTGGATCATGTGCCAGCTTTGCATCCATTCGTTCTGCATTGCCTTCCTCTTCACCTGAGCTGGAATCAAAATCATCCAGTGTCAGTTCATCAGAGACAACTTCCATGCAATCAAAAATCAGCTGCCAACAAGTCTTGATTTGGACCATCTTGAGGGCAATGAAAACCTTGTTCAAGACTTTTCATATCCAGATTTGCAGCGCCTGAATGCTTTTGATTGTCAAGTTGCACATGAAGACTTGGAAGCTGGAACATATGCTCAGATGATGCAAGATGATTCCATACCATTTTGTTTCAAATCATTTCAGTTTTTGAAGGGAAAATTGCATAGTACATCTTTAGTAAAGAATGAGCAGCATGTAGGCAATCATGTAATCACATTGGAACCAATAGAAAATAGGTTGCAACAGTCTTTTCAAGTTTTTCATGATCCAATAGCTAATGTTTTGGATGAGTTTTGCAGTCAAATTCTTTCTCCATTGACTACATGTGAGCCTGAAATGTGTACTGATATAAACTTGACCCGGCAGCTGGTTTCTTTGTCATTTTCAACAGGAGTCTTGTCGCATAGCTCAGATCAAGGTTTGTATTCATGGTATGAAGAGAAGAGAAGTAATCCATTGGTCGAGCTAAGTCCCAGTGTCCATGAATTTCAAGATCCTTATGCAGTGTTTTTGGAGGCGAATAGAGAATCCATAGCATTCAAGGGATTTGTTTCCAGGTTGTCATGGGAGTTGCCTTTCAATAGTTCTCTCTTATTGTTCATAAGTGAGCACTTGCAGAGAATTCAAATAGCAGACGTAATACTTAATTGGTTGCATTGGTTGTTTCATTTCACTTGATCAGTTGATGAATGAAACTGTTAGAGTAGGTTTGGATGAATAAGCTCCATTTTGAGCATATTTTCCAGTTTGTCAGTTGTGTTTAAGTATCGACTCAGTTTTTAGTTGAGTGAGAGTCAAGTTGTGTTGTCAAGTTGTCAATTTTCAGTCATGCATTTCAGCTTGAGTTTTTGATTCCATTGCCCAATGGATGAAGGCACCTGTCTGCTCTTCCAAAGGTCCGTAGTTCTTGGCACCTCCAAGGAGCTACCATCCCCATTGGAGCCAATGTTATTTTCAATCTTTCCAGCCTTCCTCCAGTGATCAAACATGCTCTTACAAAGTGATTTTAAAGTGTCAAGGTCAAATTTTGTCATTTCAGTGAGTCTTCAAGCAAAATTTGGTCACTAGGCATTAGGTATAGGGTTTGCTTTTACTCCTTCGAAAGTTGTCCAAATGTTGGTCCATGTCACCATTCAGATGAGTGTGCCATCATTCAGAGGGTTGTCATCATCATGTCAGGTTCCAATGGGTCATTTTACACCTTTTTCATGCTTCAGTTGCGCCTAGGTAAGGTCATTTCCCTCTCCTAGGGTTTTGAAGGCAATTTCTCTTAGACAGTCAAATCATCAGCAAAACTTGTATCCTGATGTTCATATACCTACCCCTGTCCCTAATGTACCTTATTAAACACTTCCCATCACTGAGATTCCCCAAATTCCTCATTTTTGCACAAACCCTAGTTTCTTGCTACAACCTGGCAATTTTCAAGGCTAGGCCTGAGTTTTTCCCTTTTGCACCCCTTCCACTCACTCAATTTCTGAGATTACAATTTCCCCTACTTCCTAACATCCCTCCCTACTTCCCAAAATTTCCTCAAGAATTTAGAAGCTCCCTATCCCCTTCATTTCGCTTCATTTTGACAAATCGCTTGTTCCACACATTGGGGTAGGTTTCACTCAAATGATGTTTCTGAGAAAGAAAAGATGAATTTTGGAAAACTAAGAGAGGTTTTTGTCCAAAATAGGCGAAGGTTTTTGTCCAAAATAGGCGAAGGAATAAAAACCTCCTTCACGTTTTACACAGGTGTCATTTTTTTAGAGAAAATGTCACCTCTGAAGTGACCTTGGGAAAATCAAGTTTTCTCCTAGCTTGGTCAGCCAAATGATTTTCTGATGAGTAAAATAATAACTAAACACAAATATATTTCCAATGAACTATCATGAGCTCAATTGGGAGTTGAGGAAGGCATTCAAAAGTTGACTCCAACAGCACTCTGCCTTGAGGAAGGCATTCAAAAGTTGACTCCAACAGCACTCTGCCTTGAGGCAGCCTCATTTGGCACATTTTGACCAGTCTTGGGAGATTTGACTTTTAGCAAGGTAAATGAACTCAAAATTGAAAAATTCTAGTTGGGTTAGAAAGTAGGCTCAAATACCTTTCCAACAGGATATTCTGCGCCCAATTTGGACACCGGGAAGGCCTCCAAAGGTCTCCTAAAAAAGTGCTACGCACAGGTTCTATGCACCGCGCCTCAAGCTCAATGCGTCGCGCCACATGGCACGCACTTATGATAGGAAGCTCCAAATGGAAAAAACTTTATATTTTTACATTTTTCATGAAAAATCATTACTACTGGTGCATGGCCAAGAAGTTTGGGCAAGTTTTGAGTTCTCAGGAGGTCAAAAACACTCAAAAAATGACCTCACTGCCCCTATTTTGACACACAGGAGGCAGTCTTGGAAGATTAATGTTTTGGAGGGGCCAATGGGAACCAAATTCAGAAATTCCTCTTAGGTTGCAAATTAGACAGGTAGGGATTTCCAAGAAGTACACGTGGGATCAATTTGGACTTCAGGAAGTGCCTCAAACTCAGCTTCAAAGTGGCGTGACGCATACGGATTTTGGCGCGACACATAGAGGATTTTTGCTCAATTTTTCACCTTCCAGCTCAAAAATTCGGCCACTTTGACTAGTTTTCCTTTGTGATGTAATTTTTGATCTATATTGATGTAATTGGATAAACATGATATAATTTTGGCACTTATTTATTTGTTCTAGAGGATTCATTCACCAAAAAGTGAAAATTTAATGAATGAATCAGTTTCCTAGCATATAGGGGTAAGTTGTTTGACTACCTAGATTTCAGTTCCTTGTTTAGAATTAGTTCAAACAGCTCCTAGAATGATGAGCTCGACCCCTACAGTGAAGGGAATGGGTTGGGCTATTCTATATCATGTAATTCCTACGTCATTTTCAGGGTTAGACTCTTGGGAAAAGTTTGGCATATCATTGTACATTCTATCTCTGCATTTTTTGCTAAGGAAAGACCGGGGTTTTGCAGCACTGTTTGGTATCCATGTGGCCTTATGTTTTGATGGTGTGCTTCTCTAAGTGATTCTAAGTTCATTAGTGTTATGTGTATCATTTTCCTATCTCTTCTTCTGAATTTTAAAAAATGAGTGATTAAGGTAGAATCCATTAACTACTCTGCCTTTGAATTTGTTTAAATTTCTATGTTTTCATCAGTTTAAGGAGAATTCTTGAGACTCTCTTTCTCTCCTTAGCTCCTCACCAATCTGATCTATCCATTCACTCGCTTTAAAGCATCAAAATGATTGCCTTCCTTGCCCCAATCAGAACTCTGCAGAGACTGTGCCTCATCCCCAAGCCCAAATTTGCCTTTCTCTTTTTTTCAACAAAACTCACCAAAAACCAAATCAAATCCCTGCAGCTAATACCTAGCCTAAAATTAGTTGCAAAATCAGTCATCTCAAGCCCCATCTGATTATCTTTCGTTGATGTTGACCCAGAGAGAGCCCTCTCCTATCCTTGTAGGGCTAGCTACGAGGTTGTGCATGGTTTGATTTGGACCTAGAACCTTGTCTTTTCAGCTTGAGAAAATCTAGGCTCTAAGAGAGTGATTCCACCTCACAGTTGGACATCACAAAACCAACATCAGATCAGTCTCTATCCCAGCCTTGCAGGGGTCAAGAGTGTTTGTTCCAACTAGGATCCTAGGACTAGTAACTCAACCCACATATTTTACCATGCTCTAGAGAGGTTTTCCAACCAAGGCTATGGGACTAGTAACTCAACCCACAAATTTTACCAGGCTCCATAGGGTTTGTTCAGGCAAGGCTATGGGACTAGTAACTCAACCCACCAAGTGCTCCAAAGCATTTTTCCAACCCAGGCTACAAAACTAGTAAGTCAACCCAAGTTGTTCCAAGGCTCCATAGCGTTTGTCCAACCAAGGCTACGAACTAGTAACTCAACCTAAGTCGTTACATGGTTCAATATCGTTTGTCTAACGAAGGCTTCATTTAACTAATAACTCAATCCAAGCTAAGGAAACATGGGAACCAACTAGAAACAAAGCAAATAAACCCACAACACCATGTCTATCTAGGATATGGCAAAGGCTAGGCAATCCACTGTGAATCCAGGCAATCTTCTATGCCAGTGATAGATCGTGACCAAGAAACCACATGAATGTGCCATGCATGCCAAAACTAGTGAAGAAATCAAACATGAAACTCGATACCTGCAAGCAAATATGATGCAATTGCTGATCCTGATGCCCTCTTGAGCTCTCCTTCTCTTCCTTTTCTTTCTTGCTCCAAAAAACCAAGTATACCACACCCTCCAAGAGTGCTCAAAGAAAACTCTAAGTATCCAAGAGTATGAGAGAAAGAAAATAATGAAGGAGCTCTAGACCTCAACTGACCAAGTCCCACCCACTAATCCTTAGAATCCTTTTTATTAATGAGGCCTCTATTTTCTTCATTTTCGATTATTTTCCTTCATTTGCCTTCTCATATGCAACCTATGACCTTTCACCTCCTTTTTCTCCTAATTTCCATTATTTTCATAAATAAAATCCCAATTAATGCCTCATTCCTTTCCAAATCCTTAGCTATTTCCTTTGCCATAATAATCGAATCAACACCCATTAGGATGTTTCCCCCACCATTCATCCTGGATTACGTGTCCCATCACCATGTCCTTATATATTTTTAGATGGATTTTTAACTAGGGCTATTATAGGGAGAATTAAACCATAAGTGTGTAAAAAATCCCTCTCTTTCAATATATCAACTATATTCTAATTTATAACAAATTCATTATAGAAGAATGCCTTCAAAGGCATAGAATGAATAGAAGTGATTCCCCTACTACTGTAGAGCCTTGAACCTGTACCTCCTTACACACCCTCTCAGCCTTCTTTTCCCATTCATTTCCTTCTTTTCCCACTCATTTCATCCATCAAGTTGCTTAAGTCATTGTATTTTAGGACTTTTTACATGGTTTTCTAACTATGCTAATGACTGTTGTTTGGTTTAGAATTTTGGTTCAGAGTGCTGTGTTTCCGCAGCCAACACAGGTTTCCGCAGCTGATCCAGGTTTCTGCAGCCAGCACAGGATTCCGCAGCTGTTTTATTAAATGATATGTTACAGGTGTCCTCCGAGAAGATGAGCCACATGGGCAAGTTTTAGGAGTCAAGGACATGGGACATGTCCCTCCAGATCACCCAGAACAGCCATAAAAGCCTGCAGTTAATGAGGAGGCAAATACCGGTCAACAGAAGTGTTCAACGGTGGCACGGCTCTGCGTTGCTCTGTTTTTGGGCACGAGAAGCTAGGTGGCATCATTCTCAGCCACGGAGACAATCTAGAAGCACGAATCCAACAACGATACTCTCCAGATTGAATGAACATGATGACAGTTACCTAGATCCGGGGACGCAGAGGATTCACGTGTTTTTAAACAGCTGGTTGAATAGCATAGATCTCGTTAAAGTAGTTTGCTTTCTCCTTATAAATAAAGCGTCCTTGAATGTTGTAGAGTTAATCGTTTTTGTAATCGTTTTGTATGTAATTTTGAGCTCCCCACTGTACTTTACATTTGATGTTCAATACATGAGAAGACTGTTTTGCATTTAAGCGTATAACTGCTCCTTGAACCGGCTGAAGTAGGCAGAGGGCCCCTGTTTGCTGAAGCCCTGTACAGTAACCTTTAATTTCTTACATTTCTTTTTCTTGTTTCATGTATATTAGCTGTACAGATGTCTTTCAAATTGCTGCGTTTTTTTATTTTCAACATGTATATTAGCTGTACATAAACTTTGATTTCTGTTGATTTACATTTCTGCACTTTTATGTTCATGATTGATCAGTGTGTTATGCAGGTTTCTTAGCCAAGCCTGGGACAATTTTCCTTCTTTTCTTTTCATAACTAGTGGCATGCGTGATCATCTTGTCTATGTTGCTGACCTTCATTGTTTTGCAGTTTTGATTTTCCTTACTGTCATTTCTTTAACTTGCATATTTACTTTCTGCTCTTAGATATCAAGTTGTTCATCTATTGATGGTTCCTTTCCCATAATCAAATAACTTTATTGGGAGCCAAAATATCACTTAGTATAGCTTGATTTAGTTTGCTTTATAACTCACATTACTTGACTTATCCATAACTGTTTCTTACATGATAAATTCAGCTGAAAGGCAAAAGGTTAAGAGAAAGTTAAAGTATTGTGACTAGTCTCTTTTATGTAGTTTCACTTAGATTTCACATTGCTTAACATTTCATGATATATTTTCATACAGAATATTAAGTTGAAGAGTTGAAATAGTGTGAGATAGTTGTTCTTACTTTTAGTTGGATTTAATATAGATTTCATTTTCATTTTCATTCAGCAGCAGAGATACTGGGCCGATGTCATTAGTCCTTTATTCGATGTCTTTATTTTCCTTTAAGAGTTGATTTTATTGCAGTTGTTGTTCAAGCTTTCTTGTAGAATACTTTTTAAGTTTTGAGAAATCATTTAGAGATCACCACAATCATCCACATTTCACTTGCTTTATTACATTTCCACCACATCACAGTAGGAAAGATACATTCGAAAACAAACTTAAAAAAAGCTAAAAACGACAAAAGACTAAGAAAACGGTTACCTAAGTACATATAGTACACCTCACTTCATCAGCTTACGAGCCCCGGGTTGACATTTAAAAGTTGCAATTTAGACATCACTAAATTGACCAAACATTTTGGCGCCGTTGCCGGGGAAGTGAAATTAGGTAGCCAAATTCTTAAAAAAAAATAACAAGAAAATTTCAAGGAAGGAAAATTGATAACATCTCAAAGTATGCTCTCCTCTTGCACTTAATGTGATCTGGAGGATCAGAAAAGAGAAATTTATTGGTTTAATAGTTTCTTGAGTATGCTCTCTTCTTGCACCTAGAGTGACTTGGAAGATCAGAAAGAGAATTATTAGCCCGACTTGAAGAAAAAAATATAAAAAAAAATGACATGCATAAAGCAAGAGATTCTAGGGGAAGGTTTTTAGCTAGAGCCAAAAGTTCGATTTTTAAAACTCCATCTACTTCAAGGAATAGACAAGAGACACCTCCATCATCTCCAACTTACACTCCTAGCCCTAGGATTCCTGGAATTCAAGAGGCAGGAGTCAACTCTCCCACACCTTCCATCGAATCTGAACTAGAAAGAGATCCTTTCCTTCCTTCTACAGAGAGACAAATTGTAATTGAAGAAGTAGAATCATCTGAAGAAGAGGGAGAAATTCCTTCTCATACACCCTTAGTAGAAGAACCAGAAGACTCTAAAGTCTCCAGGGAAACTACCATGACAGAGGAAGGAGCAACTGGATTTGGTAGGGGTAGAGGTAGAGGAGGAGGAGGAAACAATGGAGGAAGTAGAGGTAACATTGGGGGAAATAGGGATGGGGATAACTCATTCAGATTTCCTATAGTCGATGAGGACTCCCGAGCCACAATGAAAAACATCTCACCATTTGTCCTCCCAAACTTCCATGGGTTCAAGAATGAGGACCCTGAAACATTTCTATTTGAGTTTGAGGTAGTGTGTCGAACTTATGATTATTTGGAAGACTCTCAAAAACTCAAATTGTTTCCTTCAACATTGAAAGGAGCAGCCTTGAAATGGTTCATGGGATTACTCACTCAATCCATTAGGTCTTGGAATGATATGAAACAAGCATTTTTGGATAGGTACCTGGACTATTGTATGCCCACCAATCACAAGGATGAGGTATTCAAAATGATGCAAAAAGAAGATGAAAACTTGGAGGAGTTACTTGAAAGATTTCAATATAATCTGAAAAGAGCAAAAATGAGTAACTTGGATGAGGAGACCTTGAAATCCCTTCTATTGAAAGCCATTAGAGATGAATCGATAGATATTTTGAACATGATGGGAAAGGGAGATATATCTCAACTTCCACTTTCTAATATAGCAGAATTATGTGTCCATCTCTCAAGGGGGAAATCTAAAACTCAAAAAGGGCCTAGAGATCCTTCTCTCATCAGAGCAAATAAATCTGCAACTGGATCGGTAAGTAGGGCTGAGATTGGCAACATGCTTGATGAACTCAAAACTGATATCTTAGGGAGTCTTAGTGAGCAACTAGACACCCTTAAGATTCACAATAAGCAGAAAGCAGAAGCTGAGGCTTTGGCAATCTTTTGCCCAAAGTGTAGGAAGAAACATGCTCTAAGGGAATGTCCCTTGGATGCAAAAGTTGTAGAAACATGTGTAATTTGTTCAGAGAATCATGAGACCAAGTATTGTCCTTCAATTCCTGGGCTCAAAGCTGTCTTTCAAGAAGATCCAAATACAATCGAATCTCTCTGTTTTGTTGTAAGGAGACCTTGGCAGGGGCAACAAAATCAAGGGTTTAGCAACTCTATGAATTTTCAACCCCCACCAAATTGGAATCCTTGGCAACAACCTTGGTCCCAACCTCAAAATCCTTTTCAATCATGGGTACAAGGTATGCAAAATCCTTATGGGAGATTTGCTCAATTTTACCAATATCCTCCATCTTTTCAAAACCAACAAGATCCACAACTTCCAAATCAAAATCCACAACTATCATTGCCATTTCCACAACAACAACAACAACAACCTTCTCAACAGAATCCAAATTCTCAAATCTTGCTTCCATTCCAACAGAAGTCAAACCAACTTCCTTCTCAGCCATTGCCAAACCCCAATAATAAAAACCCTCAAAATGCTTACATGATGGAAGGTCAACAATTTCCTACCTATATGATTGTTCCTCTCAATGATGTACAACTCAGACCAGGTAGAATCCTAGATAAGCCTTCTATAAATGCTCAAAAGAAAAGCATTTTTGATGAAGATTCTCTTGAAGCCAATAAGGGTTCTAAAGCATCTCTTCAAAACCCAAGTACTCAAAAAGAAAAAGAAAAAGAGTTAACCCCCACAACTCCCATAGTTGAGCAACCTGCATCTTTATCCACACCTCCTTTTCCTGAAAGATTACAAATTGACAAAGGAGTGGAAAAACAAATTTGGTTGCCTGACTATAATTTTCTAGATGAATTGAAGAATGTCTGTATCAAGATTCCCTTGTTACAAGCCATTAAAGAGATTCCTATTCTAGCAAAAACAATAAAGGAGTTGAGTCTTAAAAGACCAGGAAGGAAACCAAGAGATACCAGAAGAATCCACCTGATAGGGAAAATTGCAGATATCATGATGGGAAAAATTACTATGCAGAAATATGTACATCCCGGTAGCCCAATTGTTAAAACACATATCAATGGGGTAGAAATACCAAATACTTTGATTGATTTAGGGGCTGCTATCAACATCATGAGTAGACAGACTATGGAACAACTAAAACTTCCTAATCTTCTTTTTACACCTACCTTATTGCAACTTGCAGATCGATCAATTATTAAACCAGATGGTGTATTAGAAAACATTCTAGTCTCCTTAGACTCTTGGGAATATCCAGTGGATTTCATGATTTTAACTCCCAAGAGTAATCTAGGAGGACATCCTCTTATTTTAGGAAGACCTTGGCTAGCCACAGCTAATGCTTTCATAAGTTGTAGGTCTGGGGATATGTATATTTCTGATGGTAATTTGACAAAGAAGTTCAATCTGTATCCTCCAGCAAAAGCAATTACAGAAATAGGAGATAATGAGTGGCTTGACGATGAAGATACTATACAACCTGTCTTTACCATTTCTGAGATCAGTGAAGATAGTCAAATTCTGAACACCTTAGAAAACTTTGAACCATCTTCAGAATATGACCACACACAATTTCAGTTGGATTTTGACATCGAGTGTCTATCATCTAGACAAATGTCTCTTTTCTCTATGGAAGAATTTGGTAGTTCTGCCATTGAGATTTTTCCAGGAAAAACATTGAATATCAACAAAAACTTGGAAAAATCACAACAGAAAGAGCTAACCAAAATCTTGCAAAAACATTCTACTGCATTTGCATGGGAGTATACCGATATGAAAGGTATTGACCCTAAGACTTGCATTCATCACATCTACATTGAGGAAAATAGTAGACCAATCAGAAAACCTCAAAGAAGGATGAATCCAAAGCTTAGGGAGATAGTGAAAGAAGAGCTCCAAAAGTTACTTAATGTAAACTTCATTTACCCCATTTCAGATAGCCAGTGGGTTTCTCCTTTGGTTATAGTACCTAAAAAGAATGGTAAATGGAGGGTTTGCATTGATTACAGGGAATTGAACAAAGCACCTTTGAAGGATCACTTTCCTTTGCCCTTTATTCCTTTGCCCTTTATTGATCAAGTATTAGATACTTTAGCAGGCAAAAAGTATTTCTCATTTTTGGATGGTTTTAGTGGTTACAATCAGATTCAGGTAGCACCTGAAGATCAGGACAAGACCACATTTACCTATCCATGGGGAACTTTTGCTTACCGAGTACTTCCTTTTGGATTATGTAATGCACCCGCAACATTTCAAAGGGCAGTACTAGGAATCTTTTCTGATCTAATTCATGATTGTGTAGAGGTCTATATGGATGATTTTACAGTTTATGGTAATTAATTTGAAGAGGCATTAGAAAATTTGGAAAAAGTCCTTATAAGATGTAAAGAAACAAATCTTTCATTAAGTCATGAAAAATGTTTTATGATGTTTACTGAAGGGATTTTTTTAGGACATCATATTTCAGGAGATGGAATTAAAGTTGATAGATCAAAAGTTGAAGTCATCTCCAAGTTACCTATTCCAAATTGTGAAAAAGATGTTAGAAGTTTTCTTGGATTTACTGGATATTATAGAAGATTTATTGAAAACTTCACTAAGATAGCATCTCCGCTTTCCAAATTACTTACAAAAGACTGTGAATTCAATTGGGATCATGACTGTCAATCTGCATTTGAAACTTTAAAAACAAGAATATCTGAAGCACCCATTTTGAGAGGGCCAAATTGGAAACTTCCTTTCCATATTTCTACAGATGCTTCAGATACAGCTCTAGGAGCTGTGTTGGGTCAAAAGGATTTAGTTCCTTATGCCATTTACTACACCAGTAAAAATTTGACTCCCACTGAGTTAAATTATACTGTGACTGAAAAAGAGTTCTTAGCTGTTGTGCATGCAATCAACAAGTTTAGACATTATATAACAGGCTATGAAACTTTAGTCCATACTGATCATTCTGCAATTAGATATCTCATGAAAAAACCTGTTACTAATGGTAGAGTTACAAGATGGCTTTTACTTTTACAAGAATTCAATATTACTGTGTTAGATAGACCAGGGAAAAAAAATACAGTAGCTGATTT
Organism: Pinus tabuliformis; assembly: GCA_031772625.1. NCBI lineage: Eukaryota > Viridiplantae > Streptophyta > Pinopsida > Pinales > Pinaceae > Pinus > Pinus tabuliformis. Next base: position 994,842,585 of record CM062806.1, on the reverse strand, counting down.
CTTGTCTAGAATCCAAAATACTAACGAAGATTCTCCTGTAGAGGATAAGTTTCCAGATGAATATTTGTTTGCAGTAACTACTAAAACTCCTTGGTATGTAGATATTGCTAACTATTTGGTTACAGGGAAGCTACCTCCACACTTATTTCCTAATGAGAAAAGGAAAATCATTCAGGAGAGTTCAAAGTATTCATGGATTTCTAATGAATTGTTTAAAACAGGGCTAGATTGTGTGATCAGAAGATGTGTTCGGGAAGATGAAATGCCTGACATCCTTAAGGCATGTCATGATGAACCATGCGGTGGACACTTTGCTGACAAGAGGACTGCCTATAAAATCCTTTCTTTAGGATATTATTGACCTTCTCTCTTCAAAGATGCAAAACAATATGTCAGGAGGTGTGACAACTGCCAAAGAATTGGGAGACCAACTCTTTCAAATGAAATGCCATTACAGCCACAGGTACTCATCGAACCCTTTGAAAAATGGGCTTTAGATTTCATTGGACCTATTAATCCACCATCTAAACAAAAGAAATATATATTGGTTTGCACTGATTATGTTACTAAATGGGTAGAAGCCAAGGCATTGCCTTCTGCCACTGAAAATTCAGTTGTTCAATTTCTTTTTGAGGATATTTTTACTCATTTTGGTGTCCCAAGAGAAATTGTAACATATCAGGGAAGTCAATTTACATCTAACTTCATGGAAAAGCTGATGGAGGAATACAAAGTCAAGCATAGAAAATCCACTCCGTACCATCCGCAAGCAATGGTCAAGTGGAATCCACAAACAAAGTTCTTGAGAGCATCATCACCAAAATTGTTCATCTCCACAGAAGAGATTGGGCAGAAAGGCTTCCTGAAGCCTTATGGACCTATAGAACTACATGGAGGAATACAACAGGACATTCTCCATATGAACTTGTTTATGGGAAAGAAGTCCTGCTCCCCATTGAGTTTCAAGTCAAGACCTTCAAGATGGTAGTTCAGTTGGGGATGAATCTATCAGAAGCCCAAAAGCACAGAATGGAGCAGCTGAATGAGCTATATGAAATAAGACAAGATGCAATTTTAAGGACTGATCTGTTCAGCACCAAAGAACTAAGTGGCATGACAGATATATCAAAGAGAAAAAGTTTCAAAAGGGAGATTGGGCGTTACTATTTGATTCCAAGTTTAAAGACTTCAAAGGGAAATTTCAGACTCATTGGCTTGGACCATATGAGATTGATGAAGTCTTTAGCAATGGAGTAGTTCGAGTCAAGACTATTGATGAGTTTCAAACTCCTCTCATTGTGAATGGCCACCGATTGAAAATTTATCATAAGCCACTCTCAAAAGAGGACTTTGTCAAAATGTTTCAAGAAAATTCTACAATGTGGCTGGTGGGGAAGAGTCCTTCTCCTCCATCAGCCTAGTTTTTGTTTCTTTCAGTTAAAAAAAAAAAAAAAAAAAAAAAAAAATGTATAAGCTTGAAAACCAATCTTAGATTGGCAGTCTTATACATAAAATATAGAGTGAAAATCAGGGGTACCTGACACTCTATATTTTCCAAAAAAATAAAAAAATAAAAAAAAATCTCTCTCTCTTTCCATCTTCACTCCATCTCATTCGTCATTTCAGTTCATCCATCTCATTTTCATCTCCATCTCCATTCCACTTCATTTCCATTTCATTTCACTCATTTCATTTCATTCCATCAATAAAAGTCCCCTTCAGGACTATTTTCATTCAGTTAGTTCTTTTTCTAACTATCTTTGTGCAGTTAAAGGGGTGTTGTCTTAGTTTCCGCAGCTGGAAACCGTTTCCGTAGCTAGCACCAGTTTCTGCAGCCAGAAACGATTTCCGCAGCCATCATCACTCTGTCTCTACAGCCAGGAGCACTCCGTTTTCAAAAAAAATCACAGTCAAAGGTTAGCATCATCATCACCAAAGGCAGCAAAGATATGAGGCATCTGCAAGATCAAAGAGCAATAATGGGTCAGAAGCCTTAATGAACAAATGGCAAACTTCCAAAGGTATGATCAAAATCTCTACCAAATAACAATTTAATGTCATTGTATGCATAGTTATTAGATCATGGAAATTCCACTAAATACAATGATTTGATATGGCAAGATCCATATCACTCCTCTTCCACGATGATAATCCATCCACCTCATTCCTTTCTAACGGCCCCATAATCACTATTAATTCAAACTCGAAATGGGGCTGCTCTTTCATTTATTGGCCGTACGTGGAAGAAGTGACCTACTGTACTACGGCTCTCCTCCACCATAATTTCCGCAGCCAACGTTGAGACGTGGCGTAAGTCATCCGATCCCAAAAGGACTCAACCATTATTCTGCCATTATCACTCCACTCCCGCATGCATTGAGCTCGTTTCTATTATTTATCCTTTACTCCCTTGTACTCATACTATTTCCTACTCTCCATTTCCGCTGCAACCTCCATAGCTTTGCTCTAAACCCTGATTACAGTCACTGCATACGCTTTGCATTTCGATTACGGCCACTCCACTTACCTTAAGAATCCCGTAATCAGCTCGTTTTTCCCCTGAACCTTCATACGCAGTAGAATTCTCAGTCGGAATTTAAAGCCGAGAATGGGAAAGCTACTAAGAGCTGAACCGGAGGGACCAAAGTACCTGGAGGGTTATCCTCAAACGAAGGAGTCGTTAAAGAAAGCAAGGTGGCTGAGATTCATTCAAAAGTTCAGAGGTTATGATAAGGAAGTCACTAAAGCTTTTGCTCGGTCCTTTAATGGACACGTAGTGGAGGTAGGGGATTTGAAATTTACAATAACAGAGGCCACAATAGCAGCAACAACCAGTTTACCACAAGAGGGAGACAGATGGTTTAAAAACAGAGGTCTGGATGATCAAGGATGGAAAGTCATGCTCAAAAACCCAGGTATGGATACTTCTATATTTACTAAAGGAATTTCTGTGCATGTAATCAAATAGGAATGGTCTACGCTGTTATTGCTTGTTCAGAAGTTTATTACATGCGATGGTCGTTTTGGCACCATGTACATGTATCATGCCAGGATAATGATGAATTTCATGGAAGGTTGTACCCTTAATTTACCTTACTTTCTGTTAGCAAGCCTGAAGAAAATGAGCTCTACTGTTCAGAAACATGTAGGCCATATTGAATCCCACCTTTACCATCACGAGCTCATCAGAATTCTCATTGAAGATCAATTGAAAAATAATAACGATACTTGGGAAAAGTTTTTGATCAGAAATCACTTCCAAGAAGTGACTGAAGCCTCTGCCAGCAGTTCCCCAAAAATCCCAAAAAGAAGTAGGAGGAAAGAAAGAAATGTTACAGCCTAGGACCTTCCTACAGTAGACACTCAGGAAACTATTCAGGAGGAAGAAGAGGAGGGAGCTAGAAACAAAAAGCAGAAAAAGGACAAAGGTAAAATAACTATTCAAGAGACATATCCATCCCTTGAACCATCTGTAAAAGAAGAGTCTCAAACTCTGGCCGATAGATTAGCACATCTTCATGCTGCTGCCATCAAAAAGAGAAAACAAAAAGAAAAACAGAGTGCCCAGAAAGAGAGCACTAGTCCATACCTGAGAAGGAGCACTAGGCTAAAAGGGAAGGGGAATAAAACCAAAGACAAACAGTCTCATTTTATTGATTTGGATAAAGAGACACTTGAGAAATCTCCAACTCATCCAATCATTGAGCCAAGTCCTCCACGTGAGGAAAGCCCTTTTCAGCAGGAAAGAGAAAACAGTCCTCCTTCACCAGAATTTGAGTTCAGGCCGAGAAAAACACCTGAGGTAGATTCCAACCAGCAAGAAGCATATAACTACCTAGAGTCCTTGGAACAATCAGCTGCAGGACCAAGCACCACCTTGCCACTTGATGCACAAGTGCAGTCTTTAAAACAGGAAGTGTTTGAGCTAGAAGTCCTAAACAGGCACATTAAACAAGAAAATGAAGCATTAAAAGAGCAAAGTAAAGTGGACAAGATTTTCCATGACAATACCATGCTTCACTTAGGACTGTGGCAGAAGAAGAATAGAAAGTTGAAGAAAAAGTGTAAGAAGCTGAGCAGGGCATTGATTAATTTGAAGTTCAGGTGTCTAGTCAAGAAACCAAGGACCATTTTGGCATCAAGGAGAAAGAGAAGAAGGCTGGATGTTCTTGCAGAAGCATCAGAGCACATGGATTGAGGAAAAGGACTAAGTTTTGGTTGCATGAGGACATGCAACACCTTCACAGTGGGGGTATGTAGAGCCTTGAACCTGTACCTCCTTACACACCCTCTCAGCCTTCTTTTCCCATTCATTTCCTTCTTTTCCCACTCATTTCATCCATCAAGTTGCTTAAGTCATTGTATTTTAGGACTTTTTACATGGTTTTCTAACTATGCTAATGACTATTGTTTGGTTTAGAATTTTGGTTCAGAGTGCTGCGTTTCCGCAGCCAACACAGGTTTCCGCAGCTGATCCAGGTTTCTGCAGCCAGCACAGGATTCCGCAGCTGTTTTATTAAATGATATGTTACAGGTGTCCTCCGAGAAGATGAGCCACATGGGCAAGTTTCACGAGTCAAGGACATGTGACGTGTCCCTCCAGATCACCCAGAACAGCCATAAAAGCCCGCGGTCAACGAGGAGGCAAATACCGGTCAACAGAAGTGTTCAGCAGTGGCACGGCTCTGCGTTGCTCTATTTTTGGGCACGAGAAGCTAGGTGGCATCATCCTCAGCCACGGAGACAATCTAGAAGCACGAATCCAATAGCCATACTCTCCAGATTGAATGAACACGATGACAGTTACCTAGATCCGGGGATGCAGAGGATTCATGTGTTTTTAAACAGCTGGTTGAATAGCATAGATCTCGTTAAAGTAGTTTGCTTTCTCCTTATAAATAAAGCGTCCTTGAACGCTGTAGAGTTAATCGTTTTTGTAATCATTTTGTATGTAATTTTGAGCTCCCCACTGTACTTTACATTTGATGTTCAATACATGAGAAGACTGTTTTGCATTTAAGCGTATAACTGCTCCTTGAACCGGTTGAAGTAGGCAAAGGGCCCCTGTTTGCTGAAGCCCTGTACAGTAACCTTTAATTTCTTGCAGTTCTTTTTCTTGTTTCATGTATATTAGCTGTACAGATGTCTTTTAAATTGCTGCGTTTTTTCTTTTCAACATGTATATTAGCTGTACATAAACTTTGATTTCTGTTGATTTACATTTCTGCACTTTTATGTTCATGACTGATCAGTGTGTTATGCAGGTTTCTTAGCCAAGCCCGGGACAGTTTTCCTTCTTTTCTTTTCATAACTAGTGGCATGCATGATCATCTTGTCTATGTTGCTGACCTTCATTGTTTTGCAGTTTTGATTTTCCTTACTGTCATTTCTTTAACTTGCATATTTAATTTCTGCTCTTAGATATTAAGTTGTTCATCTATTGATGGTTCCTTTCGCATAATCAAATAACTTTATTGGGAGCCAAAATATCACTTAGTATAGCTTGATTTAGTTTGCTTTAGAACTCACATTACTTGACTTATCCATAACTGTTTCTTACATGATAAATTCAGCTGAAAGGCAAAAGGTTAAGAGAATGTTAAAGTATTGTGACTAGTCTCTTTTATGTAGTTTCACTTAGATTTCACATTGCTTAACATTTCATGATATCTTTTCATAGGGAAGACTAAGTTGAAGAGTTGAAATAGTGTGAGATAGTTGTTCTTACTTTTAGTTGGATTTAATATAGATTTCATTTTCATTTTCATTCAGCAGCAGAGATACTGGGCCGATGTCATTAGTCCTTTATTTGATGTCTTTATTTTCCTTTAAGAGTTGATTTTATTGTAGTTGTTGTTCAAGCTTTCTTGTAGAATACTTTTTAAGTTTTGAGAAATCATTTAGAGATCACCACAATCATCCACATTTCACTTGCTTTATTACATTTCCATCACATCACAGTAGGAAAGATACATTCGAAAACAAACTTAAAAAAAAAGATAAAAACGACAAAAGACTAAGAAAACGGTTACCTAAGTACATATAGTACACCTCACTTCATCAGCTTACGAGCCCCGGGTTGACATTTAAAAGTTGCAATTTAGACATCACTAAATTGACCAAACAACTATCAATGTCATTTGAAAACTAACTAACCTAATGCTTCGGTGACTAATCATCACTAACTAGTTAGATCCTAGAAATCGAATGGTAGATGTCCATATAAATAATATTGTAGTTTCAAACAGTCTCATTGAACTAGAACCTAAAATCAACATTATGACCAGGGAGACCATGTTTAAACTTAAAATCCAAGAATCCTTGAGAAAACCCATTATTATGCTACAACTTGCTGAAAAATATACAGTACAACCAAAAGGCGTAATTTAATATGTAATTATATCCATTGATTGCTAGGAATATCCCACAAAATTCCTTTTCCTCAAGCCAAAAGCTAAGTTCAATAGTTATCCACTCATTTTAGGGAGACCTTGGTTAGCTACTAATAATGCATATATCAATTGTAGGGATGAAAACATGAAAATCAATGTCCCAAGAACAACATGTACTATATCCCCTAGGTAAACCAATTATTGAGGATGATTTTTATACATTGATAGAAGCATAAGAAGAACATGATTCTAACCTCTCAGCACCCTATCTTGTGTGTAAAACGGAAACCACCCTTAGTAGCAAGTTGGTTGATGAAGATGACTTATTGTATAGTTTTATACAAAATAAATATCCTACTGCTATGACCACTAATTGGATGGAAGAGGAGTTGTCCCTAAGGGGCATATTTGCTCTAAGGGATGTCCATGGGAAGAATTGTTGACTACTGATTCTGATCAGAAGAAAATAAAAATGGTAGAAATGAACCCCTCTAAAATGTTCAAAATCAACTCCTCAGTTCTAGTTGATGAAGAGGATCAATTTTTCAATGTCCTCAAGTAACACATTAGTGCATTTGCATGGGATTACAATGGTATGAAAGGAATAAATCCTTCTATATGCACCCATATCATATACATAAATTAATATCATAACCTATTCGCCAACCTCAAGGGTGGATGAACCCTACCTTAAGAGATGTGGTGAAAGAAGAATTGGATAAATTACTAAATACAAGATTCATCTATCCAATTCTGGATAGTGAATGGGTATCTCCTTGGATTATTGTTCCTAAGAGAATTGGAAAATGGATAATTTGTGTTGATTACAAGGAACTTAACAAAACCATGATGAAAGATAATTTTCTTTTTGTCTTCATTGACCAACTAAGTGATGTGCTTGAAATAAAAAGATATTTTCCTTCTTAGATGGTTTTAGTCATTACAATTTAATCCAAATTACTTTGGATAATTATGATAAGACCAATTTTGGTTGTCCTTAGAGGAATTTTTCTTATAAGGTCCTCCCATTTGGATTATTTACCACTTTGTAAAGGGTGGTGCTTAGCATATTTTCTTATCATGTACATGATTCAATAGAAATCTATATGGATTAATTCACAACCTATGGTCTTGGGTTTCAAGAAGATCTCTTTAATCTCAACAAATTCATTCAAATATGTGAAAATATGAACCGCTCCTTAAGCCATCAAAAATGCTTGCTCATAATGAATGAGGCAGTTGTTCTAGGACATTTCCTCTCCTTAACAATTATCCAAGTAGACTCTAGTAGAATGATGTAGGGATACCCCCGCTCATACCCACAGTATGCATGTAAAATTCATCCACACATTTGTCCTAGGTATTTAACTCTCAAAGGAGTTAAATCTTCAACCATCAATGGTTAAGGCCCTATTCATCAATTCCTTTATATCAAAACTCAATCACCCCGCTTAAACCTCCTATTGGGACTATTTACCTCCTCATAATGTTCATTATCCCTTTGATTAAAGCCTTCCTCAAATCTCTCTTATCGGGACTATTAAAACCCTTCGTAACCTTTATACAACCCTTTAAGCCCGAATATATATAGCCTTTCCCTTTGTTAACCTTGGTTAATATATAATTATTGTATCAAATCTTCTATCGGCACTCTTTTCCTTTACAAAACATTTACAAAGGAGAAACCCTGCAAACATACCTTTTGCCTATGTAGTGCCTCTGCACACGTTCTGTGGTTAACTTTATCGCAATCAGGGTGTCGCTTCTCCATGGCACATAGCATACTCCTTTTGCTTCCCTGATATGCAATTATATACACCAGAAAGCAAAGGAAAACCCGCTTCGAACCCTTGAGCTGGACTTCGTAAGTTATAAGCCCAGGTTCACAAATATTGTTGGGTCCACTCCTTCCAAGCCTTCCATTGTGCTACTCTGATCTCCGCCTTGTTCGATCGTCGATACCTTTTACCTCCAATCACTGATACCTCCGACCTCCGCTTACTGGCTATAGACACATCTCTTCATCGCAATATCCCAAGTCGGAGTTTTTCAAGGCCCAATGCTAAAGCACTTAAAAGCTCTGATGCAATCAGGCTCTTGGACCTGATAGGATTATAAATCCGCCTTTATAAAACTTCAGATCTGGTTATGTCACAATATCGGCGTTCGGTAGTTCAATAGGCCTGGTTCCTCTCCACTGAAATGATGTGATGCGATGGTGTTTCGCCGATGTGACTTAATCCTGGCCATTGATCTTAAAGATCCAACGGCTGCTGTGCAACCATACTTCACTTCTCCGTTTGTCTTGTTTACTTAGATTTTATGCTATTTTCAGTGGTTGCGATGGTTCCTGGGTTTCTTCAAAAGGTTTTAGACCTTCGCTATTCTGCTGCGCACTATCTCTTCTAAGCTTAAACTCTGCACTCTCCTTTGATCTCTTTTTTTGCAGAGCTCTACCTTGGCTTCTAATGAATTCAATGATCCATCATGATCCTCTATATCATTTTCTACCTGTGTGTGTTCTATAGAACTCTGCTTGCAACCCCCTATTATAGAACCTATGAATTCACATATAAGTCAACACTCGAATGAGATCTCTGTGTCTCGCACATGCATGATTTTCAACTATCTGTGGCCTCCTTCTCTACTCTGCCCATGGGCTTACATTTATATCAGAAAGCTCTATTTAACTAATTCTAGTTCCATTCCTAAGTCTATTGAACTGACTCCTAAATCCTCTTTGTCCTCTATATCCACTTCTAATCTCCATTTAGTTCCTAAGATCTCTCCTTAGTTCCTCAAATTAGGGAACTATTTTAAGAATCCTAATTGACCTTTAACTCTTTTGTCATTAATAACCACTCATGTTCTCATTTATTCAAGAGCATTTACAAACATCTCACATTATCTAAATAATCACTTAAAAGCCTAAATATGACATTAACTTGAGACTTAGGAAACTAACTTCCTAAAAATACATGACCCCCTATGTCTACTTAATTACAATTATTTTCTCTTGGGTTGAATGCTCCTACATCAGACTCCCAAAGTACAGAATATTCATGATCTCCTTATCATGTGTCTTCTGATCTTTGTGTTCCTAGATCCCATACATTGTTTTGTAATTTCCCAAATGTCTTGCTCCTTTGATGTCGCTATACTTCTGTTGTATTCTGCTCCATCTTCTTCTCCTTGTCAATCAAGTTCATACTCTGATTGATCGTCCTTCCTGCTGCTACCAATTTCCTCCATATGGAGTGCTTCATCATTAACTGCTATAACTCTTCAATCTTCATCCTAGTATATCTTTGGGTTGTTCCATATTCTGCCATTCTTTGTTACCTCTTTCTCTCTGCTTCAGGTTCTTACTGCTATCTACTAAATCTTCAAATTGTTGTTTATTTTCTTCTACTATTTCTATTACTATAATTGTAGACATTTCCATAGTTACTTCTCTAGGTACCACCGTAGACATTGCTTCCACCCAAACTTCCTAAATATCTTTAAGGATATCTCCCTCTGCAACATCTAATTTTTGCATTGAATTCTGACTTTCCAGCATTCTCTCTAGCAATTGAACTTTTCTATTCCATGGATTAAATTCTTCCACATAATCTTTTTCTTTTATCTTTATTTGGCTGCTCATCTGTGCTAAATTGCCTCTAGCATTTACAACAAAAACTGCACTCACAAAACACTTGTTAAAATAAAAAACATAAGGTTGCAGTGCCTTATTTTGCTTTAGCAACAATTCAGTTGTTTGCTGCTCTGTTTCTTTCTCCTCTATCAGCACATCGGCATGTTGTTTTGAATTCTCAAAAGAATTCATGAGACTGTCAATTAGCCTCTCCTCCACATCATATGTTTCAATGATATCTCTCTAGTTTTTTTCACGGTAGTGAACTTCTTCTTCCTTAGCCTGCTACTGGTTAACTCTTCTTTGAAATTCTTTGGTTCTTACTACCTCCCTTTCATCCTTACTGTCTTGTTCTTTAAGAACCTCCATATCATCTTCAAACAATCTCTGTCCTTCCCCAATGACATTCATTGGATCATTTCTTTGAGACAACATTATTCAGTCTTCATTAGAATAAGACTGCCATCTTCCTCCTCTATGACAGCTCTATCATTCTGATGCCTACTCCCAAGCATTCTTTTGTCTCCTTCTGGTTTTGAGATCTTACCATCTCAGTCTTGATATGAACAGATTCCATATTCTACTCCTTCTCTCTGACAAACTCTAAAATTTGTTCATTCTCCTGTGATGTACCTGCGATCATCCACAAATTATTAATTTTAAAATAATAAGACCTGTCAGTCTTACTCGACTCTTCAGCCATCACATTTCCTTGCTGCTTGGAATCTTCTATGTGATTCATCTCCTCAAGCTCAACTTCATCTCCTTCCTTCACAAGGAATGGTTCTTGTCTTGTAAGATATCCCATTATTAATTTGTCAATGAGTTCTTTCTGCTGTAATAACTCAATACTTTCCTCATTTGAGAGGTATTCTTTATCATACTCTACTGCTCTAGAGTACCTTTTATACCCTAAAACACATTGCTCCTCATACTTTAGTTTAAGAGCTCTATTCAGCTTCACTTCAGAGTATTCATCTTCTGTAAGATACTCCTTCATTCTTTCAACAACTTCACAAGACTCGCTATCCTCTCCTAAGCATCCTACAAGCACACCAAAACTATTAGGTTCAAAAACACAAGGCTTGATGGCTTTATATATCAGTTCATCATCTTTAGTCAGCATCTCCTCATGTTGTTTTGAACTATCCCAATAGTCCATGAGATATTCACTTGACCTCCATTCTTTATCTTCAGTGTAGTCTTCACTTTCTCCTAGAATTTCTCCCTGTTCTGGTTCACAAATGGACTGTGTAGAGACTAGGTTGGGTCTCTAGCTTTCCTCAAGTATTCTCCTTAATGCATCGAGTTGTTCTTTTAACTCTACAATCTGTTTGTCAATATCTTCTTGACTCATCCTCTTTCCATTTGCCTTGGCATCCTCTTTCTTCATCTTTCTTCTGTTGTGGCTTCTCTCTAAACCTCTGCTATGACTATTGGTAGTCATTTTCTTCTCCTCTTTTTTCATGAGCTCCTCACTTGTCTGCAATAAGCCTCTGCAATACCTAGTCCTCCTCGCTGCAATATTACCTCGCTAAGATCTCCTTACTCAGAATTTTGGTAAGCACGGGTCCTCTGTCTGGAACCTCCTCTTGAGCAACACCTTTGCTCCTTCTAGGCTTATGCAATCTTCACTCTCTCTTGAGAACACTTCAGTTGTCCTCTCTATCCAACCTCTTGTTGGATTTTTCAAGTTCACTGCCACTTTCCCTCAGAGTGTTTTCCTTACTCTGTCTTCAAGAACACATCTGGTTATCCTCTCACAGCTTCTCTTGTTGTCCTTTGCTGAGATGCTTCATCTACAACCACAATCTTTAGTTTCAATTTGAAACAAAACACACTATCTTACCTCCAAGATCTATGTATGATCTTATTCTCCCATTCTTCTGCACTTTGAATGGATTGTCCTCTATTTGGTCTCTAAGTCCTCTTTCCTTCAAAACTTGTACTAAGCAATCTTGCTCTCACTTTTCTTCAAGGAATCCTCTATTCCTGTCTACTCCAAGCCTCTGCTAGAATAGATACAATCTTCCAAGAACTTCAAAAGTTTCCCTACAATTTTCTGTTGTGGCCTCTATCATTCATCAATTAACTTATGCACATTACCTTCTTCTATGTGCAAACTCCTTTTCATAGGAAATCTTTCCCTACTCTGATTACAATTCTGCTCGAATAAAATGATGTAGGGATACCCCTGTTCATACCCACAGTATGCATGTAAAATGCATCCACACATTTGTCCCACGTATTTAACTCTCAAAGGAGATAAATCTTCAACCATCAATGGTTAAGACCCTATTCATCATTTCCTTTATATCGGAACTCAATCACCCTGCTTAAACCACCTATCGGGACTATTTACCTCCTCATAACCTTCATTATCCCTTTTATTAAAGCCTTCCTCAAATCTCTCTTATCGGGACTGTTAAAACCCTTTGTAACCTTTATATAACCCTTTAAGCCCGCATATATATAACCTTTCTCTTTGTTAACCCTGGTTAATATATAATTATTGTATCAAAGCTTCTATTGGCGCTCTTTTCCTTTACAAACCATTTACAAAGGAAAAACCCCGCAAACATACCTTTTGCCTTTGTATGACATCTATACACTTTCCAAGGTTAACTTTATCACAATCGGGGTGTCGCTTCTCTGCAAAACACAGTGTACTCCTTCTTCTTCCCTGATATACAATTATATAATTTTCTAGAATACATAGGAAAACAAACGAAAACCTGCTTCGAACCCTTGAGTAGGACTTCAAAAGTTATAAGCCTGCGTTCACAAATATCGTCAAGTCCTCTCCTTCCAAGCCTTCTGTTGTGCTACTCCGACCTCCTCCTTCTCGGATCACTGATACCTCTTACCTCTGATCACTGACACCTCTGATCTCTGCTTATCAGCTATGGGCACATCTCTTCATCGCAATATCGCAAGTTGGAGGTTTTCAAGGCTTGATGCTAAAACACTTAAAAGCTCTGATGCAATCAGGCTCTTGGACCTGATAGGATTATAAATCCTCCTTTATAAAATTTTGGATCTAGTTATGTCACAATATCGGAGTTCGGCAATTCAATAGGCCCATTTCCTTTCCACTGAGATGATGTGATGCGATAGTGTTTCATTGATGCGACTTAATCCTGGCCGTTGATCTTAAAGATCCAACGGCTGTTGTGCAACCATACTTCACTTCTCCGTTCGACTTGTTTACTTAGATTTTACACTATTTTCAGTGGTTGCGATGGTTCTCAGGTTTCTTCAAAAGGTTCTAGACCTTCGCTATTCTGTTGCACACTATCTCTTCTGAGCATAAACTCTACACTCTCCTTTGATCTCTGTTTTTGCAAAGCTCTACCTTGGCTTCTAATAAATTCAATGATCCATCATGATCCTCTGTATCATTTTCTCCCTCTGTGTGTTCTGTAGAACTCTACCTGCAACCCCCTATTACAAAACCTACGAATTCACATATAAATCAACACTCGAAACATGCATTCCAACTTAGAATTGAGTTGATTATATTAATAAATATAAACAATGATTACAGAATGAGATCTCTGTGTCTCACACAGGCCTGATTTTCAACTATCAATGGCCTCCTCTACACTGCCTGTAGGCTTACATTTATATCAGAAAGCTCTGTCTAACTAATTCTGGTTCCATTCCTAAATCTATTGAACTAAATCCTAAATCCTCTCTGTCCTCTATATCCACTTCTAATCTCCATTTAATTCCTAAGAGCACTCCTTAGTTCCTTGAATTAGGGAACTGTTTTAAGAGTCCTAATTGACTTTTAACTCTTTTGTCATTAATAACCACTCATGTTCTCATTTATTCGAGAGCATTTACAAACATCTCACATTGTTTAATTAAATCACTTAAAAGCCTAAATATTACATTAAATTGAGACTTAGGAAACTAACTTCCTAAAAATACATGACCCCCTATGTCTACTTAATTATAATGATTTTCTCTTGGGTTGAATGCTCCTGCATCATAGGATATGAATCATTATGAACTTTCTTGTACCTTGAAAACCAAGAGATGTTAGAAGCTTATTAGGCCTTTTATGATAACAATGGGGGTTTAAAGAACATGGAAAAATTCCATCTCCTTTGTTTTCATTACTGACCAAAGACGTTGAGCTTTTCTAGGAAGATCCATTCCAAGAATCATTTGAGAGTATAAAAGAAAAGTTGATGATAGAACTTGTCCCTAGAGGCCCTAATTGGACCCTCCATTTCACATTCACATGGATGCATCAAACAATGAAATTAGGGAAACTTTAGGTCAATTTGAAGGTGAACTCCCTTATGAAATCTATTTCATCAATAATAATATATCTAAAGCCTACTTTAGTTACACTATAACTCAAAAAGAGTTCCTCGTTGTTGTAGATTCCTTGAGAGTGTTGAGGAATTATACTATGGGTTACGAAGTCTTCAAAGATACTGACGATGAATCAATTCAATATTTGATTGATAAGTTAGAGTCAAATTATAGGATAATTAGGTGGCTATCACTTTCGCAACAATTTGACTCAACCATTATTGACAAAGCAGGGAAAGAAAATGTTGTTGCATATTTCTTGTTAAGACTAACCTTTTATGTAGATGAAGGGATGGTGGATGATTAGATCCCATATGAGTATATACTTTTCTATATGTCTTTTCCTTCTTGATTTGATAACATTCCTAACTATGTAGTGACTCACCAATTACCTCCTCACCTGTCTTCAAGGGATAAAAGCACGATCCTACGAAAAAGTGACTCCTACACTTGGATCATGGAAAGCCTCTTGAAGTTGGAATTGCATCATATTTTAGAAAGATATATGAAGCAGGGTGAAGTCTATGATATCTTCTCAATTCTTCATGATCAACCCTATGGAGTATATTTTATTACAAAGAGGACAACCTATAAAATTTTGCAAGAAGGATACTTTTGGCCAACTCTTCATAATGATGCCTAAACATACACAACATAATGTGATGCATGTGAGAGAATGGGGAAACCTACTCAGAAAGATGAAATTCCCCTTCAACCTCAATTGTCTTTTGAGCCATTCAAGAAATAATGGAGCATGGACTTCAAGTTTGATTGATCCCCCATTCATATGGAAAAAGTACATCATTGTATGCACTAATTACCTGACTAAATGGGATGAAGTGAAAGTAGTAAAGGAAAGGATAAAAAAGAAGGTAGCTAATTTCTCAAGGGATAATATTTTCTACAAGTTTGGTTTTCCAAGAGAATTAGTAATAGATCAAGGCCCCTAGTTTACCTCCAACCTGATTGAAGGGAGAATGAATTAGCATGACATTTTCCATCAAAATTCCACTCGCTTCTCCCCACAAAAGAAATTAGAAGGTAGAGGTCACTCAATGAGGATTGGAAAACACTCTTAATAAGGTGATTAGTGGTAATAAGAAAGATTTAGCTAGATGACTTGTTGAAGCCACTTGAGTTTATAAAACTACTTGGAAAACCACCAATGGTTTCATACCCTCTGAGCTAGTCTATCGAAAGAAAGATTTGTTATCAATTGATTTTAAAAAACACATTGATGATGATTGCCTAGCTAGATATGGATTTGACCAAAGCATAAGATGATAGGATACAAAAACTAAATGGAAAGGATGAGTATAGGATACAAGCCTTGTTACATACTGAGGTATCCTAGCTATAGAGAAAAATATAACATGATAGGTATATGAGAACCAACGCCTTCCAAAAGGGTGCTTAGGCTCTCTTGGATGACTCTAGGTTCAAGGAATTCCAAGGAAAGATCATGACCAGATGGTTTGGACTTTACCTAGTGAAAAAAAGTTATGCTAATGGCTTCATCAAGATCAAAAATATAGATGGGGAATAAATACCATTGATAGTAAATGGTTACATGCTAAATGTTTTCAAGAACTCGCTTCTAGGGATGGATTCATAAAATCAATAAGCAAGGAACTAAATGTAATTAGGAGCATTAGATATCCCAATCCATCCAACCCATGATCAACAAAATGAAAAAATAAAAGATCTCAAGTGAAAACCTGCTTTGAGATGCTCAAGACAAAATCATTGGTTGAAAACCTCCATGAGGTAGGGAGTGAGTTTTAAGAAAAATGAAAATAGAATAAAGGTCCAAGTGAAAACCTCTTCCAAGGCACCTAAAGTAGGTTCAATAGTTGAAAACCTCCATGAGGTGGCTAGTGAGCCCAAAGCAAAAAAGAAAAATGAGAGAAAAAAAGTGCTTAGAAAAACAAGGAAAAAAATGAAGAAGGAAAGGTACAAACATATTTTGATCTCTTGCATTGGTTAACCTGTAAAGACTGATGTGCACCCCATTCCAAGTGATCAACACAATTTCTCTAAGGTTGATTGACTTGGCATCCCTACACCGTTTTCCACTTCTTTATGTCACCGCCACCATCATCCATATCATATCACATGCTTTTCATATGTTTCCTTAATCTTTCTTGAATCACTACATGAAAGTCTAGAACTGTTGCAAGAGGGAACAAATTTTGAAAAAAGTTACAAACCCAATTTGAGCATCTAGTCTAACAAAGGGCACCGAGAGGATCCTAACAATTAATCTTTCTATAATCAAACCTCATAAATGAGTTTCTCTCATCCTAACCGTCTAATCTTACCCTACAGCAACACTATAGCAAATTCTTGTAGGAGTTTCTATAGCACTCTACAACATGTACCTTCTTATAACACTCTATAACACGTAACTTGTAACTTCTTGTCAAAAAAATTGTTATTAAATAAATAATTTTTAATTTGAATAAAAATAAATTTATATCAAATAAATAATAGTAATTTAAATCAAAAGGTAATAAAAAATACATTTTCGAATTTAAAAATAGTTTAGTGACGCATTTTATATATGAAATTGATAATTAACCTCCGTAAAATCAATATGGTTTATTGGATTTTAATAGTGTGAAATATTGCTTAAATTTTTTTAGCATTTTATTTCTATGTTTTAAAAGTATTAAAAAAGTATTTTGAGATAACAAATTTTTTGTTAAATTATTTTAAAATCACAGAAGTTTGACTAGCTTGAAATGTTAAGAAGTTTTATAGTGATAAATATTTAAAAAACAGATCATATATGAGTAGAAGATGAACAATCTAAGAGAAAGTGTTCTTCATATTCAATCCTTGTAATGTCACAAAGGTGAAACACTTTTTCATCCAATGAAGTTTTGAGAATAGACAAACGTCCTATTGGAATATGAAACTCATGAGAATTTGTTGTTATTTCATTAATATTTATTTTCCTCTTAACCTTAGTCAAGATTGAGAGATATTTTTTATTTTAGTGATTGATATTGATCATCTCCTTATAATATCTTAGTTTTCTTTTTCCCTCTGACTCTTTATCACCCCACAATTTCTTCTTAAATTTTGAAATATTTTTTTTTAAATATCATCCTTATTGTGCAAAATGATCTCCTTTTGTATCCCCAAATAGTCTAGCCAAAACTAGGAATCCTTAGGCCATCCTTGCTTGAGTTGAATCTAGGACATTTTGGCTAGAGTTAGAAGATTTTTTTTTTAAATATCTTGGCTTCCATGTTATTAAACATCCTATTATATGTAAGATACCTAGTTATAGTAATGCTTTAAATGGAAGAGAGACTTCCTTAGTCAGTAGGATAGGAGAGGGAGTATTCCCTTATTTTTTAGCTTTTTTGTTATACAATATTTTTGGATTGGTTCTATCTTCCTCCACAACTCTCTAGATATACTGCAACCACAAACCTCACATATATTGCGACCCAAAACATCACATAGAAATAAGATAATATCAGCAAGAATATCCTCAAAGAAGAGCTTCTATTTCTTTGAATCCTATATCCAAAGATATATCGACTTACAAGTGTTTTTGATCACATAGTAGGTTTCCTGTCCTCTATCTATATTTTTCTCAAAGCTATAATTCCAATTTAGCTTGTGATGGATATCAATTCCAAGATATTTATATGAAGGAACTTCCTTGAGGAAGGTATTGCGATACACGAAAATATGATATGTTATCTTTTAGATTTAATTATCATGACTTTAGTTTTATCAATATTAACAATCTAGCCCATATTGGAGGACTCTTAGTTCTTTGCAAAAACAATATAGACTCCTCACTAAAAGAATAATGTTAACAACATAAAAGAAAAGAGTTATGACTATATTAGTGAGCACGCGACCAACACAAATTACATATTCAAAGCACTCTTCTAACTTATCAGTTTATATGCTAAAAAGGGTATGCTGTTAAAATCTGTTTGCTTACTCTCATTTAGATTCTAAGTTATGTTATTTTACATAGAGTCTAACTTTAAAAAGATATTAACATGTATGCCAAAGCTAAAATTAATATATCCAAAGTTAAAATTGGTATATCTATTTCTAAAAAATATTTCTAGAAAAATCTCCATAAATTTTTAGGTACATTTAATCTTAGATTCTAAATAAATTCAATAAATTCAAGCTACAAAGCCAACACTGTTGGTCACTACCCTGTGACTTTAAACACTATTGATCACTACCGTGTGACTTTAATTTCAATTATTTGTGAATGTTTAAATATTTTCATGATCCAATTTTCTTCTTTTGTCTATCAAAACGATATGGGAGAAAGAATTTAAAAAATACATTAAGTAGAGGATTTGTAAACCTACTACCATTAAAAAGAAGAGGCTTACAATCCAGGAATAGTACTCATCTGTAAATCTACTACCATTGAAAAAAAAGAGGCCCACAATCCACGAAGAGTACTCACCTTTATCTGTAAATCTATAGCTAGCCATATCCATCGTGAACCACTGTGGGGTGAAGTTTTTATAGGTTGAAACATTTTCAATTTATTAAATTCAAGAGAAATTGCAAAGGCTAATAGCTTCGGCTCAAATTCCTTCACATGTATTAGTGGTATTCCATTATTTTCTCTTATATATATATTCTTGAAAGCGAATTTTATAGAATTTTATAATCATCTTTTATAAAGGAAGTTGAATTTGATAAAAAAAATAAAATAAAGGGAAATATTAGAGCTTAGCTGAAGTGTTTGTAAATCCAATGCCATTAAAATAATTGAGCAAAATCCACTCGTTGAAGAAGCTACCATATCGAGAGGAAGAGGCCCACAATCCATGAGGAGTAGTCACCTTGATTTGCGGATCTGCTAACCCTATCCTCCATGAAAAACCATTGGTTGAAGGTTTGATAGGTTTTATTTGAACATTTTCAATTAATTAAATTTTGGATTAGGTTGCTTCGCATGTACGAGTGATATTCATTGTTTTTTTTCTTATATATTTTTGAAACTTCTTTTTATAATTATATTTTATAAAAGATTAGGTTGCTTCACATGTATGAGTGATATTCATTGTTTTTTTCCTTATATATTTTTGAAACTGCTTTTTATAATTGGATTTTATAAAATAGGTTGGATTTGAAAAAAAAAAATACAAAGTAAAGAAGCTAAGAGAATATATATAGGTATGGTATTTTCTCTATTGTCTTTTTTTGGAAAGTGATAGAGTTTTTTCAAGATTTATAAGTATCTTTTTTAGTAGTTGCTATTTTTCATTTTCATTGGTAAAAATGGTTGTGCTATTAAGATGAGAAGCAAACCATGCGTAAAAGATCCATGGGATATTATGTTGAGTGCGGTTGAAGAACCCTTAGCTCAAGAAGTTTATAGGAGCATCACACAAGATCAAAAGGATAATTTTATAACCAACAAGAAGGTTGATATAGACTCATTGTTTTTAATTCAACGAGGTTTGGATGACATCATTCTTTCCAAAATTGCATCAATAATTAGGCTCAGAGAAGCTTGCAATATTTTTTAAATGATGTACAGTCAAACAGTGAGAATCACCTATAAATGTTGAGTTAAGTCACATAAAGTTTGAGTTGTTGATAAAGATACTATCATAATAGATGAAGTTTTTGAAAAATTTGTGGAAGAGTAAGACATTTGAAGTACAACTATTGTACTTAAATTTGTGGAAGATATTGCAATAAAAAAAGAATGAATATGTACAAGATTCAAAATAATAGCATGATGCAAAAATTGAAATCAACTATGTAGATGCACATGTGGATGATGAAATTGATGTTGAGAATGAAACTAAAATTAAAGCTATATTTGTAGGAACAATAAATGAGAACCTAGTAGTGAAATTTGAATTTTATTATGATTTTGAATTAAAATTTCTTGAAGAATGAATTGAAAATGCCAAGAATTATGGAGAAGAAAGTGGGTATGGAAAAATTGTGATAACTAGAAAAAAAGAAGGAACAAAAGAAATAAGGAAACCATGAAAGTTGTTGAATTAGTTGCAACAATGGAAGAGGAGATGGAAGAAAATCAAGGTATTTTTTCAATCTTACAGATATTTATAGAAAGGTTCAATCAATTGTAGTTTATGTACAAGCAAATGAAAAAGAAAAAGAAGATAAAAAAGAAGATGGACACAATAACATATTTAAGGGAATAGAGTAAAGATTAATTTGAAGAACAAGAAAAACTATGCAGAGTATAAAATTTGGAGAAAAAATAATAATAAAATATTGTACGACATATAGATAAGGACAACCTACACCAGCATGCAGAACTAAAACAATTCTTTGACATGATTTTATGTATTGTAAGCCAAGTTGAGACTTATACTAGCATGAAACAACATTTGCAGTTAAGGAGGGGTGTTGGAATTTCTTAGTTACTCTTATTTAGGTTGTGATTATTGTTAGTTTATATCAAGTCTAAATTTTGGAAGAGATTAGAATGCATGTAAGAGTTAAAATTGCAATATTTACTACCGGTGTTCTAAAGATATTTCTAGTGGACTCTCCATGAGTTTTTGGTCTATTTAGTATTGTATTCAATCAATTTGACTTAGAGAGCCACATGTTTATTTTGCACAACTTTTCGATCTTACTTTGAGCTATTTGTGAGTGTTTAACTATTGTAGTAGTCTAATTTCCCTCCTACATCGACTAGAGGGGATAAGGGAAACCATTGTGTGACTCCAATAGTGCATTAAATGTCTTCTAACCAACTCTGGGTGGCCCTAATCTTTGAAATAGTATGCTTGTGCAACATTGTCACAACAACCCTCAACTTGACAAGAACCCTTATCTCTTCCAACCATTTCAACAGTTTGGTCCTATGAATGGTTTCAAAATATTTTCTAAAATTAATGAAATAATAAAAGCTATCAATTTTGTTTTTGCAACATACCTCTACAATGATCCTAAGAGTAATATGGTGATTTTCCTAATTTTGGGTTCCAGGATAAAACCCTCTACATTTCTAGTTTTCTTTTTTTTTATTTGTTTGTAATAATAGTTTTCCCTTCCTAGACATCCTCTTCTCTAGGAATGAGGATGGATCCTTTTCACATCAATTATTTCAGAAGAAGTCTCATACAAACCAATATCTTCATGCTAATTCTCATCATTTCCTGGCTCAAAATCTCGGTGTTCTCAATACCTTACCGACTAGAGATTTAAGGGTTACTGATAGCAACCATCTCAATGAAGAGAAAGCACACCCCTTGAGTGTCTTCTTTAATAATGGGTATAGTAAATATCAATGTACCAAGGCTTTCCTCAAAGCTCAAAAGGGTCCTAAAGCTAAGAAGGAATCCAAGGATCATTTTTCTATGGTTCATCTTCCTCTTATACAAGGAACCATAAACAATATTGTGAGGATCCTAAGGAAGCATAAGGTTCCTTCAACCCTTAGGCCTCTAAATACCATCCGAAGCTCCCTAAGATCCGTTAAAGACCCCGTGGACCCCAAAAATATGAAAGGTGTTGATGCTGTCCCTTACTCATGTGGGACTCCCTACATTGGTGAGACTGGTCACTTGATTAATCAAAGGATTCATGAACATGAAGCTGATATCAAGAATGGTAGAACCCACTCCTCTGATTTGGAAGAACATGCATAAAAATATAGGCATCACATCTACTTTGAGGAGGCATGTGTCATTGCCAAGGTTAGTCATTTCCATCATTGTAAATTCAGGGAGGCCCTCGAAATCGAAAAAAGGCCAAATAGTTGAAATAGAGACGATGGTTGGAATATTAGCAGAAGTTGGGTCCTTGTCTTGTCATCTTAGTTTATTTTTATTTTTGGGTTTTTTTTTTTTTTTCGTTTTATAAATTGTTTTATTTTTTGAATAGTTTTCACTTCTTTAAATAATATTTTTATCCTATTTTTTCTTCACTTTTTAGTATTATTTTATCTCAACCGCTTTGATTGTTTGTTAAAAAAAAAAATCTTGACTCCTTATATTGATTGTAGGGCCCTAGACCCTTATTATTTTGTGGTTGACCCTAATTTATTTAACCATCCCTCTTTGATTGATTTGGGTTTGAGTCTCCATTAATTATTAATTTTGTTATAGGTTCTTGACCCAATAATGAGGTCCTCGCTACTCTTCATTTTCTGACCATGTTCCCTATCTTTGTTTGACTTTGACTGTTTGTTTCTGGTTAATGTTTTTGTCTTTTTGATTTTTTCCTAACTAATATATATTTTTTGATTTGAATAATTATAATTCATAAACTAGTGATTATTTATAAACTAACCATTATATTAGCCGTTATAGGATTTTTATTATTAAAATATTATTTGTCATAAAGTAGTCAATATATGATCTTTTGGTCTCTACATTGCACTTTATTTAATCTCATGCCATGATATGCATCTTCATCTTTTCTTAATGATCAACCACACTAGCTAGTTCAAAACAAGTCAGCAAAAAGTTATCCTATGTGATTTCTACAGAAAAATTATTCTTAATTTGTTTGTAGTTATCATATTTGTACAGGGTTAGTTTTATAGTACATGTATAAAATTACTGAGAGAATAATAATAACCAACAACAAAATAATTGGAACATAAATGCAATGAAGACAATATTTACCCTGATAAACCCCAAATGTTATAGAAATTTTTGGGCACTGCAAACCCAATCATATATGTCCATAAACCAAGGGGTCCTGAGTCCCTAAAAGTTTTGTTTCATGCCCTAAGGAACAAGGTCAACTGATTACATCATCTCCCAGAAGTTCTCCATAGGAAACTGCTTAGAACTGGTCAAAATTGGACCATACAGGTTGCTCAGTGCTAAGGGTGTGATGCATCTCACCTGCCCAGTGTAAAAGGTGTGATGCATACTGAAAATCCCTTCTGTAGGGTGCAATGGGAGAGAGTGGACAAATGGTAGATATAGTTTACGAGGTGGATGATCATAGAATCTTCCAAAAACTTCTCCTGTGACATTTTCCTCTCTAAGTTCGCCCATGGATGAGTAATAGATCATCAATCTCCAAGTGGAACTAAGAACTATTAGAGAGAAGACACTAATCAAAATCCCAGAAGCTGACTCACCTCCCTGCAATCATCTATATATGGATCCCTCATCCGAGAGATCCAAAGGCTGGAATTTTGTATCTTGTAAGGCAGTGTTGTTGGTTTCGTGGTGGAATATCATAGTGTTGTGTGATCTAAGCTTTTCATGAGGTGAAGAAGGGCTTTCATGCTGGGAGGATGACGCTAGTTCAGAACAGTGGGTTGTAATCCTCTCTTCTAATCTTCATATTAATAAATTTATTCAAGTTTTCCTCCACATTCTTGTATGTCTGATAGTATATGCATTTGTGTGGTCAATATATATCTGGTCTTATATTGTTTATGATTGTAGATCTCTGCACTTTGAAGGCATTATGCTGCTTTGACTTTACAGGTACTCTTTGAAGCAGAGTGGTCAAGGGAGAAGTGGCAAAGACCGGTCGGTGAGGAGAAGGAACAAGTGAAGAACCAAGCGAAGGATTGAGGTTGGTATTCTTTGATCTTCTCCTATTTACTTTTCATAAAGGAAAAGGAAAGTAACTTTAATATGTTTGTTTCTAAGATAGCTACCCGTCTTAGTGGGACTCCACTGGCGAGCAAATAGCTTGTTTTCTTGTTTATATTTGTTTGTTTTATAAACTTACAAATGGAGCCTCAAGTTAAGGTAGCTAACCCTCGAACTGCATTTGCTATGCAAATGCAAAGTAGATCAATGTTGCTTCAGTCTATCTCTGGGTTTTGTTTATAAACTGAACAATTGATTTGCAAACATCCTAACTGCCCTAGTGGTGGCTCTAGTAACCTCATTAGATCAGCCCCTGTGATTTCTATTTACTGACCATCATTAGCCTGGCCTAATCCCTGAACTGAGCTGCAAACTGTGACCAAGAACCAAGTTGAAGTCTCGTCCCTGGACCGTCGCACTTTCTCCTCTTGGGAATCTAGATGCATCGCACCTCTCATGTGCAGTAGGTGCACTGCATCGCACTTTCCCTGTGTTGCAGGTGTGCTGATCAGATAAGACCTCTTATGCTCTCAGATTTTGGTTTCTGTGTTCACTCTCTTCAGCTTTATTCGGGAGTTTTGCTATCTGTGATCAGTATACCACTGTGGAAACTCCCTTCCTTTGCATGATTCCACCTCCATAGTACAAAGAATTGTGAATTTTTTTATGTATTGTGTGCCATTTACAGTTCTCTTTTACAGAAAGTAGCGTAATCAAACTGTTGTCTTTTGATTTGGAAGTGTCACAAGTGTCATTTTTAGTCAATGAAAAGAATTCTATTGTTCTTGATGGTCGATTATACAGTTACTATTGTATTTGATTTGAATTAGTAGTTTTTCAAGTGTCGAAAATAGTTTTCAATTCAAAGTCGCAAAGTGTCGTCATTATCTTCCTTTCGTTTTTGAAGAGAAATTTGTTAGTACTGTCGCTTTGAAAAGATAATTCAAATTTGTACTTAGCATTCTTCTTGTCATTCACACATTAAGAAAGCTGAAAACAAATACATGCATGTGCATTTGCATTTAGACTGCTTGTCAGTTTGATTTAGGACAGTGCATCTAGTGTGTGCTCTCTGCTCTATGTTGAAAGAACATCATCTCTCTTACTTTAGTAGCTAGGATTTTCATTGCAAAAAGAAGATTAAACGATTGTTTATCATCTTAGATTGCATTTTAGGAATTGTATATCTACATCACGTGGTGAACCTGAAAGGAAAATTTCTTAAGAAAGATCAACTGTAAAATAAATTCAATGAACATAAAAATGCTTTGGAACCTAACGCACAACATCTAGAAGTCTAGGCTAGAGACATATTTCGGCGTCGTAAAGCCTGGTAACTATCGCTATCATTGTTGGTTGGGTGATACCTCCTCTTTGAGATGACAAGTGCCATTACGGACTTGTGCTCCCACGTACCATTGAGTATATATTGGGAGACCACAATAGGCTATATCCTTTATCCATAGGAAGTCGTGTTTGCCACCCTATCGATCGCAGTGCACTGAACACAGCATTCGGTAAGATTGACTATCGTACCATAAAAATTATTCTACAGTTTTACGATTGGTTTGGTATTCCCTCTGTCTAGATTTCCAGAGTAGTCTCTTTCATTCCTTTTCAGACTCCTTAAAGGAAAGGGTCCATCTGAGCACTTGTCACTTCAGGCTCATTAAAAATCGAAGGCGACTAGAGTCATCTTTTGTTTTTTTCTCGACTCTTAAAAATTGAAAAAACAAGTTGTGTCAAAGCATCTAAAATTTATTTTAATCAGAATAATATCACTATTCCCGCATTGTTCTTAGGTTGAGGAAAATGGAGTCCACCAACCAAGGATTTCCCCTTGGAGGAAATCCTAGTCCTTTCTCCTCTTGGGGAGATGTTGGTGCACCCCATATGGCCACATTGTCACTTCCAGGATTGAATATTGGCTTGCCAATATGGCTCTTCTTGACCTCCGTCGTTTAGAACACCATGATTCCTGAACAATCGAGTCAGCAACTAGATGATACTAAAGTTACCCCCCAACCTTCTACTTCATCTTATTCTCCCTCTCCTCCTTCATCTTTACTTGATGAAGCTGGTAAAGCCAAAAATCAAGTAACTAAGAAGGAGAAGAAGGGGAAAGAGAAGAAAGAGAAGAAGAAGAAGTAGACAAAGGCTTAAAGGGGTAATTGGGCATCATCTAGCGGAAATCCACACACTACACCGTCCAAGCCTAAATCTCCACGTGTCATTTGCAAAGGAGACCACTATCATCAAGATTGTCCTTGCATCCCTCAGATCTTAAGGGACTGGTCTCCTCATTTGCACAATCCGGTGTCATCAACCTCTGAAGATCATGTTGAAAATACACCATCAACTAGTGAAAGCGAAGCATTTGGACAAAAAAGGAAATGTAAATTTCCTTGTAAACTGTGTGAAGGTGATCACGTCGTCCACCATTGTCCCTTCCTAGACGAAGCTGAAAGAGTCTTGGATAATCGTCCTGCCTCACCGCTAAGGCCTCCTCCTCGATACAAGAAACTCTTGCCGAGTCCATCACTAGTTGAAAATCCGACTGACACGCCATTGTGGTCGGTCGAAGCATCTATCGCTGAAGATAAAACCGCTGAATCCATAAAAAATGAAAGTCAAAAGGTTGAGGCGGCAGTCGACCCAGTTTTGTCTTCAGAAGGTCCATCTTCAGATGATACAATCACCAAAGGGAATGAGAATGACATCGTTCAAATTATTTTCATAAACACAGACTCCGATGAACATGGGGGAAATCTACCCATTCCTTTACCGCGGGAAGGAAGTTCGTCAGAGTCATATCCGGCCGTCTATTCGGTCCCACCTCCAAGCAACCTAGTCGTTTCCTTCGATTGGAATCTACTAGGTAGACCCCATTTACCAGCTAATGTACCATTCCGAATCATTGTACAAGCTTACAAAATGATCATGGTCGGTACCATCATAGATGAAGGGGCTTCTATGAGTATTCTTTCCTCAACTGCTTGGAAAGCACTTGGTTCTCCATCGCTTCTGCCTGAGATGAGAAATATGACAGGCCTTGAAAAAGGAACCAGTCGACCATTAGGGATCCTCCCCAATGTGCCTATAACGTTGAGAAGGAAAACCGTTTATATGAATGTAATGGTAGTCCAAGGACCTCTAGACTATAATCTACTCTTTGGGCGTGACTATATTTATTGCATGGGAGCCATTGTCTCCTCACTCTTTCAAGTAATGTGTTTTCCGTATGAACGCTGAGTGGTCCAGCTCGTAGACCAGCTTTCGTTCCCTAGCTCACACATAGCTAATAGTCAAATTCCATCCCTAAATGGTATTTTCATGTAAGGAATGTCTCATTAATCTCCAGTTCATCCACTTGAAGAAGGTGATTAATTCAGGGGTTTGTGACTAAAACCCAGGGGTCATGCACTGTAGTCTGCTCTGGCAGGAAAACTTTGGGTATAGAGTAGGTTTCAGTGAAGGATATATGACTACTCTGACACCCATCCATATAGGAAAATGGGATTAGACCGAATAAGATACCTCCGTTAGAAGGTATGCCTTTCCTGATAGAATGAATGTTTTGTTTGCAAATTGAGGGGTAACCTATATAAGGTAGGCCTTTCCTGACGAAGCAAATGTTTTGTTTGCAAATTGAGGGGTAACCTCGAAACTCTACTTCATTATACCTAGGGGCATGCAAACCTTTTTGCATGCAAGTGAAGAGCGACCATGTATTTTATTAGTTTGTGGGTTCTCAAACCCTTTAAAGTTGTAGGATTGGTCGTTCCTAATTTACATAAAGGAAGGATACGGAGCAAAGCTTCGAAAGGTGCAAGCTCCATAAAAATTGAATCTATCGATGAGACATCCTTATTATACGACTGGCACGAGCAGTTTTTATGTGAAGTTCAAGCTCTTTAAAAATTAAACCTAAGCAATGAGAAAATGTTTCCCCAGAGTTTAAGCTCATTAAAAAATGAACCAATCTCCGATAAATAACCATTGTGAAT
This sequence comes from Pinus tabuliformis, assembly GCA_031772625.1. NCBI lineage: Eukaryota > Viridiplantae > Streptophyta > Pinopsida > Pinales > Pinaceae > Pinus > Pinus tabuliformis. The sequence continues at coordinate 994,814,663 of CM062806.1, read as the reverse complement.
GCATTATCATCAACTCCTGAGCTTTGGTCATGTTCTCATCATCACCTCCATTCTATTTTTGCTGATCATTCACCTCCACTTGATTGTTTACCCCTTTTTGAGGAACAACTGTGAAGAGTGATCCTGTTAGCCATCCTTGTGACACTACCGTGATTGGAAAATTCCAAACCTTATCTGGAATCGGCTGCTACCTGAAATTATCACTCGTTCCTCAAAAAACGAGTCTCCTTTAAGCTCTTTTCCTCTAACTCGTAAAATATGAAAAGATTGCTGACCAGTTGGCCTCTCCAACTCGTTAAGGCTACCAGGAGTGTTATCCCTCCTTTAGAGTTTAATCTTTTTGGACCTGAGATATTATTACACAAAAATATCGAGCGCTTGTTTTGTTCGGCTCATTAAAATTATCGAAATTTCATCCATTTCGTATTATTTTATACTTTTTCGGACTTAAGGGATTATATGACGAAAAAGGATTATTGGAGTTTCCTTTACGTCCCTTTCGGTCTCTCTAAAATTGAAAAGGACCGAGTTATATTTGTCGTTAAACTCATTAAAAGCAATAGCGACAAAATTGTCCATATAGACAAGAACGAGTCTCATTGTCGCTAGGCTCGTTAAAACGTAGCGACGGGTTTGCCCGAAGGGAAAATTATAGAACAAGCATATGTTATCCTCCTCAAGCTTGATAAAAATAAAGAGGTACTGGTCAGCAATGACTGGGGAAAAATTGGGAAGAAAACTTGAAGAAACTTTATTGGTAGCAAAGTCGCTCTTGAACATGACACTTTCACTCCATGTCTGAGTCAGGTTGGGTTATTCCGTTCACCGGTCATATTACCATTGGTCCATCGTACCATCCATATTTGGGGTTAACGCTACCAATCCATTCCAAGTGTCGCCGATATGTTTAAGAGAAGTCGATTAGAGAATTCACTAACCCATCCTGTGTCTCATCCACTGCAATATCTTTACGCTCCATTCTTTCATGACCGCCACCCTGAACCCTGTATCATCAAATCATTTTCACCTCCAAAAGTAATTTGCTCCGTTCCATATCATAGACGCGGGATTCATTAAGGCCCTCTTACGACGGGTCACTTATTGTCGACATCAGCTCATTATCCAAGAAGTTGACCTAGGAACAACCCTTCCAGTACTTTGAAGCTTGCATGCCTCCATGGCAAGTTTCTCACTTTCGGTGACAGGTTTACGTCAATGACCTTCGACCGAGAGATTTTGCGTGGTGTTTGATGCCAAGTCGCATTCTCACACCACGCAAATTGTACTGCTGTACCTTGAGGGTCATCATCATTATCGGTGATTCCTCTCGTGCCTGTTAACAGCTTACATCATTGGCTGGTAATCAGGCGATGTCTTTCCATGTTCGACTCCAGAACATTTTTCACATGGATCGACTTGTACTTCGGGCGAATATTGGACGAGTTTGAAGACCCCGGATCTAGTTTCATCCATCCGGGCTGCGATATATTCAGGAAAATAAAGACATCAAATGTACATCATTGCTGCATAGGTGATCATCCGAATCAAAGGATGATGGCACTACCAAAATCATCAGTCTGCTACACAGACAGTTGTCTGTCCTCTGTACATGAAAATGAATTTATAAAGCTGAGCATGGGAATGGCCGCCTGAGATAGATCATGAAAATATTATGAAGATAATGTATTGTATTGTATCTTATTATAGGTCACCTTCTAGTTCAAAAAACCTCGGATCCTCATGATAAAGCATTTCACCCGACATCAAAATATTAACGACCTCATGCTTTAGGGGGCAACTGTTATAGAAATTTTTGGGCACTGCAACCCCAATCACATATGTCCATAAACTGAGGTCTCCTGAGTCCCTAAAAGTGTTGTTTCATGCCCTAAAGGAACAATGTCAGCTGATTACATCATCTCCCAGAAGTTCTCCATAGGAACCTGCTCAGAACTGGTCAAAACTGGACCATACAGGTTGCTCAATGCTAAGGGTGCGATGCATCTCACCTGCCCAGTGTAAAAGGTGTGATGCATACTGAAAATCCCTTCTGTAGGGTGTGATGGGCAAGAGTGGACAAATAGCAGAGATAGTTTGTGAGGTGGATGATCATAGAATCTTCTAGAAACTTCTCCTGTGACACTTGCCTCTCTTAATTCGCCTAGGGATGAGTAAGAGATCATCAATCTCCAAGTGGAACCAAGAACTATCAGAGAGAAGACACTAATCAAAATCCCAGAAGTTGACTCACCTCCCTGCAATCATATATATATGGATCCCTCATCCCAGAGATCCAGAGGCTAGAATTTGTATCTTGTAAGGAAGTGTTGTTGGTTTCCTGGTGGAATATCGTAGTGTTGGGTGATCTAATATTTTCATGACGTGAAGAAGGGCTTTCATGCTAGGAGGATGACACTGGGTCAGAATAATGGGTTGTAATACTCTCTTCTAATATTCATATTAATAAAGCTATTCAAGTTTTCCTCCACATTCTTGTATGTCTGATAGTATATGCATTTGTGTGGTCAATATATATCTGGTCCTATATTGTTTATGATTGTAGATCTCTGCACTTTGAAGGTATTATGCTGCTTTGACTTTACAGGTACTCTTTGAAGCGGAGTGGTCAAGGGAGAAGTGGCAAAGACTGGTCGGTGAGGAGAAGGAACAAGCAAAGAACCGAGCGAAGGATTGAGGTTGGTATTCTTTGATCTTCTCCTATCTACTTTTCATAAAGGAAAACGAAAGTAACTTTAATCTGTTTCTTTCTAAGATAGCTACACATCTTAGTGGGACTAGCAGCTCTGCATAGACACTAGATTTCCCGATAAGACCAAAGTTGAGGAAAACCTTAGCTAATGGAATTCAGTTAGTCCCTTGGCTAAAACTAGGCTAAGGAAACTAAGTGAGCCTTCACCCATCACATCCTTGGCCCATTACAATAGAGTCTTCCCAACCTTCTAAATTTTCCATTACATGCAATTCACAGGCACAAAAACATGGGCGACAAGAAAACCAGGGACCTAAAACCCTTACTAATGAATGAGACAACTATGACTCTTTCCATGAGTCAAGTTTACATAACAAAAAAATATGGCTAATCATATTGGTGCTATAATCAAAGTGAAAGATAATGTTCTTAGTCTCACTTATTATATTCAGATAAATGGAACAACACATTTTTCTTTTTATCTATATAGTATGCTTTCCTCCTTTTAATAAAAGATTTGTATATATTTATCTCATAAATATTTAAATATTCATTAGGAACATCACTAATCACTATTCTAATATTTTTACAATCATTATCATACCAAGGGTTGGTGTTCTATTATTATTTTCCTATGAGACATTAGTAGACAACTTGGTAGTGGAAGGGGGATATAGTAAAATTATGAAATAAGTTTTCAATGTTATTCTTATAAGCTAAGAGCTGTAAATCCCTATTTAAATCCTATTTTCTGTAGTACATTTTTAAAATGTTAAAAATGGGAGTACATAGTTTCATGCGCAATATAACCATTAAACATTTTTGTGCAAGACGCATATAAGAGAAAATTTTCTCCAATTATTGACATGATGAAGAGAAATTCATCATTGGTTAATATCTCAACTTATCACTATCATGCTTAAGCACATGAGTCACATTCATTGAAGATCTTATTTGAATACAAAAGTGACCTTGAGGAGTTTGTCAAAAGGTGATAGTTCTATCAAAACATTGTAGGAGCCATTAAGAGAGTTTTCGTGCTTTATAGTGATTTAAGAACATCTAAATATTTCTTGATTGCATACATCAATTATTATTTAGGTAATGAAGTCCATGACCTAGAGCTTCTTAATATCCATACAAGGACAAAACTAAAGAATATTAGTCATAAAGACATCCAAATATGTTATTCTGAGACCACTCTATCTCTCATGGTAACAACAATGATGATACCTTCTTTTTAAGACCTATGCATAATTTTTTTTTTATCTAAACATTAAGGTTGAAAATCATTTATCCCATTGGTCTCATGCTTGGTTTGAGACAAAGGGAAGGAAAACGAAATATTCTCAAAATATTTGATACATAGCTATCATCACATTAATGTGATTAATTTCAATATTGGTAGAACAAAACAAAAAGAGAGTGAGAATATGATAGATGAGGAAAAGTGCAATAACTAAATGTGTGGATTTGAAAATAAAGAAATTAAATCAATAAAATCACAACTATTACTATTATAATCTAAATTTCACTTTTTTTAATGGGATTAAGGTCCATTTTATAGAGTTTGATATCCATACTGAATCATGTGTTAAAGAAATTCGTTTAAATGAGTAGAAAATATTATAAAAAAACATTATTATTATATTTTTTCTTCGAATAAAAAAATATGTATTATTTTTTATAATAATCCCAATAAGCCATATACCAGTGTGATGGATTGGTGAGAGATTTATATTCAAATATTAATTAATTGAAAACTTCATTCGTTTAAGTATTTCGATATTGGGGATGCACTAAACTAGAGACTAACCTATCATAAATAAATCAACATATGTGGTTATAATTAATCACATATTAGGTATCAATGTTAAACTATGTCATGAGTAATAGGTAGAAAATAGCACGAGGAATGCATCAAAATAACGACGAATCAACAAAATCTCTGAATATGAGAAAGAAAGTTAACTTTATTTCCTAGTGTTTGCACTATGTCTTCAAAAGACTATGACAAAGGGCTCAACAGTTGCCAACTATTCCTTCCACAATTCCTCTATTCCAAGCCATCACATGAAACCCGTTGCTATCGATCACCACCTCACTATTCCACGTGTCAAAGTTTTTGCCTCACACTTACCTATCTTTTCCTACTTAAGATAACATGGAAATTGATTGATGGTAAGGGTATACTAATTTAACTAACCCTACAAGCTTATATGCGCTCACGTGGACATAACAACTCACTAAACGGAGTGCTTACTATCTTGAGGGTGACTTTAGTATATTCTAAGAAGGATAGTTATTATAATATCTTACTCACATGTGGTGATACCTTCCTGGAAATTTCGATGAAATCATTGCGAAATAGGTGTGCACTGTCTAGCACTATAACGACGCGGAGAAAGAGAATTAATAAAATATTTTCACGCGATATCTCCTTGTCGTGTTCGCCATCTTCCACTCCGCGTGGAACATTTTCTCCTAGTCCGTCCATTCCCTCCTGACATTAGTATCCCCGTCGTTGTCAATGCTCCAAAACATTTTTCTAACTGCCCTAAGTGAAAACTCTGTGTATGCAGGAAAATTCGTACAACTGGTGCTCCGAGATAGTGCAGATGGCCATGTTGGAAGAACTGGATAACAATGGGGCAGTGCAGGGGGGATTAACGGTCTTTCCAGGCTTCCGATTCTATCCCACAGAAGAGGAACTGGTTGGTTTCTATCTCAAGAAACGAATCGAAGACGTGCACCATCTGAATTTCGATATGATTATACCAACCTTGGACTTGTATCGATATGATCCATGGGAGTTACCAGGTAGGTCAATCTTTTTTTCTTCACTGGTTTGAATTTGAGAAGAGTTTTTCACGCAATATAAATTGACGTAGTAGTCTTGCAGGTTTGGCTAATGATGCTGGGGACAGGCAGTGGTTCTTTTTCGTTCCCAGAGATAATAGGAAATTCCCTCGGCCTAGCAGATTGACGGTCTCTGGTTACTGGAAGGCAACGGGTTCAGACAGAGCAGTTCGCAACGAGCTGCTTCAGTGCCTCGGTCTCAAGAAAATTCTCGTGTTTTATAAAGGAAAGGCCCCGCTTGGGCAAAGGACAGACTGGATCATGAACGAGTACAGGATGGCAGAGCTGAGCTCGTCCCCACCAAAGGTGATCATCTATTTTTTATTTATTTCTTTTGCTTTATTTGAACGAGCACAAGTTCTCCGCCACCCAAACCGTCTTCGCTTTTCCTGGTGCAGACATAGTAAAGGAATGTATTTTTTCATGTGCAGAAGAATATGGATATGGTGTTATGCCGGATATACCGAAAGACTGCTTCTCAGAAGTCGATAGAAAAACGAACAAAAGCTGATCGCCTTGATAAAGAAGAACGGATTATTTTAGATAGCGATGAATTTGAAGAGAAGTGTGATCGAGGAACGATTGATCCAAATCAAATGACAGAGACCAAAGTTTCTTCATTACATTATAAAAAGCATCCGAAGGGAGTATGTTCTTCTGCTACAAGTAAAACAGACAACGATATTACTTTTTTTGACTACCTGGAACCTATCCTATCTTATGAAGAAAATATGGTCTTGAAAAACTCCAAGGGCAGAGGGCAACTACAGTTTGAGTTGCCCAACTTGTCCATGGATTGTCTGTTTGGCGAGCAGATAGAGACATCTTATTCTATTCTGCCTGCGCCATCTCCAGTGGAGATCCCATTCCATTAAATAGCATTAGATTCCATTATAATAAATAGCATTAGCCTTACTTTTTAAAGTGATCAATGTTGTAAATTCATTGCTCCTCAAATTGAATCTTTCAAATTTCTGGTGGAATATGTAATGATATGGCTTGGATTTCAAATTTGCGCAGTATACAATTGTTTTAAATCTCGCTTGTGTCGGAATCGGTCTGCAAATCCAGTTACAATTCTATCAAAGTGGATTTTATATTTTAGAATTTGATGAATGTGACCGTATCTCATTTTTGTTGATCAAATTCTAAAATATTTTTAGAATCAGTAATTTAGTCAAGTCATAAAAGCCATGTAATCCTGTTAAATTCAACAAAAGGGAAAGCCATGAAGCAACCGAATGCGCTGTAGAATCACCCTAAAGTCCGTGATCTTTGTACATGCCCAACTAATGGTGCGTATCGGTTCTCACAGAACAGTACAGTTTAGCTAAATAAATCTAAGTGTTCAGAATGAAGTAAGTTAGCTAGTCGATGATTGACTCTCATGCTTCTTTCCAATCCTGTGTTTGAGATTGATAAACTTCCTTTTGTAGGTGGACTCCACTATTTTGATTCCTCGAATCAGTCCGGGGCATTCACAACCTTCACTTCTCTAGATTTTAATGTGTTGCATGATAGATTTGGTTTGTTGGATTCTCAAAGTTGACTTTGTTATTTGCTTGGTCTAAGATCTTTAATAAACTAATTGTATATAGTCTTAATGCGATCTGTAGTGTAAAATTGAAACTTTCAAAAATATTATAAGAAAATTAAGCTTTTTTTTTAAATATTAGATATAAATTTATTTGCAAATACATCAAAGTATTTTCTATTTATAATAATAGGATAGCTAAAACAGTAACTGTAATAGCTAATTAAAAATGGATTGACAATAACTTTTACTGGGTTCCAATTGATATTATTGCAAAACATTATTCTTTAAAAATGAATTGGAGTATTATATTTTTCTCATTAATTTTAACAAAAATTAATAATTTAACAATTGATATAACAATTACTATTAAATTTTATAGAACTCTTAACATTTTCTTTTAATGAGTATTTATTTTTTCTTTCATCTTTATATTGATTAATCCAACAACATTTCTATCCACTTTTGAAATTTCATATATTGAAATCCATCGCAATCATTTGTATCAAGCAATACTTAGACTTATCCTTTGAAGATACAATTGCTTTAGACTATCAATTTCGTGTTTGTAATGAATAAGCCTCTAGCCATTCTATTGAGGTACTTCTATCTAGAGAGATACTTGGCTCATCATTGAACTCGCTAGTTATCTCAAAAAGCCTTCTAGATGTACTAATAATCAATCTTACAAAGTAATCTTCATCAATATTAATCATCATTTATTTATTCCATTTATTAATACTAAGTAAAATAGAAGTTCATGATGGCTTTTAGTTCATGTTCCACAAGAAACTACTAACCTACCTAAGATGGAGACCTATGAGTTAACACTCTCACATAATAGTTCAAACACCTAAACTAATCTAATATATGCTAAATTTATCTCACATATCTCACATTTATTTGGGTCTTCACATACGGGAGTTACACCAAAAGGCTACTAGCTTTCATAACAAAATAAATGACACTACAAACTCTATGAAAGACGTATTAATTAGATTTGACTCCTGTGAACTCACACTAAAATTATGTGTTTATAATAATGCTAAAGAAATAGTTATAATAACCAATTATAATTGACAAGATAATAATAATTACTTAGTTACATCTCATACATAATGGAAAACACCATTCTCTATAAAATCTATAATTACTTAGTTACATCTCATACATAATGGAAAACGCCATTCTCTGTAAAAATGTATTAGAACTCTAATACAATGAAAAAAAAATTTCCTATTAACTTTCATAAACAAAAACCAATCAAACAATTCACCATTCATGTAATAATTACAATACATACTCATGTAACAATTACCTAATTCACCATTCATGTAATAATTACAATACATGCTCATGTGACAATTACCTAGGATGAAAAATACCAAACATTAAAAACAAAACAATTAGACATTATTCTCTCCAACAAAATGTTGTGTTGTTTTCTTCATTTGAATTTTGAAAATGATATTTCCACAATTATAAAAAAAAAAACAATGACTATAATGGATATTTTACACAAAGAAAGGTATAACATTAATATATTAAAGTTTGGATTTTTTATTTTATTTTAGTTTTTTTTATAAAATTATATTTGTGCTTGAAAATGTAATATTTTATTTTCAAATTTATATTTTTAATTATGAAAAAATTATTTTTCTCAAATAATGTTAATTTTTTTTTCTAAATATGTTTAAAATCTATTACTGTAACAAAATGATACTGGCCTTTGCAGTTCTTAGCCAAATTTCATGGCATATTGCAACCAAAACAAAATGAAGACTGCCGAGAAGAGGGAAACCAGTCCAGTGCAAAATAGATTTGCTGCCCTCGCAGGGAAACCAACATGTGAACATAGTGTGATATTCTTTTGAAAACAGCTTCAAAACTAACTATTTTGCTCAAAAATGCAGAAATAAACCCATAGGACTGGGTGTCGAGAACCTGAAACCTGAAGAAAAGTGTTGGTTTAGTTGTCATTTGGTGTCGATGGGTGTTCTTCAAGAATTAGGCACCTGTAGGCTTCAAGGTCATCCTCTTCCTTTTGCAGTTCACCCGTGTCTTCCTTTTCACTCTTGCTGACCATGGGGTGGTCCAGATTTTCTCAATTCTACTCTGCTGCTATCAGAATTGAGAGCATAAGGCTCACCATGAGCAGTTTCATTCTTCTCCATTGCGCTAGTGGGATGTCCTTTAGCGATGGAAAGCTCCTCCTAAAACGTAACTGTTATGGTGGCCTTGATAAGAGGTTGATCTAGAGAGCACTGGTATGTGAAGTGAGCTGTATAAATGGAATGCTGAGAGCTGGAAGGGAGAGCAATAGCTGATGGAGAGGTTTACGAAGGTTGGGAGCTAACAACGCGAGTGTGACCCCTGCCACTGCGTGTATCAGGATAACGAGCCAAGAAATGATTTGACGAGGGGGAGGAGGAGTCAGAGACAATTGAGGACGAAGAATGGAGCATTCTCCCTCTGCTACTACCCCTCTTACAATGCATTCGCTGACGCATACGAGACATAATTTCATGAGGAGTAGGCACAGAGTAGAAATGGTCACTTAGGGTGGCATTATCAGAGGTGGAGGGCTCAGAGGTGAGGGTCAGGTTACATAACAGGCTCTATGAATAGTGGTTGCTCTTCCCAAACTCTATACAAAAGATAATTTGGCATCTCTTGCCAGTTGTCGTGCGAGTGCTTGGCTCCATGACAGCTAGGGGCCACTTACATTTCAGAGGCAGAGGAGCACGAACATACGAGGATGCGGGCCGAAGAGCGCCTGAGGTCTCCATAATGAAGAGCCGAGATGGGATGGCGGTTGTAAATTGGTGTGAGTGTAGTATTGAAGCGCATTTATGAAGGGTTGTAAGACATTTTTATGGCGCGGTGTGTGAGATTACGAGTGGCCATGTGGCTACGCCACTTGCTAGCCCATATCTCCACCATCGCGTAAACCATTGAAAACACTCGCATCCGGGAGTCTCAAATAATGTTATTGCAATTAAATTATATAACTATTAATTAATACTTATAATTTTAACAAATTTTATAGTTTTTATTTAATTTTAAAAATTTACATAATAATAAAAAAAAATTCAAATATTCGACATGGCCTAATCTCATGTGATAATTACTCGAGCTAAAGATTGCTATTCAACAATCTTAACTAGCATATTCTTCAAACCTTTGTGGATTGACATATAATAAGAAACATTGTTGTTTCACTATTAGTGAAGAGTTGTGCTAGATTTTATGTTTCATAAGAATTATTTTTTTGTTTTTTTGTTAAATATTGTGGCTATCAGATGTAATAAAATTAACTTAGATTCATATTAATTTTAGATATTGTATCATATTTTTAAACATCATTTTCTTTTTTTATTATATAAATATAAATGATATCATATTTTGGAAAATATTTACTTATTATCTTTTTTACTTGAGGTTATTTAACTTCATAGATTAAATTTATGTCTTGCACTTCGCTACCTCTAGATATCGTCAATTGATTCTTGAAAACCTTATTTTCAATATCTCTCCATTATGTTTTATTTTCGCTTAACATATTTAATTATTTTTTCCCATTGGTATTTCAGATCACTCTTAAAATGTTCTGATTTAATGTTTTCGCATCTACCCCCTTCACTTCACATTTTTTATGCATCCTTATAATACTTTTACACAACCCTTACGATGTTGGAACCATATCTGCTATAACGATTAAAGCATAGATTATACCATCATTCTATGATCGAATTTGTAATACTTATGCATAATATAATTTATAGATTCAACATCATGGATAAATAATGGTAGTCCTTAACGATGGAGATACATTGTAAGTGATAAATCCATTGGTCCCATTGGGCATTCTTTTTAAGGCTTCATGGTTAGGTAATATAATGACTCTTCACCCTATCCATGTAATTAGTGAGAAGATAGGCAAACAAGATATTCTCTTTCAATCCAATGGTGATCAAAACTCTTTTTAGGTAGTTAGGATAGCCAACTAAACCCCTATTGTGACCTCAACATCATTTGCACTCTATGATTTTAACGATGGATCTTTGCTTCAAGGTTGGAAATGGAGGGGTTCCCTAAAACTGTGGCACTCAACTAGTGACTTGTTGGGCAAACCTTGTTGAACTACCACTCCTTTTCTTGAGGTTCAGGTGGGTGCTTGGTGAACACATGGGTTGCCGAGAGGATTACCTTAGCTAGAGGTATGCTAAACACAAAGGCTCTCCATATGTATTTTAAATATCATTTTGCATTGGTATGAACCTCTTTTCCATAATGTTTGAACTAAACTTTTTAAGGGTTTTGACCTTGTTTTGGGACCAGGGTGGTATGAAGGGTTCATTTCTTCACTCAAATCAATAAGAGTCTAAATTTTTACAAAGGAAGAAACACTTCCTCACTTAGATTTATTCTTTTCCCTCACAAGTTGGAGCTTTGAGGTTTCGAGGTCGCTAAAACCTAGAGGAAAATTAGAATATTTTCTTATTAATAGGTTATATTTATGATAAGTTATTAAACTATTGCTTTGTCTTCCTCAAGGTTACGGTTTTTGTTCAGCTCTCACTTTTTGAACATCAAATGTTCGTTGGATTGATAGTAATCACTATATTCCCCAATTCATTGTAGTGCGCTCGAATTTTTCCCTCTTGATTATTAGTTACTAAGCCTTCCATACTGACAGACTTATTTCTTGTCATAGATTTGCATTTTCTTTTTCTCACAACTCTATTTCTAACAAGTAAAATCAAGTGATTCCACTCCTCTCTTCTCCATTCATTAAGTGAGTATTGTTAAAATCCCTTTACTTTTCCCTTGCTCCATTTGTTTATCAAATTCATCATTATTTCCAGGTTAGTTTCAATTTGATAATTGAAGTTTTTTCAAATAATATCATTAAGGTTTGTGTTTGAATCTCTATTTCTATGTACCCAAAGGAAATCACTTATTTATCTTCCTTTGTATTTTTATTTTCAATATGATTTCTAAGACATACAATGGTAGCCCCCATCTAAGCAATGCTAGTTTTAGGCCTTTGCACTATTTTTAAAATGCCAAGTAATTTTTTATAGACCGAATGAATGGGTTTCTTTTTATTTTATCATATGTATCAGTGGGTTTGAAAACACACAATTTAGTTCGCTTGTGACCTCAAAAATTAAACATCTAATACTTAATCGATTATTGTTAATACTTAATTTCTATTTAAATCTCTACATGTTTATAGTAATTGAATTCTCCTAGTTCCTATTGAATTGGAATCTATATGGCTTCCTTGGATTTTCTTTTTTAAAGTAATGGCTCTTTTCCTAAAGACATCTATGTGTTTTAAATGTCATTGTACAATGTTATTTCTGCATTATTTATTCGCAACAATGTTTTGCAAAATTTTCTATATAGAAATATGTATTGGCACAATCTATGTTTATGAATTTCTTTTTTGATTTTTTGTACATAATCTCATCTAGGTTTTTCCACCCTTATAGTCTTCATTTAGTTAGTTATACATACATACATACACATGTGTAAATAAAATAGAGTACATGACCCCTCACTTCCATGTTTCTAGAATTTTATTTTCCTAAAGGGTTTTGTCACTTGATAAGGACTAGATGCAGGTTGAGGGATAACTTGGGAACATTTTCTCATTATTGACACATAATATTTTAAACCCTATCACATATGTTTTATATTTATCTGTATATGTGTAACATTTATGAAATGAATTAGAATTTGTCTCCTGATAACTTTGAGTTTCCAATATATCATCATTCCAACATTTGGATATCCTTTTTTCTTATACAATTTATATACAACTAATGCTATAGCACTATTCAAAACATTCACATGCAAACTATTCAACATAGTGAGTTATAACATAATTAGACATTAATTCTTTGGAAAATCTTATACTTATTAAATTCTTCCATTCATTCCAATATCCAACTTAGAAAAGTAAGAAGAACATGCAACTCACATTCTATACACAAAATAACACATAACCAAAATACTTATTTGAATTTCAAAAAATATAATACGAGTTCCTTACTCCTCAGAATAGATGAATTATTTTCTCAGCGATTCCACCTGATCACTAGACTTGTTTTTTGTTGGGAAACATATCAGTATGTTTCATAGTTTGAACTCCTAAATCTCTAGCAATGTCACGTCATATTTAGGTTGGAATCCTTATTTATATAGGTCCACACTTTCTCTCCCATTGGAATAATGTTATTCTAGATTTCCTTTCTCTATTGTAATCTCGTTTCTAAATCATTTTCCACCCATGACATTTCTCTCGAGTCATGATAATTCTAGTGGTAGGGAAACTTCTTGGAAGACGGAATATTTTTCATCTTTATTGCAACTATCACTTCAAAATTGTTCTTTATGTTGAAAAGTGTACCTAGGTTTGGTCTTCATAATGACATGTGTAATTGTGATTTTATGTAATTGATAAAAAGTACAATTATTTTTATATTGCTTGAATCATGGGTTTCATGATCAAGGAAATTTATTTTAGTTAGGGTTCCCATTGTGAACCTTTAGGTTTTGTCATCTAGTTATAAAAGTCAAAGAGAGTCAATGTCATTTATGAAGGACCCTTCTTTAGCATGTTACATTTGTGTATGAGTCATTAAATATATAAGAAGGCCCTCCAGAACCAAGAAAAGACACCTCTTACAAGTCGTCTACAAGATGAAACAAATGATCTCCTCCCAAAGATATGTTGGCTCACACTCACTCAAGTGAGCCCAATTGACTGGGTAAAGACTATAAATAGATAGCTTAGCGTCATTTCAGAAGGTAGAAATTCGATGAAGAAATTGGTCTGAAATAAAGAAGTGCAGATATCATCTAGAAGGAAGCCTAATCATCAAATAAGAAAGAAGGAAGCAGACTGAAGTTCTTAGCTTCATTTTGGTCTATTTTAGGGTGATTTTACTCTCACAGATGCTAAAGAAGAGAAGGATTATCTTCTGCGAAGGCCAAGAGAATTACAACCCTCTTGGATAACCAAATTAAAGAAAGTCAAGTAAAAGGATAAGCCAAGATAAGTTGGAAGGACAATTTATCTTAAGCAAAGGTATGAAGGACATTTTATAGAAGGAGAAACTAGGGTTTCTGAATTAGGGTTGATGATTCCAAACCTAATTCAAGGAGGATGAGATAAGAAAAGGCCTAAAGTAGAAGGAAGCTAAAGTTTAAGAGAAGACGAGAAGGAGGAAGGAGCATAAGATTGACTACCATTGACTAATGATATCATTAAAGAATAATTGTATATTGGTCTTGGAATAGAAAATAGGTCAAGGTTTTTGGTCTTGCTATTTAGCAATTGAAGTCTATCTAAGAAGAAGAATTTGTTCGAGTTTCCCTCTCAGGTGGGAGAGGTTTTGGCCCTAGCTAATAACCTACATTTTGTGTCTCTTGTCTCCTTATGGTTTATGCATTGGTAGGTGTTTCATGAAGAAGAACAATAATAATATATGTAAAAGAAGATCTTAATATAAGAAAGTAAAGCGTATTCAAAAGAAGTTATTTGGAAGGGAAAATCATTTAATATTGATGCCCTAGATTTCTCAACATGGTACCAAATCTAATGTGACAAAGTGGAGGAACAACATCTTATCAAGGGACACTCAAGGATTAAATCTCAATGAATGAATCAAAGTGAAGATCATATTGAAGTCAAGATCTACAAAGGAAGCATCAAAGTCCTATATCAAAGAAGAAGTCTACAAAGAAATATTGGAACCCTCAAGCCATCTCAAAAGATCCCAAAGACCCTAATTCAAGTTGAAGGTCTTATACATCATGCAAGACCAAAAACATTGTCATCAAGATTCTAAGGTGATATCTCTCTCATTGAAGCAATATCATTACCGCTGAAGACATCATCAAGAAGTCATCATTGATCTTCATCAACAAACACTCCATCATGAAAGGATCCAAACGATCTCCCTCTTTATTGGATCAAGGATCATTATTGAAGAAAATTATCTTCATCAAGGAGAAGTTTTCTATTCTGTATATCGTCATTAACATCAAGGAATCAAAAGGAAGAAGGATAATTCTATCAAGTAAGTATATTTATCTCCACGTTTGAATTTGTCAAAATGTCTTTTCGAAAGGAAAGAAACATATTGGTTCTGGCATCAAACATTCTTACATGGAAAAAAAGAACATATATAAATCACGTTGAAAATGAGTTTATGCAACATGTCAAAGGATCTATCACTCAACGAGGAAAGGAATATTCTAAAGCACTTGCAAAGTATATGAAAAGGGAAGTTAGGGCTCAAAGGATTCCCATAGAATCCATCAAGGATCCTGACATCCCATATGTATCAAAACTTAAAACTTCAAAAGAAATCTATGACAAATTGGTAGAGTTGTATTTTATAAGCACTAGTGAAGAAGTCATCTCATTAAGGAAAGAACTCTACGAGCTAAAGATGTCAAGGGAAGATGGAATAGCCTAATACTATATGAGGATATCTTAAATCAAGGATCAACTTCAAGATCTAGGAGAAGTCATTCCTGATAGAGAAATGACTATGGTTGTTCTAAATGAACTACCGAAGGAATGGGGTAACTTTACTTCAAGTATTTATGGGAAGAAAGAAGCTACTCCATTCCATGAGCTATGGTCACTATGCAAGATTGAAGAATCTATACTAAAGGTGAAATCTGATGTGGGAGCAAGTGAGGCAAATCAAGATTAGGCTACGATAAGAAGAAGAAAGGGAAAATTTGGAAAGTTTGGTTCTAAGAAAAAGAAAAGGGACATAGCTAAGATTCAATGCTATGGGTGTCAAGAATATGGGCAAGACAAAAGAGATTTTCCTAAGATCAAGAAAGACAATAAAAAAATAGGAAGAGAAGAATCCCATATCACCAAAGAAGTTGAGGAAGTTGAAAAGAAGAAGTCCAAGAAAGAGGAAATAAGAGATCTCTACTATGACTGATATAGTCTTCCTCACATATGTTCTTTTCAAGTTCATGTTCTTAAGTCTTATGTTATAAGATATGGCTATCATGATTAACTAAGAAAAATGATTGGATGCATCATGGAATCATAGAAGCATTGAAAGCAATATCTCATGACATCATCATAGAGAAGCATGAAAGATGGTTGAAGCTTGGAAGTCAACTATGGAAGGATATATCTCTTGGAAAGGTCATTTGTAACATAGGTGGAAATTATGGAAAATAAAGAAAAATGTCATTTAGTAAAATGCTCATTATACATCTATTAAAAGGAAGCATCTGGTGGATGGGGATACTATAGATCCTCAAGATTCTATGATGGAATATTCATCAAAAGGTTCATCAATGAAGAGGGGAAGCAAGTGGTTCATCAAGAACTCCAAACTTGTGGAATTCATGGCATGATGGTATGACGACAATAGAAGTGAAGTGGATCAAGGGATTTAAGTTCATTCAATGAAGGAAGCTACTAAAGGAAGCCTAGATGACATAAAGGAAAATGAGGTATGTATGCTTACATTTGATATTGTAGAGTCATGTCATATGGTTGTAGGTAACATGAATCAATGATCTACCTTGAGAGAATAATCAAAAGGAAGTATCTCCTCCTTTGAAGGGATGCAGGAATGCATGGGTCACACATTCACTGTATAAAATCAACATAATATGTCCTCATATGTAATATGAGGTGGTTAAAAATAATTGGAAGAACTCTGATTGGAATTTCCTGGGAATGAAATGTGTAAAAGAAAATAAGGAGGAGATCATGGAGTATGCAACCATGGAAAAGGAAATCAACATCTGAAAACCAAGCTATATGACTAGGATATCTCCAAGAAATATGTGTAGACTCTCATAAGGTCTATAAAAAAAAGAGACCCTTCACATTATATATCTTTAAGATATGTGTCAAAATGTATGCAAAATGTTGACTCAAACTAGAAGATGTCATGATGAAATACCATCACAAAGGTAATTTTGATTTAAGTATTCATTTCTTATTCTTGAACAAATATCTCAATGGGCTTATGCATGGTCATCGAGGGAATATATATTTATCCGAATTGGATCATTATGTTTTTTTTCATCCATATTGATTCATTTGTAGTGGAAAAAGTAGAGGAATAAGCTAACGGGAACCTTTTTTATCGACAAGACCTAGTTTGGTGAAACATGGTCTGAAACCTTCGGGAGCATTTTGAGGAACCAAATGGAGTTTCTTAGGGATTAAACTTTATCACTTAAACATAGCACCTTTTCATGTTATTCTACACAGATATACCATCCAACAATGCAAGAAGTCCATCAATGGGATTCAATATGAAAAAGTTATGCCACTCAAAAGTTGACCTTCCTATTTTCAGAGCTATAGTTTGAGAAGATGTCACTTCAACTCCCATTATTCATGGAAAAGAGGCTAGCCACATGTTTGCGATGTAAATATTCTAGAAGAGTATATTGTCTAACTCTAGTGAAGAGTTTATGTAGTCAAACTTAACCACTAGTAGTCTATCGAGTTGTGTTATAACCGAGCAACTAGGACGAAGAGGCATTCCATTCTTTCAAGAGAATTTTCTTCCATAGTTGAGAAAAGATAGACATGAGAGAGAGGAGGTAGAGTACACCGAGAAGATCTATGCATGGTAGCATCCCACATGCCACAAACATTACTTCTTTGTACCTATAACCATATTTCCAGATAGAGAAAGAGAGCGAAGTGACCTCACCTTCCAGTTGGGTTTTCTCCTGAAAGGGTTTCCCAGAGAGCATATCTTGCTTCTTATGTGTGTGTGAGATTATTTTTCTTTTATCTACTTTTCCATATAATTTACATTCTCATGCATGCACTAATTACAACTAAATCCATAGATCTTAAAATTTAATAAATTGTAATAATGTAGAAGCTCATATTTTTAATCTAATATTATCATATATGTTGTGATGAATTGTCCAGTGGAATATCCATGACATTTTATGAATAATCTATGGATGTCTTCCACCATTGATGTCCATGTAGGAGGATGAAATATCCTTAAGGAAACAAGGCTTAAAGAAGGTAGCATGGCATGAAGGAAGGCCATATATGAATTGATAAATCATTTTCCGATGATGACATGACTAACTAATGAATGAAAGTGATGGATGGTTCTTGCGCTATGAATATGGCCCAAACATGAAGACTCCTATATAATGAAAATAAGTTCATGACATCGTGAGGATGAGTTCTTCAAGAAGTTGGGTGTCCCATCATCTCCACTTGAGGAGCTGTTGTAGGTCCATAATTAAGAGAGAGTCTAGAAAAAAATTTCTTACATGAATGAAACTTCAAAAAAAAATCCTAAGCCAGTATAGAGCTTAGGTACATTCCTCTCATGGGAATTAGTACATTCATTTATTGGAATAAATATGTCCTCCCTATTTAAGAGGGAGAGATAGACAAATCATTCTTTTTTTCACTTCGGAGGATAGACTGGAGGATTGGGTAAACATCTAGCATCTGATACTCTTTGAGGATGAATTAGGGAATCCAAGATAAGAGTAGTTGTAGAAGACTGATATGATTTGAGTATTGGGAATCCAAGATAAGAATATTCATGTTGGAACACACCTTAAGAACCCGAGTGGGGTATGTTCTGGGAGAGACAATGATGAGGGTGTCTATACATCATAGGTATCACTATCATTATGTTCTAATCTTGTGGAGAGATAGATTTATTAGTGAAGGCCTTGCTATGTGATAATGTTGGTTGATATGATGCTAAACAAATGGGTTACCAATCTAACTCTTCTTATGAGAATTCTTCATATTGAGAATTACCAAGTACCATTATGAATACCTCCCAAGTTTAGATGGAGTGTTGAAAAGTGTAACTAGGTTTAGTCTTCATAATGACACATGTAATTGTGATTTTACGTAATTGATTAAAATATAAACTATTTTTGTTTGAATCATGGGTTTCATGATCAATGAATTTTATTTTAGTTAAGGTTCCCATTGTGAACCTTTAGGTTTTTTCATCTAGTCTTAAAAGTCAAAGAGAGTCAATGTCATGTATGAAAGACTCTTCTTGGGCATGTTACATTTGTGTATGAGTCATTAAATATATAAGAAGGCCCTTCAAGGCCAAGAAAAGACACATCCTACAAGTCGGCTACAAGATGAAACAAATGATCTACTCCAAAATACATTTCATGTCACACTCACTCAAGTCGACCTAATTGACAAGGAAACAACTATAAATAGGAAGCTCAACCTCATTTCAGAAGGAAAAAATTAGGTGAAGAATTTGGTATGAAATAAAGAAGTGCAAATATCACTGAGGAGGGAGCCTAATCATCAGTGAAGAAATCATGAAGTATATCAAAGTTCTTAGCTTCGTTTTGGGCCTATTTTAGGGTGGTTTTTTTGTCACACGTGTGAAAGAAGAGAAGGATTATCTGCTACAAAGGCAGAGAGGATTACAGTTCTCTTGGATAAATGAATTGAAAAAAGTCGAGTCAAAGGAGAAGCAGAGATAATATAGAAGGTGACTCTATCTTAAGTAAAGGTATCAAGGACATTTTCTAGAAGGAGAAACTAGAGTTGAAGATTACAGAATTAATTCAATGAGGCCGAGATAAGAAAAGGTCTGAAGAAGAAGGAAGCTGAAGTTGAAGAGAAGCTGAGAAGGAGGAAGGAGAAGAGGGTTGAATATTTTTTACTAAGGATCTCATCAAGGAAGCTTTGTATCTTGGTCTTGGGGTGGAAAATAGGTCAAGGGTCTTGGTCTTGGTATTCGACAATCAAAATTTCTATAAGAAGAAGAATTTGTTTGGGTTTTCCTCTAAAATGGAAGAGGTTTTGGCCCTCGCTAACAACCTACATTTTTTATCTCTTGTCTCTTTATTTCTTATGAATTGGTAATTGTTTGATGAAGAAGACCACTGATAATCTAAGTAAAATAATATCCTAATCTAAGAAAGTGAAAAGTATTAAAAAGTAGTTATCTAGAAGGAGAAATGACTTAATATTGATGTCGTATATTTCTCGACACTTTCTTGGATTACAACTAACTCATAACTACTTACTAATAGTTGGGAGCATGGTTACCTATGTGGTGGCTCCTATTATATCCAAATAAGTAAAATAATATTTATTTGTATAAATAAATTAACAATTACAACAATCAACCAACTTTAGTCTTAACGTCACACCCAAAACTTCTAGAATATTTATAATTAAATAAAAATAATAATATTTAGATAAGAAAACTACACTAGGGGTGTCACATCTCCCCCCGCCCCCCTAAATTAAACACCATCCATAGAGTTTACTCTACTTTTATCACTTTTGAAAAATGAAGGAAATTCTTCTCATATTTTTCTTCCATTTCCTAGGTAGCCTCCTTAGGGTTGAAAGGCATCCATAAAACTTTAACCTAGTGATGGTTCAATTTCAAAGTAATGCTCACTTTTGTTTCAAATTCATATTCAATTCCGGCGTGTATTCACACTTACTAAGAAAATGCTATCAATTTTCATTCATGCACCCAACAATGGTAAAAATTATTAAGATAAACACATCATCGGTAGTAATTAATAACTAAAGATTATATTGTACAACCATCCATTGGTTATTCTAAGTGACATGTAATCTATTAAATAACTTCATTACGTAATCTAAAAATAAGAAAATTAACAATTCTATTTTTATGCAATGATCATATTACCTTTAAGGATTAATTACTTACCTTTCCACTCCATATGGCTTGCAGATAATGATCTCTCATATCAGTGACATCATTGTGCTTTTATTATTCTTTCACAATATAAATCATACATCAGCTAAGTAACACTAGAACTTAGGAAAATTTCCTTCCAATGCAATTCTCATGTTTTTTTTATCACTATCCTTTCTATTCAAGGGGACTCGGTCATGTCCACTTTAGTTATTCTATAATTTTTTTTCTATTTCCTTTGTGCCACTTATTTCATGCACAAGATTTGATCAAATTTTTACACGTTGGGTTGGGTTTTCTTATTTATCTCTTCCTCCAGAGATTTTTTTTTTTTTCCACACACCCTATAAAGAAGACCAAACCATCGAAAGGAAACAACAAAAGAATCCAACATAAAAATACAGAGGGAGAAACAAGAAACAACATGGCCATGACCAAAGTTAAAAAATAAAAATAAGAAAATTGCAACAACAAAGTCATGCAAAACATGTCCCCCCTTACACTTCTCCTCAATGAGTTTCTCACAACTCAGATCCTCAAGTTTCCATTCTTGTCTACATTGTAGATTATTGGTTAATGTTTCTAGATGTTATATGTGTTTTTCTCTGTGCAAAAACCATGGGGTCCATCTCCCTTACACTCGTACACATATGAACTATCTCAACACACATCATGTTAGTATAGTTGTGATAAACATAATCATTTCCTCATGAATTAGTTTAAGCAAATATTCATATTATGCATTTAATAAAACGTTCAATAATAATTCAAATGTGCCTACAATCAAAGAGTCGTAATGAACAAGTTTTAATACAATTATCTAAAGAACCATTAACTGGCAGCACAATGCTATTTAGTGCACTTACCATGTTGGCACAACACGCATGTTAGTAGGCATAGGTGTCCCTTGTGCCAATCTCCCATCAACACCCTCTTTTTCTAGAATCATTTTTTTGCGACCATTACACACAACAATATGATTGGCTTCCCAAATGGGTGTCGACCTATTTATGGTCACATATTTACCATTATCCGCTATTAATGATCTAAATCATGTGAGGATAGTAGATTCAAAGAAGACCTTATGCATGTACATCTGTTATTGTATACACCTGACATCTTATTATTATTATTATTATATAACTACTCCATATTTGACATTTTTTGTCATGCCTATATTATCATTCATCAAATTATGGCATATTTTTAAATATTTCAAAGAAAATACGTCAAACTAGCAAAAAACAGATGAGGGTATTTCGTCACTCATAATTATGGATACGTCACTTAGTCATGAAATTTTTCACTTTTGTCAGGCTGCTCTAGGGAGCTTAGTCGATATCCTCCCAATTTACCGCAGTGCACCAAATCAAATAAAACCTAAATATAGGAGTTATAGTTAATGGCCATTGCAACCAAACAAAACATTCTTGTTATTTTTGGTTGCAGACAAACTTTATTCTTTTTCTGTGGCAATAATGTTATAAAATAGGCCACTTGTTGAAATATTCAGTGAATCTACAATATTATTTTTTAACCCGGAAACAATCTGATGTCAACAACATCTTTCAGGTGTAGGTAAATCAAAGGTTGTTCGGACCATTTAAGGGTCCATTCCACTTACATCCTAGGAAATTTATATATTCTTAAGGTTAACTATGTTCTTGGTTAATTCACTATTACTAAATTTTGCATAAAGCCATTGTTTTTCTGAGCATTTGCAGCACAACTCTCGAATGATTACGTGCTTACTGGGTGTTTTGGGGTAACCAAGATGCCATTAGCCTATTATTTTAAACTTAAAAGTCTCAATTCTTTACTCACTTTATTATATTCGAGACTAAATTTATTTGAAACATGAAATATTATGGTATTCTATCTTAACTTGCCAACATTATTATGGTTTTTAGCCATAAGTTTAACCAGCCATTTCTCTGCAATCTACAATTGTCTCTCATCAGGTGTTTCTTTTTTTTTAGAAATCTCATGAGCCACGCTTTGTGCCACAATTCTAAGCTCATTCCAATGTAACCTTTCTAGGAAACCAAAATCATACAATCACAAACTCTAAGATTTAAGTTCTAGAGGAATTGATCTTTGTGTTTCCTTAATCATGGGGCTAAGAAAAATCTACCTTGAAATCTTTAAAGATGTTAAATGCTAGAAGAACATTATTGCATAAAAGAAGCACTGTGATTTTGAAATGTTTTCAGTTACAATTAGCTATTATTACAATTCTCCATTCTGATGTCTCATACTAGGATTTCTATCTATTTTAACAAGATTTCTATGACTTCCCTCATGAGGAGACCTTCTGGTTACGAATGTTTCTTAATTCATTAATTCCTTTCTAGGTTTTGTTCGATCATGAAAACCAAGGCCTACTCATGCTAGCCACATGTTACCACATTTGACATACTCATACATGAGTTATGTTGTTAATATATATTATTATTATTGTTGTTATTATTATTATTATTATTTCATAAAGAGAATGACATATATTCCATATGACATATAATGTTAATACCATCAAAATTCATCATGTCACTTGATAGAATTAAAATTGAGTGAGGATGGTCCCAATCATCCTTCCCAACCATTTGAGATAAACCTAATTAAATCGAATATATTTTTAAATATGATTTTTATGCGCATCTACATAGGTATTAACAATAGTTACCCTTGAGGATGTTTAGACAAACTCCTTCAATACACCATAAATTTTAGTTCATGTAATATAGGTTTCCGAACCCCACATAATCATGTGGCATGTTGATATATACATACCTTTATACTATCTTATATACACTCTATTAAATGTATATATTCTATGTATATCTTCAATTCAATCATAAATCTTAGACTAATTTATTTCTAGGGAAGGTTTCCAACCTTTTTAATATATACATTGTAATTGTTCTCTTTGGTATTTAAAGATGTAATTACTTGTAAATCATTCTAACGCCATAGTTGTTTTCGAGATCTTTCATTCTAACTATTACATTAATTTTATTTTTATTTTTCGAAACTCCCTATGTTTCATAGCATTGTTATAAGCTCTGTCATTTTGTCACTTACTTCTCATTAGCATACAATATTACTTCTCCACTAGATTTAGTAATTTTTATTTTACCAATATGTATTTCCCTCATCCTTATTATTTCCTTATATCTTCCTTTTAGGAATATCATTAGTAAAAATCCAGCGCTGGGGAACCTTTATATGTAGGTTATTCACAAGGAGGTAGTCCTGTACCCATGAAGTAACTATTGTCCAAGAGAATCTAGTGTAACAGTTAGTTATTTCATATTTTAGCACAAAGAATACCTTGTTATGTTTTTCCTACCACCATCATCAAAAATCTCTAGTAGATATCTAAAACAAGACATATATACACATCAATCTTGTAAGTCATGTATTAAAAATATTTCACAATTATTTACTATACAACAAACGGTTATCCTTATACATTAAACTCCAAATACAACCTTCACAACTTCATCAACATATACAATCCTTTATCATGATAACATGTAACTAACATACATGTATTTTCAAACTTTACAGGGATAATTTCATATGTAACATCTTGAATTATATCCCAAACATATACATTTTTTGTTACTGGCTCCCTATCAAAATAAGATGGGTAACTTTTCTTTACACATCCATACATGTATGCATTTCATAACATGGATATGCAAATGTCTTCTTTTTTTTAATTTCCAAAGACTACAAGGTTCTTTATCTACTCAATATTTGAAGAATAATACAATAAATTCCTCAACCTAACATGCAATACTATTCAATTTGTCACATAACTCAGTTTCACAACTTTTTTTTTGGAACTAAACTAACTATCAATTCAAATATCGCACATTTATATTTAATTATCACATGTAATTTAATCCCCTCCGCAAACGCACTAAGGACTTATCCTAGAGAAGTGGAATCAATCCAGGTAAGATTATTATTTTTCCTTCTAGTGTGCACAATAGAATCCTAAGGGTACTTATATCTTCTTCATTTATGCAAGGTCAACGATGGTCCCAAGTGGTGATTAGAGTTTAAATTTTATTCCAAAATTATTATTTACATGCTTTATATCATATGGTTTATTCAGCGACGGAATTTAATGGAATTTATAGGAACTGAGTTAGGCGGTGATGGGGTTTACTGAGGCGAATGATTAAGGGCCACGTCTTCCAGACCTGTGTGATCTTCACATGGATGTCAAAACTTAAAACATACGAATGGTGGGGATTTTTCTTAGGCCATTTAATGGTGTGAATTCATTTCTCAAACCCTAACCTATGTCTCGAAATCATTTTCTTTTCCATTCGATTTTCTCACTGGTGGGATGTTGTCTTGTTCACAAGGCTGCGACACGAGTGATATTGTTCACAAGGCTGCGACACGAGGGATATTGATACCTTGGTAGCTGGGTTTTCCTACTAGGTTCCGTCGAAATCATTTCCCTCCCTTCATTCAGTACTTAGCTACAAGAGAACACTGGTAAGGATAAATTATTTCATCTTCATCCCTTTATTAACAACCCAATCCCCTCTATTTCTCTTTAAATTACACTAAATTCCTTTTAATGTATGATCAGACCCTCCCTTACCTACTGGGACAATAAAATATCACCATCGTTTCACATGTGAATTTTCCTGGAGTAATCCCCTTATTTTTTCTACAAGTAAAATATTGTTTCTCTCTTCATTATGTGGTTTCATGCTTTTAACCTAAAACAAGTACTAATTTTGTTACTAGTTAATTATCTGCACTTTTGTTGTTTGCTTCATTAATTTAAGTTGTGAATGCTTTCACCATAGAGGTTTGGGAAGACTTCCTCTAGGATTATGTTTACTTCGACAGAGACACATGTATCCTTATCTTTTTTTTCCTTTTAGGGCTATTCACTTATTTTACCCGAATGGTTGTTATTACGTGGTACACTTGACCCATGCCTTCTTAGTTTGCCTCAGTAGAGGGTTCACACCACTACAATGTGCATTCCCTTAAATCAGGTTAATCTCTGTGCTTTTGGTCATTTCTCCCGTCTTTTATGGTATATATAAAGTTGTGTGAGAATTTTACATCACTAACGGGGTTATACTCTTATGTGAAGGAGGAAAATACGTGAAATTGTCTCCACTACAGGTCTATGTCACTCTTGGTACTGTTTTTCAATTTTCGGTTCAGTCTTTTTTCCACCCATATACTTACCTCCTTTCCTTATGAATTTCTACATGTGCTTCTTAAGTTATGCTCAGTTTAGCTTCACACAATATAGGGATTTCCTCTGCCTCTAACTCCTACTTTCTATGCTACAATTCTGTCTCTATCACATTTCTCATGATCTTGTTGTTCAATTGAGGGAGAAATGAGATATGCGTTTCCAATTTTGTACATCGTCTCTCGCTATAAAACCCTTGTGGACAAGTATCTCCTGCCGAGAAATTTAACTAGGAAGAAATGGCCTTACTATTGCGTGGAATTTTATACGTTGGCCTCTGGCCTGTGTTTTTCATAATACTTCAGGGCTTGCTATGCCCTGTGGGTTCTTATGTCCCAAAAATCAATATATATATTTTTTTAGTGATGTAAAATCTGATTTCTCAATTCAAAATCCCTCAGGGTTGAGGTGGATTTTGTTCTAATTTGACTATGAATTCTTCCCTAAAGGGGATTAAATTTTTATGTTGGACATATATGCACAAAAAAAAACTTTATGAATTCGTTCTAGAGCATACTTCACTATATGGATCCTATGTCGAAATGTGTACCTAGTACTGTCGAGAAGCATGTGTCAGCATGTGTCTATTCCAAAAACGTTTCTATTGTTTCCACTATGTAAGAATTTTGTCACCTTAATTTAAAATACATGTTTATATTTTTCTTCACGTTCTTGTGATAATGTACGAATATGTTTTCTTTCAGGTTAATAGCCTATATATATATCTTTGAATACACAAGAACAAAGCACGTTCTTCCCAACCACGAACCGAGTCCACCATTCCCCCCAAACTAAGATATGCATGCAAGTGGATTCAATGCCCATTTGATTCCTTTGTGCTTATTTTATAAGTTTATTCCCAAAAAAATTTAGTAGCATCCTGATTTTGGGTCTGCCAACCCTTTTTCCTAGGTTTTTTTTTTTTTTCAAAAAAGGTTCTTTCTTTTTTTCTATAAAGCTTGCATTTTTCATGTCGCAGTGCTTTATTTCACTTGAACTTAGTATATTTCTCCAACTATGTGATTTAATAGATATTTCTCTCCCATATTATTAAATCTTGTCTATTTCCTTCTAGAGATTTTTAGGATACATTTAAGGGAAGTTTTATCTTGACTTTGACCACCAATACATGTTTCCAACTTGGAAAGAATTTTATAACTCTAGTACTTCTTTACCGAATAATATTCAATATTTTATTTATAAATAATTTTCTATTATTTACATAAAAAATAATTTTATTGATCACATCATACACAAGTCTGATATGACTTCTCTAGCCATTCAATAAAAAAAATATAGGCCATGTCTGAAACAGTAAACTATTAACATAGAAAATAGAGGGGTACGAAATAATCCCCTCATCTCTATTTAACATTGTCCTCAATGTTCATTGTCTAATTTCTTTCCTTCTGAAATAGTGTTGGAAAAGCCTCCTACATGTTGTTCTACACCTCCCAAGTGGCCTCCTCAGGGATCAAGTGTTTCCATTGCACCTAAACCTGAGTGATGGCTCAATTCCAGAGTAAGATCTCTCTTCGATATAATATTTGAAGTAGTTTTACCAATAAATCTCCTTCTAGTTCCACCTATATCAAGTTACAATATATTATGTGAGAATTATCATGGACATATTATTTTAACAAATATATATCAAAACAATTGTGTACTCTTATATGGCTCGCCAATGCCAACTGATACGCTACTAGTCCAACCTTGTCCAAAATTTCAAAAGGCCCACAGAATTGTGGTGCCAATTTCGTATAGGTTCCCATTCTCAAGGTGATTATCCTTGGTTTAACTCTTATGTATACATGTTCTCCAACCATAAATTTCTTGTGAGTTATTTTTCATAAGAATAACTTTTCTCTCTATCCTATGCAATTTTATGTTTTGTTGTAATTTTTTACAACACTTGCTCCATTTCTTGTAATGCATCTAGGCCCAGGATTAGCTTGTCTTCTGGTTTACTACAATTGAGAGGTGTGTGGCATTTTCTACTATATAAGGCTTCAAAAGGACTCATTTATATCGAGGATTGATAACTATTGTTGTAGGAAAATTCGTCTAAATGTAAGAAGTTTTCCCATTTCACAGGTTTGTCCATGACATTCATTCTTAATATGTGCTTTAGAATCTGATTGGTCCTCTTTGTATGTCCATTCAGTTGGGGGTGGTAGGAAGTAGTAAAATTTAGCTGGCTCCCCATCCCTCCAAATAAATCCTTCCAAAATTTGGAAGTGAATTTACCATCCCTATCAAATACTATCGTTTTTGGTATTTTATGTTATTGAAAGATCTCCTTCATAAAAATATTTCCAATCTGAGTTATTCCATAAGTAGACTGTATATGTACAAAGTGTGCTACCTTGCTTAGTTTTCCACTACCACCATTATGGAGTGATGTTGTCATCTTGTTTTTGGAAATCCTATAATATTTTCTAATGAGATCACCTCCCATTTCCATTTGGGAATGGGTAGTGGATTCAACAGTCCACCTAGGTGTTGGTGTTCGACTTTCACATGCTAACATTTCAAACATTTAGATAAGTACTTTTCTACTTCCTTTTCATGTCAAACTAATAAAACACCTTTCCTAGGTGTTGGTGTTCTACTTTCACATGCTAACATTCCAAACATTTAGATAAGTATTTTTCTACTTCCTTTTCATGTCAAACTAATAAAACACCTTTCCTAGGTGTTGGTGTTCTACTTTCACATGTTAACATTCCAAACATTTAGATAAGTATTTTTCTACTTCCTTTTCATGTCAGGCTAATAAAACACCTTTCTTAGTGTTGTTATTGTTGGGTATGTGTTATATTCTTTCCCGATTAGCGGCAGATGCAGCCCCTCCTATCGGGGGATTTGCAGGGGCTGGACCCAAGGATGGGGGGTGGACCCAAAAATGGTGGGTGGACCTACCCATGGTTTTTTGCATGGGTTTTGCACATGATTTTGGGCAAGCTAGTTTTCTACCTATGGTATTTTGTAGATCCAGTCAAGGGAATTAAAATTATTTTCTAACCCAGGGTTAATGGATTTGGTTTTATGAATGCTTTGACATGTATATATATGTATTATAAAATTTAAAGGAATATAATTAAAAATAAATCTGGTAGTCCCGGTTTTTGGATCTAGGAGAAAATATTTGTGTATATGTCCTTTGTGTTCTTGCCACTCTTTATTTTTTTGTTTGAATAATTTGTTTGCTAGTAATTTCTATATAGGGTTAAAACCTACATTTGTTTTTAGAGTTGTTTCGACTTTAAGGGGATGCCCTTTCTGTTGAGGGGTTTTTCTCAGGCCTATGGTATCCCTTGTTATAGTGGGAGATTTGTGTGATTGATTCTTGCAGTGAAAGAAGATGGCGAACGATGGAACACTAGAGATCAAGAAATTCAATAGACAATTTTTTTGAGTTGTGGAAGCTCAAGATTGAGGATCTGATGGTGGATAAAGATCAGTGGATCATGATAGATCTAGGTACTAAACCAACAACAATGTTAACAGAATATTAGGCAAAGTTGGATTGAAAGGCAAAGATCACAATACAATTGTGTATCTAAGATTTGGTATTATTGAATGTATCAAGGCAAGCTATGATGCAGGCTTTATGGGATAAGTTAGGGAGTTTGTACGAATCTATGTCTCTCGTGAATGAACTATTCTGGCAGAAAAATATGTATAACTTGAGGATGAAGTATGGAAACTCGGTGATAGCGAATCTAAACACCTTTAATACTGTGGCAAGAAAGTTTTATTTGTTTATATAAAAAATTTAGATGAAGATAAGTGCATCAATTTGATGTTATCTCTACCGGATCCATGGGATCATTTGGTTATTTCTATAGGTAGAAATACAAATACCTTGAAGTTTGACGAAATAGTCTCATCCTTGTTGTCAGAGAAGATGATATGGAAAAATTTGGAGAGCTGAAATGGAGATGCTTGTTTATATGAGGATAGTCCTAGAACAGAAACAAAAATAAGTCATTGAGTGGGAGATATAAATCTAGAGGGAGATCTAAATCTCCAAGAAAACCTGTAAAGGTGTGCTAGAAATGTGGAAAGGAAGGGCACTACAAAAATGATTGTATATCTAAATCTCTTGAGAAAGGAAAGGGATTTGTTGATGCTCCTTCCAGAGAGGCGAAAACCACCTAAGATGAAGGTCAGGATGTGTAATTGGCTTCTTATTCAAGTAAAAATGTAGATCATGAGGCATGGTTCATTGAATAAGGTGCATCCTTTCACTTCACTCCCCAAGGGGAGTGGTTCTGTGATTATGATAAATATGATGGTGGTGATGTCTCCTCAGGTGATGATGAGAAGGCTAGAATCATTGGACATTGAAAAGTCAAGGTGAAGTTGCAAGCTGGAAGGATTAGAACACTTCCTGATGTTCTGCATATTCATGTGTTATCAAGAAATCTGATTTCTATAAGCACAGTGGATGATGCAGGTGTAAAAAAATTGTTCGAGAAAGAAACCTACAAGACGGTTTGGGGAGCATTGGTACTAATGCAGGTAGTTTATATTGGAACTATGTACAAGCTTCTCAGTATAATTTTTATAGATGGGTACAACAATTCTGTGGCTCCTGAAAGTGGAGTAGAAAACGTAGTGGTCTCTAGAGAAAAGACCATGCTATGGCATCAATGTCTTTGACATATTGGAGAGAAGACACTTCGAATACTCCATGGTAATGTTATGGTAGAACATATGTCAAACTTCTCTTTGCATTTCGATTTATGTGAAAGTTGTGTATATGGGAAGCATAATCGGGTGATATTTTCCTCTGGCGCTAAGACAACGAAAGGGATATTAGAGTGTGTGCATACTGATATGTTTGGACCTTTTACGGTTGAATCACTTCATAAGTTTTTGAACTATGTATCATTTATAGATGAATTATCAAGGAATACATGGATATATTTCCTCAGGAAGAAATCTAAAATCTTTGACAGGTTTAAATAATTTAAGGCTCTAGTGGAAAATCAGACAGATAAGAAGATTAAGGTGTTGAGGACAGATAATGGTGGAGAGTTTTGTAAGAAAGACATAATACTACTACATACACACCTCAATAAAATGAAGTTACATGAAGAATGAATATGACATTGATGGAAAATGCAAGCATCATCCTCATTGGTGCTAGATTAGGGAAGGAATTTTGGGCAGAGGTAGTAGATACAACATGTTATCTAGTTAACAAATCAACTTCATCAATGTTGGAGGATAAGACTCCACATGAGGTATGGATTGGTAAGAAACCATCTCTTTAAAATCTATGGTTGTGATGCATATGTACATGCTATAAAGGAGAAAAGAACCAAGTTAGATAGTAAATCTAAAAGGTGCATATTTATTGGGTATAAGGATGGTTTAAGAGGTTATAAGATTTAGAACCAAAAAATAAGGGAGGTTGTGTATAGCCAAGGTGCAGTGCTTAGAGAGGTGAAAGATGTTATTAAACATGAATTCTTACCAAAGGAACATAAGAATATAGAGTTTGAGCTAAATGAGGAAGAATCATACTCTACAATAGAAAATGAATAAGAAGAGGAAGAGCCACAAACTCCAGTTTTGAGAAGATCATTTCGAGAGAGAAGGCAGATAGAAAGGTATAGTCCATCCACTTTTAGTTCAATTTTTTATCTCTTTATTCCTGATGATGATCCCAAAACTATTAGGGTGGCAGTAGAGTCAGAGGATGGAAAACTCTAGAAATAGGCCATGGTTGATGAAATGGAATATTTGGACGAAAATGAGGCTTGGGATTTGGTGGAGTTGTCAGATAGAAGGAAATCCATTGGCAACAAATGAGTGTTTCAGAAGAAGATGAATGAAAAAGGAAAGATGGAGAAATAAAAAGCTCTGTTGGTAGCAAAATGTTATTCCTAGGTGTCAGGAATTGATTTTTGTGATATCTTTTCTCTTGTTTCCAAGTTCGATTCTATTAGATTAATTTTATATGTTGTTGCTTCTTTTTATTTTCAGGTAGAACATATGAATGATAAGACAACACTTCTTCACAAGGATCTGGAAGAAGATATCTACATGAAGCAACCTGAATTATTTGTGGTGAAGGGTAAGAGAGAACTACTATGCAGGATAAAAAATTCTTAGTATGGGTTAAAAAAACACCAAGGATCTGGTATCATAAATTTTATACATATATATGGGGACTTGGCCTCACCAGAGAAAAATAGGATCACTGTGTGTATTTTAAATTAATTAGTGACCATGTTATTTATTTGGTCTTATGTGGATGATATTTTATTGATTGGAAATGACAAATAAATTATCTAGGATTTAAAGACCCAATTGTCCTCCAAATTCAACATGAAGGATCTTGGTACTGCAAACTATACATTGTGCATGGAAACTAGATGAGAGCAAGCAAAGAGGAAGCTCCGGTTAAACCAAAGGAAGTATGTTGAGACAATATTGTAGAGGTTTAATATGAAGGATAGTAAATCGATGAATGTTCCCATTGTTGTAGGTGTAAAGTGATATGTTGAATAGTTTCCTAAGACACAATAAGAGGAACAGGACATGCCCCATGTTCTATATGTGAGTGCAGTTGGTAACCTAATGTATGCAATGGTTTACACTAGTAGAGACATTGCACATGCAGTGGGAGTATTGACTAAGTTTATGTCAAACTAGGGAAGAAGAATTGGACAAAAATGAAGTTGGTTTTCAAGTATTTTGGAACTAGTGATTATGGTTTCTTCTACCAAGGAAGACCATGATTGAATAGATTTTTGTACATTCATGGCTTTGTTGATGCAGACAGGGATGGATATATGGATCAAGGAATATCTACAAGTAGTTATGTGTTTAGCCTATTTGGAGGATCATCCAGTTGGATGAGGAAGAGGAAGTCTGTAGTGGCACTTTAAAATAGAGAGTTTGAAACATGGAAACCACTCATGTGAGAAATGAATTAGCTTGGTTGCAGAGATTGTGTTCAAGTATGGGGTTGGTCGAACGAGCTATAAGGATAGACTATGACAACGAAAGTGCAATTTTCTTACCTAAGAACCCTGCTTATCATTTAAATACAAACACCATTGGCATTTAGTATCACTTTGTGATAGATATGGTTGAGGAAAAAAAGGTGTTGTTGGTAAAGGTGCACACTTTGAAGAATGTTGCAAATTCATTCACAAAGTCTGTGAACATTGAGAATTTTTCTTAGTGTAGAGAAATAATGGGCATTGCAGGCCTGGACCAATGAAAAATCTCTCTTCTAAGCCCTGTGTGGAAAGAAAAGAACAAGTGGGATAATGTTGGGTATATGTTATATTATTCCCATGACTAGCCCCACACGCAACCCCCACTATCGAGGGGTTTGCACAGGGATGGTAGCCCCCCTTACACTGGATTTTTTTTTTTTTATGTGGATCGTTGGATAGCCCCAATGATGGGTAGAAGAACCAAAGATGCTAAGTGAACCTACCCATGGTTTTGTGCATGTGTTTTTCACATTGTGCTAGGCATGATGGTTTTATACCCATGGTATTTTATACATCTGGTTAAGGGAACTACGGTTATGTTCCAATATAGGGTTAATGGATTGAGGTTTATAAATGTTTAGACATGGATATATATGTATTGTAAAATTAAAACTATTATAATGAAGAATCAATTTTGTAGGCCCATTTTTTGGATCCAGGGGAAAATCTGTGTATATTTGCTTTCTTCTCTTGCCATTGTTTATTTTTCTATTTGAGGAATTCGTTTGCAGGTAATTTTTGTATAGGATTCAAACCTAGAATTATCATCTTTGGATATCTAGGGTATCCAACATATGGTTTCTTATGATAGCCATATAATATTAGATGTTTTAGGGCACCTGCATTGGGAACATATAGTCTATTTCTGTAGATTAATAACTTTTCTGAATTTTTAGTATACCCTGGAATTTCAACTTGTTTCAAATTTTGTTGAATTTGCTTATACTTCTAATCTTCCTGTATTCAGTTTATAATCTACACATTAAAATATTTAATGAAACTGATAACATAAATTTTCATAATAGTATTTGCATGTCTACTCAAAGAATCTGCTAGTTTTTTTTCTTTACCCTTAATATGTTTTAGATCAAATTCAAATTCAGTAAGAAAATCCATCCACCTAGCTTGTCTAGTGTAAAGATTTGGTGTGCTGAAACAATATTTTAAACTAATTTGATTTATTACTAATGTGAAATTTTTACCCAAAAAGTAGTGAGCCCAGCTTTTTAAAGCATGCATTATAGAAACCAACTCTAAATCATACACTACATAGTTGTTTCCATCTGGTTCTAGTTTCCTAGCTTTGTAAGCCACTATAAAACTTTCCTGTATCAAAAATCCCCCTAAACCTTCCAAGAAACCATTTATGCACACAAAAAGTCCTTTTCCGAAGCTACACTTTTTAAAATAGGAGCCACTATTAACAAATGTTTTAGTTTGTTAAAACTTTCCTCACACTTGGTTGTGCACTCAAATTTGGTTCCTTTCTTTTGAAAGGAAGTGATAGGGCAGGCGAGTTTAGAGAATCCCTCAATAAATACTTTGCAGTATCATGTAATTCCCATAAACAACCATACATCTAACACATACTTAGGTATGGGCGAGTTTAGAATGAGTCTAACCTTTTTTGGATCAACAGACAATCCCTCATTTTAAATGACATGTCCAAGATATTGTATTATGTCCTCGTAAAACTCACATTTATTAAAGTTAGCATATAATTGATGTTATCTTAGCGTTTGTAGCACTAGTTTCCAATCTTCTTTATGCTCCTCCTCACTCTTAGAATACAACAAAATTTCATCTATAAATAGCAACACAAATTCATCAAGATACTTACTAAGCTTACTATTCATTAAGCACATAAATGTTTTTTGCACATTAGTAAGACCAAATGGTAACACTACAAATTTGTAGTGACCATATCTGTTAAATTGGAAACTAGGTCCAAACTCCATGAGGAACATCTCATTCATGGCTGATAATATTTTTATTAGAGTCCTCTCGTTGAGAGGTGTAGGATTGATCTAAAGATCATCCGATTCTGATAAGTATTCATGGAGATATG
Source organism: Pinus tabuliformis (assembly GCA_031772625.1). Taxonomy (NCBI): domain Eukaryota; kingdom Viridiplantae; phylum Streptophyta; class Pinopsida; order Pinales; family Pinaceae; genus Pinus; species Pinus tabuliformis. The sequence goes on along the minus strand of CM062806.1, from coordinate 994,779,501 downwards.
AATTTATTTTGATCACGAAATTATTATCAAGCCGACCTACAACTCATGTAGGCTCAGAAGCCCAACAGTCGCATCTATTCAAACATCAACAGTTGTGTATAAATACCAAACGACTTCTCCACATTTGCACTCACTCATCTCATCACATCTCTCTCTCTCTCTCTCTCTCTCTCTCTCTCTCTCTCTCTCTCTCTCTCTCTCTCTCTCTCTCTCTCTCTCTCTCTCTGTGTAGAAAATAGGCTCTTCTCTACTGTGCAGAAAAGAGACCTTTCTCACACATGTGGAGGAGTAGTTGCAGATTTTAGGGCATCAACTATAGAAGTAAAGTTTGACCTGCATGGACCAAAATATCTCCTCATCAGAACTACGTTGTAGTTCCATCTGGATCTCCTCTGGAGGCCACAACTTTTGGTGGTGGAATCAAGCCAATCCGACGGTCGATTTGTGAGATATCGACTGCCCTAGTTAGAAGAAAGTTGTTGAAACTGAAGCTGCAACTGCAGACCCAAACTTTGACTAGCGTGTACCATCAAACCTCCTCTTTTGAACTATGTTGTAGGTTCATCTAGACCTCCTCTAAAGGCCATACATTTTGGTGGTGAAATCGAGCCGATCCGACGGTCGCTGTGTGAGATATTGTCTACCCTAGTTTGGGACTGATCTAGGGTTTGCTGCTGCAAATATAAATCTGATTTATGTACTATTTCTCTCTACTAGATTATTGAAGATAAAGGAAGATTTGATCAAAGGGTTTCCCCACACATTGTGGGGTTTGTCCCTGGCTAGCCACCACATCTTATGTCTCTTGTCTTGGCTTGTTTTTTGTCGATTGTTTAATGTTCTATCTGCACTTTACTTATGCACATGTGATTGCTAGTCTATGAATAATAATAAGAAAGAAAAGTAAAATGCTCTAAGCATAGAACATACCATAACTTAACATGGTATCAGAGCTGAGGTGAAGACAAAGCCCAAGCAAGAGCAAGAGCAATCACCAAAGAGAAGATTGGTAAGGCTATCCTAAAAGAACTATGGGGTCCTCATCACTCTTTCCTACTGAGGACAAGCTCCATGAGAAAGCTGACTATCACGGATGGAAGATGTCTATCGATCTAACCCTTGAGGATCAAGGAGTGTTGGATCATGTGAGAGGCAATATTGTTGAGCCTCCATCAAATGCACCTGCTGCTGCCAGGATCAATTGGAAAACTGATGAAGTCAAAACAAAGAAGATCATCAGGGACTCTATTGACAAACACTTGGTGGCCTACATCTCCGACCTGAACACCTCCAAGGAAATGTACGATAGACTGGTGAGTTTATTTAAAGTTAATGATGCAAATCAAGTTTTGTTTCTTAGAAATAAGCTGAAGGAAATTAAGAAGGGTAAAGATGAGAGTATGCAAGCATACTTCTTACGAATCACCGAGATCAAGAACGATCTACTGTCTATTGGGGAGATAATTACTGATAGGGAAATGGCACTCACGACTCTTGGAGGATTACCATTTAAATGGTACGTGTTGAGGACTACTCTTCTAAATAGTAACATAATTCCTAGATTCAAGGAATTAATGGAAAAATGCATTCAAGAAGAAACAAGGATAGAAGAACAATAAATGTCAATGCCTAAAGGTCCTCGTGTTGCCTTTTCTTCTCATTCTAAGAAAAGAAATAATTTTGGGTATAAATCTAAAAGAAAGGCTAGACCTAAGGACGGAAGAAAAGGATGATGTTACATTTTCAATAAAGCAGGTCACTATGCAAGGGAGTGCCCTAATAGAAGGGACTCACACTAGGATGATGATCAAAATCCCTCTCATGGAAATCAAAGGAATGGCGAATCAAATAGCAGAGGCAAAAGGAGTGCTGGAAATCAAGGAAGAGGACAACCATTCAAGAAGGCTAGAAATTCTAGGTATGAATCCAACCTTGTTGAAAATAAGCAAGATGAATATTATCTACGAGCTGCTCTATATACCTCTGCTCCTTCGGACTCAATGGGAATTTGACTCATTGATAGTGGTGCCTCAAGGCACTTCACTGGTTACAAAGAAGTTCTCCATAATCTGTTAGAGAAAGAAACTAACCTGGAAAGCATTCTTGGAGATAATATAAAATATCCCATGAAAGGTTTAGGGAACATCTCTCTTAAATTAAATCAAGGTAAGACAATCCACCCAAAAGATGTATTATATGTACCTGATCTCAAAAGAAACCTGGTGTCCATTTCGGAAATGGAAGATAAATGCTACAAGGTAACCTTTAGCGATGGCAAGGCACGTATATAGAAAAATAATGTTAAATATGCCTTCACTCTTGGGTTTTAAGTTGATTCACTATATCAGGATGGAGGAAGTCTGCTAGGTGTCATGTATTGGGACACATCTCAAACCTTGATCGAGAATCAAACCAAAAAAAAGATCAAGATCATAAGGACTGATAATGGGATGGAATATGAATCTAACGAGTTTCATGATTTTTGTAAAGAGGCTGGCATTAAGAGGTAGACTACTACTCCACATACTCTTGAGAAAAATGGTGTGGCAGAAAGGAAGAACTGTACGATTGTGGAAGCTGTCCAAAGACTTCTGAAGTTTATATGGGTAGATAATGTAACAATGCTTGATGTGGAGGAACCCATGGATCCTATTTATCTACCTGAGCCTTCCTCTTCTAGGAAGAGGCCTTCATGGCTTAGGGGGGTACTCGATGATGCTGAAGGACATGTTGCACCCCGAGGAACCTTCTGTGAAATTAAGAAGCCTAATAGGTATTAGGGATACTTGTCCGTCATGAGCATGATCATACAAAATGAGCCTTCATCATTCTCAGATGTCGTCAAGCATCAAGTATGGAAGGATGCTATGACTGAGGAATATGACTCTATTATGAAGAATGATGTCTGGGAAATAGTTCCCAGACCCCAGGACAAATCAGTTGTCACCTCTAAATGGATTTACAAGATAAAGCATGCCACTGATGGAAGTTTGGAAAAGTATAAGACTCATTTTGTCACTCGTGGCTTCTCCCAGAAGGAAGGTATAGACTATGATGTGATATTTGCACCTGTCACTAGATATACGACCATCCACAGCCCTTGCGGCTTCACAAGGATGCAACCTACATCAAACGAATGTCAAGACCGCGTTCTTGCATGGTTCGATCAAAGAATAGGTCTATGTGGAGCAACCCGAAGGATTTGAGATTTATGATTGAAAATCCCATGTATGTAGCTTGAAGAAAGCTCTCTATGGGCTGAAGCAAGCACCTTGAGCATGGTATGAGAGGGTCGATAGCTACTTGATGAAGCTGGGCTTTACTAGGAGTGAAGCCGATCCTAACCTTTACTTTAAGGTTGAGGATGACAAACCTCTTATACTGGTGCTATATTTGGATGACCTCTTGCTAACAGGTGCACACCCTCTCATTCACAAGTGTAAGAGGGAGTTGAATTTGAAATGAACGACCTAGGACTAATGCACTATTTCCTAAGACTTGAGGTATGGCAGAAGACAGGGGAAATTTTCCTATCTCAAGGAAAATATGTGGTGAAGATACTGGAAAGGTTCGGTATGGTGGATTGCAAGCTTGTATCTACCCCGATGGAGCTTGACTTTAAGAAGTTAAGCGGTAGTGTTGCTGAACCTGTTTTACGAAACGCCACCAAGTATCAATGTTCTTGGTGAACTCTCATCTAGACATATGCTTTGAAGTCAACACATTGAGTCAACACATGGTTGAACCTCACCACATACACTGGATTGGTGCCAAGAATCTGTTAAGATATCTTCGTGGCATAATCACATATGGGCTTAGATACACTGCCAGAAATGTGAGACTATTTGGATACACAGATGTTGATTGGGCAGGCAATGTGGAGGACCATAAGAGCACGTCAGGGTGCTGCTTCTCCCTGGGTTCTGCTTCGATATCCTAGATGAGCAGGAAATAGAAGTCGGTGACTTTGAGCACCGCCGAAGTGGAGCATATTGCTGCTAGCATGGCCTCCTATGAGACAATCTGGTTTCGAAAGCTATTTAGTGAGCTGTTTGGATTTACATTGGATACCACCGTGATCCTATGTGACAACTAGAGTGGGATTCGTCTATCAGAGAATCCTGTATTTCATGGTCGCTTCAAGTATATCGATATCAGGTATCGCTATATTTGAGATATGGTGCAGTAGGGAGCTATCAAGCTCCAACATATTAGTAAAGATGAACAGGTCGCCGACATTCTGACAAAGTCCCTAGGGAAAGTAAAATTCCTAACTTTCCAAGAACAACTTGGTGTTGTTCAAAGACCCTCCGATGAGTGTCCTATATGATGTATTGAGCTCTGGGAGCTCCGAGGAGTGTGGGGTGCTTCTTGGAGTGACATATGAAGAACAGGGTAAAAGAATCAAAACTTTCCATGTGACACCCCATGGCGACTATGTAGCAGGATGATTAATTCTCCTGTGAGGTCTAGATGATGTGTTCTCCATGACGACTATGTAGCAAGATGATTGGTTCTCCCCTGAAGCTTGAATGTTGTGTTCTCCATGGTGATTATGGACAGGATGATTCGCCCTCTTGTGGACAGGATGATTCACTCTCCTATGGACAAGATGATTCACTATATTGTGGGAGAAGATGGTTTGCTCTCTTGTGGGACAGGATGATTTTGTCTCCCATGGATAGAATTGATTAGTTCTCCTGTCAAGGCATCCTACCCATGCAATCTGGGACTCATGCAAAGTACCTCTCATCTGATTAAGGGAAATGAAGTTAGGGACCGTAGTAGTATCGATGGATGCATTGCTGTATCTACTGTGCTCCCTATGCTGGGATGACCTTCATTGATCTGGGATCAATGATACTGGTCTGGGACTAGTGGTAAGAGTTGTACATACTATGACGCTGACTTTGGGTCGGTTGAGACTGGTTTGGGACTAGTGGTACATACTCCGAGACTGACTTCGTGTCAATGCAGGACTGGTTTGGGACCAGTGAGAGTGGTACATATGATGATGATGACTTCGGGTCAAGTGGTACACTCTCTGAGCTTGCAATACTAGTCTGAGACCAGTTGTAGGAGTGGTACATACAATGACACTGACTTCAGGTCAGTTGAGACTAGTCTGGGACCAATGGTACGCACTCTAAGACTACGTTTGAGTCAATGGAGGATGATATTGGTCTGGGACCAATGGTAAGAGTTGTACCCACTATGATGCTGACTTCGGGTTGGTTGAGATTGGTCTGGGACTAGTGGTACGTACTCTGAGACTGACTTGGAGTCAGTATGATACATCCTCGATCATTTCTTCCTCTTCATAATTCGGAAAATGCAGAGTAGAACAATGTAGAGAAAAGCAGATTAGAACAGGGCAGAACAGAACAGAGCAAGAGCAGGCAGAATAGAGCAGGGGTCAAGCTATATAGGGCAGTGCATTTGATGGATGAATAGTAGCGACGAACAAACAGATTGTAGATGGAGTTATCCCTAGTTGAGAGGGAGTGTTAAATTGGCAACTAGGTCCAAACTCCATGAGGGACATCTCATTCACGGCTAATAATATTTTTATTAGATTCCTCTCATCAACAGGTGTAGGATTGATCTAAAGATCATCTGATTCTAATAAGTATTCATGGAGATATTAATTTATTTTGATTATGGAATTATTATCAAGCCGACCTACAACTCGTGTAGGCTCAAAAGCCCAACAGTCACATCTATTCAAACATCAACAGTTGTGTATAAATATAGGAGGACTTCTCCACATTTTCACTCACTCATCTCATCACATCTCTCTCTCTCTCCTGCGTAGAAAAGAGGCTCTTCTCTACTGCGCAGAAAAGAGACCTTTCTCACACATGTGGAGGAGCAATTGCAGATTTTAGGGCAACAATTGCAAAAGTAAAGTTTGACCCACGTGGACTAGAAGATCTCCTCATCAGAACTGCGTTGTAGGTCCATCTAGATCTCCTCTGAAGGCCGCAACTTTTGGTGGTGGAATCAAGCAGATCCGACGATTGGTTTGCGATATATCGACTGCCCTAGTTAGAAAGAAGCTGCTGAAACTGAAGTTGCAACTATAGATCCAAAATTTGACCAGTGTAGACCATCAAACCTCCTCCTTTGAACTGCATTTAAGTTTCATCTGTACCTCCTCTAAAGGTTGTACATTTTGGTGGTGGAATCAAGTCAATCCGACGATCGGTTTGTGAGATATTGTCTACCCTAGTTTGGGAATGATTTAGGGTTTTCTACTGCAAATATAAATCTGATTTATGTACTATTTCTCTCTACTATATTATTGAAGATAAAGGAAGATTTGATCAAAGGGTTTCCACACACATTGAGGGGTTTGTCCCTGGCTAGCCACCACATCTTATGTCTCTTGTCTTGGCTTGTTTTCTATCGATTGTTTAATGTTCTATCTGCACTTTACTTATGCTAATGTGATTGCTAATCTATGAATAATAATAAGAAAGAAAAGTAAATTTCTCTAAGCATAGAACATACCATAACTTAGTTCGAAAAGTTGTTTTGTGGATATCTTCATCCTTGATTATTAACTAATGATACCCCGTTCTCAAATCAATTTTTGAGAATATGGTTGCCCCTCTTACCTGGTAGAAAAATCATCAATATGGGGCAGCAGTAATTTTTTTAATGGTTATTTTGTTTCATTGTTAATAATCGATGCACATTATAAATGTGTCTCTTCTTCAAAAATAATACCATAGCTCTACATGGTACAATGTTGGGTCTAATATAACATTTATCGAGTATTTCTTGCAAATACATCTTCAATTCCAATAATTTTGGAATAATCATTCTATCAGGTGCTCTAAACACTGGTGTTGCTCTTGGTACTAGATCAATGGAGAAACCTAAGTCTCTATGGGGAGATAAACCCATAATATCTTCTAAAAAAACATCCTAGAACTCCCTAATGATTAGCAGTTCATCTAATTTTTTATTTGTTATTTGATACTCATTTGTTTCAACAATCATAGTAAATAATTGACACCCTTTCTATGACTCCTTTTCAATTGCAAGGTTGATATCTATCTAAATAATATTTCTTTCAGCACATCTTTCTTTAATTAGGATTATCCCTCATGATTTAAACAACTCGATGTTTTCTCTAAACAATTTATGATAGCTACATGTCTTTTCAACTAGTCCATTCCTATTAACAAATAGTAGGACCCTAAAGGGAGTATATTTAGGTTTACTTCCATGGAATATCCATTTGAATATATGGAGCACTATTTCACTTCGCTAGTTACCTTCCTCATTTTGACGATTTCTAGTTGTAGCCACCATGCAGTCATAATATTTTCAATTTTCAATTTACACTTTTCCACAATATGAGGACTAATATAACTAAGACTAGCTCCTAGGTCAAATAATACAATGACGTAACGGTTTGAAATAATACCTTCAATGTTGATCATAGTAGATTGATTCTCTCCATGTCTATCCTCGAGTGGTGTACTTATCTTTGGGATATTCCTTGCAATATTGTTCATTGTTGTAGCCTCATGTATTGTTTGTATATTATGAATAGGCCTCGGGTTATACAAGTAGATCCTTAGAAAGTCAGGTTATCCACAACCCCAAGACTTGAATGGTTCTCTCTCTTTCATTCCGCCTATCTTTTTATTGGTTAAATCCATGGGCTTGGACCTAGTTTGAGATTGTGCTAGCTATGTTGAATTCCATTTGTTGAGTTCTTTCATTGGTAATCCTTTCCAAAAATTTTCAAATATGCAAGTTTTTGTCTTTTTGTCCCCATTGCAAAAAAAAATTGTCCTTACCTTTCCAAGTTGTCGAGCCTTGTCCCCTATTTTCGAATTGTTGATAACATAGTCTTTCCTTCCTTACTTCTTCATCAATTGTTTAAGGATTTTCGAACTCAATCCTTTCTTTATAAGGGACTGGTAGGAAGTTTAAAAATATATGCACCTTGGCTTTCTCTTCCCTAATATAAGGGACATACCATAAAAACTTTGTGAATTTATCCACAAACTCATCCATAGTTAATTGTCCCAGTCTTAAGACATGAAACACCTTTCCTCAATCATCATAATATGATTCATTCAATTATCTGGACATGAATTATTTTTTGAACTCCCAGGAAATTGTATTTTCCTCCAATGTATGCATAATTTTGACCTCCTCCCACCACAGAGAAGCCTTCCCTTGTAATTGACAAATGATCAATCTGTCCTTCAAATTACTCTCATACTCATAAACTTGGAAATACTTAGTCATTTTGAGGAGTAATGCTTCTGCATCCTCCTCCTTTTCACCATCTAAGGTATGGGGTTTTATTTTTCTGAACTTTCCTTGCAACTATGTTTTCTTCTTTTTTTTTTGTGTGTTTTTGGATAATTTTTGTTTGAATCATCCCCACTTTTAGACTTTTCCATTTCAGTTTCAACATTTTTTCTTTTCAATTGTTTTGTTTATATTATTCAGTGACTAGACTTTTCAGTTAAATCTTGGATCATCCTTTCATGTTCTTCACTTTTGTTCAACAACCGCTCATTACTAGTTCTAAGATAAACCAAATAATGTTGTAAACTTCTCACAATCTCCATAAGCTGAGTTGTTGGTGGAGTAGTTCCTCCTCCTAACTCCACATAGATTCCTTCTCCTTATATCACATGTGGTTTAGTATCGTCTTCCATCTTGTGTTGTAACCCTACTTCCCTTAAGTACCTTATAGTCAACACAACCCCACATTACTATACCCATCTTAAACCTGATCCACACTTATGTGAAAAACTATATTTCCATTTTTGTGGTTCCTCGTAAGCCAAGTTTTGAAATTGGTGCTCTGATACCATATGCAACATACCTTAGTTTCACAACCATTTTTTTAAAAAGTAAACTAACTATCAATTCAAATCTTGTACATTTATATTTTATTATCACATGTAATGTAATACCCTATACAAATCCACTAGGACTTGTCCTAGAGAAGCGGAATCAATCCATGTCAGATTATCATTTTTCCACCCAATTCACACAATAGAATCCTAAGGGTACTTATATTTTCTTCATTTATGCAAGGAAAACAATGGTCTCAAATGGTGATTGGTGTTGAAATTTTATTCCGAAATTATTGTTTACTTGCTTTATATTATATGCTTCCTTTAACAAGGGGCTTGAATGGAATTTATGGGAACTGAGTTATGAAGCCATGGGGTTCAGTGAGGCATATGATCAAGAGTCACATCCTCCAAACCCATGTGGTCTTCACATGGTTTTTAGAACTTGACTCATAAGAATGGTGAGGATCCTTCTTAGCCCATCGAATAGTGTAAATTCGTTTCTCAAACCCTAACCTATGTCTCCAAATCATTTTTCTTTCTATTATATTTTCTCACTGGTGGGATTCTGTCTTCATAGAGGGTTGACGTAAGGGATATTGGTACCTTCATAGCTTGATTTTCCTACAAGGTACAGTGGAAATCATGTTCCTTCCTTCCTTCAGTACTTAGTTGCAAGTGAACACTAGCAAGTTTAAATCGTTTTGTCTTCATCCCTTTTTAACAACACAATACTTTCTATTTCTTATTAAATTGCACTAAATTCCTTCTAATGCATGTTATGGTTCTCCTTTATCTATTGGCAAAATCAAATGTTTCCATTGTTTCATGGGGGTCTCTAAATTTTCCTGGAGTACTTCGCCAATTGTTCCTACAGGTAAAATTTCATTTCTCTCTTCATTGTGTAATCTCCTTCTTTTAACCTAAAATGGGTTTTAATTTTGTTACCAATTACTTGGTTGTACTTTTGTTGTTTTCTTCATTAATTTAAGCAGTAAATGTCCTCATCATACATTCTTGGGTAGACTTCCTTAGCACTATCCTCATTTTGAAAGAGATTCAAGTATCCTTTTTTTTTTTTTTCTTTTAGGGTTATTCACTTATTTTTCCCAAATGATTGTTATGATCTAGTACACTTGACCCACTCCTTCTTATTTTTCCTAGGTACAGGGTTCAAGACACTTGGTTGTGCATTTCCTTAATTCATGTTACTCTCTCCACTTCTGGTTATTTCTCCTATATTTTATGGTATATATAAAGTTGTGTGAAAATTTTATGATGATAACAAGGTTCTACTTTGATGTTAAGGAAGAAAATACAGGAAATTTCCTTCACTATAGGTATATGCCGCTCTTGGTAATGTTTCTCAGTTTTCGGTTCAGATGTCTTTCCATTTTGGTAATTATGAATAGGACAATCGTAACTGAATAAATAATAATAGAATTATTTAATAACTAATAATAAAGAGACAACAACGTGACTATTTTATGAAGAGATATGAAGACAACATAATTATACATGAACCTATTGTAACAATGATTAGATACATATCAATAAAAATTCCATTCACATTTTGGGCTATCTCACCTCTGGTGTATGAGAAATCCCCTTTGAGGATGGGTATTTTCCATCGCTGGGCCATGCACATACCTTCTCTTGTGGTGAATATATCAATTCATTATGATTATATTTTCTCTTGTAGATTCTAGATGCCAACAGTTAGGACCATGTATTAATTACAAGCTCCTAATTAGATTCGTTTAAAATATTATTCATCCATGGTCCTGTTGCAAAAGGATCCAAGTAAAGAAGCATATTTTGTCATAATTTATTTTTGAAATATAAAAGTAAGAATTATATTTATTTATATATAAATCCCAGATAGGAAGATGGGATAATGTCAACCCCAAAATCCAAAAATGATAGGAAAAAACTCTTGGCTCAAACCCAAACCTCTATAATGGAATATATGTTGGGTCCCTACAATACTAGTGATTACCCCATTATGATTGTAGTTGTATCCCTTATTAATATTGTTGTGCCCCTATTGTCCCCATATTGTTATTACTGTGCCGCATAGAATCCCTCTATTGTTATTTTTGTGGCTTTATATTATTATTTTTAGGTCGGTTGGGTTATATTGTGACTCCTTAGACTCCTATATATAGAATGGAGGTTTTGTCGTTTGAATGATCCAATAATTGTTCATTTATGTAATGTAAAGGAGGTTTCCTCCTCGAAGAGGCTGAATTCTAAGGCGTTGATCTATCCTTTCTATCTTTTATTGAGCTAGTTTCGTAACATTTGGTATCAGAGTTTTGGATTCTAGGGTTTGGCTGCTCCAAACAGGTCATTGAGGAATTTTCACTATAACTTTTTTTTCTGCGCCATTTCAGAAGCTAAAAAAAACCATTTGAGAATAAATCGTGTTGAATCTTGGGTCCAAATTTCAAAGCTTTTCGCGCTATATTTGCGGAGATATGATCTGAGGAAGTTGGTCTTTTTGCAGACTCCTGAATAGGGACTTTAAACGATAATATCCAACATGATGTTCGCCTTTGGGAACCTGATTCATTAGAGAAGGCATTTAGGTTAGCAAGAAAAATGGAAAGCAGAATTATAGCAACCAGGAAGCATACCACTCACAACTATAAAGATGGAAGTGTTGTTGCCCCTAGTCTTCCACAACCTATAAGGTTGACACCACAACAATTGGAAGAAAAAAAAGCAAAAGGGCTTTGTTACAGTTGTGATAGAAAATACACTAAAGGTCATAAGTGTGCTGAGAAGAAATTATTCTACATAGATTGTGAAGAGGAAGAAGAAAAAGAGCAAGAAAGGTCAAAAGAAGAGGATATACTCCAGGAACAAAGCCTAGATAAAGAAGAAATGAATCCGACCATATCTTGTAATGCATTGGCAGGAATTACTACTCCTCAAACCATCAAGATAGAAGGACAAATCAAGAAGAAAAAGGTAATAGCATTGATTGATTCAGGAAATACCCACAATTTTGTTCATTGCAAGGTAGCAAAAGAATTGAATTGTTTCTTATATCCAGCACCAGAGTGTCAAGTGATGGTTGCAAATGGAGGAAAAATAAATTGCTCTGGAAAGTGCCATAACATCAAGCTATCCATGGGAGAATATGTATTTACCAGCCCAATGCTATCCATTCCAATGGGAGGTGTTGATGTTGTACTAGGAGTCCAATGGCTACAATCCTTGGGTACAATAGCTTTTAATTTTCAAGAACTTTTCATGAAATTTTCTGTGGAGGGAAAGGAAGTTGAATTAAGGGGTGTTGCAGGGAAACTGGGAAAGATAATCAACTCTAATGGTATGACAAAGCTTCTATAAAAGGAACAAAGAGGTTTAATTCCACAATTATGTTCGCTATATGTTTCCATGTTGGACTCATCTATTTCTCCAGATCTCCAAAAAGTCTTGGACAATCATTCCAAGGTATTTGAGACTCCCAAAGGTCTCCCACCTATTCATGATCATGATCATGCTATTCATTTGATTCCAGGAAGTGTTCCTCCAAACATCAGGCCGTACAGATACCCCTATGTCCAAAAGAGTGAAATTGAACGTATGGTTTCAGAAATGCTAGAGGCTCGTATAATTCAACTGAGTCAAAGTTATTTCTCTACTCCAGTAGTATTGGTGCACAAGAAGGATGTGTCATGGCGCATGTGTCCAGATTATAGGGAGCTCAACAAGCTCACTATTAAAGATAAGTTTCCCATTCCTGTCATTGATGAATTACTAGATGAATTGCATGGATCAATTTACTTCAAAAAGTTGGGTCTTCATTCAGGATATCATCAAATCAGAATGAAGACTGAAGACATTCCGAAAACAACATTTAGAACTCGTGAGGGTCATTATGAATTTTTTGTCATGCCTTTTGGCCTTACCAATTCACCTTCAGCATTTCAAGGTTTGATGAATTCCATTTTCAAACCATTCCTTAGAAAATTTGTGTTAGTATTTTTTAATGATATACTAATCTACAACAAGTCTTGGAAGGACCATGTTAAACATGTTGACAAGGTTCTACAACTATTGGAGGAGAAACAATTATATGCAAAAAGATCCAAATGTTTCTTTGGAGTACAAGAGGTGGAATATCTAGGTCATATTGTATCTCATGAAGGAGTTAAGGTAGACCCTAGCAAAATTAAAGCCATTAAGGAATGGAAAATCCCCACATCCATAAAGCATATGTGAGGATTTCTCGGGTTGACAGGGTATTATTGCAAGTTTGTAAAGAATTATGGGAGAATAGCAGCACCTCTAACAACATTATTGAAGAAAGATGCATTTTCATGGACTCTAGAAGCAACAAAGGAGTTCGAGCATCTTAAAGAGGAAATGCGCCAAGCACCGGTCTTAGCTACACCAGACTTCACAAAAACCTTTATTGTGGAATGTGATGCTTCAGGAAATGGAATTAGTGTTGTTTTAATGCAAGATGAAAGAACCATTGCTTTTGAAAGTCGTCAAATCAAGGGAAAGTTTTTAAACAAATCTATTTATGAAAAGGAAATGTTGGCAATACTCCATGCACTTAAGAAATGGTGACCCTACCTAATGGGAAGACACTTCAAGGTAAAAATGGATCATGGTAGCCTTAAATACTTTTTAGAACAAAGATTATCCTCTAAAGAGCAACAAAAGTGGGTCACAAAGATGTTGGGTTATGACTTTGAAATCATCTACAAAAAAGGGAAGCAAAATGTGGTGACAGATGCACTCTCAAGAAAGGATGAGGATGTGGAAGCATTGTTGTGTGCCATTTCTATTATCCAACCAAATTGGATAAACGAAGCAAGGGAGGAATGGAAGAATGACGAAGAAGTGTGGGCACTTATTCGAAAGTTACAACAAGACTCCAGTACGTCTGATACATTTAGCTGGAAAAATGATTTGTTATGGTACAAAGATCGCTTATACCTTTGTAAGAATTCCCAGCTAAAACAAAATATTCTTATGGAATTGCACACTTCTCCCTTAGGAGGGCACTCAGGATTTTTAAAAACTTACCACAAGGTTAAGAAGGAATTTTTTTGGGAGGGCCTTAAATCATATATTCAAAAGATAGTGGCGGAATGTTTGGTTTGCCAACAAAATAAAGTTGAAACAATTAAGACACCGGGTCTATTACAACCTTTATCCATTCCAAGCCAATGTTGGGAGGAGGTTTCAATGGATTTTATCATAGGTTTACCCAAGTCTGAGCGAAAGAGTGTCATCATGGTGGTAGTTGACAGACTTACAAAGTATGCACACTTTTGTGGATTATCACATCCATTTAAAGCCAGTACAGTTTCTACTACATTTATGGAAACAATTCAAAAACTACATGGAAACCCAAAGATTATTGTAAGTGACAGAAATCCCATTTTCACTGGAAATTTTTGGACAGAATTATTTTCTTGTCTTGGTACTCAGTTAGCTCATAACTCATCTTATCATCCTCAATCTGATGGGCAAACTGAGATAGTAAACAAATGTTTGGAAGGATATCTTCCTTGCTTTGTATCTGATAAACATGGGTCAAATGGTTGCCTCTGGCTGAATGGTGGTATAACACTTCCTTCCATACAACAACAAAAATGACCCCATTTATGGCACTTTATGGATATCAGCCACCATCCATCACATCATATTTAAGAGAAAATTCTAAGGTTCAAGCAGTGGAACATCACATTGAACATCAACAACAAGTCCTCCAGGTCTTAAAGGATAACCTGGTGTTGGCACAGAATAGAATGAAACAACAGGAAGATCAAAATCGCAGTGAAAGAAGTTTTGATGTGGGTGATTGGGTATTCCTACAGCTATAACCATATAAGAAAATGTCCCTTAAGCAAGCTAACTAGGATAATAAATTATCACCAAAGTATTATGGTCCGTACAAGGTGTTGCAAAAGATTGGTACTATGGCATACAAATTGGAGCTTCTTGTAGCTTCTCGATTGCACCCAGTTTTCCATGTTTCATGTTTAGATAGGGTTATAGGTGAAAAGATCCTAGTTCAAACAATATTGCTAGAACTTGACGAGGAAGGAATTATATATTGGAACCAAAAGTAGTCACAGAAACAAGAACTCGACAGTGACGAAATCGATCAATTTCGGAGTATTTTATCAAGTGGAAGAACTTATCTCCTGAAGATTCGACATGGGAGGATGAGAATTTTATACAAAATCATCTAGAACTACTCAAGCGTTGAGGACAACACTTTTTTGAAGGAGAGGGGCATGTTGGGTCCCTATAATACTAGTGATTACCGCATTACTATTGTAGTTGTATCCCTTATTAATATTGTTGTGCCCCTATTTTCCCCACATTGTTATTACTGTGCCCCATAGAATCCCTCTATTGTTATTTTTGTGGCTTTATATTATTATTGTTAGGTCGGTTGGGCTATATTGTGACTCCTTAGACTCCTATATATTGAAAGGAGGTTTTGTCATTTGAATGATCCAAGAATTGTTCATTTATGTAATGTAAACGAGGTTTCCCCCTCGAAGAGGCTGAATTCTAATGCGTTGATCTATCTTTTCTTGAGCTGGTTTCATAACAATATACCATTTGGGTTGAGGCTATGGTGTTTTTCAAGTAGTTTAAGGAGCTTTGCCTCATCTCCAGTCTGACTTTTCTTTCACTCCCTTGACATTGTAAATCAATGCACTCATTTTGCTCATGTCTCATCTAGCTTTTCCAGAACCTTGTCCAATTGTATGTTTTATTCTTTAACTTATTTTTGTTGTATAATCGCATTTTCTCTCAAAAAAAATTTGTTGTTTTTCCATGTCCCACACATCAGCTCCAAGCATTAATGTACTTCATAGATTCATCATAGTCCTGTTAAATTCTGAAAAAATCTTTCCTAATTCCCAAGAGAACTTTTCAAGCTTAATCTTTGACATCTTTTGCAAAGTAAAAATATTTATCCTAGTTTTGGAATGACTTAGGTCATCCTGGTCCCCACTTGCTCTTGAAATCCTCCTACTGTCTCCTTTCCTGCTCTCCTATTTGCTTCAACTTCAGTCCTTGCATCATTTTCTTCTTCTCTTTTTGGGGCATTATGCATTCTCCTTGGCAATTTCTTTGCTTCCATTCTTCCACTTGGATTTGAAAAGCATTAATATTCAGGCTTATTTCTATTGTTTTTTAAGAAAAACCATAAATATGATTGTGGAATTTGATACCCACA
Organism: Pinus tabuliformis; assembly: GCA_031772625.1. Classification (NCBI taxonomy): domain Eukaryota; kingdom Viridiplantae; phylum Streptophyta; class Pinopsida; order Pinales; family Pinaceae; genus Pinus; species Pinus tabuliformis. The sequence goes on along the minus strand of CM062806.1, from coordinate 994,763,433 downwards.
CTGCACATCAATTTGCATACTGAGAGTGTGTTGCTATTAGGATATATTTTTCTATAGGTGTCCTTATCAACATTAGCTTTTTGAATTATCTATAGCTCTCCTTGTCTAGTGAATACTTTTCTTTTCCTCCCTACTAGCTTCCTTTCTATATCTACATATCACATGCACTTAGATAACCTCATCCACATCTTTTTTAGCTTTCCCGAAAAATATTGAGATGAAATTTTTTTTAGAGCTTCTCGTAATTTTGTGCCAAGTGAAAGGGGTTTTTCTTTCATTTTGCAGGCTTAGGAGGTGAAAAAAATATGCACTAGCTGTGTAGTTATTGCGACAATTAGAAATGTCTAAACTTCTTATAATCTACCACTAAAGAGATCCGTGAAAGTGTTAAGGTCCTTATGCATTCACCCATGTTTTTCTCATTTTCTATGTACTGAGCTATATTTTGACTTCTATCAGCAACTATGGATATAATTTTTTCTTTCCTTATGAATTTTAATAATTTTAGGATCAAAGTCTCCATACACATGTTGTTAATGGAGATGATGATAAATTTCAAGTTATTTTAAAAAACTCCTGGGAACTAGCTAGTCTCTTTCCTGTTAGATCATTTTTCTTAACCTGGGTTCACATTCTGACCATTTCAGTAAACATCGAAAGTATAATAAATTTAGAAAAATACCCTCTAATGGTTGCTACATATGTATAGCCCATGCTTTTTTTTAGAAGACTTCTTCCAAGTTCACTTAAACACCATAGATAGGGATTTAGACCATAGTCCATTACTGTTCAAACAATTTGGCATAACTTTTAGATGAATAATCCAAAATAATTAATATCCCTAGAAGTTCCTATCACTTATAGGTTATTACTATGTGGAATCAAAAAGTATTTTACAAAATTGTTGACTCATGTTATATTCTTCTATTAATATTTTCTGGTGTCCCATTTAGGATATTGAGAGAATCAACAAAAGTATAATTTTCATTCTAAGCATATTAGGAGTGGTGGAATTCAGTGTAGCACCTATGCATTCCTAGTGTTGAGTTACTAATTAAACAATTACCAATATATGTGAAGAAATAAATGGAGCCAAAATTTAATATGTTCCTTTCCCATGGTTGATACTAGATCACATCATCATGCCAAGTGAATGCTCAAGGCCAACCGCAGGCCACAATCCTTTGAAAACCACACAACAAACCTTTGATAGTGACAACCCCTAATACTGAGTTTAACCAGCTGAAGCATCTCTAGCTAAGGTGTACTTGAAACAAATAATTGTGAGTAATATTCATGCTACCATTCTACTATCTAAACACATGAGGCTATTGTCATTTGGTTCCCATGCATTCTCATCACAAAATGATTTCATTGGGTAAACAGGTTATAGAAATGTGTACAACCATAATCAATGAATTCCACAATAGGGAGCACAATTTACTTCACCACTCTGAGTCTTGGGAACATGATTTAGCAATTATAGAAAAAGGTGCAAGGAAAAGCTATAGCCATCATGCATCTCACAGATGAAATAAAAGCAAGAAAAATAACCTTCAAACAAAAGACTGCCCCTCTACTAAACAAAGAATTCAGTACAACAACCTCTTGAGCTCAAGTGATTTAGCATTGCCATTTTGACTAGCAAGCTTCCGTGATGATTATGTGCTACTGGGCATCATTTGAGAGACACAACAACCAAAATGATACTCATTCTCTCCCTTCACAACCCGCTAAAAAAATTCTGAAGTCAAATTTCAAAACATCAATGCATAGAAAATCAAATTCTTTTCTTATGTTCTTTGCCTAATTTTTTATCTCACATTCCATGTGAGAAACCTCTGTGCCATTTTTCTTTTGATGCATGTGGGTTGTGGACTAATAAGTAGTGGAGTTAATTTTGTTATATATTAAGGTTGAATTGGTTTACAAGGTCACATCTTATGAATGTTGATATACAAATACTAAGTGTAATACATTCATACAAAGTTCACTGGTAAATTTGAAGTTCGTTGATAAATTGTACATAGGTCTTGTCAAGGAGCTTCTAAACCACAACCCTAGTTTGAGCATAACTTTGTATTTATCAAATGCCACACCTCATATTTCTACTGCAACTAAGGTTCATGTTGAGGTGGTCAATGAGCTTCTTTTTAGAGATAGTGAGTTGACAGGGATTGTTAGAAGAAATTACAAGAATGCACTACATCTAGCTGTAAGAAGTGGTTATACAAATATTGTGAGAGATTTACTAACAAAGGATCCATAAATGGCTAGAAGAATAGACATAAAGGGCCAGATAACAATGCACATGGCAGCCAAAGGAGCCAAGTGCTTGGATGTGGTGAAGGAACTACTCCAGACAGAAGCAACAATAGTTATGCTACCTAAAAAAAATGGAAACACACCACTATATGTAGCTACAAGGAAGAATCATCAGGAGGTATTGTCTCTTGATACAACCTAATAGAGTTTCATGTAATTACATGACCTATTTTAGATTTGAACATTTTAAGTAGTATCAGAAGGGAGTTGTTGGTTCAACCAAGAAACATAAAGATAATTTTTATTTCCACTTCGTGCCAAAATCAACAAGAGCATAGAATTATTCCCTAAAACTAGAGAAGTGCATGCTTCAACCCTAACAACTTTTGCAACAGAATCCTTCTAAACATACACACTAAATGATACTATCTGTAAATATTAGATTTCAGTGAGAATAAATTGAATTTATTAGTGATGTAAATATACCATATAATTTTATAAAAGTTTCTTCAACACTGAACAAAGTAAGGGTCCCAATAATCAATTAGTGAATGAAACTAAAATAAAGTAAGTTGTCAATAAGATTGTGTCCAAATAGGGTGCCAAATAAAAATCCTTGACGACGCATTTATTTGTAATAATATTAAAGAAAAACAATGCTTTCAAATCTCTTGACGTGTGTTTATTTCAACTAATTTACATCTCACGTGACATTAATTTGTCATTCATCTAATATCTGCCTATGGCAGGCTTGTGCTTAGCGAAACTACCTAGTGATGATGTCATTTCTATTATACATTTTTTCACATATTAAACTATCATGAAGATGGAAATTCTTTTAAAGTGATCTTAATTTATCAAAAATTAAATATCTCTCTTCTATTTTTCTAAATACTTCACACTTCAAATCTGAACATAAGCTCACTAAATTGTATTTTAAGTGTTTTTATTTTATTTTAGTAAAACAAAGAAATTTGTTTTATTTAGGTATGAATTTATTACTTTGCCGTAGCTGCCATTTTGCATTTTAATTGTTTTTATTGAGCTTCATTGCAGTGATGTAACATTTCATTCTACCATGGAATTTATTTCCCTTACAAAGTGGTAGGAACATGTAAAATGCAAATACCCAATCAAAAGCTTCCACTTAATAGTCAATCCAATCTACTGAGTTTTTTTTTAATATTTAAACTGTATTTATTGTAAGAGAAAAAATTGTTAAAGTTTATGGGGAGTACGCCAGTTGAACAACAAATATCCTCTTATCTTTCATGATGATATTGAGACATGTTTGTAACAAGAAATCAATAAAAATATCAAGATTGTGTAGTAATTGACCTTATGCAGTAAATATAATAGATCATGAAATGAACCACTGATCAGTCTGAGAGATCACGAATGGTTTAGTTTTCCAAAGCATTAATTTCCCTCAATAACTAATGCAAGACTTTTTTTTGGTCAGTATGCAACTTAGGTTGAAATTGAATTTTATTTTTGGCCAACAAAAAAATCAAGACAAACTTTATCTTTAGCATTATGGGCATGCTCTTTACATGTTTTCAGTGGAACTATTACAACATCAAAAATATTTTGAGAAACATGGATTTCTTGAACTAGAGCATATCCTTTTGTTAGCAAAGAATAAAATCATCTCAATAGAATACTTTTCGAAGTTTTCTCAAGATAACTTAACATATTTATAGCTACATGTTGAAAAAGCAACGTAATTACATCAAAGGTGTCTCGATGTAGTCTTGGTTAGGACATACACACATTCTATTCCTTGGGTGTATCATTTCACCACAATTCCTAGTCCTATTCTTTATGGATCGTTTTGTTATTCTCCTAGATCTATTCTATAAAGGTAGGGAGGGGGGATGAAGTGTAGTTTTGTATTGTAGTTCTCTGAGCTTTTAGGTTCTTGTCTTCACTCCCCTTTGCTAGCTGAAGTACTTGTGGGAGGACATCGTTATCATTGAGAGGTAGAGAGTGCTTTCTTTGTATCCATGCAATTGCATATTTGGATACTCATGCTTGGTGTGGATTTGGAAGTTTTTGAATGCCCCTTGGATATTTTGTTGGTGTAATGGATATTAGCCAAACTTTATGTTTACAATTTTAACATACGTTTAGTGGTTATATTTCAAGATTATTGTTATTAATTTTTGTATTTTGACATATTTAATTAATTAATAATGAGAAGCACTCCCAATGGTTTTCTATACCCCATAGCTGGTAGGATTCAAACATGTAACTTATTATTCACTATTGCATCATATATACTCATTTTTTTTTACTTTTTGGCATGAAAATATTTAGAGGCATACTTTTATGCTGTGACAGGAGATTTACATGATTCACAAGGTGTGGAATCAATCTTTGGTGTAATTTCACATTTTATGTTTGATGATTTTAGGTCATTTATAGGCTATAAATATCTTCAAATTTTTATTTCTAATTGAGTATTCAACTGAACATATTGAGTATCTGATACTCAACTATTTCCCCTCCACCCACTTTTGATAACTTCTTTAACCATTAGGTATGGACTTGCAACTTCGATGCTATTTTTTTTGTTTACTAAAATATTTTCCAAGACTTTACAAAGTTTTATAATTCATTGAAAGTTGTAGAATTTAAAATTTATAAAGTTTCAAGGTCTAATTTTGTAAAGTCTAATTCTTTAAAGGGTGCTAGCTCAATGTAAGAACACCTGCTTTACAGGCAGGAGATTTTTGGTTTGATTCCATCGTGCCCTGATATTCATATGGAATGGAGATGGTCAATTTTTGGTGACAAAGGCTCTTTTGACCATCATCAATCAGCTTATGGTGATATTTTGCAGCCCTCACCAAAATATCAAATCGTGATGATCAATAAATGCTACCATATATATATATATATATATATATATATATATATATATATATATATATATATATATATATATATATATATAATGTTCAATTTTTTTGTGACGGAGGCTCTTTTGACCATCACCGATGATTTTATGGTGACATTTTCTTACCCTCACCAAAATATGAAATGGTGATAGTCAATGAACGTCACCATATATATGCATCAATAATGATGACCATGAAATATCCATCAGAATAAATTGTTGTTTTTCATATAAAATGGTGATGGTCATTATCCATCATTATAATCATTATTCATGATGGACATTGAATGTCACCACAACGCCTATACTTTTAGTGATTCGACCTTTGATGACGTTCAATTTTTGGGTGACAGAAGCTAAGGTCCATCACCATTGCTTATATGAAATGGTGATTGTCAATATCTATCATTGTAAATCATTGTCGGTGATGAACCTTGAATGTCACTGTAACACCTATACTTTTTGTGACGCCACCTTTGGTGACGTTCATTTTTTGGTCATAGAGGTTCTTTTTACTATCACCAATGAGATTATGGTGAAATTTTTTGACCCTCACCAATGTCCTTTTTTCTTGTAGTGAATGCTTTCCATTCTAATGGGTGGTGGTGATGTTGTAGAAAATCCCAATGGTTACAATATTTGGGTATGATAGATTTTAATTTTCAAGAAATTTTCTTGAATTTTTTTGGGAAGGAAAGGAATTTAAATTAATGGGTATCGCAGGGAAACCAAGAAAGTTAATAAGCTCTAATGGAATGACAAAGCTTATAAAAAAATAACAATGGGGCATAATTGCACAATTATGTTCACTAGAGGTTCAAACATGGAAATCATCCATTTCTCTAGATCTCCAAAATGCCTTGGAGAAGCATTCTAAGGTTCAAGCAAGGGAAGATCACATCAATCATCAAAAATAAGTTCTCCAACTCTTAAAGGGCAACCTCATTTTCGTACAAAATAGAATGAAACAACAGGAAGATCAACATCGTAATGAAAGAAGTTTTGATGTAGGTGACTGAGTATTTTTACAGATACAACCATACAAACAAATTTCCCTCAAGCAAGCTAAGAAGGATAATAAATTATCACCAAAGTTTTATGGGCCTTACAAGGTGTTGCAAAATATTGGTACTATGGCATACAAATTGGAGCTTCCTACATCTTCTCAAGTGCACCCAGTTTTCCATGTTTCATGCTTAAATAAGGATATAAGTGACAAGCTCTTGATTCAAACAATATTGCCAAAAGTTGACAAGGAAGGAAACACCATATTGGAGCCTGGAGTAGTTACAGAAACAAGAACTTGAAAGTTACGAAATCAATCAATTTGAGAGTATCTCATCAAGTGGAAGAACATACCCACTGAATATTCCACATGGGAGGGTGATAATTTTATACAGAAGTATCTAGAACTCCTCAAGCATTGATGACAACACTTTTCGAAGGTGAGGGGCATGTTAGGTCCGTATAATACTAGTGTATTTCCCCATTCTTATTGTTAGTGTAGCCCCGTTATTGTTATTGTTGTGCCCATGTAATCCCCATATTGTTATTATGGTACCCCATAGATGCCCACTATTGTTATTGTTGTGCCCTTACATTATTCTTGTTGTGTAGGCTCTCATTACATTATGACCCCTATATATAGGAAGGAGGTTTTGTTATTTTAATCATCTAATAATTTTCCATTTATGAAATGTAAAGAAGGTTTCCCCCTCGAAGAGGATAATTTTTAAGTGTTGATCTATATATTTGTGAGTTGGTTTCATAACATTTGGTATAAAAGCTTTGGATTCTAGGGTTTCATTGCTTCAAATAGGTCATTGTAGAATTTTCGCTATAACTTTTTCTACGAAGCTTCAAAAGATGAAATTACAACCATGTGGAGATGAAATCTTGGTGAAATCCATGTACAAATTTTATATCTTGTATCACTATACTTTTGGAGATATGATCCGAGGAAGTTAGTGTTTTTTCATGCTCCAAAACTCCATCTCAAATATGTGACCTAGGGAAAATTGTCATAACTTTCTCTCTACGCATCAGATTTCAATTTCGTAAAAACAGATTGGAAGAGGATGGACTGTATTTTTTTGTATATCATTTTCAAGGTCGAAAATCGAAAGAGTGACACGTATAACTCTATACAAGTTTTCTCTACTGAACCTATCTATAATCAAGTCATCATGGGAGATTGGGCATAACTCTTTCTTGAAGACTCCAATCTTGGTATGACATGTTGGGTTGTAAAAATGACTTAGATGCATACTACAAAATGGAATTTTCTATTTAGGATATTTCTTTATTACAGAGATAAAATAGTTGCAATATCTAGCTCCTTAAAAGGAAGAAAGAGGTTTATATTTTTTAAATTTTGCATAACTTTTGTTTGAAATGATTCAAATGACATAGTGTAGCATAGATATCATTATTTTATTTAAAAGTGCTCGAGGTAAGAAAATGGAGAAACGTGGTAAGAAACAGTAAATCTCTACTATGACGCATGAAGAAGAGGAAGAAGTGCAACATGATACATCAAAATTACGAGACCAAGTGCAAAAAAAATTGCTTTCACAAAGAGTAACCAAAAATGAAATGGAAGCTAAGATGGATGGTCTGAAGAATAGTTTAAAATCAGACATGGAAGCTTTGAAGGATGGCATGAAAGATAATACGGATGGTATCGAAGAAAAGATAAAATACATGGAATATTTGAAGAGTGGTTTAAAAGTAGACATGGAAGGTTTGAAGGAAGGTTTGATAAAGTTGTTACAATAAATGCTTCCTCATGGTGAAACGGTAATAGATGAAACTAATTATGAGAAAAAAATAAATTTTAATCATGACTTCATAGACTCTAATGTTGGATTGAATACCAACCATATTCCAAATATCGATATGAGGAAATTTGATGGCAAGGATGCGGTAACATGGATACTATAGATGGAGCAATATTTTGATCTCTAGAATGTGAAACACACAAGAAAGGTACCCATTGCAACTTTAAATTTATAACCCAATCAATTTTTATGGTATCAATAGTTTTTTTCTATTAAACCACTTGTCACTTGGTAAAATTTTACGAAGCAAATGATAGCACATTATGAGGATACAAAGAGCAACACCTTCTTTAGCCAATTGATAAATCTCAAACAAAAGGGTTGAATGGCAAAGCACATTGAGGACTTCCAAAATTGAATATAAGGGTAAATTATATTCCAGAGGAGCATATGATTTATGTCTTCATATGGACTTTAAAGGATAACATCTAACATGAGGTTAACCTTTGGGAACCTGATTCATTAGAGAAGGCATTCAGGTTGGCAAGAAAACTTGTAAGAAACATTATGACAACAAGGAAGCCTACCACTCACAACTATAAACATGGAAGTGTTTCTACCCCTAGCCTTCCACCACCTACAAGGTTGACACCACAAGAATTGGAAGAAAAAAGAGAAAAAGGGATTTGATAGAGTTGTGATAGAAAATATGCTAAATGTCGTAAGTGTGCTGAGAAGAAATTATTTTACATAGATTGTGAAGATGAGGAAGAAAAGGAAAAATAAACTTCTAAAGAAGAGGATATAAACCAGCAACCAACCCTAGAGAAAGAAGAAATGAATCCAGCCATATCTTGTAATGCATTGGCAGGAATTACCACTCCTCAAACTCTCAATATAGAATGACATATCAAGAAAAAAAGGTAATAGTGTTGTTTGATTGAGGTAGTATCCAAAATTTTATTCATTGTAAGATAGCCAAGTAATTAAATTACTTCCTATACCAAACACCAGAGTGTCAACTAATGGTTAAAAATTGAGGAACTATAAATTTCTCTAGAAAGTGCCATAATATCAAGCTAGCCATGGGGGAATATGTATTGAATAGTCCAATCTTCTCCATTCCAATGGGTGGTGTTGATGTTGTGCTAAGATTCCAATGGTTACAATCTTTGGGTATGCTAGCTTTTAATTTTTAAGAAATTTTCTTGATCTTTTTTTGGGAAGGGAAGAAAGTTGAATTAACGGGTATTGGATGGAAATGAGGACAGGTAATTAGCTCCAATGGCATGAAAAAGAATCTAAAGAAAGAAAAACAGGGCGTAATTTTGTAATTATGCTCACTAGAGGTTCAAATATCGAAATCGTTTATTTCACCAGACCTCCAAAAAGGCTTAGACAATCATTCCAATGTACTTAAGACTCCCAAAATCCTCCCACCTATTTGTGACCATGATCATGCTATTAATTTGATTCCAAGAAGTGTTCCTCCAAACATCAGGCCTTACATATATCCCTATGCCCAAAAGAGTGAAATTAAAAGTATGGTTGCAGAAATACTAGAGCCCAATATAATTTAACCTAGTCAATGTTCTCTTTTGGCTCGAGTAGTATTGGTGCACAAGAAGGATAGATCATGGAACATGTCTCTGGATTATAGGGATATCAACTAGCTCACAATTAAAGATAAATTTCCCATTCATGTCATTGATGAATTATTGGATGAATTACATGGAGCAATTTACTTGACTAAGTTGGATATTCATTCAGGATATCATCAAATTAGAATAAAAACTGAAGACACTCTGAGAACAACATTTAGAACTCATGAGGGTCATTATGAGTTTTTGTTCATGCCTTTTGGCCTTACCAATTCACCTTCTGCATTTCAAGGTTTGTTTCCATTTTCAAACCCTTCCCTAGAAAATTTGTTTTAGTATTTGTTTAATGATATATAATCTACAACAAGTCTTGGAAGGATAATGTTCAACATGTTGATAGGGTGCTCAAACTATTGGAGGAGAAACAATTACATGTAAAAACCTCTAAATGTTTCTTTGGAGTACATGAGGTGGAATATCTAGGTCATATTGTATCTCATGAGGGTGTTAAGGTAGACCCTAACAAAATTAAATCCATTAAAGAATGGAAAATCCCCACAACCATAAATAATCTGCAAGGATTACTCAGGTTGTTAGAGTATTATCACATGTTTGTTAAGATTTATGGGAGAATAAAAACACCTCTAACAACATTACTGAAGAAAGATGCACTTTCTTGGACTCCAGAAGCAACTAAGGCCTTTGAACATCTTAAAGAGGCAATGTGAAAAGCATCGGTCTTAGCTATGCCAGACTTGACAAAAACATTTATTGTGGAATGTGATGCCCCGAGGAATGGAATTTGTGTTATTTTAATGAATGAAGGAAGATCCATTTCTTTTGAAAGTTGTCCAATCAAAGGAAAGCATTTACACAAACCTATTTATGAGAAGGAAATGTTCGAAATACTCCATGCACCAAAGAAATGGAAAACTTACATATTAGGAAAACGCTACAAGGTAAAAATAGACCACAATAGTCTTAAATACTTTTTGGAACAAATATTATCTTCAAAAGAGTAGAAAAACTGTTGGGTTATGACTTTCAAATCATTTATAGAAAAAGTGAAGAAAAATGTTGTTGTAGATGCACTCTCAAGAAAGGATCAGGATGTGGAAGCATTTCTTTATCCCATTTCTATTATCCAACCAAATTAGATAACCGAAGCAAGGGTTGAATGGAAGAAAGAAAAATAAGTTTTGACACTCATTCAAAAGTTGCAGCATGATCCTAGTACATCTGATACATTTAGCTGGAAAAATGATTCATTATGGTACAAATATTTCTTATATCTTTGTAGGAATTCCCAACATAAAGAAAATATTCTTTTGGAATTGCACACCTCTCCCTTAGGAGAGCACTCAAGATTTTTAAAAACTTGCCATAGTGTCAAGAAGGAATTTTTTGGGATGGCCTTAAATATGATATTCTAAAGTTTATGGAGGAATGTTTGGTTTTCTAACAAAATAAAGTTGAGGCAATTAAGACCTCGAGTCTACTACAACCTTTAACCATGCCAAGACAACGTTTGGAGGAGGTGTCAATGGATTTTATCACTTGTGTACCCAAGTCTGAAGGAAAGAGTGTCATCATGGTGGTAGTTAATAGGCTTAACAAGTATGCACACTTTTCAACATTATCTCATCCATTTAAAGCTACTATCATCTCTACTACATTTATGGAAACAATTCAAAAGCTACAGGGAAACCCAAATATTAATTTAAGGTATTAGTGTCAGTCTTTACAGTCTTCCTTCAGTGATCAAACATGCTCTTACAAAGTGATTTTAATGTGTCAAGGTCAAATTTTGTCGTTTCAGTGAGTCTTCAAGAAAAATTTGGTCACTAGGCAATGGGTATAGGGTTTGATTTTACCCTTGTCAAAGTTTTCCAAATGTTGGTCAATGTCATAGTTCAGCTCAGTGTACAATCATTCAGAGAGTTTTCATTATCATGTCAAGTCCCACTGGGTCATTTTACACCCTGTTCATACTTCAGTTGCGCCTAGGTAAGGTCATTTCCCTCTCCTAGTGTTTTTAAGGCAATTTCTCTTGGACGGCCAAATCATTGGCAAAACTTGTATCTAGATGTTCATACACCTTCCCCTATCCCTAAAGTGCCTTATCAAACACTTCCCATCACTAAGTTCCCCCAAATTCCTTATTTTCGCACAAACCCTAGTTTCTTGCTACAACCTGGCAATTTTCTAGGTTGTACCTGTGTTTTTCCTTTTTGGACCCATTCCCCTCACTCAATTTCAGAGATTCTAGTTTCTCCTACTTCCTAACATCCCTCCCTACTTCCAAAAATTTCATGAAGAAATTAGAAGCTCCCTATCCCCTTCATTTTGCTTCATTTCGACAAATCCCTTGTTCCACACATCGGGGTAGGTTTCACTCAAATGATGTTTCTGAGCAATCAAAGATGAATTTATGAAAACTGAGAGCGGTTTTTGTCCAAAACAGGTCAAGGAAGAAAAAAATCCTTCACTTTTTACACAAGTGTCATGGTTTTGGAGAAATGTCAAAAATACAATTGCCTCAAGAGAATTGATGCACCTCTGAAGTGACCTTGGGAAAATCACGTTTTCTCCTAGCTAAGTTGGCCAAATGACTTAATTGATAAGTCAAATAATAACTAGACACAAATATACTTCCAAGGAGCTATCATGATCTCAATTTGGAGTTGAGGAAGGCAATCAAACGTTGACTGTAACAGCACTCTGCCGTGAGGCAGCCTGACTGGGCACATTTTGCCCAGTCTTGGGATATTTGATTTTTGACAAGGAAAATAAACTCCAAATTGCAAAATTCCAGCTGCGTTAGAATGTAGACTCAAATAACTTTCCAACGAGCTATCTTTTGCCCAATTTGGACACCGGGAAGGCCTCCCAAAGTCACCCGGAAAACAACGTGATGCACAGAGAGAGTGCGGCGCACTGGGAGAGATTCCCCAGTGTAAAATTTACACTGGCGCGACGCACACCGAGAGCGTGGCGCACAGGGAAAAAGGGCCTGAAATTGTTCCAAATTACCTCAAATTTCTTGGTGAAAGCTATCAAGTTGAGAGGTAGGCCTTATGATACCTCTTGTCCATCAATTTTGTCAATGATATGGTGTTTATAAGATGTTTAAATGGTACCCCGAATGCACGAGGTCAACCATGAAAAAATCATCAAGAAAAACGATAGATGGGGTTGCAAGATTGTGATGATGCCACTAAGGTTCCACTTCACTCCCCTTGGCCCCTCACCCCTCATCTTTCTCATCTCCCCTTCAACATTTTCCTAAGAAACCCACCCTAAATCCACCACTAAAACCCTCCCCTATCCTTCCAAGCAAAACTGGGCGACTTTTGTAGCGCGCGGCGCACACATGAAGGGTCGTGACGCACTCAAGGCACGTGGTGCACTAGGAGCCCAGCCTTAGTGCAAAATTGCCACTGGCACAGTGCACTCAGAGCGCGCGGTGCACTAGGCAATGCGCACAGTGCACAGGCCTGTGAGCCTAAAAAAGCACCGAAATCGCCCAAATTTTTTGGAATTGGCTCTAAACATTGCAAAAGTGGCCCTAGATCTTTTAATCATTGATCCTTAACTCAAGGAAAAATATGTTTTGGTGACCGTGAAATCAAGGGAAAAACTTTTATTAAGTAAACCCAAAATGGCACAAAGAATGGCAAAAAAGCTAGGGTTTTTGCTACAGTAACACAAATGCTAAATAAGCTCCTATCCTACTTTGATCAGCTAATTTCCCTGTAGCATTTTCCCCTTACCATCACCCTAGCTATATTGTAATCATATCCATTCATCCCTTTTATCCCTATAGCCCAAAAATCCCAAACCCTACCCCATAAAAACCATACCCCAAACACTCACAAATCCCTGATAAATTTCTCCTTTAAACCCCTATTCCCCTTTTCATCATTCCCTTCCTAACACTCCCCTGTTTTATTGTCCCCTTGGTGACAGATTTTCAGAACATTCATCAGTGTCATTAGATTCAAAGGGCAGCACTAAACTCACAATACAAGCAGCACTAATGGCATCAGGAATTTCCTCAGATTATGAGGGGGATACACACAGTGACACATCTTCATGAGAGAGGGCCCGTAGGAGACATCACCAGAGTGGCAGACACCTCAGAGACAAGCCAAACACCCTCACAGAGCTATAGGCATGCCTACTTGCCATGTCTTGTTTCCAGCACTTGGCATGTTATGAATTTTGCCAAAGGGTGGAAAATGTCAGAGTACATCATGAGTTGGCCCACCCTTTTGCACTACATCTACAGGGGGGTCAATCTATCTTGGCTAGGGTCACCTTCACCTTGACACCGGAGACCATATCAGTGGCAACAGGGATACCAAACATTGGGGAACAACAGACAGAGATTGAGGCCTTGTCCCTTGACTTGGAGAGGGCCAAGTGGAACATGAAGTACCTAGAACAGAGGAACAAGCAACTAGAGGACCAGCAGGCGATCATGAAGCTGTGAGACATTCGTGAGCATCGCCAAGCTACTCAAAGGGCAAGGATTGAGCTCACTTCCTTGGAGCAAGAGGTAAATGAAGACCAGGAGGCCAACCTTGAGAGGGCCAATATGCACTTGGAGAGGCTGCTAGACAAAGCAGGCAAAGACCTTGCACTGCTAAGACATATGGCATTTCACTACCAGGCACGAAACATGAGCACCAAGGCCCGAATAAAGAGCTTGAAGGCTGAATTGAGGAAGCAACAAGGAGAGAAAAAGAGGCTAAGGAGCAAGATAGACTTAGAATCTTGGCTAAGGCTTCCTTGGCTCAACATGTCACACCATAGGGGACCTATAGTCCAAATTATAGCAAATTTGGAGAAATGTTGAACAAAATTTGATTTTTTGTGCAAAAAATAGGAAATTCCTCCCTGTGCACCGTGCCATTGGCGCGACGCTAAAATTCTAGGGCTCCAATGGAGAAATTGCTTGCATATTTGGATTCAGCATGGAAAATAACGACTACTGATGTCTGGGCAAGAAATTTTGCCAAGATCTGAGTCTCCTAAAGGTCAAAAAACACCCAAAAATGGCCTCTCTGCCACTTTTTTGACACACAGAAAGCAGTCTTGGTAGAATGAAGATTTGTAGGGGAAAATGAGCGCCAAATTCAAAAATTCCAGTGGGGTTAGAAATTAGATAGGATAGGATTTCCAACAAGCCCATTGGGCACATTTTGTACACCTTCAAGTGCCCCAAAACAAGCTCTAACATGGCGCGTCGCACAGATAATTTGGCGCGGCACCCAAAGGAAAAAACTGCCAATTTGCTCCCGTTTCGTGAAATTTCGGGTCATGACTTATCCAAGTGGGCCCGACCATCTACACTTAGGTTTTTTGGCACCAAAGGTGGCATTTAAAGAGTTTTCTCTACAAATGGGCATCTATCCAAGTGGCAAAAGAATGCAAAGGGTCACCCCAGCCAAATGTCATGCTTGAGAGTGCTGCACCTGTAGCTGATGGTTGGCTCTCCATCTCCTTTTCGAAATGATTTGAGTAACTTCCCAGCCCCTGGGCATTCACTCTCTTCTCTACACATTCTATATATTGTATGCAAGTTATTTGCAAAGGGTTGGCTGGCTTGTAACTTCTTGGAGACTGTGGGAAAGAAACTCTTTTTCTTCACTGTGTATTTTTGACAGAGAAATAATGAAAGGCAGCGGCTCTGTTTCATGAGATTCTTGTGGTTGTGAGTGTAGCAAATGTATTTCTTATGTGTTTATATGTATTTAGTTATGTTTCATAACTCATTTCATGCTCATTCCCAGTGAAATTTTCTGAGTGAGATTAGGTAGAATCCAATTTTTATTCCTCTGCCTATGGGAAAATTTCATGTTTCAGTGTTATTTCTTCTGTTGAAAAGGATTCATGTCACTATGCCCTTTTCACTTTCTTCAGCAATCTATTCACGCCGTGATACCTCAAACTAAATTGTTACATTTTCCGCCTACCTTGCCTCACGGAATAATCTGTGCCTTCATTCTCAATTCTCTGTTCTTTGCTAAGCGCCAGTCCCATATACATCCCAGAAGCTCGGTCACTTCAAAAATCTTTTCCAAAATCCATTTTCACTTACTAGCCTAAGGTAAATATTACATTGCAAGTCATCTCAGCCCATTTTGCCTATCCATTCACTGAGCGTAACTCGGAGAGAGCCCTCTCCTGCTCTGGTAGGGCTACCTACCAGACTGAGTGTGGTTTGTGGTTACCCTAATTTTTGCCTTCCTTCAGCCTAAGGAAGATTTAGGTGCTAACATAGTGGCGACTCCGCTAGGAAAAGTTTACTTGTAGATTTTCTTGCCCCAAGTTCATATCTCAACTTCCGATCTGATTGTTGATGGTGGATGATGATCAAACACTAGAAAGGCTGAAAGCATTCACCTGGCGACTCCATTCACTGAAGAATCCAGCAATCGGTGCTTCATGGTGACTCCACTGCAGAGAGATCAGTAGCTTTGAGATTTTCAAGATGGACCGGATTGCAAGAAGATACGCTCCCATGAGCCGAGATCATATCCCAGGTTTTCCAAATAAAATGCCCAAGGTAGATTGGTCAAATAATTTTCCTGTGTTCAAAAATGTGGAAGGTAATGATGCTGCTCTTCATCTGGTGAAATTTCACATTCATGTGCATAGATTAAAGATCAATTTTCTTGAGGACTGTTTGATGAAAATGTTTATGGCTACTCTGGAAGACGAAGCCTAATCTTGGTATGAAAGCTTGCCACCTACTTCCATTTATTGTCTAAAGGATTTTCATGCAGTATTCTTTGAAAGGTACAAAGAATCATATCCATCCTTGACTTTAGTTCAGAACTGTTGTAGCCATGTTCATAGTTTTATTGAAAGCCTTGAGAAATATTATGAAGATGATAATTTCATGGATGAAGAGATCATGGAAGCCCTGTATGAAAATCCGTTTTAGCAGCACACAGAAATATCAGTGGATACTTATCAACAAGTTGAAGAGGTCCATATGGCTGAAGGTGATGAAAGAAAAAATGTCGGTTCAGATCTGTCAATAGAAGAAGACGGCATGCAAGTAAGTTCAGTCCTAATTTCAGAATGTGATAATGTCAGGACAACTATTTCAGTTCCAGATTCGGATTGTGATGACCAAGAATGCTTAGTACGGAATCCTATGAAAGAGAACTTTGCTATTGAAACTACCTGGGATGTAGAAGACACAGTTACGGATCCAAATGTTCTCAGTTCTTTAGAATACAGCCTTCATGAGGAGGTGATTCAGTCAGTGTATGAAAAACAAGATCAGACCTTCATGCAATACATTCACACCACAGAAGATCAAAACATTTAGGATTTCCATTCAGATTCCTCTGCATATGTTTCATGTGTTGAAATGTTTTTCCAAGAAGATATCTGCTCATCTATTGTTTCAGAGTTTTTTGAAGCCCAGGAGCATACTTTTACTGAAGTGCATGATGAAGGAAGATCAGAATTTGAAGCAAAGGACACCTTGTTTCTTCAGCAGGAAAAAAACCTTCATGTTTTTCAAGATCCTCTGGCAAGTTTGTTGTAGCCAGAACTGAAGGTCATTATTGCAGTATTCAATGATGATGGAGATCATGGTCAATTATGTTTTTGGAGGCCCAGTTATCAGGGTCTGTTGTTGACCAGAAGATCTGATCCAGAGAATCAATCAAGGAGGCATCTACTTGATTGGCTACATTGGAAGACACATTACACATGATTGTACATATTGCATTAGTATGCAGGTGGATGTCATCTTGATTTGAAACCCTCGAATATTGATGGACTGCTGCCATTGAACAAGCTTTGTAAATACTTGTTTTAGTTAAGTCAATCATGAGTCATTTCCTTTTTCATAGAGTCAATTTTTTCAGTCATTTCAGTTTGCATTGAGTCAGTTTGAGTCAAGTTTGAGTCAATAAATTGAGTCATGCAGGTTTATCGGAATAATGGACTCCATAGCCCAATGGACGAAGTCATTGTCTGCTCACCCAAAGATCTACAGTTCTTGGCACCTCTAAGGAGTTGCCATCCCTATTGGAGCCAATGTTAGTGTCAGTCTTCACATCCTTCCTCCAGTGATCAAACATGCTCTTACAAAGTTATTTTAATGTGTCAAGGTCAAATTTTGTCATTTCAGTGAGTCTTCAAGAAAAATTTGGTCACTAGGCATTGGGTCTAGGGTTTGATTATACCCTTGTCAAAGTTGTCCAAATTTTAGTCCATGTCACAGTTCAACTGAGTGTACCATCACTAAGAGAGTTTTCATTATCATGTCAAGTCCCACTGGGTCATTTTACACCTTGTTCATACTTCAGTTGCACCTAGGTAATGTCATTTCCCTCTCCTAGGGTTTGAAGGCAATTTATCTTGGACGGCCAAATCATCGGAAAAACTTGTATCCGGATGTTCATACACATTCCCCTATCCTTAAAGTACCTTATCAAACACTTCCCATCACTGAGATCCCCCAAATTCCTTATTTTCGCACAAACCCTAGTTTCTTGCTACAAGCTGGCAATTTTCTAGGTTGGACCTGTGTTTTGCCTTTTTTCACCCCTTCCCCTCACTCAATTTTAGAGATTCCACTTTCCCCTACTTCCTGACATCCCTTCCTACTTCCCAAAATTTCCTAAAGAATTTACAAGCTCCCTATCCCCTTCATTTCGCTTCATTTCGACAAATCCCTTGTTCCACACATTAGGGTAGGTTTCACTCAAATGATGTTGTTGAGCAATCAAAGATGAATTTATGAAAACTGAGAGAGGTTTTTCTCCAAAACAGGCCAAGGAAGAAACACCTTCTTCCCTTTTTACACAGGTTTCATGGTTTTAGAGAAATGTCAAAAATACAATTGCCTCAGGAGAATTGATGCACCTCTGGAGTGACCTTGGGGAAATCAAGTTTTCTCCTAGCTAAGTTAGCCAAATGACTTGCCTGATGAGTAAAATGATAACTAGACACAATTAGATTTACAATGAGCTATCATGAGCTCAATTTGGAGTTGAGGAAGGCATCCAAAAGTTGACTGTAACAGCACTCTGCCTTGAGGCATCCTCACTAGGCACATTTTGACCAGTCTTGGGAGATTTGATTTTTGACAAGGAAAATTAACTCCAAATTGAAAAATTTTGGTTGGGTAGGAAAGTAGACTCAAAGAAATTTCCAACGAGCTATATTGCACCCAATTTGAACATCATTAAGGCCTCCAAAGGTCAACTGGAAAAGATCGCGATGCACAGAGGGAGCGCGGCGCAGTCAGAGAGATTTTCCAGTGTAAAATTTACACTGGCGTGACGCATACAGAGAGCGCGACGCAAAGGGAAAAAGGGCCTGAAATTGTTCCAAATTGCCTCAAATTTCTTGGTGAAAGCTATCAAGTTGAGAGGTAGGCCTTATGATACCTCTTTTCCATCAATTTTGTCAATGATATGGTGTTTATAAAATGTTTAAATGGTACCCCGAATGCACGAGGTCAACCATGAAAAAATCATCAAGAAAAATGATATATGGGATTGCAAAATTGTGATGATGTTACCAAGGTTCCACTTCACTCCCCTTCGCCCCTCACCCCTCATCTTTCTCATCTCCCATTCAACATTTTCCTAAGAAAGCCACCCTAAATCCACCACTAAAACCCTCCCCCTATCCTTCCAAGCAAAAACTGGGCGATTTTTGTAGCGCGCGGCACACACATGAAGAGGCACAGTGCACTCAGGGCACGCGGTGCACTGGGAGCCCGAACTCAGTGCAAAATTTTCACTGGTGCGGTGGACTCAGAGCGCGTGGCGCACTGGGCAAAGTGCACGGTGCACAGGCCTGTAGCCTAAAAAAGCACCGAAATCGCGAAATTTTTTTGGAATTGGCTCTAAACATTGCAAAAGTGGCCCTAGATATTTTAATCATTGATCCTTAACTCAAGGAAAAATATGTTTTGGTGACCATGAAATCAAGGGCAAAACTTTTATTAAGTAAACCGAAAATGGCACAAAGAATGGCAAAAAAGCTAGGGTTTTTGCTACAGTAACACAAATGCTAAATAAGCTCATATCCTACTTTGATCAACTAATTTCCCTGTAGCATTTTCCCTTACCATCACCCTAGCTATATTGTAATCATATCCATTCATCCATTTTATCCCTATAGCCCAAAAATCCCAAACCCTACCCCATAAAAACCATACCCCAAACACTCCCAAATCCCTAATAAATTTCTCCTTTAAACCCCTATTCCCCTTTTCATCATTCCCTTCCTAACACTCCCCTGTTTTATTGGCCCCTTGGTGACAGATTTTCAGAACATTCATCAGTGTCATTGGATTCAAAGGGCAGCATTAAACTCAGAGTACAAGGAGCAGTAATGGCATCAGGAATTTCCTCAGATTATGAGGGGGATACACACAGTGACACATCTTCATGAGAGAGGGCCCATTGGAGACATCACCAGAGTGGCAGACATCTCAGAGATGAGCCAAACACCCTCACAGAGCTACAGGCATGCCCACTTGCCATGTCTTGTTTCCAGCACTTGGCATGTTATGAATTTTTTCAAAGGGTGGCAAATGTCAGAGTACATCATGAGTTGGCCCGCCTTTTTGCACTACATCTATAGGGGGACAATCTATCTTGGCTGGGGTCACCTTCACCTTGACAGCAGAGACCATATCAGTGGCAATAGTGATACCAAACATTAGGGAACATCAGATAAACATTGAGGCCTTGTCCCTTGACTTGGAGAGGGCCAAGTGGAACATGAAGTACCTAGAACAGAGGAACAAGCAGCTAGAGGACCAGTAGGCGATCATGGAGCTGCGAGACATTCGTGAGCATCGCCAAGCTGCTAAAAGGGCAAGGATTGAGCTCACTTCCTTGGAGCAAGAGGTAAATGAAGATCGGGAGGTGAACCTTGAGAGAGCCAATATGCACTTGGAGAGGCTGCTAGACAAAGCAGACAAAGACCTTGCGCTGTTGAGGCATATGGCATTTCACTACCAGGAACGAAACATAAGCGCCAAGGCTCGAATAAAGAGCTTGAAGGCTAAATTGAGGAAAGCAACATGGAGAGGAAAAGAGGCTAAGGAGCAAGATAGACTTAGAATCTTAGCTAAGGCTTCCTTGGCTCAACATGTCACCCCATAGTGGACCTCCAGTCTAAATTTCAGCAAATTTGGAGAAATTTTGAGCAAATTTTGATTTTTTGTGCAAAAAATAGGAAATTCCTCCCTATGCGCCGCGCCACTGGCGCGACGCTAAAATTATAGGGCTCCAATGGAGAAACCGCTTGCATATTTGGATTCAGCATGGAAAATAACGACTACTGGTGTCCGGGCAAGAAATTTTGCCAAGATCTGAGTCTCCTAAAGGTCAAAAAACACCCAAAAATGTCCTCTCTGCCACTTTTTTGACACATAGAAAGCAGTCTTGGGAGAATGAAGATTTGTAGGGGCAAAATAGCACCAAATTCAAAAATTATAGTGGGGTTAGAAAGTAGACAGGGCAGGATTTCCAACAAACTGACTTGGGGACATTTTGAACACCTACAAGTGCCCCAAAATAGGCTCTAAAGTGGCTCGATGCATAGAGAATTTGGCGCGATGCACAGAGGAAAAAACTGCCAATTTGCTCACGTTTCGCGAAATTTTGTGTCGCGACTTCTCCAAGTGGGCCCGGTCATCTACACTTCGGTTTTTTGGCACCAAAGGCGGAATTTAAAGAGTTTTCTCTCCAGATAGGCATCTATCCAAGTGGCAAAAGAATGCTAAGGGTCACCCCAGCCAAATGTCATGCTTGAGAGCGCTGCACCTGTAGCTGATGGTTGGCTCTCCATCTACTTTTTGAAATGATTTGAGTAACTTCCCAACCCCTGTGTGTTCCCTCTGTTCTATACACATTCTATATATTGTATGCAAGTTATTTGCAAAGAGTTGACTGGCTTGTAACTTCTGGGAGACTGTGAGAAAGAAACTCTGTTTCTTCATTGTGTATTTTTTATAGAGAATTAATGAAAGGCAGCGGAAAAGTTTACTTGTAGATTTTCTTGCCCCAAGTTCATATCTCAAGTTCCGATCTGATTGTTGATGGTGGATGATGATCAAACACTAGAAAGGCTGAAAGCATTTGTTGGAAATAATACTGAGAGGGGAGGTGAATCAGTATTATCTAATTCTTTTTCAATATATTTATACTTTGAATTATTATATGTCAGTACCATAAAATAATGAGCATGTACAAGAGAAATAGATAGTCACACCAAAGAACACCAGATATAAGGTGGAAACCCAATGTGGGTGAAAACCACCTGCTGCAATATGTCTCTATCTTCTTTCAATTAGAAACTCCTTTTACAATGATTTTGTACTCGTGCAGTCCTTTACCAGTACGCAGGCTGCAACCTGCAGAGAGCTACAACTCTCTCTCCTGGAAGGGAGTTACAACCCCCTACTTCTTTTCTTTCAAGGACCACTTTTCATAAATTTTCAAACTGGATCAATGAACATCAATCAATCATCAAGTATATCTGCATCAAACAATCTTCTTTTCTCAATTAGCACTGAATCAAGTAAACACTTCTCTGACAGCTGTACCCAGAACATAGTAACAATAACCACACACCAAATTTTGAACCCAGAATACTGCAGCAATAGATAGAGGCAGCTAGATCATAATTTAAAGATATACACTACTTCAACAACCTGAAACCTGTGTGCAGATCTATAAAGAATAATTCCTTCTTTCAAATATTCAGACACTAATTAACCCAGATTGTCAGATTTATAGATCAAGCATGCGCCTCATATAACAGATCAAAATCATACAAAGATACTATTATTCAAGCATAAAGATTATGACCCATCAATAGAACTTATCCCTCTTTATGCGCTAAGGTTCCTCCTTCATTCAGATCCAGATCTACACCATAACCCAATCACAAATATTTCAGATCTAGCACTTATTAGATATTCAATTCATTCGATGATACATTGCCAAATGATCTTCTTCCTCTTATATAGTCTTAGGCCTTCCACAATACCATGGTCCAAAACCATAGGATCAAAAAACTGTTGGACTGATACCATGAACCAACCATGAAAGTGCGTGAGATCAACACTTTTGGATGCAATACCATGAGCCAAAACCATAGGATCAAAAACTATTGGACTAATACCATGAACCAACCATGAAAGTGCGTGAGATCAACACTTCTGACGAGGTACCATGGTCCAAAACCATAGGTTCAAATACCAAGGACTAACTACCATGGACCAAAGGTAAGTTCTCCAACATATACGCGCTTTTCCTTGCGTGAAAGTGCGTGAGATCTTCTCTACATGAAATAAACTTTTCTCTGCATAAAAGTGCGTGAACGTTTCTCTACATGAAATAAACTTTTCTCTGCATATAAGTGCGTGAACGTTTCTGCACTATAATTTATCATCTGAGATGAGTGGGTTGCCATCAAGTACAACATATGTATCATAATGCCAACAATCTCCCCCTTTGGACTTGATGGCAACAACAACCAATCACTATCCCCCTTTGACATCAAGGGCAAAGGGTTATGCTCCCCCTAAGAACATGCTCCCCCTGACTATAAACCAGATCTGCAAAGAAGAACCATAATCCATGACCATGAAAGAGATAGAGATGTATTGCAGCAATATTCAGACCAGCATCCATGATCTCCTTCTGTACTTCCTCCATAATGCCAACAATGCATGATATACTCCCCTTGAACCTGTGCCATTCGATCTTTGACCAATCCGCAACCCAGCACATGTACGCATATACTTCAGATGAACCTTGCGTACAACCAACAATCAGAAGAGATTCAACAACAAGATGATGCATCAACAACCCCCAGCTTTTGCCTGAGGTATTCAAAGGTCTCCCTAGGCAATGGTTTGGTGAGTATATCAGCAACCTGTTCCTTAGAAGGAACATACTCCAACTTAACCTTTTGTTCAAGCACTTGTTCCCAGAGAAAGTGACACTTGATTGGCATGTGCTTGGTTTTTGAATGCATGACTGGGTTCTTTGAAATGCTGATTGCACTTGTATTATCACATAAGATGGAGATGGGTGGTGTACAAGTGATTTGAAAATCCTGCAAGGTCTGCATCATCCAAAGGAGTTGAGTGCAGCAAGATGCAGCAGCAATATATTCTGCTTCAGCTGTAGACAAGGCAATCGAACTCTGTTTCTTGCTGAACCAAGATACTAATCTGGAACCCATAAAGAATGCACCACCACTTGTGCTCTTCCTGTCATCCACGCTTCCGGCCTAATCTGCATCAGTATAAGCATGAAGTGTGAGATCTGTATCTCTAGGATACCATAAGCCATAATTTTGAGTCCCTTGAAGATATTTGAAGATTCTCTTTACTGCCTGAAGATGAGTTTCCTTTGGATTTGCCTGAAATCTTCCAACTATTCCCACTGCATGCATGATGTCTGGTAGGGTACCTGTCAAATAAAGTAGACTTCCAATGATAGATCTGTAGGTTAGTTGATGTACTACTGCTGATTCATCATTTGCACTGAGGCTACATCCTGTGACCATGGGTGTACATACTAGTTTTTCATCTTCCATGCCATATTCCTTCAAAATCTGCTTGAGATACTTGGTTTGAGACAAGAAGATCCCTCCTTCCTTTTGTTGGATTTGCAAACCAAGAAAATATGTCAATTCTCCAAGAAAGGACATTTCGAATTCTTTCTACATCACCAAGGCAAAGCTTTGACTCATAGATTCTTCATTTCTGCCAAAGATAATGTCATCTACATACACAACAAGTATTAGCAATTTGTCATTTTCAATTTTTATATAAAGATTGCTATCTGCTGATCCTTTTGAAAAACCTTGTTGATGAAGATATTTGTCCAAACGATAGTACCAAGCCCTTGGAGCTTGTTTAAGACCATAGAGAACCTTTTTCAATCTGCATACAAGATTTGGATCATTTCCAAGAATGAAACCATCTGGCTACTCAATGTATACTTCTTCTTCTAAGTCTCCATTCAGAATCGTTGATTTCACGTCCATTTGAAATACTTTGAACTTTTGAAAGCTTGAGAGAGAAAGGAACATTCGAATGGCCTCAAGTCTTGCAACAGGAGAAAAAGTTTCTTCAAAATCTATTCCTTCTTGCTGCGCATACCCTTTACAAACAAGTCTGGCCTTGTTTCTAATTACTTCCCCATTTTCATTCAACTTATTTTTGAAGACCCATTTTGTCCCTATAACATTCTATCCTTTGGTCTAGGAACCAACTCCCAAGTGTTGTTCTTTTCGATCTGCTCAAGTTCTTCATCCATTGCTTTGTCCCAACATTCATCTTTGCATGCCTCTTTTACATTTTGTGGTTCAGTGGATGAGAGTAATGCCAAATAGCTTGAAGCTTCTGCAATTGTTCTTCTTGTTTGTACACTTGCGTCTTTTTGCCCCAAAATCTGAGATTCTGGATGATTCTTCTGAACGTACCTGGATGGAGTCTTCTCTTCTACCCTTATCTATTCTTCTGGTGCTTCTTGAGGTTCTTCTTCTTCATAATTCTGTCTTTGAGGGTAGTCTTCATCTTCTTCGATATTTTCATGATTTACTTGCCTAGGAATGTATCCTTTTTCATCAACCACTACATCAATGCTGTCAACAATTCTTCCAAGTCTTTTATTGTAGCACTTATATGCTTTGCTGTGTGGAGAATAACCAAGAAGAATGCCTTCATTTTCTCTAGGTTCAAGTTTGCCAAGTTGCTCATCAGTATTCTTAATATAGCATTTTCTTCCAAAGATTTTGAAGTGTTTTACCGAAGGAGTCTCACCATACCAAAGTTCATGAGGAGATTGAATGCTGTTCACTCGGACATTTGTTTTATTGAGAATAACAACCGCAGCATATGCAGCTTCACCCCAGAAAGTTTCCGGAGTTCCGGACTCATCAAGCATAGCACGGGCCATTTGTTGGACTGTTCTGTTCATCCTTTCCACCACTCCATTTCGCTGAGGAGTTCTATCTGTAGAGAATTCCCTTCTTATCCCATGTTCTTCACAGAAATCGAAAAATTCATTTGAGGTAAACTCCCCACCTCTGTCGCACCTGAGGCACTTAATTTTGTAACCTGATTCATTTTCAACCAAGGCTTTGAAGGATTTGAATTTTTCGAATGCTTCGTCTTTGTGCTTCAAAAGTCCTGACCAAACAAACCTGGAGAAATCGTCAATGAATAATATCAAGTATTCTTCTCCTCGAGGTGACCTCGTCCTGAAAGGACCACATACATCTGTATGGAATAGTTCAAGAGGCCTGCTGGCTGATCCTTCCTTCTCCGGGAAGTTGGTTCTGGTTTGCTTACCAAACTGACATGATTTGCATATAGTGTTGTCTGGAATTTTGATATCTGGAAGACCACGAACTGCCTGATATTTGCATGCCTTCCTTATTTGTGAAAAGCTTAGATGCCCCAACCTCCGGTGCCATAACCAATGTTCATCATCCTTGCTCAAATAGCATTGTTGTTGTCCTTCTTCAAATATGTATAGATTATTTGGAGTTCTTCTACCTTTGATCACTGTTTTCCCTGTATCGAGATCACGAACGCTACATCCATTTGATCGAAATATTACCTCGGTTCCTTGATCGCACATCTGACTGACACTCAGAAGGTTATGCTTCAAGCCATCAACATACAAAACATTTCCAGCTTTGACCTTTTCTTTTAACTAAGCTGTGCCTTTTCCTTTTATAGCTGTTGGAGTATCATTTCCAAAAGAAACTTTCTTTCCCTTTTCTAAAGTAGAATATGATTCAAGTTTTTCTTTATCACCTGTCATATGCGCTTCGAACATGCACTGGCGATGTACCATAGATTTTCCTGTCCCTCTGCATAAAAGGCTATCCCCCATCTTTCTGATTGTGGTTCCTTTATTCTCCATGTTATGGTGCTTGAGGCTTGTTCCTTTGTCTGCTGAAATCTGCTCCTGCATTCAGAATCTTCATGACCGAAGTTATTACAAATAGAACATTCAATTTCATTTTCAAGAGCTGAAAAGTTGTTATAGGTCCTTTTTGTAATCCCAGTCATACTTCTTTGTTTTTGAGCTTCTCTAGTCATGATTGTTTTATATGCAACACATTGAACTGCTTTGTGACCAAAGTTATGGCAAGAGAAACATTGGCCATTGAAGAAACTTCTGCGGTTACCAAATCTACCACCCAAATGA
The DNA here is from genome assembly GCA_031772625.1 of Pinus tabuliformis. Lineage (NCBI taxonomy): Eukaryota > Viridiplantae > Streptophyta > Pinopsida > Pinales > Pinaceae > Pinus > Pinus tabuliformis. Next base: position 994,736,645 of record CM062806.1, on the reverse strand, counting down.
TTGTAATTCTTATTGTCATCCATTGTTGAAGCAAATTGAGAAGATTTTACCTGTGGCTGGTTGTAGCTTTTGTTCACCCTTAAGACAGATTGCCCCTGGTTTACCTGGTAGTCTTTGTTAGTTCTTGATGTAATTCGTCCCTGCTTTACCTGGTGATCTCCATTGTGCTTTTGCTCATTCCTTCTTGCTGCATCAAGATAACTCTTTGAGGTGGATGCTTGAGATGTTTCTCCATTATACCCCAGACCTGTCTTGTTTAGCGGAGAACGGTGTACATTGATGATCTCATCCAGAGTTTCAGATCCTTTGACAAACTTAAGATTAATAGTCTTTGTTTTCTCAATTTTTTTATAAGGCCAACAATTTCACATTCTAACTTTTCAAGAAATTTTTCTTTTTCATCAATTTGAAATTGTAGAGTATCAATGATCACATTCTTTTCTTCTATACATGTCTTGAGTCTAGAAATCTCTTCATAAAAACTATCCACATCTATAGCATCCATGTAATCATCATCTTCAAAGGCCATTAAAAGTTTATAGTCATTACCTCATTCATCTTCATCACTATTTGATAGACCATCACTGTCTTCATGAGTGTAGTAGCTTTTCTTATTTGCATTATGTTTCTTGTTCCATCTAATAGGTTCCTTTCCCTTGTCGATCTTATCCTTATGAGGACATTTGGTAGCATAGTGACCTACTCTTCCACAAGCAAAGCATTTGAAGGGTAACTTACCTCTAAACCGTCGAGCACCCCGTTGAAGATTTCTGACAAACTTTGATTCTTCTTCTTCTTCTTACCCATGTCCTCATTCATAGTACTCTCCTTTACCTGAAGCCTTGAAGGCAGCTTCTTTCCTGTCAGATGGACCTCCTTTTCTCATTTCATAAGCAGTTAGAATTCCATGTAGTTGTGACATTTTAAGATGTTGTAGATTCTCCTTTTCTTCTATAGCAGAAACTTTAGATTCAAACCTAGGTGACAAAGATCTTAGAACTTTTTCAACCACAACAGCCTCTTTTATTTCTTCACCCAAATTTTTCATACAATTAACAATCTCATCCACATGAAGAAAATAGTTAGCCACACTTTCATCATTATACATTCTGAGATTCTCATACTGAATCCTGAGGGTTTGAAGTTTTGCACGTTTTACCTGTTCATCTCCTTCATAGCTCAAAACAATCTTGTCCCATATTTCTTTTGCGGATTTATATTGCATAACCTTCATGAATTCAGATTGAGATAGACATCCTAGAAGAGTATTAACCGCCTTTGCATTTGTTTCATATTTCTTCTTCTCAGCTGAATCTGTAGGAGTAGCTGATGGAAAAGTATACCCTGTTTCTATAATGTCCCATACTTCTGTACCCAATGATTGAAGATAGGCATCAACTCTTACCTTCCAATATACGAAGTTTGTTCCATAAAAAATCGGTGGCCTGATTGATGCTTCCCCCTCGTAGTTGCTCATGATGTTAGATCTTCCTTCAAGCGATCAAGCTTCTTCAGAAGGACCTACTCTGATACCAATTGTTGGAAATAATACTGAGAGGGGGGGTGAATCAGTATTATCTAATTCTTTTTCAATATATTTATACTTTGAATTATTATATGTCAGTACCATAAAATAATGAGCATGTACAAGAGAAATAGATAGTTACACCAAAGAACACCAGATATAAGGTGGAAACCCAATGTGGGTGAAAACCACCTGCTGCAATATGTCTCTATCATCTTTCAATTAGAAACTCCTTTTACAATGATTTTGTATTGGTACAGTCCTTTACCGGTACGCAGGCTGCAACCTGCAGAGAGCTACAACTCTCTCTCCTGGAAGGGAGCTACAACCCCCTACTTCTTTTCTTTCAAGGACCACTTTTCATAAATTTTCAAACTGGATCCATGAACATCAATCATCAAGTATATCTGCATCAAACAATCTCCTTTTCCCAATTAGCAATGAATCAAGTAAACACTTCTCTGACAGCTGTACCCAGAACACAGTAACAGTAACCACACACCAAATTCTGAACCCAGAATACTGCAGCAATAGATAGAGGCAGCTAGATCATAATTTAAAGATATACGCTACTTCAACAACCTGAAACCTGCGTGCAGATCTATAAAGAATAATTCCTTCTTTCAAATATTCAGACACTAATTAACCCAGATTGTCAGATTTATAGATCAAGCATGCGCCTCATATAACAGATCAAAATCATACAAAGATACTATTATTCAAGCATAAAGATTATGACCCATCAATAGAACTTATCCTTCTTTATGCGCTAAGGTTCCTCCTTCATTCAGATCCAGATCTGCACCATAACCCAATCACAAATATTTCAGATCTAGCACTTATTAGATATTCAATTCATTCGATGATACATTGCCAAATGATCTTCTTCCTCTTATATAGTCTTAGGCCTTCCACAATACCATGGTCCAAAACCATAGGATCAAAAAACTGTTGGACTAATACCATGAACCAACCATGAAAGTGCGTGAGATCAACACTTTTGGATGCAATACCACGATCCAAAACCATAGGATCAAAAACTATCGGACTAATACCATGAACCAACCATGAAAGTGCGTGAGATCAACACTTCTGACGAGGTACCATGGTCCAAAACCATAGGTTCAAATACCAAGGACTAACTACCATGGACCAAAGGTAAGTTCTCCAACATATACGCGCTTTTCCTTACATGAAAGTGCGTGAGATCTTCTCTACATGAAATAAACTTTTCTCTGCATGAAAGTGCGTGAAATTTTCTCTACATGAAATAAACTTTTCTCTGCATATAAGTGCGTGAACTTTTCTGCACTATAATTTATCATCTGAGATGAGTGGGTTGCCATCAAGTACAACATATGTATCATAATGCCAACAGCATTCACCTGGCGACTCCATTCATTGAAGAATCCAACAATTGGTGCTTCATGGTGACTCCACTGCAGAGAGATCAGTAGCTTTGAGATTTTCAAGATGGATCAGATTGCAAGAAGATACGCTCCCATGAGCCGAGATCATATCCCAGGTTTTCCAAATAAAATGCCCAAGGTAGATTGGTCAAATAATTTTCCTGTGTTCAGAAATGTGGAAGGTAATGACACTGCTCTTCATCTGGTGAAATTTCACATTCATGTGCATAGATTAAAGATCAATTTTCCCGAGGACTGTTTGATGAAAATGTTTATGGCTACTTTGGAAGATGAAGCCCGATCTTTGTATGAAAGTTTGCCACCTGCTTCAATTTATTGTCTAAAGGATTTTCATGTAGTATTCTTTGAAAGGTACAAAGAATCATATCCATACTTGACATTAGTTCAGAACTGTTGTAGCCATGTTCATAGTTTTATTGAAAGCCTTGAGAAATATTATGAAGATCATAATTTCATGGATGAAGAGATCATGGAAGCCCTGTATGAAAATCCTTTTCAGTAACACACAGAAATCTCAGACCTGATACTTATCAGTAGGTTGAAGAGTTCCATATGGCTGAAGGTCATGAAAGAAAAAATGTCGGTTCAAATCTGTCCATAGAAGAAGACGACATGCAAGTAAGTTCAGTCCTAATTTCAGAATGTGATAATGTCAGGACAACTATTTGTGTTCCAGATTCGGATTGTGATGACCAAGAATGCCTAGTACGAAATCCTATGAAAGAGAACTTTGTTGTTGAAACCATTTGGGATGTAGAAGACACAGTTATGGATCCAAATTTTCTCAGTTCTTTAGAATACAACCTTCATGAGGAGGTGATACAGTCAGTGTATGAAAAACAAGATCAGACCTTCATGCAATACATTCACACCACAGAAGATCAAAACATTTAGGATTTCCACTCAGATTCCTCTGCATATGTTTCATGTGTTGAAATGTTTTTCCAAGAAGATATCTGCTCATCTACCGGTTCAGAGTTTTTTGAATCCCAGGAGCATACTTTTACTGAAGTGCATGATGAAGGAAGATCAGAATTTGAAGCAAATGACACGTTGTTTCTTCAGCAGGAAGAAAATCTTCATGTTTTTCAAGATCCTCTAGCAAGTTTCTTGCAGCCAGCAGTGAAGGTCATTATTGCAGTATTCAATGATGAATGAGATCATGGTCAATTATGTTTTTGGAGGCCTAGTTACCAGTGTCTGTTGTTGACCAGAAGATCTGATCCGGAGAATCAATCAAGGAGGCATCTACTTGATTGGTTACATTGGAAGACACATTACACGTGATTGTACATATTGCATTAGTACGCAGGTGGCTGTCATCTTGATTTGAAACCCTCGAATCTTGATGGACTGCTGCCATTGAACAAGCTTTGTAAATACTTGTTTTAGTTAAGTCATTCATGAGTCATTTCCTTTTGCATAGAGTCAAGTTTTTCAGTCGTTTCAGTTCACATTGAGTCAGTTTTAGTCAAGTTTCAGTCAATAAATTGAGTCATGCTGGCTTGTTGGAATAATGGACTCCATAGCCCAATGGACGAAGGCACTGTCTGCTCACCCAAAGATCTGCAGTTCATGGCGCCTCCAAGGAGCTGCCATCCCTATTGGAGCCAATGTTAGTTTCAGTCTTTACAGCCTTCCTCGAGTGATCAAACATGCTCTTACAAAGTTATTTTAATGTGTCAAGGTCAAATTTTGTCATTTCAGTGAGTCTTAAAGAAAAATTTGGTCACTAGGCATTGGGTCTAGGGTTTGATTTTACCCTTGTCAAAGTTGTCCAAATGTCAGTCCATGTCATAGTTCAGCTGAGTGTACCATCATTCAGAGAGTTTTCATTATCATGTCAAGTCTCACTGGGTCATTTTACACCTTGTTCATACTTCAGTTGCACCTAGGTAAGGTCATTTCCCTCTCCTGGGGTTTTGAAGGCAATTTCTCTTGGACGGCCAAATCATCGTCAAAACTTGTATCCGGATGTTCATACACCTTCCCCTATCCTTAAAGTACCTTATCAAACACTTCCCATCATTGAGATCCCCCAAATTCCTTATTTTCGCACAAACCCTAGTTTCTTGCTACAACTTGGAAATTTTCTAGGTTGGACCTGTCTTTTGTCTTTCTGGACCCCTTCCCCTCACTCAATTTTAGAGATTCCACTTTCCCCTACTTCCTGACATCCCTCCATACTTCCCAAAATTTCCTGAAGAATTTAGAAGCCCCCTATCCCCTTCATTTCACTTCATTTCGAGAAATCCCTTGTTCCACACATCGGGGTAGGTTTCACTCAAATGATTTTTCTGAGCAATCAAAGATGAATTTATGAAAACTGAGAGAGGTTTTCATCAAACACATTCCAAGGAAGAAAAACCTCCTTCACTGTTTACACAGGTTTCATGGTTTTAGAGAAATGTCAAAAATACAATTTCCTCAAGAGAATTGATGCACCTCTGAAGTGACCTTGGGAAAATCAAGTTTTCTCCTAGATATGTTGGCCAAATGACTTGCTTGATGAATCAAATGATAACTAGACACAAATATATTTCCAGTGAGCTATCATGAGCTCAATTTGGAGTTAAGAAAGGAATTTAAAAGTTGACTGTAACAACACTCTACCTTGAGGCATCCTCAGTGGGCACATTTTGAACAGTCTTGGGAGATTTGATTTTTGACAGGGAAACTTAACTCCAAATTGAAAAATTCTGGTTGGGTTGGAAATTAGACTCAAGGACCTTTCTAATGAACTATCTTGAGCCCAATTTGGACACCGGGAAGGCCTCCAAATGTCACCTGGAAAAGAGCGCGACGTACAGAGGGAGCGCAGCGCACTGGGAGAGATTTTCTAGTGTAAAATTTACACTGGCGCGACGCACACAGAGAGCGCGACACACAAGGAAAAAGGGCCTGAAATTGTTCCAAATTTCCTCAAATTTCTTGGTGAAAGCTATCAATTTGAGAGGTAGGCCTTATGATACCTCTTCTCCATCAATTTTGTCAATGATATGGTGTTTATAAGATGTTTAAATGGTACCCCGAATGCACGAGGTCAACCATGAAAAAATCATCAAGAAAAATGATAGATGGGGTTGCAAGATTGTGATGATGCCACCAAGGTTCCACTTCACTCCCCTTGGCCCCTCACCCCTCATCTTTCTCATCTCCCCTTCAACATTTTCCTAAGAAACCCACCCTAAATCCACCACTAAAACCCTCCCCCTATCCTTCCAAGCAAAACCGGGCGACTTTTGTAGCGCGCGACGCACACATGAAGAGGCACGGCGCACTGGGAGCCTAGCCTCAATGCAAAATTGGCACTGGCACAACACACTCAGAGCACGCAGCGCACTAGGCAAAGCGTGCGGTGCACAGGCCTATGAGCCTCAAAAAGCACCGAAATCGCCCAATTTTTTTGGAATTGGCTCTAAACATTGCAAAAGTGGCCCTAGATCTTTTAATCATTGATCCTTAACTCTAGGAAAAATATGTTTTGGTGACCATGAAATCAAGGGCAAAACGTTTATTAAGTAAACCCAAAATGGCACAAAGAATGGCAAAAAAGCTAGGGTTTTTTCTACAGTAACACAAATGCTAAATAAGCTCCTATCCTACTTTGATCAGCTAATTTCCCTGTAGCATTTTCCCCTTACCATCACCTTAGCTATATCCTAATCATATCCATGCATCCCTTTTATCCCTATAGCCCAAAAATCCCAAACCCTACCCCATAAAAACCATACCCCAAACACTCCCAAATCCCTGATAAATTTCTCCTTTAAACCCCTATTCCCCTTTTCATCATTCCCCTCCTAACACTCCCCTGTTTTATTGTCCCCTTGGTGACAAATTTTTAGAACATTCATCAGTGTCATTGGATTCAAAGGGCAGCATTAAACTCAGAGTACAAGCAGCAGTATGGCATCAGGAATTTCCTCAGATTATGAGGGGGATACACACAGTGACACATCTTCAGGAGATAGGGCCCATAGGAGACATCACCGGAGTGGGAGACATCTCAGAAATGAGCCAAACACCCTCGCAGAGCTACAAGCATGCCCCCTTGCCATGTCTTGTTTCGAGCACTTGGCATGTTATGAATTTTTCCAAAGGGTGGCAAATGTCAGAGTACATCATGAGTTGGCCCGCCTTTTTGCACTACATCTATAGGGGGGTCAATCTGTCTTGGCTGGGGTCACCTTCACCTTGACACCGGAGACTGTATCAGTGGCAACAGGGATACCAAACATTGGGGAACAGCAGGCAGAGATTGAGGCCTTGTCCCTTGAATTGGAGAGGGCCAAGTGGAACATGAAGTACCTAGAACAGAGGAACAAGTAGCTAGAGGACCAGCAGGTGATCATGGAGCTGTGAGACATTCGTTAGCATCGCCAAGCTGCTCAAAGGGAAAGGATTGAGCTCACTTCCTTGGAGCAAGAAATAAATGAAGATCGGGAGGCCAACCTTGAGAGAGCCAGTATGCACTTAGAGAGGCTGCTAGACAAAGCAGACAAAGACCTTGCCCTATTGAGGCATATGGCATTTCACTACCAGGCATGAAACATAAGTGCCAAGGCCCGAATAAAGAGCTCGAAGGCTAAATTGAGGAAAGCAACAAGGAGAGAAAAAGAGGCTAAGGAGAAAGATAGACTTAGATTCTTGGCTAAGGCTTCCTTGGCTCAACATGTCACCCCATAGGGGACCTCCAGTCCAAATTACAGCAAATTTGGGGAAATTTTGAGCAAATTTTGATTTTTTGTGCAAAAAACAGGAAATTCCTCCTGTGCGCCGCGCCACTTGCGCGACACTTAAATTATAGGGCTCCAATGGAGAAACTGCTTGCATATTTGGATTCAGCATGAAAAATAATGGCTACTGGTGTCTAGACAAGAAACTTTTCCAAGATCTTAGTCTCCTAAAGGTCAAAAAACACCCAAAAATGGCCTCTCTGCCACGTTTTTGACAAATAGAAAGCAGTCTTGGGAGAATGAAGATTTGGAGAGGTAAATGAGAACCAAATTCAAAAATTCTAGTGCGGTTAGAATGTAGATAGGACAGGCTTTCCAACAAGCCCACTTGGGCACATTTTTGACACCTACAAGTTCCCCAAAACAGGCTCTAAAGTGGCGCGATGCACAGAGAATTTGGCGTGGCGCACAGAGGAAAAAACTGCCAATTTGCTCCCGTTTCGTGAAATTTCGGGTCACGACTTCTTCAAGTGGGCCCATTCTTCTACACTTAGGTTTTTTGGCACCAAAGGCAGCATTTAAAGAGTTTTCTCTCCAGATGGGCATCTATCCAAGTGGCAAAAGAATGCAAAGGGTCACCCCAGCCAAATGTCATGCTTGAGAGCGCTGCACCTGTAGCTGATGGTTGGCTCTCCATCTCCTTTTCGAAATGATTTGAGTAACTTCCCAACCCCTGGGCGTTCCCTCTCTTCTCTACACATTCTATATATTGTATGCAAGTTATTTGCAAAGGATTGCTTGGCTTGTAACTTTTGGGAGACTGTGGGAAAGAAACTCTGTTTCTTCACTGTGTATTTTTGACAGAGCGTTAATGAAAGGCAGCGGCTCTCTTTCTTTAGATTCTTGTGGTTGTGAGTGTAGAAAATGTATTTCTTATGTGTTCATATGTATTTAGTTATGTTTCATAATTCATTTCATGCTCATTCCCAGTGAAATTTTCTGAGTGAGATTAGGTAGAATCCAATTTTTATTGCTCTGCCTGTGGGAAAATTTCATGTTTCAGTGTTATTCCTTCTGTTGAAAAGGATTCATGTCACTATGCCCTTTTCACTTTCTTCAGCAATCTATTCATGCCGTGATACCTCAAACTAAATTGTTACATTTTCCGCCTACCTTGCCTCACAGAATAATCTGTGCCTTCATTCTCAATTCTCTGTTCTTTGCTAAGCGCCAGTCCCATATACATCCTAGAAGCTCGGTCACTTCAAAAATCTTTTCCAAAATCCCTTTTCACTTACTAGCCTAAGGTAAATATTGCATTACAAGTCATCTCAGACCATTTTTCCTATCCATTTGTTGAGCATGACTCGGAGAGAGCCCTCTCCTGCTCTGGTAGGGCTAGCTACCTGACTGAGCGTGGTTTGTGGTTACCCTAATTTTTGCCTTCCTTCAGCCTAAGGCAGATTTAGGTGCTAACATAAGCGACAAAGATCCCATTTTCAGTGGAATTGTTTGGATCGAAATATTTTCTTGCCTAGGTACTTAATTAGCTCATAGTTCATCTTATCATCCTCAATCTTATGGGAAAACTAAGATAGTGAATAAATGTTTTGAAGGATATCTCTGTTGCTTTGTATCTGATAATAAAACACAATGGGTCAAGTGGTTACCTTTGGTTGAATGGTGCTATAATACTTCCTTCCATATTACAACAAAAATGACCGTATTTATGACCCTTTATGGACTACATCCACCATCCATCACATCCTCTTTAACAAAAAAATTTAAGGTTCAAGCAGTGGAAGATCACATTGAGAATCAACAAAAAGTTCTCCAACTCTTAAAGAATAACCTCACTTTGGAGAAAAATCGATTGAAACAATAGGAAAATCACCATTTCTGTGAAAGAAGTTTTGATGTAGGTGACTTAGTTTTTTTACAAGTACAACCATACAATTAAATGTCCCTGAAGCAAGCTAAGAATGATAATAAATTATCACCAAATTACTATGGCCCTTACAAGGTGTTGCAAAAGATTAGTGCTATGGCATACAAATTGGAGCTTCCTGCATCTTCTCGAGTACACCTAGTTTTCCATCTTTCATGCTTAAAGAAGGTTATAGGTGACAAGATCCCATTTCAAACAATATTTTCATAACTTGTTGAGAAATGAAACATCATATTGGAACCTAAAGTTTTCATGGAAACAAGAACTGAACAACTAGGAAATAGATCAATTTCATAGTATCTAATAAAGTGGAAGAAGTTACCCGTTGAAGGTTCCACATGGGAGGATGAGAATTTTATACAAAAGCATCTATCACTACTCAAACATTGAGGACAACACGTTTTCAAAGGAGAGGGGCATGTTACATCCCTATAATACTAGTGTAGCACCCTTATTGTTATTGTTGTGCCCATGTAGTCCCCATACTATTATTATCATGCCCCATAGAAGTGCACTATTGTTATTCTTGTGCCCTTACATTATTATTGTTATGTAGGATCTGATAATATTGTGACCCCTTAGACTCTTATATATAGAAAGGAGGTTTTGTCATTTGAATCATCCAATAATTGTTTATTTATGTAATGTAAAGGAGGTTTCCCGCTCAAAGAGGATAATTTTAAGTTGTTGATCTATCTATTTGTGAGTTGGTTGCATAGCATTTTTTTGTAATCATCAAAAAGGAATTCTTAAGCATGCAAGACTTTAATTACTTGGATTCTAGTTGGACCATCATAACATTGCATGTTCTTGTTAGTTCTTCTCAAACACATTTGTTAAATGGAAAGGCATTCCTTTTTAGACATAAATTTCTCATTTTTTTCTATAGAGCTATTACGTTAAAGTCAAAACTCTCGTCCTCATTGATAATAATTATCTACAAGCCATAATTTTTTTCAAGGTATCTTTGCACTTTCAAGTTTTGGTTTTTATAGTAAATTCCTTCCTTATGAGTGAAGGCATAGAACTAGGTTTAGTGTAGAGAAGAATGAATTTAGGTGTAATTGTTATAACTATTCATGAATAGAGACAGATTTATAAATAATCAAGAGTGATTTATTTCATGTCTATAAAGCAAAATAACTACACTTTCCTTCAATATTTCTCCACTTATCTGTTGATATAACTATATTGAATCCTTCATCTTGCCTATTCCTTATCGAAAATTTCCACACAATCCTGAATACTTCAAGGAAGCCCATCGACATACTCATATAATCAAAATCTCATCATTACATACAAAGGTATATCATATGCATAGATAAATCAATTTACAATGAAGTGTACTTGATCTTCCTTATCAATAATACATCAGCATACGACCAGAGGTATATCATATACAAATATTAATGAATTTTATACCAGCAAGAACAATTATCTACTTACCTGAAATTCATACAATATTACAGTATTCAAATGCATCTTAATCCAAAGCGAAAATAATAGAATTCATAACCAAAACTGTTGTTTATGAAATTAGTTAGGAACAAAGCACGTTCCTCTCGACCACGAACTAAGTCCATCATTTCCCCTTGATCTGAGATATGATTTATAATGGAAACAACCCCCCATTGGTTCTTTATGGTTTTTTTTATAGGTTTTGTTCCCAACATATTCTAGTAGTGTCCCACTTTTGGGTTTGCCAACCGTTTTTCCTAGGCCTTTTTTTTTTTTTTTTGCTAGAAAGGATCTTTCCTTCTTTCTTTAAAGCCTATATTTCCCCCCACAATGCTTTTTTTTACTCGAAGTTAGTATCCTTCTCCAACTAAGTGATTTAATAAAGCATTCTCTCACATCTTATTAAACACTGTAGAGTCCAAGGACTGCCTTAACTTGACACCCTTTTTGCTTATACTTCTTTCTTTTTCCTATACCTATCACCTAAATAAATGAAATAGACACAAGGTTTTGTTAAGGTAAGCACTTACATGTCCTCTATTTCATATTTGTCTATATACCTTAATATTTTGTTAAAGTGTGCATTCAGCTACATAATTGACTTGTTTCTCTAGCTCATCTAAGTTTCCACAACTACCTCCATTATTCACAAGGTTCGACTGCACTAGATAAGAAAAAGAAGATATGGATAGATGAGGAATGATCCCCTTGTGGATTATTTCCTATTCTCTTGAGCCAATCCTTCAAGAAGATTTCACTGTAACACAGTCAACCTCAAAGTCAACTGCTAGATTATTGCTGGGATAGAGTTTGAGTTTTCACGAAATCTTATTGATTTGTTTTTCCAAATTGAAAATAGATTATTTAGTTATATAGTTTGGTTTAATAGGATCAAAATAAATATATGTAGGCTTAGAACTCTCATACTGTTATTCAGAGATATATTATAAAAGAATGGGTCACTCTGTGTTTTCGGTGTGCACCGCTATATGTAAATTCTGAGAACTTGTTAAACCTGTTTATGAGAAATAGAGTTGGTTCATATTTTCCATGCTATGTTGAATGAATATTGTTGACTATTTCATGGAGGTCCCCTACGTCATTGCGCATATTTCTCTTTAATTTCTTAAACGTTAAATTTTAGATGCTCTGTTTTGTGTTTTGAAATGTAGTATAATGGAATTTGCGATTAAACTATTGTCTGCATAAGCAATTTCCTTTGCTTTCTACCTAGCCTAATTCTGTTATTTCATTTTATTTTTATCTAGTATAGTCTGATAATCTCCTTTGCTTTCTACCTAGTGTAGTTCAACTGTCTCATTACATAGCTTAGTTGCTTTTCAGTTTATTAGTTTTATTTCTTGTTTGGATGAAGTTGAATGAGTTAAAGAGTGACAATATTTTTCTTGGAAATGAAATTCAGACATCATTCATTTCCAATTTGATAGAATAGATCTCTCTTTCACATAGTAATCTAGACTTGGTTGCAACATAAAATTCTAGATAAAATAAAAAACAGTCTAACAAGAGTAGAGTTTAAGGTCACTTTCAAACCATCCACAAAATCGATTCAATAGAGATTAATTTTTAGGATAACTAACTAACAACTTTGAAAATAATACTCTAGTATAATTAGTGATACCATATCCATATTAATTCTAATTTTAGACCTTAGCAATAACATAGATATCTTGACGACATAGAACAACTTCTAGCACATATAGTGCACTTGTGCTACATCAGTATACCTGCCCTGGTAAATAATTTATGATGACAATTTAAGAACATTAAATTGGCTAAATATTTTGGCACCATTGCCGAGGAAGTACAAATAGAAGTTAAAAGAAAAGGGGAAACTTATTAATTCAAAACATGATAGGTGTAGGGATAGAGACTCTAGAGCTAGATTTGTAGGAAAAGGAAGGAAGCTCGATTCCCACAGATCCACTCACTTCACCATGATTTCGAAGTTCCACAGCACCTACTCAAACTCGAATTCCATTTGCAGGTCGACAAAACTTCCTAAAGTATCAAGATCAGAAATCCAATCTAGAACTTCACCTACTTCATCCACTGAAGCTATAATTGAAGAAAACCCTGCATCCCCAACTACAGGAGTAGTTTTTCTATCCTCCACTGGTGAAAAAAAAATTAGGAGAAGAATTAGAAGTTCCTGGTGAAGAATAGGAACATGAAATGTACTTTTACCACCCATTAATAGAGGAACCAAAAGAATTAGAAGAACCTTACATTAGTTCTGAGGAAACTATCATGGCTAGAGAAGGGGAAGGAGAGGTACACAGTGTCAATGGTGAGGAAAATAGGATTGGAGGAGGAAGAGGAAGAGGAAGAGGTGGAGATAGGAATAGAGGAGGGGGTAGAAGTAGAGGAAATCAAGATCCTTTTGGATTTTGTATTTTTTATTAAGATACAACCTCACAATGAAAAATATATCACCCCGATTCTTCCTAATTTCCACAGAAAAAGAAATGAAGACCCAAAGACATTTCTCTTCGAATTTGAAGTATTATGTAGATCATATGACTATCTACATGATGCTCAAAAACTGAAATGTTCTCTGCTACCTTAAAGGATTCAGCCTTAAAATGGTTCATGAGTTTAGGAGTGAATTCTATAAGGACATGGGCATAAATGAAAGAGGATTTCTTAGGAAAATATAGAGATTATTGTATGCCTGGCAACCTTAAAGATGAAGCCTTCAAAATTACACAAAAGGAATATGAGAACCTTGAATACTTAGTGGAGAGATTTGTCTACAATATTAAAAGAGAAAAAATGGATAATTTGTATGAGGAGACTTTAAAAGCCCTCTTGCTCAAAGCTGTCAAAGATGAATAGATCGATCTCCTTAACTTAACAAGGAAATGGGATATTTCTCAATTACCATTTTCAGATATTTGTGATCTATGTGTACATATCTCAAGGGGTAAATCATGGGTTGGAAAGAGTCCTAGAGACCCTCTCTTATCAAGAATTAATAAATCTACATCTGGAACAGTCAGAAGGGAAGAATTAGGAATATTGCTTGATACCTTCAAGCCAGATATTTTAGGGAGTCTAAGTGAACAGATAGACACCCTTAAAATACAGAATAAAACAAATCTGAAAATGATGCGTTATCTATTTTCTGCTCGAGATGTCGAAAGAAGCATGCCTTAAGAGAGTGTCCCTTAGATTCAAAATCTATAGAAACTTATGCCATATGTGTAGATAATTATGATATTAAGGAGTGTTCTTCTTTACCAGGTCTCAAGGCTGTATTTAATGATGAAGGAGTACCAAACATGTATACCCTCTTTACTTTATGGCCAAGAGACCATGGAAAAACTCCCAACCAACTCAACCACAAGGCTTCAGACCACAAGAATTTGCTCAGTCTTCACAAAATAATTGGAATCCATCTTGGCAGCCTTGGGCTCAGCCACCATCACAAACTTGTAATCAAGGATGGAAAAGTCCTTATGGGGCTTATGCTCAATATAAACAATATTCACCATCCTACATTCCACCACAATTTCTACCCCAATCCAATCAAATTTCCCAAGCTAATCAATTACCTCAAATCCAAGTTCAGAATCAAAATCCATAGGTCTCCCTACCATTTACACAAAAACCCAATCAACTACCCACTCAACCACTTTTGAAACCTAATATAAGATACCACAACAACCTATGTACAACATGGAAGGGAAAAATCCTCAAACTTATCTAATAACTCCAATAGATCTAAATAATGTACAATTAAGCTCTAGAAGAGTGTTACAAAGAAAACTCATGTTGTTATTCAAGAAGTAAGACCAAATCTTCAAAAACATAAAAATCAATATGAAGAAGGAGAGACCTCTCTCCCTCAAAAAGAGAATAATCAAATAGAAAATGTTCCAATAAATACTCCTATCATAGAACAACCCTCGGCATCAATTAGACCACCTTTTCCTGAACGGTAGAAAATCGATGAAGGAGTAGAAAAAAAAATCACATTTCCTAATTATAATATGTTGGATGAATTAAGAAATGTCTATATCAAAATTCCTTTGTTACAAGCCATAAAAGAAATACCAATTTTTGCAAGAACATTTAAGGAATTAAGTACTTAAAGATCAAGAAGAAAGAGAAAAAACATAAAAAATAATTCAATTAGTCAGGAAAATTGCAGACATCATGATAGGGAGAACAACGATTCAAAAATATCTAGATCCAGGTAGCCCCATTGTAAAATTTCACATCAATGGAATTGAAATACCAAACACACTGATTGATCTAAGAGTAGCCATAAACATAGTGAGTAAACAAGTCATGGATTCACTTAGGCTTCCTAACCTTCGATACACACCAACACTATTAAAATTAGTAGATAGGTATGTGATTAAACCTGATGGTGTGATGGAGGATGTTTGTGCATCCTTATATTCTTGGGAATATCCTATTGGTTTCATGGTCTTAACACCCAAGAATAATTTAGGAGGACACCCATTAATCCTAGGAAGACCTTGGTTAGCTACAGTTGATGCTTTCATTAGTTGTAGATCAAGTGACATGTTTATCTCAAATGAAAATTCTACAAAGAAATTTACATTATATCCTCCTGCAAGAACAACAATAGAAACAAAGAACGAAGAATGGATAGATGATGAAGATGATATACAATCTGTTTTCTCTACTAGACAAATAAGAGAGGAAGACAAAATTTTAAATCTACTGGAAAAAAAGGAATCTTCCTCACATTATGGCCGTATTCGAAATGAATATCTCTCATCCAGACAAGTATCATTGCTCTCCATGGAAAAATTTGGGAATTTTGTAATAGAAATCTTTCCAGGTAAAACTTTTAATATTAATGAAAACTTGGAAGGATTACAAAAGAATCAACTAATCGAAGTCTTACAGAAACATTCTTCTTCTTTTGCATGGGAATAAACTGATATTAGGCGAATTGATCCTAAAACTTGCATACACCATATCTACATTGAACAAAGTGTAAGACAAGTTAGATAGCCACAATGAAGAATGAACTCGAATCCAAAAGAAATTGTTAAGGAGGAATTGCAAAAGCTGCTAAATGTAAATTTCATTTGTCCAATATCAGATAGTCAATGGGTTTCACCCCTAGTAATCGTTCCAAAGGAAAATGGAAAATGGAGAGTATGCACTGATTACAGAGAATTGAATAAAGAAACATTAAAACACCATTTTACACTGCGTTTTATAGCTGAAGTCTTAGACACATTAGCAGTGAAAAAATATTTTTCATTTTTGGACGGTTTTAGTGGGTATAACTAGATTCAGGGAGCACCTGAAGATCAAGATAAAACCACATTCACCTATCCATGGGAACTTATGCTTACTGAGTACATCCCTTTTGATTATGCAATAGTCCAGCAACATTCCAAAGAGCAGTCCTCGTAATTTTCTCTCACCTTATTCATGATTGTGTGGAGGTATACATGGATTATTTCACAATTTATGGAGATACTTTTAATGAAGCACTTGAAAATTTAGAAAAAGTTTTGATAATATGTAAAGGAAAAAATCTCTCATTAATTCATGAGAAATGTTTCATGGTGTTTAATGAAGGAATTGTTTTAGGTCACCATATTTCAGGGGATGGAATTAAGGTGGGCTCATCTAAAGTTGAGGTAATTTCTAAATTATCAGTGCCAAACTATCAATGAGATGTTAGGAGTTTTCTTCGTTTTACTGGATATTATAGAAGATTTATAGAAAACTTCAGAAAAATTTCATCTCCACTCTTTAAACTACTTATCAAGGTCTATGAATTCAATTGGGTTCTGATTGTCAAGCTACCTTTGAAACTTCAAAAAAGAGAATTTCTTAAGCACCTATCCTAAAAGGACCTAATTGGAAATTTCCTTTCCATATATCAACTAATGTTTCAGATACAACCCTGGAAGCTATGTTAGGGCAAAAATACCTTACTCGTTATTCAATATATTATACTAGTAAAAATTTAACGCCTACAAAGTTAAATTATACTGTAACATAGAAGGATTTTTTAACCGTAGTTCATGCCATTAACAAATTTAGACATTATATAAATGGTTATGAAACTCTCATTCACATAGACCATTCTTCCATTAGATACCTAATGAATAAACCAATCACTAATGGAAGAATAACCAGATGGCTCTTATTGTTACAAGAATTCAACATCACTGTTCTAAATAGACCCAGAAAACATAATGCAATTGCTAAATTTTTCTCTAGAATTCAGAATGATAATAATGATCAACCTGTAGAAGATAAATTTCCTGATGAATACCTTTTTGGAGTATCTACTAAATCACCTTGGTATGTAGATATTGCTAATTATTTAGCTATAGGGAAAATTCCATTTCATTTGTCTCCTAGAAAAAAAAGGAGGGCAGTTCATAATAGCACATCTTATTCATGGATAAACAAAGAGTTATACAAAATAGGACTAGATCTCATTATCAAAAGATGTGTTCAAGAGGATGAAATACTGGAGATACTTAAAAGCTTGCCAGATGAACCATGTGGAGGACATTTTTATGACAAAAGAACTACTTATAAAGTCTTACTTTTAGGATATTATTGGCCTTCCATTTTTAGGGATACCAAGGAATATGTTAAAAGATGTGATAGTTTTCAAAGAATGGGAAAAACCACTCTTTCAAATGAAGTGCCATTATAGCCACATGTACTCATTGAACCATTTGAAAAATTGGCACTAGATTTTCTTGGTCCAATAAGCCCACTTTCAAAGTAAAAAAGGTATATTATGGTATGTACTGATTATGTCACTAAATTAGTAGAAGGTAAAGCACCTCCTTTTGCTACTGAAAATGTTGTAGTTTCATTTCTTTTTGAGGATATTTTCACTCATTTTTGTGTTCCAAGAGAAATTGTAACAAATCAAGGAACATAGTTTATATCCAAATTAGTGCAGAAGCTTATGGAGCAGTACAAAATCAAGCATCGAAAGTCCACTACGTACCATCCACAAGCCAATGGACAAGTTGAGTCTACAAATAAGGTGATTGAAGTAATCCTTACCAATAATGTACACTTACACAGGAAGGACTGGGTAAAAAAGCTTCAAGAAGCTTTTTGGGCTTATAGAACTACATGGAGAAGTACTACAGGACATACTCCCTATGTACTTGTTTATGGGAAGCGGATCTTACTTCCAATAGAGTTATAGATCCAGACCTATAAAACAATAGTCCAGCTAGATATTGACTTATCCGAAGCATAGAATCAAAGGATGAGACAACTTAAGGAGCTTGATGAAATAAGACAAGAATCCCTCCAGAAGACCAACCTAGTTCAACAACAGAGATCCGGATGGCATGATAAGTACACTAAAGAAGGAAAATTTCATCAAGGAGATTGGGTATTATTCTTTGATTCAAATTTCAAAAAAATTCAAGGGAAATTCCAAACCCACTGGATTGGGCCTTATGAATTTGAAAATGTCTTTGAGAATGGTGCAGTTAGAATCAGGACTATTGATGAAGAGAAAATTCCTCTTTTAGTGAATGGACATGAACTCACACTTTATCAGAAGCCATTGACAAAAGAAGAATTTGTCAAAATTTTCCAAGATAATTCAGAATTACTTTTTCTTCTTTTCCACATTAGAAATTTTACTTTTATATATAAAAATAAATAAATAAATAAATTATATAATATTAAAAAAAAAAGGTATAAACATGAAAACTAACATTTTGTTGGCATGCTTATACAAATTATTTGAAGTGAAAACCAACCCCTGTTGGAACCTTATATTTTCTTTCCAAAAAAAAAAATTCCCTTTCCCAAAGCTTTTTTTTCTCATCTACAGAATCAACAACTTTCTAGTGAACTTGACAGGAACACTTGGCAATCCGAATTGAAGAATAAGTGACAGTGCAAAGTACCTGTAGGAGATATGAAAGGACAATTAAGGTTAGCAAGTTAATAAAAGGTATGTGATACTTTTATTCTACAATGAGGATTAATATATTTCATATATGAACTAAGAGGACATAGCACTACCAAAATAAAACTAAATCATTGCAAATTAAGGCTGATGGTCGCTTGTCAAAATCATCATAATCCACCACTTAAACTCTTGTCTTGTCCCCATTCTAAATCAATCACTAAATCATTATTTTGCATGTGCTCCAATAGTCAATTCATTCCCATGGATTTCATTATAATTCACATGTTCTTCCATTTACCCTAATTCACATAGCCTCTATGTCTCTTCGTCACTGAACGAAACCCTACCAACACCATTTTTCCAGTCAAGTGAGTAGTCCTTGAGACAAAGAATGTTCCATAATGGGTGTTATTGTCTGAATCAATCCAGCAGGGAAGAGATTATTAGAAGGATATCCTTAGACCAGGGAGTTGTTGCATAAAGTATAGTGGCTACAATTAATAGAGAAATTTGACAGTTTCCACAAGGAGGTGATGAAAAATTTTGCACGTTCGTTTGATGGAATGGAGGTAGAAATAGGAGACGTCAGGTTCACGATAACGGAGTCCCTGATTGCAGAAGCTACTCAATTGCCCATAAATGGAGAAAAATGGTTTAAAAACAGGGGAACCAATGGAGAAAATTGGAGAGTTTTCCTAAAAAATCCAAACATGGACACCACTGTCTTCAAGAAAGATATTCCCAGTAAAACCCTTAAGAGTAAATGGAGGAACTTTCTCCTTGTACTTCAGAAATGTATTACTTGTGAGGGTTGGTTTGGATACATGTATTTCTACCACATTATAATAATTGATGAATTTTCTTGAGCTACACCAAATGAATCTTCCTTATTTCCTCTTGCATAGTCTTAAGAAAATGTCCATGAATGCTCAAAAGAAAATTCAACTCATAGACAATACCACATATCATCATGGATTGATAAATATCTTGGTTTAGTTTCACCTTCAAAGTATAGGGGATAACTGGGAATTTTTTTTGGTAAGAAACCATTTTGAAGAAAGTGATCCTGAACAACCCAGAAGTAGTAGAACCCTAAGGGAAAGGAAGAGAAAAATGGAAACAATAAAAGAACAAGATCCCCAGTCTCAACAAGAAATATCAGAGGATGAACTACCCATAGTGGATATTTTGAAGAAAATGAAATTGGGAAATCTTAGAAGAAAGAAATCTAGCAAAAGAACAAAGGATTTACCACAAACCAAGATCCTTCGTCAGGAAAAGAAGCTAAAAGCTAAAATTAGGAAAGGATAGGGATTACATACCTCAGGACTGAGGAGAAGTAACAGATTCAATACAATGCAACAAGAAGTTTTAGGAGCTACAAAGTATATCGATCTTGAGGAGAGGGAGCCAATTGAAGACCCTGAGGGTCCTCTAGAAGGATCACCAAAACTGTCACCAAGGGTGTCATCACCACCCTGCAGTTCACCTCCAAGAAGTCCAATGGACAGTCTAGGTGTTGATCATGTTCTACAAGAGATTTATGACTACATAGAGTCATTAGAAAGGAAATAAGCCGCAACTAAAGAATCAATCCAAAGTCTAGAAGAACGAAGCTATCAGTTCAATGAACCACAAGAACCTTTAACCTCTAATGTTTTAAAGTAAGAGATCTTTGAACTGGATACATTGAATAGATATCTCAAAAATGAAAATCAAACATTGAAAGCACATAATGGGATTCAAATTGAAAAGATTGACAACCTTATTCTTCATTTTAGTTTACAGTACAAAAATAGTAAGATTCAGTTGAAGGAAAATAGGGCAATGCAAAGAGAAATCATCAACCTAAAATATAAGACCCTCATGAAGAAACCAATAATGCTAGTGGTTGCTAGAAAGGAGAAGAAAGTGAATCCTGAATGTGATAGTCAGAGGGCACAAGAGACTTACAATGATGAATTGTATGAGGAAATACAAAACCTCCAACATGGGGGAATGTAGAGTCCAAGGAACACCTTACCATGACACCCTTTTTGCCTATACTTATTCCTTTTTGTTATACCTATCACCGAAATAAATGCAGTAGACACAAGGTTTTGTTAAGGTAAGCACTTACATGTCCTTTGTTTCATATTTGTCTACATACCTTATTGTTTTGTTAAAGTGTGCATTTAGCTATGGAATTGGCCTATCTTTGTAGCTAATACGAGTTTCTGCAGCTACCTCCATTGTTGACAGGGTTCAGGTGCACCATCTAAAAAAATAATATATAGATGGACGAGGAATTATCCCCTCATGGATTATTTCCTATTCTCTCGAGCCAATCCTTCAAGAAGATCACACCGTAACATGATCAACCTCAATTTCAACTACAAGATTATTGCTAGGACAGAATCTGAGTTTTCACGAAATCTTATGAATTTGTTTTTCCAAATTGCAAATAGATTATTTAGTGATATAGTTTGGTTTAGTAGGATCGAAATAAATATATGTAGACTTAAAAATCTCGTACTGTTATTCAGAGAAATATTATAAATGAAATGGCCGCTCTGTGTTTTAGGTGCGCACCGCCATATGTAAATTCTGAGAACATCTTGTTAAACTTGTTTATGAACAATAGACATGGTTCATATTTTCCATGATGCATTGATTGAATATTGTCGACTATTTCATGGAGGGCTCCTATGTCCAGTACAAGTCTTTGACCAATTACACATAGATCTCTTCAATTTCTTAAAAGTTAAATTGTAGATGCTCTGTTTTGTGTTTTGAAATGCAGTATAACGGAATTCATGATTAAACTATTGCCTACATAACCAATTTCCTTTGCTTTCTACCTAGCCTAATTATGTTATTTCATTTTCTTTTTATCTGGTACATTTTGATCATCTCCTTTGCTTTCTACCTAGTGTAGTTCAACTGTCTCATTTCATAGCTTAGTTGATTTTCAATTTATTAGTTTTATTTCTTGTCTGGATGAAGTTGAATGAGTTAAAGAATGACAGTGTTTTTCTTGGAAATTAAATTCAGACATCATTCACTTCCAATTTGATAGAATTGATCTCTCTTGCACATAGTAATCTAGACTTGGTTGTAGCATAAAATTCTAGATAAAATAAAAAAAATAGTCTAACAAAAGTAGAGTTTCATGTCACTTTCAAACCATCCACAAAAATAATTCAATAGAGATTAATTTTTAGGATAAGCAGCTAACAACTTTAAAAACAATAATCTAATATAATGAATAACACCATCTCCATATTACTTCTAATTTTAGACCTTAACAATAACATAGGTATCTTAACGACATAAAATAACTTATAGCACATATTGTGCACTTGTGCTTCACCAGTATACCTTCCCTGATTGATAATTTATGATGACAATTTAAGAACATTAAATTGGCTAAACAAATCCTATCTATTTCCTCCTAGGGATATTTAGGAGACATTTAAGCAAAGATTTATATTGATTTTTACCAACCAATAAGTTTTTCCAACTTGAAAAGAATCTTCTAACTCTAGCACTTATTTCCTGAGTAATTTATAATATTTTATTTATTAATAATATTCTATTAACTACATCACACATAGTTTTATTGATCACATGATACATATGTCTAATATGGCTTCCCTAGTCATTCAGTAAAAAAATATAGTCCATATCTAAAATAGTAAATTATTAACGTAGAAAATGGAGGGGTATTGCATAAATAATTTTATTAGAAAGATTGTTTTTAGTCTTGGTTTCCCAACATACAAATTCCTCTCGGTAAGGGAATTATGACAGCAATATATTAATAGTTTTACAAACTTAATTGACATAGTAAAATTATATCAACTTACTCATAATACAAAAATATTTTGTTTATCTCTTCCTTCGTTGTATAACATAAAAAAAAAAGAATAATTTAGCTACTCATCATGCAAGAAAAACTTGGTTTGCTTGATTTTAGTGGTAGTCAAGTTCATAAGCCATAATATTGTAACATACTTCTTTGATACCATATGTAACATACCTCATCCTTAGCCATATTTATTATTAATTTTTACACATATAAAGGATACCATATCTTGGAGAATATTTTCTTATGATACTATATTTTGGAAGTTACTTAACCTCACAGAGTCAATTTATTCCTTTGACTTTGCTACTTCAAGATATCATCAATTCATTCTTAAAATTCTTATTCTAAATATCTCCTAGTTATATGTTTTGGTTTCTCTTCATGTCTTTAATTATTTTTTTCCTATTATATAAGGCTTCCCTCTCCCCCATATTTAGGCCATTGGTATTGTTTGACCACTAATTTGTCATTATCATTATCATTTCTTGACATCTATTTTATCCATTTCTACTTTTCTTTTATCATGTTAGTTATCATAATTTCTCATATAATTCCATCTCATATTTATTTATTCCCTTGTGGTTAAGTAACATTCGTCTTAGCTTATTTTTAATATATTAAAGATTATTATGCATGATTTTTCCAATGATGTTTTATGAACAAAATTATTGTAAGATAATTCACATATCCAACCTCCAAGTTCTCACCCAGATCACAAATCCAAGCTCTAGCTCTTGGTCAAATATTCCAACTCAAAAATTCACTGCATAAAAAATGACAGTTTTGCATTGGATTTTGTGGGAAAATGAGCATGTTTATTGAATTTATGTGACTTTGGTTCTATGAAGAATGGCCTAATTTATATTTTGCGTGAGAAATTAAAAAAAAAAAAATCTCTAGTTTGAGAGATATATGTGGTTCTTTGAAGGTGATTTTACCATATTTATTGTGGTGGTTGGTTGGCAAATTTTCCCCAAATGCATAATCAAATTCAACCTTCTTTCAACTAATTGATGGTGGAGATATCCTTCATATTTAATATTGTTTATTTATCTATTGTAAACAATATAAAGTTCTAATAAAATCATTTTGTAATCTTCTCATAGATTAGAAAGATCGGTTTTGGGAAAGTTGGTTGTGATTTCCCTGAATATTTAAATAAACAATTCATCATAGAATGTTAAAGTAGTAGAAGAGAGTTGAAGAATGAAAGAGGATCATGAAGAAGAGACATTGATATGTATTTCTCGAGTTCTGATTAATGAAGGATTGATGAGTAATTACATTTGGATATGTCAAGGATTGATTTGATTTGTATTTCGTAACCTTATTCCAGCATCTTGTTTAACGAGGAATTTCCCCCTCTTCTAAACATGGATTTTTGTTGTGGTATAGTAAGTAGACCTATTTTATCTTCTTTATTAATTCTTATATTTGTAGTTACATTGGATTTGTTGTTTCCCTCGGTTTCCATTTGTTGTTACTTTTTTGCATTGGTTGTTTCTTTCACAGTTATATTTTTTATTTCTTTTCTTTTTATTCTATATTTCCTTGCGCTATATTAAACTATATTCAAATTGTTCTTTTTAGTCTACTATATATGTATTGAAGAGTGTTATGGTTTTCTGTGATTCACATATTGTTTATTCATTTTCATCCTATGATTAGCAATTAGTTTAGATTCATTTCATTGCCAAACTATAATTTGGCTGATAGCCTAGATTTAATTTCCATCTTTAAAGTAACATTTAAATTATGATATGATTTCGACATTAAAATTTAATTTCATGTTTGGTGAGGCAGTTGAATATTTCAATTTAGTTGTGTAATTTACTTTAAATGTCTCTTTGAGATGTGAGTATATATTAATTTCCATTTCTAAGTAGATTTGAATTCTTCCATTTATTTTTTTCACTTTATTTCCTCTTCTTTGAATTCAGTTGTGTCATTTAAATTTCACGTTTCATTTCTGGAAGAATGCGTTTGATAGTTTAGGACACAATCATATAGAAAAATTATTATCCTCTGGTGGTTGCTTGCATATATTTTCCCAATTTCCTTGAAATAAAAAGGCACTCCTCAGGTTGATAATTAATATCCAAGTGATTACTTCTTTTTTACTAATAAATTAATTTCCACAACATTTTGGCACCATTGCTTGGGAGGCAGTCAAATAGCACTACTAAACTAATCTATAGTTGTAGATGCACGGCTAATTATGAGAGGATGTTGGCTTAATGGGCCCTGACCTAGGTTCAACAATAATTAGACAAACGAATCCCTACACTACTGGCCCTTTCGGCATCAATCCACGGAGTGCAGAATGAAGTCTCACACGAAGTAGTATGGGGGCATGATGGAACAAAGTTTCTGCACCGAGAGATGGTAGTAATGTCGTTTTGTGCCCTAACTCTTCCTTCATGCAGATCGATAAGCATTTTAGGGCTTATCAATATACTTCCCTTAATCAGCCTCTAGACCTTCGTAAAAGGTCTACGACTATTGTTCGCGGACCCTAAATAGGTGATTTGTCTACTTACGCGCTTTTGTAATTACCCTCACCTCTTTATTTACCCAGATCGTCTTAATATCTGCATTAAGATATTCTTCGTGTAAACAGATATAATTAATTGCAGATAGATAACAATGTAAACATATAGATTCACAGATCAATATAGCATTAAATGATAAACCAATTATTCAACATCACATAATAACATTCATTCTTAACAGAAGTATATAGATCAGAACACAGATAATTCTAGAATAATCTTCTTTATTAATGCCTCAGATCTTCTTACAGACTATAACTACCTTGCGCACTCAGTTGCAGGGGTCTGCACACTCAGCGACGGACTTATACCCTAGGCCTCTGCACAAACAGTTCCAGAGCCTCTCTTCTACTCTAAGATTCTTCTCTATTTTCGCTAATGACCCATTACATTCATCATCTATCACTCCAAATCCCCACCTTAGATCCTTCTAAGACTCTCCTTTTTATACAATCCTATGGTCTGTGGACCACGGGTGGGTCTTCTAAAGCCGACATAACATACATAATAGAAGGGTGGAAACCCTTTATGACACTTACATCTTCGCACTCGATGACCACAAAATGTAGAGAATTTACACTTTACATATAATAACTTGGGCTTTTAACCCTAAAGTCGACCCTAGGGGACCCTGTCCAAACAAGCCCCCAACATAAATATGGTGACTCTCCCCCGAGTGACTCTACTAGCATAGAGATCTTGATGCGAAGACCTCCTAATGCCACTTGCACCACTGTAAGTTCAGTAGTACACTACGTCGCTGCCTGGTTAACCTCCTCTACGAGCTTCTCCATTGCTGGTCCTGCGCTATCTCCCTAGATCTTCTGCTGTGTTGTCTGCAGGCTAGTCAACATTTCCTCAATGGTGCCAATGAGCACATAATCCTCATCCATCTAAGGGCCTAATATGGCCTTGAGTACTACCTCTCTTTGCTACACTGCATCCACCTATTCTTTCAATTCCTTCTCCTCTTGTAGCTTTTCCAATTTCTGCATGATAGCGATGGTACGTGCCTCCGCTCTTGCCTCGTCATATTGATGTTGCAATTCCCTCACCTCGGTTGTTAGCCTCTGCAGGTTAGGATCTTCCTACAAACTAGTAAGTACCTCTAGAAACTACTCAAAGAGTGCAGTGCAATCTGTCACTGCAGTATCTACTCTAGCAACTGCATTCTTGACAATTGCCTCGCATTTCTGTCTGACCTTTGGGGGAGTTCAAGGTTGTGCCCTCAACTCAAGCTCTGTAATTTTGAGGTTCAGCTCAAACTAAACTTTGGCTATCCTGGTTTGTGAATCATGTACACCTGCAGCCAACTTCCAAATCTTGGCCTCCACAGGTGCCTCTTCGGGGATGTGCATTTCTGGGACAGTTCTGCACATGTCTTCTACTAGCTCTATTGTGTGCTTATTCTTCTCCTGGACCTTCTTCTAGGTTTCTATCCTGGATGTTTTCTCAATGAAAAATTGTTCGTTGTTAACCTTCTGCTCATTGATCAGACTCAGCGCACACTGCTCTCAGGCGCAGCTTCGCGATAACACCTGCTTGCAGTGTGTGAAGGAATTTTCTTGGGAGTGCCACCAAGTTGAGACCAATTTTCCTTAACGCAACCTTGTTAGCCTATATCTCCATGTTTAGGGCTCCATCAAGTAGCAGGACGGCCTGAGGATCTAAGGAGTGAACCATCTCCGTTGCTCCAGTGGTCCCCAGCGCAACCGATAGCTCGACACCTAAACTCTTAGAATGAAAAGTCTTTTTCGTTGGGTGGCCATCTATAATTTATAGGAAAATTTGAATTGAAATCTGACCATTCCCCCCAAATTCATTCATAAATTCTAGATTGGAAGCAAATTTTCAAAGATCTCGTATTTAAATTCTGCCATAAATGCTGCCCCCTGCACCTCTTACGCATTTTTTCACTGTCAAATCATGAAAAGTGACTGTAACGGTCACTTTCTGTCTGCCCTGTGAAGTCTCTCCTCCTATAGCACAACTCCCTCCACACTTCTGCTGATGTTGTGACATTCTTCCATCCCGTGAAGTCCCCTAGTCACGTAGCTCTACAACCCAGGAAATGTAGTTTATAGTCCCGTGCCTCCTTTCAGCTACCTGGAGTGCTAAGACTGTGCTTCCATCATATAGTCATATGGCCAAATCCCTGGCACGTATGGCTTCAATTGGCTGCCATTTACCTTTCCGATAAATGGATCTCTATTCAATTTCACCAGTTGAATTGCTCCATCATCGATAATCTCTTTGATGACATATGGCCCCAGCCAATGTATCTGAAATTTTCCTAGAAATTTATCAAACTTGTTGTCATATAATAAAACCAAATCATTTACCTTAAAGGTGCACATTTTGATGTACGAATGTACCATGCATTTTCGTGCTCCCTCTGAACTTGTTGATGGAATCTAGCCAAAAACCTATCTTCTTCAAGCTCTGTCAGTTGCGTGATCCTTTCTTCCATGGCTCCGTGGTCTACCATTCCTATGAACACCATTATGCATGGAATAGGTACAATATACTCCATTGGCATCACAACTTCTATGCCATAAACTAGCCTGAAGGGTGTCTATCAAATCAACTTCTTACAAGTAGTTATGTAAGCCGATAGCACCTCAGATACATGCACATCCCAATCATTCCTTTGTGCATTGCAAACCTTCGTCAGCACATTCTCCAAATTATTAAATTATTTAACCATTCCATCAGCATGTGGGTGATATGGTGTACTCTTTTGATGATAGACTTGGAATTCCTCCGTCAACATGCTGATCGTTTCATTAAGGAAATGCATACCACAATGTCTCATCAAAATATTCAGGCAAACAAACCTAGTCAACACATATTCAAAGAAGAATTTCATTTTTGTTACCCCTGTACAGTCCTTCACAAGCTGCACCTCCACCCATCTAGTCAAATACACAGTTGCAGTGATCATATACCACACACCCGTCTTTTTTCCTGGAGGTTGAATCGGGCCTAAAAAATCAATGGCCCATTTCTTGAATGGCTATAATGACACTTGCGGATTCAGAGGCAGCTTATCCCTCCTTGATGGCCTGCCCATCCTCTGACATGCATTGCATGCCTTACAGTAAGCCTTGGAATCCTTATGCAGTGTCAGCCACCACAACCTAGTGCATAAAATCTACTGCTTTGTTGATTTTCCTACATAATTTCATCCCGCGGCTCCTCCATGAGCTTCAACAAGGATGTTGTTCCATTCAAACTTAGGTACATAATGCAACAAAATTTCATTCGAGCCCATTTTCTATAAATGTCTTGCAATGATAGAAACCTCTCTCGCGAGCACCACCAACTCCTTCTTTTGTTGACTAGTATACCCTTTTGGAGCCCTCCCCATCATCAGGAAGTGTATGATATCTACAAAGTGAGTGTCACCTATGCGCACCACAAAGAGCTGCGCATCAGGCAGTCCATCCTCCAAATTAGTAGGCTCCTCTCCTGTTTCAATGCATGATAGATGATCTGGTCCTGCATTCAATTGTCCTGGCTTCACAATGACTTCAAAATCATATTCCTAAAATAGTAGGAGTCATCTGCATATCTTCTCCCCCAACATAGGCTTGTTAACCAAGTACTTCAATGTAGAATGGTCTGTATGCATCTTAAAGTGTCCTCGTAGCAAGTAGTGTCTGACCATCTTGAGTGCATACACCATAGCCAAACCTTCATGCTATGTCATTGAATATTTCTTCTAAGCTTTAAACAAATTCCTACTTGAAAACGCTATATGGTGATCCAACTCTCCCTCACCAACCTGTGTCAGTACCACCCCGAGCAAAATACATGATGTGTCCACATTCACATGAAATTCCTTCTTCTAATCGGGGAAGATTGGATCGGTGTGGTGACCATCTTTTCCTTTAACACATCTAAGCTTCACAGACACTCTTCATTCCAACAAAATATAGGATCCTTCTTTAGCAACTTCTCCATCAGCACAGTAATACGGGCATAACTCTTGATGAACTTTCTATAGTATCATGTATGCCCCAACATTACGCATAACTGTTTCACGCTTCTTGGCACCTCCAAGTTAATTATAATTGTTATCTTAGTTGGGTCCACCATTAATCCTTGTCTGCACACCACATGACCCAACAAGATTCTGAAAGGAACACAGAACAAACATTTCTTCAAATTGAGAACGATCTGATACCTTCGACATGTATCCATCATCAAGCGTAGACTAGCTACATGGAGTTTCACCAGCCAAAACACCGCCGAATCGTCAAAGCATACATCCAGAAACTTATGAATGAATTCCTTCAACACCGCGATGACTACACGTGAAAAGATCGCCAGCACATTCTTCAGTCCAAAAGGAATTATAGTATACTGAAAGCATCCCCACTCAGTTGCGAAGGTCATCTTACTTCTATTCTTTGGAAAGATCTTGATCTGATGGTACATCGAGAAACCATTAGTGAACGAATATGCTTCTTGTCCTCCTACATTATCCAACACTTCATCGGTGATGGAGTAAGAAAAGTATCATGCACGGAAGCATCATTCAACTTCTTGAGATATATGCATATCCTTATTTCATCCTTCTGCTTCTTTTCCTGAACTACTATTGGGCTCACCCAATCAGATTCTTCCACTAGATCAATAATATTTGCCACAAGCATTTTATCCAACTCTAAGTGGACCCTTTATTTATACTTTGGATTGAGGCAATAAGGCCTTTTCTTGATCGGCTATGCATCCAGTTTCAACATAACTTTCATAACTCCCAGGTCCCCTATGATCCCCTTTAAGTCTGGGAACTTCGTAGGGAACAAGTCCTGGTATTCATGGAGGAACTCAATGACCTTATCGACCATAGCATCATCCCAGTATTCCACTATCTTTGTAAACTTTGAATACGCCTCTTTCTCAATGTTCACTTGTATTGTTTTCAACGATGCAGTGATATCTTGGTTTTCTATCTGTGGCCCGTCAACTTCGCAGTGTCCTTCTGATTCTGGGATATTAATGTTCCTCAGATCCTCATATTATTTTTTAGCAGTCACATTGTATCATTCCAGCACGTGGCGCAGCTGGGTGGTGCAATTCGGTTGAATCAAATCCAAATGATCCTACTATATTCTGAAGATCGCTTCTTTGACCTCCTGCGATGCTTCATCAATGCACTCGAATCCTTCTTCAAATCAGGATGTCATCAAGAATCCCTGCCTCGAAATATCTCATTCATTTGTGCCATGGAAAAACTTTGTCTCCAACTACCAATTCATAGGTATTACATCTAATGTGTGACAGAACAGATGCACCCACTCCGGTTGTAGTTCTGCTCCACAAGCATCATTCCATTTGGCTAAGTAATTGTGTAGATCACTCCTTCCATCATATTTATCTCTCAACTATACCATTGGGTGACCAAACCACACAATCATCATTCTTCTATATTCACGCCATCCATTGAAGTTATCTTTATGCGTACCCCACCATATTTCAGGTGTAGCATGTAGCGCCAAGTCCAATGCTTGGAAGCGATGCTTCTCTGACACTTCCCTTTCAAATGCATCCAGAAATTTATGAACGTCAGTTAAACCATCATAGTAAGGTAGACTTCTTACCTCCAATGATACGCAGTGCAATGATTTGGTCATCATGTTACATCGTAGCGTAGATACTTCGTGCAATATATTATGCCAGTTTTCCAATTCCTCATCTGAATCTGATGTGCAGGAGATTTCGCATTCACATGCAAGACGTCCATCAGCTGTCAAATTCACCCAATCTTGATCTTGCATCGTTATCTTATAAATTTGGTCTAGATTGTCATCACTATCATAATCACGGACTGGTTCAGTGTACCACAGTTCTTCTACAGGGTCCAATAGTACTACTACGCGAAGCGATTTTATTTCAAATGACATCATCCGCTTCTTCAAATTAATCAACCTGTTCATGTTGATAGCCCAGTCGATCCCAAGGAGCATAGGGTAGGGATTGTTGTCATCCACACTCTGTCACTTCAAAATCGGCCAACATGCTCGCGCCTTTGATATCGACTGTCACTCCTTGTAAACTTCCCATGGGGATAATATTTTGCTGATTTTTCCATCCTCAATTG
Organism: Pinus tabuliformis; assembly: GCA_031772625.1. Lineage (NCBI taxonomy): Eukaryota > Viridiplantae > Streptophyta > Pinopsida > Pinales > Pinaceae > Pinus > Pinus tabuliformis. The sequence continues at coordinate 994,705,167 of CM062806.1, read as the reverse complement.
AATAGGAGACCACTACAATGTAGGTCTCCCCATTCTCACCCATGTTTGTTTAGGAAAAACATCCATGTCAGATCCTAGATCCAAATTGACTTGGTCCATTTCATATTCTCCTATTTGCGCAGTGAGTCTCATCTCTCGCCCTATTCTTGCCTTATGCTTACCAATCTTCCTGACCATGCACGGTCCATCAGAAGCATTTTCTTTCCCAACACACTTACTTATCTGCTCCTGTAATCCTTTCATAGCCTTGCTATCGTGCAACAACTTCATACAGTTCTCAAAGAAACTGGTAAGAATAGCAGGGTGCATCTCTTCAGCTAGCTTATCCTAACTTCCTAAGGTAGAGGCCTCGACAAAGCTTTTCTTTTCTTCCATGAAGGTTTCCTTCGCGCACTCCAAATCAAAGCCAACCTCCTTTCCCAAAGTTTTGTAGACCCATTCACATTCTTCAGGCTTCTTTCCCTTTTCTTCGCAAGTCATCATTCCACTTCGTAACACAATGTTCACATTAGGATCCTCTTTGCGGGGTTCAACCTTCATCATCTGCAGATTCTAGGTAAGCTATTAAGCTTGTGCCCATTTTTCGTGTATCTTAGTTAGTAATACAAGGAAGTCTTCTATCACATGGTCAAATTGAGTTCAATATCTGCATGACAGGCACGTTGGTTTCATGCATTCTCACACATATTGTATTGGTCACCCGCAATTGTAGAAAATCACCTATCCTTGACCTCCTCCACCTCGGCCTCGCCCGTGCCCCTGAAATCCTCCTTACGCTCCACCAGTGCCTTCATCTAAAGGCCAAGTTTCTGCCTACACCCTATATGCAAGCGTTCTATCCATAATTAGCTCATAGCTACAAGAGTTATTCTCATCATGACCCACCGATTGACAAAAGTTGCAGAAGAGCTGTTGTGACGTCTGTACAAATTTTTGCAACAGGTGACAATTATCTATCACATGTTTTCTAGCCACCTGATAGATAGCACACCATAGCATGGGCCCTGTACTTGGCCTTGCTTGAGTTTCCAGTCTTAGAGGCATCGACACTCTTGCTGCAACATAATTCATGAAGACTGGGAAATGATCTTTCTCATGCCCCTAGCTTTTTAATTTCAGGCACCAAACTTCTTCATGCACCACTGGCCAAACTGCTCTATCCTTCTTCAGACATTGAAAGTCTAGGGAAACGTTCTATAGCTAGACATGAATTTGTTGAACTCCCAAATTAGCATCTTGCATCAGTGCCTCATGCAATCTCATTGCAATCTCTACGGCTTCCACCTGGGTCCCAATCTTTTACTATGATAAAGAAACCCTCATATGAGGTAAGAGTGAAGCCACAAACCATTCGTGATGCTGCCCATCCGTAAGATTCATGTTGGCTTCGCAGATCATGCACTTCAAATCTTTGATCCAGATCAAGGGTGTCTCGCCAGACTTCATCATGATCTCCTTGAATCCCACAATTTATAGAGCTTCAGACTTAGGCCTACTAATCTCCTTATTCAGCACAATATGAGTATCTGCTAATGAAGCCATTGGGTTATATGTACCATGTTAGCACACATTCTTGTAAAGTAGTTACCAATGCTTCTTTCTTCATATGATTGTCCATTATACCCTGAGCCTATCATACAACATTTGTGACGAACTATAACTGGTCTGGGTCCTAAGTGCCTGAACCCTTGAAAACAGGGAACTTTATTGCATTCGCCATATTGAGCGATGGCAAAGGTGGTGGTGGTGTGGGCGAGGGTGTATGCTATGGAGGTGAATGGGGTATTTGTGGGAACCCTCATCTTATTAATTGAACAGTGCTCTGCAGTGAAGCCTTTGTTGTTTCCTCGTCGACACTCAGAGGAGGTTCAATCAGTGGGCTATTTTCAGGGTTTGTTCTCCCTCTATCCCTAAAGATCTTTCCACTTTGCATAGCTCCAAGCATCAAGGTAATTGAATAACCCACTTTTCACATAAGAGAATCTTAATCCAATTATTTAAAACCCTTAAATACTTACCTCATAGTCCCTTGAATAAGTGATGCTTTGCTTCACTGTAACTGATCGAAGTATCGACTGTGAACTCTATCACAAATCTTCCTTTGATACAATCGACCAAGTGATTAACAACAGTGCGATATTATCTTCTAAGGATTCCAATCTCCACACTAACTCCTGGGTCCACACTATCAAATTGTCAAGCCTCCACCTTCCTTGGATGTATGCCAATTTAGCTATCCACTTGTATAATTCAATCAGGAAGGAACAAAAGAAGGTTTCATGTATCTTCGTGTAGATAAATCTATCCAACCACTTTTCTTTCGTCAATAACATATTTTTGTTTTCTTGCATTGTGAATTGATGGATCTTTCTATCCAACTTGTCTTCAATTTCCTTCCTAGTTGGATTCTAGTGATGCAACATCACACATCCCCTTATGTAGATCTTGGTCCCGGAAACAGAACCATTTGTTGGCTTAGTGGGCCCTGACCAAGGTTCAACGTTAATTAGACAAACAAACCCCTACACTACTGGTCCTTTCAGCATCAATCCATGGAGCGCATACTGAATTCTCACCCGAAGTAGTATGGGGGGATACTAGAACCAATTTTCTGCACCCAGAGATGGTAGTGATGTCGCTTTGTGCCCTAACTCTGCCTTCACGCAAATCGATAAGCCTTTTAGGGCTTATCAATATACTTCCCTTAATCGGCCTCTAAACCTTGAATAAGGTCTACGACTATTGTTCTTGGACCATAAACATGTGATTTATTTACTTACGCGCTTCTGTAATTACCCTCACCTCTATATTTACCCAGATCGCCTTAGTATCTGATAGCTTCTACATGCATTAAGATATTCTATGCGTAAATAGATATTATTAATTGTAGATAGATAACAATGTACGCATATAGATTCGTGCATCAATATACAATTAAATCCTAAACACATTATTCATCATCACATAATCGCATTCATTCATAATAGAAGTAAATAGATCAAAACACAGATAATTCTAGAATAATCTTCTTTATTAATGCCTCAAATATTCTTACAGACTCTAACTACCATGAACACTCAGCTGCAAGGGTCTGCACACTCAGCTACGGACTTCTACCCTAGGCATCTGCACACACAGTTTCATAGCCTCTCTTATACCCTATACTCTTTTCTCTTTTCGGTAATAAGCCATTACATTCATCATATATTACTCCAAATCCCCTCCTTAGACTCTTCTATGACTCTCCTTTTTATACAATCCCATGGTCCGCAGAGCATGGGTAGGTCTTCTAAAGATGACATAACATACATAATAGAAGGGCAGAAAACCTTTGTGACACTTTACATCTTCGTGCTCTATGACCACAAAATGCAGATATTTTACACTTTACATACAAAAACTTTGGCTTTCTGCCCCAAAACTTGGGCTTTTAACCTGAAAATTGACCCTACGGGACCCTGTCCCAAGAAAGGGCTGCTTATTAAGGAAAAAGGTAAGAACATGGGCATGCACCCAAGATAACTAGTGGTGAATTATGGCTCCTATAAGTAGTTTCAAGTCCTAGATCATGCATGATTAAAAGTAGGAATCTTATAGGTAGAAACTTAAAAACAAATGAACAAATCATTTCACTTAAGTGGTGTTGTAAGAACCACCAATTCAACTAACTAGTTTGAAAGAACATTGAGAGGAGGAATCTCTAAGGCTGATAGGAGTTCTAGAGAACTTTCCTCTTGATTTTTGAAATAAACTATAAGAAGAGGAGTTACAGGAGTTAAAATCGGCGATTAATTTGAAATTTTTGAAATTGATATTATTAGCTCTCTAAATTAACAATTGGATATTTAGGAGGTCAATAAAAATCAAGAATAATTTTAAGAATAGTTTTTCCCTCGGTGCCAAAAGAAAACCCCCATGGGTAGCGACATTTCCTTATCTGGCTGGAAAACAACATACCAAAGAGATCCAAAATCTTTAACGAGATCATAGTCATGGAAACCATGGATGACATGTATAGTTCAAATAAATATCCTTCCATTTTATTACTTTCATAATCCATCATGGAATACTCCTACACCATGGTAGTCACGACAACCGAAGTATAAGCCCCACAAATATCGCCCACAAGTTTGGCATGGCCCATATTATGATTAAATGGCTACCTTCCCTCATCTTGCAACACAAACAGATCATCGATACTCTTCTTCATCTCTTCAACAACATATTTCTTACATAATAAGATCAACCACATAATTCAATCCCCCAAATCATCAAAATCCTCCATGCCCTACACAATTTCCTGCTCGATCCATTGCACACCCTCACAATAATAAATTAGTGCATCATGCTTGTAGTGTTGAACTTAAAAAATTTCCCACACATTCTATCTCACCTACATCACTAGAAGAAACTTATATTATGTCTCATCAGGCTTCAAATCCAAAAATTCCAGAAGTCATTGAAGAAAATGAGACTTCTTCTAGTTCGTATCAACAAGTAGATGAGATGAACAAGACATTGAAAACTCAATTTTCTAAAGGAATTCATGATATGACAACTATGGTAAATCAAGAAATAAAAGGATACATTTATTCTTGGTTTCAATCTATCATTAGTCTCCAATATCAGTCCATACTTCGGAAATTATTGGCACCATCCTTTCAAGGGAAGTTGATCTCTCATACCCTGATATTTATTAAAATGAATTTTTCAAATTTCGGTATGCACATGCTTGAGGCCATTTTTTGAAAATGTATCCATTGAAAGTAACCTTATATTTAAGGATATTTCATTTTTCAAAATAGAGTAGGATAGTATAGAAACTAAAATAAATAAGTAGATAAATAAATAAATTTCTTTATCTATAAAAATTATAGTGTTTGTTGCAAAAAGTTGTGTAAATCAAGCTCGATGATATATATTCAATTTTATTTGTATATGTAAATGCATTGTATTGAAAATCATATTCCTACAAATATTCACATCCATTTGAATCACTATTTGGGAGAAATTACTAGTTTATTAAACTTTATGGCATATGTGCTTGATAAAATTACTAGAAACAAACTCGGCATAATCATGTTTTGAGAGACGAAATAGTCGCATATTAAAAAAATATTTATATCCAAAATATCCCTCTATTTATAATTTTTAACCCAATTTTAATCACTCAATTTGGATCTCAAATGAAAAAAGTTATTACCAAAACATTCACAGGGTGTATAGTAGGAAGCTTAGGGAAAAAGTTGGGAAAATAAATTTTTGGATGCCTAAATTAATAGCTCTTGGCAATTTTTGTCTATGGAGTGTTCTCTAATGAATATAGTTTACAAATAAATCTTAATCACTCAATTTTGATATCATATGATAAACTTATCACCAAAATGGTGACTCTCTATCATAAATCAACACTCTTAAAACTCTATTTTTCAGTTTTTCATTGGCATATTTGACCCATCAATTATTTTTGCACTAAAAAGTTTTTTATATTTTATATAGAGAAATGAATCTACTTTAATCTCAAATTTTAATCAATTCAATCTGTCATCAGATGAAAATGTTACACTTAAAATATGGATTGTTGGTTTAAGATGGAAAATAAAAAAACAACTCTATTATGAAGGTTGTTTTGAACAAGTTTGGCATATCATCTCATGGAATTTTAAAAAACTTATTCTATTGGATATATCCCTCTAAATTTACTTTCGTTTGGATTTGGAATCGCTCAAATATAATGAGAAACAAATGACTTATGTTTAAACTATTGTTGGTTAGTATGATTGGCAACCGCTCTCTGATAGGTAACAAATGATTTTTCTTTGTTTATATTTTTGTGGATTTGTTTTAAAAAGTAATTAATTATTATTTTTTGCAGATTTATTGGATTAATATATCCTGCACACATCTCTTCTTCCATTATTACATGTTTTCTTGTAGGTAGATGCTCGTTTTTTGTAGGTCCCAGGAAAGTAAAGGAGGTTAATTTATTAATGATTGATTCTTGAAGTAAATATTAATAAAATAAGGGAATTTTTTTTTGGTAAGCTTGGCAGGACCCTCTCATTTTCGAGTTTTTACATGTCCGTTATTCACCCCATTTCCAGGGAGGGTAGCACAAGAATCGAACCCAAGATCTCCAGTTTGGTGAGACTTCATTTCCATGGCCATTGCCACTTGAGCTACACCTTGCGGACATAAAATAACAGAATTTAATCCAAACATATATTAAGAAATTTAATATCATATTATTTTGAGTTTTTATAGGTGCCATGATCTAAAAGGTTTTGGATCACAAAATCTTGCTACAAGAGTATTCCTGCTAGTCCCTGCCAATAAGAAGAAAATAACATCAAAACTTTTTAATTCTCAGATAAATCCATAATAAAAGAAATGAAGAATTTATTTCCACTGGAAGACCCTAGATTATCCAGTTTCTTTACCTCATCACCCATGTTATTTCTACGAAAATCATTATTCCAAGAGTTTTTTTCTTTCTACATGTTCACCATTACTGCTAAAACAAATTGTTTTTGCCTAGGGAAATAGATTGTTCTTCCCTGGAAACAGATAGTTCTTTCGTAGAAACATATTGACCTTCCCTTAGGAGACAACATTGTTGCACCAAAATCACAGTTGTTGTAACTTGAAGTTATTTATTTATTTATTTTCCTTTTCTAATTTCTCTTATGTTTTTGTGATTCGGGTATTGTTACATAAAAGTCACAATTGTTGTTTCTTCATGTAAATAAAAGAAGGAAGTTCTGAAGTTTTATGTTTTTGCTCAAAATATGTCCATTTTTTGCTCATTTTTATCAAGTGTGTTGTTACCTCAAATCTAATATTGAACACTCTTGTGGTAAGTATTGGCAAGAATTATTCTCTCTTAATTCCTCATTATTTTGTAAAGTGACTGTGACTATTGATTGGCTAATCCTCTGCCATGTAACCATGCCAAGATGCCCACAAAGTTAGTTTGGGGTGGGGTAGGTTTTCATAGTCATACTTGACATTTCATCTCGACAAGATTAAAATGATGTGTTGTTTCAAGGTTGTAACAACTGATAATGATACTATCAAATGAATAAATTATATATGTCTAGTTTCTTGAAAAAATATTATGCAAGAAATATTTACAAGTTCCTGTAAGGGGCATTGTAAAAAAACCTCATATGGTGGACTACTTCTATAGAACCTGAATAATATTTCACGAGAACTCTAGCACGATTGACTAGAAGGACCTTTACGTTATTATTTGAGATGCCTCATTTCACCATAGAGTAAATAACAAATATTTAGGATTATTATGAATAGTGTTGCTCATGGGCTAAACTTGAATAATGGGTTATGTGCTTAGAAAACATAAAAAACTCTCATGTTGGCTGACTTTCTCACACTCTAAAAACTACCAATGAGCAGTATACACTATTTTAAATCCTTCGAGAGGAATATCTATATATATATATATATATATATATATATATATATATATATATATATATATATATATATATATATATATATATATATATATATAGATATAGAGAGAGAGAGAGAGAGAGAGAGAGATAAATTATTCACAAAGAAATAAAAATACTAATACAAGTATCGAGAAGTAAAAGTAAAACAACTGAGGTACTAAATAGACCTGCTGGCAGTGGGTCAATGCTAGCATGGTACTAAGGTAAACCCATCGAGTTACTAAAAATGCCCACTGGCAGCGGGACTATGTCAAGTAAATAGAAATGCATAACACATATTGGCACACTCACTCCAAGTGGAGGCCCTTAGCTTCATTCTGTATGAATTTCCATTGAATTAAAGCTAGGAAGAATAAACCTGAAATTTTTGCTTGGAGAGAATTGTTTTAAGCTCTTTCAAGTATTTTGCTTTGAGGTTTTATCTTTTAGAAAATAAAGTGGTTTTCATGGAAGTGGGACCCTTAGTGTAGCTTCTTTACTTTGCTGATATAATGAGGCTTATCTTATACACATGAATAATGGTAATATTTTGAGAGACAAAGACTAAGATAATTGATTCATCTCATGTGTCACCATTTGTGTGCTCATAACAAGAAAAGATGATGAGTCTAGGGAATGCATCTTTTTGTCATCATTTTTACCCTATTTTATATTATCTTTTCATGCATTTTTATCCCATGGAATTCACAACATGATTATGCCACTTTTATATACAATGAGGTTATTAAGTTGATGAATAACTTATTAAGGCATCTCTGAGATGTGTTATAGAAATCTTGATGACAGGGAAACTAATCAGTTTGGTGTAAGGAAGAAATACTACACTCTATGACCACCTTCCTTCATCTTGTATGGCTCCCACATTTAGCATCACTTTCAGCATCAGTTCTTCCTACATAAGCTTCAACAAATATCATTCCATCCATGCCATCCCAAGATTTCACGGGGGTAAAACATGAGGTAAAATAACAACAATTTTTCATTTATTAAAAGTTTAGGAGAATGTCATGAAAAACCACTAACCATTGTTCCCTCATATTTTCAAAGCACTATTTCCAATTCTTTATGACTTGCCATCAAAAACTTCTAGTTTGGGAGAGGGTATTTTTCATTACTTTGTTTATCATTAACATGCCATTAATACTCTTTATCATCCATCACCATCCTTATTCATTCTATTAACCTCCCTTATTCCATGTGACCAATGACATCATCTTCCACAATCCTACTATGGGAACCAAATGGTTAAATCATTGCTCCATAAGAAGTCTTTTTGTTGCATAAGAAGCAACAACTAGAATTAATGGCTTGCCATTTTTACACAATAAGAAAGTACATAATTGTTACAGAAGCAATTTGCTTGTAAATACATGTCATTATAGACCATGCAAAGATTTCAACGACGATTGTAGCAACAGATTCAAACTTATTTATAGTGTAGCATGAGGGCGTGCTAATTCTCTAGTTTGGAGGAGTTGTTATTCACAGTGGTTATTTCCTCATTTCTTCCTGATTTAAGCCACACATTTTCATTTTTATATGGAGTAGAAATCTATTTCCGAATATATTTAAAACCATGAACTAGTTTCTCGTAAATTTTAGACAACAATAAGTTATCATTAAAATGAAAAAACCCAAAAAAGATCATGTCAATCTATTTTTCTAAAATTCAATAAATCAAGCATTCTCACATATATCCATTTTATTGATATCTGAAGATTCGTGCCTTATATTGCTTTGATTTTTGGTGTGGAGAAACATTAATGTAATAAGGAAAAACTTACAAATTTTAGGCCAAAACCGATTCATATTTTTTGAGAAATTAAGCATCATCACCTACAACCATTTTTATTATATCTTGAGATCCATGTATTGAATGGCTCGAATTTTTGGGGTGGAGATGCATTAATATAGAAAAAAACACGCTTGAAGTTTTTTAAAAAATTAACCTAGTTTGTAGTTTTTGATACATGGTTAATGAAGTTTTCTACTACTTGTATAATATTTTCCTACAACCACATATAGATAATCTGCAAATTTTTACAACTTCAACAACATTGCTAGCATAGGATAACGATTATTTTGAAGCAGTTTTTGCGGAAGAATTCTTTTCTTCTACCAATATCATTAGTTGGGCATAGTGTTTTGGTTATTGTATTACATTTTGGTTGGTACAAAGGCATTTGGTTGCACAAGATCATGTAACATACACTACTAAAAGATAGGGTAGTTTAAGACATTTTTTAAGGAAAAAATTAATATATTCGTGTTAAACATTTACATTTGCTTAAATGAAATATCTTAAAATAACCGAGAAACATTTTATTAAGGGAGTAGCTTAATTTTCTTAAAATAAATTTCTTAAACTAACCACTAGATGTTTTTATTAAGGGAGTTACTTTGGCCCATACCAAACAATTTTTATATTTCATCCAAATTGCAGGGTGGCAAAGAGGTCTTTCTATTGTTCGTGTTTTCCCTCAATCTTACCCATGTAGCGATGATGAATTCATATGTTCATTTATTCTAGTATCGATTGCAGAACCCATTCCAGATCCCATTAGAGATACGGTGGACTTATTTAACCATCGACTTGATAGTGGATATGATGGGGACTCTTTGTTCGCTAATTTCTAGCTTCTTCTAGTCTCAATGGGTACAAAATATTGATATGTCGGGTTGGGAGCTAACCTTCATTCAACGTGGCCAAGCTCCATCCAGTGGTAGATAATAACAAAACTTGAGGTTGATCGATTCATGATGTCATATAATTGGTAGTTTGACAGCATGGGATAAAGTTGGTGTATGACGAATCAATCAATAGTTTGTAGGACAGTAGAATGTAGAATCTTGATACCATTTTCATGACCGAGAAAGGAATTTACCCATTTATTTTCATATTTGGAATAAAAGGGGGAAATAAATGGGTTCCAAGGAGGGAGCTTCATCAAGGAGCTAAGAATCGACATATTTTTGTTTGTTTTTTCCCTCAATAAAGGATTCATTCATTCCCTATGAGAATTCTTTATCTATTTGAAATCACAATAGAAAAATAATCATGGTGCCATTTTCATGACCGAGAGGTCACTAAAAACAAAAGGTTTTGGAAACTATAAAGGTATTTGGAGATTTGCTAGAAAATAAAGACATATATGGGTTCCAATTAGGGGTCCTCGAATGTAGAGCAAGGAGTCCCATATTCATGGGAGTTGGAGGATTTATATGAAAACATAAGGATCTTGATGGTATTCTCCTCCAAGGCTTCTCAAAACTAAAAACTAGTTTGATGCCCACTCTAATATGTCCATAGGGCCAACTGCAGTCACTTCTTTTTTCCACTGAGAATGAAGACCTTTCGGCAGAATGCATAAAATATGTTGATTAGTTCCACCAATAAGTTATTCAGAATTCTCAGGAGTGCTTGTCTGGTGAGTCTTCAAATCTAGGGTTTGGTATTTATTTCCTTATTTGGAATTTTTTTGAAGGGGATTTGAACCCACTTTGAATCTTTGTCAACATGTTAAGGAGAGTTACAAAATTATATTATTACCAAGCGATGTTAATAATATGGAGTATGTTGATTATCAATTGTTAGGGTCCCACCCTAACCCCCTTATTTATGTAATGGGATCACGTCATAGTCAAGAGTCAATAAAGCCCATATTAATAATTGTAAGTGGTTAATCTGCAATTAATGATGGAACCATAGTTAATTGCAAATGGGTCGTAGTATTAGATAGAGGGTATTAATAAAACCCACGGTATTGGTCCGTGGTATTGCATGTATGATTCATATATAAAGGATAGAGACTCCATGCGAGGAGCATGGTGTCTTATTTTGTAATCGAGCTCTGCTCTATTGGAGGTTGCCCCCACGAAGAGGCAAGTGAACATTACTCTCTGAATAATAAAATCATTGCTATAATGTGTTCTGGGTATCTTTTCCTCGCATATTCTGTATTTGGGTATCATTTTGCAGCTGAAGAGCATAACAAGTGGTATCAGAGAACTTTCAGGGCCGGTGGGATCTCCATTTCTTAGCAAAATTTTTTTTTGGCTAGAGATGTGTTCCGACGTCTTTAAACCATGGGATCTATCGTTGAGTGCATAAACCTGCGGATTTGGGGAGGCATGCACGCAGGAAATACAAGAGGTGGTCACGTCTGTTGGACTCCCTTGTAACCCCTATGGGTACCCCTTCGAGTAGTAGTGCATTAGACAGAACCATGCATGGACTGTCTTCCACGTACCCTCTGGGTATATCGGAAGCCCCCTAGGCTCCCTTGAAACCACGCCATAGATAAACCGTCAGTCGTCTTGCAGCTACACTACACCGAGAACAACACTCGGAGAGATTACTCGCCCATATGGTAGGGTAGTCGGGTTGTACGGCTAAGGGTATGGTCGATCCTCCTTAGTTAGAGCCCTGAAACATTGGGCCGAGTACTACTGCCAGACCCTTATGTATATTGCGATCTGTAGCACCTAACACTCCTCAAGACCATAGTTCCCATTTCTATCGGGGGATCACACATCATCTCTTCCAGATCTGCTTGTGCAAAGGGGTGCACCAGCAGCAGACATCAGTCCCATAGTCTCGAGTTCGCAGATCAGCCATTCCAATCTATTAGATCCATCAGATCTGCAGAAGCAGTCTGTTCCGCCGCCCAGAGCTATCAGATCCGCCATTCAGATCTCTCAGATCCACCAGATCGGAGTCGTTGTGAAGGGTTCCTATACCGGGGTATAATTTTCGTAGGACTTTTGGCCGCATTGACATTTTGAGGATTTGGCGACTACAGTATTGATAAGGAAGGAGTAAAACTTCGTTAGGAGTTTTCAGAAAATAAATAAATAAATAAAAGATAATAAAAAAAAAGAGTCTGAGATCTTTCGGGGTGCTTATTGGTGATCTAGCCCATCAGAATTAGGACAACGAGCTGAGCATGGTGGTACCATTCACTTCTTAGTGGAAATTTTTTTTAGGCGGTCCCAATTTTAAAAAAATCAGATTGGTGTATGGTAGAAACTAGAGCTCAAGCGATGGCCAATGAAAGGATGGACAAACTTGAAGAGTCAGTGCAAACCCTCCACATTCAGCTTAGCGGACAATGTAGCATGGTCGAGAAAATAATCCCGAAGGGAAAGGAGCAAGCCCACGAGGAGGAGTATAATGGCAATGGACACAATGAGGGTGAGTCTAGCCACTCTCCTCACGTCTGGCACACCCACGAACAACCAGTCAACGACCTCCCAAGTTGGATATGCATAAATTTGACGATTCTCACCCATCGGCATGAATAGCACAAATGGAGCAGTATTTCAAACTGAATCACATCTTAGATGATGAGACTCAGCTTATGTTGGGGAGCATGTACTTGGACAATGAAAGGTGGCAATGGTGGGAATGGCATCAACGTTGCATTGGACCTTTTAGGACTTGGACCAAATTCACCAAAGCTCTTCAAGACCGCTTTAACTAGGAATCATCTTTTTTGGGTCGTCTTACTAAGCTCCGACATACTGGTACAGTGGATGAATATATTATAGCTTTTGAAGCCTTAGCCTTCCACACTTGGGGTCTCTCAGATGTGTTCTACATGGAATGTTTTATCAGCGGTCTTAAAGAAGCCATCAAAGCTCAAGTCCTACTGCACCACCCTCCCACATGGATGGAGGCTTGCAAGGTAGCTCATAACATGGAACGTGCATTAGCATCCCAATACAGTCACCCAAAGTTCTCCGGTAAAGGTCGCCCCCCACAGGCTCACAACACGACTCAAACACTTAAGGTCCAAAAGGTGTCCCCTGCGAAAATGGCCGACAGAACAAATCAAGGACTATGTTACTACTGTGATGAAAAATACTCCCCAGGTAATAAATGCAAGGAGCCCAAATATTTTCAAATTGATGCCACTGACTAAAGCTCAACAGAGGAAGATCCACCACTTGAGGAACATGAGCCGCTAGAAGAAAACAACCAAAAGGACAATGTCTCTCACGAACCAATTATTTCGTTGCATGCTTTGGCAGGGATTTCTTCCCCTCAAACTCTCAAAATCAGAGGTTTTATTAAACATCGCCCAGTAGTAGTCTTGATTGATAGTGGAAGTACACACAATTTCATCCATCAAAAAGTCGCAGAAGCAGTGCATTGTTTTGTACGAGCAGTTTCTAACTTCCAAGTTCAAATTGTGGATGGAGGCACAATGAAATGTGAAGACCGCTGTGAAAATGTCAAACTTCAAATGGGGGATTATCAGTTGAAAACCCACATGTTTGCCATACACATGGGGGGTTGCGACATTGTCCTCGGCGCTGAATGGCTCTGCACTCTTGGGCCAATCACAATGGATTTCCAGGAGTTTTATACGAGTTTTAAGCAGAAAAACTACACACATACCCTCCGTGGACTCCAGGCGGGAGCCCCCTCTATCATCAGCTCGCATAGGATGGAAAAATTGTTAAAAAAGGGCAATCATGGAGTTTTAGCTCAATTTAATGCCATCCAGGCAGTCGAAACCAAGCCTCTGCCAATTCATCCTGAGATGCAACAGATTTTAAATAACCATCTGTCGGTCTTTGACAAGCCTCATGAGCTTCCACCCTCACGAGGGGAACATGATCATAGCATCACCTTGGTTCCAGGGGCCCAACCCCCAAATATGTGCCCATACAGATATCTGTTCACCAAAAAGAATGAAATAGAAAAAATAATCAAGGAACTTTTGGAAGCAGGTGTCATTCGTCCCAACATTAGTCCTTATTCATCCCCAGTGGTCATGGTGCTCAAGAAAGATGGGGAGTGGCGGATGTGTCCCAACTTCAGGGCCTTCAATAAGTTGACAGTCAAAGATAAATTTCCCATCCCGGTGGTTGATGATTTGCTAGATGAACTCAATGGGGCTCAATTCTTCACTAAGCTAGATCTTCGCTCAGGCTACCACCAAATTCGCATGAAGGAAGTTGACATTCCCAAGGCTGCTTTCAGAACTCATGAAGGCCATTATGAATTCCTGGTCATGCCATTTGGTCTTTGTAATGTGCCCTCTACTTTTCAGAGCCTTATGAACCACATTCTCAAACCATATCTCAGGAAATTTGTCCTTGTCTTCTTCGATGACATCCTCATCTATAGTTGCACTTGGGCCACACATCTTCAGCATGTAGATCTACTCTTGCAACTGCTCCGCAAGCATAAATTATTTGTAAAGATTTCCAAGTGTTCGTTTGGCATGGAAGGAGTAGAGTATTTGGGCCACATTGTGGGGCGTGATGGTGTCAAGGTTGACCCCAAAAAGATCCAGGCAATACAGGAATGGCCTCAACCTAAGACCTTGAAGAGCTTGAGAGGAGTTTTGGGTCTCACATGCTATTATCGTAAATTTGTCCGCAACTATGGTCGCATAGCAAAGACCCTCACCCAACTCCTAAAGAAAAATTCATTCTTCTGGAATGAGGAAGCACAACAGGCCTTTACAGCTCTAAAAAATTCCATGTGTTCCACTCCAGTCTTAGCACTACCTGACTTCACCAAATCTTTTGTCATTGAATGTGATGCTTCGGGTACAGGTATTGGGGCGGCCTTAATGCAGGAAGGGCGACCATTGGCCTTCACAAGCCAACAACTAAGTGGGAGGAATATGGGCCAATCTACCTACGAGAAGGAAATGATGGCCATCTTACATGCAGTCGAGACCTGGCGACCTTATTATTGGGGCGACATTTCCAAATCCGCACAAATCATCACAGTCTTAAATATTTTTTGGAGCAACGCTTATCCTCCCCACAAAAAAATAAATGGCTCGCCAAAATGCTAGGATATCATTATGAGATACAAGAGAGGGAAATACAATAGTGTAGCTGATGCATTATCTCGCCAATTTGAGGAGGAAAGTACTCTGCTAGCAATTTCCCTTCCCATTCCAGAATGGATTGAAGAGGCTCGCAGGGAATGGTTTTCACACCCCAGGCTCTCCCAACTCATTTCTCAATTGCAGGTAGATCCAAATTCCACCAAGGGCTACTCGTGGCAGGATTATATTCTTCGTTAAAAGGACCGAGTCATAATATCACCAACATCCACCCTCAAAAGTCGCATTTTGGCAGAATTGCACTCATCTCCCATTGCAGGACATTCGGGCTTTCAGAAGACGTATGCTCGCACCAGAAGATCATTTTTTTGGACAGGCACGAAATAGGACATCCTTACTTTCATAGCAGAATGTGATGTCTGTCAACGCCACAAAGGGGAAACCGTCAACACACCAAGCACATTACAACCATTGCCCATTCCAGTGTCAATTTGGACGGAGGTTTCTATGGATTTCATTACAGGTCTTCCAAAGTCAGGGAACAAGTCAATCATCATGGTGGTTGTGGACTGACTGTCGAAGTATGCTCATTTATGCGCCCTACCCCACCCGTTTACACCAACTTTGGTCGCTCAATCTTTCATGGATCAGATCTTCAAATTGCATGGCATGCCCACTTCTATTGTGTCCGATCGCGACCCGATCTTCACCAATAATTTTTGGCAGGAACTCTTCAGGATACAAGGCACTCAACTAAAACTCAGTACCTCCTATCATCCGCAAACAGATGGTCAAACTGAAGCCGTCAACAAATGTCTAGAAACCTACCTTAGGTGTTTCACTTCAGAAAAGCAACACCTTTGGGTATAGTGGTTACCTCTGGCTGAATGGTGGTATAACACCAACTATCATGCCACCACCAAAATGACTCCCTATGAAGCAGCATATGGTCAACTCCTGCCTTCACCTACTTCATATCTCAAGGGGTGCTCAAAAGTACAAGCAGTGGATCAACTCCTACAACACCGCACAACCATGCTCCCCCGTCTTCGAGAGAATCTTCATCAAGCTCAGAATCGCATGAAGCAACAAGTAGACCAGCATCACTCTGAGCGCCAATTTCAAGAAGGGGATCAGGTCTTTTTACGGCTACAACCATATAAGCAAACATCACTGAAAGACAAGGGGTGTCAGAAACTATCTCCCAAATTCTACGGACCATATCAAGTACTTCAGTGCATTGGAGAAGTGGCTTACAAGTTGGCCTTGCCACCTACTACAAAAATCCATCCAATTTTCCATGTCTCATGCCTCAAGAAAGTGATTGGGAACAATTGCAAAATTCAGACCAGCCTACCTGAATTGGACGAAGAAGGGTCCATCTGGCGTCAACCTGAACAAGTCCTAGACACACGAGACAAGCAACTGTGTGGCCGCATGATAAGGGAAGTCCTCGTCAAATGGAAAGACACCTCTCCGGAAGATGCAACTTGGGAACCAGCCGCTATTCTTCAGCAGTTTCCGCAGTTTCGGCCTTGAGGACAAGGCTAGTCTTAAGGGGGAGGGCATGTTAGGGTCCCACCCTAACCCCCTTTTTTATGTAATGGGATCACGTCATAGTCAAGAGTCAATAAAGCCCATATTAATAATTGTAAGTGGTTAATCCACAATTAATGACAGAACCACAGTTAGTTGCAAATGGGCCGTAGTATTAGATAGAGGGTATTAATAAAACCCACGGTATTGGTCTGTGGTATTGCATGTATGAGTCATATATAAAAGATAGAGACTCCCTACGAGGAGCATCGTGTCTTATTTTCTAATTGAGTTCTCCTCTATTGGAGGTTGCCTCCTCGAAGAGGCAAGTGAACATTACTCTCTGAATAATAAAATCATTGCTATTCTCTGTTCTGGGTATCTTTTCTTCGCATATTCTGTATTTCGGTATCATTTTGCAGGTTAAGAGCATAACATCAATAGATCCAACTATGGAGAAAAAGGTTGGCCTATTTCTTTTTCCATGTATGAGACTATTCTTCTCACAAGAATGTCAATGAAAGTGAAAACATTTACTATAGGTACCCCTGACAGAACAAGGGTAATAAGTCACATAAGCACTCATGATCTTGTTGTAGATTTTGGTCATAATTTTATGCATATCCTATACCATTCAAGGAACTGAAGTAACACATCTTTTAATTTTTGTTTCTCATATTTCTAAATATTTGTTTTCTTCCTTTTAATCTTTATTCATATTAGGGTATTAATATCTATACAAGCATCAAAATTGATTGATTTTGTTTTAGATAATTGTGTTGTTACCATGTCTATGTCTATATTATTATGGAATATTTGGTCTTGATCTAAATATGAGTGAGGGACATTACTTAGATCTAAAAAAGAATAGATATTAACTAAAATACTTTCGTTCCATTAATTTGTTGGTTCATAGGGGTATCTTTTAATAACATATTGGTTGCATGGTTAATTTATGAGAAATTTTATTGTTGAGATTCTCCCTCTTTGTAAAACCACGCTCTTGAATATGAAAAAACAATAAAACTATTTTTATTTTCCATGAGTCAATATTATATAATTAAAGTTATAAAATATTCTTCCCTGACACTCTTTATCTAGGGATTTCCATATATTTTTTCTTCCCTAGCCCTCCCTTTATCTAGGACCTTCCACATAACCGTTCCCCACTCCATTCCACTCCCCTTCAGTTCATCATTTCATGATCCACAGTTCCTTCCTACATTCATGGCCACTTCCCTTTGGACATCATTTTTCATTTTAACTTCACTCAAATGAAATGGAACAATATTTTTTTTTTCTTGGTTTTCAAAAGAAATTACAATCTCCTCTACACAAATAGATCGAGAGACAAGTGGAGGTAAAGCATTGTTACTCCTTGGAAGTAAGGATATTTTCGACACATGACAGTTATGGCACATAACTATATGTTTCGACATTGTATTGGGAAATTCTTTCTTTCGCTCATGAAATTTATTTCTGTAATTTTCTAGGTGTAGATATAGGTTTATTGTACGTGCTTGTGGACTTATCAATCTCTACTACTGCATAAAATAGTGTAGTCATATTAAATCAAATAATTGGTAGAATTGGCACACCTTTCATTTAGGAGTTAGTGAGCCTATCCCTATAATACTAAACATAACACAATGCTCATAAGCCTCAAAAGAAGCAAGTCCTATATTATTTCGTAAATGTGTTTCCTATTTAATTTCGCAGGTAGATGTTGAATTAAATTAAAATTATAGTTATGATACTACTGGAGGATAAGGGGTTTTAAAACATTAGTGCATTATTAATTTTAATTATAATTTTTTTATTCTTGTTTTTCTCTCGAGTGACATTTTTCTATAGAATAAAATGATTAGGCGAATGACAGATGGTGCCCTATCACTTAATTGATTCAACATGCACGAGCTACAGTTTCTCTTAAAGCAAGGAAAAAAATGGAGAGCCACGTGCAGATTGCGAGGATTCAAATAGGACTATTGTCCCTCATCTTGACATGGTTACCCAGGTCGTAAGATCTGCTCTTTGCAACCATGGTGTGTAGATTCTGGAACAAAGTGCTTACATTGGAAGCCCAAAAACTCACGATCAAGTCTTGTGCACTCATCTCTTCCCTAATTTCTCATTTCAATCATGCTAAGCACATAAATCTCTTGAATTTCATGTATCAATTATGGGACCAAGGTCTCTAGTTGGCCTCGAAATCCCTTAAAAATCTAGTTACTTTATAAATAGGGAACCCTAACTAGCCTTGAGAATGCATTTTAATTCTAGAGTGAATAGGGTTTGTTAATAATTATACTTTGCTAGAGGATGTTTCGTTGACTTCCATACCTAATTTGTAGGATTCGGGTATCAAGGCCTTTATTAGGGGTTTCAAAGGCCTAACCCTATGGATTCACTCCATATGGTTTGTTAAAAATAGTTGAAAATTGTCCAATGCTTTTTACTATAGCTTCAAACATCTATTGACATTACCCTGGCCATATGGTCTCTAGCCACTTACTACTACAATTTACAAGACTTGTGTTTACAATTCTAATGTAAGGAATTGTGGAAATTATAAGGGTAATCCTTGATTTGGTGAAATTTTATTTTCATGTAAATGGACTCATTTAATGCTTCGTAATTCATTGCCCCAAGGCCCAACCATATCGCTTGTTCTGACTTGGAGTCCTATATTGGCTTGCATTACCTGAACATAGATATCCCTTGGGGTTTTCACTTTCCTTTTCTATGGAACAGGGTGTGAGCAATCTACGATTTTATGGAAACTTCCATGAAGGTTATCTAGTTTGGAGAATTAATGAATCCTCTACATTATGTGGGTTCCATGCTTCGAGTGCCCCATGAGTTCCACAAACAATATATGGCTAATATGGTTTCCATTGCTCCACTTTTTATGGCTATTGAAATACCATAGCTCCACAAGTTCTATCTAATTGCTTACGCAGGGACTATGGGTGCTTCTCTTTGTTGTAAAAGGAATCATCAATTTAACTAAGAATCAAAATTGTGTGATAGATGAGTACAAACTAAGGAAATTAAACTATAAATAGTCATTAGAGGGTCTATGTTATTTTCCATCTTCATGGTATGGTTTTTTATTGGGGCTTATATAAAAGGATGACACTTCATGCTACCTCATTTGAACTTTTCTCCCTCCCTAGACTTGTGCTAAACCCAGGCATTGCACCAATAATGTTGCAACTCCCAAGGGATCCTCAACAAAAATTATCAACTTGGGGTTCGTAGAAAATTAGAGGTGAAAGTTATATATGCACAATAGATTATATTCCACTCATGCCACCGTCAATTATGACATTAGATCAAAAGTGCTCAGATAACATTCCTCCTACTGAATTAAAATCAAAGCTTTCTAATGAAGGTGAAATTGAAAACTACTTCTAGCAATGAGAGTAGAAATTCCATTTACTCAACTTCTAGATTCTTAATTAATCAATTCATGAAAGGACAAAGGCTAATTTACTTGGAGAAACAAATCTATTTTATCTTGTAAAATCTATCAAACTACCAAACCTACCTGCATAAAGGAAGCTATGTTATCGTTCATAATTCAAGAAACTACTAATAGTAATTGCATGTATTCTTTACCTAGCTCACCACTTGCTTGAAAATAAGTAACCTACTTCAATCATACTGGTGATAAAAAGACTAATTCTACTATGTTTTCCACTGAAGAAAAGGAATGGTTGGAGTGACCTAGGAGCTTCCCCTGATCATCAAATCATAGCTAGAGGTAATTATTCATATTGATTGAGTATAAGTTGCAGTTGGTATCAAAATTGATGAAGGAAAGTGGTGTTATAGCCTTGCTACAAGTGGATACTACAAGAGCTCATGTATTGCTACAGGAGGGCCTGTAATGGTATAGGAGGTGTTCTGAGTGGCTTTTGAGGATGAGAATGATGTCTTGAGTATATGTATAGGTTGATGGAGGTTTTGGAAAATGAAGTGAGGTTGGGTTGAGTCCCTAGCCAAGCTTAGGACCTCTCAGTGATTTGTTTTACAGTATGATGAGCACTCACGGTATAATTAGGAAAAATGACTTATAGAAATAGAGTTTTGGGAAAAATTTGAAGGTGGAAAGAGAAGGTGGAGGAGTTCAGGATGTAAGTGGTGAAGGTGCCCTTCCCTGTAGGTTAACACAACCCTATAATCAATCACCTTCATAGATACATTTATCATTAACAAAATGAGATAACCTATGATGGAAAACATGAGTTGAATTTAAATAGCATTTAGCTTATTCCATAACACTGATATAATCACTAATCTGACTTCTAAGCTACAGAAAACAAATGTAAAACAGAACAATAATCATTAATCTATTTCCAATAAACCATAAACACAATATTTTGGACTATGGTTGTGAATCCTTCCACTAATTCTCCTACATGAGAAGTGGGGAAAAGGCTTGAAACAACAAATCTTTATATCTTAATCTCTACTTAAATGAAAGAAACTATGAATTTCCTGGAATCAAGAACAAACATAAGTACAAAAGGAGGAACAAAATCCTCTAGATTAGGCCCAAACCCAAGGGTATCATCCCTCAGAAACTAACTCAGATGCAACTTAAAATCCAAATTCTCATTATCAAAAAGTGCATGTCTCATAAATCACATAAAAGTTAAAAGTAACAATGTTAATCTTAAAGGTCAATAGCTATACCTAGCTTGACAAAAAAATCCAATGCTAGTGAGACTTCCTTCTCGTTTATTTATACAAAAGGTCAGCTAATAGTAGATCCCTTGAAAGTAAGAGTGGTTCCCTCCTTGATCGCAAAAATGGTGGATATTTCCCCTCTTGAGCTTATCTTAGACAAGGAGTCACTCAACTGCCAATGAATTCAAACATGTGAGAGAGCATACTGTGATCCTAGGTTGAGTGAGGGAGTTAAGAAGGTGGAAAAATCCCCTAGATTCCCTCCTAGTTGTCTCCATAAAGACCCTACATAGTAATAGCCTAAAAAATGCTTCATTTTACTCCAACTAAACAAAATTAGGTCACATAGTATGACAAACACCTTTTCCTCCTCTCACTAAGAATACTATAACAAAAAATGTGAATCAGTGTGTGAGACGGATAGTTTTAAGGCTGGAGGATAGCATAATGATATTCAAAATATACCTATTGATGGTACTCATCAACTTGCAGAGCTATTTGCATTTCATTTATTTTAAATGGGTATTTTTTTAAGGCCACGTTTCTTCTTCCCCCTCCTTAGGCATTGACCAACATCTACATTGTGTTGCTTCTCTTATAATTGGAATACAAATGTGTATTGGAAATGGGGTGCCTATGGATCCACTTCAAGAATATTAAATTGGTTACCAAATTCAAATTTCCATTTTCAACAATGAATTGGAGAAATGTGCATCTGTTTACTAGACCCCCTTCGATAAATTATCAATAATAATATGCAACATCAGTTCAACGATTGTTCTTTAATTAAGAAGAGAAATAACCTTTGGGCTAATTGATTGTACATTAAATAATAATGATTGGGTTGTTTTGAGCAGATGAATTAAATTACAAAAATAATTCTACAAACCAAGGATAACTTCTGCCCCATTCCTAAAGAGTAGAGAGCATGTTCATTAGAGCGAACCTCTAGGATTAGTGTCACATTCAATGGAATGTAGGACGGTTTCCTGCTACCATCAACATTTGAACATTTTCTAATATAATTCTTAGTTTAGTAATCTTTATGCTCATTTGAACATTCTTGTTTGTAGAGAAGAGGTACATATTTGTTGATGGAAGATGCTTCTAATTTTTCAGTATCCAACACAACTTCTGAATCATGGTAAATTACCAAATATTTACGTCACTCATCATTTCACTTGCATTATAGCCTCGTTGAAGTCTCCATTCCATGAGTCTAAAATCAAAATTTTCAATAATACTTTTTAATTTTCATTTGTGCCACATGTCATGATCATTACAAAAATTATATTTTATGTCTCCCCCTCATCAATGGATTTGTTAATTTGTTAACTATACATTGGGTGCAGGACACACTATTTCTTGAGCCACACAAAATGACGTAATCCATTTTAGGGACAAGCCTATTATTAGCTTCTTGAATGCCTTTGGGAAATTTTGAATTCTTATAATCATAATTCCAGGTTATGGTTAAAGATGATTAACAATGATTGGCTTCTAGAGTATTCCATTAATGCATATCGTGCATTATTGATGAGAAATTTATTCTCAATGGATATATTCCAATTCTATTGTGTTATTTTTATAAGAAGAATTTGTGTTTTCGTTTTCGGAAATCCACCCTTAACAACTCGTGTAAGAAGTATTGATATTTTGTTATTTAAGAAAGTCATTGCTCAATATTGAGTAAATGGTAGGAAAGTTGGGTTTTGTGTCCAAAATTCAGCTTAACCCACTCATAATTTTGTGTTCTTATTATTTTATCTTATGTATGTCTTATGATATTACCTATGGGAATATATGAATGAGCCATTTCATGAATTTATTTGAGGCTAACAGAAATCCATACAATAAAACCTATGATGATATTCACAAGTCGTAATCTTGTTTGCAAGCAATGTACTTTTGTCCATGTTATTTGTTTATCTTTCTTTCACCCTATGCTTTAATATTGGGAAATTATGGGAATTTGTGCTAGCATGACTATATAATAGAGCCTAGCAAGGCTCCAACCAATCACATTCATTCCATTGACTAACTAGGTGTTATTAGAATGCTAAATAAACTACTAGTTGTGGGTCACCTTAATCATACACAACCTATTGGCTTGCTTAAGGCATGAACATGCCCATAATATGACATGAGTCTTTTGTATTCCTTTCTTTGTGTATTTGATGGGATTTAGTTGATCAACTAGACACCCATGGCTTTTAGAAAAGTGTTAATTTCGTTCCTTGATGTATTTTGCTTCGTCCACCCACAATGCATGCGATAGGATGCGATAGGAAGAGGAATATTGAATCAATTTTACATATGAAACCTATCAAACTCATCGAACTTTATAATCAATGGCTTTATGTGTGCCAAGGTTTCATCCCGGATCATTTTCATGGAATTTCCCATCTCAATCACTAAACAATGATAATGGAATTGACTTGTGCTTTTCAAAAAACAACATCAAGGAATGGTCATCATGTTTAGAAGGTTATTATAGTTCTTCAACTATAAAAATTCCAGACCATTACTTATAATAATTTCTCTGAAATAAAATTGCATTCTAATTTTCTATATAAAAATAATATTGTTCCAAGTGTTGGTTCCTATAGGAAAAGTTACATTCTAGGCATATTTCTCCCATAAAGTCTAATACACAACCCACCATTTTTAACCTCTTTGGATATACTTTTTAACAAAGAAAAATACACCTCATTCAAACAATCATGTTAAAAGTTATGCACCATTCAAGGTAGGGTATTTGAATGGATTTTGCTTTTGTTTATCTTGAGATATTAGGTTGTTTAATGCTTCATGTTATTGTAACCCTCATTTGAAGGTAGGATTTTTCATCTATGATATTTATAGATACGACAACCTCCAATTATGGTGTAGAAGTTTTCAATTGCATTACAAACTTTGAATCCACAAACTTGATTGCATAACCTTGTTAGTCTGCAAGATTGATAATGTGGAATGAGGAAGAATAAACATGATTGGAATATTCCTAATCATTGTTATATTCAATATCCTTAAAATATTATTCATCATGATATTTAATATGATTGTGGAACAATGAGCCATTTCAATATCCTTAAAATATTATTCATCATGATATTTAATATGATTGCGCAACAATGAGCCATTTCAATTTTTAAGTCTATTGAACATTCCTCTAGACCTCTAGTTTGACTTGCAGCCGCTGGATTGATTGGATGATAAGGGATTCCTACTAGTTGAGTTAGATTTGAATTTTTATACATGATTG
The DNA here is from genome assembly GCA_031772625.1 of Pinus tabuliformis. Taxonomy (NCBI): domain Eukaryota; kingdom Viridiplantae; phylum Streptophyta; class Pinopsida; order Pinales; family Pinaceae; genus Pinus; species Pinus tabuliformis. The sequence goes on along the minus strand of CM062806.1, from coordinate 994,680,376 downwards.
TATATCAATTTTCATTGGTTAAGTTTCGGTATACTATGTCTCGTTTTCCTGCAAGTAAGGATTTTGTGTGTGTGCGCAAGGTTGGAATAGGGATACTAGTGTGTAGATAGGTTTTAGTGCCAAAATAATGTATCAATATTAACCCCTTGGAGGTATTAAATTATTTTACCATATTGGCCCTGTATAGTAGATCCTAGAAATATATATATATAGATATATACCCTTGAATAGATCAATGATACGTTCATTATATATGGAAGTGATCCCTAGCTTACAAATTTCCTTGGGGGTTTCGTGATCTGCTCCTCTATTTCTCTTGGGTTTCTTACACTTGGAAGATTAGGGTTTGTAGTTACTTCTTGGACATTTCCCCAATGTATGCAGCAATAGTAATGGGAATTTTTAATACAACAATGATCGTGGTTGGTTTGGTTGTTGTAGGGTTAATAGGTAAAATTCTTGAGTCTTCCAAAGCTATAAGAATGGATCTCTCGAATACAAGCACATGGAATCATTTTTTTTGTTCCTACATTTATTTTCAAATTTAGTGTTGTCATAATCTTATTTTTCTCAATAGTGTACGTGTATTTTGTCTAAGTTGTTGGACACTCTATCACACTCTTACCAAATAATGATTTTTAGTAGCGTATTGAACCAAAAGTTGGATTATGAGTGGGATGGATTTAGATGTAAATCTTTTCTTGAGTATTCTTGTTTGATGTTATAAGTCCCAACGTGAAAAATAATAAACAGATTATGCAAAGCCTATTAATGGTCTGGGAAGGAAGATAAGGAAGTGGAACTATAGACCTTCCTTGTAGAAGTGCATGGAAGATCACCACCACTTGATAGAAGTAGTGAAATATGTGAAAGAAAAAATATTCAAAGAACAAGCATAAGCATTTTCCCATGATCTCATTGAGGAAATTACTAGCATATAGAAAGCCAACCTAAGAGTGTGTATACTAATGGAGTAGATGGAAATTGGAAAAAAATGTATTATAATAGTAGAATTAGCAGTAAATGTACTATAATAAACTTCAATTCTAAATTGATTGAATAGTGGTTATAATCTTTAGCCAAACAAAGCTATCTTTGAAACACAAATATCCCTGAAATAGCATGTGGGAAAGAAAAATTTACTAAGAAGGTATGGATACCCACCCTGGTTGTCTCCAAGATCACTATGGGTGACATTGCTGGTGAAAATACTCTTCATAAACTACCCATATAACATATCCTAAACTAAGGCCCAAGACCTTATTTGTACCTATCATTCCCAAGCATACTTTTTTATAGTTTACATATTAAATAAATGGTTATATGCTATAAAATTATTCAATTATATTAGATTTAAACTAATATTTTAAATTTATCTTACTAAATTGCTTATAGGAAACCTATAATGGTCCAAAAAAAGGGTTCAAACCTTTTTTATACAAAATTTTGATTTTCTACTCCATTTTTATTAGGAGTTAGAACTCTTTTAGTAGATGGAGATTGTTACACAAAAATATCTGCACCGACAAAAGCGAAAAGTCCCAAGCACCAAGGTTTTAGTATTTTACCCACTGTCACCTCAGTATCTCTTCTTGTATCTTTTGGTTGGCTCTTCTCCAACTCAATTTGGAGCTTCCCTAAAGAAATTATTGCTAAAGATTTGGAGGCACCTCATTATCTAGCTCAATTATTGATGATAGTTGTTAATTATATATTTTATCATTGTTTGACTTGTATATTGGATTTAGTCACTTGAGAGTATTATTTTATTGCTGTCCTTGGGTATTTTTTGTCACTACTTGGAGGAAATTGTCTATCTAAACAAACTTATTACTTCCCATGAAATAGAATTCTACTTTAAGAAATGTTTATGAAGCGGGATTTTAAATTGAGGTGTTTTTAGATGATTTAAGGGCCCCTATGTACCCTAAAATAAAATGTCATATAATTGAAACTTCATTTGTAAAAGAAACATTGATAACCTTAAAAAATAGGTGTTGTTACTTTCTCTAATTTTATATTTTTGTTTTCATCTTTTTCAAACACAAATACAAATATTGCTTATCAACTTGCCAATTTCGAATCTGAGGAACAAATAGAATGCATTTCTTTGAAATTTAGGTTGTATGGTTGGTTGTTTGTAGATTTGGCTGATATTTTCTTCTTTGGTACTTGTTCAATTTATTATGTTTCAACCATATAGTGTATTGATAGCTGATTTTTCTTTCTATTTATTTCATTTATTAGGGTTAATTTCCATGCTTTAGTGTCATCTTATTCTTAGTCTAGTAAATCTCTCTAATTCAAAAGTTTGTGTGTAACTCTTCCTGTTTTTTTAATTGTTTCTCTTGGTATCACGGTTCCCTGATTTTATATGGGGCACTTTTTTTACGAGATTTGTAGTTATATCTACCAGGCTGCATAAGTTTAACTACAGATGGAATTGTAAAAAAATACCAGAACATAGAGCTCAACACACCCAGAAAAAATAAGTTGAAATAATTTTTTGGTGGTGGTGTACAATAGAAGATTGAATTACTAAAATGATGTTTTTATGGTAGTGGATGAAATTAGTTCGTTTCAAGAAGTATGAGTGTACAATGAATATTGATGCTGGTTCCAAATAAAGGAATGCAAGGTTTCTTTATGAATATACTATGGAGAGTTGAAAAAATAGAAAGATCATACAACCAAAGAGTTGTTGCGGTTGTACATATTTCTGTTACTCTTGATGAGTGTGGAATGTGTATTGATGTTGATCATTTTTATCCTAAAATTTTTTCGTTGATTGTTGAGTTTATTTTGGAATTTCAACTACTAATTATAAGAAGAGCGTGGTTGTGGTAAATCTATTGAAATTTCATATTTACTTTTGGATGTGTAGATTCTAGGATCCAAATTAGTAGTAATTTGGACCAAAATTTCTTATTTTCCCCTGTTACAGGAAGAAGTCAATTAGATAATTAAATCCTTAGCTTTTGGTTTTTGTATGTATTTTTACTTATTATGATAATCAAAGTGATATTGATAACAACAAATATGAAGAAATGTTGTTTCAGTTTGCATGAGAACTATCTAACAAATTTTTTTTCCGTTGAGAGTTTTGGCGGGAATGGTTGCTATAAGTTAGGGCCTCGGAATATGTATTAAAATAAATTTATGCTATTTTCCCTTATTGATGAGAATTTTACTGAAAAATAAAGATGCATCTAACCCGTTTGTATAATAGAGTTTCCAACAGTTGTTGATTGGGTGCATTTATTAAAGTCACTCATTAAAAAATGTATAGGAAGATACCAGCATTATGGACCTAGATATAAAATGACTATAGGTGGCATATGCTTTGGCCTATCATATTTTAAGGGGACATTATCAATTGGTTTCCTTTCTTATCAATGTAAAGGGCTAGGACCTATGGTAATTCCATGATTAAGATTAAATTACATGTGCATCAAAAAATGACTGCCTTATGTTTTCTATTAATTAGAGAAAATAAGGTTTTCAGTGATCATGATATTTAGCCCTAGGAATCAAGTGAAATGTATCTCAAAAAATCTACAATTTGTATTATGACTCTAATTTTTTTTTAACATATTCGCGTGTTCTGAAATTAAGTAATTAGAAAAAATTGTGACCATATAATTTTGATTGTTCAAGCCAACTAAAATATGAGTCTTGTTCTTTCTCTTAGATTTTGAAATACTATATTGGTTTATGTTATTTTGACATTTTAGTGCCAAGGAAAAGGAAAATAGGAGCTACAATGAGAATGCTTATAAAGGTTGGCTCAAAAATTGGTGGAGAGTTATATTGAGGTGGAAGCAACAAACTGAACTTTTATCATTGCTCATGTTTAAAGCAGGGGTTTGAACTTTTTTTATCATCTAATTGTAAGATTTTTTTCCGCACATCCAAGAATTCCATGATGTCATAAAAATGTATAACTTAATTTTCTTCTTCTGTTGAAATTTTTTATTGTTTGACACTACTAGTATATTTATAACTTCTGATTGGCGGTTGGGATCTCATACACTTATCATTATAAAGTGAAGAATGTTCAAGAAAGCATGTAATTTTTTGGAATGTTCAATAAATTTCAACTTTGTATAAAATTCTAAAAAAAATTGCTAGTGTCAACTAGAGTAATGAATGCCAACAATCAAAGTGTGCATGCTGACTGAAATAGCCTAGATTTTAACTTGTTTAGCACACTCAAACATCGAAATGAAACGATATTGTTCATACCATACCATACCCAATAATCCCATCAGAGAACATGTTACTGATGGGATTTGGACATTGATGGGGAGGATAAAAATGGCCTTCTTAGCCACCCACTCTAGCTAGGCCCAATTTTCATCTGAGTTATTGTTACACATCTTTTGGCTTAGTTAATTATCTGCATCTAAGATAATTTTTATACAAATTGTATTGAATCATAATTTTGTACATTCAACATTGGAGGGCCATTATCATGGGTTCATGTGGTCTATCATTTTGGGATTATCCGAGACAAAAATTGAGTAAGAAAATTATCATTTATTGTCTTTTATGCTTTATGACAAGTATCTCTTGTGAATTTTATTTGAGAAAAATTGTGTCTATTCAAATTGTAATTAACAAAATTCATTTCAATACTCAAATTAATGTTCCCAATATATTTGTTCTCCAAAAAGAATAATATTAACAAGGATACTATGAGCATAGTCATGTTTTGGTTACATTGGGAGCTTCAAATTACCAATATTGCATGACAAACCCCAAAAACCCACTTAACATCATACCTTGAAGCAGGAAGTAATATATTTATGTGAGTAAATTCATAATAGCAGTTATATGTTTTTTACTTTAGAATAAGTCGTTCCCACAAAAATCCTCGTATAGAAAGCCTTTCGAAGTCGCTAATTTGTTATTAATGACCTTTGCAGGGTTGTTAATGAGTTTTTGTATTTCATGCTTGTGGAGAAATTTGAGGGATGGTAAATATGGTGAATAACCATTATTATATATTTTTTATTGTTGAATAAGTCATTCCCACAAAAATCCCTATATACAAATCCATTTGAAGTCGTTAACTTGTTATTAATGACCCTTGCAGGGTTGTAAACCAATTTTGATATTTCATGCTTGTGGATCCATCGATAGATGATAAATATGATAAATGCCATTATTGCAGCATTTTTGTTTACCAATTTGTAGTCTCTTTATTTGGTGATGATGTACCTCCATAATAGATATTTTATAGAGCATATATTGCAGATGATCTCATTCCATGATCTCACCTATTAGGGCTTGAACCACAACCTGTATATATTGTTATGGAATCTAGTATGGAACTACTTTACACATATATGTCCTAGGTAAATGTCAAAGGGAGTAAAACTGAAATTCCCCTCATGTGAGATTACACATAACTACATCAACATTCTCTTGTGGCCTATTTGCACTAGATTGTCTTCATCTTGGATTACATAAAATGCAGGAATGTCCCCACTCATGTGCCTTCAATAAAATCAATAGATACCATCAAACATAACACTGTACAATTTGAAATGTTGTTGGAAATGATATGTTCAAGTATACAATATATATGTTGCTTGAAATACTATGTGACTAACCAATAGCCCTCTTTAGTATGTCATTATAGTATTCAATTAACTAGCTACTTCTTCTCATGTAAAATATGATGTCTTTATCTACAAACATACGCAAGATTCTGATATCCATGTTGTACTAAAATATCCCACATTGCATATGTAATTTGAGTGGTAACACCTTCCATGTCCCAAACAAACTCTCCTTCCCAAAATAAAAATACTAATTTGAAGTTATCTCTTAGAACAAACTAATAAAAGCGAGCCCCATCTACATAATACAATTTTATATAACATCAATCTCAACATATTGTTTTCTTTGGTAGGAACCAAAACCAATGAAGAAATGTGAGGAATGTGATCATTTAATTTTCAATGTGTGCCAAGGAGTAAGTGTAATACCTATGAATCATGATGAATGCATAGACACCATAACTTATGGGAACATGGAACATTCCAAATTTCCTTTTCCTTATAGGAACACCTTAACAATTTGTCCTAAGAAGGAAATAATGAAAATAATCTTCATCTAACATGTTGCTTTACAGTTTGGAGCATTGTATGAAACTACTAGAATAACATTTAGTTATTCCCTTTCGAATATAAATTTTTATATTACGTTAGAAATGAATTTGTAGCTTAAATTATTTCAATTACAATTAACTTCTGATTTTAGTTATATTTTTATGCAATTAATCACATATTATCAATACCTATTTGCTCTATTACTCCACTAGTTGTCTCCCACAGCTACACTTGTTGACAATGGAGATATCACATGTAGTCTAAGCTTATTATCATGTTGTAGGTATTCATCCTTAGAGGAATCTTCTTCAGACCCTCTTCTCATAGGGGGATATGTAGTCGTTCATATTGTTTGGATCTTATCTATTAAGCAGTAACATTTAATAATGCCCCATTATCCTTGTCAGTCTGGGCCTCTGGCCAATTTAGGTGACAAAATTGTTTATTGAAGATGAAAATAAAATCTAATCCATGCTCAAGTATTTGTTGTAGAATATATAGTATTGCATGCTACTCTGCATCCCACGAGGGGATGGCTCGACCCATCGATAGTTCAATTGTAACGATGCATCAAATATGTAAGATGCATTGGGTGCAATAAATAAAAATGCTTATCTTAGCAAAAACCCATCCAAACTTGGGTTTGATATCCATTTTGAGGTTGTGAAGCTCGAGATGCATATATTTGGTTCACACATATGGTCAATGTATTAAATATTGGAAATCAAAATATGTAGTCTCAAGCTTCCAAACCTTAAGATGAATATGAAATATGGGTTTACATGGGTTTGTGATAGTATATAGTTTATTTTACAGGGTTCTTCGCCTTTGTTTCCATTTTTTATTGTAGATTTGACTCATACACACCATATTGTGCATAATGGAGGAGGGGACCTTTCCGACCCATGCTACTTTTCTCAACGCAGTCTCTGGTAGCAAATTCATCAAAATAACAAAACAATGGCATGGTTTATGTCCTTCGGATGACTTAGTCACTCTTTTCCAATTCCTTTCATGTCAATGAAATGATGTAGATAACCTGAAATTCTACATAATATCTATCACTACAAAAAGTTTTATTGTTTTACCATTTTTATGCATTCTGAATACAAAAATCCAAGGTCCCTATGACCGAGGCTTGTTTACATGGGATGTTGATATCTTCAACTATGTGACTCTAATATAGTGAGCTTCCAATCATCCATTCTCTAGAACTTCCATGCCCATAAGGGTCAAAGTTAATGACCTCATTGAACATCTCACATTGAAGGATAAAATTCAATAGTTGGTGAGCAAGTCAGGTGGAATTCCCAAGCTAGGAGTTCCCAGCTATGAATGGTGGTTTAAGGCCTTGCACCAGGTCTCCAATGTTGGCCTAGGAACTCAATTTGTGGATGGATCCATTCCTGCTACTTCAAGTTTTCCACAAGTCATTCTCACTCCAACTTCAATCAACACCTCCCTCTAGGAACCCATAAGACAAGCACGTGTACTTCAAATACTATATTTCATCTTGTCATGGTTTTTCATATACTTCAATTCAATTTTGAATATGGTCTTTTAATACAACAATGTTATTCAATTTTGAATATGATTCTCATAGTGGTATTCATGTTTTTTTCTCTACGAATGTTGGAGGACTAGAGATTATATTGAATTAATATTAAATAAGATTTTCATTTTATATGGCTTTTAGATAGTTATAAGTTTGGAATTTTGGATTATTTTGTTGCTCACAACATTTGCAATACATATGGAAATATATAGTTTTTATCATTACAATTTTCTATGTTTTTACTACTGTCATGAAATTTTACTTTGAAATTGAGATTGATGCTATATTGTCATATTATTATTGCACTTTCCACTACTTCTGGTTGTGTTTTCTCTCTCAATTTGAGTTTGAAACTAAGTTTTACTATGTGCTACATACTTGTAATGAATCAATTTATAATTATTTTGAGTTTTTTAATATTTGTTATAGTCCCATGAATTTGTTGATTGGATTTTTAATTTTCAATTATTTTTCATGCTTATATTTTTCCATTAAGTATCTTGGAAATATTGATTAAATATGATAAAAACTTAGAAAGTAATCTTAGAATTCTACTTCATGATCATATTGGATCAACAATGCTTCTACAATGTATAATGCAAGATCAATGGGATTGACAAATTGGAGCCCTAATGTGAATACATTTCGTGACTCCAGATGGGGCCATGGTCAAGAAACTCTATGAGAGGATCCTTTAGTTGTTGGTAAACATGGAACCCACCATGTAAGAGGATTACAGTCAATAGGTGCTTGAAATCCTAACAAATTGAAGGTTGTTGCTTGTTGTCAAAATTGCGCTACTTATGAATTGGATAATTGGAATGGATTTGATCTCTTCCATTTAGATACGAAGGTATAAATAGCATGATCTATAATTGAAAATTCATTTATCCACTTATTACATAATTTATTTTTCTAGGTGGTGATTGTGACCTCAAAGTTGGAAATACAAATTATAGGTTATACAACAGGACCTGGAGGACACTTATAACCCACCATTTAAGAGTTGTGTGATGGATGGCCATGTTGCAAGTGTCATTTGTTCTTACAAAAAAGTTAATGGTGTTCGAACCTGTGCATTCCCTAAGCTTCTTAATGGAATTATATAGTGACAATCGGGATTGAATGGTTATATGATCATTCAGTGAATGCTATCTTTGTAATTCTTGAAAATAGTTTCTTAGTTATCGAGAATTTGAACTAGAATATATGTATACGGTTTTCATCAATTGTTAAAGAAACTAATATTTTTCCTAAATTGTATTGTGTAAATACATAACATCTTCCTGTGATTCAATAGATGTTCTGTACAACACTGAAAACTAGACTACAAATCCTAAAAGATCGGTAGTAGATGTCATGGAGGCTAGTCAATGGTAGAAATAGTAGAAGGTTATATTTTATAATTGAATTGTAGACAATAAAATTTTGTTTATTAATTACTGTTTATCTATGGCTTGTGGATGAATAGAAAGATTGGATGTAGATTGTGCAATATTCCCTGGGGATCATGCAAAAGTAACAATCAAGGTTAGGAATGTAATAGCCTCAGGTTAAAGTTTCACTTACTAAAGGTTAATAAAGGAAAAATAAGACCAAGGTCATTCCAAGGTGAATGTTGGGAAAACACTATAATGGTTGTCACTTTTGGTTTATTTATGGCTATGTAAATTGGAAAAGGCATTGGAAAGGTAAAAGAGACAATAATTGGCATTGAATTATGAAAATAAAGGAAAATAGGAGAAAAGGAAGGTGAAGAGACATAGATTTGCATGCTAAGGAAATTAGAAGTAAAATGAAGGAAAATTAAGAAAATGAAGACATCAATAGTTAAAAGGCATTAGAGAAAAGGTCATAGTTTTTGTCAATCTTAGCTTGAGCCAATTGAGAAAGAGAGAGAGAGCTCTAAGAAGAGAAAGAAAGCAAGCAAAGGAAAACCAAGCAAGGAAAGAAAAGGAAGGAAAAGGACAATCAAAGGAAACCAAGGGAAAGCAAGGAGATGGTTGGATCAATGGCTTCAATAGCAATATTTTGCAGGTAATGTTGCTTGTGTGATTTCCTAGCTAAGGTGCGAACTCATGGTACATGAATTTGTTTATTTGGTTCATTTTTTATCATTGGCATGGTATTTTCTAGGTTTGATAGTTCTTTCAGCCTTTCCTTGCCATTTCTTCGATAGCCATGGTGTTATGGGATTCATTTCTAATTGAGCTTTGGATTGCAGGAAGGTTTTGGAACTAGATGAGGTGGTCTCAGGAAAATTCCTAAGGGTTGGGGGTGGAGATTGTTTTCTTCGGGAATCCCTCGACACGTGGGTGGATATAGGAAAATTTCTCAAGTTATGTTGAGGAAATTATAAGCCATCGAAGCTTGGTTTGGTTTTGTGATCTATTGTAGTGGCTATAACCATCCTCTAAAATTTTGCCTTAGTTTCATTTTGGAGCCACCCTACCAACCATCCTTAGCATCATGTCTTGCATTGCCTAGGTAATTACGCTCTAAGTTGAGATTCTTTGGCTTATCATCTTGTGTTCACTAACTTGTTTTCATTTCACCCGCAAGCTGGCATACCATGACTTGGTCTCCAACTAGTTCTTTTGCTGACTTGGAGAATTGCACAGAACTGGAGGGCAACCAACCTTACTCTAAAAAATTGCGCAGAGCATCGACACAACCAAGTTCTCTCCAAAATTGCCCCAAGCATGCAGGCTTCCTTCTGCTTGAAAATTGCACAAAGCAACCAATCACTATGCTTGCTCTTAGAATTTGTGAAGTTATGGCTAGAAGAATCGGCTTCACTCCAGAAATTGCTCAGAGCTTGAGGGGTAGCCAAAGCCACTCAGCCTAGAAACTACATGAAGGTTGTCTGAAAGCTTGTTGTCCATTGTATGTCATCACAAGTTAACCAGTTCCCTCCAAGACTGAGAAATCTTGCTTTGAATGCATGGGTAGATTTTTCACGAAAAAGAAAAAATCAAAAAGGAAAAAAAAACATCCCTAGATTTTGGGGATCTATTCTTAGCAGTTGGGGGTTTCATGAAAAAGTAATTTTAGAAAACTCTCACCAAGTGTCGCTTTTGCCTAGAATTGTGGCATGTGCATCATAAACCGCTATCTTGTCAATATTATTTATTCAATGATTCAGAGCTCATTCCTCACTTCCATCTTGGAACTCTGGCATCCCCAACGCATATAGGAACCTTCGACACACGCAACACAACTTTTTTTAGGTAAGTCTGTCTTTCATGTCTTTTGCTGATTTTCTGTCACTTTTTGAATTTTGGTTTCTGTTATTGTTGTCTTCTTTGTTTTATTGAATAATTTGCTATCCTTTCAATGTATGTTAGCTTGTATAAGCATTGTTTCAATTTTTTCATTTCATTTCCTTACTGTCGCATGCATGACATTGTTTCTGCACTAACGGTCGTCGTTGTGGCGACTTGCTTCACACACTTCATTGTTTTACCATCGTAATAAATCCTACACTCACTGATTTCACACATGTTCAATCACTCATGTTTGCACCCAGTTTCACACATGCATTCAATCCTTACTGTTTTCAGTTGTCCATGGTTGGTTCTGTGCTGCCTTGGCCTGGACCTTGCCTTGTCCGACTTGCACTATGCATTTTTGGGATGGAAGTCCTTTCCTTGCTCACAGAAATTGTGTAGAGATTTCCTCACACTAGCCTCCCATAGTGTGCTCTACGCAAATCTGAGAGGCAGTGCCTCAGTTCGGCCCCGAAATTGCGAAATACAATTTTCCCAGGTTGTAGTCATGTTGACTGAAACTGTGCATCGCACACTTCCAGTCCTCAGCAGGCCAAGATGGACTATGCTTTATGAAATTTGAGTATCCATTCAGCTCACTGGTATTCTGAACTGTGCTCTCCGCAGTTCTGGCAGTCAGTCTCCCAGCCTCCTAGTGAAAATTTTGCAAATTTTCCTGCTAGTGAATGAGGTGTGTTGCATGTAAGTCCTCAAGTTTCTTTTTCTTATCAACTTATAGTATCTTTTCCATGCGTTTTTCTCTATCTCTGGGTAGCACAAGTGTCCAGTAGCCTCTCAGGAGTATAGGTACAATGGCTTCCAAGAGAGCAGGTTCGAAGGACACCATTGAGAGTGTAACTGGAGATGTGGTCAAGAAAGTTTCCATAAGCTTGCCCATCTATGAAGAAACTAAGTCTTCCATAGACAAGGAGATCATGATCAAATAGCAGGACATTAATGACATCATTTCATGTACCTTTGAGAAGAATCTGGAAGACCGCAGACTTTATGTCAACATACACAATTCAGGATTGTACCAGATTTCAAGTAGGTATCCTGCATTCCCATGCACGGGCATGATCCATTGGATTGTCTCATATATTGATATGGACACAATGGTGGTGAGCAGTGTCAATGGAATGGAACTTTCTACCTTCAGGGCAGAGAACTTTCAGGAGATGTATCACTTTCCGCAGTTGGTGATCACAATGGATGAACCCTTCACCAAGCCCAACAACAGTGCTAACTCAAGAGACATCTTGAAGAGCTCGGTGAGAGAGCCATCTAAGTTCAAGACAACACCCAACCAAGTATAGAAGATAAAGATGTTACGAAAGGCTTATCATTTCTTGTTTATCTTTTCATGCCTCTTATACAACCAAGTGAGTATAGAAACATTCCTGTAGAGTTGGGTGATCATGTTGGATCAGCTTGCAAATGAAGGAAGACCTTTCAATTGGCCCGACATGTTGGCTCTCGAACTGAAGGGACAAGTGCCAGATTCTAGGCATCTACCCAAGGGTTAGCAACCAAAGCTCTTCATGTCTACCTACATTCTTGATGCAATCTGTGCCTGTGAGCAGTTCCTTTGCTTGGGTTGGGCATGGATACCTTCAAAAACCTCTATGTACACCTATTGTAGGTTGTTCTCTGATTGCAGCTTCCGTGGAGTTATACTACAACTGTCATACCACTTCATCACCCCAGTGTACAAGATGATCTTTGAGCAGGATCTACCTTTCATGTCACAAGTAGCGATGGAGCCATTGGTTAAGATAGGAGATCGGTATGCCTCAACCCTTGGCACCTTCATCCAAATGTATAATGCAGAGAAGGATTCACATGTTTTACCAAATTTTTCCATGGAAAATTTGGTCATGCAAGAGGTTGCATACCACATCTTGACAGGGTTGTCTATGATTTTGCACAGGAAGAAAAAGACACCTTGGTGTGCTCTTCCTTTTTGGATCAGGTTATATAAGATCTACAGTCTCAAACATGTTGAGGCTGAGACTGAGGAATTCAAGAGGTTCACCTTCGGCACCAGAAGTTTCAATCCATATTGTTGGGATTATGATACAAGTGTTGTCTTTGACGGAAACTCACTCACAGGTGAGTTTAGTTTTGATAAAAGGAAACTCACAGTATAACAGGTCTATTCATATGTAACAGGGAACTCGTATAGAAGAAAAAGTAGATGGAACTAAGGTCTACTGATCAAAATAAAGAAGTTGAAGGAAAATGATGGTGTAAAGCAGTTTAAAATGTGTACGATGGTTCACATAGTCAAAACAATGTATACACGCTAGTTCACATAAAAAAAAGAGCGTATACATATACACACACCTTCACAAGAAGAAAAGCACGTATATGTTGGAAAATCAAGGAAATTAAAGAGTAAACAATACCAAGGGTCAACACTATGGTATTAGCCCACAATATTGAGTGGAATAATGACTATTTGATCCTGCCCAAGAATACCATAGGTATTAAGTGGTTTTGGTCCGAGGTATTGAGAAAGGCCTAAAACTATATAAGGAGGAGAAGATGATAAGGCTGAGGTGTGCAAGTAAAATGGTTTTCTCAGCAATACTTCTATCTGAAGTATATTTTATGTTGTAGGGGTTGTGTTTGTGATTTGATCTAAAATATTATGTGCACCTTGAATTCAATGTTGGATCAGGATCATGAAACTTGAAATGACTTATCATTGAATGATATGATATTGGTTGGGCTAGATCTAATTGTGTACACTTGTTTTATTCTTTAAATGTCATGATTTGGGTTTGTTTTAAGTATGGACTAGCAACGAAGTTATGTGTTAATATTTGCAGATCTATACGCTGGTTCATCCTGGTAAAAGCACGTATACACATACTTTCTACTCTTCCAAGTAGTGTATACAAAAGAAAATCCTATTCCTCAAATATGACTGATCTATCTGGTCATTTATGTTGTTTTACTACTATCTGTCAATGAAGTCCTCTTAGATATGAATGTAAAAATGAATGCATAAGGAGTTTGGTGTCTTATTGATTGATTTTCTAAGTAAGAAGGGTTATGCCTCCTGCTACCTATCTAAAGCTCTGTAAATTGAGAGCAGATGTTCAGTATATTGTTGATTGATACAAACTAGATTCAGAAGTTTATGTCTTAATAGTTTTGAGGGTATACACACGTTTGGTTAAAGGAAGTAGCATATACACACATGTTGGGTTCAGTAAAGTAGTGTTGACATTCTGATGCATGATTTTTGAGGTTACAGATGGTTTTGAATGATGATGCAGGTTTCTGGATTCAACACAGTATTCTAGTGATAGTGATTTGATTATTTAGATTAATTGATGGTTGGTTGATGCAGTTTGAGTTTCAAAGTTTTTGATGGGTCTAGTATGAAAATCTAATGAAACGAGGCCTTCATTTGTATTGTTGTGTACCAGGAGCATCTAGTCTGAGTCCTTGGAAGAAGAGAGAACGTCGTAGCCTTATGTAGGTCGGCGCCTACATACTAGTAAACAAATTGGCTAGGACAAGAGCTAGGGTGTTGTAGCTCCCTTCCAGTATAAGCTGGAGAATGAGAGAAGGTTGTATCCTTCTATAGGTGGGAGCCTTCATACTGGTATGAGTTTGCACCAGTACAAGATTGTAAACAGGCTTTCTTATTATTAAAAGAAGACAGAGACGACAACAGTAGGTGGATTTTCTCCCACATTGGGTTTCCACCTTAAATCTTGTTGTTCATGTGTGTTGCTTATGTGTGATTGTTTATTATTCCTTCATTGCGTTGCTTAATAAGTTACTGATGCACTAATTCAAGATCAACACATGACAAATTGATTAAATAATAAGTTCTCTCGGTATACGTTGATTTATCTAATAATAGTAGCATGTACACACTATTTCAGTTCATAGAAGTAGTGTATATAAATCTATTTGGGAAATGAAAAATTACTAAAGTGATAATACTGATTCACACCCGCCCCTCTCAGTATTATTTCCAACAATTGGTATCAGAGCAGGTCCTTCAAAAGAAGCTTGATCACTTGAAGGAAGATCTTTCAAGATGAATAATCGTGAAGGCATGGGGTCTATCTAACCACCAATATTCAATGGGAGCAACTTGGTATATTGGAAAATAAGAACCAGAGCCTATCTACAATCGCTTGGAGCTGATGTTTGGGAGATTGTGGAAGGAAGCTATCAATTTCCAATAGCAATTCCTTTAGAATCTGCAGGTAAGAAGTTATACGAAACCAATGCCAAAGTTGTCAATACGTTATTGGGAAGTCTATTAGAATTAGAATTTGTCAAAGTCATGCAGCTCAATACTGCTAAAGAGATACGAGACAAAATCATTCAGAGCTACGAAGAAGACTCTCAGGTAAAACGTGCTAAGCTTCAAATTCTCAGAATTCAGTATGAAACTCTTAAGATGCATAGTGATGAGAGTATTGCTAGTTACTTTTTACATATAGATGAGATTTTTAATTGTATGAAGAATCTGGGTGAAGAGATAAAGGAAGCTACTTTAGTTGAGAAAATTTTTAGATCCTTGTCTTCTAAATTTTAGTCAAAAGTGTTTGCCATAGAAGAAAAACAGGATATTCAAACTATTATTGTCACTCAACTCCATGGAATCCTAACTGCCTTTGAAATGATGAAAGGAGGTCCATCAGATATGAGAGAAGCCGCTTTTAATGCTTCAACAAAGGGAAAAGAAAAGGAAGAGCACAATGAACCAGGATACATTTTAGAAGAAGAAGATGAGGTAAATTTTTTCAAGAAGCTTCAACGGGGTTTCAGAATATTCAGAGGTAAGATACCATTTAAATGCTTTGCTTGTGGTAGAGTTGACCATTATGCTGCCAAATGTCCTCGTAAAGATAAATATGAAAAGGGAAAGGAATATGTAAAAGGAAATATAAAATAGGTTGTCAATAAAAGGAGTTTTTGTACACATGAAGATAGTTATGCTTTATCTAATAGTGATGAAGATGAAACTAAACAAGATTATAGACTACTCATGGCTTATGACAATGATGATTTCTTGGATGGCTTAGAAGAGGAAGACTTTCTTGAATAAATCACTAAACTCAAAATATGTTTAGAAGAAAATAATATGATCGTAGATACTTTGACACACCAACTCATTGAAAGAGAAAAACACAACAAAAATCTAGAATGTGAAATTGCAGGTCTAAGAAAAGGACTTGAGAAGACAAAATCTCTTAATCTCAGATTTGCTAAAGGATCAAAAACATTAAATGAAATCATCAAATTTCAGCGTTCTCCTATGCTAAAGACAGGTCTTGGATATACTGAAGAATCATCTCAAACACAGAAGTCGTCAGCCTCCACCAGAACCTATCTTGATGTAGCAAAGACTAGTGAAGAGTATGTCAATCGTCAGCAAAGGCCTAAGAATACTCATCAGGTAAATCATACTCAATTTACTCCAAGGATGAATATTAGTAGAAGCTTCAACCAACAGGTAAACAATGCCAAAAGATTCTATGATCACAGAATCTTCTTTGATGGGCAATGTTTTTAATGTCATAAATTTGGGCATAAGGTTGCTCAATGTGCTGCTTACAAAACCATCATGAATAGAGAAGCACAGAACCAATAAGTGTAACTGGAATCAAGAAAAGTTCCTATAATAACTTTTCTCCTCTTGAAGATGAAATAGAATGCTCAATTTGTAATAACTTTGGTCATGAAGAATTTGAATGTAGGAGAAAATTTTGGCGAACACTTCAAAAAAAGAAATCATCATTAAATTCCAAGATATAGAGAAAGAAGGAATCTCAATCAGAAAGATGTGGCATAGCTCTGTATGTATAAGGAAAAGAGAACTAGTGGTACACCGACAATGGATGCTCCAAACACATGACAGGTGATAAAGAGAAACTTCATTCTTATAATGCTTTGGAAAAGGAAAGGAATGTCTCATTTGGAAATGACACACCAATTGTCATTAAAGGTAAAGGTTATGTTTTCTTGAAAGAAAAGGATAAATCCAGGAATGTCATGTATATACATGGTTTAAAACATAACATGTTGAGTGTCAATCAAATGTGTGATCAAGGAAATGAAGTTGTTTTTCGATCAAATGGATGTGTGGTTCGTGAGATTGATACAGGAAAGACCGTGATCAAAAGTACAAGAAGTCCAAATAACTAATACTTACTCAAAGGAGGACAACAAAAATGATATCTAAGAAAAATAGATGAATACTGGCTTAGGCATAGAAGATTGGGACATCTAAGCTTCTCTCATATAAGAAAAGCATGCAGGCTCAAGGAAGTTCTTGATCTTCCATATATCATCATCCCAAAAAATGCCATATGAAAACCATGTCAAGTCGGTAAGAAGACCATAGTTGACTTCAGTGAAAAAGAAGGATAGACAAGTGAGCCTCTTGAACTCATCCATACTGATTTATGTGGACCAACAAGGAAAAAGTCACCTCGTGGAGAAGAATACTTTATTTTACTTATTGATGATCTTTCTAGGATGTGTTGGGTAAGTCTACTAAAGCATAAAGATGAAGCATTTGAAAAGTTTAAAACCTTAAAAGCTTTAGTTGAAAATGAATCAGATTGAAGAATCAAATGTCTCAGATCTGATCGAGGGGGAGAATTCATATCAGATGAATTCTTTGACTTTTATGAACAAAATGGAATAAAAAGGAAATTCTCCATTGCCAAGACTCCTTACGAAAATGACGTGGTGGAAAGAATGAACAGAACAATTCAACAAATGGCTTGAGCTATGCTTGATGAATCTAGAACACCTGCAAACTTCTAGGGTGAAGCTGCATTTCCTGCCATGACTATTCCCAACAAAGCGGATGTTCGGGTAAATAACAATCAAACTCCATATGAACTTTGGCATGGTAAGCCTTCTACTGTAAAAAATTTAGAGTTTTTGGAAGAAAATGTTTCATCAAAAGGACTGATGAAAAACTTGGTAAGTTTGAACCCAGAGCAGATGAAGGAATTCTTCTTGGTTATTCATCCAGGAGTAAAGGATACAAATTTTATAATAAAAGTCTTTGGAAAATTGTTGAAAGCATTGATGTTGTAATTGATCAAACATGCATAAATCTTGAACAAATTAAATCAACAGAGGGATATGACAATGAGGAAGATGGGGAATGCTTTCCTGCATCAAATCAAAATGACATAGAAGAAGAAACTAATGAAGCACCAGAAGAATTTAACAGACAGGGAAAAGAATCCATCCAGGTATGTTTAGAAGAATCATCTAGAATCTCAAATTCTAGGAGAAAAAGGGTCTGGAGTATAGACAAGAACTCTTACAGGGACCTCAAGTTATCTAGCATTACTATCATCCATAGAACCTCAAAATGTAAATAAAGCCTGCAAAGATGAATGTTGGGTCAAGGCCATGGATGAATAACTTGACCAAATTGAAATGAATGATTCTTGGGAATTAGTCCCTAGACCTCATGATAAAAATGTTATAGGAACAAACTGGATATTTAAGAATAAGTTGAATGAAAATGGAGAAGTTATTAGAAATAAGGCAACAGTTGTTTGTAAAGGGTATGCTCAACAAGAAGGTATAGATTTTTAAGAAACTTTTGCACCTATTGCCAGAATTGAATCCATAAGGATGTTTCTTTCTCTTTCTAGTTTTTGAAAATTCAAAGTATATCAAATGGATATAAAATCAACTTTTCTTAATGGAGATCTAGAAGAATACATTTATATTGAACAACCAGAAGGATTCATTCTTCAAAATGATGCAAAACTCATATGAAAGCTCAAAAAGGCTCTCTATGGTCTGAAACAAGCTCCAAGGGCTTGGTATTACCGCCTTGACAAATATCTACAACAAGAAGGTTTCAAACAAGGCTCTACAAATAGCAATTCATACAAAAAAATTGAAAATGATAAACTGCTAATTATTGTTGTTTATGTTGATGATATCATCTTTGGTAGCAATGAAGAATCCATGAGTCATAATTTTGCTTTAGTAATACAACACGAATTTGAAATTTCCTTACTTGGGGAACTTACTTATTTTCTTGGTCTACAAGTACAATAAACAAAAGATGGTATTTTCCTTTCACAAACAAAATATATCAAGCAGATCTTGAAGAAGTAAGAAATGCAAGATTCTAAACCAGTATGTACTCCAATGGTAACATGATGTAGTGTCAATTCTAACAATGAATCACCAGCAGTAAACCAACCAACATAAAGATTTATGATCAGAAGTCTGCTCTATCTAATAGGTACCAGACCTAATATCATGCATGTAGAAGGAATTGTTGGAAGGTTCCAAGAAAATCCAAAGGAATCACACCTTCAGGTAGTTAAAATAGTTTTCAAATATCTTCAAGGGACTCAAGAATTTGGACTATGGTATCCTAAAGATATAGATCTTACTCTTCATGCATATACATATGCAGATTAGGCAGGAAATGTCGATGATCGAAAGAGCACTAGTGGAGGTGCATTCTATATGGGTTCACAACTAGTGTCTTGGTTCAGTAAGAAACAAAGTTCGATTGCCTTATCTACCACTGAAGCAGAATATGTGGTTGTTGCATCTTGCTGCACACAACTACTTTGGATGATGCAAACATTGCAAGACATTCAAATCACATGTACTCCACCCATTTCCATTCTATGTGATAATACAAGTGCCATCAGTATTTCGAAAAATCCTATCATGCACTCGAAGACCAAGCAGATACCCATTAAGTACCATTTTCTACAAGATCAAGTGCAGGTGCATCATCCAAAGTACTAGTGGAGGTGCATTCTATATGGGTTCACAACTAGTGTCTTGGTTAAGTAAGAAACAAAGTTCGATTGCCTTATCTACCACTGAAGCAGAATATGTGGTTGTTGCATCTTGCTGCAGACAACTACTTTGGATGATGCAAACATTGCAAGACATTCAAATCACATGTACTCCACCCATTTCCATTCTATGTGATAATACAAGTGCCATCAGTATTTCGAAAAAATCCTATCATGCACTCGAAGAGCAAGCAGATACCCATTAAGTACCATTTTCTACAAGATCAAGTGCTTGAACAAAGGGTTAAGTTGGAGTATGTTCCCTCCAAAGAACATGTTGTTGATATATTCACCAAACCGCTTCTGAGAGAAATTTTTGAATATCTCAAAAAAAATCTGGGAGTAGTTGTTGCATCATCCTATTGTTAAATTTAGTTTTCAACGGAAGGTTATTAGACACGGGTTTCATGAAGTATAGTTGCGTATACACATGGGATTCTATAGATGATGTAGCGTATATATTTTTCTAACAGAAAAATAGTGGGTCAAACTCTGATATGGGTTCTCTCTATGATATTGATGAGTACAGTCTAACGATACGCTATGTTCATTGATTTTTATCTAAATGAAAAAGATGCCTTGGTGAATGAATTGTTGACTATGCACAGTTAACACAGGTTCAAGGGGAGCATTAGCCTTCACACACATTTTGCATTGTTGGTAGTATGGTTGTTGAGTTTAGCTATGGTTTCAGTTATTTATGTCATTTGTTGCATAAGTCATGTAAAGATCTAGGGGGTGATATGACTCCTTCTGTCATAATCTATATTTGAGTGAGTCCTATTGGACATATGATGTAATTTTTTCCCCACTATGCATGGGATGGATGATGTAATAATTTTTGTATTTCTGCCATGTATAAACAATTGTTATATCCTCACCTGGTTGGGTGGATGAGTCAAATATGGTGTATCCCCACTTGGTTGGGTGATTCATGTATGTATGAGTCATTGGCCTTAGGGAGGTCATACTCACTTAGTTGAGTTCTAGAGTCATGTCATTATTTTGAAACATATCTCTACGGACTCTACATGTACTTACGGGGAGCATGGACAACATAATGTATATTAAAGACGGATAGTAAGCTCGTCCGCCCTTTGCCCTTGATGTCAAAGAGGGAGAGTATTTTGGTGTTGGTTTTACATGTTATCTCTAACAGTTTCTATAGCTTGCGGTAATCAACACCATCATGGTTTCCATCAAGTCCAAAGGGGGATATTGTTGGCATTATGATACAAGTGTTGTCCTTCATGGCAACTCACTCACAGCTCAGTTCAATTTTGATGAAAGGCAACTCATAGTATAGCAGGTCTATTCATATGTAATAGGACATTGGTACAAAAGAAAAAGTATATGGAACTAAGGTCTACTGATCAGAATAAAGAAGTTGAAGGAAAGGATAGTGTAAAGCAGTTTAAAATGTGTACGCTGGTTCACTTAGTCAAAATAGTGTATACATGCTAGTTCAGAGAAAAAAAAGAGTGTATACGTATACGCACACCTTCATAAGAAGAAAAGCACATATATGTTGGAAAATCAAGGCAATTCAAGGGTAAAAAATACCATGGGTCAATACCATGGTATTAGCCCACAATATTGAGGCGAGTAACGACTATTTGATCCCATCCAAGAATACCATGGGTCCTAAGTGATTTTGGTCCGAGGTATTGAGAACGGCCTAAAACTATATAAGGAGATGAATATCATAAGGCCGGTGTGTGCAAGTTAAATGGTTTTCTCAAGAATACTTCTATTTGAAGTTTATTTCATGTTGCATGGGCTGTGTTTGTGATTTGATCTCAAATATTATGTGCACCATGAATTCAATGTTGGATCAGGATCATGAGACCTGAAATGACTTATCATTGAATGATCTGATTTTGGTTGGGCTAGATCTAATTGTGTACACCATTTTTATTCTTTAAATGTCGTGATCTAGGTTTGTCTGAAGTCTGTAACATTAGTGAAGTTATGAGTTAATATTTGCAGATTTATACACTAGTTCGTCTCAGTAAAAGCGTGTATACACGTAGGTTCTACTCTTCCAAATAGCGTATACAAAAGGAAAACCTATTCTTTAGATCTGGCTGATCTATCTAATCATTTCTGTTGTTTTACTTTTGTCTCTCAATGATGTCCTATTAGATCAGAATGTAAAACTAAATGCATAAGGCATTTGGTGTCTGATTGATTGATTGTCTAAGTAAGAAGGGTTATCTCTACTACTATCTATCTAAAGCTCTGTAAATTGACAATAGTTGTTCAGTATATTGTTGGTTGATATAGACTTGATTCAAAAGTTTATGTTTCAATAGTTTTGAGGGTATATGCAGGTTTGGCTAAACGATGTAGCATTTCAGTAGTTTTGAGGGTATATGCAGGTTTGGCTAAAGGATGTAGCGTATATATGTAGGTTGGGTTCAGTAAAGTAGTGCATACATTCTGATGCATGATTTTTGGGGTTACAGTTGGTTATGAATGATGATGCAGGTTTTTGGGTTTATCACAGTGTTTTGGTTATAGTGATCTGATTGTCCAGATTAACTAATGATTGGTTCATGCAGTTTGAGTTTCAAAGTTTCTGATGGGTCCAGTATGAAAATCTCATGAAACAAGGCCTTCATTTGTATTGTTGTGTACCAGGAGCGTCTAGTCTAAAAATTTAAGAAGCATGGTCCCTGGAAGAAGAGAGAAGGTCGTAGCCATCTATAGGTCAGCTACTACATACTAGTAAACACATTGGCTAGTACAAGAGCTAGGGGGTTGTAGCTCCCTTCTAGTAGAAGCTGGAGAATGAGAGAATGTTGTCGCCTTCTGCAGGTGGGTGCATGCGTACTAGTATGAGTCTGCACCAGTACAATATTGTAAACATATTTTCTTATTATTAAAAGAAGACTGAGATGACAACAATAGGTGGTTTTTCTCCCGCATTGGGTTTCCATCTTAAATCTTGGTGTTCATGTGTGTTGCTTATGTGTTAGCATTTATAATGTCTTTACTTCACTGCATAACAAGTTACTGATGCACTGATTAAATATCAACACATGATAAATTGATTAAATCATAAGTTCTCTTGGTATACATTGGTTTCTTTAATAACAGTAGCGTGTACATGCTAGTTCACTTCACAGAAGTAGCGTATATAAATATGTTTGGGAAATGAAAAACTGTTGAACTGATAACAGTGATTCGCCCCCCCCAGTATTATTTCCAATACATATGACCTGCATTGCTTAGTGGAAGACCACTGTACAAGAGTGTATAATCCTTGGATCCACAAGCCATGTCATTGGCCTAAGGAAGACCCATGGAGATACTGCTATAAATCCTAAAGGTTCAATGAACCAGTTAGAGTGGTTGTAAAGTGGTTAACAACACATAAGGGAGTAGTATCTCAGAGGGAAACAATATCAGCAGTAGTAGAAAGCAGTAGATCTGTGCATGACAAATGCAAGAGGAATGTTTCTGATAGCGCAAAGGTAGAGAAAAGTTGTGAGTTCAAGGTAGATCAAATTGTATTAAGAGCAGCTTTGGAGATTGAGGCAAAGAAATGACAACGCAACAAAAGGATTGTGCAAATACAGAGGGAAAAGCATAAACTGAAGGATGCAGAGAAGAAGTTGCAAGAGTTGAAGTAACAACTAAGAGAAGAACAAGAGTTACGCAGAAGAGAGAAGGAAGTGCAACAAGAATAGGAACATCAGGAGGCGCAACATGCAGACATTTATGAAACTACACCAAAACATGTTATGGATTCATCAGAATAGCTAATAGATAGCAAACAGTGTGAGATGTCACAAGACGAGGAATTTTCCCAAGACATTAAATAGACGGTGGAACATATGGACATGGATGTGGCTCAAACAGAGCAAGATCAAGATACAAATCTCATACCGAAGGGCCAAGATGTCACTCCACCGGCTTCACGAGATCTGGGAGTAGAGAAAATCCCAAGTGATCAAGGAGACACTAAAATCCTTGACGAAAATCTAGAAGCAAATATGCACAACATATCCTTCAATGACTCACACCATAGAGTTGTGTAGTCACGCAGAGTGCCCGCTCCATATTTTCGTGTCTGATGTGATCGTCTAATCTAGCCGCACTACTAATTCTACAAAGGCATATGCGAAAGCCACCAGCTCAAGTGTGAGATTCTTGATAGCTGAGAATGAGCTCATGGCTAAGGAGTTGCAAGAGGCCAAGCATAGAGATGAGAAAGTTGCAACATCTTCCAGAGAAGAGTTGAAGAAAGCAATACTTGATGAAGTATCATCTCTTGAGACAATCATGTGGAAGTTGTACTTCAAGTTCATCACCATGTGTAAGTCATCTTTCCATCTTAATGGTTGGCAGCAACATTGTGCTAGGAGAGCACACATCTTAGCAGACATACACACTATTTTCGATCACATGCAGATATGGACAATGAGGTTAGACGGAGCTCCATTATACTTGCAAAAGATGATGAACCCAAAGGCAGTTGAGTTGAAGGCACACATCCAAAGTTAGATCCAGAACTATGAGGAACTCCCATAGCTCATCAGTAGCTTACAAGCTTAACATGCATGAGTGTTCAGGAGCATGGATGTCATTGTGCGCACATATGCGATCCCATCCATTGGCACACTCGCTGATGAGAAAGAAAAGAACCATGTCTAACTGGCGCTGGACATGTACTTCGAGTAGTTTATGCACATAGCCACCAATGCATATTTGTAGATGAGTGCAGACATTATGCACCAATATGTTATGGGGTTAGTGACACCCAATACCATGATGCACATGCTATATGATGAGTTGGACAAAGGTGCCAAAATAGTGTACCCAGATGTAATGGAGGCAAGAGTTCACTTTTAGAAGAATGTCACCATAGAGTACATGGACACCATAGAAGACTAACAAGCTTGGCCTCAGTTCGCCACCATTGACCACCAAGAGGATGTCGATGACTTAGTCTTCCCATAGCTGTCTGAGTCTCAGTGATGTCTTGTATTTCTTAGTCAAGCCATTGTTTGTGTGACATGGGTACATGTGCAAATTGTATTGTAAACATGTTGTAAAGTGAGAGACCAGGTGTCAGTAATAGAATGTAAATAGTCATGTGTAAGTTGAAGAGTCATAAGGATAGGCTAAGAGTCAAAAATCAGAATTTCAGGGGTCACCCCACCCTTTGCTATATATAGAACCTCATAACTCATTTTACAGGATTTTGGGAGCCAAGATTCTGATAGGTATAACTTAGAGAAAGTTTGAAGTGTATTGTAACAAGCGTTGCCTTCTCCAAAGTGCAACACGAGTACATCTCTGTGGAGGAGCAGGCGATAGTGACTGTAATGTTCTGCTATCGGCCCTATTGGTTTTCATGCTTGTATTTATTTTTGAATCTTTCACTCTTTTAATATAACATAACTAGCATGCTTCGTGCATATACTGTTATTGCAGTTCGCCTATCCTGGTTAGTCTTACGATCTATGTAGTTGTAATTTACACATGTATGTATGGACTATTTCATATGTGTTTGTATGAATCTTATCAAAGCGTGTTGTTGGTATAACTCATCACTTTGGACTTTCGACTATCCTGTTTTCCATCTCGTGATGTATTTCAGCTTGAGTGTTCCCTTTCAAGATGTATGCTATTACAAGCTTCTAAGGGGTGCACTCTTCTCCCCTTCCATGTGTTAGAGCCTTTCATGCACCTTCTCTAACTTGATGCAAGGTCACACCCTTGATTCCAACAAGGACATCTTACTTAACTCTGCGCACAACCATAGTCAAGGCAATACCATACTATCCACTGCTAGGACTCCTACTCCAAACAACTTGAGGTCTAGCGAGGACTTCTTATGGGTGAGATCCCTTGACATGTTGGCAGGTCCAACACTGTCAAAATTTCTGGCACTAGAAGGAGGGCCAAATGACAAGTTGAGTCCTCACATCATGTTTTGAATCCTCACACATCTATCATGCATATTTTTATAGTTAAACCTCCGCAATGTTTGTCCAACGAACATCCCTTTGAAGTCGAGAGGGAGTTCTTTGATGACCTGTCAAAACTCACGTATGATGGTGAAGGCGAAATGGCCTAGCATGAGAACATGAATTTAGCGAGAACCTGGCGGGTTTTAATGAAGTAGAGGTATGTATAGTGTTCATACACACACTTCACGAATACCCATTGATATGGTGTCGCACACTACCTCCTACTTTCATGCACTAATTCAAACAATTCAGTGATATAATAGAATTTATTTTTCACGATTTTGATCCTGAAGCACTTGATAAGAAAATGTTAAATCAAGAGAAGGCCCCGCGTGAATTACTAATGGATTTTTTTGCAGTGCTTCTGTCTACTCTCTTTTGATGCTCTGAAAAGTTAGATGCAATTCCAATATATTTGTGACAGATATGAGTATGCCTGTATTAAATCACTCTCTCCCAAAATGAAGAAAAAGTTCAAACCCTAGTCAACATACTTCGGTGATGGAGTTGTGCAATCACAAGCGGATACAGTCAATGTCACAAGTGACTATCTGCCTTCCCCTCATCAAATAGTTCAAACCCCACAGAGTGATCTAGGAGAACATGCACACAAGCCTATTCAACTCACACATCCTCCCACCCTCACTACTCTCAATTTATGTGAAGATTTGGTTGGGAATCCCATGGGTTGCCATATGTAGTTGTTACCTCAAACTTCGTCTCCATGTTCTGTTGATCCTTCGGATTGTACAATATTGTGTTCTTCCATTCTGGACTCCACACGTATTGTGAATGAGGATCAAGCTATCGATGAAGTTGATGTTGCACAACCAAATTTCACTATCATTTACGATGAGTATGACTGAGAATCTGAGCATGAGCCCACTGTCAAGGATGAAATCCTTTTTCCCACGCCTCCTCCTCTTTTTCTTGATATCTTTGGTGATTCTGCATCTCTGATTTTCCTTGGGTAAATCCATCCACGGATTCACCTACTTCTTATCATTTTCAGAACACACCCAATGGCATTCCATCATTTGATAGCAGAGAGGATAAATATTTCATTGAAAATCCACTTGATTTTTCATCTATGTTTTCCAGAAATGCAGAGGGTGAACATTATTCTCATCTACCCCTCTGTATGAATCATCAGATCATGAGGATGCTAATGAACTCATTGATTTTTCTCATCGTAGTTGTCATGATCTCTTTACTTCTATATTTGACCATGATGTTGATTCAATCATTGTTGATCTTTCAAAGCCACATGTTTATGATGATCTATCTGTCAATGAAGTCAAAACCCTCCAGGTTGTCAAGGAAATTCAACCCGAGCTGATGGTTATGTAAGGTCCTCGCTGTCTTGAGGTTAGTTTCACTTCCTATCAGGAAATTGTTTAACTACCCAAGCCTCCTCTGTTGGCATTATGATTCAAGTGTTGTCCTTGATGGCAACTCACTCAGAGGATGGTACAGGTGCTCAGAGGTTGGTACAGGTGATGGCAACTTAATCAGAAGACAGATCTTAGTACAGCATGCCAAGGAAGTTCATATACGCATGTTCGTTAAGCCCAAGTCGCGTGTACACGCAAGTTGGTTTCAGAAAAAGCGCGTGTATGTGGAAAAGTATCTTTGGTCCATGGTGGTTAGTCCTTGGAAGTTGTGCCTATGATTTCGGACCATTGTGTCTCGACGGGCGTGTCGATCCCTAGTTTTGAAGTTGATGGTATTGTGTTACTATGGTTTTGGCTCTTGGTATTGAACTAGGCCTAAGACTATATAAGGAGAAGAAGATCATTAGGCAAGATCATCTTTCGACAAGGCTTGAATATCTAAGAGAGAAAGAGATCTGATATGCAGGTTCTGGGTTGCTTGATCTAAGCCAAGGAGAGATCACATCGGTTGATGGAAGACTAGATCTAAGGATAGATCGGGATCTAATGGTTTGAAATGCACTATCATGATATGGTTGATTATGCGTATTTCTAGATCTGCATATCGTCGCAATGTTACGTTTTGGATCTAACTAATGTCTGGTACAGCTGCAAATTGAGAAAGTTTATTTTTAGATCTGTACGCAGGTTGGCTTCGGTAAAAGCGCGTGTATACGCAGGTTTTGCTCATTAAAGTAGCGTATATCTTTTGAAGCTTGATTTTGGGTTTACAGTGGGGTCTGACTGTTATTGCAGAGTTCTGTAGTCTGCTCTGTGTTCTGGTAACTGGTGATTGACAGGGTTCAGTGGTTCAGTGATTCAAAGTTTGGTTGTTTTATGCTTCAATGATCTGTTGTGGAAATTGAATGATTTGTGGACTTCAGATTGTAATGTTGTGCTTCAGGAATATCCAAGTCTGAAAATGTATGAAAAGTGATATCTGAAAGAAGGAAGATTGTAAGTCAGCACCTACGTACTAGTATCTTGGCTAGTACAAGAGCAAAGGGGGTTGGAGCTCCCTTCCAAGGAAGTTTGGAGAACGAGAGAAGGTTGTAGCCTTCTGCAGGTTGTAGCCTGCGTACTGGTATAAGGCTGCACCAGTACAAAAGATTGTAAACTGAAGTTTCATATTAAAGAAAGATAGAGACAACTTGCAGCAGGTGGTTTTCACCCACATTGGGTTTCCACCTTATATCTTGGTGTTCATGTGTGTGGCTTTTTATCTGTTCTGTTATACTGCACATGTTTACTGTTAATGTGGTGAATAATGTCCTGATGCACTTAATTGAAGAATAAGCTAACTAAATTGTGAGTTTTCTTCTTATACGCTGTTTTACTTCGTCACAGTAGCGTGTACACGCTGGTTCACTTAACTGAAGTAGCGTATATGTTTCTGAGCATTTAAAAAGGTTGATTAATCTGATAATACTGATTCACCCCCCCTCTCAGTATTATTTCCAACAATTGGTATCGGAGCAGGTCCTTCAGAGAAGCTTGATCGCTTGAAGGAAGATCATTCATCATGAGCAATTACGAGAAAGAAGCATCAATCAGGCCACCGGTTTTTGATGGAACAAATTTCAATTATTGGAAGGTAAGAGTTACTGCATATCTTCAATCTCTTGGTACAGAAGTTTGGGACATTGTAGAAACAGGCTATGCTTTTCCTTCAGCTACTCCTACAGATCCAGCTGAGAAAAAGGCATATGAAACAAATGCAAAAGCAGTCAGTACTCTATTAGGAAGTATATCTCAAACAGAATTCATGAAGGTCATGCACTTCAAATCAGCAAAAGAGATATGGGACAAGATGATCACTAGCTATGAAGGAGATGAACAGGTAAAGCAAGCTAAACTTCAAACTCTCAGGATTCAATATGAGACCCTCAAGATGTATAATGATGAAAGTGTGGCTAATTATTTTCTTCGGGTAGATGAGATTGTTAATTGTATGAAAAATTTGGGTGAAGAAATAAAAGAGACTATAGTAGTTCAAAAGATTCTAAGATCATTATCCCCCAAGTTTGAATCCAAAGTATCTGCAATAGAAGAAAAGGAAAATCTCAAAGTTCTCACTATGTCTCAGCTACATGGAATTCTAACTGCTTATGAAATGAGAAAGGGAGGTCCATCAGACAGAAGGGAAGCTGCTTTTAAGGCATCAAGAAAAGAAGATTACTATGAAGCAAGCCATGTTCCAGAAGAAGAGGAAGAAGAATCAAATTTTGTCAGAAATCTTCAAAGGGGTGCTGGAAGGTTCAGAGGTAAGCTACCTTTCAAATGCTTTGCTTGTGGAAGAGTAGGTCATTATGCTGCAAAATGTCCTAATAAGGATAAAGGAAAAGAACCTGCTAGATGGAATAAGAAACAAAGTGCAAATAAGAAAAGCTACTACACCCATGAAGATAGTGATGGCTTATCAAACAGTGATGAAGATGAACAAGGTAATAAATATAAGCTATTAATGGCATTTGAAGATGATGATTATGAGGATGCTGTAGATGTGGATAATCTCTATAATGAAATTACTAGACTCAAGAGATGCATAGAAGAAAAGAGTGTGATCATTGATACTTTGCAATTTCAAATTGATGAAAAGGAAAAACATCTTGAAAAACTAGAAGGTGAAATTGTTGGTCTCAGAAAAGAAATTGAGAAAACAAAAGCTATTAATCTTAAGTTTGTCAAAGGATCTGAAACTTTGGATGAGATTATCAATGTGCAGCGGTCTCCTCTAAACAAGACAGGTTTGGGCTATAATGGAGAAACCTCTCAAGCATCCACCTCAAAGAGTTATCTTGATGCAGCAAGAAGAAATGAGCAGAAGAACAATGAAGATAATCAGGTAAAGCAGGGACGAATTACAAACAGAAACTATCAGGGACAATCCTTCTTAAGGGTGAACAAAAGCTACAACCAACCACAGGTAAAATCTTCTCAGTTTGGCACAAGAATAGATGAAAATAGAAATTACAATCAGTTGGCTGGTAGATTCAATAACCGCAGAAGCTTCTTCAATGGACAATGCTTTTCTTGCCATAACTTTGGTCACAAAGCAGCTCAATGTGTTGCATATAAAACAATCATGACTAGGGAAGCTCAAAAACAAAGAAGTATGACAGGGATTACAAAGAGGACCTATAACAACTTTTCGGTTCTTGAAAATGAAGTTGAATGTTCTATTTGCAATAATTTTGGTCATAAAGAATCTGAATGCAGGAGCAGGTTTCAGGAGAAAAAGGAACAAGCCACGAGCACCAAAAAATGGAGAATAAAAGAACCTCAGACAGAAAGATGTGGGATAGCGTTTTATGCAGAAGGACAGGAAAATCTATGGTACATTGACAGTGGATGTTCGAAACATATGACAGGTGATAAAGAAAAACTTGAATCTTATTCTACTTTAGAAAAGGGAAAGAAAGTTTCTTTTGGAAATGATACTCCTGCAACTATAAAAGGAAAAGGTATTGCTCCTTTGAAAGAAAAGGTCAAAGCTGGAAATGTTTTGTATGTTGATGGATTGAAGCATAATCTTCTAAGTGTCAGTCAGATGTGTGATCAAAAAACCGAGGTTATTTTCAGATCGAATGGATGTCTTGTTCGTGATCTTGATACAGGTAAAACAGTTCTCAAAGGCAAAAGAACTCCAAATAATCTGTACATATTTGAAGAAGGACAACAACAATGCTATCTTAGCAAGGATGAAGAGCACTGGTTATGGCATCGAAGGTTGGGACATCTAAGCTTCTCACAAATAAGAAAAGCATGCAAATATCAGGCAGTTCGCGATCTTCCAGATATCAAAATTCCAGACAACACTATATGCAAATCTTGTCAGTTTGGAAAGCAAACCAGAACTAACTTTCCAGAAAAGGAAGGATCAGCTAGCTTGCCTCTTGAGCTAGTCCATACAGATGTATGTGGTCCATTTAGGAAAAGGACACCTCGAGGAGAAGAATATCTGATATTATTCATTGATGATTTCTCAAGGTTTGTTTGGTTAGGGCTTATGAAGCACAAAGATGAAGCATTCGAAAAATTCAAATCCTTCAAAGCATTGGCTGAAAATGAATCAGGACACAAAATTAAGTGCCTCAGATCTGACAGAGGTGGGGAGTTCACATCAAATGAATTTTTCGATTTCTGCGATGAACATGGGATAAGAAGAGAATTCTCTACAGCTAGAACTCCTCAGCAAAATGGGGTTGTGGAAAGAATGAACAGAACTATCCAACAAATGGCTCGTGCTATGCTCGATGAATCAGGTACTCCTGCAACCTTCTGGGGTGAAGCTGCACATGCTGCTGTTATCATTCTTAACAAAACAAATGTCCGAGTAAACAGCACTCAAACACCTCATGAGCTTTGGAGTGGTAAAACTCCTTCCGTGAAGCATTTCAAAATCTTTGGGAGCAAATGTTATATTAAGAATACTGATGAGCAACTTGGCAAACTTGAACCTAGAGCAGATGAGGGCATTCTTCTTGGTTATTCTCCACATAGCAAAGCATACAAGTGCTACAATAAAAGACTTGGCAGAATTGTTGACAGTATTGATATAGTGGTTGATGAGAAGGGATATATTCCTAGGCAAGTTCATCATGAAGACATTGAAGAAGATGAAGGTTACTCTCAAAGGCGAAATGATGAAGAAGAAGAACCTCAAGAAGAAGAAGAATCTCAAGAAGAACCAGAGGAGCAGACAAGAATAGAAGAGAAGACTCCATCCAGATATGTCCAAAAGAATCATCCAGAAACTCAGATTGTGGGGCAGAAAGAAGCAGGAGTACAAACAAGAAGGACACTTGCAGAAGCTTCAAGCTACTTGGCTCTACTCTCCTCCATTGAACCACAAAATGTGAAAGAAGCATGCAAAGATGAATGTTGGGTCAAAGCAATGGATGAAGAACTTGAGCAAATCGAAAGGAACAACACTTGGGAATTAGTTCCTAGACCAAAAGATAAGAATGTAATAGGAACAAAATGGGTCTTCAAGAATAAGTTAAATGAAAATGGAGAAGTAATTAGAAACAAGGCCAGACTTGTTTGTAAAGGGTATGCACAGCAAGAAGGAATAGATTTTGAAGAGACCTTTGCTCCTGTGGCAAGACTAGAGGCCATCCGAATGTTCCTTGCTCTCTCAAGCTTTCAAAACTTCAAGGTATTTCAAATGGACGTGAAATCAGCCTTCCTGAATGGAGACTTAGAAGAAGAAGTATATATTGAGCAGCCAGATGGGTTCATTCTTGGAAATGATCCAAACCTTGTATGCAGATTGAAAAAGGCACTCTATGGGCTCAAACAAGCTCCAAGGGCTTGGTACTATCGGTTGGACAAATATCTTCACCAACAAGGCTTTTCAAAAGGATCAGCAGATAGCAATCTCTATATAAAAGTTGAAAATAACAAATTGCTAATTCTTGTTGTTTATGTAGATGATATTATTTTTGGCAGCAATGAAGAGACTATGAGTCAAAACTTTGCCTTGGTTATGCAGAAAGAATTCGAAATGTCACTTCTTGGAGAATTGACATATTTTCTTGGATTGCAAATCCAACAAAATGAAGGAGGTATCTTCTTGTCTCAAACCAAATACCTCAAGCAGATCTTGAAGAAGTATGGCATGGAAGAGTCAAAGCCAGTATGTACACCCATGGTTACAGGATGCAGCCTCAGTGCAAATGATGAATCAGCAGCAGTCCACCAACCCACTTATAGATCCATGATTGGGAGTTTGCTTTATTTGACAGGTACTCGACCAGATATTACACATGCAGTAGGAATGGTTGGAAGATTTCAAGCCAACCCAAAGGAAACTCATCTTCAGGCAGTCAAAAGAATCTTCAAATATCTTCAAGGGACCCAAAACTATGGCTTATGGTATCCTAGAAATACAGATCTCACTCTTCATGCTTACACAGATGCAGATTGGGCTGGAAGTGTGGATGATAGGAAAAGCACAAGTGGAGGTGCTTTCTTCATGGGTTCCAGATTAGTATCTTGGTTCAGCAAGAAACAAAGTTCGATTGCCTTATCTACAGCTGAAGCAGAATATGTGGCTGCAGCATCTTGTTGCACACAACTTCTTTGGATGATGCAGACCTTGCAAGACTTTCAAATCACTTGCACTCCACCTGTCTCTATCTTATGTGATAATACAAGTGCAATCAGCATTTCAAAGAATCCAGTCATGCACTCAAAGACCAAGCACATACCAATCAAGTACCATTTTCTTCGGGAACAAGTGCTTGAGCAGAAGGTCAAGATGGAGTATGTTCCTTCTAAGGAGCAAGTTGCCGATATTCTCACAAAGCCACTGCCCAGGGAAACTTTTGAGTATCTCAGACAAAAGCTGGGAGTAGTTGATGCTTCATCCTGTTGTTGAAGTTTGTTTGTTCTACAAAAAGTTGGTATACGCAGGTTACGGAAGGGATATACGCGTATATACGCGTATTCATGCTGGGAAAGTCGCGTGTATGCTGGACGCTTGTTGCAGAAAGAATATCCGCGTACATACGCTGTTTTATACAGGATAAACCGCGTATATGAAGTTCTGAACAGCAAGGGAAAACTCTGAAGTTCTGAACAGCAATGGGAATGTCGGAATTCTTCAGGCACAGTTTCAGGGAGTGCAACAGGCACAGGTTCAGGGGGAGCAGCTTAAAAGTCTCATAAAGCATTGTTGGCATTCAGATGTTTTGGTTGTTGGTTTCAGGAGAAGGAGCTCAGAAAGAAATTCTGGTTGCTGATCTAACAAGATGTTTATCAGATGCTGCTGGTGCCTTTCCTAAGTCTTGGTCTAGATCTGTTGTCTCTATGTCATGTATCTCTCTTGTCATATCTCTTTTATGGTATCAAGGTCATGTAACGGCCTTTGTTGGTTTCCCCACTATGCCTGGGATGAATGCTGTAATATAATTGGTTGTTTCTGTTATGTCCCCTCTTGGTAGGGAGTATGGATGTATGTATTGAGTCTTTTGGTGATAGGAAGGTCCCTTATGGTGTATAAGTCTTGGTTCTTGTTGAAGAACATCTTTTGCAGATCTGGCCTTCGTTCAGGGGGAGCACAAGTCAGCACAGCCAAACAGAGATATCAGCATGTCCTCAGGGGGAGCACAGCCCTTTGCCCTTGATGTCAAAGGGGGAGAGTGACTTGGTGTGATGGTTGCCATCAAGTCCAAAGGGGGAGATTGTTGGCATTATGATTCAAGTGTTGTCCTTGATGGCAACTCACTCAGAGGATGGTACAGGTGCTCAGAGGTTGGTACAGGTGATGGCAACTTAATCAGAAGACAGATCTTAGTACAGCATGCCAAGGAAGTTCATATACGCATGTTCGTTAAGCCCAAGTCGCGTGTACACGCAAGTTGGTTTCAGAAAAAGCGCGTGTATGTGGAAAAGTATCTTTGGTCCATGGTGGTTAGTCCTTGGAAGTTGTGCCTATGATTTCGGACCATTGTGTCTCGACGGGCGTGTCGATCCCTAGTTTTGAAGTTGATGGTATTGTGTTACTATGGTTTTGGCTCTTGGTATTGAACTAGGCCTAAGACTATATAAGGAGAAGAAGATCATTAGGCAAGATCATCTTTCGACAAGGCTTGAATATCTGAGAGAGAAAGAGATCTGATATGCAGGTTCTGGGTTGCTTGATCTAAGCCAAGGAGAGATCACATCGGTTGATGGAAGACTAGATCTAAGGATAGATCGGGATCTAATGGTTTGAAATGCACTATCATGATATGGTTGATTATGCGTATTTCTAGATCTGCATATCGTCGCAATGTTACGTTTTGGATCTAACTAATGTCTGGTACAGCTGCAAATTGAGAAAGTTTATTTTTAGATCTGTACGCAGGTTGGCTTCGGTAAAAGCGCGTGTATACGCGGGTTTTGCTCATTAAAGTAGCGTATATCTTTTGAAGCTTGATTTTGGGTTTACAGTGGGGTCTGACTGTTATTGCAGAGTTCTGTAGTCTGCTCTGTGTTCTGGTAACTGGTGATTGACAGGGTTCAGTGGTTCAGTGATTCAAAGTTTGGTTGTTTTATGCTTCAATGATCTGTTGTGGAAATTGAATGATTTGTGGACTTCAGATTGTAATGTTGTGCTTCAGGAATATCCAAGTCTGAAAATGTATGAAAAGTGATATCTGAAAGAAGGAAGATTGTAAGTCAGCACCTACGTACTAGTATCTTGGCTAGTACAAGAGCAAAGGGGGTTGGAGCTCCCTTCCAAGGAAGTTTGGAGAACGAGAGAAGGTTGTAGCCTTCTGCAGGTTGTAGCCTGCGTACTGGTATAAGGCTGCACTAGTACAAAAGATTGTAAACTGAAGTTTCATATTAAAGAAAGATAGAGACAACTTGCAGCAGGTGGTTTTCACCCACATTGGGTTTCCACCTTATATCTTGGTGTTCATGTGTGTGGCTTTTTATCTGTTCTGTTATACTGCACATGTTTACTGTTAATGTGGTGAATAATGTCCTGATGCACTTAATTGAAGAATAAGCTAACTAAATTGTGAGTTTTCTTCTTATACGCTGTTTTACTTCGTCACAGTAGCGTGTACACGCTGGTTCACTTAACTGAAGTAGCGTATATGTTTCTGAGCATTTAAAAAGGTTGATTAATCTGATAATACTGATTCACCCCCCCTCTCAGTATTATTTCCAACATCCTCATCTCTCATCTGTATGCACTGAAGATCAATCCAACACAGATTCTGCTTCCTCCACCTGAATCACACTATCCCATCACTCATGCATTGGAGGAATCATACACTACAAGCACACTTTCAAGACGTAAGTTGTCCCTTTTTCTCATGTTTTCTTGTCTGTCACAATCAAGGGAGTGCGCATGCTTATCATCTGCACCCAGTGTGTCACAACACCATGTTGAGTCCATAAAGTGCTTCTCTTGTGCTTTCACTCTTTTATTTTCTATGGACGCGTTTAAAATCAGAGTGTGTTGGTCTTCATTGTTATATCTTTTATTATTGTTGGTTTTCTTAACTATCCTTTTTCACGAACCATGCCTTCACCAACATGGCTCAACCAATGCGCTGGTGGCTGCATTGGAAATATCGCTTCACGTGAGAAGACCCATGCACCGTTAGCTTAGTAGTAGGAGTAGTGTTTGCTTTATGTCTTGTTTGCATGCATGAATGTTGGCTTGCTTTATTTCTTTGTTTGTTTTCTTCTTTACATCCGTAGGTTAGTTTCACATGAAACTGTGTGCGACTCCTAAGACAAGCAGAGTAAAGTAAAAGAGGACTTGTACAACTATCAACGCTTTGTTATCCGTTATCCTCTCTCTTTATGCAAAACTTGTTTTCTTGAGTCAGTGATACACAAATGGAAATTACATTCTTTTCAAAGTGAGTCTTGGTGAAAACACAACACTTGCACTTTAACTAGTACCACCTACTCTAGTAAGTTATTTTTGGGTTAACCCTTGTCAACTCAATCACATAAAGTAAGGTGAGGGGGAAAATATTAAAAAGTATGTCATAGGTATATATAACATAATTCTCTAAAGGAGCAACCTCTTCTTCTCTCAATAAGTCGGGATCCCTCTTCCGCCTCTAAAATAAATAAGTGCCTTTGCATAGTTTTTTGAAAAATGAAAAAAAAAGGAAAATATGAAAATATGAAAATTTTGAAAAAAGTGAATAAGGAAAAAGAAGAGAAAGGCTTCCTGCATTGATAGGTGATGCAAGTAACTCCATTGAGGTACTGCCCAGGCTCACTAGTAGCGGAGCGATGCTTGTGTTCTTACGTGACTCTGTAGGGGTACTATCTAGGCCTGCTAGCACTAGAGCAATGCTAGATATGAAACTTAAACTCTCACAGTCATATTACTTATGTATCAATATACCCCTCATCCTCAATTGAAATGACTAAGTTATATTGGCTAGGAATGTGCGTTGACTGATCAAGAGGATGGCAGATGTTACATCCTTCACTCAAGTTAGTGTGGAAACCATGATGATCAAAGAATCGAGCAATACTTCTGGAGGAGTTAGACTTGCTTTTCATGAAACAAGGTCTATTTAGAGAGTTGGAGTTATACCAATGTGTCACTAATGTTGTAGTGGCTACAACCATCCTCCAAAATTTTTCCTTAGCTTCATTTTTGAGACTCCCAACCAACCATCCTTACCAGCATGTCTTGCACTGCCCAGGCACTTACGCTTTCAGTTGAGTTTCTTTGGCTTATTAGCTTGTGTTCGCTAACTTGTTTTCCTTTCACTCGTAAGCTGGCATCCCATGAATGGGTCTTCAACCAATTCTTGTTCTAACTTGGAGAATTGCACAGAACTGGAGGGAAACTAACCTTTCACAACATAATTGTGCAGAGCATCAAGGAAACTATCTGCTCTCCACAATTGCATAGAGTATGCATACTTCCTTCCCCTTGAAAATTGCATAGAGTAGCCCATCACTGGGCTTTCTCTCATAATTTGAATAATTTTGTTTGGTAGCCTTGGTTTCAGTCTAGAAATCGGACAGAGTTTGAGGAGCAGCAAGAGCCACTTAGCCGAGAAACTGCGTACAAGTCATCCCAAGGCTTGTTGTCCATTGCATGTGATCACAAGTTGACCGGTTCCCTCCAGGACTAAGAAATATTGCTTTGCATGCATGGGTAGATTTTTCATGAAAAATTAAAAAACAAAAAGAAAAAAGCATCCCGAGATTTTTTTTGTAGCTAGGGGTTACATGAAAAAGTTGTTTTAGAAAACTCCCGCCAAGTGTCTCTTTTTCCTAGAATTGTGGCATGCACATCATAACGCTCGATCTTGTCAATATTATTTATTCAACACTTTAGAGCTCATTCATCACTTTGACCTTGGAGCTATGTCATCCCCAACGTATCTAGGAACCTTCCACACACTCAGCACAACTTTTTCCCAAGCAAGTAAAAAAACATTCCCTCAGAGTTGGGTGATTGTGTTGGATCAGCTGGCAAACGAAGGAAGACCTTTCAATTGGTTCGACATGTTGGCTCTCCAGCTGAAGGGAGAAGTGACAGATACCAGGCATCTGCCCAAGGGTCAGCAAGAAAATCTCTTCATGTTCACCTACATTCTTGATTAAATCTGTGCCTATGAGTAGTTCCCTGGCTTGGGTTTGGGATGGATACCTTCAGAAACCACTGTACACACCTATTGTAGATTCTTCTTCGAATGCAGCTTCCGTGGAGTTATACTACAACTTTCATACCATTTCTTCACCCCAGTGTACAAGATGATCTTTGAGAAAGATCTGCCTTGCATGTCACAGGTAGCGATGGAGGCATTGGTTAAGATAGGAGATTGGTATGCCTCACCCCTTGGCACCTTCATTTGGATGTACAATGCAGAGAAGGCTCTACACGTTTTATCAAAGTTTTCTATGAACAAGATGGTCATGCAAGAGATTGCATACCACATCTCGACAGAGTTGTCAGCGATACTGCACAAGAAGAAGAAGGCACCTTGGCCTACTCTTCCTTTGTGGATTGGCTTCTATGAGATCCATAGTATCAAGCATGCTGAGGCTGAGACAGAGGAATTCAATAGGTTCACCTTTAGCACCAACAGTTTCAATCCATATGACCCACATCGCTTAGTGGAAAACCACTGGACAAGATTGTATCATCCTTGGATCCATGAGGCATGTCATTGGCTTGAGGAAGACCCATGGAGATACTGCTATAAGTCTTCAAGGCCCAATGAACCAATCAGAGTGGCTATAGAGTGCTTAGCAATGCACAAGGAAACAGCATCTCAGTGGGCAACAACATCAACAGTAGAAGAGGGTAACATACCTGCGCATGACAAAGGAAAGAAGAAGATTTCCGAGAGAACATAGGTAGAGAAAAATTGTAAGTTCAAGCCAGACCCTCTTGTATTAAGAGAAGCTTTGGAGATTGAGGTAAAGAAGCGACATCAGAACAAAAGGATTGTGAAAAGACAAAGGGAGAAGTAGAAACTGGAGGGTGCAGAAAAGATGTTGCAGAAGTTGAAGCAACAACTAAGGGAAGAACAAGAGTTGTGTAGAAGAGAAAGGGAAGCGCAATAGGAATAGGAACAATAGGAGGTGCATCATGCACACATTGATGAAAGTTCACCAATACAAGTTATGAATTCATCAGAATAGATGACATAGAAAATAGGGTGAGCAGTCGCAGTCGCAAGAGTTTGCTCAAGAGATTGAACAAATGTTGGACTAGATGGACACGGATGTGGCTTAGCTAGAGCAAGATCAGGATACAAATCTCATCCCAAAGGGCCAAGTGGTCACTCCACCATCTTCGCCATATTCGGGAGAAGAGAAAGTTCCAAGTGATCAAGGAGATAATGAAATTCTTTAGGACAATCCAGAAGCATATGTGCACAACATATCCTTCGACGAGTCACAACAAAGAGTTGTGTAGTCGTGGAGAGTGCCCGATCTAAATGTTAATGTATCTCCTGTGTATTTTCAAGAATGAGTGATCATGTCTGATGTGCGCAAACATCTAGCCGCATTGGCTGATGCTACAAAGGCATATGTTGAAGCCATCAACTCAAGTGTGAAATTCTTGATATCTAAGAATGAGCACATGGCTAAGGAGTTGCAAGAAGCCAAGCATGTAGAAGCGCAATTGCATCCTCCAGAGAAGAGTTGAAGAAAGTGATACTTTATGAAGTATCGTCTCTTGAGACAATCATGTGAAATTTGTACTTCAGGTTCATAACCATGTATAAGTAAGTTATCCAT
Source organism: Pinus tabuliformis (assembly GCA_031772625.1). Classification (NCBI taxonomy): domain Eukaryota; kingdom Viridiplantae; phylum Streptophyta; class Pinopsida; order Pinales; family Pinaceae; genus Pinus; species Pinus tabuliformis. The sequence continues at coordinate 994,640,438 of CM062806.1, read as the reverse complement.
CTTAATGTTTGAAAACAACACTATGCTAGGAGAGAACAGATCTTAATAGACATACACATTTTTGTGGATCACATGAAGATATGGACAATGAGCTACAAGGGAGCCCCATTGTGCTTGTCAAAGGTGATGAATCCAAAGGTAGTGGAGTTGAAGGCATGCATTTGGAGTCAAATCTAGAACTATGAGGAACTCCCACAACTAATCACCAGCTTACAGGCTTCACATGAACGAGTGTTCAAGAGCATGAATATCATTCTACGCACGCATGTGATCCCATCCATTGGCACACTCACTGAGGTGACAGAAAATAACCAAGTCCCACTGGAGCTAGACATCTTCATTAAGCAGTTGATGCGCATAGCCACCAACGCAGATTTGCAAATGAGCACAGACACTGTGCACTAGTATGTTGCTGGTCCGGCTGCACTCAACACCATGATGTGCATGCTATCTGATGAGTTGGACAAAGGGGTGCGAAATTAGTGTACCCAGATGCAATGGAGGCAAGAGTTCACTTTCAAAAGGATGTCACCATGGAGTACACGGATGCCATAACAGACTACCAAGCTTGGCATCAATTTGCCACCATTGATCACCAAGAGGATGTTCATGAGTTAGTCTTCCCATAGTTTTCTGAGTCTGAGTGATGTATTGTATGCCTTACTCAAGCACAATTTTGTCTCACATGGTTACATGATGCAGCAAAGCTACAACTTTTCACACTATTCTTGGACCTGTAAATCTAGCCATAGGTTACAAAAAAAGAAGAAAACTCAACATAATATAATACCAAATTATGTGCATATAAAATTTAGAAAATGAATCATTAATAAAATATTTACATAAGAATTATTCCTATTCCTCACTCTCGCTCACACACTTCTCTCTCCCCCATGCCTCATGGGCTCCTCTTAATTTATACAAATGGATTAGAATCCAAGTAGGTTCTAGATTCCTTAAGAAAATTGAACAATATCTGTCTTGATCCCTAAAATCTCTCATCCAAATCCTAAAAATCCTCTAATTCCACAATTAACTCAACTAATCCTCTATTATAGGATCCCCTAATCCCTAATATATATATGAGACCTTTATAAGTCTATCATCACTCATATTCTCTCATAATTGAGAATTTTTACAATTAAAACCTCACACACAAATTTTCCTCTCAATTTATTAAAAAATATACAAATAAATTAAAACATCACACCCCCTAATCAACCCAATATACAATGATTTTCTAAAGCAGGATGCTCCTGCATCAGACTCCTAATGTAGAAATTAAAAATTCATAGACTCCTGTCTATGATGTCTGTCACTTTTCTATAGTAATGTGACAGCTATAAGTGTCAATGACATGCTACCTCGAGTATTCCAAACTTTGTTTTGTTGCTAGTCCTTCAATCATTCTCCCTGATGATGCTTACAAGATTGAAGTAACAATTCATCATGATTACATTCAGGTTCCACATTTGAACATTTTTCTTCCATATGTGTAGTATGTTCATGTTCCACCAACATTTCCATTTCTTCAATTTCAACTTTGTTATCATTCTCTATGCTTTCGTTGTGCCAAATTTGTTGATTTGAAGGCATATTGTCACATTCTAACATTGGATTATCCAACCATTCTTCCATAAATTTTAATTCTGCTACAATATTACTCATGTTGACATCTAAAATTATTTGATGATTATTAACAACCTCAAATATTTGTTCACCTTCATCATCTTCAACATTTCCTGCATCCACAAACAAGCTATCATTTTTTAAAATACAAGACCTTTCAGCCTCATTTGATGCTTCAAGCACCAATCTCCCATCATAGACTTTCTAGATTTCAGCAAATCCTCTTTGTTGTGACTCAATTCCTTTGAGTCTCTCCCTTTCCAACAAATCAATATGAATTTGTTCAAGTTCTCTGAACTCGTTCATCAGCTTTCAATTCCACTTTCTCATTCTCCATCCATGTCTTCGGTCTTCATTCTCTTTTCCTTGTAGCCATTTTGTTAGTATGTAAAGTCACGCTTTCAATTCCTCGATCTCTTTCTTCATCTTCTATGCTGAACTTTATCCTGTTTATTGTCACCTACAACAACTAACACTTTACCAAGTTGTTTTGTCTAAACTCGGCCAATGGTTCACCTCACTTGAACCTACTCCTGAGCAATCCTTGCTCCTCTTTGCCAGAAGAAACAATTGTAGTATCTCTTCAAATTGTTCTACAATTACCAAACTTTTTGGGTGTCGGGCTCTGCCAATCATGCACCCATTACAATCAAAGACTCAAACTTTTAACTTGACTTGACTTGAGTTTTTGACCCAAACTCTTAATTTTTACATCAATGGATATAAACTTAAATTTTACATTAAAAAACTCTCTTTCAACTATATTCTCTAAAAAAAATCATATTTCATGACTAAATCACCCTTTACAGAAACCTTAAAACTAACATAAACTCCTTTCCACACTTTAAACATTATCATATAAGTCCTCTCTCTCATAATTCTTTAAAAACTCTCCTATAAATACTCTCACTAAGTCTCTCATGGAAACACTCCACTCATTCTATCACATTCCACTTACTATCTCTCATAATAAATTAAAAACTACCATGCTCCATTACAAACCATGAGAATTTTGACTTTTTTTTTGTGATTTGTAAACTAATGCATTGAAAATTTAATGAACCAACGAAAAATAAATAAATAAATGATGACCTCAGGGTGGAGTATTTGTCCAGAAGTTCAAAGGATGATTTCTTTGCCACCATAAAGGAGATTGATGTCATGAAGGCTTTGTTTCAGGTTACCATTTAAATTACTGCTCACCATTTATACTTCATCAGCCTTGTGTAATGGACCATTTTATGCTAAAACATAATGGACCACATCTCCTGTAATTGCATGTACAAATACAGCAACTTCCACCTTGGTGTAAGTTTCTTTTCTTTTTGTATGCAATTTCAGGTATTACAGATGCAATTTTTTGCTAGAACTGACTCGCCTCCTTTGTATGTGCTCATTGATTTGCAGACCTCTAGATTGTCACTTAATTCAAAAATATGCAGAAAAATAAATTCTAGAAATTGAACACTGCAATTAGGCACACATTCCTCTATTTGAAATACACAATTTACTGGTGAGCAGTCAAGGAAACTGTTAATGCACTCTTCTCATGTTACGATGATCCTTACAATCAACTTGCATTACCCACATTAAATCAATACCCAGAACTGAATATACACGTGTGCAGTGCTCAATACAATGCTAGAAATTTCGTATATCCAGATAGCCAACAACAATGCAACGTTTAGCCTTCCAACTTGTACGTCTACAGGGTCACGCAAACAAATAAAAAGAAAGTGTATGCACTGTGGGAAAAAACACGTATACACCGAGAGAAAACATGTATACAGGTCTCTCTCCAGAAGACAACAGTAAATCCACTTTCGCTTTACTTCAAGCTCATTACTCAATTACACTTTAATACAGATGCGCAAGTCTCCACACACATATATTGTCTTTATCAATTTCCTTGACTCCGATACCACTTTGATGCAGCAAAGCTGCAACTTTTCACACGATTCTTGGACCTGTAAATCTAGCCATAGGTTACACAAAAAGAATAAAACTCAACATAAGATAATACCAAATCATGTGCATATAAAATTCAGAAAATGATTCATTAATAAAATATTTACATAAGAATTATTCCTATTCCTCACTCTCACTCACACACTTCTCTCTCCCCCATGCGTCATGGACTCCTCTTAATTTATACAAATGGATTAGAACCCAAGTAGGTTCTGGATCCCTTAACAAACTCCAACAATATCTCTCTTGATCCGTAAAATATCTCATCCAAATCCTAAAAATCCTCTAAGTCCACTTTTAACTCAACTAATCCTCTATTCTAGGATCCCCTAATCCCTAAGATCTCTATGAGATCTTTACAAGTCTATCATCACTCGTATTCTCTCATAATTGAGAATATTTACAATTAAAACCTCACACACAAATTTTCCACTCAATTTATTGAAAAATATACAAATAAATTAAAACATCACCCACTCTAATCAACCCAATATACAATGATTTTCTGAAGTAGGATGCTCCTCATCCGTACATGTGTAGATTGTATTGTAAACATGTTGTAAAGTGAAAGACTAAGTGTCAATATTAGAATGTCGACAGTCATGTGTAAGTTGAAGAGTCAAGAGGGTAGGTTAAGAGTCACAAAGGGGAATGTCAAGGGTCACTGCACCCTTTGCTATATATAGAACCTCATAGCTCATTGTACAGCCTTTTGGGATCCAATATTTTGATAGGTATAAATTAGAGAAATCTTGGAGTGTATTGTAATGAACCTTGGCTTCTCCATAGTGTAGAGCGAGCAAATCTCTTTGGAGGAGCAGGCAATAGTGAACGTAATATTCGGCTATCAGGGCTAGTGGTTGTCAAGGTTGTATGTATGATTGGATCTTTCACTCTTTCAATATAATAGAGCCAACACATTTCATGCATATATTTTTGTTGTAATTCGCCTATCCTGGTTAGTCTAATGATGTATGTAGTTGTAATTTGTGCATGTATGTATGGATTATTCCATATGAATTTGTATGAATCTTATCAAAGTGTGTTGCTTGTATCACTCATCCATTTGGATCTTCAGTTATCTTTCTTTCCATCTCGTGTGTCGTGTTTCAGGCTACGTGCTATCACAGGCTTCTAAGGGGCGCACTTTTCTCCCCTTTTGTGTGTTGGTGTTAGGTACCTATACTACTATTGTAACCCCTTATTGTTATTAGTGGAACCCACTTATTATATTGTTGTGCCCATGTAGTACCCATATTGTTATTATTGTGCCCCATAGAAGCCCACTATTGTATTGTTGTGCCCTTACATTATTATTGTTATGTCAGCTCAGATTATATTATGATCCCTTAGACTCCCATATATAGAAAGGAGGCCTTATCATTTGTATCATCCAAGAATTGTTCATTTTTAAATGAAAAGGAGGTTTCCCCCTCAAAATGGTTGATTTTTAAGTCATTGATCTATCTTTTCTATCCTTTTGTGAGCTGGTTTCATAACATTTGGTATCAAAGCTTTGGATTCTAGGGTTTCACTGCTCCAAATAGGTCATCATGGCATGTTATTTATAAAAACAAATCTACGACATTTTAGAAGCTAAAAACCCAACCATTTGAGATGACATCTTTCTAAATGTCAGGTCTGAATTTCAGATCTTGTCTCACTATATTTTCAGAGATGTGATTTAAAGAAGTTAGGGTTTTTCCAAGCTCTAGAATTCTATCACAAATAGGTCATTATGGAATTTTCTCTATAATTATTTTTCTACAAAGTTTTACACTCTCAAGTTAAGATCAATTTGAGCTGAAAACTTGGTGAAGCTTGGTCCTGAATTTCGAATCTTGTTTCACTATATTTTTGGAGATATAGTCCAAGACATTTAGGGTTTCTGCATGCTCCCGAATTACATCCCAAACAGGCAACCTTGGGAAAATCATCATAACTTTCTCTCTAAGCATCAGATCAAAATTTCATAAAATGTGATAGAAAGAAGACGAACTGTAGTTTGATGTATATCCGTTTTAGAACCTAAGGTCGAAACAATGACACATGGCACTTGATACAAGTTTGCTCTACTGAAACATTCTATAATTAGGTCATCGCGGGCAATTGGGCATAACTCTTTCTTCGGGAATCCAATTGTGATAAGACTTGTGGGGTTAGAAAGAGGACTTAGAGGACTATATCGGGCCAAAATTTAAGAACTTAAAGAGCTAAAATTACAACATTACAGTCATTACAATATCTAGCTCCTAAAATCAATAAAAATTGATATGAGGAAATTTGATGGCAAGGATCCAGTAAATTGGATACTACAGATGGAGGAATATTTTGATCTACATGAGGTGCAACTGTTACAAAAGGTACATATTGCATCTTTATATTTATAACTGAATCAATTTTATGGTATAAAGGGCTTTGTTCTTGTAAAGCGCATGTCACTTGGTCAATTTTCATGGAAGAAATGATAGCACATTATGAGGATACAAAGAGTAAAACCTTATTTAGCCAATTGATAAATCTCAAACAAAAGGGTTCAATGGAAGAGCACATTGAGGACATCAAAAAATTGAATAGAAGTGTAAATGATATTCTAGAGAAGAAATGGGTTGATTTCTTCATAGGGACTTTGAAGGATAATATTCAACATGAGGTTTGTCTTTGGGAACTTGATTCATTGGAGAAGGCATGTAGGTTGGCAAGAATAATTGAAAGCAGAATTATGGAAACAAGAAATCCTACCACTCACAACTATAGATATGGAAGTGGTTTTGTTCCTAGCCTTCCACAACCTAAAAGGCTTACACGAAAATGATTGGAAGAAAAAAAGAAAAGGGGATTTGTTACAATTGTGATAAAAAATACTGAAAATATCATAAGTGTGCTTAGAGGAAATTATTTTAAATAGATTGTGAAGAGGAGAAAGAAAGTGATCAAGAAATGCCAAAATAAGAAGATATACACTAGGAACCAACCCTAGAGAAAGAAGAAAATTAATTGGACCATATCTTGTAAAGCATTGGCAAGAATTACCACTCCTCAAACTCTCAAGATCGAAGGACATATCAAGAAGCAAAAGATCACATTGAGCATCAATAAATGAATCCAAAAATATCTTGTAATGCATTGGCTGGAATTACTACCCCTTAAACTCTCAAGATAGAAGGACATATCAAGAAGAAAAGGGTAACAGTGTTGATTGATTCTGGCAGTACTCATAATTTTAGTCATTGTAAGATAGCCAAGGAATTGAATTGCTTCCTATATCTAGCACCACAGTTTCAAGTGATGGTTGCAAGTGGAGGAACCATAAATTGCTCTGGAAAGTGCCATAATATCAAGCTATCCATGGGAGAATATGTATTGAATATCCCAATTCTTTCCATTCCAATGGGTGGTGCTGATGTTGTACTACGAGTCCAATGGCTACAATCCTTGGGTACAATAGCTTTTAATTTTCAAGAAATTTTCATGAAATTTTCTTGGGAAGGAAATGAAGTTGAATTAAGGGATATCATAGGGAAACCGGAAAAGATAATCATCTCTAAAGGAATGACAAAGCTTCTAAAGAAAGAACAAAGGGGCATAATTGCACAATTATGTTCACTAGAGGTTCCCATATCGAAATCATCTATTTCTCCAGATCTCCAAAATGTCTTGGACAATCCTTCCAAGGTATTTGAGACTCCCAAAGGCCTCCCACCTATTCATGATCATGATCATGCTATCCATTTGATTCCAGAAAGTGTTCCTCCAAACATCAGGCCTTACAGATATCCATATGCCTAGAGTGAAATCGAAAATATGGTTTTCGAAATGCTAGAGGCTGGTATAATTATCCAACCAAATTCGATAAATGAAGTAAGCGATGAATGGAAGAATGATGAAGTATGGTGGGAACTCATTCAAAAGTTGCAGGAGATCCTAGTTAAAACAATATTGCAAGAACTTGACAAGGAAGGAAAAATGATCTTGGAACCTAAAGTAGTCACAGAACCGAGAAATTGATGGCTACGAAATCGATCAATTTCAGAGTATCTCATCAAGTGGAAGAACTTATGCGCTGAATATTATACATAGAAGGGTGATAATTTTATACAGAAGCATCCAGAACTACTCAGGCATTGAGGACAACACTTTTTGAAGGAGAGGGGCATGTTAGGTCCCTATAATACTATTGTAACCCCTTATTGTTATTAGTGCAACCCCCTTATTATATTGTTGTCCCCATGTAGTACCCATATTGTTATTATTGTGCTGCTTAAAAGCCCACTATTGTTATTTTTGTGCCCTTACATTATTATTTTTATGTCTGCTCTGATCATATTATGACCCCTTAGACTACTATATATAGAAAGGAGGCCTTGTCATTTGTATCATCCAATAATTGTTCATTTGCGTAACGTAAAGGAGGTTTCCCCCTTGAAGAGGCTGATTTTGAAGATGTTTATCTATCTTTTATATCTTTTTGTGAGCTGGTTTCATAACATTTAGAGCCTTTTATGCACCCTCCATGACTTGCTGCAAAGTTACACCCTTTCATCCAAAAAAGAAATCTTACTTACCTCTATGCACAACCACAATCAAATCAATATTTTACTACCCAATGCTTGGAATCCTACTCTAAACAGTCTGAGGTCTAGTTGGGGCTTCTTACAGAGGAGATCCCCTGACATGTTGGCGGGTTCAGCACATCAACGTGATCTCAGGATCAATTTAGGTGAGATCATGCTAGTTAGAAGGTGGAAGTGGTTTAGCCTACATATTCCCTTGGTTTCTTATGTATTCATTTTTCCCATGAGATCCCACATTCATGATTGGAATACGGCACAGGGTTGATTGGAAAAATGAAAGATTTGGTTCAACCGAATCTATGGTCGAGTAGTAGGTGGAAGTACGTGACTTGGTTGGATTTTGGATATGTTGATAAGATTTATTTTCCTATTTTTATCTTTGAGCACTCATAATTTTATTATGATGATTTTATGGCACATTATTATGGTTAATATTATGGTTATATGCTAGTTATATCCATGGTTTTCTGATGTGCTCTAGCTATGGCTCTTGATCTTGATTTGATAAATTATTGGATGGTCGAGGAATGCATGGGCTAAAAAGTGTTGTTGTAGCTAATTGTGAAGGAATTAGACCTTATTGGTGATTCTAAGATGACATTCAAAGATTGATGATCAGATATTAATTCATGCCCTATAGCTTACCTGTTTACCGTATGTTTGATGAAATATATATCATGTCCTAGGAAGTCTAGGTCAAGCTCTTGCTTCAAGATTGAATGTTTATCATTTTTATAACTTTAGTTATGAATTTTTGAAGGTTGAAAGAAGTTCTAGGTAGTGATTTGGAGGCTAGCCTAGAAAAATGGCTCAAATCTCAGAACGGTTGGCACTGAACTAGAGGATTTAGGTCATAACCACATGGAAGCAACCTTGTGCATGCAGTTGGGGCCTCATAACCAGACTCTTGCCTTGTTGTGTGCGTGGTTGGGAGTTAGGCTTGCGAGAAGGTAGTTCCAGCTCATGATCTGGTCATCAGAGATTGTGGACTAAATTTTGGGAGATCTAGTGCTCGTAAGGAGTAGCAATAAGTTTTCGAATTTAGGCCCCACTTCCATAAGTGGAACTTAGAGGTCGGGTCATGTCATGGTAGAAATTTTATTCACATTTACTTAGATGGCCTGTAAAAGTGGGTAAATGTGGGGAGGGATAGTTACATATTGGTATCAGAGCTTCCAAGTTCAAACATTTAGACTAGATGGGTAGGATGTGATTGTTATGAATGCATGATAGTTGTATCCATGCATTACAATGGCTATGGTTGTCATGTATAAAGTAGGTGTTACAATTTGTGGCATCATGAATAATGATTGAGATGATGATGATAGGTTTATATGTTGGTATCATGATGTGTATATAAATGTATGTCGTGCTAATCTAGACTAATTTGTGCATATGAGAGAGCCTTCCCTGAACTTCACTAAGGTATGACCTTGATTGTGTTTATATGTGGTTTATCTAACACGGTATGTTTGCAGGAAGAAGAAAATGGGAGATGATAAGAAAAATGGTGGACTATAGTTCACGTGACTCTCCTTATAGATCTAATAAACAACTAGGAGAAGAGTACTCTCCTAACATAGCAGATACACTAATAAGTTTGAAAACAAAAATATGAAGTTGCAAGAGAGTTAATGAAAGGATAATTGAGTCACAGGAAAGGCTTGCTAGAGCTAGGGAAAAGAAAGTTGAGATCAATGTGGTCATCCTTCAAATTTTATCATATTTTTAGAGATAGGGAAAAAAAGGATCAGTTATGGATACGTGGAAAGGATTAATGGGGCTTATGGTAGTAGATAGTGATCAGGGCACATGTTAGACAAGGATAACATGGTCAAATGTGGAAAATGGATGGATACCCCTGATAGGAGAGGTAGTGGTCATGGGTTCTATTCTAGTTCCAATTCGGATAGAAATCATGGTCATCATCACTATCATCCTTATAGAGGAGTGAGAGGGGGCACTTGCTAGTCAATCCTAGATGACTTCAAGAAATCTAGGCCTCCTACATTCGATGGAGAAATGAAGAAACCAAAAGATGCAGAAGGATGGATGATTGGGATGATGATGTTTTCTGAGCTTCATGATTCTACAAAGAATATGAAAGCCAAGATATATTTTTTCAGTCTTAAGGGAAAGGAAGATATTTCATGGGAAGATGTGAAGCGTGTTAGAGGAATACAGATAGAAGATTTTATTTGGCACGAGTTTAAGAGACTCTTCAGAAAAATCACTTGTCTGAGAGATATTATGGTGGAAAGGCTAAGGAGTTATATGAGCTGAAGATGGGGAATATGAAAAATGAAGCGTACATGACTAAGTTTCTGGAGCTATTGAGGTATGTGTCATATATTAAGAATGAGAAGATGAAGGTACAAAAGTTCATCAATGGATTTCCATTAGCATTCAAGGACAAAATTGATTATGATGAGCCTTGGTCATTGGAGGAAGTCATCGGTTAATTGAAGCATTATTATGATTAGTCAAAACGTAAGTTTGAGCCTAAGTGTGATTAGAAAGGTAATGGAAATAAAAAGAGAAAATTTTCTCTGAAGCAAGAAATAACTCAAGATGCAAGTGAGAAAGAAAATGTGGCTTCTTATAAGAAGTTTAGCACAGTTTAGAAGGGACATGGATCTTATCCTGGAGAAAAACATAATAAAGGTAATGGTAGGGAACCCTTAGATCCATGGTAAAGATCATCATAAGAAGGATTGTCCATTGTATGAGGGTGGGAGGCCTCATATCTATAGTGGTAAGGAGGCACATGCAATTGGGGATGTTTGTCAAATAATTCCTTGGATTTATGCAACATTTGATAACAAGCAGGTGGATCATCAGACATCCATTATTGAGATGGAAGGTAAGGTATGTAATAATGGATCTCGGATATAATTATAGTTATGTTAATCCTGACTTGGTGGATAAGTGTGGCTTGAGTAAAGAAGTGCATACAAATTCTTGGTTGGTGCAGGTGAATACATGGATAAGGAAAATAGTTCATCATTGGGTGAGAGCTTGTGCGTTTGAGCTGAATGATATGCCTACACCAGTACATCTAAATTTTCTTCCATTGGGTTCATATAACATTGTTTTGGGTATGGATTGGTTGTGCCTTCATTGGACTAAGATAGATTATTACGCAAATTCTATTGAGTGCTTGGATGATGAAGGAGAGAGGATAAGCTTGCACAGAAAGAAGAAGCCTACGTCAATGAGAATGGTTACAACCATGCAAATGAGAGAAATTGTAGGAAAGGATGTATATTATTTGTAGTGCATGTTATAGTGACAAAGGGAAGGATGTTGAAAATAATGAAGTCTTGAAGAGGTATCCTATTTTGTAGTAGTTTCAGGTTGTGTTTCCTATAGAGATTTCAAAGTTATTGCCTCATAGGGAAGTGGATTTCTCTATTGAGTTAGTACTAAGAGAAAATCCAACATCAAAGGCACCTTACAGGATGAGCACTCAATAGTTAGTGAAATTGAATTTGCATCTCATGGAAATGCTTGATAAGAGATACATTATGCCATGTGTATCACCTTGGGGTGCACCAATATAATTTATAAAGAAGAAGGATGGTACTCTCAAATTGTGGATTGATTACAGGAACTTGAACAAGGTGACCATCAAGAATTAGTATCCATTACCAAGGATTGATAACTTGTTTGATTAGTTGAAGGGAGCAGTAGAGTTTTCAAAGATTGGTTTGTGATCAAGATATGATCAAGTACGCATCAAAGAAGAGGACATATACAAGACCACATTCTATATGAGATATGGGAATTATGAGTTTGTGGTGGTTCCTTATGGTCTTACTAATTCCTCAACTACTTTCATGTGTTCTTTTATTTTCACAGGTTTTCATTGGAGAGTGTTTGGAGTCTTGCATGGTAAATTTTTGTTATGAACATTTTGTGCTAAGTATCATAGCCCATCATTATGATATCTACATAAGAATATTAAATTTTCATTCTATTGATCAACATATGTTGATAAATAATAATTAGCCTAGAATTCCTAAAGAATTTATGTCATCCTTTAATGAATAGGAAAGGTAAAATGATTAAAAATGATTAATAATGTATTATACTGAGAAAAAATTAATAATAAAGTTAATTTAATTCAAAAAATGATTAATAATATAATAATGGATTAGTGGGTCCTGACCCAGGTTCAGAGTTAAGTTTTCCAAACAAATCCCTACACTCTGGCCCTTTCTGCATCAACCCATGGAGCGTGGACTGATGTCTCACCAGAAGCAGTATGGGGGGATGTTGGAACCAAGTTTCCACACCTAGAGAAGATTGTGATGTCATTTTATGCCCTTAACCTTCCTTCACACAAGACAATAAGCGTTTAAGGATTATCGATATAACTTCCTCTTACCAGCCTCTAGACCTTGGCGAAGGTCTACGACTGCCTTTCGCGGACATTAGACAAGCGAATCAGCCAATTATGCACCTCTGTGATTACTCCTAGTTATGTATTTATCCATATCAACTTAATTGTCTGATAAATTTAACATGCATTAAGATATTCTTCATGTAAATAGATATTAGTACTTGTGTTCATGTAACAATGTAAACCATGTAGAATCGCACATCAATATAGTATTAAATCATAAACCCAATATTTATAAAAACATAAACAAATTCGTTCATGACAGAAGTAAATGGATGAAGCACAGATATTTCTAGAATAAACATTTTGATTGATACTTCAGATTTTCTTACAGACTCAAGACTTCCCTGCACATTCAGCTATAGGGGGCCATGCCCTCAACTGTGGACTCTACTCTAGGCCTCTACGCACACTGTTGCAGAGCCTCTCTTCTACTGTAAGAATATTTGCTCTTCACTTATAATGACCCATTACATTCATTAATCTCTCCTCTATCTATGCCTTAGACTCTCTAAGACTCTCCTTCTTATACGATACCATGGTCCACAGACCATGGGTAGATCTACTAAAGCCAACACAACTTACATAAATGAAGGGAAAATCCCTTTATGACACTTACTATCTACGCAGTCTATGACCACAACTTGTAGAGACTTTACGCTTTACATAACAAAATGTTGGGCTTTCTGCCCCAAAACATGGGCTTTTACCCCAAAGCTGACCGCAGGGGACCCTGTCCCAACAGGACTCCAACACAAATATCGTGACTCAACTTCAGTCACTCTTCTTACACGAGGATCTTACTACGGAGACCTCCCAGCTCTACTTGCGCCACTGCTGCCTCAATCACGCTCTCTGTGGCTGCCTGCTTGAGCTACTCCACCGGCTCCTCTATTGTTGGTCTTGCAGTGTCTTCCTTTACCTTGAATTGTGTCTTTTGTTGCCTGCCAACTTCACCGCAATGGCATCAGAGATAACATAGGCGTCTTCTAGCCAAGGCCCCAATCTAGCCTTGAGGACCATGTCCTTCCATTGTGCTACCTCCACCTATTCGAGAAACTGCTTTGCCTCATGCATCCTATCTAGTCACTATGATATAGCGACAATGCATGTCGTCACTTGTCATATTCCTACTGCAATTCCCATGCCTCTGTGTTCAACCTCTGTAGGTTAGGATCCTCCTACAGATTTGTAATGACCTCCATAGAATCACTAGTAGAAATTGAGCAATTAGTGGCTAGGTGACTAAAAACGTTAGTCACTACAGCTTTTCCAAGTGAAATACTACAAAAAATGAGAAATCTTAAGTGACCGAACCAAAAAAGACTAACATAAATCACTAATTTAGTCACGGGTTAAAATATGTGACTAGCTAATAAGTAATACAGCTAAAAATGACTAACATGAATGACTAATTTAGTCTAAGAACAAAAATACAACTACCTAACAAGTACTACAATAATATGAATCGGTTTTTTATGTTAGTCATCTTAATTGTGTCAAGCAATCTAAACTGACAAGTGATATGGGATTGAAAGGTAGTTAAAGATTGGTTGAAAGGTTATCCTTCCTTAAACACTTCTTCATCCTCACATGGTGTATAGCTGAGCTAACTTTGCACTATTTATCTCTAATAATTTGTAATTTTAAAAATATATCTTTTAATAATAAAAAAAATTATGTATTTTTTAAAAATCTATTCATTGAATCTAATTGGATCTAGTTCTAATTTGAAATTAATTTCAAGGGAAATTCTAATTTTTAAGACTACAATATCAAATAAAAACTACTTTAATTTCATATTAACCGGTCTACATCCATCTTAACCCCGGATCTATCAAGCATTGAGAGGGCTCCAATCTCTCGAGGTGCAAACTTTTTTTTCTAGTGCAAAACATGAGGAAATGTTTTCACCTAGAGATATTGGATCCCTTTCTACACTTGATAGTTATAGGATTAATATGGATCTAGGTTGGTTATATAATACTATATAATATCTATATTTGTATTTGTGTCTCTTTGTTATTCCCTCTCTCTATCTCACCCCCCAAACATACACACACTCTCTCTCCCTTTGTTCCCCTTCTCTATGTATCTCTCTCTTCCCCTTCTCTCCCTCTCTTTATATATCCTTCTCTCTATTCCCTCCCACTCTCCTCTCTACCTCACTGTCTCTCCATGACTCCCTTGTCACCCCCTCTCTCTCTCCACCTTTCTCCCTCTATGTTTTTCTTGTTCCCTCCTTCTCCTACCCCTCAAATTCCATCTCTCTCTCCTCATCTCTATCTTCCTTCCTCTCTATCCCTTATCTCCCACCTCCCTCTATCTCTCCCCCAAAATCACTCTCCCTCTCTCTCTCTCTCCCATCCAACTCTATCACTATCTCACCCCCTCCCTGTCCTTCTCCATCTCTATGTCTCCATCTCTCTCCCTTCCCCTTCTCTCCCTATCTCTATCCTCTCCTCTTCTTTCTCTTCCCTCCTCTCCTCTCTCCCTCACTCTCTCTCCATCTCTCCCTTCTCACTCCTCTCTCTTTCCACCTCTCTCTCTATATGTCTCTGTTCTTTCCTCCCTCTCTCTCCCATTCCAACTCCATATCTCTCTCACTCTCCTCTATCTTGCTTCCTATTGCTCCCTCTCTCCCACCACACTCTCTCTCCCCCCACCACTCTCTCTTTCTCTCTCTCTCTATCCTCCAACTTTTTCACCATCTCACTCCGTCTCTCCACCCACTGCCCAACTCCAACTTTTTCACTGTCTCGCTCCCTCTCTCCACCCCCTCCAAAATTCTGTCATAAATTTGATCACATTGTATTGTGTTTAAGAAATTATCTAAATTAGAAAAACTTACTTGGTTGTAAATTATTAAATCTATATTTTGGATCAATCATGTCAAAGAAAATAAAATAATGAAAAACTTCAAAAAATCATGCACTATATTTAATCTATTATAATTATTCAATTTTCTTTCTTTGATCCCTTGGATCCTTAGCTATAATGGATCGATGTCGGTTCTTTATATATATATATATATATATATATATATATATATATATATATATATATATATATATATATATATCTAACCATCCATCTTAGCTTAATTTTATTAAAACCTTATTTTATATATATATAAAATAAGGTTTTAATAAAATTAAGCTAAGATGGATGGTTATATATATATATATATATATATATATATATAGATATATATATATATATATATATAAAGAACTATCCATCTTAGCTTAATTTTATTAAAACCTTATTTTAATTTCTATAGGAAAATTTTTAGTAGTTGTGAGGATAGAGGGTTTAGATATATCTCAAATTGTAACATTTTCCATTTTAGATTCAATTAAAAAAATGTTGTGAAATTATATTAAAATAAAATATTTTGACTATGAAATAAGTTATGGTTTTTTGGCATGTGAAATTGATAAGACATGGTATTGGCCGAGTATTGTAACAAAGCGGATTTACAAGTTAATATCCATGGTAAATTGAAGGTGAATATCCATGGTTAACAATCTTGTCATATTCTTATAAAATATTTGATTGTGAAATAATTTATGTTTTTTTGGGCATGTGGTATTGTTATAAAATATTTTGATTGTGAAATAATTTATGTTTTTTGGGCATGTGGTATTGATAATCCAAGGTATTGACCCATGGTATTGTAACAAAGGCTATTTTTTACAAGTTAATAATATCTACCTTAATGTGGGGATGAATATCAACGGTTAAGAATCTTGTCATATTGTTGTAAAATATTTTAGTTGTGAAATAAATTATGGTTTTTGGACTTGCAGTATGTATTAGCCCATGGTATTCGCTGCAAAATATTAAACCTATATTTTGGATCAATCATGTCAAAGAGAATAAAATAATGAAAAACTTTAAAAAAAATCATGCACTATATTTAATCTATTATAATTAGTCAATTTGCTTGTTCTCATCCCTTAGATCCTTAACTAAGATATATATATATATATATATATATATATATATATATATATATATATATATATATATATATATATATATAACTGACATAGATCCATCTTAGCTTAATTTTATTAAAATCTTAATTTAATTTCTATGGGAATTTTTTTAGATATATCTCAAATTGTAAAATTTTCCCTTTTAGATTCAATTAAAAAAATGTTGTAAAATTAAATTAAAATAAAATATTTTTACTATGAAATAAGTTATGATTTTTTGACATGTGGCATTGATAAGCCATGGTATTGGCCCATGGTATTGTAACAAAGAGGATTTAAAAGTTAATATCCACAGTAAAGTGAGGGTGAATATCCATGGTTAACAATCTTTTCATATTGTTATAAAATATTTGATTGTGAAATAATTTATGTTTTTTTGGGCATGTGGTATTAGTATTCCATGGTATTGACCCATGGCTCTATAACGAAGACTATTCACAAGTTAATAACAAAATCAAAATATAACAAATTAATTTTATTATTTTTATTGATTTAACTTTTTATTATTAATTTAGGTCATATTTAAATGTTTACACTCATCCCAATATCATTTTTAACTTCTTCTTCTTCTTTCTAATTTAGCCTCTTTCGAAAAATAACAAATTCTTATTAAAAATAAATCATTTAACTCAATTGAAATTTATATATTTTATTTTATATTATAAATACTGCTTTTATTTTTTCTATTATAAATATTTCTTTTATTTTTCATTTCCAGTTTTACAACATCACATTGTAGCACTGTATTTTTCTCTTCGGAAATTCGAGAAGAATGAATACCATCAACGTGATCTATGGATTTCATGGGCTTCGAACCCAGATGGAGTTTTCATGGGAAACACCTTAGGATTGCATGGGAAACACCTTAGGAAAGCATCAACGATTATATGGAGCAAGGGAAAGGTTACTAGGCATGGATATTTTGGTAATTTGTACATGGCTATGAATTTGGACTTCGTTCTTCCTTTTTACTAAAGAGGATTTTTGTTTGTATGGGTAAATAATTTCGAGGGTTTATATGATCAAAACATAAATTTTGTCTAGATTTCAGGGTTTAATGATTATGATCAGGGCAAGGTCATTGGGCATGGATATTTTGGTAATTTGTACATGGGTATGAATTTCAACTCTGTTCTTCCTTTTTACTAAACGGGATTTTTGTTCTTATGGGTAAATACCTTTTTACTAAACATGATTTTTGTTCTTATGGGTAAATAATTTTGAGGGTTTATATGATCAAAGCATAAATTTTATTTAGAGTTGAGGGTTAATGATTATGATATTTTGGTAATTTGTACGTGGGTATGAATTTGGACTCTGTTCTTCATTTTTACTAAAGAGGATTTTTTTTCTTATGGGTAAATAATTTTGAGGGTTTATATGATCAAATCATAAATTTTATCTAGAGTTGAGGGTTTAATGATTATGATAAGGGCAAGGTCATTGGGCATGGATATTTTGGTAATTTGTACATGGGTATGAATTTGGACTTTGTTCTTCCTTTTTACTAAAGAGGATTTTTGTTCTTATGGGTAAATAATTTTGAGGGTTTATATGATCAAAGCATAAATTTTATTTAGAGTTGAGGGTTTAATGATTATGATATTTTGGTAATTTGTACGTGGGTATGAATTTGAACTCTGTTCTTCCATTTTAATAAAGAGGATTTGTGTTCTTGTGGGTAAATAATTTTTAGTGTTATATGATCAAATCATAAATTTTATCTAGAGTTGAGAATTTAATGATTATGATAACGCAGATCTTGATTGCAACCAATAATTCATCGAAAGAAAATTCACAAGTAAGCATCTTGCATTTCCTTATTGTACAAAGTGTTTAATTATTATGATAGACAATGCACAACTAAGCATTTTGCATGTCCTTATTATACAAAGGGTTTAATGATTATTATAGACAATGCACAAGTAACCATTTTGCATGTCCTTATTGTACACAGGGTTTAATGATTATGATAATGCAGATCTTGAATAAGGCCAATAATTTGTCAAAATACAATGGACAAGTAAGAATTTTGCATGTCCTTATTATATAGATCAGTTGCTTCCTCCCTAACTTTTCTAGGGTTAGAATGCACGAAATTTTATCTTTTATTTTCACCTTTTTTTTAGTAGTTGATTGTTTGTGTAATGGACTCTACCATGCCCAAATTAAAAGGGTTCAAGTGATGCAAGAAAATTTTCTGGTAGGATACAAATGCTAGACATTCCTCAAACTTTGTTACATGAAATTAAAATTTCTTGTAATCATGGACATAAAATCTTTTTTGTTTCATCCTTAGATTCTGATCTCAATGCCTACAGTTTTAACCCATGTTACTATATTTTATGTAGAATATACTTAGATCCATTAACCTTACAACTCTCCAAATATTAGGTTAATTTTAGCTAAAAAGAAGGAACCTGAACGACTTTTGCAATTTAGATTCAATTCGTATAGATAATGATTAAAAATAGAAGAACACAATGGTGTGATAAATTTTACACACCCATCAATTTCGAAGACCTTTCGTATTATTCTAAACCTAAACAGAGAGAGTAGAAGAAGAATAGGAGCTTGGATGAGGTGGACCCTGACCTACTTGATACTTCTCAAAAGTTGGGCATGACCTTGACTAGAAGAATAGATTTACCAACGTTGTTGTAGATGTTTTTTCCGACAGTGTTTTCATTGCTACCATGCATAGGTAGATTCTATAGGTAGGTGAGGTTATATTTTGTTCATTATAAGAGGTAATTCAGGAGTATCTTTATCTAGTTAAGGAGTAGCTTAGCAAGGTTGTTGCTCCCGCTGATAACTATTATGATGCATTGTATTTTTATTTTTTTAGTGATAGATCCTTCTGTTAAATATCAAAGCACACTTTGTCACCCATGGAAATATCCACTTATTTCAGGATGAATGATATGGAGACCAGGCATTTTGAGAGGACTATTATTTTTGTAGATGAAAGGAGTTATGTGAGGTGAGAGGAGTTCTGTGACATATATTGAAGGATGAACTATACCATTTTATGACACCAATCATCTCCATACTACAGTAGTGGATCTCTGTTGCACTGAGGGACCAATGATAAAGTATTCCACTTTAAAGAATTGGTATGTCGGGGACGGGATGAAGATATGGGATTTATAATTTTATTATGAAAAGAGGTTTTTGCAATGGAGACAAATCAAGGATTTCATGGACCTGAGTAGAGATTGGTCCAACAATCACCTGGAAATACTCAAGCATTGTTTTGAAAGGAAATGACGCAATTGGAGAGTTATATTTTTTTTCCTTGAAAATTAACGGACAAAGATGATCCATATAGGGAAGAATTGTAGGAGTACGATTGTTTCTAAAATTATATCTATAGGCAAGTCAAGGGACTACTACTTAGGATTAGTGTAGGTGCAACCAAATTATCATAATGCAAGGAATTTTTCACAGTGTGATTTGATGCTCATCGGGACCAGGAAGCTACAAATACTTATCGTTGCATTCAAGTACAATTGAGTTGCATTCTGAAGTCTGTAATTTCATTTATTGATAATCCTTCTTGTGTCCTTGTCTCTCCTAATTTCATTGTGGTATGATTGGAATGGGTTAAAAAATCAAACATATCATTGAGTCAAATAGAAACCCACATGTCACTACATGTCATTGTGCATACTCTTTGTTTTTTATACAATTAGAAGTGAACAATATGATGCGTGCACACACAAAAAAATCCTAGCATGCATGATGAATGCCCCTCCAATTCCATTTTCTATGGTTACATTTTATTTTCTTTGTTTATATAGGTCATATAGCCACATAGTGGCCACTATCGAATGTTGAGGTATATGTCATATAAATATTTTATAGTCTACTTTATTTCATATTCAAGTATTCATCACCTTGCATGTCTTATACTCTACATTGTATCTTATTTCATTTTCAAGAGAGGAACTCAATATTGATGGTAAGAAGCAACAATTGAATAAAGAGGAGAACAATAACACTGGAGCAAAAAATGCAAAACGAGAGAGAGAAGAGAATATGTTTAGTGATACCCTTAGAGCCAATATATTGCATAAGACACACTCATAGAGACTGATGGTCAAGCCTTCAGAGTTGATGAATTCACTTGCAATGCTTTGGCAACATAGTGATAATGTTTTGAAATGATGAAACAATATCTCATGTGTAAATTATAGTCCAACCCATATTAAGTTGGAAACTCATATTGTAATACTTGATATTTTATTTAATAAAATTTATATGGTTGAAATTATTTTATTTTCACTTGATATTATTTAGTCTTGTAATTAACATATGTAACTTTGCGTTATCATATTAGATAAACATGCACATTGTATGACATTTTCTTAAAATTTAGTCGCAAAATCATACTAATTAATTTATGGTGATTAATAATAAACACATAAAATCAATATAAAACTACTAAATTAGTGGTTTATATTAATTAATGATGAACATGAATAAATGAAATGAATAGAAGCTACTAAATCAATCGTTGATATAATCAATATGAAAATACCAAAAAAAAGATAAATGACTACTGTAAATGATAAAATTTTTATTATTAAATGATGACTAAATTTTGCATATATATGACTATTAGTAGCTAATTTACAACATCTTATAACATGACTAAAATTTAGTCATATTTCTTTGGTCATTAATTGGTTTTAAATGATGACTAAAATTTTCATATATATGACTATTAGTAGCTAATTTATAGTATCTTATAACATGGCCAACGTGTTGGTCATATTTCTTTGGTCATTAATTGGTTTTATCAAGGATTCATATAGTAATATATTTTGTTATATAAATTTTTGACTAAATATACTACTAGATGGTAAAATTGAGGAAACCAATTAATGACTAAGCTAAAAATGACTAAAACTTGGTCGCGTTATAAGATACCATATATTAGCTACTATTGGTCACCAACCAAAAAATGGTCGTTTATATGCAAATTTTAGTTTTTTTTAAAGTAACTAATTAGTCATTTTGGACTGCTCAAATAGCATGGTACAATATGCTACTGTAGCATCTCTTATCGTGACTGCATCATTTACAACTCCTTCACGTTTTCCTCTGACCTCTGGTGGAGTTGAAAGCTGTGGGTTCAACTCAAGCTCTGTGACTTTAAGGGCCAGTTCAAACAGAACCTTCGCCATCTTTGTCGTTGCACCACGCACACGTGCAGCCAATTTTCTAATCTTCGCCTCCAACAATGCTTCTTCGGGTATGTACAGTTCTAGAATAGTTCTACATGCTTCGGCTACCACGACTACAGTCACTCAGTCTTCTCCTGAACCTTCTTCCATGCTTCTAGCACGGTTTTCTTCTCAATGAGTATATCTTTGTTGTTGATTTTCTGCTCACTGATCATGCTTAGTGTGCACTGCTCTCAGGCCTTAACCTCTGCAATCACACCTTCTTGCAGCATCTGAAGGAACTCACTAGGGAGCGCAACCAAGTTTAGGCCAACATTCCTCAAAGTGTTGACAGTAGCCTTGTCAGCATCTGTTTCCATGCTCAAAGCAGCATCATGTAACACGACTGCCGAGAGATCCAAGGACCGGACCAACTCTGCTGCTTTGGTGGTTCCCGACACCAAACAAGTTGATGTCGCACTACTCTACCTTGCACCTGCATGCAGTCTAGTTATTTGGATCTATAGCTCATGCATACCCCTTTGTATAGCGACTAGTGCTCACTTATTCTACTATTCAAACTACTGCAACAATTATGTTATTGTGTCCCTAACTTTGTCTCCAATATCATCCATGTCATCGTTTTTCAAGGTGATTGGATCTAGTAATGATTTGGAAGCTTTGGTCTTCTTTCACTGGCACTCCTTTTCTTGTTCTCTATGTCATTTTATGTTGAAAGAAATGCTCTCTAGATCTCTGCCTCCCTGTTCTGACTATTGTTCATCCTCCGTTTGGGGTGAAGGAGATTTCTGACATCTGTCAAAGCCACACTCTACCTGCTCCACTTGCTCCTTTTTGACGCGCTCTGCTTCTACGCGGGCCTTCTCCTCAGTCTCCTTCTTCCTCTTTTCTGCCAACTGTTGAACGTTCAGTGAGGCCGCTTCCTTTTTCTACTTCTCCATGGACTTGCTTGTCCTAATGGCCAAATCTAATTGTGTGTGCCAATCTACTGGCCATCGCTTAAGGACATCAGTAATTACATCATTTGTAGACAAGTAAGGAAGATCATACCACTTCTGATGGATCCTTTCGTGCGTGGATGTAAATGTGGTGGAAGTCTGCTTTGAACTCCGCATACCTAGATAACTGCTCAAAGACGGTTGGCGACAACTGTGGCTTTCATTTGATGGCCATATGAATGCTCATATCCATCAATGCCCAAAAAAATTTACTTTCTCGAACCCGCGCAACATCCTTTGTGGCCCATAGTGAAGAAAAATTCACTGGTTTTGGTAAATCTGTCTCAATTAGAGGAAACTGGTTGTCCTCCGGCAACTCCCATGCAACCAGCACATTGACAATAATAGCCAATAATAATGGAAAGTCTTTCTTTGGTCCTGTGCCTCTTGGCAATTCATGAGGAACTCACTGCACATGTAGCACACCTAGTTAAACTGTATGCCCTCTGCACATTGGGCCGCTAACGAAACCATTGGTGCCGACACCTCATCTGCGCGACACTTTCTCATAACTTTGTTAGCCAAAATTTGGGTGGCCACCTTCACCGTAGGGTCATTAATACTGGAAATGGAATACCTGCATGATTTCTTGACAAGTTTGAACTTGTCCTTCATCTTCTCGGCACGGTCATGCTCGCCCATATTTCCACCAAATGCCTTTGCAGGATTTAGTCCAGAGTGAGCTAATAGTGTGATCCAATGTATCAACATATCAGTGATTGGTATCAGCTCACTCAACCACAAGCACCCATCATGCACAAGGCACAACAACTGCTTGATGACTGTCAAATTTATATGGGCACAGTGGTAGTGAGGCACCCATAGGAGGTTCAACAACCCTGCCCTATTTACCCCTCGAATCCATTCCACCAGCTCCAGTGCGGTGACACTAAACTCCTTGTTGAAAACTCTCTTCATGAAGGTGTCAGTAGCCAGGTGGGGGAACCGCTCAATGTCACCCAAATCCCAATCTTCAATCTTCATATTTCATATGTGCGCCAAGCGTAGACCTTCAAAAGTTATGTTTTCTAGTAGCACGGGTGTGTTAAGGAGGAACTGTCCCTCATCTGGGTCCTTTGGGACCTTCACCTTGCCTTCACGTGGAGTGATGTAGTCTAACAACTTCGAAATAGGGTCAACCCCCTCAATATCTCTTTCTTCAGCACCCTCCTCAGCCTCCAAGTCTACCACTTTTCCTTTCTCCTCTGCAGTCAACTTTTCTTTCTTCTGCACCTATGTAGATACATGTTTCCTCGGCAACTCACGCACTGGTAGTGTCTTCTATTATTTATCCTTCTTCAGCTTGGGAACCTCCCTTGATGGCGTAGGCTTCAGCCTAAGTGACCTCGGTGCTTTTGGCACTGCTGCATGAGCCTCCATACTTATGACCTCAGAGGCAATAATGCCCTCGGTACTAGTGGTCTTAGCAAGTGCAAACATGGAATCTTTAATGAGGTTTTGATCAGACTTAGACACAAGGCTTGCACACAAATTCTCAAAGAGCTCACGTAATAGAAAAAACAACTCATAAATTCTCAGAATGCAATGTGTTTCTCACTGGAGAACCATCTATAATTTATAGGCAATTTCAAATTCAAATTCGACCATTCCCACCAAAATTCGTCGATTAATGCGAGATTGGCAGCAGATTTCCAAAGATTTCACACTTGATTTGAGCCTTAAATTCCTTAAATGCCTATTGCCTCCTCCTCTTAACCATCTTCTGGTAGTCAAATCATGAACAGTGACAACAACGGTCACCTTTTGGATGTGTTGCACGGTCTCCCTTCTTGTAGCATAGATCCCTTCACACTTCTATACCTACTGTGACATCCTCAAATTCCACGCAGACAACTGATTGCGGAGCTCTACATCCCAGGTAGTGTAGTTTATAGTCCCGTGCCTCCTTGAAGCTGCCTAGAGCACTAAGATTGTGCTATCATCATATAGTCATCTGGATGGATCCCCAGTGTATGGATTCAATCGACTACCATCGACCTTTCAGGGAAATGGATCTCCATTCAATTTAACAAGCTGAACTTCTCCACCATCAGTAATCTCCTTAATAACATACGGCCCCAGCCAATGAATCTGAAATTTTCTTGGAAACTTATCAAACTTGTTGTCATATAATAACACTAAATCATTTACCTTGAAGGTGCATAGTTTGATGTGTCGATCGTGTCATTCCTTTTTGCGCTTCTTCTAAACTTGTTGATGGAATCCAACGAAGAATCTATCTTCCTCTAGCTCTATCAGCTGTGCGAGTCACTCTTCTAAGGCTTTATGGTCTGTGATTCCTGTCAACACCACTATGCATAGACTAGGCAGAATGTATTCGATCGAAATCATGTATTCTACACCATAGACCAGCCTAAAAGGTGTCTGTCCAGTCAGCTTCTTACAAGTAGTCCTATACACCCATAACACAGTCGGTACACGCATGTCCCAATCATTCCATTGTGCATTGCAAAGCTTTGTCAGCACATTCTCCAATATCTTATTAAACACTTCCATCGTCCCATTAGCCTGACGATGATATGGAATGCTCTTTTGATGACAAACTTGGAACTCTTTCATCAGTGGGTTGATCGTTTCATTGAGGAAGTGCATACCGCAATCACTCATCAAAATCTTCGGGTAGTCGAACTTGGTCAACACATATTCAAATAGGAACTTCTTACTTGTTGCCCATGTATAGTCCTTCACAGGATGTGCTTCGACCCATCTGGTCAAATACTCAATCACGGTAATGATGTACCATGCACCCGTCATCTTTTCTGGAGGCTGAATCGGTCCTACAAAATCAATTTCCCATTTCTAAAATGGCTACAATGAAAATTGTGGATTCAGAGGAAGCTCATCCCTCCACAATGGCATGTCTATCCTCTAATATGCATCGCACGCCCTACAATATTCTTTGGAATCCTTATGCAATGTTGGCCACCACAACCCAGCGTGTAAAATATTATGTGTTGTTGCTTTTCCTGCATAATGGCCTCCCGCAACTCCTCTGTGAGCTTCATATAGGATGTTGCCTCATTCTAAATCAGGCACATAGTGTCGCATTATTTCATCTGATCCCATATTATACAAGTGACCTGCAATAACAAATAAGTTTGCCACACACACCACTAATTCCTTCTTCTATTAACTAGTTTACCCCTTTGGAGCCATTTCATAGTTACGAAGTGGATGATGTCCACAAAATGATTGTCTCCCACGTGCACCGCAAATAGCTACGCGTCAGGTAGTCCTTCCTCCAAATTAGTTGGCTCCTCTCCTATTTCAATACACAACAGATGATCTAGTCCTGCATTCAATCATCATGGCTTCACAATGACGTCAAAATCATACTCCTGAAACAACATCATCCATCTGCATATTTCCCCCCCAACACAGGCATGCTGATGAGGTACTTTAATGCAGAATGGTCTGTATACATCTTAAAGTGTCTTCCTAGCAAGTAATGCCTAAACTTCTAGAGCACGTACGCCATAGCCAACCCTTCACACTCCATCATTGAATATTTCTTTTCAGCCTTAGACAACTTCCTTCTTGCAAATGCTATCAGGTGATCAAGTTCTCCTCCACCGACATGTGTCAGTACTGCTCCCAACGCAATACATATGCACATGAAATTCCTTCTTCCAATCCAGGAACACTAGGATTAGCGCAGTGACCATATTTTCTTTTAACATATCCAGGCTCTGTTGTCATTCCTCATTCCAATAGAATGTAGCATCCTTCTTCAACAGTTTTTCCATTGGCATGGTAATTTGAGCATAACTCTTGATGAACTTTCAATAATAACCAGTATGACTTGGTGTTGCGCGTAGCTGTTTAACACTCCTTGAGACCTCCAAATTGATTATAATTATGATCCTAGCTAGGTCCACCATTAATCCTTATCTTCAAACTACATGACCCAGCAAGATTCTGAAAGGGACGAAAGATAGGCTCTTCTTCAAGTTGAGCATGATATGATACCTCTGACGCATATCCACCATCAAGTGAAAACTAGACACATTGCAGTTTACAAGCCCAAACACTGTCCAATCATCAAAGTATACCTCCAAAAACTTGTGAATGAACTCTTTAAACACCACAATGACTATGTGTGAAAAGATTTCCGACAAATTCTTACATCCAAAAGGCATTACAGTATACTGAAAACATCCCCACTCAGTCGCGAAGGTCATTGTACTCCTATATTTTGACGCAACCTTTAGTTGATGGTACCCCGAGAACCCATCAGTGAATGATTATGCTTCCTATCCTCCTACATTATCCAGCACTTCATCGGTGAACGAAGTTGGAAAAGGATCATGTACGCAAGCGTCATTCAGCTTCCTAAGATCTCCAGATATCCTTATTTCATCCTTTTGTTTCTTTTCCTGAATGACCATTGGAATTACCTAATCAGACTCCTCCACTGGTTCAATAATACCTACTACCAACATCTTGTCCAACTCCAAGCATACCTTTTCCTTGTAATGAGGATTGAGGCGATATGGCCTCTGCTTCACAGGCTTCGTGTCTGGTTTTAATGTTATTTTCATCACTCCTAAATCGCCTATTATCCCCTTCAAGTATGAAAACTTTATAGGGAACAAATCTTGGTACTTACGGAGCAACTCAACAACCTCATCCACCGTAGCATCATCCTAGTAGTCCCCTATCTTCGTAAATTTCAACACCGCCTCTTTTCCAATGTTCACTTGTCTAGTTTCCAGTGGCACAGTGATATCTAGATTCTCTATCTATGGCCCATCAACTTCATGGTGACATTCTGCCTCTAGGATATTAATGTTCCTTGGATCCTCCTCTTCTTCTTTAGTACTCACATTGTAGCACTCTAGCGCATGGCACAGTTGGGTGGTCCAATCTGGTTGAATCAAATCCAATGGATCCTATGGGATTCTGAAAATCTCTTCCTTGACCTCCTGCAGTGATTCATCGATGCACTCGAATCCATTCTCAAAGTTGAATGTCATCAAGAGTCCCTGTCTGAAAATATCCATTCATTTATGTCATGGTGGAACCTTGTTTACAAGTACCAATTCATTGGTATTATGTCCAAAGTGTGATAGCACAGATGCACCCACTCCAGTTACGGTTCTGCTCCATAAGCATTAGTCCATTTTTCTAAGTGATCACGCAAATCACTCCTCCCATATTATTTCTCTATCAATCGCACCTTTGGGCGACCAAACCACACCCTCATCATTCTTCTATATTCGCACGATCCATCAAAATTGTCTTTATGCGTACCCTACCACCTTGTAGCCATAGCACGCAGCGCCAAGTCCAAGGCTTGGAAGCGATGCTTCTCTGGCACTTCCCATTCAAATGCATCCAAAAATTTATCAACGTCAGTTAAACCATCATAATAAGGAAAATTTCTTACCTCCAATGATACACAATGCAGTGACCTAGTCATCATATTAAAGCATAGTGTAGACACTTCGTGCAATTGATTCTCCCAGTGTTCCAATTCCTCATTTGAATCTGATGTGCAAGAGCTTTTTCAATCCCATGAAATACGTCCATCAGCTGTCAGATTCACCCAATCCTAATCTCACACTGTTATCTTATAAGTATCGTCCAAATCATCATCACATTCATAATCGCGGATCGGTTTAGTATAGCATGGTCCTTCTACACGGTTCAAGGGACTACTACACGGAGAGATTTTCCTTTCAAATGACATTGTCCACTTCTTCAAATGGATCACCCTATTCATGTCAATATCCCAGTCGATCCCAAGGAGCTCGGTGTAGGGATTTTTTCATTGACAATCTCTACCACTTCAAAATCAGCCAATGTGCTCATGCCTTCAATATCTACTATCACTCCCTGCAATCTTCTGATGGGGATAATCTTTTGCTGATTTTCCATCCTCAATTGAATCAGAGACCATTGCAGCATAGGTCTCCCCATTCTCTGGCACGTCTGCTTAGGAAAAACATTTGCATCTCACCCAAGATCCAGAATAACTTGGTCCATTTCATATTCGCCTATTTGCGTGGTGAGCCTCATCTCGCACCCTATTCTTTCCTTATTCTTACCAATTTTCCTGATGACATGCAGTCCCTCAAGAGTATTTTCTTTACCAGTGCATTTATTGATCAACTCCTGTAATCCTTTTATGGCCTTGCTACTACGTAGTAGCTTCATACAGGTCTCCAGAAAGGTAGTAAGCATGGATGGGTCCATTTCTTTAGACTGTTGATCCTGACTTCCTGAGTTAGAAGCCTCAACGAAGCTTTTCTTCCCTTCCATGAAGGTTTCTTTTGTGTGCTCTAGATCAAAGCCAACCTCCTTCTCTGGAGCTTTGCAGACCCATTCATTTTCTTCAGGCTACGTTCCCTTATGTTCACCAGTTGTCATTCAACTTCGCAACACGCTATTCACATTAGGATCCTCTTCACGAGGTTTAGCCCTTATCATTTTCACGTTCTGGGTAGGCTGATGAGGCTGCTTCCCTTTTTCATGCATCTTAGCTATTAATATAGGGCAGTCTTATGTCGCATGTTTAAACTAAGTACAGTATCGGCACGACAAGCACGTCGGGTTAGTAAATTGTCATGTGTAGTGTCCTAGGGGTTCATAAATTCTCATGTGTAGTGTCTTGGCCCTCCACAATTGTAGAAAATAACTTTCTTCCAACCTCTCAGAGTTCCTCCTCTACCTTAGCCTCATCTGCACCCCTAATATCCTCCTCACGCTCCTCCAATGCCTTGATCCGGAGGCCAATTTTTTGTCTGCATCCGATACATGAGCGTTCTCTCCATCATTAACTCATAACTACGGAAATTGCACTCATCATGACCTACTGATTTGTAGAAGTTGCAGAAGAGCTGCTACAGTGTCTGTACAAATTTCTGCAGCAACTGACGGTTGTCTATCACATGTTTTCCAGCTACCTGAAAAATAGCACACCACAACATGGGCCCTGTACTTTTCCCTGCTTGAACTTCTAGCCTCAAAGGCATTGGCCCTGCTCCTGCAACATAATTCGCGAAGATAGGTCAATGATATTTATCATGCCCTTGGCTCTTACATTTCACACACAAAACTACTTCGCACACGTCAGCCCGAGCCTCTCTATCTTTCTTTAGACTTTGGAACTCTAGGCAAATATTCTGCAACTCCACGAGAGTCTGCTGAACTCCCAAAGCAACATCTTGAATGGGTGCCTCATGAAATCTCATTGCAATCTCTAGGGCTTCCACCCGGGTCCCAATCTTCTGCTCTGATAAAGCAACCCTTGGATGAGGCAAGTGTGAAGCCACAAACCATTCGCGGTGCTGCCCATTCGTAAGATTCATGTTAGGTTTATGGATCTTACATTTCAGTATCTGATCTAGTTCTGAGGGTGTCTCGCCTAGCTTCATCATGATTTCCTTGAATCCAATGATTTATTGTGCTTCAGACTTAGGCCTACTATATTCCTTATTCAGCACAGTCTAAATGTGTGCCAATGTAGCTGTCAGGTTATCGGTACAGTACTTGATGTACCACGTTAGCACGCGATCATGTAAAGTAGTAACCAATGTCGCTTTCTTCATCTAATCATCTGTAATGTTTTTGTCTTGCCACACAGCCTTCGCAACAAACCAGAACTGGTCTGGGTCCTCATTTCCCAAGCCCTTGAAAAAGGGAAACTTCACTGTATTCGCCATATTGAATGGTGGTGGAGGCGAGGGAGGTGTGCATGAAGGTGTATGCGGTGAAGGTGAATATGGAGGTGGTGTGGGTGGATTGGGGTATTCGCGGGAATCCTTGCCTTATTATTTGGAAAACGCTCTACGGTGAAGCTTGTGCTGCTTCTTCATCGTAACTCAGAGGAGGCTCAATCAGCGGGCTATATTCAGGACCTGTTCTCCTTCTATCCCTAAATAACTTTCCACTTCATGGAGCTCCAAACATCAAGGTAATTGCATAACCCACTTTTCACAGAAGAGAATTTTAATCAAAGTAATCAAAGATCTCAAATACTTACCTCACGGTCCCTTGAATAAGCATCGCTCTGCTTCACTGTAGCTAACTGAGGTATCGAACGTGAACTTTGTCACAAACCCTCCAAGGAAATTATCAAGCTAGTGATGGACAACACGCGCGATCTTATCTTCATAAGCTTCCAATCTCCGCACTAACTCTGGGGTCCACACTATTGGACCGTCAAGCCTCCACCTTCCCTATTCATCTGCTCATTTAGCAATCCACTCATATAGCTCGATCGGGAAGGAACATAAGAAAATTTTGTGTATCTCTATATAGAGATACCTATCCAACCACTGTTATTTCCTCAATCATGGATTTAGGTTTTCTTGCACCGCGAATTTGTGGATCTTTCTATCCAACCAATCTTTAATTTCCTTCCTAGTTTGATTCCAATGATGCGATGCGACATCACACATTTCTCTATGGAGATCCCGGTCCCGGAAACAGAACCATTTGTTGGCTTACTGGGTCCTGACCTAGGTTGAGAGTTAATTTTTCCAAACAAATCCCTATACTACTAGTCCTTTTGACACCATCCCACGAAGCGCGGACTAAAGTCTCACCTGAAGCAGTATGGGTGGATGTTGGAACCAAGTTTCCTCACCGAGAGATGATTATGATGTCGTTTTATGCCCTTAACTTTCGTTCGAGCAGGTCGATAAGCCTTTAAGGCTTAGGCTTATTGATATAAATTCCTCCTACCAGCCTCTAGACCTTCACAAAGGTCTACGACTATCTTTCACATACCTTATATAGGCGAATCAGTCACTAACGTGCCTCTGTGATCACTCCTAGTTTTGTATTTACCTAATCAGCTTAAGTGTATGATAAATTTAACATGCATTAAGATATTCTTCATGTAAGCAGATATTAGTACTTACATTCATATAACAATGTAAACCATGTAGAATCATGCATCAATATAGTATTAAATCTTAAACCTAATATTCATCATAAAATAAACACATTCATTCATAACAGAAATAAATGGATGAAACATGGATAATTCCAAAATAAACCTTTTATTGATACTTCAGATTTTCTTATACACTCAAGACTTCCCTGCGCACTCAACTGTGAACTCTACTCTAGGCCTCTGCGCACACAGCTGCAGAGCCTCTCTTCTACTCTAAGACTCTTCGCTCTTCACTTCTAATGACCCATTACATTCATTGATCTCTCCTCTATCTATGCCTTAGACTCTCTAAGAATCTCCTTTTTATACAATCCCATGGTCCGTGGACCATGGGTAGATCTACTAAAGCCAACACAACTTACATAAAAGAAGGGAAAATCCCTTTATGACACTTACTATCTACGCACTCTGCGACCACAACTTGCAGAGACTTTACACTTTACATAACAAAAACTTGGGCTTTCTGCCCCAAAACTTGGGCTTTTGCCCCAAAATTCACTGCAGGGGACCCTGTCCCAATAGATAGGAAAGGTAAATTTATTAAAAATGATTAATAATGTATTATACTAATAAAAAATTAATAATAAAGTTAATTTAATTCAAAAAATGATTAATAATACAATAAACTATTAAAAAGATTAATTTAATTTTAAAAAGTGATTAATAATGCAGTAAAATAGTAAAAAATGTTAATAAGGTTAATTTTTAATAATAAATAATAATACCGATAATTTAATAAGGAATAAAAATAAGATTAAATATAGTATTAATAAAGTTAATCCAATCTATGTAATTTTTATTAATTACTAAAGTAGATAAAACTAAATAGCTAAAAAATGTGAATAATAAGATTATTAAATAAAGATTAATAATAAAGATTAGAAATAAGGTGAGCTAATTAATTATTAATAAAAATATCAATTAATGTGATAATAATTAAAATGATTATTAGTTAATTAAATTTGATTATTAAAGAATATTAATTATAATGATTAATATTAAGGTATACTAATAAAAATAATGTATTTTGTTGTAATAATAATAATAACGTGAGTCAAATATTGCAATTAAATAGATAATGTAGGATCATAAATTTGGTTCATTAATATGGTTAATAATGGTACACGAAGATTTGCTAAGTTTCCATCTATCATCACGATTTAAATTGTTAGTGTTGTTTTCTATTTCTAAGACTTCTCTACTTTTTCTTTTAGATTAATGATCAATAGAGGAAATGGCATTGCATCCTTATCTAGACAGGTTTGTGATAGTGTTTATTTATGATATACTAATACATTGTAAGAATGCGGAAAATCATGCAAAGCACCTAGCAGAAATGTAAATATTGTTGAGAGAGCATTAGTTGTATGCCAAGCTTAGAAAGTGAAGTTTCTTTCAGACAGGAGTTCATTACTTGGGGCATGTTGTTTCCAATGAAGGTATAACAGTGGACCCATAAAATATTAAAGATATCATGGAGTGGCCAACTACTAGGAGTGTGGATGAGGTTAGATCATTCATGCCACTAGCATGTTATTATAGGAGGTTCATCAAGAACTTCTCGTGGATTTCCTATCCTATTGGATCTTTGTAGAGAAAAGGAAAGAAGTTTGAATGGATTGAGGAGTGTGTAGATAGTTTTGGGTAGTTGAAGTATTTCCTTACAAATTCTCCAATATTGAAAATTGTAGATCCTGACAAAGAGTTTGTGGTACGTACATATGCTTTGAAGAGAGGACTTGGTGGAGTCCTAATGCAGGAAGGATAGGTGGTATGTTATGAGTCAAGGAAGTTAAATGAGCACGAGTAGAACTATGTGAGTCATGATCTTGAGTTGGTAGCTACCACTCATGCCTTAAATATGTGGAGGAATTATCGTATGTGGAGGAATATGTGGAGTAATTATCGTAGAACTAAGGCACATATTTTACCATCCTAATATGAATCCCAGGAAAGCTAGATAGTTGGGTACCCTTAGGGATTTTTACTCTCATATCAAGTCCATCAAGGGCAAAGAGAATTGGTTTGCATATCCTCTCAGTAGAATAATGCAATTGAATGATATTGTAGCAATGAGTTCTGATAGGGAATACTTACGAGAGCAGATCTTGCAACCAAGGACACATGATGACAAGTACCAACAGTTGAAGTAAATTTTACAACAACAAGGTAGAGGTGATATAGGTGAGGAGTATTACCTCATGGTAGATGGCTTGGTTAGATTCAGGAACATGATTTATGTGTGAGAAGATAATGAGCTCAAGAATCTTGTCTTGAGGGAGTTTCATGTCAAGAAGTGTTTAGGTCACCCACGATATTAGAAGACATTAACAACAATTATGAAGTTCTATTGTTGGTCAAACATGAAGAAAGAGGCTACTGAGTTTGTTCTAAAATGTTTGGATTGTCAGTACGAAAAAGCATAAAGTAAGCATCCAGCTGGTTTGTTACAGTCAATTATGATTCCAGAGTGGAAATGTGATGTCATTTCCATGGAATCCGTTACACATTTTTTAAGGAAAACCAGATAGCATGATTCCATCATGGTTATGGTTGACAAGTTAAGTAAGTTATCTCATTTCATCAGGAAGATAGTGAGGTTGCATGGTGTTCCGAACAAGATAATATCAGACAGAGATGCCAAGTTTACTTTTAGGTTTTGAAATGAATTGTTTAGAGGCTTACGGAGAAAGTTAGCTTCCAATACAACTTATCATCTACAGACATATGGGCAAACAAAGAGGGTCAATAAGATTCTTGAGGACAAGTTGAGGATGAAAATCAAGCATCAGTAGAGGAAGTGGGAAGAGTATCTTCCACTAGTATAATTTTCATATAATAATGGGTATCAGGAGTCGTAGAAGATTAGTCCATTTGAGGTTCTTTATGGATAGATTTGTAATACTCCTATTAGCCATAGTGACCAAGTGATCAAGGTATTGATTGGAATAGATATGTTGGTTGAGATGGAATAAGATATGCAGGTTATTAATAGGAACTTGAAGGAAACTAAAGACATGAAAAAGAGTTATTCCAATCAACATAGGGCATTCAAGGAGTTTTAGGTTAGGTAGCATGTGTACTTATGCATTAAGACTAAGAGGATATCATTTAGGATTGGATCATGTTCCAAGTTGACACCTTGGTATTGTCGGCCTTTTGTGATCCTTGAGACGATTGGACTAGTGCTCTTTAGACTTGCACTAACTTTGATAGTGAAAGTCCACGATGTTTTCCATCTTTCATTGCTTAAGAGATACTTGTAGGGAATTGATCATGTGATTGACTTGCCTAAATTATAGGTGGAACTAGAAGGACAATTTCATCCATAACCATAATGCATATTGTAGTGTAAAAAACTCATGATCTCGAATTGAGAAATAAAACATGTTAAAGTGCATTAGAAGAACTCTAAGCCCAATGAAGCCACATGGGATATGGATAATCAGATGAAGCCTTTGTATCATTCATTATCTGTTGGTTCAAGAAAATGAGTATCTGGTATATGCATATATGTATATGTTTGTAAGTGCCACCATGAGGTATGTTATAAAGCTCCAATAAGTGGTATGTTTGTTCTATATTCAACATGATTTCATTGTAAATATTGTATCATGCTATATTATAAAACTCCATAGGTATTATGATCCAGGTGGATGTTGGTGGCCACAACCTATCCCATTTGGACCCCCACAACTGTCTCTTTCAGTTTTTTCAGTTTCCTAAATTGTAGCACAGTTTACTATTTTTAGCAGTTTTTCAGGTCCTGAACTTCCTGAGCCGTTTTGAGGCCCTAAACGATGTTTTTTGGGAAATATGGGGGCAACATGCATCCATGGACCGATGTTTCCCTTCCTAAAGTGGTAGTGCTCGGATAGATCTTTCTAACGAGCTATTGTACACATCAAACGGAGATCGTATGCCAAAGTTACAACCCCAGGAAATTGATGTACCAATTTACCCAAATAGGGCCCACAATTTGGAATTTCATCTTCTAGGGTTAGGTTTTTGGATGTGAAGGGTTTACCATTGTTTCTCAACAATAAATAGGCCTTCGAGCCTCATTGTAACACAGTTCAGAGGGATGTAGCCACCACATCTCTTCTCAGAGATAAGCTACCATCACCCTAGCTGGTTTATTTCCATTTCTGTTTGTAAGCATATTTCACTATTTTACATTAATGAAATGAAGTATTATTTCAGCTGCATATCTGTTTTTATGGTTATCTCTATATATTATCGCGTTCAATTTAAATCCAGATCATATTATATTTTGATTTCAGTGGTTTTCTCATCATATGTTTCAAAGAACAACAAGGACAATGTTCCCATAAGGAGGAGGAGTTTGTAGCATCCCCTGGTTAAATTTTCATGTAATAAAGGATAATAGATGAAAAATAAGACTAAGGTCACAGGACACGTATTCCAAGATGAATGCTGGGAAAATACTATAACTAGGATCTCTTTTGGTATATTAATGGATATGGAAATTGGCAAAGGCATTGGCAAAGTAAAAGAAGAAATAACTGGTGTTTATTTCTGAGAATAAAGGAAAATAGGAGAAAGGGAAGGTGAAGAGACAAAAAAGTGCATGCTAAGGAAATCAAAGGAAAAATGAACGAAAATAAAGAGAATGGAGACATCAATAATAAAAAGGCATCAAAGAAATAGTTCAAAACTTTTCTTAGGTTTAGATTGCATCAATCGAGAAAGAGAGAGAGAGGGAGCTCTAAGAGGAGAAAGAAAGCAAGCAGCAGAAAAGTAGGCAAGGAATGAAAAGGAAGGAAAAGGACAAGCAAAGGAAAGCAAATGAAATCAAGTAAATGATTCGATTAGCAACTTCAGCAGGAATATTTTATAGGTAACAAGTTACATGTGTGATTTCCTAGATAATGTGTGAATGCATGGTACATGCATCTATTTATTTAGTTCATTTGTTGTCATTGACATCGATTTTGATTAGTTTGATAGTTATTTTATGCTTGCCTTGCCATTTCTCGAATAGCCATGGTCTGATGGAATTCATTTATGGTTGAGATTTAGATTGTCGGAAGGTTTTGGAACAAAATGAGGTGGTCTCAAGAAAATTCACAAGGTTTGGGGGTGGAGATAGATCTCTCGAGGAATCCCTCGACATGAGTGTAGAGATAGGAAAGTTCCTCAAGGTATGGTGAAGAAATTGTGAGGCATCAAATATTCGTGTGGTTTTGTGATCTCGGGATCGGTTTATGTGAGATCATAATACTTTGAGGGTAGAGGTGGTTTCACCTCTAGATTCCCTTGTTGTTTATGTCTTGGTTTATCCCATGAGATCCCACATTCATGGTTGGATTATGGCACGAGGGTGATTTTCTAAAAGGAATATTTCGTTCAACCCAATCTATGGTCGGGTGGTACGTGGAAGTCCCTGACTTGGTTGGATTTTTCATATGATAATAAGTTATTTTCCTATTGCTATTTGTGGGAACTTGTACTTGTTGTTATGATGATTTTATGGAATATTTTTCATGGCTCATATTCTGGTTACATGCATGGTTTTACAATGTGGTCTAGCTATGTATCTTGATCATGATTTGCTAAGTTATTGAATGGTTGATGAATGCATGGGATAATAAGAGTTGTCGCAGCCACTTGAGATGGAATTAGACCTTCTTTGTGATTCTCAAATGAAGCTCATAGATTTATGATTAGATATGCATTCATGACTTATAGATTACTTGTTTATCATATGTTTGACGATATTTTGATCATGTCCTAGGTAGTCTAGGTCAAGTTAATGCTTCAATTTTAAATGTTTCGCATTGTTATCAGTTTAATTATGATTATGGAAAGTTATAGGAAGTTTTGGGTAGTGTTCTGGAGGCTAGCCTAGAAAAGTGGCTCAAATCTCAGAACCGTTGGCACTGAATTGAAATATTTAGGTCATAACCACATGGAAGCAAACTTGTGCATGCGGCTGGGGCCACATAACCACACTCTTTCCTTTTTATGCATGAATTTGGTGTTAAGGTTGTGAAATGGCATTTATATCTCAGGATACGGCCATGAGAGGTTGTGGACTCGCTTTTGGGTGGTCTAGTGCTCATGAAGGGCATCAATAAGATTTCAGATTGTAAGCCCC
Source organism: Pinus tabuliformis (assembly GCA_031772625.1). Classification (NCBI taxonomy): domain Eukaryota; kingdom Viridiplantae; phylum Streptophyta; class Pinopsida; order Pinales; family Pinaceae; genus Pinus; species Pinus tabuliformis. The sequence continues at coordinate 994,602,621 of CM062806.1, read as the reverse complement.
ACCTCCATAACTAGAACTTGGAGGTTGGGTAATGTCATAGTAGCACTCTGATTCACATTTACTCGGATGTCTTGTAAAAGTGGGTAAATGTGGCCTGGGGTGGTTACAGGGAAGTTGAAGGAATCCTTAATAAACAGGGCTCTAATCAACTCTTTCCTTATTCAAATGCATTTGGGAGTATTTTATGGCAATCTGACAATGCACTCCTTTGATCATTTTGGGCCTCAAGATATTTGTAGTGAACAACATCAGTTGTTGGTATTGGAGGATGTAAGGGAGGGGATAGTTCTATTAAAAAATAATAATAGGTAATTAAAATTATCCCAAACTAAAACCAAATCCTTGTCTATCATTGGACCCAATGTATAGGTCACCAATGCCATGATTGAAAATTATGCAGGTAATCCCAACAATTACTCAACAATTTTCAATAAGCCAGCTTAGTCAATTTAGTAAGATTTTGATTTTGGGTTGATTAAGCTCAAAGCCAAAACTACATTCCCCATTACTATCCACATAAATTCTCACCATGGGTTGCCTTGGGATATTAGGACTACTTCTTAGTTTTCATCATGGAAATCCACTTATTGGTATTCCTTAGTTTACATGTACATGATTTTTTCCATAGAGATATGGGTATTCCAACGTACCCTCCTCATCACCCATCCATTACTAAGTTAAATATTTTTTTACTTGTGGCCTAATACTAATCCACTTATTGGTATTCCTTAGTTTACATGTACATGATTTTTTCCATAGAGATATGGGTATTCCAACGTACCCTCCTCATCACCCATCCATTACTAAGTTAAATATTTTTTTACTTGTGGCCTAATACTTAGGCCAATAATTAATTTCAAAAACCTTCAACATTTTATTTTCAAACCTTTAACATTTTATGACTAATCCATTTATCCTCATATTCATGATTGTGTCCATTTGTTATTAAATGCCAACGTTTCTCATACAATATTTTGATTATTTATCGAGCATCCAAATTTCAATAACTAATTCTAAAATATAATTAAAGTCTCCATTACATAATTCTCTTTAGCTATATTTATATCTATAATGATAAATATTTGGTGAGACTCCTTCACATTGTCAACTCCTTCCAATTTCTCAATGTATGGTATGTGAGTTTGTGAGGCTTCATCCCCATAATAGTCCCTGATATCATGTGATGCGAATGATATATGTTACTACTAGTAGCTACTAAATCTATAATTGAAAATCCTAATTAATAGCAATAAATTATTGTTTCAATTCCATTTTACAGATTTTTAGCTGCTTAATACGAACATTTTCATTTGGTACTATACAAAATAGTTTTACGTGTTACATCGATGTACAACTATGATACCTTCTAAAATAATTTACACTGTATGACATAGAATCTAGAGGAATGAAAGCTTATGCATAAATTAAATTGTTTTATTGCTATAAACCTATGCTTTAATTTTGACGCCAAACTAGTAACATGTTCAAGGATATTGAAGCTCTTTACACTATTATATGAGATTTCACATCAAAAATTATATTTTTGATCCTCAATTCAATTTTATCTATGAGGAGATAATTGATCTAGATTTAGGAATATTGATCTTATCTCGGGCTAAAGAAGCATGACTCGTCTGCAGACATGGAATGGTGGGAGGTATGGTTGGTCTTCTAGTGACATGTGGCCTTAATTTGAGTGCGAGACAATCTTCCTCGATTTTGAGCCTACGTAAAATAGTATATACAAATATTTCAATTGAATAGATTAAATAGTATTCTTGAATTCCTTGTGAGACTCTGTTAGTTGTGGAAAGATGTTGCCTCCACCTTCTTGGAAATTCAAGGGAATTGTTAATATAGTAAATTTGGATACTCAGATAGTGGGGTGGAAGAGCAGTGGGAAATCTACTTTAATTGAAGCACTCCTTCAAAGGTAGAGCCAAATGATATAAAAATTGTAATGGATGACATAGATATATCAAGAATAGCCATATATAGCCATATAATATTTGTGCTCATGTTTAGGTAAATTTTCTATATGACACAACTTTTTTGCACCCGCTAAACTTCGATCCCTAGCTAGAACCAACTACGTATGGTATTTAGTTAATGAAAATCATACCCATAGACTTGGTTTTAAGTTTTTTCAGGGTTCATGTGATCAATATGTACTAAAAATTAATCATTTAACCTCGTGAATAATCACATAAAGTGCGAGGGAAGAGAAAGGACAGTCCAATAGGTATTTCACAGTTTGACAGTTTGTTGTCCATAATCGACCCACCTTGCCATAACGATGGAGAAACTCTTCGCAAGGCTCTCGACCTTGGCATCAATGTCGAGATTATACCTACCCTAGGTTTGGAAATAAATGGTTTGAAATTTAGCCCACTTGATGACCTGAGAGTCAGTACCATGTATAATTTCTTCCTTTTGTATGAAATTTGTCAGGTAGTAATAGGTACCATATTTTTTCTTCACTATTTTGGCTCATTTATTTTTATGTTTTATGATTGAGATAACATATTTGTTTAAAGGGTGTTAGCTTAACAAAAGAGCACCTGCTTTGTAAGGAGGATGTTGGTGGTTTGATTTCATCATGTCTTAACATGAATTAATCACTAAAGAAACAAATATATTTAGATTCTATATTTTTCTTCTAAAAATATTTTTTTATTGTCTCTAGAGAGCAAATAAGTAGGATTAAGGACATATTGTGTTTATATGGACAATAGATAGTTATAGTCCTTTGAGAGACATAAATGAATTGTGTTCTATCTTTATACACATATTTTTTTAAGACAATAATTTAAGACACACATTTACAGACAATATTTAAGACAATTTATAAAATGATTGTGTCCCAAGTTATGACAATTTATTAAAAAATTGTCTTAAATATTGTCGTAAAACCCACCTCTAAGTAGTTGTAACGTTCAATCTAGGGAATATTTGGCCACTAATTCTTCATTATCATTACAATTTATTGACATCAATTTCATCCGTTTCTATTGTTTTATTATCATGTCATTCATGTTTTTTTTTTCTTTTCTTTTTTTTCTTTTTTTGCATATAATACCATCTCATACTTATTTATTCTCTTATGATTAAGTATTGTTCATCTTTCTTTCTTGTAAATATATTAAAGATTATTATGCATGATTTTACCAATGATGGTATATGAAGAGAATTTTTGTAATATAATTCATAGCTTCAACCTCCAAGTTCTCATCTAGATCATAATTCCAAGTTCCATCTCATGGTCAAATAGTCCAACTCAGAAATTCGTTGGAAAAAAAGTGAAAGTTTTACATTCTATTTTGAAAATAAATGAGGATGAATCTCAAAGTTATGGGACATGGGTTTTGTGCAGACTGGCCCAATTTAGTTTTCTTATAGGAAAATTTCCAAAGTTCACTTTGCATTAAAAGATACTTCTATGAAATCGATTTTGCGAGATTTACATTTGTGACCATTTGGCAAATTTTCCCTAAATGCACAATCAAATTTGACGTTCGTTCAAGTACTTGATGATGGAGATATCCTTTAGATCTGATCTTGTTGATTGATCTATTATAGACAATCTAAAGTTGTAATAAGATAATTTTTTAATATCCTCAAAGATGAGAAAGGTGAGTTTCTTTGAGAAAGGTGAGTTGTGGGAGATTTGGTTTTCAGTTCCCTGTGTATTTGAACAAACAATTCATCACGGAATGCTAGGTAGAAGTAGTAGAGAGTTGAAGAATGGAAGAGGATGGTGGTGAAGAGCCATTCGTTTGTATTTCCTGAGTTTAAATCAATAAAGGATTGATGAGTAATTGAATTTGGATTTGTCAAACATTAATATGATTTGCAGTTCATAAACTTACTCCATCATCTTGTTTGAGGAAGGGCCCCCTCTTCTAAACACAGATTGTTCTTATGATTTGCAGTTCGTAACCTTACTCCATCATCTTGTTTGAGGAAGGGCCCCCTCTTCTAAACACAGATTGTTCTTGTTGTATAGTAAGTAGATCTCTTTTACATTCTTTATTACTTCTTATATTTGTAATTACATTTTTTTCGTTTCCCTTATTTTCCATTTATTGTAACTTCTTTTCGTTGGTTATTTCCTTCACAATTATGTTTTTATTCCTTTCATGCTTGTATTTTCTATTTCCTTGCGCTATATTCAGGTTGTTATTTCTAGTTTATAGTGTACGTATTGCACTATATTCAGGTTGTTATTTCTAGTTTATAGTGTATGTAGCCAAGAGTGTTATGATTTGGTGTGATTCAAAAATTTGTCTATTCGTTTTCACCATGGAATTAACAATTAATTTAAATTCATTTCATTGTCGAACTATGATTTAACTCATAGCCTAGATTTCATTTCTAGCTTTAGATTAACATTTAAATTATGTCTTATTATAGATTAGCATTTCGTTTCTCGTTGGGTGAGAAAGTTTAATATTTAAATTCAATTCTATGCATTAGTTGAAATGTTTTTTTCAACTATGATTATAGATTAACTTCCATTTCTAACTGATTTGAATTCTTCCATTTATTTTTTTTGACAATATGGCTTGTTCATTGAATTCATCCGTGTCATTCAAGTTTCACATTTTATTTCTTGAAGAATTAGGTTGATATTTTGGAACGTAATCATATAGAACCCGTATTAGCTTCTGATTGTTACTTGTATATATTTTTCTAATCTCCTTGAAATAAAAATATATGTATAGAGTTGATAATTAATATCGAGATGATTAGTTATTTCTTTATTAAGAAATTAATTTCCCCAACAGGTATTCGAGAACTTTCTTAAAAGAACGGGATTTAATGTTTTTGCATCGTCCGCCTTTACATCAAATGTCTTATGCATCCCCGTAATACTTTTACACAACCTTATCTAGTTTGATTCGTATCTGCTATAATCATTAACAGAAATTATACTCTGATGCTATGACTGGATTTGTGATATTTATGCACAATGTAATTTATAGATCCATACCTAAATCTTGGTACTCTTAATTATGTTGATGCAATGTAAGTTCTACAACAACTAACCTTGTTATGTATTCGTTGGCTTCATGGCCGAGTAATACAAAGACACTTCAACCTCAACTTGTGCTCGATTAGAGGATGGATGGATAAGATTTTGGATTTCAACCTAGAGACGATTAAAAATCTTTTTAGGCAGTTAGGGTAACCACCGCACTATGAGTTTTTAATAAATCATCATTCCAACATTTGAATATCATATTTTTTTCTATCATTTATATATAACTAGTTCTACAACACCAGTCATAACATCTACATACAAACTATTCACACAACCAGTTATAATCAAATTTTGCATTCATCCCCATATCTTCCTTATAAATGTAAGCAAATATTGCAACCCATATCCTCAACACAAAAATGAGATAACTGAAATACATATTTGAATTTTCTGAAAACATAATAGGAGTTACCACGCTTCTCCCAACCAATCACAAATTGTCTCATTGCTTTCTCCTAGCCCTAAACTCCTTTCCTCTGAATTTTCTGAAAATATAATAGGAGCTACCATGGTCCTCCCAACCAATGACATATTGTCTCATTGGTTTCCCCTAGCCCTAAACTCTTTTTCTGTCAATCAGTAGCTCTCAAAATCACCTCCTCAATCTGTAGCAGTGTCTTGCATATTTACACTAGAACCTTTATTTATATGTATCCAATCCTTTTGTCCCACTCCAACCTCATTATTCCAAATTTCCTTTCTTTCTTGAAATCTTGTTTCTAGATCATCATAAACACTCATGACATTTCTCTTCAACATTTATGATAATTTTGGTGGTAAGGAAAATCCATGGAAGATGGAGGAATTTTCTTCTTTATTGCAACAATTGTCATTTCTTGGATTGCAACTAGGTCATAAATTCTTCCGCCCAAGTAGGAGCCTTACTAATCATGTGGTCACTCTTATTATATTTCTTAATAAACAAATTAGTCAAATAATATTTATTCATAACAATATATTAACATTTAAACATATGTATGTCAACCTTACCCTTGCCCCCACATCCAATAACTCCACAGGTAGCATAGAATCGGGTATCATAAGATCTACAAAGTGCCAAGAGAGATCAAAATCTCTTTCCAATTTAAATCTAGAATTAAAATGCATCTAGACTAGTAGTAGTAGTAGTGTATATATATATATATATATATAAGTGATAAAGTTTTATTTTAATTAAATATTATATTAAATAAAAAATCAAATTTATTTATTTTTTTATATTAATTATAATAGAAAATAATTAAGTATCAATATGTCTAATTATCTATTCTATATTATAAAATATGTATTTTTCGGAATAGGGTTCATTTGATGGAATAAAAAGATAAATACTTATTAGGATACAATTTTTTTTATGAAATCTAGATATTTTGGTTTTTGCTAAATCATAAATTATTGATATATACAATATGTGAATTATTTATTATGTCATAATTGGAAATTTTGATTCTACCTAAATTATTGTAACAAATTCTTAACACACTACTTAATATATATAAAAAATAATTTTAAATATAAAATAAATACATTAACATGGTGAATTTAAATTGAACCTTTGAAAAATGGTTAAATCCGTTAAATTTAACTAAATACCTTGCAACTAAAAATTTAACCTTAATCAAAATGCCTCATAATATATTTTTTCAATCAAACACTTAGAAAAAATTAAATACAAACGTGAATTTACAAGATCAAAGCATGTAAAATTGGTCTCACCAGAAGGAAGGTCTCAATTAAATAAGTGCACAATAAATACATTGAAATTTCGATATAGTGGTGTAATACAATGAGTTAATATACAGAATTAGGTTGCCCAGAATTTTCTGCCACTCTATAATGGATCCTCCACGAAGCACTGAGAGAACAAAATCCATAAATGCATATTTTAATCTTGTTAAACAAAGTGGTATCCTTTTCTTTGGACCATTTTCCTATAATATTTTTGAAAGTTTCTCTTTCACACTGCATGTATTGAAATAATCCTGTGAATCACATTAAGAATCTATACAATTAATTTATTAAAAATATTAGACCAAGCAAATAACAAAGTAAAATTTGAAAATCTAGAAAACTAAATCTATCATATATTAGACCAATAATTTAACAAAGTGAAATTTGAGAATCTAACAAAATGAAGTTTGAAAATTTAGAAAATTAAATTTATCATCCCTAACATTAATGTTGGAGAATCTAATTCCAATAATCACATTTATTTATCTAAGTATTTTAGTTAATTCAATTTATTCAATCTTACTACAATCATTTATTACTGATTTCTCCAATTAATTTTATTTAACTATTTTAGAATATTAAAAAAATAATTTTATGCTCCACAGTTTTTCATCTTTTTGTCATGATCTGGAGCTTTAGTTGCCTAAAACTTTTTAAAAATAGAAGAGAGAAGAAACCAGGTAGCATAAAACTCCAAAAAAAGAGCTTCAATTTTTTGATCTTGATTTTATAAAAAAAAATAAAGATCGTGAGAAACTAAGAAGAATGTATGAAAACAACTTAAATTCTACACACATGAAAAAGAGGAAGCGAGTGAATTACGCATCTGTCAAGAAAGTTTCGCACGTCAAAGAAAAATAATTTACGCACGTCAAAGAAAAATAATTTACGCATCGGTCAAGAAAGTCAAGTGTGTCACTTTCGCGCCTCAAAGAAAAATAATTTACGCAGAAAAACGACAACCTTATGAAATTGTCAGATTTTTAAGATTGTCGCACTCTCCCAAGTCAAAACGGGCTCAAAATTGCGCAGAGAACCATGTCGGGAGCTGCAAAAACGACAAAAGTAGATTTTTTATTAAGCGATTATTTTAAGGTACCATCCGTTGTTTGTTTTATTCTGTTAAAGGACAAACGACAAGTCTTCAAAGTTCTTTTTTAATCTCACGACGCAAATACGTTGATGCAGTTGTCATTATATATGGTCGTTAATCTATATGAAAGTGTGATATTCGATGCAATATATTCGAGCCAAGGTTTAAAAGTGTTCAATTTAAAGGGAGGAAGTTTTTTTTGAAGAGAGAAGCTTTGCCATAATAAAGTTGTTTTATTCAAACGTTCTTTAAAACTTGAATTAAAAAAGAGGTCTACAATGCATTGTTTCAAAAAGGCTTATGGAATTTTTAAAGGATTATAAGAGTCATGTAATCTGTTTAAAAAAAAGGGTTTTTGTTTCAAATGGTTCTCGGAATAGTAATATTTTTGTAAAAGTTTTGTGAAAGTGTTGTTTTAGGAGAAAATCTTTCGGAGCAAGGTCTTTGTATAGTATGTGTAGACTCATATGTCTGTAGAAGCTAAGAAACAATAGCGTTTTTATTGTAGCTAGTTGCAATATTTACAATTTGTTTTGTTTGTTGAGTCATAGTGAGTCAGAGCTCAACAAATGATAAAAGTCAAGAGGCTAAAAAAATAAAACGATATAGACAATGTTTGAGATTTTTTTATGATGAGAACAAACAATTGGAATGAATAAAGCAAAGACAACCAAGGAAGCTTGGGATACCATTTAGAGGGGTTTTTGTGTAATGGGGAGCAATCGAAATGAAGATGAAGAATTTGGTGAATCACATTGTGTTTAGCCACAAGTGGATGATGAGTGAAGAATTTGTGAAAGGAGCAGAGAAAGAGAACATAGATGCTCATGGACCCCACTGTGCACAACCACAAGTGGACGAAAACTTGGTGATTCCAACAACAAAGCTTGTTGATGACAATTTGGTGAATCCAACAATTAATACCTCTGATGTAAATTTTGATGAAGAATTGTTGGCTAATGATGAATGGTTGCAAATGACGCAACAAAAACATCCTATTGAGAAGCATACATGAATCTGAAAACGAAATGGAAGATAACATGTCTGAAGAAAAACATGTTAGTACAAAAGTGGAAGAGATAGAGATAGGGACAGAAATAAAGACAAACTAGACACAAAGACATAGATAGAGGCAAAAGTAGAGAAGGAAGAGCAATATGAGAAATACCTCATTGCAAAGCATAAATAATAGAACCATTGTGGTTCTGCAAATGTTTTTACACTTATCATTGATTTCCAATGTGCAGGGAAACAAAATGATTATGAAAAAGAGATAAATTTCCATGAAGCACGACTTGCAACACCATGTCGTCTACATAGAAGTTGCATAAATGAATGTTGAAGACAGCATGCATGATGAACACATCAATGAAATTTTCATGTATTGGAGCTTTGAAGAGATAAAAATTTCTTCTCACCTTATTATGTTGCAGCAGATTGATGATGAAAAACACACTACAAAAAATTATATGTGGCGGTAGACCAAATAGAAGCTGATTTTTTAAAAATTCTACCTAGAACAATGCAAGACATGCTCTAGCAAATGATGAAACTCAGGTTCGAAAGATACAACAAAAAGAAAAGGCTTAAAAATTTCGACACTATAGGATCTCAAAGAAAAGAAAAAGAAAAGGAAATCGAGATGATATCAAAATTCAAATTGTAAGCTTAGTTGAGACATAGACGAGTAGAGATCTTAATTGAATTTTTATGTGGTTCTAATTAAGGGGGAGTGTTGGAGAATCTAATTCCAACCACCTTCTAGGTGACACATATATACATCGAAGTGTCCTAGATCAATTTCAACCCAATTCATTCTTACTTCAATCATTTATTACTGATGTCTCCAATGCAATTTCATTTAACTGTTTTACAATTTTGAGAACAGTTTTAAAATATTGAGAAGAGAAATTCTATACTCTACTGTTTTTATTTTTCAACAAGTAAAATCCACATAAATGAAAACAATAAATACCCTGGACTGATTTGAGGCATAAAAAATAAATGGGTTCACATACAAGAGGAAGTTTATCAAATTCAAACACAAGATTTATTTATTTAGCTAAACTGTAGTGTTCTGTGAGAACCCATACGCACCATTAGTTGGCCATGTGCAATGATCAGAGACTCTACAGTGATTGTACAGTGCATTCGGTTGCTTCATGGCTTTCCCTTTTGTTGATTTAATTGTATTACATGGCTTTTTTGAGTTAGCTAAATTACTGATTCTAACGATATTTTAGAATTTGATTGACAAAAATTAGATATCGTCACTTTCATCAGATTCTAAAATATACCATCCACTTTGATAGAATTGTAAAATATTTCTAAAATGTAAATCGACATAAGAATGGTTCATGGCTCTCTTCTTCAGGCTTCCAGCTTATTGAAAGAAGGGCTGGAGTCGTTACCAACCCTAATCAAATCCCAAACCGAAACGGTTTCAATATTCCACATATACATATTGCTATTAGAAAGACCGTCAATTTTTAAAATTGATTCACTACCAATGGAAAATCTGAAAACGCTACTGGATTTGCAGAGGGATTACGACACTCGCTATATCTAAAACAATTGTACACTGCGCAATTTGAAATCCGAGCAATCTCATTTCATATCCCACCAGAAGTTTGAAAGATTCAATTTGATGAGCAGCGAATTTACAACATTGATCACTTTAATAGAATGGAATCTAATGCTATTTAATGGAATGGAATGTCCACTGGAGATGGCGCAGGTAAAATTGAATAAGATGTCTCTATCTGCTCGCTAAACAGACAGTCCATCGACAACTTGGGCAACTCAAACTGCAGTTGCTTGCCGCCCATGTCGTTCTTCATAAGATATGATCGGTTCCAGGCAGTCAAACAAAGTAGCCTCGTTGTCTGTTGTCTGTTTTACTTGTAGCAGAAGAACATACTCCCTTCGGATTCTTTTTATATCGTAATGAAGAAACTTTGGTCTCTGTCATTTGATTTGGATTAATCGTGGTTCGACGACACTTTTCTTCATGTTCATCGCTATCTAAAACCATCCAGTTCCTCTACCGTGGATAAAATCGGAAGCCTGGAAAGACCGTTAATCCCACTTGCACTGCCCCATGGTTATCCAGCTCTTCCAACATGGCCATCTGCACTATCTTGGAGGACCACTTGTACGAGGAGAAAATGCTACACGCGGAGTGGGAGCTGGCGAACACAAGAAGGTGATAGTGCTTGAAAACATTTTATTAATTCTCTTTCTCCGCGTCATTATAGTGCTAGACAATGCAAACCTATTTCAAAAACATTTTATTAATTCTCTTTCTCCGCGTCATTATAGTGCTAGACAATGCAAACCTATTTCAAAATGATTTCGTCGAAGTTTCCACCAAGATACATAACCAGATGGGCAACTGCGTAGCGGCAGTCCCTGCGTATCTTTATCCATATGCCAAAAAAACATGTCTTGCAAAAATTCCGTTGCAGGACAGGGAGTTAAGGGTGACTAGGGCTGGTATTTGATGCATTCCTATTATTTTAAGACGCCCGTTGCTGCGTGTAATTATGACGAAATTCTCACAGACGTGCCGAACTACAGTGCTTGTACTGCTAGTTCCCTCGGATACACCGCAATTCTAAGTATTTATACATACACGCACTGGTGTGGAAACTGTTGGACCATCAATGGTAACTTCAAATGATTATTAAAATTGCCTGTGGTATTGCCTATGCCTATGGTAGATACTGCCTTTGTCCATGTAGCTAGTGCTTTCTCCTCTGTTTATTGTTCTTATACAACACAGGTTGCCTAAGCTGCCTATGTTGCCACTTTTGATGATTAACCATGTTAAATTGTTCCATGTCTTTATATCCTGTAGTATGTTGCCACTTTTGATGATTAACCATGTTAAATTGTTCCATGTCTTTATATCCTGTAGTAATAAATGATGTATATAATGGCATAATGCAAATATGAAAAACTCATTCACTAAAATATCCAAACTTCTCTTTTAGCTTTGATGTTCTCTTGCCATTGACTAGACAATGTCAACAGAGGAATCCATCTGCAAGATGTAAAGTTGGTAAGTGAGAATTCTCAGCACAACTTCTTCGGTTTTGCTAGGGTGTGACAACCTGAAATTGAGCAAAAATGCAATGCCTCTGGTGAAGAGTCCTCAAATTTTGACCAGAGTATAGGCATAGGGAAAATGGGAATCCAACTAACTGATAAAGCAAAGTCTCAAGCACTGTCAATTACTTCTCCTGGTGAAAAGAATATCGAACTATGTTCTATTTTTCCTTTAAGGCTCATGTCTCGAACTTGGAATTTATAAGTTTCTTTATCTATTTTTTTTCCTCCACGAAGACCCAATTTTTGAATTGTCTAGTTTGGCCGACCTCTGTAGTAGAATATAACTTTTTATTTTCATTTTGAAAGTGGCTACCATGGCTTTGGCGGACCTCCCATGCTGCTTATGAAAATTTCGATCATCAGTATCTATGAATTTACTATTATGCTCATAGTGAATTTCATATTTTTAATGCAAATAAATGTCGACGTATAAATTTGTATTCACCTATCAAATACCTTTATTTACTTAACTGTCAAATACTTTTCGGGAAACGTCCAAGAACATGTCAAATTCCAGGCGTTTTAGGAGAAATGATTTAAGCAATCTAAAATGTAAGACCATAAATATACTCTGTCAGATTGACTTTAAGGGATATTAACTAACGACGGAGTCTCATTAACATGTCAGGTTTGGATTTTTTTTAACAGCAATTTGGTTACTACAATTTTAAAGTAAGGTTGTTTTTGCCGTAGTCTACCTGTTAGACGGTTTAGAGCTTTTCCATTAGAAGGGTTGAAGAAAATCCGTATTAAGTATCTGGTTGTTCTATCTGTATGTTTGTGTGCAATACAAATTACATAAGAACTCATTTGTTCCTTTTTTGTAATAGTCCAACTCTGTATTTGAAGCAAGCGTGCAGAGGAAGGCGTCGATCGAAAGTCGCATTTCATAAATTGTGTAGAGGCGTTAGTGGTGCAGGGACCACTAAAAAATTGTTAGTGCATGGGCACTTGCAAAATTTTATTATTGTTCATTTGATTTGATTTGATTTCAAAATATTTGCTAAATTGACGATGGCTAAATTCTATAATATTTCAACCATATTATCGTTGGGTGTTGAGTTAGTCTAATAATTTGACTAGACAAATTCAAAAGTAAGCACATTTAGAAGGAGCACCGCATAGATGGAGCCGGGGTTACTGAGTCTCACTAATAGCACTTAGCCTAGCATCACAGCTACCAAAGACAAATACATTGGCAATCAACCTGAACCTGCAACATTACATAAACATGTGGCGTCAATCAATGGAAAACTTGTAGGTAAGCATGTGGGGCCTTGCATGAAGCCCACGTGCCCCAAGGGTTCTGGCCCATCAATGTCAGACGCCAGCGCGATTCTCGACAATGGCCTCGCATTCAATTCAAAAATCATAAGACCTCCTTGACTGAGAACAGGAAGATCCCACAACCAGCATTTCGGTGTGGTGGAAGGAAGTGGCAGTGAAAATAAAGGAATATGTTTACAGTTCAGCGGAAGTGGAAGGAAGCGGCAGTGCAAATAAAAGAATACGGTAAAAAAACCAATCCCTAGGTTCCAATCTTGATCCGCTGTAGTTCTGAGACATTTACAACGAATATCCATGATTGCAGGTTCTAGTAATGTTTGCGAAAGAAATGTCAACAGCCGGCCTGACATTGTCCGCGCTGGATGCCGTCACAATGGACTGTTGTAGCTGCTTTGCATTTCTGAGAAAGCTGAAGAAGGGACTGAAGGCTGATTGCCATTTTTATGGCAGTGATTTCTCGCAAGATACGCTGTCGAGCAGCCCACCCTTCAGGTATTCCAGCAGTTCGTTTCGAAAAGATAGTCTGTCGAGCAGCCCGTTTGGGTATTCCGGCAGTTCGTTTCAAAAAGACGGTATGCTGAGCCTCTATGGCTCTTCGTTGAATTATTCGGATAATGGAGTGCAGCAGGACTATAAGGCTTTGAAGACATCACCCGCAGCTTCCAACATAGTTAATTGCAGAGAGATCCCCGTCAAGGAAACCCATAGAGTTGTTCGTACCAAGGTATGCTCCCTTTGCTATTTTTTATTAATCGTGTGCATGGAAGGCATTACATGATTTCATCTATGTCCTGTTCATTTTAGTCTTCAGTATTTTATCCTGATCGGTTGCAAGAAAAGGTATCAGTGAAAAACTTGTCCTCGCTCCGTAGCTATGATTTTTGAAATTTTTACAGTGTTTTAATGTCAAGTTAAAACATAGTGTTTGTGCGGTAAAAATGAGAAATGAATTTACAGAACATGGCACAAAAAAATGCTATTGTTTATATATTCATGAAGGTAGATAACATTTACAAAACATAAACTAGAGGGTTCAACTCCATACACCATGATAAAACTGGAAATTTTACAGAGATTTAGAGCTTCTCTGTTTTTGGGGTTTTGAAATTTATTGCTTGGTAAGCTTGACTGAGCCCTGTCGAATAAATCTTTTGTTTCAGTTTATGCAGAACTTAAGGGAGGAAATGCCAGAAAATGCATAAAAACATTCAGAAATTTATGGAGAAACATTAAAAAATTTACTAACAATCTTTTGTTTCAGTTTATGCAGAACTTAAGGGAGGAAATGCTAGAAAATGCATAAAAACATTCAGAAATTTATGGAGAAACATTAAAAAATTTACTAAAAAAAATGTGTGCTTTTCTCCTTTTTGATGCAGTTGGAAGAATCGGAATAACATGCTTTAGACCTGAACTTTGCCTGGTGCTTGGAATACCAAGCTTTAGACCTGAACTTTGTCTGGTGCTTGCAATAGCAGGCTTTAGATGTGAACTTTGCCGCTTCAGCGCTTTTTCTACAGGTGAGTATGTAGAAATCTTAGACACAGAAATAAATAAACACAAAAATAAATATAAGGGGAAACCATTTTCTTGCAATCAAATGGTATAATAGTTCATGGTGAGTTTATGCTTACCAGTCAACTATTTTTTTTTGGTCTGATTCCTTCTAGATTGGATGCACTTCTTCTTCTGCTGCAACTTTTTACAATGTGGCTATTGTGTGCTTCAATGCCTTTGCAATAAGGCTCTGCTTCAATTTCTTCAAGTAGAAAGTCGGTGGCAGTCGGCAGTGCCCATGGGCCTGCCATGGGCGACAGGTGTAAATAATGGTGGTAGTCGAGAGTAACAGGGGTAATCACCACTTCAAAAGGCTTATCCAACATTGCCCCAACTATATATAAAATCACACAAATCACACAGAACTTTGGATAAAAATTAATATGAAATCAAACATTTTGAACAAAGGCTCAAAGGCTTATGCAACATTGCCCCAACTATATATAAAATCACACAAAACTTTGGATAAAAATTAATATGAAATCAATCGCTTATGCAACATTGCCCCAACTATATATAAAATCACACAAATCACATAGAACTTTGGATAAAAATTAATATGAAATCAATCAGTATCGGCAATAAGACCTCCAAAACAAAACTTTGGATAAAACAAAGAAACCACGATATGCTTTTTTTTAAAGCATTCTTTAAATGTAAGGGTGCGCCTAAATCAATATGAAATATATCGGCCATCGATCGCTATAGTCCCTGCTATGCCTAAATCAATATGAAATATATCGGCCATTGATCGCTATAGTCCCTGCTATGCCCGAGACAAAGACTAATAACTATCCTCCCTACAATATACACTATATGCTTTTTTTAAAGCATTCTTTAAATGTAAGGGTGCCCCTAAATCAATATGAAATATATCGGCCATCGATCGCTATAGTCCCTGCTATGCCGGAGGCAAAGACTAATAACTATCCTCCCTCCAATATACACTGAAGTCACCTTCAAGATAATATGCATTTGGTTTGGTGAGTTGTTATGTCCATGTGAGCGCATATAGGCTTGCAGGGTTAGTTAAATTAGTATATCCTTACCATCAATCGATTTACATGTTAGCTTAAGTAGGAAAAGGATAGGTAAGTGTGATGCAATACTTTGTCACGTGGAATAGTGAGGTCGATAATGACCGGTTTCATGCGTTTCCTTGGAATAGAGGATTTCTGGAAGGAGGATTAGTGGGCAAGTGGTAAGCACTTTGTCATAGTCTAGTGGAAACATACTAGAAACCAGAGGAAATAAAGTTAACACTCTCTATATTCAGAGAGATTTTGTTGATTCATCGTTAAGATTTTGTTGATTCATCGTTATTTTCATGCATTCATAGTGCTTACATTGTTTAGCATTGAATTCTAATATGTGATTATTATAAGTACATATATATGTTGATTCGTTTATCATAGGTTAGCCTTTACTTTAGTGGATCCAATATTGAAATACTTAAAGGAATGAAGTTTTCAATTAATATTTTAATATAAATCTCTCGACAAGATATAGGTTTAGTTGAGATTATTATAAAAATAATATATATATATATATATATTTCTTTTATTCTATGAAAAAAATAGGATAATGAACTCTTTTTTTTGGTATAATCTCTTTTAGTAATTTAAATGAATTTCTTTGATACCTATGTTCTTAAATACCTATGTTTTTAATGAAATATGGATATGAACTGCAATTAAGTATGGATACGAAACTACACAAAATGGACCTTAATATTATAATAAAAAAATTGTGAAATTTAGATTATAATAGTAATATTTGTGATTGTGAAATTTAGATTATAATAGTAATATTTGTGATTTTATTGATTCAATTTTTTTATTATCAAATCTAAATCTGTAATTATTACACTCTCTTCTTGATTTTATGCATCATCATCTATCATAATCTCATTCTCTTCTTGTTTTCTTCTACCTACATCAACATCAATGTGATGATTGCTAATGTGATGATCGCTATGTATCAAATATTTTGAGAATGTCTCTTCTTGTTTTCTTCTACCTACATCAACATCAATGTGATGATTGCTAATGTGATGATCGCTATGTATCAAATATTTTGAGAATGTCACAAACTTCTTCTCTTTGTCTCATCCCTAGCTCGAGGTCAATCAGATAAATTATTTTCAATGTTAATTCTTAGATAATTTCTTTGTCTCATCCCTAGCTCGAGGTCAATCAGATAAATTATTTTCAATGTTAATTCTTAGATAATTTCTTTGTCTCATCCCTAGCTCGAGGTCAATCAGATAAATTATTTTCAATGTTAATTCTTAGATAATTTTTTTAATGCATGAGTGAGATTCTTAAAATGAAGAAGATAACATCATTATTGTTACCATGAGAAAAAAAGTGGTGAATCAATATCCTCACTAAGATAACATATAACAAATTTGGAACATATTTGGTGGTCTTTGGCACTAACATTCTTTAGCTTGCCCTTGTATGGATCTTTAGAAGCTCCAAGTCATGGACTTCATTACCTAAATAATAACTAATAATCTCAATCAAGTGAGATTTACATGTGTCTAAAGTCATATAAAGTAAGCACGCTCTCTTCATGGCTCTTATAGTGTTTTAATAGAATTATCACCTTTTAACAAAGATATAAAATTAAATTTTTTGTTTTTGGATGAGATCCTCCATGTGACTCCAATCATGATTGTGATAAATTAAAATATTAATAAAAAATGAAGTTCTCTACATCATGTCAATAAATCGAGTAAATATTCTGTTATATGGGTATCCACAAAAGTATTTAATGTTTATGCTCTATATGAAGCTATCTAGCATCATTTTGAACATTTTAAAATTATACTTCAAAAAATGGGATTTAAAAAGGCATAACACGTCTTAACTTACATGGATAACATCAAAAACCTCTATCATAATTTTACTACAACCCCTTCACAACCATTACCAAATTATCTATTAATGTATCATACAAAAAGAATAATAGGATGTAACACTCCTCTAACCTCTATCATAATTTTACTACAACCCCTTCACAACCATTACCAAATTATCTATTAATGTATCATACAAAAAGAATAATAGGATGTAACACTCCTCTATTCTGTATGTTAATGAATTGATATTTTTAGACATGGACAATTTTTAGGTTTGATATCTAAGGAAGCCATGTTGGATTTGTGAATTGACGTGAACAATAAAATTATTCTGATGTAATTAATAGATTTTCATTAAGATGTGGGAAAATACCTGGGAAATGAGCATTAGAGTTAGAATATTCTTCTGATGTAATTAATAGATTTTCATTAAGATGTGGGAAAATACCTGGGAAATGAGCATTAGAGTTAGAATATTCTTGTGAAACCATTATTGTTGGGTGAAATTAAGATAAAACTTCCCTTAAATCTCTGTTAAAAAAATCGTTAGGAGGAAGTTGATAGGATATAATATTATGGGAGAAAAATATCTATTAAATAACTTAGTGAAAAAAAAGAGGAAAAAAACTAAGAAGGGGTGGAATAGAGTGTCGGGGAGAGAAGCACATGTTTTAAAGAAAAAGGAAAAGCACATTTTTCGAAAGAAAGAAGGAAAAAAAAATCATACACAAGTGGGTTGGTAGACCCAAAAAATGGGGTGCTGGAGGTTGTTGATTTTCTTCTCAAGAATTTATTGACGCAATGGCGAACTGGTCGATTCAATTCGTGATCAGGAGGAGCTTTCGCTATCCCTGAGTAATTCCCCAACTAGAATTCTGGTCAGAATTACAATTTCCTAAGTCAAACTACAATTTTTAATTTTTAAAATTTTGTTGTAGGAGTAGAGGGACAGGGTGTATATTCTTGTATACATAATTGATTTTATTTTGTATAACTCGCATATTAGAATGTAGTGATGAAGTCTGTTTTTGTAAAGATATAGTGATCACTTAACATGTATGATGAATTAGAGAGAAATCCTGAGTAAAGTATGTGCATGAGCCAAAGAAATAAATTAGGTGTACTATTGCATAATTCACAACCTTATTGAAGAAAATTCAATGGTTCATTTACTTTAATTAGAATAAAATTTTGTAAGTTTGAATTCTCTCCTTATTGTAAAAATGTCTATCCGAGTGATAACGTTGCTATATTTTAAAACAACCAAACAAATGAACAAATCCAAAATATGGTCGACACTAAGGTGCTGCATGAACTAACAAACCTACAGATTTGTATCGATAATCAAAATCCAACCACCTGGTTGTTAGCGACCGTAGGAAAATCCAAAATGAAATAAGCGTCTCTACTAAGAGTAAGAAAAAATTCGAATATAAGTGGTGAACACACTACATGCAGAAATTTATGTCTATGTACCGTTAGCGTTCACACATAGTAAGGTCAGGTAGAACATGGTAGAACATGGTGCTTAGAAGGGTCAGTATTTCTAAGGGCAAGGAGTAGTGAGTCTTTACCTGGATTTGAACTTCTCATATTAAGAAGCTTCAGTCGGTCACGCCTATTTACCATACCTATAATTGAAAATTGGAGAGTGGCTAGTTACTCCACAGTAAATAGACCAGAGGAATAAAAAGGGGAAATCATAAAATAAAAATGAACTCGAGACTGGAACCAGGTAGTGATTAGTGTAGAAGTTGTTTATACATACCTCAAAACAGGTAATAATAGAAGGTGATGGATTACTAAATCTATGCCAGTTTCGTTATCACCGTTATAAATGATAGGGTCCAGACCAAAATAATTACATATACAGTGAGTAACATTTTTCCATAATGAAACTATAATTCTGGTGAGCATCTAAGGAAAATCAATCGTCTTCAATTCCACATAAGAAAAATAAATTAATAATAACCAGCAGTTCAGAATTACGCAGACCATATTGTACGAGCACATTGAGCACATAGTGAAAAAAAAGTCACACTTAAATTTACTAAAGTTTAAATTTATTCGAGCAGTATAACATGTTAGAGAAAGACAAGAATCTCTCCCCATGAGAAAAGCCATCGTAGGCTTCACAACAGGGACAACTTAGTGTATAATATTAAAATATGAATATTCTTTATATTACAAATTGTATATCAATAACTCTCAATAACTTCTCAGAGTCAAATACACGGTAAAAAAATTACACTTCACATTCATACCCTCATGTCACCAAATGGCAAAGTTCCTAAAATCATTTTCGTAATATAAAAGGGCCAATAGTTGACACGAAGGTGAGGAAAGCAACAAATATAGTTGCAGAGCACCAGCAAGTGGCTGAAAGACATGTAAAGGAACAACTGACCTATGTGAAGGCAACACGAAATTAGTACTGGAACATCATGGTCTGTTTCAAAAACCCTGAGTTAAACCAACATTCATGCGTACGCGTAACCATAATTAAAATCATAAAGTGAGTGTCAATGGGCTAAGGAGAACGCAAGCAGGATAACATGAAAAAAACAAACATCAATAAAAAGAAACCAATATACCTATGCATAGTGATGATGCCTAGCAGTTATTTCCATGCACACCATACAAAATTCCATGCACACCATACAAAAATTCCATTGGCACTGTGTGGACAAACGAATTTTTCCAGTCCTGATTAGGCACATGACCATAAACTATACGTAAAACAAGGATATAGAAAACCCATAATAAGATAATGGCTATCAAGAAAATGCCTAATAAGATAATGGCTGTCAAGAAAATGCACAATAAGATAATGAATGTCAAGAAAATGCACAATAAGATAATGTGTCTCGAGTCGTTGTATATCTTCCTCTTTGTAGCCAAAGAAAAGAGAAACAAAACCCACACCATAGGACAACACGTGCTAAAGGCTTGAGAGTTATACTTTAATCTCAAACTAGAAGCCGTGGGTGAACTCACCCAGCCCTACCTTCGATTGGTAAAGGAATAAAACCAAAATATAACCCTTATGAGTAAATAGAAACCTTCCTAAGGAAAAAGAAATCCTTTGACAACCCTTCTGGAAACATGAAATAAATATTTAGAGAAATACTTGGCTCAATGCCTACCCTCTATAGAGCAAAAAAAATTGAGCACCATTGCATAGAAAAATATAGGTCACTAAGTACTAATAGGTAAAGCGAAGAGTAGCCAAAACCAAAATCCACAATACCTAAATTAAGGAATATATATATATATATATATATATATATATATATCTCGAAGAAAAATAGAGACATAACTTACCATAAGGGAAAGAATAGAAGTCGTCCAGAAAATTGGATGTATTCCTTGGGATGAAGAACATGGGTGTGACAACTTGCAAATCTATTACAAACTACTATGGTAATAATATCTCCCTCGTTGTGACCTAGGGAAGAAATCAAGCTATTACAAACCAATATATAGGAAAATTGCATTACAAAATACCTGGAATATATGAATAAATTAAATACTACTGTCATTCACAAGTTAATGATGAGTTTGAAGGGACCACGAAGTTTGGAAGAACCCAAAGCCGCTGGGGTACCAACACCCTTCATGGTGGCACTATGCGAGCTTGACACCACTTGACTAATGAAACCAAAGGGGAAAAAAAACCAAACAACCTATAAACAAAAGGTAATGATATTGTGGTATTGGGTGAGGGTTTAGTGAAAGGACAACCACCATTGGATGGGTACGAAGGTATCCCCATTGTTGTTAGATTTCTAAGGACATACAACCATCTGATGTTCACATGGGCCTCGAATAGGTGGACTAATTATTTTTGCACCCAAAATACCATGATTTTTGCCTCCTAACCCTTAGGTATCATTTGAATTCAATAAGGGAGGTGAGGGGCCAAATAAATTGAGTAATGACCAAGGTATATATGTACCGAAGGAGGGTAAAATAAGTTGAAGTCGTGACCAATATGTATATATATACGTAGAGATAAGTTGGTTAAGGTAAAATAAACCACCATACAAGACATGTGTTACCATTGCAATTAGGGAATAAAGTATACCTTATATACTTTCTTCTTCAATAGTAAGTATGAGAGAAAAGAAAGTTAAGGTAGTTCAATATTGATGCAAAGCCTTTAGAAAAATATTATTAGTGAAATATGAAAGGAAACTACTTCACCAGTCTATTGAATTAAGATTTCAAAAAAAAAAAAATTGACGATCAAGGTATGTGACGTATGGTATCAGAGCCAATTTTCAAAATTGGGCTTAAAGGGAACCACCACACTAAAATGTTGTGATGTGCAAAATTAAAAAAAAATGATTTAAGTATTGAAGTCCTAATACCACTTTGTTTTTATCATAAGGTACTCAAGTGAAGTAGGTTACAACACAGAATGACTGATGATCCTACCCCACCTATAGCAGGTATTTAGAATTGCATAGAGGAAACACCCCACCAACAAATTAGTTTATGGATATTATCAAATTTTTACAGCAAGAGTTGTCTCATCTACGAAACAACAATGAACACGTACTAAAGGTTAGTGAAGAACAATAAAGAATCATAAAGGATTTAAATGAAAAGTCTGGTTATAAAAAATTATAAACAAAAGCACTGAAAAGCAAAAATATTGAGGGAAAGTCAGAAAATTATGAAAGTGGATATGATTCAAACAAAACTTATCCAAAAACATATAAAAGGAAGAAGAAAGTGGAGTTGCAAGGAGAGTTTAGAAAAATAAAGTCCACTACCTTAGTTGGGGAAAATGAGGAGGATGTAGAAGCATGGCTCCTCAACATGAAAAAATATTTCCAAGTTTATGAGTAAAAGAGTAATTTGAAGGCTATATTGGACATTTATCAGTTACAAGGTAAGGCTTCCCTCTGGTGAGAAGAGGTAAAAATTGTGCATATACTACAGGAAAAGACAGATTCCTAAGAAGAGTTCCAAAAATAGTTTAAGTCATGGTACCTCAATGAATGATATTATGACGATCGAGAAAAAGAGATCCATGAGTTAAGATTGGGGCAACTAACTGTGGACAATTTTGTCGCTAAATTCACGAATCTAATGTGGTATGTCCCTTATATTAAAAAAGAGAAAGCCAAGTTGCAAAGATTTATAAACTACTTATTAGTCCCTTAGAAGGAAAGGATTGAGTTTAACAAACCTAGAATTATGGATGAAGCAGTAAGAAAATCAAGACTGTGTTATCATCATTTCAAGAATAGGGGAGAAGGATCAAAACCATAGACAATTAAGGACAAAAACAAATCTACAATGGGGAAAAAAGATGGGAACTTGCTTATCTTAAAAATTTTGGAAAGGACCATCGATGACACAAATTCAGCAAAGTGAATTCCTCCCAGCTAACACAACCTCAAATTGGGTCCAGGAACATGGATTTGAACAATAAAAAAACAAGTGGAGTCAAAGAGAGAGAAATACTCAAGTGGTAGTGGTGTGGGGAACCCCATTTGTCGAGAGATTTCCCATATAACTCTAGGTCTATTCAAAACATTCAAGTTGTCCATGAGGCAACAATTGTGAATGATATTGCCATAAACATCCCAAGAATAAGTGCAACATTGAAGGATTTATAGGTAGAGCACCAACTCAGTATGATCGAGATTGAACGTACCATTTCAAACCAATATGTTTATTTCTTAATGGATTCAGGAGCTAGCTTAAGTTACATTAGTCCTCAAATTGTGGAAAAATGTAAACTAAAAATTAAAAAATTTAAGAATGCATGCTTGGTACAGTTAGTGACCGAAACAAAGTGGATTCTATCTAGTAAAGTGAAAACGTTTTATGTTAATTTAAACGGTTTTTCCATAGAAGTAAACTTAAATATACTCCCCTTAAGGTCCTATGATGTGTTAACAGGAATGAAGTGGTTGGAAAAAAAGCGAGTTATCATAAACTCTTTAGAGAAAACAGTGATTTGTGTAAGTCAAGCAGGACAAACTCAGTTAATAAAGGGTATAGCGAAACCAATATTAGTTAGGCATATTTTAGCTTCACAACTGAAAAAGAGTGCTAGGAAAGGTGTTAATTATTCGTGGTGCATGTTGAAATGAATGAACAACAAATAGAAAAATAAAACATAGAGGACATACCAATCATTAGGGAATTTCAAGATTTTTTAATGGAAGAGATCCCAGGTTTACCTCTTTGCGAAGATATAGATTTTTGATGCAACCCTAAGGCTGTACATTCAACATAACTTATTGGGACTTAACTTTCCCTTATTAACACCCCTTTAAAGTTTTATGTCACATATATGCATCGGAACCGTTTTACAGGCATCCATCCTTAAGACCTCCAAATGGATCAAAAATGATCCACCCAATCACCCCACTGAACAACCCTTTTCCATTAAATATAAGCCCTTTTACTATCGGGAACGAAAGGCCTTTGAAAAAACTTAAAACAATGTTTTTTTCCCTTTCTAGACCAAATACTCCCCAAAATGCCGAAACAAAGGTTTTCCTCCTTTTTACACAGTTATATGGGCTTTTGCCATGTGTTGAGATCTGGCCGATTGGACGGCTCAGATTCAATCATTGTATCGGTGATCAGACATCTGATCGAATGGCTCAGATTCAATTGCTGTATCGGCGATTGGACATGTCAATGACTATTTATCGATGTGTCCCGTATCGGAGATCCGATGCGTTACCGTAATCACTATCGGGCTTTACAATTTACCACTTTACAATATATCGCCTCCACTCCAAACCCCTAATGCAATATGTCGCAATCGACAATTGCAAAGGTTTGGGGGTCTAAGCCTTTGACATAACTCCGCTCCAAAATGTCAATTTGATCTAAGCACCAGACCCAATATCACTCAAAACTCTCATGTATAAAAATTCAAGTCCCCCATACAGTTACGCTAAGTGTTTTAGTGCAGCCTTTTAGTGTAAAAGGCTTCCAACTATATAACAAATAAATACAAAGGCGATGTGGTTTTGGGGTTCTACAGACCTGATAACGTTCAAAATCTCTGTCTAAAGGATTTGAGATCCAGATTCTCAATCCAACTGTGCTTTATGCTCGATAATTAATGTATTTGGGTTTTATGCCTTCAAAACTAGTTCAATGGAATGCGCTCGCCAAATGATCCTTTAACATGGTACTTCCCTTAGAATATATGAAAAACAAAGGGCGGCATTAAGAGCATTAGAATATAGATAGAAAAAAACAAGCATTCAAGCCTCCATGGCCCGGTCATGTGATTTATGCATGCACACTAATTATTCATAGTAAACAAATAACAAAGCCTTCAGTATTGCCCAGATTACACATCAAACACCTCTGTCACAAAAGTAATGCAATCCTTTATATAGTTCTACTCTCAAAATCAATTCTTTGTACACAAATATAAATACAAAACTGTATTTGAGGCTCTCGCCCTTCTCTGGCCTAATTTCTCTAGTTAATGGCCTTTTCCTCCTATGCTTCCCATAGGCTACAATACTCTCAGTCCTCTCCCTCTCTGTCTTGCTGCCTCCTTCAAAAATCAAAGGAAATTACATATATGTCATATCTGACTATTTCCTTCTGCAAATGAAGGAATTCACTCAATTCCTAGAAATCATATCCTACTCTAACTAATCAATATAGCTAATTGGCTTGATTTCCACACAGGGAGGATCATTTGCCATTTATTCCCAATTCTATTCAGAATTAGGCCACTCTTAACTACTTACATTTATTTGAAATTAATACAAATTAACAACCAAGTCTTCCTCCAAACATGCATTAGCCACAACATGTGACCACTCCATCACATTGCTGGCTAGGTCTAGATGCTCCTGCATCAGACTCCCAAAGTTTAAATTAGTCATGATCTCCTGATCATGCACTTCTGATCTGTGTCCTCTTGGATCCCATACTTGGTTTGGTAGTCTGTCCTTGATTATTGATGTTGTTGTTTGTTCTTCAAGTCTCCCTCCTTTGTGCTGTAATGCCCCATTTTCTATGCTCACACTGTCTGCTGTTGTCCTTTTCACATATTTTACTGCTGTTTTTCTCATCTTAATTTGCAGTTTTCCATTCCCTTTACTTGTACCATTCCTTCTAGCCAATCTCCCTTTCTTCTTTTGTCCTGTGTTTGTTTTATTAGAATGTCGTTGTATGAGTTTCCACAACTCATCCAATTCTTTGTCCACTTCACTTCTCATATGTTGAATAATATTCCCCTGCAACTAATTGTGTTCTTGAAATAAAACATCATAATCCATGTGCCAATAACCTTCCATATACATTTATGAAATGTACAAATTCCTTCTCCATTTACTCTCTGCAATAATTCCGGGTCCTTCTTCTAGTTTCTCATTCATGACTTCATCATTCCTTTCTTCAAATTCCAACATACCTCTAGCTCCAAAAATTTCTTGAAAATGCAGAATTCTTCCTGCTTGTTTAGCTACTTGGAATATTTCTTCTTCCAGTAACTTCGTTTCTGCACTCTAAGGATTATGGCATTATACTTGTCTACCCCTGAAATGTCACTTCTAGCCTTTTCTTCATCAATAAATTTTTGT
Organism: Pinus tabuliformis; assembly: GCA_031772625.1. Taxonomy (NCBI): domain Eukaryota; kingdom Viridiplantae; phylum Streptophyta; class Pinopsida; order Pinales; family Pinaceae; genus Pinus; species Pinus tabuliformis. The sequence goes on along the minus strand of CM062806.1, from coordinate 994,576,345 downwards.
GGTATAATAGTAGTTCTGTCAATATTATTTCTTGTACTCATCTCCAGTTCAGCAGTTTCATACTGTAGATTCACCACCATTTCATCTTTCAGAGACTTTCTGATCTCACCCTTCATTAATTCGATCTATTCTTTAGAATTAACTTCTTGGTTCAGATTGACTTCACATTGCCTTCTTCCTACATGTAGATCTTCATCAAAATTAAACAATTCAATAGACACAAATGTCTTACCTTACTTCCTCATTATTCCAATAGTTCTGACAACTCCGTCATTCTCATTCAATTCTATTTGTATATTCTGATCACTTATTCTTTGGCTTTCTTGCCTCCTCTTAAAAGACTTGACTTATGCCACAAATCTGTCATCTCATTTGGAATTTCTTCCAAGAGTTCTGCACAATCTTCATTGTCTGCATCATCTGTCTTTAATCCTTCTTTACTCTGGCTTTCTTCAAGGTCAATGATCCTCAATGACTGTTTAATATCTACAAAGTCTTCTATATCAATCTTCAATAGTTTTCCTCTTTTGGCTTCAGTTTTAAACAGTTGTCTAATATCTACATAATTTACTACAGCTATGTTTAACAACTGCTCTTCCCTATGCATCACATAATTATGTGAGTTTCCTTCACTTATGACAACACTAAATAGTTGCCTTACCTCAGTGTATCCTTTGATTTCAATAATTCTTTTGCCATCCTCCTTTTGACTTATCCTTTGGATGTCATCTGACTAGGCATCTTCCTTCACTTGGCTATAACTTTCCTCCGTATTCTGCATATGACTATGAGTAGTCATTTATTCATATGTTAATATAACAGTTTCCAATAACTTCTTGTCTTTCCTCAAGTCTATATGACCTGCAAACACACAACTTTCAGTTTTCAAAATACAATACTTTCCATTTTTTTTTGATGCTTCAACCACCAATCCTCCATCATAGATCTTTTGGATTTCAGCAGATCCTTCTTGTTGTGACTCCATTTCTCTGAGTCTTTCCTTATTTAACAAATCAATATGAATTTGTTCAAGTTCCCTGAACTCGTTCATCAGCTTGCCATTCCACCTCTGTTGCAATAGCTTCCACTTGACTCTTTTCTTCATTATCCATATGTATCTTCGGTCTTCACTTGCTTTTCTTTGTACTACCAGACTAATCTCTGGTTCTTCATTCTGTTGCCAGTTGCTATACTTCTGTAATCTAATGCCTTCCTCAAATTCATTCTCTTATTGCTAATCATCCTTTTCAAATTGTTGGTTCCTTTCATATTCATCTTGCTGAATGAATACTTCTGTCTCTGTCATGCCTCTGAGGACGTAACTTCCTTGCTGCTCCTGATCTTTCATCTCACCTTCAAATAATCTCTACTCAATTTCTCTATTTTTAGCACCATATTTATTAATGTTTTCTTCCACACCTACAGTCACATCATTAACTGAAGAGTCTAAACATTTACATAACTATATAAATGTTAGAGACATTTCATCCTTATCATGCATAGTATCCATATCCTTTCCTTCATCAAGTTCTGAAAGATTAATTTCTTCTTCAGGTTCTTTGAGTAGTCTTTGTAAGAATTCTATTTCCTTGTGAAATCTCTCCAGCAGTTCATCACAATTTCCATTCTCAGCTTCATTCTTTTCATTGCAATCTACCTGAGTTATCCTGTTTTTTGCACTATCATATTGCAAACTTCTCTCATCAATTTCATTAAACAAATTCATTTGTTTACCTTCTTGGTATACCACTATGGCATTTTCATTAGACTTCTGGTCCATATCAACTTCATCTTACTATCTTTCACCAAACAAAATTTCATCTATGAACTCCTTCTGATGCAATAGATCAACACTTTCCTCCTCTAAAAGGGATTCTCCATCATACTTCACCTCAGGAGCTTCATTCCTTCTCGTGATAGTTTCACCAGACTATCTATCACCCTCTGCATATCCTGCAAACATACACAAACTATGAGAATTAAAATCACAAGGCTTCATTGCCTCATCTGCTTCCCTTGTCAACATATCTTCGAATTGTTATGAACTACGCCAATAGTCCATGAGATCTTTAGCTGATCTCTCATTATCCTCTTCACCCAATATTTCACCTTGTTCTAGTCTACAAATGGAAACTTCCATTTCTGCTTCTACTTCTCTGAGCTCCTCTGGTTCCTCTTGAGTAATCAATATCTGCTCAATCTTCCTAAACTCTTCTGTTATCTCTAAATTCACTTGCTGATTTCTCTTCTCTTGTAGCCTTTGCCACTTTACTCTCTTCCTCATCATCCAATCATGCTTCTAGTCTTCAACACTTCTCTATAGCATCTCCATCAATATTCCAATCTGGAAATCTATCTCAGTTCTCTCTCTGTCAAACTCTTCATGACTCATCCTCATGCCATTTTTTTTGGCATCTTTCCTTCTACTGTGGCTTCTTTCCAAACCTCTGCTATGACTACCTATAGTCATCCTCTTCTCCTCTCTTTCCATGAGCTCCTCACTCCTCTGCAACAATAAATCCTCCTTACTGCAATCTTACCTCACTAAGCTCTCCTTACTCAGTCTTTTGGTAAGCACAGTATTCTATCTGGAACCTCCTCTTGAGCAACACCTTTTCTCATTCTAGGCTTCTAAAATCTCTCGCTCTCTCTTCCGAGAACACTTTAGTTGTCCTCTCTATCCAATCCCTTATTGGATTTTTCAGGTTCATTGCCACTTCTGAGTGCTTTCCCTGCTCTGCTTTTAAGAACACATCTGATTCTTCTCTCATAGCTAATCTTGTTCTATTGTGCTACAGTCTTCACACTTTCTTATGTTGTCACCTGTGTTCTGAATGGATTTCCTCTGTCTCTTGCATCTGCAAGTTCTACTAAAATATCTAAGAACTTCCCAAAAGTTCTTCTATAGTCTCGCCATTGTAATCTGGTACCAAACTTCATTCATTCAACATGTTGTTGTTTCCATACCTCTGTAGTCTTAAATGTTCATAAGAAAACATCTCTTCATAAGAAATTTCTTCCTTTCCCTGCTCTGATACCAAAAATTCATGCAACCCTAAGGCTGCACAATCAATATAACTTATCGGGACATAACTTTCCCTTATTAACGACCCTTTAAAGTTCTATGCCACATATATGCATCGAAAGTGTTTTACAGGCATCCAGCCTTAAAACCTCCAAATGGATAAAAAATGATCCATCCAATCACCCCGCTGAGCAACCCTTTTCCATTAAATATAAGCCCTTTTACTATCAGGAATGAAAGGCCATTGAAAAACCTTAAAATGATGCTTTTTCCCTTTCCAGACCAAATACTCCCCAAAATGTCGAAAAAAAGGTTTTCCGCCTTTCTATACAGTTATATGTGATTTTGCCACATATCGAGATCTGGCCAATTGGATGGCTCAGATTCAATCGCTGTATCAGTGATCAGACATCTCAATGATTATATATCGACACGTCCCATATCGATGATCTGATGCGATAGCATAATCGCTATCGGGCTTTACAAGATACCACTTCATAATATATCGCCTCCGCTCCAAACCCCCGATGTGATATGTCGAAATCGACAATCGGAAAGGTTTGGGGTCTAAGCCTTTGACATAACTCCACTCCGAAATTTTGATGCAATCTAAGTGCCAGACCCGATATGACTCAAAACTCTCATGTATAAAACTTCATGTCCACCATACAGTTATGCTAAGTGTTTTAGCACGGATTTCTAGTGTAAAAGGCTTTCAGTGATATAACAAAAAAATGCAAAGGTGATGTGGTTTTGGGGTTCTACGGACCCAATAACGTTCAAAATATCTATCTAATGGGTTTGAGAACCGGATTCTCAATCCAACTGTGTTTTATGCCCGATACATAATGTATTTGGGTTTTCTACCTTCAAAACTAGTTCAATGGAATGTGCCCGCCAAACGATCCTTTAACACAGTACTTCCCTCTGAACATATGAAAAACATAGGTCGACATTAAGAGCATTAGAATATAGATAGAAAAATACAAGCATTCAATCCTCCACGGGCCGGTCATGTGATTTATGCATGCACATTGATTATTCATAGTGAAGAATAACAGAGGCTTCAACATTGCCTAGATTACACATTAAACACCTCTGTGACAAAAGCAATGCAATCCTTTACATAGTTCTACTCTCAAAATCAATTATTTTTGTATAAAAATATAAATACAAAACTTTATTTGAGGCTCTCACCCTTCTCTGGCCTAATTTCTCTAGTTAATGGCCTTTTCCTCCTGTGCTGCCCATAGGCTACAATACTCTCGGTCCTCTCCCTCTCTGTCCCACTACCTCCTTCAGAAATCAAAGGAAATTACATATATTTCATTTCTAACTATTTCCTTCCACAAATGATGAAACTCACTCTATTCCTAGAAATCATATCCTACTCTAACTAATCAATATAGCTAAGTGGCTTGATTTCCAAACAGGGAGGATCATTTGCCATTTATTCCCAATTCTATTAAGAATTAGGCCACTCTTAACCACTAACATTTATTTGAAATTAATACAAATTAACAACCAATTCTTCCTCCAGTCTAGCATTAGCCACAACATGTGACCACTCCATCACATTGCTGGCTAGGTCTAGATGCTCCTGCATCAATTTCTCCATTGGTCTAGTACGAGGAGAAAACCCCATGTCTAGAGTGCCTTATCAAATGGGTAGTCCATAATTACTGAAATTGAAGATGTAGTTACAATAACTACTCATTAAAGTCTATATTAGACCCAACGTCTCACCATAGGGGGTTCTTGTATTATTTATGAAGAAGAAGGATGGTATATTCAGAATGTGCATAGGCTACCAAAAATTAAATAAACTGACCATTAAAAACAAATATTCACTACCCCATATTGATGATTGTTCAATCTAGTAAGAGGCGCAACCATATTCTCAAAAAGTTATTTGAGGACTCAGTATCAGCATCTGAGAATAAAGGAAAAAGACATTCATTAAACAACCTTTTGAACTTGATATGGTCACTACGAATTTGTAGTGTTACCATTTGGCCTTTCCAATGCACCAACAATATTTATATGCTTAATTAACAATGCACGTAGTAAGTACCTTAATAAATTTGTGTTGGTAGTCATAGATGACATTCTAGTGTACTCCAAGAATGAAGAAGAACACAAGGAACATCTGAGATTTGTGTTGCAAACTTTAAGAGAACATAAATTATACACTAAGTTTAGTAAATGTGAATTTTACAAAGGCGGAGAACAATATTTGGGCCATGTTACTTCAAAAGAGGGATTGTCTGTTGATCTTAACAAGGTTAGAGCCATTTTGAATTGGCCCACACCTAAGGATGTGTTAGTTGTCTGATCCTTTATGGGAATTACAGGGTATTACTTAAGATTCATAGAAGGGTTCTCTAAATTGGCCTACCCTGTAAGCTCGTTATAAAACAAAGGAACAAGGTTTAAGAGGACAGCCAAGTGCAAGGAAAGTTTTTATAAACTAAAACATTTACTTACAATAGCCCCTATTTTAAAAAATTGAAAATCCTGAAAAGGAATTTGTGGTATGAAAAGATGCTTGTTTGGAAGGTTTAGGAGGAGTCTTGATGTAGGAAAATTCAATATTACCCTATGAGTTTAGGAAACTAAAACCCCAAGAAAAGAATTATGCAGTATATGATCTAGAACTAGATGTTGTAATACACACCTTAAATATGTTGAGGCACTACCTATTGGGAGAAAAATTCACTTTGGTAACATATCATAGTAGATTGAAATAATTTTCTAGTGAATTAGATCTTAATGTTAGACAAGCTAGATGGATGGATTTTCTTAATGAATTTGAATTCAATATCAAACATATCAAAGGAAAATAAAATAAAATAGCATATGTGTTAAGTAGACATGAAAATTCCCTAATGGAAATACATGTTAGTAGCATCAATATAGATTTTATGTAGCAGATCAAAAAATCAGTATAGGGAGATTATAAATATCTGGAAATTCATCAAGATTTACAAGAGATAGCAATTCATGATTATGATGAAAACTTAGAAAAGTTATTAACATATAGAAATAGATTGTATGTTCCAAATGTAATTACTCTAAAACTGGTAATATTAGATGAATATCATAAGAAACTGTAAGTTGCAAATACAAGATATCAAAAGATGACAACTCCATTAAGGAAGGAATTTGATTGGCCTGACATGAAAAAGGATGTAATGTAATACTTTTCTAAATTCATAGAATGTCAATAGGTGAAGGTAGAACACCAACACCCAGCAGGACTATTAATGCCACAACCCATTCGTGAATGGAAATGGGAAGTGATATCATTGGACTTTATTACAAGATTGCTGAAAATAGGACTAAAACATGACTCCATCATGGTGGATTTTGACACCTTAAGTAAACAAACACACTTTATACATGTACATTCCACCTATGGAACAATTGAGATCGCAAGCATATTTATGAAGGAGATCTTTCAATTGCATGGGATACCAAAAATGGTAGTGTGTGACAGGGATGCTAAATTCACTTTGGAATTTTGGAAAGATTTGTTTGGGGGCATCAAAACAAAGTTAAAATTTAGCACTGCATATCACCCTCATCCTAATGGGTAGACATAGAGTACAAATTAGATTTTAGAGGAAATGCTAAGAATGTATGTCATGGATAGACCTGGTAAATGGGAACATTTTTACATTTAGCGTAATTTTCCTAGAATAACAGCTATCAAGATTTAATTAAAATGAGTCCCTTCAAAGTGTTACATGGGAGAAAATGCCACACACTTCCCAGTTGGAACCAGCCGAAATACAGGTTAATATTGGGACCATATGTGCTACAAGAAATTGAACAGGTGGTGCAGAAAATTAGACAGAACATAAAAATGCACATGATAAATAAAACAGTTATGCTGATAAAAAAATAACTCACAAGGAATTTAAGGTTCGAGATCATGTATACTTGAGTGTTAAAGCAAATGAAAAGAAACTTAAAGATAAGAACTTGTACCAAAATTGGCACGACAGTTATGGGAACCTTTTTAGATTTTAGATAAATTTTGGTGAGTAACGTATCAGTAGGAATTGTCTAGCCACATAATAGTACACTTCTTTTTCATGTATCTTTGTTAAAAAAATATGTCCATGATTATTATCATATTAGTGATTAGAATTTTATACAGGTGGAACCAAAAGGAGACTTCCATCCATAGCCACTTCACATATTATATCAGAGAGATATATTTCTCCAGAATCGAGTTGTCACTCAAGTTAAAGTGCAATGGAAGCATTATATACCTGAGGAGGTTACCTAGGATATAGAGAACAACATGTCAGAGGTCGTTCCATCACTATTCCAAAAGCAAAGTAATTAGACATTCAACCCCAAGGAATGTGTTGAATAAAAATGAGGGGTCTAGATGTAATACCTCTATTCTTTATGTTAATGAATTATTGTTTTTAGACTTGGACTATTTTTGGGTTTGATGGCTAAGGAAGCCATGTTGGATTTGTTAATTGATGTGAACAATAAAATTATTGTGATGTAATTATAGATTTTCATTAGTAAATAAGATGTGGGAAACTACGTTTGGAAATAAGCACAAGAGTTAGAAGATTCTTACCAAAACCAGAGACCATTATTGGTTGGTGAAATTAAGATAAATATTCTCTTAAATCTCTCCTAAAAAAGTTCCTAGGAGGAGGTAGACAGGTTTTAATATTATGGGATAAAAAAATCTATTAAATCACCTAGTTGGAAACATAAACTAAGTATTGTTGGAATAAAGTGTTGCAGGAGAGAAATTCAAGCTTTAAAGAAAAAGGAAAATCATCTTAAAAAAAAGAAGGAAAAGAAAAGCCTAGAAAAGTTTGTTGATAGACCCAAAAAGCATGGTGGTACTAAAATCTAATAGGGAAGAAGACTTATAGAATACATTACTTAGTGTTATAGACATATTTGGGAACTGCAACCCCAATCTTATATGTCGATAAACCAAGGGCTCTTTAACCCCTAAAAGTGTGGTTTCATACCCTAAAGGATCATGGTCAAATGATTACATCATTCCCCAAAAGTTCCACCTGGAAAACCACTCAGAACTCGCCAAAACTGGCCCATACTGACTGCTCCACTGTCAAGGTGCAATGCATACTGACTTCTACACTAGCCAGGTGCGATGCATACTGAAGAATCCTTTTGTGGGGTGCGATAAGCGAGGATGGACAAATGTCCGAGACAATTTGCTAAGTGGATGCTTATGGAATCTTCCAGAAACTTCTCCTATGACACTTGCCTCTCTGAATTCACCCAGGGATGAGTAAGAGATCCAAGAAATATCCAAGTGGAACCAAGAACAAAAAGTGGAATGACACTAATCAAAACCCAGAGATGACTCACACCCTTGTAGACATCTATAAATGTATCCCTCATCTGAGAGATCTAGAGGCTGGAATTTGGTAATTTGTAAGGAAATGTTGATAGTTTGTCTTTGAGAAAGGGCATTGTATTGTTGGGTAATCTTTATTTTCATGAGGTGAAGAGGGCTTTGATGCTGGGAGGATGATGCTAGATCAGACAACTGGGTAGTAATTCTCCCTTCTATTATTAATAAAGTTCTTTGAGTTTTCCTCCATACAATTGTGTATTTGTGAATGCCATTGTATATTAAATGTATTTCTGATTCTGCATTATTTATGATATAATAGATCGAGATGCTTTGATGGTGTTTTGTTACTTCGTCTCTACAAGTATTCACTAAGTGGGATAAGTAGGAGAAGAGGCACAAGCTCTATCAAGGGAGAGAGAAATCAATCAAGGAGTCAAGCGGAAGATCCAGGTTGGCCCCTTTGCTTCTCTCTTATCTATCATACATAAAGGAAATCGCAAATTGCATTGATTGTTTGTTTCTAGGATAGCTACCAATCCTAGTGGGACTAGCAGATCGAAAAGACACTAGTTTTCCCAGAAACAAAATGACGACTCCACTGGGGATTGAATAGTTTGTTTGTTTGTTGTTGATTTTTTGTTTTATAAACTATAGACAGAGCCTGAAGTTAGCCAGATAGCCTTCGAACTGCTCTTTCTCTACAATTGCAAAGTAGATGAATGCTGCTTTAGTCAATCTCCTGTTTAGTTTATGATTTGAACATCTGACTTACAAGCATTCTATATGCCCTGTTGGACGCTCAAGAACCTTCCAAGATCATACCCCTGTACTTTGTTCTTTACTGTCCATAATAGCTCAGCTTAACTCACTGAATTCAACTGCAAATTTGAGCCAAAACCCACCTCGGTTGCACTCCCTAGCCCATCGCAGTGTCTATCACTAGAAGCCAGTATGCATTGCACTTCCTGATTGTAGCAAGTGAGATGCATCCCTATTTCTGTGAAGCACAGGTGTGATGACTGAGTAGTCCTATTTCTCTCCTTGAAATTTGGGTTTTTTGTCCTTGTTTTCAGCTCTGTTCAATTGTTTTGATGCTTATGAACAGTATCTCATTGCTGAATCCTCCTTGCTTTACATAGTTCAGCCTCCAATGATTAAGATTAGCAGATGCTTTTATGTATTTGTCCATCATTTGCAATCCTTTGTAGAAAATTTTCTTAAATCGAACTGTCATTTTGCTGCAAAAAAGTGTCATAACAGTCAATTCATGTTAAAAAGTGAAGTGTCATCAAGTCTTCCTTCCTTGGATAGTCGATTGAACTTTTTGTCGTGTATTTGATTTGATTTGTTGATATCTTGAAGTTTCGAAAGAATTCTCTATTCGAAATCGAAAAGGGTCATTTAGTCTTCCTTTCTATTTTGAAAAAGAAATTGTCGAAATGTCACTTTGAAGAAAATATTTCAGATCTATACTTAGTTTTCCTTTTGGCATTCTTCACATTAAGGAGAATGAAAAAAAAATACATGAATTTTCATTTACATTTATACTATGTGCGAAAATGATTTAGGAAAAGTGCATTTAGTGTGTGCTCTTTTCTCTTTGTTTGAAAGACTCATAATGTTCTTTCCTTAATAGCTAGGATTTTCGTTGCTAAAAATAAACAATGATTGTTTATCATTTTAGATTGCATATTTAGGAATTTTACATCTACATCACACGGTGAACCTTGAAAGACAAACTTCTAAGCAAGATCAACTCTAAAATAAATTTCAATGAACTTAACAACTCTTTGGAACCTAACGCAACACATCTAGAGGTCAAGGCTAGAGACGTGTTCCAGCGTCGTAAAATCTAGTAACTATCGTTTTCATCGAAGGTTGGGTAATTCCTCCTCTTTGATACGACAAGTGCTAGCATGGACTTGTGCTCCCCATACCGTCGAGTATATATTGGGAGACCATAATAGGCTTATATCCTTTATCCATAGGAAGCCATGTCTGTCGTCCTATCGATCGCAATGCACTGAACACAGCATTAGGGAAGATTGACTGCCATACATAAGTCCTTGGCAATTTCTCTTTAATTTATCACCAAGGTGTATTTTGCAGTTTTTCGGTTGTTTTGGTAATCCCTCTGTCTAGATCTCCAGAGCAGTCACTTTCGTTCCGTTTGACTCCTTAAAAGAAAAGGTCCATCTGAGCACTTGTCACTTCAGGCTCATTAAAAATTGAAGGGGACTAGATTCATATTTAGCTTTTTCTCAACTCTTAAAAATTGAAAAAGCAAAAGTTGTGTCAAAGCATCATTAAAATTTATTAATTTCGGAATAACATCCCTCTTCCTTCATTGGTCTTGGTTTGAGATAATGGAGTCCACCAATCAAAGAATCCCTTTGGAGGGGATTCCTAGTCCTTTTACATCTTGGGGAAATATTGGTGCACCTCATATGGCCACTTTGTTCCTTCTGGGACCTACTATTGGCCTGCCAGTACGACTTTTCTCAACCTCTATGGCTCAAAATAACGTAATTCCTCAGCAATCGAATCAGCAACCAGTCATACTGAAGTTGACCCTTCACCTTCTACTTTGTTTGTGTCTCCCTCCCCTTCTTCCTCTTCGCTTGGTGAAAATAGTGATGCTAGTAACCGAGTGACCAAGAAGAAGAAGCAATGGAAGGAGAAGAAGAAGAAGTCAGTTAAGCAAGGGGGCAACCATGAATCATCTGGTGAAAATCTACACACTAAATCTCCTAAATATCCTTGTGTAATTTGCAAGGGAAACCATTTTCATCGAGATTGTCCGTGCATTCCTTGGATATTGAGAGAAAGGTCCCCCCGTTCACACCAACCGATGTCATCAACCTTTACTGATCATGTCGATAATACATTATCAACTAGTGATAGTGAAGTCAATGGACAAAAAGGAAAAGTCAAAGTTTCATGTGCGTTATGTGAAGGGAAACATATACTTCCCCGTTGTCCTTTTTTGGGTGAATCCAAAAGAGTCTTGCATAACCGTCCTGCTTCACCGCAGCGACTTCCGCTTGGATACAAGAAACTCTCCCCTAGTCCTTTACTAGTTGAAAATCTGACTGACTTAACTGAATCTTCGGTCGAAACACCTATAGTTGAAAGTGAATCTTCTGAGTCCATATTAGACCAAAGTCAACAGGTCGAAATGGCAGTTGACCCCATTTTTCCTTCAGAAGGTCCACCTTTAGATGATATCATTCCCAAAAAGAGTTAGAACGATATGGTTCAAATTCTTTTTGTTACTTCAGAGTCCGATGAACTTGGGGGCAATCCACCCATTCCTTTACAATAGGAGAAAATCCCCCAGTTCCCGCTTCTCAAGGGGTTCATTCAACCGTTTATTCGGTACCACCTCCAAGCATTCTAGTCGCTTCCTTCGATTGGAATCAACTAGCGAGATCCCATCTTTCTTCTAACGTACCATTCTAGATCACAGTACAAGTTTACAAAATGATCGTGTCTAGAACTATCATAGATGAAGGGGCTTTAGTGAGTATCCCTTCCTCAACTGCTTGGAAAGTGCTTGTTTCGCCATCACTTATGCCTGTTACACAGAATTTGTTAGGCTTTAATAAAGGAACCACTCGACTGTTAGGGATCCTTCCTAAGTTGCTGATAACTTTGAGAAGGAAAATTGTTCACTTGAACGTGATGGTAGTCCAAGGACCATTATATTACAATCTACTCCTCGGACGTGACTATGTTTATGACATGGAAGCTATTGTTTCCACACTCTTTCGAGTGATGTGTTTCCCGCATGAAGGCAAAATTGTCCAGCTTATTGACCAACTTTCATTTCCCAGTTCAAACACTGTTCCAAGTCAAACATCATCCCTAAATGGTCTCTTTGCATCAAGAGTGTTTCTTAAACCTTCATTCCATCCACCTAATTATAGCAAGTAGTGTAGTGAATGTAACGAATCTTAGGGGGCATGCACCCTTTTCTATTTTGACAGACGAACCCAGCTGAAAAGATAGGTTTCCCTGTAGGTTATGTGATTGGTCTGAAACACCATTCACTTTTGTCTGTGCTGTGGACGAAGCCAAGGAAGTGTTTTGTCTATTCTGTGGACGAAACCATCCTACCATATGAATGTCCCTGTAAGTTAAGTGATTGGTCTAACACACCACTCACCTTTGTCTAACTGGCGGAGAAAGCCAAGGAAGTGTTTTTGTCTAACCGCTGACAAAAAACAGTCCTATTCAACCACAATGATTCTCATATGGTTACTGGAGACTCTCCTTTTCTCAATGCGTAGGGGCATGCAAACCTTTTTATGCAAGCGAAAAACGTCCAATTTCATTTTTTATCTTTTTAGCTTTTTAGCTTTTTATTTTTCTAGTATTTCAACTTCTTAGGTTAGGTGATTGGTTTGATCCACCATTCATCTTCGTCTATGTTGTGGACGAAGAAAAGGAAGTGTCTTGTCTAAACTGCTAACAAAACCATCCTACCTAACCTCAGTAGTTCTAGTTTTTCTAGCTTTTTTATCTTTTTAGTTTGGTCGTTTCTAGCCTACATAAAAAGGCTATGAGCAATGTTCTCGTATGGTTCAAGCTCGTTAAAAAATAAACCTACCAATGAGCAATGTTTCTGCAAGGTTCAAGCTCGTTAAAAAATAAAACTGCAAAATGAACATAGTTTCCGCAAGGTTCAAGCTCGCTAAAAAATGAACCTGCCTTCACTGAGCATAGTTTCCACAAGGTTCAAGCTCGTAAAATGAACCCACTCCCAAAATGAGCATACTTTCTGCAAGGTTTGAGCTCATTAAAAAATGAACCTGCCTACATGAGCAATGTTATCGTATGGTTCAATCTCGTTAAAAAAAATAAACCCACCACAGAGCATATGTTCCCCCAGAGTTCAAGATCTTTAAAAAATGAACCTACATTCGGCAAATAACCCTTCGTGATTGCCATTACATCAGCCTTTTTAACTTTGGTTGTGTTCCTACCATCACCTCCATTCTTTTGGCTGATCATATGCTTCCACTTGATTGTTTACCTTTTTGAGGAATAGCTACAATGAGTGGTCTTGTTAGCCACCCTCTTCACATCACCTTGTTTTGAGAAGTTCCAAGATTACCCAGAACCAGTTGCTACCCTAAATGCCACTCGTTCCTAAAAAAAATGAGTCTCCTTTAAACTCTTTTCAAACTCGCTACATATGAAAAGATTGTCGAGCTATTGGCCTTTCCAGCTCGCTAAAGTGATTGGAAGTGCCATCCCTCCTGCATATTTTGAAATTTTCAGACCTGAGGGATTATCTCATGAGAAAGTTTGAGCGCTTGTCTTTTTGGCTCGCTAAAGTTATCAAAAACTCATCCCTTTTGTATTATTTTAATCTTTTTCAGACTTAAGGGATTATGCTATGAAAAAGAACTGCTAGAGTTTCCTTTTCGTCCCTTTTCAAACTCTCTAAACATGAAAAGGACCGAGTTATCTTTGTCGTTGAACTCGCTAAAACAACAACGACAAACTTGTCCACCCAGACAAGAATGAGTTTCACTGTCGTTAGACTCGCTAAAACATAGTGACAAGTTTTCCCGAAGGGAAAATTATAAAACAAGCATATGTTATCCTCCTCAAGCTTGAAAAAAATAAAGAGGCACTGGTCAGCAATGAGTAGGGAAAAAGGGAAGAAAAATTGAAGAATTTTATTGGTAGTAGGTCACTCTTGAACATGACACTTTAACTCCATCACCATGATTGAGTCGGGTTGGGTTATCTGTTCACCGGTCATATCACCATTGGTCCTCCATACCATCTATCTTTTGGGGTTACGCTACCAATCCATCTTAGTGTCACCAATATGTTCAAGAGAAGTCATTCAGAGAATTCACCATCCAGTTAAAGCCTCATCCACTGCAATACCTTCACCCTCCATTTTTCATGACCGCCATTCCTCAACCTTATATCATCACATCGTTTTCACCTCCAGAAAATCATTTGCTTCATTTTGTGTCGTAGATGTGGGATACATTAAGGCCCTCTTACGATGGGTCACTTCTTGTCGAAATCAGCTCATTATCCAAGAAGTTGACTTAGAAACAACCCTTTCAATACTTTGAAGCTTGCATGCGTCAATGGCAAGTTTCTCACTTCCGGCGACAGGTTTACATCAATGACCTCCGACCAATAGATTTTGCGTGGTGTTCGACATCGGATCACATATTCACACCACGTGAATTGTACTATAGTAACTTGAGGGTCATTATCATTATCGGTGATTCCTCTCATGCCTGTTAATAGCTTACATTATTGGCTGGTAATCAGGTGATGTATTTCCACGTTCGACTTCATGACATCTTTTCACATGGATCAACTTGTACATTGGGCGAAGATAGAACGATTTTGAAGACCACAGATCTAGTTTCATCCATCCGAGATGCGATATATTTAGGGATATAAAGACATCAAATGTACACAGAAGTTGCACAGATAGTCATCTAAGCCAGGGAAGATGACTCTTCATATGAAGAATCGCTAGTTTGCAACTGTAGACGATTATCTATCCTATGTACACAAAAATGAATTTATAAAGCTGAGCATGGGAATGCCCGCCTCAGCTAGATCATGAAAATAATATGATGATGATGTATTTTATTGTATCTTATACAGGTCACCTTCCAATTCAAATACCTCGGATCCTCATGATAAAGCATTTAACCCGACATCAAAAGATTTACAACTTCATGCTTTAGGGGGCAACTGTTATAGAAATATTGGTGCACTGCAACCCCATTCTTATATGTCGATAAAACAAGGGCTCTCTAACCCTTAAAAGTGTTGTTTCATACCCTAAAGGATCATGGTAAACTGATTACATCATTCCCCAAAAGTTCCACCTAAAAAACCACTCAGAACTGGCCAAAACTGGACCATATTGACTGGTCCACTGTCAAGGTGCGATGCATACTAACTTCTACAGTAGCCAGGTGTGATGCATACTGAAGAGGCCTTCTATGGTGTGTGATGAGCAGGATGGACAAATCTCCGAGACAATTTGCTAAGTGGATGCTCATGGAATCTTCTAGAAACTTCTCCTATGACACTTGCCTCTCTAAGTTCGCCCAGGGATGAGTAAGAGATCCAAGAAATCTCCAAGTGGAACCAAGAACAACAAGTGGAATGACACTAATCAAAAACCCAGAGATGACTCACACCCTTGCAGACACATATAAATGGATCCCTCATCTGAGAGATATAGAGGCAGGAATTTGGTAATTTGTAAGGAAGTGTTGATAGCTTGTCTTTGAGAAAAGGCATTGTATTGTTGGGTGATCTTGCTTTTCATGAGGTGAAGAGGGTTTTGATGCTGGGAGCATGATGCTGGATCAGAAAGCTTGGTTGTAATTCTCCCTTCTATTATTAATAAAGTTCTTTGAGTTTTCCTCCATACAATCGTGTATTTGTGAATGCTGTTATTTGTGAATGCCATTGTATGTTCAATGTATTTCTGATACTGCATTTTTTATGATATAATAGATCGATATGCTTTGATGGTGTTTTGTTACTTTTTCTTTACAGGTATTCACTGAGCGAGATAAGTAGGAGAAGAGGTGCAAGCTCTATCAAGGGAGAGAGAAATCAAGCAAGGAGTCAAGCGGAAGATCTAGGTTGGTCCCTTTGCTTCTCTCTTATCTACCATACATAAAGGAAATCACAAATTGCTTTGATTGTTTGTTTCTAGGATAGCTACCAATCCTAGTGGGACTAGCAAATCAAAAAGACACTAGTTTTCCCATAAACACTTAGGAATCAATGAGGTTGTTCATTTACTTGGCAACCATATCTTGGTTTGGTGGGGAACTAGTGGATTTAGTTCATGGTTGAGAGGAACATGCTCCTTCCATATGTAATTTTCCAAAATTGAATTTTGGTTAGAACTATGATTTCCTGTGTCAAACTGTAATTTTTATTTTTCAAAAATCTGTTGTACGAGTAGAGAGACAGATTATATATTCTTATATAAATGATTGATTTTATTTTGTATAAGTGTGTATTAGAATTTAGTGATGAAGTATGTTTGTGTAGAGATATAGTGATGACTAAACACGTATGATGAATTAGCGAGAATTCTTGAGTAAAGTATGTACATGAGGCTAGGAAATAAATTAGGTGTAGTTATGCATAATTCATAACCATTTTAAGAAAAATAGATGGTTCATCTAATGTAATGAGAATGAAATTTTGTAAGTTGGAATACTCTCCTTATCATTAAAATGTTTGTTCAAGTGGCAATGTTGTTATATTTAAAAAGGTAAAAAATGAACAAATACAAAATATGATGGGTGCTAAGGTGCTGCATGAACTAACAGAGCTACATGATTCATATCGATACTCGATCCAAACCCAACCACCATTTTATCTTCTATAGTAATAGTAAGAATAAATTGGAATTTAGGTGGTGGACACACTACATGCAGGAAGTTATGTCTATGTACAATTAGCATTGACAGATAATAAGGTCATGTAGAACATGGTAGAATACAGTGCTTAGGAGAGATGATATTTATAAGGGTAAGGAGTAGTGAGTGCTTACTGGGATCAAAAATTTTCATATTAAGAAGTCTCCACAGATCACACCTATTTACCATACCTATCAATGACAATGGCATAGAGACGAGATCATCCACAATAAATACACAAGAGGAATAAAAAGGGGAAATCATAAAATCAAAGTGATCTTAGGACTAGAACCAAAAAGTGATTAGCTCAGAAGTTGCTTATACATAACTAAAAACAAATAACAATGTATGGCGATGGATTACTACATTGACACCAATTTAATTGTCACCCCATTATAAATGATTGGGTCTAGACAAAAATAATCACATATATAGTGAGTAACATTTTTCCATAATGAAACTATAATTCCAGTGAGTGTCCAAGGAAAAACCATTGTCGCCAATTCTATATAAGTAAAAAGAAAATAAATAATAACTAGTTGTTTAGAATTACACGGGCCATAGTGTATGAGCACATTCAGCGAAGAAAAAAAAAATGCACTTAAATTTATTGAAGTTTAAATTTATTCCATAAGTATAACCTATTAAATTAGGACAAGAATATCTCCTCATGAAAAAATCCCTCACAAGCTTCACAACAGGGACAACTTAATATATAATACTAAAATATTTATATTCTTTATATTACAAACTGTATATCCATAACCCTCAATAATTTTTTAGATTTAAATACAAATTAAACCATTACATTTTGCAATCATACCATCATGCCACCAACATGGGAAAGTTCCTAAACTCGTTTTCCTAGTATAAAATGGCCAACGACAACCATGAAGGTAAGTAAAGTGGAAAATATAGTTGCAGAGCCTTGAGGACACTAGCAAGAGGCAAGAAGACATGTAAGGGAACAACCAATTTGTGTGAAGGAAAGAAGAAATTATTACTGGAACATCATGTTCTATTTTAGAAACCCTGAGTTAAACTAGCATTCAAGTGCACCTATAACCATAATTGGAAGCATAAAGTGAGTGTTAGTGCACTAAGGAGAACACGTCAAGGATAACATGAAAAAATAACAAACATCAATAAAAAGTAACCAATATACCTAGAGATAGGGATGATACTTGACAATTATTTCCTTACACATCATACACAAATTTCATTAGCACTGTGTGGATGTAAAAATGTTGCCAACCCTGATCAGGGATATGGCCATAAACTATACGCAAAAGAAGGATATAGAAAACACATAGTAAGATAATGGACTACAAGAAAATTCATAATAAGATAATGGGTGTCAATCTATTGTAGATGTTCATCTTCGTAGCAAAAGAAAAGAAACCTTCACCATAGGACAACAGGTGCCAAAGTCTCAATAGTTATACTTTAACATCAAATTAGAAGGCATGGGTGAACCTACCCAACCCTCCCCTCGATTGGGAACGGAAGAAAACCAAATTTAAATCTAATTTAGAAAAAAAAAAATTCGTTGACAACCCTTTGTGAAACATGAAAGAAATATTTAGAGAAACAGATGGATGGATTCTCGGTCAAGCACTCTCTAGAGAAAAAAAAAGCAATCGAACATTGCATAGCAAAACACAGGTCACTGAGAACTCATGGGGAAAATGAAGAATACTAGCAATCAAAATCCACACTACCGAAATTAAGGCATAACTTACCATAATGGAAAGCATGGAAGTCATCCTGATAAGTTGAGGTATTCCATGGGAAGAAGAGTGAATTGGTGATATCACTATGGTAATAATATTTCCCTAGTTGTGACCTAGGGAAGAAATCGAGCTATTACAAACCAATATACATGTGAATTGTAGAGATATAACTTACCATAAGGCAAAGCGAAGAAGTCATCTGGATAAGTTGAGGTATTCCACAAGAACAAGAGAAAATTGGTGATATCACTATGGTAATAATATTTCCCTAGTTGCAACCTGAGGAAGAAATCAAGCTATTACAAATCAATATACAATAAAATTGCTTTATAAAATAAATGGAAAATATGAATAACTTAAATACGAGTGTCATTCAAAAGTTAAGGGTGGGTCTAGAAGGGCCATGAAGTCTAGAATAACCTGTAGCTATTGGGGTTCCAACACCCCTCGTGGTGGCACTATGCGTGCTTGACACCACCTAATGAATGAAGCCAAAGGAAAAAAACCAAACAAACACTAAACAAAGGGTAATGAAATTATGTTGTTGGATTCGAGTTTAGCGAAATTATGGCTATTATTGTATGGGTACAATGGAATCTAAATCATTGGTATATTTCCCAGGACTAACAACCAGGTGATGATCACATGGGCTCGAAATAGGTGGTCTAATTCTATTCACACCCAAAACACCATGACTACTTCCTCCTAACCAATAGGTATCATTTGAATTCAATCACGAGGGCTTCACTAGGAGAGAAATACCATAACACGTGGGTTAATATTGGGGGATATATGTTGAGGAAAAAATGACATAATATTTTGGAGGATATATAGGGGGTAAAAGGTTTTTATATTGACAGGTATAAATTTTTTTAATGAAAAAATGGATACCTATAATATCTAGTGAAATTAAGGGTTTTTTAAATTAGGAAGGTGTAACGGGTTCGTATTAGTAGGCGGTTATGGGTTCATATTGGCAGGGAGATTAAACAATTCGATTTTGAGAGGTATTTTCCAATATGTAGTCAAATTTATGGTATTTTTTAATATTTCATGAATGCATGTGACTTGTCAAGGATTCATTGAGTGAGACCCCCATGAATTCAACAAGGGGGGGTGGGCGGTGAATAAATTGAATAATGACCAAGGTATATATGTACAAAGAGGGGATAGACTAAGTTGAAGTCATGACTAATATTTCTATGTATACATAGAGGTACATTGGCTGAGGTCAAATAAAACATAATATAATACATTGTTACCTTTGCAATTAGGGAATAAAGTATACCTTATATACCTTATTCTTCAATAGCAGGTACGAGAGAATAGAACATTAGGGTAGTTCATTATTGATGCAAAGACTTTAGAGAAAAATATTAGTGAAATGTGAAAGAAAACTACTTCACTAGTCTATTCAATTAACATGTTAAAAAAAAATTATTGACAACCTAGGTATGAGACAGAGGACTACCAATCCTTGGAACGATAACCATTGAAAAACTGTTAGAAAGGTAATTAGGGATGTTCCTAATGAATATTTAAACCTTTATGAGACAAATATGTACGAATATCTTATCAAAAGGAAGAGAAGATACTATATAGATAAAAACTAGAGTGGTTATCGCACCTATATAAATTTGATCCTACAATGCTTTGGAAGAAAATGTTAGATATGTATTACATTCTTTGCATAACATATATGCATCAAGAGGGAAGGAGGGTCCCGTAATTTTTTGCATCCATTTTTTGTGGCTTTTAATCCAAACTTTCGCCAAAGTAGTTATGTGTTGCATGTTGGTTTTTCCAATGAATTTGTAGTTTGGGTTAATCAACTATGGTTGGATTGGTTGTTCGTGTATGTCACATGATATATATTGGGTTATAATATTCTACAAAAACTATAATGAAAAAAAAAATCTTGTCGGTTTTACCAAGTTTGGGTTTAGTGTATATTTTTTGTTTCATTAAGAGTTTGTTCATATAGATTGATTATAAAGGTTAAGACTTATAAAAAATTATAATTCATAAAACAAAAGAAAATAGTCTAGCTCTCTTGAAGATATGGAATTCCTGTGTTAAATTTTTTCACAAATCCCGTAACATTGTGGACACCAATTTAAATTCCCCTAGAGATGACAATATATATTTTTGGAATACCTTGCGAAAGCTAAGAATGAAGGTTATCAAGTTTTTTTTTTTAAATGGGATGACCTAACATCATCCTGTACATATAAAAGCTCTTTAGTTTGGAACTGAAGCAAGGCTTCCTTATGGCTTAGTTGCAGAACCTCATTATGTTTATATTTAAAAGATAGGATTAAAGAATTCTCTTTAATTATATTACCATTATGACTAGTAACATTTTATTGTTAGGTAAAATTTACTTGGGGAAAGAGTCATTGTTGACCAAGTCATTGGCAGTGGTTTTGGGCCCATGGTTTTGTACCTATGGACTGCATGCAATGGAGCCCTTACAAATATATGAAGACTCTATTGTAATGGGATTCAAAGTTGAACTGTGAATGCTCGCATGGCCTAGTTTTTCCCAAGAGACTAATGGAATTCCGATTTATGGTTTTTTCTCTTAGAATTGGGGTTTTCTGAAGGTAAAACTTATGTTTCTTTCATTTACATTTCATGTATTTTGTTGCTAGATATTATTAATTTTCTTGGTAATTTTTATACCCAAGGTATAAAGTAAACCTTGTACAAATAATACCTACAAAAAAGTTCTTGACAAAAAAAACAACAAATATGCAATGGCAATAAAACAAAATATACGTAGATTATTTTTTTCTTAGAACCCAAAATGAGGAAAACCACTATGTTACTCTTACACACCATTCATAGTACATAATACTATTTTTTATTTCATTGATTTTAGAAAATATTTTGATGCCATTCAGAGGAGAAAACTATTGAAAATGTTGCAAGATATAATAGTTTCTTTCAACTTGAGATTTTCTACGACAAAGCTATACAAGAATGTTATTTCCAAGTTTATAGTCACTTTGAGTTGGTTGCAACAAATTAAATGCAGTATTGTAGTCACATAAGGGTTTCCATTATCTCTTATGATTGATAGAGGAGGAAAACTAAACTACAACAATAGTTAACATTGATAAATAACTCAAATTAAAATCACACAATAGTACAAAATAGAGATGTGGTTCGCTAAGTAAAACTGATTGAATACAAGATTAAATAGACTGAAAAAATCAAGTAGAATGCTAAAGAAATATATTTAGAACATCAATAATGGATACGATAATTTTAGCTCTTTCATGCATGCTAATATCTTCCAAAATTTAGACTGTATATAAACTAACTAAATCTACAAGCTAACTAAAAGTAATGAACAAGTCCTATTTTTTGTTAGGATAAGTTTGAACTTGGCTTATGATACTTGAGACCAAATCAAGAAATTGTTTTACTTCTACATGTTGGTGTAAGGTTTCCTTAGCTCTATTTTATACCACTAATATTTTTCCTTTTTCTCAAAACTTTATATTGTGCGTAGTTTTTATTGTTCTTTAAGTTTAGTTTTACTCTAGTCTCCTTCAATATTTTCTCATCTACTTTGTCTTTTTCATATACCTTTCCTTTTTTCGTTTGTTTGTACCTAATCTATGATTTATTGAACAATTCTATTAATATATATATATAATCCAAAACAATATCTTTATTTTTTTTTATCTCCTCTTCCTCCATTGCAACTAATTCAACAACTTTTAAGGTTTCTTCCATTATTTTCTTACTTGTTTTGTTGTAGTTATGAAATTTTTTCCATCCCACTTTATTTTCCATCATGGTTTGGATTTGCAAGTTATTATTCAAGAAATGCTAATTCAAAATCATCATAAAATTTAACGTTCGCTACTAGGTTCACACTTATTATTTCTTTAAATATAGTTTTAATTTCAATTCCATCCTCAACCTTAATTTCGTCAGCCACATGCATGTCTACACAATGGGCTTCACTTTTTGCATCATGATAAAACCTTGAATAATCTACATAATAATTCTTTTTCTATTGCGGTTTATTAAATATGTTTAATTTAAACGTGTTTCTCTTGCAAGAATTCTTCAAAACTTCATCAATTATTATAGTCTCTTTATAAAAAACTAGAAATTTATGTGACATAATTTGAAATTTCCAGGTATTTCTCACCCTTCACTGTACATCATCTCCAAAATATTACAATCTTCTTTCAATATAGTTGGTGCTACAATTTTGGGAAAAATGATATCATCCAAACCATATTGAATTAGAAACAATGAATTTATATCAATCTTTTTATTGGCTATAAGTTGATCCGTTTTATCTTGTGTGATGGACTTATGGGCTACTTGAGTTGAGGGCCCTTCAAACTCATTCAACATAATATCCTATAAATCTTTTGCATGTAGTCCAGTTCTAATCTTAAATCCCAATAATTTTTAAAAATGAACATAATAACTATTAGAAAATAAGAAAATGAAAAAAAAAATCGATACTTCTAAATCTCAAAGAAACTAAACTCTATCACCTTCCAAAGCAAACAATAGAAAGAAATATATATATATATATATATCTATATCTATATCTATATCTATATCTATATCTATATCTATATATATATCTATATATATATATATATATATATATATATATATATATATATATATATACTTTTTCTTTTCTTTTCTCTTCCTATCTTGTTAGCTTCTTTACTTTTCCTTTGTTCTTTTATTTGAAATTCAAACTCTTTTATGAAAAGATATTAAAAAATTATTTTCAAAAAATATTAAAAAGGAAAACAATGAAAACCACCCATATATGTGAATCAACTTCATCCAAAGATAAATGATTTTGGAATTGCTCATGAATTTAATAAATTGAAAATGTTACAATAAAACCTTTAAAGCTACACCTAATGGTGGTTCATGGTCGAAAGGGTTGGCTATAAATTTGCAAATCAAGGTGACTGTTGTTCGCTGATTGTGGGCCTCTTTCTCATGATATGGTGGCTTCTTTAATCAGTCGACATTCCTATTACTCCTTCAATAAACAATGACTGTGAAAACATAGTAGAGAGGGATTGTTTTTAGTGGAAGTCAATTTACAAATGTATATTTCAATTTATTACTCAAATAGTACACTTTACTTTTACTTTTCTTTTCCTTTTTAAATTAAATCTCTTTTATAAAATCTACTTATAAAAATCGCTTCCAAGAATATACTTAAAAAAACAATAGTGCATACCACTAAGAAGCGACTTATTCCAAAACTATAAGCTTTTGCAATTATTATGAAATTTAATAAATTGAAAATGTTTCAAACCTTCAATCAACGATGGTTCATGGCGGATAGGGATAGCTATAGATTTGTAGATAAATGTCACTACTCTTCATGGATTGTGGGCCTCTTCCTCTCAATATGGTGCCATTATTAAGCAGTGGATGATGTTAACAAATTACTCAACGGAAAATTATTTTGAGAACATATTAGCAAGGGATATTTTTAATGGAAATCGATTTACAAACTCTCAACCTAACATATCTTTCAATTTCTTGCTTTAATACCACACTGATGGACAAAGGAACAAAACGGGATCACTACAATAGTTAAACATTCATAAATAATGCAAAGTAAAGTCACACAGTAATACAAAATAGAATTGTGCCTCTGTGACATGAATTGATTGAATAGATTTAAAATACAAAAATAATTGGGCTCAATTTTTCATGGAGAATCTTCTAGATATTTCGAATGATAATAATGGCTACGCTAATTTTATCTCTTGGATACATGCTAATATTTTCATAAGTTTAGAATCTACATAAAATAACATAAACTAGAAGTTAAATAGGAGTATTTCACACATTCAAACATACTACCACTTTCGGCATATACATTGATAAGCTAGTAGAGTGTTTTGAATATGAAATTTGTGTTGGAAAAATACTCATTGATATAGTCATAATTATTCTTTTTATGTTGATGATATTGTTATTTTGGTGAGGATCCATCAAGATCTTCGAAAGGAACTAAGAATTGTCCAATATTTCTACTCCAAGATGGGTTTGACAATTAATATTGTCAAAACTAAAGTCATGATAATTAAATGGTCAAAAAGATCACATATGATACTTTAATATATTAGATGACGTACTTGGAGGAAGCTCCTTTATATAAATATCTTGGAACTGATATCCATCAGAAGCTCAATTGGAATGATCTTTTGTTAGGAGAGATAGTGATGATCACTTCTATTCCTTGTAAACCTTCCAAGGTATTTTTATTAGATGATTTTTTTATAAATGGGAACATCCTTTGATATCATAGAGGAGATTTCAGACATAAAAATTCTTTAGTTCTTCTAGAATTTCATCTTCTTGTCGGGTGTGTGTTTTTTGGGGGGTCAACCTTTCAGGATAGAGAGGTTTCTTGTGAATGACTTGAGGCATAGGATCCCCATTCTATTTCTCAAGCTCTTCATTAGGAGAAGGTGGATGGGAACCTCGAAGCGCCTTTCTTATCCTAAGGTTTACTTCTTGGATTTCTACTAAATATGTTTAATACACAGTCTATTCATTCTAGATAGGTTGAGTCAGCATATAGTTGGGTTTGGGATTTGCTTGAGTATGAATTTAGGGTTGTTTCGAAGGAAAATTTCAGGGAAAATTTTGGGATTCAGGAGGAGGCATTAGAGAGAGTGGTTAGGACACATGTTTCCTCAATCCCTACGATGGAATATTCTATTGACAGGGTTGGTTGGAATATGGATGGAAGGGAGTAACAATAGGTTGAGGAGGTTACGCCAAAAAGTGGGAATAGGATACGATGAATGATTGGGAGGGAAGAAAGGCTGATATTGGGAATCACAATTAGGATAGAAATGAGAAGGGAAATTCATACCTTGTTGAAATTATCTTGGAGCTTGTGTTCTTTTCTCATTTAAAAAGCACAACTCCTCCATGTTCTCTTTTTTTCCTTGGTAAACATCGTTCAAACCTAGAAAGTACAAACACTTATTAATGGAATTATTTTCTTTGCATTAAAAAAAATGCTTATGGCATTCCAAATAAATTCATTCCTAGGGTTCCTTTTAGTTCACTAGGGAAAAATAGATCCAATTCTTTTTTTTGGTTCTTGTTGTTTTCTTTTGGTCTAAAAAAAGTCCATCTGAATAGAAAATGTGTGCAATACTTAAAATGTCTTCTAACATCCCTCCTGTTTCAATTTTAGTAAGCGTAAAGGAAGAAGAAAAACTTACTAAAATCTTTGTCACTAAACCTCTTTTTCTAGTGGATCTTGAATATTTTTTGAAAACTTCCTTAATCTCATTATAAGTGAGCCAATAGATATCTCCAGTAGTGAATAATTTGATGCTTTCCATTAGATCCTCTCTAAATCGCATCAATGTTGTAATTTTTATTGAGTTTGGTCCGAGAGTGGAATTGTGTGACCTTCTTTAACCTAGTAGGAATCTCTCCTTGTAGTCCTCTGAAAAAATATTTTACCGTTGAGTCATTTGGAAAATTTCATCTATAATGTCCCTTTCTCTGTATTAATCTCTATACTTATTGTTAAAGCGTCGTTGTATTGGATCTCAATTGGTGATACTATTACCTTCAATGTTCATGAACCATTGGAGAGTTGCATTGATCAAGGTGGAAAGAAACAACTTGGGATTTAGCTCATTTGTAGTTTACAAATAATTTTTGTATACAATATCACACTTAAAAATTATGGTGTAAGGATCTTCAAGTGTGGATGCACATACGAGTTAATATTTTTTGTTCTTGGTTTTCCATATATTTCTCTAATGGGGAATGTGAACACTTCAAAATCTCTTTCTTCAACCATAGTAGTGGTGGGGGTTGAATGATTTTCTTGTCCTACAAGTTCTTCAAGTATCCTTTCTTGCTCACTCAAAAGGGACTCAAAGGTCCCTGTAAACAATGCAAGAGGCTCAAAGTCAATTAAAAAGGGTTGATCCTAGTAAAAATTGGGGTTTTTAATAAAATTATTCATATGTTGTCCCTAATTATGTGAGTAATAGAGAAAACAAATTCTGAAGAAAAAAGGGATGTTAATACATTTTCCTTTTTCTTTTTGTAGAAGACAAAATAAAAGGAGGAGTGAATTAAATAAATAAAAATGAAGTACAAACTTTGACACCTCCCATCAATGGCACCAAAAAGTGTTGGCCCTAAGTATTACAGCAAAATTGCTACAACCTCCAAGGGTCTTAACTTTAACTATCAACTCAAGGTCATACAAACATAAGAGGCGAAAACACTATATGTTAAACAAGCGCTATCCTTTTTTTTTTTTGAGTTATTAAACAAGTGGGAGATAAAAGAGTGAAGGTTAGATGAACATAAACCAAATTTTGATGTCAAACTAAGCTATGATAAAGGAAAGTGGATTTGCATAAAAGAATTGGAGTAAAGGAAATGGAACATGCATATATGGTACTTGCAATGAATGAAAATCACACTTGCTAGAAATAAAGGATTGAAAATATAAACCCTATTTTGTTGTAAAGGACACTAAAAAATTAATTAACAATGGAATCTATGGGAAACTTTATGAGGTATTTATACTTCTAAATTCCACTGCCAACATCCTATAGGTGTTCTAATACATAAAGGAGGTGAGAAAAGGAGACTATTTAGATGTTGTTACAAGATTCCTTGTTTTTCTACAGGAAGAGCGCAATGAGCTTGTAAAATAGTTAGAACAAAAACCTAAGGTGAGGGAAAGAGGAGCTAATGCTAGGAGGTGATGTAATTCAACTAGTAGTGGCTTCAGGAAACTTGGATCAATATTGATCACCAAGAAATTGAATCATGTTTGTCTCGTATAGTTATTAAACCAATTGTTCACCAAAACATTAAGTTGCAAATTTTATAATAGCGAAAGAAATAGACTACAAAAAGACCTAAAATTGCATTAGTAAGGGCTATGATTGATCACATATTCAATAAATGAATTATAATAAATAAATTTAAGGAAACTCCTACTTAACCATGCACAAAAGTCATTAGACTATAACTTCCATAATTATTAGTGGTAGAAGATAAAAAAGGAAAATATAAAGCATAATACCATTAGAAGTATAGGAGGGTTGTCAAGCTTCTATAGTGGGCCCAACATAAGGATTCTTAGAGTTCTTAAAGAAGAACCAAGCTGAGAATTGTAACAAAGCAATGTTCCATTAACTGAAAATCTTTTTTGATATTACAAGAATGCAAAAATGTCTTGAGAATACAAAAATCCTAATCTTACTTTCTACTTCCTATTTTACTCCCTCCTATGTTTTAGAGGGTTAATTGAAGCCTCTTATTTATACATCAATTGGGGAATAGCTTCCTTAAGAGGAAGGCTACATTTCCTTGGAAAATTTCTAGAAAAGGGGATCTTGTTCTAGATCTAAGTCACAATAATAGGAGGAGGCATTAAATTCCCTAATCGAGTCAAGTTTAGGTAAGCCTATTGTAGGGAACACGTCCCTAAAATCTATTCAGGTGATAGACTCCTCAAAATATACTCAATATGTCCATAAATCCTACACAACAAACATGATAAGGAACATACATATGAAAACCACGTTGAATTCTTTTATGAACCCATTAAGCTACAAAAATATATCGTTAAGTGAAAAACGTGGGTTCAAACGTCATTTTATGTCATGAAGAGTGGATTGATGGGCCTTATAATTCACCTATTTTAGAGGCTCATCATCCACCCACTATGATTTTTCTATAAAATGAAGAATATCCAAAACAGAATTGATTCCAAAAAAAACATAACTCAAATGATATGTTATCTCACCCAAACTAAATGTAAATTTTACCCCATAACTATTGTCATACAAACCTAAAATAAGTATTCCTTCTCAACGAAAAAGTTAACCATCATGGAAGAATAATATATTCTAATATGCGTTTCAATAAAAGGGAACGGTCAAGATCACAATGGAATCAAAAGTGAGGGGAAAAGTATCTGAACTGTTTCCTACAATCCCTCCTTACTAATCATGGCCATGTCCAATGAATCTCCACCATGAATTCCAAGTATTGAAAGAAAGGTACCCAATGACCTATCCCATGAAACAAAAGATGATACTTTCACATGGTTACCCAAATTTTCAGCTAAACCTAAAGTCATTGAATCTAAAGATATGGATCAATGTGACCTAGAAGTTTGCTCACCTTCGGAACAAACCAAATGATTAAAATATGACGTCAAAGATGCCACAATTTATTAACTATATAACAAATCTAGAGCATAATCAACCTTATATATGTCAAAGTAATAATCCTATTGTATGCAATATATGTTTCAATAAATTATATATGTCCCAAGAATAATCCTATTCTATGCAGTAGATGGTTTTTTTAATGAATTTTCAATATCATTTTGTCTTCATCTAAATTTAGCATATCCCCTATTATTATTATCATTATAAAAAATAAACTATTGTTTAAAAAATAAAAATAACAAATTAATATACTAATTATTATCTATAAGGATTATAATTATAATAAATTGTTTATTAAAATAAACATATATTAATCATTTATTAATATTAAAATTAAAATTAAAAATCACAAATATCTTACCATTTCACTAAAATCCCAAAATCACCCAAAAAATATGAATAAATTATCATATAAGGAAAAATAAAGATAATGTTAATCCACAAATTATAAATTAATTAAAAAACTACAAATAAACGATTTCTCACAGCATTTAAAAGGACAAAAATAGCGAAAATTGAAGTGTGTCATAAACATTGTATTAACAATTTAACAATAAAATATTTACGTCAACTATCTAAAATATTTATAATAAAATTTTGTTTTTAACTTTATGATTTTAAAAGGTTAAAAAATTATTTTAATATTTTTATTTTGTTTATTTAATATTAAATAACTGTTATATATATTTTTAATATTTACATTAAAAATTAATTTATTTTAATATGTCATTTATTGATCTGTGCTGAGGATCATATTCAATCGATATTTCGATAGTATTTTGTTTTGCTCCAGATTCATCTAATTAATAAAAAACGATTAAATGAACTGTTTATTTTCAATAATAGCATTAGTATTTTGATATCTTTGAGCGTTCATCCTATTTTGCGATACGGTTGAAATGGGAATAAAGAAACATTTGAATATATAAAAATAATATGATAATGAAATTTATTAAAAAGTAAATATTTTAATATTTATATTAGAAAAATTAAATATTTTTTTTAATTTGATTATAAAAAAATTATATATCAATAAATGCTTATAAAAAATATTTTTTTTGGGAAGATTAAGTTGGATTACGAACAATATTAAAAAATCATATTAATTGTATATATAGATAGTGACTTTATCTTGACTGGTTATAAGAATCCGTACAAAACTTCGTGAAAAAGAATGGTAATTTAGCACCACCTTCGATCACAAAAACATCCAATCGTGTTGAAAATTCAGTCCAGTGAGAAGTAGTGGTGCCCTAGGGAAGGAAATGTACTAAAAGCAAGGCAATGTAATCGATGCTCAACTTTTAAAAGATAGATGGCAGGAAATTCTACTGATGCAGGAACAAAGTGGGTTCAGCCTTGTTTTATATGATTTTTAATATGCGATGGTAATTTTTATGTAAATAAATTATATATATATATATATATATATATATATATATATATATATAAATTTGTTGAAATGAAATAATTTTTAAATTAATATATAGTGGTTTTTTTTTAAGCTTAGCAATGTTTAATATATTATTTTTGTTGTTCAATTGAATTGACTATTTTACATTTTATATATATATATATTAAAAATTGCTCTAACAAAACACTTGATTATTGTTTATCCAAAATTTATAAAAAAAAATATTAATATATTAAATAAAATGAATTAATATAAATAAATATTAATAAAATATTACTTTTTATTCTTAAACTAATATTTCATAATTATATTTATATCTATTGCATTTCAACTCTACATTGTTTAAAAAAAAATCATTCTCATACTTCCAACTCTACATTGTTTAAAAAAAAATCATTCTCATAAAACATAAAATCTAGCACAACCCTTCCGGAAAATTGACCTAGCAATTCTTGTTATTGCATGTCCATCCACAAGAGATCCACAAGAGTTTGAAGGCTCACTTGTGAAGACGGTTAGACAACAATCTTTAGTTGGAGTGATCATCACATGAGTTTTGGTAACACGAAATTTAAATTTTGGTTTCTTTACTACTATGTATATTTATAAAAACATAATTAAAAATATAAATTTAAAAATAAAATATTATATTTTCAATTATAAAAAAAATATAACAAAAATTTAAATAAAAATTAAAATCTCTACTTATTAATGTTTATATATCTTTTTTTATAATTATTAAAGTTTTTTAATCAAAATATATGGAAACAAAAAGTCAAACTATCGGAGAGAGTAATTTCTCTCTCTTGTTTTAATTGTTCAATAATTTTATGTTAGGTCCCTATAATACTAGTGTATTCCCCCATTATTATTGTTATTGTAGCCTTTATTGTTATTGTTGTGCTCATGTTGTCCCCATATTGTTTTTGTTGTACCCCATAAAAACCCACTATTGTTATTGTTGTGCCCTTACATTATTATTGTTATGCCACCTCTGATTATATTATGACCCCTTAGACTCCTATAAATAGAAAGGAGTTTTTTTCATTTGAATTATTTATGAATTGTTCACTTGTGTAATGTAAAGGAGGTTTCCCCCTCGAAGAGGTTGATTTTGAAGTCGTTGATCTATCTTTCCTATCTTTTTGGTGAGCTAGTTGCATAACATTTGGTATCAGAACTTTGGATTCTAGTGTTTCGCTGCTTCAAAAAGGTCCTCATGGCATTTTCGCTATAACTTTTTTTTCTACGAAGCTTTAGAAGCTGAAAAAATCCATTTGAGATGAAATATTGATGAACGTCGTGTCCGAATTTCAGATCTTTTCTCGCTGTATTTTCAGAGATATGATCGAAGGAACTTAAGGTATTTGAGACTCCCAAAGGCCTCCCACCTATTCGTGATCATGACCATGCTATTCATTTTATTTAAGTAAGTTTTCCTTTGAACATCGAGCCTTACAGATATCCCTATGCCCAAAAGTGTGAATTTGAACCTATGGTTGTAGAAATGCAAGAGATTGGTATAATTCAACCTAGTCAAAGTTCTTTCTCTTCTCTAGTAGTATTGGTAGACAAGAAGAATGGATCATGGCACATGTCTCTAAATTATAGGGGGCTCAACAAGCTCAATATTAAAGATAAATTTCTCATTCCTGTTATTGATGAATTATTGGATGAATTACATGGAGCAATTTAATTCACGAAGTTGGATCTTCGTTCAAGATATCGTCAAATCATAATGAAGACTAAAGGCATTCTGAAAATGGCATTTAGAACTCATGAAGGTCATTTTGAATACTTGGTAATGCCTTTTGGTCTTACCAATGCACCTTCTACATTTCAAGTTTTCATGAATTCCATTTTTAAACCCTTCCTTAGAGAAATTGTGTTAGTATTTTTTGATGATATACTAAACTACAACAAGTCTTGTAAGGATCATGCTCAACATGTTGATAAGTTGCTTAAACTATTGGAAGAGAAAAAATTATATGCAAAAACCTCCAAATGTTTCTTTGGAGTACAGGAGGTGGAATAGCTGGGTCATATTGTATCTCATGAAGGTGTTAAGGTAGACCCTAGAAAAATTAAAATCATTAAGGAATGGAGAATTTCCACATTTATAAAGAATCTACGAGGATTTCTTAGGTTGACAAGGTATTATCGCAAGTTTGTTAATAATTATGGGAGAATAGTAGCACCTCTAACAACATTACTGAAGAAATACGAATTTTCTTAGACTCTATAAGCAACACGGTCCTTTGAACATCTTAAAGAGGCAATGTGCCAAGCACGGTATTAGCTATGCCAAACTTCACAAAAACCTTTATTGTGGAATGTGATACCTCAAGAAATGGATTGGTGATGTTTTAATGAAATAAGGAAGACTCATTACTTTTGAAAGCCGTCCAATCAAAAGAAATTATTTACACAAATCTATTTATGAGAAGGAAATGTTAGAAATACTACATGCACTTAAGGAATGGCGACCTTACCTAACGGGAAAACACTTCAAGATAAAAACAAATCATGATAGTCTTAAATACATTTTAGAACAAATATTATCATTAGAAGGAAACAAAAATGGCTCACAAAGATGTTGGGTTATGACTTTGAAAACATCTACAAAAAAGGGAAGCAAAATGTTGTTGCAGATGCACTCTCAAGAAAGGATGAGGATGTGGAAGAATTTTTTTGTGTCATTTCTATTATCCAACTAGATTAGATAAACGAAGCAAGGGATGAATGGAAGAATGACGAAGAAGTGTGGGAACTCATTAAAAAGTTGCAACAACATCCCAGTACATCTGACACATTTAGCTCAAAAAATGATTTGTTATGGTACGAAGATCACTTATACCTCTGTAAGAATTCCCAACTCAAACAAAAGATTCATCTTGAATTTTGCACACCTCTCCGTTAGGAGGGCACTAAAGGTTTTAAAAAGCTTACCATAAGGTTAAGAAGGATTTTTTTAGGATGGCCTTAAATCTGATATTCAAAAGTTTGTGGCGGAATGTTTAGCTTGCCAACAAAATGAAGTTGAAACAATTAAGACCCTAGGTCTGAAACAATGTTTATTAATTCCAAGTCAACATTAGGAGGAGGTTTCAATGGATTTTATCACAGGTCTACCCAAGTCTGAAAGAAAGAGTGTCATCATGGTGGTAATTAATATAATTACTAGGTATGCACTCTTTTGAGCATTATCTCACTCATTTAAAGCTCGTACATTTACAACTTCATTTATGGAAACAATACAATAGCTACATGGAAACCCAAAAATTATTGTAAGCGACAGAGATCCCATTTTCAATAGAAATTTTTGGACAAATTTATTTTCTTATTTGAGTAGTTAGTTAGCTCATAGCTCATCTTATCATCCTCAATTTGATGGACAAACTGAGATAGTGAACAAATGTTTGGAAGGATATCTTCGTTTCCTTGTAATTGATAAACAAACACAATGGGTCAAGTGGTTGCCTATGGTTGGATGGTGGTATAACAGTTGCTTCCATGCTGCAGCAAAAATGGCCCCATTTATGGCACTTTATGGATATCATCCACCATCCATCACATCATCTTTAAAAGAAAATTCTAAGGTTCAAGCAGTGGAAGATCACATTGAGCATCAAAAACAAGTTCTCCAACTCTTAAAGGATAACCTCACTTTGGCACAAAATAGAATGAAACAACAGGTATATAAACATCACATCAAAATAAGTTTTGATGTAGGTTACTAGGTATTTTTACGACTACAAAAATACAAATAAATGTCCCTCAAGCAAGCTAATAAGGATAATAAATTATCAACAAAGTATTATGGTCTGTACAAGCTGTTACAAAAGATTGGTAGTATGGCATACAAATTGGAGCTTCATGCATCCTCTTGAGTGCACCTAGTTTTCCATGTTTCATGCTTAAAGAAGGTTATAGGTGAGAAGATCCCAGTTCAAACAATATTTTCAGAACTTGAAAAGGAAGGAAAAATCATATTGGAACCAGATGTAGTCACAAAAACAAGAAATTAACAGCTACAAAATTGATCAATTTTAGAGTATCTCATCAAGTGGAAGAACGTACTGGCTGAAGATTCAAGTAGTGAATATCACATCGAGCATCAACAACAAGTTCTTCAACTCTTAAAGGATAACCTCACTTTGACGCATAATATAATTAAACAACAGGAAGATCAACATCCAGGCGAAAGAAGTTTTTATGTAGGTGACTAGGTATTTCTACGACTACAACCATACGAACAAATATCCTCAAGAAAACTAAGCAGGATAATAAATTATTACCAAATTATTATGGTTCGTATAAGATGTTGCAAAATATTGGTACTATGGCATACAAATTGGAGCTTTCTGCATCTTCCCAAGTGCACCGAGTTTTCCATGTTTCATGCTTAAAGAAGGTTATAGGTGACAAGCTCCTAGTTCAAACAATATTGCCAAAACTTGATTAGGAAGGAAAAATCATATTGAAACCTAAAGGAATCATAAAAACAAGAGTTCGACAGCGATGAAATTGATCAATTTCAGAGTATCTCATCAAGTGGAAGAACTTACCTACTGAATATTCCATATGGGAGGATGAGAATTTTGTACAAAAGCATCCAAAACTACCTAGGCGTTGAGGACAACATTTTTTTGAAGGAGAGGGCCATTTAGGTCCCTATAATACTAGAGTATTCCCCCATTATTAATTTCATTCAGCCCTTATTTTTATTGTTGTGCCCATGTTGTCCCCATATTGTTATTGTTGTGCCCCATAGAAGCTTGCTATCATTATTGTTGTGTCATTACATTATTATTGTTATATCGACTCTGATTATATTGTGACCCCTTAGACTCCTATATATAGAAAGGCGGCTTTGTCATTTGAATCATCCAAGAATTGTCCATTTGTGTAATGTAAAACAAGTTGGCCCCTTGAGGAGGCTAATTTTGAAGTCATTGATCTATGTTTTCTATCTTTTTGTGAGCTAGTTGCGTAATATTTTAATTGTTACTATTGTAATTGTTAAGTGAATTGTAAATTGTTTACTTGTTACTTTGGTTAGTATTTATTAGAGTTAATGGGAGAAGTGTATTATCGCAATGTATTAGAGTTCCTAAGCATTTTTATAGAGAATATTGTTTCCCTTAAGTGTCAATTGTAACCATGTAGTTGTCATATCATTTCAATTGTAATTGATTATTATAATTATTTGTTGTATCTATCCCATTATTATAAATATATAATTATATTGTGTACGGAAATGGATAAGATGTAAAAAATCTCTACTCCATAGAATTTCTCTTCTTTATAATATTTTTTTGTGTCTTTTACTTTGGTACAAACCTAAAAGTTATGAGTGTAACTCCCTTATGTGAAGATCCAGAAATATGTGAGAAATGTGAGATTAATCTGGCATATTAGATGAGTTTAAGTGTAATTGGTTTTTGTAAGTGTCACTTAAGAAAAGTCCATCCTAGGTTGGGAGTTCCTTGTGGAGCCAACCAATACCCATCATGAGCTTCTATTTCCCTTGTATTAACAAATGGAGTAAATAAATGATGATGGATATTTCTAAAGATCATTTTGTAAGATTGACTTTTGGTATATTCAAGATTTACAAAGTTTTCGCAGATAACTAGTCATTACAATGATATGCAATGTGCGACTTCAAGGAAAACACTAAAAGTATAGCTTGGGACGGATGGTTATATTACAGCTCAAACTATGAAAATTCCAAAACGGAAAAAAATGCTAATGAATAATTTATTATATAAAGATGAGAGATCAATACACCTACTCATTAAAGGAGAGCATTAAGAATTATTAACTCCTATTTGTCTTGTATTTAAATCTTGAGATTCTTCATAATAGGTAATGTAAATCTTCTATTAACCATTTGATTGTTGATTTAGTTTTAGTTTATCTTTGTTAGAGTTTATGTAACTTTAGTTTTTATTTGTTAGAGTTTATGAAAATGTACTATTCGTATGTAAGAATTTTTTTTTTAAAGATATTTTTGAAAGTTCGGATTTCACGCTAACCATATTCAAATAACCCTGTAATTCACATTAAAATCGTGTACACTTACCTTATTTGAAATCTATAAATAATAGAGGAAGCAAAAACTCTTAATGAAATGTGCGAATCCATCCAACCAAATCTCAAATACAACCCATTAAAGTTCACAGAAATGAAGGCTGTGAATGCCGGGGTTCACATACAAAAGGAAGTTTATCAAATTCGAACACCGGATTGGAAAAAAACATCTAAGACCATGCAATCATTGACTGGGTAACTTAGTTCGTTCTGAACACATAGATTTATTTAGTTGAACTGTAATGTTATGTGAAAACCCATAGCGCATTCGGTTGTTTCATGGATTTCCTTTTATTGAAATTAACTAGCTTACATGGGATTATGTGGCTGTTTTTTTCCTCGAATTTAACTGAATTATCGATTTTACAAATATTTTAGAATTTAATAGAAAAAAAATGTAAAATCGACTTAAGACTGGCTCATGGCTCTCTCCTTCATTCTTCCATCTTATTGGAACAGAACCTGGAGTCGTTACTAACCCTAATAAAAAATTCCACATATACATTGGTAGAAAGGCAATCAATGTTTAAAATTGGTTATGTCTGATTTTCACTAGCAATGGAAAATCTGAAAGCACTATCGGATTAGTAGAGAGATTATGACACTCGTGACATCTAAAACGATTATAAGCTGCATAAATTTGAAATATGGGCCATGTCATTTCATATTCCACCAGAAGTTTGAAAGTTTGAATTTGATGAGCAATGAATTTACAGCATTGATCACATTAAAAAGTGGGGTGGTGTTATTTAATAGAACGGAAGCGCTACTGGAAATGGAACAGGAAGAATAGAAGAAGTGTCTATCTGCTCGCTAAACAGACACTCCATCGACAAGTTGGGCAACTCTAACTGCAGTTGTTTGCTGTCTTGGTGTTCTTCAATACCATAGTTTCTTCACATGATATCATCAGTTCCAGGTAGTCAAACAAGGTAGCATCATTGTCCGTTTTACTTGTAGCAGTACAGCATACTCCCTTCTGATTCTTTTTATAACATAATGAAGAAACTTTGCTCTCTGTCATTGGATTTTGTTGGCATGAGCTGCCATTAAACGAGGTTGGATGATACTTCTCTTCGTATTCATGGCCAGATAAATTCCTTGAAATTTCGAGGAAGTAGCAGAACCACATGTGAGTAAGATATTCTAAGAAGTATACTTCGAAGAATATACTAAAGTCACTTTCATGATAGTATGTACTGGTTTTCGTTAGCTGTCATGTCCTTGCTGGGTCGTATACTCTTGCAGCATTAGTTAAGTAGTATATCCCTACTATCCATCAATTTTGGTGTTAGCTGTGGCTTACTTTAAGTAGGAAAAGCATGGGTAAGTGTGACGCAAAACTTTAACACATGGAGTAGTGAGGTCGTGAATCGTGATCGATAAAGAAATATTTCACGTGTTGTGTTGGAAAACAGGATTTTTGGAAGGAGGATTAGTGGGAAAGTGCTATGTAAATTATAGTGAGTTTGGGAGACTTCTCTCCAAGCTTTTTGAGTATAGGAATAAAATCTTAAATCAAAATAGATAACTTGTTTCTTTAGATCGGATAGACCATTATTTGGTCTCAGTGGATGTTAACCACCATCATCATCATCATCATAGATTTTTGAAAACTCTTGCGAAGGACTTCTTTGTTAGTATTAATTATTTAAATTGATTTCATTTTCTCAAACTTATTTAATTTAAATTGTTTTTAAATACAAGGCTAAAACATGATTTAAATTGTTTTTAAATACAAGGCTAAAACAAGATTTTTGGAAGGAGGAATAGTCGGAAAGTGCTTTGTAATTTGTATAATTTTTTGAAAACTCTTGCGAGGGACTTTTTTTTGGTTTGTATTAATTATTTAAATTGAATTCATT
This sequence comes from Pinus tabuliformis, assembly GCA_031772625.1. Classification (NCBI taxonomy): domain Eukaryota; kingdom Viridiplantae; phylum Streptophyta; class Pinopsida; order Pinales; family Pinaceae; genus Pinus; species Pinus tabuliformis. The sequence continues at coordinate 994,538,144 of CM062806.1, read as the reverse complement.
TTCTCAAGTTTATTTAAGAATCTAAATTGTTTTCAAATACAAGGTTGTATAACTAGCGTTTCCTGCCACTTAGTTTAATTATTGAATTTCAAAATATATAAATATATGAATTAATTATTGTATTTGAATAAGGACTTTTTTTTTTTTGTAGATATTCTTGTTTATTTTAAGTATCTTAAATTAGAGTAAGAAGCAAATAAGACATAGATGAATGAATGAATAAAGTGTTTTTAGTAGTCAATAAAACACTGTTAATGACCCGAGACTTAGTACTTTAACGATGAAATCAAAATTCTAGAACCATACTTCCGAACAAAAAGATGTTTCTATCAAAAGTGGTAAAAAAATTATTGATATCGAACATTGAAACCAAAATTCTAAAGCCATAGTTCCAAACCTAACAATGTTTGTACCAAAAGTATAAAAAAAATATTGTTATCTTGCATTGGAAATCTACTAACTAAAAGTGCTAACATATACATATATATAACTTCTTATCAAATTCTATTTTTACACAATATTACATTTATTCGAATACATATGAATATGCTCAAGATAAACATCACAAATATATATGAATATACTAAATATGAACAAAAGGTATATGAATATACTAAATATGAACAAAAGGTATACAAAAGTGAAACGAACACTCAATTTGAGATTTTTATCAAACACAATAAATGAACTAATAAATTAAGAAAATATTGATGTTGTAATGTTTTATGTAATGAAGACACAATTACCTTTTTAATTTTAGGTGATATAATTTTTAACAAAATTATGATATATATTTTTAATATTAAGATAATCTGTGTCAAAAAAAAGGCAAGCAAATAAATTGATGTTTCTATTGATTCTCATATTAATTAAGTTTACATGAGGCCACTGTCTCCTTAACTTGTGAGTTAAGCCTTCAACATCATTTACATGTAATTAGTTAGAATTGTATTAGTTTGCAAGGTACTATTAGCTTGAATAAAAATCTTATTCGTTGATGTGATTCATACATCATATCATTTTTTATGATTAAATTGAGTAACAATCTTCTATTGATATGATTCATATCCTCTTTTAATTCACTTGATGAGTGGATGTACACTGTCATTAATCCGTCAACATATAGAGAATAAGACTTTAACCAATCAGAATGTAGCAAAAATAGATTTAACCCAAACAAAAGTAAAAGATAAACATTTGATAAGATTATTGAATGTCAATGCTTTTATATATATATATATATATTATAAATCTATTTTTATTACATTTTGATGGGTTAGAGTCTTATTCTGTAATGATTATATATATATATATATATATAGATATAGATATAAATTTTTTCAAAAGTAAACATTAGATAAGATCATTTAATTTTTGGTAAATTTAAAATTAATGTCAACGTCAATGTTTTTTAGAAGTGCAACAAGAAATAATAAAACCATAAAAAATATAATCAATCAAAATACAAAGAAACAAAATTAAAATATTTAGTAAATAAATAAAATTAATTTATAATATGAACTTTATAAACTGTTCTTAATATTTTTATTAAACCAGATTAATTCATGATCAAACGCATATCAAATGCTTAGCGGCAAGATAATAATAAATTTTGAATAGCGGCAAGATAATAATAATTTTAATTAAAATTTATATTTAATGAATTTGGTAGTGAATTCATGTTACCATAAAATATCGAACACATATCAAATGCTTAGCGGAAAGATAATAATAATTTTAATTAAAATTTATATTTAATGAATTTGGTAAAGTGAATTTATATTGAAATAATAATTCTAATTAAAATTTGTATTTAATGAATTTTGTTCAGTGAATTTATTTCACTCGCTTGAACCTGGGATAAGATTGCAGCACTATATATCTTGTCTAAAATGGTTGAAGGCCGGCCGTGGAACAATAATTGTAATGGTGAGATCATAAATGCAATTAAATGAATAGAAAGGACTAAAGGGAATGGATGAAATCCAACAAACAAGAGCGAATTTCTCTCAATGTACATTTACATTTAATGCTCAATATCATACACAGAATAGGAGGATATTTCCCAGGATTTTGAGGTGGAGAGATCAACAAAAAACGAATTTAAAGTTATGAATCCAAATAGTGGGATCCGGTGGTTTTAACAAACACTAATTTCAGTTGAGAAATTTGAAGGAAAAACGAAATTAAAGTTTCCATTTTAACCACTTGATGAGTGGTTGTACACTAATATTAATATCTCAATGTACATATTATCATTACATAATAAGACTTTAAGAAAAAATAGATTTAAAAAAAATAAAAAATAAAAATAAATTATTTTTTTTTCAAAAATAAACATTAGATAAAATTATTTATTTTTGGTAAATTTAAAAATAATATTTACATCAATGTTTTTTGAATACATTATTAACCTACTACATCAAAGAATAATAAATTATATATATATATATATATATATATATAAACAGAATAAAAATTAAAATTATATTTTTAATAACTCATTAATATTTTAAATTTGAAATCATGATTATTAAAATGTATCATTTTTAGATGTAAATCGTGAAAAGCTTTGAATATTTCAATCCGAGTGCTTGTATTTGAAATGTATTTTTTTTTTTTAATAAATCTAATTATCGTATTTTACAATGTAACTTTCAACCTGATTCACTCTATTACATAGCTTAGATAGCTTAGATCCACATGAGTGGACCATTGTATCGGCGTACGAACTATTTAAATGTCGCTTGACAAAAGTTCCCGTAGGAAACTTGAGCACCTTTTCTTTTTAAATCATTTTTGAATTCCTGTGTCATAAGAACTATTAATATGAGAATTCCATCACATTTGACATCCAAACATTATGTTTGCGGATCACATATTTGCAAATATGGCCTTTCCTTTACTATCTCCCGTCTTAGGTTTTCAAAACACCATTGTAATTAGTCACGCTTTGTTGGTGTAAAATTGTATTGAGTCAATTAAATTAACTACAAATATGTGGCTCGACAATAATGTTGACTAATTTTGATGAGTAGCTGACAAAACACAAGGAAATAAAGTTAAATCTGTTTGTTCATATTCAAAGATTTTGTTTCTCATAAAATATTTAACACGTTGATTTATTGTTATTTTGTTGTATTCACAGTTATTATATGTCATCACATAGTTGTAGCATTGAATTCTAATATCGTCTTATTATTAGCATATATGTTGATTGTTATAATTTTGTTGCAATTCCTTGCAGACATTATTATTCATATTTACTTATAAATTTCGTTGAATTATTGATGGTGAAACCAAGATTAAAATTGAATGACTTAAGTAAATAAATTTTATAATAAACTAATGTGTCTTTTTCTTGGAAATGATATGGGAAATATAATGTGAATTTTTTGGGCTTCTTGTTGTCCAAGAAATTGCTAAATGGTTAAGTCTAAGTGGTGGGAAAAAAAGAAAAGTGGTGGAGGTCATAGTTGTAAACTTCCCAAATTCTCCGAAAATCCTTGAGAGGAAGATTTCCCTAGTTAAATAACATAACTAGAAAGGAATATTATGTTGGTGAAAAAATAAGCTTAGCTAGAGAAGTGTTAAGCTAAGTGAAAAGATAAAAATAAAGATAGCTAGAAAGAAAGCCAGGATTATGAAGGGCAAAGAAATAATTTTTCTGATTTTGAAAAAAGAAACATAGGTAAATCTAAAAGGTGGGCAGACCTTAAAAGCAAAATGTTGCTAGGAAAAAATTTCTAGGAAAAAAGTAACAAATATCACTAAGTGAAAATAGTTTCAGGATTGTTGAGACAATGTAGAAAGAGAAAGAATCGTGAGCTCAAAGGAATTGTGAGAAGTGTAACTCATTAATGGGAAGGAATTGTATTTCCAATATTATTTTCTATTTAAATAAGTAATTAACTATTTTTAAGAGAATTAGTATTTTTTATTTTAAGATTGAATTCTTTAGTTGTAAGACTATCTTTGAATATTGGTGGAACTAGGCATGTGTTAATATAAAGATGTTATCTAATATCTATTGTAAATATTGGATATGGTAAATATACAATAAGCTTTCTAAATGTTAGTGTATGTGGAATTGCATGTGAATTGTCTGATAAGAGAATTGACTAGAATAAATGTTATGGTTAATTAGTGATACAATATCACTATTGGCATAATGAGTAGACTAAAGGGTAATTAATATCTAGATAATCTAGAAATACATATACCTATATTACCTCGTCGAATGGTTTCCATGCACTAAAAGTTACATGGAAACTTTGTATTCTCATATTCTAATAGCAGAACCAATATAAGGTTTCCTAGTTTCCTATGATATAGGGTATTATAATATTGACATCTTAATTAGATAAAGGAAAAAACATAACCTTGGAATAATATATATAAAAATGGATACAATGGCATGAGATGTTGTTATTATTCTAGTTTAAAAAAGCCTACATGTATTTTAATCAATTTCTATTGGGGAGAAGATGTTGAACGTAAGGTTTTGTGAAATAAACTAGATTACGTATTTTTAGAAAATTAATCAAAGAAAAGAATCCCATGTGATATTTTAATGCTATGAGTGCTTGCAATTCAATAAAATCAAATGTAAGCAATAGGTTACAAACAACCACATGAATGATTTACAATTGATTGCTATTGCAATTGGCACAAGAGGAGGGATTAAATAATAATCATGATGAAGAGACTCACATGAGAGAAACGTTGAGAACCTATGTAAAGATAAAGAATTATATCTATCTATATATATATATATATATATATATATATATATATATATATATATATATACCAAATACATAAGCTTGAATGGTGACAAAAAAAAAAATGAACCCCATTGAACATAAAGAAAAATTAAGTGTGAGAAACAAGTGGGAATAAATATATCTGCATTACATGCTAGAAAATAAATCCTTTCACATAAAAAGGGCTCATAGTGTAGAAAACTCAGAAAGAAAAAGCCACGTCAATTGTCTTTTCAAAAGTAATTACAATCTATTTGTTTGAAAAAAGTTTATATGTGAAACAAAATAGAAGTAGCCTCACATGTTGAAACTAAGTACGAGTACAAAATATACACTTATATATGTCCAATCCAAGTATCAAAAGACTCAATATAAACACTTTTGTGAAACACTTTTGTGTACATCCTTAGAGTTAAGTGTCAATATACTAAGTCTAAAAATGATTATATAATATAAGATAAAACTAAGTCAAATTGTGTATATGGACAAGTAGGTCAGTGAAAAACACTAGAAGACAAGCCTTGCAGCAGAAAAGAAGAAGTTCAATAGACATCCTCGTACTTGTAATGTAATTGGAGTATGTACGACAATAGGTTCTGTTCACGTTAACCTGGAACGAGAGTAATTCCAACCTATAAAAAACATAAGGATGAAGATTAACTTGGAACATGAGTAATTTCATCTTGTAACAAACAGAAGGAGGAAGCTTGTGTTAGTAGGCCATACCCAAGTTTTGCAAACCTTAAAAGTAAGTAAGGAATTTATTCTAAAATTATTAGTTGATAACAAAATCGAAGATGTTATGACTTCCAAGAGAGAAAATTACCATCAGTAATGTAATAACGAGAGATATTTGGATAATTTACAAAGTTTCATCAATAAAAATGGGGTATGAATTTAAAGAGGTAACCAACCTGTTACTAGGATCTGGGAAATCTTGAGGTTGTGTTGTCATAGAGCTAGAGGAAAGGAGACTTGTAGGAAACAAGGAAAACTTAGTGATAATCAAGGAAGTGTTGACGACCCCAAATGGATGACTGTAACACCCAAATAAATAGAGGAACAAATAAGGTTCATTCTTATAATGCTGCAGCAAATATGGAAACAAAGGAAATGGAGGAATAAAACCTTCAACATGGAGTATTACCTAAAGGGTCTACTAACCCTCATTGTTGAGACCCATAACAAGAATTATGATCCATAGAGATATACACAAGGACATTGAGGTAAAGATTATATGAGAAATATAATAATTGAGGAACCCTTAGAACCATCAAATGGAAGAATAAGGGGCACAAATAAGAACCCTTATATCATACCTTAATAGAAAACCCTCGCTATCCATCAAAGTGTTCCAAAGCATTCCTCAGCTAGGCTAGAAGCAAAAGAATCCTAAAGAGAATGAAAATTATGGATTACATGGCCTGAAAACCTATTTTTCAATACTTGCACAGTTCCGTAGTGAGATTATGTGCATACACAAATTTCACCATTAAAATCAATGAAAATATGTGCTTTGCCTTCCACAATGAACTGTGCACATGAATCAATGAAAGTAAAAATAAAAAAGTAAATTCTAGAAGCTTTTTTCAATGAATATTTCCCTATTGAATGCTCCGAGCTTATGCTTACTCAAGCATAATCCCTCTATTCATGAGCTAATTCACTCTCTTTGTGGAGCCTAACCCCTCCTCTTGAGGATCTCATCCTTTGAGAAGAGGATAAAACCTCCTCCTCCTGACCTATCAATCAAACACACACTAGAGGGTTAGGGAGGAACACTAAAGGTAAACCTATGCTGCTAAAACAGGGCTAGAAGGCTTGTCATGTAAGGAGAAGATTGCAAGCCCTGGGAAGAGGCCTGTGACATCAAGGCAACTAGGTTGTAAGCTTGTATCCTTTTAATTCAATACAAAGCAATAGTTCTTTGGTAATTGTGTCTATTTTGATGTTATTTACGAGATTTCTTAATCACTCGCATGGTTTATAACTGATTATTGATTCAACTATATGTTGTATGTTAATTTAGGGATTTAATTTACATTTGATCTTACATGTGATATGATTTGATCCCTTTGAGTGTTTTTGTCTATGTTGATCTCTTTTGGAGCATCATGGAGAAGTTTTGGAAATCATTGGGAAAGAACTGAAAGTAATTCTACAAGCACATCACTAATAGGTAAATAATTCTTCGTGTACTACATGTTTCGTGTTTCACTTATAGGCTAAGGAAAGGTAGCAATTCTTTTGATGTTTGTTACTAGAGTCAATAATTAAATCAAGGAAAATTTCTTTTGTGTGCATAAACAATTTTTTTGCTTAACAAATTGGTGACCATATTTTGGAATGTCGCGTTCTTCATCATCTCCTTGTTTGGACTTTTTGAACCTCTTCTTGTAGCATTATCTGAGTGCCTATGATATTAAAAGTGTGGATTTAGTGAATTGTATGGTTTAATTCTTTTATTTTTTCTAAAATTTTCTGAGACTACGCATTTTATCTTTAGCAACAAAGCACATATTTACGCACTTAATCCTTAGCACCAGTGTGTATGCACACTGTATAAAATTGATTGCCTGCACACATCCTAGAAATTTTTGAAAATTTAAGTTTTCCTATTGCTCAGACCAAATTTTTTTTATTGGTGTACTTTCTTGGATTTGTTTGAATTATGGAAATTTCCTCTCTATTTTGATTCAATGTTTTGAGTTGCCTTCTTGAAGAATTATTTATCTTTGCAAGTTAGGATTGAAGGTTTGATCTGGTGAATTTCTCATTAATCAAAAGAAGGATCAGTCATTTCTGAGATAGATTGAGTCTATCCTTTTTCTGTCCAAAGATCATATTAAGTACTTTGTTTTCATAATTGTAAAGAATCATTAGTATTAGGAAAAATATAGGGGATTTCAAGGAAGCACTTTTGATTTGGAGTTTGTTGTTTTTGTCAAAATGAATATTTATTATTTCTCTCTATAAGCCAACACAATCTTCTGCATACAATGATTTTTAATTCATTAGATCAAGTTAAAATTATGGCTTGTGTCTATTGAAAGAAGAATTCATTGTTCATTTTTTAGTATGCAAGAAGTTGTTAAGATTAAAAGTTTGGTTTTCGTAACTTTGATTTTGTGGAAATTAGGTTGCATTTTTCAAAAAAAGAGCCAAGAATCATGTATTCCACATTCTATTTGATTTGTAGCTTGAAAATAATCCAATGATTCTTGTAATATTGAAAAGTAAATGAAAATTCTTTCCTTACTTTAGTTACAATTTGTCGAAGTCAAAATATTACATTATTGTGCTCAATTGCATTTAACTTTGAGTCAGGTTATAACACCATTGGTTTCACATCCATCAACCTACTGAGTAAACAACAACTTAGAAACAATGATAAAATAAAATAAATTTTTTATATTTTTAGGGCTCATTACACCTACATTAGATCAGATAGTAGGGCTTTGCAATAGGGATGTGAGTTAACTTTCCAAAGTTGAAAAAAACACTACAACCTTATGGTAGGGAGTAAATTGATCTATTAAATTTTGACTCTGGGAAGCTCCTCTTACAAGGGAGTTAAGCATGAGATCATCCCGGACCTAGTGACGTGATTTACCCTACTTCATTGATTATGGTAGCATGTTTTTCATGCGTTAAAAATGGTGTCGAAAGGTTGTTGGGAATCACTTGAAGGATAAACCTGAGATTAATCATGTTGAGGAACCTTCAAGGGGATTAAGCATTATGACTCTGCCCCTTAAGTGTGGATCAGATCTGCGAATGTTCCCCAAGTTAAATTGTTGTATGTGTTAAGCTTAGAGACCATTATCTTAGGGCTTTTACCGAAGGAGACAATAGGGGGGCAAATCCCTATTGTACCAGGAGAGGATATTGACTAGACTCACTTGGACCTTTTTGGAGGGTATTATTCACTTGAGATGGCATAAGTGAAGTTACTTGCACCAGATCATGGTCATTAAGTAAGTTGTTAGCGTAATTGATTCCACCTACTTTATCTCTAGCTATTTTTCAAATTGACCTCTGTGATGTTGGGTTTGAACACCAACTAGTGATTTCATTATGAATAGGTTTTTTGTTTTGTTTGATTCCTTAGATTTATTAGTGCATGTTATTTTCTTGTTTTTACTTTTTATAGAATTTAGGTGTGGATTGTGGTTTTGAATTGTTAATATTGTTTTAAATTCTTAATAAATTTATCCAAGTTGAATCTAATGGCAACAATGCTGAAATTTACTGGCAAAGAAACGCCTTTTAATGGGAATCTTAATCCTTTTCCTGACTTTGGAAATGTCGGTCCTCCTTATATGGTTATGTTTTCAGTTCCCATATTCACAAGAGGTTTTCCAATGTGGTTGTTTTCAAATTCTTTAATCCAGAATACCCAAATCGTTCCATCTCTACCAATCTCTTTAACTCAACCAGGTTCTCCATATCAACAAGACCAACTATTTGTTGACCCTTTACCTTCTTCACCCAAAATTTCTTCTTCCCTTTCTCTTTCTTCACCTGGTAAAAGTCTTAATTCTAGTAACCAAGTCACTAAGAATAAGAATAAAGTGAAGAAGAAGAAGAAGAAGAAAGATAAGAAAGAGGTCAACCAACCAAACATTATTTTGAGTATGGAAAAAGTTCATAAGTACCCGAAAATACATCACAAGCCTAAATTCCCTTGCAATATTTTTAAGGTTGATCACCTTCTTATTGATTGTCTTTGTATTCCAAAGGTACTAGAAGCATGGTCTCAAAATTCTCAGGAAATTCCATCGACTAGTGATTATTAGGTTCCTCGGAAACAGGGTAAAGTTAGGTTTCCTTGTAGATTGTGCAAAGAGAGTCATCAAACTCACTTTTTACCTGACATAGGTGAAGCCTTAAAATTTTTGTAAAGCCCTATTATTTCTCAACAACAACTTCCAATTTGTTACTATATACTTTCTCTCAACCTACCGTCAGTTGAAGAAGTTATTGATCCAATTCCAGGTATACACAATCCCACTCTTCCATTGGGGAGTGAAACATGTATCACTAGAGTTGATGAAAAATTGGTTGATCAAGTGGTCAACTCAATTCCATATTCATTCGATCCCACTCTCTTTATATATATTGAAATTCATACTGCTTAAGATCTTCTTGTTACCTCAGATTTTTCTACAAATGGCGACATTTAGCCTATTTCCATTGAACCCCCTACAAGTAATGAGGCTTTTTCCTTTGATTGGAGTACACTAACAAGGTCTCATATTTATTCTTCCACCCCTTTCCAAATCATTCTGAAAGCGTATGGTAAGAATGTGTGTCACACAAATGTCGATGAAGGTGCTTCTATTAGTATTTTATCCTCAACCACTTGGAAAGCTTTGGGTTTCCCTTAGCTTGTGCCTCTTACACAAAATATGTTAGATTTTAATAGAACCATTAGTGAGCCTTTAGGGATCCTTCTTAAATTAACTATTACTCTTGAAGGAAAAACTATTGGTATCGATCTTACAGTAGTCCAAGGCCACTTGGATTTCAATTTTCTCCTTGGACAAGACTATGTATATGCCATGAAATCTATCATGTCTACACTCTTTTGAGTGATGCCCTTCCCACACAATGGAAACATTGTGACTATTGACTAGCTTTTGTTCGTTGATCATGATTTGACTACCAGTTATCTGACATCCTTGAATGTTCCTTATATGGAAGTGGTATGTACCCCACCACGGGTTATTTATGTGGAAACCTGTCCCATGTTTTTGGTTATCGATGTAAGTGAGCCTCTCACTGTTTTATTGACTTCTTTTGACTTTGATCTGGTAATTGACATTGTACCCTATGGGGGAATTTGAACTCTATTTTCTTACACCTTTTTATTCTCTTCAAACATGTTCTTTCCAGAGAATTATTCTTCGTTATGATGAAGACCTCTTGGAAGCCGTGATTGAGGTAAGTCCCTTGACATGTGTTTCTTCCAGTTCGAAGTCATGTTCATGTTCCTATGAGGATGGTTCTTTTACTGTATCAATTTCATTTAAAAAATTAAATGAGCTGCTATGAGGATGTTTCTTTTACTATGTCAACCTCATTAAAAGCTAAAACAAGTTCCTGTGAGGATGGTTCTTTTACTATCTCAACCTCATTAAAAAATGAAACAAGTTCCTATGAGGATGGTTCCTTGCGATGCCAACCTCACTAAAAAATGAAACAAATTCTAAGCATAGTTTTGTCCCAAGCTCATTAAAAAGAAAATGAAACAAATCCCCCTCTAAATTGAGTCTTTCATTTGATTTTATCAATGAACCTTCATTTCATCTACCTATTGGTAACTTGTTGATTACTTAATCACATCAAATGAAGCTCAGGGAGAATGTGCCTCTGCATGGGTACATTATAAATTCATGTATCCTATTTTGTGTGTGGCAATTTTTTGCATATTTTAAAGATTTTCTTTAACTTCTCCTCCTTATCTTGTTTTACACTTGATTTGAAGATGTCAATGCTCCCTCAAACATACATTGGATTTGCTGATGGCACTAGTCATAGTACTCAGAATTTGTCTTCCGTGGCTTGGTTTGTTTATTCACCCACGGATAAGTTAATTAGTATTCATGGAATATGCCTTGGTCGAACAACAAATAATATTGTAGAATATAGTGCAGTGGTTGAGTTATTGTCTAACACCATTTCATTTGGTATTCGCCGTTTAATCATTAGGTTAGATTCTCAACTCATAGTATTACATTTAAACAATGTCTATTTAGTAAGAAGTAACACAATGTTAAGGATGTTTTGTGGGCTCATCTCTTGGAAAGAGAATTTGGTTACACTGAATATCAACACATACCAAGACATTTAAACACATTAAGTGATGCATTGGCTAATATCAACACATACCAAGACATTTAAAAACAATATCTATGCACATATTGTACAAGATAAACTGAGGTAAGAGTAGTAGTTTCCATTAATAAAAATGTTTGTAAAAAAATTGGCTTTATAAAATGTCATCCAAGACATATGACGCCCCATGGCCTTTATTATCCGAAGATTTTGATATATCAAAAAACAAAATATAGCCCTATGACTAGCAGCTAAGCATGGTCGTCGTGGTAATAGACGATGGCGCGAGCTACTTGTCGTAGTAAGCAGTTGATTGGCCCAGGAACTCCAACAGTATGCCTATGGTAATGAAGAGGTAGATCATCGATGCCAATATTTGGGATATCTACAATCAACCTCTCCAGGTAGTGCTCAAGCTTAGTTAAGGCCTCTGTTGCATCAGAATACAATACCACAAGAGTTGTTGGCTTCTCACCACGTCTGTCAAATAGATTTAATGTTGTTGATCTGAATGGGCCCATATTTGCATGATTATTTTAGATAGTTAGTTTTGGATGTCAAAAAATAAAAAAATAAAAATAACACAAAATAACCAAAATGTGAAACTTTTACATATGTCACCCCACTACATTCCTAGAGGAAGTGGGATATTTGGATCACCAATTCAATCCATGCGCATATATGGGAATTCCTTGATCATGATGATTTGGAATTCCAACCACCCAAAAGAGTCGATAGTGTATCCCACAATTGGGCCATCACCAACTCTATGATGTGCCATCAACGAAACCCACTATAGAATATGAGGATATCGAGGTCCTCTTGCAAATATAGATACCTCTGGGGAAATAAGAGGAACCCTCTCTAGAGCAAGTGAGAACATGAAGGTACCATAGCCAAATTTTTTGAGTTTGCCAGTATTTTATCTAGTCAGTCGCCCTTTGAGATTAATAACAACCCCCACACAACAGTTGAAAATGGTAGGCTATTAACACTCCACACAAATATGAATTTGGGCCTTAGTGAGCAAATGAATCACTACACTTCCACACAATTGTGCAACAGTGAAAAAAATGTTCCTCAATGGAAGCCTCTCAATAGTTTTGATGTCAATCCATCCATCTTTTAGCTAGGATCCTTCAAAATAATTTTTTCATAGGTACGTTGTTGTTGTTTCTCCACTTGGTCTATGCTCATATAATGAGATATCAACCCCACGACATGAAATTCTAGTCAGGAAATAGGTTTCATGTGCATATATGGTAAGCCTTTGGTCTCTAATATGGAAAAACTATTCTCAAACATTCCATGTTCTTACCATCCATGTCAGCAAATCTAGCTAAGATTTGATACCCGGGATCATGAAAAATTTGTATAGACCACAATCCCTTAAGGCCTATAATGTTTTTGTGTCACTTAAAGCTTTAACATCTCAATCTTTAGGTTCTCTCTCCCTCCATTCCATTTTTGCAATTCAAAACACTTAAAATAAACATGAAGGGTGATTAGAAAATAATGTGATAAATTTTGCAAGAAATTTTGGGTGTTTTATTAAATTTTTGAAAACCCTCGGTGTTGTGTTCCTCTATTTTATAAAAAGAGTGAATTTGTGTGGTTTCCATTTGAAAAGTCGTGCAAATCGTGATTTTCAACAGTAAAAAATGAGTCTGTGTGCATGGACCCGATGGGGAGGAACTGTGTACACCGAGGGTGAAATTTGAACTAAATAAAACCCCCTAAAAACTCTAAATCTATAGTGAAATTCAAAATGTAAGAAATCAAAACAAAGATAATGGAAACATTTCTTACTTGGATAAAACGGTTCGTGAATTGGTTCACCGGTTTTATCAGAATCCACCTCTAAAGGTTTTGGTAAAAAAGGCACTCTAAATGGATCTCAAATGGTAAAAATATTTTCACTTTTTGTGTTTTTATAAGCATTTTATGCTAATTAAAATATTATTTTTTTTCCTTCAGCTGTTGAAAATTAGAACTTGTAAATTTTTTACTATGTTTCTTGAGTGGTTACGATTATTTTTAAGTTTAAATGTGTATGACCCAGGTTTAACTACAAAAATGAATCATTTTGGATATGAGTACATTTTTATCACATTTTTCAGACTCATTAAAACTTACGAAAAATAAAAATACTGGAGTTACCTTTAAGCTTTTTTCTAACTCTAGAAACATGAAAAGGTTTATGAGTGTGCTTATTAGTTTCGAACTAGTTAAAGTAAACGAAAAAATGTCTACTTTATATAAGTTTACCCCTTTTAGAGATCATGTGGACTATTTACAAAAAATGTATATGTTGACTAATCATGGTCGATAGGGTCCTCTCCTACATTATTTTACCCTTTTCTGGCATTGAGAGACTAAATTCATGAAAGAAAGACATTTCGAATTTTACTTATGTTTTTCTCCAGAATCCCTAAAAATGAAAAGCACCAAGATTTACTCTCTTCGGGCTTGTTAAACCTCTACATTGAAGGAAGGTACATGAGTTTTCTTTTTCTTTATTTTCAAGGTCTTTAAATGTGAAAGAGACATCGAGTTTCTCCTTCACTAGACTCATTAAGCATAAATAGTCCAGGACTCATTAATCATGACGAGACCGAACCACTCCTTGCTAGGGTTCGTTAGACACACTTCGAAGGACAAATATGAAGGACTCATCCAAAGGATGAGCTTACAAGACAAGCATATGTTATCCTCCTCAAGGTGGAACAAGAAAAGGATATACTTGCTAGTAATGGTGGGGGAAAATTGGGAAGACATGTTTTTTTCTATATTACAAAAGGAACTGTGTCGCTCTTGAACATGGCGCTCTCTCACCTTTTTGTCTAGGTTGGAAAATCCATTTGTCTCTTAGTTAAATATACCTCATTAAAATTATTCAATTGGTTTTCGGTATTATTTGTAGTCAAATGTTGTCAAGTGAAAATGTCGTGTCACTAATATGTTCAAGAGAATTCCAACCTCATTCAAAATTACCTTGCAATTTATAGACTTCAATAACGTTGGTCATCTCTAATTCATTCCTGTATCACTCCAAATTCGTTCTCCAAATCTTGACATGAGTTTCATGTCATAGGCCTCCAGCGACAGGTCGCTTCCTATCGACTTCAACTCATTATCTAGGAATTTGATCTAGAAACCTTCTTCAATACCTTGGAGCTTGCATGCCCTAATGCCGAGTTTTGCCTTCGACGACATGTTCTCATCATTGACCTTCAATTGCCTGTTTCTATGAGTGTTCGACTTCAACATATCTTTTCACACTCCATCGATTGTATTAGAAGTACCTTGGGAACCATTGTCATTATCGGTGGTTTCTATCGCAACTTTTAATGGTTCACATCGACTAGTAATCAGGTGGTTTCTACCATGTTTGACTACAAGAGATTCACTCACATAGTTAGATTTTTTTCTAACGGATTGGTAGACATGAATACCAAGACCCTGGATCTAGTTTCATCCATTTAGGCTGCGTGGAGTTTTAAATATTCATGATTGTAAAAATGGATCCATATTTGATGGTTGTGTCCATACTTTGTCTACTACTGAAATGGATCTTTGCATATTTCCTTACTGATTCATTGAGATCCTTATGCTCTGAGTATGGGAATGTCTACCTCAGTGATGATTATAAATTGTATTGTAACCCTTCGTTGATTGTTTCAGGTCTCCAACCATGGTCTCTAATCCGAAATTTGGCATGATAAAGTGCCTCATTCCTCTAAACATCTTTTCCGACTCGGAAATTTCGAGGGAAATATCATTTTGTCACTAATAGGAAAATGGCCATGAATATGGATCTTTCGCTATCCATCAAAGTGTTCCAAAGTAGTCCCATGCAATGCTAGAAGCAAAACGATCCCAAAGAGAATGAGAATTCTAGATTACATGGTCGAAAAACCTATTTTTGAGTACCTTCATGGTTCCCTAGATAGATTATACGCATACTCATATTTGACAATTAAAGTCAGCGAAAATTTGTGCTTTGTCTTCCACTAGGAACTGCACACATGACACAATGAAAGTAAAAATAAAAAAGGTAAATTCTAGAAGTTCTTTTGAGTGAATATTTCCCAACTGAAAGCTTTGACCTTATGCTTACTCAAGCCTAATCCCTCTATTCATGGCGCTAATTCCCTCTCTTTGTGGTTCCCTAATCCCTCCTTTTAAGCATATCATCCCTTGAGAAAAGGATCTCAAACCTCCTTCTCTTGGCCTATAAATCAAACATAGACCAGAGGATTAGGGAAGACCACTGAAAGTAAACCTATGATGTTGAAATAAGGCTAGAACTCTTGTCATCTAAGGAGAATATTGGAGACCATTGGAAGAGTTTGTGACATCAAGGCAACTAGGTTGTAAGCTTGTTCTCCTTTGAATTCAATACAAAGTAATTTTTTTCCTAATTGTGTCTATTTTGATGTTATTTGTGAGATTCCTTGATCACTCGCATGGTTTATAATTGATTATTGATTTAATTATATTTTGTATGTTAAGTTAGGGAATTCATTTACCTTTGATTTTATATGTGATATGCTTTGATCTCTTTGAATGTTTTTGTCTATGCAAATCTCTTTTGGAGCAACATGGAGAAGTTATCAAAAGCATTGGGAAAGCCTATAAAGGATTGAGGAAAAGTGGGTTGTGGAAAGCACTGAAGGGACTTGTAGAAGCACATCGCTAATAGGTATGTGATTCTTCGTGTACTACATGTTTCATGTTTTAGTTATAGGCTAAGGAAAGGTAGAAATTCTTTTGATGTTTATTACTAGGGTCGGTCATTGAATCTAAGGAGATCTCTTTTGTCTGCATAAGCAATTTGTCCGCCTAAAACAAAAAAATTAAGAAACATAGAGTGTTCACTTTGATAATGATAGAGTAAATATGGAAACAAAATAAGAAATAAAACCCTCTAACATGGGTTGTTACATGAAGGGTGCAATAATCATCATTGTCGAGATCCATAATAGGAATTATGGTGAGGATTTCCACAGTAATATCCACCGAGATTTTCATAAGGATAGTGAGGTAAAAATTAGAAGGGAAAGAAAAAAGGTAAAGAACCCTTAAAGCCAACCAAATGGAAGAGGAAGGGGTACAACGAAAAACCCCTCTTTCATACCCCCAATAGAAACGCTTGCCCAATGAATAACAATGCTTGACCACTTAACCTAATTCGTATAACTCTCTTTGAGGAAGAGCCAAGGGAATGGGAAGCTATGGTAAGGAAGCCCTGCAACAAAATTTGAATGGTGAGTAAAAGAGTATCATAACACAAAATTAAATAAAGCATGGAATGACATGAAAACCCTTCAAAATACCTGCAGTGGGACCCTTAGGCACATGTTTTCTTGGGTAGACCAAGAAATCCCAGGCCAGTGTAACTCTCTTGAAGAACTTTGAGATTACAAAATTATATTGACTAATAATCAATGTTGGGGAGGGGGAAACCCTAATATAAAGGTTGAAGTGTCAATATTGCTCAAGGGTTTTCCCATGGAACCTACCATAGATATCAGACACGATGGCAATGAGAAAAAATACTCTATACTCTAGCACTATGACATATTAAAAGAAAAAAATACTATTTAAGTATTTATAACAAATTTCTAGTACTACATCAACAAGAATTTCGAGAGCACCAAGTAGGAGGAACCCTAAAAAAATGTGTTAAAATTAACTGATAAACAATACATGATGAGGTCAATAGCACCGACTTCATAAAATGAGTATTATGAGAAGAACCAAATATTTAAAAGTCGAAAATCTCACTCCTAACCACAAAGAAGTCGATAGCCAAACGAAAGATAAAATGAATTAATGGGGAGGGAGGTTACCCTACCAAGAATGGCACTAGAAAATTTCCCACCATTGTATCACTTGAACATATGTAGTTCATTCCTTGTTGACACTCATGTGGCCAATGTCACGTTCAAAACCTTAAGGAAGAGCCACTTAGCAAAGCTCACATAACGTGTTGCCACGTGGATGAGGTGCCATTGGGTCAACATATAAGTTAGAAGTATAATGTAAGGAAAACATATAGTACATCCCCTTCAAATCTATATTCACTTATTCAAATATTCTCATAACCTTTTCAAATCAAATGCCCATGGGTTAATATGACCATAAAATAAGTAAAGATTCCCAATATCTTATAATACAAGGAATACATAATAACATAGGAATAACAAGGTGGTATGGTGGCGAATCATGCATAGGAAATTAAGAAAAAGGCATTGAAATTAAATCCTTCTCTCTTAAGCTGGAAAAGAAATTGACTATTAGGTATTAGGTAACAATACGAGGTCAGAATAAACCAACCTATATTATTTATGAAAAAAACTTGGTGATAATAAAGTAGTTAAAAGTGTACAACACCCCCACACAAAAATAACTTTGTTTGTTGTGAATATGGGGCACAATATCTATATTTCTTTACACATACGTTAGTATCTATTCATTGCATCCACAATATAACAAATACTTAAAATAAATTAATCTTACAATTGATATATGAATATAAATCTCTCGACATTCCATTAAACTGTTATATATTTGGTCGGGATTATTATAAAAATAATGCATATTTTTCCATTGTTCGATGAGAAGCTACGTTAATGAAAAGCTATGTTAATGAATTTCTCTTGGATAAAATTTTCTAGCAAGTTAAATGAATTTCACTAACATTTATGTTCTCGATTAAGTTTCGATATAAACCTACACAAAATGGTCCTTAACAACCTAAGCAAAAAAGAGAAATTTAGATAACAATAGTGAAATCTCCCCCAGCATCATTAGCGAAACGTGTAAGATTACTACATCAATTTATACTGAAATTCAAAATAGGGAATACAGAGGGATTGAAATACCTGGCAACTCGGATGAATCATATCGATACGAGTCCAAGGTTGGTATAATCATATTGATATTCAAATGGTGGTTTGTTGGTTGAGATAGAAGCGTACCAGTTCCTCTTCTTGGGAAAGCTTGGAAAGATCGTTAATTCCCCCCTGTACTGCCCCATCGTTATCTAGTTCTTCTAACATGGCCACGCGCTTTATCTTGGAGCACAACATGTACTTCCCACGTACACAGAAAAATGTTTTGGACATTGGCGATGACGAGGGATTCAAATTTCAGCAATGAATTGATGGATGAGGAGATACTTTTACACGCGGGGTGGAAGGTGCCAAATACAGTAAAGAACTATTTTGTCAATTCTTTTTCTCTGCGTTACAAGAGTGCTACACAATGCAAAGCTATTTCGAAACGATTTCATGGAAATATTTTTCATGATTGAGATTATTATAAAAAATAATACATATATTCTTCTTGTTAATGGTAAAACTATGTTAATGATTTTTTTATTATTATATATATATATATATATATTTTTGGAAAATTTAAAGAATTTTTCCAAGATTAATTTTGTATATTAAACTACATCAAATAGACTTTATTTTGGATTACGATAGCGATAATTGTGATTTTATTTTATTGAATTTTCTTCATTATTAGTCCCTGCCTCGGACTATAGCGATCGATAGATTGTTGACCGCGTATTAATTCATTCATTGACCATGTTTTTTTTGGGCATTATCATCGTTTAACCAATGTTTTAGAATGACAATTTTCGTCTATCAAAATTTAACGAAGGTTTTTGGCTAGGCAAGAAAGGACCTCTTATTGCAGGCTTCGCTTATACCAATGCAAAAATGTGGTGACAAGTTATATTTTATCCAAAGTCTGGAAAATTATGGTGACAAACATGAAACTTAGGTGCATGTAAAGTTTATTATATAGCTGACACCTCTCACCTCTCACGCAGCTGGCTACCACCATCTGCCACCTCTCAGGTAGCTGGCTACCACCGCGTCTCAATTTCTTGCCACCAAACAAAATATGAAATTAGTCTTTACCATATGCGGAGGAAGGTTTCTGGTGAGACTGTTGTTGGATAGGCTTCAGAGCCGAAGTCTGAGAAATGACGGCCTGGGTTGGACAGGATTCCTCATCAAATCTCTGAAATCCACAGCCCCATCAGTTGTAGGGTTGAATCTATTCATTCTGTGAAGATCCACTCCATCAAAAATCAAAAATCATGATGCCAAGGTTGAGAATGCCCTGAGGGGCATGTCCAGAAGGACGACGGACCTGCTGTGCCGAGAAGCTCATCCCGCTGGATTCTGGGATCCCGTAGTCCTTGAGGAAAGTGGAAAGGAAGACCCTGACAGTGCCTACAAGCTTGTCCTTGAGGCCACCCACACAGTATATCTCCACCATCACAGCAGAGGTTTCACTGCGCAGCAAACGCTCTTCCACTCTGAAAATGACCTTTTCGTTCCAGGTAGGGTTTCCGCCACTTGTTCTGTTAATTTGTGTCGTCACTTTTTTCTCAAAATTGATCCAGACAACACAGTAGGTCTGCATCTCCTTCATGCCAAAAAGATGCATCTCCTTGAGATCTTGAGCCGAGATGATGTTAAGCTCCAGCTGTGTGTAAGCTTCCGCCATGATGTGAATGAATATTTAGAGATCACGCTGATTGAAATTACAGAAGAACACCATGCATGAAATCTTCTGAAATCTAAGACGATTGAAATATAATCATTCATATATTTTCAATTAATCCCAATTCTGTATGTATATTGATAAATGATATATACAATGAATATATCCCCTGTAACTAATGAAACATGAACAAGCAGATCGTAAAGTTACCTGGCTGAGTGGTGAGGTATATTTATTTATTTCTCTGTTCGAGCTTAGAGATCGAGTTCGTAATCCTTACTTTCTTTCTTTAAACGAGCGTTTTTGGGTATTAATTAATAATATACCAAATTTTGGGTATTGATTAAAAATATATACAATGAGTATACACTCTAGAAGGAATGAAACATGGGAGAGTGGCAGCAATGACTGATGAAAGAGAAATGTTTGTTCTCTGATGAGAGGGACCTACTATTATGCTGCTCTATTTGTCACTCTC
This sequence comes from Pinus tabuliformis, assembly GCA_031772625.1. Classification (NCBI taxonomy): domain Eukaryota; kingdom Viridiplantae; phylum Streptophyta; class Pinopsida; order Pinales; family Pinaceae; genus Pinus; species Pinus tabuliformis. The sequence continues at coordinate 994,517,528 of CM062806.1, read as the reverse complement.
ATGGTGCTCTGTTCGCAAGTATATTTGATATTTGCAGCTGTTTGCTCATTGAGCTAAATGTATGTTTGGCAGGTATGAGTTCCAAATGCAGTATGGATCGATAGGCTGGTCTGTAGGAGCAACACTGGGATATGCTCAAGCAACGCCAGAGAAGCGTTTAATATCATGCATTGGTGACGGAAGCTTTCAGGTGCAGATGCAAGGATTTTTATATAAAATTCTGTAATATTTTATTTAATGAATAACAATGAATCTGTATTTGAAATATTAAATTCCTTCGGGCTATCTGTTTTGTCCAAAAATCAATAAGTTTTTATCCCTAAATGTATTCTTCCTTATTTCAATAGGTGACAGTCCAGGATGTGTCTATTATGATTCGAAATGGGCAGAATCCTATCATTTTTCTGATTAATAATGGAGGATATACTATAGAAGTTGAAATACATGATGGGTCATACAATGTCATAAAGAATTGGAACTACACCGGTTTAGTAGATGCCATTCATAACGGTGAAGGGAAAAGTTGGATTGCCAAGGTATTTTTTTACATTATTGTAGACTTTGGGACTTACCTTTAGTTGGTCAAAACTCTGTATTAGATTGGTGATCTTAATCTACTCCTCTCTTTTTGATTCTTATCAGGGCAGTTTTTTTGTTATTGTCAGCTTTTCATCGTTTTTTCTCAGCCCTAGACGGAAGACGAAAGAACAAAGATATATGCAGAGAAATTCAAACAGTTTCAAAGAGAGATACCCAAAAATTTTGCCAAATATGTAACAATTGGTGGAGTTTGCTTTGGGTTGGAATCTATAATTATATCAAGATATTTTCTTGATCAACAATTGTTGACCAACATTTTGACCAGAATCTTGGTCCCATCCAAACGTTTCTGGACCTCGATCTCAATAGAACGATATTTTTTCCTTTTGATATAGAAGGTAACATTTATTTTTTCAATGAGAATAACAGTTCTATGATCTGTCAGTTTCTTGCTTTTGAGCTCATCTATTGCTCTTCCCTAAATAGTTTGTCTACAATTATACGTTTATGAGAATCTCATGTGCACAATATCCTTCCTAATGGATCTACATAAATGCATAGGCATACAATACTCCTTTTTGTGATGAGTGTCTGCTATTAATGGGTGGCTATTATAACTGGATTATCTATTACGACTCATGAATGTTGAAATTATTGTTTTCTTTAAAACACTTAAAGAGTGGATTTATGAGTTTTCCATGTAAGTACACTTTTTATAGAGTCAGAATATGTCAATTTTTGTGACAGAAAGCGTTGAAAAAAGATAACGTAACATTCATTTTATTAGTTGTTGTGGCTATGGCTGTCAAAAAAATAAGAGAATGACATTTTTAACATTGGAAACTTATTTTTCATGCTACAATATGAGTAGTTCTGATTTTTTTTTTAATAGAAAGGAGGGCGTGCAATCGAATGTCCAGGTGGAGCCGGTGTAGTCGGAGCTAGGATTTCATTAAGAAATGGAGGAACAAGGCCCGACCCTAGCCTCAAGTCGGTTCTGACCTCCCGACTGCTCAAATGAGACACACTGCTCCAATATTAATAATTTATTCCCGAGTCAAATTCCGGGCTTTTGGTAAACGTCCTTAGCGTTTTATATAAATAAAATTTGCATTTGGATGGGTTTAGAAGATATATCTAGATGGGGTCCTAAAGTATTTTTTCCATAGGTACATTTTTGAATTCGTAATTGTCCCGTAGCCTTTGATTTTGCTTGGGAAACTTCATATGAAAGGAAAGATCTTTATTACACAGAAGGTACCATTTATTTTTTCAATGAGAAAAGAAATTATGTGACATGTCAGTTTCTTTTTTTTGAGCTCATCTATTTCTCTTCAATAAATAGTTTGTCTACAATCATATGTCTATAAGAATCTCATGGATCTACACGAACGCATAGGAATACAATACTACCTTTTGTGATGAGTGGTTGCTATTAATGGGTGGCCATTATCACTGGATTATCAGTTATGAGTCATGACTGTTGAAATTACTGTTTTAGTTAAAATACTTAAAGAGTGAAAATATGAGTTTGCCATGTAGAAGTACGCTTTTTATAGAATCGGAAGATGTCACATTATCACTCAATTATCAGCTATGAGTCATCACTGTTGAAATTACTGTTTTATTTAAAATACTTAAAGAGTGAATATATACACAATATGAAATTAGTCTTTACCATCTACGTAGGAAGCTTTCTGGTGACACTGTTGTTGGATAGGCTTTAGAGCTGAAGTCTGTAATGGCAGGAGTGGCAGCAATGCAATGGCAGGAGTGGCAGCAATGCAATGGCAGGAGTGGCAGCAATGAGTGATGAAAGAGAAATGTTTGTTCTCTGATGAGAGGGACCTACTATTATGTTGTTCTATTTGTCACTCTCATGGTGCTCTGTTCGCAAGTATATTTGTCTCTATATTTGCGGATGTTTGCTCGTTGAGCTAAATGTATGTTTGGTAGGTATGAGCTCCAAATGCAGTATGGATCGATAGGCTAGTTTGTAGGAGCAACACTGGGATATTCTCAAACAACGCCAGAGAAGTGTTTAATATCATGCATTGGTGATGGAAGCTTTTAGGTGCAGATGCAAGGGTTTTTATATAAAATTCTGTAATATTTTATTTAATGAATAGCAATGAATCTGTATTTGAAATATTAAATTCCTTCGGGTTATCTGTTTTGTCCAAAAAACAGTAAGTTTTTGTCCCTAAATGTATTCTTCCTTATTTCAACAGGTGACAGTCCAGGATGTGTCTACTATGATTCGAAATGGGCAAAATCCTATCATTTTTCTGATTAATAATGGAGGATATACTATAGAAGTTGAAATACATGATGGCCCATACAATGTCATAAAGAATTGGAACTACATCGGTTTAGTAGATGCCATTCATAACGGTGAAGGGAAATGCTGGACTGCCAAGCTATTTTTTTACATTATTGTAGACTTTGGGACTTACCTTTAGTTGGTCAAAACTCTGTATCAGATTGGTGATCTTAATCTACTCCTCTCTTTTTTATTCTTATCATGGCAATTTTGTTGTTATTGTCAGCTTTTCAACGTTTTTTCTCAGCCCTAGAAAATGCAGGATGCCTAAGTACTCTGTACTAGGTATTTGTTTTGCTATTTAACAGCACCCCTTCTTTTTTGTGCAGGTTAAGATGGAAGAAGAGGCTGTAGAGGCTATTAAAACTCCATAGGACCCAAAAAGGATTGCTTATGCTTCATTGAAGTTATTGTACACAAGGATGATACAAGCAAAGAGTTGCTTGAGTGGGGTTCCAGAGTCTCGGCAGCAAACAACAGGCCGCCAAATCCTCAGTAGGGAGGCTTTGAAAAGACTAGCAATTGGAAATACTTTTTTGCGGCTCATGTCTGAGATGTCATTCTTTCTTTGGTCTGGCTTATAGGATCATGTTCGAATTATTTATATCTGAATTTACTTTCTTATATCTGAGGTCAAGTTGTGGTCACAAACATAGGGCTACTATTTGGTGACTGGTTAGCATGCTTAGTGTTTAGTGTCAAACTCAGTCGGAGCTATTTTTGCAATATAATTAAAATAACAAAAATTTCTGGTTATGGATTTTTGATCTAGATGATTTGTATGCGTGAGAAGCGCTGCAAAAAACACATGATTGACTGTGAGAATCGCTCCAAGTGAGGTAAGATTAATGGTTAATACTCATAGTCCAATATGTTACCATGTTCTTCATCTGATTCGCAAGCATACATCAACAATGTTTTTCAAACAATTGCTTTAAACATTTGTTGTGCAAAGATTTCAAATAATTTGGCCATGGATTTTGATAGGTCATTCATGTTCAATTTCTTTTATATTATAATTTTTTTAGCACGACTCTAATGGTTTTGAACAGTGCCCACATAGCGATCCATGAAAATAAGTCATATTTTGCCAATTAAAAATTACCTAAAATGCCAACAGACTCGCCCTTATTGCCAGTATTTCCATCAATATAATGGTCGCACTCTCAGATGCTTCTCAGTCTTCTCTTTAACGGACGGACAACAGTAGCGCTGTTCTCAGAAGAATGTAATTAGCATTCGACGGACAATTCAAGATTCAACGAACATTAACAGAGTTTATTTATTAGCAAGGAGATGAAAATCGGGCGTGATGTTTCTCGCTAAAACTTATCCCAAATAAAACAGTAATGAAAAACTTCCACATGTAGTCCGATGAACGGGCCCCATTTGACCAACTTGGTTCATGCAATTGATAACGTGTCTCTGGTAAGAACCACGTGTCAAACTTTTTCATCAAACTTTTTGTGATCTGAAAAGGTGTCATGTAAGTCGTTGTCCGCATGGGTATTGGCATGGTAGCCATATGGCAGTCTCACATCTGCTAAAAAAAACACAAAAACACCTTCACCTGCTGCTAAAAATGCAAAACAATACAAAAAAAATTCCTCATGCTAAGATATTAACTCTCTGTCTGGATCAACTCATTCTCCTCAGTGCAGCGCACCAGAATACATTCAGCTCATTTTCCTGAGCACACAAGAATATCTTAGGCTAAGTGCACCAGAATACCTTCAACATTCGGCTCATTCTCCATAGCGTAGGCTTCACATGCGATTATGATCATATAACGGAAACAAATAAAGTATGTGTTTTGGAGACACGCAAAAGATTGATGTTTTCCATATCTATATGCCTCTTTGAAATATGGAGATGCATGAAATGTTCCATATCTGCGATTCTTCCATATCTGCATGCCTCTTGGAAATCTAGAGAAGCATGTGTTTTGGAGACACGCAAAAGATTGATGTTTTCCATATCTATATGCCTCTTTGAAATCTAGACATGCATGAAATGTTCCATATCTGTGATTCTTCCATATCTGCATGCCTCTTGGAAATCTGGATAAGCCCCTGTCTGGTAACAGAAGAAATGAAATGGGGAATTGGCATCGGCGAGGAATTTCGTTTTGGATAATTTGTTCCAATTAGTGCTTGCCAACGACAACAATTGTCACACACTTGCAACAACGTTGACATCGGCAACTTGCTAATTTTTCGGTTATATAGGCAGGGACTACCGGCTGCATGCAGCACTTGTTAAAACTAGACTCCTTTTGTTATCACACATTTGTTGATGTTATACATTTTTATCTATCATATTTATTTTATTCCTGCTTTTTTCTACCAATATTGACATCAATGTGGTGATAGTTATGTATCAAAACTTTTGAGAATGATTCATATTTATCCTTCTCTTTGTCTCATGAAGATCCTAGGATAAAGAGAGACACATTATTTGCATCTTTAATGCTTGCAATTTTTTTAATGTACAGTGAGGTTCATAAATACAAAAAAGTAACATCATTATGGTTACCCTAAGAAATAAAATAGTAAATCAATATCATTAATACTAATAATATACTTCGTAGTCTTTATGACTAATTTACTCTAATTTTTTCCTTGTATTTAACTTATGAAGCTCCTAAGTTATGGACTTTGTCGCCTAAATAATAAACAATGTATGAAATCAAGTGAAATTTACATGTTCTTAAATCCCTATAAAGCAAGCAAGATCTCTCCATAGCTCTTGTATTGTTTTGATAGAATTATTACCTTTTAAGAAAGGCTTCTAGGTCAATTAAAAATTTTGTTTTTGGATAAGATCCTTAATGAATGTGACTCTCATGGTTAAGCATGTTTGTGATAATGTGAGGTATTAACAAATGATGAATCTATCTACATGATGCCATAAATAGAGTAAATATTCTCTTACACCAGTGTCCACAAAAATATTTAATTTTGTTGTGGATGAAACTAGCCACTATAATTTTTAACATTTTAAAAGTATAATATAGTAAATAGGTTTTAAATAAGGAGTTACAACTCTTGACTAATAAATATAACATTGAAAACATCTATCATAATTTTACTACAATCCCTTTCACTTCCATTAACAAGTTGCCGTATAATAATGATTAAAACTATTAGAGAAATTGTTAACAATGCTCCTAAATAATTTTTAAATGGTCATAACATAAATATGTACAAATCTCTTGTTAAAAGGAGAAATTGGATATTATATAGATAGAAAGAAAGAGTGGCTTTTTCACCTATATAAATATGATCCTATAATGTTTTGGAGGAAAATGTTGTGTATCTATTACATTCTTTTGACAACATATATGCGCTATGAAAAAAACAGGGTTCTAGGGTTTTTTACATCCATTTTTCCTGGATTTTGACCCGCAATATTGCTAAAATAGATTTTGCAGTGCACAATGGTTTTTCCCATGAATTTTAACTTTCGATTACAAAATTATTATTGGGTTGGATTTTAATGTATGTTGCATGATATATATCGTATTGTAATATTGTACATAAAATATAATGAAAAAAATAAACTAGTTGGTTTTCCCAGGTTTGGGTTTCCATGATAAAATCTCTAAGTAAATTTGTGTATTTCCCATTGTATTCCTTATAATTCATTAAGAAGTTATTTTTAGATATTAATTTTACAAGGTTAAAACTGGAAAGAAAATATTAAATCATCAAAAAAATATATATATGACTTCAAGGTTAAAATTGGAAAAAAATCCTAATTCATAAAACAAAATAAACTAATATGACTTTCTTGAAGAGATGGAATTATTTCATTAGAAAACATTACTAATCTCCTAACACCTTCAAAAGCATTATGCCCTTATATATGATAATATATCTATTTGGAATACATTATGTTTGTGGTTAAGCACCTCACTAATGGGTAAGCTAAAAATGAATATTATCAAGGTGAAATTTTTAAAATGGGAGGTCCTTTCCTCATCCCTCACAGACATAAGACTTTTAGTTTAGTAGTGAAGCAATACTTCCCTAAGGCTTAAACAAAAACTCATATTGTGTGAATCTTTACAAGTGGGGATAAAAACATTCTCTTTAATTATAGTATGATTGTGATTAGTCATAATTTATCCAAGCTCTACAAAAATATTTTGGAAAAGGTGATTAGCTTATGGCTAGAATGTTATGAAACTAGCTCAAGAAAAGATACAAAAGATAGATCAAGCCTTAGAATTCATCCTCTTCGAGGGGGCAACCTCCTTTACATTACATAAATGAACATTTCTTGGATGATTGAAATGAAAAAACCTCCTTTCTATATATAGGAGTCTAAGGAGTCACAATATAACCCAGCTGACCTAACAATAATAATATAAAGCCACAAAAATAACAATAGAGGGATTCTATGGGGCACAATAATAACAATATGGGGATAATAGGGGCACAACAATATTAATAAGGGATGCAAATACAATAGTAATGGGGTAATCACTAGTATTATAGGGACCCAACATCCCCCTCTCCTTCAAAAAAGTGTTGTCCTCAATGCTTGAGTAGTTTTGGATGCTTCTGTATAAAATTCTCATCCTCCCATCTGGAATCTTCAGCTGATAAGTTCTTCCACTTGATAAGATACTCCAAAATTGATCGATTTCGTAGCTATCGAGTTCTTGTTTCTGTGACTGCTTCCAGTTCCAATATAATTTTTCCTTCTTCGTCAAGTTATGGAAATATTGTTTGAACTGGGAGCTTATTGCCTATAACCTTCTTTAAACATGAAACATGGAAAACTGGGTGCAATCGAGAAGCTGCAAGAAGCTCCAATTTGTATGCCATAGTACCAATCTTTTGCAACACCTTGTACGGACTATAATACTTTGGTGATAATTCATTATCCTTCTTAGCTTGCTTGAGGGACATTTTCTTATATGGTTGTAGCCGTAGGAATACCCAATCACCTACATCAAAACTTTTTCGCTGTGATGTTGATCTGCCTGTCATTTCATTCTATTATGTACCAACACGAGGTTATCCTTTAAGAGTTGGAGGACTTGTTGTTGATGTTCGATGTGATGTTCCACTACTTGAACCTTAGAATTTTATCTTAAATATGATGTGATGGATGGTCGCTAATATCCATAAAGTGCCATAAATGGAGTCATTTTTGTTGCTGTATGGAAGGAAGTGTTATACCACCATTTAGCGAGAGGCAAGCATTTGACCCATTATGTCTATTTATCAGATACAAAGCAACGAAGATATCCTTCCAAACATTTGTTTACTATCTCAGTTTTCCCATGAGATTGAGGATGATAAGATGAGATATGAGCTAACTGAGTACCAAGACAAGAAATGATTTTGTCCAAAAATTTTCAGTGAAAATGGGATCTCTGTCACTTACAATAATCTTTGGGTTTCCATGTAGCTTTTGAATTGTTTCCATAATTGCAGTAGCAATTGTACTGGCTTTAAATGGATGTGATAATGCACAAAAGTGTGCATACTTGGTAAGTTTGTCAACTACCACCGTGATGACACTCTTTCCCTCAGACATGGGTAAACCTGTGATAAAATCCATTGAAACCTCCTCCCAATGTTGCTTGGAATGGATAAAGGTTGTAATAGACCCGATGTTTTAATTTTTTCAACTTTATTTTGTTGGAAAACCAAACATTGCGCCAAAAAATTTTGAATATCCGATTTAAGGCCATCCCAAAAAAATTCCTTCTTAACCCTGTTGTAAGTTTTTAAAAATCCTGAGTGCCCTCCTAAGGGAGAATTTTGCAATTCCATAAGAATCTTTTGTTTTAGTTGGGAATTCTTACAGAGGTATAAGCGATCTCTGTACCATAAAGAATCATTTTGCCAGCTATATGTATCAGACGTACTAGAATCTTGTTGTAACTTTCAGATAAGTGTCCACACTTCTTCGTCATTCTTCCTTTCCTCCCTCACTTCGTTTATCCAATCTGGTTGGATAATAGAAATGGCGCACAACAATGCTTCCACATCCTCATCCTTTCTTGAGAGTGCATCTGCCACCACATTTTTCTTCCCTTTTTTGTGGATGATTTCAAAGTCATAAACCTACATCTTTGTGACCCACTTTTGTTGCTCTTCAGAGGATAATCTTTGTTCTAAAAAGTATTTAAGGCTATCATGATCCGTTTTTAACTTGAAGTGTCTTCCCATTAGGTAGGGTCACCATTTCTTAAGTGCATGGAGTATTCCCAACATTTCCTTCTCATAAATAGCTTTGTGTAAAAACTTTCCCTTGATTGGATGACTTTCAAAAGCAATGGGTCTTTCATCTTGCATTAAAATAGCACCAATTCCATTTCCTTAAGCATCACATTCCACAATAAAGGTTTTTGTGAAGTCCGGTGTAGCTAAGACTGGTGTTTGGCATGTTGCCTCCTTAAGATGTTTGAAGGCCTTTGTTGCTTCTGGAGTCCATGAAACTATATATTTCTTCAATAATGTTGTTAGAGGTGCTGCTATTCTCCCATAATCCTTAACAAACTTGCGATAATACCTTGTCAACCCGGGAAATCCTCGCAGATGCTTTATGGATGTGAGGATTTTCCATTCCTTAATGGCTTTAATTTTTCTAGGGTCTACCTTAACTCCTTCATGAGATACAATACTACCCAGATATTCCACTTCTTGTACTCCAAAGAAACATTTGGATATTTTTGCATATAATTATTTCTCCTCCAATAGTTGTAGCACCCTATCAACATTTTCAACATTATCCTTCCAAGACTTGCTATAGATTAGTATATCATCAAAAAATACTAACACAAATTTTCTAAGGAATGGTTTGGAAATGGAATTCATCAAACCTTGAAATGTTGAAGTTGCATTGGTAAGGCCAAAAGGCATGACCAAAAATTCATAATGACCCTCATGAGTTCTACATGCTGTTTTCGAAATGTCTTCAGTCTTCATTCTAATTTGATGATATCCTGAACAAAGATCCAACTTGGTGAAGTAAATTGATCCATGCAATTCGTCCAGTAATTCATCAATGATAAGAATGGGAAACTTATCTTTAATAGTGAGCTTGTTGAGCTCCCTATAATCCGGACACATGCGCCATGATCCATCCTTCTTGTGCACTAATAATACTGGAGCAGAGAAAGAACTTTGACTCGGTTGAATTATACCAACCTCTAGAATTTCTGCAACCATACGTTCAATTTCACTCTTTTGGGCATAGGGATATCTGTACGGCCTGATGTTTGCAGGAACACTTCTTGGAATCAGATGAATAGCATGATCATGATCACAAATGGGTGAGAGACCTTTGGGAGTCTCAAATACCTTGGAATGATTGTCCAAGACTTTTTGGAGATCTGGAGAAATAGATGATTCCAATGTGGAAACATCTAGCGAACATAATTGTGCAATTACACCCCTTTGTTCCCTTTTTAGAAGCTTTGTCATACCGTTAGAGCTGATTATCTTTCCCGGTTTCCCTGAAATACCCCTTAATTCAAATTCCTTTCCTTCCATAGAAAATTTCATGAAAAGTTCTTGAAAACTAAATGCTATTGTACCCAAGGATTGTAGCCATTGAACTCCTACTACAACATCAGCACCTCCCATTGGAATGGAAAGCATTGGGCTAGTCAATACATATTCTCCCATCGATAGCTTGATATTATGACACTTTCCAGAGCAATTTATTGTTCCTCCATTTGCAACCATCACTTGACACTTGGTGTTGGATATAAGAAGAAATTCAATTCTTTTTCTACCTTACAATGAATAAAATTGTGGGTACTTCCTGAATCAATCAACACTATTACCTTTTTCTTCTTGATTTGTCCTTCTATATTGATGGTTTGAGGAGTGGTAATTCCCGCCAATTCATTACAAGATATGGTCGGATTCATTTCTTCTTTATCTAGGCTTTTTTCCTGTAGTATATCCTCTTCTTTTGACCTTTCTTGCTCCTTTTCTTCTTCCTCTTCGCAATCTATGTAGAAGAATTTCTTCTCAACACACTTATGACCTTTAGTATATTTGCTATCACAACTGTAACAAATCCCTTTTGCTATTTTTTCTTCCAATTGTTGTGGTGTAGACCTTATAGGTTGTGCAAGACTAGGAGCAACAACACTTCCATATTTATAGTTGTGAGTGGTATGCTTCCTGGTTGCCATAATTTTTCTTTCCATTTTTCTTGCTAACTTGAATGCCTTCTCTAATGAATCAGGTTCCCAAAGGTGAACATCATGTTGGATATTATCGTTTAATGTCCCTATGAACACATCAATCCTATGCTCCTCTGGAATATTTTTTACCCTTATGTTCAATTTTTGGAACTCCTCAATGTGCTCCATTATTGAACCCTTTTGTTTGAGACTTATCAATTGGCTAAAAAAAGTGTTGCTTTTTGCATCCTCATAATGTGCTGTCAATTCTTCCATAAAAATTGCCCAAGTGATAATTTGTTTACGAGAGAAAAGCCATTGATACCATACAAACTAATTTGGTTCCAAATATAAACTTGCAATACGTACCTTTTGCGTGTTTTGCACATTATTGAGATCGAAAAATTGCTCCATCTATAATATCCATTTTGCAGGATCCTTGCCATCAAACTTCCTCATATCGATTTTTGGAATATGGTGGGTCTTCTATCCCATATTAGAGTCTATGAAATCATGATTAACATTTCTTTTGTTTGCATTATGAGTTTCCTTTACTACCTTTTCACCATTAATAAGTATTTCTTGTAGAAAATTTGTGAAATCTATCTTCAAATCTCCCATGTCTGTCTTCAAATATGTCTTCAAATCTTCCGTGTCTCTCTTCAAATCTGTCTTAAAAACTGTCTTCAAATCATCCATCTTAGCTTCCATGCCTTTTATCCTAGATTCCATGCCATTTATCTTAGCTTCTGTTAGCTTTTGTGAGAGTGACATTTGTTGCACTTGTTCTTGTAATTTTGATATATCATGTAGCATTTCTTCCTCTTCTTCATGAGTCATGCTAGAGCCTTTACGTTTCTTATTAGGTGTTTGCATTTTCTTTCCTCTGGGCATCAGTTATCGATAATAATTCTCTACTATGCCCTTTGAATTCCTTCAAAATAAATTTTCAAGCCAATCTTAAGCAAAAATTTAAAAGAATCTACACATCTTTTTTCACTTTGTAGGAGCTCGATATTGCCTTTGATGTATCTCTGTACTTTCAGATCATCCAGTTCTGAAATTGCGACCTGCAGTAGCCCTTTGTGTCCTCTTTCCAATTCCACCAGTCTGATCCAAATTGGATTCTCCAAGGAAGATTTATGCCGAATATCCCACAGTGACCTGATTATAGACTAGTTCAGTAGAGCGAACTTTCACGATGTGCCCCGAGTCACTGTTTTGACCTTTGACTATGAAAAGTATATAAAAAGACTACAGTCTGTCCTCTTTCTGTACCTTCTTATGAAATTTCAATCCAATGCTCAGAGAGAAAGTTATGACGATTTTCCCCAGGTCACCTGTTTGGAATGTAATTCAGGAGTCTGCAAAAAGACCAACTTCCTCAAATCATATCTCCGCAAATATAGCGCGAAAAGCTCTGAAATTCAGACCCAAGGTTGAGCGCGTTTTCTTCTCAAATGTGGTTTTTTTTTAGCTTCTAAAACGTCGCAGAAAAAAGTTATAGTGAAAATTCCACAATGACCTATTTGGAGTAGTGAAACCCTAGAATCCAAAGCTCTAATACCAAATGTTATGAAACTAGCTCAAAAAAAGATAGAAAAGATAGATCAAGCCTTAGAATTTAGCCTCTTCGAGGGGGCAACCTCCTTTACATTACATAAATGAACAATTCTTTGATAATTCAAATGACAAAACCTCATTTCTATATATAGGAGTCTAAGGAGTCACAATATAACCTAGCCTACCTAAAAATAATAATATAAAGCCACAAAAATAACAATAGAGGGATTCTATGGGGCACAATAATAACAATATGGGGATGATAGGGGCACAACAATATTAATAATGGATGCAACTACAATATTAATGGGGTAATCACTAGTATTATAGGGACCCAACATAGAAAGACATAGTAATAGAGCTAAAGGAAAAGTTGGGTTTATGGCATATCATTCCATTGCAGATCACTATGTTACTCTTAGGATCATTGTAGAGGAATGTTGCAAAAACAAAATAGTGATATGTTTTCTTGACTCATTTATTTTAGAAAAGTTTCTGACACCATTCATATGACCAAACAATTGAAAATAATGGAAGAGATTATGGTTCCTCTCAAGTTGAGGGTTGTTGTGAAAAGGTTGTACAAAAATGTTATTTCCATGTTTAGGGGCACTAAAGATTGGTTAGAAGAAATTAAATGCACTATCGTTCTAAGGAATTGCCTTACCCCTTCTAATTGACAAAGGCAGAAAGTAAAACTACTACAATTGTAAACACTTACAAATAACCGAAAGTAAAATCACACAATGGTACACAATAGGTATGTGGTTGTCTATGCCAAATTCATTGAATACAAAATTAAATATACCCAACAAATGATAGAGAATCCTCTAGAAGACATTTAGAACACCAATAATGGATATTCTAATTTTAGCTCTTGTATGCATGCTAATCTATTCATAAATTTAGACTCTATATAAAATACCAAAAAATACAAGCTAACTATGAGTAATTAACACATTTTGACACTCCTACATAATTGCAACCACTATTTCTTGGTAGTATAAGTGTCAAATTTCCTTACAAAACCTAATATCAAGTCAATAACTTGTTTTATTTTAATGTGTTGGTGTAGTTTCTCCTTAGCTCTATGTTTTACAAGTAATATTTCTTTTTTTGCTCCAAACCTTATATTCTAAATAGTTTTTCTTCTTCGTTGGCTTCAACTTCAATCTAGTCTCCTTCAATATTTTCTCATCTACTTTTCTTTCTTCATTTAGTTTTTGTTGTTTATTTTCTTGTATGCCAACAATGATTGATTCAAATTTCTCATTAATCTCTATCATATCCAAAATAATATCTTCATTTTCCTTCATGTCCTATTCCACTATTGCAACTAATTCAACAACTTCTATGGTTTCCTTCATTTATTTTAGTTATGGTAATTTTTCCATACCCACATTCCCCTCCATCATGCTTCATATCTTTAAACCATTCTTGGAAAAATGTTAATTCAAAATCATAATAAATTTCGACTTTAACTACTGGGATCTCACTTATTGTTGCTCCAAATGTAGGTTTTATTTCAAATTCATCCTCGACTTCAATGCCATCAGCCACATGTGTGTACACATTGACTTCAATTTTTTCATCGTGCTAGTATTTTGAATCTTGTACATAATCATTCTTTTTTTACTTCAATTCTTTAACGATTTTTAATATAATAGTTGTAGTTTCAATCTCTTGTCATTTGAAAACTTCTTAAAAATCCTCATTTATTACGATAGTAGTTTTATCAAAAAATAGGACATTATATGACTCAGCTTGACATCAATAGATAGTGCAACCTAGTTGTTGCTACAATTTTGGGAAGAGTGTTGACATCCAAACCTCCTCGAATTAGAAATAATGAATATAGCTATATCACTCTTCCTATTGGTTATAAGTTGATTCTTATAAGACATGATTAACTCAGTCGAACGCCAAGCTGAATCGTGAAAGGATAGGCTCAATGGTCGAACGCGTAACTACTGCACCACTTCGAGGCACACTTGGTAGTCCTCACCACTGCATGCACTCACCATGACAGTCCTTCACAATAGACAAAAAAATGACATTTCTCCACGCGGATGTCCCTTCCTCTGCTCGATGCACACCTCCAAGCATCCAACACGGACTTCAGAAGGTAGCGAGGAGGAAGACTGCAACAATTTCATGCAGCATGCCCTCACAGGGTTGGCACGATTTTACTCCAAGCCTTCGTGTCAATCCAGTGCGATTTTCTCCTTAGCCATCGCGCCGATCCGGAAATAAAAAATTCAGAAATCTTAATGGTGAATAAACGTGATTTTCTCCTTAACATCTGCATTGATTCCGCCTCAGTTGCATCGGCCTCTCTCCACTCAAATACAGGCTCCTCGACCCTGCAACTCTTATACCATGACAAAAACTGAATATATTAACTATAATCTAAATGGCTCTCGAGGTGAGATACTTGGAGAGTGTACAAACACTCATACAAGCCCACTTCTTCCATTGAGTTAGATGAGCCTCAAATATATAAGCTTTCACACTAACAGGATGGTTTCAACCACTCCCTAGATATTAGGATATGAGATCTAAGATTAGAGTCTCAAACCTATCTTCATCATAACAATAATATAAGTTTATCTTTCTCCATTACTTCCAACAAAAGTGAACTATTTTCATAATGTGTATAGAACAAACCATATTATATTCTCCTAGCTATATACCTTAAGATCCATTTTGCAACATTTCAATGAGAAAGCTTAGGTGACTACATAAACCTCGAGATAAAACTCGCTACACACATAATACCAGGTCTAGTTGAAGTGAGATATAACTAACTACCAACTAGACTTTTATACAGTGTGGAATCAACTAGTGGTTCTACATATTCCTTGCTCGGTTTTGTGCCTTGAGCAATTGGTGTATCTGCAGGTTTGTAATTGGTCATTCTAAACTTTTGGATGATATCGGTGACAATTTTTTGTTGACCAACCAAAATTTCATAAGAAGATTGGTAAATTTCAATGCCTAAGAAGTATTTGATGACTCCTAGATTTATCATATCAAAATATGTTTGCATTATTATTTTGAAATATTCTAACATCATATTTCATGTATAAATAAAATCATCTACATAAATGCATATAATAATAATTTTAAGTTCATGCATTTTGGTTTACGAAGTTGGTTCATGATTGCTTCTACAAAAGCCACTTTTGATGAGAAAGGTGTCAATGAGAATGTACCAAGCTCTTGGATCTTGTTTCAAACCACACAATGATTGTTGGAACTCAGAAATGTCATATTTTCATCCACCTTTTTCTTCACTATTCCTTACATTTCATCATCCCATTAACCTTTTATCATATCATTTTCATCAATACATTTGGGTTTCACCTTCTTATCTTCCATTTTATTCATTTTTGTATTACAAGTGAATTTATGATTAAATATTAGAAAATATACATATTTTTATATATATCTCCAGAATATGTGAGTTTTGTGATGTGTAGGAAATATGTGAAGAATTAATTCCAAGAGACTTCTCAAATATCTCCTCCACCATATTAAGGAGATAATTATGCAAGCCTATTCCTAAGGAGAAAATCATGAAGGATTTATCTTATCCATATCTCCTCCACAATATTAAGGAGATAGTTATGCAAGCCTATTCCTAAGGAGAAAATCATGGAGGATTTGGTTAGCATATCTTATCCAAGATATGTGAGAGATTTGTGGAGGATTCAAAGGGATCATATTTTGTAATAATGGGAAATTAGTTTAAAATGATTGAGAGAATATTGGATATGTAATTATGAGATGGTTATCTTCCTCATGTATATAAGAGAGTGCTCTCTCTTCATTTTGATAATAATGAATAATGGAAAGGAATTCTTAGTTTTTCATCTTTTATTGTTATGCTTTGATGATTTGTAATTTGATTCTCGTAATATAATTTGAGATAGTTTTATTGTTGTGAGCTCACATATGTTGTTTGTCATTCAAATTATTCACATGTTGTATTGCTTTTCCAATTTCCTGCTTTCCTAGTTAATGTTTCAATGTTTTCCTAGATTAATTTGATTTCAATAATTTAGATTAGATTAGATTAGTTCCACTTCAGTCCTGCATATATAGTGCATGTGTCTCATAAGTTTACAAACCTCGGATTGATAAGTTAAATAGTGGGGAAAATACTACAATATAATTAAACGATAATATTTTCACCCAACATTTTGGCGTCGTTGCCGGGGAGGCACAATGGATTGAAGTTTAGTTTGATTTTTCATGCAAGTGTGAATTTCAATTTCTGCAAGTGCGTTTGATTTTCGTAACTGTGAAGATTTTTTGATGAATTCATGGTTCATTGTTGTAATTGAAGAATTCGATTACTAAATTAATGAGCAGTCCTTGTAAGAGGGTTTAATTGAGTATTGAATTCCAGATTATTTCTGTGGTCGCTTTGTTTTTAATTCAATTTTTAGTGTGCTGATTTGGAAGAGTTATTGTGAACTAAAACCTTGTAAAAGGATTAAAAACTCAGACAATTATTAGCACTTTGTTTTTAGAATCTCTTTCAACATGGTTTTATAATGAGTGTCATCTTGGAACTACTCACTCAGCTCCTTGTAGAAGTCGGAATCTCCTCTTCCCTGGAAAATGAGATCTTGACAAGAATTGAAAGTTACACTACTCCCCAAGACATAAACGAAGATTCAAAATCTAAAGAATCCTGCATATCTGATGGCGAACAGTCATCCGAACAGGAATTTGAGGAAGAAGAACAGCATATCGGAGAAGAAGAAGAGGAGTTACAACATGATCTAGGTGAGAGAAACTGTGCCTATCAAAGCTTTATCGAACAATGGTTCCAGGTAAGTACTAGATTAGATTCATCTTTTGATTTTTATTTAGGTTTGCAGATACAACAACTGGACTCATTCACTCTCGAATATTTTCATTTTTCATTTGAAAAATTGCTACCGAATCTATTGTTGTTACTGCTATGTGAGTGGCTTCATTGGAAGTTTAACTACATGTAACTAATTTGTAAATTATGATTAGTATAGAGTAGCTAGCCTTTCATTTTTAGTTTTTTCTTTCACTTTCACTTTTGCTTTTACCTAGAATAAGTATGCTCTCCTCCGCGCTTAGTGCGATTGCGAGGATAAGAAAATAGGGATGATTTAGACTCATTTCAGGAATAAATAAATTCATGTTTTGAAATATGCTTCATCAAAAACATCTTTCAAGATGCAAATCATTGTGTCCAATTGTTATAAATAATCTACCCCTTGTAAGTTTAGATTTTAACTCAACTCAGATATTAAAAAGAGGATAGCTGCTCAATTTCTTTTCAATCTTTCTCACAGATTTGTGTTTAACAGCTACCATATTTGTGTTTAACCGCTACTATTGACATTTCGTGATTTCAATTACATGTCATAGCAGCTTTGTGAGAAAGCGCACAGCAGATTTCTATAATTGGTATTCTTTCAAAGAAAGATCGTTTCAGAGATCAACCGCCTCTACACTCCAAGTTTATGCAATTGAGGCTACCTGACATGCATCGGATGCAGTTGACTGCAACAAAGAGATAAAAAGAGTACTGAAACCTGGCCAACTGTTTGCGGCATATGAATGGTGCATGCCTGACTCTTTTGGCCCAAAGAATGAAGAACACTAGAAGAATAAGGCAAAAATTGAACTTGCAGATGGGCTTCCTGACATTCGTACTACAAACCAATGTATCGAAGCTCTTAAATCTCCCGGATTTGAGGTGCTCTTTGAAGAAAACCTTACAGTCTCATCAATAGTTACAATCCAAATCGTTTATCCCTGAGTAGTTTTCGTTTCTTTTATTATTTTCATTATTAGTTTTGTTATGTTATTTATTGATAAAAAAATAAAAAAATAAATAAATTTCCCTCATTCATTCATAAACTAACTACTTGTTCCCTAACAAATACAAATCCTTTTCAAATGTTTTAAATCAATTTTCCTGCAAACCAATAAAAACATCTTGAAAAAGTATTGCACAATCAATGAATACATTGCATGGGGACATGCAATATTTCTAGTTGGGGGGAAATAAAAGTATGTTCGATTTTTTTGTCAATTTGTGGGCAAAAGTTAGGATGCATATACTAACACGTGAAATGAGATTGGTGTTATGTGTAGGTCAACAAGAAGCTTATGCAGGAAGCTCAACATTACAATGTGACACCCTTTTCATCCACAATTAGTGTAACTTTGAAAAATAATTAAAAAATGGACATTTCATAAATTCTTGAAAATGAGCTAATTTGTTTTTGAGTCACTTCATACAGGAATGATCAATGGATATGGCACACAAAGGTGACAATTTTTATGCAGGAATGGTGCTAAGAATTGAAGATAATCTAATGCAAAAGTGATTTTTCAAAATCACAATGAAACATGCATCATTGGATGCTTGAAGGAACTAATTCTTCACTGCACATATCATGAAATTTTCCACTACACAAAAATCCTTTTGCGTCATGACTACTCACGCCTAGACCATCCTTATGTTGCAGCAATCTTCCATTTCCTTATCTTTCACGACTTCATGCACGCCTATTTTTCTGAATCGCATACATTCCTTTATCCTTTTCAGTTTATTTTTGCCTTCTAGTTTTCCTTTTGAATAAAACTCATTCCCTTTCCATGATTACATTGCCTTTATTTCCTCGCCATGCTGATCCACACTGCTTGTCCGTGAGTTCTTTCCATTTATATTCCTACCAAATCTTTTTGTACAAACTCGCGTTGACTGATGTGGGATTCCTTAAGGCCCACCTTTCAACAAGTCTTGCCCCATCGACATCAGCACCTTATCTGGGAAATAGGCTAGAGTTCCTTTTGAGTAACTAGAGGCTTGCATGCCTTAATGGCAAGTTCTCTTGCTGACGATCATGGGAATACATCAATGTACCTTGATCTTCGGATCTTGCAAGTGGCTCGACTTCAGCACATCCATTCGCACTTCGCAAGATGTACCCGGGTATCTTGGCACTCATTGACATCAATGGTGAGTTGCCTCGCATTGGTTAACGACATGCATCAATGGCGAGTAATCCAATGATTTATTTTCATGCTCGACATCAATACATTCTTTCGCATGATTAGAATTGTACCAAGAAGTTTAGTAGCAGGTGAAGACTATACACTTTTTCACGACCCCCCCAGCAGTTACAGCAGCATGAGTTCTGATATATGAGAGTACCACAGTTCCACTTTCAACGTTTATATTTTCCATGATTCAGCATCAACAGTTCAGATTCCTTCATTTCCCAGGTGCCAGTTACAACAACATCAATCACATTTTCCTGATCCAGTAACAGCAGCAACAGCTACATTCCTATTGCATAGTTCATCATTCTTCAGTAAGTAGAGGTATGTTGTTTTCTAATCTTTAATCATGCAATTCCTTATATGCTAACTTGAATATTTTGGAAAATTCCCTCACCATGCTACATTTCCTTTCATCAGCCATGTCAAGTTGCATGAGGACATGCAACCAATTCAGTTGGGGAGGGGGGGGGGGGGGGGGGGGGGAAGAACTATATTCACTACATATTCACTACCATGATTCCATTTCTTCACCACTATCACTCCATTTTTCACATTTACCATTCACCAACATTTATTTTCCAATGATACTTTGTTGCACTTTGCTTCATACGCAATATTGGCATGCTTCATTAATATTACAAAAGGGCTTTCTTATGCACATTATGATTTCCAGTGAGTGTTTACATTATTATTGAAGAAAAGAGAACATAAAACGAAATGAATGTTGTTAACACAAGAACCAACATTCTTTGTATTCATGGTTGTCACACAAGAACCAACCATAAGAAAATGCAAGTTGTTACTCATGTCTTTCACATATCCTGGAAACATTCATTATTAAAAGACATCATCATAGTAGAGTTTAGGCTTTTGTGATCCATATCAAGTTTACAAAATATTTTTCGGCAAAGATCACATGAAACATCATTTGTCGACGCGTTTCGTACCAACCAGTGTGGTTCATCGTCAGGACAAGTTGAAGAAACAGATCCAGCTTAGCAGGTTAAATAGACAGAGCAAAGCCTCCAACGGCTAAAAATACTAATAGCTACTTTTGACTAGGTACTGGGATCAAAAACCCTTTTTAATAAAAATGTTACCCTAGGGGGATCAGTCCTTTAAAATAAATAATATTATGATAATAGTTAGATAAAAATATTAATAAATAATTAAATTTTTTATTTAAAAATATTAAAAAAAATTAAACAAATATGTTCAGTAACTAAAAATAATTCATGATAATAGATAGTTAAAGATAAATAATTAAAAAAATTTATATCTAAGGGAAAAAATTACTCTAGAGGGACCAATCCCTTAGAATCAAAATTATTTTATTTATTTTATTCTAAGGGATTGGTCCCTCGAGAGTAATTTTTTCCCTTAGATATAAAAATATTTAATTATTTATCTTTAACTAACTATTATCATGAATTATTTTTAGTTACTGAACATATCTGTTTAATTATTTTTAATATTTTTATCTAACTATTATCATAATATTATTTTTATTTAAAGGGCTGGTCCCCCTAAGGTAACATTTTTATTAAAAAGGGTTTTTGATCCCGGTACCTAGTCAAAATTAGCTGTTAGTCTTTTTAGCCGTTGGAGGCTTTGCTCTATCTATTGAACCTGCTAAGCTGGATCTGTTTCTTCAACTTGTCCTGACGATGAACCACACTGGCTAGTTCGAAACACGTCGACAAATGATGTTTCATGTGATCTTCGCCGAAAAATATTTTGTAGACATCATCATGTAAAGCCAAAGTTCAAGATGCCAAATGTTCTTAAAGATACCCATGCATGGTTGCATGAGGACATGCAAGAAGTTCAGTTGGGGAGGATGTTGGGACTCATAAATGTCATATTTTCATCCACCTTTTTCTTCACTATTCCTTACATTTCATCATCCCATTAACCTTTTATCATATCATTTTCATCAATACATTTGGGTTTCACCTTCTTATTTTCCATTTTATTCATTTTTGTATTACAAGTGAATTTATGATTAAATATTAGAAAATATACATATTTTTATATATATCTCAAGAATATGTGAGTTTTGTGATGTGCAGGAAATATGTGAAGAATTAATTCCAAGATACTTCTCAAATATCTCCTCCACAATATTAAGGAGATAATTATGCAAGCCTATTCCTAAGGAGAAAATCATGAAGGATTTATCTTATCCATATCTCCTCCACCATATTAAGGAGATAATTATGCAAGCCTATTCCTAAGGAGAAAATCATGGAGGATTTGGTTAGCATATCTTATCCTAGATATGTGAGAGATTTGTGGAGGATTCAAAGGGATCATATTTTGTAATAATGGGAAAGTAGTTGAAAATTCTTGAGAGAATATTGGATATGTAATTATGAGATGGTTATCTTCCTCATGTATATAAGAGAGTGCTCTCTCTTCATTTTGATAATAATGAATAATGAAAAGGAATTCTTAGTTTTTCATCTTTTATTTTTATGCTTTCATGATTTGTAATTTTATTCTTGTAATATAATTTGAGATAGTTTTATTGTTGTGAGTTCGCATATGTTGTTTGTCATTCAAATTCTTCACATGTTGTATTGCTTTTCCAATTCCCTGCTTTCCTAATTAGTGTTTCAATGCTTTCCTAGATTAATTTGATTTCATTAATTTAGATTAGATTAGATTAGTTCCACTTATGTCCTGCATATATAGTGCATGTGTCTCGTAAGTCTATGAACCTCAGATTGACAAATTAAATAGTTGGGAAAATACTACAACAAAATTAAATGATAATATTTTCACCCAACAATGATTTTTTCAATCTGTATACCTTATGCTCCATTGCTGGAACTTGAAAACAGGGAGGTTTCTCTACCTAAACTTCTTCCTACAATATACCATTTAGGAAGGTAGATTTTACATCAAGCTGATAGAATTTCCATTTGAGTTGATTTTTTGTGGACAAAATGGTTCTGACAGTCTCTAACCTTGCTACTGAATCAAATGTTTCACCATAGTCGACACCAAATTTTTGTGAGCATCCTTTGGCAACCAACATTGGCTTATGTTTCTCAATATCTCCTTTTTCATTCAGCTTAGTCTTATATACTAATTTTACACCAATTTTGGTTTTGTCTCTTGGGAGATCAACTAATTCCCAAGTTTGATTCTTCTCTATAGCAGAAATTTATTGATTCATTGCATCTACCCAATGCTTTTCTTTAACTACTTCTTCAAAATGAGTTGGTCGAGATAAGAGAAATGCAAACATATTATGTTGGTGAAAATCATGCTCCTCCTCATATATTTCTCTAACGCTTCTTGTTTTATGATTGTCTTCTAAATATTTTGAATCACTAGTGGATTCGCTGCTTGAAGATGTACCATGTTCAGAATGGTATGGCACTTCTCCAACATGCAATCTTGGTGGTTGTGGTGGTTACAAATATTGACTTCAAGTTTCATCAACATAATCAAACCAAGATTTATTTTCAATTTTTGTACATCTCTGCTTAAAACAAACTTCTTGGTAACTAGATTATAAAGTTTGTAGGCCTTTGATTGCTCACTATACCCTACGAAAATACATCTTTCACTCCTATCATCAGGCTGATTTCTTAGATTCCCAGGAACATGTTAAAATGCTAGTGATCCAAAAATTTTAAAGTGAGATACATTTACCATTTTACCATCCCATGCTTCTTGAGGTACTGTAGCTTCGAGAGTAGTTGTTCAAGATATGTTGAGAACATACACTGCTGTTGAAATTTCATCAGCCCAATAATTGTTTGACAACTTCTTCTCATGAATCATACATCTAGCCATGTTCATGATTGAATTATATTTCCTTTCTTCTACTCCATTATGTTGTGGAGTATATCTTATTGTGTTCTGCATTATGATTCCTTGTTGTTGACAAAAATCTTTGAATTCGTTGGAGTTGTACTCTCCTCCTCTGTCAGATCTGAGTACTTTCAAAGGCTTTCCACACTGCTTTTCTTCTTTTTCTTTGAACTCTTTGAACCTTGAGAATGTATCTAATTTGTTTTTTAGAAAATACGCCCATGTCTTCTTTCTATAATCATTACTGAATCTCATAAAATAAAGACTACCACCAATAGATTGTGTCTGCATTGTGCCACATATATCTGTAAGGACAAGCTTTAAAGGCTCTTTTTCTCTAGAGGAAGATTTAGGAACAATACAAGTTTCACAATTACAACCTTTTTCATTCATAGTAGGGAGACCAATGACGATTAAATGTTTCTGAGGTTGACTTAGACCCTTGAATTGTATGTGGCCATATCTAGAATGCCATAGTTGAGACTCATATATTCTTGACGCATCGTGGAGAAACAACTGTGAGAGATTTTGACTTCTAAGAGTCAAATGAAACATATCATTCTTGTGTTTTTCAACCTTTGATATCAGTGTTCTATTGGGAGGTTTTTCATAGATATAACATGTGTTTTCTTGAAATGTTAGATCATAACCATGTTCATCAGTTGTCCTACACTAATGAGGTTATGCTTCAGATTTGAACCATAATAAACATCAGGAATGTATATCTGCTGATTATGTTTAGCAAGAATAGGGACAATACATTTTCCTTTAACTTTAATGTCAGAATGATCTCGAATAATAATTTATGATGTTATATAAGCATCAAGATAAGAAAGCATATTTTTGTTACCTGTCATATGATTGTTGCAGCCACTGTCTAGCAACCAAAGATCCTTGTTGTGAGTGTCTTCAAAGATATAGCATGAAAGAAACATTGTTTCAGATGATTCTCCTTCATTGTTGGAGAGATGGACATTGCCTCTCTATTGATCTGCTTGTTTCTTTTTGCATTCATGTTCATAATGCCCAAATTTCTTGCAGTAATAACATTGGACATTATATTTTCTCCACGGTCTACTTCTCTGAGTTTTGTTTTGTGGAGATCTCCATTGCTCTATTGCATGATGATGTTCTGATCTGTCTCTTCCAAAATAATGTTGTGCTTTGAAAGCTTGTTCCATGGAATCTTCTGCCAAGTTAAGTCTTGTTTCGTGTGCTAAGAGTAATACACTCAACTGTTCTATTGAGAAAGTTGTAAACTTTTTGGATTCCAGAATGGTTGTTACAATCATACCATATATCTTGGGTAGAATTTGAAGGACTTTCTGAACAAATTTCTAATCTGAAATGGTTTCACCAATGAGCTTGATCTCATTGACTCTTCTTGATGAGCCTCATAAATGGGTAATTATATGGGCTCATTTTAACTCCTAACCTAGTCAAATCAACCATTCTCTTAGCTTATTGTATGATTTTTTGATTATATTTATGCTTATAGAGTGACTTGAGTTATTTATTGTGCAATGTGGTCTAACATGTGTTTAATGTAGATTATTAATGGATTTGGAGGTCAAAGTCAAGGATCCAGTGGAAAAATGGGGGAAATAACTTGAAGTGGATAGAGGATAGGACTTATAGGAGGGAATACCCCTCATTTATTACTCCTCACTTTGAATTCCCCTTCATTCAGCTTGGAGTACAAGATGTTGAATCATGCACTAGAAGGCAACCGAGCAAGTGGAGGATGACTGATGATTATCTCGAGTTTTGGGGGCCAAGCCTCCCTGATTTTAAGGAAGTTGTTGGTAGCTTCATTTGTATAAGTAGAGAGGCCTAGTGCCTCACTAGGGTCATATTTTTTCTTATGTAAACTCTGCTCAAATTTCGAGCTTATTATTTTGTGACAGTTTCATGTAATCTTGCTATTGTTTTGAAAATAAAGATGGAATCATTTTTGAGCGAGCACTAAGTTACCTCAAAGGGCTGAAGCTCTTGGGTTAGTGCCTAATCCAAGCAGCCAGGCTCCTCTTTACTTTTATTTGTATGCTTTGTTTGAGTTGTATATTATTTTGTTGTTAGATGTATTGCTCTTATGGTTAAGAATAGGTTTTTTTTGATGATTTAGTAGTTTGCTTCCATTTGTGCTTTCTGTAGTAGGTTAAGCAATGACCAACAAAGATTCAAAAGGCTAGCAATAGTTGCTTGGCCTCTCTTCCTCGCTCTGGGACCATGATTTGAGACAAAGACTCGCTTGTTGAAGCAAAAACACGGATTTTCCTCCTCCATAGGACTTCTAGTGTTTGCAGCTTTTTAGTAGGTTAATAGTCTAGCTTTGATTTGCTTTATACCTTATTAATCATTCTCACTTCCTGATTTGCAATAGACTTCTTTCATTCTTTCCTTTTCCTACAATTTCTCAGCATTTCCTTTCATAGATCATAGTTTAGACAATTTTTATGCAAAACTCTGTTTTTCCTAAATGCATTCATTTCACTTGTTGCTTGATTTTCTTGGTTGACTGTCAGTTTCTATGCAACAGATCTCTTCCATTAGTGGGCCATCTTATCAGCAATCACACCCTCCATCTGATCCATGCCCTATAGGTCTCCCAAATCTCACCTCAATTCTGCCCTAGTTTCCTGCATTCTTCCATAGAGATTCTTCCTCTCTCCTTTAGCAAACCAAATCATATTTCTCTCTCCTAGTGATTCATGGTAGACCTTAGGTGCCTAACACCTCATTCCAACCTTCATCCACCCTTTTCACCCACTATCACACCCCCAAAATAGTGAAAACTGCTCTCTGCCTCCTCCTGTAGGCCTTATGTAGATTTTCCTGTAAGCTTTCTTTTGAAGGTCGAGTGTAGGAAAAGCCTCCAGAAGGCCACCTGAGACCTCCTAGGACCTATCAACACCATCCTACATCCTCTCAAGTCCCAAAACCACCCTTCAACGCCACCTATTCACTTCCACACTCACACACAATAAATTACATGCATGTCAAATTCACATTAAAATGCATAAAAATCAAAAAATATGTTTTTTGCCTATTTACTTCCAGAAATAGCATAGTTAGATGTTGTTTACTTCCTTGAGTAGGCAAGGGCATTCCTTTCATGGTTTTCATAGTGCTTTTTATAAAAGTAGAATTAGTTGGTTAATTAGGGTTTACTAGGTTTTCTTTACATTTCAGTCTTTCTCCTTTCTGCAGTTAGAAAAGCATCTGTAGAGTAATTTTTCGTTCCTTTCATCACATATAGAGCTTCTTTTGGAATCCATTGAAGTTGGCTTGAGCTCCTAGTGATCTTGTGCCGGCTAACCAAGTGACAACCTGTAGTGAGAACTAGTACTTGCGCATACAGCACCGATGCTTCCATGTTTGTTACGAGCTACTGGGTTGATAAGAGTAAAGTAGGCAGCCTAGGAGTTGCAGCATTACTGCTGGAATATATGTTCTCACCACTTTTTGGCGCCGTTGCTGGGGAAGCGTCAGAGTATTCTTTGATTACTGCTTTCTTCTATTTCCTATTGCAACATTCTACTGATAGTTTATTTCAGCAAAAGTAGACTAGTCATTTCTTCTCCTTCAGTTCTGCATTTCCTTGCTTTCCTTTTCAATTCTGCAAATTTCATTTCAAAAAGTTCATTTCAGTTAGTTGCAATTTGTTTTGTTTAATCAATTTCAGTTTCTGCAGGTACCGTTAGTGTGGGGAAAAAAACAAAAACCAACCAAAAATATTTCCTTTCATGCCTCGTAGGAATAGAGATAACTCAGGAAAATTTTTTCCTAACACCCCCACTGCTTCACACAGCCAACCTTCTCTCTTCTTCAGTGGCTACGATCAAGAAGAACCCTTAGGTAAACAGCCATACATATTTGAGAAACCTATAGGGGAAGAAGAAGAAGAAAACATTTCTTTGGAGCCAATGGCTGAAAACAAAAATGCTAGGGGGAATGGAGAGAGAATAGAGGGTACCTTTCCCATTTGGGAGGCCAATGGGGACACCAAAATGAAGAATATAAGCCCTTCCTCCCTACCTCATTTCCATGGTCTAAATAAAGAAGATCCTGACACCTTCTTGTTCGAGTTTGTTGTCATCTGTCGAACTTATGACTATGCAAAAGATGAGCAAAAGCTGAAACTATTCCCTTCTACTCTCAAGGATGCAGCATTGCGCTAGTTCATGGGATTACCTGGCAATAGCATCACAACTTGGGCTCAGATGCAACAAGCCTTTAACAAAAAGTTTCGAGACTATTGTAGGTCAAAATATACTATAGAAGAAATCTTTCGAATGACCATAGGAAGTGATGAGTCCTTGGAAGACTATGAAGAGAGGTTCCAGCTCAGTTACAAAAGGGTCGGGTGTACACTTGACCCTAAGTCTCTGAAGTTGGTCATGCTCAGGGGAATTCAGGAAGATCTTTTAGACATCCTCCATCTACTGGCCGAGGGAGACATCTACCAACTATACTATGAGGACATAAAGACTTTTTTTAGAAACCATTCTAGAGCAGCTAGAAAGAAAGGTAGGGGGAGTCAACCCATAGCCAATACCTCTTCCTCCAACTCATCCATTAAAGGAGAAATTGAAAACATGCTAGAATATTTCAAGAGTGAGATTTTGTAGACTCTTTAAATGCACATCGATACCTTACATATCAAAAGAAAATAAGAGGAAGAAGAGAGGGCTCTGGCAATTTTTTGCCCTAGATGCACTAGGAGGCATCCTAAGAATGAATGCCCATTGAACTCTATAGAGGTTTGTTCAGTCTGTGAAGAAAATCATTCTACAGATAAGTGCCCTTCCTTGCCCCAACTTAAAGCTATATATCAAGGGGATGAGGGAGTCACTGAACAACTCTATTACATAAACCAAAGAAGGCCGCATGGACCTAGACCATAAAACAGAGGATGCAAGGGACATCTCAGGCATACTACAACCCCAACCAAGTCACCCCTATACCTTCTTGGGGCCTCCCTGCTCATCCTTCCTGGTCCACGCCTCCTCCTTGGTCCTTCACATCTCAATATCATGCTCAACCAGCCACCCATTCATTTCAATCCTATACTCAGCCACAACCTTAGTGGAATGCATCTCATTAGGGGTTGAGGCCTCAATACAACCATATTCCCACTATTTTTCCTCCACCACTTGCCCAACCACAACCGTTACCTTCTACTCCACCAAAGAAACCCCAAATGCCTACCTAGCCAAATCTAAACCCAAACAACAAATAGGCTCAGCAAGTGTATAGTGGGGAACCATCATGCCCAACTTATGCTGTGGAGATTCAAGAAATTAACTTGAGATCTGGGAAAGTCCTCCCAAATAGCTAGCCTCCACCCAGGAAGGTTGAGGAAGATAAAGAGGAAAGCGAATCTAAAGCAAATCTTCCCTTTCCTGAGAGACTATGCGTGACAGTCCAGCCTACCCCAGAAGAGACTGAACTCCTGGGAGAATTGAAACATTTACGTGTAAAGATACTTCTCCAAGCTATAAAAGATATTCCTATCTATAATAGGTTGATCAAAGAGAAGTGCTTTAGGCATCCGGGAAGGTGCAAGAGAGATGCCCCAACCATCAATGTCATAGGACAACTGTTTGATCTCATGTTGGGGCAAGTAATCTGTCCAAAGTATCTGGACCCTGGAAGCCTAGTAGTTGATGTCCACATCAATGGCACAATGATCCCGCATACCTTGATTGATCTGGGAGCTGCCATTAATGTGATGACAAAGGACACAATGCTAAAACTTAACCTTCAGGGCTCCTTAAGGAAGACCACAATAGTTCTACAGCTAGCAGACCGCTCCACAATGACCCCTGAGGGGATTGTGGAAGATGTGATGGTCTCCATCAATTCATGGGAGTACCCTATTGATTTCTTAGTTTTCCAGCCAAAAGCAAAGCTCGTTGGGTATCCTCTCATTCTGGGAAGACCCTAGTTAGCTACAGCAAATGCATACATCAGCTGTCGAGCTGGGAACATGACCATAAAGAATGGGCACATGTCCAAGCAGTTAATCCTATATCCTCCTCACAACCCTTGCTAGAACATGATCTACCTCTCTGGTTGGAGGAGGAAGATGAAGATGAAGTTTATTCTACATCACATTGTGCATTAGAAATCGCCACAGGGGGAAAACAACAAGATGAGGATGATATGATTGAAAATTTGATTCAGAATCCACCTCACAGTGTATCACCATTAGAGGAAATAGTAAGAGAAACCCAAAAAAACCCCTCAATTGATCTCTATGCAGCCGACTCCACTTCTCTCCATGTTAAGAATATAGAGTTCGGCCTAGAAAGAACATTGAAAATCAATCCATCCTTATCCACTTCCCAGGAGAAGGAACTGTGTAGCCTACTGAGAAAACATCTAGATAACTTCACCTAGAGTTATAAGGAGATGAAGATATTGCACCCTTCATTATGTAATCATCATATATACATCAAGGAATATTGCAAACCAGTCAGGCAGCCTCAAAGGAGGATGAATCCAGCAATTAATGATATTGTTAAGGAAGTACTGCAGAAATTGCTTGATGCAGGATTCATCTATCCCATCTCTGACAGTGAATGGGTCTCTCCTTTGGTGCTAATGCCAAAGAAAAATGGTAAGTGGAGAATCTATGTCGACTATTGGGAATTGAACAAAGCCACTAAAAGGGATCATATTCCTTTACCTTTCATAGATCAAGTCTTAGACGATCTGGTAGGGAAAAAGTTTTTCTCCTTCCTAGATGGGTTTAGCAAGTACAATCAAATTCAAATTAGCCTGGAAGACCAAGATAAGACCACTTTCACTTTTCCTTGGGGTACTTTGCATATCGGGTCCTTCCTTTTGGTTTATGCAACTCTCCAGCCACTTTCCAAAGAGCAGTATTGAGTATATTTTCTGAACGAGTTCATGATGCAATAGAAATATACATGGATGAATTTACTCCTTATGGTTCTGACTTTCAGGAAGCTTTATCTAACCTAGGAAAAGTTCTAGACAAGTGTATTGAGATGAACCTATCCCTCAGTCCGGAAAAATGTGAATTTTTTATGACTGAAGGGACTGTGTTAGGTCATGCAATATCTCAGGAAGGACTGCAGGTGGACCCCAACAAAATTACCATCATCCAAAGCGTGCCATCTCCTCAAAAAGTGAGAGATGATAGAAGTTTCCTAGGCTTAGCTGGATACTACAGGAGATTCATTAAAGATTCCAGCAAGCTAGTCTCTCCTTTGTTTGGCCTCTTAGGAAAAGATGTTGATTTCATATGGTTAGAAAATTGTCAAGAAGCCTTAGATACCTTGAAGAGCATGTTAGTGACTGCCCCAATTCTCAAAGGCCCAAACTAGGCCCTACCTTTCCACATTCACACAGATGCCTCGAACAAAGCAATAGGAGCAGGGTTAGGACAAATTGATGAAAAGTTACCTTATGCCATATACTTTATAAGAAAAAACTTATCAGAGGCAGAGTTAAACTATACAGTGACCGAGAAGGAACTCCCAGCTATTGTGCATTCCTTAAACAATTTCAGACATTATATCACAGGATATCAAACCTTTGCGCACACTGATCATGTTGCAATTAGATATTTAATGAACAAACCAGATGTAAATGCTCGCATTATTAGATGGCTGCTTTTACTACAACAGTTTGATCTGACCATTATTAATAAGCCTAGTAAAGAAAATGTTGTTGCTGACTTTTTGTCTAGAGTAAATTTGCCTACAGATGAAGAAGGAAAGGTGGACGACCAAATGCTAGATGAACATATGTTTTCTATATCAATACTCTCTCCATGGTTTGTTGATATAGAAAACTACTTGGTTTTAGCACAGTTCCCACCACACCTATCCTCAAAAGAGAAGAGCAAGATAGAAAGGAAAAGCGCCCCTTTCACCTAGATTGAAGGAAATCTCTTCAAACTTGGCCCAGATCAGATCTTGAAAACATGTGTCAAGGAGGAGGAAGTCTTTGACATCCTCATAACCTGTCATGATGGGCTTTGTAGAGGTCATTTTGCACCAAAAGGAATTGCCTTCAGAATACTCCAAGTAGGCTACTACTGACCCACTCTTCATCAGGATGTGAGGAGATATACAAGCCAGTGTGATCGGTGTCAGAGGATGGGGAAACCTTCTCCAAAGGATGATATGCCCATGCAAACTCGAGTGACCTTTGAGCCATTTGAGAAGTGGGGCATGGACTTTGTGGGGCCTATCAGCCCTCCTTCAAAGCGGAAACAATACATCATTGTGTGCACCGATTACCTAAAGTGGGCAGAGAAAAAAGCAATCAAAGTAGCAATGGAGGAAAAAGTAGCTGAGTTTTTGAGAGAAAACATATTCTACAAGTTCAGGTATCCAAGAGAGTTGATCACTGATCAAGGCAGTCAATTCACTTCCAACCTGATTGAATCCCTGCTCACACATCATAAGATCAAGCATAGGACTTCCACCCCTTACCATCCACAAGCCAATGGGAAAATGGAGGTCACTAATAGAGCATTGGAAGGGATCCTAACCAAGGTAGTGAGCAGCAGCAAAAAATACTGGGTGGACAGATTAGTTGAGGCCACTTGGGCCTACAACACCACAAGGAAGACCACCTCCAGGATTACACCCTATGAACTGGTCTACGGGAAGAAGGCTTTCCTGTCAATAGACTTTGAGTTCAATACAATAAGGATGGCAGCTCAACTGGACCTAGACGTCAGCCATGCACATAAGAAGAGATTACTTCAGCTAAATGGATTGGATGAATACAAATTGCAAGCCCTTCTCTATACAAAGGTAGTTCAGCTTCAGAGAAAGATATGGCATGACAAAAATATCAAGGAGAAGCAATTCCAAGAGG
The DNA here is from genome assembly GCA_031772625.1 of Pinus tabuliformis. Taxonomy (NCBI): domain Eukaryota; kingdom Viridiplantae; phylum Streptophyta; class Pinopsida; order Pinales; family Pinaceae; genus Pinus; species Pinus tabuliformis. Next base: position 994,485,183 of record CM062806.1, on the reverse strand, counting down.
GAGATTGGGCACTACTCTATGATTCAAGATATAAGGATTTCAAAGGCAAGCTGAGGACAAGATGGTTGGGACTCTACACTGTGGAGAAATGCAATGACAATGGTTCAGTTTTGATTAGAACCATTGATGATGAAGCCATCCCCATGTTTTTCAATGGACATTGGTTGAAGGTATACAAGAAACGCCTCTCCAAGTGAGAGTTCATCGAATATTTGAATAAAACAGTTATGGTAGTGGAGCATGTCCTAGCTTCCACTTCACCCACTCACTGAAGAAAGAAAAAAAGAAAAAATAAGGATTCAAGTGAAAACCTCCATGAGGCGCTTGAAGCCCATCATTGGGTTGAAAACCTCTTCTAAGGTGGCCCAGTGATGTCAAAAAAAAAAGAGAAAAAAGAATAAGATCCTTGGGTGAAAACATCCCTTGGAGGCGCCCAGGGCAGGCAATTAGGGTGAAAACCTCTCTGAGGCGCCCTAGTTGTTTTCAAAAAAAAAGGAGAAAGAAAATGAATGTTTTGTTACATTACAGGCTTACAGGAGGACTATAGGGACCAGTAGAAGGTGCCAAAGGGACCTTGACATTCATAACAGCTCCCATCTCATCTTCTCCACACCTTCCTCCATCATTTTTGGCATTTATTTCACCTCACTATGCCTCTTTTTCAAAAACTCTATTTTCTATAGGAGGCTCATGTAGGAATTACAGAGAGCCAGAAGTGGCTACAGAAGGTCGTTTGAAGGAAAAAGAAGCTTCATGAAGAACCTATAATCCCTCATACAATCTTGAAACCTCCTTGCCATCATTTTCAAACCTACATCACACCCCAAGCATCATTTTATTCCTGTCCAAGAAAAACACAGAAAAACAGTTTTTCAATTTAATATATATATATATATATATATATCTTAGAGGAAAAAGCACCATCAACCTCACCTGAAGCTTACCTACTACCTCTCCATCTTTATCTACACCTACGACATCATCCTCGAGCTCCAAGCACAAGAATAAGTTGAAGTTTCAAGGGGAGAAGCAACTACAGTAGCTCCTGTAGGAATTCTTGTAGCAGCTGATCCCATAGAGATCTAGCACCAATAGCAAGAGAGTGGAAACATGAAGGTTGGAAAGGCACCTGAAGCTTAGATCCAGCCAGAGAAGAACCTGCATAAGCACACAACCACACATCAGCAGGCAGAGACAACATACAAAAAGGGAAATAAAGGCATGCAGCAGAGAAAGCCACAACACCTCACAGCAAATACACTCAGATCACAGGTAAGTAACTAAGTCACTCCTCTGTTTTCATTTGTGTAATTAGAAGTCATGCAAAATACCCGATATGGTTGAGGTTGAACGAGGGAAAGGTGGCCAGTTAACTTGGCAACCTTCATCTAGTTGACTCCACTCATCCGAGATGTCACCCACACGTACGCACAATCAACTCCAGCACAAGATGCCAAGGACAGGTAGTGGAGGAAGTGTGAACTCCAATGAAATAATGAGGGATGATTATGAGGAGGGCCCATGATAGCCAATCAAGTGGGGACCAACGGTCCGAATATGGACAACGTATACCTTGCCAGCTCAGCACTCATCACCGAAAATATCCATAAAGGGTAATAAGTACTCCTCCCTGAGCATTCTCACCACCTTTTCCTTCATTCTCTCCGTGCAACATAGCTACAATAGTCTCCTTGTGCCCCCACAGCCTCGTAGCCACCTTCCTCCATCGATATCTCCCATATTCTTGCTCTTGGCATTTTCTACAGGAGCACCTACAGGAAATCTACAGGAGGGACAATAGGCTTCTACAGGAGGGGCAATGAGTCATTTTGAAGGGAGAAAACATGATTTTTAGCACGATTTTTGGTCTGAAGAGGTAGGGTTCATGCATACCTCCTGTTGAATATCAATATATGAAAGAAGTGGCCTCAATTTGAGGAGGAAATAAGTCTTTAGTAGTGGAAAAATACATAATAATAAAAAAAAAAATTGCTTATTTAAAAAAAAAACACTGTCCCCTCTCTTTCTCTGTTTTTCTAAAAATTCTTTCTCCACCACCGTATTTGGTTTTCAAAAAGAGTATAGACAATACGATAGGAGGGTTTATGAGGAAGGAGCCCACTAACTCCACTAGGCTCCATGCACATCCTCAACTGGTGGGCATCTTCACAAGGGAAAATTGGATGAATTTCTTCGAGAAATTTCAAGGGTTTGATGAGGAAATTTCCCAAGAGTTTGCTCTCTCTCTGGTCCCTCACACAAGAACTCATGCCACTGTCATGATTACAGGTCTTTCCATGGAGATAACCCCTGAATTTATCAATAGGGTCACTACCCTTCCTCTTAGGTTGCCTTGGAGTAAAGATGAGAAACCAATTGGCCAGGCTACTAAGAAGAACTTTTTCCAAAATAATGAAACCCCTGTTGAAGATAAAAATTGCATTAGAAGGGCTAGCATACCATATCCCTGGGATGAGGTTAGCTATCAAATAATCAAATACATTTCCTGTGAGGGGAGATACAACATTGTTTATGGTTATCACTTTAGAATCCTCCAAGAATAAGGTATGGCATGGACACTCCATCACCTCAGAAGCTCAGTATCCCTTCCTCCTGCAGTCCTTCATTGACTCCAGCACCAAGGTACAAGAAGGAAATTCAGAGCAGCTAGCTCACCATGGCTTTATCAAAATCCTAGTAGAGGAAGCCTTCCATACCTTTACACTCCCTATAGCATGGGAAGTTTTCCGAAACATGACATCTGAGGATGACATAAAGGTCTTAACCTATGATGTCAACCCTACTGGCAGTGAAGAGGAAGAATAGCAAGGGGGAGAAGGTGGAGCCAGGGGTGACATAGAAGAACAAGAAAGGAAGGAGGAAGGAACTGAGATAGAGGAGGAGAGAGTTGAAGAAACAAAGCAGGAAGCGACAGAAAAAGGGACAAAAGAAGGAGAAAAAGTGGTAGAGAAGGAAGAACAAGGAGAAGAGTCCCCTGAGACTTTGGAAAGGGAGGCAGTAGCTACCCTCACTGCTCTCAATACACCAATCAAGCCAAAGAAAAAGAGGAAAAGACAAACCTCCATGTATTTCAGGGCTAGGAAGAGCAGAAGAATTAAAACAAGCAAACCTCAGCCCTCTTCGAAAGTGCCAATTACCATTGAATATTTCCCTCTACCAAGGGGAAAGAATCTCCTTCCAAGACACCTATAACATATGAAAGGTGGACTCCTAGATCTTCCACATGGAAGGAAAAGGCAATACTACTGGACCCAAAAGCTTGAGAAAAGGATAGAAGGATAGCCATAGGGGAAGGATGAAGCACAAGAGATATAAGAACCTAATCCCCATCCTAGTCTTGCCTCCTATTACAATCTACTTGAGGGAGGAAGGATAATCCCACAGAAATTTGCAATTCCACTATTTTTTGAATTGGAGAAAGAAAGAGTGAGAACACATAGGTGGATGCAGATAACAAATTCAAAAGGAGTTGAAGATGTTGGCCATATGGAAAAAAAAAAACTCAGGGAAATGGGTAGAGAGTTTAGTGCTCTCAGAGACAGGGAAGCAATTACAAGAAGCCACCTTGAAACTGAAAAAAATTTGCTAAGGAGGCAGCTGCAAGAGAAAGAGACCCAGTAGGCATGCATGGCTAGCTTATCCATGGAGGCATTACAATGCAAAATATCACCCAAATCCTACAACCTCTATCTAAAGGACCAATGGTTACAATTCCAAATAAGGACTTTGGCACAAAGAGGCACAATGCCTTTACAAGACTACAGGCAGTTCATGGATTTGTGTGACCAAAGCACATTAGAGGATAAAGCGAAGATGACAGAATTCTACTTACACAACATGGCCCTCATAGACATGAATGTGTGTGATCCCAATTCCAAGCTAGGGGACCTGCAATTAATGGCCATGCCCTCATGGATAGACGATGAAGAATTGAGGGCAACAGAAATAAAAATATTGATGATAAAGGAGCAGAATGAGCCACTAATGATAAGAGTTGAGCCATCAAATCCTATGGCACTCGTCAGCACACACAACCTACTTGCTAATGACCCTTATATTGCCCCTAGATATCTCACCAATCAGGCACAAGCCATTGTACACTTTTAGGATATGCAAAGGCTACTTGGGGATGACTGTGTGCATGCATGCATGACAAGATGGAACACCTTACCACATTGTTATAGACATTTTTGGGCACTATAACCCCAAGCATAAATGTCCATAAACCAAGGGCTCCTAAGTCCCTAAAAGTGTTGTTCCAACTCCTAAAATAACAAGGTCAACTGATTACAGCATCTCCCAGAAGTTCTCCATGAAAAACTACTCAGAACTGGTCAAAACTGGACCATTTCACCTGCTCCATAGGAAAATTGCATTGCATCCCACCTGAATACACACAGTATGTGCGATGCATGTCAAAAACCCTTCTATGGGTGTGATGGGCGAGAAGGGACAAATGGCAGGGTCAATCCGCAAGCTGGAGGAGCATGGAATCTTCCAAAAACCTCTCCTGTGACACTTGCCTCTCTGAATTCGACCAGGGATGAGTAAGAGATCATCAATCTCCAAGTGGAATCAAGAAATATCAAAGAGGAGACACTAATCAAATCTCAAAAGCTGACTCACCCCCCTTGCAGACATGTATATATGAATCCCTCATCCCAGAGATCCAGACGCTGGAATTTTGTATCTTGTAAGGAAGTGTTGTTGGTTTCTGGGTGCAATATCATAGTATTGGGTGATCTAAGCTTTTCATGAGGTGAAGAAGGGCTTTCTTGTTGAGAGGATGATGTTGGGTCAGAACAATTGGTTGTAATTCTCTTTGCTCTTTCTTGATTATCAATAAATCTATTCAAGTTTTCCTCCACATTCTTGTATGATTGATGATTTATGCATTTGCATGCTCAATGTACATCTGATCCTATATTGTTTATGATAATAGATCTATGTTCTTGGATAGTGTTATGCTGCTTTGATCCTACAGGTACTCTTTGAAGCTGGGTAGACAAGGAAGTGAGTGGCAAAGACCTACCAGAAGAGAGAGGAATCGACCAAGGAACCAAGCGCAAGATAGAGGTTTGTCTCCATATTCTTCTCTTATCTATTTCTCATAAAGGAAAACGAAAGTAGTTTTTAGTGTGTTTGTTTCTAAGGTAGCTACTAGCCTTAGTGCGACTAGCAGCTCTATATAGACACTAGTTTTCCTGATAACAAAATGGTGACTCCACTGGGGAGCAAATAGATTGTTTGTTCATCTACATTTGTTTACTTTATAAACTTACAGACGGAGCCTGAAGTCAAGCCAGCTAGCCTTCGAACTGCATTTTCTATGCAAGTGCAAAGTAGATCAACGCTGCTTCAGTCTATCTCCAGGTTTTTTTTATGAATTAAAAGATTGATTTACAAGCTCTCTAATTGCCCTCATGGTGGCTCTAGTAACCTCCTTAGATCTACCCCTGTGATTGATATACTGATTACCACTTGCTCGGCCTAAATACCTGAACTGAACTGCAAACTGTGACCCGGAATCCAATCAAAGTCTCGTCCCTGGTCTAGCACACTGTCTGTTCTGTGAACTTCAAATGCATCGCACTTCCCAAGTGTAGTAGGTGCGTTGCAGTTCAGTTTCACTGTGTTACAGGTGCGCTGATCAGACAAGACCTTGTTCCTAAATTTTGGTTTCTGTGTTCACTCTTTTCAGCTCTATTAAGGAGTTTTGCTGCCTGTAGTCAGTACACCTCTGTTTGAAACCCCTTTCCTTGCTATTATTCCGCCTCCATTGTGCAAAGAACTGTAAATTTTTTTATCTATTTTTGAGTCATTTTCATTTCTCCTTTACAAAGAAGTAGCGTAATTGTACTATCGTTTCTTGATTTGAATGTGTCGCAAGTGTCATTTTCAGTCATAGAAGAGAATCTAATTGTTCTTGATAGTCAATTACATTGTTACTCTTGTATTTGATTTGAGTTAGTATTTTTTCAAGTGTCGAAAGCAAGTTTTCAATTCCAAATAATAAAGTGCCGTCATTGTCCTCATTTTGTTTTGAAAAGAAACTTGTTAGTAATTTTCGCTTTGGAAAATAATTCAGATTTGCACTTAGATTTCTTTTTATCATTCACACATTAAGAAGGCTGAAATCAAATACATGCATGTGCATTTGCATTTAGACTGATTGTTGGTTTGATTTAGGACAGTGCATATAGTGTGTGCTCTCTGCTCTTTGTTGAAATAACGCCATCTCTCTTTCCTTAGTATCTAGGATTTTCATTGCAAAAGAAGATTAAACGATTGTTTATCATCTTAGATTGCATTTTAGGAATTGTACATCTACATCACACGGTGAACCTGAAAGGCAAATTTCTTAAGCAAGATCAACCATAAAATAAATTTAATGAATCTAAAAACGCTTTGGAACCTAACGCACAACATCTAGAAGTCTAGGCTAGAGACGTATTCCGGGGTCGTAAAGCCTAGTAACTGTTGTTCTCACTGTTGGTTGGGTGATTCCTCCACTTTGAGACGATAAGTGCCAGTACAGACTTGTGCTCCCACGTACCGTTCAATATATTTTGGGAGACCACAATAGGCTTTATCCTTTATCCATAGGAAGCTGTGTCTGCCGCCCTATCGATCGCAATGCACTGAACACAACATTCGGGAAGATTGACTGCCATACCGTAAAAAGTATTCTGCAGTTTTGCAATTGGTTTGGTAATCCATCTGTCTAGATTTCCAGAGCAGTCCCTTTCGTTCATTTTCAAACTCCTTAATAGAAAATGTCCATCTGAGCACTTGTCACTTCAGGCTCATTAAAAATCGAAGGCGACTAGAGTCATCTTTTGTTTTTTCTCGACTCTTAAAAATTGAAAAAACAATTGTGTCAAAGCGTCTAAAATTCATCTAATTCGGAAACATACTTCCCCTTGATTTTTAGTTGATCGAGTAATCCGCAATCATGGAAGAAAGTCAATTGAAACCCAGTCGTTCGCGGAGGCTTACGAGTCAACCATCTTTGTCTCCAGAGTCGAAACTGTTACGAAGAAAGCAAACTCATTTAACCGGTTCCAAATCCCCTGGTAAAGTTATAACAAGTGTTTCGACACCATCGGAGACTCCGGTTACTCCAAACATTTCTGGTATCCCTGCCTTTACAGAAGAAGTTCAACAGCCACCAAAGGACAGTAGAAATGATCCTAGTGTGAAGGTAAACACTTGTGTTACTGAGCCAGCTCCATCTACAGCTGATTCGGAAGGTGTTATTCCCCAAACATCTGTCGCTGCAGATTCTATACCTTCTTCGGCACCAGAAATATTTTATGGGCCTGACGATCTACCTCTTCCACCTGGTCTGATTGCTATAGAAGATATTGTGGAGGATCCTCCATCTAGTACTCCATTGCGATTTGGAGTCGGGATCACTTTATATCCTTCTTCGTCAAAAATTAGTCTACCGCCATCGGAAGCTCTTATAGAATCGCTAGGAAATCTTTTGGATAGACTAGAAATGTTTGAACAACCGTCGACATCTAGGACTGTGTCATCTGACACAGTGACAACAAAACTCCTTGTTGTCACTCCAACAATGTTTGCTAGCATACCATCTATCCCAACTAGCTCTCAATCGCTAGACGAGGCCTACTCAGGGGCTATTTCGACTGTATGGTCCATTCCTATTTGTTCATCTGGAATAGTATCTGGGAACTCTTATGTTGAGTCTCAGGAAATTGATCCTTCAGGGTGTCAATTTGGGAAGTCCGGTCCTCAAGGGAAAAAAATTCCTTTAAGCACTAGATTACAGCCGTATGGGGGGTAGTATACCCTTTCATTGTCTCCTCCGGGAGGACAACCATATGGGAGTTCACAAAAAAATTTAGGTTATGCTGGAATTACATCTAGCGGTTGGGTGTCGATACTGCCTCAACAACCAAGAGTTGTATATTCAATGCAACAATGCTTACCTATGTCAAATATACCGAGTACGCCAGCTATTGTGATGGTGTCGCAAGTACAAGAGTTGCCTGTTGTATGCCAACCTCAGTTTTCTCAGGTGGTAATGCAACAGCCTCTTGTCCCTATGACTCAACCACAATCGCCAACTAGTGGAACGACACAGGCCCAAACGGGTACAATTACCCCTCATCCTGGTCAAATAGTCAGTATTGGACAACAACGCATGGCTTCACAACCATGGCTGGTGCAATACCAACAACCGCAATTCCAACAAGTATACCAAGGATATGAGCAACAAATCTGTTATAGACATTTTTGTGCCTCGCAACATGGAGCATGAAATGTCAATAAATACAGGGATCCTCAGTCCCTAAACATGTTGTTCTTACCCCTAAAAGAACAAGGTCATCAAACAACAGCACTTCCAATCAGTTCTCCACCTGAAAACACTTCAAAACAGGCTAATTTTGGATCATGTCAGCTGCTCCACTGAGCATCTGCGCTGGAATGCAACTGCTCCTCCTTGTACCTGCGCTGGAAGTCAAATCTAATGAAGGCTACCTGCGCTGGGCGAGATTGGCCAAGTGGCACAGTCATTCTGCAAGGTGTCAACTGCCCAGGAAGCTTCCAAACTGACACTTGGTTCATGAGATTCGCCCTGTGATGAGTAAGAGGTACTTGATCACCATGTGTAAGCAAGGATCTCCAAGTGGACTCAAGAACTGAAGATTAACTGAAGAGGGAGAGGACACAAGGCAGCTTCATGTCAGTCTCAAGCTGACTCATCCTCTCTTCTTCTCTCCTATATATAGAGCTCTTCTATGAGGTCTAAGGAGGCTGGAATTTTGTGTAAAGCAAGGAGGTGCTGTTGGTTTACAGTTAGAGCTATTGGGTGATTGTTTTACTAGAGGTGAAGAGGAGAGTTCTTGCTGCTGGGGAGGTGCTGCTGGATTGGAGCCATCATTGGTTGTAACCTTCTCAGAACCCTGTTACTTCTATCAATAAAGTTTTGCATGTTCTCCTATATACTTGTATTGCATTGATGTATTGTATTTACATGTATATTTGATTCACTCTAATCCATGCATCAGTTATGAGTACTTGTATCTTGTAGTTTCCTCTCTTGTTTGTGCAGGATCCGTGTGTAGCTGGACCAGCAAAGAGAAAAAGGAGCTGTGAACAAGAGACAAAGAGAGAGGATAAGGATCGACTAAGCGAAAGACACCAGGTTGGTTAATCTCTTCTTCCTTCTCTCTGTACTTTCATAAAGGAAAACATCAAAGCTTTACTTTCAGTTGTTGCTAAAGACTGTCACCTTTAGAGTAGGGATAGGGTCATCTGAGTCGGATACTTTTCCCCACAACAAACTGGCGACTCCACTGGGGAGCCTAGTATCTTGTTGGTGTTTGTAGTATTTTGCTATTCATTTCTTGAAGAAAAGAGTACCAAATCGAAAAGCTTTTGACTATATCAAAAGCGAAGTAGAGGGTCTGCTACTCTTGCTCATTTGCTGAGCAAATTCAAGATTTAAAGAGCTTATCTACAAAAGAATCTTTACTCTTTGTGATAGATATTCATCCTCTTGATCATCCCTTAGCCTGTACTTGACCTATAGCTTTTTATTTCAGCAAAAACAGTGCATTTTTGAGCTTTTTATGACCGGGAAAACTTTGTAGACGCAACTCTCGTGTCCCAGAGCAGGCTGTCCATAGGCAGTCTGCATTACAGCGCAGGTGCTCCCTTCGGGAACTGCGCTGAGAGTCAAACTGACAGACCAGAGCCTGCGCTGGTCCAGTTAGCCAATGTCTTGCTGAGGTTTCCCTTTGTGTCTGAGCCCTGTTTTCACTGATTTTTTGTTGATTGCTTGCTGGTCATTGTACTTGCTGTAAACCAACTTTCCTTGACATTATTCCGCCTCAGTTGTGTGATGAAACTGTGATTGTTCTTTTAGTATTTCTTGTTTCAGTTACAGTTTCCCATTGTGAAAAGCGAACCAGTATAGCTGTGGCCTCTTAGATCCTGAACTGTAAAAGTGTCTTTGTGATCTTAAGAGCTAGTTTTATTACTGTTCATGGCTGTTTGAGTTTGTTTGTTTTTCATCTTATGGTTTGAATTCGTATATTTTTAGTGTTAAAACAAGTACCTGTAAGGTGCCTTTTCATTTTAGACGAAACTTGCTTGTTTACACTTCAAATTGAATTCGAAAATTATACAACACTTTCCTTTTGTCTACATCAACATTAAGGGAAAAGAAAAGAAATACATGCATCTTGCATTTGCATTTTTGATAAGTTTGTGTGTCTGATCTAGGAGAAAGTGCATTAGTTTGTGCTTTGTGCTCTGTGTGGAAAGATATTGTTTTTCTCTCCCCTCAGTAGTTAGGATTTTCAAAGCTAAAAAGATTGTAAAGCTTGCTTATCATTTTAGCTGCATTTAGGAATTTGTACCAATACATCTCGTGGTGATCCTGAAAGACAAACTGATAAACAAGATCAACTTAAAATATATTGAATGAATCTAAAAACGCATTGTAACATAACGCTCACAATAGAGGTCTAGGTAGAGACGTGTTCCGGCGTCGTTAAACGTAGTGACTGTCGATCTCTACGAAGGTGGGTGATTCCTCCTGAGGGACGATAGCACTAATACGGACTTGAGCTCCCGCGTACCGTCGCGTATATTGGGAGACCCCTATAGGCAATTATCCTTTATCCTTAGGAAGCCGTGTCGACTGCCCTACTGATCGCGATGCAGTGAACACAGCATTCACGAAGATCGACCACCCGTACCGTAAAACTTACTCTGTGGTTTCGCGAAAGGTTTGGCACACCCTCTGCCTAGATCTCCAGAGCAGTTTCTTTTGGCCCTTTTCAAACTCTATAACTGAAAAGGTCCAACCGAGCATTTGTCACTTCGGGCTCGTTAATACATCGAAGGCGACTAGAGTCATCTTTAGCTTTTTCTCGACTCTTAAAACATGAAAAAGCAAAGTTGTGTCTAAAAGCGTCTAATAAAATTCATTCAATACGGAAACATAATTCCCCTTTTTTGTATTTTAGTTGATCAAGTAATCCGCAACCGTGGAGGAAAGTCAATTAAAACTCCGTCGTTCGGGGAGACTTGCGAGTCAACCGTCTTTGTCTCCGGAACTGAGAGTAGTACGGACGAAGCGAACTCGCTGGACCAGGTCAAAATCTCCTTTTAAAGTTAGAACGGAAGTTCCAACAACATCTGAGATTCTGGTCACTCCCAATATTTCTGGAATCCCTGCCTCTATTGAAGAAGTTCAACAACAACAGAAGGACAGTGATACTGATCCTAGTCTGAAAACAAGTACTTGCGTAACTGAACCAGTTCCATCTGAAACCGGTCCACAGAGTCTTGTTGTTCAAACAACTGTCGCTGTCGAAGCAACCCCTTCTTCGGCACCAGAAATCTTTTACGGACCTGACGGTCTTCCTCTTCCTCCTGGTCTGATTGCAATAGAGGAAATCGTAGAGGACCAGCAAGCAAATACTCCAATTCATTTTGGAGTAGGTACCCCTCTTTTTCCTTCTGCATCAGAAGTTTGTCTATCGCCACCGGAAGTTCCTGAAGAATCGTTAGGAAGTTTATTGGATAGACTTAAAATGTCTGAACAACCGTCGACATCTAGGACTGTGCCAAATGACACAGCAATAGCAGAAGCTCCTGCTTTCACTCCAACGATGTTTGCCGGCATACCATCTGTCCCAACTAGTTCTCATCAACTAGAAGGAGTCCACCCAGGGACTATTATGACAACTTGGTCTGTTCCAGTTTGTTCTTCCGGTATAATACCCGGTAATTCTTATGTTGAAACTAGACAAATTGATCCCTTTGGGAATCAGTTTGGGCCATCCAGTCCTCAAAGGCAATCTATACCCTTGAGCTCCGGATTGTTACCGTATGGGGGGCAATATGCCCTTTCACTTCCTCTTCCGGGAGGATACCCATACGGCAGTTTTCAACCACATTCAAGTTTAGCTGAAGCAACGACGAGTGGTTGGGTACCTATGTTACCCCAACAACCAAGAGTTGTATATTCCATGCAACAATGTGTACCTATGTCTAGTATCCCGACGACGCCAGCAATTGTGACCGTGTCGCAAGTTCAGTCGATGCCTGTTGTATGTCAACCCCAAGTTGTAATGCAACAACCAATTGACCCTGCAACACAACCACAATCGCCAACTGCCGGGACGACACAGATACAAACAGGAACCATAACCCCGCATCTTGGTCCATCGGTTAGTGTCGCACAGCAAAACATAGCTTCACAACCATGGATGGTGCAATACCAACAACCTCAGTTTCAACAGGTGTACCAGGGATCTGAGCAACAGATCTTTGCGAATAGTGGGCAACCCTATATTCAGAATGGGTTAAACCAACCACTTTACAGTGGCCAAGCCCACCAACCATATCACTCATATCAACATCAGTTGCATTATGCTGGTATGCAAAGGCCTACTGCTCAGGCAATTCCATCGTACCCTGGGTACGCCTCGCCAAACCTGAATCAGCAGTTGCCATTCGTGGCGACCCTAGAATTACCAAATTTACATCGATTAACGAATGATCCAATCGCCTATGCCCATTGGTGGCCAGCGATTCCTCACAAACTTCCTTCGGACATTCCTAAATTCAATGGAAATCCTGGTGAAGATCCGTCGAATCATGTGATGACATTCCATCTGTGGTGTTCGTCGAATACCTTGAATGATGATTCGATAAGGCTTCGCCTTTTCCAGAGGACATTGACTGGTCCGGCGGCTAAATGGTATATTGAATTACCTAGAGCCTCTTTCGACAATTTTAGTTCCCTAGCCACGACTTTCTTAACACACTTTCAGTTACCTATAAGGTACGAAACTGGAACAGAGATCTTGACCAATTTCAAGCAGACAACAGCCACACATATATCAGATCATATACATGAGTGGCGCCGTCGGCGCAGAATGGTAAAAACCTATGTTCCAGATCAGCTATTAGCTGAGTGGTTTATAAAGTCGCTTCTGCCTGCTATAACAGAAGATGTGGCCAAGGGAGGCGTCGTAACAGAGGAGCAAGTTATTGCTCGTGCTCAATATTTGGACTTAGTATATACTCAGTCGGGCACGCTCTATGATAAGATACCTGACGCCCCCAGACTAGAATTTTCAATCCCTCCTCCTCCCGGATCGAATAGTGACTCTCATGCCGGTGATGGCGTGATTGGAACTGCAAACGCTAAGTCGACAAGGGATTCGAATAAGAAAGCCCGTAAGACTTCGAATCAAAAAGCAAATCAAGAGATTCTTGCTTCGGAGGTAAACACTGTATCTACGGATAAAGACAAAAACTCCAATCAACCAGGAAGCAAGAAGAAACAAAACAAAGGGAAGAAGAAGAAACAAGGTGGGTCATCCCCTCAAAAAACTTCTTCAAACCCTCCTGGGCAAGGGAAACAATTTTATCCATGTCAAATATGCGATGAAAATCATTTGACAAAGAACTGTCCGTTCAAAGCTGAGTTAAAAAGGTTCTTTAAAAGTTCCCAAACTTCAGCTGTGTTAACTGATCCATTTCCCACCCCAGGTCAAAATATGGTTGATAGTGGAAATGCTTCCCCGTCTCAAGTGCTTATGTTGTCGGTTTCTAAGCAAAATGATGCTTTGATCTCGACAAGGAATAAAGATTATGGGAATCCGCCGGTGTCGAACGACAAAGGGAAAGATCAACCCAGTAGTTCGACAACAACTTCGGCAGAAGTTGTACCCCCCCTCACGCATGAATTAACAATAAAGCCACCTAAGGGAGTAGTACACAAGTCGACATTTAATCCTCGTGCCAGAGCGGCGCAACACTATAATGTAGTGGAGGATTTGGCCCAATCGCCATCTGCTATGTCGACTCTTGAGGTACTACAAAATTGTCCATCCCAAAGACAAGCATTGTTATCAGCAATTGGTGGAGTGGATCCTAAAGATTCCAATCTTGTATCCTTTGATCACAAAGGATATGATCCTCGGTTACCAGCGCAATTAGCTTTCCTTATTCAAGTGAAAGCACTCAACAAAACTGTTCATAGAACGATTATTGATGAGGGAGCATCGACGTGTATCATGTCGATGAGTTGCTGGAAAACTCTTGGATCTCCAACCTTGTCGCGATCTTCGACGACATTGAAAGCATTTGACGGTAGGTCGTACACTCCGTACGGTATCCTAAATAATTTTAAGGTTGAACTAGGAGGAAAAACAGTAGAAATTGATGTTGAAGTCATTGATGGCAATCTTGACTATAACATCCTACTGGGAAGACCATGGATATATGCCATGGCAGCTGTAGTGTCGACATATTTTAGGAAGATCGCATTCCCGTTTGAAGGAGGAATTACGATCGTCGACCAACAGAATTTCCTCCCTAATGGTTCACAAGTTACTGGAAGCATTCCCCTGATCCATGGGAGCGACCACTCAATACAAGATATCGGAGTAGGCTTGCTAAAAGATCCCACAATGATGGGAACTTTCACGTTGCCACCTCCTTTCCATGAAGGGAATATCCCGTTTGTAGCAACATGCAACATGGTATCTTCGTCAAAGGTCGCAGAAGACAAAGTCGTCATGGATTATCAAGTGGTTTTGCCACCTAGCCCTATTGAAATATTGTAGCAATCAATGTTTCAGGCATGGAAGGCGAGCCCAAATCAACGCTCGTCAAGCGTTTGGGTAGATAGGTCCGAAGAATATGGTACCCCATTAGATCCATGGTCAAAAGTTCATGGGACTGACGAAGGAATCTTACAATCATTAATGATTGAGGGGGCACCATGGAATGATCACCACCATCGTTCCCTTCTTCCAGAATGTGAAGAAGAAACTCAGCACGACCTATACCACCCTTCAGTGTTTGAATTCCTAACAAATACTGTAAATACGGTGGATTCAGAGAGAAACCTATCCAATATTGAAGAGACCGTAGCCGTAAACATCTCGACAAAATCTGATGTTGTGGAGAATATCCATGTCGGCAAAAGTTGTTCCCCTTCAGAACTGGAAATATATAGTGCTCTCTTTCGCGAATTTAGAGATGTCTTTGCATGGTCATATGATGAAATGCCAGGCATTGACTCGAGCATAGTTGAACATGAAATTAAAATGTATCCTGATGTCAAACCAGTAAGACAACGGCTTCGACAGGTACATCCGAAGAAAGCCGCTGCCATTAAGGCGGAAGTTGAAAAACTTCTCCATGCTGGATTCATCTACCCGGTTCCTCTAACCGATTGGGTATCGAATATTGTCCCTGTTATGAAAAAACAAGGGACGATAAGAGTGTGCGTCGACTATAGGGATGTAAACCAAGCTTGTCCGAAGGACAACTACCCTACACCCTTCATCGACCAGATAATTGATGAATGCGCCGGATGTGAAATCTTTTCCTTTATGGATGGATTCTCCGGGTATAATCAAATAAATATCTGCCCACAGGACCAGTCTAAGACTGCATTTATTTGTCCGTGGGGCACATTCGCTTATCGAAAATTACCCTTTGGTTTAAAGAACGCAGGGGCGACATTTCAGAGGGCAATGAATTATGCCTTCCATGACATCAAGAACATTGTTCAACCTTACCTCGACGATCTTCCGGCTCATTCGCGGAAGCGGACTGATCATCCGCGGCATTTGAGAGAAATATTTCTACGTTGCCAACATTATAAGATAAGACTCAATCCGCACAAGTGTGTGTTTTGCGTCGGTTCTGGTCGTTTACTTGGCTTTGTGGTCTCTAAGGACGGGATTCGTCTCGACCCTTGTAAGGTTCAGGCAATCATTAATTTGCCTCCACCTTCAAATTTGCTTCAGATTCAGAAACTCCAAGGGAAAGCAAACTTTCTAAGGAGGTTCATTCCAAATTACGCAGAACTTGCCAAAGGTTATACTCGTCTTTTGAAAAAGGATGTACCTTTTGTCTGGGACCAGGTTGCGCAAGCTTCCTTTGACGCTCTGAAAGATTCTCTAGTAAGAGCATCATTAATGTACGCCCCGGACTATCAAAGAGATTTTAACCTGTATCTAGCTGCAGCAGATACGACCATTGCGATGGTCTTAGTGCAAGAAGTCGATGGAATTGAACATCCTATTTATTATTTAAGTAAAAACTTAAATGAAACAGAAAGTAAATATTCCTATGTTGAAAAACTAGCGCTTGCTGCTGTTCAAGCGATTCAAAGATTTCGACATTATGTCCTCTTTAGGAAAACTACCGTTCTGTCAGATTGCAACCCCATGACGTATATACTGTCGCGACAGTTGCTTGGGGGCAAATATTCAAAATGGATAGCGATCCTTCAAGAGTTTGATCTGGATTTTGTAAAATCCAAATCAAAGAAAGCTCTAGTTTTTGCGGAATTATTGTGCGATCTCCCATCGTCGTCCAACGATGAAACATCAGAAGAGTCAATCGTGGATGAAAATTTGTTTCTGATATCAGTAAGCGATGAGTGGTATGGAGACATCATTGTTTATCTCCAAACCCAAAAATTTAGGCCTAATACCTCACACTCGGAACGGAAACGTATACGATACCAATCTAAAGACTACATGATCGTCGGTGATACACTTTACCGTCGTGGTGTCGATACGGTTCTGAGGAGGTGCCTTACCCATGAGGAGGCCGAAAAAGCCCTGAATGATTGTCATTCAGGCGCGTGCGGGGGACATCAATCTAGATATGCAACAGCACAAAGAATCTTACGAGCAGGATATTTCTGGCCAACTATGTTTAAAGATTGCATAATAGCTGTCAGAAGTTGCCATGCATGTCAGATCTTTGATAGCAAAACCAGAAGACCGCCCGCACCCTTACAGCCAATAGTTGTTGTTGGGCCCTTCGCCAAGTGGGGCATCGATTTCATGCAATGTAACCCCACCTTGACCGGGGGGCATGGGTATATTATAGTCGCTGTTGACTATTTTACCAAATGGGCCGAGGCGATGCCTACATTGGATAACACTGGTGAAACAGCTGCCCTTTTCTTTTTTAATCATGTAGTCGCCAGGTTCGGCGTTCCGCAAGCTATAGTGACAGATCATGGATCGCATTTTCGCAATCACATGATGGTTGAATTAGCTGCCAAACTAGGGCTATCTCACGACAGCTCTACCCCATATTATCCACAAGCCAACGGACAAGTTGAGGCAATCAACAAGGTCCTGAAGCGTATGTTGCAAAGGATGATCGGGGTTCACAAGAGAAGATGGCATCTAATCCTGTACTCAGCATTATGGGCTTACCGAACCTCGGTAAAAAACGCCACTGGGTTCACACCATTCCAATTGGTGTATGGCCTGGAGGCAGTATTACCGATCCAGTGCGAAATTTCGTCTCTTAAACTCGCAATTGACCTCCTCCCCGGAACCTCAGAAGAAGAGGCTCGTTTCTTGGAGTTAATCCAATTGGATGAAAACCGTCGTGACGCTGCTTTGGCAAACGAAGCCCATAAGAAACGAGTCAAAGCACAGTTCGACAAGAATGTCAAACCTCGCATCTTCTCTGAGGGTGACTTGGTTTTGCTTTACGACCAAGAATCCGACAAATTAGGAGCAGGAAAATTTCAGTCCTTGTGGATGGGTCCCTATATTGTTAAAAGGGTGTTAGCAAAAGGAGCCTACGAGTTAATGGATTATGACGGAATACCACTGGCGCAACCCCGTAACGGGTTGTACCTCAAGCGTTACTATGCCTAAATAGTAACCTGAGTGCTTTTGTTGTATTTTGTTTTCGCTAAAATGTTTGTTTCGGTTAAGTAATCCGCCCTTCTCATTTGTTGCAGATGTCGAATTATTCTGAGACATATGTGGGATATGCTGACGGAACGAGTCGTAGTACGCGGAATTTGTCCTCCGCAGCCTGGGCCATTTTTGATCCAAGCGGCGAGTTAGTGAGTTTCAGAGGTGTGTGTATTGGGCGGTCAACGAACAATATCGCTGAATATAGCGCGTTGATTGAACTCCTCTCTGATACCATCGCTCATGGTATACACCGACTAATTGTTAGGCTAGACTCACAACTTGTGATACTACAACTCACTGGTATATATTCAGTCCGCAATCCAGCTATTTATCGTATGTTTCTAAGGGTTAAGATTTTGGAAAGAGAGTTTGATTTAATTCAATACCAACATATTTCCATAAACTTGAACACATTAACAGATTCATTAGCAAACTATGTATCAGATAGACATCTACAACATATATAAAAAGAGATGCATCGGTGCTATGCAAGTGGATCACAAATAAACTGAAATAAACTCCGAAAATTAAAATATATAAAGCTGTTTATAGTTTTTACATAATGTGCTGTAATCAAAACAAAATTGGTCATGCGACCTAGAACTCAAAAAGATGCTAGGGGGCACCTTAGCCTAGTGGTGCTCATGAAAGTACGTCACGGTCTGTGCGATCATGCGCAAGAGACGAGTCCATCGTCTAGGCACGCCAATAGTGTGCCGCTGCAACTGTAAAGGTAACTCGTCAATCTGTACATCCGGAAGACCACGAGTAAGGCTCTCAACCTGCTCCTGCACAGCTGCAAGTATCTCAGTATCACCAAGGTCGCGAATAACAACTCTCCTAGCAAGCTCTGCTGCTGGGGCAGCAACTAGCGATCGTGGACGAACTACTGGACGAACAGGACCAACATCTGCATGCACCCAAGAGTTTGATCAGTTTTGAACAGTAACATCTTGAATAAAAACAATAAACAGTGATATGGTCAGAGATTTTACCAATAGCGCCCCATTGCTCGCCATCCGGAAGCACCAAGTCCGGATCACCTCAGTAGTCCATACCCACATATGGATACTCAGAAAATGCCATCTCCTGACGCTCGAACCACCTAAAGAAGGACTCAGTGAAAGTGATATGAGGTTGACCAGCATGCCGGGACATATGGTCAACCCACCTCTGCATGCGTGGCTCGGTTGGAGAAGGAAAATCAAGCATGATGTACTGAGGTTGCATCAATGGGATTTTCTCCAAGATAAAGGCAGTCAGAATAGAACCAAATCCAAAATTCTTCAGCCCCCCGTCCTTTACCTTGGTCAATTGACTTTTCATCTGAACAAGTACTGCATCACACCAGTTAAACACTTTCGGTTGGAGACACTCCAAAGCGTGCTGCATATAAGATCTGTTGGCAACATGTAAAGCTGCGCTACCTGCCATCCTACCAATGGTAAACAGAATGGACCTGAGAGACCTGTCAGTGATGTCACGGATATTGATCTTGCCGTCTTTGCTCGGCTGTGAACCTTCCCGGCAATACTGACGAATGTAGTCCCTGGTGGAATTAGTCCCTCGGACCGTACCTGACAAAGAAATGGGGGCACCCCGCCTTGACAACCCAGTCAAGAAGTACATGTCCTCTATGGTCAAGGGGATGGTTTTCCCCCTAATCTGGAATACTTGGTTGACAGGATCCCAAGCATCAACCATATACTGCAGTAAAGAAATCTGTGCTCTCATGCTAGAGATACGGAAGAACTTCAGCAGGCCACAGTTCCGAAACGCGTTCACCGTGACTGGGTCATGGAGCGCAACCATGTCTTCTGCTTCATGTTCTCGTTCTCGCCATGTAAGGGACATTTTGTTCAAAGTTCCCTACAATCAAACAAGAGAAAGAGTAAGTTCCTGATTTTGATGAAAATCTGGCGAAAAATCATCAAAAAACTCATGCAAGGTCAGCTTTTCTAGGTCCAGCGCAGGCAGAGAGTATTCCCCTTGCGCTGAGAATCAGTCTGCCATAAGGCTGCTTGAAATATAGTGCAAGTTTCGAAAGGGGAACCTGCGCTGATGCCAGGGCGCCCTGATGAAACCCCTGGGGCCCAGAAACCCTGAAAAACATGCATGAAACTGAAAAAGGAAACCATGAAAGTGAAGGGCTAAGGTTTAGCTCCTACCTGGTCCAAACGGCGCCGAAAATCGTCCACAGAATCTCCCGGAATCAGCTGGTGAAAATCAAGGAAGAAGAGGCACCTCCAGAGCTCCAACAAGCAAAATGCAAATGAAATGGTAAATGAGAGGTAAAAACTCCTTTTTATGACTTTTTACACAGTTTAAAGTTAAATATTAGGGTTATAATCTCGTTTTCATGCAAATATTGTCCATTTCTAACAAAGTTTGTTGCAGCAATTGAAAATGAAGTACTACATTTGAAAAGAGAAAAGCTAGTAAAAGTAAAAAATTAAATTTGACCATGAATCGAGCAGTTCTACCTCGAATTTATGCTCGTTAAAAAATAGAAAAGTGTGAGCAAAGTTTCCAGCAGAGTCCAAGCTCATTAAAAAATGAACTTATCCCGGTAAACAACCATTGCGATCGTAAAGTTATCAGCCTTAAAAACCTTGGTCGTGTTTTCATCCGTCACCTCCACTGTCATTTGGCCGATCGTTCACCCCCATATGTGTGTTTACCCATTTTGAGGAACATCTGCGAAGAGTGATTTTCACCTAGCCATCCTTGCGACACTACCGTGATTGGAAAATTCCAATTTGTACCTGGAATCTGCTGCTATCCCTGTTTATCACTCGTTCCTCAAAAGACGAGTCTTCTTTGAGCTCTTTTCACTGACTCGTAAAAAATGAAAAGTTTGCCGAGTTCTGGCCTTCCAGCTCGTTAAACAACCGGAACGCTATCCCTCCTCTAGATTTTAATCTTTTTGGACCTGAGGGATTATTGCACAAAAAGATCGAGCACTTGCCTTGTTCGGCTCGTAAAAGTACCGAACAACCATCCCTTCTGTATTGTTTTATACTTTTTCGGACTTAAGGGATTAGATGACGAAAAAGGAATTATGGAGTTAACTTTCTGTACCTTTTCAGACTCTCTAAAAATGAAAAGGACCGAGTTTTCCTTGTCGTTAGACTCGTTAAAATGATTAAATAGCGACAAACTTGTCTTTAGACGAGAACGAGTTTCCCTATCGCTAGGCTCGTTAAATCATAGCGATGGGCTTGCCCGAAGGGCAGGTTATAGAACAAGCATATGTTATCCTCCTCAAGCTTGACAAAAATAAAGAGGTACTGGTCAGAAATGACTGGGGAAAAATTGGGAGAACATCAAAGTTTAATGGTAGCAAGTCGCTCTTGAACATGACACTTTTCCTCCGTACCACATCGAGTTGGGTTGTTTCATTCACTGGTCTCATCGCCATGGTCCTCGCCAAACCATCCACATTTGGGGTAATGCTACCGATCCATCGCATCAGTGTCGTTATATGTTCAAGAGGGGTCATTCTGAAAGTGTCAACCGTGTCCCATCCACTGCCATAC
Source organism: Pinus tabuliformis (assembly GCA_031772625.1). Taxonomy (NCBI): domain Eukaryota; kingdom Viridiplantae; phylum Streptophyta; class Pinopsida; order Pinales; family Pinaceae; genus Pinus; species Pinus tabuliformis. The sequence goes on along the minus strand of CM062806.1, from coordinate 994,463,873 downwards.
ATTATCCTTCATCCATTCATGATCGCCACCCTGAATCATATGTCACAGTTTGTTTTCACCTCCACTAAAATCATTAGCTTCGTTCCGTGTCATTGATGTGGGATTCATTAAGGCCCTCCTTTGACGGATCGCTTCTTGTCGACTTCAGCTCATTATCCAAGAAGTTGATCTAGGGACAACCCCATCAGTACTTTGAAGCTTGCATGCCTCAATGGCAAGTTTCTCACTTCCGGCGACAGGTATACATCAATGACCTTCGACCAGAAGATTTTGCGTGGCGTTTGACGCCAAGTCCTTTATTCACGCCACGTGAATTGTACTGCAGTACCTTGAGGGTCATTATCATTATCGGTGATTCCTCTCGCGCTTGTTAAACGGTTTTCATTATTGGCCGGTAATCAAGCGATGTCTTTCCATGTTCGACTCCAGCGCAATTCTCACATGGATCGACTTGTACTTAGAGTGAAGATCGAACGAGTTTGAAGACCCCGGATCTAGTTTCATCCATCCGGGCTACGATATATATTCAGGAAATATAAAAGCATTTGTCATGTACATCATTGCAGCAGATGATCATCCTATTCAAGGGATGATAATTTCAGCAGAAAATTATCAGTCTACCATCAGACGATCGTCTGTTATATGTACCAAAATGTATTTATAAAGCTGAGCATGGGAATGCCCGCCTCAGCTAGATCATGAAAACAGAATGAAAAATAATGTATTGTATTGTATTGTATTGTATTACAAGGCGCCTCCTCAGCACTGGAATGAACTTCGGACCCTCTAGATAAAGCATTTCACCCGATAAACGGCCTCATACTTTAGGGGGCAACTGTTATAGACATTTTTGTGCCTCGCAACATGGAGCATGAAATGTCAATAAATACAGGGATCCTCAGTCCCTAAACATGTTGTTCTTACCCCTAAAAGAACAAGGTCATCAAACAACAGCACTTCCAATCAGTTCTCCACCTGAAAACACTTCAAAACAGGCTAATTTTGGATCATGTCAGCTGCTCCACTGAGCATCTGCGCTGGAATGCAACTGCTCCTCCTTGTACCTGCGCTGGAAGTCAAATCTAATGAAGGCTACCTGCGCTGGGCGAGATTGGCCAAGTGGCACAGTCATTCTGCAAGGTGTCAACTGCCCAGGAAGCTTCCAAACTGACACTTGGTTCATGAGATTCGCCCTGTGATGAGTAAGAGGTACTTGATCACCATGTGTAAGCAAGGATCTCCAAGTGGACTCAAGAACTGAAGATTAACTGAAGAGGGAGAGGACACAAGGCAGCTTCATGTCAGTCTCAAGCTGACTCATCCTCTCTTCTTCTCTCCTATATATAGAGCTCTTCTATGAGGTCTAAGGAGGCTGGAATTTTGTGTAAAGCAAGGAGGTGCTGTTGGTTTACAGTTAGAGCTATTGGGTGATTGTTTTACTAGAGGTGAAGAGGAGAGTTCTTGCTGCTGGGGAGGTGCTGCTGGATTGGAGCCATCATTGGTTGTAACCTTCTCAGAACCCTGTTACTTCTATCAATAAAGTTTTGCATGTTCTCCTATATACTTGTATTGCATTGATGTATTGTATTTACATGTATATTTGATTCACTCTAATCCATGCATCAGTTATGAGTACTTGTATCTTGTAGTTTCCTCTCTTGTTTGTGCAGGATCCGTGTGTAGCTGGACCGGCAAAGAGAACAAGGAGCTGTGAACAAGAGACAAAGAGAGAGGATAAGGATCGACTAAGCGAAAGACACCAGGTTGGTTAATCTCTTCTTCCTTCTCTCTGTACTTTCATAAAGGAAAACATCAAAGCTTTACTTTCAGTTGTTGCTAAAGACTGTCACCTTTAGAGTAGGGATAGGGTCATCCGAGTCGGATACTTTTCCCCACAACAAAATCTTTGCAAATAGTGGGCAGCCGTATATTCAAAATGGTCAAAATCAACCGTTCTACAATGGTTATGCCCATCAACCTTACCAAAGTTACCAGCATCAAATGCATTATGTTGGTATGCAAAGACCAATTACTCAGGCAATTCCGTCATATCCTGGGTATGCTTCGCCAAACCTGAATCAACAGTTACCCTTCATGGCAACTTTGGAGTTACCGGATCTAAATAGGTTAACAAACGATCCAATTTCTTATGCCCCTTGGTGGCCAACAATTCCGCATAAACTTCCGTCAGATATTCCTAAATTCAATGGAAATCCGGGTGAAGACCCGTCGAATCATGTGATGAAATTTCATTTGTGGTGTTCATCAAACACCCTAAAAGATGATTCGAATAGGCTTCGCCTTTTTCAGAGGACGTTAACTGGTCCAATAGCAAAATGGTATATTGAGTTACCCAGAGCTTTGTTTGACAACTTCAGTACCCTAGCCACAACCTTTTTAACCCATTTTTAGTTACTGATAAGGTACGGAACGAGAACAGAACTTCTTACCAATTTCAAGCAAACAACAGCCACTCACATATCCGATCATATTCATGAGTGGCGACGTCATCGCAGAATGGTAAAAACGTATGTTCCTGATCAGCTTTTAGCTGGATGGTTTATTAAGTATTTATTACCTTCCATTACTGAAGATGTGGCAAAAGGAGGAGTCGTCATTGAAGAGAAAGTTATTTCTCGTGCGCAATATTTAGACTTGATTTATACTCAGTCTAGCACGCTCTACGATAAAATCCCTGACGCTCGCAGACTGGAATTTTCTGTCCCCCCTCCTACTAAATCGAACAATGACTCTCATGCCGGCGATGGCGTGATTGGTATGACAGACACGAAATCGACAAAGGCTACATCTAAAAAGGCCTGTAAGATTTCTAGTCAAAATGAAAACGAAGAACTTCTCGCCTCGGAAGTAAATTCCGTCTCGATAGATAAAGGCAAAGAAACCAAGCAACCGGGAGGCAAGAAGAAAAACAAAGGGAAGAAGAAGAAACAGGAGGAGTCATCACCTGAAAAATCTTCTGCAAACCCTCCTGGAGATAGGAAACCAAAAAATCCATGTATAGTATGTGATGAGGATCATTGGACAAGAGATTTTCCACATAAGACTGAGCTTAAAAGATTCTTCAAGAATTCAAAAACCTCGGCCGTATTGACTGATCCATTTCCAAATCCAGGAACAAATCTGGTTGCTAGTGAAAATGCTTCCCCATCCCAAGTACTGATGTTGTCAGTTTTGAAACAACAAAATGATTCTTTGATATCGACAAGGAACAAAGATTACGGGAATCCACAACTGTCAAACAACAAGGATAAAGATCGACCTAGTAGTTCTACAACAACTTCGACAGAAGTTGCGATGCCCATCACTACAGAGCTAACAATAAAACCCCCAAAGGGGGTAGTACACAAGTCGACATTTAATCCTCGTGCCAGAGTGGCACAGCATTATAATATAGTGGAAGATCTGGCCCAATCGCCATCCGCTATGTCGACACTTGAGGTGATGCAAAATTGCCCATCCCAAAAGCAAACTTTATTATCAGCTATCGGTGGGATAGACCCAAAGGATTCTAATCTTGTGTCCTTTAATCATAAAGGATATGATCCTCAGTTACCAGCTCAACTAGCTTTCCTCATTCAAGTGAAAGCCCTCAACAAAACTGTTCATCAAACAATTATTGATGAGGGGGCATCTACATGTATTATGTCAATGAGTCGTGGGAAAACTTTAGGATCGCCAACCTTGTCACGATCTTTGAAAACATTAAAAGCATTTGACAGACGAATGTATACCCCATACGGTATTCTAAGTAACTTGCAAATTGAACTAGGAGGGAAAACAATAGAAATAGATGTCGAAGTAATCGACGGAAACCTCGATTACAACATCCTACTAGGAAGACCATGGATATATGCTATGGCTGCAGTTGTGTCGACCTACTTTAGAAATATTGCATTTCCTTTTCAAGGAGGAATTACGATCGTCGACCAACAAACATTTCTCCCGAATAGTTCCCAAGTTACGGGAAGCATTCCAATGATCCATGGAAGCCCCCATACTTTTCAAAATATCAGAGTAGGCCTACTAAAAGACCCTATATTAATGGGGACTTTTTCCCTTCCGCCTCCAATCAATCTGGCAGAAGTAGCGATGGTAGGAACCTACGACATGATATCTTCGATTCAAAAGATCTCAGAAAACGATATAAACATGGATCATACGCAGGTATTGCCTCCAAGCCCAATAGAAATATTGTAGCAAGCAATGTTTTCGGCATGGGAGGCAGACCCAAATCAATGCTCATCAAGCGTGTGGATAGATAGGTCTAAGGAATATGGCACCCCTTCAGATCCTTGGTCGCAAGTGAATTACACCTCCGAAGGAATTTTTCAATCAATGGTAATTGAAGGGGCGCCATGGGAAGATTACCACCATTGTTCCCATCTTCTGGATTGTAAAGAAGATACTCCTGATGACCATCATCATCCTTCAGTTTTTTATTTCCTATCAAATACTGTAAACGCGGTGGATTCCGAGCGAAACTTGTCCAACATTAAAGAGACTATCGCCATAAATATCTCGACCAAAACAGATGTTGTAGAGAATATTTATGTTGGCAAATGTTGTTCTCCTTCAGAAATAGAAATATACAATGCTCTTTTTCGCGAATTTAGAGATGTCTTTCCTTGGTCATATGATGAAATGCCAGGCATTGACTCGAGTATAGTTGAACATGAAATCAAGATGTATCCAGATGTCAAACCAGTACGACAACAGCTACGGCAGGTGCACCCCAAGAAAGTCGCTTCCATCAAGGCAGAAGTTGAAAAGCTTCTCCATGATGGTTTCATTTACCTGGTTCCTCTAACTGATTGGGTATCGAACATTGTTCCTGTTATGAAAAAACAAGGAACGGTTAGTGTGTGCGTCAATTATAGGGATGTAAATCAAGCTTGTCCAAAAGACAACTACCCTACACCCTTTATTGACCAGATAATTGACGAATGCACCGAATGCGAGATCTTTTCGTTCATGGATGGATTCTCCGGGTATAATCAAATAAATATCCTCCCACAGGACCAGTCAAGGACTGCATTTATTTGTCCGTGGGGCACATTCGCATATCGCAAATTACCCTTTGGTTTAAAGAACATAGGGGAAACATTTCAGAGGGCAATGAATTATGCCTTCCATGACATCAAAAACATCATTCAACCATATCTCAACAACCTTCCGGCTCATGCGCGAAAGCGGACTGATCATCCGCAGCATTTGAGAGCGATATTTCTACGTTGCCGGCACTACAAGATACGACTCAATCCACACAAATGTGTGTTTTGTGTCAGTTCTGGTCATTTACTTGGCTTTGTAGTCTCAAAGGAAATGATTCGTCTCGACCCATGTAAGGTTCAGGCAATCATAAATTTGCCTCCAACTTCAAATTTGCTTCAAATTCAGAAACTCCAAGGGAAAGCAAACTTTCTGAGGAGGTTCATTCCGAATTACGCCGAACTTGCTAAAGGTTATACACGTCTATTAAAAAAGGAAGTGTCGTTCGTCTAGGATCAGGTCGTGCAAGCCTCCTTTGATGCGTTAAAAGAATCCCTAATGAAAGAATCATTAATGTACACTCTTGATTATCAAAAAGACTTTAACCTGTATCTCGCTGCGGCGGATACAACCATCGCAATGGTTTTAGTTCAAGAAGACAACGGAATTGAACATCCTATATATTATTTAAGTAGGAACTTAAATGATACAGAAAGAAAATATTCCTATTTTGAAAAGCCGGCGCTCACAGCTGTTCAAGAGATACAGAGATTTCGACACTATGTCCTCTTTCGAAAAACTACCATTCTGTCAGATTGCAACCCCATGACTTATATATTGTCGCGACAGTTGCTGGGGGGAAAATATTCAAAATGGAGAGCAATTCTACAAGAGTTTGATCTAGAATTCGTAAAATCCAAATCAAAGAAAGCCCTGGTTTTCGCAGAATTACTATGTGATCTCCCATCGTCGTCCAACGATGAAACATCAGATGAAACAATCGTGGATGAATCTTTGTTTTTGATATATTCAAGCAATCCGTGGTATGGAGATATAATCATCTATCTCCAAACCCAAAAATATAGGCCTAATACCTCCCACTCCGAACAAAAGCGTATTCGATACCAATCAAAAGACTACATGATCGTCGGTGATACACTTTACCGTCATGGCGGCGATACAGTTCTGAGGAGGTTCCTCACCCATGAGGAAGCCGAAAAAGTCCTGAATGATTGCCATTCAGGCATGTTTGGGGGGCGTCAATCTGGTTACACTACGACGCAAACTTTTTTACAAGCAGGATACTTTTGGCCAACAATGTTCAAAGATTGCATAACCACAGTCAGAAGTTGCCATTCCTGTCAAATTTTCAATAGAAAAAGCAGAAGACCACACACACCTCTGTAGCCAATAGTTCCTATTAGGCCATTCGCCAAATGGGGCATTGATTTAACCCCACCTCGACTGGGGGGCATGGGTATATCATAGTCGCAGTGGACTATTTTACCAAATGGGCTGAGACGATGCCTACATTAGATAACACTGGTGAAACAACTGCCCTTTTCTTTTTCAATCATGTAGTCACCAGATTCGGGGTTCCACAGGCTATAGTCACAGATCATGGATCACATTTTCGCAATCACATGATGGCCAAATTAGCTGCCAAATTAGGGTTGTCTCACAAAAACTCTACTCCATACTACCTGCAAGCCAACGGACAAGTTGAAGTGATCAACAAAGTCCTGAAGCGCATGCTGCAAAGGATGATTGGAGTCCACAAAAGGAGTTGGCACCTGATCCTGTACTCGGCCTTGTGGGCATACCAAACATCGGTAAGGAATGCAACCGGGTTTACACCCTTCCAACTGGTGTATGGCCTAGAAGCAATCTTACCAGTTCAGTGTGAAATCTCGTCCCTCAAACTCGCAATCGACCTTCTCCCCAGAACTTCAGAAGAGGAGGCTCGTTTCTTGGAACTAATCCAATTGGATGAAACCTGTCGTGATGCCGCTTTGGCTAACGAAGCCCATAAGAAACGAGTCAAGGCGTAGTTCGACAAGAATGTCAAACCTCGTTTCTTCTCATAAGGTGACCTGGTCTTACTTTACGACCAAGAATCCGATAAATTGGGAGCAGGTAAATTCAAGTCTTTATGGATGGGCCCCTATATTGTTAAATGTGTATTAGCAAAAGGAGCCTACGAGTTAATGGATTACGACAGAATTCCATTGGCGCAACCCCATAACAGGTTGTACCTTAAGCGTTACTATGCATGATTCAGTGTGGTAACCTATATGCTTTTGTTACATTTTTGATTTCGCTAAGGGTAATCGTTTTGGTCAAGTAAATCCACTTTTTACATTTTTCGTAGATGTCGAACCTATTGGAATCTTTTCTTGGATATGCTGATGGAGCAAGTCATAGTTCACGAAACCTATCTTCTGCGGCCTAGGCCATTTTTGATCAAAGCAGCGAGTTAGTAAGTTTCAGAGGGGTATGTATTGGTCGATCAACGAATAACATCGCTGAATATAACACTTTGATAGAACTTCTCTCTAATGCCATCTCACATGGCATACGCCGACTTATCATCAGGCTAGACTCACAGCTCTTCATACTACAACTGACTAGTATCTACTCCGTCCGAAATCCAGCTATCTAGTGCATGTTCCTAAGGGTAAAGATTTTGGAAAAGAAATTTGATTTTATTCAATATCAGCATATTTCCAGAAGCTTAAACACATAAACTGACTCATTCGCAAATTATGTGTTAGATAGACATTTGCAACATTTATAAAAAGAAGCATTTCATCAATATTTGCATTCGAATCATGTAACTTAACCAAAATAAAACTCCGAAAATCAAAAATATATATATATATATATATATATATATATATATATATATATATATATATATATATATATATATATATATATAACTATTTATGGTTTACACATAGTGTTCTATAACCAAGACAAAATTGGCCAAATGAACCAAAACTCAAAACGCTAGGGGGCACCCTAGTCTAATGATGCTGGTGATAGCAAGTCACCGCCTGTGCAATCATGCGTAAAATCCTAGTCCAATGACTTGGCACGCCAGTAGTATGTCGCTGCAACCTCAGAAGCAGCTCGTTAGTCCTCACATCTGGAATACCGAGAGTGAGGCCCTCGACCTGATCCTGTAATGCTGAAAGAGTCTCGGCCACATCAAGGTCGCGAAGGATAGCCCTTCCCACAACCTCTCCTGCTAGAGCGGCAGCTGGCACTCTCAAGCGTACTACTGGCAGAACGGGACCAACATCTGCATGAGCACATGAGTTCTGATTAGTCTTGACAAAATAAAGCACAAAGACATTATAAAGAGAAATGATAAATAGAAATATGGTCAAAGAATCTACCAATGGCACCCCACTGCTCACTAGCCGGCAGTACCAAATCTGGGTCACCCCAGAAGTCCATACCAGCATATGGATACTTGGAAAAAACCATCTCCTGACGATCGAACCACCCGAAGAAGGTATCAGAAAAGGAAACCTGAGACTGACCGGCATGTCTGGACATATGGTCGACCCATCTCTGCATCTGTGGTTCAGTCGGTGGAGGTAAACCAAGTGAAATATACTGCGACTACATCAGCGGGACCTTTTCCAAGCCAAAGGTGGTAAAAATACAACCATATCCAAAGTTCTTCAATCTTCTGTTTTTTACCTTGGTCAACTGTTCTTTCATCACAAAGAGTACTACATCACACCAGTTGAACACCTTGGGTTCGAGGCATTCTAAGGCATACTGCATATAAGACTGGTTGGCCACATGAAGCGCCGCACTACTAGCCATCCTACCAAAGGTGAACAGAATGGTCCTCAGGGACCTGTCAGTGACATCTCGGATGATGATCTTGCTATCTTTACTCGGTTGAGATCCCTCTCTGCAATACCTGCGAATGTAATCTCTCACAGATTCACCCCCACGGGCCGAACCTGATAAGGAGATAGGGGTACCCCGCCTCGATAAGGCGGTAAAAAAATAGATGTCCATGACAGTCAAGGGGATGGATTTACCCCTAATCTGGAACACCTAGCTGGTAGGGTCCCAGGCATCAAGCAAATACTGCAACAAGTTGATTTGTTGCCTCATCCTAGAGATGCGGGAAAAACTTGAATAGGCCACAGTTCCGCAGTGCATTTACCATAACCGGATCATGTAAAGCAAGCATGTCCTCTTCTTCATGCTCACGTTCTCGCCATGTAATAGGCATTTTGCTCCAATAAATCTCTGAAAACAAACAAGCGAAGAGTTAGATCCTGATTTGGTGAGAAACAGGCAAAAATTTCCATTGAAAACCGTGCACAAATTTCCCTCCTTGTGCCCATCACACCCCCAAGGGTGTTCTAGGTACGTTGCATGCTAACTGTCTAGTGGGTAGGCCAACATGCAATGCACCTTTCGATATAGAAAGGGTGTGATGGAGCCAGAGCGAGTTTTTCAAACCCCAGAGGCTTAGAAAAAACAGAAATCAGGCTCAGAATGCAAAATGGAAAGGATGAAATGAAAGAGCTCAGGTTTAGCTCCTACCTGGTCCAGACGGTGCCAAAAATCGTCCACAGAATCTCCCGGAATCATCTGGTGAAAATTGAGGGGGAAAGCACCTCCAAGGCTCCAACAGACCAAAGTTCAAATGAAATGGTAAAATGAGGGGTAGAAGCACTTTTAAATTACTTTTTACATAATTCAAGTAAAATATTAGTGTCTTAACTCATTTTCCAAACATGTATTGTTCATTTCTAACTAGTTTGATGAAGCAATTGAGCATGCAGCACAACCTTTTAAGGAACAAAGTCATTAATGGTAAAGTCAAGAAATGACCGTTATATCGAGCAGTTTTAACGTGGAATTCAAGCTCGTTAAAAAATAAACATAAGCAATGAGCAAGTGTTTCCCTTAGCATTTAAGCTCATTAAAAAATGAACCAATTTCCGGTAAATAACCATCGTGAATGTGTTACTTCAGCCTTTGAAGCCTTGGTCGTGTTCTCATCATCACCTCCACTCTGTCTTGGCTGACCCATTCACCTCCACTTGATTGTTTACCCCTTTTGAGGAACAACTGCGAAGAGTGATCTTGTCAGCCATCCTTGTGACACTGTTGTGATTGGAAAATTCCAAATCTTACCTGGAATCAACTGCCACCTGAATCTATCACTCGTTCCTCAAAAAACAAGTATCCTTTAAGCTCTTTTCAACTGACTCGTAAAATATGAAAATATTTCCGAGCCATTGGCCTCTACAGCTCGTTAAAGTGACCGGAAGTGTTATCCCTCCTTTAGATTTTAATCTTTTTGGACCTGAGGGATTATTACACAAAAAGATCGAGCGCTTGTTTTGTTCAACTTGTTAAAATTACCGAAAATTCATCCCTTTTGTATTATTTTATACTTTTTCGGACTTAAGGGATTAGATGACGAAAAACGATTTTTGGAGTTTCCTTTACGTCCTTTTTCAGACTCTCTAGAATTGAAAAGGACCGAGTTATCTTTGTCGTTAAACTTGTTAAAACCTAATAGCGACAAACTTGTCCATAACAGACAAGAACAAGTTTCACTATCGCTAGGCTCGTTAAAACATAGCGATGGGTTTGCCCGAAGGGAAAATTATAAAACAAGCATATGTTATCCTCCTCAAGCTTGACAAAAATAAAGAGGTACTGGTCAGCAATGACTGGGGAAAAATTGGGAAGAAAACTTGAAGAAACTTTGTTGGTAGCAAGTCGCTCTTGAACATGACACTTTCACTCTGCATCCGAGTCGCGTTGGGTTGTTCCATTCACTGGTCACATCACCATGGTTCCATCACACCATCCACATTTGGGGTTAATGCTACCAATCTATCATGTCAGTGTCGCCGATATGTTCAAGAGAATTCGCTCAGATAATTCACCTGTGTCTCACCCACTATAATACATTTTCGCTCCATTCTTTCATGACCGCCACCCTGAGCCGTATATCACCATATCGCTTTCACCTCCATTAAAATCATTTGCTCCGTTCCGTGTCATTGATGTGGGATTCACTAAGGCCCTCCTATGACAGATCGCTTCTTGTTGACATCAGCTCATTATCCAAGAAGTCGATCTAGGAACAACCCTTTCAGTACTTTGAAGCTTGCATGCCTCAATGGAAAGTTTCTCACTTCCTGTGACAGGTTTACATCAATGGCCTTCGACCGAAAGATTTTGCGTGGTGTTCGACACCAAGTCCCTTATTCACACCACGTGAATTGTACTGCAGTACCTTGAGGGTCATTATCATTATCGGTGATTCCTCTCACGCCTATTAACAGCCTACAACATTGGCTGGTAATTAGGCGATGTCTTTCCATGTTCGACTCCAGAACATCTCTCACATGGATTGACTTGTACTCTCAGTGAAGATCGAACAAGATTGAAGACCCTGGATCTAGTTTCATCCATCCGGGTTGCGATATATATTCAAGAAAATAAAGACATCAAATGTACATCAATGTTGCACAGATAATCATCCAATCTAAGGGATGATGGCTCTACCAGAATCATCAGTCTACACTCAGACGATTGTCTGTCCTATGTACATGGAAATGAATTTATAAAGTTGAGCATGGGAATGCCCGCCTCATCTAGATCATGAAAATAATATGATTATAATGTATTGTATTGTATCTTATTACGGGTCGCCTTCCAGCTCGAAAAAAACTTTGGATCCTCATGATAAAGCATTTCACCCGACATCAAAAGATTAACGACCTCATGCTTTAGTGGGCAACTATTATAGACATTTTTGGGCACTGCAACCCCAAACATAAATGTCCATAAACCAAGGGCTCCTAATTCCCTAAAGGTGTTGTTCCAAATCCTAAGAGAACAAGGTCAACTGATTACAACATCTCCCAAAAGTTCTCCATGAAAAACTACTCAGAACTGGTCAAAACAGGACCATTTCACCTACTCCACAGGAAAAGTGTGTTGCATCCCACCTGAATACACACAGTAGGTGCAATGCATGTCAAAAAACCCTTCTATGGGGTGCGATGGGCGAGAAGGGACAAATGGCAGGGTCAATCCACAAGGTGGAGGAGCATGGAATCTTCCATAAACCTCTCCTGTGACACTTGCCTCTCGGAATTCGACCAGGGATGAGTAAGAGATCATCAATCTCCAAGTGGAATCAAGAACTATCAGAGAGGAGACACTAATCAAATCTCGAAAGCTGACTCACCCCCCTTGCAGACATCTATATATGGATCCCTCATCCTAGAGATCCAAAGGGTGGAATTTTGTATCTTGTAAGGAAGTGTTGTTGGTTTCTGGGTGCAATATCATAGTATTGGGTGATTTAAGCTTTTCATGAGGTGAAGAAGGGATTTCTTGCTGAGAGGATGATGCTAGGTCAGAACAATTGGTTGTAATCCTCTTTGCTCTTTCTTGATTATCAATAAAGCTATTCAAGTTTTCCTCCACATTTTTGTATTATTGATGATTTATGCATTTGTGTGGTCAATGTACATCTGATCCTATATTGTTTATGATAATAGATCTATGTTCTTGGATAGTGTTATGCTGCTTTGATCCTACAAGTACTCTTTTAAGCTGGGTAGACAAGGAAGCGAGTGGCAAAGACCTACTAGAAGAAAGAGGAATCGAGCAAGGAACCAAGCGCAAGATAGAGGTTGGTCTCCTTATTCTTCTCTTATCTATTTCTCATAAAGGAAAATGAAAGTGGTTTTTAGTGTGCTTGTTTCTAAGGTAGCTACCAGCCTTAGTGGGACCTGCAGCTCTGTATAGACACTAGTTTTCCCGATAACACACACAGTTTGTAGATCAGGGAATATCATTCCCCGATGAGGCTGAGGGAGGCATTGAAGAGAGTTCCAATGTACAAGCGCTCCATGCAGAGGCTTGAAGGTCAATTGGATTGGCCTCAAACTGAGTCCCCCACTGTTATTAGGCATGTTAGAATGCAGCAGAGAAGAAGAAGAGGAGGAGCAGTGGAAGGACATAGACAGGAAGGCGGGATTCTATGGCAAAGAAGAGTAGACAACATCAGAAGCCTAGGATGCTAGGGAGGCCACCGGGGCTATAAAATATGAGGAGATTGATTAGGCTGCTCAGAGGATGAGAAACACCTTCAGTAGGGGGGTGATGATGAGCCTCATAAATGGGTAATTATATGGGCTCATTTTACCTCCTAACCTAGTCAAATAAACCATTCTCTTAGCTTATTATATGATTTTATGATTATAGTTATGCTTATAGAGTGAGTTGAGTTAGTTATTGTGCAATGTGGTCTAACATGTATTTAGTGCAGATTATTGATGGATTTCGAGGTCAAAGTCAAGGATCCAGTGGACAAATGGTGGAAATAACTCGAAATGGACAGAGGAGAGAACTTATCGGAGGGAATCCCCCTCATTTATTACTCCTCACTTCAAATTCCCCTTCATTCAGCTTGGAGTACAAGCAGCTGAATCATGCACTAGAAGGCAGTCGAGCAAGTGGAGGACGACTAATGATTGTCTCGAGTGTTGGGAGCCAAGCCTCCTTCATTTTAAGGAAGTTTTTGGTAGCTTCATTTGTATAAGTAGAGAGGCCTAGGGCATCACTAGGGTCAGATTTTTGCTTATGTAATCTCTGCTCAAATTTCGAGCTTATTATTTTGTGACAGTTTCATGTTATCTTGCTATTGTTTTGAAAATAAAGATAGAATCCTTTTTGAGCTAGCACTGAGTTACCTCAGAGGGCTGAAGCTCTTGGGTTAGGGCCCAATCCAAGCAGCCAATCTCCTCTTTATTTGTATTTGTATGCTTTGTTTCATTTGTGGATTAGTTTGTTGTTAGATGTATTTCTCTTATGGTTAAGAATAGGTTTCTTTTGATGATTTAGTAGTTTTCTTCCATTTGTGCTTTCTGTAGTAGGTTAAACAATGACCAACAAAGATTCAAAAGGCTATCAATATTTCCTTGGCCTCTCTTCCTCCCTCTAGGACCATGATTTGAAGCAAAGACTCTCTTGTTGCCCCAAAAACACAAATTTTCCTCCTTCATAGGACTTCTAGTGCTTGCAGTTTTTTAGTAGGTTAAAGCCCAGCTTTGTTTTGCTTTAGATCTTATTAATCATGATCACTTCCTGATTTGCAATAGTCTTCTTTCATGGTTTCCTATTCCTACAACAGTTCTCAACATTTCCTTTCATAGATCATAGTTTAGACAATTTTTATGCAAAACTCTGTTTTTCCTAAATGCACTCATTTCACTTTTTGCTTGATTTCCTTGGTTGACTGTCAGTGTCTATGTAGTAGATCTCTTCTAGTAATGGGCCAGATTATCAGTAATCATACCCTCCATCTGATCCATGCCCTATAGGTCTCCCAAATCTCACCTCAATTCTGCCCTAGTTTCCTGCATTTTTCCATAGAACTTCTTCCTCTCTCCTTGAGCAAACCCAATCAGATTTCTCTCTCCTGGTGATTCATGGTAGACCCTAGGTTCCCTAACACCTCATTCCAACCTTCATCCACCTTTTTCACCCTCTCACACCCTCAAAACAGTGAAAACTACTCTCAGACTCCTCCTGTAGGCCTCTTGTAGTTTCCCTATTTTCCTCCTATAGATCTCCTGTGTCCTCCTGTAGATTTTCCTGTAAGCTTTCTTTTGAAGTCCGAGTGTAGGAAAAGCCTCCAGAGGGCCACTTGAGACCTCCTAAGACCTATCCGCACCATCCTACATCCTCTCAAGTCCCAAAACCACCCTTCAACACCACCTATTCACTGCCACACTCACACATAATAAATTACATGCATGTCAAATTCACATAAAAATGCATAAAAATCCAAAATATATGTTTTTTGCCTATTTACTTCTAGAAATAGCATAGTTAGATGTTGTTTACTTCCTTGAGTAGGTAATGGCATTCCTTTCGTGATTTTCATAGTGCTTTCTATAAAAATAGAATTAGTTGGTTAATTAGGGTTTACTAGGTTTTCCTTACATTTCAGTCTGTCTCCTTTCTGCAGTTAGAAAAGCATCTATAGAGTAATTTTTTGTTCATTTCATCACATATAGAGCTTCTTTTGGAATCCATAGAAGCTGGCTTGAGCTTCTAGTGATCTTGCGCCGGCTGACCAAGTGACCACCTGCAGTGAGAACCAGTACTTGTGCATACAACACCGATGCTTCCAAGTTTGTTACGTACTACCTGGTTGATAAAGGTAAAGTAAGCAGCCTAGGGGTTGCAGCATTATTGCTGCAATACTGATGCTCAACACTTCCCACGATTCTAGTCACGAACAATCCACATTTTCTTTGTCCGTCACCTTTAGTGTTTCGAACTGTAATCTAAATGTTTGTAATTTCACTATCTTCACTGCATCATTACCTTGATAAACAACTTTCAAGATTTCCCAATCTTCATGCATTATGGATGTGCCAGTTATCATGTCAAAAATAGTCATTGATTGAGTTCTTTATCCAACATTTGGCTCGATGTTCTTTCCTTTTATGTTGAATAGTTACATTCCTCTGATTATTGGACATGACCACCTATGCTTGTTGAGTTAGTTCTATATATGTAGTTTGAAGTGTGTCCCAACACTCTTAGGCTTGCAGAAACGTCTTCATTCTCAAAAACAAAAACTCATAATTTTTGCCACACAGAATCAAAATTTGTGGCAAAGTCTTGGAGGAAGCCATCCCATCAAATACAAATTTACACACTTTTTAATCTTTTATTTTTAAAATCTCCTTAAAAAATACAACACCTTCTTTTTTATAACAAGATTGAATCAAACACCAATTTCTTAAAAAAAACACTCTTTTACTTTTCAAGTTTTTATTTTAAAAAATTTTAAATTTTTAGGCTCTTCTAGTGAGGAACCTCCGTTTTTTAATATTCCTTTTAAATCACAAGAAAGCAACGTACCATTTAAAAGAATTTTAAACCACACCCCTTTGTAAATAAATCCCATGAAGCTTTATGGATTTTGTACCAATAACATGAGAAGGTATTTACGACTTAACTTTTTTGCAAAAAGAATTTTGATGCTCGTGTTTTCCTCTAACGCAGTTGCCTTCAACCTTATGGGGCATTTACTTCGATAAGCGTGCAAGTGATTGAGACTAGCGCGCCCTCTTGAAATGGACTTGAGCGTTTGTAACGCTAACACTCTGTGGCACGTTTTGATGCGTTAATGCTAGATTCAGTCATATTGGTGCATTATTTTGGCTACCCTTTACTCAGAAACAATTCTTGTTCTCTTTTGCAAACTTTTGATTTATGCACTTCAACGAGATGCAAACACTGCTCTCACCTTGCTCAGAGTGCTTGTCTCTTAGGGAGTTTTACGTAAACTCGTCTATTTTCTCTTTTGCTGCTTTCAAGGAGTGCTATGCTCTGCTATCATGGAAAAAAAGAAAAAAAATGCAGCGGAGAGCTTACTCTTCTCCATATTTAAAATGTTAAATAGATTATATTATAAACATCAATAATAAATAACTGAAATAAAAATAAGCAGAATAGACCTTACTCTTCTCAATATTTAAAATGGGTAAATAAATAATATTGTGAACATCTATAATAAATATTTAAAATGGGTAAATAAATAATATTGTGAACATCTATAATAAATAATTAAAATAAAAATATACACTTACGAAATAGAACTTAAGTAAAACTAAAATTACTATAACTCTACACCAAAATAAAATTAGATTAATACCCCCAACATATTTTGGCCATGATTATCCCTGGATAACACTCATTACTGTATTCATAATGTTTACCTTTGTTTTCATTTTCCTACATAGATTTATAATCATTAACTCTAATGCCCTTACTAATTTTTAAGCATATGTCACTGCCGTGAGGTTTTGTTTAGTTTTGTGTCATTTCTATGTGAATTATTTATTCAAAATTACAACACACCGTTTTAACCTTAATTACAATTGGACTTCTGGCAGGTGGAAGTTGTTGAAATGGCACTCTAACTTTTAGGTATATTCTTTACTTCCATATTTATCGTGGTCTCTTCATCATTTGTTTCCACTGCCTCTCTTTTGATTCCTAACTCAATTTTTTTGTTGTGTCCTAGATTTATGACTGCTATTAAATGAGCTAGGGTTGTAGGGGCTAATGGATTGTTTCTTCTTATAATAGTTCGGAAATCCTCGATATGCTTCGATTCTCTCTAATGTTAGGATAGTTACTAGTTTTTATTATTTTTCTTAATGAAACCCAAGTTAGGGTTTTTAATTATATTTTTAACCCCGATACGAGGATTAGGTTTTATGCCAAGGTCGTAGACCGGGATGAATTAGGGATTATTTTTTATTACTCAAGCTTTTTCCTTTGTACATATTTTCAATTAAATCTATTATTTTCCATTTTCATCTTGGTGTATGATATTTATGTATGACATTTTTCATAATGGTATTTATAATTAAAATTAAAATGAAAAGAGAATCTTCCCTTTATCATCGCTAGTGTTGTATATTGTCTTCTGCCTTGTTAATTTACTCTCTTTCAAGTTTATAAATGTGTTTACTCTGGTTCAATGTGTTTGCTTTGCTTCAAAGTACATTTCATAAATGTGTTTCCTACTATGGTTTGGAAAACTGCTTTCTTTCCTTTTATTTATTTTGATTATCCTCGACCTCACTTATATTGAGTTAATACCCTTATAATATCTCGATCTTCATATAGTATTTATATACTAGTTGGAGTTGTTGGATTTCTGTTGTTTATAGTAATATGATGTGTCCAGAGTTTTGAATCAGTGTGTTGAGATTTTATGTTTTAGTCAAATAGGCAAAAATCTCTGAAGGATGACAACAATAGGGATTCAGTTCCTAGATTAGCTCCAGGTTGTTGGGAGGGAGTTAATGCCTCCTATATTTGATGTGAGGGAGTTATGAGGCTGTTAGATTCTCTATGCTATATAACAGGCAGTCATTCGGATGATTTGCTAAGAGAGTGTGAGGATTTCATGATGTAATCTCCTAATTTGATTAATAAACTCCTGATGCCTATGTTTGGTGGACGTAGCCTAGATTGGTTGGGTGAACCACGTTAAATACTGTGTCATATGTGTTTGATTTTCTGCTGTATGTTTATGTTGTTTGTTGTGCACCTAATCCAACAATTGGTATCAGAGCTCTGTTGGAGGTGCTGAGATTGCATGCTGAAGGTGCGTGCTGGAGGTGCGTATGACTGAGTGTGGAGGGTGAATATCACTGCTGCGCGGAAGACAGACGGACCAGACCTGTGTGCTGGTGCGTGGATCGTTTGCGTGGGTGAAGCTGTACTGGAGCCTTGCGTGAGCGTGGAGCGCTGTTATGGGTGCGTATTGGCTGCGTTGACAACCCTGCACGCTGGAATGCGCAGAGATTACCTAAGCCACGTCAATTGGCAGCAGCGTATGTTGCTGTGCGTTTGATTGGAGGACATTGGTGCTTGGATGGCGTGCAATAGCCACGGAAACTGAAAATGCGATTGTCAATAAAGTCCACGGAAAGCATCATGCGTTTCGACTGCCAGGGTAAAAGGCGCCGAGAAGGTACGTTTTGCTGTGCAGTGTGTTTCAAAGTCTGCATCCGATGGGAATAAACAGTGATATAAAACCGGCGTGGATCTATAGATGCGCTGTTATATTTAAAAAAAACTGCGTGGATTTATTTAAAAAACATGGGTCTGATTTAAAAACTCAGCGTGGTCCATTGTTTTGGGTTTGATATAACAGTATATGGTGTTTTAAAAAAACAACGTGGGTATATATGGTATATATGTTTTTTGAAAACAGCGTGGGTCTTTTAAAAGTAAGTGGGTATGTTTTCAAAACAACATGAATATATCAATTAAAAACGGCGACGTGGGTATGTTGTCAAAACAGCATGAATCTATCATATAAAACTGGAGCAGCTGTTGCCAACGTTTAATATAACACAACGTGGGTATATTGTTTACACAAAGCGTTGATACATATGTACAAACGGTGTGAAAATAGTTATATATCAGCGTGGATATATTGTTTTGGCAAACGGCGTAGTTATACTTGTTAAAAACTACGTATGCGCTGTGCTTTTTATATTTATGTTGCTTGGCACGGATTTTATCATAACAGTCGCGTAGGGTAGTTTTTTAAAAAACAAAAAAAAAAGGCAAAGGTACAAAGACATAGGCAGGGTTTTTTGGTTATGTAAAACCAAATGCAAAGGCAGAAAATTTGTGTGAAGGGAAGATATTTTGTAGGCAATTTTTTTTTTTTTTAATTGCTGGTATTTAAAACGTTGATATTGGAGATTATTGTGTTTTTTGATACAAAATGGCGAAAACTCAAAGTGCCCTTAGTACATCAGAAATCCTTGAGTTTGACGATGTTGTTGGAGCCTTGTTGGCTGAAGAGACGAGGAAGAGGTCGAATGCAGACACCTCTACATCAGAGGTAATGAAGGCCAGAGGTCGCTCACGAGAGAGACACTCCGAGGGAAAGCATAGCGACTCTAGCTCAAAGTCCAAAGGAAAGAAGCCAAAGATGAAGTGCTGGAAATGTGGCAAGGCTGGACATCTGAAAAAGGATTGCTGGAAGCGAAAGCAGGCTGCTAAAGAAGGCTCTTCGATAGAAAAGAAGGAAGCCAACACCACAGATACAGGTTCAGTATCTGGTTCAGGTATGAGTGATGAAGTATTGTCAGTCAATATTTCAAAACATGATCAACATTGGTTGTTAGATTCCAGGGCATCAAACCACATGTGTATCCATAAAGAATGGTTTAAGGAATATAAATCAATTAATGATGGTGTTGTGTACATGGGTAATGATGTAACATGTAATATTGTTGGGATTGGGAGCATACAACTACAAATGTTTGATGGGACAACTAGAATATTAACTGATGTGAGGCATGTACCAGATTTACGGAAAAATTTGATTTCATTAGGAGCACTTGATTCAAATGGATATAAAACTGTAATTCAAGGTGGAGTTATGAAAATCTATAAAGGTATTTTACTAGTGATGAAGGCTAAGAAAGTAGGAAATCTATTTCAGTTAGAAGATAGAACTGTGTCAGATCATGTGTCTGTGTCTGAACATGACAGTAGTTCCATTCACTTATGGCATCAAAGATTGGGGCATATGAGTGAAAGAGGATTGAAAATTTTGGCTGACCGAAAGTTACTTCCTAATCTAAGATCTGGAAAATTGGATTTCTGTAAACATTGTCTGTTTGGTAAACAAAGTAAACAAAAGTTTAAAACAGGCAAACATACTAGTAAAGGCATACTTGATTATATCCATTCAGATGTTTGGGGTCCAGCCCCTACAGCGTCATATGGTGGTTCGTCTTATTTTGTATCATTCATTGATGACTTTTCTCGGAAAGTATGGGTCTACATGTTGAAAAAGAAGTCTGATGTTTTTACAGTTTTCAAGCAGTTTAGAGCATTGGTAGAAAACAGCACTGGTAGAACTATAAAATGTTTAAGAACTGACAATGGTGGTGAGTTTTCCTCCAAGGAGTTTGACAGCTATTGCAAGGATGCAAGGATCGAGAGACATAAGACCACAGTTTATACTCCTCAGCAGAATGGAGTTGCTGAACGCATGAACAGGACTCTTCTAGAGAGAGCAAGGTGTATGCTGAGTAACGCCGGGTTGCCGAAGGATTTGTGGACGGAAGCAGTGACAACTGCTTGTTATGTGATAAACCGATCTCCATCAATGGAAATAGACGGCAAGGTTCCGCAAGAGGTATGGACAAGACACCCTTGTGACTATTCTAAACTCAGAGTGTTTGGTTGTGATGCATATGCTCTAGTGCCTAAACATCAGCGAACTAAATTAGATCCGAAATCGAAAAGGTATGTCTTTGTTGGGTATGGTGATGGAACAAAGGGATTTAGATTGTGGGATCCTACTACCCGCAATATCATCATCAACAGATATGTAAGGTTTAATGAATCCTCTCTTGTACAGTTAGATGTAGATAGAAGATTGAAACAGGATGATGTATCTGATTTCCAGCATATTCAGTTTGACAGCATTTCTAATGATAGTCATAACGACCATAGTTCAGATTCTAGTCATGAACAGGTTTCAGAATCAGATTATGAACAGGGTTCAGATGGAGGACATGAACAGGTCTCAGATGGCGATCATGAAGAAATTCCTATAGTTGATAGCCAACCAATTGTGGAAGCACCAGAAACATTCTTAAGGAGGTCTACAAGGATCAAACGCCGTCCGAGAAGGTATGATGATCATGTTACTTCAGTTGCTTTGATCGCTAATGATGATGAACCTTTGTGTTATCAGGAAGCTGTAGAAGGTTCAAATAGTGACAAATGGAAAGCAGCCATGAAGGAAGAAATGATGGCCTTAGGTAAGAATGGTACATGGGATCTGGTTGAACTTCCCAAAGGCAGGAAAACTGTGGGATGCAAGTGGGTGTTCAAGCTGAAACGGGGTGTGAATGATACGGAAGACAGGTACAAAGCGAGACTTGTTGCAAAAGGGTTTTCTCAGAAAGCTGGCATAGACTTTCATGAGATATTTTCACCAGTGGTTAAAATTGTTTCAATTAGAATTGTGTTAGCATTAGTGGCTTTGTTTGATTTGGAGTTGCAGCAGTTAGATGTTAAGACTGCATTTCTACATGGTGATTTAGATGAGGAAATATATATGGAACAACCGGAAGGGTTTGTTCAACATCGCAATGCGAAATTTGTCTGCAGGCTCAAGAAGTCATTATATGGCCTAAAGCAGTCGCCTCGGCAGTGGTATAAGAAGTTTGATTCTTTCATGTTGAGTCAGAAATATGTAAGAAGTGAATATGATCATTGTGTTTATTTTAAGCAGTTAAATAATGGCATGTTCATTATCTTAGTGTTGTATGTTGATGATATGCTTTTAGCAAGCAAAAGCATTGAAGAAATCAACAGGTTGAAGACTCAGATGGCAAGGACGTTTGATATGAAAGATCTAGGAGCCGCAAGACAGATTTTGGGCATGGAGATTTTCAGAGACAGGAGTAATGGTAAGCTGTGGCTATCACAACAGAAGTATGTTGAGAAAATACTTTTGAGGTTTGGTATGAACAATGTGAAGCCTGTGTCGATCCCTTTAGCTTCTTAAAACCCATTTTAAGCTTTCTTCGAGTTTATGTCCTAATACAGATGAAGAAAAGGATTATATGTCTCGAATTCCTTATGCCAATGTAGTAGGATGTTTGATGTATGCGATTGTGTGTACGCGACCAGATATTTCTCATGCAGTTGGGGTTGTCAGCAGGTACATGGCAAATCCGGGTAAAGAGCACTGGTCAGCAGTAAAATGGGTGCTTCGGTACTTGAGAGGCACAAGTAGTTATTGTATTTCTTACAATAAGAGTAGTGAATTTGTTTGCGGATATGTTGATTCCGATTTTGCAGGTGACTTGGATAAGAGAAGGTCAACTTCAGGGTACGTCTTTACTCTTGCAGGTGGAGCTATAAGCTGGATGTCAAAGCTACAGAATATTGTTGCTTTGTCTACTACTGAAGCAGAATACATTGCTGCTTCTCATTTTTGCAAAGAGGCGGTTTGGTTGAAAGGTTTGCTTGGTGAGTTTGGTAGGTTACAGGACAACATCAGGTTACTTTGTGATAGTCAAAGTGCAATACATTTGGCTAAGAATCCGGCCTATCATAGTAAATCAAAGCATATTCCAATCAAGTATCATTTTGTAAGACAGGTTATCACTGAAAGGGGCGTTTCTCTTGAAAAGGTGCATACAAAGGAGAACTGTGCAGACATGTTCACGAAACCAGTTTTGTTGGAGAAGCTACGCTGGTGTTTGGCTTCTCTTGGCTTGCAGAAAAGATAAAATAATAATAACAGGGCATCAGGTGAATTGTTGTCAAGGTGGAGATTATTGAGATTTTCTGTTTTAGTCAAATAGGCAAAAATCTCTGAAGGATGACAACAATAGGGATTCAGTTCCTAGATTAGCTCCAGGTTGTTGGGAGGGAGTTAATGCCTCCTATATTTGATGTGAGGGAGTTATGAGGCTGTTAGATTCTCTATGCTATATAACAGGCAGTCATTCGGATGATTTGCTAAGAGAGTGTGAGGATTTCATGATGTAATCTCCTAATTTGATTAATAAACTCCTGATGCCTATGTTTGGTGGACGTAGCCTAGATTGGTTGGGTGAACCACGTTAAATACTGTGTCATATGTGTTTGATTTTCTGCTGTATGTTTATGTTGTTTGTTGTGCACCTGATCCAACACAGTGTACTATTGTTTTGTAGAAATTGAATAATAGAATTAAATATATTATTGCTTCCATAACATAGCCAGTTTCTGATAATGTTTAACTTTGAACTTTTCTATTGTGCTATGTCACCTGTTAGTATAACAATTGGTTTAAAATTTCGAAGAGATATTAATATTGATGAAAAGTAATAGCCTATTATAGCTTTATTATATATTTATAGTTTCAAAGCTTTCTCTTGTTATATGTATTTCAGTGTTTGTTCAAAACTTAATTATACATGCCTCTTCCAATAATACAATTACTCTAATACATGCATATATAACTTCAATGTAATTAAACAATTATGTTGGACTCAAAGAAAAAGAGGAAGATGTATTTAATTTACCAAAATATATTAAGTATTCAATGTTTCCTATCCAAAGGTTGACTCACGCCTAAGAAATATTTCCTTAATAATAAATTATGTTAATCATATTTGTTTGTTTATTAGAAATCTCCTTTAATATTCAAGGGTTCTATATTATAGATATATGATCTATATTTTATATATAGATATATACATACAACCTTCTATGCAAAGCAAAATTAAGAAATCCATTATAGTACTTAAACTAAAACTTTGTCAAGCAATGCATAAGAATAGTTCCTTACTTGCATAATACTTAAAGAAAGTTACTTAGTTGTTCCTTTAATCTTATACCTATTAAAATTTTTATCTTCCATCACTAATTCAAAATATGACAGTTAGGGTTCTTCCACTTGTCAGCCTCAACAATTACATAATACACTATACACAATTTAATTCAAAATAACACTTTATCTACACATGCATAGATTATCTCTTGCTCAATTTAATGTTTAATTCCTCATAAAATCTACAACATTAAATTATTTTAAGGTTCAACACATAATCAGCCAAATAACATAGGTTATCTCTTGCTCAATTTACTGTTTAATCCCAATTGAAATCTATAACATTAAATTATATTAAGATTAAAAACATAATCAACCAAATAACATAGATTCATTATGTAAATGCATAGATTATCTCTTGCTTAATTTATAGTTTAATTCCTCATGAAATCTACAACAATAAATTATCTTAAGGTTCAACACATAATCAACCAAATAACATAGATTATCTCTTGTTCAATTTACTATTTAATTCCTTATGAAATATACAACATTAAATTATCTTAAAGTTCAAAACCAAATAACGTAGATTCATTATGTAAGCAACAAAATAGCCTGCATATAACCATAATTAACAACAAAATAACATAGATTCATTATGTAAGCAACAAAATATTCGAAAACATAGTAGGTTTAGTCCAACCATGAGTTGTCACCAACAATTCTATCGAGCGCACACCTTCTTGCCCCCCAAGAGTCGAGTCTAGACCTTCTTACTTCCAAAAGTCAACAACAATCGAGTGTAGACATTCTTACTTCCAAGAGTTAACAACTTTCGTGTGTTTTTGTGTGGATCTTTAAGAGTCAACAATTTTCTTGTGTTTTCGTGTGTTTTTTTGTGTGTGTGTTTTTATGTAGTTTTTTGGAAGATAGATATTTTATTATATACAATTTAAGATATTTATTTTAATATTTTTTTTCTACATCCAGGTAAAATTGATTTTGACATAAATTAGTTAATATACATTTTGAAATAATTTCTTTAAATCATGTGTGGAAATGTTTTTTAAAAGCACAGGATTTAAACATCTTATTCATTTTTTTCTTACTTCTAATTACCTTATCTTTTATGTTGATGTAGATATCTAAATATATTACTTATTATCGTGACCCAAATATTGGGTTCTAATATTAATAACAAATTCATTTTCTATTGAGCATAGATTATTCATGTTTTATAATAGTTTTAATTAGAAAAATTAAATTTGTAAATTCATTTTTGTTTTTTTTAATTATAGTTGATATTGTTTTTCTATTTAGAGAATATTTGTCTTTCATATTAAGAACCACACGTCTCAATTCTACATTAAATATGAAAAGAATTACACATTGTCATATTAGATTGTAGAATGAAATTTAATGTCATAAATTAGCTTTTTTATTTAGAAAATATTTAACTTCCATTTTAAAAACTACACATATAGATTATACACTGAATTATACATTTCCATATTAAATTGTAAAATGCTATTTAATTTAAATAATCACAAGTGATAAATTGGCCAAAATTTGTATAGTTAATTTCTATTTATTTTTTCATTTTATTAAAAAAAATTGTATTACAAAATAATAAATTTAAACCGTTTTTGAAATCCTATTCGATATATAAAAAGATATTAAATAAAGAGATTGACATAAAATGTCGCGTGAAATCTTATATTATTTAAGATTGAAAATGTTTGGCCAAAATTTGCATAGCTAAATTCTAATTACGAAATATTAAATAAAAATCATAAATTTAAACCTTCTTTGAAATCCTATTGGATATATAAAAAGATATTAAATAAAAATATTGACTTAAAATATCAATGAAATCTTATATTATTTAAGATTGAAAATGTTAGTAAACGCAGCAGAACATATGCATTTTTGAGAATTTATATAGTTAGGAAAAAAAAATATATAGTAAACACAGCCGAACATATGCATTTTTGAGAACTTATATAGTTGGAAAAAAGAAAATCAATGACGAAACAAACGAAATAAAAGACAAATGAATTATTTATTTTAAATTTTTCGTTGTATTTTTTAAAATAAAATATAACACAACCTAGAATGTTTACACTAAACTTAAAAATATTTAAATGCATAGTAAAAGCTAACTTAAGTTTACACTAAACTTATAAATATTCAAACGTATAGTAAAGCTAACTAATTTAGTGACTACTTTAATAAAATAATAGCCACACAAACAATTCCTTACTAGAATGCCTTTTTTTCCACAACAATAATTGCTCTAAACTTTCCAACAGGTGATTTGCTCCGCATTTCCAGATATTTGAAATTTGCATTGCCTTAGGCATAATTTCATTTAGATTTTCGACCATGATTACTGCAGAAAAGCGACATCCACTTGTGAAAAGCAATGCTTATATTCCCTTACTCATTATTTCAATGTAGATCTCCCATCATTACTAATGCACAAAAGCACAAAATTAACATCCACTTTAGCTATTTTACGTTTATATTGTCTTAGTCATTATCTTAACAGATTTTCAGTCATTATTAATACAGAAGCATAACAGCCACTTGTGGAAATCACCGTCGACATTTTCTTGGAAACTCATATTTTTGCCAATTCAACGATGGGAAAAGCGATGATACTGATGGCCAGAAAAATAGTTGTGTGCGTACTAAGAAAACACCGAGTGCCGTGAGAACAGAACCCAACAACGAGATAAGCTTTGAGGAGGATCGATTGCCAGAAAACTTCGACAGAGGGTTTGACATTCGAAGGAAAAAGTTTCGACAATGAACGAATTTAACACAGTTGTCGGTATTCATGTGTAACATTTTCAAACCATTGGCTTGCGGGAATAATTTTTCCAACAGCTATTCGTGTTGTGGAAAATACTAGTTATGATACAGCAACACAGCGATACTAATGGTAAACGGGGTCCAAAATTGTGGGCCATTATATAATTTTGTCGGAGAAAAGTGTTGAAAACATTAAAATACATAAATTGCGCATTTTTTTTTTTCAGTTTTGAAAAAGACCCTGCATTCATATATATACGTATATATATATATATGTAAACACCAGTACATCTGTCCATGAACATATTACATCCGTGCATATCATCGTATAAGTCTTTCTTTTAGGTTTGTGACATTCTAATATATTTGAACATCATCTAACATGTTACATGATGAAAAGGTATTAACTATCCTATATATTAAACAAACATATACTTCAGCTGTTCATTCAATGATCCCATATAGAAGAGCTTCGTCCTAAATAGATAAAGAACCAAAAAAAAAAAAAACATATAAAAGCGAGCCCAAAAAATCCATCAATCTACATAAGACGAGGCCTAACATAATTATCCTATTGAGGGAGGGGGTAAAATCCCAACATCCAAAATATGTTGCCCAGTCTTATCTCTATATGCATCTCGTCCAATGTATCCATTAATCCCATTTTTGACAACTTGTCGGCATTTTGGTTGTACTCCCTCCCAATTTGTTGTATTGAGTAGACACTATGGGAGCCTATATAATCCCAATATGTTTGAGTCATCCCTGTAGGTGGAGTTGTCTAATATTGTTTTTACCCAGTATGTGTTCAATGATAGCCATTGAGTCCCCAAATATATGGATAATGGGGATGTCCAAATATGAAGTAAAAAAGAGAAGTACCCATAATGAAATAATTTCAGCCTTTATATTTGTACCTTGGCTAGTGCCCCAGTGTACCCAGAATTCATGTTCCTCTGATATTTTGACCCAAAAACCACCACCCACAAACATCCCTTTGCGCTGCACCATCGAAAAATGCCCCAGGACCAAGCTTCTTAGAAATAGTACTCGTTGTGTTCTTTTTGTTAACCATAGATATATGGTACCACTCAATGATGCGATCTGCTACCTGTATTATATGTTTTCTGAAATTTTCAAATAAAATCCTGTTACACCATCGCTATATTTCCTAGAAAACACTTAATGTAATGGTCTACCATATTGCATTTTGTTTGCGCCACCATCTTAAGCATTCCGGGATGTTTGAGAAATATTTGAGTGGGAAATCAATATGATGCGCAATATAGCACCAGATATTTATAGAGATCAGACATGTGACGAATACATGTACATTATTTTCCTCCGCTTCCTTGCACAAGACACATAGTCCTGACCCTTGCCAATTACTCTTCTGTAGATTTTCCCAAGTTAGGTTCTTGTTTTCGAATACAAGCCATACAAATACAATGATTTTCATAGGGATCCTTGTTTTCTATAAATCATAAAAATCACATACCTCATTTATGTGTGACCCTTGCAAACATAAGGAATTATATATATTTGCCAAGACTACGTAGATAACCCTCATCTTACCTCGTTAGGTGATCATGTCTCCACGAGTGCTGTCCGATACCTGCCCATCGCATCTTGGAGATAATCCTATCCCATTCTCCAGCGAGCGGGTCCTCCAGCCCCATCTCATCTGACCTTTCCCAGATAGGATAGTGACCATTCCATGTAAAGATGGTCTGATTCCAATAGAATATACCCATACTATGAATGCACTGCATGAGCTCCTCTATGAGTGGGAAATCACTACTAAAACCCAGAATGTTATATTGTCCAATCAGAATCCGATGCCCCTAAACAAAAGCCCATCATAAGTTCTGTAGGAAGTAGTGTCTGATTTTATTGAAACTGCGCCATATGGTAGACCTCGAAGGAGACCCTATGAGGTCCCAACTCATCCAGACAACGAAACATTTTTCCTTTAAATATTTTTGTTTTATAATATTGCTCCATATGTCGTCTCCAAAGATACCCCTCCACAGTGCTTTTTATAACAGCGCCCATCCAAATAGTCTCAAATCTAGAATACCCCACCCTCCCATTCTTTTTGGAGTAGTGATAGGAGCAAGTTTTGTCAAGTGATATTTTTGCTTGGATATACCACCCATCCAGATATAGTGTGCCATGATTCTATTTAATTTCTTGATGATGGAAATCAGTATACAATATAAATGTGCCCAGTACACACTCAACTGTGTAATCACAGATTGTGAGAGAGTAATGTGGCCCCCCAATGAAAGGCATATGTTCTCCCATCCTGAAATCTTTTTATAGTACCGAT
This sequence comes from Pinus tabuliformis, assembly GCA_031772625.1. Classification (NCBI taxonomy): domain Eukaryota; kingdom Viridiplantae; phylum Streptophyta; class Pinopsida; order Pinales; family Pinaceae; genus Pinus; species Pinus tabuliformis. The sequence continues at coordinate 994,434,795 of CM062806.1, read as the reverse complement.
CCACTAGCCACATCCAGTCATTAAGTCTGTATTTGTTGGGTTTTATATGATATCCCAAGTATTTTAAGCCTTCCTCCATTATACCAATGCAAATACCAAAGATATCCTTTATGAACTCAATATCCTCTGGTACATAGCTACCATATAGACTGATAGATTTCTGTACGTTCATAAAGTGCCCCGAAGCATTTCTGAATCTGAAAAATATATGAAATAGAGTCATCCATGTGATCCTATTTATCTTGCCCATAATCAAAATGTCATCCATAAAAAAATTGTGGGAAATCTTGATGTTGCGACCCATAACCAAAGGAGAGAAAATACCTACCACCACAACATTCTTAATATGTCCATTAAGGCCATCCATAGCCAATATGAAAAGTAACGGAGATAGGGAGCAACCCTGTCTGAGCCCACGGCCCGCCGCGAAGTATTCAGTGGGATATCCATTGATTATAACAACATATCGCACATTAGTAATACAAGCCATAATCCATTCTGCATTTCTGGCCTGTAAACCAATTTTGTTTAAAACCATTCTCAAGTATCCCCAGTCAAGACAATCGTACGCCTTTTGTAGATCAACCTTCATGACAACAACATTTAGTTTTTTAATATGTATGGTATGTATGCATTCCTGTGCAATGGCGACAACATCCTGGATTTGTCTATTTTGTAAAAAACCAAACTGCTCAGGCGATATGTGCTGAGATAGAGTGAGCTTCATCCTGCCAACAATAGTCTTTGATATAATCTTATATATAAGATTACACAGTGAGATCGGTCTATAATCCGAGAAAGTTCCAGTGGATGTCCCCTTTGGGATGAGGGCAATATAAGTTGAATTTATATGTGGATGTATATACCCTTGGACTCTTGTTTCTTCAACCATGGCCAAAATGTCCCCCTGGAATATGTCATAGAAATGTGTAAATAACTCAACTGTCCATCCATCAGGACCCAAACATTTGTCTTTCTTAAATGATTTAAGTATCCCCATGATTTCCTCCCCAGTGACTTCCTTGTAAAGCGCCTCATTTGTAGTAGCATCAAACATATTTGGATAAACATCCACCCCCCAGATCTGGTCCTCTACACAGTCTGCCACCCTTTTACCATATGCCGTATCAAAATCTTGTACATCCGCCCTACAAATCGCTTCTTGTGTATGACATTTGTTTCCATCTGAATCCTTAATCTCCCATATGGAGTTTATGTTCCTTCTATGGTTGGCGAATCTATGAAATAATTTGGTGTTTCTATCTCCTTCCTGGATCTAGATAGCCCTGCTCTTAAGCCGCCATGAAGCCTCCCGAAGCTTCAAAATTTGATTTCTCTTCATTTCTAATGAGTGTATGTCCATCTTTATTGACGTCGGGGGGTTGTGAAGAATGAGCAGTTGGCGCAGCTTATCCAAAGCCACCGAAATATTGTTTAATTCCTTCTTCATTTGGGCCTTCTTTCGCCTGTCCCATTTCTTAACCACCACCTTTAAATCCCTGAGTTTGTTTATAATATTTGTCATAGGGGAAGAATCCCGAGTCTGATCCTTTTTCCAACACTCCCGCACAAGAGCATCAAAATCAGGGTCTGTTAGCCAAATTCAATTGAATTTAAAAGGAACTCCATATCTGAGATCCCCCCGTCGCCACAGAAGAATAATGGGTCTATGATCCGAAATAAAATTACTTATGATGCCTGATTGTACAGACCCAAGTCTGTCCACCAGATTTTCGTGCAGAAGGAATCTATCCAGTCTTTTTGCCACATAACCATTACCCGCCCTCCCATTATCCCAAGTAGGACCAATATTGGGTGGAAAAATATCAACAAAATTGTGATCAATGATAATATCTTTTAACATATCAGCCATAACATCATCTTTTCTGGTACCTCCCCATATCTCATCCAGTCCAATAGTGCAATTCATATCACCAGCCATAATAAGGGACCCAAGAACTAAGATCTTAGATGCAACTAACCCTTCCCAAAATATGAGATGGTCTTTGTACGAGGCATATATGTTAAGAATATGTATGCGTCCCAAGAAACCTCTAATACAATCGTCAAGAAATATACTATCAAAGCAAGAGAAAACCTTCATATGAACCCATCTAGGGTCCCATAAGGCAGCCGGTCCACCCAGCTGACTCGTAGCATCGGTTGCAACCATGTACTAGTCCAGGAGAATTCTCCTGAAGTAAATAATCACCTATTGTGTCGAGTGCATAGTCTCCTGAATAAGAATAATATAGGGGTAGGAAGATAGGAATAGTTCTTTGAGAGCCAAAAATTTCAGAGTAGCCCCCAGTCCCCAAATGTTCATAGATAAAATAAAGTTCATGAGAACCCAGAGGAGGGAACATTTGCTCTAAGGGCCCATGTCAGGATGGATGAAGCAATGGGAACATCAACCAAAACATTAGACTCAGAAGGATTGAAGGGGATAGGTCTAGCACGTCCGCTAAAATGATATGTATCCTGAATTTTCTTGGGACGAACAGTGATATTACCCACGGAAGATGGACAGATATGTGGAGATGTGGCACCAGAGGGTTTATGAATGGTAAGAGAGTGGAGGTCCAATGTGTTTTGTTGAAGTAAACATTCAAGGTCACTGTCCACCAAGTTGGTAGGGGAAGATACATGGGAACGTGGCATATTAGGATGAGTCCTGGTCACAGGTGAAATATTTTGTACAGGTTGTGAGTTGGATTCAAGTAAATACATAATATGTGATGGGGATATATTCCTATGTGACATCAATAGGGGAGGCATCATCCCCGATGATGATGAGTCCATACAAGAAAAAAGTAAACTCTTATCCGACATGGGTAGAATGTTATCAGACAATGGAGTTCATGGAAAAACAAATGCTTGCTAGAACTGGAAATATTAATGCAATAAGGGATTTTAAAATGCGATACTTAGTGGAAAAAACCATTTGTTATGTACACTGGTACATAAGTAATAAATCAAAGGGAACATGGCTAGAAAAGTCCCTTGAAGGGGACAAATATATCACTTCGGAGCACCAAGAAACTTCACAACACACATCTTGTGCATACATGTGTCCATGGCGATTCAACTCATCAATAAACACACCTCTCTCTTCTAATCTATGCAACACATACAATGAATAAAGTGTACCATTCAACAAATACAATGAATGAAGTGTACCATTCATTTAATATATTTCTTGCAAGGTTTTTACTTCACTTTTAAAAGGATGGTTTTGAATTTTAATTTAATTATCAACAATTATAATTATGCATTTCATAGTAAAGAGTTATTTTCCACATAATGTTTATAGTAGTATATACTAATATCACACATACTAACCATATTTTGTTTTTTACACACATGTCTAACTAATATCATGCAATGATCATATATCAACGAATCAAGAACCTAGCTTTAGATTATCTTATTATTATGAATATTATCATTTCGCAACTATTATAATGGTCCACTCTTTAACCATTATTCTGGCATGATTTTTCTAGGTTAAGTTTCATTTTCGAGTATGGTTGACCTGTTTAGAGATGACCCCACGTACAACTCTTTAGGTGGTATTTAATTCCTCGATAAAACAAAGGTCCATCATAACAATGGTTTACGGAAATTCGGGTTAATTAATTGCGATAAGATTTGTTTTATCTACTCAATATTTGATATTAGCACCCTCGTGTACCCTAGTCCCATTAGCACTGTCTATATCCCATACCCAAATTCCAAGGTTGTACATCAAAAGAAATCTGTCCTAATGGACAATGTGCGATATCTTACCCTGGATCCGATGGTCATGGTTGAAAGGGGCAATTGTGTAACTATTTTCCCTTCCATTCATTTTTTCGATGGTTCGTGCTCTATGGTTGCTCTGCAACGCTCATGGAAGATTCAAGGGTTCACCTGGCAGGTGGTTCTTCTCCTCAATTATGTACGCATTATTACCTTTTAACTTGTTCTCACTTTAATATTAGTCGTTTTCAAACAATCTAATCCCTCGGCTATCTCCTGACGGTGCAAGTGATCTTCAATGCTGTAGAGAGTGCAGCCTTCGTTCCCAAATGGAAGGTGTTAAGCCTCCACAAACTTCCTTTTCCATACTAGCGAATTGAGGAATTTGAGATGGGTTATGCATGGGACCTATTTTATGTGACGGGGTTCACAGATGTTTGGATTTTTTTGCATAATTTTGGTCTGTGCTTCCTGGGAAGAGTTTCTCTAAATTTACACTGAAAAGGTAGAGGATTTATTAAGATTTCAATTTCATATTGCAACATTGGTTTTTACAAGTCTAACAACTGTTGTGATGCTTGCCTACGAGTTTTTCCTTTTTGGAGTAGGCCGCGATTCTTCTTACAAATCTCAAGTAACCACTCATATTTTCCTTCCCTATCTATTGGAATGTTTTCCTTTAGAACAACGATGGTTTAATTCATTGTTGTTGTTGTTGTAGGTAAGAAATATCACTACCTTTGTGTCTAGGCTTGCTAATGTACTACGCCATCACCGTTTCCTAATACTACATTTTGCCTTCTAGGTTTTACTCTACTCTTCTCTGTTATTGAGTGTTTGAAGGAACTCTCATAGGTTTTAAGTGCTATAAGCTGAACTTTCTCGGATTCTTTTGTTATTATTTATAATAGCATGTACAATCATGAAGCTTAAAGCCGATTCAAAGGCCTGTAGGATATCGAACCATGGGATGATCTGATATATATTTTTTTGTTTCAAATCTTAAGTTATTATGGCTTTCATTCAAGGAGTCCCATACTTTTGTATGCTTCCTATTAAATGTAAAGCACAATTATGCCGCGGATTTAATGATATGTTTCTATCTGAGTTACTGATTTAAGTGAAATGATTACCATTTAGCAGTGCTTCCTTGCTCACATTATTAGTTATAATGTTAATTTTGATTTGGAATACTTCATCATTACTCTTAATTGGTTTTTTCGGTATGTATTGGTGTAAATTATAAATTTTGTCTTTATTCTAAGAGAAAATTCCGAGATTATAACTAGTATTCTAGTAGTTAGTTCACACCGGAACTGTCAACCAGACTGACCCTGATGCTGGCCCGGAAGACTTAATCTTGTAGTTTTTATTATTTTGTACCTCAAGAATAACATGTTATTAAATCAGTGTGTTTATTCCGTAAGTAAAATACTTATTCAGATCCTCTTTCCTGTATGGGTTTATTCATGATTTCAATCGTTGTAATTTATAGTTTCTTAGCATGGTCTCCTGTAACTATTAATACTCTTAGGTTTATATAAAAAGAAAAGACAAGAATAATGTTAGTTTATTGCTCTTTCTTTCCATGAATTATTCAATATAGTGCATACTGTTAGCTATTGATTCCTTACTATTTCCAAATAACTAGAAATAATTGTAGAAAGGAAAGACATTAGTTATTGTTATTTAATTTCCATATGATATGTCTTACAGTGAATATGGTTACCTATTATTTCTTATTGTTCTCAAATACCAGAAACAAATTTCATTCACATTGTTCTAACAACAACTCATTACAGTGAATGTTATTAGCTATTCATATTCGTTTACTATTCACAAATAACCAAAAAGAAAATTCATTCATATATGACTAACAAAATCATTATAGTGAATATCATTATCTATCTATTTCTTTACTGTTATCTAATGATCAGAAAGAATTGCAAGTTATATACGTATACTTAAAACACTTCTCTGTTATTTGAAAGTTAGAAATTCACAAATGAAACCTCTCCACCCTTCCAATGAGAAGTTTTCTATCACATCAAACCTTCCCCCCCAATCTCCTCAATTCCTTCAGAAGAACTTCTAAGGGAGCAGATAGTTTGTCCTGGCCTTGGGAATCCAAGTCTAGCCCACAAACACTTTCGTTCCACCAGGGAAGATATTTTCTGGAGGTTTTCCCACTGAATCTTTGTTCAGCTCAAGGAACCCTCCTTCTTCATTTTTTGCCAACCCTCCTTCTTCATTTTTTGCCAACCCCTCCGTCCTACTTCTCGCTTGTTTTTTGGGAGAAAGAGGAGGCAATGAAATCACTGGTCCTAACTGATAATTGTCTCATAAAAAGAGATTTACTGAGGTTCATCTGTAATTTCTCTAATCTTCCATAGAGATAATGTTATTTTTTTTTTTTTCAAATAAACCAATTACTATTTACTATTTCCACCAACACAATAACTAATTATTAACAATTTACTTCTCTCATAATAGTAAAATGTCCAATAACTAATTCAAAACATGGTGATGTCACATCTCTCCCCCGTTGAACATAAACTCATCCTTGGTGTTCATTTCTCCATCTGTTCTTGGAATAGTCTACGGTATGCCTCCTCCATAAAGTCTTTATTCTCCCAAGTGGCTTCCTCCGGGATAAAGTGCTTCAATTGCACTTTAAACTCGATGATAGCTTGCCTACACAATGTTACTTCTCTCTGATCCAATGTACGCAGGGCCTCTACCTGAAATTCTCCTTCTGCTTCGACCTACCACAATTACAATTATCATAAACTTGGCACATATATATACATACACATATAATAAAATATATTTACGTATATATTTTTTTCAGTATTATTTTGCCTGAATATCTTACCAATTTATGATGTGTTGAGGGTCATATACATACTTATTTAAAAGGGAAACATGAAACACGTTGTGAAGTTTAACGTAACTGGGTAGTGCGAGTGGATATGAAACTCATCCTACTCTGTCTAGAATTTGGAAAGGGCCACAAAACTGAGGAGCCAACTTGGCACATCTTCCCCATCTAGGAGTACTTCTGTTTGGTTTAAGTCACACGTAAACATGATCCCCCACCTGGAATTCCTAGTAGGTTCTTTTCTTATCGGCATAAGCCTTTTTTCTATCCTATGCAACCTTCAAACTTTGCCAGACCTTTTTCACTATTCTTTCCATTTCTTCCAGCATATCCCATCCTAATATCATTTTATTCTCAGGGCTATTCCAATTTGCAGGGACTAAACACTTCCAACCATAAAGTACATCAAAATGACTCATATTTAGCGATTCATGGTAACCATTGTTGTAGGAAAACTCTAATAGGTGTAGATATTCTTCCCGTTTTCTGAGTTGTTGCATCACATGCAAGCGTAGCATGTAATCTACCACCTGATTGAATCTCTCGGTTTTCCCATTGATTTGGGGGTGATAAGAAATGTTAAAGTGAATTTGAGTGCCTAATCCATTAAATAATGCTTTCGAAAAAGAAAAAGTAAACTTAACATCACGATCAAAGACTATGACTTGAGGGATTCCATGCAACCTAAAAATCTCTCATAAATATATCTACTATGTGGGTAGTTTGGTATGTGGACTTGACAAGAATAAAATGAGATATCTTGCTTAGTTTATCTACCACTACCATAATTGAGTTATTTTTCCTTTTTGATCAAGGTAAACCGGTTATAAAATCAAAGGTTATGGTGTCCCACTTCCATTCAAGAATGTGTAGGGGATGTAAAAGCCGAGGAGGACGTTGATGCTCATCTTTAACCTACTGACATTATACACATTTGTCCAAATATTCTGTAATATCTTTCCTCATACCAGGCCATGAATATCTTTTCTTAATTGCAGAGAAAACTTTTTGATAGCTTGGGTGGGAAACACAAGTACTTCTATGAAATTCATCTAACATAAATTTATTTATTGATAAATGGTGAGAAACATATATTCTATTTCTAGACATCAACAAATTTTCAGGATTAATACTATACCCTTTTTGTTCCATGGAACTATGTGCAGTCTTAGCTTGTTTTCAGAGATAACCATATTTATGGTCCTTGTGTGCTTCTTCCTTGATTTGATCAACAAATTGAATTATTATTGACTAAATAAAATTTCGTAGACATACTTCAATTTCCTTCTCAATGCATCAATGACTCAATTATCCTTTCCCTTCAAATGTTTGATTTCAAAATCAAATTCACTTAATAATGTAGTCCATCTAGCTTGGCGTGCATTCAGGGTAGGTTGGTTGAAGAAGCTCATTAAGCTTTTTTGGTTTTTCATAAGCAATAATATTTTCCCCAACAAGTAGTGTAAATCCAATGAAGATTATTTCTACTCATGATCTTTTAACTTACGAGATTCTTAAGAAATAACTTTATCTTTCTCCATTAAAAATATACCTACACCTTCCTTACATGTATATGTACAGTCTATAAAATCTTCTTGTGGGTCTACAATTTTTAACATAGGTGTGTGGTAAGAAAATCCTTCAATCTTTCAAATCTCTCTCGACAGTCCCTTAACCCCTTGAAACTTGTTCCTTTCTTCTATAAGGAAGTGATTGGATATGAGACTTTAGAAAACCCCCTTATAAATTACTTGTAATATCCAACAATGCTCATAACGGAGTGTACATCTACCACATTTGTTGGAACATGCCATTCCATTATGGTCTTGATCTTTTCCAGATCCACAACTATGCCTTCGAAGGAACAATATGTCCTAAATACTACATTTAATCCTTGAAAAAGTCACATTTGCTAAATTGGCATAGACCTAGTTTTCCCTTAAGGTCTCCAATACTATCCGAAGGTGCTCTTTATGCTCCTCCACACTCCTGGAATACACTAGGATGTCATCAATAAAGATAAGGACAAATTTATCTAGAAAAGAGTGAAAATTCCCATTCATCATACTCTTCAATGTTGGCGGAGTGTTAGTGAGTTTGAATGGGAAAATCATGAACTCATAGTTACCATATCGTGTTCTAAATGTTGTTTTATATATATCTTTATATTTAATCCAAATATGATGATATCCCGATCGTAAATCAATTTTTGGAAATACCACATCACCTTTAAATCAATCAAATAAATAATCAATTTGAGGTGAGGGGTACTTATTTTTTATTATTAACTTATTTAATTCTCTATAATCTATGCATAAATGCAAAGTACCATATTCCTTTCGTACAAATAAAACTGGGTCTCCCCAAGGAGGTACGTTGGGTCAAATATAACCCTTATCCAACATCTCTTGGAGCTGCATTTTTAATTATGTTAAATCAGGAACATTCATTCTATAAGGAACTTTGGAAACTGGGGCAACTCCAAGGATCAAATATACAGTAAAATCAAGGTTCCTTTTGGGTGGTAACCCATGAATATCTTCTGGAAAGACATCTTTAAATTCTTGAGAAATTGGTATTTTATGTAAGAAGAGCAATTTATCTTTAGAGTTAGCGTACCCCACTTGGACTGCATAAATTTGGCAGCGTTTGCGCATAAATTTTCCTAGTTGGTTGGTTGTAATGTGGTGTAACTCAACTTCCCTTCTTATACCTTGAATTTCTACTATGTTGTGATCATTGAACAGGAAAGGTTCAATGTTGTTCCAACCAGTCCATACCTATCAACACGTAATAGGAACCTAATGGTAGAACATTTAAATTTGTTTTAACCTAGTATCCAGCCAATTCAATTACACAGTCTTCCACTTTTGCATTAACTCTTATATTTACTCTCATGCATAACTGGACCAGCCAAGGACTCTTAAAATTTACACTTTTCAAATGGCATAAATCAACTATTCTTGGGCTAAGATAGCTTAAGTTTTCACCCAGATCTATCAAAATGGAAACAGGTTGGTTGGATATTTTACCTTCAAGTTCCACCTTTGTGGGTTGATATTCTTCCTGATGATCCTCCACGTGGTAAATTTTAGGGGCAAATTTTAGCGCAAGGGAGAAATTTAAGGGGTTTTTCATTTTAGAGCCGCGAAATTTTTATAAAATACCCATTTCATATAGTTAGACCAAGTTTTATTTAATTTTTTTTTTTTTTTTCATTTTAGCCCAAAAAAAGGGGCAGATAAACTATGAAAAGACTCATTTGACCTGATTTCCCTGGTTTGGGAGGTGGCTTGGGAGGTGGTTTGGGAGGTTGGATTTGGTCCTAATTGCCCTGATTTCTTGGTTTTCAAATGGAGGGAAAGGGTGATTATGTGAATGTTAGGTCCCTATACTACTAGTGTAACCCATTATTGTTATTAATACAACCCCCTTATTATATTGTTTTACCCATGTAGTCACCATATTGTTACTATTGTGCCCCATAGAAGCCCACTATTGATATTATTGTGCCCTTACATTATTATTGTTTTGTCAGCTCTGATTATATTATGACCCCTTGGACTCCTATATATAGAAAGGAGGTCTTGTGATTTGTATAAGAATTGTTCATTTGTGTAATGTAAAGGAGGTTTCCCCCTCGAATAAGCTTATTTCTAAGGTGTTCATCTATCTTTCCTATCTTTTTGTGAGCTGGTTTCATAACATTTGGTATCAAAGCTTTGGATTCTAGGGTTTTGTTGCTCCAAACAGATCATCATGGAATTTGCGCTATAACTCTTTTTCTATGACATTTCAGACTCTAAACAAAAAACCCATTTGGGATGAAATCATTATGAAGTTCAGGTCCAAATTTTAGAGCGTTTCGTGCTATATTTGCGGAGATATGATCTGAGGAAGTTGGCCTTTTTGCAGACTCCCGAATTTCATCCCAAACAGGTGACCTGGGGAAAATCATCATAACTTTTGTTTTGAGCATCAGATTGAAATTTCGTAAGAAGTTGAAGAAAGAGGACGGGCTGTAGTTTCTTGTATATATTTTTTAGATACTAAGGTCAAAACGACGACACGTGGCACTTCTTCCAGGTTCGCTCTTCTGGAAAGGTTTATAATCAGGTCATCTTGGGAGATTGTGCATAACTCTGCCTTAAGAATGTAAATTCTATCAAACTGGTGGCATTGGAAAGAGGACATAGAGGGCTACTGCAGGTCGCAATTTCAGAACTGGAATAGAAGAAATTACAGAGTTATAGTCATTTCAAGATCAAACTCCTAAAATCAAGAAAGGGAGATATGAGGAAGTTTGATGGCAAGGATCCGATAAATTGGATACTACAGATGGAGAAATATTTTGATCTACATGGTGTACCACTGTTACAAAAGGTATGTATTGCATCTTCATATTTAGAGCAAGATCAATTTTTATGGTATAAAGGGCTTTGTTCTCGTAAATCACTTGTTACATGGTCAATTTTCACAGAGGAAATTATAGCACATTATGAGGATACAAAGAGCAACACCTTCTTTAGAGAAACACCACAACAATTGGAAGAAAAAAGAGAAAAATGGCTTTGTTACAAAGTGGAAAGAAAAATTATGGCAACAAGGAAGTCTACCCCTCACAACTATAAAGATGGAAGTATTGTTTCTCCTAGCCTTCCACAACCTACAAGGGTTACACCACAACAATAGAAGGAAAAAGAGAAAAAGGGCTTTGTTACAATTGTGATAAAAAATACATTAAAGGTCATAAGTGTGCTGAGAAGAAATTATTTTACATTGATTGTGGAGAGGAGGAAGAAAATGATCAAGAAACATCAAAAGAAGAGCATATACACCAGGAACCAACCCCGGAGAAAGAAGGAATGAATCCGACCACATCTTGTAAAGCATTGGAAATAATTACTACTCCTCAAAATCTTAAGATAGAAGGACTTATCAAGAAGAAAAAGGTTCAAGAAGTGAAAGACCACATCAAGAAAGAAGAAATGAATCCGACCATATCTTGTAATGCAATGGCCAGAATTACCACTCCCCAAACTATCAAGATAGAAGGACATATCAAGAAGAAAAATGTTCAAGAAGTGAAAGATCACATAGAGCATCAAGAAATGAATCCAGCCATATCTTGTAATGCACCGGAAGAAATTACCACTCCTCAAACTCTAAATATAGAAGGACATTTCAAGAAGAAAAATATTCAAGCAGTGAAATATCACATCGAGCATCAACAACAAGTTCTCCAACTTTTAAAGGATAATGCCACTTTGGTGCAGAATCGAATGAAACAAAAAGCAGATCAACATCGCAATGAAAGAAGTTTTGATGCAGGCGATTAAGTATTTTTATGGTTACATACATACAAACAAATGTCCCTCAAGAAAGCTATTTCTGAGAAGGAAATGTTGGAAATACTACACGCGCTTAAGAAATGGCGACCTTACCTAATGGGAAGACACTTCAAGGTAAAAACGGATCATGATAGTATTAAATACTGTTTAGAACATAAATTATCCTCTGAAGAGCAACAAAAATGAGTCACAAAGATGTTGCGTTATGACTTTGAAATCATCTAGAAAAATGTTGTGGCAAATGCACTCTCAAGAAAGGATGAGGATGTGGAAGCATTGTTGTGCACCATTTCTATTATCCAACCAGATTGGATAAATGAAACAAGGTATGAATGGAAGAAGGACGAAGAAGTGTGGCCACTCATTCAAAAGTTGCAGAAGATCCCAGTTCAAACAATATTGCTAGAACTTGACGAGGAAGGAAAAATCATATTGGAGCCTGGAGCAGTCACAGAAACAAGAACCTGATAGCTATGAAATCGATCAATTTCAGAGTATCTCATCAAGTGGAAGAACTTACCAGCTGAAGATTCCACATGGGAGGACAAGAATTTTATACAGGAGCATCAAGAACTACTCAAGCATTGAGGACAACACTTTTTGAAGGAGAGGGGCATGTTAGGTCCCTATACTACTAGTGTAACCCCTTATTTTTATTAATATAACCCCCTTATTATATTGTTGTACCCATGTAGTCCCCATATTGTTACTATTGTGCCCCATAGAAGCCCACTATTGATATTATTATGCCCTTACATTATTATTTTTATGTTGGCTCTGATTATATTATGACCCCTTAGACTCCTATATATAGAAAGGAGGCCTTGTGATTTGTATCATCCAAGAATTTTTTATTTGTGTAATGTAAAGGAGGTTGCCACCTCGAATAGGCTTATTTCTAAGGCATTCATCTATCTTTTCTATCCTTTTGTGAGCTGGTTTCATAACAATGAACGACTCCCTGTTTTCAAATATGGCTTTTAGATTTGGCTTTCATCGATGGAAAGGGTGTATAAATTTTATAGTTTTGGATTCCTCAGTTTGTGAATCCTCCATTTCTGATTTCTGAATTGGTGACCCCTTTAAAGCAGTGCGAGGGACCTACCTAGACAGAGATCGTAAGTAGAGAAACTCACTCAAGAACATAACAGTATACCTGAACCCTAAAGCTTCTCTTCTCTCATTGATGAATGCTCCTTTCACCTACATGCAACTTTTAAGCCCCTGGGAGCAACACATGAAGACTACCTCCTTCTTCTATAAGGCACTGGGCAGGCCTAATTCAATCTACGACTAGGACCTTGGAACCAGAACTTGAGGTACGTGAAATGCATTCTTATCCTTTCCAGATATTCTTTAGTGATATAGAAATTTGATTTATGATGGTAGCATTCTATTTTCCTAATTTGGTGATCTGATTTTCTCGGCTTTCGATATTCTTTGCCTTCTAAAAAGTGTCAATTTGTATTATACTTCTGAGTTCAATATTTGATCTTAATTTCACGATTTTGAATTTTATCATCATGGATAGTTCGCAGGCTTCAGTCCTCAGAGTACCTTCACTGATTCGAGATATGCCCAAAGGATCATTCTTGGATTTCATTTCTTGTTTCTTATTTCAGGCATTGCCCCTCAATCTCTTTGGGTCACAGCGGAGGAATAGGACTGAGTTTACTGTTTGACATTCACTCCTTACCATTCCCCTCCTCTATGGTCATAGATGTTCACCATGATGATCTAATGAAAATTCTTGCCTATTAGTAATTGGCTCAGATTCTTTTTTGATTCGATAATTAATATAAATAGTTATCGATAGATCGTACGTAAGGAATTTCTTTATCTATAATCCTTTGATTAGGGAAAAGTACACTAGACAGGTAACGCCTAAAATGCAAAACCCCTTAAATTTCTACCTCGCATTCCTACCCCCATTCTCATCGTATTCCTTAGTCTTGGTAAGATCACAATCATAGGATCCACAGTAGGCTTCATATGTATTATAAACCATTACATAAAATTTTACTTCAATTTCTGTTCTCCATATAGCAGTAGGGAATGAAAACTTTACCACTTACAACACAATGAGAAGGGATCAGAGAAGTAGCTGGAGTTCCTTTTCAGTTCCATTTTTGTTCTACATATAGAATTTTAATTAGAGAATGTAAAATTTACCATCTACAACACAGTGGGAATGGATCAAAGAAGCTATTCATGGATTTCCACTTTTGGTTAGCTTTGGCTCTGTATTTTCAACTATTTTCTTTGGCTTTGTCTCTTTATTCTCAACTCCATTTATTTCTCTCTTGAAGAATAACTCATATATTACCCTTTGATTTGTGCTACTTGTTCATCTTGTATACAATGTTGCTTCAAATGAAAATAATAATGGCCACAAGAAATTGATGACACAAAATATTAATAATTTGAAAGACTCAGGGGTTCATTTATCTTGTTTGTTGGCCCTTGACCCTAGGTCTCTACTGGGTAGGCTCCTACTCTACCTCTCAGATCTAGCTCTTGGATTTCCACTCTGGCTTTATACTCTTAGTTATAGCTCTTGTCATTTGACTTTGAACTCCAACCCTTGTTAATATAAGAATGATTAAGTCTTCTAACTATACATGCCTCAAAAATACACCTCAATCACAAATATATGGATAGCTAAATCCTTTCACTAGAAACAGGTTATGAAACCAGGTCAAGAAAAGATAGAAAGGATAGATCAACGCCTTAGAATTCAGCCTCTTTGAGGGGCAACCTCCTTTACATTAAATAAATGAACAATTCTTGGATGATACAAATGAAAATACCTCCTTTCTGTATAGGAGTCTAAGGGGTCATAACATAATTAGATCCAACATAACAATAATAATGTAAGGGCACAATAATAACAATAGTGGGCTTCTATGTGGCACAATAGTAACAATATGGGCACTACATGGGTACATCAATATAATAAGGGGGTTGTACTAATAACAATAAGGGGTTATACTAGTAGTATAGGGGCCTAACATGCCCCTCTCCTTCAAAAAGTGTTGTCCTAAACACTTGAGTAGTTCTTGATGCTTCTGTATAAAATTATTTTCCTCCCATGTGGATTCTTCAGTGGGTAAGTTCTTCCACTTGATGAGATACTCTGAAATTGATCGATTTCGTAGTTGTCGGGTTCTTGTTTCTGCGACTGCTCCAAGTTCCAATATGATTTTTCCTTCCTCTTCAATTTCTGGCAATATTGTTTGAATTGGGATCTTTTGCAACTTTTGAATAAGTGGCCATACTTCTTCCTCCTTCCATTCATCCCTTGCTTCGTTTATCAAATCTGGTTGGATAATAGAAATAACACAAAATAATGCTTCCACGTCCTCATCCTTTCTTGAGAGTGCATCTGCAACAAAATTTTGCTTCCATTTTCTATAGATGATGTCAAAGTCATAACCCAACATATTTGTGACACATTTTTTCTGTTCCGCTAAAGATAATAGTTGTTCTAAAAAGTATTTAAGACTATCATGATCCATTTTTACCTTGAAGTGTCTTCCCATTCGGTAAGGTCACCATTTCTTAAGTGCATGTAGTATTGCCAACATTTCCTTCTCATAAATAGCTTGCTTGAGATGTAGTAGTAAAAATAAACAATCACCTACATCAAAACATTTTTCACTACGATGTTGATATAGTTGTTGTTTCATTCGATTTTGTACCAAAGTGGCGTTATCCTTTAAAAGATGGAGAACTTGTTATTGATGCTCGATGTGATCTTTCATTGCTTGAACCTTTTTCTTCTTGATATGTCCTTCTATCTTTCGAGTTTGAGGAGTGGTAATTTCTTCCAATCCTTTACAAGATATGGTCTGGTTCATTTCTTGATGCTCAATGTGATCTTTCACTTCTTGAACATTTTTCTTCTTGATATTTCATTCTATCTTGATAGTTTGAGGAGTGGTAATTCCGACCAATGAATTACAAGATATCGTCTGATTCATTTCTTCTTTTTCTGGGGTTGGGTCCTGGCATATATCCTCTTCTTTTGATGTTTCTTGATCCTTTTCTTCCTCCTCTTCATACTCTATGTAAAATAATTTCTTCTTAGCAAACTTATGGACTTTAGTGCATTTTCTATCATAATTGTAACAAAGCCCTTTTTCTCTTTTTTCTTCCAATTGTTGTGGTTTGACCCTTGTAGGTTATGGAAGGTTAGAAGAAACAACACTTCCATCTTTATAGTTGTGAGGGGTAGACTTCTTTGTTGTCATAATTTACCAATATGTAACAAAGCCCTTTTACTCTTTCCAATTGTTGTGGTGTTTCTCTAAAGAAGGTTTTGCTCTTTGTATCCTCATAATGTGATATCATTTCCTCCGTGAAAATTGACCATGTAACAAGTTCTTTACGAGAGCAAAGCCCTTTATACCATAAAAATTGATCTGGTTCTAAATATGAATATGCAATACATACCTTTTGTAACAGTGGTACACCATGTAGATCAAAATATTGCTCCATCTGAAGTATCCAATTTATCGGATCCTTGCCATCAAACCTCCTCATTTTTCTTTTTCTTGATTTTAGGAGCTCAATCTTGAAATGACTGTCACTCTGTACTTTCATATCTTTAAGTTATGAAATTGCGATCAGCAGTAGCCCTCTGCGTCCTCTTTCCGATGCCACCAGTCTGATCCAAATTGGATTCTCCAAGGAAGAGTTATGCCAAATCTCCCACAGTGACTTGATTATAGACTAGTTCAGTAGAGCGAACTCGTACGATGTGCCACGTGTCACTGTTTGAACCTTTGGATCTAAAAATATATATACAAGAAACTATAGTCTGTCCTCTTTCTGTACCTTCTTACAAAACTTCAATCCAATGCTCAGAGAGAAAGTTATGATGATTTCCCCAGGTCACCTGTTTGGAATGTAATGCAGGAGTCTGCAAAAAGACCAACTTCCTTAGATCATATCTCCGCAAATATAGCGCGAAAAGCTCTGAACTTTGGAGCCGAGCTTCAGCACGATTTCTTCTCAAATGGATTTTTTTTTAGCTTCTGAAACATCGCAGAAAAAAAAGTTATAACAAAAATTCCACGATGACCTATTTGGAGCAGCAAAACCCTAGAATCCAAAGCTCTAATACCAAATGATATGGAACCAGGTCAAGAAAAGATAGAAAAGATAGATCAACGCCTTAGAATTCAACCTCTTCAAGGGGGAAACCTCCTTTACATTACATAAATGAACAATTCTTGGATGATACAAATGAAAAGACCTCCTTTCTATATATAGGAGTCTAAGGGGTCATAACATAATTAGAGCCGACATAACAATAATAATGTAAGGGCACAATAATAACAATAGTGGGTTTCTATGGGGCACAATAGTAATAATATGGGCACTACATGGGTACAACGATATAATAAGTGGGTTGTACTAATAACAATAAGGGGTTACACTAGTAGTATAGGGGCCTAACAAAACATTCCTCCAAATATCTACATGGATTAGCACCATATGGTCATCAATCATCTCATTGAATTGTAATATTTAGAATTTCAAATAATAGTTTAGCTAAAGGGGTTGGCGAACTTTAAGGTAAGAAGGTTATTCCCTTTGAAGGGAAATTGACTAACATGTAGGAAAATAGAAAGGTCTATGGGCTTTACCAAATGGAGATATAATAGGATTGACTATCATGTGTGGAAATGACCTAAAAACAAATACCATATGGGTTGACAAAAATAGAAGTATCTTGTCTTATTAGTGTAAAGAAGAAAAATAAAAAAATATAACCAACTTTTCAGGTTTTGTGGGGGAGGGGGGGAGGGTGTTACAAGTGTTTGGTGTGAGTTATGTGTGAGAGACTATTTATGTCTTAGAATTGTAACAAACAATTCTTATTTCCATATTATGTTAGTGAACTGGGATTTCCAAGGTTTCTTTTAAGCTAATGTGTTATAGATTATTTCTTCTAGTGGTTTATGGAATTTTACTAAACTGTTTTTGGGATAGGGAATCGGATTGACAAGCCTTTTTTAGTATGGATAATGAATTATGTATTATAAACCATTACATAGCATTTTTGTTCCATTTTTTTTCTACATATAGTAGTATGGATGAAGAATTTACCACCTACAACACAATGAGGAGGGATCAGAGAAGTAGTTGAAGTTCCTTTTGAGTTCCATTTCTTCTCTACATATAGCATTTTAATTAGAGAATGTAAACTTTACCATCTACAACATAGTGGGAAGGGATCAGAGAAGTAGCTGGAAGTCCTTATCAGGAATGGCCAAAGAAATTGCATTTCAATATTTTTAATAGGCAAATGGTTTTATCAGTTTTTATGGGAGAGGTAGGGAAGCATTCCCGAGTTTGATGTCTATCATTTATTCTAGGATTCAAGCAGTATACCCTTTGCTTTACACCAACTTCATAATGGTGAGTTGGTGGCTGATATGTTTGATGCTGCATTATTCTAAAATTAGCCACTACAATAATTAAGGTTTTTCTTATGGCTATTATATGTCTAGAATCTAGATTTTCTTTTGTACTTTTGGGAGATAAAATTTTCAACTTTGTACTCCCAAATGGTGCACCCAACCTTGCTCCCATAGTGGTAACTATATATCCACTTCACCTTATCTCAAGAAACCTAGTCAGGATTCCGAGTTATGAACAAATTTTCGATTGTTTAACAACATTCATTAAAATTATAATGCAAACTATAGATGGAGTTACAAATGCTCACATAGAATTCCCATTTAACATGTGAAAATTTCATTGATTCACCCACTTCTTCGCATGATAGATGGATACACAAACGTAAAAAAACAAGGGAATTCTATAACAAGTACATATGAAATTTACTTATTTAACAATGGATTTCATGCTAGATCATGCCTACATTCAAATCCATGAGGATTAATATTCTATTTTCTACACAGAATTCAAAGAGTCACTAATTCTTCTAATAGAATTTGTCCAAAAAATTGGCCGCATTGAATGGGAATGATTCAAAGCCCATCCATAGATATCTAGCATGGATATTGACAGAAGCCAAACCAGTAAACCAAAAGGACTAAGATAGACCTGCAAGGATGATGTTGTTTCAATGTTATACAAATGAGTTATGGTATTTTATGTCTTAAAAGTTAATAGTTTCTCATTATAATTGCTAAATAATTTTTGTGGAATTCCATTTTGCCTCAAAATTAAATTTCTGATATATGTTCTTTCAATGTTGACTCAACAATTCTTTTCCAAAGTACAATTCTATTTTCTATTAACAAGTGAATTTATATGAAGCATATCTCAACTCTTAGAAACTGTTGATGCAGGTTTGTAGATCAATTCGAAATTTTATTTGTGGAATATTCAGTGAGATGTCAAAAGATAATCATGGGAAGAAACCATCAAGGAAAATGGATGTATTATCATACTTTGGAAAGGTTCCATCCAAAAATACACATTCTCTTCATGATTCAAGCTCCTTTGAACAATCTGTTACTGAGAGAGAGGTTAAATATTGTGGAAATGCATTTGATATCCATACGATGGATGACATAATAGGTTCCTGAAGTGATCAGGGTGAGATAAATGCGGTTTCAACAGAAATTGGTGATGAAAATGTTAAAGGTTTTTCCTTATAAGGTGACACAATCCATTCATAGAAAAGGAAAAAAGGCCGGTGGACCATAGGGAGATGATTCCAAGAAAATTGGGTCTCAAGTTTTCCATTTATTGAGGAAATACCTCATACAAATGAGAATGACGTTTTCCAACAAGTTATATGTAATGCGTGTAGTTGGAAAACTTGAAAGGTAGTGAAATTTTAAATGAAGCTAGATATAGTACAAAAGCATGCAAGAAAGGTGTATGAAAAGAAAATTGTAAATGGTAAAGAGAAATCTATTGTTAGATGGAAATCTTCTAAGGAATATCAACATATTGAATATGCAGAAGAATATAAAAAATATTTAATAAGCAAGAGGAAACTTGAGGCAAGTGGAGGAACCATCATATCTCTATTTGAAAAGATGATGGAAAGAATTTTCTTATGCAAGACGATACAATTGAGAACTTTATTTCACATCTTATTTAAATGTCATCCTATGACAAATTATCTAGATCACCTGAAATTTCTATCTTTTCTTCAAATGTCAAACTTTCCATCTTCTCATTGGTCTGTAACCAGTGGTTGGGAATGGGAAAGATATCTAGCTCAAGTAGAAAAGGGTGATTTGAAAGAGAAGATTACAAATTCTAGGTTTTTGGCATTTTCTTTGGATGAGGTTACGGCTATAGATAATACTTCATGGATTTGCATGAGAATTTATATGGTTAATGACCATATTAGGCATTCCTATCTACTTGGGATTAAAAAGATGAGAGAGACTTCTACAGCTGAAAATATTTATGAACTTGTTCTTAATGGTTTGAAGGAAAGTGGTATGGATCATTTAATGATTGCAAAAAAGTTGGTATGTGTTGGAGAAAATGGAGCATTGGTAATGCAAGGATAAAGGGATGGCCTTTGTGTTAGGCTACAACTTCACCATATATGCTTCATATTCATTGTATGGCTCATAGGATGAACCTTTCATTTAAAATAGTAAGCAAGTTTCCATCAATTTCAAAAGTTGAAGATCTTGTACATGAGACTCATGCATACTTTTCTCGTAGTCCCAAACAATATTTAGATTTTTAACAGTTTGCAGATGGTGTTACGGATGAAAAAAACTACTAAAAGATGTTGATACAATATGGATCCCATTAAATGGACTAGCTCAAAGACTATTTAGTGAGTTCAAATCTTTGGTAGGGTTGATGTATGAAAATTGATACAATGTAGACAAAGTTGAATATCTTCTTTCTCAACTAACTAATATAGATACATTATTGACATTGGCTGGAATTATTCCTATGCTACATGAAATTAAATTCCTTGTGAAAATGTCTCAGAATTGCAAAATATATATTGTGGAATACGCAAATGCGAGAAAGTCAGCATGTCTTGCACTAGATAATTTGTATATGATGCGAGACTCTTTTACTCGTCCAGAGTTTAAAAGTTGGACTAAGATCATCAATATAGAAAATACTGATTTATTTGTTTTTATTTATTTATTTATGTTTAATGAAAAAGGGATACTACGTATCGCAGTGTGTGGGTATATGGTTCCCTTTCATTACATTAGTAAGATGAGGCAAATCACCAAATATTTCCCTGTGTTAAGAGACCAATTTGATAATATTGTGATTTCAGTGAAACAAAATTTGATAGAAATTGCAAGATCACTATCATTAGAGATAAGAGAAAGATTTCCTCGAGATGAATTGTTGGAGGCCATGTGTGCGGTATACCCTAAATATTGGAACAATTGTCAATGTCAAAGAACTTTAAAAGCCGATTTTCAAAAAATATTAAAATGTTTAGCAGACCATTTTTGCAAGAAAGTCTCGATACATGGAGAACAAATTGAAGGTATTTTAGATTCATAGAAATTTTATCAACAAGGTGGATGCTTTGCTGAAAAAATGTGGAAGAAATATCCTTTTTCGGAGAATCCTAACGAAAATGGTGCTATAACAAGATTATGGACTACTTTAAGTGCTAGCCAATACCTGCAAGAAAACATATCAAAATATTTCAAATTAGCAGATTTGTGTCAAACCATGATTTTGGGATCATTGGAGGATGAGAGAATGTTTAGTGCATTATCATTCTTGAAGTCAAAGTTGAGGAACAAGCTACATAAACATGTAGATACATGTGTAAGATTATATGTAACAAAGTATTACATTGATAATTTTCCGTATGAAAGAGCGCTAACTCTTTGGCGATCAGATTGTGATAGAAGGGGAGAAAACAATATAACAAATTTCCCTAATGAACTTGATATATAACATAATGTTTTGCAGGCTCATAATGATAGTTCATTTAGAGAAGATCATGTTCACAATTTAGAAAATTAGGACCAAGATGAGAACTAGGAAATTGAAATACCCTAGGACTCTTATTTTGGTATACATGTTCCATTGATCATGCAAGATTACTATATCTCAAATTAAACTAAAAATAGGTTTTATATTTGTATTTTTCATTTTAACATGACAGTGACAATACTTTGATGCGTGTTATTTTAAGATTGAGGTTTCATATTTAATCATTACATTGTTTGTTTCTTATCTGTGACAGGAAATAAAGTTGGATTTGATGTGGTTGGAACCTATTTATTTTCACTTAGATAGTGTGTGATTATTATTAAATGATAAATAAATAAATTAACAAGACTAACGCAAAGCATCAATGGGCTCATTTAAATACATGAAACTATCTTGATGTCTAACTCTGATATCTTGGAAAATTTTAATGGTTTATATATTGCTTGTGTTTGGGGCATTTTATTGAGTTTTGAGTTTTGTTTTGGTCAAATATTATGTTAGTCCCATAAATTATTTTAGTTCTTACTTCATGATTAGATTCATAGATCTACTTTTATAATTATCATTGTTTACTTTATATATTTTGTGGTTTGAAGAAAGTTGTTTTTATTTCCTTTCACTTTGTTGCATGAATTTGTAGACTACTATGCTTATTTTATATTTTCTTGGGAAATAATTATTGATATTTGGAAAGGGAAATGAGTCGTGGGTAGCTAAGTGAAGATAAAAATGGTTTATGTAATAGGTTTGTGTGCATTCATCGTAGGAGGCCTATTGACATGAGACCGACATTCTTTTGTATAGTCTTGTCAGTCATTTTTCAGACATGCTTTCAAGTCTTTCAGGTACTAAGTTGTTCGGGTCCCCACATGTCCTTAGGACCATTAAGGGATGAGATAACATCAGTCAATCCAACTCATGCCCTGAATTTACTTTTTACCTATTGATGTAAGTGTTTTGTTACCACTTATCACCAACAAAATTCTACCATTACATAACCCAACTTGAAGACAACACTCCTCATCTTCCTTTTCATAAATTCTCTATGGATCTCCCTACTATACTTTACCAAGACCAACGTCACTTCTTGGTAGGTCTCTCCACCATACCACTAATCACACAATAGACACACACTAGTAACTACCACATTCTATAAATCTCTCTAGTCTCAGTTATTGGTGTCCCTGTCACACTCGACCAATAAAATCTTGTAGGTATATTTTTTATCAAATATTTATTTCTTATTATTTTGTGTATTTAACTTTAGCACAATCCTAGAGTAATGAGTTAGTGCCTTTGTATTTGATCTTTGATTGGAAATGAAGTCGGATTTGATGAAGCTGGGAACTATTTCTTTTCACATAGATAGTATCCTAGTATTAAAAGATAAATAACTAATTTAAGAAGTCTAACGCTAAGAAACAATGGGCTTATTCAAGTACATGAAATTGCGTTGATGTCTAGCTATGATATCTTAGAAAATTTTAGTAGTTTGTTTGTTGCTTCTTTAGAGGATTTTGTCAAGTTTGAAATTTTTGGTTTGTTTTGGTTAGATTTTTTTAGTCTCGTGACTCATTTCATGCGTAGATCGATAGGTATAGTTTTATTTTTATAATTATTATTGTTTTCTTTATATATTTGGTGGTTTGAGGAAAGACATTTGATTTCCTTTCACTTTGTGGCATTATTTCAACATCTTCACCTTTTAGAATATAATAAAATATGATTCTTATTTTATATTTTCTTAGAAAATAATTATTGATATTTGGGAAGGGAAATAAGCTCTGGGTAGCTAAGCGAAGAGAAGAATGGTATATGTACTAGGTTCTTGCATATTCATCATAGGATAGCTATTGGCATGAGACTGACATTCCTTTTATGCAATTACACTTTTGATGCCAAGGCGGAGTTGAGTTTGCTGACCCGGGAAGAATGGTGACAACTGATCATAATTCTAAGGAGATTAGAATGTTGGTTTGAAGAGCAAGATTGTTAATATGGTTTGAACTAGTTCTTACTTTGGTCATAGTTACTACCAAATTTGTGTCTTGTTGATTTTTTACATTTGTAATGACCTTGTGCAGAGCTGGTTTGAAGAGCCCGATGTTAGAGCGAGAAGACTCTCTACATACCACAAGGACTACATTGACTCGGATGACCATTGCTTGGAGGGCACTCGATGTTCTTGGTGTTTCCAAGTCTCTTCACTTGAAGCTTCAACATATACAATGGTATGGCCATACTATCACTTAGTTTGATCCTCTTCACTAATATCCTAACATCATTTCAATACATCAAATTGTTTTGTTTTCATGGAATTTGGGTTACAATTTGGTGTCTGGTGGTAGTGAAATCACCTAGTTCTAGTTGATTTGAGGCCCTTGGTAAGGATCCTTTTTTCATATGCTCGAGTACACAACCTACTTGTATATTGATTTCTATTGGATTTAGCTGGTTGAATGTAACATCGTATATATTAATGGGCTTGGACAGGGCATTGATGGTGCAAGAGTAGAGGACATTTTGGATGTTTCTTCTATGGCACTGAACAAGAATTTTGTACTAGGTTACATGAATTTTTTATTTGTATATTTAGATATAAGGGATTCACTGATTTTCCTTTCTCCATGGGATGATATAGCTTACTTTCATACCTTACATTTTCAGGTGATAAAATTGTTATGTTCCTGGTGGTATACGCATAGGGACTCCTGCATTAACCACCTGTGGGCTTATTAAGGATGACTTTATTAAGGTTGCAGATTTTATCCATGAGGGGGTGTAAATAGCCATTAAGGCTAAGGGATATGTGAAAAGTACAAAATTAAAAGATTCAATAGAATTTATTAAGTGAGAAAATTTCCATCTATGAAATAACATTGTTGATCTCAAAAAGTAGGTTGAATAATTTGCTAGCCAATTTCCATTGTCTAGGGTTGGCACTGAAAATCTTAGTTAGAGATATTACGTTCTCACAAGCTCAAAAGTGTCCTTTATTAAATTTTAGGTTGGGCTTCAATGATGATAACCAGGTTGGTAAGATTTGTTTCCATGTGTATATTATACTGATGAATAATGTTTTAAGTTGAATTTTGTTTGAATTTATATGCTTTCCTAGCATTGGCATTAACAGATTCTATTTTGATGTGTTGGATGTTGAGTTTTCCATTTTATTTATTGGCAATTATGTACGACTCCCTTTCTGTTCATCAAAAAAAAAAATTTGGTTGAAAAATATTGATAACTTGTATGGAAGCTATTATAGCACTTATTTATGTGGTGTGACTATGGATATTTTATATAGCATGGAAAGCAATATTCCATACTTCTCAAGGGCCTAGGTATTGGGCCAATTACACAGTTTCATAAAGTGTGTTCACTAAGATACTTCTACACATCCACATATTCCATGTATACATGACACATTTGCAATCAATTGGGCTTCTAAGATTTTATTGTTACATTCATCATCTCACACAGGCTGATTTTATTGTTACATTCATCGCTTGATTTTCTTCTATGCAAGGTTAAATTCATTTTCAATCGCCCATTTTCTGGTTTTTCTGGTTTGGGAGGTTGGATTTGGTCCCAATTGCCCCGATTTCTTGTTTTTCAAATGGAGGGAAAGGGTGATTCAGTGAACGACTCCCTTATTTCTTGGTTTTCAAATCGATGGCCACGTGTATAAATTTGATAGTTTTAGATTCCTCAATTTTTGAATCCTACATTTCTGATTTCTGAATTGGTGACTCGTTATAAGCAACGTTAGGGTATACATTTTGTAACCAGGCAGGCACCAACCTTACCACTTGTGGGCTCCATTCACTAGAAGCGAGACTCCATTTACTCAGGAAATTGACAGGCTATGGCAAATAAACACCTGAGACTATTGAACCAAAGGAATTGACCATGTTATGATAGCGAGTGGATTCATCATAAGCATGATAGGTAGAAACAAAAACAAAGGTGGAGGTAGTAGTGTAACCGTGTCAAGATTAAGCTCTAGATGATACAGAGGAAAAGGGTGCACCTCGCCTAGTGTACCTTCCATATCGAAAACCTAAAGCGGGGAGGGTAGCATGGCTAACAATAGTAATTCTATCTTGATGGTCCTATGAATCATAATTGAGCTGAAATTCGGCCATCTATCAGGAAAAGCATTTTCTGTGGATTTCTTGCAGTCTATCGAAGTTTCAGTCAAGCAGAGCTTGAATGAGGTTCAACAGGCTAAAGCCAAAATGCAAAAGGTGATGGATGGACTAAATGATGAAATATTATGGAATGATATTGGAAAATGCTACCCTTCTAAAATTTATCAGTATGGGCCTCAAGTCTTGCTGCCATAATTGGTGAAGGAATTTTTCTATAATTGTTCTACAAGTGAAAATAGGGCTAATCATATGGGGAAGGCTGTAAATTTAGACAACATCCTGGTTGGCCTTCTGACATATTTAGGATCTTGCCTGAAGCACCTGAGAAAATTGTGTGTCACTTGTAGGAAGGACCTTCCACCAGTCTCTCGGTTGTGGTACTGTGATGCAGAATTATGGTATTCCCTCTCTAAGTCGCGTACTTCTCTTAGATTTTTCTACTATAGACTTCATTTTTATTTGTAGATTCCAGTTATTTTCAAAGAAAAAACCTCTCTATTTTTCTTGTTTGAAAATATGATCTTCACTAATTAGTTTTTGAACATGTGATATTCATTAAGTAGGTTTTGATTTTGAGTTAGCAAAACTCAAGCCTCAAACTTAACTCTATGCTTATTAGGCATCTGCATGCTAATTATATCTTGGGAGTTCCATAGTGTCCACATAATTTTTTTATCATCATGGTCTACCCATTTAGGATGTAGCTCATAGTGGTCCGAGCGAGCTTAGTCATTCTCAAAATCATTCTTTCCAAAATAATTTGATAATGTAACTCAGATGGGTATCTGATCAGTAATAGACCATTAATCTACCTCTACATGCTTGGAAGAAAGGGATGGCTCTACTCATACCAATGTAAGTAGGCAAAAAAGTATGGTAGAGAAGGTGCACTAGTTGTACTATATTACAATAATAAAACATAACTTATATGTTGTTTTACTCCTACAAGGCAATTTAACCATTTATACATATTTGAGAAGCTCGCCAGTGATGACTGAAAATAGGCAGGAGAATGAATCGGGGGACATCATCATCTTGAGGGCTTAGACTTTAATCTGATATTTGATATAAACCCAGAAACTGGAGCGAAAACACAGACAACATTTCAATGGAGTTTTTACATTTATTCTGTGTGTTTTTATCGATCTAACTATGTTGCAACACTTATCTGCCATTAACATCGCTACAACTAACTCAGTCTAACCAAAAGAAACTTATAGGTGAAAAGATTTGCTATATACTGCTAAATAGTGACCATAATTTCTATTAATGTTGGACGGAAATAGAAATGGAGGCATAAATAAATGTATCCACGCCACGGAGAAAAATTTGAACTGGAGGAAATTTTTTTTGGCGTTAAAAATAACTCCAACTTTATATATTACTTGGGAGGAGAATGAAGCAAAGTTTCAATTACAAAGGAAAAGGAGGTACAAGATGTCTTGGACCCTACTGTGGCAACAATTGTTCGATCTCATGTCATACGTGTTAGATATGATATAAGGCTTCTCTCTTTCACAGATTCCCATATCTCGGTCACTCCTCTTCCCACCATATTTTCCTTCCTGGCTCTTGTCTCCTTAAAAGGCCCCAGAGGTATTTAGGTTAAGGCTATCTGTCTGACTCAATGTGGCCTATTCTTAACTTCTTTCTCACTCCATGCTTTAATCATAAGACCTACTCACTTTGGATAGTTTTGGCAACCAAAAGTCAATAATTTGAGGACTATGGTTATTGTTAAGTCTTAGTCTCTGGCTCTTTGCTAGGCTCTTGCGCCGCTTCTACTCTAGATCTTGCTATGGCTCTAACTCTGCTCAAGATTCTCCTAAGATACTTGTTTGGTGCCTAAGAAACAATGAAACACCCATCTTCTTTAAACTCTAGATGTTCATAGCTTGCACTTTGCCATCGATTCTCTAGAGTCCGTACAGATCCTCATAATACATGTGCCCTAGCTATAGTTATTCAGGAACTTGGTGTTCCAACACTACTGATCTCCATTTTTTTTTGGATATAAACTCAAAAACTCAAGCAAGAGCACTAACAGTTCAACTGATTTTTGACATTTCCTTTGTGTTTTGATTATCTAACAATGCTACAACACTTCTTTTCCATTAAAATCACTACAACTAACAAAGTATGAGCAAAGCAAAATCTTGTAGGTGGAAATCTTTGCAGTATAAGGGTAAATGTTGTGCATACTATCTGTTACTGTCAGAGAGAAATAGTAACAACAACATAAGTAAAGACTTACACACTACAGTGACTATACAAAGTTTGAACTGGAGAAAAACCTTTTCCAGGTAAAAAAAAATGAGACTTATATATTACTTGGGAGGGTAATGAAACAAAATTTAAGTTACAAAGTAGAAAGAGGTACTGGATTTCTTGCACCTATACATGGCAGCAAGTGTTCAATCTCCTAATCTGTGTCTTGGTTGATGATGGCTTTCTCCCTTCGGCTACTTCCCCCATCTCTGTCACTTCCGCACCTTTTCCTTTGATTTTGTCTACTTAAAAAGTCCCAGAGGTAGTTAGGTTAGGGGTATGTGTCTTATGCAACATGGCCTCTTTCTAACTTGTTTCTGACCCAATTCATTATGGATCATTCTTACTTCTGGTTCAGGATAATTATTCTGTGTTAGCAGTATGATATCTTCAATGGTTTGATATTGGAAACATTAATAGTAAGCTAAAAAATTAAATCGTAGAAACATATAGATATTAAATACCTGAGTATTTTAATAGCCTAGTATATCTATGATCATTACTAAAATCAAAATCCTTATTTGACATTGCTGTGGCAAATTAGTTTAGTACTTATTTTCTTCATTCCTAAAGCTTGGGACTAACTTCGTGCTCTTGATTATCATAATCAACCTCTATAGGTTTGAAGAGTTGGGTACTGGAGTATCAGTACTAAAATAACTACATAATCTAGAGTTGATTGAGTTTGAGCTAAACCTTGTTGTAGATGAAACAACAAGCCACCATGATTTTTGCGAACCATATCCAACCTTTTTGCTAAGAACGTGGGAAATTAGGAAGTGTTATGGATTTCTCAGTGACTATATATCTACTGGAAGCATGGGAAGTCTAGAAGAAATCGATTAAATGAAATTTAGAACCTCACAGGGAATTGGAAATGTAGGGAAGTGGCACGTGGACAATAAAAATTTTCAACTCTTCCAATACTTAATACAATCATTTCCCTGAGTTGAAGAGATGCAAAAAATGTAACGGTGATCTTGAATTAATGTGAAAGCTTGGTGCGTCCTGGCTTAATTCCAATGGGAATAAGTTCTCTGAAAAAGATTATGCTGAAAATATATGTCTTCCATACAATGTCCTTAGGTATGTGTTTTTTACAAATAGGTTTTCAATGCATATCCTTAAGGAAAAATTCAGGATGAATGTGCCGAGTTCTCTCCACCAGTTTTCAATATTTTATAACTCCAAGAGGGAGAAATACTTTGATCATTGGAAGGCAATAAAAGGATCTATCTTTGCATTCCATGGAATTCATTCATGTAACTGGTACTCTATCATAAGGTAATTTAGTTCTGCTATTATTTTATGTTTTTTGCATATACTTTGTGAGATCTTGTTTCACAAATGAATAAGAGAGGAAATAATTTTTTATGTTTCCTTTTATGGTTTTTAAACATAAGAGCAACTTGACATCCTTAAGAAAGAAAAATACTCCCCACGCTTGAAAATATATCAATTGTATAGACAAAAGATGCCTTTACCATGGTGAAAATTGGGATTAAATAGCCTAAGAGATTTCTATCACCCTTTCAAAGTTATAAAACTTCAAAATAACATTTTTCAGCTACTTCATTTTAAGAATTATATTTAAAACTAATTAATAGAGAAGGCATTTAATGAAGCCCTTATTAAGTGACTTAAGGCCTAGGAATGATACTTAAGGACAATTTAAGAGTATTTAGGAATTTTTAAACATTATACATACTTTAAGTCAACTTAAATTCGTTTTACTTTTTCTTTTTTCGAAGGAAACTTCCGTATGGCTTTGCAGGGAGTTTCTATGACTGCATGCCATTCATTTGGAGGTCCCCTCATATGGGACAATACCTATTTGTACAAGTGGAATTTTCTCAATCGCCATTCAAAATCCTTAGGTGGCTAAGCCCCATTGCTACATTTCAGTTGGGCTCTAGATTTGCAAAGCATAATTGGAGATGATGTAAAAACAGTCACTACAACTTAACAATCCTCAAACTGAGTTATTATCAAGCATGCCATTATTTTTCCCCTTCCAGATAAAGTGGAACATTTTGATTCTGCTAAGATTCCATGTAAATTGAATTTCTGAAAATCAACAGCAGTTGCCTCCTACCAACACTTCCTTCCAACTGGTAAGAGCATGCATCATGGAATTGCATAAACCTGAAATTTAATTTTCAAGTAACATGGATTTCAGAAAATGAAAGAAAAACTTCAGAAAATAATATTTTCCAACATAAGAGGCACAAGAGGGTGAAATATGCCCATTTTAACAAGTCATGGACATGTTACCACCCAAACTAGCAGTCTTTTCAAGGCCCATACAAGATGCTACGATATCACTATTGACTCAAAATCTATTAGGACTTGTGAGATGCCTCACAAGGAAAAATCGAAACCAAGACACAACAATGAGGTGGATGCTACTATCATCTCAACAATCCACCTCTTGCTCTTTAGTGAAATTTGACCACATGGGAGGCTTCCCAGTTTATGTCACCTAAAGTATGTTCTAGGTCTAGGGTTTAAAGGTCACACTTCAATAAGCTTACCCAAGGTACTCAGGCTAAGAAAAAGGCTTGATTCTATTGGATAAGGAGTAGTGTACTTATGAAGTAGCCTATAAAGATGGACTTCTAGCCTGGGGTTTTCAATGCATAGTTTCAAAATTAGCCCAACTAGGCATACAAGAGAGAGAAAATGTTTTCTTAATGATATGATCAACAATAGGAAAGGAAAACCTTCAAGATGACCCTAAGTTGAAGCCTTAGTGCAGAATTAGTGTTTTTCAAGCCCTAGAATTACCTAGGGTTGATGATGTCAGCCCTAAGGAAGGACTTCCAATCATGCAAATTGGTATATTTTGGTATTTTAAGGCTCAGTAAGGTAGAATGACCTCCAACCAGCTCAACATCATGCCCTAGTTGAATTCGACCTCAAACCCTAAACCTAGTGGTTTACCTTGAAGGGCCAAAATTTTAGGAGGGAGAGAAAAAGTAAAAGTTTTGTGATTTTTTACCATCATTATGGATGCTAGTCCCTTCTATCTGTCGAAAAATGTTACTAGGTTCAGTGTTCATAATGACATGTGTATTTCTAATTTTATGTATTGATGTAAAGAAGAAAAATGAGATTATTATTGTAATTCTTGTCTCATGGGTTTCATGAGCAAGGAATTTTATTTTTAGTAATATCTCCCATTGGGAACCCTTATGATTGGTCATAATGTCAAATTGAGTCAATTTCATGTATGAAGGACCCTTCTTGGGCATGTTACATTTGTATATGAGTCAATGAAAGGGCCAAATAGCCCTCCAAGACCAAGCTCAAGCATCTCCTTCAAGTCGACCTAAATGAAATAATAAATTTGCTCCAAAAGATATGTCGACTCACCCACAGTTCAAGTCATCTTATTATGGATGCTCCAACCACTATAAATAGGGCAACTCAACCTCATTTCAGAGACAGAATTTTAGTCAAGGAGAAGTCTGCAATAGGAGGTGTGAAGTTCATCAAGGAAGCCTATAACCAAGAAAAGGAAGGAAAAATATAACCGAGGTCATTTTTTATTTCTTTTGGGTTGATCTACTCCATACGTGCGAAGAAAGGGTGTTTTCCATTGTAGAAGAAGCTGAGGTATCATAGTCTCCTTTGAAGGACAGATTAAGGAAGAGAACAAGTTCATTATCAAACCGAGTTGCCAAGGAAGCTACCTCCACCTAAAGCGAAGGGAATCAAGGTTCCAAAGTTGATAATTTACCTCATAATAATGAAATACTCATGTTTCTCAACTTTTCAATATGAAAAACTACATTTTTAATTTATAAGTGATTATAGCTTGATTATTGTAACTACCTTTGTTAACTAAAAACAAAAACTTACTTTACTTCGGCCTATCATTTGTTAGGCGACAACTGCTAGTTCCAGATCTGTATGATTTAGTCACTAGATTGGCATGCTTGATGGTAACTATTCAAGCTCGTCTAATTCACCAATAATGTTGTCAAGTTCTTTTAAAGTTTCTTCTTGAATACCCTCTTAGTGCCAATATACTGTAACAACCCTTGTATTTCTTAGCGATTCACCATTTTGTACTAGTGATTCACCGTGATTTTACAAGATAATATAATTTGGTGACGTATTCACCAGAAAAATTATATTTACATATTAGATTATTAATAAAATCACCTTCCATTTTTCCTATGTATCATGGGGATTCTCCCATTTATTATACATATAAATTTAGGGAGGTTCTTAAAATTTTTCCTGATCCTCCAACATTGCATTAATCCTTGGTATGTTCCATGCCATATCACCATCAGTAACATATTGTTAAAAATTTGTAATTGGTTATGGACTTACTCTATGGGGATAGTTTTTGTACTAATGGGGTTCCCCAAAACCCCAACACTGCAAAGGAGGTTTAGGAACTTGACTAGTTTCCAGCTTGCTAGATGCTTCACTTTGTTTCACTTCATTTTGAGGTCTATACTTCTGTTGATTTTGATTGGAATATCCATTTGGTCATTTCCGACTTGAATACTTGGTTGGTACTAGGATTTTTCATGTTTTTTCTAGTTGCAATATATTTCTGCCCCTTCTTACTTGTCAAATTTTTGGTGCCCTCTCCCTTCTGCTTCATTTGATGATAGCAGATCTGAGCCTTTTGAACCACTTCATCCATCATTTTAGGATTGTCAAATTCCAACCTCTCTTTCATATAGAAAGGTAAACTACTAATGAAGTGTTGGACTTTAGCCTTCTCTTCACAAATGTAAGGGACATATCTTAACAGAGAAGTAAACTTGGCCATGAATTCGTCCATAGATTGTTGTCCCAGTTTCAAGTCATGAAACTCTTTTGCCTTATCATCATAAAACCGCTTAGTCAGATATCTATCCTTAAAATGTTTCTGAAATTTCTCCCATGTGACCTCATGTTCATTAATTTCTCTGACTGTTTTGATTTCTTCCCGCCACAGAGTGGCCTTACCTTGCAGCTGATATATTGCTAACCTTGCTTTCAAATTGTCATCATAATCGTATATATGAAAGCATTTGTTCATGTTAATTAACCAAGCCTCTACCAATTCCATGACCTCTCCATTATATACCGGTGGCTTCATGTTTTTGAACTCCCCTTCCACTTCAATTTTATTCCTTTTAGTTCCTTTCTTACCAAAGGCGTTATCTGATTCTTCTTCATTTCTAGTTCATCCTCCCTCAGACTCCAGATGTTCCTCCTGTTGTCTATGCGATTATGTTCTGTTTACTTCAACCTGGTCAGGGTTTGGATTTCTTTGATTCTTCCTATTTTAAAGGATTTTCATTTTTGGAGTCACGATTGCCGTTACCCCAAAACCTGCAGGTGTTAGTAAAGAGACACATCGCTAGATTTAAGCACATTCCATGAAACACACGAGGAGCATTGACCTTCTACACCGCCATTAACGGGGAGCCAAAAACCTCCCCCCCCAACACGAGCCCAGTGTGTTTCAAACTCGACACCTCTGGCTCTGATACCACTTTTTGGAGTCACGATTGCCGTTACACCAAAACCTGCAGGTGTTAGTAAACAGACACATTGCTAGATTTAAGCACATGCCACGAAACACACGGGGAGAGTTGATCTTCTACACCGCCGTTAACGGGGAGCCAACATTCATAATATTTTCTTGCTCTAATCGTAATCTTTCATTATCAGCCTGCAAGCTTAGCATCTTTGCTCGTAGCTATTGGACTACTTCTAGTAACACAATGTTCGTATTCTGATTTGCCTCACCTAACTATACCCGCACCTCCGGGTTATGTCTGGTTGTCCCTAATGAGGGGGTAGATCCTACTCCTCATCTCATTTTTCTCCAACTTCCTCTCTGTGTACCATAATTACTTTTGTTATTCAATATTTGTCCATTCAGGGCTCAATGTAGTAACCTGAGTGCTTTGATACCACTAGTCACACATACTAACCATAAAAAAAAAAATAAAAAAAAAATAGACATATGCCTAACGAATATCATGCAATGATCATATATCAAAGAATCAAGAACTTAGCTCTAGATTATTTTATTATTATGAATATTATCATTTGGAAACTATTATAATGGCCCACTCTTTAATCATTATTCCATCATTATTTATCTTGCTTAAGTTTCGTTCTCGAGTATGGTTAACCTATTTTGAGATGACCCCACACACATCTCTTTAGGTGGTATTTAATTCCTTGATTAAACACAAGTAAATCATAACAATGGTTTACGAAAATTCGGGTTAATTAATTGTGATAACATTCATTTGATCTACTCAAGGTTTGATATTATCCCCCTATTGTACCCTAGTCTCATCAACACTGTCTATATCCCATTCCTGAATTCAAGTGTGAAGATCGAAAGAAATCTCACATAATGGACACGGTGTAATCTTTTACCATGGATCCAATGGTCATGGTTGGAAGGGGAAGTTGTGTAACTACTTCTCCTCCCTTGAGCTCACATGAGGTTTAATTTTCCAATGGTTCATGCTCTGTGGTTTCTCTACAACTCTCATGGAACACTCACATGTTCAGTTTGGTAGGCAGTTCTTCTCTTCATTTATGTAGGCATTATTACCTTCTAACATGTTCTCACTTTAATATTGTCCATTTGCAAAAAAACTAATCCCTCAGCTATCTCCTGATGGTGCAAGTGATCTCGAGTAGTGCGGAAAGTATGAACATCGTTACCAAATGGAAGGTGTTAAGCCTCCACAAAATTTCTTTTCCATACCGACGAATTGCAGAATTTGAGATGGGTTATGCCAGGGACCTATTCTTCGCGACAAGGTTCAGAGATGTTCTAATTTTGTTCGTAGAATTTTGGTCTACGCTTCTTGAGCAATGTTCCTCTAAATTTACACAACCAATGTAGAGGGTTTACTAACATTTTAATTTCATACTACAACATTGATTTGTACAAGTCTAACAACTGTTGTGATGCTTCCCTATAGGTTTTTCCTTTCAGGAGTGGGTCAATATTCTTCCTACAAATCTCTGGAAACCACTCATATTTTCCTTCCCCATCTGCTGGAATGTTTTCCTTTAGCATAACAATTGTTTAATCAATTGTTTTTGTTTCTGTTGGTATGGAACATCATTGCCTTTGCTTATGGGCCTACTGGTGTACTACACCACCACCACTGCCTGATACTACATTTTCCCTTCCAGGTTTTACTATACTCTGCTCCGTTATTGAGTACGTTTAAGGAAAGGTCACGGTTTTTAATGGCTATAAGCCAAACTTTCTGGGATTCTTTTGTTATTATTTATAATAGCCTGCATAGTCATGAAGCTTAAAGCTGATTGAAAGGCCTATAGGGTACTGAACCATGGAATGATCTGATGTGTATTTTTTTGTTTCAACTCTTAAGTAATTATGGCTTTCTATCAAGGAGTCCCATACTTTGGTATGCTTCCTATTAAATGTAAAGCATAGTTCTTCTGCAACTTTAATGATTTTTTTTATCTGAGTTACTGGTTTAAGTGAAATGATTACCATTTAACAATACTTCCTTGTTCACATTAGCAGTTATAATATTAATTTTTATTTCGAATACTTCATCATTAATCTTAATGGGTTCGGTTGGTATGTGTTGGGCACGGGATCCCCAAGGGTAGTTTTGGGACTAAAAGCCCATATTTTGGTCAAATTTTGTAATCTAAATGTAAAGACTCCGCATT
This sequence comes from Pinus tabuliformis, assembly GCA_031772625.1. NCBI lineage: Eukaryota > Viridiplantae > Streptophyta > Pinopsida > Pinales > Pinaceae > Pinus > Pinus tabuliformis. Next base: position 994,398,772 of record CM062806.1, on the reverse strand, counting down.
TTGTGGTCGTGGAGCGCGTAGGTGCTAAAGAGTGATAGCGTTGTCCACCCTTATTTTTGTAATGTAATGTCAGTTGTACAAGATCTACCCATGGTCCGCGGACCATGGGAATGTAGAAATAGAGCTAAGCTCTAAGTAGTTAAGGGAATGAATCAATAATCAATGAAGAAGGAATCGATGAAGGATTTAGTGATAGCTTTAGAGTAGAAGTCTAAGGTTGGGTTGTAGCATAGGTAGAGGCTCTGTAGCTGAGTGCGCAGAGGCCTAGAAGTCCCCAGTTGAGTGCGCGGACCCCTGAAACTGAGTGCGCAGGGCAGGTCGAGTCTGTAATTGTCTAGAATTATCAATAAAGAGAATGAATCTATAATTTCTGTGTCTATATTTCTTGTTTATACATCTTGTTATGTGGGTATGAATTTCAATTATAATGCTTAGATGATGCACGAATATATGTAAATGTCTTGGTTAAGTAAACGCAAGTAAGAACATCTGTTTACGCGAAGCTAACTAAGATTGGTTAATAATATAAGTAAGACACTTAGCCTAGTTTGGGAGATATCGTAGCTCGCTGCCCTAGCAGATCGAAAGTCCCTAAGCCATAGGTTAGGGCTACGTGAAAGCCAATTGTACCCTTTCACAAAGGTACTAAAGAGAGGAACAAAGGGCTAAGCACCCTGTGCGAAGGCAGGTATAGCCGGAATAAACTGACATCACATCCATCTCAAGGGTGCGGAAACTTGGTTCCAGCATTCCCCCATACTGCTTCGGGTGAGACTTCATTCCACGCTCCGCGGGCTGATGCCAAAAGGGCCAGTAGTGTAGGGATTTGTTTGGCTAGCTAACGTTGAACCTGGGTCAGGGCCCCTCAAGCCAAAAAATGGTTGGGTTTCCGGGAATGGAATCTGAATAAGGGATGTGTAATATCGTATCACTGGAATCCAACTACGAAAGAAATCGAAGGCTGGTTGGACAGAAGGATCCACGAGTTCACGGCGCAAGAGAACAGGAACCTGCTATTGTCAAAAGAACAGTGGTTGGACCAATACTTGTATATAGAGATCCATGAAATCTTTTTCGCCTCCTTTCCTACTGAGCTATACGAGTGGATATCGAAGCTAGGAGATAGCCAAGGAAGGTGGGAACTTGACAGTCCTATTGTGTGGACCCCAAAGCTAGTGCGAAGGTTGGAAGCATCGAAGGATAAGATCACTCACACTGTCTATACTTGGCTCAGTTGCGTCATAGGAGGATTTGTGATTGAATTCGCGGTTGACACCTCAGTTAGCTATAACGAGGTAGAGTGAGACTTTTTCAAAGGACCACAAGGTAAGTATATGAAATCATTGAATACTTGGATTAAAATGTTGTTGTGCGAAAAATGGGTTATGCAACTACCTTGATGTTTGGGACTACGCAAAGCGGGAAATTTTACAGAAATAATGCAAATAAGGGTCTGCAGTATAGCCCCTTGATTTCACCTCCACGAAGAGATGAAGAAGGAATAGTGAAGGTCTCTCCGCAAAGCGTTATTCAGTTAATAAGAAAAGGATTCCCATGAATACCACCTCCGCCCACACCACCACTGGTTTCACTGCCATCGCCTCCAACTTCACCCGTACCACCTCCACCGCGATACAATATGGGAAACATTGTAAAGTTTCCTTTGTTCAAAGGCTTGGGAAATGAGCACCCACACCAATTCTGGGTCGTTGTGAGGGTTGTATGGGAAGCTCAAGGTGTTACAGATGATCATATAAAGAAAGAAACACTGGTTAGTGCTCTACAAGATCACGCACTAACCTGGTATATTAAGTACTCTAACGATAACCTGAATGCTAGAGTAGCAGACATCCAAGCAACACTAAATAGGGAATTTAGCAGGCCTAAATCGGAAGCGCAGTCGATTGTGGGATTCAAAGAGATCACGATGCATCTAGGTAAGATGCCTTGGGAACGAGATCAGAGGCTGAAATGTACAATCCATGAAGCTAACATGAATTTGACAGATGGACAGCATCGGGAGTGGTTTGTGGCTTCGCTACTACCACACTTAAGGGGAGCGTTGTCGCAGTAGAATATAACAACTCAGACAGAGGTCTTGAGATCACCATGAGACTACATGAGACTCCGATGTAGGATCCTAATTTAGGAGTCCAGCAGATCCATGCGCAGCTGAAGAATTTGTGCCTTCAGATGCAAAGTCTGAAGCTGGACAGGAGGGTTTGACCAGAGGTACGTGAGGTATGGTGCTTGAAATGCACGAGTTAGGGTCATGACAAAGACCATTGCTTGGTCTTTACAAATTTCCTTGTAGGAGGATGACCAATGGCTTTAAGGTCGAAAGCTGAAGCAGGACCTAGCACGTCACCTGCTTTATGGTGTGCTATCAATCAGGTAGCAGGAAATCATATCATGGATAACTTCCACTTGTTACAGAAGTATGTGCAAGCACCACAACAATTGTTCTGCAACTTTTGTAGGTCGGTTGGACATGATGAGCATACTTGCAGGAGCTATGAATTGATGATGGACAGAACTCCCACCTACAGGGTTCTGGCCGAAAGATGGTCCCTTCACCAGAATGTAGGGATGATGTGGACAGGATTTCAGGGACGCAGATGAGGCCAAGGAAGAGGAGGACCTCGTAGAGGTCGAGGACAATTTATTTGCTACAATTGTGGAGGACCAGGGCACTATGCCTAAGATTGCACTAATCCAGCGCGACCGTCATGCAAGTATTGCACGTTGTTTGATCATGAAATAGAAGATTGTCCTACGCTGATAGCTAGGATAAGTGACAAAGGGGTGCTACTGCCTCCCCCGACTTAGAACCTGTAGATGATGAGGTCTGAGCCACGTGAGGAATATCTGAACGTAATTATAGTGCTCAAGAGTGGAATTACAACAGGAGATGACAAGGGGAAACAACCAAAAGACAGGACATGGGTTCACAAGGCCCTAGCAAAAGAGTTTGAGTTTGACTTGGAGCATGCTTGGAAAGCCTTCATGGAAGCTAATAAGAGCTTCACTGATTCCTCCATTTCAAGAAGCAAGGATAAGCCCAAGCCGAAGATGGACCCCTGTATGCTCACAAATTTCTTGGAAACCTGTATGAAGCTATTGCATGATAGTAAGGCCATGATAGGGCTACAAGAACTCATCAATAGATGCGTTGGAACCACACCAGGTGAACCGCATGTACTACGAAAGATTGGCAAGCATAAGACAAGGACGGGACGGGAGATGAGGCTGATCGTGCAAATAAGAGAGTATGAAATGGATCAAGTCATTTTGGACTTGGGGTCAGATGCGAATGTTCTACCAAAATAGACTTGGGAGTGAATGGGGAGACCTGCACTGCAATGGTCTCTGATTTAGCTAAGGATGGCGATTAGCCAAAAATCATACCCATGGGGCGAATGCAGGGAGTGGCCGTGGATATTGAGGGAGCAAGCGCACAGGCAAATTTTGAATTAATAGAGATTGTGGATGACAACAATCCCTACCCTGTGCTCTTAGGAATTGACTGGGCTATTGATATTAATGGGGTAATCAATCTGAAGAAGCGAAAGATGATATTCAAGAAGAAATCACTACGCATAATAATACCCCTAGATCCTATTGAAGAATCGCGCTATACAGAACCAATCCACGACTATGAGAGTGATGACGATTTGGACTGCATCTATAAGATAATAGCACGAGACCAAGACTGGATGAATCCCACCACGGATGGATGGACTACATGGGAGCGAGAGAGTTCCTCCACTTCGGATTCTGACGAAGAAATAGAATGCTGGCAGAATCAGTTACATGAAGTAACTATGTTGAATTGCAACATGATGACCTGGTCGCTATGCTACGTGTCATCAAAAGTAATAAATATGCCTACTTATGATAGTATAAATGAAGTAGATACCTTTTTGGATGCATTTAAAAGGGAGGTGCCAGAAAAGCAATGCTTCCAAGCCTTGGACTGGGTATTGTGCGCTACACCCGCAAGGTGGTGGGGTATGCACAAGGGAAGCTTTGATGATTGGCGCGAATGTAGCAGGATGATGGGAGCATGATTTGGGAAGCCTAATATGCGACTAACAGACAAGTAAAATGGGTAGGATGATCCGCGTGTGTAGTTGGTCAAAGTAGAGAAGAACTATTCGACCATTGAACGTGAAGGGCTAGCTATGGTGTATGTGCTCCAGAAGTATCGACACTACTTGCTAGGAGGCCACTTTAAGATGTATACGAACCACTCCACGCTGAAGTACCTAGTCAATAAGCCAGTGTTGGGGGGGAAAATCTACAGATGGCTCTTATTGTTCCAAGAGTACGATTTTGAAGTAGTTGTGAAGCCTGGATGATTGAACGCGGGACCAGACCATATATCGCACATCAAAACAGGGGAGGAACCTACAAACTTGGAAGAAGGATTGTCTGACTCGCAACTATTTGCAGTGCATGTCGTGGATGGTCATTTCGAGGATATAATACACTTCCTAACAACATGAATTGCATCGAGAGGATACTCTGTCTTGCAAAAGAATGAATTAGTGGTGCGCGCGACATATTTCTCTGTCATTGCTGGGCATCTGTACAAGATGGGGACTGATGAGATACTGTGAAGGTATGTACCTAAGTTTGAACAAAGCAGCATCCTTGTAGACGCTCATGGGGGCACTGCGGGAGGACATTGTGCAAAGAGAGCAACTGCGCAGAAGATTCTACGCATCGAGTTGTGGTGGACAACCCTTCATCAGAATTTAAAACCATATTTCAAGGCGTGTGATGTATGTCAAGGAACATGCAGGCCATCGTGGAGGGAGGAAATGCCTTTGAATCTGCAAATAATGTTGCAACCCTTCAAAAAATGGGCAATAGATTTGTAGGACCCATTCAGCCACGAGGGAAGATAGGCGCGAGGTACATAATCATGCAACAGAGTATTTGACTCGTTGGGCAGAAGCACAGCCGATGAAGGATTGCATGGGTGTCACTACCGTGAAGTTTCTATTTGAGCAAGTACTGACGCGATTTGGATGTCCAAAGATCTTGATGAGTGATCGTGGTACGCACTCCTTGAATGAGATGATCAGCGTGCTAACAAAGGAATTTCAAGTGTATCACCAAAAGAGCACACCTTATCACCCACAGGCTAACAGGAGAGTGGAGGCGTTCAACAAAGTGCTTGAAAACATGCTAACCAAGCTTTGCAATGCTCAGCGAAGTGACTGGGACCTACGCATGCCTGTAGTATTATGGGCTTATCGAACAACATGCAAAATGCTGACAGGACAAAACCCTTTTAGGCTTATCTATGGTATGGAAGCCGTAATCCCTATGAAATACATCATGCCTAGTCTATGCATAGAAGCGCTCACAGGTATGACAGATCGCGGAGCCTTGCAAGAGAGGCTCGTACAGTTGGATGAGCTTGAAGAAGAGAGATTTTTGGCTGGATTTCATCAACGGTCCAAAAGTAGCGTGAGAAAGCATGGTGTGATCAACACATCAAGCTACACACATTCAAGGTAAACAATCTAGTTTTCTTGTATGATAGTAAGCTTGATCAATTCCCCGGAAAATTCAGGATTCACTAGTTAGGGTCATATGTTATTAAGGATATTACCGACGGAGGCGTGGTCCAGCTGGTTAAGCTAAATGGAGATCCCTTCCCAAGAAAGGTGAATGGCAATCGATTGAAGCCATACACAGGTGGCCCGACCATCTGACTATGCGACAGAAGCACAGTCTTAGCACTCTAGGAAGCTCAAAGGAGGTGCGGGACTAAAAACTACACTGCCCGGGTTGGGGAGCTGCACGATTTCAGGACTACATGAAGCAACAAAGTGTCACAAGGTCTGCAACATCATGAAGACAGCTACGCTAATGCGCAAGTCTGCTATAAAGTGACCGTTAAAGTCACTATTCAAGATTTTATGGTCGGTTTGAAGCCAAATGGAGTGGGTAGCAGTTATTTAAGATGAAATTTATGGGTTAGATTCTTGAAAATCTATCGCCAATCTATCATTAATTGCTCGAATGTGGGGGAACAGTCGGATTTGAATTCAAAAATCCCTATAAATCACAGGTGGTTGTCCAGTGAAATACACTTGGCATTTTGAATATTTATTTGTTGCGCTATCAAGTGTGTATGGACCTTACAAATTTTGAGGCTTTAAGAGCAAGTTCAATGTTTGAGAGATTGTAGAAGGAGACGCAGGACATGTTGACCAGAATGATGTTAACACCTGAGGAAACCGGGCAGGAAATTACAGTAGTAGAAGCCCCAGAGAGTGCCCGAGTGATAGTTGAGGTACCTAAATCACCGATAACACTGAGACCTAACAAGGATAAGCAGGCTATGATCCCAGTGCACGTCTCACCAAGAAACACATAGAAGACCAAGCACACTTTGTAGGAAAATGGGAAGGCCATTAATTGGAGGCTGATGCAGAAGAATTTGAAGAAATCCTATTGGATGAGGAGGACTGTTGGGTCCCTATAATACTAGTGATTACCCCATTACTATTGTAGCTATACCCCTTATTTATATTGTTGTGCCCCTATTACCCACATATTGTTATTTCTGTGCCCCATAGAATCCCTCTATTATTATTTTTGTGGCTTTATATTATTATTGTTAGGTCGGCTGGATTATATTGTGACTCCTTAGACTCCTATATATAGAAAGGAGGTTTTGTCATTTGTATCATCCAAGAATTGTTCATTTATGTAATGTAAAGGAGGTTTCCCCCTCGAAGAGGCTGAATTCTAAGGTGTGGATCTCTCTTTTCTATCTTTTTGTGAGCTGGTTTCATAACATTTGGTATCAGAGCTTTGGATTCTAGGGTTTCGCTGCTCCAAACAGGTCATCGTGGCATTTTCGCTATAACGTTTTTTTTGTGATGTTTCAGAAGTCACAAAAAAAACCCATTTGAGAAGAAATTGCACTGAACCTTGGGTCCAAATTTCAGAGTTTTTCGCGCGATAATTTCGGAGATATGATCTGAGGAAGTTGGTCTTTTTGCAGACTCCTGAATTACACTCAAAACAGGTGACCTGGGGAAAATCGTCATAACTTTCTTTCTGAGCATCGGATTGAAATTTAGTAAGAAGGTACAGAAAGAGGACGGACTGTAGTTTTCTTTTATATATTTTTCAGAGTCAAAGGTTGAAACAGTGACACGTGGCACGTCGTAAAAGTTCGCTCTACTGAACTAGTCTATAATCAAGTCACTGTGGGAGATTTCGCATAACTCTTCCTTGGAGAATCCAATTTGGGCAAGACTTGTGGAATTGGAAAGAGAACACAGAGGGATACTATAGATCACAAATTCAGAACTAGATAATTAGAAAGTACAGAGATACATCGGAGGCAATATCGAGCTCCTACAAAGTGAAAAAAGGTGTGTAGATTTTCTATAATTTTTGCTTAAGCTCGGTTTGAAAATTTATTTTGAAGGAATTCAAAGGGCATATTAGAGAATTATTATCGGTAACTGATGCCCCGATGAAAGAAAATGCAAACACCTAGTAAGGAGCCTGAAAGCTCTAGCATGACTCATGAAGAAGAAGAAGAAATGTTATATGATATATCAAAATTACAAGAACAAGTGCAACGAGTGTCACTTGCACAAAAAGCAACAGAATCTAAAATGGATGGTTTAAGGAAAGATGTAGAAGCTAAGATGGATGGTTTAAAGAAAGGTGTAGAAGCTAAGATGGATGGCATGGCAGCTAAGGTGAATGGCATGGACGCTAAAATTGATGGCATGGATGATAAGATGGATAAGTTGCTACAAGAAATAGTCACTAAGGGTGAAAGAGTACTAAAGGAAACTCATGATGAGAACAAAAGAAATGTTAATCATGATTCCATAGACTCTAATGTTGGATCGAAGACTCACCATGTTCCAAAAATCGATATGAGGAAGTTTGATGGCAAGGATCCCGCCACATGGATATTACAGATGGAGCAATTCTTCGATCTCAATAATGTGCAAAACACACAAAAGGTACGTATGGAAACTTTATATTTGGAACCAAATCAGTTTGTATGGTATCAATGGCTTTGTTCTCGTAAACAATTTATCACTTGGGAAATTTTTACGGAAGAATTGATAGCACATTATGAGGATACAAAAAGCAACACTTTTTTTAGCCAATTGATAAGTCTCAAACAAAAGGGTTCAATAATGGAGCACATTGAGGAGTTCCAAAAATTGAACATAAGGGTAAAAGATATTCCAGAGGAGCATAGGATTGATGTGTTCATAGGGTCTTTAAAGGATAATATCCAACATGATGTGCGCCTTTGGGAACCTGATTCATTAGAGAAGGCATTCAGGTTAGCAAGAAAAATGGAAAGCAAAATTATGGCAACTAGGAAGCATACCATTCACAACTATAAAGACGGAAGTGTTGTTGCCCATAGTCTTCCACAACCTACAAGGTTGACACCACAACAATTGGAAGAAAAAAGAGCAAAAGGGCTTTGTTACAATTGTGATAGCAAATACACAAAAGGTCATAAGTGTGCTGAGAAGAAATTATTCTACATAGATTGTGAAGAGGAAGAAGAAAAGGAGCAAGAAAGGTCAAAAGAAGAGGATATATTCCAGGAACAAAGCCTAGATGAAGAACAAATAAACCGACCATATCTTGTAATGCATTGGCGGGAATTACCACTCCTCAAACCATCAAGATAGAAGGACAAATCAAGAAGAAAAAGGTAATAGTGTTGATTGATTCAGGAAGCACCCACAATTTTATTCATTGTAGGGTAGCAAAAGAATTGAATTGCTTCCTATATCCAGCACCAGAGTGTCAAGTGATGATTGCAAATGGAGGAACAATAAATTGTTCTGGAAAGTGCCATAATATCAAGCTATCCATGGGAGAATATGTATTGACTAGCCCAATGCTTTCCATTCCAATGGGAGGTGCTGATGTTGTACTAGGAGTCCAATGGCTACAATCCTTGGGTACAATAGCTTTTAATTTTCAAGAACTTTTCATGAAATTTTCTGTGGAAGGAAAGGAAGTTGAATTAAGGGGTATTGCAGGGAAACCAAGAAAGATAATCAGCTCTAATGGCATGACAAAGCTTCTAAAAAAGGAGCAAAGAGGTGTAATTGCACAATTATGTTCGCTAGATGTTTCCACATTGGAATCATCTATTTCTCCAGATCTCCAAAAAGTCCTGGACAATCATTCCAAGGTATTTGAGACTCCCAAAGGTCTCCCACCTATGCGTGATCATGATCATGCTATTCATCTGATTCCAGGAAGTGTTCCTCCAAACATCAGGCCGTACAGATATCCATATGTCCAAAAAAGTGAAATTGAACGTATGGTTGCAGAAATGCTAGAGGCTGGTATAATTCAACCGAGTCAAAGTTCTTTCTCAGCTCCAGTAGTATTGGTGCACAAGAAGGATGGATCATGGCGCATGTGTCCAGATTATAGGGAGCTCAACAAGCTCACTATTAAAGATAAGTTCCCCATTCCTGTCATTGATGAATTACTGGATGAATTGCATGGATCAATTTACTTCACCAAGTTGGATCTTCGTTCGGGATATCATCAAATCAGAATGAAGATTGAAGACATTCCAAAAACGGCATTTAGAACTCATGAGGGTCATTATGAATTTTTGGTCATGCCTTTTGGCCTTACCAATGCACCTTCAACATTTCAAGGTTTGATGAATTCAATTTTCAAACCATTCCTTAGAAAATTTGTGTTAGTATTTTTTGATGATATACTAATCTACAGCAAGTCTTGGAAGGATCATGTTGAACATGTTGACAAGGTGCTACAACTATTGGAGGAGAAACAATTATATGCAAAAAGATCCAAATGTTTCTTTGGAGTCCAGGAGGTGGAATATTTGGGTCATATTGTATCTCATGAAGGAGTTAAGGTAGACCCTAGCAAAATTAAAGCCATTAAGGAATGGAAAATCCCCACATCCATAAAGCATCTGCGAGGATTTCTTGGGTTGACAGGGTATTATCGCAAGTTTGTTAAGAATTATGGGAGAATAGCAGCACCTCTAACAACATTATTGAAGAAAGATTCATTTTCATGGACTCCGGAAGCAACAAAGGCCTTTAAACATCTTAAAGAGGCAATGTGCCAAGCACCGGTCTTAGCTACACCGGACTTCACAAAAACCTTTATTGTGGAATGTGATGCTTCAGGAAATGGAATTGGTGTTGTTCTAATGCAAGATGAAAGACCCATTGCTTTTGAAAGTCGTCCAATCAAGGGAAAGTTTTTAAGCAAAGCTATTTATGAGAAGGAAATGTTGGCAATACTCCATGCACTTAAGAAATGGCGACCCTACCTAATGGGAAGACACTTCAAGGTAAAAACAGATCATGATAGCCTTAAATACTTTTTAGAACAAAGATTATCCTCTGAAGAGCAACAAAAGTGGGTCACAAAGATGTTGGGTTATGACTTTGAAATCATCTACAAAAAAGGGAAGCAAAATGTGGTGGCAGATGCACTCTCAAGAAAGGATGAGGATGTGGAAGCATTGTTGTGTGCCATTTCTATTATCCAACCAGATTGGATAAACGAAGCAAAGGAGGAATGGAAGAATGACGAAGAAGTGTGGGCACTTATTCGAAAGCTACAACAAGATTCCAGTACTTCTGATACATTTAGCTGGCAAAATGATTCGTTATGGTACAAAGATCGCTTATACCTCTGTAAGAATTCCCAGCTAAAACAAAAGATTCTTATGGAATTGCACACTTCTCCCTTAGGAGGGCACTCAGGATTTTTAAAAACTTACCACAGGGTTAAGAAGGAATTTTTTTGGGATGGCCTTAAATCAGATATTCAAAAGTTTGTGGCGGAATGTTTGGTTTGCCAACAAAATAAAGTTGAAACAATTAAGACACCGGGTCTATTACAACCTTTATCCATTCCAAGCCAACGTTGGGAGGAGGTTTCAATGGATTTTATCACAGGTTTACCCAAGTCTGAGGGAAAGAGTGTCATCATGGTGGTAGTTGACAGACTTACCAAGTATGCACACTTTTGTGCATTATCACATCCATTTAAAGCCAGTACAGTTTCTACTGCATTTATGGAAACAATTCAAAAGCTACATGGAAACCCAAAGATTATTGTAAGTGACAGAGATCCCATTTTCACTGGAAATTTTTGGACAGAATTATTTTCTTGTCTTGGTACTCAGTTAGCTCATAGCTCATCTTATCATCCTCAATCTGATGGGCAAACTGAGATAGTAAACAAATGTTTGGAAGGATATCTTCGTTGCTTTGTATCTGATAAACAGACACAATGGGTCAAATGGTTGCCTCTGGCTGAATGGTGGTATAACACTTCCTTCCATACAGCAACAAAAATGACCCCATTTATGGCACTTTATGGGTATCAACCACCATCCATCACATCATATTTAAGAGAAAATTCTAAGGTTCAGGCAGTGGAACATCACATCGAACATCAACAACAAGTCCTCCAACTCTTAAAGGATAACCTCGTAGTTGAAACAACAGGCAGATCAAACATCGCAGGCAAGATCAACATGCATGTAGGTGATTGGGTATTCCTACGGTACAACCATATATTAAATGTCCCTAAAGCAAGCTAAGAAGGATAATAAATTATCACCAAAGTATTATGGTCCGTACAAGGTGTTGGAAAGGTTGGTACTATGGCATGCAAAGATTGGTACTCCTCAAATTGCATTGCGAGTTTTCCATGTTTCATGTTTAAAGAAGGTTATAGGTGACAAGCTCCCAGTTCAAACAATATTGCCAGAACTTGACGAGGAAGGAAAAATTATATTGGAACCGGAAGCAGTCACAGAAACAAGAACTCGACAGCTACGAAATCGATCAATTTCAGAGTATCTTATCAAGTGGAAGAACTTATCCGCTGAAGATTCCACATGGGAGGATGAGAATTTTATGCAGAAGTATCCAGAACTGCTCAAGCGTTGAGGACAACACTTTTTTGAAGGAGAGGGGCATGTTGGGTCCCTATAATACTAGTGATTACCCCATTACTATTGTAGTTATACCCCTTATTTATATTTTTGTGCCCCTATTACCCACATATTGTTATTTTTGTGCCCCATAGAATCCCTCTATTATTATTTTTGTGGCTTTATATTATTATTGTTAGGTCGGCTGGATTATATTGTGACTCCTTAGACTCCTATATATAGAAAGGAGGTTTTTTCATTTGTATCATCCAAGAATTGTTCATTTATGTAATGTAAAGGAGGTTGCCCCCTCGAAGAGGCTGAATTCTAAGGCGTGGATCTCTCTTTTCTATCTTTTTGTGAGCTGGTTTCATAACAAGGACATGGAAATGGAAGTTGAAACCCAGGGTGTGGACCCTATTACCAAGTTACCTGAATATGTTCCTTCACACAAGGGCAAAGCCAAGGTGCCGAAGGACATAGATGAGAGAAAGAGCTCCCTACAAACTCCACTGCTCTCGGATCACAAGAAATTCCCGCATTTAGCGACTGAGCAGCTAATGCACCCACAGATTGACATGACTACTAGAACAATTGAATTAAATCCGCGAACATGGCTCAAGGGTGTAGAGAAAGTCAGGCTACTTAACCTACTATAGGTACGACATTACCATCGTGCCCCAATGACTGTCTTCATCATCATGCAGCTGCTCTGCTTAGTGCATGATGGGTGTTTATGGCTAGAGGAGCCCATTCCCATGATAGACCACTTGATCCATCAGATCACACGGTTGCCTTACTCAAGGGAGGATCCAACCAAGATATCAGAGGGAAGAGGTGGCGAGTTTGCCCTCATGGAAGCTATGAAGAAGAAATTTATGTTGGAGAAGAAGAAGTGGGGATATGTCATCTCCAGCATTAACAACCCTGTAGTCAAGTTAGCAACACAAATTTTAGTAGGGAAGGTGATGTGGAAGTGCTGCACAGATGAGGTGTCATGCATGTGATTGCACTAGTGGCCCAATGCGCTGAAGGAGTCCAATTCAACTGGGCAAATTATCTATGTGGTGAGTTCCTTGTGAACTGTCACGAGGCACAGGAGCAAGCAAAGACGTTTCACTACGCGTGGCTCCTGCTATCAATCGTACTGGTGGCATGGGAGCTGCCAAAAGACAGCCAATTCCATTCGGTCGCATCGAACCTTCCAGACGTAGTGAAGTATGCTTCTATGTGGGTGACCAAGGACGCGTAGCGCATAAAAGAAAGCAAGACCTTTTGGATCTTGATGGAGATGAGTATCTAGATGGGGACCAATCACAAGTCACGGTTGTCACCCACAGTATACGCCAGTTTTCAGAGCTTGGTAGAGTTCAAAATGGATCTCCACCATGTTTTTATCAGGGTGCAGAAGGACCCCACGAAGACATGGCATAACTTACCATATCTAGTGACTGATGATGTGATCTTTGCAGTCCTTGAGTCTTAGCTGCCGGAGTGGTGCACTCCAATAGGCTGTGTGGTGGAAATGGACAAGTCCATCATGTAGCATAAGAAGGAAGAAACAAAGCTCTGAATGGCGCAGCTGGCTGAGAAGCGTAGGAAAGAGGAAGTAGAGGCTAAGGCCCAAGCAACGCGTGACGCAGCGAAATTGGCCGAACAACAAAGGACAGAAGGAGAAGGGTGCAAAGGACATAAGTCACCTTCACTCAGGATTGAAGCAGAAATAAAGGAGCCAACAGAACAAGGTGGTGCGGACCCACAGACAATGTCCACCCAACTCAAGCATCAGTGCCCGCAAGAGAAGGTAGTGCCATGAAAGAAAACCAAGGTGTCAAAGAAATCCTTCAACCTATCACCCTCACTAAGGAGTATTTTCATAATATCAGAGAAACACTGAGGGCTGTCATCATGGAGGCCCTCCAACAATTCGAATAACAACAGGAGTTGGTGTTGGGGGCTCTCTGGATAGAGTTGCATGAGTTTCAGGCTCGCACACCACAAGATGGCAAAATGTCCACCAGCCTTGCGATTGGCACTTCAGCTTCCGAGGAGATGTTGTGCACAGGGGTGACCAACGTGGTAGTGCTACTAGATGGGGAACTCACTACAAAAAATGAGGTCGACAGGCCCACGGTTAGTAGTCTGAAAGGGGTGGGACTGAATATGGTCGTGCTCCCTCGAGAGACGCTCTATCTCTTGCAAGATGGAGTCACCGCGGATCTTAGGGCCTGGGAGAGTCACGCTCTATAGGCGATGAGCGAGCAGCGCATCAACATCAAGCTGTTGGGCCTACAGCGCAACGAGGCAGTAGAACAAAACAAGAAAATCATGCAGGTAATGAAGGAAGCCTATCGAATGGTCCCAGAGTTAGACATCCAGGTAGAAGAACCAGTTGAGGAGCGCATCCGCAAGTTGGCCACAAGGGTGCGGGACACTCGAATAGAGATGGCGAGGGTTTCGAATAGAGTTGATCCTGCAAATCACAAAACTGTAGTTGAGGGCTCAACCTTCAACTCTGCCAGAAGTCAGGGAAAAATGTACCACTGCTATTACAATAGCAATATCGGTGGTCGACAGTGCAGTAACAGACTGCGCGAGACTTTTCGAATAGTCATTTGAGGTCCTGACCACTCTACAGGAGGACCCGAATGTAGAGCGCCTGTAGACAAAGGTGCACGAAATTCAACAAAAATATGACGAGATCAAAGGGACTACATAGACGGTTTCCCTTACACAGAGTCTCGCACAGATGCAGGAGGCAAAGGCACTTAAGGAATAGGTGGATACCACTCGGCACAAAGAAGAAGTCCTAAAAGCACGCCTACAACCATGGATAAATGAAGCATATATGATCACAACTTCCATTGAAGGGAATCTCGTGACACTGCAGGCCACTCAGCATAATATTTAGGGTAGTAGTTCAACGACTGTCACTAAGCAGTGAGTGGAAGAAGTCTAGTAGGCGGCCGCTCAGTGCACTGCCAAGGTTGCGGTTATCCAAATGGAGCTGGGAGGTCTTCTTGCTAAGAACTCAATGCCTGCAGAGTGACTCAATGGTGAGTCACGATGTCTGTGTTGGGGGCTTGTTGGGCAAGGGGTCCCCCAAGGGTAGGTTTAGGGATAAAAGCCCATATTTTGGTCAAATTTTGTAATCCAAATGTAAAGACTTCGCATTCTGTGGTCGCAGAGCACGTAGGTGTTAAAGAGTCATAGATTTGTCCACCCTTATTTTGGTAATGTAATGTCTACGGTAAAATATCTACCCATGGTCCGCGGACCATGGGATTGTATAAATATAGCTAAGCTCTAAGTAGTTAAGGAATGAATGAATAATCAATGAAGAACGAATCAATGAAGGATTGAGTCATAGCTTTAGATCGGAAGTCTAAGATTGGGTTGTAGCGTAGGTAGAGGCTCTGTAGCTCAGTGCGCAGAGGCCTAGAAGTCCGCAGCTGAGTGCGCGGACCCCTGCAGCTAAGTGCGCAGAGCGGGTCGAATTTGTAATTGTCTGAAATTATCAATAAAGAGAAGGATTCTATAATTTTTGTGTCTTTATTTCTTGTTTATACATCTTATTATGTGGGTATGAATTTCACTTATAATTCTTAGATGATGTGCGAATATATGTAAATGTATTGGTTAAGAAAATG
The DNA here is from genome assembly GCA_031772625.1 of Pinus tabuliformis. Taxonomy (NCBI): domain Eukaryota; kingdom Viridiplantae; phylum Streptophyta; class Pinopsida; order Pinales; family Pinaceae; genus Pinus; species Pinus tabuliformis. The sequence goes on along the minus strand of CM062806.1, from coordinate 994,383,151 downwards.
CAAGTAAGAACATCTATTTATGCGAAGCTAACTAAGATCGGTTAATAAGATAAGTAAGACACTTAGACTAGTTTTGGAGATATTGTAGGTCATTGCCCTAGCATCGCGAAAGTCCCTAAGCCACAGGTTAGGGCTGTGCCAAAGCCAATTGTACCCTTTCACGAAGGTACTAAAAATTATAACAAAGGGCTAAGAAAGCTGCAGGAAGGCAGGTATAGCCAGATTAAACCAAAGTCACATCCATCTCAATGGTGCAGAAACTTGGTTCCAGCATCCCCCCATACTGCTTCGGGTGAAACTTCAGTCCATGCTCAGCAGGGTGATGCCAAAAGGTCCAATAGTGTAGGGATTTGTTTGGCTAACTAATGCTAATGTATTGGTGTAAATTATAAATTTTCTCTTTATTCTAAGAGAAAATTCCAAGATTATAACTAGTATTCCAATAGTTAGTTCACACCGGAATTGTTGACCAGGCTGACCTTGTTTTTGTACCACAAGACTTAATCTGGTAGTTTTTATTATTTTCTACCTGGAGAATAATGTGATATTCAATCAATTTGTTTATTCTATAAGTAAACTACTTATACAGTTCCTCTTTCCTATATGGGTTTAGTCATGATTTCGACCCTTGCAATTTCTAGCTTCTCAACATGCCCTCATGTAACCATTAAGAATCTCATGTTTATATAAAAATAAAACACAGGAATAACATTAGTTTATTGCTCTTTCTTTCCATGTATTATTCATTACAGTGTAGATTGTTAGCTATTGATTCCTTATTGTTTCCAAATAACTAGAAAGAAATATAAAAAGAAAATGCATTAGCAATGTTTAATTTACTGTTATTTTCTTTCCATACGATATGTCTTACAGTGAATACAGTTAGTTATTATTTCTTAGTGTTCTCAAATACCAGAAAGAAATTTCATTCACATTGTTCTGATAGCAACTCATTACAGTGAATATTATTAGCTAAACATATTCCTTTATTGTTCATAAATAACCAAAATAAAATTTCGTTCATATATCACTGACACCAAACTCATTATAGCAAATATCATTATCTGTTTATTTATTCACTCTTCTTTAATAATCATAAATAAATTCAATTTATATATGTATACTTAAAACACTTATCTTCTATATGAAGGTCAAAAATTCACAGATGAAGCCTCTCCACCCTTCCAATGTGAAGTTGGCTATCATGTCCAACCCTCTCCCCCTTAGCTCCTCAATTCCTTCAAAACAACTTCTAAGGTAGCAGTTAGTTTTTCTTGGACTCGGGACTCCAAGTCTAGTCTACAAACATTTTCCTTCCACCAGGGAAGATATTTTCTGGAGGTTTTCCCACTGAATCTTAGTTTAGCTCAAGGAACCCTCCTCCTTCGTTGTTTTCCAACCCCTCCCTCCTACGTCTCCCTCCCTTTTCTTGGCGAAAGAGGAAGAAAGGAAATAACTGCTCTTAATTGATAAGTTTCTCGTGAAAGGAGAGTTAGTGAGGTTCATCCATAATTTCTTAGATCTTCCATAGAGACAATGTTATTTTTTTAAATTTTAAAATAACATAATTAATCTTTAATATTGCCACCAACACAATAACTAATTATTAACAATTTACTTTTCCCGTAATAGTAAAATGTACAATAACTAATTCAAAACCTAGGGATGTCACATCTCTCCCCCCTTGAGTGGAACACTGCCCTTAGTGTTCATTCCTCCATCTATTCTTGGAATAGTCTAGGGTATGCCTCCTTCATAAATTATTTATTCTCCTAAGTGGCTTCCTTTGGGCTAAAGTTATTCCATTGCACTTTAACCTAGATGATAGATCCCCTCCACAACATTACTTCTCTTTGATCGAGTACATGTAAGGGTGCTACCAGAAATTCTCCTTCCGGTTTGACCTGCCACAATTACAATTATCATAAACTTGGCACACACACACACACACACACACACACACATATATATGAATACACATATAACAAAAGAGATTTACGTATATATTTTTTTCAATATTCTTTTACTTGAATATATTACCAATTTATGATGTATCGGGGGTCATATACATACTTCTTTAAAAGGGAAACATGAAACACATTTTGAATTCGAATGTGACTGGGTTTTGTGAGTTGATATGCAACTGGTCCTACTCTGTCTAGAATTTGGAAAGGCCCACAGAATCGGGGAGCCAACTTGCCACATTTTCCCCATTTGAGAGTACTTCTCTTTGGTTTAATTCACACGTAAACATGATCCCCCACCTGGAATTCCTGGTAGGTTCTTTTCTTATTGACATAAGCCTTTTCTCTATCCTGTGTAGCCTTCAAACTTTGCTGGACCTTTTTCACTGTTCTTTCCATGTCTTCCATCTTATCCGGTCCTAATATCATTCCTAGGGCTATTCCAATTTGTAGGGACTGTACACTTCCTCCCATAAAGTACTTCAAAAGGACTCATCTTTAGTGATTCGTGGTAACCATTGTTGTAGGAATACTATACAATGTGTAGATATTCTTCCCATTTTCCGGGTTGTTGTATCGCATACATGCGTAGCATGTCTTCTACCACCTGATTGACTCTCTCGGTTTTCCCATTCGTCTGCGGGTGATATGTAGTGCTAAATTGAATTTGAGTGCCTAATCCCATGAATAAAACTTTCCAAAAAGGAGAAGTAAACTTATCATCATGATCAGAGATTATGACTCGAGGAATTCCGTGCAACCTAAAAATATCTCTCATAAATATATCTTCTATTTGGGTTGTTTTCTATGTGGACTTGATGTTGGGTTGTGTTATATTCTTTCCATGACTATATTAGGTTGGGTGGACCTAGATATGGTTTTGTGCATGGTTTTTGCACATGGTTTTGGACGTGATGGTTTTCGGTCCATGGTATTGGATGCTTCGGCATGTATAAATATGTACTGTAACATTGAAAGGAATATAATGAAAAACCAATCTGGTAGTCTCGGTTTTGGGATCCAAGGGAAAATCTATGAGTGTATGTGTTTTATATGTTATGCTTTGCATCGTTTATTTTCTATGTTTTAGAATTCCTATGCAAGTAATTTATGTATGGGGTTAAAACCTACGTTTGGTATTAGAGGTGCTTTGGCTTCAAGGGGATGCCTTTGTTGCTGAGGGTTTCACTTGAGCCTGTGGTAGACCCTGTTCAATGGGAGATATGCGGGATTGATTCTGGTGGTGAAATAAGATGGCGAGCAATGTAAAGATAGATATCGAGAAATTTAATGGTCAAAGTTTTGAGTTATGGAAACTCAAGATGGAGGATCTGTTGGTAGATAAAGATCAGTGGATCGCGATAGATCCAGGTACTAAACCAATGGGAGTGTCCGATGAAGAATGGAAGAAGTTGGATTGGAAGGCAAAGGGCACAATCCAATTATGTGTCTCAGATTCAGTATTGCTGAATGTATCAGGGGAAGTTATGGCTAAGGCTTTATGGGTCAAGTTATGGAGTTTGTACCAATCTAAGTATCTAGTGAATAAACTGTTCCTACGGAAAAAACTGTATAACCTAAGCATGAAAGATGGAGACTCAGTGACAGAGCATATGAAATGCATTTGATACTGTGGTAAGTCAGTTATTATCTATTGATATTGAAATTTCAAATGAAGATAAGTGCATCAGTTTTTTGTGTTCTCTACCAGATTCGTGGGATAGTCTGGTTATTGCAATAGGTAGAAATGCAACTGCCTTGCAGTTTAATGAAATAGTCTCATCCTTACTGACGGAGGAGATGAGACGGAAAAATATGGAGAGCCAGAATCTTGATGCCTTGTCTATATGAGGACGGTCCCTGAACAGAAACAGAAATAAGTCATCGAGTGGGAGATCTAAATCTAGAGGGAGATCTAAATCTCAAGGAAAACCTGTAAAGGTGGTGTGCTAGAAATGCAGAAAGGAAGGGCACTACAAAAGGGACTGTAAATATAAAGCTCCTGACAAAGGAAAGGGATCTGATGATGCTCCTCCTATAGAGGTGAAAACCACCTCAGATGAAGGAGGGGATGTGTACTTGCCTTCTTCAAGTACACATGTAGATTATGAGGCATGGTTGATTGACTCAGGTGCATCCTTTCACTTCACTCCCCATAGAGAGTGGTTCTAGGAGTATGAGAAATATGATGATGGTGATGTCTTCTTGGGGAATGACAGGAAGGCTAGAATCATTGGTCGCGGAAAATTCAAGTTGAAGTTGCAAGGTGGAAGGAGTAGAACACTTCCGGGTGTTCTGCATAGTCCTGCATTAGCCAGAAATCTGATTTCTGTAAGGAAGATGGATGATGTGGGTGTAAAAACAGTGTTCGAGAAAGATACCTACAATATGGTTTGGGGAGCATTGTTATTGATGTGAGGAGTTTAGATTGGAACTCTGTACAAGCTGCAAGGTAGCACTGTTATTGATGGGTGCAAACAACTATGTGGTTCCTAAAAGTGGAGCAGAAAATCTAGTGGTCTCTGGAGAAAAGACCATGCTATGGCATCAAAGGCTTGGACATATTGGAGAGAAGAGCATTCAAATACTTCATTGTAAAGATATGGTAGAAGGTATGACTAATAGCTCTCTAGATTTTGATTTCTGTGAAAATTGTGTATATGGGAAGCAGAATCAGGTGAGTTTCCCCTTTGGTGGTAAGAGGGCGACACAGATATTAGAGCTTGTGCATAGTTATGTGTTTGGACCTGTGAAGGTTCCATCACTAAGTAAGTTTCTGTACTATGTATCATTTATAGATGACTTCCCAAGGAATACATGGATATATTTCCTTAAGAAGATATCTGAAGTCTTTGACAGGTTTCAAGAATTTAAGGCTCTGATGGAAAACCAAACAGAGATGAAGATAAAGGTGTTGAGGACAGATAATGGTGGAGAGATTTTCAGGAAGGAATTTGAGGAATTCTGTAAGAAGTGTGGTATAGCATGCTAGAAGACTACTCCATACACACCTAAGAAAAATGGAGATGCAGAAAGAATGAACAAGACATTGATGGAAAGGGCAAGAAGCATGCTCAGTGTTGCCGGGTTAGGATAGGAATTCTGAGCAGAGGCGGTGGAGACTGCGTGTTACCTAGTCAAAGAATCACCTTCATCAGCGTTGGAGGATAAGGCTCCACAAGAGGTATGGACTGGTAAGAAATCCTCTCTTTCACATATGAGGGTATTTAGATGTGATGCATATGTACATGTTCCAAAGGAGAAAAGAACAAAGTTGGATAGTAAATCTGAAAAGTACATCTTCATTGGGTATAAGAATGATTTAAAGTGTTATAAGCTTTGAAACCCAGTAACAAGGAAGGTTGTGTACAACAGAGATGTGGTATTCAGAGAGGTGAAAGATGTTATTAAACATGAAGTCTAACCAAAGGAACCTGAGAAGATAGAGTTTTGGTTTAAGGAGGAAGAATCAGACTCTATAGTAGAAGAGGAATCAGAAGATGAAGAGCCACAAACTCTGGTTGTGAGAAGATCAGTTTGAGAAAGAAGGCAACCAGAAAGGTATAGTCCATCTGCTTTCTGTTGAAATTTTGCTTTATGTATTATTGATGATGATCCCAAAACTATGAAGGAAGCAATATATTTAGAGGATGTCAAACTCTGGAAAGAGGCCATGGTTGATGAAATGACATCTTTGCACAAAAATGAAGCTTGGGATTTGCTGGAGTTGCCGGTTGGAAGGAAACCCATTGGCAGCAAATGGGTGTTCAAGAAGAAGACAAATGCAGAAGGAAAGGTGGAGAAATACAAAGCTCAGTTGGTAGAAAAAGGTTATTCCCAGGTGCCGGGAATTGATTTTGGTGATATTTTTTCTTCTGTTGCCAAGGTCGCTTCTATTAGATTACTTTTATTTTTTGTTGTTGCTTTTGATTTTGATGTAGAACAGATGGATGTGAAGACAACATTTCTTCACGGGGATCTAGAAGAGGAGATCTACATGAAGCAACCTGAAGGCTTTGCGATGAAGGGTAAGAAAGTACTGGTGTTCAAGGTAAAAAAGTCTCTGTATGGGTTAAAATAGTCACCAAGGATGTGGTATAAAAAATTTGATACATTTATATGATGACTTGGCTTCACCAGAAGCAAAGTATACCATTGTGTGTATTTTAAATTAATTGGTGACCGTGTTATTTATCTGGTCTTATATGTGGATGATATGTTGCTGGTTGGAAATGAAAAAGAAATTATCCAGGATTTGAAGACCCAATTGTCCTTCAAATTCGACATGAAATATATTGGTGCTGCAAACTATATTTTGGGCATGGAAATTAAAAGAGATCAGGCAAAGAGGAAGCTTTGGTTAAACTAGAGGAAGTATGTCGAGACAATAATCCATAGGTTTAATATGCATGATAGTAAACATGTGAAGGTTCCTATTCCTGTAGGTGTAAAGTTATCCACCGAAAAGTTTCCCAAGACACAAGAAGAGGAAGAGGACATGTCTTGTGTTCCACATGCAAGTGAAGTTGATAACCTAATGTATGCAATGGTTTGTACTAGACCAGACATTGCACATGCAGTGGGAGTATTGAGCAGGTTTATGTCAAAACCAGGGAAGGAGCATTGGACAATAGTGAAGCTGGTTTTCAGGTATTTGCGTGGCACTACTGATTATGGTTTGTGCTACCAAGGAAGACCAGGATTGGACAAAGTTTTGGATATTCGTGGCTTTGTTGATGCACACTGGGCTGGAGATCTGGATTAGAGAAGATCTACAAGTGGGTATGTGTTTAACCTATTTGGAGTTGCTGTCAATTGGATGAGTAAGAAACAATTTGTAGTGGCACTATCAACTAGATAGGCATAATACATGGCAGCCAGTCATGCAAGAAAGGAAGCAGTTTGGTTGCAGATATTGTGTTCAAGTATGAAGTTAGTGTAGGGAGCTATAAGGAGAGACTTTGACAACCAAAGTGCAATTTTCTTGGCAAAGAACCCTGCTTATCATCTAAAGACAAAGCACATTGATGTTCAAAATCATTTTGTGAGGCATATGGTAGAAGACAAAAGGGTGTTGCTGGTAAGGATGGACACTTTGAATAATACTGCAAATGTATTGACAAAATTTGTGAGCTCTGAGAAGTTATCTTGGTGTAGAGAAACAATGGGTGTTGTAGCGTTAGATAAATGACTAAGCTCTCATGTGGCCCCTTGTGGAAAGAAAACAACAAGTGGGATAATGTTGGTTTGTGTTATATTCTTTCCACAACTAGATTCCCTAGTTAACTGGGGAGTTAGAGCCCCCCCTTCGTTGCACTGATTGCGCTGCGGGGGTTTCACAGGGGGTTTGAGGGGGGCAAGTATACCCCTCTATGGGGTCTGGGGCAGTGCCCTAGGGAAATTTTGTTTGGGACCCTATATTAGGTTGCACGGGCCTACCTATTTTTTGTGCATGGTTTTTGCACATGGTTTCGGATGCGATGGTTTTCGGTCCATGGTATTGGATACTTCGACATGTATAAATATGTATTGTAACATTGAAAGGAATATAATGAAAAATCAATCTGGTTGTCCCAGTTTTGGGATCCAGGGGAAAATCTCTATGTATATTTATATGTTATGCTTTCACATTTTTCTTTTCTATGTTTTAGAATTCGTATGCAGGTAATTTCTATACGGGGTTAAAACCTACACTTGACAAGAATAAAATGAGCTATCTTGCTCAATTTATCTACCACTACCATAATTGAGTCATTTCGAATTTTTGATCGGGGTAGACCTATTATGAAATCCAAGGTTATGGTGTCCCACTTCCATTCAGGAATGGGTACGGGATGTAATAGCCCAGCTGGATGTTGGTTCTCAGCTTTGACGTGCTCACATTCTAGTTATTTGGCCAAATATTCTGCAATATCTTTCCTCATACCAAGCCATTAATAATTTTTCTTAACTACAGAAAAATGTTTTTGATAGCCTGGGTGGGTAGCACAAGGAATTTTGTGGAATTTATCTAGCATAAATTTCTTTATTGATAACTAATTAGGAACATATATTCTATTTCTAAACATAAACAAATTTTCAGGGTTAATACTATACCCTTTTTGTTCCAAGGAATTATGTGCAGTCTTAGCTTGTTGCCAGAGATAACCATATTCTGGGTACCTCTAGGCTACTTCCTTGATTTGATCAGCAAAATTGAATTCTACTTGACTATATGAAATTTCGTAGACATAATGCAATTTCCTACTCAACACATCCACTACTCGATTCCCCTTTCCATTCAAATGTTTGATTTCAAAATCAAATTCACTTAAGAATGCGTTCCATCTAACTTAGCAAACATTTAGGGTAGGTTGGTTGAAGAAGATCATTAAGCTTCTATGGTATGTCATAAGTAAGAATCTTTTCTCCAACAAATAGTGTCGCCACACCTTTAATTCGTGAACTACAACAGTTAACTCTAAATCGTCTGAAGAATATTTCTGCTCATGATATTTTAACTTACTAGTTTTGTAAGCAATCACTTTATCTTTCTACATTAAAAATCTGCCTACAACTTCCTTACATGCATCTGTATAGACTATAAAATCTTCCTTTGGGTCTGCAATTTTTAACATAGGTGCGATGGTAAGAAAATGCTTCAATTTTTCACAACTCCCTTGACAGTCCCTTGACGAATTGAAACTTGTTCCTTTTTTCTGCAAGGAAGTGATTGGATATGTGACTTTAGAAAACCCCCTTATAAATCACCTATAATATCCAGCAAGGCCCATAAAGGAGCGTATATCCGCCACATTTGTTGGAACAGGCCAGTCCATGATGTTATTCATCTTTTCCAGATCCATAGCTATGCCTTCGGAGGAAATAATATGTCCTAAACATTGTATTTGATCCTTGAAAAAGTCACATTTGCTAAATTTGGCATAGAGCTGGTTTTCCCTTAAGGTTTGCAATACTATCCGAGGGTTCTATTTATGCTCCTCCACACTTCTGGAATACACTAGGATGTCATCAATAAAGATAATAACAAATTTATCTAGAAAAGAGTGAAAAATCCTATTCATCATACTCATGAATGTTGTCGGAGCATTAGTGAGTCCGAATGGTAAAACAACGAACTCAGAGTGACCATATCATGTTCTAAATGTTGTTTTACATATATGTTCATCTTTAATCCAAATCTAATGATATCCCGATCGTAAATCAATTTTTGAAAATACCACAACACCCTTAACTTGATCAAATAGATCATCAATTCGAGGTAAGGGGTAGTTATTTTTTATTGTTAACTTATTTAATAATCTATAATCTATGCATAAACAAAAAGTACCATATTTATTTCTTACAAATAAAATGGGGCTTCCCAAGGAGACACGCAGGGTCAAATATAACGCTTATCCAACAGCTCTTGGAGCTGCATTTTTAATTTTGTTAACTTAGGAACACTCATTCTGTAAGGAGCTTTGGAAACTGGTGCAGCTTGAGGAACCAATTCTATAGTAAAATCAAGGTTCCTTTTGGGTGGTAACCCAAGAATATCTTCTGGAAAGACATATTTAAATTCTTGAACAACTGGTATTTTGTCAAAGATGGATAGTTTATCTTTAGAGTTAGTGTACCCCACTTGGACCAAGTAAATTTGACAGCCTTCACACATAAATTTTCCTAGTTGGTGGGTTGTAATGGGGAATAACTTAACTTCCCTTATTATACCCTGAATTTCTACTCTTCTGCCATCATTGGACATGAAATTAATTGTCTTGTCTTTACAATTCACTAAGGTCCAATGTTGTTCCAACCAGTCGCTACCTATCAACACGTCATAGGAGCCTAATGGTAGCACATTTAAATTTGTTTTAACCTGTTGTCCAACAAATTCAATTACACATTCTTCTACTTTTGCATTAACTCATATTTTAGCTCTTGTGGCTAACTAGACCATCCAAGGGCTCTTAAACTTTCCACTTTTCAAATGGCATAAATGAACTATTCATGGGCTAACATAGCTTAAGCTTGCACATGGATCTATCAAAATGGAAACAGGGTGGTTGGATATTTTACCTTCAAGTTCCACCACCATGGGTTGATATGTTTCCTAATGATCCTCCAACGTTGTGCTAATCCTTGGTATGTTCCTTGCCACATCACCAGTAGTAGAAGCTTCTTGAACATTTGTAACTGGTTCTGATCTTACTCTATGGGGAGATTTTTTGTATTAATGGGGTTCCCCACAACCCCAACACTGCAAAGGAGCTTTAGGAACCAGACTAATTTCCAGCTTGCTAGATGCTTCGCTTTGTTTTACTTAATTTTGAGGTCTATACTTCTGCTGATTTCTATTGGGAGATCTATTTGGTCCTTTCTGACCTGGATAATTGGTACTAGCATTTTTCATGTTTTTGATGGTTGGAAAATTTTTCTACCCCTTCTTGCTTGTCCATTTTTTGGTGCCCTCGCCCTTCTACTTCATTTGATGATAGCAGATTTGAGCCTTTCAAACCACTGCATCCATCATTTTAGGATTTTCAAATTCGATATTCTCTTCCATATAGATAGGTAAACTGCTAATGAAGCATTGGACTTTAGCCTTCTCTTCATGGATGTAAGGGACATATCTTAACAGAGAAGTAAACTTGGGTATGAATTCATCCATAGACTGTTGTCCCAGTTTCAAGTCATGAAACTCTTTTTCCTTATCATCATAGAATCGCTCAGTCTGATATCTGTCCTTAAAATGTTTCTGAAATTGCTTCCATGTGACCTCTTGTTCCATAATGTCTCTGATTCTCTTGATTTCTTCCCACCATAGAGTGGCCTTGCCTTGCAGCTGATATATTTCTAACCTTGCATTCAAGTTATCATCATATTCGTATATCTGAAAGTATTTTTTCATTATGGGGGTTTACGCAGTGCATTATATTAGATATCATTTTGGGATTCAACTGCGTTAAGTAAGTCATTCACGTATGACCATTTCCATGAGTGGTAGTCGTAACTGACTAATTTCTCATGATTTTTGAATAGTTCACTTAGCACTCATTGCATCGGGTGATTGTTCAGTTAAGCGCGCTTGAGCCAGAGGAGTTCTGGGATGGGTGACCTCCTGGGAAGTCCTGGTTACCGGGTGCAAGCCCCGGAAGTGATGATTGATGCTATGTGATTCATTTCACTAGTTTCAATCCCACTTCTTCACCCCTGTGAGCATCACCCGATGCAATGAGTGCTAAGTGAACTATTCAAAAATCATGAGAAATTAGTCAGTTACGACTACCACTCATGGAAATGGTCATACGTGAATGACTTACTTAACGCAGTTGAATCCCAAAATGATATCTAATATAATGCACTGCATAAACCCCCATACTTAAATTCAAAAAGAGTTAAGGGATCTCTACTTGAATGGTTCATGAGGCACAATACTTGCTAAGGTTTTGCAAATGGGGTAGCAAGCTAAGTGGGCTTGATTGTGGAGAAAACTCCACAGTTAAGCGCGCTTGAGCCAGAGGAGTTCTGGGATGGGTGACCTCCTGGGAAGTCCTGGTTACCGGGTGCAAGCCCCGAAAGTGATGATTGATGCTATGTGATTCATTTCACTAGTTTCAATCCCACTTCTTCACCTCTGTGAGCATCACCCGATGCAATGAGTGCTAAGTGAACTATTCAAAAATCATGAGAAATTAGTCAGTTACGACTACCACTCATGGAAATGGTCATACGTGAATGACTTACTTAACGCAGTTGAATCCCAAAATGATATCTAGTATTTTTTCATGTTAATTAACCAAGCCTCTACCACTTCCTCGACCTCTCCATTATATACTGGTGGCTTGATATTTTTGAACTCCCCTTAGAGTTCAGTTTTCTTCCTTTTAGTTCCTTACTTACCAGAGATGTTATCGGATTCTTCTTCATTTCCAGTTCGTCCTCCCTCACGCTCTAGACATTCCTCTTGTTGTCTATACGATTCTGTTTTGTTTTCTTCATCCTGGCTGGGGTTTGGATTTCTTTTATTTTTCCTATCTGAAAGGATTTTCATAATATTTTATTTCTCTAATCGCAATCTTTCACTATCAACTTGCAAGATCAACATCTCCACTAGTAGGTGTTCGATTATTTCTAGTAACACAACATTCATATTGTAATCTGCCTCACCTAACTGTACCCACAACTCTAAGTTATTTCTGGTTGTCCCTCCTGAGGGGGTAGATCCTACCCCTCGTCTCATGTTTCTCCATCTTCATCTTTTCATACCATAGATACTTTTGTTATTCAATATTCATTCATTCAGGGCTCAGTGTAGTAACCTGAGTGCTCTGATACCACTTGTCACACATACTAACCATAATATATATATATATATATATATATATATATATATATATATATATATATATATATATATAGATATAGATAGATATTCCTAACAAGTATCATGCAATGATCATATATCAACGAATCAAGAACTTAGATCTAGAATATTTTATTATTATTTTATTATCATTTGGAAACTATTATAATCGCCCACTCTTTAATCATTATTCCACCATGATTTATCTAGGTTAAGTTTCATTCTTGATCATGGTTAACCTGTTCATAGATGACCCCATACACAACTCTTCTGGGGGCATTTAGTTCCTTGATTAAACACAGGTCCATCATAGCAACGGTTTACGAAAATTCGGGTTAATTAGTTGCGATAACATTCATTTTCTCTACTCAAAATTTGATATTAACCCCCCGTTGTACCGTAGTTCCATTAACACTGTCTATATCCCATACCTGAATTCTAGGGTTACAAATCAAAAGACATTTGGCCTAATGGATACCATGCAATCTCTTACCCTTGATCTGATGGTCATGGTTGAAAGGGGATGTTGTGTAACTACTTCGCCTTCCTCGAGCTCGCATAGGGCTTCATTTTTCCGATGGTTCGTTCTCTGTTCTTTCTCTGCAACTCTCATGGAAGACTCAGGGGTTCATCTGGTAGGAAGTTCTTCTCTTCAAGTATGTAGGCATTATTACCTTTCAACTTGTTCTCGCTTTAATATTAGCCATTTTCAAACAAACTAATCCCTCGGCTATCTCCTGATGGTGCAGGTGATCTCCAATGGTGCAGAGAGTGCAACCATCGTTCCCGAATGGAAGGTGTTAAGTCTCCAAAAACTTCCTTTTCCATACCGGCGAATTGTGGAATTTGAGATGGATTATGCCTCAGACCTTTTTTCAATGACGAGGTTCATAGATGTTCCGATTTTGTTTGTAGAATCTTGGTCTATGCTTCCTTGGCATCGTTCCTATAAATTTACACGCCAAGTTAGAGGGTTTATTAAGATTTAAATTTCATACTGTAACACTGATTTGTACAAGTCGAAAAATTTTTGTGATGCTTCCCTATAGGTTTTCCCTTTCTGGAGTGGGCCCATATTCTTCCTACAAATCTTAGGTAACCACTCATATTTTCCTTCCCTATCTACTAGAATGTTTTCCTTTAGCACATTGATGGTTTAATCTATTGTTGTTGTTCTGTAGGTAAGGAACATCACCGCCTTTTCTTATGGGCTTTCTTATGTACTATGCCATCACCTCTGCCTGATACTATGTTTTCCCTTCCAAGTTTTACTCTACTCTGCTCTGTTATTAAGTGTGTTCAATGAAATCTCACAGGTTTTAATGGCTATAAGCCGAACGTTTTGGGATTCTTTTGTTATTATTTATAATAGCCTGTATAGTCATGAAGGTTAAAGACGATTCAAAGGCATGTAGGGTATTGAACCATGGAATGATCTAATGTATATTTTTTTGTTTCAACTCTTAAGTTATTATGGCTTTCTATCAAGGAGTCCCATACTTTGGTATGCTTCCTATTAAATGTAAATCACATTTTTGTCACGGCTTTAATGATTTGTTTCTATCTGAGTTACTAGTTTAAGTGAAATGATTACCATTTAACAGTGCTTCCTTGTTCACATTATTAGTTATAATGTTAATTTTTATTTGGAATAATTCATCATTACTCTTAATGGGGTCTGTCGGTATGTATTAGTGTAAATTATAATTTTTCTCTTTATTCTAAGAGAAAATTCAAAGATTATAACTAGTATTCTAGTAGTTAGTTTACACCAGAACTGTCGACCAGGCTGACCTTGTTGTTGGCCCAGAAGACTTAATCTGTTAGTTTTTATTATTTTGTACATGGAGAATAATGTGTTGTTCAATCAGTTTGTTTATTCCATAAGTAAAATACTTGTACAGTTTGTCTTTCCTATATGGGTTTAGTCATGATTTTGACCCTTGTAATTTATAGTTTTTCAGCATGTCCTCCTGTAACTATTAATACTCTCAGGTTTATATAAAAAGAAAAGACAGGAATAACGTTAGTTTATTTCTCTTTCCTTCCATGTATTATTCATTACAATGCATACTATTAGCTATTGATTCCCTATTGTTTCCAAATAACGAGAAACAAATATAAAAATGAAAGACATTAGTAATGTTTAATTTATTGTCCTTTTCTTTCCATACGATAATTTATACAGTGAAGACGGTTAGCTATTATTTCTTACTATTCTCCAATACCAGAAAGAACTTCCATTCACATTCTTCTGACATCAACTCATTATAGTGAATATTATTAGCTATTCATATTCCTTTACTGTTCACAAATAACCAGAATGAATTTTCTTTCATATATCACTAACAACAAACTCATTATAGTTAATACCATTATGTTTCTATTTCTTTATTATTCTCTAATATTTAGAAATAAATGCAAGTTATATATGTATACTTAAAACACTTATATGTTATTTGAAGTTCAGAAATTCACAGATGAAACCTCTCCGCCCTTCCAATGAGAAATTGGTTATCACGTCCAACATTCTCCCCCCAAGCTCCTCAATTTCTTCAGAACAACTTCTAAGGTGGCAGTTAGCTTTTCCTGGCCTCAGGACTCCAAGTCCAACCTACAAACACTTTCCTTCCACCAGGGAAGATATTTTCTAGAGGTTTTCCCACTAAATCTTTGCTCAGCTCAAGGAACCCTCCTCCTTTGTTTTTTTTCCAACCCCTCCCTCCTACCTCTCCCACCTTTTTCTGGGAGAAAGACGAGGAAAGGAAATAAGTGCTCCTAACTAATATCTGTCTAGTGAAAAGACAATTACTGCGGTTCATCCGTAATTTCTCAGATATTCCATATAGACAATGTTACTTTTACTTTATATTAAAATAACCCTATTACTATTTACTATTTCCACTTGTTAGCCTCCTATACCAATAGGTTTCATATATCATGATTGGCAGGGGAAATTCCAAATATGTTCTGCTTTGATGATGCAAAGGTCCCATATTTGTGTGTAAAAACACATCTGTAAACAATTTTGTTGATGTCCTACTTGTTGATGGGTGATCCAACAGTTTAATCTGGATCATGCCATGCTTAAATTGATGTTGTAGAATAAAGAATGAGAATCTGTCCAAACAGTTTAATCTTGGCAGATTAATAGTTAGGTAGAGATTAAAGGTGTTCAACTGCTTAATCTGGGCCCTTGGAAGTGATAAGGGTAGTTGTAGATAGCAAATCATTTGAAAAGAAAAAGAAAAGATCAATTGAGGGTTTGCAAGTCTAAGTGCACCCTCCCTGAAGTAACAAAAAATGCTAGGTACTAAGATGGGTAGGTAGACAGGGGTTGCAGAAGCTTGATTTCCTTCATGTTGCTGGCCTTGACAAAGAAAGTATATATTGCCAGGAATAGAGATATCTACTCAACGTCCTGATAACAAAGCATGGAAGCATGTCTAACTTCCCCATCATTCCCCACAAAACTTCTTTCTAACATCCCCTCAGTGGACCAGTGGGATCTCCCCATCCAGTCCTAACATCACTCTAAGATTGTAGTAACATCAAGTCAAAGAGTTGGTTTCCATCACACCAGAAAGCCACATTTCTTGTGTAAAATCATTTCCCACTCTCATCTGCTTCCAAACCTAACTTTGCTCCTTAAACTTAGCTCCCAGTTCTTCTTTCACATCCCAAATTCATATTAACTTCTAAACTTACTATATAACTCCCTAACTTTTCCCTTTTCCCTAGTATTATAGCATTTTTATGCAAAAATTCCCAAAATATGTATATATCCTCCCCTTGGGCAATTTAGCCATATACCCTAAAGTGTGAAAGTATAATGAAGTCGAATCCTAATGTAAATTGATGTTCATACTGTATTCGGGCATTAAATTAACATTTGGTTGATTTAATAGCCCTAACCCACCTTAAAAACTGTAAATTCATGTTTCTCCCGATTGTTTTATAAATTTTTGCAAAAAACCCACTCTAGCCGTTTATCCAATGTTTTATATCTCGGCGCATTTTACCAAAAAAAGAAAAAATAATTAAAAGAGTCGTCGGATCCCGCCGTATCGCGCTGGCATTTTCACTGTCCGTCATCCGTCGGATCCGGGCCCTCCCATCCGACGGTCCTCGGCGATTTCGGACCACCTCCGCCGTCCGTCCTTTAGCTCCTGAAATTGTCAGTCGGCTGACGTATTCCCTACGGTGTGTGTCAGTTTCTGATTGTATCGGGCGGCTTCCGACAAATACCAGGCCCGTAACAAAAGTGGTCCGATAAAACCGCTTACCACCTTTCCTTTCCAGCCCATGTCAGCATCACGTCAGCAAGTCATGTCAGCTCCTATTTACCCGTCAATCTGACATGGTCGGCCCGTCACTCGTCCACCTCAGCCCAGTCATGCGTCACCATGTCATCCCACCGTACCTGGACCTGACCAATGATGTCATGCTGATGTCATTCATAAAAAGGTGCCAAAAATCGATTTTTTCCATATTTCACACAAAAGTCATGTTTTTCCTCATTTTTCATTGGAAGAGTTTTCTGTCGCCCGCATGCCATTTTACGTCGTTTTCGCCAACGTCCAGAAATTTCAACCCTGAGCTGCTACCGGCACGGATTCACCACTGTCAGCAACCCCCCGGCAGCGTAATTGCCAGGTATTTACCATTCCTCTACGCAACCTGGTTTTCAATCCTCCACTGTTAAAATTTCAAATTAACCAGTCAATTTCCTTGTAACTGCAAAATTAAACTAAAAGCCTATCAGAGGGGCGTCCTGGCTCTAAATCCGTTCAATTCTCGTACTCACTGCACCATTTTGGCTCAGACCCTTTGTCCAGCATTTCTCACTTCGCAAGGCGAACCACTGCATTATAACTCATCCTTTTCACCTCTCTCAGTAGCATTTTACCTCTGTTTCACCCAATTTACCCCTTTTCTCTCTGCAAATTACTTTATCCATCAAAATTCATTACTCAGTGTTACCTTTGTTCAAAATTCAAGTACAATTCAACTCCAAGTGACAACTAAACAATGGAGTCCCCTGTGGCATTGAACATTGCACCCCTGAATGCCCCACATAAGAACCTAGAATGGTTGGCCTTTGCCGACAGGGATTATCAAATGAAGGAAACGGTTGAAATGAGAAACAAATATCACATAGAAACCGTTTGTGAGCTAAAGAGGAAACACATAAGTGGTGCTGATGACATGGGCATCTGGGAGTCCAACTTGCCCATCTATTATCTTCCACAAGTGAATGTATTCCCAGAATTCATCCATCAGTGTTGTGAACACTATGAACCCACTCAAAGAGCAGTTTTGGCTCCACCTGGGACTGTTTTATTTCACATCACTCCTCAATCCATAAATGAGATGCTAAGCTTTGAGCAAACTAAGCCTTTGGTGCCCCTTTCTATGAATTTTCTGCTCAAACAAGGTACCAAGCTGCCCAGCTCAGAGGTCACAAGGATTGGCCAATTGTTCATGCAGCCAGATTACCAGCCCCGGCAACCTCCTCCTTATCTACATGGTTGGTTCAATGAAACAGGGAGACTGCTAGTAGTTATGATATCCTGCATCCTGGGTTACAATACCAGTGAGTATGTGGATGAAACAATCTTGGTAATGCTATCCATGTTCACTCCAGGACAGCCCCCTGCTGTCCAGTATGATTATGCCACATTTATTGCTGACAGAATTCATGAGCAATTCATGAATCTGGAGAGAGAGAGAGAGTATTTAAATATACCTCATACATATATCATTTGATATTATACAATTAGCCTGACAGTTTCCCTATTTTCTTGAAAAAGCTGGATGCAAAAGGAAGCAGGAGGTCAGTGATATTGTAGACACCAGTCTGTCACCATATCTTTTACTCTCCATACAACTACTGTGAGTTCATTGATCTGTTCATCCATCCAACCTTGTCCCTACTGCAAAGTTCTCCTCCTCCTAGACTCACTGATGAAACGCAGAAGATCCTCCAGCTTTCAAAGAACTATAGCATTGGAGATTGGTACTTCTACCAAGACCACACAGTAATCAAAGTATATGGCTGTGAGCTAGCCCCATACAAACTGCCAAAGTACGTTCCCATGAGACTTTTTGCCCTACAGTACTTTCGGCAATTTGGCAATTCAGACATGGTACACTTTCATAGCAAAAATAAGAAAGCACAGCTGAAAATTAAGCACCAACTGGGTCCATTCATTTTTAATAAGAGGGAAGAAGCTTGGGGAGAGGCAGACAAGATCCTAAAAATCCTCCAGCTCAAAACAAGCTTCTATTGGGAACCATATGACCATAATCATTTTATAAGCCTGAGAAGAATCAAGTATAGGCTTGCTACCTATGATCACTTTAGCATTCCACAAATTGAAAAATATGCTAACCAAATAGAGTGGAGAGAAGGCACATTAGTGGAGGATTTTTCTGAAGAAGAATTAGCAAAAAGAGCAATTAAGAATTTAGAAAAGGCAGTTGACTTGGAATATTTTGGACAGGTTTGGTCTCCATCCCCTAGGCATCTTGGAGTAGTTGCTTCATCGTCCACTGTTCCCTAGCAGTCTGCCAAAGCAACTGCTCAAGCAGCAAACATAGCTAAAGGCAAAGAAGTACAACAAGAGGAGTCGCTTCCCAATTTGGAGCAACAAGTAGAGTAGAAAGAAGAAATGGCTGAAGTGCCTACCTCCACAGAGCAGCAAACCCAAGAGAAAATCTCTCCAAGGCAGGAGGTAACAGTAGAAACTATAGTTTTACAGACACCTGCAAATGAAGAAAGAATGAAGAAAAGGGATAGGCAAGAGGAAACTCCTCTAACTGCCTCAACAAATCAACCAGGGGAAAAGCGACAGAGGCTAAATCGCTTCTCTGAGGAGGAAATGCCTGAAAGACCAACTGATACTATGCTCCCTCCTAGCATCAAAACATCGGCCAGCTCCTTACAGCAAGAGCAAGAAATGCAACAAGGAGCAGAAGTAAGTTCTTCAAGGCAGCGGACCAAGGCAGACTCTAGTATCAAAAAGCAGTTCACAGACATAAAAGCAAGAAATGAGCCGGTTAGATACCAGCTCTATAACCAGCTGCTCAGAATGGCACCAACCAATCAAGAAAGGCTCATGTCAGCTTATGATATTCAAGAAGGAAAAATGACTCTTAGTCATTTTAGGCCTACTATGCAGCAACCTCAATCAGCTGCTGACTATATTAGAACCAATTTGGAGGTTTTTGCTAAAGACATCCACCCCATGGATCAGATTGAGCTACACAAGCAAACCGGGGAGATCGTCTACTCAACCTTGGCTGATAAATCTCTGTTGGCACACAGGTTACAAAATTCTCTACACAATACTACTGCTCAGCTAGAACTAGAAAAGGCATCATCTCAAGCCAAGGACAACAAAATCAAGTCCTTGGAAGAAATTATTATAGAGCTAGGACATGATCCAAATGATCCTAAGGGTGTGCAGGCCTTGATGAAGAAAAAGGACGAGGATATAGCAGCTTTGAGAAAGTAGATCAAACTACCACCTACCCATCACCCTCAGACTGAAGGTGTTGCCCAGCAAAAGAAAGATGAAGATGTGGTTGCTCTACTCTTAACCTTACATAAGAGATTGGTGGAAACAGAGGGTGCCTTGGAGGTAGCATTAAAATAAAAACAAGGAGAATTACCAACTCAGCCAGCACAGACATCTATAGCCATTGAAGATGTGCCTCTGGTAACTACTTCAGCAGGTCCTCCCACCGGACAAACATCAAAGGCAGGCCTTTCAGGCTCAGCACCAGCATCGGAAGTGACAGCACAGGTAGCAGCATCAGAACAGGTACCCAGCCTCAGCATGCAGAATATGATGAAGGAGCTTGAAGCTCTAGAAGTACAGATGGCTGAACTGAAAGAGGCTAAAGAAAAGTTAGCCAAGCTTGAAGAAAAATATGACAAATCCAAGCAGAATTTGGCTGAAAGGGTAAGAGAGATAAGAGCTCTTGAAAAAAGGATCAAGGAGTTAGAAAAAGAGCTTACTCTAGACAAAACTATAAGTGAAATCAAGAAGATTTTGTGGGCCAACATTGGTCAATCCATTACAGACCAATGGCAGTCCATTGAAACTATCCATGAGAAAATGGATCTCCTAAGCAGGGCAAAAGCAGAAAATCAAAGAGCCTGGGCATCCCTGGGGAATATGCCTGAAATAGCCAACAGAATGATTCAAGTGCTTAAACAATCGCACTGGCCTTCAGGCAGCAGGAATGGGTATCAGAAACAGGACTGATACAATTTTACTAATAAAGAGGGTGCTTACATTGAGGAATTATGTGTAGACATTGGACAGAAGGTGTCAAGAAATGCAAACAGAGGTAAATGAATTTATTGCAAAAATCACAGCATTGCATAACAGAGGTCTTCCCAGCTTGGTAACTAGTGTAGGAAGGTTATTATCACATGAAATTATGCCAAGAGGGTCAAAAATTATGCAACAAATCAAATAACAGCATCCGCAAGCAGTTTAGAGGAAACAGGGCCCCCATCTGGGCAGACTCTCTATGAGAAGTTAGAAAATTTGTTTTTTATTGAGCATGAGATCAAGCACCTTTTTGAAGTGCCTCCAAATTACTACAAAGACACTGAAGCTGATGAGACTCTGATTAAAATATAGAGACACCAATTCCCTACTGAAGATTGGTGGAGAGGCATGATAGAAACATTACTCTGATAAATAAAATTTTGTTTGAAGTCTTTTTGATCAAATCTCGAGTCAGCATCTCCAAATGACTCACATGTTCAATCTACCTAGGCGGCAAAAGAAAGAGCAGCTGGATAACAAGGATAGTGACTTGGCACAAATGAACGAGTGCACATGACGGGGCTAAAGCAGCCACACCGTGACAAGGCAGCAAAAGGCGAAATTCCTCGAAATGGATGCAAAGCACTCGGCCGGCCCAGTTGGTTGCAAAGTCAAAGAACTCTGACGAAAATGAACAGTTATTGTTTGTCTATTTTAATGGCAATAACTGTTGCATCTACTATTTTTGAAAGTTGGTAAGAAAGTTATGAGTTAATGACTCATCTTTCAGATATTTTGTGAAACACTTTTGTATATATATCCCCACTCATAACGTATTTGGGGTTGTTGATTTTATTCTGAAGAGCTCGGCTGTATCTTTTGAGAGCTGAATACAAGAAGCTGTTGGTTTTCTCAATTTTTCTTTGCATGGACATGTTGTGATAAGATTGCTAGCTACTGTAGGATTCCCGCGTTATCTCATGATGCAATAAGTTTTTCTGAACTGTTTTTTGTCTTTCCTTTGTTTATAGAAACCATCTATGTTCTATGTTCGATACTCTTAGCAGTAAAGAAAAGGAATAGTTCAGGATTTGTCCATTGAGGCACCCTAAACTCAATCTTTATGGCTAATTATGTTTTCTTCAGAACTACTTATAAATGTGGAATTCTTAAATGCTCCCATTTACTCTAACTTTTCATGGTGAAATCTATTCAGGAATTCTCAATTGCTCTTGAATAGCATTCAACCCTTTATTCTCATTTTCACAGTGAAATAAATCTTCATTGCCTTTCATTGTGTGGGTTTTTACTGTTTTTCCTTTAAATCAAATGTTGGTTTCATGAATAACTGTCTGGCTCTACAGTGACACTATGTTTATCACATACTCTAAGCGACACACAATTATGGACTCCCATTGCTCAATGGAATAAAACTCTCTGAATATTGCATGCCTCTCTTTAGAAGATATCATTCAACCAAACTTCAAACAAAATTCAGTGTTTCATAGCTAGCCTAAAATTCATAAAACAAAGCTAAATTAGAAAGAGAGAGCCCTCTCTGATTGCAGGTAGGCTAGAACCTGCAATCCAAAGACTGGTTTGTGGTTACCTTGGCCGTACTCCCTTAGGAGTCAAAGGGAACAACCTGAGTGATAACATTATTGGCGACTCCACTGGGGATCGAAACAAATTTTTCAACTGCTGCCTACTCCTAATGCTATAGATAAATTTTGAATGACAGCCAGAAAGCCTTGGAAACTTTTTTTGCTTTGCATTTGTAGGAGGATATAAAAGCTGCTTCAGTCAATCTTTATTCAGTCTTAAGTTCTGTATAGCTGTTTCAAAATTTGATCAGTTCCTTGGTAGTTCTAAAAGCATTCCCAGAAAATACCAAAACCTATTCGGAAGCTGGCTCCCAAAAAGAATTCTCGTTATACAAGGTCCAACCCAGATCCAAATCCTCCTGCTGCTTTTGAAAATCCGAACCTAATCCCAAAGATCCTGAGGAAGCAAGAGCAGGTAGAAGATTTTGCTGACAATACTCCTGTAGCAATTAACCCAAGCTGCGTTCCAACCCCTGTCAAGGTTTTATTTCGTTCATCCACTGCTTCCCCTTGTTCATCATCCACATCTCAAAGCACTCCTTCTACACCTCCATTTCCTGCACATACTACCACTAGCACTGCAGCAGTTACTACTTCTCCAGTTACTCCTATATTCCCCATTGTTCCAGTTGTCCCCTTTCTTCCTGTTGTTCCTTTTGTCCCTATGAATATAGATAATAGATATGCGCCCTTGCAACTACCTGCTAATCCTGGGGCTTTTCCTCAATATTACCAGTCCAAAATCACATATTTTGATAGCACTGGTTCTTTTACAGCCCTTCAGCATACCAAGAAAATGTAAGACTATTTTGAGAATTATGAAATAGATGATGATAGTGTGAGGATGAGAATTTTTGTTCAAAGTTTAACAGGTGATGTAAGACCTTGGTTCAGATCACTTGCTGCAAATTTCGTAACTACTCCTGATGAGCTTTATCAATCTTTTACCAACAAATGGGAGAAAAAGAAAGACCCCTTGCACATACTAGCTGAGTATGACACAATTAGAAGAGGCCCACAGGAGACTGTCCTGGAATATTGTGCAAGATTCAATAATGTCTACAATGCAATACTACAGAATTTAAGGCCTCCACCCGACCTTGCCTTGTATAAATTCCCTGATGGATTTGACCTAGATATGGCCTACCTGCTAAAGGAAAGAGCCCCTCAAACTCTTGCAGACATGAAAAATGTTTCTGTTAGTGTAGAAGCCAACCTAATTGCCAAAAGAAATAGGGCTAGAATGGAAAGAAGAACCACCTTTAAGGAAGAACCCTCAGCCCTAGAGCAAAAGCTTGATGCTATTATCAGTCGCATGCAAAGACTAGGAGACAGAGTAGAAAGTGTAGAGAGAAGAGCTTCATGGGAAGGACAACAGCCCAATACTACAAGGAACCCAAATTTTAGGAAAACCCAGAACACAAGTGCTAGTAGGGCTGGCATGGAGCAAGACATAAGACCTCCCTTCCAAGAAAACTTTACTGAAGCATCAACATCAAATGAGCCAATAGATGACACTCACATCAACTTGATGGGCTTAAATGATGAGCAACAGGTTTTCCTAACACAAGAAGACTAGGAGGATAATGATATCAAACAGTTTCAAACCAAGTCAGGGGAGTCATTTGACTTCAAAGAAGGCTATGACACAACTCTCTATGAAGTTCACAAGCAATATAAGTTAAGAAGCAGGATCATAGATGTCCCTCAACCTGCCAAAACAAAGGATACCAAACAACCCAACATGATAAAGGAAAAGGCTATCCTTGTAGAATCAGTTGACAAAATAAATCCAAAGCCAAAAGAAGTAACGGTAGAAGATGTGACTGAGATATTCCCCGCAAAAAAGCAGCCATGGCTAGCAGCTTCTTCATAGGACAACCCTGATAATACCCCTCAGAAAGTTTCCAAAACAGATATACTCCAACAAGAAATTGATAATCATGACAAATTCACTAAAAACATAGTTGAAAAAGAAAATTTTGTCACTCATAACATCAAATTTCAATCTGAAAAACCCTTTGATCTTGAGGCAGAGATTGTCAAATTGAAGATAACCGTTCCTCTCTCAGAACTCGCCAAACATGATGTATACAAACAACAAATTAAAAAGTCCCTTAAAATGTCTGATAATAGAGATGATGTTAATGTACTGGATGACACACCTGAGTTGCTTTTTGGACCAGAAGTTGATGGAAAAACAATAAATACAGGTGTCTTACCCTTTTATGTCAGTCTACACATCCATGACAAGATTCTACACAATGCAATATTTGACTCAGGAGCCTCACATAACCTCATGCCTAAATCTGTAATGGAGAAACTAAACTTGGACATTACAAGACCATACAAGGACTTATTCTCATTTGACTCCAGCCAGGTCAAATGTTTGGGCCTAATCAAAGATTTGTGTGTTTATCTAGTCCAATACCCAAACAAAACCATCCTGATGGATGTGGTTGTAGCTGATATCCCACCTAAATATGGGATGCTATTATCAAGATCCTGGGGAGCCAAACTCCAGGGATCCCTTCAATTAGACATGTCCTATACCACCATATCAGTCTTTGGGCAACCAAAGAGACTGTACAGAGAGACATTGATGAAATATGTGGTGAGAAGTGAGGATAGACCCCAAAACTTTCCTATTTATGCAATTCATTCTGACATGGATTCTTTTATCCTGTTTAATGATGATGCTTGCCCTATAGCTGATGATAAACCTTTGGCCCTGGAACAAGAAACACTCACAATTAAGCAGTCAGTTGCCCAAAACCTTGAAACTGTTTTAGAAGACAAATCACATGAAAAACAAGAATCTCAATTGTCCATTCCAAATTCAACTGAACCTCCTAATACTGTTCAAAATCAAGGCATCCTCTTGTACCTTGAGTTTGATGGCTCAGTTAACAGATTAGGAGCCGGAGCAGGAGTGTGGATCCACAATAGGCAAAACAATCATGCAGAGGGTCGTGCCTATAGGTTAAATTTCAGATGCACCAACAACATGGCGGTGTATGAAGCCCTCCTATTAGGGCTCAAATTAATCAAATCCTTACAGGCAACAAGAGCGTCAATTCTAGGAGATTCTGACGTGATTATTCAACAAATGAAAGGTAGTTTTGTCACTAATGACAATAGATTGAGAGCATACAGATCTGCTGCAACTGAAATACTTAACACTTTCACTGAATCCCAACTTACTAAGATATCAAGAACTCATAACCTCCATGCACACAGTCTGGCCACTTTTGCTAGCACTTGTAAATTTCCCTTTGAACCCAACCATTGTTTTACAGCTGAGATAAAGCACAGAACTTCTATCGCAAACAATGTCAAAGACTGGCAAGTATTTGAAGATGATACACAGATAACCAACTTTTTAACTTTGCAACAAGAATTTTCAGGTTTAAATATTGATGCTGATGCTGTAAATGACTCACAACAGCAAAGCAATCAAGGTCAAACAACTATATCAGCTAAAACAGCAAGCCAAATACTTCATCCAACGACCTTTGATAACAAGAATGTGCAAGAGCTTAAAAAAATCAATCTTGATGAGATAACTGAGGCATAGTCTGAAGTTATAGAATTAAAAGACAATTTTTTACCCACAGGCCTGACTCCTTTGGAAGACATTTTTGACTCGAATGATATTCCTAGGAAACCAAAGATCCAGCCCCTAAATGCTGCCATTGAAGAATGTAACATTGGAACAATTGAAAAACCCAAGATAATAAAACTATCGAAGTCTTTGCCCCTTGATCAAAAGCCGAAGTATGTTGACCTCTTTAAAGAGTTCCAAGATGTGTTTGCATGGAGTTATGAGGACTTAAAATCCTATGATACTTCAGTCATTCAACATACTATTCCTCTCAAACCAAATCAAAAGCCTTTCAAGCAGAAACTAAGGAGAATTAATCCGATTCTTCTCCCTTTAATTGAGAAATAGGTACAAAAAATGTTTGAAGCAGGTATTATAGCACCCATTAGATTTTCAGAATGGGTTTCCAATCTTGTTCCTACAAGGAAGAAAATAGGTGAAATTAGGCTTTGTTTTGACTTAAGAAATTTGAATCAAGTATCCCTCAAAGACAATTATCCCTTACCCAAAATGGATCACATCCTCCAAAGAGTGGTGGGGGCTTCAAGAATTTCATTACTTGATGGGTTTTTAGGCTTCAATCAAATCCTGGTCCACCCTGATGATCAGGATAAAACAACATTCACAACCCCATGGGGAAAATTTAAATATGTCAAAATGCGTTTTGGACTGAAAAATGCAGGAGCTACCTTTCAATGGACAATGGATATTGCCTTTGCCAAGGAGATACATGATTTCCTAGTCGTTTACCTTGATGACCTCACCGCTTTTTCAAAATCAGACCAAGAGCACCTTAGACACCTAAGGAAAATATTTATGACATGTAGGAAATATGGCATTTCTTTAAATCCCAAGAAGTCTCTGTTTGGACTAGAGGAGGGTAAATTGCTGGGCCACATTATTTCAAAAGAGGGAATTAGAATTGATCTGGACAGGATTCAAGCCATTCTACAAGTCCCACAATCGAGAAATATAAAAGAATTGCAAGCCTTTTTGGGGAAGATCAACTTTTTAAGAAGATTCATCCCAAACCTAGCAGAATTGATAAGGCTACTCAACCACATGTTGAAAAAAGATTCCAAAGTGAAATGGACGTTGGAGGCCAAACATGCCTTTGAGGGCATCAAGACCGCCTTGACTCAAACCCCAGTCCTTACAAGCCCCCAATTTGATAGGGATTTCATTATTTTCTCCTTTGCCTCCCAACATACTATTGCTGTTGTTCTACTGCAGAAGGATGATCAAGGGAATGAGAAGCCCATTGCCTTTTTCAGCCGAGCCCTTAGAGATGCACCCTTGAAGTATCAGATCATGGAAAAGCAGGCCTATGCCCTGGTTAAGGCCATCAAAGATTTTAGGATTTATATTCTATACTCTCATGTCACTGCTTATGTGCCAAATGTTATCGTGAAAGACATATTGACTCAAGAAGGGCTAGAAGGCAAAAGAGGCAAGTGGATTGCTAGCATTCTTGAGTATAATATTGAGATAAAACCCACTAAGCTGATAAAAGGACAGGGTCTAGCCAAATTAATGTCTGAAACAAACTTTCAAACCTTAGACATCAATGAACTGGACAATGAACCGGAGCTGGCGACTCCACAGATCAATATAGCCTTTGAACAATCCCCCTGGTATGCTGATATTTGTTATATATTGCAAAACCTATGTGCTCCACTAGGGTTGTCCATAACTAAAAGAAGATTTTTAAGAATGAAAGCTTCTAAATTTTGTGTTGCAGATGGTGCCTTATTCTGGAAAAATCATGAAGGTATATTGCTTAATTGTTTAACTATGAATCAAACTGACAATGTTATGAGAGATTTTCATGCAGGGGATTGTGGAGGACATCTGTATTGGAAATCCACTGTGGATAAGATATTAAGGGCTGGCTACTATTGGCCTGTTATATTTGCAGATGTCAAGAAATTTGTTACTTCATGTCATAAGTGTCAGATATTTGAAGGCAAAAGAAAATTACTGCCATTACCCCTTAAGCCCATTTCAACAGAGAAGCCTTTTCAACAATGGGGCTTAGATTTTATTGGGGAAATTCATCCTTCATCCTCAGGTCAGCACAAATGGATCCTAACAGCCACAGATTATTTTACCAAGTGGATTGAGGCTGTTCCATGCAGACAAGCAAATGACTCCACTATCATTCAGTTCCTTGAAACTAATATTTTGTCCAGATTTGGTTGCCCTGAAAAGATCATTACAGACAATGCTGCTGCCTTCAGATCCAAGAAAATGGTAAACTTTTGCCATAAGTTTCATATCACTTTAGGCCACTCCACAGCATACTATCCTCAAGGCAATGGCTTAGCTGAATCATCTAATAAGAGCCTTATTAACATCATCAAGAAGATATTGGAGGAAAACAAGAAAAATTGGCACAAAAAGCTTGTAAATGCCTTATGGGCAGACAGATTGACGACCAAGAGATCTATTGGGACCAACCCATATGAGTTGGTTTATGGTATGGAGGCCAAGTTTTCCTCATCACTAGGGGTTCTTGTCATCAAGTTACTTCAAGAAGTTCTAGCTGAGCCCAATGATATACAAAGAAGAATTAACCAAACTATCTGTTTGCAGCAGACTAGAGACCAAGTGTACAACAGAGTTCAGGTTTTACAAAAGAAACTCAAGAAAATCTTTGACAAAAGAACCAAAGCAGAGGGTTTTTTCATTGGGAATAAAGTGGTTAAATGGTATTCAAGAAGATAGGACAAGGGAAAACATGGAAAATTTGATTCCCTCTGGAGAGGGCCCTTTGTCATTCAAGCAGTGCAAGGAAACAACACATATTTTTTAAAAAATCTGGACGGCACTGAGGCTGAAGAGGGCCCTGTAAATGGCCGAATGTTAAAACACTATTTTGACTACTTTCCATGTATATAACCCAAGGCTACCTTGTACATTAATAGTTGTTTTTAGTAGTTTATTTTCAGCGGGCAAATAGAGTTCCAGTTTCACAAATTTTGGGAATGATCAAGGGAAAAGGTACTACTTCAAGATTTTTTGTTTTGCCTTGCAAAGCTCCGGTTTTGGTCATCTAGAAAGCAAAAGTTCCAGATTTTGGCAAAGGTAAAGGACTAAGGCATTCTGACCTGCTGTTCTTGGTCTTTCATATGAAAAAACCATCCCCAAGTGGAGCCACTGTTAGCCTCCTATACCAATAGGTTTCATATATCACGATTGGCAGGGGAAATTCCAAATATGTTCTGCTTTGATGATGCAAAGGTCCCATATTTGTGTGTAAAAACACATCTGTAAACAATTTTGTTGATGTCCTACTTGTTTATGGGTGATCCAACAGTTTAATCTCGATCATGCCATGCTTAAATTGATGTTGTAGAATAGAAAATGAGAATCTGTCCAAACAGTTTAATCTTGGCAGATTAATAGTTAGGTAGAGAATAAAGGTGCTCAACTGCTTAATCTGGGCCCTTGGAAGTGATAAGGGTAGTTGTACATAGCAAATCATTTGAAAAGAAAAAGAAAAGATCAATTGAGGGTTTGCAAGTCTAAGTGCACCCTCCCTGAAGTAACAAAAAATGCTAGGTACTAAGATGGGTGGGTAGACAAGGGTTGCAGAAGCTTGATTTCCTTCATGTTGCTGGCCTTGACAAAGAACGTATATATTGCCAAGAACAGAGATATCTACTCAGCATCCTGATAACAAAGCATGGAAGCATGTCTAACTTCCCCATCATTCCCCACAAAACTTCTTTCTAACATCCCCTCAGTGGACCAGTGGGATCTCCCCATCCAGTCCTAACATTACTCTAAGATTGTAGTAACATCAAGTCAAAGAGTTGGTTTCCATCACACAAGAAAGCCACATTTCTTGTGTAAAATCATTTCCCACTCTCATCTGCTTCCAAATCTAAGTTTTCTCCTTAAACTTAGCTCCCAGTTCTTCTTTCACATCCCAAATTCTTATTAACTTCTAAACTTACTATATAACTCCCTAACTTTTCCCTTTTCCCTAGTATTATAGCATTTTTATGCAAAAAATCCCAAAATATGTATATATCCTCCCCTTGGGCAATTTAGCCATATACCCTAAAGTGTGAAAGTATAATGAAGTCGAATCCTAATGTAAATTGATGTTCATACTATATTCAGGGATTAAATTAACATTTGGTTGATTTAATAGCCCTAACCCACCTTACAAATTGTAAATTCATGTTTCTCCAGATTGTTTTATAAATTTTTGCAAAAAACCCACCCTAGCCATTTATCCAATGTTTTATATCTCGGCGCATTTTACCAAAAAAACAAAAAATAATTAAAAGAGTCGTCGGGTCGCGCCATATCGCGCTGGCATTTTCACTGTCCGTCATCCGTCGGATCCGGGCCCTCCCATCCGACGATCCTCAGCGATTTCGGATCACCTCCGCCATCCGAGCTTTAGTGCCCGAAATTGTCAGTCGGCTAACGTATTCCCTGGGGTGCGTGTCAGTTTCTGATTGTATCGGGCGGCTTCCAACAAATACAGAGCCCATACCAAAAGCGGTCCAATAAAACCGCTTACCACCTTTACTTTCCAGCCCATGTCAGCATCACGTCAGCGTTACGTCAGCAAGTCATGTCAGTTCCTATTTACCCGTCAATCCGACATGGCCATCCCGTCACTCGTCCACCTCAGCCCAGTCACACGTCACCATGTCATCCCGCCATACCCGGACCTGACCAATGACATCATGCTGACATCATTCATAAAAAGGCGCCAAAAATCGATTTTTTCCATATTTCGCACAAAAGTCATGTTTTTCCTCATTTTTCATTGGAAGAGTTTACTGCCGCCCGCATGCCATTTTACGTCGTTTTCGCCAACCTCTAGAAATTTCAACCCTGAGCTGCTACCACCGCAAATTCACCACTGTCAGCACCCCCCCGACAGCGTAATTGCCAGGTATTTACCATTCCTCTGTGTAACCTGGTTTTTAGTCCTCCACTGTTAAAATTTCAAATTAACCAGTCAATTTCCCTGTAACTGCAAAATTAAACTAAAAGTCTATCAGAGGGGTGTCCTGGCTCTAAATCCGTTCAATTTGCATACTCACTACACCATTTTGGCTCAGACCCTTTGTCCAACATTTCTCACTTCGCAAGGCGAACCACTGCATTATAACTCATCCTTTCCACCTCTCTCAGCAACATTTTACCTCTGTTTCACCCAATTTACCCCTTTTCTCTCTGCAAATTACTTTATCCATCAAAATTCATTACTCAGTCTTACCTTTGTTCAAAAGTCAAGTACAATTAAACTCCAAGTGACAACTAAACAATGGAGTCCCCTGTGGCATTGAACATTGCACCCCTGAATGCCCCACATAATAACGTAGAATGGTTGGGCCTTGCTGACAGGGATTATCAAATGAAGGAAACGGTTGAAATGAGCAACAAATATCACATAGAAACCGTTTGTGAGCTAAAGAGGAAACACATAAGTGGTGCTGATGACATGGGCATCTGGGAGTCCAACATTCCCATCTATTATCTTCCACAAGTGAATGTATTCCCAGACTTCATCCATAAGTGTTGTGAACACTATGAACCCACTCAAAGAGCAGTTTTGGCTCCCTCTGGGACTGTTTTATTTCACATCACTCCTCAATCCATAAATGAGATTCTATGCTTTGAGCCAACTCAACCTCTGGTGCCCCTTTCTATGACTTTTCTGCTCAAGCAAGGTACCAAGCTGCCCAGCTCAAAGGTCCCAGCTGCAGAGTTCTCCTCCTCCTAGACTCACCGATGAAATGCAGAAGATCCTCCAACTTTCAAAGAACTGTAGCATTGGAGATTGGTACTTCTACCAAGACCACACAGTAATTAGAGTATATGGCTATGAGCTAGCCCCATACAGACTGCCAAAGTATGTTCCCATGAGACTTTTTGCCCTACAGTACTTTCGGCAATTTGGCAATTCAGACATGGTACACTTTCATAGCAAAAATAAGAAAGCACAGCTGAAAATTAAGCACCAACTGGGTCCATTCATTTTTAATAAGAGGGAAGAAGCTTGGGGAGAGGCAGACAAGATCCTAAAAAGCCTCCAGCTCAAAACAAGCTTCTATTGGGCACCATATGACCCTAATCATTTTATAAGCCTCAGAAGAATCAAGTATAGGCTTGCTACCTATGATCACTTTATCATTCCACAAATTCAAAAATATGCTAACCAACTAGAGTGGAGAGAAGGCACATTAGTGGAGGATTGTTCTGAAGAAGAATTAGTGGAAAGAGCAATTAAGAATTTAGAAAAGGCAGTTGACTTGGAATATTTTGGACAGGTTTGGTCTCCAGCCCCTAGGCATCTTGGGGTAGCTGCTTCATCATGCACTGTTCCCCAGCAGTCTGCCAAAGCAACTGGTCAAGCAGCAAACATAGCTAAAGGCAAAGAAGTACAACAAGAGGAGTCACTTCCCAATTTGGAGCAGCAAGTAAAGCAGCAAGAAGGAATGGCTGAAGCGCCTGCCTCCAAAGAGCAGCAAACCCAAGAGAAAATCCCTCCAAGGCAGGAGGTAACAGTAGAAACTACAGTTTTACAGACACCTGCAAATGAAGAAAGAATGAAGAAAAGGGATAGGCAAGAGGAAACTCCTCTAATTGCCTCAACAAATCAACCAGGGGAAAAGCGACAGAGGCTAAATCCCTTCTCTGAGGAGGAAATGCCTGAAAGACCAACTGATACTATGCTCCCTCCTAGCATCGAAACATCGGCCAGCTCCTTATAGCAAGAGCAATAAATGCAACAAGGAGCAGAAGTAAGTTCTTCAAGGCAGCGAACCAAGGCAGACTCTAGTATCAAAAAGCAGTTCACAGACATAAAAGCAAGAAATGAGTCGGTTAGATACCAGATCTATAACCAGCTGCTAAGAATGGCATCAACCAATCAAGAAAGGCTCATGTCAGCTTATGATATTCAAGAAGGAAAAATGACTCTTAGTCATATTAGGCCTACTATGTAGCAACCTCAATCAGCTGCTGACTATATTAGAACCAATTTGGAGGTTTTTTCTAAAGACATCCACCCCATGGATCAGATTGAGCTACACAAGCAAACCGGGGAGATGGTCTACTCAACCTTGGCTGATAAAACTCTGTTGGCACACAGGTTACACAATTCTCTACACAACACTACTACTGAGCTAGAACTAGAAAAGGCATCATCTCAAGCCAAGGAAAACAGAATCAAGTCCTTGGAAGAAATTATTATAGAGCTAGGACATGATCCAAATGACCCTAAGGGTGTGTAGGCCTTGATGAAGAAAAAGGATGAGGATATAGCAGCTTTGAGAAAGCAGATCAAACTACCACCTACCCATCACCCTCAAACTGAAGGGGTTGCCGAGCAAAAGAAAGATTAAGATGTGGTTGCTCTACTCTTAACCTTACATAAGAGATTGGTGGAAATTGATGGTGCCTTGGAGGTAGCATTAAAAGCAAAACAAGGAGAATTACCAACTCAACTAGCACAGACATCTACAGCCATTGAAGATGTACCTCTGGTAACTACTTCAACAGGTCCTCCCACCGGACAAACATCAGAGGCAGGCCTTTCAGGCTCAGCACCAACATCAGAAGTGACAGCACAGGTAGCAGCATCAGAACAGGTACCCAGCCTCAGCCTGCAGAATATGATGAAGGCGCTTGAAGCTCTAGAAGTACAGATGGCTGAGCTGAAAGAGGCTAAAGAAAAGTTAGCCAAGATTGAAGAAAAATATGACAAATCCAAGCAGAATTTGGCTGAAAGGGTAAGAGAGATAAGAGCTCTTGAAAAAATGATCAAGGAGTTAGAAAAAGAGCTTACTCTGGACAAAACTATAAGTGAAATCAAGAAGATTCTGTGGGCCAACATTGGTCAATACATTACAGACCAATGGCAGTCCATTGAAACTATCCATGAGCAAATGGATCTCCTAAGCAGGGCAAAAGCAGAAGATCAAAGAGCCTGGGCATCCCTCAGGAATATGCTTGAAATACCCAATAGAATGATTCAAGTGCTTAAACAATCACACTGGCCTTCTGCTAGCAGGACTGGGTATCAGAAACAGGACTGATACCATTTTACTAATAAAGAGGGTGCTTACCTTGAGGAATTATGTGCAGACATTGGACAGAAGGTGTCAAGAAATGCAAACAGAGGTAAATGAATTTATTGCAAAAATCACAGCATTGCATAACAGAGGTCTTCCCAGCTTGGTAACTAGTGCAGGAAGGTTATTATCACATGAAAATTATGCCAAGAGGGTCAACAATTATGCAACAAATCAAATAACAACATCCGCAAGCAGTTCAGAGGAAACAGGGCCCCCATCTAGGCAGACTCTCTATGAGAAGTTAGAAAATTTGTTTTTTATTGAGCATGAGATCAAGCACCTTTTTGAAGTGCCTCCAAATTACTACAAATACACTGAAGCGGATGAGACTCTGATTAAAATACAGAGAAACCAATTGCCTACTGAAGATTGGTGGAGAGGCATGATAGAAACATTACTCTGATAAATAAAATTTTGTTTGAAGTCTTTTTGACCAAATCTCGAGTCAGCATTTCCAAATGACTCACATGTTCAATCTACCTGGGCGGCAATAGAAAGAGCAGTTGGATAACAAGGATAGTGACTTGGCACAAATGAACGAGTGCACATGACGGGGCTAAAGCAGCCACGCCGTGACAAGGCAGCAAAAGGCGAAATTCCTCGAAATGAATGCAAAGCACTCGGCCGGCCCAGTTGGTTGCAAAGTCAAAGAACTCTGACGGAAATGAATAGTCGTTGTTTGTCTATTTTAATGGCAATAACTGTTGCATCTACTATTTTTGAAAGTTGGTAAGAAAGTTATGAGTTACTGACTCATCTTTCAGGTATTTTGTGAAACACTTTTGTATATATATCCCCACGAATAAGTTATTTGGGGTTGTTGATTTTATTCTGAAGAGCTCGGCTGTATCTTTTGAGAGTTGAATACAAGAAGCTGTTGGTTTTCTCAATTTTGGTTTGCATGGACATGTTGTGATAAGATTGCTGGCTACTGCAGGATTCCCGCATTATCTCATGATGCAATAAGTTTTTCTGAACCGTGTTTTGTCTTTCCTTTGTTTATAGAAACCATCTATGTTCTATGTTCGATACTCTTAGCAGTAAAGAAAAAGAATGGTTCAGGATTTGTCCATTGAGGCACCCTAAACTCAATCTTTATGGCTAATTATGTTTTCTTTAGAACTAGTTATAAATGTGGAATTCTTAAATGCTCCCATTTACTCTAACTTTTCATGGTGAAATCTATTCAGGAATTCTCAATTGCTCTTGAATAGCATTCAACCCTTTATTCTCATTTTCAATGTGAAAGAAATCTTCATTGCCTTTATTGTGTGGGTTTTTACCATTTTTCCTTTAAATCAAATGTTGGTTTCATGAATACCTGTCTGGCTCTGCAGTGACACTATCTTTATCACATACTCTAAGTGACACACAATTATGGACTCCCATTGCCCAATGGAATAAAACTCTCTGAATATTGCATGCCTCTCTTTAGAAGATATCATTCAACCAAACTTCAAACAAAATTCAGTGTTTCATAGCTAGCCTAAAATTCATAAAACAAAGCTAAATCAGAAAGAGAGAGCCATCTCTAATTGCAGGTAGGCTAGAACCTGCAATCCAAATACTGGTTTGTGGTTACCTCGGCCGTACTCCCTTAGGAGTCAAAGGGAACAACCTGAGTGATAACACCACTAACACAATAACTAATTATTAACAATTTACTTTTCCCGTAATAGTAAAATGTCCAATAATTAATTCAAAACCTCTGGATGTCACAACTAATTAAAGATAAGATAAATTTATTTATTTTGGATTAACTATTAAAGTGGATAAGAAATAATTAATTCCCACAAAATATTCACTGTAGTATATGAAAATGAAAGATCGAGATTTAGGTTCAAAATAGTTACACATTTTTTTCCTATTTAATTCAATTGGTTAATTAAAAGAAAGTGCCATATAAACAAAGGTTATGTGGAGTGAGCAATATTCCTTTGGAATGTGGGATTAATAAGCCATGGTATTCACCATAGTATTCTAACAAATACTTTTTAAAAGTTAAGGATTTATGTGGTAAACTTAAGAATATTTTTCTATGTTATTCTTTTCACTATTTATTATTAAACTTTAAAAAATTGTAAATTAGTTAACTTTATAAAAAGAAAATTGTAATTTTAGAAATTTGAAATATATCATGAAGTAAGTGTTTTGACATTTATTATGGCTTGATCATTATCAAGACTTGCCTGCCAATTAATTTATATGGTTAGGATAGGTTGATAAAATAATTGTTGATTAATATGGATAGAGCTAAAAACACTTATATCATTGTGGAAATTTGAAAAAGAATTATATAAATTAACGTAATTATACTTTTAGCTTCAATTATTATTACTATTATGTATGAAAGGAATCAATATATGATTTAAATAAATATAGATTTAAAAAATATATAATATGTTTCTTAATTATTGAACCTAGAGGCTCATTTTACAACACAATGTGAAGTCCATGCTCAATTTGGAGTTGACACATGTCCCTCTTAAAAGAAAAATAAACTATTCTCTAAATAGAAAAGTAATGTCGACTATAATAGCATAGGTCAACCCACATTAAAATGGTTTTTTGTTCTTAATATATTTTTAAGTATATGCCAATATTAATTCATATTAAAATATTTCAGTCATAACTCACATTCAATATATGTTATATACCACATTAAAATATTTTATTTTAATATATATATATATATATATATATATATATATATATATATATATATATATGTATGTATGTCGTTTTACCATTCACAATTTTAATGTTGTATGTAATAAAATATCCAATGTGGGTTATGAAAGAAAGAAAGAAGAAAGAAATTATTTTAACGTCCACAAGGCTAAAGATAGCTTATGGGATATATTTATTCTTCATTCTCTTGATGTATTCGGCCCTATTTCTGTGAAGTTTCACAATAAATTCTCCCAAGTTCTCGACAAACCCCTCGCTAAATAGATTATCCAAAGAGCTAGCTACCAACATATCTGCATAACTTTCCCTGTTGTCTTTGAAGGCCACACATTCTAAAATGAAATGTTTTTCTATTTCCACTTTTTCGGAAGAACAAAAAATGCATACTCTTTCCTCCCACACTTCTTTTGGCCTTTTCTAGCACCCTGCTTCACAACAGAGTTGATGAGAATTAATCCTTAACTGAGCAATAAGAATTTTGTCTCTCCAAGAGATGTTGGCCCCTATGTATGCTTTTGGTTGATGATTATGGGTGGGATTAAACACTTCAATATAGCACTTTTTCTTTCTTCCTAGATCCTTATCCCAAGCACGCTTGTGGAACTTTTCCATAACAAAAGATTTTATCTCATTGTCATTTCTCGACACGTGTTCAAGGAAATACACC
Source organism: Pinus tabuliformis (assembly GCA_031772625.1). Lineage (NCBI taxonomy): Eukaryota > Viridiplantae > Streptophyta > Pinopsida > Pinales > Pinaceae > Pinus > Pinus tabuliformis. Next base: position 994,345,874 of record CM062806.1, on the reverse strand, counting down.
ATTTAATAGATCATTTGTTATTTTGTTGCATCCAAGTTTGTCTTTTTTTTCTTTTTTCCTTTTTTTTCTTTTTTTTTGTTGCACAATCTGTCATTAAAGACAACCTTAGGCCATCTACCATTTTCCATTTGCTCAATTTTTTTTTTAATAGATCATTTGTTATTTTTTTGCATCCAAGTTTTTTTTTGTTTCGTTTTGTTTTTGTTTTTGTTTTTGTTTTGTTTTGTTTTTTTTTCTTTCTTTTTTTTTTTTTTTTTTTTTTTTTCTCTATTGCACAATCTGTCATTAAAGACAACCTTAGGCCATCTACCATTTTCCATTTGCTCAATTTTTTTTAAATACCTTATGACTTGCACCATAGCAATTGCTTCAATAGGAGCATCCCTTGTTTCACTTAACAAGATAGCATAAGGAACTGTACTTTTAATCTTGAATTTGTTTGTAATCAAACACTTCTGAATTTTCTCAATTTGTCTCCACTGCCTCTCGGATGTACTTTTGGCCTATAGTTCACAACCATACAAAATCATCGGAATCACTAGAAGCCAAAAAAGAGTTTGAGTGGTTCTCCAGTCCCATAACTCTGCCTCTCTACACCTATTTTGAAAAGCATAAAATGCTTTCCAAGCCCCCAAAGTTATTTTCTTTCTACAACCATTCCACCTTAGATTTTTGTTGAAGTCAATTATGAGGTATTTGTAATCCACAACTTCCAAAATGTTTCCTTCAAAGTAGAACTTATGCTGGTTATGTTTTCTTTTCTTAGAGAAAACCACTACTTTCGTGTTGCTCATATTGACTTGCATCCCCACACTTCTACAAAAATGCTCAAGGGGTATTAAGTGCTCTTGCGAGCCAAGAGTTGATTTAGCAATCAGAATAAGGTCATCTGCGTACAAAAGAAGCATTAAAACAAATTTTCCTAAATAGATACGATCACCCCCTTGCGAATTTAACCACTCCTCAAGCTTGTCGATATATAAACCAAAAAGGGTAGGAGATAGTGGGAAACCTTGCTTGACCCCGATATCGCTTCTAAAACTTTCAGAAATGCCTGTTGAAGTTCTAATTTTGACTTTCACCTCTTCATACAGCTTATGCACAGTTGCACTCAAATGTTTAGGAACCCCAAGTTTGTCCATTATGTTCCAACACTTATCCCTAGGAACCAATTCAAACGCTTTTCTGAAATCAACGAAGCAACAAAAGACTTCTTCTTTTTCTCCCAAACTTTTTCAATGATGTTCCTTAATGTTATACAATGATCAACTATGGAATGTTTAATTCTAAACCTTGCTTTCCCTTTAGCATGCTTATCTTTTTCTTCGGCCCAATTTCTAATTTTATTTTCTAGCATGCTTCCAAATAGCTTTGCAAACAAAGGGTTTATCATGATGGTCCTATAATTGGATGGATTATTGACGTCACCACTCTTCAAAAGAGGTATTGCCACACTAGTTATCCAATCTGTGGGGAGCCCCTATTGTATGATTTTGTTGAAAATTTTTGTAATGTGAGGTGCAAGGATATTTGAGCCCCACTTTAGATATTCTACTTGGAGTTCAGCCAAGTCTTTTTGCTTTTCCAAAACCCAACTTCTTGATACCTATCTCTACCTCTTGCACCATGAAGAGTTCAGTATCAGTGTTGACCAAGGGAGGAGGGTCAACCTTGGGATCCTGCTCATAGAGTTGTCTTTCATAGTCAAACAATTTAGAAGTTGTAATACTATTTCCAGTTTGTATCTTTTTTAGTTGGAGTTCCTTCCAAAATAATTTGAGATTATTTTTCCTAAGGAAGATTAGTTCTTCCCTCCTTGAAAGCATGAAATCAACCTTTTTCTTTCTTAATAAGTACTCGTAAGCTTTGAGCTTTATGGTATCATTGTTTGACTCTTTCCACATTCTCCTTGCCTTTTTTCATTCCTCGTCAAACCAAGCATTAACCGGAAAGCAATTTGTTTCAGACTTCTTAATTTTTTCTCTTTTCCACTTTGCAAGTGCGCATTGAATTAAATGTGTTAATTCATGACTATGAAGATTGTGAATTGTGATTTTATCCTTCTCTAAGAGCCTATCTAGTGTCATTTTGAAGGTATTATAATTTTCTGGAGTCAAAAGAATTATGCCCTGTGGGAGATTTTGTTGGACATGCTGAATTTTTTACTCTAATTGTTTCTTTCCAGTCCAAGAGAAACATAAATAAATTAATATTTTAATATGAATTAATATTGAAGTATACTTCAAAATATATTAATAACAAGAAAATGACTTAATACAATATATATATATATATATATATATATATATATATTGAAAAAAATAAGTTTTCATGGTATTTGAAACTTCATATATGAAAAAATGTTAAAAGAAAATATTTTAATTTTTTATATGATAAAATATCCAATATAATTTTTTAAATAATATATAAAATATTTTACATTAGATATACAATGAACCATATTTCTTTTAATTAATATAATTTAAAGTATACTTTAATATTATTTCATATTAAAATATTTCATTCATCACCCACATTGGATATTGTATTATATACAACATTAAAATGAGCCAACTAGCATGGATCCGTGCTTAAGATGGATCTATATTTGTTGGCTCATTCTACAACCCAGTGTGAAGGCATTGTGTATGTATGTCCATGCTCAATTTGGAGTTGATAGATGTCCCTCTTAAAAGAAAAATAAAATATTTTGTAAATAGAAAAGTAATGTCATAACCAACATAGAACAACCCAGATTAAAATGTTTTTTTGTTATTACTATATTTTTAAGTTGTAGGAATTCACAGGAGAAGTTCCTCAGATAGAACACCAAAGGACACCGCTCACAAATATATCACAGATCAATACACTAGTATTTTTGACGTGGTTGAAACCCGCAAAGAGGGAAATAGTCCACGGCCTGAGCAAACATGACCACTTCAGGAAATTTATTAATAAAAAAAAGAAAATTTACATAAGCTTCTCCCATGAATGGTCACCTTACAAATGACCCTCGATTCTCTTTAAATAGAGATCATGGACCAATCAGGTGCTAAGCAATGGATCAAGTGTCGTAATACTGACGCGAGAATGAACCATCAGATCACTTCATGTCTAGAACATATCGTGACCATTAGACTGTAAGTTACAAAAGTACATAGTAAAGAAACACACTTTACCTAACTCTACACTAGACCTAGTTATACTTAACTATTTCCTATGTGTCGGAATATCATAACTTCCCCCCTTAAGAACAAATTGGGATAGGATTGAAGGATGTACATATATGACACAATAGGAGAAGGAAGGAGGCATTAGAGCCTATTCCCCCTTAGTGACAACTTCCTGAACTCCAACCATAAATCAAAGTTTATTAAACTTCACCTTTGTGAGAGCCTTTGTAAAGATGTCTGCAACATGATCATCTGTTGAACAATATTTCACTTCAAGGACATGGTCATGAATGAGATTTCTAATGAAGTACAGGATGTCAGCGATTGAGATGGCAGAGATCAAGAGGCAAGTGCAGGAATTGATAGACCAAGGTGTCATTAGGCCGAGCACGTCTCCATGTGCTTTGCTGATCATTCTAGTGCCAAAGAAAGATGGCAACTAGAGGATGCGCATGGATTACCACGCGCTCAACAAGATGTCGGTGAAAAATTGCTATCCCCTCCCACGCATAGATGATTTATTAAACCATTTAAAAAGTGATGTTTATTTGACAAAGTTGGATTTGCGGAGTGGCTATCACCAAGTCAGAATTGCGGAGTAGGACGCGTGGGAAACCGCCTTCAAGACCAAGCAGGGGTTGTTCGAATGGATGGTGATGCCATTCGCGCTTTGCAATGCTCCAGGCACCTTTATGTGGGTTATGAATGATATATTTCAGCCTTTCATTGATGATTTTGTTCTCGTGTATTTAGATGATATACTAGTTTTTAGCAAGAGTTTGTTTGAACATGTGAGTCATATAAAGAAAGTGCTTGATGTGGTAAGGAAAGAAAAACTCTTTGTAAAATTGTCAAAGTGTGAGTTTAGGAAAACCTCTTTGGGTTACCTAGTCATATTGTTGGTCATGGTTAGTTAAAAATTGATCCCTCTAAAGTTGAAGCAATTGTAAATTGGCCGAAGCCTACTAGTGTAACCGAGGTCCGTAGCTTTTTAGGTGCAGTCCAGTATTGGAGAAGATTTATTGCTAATTTCTCTGTTATTGCAGCACCTTTGCACACCTTGACAAGTGTGAAACAGGCCTTCCAATGGGGAGGAAGACAACAGAAGTCCTTCGAAACATTGAAGGAAAAAATTAGCACCGCGCTAGTCTTAGCCTTACCCGATCTCCAACAGCCATTTGAGATCGAAACCGATGCCAGCGATTATGCCATGGGAGTTGTACTGATGCAGCAAAAGAAGTTGATTTGTTACCATTTTGAGAAGTTTTCTCAAGCTATGATAAACTATCCCACCTATGATAAGGAGCTTTATGCCTTGGTGCAGAGTGTGAAAAAGTGGAAACACTACCTGATCAGCAAGGAGACCATCATCCATACAGATCATCAGCCATTGTAGTACCTTCAGTCACAAACCAAGTTGCAACAATCTCGTCATTTCAAGTGGATGGGCTTTCTTCAACAGTTTCATCTGGTAATAAAGTATAAGAAGGGAACTAGTAATAAAGTGGCCGATATGCTACCTCTCCCTCCTATTTTCGATTGTATTATTTTGCATAATGCTTCGTTATGTTTTGAAAGTTATGCTAAACAATATGCCAACGATGATGACTTTAAGGAGGTTTATGAAAAACTAACACATGGTTCACAAGTGGACAAATATCACTTGCAGGGGAAATTGTTGTATCACCTTGGTAAATTGTGTATTGCCACAGGAGAAAGAGTACATGTAATTCAAGAGGCCCACACCTCTCTTGTGTCTGGACACTTTGGTGTCGAGAAGATTTTATGTCATGTACAAAGATTTTGTTTTTGGCCTCATATGAAAAACATTGTGACTCGCTATGTAAAGGATTGTGTGATGTGTTCTGTTTCAAAGCCCTCTAATAGAAAACTTGGGCTCTACACACCACTCCCTATTCCGAGTCATCCATGGGAAAGTGTATTAATGGACTTTATGGGAGGTTTACATTTGTCTAGGAAGAGTCACGACTATTTGTATGTCGTCGTTGACCGTTTCAGCAAAATGTGTATTCTTATTCCTTGTAAAAAGCATATTACTACACAGCAGACTGCTTCTCTTTTCTTTCAGCATGTTTGGGTCCACTTTGGATTACCCACATCAATTGTGTCAGATCGGGACTCTCGCTTCCTTGGAGAGTTTTGGACCAAATTTTGGAGGATGATGGACACCAAATTGAAAAGAAGCACGACATTTCACCTGCAGATCGACGGACAGACAGAGGTTGTTAACTGTACCGTGGTACACTTATTACAAGGCTATTGTGGGAAACATCCCAAGTTATGGGATGAACATCTCCCCTATGTACAACATTCCTACAACCGAGTAGTGCATTCATCAATGCAGCGTCCACCATTCGAGACATGTTTTGGTTACCTGCCAAAGGACCCTTTTGATATGGTCTTTAGAAGGGAGGATGGCTCCAGTGGATGTAATGATAGGGACAAAGTTCAACAATTCATTTAGCGAATCCAATTGATTCACCAAGCAGTGCAAGAGTAGTTGGAAAAAAGTCAAGCCTATTATAAGGCTCGACATGATAAACACCGAGTCGACCATCAATTCTAGGTGGGTGACAAGGTGTGGTTCCACATCAGCAAAGACAGGATGAAGGGAGAAGGAAAGAAGTTGTAGCCAATCTAGTATGGACCATTCGCCATATTGGAGAAGATTGGGAACAATTCCTTTCATCTTGACTTGCCAATATATATGCAGATGTACTCAGTAGTGAATGTGGAGAACCTAAAGTTGTATGAACCACCTTTGATCATGGACACTGATGAGGTGGGTACAATTCCTACCGTCGATGATTTTGCACCAGAATATCTCGATGAGTTGCCCAAAGACATCATCCTCGACAGAAGAACCAAGACTTCACGGTGAGGAGATGTAGAATACCTTCGAGTGGGTCTCAAGGGAATGCACCCCAGTAAGGCCAGATGGATGGAGAAAGAGAAAGTGAGGGAATAGTTCCCTCACTTGCCAATTGACTAATGAAATGCTTTTGGCTGTCCAAAATATCCTCAATGGGGAGGATTGATCCAGGTAGATCTTCAGATACAATGGCATGGAAAAACTTAGAAATCAAAGTGATCGGAATGAAGTCAACTCAGGATCAGAGCATAGATCTCGTCATCCTGATTCCAACGGTGCGAACGACACTTCAATCCGAGTTCGAAGGATGAAGTTATCACACAAGGAAGGTTGCCTTGATCCTTAAGAAAATGAGGATTTTTCCTTTGGAAAAGGGTTTTAAGCCTTAAAGGAAAAATCACAATCGGAAGACTTGTGGAGGCAGACTTAAGAGAGGTGCAGTGGAACCCCCAATCGTTGATCTCCGATCAAATCGGATCAGCGGACCGGAGGCAACCGGATCGGAGGACTTACTTGTATATATATATATATATATATATATATATATATATATATATATATATATATATATATATATATATATATATATATATATATATATATATATATATATATATTGGCGAGCAGGCAGAGTGATCGACGATTAAATGATCGGCGGAATCATTATCGGGACACCCAGGGTGATATATGAGCGAAACACCGATGCGATTGGCCGACGCCGATATCGGCGATCGGCGATCAGCGGTCGGCATTTCCCCAGTTACAGGACCTTTGGGACAGTGATACGCTAATTGTGACCTTGGGCTCGGACCCGATACAGAATATATGCCCGATTTCACCAGTTTGGAAGTCCGGATAAATGGTTTTGGGTCAGATTTTCAGTGTTTTTCGGGATTTTAAGGTCTTGTTGCCTCAACGATAAAAAGGCCATTTTAAGAGGCAGTTACACCCGCCGATCCTTCCATGACACTGGCATCCATTGTGAACCAAGCAAGCCCCGATTTAAATGGGAACTGTCTGAAACCCATTATAAAAACACGATCGATGGAAAGAGCAGGGAGGAGGAATTTTTGTAGCACGTTGTTTCATTGGCAGGAGACCGAGAGCTCATATTTGTCTGTTTGGACAGTTTTACATGACTCCAGCCCCTTCATTGCTACAGACACATTGGTGCTGCTTACCTCTCCATCTCAGGCATCCATTTCATAGCCATCTTTCAGATTGGAGGTATAAGCCTCTTGTGGACAGTTGATGATTGTAGTTCTTTTCTTTCATGCCATTTAATAAGAAAGGCCTCCCCATTGTTGAGCTGGGCTCGGAGACGTAGTCCGAATTGGATGAACTCTGTTATCAAGCCTTGGTGTCTTCTTTTGTGCCTTTTATGTGTTTACTTCTTCTTTTCTTATGTGCACATTTCTGTGTTAAGTTGCAATTTTACATGTGATTCTTTCCATACATCTATAAGCGAAAACATCTTGGATCACCCCCTTAAGAACAAATTGGGATAGGATTGAAGGATGTATAGATATGACACAATAGGAGAAGGAAGGAGGCATTAGAGCCTATTCCCCCTTAGTGACAACTTCCAGAACTCCAACCATAAATCAAAGTTTAGTAAACTTCACCTTTGTGAGAGCCTTTGTAAAGATGTCTACAACTTGATCATCTGTTGAACAATATTGCACTTCAAGAACATGGTCATGAATGAGATTTCTAATGAAGTGAATTTGTAGTTCAATGTGTTTGCTGTGCTGATGTTGGACTGGACCTTTGCATAGTTGAATGGCACTTTGGTTATCACACCAAAGTGTAGTCAGATGCTGCTACTGAAAGCCAAACTATGACAGGATTTTACGAAGCCACAAGGCTTCCTTACTAGCTTCTACGATGCCACGATACTCTGCTTCTGTTGAGTAAAGAGAAATGGAACCTTGTTTCTTGCAATTCCATGCAATAGGTCCAAAACCAAGAGTGAACACATAACCTGCAGTAGACTTCCGATCATCAGGGTCACCAGCCCAATCAGAATTAGTGAAACCAACCAATAGAGGAGATGCTTCTACACTGTAATGAATCCCAAACTGAATTGTACCTCGACCATAACGAAGTATTATTTTAGCTACTTTCCAATGGATTTCATGTGATTTTTGCATAAAATGAGTAATAACGCCAACATCAAAGGAAAGGTCATGACGGGTATGGGTCAGATACAAGGGAAGTGCAAGTGACTGAAAGTGTGGCTCAAGACTGAAACAAAGAAGGGGCTAGCTTATAGTCTTCCATGTGAAAGTGGCGTAGAAGATCACAGGCGTACATGGACTGGGAAAGGGAAATACCCTCCTTGGATTGCAAGACTTGAAGACCAAGAAAATAATGCAAGTGGCCTAAGTCTATCATTTCAAACTTCTTTTTAAGGCTAGACTTCACATGGTTTATAAGGTTGGGACCACTACCAGTAAGGATAATATCATCAAAATAAAGAACAATAATGATAAGAGACTTAACCACTTTCTTGGTGTAGACAGTATTGTCAGAATGACACCTAGAAAAGCTAGTATCTAGAATAAAGCTATCCATTTTGGCATATAAAGCCCGAGGGGCTTGCTCGAGACCATAAAGGGATTTCTTAAGCCGACATACAAGGCTAGATTCTGTTTGTATAAACGCAGGAGGTTGTTCAATATAGATTTCTTCATGCAAGTCCCCGTGCAAGAAGGCAGATTTAACATCCATCTGATGGACTTCCCATTTGAAAGAGGAAGAAAAGGGAAATAAAAAGGAAGATAGAGTTCATTTTGGCAACAGGGGAGAAGGTTTCAATATATTCAATGCCTTCAACTCATGAAAAACCCTTAGCAACAAGACGAGCTTTATGTTTATCAACTTTTCCATCTGGTCCAAACTTGGTTCTGTAAACCCATTTGCATCTAACAAGTTTTTGTCCCTTTGGAAGAGGAACAAGATCCCATGTATCATTTTCCAATAATGAAAAATATTCTTCATTCATAGTTGCATCCCAATCTGGATGCCCTGAAGCTTCTACAAAGGTGTCAGGATCATAATTCGCTGAAGCTTGAGCCAGTAAAGAAGAGGCTCTATCGAACTGAGAATGTGTATGTCACTGATCTACAGGATCACCTGCAAGAGGACCTGCTGCATCCCGAGTAGCACAGACCCATTTTGGAAGCTGAGGAGCTGAAGGAGGATCCTGAGAAGGTGGGGGAGGATTATCATCCTCACTGTCATCATCCGAAGAAGAAATATTTTCAGAAGTAGAAGGGATAGAGAGAGGTGGCACATCTGCCAAACTAGGCTCGTAGACTGATATATTTTCAGCAAACTTTACATCTCTTCTAAAGATAACATTTTTGGACTTAGGTGAAAGAAGTCTATATCCTTTGACATCTTCAGAATATCCAACAAACATTTTTCACTCTTAGGTTCTAAAGCTTTATGTTTCTCATCTGGAATATGGGCCCATGCTTCACTTCCAAAAACATGAAAGTGACTTACATCTGGTTTAATTGAGCTCCATGCTTCTTCTAGAGTGATATTCTTTAAAACCTTAGTAGGAGTGCAATTTACTATGTAATTTGCATAGTTAATTGCTTCTACCCAAAAATTAAGACTAAGTCCTTTAGATTGAAGCATACAATTAGCCATTTCCTTTAAGGTACGATTCTTCCTTCTAGCTACACCATTTTGTTGTGGAGTATATGGAACAATATGTTGCACTTGAATTCCATGCTCAGTGCAAAAGTTGATGAATTTGTTATTAACATATTCTCAGCCATTATCATATCTTAGCTTAAGAATTTGATGTCCATATTACTTCTCAACAAAGGCCTTAAAGGCCAAGAACATGTTAAATACTTCACTCTTGAGTTTTAAGAAATATACCTAAGTGCATTTGGCAAAATCATCAATGAAAGTTAAGAAATACTTGTAGCCAAAGAATGAAAAAACTAGAAGTGGACCACATAAATCACTATGCACAAGTTGTAAAGGGGCTGAGGCGTGCCAAGAGGCACATTTTTTTAAACTATCCTATTGATGTTTTCTGAGTACACATCCGGAACAAACACAATCTCTGCAAGATACCATAGGAAGACTTGTCACCATATTTTCTTTACATAGATTTTGAAGGGAGCAAGAGTTTAAGTGGCCAAATCACTCATGCCAAAGTTTTCTCACTTCATCATTATGAGCAACAAATATCGAGGGAAGAGTTGATGACCCAAAGTTGTTAAACTTATACAACCTTATAGAATCATCAGAAATGCCATTAGCTAAAATCTGTCTAGGATCTCTTAGGTCCTTAATTACAACATCGTGAGGTGAAAAATCAATGGTTTTACCTTCACCTAAATGAGTTATCTGATATACAGATAGAAGGTTGCAGGATAAGGTTGGAACACAAAATACATCATTAAATTGACCATTGTCTAGATGAACAGTTCTAGTCCCTACAACACTAAGAGATCTATGATCACCAATATATATATTTTTGGTGTTCCAATCATTTAAAGAAGAAAACATGACTTTGTTTTTGGCCATGTGATAAGAAGCTCTAGAATCAATGAGCCACTCATGAGAATGAGAAGAAGAAGATACATTTAGTGCATAACCAGACCGAGATGCTTGACAACCACATGCAGAAAGTGTTATTCCTGAAGTTGAAGTTGAAGGGTGCTCCAAATGGATGTTATGATTCTTCATTACTACTTCCAAGGCTTCCGTCTTCTTAAAGCATTCAGATTCTAAGTGGGCATCTCGATTACAAAAGTTGCAATGTCTATCAGTTTTCTTCCCTTTGTTTTTATTTTCCTTATCATTTTATTGAATTGATTTTTCATTTTGAGACTGAAATTGCTTAGGACCCTTGTTTTCGTTAGGACCATTCTTTTTAGGATACTACTTCTTACGATTCTTTGAATTTGGTTGTTGATGGGCAGCTAAGGCTTTCTTAGAAGAGTTTCCAAGATTAAGAAGACCAAGATGTAATAGTTTTTCTTTTTCTCTTATTAAAGAATCACAAAAGGCATCAAAAGAGGGGGACTTGTAGTCTTGTCCTTGAGAAATAAAGACTTCTCTAGTAGAATGGAAGGTGGAAATAAACACAGAGTAGGCTAGTCCCATCTTAGTAAAAATAGAATAGATAAGGCTACCATCTTCTTTCTTAACATTAACACCTTCTAAGAGAAGTCTAAGGGTCTTGAACTTGGAAAAAAAATCTTCAATGGAAGAAAAATTATTGGGGTCCAACGTAAGCAACTCATTTTCGAGTTGATGGGCTTTAATTTCATTTTTAATTCCAAAAAATTTATTGAGTTGTTTCATTGCTTCATTAGGGTATCAAGTTCTGCGATATGAAATCTAAGGTTTGGAGAAATAGACATCCCTATCAACCCACGTGCTTGATCTTGCCTGTTTTCCCATTTGGCTGCCTTATCTTCATCTTTAGGTTTAGTTTCTTGCCCTGAGGCTATTCTGTAAAGACCTTTACTTCTAAGTAAATCCACAATTTAGGACCATAATTGGAAGTAGTTGGTGCTATCAAGAATAACCTGGCATGGGATTTCCATTTTAACAGAAACTAAAGTTGTAGATGCTGAAACTAAGTCTTCCAATGGAAAGATCTCAAAAAATTAGGTTGATTAAAAAATATGGCTCTGAAAACAGCTTCCGGATGAAGAAGTTATGGTTTTTTTAAGAAATGTTGTTGAAGATACCGACGAAGTGCGTGAATGTGCGGAAGTGAATGATAATGTTATTATTTTTTTTTTAAATCTCCCTCCTTTCCAAACTTAATCTAATTAGCTTACTTAAAAAAAAAAATTATGTGACCCACTTTTATAAATAAGTGAAAGTCACTTTTACAATGTTACATTATGAGCTACCCACTAAATTGTAACTTAAATAAAAGATAAAGAGAGTTTAGAATTATAAGTGAGTCACTTTTTATAATGGGTGAGAACAATTTTACATAAAGTAACTTTAAAACATAAGTTACATGTGCTTTTTGAAAAAATAAATCAACACAAATAAAGACTTGAACTTAAGACCTCTATTCTCATGAAGTAACTTTGGACCAAGTGAGCTAGTTTAAAAGGTTATTAATTTTTGGAAAAGAGGAATTTATTTATTTTATGTTTTTAATTTATTTTTTTCACTGAAGTTTTGGGTTGAGAAAGTCATTTTTTCCTACAAAACAAAAAAGCACACAACCCAACACGGACATACAACAAAAAACAAACCTTATGGCTTGAAGTTATCTTTCGTTAGAAACTAAATATTTTCCTCAATGTTTATGATTTTCTGAGATTGCACTAAGGCGCAGTGGAAAAGACCATACGCATGAGAAAAATCCTTCATTTCTGTTTCTGATTTGCCCAGATTGCACAGAGTTGCGGGGAAAAGAGAATACATAGAAATGAAAGGTATAGATCCAGTAATAAGAAACATAGAGATAAATAAACCGAAATAAATAGAGATAAAAATAACTAAAATTGCAAATAAAGATTGTATACCTCCAAATCTTAAAAATGACGTAGCTAGGGCTACTGGAAACCTTTTCGCATGAGATGAAAGGGGTTCCTCACTGGAACAAATTCTCCTAACACAATAGAGCAGTCCTCTCAGCCTAAAAGCGGTTAGAAATAGTAGATCTACGAAACGACAGTCGGATGCAGTTGTACTGGCTTCCGATTTGGATCACCAACGGATCCAACCCTCAAATAGCTTTGATACCATGTAGGAATTCACAGGGTAAGTTCCTCAAATAGATAACCAAAGGACACCTATCACAAACAGATCACAGATCAATACACCAGTATTCTTGATGTGGTCAAAACCCTCAAAGGTGGAAACAGTCTACGGCCTGAGCCAATGCGGCCACTTCAGGCAATTTATTAATAAAAGAAAGAAAATTTACATAAGCTTCTCTCATGAACGGTCCCCTTAGAAATGACCCTCCATGCTCTTTAAATATAGATCATGGACCAATCGGGTGTTAAGCCACGGATCAAGTGTCGGTAATACCGAGGATAGAATGAACTGTCAGATCACTTCAGGTCTACAACATATCGTGACCGTCAGATTGTAATTTTAAAAAGTACATAGTAAAGAAACACACTTTACCTAACTCTACACTAGACCAAGTTATACTTAACTATTTCCTATGTGTCAGAATAACCTAACATAAGTATACGTCAATATTAATTCATATTAAAATATTTTTTTCATAACTCACATTGCATATATAATATATACCACAAGTTATGTAAAATATTTTATATATTATATATATATATATATATATATTGAAAAAATTAACTTAAATTGTATTACAGGCTCATTCTACAACCCAATATGAGAGAGATGGAAGTATGTCTATGAGAGGGATGTAAGTATGTATGTGAGTTCATCCGTTGATTGACACAAGCCTCTTTAAAATAAAAATAAAATAAAAAATATGCTCTAAAAAGAAAAATAATGTCATCTATAATAAAGAAAACTTGACAATGTTGTAAAGTAATTAGAAGTAACAAAAAATGTGTGAGTAACATCTTTAAACCTTATACTTTAAAAAAATATTTGAACAAGAGATTTAAATAAATTGTTTGAAGATCTATGTTAACTAATTTATGTTGATATCAACTTTATATATGTGTGTGTTAAAATCAAATATTTTAATATTGTATATAATTCTACAACCCAGTATGAGAGGGATGTGTAAGTATTTTTGCCCGTCCAGCCATTTAGTTGACACAAGCACCTTTAAAATAACAATAAATTATGCTCTAAATAGAAAAATAATGTTGACTATAATAAAAAAAAACATGAATATATTGTAAAGTAATCAAAAGTAAAAAATTATGTGTGAGTATCATCTTTAAACCTTATATTTTTCAAAAATATTTCAACAAGAGATTTAAATAAACTATTAAAAGATCTATGTTATCTAATTAAGTCGATATCAACTTTATATGTGTGTGTGTTTTAAAATAAAATATTTTAATATTGTATATAAAAATAAATTCAATGTGGGTTATTAATAAATTATTCTAATATGAATTAATGTTGACATATAATTAAAAATATATTAATAATAAAAATAATAAAAAACTATTTTAATTTGTGCTAATAAAAGGTCTCGATGTACATGTTATGTAAAATATTTTAACTTCAATTATGTATATCTTATATATCATTTTTTTAAAATTATGTATATATGATGAAAAAATAAGATTTTATTGTTAAAAAGTTAATTGGTCATATATATATATTATATATATATATATATATATATATATATATATATATATATATATATATATATATATATATATATATATATATATATATATATATATATATATATATATATATATATATATATATATATATTATGTATAGCATTCAAAAATACAATTTAAACACTGAAATATTACACATTGTATTTAACACTCTAAAGAAGTTTGCAAGTGGAAAAATTTGATCCCTCTCAGCTAATGTGTCAACTCCAAATTGAGCATGGATATACTTACACATCACCTTCACACTAGGTTGTAGAACTAACATCTGTATATATGTGTTTAAGATGGATCTATGATAGTAGAGATCCGTTCTTAGGATGGATCTATGTTGGGTGAGGATCTGTGGTTAATATCGATCTTAGCATGGATATTCTATGTTATAATTTTTATGTCAAAAAAATCAAATAAATATGAAGTATCCCATGTCGTTTTAATCGTGTGGCAAAGAATTCATATGTAGTAAAATATCCAAAATAAAAATTTACAATATCTAGTATATTAAAATAAAAATTTAGCTACACAAAGACTTAAGTGTGAGTGCAAAAGATTCCTATTTTTTTTTTTATATATATTTTTAAGTCATAATTTTATTTTTTTATATTGCATCATGATTTAAAATTGAATTGTGAAAATATATAATATATGTAAGGCCTATTGAGGAAAATGATTGAATCAAGTCCATTCAATAATAAAAATCAGTAAGGGAAAAAAATGAACAAAATAAACAAGGCAAAAATCAGTATAATATACAATGGTGTTGCTTGCGTTGTTGCTTTTGCTTTTTAAATCGGCCAGTTTCCATCGTTAGTAAAAGCCCTAAAACATAATGGATTTTTTCTTTTTCTTTTTTCTTTTGGAAAAGAAAATATTAGTTATGGAAAAATCCATAAATTGGAGATTAGAGGTTTTCTTTTGTTTAATAAATTTTTAATTCTAAAAATTTGACGCTATGTGATTCATTTCACTAGTTTCAATCCCACTTCTTCACCCCTGTGAGCATCACCCGATGCAATGAGTGCTAAGTGGACTATTCAAAAATCATGAGAAATCAGTCAGTTACGACTACCTCTCATGGAAATGGTCATAGATGAATGAATTACTTAACGCAGTTGAATCCCAAAATGATATCTTACATAAGATCAATTATCCACCAATCAAAAATTAGAAATTTAAATTTCAAGAATTTTAAAAATAATTTAAAATTCTAAAAAAATAAGTTTAATATTTAATTTTACCAAAACTTTGATAAACATTGAAAATATTTTCTAAAAATTTGCAAATTAATTAAAAGTCAAAGTATTAATTAATTAACCCAAACTTATTACAATATACTTTTCCTTGGAAGCTATATATATATATATATATATATATATCTATATATATATATATATATATATATATATATATATATGAAAGTGTATATATGTTAATATAAAAAATATTAGTTAATCATATTTCTTAATTTTTGTTGATGCATTTAACTAAACAATATTTTGGTAGTTGTTTTATTCTTGTGATGAAATTTTTTACTTTATTAGTTTTTAGTATAATTACGTTATATTTAAGATAAGCCATAGGTAGTAATCACTATGTAGCTCTTGTTTATATAATATTATATATATGGACAATTGTTTCCATTTATAAATAATTAAAGGAAAACAATTTAAACAATGAATATAGAAAAGTTTTTTAAAATCTAAAAAATCATTTTATCTTCCAAATTATTTTTATTTTAAGTAATCAAATTTTTCTACTAACGAATTTGGTGACTATGCCATAAAGCATTGCACTTGATTGTATTCAAGTGGCTATTTAGTGTCAATTACGTAGCACTTAGAAAGATGTTTGACTTTCAACAAGATTGGAATTGGTTCGTGGTTCTATTTTTATGGGTCGTGCAAGTATGGTGGCGAGATTCCATCAGGATGATACTTCTCCTATGGGTCCTTTAAGGTAAAAACTACATCCTTTCTTCTTTGGGTGAATCCTTTTCATGGTTTGATCAGCTGCTTGGCTGGTTGGAGAACTAGTTGGTATTGAGTATTTGTGTTTCAGGCCTAGGTAGTTTCATGTGTAGGTATTACGGGTGGTGTTGCAGTGGCTCTCTACGTGTTGTTGGTGGTGCTATGGCCAGCGGTACTTGCCATCCTGTAGGTGGTAAATGTGCTTGGCTTTTGTATTTGGAGCTTTCCATAATTAAGTTATCTGTTATTGGCATTGTCTGGTTCTCCTATCTTGGTGTTGTTTGTCGCAAAATTATAATTGAGGAAGTTCGGTGGCTCTGGCACCGCTTGGGCTTCTGGGAGTTAAAGTGTGGTGCTTTTCCTATGGATAGTTATCTACCTTTCCTTTTGACCCTCCTGGTGAGAGGTTGTCGGGCAGTTTTTTCTAAGGTCTGTAGTTGTCTAGAGGTGAATTTGGGTGGTGGACATTGGAGCGTTGGTGTAATTTCACCTCTCCTAGTGAGGGTGCTGAGTGTTGGGCTTGTGGTTGTAGTTGAATGCTTGGTCGTCTATCTTGTCATAGGGTGCGTGGTACTAAGGCTGCCTAGGTGGTTTTGGGGGACGGTCTAGGCTCGATTTGGGTCTCTGGTTTTAAGAAAGGTTTCTAGGATGAAGCCTCTACCCTACTCCTCATGCACTCTGATGGGGTCAAAGACGAATTTGGCCTTCCTGACTGAGGTCTTTCCTACATTGGTCGGTGTCAAGGGTAGCGAGAGAGATTTGGTGATCGTTACAGGAGTTGGTATGCAGTTTCTAAGCTAGTGGGGGTGGTGTCAAGGTAAAGATAGTGGGGGTGGTGTTGTTGGCAGTAGGAAAAGTTTGTTAGTCAGTCCTATGGGTGGTAGAGGTTATAGGGCCATATCTCAGCATGGACGTGGAGGTGGCAGCAGAGGTAGAATTTCAGGTCGTTCATGAGGCTTGAGTGCACGAGGGCATGGTGGCAAAGCGAGAATCATGGTTTCTATGGGACGTCCAGTTGTTGGTCACATCCAGAGATATTCAGCGTGGTAGGATATGCTTTAGTCCATCTTGGAAACTTTCGAATCTCATGACAGGGTCCAGAGAGAAGAACATGAGGCAATTATGGCCAAGATGGAGGAACTCCATTACATTCAATGCCACGGTCGTGAACGAATTGTGGTTGTTTGGTGTGGTCAAAATATTCTAACAGAGAAAATTGAGAAGATGGAGTCCTTACTTGGTCATTTTGAGAAACATGTCCACTCTCTTTATCACCCACCTCCTCCTTTAGGGACGAGGCTTGATAATCCATCCTCGATCACTTCTGATGGCTAATTATGGTATCTAGTGTCTTGTTAGTTATTTTTGTTTTTTGGCATGTAAGGCCTATAAGGTTGTGGGTCTCCTAGTTGGGTATTTTTCTTTTTGTGTGTAGCATTTTTCATTGGTCAACAAACATGATCGGGTGAGGCCACATGCATTTTGAGATCCTTGTACACACTTTTTTATTAATGAAAAATCTTTGACTCACAAGAAAGAAAATATGATAATATTATTGATATTATCAATAATATAATAAATATTAATATTATTAACCACTAATATAAAATGATGAAATTAATGACTACGTGACTGAAAAAGTTAGTCATCGTAGCTTTTCCAAGTGAAATACTACCAAAAATGAGAAATCTTAAGTGATTTACTAAAAATGACTAGCATAAACGACTAATTTAGTCTCAGGTTAAAATATACGACTAGCTAATAAGTAATACAACTAAAAATGACTAATGTGAATGAATAATTTAGTCTACTAACATATATATGACTACTTAAAAATTAATACAATAGTACAAATCAATCGTTTATGTTAGTAATTTTAATTATGTCACTTCAACAATCTAAACTTACAAGTGATAGGGGATTCAAAAGTTGTTATAGATTGGCTAAAAGGTTATACTTCGTTAAACACTTATTTACTGCATCAATGGACTATTAGAGTTATGGAGGTGATTAGAACCTTTAGTGTTATACCCTTTGATCACATTCACATGTAATTACATTAAAATGTTGATAGATTATCCAAAATGGGAGTGGGCTTATAGCTGGGTCAAATACATTATGAAGAATACCTACAAGGAGAAGTGTTGATTAATTAGTAGAGGACACATTTCCTTTAGTTGAATACTTAACTTTTCATGCATATCTACATTTTTTATTATCAGGGTCATATCCATTGAAATTAGGATGCTAGTTTTTAACTTCGATACCATGTTGTTTAACTAGTTTGAACATACATTATGAACATAGAAGTACTAGACTCTTATGAAATTATTTTGAATCATATGGGAATTTTGATATTTCCCAAACATTTGATGTTGGACATATTACAATATCATGTCATTCAGGTAAAGAAAATTTAGTATATGTTAAATGATGTAAATTACATCTTTACGTTAATAGTAATACAAGAATGATGTCTTTTTCTTATTGGAAAAAAAATTATGGCATTTCCCACCATATAAGTTATTAGACATAATTTACATAGGAATACATGCAACTACAAGAATCTTTGATTAGTTGCTAAATATGGTTTGATTTTATAACAATGATTATCATTATTTGTCTTATTGGTACCATATGTCAATGTTGGGCTTCCATGATGGCTCTGTGATGGTTGGGATTCCTCATAATAGGCATGTAAACCCCTAGGTGTGAACATAACTTGTTGAATGTGAATATGGGGTTTGAAACTTGGTAGGAAAAATGTTGTCTGTGTTGTATGAAAGGTTGTTGAGGTTTCAAGACATTACCTTGAATCCTACAAGAATATTGTGGCACCCTTAAACACTATGTTAAACACTCCTTGCTTTGGTATTGATGTGCAAAAATAAATTTCATGAAAAATATATAGTTATAATTTATACAAAACCATACATGAAATACATGTAATGATGCTAAAATTATACAAAATATCCAAGTATGATTTTCTTCATAAAAACTTAAAATACATATAAGTAGCCTAGATCCATCTTCAACTGGGATCTATCAAGCACCCAGAGGGATCCAATATCTCGAGTGAAAACCTTTTTTTTTAGTACAAAACTTGAGGAAAGGTGTGCACCTCGATACATTTGATCCCTCTCAATGCTTGATAAATCTGAGGTTAAGATGGATCTAGGTTGGTTATATAATACTATATAATATCTATTTTTGTATTTATGTGTCTCTTTCTTATTCACTCACTCTATTTCACCCCCAAGAATGAACACACTCTCTCCATATCTATATCTCTCTCCCCCCCTCACTCTCTCTCTCTCTCTCTCTCTCTCTCTCTCTCTCTCATCCAACTCTCCTCTCTCTCCACCTTTCTCCCCTTATGCATTTATTATTCCTTCCCTCTCTTTCTCACCCTCCAACTACTTCTCTCTCTTGATTCCCCTCTCCCCATTTCTATCCCACCTCCCTCTATCTCTCATGCCCATCTCTCTCTCTCTCTCTCTCTCTCTTCTCTCTCTCTCCAAGTCTATCACTATCTCCCTTTCTCTTCCCTTCCCTCTCCCCTCTCCATCTATGTGTCTCCCTCTTTATCTCTTACCCTCCTCTCCCTATCTCTCT